>CM020039.1:5000000-10000000 GCA_009769605.1 Bucorvus abyssinicus | reverse complement strand
TTCTTGCCTGTCAGTATATACCTTAACTTGTGATTTAATCCTATTAATACCAACAGACAAGCCATGCAGTACTTGTCATTACAGATTATTAGAATTAAATCACTTCTAAGTGCATTAAGTGCAACCCAAGTAGATACTATAATGGGAAAGAAACCTTCTTTTTTACACACAAATAAACTGAAAAACAAAAGGATCACTTTAGATCAGGCTATAAACAGAGAGGTAGTATATATTGACAGTTCAGAAACATATACTAGAGATGGTTCTTCTATACCATTCTAAAAGACTAATTTTCTTTTTTATAGTGAGAACACGCCTATTATTTTCATTACTATTCCCTCCCTCTCCCCTTGTTCAAAGAGCTTTTCAGTAAATCCTGATATTGGGGGGTGGGGAGAGGAATGAACTGATTGCAAGCAAAGAAAGCATTTTTTCCAATCAACAAACTGACTGTATTTCCAGGGTACTCAGAGTCATTTCCTTCCACAATGTAAGTAGCGCCATTCTCAGCACACAACACTCATCAATGCAGAATATACTACAGGAAACAATAAATGGCCCCATAGTTGCTTTAACACTGAAATGCAGCTGAGCAATTTTATAAAATCAATAGTAATTTACTGCAAGTGTGTGTCAGCGCTAGGAACATTATTCTTTCTGCATAAGCGAGAAAACCGTGAACAAATCCTAAGGGGGGGGGGGGGGGGGGGGGGGGGGGGAATCAACATTTGATTCCCTGAAGAGATTTTACAAGAGCTCCTGAGATTTTTATTGCAATGCTCATGAGTTTGTCACTATTAATGTATTATCAAGAAAAGCTTTTCAGCATATTTATTGTGTCCGTATGGCCTGCTGATGCCAGTGTGCCACATGCATTCACCAAGTGTAGCTGTAATCATTTGGCTCTTGCCATGGACCGCTCCAGCTCTAAGGCTGGACATGGACTCCAGCTGCATGTCTTGGTTACTGATACGTGAATGCGGTTTTCCTGTGTATCACAGTTCGAATCTCCTGCATCCACACATTCAAAGCAGTTGCACGTCAGTGCTTGAGAAATCTGAGTACCATAACTGTATAGATGTATTGCCTCTCTCTCTTGGTTCCCCAAATCCCAACGCCCAGAGTACAGCTTGAGTGATACTGAGAAAGTTCATACTAATTCTGAACTGGGTGGTAATGAGACTAAAATCCTAGAAGAGGGTGAGAAGTAGACATATAAGCCAGCTTCCCCTTCCATATCTAGTGTTCTTGGAGAGATGCTGATTTCTCTGCCTTTCTTACATGGCCCTTCTATGTTGTGTGATACTGCTTAATACTTTCTTACAGGGAATATTATAGGAGATAGGGCCCCCTGAAAAGTAGGTGTGAAACTTAGAGAGACTTTTTAATGTCTGTACTGCTGCTAGTTACCTCCATTTCCAGATGAGGCTGTCTCATGAACAGCATGCTATTCCAGTGTCTCCCCAAGGCTTACTTAGCATCCTGAAATCAGTAGCCTGGCAGCTGAAGAACTACTTGTTCACCTCTGGGTTTGCAAATTCACACATCTTGGTAGACTGACATTTTACTGTGGGGAGGACAGAAAAAAATGCAGCTAAGGTTTTGGTTTGGGTTTTGTTTGTTTGTTTGTTTGTTTCCAGGATATCTAGGATATAGGAGTAGCTAAAAAAAAAAAAAAGTCTCGAATCTATATTTAGATTACAAATAACAAGGTCTAATTTTTTTTTTTTCTTTTGTATTTAGGTAAATTTGTTTCTAGTTTTGCAAATAAATAAATTATATTTTTTTATATATATAAATCACATTGTTTTCTTTAGGCATGGTAAATACCATGAGTCATCTCAGATAATACAGACCATAAATCCCGCTAATCTTCCAGAAGCAAAAAGTTCAGAGAGACTATTATTTGCAGGTGAGACAAATTTGAAGGAACAGAATTTGTCTTCCACTGGACCGTGGTGGGTCAGGTGAAGGTTGGTGTCATTCAGTAGCAAGAAACAGGAAGAGCTTTTCTGTGATTGAAGGGCCAGGGTGCACACTGAATCCCCACAACAGTAGGTATCCACTTTATTAGACTTGTTTTGCTGGAAGGAGGCAGCCATGTATCAAAGTAAAAATCTTGTCATGAAATTCAACCTTCCTGAAAATGTTTTCAGGGCATATATGCACTGCAAGCATGGCTGATAGCTGTTGAACAGCAAGATAAAATAGCTTTTATTTCTATCTACAAAAAGACCACCATACCAGTTCTGTGTATCACGTGATATACAGATTAAGGTAAAAGAGCTGCAGAAACTAGCTGAAGAAATGTTACCTGATATTCTCAGGGAGGAAGATTTCACTCCTTCAGCTCTTCCATTTATACATCTCAAGTCATCCAGGTCTGTGAACTCCTAATCTTTTAGCACACACTATAGAGGCAATGAGAACGTTATTGTTCACACACCTGCAACATGCACACAGCACCTCCCAACTCAGCCTAAGTACTATCTTTAGGCAAATCATCTTTCAAATGATTAAAAAAAGAAATTATAATAAAAGTGGTAAAAAAGTTTGGCCAGAGGACAAAAATGTTCCCAGACTAGATACACATTGCTATGAACACCTAGAAGAATAGATTAGGATATTTTCAGTTGGAAGGGACCTACAACGATCATCTAGTCCAGTCGCGTGACCAATTCAGGGCTGACCAGAAGTTAAAATATATTCTTAAGGGCATTGTCCAAATGCCTTTTAAACACTGACAGGCATGGGGCTTTGGCTGTCTCTCTAGGAAGCCTATTCCAGTGTTTCACCACTCTCTTGGTAAAGAAATGCTTCCTAATGTCCACTCTAAACCTCCCTTCGTGCCACTTTGAACTGCTTCCAAGAATCCTACCATTGGATACCAGGGAGAAGATATCAGCACCTTCCTTCTCAGCTTCCCCTCCTTAAGAAGCTGTAGAGAGTAATGTGGGCACCCATCAGCCTCCTTTTCTCCAAACCAGAGAAGCCCAAAGCCCTTAGTCACTCCTCCCAGGATACGCCTTTTAGCCCATTCACCATCTTTGTTGCCTTCTCTGAATGCATTCAAGGACCTTCATTCACATCCTTCTTAAATTGTGGGGCCCAGAACTACACATAGTGCTCAAGGTAAGGCTGGACCAGCGCTGAATACAGGGGAATAATCACCTCTTTTGACCAGCTGGTTTGATGCACCACAGGATGTGTTTTGCCCTCTTGGCTGCCAGGACTCACAGCTGACTACTGAGTCTGCTGTCAACAAACACCCCCAGATCCCTTTCTGCAGGGCTGCTCTCCAGCCATTGCTCTCCCCATTTATAGTTGTGCCTGGCATTATTCTGTCCAGGCGTAGAATCTGGCACTTGGACGCGTTATATTTAATCCCATTAATGATAGCCCAATGCTCCAATCTATCTAGATTCCTCTGCAAGGCCACTTGTCCCCCAAGAGAGTCAACAGCACCTCCCAGTTTGGTATCATCAGCAAACTTGCTTATGGGGCTTCAACACCTCCATCTCACCCCGATCCTTCCGTGACCTTAGTTTGGTCTGGTCAAGTGTCTCAGATAACATTGACTGCCATATTTAAAGAGAATGATCCGAATTTACTAAATGCCATCAACAGTAAAGCTCTGTAGGATTCTTGTGCATATAAGAACCAGCAGCCACAAATTTTTTTTCCTCAGAAAAGTAAATCAGTAGGAAAATCACGAGTTTCAACTTTTTCTGTGTAGCAGTATTCTTTTTGGAGGTTGGCATAAGATACTGTAAGATACGGAAGAATGTGATTTGGTACTGAGTGCGTTTTCATCTCCTGCCACCAAGTACACTGTGTATTCATGGCAGGAGTTTAAAATCTGTGATGACTGTATGCTCCTTACATGTATTCATAACTTCTTAATATCATTGACTTTCCATTATACTTCAGGTAGAAATGGATTTGTTTCTCTGCAGTGAAATCATGTTCCTGCTTACTTAGGACTCCCCATCCTTTCTGCTGTTGCAAACATAGTGCAGTGCGTGATACAATTGCCTTGCAGGATCCATCAGCATTGCAGGATCCATCAGCATTCACGTAAGTGCTTCTTAAGCTCAGAAAGTTAGTGCACAGCTGTCTTACACTTAGCAAAAAGAAATATGTATAACTTATTCCCTTCTTCCTTTCTTTCTCTAGGAGAAATAATCTATAATTTGTATGCTTTCCAAAGTTCATCTGAATATGAAGGCATTACTGAGAACTGAGTCTTGAATTACTTTCCAATGTTAGTACGCGTTTTTACCTCCTCTGTTAACATTGTCCACTGCTTAATAGGTGCCGTGGTTACAGTGGAACATGGCTGTCATGGAAAGTTTTGCTTACAGGAAAAGCCAATTTGTACCAAATGCATGTCCCACTTACATTGCATGTAAGCAATCTACAGTCCCCTCTAAATAAAAAAAAGCTGGCTGATAAATATCTTTTTTTCAACCCTAAAAGAAAATAATTGCAAATTAGATCTCTTTTCTGTTCTGAATATTTTTAAGGAAGGAAACAAAATTGTTTCAAGGTGACGCTACAATTTCATTTCAGTTGAACCTCCAAATGGTATATCCAAATTTGCTAACTGATCCATTTTTATTTAATTTGTAAAATCATATTTCAACCAGAGATAGTGTCTCAAAAGTTTTTGGTTTTTTTGCCAAGACTGTTTTTCAAAAGAACTCTTCCACTAGGGATTCTCTGACTAGCCCTCGTAATACATTTACATCCCTGCCAGGAGTTAACATATCTGACATAGACTCAACTTTACCTCTTACTATCACATTCAGGAGTTTACACAGGTTTTATCTATCTGCCTCATATCTGTTTTGAAAATGAACACTGATAGCCGGTAAGCTTGCTTTTATTGACAACTATTTGTAAAATCATCTGGATTTATCTAAGGGATGCTGAAAAGTCACTGCAGATTCCATTCCACCCAGATCTAAAAGGCTCCAACTTCTCAGCAGCGTGTTGCTCCCTTCAGCTGAGTCAGGAGAATGGCTCAGACTAAAGCTTCTCAGCTACTGCAGTGTAAACCAAACGGAGTTAATTTAAGCAGCTTTCCTAGACAGCTGAAGGTAAGCTTTAACTTACTGTAGCAAGGAGTGCTCCAACTGCTTACTGTGCAGGATTCAGTGGAAGGCAGCAACAAATCACCGAGAAGACACTTCCCCCTTAAACTGCCACAGCCATTTCCTCAACTATTGGCAGAGCAGAACCTCCACTGAATTTCACCTGTCAACTGAGCAGTCACCCGTTTGTACCTCTTCACTTATCTCCTGGAGAAAGAGAGTTTTCTTAGCTTCCCAGCTGAAGAAACAAGCCACGGATTGAATGTCTAGCATTTTTCTACCACAGCTGATAGGTTCATCGTGTGTCTCCCAAAAAGTTCAAGCTATCTGTGCATCACCAAAAGAGAAAAAGTGAAATGACTGCGTGTTTGAGGAAACCGTATTTTTACTCTGAGACAAGGATACCTCTCTTTTGAATGGGAGCTTGCTAGCAATCCTGTCTGGAGCAAAACTGAAGTATACATTGCTTGAGGTTATTCTATTGAGGCAAAAAACAGACAATCCAAAACCACCCAGTATGTTTCCAAACTATCAACTGAGCAGTTATTTAAACCTCTCTGACTCATAGAATCATAGAATTGTTTTGGTTGGAAGAGACCTTCCAGATCATCAAGTCCAACCATTAAAAAAAAAAAAATGGTCTTCTTGCTGTGGTATTCAAGCAGTATAAAAGCAATTTATTTCAAACTTTAAAGTAGGAAGAAAGAGGTAATAAAGAAATGCATTATGGAAAGTGCTGTAAGTCTGTAAGTACATACCTCCCCCATCTGCCATGGGTAAATGATGTCTAATTATGCCTTTTCATCAGGCTGTTTTCCAGAGCGCTCCTGTTGCATTCATGGTTTTTGAGCTGCCAAAAGCAAGGAATCAAGCTGAGAACCTCTCATCTTTCTGCTTGGGCTGCCAGAACGGGACACTAGGTGCCTCTTGGCAGTTGCTTCAGTCCTGGTTGCTACAGGATGAGAAACAATATCAGTACTGCTTCCCAGCTAAACCTCTTCCATTGCTTATTCCCTTCCCTTCACTATCATTGCTAATGTCACAGTGGAACCCTCCCCAGCTTTGCCTAGGATGCTAAATCAAATACACTTGATGTTTGGTTATCCAACTAAAGGATAATCAAATTAAACACACACCCCCCACCCCTGCACAGATCATAGATCCAAATAACCTAATCAGTGAGGAATGGCATACACCCACATGGGCTACAACAACTCTCAGAGCAGAATGATTGTCCCCAGTGTGAAATCCACCAAGGTGACTCAACTAATGAAACTTGCTCCAGAAAAACAAGCAAATGAAGAAGGATTACTGCCTAAAGGGGTATAAGTCTTATTATGGGATGCCAGGAGGATGACAATTTTCAATGGAGCAGGGAGAAATTGAGGATTATACAAAACTTCTCATGGGATGTTTTAGGGAAGAGACGCAGAAGAGGAAAGGAAGAGATCAAAACAGACTGGATTAATTTATAATCACAAATTAAAGCTCTTAACTAAAAGTTATACACACAAATAAGAGTTAAAAACATGGCTATATACCCCTTCAGTGTATTCATATTTCATGGCTTGGCTTCGCGGACGAAGATTTGGGAAGGGCTTTGCCCACACTTATTGCAAGCGTGTTGATGGCTGAAAAGGCCAATGCGGGATAGGCAAGACCGGTTGCAAAGAGCACACCGGAGGGTCTCCTTGGGTGGTATAGTCGAGGCACGGTTCTTTCTGCGCTGTCTTTTCTCCTCGAGCTTGATTCTACGCGTGCTCTCAAAGGAGACAGCAGCGTTATGTATGGTGTGTCTCCAAATCTCCCAATTGGAGGCCAGGGTGGACCACTGATGGTGGTCAATATGGCCTAGGCTGAGGTGTTGTTTCAGGGAGTCCTTATATCTCCTCTTTGGAGCTCTTCTCTTGCGGCAGCCGGTGGCAAGTTCACCATAGAACACGATCTTAGGGAGGCGGTGATCCGCCATCCTGGAGACGTGCCCTGCCCAACGCAGCTGCGTTTTCAGCAACATGGCCTCAATACTGGTGACGTCTGCCTGTTCAAGGACAGCAACGTTAGTCACGTAGTCAGTCCAGTGGATGTTTAGGATTGTGCGGAGGCAGCGCTGATGGAAGCGTTCGAGGAGTCGCAGATGGTGGCGGTAGATGACCCATGATTCAGACCCGTACAGAAGAGTAGGCAGTACCACGGCTCTGTAGACACTGATCTTTGTACTTTTCTTCAGGTGTTTATTGCACCAGACTCTTTTATGGAGTTTTCCGAAAGCTCTGTTTGCCTTTGCTATTCTGTTGTCTATCTCTTTGTCGATCGTGGCATCTGAGGAGATGATGCTACCCAGATAGCTGAACTGCTGGACTGACTGAAGCTCTGACTCGCCAATGGTGATGTGGGGATGATGGTAATCATCTTGTGGTGCTGGTTGGTAGAGAACTACCGTCTTCTTCAAGCTGACTTCCAGCCCAAAAAGCTCAGCCGCCTCTGCAAAGCAGGATGTTAAGCGCTGCAGAGCTGCTTCTGTGTGGGCAACAAGGGCGGCATCGTCAGCAAAAAGCAGCTCGCGGACAAGGTGATTCAGGGTCTTGGTGTGGGCCTTCAGTCGCCTTAGGTTTAAAAGGCTCCCATCGTATTCATATTTAATAAAAGATTAATTCCCCAGCAGCAGCGCAGAAAATATACACTGAAGCTATACAGCAGGGCTACTGTCTAGAACTTGATGCAGTCACAACAATCAGAGCCTCATCACCTAAATTAATTACATTCTTTAATGGCATATTTATTGGGATACTCGATCCATAGGAAAGTGAGAAATTCAAGAAGAGAAGGTTAACAAGTGCACTGCAGTGCGGAAACCTGAGGCAGGTACTCAGGTAGGACTTAAATGGAATAACTTCAAAATACTCTCACACTTAGCTCTAAGGATTTAAGAATGACTAGGAGGAAATAAATTGAATATTACCTGGTTTCCTAGAAGGGCTGAAATCTGAAAAACCCCTACATAAAGACTGAGAGAGTTTCTAATTGTATTTTGGACATTATTAATTCTGCAGAGGTCAGGGAGACACTTGTTTTTGAATTAAGATTGCATTTGAAGAGAAATCTGCAGTGGCAGCTCATCTAGCAATTACCTTCCTGATTACCTGTAAGAATATCTAAATGACGTGTCTATCTCCCATGATTGCACAAAAGGGTAGAACAAGCTTGTTTCAAGGTGAGAGAATTTGATCCTTTCCTGATAAGAGAGGTGAAGAGAGAGTGAGACTTCATGAAGTATGAAATTGGTTAGAGAAATATGCCTTAAGAACCTGAAGATAGCCACAAGGGAACTAGAATGAGCTTCTTTGAATAAATCGCCAACAGTAATAGGTCTACTTCCTTTAGTAAAATGACTTCTAGGTCAAGTAGTAAAATGAAAAGATAAAATGATATTGGGTTGTAACTTAACCTAACTCCCATATAGCTAAAGCCAATATCTTGATTACCACCTTATACAGGTATTGCTAGAAGTTTTTAATCACTTTCTTGCTTGACGGAAAAAGGCAGAATGGTGATCTCTGTACAGAAGCTACTGTCAGAAACAGTAGCTAGAAGGCAGCATTAACAGAAACCACTGTTACTTGATGACCATCTATTCTTCTGTCCCTTCAGAATTGTGGAAAAGATACTTTACATTCATAGATGTGGCAGGTAAAAAAAAGCAATTACCATTATCTACTCCAACCTCATGCCTCCCACAGGCCAAAGAACATCACCCAGGAGTTCTTACTTTGTGCTCATAATTGTCAAGCTATAATGTGTTTTAAAATGCTATCTACTTGCAATTTAAAGACCTCAAATTGTCAGGAGCCATCCGAAGAAATGAAATTAAAAGTTGGATTTTATAATAGCCATTAATATTTTTTTCATTCAGTCCATTTGTTGGCAAGACTAGTATTACCTTGAGGTACAACTGTAGCCAGTTGTAATACTGAGAGAGGATTTTTTTTTTTTTTTTTTTTTTTTAAGAAATTACTCAAAACATTTGACAATTTCATAGGCAGTCAGGGTAAAGCAAGCACATGTATTTAAATTAAAAAAATAATTATTTACTGAATGGTTAAAGGTATTTTTGGGAAAATTGAAGGGTTCTATACATCTTGCCTACATGTTTAAACTCTGGAGATGAACTATAATTATATTGTTCTATTCTGTTGGAATATATAGGTTTCCCTGGAAAGATTTCTGATAGTTGTTGAGAGCTCTGCCTCTAACTTCCTCTGAATATATCACAAATGTGTGCATCACTTTTCCTGTCTATTGAAGACGTATCACGAGATTTACTATGCAGACATAAGAATATACTTCTTTTCCAGGTAAATAATCAGCTGTTTTAATTAGAGATAATGCCAATGTAATAATGCTATGTACCAATTTCAGTGTGGAAGATTCATATTCACTTGTCTTCACTAATATATATTCTATTAAAAGACTGGGTTAACTAAATAAATCTAAATGTTCATTATAAAGTTGAACTGCTGTTAGATAACAGCCTATAACCACAACTGTTGTTTCATTACATATTCAGCATTAATATGAGCCTAGACTATGAAAAGCTCCATGCATGACTTCCTACTGAAACCCTGTAAGACATTGATCATCTGTCAGAAAGTTTTGTTCATCTAGAAAAACAATGACACCAATGCCATTAACGTTAATTCTTCCTTGACAGAAAGCTTTTATTAAGCATATCTTGTTTAAAAAGCAACTTCATTGATCACACTCATAGGGGGAAAAAAAAGCTAAAATACTGATTCAAAACATCAGAATGGAATTTTCTTCTGTTTCAATTATTAAGTTCTACTGTAAGGAATGCACATTATAGTTCTATTTAAAATGAAACCTGTTTTTACTTCTTTTCAAAAACAAATAATATACACCACTATAGCCATTTCTATTTAAACCTTTTAAAATTTTTTTAAGTCTATCTTATCTCCGTTGTCTGTTAATAATCTCAAGTGTCAACACTTTCAAGACACTGGTACTGAGAAAATTCAAACGAAGCTCAAAACCACAGCTTGATCTTTAAGTCTATTAGCGTATGCACAAATGCATGCTTATACACACAGAGAGCTATGTCAAACTTTTCCTTCCAATACAACTCTAGTAGATCTGTGAATCATTGAACAGAAATGAATGAGCGTTATATAAGTACAATGAGTTCAAGCTCCTGTATTTAACATCTCCCATATATGTTTAAAATTAATCACAAACCAAATTGTTTTGCTTGAAAATGCTCAGGAATAAAAAGTAAAAGTAAGTAGGAATATTAATTTTAGGTCCTAATCTGAAGTCCATTGATGTTAATGGAAAAATGTGCTGACTTTAGGAGGCTTTGCAATAGACACATGCTTTTTATCTTGAAATCTCCAAGTTACATGTTTAAATAGGTCTGTAAGACTGGCAAAATTCAGAATGACAATCAGAAGAATAAAATCGGTGATGTTTCAGAAGTGACAGGCAGGTAAACTGAAGTGATCCAGACATTCCCAAAAGATTTCAGATTTCTGTGTGCCGTAAACCTCTAGCAGCAAAACTAGTGCAGACCTGGGATCACATGTAGCATCAAGCTTCTAGTTCTCATAAAGGAAAATTCATGGTCTAGAGACTAGATGAGGTCTTTGGCTCAGAAGTCATTGGGCAGTATAGAACAGAAGCCTGTTATCTTTTCTCCTGCATGAATTTTTCAACCGCTGGCCAATTTGGGGGACAATGTGTTTTCCGTGGCAAAAGCTCAGCAATACCTGGGTTACATGCTGTGGGTGGCCCTCGTGTGCTACCTCCCACACTCTCTTGAATGGTCAGGTAATAAAAACTGCTCCTGGCTGCTAGACATTAACCATGTGGTTCACCTGCTGTGGCTCACCCACTGTAATGTTGAATGTGAAAGATGTACTTCGAATGTTAGGCTATTGATTCTCTTCCATCCTCCTGAGAGACACTCTCAACTCACTGATATTCATAAATAATAAAGGAACTTGAGATACTCCACAGTAAAAACCGGATAGCTTACAGATGAAAGTGAAAAGATAAAACATAGGGAAAAAACCCCAAAACCATTTGTGTAAATATTTGCAATATGCTTTATTTTGTCAGAATATCAAGAAAAAGGATGACTTGCATTTATAGTTATGCTTATGTCCTCTCTTGGATTAGAAAATTAGGTGTCCGTCTCTAGAATACGTTACAATACACACAACTATTCCTTAGATAGAGGTTGTGAGATAAAAATTTGACATTTCAGAGGTCTAACTTACTAGAAAATGAAACAATAACTTTGATAATTTTGCATCTTTTAAACTAAGGCATCATTTAACACAAAAACTATATGAACTTAAACAGTTCTGTGCACTTGTGATTGTGCAAATTTATGGCATAATCCTGTTTATCCTGAAGTAAACAGGATTGTTCAGTGACAACACTACGAGGCCTTTGTAGGCTATGGAGCTTCTACAGACTTGTCTTGAGTGAGACAGTTAAAATGTACACACAACCATGTGAGAACTGGTGACTATCAAAAGCATTCATGATTGTACTAACATGGAAGCTTAGATACCAAAGCACTTCAATACTTTTCATACACTCACTTCCATTATAAGCCTTCTCTAAACTGAGTTAGACTTTACATATGACTGAAATCAGAATAGCTCAAAGTATTTACTGATCAATTAGTACTATGCCTTTCTGCCACATCAAAGTACAAGAAAACCTACGTAAGACAAGTATTAATTACATGCTCAGAGATAAATATGGTTGTTTAGGCTTGTGGAAACCTGAATGAAGCAAATTATTTATTTACGGAAGGGTCCTGTCTCACGTGAAATCTTTCCAGAAATGTAAACAGAAGTTTTATGTTCAGAAAAAATCAGTTTTGAGCTGAAGATGAATGGAGGAAAAATAGTATCTTGCGAAATATTCTAAAACAGTGACTGAAGGAACAGTAGGGGCCAAATTCTGTTCTCATGCATGGGTGCCTGATTTCTATGGATGGTAATTTTGAAGAAAAATAAACATACTGGTACTGTGGAGGCTAGTTTTCCAGCTTCCTTGTGTTAAATGGCAACATCAGCTGGGAGAAGAATGGACCAATTTTATGTCTATTTAGGATAGATTCCAATTTATGAGCTCCCACTTTTGAGACTCTTCTTCATCCTTCGGAAGTTCTTCTCCTCTGTATTCTACAAACCCTATATGAGTTATGAGTGTATTTATTTGTATGTAGTATATATTTTCAGGAAACACCTGAAAAATGCATTGCACTAATTATAATGCAAAATTTGTTTCTTCTCCCTTTTTAGAACAAATTTAACTTCAGAGAAAATAGGTATACACAAACACACATAATTTAGACATCGACTTAGATGTTCTCATTTCATGTAACAGATTGAAAGGCCTAACTACAGTATCAGCATTTGTTCCTTGCAGCCAAGAATCATATTTTAACCAGTAAATTAGTGGTGTAAATCAGCCAATTTGAGATTGTCAACTTGGATTTTAACATATTTTTTTTTCTCCAGATACAGAGAAACAGACAAGACGAACTTTAAGCAAAATGCTTATTTCAAGAAGCTTTTGCACCAGCTCAGTTCCATTCTGTTTAACAGTGTAATCCTGATTTGCCCCATTGTGAATGCTAGAATCAAGCCATTTGTTTAAAAGCTTTGCTTTGCAATTAGGTAGTCACACACATATAGCTAAAACCAAAATCATAACACTCTAGGCTGAAACATATAATTGAAGCCAGGACTGGGTCATGTATTCAAAAGCCCCATTTTGTCTTATCTACAAGTATTTTTAGTCTTTTTTAGTATGCAAATATACAGATGTGCTTACATTATTGCACTTTGCTGAATGAGTTATGTCAGCTTGAACCAGTTCTGCATCTTTGTTAATTACAATACTTAGAAGAAAATTGTAAAGCGTGTTGCCACTCAGTTAATATGTGGGTTTAAAGGTTATATTTGTACTGATCGGAGGAACTGGCTATGTTGTCAAGATCCATATTTTTCTAAGGCAAGAAGACTGTTGCAAACCCGGAACTAATGTTAGGTTGCCAGCAAGTATGTGAGAATGACAGAACAACCACATGACTCGTCAACTGACTTCCTCCAGACACCCAGACTCCACCCTCCCACCTAAGGTACCTGAAAGACAAATTTGGGAAGAGTTTGCTTTTACCTCGGCCCTTAATAATTTGCTTAGTAATACTGGCATTGGGATTTCTACTTGACATTATTTGCATATAGAAGCGTTTACAGAAGTAATCTAAACCAACAGAATATGGAGGCTGCAGGAGGGAACATAATTCAATGAAAGGTGTTCTTAAGAGAGCTTGCTCTACTTTCGGCTTTTGTAATTGTTTCCTCTAGAGTATAAATAAAGTTTTTAAGTGTTTTGTTTTCTTTTTCTCGAGAAATAAATGAACAAATTGTTGCAGTCTCTGTTTTATTAGTATAAATTCAAGATATTTCTAGTGGCTTCATACAGACTTCTGATCAATTTTTGATATTTTGCAAGCATAGAATTCCATAAGTTTGAGTGGAAATTATACATTAAATAAGTGAAAATTAGATCAGAATGTGGCCTTGGTCTATTTAAACGTGCTTCTTAAGAGCAGTTCTTTTAAGAGAAATCTTCAGAGAAATACTGATCGCCACTCGATTTTATTCTTTTGTTTCTAAAATCCTCTAAGGTGTTTCTTTTGCTGTCTCCATCTATAAACTCCCAATTATTCTGTGTTTTCTGCCCCATTTTGTCTGCATTGCCACTTAAGATCTCTTACTGTTGGTAGTTTGCTCTATTTCAACATGTACTAGCAGAAAGTAGCCTTCTGCTTTCTTTCTACCTCATTGATACTCTAACCCAGTTCTAAAGATATCCTCACTTCTCCCTGGTCTACAGCTCTTAATTCTCTTTGTCCCTCCAATAGTCATTTTTTAACCCCATCAATATACTCTTTAGAGCCACTCTGTACAGCACTCCAGGATGCAGCTATACAAAAAAAAATACTGTAATAAACATAGGCATGACTTTCAATGTTTGGAGGTGAAACATCATCTTGAAGTCAGTTGGAGCTGTCCCTGAATGATGGTTTTGGGTCCAGAGAATAAACCTCTCCTACTTTTACTCAGTTTCCATGGGACATGGTTATTTTGCATTGTGCTTAAGGTTGTCTTTCTGTGAAGACTTTGCCCCTTGTAGAATCAGCCGCAGAACGCAAATGCATACAGGGTATTAGCTGATTTTAGTAAATTACTTTTCTTATTGACTATCATTTCATCATGAAGTTTCTTTAACATGAATTTTTGAATCCAGCTCTTTTATTTTTAATTTAAATTAGATATTTGGACATAATATTGTTTCTGGGAAAAGTGCCTCTGTGTTAAAGTTTGATGACTTCAGGATGAGAAAGAGTGGAATGTGTTGACTGGAGTTCCAATGAGCCCTTCGTCAAGAATGGAAATGCCAACAAGCAAATCCCAGAGCACTTACTAGATTTGGTCATATAGAATGCCACTTCCCCCCTGCTTGAGATACCCTGAAAATGTGCAAGTTATCAAAAAATATTTGATGATAGAATTGTTCTGGAGTAACAAGAATCAGAAGGGAAAGTTTCTGTAACCATATGCAACCTATTCTCTTTTATAACATGATTCCTCTAAGTCAAATATGTTAAGAGTTTATATAGGTGTACGGTCTTCAGAAAATCACTTTATGTGACTAGAAAGGTTGTCATGTTGGGAAAGGAGAGGCACTGTGGCACCTCTCCCAAATAAAACATATCTTTAATTGATCTGGGCCACTGAATGTGTTCTGATCTTCCCAGGGTGTGAGACTTCACTCAAAACATGCCCACATCAGAAGAGCTGCTACTTTAGGGAACTTGCTATCTGTTTACCAGTCAGATATAAAAATTAAATATTTTTGTTTTAGACTACATACAGTCAAATCATGTAGCAGTTTGGCTTGCTAGCAAATGATTTTCCACGTCTCTTACACACCTCCAGCGAGAGAAATAGAAAAGGTGGCAAGGGAAGCAGTGAAGACTGTTTGTCAGTGACACTGAAATTACACATTCACAGTTATTATCAGCTCCTTTTCCTAGAGGAGAAGGCCAAGTCTTTCACTTAGGGATTAAACAAGGCTTTATTTAAAACCAGTGAAAAATAAATATCTAACCCCCGCTTTACTATTTCCAGGGGATTTGAGCAGCAGACTGTAAATGACACTGAATGACATCTTAAGGGGGTAGAACAGTTATTAAATACATGCTCTGGAAGAAAGGTTTCTTCTGTTTAGATGAAGAATTTTAAAGTTTCTTTTTTGCTAAATCAAATGGTATATTGGTAATACAGCTGAGGGAAATTAAATGAGATCTTTTTAAAAATTACTTTTCATGTAATTAAACACATTAATTAAACACAGCCTTACTTTATTTTCAGTGAAGGAGGTTGTTTTGTCAGCTAAGAATCACTTGTTTATGGTAGCAATAAACTCTGCAATCCCAGACTGTTTACCAAAAGACAGTCAAAAATCAGCTCCACACAGGACAGTAAGAGGAGCTAATTTACACTCTTCCCCAAGCTAAGAACAGCAAGGAATGGGATATAGCTGAGTCACAATTTCTTTTCTGTAGTGCTGCGGAGGTAGCTTGGCTATTAGCGTATTGTAATGCTGTGTTGTAATGTCTGTCTTCAGTCAGCGAACATCCTGCCTGCTCCCCATGAGGTACTGCCTTGCAGTATACTTTAAATAGAGAAATATTGTCAAAACCATGTAACAACCAAGCTTGTTAGTTTGATCAGCATAATGTGAAAGTTTCCTTTAGTGCTTCTAAGAGTTGGTCGTTGAAATTAGAACTGTCAGTTAAGATTTTATTTAAGAAAGAGCATGTGAACAATGATGTCTGGATCTGCAGAGCCCACATAAGGACACATGATGCTCTCTTTCTGCTCTTACCATACATACAAAAAATGATAATTTATAAGAAAAGCCTTATTATGGTTTGAAAGCCCAGGAAAGAGATTAGCTATAAAGAAATAAAGCAATTTTGTTCTCTGAAGCCAGTAATTTGGGGGTGACCAGAAGTTTCTTTTTTAGAAGGACTAAAAGCATAGCATGAAAAGATGTCCCAAAGCATCTTCTAGAACTTTCTCTGTGTGGAAGCTTTAACTGTCAATTATAGTCTTTGATTTGAAGCAAATTACAGTCATATTAATCAAGTCAAACTTCAAAGTACCACGACCATTTTAGTGACTGTGGTTCATACATTAATTTTAGTAGAGGGACTGAGCATTTTTTTATTAGAATAAAACATGAAAGAAGCTGCAGGAAGAGCTGCCTTCAATACATACCTGCTATTTACTCCTAGTTATTTTTCTCACTGCTGTCTTACTATAGTTACATCATGAAAGGTCATATTAACAAAATGCACAGGTTTCATGAGCTGAGGTGGAGAAAAACAAGAGTCAATCCAAATACTGCATATTTTTTTTTTTTTTCAGGAAGAAAAACCATCCTTTGTTTGCTACACTACAGCTATTCCTCCAGAAGGTGGATGTCTTAATTTTTAGTTCTTGTTTATGTGAACAAGAACACAGTAACAAAACAATATAAAAGGGAACGATATAGATATGTGACAAGAGGATTGAAAACACATGCTGGGATAAGCCTGACCTTATTATCTTTTAGTAGCAACTCTTAATTGAATATATTAGAAAGATACAAGAATAAACATGTCTATTTTGTCAGGAAATTTTACTCAGTCTCCTTCCTAAAGAATTCTTGTGGGTTTTTTGTTGTTGTTAGTCTGACTGTCAGTTCAAATGGAGAGACAAGGTACGTTTTAATTTAACCCTAGAACTTCCTTGACTACATAAAAAAGCCAGACATATTTATATGTAGCTGTTCAAATTCACTGCCATTTTCCTGGTTTCTTGGGAGGTAACTCATGCTTATGCAGTGTCCAAAGGGCTTACACCAATCCTAATATTTTTTTTCCTGTATTTTTCACATCCACAGCACTCACTGAAGTGTTTTTCTATGGTCTTCCAGGTATCAGTATTAAAATCTGACTTATCATTGCTAGTTCTTTAGGACTGACATAATAGAGGAGGGAGTGGATATTTTCTGTGATAGTGACGCATCTGTCAACTACTTTACCAATATTCCTCAGTCCATTAAGCTTTTAAAACAACAGAGGAAGGGGAATTGTAAATGGTTTCCTCACAAATAACCCATCTGGTCAGGCTTAGAATTTAGTTTGTACCACATATCTCCATTTTAAGTCTGTGATGCCATTTTTAGCTGCTTCAAGAGTGTGAAAGTAGTAAAGCGACTTACTACTTTTACTACTTTGCACTGAGCAATAAACTCCTGTAGTACCTGCATAGCGTACTTGTGTGAAAAGGGGTTTCCATGGACAGCAATAAAACTAACAGGCCCTTTGCAAGAGCATTTAATAGCACTTGTGGCAAAACATGTGATTTTCCTAGTACTTTTAATGTCAGTAAATAGCATTTGGCAGAAAAACAAATAAAGATCCTATGACCTTAAATATGAACACTAATAACTCAATTAGACATACTACGACAATCCGTAATTCTTTTCCTGAAAAAAAAAAAATCCAGGAGCTTATTTTACCATTAACACAACCCTTATGACATATTCAGTTGACTAGCTGTCATGTTTTAAGACACTTTGTAGGCAAACTATGAAGTCAGGGTTAGGGTAGGAAAAAATGGAGAAAAATAACTGGAAAAAGACAAAACCACAGTATGAAAACTTTTTTCCTTCAATAATTCAGTAATCAGAGGGCCACAATTTTGTCTCACTGGCAGTGAGAACAAAATTTCAGTACACAAGAAGATCATAAAATAATTTGAGTTGGAAGGGATCTTTGGTGGTCACCTGGTCTACCCCCTCCCCTCAAAGCAAAGGAAACTTTAAAGTTTGATTCAAGTTGAAATGAAGTAAGGCTGCGAACAGTCTTGAACCCTTGAGATGTGAAACTCTCCTGGGATGGGGATTGCACAGCCTCTCTAGGAGACCTGTTTCACTGCTGCAAAAGAATTTCCCTTGTAAATCGTGACTGCACTTTCCTGTCCTTTCACTGTGTATCTCTAAGAACACTCTGGCTCCAACTGCTCTATAAACACCCATTAGGTAGCTGAAGTCAGATGACTTCTTCAATTGGAACGAGCCCAGAATTTTCAGAGTTTATTTATTCATTACATACTCCATTCCCTGAGCCACTTAGTGGCCCTCACTGGACTCATTCCCCCTGGTCAATTTATATCTTGTGCTAGAAAGCCCCAAACTGGGCTTTACATCAGATGAGAGCTCCTAAGTACTGAATAGTGGGGCATAAGCCCTTGTTTCACACACCTCTTTCACACATTCTTTTAGTGGAGCCAGTGTGCAGTTAACCTTCATTACCAGAAAGGCATGCTCTTGATGATGGCAGGATAATATTGGAGGATAATGAGTAAAATGAAAATTTTATTTTACCATTGCCCACAGTATTGTTAGGATCTGGAATTTAGGCCAGCTCACTATCCAAGGACAAATTTTCAAGCTGGTGAGGTACATACGAAGAAGGTAACATTAGTTTTGTCAGTTCAGTGTAGGGGTGGCAACAAAGAAAATTCAATTTCCACAATTCTAGATCATCTTCCTTCAGTAAAAGGTAATATACTCACTCATCTAGATCCAGAGAGCTAATCCTGACAGTTTTGGAACATCATGTGAGATGCTGAGCTCCCTCAACTCGTGTAAAGTGAAAATGTTAAGAGAAGAAACACATTGGAAGGCCTGCCTTTGATCACCAAAATTGCACTTTAAGTCCCAGATGGAATCATTTCCCTTCCTCCTTCTGTCTTCTTTGAGCTTCTTACAGGACTTTTTCCTATTTTTCCTTCAAAGTCCTTGTTTGGGAAGATGTGACACACAGAAATACTTCTGATTGCTTCTAGAATTCATGATAAAAGAGCTTCTGGTTTGGAGGGGGCCTTTTTTTTTTTTTTTCCCCCAAGCAAGAGAAATAATTCATACTAATTTTAGTAGATGCTTTCTTTCTATCTGCTTACAATACATCCATGTATTACGCAGACTTTAATCACAAATATGCCAAGTGTAGAGTGGAGTAGTTAGATGAAGCACACACTGGGGGAACAGCAGAACCAATGTGCTTAGTCTGTTCTTAATCCTCTCTTTTGTGTGTAGGAGACGTGCATGTGCTGCTATTCCATACACAGGCACAGGTGCTGATGTGGTTTATACAGGGCTGGTTATGCAGCCAAACCTTCACTCAGAAGCCATCAGAAGGGAAAGAGGAGAGGCAAAAGAGAAATTGTGGTAATTATTCTTACTGTCTGAAATTCAAGAGAGGCATGTATTAGCAACATAATCTATGGAGCACTCAAGAGAGAAAAAAAGATGCCAGCATTTTTATTTTCTGCTAAAAATGTGCCTGAGAGTTTTCTGTCTGCGACAATTACAGACTTAAACAATGCCAGTGATGTTTAGGATCCGTATGGAGTTGCAGTCACTGGCAGGTGACCAAATGTACCTGACTTTAAACTGTTTGCAGGTGCTATACCACCTCTCTCCACCAGCCACTTGTCTTCTGCCAGGCATGCAGAACAGCGTCCTGCTGCTCTCAAGCGTTCCTTATTCAAGTAACTTCTCTGTGAGCCTTTCCCCTACATCAGAGTCCAGGTGCACAGACGTGATGGACAGTGCACATCCAAGTTCAGCATGGGACTGAGAACTTAAGGGCTCCCTTTGAACAAGGCAGTTATTTTAATTCACAGTTTCTCTGTGACTGCTTTCGTATTCACCAACAACTCAAAAAAGCATTTAAGCAGGTCTTAAGCCATAAATGCTCCAGATCCTTGTAAAAATGTCCCAAATACTCAGCAAAATGTGTGCCAACTGTTGAGCACATATGTACCTACCTCTCAGAACTGGGTGACCCAGACACATCCTCAAGTGCTTAGAGAAATTAACAGCAAAAAGTTCTGTTCTAAATATGGACTGTCCTTAACTGGTGCTTTTTTTGTATATCTGTCCCTCTTGCAACACTTCACACTATGCAGCAGAGCAGCTTATTTCAGGACCGGGCATTGCAGTGAAATCACCCAAAGAGACATAAATTTCCTCCGCTCACATGCAGGCAGGACTAGAGAATGGTACAGGTTCCCTTCCTCTTCACCCTCTTTCTCCATCTTTTCCTCGCAATGCTCACTGTTTTCCCCTCTGTTACCTTAATGGACAATAGTTATGGCCATGACTGTGATCACTTGTGATCTACTGTGGCCCAGATATTTTAGGAAATCTTCTGATTTGATGCTGAGGCATCATTCAGTAAAGCAACTGAAAGGGTTTATAAAGAGATGGAAAACTGAACTGTCCCTGTCAATCTCTCTGAAGAATAGGAATAACCTTATCTTGGATCCAACTGAATCCCATAAGAAAAGGGGTGACTTGGAGCTGTGATATGAAAAAAATAGCACTATTTATAGTGTTACTGGGATATGGGAGGATAAACAGAGTAACAGGAAAGATCTAGTAAAATCAGAAGCATTTTAAAATGTCATGGTCTACAAAAGAATGGACATTTTATAGCTTTATCCTGATCATAAGAGAGAGTAGATTGTGTCCTTTGCATAATAGTTTCAGATTTCATTGCCAAAAAAGACTGCAAAAAACAAGCATAGAAGGACCAATCAAAATTCTATCAAATCATTATAAGGCTTTACAATATGCTGTTACAAAATCAGTAGCTGTGCAAGAAACAATCGTAAAATAGCCAGGCTGCATCTTCATAACATTTGTAGCAGTTTGTGTCTGCATTCATTCAGGAAGTCCTTAATCTTTATAACTATATGTGCTGTGCCTGTCCTGTTACATATCTTCCCTCAGACATTTTGCTTGTTTTTAAGTACCAGAAGACAAGAAGCCAATGATGGCAAATTCTACTTGTAAAGGGAAGGCTTCTTTGTGTCAGAACATTGCAGTGAGCATCGGACACCAAATGCTGTATTTCCGGTGACTCTTTTGTTTCATAAAAGGAACAAACATACACTGTTCATTAGACAAGAGCAACAATTTTGAAATGTGTGCCCAGTGAAGCTTGTTTTGCAGAAAAGACAAAAAGTATTCTTCTGCCCACCCTTGAAGATTCATAACCCTTCTACCAGATTAAACCAGAAGGGTACAATTGCTTAATCACTTCTGAAACGCTTAGCTGCTATTTTTAGAAAGCGCAAGAAGAACCCACGATTGTGACAAGATCTCGTACTGCTTCCTCCCTTTCAGAGTAAATTATGAGCAAAGTTATAAACCAGCAAAAATAGAGGTTCATAATGGAGATGATGACAGACCTTTAATTATGCAAGGCATGAAGAACAATGCTGTAATAAAAATAGCACAAAAAAATAATGTGTCATTTAGTCTGCTATGTGCTCGAAGACTTCTCCACTATAGATGAACCAATGTCCTTGGTTATAGTTGTTCAGAAGTTAGTTGTCTTAGGGCCTTTAAGACAGAAGGTATTTTGTACCTTAAATTCATACACTAATTTTGATTAATCAAGATTTGCAGTGCCTCTGTGAGAGAGATAAAGACAATGAACATTGCTGATCCACAGTTATGCAAGCTGGTTTTGTATGTCCGATGCAGGGAAGGCTTAAAAGTGAATGGACGCTTCAACGTAAGCATCTGACTTTAGCAGGCTAAGCTTTGATGCAAACGCCACACTCCTGTATCAGTAGCAAGATAAAAGCTACTGCCTTTGAACACCAGCATTCACATCTTCTTATTTGTCTGTATGAGCATGTAGTCTGGCCCAACAGCTACCATTATTAAATCAAAGATGTTGCTAAAGCCTCTACATTTGCATTATGGGGTTTTTCTTTGTACTGCGTTTAAACTGGTTTTCTGCATTGGACATCATTACTACACTGTAGTGGACTGTTTGTAAGATTCAGAATAGGCTGGAACATATTTAGTGTGCATGTGGAGAAGAACATAAAGTTCACTTTGCCCCAAATGGAGTCTCATTCAGAAATCCCCCAAACACCATGTGAAACGTGGAAAAAAAGGCATGGTTGGGAAATATACCTCAAAACCACGCTACTGCTTCCAACCAAAACGGAACTGTAAACTAACCTGCATCCTGACACAAAAAGATTTATCATGGTCAGAAAGTTTATCATGGTCACTGTTACCTGCTAACTGAAAGGACCTTTCTTTGGTTATATTTTGATTTCCATGACATGCCAGACCATGACACACAGGAGAGGAAAATAAGACATGCTGTTTCAGAAGAATATTTTGGAGTACACTTTGCAGCCTAGCTCAAGAGTTTAAAATAGTAATGTGTAGCTGCTCTCTCACCAAACTAAGTTTGGACATACTGTGGAGGGACAAAATAATGGCCATGACTTCTAAAGGAAGACTTCGTCTCTACAAAATGAAGTCAAAGCAGGAGGCTTGCCCATTTTCTCCCACTCCAACGTGGAACGATCTAACCCAGCTTTTGGCATCAGAGGAAGGGGTTGTGTGAAACACATAAAAGTAGCATTCTTGCCTACATAAGGTTTCATTCAAGTTCAAACTATTCCATATTATAACTGTACCCACTGCCAAACAAGCTGGATAATATCAATATCTTAAGACTTGTGTGTTTGTATGTTGTTGATGGACTTGCCCACCATGACATCTCTAGATTTATTTTACAGGCAGAGGAATACTCTCATCTACATCAATGTTAAATTTGTTTGTAGTACCCACCATACTGACTGGTTATGTCTAGCAGGAGGTCTGCTGTAGAGTAGTTAACATTTTACTAGAGGAATTTGCTTGTTTTCTCAAAGAACTAGGTTTTGCAGCCAAGCATTTAACAGAATTCAAGAACATTTAAGAGATTTCAAGAACATATTAATTCAATATTACTGGACAATTTTAAAAGTTGTGATTTATAACAATCTTACCACCTTCTGTTTGATACAGTTCTCTGAACACTTGCTTTGGCAGCATAACCTCCATTAAATAGAAACTCTCAAAATGGAATAAATTATGTAAATGTGAGTGACATGATTTGCTTCTTTTTGAAAGAATGCTAACACATCCCAGTCTACAGCCAGTGCATCTTCATCTTACAACTGTCAGTTTTAGAGGAAATTACTATTCAGCAATGTGTATGTTACAGACACCCAAATAAGATAACATGTGAAACACAAGAAGAAGAGTTTTTAAATTCCAGATCAATTATTTCCTGCAAACTGCCATTGCCATTAATAACAGTCCAAGCTGAAACAGGTAGAAATTAGACTTGGAAATGTAAGTGCAATTTTTAACCTGTGTACGTAGAAGATACCCTTTATCTAAACCAATAAAAGTTTTCTGATGTTTTCACTCTTAAAATGCACTATTATAAATGCTAGATATTGATTCTTGTGTTGAATGTTAAATCTCCAGTTGCACATTTTAATGCCATTCCTTCAGGTCATCTAGAGATTTAATACAAACCTATAGTGCAAGTAAATAGGTACATAATAAAAATTATACAGCAGTATTTTAGAGTAAAGCCTATATATAAAGAGTATATAATAGATATTCACATAGCAGCATTGGAAACATTTGTCTCCTTTGCTAAATGACTCTGGACCTAATCCCAATTTGCTTCACTAAGTAGTGTCACGCTGCCTAACTACTCCAACTGAAATCAATGTGATCATGTGTGATAGAGAAATTTAATGGGATAAAAGCATCAGGAAGCTTTATTTGGACACTCAAGTTAAACTAACGAATTCTCTGTAATCTATACACTTAATTCATAAGTTACCTTGTTCAAAGCAATATAATTAAGGCATTCAGTTGAGACACAGATGTTTTATTCAGAAACACCTGAGACTACTAGAAGTGGAGTTCTTTCTAGATGAATGGGATTTTAGCTTCTTTCCTCACACAACTTTAATTACTAAGATTATACAAAAGAAAAACTATTTCATCAGAACAAATATTTCTGAATCTGACATCAACTGACAGTTGAAATAACTGGAGTTACATATCTTACCGGGGAGAAAATCTCTGATCACTGGGCACATCTGGGCATTTTTAGGTCTCTAATGTTAGCTTGAAAGATGCTAGATAAGTGCCAGCTGATCTATATTGGTCATTTTGACTCTGGTATTTCACAGGCTCTGAGGTGATAACTTCAATCCATTATGAAATTGAAAAATTCTGTAAATAACATTTGCCATTAAGCTCTGGTGAACATTAGTCAGAGGAGTGTAGTTTTCAGCTACGCAGACATTTCCACTGTATCTGTACATACGATTGCAGGATAATGGAGAACCATATTTGAGACTTAATCACAGACAATGATAAAATTTCCCTCAAATCTAATCACCCCAATTTCTACAGAGTCTAAGTGCAGAACAAAACATTGCATACTGCGAACTTAGTGGGGTGAAGGGGGGGACTAGAGCCTCAGCTGTATGCTTTCAGACTGCTCTCTTAAAAAGTGTTTTTCTTGAAAATAGATAATGGAAGTTGGAATGTGGTACCACTTATTTGTGGATTCTAGTATGCCAGAGACTAAGCCTGTATTCGAACCGGTCAGAGGCCACATAGTCAGAGCCTCAGGCTGCTGAAGTGAAAAATCAACAAGTTCTATAACAGGTGGTTCTGTAATAGGAAGAATAGAGAGATGAAGTGACCTGCTGTTACGGAAGGTTCTAACTCTAACGGTAATTTTATTGCTTGGTAAGATTGCATGGATCATTCTCAGTGTGTCTGCAAGAGAAAGTTTTAGTGAAGTGTCTTTGCAGACATTTGAGGAGGAGTCAATTTCTGAAGATATTGTTTACTAACAAATACTTCTGCAGATACTTATGACCCTTTTTTAATTCCTTTGGCCCCACATAATTTGTTTTTTCTTGCAAGTTAAGAGCTATTCTACTAAAAGCAAATAATTTCTGTGTGTCTTTCCAAATGATCTTCAAAACATCAAGCACTGTCATGAATGCCTGAAGACAGGATGGTATCTTCATAAAAATGCAAATTATTCCAATTATAATAGCAATCAGAGTCACAGAGAGCAAGGGATTTCTCAATTATAGCTCTTCTGTGGCACTCAACATTTCCACAGAGGCACAGCAGAGGAAAACACAACAATTTAAATAATACTGATGTCCTTTCCCTTTACAATTCCTAATGGCATGAATATTATTTAAAGACTTTGAAATTAATATCTCATACAGAAGTAGCATAAGTTGTAGTGAAGCTTTTGATTAGAGCTCATATAAATACACTGCCATATATTTTTTCACAAAATTTTACATGTCAGACACTGATGTTGAAAATTATCACAACCACTACGTGACAGCTAGGTCCCAACTTTGATCACCCATGCAATAGTAGGTAAAGATCACATTTTTTCAAGACATACAAAACAATAATCCAAATATCACTCAGTTTCTACTCTTTAGACAATCAATCCAAAGTTGTTATAACTAAAGTTAATAATAATTAGTTACCTCAGTCTAATTACCCTGGATCACCTCTGCATCTGAGAGCACTCCACAGGAGAAACCTCAGTTCTACAAATAAGGAAAGAGACACAGTGAAGGAACAGATTTGTTTACTGACATTTAGTATACTAAGAAAAAGGACCTAGACTCGCAATTCCCACATGCTAATGTGGCGCACTGTTCCTCTTCACCTGAACTTCCAAGTTTAGATCCAGTCTAGATTGCAGACTATACTGAAGCAGCATCAAGATACCGTAATTTATATGTCTGCCTTAGTTTAGACAGGGTGCATCATCTCTAAGAAGCCTAATCCAGGGTCTAAGAATCATTCAGATGAAAAAGATTTGGCCTTATCTTGCACGTACCCTTGTCCAACATACATACAACTAACTAGCAGCTTTACTCCACCTGTCAGTGCAATTTCTTGGATGAAACCAAAATATTCTAACTAGGCAAATGATACACTCTAAAAATTTTAATGCTGTCTACAAAGACTATAGGGTTCATTGCAGAATCTGTCTGTAAACACTGGTTTTGTTCACTTACAGACTTTGGGTAAGTTTTAATATTGGAGAAAAATAAAGTAATATTTCTGTTCGCATGTTCTCCTCTCATACTTCAAGATACACCAGTAGCAGTTATTAAGGTCAAGACATTTGCGGAAGTGACATAGCAACTAAAAAAGTTCAGCTATTACTACAGACAGCAGAATTTAGTTTTCAAAAGCACTGCATTTCTGAGAGAGATTTCTCTCTGTATTTTGAAGATAATTCTTTATATCCAAAGGACAGCCATGCTGTTTTGGCACTATTGCAGAATTAGTAATTGTGCAGCAGCAGCAGGAAATACTGACTACACATTTAACAGATTAAAAATACTGTGATAGCTGCTTACATTTTTAATACACCATCATTCTAAGTTCTTTCCTTGCCATAACTTGGGGACTGCAGCCTTCCCCGGACCGCTCCACTCTGGTCTCCACAAAGACTGGACATGCCACACAAAGTCTCATTAGTTGCCATGAAAGAAGCAAGGTGCCTGTGTACCTGTGCTGTGGTGTCTGGCTGTCAGAGAAGATCCATGTCAAACCCCAAGAGAACAGACATTTCCTGGAAACCCACCAGCTAAGGCGGTTATTGCAGCAATAGCTTTCCCCTTTCTCCCTACCTACATTTCCCTCCTTTTCTGGGTGCTTGCAAACTGCTGTGAGGCGTAGTTCACAGTCAGGGCACATCAACGTTGATGGACACCAGGAACTTTATGTTCCTGGCACCTCATTATGAGTAGCTGAGACCTGTGGCCCAGCTGATCTCATGGTGAGTGCAGTGCGGGGTCTGATGGACTGTTAGCTTTGTACAGGAAGCCCATGCTATCTGCATTTATTTGTCACGTCTTAGAAACACTGTGATGGTTTTCAAAGAAATGAAGCCCATCTATTGGAAGGAGAACAGCATTCCTTGAGACGATAGTTCCGTGTGCTAGGATAACAGCTAACATTCAGGGTCTAAATGTTAATATTTGTTGTTAAAGTTGCAGTAAGTAAATTGCAGGATTTCAGTGCAGTTTGCATGAAAGCTCTGCGAATGGTTATATGGGGGTTTTGTTAAACTCAGAACATTGTGTTTCTCACAGTCTGCCCATACCCTACATTCTCAGGGAGCAGGAAAAGCAAAGCTCATGCTAGACCAACAGAAAGGGAAAGGGAGGAAAGATGGTCTTCTTTAAAAGGGTAGAACCTATCTTTGCCTTTCAGAGACACCAGAAAAACATTGGCTTTATTTTGGAAGACATAATGGGGGCCCAAACACTTATTCCACTTTTCTTTTTTCTTTTTTTCTTTTTTCTTTTTTTTTTTCTGTAAACTATTTCTGAGTTTTGGCAGAAAGTCAAGGCATTTCAGTCATAAATCAGGATATTTTACTGCTGCATCTTTCTCAGACTTGTCTGTCTGTTTGCTCCCAACTCTTGCACTCTTTTCTACAGATCTCTACAATAAATATTTCCCTTAATTCTCTTATTTTGACTCTCCCAGTCCACTAGAACATTAGTCTTTTGTACTCAAGAATAAAGGTGTTTAATAGTGAGGGACTGAGAAAACCAATTCACACAGGTTTGTTTATATCCTCAATAACTCTGAGGTCTCTCAAGCAACTTCCATGTGACTTTCCATTACTTCTTTGTTCTATGGAACAACACATATGTTGCTGATGTATCTGACATGTGAGAGCTAACATTGGTAGTATTTGTCTTTTTTTAGTTTTTGAAACTAAAGCAATCTACTAAAACTACTACAAGAGTAGTTTTTGAAACTAAAACAATCTTTGGGAAAATAAGCCTATAATTTTAAATTGGATTTTTTTTTAAAAAAAACCATTTTCTTGTAAATAGAATGGTATAGGATTTAATTTGTAATTACCATTTCCATAGTTTCAAAACAATTTTCACTCTGAAAGAGCTATTGTAGAGTGGTGATTTAAGTTACATTGATAACAATATTTTTATGATTTATAGTCATCTATAAGAATATCCATGAATTTATAATTTAAAAATATAACTAAGGAAAACCTTTTTTTTTTTTCTTTTCTTCCAGGAGAAATCTCAGTGAAGTGCATCTTTTTATAACAGGATGAGTTTTATGTGTCTTTTCATTTGTTGTGTGCAGCTCTGAAAATGCATAAAAGATTCAGCAAATTTTTGGCAGAATTTGTCATACACAATTCTCAGACCAGTTCTACGATTGGAAACATAAGCCAGTTTCCAGAAGCCTGACTAATCCTGGCCAACCTGGCCGTAAGCCTAATCTCTGTTTGTCAGTGTTTCTTTTGCCAGAAATCTTCTTTAGGGGAAAAAAAAAAAAAAAAAAAGAAAACTGAAAGAAAAAGACTCACCCTTTGAAAAACTATAGCAAAGTAAGTTTCGGAAATGTTGCAAGATACCCAGTCCCCTGTCTGCAGTTTGAGATTTATGCCCATTTTCCCCTCCCATTGTTATGAGCCTCTTATGCCCTGCAGGCTGCATGTATGGAATGAAATTCACAATCTGCTTCAACAAGAAATGCAGTCTGTTCACCCCCGTGCAGAAGGCACTAAAATCCTGCCCAGACATTTGCCTCACATTGTTAATGCTTACACTCCCCATTTTATGAGAGTATATCTCTTCCTTCCTGATATCCATTTTATTTGATTATCTATGAACTGATTTGTTTTACGAAGGCTGGGCGCAGCGTCTGTGCAGTACTTTACACAGTGTGTACAAGCTGCGTACGCAGACAGACACCGAGACCTAGACAACAGTTCTCTCATTGCATGTGTGTTAGAGTATGTGCTAGGCGTACACACAGACATGTGCTAAGTGTGGTCAGTCAGTAATGAAAGAAAAATTCTTAGGGATGAGAATAGAATAAATGTAAGGTATTGAATGAAATTGAGAAAAAGAAAGAGGAAAGAATGTAAGGTATTGAATGAAATTGAGAAAAAGAAAGAGGAAAGAATATAAGGGAGATCTTTGCAGTGGCCCTTTGGGATTTTTAAAAAAAAGCACCTTAGGAGATAAGAAAGGGTATGCAACTGATGGATATTTATTATATAGAAGTATTTAAAACCTAACTTAGCAATAATAATAATAAAAAGTGTTACTCTCAGATGTTCTATAATGAGAACACCACAAATGTGTACTTTTCTGAATCACACTTATGATCAGACCAGTTTCTTATATAATAGGGAAAAATAGAGAAACACCTTTTAAGTAAACACATGCAATCTGTTTGAGCTATTTTAAAACATTATTCCTCATTAAATCAAAACAGTATTTTAGTGTTGAGAGATTCTAATGAGAGAGTGTATAATCTTTCTTCCCCCCAAAACTTGACGATATTCTTTTTACCTGACTATTACAGCAACAAAGACCCCTTTTAAGGATTGCACCAGTAAAGTCCCACTGCAGAACATTTTTTCTGATGATGGACATATCCACGCATGTATCACAGACAAGTCAACTGAAGAATAAATATACTAAGGTCATGATAATGTTCCCTGATAGCTCAGCACCTATCAAGCTATTGGAAACTGGTATCACAGTGAACCTTCATTGCAGGAATAAGCGCTGCTGTCAAGGGTACTGCAATTCCACTGGTTCCATAAGTTCAGACCGCATGGCACCATCAAAGTAATCCACTTCAAAGTTTGATTTAAGTGCAGTTTATGGATCCAATTGCCTAGTTCAAAGCTGCTCAAATAATTGCACAAATAATCATCAGCAAGGCGTGAATGGCCAAACCTCTCGTCCAGAGTTCAGGAAAAACACTGCAAAGACCTCTCTTAACCTTAAGACTTCAGATCTGGGAATGTCATTGCTCATTTACAAGGGAAGCAGTACCACAGGTATAAAATCCTAAACATTTCCTCCACATGTTGTCATGTTTAAAACTCTACTGACATTCACAGAAAGAGACTTACTTTGTTTAGGAAAAATTAGCCCTGAGAAACATAGTGGCAGTCTGAAGTACCAGGTATATTTTACAGCATTATGTAACTTGCAAATTTTCAAACACGCTGTTGTGGTTTTCTCCTCAGGGTTATTATCCTGGAATAATGGAACAGCTTCTTGCCTTAAAACCTGGAAAGTCCTACATGACAAAAGGTTTACATTTCAATTACCAGCTTCATTTACCCATAGGAAGCAAGCATTTGAATATCAAATTTCTGCAGTGTGCTTCCAAGTGCTGGTTGAAACTTTTTGAAAACCCCTGTGTTAGAAATATTTACGGTCTAAAATAAGTGTGTCAAGACTGCAATGACAATTTTTTTTCTTTAGATTTTGAGGAAAAGCACATGATGACTATAAGCCTTTGCACCATGTTTCAGAGAGGTTCGATTATCAGATGTTTTCGTTCTTGATTATCTGCCTGCCAATGCATTATGTTGTCATGGTAGCTTGTTGCATATCAAGGTAGTTTGCTGTCCTACTGGCCTCAAGAATGCCAAAGCATTTTCTTTCATGGTAAATTGCAATAATTTTCCTCTTTGAATGATCATAGAATCATTCATATTATCCTAGTTAGAATCTTCATATTATCCTTTTTACTTGAAAGTAAGAAAATAGACTATATATGTAAATAAAGCATCAACATTTCCCATGGTTCCTGGTTATTTTCAAGAGTGCATTTTAAGAGGTAGTTTGAACGTGGGGAAGGAGGGAATTCAAAAGGAAACAGCCACTTTTTATTTTATAATGGAAAAGGTAACACCGAATAGTCAGAGATTAGGGCAGACAAATTGCTGAATTTCCGGTTGCTGAGAATTCTTCAAGGTTGCCCTAGCTCCCAGGAAAGAAGAAAACATGGGATCTTTAAGGCATAAGGTAGTTATCCAAATAATTTTGGAGGGGCAAAGTCAAGAAGCTCAAAGTCTCCTCAAGATTCTGTTGTGTTTGATGATGCTGAGCTCTGTCTCTGTTTCCAGCAGAGGCCTTTACTAGCAAGTCATATTTCTTGGTTAAGAAAAACCTGATGAAATGTTATGGTATCATCCTACAGTCATCACAGAGGGAACAATTGCTATGGCACAAGGAATGAAATATACAGTGATAAGCTGTGGAGGAGGTGGTCTTGGGGGAAAAAAACCAAACAGGTTCCATTTACGGAAAATTTCAGGCTCTTAAGGATAAGGGTTGCACTTATGATGGGTGAAAAATCAGTTGACTCAGAGTGTTTATGAATAATCTGTGATACATTAGCTACATTCTTCATTGCGCTCCTGTGTTCTTAGGAACTCCATTTCATTCAGTGCTGTGTTTATGCGGGTATCTTTTATAAAAATGTTTACAAACTAGGATGACAGATCATCCAGCCCATCTCCTCTTACCCAAGTGTTCTGATTCAGTGGATTCTAATTAATTCATTTTACTAATCCATATTACTATGACATTAAAATATATTTGACACTATATATCATAGACACACAGAGATAGTTTTGACATAAAATATTTTAACACTTCTAAGTACCAGAATGTTTTTAGACACAGGAAGTAATGGCTACCTTATAAAATCCTCTGAAGTAGAAAGGACCCATATCCTTCAATGGAGAGAAAGGCATATGTTTAAAACATCTTAAATACAGCTAAATGAAGGCATTAATTTAAATGGAAAGCTTTTGTTTTGTGGAACCTCAATCTATATCCATCAACTACTGTGCAGATTGGTCCAAACTAGGTTGTGCCATCTGCACACTGATTGGACAGCACAGTCGAAAAGGGCTAAGCTTATCTTATCCATGGAAGTCTCTCTCCTTTATTCATCCCACTAAATACTGTTATTCAAGACTTGTGGAAATAATTGTCCTTAAGATTTTACCCCATGACAAATTTCATTGAACCCAATCAACAGATATAAGAGTAACCGAAAGAAGAGGGAAGAAATGGGAAGAGAAGTCTATGGTTTCTACTTGCCTCACCACTCTGCACCTCACAGTTTTCAATGACAAAGGGTTAGATAAACTAGTTCCTAACAGAATATAGAGCTGTATGTAAAACCTTAATTTCAGTAGGCTTTGACTCAGACTCTTACAGCTGGGTTAGTATGCATTATTCCCCACTCATTTACCCCCAGAAATGTCCAATTTACAGAACAAAGACCTCATTCTTTCAAAAGGGGCACTGCATCTGCATTTTACCAACATTTGAGAGAAAAGCAAATTAGGAAACTGAAAACCAGACAACTCAACATCTATTAATAATGCCACAGGACTATTTATATCTAACCTGAATGCTGCACTTCTACAGCAATTTGCCTGAATTCAACTTACTGCACTTGACGTATTTCTGAGAATTTGTAATGCACACATATAGATACAAATTAGCTACTCTGGAGTATTAAATGATACTGGGCATATAAAAAAGTGAAAATTGTTCTTTATGCCTGGTAGGAATCAGTAGAAATTGTAGCCCTGAAAAAGACTACACAGTAGTTATTCCCAGAAGAAGTCATTGTTATTAAATTTTGCTGACCAGAGCTAGCAGTTTGCTAAAGATCAAATTACGATCATTTACGTGTTTATGGGCTGACAAAACTCAGAAGTTAAACACTTCATTAGGTTACAAGGCAAGGTTCTCACAGGATGAAATAATGCAGACACATTAGCTTGCATCCATTTAGGTCAATTAGGTATTGGAGTCCCTGGCATCTAACTTCAGATTAGGGACTTAAAATGCCAGTATTCAAACACCTTCAGGCACTAAGCTAATTTCAGGCACTCCAGCACACCTTGCAGACTTGACTGTGGCTATTAGCTATCTTTAAAACTAGTCATGAACCAAAAGTCATAAAAATAAATTTCATAGTTTTGGTATTTTTCAACTAAAACCTGCCTCGTAATTTCTTTTTTATAAGATTTAATTTTCTATCTGTCACTCAGATCTTGCAGGACTCTAGATTTGCTTTCAGGACACTAGTTAACTCATGACCTTGAACTCTTCTTCCCATTTGACTGGATTTTGGAAAGGGTATTTCAGTAATGAAATTGAGATTTTTTTCACAAGTGACTTAGAAACTAGATCTTGGGACTACTGGTGCTAAGAACCTGTGAGATGATTTCTTAACATGAGCTGTCTAAAGCCCTTCTGTGATATGAACTGCTAAAAGGATAAACCAAACTCTCACAGTCAAACATTCACTTGGGACTTTGTGAGGCTTGTGAAACCATGAAAGGATAACAACTCCAAGAATATTGCAAAATCCTTTGCATCATGAAAACAACAAGAGTTTTGCTTTTGTGAGCCAGAACAATGACTGAACTATTTTGATTTGGTATAACAGATTTATACACTTGCCTTTCCAGGAGACTGTAGCCAAAACTATCATAAAAATATGTGTGGAGTTTGCCACTGGGGTCTAGGAAATCTAGTTTGTACCCATTTGTGCCAACTATACTATATAAAATTAAATTCGGTTAAAACTGGACCTAAATGAGAAATAATTTTTCTCCAAAACTGATATTTCAACAAGCCATTCCACTCTGACTCAGGATAAAAGCAGAACTCTAAGAAGATTTCTGCAAAAAGTCAAGACATGGAGAAGACATTCCCATTTAGCGCACGGGTTGGAGCAACAATGTCTGAAACAGGAGAACGACGCAGCCAGGTTTCCACATCCTAGCTAGGTTTTTTTTAGGTTTCTGGCCACTCTAAGAACATGGTCCAGTCAAAATCTTTCACAAGGTGAATAGGGCATTTGCAAAGACTTTTGAGGCCATCATATTGAAGAGAAAGTTATGGAAAGGAGAAATCCAACTTAAAAAGCAATTTTGGTGGGTTGACCCTGGCTGGACACCAGGTGCCCACAAAAGCCGCTCTATCACTCCACTTACTAAGCTGGCAGGGGAGAGAAAATATAATGAAGAGCTTGTGGGACAAGACAAGGACAGGGAGAGATCATTCAGCAATTACTGTCACAGTCAAAACAGACTCCAGTTGGGTAAAAAAGGAAAAATTAGTTTATTACCAATCAAATCAATCATTTTAATGACGATTTTGACCCTTCCAGGTGTCTCTCTAACGATTATGCAGTCAAGAAAGGACTTTCTGAAAGATTCTGTATTTCATCCCTCCTGTGTTTCGTGACAGCCAATCCCAACTCTGACCCCAGATATGGCTGCAAAGCTGTCCACAGCAGGTACCACACTGAAGGCTACTGAACCAGTGTCACAGTTGCAGCTGGCACTAGGTGTGTATTAAATGACAGATGGCCATGATCTCATCCAGCTACATACAGCACTGAGAAAGAGAAACCTGCCAGTTTACTGTGCTTTGAATCTTGTTAAACACAAAAGACTCTGGGGACCAGATACATCCCCTAGAACAGTTATTTAAATCAAACCTTTAACAAACAACGATTGAGAAAACACAAAAGGCTCAGCAGGTCAAAAAATTAAATTGTATCTCAGATCAAAGGGAAGCAAGGAGGCCAAACATGTATGATTATAAAATGAAGGGTATTAGACCAGTCTTTTAAGAGCAGAAGACTTTGAAAGAAAAGGTAATATAAGAAGGTGATAAACAAACTTTAATTTCTAACATGCCTCCAAAGCACATTTTGCCATTTCATTTCTTGACCAACTATATTCTCTAGTGCTACTTTTCTCAGAAAATCCTTCCATACCCTCTTGACATTTAAATAAAGCAGCGTAACAAAAGCTCTCTATTTCTAAACATAGAATCCTCTGTCTATCGAAAAATCTTTAATAAAAGCACTCTTGGGCAGAGGACGTGGGGTATTCTGAAGCCATGGGGTTTGGAGAACCCATGGAAACCCCAACAACAGAGAAAACACCAAAGGCCTTTTCTTGCTTGCTTTCTGAGTTTAAAAATCATGCTACAGTCTCTCCACATTCTGTAAGCTTATGTAACTAATGATTGTGTGGGAAAACAACAGATAATGGGGAGGTGAGGGAAACACTGTTCACCAGATTTTAGCTCACATCTTGACATGAAGTGCATCACCTTGGAGTGGAACGTAGCTTGCTGATCCCAAGAATGGAATGCGGTTACCATGGATAAGACCTACCGCAGCCGAGCGAAACGTACCAAATCTCTGAACAGGGAGGAGGGTAACGCGAACGTGATACAGTCCGTCCCTGTTCTTGGAGGTAACAATGGGCTGCTGCAATTAACTGCATAAGTGCCATCAAGACAGATGGATCGCAGCTGCTGTGCCAGCAACGATGGTGAAATCGTGTCCTTTAGTTAAACTTTGCTCATTATAATGTCATTATAACACAAAAACACACCTCCATCCCAAAGGATATCTGCCTCCAAGGTACGACCACTCCCCCTAGGCATGATCCTTATATTTTATCACCTGTACCCTTAAATGTGAAGCGAGAGACTTTTAATCCAATCGAAACAAAAGGAATGTATGACTAGAGTCACTCAAGCTCCACCTGAAAGCATAGAAACATTATAAAAAGTGACGAATGAAAAGGGGAAGTTGGGGAACAGAAGACCATCAAAACTTTGGGATCCGTCGATGAACTGAGCCCATCTTCTCGCCGCCCCCCCCACCCCCCCCCCCCCCCCCCCCCCCCCCCCCCCCCCCCCAACCCTGGGACGCCTGTTGGGCAAGAGCTCTGTGTTATGCACGCTTAAATACTAACATCAAGCTAGCTATTAATAATCATTAGTGTTTAGGTTTGTTTGCATGTTTAGGTTTGTTTGCATGTTTAGGTTTTCACTTAACTCCCTCTTCGCAGTCAATACACTATCACCGGTATCATTTGAACCTGCATTTTGTCACGAATCTACAAAATAAATTATTATTGTTGATTTAACACTGAAGGGATTTGTCTCAGTGTCGCTGCTAGCGAGGGTCCCTGAATAGGTTCGGTGAATATCCTCTAATCCTGTGAAATACCAAGGGGGACTTTGGTTTCAGTGACGTTACCAGCGTGAGCCTGGCAGGTTGGCCAAGTTGTAAAGAACCTGAGGAGGTTCCCCTTCTCCCTAACCAGAGTGTGGTAGGCAGATTGGGTATGAGGGTCTCGTCTTTCTTGGGAAACGAGCAGGCTGATCGAATTGTAAGGGGCTTGAGCAGCTCCCTCTTACAGCTTGGGAACATTAATAACCAGCTCTATCTATCTTCCCGGCCTCTTTTCATGACAGATTGGAAGGTTCTTTTTTCAGGCTGATGTTTGCATGTTCGAACATGATTTTCAGAGTGATGGTCTGGGCTTTAGCATAAAAGATCGCAGAGTAGATTGAGGGTGGGCAACAATGTCCTGTACAACTCACAAATGGTTATCGTCACTTAGAGGGATAAGAGTAGATGTGGTAGACTGTAAGATTTTTCTTGATTCTGAATTGCAGTGTCCTATAGAACTGCTGATGCATGGGAATCCCTACAGAAGCACATCAGTAACATATTTATACCTTAAAAGGAATATTCTGCTACATATTAAACATGCAAGAGGAGATTACTGTGTAAAAAGAGCAAACATTAAGTCTTCATTAGCACAAAACCATGATACCAACAACTCACAACCTACACAATACCACAACTCTAGAAAATTGTTAAAATACAGGAAGAAGGTGGTGAAATAATCAGGTTAGTAATTCATTATTGTGTGAAATTAGTCCCCCAAACTGTAAGCCTGCAATCAATTGCGTGAGTAACTTCACTCCTAATAGTCTCAAGAAAATCAGTGAAACCTCTGTCCATATTTCTATTCATGAGGTGCAAGCCTTTCCAGTCTCAAGGCTATACTAGTTACGGTGTTGAAGTGAAATATAGGTACAAGAAGTGGAAGAATTTCTGCCAGCATTGACATCATGGGGACTGCCCCCCACACTGAATTATTATTTTACTTCTAGGATCTGCTCTCTTGCCCCAACAAGAGGCCAGCCTTAACTCTACTGAAGATGCAGAATCTAGAAAAGATTTTGAGTAGCTTCAGAGAAGATCGTTTTCCATTCTACTTCGTTGTTCAAGCTGAAGGAGCACTAAAACCCTTTATTACCTGCCCCCATCCTGACACACATGACTGCAGAAGCCCATGAGACAGACAACAGGAAGTGACATTCTGTTTGTATAGATCACAACCACCTAAAGTCTATTTATTTACCTAAAGTATTTTTTCTCTATGTGTTAGTTTTATGCAGGAGGTGGGTTTGCCGAGAAAATTACTATAATACATGCTCATTTCTATCTACATGGTGTCTAACCCAAAGACTGACGCTGAAAAGGAAGTGTGTAGTGTGCTTTTGCCAGCAGCCTTGATGTGGTGTGATACTGCTAGTTGCCAATGTTCCCTACGTTCTTTAGCAATTGCTTATGCTGTGCTTTAAGTGTGAAGTTACGGCCCAGAGTGACTAATTATAACTTGCTTGCTAACACAGCAAGCAGAGATTGCCCTGGACAACTTACCTTCAACTATCTTCCTTGTTTAGCTTATTTGCATTTGGCAAAAAATGTTTGCTCTGCTATTACTTTGTCTTCTGCGTTCTACACTTTCTCCTTTTCTCCCTATTGTCACTTCTTGACGAACGTCTTCAGGTACTCCTAATTAGCCAGCTCCAATTTGTAGCCACAATTCATAGTGGCTGTGGCGCTTCATTTCTGCATGCAGCTGTGAACATCTAGCCTGCTATAACTTCTACGGTTCATGGTCTTCTTGGAAGCAATGCATTTCTTGCTCTATGTCAACTTGTCTTAAAATTGCCATAGAACATAATTTTGGGTACCCAGTACCAACTTCTTTCCTTTTCAGTGGTCAGATTATGGTCCTTATAGTGTCAACAGCTTTACTTATTGCTGTAGATACTCATTCCTTCAAACTCAGAGGTCTCAGGCTTAACAACATCTGTGAAGTTTTTCAGCATTACTTCAGTCCAGGGCCTCGTTGAAGACGCCCCTGTTGGACCAATTCTTCCACAAAGCTTCCTTGCAGCTTCTCCCACCAGCATCAGATTCTAGAGACTCCCTCTGAGGTACACAAACACTAGCTAAATGCTTCATGGGCATGACAGGATGAAATTACTCTACACACAAGTGTCACTGGTGTCTGTCTCCTGATGTTTTCAGTGTGATCACCATGCCCAGAAGATGCCCCTAGTACCTCTGTGATCAGCAGACCTTCCTTCAATGATGCCTGTGCTACATGCTTGTGTGGAGTAGTGCCCTTCCAGGGAAACATAGGAGATTTAATCTATCCTTTCTTTCTTGAGCATGAAATGATGATTTTCTTTTCAGGACACTGAGCAGTATGGCATCTGTCAAAAATCTTTTATGCACGGTGCTTGGCAACATAACGTGTAGTACTTTCAGCTTACTTGATGTGTCAATTTCATTGAAGTCTTTGATATATATTGGCATGATCAGGGTCATACTGGGAAAGACTACATGACTACATGACAAGATTACATGTGGAAGGTTTTTTTCCCCCTAGCTTTCAGTTGAATTTGCCTTTACACTCTCAGACTGAGAGTTAAGAAGAGAAAATAAAAGGTTTCTGAATCACCTTTGTTAGAATTATTTATCTAGAACATCTTAAGAACTTTCGGTTAGAAATAAAAATAAGGAGGCAGAGCCGCATCATGCAGTGAGCATATGTCGCCAAAACAACAAAACCAGGTGAGCAAAAGAAATTTACACAATTAGTGAGTTTGGCAAATGGGAACTATTTTGTTCATTTTAGTATTTTATTTGATACAGGTTGCTAGTTGACATGCTTTAATGTGCATCTTTCATTTTCTGTACAGTCATACATAAATTTATAGTCAAATACATGCTGAAGAATCTATTTCTTTTTATCTGAATTCAAGGTCTCATCTGAAACACTTTGAAGACATGTACTAAAACAATTACCGCTGGAAACATAAACGTCATCGTGAATTGCCACAGCTAAAGGTGCTCAAATACTGACCGTGTCGAAGAACATGCAGGTAAAATAATGCTGGTCAGTTAAGCCACAAACAATGATGGATTGCTAAGTTTACAAATACCGTGCTGCTCTGTTCAAACTACCCTGAAGGTTATTTTTAGAATAAAAAGGGAAGTATTGTTCAGTTGAGAAAAGGGTGAATACCTAAGAGCCATATTAAGTATTTTGAAGAAAATACTGTTCTTAATCCCTCAGGGAGTTTTGCCATTGTTTTGCTATGAAAGAAGGTCTTGCAGTGAGATCACGATGTGAGAAAATTATCACAGTGCTTTCTACCAACTCATAATAAGACACCAATATAAATATGAAGTTTATATGAAAAGGTCATAACTCCCAGCTTAATTTCCTATAAGAAATGAAAACAAGCAGTCCAGTGACTGAAATCTCTAACATGACACTAGGCAAAAAGGGGTGAGTCAAATAGAGAGATATTTAATGTTAGGGTATAATAGGATCTCATAATCAGTGACAGCCTTCAAAAGATGAGAGAAACAGCTATTAATGTAATAATTTCAGCCTAGCTAGTTTATTTTACCTGTTCTACTTTGCCACTTTTATTCGGTAGACCTCCCTGTGCCATTCTCATTTGATCCTTTTGTATTTTGGTTGCCCTTTTCCAACAGGAAATAGGAGATGGCGTCAAGAAAAGCACCATAACTGACAAAAAATGAGATAAATCTTTGTATGTAGATACGGACACAAAATGTCCATCCAACACAGGTTTCCCTCTCTTCATATCCTTCCTGTCTTTTAGGTCTGCAATGGTTCTTTTAGGTGGATTTACTTCGATACACACACCCGTGTTTGCCAGGAAAGATGCACTGAAGTTAAGAACTGTTCGATGTACTGCAGAAAATAAGCCAGGTTTCTATTTAACAAAAACGTGAGAATAAAACCTATCTATTTTGGACTTTCCCTGTTTCAGTGTATGTTCTTGAAGTACCTAAAGTACTGCTTATTTATGCTTGACATTGGTGATTCTGAAGCACTAAAGCAAAACTTTACTGATGGGTGATTAAGCTCATCTCCCATTATGCACTCCAGACAGAAAAAGAACAAATTTGGATTACTTACAAACAGGTATTTTGGGGCTCGGTGACAAATCCTTCCCTCAGTGCTGTGAAAAGTATGATGTATTTCAAATTATGCTTCTTCAAATAACAATCACATCCCACCCCCCCCAACTTTTCATTTGAAATTGTAGGCATAAGCCACAGATCTTTTACAAAGGAGGAAGCTGTGTGCAGAACAGCTGGGTAGCAAATATCACAGCTGGAGGAAGAGGGAAAAAAAGGAGACAATGAATGTTCAGAGTTTTTCTTTCCTATTCTCTCTCTTCTGCTGGGCAGGATGCTTCACAGTTACCACTACTGGAGACCTAAAATATTTACAAATTCATATTTTACCTTCTGCCTTAGACATCTGTGTCTACTATTAACAGAAATTAAGATAAATGGAGTGTCTGTGATTTACCAGACTGGAATAAGCATGCTCAGATAACTGTGCAGAATACGTAGAGAAAGATGATAAAGAAGCAGGTGGTTTATAATATTTTTTCTTTTTATTTCTTGCTCTATCATCACAAACAACATGCAAGACATTGACCCCAAGTCTATAGGTTCATAAATTTGAGTGTTATTGTTTGTAACTTTCTAATAGAACTTTTCAAAAGGGGAACATTGAGTTGTCTGATGGCATTTCGGCACTACTACTGACTGCTGAAGAAAATATTACAGCAAAGAGCAGAAGATTGATTTCTAAGGTGCGATTTACAAATCTGCCAGCTGTGAGATTTAGTCATCAACTTGTTTTGCCCAGGTGATGCAGGTACAGCAGGAACAGCCATTCCTCCATCTTCACATTATAACAGAGAGTTCTGTGAACAACACACCTCATTAGCCCACTACTGCTGGGCAATTTCCCTTCTGTTATATTGTACTAACATACAGTTGACCTGTGAAGCTTGCAGGACTTTCAGCCTTGAATAAGGCTTTCTGTAGTAAGATGTGGAAGGCGTCTCTCTTTCCACCCATGAAATTATGGAGAAAAAGCATACGTGCCCAAACAAGCACGCATTTAACGCGTAGTGAGTCCACTCACCAAAACCTACAGCATGTGCACTGTGCAGTCAGTCTGTGTGTAAGTCCATTGCCAAGAAACTGCTGTCTAGCACAAAAGTAAAAGTACATTTCAAATGTTCCATACTGTCAAGAGGTGAACAGGTTTATATTTAGCATAACATTGATTTGGGGTTGCCTTTAGTCTGCACCTCAAACGTCATGCATTCCTCAAATTCCATCAACTTAAAATAGCCATCTTTGGTCTTTCTTCCCACTCTTCCAGAAGAAATTGAATGCGAAAGATGACTCTTCACTGTGTCCTGGCAGAGGTGTATAATTGACATGATTATGTATAATATGTACCTCAGCTGAAGAATTGTGTTACGTGAATCAGTGTCTCCTTTTTATCTTCATATATTTTTCTGACCTCAAACAGGTTTAGTGAAAGGGCTCACCACTCAACCCAAGATGCAGTGTTGTAAGTCGCTGTGAAAACCCACACTGCTACATACTCCATACGAACCTAGTATGATACTTCAGTCTTTACAGTATTGCACTGAATCACAGTAGCTTGTTGGCAGCATATCAAATACATTCTTGATGGTATTTGTAAAGAATAAATCACAAAATTTCAAACAAATCAAACAAGTATTTCTGTTGGGAAGTGACTTTCAGATACATCCCTGTCAGCTACTGGGCTTTCTAGTAGCGTATAGCATTTTGTAGGCTTCCGTGAAGGAGATAATTCTATTCATAATAAATACGTTGCAAATTCTTACTTACTTCTTGCAAGTTAAACAAAAAAATCAAATGTACTTAAATGACTAAATTTCTAACAAACGTATAAGTTGTTTTACCTCTCTTTCAGAGAATCTTTGTTCTTAGTCTCTTGTCCAATTTTGGGGAGAAACATGTAAATGGAGAAAGAGTTGTCTGCAAGGTGCTGTTATAGGTATTTCTTTCCTTCTTCCCTTATCCTACCTAGCAGTTAAGCATACTCTGTACAACTGAGTTCAGCAATCAGTGAGTCACAGAATTTAAGCTTATCCAAAATTAAATCCTTACTCAGCTCTGTGTGGTCTCATCATCATTATATGCTAAATGTGAGCAAAGGAATATGCTCACTTTCTGTCTGTTTTCTGTGTTATTCTCAGAAATAAAGTCAGCACTGATTTTTGTACCCAGAAAGTCTCTCAGAATTTCAGCACCTGCAGATGCTCCCCAAAAGGCTATGCCTGCCTACTTTTCGCATTCTTCCTGCATAACATTGAGCATACAGTGATGTATGTGCTATTATCATGGTATATTAAATTTGATCGTTTAGAATCTCATTAATTATAAAGACTTTCACTTTGACCTTGGAAAAAAATCATGTGGGAGTCCCTTCACTAATAACCATTCAATGTGTTGCTACAGACGTGGTTTTCCTAGCCCTTCACTAAAAGCCCACCTTTCCTCATTTACACCCAAAATCAGATTCCTCTTCTTAACTGCAAAATGTTCACAGACCTATCACCTTCCCAGATGCCTTTCTAACTGATGTCCCTATCTTTTGTGTCAGCTCGAGACCTGCCACCAATGATGCTTGTCCTTATTTTTAGGCCAGTTCCAGTTTTGGCCAGTGTAGGAGGCAAGCTGCTCTTACAGTCAGACCTTACATGTGGTGGAGAATCTCTCTTGTAATTAGAATTCCATCCTTGGGGTAAGAAACTTTTCCATTGGAAATTCCTACAAGCATTTTTTGGTTTTGAGATGTTGGAGACCATTGAAAAAATTAGAGGAACTTTAATACTGTCTATTCATTTTTTTCATCCTTTTTTTACACTCTGCCCCAATCATCAAGTCTCTTGCTTAAGGAGACTTATTTTTATTCTGTGTTGATAAAGTGCTGTCAAGTTGGATTTGAGTCGCTGGCTTAAGTTCCTACTCAAAAGCAATACAGGTCCCCAGACAGACTAGTACCATGTACCTACATACTGCAATGTAATTGATAGCCTGTTCGCTAATAGCTCCACATGTGGATATGATCCATACTTAACAAGACATATGAGGATCTTCTCTTTCTTTTGGAGTTCAAAGTCCCTTGAATACAAGACAAAAAAGAGTAAAATTAGAACAGAAAAAAATATACAGAAAAGGAACAAATATGAGATGTTCTTCAGGATGCAGCAAATGCACAGTTTTTTCCTGACCTTTAGTTTCCAAGAAGAGGAATTCAGGAAGTGAAGTGACTAGATCAAATAACCTGGAGATACAGAGGCCAAAAGGAAGAGTTTAAAACTTCCTTCCTTATAATTGATTCAGCAGATGATCAAGTAATCACAGGAATTTTAGCAGAGAGGAAGAAGGAAAGGGTTTGTAATGAAGCAGATAAAACAGGCCAATATTTAATTTGATTTTACAGTCCATATGTTGATAAGGGCATAGCTGAACAGTTTGTCTTTTAAGAGAGATTAGTTTGTGAACTATGGAAGCCTATGCATTCAGAAATTGCTGCATCCTCTGGCAAGTAGATATGCTTATTGCACAGCAGGTTTTGTGTGTATGAATAGCTCTTGAATTTCTGAAAGCTTTAACAGCAAGAATAAGCTACTGTTGGCAACACAGAGATCAGGCTGGCCATAGGCAAAACCAGTACGTGTACCGCCTGGATCATAACACAGCAAACTTGATCCTGCTCGTTTCTTAACCAAATGCATGATGATAAATGAAATCCCTCCCTCCTCTTCCAGTCATCCTGGGCCAGTAAGCAGTTTGCTGTATATGGAGCACTGTCTTTTTTTTTTAACACTACTTCCTTTTTTTTTATTTTTTTTTTTATTAGAGGAAGTATGGCCATAATGATTAGTTACAGAGGAAGTAACATGTGTTAAATTGGTCAATATCAAAGTTATTTGCCTTAGATGCAATACAGCAGTGTATTAATCACAGAGATTGGGATAAACTTTCTTTACGGAGTCAGTATGGGCATGAATTAAAAACAACTTTAATTTGTCTCCACTAAAGCTCTGCAGAGCTTTAAATGTTTCTGGAATTTGAATTATTGCCACAAATGGTTTCATGGAAAAGTCTCAGAATATATTTATTTACTGCTGCAAGAGATATGCAAGAATTGTTCTTATCTGTATATAAAATGTAAGTGCTACTGCATTTATTTAATAAGGTTACATCAATATTTCCAGTATGGAATAAATAGATCTAACTAATTCATAGAACCAGTACCTATTTCTATACTTTAAATAAATTACATTGTTCCTTAAGCCTGGAATTCTCATTCAGTTTTCTTATCAAATCAGCTACACATTAAATGACCCAAATTTCAAAGCCTCTGGTACTGGTATTTCCTATTTAATTACTGCTGCTGGATAAATCAACCTCACTAAAAATCCATGAAACAACTAAATAGTTCAAGTGCAAGTTCCCAGAAGAGCAGGGCAGCATTTTCTTGTAAGTCTTTTACCATTTCTCAAAAACTGTAGAGTATGTGTGCGGCAAATTAAAGACAGCGACAGATATGAATGTGTCCTTTTCTTAACTAAAGTGATTGTTTCAACATGAGAACTGATATAAAGTAAAATTAGTCTGATCATACAGCAGATGGGAACATTTTCTTGATGCTTTTCTGAATGTTTGTGAGATAAACATATTGCTTCACTTAGTTTTGTAGCACCTGGCTGTTAATGACATCTCTAATATTTTAAGTGAGTTTGACCTTATATAAATATGTTTGTAGCATCTTGGGTAGATCAGTGCTAATTGAATGTTGTTGCTACCTTATTAAATAACATTTGTACTAACATTAGGGAAGAGAAAGAAGCTCCCCATTTACTTATCTGAATTTCTTTTCATATCTGAATCTTAACTTTTCTCTCCTCCCCTATCTTTATTTATTTCTCTTTCAAGGGGAATGCAGGATTTTGTTTCACAGTGAAGATCTAAAAGGCAGCAAGCTGAAGAAGGATGTTTGAAGGATGCTTTAATTGTAAAGTGTTTAATTTAGAGTCTCCTCATGTTTCCAGCTGTGAAATTGCAAGATCCTTATATGCCAGTGTTCACAGCAGTATCTTAAGTTTGTAATTCTAACTTCTGAAAAATTGCTAACTGTTCAAAACTGTTAGGCCAACACTCACTAAATCATGGTATTTGCTTTAATTGGACTTTCCATTAGTCTTTTTTTTTTAAACATTTTGTAGTACTTTGTGCACACTTACATTTTCTCTCTGCCATCAGGAAGGCTGTAGGTTTTTGGTTTTGTTTTAATGAAAATTGTGATTCTCTCCTAATGACAAGACCCTGGGAGAAAGCTTTAAGAAAAGCCGTCAAACATGACAAACAGTCATAAGAGATGAGGAAGTTATTTTAATATACCAACAACAGAGTGGACATGATTTTCCTTAAAGGCGGCATGCAGAAGATCCTAGTAACAATTTAAATAAACACAATTACTTGATATTTCCTTTTTTTCTTTCTATGACTATAAGCAATTCCAACAGCTTTCCTGACTGACACAGCTTAACTTGACTGTATATTTGGATAAAACACCCACATCTAGCAGAGTGCTAAGCTATGAGGTCTGTAATTTTAACAAATATTTGAAGTTGAACAATTTTACATCTAGAACTAGCATGTTTCATTCTTGAAGACAAGTAACTGTCATCTCAATGCACATTGCTGATTTTTAGAATTAGTGTAATTTGATTGTATTTCATGATTGTAAATATGTTGTGTTTATCCACCATATAGCCACCACAGTCTTTCCGAAGTACCTGTACCTATGCAATGGCAAACTTTGGCCTGCAAAGAGATGACTGGAGGGGATATAACAGAGGTTTCTCAAATCCATGATGAATCCATAGAGAAACTGATCATTCACTCCTTCCCCCAGAGCTGTGGGGTATAAGAAAGCCAGCAAATATTGAAATTCAAAACAAACAGCAGCTGTTCCTCTTCTTTGGATGTGGTTGATGGATAATGAAAAATCAAAAACACACCAGGCTCAGAAGTTCTTTAAGACAAAATAGCTGCATAGGAGAAATTACTAGGAGAGAACATATGCTAGCCGTGTTCTGACACTCTTCCCAAGGCATCTCCTGAAAGCTTCTGCCAAAGACAGGACATTGAGCCACAAGGTTCTTTATTCTGACACCTTCTGGGATGAAAACATGCTTTCAGAGAAGAACAAACTGCATTTTTTTCTCATTTATACCCAAGCCACCTAACTGTTCCATAAAACAAGAAATCCTGCTTAGACATAGGTCCATAACCACCTCAATGAGAAGACTTTGACCTCTTGCCACTTCCTGCAGTATCTTTGGCTACAAAACTCAAGTTCAACTTTGTCTCCAGATGTGGAGAATGGGAACATTTGTGCCATGTAGCTCTAAGCACTGGTAACACAGACCGATGCACTGGTGCCGGAAGTGCTGTACTTCAGGCACGAAGTGTCCAAGGAGGCCGCTTTGCCCTGTACTGTCTGGGCAGAGCTGAGCTTGGACCTGATTTCATGTTGACAGTTCAAGATGATGGTGAAAGTCAACCAGCATAACACTTAAGTAAACAGATCTAAGTCTTCCTGCTAGAACAACAATGCAACATGGCGTGGCAGCCAGGGACACAGGAGGCTCATCTCAAATAGGAGAATTTACCAAAAGACAGCACACTTACCTGGAATGAGCAGCAAACACACGCAACAAACACATGCAACAAACTGCAGTTGCATACACCAAGTTCTTCTTAAGGATCTCTGTCCAGTTACTTTGACCTAGAGCTGACTCAAGGGGTCACAGGTGATTTCTCTGCACGTCAGTTGAAAGGCAATGAACGTCTTTTTACAGAGAAGCTTTCAACCACTGATTTTGAAATCCCCTGCAGAAAAAAAGTTGTAAATTATTCCAGTTCAATAAAAATATTTGGATTTTTTTTTTAAATTGAAATATTTAATGTGGTATTTCTAAATGAAAAACAATTTGTTTTTCAAATGAAAACATAAAAACTGCTTTGTTCTAAAATGTTGAACCAAAACACTGCTTTTTTAGCTTGTAACTGTTGTTGAAGTGAGTTTGTCAAGCATTAAGGTAGAAAAGTATAATTTGTCTTCTTGCTGTTTCATTAGAAGGTTTTTGACCAGTTTTATGTCTTTCATTCTTCTGCTTTTCACGTTATTCCAACTGGAATGCGGTGACTGAAATTGTATCAAAACTTGAACAACAATTCATGGGCCTGTTCATGAAGAAAGCTGCAGAGCTCAGTTCACCATGATTTACAGCTATCTAGCTGACGGCCGGAATGTGCAATTGCCAAATAACTTGATTTCAGTTTCTACTCTAGAAGACAGTAATTTAAAATACTGGTTTACAAAAGGCCAAGTAATGAAAGTGTATGTGTGTCAGTATACAGTAATCTATTAAAAAAAAAAAAAAAGATCCGTGCTGGTTAGTACGATTTTTTTCACTGTCTGCGAAAGGGAATCTATTTTCAACTACTAATCGTGCTATGTGAATTTTTAGTTCTTTAGAGGTAAAATTAATGCCCACTTCTGAATGTTATTAACCTGTTGCAAAGGCAAGCTAACAGGCTCTAGAGAGCACCAGAGTTCGAGTTACTTGCACAGCAGCTTCATTACATATGCTATGTAGCCCTGCTTTTCATTCAAACATGAAACTTTCTCCCTCTGACTTAGTCAAGGTGCTGGCTGGAGCATGTTGAGAGGAAATTTCATCTGTGTAGAGGAACATAACTGTTGCAAGACCATGCAAACAGAGCATCATAATTTCTGAAATAGGCCTGTATGAAAACAGGCAGGTTAGTGGAACTTCCTTCTTGTACCTACGCAGTGGGACACTGTTCTAAGCAAATACCCTTTTCCTCCAGGAACCTGCAGAGGTAGAAATGAGCAGAGATTTATGTGGCTTTAAAGTCAAAGGATGAAAGGTTTCAGTAGTGTGATCAGGCAGATCTAGACACGCAATAAGGTGTCCTCCTTTTCTTATCCTTGTTTTTGATTACACCAGACACCTACAACGGGTAGTTCAAAATGCTTGCCCTTAGGTTACCATCACAATATGATATTCCATGCAATATGTTTTCATGGTCTTACTTTGCCTTAAAGTTATTATTCTGGTCAAAATGAATCTAATTCAAAATTAATTTTCAAGAGCATCAGCAACATCAAATGACAGCAAATCGAGATTGTTTTCTTATTGAACCACAGCATGTAGAATTGCAAGTGTGCACTCCAATAATTCCATCACCCTATTTTTCTATCATACAGAAAATAATACTCAATACTAGGGGACTAACTTAAGGAGAAACAACACAAATCAACCTCGTTGATGTGAATTGGCTTTGCTATGTTCAGTGAACAATATTGAGGAAATGACAGATATGAATTGCTCATGATTACGTCAAGTCACATGTCAGTGACTTTTTTGGTGATGTAAAGTTTGAGTAATCTCATTCCTAAATGAGCCGCTTTGATTTACTGGAAGTAACTCACTCTTGAAATAGGTGTTCTCCAGTTTTCTCACCTTCAGAAAGCATCCCAAATCTAGCTTATGATTTGCACAACATTTAGGAATTTTGTGCTTGTCTTTCCATCTCGTCTTATGTCCAATTCAAGTAAGCTAAAAAAGAAATAATTTTCTGTCCACACCACTGGTAGGAAGGGAATGAATCAAAACTGGTAGCTATATAATTACTGCTTAAGATAAGGTATTTTCTTGGACAAATACTGTGGTATTATACACTTTCCCTTGGATTAGCCTCTATATTTTAGCTATGTACACTTGTAACTGACTGCTTAAGTGGGTTTAGTGCAAACCGATCTTTTATTTAATAAAAAGGGGTGTGTCACTTATTTAATTTTCTGTTAATGTGCTTTACACAACAAATATTTGCAGCTGCAAATAGCGTATTTGCAGCCTCTTTTTCTGAACACAGAACTAAAAGCCAAACCCATCCACAAACAGGTTTCCCTGTTAGTAAATTTTCTCTTCAGCAAAGACTATTACCGGTTGTAAGTATTCAGAACAATATGCTATGTACAAAGTGGATAAGGCTGTAGACAAAATGTAAATCACTTCCTTGTAGAAGTCGCAGAACACATTCTAGCAAACTCAAGACAAGAAAACTATGATAAAAAGTACTATCGGGGTCCCAGTCCAGCACAACACTAAAGATTATAATCTTCTTTTCCCTACCTTATCTCCTCCCCAGATGGGTACAACCACATGTTTATGAGTAAAAAGTAGAGGTGCAAGTGCCATACTGAATCAAGGCCTAAAGAAAACCAGATGGGAGAACAGAAACTTTCATAACACAGAATGAAAATGGAACATCCAACTTATTACCAAAAAACCCCTATTATAGCTATTATGAATTAATTAAAGTATTCCTGTTGTGTACTGTTCTTTCAGGCTAAGTTTGTTTCTCTAAGCTGAGGCTGAAGGAGCATCAATTGCAAGTGTTTCTAAGTATATCTGAATTTTGAAGCACTTTCAGAGCAGACCTGTGCTCAGGACACCTCTTTAAGGGGCTGAAGAATAGACTGTGTATCAACTGTAGGAATATAGATGAGAAAGTTTTGAGAGAGTCTATCAACCGCAGTCACAGCATTCCAGTGTATTATGCAGGTAGTTCAGAAAATGTAGATGCAGGCACTTATGTTCCTGTGATACAAACAATCTGAAAGAAAATTCCGGTCCTTTCCTTTGCCCTTCTTACAGACAGTCTCAACTATATTTTTTCTGTCACCAAATTTAAAATACCCAGAGATCTGTAGCATTTTCACTGCATCCCAGATATCATTCTTCTAAGTTTACTCACTCTGCATACGTTCATTCATTTCCCTTGCTTTTCTGTCTCCCCTCCTGAAATTCAGATCCTCAGCATATTACATAGTCCCATTTAGTTTCAGAAAAAACTCTTTATAATTCTCCTAATAATGAGCCCTTCAGAGCTCTTTATCCAGCTACCCTTGCTACCCATAAAATAGGACAAACACAAGACTAGAGCCTGGAGAAAGTAGCTTTCTTTGTATACCACTTGTCTGAGGGGGTTGGGTTTTTTTGCTTTGTTTGTATAATAGAAGTACTCCAGAACCATGTCTGAGTCTGCTGCTGAAGAGCAGTCATGAAGTACCCCTAACAGAGTCTGTCTGCCGTACTCTTAACAGCATTCTGCAGGAATAGCTTTTTGTTTAGTTAGTAATTGTCAGTGCCATCGGAGATATACATGATGTAAACTCATTAAATACATATTGCCTACTTGTATTAACAACTCTCTGAACACATTTATTCTTGCATCATCTACCTCAACCCTTACAAGGCTTTTTAAAGAAACTTCACTGGAGGTGAGTTCTCTCCCGAGTTTTTTTTTACCAGAGGAGAATCAGTATTCATGAGTTCAGAAACACCTTGATTGTAATTTTTTTTTCACAAACTTTCCCAAAACTTAGTCAGGGATAGGATATGTATCTTCAATCCCAGGAATTAAATCCACTGAAAACAAATTCGAATCATGAAGCTTCATGAAGCTCTGCTTACACATTAAATAAAAAAATAATACTGAAGCATTTGTCCAGGCTTCAGAATACTAATAGGGAGACGAAGGCCAGGATACACCACCACACACTAAACTGAAAGCTTTTGCACAGTCCTTAAACCCAAACTTATAAGGTCTAAATATTAAAAACAAGTGAAAAAATATTCTCAAGAGCATACCTCCCACTATTACACAGGCCTACATCTTATCTGGAGGAACACTTACGTAGGGCACTGGAAGAGCATCAGGCAAAGAGAGGATGCAGAACATGTAGTGGAGCTTGTATTCAGAATGAAGATAAAAAAGCACTGCTAGCTGTCTGTAAATCAAATAAATTTACCATTTTGTCAAGTGCTACAGGTGTTCTGAGTAACGAAAAGAAAGAAGAGAAAAGATGTTTCATGGGATACTGCATAACTGAAGAGGTATCGATGACAGACTTTAGGAAGTTTAGTAGACAGGGTTTTTTTAGTAAGAACAGATAGACAAGTACTCATTAACTTCAAGAACGGATATTCTATTTCCTGATCTGGTTGGGATGTCCATAGATTCTGATGCAAAATCAATCTCACAGACAAAGCATAGAGTGTCTTTCATCAAGCCCCATTAAATACCTAGCCATATTAAGATGCCAGCTGAAGTACACAACCATTGAGCATAATACACGTAAATGAAACAAATGGATCAAATTTTGCTTCTGCTAATGTCGCCAGTCGGCTGAGGCAAGCCGAGCACGGGGACGAGTCCTTCCCTATCCCTGAACCCCTCTCCTCCGGGAGAGAAAAGGGTTCAAAAGCAGAGATACGGAAAGGAAAAGAAAGATTTTTGTGAGACCTCTGAACGTTTGGAAAACTGAAACAAACTTTATTAAAACTAGAACAATATATATATATAACATGCAGGGAAAAACCAATGCAAAATCTGAGAGTCTGTGCAGGATGGAAAGGTGAGGGTTTAAACGCGAGAAAAAGAGAGAAAGGGGGACGGTACCACGTGCAGTCTGGAAATGGCACCGGCCACGTGTGCGCTTTTCGTGGACAAAGGAAACCGCGGCTGTTATGAACGCCGGGCTGTAATGTGCAGAAAACTGTCCCTACTGCTTTCTCGTTGTTTGTAGTAGAAGCAAAACAGCCAGAGGCGGCCGCGCTGGCAGGCAGAGAGGGTAAAACCTTACGGCAGCAGAAAAGCAGCCTCCAGGCGAGCAGTCTGTCCCAGGCGGCGTGGCGGGGGCTGCCCCGGCACACAGCTCCACTCCGGCAGCCTGTAGAGTCCCCGGAGCTGAGCCGCAGTGTTTGGAGAAGCCTCTTCCCCGGAGCGAAGCTGAGTGTCCTGCAGTGACTCCCGCAGAGCGGAGCCGGGGGTGTCCGGAGAGCCGAGAAGCTGCGAACAAGCCACCGAAGCCGTCCGGAAAACAGCCCAGCAAGTCCCGGCAGCCGGGAAAGCCGCGAATGCCCCGAAGCCATCCCGAAAGCAGCCCAGGAAGTCCCGAAAGCCGGGAAAGCCGCGAATGCCCCGAAGCCGTCCCGAAAGCAGCCCAGGAAGTCCAGGAGCCCGCAGCTTCTTAAAGGGGCAGTACCCTCGTGAGAAAACTTTCTCATCCAATGAGATTGCTGCGATCGTAGCATGGAAGGGAATAATTCAATTGGTAAGCCTTCAAGCAGGTTTTTTTCCTTCAACCTGCCACAGCTAATAGCAGAGTAAATCCAGTGACAGTTTTTAGTGTCAAACTGAGTTTATTTGACTCAGTTTATTGAAAAGCGAGTATCAACACATTGGCCTGTTTGAGCAGTACTTAAGAAAATACTTTTTCAAAGCACCAGTAGTGTTTTTGAAGTTGAATCCCAAACAGCAACTAGAAGAGGATTTATGCCAAGAAACTGTAGATCTGGTAATAAAACAAGCTTGCATATAGCCTGCAGATTGGATATCTAGAATTGTGTAAAAAATAATACAGTATAAGAAGGACATCCTTTGCACATTCCAGATCCCTGGTTCCACCTGTTCTCTCCATATCTTGAGGCACAAATTGCATTGCTCAGTTTTCAAAGACTTCAGAGAGACTTAGTACTTTTAAAATATATGTCCTGTCGTAATTACAAGCATAGAGAGAACAAGGTTGTCCTAGTCTCCTGAGGCTAAATTTTAAGCTTCTTTATTGTTGTAAAGATAGAACTAAAAAAGGAGCCCTGAATCAAACATTAAATCACAGAGAAAGGATCAAAACATAGCATTAATATATACATTTTAAAATAAGTGTACATACTTTCATTTATTGATATACATTTTTATGAAGTAGAAATAAGCAAACATTTGTACATCCATACCTTAAAAGCTGTGATCACAGAGCTCTGATCTAAATTTCACAGGCTATTTATTAAGAGTTTTCCTCCTCATGGAAAGGGGAAAATAAGTCCCTGAGAAGACTTGTAGTAAGATTTGGCTGTAATTCCTATAGTATCATGCCTCAGTTTCCTTTCTTCTTGTCCAGGCATTCCATGTTCTGTTCCCAGAGGCAATGAATCCATCAAGAAATTTTTTTTAAAACATATCATCTGCATCTTCCTTTGGTCATCCTTACATCCCTGATGAAAGATGCTTCCAACCCTACTCAAAGGCAGAAGGACCCTCCATGCAACTGCTTCCTGGGCAGAGAGCTACCCCAGATCACCCTCTGCTGCCCACCAGCCCCAAGCAATAAATCCTTCCTCTAGTTTCAGACGTTTCTATTATGCTTTCTGGAAGAAGTATTCCAGCTTCCGTGACACGCAGCTGTGTCAACCCAGACAGTGCTAACATCGAGACAAAGGCAGGAGCGAAGTTCATCTCCCAGATCTCCTCTAAGACTATTACACAGCAGAATATGTATCTTAAGAAAAAACACTGAACGGTTTTATCAGCTGCTTCCTGCTATGCAGGTAGAGCAGCCCCAGATTTCAGTACAATCCTATTCTAGTCTGTTTGAAAATCGAAATGATATATTAATAATCATAGACGGGTTACCCCTTCATGACTAATTTTTCTGGCAAGGACCACTGTGTAAGCAAAGAGCAGTAAAAGGAAGCCTCATAAGAAAGCTTCTGAAATTTTACACACATTTTACATATTCATGCTGGAAATGAGATTTTTCGTGAAAGCACGTATAGATCACAGTAGTATCAAGCCAGAAATAACTTGCACACTATAATGATTTGCGTATTGTATGCTTTTTAAATATTTTAAAAGACTCGCCATAGCCACTACCTATATTAAAGGTTATTCTGGTTACTTCTGACGGAAATACAGGTTCATATCTCAGAAATCACAAGAACCTGTTTACAAACGACATATTGGGGTTCATCTCCTACATGACTGCCAGCAATTAGCCCCATGAATCTCTTTAAGGTTAATTAGAAAGTTAAGAGTTCAACATGTTATATGGGAAATTATGCACATGGCCCCTGTTCAGGCTAATGACAGTTACAATGATAAATCTTCATGCATTTGAATGCACATACCATTAGAACAAAGGACTGGAGGGTTAAATTTCAAACACAACAGTTAATTTGCTTAATTGAGAGTAAAGTTGTTTACTGAAGTAGAATAATTAAAGAAGAGAGAATAAGGAAAAGGAACAATAAATATCTCAGAGCTATCAAGTCTTTCATTTCCTACTGGTATTTATGAGCTAATTCCAAAGGTGGAATAAATCAGGATAGTCCTAACTTTTCTTCTGTCCAAAACACCTTGGCCTGTCTCTCTAGTGCCTGGTGTCCTGGCAAAACATGAAGCTGTTCTTGCATTCCCTTCCTGCAAAATTGGCTGGAATTCAAACTCAAATGATCCCATTGCAAAACTGTAGTTTTCTGAAAGGGAAAATTTCATGGTAAAATGTTGATCAGACAAATTAAAAAACCCCAAGTCTTGTCAACAGAATCTGATGAAACCTTTTTGAGTCAGCTCATCTGCTGGGCTTTCCTTGCAACCAAGATCCTTGCTACAGAGCCCTAGCTGTAGGTCTTTAACCGCTGGGGAAGGCATGGCTGAATGAGAAGTGCCTTATTTCATTAAATATACACAACTTCTCTTGCTTGTCTTCACTTTCAACATCTTTCACAAGATATCCACTCACACATACTACTGAAATGCTCACCAGTCAGCCTCTTGACTTATTATTCCTAACACTTATTGTCCTAGTTTCAGCTGGGATAAAGTTAATTTTCTTCCTAGAAGACGGTATAGTGCTGTGTTTTGGATTTAGGATGAGAATAATGCTGATGGCACACTGATGTTGAGGTTGTTGCTGAGCAGTTCTTACACTAAGTCAAAGACTCCTCAGCCTCTCATGATGCCCTGCCGAGGAGGCTGGGGATGCATGAGAAAATGGGAGGGCACAAAGCCAGGACAGCTGAGCCAAACTGGCCAAAGGGATATTCCAGACCATATGACATCACTCTGAACAATAAAACTTGGTGGAGTTGGCTGAAGGGTGGGAGCATCCGTGAATGAGTGGTGAGCAATTGCATTGTACATCACTTGTTTTGTATGTTCTTTTATCATCATTATTATTTTCCTTTCCTTTTCTGCCCTATTAAACTGCTTTTATCTCAAACCATGTCCCATTGGGGAGGAGTGGGCAAATGGCTGTGTGGTGTTTGCCTGCCAGGTTAAACCACAAAACTTATGTATTTTCTTTCACATCTGAGGACATCTACCTAGCAGCTAGAAGTTGTCCCCCCTTCCCACTCTTTCCCCTTTATAGCTGTTCCGAAATCCAAGCACTGCCTGTTTGTTTCTATCCCTTTATTGCCTGCTGCCATAAATACCAAGTTCAAACTTCTCTGTGCAAGTCTCTGCACTGTTTATACAGCCTCGAGTCCAGGGATGGTCAATGGCTGGGAACAGACCTCACTGCCACTACAGCAACACAGGAGGTAAAGGACCCACCTCCATATGCTGTTAGTTTTCTGTGTTGTTTACTCTGGCTTTTGCAAATGCACAAGATTGCACTGTCCACACTAGGAACTCACAAGCCAAAGTGTGAATGAGGAGATTTGAGAAATCAATTTCAAACGACATATCATAACTGCTATCTATTTCAAAGTCTTCAAGTTACATTTATTTCCCTGACAAACAGGGAAAAGAAAAAAAAGTTATGGCAACCTAATAGTTGCTGAGTAGTCATGCTGTACTTTTAAGCTGAATCTGTAATATTTAATGCTGAATATAAATCTTCTGGAAGGGTGAAATATCAGCAGGAGAGGCAGAAATATTTATAATAGCCGATATTATTCCACACTTGCAGAGAGAACTTTTCAATGCAGGCTTCCAAAATTGCTCTTGAATGAAATGTTTGTAATTCAAAGAAAATATGGTAAAAGATATAATGAAGTTCTGCTTCAGCTGGTTCAGAAACATGTAAAGGACAGGATGTTCTGATGACAAATGGATGTTTTCAGGGACATCTAGGCATAAAATTCTACTCTGAGGAGGAACTGACTGTTTACTTTCAGACGAAACGCTCCATGCATGTGAGACCTGATGCCAGACTAAGCTCTGGGTGGATAATCACCTCATCTTAATAACACCCCAAAGAATACTTCACTACTGTGGGTATGCTGGTGCCCTTCTAACAGAGGTTCCTCCAGTGCCAGTTCACAGAACTGCCCTGAGCATCTGGCATCAGTCCCCAGGTGTCTGCATCAAAAATAGGAATTTCTGTGGGTATCCTTCCCTCTTGCAATTATTGATCTGGGTGCTAGTAGTAAGCCTGTAGAGGAAGAGATACAGCTGTCTTAGGAATTTAGAGTTAATTTGTCACCATCTAACACTGACTATCTTTCTTATAGCTGGAATTAGCGTATAAAAACATAGGCATAAAGACTCAGAAGTTGAACACCAGCACTCTAACTGTAGTGCCAACAGCTATTATCAAAGTACTGAAAAAGGTGCGTCCTGTAAGTGTTCCATTTACTGACCTTTAAGATGAGCTTTGCAGAGACTGTTTTTATTACAAAATAATTCTTTTTGCTTCTGTCTCTTCTTAGAGGCATATATCTTTGAAAGGGAAAAGCAAGATGCCCATCCATGAATCAGCAAGCACAGAAAGCCTCTTTTAGCGGTTTTAAGAGAGTGTAAATATGCCTTTGTGGAAAGAGTTTGTTAGGTTTTGCACACTTTTCATTCCAGAATCTGTTATAGATTCCTTATAATGTGTTTAAGGTTCTGTAGCCTTAGCCCGTGGCCTTCATTTTCTCTTCTGATCTGTGCATTTCAAAACAAGTCCTTTCTTTTACTCAACATCTTTTCTCATTCTCTGCTTGCTTTTGAGACTGTCCCTCCTGAAATTAGTTGTCAGTTGCCCGTACCTTTTTCTCCATTTCCTTTCTGTGGTGTGCTCTCGCAAATAATTTTGTGTCAGCATGAAACTCAGTAGGCCACTGGAGCCGGTAACCCATTTTAGGTGCAGCTCCAGACAAATAGGAGTGCTATACAGCAGGCTATGCATTCCCATATCATACTACTAGGACTGCAGATACTGTACGGCACAGTGTTAAGGGATCCCACAGATCTGAAAAACTGCGCATCCCACAGCCCTTCGTTTTAAAAGCAACCTAGAACCACTCAGGACACACATTGGCAAAGAAAATCTGTAGAATTAGAGAGTCTGTCTATTAGTCATAACTAGTTGTGTAGACCCAATGTTTATCAAGCGGTTGCTTTCATTCAGAAAGTTAAGGTCCATGAATTGTTGGCAATTCTGCAGAGTACCGGAGACACAGCAAAAAACATTTAGCTTTCCTCTTCAAATGCATTTTTAAAAAATTTTTCAAATACTAGTGTCAAAGTTGAGAGATGAATATCATCTAAAGAACAGCAACTTCAATCTTCGTTAGTGTACTGGAAAGTGAAGGTTCAGGCTTCAACTCTGCAGTGCAGGAACTCTTCAGTTGTTTGTAATCATTTAATCAAAATCCAATTTTCAAATGCTAAAACACTTGCTAACATAATGTATTTGAGAATAATCACTCTTATTTTTTAAAAAGCAACAAAAGTGAGAGGGGTAACATATTCCCACCATTCCAACATATTCAATGAAATGTTACTAGTTACAAAAGTCAAAATAAAATTAATTCTTCAAAATCATCACATTGCTTCTCAATCAATGGTAAGAAAGACTTAAAACACTATAGTGGCTGAAGACATTAATACATTCATGAAGCTTGCAGAGAAGTTCAGTATTCTGTTCTAAATTCGTAGAATGATAGAATGGTTTGGGTTGGAAGGGATCTTAAAGGTCATCTAGTGACTGCAAACTGTTACTATATTGAGGATTTTCTTTGAAATGTTACACCACCATGTTGTGGTTTGAGTTAGAACAGAACTAATTCTGTTCAGTGATTTCACCTCTCAGCTCAGTCTCGCCTAAGTCACTGCGCTGTCTGAAGGTAACAGCACGTTTTTGCAGACAGTGTCTGCTCTAGAAGTGATAACACTTGATCTTTACAGTCACTGCCAGGGGTTGGGATGCAGAAAGCCTCTTGCTTAGACTTGCTCCTGTGCAGACCAAGGTCACTGCTCAATCCTGTGTACCAGAGTGGGGGTGCGGTAAGTGAGAGGCCTCAACTGTGGGGAGGAGCGGGCAGGACAGGTGACCCTAAACTGACCAACAAGGTGTTCCATTCCATATACATCATATTCAGTGTAAAGCTGAGGGATCACGAGGGTCAAGCTCTCTTCTTCCATGACCAGCATCTGAGGAGGACTCTGTTCTGCCTTTAATCCCAATCTGCGCATCCCTGAATACAGTTCCAGAATCCAGCTCCTGAATCTTGTTCCCTCTATCTGCTGCCCAGTCTGGGACTTCACCAGTGCCTGCCCAGAGCATCAGTGGTGACTGTGATGTAATCGCCATCAGTGTGGGGGGTTGGTTTCGGTATTGGTGTTGTATGTATTTGTGTATATATCATTTTATTATTGTTATTTTCATTAAAGGGGTTTTAGTTTTCTTTTCCAATCCATAAGTCAGTCTCCTTTATTGCCTTTCTCTTCCCCTTTGGGCAGGCATAGGGATTAATAGAGAGCATCTGTCATTTGTCTAGTGGACAACCCAGCCCTAACTCTTGACACACCTTGAACATACCCATCCCAAACACTTTAATGGAAATTTTCAGTATTTTTTTTTTTTTTTAATCAACTGAGATGGCTCCTTACAGAATTTTTATTCTTATTTCCTTTCATAAAAGAGGGTTTTCGGAGCTGCTTACAACATTTTCTTCCCCAGAACTCACAGCAACCTATTTTGGAGAGTCAAGTTCTGCTTACATTAAACATGGGTCAGAAACCATTTTTCTCCCGTACTTACATAAACCTACAAACTACTCCTTTATTTCAGAGGGTGAAAAGATGATACTAAAAAGCAGATTGGATATTAAACTAGTACAGTTCAGATTTCCTATTTTAAATATGTCCTGTGATGTAATTCAAAATTCTAACTTTTTTTTTTTCCCCAGAATTTCAGGCATCTCCATTTTTCCAAGGAAATTAAAACATTCTGATATTGTATTTTGCTAATGTTCTTGAGCTTGAGGATTTTTCTTCTACTGTAAGTCCCATTTTAAATATCTGTAGAACCAAACTACCACCGGGCTGAATGCCTTTGTAAATACTGTGTGACTTAATCACTGAAGGATATTTTCTTGTGTCAACCAGCATTCCTTTTATACAGTGGAACTCCACTTGTTTTACTTTTTTTCCTTTGAAGATGATAAGAATTGTGTGGTTTTCAGTGAGTATACTTCCTGGCTTTCCTGTTTTGTCTAGTCTCATGATAATTCTTCTTTCATTTCACAGAACAAATCTCAGTTTGACACTATACTTTAGATTTTTTTTTCACCCTTCTACTCCTAAGAAATCCCAGGACCCCATTCCCTGCTCATCATTTTCCATAGCAAAACTCACACTGACTTCAATGAAAGAAGGCAGCAATTCACCCTATTGTTGGTTCTTTAAGACATACAAAGTCTAACAGTGACTGAATTGCAGGGTCTAAATATTCAATTATAATCCTAGTTCTTCTCTGTGAAGTGTCTTTGGTATTCAGCAAAGAACTTGTTTATATTGGAATATTATGGAACTTGGAGGTTGGCCAGAGATTTCAGGCTAAGGACCAGATCTATTATAGGATTCGGTTCCATAAATAATAAGGAATATTTTCAGTGTGTGATCCTGGTGTGCAGACCAGACTCCCATGGTTTTATAATTCAGAAGCTTTTTATCTATGTTGTGGATTCATCAGGTCAATGTAATATTCATTGATTCACACTGCCTCTGGTGCTTATCAGCTCCTATCACCTCTAAACCAGGGTGTTTCCCTGGCTAAATGAAGTTAGATTTTTGGATAAACAAATCACATTAAAAGAACTGCCAAGAATAGTCAGGATTAACTCTATAATATGTTACTGAGAAGTAATTGATCCTAATAAGAAAGCTACTCTGAAGAAATTAGGACTTTGGGCACAGTCCCTAAACACGCATCTCATCAGCAGAGACAAAGGCAAATTCCTAGAAATTAGTTAGAAACAAGCTTCTCCTGAGATCAGTGGAAATTGCATGCCCAAATACCTTTAAGAAGTATGAACTACAGTTTAAACTTCTGAATCATGAGAAATAACAAGATATTTCACATTAACAATTAATTCCTCAGCATCTTTAACATGTAGGCCATTCAAATGGTTATTAACACCCATAAACAAGTGTCGCCGGTCGGCTGAGGCAAGCCGATGCACGGGGACGAGTCCTTCCCTATCCCCGAACCCCTCTCCTCCGGGAGAGAAAAGGGTTCAAAAGCAGAGATACGGAAAGGAAAAAATAAAAGATTTGTGAGACCTCTGAACGTTTGGAAAACCGAAACAAACTTTATTAAAACTAGAACAATATATATAACATGCAAGGAAAAACCAATGCAAAATCTGAGAGTCTGTGCAGGATGGAAAGGTGAGGGTTTTAAACACAAGAACAAAGACAAAGGGGGACGGTACCACGTGCAGTCCAGAAAAATGGCACCGGCCACGTGTGCGCTTTCGTGGAGCGAACAAAGAAACCCACGGCTATTATGAACGCCGGGCTGTAATATGCAGAAAACGCTGTCCCTACCGCTTTCTCGTTGTGCAGTTAAAAGCGGCAGCGCTGGCAGGCAGAGAGAATATCAAAGCAGCAGACAAAGAGGGTAAAATCTTACGGCAGCAGAAAAGTCTCCAGGCGAGCCGTCTGTCCCAGGCGGCGTGGCGGGGGCTGCCCCGGTGCACGGTCCACTCCGGCAGCCCGCAAGGTCCCCAGAGCCGAGCTGCAGGGTTTGGAGAAGCCTCTTTTCCCGGAACGAAGCTGAAGTCCCGCAGTGACTCCCGCAGAGCGGAGCCGGGGGTGTCCGGAGAAACTGAGAAGCCGCGAACGAGCCGAGAAAAACCCCCGAAGCCGTCCGGAGAAGCAGCCCCGCAAGTCCCGACTAGCCCCGGAAGTCCCGAGTAGCCGAATGGCCCCGAAGTCCCGAGTAGCCCCCGGCCGCCCGAGCCCGCAGCTTCTTAAAGGGGCAGTACCCGCGAGAGAAAACTTCTCATCCGATGAGATGCTGCCAATCGTAACATGGAAGGGAATAATTCAATTGATAAGCCTTCAAGCAGGTTTTTTTCTTCAACCTGCCACATTCCACCCCTTTATTCCATACCATGTACGTTATGTGCATCTCATTTACATTGTATTATACAGAAATTAACAGCATGAGACTCTGGTTCAGGGTGTTTCAGCCAGGGTTAACTTCCCCTGTGGTACACAGTGGACTTCACCATCCTCCTGCATTACCCACCAGGTGTGTCCAGGGCCTTGGGCTGAGACAACACCACGGATGGGTCTGTCTGGAGTTGCAGCAGGGGAAACCCAGACAGCTTTTCCCAGCAGATTACTTTCACATACCACAGGAACTCTATCCCCCTCTATGGTATGTAAAAGGTCTGATTGGGCAGGGCCGGCTCGATTGATTGATCCCCTCGTGTTCACTTGCCAGGTGGCTTCTGCCAGATGTTTATCCCAGTTTCTGAAAGTTCCACCACCCAATGCTTTCAGGGTGGTTTTCAGCAAGCCATTATAGCGTTCTATTTTACCGGAGGCTGGTGCATGGTATGGAATGTGATAAATCCATTCGATACCATGTTCTTTGGCCCAATTGGCCACCAGATTGTTTTTGAAATGAGTCCCATTATCAGACTCAATTCTTCCTGGAGTGCCATGCCGCCACAAAATCTGCCTTTCAAGGCCCAGAATAGTATTACGGGCAGTGGCATGAGGCACGGAATAGGTTTCAAGCCATCCGGTGCTTGCTTCCACCATTGTCAAAACATAGCACTTACCCTGGCGAGTTCGAGGGAGAGTGATGTAATCAATCTGCCAGGCCTCTCCGTACTTGTACTTCGACCACCGTCCACTGTACCATAAGGGTTTTAACCTTTTGGCCTGTTTAATTGCAGCACAAATCTTACAGTCATGGATAACCTGGGTAATTGCATCCATGGTTAAATCCACCCCTCGGTCACGAGCCCATCGATAGGTTGCATCTCTTCCCTGGTGACCGGAAGAGTCATGGGCCCACCGAGCAAGGAATAGTTCACCTTTGTGTTCCCAGTCCAAATCTATCTGGAACACTCTGGCTGCTTTGTCAACTTGGTGGTTATTTCTATGCTCCTCAGTGGCTCTGCTTTTTGGGACATGGGCATCTACATGCCTTACCTTTACAGCTAACCTTTTCAGGCGGGCAGCAATATCTTGCCACAGAGTGGCAGCCCAAATAGGCTTACCTTTACGCTGCCAATTATCTTTCTGCCACCTCTCCAGCCATCCCCACAAGGCATTTGCCACCATCCAGGAGTCTGTATACAGGTACAGCCGTGGCCAGTTCTCCCTTTCAGCAATGTCCATGGCCAGCTGGATGGCTTTGACCTCTGCAAATTGACTCGATTCACCTTCTCCTTCCGCTGCTTCTGCAACTCGGCGCATAGGACTCCATACGGCAGCTTTCCACTTCCGTTGGTTTCCTATGAGGCGGCAGGATCCATCAGTGAAGAGAGCATATTTCTTCTCCTGGTCTGAGAGGTCTTTATATGGGGGTGCTTCATCGGTACGAGTGACTATCTCGTTCGGTGGCATCCCAAAATCTTTTCCTGCAGGCCAGTCTGTAATGGCTTCCACAATTCCTGGGCGACCAGAGTTACCTATCCTAGCTCTCTGTACAATCAAGGCAGTCCACTTACTCCAGGTAGCATCTGTGACATGGTGGGTAGATGCTATCTTCCCTTTGAACATCCAGCCTAGGACTGGCAGTCGAGGGACTAGGAGGAGCTGTGCTTCAGTGCCAATTACTTCTGAGGCAGCTCGAACTCCCTCATAGGCAGCCAATATCTCCTGCTCAGTGGGAGTATAATTGGCCTCTGAGCCTTTATATCCACGACTCCAAAATCCTAGGGGACGACCACGGGTTTCTCCTGGTGCCTTCTGCCAAAGGCTCCAGGTAGGACCACAGTCCCCAGCTGAAGTGTACAGGATGTTTTTAATCTCTGGTCCTGTTCGCACAGGTCCCAGGGTCATAGCATGTGCTATTTCCCTTTTGATTAAGTCAAAGGCATGTTGTTGGTCAGAGCCCCATGTGAAATCATTTTTCTTCCGGGTAACAGTATAGAGAGGTTTAACAATCTGACTATACCCAGGAATGTGCATTCTCCAGAAGCCTATGACTCCCAAGAAAGACTGGGTCTCTTTCTTGTTGGTAGGCGGAGACATAGCTGTGATCTTGTTGATCACATCTGTGGGGATGTGGCGGCGTCCATCCTGCCACTTAACCCCCAGGAACTGAATCTCTCGGGCAGGTCCCTTGACCTTACTTCTCTTAATGGAGAAACCAGCATCCACCAAAATGCGGATTATCTTCCTACCTTTCTCATAGACTTCTTCTGCGGTATCACCCCATACAATGATGTCATCGATGTACTGAAGATGTTCAGGAGCACCACCTTTCTCCAGGGTAGCCTGGATCAGTCCATGGCAGATGGTCGGGCTGTGCTTCCACCCCTGGGGCAATCGATTCCAGGTATACTGGATACCCCTCCAGGTGAAGGCAAACTGTGGCCTACACTCTGGTGCTATGGGAATGGAAAAGAAAGCGTTAGCAATGTCTATCGTGGCATACCACTTTGCTGCCTTGGACTCCAGTTCGTACTGAAGCTCCAAGATATCAGGAACAGCAGCACTCATCGGTGGTGTCACTTCATTCAGCCAACGATAGTCCACTGTCAATCTCCATTCCCCGTTGGTCTTTTGCACAGGCCATATAGGACTGTTGAAAGGTGAGCGAGCTCTGCTGATGACATCTCGTCTCTCCAACTCTCGAATCATTTTCTCTAAGGGGCGCAGAGAGTCTCGGTTGGTGCGGTATTGCCGGCGGTGAACTGTGGAGGATGCAGTAGGCAACTTTTGATCTTCCACCTTCATTCTGCTAACAACAAAAGGGTCATCTGAAAGTTCAACCGATGTGGACAACCGGATAATGCCATCGGCTCCCACAGTTGCTATCCCAAAGGCCCATTTATAACCTTTCGGGTCCTTAAAATACCCTTTCCGGAGGAAGTCTATGCCTAAAATGCATGGAGCATCTGGGCCAGTCACAATTCTGTGAGTTTCCCAGTTATGCCCAGTGAGGCTGACCTCAGCTTCTACCAGTGTAAGCTCTTGTGATCCTCCTGTCACACCCGAGATAGTGATAGTCTCAGTTCCTTGATGATCCGATGGTAGCAGGGTACACTGGGCGCCTGTATCTACCAGGGCCTTGTACCTCTGTGGTTCTAATGTGCCAGGCCATCGAATCCACACAGTCCAGTACACTCTGTTATCCCTTTCCTCCACCTGGCTAGAGGCAGGGCCCCTCTAATGCCTAGGGTGTGGTCCACAGTCAGTGGAAGGGTCTATCCGGCTTGTGGTACCTTCCTCATAGGAGTTGCTCCTTGGGCTGCAGCACTGTTCACCGAAGACTGGAGCGACAACTCTTCAGTTGCAGTCGTCATGTTGGTGTGGTCTGCTCTGCAACTCATGTGCTGGTACCCCGTGGTTAGCGGCAGGTCGTTGTTCCCATCTCCTCATGTCTTCACGACCTCTCGAGCAGCACTGGCGGTCACATCGTGGCCTGTCCTGTCTGTTGCGCCTTGCTCTGGGAGGACGATTTCTCCTAACAGCTGACACGTGGGTATACACAGGAGAGGAAACGGTTCTTTGTTCTAACCTATTAATAGAGTCCAATATTTTCTCTGTCATTTTGTCTGTCACTTTCTCCACTGCTGAAATGAAGGCAGAGGTATGAGAAAGGCTGTCCTCATACTGGCGAATCCTGTTAGACACCTGTTCTATGGTGAGTGGCCGATTTTCACCCTCTCTTTCCCACAGCATTGTGGCCAATGTATGGGCATATGACTGGGGTGCACTCTGCACAAATTTGCGCAGCAAAGGCTCGTTACTGTGCACCTGGTCCGGGTTGACATTAACATTCCAGTCACCATAGATGACCTCTTTCATAGCCAGCTCTCTCAGGTAGTTAGTACCTTTGCTCAGGACAGTCCATTTAGTAGGGCGGCATTCAATGTCATCTCTGAAAGGGTATCTGCTCTTCACAGCAGTCAGAAGCCGTTTCCAGAGACTGCACTGTTTTGCCTTTTTGCCAATTGCCCTATCAATAGCACCTTCCCGGGCCACATTTCCTAACTGTCTGGCCTCTTTGCTAGTTAAATCAATGTTATCAGCCCCATTGTCCCAGCAGCGAAGCAACCATACCATTAGTGACTCACCATCATGCCTGCTAAATTCCTTTCTAATGCTTCTCAGGTCCTTCCTGGACTGAGGCTGGGTGTTTACCTCTTGATCCGATGACTCATCCCGTGATGAGGATCCTTGGGAGGGCTGTGCTGGTGGAGTCGCTGAGGCAGTATTCCCTGAAGGCTTTCCTGGACGCTTTTGAGAGGTGCTTGGTCCTGCATCGTCATCAGAGCTATCTGTTGCATAATTAGTCTTTTTCTGGTGTTTAGCACCAGAGGGCTTATTTTTCTTTTTCACAGGGGCAACCTGTGCTTGTTTGGGTGGGGAGGTGGCAGCTGATTTAGTGGCTGTAGTGCCCATGTGATACTTATTCTTGATAATTATCCACCCCTGGACCATGTTACAGATAACTGATAACAAAGTTATCAAATACAGGAAAATAATACCATTTGCCGAATATCCAGTTTCAATTGCCATCGATCCAGTACCAAATGGAGAAGTGTTATTTCCCATCATCCATTTGCTAGAGGAATCATAAGCGGCCACTATCATGTACTGTGCAAAATACACTGGGAGCATTATAAACTGAGTACAGACCAAAACACCGAAATTACACACGCCAGGGTGAACACCTTCTTTGCTAAGTGCCCCAGACCAGCAAACCATAAACCAGTACCAATTAGAAACAGGTAATTTGACATCACAGTTGGTGTGCCAGGCACCAGATCATAGAGCATTTTTAAACCGTACTGCTTAAGAGCTTCAAACAAAAGCTCGCTTAGCACCATCCTGGAAAAACCTCGTTTGTTTCAGTTTCCAAACTTTAATAAAAATATGAATTATTAAATTATTCAGAAGCCCACCCAGGGACGCCAATTATGTCACCGGTCGGCTGAGGCAAGCCGATGCACGGGGACGAGTCCTTCCCTATCCCTGAACCCCTCTCCTCCGGGAGAGAAAAGGGTTCAAAAGCAGAGATACGGAAAGGAAAAAATAAAAGATTTGTGAGACCTCTGAACGTTTGGAAAACCGAAACAAACTTTATTAAAACTAGAACAATATATATAACATGCAAGGAAAAACCAATGCAAAATCTGAGAGTCTGTGCAGGATGGAAAGGTGAGGGTTTTAAACACAAGAACAAAGACAAAGGGGGACGGTACCACGTGCAGTCCAGAAAAATGGCACCGGCCACGTGTGCGCTTTCGTGGAGCGAACAAAGAAACCCACGGCTATTATGAACGCCGGGCTGTAATATGCAGAAAACGCTGTCCCTACCGCTTTCTCGTTGTGCAGTTAAAAGCGGCAGCGCTGGCAGGCAGAGAGAATATCAAAGCAGCAGACAAAGAGGGTAAAATCTTACGGCAGCAGAAAAGTCTCCAGGCGAGCCGTCTGTCCCAGGCGGCGTGGCGGGGGCTGCCCCGGTGCACGGTCCACTCCGGCAGCCCGCAAGGTCCCCAGAGCCGAGCTGCAGGGTTTGGAGAAGCCTCTTTTCCCGGAACGAAGCTGAAGTCCCGCAGTGACTCCCGCAGAGCGGAGCCGGGGGTGTCCGGAGAAACTGAGAAGCCGCGAACGAGCCGAGAAAAACCCCCGAAGCCGTCCGGAGAAGCAGCCCCGCAAGTCCCGACTAGCCCCGGAAGTCCCGAGTAGCCGAATGGCCCCGAAGTCCCGAGTAGCCCCCGGCCGCCCGAGCCCGCAGCTTCTTAAAGGGGCAGTACCCGCGAGAGAAAACTTCTCATCCGATGAGATGCTGCCAATCGTAACATGGAAGGGAATAATTCAATTGATAAGCCTTCAAGCAGGTTTTTTTCTTCAACCTGCCACAACAAGTCACACTTCACTAACTAACGACATACTACTTCTCCAGCCTCTTTAGCCTCTTTACTTGAAACATAGATTAAAGATTAATGTTTTTACAAACATAAGCCATAGATAAGTCAAAATGAAGAATGTGCTGTACTTCAACAATTTTGTTTCATTTCTTGCTAAGCACTTCAGATGTTATGAATAAATAAACTGGAAAATTGAGTAACTTGCCCTAGTGCAGTTTTGAGACACATCTATGAGTAATCTCTTTCTAATAAAAAGCACGATTTTAAAGTAAAAAATTAACATACTGTATTACAGTCATGTATGAACAAGACAGTTTTACAGTCTATCTGAGTGGCAAACAAAAGATATAATCTTAACTGAAACATTAAAAGTACAGATGTTCCATGAAACTAGCTTTGTGGCTTTGAACAATATCAATTTGCCATTCTATCACTGTCATAAAAATGGGACAGTGTTTATTTGGCTCCCAGTCTCATAGTATCCATATAATTTAAAATCTTTAACATCTTCACCATCCACATCGCAGGAAAGTTGGTAGAAGTGTTGTTATGTCCTGAAGCTGAAGCACTCACAGCAAACAAAGGGTGAGGTGCCCAAAATCCATCTTCAGGACTGTTGCTTGTACTTAGGGATGCTCAAATTTCCTACTAGTAATAAAATCTCAAATTTTCAAAGTTCTGCCTTCATGTGTGCTGAGGACTCATGGGACCTCCAGCTTGACTGGAGTGTCATTGCTGCATTCTCTGTCCTGAAGCAGGCTGGACTCCAGCAGAACACCAGGATCAGTAGGCTTTAGCTTATGCTTCAAGGGTGTATTTTCCATCTTCCTATAGCGATTTTCCAATTGTTTTAGATAACCTGGAAAGAGAAAATAGGATTTAATAGTTCTGTTTTTAGGGTCTCATTTGGGAGAAGGAGAAGTGGGCCTGAACACATTTTCTGTGTCACCCAAAGACTCTTTGAATGTAAAGCACATAACCTGTGACCTTACATTCTACTTAACTAATATCTAAAATTTCTCAGTCACTATTATAGCACTGAAGTCCAAGACTTAAGAGCCTCTCATTAACTCTCCAGCAATAGAGTGCCTGGATCCCGCTTCTGTCAGACACAAGTCCAGTGCACTAACTTCCTCAGCAGCCCCATAGTTACAGATCTGCCATGAGGATGCTAACCCCTCACATCTCAAGTGATGCCTTAACCAACAGCAGTTAATATATTATTGTTTGTACATCAAAAAAGAAAATTATCATCAGGTTTATAATCTACTAAGCCTAACTTGACAGGCTCAATAATGGAAGAGACTTCTAAAGGTCATGATGTGGTTTTCTTAGGCATTAATTTTACTTTCGTAATCAAAAGGACGTTCATCTCTAGATCTTTGAGCAAATTTTGAATATAGCTTTAATCTGGACTTCATCTTTCTAGTGAATAAAATGTGTCAAAGACTTTCACCTGGTTTTGCATATTTCCTAGACGCCCATTGACAAATCATGAGAAACCTAAAACTATCTGGAATAACTTCTATTCCTAAAAATGCCCAATTTCTAGAGCAAGTCATAAGGGTTGGTTGGAAGGGGATGGGGGGTGTTTGCTTTCTTGATGTATGTCACAAATTGTGACTGTCTGATCTAGAAAGACCAGGTCTCTTCTTGAGCCTCCTGTTAAGAAGAATTCAAACTAGGACATCAGTCTTTACTGCTTTGGTACCGCTTCAGTCAGAGAGGAGCCTCACTGGTTGAGACACATGTAGATTTCAGTAAAGCCAGGACATTATCTGAGTTACTTGTTGGGGAGTGACAATGAAATATATAGCTTGGAATAGCAGCCAGCTAAAAGAGTGACTTTTGGAAGCATGTAACAATTATCTTAATGATATGGTATTCCTGCCTATCAGAGTTGTTTATTTCTGGTTTGTTTTTTGTTTTTTAGGTTTTTTGGGTTTTTTTCTGATGTGCTTATTAACATGAAGAGGTTCTCCACACCTTATATAGCACTAAAGGGATATAATGTTAACCTCCTTATAAGGTTATAAACAGAAATAGACTTTTGTAGCTATGCAGTCACTGACATAGTGTCAATTTTCAGATTCCTTTTCTTAAATGAAGAGTATATATCTCAGGTTTATTTTTAAAAGCTTGTTTTCTACTTAAGTGGTTAACATAATAAGCAGTAAAATACTTTTCATTTTTTCATGGCTGCTGCTAAGTTCCCTGTATAGGCAAGAGGTAGGCTAAGAAATCAAAGCTGTTCATAATCCCAGCAAAAAATAAAAGCAATATATATATCTACGGCCCAATGCTCTTCAAAGTGTTCTTTACAAGTGTGTTGCACTTAGATTTAGATCTAAAATTTGCAGACACCAAATTTTATTGTGGGATTTGTATCACCTAACTTTAGACCCCTGTGATCTAACCGTATGTGTCTGATCTAATTATAGACTCCCTTTACAGACAATGGAAAGAAAAGGCACTTCTAAAACACATTTTTGCTGAACTATTTTAGTAATCTAACTTTAGATGAGATGAAACTTCCCTGGAAGTGCCCACTTCTACTCTACCCTCTATGACAGGAGCTTTGGTGACTGCCTTGGGTACAGACATACAAACATGGACATGCACAAAATTCATCACAAACTGTTTGTAGAAGTTTTGGCTGCAGCACAACAGTAGCTAGTCACTGAAATAAGAACAACAGTTATAACAGATGCTGGAAAAGTTTGCACAATCACAGTAATAATTCCAGAGGCACTGGCCTTTTTCATTCCAAAGACTCCACAAACCTGAAAACTAGCAACAGGACGTATACACACACATATATAAACCTATACATATATGCCTATATATATGTATATATAGTGAGACTGATGGGGATGAAGAGAGCCTGGTAAAAATTATAAAGTGGAAGGAACTAGATGCTTCAGAAAAGCATATGGAACAACAATGAAGGAGCATTTTTAATTTCAGCATAACAGCAGTATAGTATAATTACACTTAATACAATTGTGATGTGAAGGAAGAAAGCCTTGGAAAGAGAGTCATTAGGAAAGTTCATGAGAGAAAATAGTGAATGCTTTTTAGCATAATTTGGCTAGTGACTGAATTTAAAAATACATTTAAATATCAGCTTAGGTGCGGAGCACTACAGCTCCTAAGTTTTTCGTAGATTGAGCCTAAACAACTGATTTAGAATTTTTTCAATTAATTCATGTCCAGCAGTGCATCTCAGTACACTGTGTTCTGCAATGGAAACACATACTGTCTCATTTGAAAAGCACCCAAAAAGAAGAGGAAGAGTATTTAGCGCTAAGGAAGCCTACCACACAAGTAAAGTGACTTCTTTTCAAATTAAGAGTGAACAAGAAATATGAAATTAAACCTATTTAAAAGCACTACTATTTCAGGGCATTTCATTCAGTTGGATTTCACAGAGAGCCATCAACAATTCAGTACAATTATGTGGTAAACAGAAATAAGCTAGAACTGATTCTTTTCTTCCTCTGTTCTGCAGTCTCTACAAATATGAATTAAAAGAATGGGAAAATGGTTTAAAAAGGGCTTCCTTTTAATCTTTGAATGTATGCAAAGAGAATATTCAGCTGCCTTTTTCTGAAAAGACAGATCAGAATGTGAGGAATAAGCAAGTTTTTAAGGAACAGTACTGACTGTTCAAAATGCAATTTGTTTCGAAAACTCAGGCTTGTATCCCAGAGAAGATCTGTTCTGTCCCGTGTTTGGTATTACTTGCATTTGTATTCTGAAAAATCACTGAGATAAAGATTTTGTTTAGATAAAGATTTTAGTTTTTGACTAGAGGAGATGGAATAGGATTTATAGACTACTTAGTCCCTATTTCTGCCTTTTTTTTTCTTTTTTTTTTTTTCCCCAATGGAAGGAGCTATTTACAACTTTAAACTGCTGTAAAGGGTCATCAAGGGACAGACGGAAGGGAGAGTCAAGGTTTCCCCAGTTCACCCCTGCCTTTCTGAAAGACAAACACATAAACCCAGCATTTGAATAATTAGAGACAAGTCAAGAGAAGAGGCTCTGCATACTAGGATCATGACAGACACTGTCGACAGATGCTGTAAGGTTCAGAAGAGGACAAGGGTGAGTTGGCTCCATCAGTTATACCTGCATACTATTGACCTGTTTAAACCCGATTGCCAGGCTTGGGAATAATGCATTTGTCACAAGGAGATAGATTTCTTCAGCAAATCATTGCCTTTCAGTGTTATGCAGAGGTCATACACCAGATCAACTGCATAACCTGCTTTTTTAAACTATCAGTCACTTACGTAATTTTTAGTGTATCAATATATGTATTACTAATATATAATTACTGTTGCTTGAAGACTTTATCATATAAGCTTTAGAGAGTACAAAGAATATAAACCATGCCTTTTAATTAAAATAATATTACATGATAATCATTTAATGTATTCTGAGCTCTCCAAGATAGTAGTCAAGTTTACCTAATCTATATAACTGTCATGAGTTTAATTGACTAATGGTTAATAGGGATTTCTAAAACAGATGAAATCAATAGTATTAAACAAAAAGACATATTTCTAATGAGACTTATTGATTTGGTGGTTGATTTTTAATGATTCAAGAATGGGCAAGTGATGTCTTATAGAACAGAATTACAACATCCCAACAGAGCTTTACTGCCTTGCTTGAGGAGTGCTATATGTTGCTCCCAATGAGGAATAATCCATTTGCAGAAGTACCTCACTGTTTAAATTCCATGTGTGACAGTTAAAGATATTGTTAACTTAGGCATAGTAAAATGCTCCGGAAAAATACCAGTAAAGATACACTTTTGATTAAGGCATCAAGTAGGATGCATTTTATTGTGTCCTGCAATCCTGAGCCCATGAATATCCAAGACCAGGGTACCTGCTGGAGCATGCCATGAACTCCTTATTGACCATATTTCCTTGCAAAAGAAAGCCTGCACAGGAAACCGCAGAACCAGGTGCCTGCCACTGTAAAGGTCATGGGCCAGGCCAACCGTGAAGTTAAACCTGCTCCATCATACACAGAACAGAAGTTTCCACATTTTTCTATCAACTTACAAATTGACTTTGAACAAGCAGCTTCACCTCTTTGTACACTCAGTTCTCCACATAACATTCACTCTTACAGTCAAACATCTAAACTATCCAAGTTCAATTCCCCACAATACTAATTCTTAAATTTATGTTGTTTATGTTGTTTTTCCCACCCGAAACAAAGTTTCACTCCATGTTGTCTTCCACCGTTTGTGGTACAGTTCAAAAGCGATGTTGTAAACAGACTTTCTCATCTCTACAGTATTCAGCCATCTATTTTTTAAAGAAGCCAAAAACTTACTCATAGTGTTTTAAATCAAAAAAAAGCCATTTAAAATCTTCCAATTTACTAATTTCTCCTCCAAATTTTTGCCATGATCCTCCTTACCAGATCACCTTACTTAGTTTCAAAACACTTCCTAAAATTCTTTCTCAGGATACTTTCCCTTAACTCAACTTTTTTCCAGCTAAATCTGTCAGAATTCCTTTGTTTTACAATGATCCAGGACTTGACCTAATGTCTCCTTTATATGGTAAATAAAAATTTTGAAATCAGCATAATAATTTTTTAATTCAGTAAAATAATAGTACTAAAATATACATCTATATTCTATTAATCTATGATCCAATATCTCTCCAACATTTTCCAAGCAAATTCTTTAAGCAGGACCCAAGATATTTTTCCTAGATAGGGATTAGACAGCCAAGATTTTTAATTTTTTTAAAACTAAGCCTAAACTTTATAAAAAAGCTAATTGATACAAAGCAACATGTAACTCAAAAACTAAATATAACTTGGTCCCCCTGGTACAGCTCTTCATATGACCTTGTGAGTAAGTCAACCATTTCCCCTCTTATTATGTAGGGAAGAAAGAGAGGAAAAATAATTTTAAAATGCTGACAAATTCAACCTGAAAATACTAGGTCTCAAGGCTGTAACAGCCATGAGCATAAAAAGCATGGAAGTGTTGCATTTGATAACTTGCTCTTACATTAGGGGTGAAACATAAAAATCCACAGCAGCCGAGGTTACTAGATATGCAGTAAAAAGGCAAGGTTGAACTTCCTGTCAAATTCCAGCACAAGCTGTTGCACCCTGTGTTTTTAAATGTCCCACTGCTATTTCAAGTCACTATTGCATTTTTCAGTCCCCTTTCTGGAGTGCTGCTGTACACTACTAAAGAATTCCCACCTCAGAGACGGTGCATACCTACACCTGGCAGTGAAACCACTGCCAGGGAGTTCTGTGAGTGCTTTCTGAAGACCAATACAACTTGACCTGGCGCAAGTCTAAACATTGGCTAACCTAGAGTATCATTTTAGGAACTTGACAAAATACTTTAAATGTCCTTTCAGGTAACGAGTTGTTTCCACAAAAATATTTCTCATCTACAAAGAACTCCTGAATCAAAAAGGAACAAAAGTAATGACAAAAATAGAAGCAGTAAAAATTGGGAAACATAAATACATCCATTGGCAAATGGATCAGCTTTAGCTGACTAATCAAACCACTTTCAGCTTCAGCATGAGTGTGTTCAATGAATGACAAGCCTATTTGGCCAGGACACTCAAAACATCTCAGAAGACAGTCCTGTTCTATTCCATTTACAATCACTTGCCTGTCCTTCAACAAACCTTCCAGTCCCCTGTTTTAAGTATTTCATATAATGCAGGTTTTTTCCTGGAAAGTGTAGATGGGACATGATTAGATTTTTTTTTTTTTTTTTTTAATCCTAGAGTCTGATGTTAACTAGTCATGCATTCAAACAGTGGTTAAGATAATATATGTTCTTTTCTATCCATAATTCTCTCACTTCTCTAATATGTCTTGTTATGCCAAACAACAATTACCACATTTTACTTTTATCTGATTTTATGATAAAAGAAGATATATTGTACTATTTTTCATGGTGCATATCTTCAATGGGAAAAGATCTTACTTTGGGATGTTCACTTTTACTGAGATTAATTCCCACAATTAATCTCAGTGAATTATATATTTAATTAGATGCCTATTAAGTTTTTATGCCTAGGATGAATCATAGAGCTAATCTTGAGGAAACCAGAGGTGCGTTGAATTAAAATATATGGTCATTTAAGTTGATATTGTGCATAAATATCAGTAATGAGCTAGATGCACGTTTTAATACAGGCAATAATGTTCCCTGAAGATAAGCATTAGGAAATGTCCTTCTAAAGGTATTTGCCACTCCAGAAACCAGTGAAATAGGTATTTACTGTCGTGTTTTCATTTTTGGTCCTCCATAAGATTGGGTGATTGAAGGAGTATTTTTTATTTTTGTGCAATTCTGTTCTATTGTGTCAGAGACGCAGAGATTAGCAGAAACACATAAATGGCGAGAGAATCTTTTAAAGACAAGTTGTATGAGATGCCTGCATCAGCATTTGAAGGGTAGAGGGTAAAATACAAATGTAAAGATGCTAAAAATGTACCAAAACATTTTGCTCAGAAAGTTTAAAGTTAGTGTATTCTACAGATCTTTGCTGATTTTGAGGTGGGGGTAAGGAAGCATGAAGAAATACTTGGGAGATTAAACTATGACCTTGCTCATTTCCAAAAAGTACTTGTGAGCCCACAATGAGTTGAGGACATAAAGACGTGTTGGTTGACCCCAAAGAATCCCTTTCCCTATAGACACCTCACCATTTGGGCCTGTGTCCAAGCTCACAGGCTCACCTTCCCACTACAAATGTGTGCTGTCTACAGGCGTCTCATAAGGCTGTCAGGATACGCTTTTCTTTAAATATTTGAAATTTCCAGACTTTGTTATAACTCCCAGATATCCTTTCTCATCCCCTCACATTGTTTAGTTCATTAAGGACCTGCACTTATTACCCAGGGTGCATTTTTTGGACCGACTACTGAGTCCAGTTTCTAAATGGCAATTATTTATAATACCTGAAAGTACAAAATTTCTGCACATATGAATAAATCCAAGAGAGTCAAGAGACAGAGTTAAATTTCCTCTATCGTGTAACTTCATTTTCCTTGTTAATTTTCAAGAGCCACTGGATTATTTAACTGCAATTTGAAGCATAGTGGACACATTCTACTCTTTCACTGGTTCCCTAAGAGTTCACAGCTAGTGTGAATCTCGATTGCTCTATTCAGAAAACAGGGAATACTAATCAAATTTCAGAAAATGCCATAATTTTGAACTCTAACAATGCAGGGTTTTCCCCCCAATACATAGTTAATCATATATACAACTGATGTCTAGTGAGTGGATAGCAAAATTGCTATCACATTTACAATCACTCTTAATAACTATTAAGTTTTTAAATGAGCTTACAGTTTCATTAATTTTCAAACAGTGGCTAAGCCAGCACAGGGAATGAATCATTGCTTCCCAACACGCTTGAAAATAGTTTTGGAATGCGTTTTTTTATGACTGTTCTGCAGACAGCGAAGGTCTTTTTGACAATGTAACCTGCAGTGGAAAATAGATATTGATATGTATTAGTATTTTGTTTTCTTAAATTTCTTCCTGGTCTTTGTAATTATGCAGAAGTGAAAAGTAGCCGAGCTCTTTACTGTTTAAACTAGCCTCCACATGGTATTGAAAATACAGGTAGTACTGCCATTGGACCATGCAAGTTTAAAGAAGCAGCTTTGGCAAAGTGATTTCAACATCAGAACTGCAAAGGAGGAGAGCATTTCCCTTCTGCAGACTTCAGGGATCTTGTTAAAAAGCAAACAGGTTCCAAGAGCTTCAATTTGGGTATCTCTTGGTTTCAGTTTGGTTATGTCATTTTACCTGTTTTATTTATTTATTATTACTTCTACTTAGACAAGAATGGCAAAATCCCCAGAAAGCCTTTCTTGGAAGAGCGTGCCAGCAGTTAAGTAAATGAATGCTTCAAATAAAACCCATCTCAAAAGTCTGGGCATTAACAGCTGCATGTTTCACTGTGAGCCAAATCAAACAGTACGTCGTAACTACCTTGATGAGAAAGTTTTCATTGAAACTGACTTTAATGGAAAATCTGGGTTTCAACTAAATTTATTTTTTCATGACTGGTGAATGCTTTTTGTTAAATAAGTGTGTGTTATAAGAAAGGTAATTTTTACTGCAGATGAACTATGTTAAGCTCCCAACCTTTCATGTTTCTCCCCTCTGAATTCCCCATTCCTGCCAAATAATAGGCAATTTAAACATCCCTAGATGCACTATATGGGAATCCAGTTCAGATGCTTTCAGTCTCTCCAATGTCCTATGTCCATGTCTGGTCTACAACATCACTGATGATCACAACCAGGGCAAAACCACAAGACAGATCAGCAAAGAGAAGCCAGAGCACTTCTTGGAGACACTGACTAGCCCACCATTGACTAAGCAGGAGGCAAATGTCTGACAACTCTGGGAGATGCCTGAATCAGTACTTTACAATTTTAGCTCATGGTTTTCAGGAGGCAGTTTTCTTTTTTCAATTTTATTATCCTTAAGTTGAAATTTTCTACAAAACTATGCCATTTGTCAGACTGGCTTTAATAGTAAAACACTCATATCTGATGCCAGGAAAGCAAAGCTCTTGATACCGTACATTAAAAAATAATGCCATACATCTGACTACTTTGGCAATGGTCTTAACACACCAGCTGCTTGCCTCTCCCACTGCAGATTATGCTAACCACATATTTTCTACTAAAGAGAAGAGAACTAAGTATATCTCTACTAATTGCATTTTAATTATATGAATATAGTCATTCACCCCACTTGGAAGGTTTCAAAATCTTTTCCTTTATCATTGCACACCTCTTTTCCTTGGAGAAAAGTGAAAAAATGTAAAATACTGCCTCTTCTTCTCACTCCGGAAGAAAGACCTATGGACTTGCACTGCAACTTTGAATTTATGACTTAGATTTAATTAGTTGTGTAGAAAACAGGGCCTACACACCATGTTTAAGGAAGCTCTTTAGTTTCTCCATTATAACTCTAACAGTTTAAGTAATTGTAAAAGGTAGAATTCTGTTATGGTTCCCATTACTTTTCATTAGATTGGGAACCGACACCAGGGTTATTTTTTAATTTTTTTAAGTTATTACAACGCTTTATTTGATTTTCATTCATCTTATGTATTAGAAATATGAGCTGATACCATCTTCAGTTATATCCAATTAAACTAAGTTTACACTGGATATTTCTTATTTCCTATCCTGCCAGTGTCCACTTGATGAGCTCATAATACATTTATAAATGCTCTTAATGCTTACATTGCCTATTACTCTCTGCTAAATTTGAAGCCAAAATAGCCATGGTAAATGAAATTCTACCCTGACAACTGCATTACTGGACCAGGAAGAATATGAGATCAGTTCTGAATAATAAAGGTATTTCTGAAGAGTATTGTCTTGTTTAGCATTTGGGTGATATGTTTTGGAAACATGCACAGTAAAATTCTGAGACAGAATTAATCCTCTTTGCCCTTTTCCTAAAATTGAAGGTAACAGTAACAGAAGAGAGGAATTTCAATGGAAAAAGGAAAAAAAAATCTGTCAGAATGCAAGCTTTGCTGTAATATTTTTTACAGGATCTGTGAAGGGTACTGATTTGGACAGTATTTTTCCTCCTACATGGAAGAAAGAATGCCAGAAGTAAAACAAGCATAAGAAACAGCTTGACACAATGGCTGGCATTTCAGGAGTTTTTGTGGGGGAGAATAATTTGATAGCCAGATTACAGACAATAAAGCAACTTGCCAGCTAATTAATGTACAGTCGACTGGTTATAAACTCCAACAAGTTTATATACTTTAGTGTATGTTATAAGTACATTATGGGTTCATACCGCTGAAGTCACTGAAACTCCTAGTCTTTCAATAAGAACTTATTTTTTAGAAGGAAAAAATCAACAGAAATGCTTATTTTTAAAATGAATGGGGCAGGAAATAAGTCAGAACCCAGTCTTAACATTCAGCCAATGAAATTAGCTTCATTGTTCAGACCCTCATCTATACCATATGCACAAACAATGTGAATTTCTGAATTTTCTCAAACTGCTCACGTAAGTTTCCTCTTGTCCTTCTAGTCTGGTTCCCTCTACTTGCTCTTAGAAGCAAAGCTCTTATTACTTCTTCAAAAACCACGTAACAATGTTTTTCTTCCTTTTAAGTCTGTTAGCTAACTGTACTTCTTCCTTCCTAGTCAATGATAGCTGCTTTCTTTTCATCCCAGTCATCAATTCCAAGTTCAGCTCCAATCAACAGTAGCTTTGCTGTTGACTTCATCACAGCCAAGATACCAGTGTCAAGGAATATTAAGAATGTGGATGCTAAGTGCCATCAGTTAGGCCATTTTCCAGAAGATATATTCCAGTACTATAGTAGACTGACTTTAATTCTATGCCGAAGAATGCAAAAATCTTCCCACTATAGTATGACTAGCCTACATTTAGCTACTCCATTAATTTTTTTTTTTTTTTTCATCTGAAGAGGATGGCAAAGGCAGGAAATTGTCTACAAACTTGTCACCTGTATATGAATGTATTGAATTAAATTGTCATAAGATCTTAGATCTGACGTAAGGGTTAGCAAAGAAATAGGGTTCTGCAATATATACACTGTAATAACAAAAGTTGAGCTAAAGAATAGAAACTCTAACCCAACAGAGACTAAAAAGACATGTTAAATAAGTAGAGGACTGGGATCAGCCAGTATTTGATTTAACTGAAAGGGAGCAAGGTATTTTAAGAGCACTTAATAAAATCCAAGAAAAATCAGTCTTCTGAGATATGGAGAGAGGAATGGATTGTAGAGATACTATATAGGCTACAGTGGGATGGTTTACGAGTAAATTATATGAATAATAAACCTATTCATTTAAAAAGTCAAAAAATTTTACTTTTGCTGTCCTGAAGGACAATATTCTTCAGTTCCTGCTTTGGATATATTTCAAGGGAAGAACAGTACTTCCTCATTTCCTAGGTACAGTAACACTGAATGCAGTTGAATGCATGAAGAATGCTAATAAAATACATCTCCATAAAGTCTGAGTCACCAACTGCAGTTGCTTATGCCGGGGGCTAGTGGACTTGCATTCTAAAGGAGGCCAGGGGAGATGCCTATCACATTCCCTTGAAACCCAGAAAAAAATAACATACTAATTTTGTAGATGATTTTCCCCAAATGCTCCCGCTTTAATTCCAAATCAAAGGCCAGACATTTGAGTTTATACAGGTTTTTTTTTAAAGATAAACAATTAAAACATTTTTCTGGTGGAAGCTGCCTTCACTCAAAAAGATGCATACCAAGACATAATCAAATTGTCTTTCAGTCTAATTGAGTAGTATTCCTGAACTCCAGGATTCTTAACATTTACTGCATCTGTGACGACAGCAGGATACTTCCTGAACAAAGATTAGATGGCAACATGTTGGGTATAAAAGCTTTTCTGTGTGATAGAGGTGACAAAGCAGTACAGAAGGTCCAGCTCTTGCTCCAAACCTGGTGCTTCCTCCCTTTCCATTTACGGATATAAATAAGATAGATACATCTCAAACTTCTGGTTATGAAGAGTTACATCTACAACCACTTTATCATAGCTGAACAAAGACAGAGCTGCATTCCATGAAGACTCCTAAATATCAATACAAATAATCATTAAACATACAAAAAAAAAATCATCATCTTACCTGTACAGTGGGGCTTTCCAGAAATATAGTTGGGTGTCTGTGTGTGTGTGAAAAAGACCGCTAAGACTGCTACATTACCATGTTATCAGTTGTCTACCCGTGTTTCCTTCCCTGTGGAAACCAGTTCATTATCAATGCTGGAAGCTTTTGTTGGCGAATGGTAACTTTATTAACAATTGCAGATTTCCTCTGATTAAAGTGATAGGAACTAGATAAGTACTGATGCCCAGACTCCTATTTCTCCCCTGCTCAAAATTTCAAATATTAAAAAGATGGTGATATTGAAAATTCCTGATTAATACAGTTCTGAGTACAGATGACAACATTTTATTAAGTGAAGGATATTCTAATCAATGATGTGAAATGGAAATAAAATAGAAACTTTTTTTTATTTTACTATGAAATAAGCTGAGACGAAGATCTTACAAAAACCTCTCTATTGATTTTACATAAAATTTAAGAAGACGCATATAATCAGTTTTACCGATTCAGAGGGAAAAACAGAATTTCACTGAATCTGTGGCTCAAATACATCTCCAACTACATGCAAATCTTAAAAAAAAATCTAATTAATTAATTAATCTAGTTAATTAAATTAACATCTAATTAACTGAAAATAATAAATACCAGTGCAGTTAAAACTAAACAGGAATGAAAATGGTATTTATAGCCTAGCTTTAAAGTACTATATAACTGATGAGGAGTGTTTAGAATTATTATTAGTATAAATAAAGTGGCTTAATTGCTGTAAGTGGACAGGAGTTCATCTCTTTGGAATGCACACGTTCCTTCAGGCCTCCATTAGTAAAAACTCTGCCATCACTGTGAGCAAGTGCTGTGATAGGAAAGGAAGTCAAAACATCCCTTTTACAGCATTTTTTTGTATTTTGCTTCCAGACTAAGAACCATCTGTACAAAATTAATTCTATGTTTGACAGCCATCAAGAACTTTAGACATCTTGCCATAATGCTCCCAAGAATGTCTCTAGAATGTCAAACAGCAAGTATGGGAGAGGAGATGGAAGCTGGTATTTGAGCAAAAAGAGTTGTCTGGATCCAGGGGATCTCCACTTGCTCTTTAACAAAACTCCTTAAGAGAATTCTTGACTAATTCAGAATATTTCCTTTTTTAATCAGCTAAATCTTGAAGGTTTAAAATGTTTTTTAAAATGGAAGTCCAAAAAATAGTTATCTGTGACTAGGCAAATTTAAAAACTTTGGAATGGCTTTATTTTTGTTGTGGCCTCTTTCCTTTAAAACACGGCCCTCCCCTCAAAGCCCCACAATTTTTAGTCTTCAACACACATAAACTTCACAAAAAGGGATAATATGTGAAAATGTCAATAAATTCTCTAATCTTTTCCTAAGGTAAATGTTCTTAAAAATTTCCCTTTTGCAATAAGTTCGGTTTTATTGATGAATTATTAAAAAAAAAAACCAAAAAAACCAACAAAACACCACAACACCAAAAGCAAAAAAAAATACCCACAAGTTATTGAAACCAAATGAAATAAGTTCTAAACTATGCAGCTCCCAAGGGGAGGGGTTCCGTGTCCAGCTGCCCTTTCCAGCCACTTCAGAGGGAATCAGTCTCCTATGGAACTATTCTGCTGATGGGAATCCCAACCGAGCTTCAGAGTTTTTACAGTATTTTTCTATACCACATACAGCATGAGCCTGGATATTTTCTTTAATAAAAGGAGGAACTGCATCCCTCAGCTGTCTTGGAAAAATTGGCAGTCTTTTCTGACAGTGAAGGTAACTTAAAACCATATCACAAAGTGAGTAACAAATGACTGCACTCTCCAGAACTGGACCACTGCCTACCTGCTTTGAGAGCATAAAGTGACTTGCAGAGCACAGCTGCTATACATGTTTTTAATTTGTTCCTGCTTGGAGGGTTGTTTTTTAAACAACAGGTAAAAATGAGAGAAAGATGGCTTATTGCAGAGACACCCAACATTATCTTGGAGACAGTAGCCTGCCTGCAGATTTTTATACCCTCTTTGCTCTAACCTTAGATGGATCATAATTTCTTTGTGTTCTAAACAGTATCCTTAGCTGTAAGATAAGTAAAAGTCAAAGTAATTGTAAGAGAATTATGGTGGCTGATTTAAAAATCTGGTGTCTAGAAATAAAGTAATACATTCCTTACCTTGTTTTAAGCTGAGTGCATTGGATGTTCAACACTCAACGCTCCTTCGTGAGCTTGTATTTTGTATAATACAGATATTACTTCACTATAACTTATTGCCAGTTTTGTTAGTGGGATTTTTTCTTCCCAAATCATACAGATTTCACTCTGGAATGAAAAAAATTGTTTGAAAAAAATACCAAATTCTTAGTCATATCAGTGTTTCCCTTTAAGGGATGCATATGTCTGGAATCTGATTTAATTAACATAGCATACATCTGATTATATTAAATCATTAATGATTAAAAACCAAACATCAGACTTAATTTTTTATTAACTTTATCTATTTACATTGCATCAGAAGTACCACCTTGACTGTAGGCTCAGTGAACTCTCAAAAGCAGCGGCTGGACGGCTGCACATATCCCCACTTAGATCCGGGCCATGCTGGGCCCTGTAGCAAAAGAGATTTTCATCAAAGGGAAGGGCTTAGAACTGTCCAAGGAATAACAGAATGACTCCAACTGGAGCAGTTTCATTGCAATGCCCCTATCCTGCATAAATTAAAATTTATACTTATGCTTACATAAGCACTTGCTCATACATGTTTCCCTCAGAAATCAATTTTCCTAAAATGTCAAGAACTGGGTTGAGGTTCAATGTCAATTCCTGCCTGAAAGTCCAAGACTATAATCAATCAAAAAAATTGGTCCACCCCAGTACCCAAAATGCATTTTACACTACAACCACACCAAACTCCGCTGCTCAGGTGAGATGCCATAATAGTTTGACTCCAGTTACTGCTAGCTCTCTAATATAGATTGACGTAGATGTCTTATACCACAAATAATTTCAACCTTCCTGAATATAAAGATTTATTTTTCAACACAGCACAGACATATGGGGAAATTTCATTTTAGAATATATTTAAGTAGTTCAGAAATATAAAACATGCAACAGGAAATATGAAAGTGGTTTTCTCTTTCTATACATGGATGTATACGTGGCAAAGGAAAGAAAAACTTGTTGCTGGGCAGGACAATGTTATAGGATTTTTATACTAATATTGAAATACAGAAGAGATTGAGACTAGGAGATAACAAATTTTGTGAGAGGCAATTAATTAAAATGAAAAAGCATGTATGATAGCTAGCCATCTGCCATCAGGGGAACAAATTTACCTGGTATAAATTTTAGAAACAAACACAGAGTCCAAATACCAGATTGCACATGGCAAACTTGGAGAACAAAATTACTCACATGCAAAATGAAGGAATATGTCCTTAACATCTTTCACATAGCTCCACTGTCTGGAAATGAAAACAGGCTACACTTTGTTAGGAATGGACGTTTCACGCATACAGTGTACAGCTACCTAATATTGTAAGACTATCAGCAGCTTGTGATGTATATTTTTGACTTGACTTTGACCAGCACCTGGTTTGAACTACTAGAGTAGATTGCCCCATGAAACTACAAAAATATTGATAGCAGGAAATCCTGAGTATTCTGGATTGGAGGGAGAGGTAGTTCATACTGTGACTACCAGCAATATTTGACTATTGTTAACATACCTGTTTTACGAATTAAGAGTTGCCAGGGGACAAGTACTTTAACGTAATGAAGTACAGATCTCAAAGCTCATAGATGTGAAAGACTCCATAAGCTGTATTAAAGACTATAAAAAAATCTGCCCAAAACACTCAATGTACTGTTGGATAGTGGTTACAAGGTTTCAAATGGAGCAGTAGAAATATAAGATGGACAACAGCTAAAGATCTGGCTCTCTATGTATTCTCATCTCTGTTCTAAGTCTGTAAAAAATGAACTCAAAGTATTCCAGACTAATAGGAAGCCAGGATCTACCATACATAGCAAGTAGGGGGTTTTTTATGTATTGGCAATCGAACTCAACAATATCTGAAATCATACTGACTATATGTCCACAACATCTTAAAATCACGACATCAGGCGTACTGAGAAAAAGCACACTGGCATTTTATAGCTTTGAAAAAGTACTAGCTTTCACACTTTTGCTGATTCATACTGTCTTTGAAGTCTCTCTTTAAAACAAGAAACAGAAATCATAACAGAGCTATCCATTCAGTTCTCTATTTGCATTTAGGATAATATTTAAAGGCATCAGGATAAATAAAAAAGCATCAAGAAATGACCTGAGAAGAGAGCCGGTAAAGCTGCTTCTGCCAATAGCTATCATATAATTTATTACCCATGAACATTCAGTGAAGCCATGTAGAACAAGGGGCACAAAAAGCTGTAATTCTGACTGCATTCATGTTTTATGGATTTTAAGATCCCTTATCCACTTATTTGAAATAAGAAAGTGACCTGGTTCTCAGTGGCATTTAAATTCAAAGGAGCATTCAGTCAAGGTACGATGTTTTAGACGAGAATAGTGAGTTTAACTCCAGTCAGAGAAGTTCAGCTGTTCTGTATCTGATTGGTTCTAGATGGATATGAAGTAAGTGCATCACTAGATAGTGATTTCTAAGCATTTGGAGTATTAAAACAATGTGGTTTTTTTTTTCTTTATCTAAGTCAATATTGCACAACCAAGGAAAGGTATCATTTCTCAGTCTGTGTAATATTCTATGAAACACAATGATTTCTTCAACAGCAATAAAAAACATTATAAGGCTATTTTTAGTTCAAATGAAGTATATTTTAACTAACATGTTGCAAATTCTTTGATTTCACATTTCCTCTTTCTCACTACCTCTCCCTTCCCTGCCATGTTTTTTTTTTTCACTCCTGCTGTAGCAAAACACCTGGAGAGTGTACAGTAAGATGATAGGCTTGATACTATACTACGAATGATGAAGCATCACCTTCACCACTATGAAACACTGCCACAAAACCTGTTTTTTTAATTCTCCAACATTTGTCTAAGTAGTTTACAGCACTGTTTGTCCAGAGATAGATAACAGGAGGATACCCAGTAAAATTACTAAGATCAAATTCAGCTTAGTCTCATGAAAATTCTGTTAATAAGGGTAGGAAATACTACAACAGCAATTTATACATGGAAAAAGTGAGAATGAAGGAAAGAAGTTTTTGTAAAAGAGGTGGAGATTGTAATGCTGCACAATCATTGGACTTACAATTTACAAATGAGCTAGTGCATCAGCAGTTAACAGACTGTAATTACTCTGTGGGTGGCCTTCTGTTGTCTTATGGTCCAGTAGTGGCCCACAGCCCATGGGCTGAATAACGCTTCTGTAGAAATTGAACGAACTTCAAGCATCTGAGCGATCGATCTCTCACACATGCAAACACCCACACACTATCTGTCTCTATTTTTTTCCGTTGAAGATTAAATGTCAATAAGATATTTTTAGCTGTTACTTTTTTGTGTTAATGGCAGAATGGTACTAACAGATGATCTCAACATTTCCTACAAAATACGCATGGCTTTGATAAACGTGCACCACTGGGTAGCAGCCAGAATCTGACAACCTTTTTCATTCCTTGAACATTGTTTCTTTGTACAACAACTCCATTTATTCAAATGGAGATACTCATGGAGTTTTTCAGTTTGAAGTACTGGAATCTAGCCCTTTTGAGACAGGTAAGGCTTGCTTTTTCACTAGAAATTTTCAATCTTACTTTTGAAAAAGAGAAACTGCTGTTGGTTTCAGTGAATTAAGGACTGCAGAACTGGGTCACAGATTTGTCTGGATGACTTGTGACAAGCTACCAATATGAATTCAAACTTTACATGGCTTATATAAGGGTCATCCATTCATAAACAACACCCCCTACTTTCCACACCTCATTAGTCCAACTCCACTTTGAAAACATGAAGAGGAAATGCAGTTCTTTGAAAGGTTCTTTGCTAAGAGCTCATATTTATAAGCAAACAACCTGCTGTTATTATAGGCTTTTAAAAAAATAATCTAAGTTTTGAAATATGGAGTTCTAAAATGTCATCAGCTTTCCTGGTTCAGCTGAACCCAAAGGCTATTCTCCCCCATGAGTCAAAAAAGGTCAACTGTCTTTGAAGATTTGGGAGGCAAAATCAAATGCATCTGGAATTAAGTCAGTTCTGAAGTGTAGCACTACTTAACATAATCAAGAGTATTGCTTATTCTCAATGTTTGCCTCTGCACAACTGCAGGGCTCTGAGCATTGCTTTTGACTCCATAGGAACTTTGTAATTATTCTTGGGGGGCTTGACCTCAAGAAGTCACAAACATCCTCAACTTATCACAGCTCCCAAAGTTACAATACTGTAATTCCATCATGCAAGAATCAGGACTTCAGTGCCCAAATAATGACAAGAAAGAGAGGTAACTTCTACTTTTCTTCTGATTTTTCAAGTCAGAGGAGAGAACAGTCCTCAACCTGATCCCATATAAGGATTCCAGCCCTCCAAAGACGTACTCTGCTCCTTCATGCTTAACACTACCGATTTAATCCTTTTTCATTTAAATCAAGGAGCATGCACTTACTATAGAGAAAGCACCATGGAAGTCCGATTTCTGTGTGCAAATATTGACGGAATAGTTCAATGTGTTCATGTATCCCTGTATCAGACACCTGTAGGTCTGGGCACTGCATTCTAGACAAAATTAGTATAGACTGTATAGCATTAGATTACCTTTTTGTGGCTTATAGAATAAGTGATGCAGTCACAGAATAGATATCTTTATGTTTCTTTTACCTGTTTTGAGTTTAACCTTGATGGCTAAGGTGGGATTCATTGCATCAGCCATATCAGGCTGTTTGAAGTAAGGACAGCTCCCCAAAAGTTCTATTCAATATATACCTCATGTCAATCTACACGAACATGTGCAGCTCTCTCCAATGGCTCCTGTAAGTAGGCTACCCAGGAGAATACTTCCACAAGCAAAATAATAGACTTCAAAGTGCATATTAGACAGAAGTGAGTAATTCTGTAATACTTCTGTTTTAAAAGTATGACATATGAACAAAGTATCTTAGGCTGCCTAAATTACATTTTCATCCTTCTTTCATAATATTTTCCAGATTACAGCTAATTGAAAAAAGTGGTTTAATAATTTCTAAACCATGCTGCTCAAAGTCATATTATCAATAATATTAAGGTTCATTTATGATAATATTATGTCTAGCAAGGTGGCAAAATTGGAAGGAATTGTTACTCTTTTGTGTACATCTTAGCTGTTTAAAATTACATGACTTTGTTACTTATATGAATGAAAATAAAGTTTTCCATTTCTACTCTACTTTTTCGACATTTCTTTCTTTTTACCTTACCTAATAAATATTTATTTCCATTTCACAATGAACATCTCTCAGCCTAATATATATCAATTTCATAAAACCATGCAGTAAAACAATTCAATGCTATGCTAAGCCACCCAAAGTAGCTTAACAGAACCACTCTGCTACTGTGACTATTTTAGAATGCAAGACTGCTCATTTCCAGCAGAAAGGGTAACTTTCTGTGGTGCCGTACTGTGCACACTGGACTATGAAGAAGTTTGATGATGCCGACAGCTAGTCTTAGATTGTCTGGCACTACAAGTAACTCACACATTTCAGGTGACATTATTTGGTGCATCTTTTTTTTTTTTTTTTTTTTTTTCCGATGTCTACTTTTCTTACAGTACATATTTTCCCCTTGTAATAATAGATAATCTTGCATTAGATATAGCCTGTAAGGAGTCACCAAAACTATTACATTTAATTGTTTGCTTTTTCCTAGGCAAAGTGCAGTAAGGAACAAAAAAGGTTCATTTAATGGATGAATGTTGTCTGTTAACTTTAAAAGAGAAAATACTGTGAAGATGCATTAGTGTGGTCATGCGCAGTACTAGGGAAATGCATAGCCACTGAAAAAGAATGTGGATAGCACTGGGAGCCAGGTAAATATGTTCACTTGCAGAATATGGCATTTCTTCTGCTCTATCATCCAAAAATCATAACTTTTCTTTTCATAATGACACCCCCCCCCCAAGCTAATTATGCCTTTATCACTGACATGCTTAATTTTCTTTGCATCTCTAGTATGATCAAACTGAAGAGCTACTCGCTGCCTCTTGTTCACAAGTCCATGAATGAATATGGGTCATGGACTGTGACCTTTATCAATTACAATTTTCCCTCCACTGACTGAACAGGCAAGGCAAGGCAGCATGGCAGAGTCTTTATCCCAGATACCTATCATCACCAATCACTTTGAGAGCTCTAGAAAAGACCACAAACTTGAAGTTGCTTTATTCTGGACAGCCTATGATATCTACTCTAAAATTATACACAGTCTCAGAGTTTGGTATTTCTTAACTGTTGATTTTTTGGGGAACAGCAAGTTTAAAAATAGAACTTGAATAACTTTGATATTTATTAAACATTTGGTTAATAAATAAGCATGTCTTTTCACAAAGATTAAAAATATTTAAAAAACCTCATTGTATTTTTCACTGAATTAAACTCAAAGTGTCAGACCCCAAACTTTATAATTTATCTTAAGTGTGTATCAAGATTATTCACCTAATTCTACTGCACATAACTATGATTAAGGGAAAAGTCTCAATGGCTTTCAATAACTTTGTATTTTGTCTGATAAGCCAAAACACACGTCCTTTATGAATGTCTTTGACACAAACAACAAAGTGAGGCCATCTTTCAAGAAATTACTTTGATACTTACTTGATTTTAAGCTTTCATATTTAATTGAAACTTTCCGCATGGTATCCCATGTAAGATTGGACCGGCATACATTCTGGATGAGAACTCGTGTTAACAATGGGTAGAAAATAGGTATTTATGGGAATTACAGCAATTGTCCAGTTTCTCAGAGGAGTAGCTCAACAGAGATTTCTCCTTCACGTGTACCTCTTATACACCTTGCTTGTCCCTTAATCAAGCCCTGCTCTGACACAACAACATCAGAATAGTTTGTGACAATAACATAATTTGATTTTTCACATGTAAACAGCTCATCTGAAATCACTGGAGGAAAATTTCACGCTTACATAGCTGTAAAACTAGAACTGGTTCTGTCTGCTCACTCTTAGGGTGTCCCAAGAAATTCCCTGCTGAGTTAGGGAGTTTAGTGTTTTTGATAACTCTTTAACTGACAATCATGGTAAAAAAAAGGAACACTAACATTCATAAACACAGGTCAAAAATGGATTGTAATGCTTGTAATGGCTAAGGGATAGGATGCAATGGCAAAAATGAACTACATTTCCATTAACTGAATTGTTCCAAGAAGATGGAAAAGAGAACATGGTGACAGAAAGTGAAATAAAGAATGGTCATTAAAAAATGAATCATGTAGAAATAAGAGGGAAATTTCAGAACTAACAACTGGGGTTTTTTTCTACTTGGTTTCTTAATAATTTTTCCAAGAGAACATATAGAACAAAGACCTTAGTATGATTAAAAAGTTGATTAAACCTTTATAGCAAAGATCTACATATTATAAAATAAAATACTTGGTTTTGTGGAAGAGAATCAAAGTCTCAAAACCAAAATCATATGTGAAACTACAAGAGAACAGGTTGAAACAAAAGATATGGGAAGGAAGAAGGCTGACATTCATGGGAAGAATGAAATATTCCTGAGTTCCCAGTCTCTGGTGATGGCCAACACCAATGTTCTGATTTTGAACTAACTGAAACTTCTGCAACCAGTATTTTTGTGAGCTAACCAAAAGGCAGGTTTAACAGATTTACTTCACTTGCATTTCAGGTTGGTAGAAACTTCATATGACTGGTGAAGAGTTTCCTGTGTCTAGGGGTTAAGTATATTTCAGTTCCTCTCTTTTTTGTGGTTTCCCAAATTTCTGTCATATCCATGCATCTCCTAACAAATCTCTCAGTAAGCATCAATTTCTATATGATAAAAGACTATTCATTGGTGTAAGTTTTGCACTTTTCCTTGTATGATTCACAAATGTCTGAGATAAAGGTAATTCACTTTCTTCAGTGCTAAAATGATCATCTCAATATTTATCTGAGGGATTTTTAAAACATTGTTATGGATGTTATTGATGATAACAATTTGTACTAGAGCAGTACCTAGTGTGGTGCCCAAAAATTAAGGCTCAGTTATGCTACGTTATACGCAAACACAATAAGAGAGAATCCCTATTGAAAAAGATGACAACAATTTTAAGGCTGTTTTGAGACTTTATTAAAATGCCCTGAGATTCAATGATAGGACATATCTTACAAATGAAAAGCATAATTTAAATAATAATTTAACTAAATGAAACCTTTTAATAAACTAATTTAGACTACTAGCAAGAGCCATGCAGGACTTCTCTCTCTGCAGCACAAAAAGCTTTTCTCTCTATACCATTTCCATAATTCATACAGTAGCATATGCATATTTGAAGTATGTTTTTCATCCTGGCTTTAATTCAAGGTGTTTTATCAAAGAATATTCCTCTAGAAAGAATGTTTTACATTTTATGCCTTTTATTCTCCCAGAAAAGCTAATCAATGTTTATTATGAACCTTTGGAGTATGTAAATAAACATAACATTAGGCTTCTGTTTCATCGCCTCTCCTCTAGAACACACATTACTAAAATATCTAAAGACAGTCAGACTTTTATGGATTTTTTTTTTTTGTTTCTTAATACACAATGAGGCTTGTCAGGACTTTCTTTTGATCAGTTAGCTATGTAATACTGTTAAGTCACACTCCATTATCAACCGCTGAACTATAAAGATGTTGCCTTCGCTTCCATAGCAGTGATAGTTACTACGGTCCTCTTAAAATATAACACATGGACCTGTGAGGGGAATATGAATCTGTAAGTCCAGCAGACTTCCAGATGAGTGTGGCCAAAGGGAATCTACTGCGTCTGTCTTACCGCTGTACAAGGAGGAGAGCAATGCAGCATTGACTGTGCTGCAAATAGCTGGATGTACCTAGCTGGAAGGAAGAAGAGGTGAGAACAGAGCTTGTGTGCCATGTTCACTGTGTGAGCTCACAAGGCAGGTGTTTGCCCGTTATTTCAGGACTGAATCCAATGTTAGTTTTATTTATATAGCTGCCGTGCCTGCCGCCCTCCCTTTTGTTTCTCTTTTAATAGAGAAGAAATTGTGTTACTCAATTTGCAGGAGTAAATCTGCTTGGGAGCACGTCTGCTCCCAAGATCTTTATGTTTTCTCTTCAAGTAGAGTCAGTCTTATGGGGCGGGAATTAAGTTTCTGTGACAACAAGTGTTCTAAACTTCACCAAATTTTAAATAATAGTACATGACTGCTTTGTAGGCACACATATTTTTGAGCTGAAGCTTGAAGAGGGCTGCTAGCTTCTAAATAGCTGTTTCATTTCCTAGAACCATTCTTTCCTCCAGGGTAGCACAAATTTCAACAGATCTACACCGGGATCTTTAGGCAGAAAAATAATTAAATAAAAATAATTAATAAAATAAAATTTAGATTAGCAAATCTCTGCCTGTGATTTCTAACCCTGCCACAGGGACAAAATTAAAATATATTATGGTTATGAAATGGCAGTCTTTGGCTCATTTACATTTGCATTAACACAATTTGAGAATTAGGTAGACATCTTTTTTACCATAATATCCTGCTTGTGGATAAAATGCAAAAAGTTCATATTTAAAATATTTGTACTAAGGGAACTATAACTGTTCATCACTCTGCGGTAAGTTTCCAGCCATATTAATTTCATGTACCCAAGATAACCATATACTACCTGCAACTTTTTGTTCAGACAACAATGACTTCATGTAAGTAGCATATGTACTATAAAAACAGGCCACAAGAGAACTTCTATAAACTCAGTTCCCCGAATTTATGGAGATTTATCAATACGAACCAGCTATAGCTCTAGGCAAATAACACGGAAAAAGACTCTATGTTGCAAGAGCATTAGGGTTATAAAGTCAAGCACATATGAATTAGGAAATGCTGTCCCTAAAGTAGCCTGATAACCTCACTTTGACTTTCTTTTGCTTGAGCAATTGTACACGATAATGCTGAGGGCCAGAGAAAAGCCCATGAGGACATAAAGGATCCTGGACTCACTCTAAGGTTTGAGCAAGGCACAGTAACTAAAGTCTGAAGAGATCTAGTCTCGGGTGGCCTGGGACATCGAATGCAGCCTGCTGGAAGCTTCCATTAAGACCACAGGCTTTTCCCCAGAGCAGATGAGGCTGCTCAGCAGCTAGCATTGCTCAATTAGGCTAAAAGGCTTCTCCTGTCTCCTGCCCTCTAACACCCACAGCTGGGATGTGGCAGCAGCTGACAATGCCTCTGGAGGCTGAGCAGCACAGATGGGAAGATGCTGCAGCTGCTGGGGCCAGCGCCCTCACTGCTCCCCGCAGGAGGGGCAGCAGCAGCGTGGGAGACCAGGGGAGCCTGGCTTTCCAGGATGGCAGGGATTCAACTGTGACAGCTCAGCTCCCTGTCAGACCATGGATGTCGCAAGAGACTGCACTTGGCAGAAGCTGTTGCCCAGAGAAAGGCGGCCAAGGAGTAACCAAGCATGGAAGCTGCTATAGTGGAGATGTGAAATGTGACACACGATACAGCTGAGTGCCAGGATCTTCATCCAGCTTCAATTCGGTGTGGTTTATCCTGAAGTTTGTGATCAAATTACTCATAATTTATGCCTTAACTTTGTGTTTTCTAGTTTCTAATCTCTATTCTCAGCATCCTACCCTATTCCCCCCCAACCCTCGATTTCCATCCCAGTTTCTCTATCCAGCTAATGCCCGACTTCCTCTCCGATTTCTGGTTTCTCGTAACAACTTCTCTCCCTCACCAGCTTTCAAATTTACTCGCTTCCCTTTTGCTAAGTCTCTTTCCAGTATTTTCTTCCACTGACATTTCTTCTCTGGTTACAAAAGGCAAGGGAACTGTGTCCTCTGTTCCTGGTGCCTTGGGCTGGAACAAGATCTGTTTAGTCTGCCTGAAGGGTAGTACGTACTGATTTTCTTTTCCCCACCAGATTTACAACTTAACAAAACTGAATAACTTTTTTTCTAATGAAGACAGGAGAAAGTACTTCCTGCCATCAAAGCAGCACTTTATCTAAGGTTCTAGTGCCTACTATAAAGCATGTAGGTTCCAGCCTCTCTCAACCTATATATTCGTGGAGGAGAAAACATATTTTCTACTAAATTCATTCTCTGAAATAGCTGAATCATTCTGGTTGACACTGGAAAAATACAGCCTTGGGCAGACACCTGACAATGCAATTTTCAGACTGAAGTGACTAAAGTTTTAAAAAGCTAAGAAACCCTGTTAGCAAGTTCTTGCAGTGGGATGCATTGGACAGCCACATGTGCGAGCTTTACTAACAACTTTAACATGCTATACAAACACAATTATTTATTGCAGAGAAAAAGCCTTTTCAGATATCACCAATTTACAAAGACAAGCCTCTACATAAACTACCATTATCTCTAAGACTAGAGACTCAACACGACCTCAGCCCTAGGTTTGCACAGGTGATTCTCTCCATGAGGCCAGTATTAAAACCACAAGCTATTTCTATTTTCAAAATAACTTACCTTACAATATTCTGCTTATAGCCTCCCTTATCATTACCAACTAGTAATTTCAAAATGCTACCTAAGGGCAACTAAAACTGGAAAAACAAATACAAAACATATGCTGACTTTGATGTTGTTGTCCCTCTGGTTCCTGTTAATATTTTGGAGAAAAACATCTTTGAAAACTACACAGAGAGAAAGAGAGTGAGAGAGGAACACAGAGAGAAATGCTCATATTCTGAAGAAGCCAGAAGGCACTAGATAAAAGCTGATAAAAAGTAGGTCAACTAATGATTCACAGCTTCCAATGCTCGCAGAACACTGCTAACAACAGCGGGGAAGCGGCAAATGCAGAAGCTAATGTCAAATTCTTTAATATAGCGGAAATGGACATAATGGAAACTATTGTCTATACACACATCTGGGTATAGAAACTCTGCAGATGTTGAGAACAGAGCTCCCATGATGATAATCTTTATTTAGGGTCCACTGGAAATTTGGAAGTTTAGACATGAGCACCCTACTTCTTCCAGTCTGGATGCTGAGACTGGTGATGTGAGGTCCATGAATACTCATACTTGATATTAAAGATTTCTTCCTTCTCCTCCTCCTCCTCCTCCCCTCCCTTCCCCACTTTTTTTCCACCCCCGCCTCCCTCCGCCCCGGGATCGCTCAGGGCAGTGAAAATGGGTATTGGTCTCAGTAGCAGCAAAAGTGGTAACATCATCTTTGCCAATATCTCAGCTTTATGTTGGATGGTTTATCAATCTGATATGACTTAGGTTCACCCAATGGTGGCATCAACTTCTTTATAGGGTAGATAGCCAACACAATAAATAAAGGACAAGGAGGAAGGTAACTCATTAGATAAAGATCCCCTTTGTGTTTACAGACACCCTTAAAACTGCTGACAAGGATCCAAGTCTTCCACAGGGAAAAAACATGATCATTTATAAATGAAGCCGCTTGCAGCCTGATTCGGCAATGAGCTTATTAAGAAGCTCAAGTGAGGTAACAGGAATATATAGCAATTTCAGTTCGGGATTTCAGTGTTAGAATGTGAAATCTCATTAGCATAAATAAAGGTGGACTGCAAGTACAGAAGTCCTCACACTTTTCCAGTCAGCAATGCTGACACAGAAGCTCGCGGATATGTTTCCCCTTTAACTGTTTGTGACTGCATAATAACCCTGTGGCAACTGCGGCAACTGCTTAGAAGCCAAAGGAGACTAATTTATTTTAGCTCGGTTTTAATGTCTTTTGTCAGCTTGAAACCAGGAGAGTCAGCTCCCTTTGAGCAGCTGGTTTTCCCCAGACCACGGGCAAGGGCTCCATGGACCACAGTCTGGGAACCTCTGTGGCACACGTTATTGATTGCACAGTTGCTTTTACATGGAGAATGAAGTCTGTGACATTTATTACTGTAACAGCATTTCTGTGCCAAATCCTTCATTTTATTTTTTTGACAGAGCGTATATTTATATGAATTACAACCAACTCTTGAGCAATAAAGAGGTTTCATCAGAAAATCCACGAACATTTAGCTGAAATTCCAGGATCCCAAACCCTAATCAGCTCTGGGTCACAGACTGCCTTTCGTGAGGTGACATCAGCTGACATGAGCTCAAAACTTGTCGCATTATCTCAGAGGTCAAGGTTCCTAAAATAATTGTTCTGTTTCTAAAAGTGTGAATTTATGGTCCATTTTTCATTGACAGATACTATAAACAGAACTACAGGCTCTAAAATAGAGCTCAGCCTTGATTGGTTTGTATAATCAAATCCGGGCACTAACTCTCCAATAGATTGAAACAAAAAACTGATCAGAAATACTGTTATTTTAACCGTAAATATATATATATATATAAAAAAATAATGCTAATCCAGTTGAAATTGTATCTGGAAGAAAAAGGAGCACCTTAAAGCAGACATTTGCATTTTTCTTTTTGAATTATTTACACAAATACATAGAGCTTAAGTATTTTTAAAGAACAAAAGTCCTGAAAAGCCAAAACTTAATTTAATATTTATTCTTATAATGCAAAAATATTTCAGTTGATCCCCTCAATAGTTTAAATTTGTTTGATAGAAAATATGTATTTTTTTTATTATTCATTCCAATTCAGGACCAAAAAAATTATAAAATTTATTGAGAAATTAAAAATTAATGTTGTGCCCAGATCTACTTAAATTAAGTTTATTGGGATATTCTTTTTGAATACTTATTCCCTTAGGATTCACTGGGCCCAATTAATTCCTATTAATTAATCTCCACTGATTTCACTGTGCCTTTTTCAAAGAAGGCTTGGCTTTTATTTCTTTAAAATGTCAGCATATGCCATTAATATTTCTCAGCATTTAGATTAATTCTATTTGCTTAAAAATTGCTACCCAAAAAGAGGAGGGAAAAACTCCAAACATACTTTTTATTCGTACATATTGAACGGATAAAGTGGTTCAGAATCATGTATTCAAAGCAGATCACAATCTAGCCTTTGCTTGGTATGTGATTAAAAATAAAGATTAAAATGAAATATCTTGATGCATTTTTTTGATTAGTAGAAAATTTCTATTTTGATCAATAGAAAGTTTAGCCAGAAGTACTCAGTCAGAGATACTCTTTTCTTAAAATCCTTCTCATGCAGCTGAGTGCAAGATCACCGTGACATGAGTAATAATGCTTTCCTACATACTAGCACAACATCAGGGCATCATATTTTACTTAGAAAATGATAAGACATATGCCACGGTCTCCTTCACTTTCTACAAGTGAGGCTATGAGTCGTTCGGTGAAGCCCTTCACCATGCTGGGTTTGCTCTAGGCTCTATCGGCAGCTGGAGGCAAATGGCCGGCGCTGCTCCCCTTTGTACGTGTGTGTAAAATACAGCTGTGAACTGACGTGCTTTACAGCATTAAGAATGATGCTTTGATGTATAATCCCTAATCTGTCTGTCTGATGAGGGCGTTGCTTTCACAAGGGTAGAAGAGTTGCTGGCAGACCCGTTACAGTTATTAATGTCTAGCCAGGGGATGGCTCCTCATAGTCATGTCCAAGGGACATGCCCGAAGCCAGGATCTTTTAGAAATTAGCCTGCTGGAAATGTCTTAGCAATGGCTATGGCCACTAAATATCAAGTTTGTGATACCTTGACACAGTTCATTAGCAGGGCTAATTGTACTTTGTCAACAGAGGTAGGGGACCCAGTCAACTTTCCTTCCTTATCTAAGAGAGGACAGCCTCTACTTTGAGAAGGATGAATGCTGCGGATGGGGAGGAAGCAAAGGCTCAGCGAAGCGCCACGGCTCCCTTCCAAGGTGGCAGGACCCCTATTCTCAATGCCGCATGGTAATTTTGTGTACACTTACATAGCTCTTCCCTTACAGTGAACAGGCGGTGTACATTTTACACTTGTAAAGGTACCTTTCTAATGGGGTTTCTGCATGCTCAAGAAACACTAAAGGCTATGTAATGATCCTTCTTATCATGAAGTTAAAGAAATGAAAATCACATGTCCAAGTACACCAATAAGAAATATGAATTTAATAACAGACAAGACAGGTGCTCCATATGCATGCACAGCTCTCTATTATTATTCTGATGATTATTCTAGAGTATAGTGAATTATTTTGAGTTGGATTTTTCTGTTGCATAAAATTCCTGACCTGACACACATAATAATATTTAAGGGCTGGTTATAGATATATAGAAATCTCATGGAAAAAATTGTCTTTGACAATTTAATTTTTCTGAGGTTGCAAACCTGAAAAACCCTGATGGTTCCCACATACTTTATAAAGATATATGTTCTTTCAGGTCCTTGAAGGACAGATGATACGCCAATACAATGAAAATGTTTGACAAACTGTTGATTGCTCAGACTAAAACTCTGATAATGATGCAATATCAGCCTTATTTGTTCTTCATGCTTTAAAAGAAAACCAACAAAAATATACATTTTTAAGGTTGGGTTTCTTTTTTTTTTCTGATACCATGGGTTTTTTACACATCTTCACTTTGCCTTGTTGAACTTCATGAAGTTTGCACAGCCCCACCTCTCAAGCCTGTCAGGATTCTTCTGGATGGCATAATTTCTCTTCAGTGTGTCGACTACATCACACAGCTTGGTGTGATTGGCAAATTTGCTGAGGCTGCAGTCAGTGCCACTGTCCATGTTGCCAACAGATGTTAAACATCACTGGTCCCAATCATCATCATGGCTTGGCTTCGCGGACGAAGATTTGGGAAGGTCTTTAAACGTGTGTACACCCTTCAAGCCTGCGCGGTGGATTTTGACCCCTGAAGAGCACCATTTGTCACTGGTCTCCACATGTCCAACACTATCTCTCCATGCCTCTGTCTCTATAACCTGAACATCCATTCAGTGCAGGAAACTCCTGAGCAGTACTGAGTCTGAGGATCAAAGTCGAAACGGTGGTTGAATGCACAACATGTGTGAATCTCCATCTATTGCATAAAAAAACAGAAAAATTAACATATGCAAAATTACTTAAGAAAAAATATTGATACTTATGATCCTGCTAGTTTCAAGTTCAAAATGAAGCAGTCATTACGGTATCTTCCTACAGGAAGAGGTTTAGAAATAGTAAATCATAGAAAGCATTAAAGTACTGGAAAATTGATTCCTTTGCAGTCTCAGACACAGTGTACCCACAAGAACACAACTGCTAAATACTATTTATGACTTGAGAAAAACAAATATATACAGTTTTCATTAAACTTTTACAGCATGTAGCAGGAAAAAAGCTCTGGTCTTCTACAGAGGTACCTTGAAGCTACTGCAAAATGATGAATACATAATATTAGCACAGTTATTGGCCTACATCTACAAAACACTATGCGCTTCCTCATATGTGATAAGCATAACCAATTTATGTTAATTTCAAATACACTCAGAGAACCAGGGAGTTCTGAGCATCTTACTGGAAGAATCATGGAAGTGTTACAGAAGCAAGTACAGAAGACTGGACAGTAAAACAGGTGGTCTTGCTTGAACTATATAAAACATTTTCTGTAAAATAAGACCCCAAAAGCAAGCACACAGGTGACTTTTAGCTATAAAAGACCTGTAAAATATCTACTATATATTTAATTCAGCATCATTAATAATGGAACTTAGAGACTTCAAGTAGCGTAAATATAAATGCTGGGAATTATGTACCCTGCAATTTTAGGGGAAAGGGGTGTGATTGCTTTGTTTTTAACGATGCCGACAGAAAGAAGCGTAGCACTATTACATGAACAGTCAGTAAAGATGCGTTTCCTTTCTCTTAATTCAAGGTCAGTGTTCTAACCTTTAATTGTCTATACACTTCTAACCTATGAACTTTTCCACCAAAACTGCAAGCAAGCTGAAAATATAAATAGGTCAACATCATGTACCCTTCATCAAAAGTGCCAAAAGCGTCAGCTCTCTTTCCCCATCCCCAGATCTCTGATCGGCAGAAACTGGAAGCAGGGAAGTGTCGCTCTGTGCATAGTCTATTTATGGCATTCTTTTTTTTCCATTGTCTTTGGTTGCAGCTGCAGAGAGGATACTGGACAAGATGGACCTCAGTGCTGAACTAATACAGCAGTTTTCTCTAGAGTCACACGTTTGCATTCACAGCATCTGATACAATTTACTCTCCTGGCCACCTTTCTTAGCTACACACTGAGGAAGGAGGTGATTAAGACAAATGAACAAATATCTCTTTGTGTAATTCTATGATCCCAACATTCAGGCACTTCCAGCAAAAGTGTCTTAAAAATTGTTACTATTTACTGTATGCTGATATTCTTGGAATGTCTATCCAGAATTAAGAAGACAGATGGAAATTTGCTTGTGACTTGAATCAGCCAGAACATATATACATATTTGGCATGACAGTGACGGTGGTGTATTAAGCTGTCTTTGCTGCCACATTACTGAAAATCACAAGAACTCCCATCACTTCAGAGTGTTTATATGTCTACCTGCAAAAATACTATGAAGAGACAGTAAACAATATGTACAATCCGTGATTCTCCTGTATGCCTTTTCACATACTTACTTGGGAGTTGTTAGATCATGAAACAGTCACTTATCCAATGTGAAGAGGTTAAACAAATGGATTTTCAATCTTCTTCACCAGAAACCTTCCTAGCTTACAGAAACAAGTATTGATCTGTACATTTATCCATGCAATGAACTATCAAATATCACGTCTTACTTTCTCAGAAGTAACTGGAAATAACAAAATATCCCAACAAATGAATAAATGAATTGTCTTATGGAACTTGATTCTTTTCCGTCATAGACAAAAGAAAAGTCCCATTGTCCTTCATGGTGCAAGATCAAGCTGCCGATAAACAGTACAATTGCAGAACAAAAAGAATTAAATCATCTTGGAGCTTCTCCCAACCATTCCCTAGGAAAAGAAGTTTTCCCCAGCTCTTTTCTCCTGCCACTCAACACTTTGAATATTGCATATTCTGGGAGAGATCAAAGATAGACGTGGAAGGTAGTATGAGCAGGACTTATTTGTACCCTAAACTTTCTGGCATTCAGGAGTGTACAACACACAAGTTATAATAGCATGTACATTCATGTTATCATCAAAGCTACTCTGGCCAGCAGTGTGGTTTGAAGTGCTCTGTCCAGTTCCTTGAGAAAGCAGAATTCACCTCACTTTGCCCAGGCACAATATTTACATCTCAGTAGGGATGTACTTGGCACTTAGGTGTAATTTTGAACATTGAAATCTGACGTATTAAGCCATCTTTATTCTTATTCTTTAATCTTTTTATTCTCTTCTAATACTGTGAAACCATCCAGCATTCACAAACTGGTTTTATAATAGCACCTAGACCCAGTTTTTCAAAGTGACACTGGTTCTGACTGGCTCTGTTGGTGGTGCTGCGCCAAAGACCACACTCTTTCCTTTGAACTCATTTGGACTCCTGAGTGTTGGAGGAAAGCACAATGCTTGAAGTCGGGCATGTGTTGTTTCCAGCTGTGCACTTTGGTATGAGGCTACTCCCCAAATCAGCACAATCTAAAATTGCATGGCTTCTTCTTCTTGGCCCCTCACACAATCTGTCCTTTTCATTTTTCTTAACAGCTTGGGTTCCTTTAACTATTTAGAGACATATGTTTTCAGCTTCTGTTAATACTTTCACATTCACTCACTCTTCATTCTGGTAACCTTGCCAGAAGCAGATTTTGTCAGGTGAAGTATTTTCCATCACATTGGAGAGATTAGCTTACCTGATGTGAGTTGTACACAAGAGGCTCAAACAAGCACTAGTAGGCTTGTCTGACAAATGCAGGCTTAAATTCTTTACTTCAGCTGGGTACAGGAGCAAGAGACTGTCAACTACTCACAGAGCAGTGCAATGAGGCAATCAATTAAAATAAACACAGCTTGCGGCAGAATAAAGACACTGAAAGGTTAATATTTTTTCTGCTATCTGGTGCATAAATCAAACTCTCAGTTAAATTTCAGACATGGATTATTTTTTTTTTTTTAAGGTTTTGTGGAAACACTTGTATGGCTAACATGCTTTCAGTGGCAATGATGCAAAGGCTCATGTTGCAGCAAACGCAAGCTCCAGTGCCTGACAATACAAATATTCTATTGAACAGTGCCTCAGAAGTCAATTCACCGAGCAGCAAGAAAACAGCAAGAAAACCATGACGATGAAAACTCACCACTACCTCCACTTATTTCTTCTAGCCAGCTCCCAGACTCCAAAATATCAAAGAATAGGAGTGTACAATATTTGACTTCAGTGTCACTACATCTTTCAGCTAAAACCATGTGAATCAGGACATTTATTCTGAAAGGACCGTTCCTAGACTATGTCACTGTGTTCTGTTTATTGATCTCATTCAAAAACATGAAATGGTCTAAACCTATTCTCACATCAGAATGAAAATTCACCATGTGGACATAATACCTGAAAGCACACCTTCCTGACACTCTTTTGATTTTGCAGGAATTTCAACCTAATATCCGGCCACAAATAAAGCTGGATCATCTTACAACCCTGGCTGCAAAAACATGCTAATTTTGCCATTTCACAAGGTTCTGAAATTAATCTAGGTGAGACTCAGTAGTTAAATTGGTTTTGCTTTGTGATTTTATGCTTATGCAACCTCCAAACTCAAGTTAAAGCCGGGGTCCTTGAAAAGCATTGTACTGAAATCAAAGCTGGGGGCTAGGGGGAAGTCAGCATCCCCTTAGAGTTGTGTACAACTCTCTCCTTTGAAGATTTCTTTTTTCATAGTCCCAAGGAAGCTACAAGTTTCCATGATATGCTGTACTGATAATTTCTTTATCCAATATTATAAAAGTGAAAGAAAAAGATATATTTTTTTTCCTTCTTTTTGCTTTGTTTATCTCTGATTCTTGCAGCTTGGACAACTGATATTGATATACGAATAAGTCAGTCAAACTCTTCCCAGTTTCTAGATACTGCTATAGAGGCCTTACTGGTTTAAGTTGTAGGAAATTAATGTAATGAAGTACGGAAGATGACAATCATCTATGGGCAGCTGACTACTATTAACTTCTTCTATCAATCAATTCCCATATCACCATGTGGTGACCAGATGCAAAAATTGGCTGTGCCCCGCAGGGGAGACAGCCAAAGGCTGAACCTTGGCAGGTGACTGTATCACTTTTTGGGAAATGGCCGTTACTGACGTTGTCCAGCTGGAACAGAAGACTCAATCAGCTGGACACTCACCTGGGATAAGTATTTTCATCTGGACAGAAATGTGATGTTTCTTCCATTCCTATCATTACAATCAGAACTCCCTTCTCAAGCCCTGGATGAAGTTTATGCCTGGAAATCAAGCTGTTCATTCTAATTGTTTCAGTATCTAAAGCACCCTTTTGCCCTGTTCTAGAGAGTCATCTTCATGTCATCAGCCACACTCCTGAGGAAAAAACTAACTGACAGGGTACACAGTGATGATGGGAAGAGGGTACTTCTACTTACTTAACTTTCATTTCTAATGCAGGAGTGACAAGTAGGGCACTTCGCTGTTGGGTTTCTGGTAACTGGATGCCTCTGTAAACAAAAAAGTTGAATACCTTATTTGGAGCAAAAGGAATCACTGTGCTCTGATGCACTGAAGAACCTATTCAAAAAAGTCTTTCATAAAAGTCCTTCTTTGGCACAAAAAAAAAAAAAGAAAAAATCTTCAAATTACAATTTTTTTAAACTTTTATTTTTTTAAATATCACTTTCTTATCTTGACTTAGGTGCTAAGTAATTTCAACTTCGTTTAGAATTGTCCACTACAGCTATATCCACTATCACCCTAAGGGGGCAGTTATGCCACAGTCAGGTCACCAAAACTATTATGAACAAATGTTTTTGTGTTGTCATTACACTTCAGTTTTTATCTCTATCTCATTTTCCTCCTCCCTTTGTATCTTCTGAGTTCAGAGCAGCCAGTGCAAATACTTAATTCTTTCCTCTCCATCTATTCCATAGGGATTGGTAGGGCAGATAAGCAATTAGATATGCTCCTCATGAGTGGTTATTTTTTATTTGGAAGTGGTTTCTAGTCACAATTTATTCCAAGCCGTTTGTCATACACTTGTGCTCATGATTATGTAATTGCAGTATGATAATGCATTCTTTTTCTATAGAATAACATTTCCCAGCATTCGCTCCTAAATTATGTTTACGACTACCCTACGAGGGAATGGTACTTTAAATAAGAAAATCTATTATTCTTAAAGGATATCTTCAATTGCTATAATTACAATAATTACATGAAACATGTATAAATGAAAAAATGTGTAGGAGGTAAATATGCTGGCAAATTTACAGCACTTATGCATGATGAATGGGTTAAAGCTCTGATGCATATCTATACATACTGGAATCCAGCTCTGTGGCCAGCTTTGCATTTTTGTAAAATACGTCCAAACACAAACAGGATGAACCATGCCTCAAATGGAATGAGAATCCATTTTAAGTAGCTCTGAATCCCTTTATTTTTCCTCCCGTACTGGCAGGGCACCTTCTGAATCTTAATCTCTGAATACCGCACAGTTGTTTCCTCTGGCAGAGGCTTCATCTGTTGGGAATTAAGGCCCTGATCCTTTAAAGAATGACATGCATTTAAATGGTCAGCCCATGCCAACAGCAGGATAAGGCGTTCTGCAAAGTTAAGCCTTTGCAAGTCTTTTCAGGCTTGGGGTGTGAACCCTGGAAGTAATACCCAACATGTCCAGTGGTGCTGGCTTCAGTGATTTATTCTATTACAGCACGGAGCATCCTGCCAGGTTCTACCATCCTCTGCCTTTATGAAAGCTGCTTCCACTCCACAGTGCCACAAGCGCCACCGCCACTCCGAGAGCATGGGCTACCTTTGCAGGCTGGTGTAGAAAGGAGGAGGCAGACTGTGTAAATTAGCCCTCAATTTCCCAAAAGTCAAGGGAGAAGGCTCAAGAACAGTTGGATTTCTACTGATAAACAAGTTCATATTGCCTGTCTGCTCCACTGCAGACTACTGGTGTGTATGGTGCCTATGGGGAGGAATGAGGTCGTCTTTCCCGGTATCCTAGTTCCCCTCCATAGCACAGTACACTGCTGACATGGAACAATCGACCATTTTAGTGAAAATTGAACTGTTTTGTAGAAGAGTCTCTGCTAAAAAATGAGAAGAAACTGCCCACATCCTGAAGTGGCATCCCTGCCCACGTACTTAGGAACTCCTTTTATCCCTTCAAGCAGAGCCTGAATCAAGTCAGAGACCTGTGGTACTTTGGAAATCGGTGATTGTCACTCAAGTGGAAACACCATCAGGCAGCTTTTCTTTCTTGTGCCCCGGATAGACATCTCTCATGCATGTTGCTCAGGACATTCTTGCCACGATGCTATCCTAACTATTGGCCACATACATTAACTCTGTTGTTATAAATTCAGTTTTCTTTTTGATGGTAGAACACAAAGGTCTTTATAGTCCGCAAAGGTTTGCCCTATCGTTAGGCATATATGCCTTAATACATGATGAGGGACACCGTGCTGTACAATATGAATCCTGCCGTACGCTGGGAATTGATTACTGTATCAAAACAGCACATAAGGGCAGGAATTGAAGCTTCCTGCAGATACATTTATTACTAAAAAATGTACTGCAGTTTTGTTTTTCTCTCTCCCTCACCAATCTACCTACTGAAGTTTTAATGATTAGAATATATTCTCCCATTTTATTCCAAAGAAATTTCTCTAGTTTAACGTTAGCTGGAACTATTCATCCTTCCCCCGACTTTTATTCTTAATTTCCTTTTCACACTTGGGTGATCTTCCTGTGCATTTGTGTATTACCAAGAATTTATCAACTATTTTCATAAAAACTCTTTTTATTATATTTTTGCAGCTTTAATTTAATTTTTTTTTTTTTTAAAGCAGATACTGCTGCAGCCTAGGAAAGGCTCTAAAAAGTCTGTGAACTGTAATTTAAATTTAGAATGAAAAGGTTTCAGCTCTTTCAGCTGCATACTGCTGATTTTTGCCATATACGAGTTCATCAATTAACTTTTTCATTTGGATGCTGCTCCCTACTCTTGGGCACTTCCCACATGAACAGCTCAGAGATGATACAGTCTAATGATGCACACCAAATGATATAACAAATCTTGACTCATGACTGAGGTTCACCTACTGCAGTTTTCTTCCTACACTTGTTCTTCCTGTACTTTTAGTGAGAATCTTTTGTTTTGTTTTGTTTTGTTATTTTGAGACTTTATTGTGCTTCATTTTCTCTCTCTTCCTCCTAAACCTGAACAGCCATATAAGACCTGCTTGGAATTTCTATATGACATAGTAGAAGAAGATGCAAAAGAATGAGCTGTGCATCTAGTGCTCCCCATGGACCCTGAGTCCTCTTCTGCCCTCCATCCATTCATTGAGATAACAAGCAGTATCGACATACATTTCCCTCTCCTAGTTAGAAAGAGTATATACCGCGTTTCTAAAGATCCATCCCTTTCTTGTTCTTTCCCTCAATAAAACTGCAAAGAGTCAGGTTGTACCTTATTTAAGTCTTATCTTGCACAACTGCCTGAGTGTTTATTTAGTTGTTTGCACCTGTTATTTAATTAGACATATTTAGAGTCTAATATAAACCTTCACAAAGTTAGTAGGGGCCTTTTCAAGGGATTTGTATCACAGAATCACAGAATCATCTGTTGGAAGACACCTTTAAGGTCATCGAGTCCAACTGTTCACCCTGCACTGCCCGGGTCATATCAGTTGTCTAATAAACAAATTCACGTGATCTTTTTCTGTGTTGCCAAATTTATTGGAAAATGCTTGATTTTACATTCTGCTAAAACCCAAGTATTTTAAACATTTTGTGGTGGGCATGAAAATCTTCCATTTTACTCAGGGGTTGTTGGAATTATATTATTTTTCTCTGTTTATGCAAACTTTTTAAAGGTTAGTAATTAATTATATTGTGTTGCCCTTCAGATTGATATCAGACCCTGACTTCACAACGGATTAAACAGCAGTCGTGGACCTTTAGTCTGATATACCAACCTGATGATTTGAGAAATTCTGCTACAACTTATTTGTGTTCAAAATCAGAGACTCTCTGTTTCAGTATGCAAACTCCATCTTGAGCTTACATCTTGTCAGCCTTCTCTTCTGCCTTTCTGTTGGTATCTTGTGCTAACCAATAGAACATGTCTCCAATTCTATGATAATTTACTAAAGGGGTAACACTCTCACTAAAGAGCCCAGGGTAAAGCATGTTTAAATTCTCATCTTTTAGACGAGGGAATTAAATACTACTCACTTGAGAGGAAATGTAACTACAGGTCTCAGAATCTCTCCATAAACTGAGTTTTATAATAGGCAGGTTTCTTAGCCATGGTATGGGAGAAGAACAGCACAGAGTAAAAGTTTCACTGTAAAAGAAACCATACAAGACAGAAGGGAAGGGATGCCAGGATTCTTAGCCAAAACTTCAAATCTAATTGAAAGATGCTGAAGGTGAAAAAGATAAATATGTACAAGTACTTCGTTTTCTCTAACTTAAGCTAGCTAAAGCAAAGAGTAAATCAGCTTTTGAAACCTTTACAAAGCCTATATGCCTATTATTTCCCATGTTGCATTCTTAATGAATAGTACATAAGCACAGATTTCTCACAGAATTGGAGCTTTAGCAAAAGGCTTATGATTCCTAATTTCATCTCTGTTCAGGAAAATATACATAAGTCCCATATCACCTTACAATTGGGCACTAATTCAACTCCCTCGTTAAGTGCTTTTTTGAAAGAAGGATTTTACGGGAGAAACTAAGGTAAGCCAATGGTCTGAAAATTAGTATTCTGTCCATTAAGCACCTTGAGCAAACCTTTGTTCTAGCAGTGAGTAGCACTTCTTATGTTGGTTAGGAAATATGTCATATATTAAATCTTTCTATATTAAGTTCAAATAGAGATACTGTCATGACAGGGTACCTTTGCCCTCCTAATCTTCATAGAGTCCTCTCCGAAGCCTACATATATGCAAATAATTTGCAGAAAAATTGTCAACAGAGAGTAGAAGACAGATAACATTTTTATGGCATACCACAAATAGCATCTTATGGCAACATGTAAACACAGAAATGTTCAAAACCTTTGCTCTCTTCCCGAGTGAAAGACATCTCTGAAATTTGTTTTTCTCTGCTCTTTAGTCCCAAGTCTGTGGCTGCATGCGCAGAATTTGGGATGGGATTATTAAGAAATGCATTGGTTCAGTGCAATGGTTGAGTAGACCTCAGCAACTGTGACATTTAATCTCTTTCTAGGAAATATTTAACAAATGTAGCAGAGCAGTTTCCTGTGAATGGAAAACAAAGATTTATTTTTTCTATGGAACTGCTAGGTAACACCTTTCAAAGCTGAATAGATTTGAAAACCTTTGTGTGAAATTGGCTTACATAACTTCTTTAAACAGTATAAATGTATACAGACTGCACATACTTTGAGATACAATCAGAACAATTACTTTCAGAATTAACAAGCCTATCTAATAATGGATAGTAAAAGCATTTTTAATGTTTTCCAAAATCCCTTTTAACAAATGTAAAACTATACATTTTTGAAGTTGTTGTTCTTCTACCTTCTATTAATGTGTGTGGTTTTCTTGCTGGATTTTAAATGATGCACTAAAGCAGCTTTAAATAGAAAAGTGGAAACTGAGATACAAGACTGGTGTCCAAAACTCATGACTCTCTTTTTCAGGAGAGGTGGCAACACTAACCAGTAATAAAAAGAAAGAAAATACAAAGACTAAAGTAAAAGGAGATATGACCCATACTAGATAGCAAATGGTACACCTCTCAATTTTTAAAGCACTCTTAAAACAGTTTCCATGGGAACAGAAATTTGGCACAGTTATGAAAAACTGTTAGAAGCCATCTTCTACCAAGCCAGATGGTTAATATGTAAGAGGGGAATATATCAAGATGGAAAGTAGGTTGTATAACCCCTTAAACCTTGATAATGGGTCCAAATGGACCTAATCATAGGGTGTATCTCCAAGAAAATGTCATCACCACTACCAAGGGTGACAATATTATCAAAAACAAGCGGAAACATTCCTGATTAGATGGACTATGAAAGGCTGCACACATCTTTCAGCAGTGCTGTGTTAACGATAGGAAAAAATAAGAGAGTGGATATGTCCACCAAATGTGGGAATTATTCCCACGTTGTTTCAGTTAAGTGGAAAAAATATTTTAAGTGTTCGGCTCCAAAACTCATGCAGATAGTAACTGCAAAGAGGCTCCTGAACACCTTCAGCCTGAAAAACTGCATTTTCTACTAAGTTTTTGTTAGGGTGGTACATGGGCAGGGAAAGTTGCCAAGTGAGCACGAGCTTCACAAAGTACTACAGTGATCCCACAGTCCAAATCAAAAACCTATTCTGAGTTGTACTGAATAGCTGCAACCAAGACATCAATCAGCTTATTAATTTTACTTCTCTACCTTGAATATCTCTTGAACTCTACAACCTTTGAGCACCTTACAACTTCTAACACATTTATTCTCCTCCATCTCCCACCAGGAGGCCATGGCTGTCTCCCTCTTGTAGCAGAAGAACAAAGCCCCAAGGCAGCAAGTTCTAGATTCTCACAGATAACATAGCTTAAGCACCTAACTCCCACCGAATTGAATACAAATGCTTAGATATCTTGGTATATCTGAATCTATGAATTTGCCAAATAATAATGAATTGGGTTAGTGATGCAATTCTGAACTAAAGTGCTCTACTATGCCATATATCTCTCAAAACCATTGCTTATTAGGTCATCTTTGCACCAGCTTTGAAGGAAATGTATTGATAAGTTCAATCACCTTGGTGATAGATACCTCCCAGATCATGTTCTGAGGAGGCAAACAGTCACCACAAAGGCATTGTTCTGGAATTGCTTCCAGCTTATACCACAGAGCTCACCATTAGTGCCTTAACCAACTGCTTGTTAAAGCTGGAACCCTTTTTCTAACGACAACTGCAATGTAATTTAAATTCTAGCAATTTAATGCTACAACAGAAAACATTATGACTATGATGCTGGAGGAAGATTTCTTCCTGATTACAATAATAATCATCTATGGAAGTTGTACGAAGATTTATTAAATGTGTAGTTTACAGGTATTAGTTGTTAAGACACCGCAAGCAATCATAATGTTTGTTTCAGATCTCTTCTGTGTTTATGTAGACGGCACAAAGTGAACCAGTGATGTCAAATCAGATAATAAAAAGGCACTGAAAACATTTGAAAAAATCTGTAGCCACACAATGCTCTATTTAACAATGAAAGATATCTGTCATCAGGGTAAGAGTGCAATTTTTGGTTTTTTTGGCTTCTAGAACTTGCAAGGTCTTCCCTAAGTCAAATATCTTTTTGGAAGAACCAAATCCAAACAAGAAGCACAAAAATCCTTCCCAACCTTAAACTAAACTTGTCGCTTTTCTCAGGGTGCTCATTCAAACAAGGTTCTAACATACCACATACCTATATAATATTATGTGGCTCCTGAGTAAGAATTAGGTGACACCCAGAATACTATGACCTAAACAGAACCTGCAAATTTCCTTAAGTCCTTGTGCTATTTCATCCTGGTGTCATCTGAGGGAGCAACTTCACTACTTGCAAGAGGATTTTGCCTACCTATCTGAGTGCTAGGACTATCAAGGCTGTAAATGTTGTAAAAGGTTCCCTTTTGTGTCCTGAAAGTTTTGTATCCATCATCAATAGTTCGTAATGAAAATTCAGTTCAAACCTTAGTCATAGTGAGGATACTACCACTCCATAACATTGTCTTTTATTTTGACTGACATTTCATTTTGAATTCAAACTCGCTGCTCCTTGTCTTGTCAGATAATTAAATTTTTCTTCAGCTACCTGAACAGAAGTATGTCAGGAAAAAAAAAAATCAATGCCACCACAATAAGTCCAAAAACATTCAACATTCCAGATGGCCTGGAAAGATAGCACAGGACATGGGAACACATGTGATATGTCACAAATGCCTTTACTTATTAAGCATAAACTACTTTGGACTCTTGTCAGATTAGATAGAGCAAGACCTTGGTGAATCAAATCTATGTGGGGCATGTCAGAAACCAGGCAGGCAATTTTTATGCTGTTTTATGATTATGAAGCAACTACATGAAAAGGAAGGGGAAGGGAAAGGGAAGGGAAGGGAAGGGAAGGGAAGAAGGGAAGGGAAGGGAAGGGAAGGGAATGGAGGGAAGGTAAGGGAAGGGAAGGGAAGGGAAGGGAAGGGAGGAAGGGAAGGGAAGGAGGGAAGGGAAAGGGAAGAAGGGAAGAGGGAAAAGGGAAGAGGGAAGAGCGAAGAGGAAAAAGGACAGAGGGAAGAGAAAAAGAAAAAGGAAAGAAAGAGAAAAGAAAAAGAAAAGAAAAGAAGAAAGAAAAGAAAGAAAAAAGAAGAAAGAAAGAAAAGAAAAGAAAAGAAAAGAAAAGAAAAGAAAAGAAAAGAAAGAAAAGAAAGAAAAGAAAAGAAAAGAAAAGAAGAAGAAAAGAAAGAAGAAAAGAAAAGAAAAGAAAAGAAAAGAAAAGAAAGAAAAGAAAAGAAAAGAAAAGAAAAGAAAAGAAAAGAAAAGAAAAGAAAAAGAAAAGAAAAGAAAAGAAAGAAAAGAAAAGAAAAGAAAAGAAAAGAAAAGAAAAAAGAAAGAAAAAAGAAAGGAAAGGAAAAGAAAGAAAAGAAAAGAAAAGATGATATGGATCTTAATGATGGCCCTTCATAATCTATTTGATGATCTAATGCAAATTATTCTCTTGCTGTTTTAACTTTTGAGAACTGGACTCTTGGATAATTACATTTTTTACTGCAAATATCCTTAGCCCTAAATCAAAAGGTCATTTCAGCCAACTTTAAAAACTTTCGTTTTCTTTATGCTGCATGGCAGTTTAGCCCAGGTGCTTTGCCTTATTAGTTTGATAAATAACTACTGAAAATTTTGGCGGTTTTTTGATCTCAGGGAAATAGTAAAGGCCAGTGTCCTGGTTTGAGTTAGAACAGAACTAATTCTGTTCACTGATTTTACTTTTCAGCTGAGTCTGTTCTAAGTCACTGCACTTCCTGAAGTTAACAGTGTACAGTCAATACCAGGGGTTGGGATGCAGAAAGGCTCTTGATTAGACTTTCTGCTGTGCAGACCAAGGTCACTGCTAAATCCTGTGTACCAAGGAGGGGGGGTGGGGGTGGGGGTGGAGAGAGGGGGCAGTAAGTTAGAGGCTGCATGTGTAGGGAGCAGCGGACAGGATAGGTGACCCTACACTAACCAACAAAGTGTTCCATCCCATATACATCATATTCAGTATAAAGCTGAGGGATGCCAAGGGTCAAGCTCTCTTCTTCAATGGCCAATGTCTGAGGAGCCCTCTGTCCATTCTGCCTTCAATCCCAGGCCGTGCATCCCTGAATCCAGTTTCAGAATCCAGCTCTTGAGTCTGGTTCCCATCTGCTGCTAAGCCCAACCTGGACCTTCCCCAGTGTCTGCCCGCAGCATCAGTGGTGACTGTGATGTTATTGTCATTAGGAGGGTTATGTTCGGTATTGGTATTATGCATATTTGTATGTATATAATTTCATTATTATCATTATTATTTTCATTAAAGCAGTTTTAGTTCTCTTTTCCAATCCATAAGTCTCTCTCCCTTATTCCCTTTCTCTGGAGAGCATCTGTCATTTGTCTAGTCGCTGGGTCAGGGTTAACACATGAAGAATGACCTGGCGTGTCTGAAGTGAGGTGATGCAACACCTCACATTTTAGCAATCTTCCTGCTAGAGCAAAATCCAAATCCGTAGCCTGGCACTGGGGACTGTGAAACCTTCAACCAGACAACAGATATGGACACATCCTCTCTCCAAAACTTAAGGCGCTCACATTAAGGGTCTGCATAGAGGCATTGCTATCTGCTTGGGATCCTGACTCCAAAATCCTCTTTTGAGACTAAACATCTACCTAAAACTGTAGGTTTGTTTGTTTTGTTTAAGAAGCAAACGGATCAGTCCTTTCTTTTCAAGCAAAGGCAGTAGCAGTAGCAATGTCTGTGCTTATCTTCAGCCTTCTGGCTGAAGGACAGAGTCAGGAAGTGGGAAACAAAGCCTCTTCTCCTCCTCTGCTTGAAGGGAACTATATCTCCTCTCAAGTGCCAGAAGAATGCCCTAATCATCGCATTTGCACATGGATGCAGCAAGACAGCTTTGTCTGTTTGTAACAGTACATGTTGCCATCTGTTTAAAAGAAATGCAGTCCCATGTGCAGTTCATTCCTACAGGGATGACCTTTTCTTGTCTGGGTTCAATGCCAGAGCTCACACAAACTGTAGAAAGCAGGAGAGGAAGAAAAATGAACACCGGATTCTTCATTCTTTCTCTAGGGGGAAGTGGGGGGGCGGGGGGTTGGAAATTGAGAGAGAAGTATGTGGAAAAAGTGGATGTTGGGTTTTCCCATGAGCTAGAGAGATATATGGTGCTTTAGCTGTTTTACAAAACTCTCACTAAAGTGTTAAAGATGAGTTCTAATGTGAATGTAGAGCAAATTTTCAAAATAACATTGTATCTTTATTTCAGTTGAAATGAAAGGTCTCAGTGCTACCATCAATTCTGAAGTGGAAATCAGGTTCTTAAGTCTCATAGGCACTTTTAAAGCTTTTCCCTATACAGCCAGTAGCACCAGCTCAGGAGCCCTAACTGGTAATATAATTAGTTTTAGGTGACACTTGCTTCATTACAATTACTTTCAGAAAAAGAAAATGTGGTTCAGCCCTTCAAGCTAACACAAAGGAAACGTTTCACTATCACTTTTTAAAGAATACTGTAAGAGCCATAACCTCAGCCAAAGTCAATGGAGTTGTGCTGATTGACAGCATCTGAGTAGCTTGTCTTGGATATTTAAATTTACTGATAGTGGTTAGACAGATAAAAATAACACCTAATAATAATAAAAAACCCCATGTATTTTCAAAACACAGCACATTAATATTGGAATATAATTTATTTTTGTGCATGTCCTGCACATTAGGGATATGCACCAGGTTAGGTGCATTTGTTATGCAGATCTAGGTGCTTGGAAAAATCTAAAGGCATGTTTGTGAGTGAGTTTTAATTTTTTTTCTTAAACCATCATTAGATTTTGAAGAACTGACATTTTATTTTCTTACACTCTTTTTCAGTAGAGTCATTTATGAATGTCATCAAATTAACAGATCATATTACCATATCTTTTTGATAACAAAAATACAGTATAGTAGGGAACACCTATTGTCAGACTAGCTGCTAGGGTTGGTGATTATACTACTGCTAATATAAAAGAAATCTTTTCTACATATTAATTAAGAAAGATTTTCAAAGACTGTCTACTTATTGAAATGCGTTATTGAATGCAAAATCCTGTGTGCTTGCAACCTTCAAACATGCCCACCCAGACAAGAATAAATTGCTTTCAGATAATCACTAGGGCAACTTTTAAAGAGCCCCTGATGCTTTTTGGGAAAGGTTATGCTGGCAGCTGCAGACTTGTGGGAAAAAAACCCTGCTCCTAGTTGAATATTCTGTTCGTATATTAACCTCCCTACCTCCCTGTTTCAGCAAAGGGTATAGACAAAACTCACCCTGTTATATCAAATCTCTGCGCAGATGCCTGGGACTGCAGGTAGCTTCTTGCCTGTGCATGCGTTCAAAAAGCTGAGCGCTTCTCAAACACTGCATAGTGTGGGGAGAGGGAGAGGGGAGAAGGAAGCTTCAGATAAAAGCTTAGTGTTTGGTAAGATGGAAGCAATTCGAATTGATTACAGATCAGGCAGTGATGTCTGCAAGATTCACAATTCCAAACGTGGCTAAAGCAGTTTGTAGTAAGTCCATTTGGGAAATAAGTAATCAACTACTTGCCCGTCTATAAGGGCAGCATAATGTGGACTACAATAGGTAAATACTCTGGAAAACTAAATCTAGATACTGAAGGGCTCATCTTCAGGCCTACGTATTTATATCGGATAAAGATGTTCAGCTATATACTTTCTTTAGTTAAAACCTCCAGTGGCTTGTGAGCTTCCTGTTATATATTTCTACCCCAACAACAGTACTCGGTATTTAATTTGCATTTATTAATAATTTATTTTCCCCAAGCTGAATCTGTAAAATTTTAGACTGGGTAAAGGAACGAAGGCACCGAACAGTTGGCTAATGGAAGAAAACCCCTGCTCCCTTCTGGGAGTATAACAGGGCACAAAAAGGCTGCCCTGCTCCTTCTGCTCCCAGGCAAGGCTGCCAGCAGGACACGATGCAACAGCCGTGCTGTGAGCTCAGCACGGCGCAGAGTGGTGCCTAGATGAGAGGGTGAGTCTGAAGGCTGCTATTCCTTAGAGAATAGCGAATACTGTGCTGATAAAATGTATCCAGGCATATGCTCCTCTCCAAAAACCAGGGAACATGAATGCTATAAGAAAGGGTTTGTTATTGTTGGTTTTATTATTTTTAATACCAGTCTTCCAACCAGACTGTGTTATCTCAGCAGGATCACCAAGAGACCTGATATCAGTAGTTATTCCCATATTCTAGGTAAAAAGTTATCAGATTCGAGTCTGCATGCACAGAAAAATAAAACCAGAAAGCCCGTCAGAAAGAAAACCTGTGATGAAAGCACGTGATGTTACAATTCCTGCAAAACTACCTGGCAAGGTAAAATGGAGAGCAAGGACTATACCTCTTCATCAAAGACTCACTGCATACTCAGGTAAAAGAAAGTGTCTCTAAAAAAGTTAGATCTTACTCTGTTTAAACAGATCTTCAGTGTTACCAAACTCTGTGGTATCTATCAGGCATGCTCCAGTGCTGGGAAGTATTTGCTTCATTCCTCTGCATGATTATTCTTTTTTTTCACAAGGCTGTATTGCTGTCAGGTTCAAACCTTGGAGTACTGCTAAAGATGAACATGGCTAAAACAAGTTAAAGAGAATATAGTGTCAGAGCTTTGACGGATCTTTGTGCGCATATGAGGCTTGAAAGATCTGTAAACTTCTTTCCTAGAGAACCTCATCCAAAGTGGAGGAGCAAGGTCCAAGTACATAAATCCAGTCTGTCATTTTTTCTCTTTCAGAAGTAATGGTAATAGCTCTCATGTTAGAAATACTGTTAAATAATAGCATGGTTCAGGTGAATCACACTGGGACTCCTTACAAATTACAGAGGCTTCTTTAAATCTTATCCTTGCTGAGTTGCTGCAATATTTTCCCTACTTTACAGAGATAGAAATGAGGTCCAGAGATATGACAAGCCATATTTTAAAAGTCAATTCAGAAGAAAGAAAAAGAAAAAAAAAAATCAAACAAAAAAGTCCCACACCACCACCACATTTGGCACAAGCCAATTTCTCAAATATACACCAACATGAAAGCCAGTTTCTAAGTCAAGTTACCCACACTAAAGATATGGATGGCTCTGAAAATCTGGATCCGGTATCTTTACAGTAGCCCCAGCTTCTCTGACCTAAGCACTCTGTAAGATTATCTCTAAGAGGGATTCTGCTCTGCACTGGACAGTGGTCACTGTGCAAGCCAGCTCTATAATAACAGCAAGTATAAACAGTCATGGACCTGCAGCAGCGCAGGTGGTGACTAGGATAAGAGTGGAGACCGGGGCGAGGCCTCCTGAAGTGTAGGGAGCAGCATCTTGACAGTTACTGTTCCCTTTATGGGGAGTCCATCCAACTCTTACCCTCCTTCTGTGATGTGGTTTTTGTCACCTGGGCAAGTGTGGGAATCAAATTCCCACCAGGTACTGGTTCTCAGCCCAAAGTCTGCAAACTGTCTCCCCACTATGCACTGCAAAAGGTTAATATCATCACAAATTTAATGCACAATATCTTGGAATGATACTTAAAAGTTAAAGGCATTTTCTTAGTTACTGAATTAAAATCTAATCCTTTCAGAAATAAGGCAAGATCAATCTTTCTTAGCATCTCTGCTTTTTTTAACTTGGCTTTAGGCCATCCTATTTCTCCAGCCTAATCCGTCTGTTCTCACTAGAAAGAAGATTGATTTGCACAACTCTAGTTTGATATCAGTACGTTTTGCTTTCTAACAATAAACAATATTTTCCTTGTAGCTTTGTAAATTTTCTTGTAGCTACAGCACATTAGCATACATTTCCTCTTTGTTAAGATGGCTGTAGCCTCAAAAGCCTTTTGAGTGAGGGGCACTGATGGACACCGATGGACACCGAACTCTGGAGGAATCTGACCTCAGTGTCCAAAACCATAAAATACGATATTTCTGTAGAGTGGAAAGGGAAGCTGATTTTTTCCACTTTGGTAAATTTTTCAGATATCTATCATAAGGTATCTGTAGTTATAAAGTTGGGTTAGGAACAACTTGTTAAAACCAGGGAATGGTATTCTTCAACCATTTTCAGTCTGGAGGCAGTTCAGTGGAAGAGAAAGATCCATCAATCTCAGCTGCTGCCTGAAGCAATTTGGAAGTGACTCTTCCTAAAGAACAAACTACCAACATGCCCAACTGCTTCATCTAAAGGAGTTGGGAATTCCTCTCCTGCATACAAAACCCCAAATTAAACAGGAAGGAACTTCCGACTCCATCCTTATTCTCAAGATGAAAACTCAGCAGAAAAATCCCAATCAGATGTCCTTTCCTGGCTTTCCTTGGAATGACACATTGCTCTGCGGCATATTCTGCTACACTAATATAACAAACTTAATATTGCAGTTACCTAAAATATGACATGAAATTTAGTTATATTTCAGCAGACTTTTCTGATAGTAATAAGATCTCTTTGCTGAAGCCTTTGCTGGGGAAAAAAAAATTAAAAAGGACTTCCTGCCAGTTTCATATCTAGTTGTAGACGTCCACTGAAAGAGGAGAATGGAATGGTATGGGAGTAATACATTTATAGTATTTTTTACTTGATTACTGTGTATTTGTGATACAAACATATGTATTTTAAACAGGACTATTACTTGAACATTTTTCATCATAAAAATAAAATATATACTTCCATAATAACAAATATTATTACTGTCCTTATCAGACTGCCCCTATCTACCTAGCATGGGTCAGCTTGATAGAATATGCAGGTCCCAGTACAATAGAACACTTTGGCATAAGTCTTTAGCTTTTGAGAACTACTTTGTTGAATAAAGTGGCATTGAAATGCAGGAAAGTCAATTTCATCAAGAAATTTCTGCAGTTTTTGGGTATTTTATTTCTCTTACAGATTATGGCATGTAGACAATGTATATGACTTTGTGTATGAAGTTACAATATAATTTGTAGTCAGCAGTGTCACCGTAACACCACTGATTAAAAGCTGGCTTTCTGAGAGAGCCAGGGTATGTATGTGATCCTGTATTTTTGGACTGGGATGCCGGTAGCTGTCAATAACAAAGTACGAAGTATTAGTCACCTAGAATTGTTGGTTGCCATTCTTCACATGCAACATTAACTCCAAATCTAATTTTCCTCCATTTCAATATACCTTTCACCTCTTAAATAAAAAAATAATAACCACAGCTGCATGACCAATTTTTCCACTGTCAAACAAAACCTCTGAAGATTAAACTGAGTTTCACACCTGCATACAAAAAGCTGTAGGAAAGATATACCTATCTACAAACTCTCCTCATAATATTGTGAATATGTTCTTTTGTTCTTGGAAGCATTCTTGAAATAGCGTTTAATATGACCCAATGAATCTCATTAATTACTAAAGTGATACACCAGTAGACAAACTAATTATTTTAATTAATTAACATATGACGCTACAATAAAATGCAGAAAAACTGAGGAACTGTGATTTAAATCAGAACCAAGAGCCAACCGTGGATCAAAGGTATATTGATCACACTATATTTGGCCCATACACTTTATAACTGCTGCACCTTCATAGCTACAACATGCAGAGATGCTCAACATGCATATAAAACAATTCTCTTAGTTTCCTTCTGTCGTTGTCATGTAGCCCTTTGCAAAGATGATGGAATAACTGAAAAACTTTTCTCCATATACAGAACAGTTGATGGGTATCTATAGGAAGCTTCCATTGCAATGATCTGACAAACAAGGTAGCACCCATAGCAAACAGACTGGAGCACTCTGCCCATAAACCTTGACCTCTAATGGATACAGCTTTGGTATCTAGCAAAATCCTTTCTTACAGGATGCCCTTCATGCATTTTGCTGTGCTAGACCCACTGCTAGCACCTACTATGTACTGTTCTATATCCACCAATTATTTTGTTTCCAAATTCCATTTTGAATTTAAAAAAATATGTCTCGTTCCCCATTCCCCTCCACTTCCCTCCCTCCACAATGAAAACACACAACTGAATGTTAATAGCACTTTACAGTAGAATATATTTTTATTATGTCACATGAGATCCCCAGAATGAAGGGGAAGAAAAATATATAATTTCCTTCCCTTCATTTTTCACATAGTGCAGATAGATATTCATTGTGGCTTAAATGCTGCATCTTCTGAGGAGGGATTTTATATGAAGGAAACAGGGGAAAAAAAATGTACATTTTCAAGGACTGAAACATTGAGATATTAATGTAAATATTTCTGTCATGTATTATAATGGAGCATAAACAAAAATAAAGAGGACATGCAGAAAAACCAGTAAGGTGGAACATAGATCTACCCAGAAATATATGTGATATGATTTCTGATATTAGAAGAATACAGCTCTAGATGAGCAGTGAAATTGATTGAACGATGCTATCTGAAACCAGGACTAGCAAAAGGGGGAAGAAAATGAGGAAATACAGGGGGATGACCCATAATATCTATCTTCTGAATCCCCAATCCCATCAGTCATCTCTGCCAAGTTTACACATTGCTAGAGAGAAATTGGGCTGAAATGTTAACGATCTCATGATTTACATTCTGCCAGCATCCTTTCACTTTCCTCTGCAGCCTCAGAAATAGCACACAAGTGCCAGAGTTCAGAAAAAGGAGAAGGGGAAATCACAATCTCTTAAAGCCTATCCTGTTTTACAACACAGGTTGATATTGCTTGTTCCTGCAGCAGTACTAAAACAGGCCTCTTCTGTTGAGTGCACCACAACACCTGTCAAACTCGTTCAGGGACTGCAAATGTATTGGGGTGATGATTTTAATTCCTTCCAGAATATAAAAACTGTGATAGCGGTAGTCAAGATTAAAAAACAAACAAACAAACAAACAAAAAACCACCAAAAAACCCCAAACCCAACCAGAATAGAAGTTGTCCTGCAAGAAATTTTTTAAGGTTAGACAATCAAATTAATTTTAGGTTGCAAAATAGAACTATTTTAATTCTAGATAAAAAAGATATTCAGTTATCTCTAATTACCAGTTAACTCTGACTCCAAGAACCTTTTAACTACCACCAAAGCTGTTCAAATCTTCCAAAAAACCTTTGCTAGGATGTCTTCCAATCTGGGAACGCATGCTTATTCATACTGAAATCTTTTGCAAACTGTGTCAACTGCAAAAATTTAATTTTGAAGAAAAAGATTTTCAAATATCAAGATGGTGGGGTTTTCCCCCTGCTTTGAGGAAGAATTTATTAACACACCAGGGACAGAAAAAAAAGAAGTTAAAGTTAAGGGTTTTATAAAAAAATTATTTGTTGTCTGCTAATATTATTGGTGAATGCAAACAAAATATGTATAAAAGAATCATAGCACTTCTAAAATAATTAGGAAACAGCTTCTTCTTTGCATAAGTCATACGTCTTAGGGTATGTTCCATGTCAAAACATCGCCCATTTGTGACATAATGAAATTAGTTTTGCAGCTGAACAACAAAAGGAAGTTTATTCAGTGTACTCATTAGAGGATCAGTTGTTTTGTGTAGTATAATTTATATCTGGAGTAACTTTTCATGAATACTTGAAAAAGGAACCCCTCTAATTAACATAAAATAATATTTTTGCTTCTAAAAGTATCAACATGAGATACAGAGAAGCAATTGACTTAGAAAGGTGAACACAATAATGACACAGATGTGAGTAAGATGAATTGGAGACAGGCATTGGAGGGACAGAACAAAGGAAAAGAAGGATGAGGAACCATCACAGGGAACATTAAAAGAGGAAAAGGAAGGTGGGGGAAAACTGCGGCATAACACTTGTGGAACAAGAAGGAAAGAACAAATAGAAGAACATACTGAGAATAATCATGAGATTGGATTAAAATACAAAATAATGAGAAAAGAAGAGAGGGTAAACCTGGCAGAGGGACAAAAAATAAGCTAGTATATTTAAACAGAAAAACTAAAGGTAGGAAGGAATAGTGGAACAGTCTGTAAATTCTCCCTTCTACTGTTCCCCGCTTGGGATGGGAACATAATTCTCTAAGAATGCCTGAAAACTCATCAAAATCACTAACCCTCACTATCACCAAAGAATCCCTAATTAAATGTGTATGCTAACAAATTTTAATGTTTTCTATAATAAAATAAATTGTTTCTTGTTGCTTATAACCTTTTCAGGAGGGCAACTGGTCAAGACTAGTTTCCCACAGATGCTGAAAGTATTTCCCTACCTAACTTCCTTGTCCTACAATTTTGATTCTTCAATAAAACAAATGAAGCCACTAACCCCCAAAATACTGGTCTGCACTTGGAAATCAGTCCCTGAGAAACTCTTCTCTTCATCATTACGGAAGATTTGGTGAACAAAGTTTTCATGTGCAACAGGAATGAAGCTAAATAGAACGCATGGGGTTTTGCCACTTCTTAGAAAGGAAGGCAGAAAATACACTTGAAGCTTTTTAGTTGACACTAACACACCATGTAAAAAATGGAAATAAAAACTTAGTTGGCAATTCTGTTCAAACGCGCTGGTCCATGTTAATGAAGAAAGTCTAAAAAATGCCAGAATGCATTTGATATACTTTAATAAGTATCTAAACATAGAAATTGGTAAAAACTATTTTGGAAATCAGATTTCTTGTTGAAGCAAGCAAAAACTTAATTGGAAAACAAAAACAAAACCTCCAAAATAACAAAAAAACCCAACCAAAGCCACAATCTAAAAGCAAATACAAGAATGAACCAACTGCTTTTGATAAAATGAGACAATCCTGCTCAATAAAAATACTGTCTCTAGCTTCTGCATTAATTAATCAATGTTTTCCAACAGAACCACACATTAGAAAATATGTGTAAATGATGCTATAGTATTTATATATTCTCAGTATTTATCCACTTAGTTTATACATGTCTGTAATTACATGAATCTTCATTGTTTTCCTTCTTATAATTCTTTTTCTCACAAATCATACATTACTCCAAACCTGTCTTTGATCTCTTTTTTTTTAGGTTAAACTTCTGTTTCTTATTCAGTGGATTAGTAAAAGCATATAATAAATGCATATAACTGTGTATACAAAGAAGAGACATCACTTTCAGTGTATGTGTAAAATGCTTGGATGTGTGTGCAACTGTATACCAGAAATGGCAAAAAACTGAGCTAACGTGTATTTCTCCTTACATAAAAGCAGCTATATTAATTAAAGATAATTATATATTTAAAATTAATTAGTATTGTTCAACATAGCATGTGAGAAGTGGTTGCAAATTGCCATTAGATCACTTCATAGTCATTTTACCTACCAAAAATGGCAACGTGGAACAAGGTTGAATTAATCCCTCTCTTTTACATTAGGATTTGTTATCCTTTGTTTTTACTCCCTGAGGAAGAGCACATATTAAGTGTAATTGACTTGTTATTAGAGAAATCAACGGGTTTTTATTTCCCCCTCATTTTCCTTTTAACTTGAATACACAAGCACCTGTCAAAGACCAAAATACCACAGTGAAACAAGCCCTGATGGAGACAAGCAAAAATGCTGTAGAATAGAAAACTGGCAGGCAGTATATTGGTACTGGAGAAAGTGCATTTGGACAGATTTTTAAGCAACTATTTATTTATACTATAATTGCATTCGAAGGATTCCTCTAGTTCACATTGTGAGAGCATGAGTGTCAATTCCTCAGGACTGAATTGCTTTGTGGAGTAGTAGCAGAAAGACAACCTGCTTTTCACGTCATTTGCTTACATCAACCTACTTAAAACCTCTCAGCTCTTGCTAATTAATAAGGTGATCAATGACCACTGGGTGGAAGCAATTTTCTCTCAGATTGCTACAAACCCAAGCTGCAAGCGAAATTATTCTTCTAGGTACACAAGGAGGTGTCAATCATACCAGCACATGACTTTCAACAGGAAATGAGTCACCGAGCAGGAAAATCTCCTGAAATGGGTAATTAATGGAGGGCTCTTGAAGGATTTGTTCATTGCTGGTTGCATCCTGTGCCTTGTTGTATTTGCAGTTTCGCCCCAGGAATGTGGGCTAGAAAAGGAAGGAGGGGAGCAAGAGGAAGCATGCAGTCGGAAGACATGATATAAACCGTGTCTCAGAAAAGACACAGAGTCAACGAATTTCTGGGTGTCAACCAAACATAATGCTACTGATCCATTCTTTCAACGGAAAACAGATGTTATCACTATGTGTGGAACCATAGCAAGAGAGGGAACGCCCAGAAACCTTTGCAGTAAGGATCCACGTGCAGACATGATGAACCAGGCACACAGAAATGTGTGATGGAGAGATATCCACAATCTGAGCATTGCTGTATGATGCTCCCATGACTCTTCAGGCAAAATATTGGTTTAATAGTATTTTATCATTAAAGAAATGGACATAATGCTTATGGTGCTAACGATGCCTGTTAAATAGTCCAAGCTGAAAGAAAAAAAAACTAACAAAAAAACCTCACTCAGATTTCTGTATACCTATAGTAGACTTCTAGGATTCTATGTAATGGTGCCCATTCTGCCCAAGGTATATTTCAACTGAAAATTAGTAATGCATCATTTCCTAAAATGCATAAGAAACAAATGCTCAGTGGACTGGAATACGTTACACTTCACACAGTATCTGTTTCAGGTTACCCGTAACAAAACCTAAATATATATATAATATATATATATATGATTGATGGTTACATTATTTAAAGGTAAGTCTGTCAGCAAAAACAAGAAAGAGGAATAATTTAACTAAACTGCTTCCTTTTCATTGGGAGTGCTTAAATTATGTTTTCTGAGTGATCTGGCAAGTTCGTGAAGGAGGTGGTGGTCCCTTTTCCTGCCTACCTGTGGTAGAAGTCAGCAGGCAGAAATGTCTATGCTTACCTCACAACAGGCAAGCCAGCAGATATTATGAAAAAAGATCATGTACTTTGATTTGAATTATGCAACGTGGGTTGAATTAAACTACTGTGTAGCATTGTATTCACTCCTTGCAAGGAATTCACGTTTGAATATATTCAAAGCTCACAGAAATGAAAGACATGACTTCAGTGTCTCTCAGCATCTATGCTTAGAGGCCCTAATAAAGATGTAGTCTCATCTTCCTGTAAGAAGGAAGAAGTCCTTCCTTTGAAAAACTTTATTGCGAGTAGGCACCTTGTGGTATCATCCTCATTTAATTGTTATCAGAGTGCTGTAATGGTTGCTGAATGGCTTCATAAATGTTAACCAATACATAAGCTTTTTAAAAGTATTTTAAGAACTGCTGACTCATTTTCCATGAAGTTTTGGGTGAACGAACTATCGAGAATTGAAGAAATTCAGAGTAAATAAATTCATACACCAGCATAAACTGGACTGGCTCAAATATTCTGGGGAATTAGATGACTGGTAGCCATGATTCTTCTTCATGGCATTGATTCAAAGATCGCTGATATAAAACCCAATAGCCAATGTGACTATTAAGCTGGTATTCTTTATTTACAGCGCTGGACGCATAGAGCGATATCTCTGCCCTTCTGTGTGTGCTTACAGGGAGTCTGATTGTATCATTTATACTGTTAGCTACTACATATGCATTATCTTTCCAGGAACTAATAAGAATATTATAATCATTCTCCCCGAATTAATTTACATAGTCCATCCCTCTCTCAGGCATGCGCAGTGTCTCTCTGGTGGTCTTTGATGAAGGCCTGAAGTCTTCCTCCTGGAAGCACTTTTCACCTTTCCGTCCTGACACATGCTTTCTTGCATTTTTCTGAGGCAGCACATCCTGTATCTTGGGTTAATTAACTCTTGCCTTCGTTATCTTCTTTAGGATTCTTTTACCCTGATTAATGGTTACCTGTTTTGCTCAGTCCATTCTGCTTCCCAAGGACAAGGCCATCGTTTACAACTTAGCTGGTCCCTGTCTTCTCATTATTTGTGATTAACTAGTTCCTGCTATCAGCATCATAAGTGGTGAAATTACTTGTAAAATAATTAGTATTGCCTTTTTCTTTTGTGAACTGCTTCTATGACAAGTTCTTAACTATGAGTCCATCCCACCCTTCAAACAGCTTTTACTTGATTATGCTGACATAGAAATAAACTATTAGTAATTCTTCCTCTGCCAGGACTTAAATCAGGATGAGCAGCCTGTGGAGGAAATCAGTTTGAGTTCATCCCTACAGCAGCTGACCCCATCTACCCCCTTAATCTCCATACAGTTGAGTGTATTGGCAGTGGGAGGCCTCCAGCCCGCAGAGACAATGGTAATACTGGGAGCTTTGGGATTTGCTACTTCTCACTGGGGTCAGGGGAGGCTCGTGTGTGCATAGAAGTGCTTGGTGTGTGAATGAGCTCAGAAAAAGCCTTCTTTCCCACTCAGCAGTTTAAGCAAAAACATAGGCCCTTCTTTGGTTTTTTTATACAATAACCCCAGATGATAAAACTTTGGTTAGCCTTACGGCTGAGTAAAAGTAGTTTTGTGTCAATGTCATGTCTGAAACTAACTGTCATTGGTAATATTGAATGGTCACTGGGAAGAATTTTATCGTTTTATCTGTCAAATGACAACTATCTTCATTTCATCCAGTTTAAGACTGTTAAGCTATAAACGTGAAACTTTGGAAACTCTGGGTAGGCACAGATGTTAATTTGAGACAAACTTGATTACTGCCTTTGAGGTAAAGAATCATACCAAGAACTGTTAAAAAACCCCAAACAAACATGAAGGTTCTTGATCCTACAAAATACAGCTCAGTAACAGTCCGTAAGGTACAGATGTGAGGTTCTTCTGTTATTCAACAAAATTACCGAGGAAGCAGCTCTCCCACATTTTTGTTTCAAAGTCTTGGAGAACGTGGCGATAGCTTTCCCATTTGCCAGCCCCCCCAGACTCGTCCTGAGTCAGATTATTAAATTAAATGTGTTGAGAATAGGAGCAATCTCCAAGTATGTTAGTTCCTACAAAAGTCAGAGTGAACCACGTCTCTGCTAGCCATCTACTCATTCTGTTAGACAGATTTTACATTCCATAAAACCGGTAACAGTTTTGTTAGATTTATTGTTGATAGGGTATAATTGATGGATTGAAACTGAAGTTTTGTCCCAACACTCAGGTCACAACACAATGTCATAAAGAAAACATGATTAAAAAAGGAATTAAAAAAATAGCAAAGAGAGAAAGAACAATATCAATGGTTTTAATTTTTACTGCAAGTACTTAATTAAGCCTTTTTGCTCTCTTCTGTATCTCCCTCCTCCTGCAGCTCTTTCCTGTCATCGTCTTAGTGTACATCTGATGTTGCTAAATGGAAATTTTGGTACTAACAATAGAAGTTGGAAAATAATTAACACTTTACATATGGTAACCTACATTATCCCTGCACGTTTCCTGGGGTGCAACTATAATGCTGCCAAACTTTGTGACAGAAATAACTACTATTAGAAATAAAATAGAGAAGGGAGAATGATTAGGTGCTGGATGGCACAGGAATAATTTTACAAGAACCTTATATCTACTCTAATTTTACTCCCTGTTCTAAAACAACAGTGCTAGTAGTGTTTCTTGTATTATTTAGATTTTACATAACTTAACCAGGAGGCTAAAATAATGACCCAGAAAATATGAGCATGATTTTTTTTCTTTCTTCTATACTGTGTTCAATGATACTGCCTCATGCTACAGAATATTTTAAATTATGCTATGTTTTTGGAGTTAATTGCTAAATCGCTTATGTGTACTTCTAAAGGAGTAATCTAGCGAGGCAGCCTATAAATAGCAGTTAAAACATCTCTCTATGTGAAGTGCAAGCAGTACCGGGGTGATGTGTAATAGTACATATTTCAGGGCACAGCAGGATTAGGGAGCAACAGAAATCCAGAATCAACAGGAAAGATCCTAACTGACGTAGGATTACTGCACCAATCTGAGTAGGTTTGTTTACTGGTTTCACTGCTGGATGTATAATTTCTATAATTAGAGTCTGACTGGATAAGCAACATTGCATTGCAGTTGCAACACCCTAAAGAAATTTTAGACAGGCTATTAAAGAATGATTTATGAAGCAGGCTTTTGTTCAACCAAGTGATTAGAATTTAATAGCATTGCCTATTTAGTGTTGAACTGGATGTAGCCAACGTAAGAAACAATAAACAAGCAGGAAAAAAAAATAAGAAAGAAAAGAAAATCGTTACAATATCTTCTGCACTAGTGTAGCGTCATGGTAAAGTAACCAAAAAATGTCAGCCTTCCATTTCAGAAAATGTCTCACCCAAAGTGTTGTGCTGAATGCTAAACCAGGTAATTTTTCCATTTGAAAAAAAATAAGGGCTGCAGTATGATACCTAGCAAAGGTTATATCTGTTTCTGGGGCTGAGAAAAGGGAGAAGGAATATCTTAAAAAAGGGCTTTGGGAAGTGGGAATTCTTCAAATGTTACACTTTGGAAAGCCTTTTTTTTTTAATGAGTTTTGGAAAAAAGCAAAAGATAGTGGAAACAAAAAGAGGAAAAAATTATTTAAAGTATCTTAGAGCTGAAGGTAACTTCTTTCTCTCTAAACAAACTTTCTTACTAAGAGGTGTCCTGTCAGCTGTCAGGCAAGTCTGAAACCGGATTCCCATTAACTTTAATGAGAGTTGGATTGTGTTTGCAGGTCGTTGGACCATCAGTACACATTCTGTTGGGAAGAAAACTGTTTTATTCATACAGGCCTCTGTAACAATGAATGACAGCAAGTTCATTTAGTACATTTCTGATGGTGGTGTTTCAAAACAACTTTGCACTCAGCAAGAGAGAAATGACGGGTGTCAGAAACAATATAAATTCAACACAAACAGGATCTGCTCATTAGCGGGTGGATTTGAAGCACAGATTTTAGTTGAAACAGAGTGTACACAATTGCATTTGAACACCTACTACACCTACCTGCAGCATTATGGGATGTTCTTTCAGAGAGTTGTGTGTGCTGGGCAAGTATTCTGTAATACGCTCAGAAACAAAGCAGTGGCTGAGGTTTATGCAGAAGCTGTGGGAACAGTCCCACTGAATCCCACCAAACAGATACGAGCAGGTACCTGGATCACTCCACACTCTATAGTACAATATAGAGAGTCCCTGGAGTGCCAGCAGTGGAATAGAAGATATACACAATAAGCAGGCAACATTGGGAAAAAGAGGGATAATTTGGGAACTGTTGTGTCTCAAATTTTTTGTGACTACTACACCATGTGGTTCAATCTAGCAGTTGTCTTCTTGATTTCCTGCTCTCTAATTCTCTCATTTCTTGTGCAAGACACAGGCTTTTATGAATGATTGAACATGATTAGCCAAGGTGGGCTAAAAAAATGATTCTGCACTTTATAAAATTGCTTGAAAATGTAATGAGAGGAGGAAAGAGAAGCTGGTAATATTTGTGCTGACAGAGATCAATGAAGTATGACATTTGTGATGTGAAGATGCATGAGAACTGTACGGGAAAATAAAGACTTGAAAAGATGACTTTGATGAACATGTTGATGAGAATTAGAACTGTAAAGGGCAATCTGACTGGTGAATTTCGATTGGGAGAAACAGAGATAGGGGATGGTGCTTTTAGGAAAAAGTTGAAAATAAAGGTGTCAATATCAAAATCGAAGATGAAAGTCAGAGCACCTGAACAACAACAACAACAATAAAAAAGGTATAAAAAACCCAGCAGTGTTGTTAGGGCACTCTGGGGACTTAAAGAGGAGAAGGGAGGGACTCTGGTTTGAAACTTTTACAGCAGTTAAGATAATTTGATTGACCGAAAGAAAACAATAGTGTACTGTGGTCCAGTTTCAAGGACATTTGTAGAAAATACAGTTGACTCATGCGGAAAGAAGACTGGAAAAGTGAAGGTAATCAAACAGAAACTGGGGAGGGGAGAAATACATGACCCAGATAAAATACTACTTATAATTTCTATAATATACCAAAATAAGCAAATATCAGATCCATTTTTTTCCCTGTCCATGGCATCAGCATATGTGGCTGTCCCAGCAGACTGAGCCCGGGGTGTAAGCTCTTGTGAGAATCATACTGGAACATAACCAAAGGCTAGTTCACAGATTATTATTTTATTCCCAGACGTACTACTTTATATCCAAAACATTTCTAAAAATAAGTTTACAACATAGTGCTGAGAGAATGTCAGCTTCTCTGTAGGGAAGAAAGGATTCTATATTCAGGTAACTAAACATGTCAATAACACAGAGGGAAAGTAATAAAGTCTTTTAAGGGTGGTAATGAAATAACCTGCTATTGTGATTCTAAGTGTACAGATGATAGACATTGGTAACAACTTTTAGGGAACTTAAAGGATGAACAAACTCATCACAGAACCTTTTGATGAACTGCCTTTTGGAATTGTAGATCTATTTGTCAAAATACCTTTGAGACACACGCTATTTTACCTCTTGCTTTGTATAGAGCCATGTAATTTTCCCCCCTACATTATTACACTTTAAATATAACCATGTAATATATTTTTTGCTGACTTTTTTATTTCCTCGACACAAAACGAAGCACAATTACTCCTCTTCTCAGAGCCTTTGAAGAGCTCTTAACATGAATTGAAGTCTGCAGCTATAGAAAACTCAACAGTATTAGCAAAGATAGGAATTTACACTATACATATGAAGGAAATGCAAGTGTGCTGATATTGACAGACATCCATATGTTTAACCACAAGTTCACACAGCACAAAAAAAATCTTGGAAAACAGCCTAGCAAACAAGTAGTTGCGTTACAAGAAGAGAAATTTAACTAAAGGGGAATTTAGAAGGAATAAATTCTTCATTTGGGCTATCTTGCTGCTTCATCATTAGAATCTTAACCTCTGAAGTATCTGACAGCATCTTGGGTTATAGCAATTTGTAGTTAAGCCTACATTAAAGACGATTGAAAGAATTGATTCAGATGGGTCTGATTATCAAGGGATACTGGAATATGAGGATATTTGGCAAGCTTTCTGAATGCAAATGTGAATTTTAAGGCCAGAGATGGAACTCAAATGATGTTGTCACTCGAAGAGGCTGCACTACTATAACACCTGCTTGTCACCATTCTAATGGTTTACATTAACATGAAACAGGGCAGCCTGCAAAATTAATTTAGCTCACAAAGTGCCCTTTCTCAGTCTGGGAATCATGGGTCTCTTAGATGACACTAAAAAGAGGAAGAGTCATGAAACATTAGGAAAAAAATGCCTATAATTTTTAGAAATCCTTTGCAAATTGACTGTCCATTCATAATGTATATAAACTCTTCATGGCTGAGCTAGGTCTTCTGAATAGCAACCTACTGCCCTGCGAAAAATATCATGCAACTTCTTATTCCTATTCACAAGCCTGTATGTGCCCAAGACTTCTCTCTAACTCATCACTGAGAATTCTTTTGCTCAGAGAGATGCCTAACACCTAAGACATGTCTGAAATTATTTCTGTAGCATCACAACAACAAGAACTTGGCTGCCGTTCCACCAGTGCGAAAGATGCAATAATTCTTGCATCATGGCTTGATGCTTATTTTCATAACCGACCTGTAAACTGCTTTGGACCCTGTTCATGAAAGGTTCATGAAAGTTCATGAAAGGCAGGTCTGGCTCAACTAAACTGATCTCTTTCTATGCCAAGGTGACCCGCCCGGTGGATAAGAGAAAGGCTATGTCCTGGTTTTGCTGCAACAGAATCCTAGTCCTGCCATGGTTTGGAGTTTCAAGTCAGTCAGGGCAGATGACCTGAGTTGGCTCACGGGTGTATCCGATACCCTAAGTCATGCTCAGGATATAGAGGATCAGAGGTCCACTACATTCCCACTGAGAAAGAGTTACTGTCAGGGTATGAAGGAGTTTCAGCTGCTTCAGGAGTAATTGATACAGCTCCTCCCGGTGCCACAATTGCCAGTGTTAAACTGGATATTTAGAGGGAATACTTCCTCTACACATCATTTGTTGCTCTGTGGAGTAAGTAGGTTGTGTTGATCACTCAGTGGGCTCAAATAGGGAACCTCAATTGCCCTTGAGATTATGGACTGGCTGGAAGGCAAAGATTTCGGAATGTCACCAGAGGAAAAGGTAATGAGTGCTAAAGAGTCCCCACCATACAATAAATTATCAGAGAATGAGAAGTGTCGTGCCTTTTTTACCGATGGATCTTGCCGTATTGTAGGAAAACAGTGTGGGTGGAGAGCTGCTGTGTGCAGTCCTATGTGACGAGTCACAGAAGCAGCTGAGGGTGAAGGAGAATTGAGTCAGTTTGCAGAGGTAAAAGCCATCCAGGTGGTATTAAATATTGCTGTGGGAGCAAAATGGCCAGTACTTTATCTATACACTGACTCATGGATGGTGGCAAATGCCCTGTGGGTATGGTTAACACAGCAGAGGAAAACAATTGGCAGTGCACAGGCAAACCCCTCTGGGCTGCCCCGTCCTGGCAAGATACTTCTGCTTGATTAGACAAGCTAGTTGTACAGGTGTGTCATGTAGATACCCATGTACCCAAGAGTCAGGCCACTGAGGAACAACAAAACAATCAGCAGGTGGGCTGGGCTGCTAAGTTTAAAGTGTCTCAAGTAGACCTGGATTGGCAGCATGAGGGTGAATTATTTTTGGCTCACTGGGCCCATGATACCCCAGGCCATCAAGGTAGAGAAGCAACATACAGATGGGCTTGTACCCGAGGGGTGGACCTGACTATGGACACTATAGCACAAGTCATCCATGAATGCAAAATATGTGCTGCAATTAAATAAGACAAAAGGTTAAAACCTGTGTGATATGGAGAGTTGGTTGAAATATAATGTGGGGAGGCCTGGCAAAGTGACTGTATCACACTTCCATGAACACACCAGAGTAAATGCCATGTGCTTATTATGATGGAAGCCACTACCGGATGGTTGGAAGCGTATGCCACTGCCCATAAAAGTATTCTGGGGTTTGAAAAATCTTGTGGTGACGTGGCACCCCAGAAAGGACTGAGTTGGACAACAGGCTTGTTTTCGAAACAGCACTGTAGATACCTTGGCTAAAGATCATGGCATTGAGTGGATATACCACAATCCCTATCAAGTGCCATCTGCCGGGACAGTTGAACGATGCAACGGACTCTTAAAGACGGCACTCAGAGCCATGGTGCTAGGACATTTGAAAATTGGGATGAACATTTAGCAAAAGCTGCCTACACACAAGTGACGTTCCCCAAGCCTCAGTATTTGGGCCAGTTCTGTTTAAGATCTTTATCAATTATCTGGATGAGGGGATCGAGTGCACCCTCAGCAAGTTTGCAGATGACACCAAATTAGGCGGGTGTGTCGATCTGCTTGAAGGTCAGGAGGCACTACAGGAGGATCTGGACAGGCTGGTCAATGGGCCATGGCCAATTGTTTGAGGTTCAACAAGGCCAAGTGCTGGGTCCTGCTTTTGGATCACAACAACCCCCTGCAGCATTACAGGCTTGGGGAAGAGTGGCTTGAAAGCTGTCCAGCAGAGAAGGACCTGGGGGTGCTGGTCGACAGCCAGCTGAATATGAGCCATCAGTGTGCCCAGGTGGCCAAGAAGGCCAATGGCATCCTGGCTGGTATCTGCAGTAGTGTGACCAGCAGGAGGAGGGAAGTGATTGTCCCCCTGTACTTGAAGCACTGGTGAGGCTGCACCTCGAACACTGTGTTCAGTTTGGGGTCCCTCACTCCAAGAAGGACATTGAGGTGCTGGAGCATGTACAAAAAAGAGCTACGAAGGTGCTGAAGGATCTAGAGCACAAGTCCTATGAGGAGCGTCTGAGAGAACTGGGGGTTGTTTAGTCTGGTCAAAAGAAAGGGGAGACCTCATCACTCTCTACAACTACCTGACAGGAGGTTGTAGTGAGGTGGGGGTCAATCTGTTCTCCCAAGTAATAAGTGATAGGATGAGAGGAAATGGCCTCAGGTTGTGCCAGGGAGGTTTAGACTGTGTATTATGAAAAATTCCTTTACAGAAAGGGTTGTGAGGCTCTTGAACAGGCTGCCCAGGGAAGTGGTTGAGTTACCCTCCCTTAGAGGTATTTAAAAGACATGTAGATGTGGCACTTTGGGACATGGTTTAGTGGATTTGGCTGTGTTAGGTTTACAGTTGAACTCAACGATCTTAAAGGTCTTTTCCAACCTAAATCATTCTATGACAATTTCTCTGAGCCAGAAGCAGATTCTTACAAGCTGGAGGTCCAGGCTGAAGCCCTGCAATGTCTTTTTTCCCATTTCTGGTTTTCATTCTCTGACAGAGGATTTTAAGTCACCTTCCAGATACTACATGACAAATGTCAAAAGTCTGAAAAACAGAAATTAGTTTTTCCTCCATTTTACATGAAATATTTTCTTCCTTTGTTTCTCTTTCCATTTTAGAAGAACACTTTCTGTGGAAAAGGATTGATGAATGTTCAGTATGTCACGTAAGTACCATGAAATCCAGAAAGTGAGTACTGTAATGTGGCTACATATTTTTAGTAAGAAATTAATACAGCAAGACACTATGCTTATGAACACTAATTTCTAATCTAGAAGCATATTTCCTGGTACAATCAGTTGGAACAGAAACCCCTCTTTGCTATAGTTACAGTCCAGTCGCCTGCTTTGGAACATGTTAGATGCCTTAAATCTGATGATAGTGTGAATATCTGTTCTATTGTAACCAGTTCCTTCATCAGGTGGGGATGCTGAAAGAAGCGAAATGGCCCAGAGCACTTACTCTGTAAAGCTCCTTTGAGAACATTAATACGAGTTTCCATCATCTGCTCTGTGGTTTCACAGGTCTAAGTGGGGAACAGAACTTCAACCTCAGACTGGCTTTCATGTATATTTTTCTTAGGGACCACTTCTTGTAAAAGGAGGCAGACTTCACATAGCACCTCAAATCTATGAGCTAACAACAAAATGAAGTAAAGAACTCACTTTCATCCAAAAAATCACATAAAAACCACTTTGAGGTGTATTTATAGAGACAAGGACTGTAGATACCTTTTATACATCAGGCTTCTTTACAAAGTGTGTGAAACATACAGGTGACAGACTACGTTAAAGCCACTTATACTATTTCATTTCTTTGTTTACATTATGCTTTAAAACAATTAGGCCATAAAATATGTTTTTGTTTAGAAATTTTTAATCATCTGAAATATAAAGATGGTGTAGAATAAAATTTAAATAAAGATTATATAATCTACAGTAATAAACAGAGTAGATTAAATAATTTTTTTATCTTCTCAAGGAGGAGGAAATGTGGATAGAGCAGCACTACTGTGTAACCCTCTAGCAGTGGCTAAGAGAGGAAGCATTAGAATTGTTTTCTTGTGTCACTGGAGCAGCCCTTGAACATTCCCAGCAGTGCCATGACAGGGCCTGAGAGATCATTTTTAATGACTGTACAACCAGAAAAGTGTTGCATGATCTACATCTTAATTGCTCTTGTTCCCAAACAACAGAACATCGAGTTTTACAATACACAACAGGGGACTGAAGACTCTCTTTAGAAAATTTAGGATGTAAATGTAGGACAACAAGGACTTTGAAACGCATTCATACAATTGGGTTTCAAAGTTATGCTTCTGCTTCAGTTGCAGCAATATTCTTTTACTGCTATGATTCTTTAAATGACTCTTTTATTAATTTTTTTTAAGCTATGATAGCCTTTTATCTAGAAAAAAGTTCCATATAGGCAGTCCCGTGAATTAAATCATAAAAGACTGCATATGTGTAACACCTTCTTTTGCCCGTTAAATCAACTGAACAACTATTAAGGAATTGTCATAGTCCTCTGAGTTCCATTTGATTATTCTTGTTTTGAAAGCATGAAAGTAGATGTGAAGTTTCTCACCAGCCTGCGTGTGTACAAGGGAATGCTTAGATTTTCCACATCAGGTTCAGTCTCCTAGGCTCCTATGAGTGAAAGATCCTGCTCACTCTCGTTGACCTATAGCACTGCCATAATAAAGGGACAAAAATTTCTTCAGAAACTAGCTCCAAAGAGAGTAATACAGAGCTGGTTCCTTCACAGATTACTGGCAGCCATTTGCAGTAACACTCTGAAACCTGTGCTTAATCCTTTTTGATATATATCCCAAGTAATCTGCCACCCTTTTCCTGTAGTCCAAACAAAACTTCACACCCACAAAAACAGCATCAAAGAAATGATGAGCAATAGACTTTCCTGATCCAAAGACCAGTTTAAGGAAAAAAAAAAAAAAGAAAACACCGCATATCTGATTTTCTAGGACTATGGTAGTGGTATTTGTGATTGATCCAAGTGAGGATACATTTCAATCTCAGTGATTTTGTGAGGTTTTCTTTCCCTCTGCTTATGGGTCAAATCGTTGAAAACTTACTTCAAAATAGTTTATGCTACTTTTCTCTTTCTTATCCTGAAGTGTTCCAGTCATCATTAACTGGGCATCAAATCTCCTTCCTCACATCTGTTTAGTCAGGACTCATCCTGACCAAGTGCTACCCTTTCCCAAAGGATATTGGAAGAGATTGGTTAAAACATGGGTAGCTATGATGAAGTAACTGAGAAAAGAATATCTTCCAAAGAGGGAAATGACGGGTCACTTGTCCTAAAAAGTTGATGTTACTGTTTATGCAGCATAGAATACAACTTGATTTGTGAAACTGCATCAGCATTTCTTTGCTCAAACTCAAAGGCTCAGTGAGTACTAGATTAGTATGTTTCCCTTTAGAATATCTTTCTCTTAGTTAAAGACTATGACTCAAAAATCTTGGAGTTTTATACAGATTCCTGTTGTATGTGATAATTCTCCATCTAACAGACTCTCTTGTGGATTTCATTGAGTTTAAATAAAGCCCTTTAACATTAACCCAGTTTTCCCTGTTCCAGGTTGGAATGTTACTATTTTGAGACTAGCCTGTCAAATTGTTGTATATATATAATATCAACATATTCCTTCATTAAATCTATATGCAGTCTCATTTGCGCTGCATTAATTCCCTCTAAGTCAAATCTTAGTTCATTTGTGATATTAGCGGCATTGATTTCAGAGGTTTAAACCAGAAAAACACCTGCATTTATTGGAACAGTTGTACCAGTCCCACTCTGTCCATAAGGTATATATCAATTGTAAAGACATCTTCCCCTACCCCCGTGCCCCATCTGTCCCCACCTCCACCCAGTGGTAAATGAATCAGCTATGCTGTTCTTCAGATAAGTGCATGCTTTTCAAATAAGTGCATAGTCTTTGACCCTTCTTTAAGGCTGATTTTGTCTTTCTTTTTTTCTTAATTTGTTTCAAACTGGCCTTTACTTGACCCCACATCTACAGTGATTGAAGCTTATATTAACCGAGTATGATGTTTCATTTTGTCTTATTTTAAAGTGTTTATTCCTGCAAAAGATAGTTAAGTGAAAGTCACAGGCAAGACATGTTATCTTCCAGGCCAGTAGCTTGTTATAGGTAATTCTGAATGCGTGCTGGGGTGCAAGAACAAGCAGCAACTGAGATGTACAAGTACAAATAAATCCCCGTATTTCATCCATAACTCTAGTGGACTGGAAGTGAGTACCGTGTAGCCCTCTACAACTTTATGTAACTGCAACAATCCAGATGGTTTGCAAAACATTTGCCTTGCCACCAAAGCTTGAAAATGCCTCTATTACACTTTCGGAAGCTTCAGAGTGAACGGAAAAACTGGAGACAGAACCAATGTGCCACAGAAAGGAAACAGGAGTGATCAAGACTATGGATATCTGGGTCATGCCAAGAGTCTCAAAATTGCCGGGTCGCATTTCTATCTGATCTTCGAAGGTGATTCACACAAACATCACCTCCACACAACTTAACTTTGACTTAATGAGAAAAAATACACCAATGAAACAACAGAAACTTTTAATCCTAGAATCATAGAATACCATGTTGGAAGGGACCTCAAGGATCATCTGTTACAACCTTTCTTGGCAAAAGCATGGTCTAGACAAGGTGGCCCAGCACTCTGCCCAGCAGAATCTTGAAAATGTCCAATGTTGGGGACTCCACCACTCCCCTTGGGGAATTATTCCAATGGCCGATCATTCTCTTTGTGAAGAATTTTCCTCGTGTCCAATTGGAATCTCTCCAGGAGTAACTCGTACCCATTGCCCCATGTTTTTTCCATGTGACTCCTCCTAAAAAGGGAGTCTTCATCTTCTTTATAGCCACCCTTTAAATACTGGAACATGGTGATAAGGTCTCCCCTAAGCCACCTTTTCTCAAAGCTGAACAAATTCCGTGCTCTCAGTCTTTGCTCATATGGCAGCTTCCTAGTCTTTAATCATCTTTATGGCCCTTCTCTACACCCTCTTCAGTCTGTCCACATCTTTTTTGTGTGGTGGGGACCAAAACTGAACACATCGTTCCAGGTGTGGTCTGACAAGCACTGAGTAGAGGGGGATAATGGCTTCTTTATCTCTGCTGTTGATGCCCTTGTTGATGCAACCCAGCACCCTGCTGGCTCTCTTTGCTGCCAAGATTTTATTTTAGTACCCCCTTTTCCCTATTTACAGTCCATATTACAAACTGACAATGAAGGTGAAAAAAAAGAAAAACTGAGATGGCAAGTTGTGTATCACAATGAAAAATGATTCCTTGCTGGTCTGAAAGCATTTGATTAGTATTCTGCAACAGTGGTGCAAACAAATGGTGATCCAGTTTCTTCTCAGCTCACCTCCTGGGAGACACTAGCAATCCACAAGATACTTGAATATAAGTTTAATTTTCCACTTCCAGGAATTCCTTTTAATTGCTTATATAGAACAGAATAAAAAATTGAATAAATCATTATTCTTATGATGCATGAAAAAATCTGAAAGAGTTCATATTGTGGTTTTATGAATTATAAAGATGCATAAGACCATTCTGTTCATTGTGCTTTATTCTAGTAATGAGTGTAGTCATAAGTGAATTCCTGTGCATCTTGAGTTAAGCACATGGACAGTTATTTGCAGAATTATAATCCAGGTAGGCAGGTATAATCCAGGCTAATCTCCCTGGATTAACCCATCATCTAGCTTAATTATTTTCCATATGCGGAGTGGATTATACAATTGTCTATGATCTGTTTAAAAAGTAAGTAGAATTCTGATAGGGTTTAAAAAGTTTGTTAGCATAAACCCAATCTTTCAATACTAGGTTAAGCAAAACATTTGTGGCTGACTATAGGAATTCTTGCATGAGAATAATTCTTCATGTTATGTTGGAAAGAAATAAAACCTAAGTGAGATCCATTTTTCCTATAAATCCATAAAGAAACTAACTCTAAAGCTTATTTTTAAAACAACAAAAATGCTAGTGATTTAAACAGAAACTGAGCATTCTCAAAATTTTTCAAGATGATTAAAAAATATAAAGCAATATAAAGCATGATGAATATATAGATAAAAACAGTAGCAATAGAAGTAATTATGCAAACTTGTAAACAGCCTAATAAAAAGATGAAATATTTTTGAAGAAAGAATGCGTAATGAATGAAGACATTAGAATTTCAGTACTTTCTTAGTCCCTACTAACAACAGAATGGCACTAAAAGCAACTTGAACTATTTTGGTACCAAGATTTCTCTTTATACATGGGTACAAGTGACTTTGACAGAGCACAGTATGGAAGTAGGGTATCAGTTATGTAATTGAGGCATGTTAAAGAAACATTGCCAATTATAATACTATACAAAGTGTCTTTCAACAGAATTCATTTGACAAGATATTGGTGTTGATGTAGAACCCATTTTGCAATTTTTTTTATTAATCTGTTGCTTTGTGAAGTTATTGTTCATTGACAAGACTCTGAAAGGAATTAAGAAGATGGTACTGAGAGACAGGAAATTAAACTTTTGCTTCTTATAAGTCTTAAAAAACTTGCTTTTGTGCATCAGCTGGTTGAAGGTAAGAATTTTTATGGAATTGACATACCAATGGACAGACTTGATGGTTTGGTGTCAGCCAGATAAATCAGATTACTTGATGGGAAACCTGGTACCAGATCTTTGCTCTTTTAAAATTCAAGCAATGTAACATTAAAGAATTAGAAGTGGTTTACAGTGGATAGATATGATTCAGTGGAAAGGATGCCTGATGAAAAAGACTCTGTAAGACAGTGGCATTTTTTCACTGACATTTGTAAGCTTTGGGTCACGTCCAGAATGAAGAAGATTAGGCAGAGTAGGGGAAATGAGTAATCTTTTACTGGACCCTTTTCAATAGTATGTGAAAACGGGCTTGTGGAATCTGTGCAAAATCTATCTTGGATTGTGTATATACTTTATTTCAGCTGAAAGTTATGACCAATTCAGATTTTTTTATATTGGTATAAGACACGATTATAAAGTGCTCATTAAAAAAATTAGCTTATCTTATGAACTAATTACACTTGAGTTAGATCTAGTGATTTGTCACTGAGTGTAGAATGGCATCACTATTTATGAATTAACTTCACAAAATCTATGCATCATCATCTTCAACATCACAATAAGAAATATTTGGCTGTGGCACCTCCTCAGCTATTCAAGCATCACAGAGATACAATCTAGGCTTGACAAAAACAGAACTTGAAAAGTTACAGCAAATAGCAACCCCCAGGGAAGGGAATATATGTAAGAGTACAAAACCTTTTTCAATGAATACTTAAAATAATCTTCCATGCTTGTTTACTCCTGTGAAAGAATGAATCCTTCAGCTGCATTATAGAGCACTAACACAAAGACTTTCCCTGCTTTGGAGATTTTGCAACATCACAGCTTGCTTCAACAAACAGTTTTCAACTGCCTGTGATGGTGGAAGAGTTGCTTCCATGCGCATTTATATATGGTCATCATATCTTTGCAACAAAAAATCTAGACAGATAGAAGCTGCTTAGTAAAATTATAATGTACTCTACGCCTTAGGGTTTAACAATAAAGTAATCAATCCCCTTCGAGGTTCCATTACTCTACCATTGTTATCTATAGTTTATCTCTGTCAAGTGAATCAGCTATGCTGCTCAAATTCCCGTTAGACAAACTTAGTGTCCTACCCTTGTACTGATTAATAAAATAAGCAAGATTCTCACTGGATCACCTGCAGATGCACTGTGGTGAGAGGAAAGCTTTGCCTCTCCTCGTGCTCACACCACCTTTGTGTACCTCAGTGTGCTTTATGAAAAGTGCTAACATCACTCTTGAGAACTGATAGCAAGTTCTGATTATGATTACTTTCTTTCCTTGTTTATTCACCTATTTTTAATGCATATATCTTTCAAGATGTGGTGCTGTCATGGACTGTGCTGATCCAATGGTCCATCTCCTGGTTTTGGCATTGACAAATGTTACAGGACCTTCACCTCTCCAAACCTGTTTCTCCATAAGAAAAAACTCAGGGCTTGTAAGTTTTTCTGACATGCGTTCATGAACCTGCTGTAAGTCCTTAAACACACTAAATACAAAAATAGCATCTTTATAACCCAAAATTTCCATAGCATTTCTTACAAGTTATCTGTAAGCTATAGACTCTTGATGCTACTGCAATATGAATATGAATTTCTCAAAATAATCTTCTTGAAGCATTAGTTCTGGCGCAATAGATGCTCCTTCAAAAATGAAAGGCTTATTTAGTATTAAAAGTAATTATTTTAAAATAATAAAAAAAAAGCCCAATTATTCCTACAATGCTCTTGGGAGTCAATTAAGATTTAGGCTTCTTAGATTTTTTTGTCATGTAAAAGCAAAACACCTACTTTATTTCTAGCCTGTGCCTATGCAGAACTTCTGTGCCTGTTACTAGGCTGACATAGGGTTTGGGATTTTTATTTTGGGTGTTTGGGGTTTTTTTAATCTAATACATAACTTTGGAATTTATGTAGGAAACACTGAAGAGAGTCTTATGTTCACTGTTATAAATAGCAGTGAAGTGAAGCTAATGACTAGAGATAGGTCACTGTTAAAGAGAAACAGAGACAGAGGTTATATAAATGCACCTCATTTGTTGAGGAGGAGTATGACTGACAGAATAATGGCAAAACTGCCCCCCTCCCCCACCCCCAGATAAAAATGTACAAAGGCCAGTTATATATTTTGAGGTATTTCTTTAAAAGTTAAACAAACTAGAAGGTTATGCCTGCAAAGAAGGAAAATATTTCCTTGTCTTGCTCCCCTCCGAAGCAAACAGCTATAGTAAAGTCTGGCAGTCTGAAGGGGTGCAAAAGGAGGTCTTGCTTATTTTTCTCTGCTTGTATCCATTTGTGAGAACATCCTTATTCAAATATTGGGAGACACAGAAATCAGCTGCTACCGCTGTCAACGTGATAAAAAAAATTTCCTAGTCATTCAGGAAAGATCAGAGCCACTGGATAGGAAGAACAACCTCCCACATTGCAAGAACTCAGGGAAAACCAATTAATATGCGTAGGAAAGAGGTCTGTAGTATTGCTATTTGTTTTTTCTATCGTGCTGCAATGTTATTTCCGTGCATCTTGGGAAAAAAGTCTTTAAAAAATACTGCTGTTTAAGAAAACATGACCCACTGGTTGAGAAAAAAAGGAAAGATACCAATTCCAACCTGAGAAGAAATCATGGAAAATAATTCTTGAATTTTCAAAAGGAAGTCTCACTCCTTTATTGTTACTGGCAGACTCATGCACAGCTGTGGATTGTGGACATTTCATAACCTTGTAGTGTTCAAATATGTATAGGGTTGTGGTTTGTGGTTTTTTTGGTGGGGGGTTGTCTTGTTTGTTTGTTTTTTTGGTTTAGTTTAGTTTACTTCTGGGTTTTAGTAATTTATGTGTCTATATAATGATTGAAATCAATCTGGAGAGAGACCAAGGGTGATATTTAGCATCATTCCCCATGCTCAGGTAGTCGCAGTGGTCTGAAGCATCCCACTGGCGTTACGGGAAAAGGGCCTATTACAAGCTCTGCCACATTACTGTGTCTTTGGCTACAACCAGTCCCAGCTTTCCTGGGCTGAATCTCTGCCTTACACTTCTGGTACCAGGTAAATGTACTGTAAAAAAGGGGGGTTTCTAATAAATCAGTTCTTTATTAAGTACAGTTTTTCCTCTTGTTGTACTGCAGTTTTGGATTTTCTTGAGTGATTACATACATTTATAAGACCCATTTTCTCACTCTATATGGATGGGTCCAACACTCCCCCTTCTAATAGAAATTCTCTGCCTTAGTTCACATTTATTATGTTATCATTAAGAAACCAGTTATACTCTTCCCAACATCTTCATCCTCTTCTGTCCCATTTGCTACCATTTTCCCAGGGCTGAAAGTCCCTGAAATAGATTCAGTGTTGTCATTTTGTCTGTTCAAATGTCAGAAACTCTATGGCTGAAATGATGCTTCTCTTCCTCGGTCTTCTTTTGCTACGCGGTTTTCCAGCCATGTATTTGCATTCCTTGTTTCTATGCCCTCTGAAGTCCTCTTTCCCCCCCAACTCTGGCTTTTTGTTTGCCTCCCACTCAACCAACTTTGAGATACAAGAAATGATGCCGCGGGACTGGCATGCCTCATGCATCATCGCAAGTTGTGTTTGAGTTCAAATATTCCACCTAAGTCCCATACATGCAGAATGCAGTGTGTGTTAAAATATATTATACCCGAATAGAGTGACAGCTGCTTCTTTACAGGTAAAACCTATAAGGATCCATAGGAGGACTGTAGGAAAATTCCTGTGGGTTGAGAAATTAAAAGACTTTTTTCTTATTCGTAGATGCCATATACCTAGCAGATCTAAAAACAGGTTTTCAGCTCACACTGGTTTGCTTTTTTGTTTGAGGGGGGGTTTTTTGTTTTGTTTTTGTTTAGTTTTTAAGAGGCAATCAATCGGTGCAGTTGGAAAAATCAATCAGTGATTTACTAAGGTTTGCTTTAACTTCCTCAGTTCTCAGTGCCACAGAATTTATGACAAAATGAGGAAGGAGGAGGGAAAATCCTGGATAGGGTGAAAATAATTGGAAGTGGCAGGGCGGGGGGAGGCACAAATGTGCACCTGACAAGTCGGCTAAAGAATTTTCTCCATGTGAACAAATTTATGCAAAATGCTCTCCTAAGTATAATACAAAAAGTAATTTACTCTGCTACATTTTTTGGAAGACTGTAATATAAAATGTCAACTATCAAAATAGTAGAGATGAAATTTTCCTAGTATAAGCTTTTGCAAGAATTTTGCAAACTTTGTCTCCCAATAAGTTGAAAAAGATTAAAATCAACTTTTCAGTTGTAATAAAGCCAACAGCTTTGTTCACATTCAACTACTGTGTTTTAATTTTGAACTTATTTCTTATATTTGTTTTTCATGTTAAAGCATCACTTTGAACAGGAAATGGATATCACTGATTAAAAAATACTATTTTCATTCAACATATTCTTTTTCCTGTTCATTAGAAAAAGGGGAAAAGTTCTAAAAATATGAAAAATAAAATTAAAAAATGGTTTTGATACTGTATTGCTATCTGATGAAAAGGAAGTTTTTTGACAATAATTCTTGATTACCCCTAGAAGAAAGGATGCTACTTGTTTAAAGTTTTGGATCTTTTTTTCTTTTAAATTTTCTAAATAAGGTGTTTTTGAAAGATGTCTGTAAACTTTGAAAAAATTACAAAAAATGACAAAATGCATGAGCTGACAAACAAAATGAATTCATGATGCCAAACAAAAGACTGTATCTTTTATCACACTTTCATTAGCAGGGGTATGTAATCATCTACAAGTCTATTTCTACTGTAGAAAGATTGAGAAGTCCATTAAAGTTAACACACAAAGCCTAACTTTTCTGGAGCGTAAAAACCTCTTTGAACCACAATAAAGAACAAACAGCAGTCTGTCACTTGAAAACATAATTGCAGTCATAAAATTAGTAGTACCAAATTCCACTAGCATGTCTAAAGAAAACAACAAAGAGACTGAAGAGTCAGGAAGGAGATTTCCTGGGAATGAGATGCTGAACAGTGAGTTATGAAAACCCCATACAGTCAGGAGACTGGGAGGAACTGGTTAGCATTTCGAAACACACAAAACTGGGTAAAACCTCTTCCATAGAGTAATACAAGGAGTGTGTACACACAGACACACAGACACACACACAAAACGTATGTGCATTTTGGAGATGCTTCTCTCAATTCTGCGTCATTCCAAGGAGTAAAGCTGTGTAGGCAAACACAGGGATTTTTGATGTTGTTGTTGTTTGGGATTTGTTTTCTTTTTTTTTTTTTTTTTTTTAATGCTAAAGCTTACAATTTCCTAAAAAGAAATCTAGTAAAATATGGTCAACTTCTGTAATTTTTAAAATGGTCTTTTACAGGGAAAAATACAGTTGCCTTTTCAACTTTCTACTGGAATTCTTTCAACATATGAAAAGGAGCAACTGTGCTTATTACTTGGGTAGGTACTAATTCCGTTACATAAACTAATTACATTTGCCAGCGATATACTTTCTGAAATACTGAAACAGGTTTTAAGCAAGCCTATTTCACAAAGATCTGGATTTAATATGTATCAGCTGAGCCAAATTAATTTACTGGTAAATGTAAAATAAAAAACTCCAGTGTAAAATAATTAACACTGTAACTATCTCAAATATGGGCACGCTTTATTCTGTATTTAACAGTACAGTAATTCTACGCTAATAAAATAAAATATACAGTAACTTGATTGCTTTAACCGTCATGTTAAATACCAAATAAAATCAGAACACGCCTCACAAAATTAAATGCATTTATAATAAAATGAACCACTAAAAAAATAGGGGAAAATAAAAAAGAACCACCATGTTGTCTATGAAGATTCCCATCAACAATGTACTCCTGAAAGTCTTGCATTCTGCTCTGTTTAGGAATATTTTTAGCTAAACCTGCCACTTTTAGATTAGTTTGAGATGTAGTCATGTTCTTTCCAAGTGCTTCCATGAGTGTAGTTTTTTCAAAGGGACTGTCATAGAGTTTAAATCACCTTAGTTCATAAGCCTTTTGCAGAACTAAAATTTTTAATTATCTCCATGTAATAGTTCTACATCTTAGTTCTGATTTCTGAGTCTGCCATCTTGAAGGTTCTAAAATGTTTTAGGCTAACAAGACATTTATCTCAAACAAGAATTAAATTTAAAACACATTTTTTTCATTCCATTTCGAAGGGTTTTACTCATGTCATCACTAATCCAAAATATAGATCATCTCCTAGAACACTATGTCTTTTTCAAGCCCATAAAAAGATACATGTTGGCATCCAAGGTAGTTTGGCAGAGAATATATGACTATAAAAGAAGATAGTTTGGTAGAAATTTTTTTGTCATCCTATATGGTCTAGACATACAAAGAAAAACTAGTAAGCATTGGGATTTTTTTTCTTTCAGTTAAAAAAAACACCAAATTTCCTCAGTTCCTGGCTCAGCATTCCAGAATCTGAGAAGGACCATGTTTCTCAAGGCTGTGAGCACCTTACAACAAAGCGATGATGCCAGACACCCCAGCTTGCCAGTGTAGCTTAGTGTCAAACACCTCCAACCAACAAATGCTGATTTTGAATAGCAATGGCCCTATCAAACACCATTTACGTTGCAGACTACTCTACATGACACATTTTTAATGAAATAGGCAATATAAACTGTAAAAATATTTTATTATAAACCCCTTTCTAGACATTATTTTCTCAGCCTTTATGCCCTTTGGGACAGACATTCATGATATCTGCTCACAAAGTAGCTAAAAGAACAGGACCCTGAACATCACCAGTTCTGGCTGTACCTGCTTTGCCATGTATCACAGTAACTGTGGAACGCCCTTGTCTCTGCTTTCCTGCTCTCCTAACATTTCAAATGATCTCCAAAACCAGCCTTAGCTTTACTCTTCTCTATAACAAAGTTAAGGTAAACCAAAGGAAAACAATCAAACTGCCCTGTAAAGACAAACATTAAAGTTTTCTTTTGCCTATAGATTCTGAAACATGTTGAGAGAAGAATAAATGTGAATTTTATCCCTACCAATGATAATCCTGAACATTTCATGAGTCAGAGACACTTTGAATTGAAAGTGATAATATACAGATGGCAAAGATGGACATTAGTGAACCCAAAGATAAAAATTGTCTGCCAATATCCATGAGAACTACAGTCCATCTGATCTTCAAGAGACAAAAAGGAAACTAACCTTTGGTCAACAGTCACATAAAGCTCATCCAACTGTCCAGAACAGTTTTTTTCTTGTTTCTATTGTCTGAGTCTATCTTCTATTTTTTCTTTCTTTGCTTCATTCTAAAAATCAGTATAAAATTAAAATTTATTGAATCCAAAGTTGTTTTAAAAGGAACATTTATATCTAATTTTCTTCCCAAGAGAATGCAAATTAAAACATATTAATACTCTTCACATATTTTACAGCATCAAAAGCCTAGTCCTGGACAGCCTGTTCTAGGTGGCCTTGCTTGAGCAGGGGGGTTGGACAAGCTGACCTCTGGAAGTCCTTTCCAGTCTCAACCATACTCTAATTCTGTTGTCACAATGTATGACAAGGACAGAAAGAACACTATGACAGTCAAGAAATCTCTTAAAGGAACATGGACTAAGAATAAAAATATACTCTAAACTTAATACAGTTACATTTTAGATAATTTCCATAATTCTCTGCTCTCAATTAGTCACATACATTACAACTCCTCTTGTATGGGGCATTCCCTTACCCCTTTTTTCCCACTTCCCTCTTATTTATTGCCATGTATCATTGCACCATGTAGATGTTTTCAACTACTAGCCAAAAACATTTCGTCAAACTTAACAAAAATTTTAACTTAAACATTATTGATAATAGCTAATCAAAAAGATTTCCAAGCGGACTTGGGAAAAAAAAAAAATTGTCAACACTTTCCAAATGCACTGGCAAAGAATTTCACCCATCTCCAGAATGTGCTTAACTGTAACATGAGCAACATGTACCAAATTATTAGCACGGTCCAGTCTGGTCAGCAGCACAGCAGCTATCTAATTCCAGCAAGTCTTAACTTTAAAATCCAATAGTTTGGCATTAAAACATTTTTGTGACCTAGGTTTTTGCCATTAGGAGAGAGAAAAAGCAAGCAAAAGCTCAAGAGTGAAAAAAGCAAAAGAAAGAGAGAGGGCATCCAAGAAAGAGATCAGTCACTGAGATCTCAATATAGATATAGAAAAGTATTAAAAAATAGACTGAGACAAACCAGAAATGATAAGCTGCAGCTTCCTGGTAGTGTCCCAAACCTAAGATACTCCACAACAGTAAGGAAAGCACACCTACTGCAAATCCTCTGGAAGACTGGTTTGGAGAAAAAGGTTGTGAAGCTGCAAAGGTGTCTTAATATAACAAAAAAACCAGCTAAAGTGCCTGTTAACATTACGTGCCTTAAGTCCCTCAGGTAGCAACTCTTAGTCATACCTGCAAAGAGTGAATTTACTCTAGAGACGTGGGATGCCAGTCACTGCAAAGAGCTAAGTCACAGCCTCCCTCAACAACAGCTTCTATTTTCCCTTTTGTAAAAGTAGTCTTGTGGTGTCTCAAAGAAAGATGACTGACCATATCTGCAATAGGGGCAAAAAAAAAAGCATTGAATTGTACTGCTTGTGCATTTATACTGGTAGGATGAACCCATGGGATCTCACTGAAGATAAACTAGATAGGTATTTAACAGTCCCATATAAAAACTTGCTCTTTCCTCACGTATGAGAGGAAAAGGGCAGAAATTCAACAGTACTTACCAGGGTAACCAATCTAACTGAATGTTGGCTCTCCAGGAATACTTTGTTTAGGGTGAACCAAGCCTATGTACTCACTGAAGACAGACACACAACAAGCTTCCTTTCCTTCAGTGCTTGGTTCATTTGCTTGTTGCCACATTAAAGGTTCTTTGGAGTTATCGGGTCTGATCTGGAGTGGTGCGTAACTGCTACCTAAGAACATGGCAGCAACTGTTCATCTGCAGTTCCTCTTCCTACTGATAGCAGAAAATCAGCATGTTCCTCAACTAGACAGCAGAGCTGCTGTAATACTGACTCTCCAGCAGGGACCAAAGGTAATTGCATGGCTGTCATGTCAGCCAGCTATGATTAAAGTCTTGACTCCAACCACATTGAACTGTAATTAGTTACTCTGATGTTGAATGGATTTTTTTCATCTCTGTCCTGATTATGTGTCAGCATCATGACAAATATCCCAACTTCTTATTTAAATGTGAAAAAGCAAACTGTTGACCTCCGTTTCTGCTATGAAAACTAAATTTACTATCTGTCCAGCACAAAGAGTGTTCCTACTCTTAGTGACCACTACATATTTGCTAGCAATGTATTTAACTGTTGAATGGTGACATACTGATACCTAAGCATTATGCACTTAATGCCATCAGAATTAAACAGTACAAGTGTTATAAAAAGTCGACATTATACATTAGAGTATAGTGGGACAATTTCACAGACCTCATTAAAATATCATGGATGGAAATAGTAGATACAGGTGTCAAAGTTTTCAGAGTTGGCATAGTTTAGTTTCTCACTTCCCCGTTTTGTTTCTGATCTCTTTGGATCTTTTGCTTTTCCTTCAGCTTTGAATGTTAGAGACTGTAATTTGGGAAACTATTGTTTGGAAACTTAATTATTGTTAAATCTCAGTACAAAAGGTCATTAACCCAAATGAAGTAAGCAGACCAAGAAAATAATTTAGCATTTTTTTATATATATGGCACATATGGAGATGCCTGCAATAAGATGCTTATTTTCATTATTTTACTTTGTTATTATTTGTATGTATAAGTACATAATTATATGCATACTCTGCCTAGAAAATAATTAGACATTATTGCTAAAGTAAACAGTGTCAACATTATTGTCAGAAGGGGTGTATTTGTACTTTCCATCTGCCTTTACCAGGGCATGCTAAAGCTTTAGTGCAAACTGGTTCTTTAGGTTTACAGCGCAGAGAGTATTTTAATAAAGATTTTCAGTTTACATTCACATTGACTTTATACACTTCCATTTGCTATCAGAGTCCACTTTACTGTTCTACAGTAATTTTCTTAAATTTTATTAAATAGAATAAGAAAATTTAAAAGTAGCTGTCAATTATCGACAACTGAGAGTCCATTATCACATTATTCTTTTCAAAACCAGTTAATCATACTGTCCATATTTGCTCTGCATTAGAATTCAGCTTACCCTGAATTCTATTCTTTTCATACACCTGTGTATAAATATTTCAACCCAAGAGCAGATGTAGGTGTGCTATTGGTCATTATGCAAATTTTCCCATTACCAATTAAAATGCACATGAGAATTTTCTTTATTAATATTTCTAAGGAGATTAATAATGGATGTCTAAAACATATCAGATTTCTATACCATCGGTTTGGCCAAGTATTTTTTAGCACAAGATGTGCTATACATTTGTTGTTACAAATATTTCATACAAGTGCTATAAATATTCAAAAAATAAAGCTATCAAAATCATGATGTGCCTCAACATAAAAGGCTTAAATTTGGCCAATGAGTTATGCACAATGAATAATTCAAGCAGCTCTATTCATATGCACAGCACTGTATAAAATTTAATTTAAGAATTTAAGTATTTGCCTCTTGTGTGAATTTTATGCCTCTAATTTAATAAAATTTCCTTTCTCGGAGAAATTACTGCAGCACATTTTGACATCTGTTCTTCAAAGAATTACAGGGAGGGTTCTTAAAAATATACTTTACAGTGTTTTATGTAAACCTGCCCATTTCTATCAGACTCTACAGTAATTATTTTAAGTTATGAGTTTTTCATTTCATTCATATTCATTAGCAGTGGGCAGGTATCAAAAGTATGTGGGTGACTGAAAGGAGCATCAAAATTGAGAATTAATGTCTACTATAAAGTGCTGCAGGGAACAGAAATGGAAAGTAGAAGCATTCTGTATACCAAATAACTTTTAGGAGAGGAAACATAGCTTCTAGATATTTCAGAGCTGCTGTTCATTTTAGAAAAAGTAATAATTCAACCTTCAGTAATAAACATAGAAAAAAATATAATGTTCTCTTTGCTAACAGAAAGAAGAAGGAAATACATCAATAATAGTGTTAGCAATTATTAATTCTAATCATTAATAGAGAACATCAGAATTTCATAAAGAACTTTATAAGCAAGGAAATAAAATTGTCTCCATTTGGCCAAAAGACAAAGTGCAGAAACTAAGATAGGCAAACAGAAATTAAAACCTATCTCCTCTTCATATCCACTAATGAACAGTAAAATGGAGCAGCGAGACATCCCTGAGAAGTGTGTATATACCTCAATAGTGTTAGTACTTTAGAAGTTGAAAATCAAAACTTAAGAGCAAATATGAAACATTATCCAAAAGAAAGGCTACCCATCCATGAATTGCTTCTTAATAAAAGAAAAAAAAAGTGTCTGACAAATCAAACAGGAAAAAAATCATTTTCTGACGTTGTTCACTACCCATAATATGAGGTAGCAGATGTGGAAAGTGGCAATTTGAAATGTCAATGTATTACAAATTTATTTTCTTAGGGGCTGCAATGTAGAATCATCTCAGATCAAGACATCTGAGACAAAAAAACAGATGCATTTTGCATTCTGCAAAAACAAAGCATTTAAATAGGAGCTTTAATTGTAATTATCTGATATTGACTGCCATCACTTACTATGTGTACATTGTATTTACTAAATACATTAATCACTATTTGTGTTTACACAATTTCAAACACTGCCAACTATTTTGAGAGTGAACTCCAAAAAGAATGCCACCTGCAGTAGAAGCCTTTTTAGTTTACTATCTATCCTTCTCAGTATGTTTATTTCTTTTGACAATAGCTGTAACTGAGCATGAAATGTCCAGGAGAATAAACTTTTTCTAAAGGAAATACAGAAACAAATTTATGAAATTACCTCGATTCTTCACTGGAGAGAACAGGCATCTTTTCCAAAGGAACGTCTCTATTTTTAAGCATGCCGTTGTACTTCACCCGCAAAAGACCATCTTGCAGTGACCAAAGAAAAAAATCTTGGCAGTATGAGAAAATTATGCTGTACCACTTAACTTTTCTGTCAAGTCCCAAACCATCGTGATCTCAGAGAATGCTTTTATTCTACATGAAGTCTGATATCACCACCAGATTTTCTGAATATCCTTGACTGTTAAACTTTATATACAGATTCAGTGACTTCTTCAGTAAATTCCTGGTATAGACTTACTAATCCCATTATCAGATACCAAACCCCCTCCTTCTCTGGAGAACAATCAATCTCATTCACATGCAAAAATGGGAGCATCTTCTACAGACAATAAACAACTCTTGGTAAAGTAATAATAACTAATAGTATGGTAACAGATCCTTCAAATCTCATGAAAGCATTGCAAATGTAAAGTAACCAGATTATACACTAAGCAATCTTTGAACAAGGATGTTTTGCCTAAAGATAAATGGGTAATGATCCAGAAATTAGAGATAGCCCTCAATAATTGACTTTTTAACATAGAAGAAAACAGAGAGACACAAAGATCCAAAACCAGATGCCTGCAGTATTTTTGTGCCTCTCTGGCACAAAACCAGATGCCCCCAATGTTTTAAAGCATTTCTATTTATATGTATGACATTTTGGGGTGAGGCAGTATTCAAAATATGCTTCACTAAGTATACAGTCCAGTTCAGCATGTTTATCAAACGCACACTCTACGTTATTTCAGTAAGACACCAAATGGCCACATTGTGCATTCAAGGCCAAGTCCTGAAAAATGCTGAGGGCTACAAAAAATTTTATTTCAACTCCAGAAGGAATGCATGGAGGAGTGTGTAGTGTATTAATTTTAGGTATTTTTGTTGTTGAAGGAGATGCCTATCCTGAAAGAGTCAAGCAGAATTTGCCAGATGGAGAGTAGTAAATGCAAAGTATTGTCATTATCAGCTATCACTCAGCTGAACAAGGCTTAACCTATCTCAAGAACCGCACGGCAGGTCAGCACCTTTCACTGAACACCTATGACTTCTACTAGCTCCTGAGGCATTCTTTGGATTTGAGCTAAATCACTGAAATGCAAAACTCCAACATCAACTTAATTTTTCCAGTGGAGATAAACCAGAAAATACTACAGTTTGTTTGTTCGTATTATGAATACAAAAGACAAAATCATAGTGTTAAAAGTAATTGTACCTTTTGGATAGGACTTGCATATTAATAAATTATTTTTCAATATACCCCTGAACAAAAGGAGTTAAAGAAGTTGGATCTTCTCAAAATTCAGAAGATAATATTTTTTTCCAACACTTTTCCCTACCTTATTTTACAGCATAGTAAGTATAATTATTGTATAGTAAGTATATATATACAATTTTTATTATATAGTTACAGTTATTATATAGCATGTCTAGTAAGTTATAGATGTTATATAGTAGGTATATTTATTGATAAAAAAAAAAAAAAAGAGGAATTTGGCCAGTGGTTAGGGTACATTCTTGTGCAACATGTCAGATCATGGTTCAAATATAGTCTTTATCACAGACTCCTCCACAACGTGGATAGAAATATCTATCTCAATCTGTACCTCACACACAGAGCATTTCTGTGAGGGGAGGGACAGCAAGGCATTCAGGTGAGCTAAGGAGATGGAATATGTATCTTCTACAACCTAGGCAATGCCTCAGCCATCAGGTTGTGGGAGAAGAAAAAAAGGCAGTACAGCAATTACATTGCCTTCTCCTGCGGCAGTGTTTCTGGAACTTTCCTCCCTTATTTCCTCAACTTTTATTAATTTCACTCAGCATTTCAAATACACAGTCACTTTTGCCTCAGAAAAAAAAAAAATTCAATATTTGGACTTGAGTTCAAAATATTTTCAGCTTCTCTCCTATATCTGCGTTCTTACATGAAGTGACTTTAAAATATATATTGCCCTGATCCGTTTAAAAACATTTTTCTTATGTAATAGTAGAATATTCTGTAGAGCAATTTCCTTGCTGTCCTCGGGTAGCAAGCAAAACGGTCTCAGTTTTATTTCAATTTTATTAATCAAAATCACAAAAAAGTATTTTAGTTGAATAGAAGCAGAACTGCACAATAGAATTCCCTTTTTTCCCCTGAAGGACAACAGGAGGCGTATATACATTTTTCAATGATAGGTATTTTTTTCTGCTTTGCAAACTATCTTAAAGAAGTGACTTCTCGTGCCTATGTATGTCCTTCTGTGAAATTAAATATTGATCTCGATCTACTTTTTTTTTTTTTTTAATTTTCCTTCAGGCTTTGGAGGAAGGCTTTACTCATATTAAGGGAGAGTATTTTTCAAAATCAGTCTCAGAGGGGTCTGATTTTCCCTTTCATTATTTACTGCCTGATATACTTTGTATCACATGGGTATTTGAGGGGTTTGATTTTTTAAGGCTTCCCCTCCTTCTGCTCTGTTGCATTTTGTGTTGTATTTTTCCTTCTGAGTATATATCTTCACGCTGCAGAGGATTGCTCTGGAGATGCGGTATCAGGAAACTACCTGACACAGAAGATTAATGTGGAAGACTGAACAGTTATTGCATACCAAATAGAGTTCCTTTCCCTCCTTTCATCACTAATTCCAAGGTGCAAAACTCTTTTACTCATGGGCATTTTTAATCTTCATATAAATGTCTCCTTTTGCTTTTCTTCAAGACATCTGCCTCAGTAGGTTTTGCTTGGATTCTTGTGGTAGCTAAGAATGCTTTGCTTTTAATCTATCTTTTCACCATTCATTCTTTTTTAATACATTTTCCTCCATCCACTTACTTTAATTCCACTTAGTATTTCTTTTTCTGACCTAATTTACATGTGAAAAAGGGCTCCCAGTTAGACAAGAGAGAAATAATAATTACAAAAATATGGAATGGAAGGCACTTAAACATGTATCCCATTTTGATATGGTATTTTACTTATCAATAGAAAGAAGACAAATCCTCACCATAATGGAACAGAAAATTGTGGATATAAGTTCATTATTAAAATTATGTCAATATCAGAACATCAGCCTCACGATAACTACACCTCCATTGCTTCACTTCAAAGTGATGGGTCATAGAACTTCCCTTTTTATCAATATCAACTTCATTCTTAGCCGTCTTGCATGTCTCTGAAACATATTATTTCAGTTCCCAGTAAGTTTCATCTCATTTAGACATATTTATTATTCTGATCGTTTTATTTCTGTTGGTTAGGAATTGACATCAGAGAGCTCCAGAGAAAATTAAAATAATATTAGTGAATGCAGAGATACAATAGGGTTTTCCTAGATATTTTATTCTGATATGCATACATTTTCTATCCCTAAAGAAAAAATTTAATACCTCTTACTTTGCTGTAGTTTCTCAAGGTCATACAGAAATAAGTAATATCTATTAAAAAATTAGCAACGTATTTTAATTAACTATACTAAAGATGTTACCGTCAACCAAAAATGTTTCCAGTGACATTTTGGAGAGTGTTATACTTAATACACTGCAAAAATTCCTTTTGATATTGTTAATGATGCCATTCTCTACCCACATCAAGTTAAGATCTGCAATTTTTATAATTTTTTTTTTAACAAATAAGATCAGAATCAGAGCTGTCTCAGGTGAGCTATTAGCCCCTATACTATTAGAATACCTATCCCCCATTCTTTGCAGCTGTTCTGAGCTTCAAATCTTGGCCATAGCCGAAATGTCCCAATGCGAATATCTGGCCTAGTTAAAAACTCTATTCCTCATTAGTCTCTTTGTATGATCACCCCTTAATCTCTAATCTAATTAATTTATTTATGGTCCAAAGTTTACTAGTATCAGATCTTTTCAAATCTCATTTCAGATTGTCCAAAATCAAAATTGCTAGGCTTCCTAAAAAGCACACCAATTATCCATCACATACATATTTTTAAACTCTAAATTATATTCCCCAGTATTTCAGTGATTTTCTTTCAATATTTTGTTTTCATATTTTTTCATACGTATTCATTTAAATGAGCCACAGCATTAATCTGTTACTGTCCTCACATACCTGTAGTTTACACTTTTGGCCATCCAAGATTTCAGTGAAGAAAAATCTCTTAAATTTTAGCTGTAGAAAGCCATGTCCACTTCTAAATTTCTAAAAATGTGGTGACTGAGGGGTTTTTTGTTGATTTGGTTTTTTTTTTCTTTTAAGAATGGCTATCTCTTACATTCCTAGGCTATCAATTCAGCTGCGACAGTTCTTTTTGCTGACTCAGTCTAGTTTCTTTAAAAACAAGCATTGCGTGAATTTACTAAGATTTATGACTCAGAAAATCTGAAATATAGCAAGAAATAATTTCAACATTGATGAAAATCTCTTAATGTTAGAAGAACAGGAATTGCAAAGCAGCAAAACTGTTTTAACAAAGAATCACAAGTATCTGGACAATTACATTCAACAAAAGAGACTTGTAAGTGCTGACGTATTAGCATCAATACCACACCACGAGAAAGAAGAAAGCTAAACTGTCAAAGAATCAGAAGCCAGCTAGAAATCATTGTAACATATTAGACTTATTGATATTTTCTCTTTAAACACCTGCATTCTATCTGTTTATGAATAGTGAATCTTGATCTAAACCAGAAAAAATACTTTGTCAGATCAGGGTCTGAAAGTACCAGTAGCTGGTACTTGATGGTACTTTACTAAAGCTTTTGACACCTTTTCCCACAGCATTCTCCTGGAGAAACAGGCTGCTCACGGCTTGAATGGGCATATAATTCGCTGCATAAAAAACTGGCTGGATGACCAGGCCCAAAGAGTGGTGGTGAATAGAGTTAAACCCAGCTGGCAGCCAGTCACAAGTGGTATCTCCAAGGGCTCAGTATTTGGGCCTGTTCTCTTCAACATCTTTATCAAAGATCTGGATAAGGAGATCAAGTGCACCCACAGGAACTTAACAGATCTTGCCCAACCACCCAAGTTGGGTGGGTGTGTCAATCTGCTTGAAGGAAGCAAGGCTCTCTATATAGAGAGGCTGGATCGATGGGCCAAGGCCATTAGTATGAGGTTCAACAGGGCTAAGTGCTGGGTCCTGCACTTGGATCACAACAACCCCATGCAGTGCTACAATCCTGGGGAGGACCTGGGGGTGTTGGTCAAGAGCCGGCTGAATATAAGCCATCAGTGTGCCCAGGTGGCCAAGAAATCCAACAGCATCCTGACTGGTATCAGCAGTAGTGTGACCAGCAGGAGGAGGGAAGTGATTGTCCCCCTGTACACAGGGCTCTGGTGAAGCTGCACCTTGAATACCGTGTCCAGTTCTGGGCTTCTCACTCCAAGAAGGACATTGAGGTGCTGGAGCATGTCTGAAGAAGAGCAACAAAGCTGCTGAAGGGTCTCCAGCACAAGTCCTGTGAGGAGCAGCTGAGGGAACTGGGGTTGTTTAGTCTGGAGAAAAGGAGGCTGAGGGGAGACCTTATCGCTTTCTCAACTACCTGACAAGAGGTTGTAGTGAGGTCAGGCTCAGTCTGTTCTCCCATGTAACAAGCATTAGAATGAGAGGAAATGGCCTCAGGTTGCTCCAGGGGAGGTTTAGGCTGGATAGTAGGAAAAAATTTGTCACTGAGAGGGTTGTCAAGCACTAGAACAGGCTGCTCAGGGAAGTGGTGGAGTCCCCATCCCTGGAAGTATTTAAAAGACATGTAGATGTGTTGCTGAGGGACGTGGTTTAGCGGTGACTTGGCAGTGCTGGGTTAACAGTTGGACTTGATGATCTTAAAGGTCTCTTCCAACCAAAACTCTTCTATGATTCTATGATACTAACACAGTGTGGGCATTTTATGCTGATTTTTTAATTGATTAATATATATATTTCTCGCAAGTCATTTTTTAATCTCACCTAAGGATTATGACAGCAGGGAAGTAACACCACAAAATTCTTCTCAGACAGGATTTACCTATTTGATTCTTGGAAGGGAGTGAAGTTGGGAAAAGAGAAGAGAAACCTGGTATGTGAAGAATCAAACTCTGGTAAAAATTCACTTGAATACAGCTATGTAAACCATGCAGCAAAAGGGCGATATTTGAACATGTGAGAAAAAATCTACACATGAAATCTTGGAAACTTGATAGGCTCACAAAACATATTTGAAAAAGCCGGTTTGTTTCCTTTGTTTTAATTTTCTCTTCCCACCATTGACATCCTCCAGCCTGGAGGCAGAGGAATTAAGATATCCTTTTCCAGGTTTGGACAAATGGCTTTTAGTCATGCTCTTTACACATGAAGAGGCCTGCTCAGTACGTCGTATTGAAAGTGTCCATTTGCATTAGGAGACCAAATTAGACCTAGCTGCAGTTGTAGACATATAATTTTGTTTAGTAACACTAAGAAATATGGTTTACTTAAGCTAACCAGATAAAGCAACTTTAATCTTTAAGATCCATCAATCTGATATTCAATGGGAAATGTTCATGTTAATCTTCATTGCATTCCTGTCCAGCATGTGCATGCTTTTGGTTGGAGGCTAGGGGAATATGCAGAAGGACTGTATTGGGACCAGTACTGTTTAACATCTTCATCAATAGCATAAACATGTGGGATCAAGAAGACCCTTGGCAACTTTGCAGACACACCAGGCTGAGTGGTGTGGTTGACACACCTGAGGGATGGGATGCCATCTAGAGGGACCTGGACAAGCTGGAGAAGTGGACCCATGTGAACCTCATGAGATTCAACAAGGCCAAGTGCATGATCCTGCACTTGGGTCGGGGCAACCCCTGGTATCCATACAGGCTGGGGGATGAAGGAATTGAGAGCAGCCCTGCAGTGAAGGACTTGGGGATACTGGTGGGTGAAAAGCTGGAAATGAGCCATCAGCATGTACTTTCTGCATCAAAAGGAGCATGACCAGCAGGTCAAGGGAGGCAATTCTGACCCTCTGCACTGGTGAGACCTCATCTGGAGTACTGTGTCCAGCTGTGGAGTCCCCAGCACAAGAAAAACATGAACCTGATGGAGCAGGTCCAGAGGAGGCCACAAAAATGATCAGAGAGATGAAGCACCTTTGCTATGAAGACAGGCTGAGAGAGTTGGGATTGTTCAGCCTAGAGAAGAAAAGGATCCATGAGACCTTATGGTAGCCTTCTTTTAGTACTTAAAGAGGGCTTACAAGAAAGAAGGGTACAGAATTTTTTAGTAGATCCTGTAATGATAGTACAGGGGGTAATGGTTTTAAACCAAAAGTTGGTAGTTTCAGACTAGATATAAGGAAGAATTTTTTTAAGATGAGAGTGGTGAAACACTGGAACAGGTTGCCCAGAGAGGTTGTAGATGCCCCATCCATTTTTACACAAGGCCCCAAGTTTATCTGGGTTTTTTAGATATTGTTCATTTACATCACAGAGTGCTTCAAATTTGTCTCAAAGTCTTAAATCTTTAAGATGAGCTAAAGATAACGCTTAAACTTTGCTCTTCAGCTAAATAATATCTTGCTGATTATTATGAAACTATTACATACTACTTAACAGTAATTTTAAATATTTTTTTTTTCTTTCTAGTTTTAAAGCATTTTTAAAAATACCAGTTGTGGTGCACAAAGCTCAAGACTCAAAAATATTGGATTTCCCAGAAATTCATCTAAGCTAAAAAATTCCACATATTCAGATTCATGCTCTTAAGAATTTTTTTGTGACACCTAGATTTCAAACCACCTAAAAGTTCTGGGTGCTCTGCTTTGAGTCCAACTCAGCTACACCTAGTTCCAAAATAATCAGTGTTCACAGTTGTTCATGTATGAACAAGTGAAGAGGTGGTCCTACACCCCCTTTCCTATGAAGATGGCATTTCTATGGCAAACTCAGATACTTGTTCAAACAACCTTGTAATTCACCTCTGAGCATATCCTCTCCATTAATACTTGATCTCCGCAAGTGAAGAAAAAGAACACAAGTACAATCATAGCAAAACTACTTAGAAATTCAAACAAATGTTGACAGAGACTTTCTTTCCAAAATGTTTTCCCAGCTATAGTATTTATTCATAGTGAAGCCTACTTTTATTTGCTGTACTTGTTTTTCTCAGTACTCAAACAACAAGCTGTATGAAGAATTAGAAGTTAGTGCACAGAAAAACACAGCAATGTCACTAATACAGTAACACTGAAGTACTGAAGTTGCTTTTTGTATATCTCTTCTTGTCCACTAGTCTAGGGAATGGGTGTTTATTTTGATTTCTCTAACTGCAACACCTATAGGGTTTTTTCACTGTTAGTCATGTTGGCAGAAAACAACTGGGCATAGTGGCTGTTTTGCAGTACTCACATAATGTTGGAAGAAACTCCACATATGTGATGTTTATAATCTTTTTCAAGATACCACCTCCGGCTGCTCAATAAAATGACTGAAATGAATAATTTCAGCCTGCAAACAATTTAATTTATTCACGACCAATAAATATCTGTACAGTATGTCTGCTTCCCTCCTGCTACCCCCAAGTCATTCATTACTTAAACATTCCCATCTGGCTGCTACATCTCCTTGCTCCTTGAATCATCTGGCACATGCTTCTTTTCCTTCCTTTGTCTGATAAGATGTATTGTGATTATCTTCACTGTGTTCCTCCAATTTGTGAAGACAAATTAGAATGAGGGGGGCAGGGGGCAGAAAGATTTAAAACTTTGAAAATTTTCTTCTAGTCATGATCTTCCAAAACATCAATATACCTTATGATACTATTTTTCAAGGTGTGTCAAACGCTTCATCACTGTGATAACAAGTGTTGCCACTGTGGTCAGATTTCACTTGAACAATTACCTCTTACCCACACTGCAAACCGATATTGTAAGCTGGAGTAAGCATGACTACAAGCAAATCAGATCTAGCTGAATAGCCCCTCTTTTCCAGATGGAAGTGTCCATTTAGGCACACTTCAAGCCTGACAGAACCTATCAGCCTTTCAACTGTAACTCTGATGTTATTAAGGTGTTGGGGTAAAGAAAACCTCCAGAAGGTGGGATGGAGGAAGATGAGGGGAAGCATATAATTTCATAATTTTTAAAAATCTCTAAAGTAATAGATTTTATTACACTACTAAAATTTGCAAACCGTTTGAAGTATCATCGAAAAAACATATAAATACCTTTTCCTACCTAGGCTATTTGTTCAAGGTCTCACAGTACAGAATGAGGATGCAAATATTGAAGATTATAGAACAGACCGTCAGTTGGAAGGGACCTACAATGATCATCTAGTCCAACTGCCTGATCAGTTCAGGGCTGATCAAGTTAAAGCATGTTATTAAGGCCATTGCCCAATTGACTCATACAGTGACAGGCTTGAGGCATTGAACATCTCTCTGGGAAGCCTCTTCTGGTGTTTAACCATCCTCTCAGTAAAGAAATGCTTTCTAATGTCTAGTCTGAACCTCCCCTGGCACAGCGTTCAATCATTCTTGTGCATTCTGATGCTGGTTACCAGGGAGAAGAGATCAACGCCTTCCTCTCCACTTCCCCTCCTCAGGAAGCTCTGGAGAGCAATGAGGTAGTCCCTCAACCTTCTTTTCTCCAAACTAGACAAGCCTAAAGTCCTTAGCTGCTCCTCATAGGTCATGCCTTCTAGTCCTTCCACTGTCTTTGTTGCCTTCTTATGGATGCATTCTGAAGATTCTTAAATATAAAAGAGGCAGATTTAATATTCTATAAGCAGCTCGGAGAAGTCTCACAATCACTACCACTTGTGGGGAACTTCAACTTACCAAATGTCACTGGAAATATAATACAGCAGAGAGAAAACCGTCCAGGAGGTTCCTGAATTGTGTGGAAGAACTTCCTGACACAACTGGTGAGGGAGCCAAGTAGGGAAGGCTCCTGTCTGAACCTGTTATTTACAAACAGGGAAGGACTTGTGGGTGATGTGAAGGTGGGAGTAGCTGTCTTGGGCATAGTCATCATGAAACTGTAGAGTTTTAAGTTCTTAAGGAAGTAAGAATGGGGTCAGCAGAACTGCTACCTTGAAATTCTGGAGGGCAGCCTTTAGCCTGTTTAGGAGACTGGTTGGCAGAATCCCTCGGAAGGCAGCCCTGAAAGATAAAGGAGTCCAGGAAGTCCGGACATTCTTTAAGAGGGAAATCTTTAAGGTACAAGAACAAGCCATCATAGTGTGCTGTAAGATGAGCTAGCAGGGTAGAAGACCGGCCTGGCTGAACAGAGAGCTTTGGCTGGAACTCAGGAAGAAAAGGCAAGTCTATGGCCTATGGAAGAAGGGACAGGCCACTCAGGAAGAGTACAGGGATTTTGCAAGACTTTGCAGGGAGAAAAGTAGAAAGGCCATAGCCCAAGTAGAACATAATCTGCCCACTACCATAAAAGACAATAAAAAATATTTCTGTAAGTACATTAACAGCAAAAGGAGGGCTATGGGATACTGGGAGGAAAATAGTGGCCAAGGATGAGGAAAAGGCAGAGTATTGAATGCCTTATTTTCTTCAGACTCTAATAGTAAGACCAATTGTTCTCTGAATGCCCATGCCTGTGATCCAGAAGACAGACAGGGAGTGGAATGAAGCCCCCATAATCCAGGAGGAAGTGGTCAGTGACTATTGCACCGCTTAGATGTGCACAAGTCTATGGGGCCAGATGGGATCCACCCAAGGGTGCTGAGGGAGCCGGCAGAAATGCTCATCAAGCCACTTTCCATCATTTATCAGCAGTCCTGGCTAAATGGGGAGATACCAGTCAACAGGAGCTTAGCAAATGTGACACCCATCTACGAGAAGGGCCGAAGGAGGATCCAGGGAACTGATCCTGTCTGAGCAGGTATATAGATGTGGTGCTGAGGGACGTGGTTTAGCGGTGACTTGGCAGTGCTGGGTTAGCAGTTGGACTTGATGATCTTAAAGGTCTCTTCCAACCAAAACACTTCTATGATTCTATGATTCATCCTTCTTAAACTGTGGGGCCCAGAACTGCACACAGCATTCAAGGTGATGCCGCATCAAGGCCCAATTTCTGATCCTATGAAGTTAACAATAACTAAATGTACTAAAATGAACAAAGTTTCTAGCAGATTAAAAAATAGCAGGTGAGATCAGGGTTATAGTTTCCACGCAACGGGAGCACAGTAATTCACCAGACTGGTACTAATTAAGAAATTAAGCACAGAACAGCAACAGCCTCACAACTGTGCTTGCATGCAATTGTAACATTCACACAGAAGTTTTCCAGAACCATAAACTGGAGGTTAAGATCTAAAGGAGGTCTTTTAAAATTCTACTTTAAGAACAGAGCTGCTGGCTTTCAACATATACTGCTCTCCCCTGGTCAACAGTTAGCAGAGCGGCTCTTTCCATTGAGACCTGCTCTCTCTGGGGCACCCAATGCATGTGCGATCTGCTGCTGTTGTTAGCCAAAGGAGAAACTGCAGTATGCGTAAGAAATGTAGGGCAGGCAGGAAAAGCAGGGGAAAGGAGGGCATGACACAGCTACACACCTCCCATGAGGTACTTTGGTGCCTTCTCATTAGGCAGACACTAATTAGGTTCAGACAGATACACAATGAAATGTTTCTTGATTTGGTTCAATTAATTGTTGCATTTGATAAGATTTGACCCAAAATACAAGATATTGTTTACACCTCATCAAAAAGAAAAGCAAAGAATTTCAGTTTTACCCAAATGTGGCCACGCTTTCCACTGGGGAAGGGGGAAACCAGAAAATTCCTAGTCACAGTCCTTTTAATTTCATGATATTATAATGCATAACAATTTAAGGTTAAAAGCACATTCAAGAATATCTGTGCCTTGTGATGAGTTATGAAGATAAAGCTTCAGATGAAATAGTTGTTCACAGTTCATCAGATCACATCGACTATTCTCATGGTATCAAATTTGAATAGACAAATCCAGATTGTGCTGGGAAATAGAGTAAGGACCCAATTAAGTTTTTAACTTGAATTTTATCAAAGTTTTATATTGGTTGATATGCTTTGAAATCCTGGATTTGAAATCATATAATTATGAGAGAATGCCATATTTTGCTTTCACTAAAAGAGTCTAATCATGAGGAAAAATCCTGAGAATGTGAGCCATTATGTTTAAAATAAAACAATTTCTACACTTTGTTCTTTATTATCACCTTTATTTTAAGTAGTTATCACCGATAGTATTACTGCACAATGAGGAAAAAAAAAATAATAGATGTTGTATTATGTGTAGCATCATTTGGCTTAAACTGAAGAAGAGATTGAAAAGAACTTCAGTCAAATAGAAGCCTTACGAAGTACTGACAATAAAGAAAATCCTCTTTTTTTAATATATACATACATAATAGATATATAATTAAATAAAATTCTTCAATCTCCTTTATACTATGACAGTTAGTGATTTGCTTTCTTCCTTTCTTTGAAATGATATGTCTGAAATAAAGCATGCTTTTCCTGGCTTCACTACCAATTATTTCCAATACTAAAAAAACCTGTTCATCTATTAAGCTATTTCATGAAGTATCTATATTAAAAGGAATAATTCTTATTGCTACCTTGGAAGAGATTCCTAAGGTAAAAAAAAAAAAAAAAAAAGTACTTTTTCTCTTAGCTAGATTAGAATATACCTTCCATTTACCTGTCTTAATATAGTAAAAAGAAGTCACCTACTGTTCTATGCAAAATACATCTGTGCAGTATTGTAAAGATTATTCCATTAGACACCCAAATACCCCTGAGAACTCTGTTCTCAAGACCTCTGGGCTAGTAAATCTATACAGTGTGCCTAGATGTCTCACACTATTAGTATTACCCACCGTAGTTGTGTATTTTCCCATTGAAATAAACTCTTTTCGATGTACTTAATAGTTGGAGCTATACTTTTGTGCTTATCAGATTTAAATTCAAAGTGCTTGCAAAGAACTTGACAGGTTGAGAACTCATAAGATCTACAGAATTTGCAAATACAATGATTTGGCAGACAGTATTTATCTTAATAAAATACTCCTTGCAGATACAATTTTTGATCTGAAAAAAAACCCCAAACTAGAACTAGACACAGGGTAGCACCAATTTATTATATATATGACGCACAGCACACACCCCAACAAAATAAACACTATGAGAGGCATAACTGTACAAAAGACATTCTGATCAGTGCTATAAGCCAAGTGATCGCTTACTTATCACGAAGAGTATTTTGCACATTCATCAGGCACACTGATCTTGTAAAATTCACACAGGTGACCTTTCTTCAGCACTAAGGAGTTATGAATGTAAAGAAAATGTATGTGGATGAAACACATTTTAATAATTCCTCTGGACGTGGTAATGAGATCTCTGAAGGAAACCACCACCAATAAGGTGTACAAAAACTCTGCTCAGTGCCCTGAGATAAGAAACTCAGCTAGCAGTGAGAAGGATCAATAAGGGTAATCTGTCCCACACAAGAAAATTGATTACTGAGTGGGGATTGCACACCTTGCAGCTACCCCTGCAAATTATGCTTCCTTTGAAGGTTGTACTGGCTCTTTGTGCTCTATCCATGTAGAAAATGGAAGCACAAGTTTCTGATATTTAAATGGCTTTAAAAGTGCTGTCGAAATCATATATTAATCTTAACATTGCTGAATGTTTGGGGAGAAGAAACACTGGCCTTCTAAAGGATGATTGTCTTGCAAATTAAAACCAACAGAGCCAGGAATTTATTTTGGGAAGATTAGATCCAGATAACTGACTGTTTAATGAAGCTTAAGCAGGCAACAAAGAAAGCATTAAGAGGAGTCGTAGCTTTTATTTTTGACAAAGCATGGAATTATGACATCAGAAGTAGATATACTCCTTTTAAAAGTCAAGACACCTCAGATCTTGGAGGAGTGCGATTCCCTAATTTTCTGCTTTCAAACCTAAGCTGCCCAAAGGAAATAGATGTTTTCTCAGTTCTGTTCCCTTTCAGCAAAATTCTATCATGTGTACCATGTGGTGATGCTAATGAACCTGCATTTTTTTCCAAAGGTCTGCTCCTGCTTAATCAGCTAATGTTATGAAGACCAACATAAAAAAATTGCTCCTTTTATACACTTGACTGTAGCTTGGTTCTTAGACATTTATTTTTGCAAAGTGCATCATATAACCCTGTCATACTTAATGAGACAAAATTTCTACAAACTTGAAAGGAAAAAATTAAGTAATGACAATACTTTGGGGTCCAGTAAAGTAACTGGCTAATGTTATATCTCATATTATCACCAAGCAGCAGTACTGTCTGCAGCATGGTTACTCATCTTCATATTTTCCCATTAACATCTACCATATGCCTAGAATATCTTTTTAACACAAAACTGTAATTATTTTGCCTAATTAACTGATACATTAAATAAAAGGCCAACTCTGAAAAGTAAGTTAAACTATACCAGTTATGGATTGTGATGTGTATTTTCATTCTTAGAATTGTCAATGAAGTTTCTGACTATGATAAATGCAAACTGATTAACTTCCTTTTATAGTTTTAATCTTCCTAAAATGTGTAAATATATTCTAGTATTGGCAGAAGATCTCAAAATTACAGCTGAGAGAATTAATTTTTCCTTTATTTACTGAATGCAATTGCCATTAACTCAATCCCATCAATGCTTTATAAACCTCCAAACTCTGTATGTGATGGTAAAAAAAAACCTCAGTCTCTACCGCTTTTCTATTTTTCAGGCTTACCTGACTGAAAAAGACTTAACCACACAATCCTTTCATGATCTGCCTTTAGAATGTTTACCCAGCAGACTAAACAAGTTGGCTATAATGCTTAGGAACCCAGTCCGGATTTACGGTCTTACTGAAAATGGTTTATGTCCCTTTGCCCTCCATAAATGAACATTGTGTCAAATAGCTACTCATTAATGAGTTATTTTAAGGCAAAATACGCATAAATATTTACAGTGACCAGTAACAAGAGGTATGGAGCAAATATTATAACTTGATAATTTACTTCCTTGCTCATTTGCATTTGACTACACCATACTGAGTCTTCTTATTCCCTCTGACACTATTTCTTCAAATCTCAGAGTTTTAAACAAAAGTATTATATTAAAGAAGCAAATTCCCAGTTCTGATACAATTTCATTCATCGCCAGCAACATCACCAGTATTGTTTTTTTATTTTTTTGCTTGCCTGTCATCTTTGGTGCTCTCTCCATCATCCTATCAGCTCATCACTTAGATAAGAGGGAATTCAAGCATTCTTCTAGGAGAAACTGTCATGCAAGAGATAAAAGCTGTCTTCAGGCTCCTACAAACCCAGTACAAAGTTTCAGGTTTTCTTCCATTAATTAGTGGGCCAAATCTTGGACCAAGATTCTCTTTTAACAGAGAGAAAATAGTGGTGGTCTCCATGTATTCACCCTCCATGTATCTGTGCCAGTTACTTTGCACTCAGTAGCAAAAGTGCACAGTTTTATTGGAAAAATTAGAATGTAAACACAGACGAGGATTTTGGTTTACTACTATGCCTCCATGTATATGCTAAAAAATATAATGTGGAAATAGCAAGCACTTTCCCTGGACCACTTCTACAAGTAACACTAACCCACAAATCAATGCTACTCTCTCCAGGCCTAAACTGCATCAATGCTGTAACTACTATGTCACTTCTATAACATTCCCCAGTTCAAGATGAAACTAAACTTAAAGATGGCTACAAAAAAGAAAATACTGCTCCATGGTATTTGCAGATTTATTTAAATTGTAATGTCGCATGAAACAGTTTAATTTTGGCAGCGTTCAACAGATCCAAAGTAATGTTTCCAGATTCACATGCCAAAACATATTTCTGTGGGAATTTTTTTCATTCCTCTTGATAGCTTGCTTGTTTAGCTTCTGGCAGCTCACCTGGTTGGCCGAAAGCCTGGATGACCTGGAAGACTAAGCATGAACTCCTGACATCAAAACCTCCTAGGCAGACTGCCAGGTGAACAGCTTCAAACCAGAACACCATTTGCTTTCCCACAGTTTCAAAATACCTGGGAGTCTCAAAAAAAACCCAAACAAACAAACAAAAAAACCACCCCAAAACATTTGGAAATAAAGACTTCCACAATACAGAACTATTGTTCTCCATTCAACTCTGCCTAATATCCAATTTTTTTCTTTAATAATGATTGGTTAAACATTTCAGAATTAGTGTGCAAGCTCTCATATTCAATGCACCTTAAGTTCAAGGAGGTATCACCGCAAACTCACATTTGAAGTTCTGTCCTTGTAGAGGATAACATATTTGTCTTAGGTTATGAACACATATTTATTTTTCTTTATTTTGGCATGAGTTTTACTATATATGAATAAAATACTGACTAAATTGCAAGTTTCTCCAGAGGCATTGTGTGATGTAATAACTATATGCCAATTCAGAATGCAGTGTCTGTTTTTGCTGGTGTAGCTGAGGCTATTACAACAATTACTAGGCTACATTTGCCTCTCAACACAATGAAAATTTGAAGCAACTACACTGAAATGAACAGAGCTAACCAAAAGAAACATGTTTTTTAAAAAAGAGTATCTGGCTGACAAGAGTCAAAATTAAACATTTTAAAAAAAACAGTGTACATTTTCTCCATGTATGACCCAACAGCTAAAGGTCTTGGGTCACTTCTCGCTCAAAATAGGTTTCACTGACAAATTTCATATAATTCTTTTTCATTTTCTATCAGGTTAAGTTAAAACACAGTTACCCTAAGAGATATGCGGTGTGACCAAGGTTCAGCAGCATTGAACAGTTCGAACGATTGTGTCAAGGCAAGCTAACAAATAATTTGTATCTTCCAGTGTTAAACGTCTGCCCCCCAAAAAATGAGCGCATTACCTGTTCTTGTAACACAAAACTGAGCCTAAAATTAGGAATTTCCTAAACATACACCCAAAGAAACTCTAGGAAGTCCAGGAAGAAATTTTAAATTGCATAGATACTGGATAAGCACTACAGTCCGTAGCCAACTTTCCTCCCTTTAAAAGTAAGTTAAGTGCATCATTCAACAGGGCAAATATCATGGTTTCTACCACTTTTCTTCAAAAGAATCTGCAAGTCTCTATTCTTAGACTTTTAAGCCTTTTTAAATACATAAGTAGCTCTCACAGTGCTGGTATTAGGGCCAGATTTTCAAAGGAGTTTAGCTCTTATTTTAGAACCTAAATAAATTGGCAGATTATCAAGTAAGCTCAGCTTGTTGTCATTAAGTATCTTAAGAGCAGGAGGGAGACGGAGGATGGATGTCTTGAACACTTTTCAAAGTTTAATTTTCTCTCTCTAAAGAATGCTGAAAATCTGATTCCAGTTCCAGGTGCCATGTAATTAAATCATTAGGCATTAGGGTCTTAAAACCCTCACCCTTAAGAAATAGCAACAACCCCACACTTGCAGTAAATAAGACAGAGATCATGCTAAGCTAACTTTATCCTTATCTGATTACATTCCTGTAGCTACCTTAGGTCTGCGTGTTATGATCTTGCCTGCAACGTACCTTTCCCTCTCCAAGGGAACTTCGCTTATAGTATGGCAAACGATTCAGTAGAAAAGATGTTCTTAATTAAATAAAGCAACAAATTATAAGGTATAGTAACATGAAAAAAAGACATAACACAGAAAACTCACTGAAAATGTTTGGTCCTGCACATTAAGCTGTTAAAACTGGAGAGGAGGCAAGAAAGGTGGAATAGGGAATTAGGTGATGCAGGTTGCTGAAGAATGGGACACTAAAAAAAGAAACTAAAATGCTGTAATTTGGTCAAACTTCTACTTTCCATCTCCCTATACATATGTTCCTGTGCTTTATTAAAGGCTGCCTACGTGGCTTTTTATTGCCAGTTTTGATACTTTGAGTTTGAAGTTTCTCCACAAACCTGGCATTTTTCCAGCTGCTGACATGCTCTGTAGTGAAAGGTTGCATAGAGAGGGCATTTATTTGTCCACAGTTCAAATCATATGTGCTAGAGGACTTTTTTCAGGTCATGATATGTCTTGCTGATTCCTAACTGACAGCTTCCATATGGAGAAGTGTAGGAATTGTTTTCTAGCTTTCTATATTAGCTATTCCTGATCAGTGCTTTTCCTTTAGACATTTGGTTACAAATGGCTGTCATTATTTAGCGGGACTCAGGTGAAGGGATGGTAGGGTTAAGTTGAAAGGCATTACTGATTAAGTACTATCACTCTTTTTTTTCTTTTCTTTTCACCAATTTAGTTTAAACTGTTCTAAATCGTTTTTCTATAGGAAAGGTTATAACCTTATAAGGTTATAGTGAAATACACATTGAGCATACTTAAGGGAAAGTACGCATTGTCAAGTAGCCTGGAGATTATACTTGCTCACATTTGAAAATTGTATTCAACTACTGATCAACTCATTTCAGAAATAATCAGGTAAAGATACCTATATAGCTTTATAGTGTTAGCATAACACCACAGTAGTATTTTAATATTTTATGAAATGCAGATTACATAGATACTAACATAGCAACCCTTATTTCGTTACCATTATTCTGAAGTTTTAGTACTAAATATATTCCAAGGAATGTTGCTCAAATGAAGACCATTCACAAAATGCTGGCCATTTTGCCAGTTTGCTACTGCTGTTAATTTCTCAGCTACTCATTACTGCAACAATTAAAAATGGGCCTTAATTAAAGCTTTCAAAATTGAGTTTGCTGAATTCTATTTTTAATTAAAAAAGTTGCTCATTTGATGCTTAATGGAACCTGTTTAATCAGATAAATATATCAATTTATAAGAATTACCTGAAGAATCTCTCTGGTACTTGTACATTTTGGTTGGATTAGACAGAAAAATGTTGCAGGAGCTCTATTCTGGAAAGACTAGAGACAAACTAGTATCGTATTCCGAGACCTAAAACAACAAGACCAATAACCATCAATGCCCATGCATCTAGATGCTGCAAAAGAAGAATATTGAGAACTACTGAGTGAACTAAGTTGCCCAAATCCTGAGTTTCTCCTTGTAGTGTTAACCACAAGATCCACTGCCTGATACAAACATCTTAGGCAGGTAACATCTAACACTTTTCTCTAAACATAGGCACAAAGCTCTGAAATCCGGGATATGAGTATAAAGACACATGGAAAGACACAAACACCAACACTAGAGAAGCAATATCAAGGTTTTTTGAAATGATTAGTGACAAATAATTTGTTGGAAGTGAAATTGCTTCAACTCACTTGTTCAGATGAATTTAGGTTGTGAAGAGATTAGCTTCTGGACAGTTGTTTACCAGTCCCTCTGCTAAAGGTTTAGGTAGATGCTGCAGAGCAGGTAACATGTCTTGCTCAAGCCATGACATTCATGTCACCACATACTAATGCCACTAAAATTTAATAATCATTAATAGAACTTAATACATCAGCCTATGAACATGGAACATCTAAATATCCTCTTTAAGATTACACCCTCACAGCTTGATTTTCAAAGGTCCTATGCTTTTCAAACATCTATATACCTTGCAAAGTAGCATAAATTCTGTATCTAGAGAGAAGCAACCGGAACTGTAACCTTTAGAAATCAGATACAAGTCAGGTATTAGCTTATGAGTCAGCAAATCAGATCCTGGAAATCATGCATTTTCTAAAGCAAGCTCTGCAGCAGGTAGTATGTAAACCTACACAGGGTACTAACATGTGTACCCCTTACTACCTTAAAGAAGAAAAATCTTCGGTAAAGAAGATTTAAAGTAATATTCTCTAATAAACGCAATGAAAAAGAACCAGGTCCCTCAACAATCAAAAAATGAATATTAAAACCCTTGAAGAATTTAAACCTCATTTATATGGTTAAAATGAGGTAGTAAGCCCTGAAGCACTAATCAGATGTATTAAATATGAAAGAAAATATCAGACATGGGAAATGATTGTAATTAAAATCTGAACACATATAAACACAACAGCTCCAACATTGCTAAATGGAAATCAAACACTGGTATTTGGTGTTAGGGGACTGAATAATAAGCCACCATTTAATCACTCCCATCTGTTCTTGGAAGTGCATACTTTGCAAAGTATTATATTAATTTTAGGTATTAGAGAGTTAATTATCTTGCAAAGAATGCAAGAATGGCTGGCCTTACACCAGAAGTCAAAGATTCTGGGATTTTGTTTTTTTTTTTTTTTAATATTTGAGTTCTTTTGAAATTTGCTTTCATTCTGCATCAGAAGTCGAAAGAGTGGGGGGAGAGTGTGTGAAGGAATTTGGTTTTACTTTAAAATGATATTTTAGAATTCTTCTTCCAAAAGCTTTTTTTAAAAAATCTATATTTCCCATTAGTCTGACCTGATTTCATGAGCTATCAGTAATAGCAATCATTAGTATTACCAAAATCAGTAAAAGTAGCACTTGAAACAGCTTATATTCTCTATTTAATTTTTAAGTGCACAACAGCTGCCACTTACAACTTATTTTCTAGCCCAAAGTGTTTCCCAGTTCTGCTGTAACAGACAGTTGACTTCTTTAGTTGTTTCTCATTCTTTCTTCTTATTTTCATATTTCTATATTCTAAGTTCTCCCAAAAAACAGCCTTACAATGTCCTTCCTTTGCATCCATTTGAAAGTACAACTATAGATGCAGAAGGTATCAGCCAGTTGCAATGTAGTTGCACTATGTAGTTGGATAATAGAAAGCTCAAGGTACAACTGGGTAATGCAGCATGTAATTTTTTTCTTATCCTTATTTCCCCCCCTCCCATTGCTACATACATCCCTCCCACTGAGCTCATGGCAATAAAATACTCCGTTTTCCAACAAAGGGGTCCTAATGATTCCATTTTTCAACAAGATACTCTCTCAGATGAACTGCAAAGAGCACTTTTAAAATTAAATTGCAAAAGTTACATGTGGCATTATAACAGCTGAGAAAAATAGAAGATAATAAAATATAAAGAATATGCTATGCAAAGGTATTTGTTATAGAAATTACTTTGATCCTTTCCAAGTTTCATTCCTGCTTTCTCCTCATAAAGCCATCCCTTTGTCCTGTCACCATATCAGCTGTCTATCAGCTTTCTACAGATCTGAGAGGTCTACATCCTTTTCTGTACCCTTCCTTTAAGTAACCTTGCTAGGAAGCAAATGTTTTCTTCTGAGCCAGGTTTTGTCCTGCGACCTTCTAGAGCTTTCCCCTTTACGTTTGATGCAAAGAGTAATCAACAAAAACTGCTAGCACTGTTTGGCTTTAATAACTATTTACTACTGAAGAGTGGAAATAACACCACACTCCCATGCTGTTGCTATAGCCTTAGATACCTCAAAGGCTGATTCACATGATCTGCTAACAGTAAGATTATATGATAATTCTTGTATCTAACAACTTCATTCATTTCTTTTATTAAATAGCAACTTTTCTGATAATATTTGTGAGACTAACTACTTGATTTCCACGGGCTTTCACTTGACTGATTGCCTACTACCTACTACTTCACATCAAGGAAGAAAAATTACTTTTCAATACTGGCATCCAGTCTATTTTTCTGATGGAACAGAATGAGCACTTTTAGCTGTACTTGATATCCCTGGCTAAATCTCATCAATTCACTGAAATATAGTTCCTTTCAAACCTTCTGGGTGTTTTAGGAAACAGAACGAGAGCTTCCCATTATCTTCCTCTTTTCCCTCCTGCCTCCCTTCCCCACCAACCACAACCTCAGTTTCGAGTCAGCAGACAGCACTGAAACATATCTTTGCACAGAGGAGGGGGTGCTTTTGTTAAATCACAGCCATAGTTCTTACCAACTCTATGATTACATAGCAGAAGATATTTTTAACTGACAATTTGAATCTATCCATCACCTTGTTCAAATTTCAAGTTAGAAAAAAACATTTGGATACTCTCAACATTTAATACATGCTATTTTCCTTTTTTGACAAAACCCTCAATGGAAAAAAAAAATCCTTTAAGATTAGTTTACAGTCTATCTAGAGTCAAAATCACTTTAAAAAAAAAAAATCCAAAACCAAACAAATGTCAACAATATATCAGGACCATCTGCATTTTCTGGAAGCACTGCTTGCAGAGATAGCTAAGATCCTGACACTTGGTTTTGAGCTTTGTAGATCTCAACAGTTTAGGTACAAAATGTGTCTCATTTGTTTTTCCACTATGTTTTACATGAAGTCAGTCTGTACAATCTTCAAAATAAGCCGCAGATGATCTGTACTGCAACCATACATCCCAGAGTTTCCAACAGAAAAAGTACTAGCTCCCATGAAGTTTTCAAGCTTTACCAAACCTGCATGTGCATTTGGAGTCTTCCATGAACCCAAAGAAAATATTAGAAGTGAAGCTGCATTCATAATGCGGACACGTATTTCTCCCCTCAGCTGCAGAATCCTGAAATCTGAATTGTGATCAAGAGTCTCAGGAATAGATACAGGGACATAGGAATAGGAAGTTCTAGTAGCAGTTTAATGACATATGTATTTAATGACACATACACCGCTGTTGGTTTACCTGTCTACTTTGATCAATACTACTCCAAGTCCCCAGAGGACTTCTAGCATGCTTTTATTATCCTGCAGTATATATCCCTGTCCTTGTGATTCACTTATTTCCTCCAATCTATTTCACCATTATGTAAATCTCGTCCTCTGAAATGTTGTCTTTAGGCAAATTTCAAGCAAATATTTCATGTCTGTTTTATTTCTTTAAAAAACCTACAGTAGTTAGTCAAAGAGCTTAGGAAAATCACCAGAAGACAATTAAGGATAAAAACAGTTCTCTGGAAAAAGATAATCTAAAAATAATCTAAGAAACCAAAGACAACATAATGAAGTTAGAAAAGGAAGGCCTTTTACGTTGTGAGAAATAATGACGAATAAGAGTTCTGAATTCAGTATTGATACTAACGGTACTTTCTAATCTGAACTTATAGTCATGAAGCATTGGGGAACACTTTACAGACACTCATCACATACTTTGAATGAACTTGGCTTGGACTCCCTTAAGTCCCATACACGAGCCTTGAAGCCAAATCTCCCAAATTCTGAGAAAGCCAAGAGTTAAGGTTAACAGCAAAATTACTGAAAACATACTTGAATAATAGTAACCTTTTCCCTCTAATAAATCTATAACTCTAACCATTTGATTCCAATCCTGCTGTCATGATTCTCTCTTGAAGGACACTTGGTCATTAGAAACTAGTTTGCCTGGCCACCAGTACTATTAACACACTACCCGTGACCAATAAAACCAGCAAAAGACATGCTGTTTTGTATTTGGAAGGAGGGAATAGAAAACTTATATTTATACATGGTAAGCATCCAAGTGTAGCAGGAATGAAATATTTTCTAGTACTAGTCTGATGACAAGCTACAGCAATTTTGAACTAATGACAAATTTCAACCTAATTGTAAATCTACTTGCACTCTGAAGTTGGTGATGATTGTTTCAAATGAAATGGGCCTAAGCTATGTAATAATCACTGTTTCTACACCCAGCATCTGCTTCAAAGCCTTTATTTCTTATTTATACAATAAGAAAGTAGGATACTCAGTATCTCAGCAAACAACATCTGCCACAAGTTTGTTAGTATGCACAGCAATTGTGGAAACTTCCAGCAATTCGTTCAGATGGGATGGTTGAATGGGCAGTAAGAATGGGCTGTTCTACTGCAAGCTAAACATTTCAGTAGTACGATCTTCCATTAGTCAGAAATTACGGTCTTCATGTTACCTGTGGGAACTAAGGCCATCATGTTGATTCTAATCAATGTGTCCTTTATGATCAAAATGTGTGACTGTTGTCATGTAAGCCTAGCCGGCAACTAAGAACGACACAGCCGCTTGCTCATGTCCCCCACACCCCAGTGGGAAGAAGAATTGGGAGAAAAAGATAGAAACTGCGTGCGCTGAGATATGGACATTTTACTTGAACAACACAAAGAGAAAAGAAACAACAGTAATAACAATTATAGTAATTAAATAATACATAAAACAAGTGATATAAAACATAGTAGCTTACCATCTGGAGCCCTGCTGCCAACGCCCCTAACTGACACTACCCATGCTGACACCACCCAACCCAGCCGCAGAGTAAGTTACAGGCCAGCTTCGCTCCTTAATGTACTAGCTGTGACATCAGTATGGTGCTGAATATCCCATTGGATGGTTTGGTCTGGCTATCCTAGCTGTGGCCCCTCCCAGCTTCTTGTGAAAATTAACCCTATCTTAGCTAAACCCAGGACAATGACATGAAAAGTCCATTATGAAACTAGAGTAGCACACATCACATTATATAGCTGTCATAGCACATATCATCGTTCAGTGTCTATTCACTATCCGATAACATTGTGTAACTGTATGCTTCAGAAAATGATCCTAAAGAGATGACAAAAACTCCACTACAGAGAGAGTTCTAGATTCCATAACAACAGCAGAAACTGTACTTCAAGATTTGCTAAAGAACGATAAGATGAGCTGATTCATGGCAACTTGGCCACTAAAAATCTACTCACACCTTAATATGACTCTTGTCTTAATGTCGAGATGAAGAATATTCTCCCACTCTGTGAAATACTCTGGATATGAAGCAAAGTTTGGATATTTGACATCACTGAAAACATATCAGTTTTATTGTTTCTATGTGTCTTTTTCCAAAACCCCTGATTTATATCCCACATGTATCACTGATATTTCTACTCCATCTTGATTTTTATCTGGCTAAAGTGATGCAGCTAGAAGAGATTGCCTTAGCTGTGCTGGCATCTCTGAGCAAGGACTATACATTTCCTTAGTAGCTTGATACTGCTCTCTTTCACGGGCACCCCCTTGCCTTGGGGAAAGAGCTTGCATGCCCTTGCGAAGTTGAGAGCTATGCTGGTGGTGGCATATGCCTCCGGTAGGGTCTCCCAAGCCTGACAGGTCTCAACTGAAGGGTCAGACAAAGTGTGTCCACAGGCAGGATGGGCTCACTAGCCTTCGGGCAACCATCCTAGGAGAAGGACAACTCTAACTCCAAACCCGGGCAGATGGAGCTCGTTTAGCCCTGTAAGGCCATCCATCTAAGAGAAGGATACTCTAACCAAACCTACGACCTGAGGACTTTGCTGTCACCGTCCAAGCTCGCTAGGCCCTGGCAGATGAACCTCAGGTGTAAAGGGTGGGGCCAGTCTCGCGCACGCTGCGCCTCACCTAAAAAATCCACCGCGCAGGCTTGAAGGGTGTACTCACGTTTGCAAAGCCCTGTAGCGACAGGCAAGGGACGAAACGGCAGGTGGAAAGATGTCACTGGAAGCCGCAGACCCAACCCTGCATGCAGGCGGTTCAGGACATTGGTCGCTTGAGACTGACCCGGGAGATGACAGTCTCGTTTGGCAGCATCCTGAATGACCAAGCAGCCTTTTTCAAGGAGAGCACTGCTTGCTCCACATGGAGAGGGGCCTAGAAAAGGTGGCCTAACCAAAGCTCATCTCCCTTCCAATCCGGTTGGCTAGCTGCGGCCAACGGACATCTTCTTCTGCGGTCAACCAAAGACAAAGAGACAAAGGCATACACCTGCCTCCAAAGGTGTGTCCAGATTGACACTCGCATGCTGGAACATCAGAACCATGCTCGATACAGCAGACAGTGGGCGTCCTGAACGCCGTTCTGCTATAATTGCTCACGAACTGTCACGACTCAACATCGACATTGCTGCTCTCAGTGAAGTTCGCCTTCATGAGGAAGGCAGCCTTAAAGAACATGGTGCCGGCTACACACTGTATTGGTCAGGCAAACCCAAAACCGAAAGTCATCATTCCGGAGTTGGCTTCATGATTAAAAACTCCATCGCCTCTAAACTTGAAAATTTGCCAACAGGTCATTCCGATCGCATTATCTCCTTACGCCTCCCGCTACACAACAAGCAACATGTTGTTCTCTTCAGCATATATGCCCCAACTCTCCAAGCTGACCCTACAGAAAAAGACAAATTCTACACCGATCTGCGCCGCCTTACTCAAAAGGTTCCTGCGGATGATAAGATCATAATCCTTGGTGACTTCAACGCCCGAGTAGGTAAGAACTCTGAAGCCTGGAAAGGAGTACTAGGCAAGCATGGAGTTGGAAACTGCCATGACAACGGTCGCCTCTTGCTAGAGTTTTGTGCTGAGCAGCAGCTTACCATCACCAACACTCTCTTCCAGCAGAAAGACAGCCTGAAGACAACCTGGATGCATCCTCGATCTAAACACTGGCACCTCATTGACTATATCTTAGTGCGCCAGAGAAACGTTCGCGATGTCTGTCACACCCGAGTGATGCCTAGTGCAGAATGTCAAACAGACCACCGCCTTCTGCGCTGCAAACTTAACCTCCACTTTAAGCCCAAACCTAAGAGGGGCGGCATTCTGAGGAGGAGGCTCCAAGTTAACAATCTTCAAACAGCTGCAGTGAGAGACAGCTTCCAGGCAAACCTTCAAACTAGGCTTGAAGACTGTCCCATAGACTCTTCTCCTGAAGCGCTTTGGCAACATATTAAAAATAGCATCCTGCAGTCCTCCGAAGAATTCTTAGGGTTCTCCACAAAGAAAAACAAAGACTGGTTTGATGAAAACAATCCAGAGATCCAGGAATTGCTGGCAAAGAAGAGATCTGCTCACCAAGCACACCTCGCTCAGCCATCTTGCCATGTAAGAAAAGCAGCCTTTCGTCTTGCATGCAGTAAACTCCAACAGAAACTTCGAGACATCCAGAACAAGTGGTGGCTCAACCTAGCAAAAAAGACTCAACTATGCGCAGATTTGGGTGACCACAGAGGATTCTATGAGGCTCTGAAAGCAGTGTACGGACCCACACACCAAGTTCAAAGCCCCCTACTCAGCGCAGATGGCCAAACGCTTCTCACAGATAAAACCTCCATCCTGAATCGATGGTCTGAACACTTTCAAACTCTCTTCAGTGCCAACTGTGTAGTCCAAGACTCAGGAATCCAGCTCATCCCAAAACAAACGGTGAAAAATGAATTGGATATAGCTCCTGCTATGGGAGAGACCCTTAAGGCCATACAGCAGATGAAAACCGGCAAGGCAGCTGGGGTCGATGGAATCCCGCCTGAAATCTGGAAACATGGAGGCCAAACGCTCCATGCTAAATTTCACGAGCTAGTTGTGCGCTGCTGGGAACAAGGCGAACTACCACCAGATCTCCGTGATGCAATCATCATCACCCTGTACAAGAAAAAAGGAGTCAAGTCAGACTGCTCAAACTACCGAGGCATATCTCTGCTCTCCATTGCTGGAAAAATTCTCGCAATAATACTATTGAACAGATTGGTACCCGCTATCGCAGAAGAACTTCTACCTGAAAGTCAGTGTGGTTTCAGAGCCAACAGAAGTACCACAGACATGGTATTCGTTCTTAGACAACTGCAAGAGAAGTGTAGGGAACAGAACAAGGGTCTCTATGTAACTTTCGTTGATCTCACCAAAGCCTTTGACACTGTGAGCAGAAAAGGTCTGTGGCAGATCTTGGAACGATTAGGATGTCCCCCCAAGTTCCTCAAAATGATTATCCTGTTACATGAGGGGCAGCGCGGCCAAGTCAGATATGGCGATGCACTCTCTGAGCCCTTCCCAATAGCCAATGGTGTGAAACAAGGTTGCGTTCTCGCACCAACTTTATTCACAGTTTTCTTCAGCATGATGCTCCAAAGGGCCACGGCAGACCTCGACGAACAAGACGGCATTTATATCCGATATCGTACCGATGGGAGCCTTTTCAACCTAAGGCGACTGAAGGCCCGCACCAAGACCCTGAATCACCTTGTCTGCGAGCTGCTTTTTGCTGACGATGCCGCCCTTGTTGCCCACACAGAAACAGCTCTGCAGCGCTTAACATCCTGCTTTGCAGAGGCGGCTGAGCTTTTTGGGCTGGAAGTCAGCTTGAAGAAGACAGTAGTTCTCTACCAACCAGCACCACAAGATGATTACCATCATCCCCACATCACCATTGGCGAGTCAGAGCTTCAGCCAGTCCAGCAGTTCAGCTATCTGGGTAGCATCATCTCCTCAGATGCCACGATCGACAAAGAGATAGACAACAGAATAGCAAAGGCAAACAGAGCTTTCGGAAAACTCCATAAAAGAGTCTGGTGCAATAAACACCTGAAGAAAAGTACAAAGATCAGTGTCTACAGAGCCGTGGTACTGTCTACTCTTCTGTACGGGTCTGAATCATGGGTCATCTACCGCCACCATCTGCGACTCCTCGAACGCTTCCATCAGCGCTGCCTCCGCACAATCCTAAACATCCACTGGACTGACTACGTGACTAACGTTGCTGTCCTTGAACAGGCAGACGTCACCAGTATTGAGGCCATGTTGCTGAAAACGCAGCTGCGTTGGGCAGGGCACGTCTCCAGGATGGCGGATCACCGCCTCCCTAAGATCGTGTTCTATGGTGAACTTGCCACCGGCTGCCGCAAGAGAAGAGCTCCAAAGAGGAGATATAAGGACTCCCTGAAACAACACCTCAGCCTAGGCCATATTGACCACCATCAGTGGTCCACCCTGGCCTCCAATCGGGAGATTTGGAGACACACCATACATAACGCTGCTGTCTCCTTTGAAAGCACGCATAGAATCAGGCTCGAGGAGAAAAGACAGCGCAGAAAGAACCGTGCCTCGACTATACCACCCAAGGAGACCCTCCGGTGTGCTCTTTGCAACCGGTCTTGCCTATCCCGCATTGGCCTTTTCAGCCATCAACGCGCTTGCAATAAGTGTGGGCAAAGCCCTTCCCAAATCTTCGTCCGCGAAGCCAAGCCATGATGAATGAATGAATGATACTGCTACACCTACTTGGTAAACAATGTATCATAAATAATTATTATATATGGTCTAGGGCTGAATATTTTAGGAGTTTACCGTTCTTAAACATATTTGCTAGTTTCACAAATAAAGCATGTTATGAACAATCACATTTTTATTGTTTTGTGCAATGTCTAATAAAATCCCTTCCGAGGTAAACAATTCAGCTTCTTCAATCAATAAATCCTCAAACTGCCAAAAACCCTAAAAACTGCTCCCAAACAGTCAAGCAGAACAGGTTTGTAAGAGGAAGGGGGGAAAAAAGTAAATCCATTTTCATTACTGACCAATATTTAAGAGAAATTTAAAAATAATTTTATTTTCACACAGTGCTTCAGTTTGAGATTACTTTCCTGGTTCAAGAGCCAGACTCAAAAATCTCTAGACTCTCTTTCAGAATCATCTTAACAGCATATAAAGTATATCTAACTTTTCATGAGACATAATAATAAAGTGGTGTAATCAACACACCAGCTCCAACCCTTTTGAACTTCAGACCTGCTTTTCTAGTAGCTGCGTCCAAGACAAGTTCAACCTGTGTGCTAGCACCCATTACAGTACTTCAGATTAAACTGTGAAGAACTACTCTCAGAAGTTACAGGTGCCTCTTTTTCAGATTCCATTGCATCAATTCTTTTTTATTATTATTTAAAAAAAAATCTTTTCCTCTTAATAATTTACAGTTAAACAGAAAATTATTAGGCCTTATTCAAGTATTCTGCTTCTTTGGGTTCAGGTTATAAGTGCACTATGGAAAACACAATAGCAAAAAGAAAAGAGTGCACGACTGAAAATATAAGAGATGCATAAGAAGTTTTGATACATTCTGTGGCTGCAGGAGCAGGAACTGCAGTGACGTGCACTTCTGAGACAGTGTGGAATAGTTAAAAAATTAACTTTTTTGATAAGGTAAGAAGAGTCGTAATGAGTTAATTTTAGGGTTACATTATGTCAGTAGAAAACTGGGCTGCTATAAAACAGTAGTTGTTTAGCCCCCACTTTTTCTTAAAGGTACTTTACACACTCCAAACAGTGTCATCTGTCTCTCTGCACCCAAGTACCTGAGAGACAGTGAGCACATATATATGTATGTTCATAACTACACACATTCGGTATCTTGAAAAGCACCAGAAAAACATCAGTGCACCAAGATAACTACCACTAAATGACACTGGTTTCTTGTAAAACGTTCTGCAGTAGGGAAGCGGCAATTATTTTTTCACTATCTATTGGAAGCAGAGAACAGAGGCTCAGGAAGCATAGTGAAAGCAGTAAAGTTTGACATCTAAAGTTCCAGTCTAAAGATGCCTTATAGCCACCGTATTTGTATGGTCCTTGTTGTACGATCAAAGCCTAAGTCACCTGTTCAAGGATGTCTAGCAGTAAGCAGCATGCCAGCTCTTACACTGCTGAAAGGTCAGGTTCAAAGTTTGTTGGCAAGCTATCTGAAAGTTAGTTATCTAGCAGATCTATCTGAAATAAGGTAGAGGAATGCCAGCAAAATGGAAAAGAGGAATTTCTACTTCTTTAAGCTTGTCCCTGGACGTGCCTGCAGTAGCAAGAGGCTGGCAGAAGAAAAGCACAGACAGAAAACCATGCGAGGAAAAGGCAGATAGTGAGCAAAAGGTAAAGAAGCAGGAATGTAATGATACAAAGTCTAGAAAGCAGAAATCAGGAGTATGGTTTAAGGATGAATGAAGGATGCCTGAAAATCGTTTAATCCAAAACTCATTGAAGACAATGGGAAGGCTTTCAAGATGGTTTAATGTGAGGCTTGTAATCTTGAATGACTGCATTTAGTATCACTGCTTGACCAGTATATCAAAAAACGGTGAGCAATGCTTAAAAAATGACTTCATAAAGACTCTTCAGAGATGAAGATGCCACTGCTTCTTTGAAGATACAGTCATTAAAGGCTGAAGCATGTGAGTCCTCTGAAGTTTAACTATAATCTCCTTATTTCTTATTGAGTTTCTGAAATCTTCTCTGGTGAAAACAGGAAGCAAAACTGAGGCAAACAGCTTAATCTGGAGGTTACCTGTAGAATATTATAATTCTCAGCTTTTTTTTTTTTTTGTGGGCATGGTCATGTGCGTGTGCCTGATTCTAACAGCATTTAAGATTTTTACTGTTGCATTTACCTGAACAAACATTGAAATGCAGTGTAATTTCCAAAGTTACAATACCTGTTTGTTGCAGGCTGCTTGTCACCCACTGATATACATTTACTTTTGAAATAATATTTCACTGTTCAGTTAAGGACAGTTAGGGGATGGTCCTGTAGGGGAAAATTTTCTCTAGCACAGGCTAATATTTTACTGAAAAAACCAAACCAAAACAAAACAACCCTTTATTGAAGCAAATTGATACTTTTGTGATTCAGAAAAGAAGCCAAAGACACTAACACATAACAAGTTCAGTCTTAGTGAATTCTGAAGCAAACACAAATGTGTATATGAGGACATTCAAATACATTCATATACACAATGTCTGGAGGTAGGTATTAGACACTGAATGAGGCTTTCCTGTCTCGGTGCAGAAAACTCATCATTATTTGTATGATAGGGTTCTGAACAATGGTGCATTTGTATTTGCAATTGACATCCAATTGAAAAAAAGCTCTGTTCTCTTTACGGAGAAGACTAAATAATATAGGTTGTGTAGTCTTAAGTATAACCGAAGGTTTGTTTGTAGGGGTTTTTTTACTTTAATTTTGATAACTGTGTAACACAAGACATTACTATGCTCAAGAAATGACAAAAAATACTTTAGGAGTATGAGGCACCAGTAGAGAAAGAACAGTTATCCAACTTGTGCTGGCTACATGGAAGACAAGCAAATATGGTACAAGTTTCAGCGATGTTTTGTCTGACTATAGACTGGGCAAGACAAGGCCAAATTCATTTCCACGGGCACATATTTTATACTGTCTCATAGTGCTTTCCTCTGCAAATGAGTACAATCAAATCACTGAGCAGTTCCAGGAATGGTGCCAACCTTTTATGAAGAAATGTATCAGTCAATCATTCAGTCTCACAGAACAGGCATTCAGTTTACGTACTTCATAACCTAATAGGATCCAGTTTGTTCACGTATTTACCAGTCTGGAAAGAAGTCAATATATGGGAGTAAAAGACAGAAAATGCCGCAAACAGATCTCAACAAAAAATTAATAAAGAGAGCTTGAAATTCCAGACAGGACCAAGTTAAAATTAAGTTTTAAGTTTTCAAATATTTGTTTGTAAAAATAACTACGGTGGGGTAGTTGTGGGGTTTTTTGGATTTGTTGTTGTTGCTGTTGTTGACTTTTTTGTAGGCTATTTTTTGTTTGTTTTTTAATGCAGGCACTCTGTTCATGGAATACTGTTTGCACTTTCTTTCTATGTAACAAGTTGCAAAAAATCTACATTCTTTCTCCTGATACCTCAAAGATTTCACTGCTTTGATGTCAATCCCAATGTTATGCCTTGGTAGTCAAAGCAGAACTGCCTGTGAATGTACTAAACACATGCCTAAAACCCGTTAAATGCTTTGGTAACAGAATTGATGGTACAGCAGCCCTGATCATGTGGATCAAAGCTTATGAGCCTTAAAGGCAGGAAAACTCCATGTGCATTTGTGATACATCAAGATGTAAAAAGAGTTGTCAGCACAAAACCTAATGAGAAGCAGCAGAATTGACACTACTCAAACTCAAGTTTTGGAAGAGATGTAGGAAAATACCTACAAGTCATGCTCGCAAGTCTCCTATGGGTAAATGTTTAGCACGTTAAAACAACGAGGCCCAAATAAGTCATGCGTCCGCACAGATTCAGCTGAAATCAACAAGTATCAAATCACGACTTCATTATTCTCCATTTAAGATAGTTGAGATTCTCCCTGATGGCCAAATGCTACAACAGTCACCTATAGCATAGGTTTTTCAATTTTCTGCCAGAAATCATTACTGAAGTGAAGAAAGCGGGACACCTAGGGTTGTGTTTAACGAAGGACAAAGAGAAAGGGTTGCTCTGGCTGAATACTGAAATTGATGGGAAGCAAAACCATAAAACTAATGAAAGGATTGTCTATAGCCAATTCATGTGTACTCTCTGGAAGTTAAATACTACCTCTTTCACCTAATAGAAGTAAAACTCTTAATAGTTATTTTGCAAAGTGTGGCCATAAAGCAGCCAAAGTAAACAGAAAACACAAGAGTGTTTTGTGCAAAAACAACAATCATCCCCTTACAAATTAAACAAAACCACTCCAAATCTGAGAACAAACTTTAAACCTTGTACACTTACATGTCAGGTAGCTGCATCTCCTGCTTCACTAAACCATTGTGCAAAGAAACAAAGAACTACCAAGGTAACAGAATCAAAGAATATAATCTTCCAAAAGTGAAAACTCCACAAGGGGGAACTATATATTAGTAGCATCACTCCTCTTCTGAGATAAACATTGATGTACAACAATAATGTACTCTGAGCACAATGTCTCAAGAGTTGCTTTTCCAGATGATGGATACAGTGATGGGTGCATCTGAACCACTGATTTCAGGCACGTACAAGAAGAAAATACAATAATGATGTTTGCCCATTTCTTTATAGCAAGGGTGAAAAATACATTGACACTTTTTGCACTCACATTTCACTAGTCCAAACTATGCATTGCTCCAGAGACCAAATAAAGTCCTGAAACAAAAAAGCAAAACCAAACAAAGAGTACCAAACAAAGAGTACCAAAGAGAACCAAACAAAATACCTTCACATAGAAATAAGGTTAAGAATACAGTTACTGTGGTGTTTATTCTGCACATGAACTGCAACATCAGAATTAAAGCGTAGTTCTATAGGCAGAAAACTGAAAAGAAAGAAAAGCAGCTTTAGAAGCTGATTTCACATTCCTTTACTTCACCAGGAAAGGAGACACTTAAAATTATTATTTATCGTCTTCGAAAAGCACTAACGAGAATGTGAGAATTACCACATTTCCATATTTTCCTTAAATTACAATCTCATTAGCAAAAACCTGTCATTATTTACCTTATAGGAGCAGTAGCTTCTTCCAAATGTCCTTATTTGGGTCTGTGTTGGAATAATGCATCACCAGAAAATTCATATCCTGAAGAGAAATAAGAGGGGGACAGACCCATATTTCTGAAGTTCCCAGTCTTGTAAAAAACATACATGTTCAACTTTACTTGTTGCAACAGCCTTATTGAAAAAGAATAGTTCTACATTTGTGTGTAAAATTAACTATTTCCCTAAATATTTTCAGGACTGAGGAAATCCATAGTCTTCTGCGTTCACAGTTTAATGGCTTGCATTAAGGCATAAGGAGAAGGAGCGTGGAACACATCTCAGAAACGGAATAACAGACAGGTCCAAACTTAGAGCAAACACAAAGGTTCTGAGTCAATCATTTAAATATGTAGTCATCTTATTAGGACAAGGTAATATTGGTGTCATTTACTGTAAGTCATCCCAGGAGAAAAATGTTCCCTAGAGTATCAAAACAAACTTCTAATGTCAGTTAATTATATGTTTATGATGTTGCAGAAGTGCTGTATTTTCTTTTGCTATCTTCAGTTATAACTGGCAAGAAAATAAACACTTGCAAATTCTGATTCCTTACACAATATGTAAGGTTTGTTTCAGTCTCACTTTAAATAATGACAAAACCACCACCACTTTCAAGGTTATGGCTGCTAAAACCAGAAGGGCCTGAAATTCTCTTTCTTTCATCTAAAGTCTATGGTTAAATAGGTTGTTATCTGGAAAAGAAAACTTGATGTACGTTGAGATTTCTTGATAGTTTTTCTATGTACTTTTAAATTCTACTGGCGGTTTGTTATCTTTTGAATTTTGGGGCTTTAAGACCTGAAAATGTAGAAGAACTACCAGCAGATATTATATGGTTATTTATGGCAGTGAAATTCACAGACATTTGATTGTTGAAGCAGTGCTATCAATACTTTGAAAGCACAGTAAAGAAAAAATATGGCTTTTTCTAAAAGATTTTGTTGGAAATTGAAATTTCTCTTGTATTCACTTAGCAAAAAGTATTTCTATCAACACATGTCCCTATAAGGGTGTTTAAGGTGCAGTAACATATGTTATCCATTCTGAAAGCCAGACAGAATTCGGCTCTTCATTGAAAATGGTATAAATTAAGATAACACCTTATAGTGCCATCTACTGCTAGAGCTACTAATTATTTTAATTTATATGCAATCAGCAATGCTTTAGTAGAAAAAGCCTCAGGAAATATAATTCAAATGTAAAGAAAGAGATGGTATAGCATGGTTCATCATGCAATATAACACAAATTATTGCCAAATCAATAGCTACATGGATTAGACAAAATTAATCCAAGAAGTAATTATCAAACTTGGATAAAGTATGAACAGTTTAATCTTATATCTCACCCACCCCACCCTTATTTTCTCTTCCTGGAATTTAATTCTGAGAAATCACTTTTAATGTCTTATTGCATGTATGTGCACATGAATCAAAGGCAATCCTTAGAAACTAGCCTTTTTCAATAACAGTTCTTGGGGTGAAAATGTTGTAGTAGACCTGACAGCACATTCACCATTCTAAAAAGAGATACACGTGCTGTAGTTTAAACAACATTTTTTCCCTTCTGGGACTCTGGTCTTATAAACAGTTTTGCAAATAAATACCTGCACTTTCATATTGCCCCACAAGTCTTGGGGCAATTATTAGAAGATTTGTATTATGAAGTCCAGCAGCATCTAGCAAACAGGAAGGATGAGTGTATGTAACCCTCACCAGAACCACGATAGTTCCTCTAACTGGGCTTGCATGGTGGGCTGCAGGGGAAGCTTCGGTGAGAAGCAGCTAGAAGCTTCCCCCACGTGTGGTAGAACCAATGTCAGCTGGCTCCAAGATGGACCTGATGTTGACCAAAGCTGAGCCAGTCAGCAACGGTGGTAGTGTCCCTGTGCTAAGATATTTAAGAAGGGGGGCAAGGGGTGTGGAATTGCACAACTGCAGATGGAGAGAGAAATGAGACCGTGTCTGACCCTGAATGACTGCAGCCTGTGGAAAGGGCCCATGCTGGAGCATTCATGAAGAACTGCAGCCCTCAGGAAGAATTCAGGTTGAAGTTCAAAGCGACTCTCATGGGAGAGACCCCATGCTGGAGCGGAGGAAAAGTGTGAGGAGTTCTGTCCCTGAGAAGGAAGGCGCAGTAGAAACAATGTGTGGCGAACTGACTACAACCTTCATTCTTCATCCCCCTGTGCTGCTGACAGGACAGGGGGTAGGCAAACAGGGAGTGAAGTTAAGCCCAGGGAAGAAGGAGAGGTGGGGGAAAGTTGTTTTAAGATTTAGTTTTTATTTCTCATTAACCTATGCTGATTTGATTGGTAATAAATGAAATTAATTTTCCCCAAGTCAAGTCTGTTTTGCCTGTCATGGTAATTGGTGAGTATCTCTCCCTGTCCTTATCTCGATCCATGAGACTTTCACTATTTTTTCTCTCCCTTGTCTGGTTGAGGAGGGTAAGTAATTGAGTGGCTTTGGTGGGCAGCTGGTGTCAACCCACCATAGTTCAAAATGTAACCACACAATTGATGATTTAATTTATTAATCTCAAAACACAGAGAACCAAATCTAGTGTCTAAACACCTAGAGAAATAATGAACCACCCAAGGGTAGAACTGGACATTCTGTAGGTGACACTACTCCTAAATCAACAGAGAACCGGAAGAGTAGAAGAGAGTTGCAAGCAACATTGAAATAACAAAAAAAAAAAACATTTCCCAGAGCCGCCATATTTTGACACTCACGTTTCTGTTAAGACTATCATCCTCTAATTCTAATGCTTTATTCAACGCAAGTTATAACACAAGTGGAGGCACGTCTTTAGCACTATTACTAGACAATGCATTTTCTGATGCCATGCCAACAGAAAACCTCCACATCAAAATTTTAGTCATATCTGTATGACATTTAGGTACATGTTTTTAATTTAACTATTTAGAAACACAACTTACAGATCCAGTTCTGGACACTCCTGCTGGCCACGTTGCATGCAATGTCTTCTGAGTATCTTCATCCATATCGCTGTAAAAAATTCTGAAATAAACAACAAAGAGCTTGTCTGTAACAATACAGAAGGGAATCTGCAAATTCATAGTGTTCTGGTTATTCATCAAGAAAATATACGCAACAACAACAAAAAGGTGTCATATACATAATCAAGTTAAAGTGAAAAACTGAAAAGGAATCTCAACATTTTGAGGGTTTTCAACATCAAGATATACTTCTCAAATTAAGGAACATTAAAATTTATGTCGTACACATATACCCTACATCTACTGGAATTTAGGGTTTGACAAAAATTCAGCTACAGAACTGATCTGTATTCAAAGCATACTAATTTTCATATGCATTCAGTTGCCAGACATGTGACCTGAGACTCATCATTCTCCCCGTAAGTACATTTTATTACTTCCTTTAAAGGTTACAAAGATCATTTCCAAAATATATTGATTTCCTAGTCACCTGGTCTTCCTCAGCTACAAGAACTGTTTCTCCCTTGGAGCTGACAAGCAGAACTTTAAACACCTGATAACATCATCATTTTTTCTGGCATGTTTTAGCACTGCTATTCGTGACTATTTAAGAATTTCATTACTGCAAAAGTGCAAATTATTAAATGAATGATTACCATGTCAGGTTGCAACTCTTGGCACATTTATATGTTTTATTTATGCGTTTCTTTTTATAGTTTTTTGATTTTATTTATTAATATCTCCAACACTGTGACAGAAAATGTATAACAAATTAAAAGAAAGAGGGGCTATGATTGCTACTTCAATAAAAAGGGAGATAATTTCAGAGTTTTATTATGGTTACAGAGTGACAATTTATCCATCACTGGGCAATCTTAGTAGGTTTGGTTTGGTGAAGTGTTAAATGTGTTAATGCCCTGATGATTCATGCACCAGATTGACGGTATTGTCAGCATTAACGATTGTTTTGGGTGCAATAATCACTTATGCTAAATATAATCGCCCTCATTGAAAGGAAATGTTCATACCACTTATCTTCAGAAAATGGATATTTGCAGAGCTGGATTGTGACTTTGCAGTTTTTTGGCTGGCCCCTTAGGATGGAATAACACTGAGTTTCACATTTTGTGACACAGTCCTCAAGTATATCATCCTTAGCAGAACAATCCTAGCAACAATTTTGTGCATCAAGCTGAATAAATGCAATAAACGCTCACATCTTCCCTCGTTCAAATATTCATCACACATCAGCTTAGTGTCTGCCCAGGAAAACTTTCAAAACTTCACTGTTTTCAAGTATATATATATATGTAAAGAGTGGGATTATTTTGTAATGTTACTAACTGGAATGCATTAATTTGCCCAAAGTAATTTTCTTGTAATGAACAAAACAGCTTTGTTAACAATCCACTAGACACATTCTGCATTTCTGATTTTTACAGATGGTCATCAAAACTGGAGAGGCAGTAACCCTTCGACAACCACTAACCTACTGATCAAAAGGCTCACCTAAATGGTAGGAGAACCATATTCAGATCCCAGCCCTGCTTAGCCTTGTGTTCACCAGGCAGATTTTGCTCCTTGAGGCATTGGCTGCTTTAGGAATAGTCCCTCTCAATCTCTTGTGCTGGACTGATTTAACTTTCTATGAACAAATATTAATTGCAGCAGAGACAAACAGAGTTTTTCCACAGCCCACATGAATACTATAACCAATGAGCTATAAAATCAGTGCTTCGCTGCTGCTCTCTTGCAGAGAGATATTTAACTGTTTCAAGAGTGAGTGAAGGAAATTAAGACACAAATGAGGAACCGTCTCAGTATCCCAATAATTAGGTTTCTGAAAGCTGGAAGCCACTAATTTCTCTCTGCCAATGAATGTTCTCAGCTCCGATACAGAACCGTACAGTATTTAAGTCCCAGACATGCTGTTAAAGATCCTTATTACCCAAGTGAATAAACAGTAATTTGTATGTTCACCACAATTTAAGAGACAAGGAACGTGGAACATGGATTGCTGTACTTGACACTGCATATGGAATAGTATTGCTCATTTCTGCACTGTTCCCAACACACATTAATTTTCTGGTAGGTAATCTATGGTTGCCTATTTTACTGTGGCCTCTACAAAAGGGCTCTGGGATGATTACCATGTTTCACAGGATATAACTGAAAGCAAGCAGCGCCTAACAATGATAGAGATCTGCAGTTTTCTCTCTTAGAGCAGCAGAATGAATCTTCCACAATAACAGCTAAACTTTGGTCACACTCAACATATCATTGAGTACCCAAATTGCAGGAAGCTCAATACCAAAGAAGATGCCATTCCTCCTCTCCCTGCTAACATGTATTCAACCTGGGCCTATAGCTATTGCAACACATACACTACAAAGGAACTACGACAATCTGCTCTCAAAAACAGCTTCTACAGGTTAATTCCCCCTGTAATGAATTTAATACACGCAATTGGAAAATAGCTTTCAGAAACAACCGTTGCCTTTTTCATCCTTGCACTGATGTGCAATATATTTATATTTGTGGTGCTGGAATTTTTTTTCTTCCCATATGATAAAAATTTCATGGTAGAATTAAAAAGGGCCAAGCTTTAAGCTTAGAATTACATAGTACTTAGTTGCAAGGGAATGTGTACCGAATGACACACTTGTTTATGCTTTCTTTCTTATGGCAGAGGATTCTTCATTTAGATATGCTGCATGAAAAATAGATCTTCTGCTCCTGGTAAAATTAAATGTTACTGATGCATGCACTTTTCCTGAAGTCTATTTTTGATAGACATCTATTACATTGAATCATTCTGGTTTTTTATCAAGATTTGCACAAATAAATGTTGACAATAAAATGAACATTTTACATAAATATTTTTAGCCAAGAGTAGACTGTGGGGGTAAAAATCACTGAGTCATTAAAATAATCCAGTTAACTTTGTACAACTGCCCTAGTTCCTTAAAAATACAGCCTGCTTGATCTATTATTCAAATCATAGGTTTATTCACTTATGTAGCAAACCTGGTTTATTACTTCATGGTGATTGTCACATGACAATACTCACTGACTGCACAGAATTCATATGAAAATAAAATCCACATTTAACCTTTGAGAAATCCGTCAAGTTCATTGACCTATTCCTGCAGACAGCCACTGATCTGGGGTAAGCTGCTCTTCCTGCTTTTAACAGCTAGCTGGTCAAGTCTGATCTAAATTAAAGAGGAATTTGCAAGGCAGGAGAATTCTTTATTTACAGTAAGGAATGTGAATGCTCTACCAATGCTTTCATCTAAATAGCAACATCAATCCAGAAGAGTCAACTGCAGATTTAAATAAGTGTACTTAATGGAAACAATGTTATGTCTCTGAACCATACATATCTTGAATTAACCAGTGCCTGTCACCGTGTGATCATCACCACTAACTGTCCACACATGAGCCAAAATCTGGAACTAAAGTTGTAGTTACGCATATTTGCTAATGCAATAGAAGAAGGTATGAGTCAAGTAAGAGTGAAATAACTGTCCACTGCAGCTGACAAAAGTCCAGTTGGCTTGTACATTTTTTCTGTACAAAAAAAAATGAACAAGAAAACAATGTCTAGTAGCTATCCCTTTACTTCTCAACCTGAATGTACAACCTTTCAGCTACGAGGAGGCTCAACTTTCAGCAGAAATCTTGAATGGTGCAAACCGCAAAATTCTGTGGTCATCAAAATGCTTGAGAGCATTTATTCCCAACTCTGGTACTAAAATATGTATTCACTATGTAAAAATTGTGTATGCAAAGACTATTTAATAAAAAGGGGGGCAGCCAAATTAAGTTAAAAAGATGGGGATGGGAAAATAGATGTCTTTAGACATCTATATTTAGAGACTTACAAAGCACGCCATTTCCAGAGAGCTCATGTATTTGCTGTAACAAATAAACAGAATTTTCATGACTGCTGGTTAATATATTTTCAGATATGCCAAAACCAGACCCCACCTAACTTGATATTTTACATGGTCTTATGAAATAAGATCCTCAAACTGAGACCAAACCCCATAGATTTGCAAGGGTACTCGTTGCTTGTTCTGCCCCCTGAGCCATAAAATTCCTCAGTCGTGTTCTGTTATCACAGAACATGTACATTGTTCCACTCCAATGAGACACTAAGTGAAATCCAGCCCATCACTATAAAAAAAACCAAAAAACAAAACAAAAAAAACCCCAAAAAACCCCCACCTAAACAAAACAACCCCCCCCAAACCAATAAAACCCTGAGACCACAAAACCACTCCAAAATTTAGAAGTTAATTTGTCTCATTACTATTCATGCATGCAACAAAGCAGTGAAAAAAAAAAAAATTAAAACCTAAAATGCCAGAGAACAGTAGCCCAAACAGCCTTAGCTTTCTGTGACTGGCAATTACAATGCAGACAATCCATGCAAGCACTGCCTTTGGCAGTGTTACAGAGGAAGTCTTTAGAAGTGTTAAATGGCTTACGAGACAGGAGACAGCGAGGAGGCAGGAGGCACTAGAAAGCAAGAGTGTGTTCCTCATACCAATAGTGTCAGTTCCATCTGAAAAAACAGCACTGCATGAACTCACCCACATGACAATTTGCACCTCAGCAAAAGGCAGCTTGCATAAATAGGAATAGCTACAGCTTACTTGGGCACACAGGAGATGCATATTTAGCTACCAGCATTTAAATGTGACTCAGTTTTGCTCAGATCAACACTTAGCATGTTGAGAACCTTGTTCAAAGCAATATCCACAGGATGAAAAAATACAGTCTGTCTTTGTTGCCTTTCACCTGAGAAGAGCTGTGTCCCATTCATAGCTCTACCCTTCACTACATATAGAGTACAGGCACACAATATCTGTCAGAAGGTAAATCCTGAGCAAATGCTCGCATAAAAGTATAGAAGAAAGGCTTGGAACTAGTCTCTGTTCCCATACAAGGTATTTTTGGAGTGAAGGTAGTGTAGTTTTTTAGGTATAAGATTCCCTCCACCCCAGGAAACCACTTTTTTATTTTTTAGTTTCATTGATGTAGAAACATACTATTTTCTATTTATTTATTACTTTTTTTATTCCATTGAGAATATCATGAATTCTTCTTAAAGAATAGGAATTTTCACAGGAAAATAGAAAAACTTATGGATTGTCTAAATTTTGAGATGATTTTTTTAGTATCTTTAATTTCCCGCTGCAAAGTTACTAAACAAAAAAAAAGTTACACATTTTGTTTTGAAAACAAAGACATGACAGAAACAAATAAGGTCAAAAATTACTAAATTACTATTTTATTCAACCTTGAAATTAACTGAATGAGTTTGTAGCTGCTGCAGCTTTAATCACCTGCCTCACTACAATAATTAGTGTGTAAGAGGAAAGGACCAGTGTGGAAAGACAGTAGGCAACTTGCTCTTTGAGGTGATAAGTTGATGTGCTGCAGAGGACAACCAAAACCATTGACAGAAAGAAAGTGTAGAACTAAAAGTAAGTTAGACAGGGCTAGTAGTCTGCTTTAGAAACATAGAAACATCCTACGCCAACACAATCATCCTCTGCTGCATTTCAGGCGTGTGCCTCCTAAAAACTACATTCACTTCCCAGTAGGGTCATTATCACTGATTGATGGAAGCAAGCTTTGATTATGGAAGGCAAATTATATGGATATATGAAGCAGCAGTAATCATTCAGAGTAAGAGAAAGATGAGAATGTGAATTATTCCTTTGTAATAAGGAGTCCTAGGAAACCTCTTGTGAAACTGATTGCAAGGCAAAGTTACTTGCCAGGCATTGTCTCTGACCCTGCATGAAGCATGTGGTCATTCTTTATTTTATCAATTAGATGAATCCCTCTCTGCTGTTATCTCTTATTATTGTTTTGTAATTTTGCAGTGTAGACATCAGCTTGCACTCTAACACTATTGGGGAAGCCTATAGTAATACTGAGAATAGAGGTTGAATATTTGAGAGAGAGAAGTCTATTCGTATGAAGCTCTGATAAAAATAAACTCTAAGATATCTGCCGTCTCTTAAAAGACTGTCAATAAATCCATGGCATCTAACAGCCAAAATTTTCTCTTTTTTTAATCATGAAAAGTCTCTGTTTTTCTCTTCTGTAGGCAGAAGTTAGTGGTTTACTTTAATTGCTCTGGGTGTGAGAGCAGTGAGATTAGCAGTTACAAGCCAGAGGAATAAATACTTTTTTAATTGTTTTTAATTTTTAGCATAACCCTCAGATTATACTTCTTTGTTGTCAGCCACTCTACTCCATAGGAAATTCTGTAGCATGACTTTGTTTTTCCCCTGCAAGTCAGGTAATCTCCACGTCTCAAGGAATGGGCTGCTCAGTTTGTTAACATGAGGGCCACTGCTTGGCACTGTATACAGCTGGTTGAAAACTGATAGCTGAAATTGTTTTCAGGAGAAAACTACATTCTTAAAAAGCAAAATTTCCATGAAATTGTCTTCAAAGTTTTTTCCAAATCAGCTGTAACTTGAACCCTGCCACCTTGAGCTGCCCACTGTACTCAATAAGCAGCCAGGGTAAAGATTACAACTTGCAGTGTTGTGATTCCACTGACCTGTGCTGTATCAGGGTATCTAACTTGGTAATCACTATGCTTTTTCCCCATTTTTTCTTTCCTGGATATAATGTATGGCAGCAACCAAGTGTGAAGGTTGTTAATACATGGATTAAAATAAATGGGTATGACTCTGAAAGAGAAGGTAAAACTTCAGTCAAAATTTATTGGAACAGGTGTTTTCATGTCCATGGCCATTTAGACAGAGATTGTGAAGGGTCAAAGCATCCTAGACCAGAAACAGGCTTCTTACCTTTATTTGCCTCCTTAATAGCCTTGGAACATGTTGTGAGAGATCAAAACACATCCTATACTGTTTGCAAGCAATGAACATGTCATGTCTTCTTTTTTCTTTTCTTTTTTTTTTTTTTTCCCCCCAAAGACAGCAATCTGTTAAGTAACAACAAATAGGAACAAACGGGCATCTTGATTTCTCTAGGTCCTCAGTATTTCAAGTCAGATTAGAAATGGACCTCTGCATCATTGCCCATGGTGGTAAAAAACATTAAACTGGGATTTAACACCTGGTAAAGAGCACGGGCTCCATTGGTTATTTTCTGTGTGCTTAGGAACCACATCACTTTTTTCACTCTCCAACCACCTTAGACCTATTATTTGAAGTGAAACCAAAAGCTTAAACAATCCAAAAAGACTCCAAAGGGATTTTACTAAGGAAAGAAAAAAACATACATCAAACCCACACTTTGTACAAAGAAGTACAGAGGTGCTGAAATCGAACCTATTATCTAAAGCTTGTTGATCGCAACCAATCCTTCCTCCGTGACAACTCAAGAGTACTATTTCAGAAGTATCCCTACATAAGGAAGTTTTAAGAAATACTGTGTGGCTAATAATTCCAGTATCTTTCTTTTCCTTCAGTTAAAAATATGTGGAATCAACATGTTTGGACATGTATTTCAAAAGGCAAGTTCAACTGGCTTTATCTGAAAGCATGAGGAAGATCAATACTTGACAATTTAAGCGAAATGGCTAGCACCTTCTCAGAAGAGACATGATTTAGGTTTTGGTACAGCTAAGTATAAATGCTGTATGTCTGAAAAAAAGAAAAAACAACAACTATGTACTGCTTATTTTTCAGCCCTCAGAGATAATTTTTAAAAAGGAAAATAGGTCTTCCAGCTAAATTTTGCTGCGTGCATTTACAAACACACCAAATCCTAGGCATAGCTAATGTCTTGAAATTCACCAAGCTGAACCTTGTGTAATCTTCCTCTAAAATGCCAGGAATCAAGAGACATCATTTATCCTCTCCATATGAAAACTTAATTGATTTCTGTTAGCTTGGTATCATTATTCATAAAACTTCATAATACCGTCCCAGTCTATACCAAAGTCAGAATTAAAATGATGCTCAAACTTTCTTGTAGGCAGTTCAGTTAAAAAGAACCAGGAAAAAAAAATTAATTATAAATATGAACTTAATGTCTGAAACAGTTACTTATCTTTCCCCGGATAATTATTTAGTTACATGGATATAAATAAACCCAAATAAATCAAGCGCCAGGATTTAATAAACACAGGAAGTGTTACTTATCTCAGATTCTTCCAAACCCACACAGAACAACTTCTGTTACACTCAATGCAACCATCAAAGAGGCAGGGGTATGGGAGGAGGCCCTGGTAGAATAGCCTTGGATCTTTTAATATTCTTGCCTCAGATTAGTTTTGTCTAACATGAGCTTGATTAATGTTCACTCCCCAAAAGACCGTCATCTCATATGTCTACATAAACAGATATATTTATAATTCTGACAGATACATCTATAAATCTAACTTTTACAAGAAACTATCCAATTGTACTATTGCATTTCCACAAAAGAAAATATTTCCTCTGTTCCTACATGGTTCAATATATCCCTGGAGGAAAAAAATAGAAATAAAAAATTCAGCAAATTCGGCAGGGTACTTGTTCACTAAGTAGAATACACCAGCAAATTAAATTGAAGCAATGAATATTTAATATATTGTGAAATTTGTGGTTAACCAGAGTTCTTGCATGAAATAATGAGCTATTTCAGTCCTCAGATATTTTGTTATCACAAACCTGTCACTAAGGGAATGACAGATCCAACTTATATTGAAGACCACGGTCAACACTATGGGTTATGCAGGCAACTAGACCCTTACTGGTAATTTTGGTCCATTTAATGCTGTGTGGTATCAGAGCTTAACTGGCAAACTAGTCAATGAAAGCAAGTCAGAGCCCATACTGAATCTAAGCTAACCAAAATGGAGCCCAGACCCCTCCTCCTGGGTTACTGCAACCTTGCAAGGTACCATGGAGAGGCTTTCATGCTGGCATCATGTTGTGTTTGTTCTGTGGATAAGACTTGTTTTCCAAGATATAACCCAAACCTTTAATTCACATTGAGAATTCCTAGAGGAAATAAAAGAAAATAGAAAGAATAAGAAAAGCTATTAGATTTATTTTAAATCTTTGAAATAATCATCAACAGGGACACAATTTTCCCATTATTGTAAGGTAAGAACGCAATTCTGCATCCACAAGAAGATAGGAAGGTGTTAATACTCAGAAGCAACAGAATCCCAAATATCTTTGATCAGCTACGCCTCTTTCAGTAAATATTTGCAGATGGGGAAGCAGGAAAAACGGTAGAGTGAAAAACAAAGAAGGAATAATGTATGAGTCTGAATGGAAATGTGCATTACAAAAAAAAAAAATGCAATAAGGTTGCCACCTTTTCTAAAACGTTTTGGAAGGGCACTGAATTAGCAGAGATATTTTTTAAAATATTCATGCTGACTGCTCACTCCTCATTGCATTCAGAGAATCCTCCCTTGCAAGGTATGTTGTAAACTACTCAGAAAGTGAATAACGAAAAGCCTAAAATAAGGAATTAGATTTCTTTAAAGTGGATTACCACCCATCTATTTCCTTCAGCAATCCCATGCTGAAGGACGTGCAGGCCATCAGAAGCTGGGAGCAGGTGGATGTTCAGTGACACCAGCACCCCATACCTCCAGATATCCACAGTGCTGATTATGCACCTATAGAAATCTAGGCTTTATTTTGGTATTGGTTTCTTTTGACTTCTGTAAATAATGTGACAATTTGTCTGACATTACTTCGCAGGCTGGCTGCGATGCAACTTGCAAACATAAGTAGCTACTATGAGCCTGAGCAAAATATGAAACCGTTGTTTACCCAAGTTTCAATGCACTGCTCTTGGTATTGACTGATACGAATCACAGAAGCATCAAACTGTATCCAAGAGGGAAGCAGACACTAGAGAAACACGACGTACTTCTACATCACAGAATTAGAATAACTTACATATTCACAATGCAGGCATATACTATATGGCGTGGCTTTATTATTCTAGCATAAAAGGAGAAATACTGTCACAGCAAATTTTTGTGTTAGGCCTACAGGGATTCTCTTAGTTAATATGCATCTTAAATATGGTTACTATTTTAAAATAATATATACATAATATTTATCTTTTATTGGCAGAATAGACATAGATAAAATTATTAATCATAAACTACATGGGGACTACATGTTCAGTCGATCAGACATTATATTGTCATTGTAAACTAAATGATAAACTGCATTATATTGAGTGAGAAGGAATAATCATAACCTTAATGAGTTAAATACGGTTCTGTTCTGTTCTGTTGGGGAATAAAATTACACTTAGAGTAGTACATCAGGATCAAAGGTAAGTTAAAATAGTCGGTCTCAAGATGAAATACCATCTCTCGATACTTCATTTATAAAATAATGCTTTATTCTTTTTCTTGTAAATTCTTCTCAGAAGGTAAGTTACTAACAAAGGAATTGGTGTGGAAAACAAGAAAACTCCATAAAGTGTATTGATTCACAAAAAATTGAGTGTGTTTTGAAATATGGGTGTTTCCTTAAAACACGAAAAAACTGCAAGCAAATCCTTGTTCCTAGAAATAAAAAGGATATTTTTGGAAAAAACCACAGAAAATAATTAGAATTATTTTTCATCTAAAATATAACAGTTTTATGAAAGGTAACTCTTGCTGAACATACGCATTTTCTTTCCTGGACATGTTTATGGGTATAATCTAAATGTGGTATTAGATTAATTAAATGAATTGCATCAAGTGGAATAAATCCAAGTGGAAAACTGGCCAAGCAGCACACAGACGTCTTACTGAAGAATCGTGAATGAGAAGGTTTGTTTCTACTTGAAGCTATTGCGCCAAATAATTCAAAACTAGATGACTAAAAAAAAACCCCAAAACCAAAACCCAAAATCTAAATTTCACCTAATTAGAAAATACTGTTTTCTAACATTTTTCTACAAACATTTCAGATTATTTTAGATTGTAATTTTTAGAGAAAATCTCTTCCAAATTAGAATGAAAATTTTGCAATCCTGAAAGTAAAAACAGTTTAAATCCATTTAGGGCTGGGTGTATAATTTAAGGTTGGATCACGCATCCTGACAGAGGACATTACCAACAGCAAGCAGATTAAACCAAAGCCACAGATTTGAAGAGCTGGAATATTTTGATACAATGAAAGGTATTTCCTGGCTTGTGCATTTAGGATCTGTAAGCTTCAACTATGATTAAGACATTTTTATATTCTGAAAATTTTATTATAAAAGGTATTTTCTCAGAAATATCTCACACAAAACTGTGAAACTGGAACAGAGCGCAGATGTTAGTAGCATTTACAAGAGGCAAAGAGAAACGGCAGGACTTTGACAATACCCCATTAAACTACTTATTCTTCTTACGCCACTAACTATCCCCTCTCTGCTTCTTCCTTTGCGGGCGTTAGCAAATATGAGTAATAATACGGAGATGTCTGCAGCACGGCCAGATTGCACAGAAATAAAATGTGAGAACTTTAACTTGAATGGGAATAAAGCAGAACACTCAGTCTATACCCAGATCATAAGCCTGTTTTTCCAAGTGAGCCTGAAGTCAGTTTCTTTCACATTCAGACCCCAGGATTCCTTTAAGAATTTGGCACTCCACATCCCTATGCTTCTGTACTCATGTACCATACACCATCAAATGAGTATCACAGATCACTACTATTAGAAAGCCCATTCAACAGACATGAGAAAGTAGAAAGGCCAAAAAATTCTGTTGAAGAGACGAGAAGTTAGCAATTACATGCTACACCATCAAATTTATGTTGCATAAAGGTGGCGCTAGAAAGAGGTGTTTAAAATCTTCATACTAAACCAGAATATGAATTCACATAAATAAAGTGTTAATGCTGTAGAACATGTTTAAAATGAGCAGCTACTTATAAATAATGCACTAACTGTTCTGCATATAATAATAATAATGAAATACAAAATCTAGACTTGAGAAATGCTTAATGCTATAAGATTTGGTCCCTTCAATTTCATTTTAGAGAGAACTGGAAAAGATAGCCCAGAGCTGCTCATCGCTCTTACTCACCTTGGCACATAACAGCAGGTAAAAGATTTCAGAGTGCTAAAGAGCCAGATTTTACTTACACATTAGTCAAATGAGATTGGTCTTCTCCACTTTTTTTACCTTTTTAAATGAGAAAAAGGTTACACCTAGAGAATAAATAGCCATATAATAACAACTCAAACATTGAAATGTCACAAAGGCTCATATATTTTCAGATGGTAATTGTAGAGTGTTGCTTAGTTCAAGGACATTTCACTAGAAATAATAATAGTACACGGAATTCTGTCATCCATTATGTTGCTCGGTACTATTGGCATCTGAAAGCATGATTTAGCAGAATGTTAGAGGTAAGCAAAGGCTATCACTTGAAAATGCATTTTTAAAATTAAATTTGAAGTGGGAGATATCTTTCATGTTTTGATTTACATTTAATAATTACATTTAGCATCATTATTAATTTTAACTAACATTTTACAGTCAAAATGCACATTTTATTCACTGCTGCATCCATTTTCACTGCTTTTGAATTATTTTATATCGCAGAGTTTTTAATGTTTACTCTTCTGAAACATGGCAAATGCAAAAGAACCTCAATAAATTATTTACATTTTTAAAGACCAAAAGCTTATTAACATTTGCCTGGAAGAGTACATTTGTGTTTTGCTCTGAAGCTGAAAATGTAAATTAACATCTTCTGGCCTGATTCTTTTCCTCACTCTGTCAGTGTTTTTCTGAGTTAGAACGGTGCAAATGAGATAAATCAAGCCCAGGGCATATAAAGACCTCCAAGAATAATCCCCTTAACACCTTTAGAGCTCTCCACTGAACTTTAATTTTCAGTTGCTGCGGAAGAAAAATGCTGCAGACACAACAAATATCAACACTGAGAAAAAGGCCTCAATAATAGAAGTTCCTACTTCAGGATTTCAAAGGGTAGAGCTGGGATGTACACACCGATGACCTCTTCAGCTTTATTGATAACAGAGCGGGGCACATGAGGTAGTCAGAAGACAAAGGTGTACCTATTGATCTTGATATTCCTACTACCTTGAAGAAAGCAAAGAACATGCTGCTGAGGTTAACGAAGCTTTGTCAGTAGTAAATGAATGTGAGCAGTAACTGATCTAATGCCCAAAATATGAGCAGAGATGTCCAGTGGAAAAGGGTTATTTATTATTTTTTGTTGTTTTGGGAGGCAAGGGAGAATACAAACATGCTTATTTTCTACAAAAATATTTATTTTGCATTTAATTTTCACACAGCAAGACTGAAGAACAACCTGAGATGGCATGAAATGTTAGGGTTTATTAAATTAATATGAACCCTATCAAGTATTTCCCTTATAAGAGATATTGGTGTCCTAGCTCTTCAAAGAAGCTTAAATTTCATCACAGTCCGTTCCTCTGCAAATACACATATTTATCAACAGTTAAGGCAGCACTATTACTTTCACACTTATGGCGAGTTAGAGAAATCCTGACTTCAAAAGGGAACAGACACACCTTATGCATACTTGAATGAACAGCTGAAGCTGCTTAAAACAAGCATTGTCACCAAAGGATACCTGTCTCTGCACCACCCACTCCCTGTCAGCCCAAGCATCTTCATAGTGATGGGACAAACTGATCCAGGATAGAAGTAAACACATTTTCCAAGGGTAATTTTAAGCTGCATTAGGTCTCCTGTCCGGTTAATTAAGCAACTTCTTGAACACTTGTTCTGACCTAACAGAAGTTCACACAAAGTACTGAAAGGCTCTGTGGGAAGAAAGAATGTCAACTTTCATCAAGTTTAATAGTTTAATTATGACACTCCCAAGCACGGACACCACCCAACACTTAACAGTCAATGGAAGCTTCCTCCTCTCCATTCCATAGCTGACAACATTTAAGTGAGAGAGAATTCCAGAGCTTTCAAGTAGCTAAGGGACTCAAAATCTAACACATGGCAACAACCCCAAATCTTCTGCTTTTGCCACAGGAAATAGGAACTTTATGTTAACTATTTTGTGAAATATTACAGAAATAATGACTTTGGAATGATACCCTTATAGAAAAGAAGATGACACCTGCTGCAAAATTCTCATTTCAGTCTGTGTTGTGAAACAGCTTTTCTCACAGTGTTCTAATTCAGTGGTGTCCCTCTACTTACCCTCCCAGCCATGAAAAAGAAAAATAATTTAGAAGAAGAAAATGCTGAAAAGAAGGTTTTTGTGTGTGTGTGTATGAATCTCAGATCACACACCCAGATTTTCAATCACAAGATATAGCTAAATCACTCTGTGATGTTAGAGTATTCCAAATCTCAATTAAGGTCTTAATGAAAATTTTGAATCAGACTCAGTCCTGCCTCCTGAGTCAGTTGTGTCCCATCAGTGCTGTTTTGGTGTCCCTACACATAAAGTCTAAGGCACAGGAATGACTGTTGCAGCATTAATCTTTTCAATAAAAGTATTCTTTTGTTAAGTTAACCCCAAGGAGTAGTACAGATATCTTCCATGAAGGAGATCAACTGTACTCTGATTTTGTTTTCAAATCCCTCTGCTCTAGATACCTCAGTCAGAATGGTTTGTTTTGGGCTTCAACTCTAAGATCCAAGAATAAGTTCTTGCTACCTGCCAAATAAATAAATACATATTTTTTAAAAAATGAGAGAGAAAAAAAAAAAAGGCAGATAAACAAGTAGTCCTATATAAATAACAAAACAATTATTGAGAGAAAGAGATGGAGAATATCTTTAATGCTTACACTGGTGGCAGAGATTTGTAGTACTGCCAGAAGCAGAAAGATGAGGCTGGGTGGGGTGGGGATTGGGCAAGGTGGGGAAAGAGCTACGCGGAAAGAGTCTTCAGATTGAAGACACAGTGAAATTGTGGAAAGCCAAAAAATGTAATGCAGAAGAAAGAACTGAAATGAACATATAGATTGAAAAAAGGCAATAAAAGGAAAGAATAAAATCTGCCAAAAAGCAAATCAGAACTGAGCTGATGACCTGGCTTCTTGGTTAGGATTCTAATAAGACATAGAGGCATCATTAAATGGTGAGAGTTATACTGAGGTCAGAGATCAAGATGAGCACAATAAAACCATGTTCTTTCTTTTTTCCCCCCTTTTAAAACATTTCTGTGAGACAACTGCACTCGAGAATCAGCATAGCTGATGCAGTCTAGTGCAATGCAGACCCACGTGCTAGAAGGACAGAGCAGTTCAAAGCAGAACTGCCTTTAAATGCTCTGGACTGAGGGAAGAGAAAGTTCCAATTCCGTGTTTCCTTTCAAATCTGTACTAGACTGTACCTACTGCCCCATTCAGACTACCGAAATCATAGACAGTGGAACAAGGCACACAGAGAGGATGCGAAGTCTCCGTCTTTTAAGATACTCAAAACCTGACTGGTCGCAGTCCTGGGAAACTGCTCTAGTTGACGTTGCTTGAGCAAAGGGATTGAATGAGACAATAGCCGCATCTTCCAACCTCAACCAACCTCTGACTCTATTCTTACACCAGGGTCTTATTGTAAGCAATGGTGAATGCCATCATTAGCGAAGAGACTTTGCAATGGCAAAGCTACATTCTCAGGGTCAAAAAGCTAGCAGGATAAGGAGGCTCAGGGAGACAGGGGAAGAGGCAATCTCCCCTTATTAAGGAAAAACACCTCATTTATTTAATACACAGCCTTTATATCCTGCATGTGTATAACATCAATCTTGGTGTCATGACGAGGTCACTGTCTTGGAGCACTGCAATACAAAGACCAAACCACAGACCTCCCCCCAAAAACACACACACACACACAAAGAAAACAAAAAACCAAACCCACACACCTACAGAGGGTAAATTTTCTGCTTCAGAGACAGAGTAAGCAAAACTTAGCTTGACGACTGCTCAGTTATTAGTAGCATAAGAATGCATTTTATCTGTTTAAATTACTCATAACTAAAGCTAACCAAAGAACAATTTTATTACATAACATTTAATAAAACTACAACAGCATTCATAAGGCAGTTCTTTCAAAGGAAGAACTTGTCATTCTTCGGCGAATCCAGCTCACAAGAATTCATTACAGTGGCACAAATGTACCAGGCATGAGTCACATGATGTCCAGCCTTTCAAATTTGTGAAGCTACCCAGCAAACACATAAACCCCACATTTTTAGGAAGAAATTAGAAATGCAATTCTAAAGAGAATGGGGAAAAAAAACAAAGGAAACAGCATTGTGCATACAGGGAAAAACTCATTGCAAGAATCCATTATCTCCATTTATTTAAGTCATGTCACTTATTCATAATTTTTCATTTTAGTAATATCTCACTGAAAAACTGGACCAGAAGTTGAGTATTTCTGGCTCCATTCCCATAGGTACCACAAATTGTATAATTTTAGTAAAGGTATTTAACCAATGAGAAAAACTTCCACCTCTGTCAGCTTAGAATCTGATATCTGTTACATGCTCAGTTCACCCATCCATTAGCTGAGTAGAGAAAGTAATATATTATCTAATTAGCATTTATTATTATTATACTCTGATGTCTTTACATATGAAATTATGTATAGAATAGAGATAGCATAACTTCCAAATTATCCAGCCAGGATACCTAGCACCACCCAATCAGACCATGTCTAACCTTCCTTTCATACACCACATGCCTCTGAAGATATTCAAGTCACACTTGAATACAAATAACAGTGTGGAAAAACAGGATAGTTTACATGGTTTACAACCAGTTCCTGCTCAGTGTCTACATTTCATCACCCCGTAGGTGAAAAGCTGTTACTGGAAGTATATGGAATAGGAGGAAGCTAAGGCTTCTGCTGCAGAATTTGTAATGAGGACAACAAACAAACAAACAGACAACAACAAAAAAATCATGCTATTCTCCCTTTCAGCTTCTTGTGTACCTGCTTGCTGGCAGAGCATGAGAAACTGAAAAATCCTTGACTTAGGATAAGCACTACTTAGCAATAACTAAACCACCAGTGTTATCAATATTATTCTCATACTAAATCCAAAACACAGCCTGTACCAGCTACTAGGAAGAACCTTAACTCTATCCCAGCTGAAACCAGGACATAAAGTAAGCTCATCTCTCTATACAAAAGAAGGAATAATTTCCTGTTGATGGGAAAATATTTTACTAAACGAGAGGCAGCAGACAGTGGCCTTTCATGCTGAATGGGACTGGGAAAAACAGTTTAATAATCATCAGTTTATATGTCCTGACATGTGTTGTGTATAGTGAGCACTGAAGATGATTTATAGTCAAGAGTTACAAAGAGAGTGCAGGTTGGAAATGTCAGTGAAAACCAGCAGAGCTGCTGGTCACGGTCATCATGACAAAGTGGGGATTTTTCAGACAACAGAGATGGTGATTTTAATGTAAAAGCACTAGCTACCCTGTCATACTGTTCGGCCTCACCAAGCTTCCTCAAAAGAGTGCATACAATGCAGATCAGATCAGATCAGTAAAGAAAAAAAATGTTAGTTTGCATGACCTTTCTGGAACAGGGAGCTGAAGTCATTCATTTTACTGCAGCGCTGTTAGCAAAAGCCTGGCAGAGGACTACCCACCTTTCTATTCCATAGTACCGTTACCTACGTGCCTGCGGTAACAGCGGTGAGCCAGCCTGGGATAAGCCAGTCCGTATGTATTTGCTAGCTGCAAGACAGGCAGTTCAACATTGGTAGACAGAAACAGAGATACATTTTCTGATGTGTTTTCTGGGGCAGGGATCTTTGAGAATATAGTCTCTACGACAGCGAGCTGCATGATCAGATCTGTTCTCTCTGCTTTAGGGAGTGACTCAGTGTGTCACCTGTTCATTCAGCAGCCCTCAAAGCCTCGGGGTTAGCAGCGTCCTTACTTTCAAGAGATGGGTATGAGCACAAAGTGGCAGAATGACTTTTTTATGAACACCTCAAGAAAACAGCCAGCCTAGCAAATGAACCTGAAACTTTCCTAGTTGAGCTTCACTACCAGTAGGTTCCTCTGCTCTCCAGAGCTTAGGGCAGCATACACTTGGATTGCCTGTACTTCCCCCTTATTTCTTCCCCCCCTCAATCTTTCAGCAGAGAAATATAAAAAGCCTATAAATCCCTCGTCACTCATCAGCTAAATGTCTGAACACAAGCACATTGATATTAGATCTCAGCTCTTTGCCCAAGGGCCACTCTTCAGCTCACTTTTTATGCAGGGTCTGCAGGGAACATAAGTCAAATACTGCTGTTCAGAAATGAATATGTCATAACAGGGTATACACAAATCCAGTGATCCGCACACATTATGCTTTAAAAAAAATACAGGTTACTGAAATATGCATCATGCATATGGTACATTATATACTAATGAGATTATTTGGTGATTCAAACCATTGCAATAAACCAGCAGAGAAATTTCCCAAATGTTCAGAACAGTACTCCTAGCCTTAATACATCACACTTAAGGTAATCTATAAACAGTACCTTCAAAACCAGAGTAGGCCCTCAGCTCAGAGTCCTTAAGCAGAAAGTTACTTCAGTTCAGTCTTGAAATAATTGAGCACTGAAACCAGTGCTTTAATCTCAAGTGCTAAAAGTAAGTGAGACTTCAGCTTGCTGAGTCGGAAGAATCTCTGTAGCATGCCGCACAGTGATCTCTGAACTAACGCTGGAGAAGCAGACTCCAGGGCAGAAACTCTATTTGCTTCACTAGCTCTGTTCTGCACTATGTTGAGCGCAACTCTGCGTCATCTCAAACACGCCTAAAAATATTGTACTATATCTCAAAAACACAGTACCCAGGTTCAGATGTATTTGTGGACATTAGCAGATTTTGGGATAAGGAACGGAATGCAGAACTGTGCTCAGTAACCACAAAGATGGAATTTTTTGACCATTTGGGTGAAAAACAGTCCCAGAATGGTATAAAGCAGTTTTACAAATGATAACAAAATAATTTGTGTGTGCATATTCTGTTTTATTATTATTAATATTTAATATTTTATCACCTAAAATATTAGTAACAAAAATTTAACTGCAGAGACTTAAAGAAATGAAATGGACAGTGAACTTCCTTGAAGAACTCTGATTGTTGTTTTGCGTTACCCAGTGCCTTATGTTATGTCTTCAGGTTCAAGAAAAGAAAAAGATTAGAACATTCTCTTCACCTTTTAGTTCATGACTAGTACTATTTTATTTACCTTATTACTATACTTCAGCTACAACATGGCAGGACATTCTTCTACACAAAATTTCCACATCCGGTCTTAGCATGAGCTAAGGTAGGTTCTCCTTTTAGCGCAGTCCTAAAGCCAGTCACACCTGCAGTCCCAGTTCACAGTTTGGTTTGGAGAAGCCCTGTGGCTGAGCAGTCCCAAGGATTTGACAGCCAGTACTGGGATGTAGTCGAGTGGCTGGACTCCCTCATAGAAACAATTTCAAGGCTGTGATTAAGAATAAACTTGTCAACTTTGCATGGAAAAACTTTGAGACCACCATTGTGATAGCAAAGCACATCCTTCCTGGTGAGTGCACGCTCACCTTCCACATGTACCCTCTGTCCTCACAGCACTGCAACACAACGAATGATAGTTAGCCAAATCACCCTGAGATCCTTTATACAAGGGGTCCCATCCACAAGTACAGATGGAATTTGCAGCATCCCAAATTCAAACTTAAGTTAAGGTTGCCTCAAGTATAATGCAGATAGCTTGAGTTAAATCTAAAGTTCCCTTCCTTGCCTTTTAGGCCCATACCAGGATGTCTTCACCAAATTCTGATTTTAAGTCTCGCCAAAGTCAATGCTGCTGATAGTCAGCCCAACAGTATCACTATCAGAAACACAGGAGTACTTCAACACCATTGCTCCCCAGCCTCTGCCAAATCTTACTATGCTGCAAGAGCCCACAGAACACTAAGGCACCCCCACACAATCACAATTCACACACACCCTCCTCAACCCCCTGAGGTCTGTCACTAGACAATGATCTTTTCCATCTTAAAAAAGAACAGCATTGCTATGCAGTGCAACAGTCAGACACAGGCAGTGTCTGTTTATTATCTCTGCCATAACTCCTTGGCTTTACAGTGATACTTATTCCCAGGAGCTTAGCTTGAGGAGATAGACTGTGCACATTTGTCTGTCTTTTCCCAGAAGGACAAGTATTTCCCTGAAAGGCAACATCCCAGCAATCTCCATGCTGACTCTGACTCTCTCTGCCTCTCACTTAGCGTTCTTGCTATCTGTAAGCATCCTCTTTCCCACTAATATTCACTAGGAATGACTGTCAACAGTCTCAAAAAGCATCATTCTTTCAAAAAAACCAAACCAAATTATTCCCTGTTTAATTATGTAGAAGTCAGCGGACTTACACCACGAATAAGATCCCAAAACAGGTTGCTAGGCTAGTCTACACAATCTTACAATACCACAAAGGAGAAAATAACTAAAATTCCAGGGAATCATCACATTTAGATACTTGATATATATCGTGATATATATCGTGAGCAAATCTGTAAGCTAGCTATGTTTTGGGTTTGTTTTCTCTTCTTAGTTAACAACAGTAGCTTTTCCTTTTTTCCTTTATTTCTTGAAGGCTGCCCTAATGCCTCCATATCAATAAAAGGAGAAAGATGTCTTTGTCAGGTAGATTAAATAAAGTCTACAGACAGTCCTTCAGGGAAGAATAGAACAGAACCAGGTGATTTGATGACTGCAAGGGAGACAATCTTAGCTGAAGAAATGGTAATGGAAATGGAAAGCATTTTAACAAGTGGGTGGATGAGATTCAAAAAGAGGTTGGCAGCTATATGAAGAAAACCATGGATATCAACAGTCCTCGAAACAAGTGATAAAACTATGTCTCCTAAGTTCCCTTTAGAATGGGCTTTTGACACCAGTGTATCTACTAAGAATACTTGGATATTCAAAGCAGTAATGCTGTTATTTTTACAGTGATAACTTATTCAGGAAAACCAATTGTGATATTTTACCTAAGTTGAAGTAGCTGAACTTTTCTCCAAATGAAATGTTTGCACAGTGTCTGATCTTAATCAAGAGCCAAAGCTAAGCAAGCAACACAAGATCAAATTGTTTAGATGTCTCTATCATGACTTTTTTAGTGAGCAAACTGGTACAAAGCATGACATTCAGCAAAGTATGACACCTTCACAAATTCGTTTCAGCTGGCAAAAGACAGTTAAGTACAAGACAGGTTATCTTCTTAATAGAGTAGTATTTACTTATGCAAACTTAGTGTAAGTAGTTAGGATAGATAAGATTATTATTTTTACTTTTTGTAGTTATAAAAACATGTATTCAGTCTACTTTAAATATTAACAATAAAAGCTTGTATTTTATCTCTATTTTATATGAAAATACTTCCCCTGAGTAAAAAAAAAAAAAAAAGGAAAGGTCTTCCTTAAAGGCATTTCAGTTCAAGAAATATATTCCATAGCCAATAAAAAATAGTTTAATTTCAAAACAGAACAATGAAACTAACAACAAAACACTCTCCAAAGAGTGATCTAAGTCATTATATTCCCAAGTCTGCAATAGACCTACAAGGCTGAGTCAAATCATTCAATTCTTCTCTACAACCATTCAGCGAAAAAGTATGTTACAGAAAATAAGAAATGGTAATGGTACGAAGAACAAACTATTGAAGGATGATTTATCAGGTCTCCTTTGGGTTAAGGGTATATTTATAAATGGTTAGTAGATGATTAACAGATCTTTTAAGTCTTCTGGTTATTTTCATAAATAGTATACTGTTTATACACTTAAAAGAATGGCTGTAGGAGTTGGTGATTTATGAGAATAAGCTATAGCCATGACTTATGTAACTAATGACCTGTGCACCCTATTGGGAAATATAATTTATTATTATTATCTCCTAATCTCAAATTAACCACTTAAAATAGCACCTTTTTAAATGGTATGACGGATATACTGCCTGTTTAAGAGTCTAGTGGTGGAGCTGTGATATCATCGAACACTCGTGTTTGTTTATTGACAATTGTCAACCTAGTTTAACACCAGAGCAGCTATAAACAATACACCAAAATATACTTAGTGCTTCACATGATCATGAGTCTGCAACCACCTGCCATGGAGTAACAGGACAAACCAATACCTTCAAACAGGCTTGCGCTTCACGGAAGTGTGTGGTGGACATACCATCAGCTGGTTTGAGATTAGACCCTACATTATGGCATATAAAGTTTTTCAGGAGGGCGTAAACGTCCAACATAGCCAACTGAGCAAGGATTAGGTGATATTTTCTCAAATTATGTATTAGCAATAAAACTACATAGACAAGTGTTTACTTTCTTCAAAACAGTGATTATTTAGAAAATTAATTAGACATCTTCAAACAGACAAAAGACTGAATAATTCCAAGGACAATTTTTTTACTATAACTGTGACAGTCTAACCAGATAAGGTTAGAAACTGGAAGTAGCATTTTGTGAATTGCTTTATTTGGAAAATATAACTGAGTCTCACCTGGCTCCTCCTTTAGATAAAATATAAAAATATAAACTTGGAAGTTAAAGCTCAGAATGCATGTGCGGAGTTTAATCACATTTTAATCCATTAAACCATCTCTTTCTCACAGTAACTTTTTCATATTCCACAAGCAATAAATTATTTTTCCTTCTGTTTCCTACTAGCGAAAGGAACCACCTTGAAATAGCTTTGCATGCCATGGTGGTCCTTCTGTCCCATGGGTGGCAATAGCTTCTTCTCTCAGGTAGTTTAACTAGATATATTAACCACTGAGGCCAAAAACAGTTTTCTCAGTTTTCATTTACCTTTGAAGTTTGTAGCATTTATTTTAAACCTACAGAGAGATTGTGGAACCCTAACGCTCAGCTATTTCCTGTCAATGACTTTGGTTGGTGTGACAAATGGTATTACTGCTACTGTACATACAGATGATTAATAAATAGTCTTGACACTGTGAAAGCCTAAAACAAAAACCTGGTTGTAGTCTGAATTGATCAATTTTATCGTACCATTATCACGTGTTGTGTCTGAATGCTGTACGAATCCAGTTAGCACGGAGTGGCTCTGAAGGATTCGGACCGAGTCTCACTAACCATCAAGTCTTCTGCTATTACAGTCTGTAAATAATGTGCATTGAGTACATAAGAGATGGCCTTAAAGAAAAAAGAAATAATCTTTATTTCTTACCCATTGAAGAAAACAAACAAGAGACTTTAGGTTTCAGCTAGAAAGGTTTATGTTTGTAAGAAAAGCTTTCTAATGGTAAGAACAGCAAAGCAATGGAATAGAATTCCTTCAAGCACTGTGAAATCTCCATTGCTAGTGTATTTAGGAACAAGTCAGGCAATAATTTGACATGAATAGGCATGGCCTGTCCTGTATTGCACAGGTGAGTGGGCTAACCAACCCTGCCAGATCGCTCAGAACTGCTGTTCGTTTCTACAACAGCACCTGCTACAACTTCAGATCTACTTGCTCTGACTCTGCCTGGCCTTGTGTGTTTAATTCGGGGCAGAAGTTAGATACAGCCCAAACTGTCCACAAGGTAAATAAAAAAACCAGAAATGCACTTGGGGTGGGGGGGTGGGGGGGGAAGGAAAACAAACAAAAAAACCCCACACAGAATGGCAAGCATAAATATTTTCACAGAAGAATGAAAATAATAGTGTTAAAAACATAAAAGTTCTGAGGCAAAAAAAAGGTGGACAGAAATAATCTGCCAATCACTTAATAGATAAAAAGGGTGGGGGTCTTTTGTTTTGTTTTTAAAAATAATTCTGCCCTAAAACTGCTTTTATATCATGTAGAATACGCCATCTGTCACACCCAAGCAATCTTTCACACAAGCGAATTTTATGCTAAGTAAACATTTGGAAGGTAAAACTCCAAGCAAATATCGGCTACTTTTCCACATGAAGATGGATGTCTGGAAACACTAATAGGTGGCAGTAATAACAAGCTTCACCACAGCTATTTAACTGTATTTTATATGAATATAATTAAGTGGTTCTCCAGGAGATACTTCAGACAGAATTCAGTAGATCCAAGGCCTTATCCTTACTAATGAAAACCACTATGACAGTATAGAAGGTAGATTTAAATCATAGCAGGGTTGTCATAAAAGTGCTTAAAAGTGGGGACCAAATGGAGAGGAAAATTATCATTAACTTAGGGAACAATTCACCCTTCCGAAACGGGGATCATCAGCAAATCAGGGTGCTGTGCTAGATCACATTCTTTTTTTTCAGTTTAGAGATTATTATATCACAAGAAATTCAGCAGGGCTTGGGAAGAGCAAAATATTTTCAATTATCATTGCCACGTCTCTAAGAGAGAGAGGGGCTCCTGACTTCAGCCAAGTCTAGAGCGTGGCAGGAAGCAGCGCATGGTTGCTGTTGTTTCTCACAGCTCAGAATGAGAATGCACAGAGGCATGAAACTATTTGCATTCTTGGTACATATAAGGGAGAGATGTGTTGGGTGAGATATATTCCACTTAAAATACAAATCCATCTGTATTTGGCATCTGTGCCAGACGCTGGCCATCCTGGCCTTATACTATCCCCCTACATATCACGAGTCTCTTTCATGGGCACCCCCTTGCCGTGGGGAAAGAGCTTGCGTGCCCTTGCGAAGTTGAGAGCTCTGCTGGTGGTGGCATATGCCTCCGGTAGGGTCTCCCAAGCCAGACAGGTCTCAACTGAAGGGTCAGACAAAGTGTGTCCACGGGCAGGATGGGCTCACTAGCCTTCGGGCAACCATCCTAGGAGAAGGACAACTCTAACTCCAAACCCGGGCAGATGGAGCTCGTTTAGCCCTGTAAGGCCATCCATCTAAGAGAAGGATACTCTAACCAAACCTACGACCTGAGGACTTTGCTGTCACCGTCCAAGCTCGCTAGGCCCTGGCAGATGAACCTCAGGTGTAAAGGGTGGGGCCAGTCTCGCGCACGCTGCGCCTCACCTAAAAAATCCACCGCGCAGGCTTGAAGGGTGTACTCACGTTTGCAAAGCCCTGTAGCGACAGGCAAGGGACGAAACGGCAGGTGGAAAGATGTCACTGGAAGCCGCAGACCCAACCCTGCATGCAGGCGGTTCAGGACATTGGTTGCTTGAGACTGACCCGGGAGATGACAGTCTCGTTCGGCAGCATCCTGAATGACCAAGCAGCCTTTTTCAAGGAGAGCACTGCTTGCTCCACATGGAGAGGGGCCTAGAAAAGGTGGCCTAACCAAAGCTCATCTCCCTTCCAATCTGGTTGGCTAGCCGCGGCCAACGGACATCTTCTTCTGCGGTCAACCAAAGACAAAGAGACAAAGGCATACACCTGCCTCCAAAGGTGTGTCCAGATTGACACTCGCATGTTGGAACATCAGAACCATGCTCGATACAGCAGACAGTGGGCGTCCTGAACGCCGTTCTGCTATAATTGCTCACGAACTGTCACGACTCAACATCGACATTGCTGCTCTCAGTGAAGTTCGCCTTCATGAGGAAGGCAGCCTTAAAGAACATGGTGCCGGCTACACACTGTATTGGTCAGGCAAACCCAAAACCGAAAGTCATCATTCCGGAGTTGGCTTCATGATTAAAAACTCCATCGCCTCTAAACTTGAAAATTTGCCAACAGGTCATTCCGATCGCATGATCTCCTTACGCCTCCCGCTACACAACAAGCAACATGTTGTTCTCTTCAGCGTATATGCCCCAACTCTCCAAGCTGACCCTACAGAAAAAGACAAATTCTACACCGATCTGCGCCGCCTTACTCAAAAGGTTCCTGCAGATGATAAGATCATAATCCTTGGTGACTTCAACGCCGAGTAGGTAAGAACTCTGAAGCCTGGAAAGGAGTACTAGGCAAGCATGGAGTTGGAAACTGCAATGACAACGGTCGCCTCTTGCTAGAGTTTTGTGCTGAGCAGCAGCTTACCATCACCAACACTATCTTCCAGCAGAAAGACAGCCTGAAGACAACCTGGATGCATCCTCGATCTAAACACTGGCACCTCATTGACTATATCTTAGTGCGCCAGAGAAATGTTCGCGATGTCTGTCACACCCGAGTGATGCCTAGTGCAGAATGTCAAACAGACCACCGCCTTGTGCGCTGCAAACTTAACCTCCATTTTAAGCCCAAACCTAAGAGGGGCGGCATTCTGAGGAGGAGGCTCCAAGTTAACAATCTTCAAACAGCTGCAGTGAGAGACAGCTTCCAGGCAAACCTTCAAACTAGGCTTGAAGACCGTCCCATAGACTCTTCTCCTGAAGCGCTTTGGCAACATATTAAAAATAGCATCCTGCAGTCCTCCGAAGAATTCTTAGGGTTCTCCACAAAGAAGAACAAAGACTGGTTTGATGAAAACAATCCAGAGATCCAGGAATTGCTGGCAAAGAAGAGATCTGCTCACCAAGCACACCTCGCTCAACCATCTTGCCATGTAAGAAAAGCAGCCTTTCGTCTTGCATGCAGTAAACTCCAACAGAAACTTCGAGACATCCAGAACAAGTGGTGGCTCAACCTAGCAAAAAAGACTCAACTATGCGCAGATTTGGGTGACCACAGAGGATTCTATGAGGCTCTGAAAGCAGCGTACGGACCCACACACCAAGTTCAAAGCCCCCTACTCAGCGCAGATGGCCAAACGCTTCTCACAGATAAAACCTCCATCCTGAATCGATGGTCTGAACACTTTCAAACTCTCTTCAGTGCCAACCGTGTAGTCCAAGACTCAGGAATCCAGCTCATCCCAAAACAAACGGTGAAAAATGAATTGGATATAGCCCCTACTATGGGAGAGACCCTTAAGGCCATAGAGCAGATGAAAACCGGCAAGGCAGCTGGGGTCGACGGAATCCCGCCTGAAATCTGGAAACATGGAGGCCAAACGCTCCATGCTAAATTTCACGAGCTAGTTGTGCGCTGTTGGGAACAAAGCGAACTACCACCAGATCTCCGTGATGCAATCATCATCACCCTGTACAAGAAAAAAGGAGTAAAGTCAGACTGCTCAAACTACCGAGGCATAACTCTGCTCTCCATTGCTGGAAAAATTCTCGCAAGAATATTATTGAACAGATTGGTACCCGCTATCGCAGAAGAACTTCTACCTGAAAGTCAGTGTGGTTTCAGAGCCAACAGAAGTACCACAGACATGGTATTCGTTCTCAGACAACTGCAAGAGAAGTGTAGGGAACAGAACAAGGGTCTCTATGTAACTTTCGTTGATCTCACCAAAGCCTTTGACACTGTGAGCAGAAAAGGTCTGTGGCAGATCTTGGAACGATTAGGATGTCCCCCCAAGTTCCTCAAAATGATAATCCTGTTACATGAGGGGCAGCGCGGCCAAGTCAGATATGGCGATGCACTCTCTGAGCCCTTCCCAATAGCCAATGGTGTGAAACAAGGTTGCGTTCTCGCACCAACTTTATTCACAATTTTCTTCAGCATGATGCTCCAAAGGGCCACGGCAGACCTCGACGAACAAGACGGCATTTATATCCGATATCGTACCGATGGGAGCCTTTTCAACCTAAGGCAACTGAAGGCCCACACCAAGACCCTGAATCACCTTGTCCGCGAGCTGCTTTTTGCTGACGATGCCGCCCTTGTTGCCCACACAGAAGCAGCTCTGCAGCGCTTAACATCCTGCTTTGCAGAGGCGGCTGAGCTTTTTGGGCTGGAAGTCAGCTTGAAGAAGACAGTAGTTCTCTACCAACCAGCACCACAAGATGATTACCATCATCCCCACATCACCATTGGCGAGTCAGAGCTTCAGCCAGTCCAGCATTTCAGCTATCTGGGTAGCATCATCTCCTCAGATGCCACGATCGACAAAGAGATAGACAACAGAATAGCAAAGGCAAACAGAGCTTTCGGAAAACTCCATAAAAGAGTCTGGTGCAATAAACACCTGAAGAAAAGTACAAAGATCAGTGTCTACAGAGCCGTGGTATTGTCTACTCTTCTGTACGGGTCTGAATCATGGGTCATCTACCGCCACCATCTGCGACTCCTCGAACGCTTCCATCAGCGCTGCCTCCGCACAATCCTAAACATCCACTGGACTGACTACGTGACTAACGTTGCTGTCCTTGAACAGGCAGACGTCACCAGTATTGAGGCCATGTTGCTGAAAACGCAGCTGCGTTGGGCAGGGCACGTCTCCAGGATGGCGGATCACCGCCTCCCTAAGATCGTGTTCTATGGTGAACTTGCCACCGGCTGCCGCAAGAGAAGAGCTCCAAAGAGGAGATATAAGGACTCCCTGAAACAACACCTCAGCCTAGGCCATATTGACCACCATCAGTGGTCCACCCTGGCCTCCAATCGGGAGATTTGGAGACACACCATACATAACGCTGCTGTCTCCTTTGAGAGCACGCGTAGAATCAAGCTCGAGGAGAAAAGACAGCGCAGAAAGAACCGTGCCTCGACTATACCACCCAAGGAGACCCTCCGGTGTGCTCTTTGCAACCGGTCTTGCCTATCCCGCATTGGCCTTTTCAGCCATCAACGCGCTTGCAATAAGCGTGGGCAAAGCCCTTCCCAAATCTTCGTCCGCGAAGCCAAGCCATGATGATGATGACATATCACGAGTGAAAACAAAAATTTTAAAAAGCCACGTGGCTCAAGAGGGAGCTGAAGCCTTCAAACTGAGAGCATCTTCCAAATGCATCTCTCAAACCTAGCTTTTTCCAAGTTAACAGAATGAGATCTGAAAAAGAAATTCCACATTACAGAGCTCCCCCCCATAAAGAAATACGTCAGTTGGCAGACATACATCCTACCTTCTTAAACCGTATTTATTACGTGACTCATAATGGGTCACACATACTATAGCTTCCAAATGCTCAGTGTCACATCTGGTACACAAATAACCAATTAATTCCATTTAACTGCAGTTTGAATTTTGTTTCTGCTTGTATCATTTAACATTGATTTGGACACAACACAGTTCTGTCTATCCTGCATTACTCTTCACAGGTCCTCCAAGTTGTCAATCCCAAAGGTATCATTCCAACAAAGTGCTCATTAAAAACAGAGTGGCTGTCCTATCTTAATAGCTGTGGAAGGTCAGGCAGAACATTAAAATTATAACCTTATCCAATATTTTCAACTACTGTGTTTAACTTAAAGATGAATAAGTGGAAGAAAAAAAATTACATTATCATTCGGTGACTATCTTGCAACAGTCAGATTGATTTGCTTCTGCCCGAGAGCATCATGTTGTATTTGTAAACTTAACCTGTGAATCCATTCTTTTTCTAGTCAAAACTGCACCTACTCTGCTATGATCAGTTTGAAGAGGTATGCGCTAAACCGTTTGATTAGATGCACTACAGTGCCTGCATCTGCACACAACATGAACACAAAATTGTTTACTAACTACCTAAAAAGAGTATTTTAAGTCAGAGAATTTTAGTATGTTCCACTAGAACGTGAATATAGAATGACTACAAGACTCTAGGCCATAGGGATTTTAATGGGATCGTTTTATCACAGTGCTGCTGTTAAGGCCTTTGATGAGGCTGCCTAAGCCTTTGTTTTAATCAGAGACATGAAGACTCCAGCCTTTGCTCGTGTTCTAGCTCTTCTGTTTTCCAGGTTGTTGACCTTATTCAGACATTTGTATGCACAAACGTCGTTCAGTGGAAGTATTATAAGGTTTTTAATGCTTTAAACCAAAGCTTCAGAAATTAAACAATTTCTGTTATCAAGACCAGGACTCAAGTGTCATGCGGATATTATCATATCATTAGCCAACCTAATAAATGGTTAAATCAATATCCTGAAAAACAGAACAATAATCCAAAGCAAACTTTTCCACACGGCATTAAATCTGAAAAACAGTTTGAAGTTACACCCTTAAACAAAGTCTGCTTTAAAATATATGGGTGCGTGAAGAAAATTACATATTAGCTGGCCACTCTATGCAATTTCCCTGTGTTATTACAGTTTATAAACTCAGTAGGAGTATTAGCACAACACTAACAATTAACAAGTCAAACTAGAAAGGTGTGATTATTGTTATTGTTATGGATCTGCATATATATATAAATAAATGAAGACTATTATGGATCGGCAGATATATCTAAATAAATTAAGGCTATCCTAACTATTAATTATGGAAATATAATTAATGTTTGCATAATGAAGAATAAGAGTCCATCTTTAAATAAAAAGAAATGGAGACACAGTATTGTTTCAAATTCTAAATCTGTAACAGTCTTGTCTCCTTCCAAATTCGATAGCGTTAAGCAGATGAGAACCACAGGGCAAAATGGCCACTATTACCACTATCTCTAATACTCCAGAGCATTCGTAGAAGAACAAGACAGTGCAGACACGTTATAGGCTGTATAAAATGGCATTATTTTAAGCCAAAATGGGCTAAAAACGTTTGCTGAGGTTGGCTCTACAGAAGAGCATGCCACGATCTAATGTCTGGATCAACGTAACAGCACTGAGAGAGATGAGAGGAAACTGCATGTACTAAGAATTTCACTATAAATTACACAGGTCCCCTTATCTTACTCCCACTGAAGTCAACAAATATTCACCAGCTTTAACAGGACTGCTGATGGGCCCTAAATTATCCTTGGGTGTACGTCACAAGGCCTGTAATTTCCTTCTTTTACTCTGTTTGATGAGATGTAACCTCACAGATGTGTCATTGGAGCCAGCATACCCTTACTTAAATAAGGAATCTAGATTGAAGATATTTTTTTTTTTCCAACCTTTTCTAGAAGAAAATTAACACACCTCAGAGTCATTATTGGTGAACTGCTCAACTTCACTGAAACTTGATATATGATGGGGCAGATATTGAGTGAATTTTGACAGTTGATGGAAAGATTTATTAGCACACACTTAAGGAAATCAAGTAGTTTTGAGAGGGGTAGGGGTAGCATGGAAGGAGACTGCTGCTCCTGGGCAATACATTTTAATAGGAGAATAAGCATTGATTCCCATTAACAGAAAAACCTTTATCTTCACTACAGCCTTTTTCATTTTCATTTGCTAGAGGTAACTAACCACGGATTTTGTCGAATACATTTGGCACATAAAGCCATGAAGCAGGTGAGATCATCATGCACTTTATGTGCATTCAATGCAGGCACAGCATCTATCGAACGTGAAAGACAGACTTCAAGTTAATGAGACCTAGGATCAGTCCATGAGATTGGACAAATCTTGCTCTTTCTTTAAAATACTTCTTCTCCTGCACAGAGACCACATAAACTAAGCAAACATTATTAGACAAACTTTGTTCTGATACACATACACATGCATACATGCCCTATGGATTACAATGGGAAACAAAATTCAGATCACTATTCCATTGTAAGTTGCTTGTTTGATATATGTTATATATGTACAGAATTTACATATACGAAGTAGATGCACACAGCTTCTAGGGGAATATTTGCTTTTTTGGTCTCCAGTGAGGCAAAGTCAGTGATTGAGAAATATACTCTGTCCTTTCTCTTTCTCTGGCTTTTTCAGCTCATCGTTTCCAGGATCATCAACTTTATAACTGCTTTTGCAATTTACACTATTTCACCATCAGCAATTATAATTCTGAGGTTGAGGCAATTCTTCTAGAGTGAGATATCCTATGCTTATACTGACACCTGAATGGTGTCTACTAGGTTATACTGAATTAAGAATCTCCACGCTCCACAAGCACAAAAAAGTGAATATAGGGGGATTAAGTATAAGACAGTAAGACAGCCCAGAAGGATTGGGTTCAGCATTCACAGCTATGCTTGAACCACATCACTTAAATAACACCTTCTTGTGAACCCCAACACGCAACAAGAAAAGCTCCATTAGTCATGCAACAGTTCAAAACCCCCTAAGAGATATCCTTCCTGCCTAATTATTACAGCCATTTGGAATTTATATTGGATTTGTGCCACACAGAAACCATAGAATATTTTGCAGAGCAAGGAAAGAATTTATGATAAAAATACATTTTACACCTTGACACAATTGGTACTAAATGTCAGCCTTCAACTTGTGCAGAGAGTTATGAGAACTGCTACAGAAGTCATCCACCTGCACGAAGAATTTTAAAAAACAAGGCTGAGCAAACGAAAGTCTTGCTGGTCTAGTTCAGAAAAACTATTTTGCTAATGTCTAAATGCTGGCACTTTTTTTTTTTTTTTTTTTTTTGGCAGGGGTTGGGAGGTGGGGGGCCTGTTTACACCCCTGCCTTGGTAGTAATATAATGACAAGAATTTTTCCTTCACTGACTTGGAATGAAAATATAAATGCACACCATGGAACGGAAACATGGTTAGAACCCTGAGCTGAAAAGCAAACAGATGACGGTTACAGAGCTCCTAGTGAAATACTTCAGACCATTACAGACTATTTGTAGCCCCTTTTACTAGCCATTATAAAGCACTTCGTTATACAAGATGGCAGTATTAGATTTTTTTCACTCACCAAGGTGTTGCTTGCTAAAGCTCCTCAAAAGTGCTAGGAAAGAAATCATGTCTTTCTCTGATGAGATGAAGGACCAAATAAAGCCAGAAATCAACCTCAGGATGCACTGACGCCTCCCACTTTTATTCTTTATTTGTGCTTAAGCTCTAATACAGCAGAAAGAAAAAAAAAAAGAAAAAAGAAAAAAGCAAGCAAACAAATGATAATTCTGATATAAACCCTAGAAGTTGTTACATATCAAAAGAAGAGAGAATATTTTCTGATTGTCTGCAAATAACCAGAAGCCCTTAAGTGTGAGTTAACAGAATACAAATACAATGCAAACAACCTAATCACTTTTCACACCCTTCGCCTGCCACCTTGTTTTACCAACACATCCAGCACCCAAAGGTTCATATCATAAACTTAATTTCCTTTCTTCAGTAATTCTATATTCTGTCAGTTAGTTCCTTCCAAAAGCTTTACCGGACTCCATCGTTAGAAATTACATTGCTTTTTTTAAAAAATAGAATTTGCAGAAATGTTAAAAGAAGCCTCCTAATTCCTCGTCTTCCTACAAAAATCAGTTGTGAACATCCATCTGAACTTGCTTTCAAATCGTCCTTCAAGTTAAGTAGTTTTTCTTGTCACTGAGGTTTATGCCCCCTTCCCCCCACCCCAGTTATTCATGGGTGTTACCAACACTTCTGTCTCTTTAAAGAAGAAGGATATGCTTGCATATCCCAAGTTTATTCTAACCTTTCCACCTTTGCACTATGTTGGTGGCTCAGCTACCCCCCCAGCCATATCTGTTACTCTGTGTGATCTGAGAATTCCATTATACACTTCAACAAGTGAAAGTCAGTTCCCTTAAGTTTCATGTCTTGATTTTTTTTTTTTCTGTTTTGTTTTAAAGTAAGTCCTTTCTCATAAGACACCTAGGAAGGATCAGAACATATTTTTAATCAAGATCAACTCAGCTAGTGAAATATTAATCTGTGTACATCTTGCACTCCATCATTTTGGCACATCAGCATAAAGGGGGAAAAAACCAGTTACAAGCAACCCATTCCTTTAGCTCATTCCCACTCTGTTCTTTTGTACACACACACAATGAATAAGCCATTATATCCATTACGCAGTCATCAGCAATAGGATACTAGAACAGCAATTTAAATTTACAACTGGTTTAAATCCAAGCTGCTTGGAGGAGAATCTAACAGGATCATGTAGCAAGAGCTAGCACAAATGTCACATTAAAATAATAAATAATAGAAAGGATTGCTTTAAAAATAAACACCCAACATGTTACTATACAAAGTTTTCCACCCAAGCCCAGATATCCTGAAGGTGAGGAAAAGAAAAGAAAAAAACAAAATAAATTAAAAAATATTATTCATTTCAGTCTTCTACACTTGGGAGGAGGAGAGAGGAAAAAAAGGAAGAATAATATAAATAGTGAAACACCATCTTTTGAAGTCTTCCAGCAGCAATCATATAAGCTGCTATTGAAGAGATAGCAAACATGCAATGTACACATACTTCAATTTCTCTATTCTCTTTCAAGGAAACATTTAGTGGGGACATGAATATGGAACCAACCTGTAATTCTGAATACCTGTGTTTGCAATAACCTTTACATGCTTAGGCATCACATGATCTTTATCACTCTTTGCCAGTATTCTGCATTCTAAAGACATCACTGCAACAAGTTCAGAATGAACTTACACAAAACCTGTTAACAATCTGAATGAAGACCCAGGGAGAAGGTGTAGGGAGTAAGAGGTTAATTTATATTTGGATTTTTGCGAGCATACAAAAGCTTCCAATAATATAAAGCTATGATCTGCTGAAAACAGAAAGGCAGATTGAATAAGATTGGGGAAGAGCTACATTCAGAAAAACCCCCAAACCTACAACTGCCATGAAGCATGCCTTGCACGTCAGAAGTTCAAGCATACCTTTAAGATCCCAAATTAAGAGTCAGTTTGACTACAGACTTTCTGTGCGCTGAGAACAAACTTCCACAGGTCTTGCTGCATTCCTGTTTGCACTGATCCCGTGCTGTAAATCCCTCAGGCTCCAACAGGCGATGTCCTTGAACCACTGCTTTTCTCCTTAAACCTCCAGAGACCTTTCACAGAATGTGCGTCATCTTTACCTGTCCATATTTACCTACAGTTTTGAATCCATACGGCCACCCAGAGAGTGAAAACAGCTGAAATGTCTTTTCCCAGAACACATGGGCAGCACGACATGAGCGGTTTGGTTGGGCTGGTGGGGCAGTGGGGTACATCTACACAGTGAAAATTTAGCTTGTGCTGATTACTAAAAAACTTCTTTTGGCGTGTGGTGGTGGAAATACCAGCCCTAAAACTGTTTTGGAACTACTGAAAATATTTTTTTCTTTGAATAAGAATAAAAAAAATATTTTTCACTTCTAAGATACAGAAAGGCAAAATTAGGGTAGGCTTGTCTTTGGTTTTATCATTCAATTCATTTCTCCTTAGTTTTTGAGGAAATCATACTAAAATACCATACAGACCAAATACCTCTAGTCCCCAATGGATTATTATGTGGTATTAACACTTCTCCCACATAAACATACAAAACCTGCTCAAAATAGATTTTTCCCTTTATACGCTTTCATGTTTGTGTAGCTGACTGATGGAGTACAAAGGAGAAAAGTTGTAATTTCATTGGCTGCTTTTTGTGAGCAGATGGTTCTTCAGATCCTTCTGATTTACCTTTAAAACGAATATAAATTCAACCTGCAAACAACATCATTGTAAAGTATAATCGCAATGCAAAAGCTGAATTTCAAGATATACATGCATGGAACAATAGCTCTTATCTACAGACAGGTTGAGTCTGTCTGAATAACTAAAGCAGAAGGAAAACACAAGGGGAACATTAGATTCATAGCACAGTCATCAATGGCACGTTGTTACAGTATTTCCCTTTTAAGAAAGCTGGCAGCTCTGTGGGGTGAGCTTCCCTTCCTCCTTCCTTCAGCTATGCCCTATAAGAGCTAGGAAGTCTGACTAGCGGAGACTGGTTTGCAGCTCATTCACAGCAAGCTAGTGGTAGAGGACTTGTCCCATACAGCCTGGAAAGGAAACGCGTTCCTTCAGTGGAGAACAGGGACACCTTTACTTGAAGAGTTCTACAGCACTTCCAGCACCATTACACATGAGCAGGTGCATGTCCTACGAAAGCAGTCTTTCACAGGTGAGCTATTTTTAGAAAACAGTGATCTAAAGATTTTAAAGTACCCTGATTTACTATACCCAGTGCATATGAGGCAGAGAACTGACTGGGAAACAAAGTCGGATTTGGTAATTCAAACCAGTGAAAAGTTACTTCCTCCTATTTTTTCTACACAGCTACAACTTGGAAAGCCTGGCAGCCCACAGTTAGGACCCATACAATTCCAACAAATTACACCATCTGAAAGTAGTCCTGTCCTTCACACAATTCCAGCATCATGGTGAGCACATTCACAACAACCCTCCTGCTGAAGTTCAGCAACTAGATTCTGAACCAATCTTGGATCAGAATTCCAAATCATTCCACAAATTCCACCCCAAAAACTGCTACTCCCTCCCTCCATCCAGTCTGTACCTCGGCATGCGTATGCCAGCTCCCATTATCTTACCCAGTGGAATGTAACTGGCATCATATCCTACATTTTGTCCGGTATGTTCAACTAATTCCAAGCCAAGTTATCCTAAATCTCTTCAAAAACTAGCAGACAAGGACTACAAATTAGAGTAACTTGCAGAAAATATACCAAAGCAACATTTTCATTTTTAAATGTTACCAAAAAATATTTTTAAACAGATCGGAAGGAATTCAAAAGGTGGCTAATTATTGGTGTCAGGGCTACTTATAGGGAAAAAGAAAAAAAAAGCTGCAAACACATTCAGGTTCTCATCCATCCCTTTCTCTTCTATTGGAAATTTACTACAAATCTGCAATATCGCTTCAGATTCTAAAAAACAGGAGGAAAAAGTGAAGCTCTTTATTGGAAGTGACCACTGAGTCTTTGAAAAATAGCATTCCTTTACCTAGGAATAAGTTACATTTTCTCTGGCTTTCTGGTGGGGAACAGGATCACTTTTTGTTTAAAAAGAAATCTTGTAGATATTTACCGGTTCTGGCAAAATTTTCTTCCATAGAAATTTCTCTGGCCCAGGTAAAGTTTTGAAGCAGATAGAACAAAACCAAAATCATTTCCATAAGCACTCACTCCAGAACAATCCATTCATTCCCAGAATTCATATTTAGATGAGCTCAGTACAGCTATTTGCTTATACAAACTTTATTATTATTATTATTACTGAAATAATATGATGAAATGATTAGGCCTAAATTATATTTTTTTAGCTTTTCAGTCTTCAAACTATATATATCGCTAACTGTGCAACCTGATAGAACAATCAGGATTGTCCTGCACAACACGTATACTTAAATAGCAATGAACTGGAACACATATTGGATTGAATCTTCTCTTAAAAGAAATCTGGCAAAAATATATTGGCTCAGGGCTTTTTTGGTTTGCTTGGTGTTTTTTTCTTTAAAATAATCCTTCAAAAGCAGGCACCAGCAGTTAAATACATAGACTTAGGCCCCTTCTGTTTGTGGTGCAACATCAGTGAACTACTTCAGTATATAAAAACACCTTAGAGGTTAGGTACTAACCTTAACTGCTCAGTAAGCCTCCGGAAGAATGAAAAGAATAATCGCATTGCACTTAGCTCTCAAACTGATAAAACTACCTGGTGTACCTGGGGAATACACTTCAGCTGGGCCAATTTGAGCCCAGTGGGGACCAAGAGGGGATAAAAAGGCTTATCAGGTAAAGTAAATGATGTAATCAAAGATGTTCAGGCAGTTTGCAGCAGGACAAATCCCACTGTTTCTGCCATGCTGTGTTTATCTTGCTCCCAGGAGCAAGAGGAACTTGTTGTGTTGTTGCTGGGGTTGGTGAAGGACTGTGGGAATGTTCTATTTCATGCTGGGGAATGCTGCCTAACATTTTCACACACACACACAACCAACTTCCTTTAACAAAGGAACATAACAATGCACGTGAAAGAATGTAGGTTTATTTGACAGAATGTCATAACCTTTCCCAGGTGAAGTTTCCACAGTAAACCCTCTCACCTCCAAATCCTCAGAAGAACCAATCCATCATATCAGACACACTGACTGCAGTACAGAACCTTACTTGGTAGAATGGGACATCTCTTCCTTTCTAAGTGTATGCAGTCATGCCAAGATCTGAAACACAAACTCTATTTAGTGTTTTAAATTACTTGGTTTAAGTAGAGTGATGTATTCATAAAACACCTCCAAGTTTTCCATCTGTGCTATTGAGAAACAAAATAAGTTTGCCTTACAAGATTTAATGTCCTGAATGTTTTATTATTATTATTATTATTAAATTGTCTCCCATCATAACTCTATTAATAGTGACTTTGCAATTAAGCAAACCAAAACTCAAGCTGTGATCTTTAGAAACTGAGCGTTCCACACATTTTGCAGTGCACTGTAAACAAGGAGGGCAAAGGAAGCGAGAAAGGCTTTATTTTAGTGAATATTTCACAATGATGACAAGGGGCAACTCCTCATCTCCAGTATGGATTTCTGCCAAGTTGTCACAGACCAAACACAGGAATCCTTCATGCTGCAAAGCCTTGACCCCTGTCTGTTGGTCTTCATCTTCATACAAAGTTTGTCACTCCAAAGATTAAGTTACTGCCATGCTTTTACTTTATTTTAAGGAAAAATATATTATGCACATCTCAGCGACTACCGTGAGCAACGTATTCAAAAGGTGCATTAAAGGGGACAGAGACTAGGTGTGGAAAATGGCAACTCAAAATGGAAGTTATGAGTATGTGAAAGAGAGGTGATAAACCAGGAAGTTTTACAACCTTGACTGTAATGGTTATTGCCATGGACAGCTATAAAACCGAGGCTAACAGGTGATATCACAGCTCTGGATGACAGGGCTGCTTGCTTCTGTGCAGATGAACTTATCTGTGGAAAAAAACCTGGAATTTCCATCTGAAACAAGACCCAAGACAACCAGCACACGTGTATTTGTAAAGGACCTTTGCAGTCTTCGATCTTTCAGTTTCATCTGCCATACCTAGAATTAGCAGCTGCTAACTCTGATCCTTGTTTATTTCATTGAAAACCGTCCGTCAGTGACAGCTTCTGGGAGAGCTGACATTCACATGGCACCTCTGAAGTCAGTTAACCTTTATGGAACTTTAAGTCATTCGGTGAAAATTTTTCTAGGAAAAATTCTGTTTCAGGTGTATGTTCTTGTGCCAGGAATAAAGCTGCTGATCATGCTAAACTGATTAGATTAGTGCTCAAATTGCACACACTAATTAAGCACAAGCTGACACTAAGAAAAATTCAATTTTATTTAGTTATCAGAGGGAAGTTCATGACTACTAAGACTTTGTATGGAAACAATTTTCACAGACATTACTATTGACTATTCCAGTCAATTGTACAAAATATTTGTATAATAATTCTTAGCTGTTGCTTTAGACATGCCACTTGATCTCCTCACTGAATCACAGAGTACTTCTCTATAACTATCCTCTTAGCAGTACACTTCAAGTGTATCATCTAAACACAGTGAGTGAAACCTGCAAATATACAGGTGCACAAATCTAATTCGTTCTGATTCGTGCCTGCATTTTTTTCCCTAACAAGCTAATCCTACATCATTAAGCCTTTACTTGTATTTCTAACTAGTTTCACTTCCTATACACCTGCTCTTCCCAAGTCCTAGATGTCAGCTTTGATACAGCTCCTTCTGTCACATATCACCTTTGCAAAGGCACTAATTAAGCTTTTGTCTTCATTACTCCTCCTCATGACTCTCATCTACCACAAAGCCAAAGGAATATAAAGAGGAAAAGGCTAACCAGCTCAAAATAAAATAACATCTTCAACACATGGTTGTTTATTCCCATCCTTTACTGAAGAAATGCTTTATAAGCCTTCCTGGCTTTGATATTCAGTTGTAATATCAGTCAGAAGTTAAATGTTCTGTTGGATAAAGACCATGCCTTTATTCCTTAAGAAAGTGCAGAGCTTGAGTTCAAACATTAAGAGAGTTAATAAAGTAATTTATTAATAAATTAGCTGTCAGAGAGCTCTAGACTAATATTAGTCTGTACTAAACTAGTAGTATAGATTTAGTTGTTAAACAATTAGTTGAGAAATTCCTCCTCCTTCTGAGTGAACATTAGGGTAAATGACTGCCAAAGTATTAATTATGGCTTCTCAGCCATTATTTCATCCTTCACACACACAAAAAAAAAACCCCTAAACAATCTAGAGAGTGAGCATGGGGAAGAGTAGAAAGGATAGACGGAACATAAAGAAAATAACACAGCTAAACAAAATCACAGTGAAAAGCACTTTCATTCTAGATACATTTTCCATTTTAATGTTATACAGATTCACCCTAGTCTGATAGCAAATCATAAAATTTCTGGGATGTGTTAACAACTACCCAAAAAACTAAATAAAATACTGTAATGATGACAAAAAAATACATGCATCACTATAATATAAATAAATTTGAGCTTCTAGGTAGGGGGGGAAGAAAAAAAATCTTTGTAAACAGGAATAAGTGGTCTTCAACAGAAGCGAGAGAAAAGAAATCACGACTAAGGTTTGAAATGTAACTACCAAGGTAAGTAAAACGAAGACAATCTTACATGTGCTTTATCAGTGCATGAAATAAGGTGGGGGGAAGGCCAAGGAGATATTATTTTTACAAATTCCAGACATACAAGATATTAGAGTAAGAGATAACAAGCAGATGAGGCATGAGAATTTTGTACTAGAAAATGACATTCAATTGATGGTTTTATAGTTAATTAAATGCTGTTCATTAAATGTTCTTAATTAAAATGTTGATCATCTTATCTGGTAATGGTTGTGTTTTGCTAAATGTGGTAGACATTTTGTAAAAATGTGCATTTATTAATTTTGGAATGAAAAGGAATACAATAATTTTTTTTGATGAATCTGAGAATTTCCATTTTTTTTTAACTAAGCTGATCAATATTTTTGTTGTTACCAGGCAATTCTGATTTTGCAAAGATGTCAAAAACATTTAGAATTAAGAGTTCATTGAACAAGGTTACTGAAGGTTGTTTCTTTTTCTTGGTTTAAAAACAATGTTTGTAAATGAAATTTTTCTGACTTGAAAATAAAATATTTCTCAAAACAGAAAAAATAACACTTCTTTCAAATTCAAACATTTTTCTAATAGTTTGTTTTGCTTCCACCATTCTAAGAGGGTTGTTTCGTACAAACCCTTCAAAGTTGTCAAGAGTAAAATCCATTGTCTGTAAGAAATTATTGACATGTACAACTAGTTTAACAGTATTGCACATTAGACACAACTATGATCAAAAGGGCAAATCTTGATTGCCAGGCAACACTGTACAGTTAGACTTACAACTGCTCAGATTTAGCAGTACAATTACGTATCTGAGCAATCCAAATCAATGTTATTAACGGCCTGTAGGCAGGAAGTGAACTAACATCACTATTTACTGAATTGTGAAATTACCCCATCTTCCTAATTTTAATACCTAGGACCAATCCTGAAGAGTATCTAGAACCACTATTGAAGTCAACAGTACATGTAGATAGCTTATGTCTCCAAAATCGAGAGCATGCAGTACAGACCATCTTTTTGACATATTTTGTGGAATTCCACTTTCTCTAGATGACAGAATTGGTTTGTGCTTTTCTGCTGGATTTATCCTCTCTATAATGATTATTACTTTGGTTACTTTTCCTGTGAAAAGGGGCAAGTCAATAACAGACAATAAAAACCAAACAAACCAAAACAGAAAAACAGCACTCTGAGAAGTTTCATCTACACTTCTTAGAAAACAGAGGTATATCTGTATGGTTGTTCCCCTTTACCTACCACCCTGGGGCTAAGAACTCAAAGCACCTCTGCCCAGCACCAGTAATGAATTTGTCATCTGAAACAGCACAGCTGGCACTTGCCCTCTGGATCATGTTCAACATGCAGTAGAGCACTGCCTGGTTGGCACTTCAACAGCTATGGACTTTTCCCATTTGATGCTATTGCTCCAAGTTTTTCTTAAAAGTTCAAAGTTCTGGGAGGAAGCAGTGGTTTCTAATGTCAGAATACTTTTGTATGTGACCAAAATAAGGGATGATAGCTGGTAAGCCATCCTACACTGAATTTTATTTCATGCACAGTTCTGACAATTACAAGAAATTATAATTTAGAATCCCCACTATTCTCAAGAAAGACATCTAAAAAATGCTTCTACAGTTTTCATCAGGAAAATATTGTGTTAAAGCCAAGAAACAAAATTATTTTTTAGTTCATACAAGAATATGCCACATGTGAGGGAACAACATCATGTTCCAAATCAACTTAGTTCCTCATGGAAGGGAATATATGAAGGAAAACAGATAATACTGTTACTAGTGATTAAGTATTTCTGGCTAAATAATGTACTTTATGTTAAACAAATTCTACTTGCAGTAAAGCAGATAGAGAGGTCTCTCATACATTATATCAATGGTGCCTATACTTCATATTGTCAGCCTTGAATGAAAGGAATTCTCCACATAAAGTAGAATTGAGGAGATGACAAGGATGACAGGCTTCCCTACTTTCCTCTCAAAAACCTGTTGGGCAGGTCACATATCTTTAAGCATAAATTTGAAAAGAGTGTATGTGTGTTTAATTTTTCAGGTAGTTCTCTCTCCAGTGTATGACAATCAGTATTTGGGCCTTAACAGAAAAGGTATCCAGAATGATCCCAAACTCTGTATGTCTCACCTCTGAGGGATGGACAAAATCCTCTCTGGAACGCATTGAACGTATGGCAAAGTCCCAAAAACATGTCAATTTGTTTAAATGTTATTAATTACCCCATGACGTATTTCCTCTTTCCTCTATAGCATCTCTCAATGGACTACACACATTTCACCAGTTTCTTCTTGACATTAAAATTAAACGTTTCAAAACTGAACTAAATGAAAAATCGAACTGAATTGTTTTGAGGCCAGTCTATCTGGACCACCGAGGAACTCTTAGCAGAGTTGCAAAACAGAAGCACAAAAAGTGTTTTGGAGTTATGAAAGGACTAGTCTTCCACTCTGTTTTAGCTAAGGATCATATGCTTATTGGGGCCTCTGTGGTGCCAGTAAGAATAATTATGGATGAACCGTTATTTTGCATAAGTACATCTTCTAGCACAATATGTCTGATGCAGCCCAACACCAAGTATGATTTACTGCATGTGACTACCAGACATTTTATCAGGCTAAGCTTCCAAGTACCAGGAAAAGCCACCAAAAACTATAAAAATACAGCATTAATGACTTTTTGCATAATTTTAATGGATTTAATGGAATAACATGTAAAAACTCATACTGTAGCCGTGTCTAGATACATCAGCAATCATTGCTGGATCAAACTGAATTTGGACCCTCTACGCTCATGACTTAGGAAGGCAGTGCTTCCACCCACTGGCAAGGATGCTTCCATCTCTTCCAGTACTTCACAATAAAGACATGCTGTTGAAGCAGTTTAAAAATGTTTTTATTACCGCTTGACTTGCTCCTCAGAGACAGAGAGGAATTCAGCTGATGAGGCATCTCTTAGAAAACGTACTGTCCTGATTCCTCCTATAACCTGGACTTGAAAAGTAACTGCAGTTTACTGGAAACACTTCCTAGAGTCAGTTAAAGGGATAGTAATAATCTTCTTTAAATTGAAGTGAAACTAAATCAAGCCAAACTCCAACCAGCTCTGCCTGCCAATAGCAATGAGGATGTGTAGATAAGAAAGAGAGAACTGAAGAATAACTACAGAATGTCACTCTTCAGGTCACAGGCAGCAATCTCATAGTATGACACAAACTAAAATTACAACATATTTTCCACAGAGAATCCTCACAGTTGTCAGGAAAGTGACTGCACAAAGATCAGGGGAGAAATGCAGTCTTTCCTTATGGCCACCCTTAAGACAGAAAATTTACTTTTCTTAAGCCCCATTTATTCCTCCCTTGTTGCATCTCTTCCTATCATCATATTAATTTTTCCTCTCAATTCCATTTTTTTGTTTGTTTCATTTTTCCATTGACATTCATTCCCTGAATTCTCAGCCCAATTGGTTAATCTCATTAAAAATACCAACCTGTAACTAGTTAACATGGAGACAGTTGCACCATTACTGGGATTTCACCATTCTCTCATTTTCAATGTAGGACATGATAATTCTTATTCAGGTTATTCCTTTATCTCATTGCGTATTAAGAAGATGTAATGGCTTCATTTTGTAGGAATTTCTAGACATACCTTTCATATGGTTTTTAATGTCAAAAGAAAGTTTAAGTTATGCTTGATTAACTAAATATGCAGAACACATATATTTTGCAATGGTTCTCCATTTGACACTCCTGAAACATTTCAAGTATTAAAACACAAGTGTAGATTATTATGGCTATGGATTCCAAAACTGGCTAGTAAAATTATTTCTCTAATGTCACCCTAAGGTACTACTGAAATTAGTTTTACAGCATTTAATTCCTCCAGTAAGTATAGCATCAGCCATATAACTTATGAAAACAGTACTCATAGAAGCAGAGATTCTTCCAACTCCAGAAGCTTCAAATATCCCCGTAGCATGATATATAGTGATTGCATGCAACAAGCAGAAAGCATGATTAACTTTTCAACTTGCATAATGCAAGCCATAGCAAGTAGTAGAAAACTCTGCTGACTACTGAGCACATCCATTTCCTTTTACAATGGGAACTGGAGATGGATGTTGCTGTTCTGAAAAATAACAAGGCCAGAAAACTGGATTCACAGCTTTCCATTTGAGGTAGTTTATTATCTGGCTCTGACATAAAGAAAAGGAATTGCAGACCAAACAAATCATACTTAAAAACCTCTAGTAGAATATATGTATTTACTCCAGCCCCATATCAGTCTGGAATAGGGGCAGGATGTCCATTAGATTTCTTGCTGCTATCCACTGGTCAATAACTGGTGCATTAACTATGTTCCATCAAAGATTCTCCTCATATGGATTCAGTCATACGCTGGCAAATAAAGAAGAATGGGTCACTTGTCACTTGAAAAGTGGACAAATATTAAGTCGCCTAGTGTACTAATCCACATTTACCTATGATACAGTACAGCATGGTTTATATCAGCTAAAGTTTATTTTAAGTCATTAAGGAAAATGCAGTGTTATCCCATGAAAGTGTTTTTATGCCTCAATTCTGCCACCTTATCTCTCCTAGGCAAGCTTAAAAAAAAAAAATACAGAAAACTCAGGTCTTCTTGTATTATATATGACTAATACGATGGACTGTTTTCTCCACTGAACTACGCTGAACCCACAAGCAAATCTCAGTTCACTGAAAAGAGAGCAAAGTTCTTTATGGTACATCCTTCTCTTCAATCTCCTCTCCCTTCCTAAATTAACCTTTTTCACAAGAGTATATTTACACATATCTGTGAATTGCAAAAAGGAACACTTTCTCTTCTTGCTTTGGAGGCATTCTGTGTGTGTCTATCGCTTGACTGAATTCCATAAACAACTCAGGAAGAAGGAAAGGTTACTAACAGAAATTAAAATGATATTGTTATTTCTTTTAAACACACAGGTTGCCAATGATAAACATAAAGTTTCTGTTGTCTGTTCAAAATATGTTTTCTAAAATCTACATCACTGAAAAATCTATTATTTTCCTCAAATGAGTATACATTTGCATAGATAAACATTAAATATTGGTTAATGTATATGCGCTACAATTTTAATTAGCATATTAGATAGGTTAACGCATATTTTAAGTCACCCAAAGAAAGTTTTGAAAAGTACCGCTTTACCAGAAAAATCTGTGGTCTTGGTTAATTAAAACTGACAGTAAGAATCTTGCCAAAGTTTTTGGCATTTATAGAAAAAAAAGTTTGCATAAAACTTATAACAAAGAACCCATGAATACATGTCCATGTATATGGGTAAGGTGAAAACATTTCTCGTTTATCATTTAAGAAAGACCCTTGAGTACAGTGTCACTTCTTAGAAGGAAAGTTTGAATGGCCCTGATTCTACTGTTTCATGTTCTAGCTCACCAAAAAGCTTCTGGGATGACTGATGTGAAAGCATTGCCACTTACCAGATACCTCTTACTCGCTGTTGTCACAAACTGTAAATTTCCCATTTATTCCTGTAAAATGCTCTGATGTAACCGGGGACACACTCACAGCTTTCACAGAGGCTTCTCTGCATGCAAGGGAAGCTCTTCTAAACACATCTGATTCAAATCCCTAGTCATGGAGGAACTCAGCAAAATGGTCTCCAAAGCCGCCTTGTCACACTGATCAGCGTGGGAGGAATGCCACTCTCACTCCTTTGTTATTTTTCCCAGAACTACCTGCAGATTTTGTCCTGGGCTGGTCAAATGTAAACCTACAACGAAACTCCATGAAATGCCTCTGTCTGCTGCAAATCGACTGCGCCACTGCTTCTGCAAAATCATGACATTTATCTGACCCACAGTTTTCTGGGTTTTTCCTCTTTAACTCCCGAGTCATTGGAAATTTGAAAAAAAATTGATATTTTTTATGAATTTTACTTTACAGAAGTTAGCTTTGCCTGATGCCACCCATATTGGCAATACCTCAGAATGACACGCGCTATGCTGATGAAAAACAAAATCAGTTGCTTCCACTCTGCAGTGCTCTTATGCAGTTACATCATTTTGCATTCTGGTGGGGACAAGGAAATTCTTATGCATCATCTTGAGTCTGACAGTGGCCAGCTTAAACTTTGAAACACGAGTCTGAAATTCCACATTTTTATAATGCCAGCATCACAAATTTAACTTTCCAACTACCGTGAGCCCAAAGTCTATTTGAAGCTATGCAACAGAGTGTCATGTGGGGTTTTTTTTCTTACTTTCTTCCTAAAGAATAAAATATTCCTTCCAAATTACTTGTGACGGAATATTTTTAATTAAAAATAAAACATCCGTGGCAAATTATTAATTTCATTTCAGAGGAAACGGGTTTTATAAAGCTGTTCTGCTGAGAGGGTTTGTTGTGATTAATCGTATAAAGTTGTGCCTTTTTGCTAATTTTCTTTATTAATGCAGTGCTGCATGTTTACTACAACCAGTTAGAACTGATTAGAAATCATTGCTTGAGCAGAAGCCTTTAAAATGGCTGCTTCATGTTTTTATTCTGTGTTTATACTGTGTCATATTCTATTTTATTTACTTTAAATTGCAAGTTTCCTTATTGTTTGTCTCAAACTTTGATGCTTCAGCTAAAAATAGAACTTTTTTTTAATATCTGAAAACTCTAACCCTAATTAAAAGGTTCATCATCCTCCTAAATTACCACGAATTCACAGTCTTACACTGTTAGAAGCAGCTCCAGTTTATCTGCTTCATTTCTATACGGCTCTACACCTCATGGCCTACAGAGCAGTAGGCTATGGCTTTGCACTTCCCTGAAGTGAACTATATCTCATAATAATGGCAAAGACCGTGTAGGAAAACTATGAGCCAATGTCCAAGGGATTCAAAGAGGTAAATCTTGCTGATTCACACAAATGGCTGCAGTGCCCTGTTTATGGCATTTTATTATTAAATCCTCAAACTAGCAAAGTACTTAAGTACATGCTTAACTTTTAATTCAATAGCAACATTCCCCTGTTTGAAATGCTTAAATGTTTTGTTGAATTGTGACCCCAACAAAGTGAACAAGCAATGAAAAAAAAGACGCAATAAAATTTACTTATGCAAATACTCTGAAACCTATTTCAAGAAGCCGCCCCATCCGCCAGCTGTGCAGCTGCAACCACCACAGGCTGCAAGCATACCCAAATCTGCTCATGATAATAGTGAAACTGAAGCGCTCAAATATGTTTCCTCTTCTCTCTCTTCTCTTCCCCGAGGACATGCAGATCTGTCTCTCACTCTGCATAGCTATCTATCTTGAGACACCTATGCTCACTTCACCTGTTCTGTGAAACTCGAGAGAACGCACGGGGATGAATCAAAGATGATGTTCTGGCTCCTTTACAATGCTTCAGTGACAGTAATCATAATACAGGAAAAAGTTACTCTAACACTCTAACTAGGACGCTGTCCGGTTAAGGAAAAGTTCCACTTAGCTTTTCTAAACAAATAGCCATATGCACAAGTGTTCTGGAGACTCCTTGGATATACTTCTCCCATGAACAAACACTCAAATTGCCATTAACTCCACCTTTATCTGTGGTCTTCTCTCTTTTCTTTAGTTTTCTACAGCTATTTGAAACTCTTCCATTTATCAAAACATTTTACTAGGGATATAAGTAAGCTTGATCTTACCTCTTTAATCTTGATTTCAACTTTCATTTTGAGTTACCTACTTTATTCTCATGTGTCACTTTAGATTAATTTGTCATGCTAAGCACTTGCCAAATAAATAATGAGCTTTCAAATTAGTCCATATGTAATAAGGCAAGGATTCAATTATTCCTAACACAATTAACATTTTACTGCTGCATCAGGGTCATGGCTGAAAATATGATAGACTTCTTCAAGATTTCCAAGAACCTCAATATCTTACTTGTGATCCATTGTTACTGCTAAGACATTGACATCTAATGATCTGTAATAAAGACAAAGAAGCAGTAGTTCTTTGTAGCGATCCCTGTAACCAGACACTCCTGATGTCACTTATTTCAGTACCAAACTTAAATTACTACTATCCTCTCTACTGCTGAAAACTTTTATTTTGAAGAGGACAAAAAGAATCAAGGGCCTAAGATTATGTGAAGAGACACTTCTTTTTTTCTTCTTTTTTTTTTAACATTAAATGTCTTTGTTTCCTGCTTGATCATCCTCAAAATTAATACTTGCATGACAGCCACAGGTAAAGTTCTTAGCTGCATTTGAGGCCCGACTGTATGGAAGACTCTACGTGAATTAAAGGTAGTCTCCTGTACAATCTACAGAGATGACAGACAATGAGGGAAAGAGGAACAGAAGTGCAAACAAATGAGGTGACACTATACCACCTGCCAGAGGTATGTGGGAAAGGGATCCGTGCATCCTATTCCCAACCCCTGGAGGTGCTTTGCCACATTGTCAATAACATCATCTGGTCTAAGGCAGTTTGAAGTGTATTCTTATTCACTTTCCAAAACGTAGCTTGCCTCCTGGGATTCAGTCAGATCCTAAAATATTCTAAGATCATTCACAAATTCCTTTGAGAATTCTTTCACACCACTGTGAAGAGGTGGAATATTATTTTCTTGAATAAAAAGTATGCAGTTCCAAGGATTGATTTTCTATAACCATTTTGCTGACAAAAATGAAATGTTTGTGTGTGTGTGTGTGTTGAAGGTTGAAAGGTTAAGATCAAAAATAAAAACCTGTCATTTGAACATATTTCAGAATTTACATCCATAATTACACATTCAGCTCTCCTCTCTGTCCTACCTACATCATTAGGAATGGACAAAAGGAAGCAGCCACCTGGACTGCAAAGTCCAGTCCTTTGCAATCCCTGAAAGCAAACAACAATCTAGCAGGATAAATATCTACGTGCCCTTGCATACTGCAAGGCAGAAAGAATTTTCAACACCTTGGAAGCAGCTAAAAATTGAATATTCAAAACACACACCTATAAGGTGCCACAGCAGAGCAGGAAGGCTCAAGAGAATCACTGACATCCCAGGTCCTGCAAACAGAAAGGAATTTATGAAAGATTTTGAGACCACATTGCCATGATTAACCACTGTTGAGTACCCACCTGCTTCTAGACATTTGGAACTGAAACCCCAAAAAACATTTTCTGTAAAGTGCCATGGCTGCAGTCCCACTGTGTGAATGAATCCCTGCACCTACTGAGACCTTAGGGTCTAAACGAGGTGACAAGTCTCTTAAAGGAGGCCTGTGTATGAACGCTGTCACTGAATACCAATATCCGGCCAAGGCAGCAGTAAGGCAGCACCCTGCTCCAAGGCATGTGCTCTGTTCTCAGCTTGCTTAGAAGGGTGGATTGCCCAGTAGTGCATTGCCCAGTAGACCAGTATCACTGTTGACTCATCATGCAAAATGGCAATAATGATTCCAGAAGACAGACGGCAGTTCCTTAAAGATCTCTGAGGGGCTGTGCATTTCAGGCTTTTTATAAACGGTGTCTAACTGTGCCAAATGAACACAGAAAATGGCATATAAAAATACCAGATTATCGTTATTAGTGTTGGTACTGTGGAATTGTGTCATAAATCATACTGTTGACAAAAACTAGTGAAGAGTGAGGTTATGTGACACCATCTCAAGTTAAGTTCTTTCTTGTTTGCGTATTGAATGAATTTTGTGCCAAAAACTGACCTACAAGGAAGTCATATACAATTCATTAAATTTTGACCCTAGATTTGAATGCTGTACAGATCATATGCATATGCATGAGATCTGTTTCACCTCTTCTCAATTCCCCAAAAGTTATTCTGTTTGCTTATCTGGATTGTTTTCAGTGGTTTGAGTGGTGACAAAACAGAATTAGACTTTCAGATGTCCCCTTACCGGTAGCTGCCTGCATGCTACCCTAGCCAGAACACAGCCCTTGGCACTAACATCCTGACAGCAAGGGAATGATACTTCCATTTGCCGTAAAAGAGTTAATGGGAAAAATCCACATTCGGAGCATTTCACATTCATCTGAGGTCAAAGACCATGAAATGATTTGGGGGCCAAATTGCATTTCTATAGAGGAAACAAACACCATTTCTCAATTAATTTCAGAAAGTAATAAGTGGTATTTTCCATAAAACCCTAAGAAGATGCAGAATAAGTGAATTTCAATGTATTCATTAATGAGCAAACTAAATCTTCAAGTTAGTTTATTAAGTATAATTACACTTCATTCAGTCATTTCTTTTTATTAGCCATTTTATATTGCTGCAGTAATTGCAGCCAAGTACATTTGCATGTGTGTTGGCAATGGAAGATGGGTCTTTGCAGAAGGTTTGTCACAGAAAACGTGGACTGTAGAGAAACTGATACTACGTGATACTACTTACTGACTGTACTTGGAAAGGTTATAGGAAATAAACTAATTACTGTAACATTCATAGATTTGTCCAAAAAAAAAATAGCTACACTGTGAAATGGGTGAGCAAATAAAATACAGAACATAGAGGAAGCCCTGGTAAATAGAGTAGATTTTAATTACTCAGAACTAGACTGGAATACCTTAAGGAAGATATAAGATTCATGTGGATTTGGTATGAGATTGCTTTGAAACTCCATAGGTTATATGCAAGTGCCTAGCAGCAAGAGGAGAATACTATTGTTACGTCTGGGAAGAAGTACGACAAAAACTATGAGCTACATCAAGGTGGTGAAAAAGCTGAAGAACAGTTAAATCAATCTCAGTAAGGGTCAATATCTCAAATTCTTGCTCCCTTATAGTCAGTCCTTACTCATACAAATCTCCTACTAACTTCAAGAATTTCTACCTGAATTGAAGCAAAACCACCAACGCTTGTTGGACAAAGATTTTTTTAGCCAATCTGGCAAAAAACCAAGAGTGATATACTGATGTGTGGGAAGAATCCACAGAATCGAAGGGTTTATACAAAAAAAATCCACAGTGCACAAAACAAATTTCAGTCAAGTCAGCTGTTGCTTCAGAGATAGGGTCTGAAATGATGGGACGAGTCAGGAGCAAAAAAAGAGACAAGATCTTCCCTTCTGCAATAAACTCTCAAGCAGAAATTACCAGCAGAAATGTATAAGGCCTAGAAAGCTTGTACTTTATTCATTACCATTAGCAATGCAGTTATAATGGCAAAATAATTGTCCTAAATGTAATTGTTCTCAGAAAGCAAGCTCTGAATGTCATGTCATTAGAGACAATGTGAGATGGAAAGGTCGCATTAAAGAACACAGGAGCATGAACTTAACAGATGAAGGTAAAAAAAAAAAAGGAAAAAAGAAAAAGAGAAAAAAAAAACCACCACCTGCACTTCATAATTGTGCTTTATATGTCTCAGGCAGTGGGGTATAGACTTGCAGCCCCCTTGGCTAGTGGCACGCTGTGGGGGCAGCAGCTCCATGCAGGCTCAGCACTGGCGAAGCCAGAGCCAGGTCTGCGCTGCCGCTCAGGCACCACTCGCCCCCACCCACCATGGCTGGCCCACGGGAAAAACTTGTAGCCTCAGAGCCCAAGGCCTCACCTGAGCACTGTTAAGGTCTCCAGTTATATGCAGCCCCTGGCCCAACAGTCAGAACCAGTGGTTTCCTCCTACTACTCATGGACGTGGGGATCCATGTGCTCCCTCACCTCAGCAGCGCGGTTCCCCATCTCCTCAACAAAAGCTAAGCAAGACCTGCCTTGGTCCCTGGAAGACATCTTGGAGATGTGGGAGTAGTTTTGAGAGCCCGGAGGCCATCAAGACAGGGAGGCAGAGCCACACCTGCTTATGGTGGCTGTGCAGCAGCCATTGCCTCGCTTTTGCATTTTCAAGTTGTCTTGATGGCTAAAATCCCTCGTCAAAAAAAAAAAAGTCATAAAATCATGCAGAGTTTTGTGCTGTGGTTCTGGGTAGTCTCCAGCCTATAGCTTTAATTAATCAGTTTCGTTGAAAAAGATTACTTGAAACAGATGTAGAAATATGGAATTTTAATACATCTGTATTATATGTATATGTAAGCTAAGGAGCAGGTGATTCTGATCAGTGCTTTTGACAAGTCACAGTCTAGTAAAACTGGGCAGGATTTCTCTTATCTAACTGCAAATTTATGCTTCCAAAAGTTAACATTCAGCCAAAACTGTCAGTCCCCTTTGTCAGAGCCAAATAAGACAGGTAAATGCCTCCAGCACATTGCTTAACCCATGTATCTCAAAAGTCACGTTCTGCATTATGACTATGACAATTTACAACTGAGTTACCACTTCAGGAAGCACCATTTTTCACTCTTCACTGCTATCAGACTTGTCTCCTCTCTCCCGTCTCTTACATTTGTTTGACAGTGCAATAGGCTGATAGTATCAGGTTTTCATGGCAAGGTTTTGGTAGCAGGGGAGTTAAAGGCGTAGCTTCTGTGAGAAGCTGCTAGAAGCTTCCCCCACGTCTGATAGAGCCAATGCCAGCTGGATCCAATATGGACCCTCTGCTGGTCAAAACTGAGCCAGTCATCGACAGCACATCTGTATTTAAGAAGGGGAACAAACTGCTGCACAACAGCATCCAGAAGAGAGGAATGAGAATATGTGAGAGAAACAATTCTACAGGCACCAAGGTCAGTGAAGAAGGAGGGGGAGGAGGTGCTCCAGGTGCTAGAGCAGTGATTCTCTTGCAGCCCATGGTGAAGATCATGGTGAAGCGGTCTGTCTCCCTGCAGCCCATGAAGGTCCATGGTGGAGCAGATATCCACCTGTAGCCCATGGTGGATCCCACACCAGCACCGGTGTACGCACCTGTGACACTGTGGAGAGCCCACACTGGAGCAGGTTTGATGTCAGGACTTGTGACCCTGTGGAAAGGACCCACACTGGAGCCACATGAAGGACTGCATCCTGTAGAAAGGACACATGGAAATGACCCACACTGGAGCAGTTTGTGAAGAACTGCAGCCCATGGGAAGGACCCATCTTGGGGAAGTTCATGGAGGAGTGTCTCCCATGGGAGGGATCCTGCATTGGAGCAGGAGAAGAGAGTGAGGACAAAGGAGTGGCAGAGACTGTGTGTGATGAACTGACTTTAACCCTCATTCTGTTCCTCTGTGCCGCTCAGGAGAAGGAGGTAGAGAAACTAGGAATGAAGTTGAGCCTGGGATAAAGGGAGGGGTGGGCAGAAAGTGATTTTAGATTGGTTTTTTTATTTCTCATTACCCTACTCTGAATCAACTTAACTTCCCCAAGCTGAGCCTGTTTTTTGCCCATGATGATAATTCCTGAGTGATCGCCCTGTCTTTATCTCAACCCACAAGCCTCTCGTTATACTTTTTTCCCATGTCCAGTTGAGGAGAGGGAATGGTAGAGTGACTTGGTGGGCACCTGTCATCCAGCCAAGGTCAACCCACCAGACTGATTCAAGGAGCTACAACACCACAAAACTAATCCTCAATAGAGAGTAAAAAAGCAGTTTTTCCCTGTTTTAAGATGAAATATCATCTGGAATGAAGCAGGAATTTACAATGGCCCTTCTGGTGTCGTCATTGTTACAAGGCAAAAGTTTAGATAGTTTATCTATCCTAAGATAACCTATTTCTTTTTAATGTTAGAAGAATTAAATTACATATAGTGTATTTCAAACTTAGCAGTATTAGACCAAGAGAAGGGTAAGGGAGAAGCAGAAGTGGGAGCTTTCCCTATACATAGATATTTTCCTGTTGGAAAGTCAGAATTTTAAAATTTTGTTACCAGTTCGATAATAAACAAATTGGATAATAGTTGAGGCCAAATTTTATAGAAGTTGGGATGTTACTTTTAATTAACACAGCCTAATTTATTTGCCCAAATAAATTCCCTACATGGTATAATGAACTAGATATTTATTTCTTAATGACTGGGAATCAAAACAAATCTTGAAGGTCACTTACATTTGGAGATTTTGTTCTGTCATTATACACTCATAAAAGTTAATAGTCCTTGCTGCTTACCTGAGTTCAACATTAAATTCTAAAATGAGCTAAGAGAATGTGTTAATTACTGTTCATTACTGTAAGAGTTCATGTGAAGCTACTTGGAAATTACAGTCAACAGAGCTGATGGAGAATACGCTGCTGGAGGGGTTTTTTCTTTGGGGGGGTGCATTAAAAGACAAGGTCAGAGTGTCAGTAAAAGCTGATCTGTCAAAAGTGAAACTTCTTGACAGTACCTGTCTTGTTCAATGAAAGTTTAATAGGAAAAGATTTCTTGGCCTCAAATAGGGATTGATTCCTGCTCACATTGCAGAGATCAAGTCACTTCTGGAGGTAAAGTGACTAACTGCAGTATGGGAGATTTTCTGTTGAATATCTCTTCTTGATTTGTGTTAGATATGGAATCTCTATACCAATTTTCCTCTGTGCAATCACATGTGCTCAGCAGCATATAATTTGGGCTGTTTTGTCAAGTGCTATTTTCTCTCTGCAGTTTTCATTAAAATACTTCAGAATGATCTGGGTTCCTCCCAATAAAGGTAGACCTTGAAGAGATGACAAGGCTTTTAACAGTCTTGTTAAGTGCTCATTGTAAACCTGATTGGGAGACGGATTCCTAGCTCACAAATTTTCTTGAAATTTTTCTGGGAAAAAAAGAAAATTGTATGTCTTTCAACAATATTAATATTTCATGTGGCACATTTCTAGTCATCTGTCCATGTGTCTGTCTGTCTATGTATGCGCAAGACCTGAACTGGAGGTCAGGAACTTTTTGTGACTAGATGCACTAAGGAAAAAGGATGTGATACCGATACTTCTTTTCTTGCGTGGATTAGCTTAGCATGCTTAGACAAGATATGGGAAACATCTAACCCAAGATATAAATCAATACACTATGAAGTGATTTGGGGTGGAGTAAAGGACTTCTTGTATCCACTATTGAAGCTGTTTAACTCTTTAAGAAACCTATCAAGGTCTCTTTAGAGAGATGTGTGTATGGTGAGAGAAACCATGGAAATGGAGCCTGCATATTTTAAATAAAACACGTTCCTGCATATTATTCCCATGTTTTACATCAAAATGGTTGCTGGCTGTCTTATGCAATCATGTTCTGTACATGAAGACTTCTGTTGGTTTTTCAGCTTCACAGGTCGGCTGAAAATGAAGATCTCTTAGAATGTGAATCAAATCCGATGAAGGTACCTAGGCCCCTCATTCAGGGTTATGAATTTTATCATGTGCTTAGGTAATTTTTAGGGTCTGGCTTTAAATTATTCGTGTTCATAATTTAAGACACAGGAAGAGAGGCAGGTGTTGGGATGTTCATATCAACTCCATCCAGCAGACTGTGGACAGAAAATATCTATACTGCTCTTACTCTGAGCATCATCCTTGAAACTATCACTGTGTTTCTCAGCCTTGTAACACATACTGAATTGAAGCTGTCTTTTTTTTTCTCATTAATCCAGATCCTTTCACCAGCCAAGTTCATGGCAAAAAATAGGTCTGAGTAAGGAGTGGTTCTTGTTTAATTTTCAAAGTAATTTACCAGCAAAGTAATTTACCAGCAACTTCATGGGTTGAAGAGGACAGGTCTGCTGAGCTGATTAGTGTTCTGGTAAAGATGCTAATTATCCCATCTGAAGTATGTCCAGTTGTCTACATTCAATTCTTTCTAAGTTTTGATAATGTCGGTACCCAAGGTAATCTGGGATTATATGTATACATACATATATATATATAAAATATATATAACGTATTGCTCTTCCTGAGCATAGAAACAGCGGTTGATAGTTCAAAGAATGATATAACATTGCAAGAAAGCAAAATTAAAGTAGCAGCCAGTTTGAATACAGGGTCATGACTGTATAGAATGTAGAACATGGACTTAATTACAGGTCATTGTGAGTGGGTATGGGAACATCCCAAACTCCTGAGAACTGCAGCCTTTTGAAATCCTGATTATCACCAGTGCTGGGGACAAAACTTCTCTTGACTTTATAGGCTTTGAGACAGGCCTGTCAATAGAGGAATCTGATCTCAGCTGCAGCTTATAAGCTTCTAGAAATCACAGTACATGCCAGGTGACATCAAGCTATTGTAATATCTTTTATTTTTACTTTTTACAAGTCAGTGAAATTAGAGATAAATGAGATATTATAAAATCAGTTTGATAGTACATATTGAAAGAGACTTTAATGGAGATGAGAGTGTTTAGAGGGAGAAAAACACAGACTAGAAATATATAATTTTCCTTCTATTTTTCCTAAATCAATTTTCTCACATGGAATTTTTTATAGACTACCCAGGAAACGAGAAGATCTGAAATAACATTAACTTTTAACTAAGAATAAAAGGAAAACAAAGAAGCAGCATAATTATGAGCTAACCATTAAAAAGTTCTTAGTGCTAATGTGCGGCAGAGGTCAGAATACTCATGATTTATAATTGACATCAAGAGAATAAAAGACTGCCAAGAAGGGCTCCTCTTCAGAGAAGAGCTGGAATGCTGTACAGCTAATAGCATTTTTTCATGCAGATTGTCAGTGAATACAATAAGCTGATCCATTAGACAGACCTATTCAATGTAAATCCACTTAATATTAATACCTAAAAGGTTTAAATCATTTTAGTGATCACCTTGCACAGAGCTATTGTTAAAAGGCAGAACTGTTTCTCATGTGCAGACAAAGCTCAAGAACCAGGAATATGAAAAGAATGGACAGATGGCCTTTAATGCATAAAAGAGTATGATGGGACAATAGACATATCCGAGTATTGCTCATTGTCAAAAAACAGTAAGTCTAATCCTGCAGAATGTTCAGCCGCTTAAAAGCCATTTAACCAACAGAATTTGAAGACTATTAAGAACTGGTAGGATGAGAAAGCAGTAAATATGAACAAACTGCATTGCAAAGTTCATACTGGTATTTGAGATAGCCTTTTAGATCAACGACGTTGGAAACTGGGAATCTCCCTGTATGGGAGAGTCCCAAGTTATCAGAGCTATCTTGGACTCAAACAAAGACGCAAGGTTAATTTTCATCCCTTTAAAACCATGTGCTACTCCTCTACCAGTTAGCTGCTGAAATACACCTCCAAAGAACTCTTTATACACACACTATTACAACTATTAAACTGATCCAAATAGATTTGAGACTGATCCATTGAAACAATTTGCAGTGTTTCCTTCTCCCCATAATTCCAAGTCAGTACTCAAGTAAGTCTACGGTGGGTGAACATCATCGAGAAGCACAAACCCAGCTCAACAGTACTGCTTACCACTTATTAAAAGCATCCTGCCTATGGAGTAAGTAGAAAAAAGCTGTATCAATTAAGCTGCTTATGAAATACGCATTAATCTTCATCAGTTCAGCAAAAGCCAGGATGTGTCTATATAAATTTCAGCACTAGGTAATGGCATTTTGTCTCTTGACTCTGCATATGTATACCTATACTAATATACATTCTATAACACTCCTTGTAGATCAGAGAGGGCATCAAACCCAAATGAAACCCTACTCTGGAGACTTGATGGCCAGGATAGAGTCAGCTGTCTCATTGTTGTCTTGTAATAGAGTTCTGGAACGGCAAGCTGTCAGAGAGTCTGCACTTTTCAGTCCTTGGAGGTCACGGTAGGCGTGTGATGACAGAATCGGAGGGGAAATCCACAAGGCCGCTCAGCCATTATTAGCAACCTTCAGAGATTCCCAGTCATGGCCTGTTCAGCTCGTATACCGATGGGCCACAGGAAGTGAGAGATAGAGCCCTTTACAAACAGAATGACCTCCATATGTTCCGTTTGTACATGCTCATGCAAAATTTGGGAGTTAACAATGTTAACCTTCTTACCAAATGAGGCAGAGAGAGATAAGACATTTGGTATTCTGTTGCATTTTATGTATTTTTTCATATTGTTGTAGGAACACCGAAAAGCATTAAGGTGAGAGTCTGTTCTGTCAGGCAGGCACAATACAAACTATGAACAAAAAACTATTTGAATGTACATGGCACAATTGTTTTCAAATTAATCTTGTGTTTTACTCATAACTGGTGAGTGATTTTTTTGTGTTTGGTGTTGGTTTTGTATATATGAGTGTTTTGACCACAATAATGGGTGGTACAGACATTCTTGTGTATATAGAGATTTTAAAGAAGTAAAAATACATGATATTTCAATACATTGTACTGCAATAGAATGAGCAAGCATAACAGATAATGTCTGTGAATTAAATTCTCTGCTCATACTAAAAGGCAGTGTCTTTCAGATCTTTAACAGAAAATAGCATAATTTTGAATTTTTACATTTTCTGAGTTGTTTATTTACTTTGCTAACAGGCAGGTTTCTGATTACCTACATCCAAGAGCTTCAGTGATTAAAACTGCAAGAGACTGTACAGTAATTATCTAAGAAATATGTGGCTGCTGATTTTAGTCTTTGAAATATTGAGATATTGTAGGCAACACAAGGACATTTTCAATGAAAAAAGTACTAGGATGGTGAAAAAATGTAAGCAAAGACTCCATTTGAATAATAACTTGATTGTTACTAAAATACACAATGAATGAGAAAATTGAGCTAAGAAAATGTCCAGAGTTTCATAGTTAAAGCACTATATTAATCTTGCATGCAACAGATTATGGATGATGGATGGGTTGTTACAAATACAATGGGCTTTGGGTAATGGAGGAGAAATATAAATGTTATGAACAGAACCCAGCTGCAGCTGCAGTATAAGATCAGGTTTGTATCCAGTCTGTTCCATTCCTGGAAGTCCAGGTATCTTAGGTTTCAAAACATAGATGCAAAAATGACCAGTATATTTATTAAACGCTTCCATGGCAGTGGAAACAACAGCAACACTCTCCAAGTGGCTAAAAGCGAAAGTGAGAAAATATCTGAGAGTGTGCTAAAAAATCTTGGTATCTCTTGACTTAGTGTCACAGAGGAAGATTTTTCTCAGTGGTGCCCAGTGACAGGAAAAAAGAAAAATTGAAATACAGGAAATTTCACTAAAACATAAGAAGAAATCTTTTTCACTGTGAGGGTCATCAAACACTCTTGGAACAGGAACAAAAATGAACACTCTTGGAACAGATTGCCAAGAGAGGTTTTGGAGTCTCTGTTTTTGGAGGTACTCAAAATCTGACAGGACGAGGATCTGAGCAATGTACTCTAGCTTACCCTCCTTTGAGCGCTATGTTGGACTAGACCATCTCCAGAGCTACCTTCCAACCTCAACCAGTCCATGGTTTTGTCTAATGGTAGATGTACTCAAAGAAAAGAAGAGTAAGTCTCGGGATGGCAAAACAGAAGTATGACTTTGAAACTTGGAATGGTATCCTGCCATTTTTCATAGAAACACAGAGTCTTTGAGGTTTTTTGAAATCTCAAGAATGACCTTTGTTTACATTAAACTGTTTGAGCAAGAAATTTTTGCAAGTTCTAAAAGACAAATGGTGCCATGGGGAAGAGGTGGGAGAAAGGACAGTATGCGGCTCATCCAATGGAAAAGAAAGGCTTTTTCCTAGGCTGGCAAGAAGACACACTTGTTTGGTGAACTTTCAAGTTAGTATTACGTCTTGGTTCGGGTTAGAACAGAACTAATTTTGTTCAGTGATTTTGCTTCTCAGCTAAGTTCTAAGTCACTGCACTTTCTGAAGTTAACGGCACATTTTTGTAGGCAGTGTCTTTTAGAAGCGGTAACGCTTGATGTTTACAGTCACTACCAGTGGTTGGGATGAAGAAAAGCTCTTGCTTATGCTTGCTCCTGTGAAGACGAAGGTCAGTGCTAATTCTTGTGCACTGTGGTGGGGGTGCAGTAAGTTAGAGGCCTCACCTGTGGGGAGGAGCGGACAGGACAGGTGACCCTAAACTGATCAACAGGATGTTCCATTCCATAGATGTCATATTCAGTAGAAAGCTGAGGGATCACGAGGGTCAAGCTCCCTTCTTCAGTGGTCTATGTCAAAGGAGGTCTCCCTCTGTTCTGCCTTAGATCCCAATCCGTGTATTCCTGAACCCAGTTCCAGAATCCAGCTCCTGAATCTGGTTCCCATCTGCCACCAAATCCATTTTGGGACTTCCCCAGTGCCTGCCCACAACATCAGTAGTGACTGCGATGTGATTATCATTAAGTGGATTGGGTTCCGTATTGGTGTTGGATATATTTGCATATATATCTTTTTATTGTTATTATTTTCATTAAAGGAGTTTCAGTTTTCTTCTCCAGTCCATAAGTCTATCTCCCTTATTCCCTTTCTCTTCCGCTTTGGGCATGGGGAGGGGTTAATAGAGAGCATCTGGCATTTGTCTAGTGGCTGGTCCAGTCCTAACCCTTGATGTTAATGTGTGACCAGAAAAACAACTGATGCATGACTGTAACTAGTTCTGGTTCAGTAAATGTTCTCTTTAGTACCAACTTTATGTTTTAGGAAGTTTGGACACTGGTCATTGTGGTTTAACCCCAGCTGGGAAGTAAACACCACATAGCCACTCACTCACTTCCCCTGCGCAGTGGGACTGGGGACAGAATCAGAAGTGGAAAAGTGAGAAAACTCATGAATTGAGAAAAAGACAGTTTAATAGGTAAAGCAAAAGCTGCACATGCAAGCAAAGTAAAACAAGGTTCATTCCCCACTTCCCATTGGCAGACAGGTGTCCAGCCATCCACTTCACTCATAATGGATACTTGAGGTCACAAACAGCATCACTTCAAACATCCCCTCCTCCCTTCTTCTTCCCCCAGCTCTATATGCTGAGCATGATGTCACATAGTGTGAAAATTGCTTTGGTCAGCTGGAGTGAGCTGTCCTGGCTGTGCCCCCTCCCCTGTTGTGCACCCCGAGCCTACTCTCTGGTGGGCTGGTGCGAGAAGCAGAAAAGTCTTGATTTTGTGTAAGCTCTGCTCAGCAATAAGGAAAACACCCTTGTATTAACAACTCTGTTTTCAGCACAAATCAAAACTATAGCCCCTTACCAGCTACTATGGAAATATTAACTCTATCCCAGCCAAAGCCAGCGCAGTGGTACATCCTCAACAATCTTCACTAGACATATAGGATAATATACTGTGATTCCCTTTTCCATCTCTCCCCATTAATCGTAATGTGAGCTGAAAAGTGGACTGCACTTTTACATACAGATAGGGGAGATTGGCAGACTATTATATGAAGCCTTGAAAGAATAAACTTATTCTAATTCTGCTATCACCTGGCTGAATTTCTTAGGAGTATCTCAATTTCTCTACTCCATAAAAATCTATATACATCACATTTTAAAAAGGGATAACAAAACACAAAGACCTTCTTTCAACTGAGGTTTCAGCAGTGTTGAGAAGGGAAGAATCACTTTCTCCTTCCTCCATGTTACGGGCTTTTTTTGTCTCAGAATAAGTTTGCTTTTTTTTTTTTCCAATCCATAAGTTTCTCTTCCTTATCCCCTTTCTCATTCCCTTTCTCATTTTGCTTTGCATTTACAATGGCTGACTTGCGTTCAGTTTTCAATCTGTTGTAACTCCAGTTCCTCTTGGTAGTGCTGCAGCCTGGTGAAAAAAATTATTATTTAGATATTTTGCTTTGGAGCCTTTGATTCCAACTCCCTTTTTTCCTCTACTCTCTTAAATATAGTAGTCTGCACATCCTTCTAGATTTTCTCTTACTGGTTTCAGGATTTTTTCTAACACATGACCATACTGAAATCTAACTCTTGATACAATCTAAACTTGATAATAGTCCTACTTTCCCATTCCTTCCGACAAAAAATTGTACAAACATTCTGAATAAGATTGTCATATTTTTCCCGTTACATGTTTTTATTTCATCGATTTGTAATGAATGATTCTACATTGTATTTAACATGTTTGAAAGACTAATTCCTTTCTTAAATGTGTGATGAATCCTTAAATCAATGCAATATTTCATAGAAATGGTGTGTATGTAGGAATTACAAAGAACTCACAAAGCCACAGTCAATCTTACTGCACTTGAGTAAAGGTGTCCAGCAGATATGATAGCCTGGCAAGTCTTTTCAGAAGTAGGCTCATTCATCTTGTTAATCCTGCTGACATTTTTAAAAAATTGTATATTTTTGTGAATAATGTTTTAAAATTCTAGGCATAATATTCCTCTTCAGTCAATAGAAATCTTCTCATTAACTTCAGTAGACTTTTGTTTGGATGCCTGGGACAAACAAAAATGGGGAATACACTGCTTAAGCACCAGAGGGGAACATCTGCATATTAGATATGGCTCAAAAATGGCCAACTATTGGGGTTTTTTTATTTGTATGGATATTGTTAACTTAGGTTTATGACTTTTTTTGGGGAATAATTCTAAAGAAATATCTGTAGTATTCCCTATGTTAGAAAAGCTTTTGAGAATCATATATCGATTCCTTAATAATACCTTACCAGTAATTTGCTGGCATAGCACACTGTTAGCACCTTCAGGAACACCAACATAAAGCTCAAGTCATAAAGAATAAAACCTCATTTTTTCCCCCAAGACTTCAGGCTAAATACTGCAGTGCTGTAGTTTCCTCAACTTTGAGGTATAAACGATGCTTAAGTACTGTATTTTTTTTTTCCATCAGTTTGAAATTGGGCACCTCCCAATTCTTCTTAAGATTGTATTATATGGGAAAAAGACATACTTGTAAAGCTGTGGTTTTGAGATTTGCACTCTGTTATCACCTTCTGTTTCCTTCTCTTCCATGTATAAATACATTAAGGTCATTAACTAATTGAAGGGCACAGAAATATCAAGCTATTAGCACAAACATCAAACACTTATGAATGTTGAAACCCTTCTGAGTTTCCCAACAGTCTTTTTTTTCTCTATTTGAAAATGAGGTGTCAGACCTTTAGTGAAAATAAATAAGTAAACAGGTAGTAAGATGATTAAGATGCATACAGATTCTTTGCCAGAAAGAAAAAATCGTGCATACTTGCAAAATTGCTCTAAATCCTTGCACAATAGGGAAATGCCAGAGGTACAAGGCAGAAAACTGTAGATTGTTCCACTAAAGAAATCACAACACAGGCCAAGAACAAACCCATCCACTGAGATAAAATACTTCATGGAGGGTTTCATGAGGAAAAAAAATATCCATACTCAGATGAGGATTTTTACTAGTCGTTGACTTAAAGCCAGTGACTTAATTTGGAGTTCTTTGTAACTAAGTCCTTAAGTCTTGTTTCTTATCTTCAGTATTATCCTTGAAATTATTAATCTACTCATAGATATCATAGTCAGGTATTTCTGTAAAAGGAACAGCTACTCCACCACCATTAGTCACCAGCACTGTGTCCTCCACGGTTTCCCCAGCCTATATGTAAGACATGAGAGCCTGATAACTGGTAATTCTGAAGACTTCTCTGTTTTCTTCCCAAAGGAGATCTTACTTCTCACAACTCACAATTGCAAGGAACCCTCCTGAGCTGGAGATTCACTACTAGGTCTTTATTTGATCCTTCTCCTAAAATATTTTTTTTTATTATACTCATAAAATTTCCTACTGTTTGCCCTCATGAGAAAGAGATGTAATTATCCTGTTGCAAGTCTTGGCACTGTCTAGAAGACAGTATAGGTCAGATGCTGAGTCCCAGCTTTCCAGTGCAGTAAGAGTACATATTTCATTTTTAAGGCTATTCTACCTACCCTATTCTACCTTTCGAATCTTCTAGTTGCACTATTGTTCTGAGAGTGAGATCAACTTTGATTTCCCGCTATTTCAGTTTTCTTTGAAGTATTTGTATTTTCCTCCTATGCATATGGACTTTCCATAAAAATGCAGCAGTCATCTGAAGATGCATGTTATAAGGCCTGCAAAACCCTTGATACAGCGAGTGTGGGTCGTTTGTTGTACTTATCACACTGTTGCCTATTACTGCACTGGTGTTGTGATGCATATATAGGTTCACAATGAGACTTTTCTTCGTTAAAGCAGGTGGGAGCAATTGCAGCACAGGTCAGTGGTAAGCCATGATGGTAAACCCACACAAATTCTTAAATTTTGCCTCTGAATTTCTCAGACTTGTTCACAGTCCTGAAATATCTAAAGATAAGGTAATAAGCATAACTTCATTTTCAAAAGGTTGTTGGTTTAGAGTATTAGAGTATTAGAGCAATATTCTAGTATTGTTTAGCAGTCATAGTTTTGCATAGTTTTGCTCATGAAACTAAGTAGATTGTACATAACCAAGTATATACACCATGCTGTAGAAGATATTTGCTCAACCAGTCCTGTACTTTAATACCTTGAACAAAGTTTGGGCAAGATAAGGGAGTGAATTTCCTCTACTTGTTCATGCAGAAGACAGAACCACTAAAATGTGCCCCTACTGTTCATTCAAGTGAATTGAGTACTGAAGCATGTTGAAGGTTAAATTTTATTAGGTTGACTTTTACTTCAAACCAACTTAAAAAAGGTAAAATGCTGTTAGGACCTTCTGCCTGGTCACATTTTTGTATGGATCTTCATGGATTTTTCATGTTACTATCATTCATATATTACTTCCTATAGACTAGGTAAACCTTCCTGCATTGGCTTCTATATGCAGCATACCTCCAAGGTTTCTATCAAGCCCATCTTGACTATCCATTTTTAGAATGGCAACTCATATTCCGGAGTATTACTTGAAATTATTGCGGTTTTACATAGCTCATATATCACAAGGGATTTTAGGTTGACAGTTTCTGAATTGATTTGATCAGAAGCAGGATACCTTTTCACTTAAAATGTCATGTGCACAACTAGTATTTGCAAAGAAAAAAAAAGAAAAAAGAAAAAAGGCAGTTAGGATTACTACATCTGCCATCAAACTTTAAGGTTGTGGGGTTTTTCCATTTACAGAGTTGGTTGATAAAAATTTACTAATGGCTGGGCTGGTATAAATTGATGAAAAAATAGAAATTGAAAGATTTATTAAATAATTAAAAACATCCAGGGCTTGAATGCAAGAGCAAAATTTTACTGCTTCTAATGTTATTACTTCAAGTCTTTACTCTTGTTTAAGTCTGTTGATGAAAGAAAATGGAATCATTCTGCATTGAGAATTGCTAGTACTTGATACCAGCTCAAACAAAAAGGTGGCTTGCATTGTGAGGAGACAAAAGAGGGATGTAAACAACATACAACTGGAAATTATAATTCAAAGAGGTGTAGACCTCTTACCAGCACCTACCCCATTCACCAATAAAGAATACATTTTGCCCTGTTTTGTACGCATAACGTGTAAGACAATGTAAGTCGAGGCTTTTGACCTTAGCTAGGCCAAAAGAAGATATCAAAAATAGAATGAAAGGAAATGGTCATATTTATAACTAGTCACCCCTGACAGTCAGACTGACAGGGCATAAGATCCAACTGAGGTTTTGTCTCTCAGAAACAAGGTGATAAAATTGTTTTCACTTGATTGGTAAATTTATTGTGATGTAGTTAAGTATGAGGGATTAGATGACAAAAGGTGTTCCTCTGGCACTGAGCTCAGTTTATGTTGATGTTCCTTCCTGCATATGCAGTGATACCCTTCTCAGTTTAAACTATACTATATACATGTATGAATGTGTATAAAAAGGTACGTTTCCGTGTATTGAAAGCTATTTGTTTGAAATATTTCTGTGCTTCTCTGTATTATGTTTTTAATAACTATAGTTAGTAGCAGCATAATAATAATCATTACAAACTAGTAGAAATAATTCTGAAATATGGCAATATATAAGGAAGTTTCCAGCTTCAGCTTTGGAACTATATAATACTCATTTGTAACAAAGAATAAGAAAAGCTCTTAGTAGGGAGAGAGAAGAAAGGATTAGGGTGTTACTATAGTGTATTGATTAACCACCTAGTACCAATTATTCACATATTTAGATGCCTTAACTTCTATTAAAATATCACCTGTAATTTCCCAGTGTGTAAGTTTTTACTGTGAAGAACCTTTACCCTAAAAATGTTGTCTCACAAAAAGTGATGCATAAATAACTGGATTTGTAAATTCTCTGAACTACCAGCTGAGCAGAATATGCATGAACTCTCTGCTTTCCTTTAGACCACATAAAACGCTGTCAGAGAACATGAATTTCCCAGTGAGTCTGAGTTTCCTGTGTGGAGCCAAAAGAATGACAAGAAACCACATTATCATGAAAATGGATTGGGTTCTTCTAACTGTAGGGGAAAAGGTCATTCTTACAAGAAACATTTTCAGACACCAATTTGTTCAATGAAGATCACCTTCTGAGTTCTACTTCAGATGAACATAAAGCTGATCTGACATTAAAGTTATCCCTCCTCTGAGTACCCCCAGGAATGAATGTTTTTCTGTGGTTTTATGGTATATGGGTGTTGTATTCAACTTCTCTTTTTTTTTTTTTTAAATTTAAAATTATTTATTATAAGTCTACTGGTCCCTGTACAGTTTGGTAATTGTACATCTGTTTCTCGTGTCAGATTTTCTTACAAATGGCACATCTTTCCTTTGAAGATCTTTTTGCATCACCAATGCAACACAATTATGCTTGCCAAAACTGCACTTTTACAGGCTCTTTAGTATCTCCCTAAGCACAGAAACAGGATTCAGGCTGCTTATGAAGGATAAAGTTGAATATTTCCCTGATGCCATTATCTATGCGAATAAAGGGCAAAGGCTTAAATATTCCTGCTTTTATTTTTGTTTCTCAAAATGAGTTTCTGGCAATGAGTAAAGCATGCAGGAGTCTGTCTGTCCATCACAGATGCTCAACAGATAATTTGCTGCCATATTGGCTGATTAGCTTTCTTATGAAGTTGGAAGTGCTAGAGGTCTAAATCCTTATGGCTTGAACTAGAGAACCAGGATCTCAGACTTGTAATAGTCTTGCGTATAGTAGTATTAGATCAAAAAAAAAGGACATAGAAACAGCTCAAACATAGTAATTACTTTCAATATATGAGTGATATCATTAATTCACAATGAACGTATTTGTCCTCAAGGGTTTGTGAGCTTGAATGTCTCATTTTAAATGCAATAGTTAATAGAACATAGTCTTCTTAAGTAGCAAACAAATATGTAATTTTTTCCATACTACCACAATTCGAATGGTAAAAAAAGATGCTTATATAGGAACATAACTAGCTCAGAGGATTTACAAACCTGGAGCTAATACTACTTTCAATGCATATTAACCAGAAATCTTCTTATGTTCTCTCCCAATGCACATCCTAGTAAAAAGCAGACTTTTTTTTTTATTACCCCTCAGCAAAAATTTAAACAATGGCACAGAGTTTCACAAAACTCAGCAACTTTGCAAAGATTAAATTTGCTCTTTGAAATTTAAAGCAAATAGCTTTAAAGCTTCTGATATACTGCAACTTAAAAAAAAAAAAAATCCCTTTTTATAGTTTAGCAGAAAGCAGTTCAGGGTAAAAGTTGTCTCTGTCAGAAGACAAGAATCTGCAACAAGTCCCTCTCTAAGGAATAGAAAGAACAAGTTAATGATACATGTGATTAGCTAAACTCTGTGGCCAGGTAGAATAGAATTGGTTTCACTCCCAGAACTCATGTTTGGATGAAGAAGACGACATCAAAGATTATGTATGTATCAACATAAAGAAGAATGCTGTATAAATTTAGTGGAAGCAACATTGTATGGAACAATTTATTTTGTTTTTCCAAAAGAGTGGTCAGCAATGTAACTGGTTAATCTAACCATCCTAAGAGTCATGGGTGGTTCAACGCTGAAAGCAATTGCCTCTGCTACTCTGCCTCTGGTATAGAGGAGGGGAACAGTCCTTCTCCGTCTTTTCCTTAACACGTGAGTCAGTGTGAATCTTCTGTCCAAACTATTATTTGGGTCCCTGAGAAACAAGAGAAGTGGAATTAGCGTTTAGGAAAGCAACTGTTTGTTTGTTTTGACCACTACATCCTGAAAACTTGTCCTTTATGATTCGATGAGCCATGCTGTGTTTTTGGTTAAAATTACTCCTCTGCCTTCCACTGAGGTCTCCCACTTATCTGCCTGAGAACTGTAGTCCTGAAACATCCTCACTTTTACAAGTCAGCAAAATTACATTCCCTATTATTTTAACTTCCACTGGTCAGTTGCTAGTCTTGACGGTATGAATGTTTGCAGTGTGCTCTTGCAGGAAATTGTCCTGGATAACTTTGACAGTAGGAAAATCCTTTTGATGAAAATTAATATAAGCTATATTATTGTTATTATTTATTAATATTTCACTGTATTATTTTTTCAGAGTTAATCATTGTACTAAGATTCTTTTGCTGTATACAAGGCTTGTATCCTGAAGTGTTTCCTATTCTACTTCTGCCCAATTATTTAAAACAATATGTAAACATTTTTCAATCTGAATAGAGACTGTTGTTGCGCAAACTCTGCTATCTCACGGCAGCAAAATTAGTTTTGTTTACTTGCATACATTTGTTGCTTCAGTAAAACGCTATAAATCTTAAGATGTTTAAAAAGTGTCCAGATTTGTAGTGACCTTGAAGTGGTGTGTTAAGTACAAGTGGTGGTGTTATGGATGGATAATATCACCCATAACCATCACCTCCGAACTGAGAGCTCATTTGTTATAAGAGAACTCTGTTGTAGGCATGGGAAGTGGCCACAGAAACAAAGAGCACACTCAAATTCCGGCTTCCATAGTGGTCTGCATGCAGCAGCAAGCAGATTACCAGGGACTTAAGAATTCAGTGTCTAGTTTGCCCTCCTGACTGAAGTTCTATGAACTGGTCAGTGAAGAGTGGCCAAATGCAGCTATAAGCTTTGTATGCAAGAGTATGATAATACATTTCGAAACTGTCCTGCGCCGATAAGACACATTATTGATTAAAAACACATAATCTTTATCAATTCCAGTTTCCTAGAGAAAGATAGTCTCCATATAACGGTAATGATATCTAGTTTCTTGGTTTTCTTGCAGCTTCCAATCAATATGCAAATTAGAAAATGTGACATATTACTACAAATCCATTATGAGACTGAAAAGTGAATCTGTTAATAAGAATGGAAACTGCTCCCCCTGCCCTCGCCTCAATTTCCAGAAATCCACGGATTGTGTTCCTAAGATACAAGGGATAGTAAAAGCAAAGAGAGCTGGTCAGAAATATACACTTTTAATGGACGAGATATTTCTTTAACAAACATAGAATTTAGTAAAACATGTTTATCAAAATAAACCTTATGGGACAGCTATGTTTCTTTTCTTTCATCAATGTCAGCAGTGATAGGAAAATCAGTATTTTTTCTTTTCCTCTTCAGCAGTAAAACCGCGATCAGGCAACTTCTAGCAGGACCTTTTTTGAAAACAATCTCTTAGCCTCTGTCATCAGTCACAGTTATTATCACTAATCCTGTCACGTCGCAGCACACTAAAATATCAAAATCCATTTTTTCCATGGTGTTAATTTACACTGCCTTGACAGACGATATTATTTGGGCTGAAGAATAAATGGAGGAAAAGAAAACTGTTTCTGTTCTGTGATAGGAATTAAAATTCCCAAAGAGTAAAACACAGATGAAATCAGGGAAAACCAAGGAGCAAATAGGAAGGACAAAATGTCCAAAAGAAAGAGGAAAAGGCTGTTTGGATAAAATATTCTGTGTAGAAACCAGAAGATGCATAATGAGCTTTAAAGGCAGATCAGGTAGATTGCTCCCATATTTGGAATATCTGTCTTGGATAGGTATATATATAGCTAAAATGACCAATTCATGGCTTTGTGTTGTAATGTATTCTTACGGCACAAAATACTTGAAGGGAAAATAACAGATGAAGGGGTCTGGGGGTGGGGGGTGGGGGGGGGGGGGGGGCGTTGTTTTTGAGGTTTTGGTTGTTGTGTTTGTTGGTGTTTTATCAGTGTTTGTTTGGTTGGTTTTTTACTTATTGACATGTGAATTCCTGCCAGCACTCTTCGGACAGGAATTTTCAAGGTTATTTTCATTCTGTTTTACAATTTTAAAAATTTATGTTTACTCTCAATTCAAGTTATTTTTATATTAAACTGGTATTTAACTAAAATATAGATTATTTTTTTCTATGCTTGCTCACAGTCTAGTCAAAATTTCACTGTCTTTTCCTTTGCAAAAAAATATTGTGCAGTATAAATTGAGTTTATGCTGAATCAACTATTCCTTTTTAAATAATATATTCTCTCCCTAAATATTAATTATTAATTGTTAAATTGAGAGTTTATTTCTTCTTTATTAGATAATTTTTTCCAATACTTTCATATTTTGTTTGTCATATATCTCTTCCATTCTTGGAAGCCTGATCCGAAACTCATGTAATGTACTGGAGTTTTAGGTGTGAGAAATATATGCAAGAAACTATTCTTTTACTCTGTTCCAGTTGTATATTTTTCATGCTTTTTTTCTCTTCAGGTTTGAGTATTTAATAGGATTTCTGTCTATTTGCTATGCTGCTTTTTCTGGCATTTCATACTTCCTTTCCCGGCTTCTGTTCAGACTCCAAACCCCTGACCATTCAACACCTTCTCCCCAAATAATTGCATTTACAAGGGTGCAGAAGTAGTGCATGCTAAATGATATTTTACTCAGGCTGTCCATATGGAAGTCAGAGAAGAGGAAGAAAAAAAGCTTTAGTGTCTTCGTGGAAGATCAATTTGAAAAATAAAACAGGTGCTGCCAATAGCTGTTTTGCACCTTCAGAGCTGTGTGCATACTCAGGCCGATATTTAATATAAACCTCAGAGTCATTTTCCCCTGCACATATTCTCATTCTACAGTTCCTAAACATGTTATTACACTTGCCATTATTTCTTCAGGTGCTGTGAAGGGGGCTGGGTTGGGAAGATAAAACAGCTTCCCAGATACTTGAAGCCATTAGTTTTAGTCCTATGATTCTTTTGTTATTCCTTCTCCCTAATAATAATTTTACTTTAGTTATTCCTGATCAGTGAGCACAGACAAAATCTGTTACTGTTTGTTGTAGCTCCATTCCCCGTTGTCCAAGGTAGCTCACTGAGTTGATATGTGCTTTGAGCAATGTTGGTGGTTATATTGCTCTGTTGGATTTCACAGCTTCCAGAAAAATTGTTCTCCATAAGCTGTGGGGTCAATTCACTTTCACGGTTAAACATCACCTATTGGTCATAAATGATTGTCCTCCTTTTTTGGCCTCAGACCTATAAAGGGGAAAGGAGATAAGAGCTGGTGTAAAGAAATAAATAGTAGCAGAGAGAAATGAAAGAAAAAATCCATCATAATTTGTCCTTACAGTACTTGGAGCCTTTTATGTTTAGGTTTAGTCATATTTCTGACAGAGTCAGCAACGGATGCTGTGGTTCTTCAGTAGTGCTCTTGTGTGATATCCTCGGTGTCTTTTGATGCCAGAACACAAGACTGGCACCTTTTTTCTTGTCAACATATGGTGCTTCCAGCATGGATTTGAACAGTAGCAAAGGGGCATGTGTCCTTGCATGCCTTCCCTCCATCTTCTCCAATTTGATTTGCAGGTTGAAGAAAGTGCAAAATTGAGGAGTTTGCTTCCAGTAGGACTCCTTTGAGTGATGAACCCCGCCTGCAACCAAACACTTCCTGGTTGCTGCATAAAATGCTGTTGCACCTCTTCTGTCCAAGAATTCACTGTTCATACTTCCTTGTTTCCAAGGGCTGGATAAATTAAATGAAGGAATGCTAGTGGGAATGTTCATCTGGTTATGGGATTTGTTTGCCCCCACATTAAAAAAACTATCTCTTGCTTCCTAAAGAACAGTTGTCAGACTCTGAGCCCATTTAACTGATTTGCCTTTTGCAGCAAAAGTAAAGCCTTTATTAGTTGCCTAAATTTCTGTCATACGTGTATTAACACAGGTAGCGGTTAGAATTCAGTGCTCAATAGGTTTTTTTGTTCTTCTGTTTTTGTTCTTTTTTGCAAGTCTGGAAGAGTATGGTAGCTTGAAAAGAGCAGAAGGTGAAAACTGCAGAACACAGAGCTCAGAATAATGCAATTAAAGAGAAGTGATAGCTAGATGCTGTTAATGACAGCATTTTTGTTAAAACTACTTTTAGTTAAGAGCAACCACATTTCAGTTTCTGTCTTTTAATGAGAGGCATTGAGATTTTGGTCATCAGTATTTTCATTTAATTTCATTTAATCATTGGATGAGATTTACGTAAGGAATTACTGTTTCTAAAAGCTGGTGGTATGGGGTTTGTTCTGATACAATTCTGTGAATTGACACTTTGCTGCATCGGGGCCAAAAGGAAAACCATTATGACACAATTTAATGGATGCACATATTTTCCAAGAGAGATGAAGGATGTTAATCCCTATGTGTATGATGTTATGCCAAAATACTTGCACAAGAGGCCAACAGCGTCATGAAGAATGAAGTCTGAAGGCAAATCCCTATCTTCTAATCTGCGTTTTCCTTAGAGATCCGTTGACGTACCAACCACTGAATTCATCTCCGCAAAGGATAACTGGGAGCATTGTCAGTGAATACTACTTGTTCTGCAGAATGTTTGCCACTCTTTCGTCCTCAGAGGAAGGACCTCTCACACTCTTCCCCTACTCCAGCACAGGGCCCCTCCCACGGGAGACAGTGCTCTATGAACTTTTGCAAAGTCAGTCCTTCCCATGAGACACCGTTCTTTACAAACTGCTCCAATATGAGTCCCCTCCATGGGGTAGCCCATGCTATATTTTTGGCACACTCTTTGTAAAAAGTAATCTTGTATCCTCAGTAAGATCAGTCCAACAAGGGAAGAGTGATGTGACATTTTGCAGGGCTTTATTGACCGTAGAAAAAGTGACTGTGATTTTGTCCTTTGCGTAGGTTTACAGGAGAGAAAAGGCATTGTTTTGAGCCTCTTGAATCTCTCAGCAATACAGTGCTGTCAGATCAAAAAGTTAATTCTTAGCCCTGCAAACTTTTTGCTACTAACATTGAACAAGAAAAGGGTATATCTGAGGAAACATGGGTAAAATATCTAGATAGCTTTGCATGTACTTTCAGTGTTGCAGTACCTTCAACCTGTTATCATACCTCTCTATATACATTTAATTAAAATACTCTATCACTGTTCTGACATAAATGGTAGCTTGTGATACAGCCTTTGTCTTCCAATACATAACATCTCATTTGTCAATCAGTAATAACTGAAGGTATCCTCTACAAATTGCATAGCAGAAAATACAATGAACTGCACATCAACCCTACTTTGGATTACGCTTTCTATCAAATGCTTTCCAGAAGCAAAGTCATAAGGACAGGTCTTCTCTTCCAAATACTTAATTCTGGCAAAGGTTTTACATCTGTGGCCTTAAGTTCAAGAGAGGGCAGGGAGGGGTGGCATTGAACACAAAACAGACAAAAACTATCTAGCGGTCCTCTAACAAATAAATACGGAGCAAGGTCTTGGTTAGCAAAATTTAAAAGCAGATGATCTAACTTATAATGACAAAGGTTTATAAAAGAGAAAGGAAGATACCTTCTTGCAAATGTGTTTTAGTGCTTATATTCTGTTTGAGTGTCAAGGTTTTGGTGACGGGTGTCCACAGATGGCAGCTCCTGTGAGAAACTGCTGGAAGCTTCACCCATGTCTGATAGAGCCAACCAGTTCCAAGACGGACCCACTGCTGGCCAAGGTTGACCCTACCAGCAATGGTGACTGTACATTTGTGATAACGTATCTGGGGGGGTGGGGGATGGCACGTGTGTGTGAAACTGTGCAACAGCAACTTCAGCTGAGGAGAGGAGTGAGAATATGAGAGAGAAACAACTCTGCAGACACTAAGATCAATGAGGAAGGAGGGGGAGGAGGCGCTCCAGGTGCTAGACCAGTGGTTCTCCTGCAGGCCATGGTGAAGACCATGGTGAGGCAGGCTGTGCCCCTGCAGCCCATAGAGGTCCATGGTGGAACATATATCCACCTGCAGTCCATGGAAGACTCCATGCCAGAGCAGGTGGATGCCCAAAGGAGGCTGTGACCTCATGGAAAACCCACACTGGAGCAGGCTCCTTGCAGAACCTAGAGAGAGAGAATACCACTCTGGAGCAGGTTTGCTGGCAGGACTTGTGACCCCGTGTCTGTTCCTGAAGGCCTGCACCCCATGGAGGGGACCAATGTTGGAGCAGTTATCTCATGGGAAGGACTTACTTTGCAAAAGTTCATAGAGCACTGTCTCCTGTGGGAGGGGCCCTGTGCTGGAGTAGGGGAAGAGTGTGAGAGGTCCTTCCTCTGAGGACGAAAGGGTGGCAGAAACAACCTGTGATGAACTGATCGCAACCACCATTTCCCATCCTCCATGCAGCTGGTGGGGAGCAGGTAGAGAAATTAGGAGTGAAGTTGAGCCTGGGAAGAAAAGAGGGGTGGGGGAAATGTGTTTTTGAGATTTAGGTTTTATTTATTACCCTACACTGATTTGATTGGCAATAAATTAAATTAATTTTTCCCAAGTTGAGTCTGTTTTGCCCATGATGGTAACTGCTGAGTGATCTCCCTGTCCTTGCCTCGACGCACATTTTCTCTCTCCTGTTCAGTTGAGGAGGAGGAGTGATAGAGTGGCTTGGTGGGTACTTGGCATCCAGCCAGGGTCAAGCCATCACAGCTTCATTCTGACCCTGATTCTTTCCTTTGGAGTAAGTAGAGTCCCTGAATATAACACGCTGAGAACAAGCAGGAGCTTTCTGCAATACGAAGTCTTTTTACCAGGGAACCCTTGGTAGAATTTTGATTTTGATGCATATTTTTTCATGTTTACAGAAGGGTCTTTTTGATTTGAAAAGAAAGACTGTAATTTAGATCTCATTTATGTGTGCCTATGCATTCTGGAATCAATAAAAAGTGTGACATCTGAACCTACACTAAACTGTTAATATTTGGTGCAAATAAATATCTAAAAGGAAAAAAAAAAAAAAACCCTTGCATTTGGAACAGAGAGAGCATTTAAGCAGCAGGATCTAAGCATGTGTTTAAGTTATCACCCCTCAGTTAGACTTCTTGCGTGTTGTATTTAAGTGTTGAACCAGGGCCCAAAATTATAAAACTATTTTTACTCTATGTTGTACTGGTAGTTACACGGAAACTGTGAGGCATCTGTTCTAACCACTCCCAAAAAGGTAGTGCAGCTCTTCCTCTTAGTGTGATCCTTTTGGGCGGAAACCTGGTAGACGTGTTTGGCAAGACTAAAGATTATCCACTCAGAAGGTTATGCCACTGAAGCGAGTGTATTATGGATAAACTTTTAGGGGAAAACAGGTGCTAAAAATGTGTTGATATGTTGCATTTTATCATGTGGCCCAAAAGATTTTTTTTAAAATTAAAGTTCCTGTTTTAGATTCTAGAAGTACAGTGAATTTTTTATTTGCATAGATAAAGTACTTCAGATTAGCTGATGTCAGGTTGTTTCTACCAAATGCCAAAACTGAAACTCTTTAAATAGATTTTATAGACTTTAACAAGCCCTGAAGGCCTCCCAGGTCAGTCAATAAGGATGGAATCTGTGATGATATATAGTGAGTTACAGAGCCTAGGCTAGGAGAATTACATTTTTAAATCAGATCTTGCCAGAGGATTTATACAACTGATTATTATTTAACTGCATTATCTTCCTATATATAAAAAAAGGAGCCTTACGGGGTACACTCAGGAGTTAATATTACCTTCAAAAGTACTCTTTTACAGGCACTTCGAATATTTTTTGGAAGATGAAGGGTTTCTTCTATCAAAATATTTCTAGAAACATTTCTAGAAAACTAGAGGATTTCCCCTGGTGGAGTTTGGGGAATGCTATTTAATGCGTTTGCGTATTACTGTAATCTGCATGGTGTTGGTAAAAGTGATAGAGTGGGAAAAGGAGAAACACCAGCTGTGGACTGGCCACTTTGCAAATGGAAATAGAACTAGGAGCGGAACGGAGCATCAGCGCTCATCTACTTGCTGCTGGATTTGGTGCAACAGTCACGGAGAGCCTATGCTGCTATTTATCTCTCTGTATGGCAGACTCACCTCTGGCATGAAAGTTTCAATTTGTCAGTGGTTTTGTGCTTTACTAGTACAGCCCAGAACACCCCCTCCCTACTCAGCCTCTATAAGTTTTGTACTGTGTGTCACGAAGATCTTTCATTGAGTGTAACAGAAATACTAGAGACTTCACATACAAAGTAGCTACGGAACTTATCTTTTGCCTTTTGAATAGCAAAACCTGTTTTATTTTGTTTGTTTTAATTCATACAGCCTGAACAACTTCCTACTGAGAAGAACACACATTCTGAAACACATCCCTTAAAATCAGGGTTTTAAAAGAAAATAAAAAGTTCTTTTAAGAATATCCATTCTTATTGACAAAATCGATTCTTTCTTCTGATGTCTCTCTTAATCTGATGTTGGAAAGATCTGAAGATTCAAATCTCTTTTACAAGCAGTACTGCACCTCTAGATGCACTCTTAAACTGAGAAGTTCTGAGAGAAAATTGATAACTTCAGCTTTGCAAAGAAGCCCACTGAAGTTCGTAGAAAATTCTCTGCCTTTTCAAATTCCAAGTTTTTTGTGCCAAACTGAATCAAAGTTAAACACCACACTTGTATTTTCAGAAAATTTGAGCATCAGATGTTGACAGTAGGAAATGTAAAGGTATATTGTAAGGAAAAGGAAAACAGAGACCTTGTGCATTATTAAACAATTAATTGTGCAGCTGAAAAATTAAAAAAAAAGAAAGGAAGAGTTTCAACCTATAAACGTTCTTATACACAAATCTTATAAGCCAGTTTAGACTCACTTGTCATAAAGCAAATTACATTTTCTCTTGGTACATCAAAAAGGACATCATTTTTTGCTGAATAACTGTGCAGTTCTAAATCCAATTGGCTGCTAGAAGGAAGTGAATGGGAGAGAGGTATTAGAAAACCCTGAAACACAATGAACACACAAAAGGAAGATTAATCATTTCCTCTCTGAAACTAATTTTATATGTATAATTGGATAAAATGGACATCTGCACTTAAGCTTGCTACTTTCAGATGCGCTATACTTGCATTTTACTTGGACAGTTGAGGAGCTTTTGTTAGAAATAATGTTACATCTTTCAAGGTGCTTTATTATTATTATTATTTAAATACATTGCCAGGTAGTACAAATCTTTTCATTTCTTTGTTGAGAAAACTCTGTCCTTATATGTTCATGTCTGCAATCCTTTTTCCTCTGCTACAAAGCTTTCTATTCTCCTAGAAAGGACAGAGTTACTCATCAACATCACGTGCAATGTGTTTTAAGGTTGTGATAATTAACCCATAATTGTACATCCAACACTATTAAGCCAAGGCTGATGTTTCCCCAATTTCTATAGACAGAAAAAAAAGTATCTACCATTTATTTTATACAGGTCATGGATCATGTATGATTTCACCATACAGAAAAAGAAAAAAAAGAAAAAAAAAAAAGAAAAAAAAAGAAGAAAAGATTCCAAGTGTTTTTTCTCTCAGATAGATGCATTTCACACAAACAGTTTTTAGAAACGTATCAGTTCCTCAGGGAACTGGACTCTGAGTAGGACAATTGCTGAATCATATGGTGATGGGAATGTACAAAATTGTTATTGTCTAAATATTTTCTGAAGGCAGGTATTTGACTGTATGGTGTCTGAAACCACCTTTTTAGATTTAACTACATCCATTAGTTCTCTCTTTCTTCTTTTTTTTTTTTTTTAGCTAATTATAAGATAGTGTTTTTGAAAACTGGTCTCATTATCTAAATAAAATGTTGGCTTTGCTACTTTACTCAGAAAACAGAAAAAAAAAAACCCAACAAACCCAAACAAAACAAAACCAAAACCCCAAACCAGCAAAAACCCCCCAAACAAAAACCCACCAGAACATAAAATTTCGTAAATTAACAATGTCAAAGAATTTAATATATGGCCAAAGATTTATTTTAATAGAAGCTAAGTATGTGAGAAGACAAAATACCTTAGAAGGCCCTCCCTAGTCCTAGCAAGGTAAGGATGAAGCTGTAAGTGAAGGTTGGGTTAAATTACCTCTGCATTTAAATGTCTTTTCTCTCAGTCTTTTGCAAAGAGGAGAGAGCTGCTGCTGTTTAGTTTGGTGTTATTTTGTACTTCTCTGCTTATAAGCACAGTTTGACAGGGTGAAAACTTCAGAGAGATTTTGCCTAATGAAATTGCTGAAATTCTTCAGAGATATTACTGCCATTACAGAAGAGGTAAATAGAGTGGATGTGATGTACTTAAGTTTCCAAGAAATATTTTATAAAGTATTTCATCTGATATTTTTTAGAGTGAATGTTATTGAATGTTAGATAAATAAGATGCTGGATGTAATCAAAAGAAAAACTACCATATTAGTCGACACCTCACTGACCTAATTGGGCATCTAATACTCATACACATGAGGGTTATCTTGACCTCATTCTGTGCCATGTTATAACTATACCACCCCACTGCCTTACAGTCTAAAGGTTCTTAAGAACCTCAAGAATCTCTTAACTTAGATAATATTTTTATGTTTGGTGTTCAGATGTGGTTTTCTCTGACAAGTTATGGCCAATTTATGGCCATAACACTACAAATCATGTATCACAGCAGACCAGAAAAAGGAATATTGTCATCACAACATTCATGTTAATTCATACTTTGTAATTTATGCTACAAGAACTTGCATATAAATGAATTGTGAAATTGGGAATAATTCGCAATTCCAATGGCTCGAAGTGATGATATACCACAAAATTCTGTTTGTTCGAGGGAATTAGTTCATTTTGCATTGTACTCATTGAAAAATCAGCTTTGAAAACAGAAGGTTTTTTGCTTTTTTAATAAATCTTGTTCTGTGCTCAAAGTCTTTATAACTGATAGAAAGGTAAATTTGTTTTTCTGTGAAATGACTGGATTTAATATGGGTACACTGCTGTCACTGGAGACAGAACGGATACCTGCATATTGATTATGGCCGTACCTTTTTGTTGACGGTTCCGGCACTTTCTTAGTTAATCCTTCTTACCAGTATGTAACTGTCTGAGGTTGTGACTGCCTCAAGCTAATTTAACATTTTATAGCCAGTCAGATCAAGCAAAAATTGTGGTTTTGCCTTTTTCAAGTAAAATAAAAACTGTGGTGATTTATCTTTAGCAGCTAATTACAATTGCCTGCTGTTTTTCAGAGCAGTGCCTTAAAAACTGTTGTACCTATGTTTGCCCAAGATATTCTTTCTTGGTTTAGGATAAGAACGTTCTTGCATGTCTTCCCAGAACTGCAGAATCAGAGAATGGTAGATGTTGAAAGGAACCTCTGGAGATCATCTAGCCCACCCCACCCCACTAAACCTAGATCAAGTTGCACAGGATCGTGTCCAGGCAGGTTTTGAATATCTCCAGAGAAGGACACTCCACAACCCCTCTGGGCAGCCTGCTCTGCTGCTTTGTCATCCTTAAAGTAAAAAATATTTCTCCCCATGTTTAGATGGAACTTTCCGTGTTCCAGTTTGTGCCCATTGCCCCTTGTCCTATCACTGGGCAGCACTGAGAAGAGTCTGGCCCCACTGTCCTGACACCCACCCTTTAGATATTGATAAGCATTGATAAGATCCCCTCTCAGGCTTCTCCAGGATGAACAGTCCCAGGTCCCTCCGACTTTCCTAGTAAAAGAGATGATCCTGTACACTAATCATCTTCATAGCCCTCTGCTGGACCCTCTCCAGTAGTAGTCTCTCCTGAATTGGGAAGCCCAGAACTCGACACACTTCACCCAACAGTTCAGATGCCTAATGTTATGATATGGGGAACCTGGGAAGTACACTGGAGCCAAGCTCATGTATGAAACAAGGGCAATTTTGCCTGTGGCTTTGGTGAGCTTGTCCACCCTGGTTTTGGCAGCCATTGTGAAAGAGGGGACGAGAATTGCTCTAGAAACAGTGCTGAAAAGAAAGTATGACTTCACCAAGGATTTAGATGTCAAATATGTTTGGGACTGACTGATGTAAGAGGCTTGGGCTGAGGACCTGCAACTAACTGGATCAAGATAAGTTACAGTTGAGAAACAAAATTAGTAATGGAGTCCAGGTCAGGGAAGTGTTCAGGGAGGAGGAATGAAGAAAACTGCTATGCTGAATATGGCAAGATGAAAAGGGGGGAATCATGACTGAGGATCAGGGGTCAAGGAGTGAAATAAGAAAAGTAATCTACATCTGAGACTCCATTTTTTTAGGAAGCTAGAGGCAGAATTCACATTTCCTCCGACAATTTTGTTGCTGTCCACAAAGTTACAAAACCAGTGGCAGTATGGAGGTCTTGATATTCACTTTGAGATCTTCAATCTACAGCAGCTATAATTTTTTCCATTAGTTCAAATGGCAGGAAATCACAAAACATCTCTAAAAGTTCAGCTTGATTTATGAATCACTTGGTTGTTAACACTTACCCAGGGAGTTGAATGGCTTTTCTTTCTATGGTTTTGGGGTGGTTGTTGTTTTTGAATCACTCATTAGACTATGCAAGCTTAAACACAGTGAAGTTTCACAAACACGTTCATGAAAACTTGGGTTGCCAGCAACTACTTATGCTACTTACGCTTTTATTCAGCACAAAATTACACGTTGATGCATCATGTTCTAATTAATTTGACCTTTACTTCCTCTTTTATCTGAGACTAACAGTCTGTTACTCATAAGACACTTCAGATTTCTTCTGCAGTCTCAAACCACTGTTCTCTTCTGCCTTCTGTTTTATTTAGTTTCTGAATGGGAGGTTAAGAGATGAAAGTAGAATTATAATTCAACATAATGTGATAGCAAATGGAAGAGACTCATGCTCAGACCTTCAAGAACAGAGAAAATCTTTAACTTCTGTGAAGAATGTAATACAGCTTCTTTACAACACTTTGTATATGAATGTTTTCCCTGCTGTGGCTTACCACAATTGCTAAATGATTGTTTCCTCATGTTAATATTGAGTTCCTGCATTTCACAGTTCAGCTGCAAGACAGTTGGCCATGAACTGCACAATGCAGTGAAGCTTTTACTATGAGCTTAACGCACCTCCAGGGATACATCATCTTTGATGTAATATCTCTAATGCCACGGATGATGTAAAATATGGGTCAATTAATATTAGATCCTTGCTGGTAATGGTAAAGCATTTATTGCTACAAACAATAGATGTACAGAGATATGAGTAGATGATTTCCCTCTGTCCTTGCCAAACCCTTTATTAGGAACCTGAGGTTGAGCGTATCTACTACTCAGCCAAAGAAGATGACAGCAGTCTAGTAGCTGAGTATCTGCTCATCCTTGTTATAGCTTGCTTAAAACAATCATAACTTTATATGTAAACTTATCAGAAGGTATTGGCAATGGCCGTGGAATACTAAAAAAGAATCTTAAGGATTCCACTTGAACTATTGTTTATTTTGTCCTCCTTTCTGAGTGGGCTGTTAAAATAAATATGTGGTTTTGTTAATCCATTGCAGTAGTTCCCCTGCAGAGAGTAGCTCTCTCATCAGTGCTGCTAAACTAATTTTCAAATCTCTGCATTATTGCTAAGCACACAATAGCTATTGCCCTTGCCCACATCTTTCCACTACCACTTTGGGATACTTAGAATATAAATGCACTGAATGAAAACTGATACTTAAAATTTAAAATCCTTCAAAGAAAGGAGCTACATGAGTGTAAAGCATCATTATTAAGTGATAATAACTGAGTTGCAGGCCATTAACCCAGTCTGTCATTAATCCCAGAGAAATCCTCTATGCTGAAATTATTATTTTTATTATAAGCACAATACAAAGCAAAGAATCAATCCCACAGGTATATTGACTTTTTAGTGGGTGATACTACTGTTATATTGCATGTTGTGATTACTGTGCATATTAGCTAGTCTGTTCTCACTGTAACACTAGTAATAGCCAGTAAAGGAGGGAGAGAAATGCTTCCTAAGTGTTAAATCCAAATATATTGTAGTCCCCAAGCTCCAAGCAAAGCTATGTGAAATTAGTCTCTCTCCCCAAAGAGGTACTTCTTCTGAGTAGCTATTCCCAGTTAGGAATGCCCTCGTGCCTCACAGTCATCTCTCCCTGCAAGCACAAGAATCACACTTCCTACCTGGGTTTAGAGGCAGAAGAGGCCAATGTCCTTCACAAGATGCTCTGGACCACAACCTTTCCAGCAGCAGGTCTTCACAGCTTGAGAAAAGGTGCGCCAAACTGTCACATGCAATATGCCAGGCATCTTGTCAGAGAACCACACCTCTATTTCAGAGTTAGGATGAGAAAGCTATAGAGAATCAGGCACAGTAGGCAAGCTCTCATTTTGCACAGGGTTGCAGGTAGAGTTTTTATTGCTCAAGTATAGACCCACATAGCAGAAAGGAAGGAAGGAAGCAGCTGAAGGACAATTATATGACGAGGGTCTTCAGCGAACATCTAGAGATCAGAGCACCATGCCTTCACTGCTATTGTTTTCTGTGCTGGCTGCAATTGAGCCTGTGCATGCTGCAGGCTCACTTGCTGTGAAGGAATCTCCCTGACGATGTATTTCTTTAAATCACTCCTCCTTTGTTTTGGTGTATTTTCTTCTCTTTTTTCTACGCCCCCCCCCACCCCCCCCACCCCCACCCCCCCCACCCCGTTAAATTTCTGTTGTAGTCGATTTATATCACCTTTGGTTCTTTGGGAAGAAATGTTCTCAAAGGAGATCTTAAAACAAGGTAGTGCAAGCTTCTAACTTTTTGGTGAATATTTAAAAAACGAGGCAGGCAGAACTCTTTACATGCTATTTGTCATTTTCATGAAAGAAGATCAATTTGCAGTCATCTGTGTGTTACAGTGACAGCAAGATCTTTTTCCTGGCAATTTGCTTGACCCAAATATAGTATAACTGAGGAAAAGAATGGGTTTTTCAATGACAGTTCTCCTATTTGCACATTTTTAAACTTCAGCACTGACAGAGGCACAGGGAGGTTGAGTGAAAAGCTCGCATGGTAGGTCAATCACTGTCCAGCGGTCACTGATGTTTTCAGAAGTCACTGTACTTGCTGCACACATGTACAGGGTAACTTCCTATAAAGGACAGAAATTGGAAACTATTCAAAAGTCAGTATTATCCATGAACAATTCAGCTGCATGTATTCAAGTATCTAATTCTTGTCATAAAATAATTATCTTTTGCCAAAGAATCTAAGGCTTATGTAGCAATTTGTAACATAATGGAAGAAATTGTCAGTAGTAGTTTTACATGCAAGAAAAATGTTGGTGCACTGTTTTGACCAATTAAATTCTTCTGCTTAGCATAATTGTAAATGTAGTTGTACAACGTTCTTTTTTCTTTAAAGCCATTTGTAAACAACAATTTAGTTATGAAATGATCTCTTTTGTGAAAACTTAAGGAAGACTGTCAGCTAACTTTCACATATTTTTATTTCCTTGATCACCAAAGTATCTTTTTAGATTTTAAGTGACTAACTTGTGTTAGATATCAAAGATTCACCACATTAATCCCAGTAAAATTTATTACTTTAAGTTTGACTGACAAGTGAAGCATTGTTTAAAGTCTCCCCAAAATTCAATGACATTCAATGGCATAGAATATGATGATTTGTTATGAGCTTGTTGACTATAATAATTGGTGCAATTTCTGCTAAGATTATTGATTTTTTAGTATTGTTCTCAGGAGTCTCACTGAAAATCTTTCAAGACCAGTGGTGTCAACAACAACGGGCCACAATGAGTTTCAATTCAACGTATTCCCTTGCTTAATTCCCTTGGTACTTTACACAGGAACAGATATGACAGATCTTCTGGCAACTTTTAAGTGAATATAAGATATATTAAATAATACGTAACGTCTCAAACCTCCTTGGAGCAGTTTCCATGGAGACCAACGACATCTACTCGAAATTAAAATACGGAGGATCTCAACTTACAGGATGGAAATATTTGATACAAGGTTTTGAAGTGTGGTTTGAGGAGGTAGGAATTCATATGCCTGACTAATTAGAGCAATATTAATTTTGTATGGATGATCTTGTGAAAAATTTAGGAAGCAAATTAAACACTTTTTAAAAGGAATAAAATATTTTTAAAAGCTGTATGCTAGGAAGATTAAATTCAACCCTTTACTGAACAATGACCAAACAATCAGGCTTAATGCAGAGACTTCTGTAAAAAACTGAAAGAAATGAGATCCAGTTTTCACAGGCAGTTCAGACAATACGGAACAGAAGCACCATCCTGCAGCTGCACAAACCTCAGCTGAGGCATCCGTAATGGCAGCTCCCTGCCAGTGAGTCCGGTCTGCTGAATCTGTGCAGATTTGTAAGCTCCTGCTTTTGTCCCTTCCTGCATTCTGGTCACTTTATACCTATTACGGAGGAATGCTTTTTATTATGGCAGACAATTCAACTCCAGTTATATACTGCCCCAACTTAAAGCATACCTAAGTGATGCCCTGGAAATCCAAGCATGGAGGATTTTTCTCTGAAATGAACCTGCCTGAACAGAAACAAACAAACAAAACCTGCCATTGCCTGACATTCATGAAACACTGGTATAAGCTATCGAGATTAATACACTTTAGACCCAGGATTCTTTGTTTAGAATTAATGTGTTATGCTTAGACTGCTGTGCAGAGAATTGCCTTAAAGTGGGACATAGCTCCCAGGGCAGATTTCCATTTTGGTGGTCAGCTTCTGAAGATTGAAATGCCCAGTCTAATCCCTGATACTAAGTTTGTGTTTGTATTACGTTAAGTCATATTCAGCTGTCAGAAATTATGTGTGACCAGCAGTGGTGCTGCTTATATCAACATCTAAATACTTCCAAATTGTTTTGATTAACAAGTATGTTTGTCCAAAGGATGTGAGGGAATGTAAGAACAAGAAAAAGAGAAGGGATAATAATGAAATTGTTCTTCTGCTGTGGATTAAGAGTTTACTTGGGAAGGGGCAGAAAATCTATCTTCTTTTTTCTTATCTAGATTAATAGTTATAACAAGTATGATGTCTAATGACTCCTTCACACTGGAAATACTGTGTAATCACCAGCATGTAATACTATGGTCAGATGATCAAATAAGGGTAAACTGATAGTGATAATTATAGTCATATATTTCATTCTTTGAGAGATTGCTGCAAAAGGAAAAAATGCTAATTAATTACAAAAACAGATAGCAAAGAGACTTTTGCAAAGGTCAACATTAGGAAAAAACCTTAGCTCTGAATTATCTGAGTGGATCATACACATATAATTGATCTGAGAGAATTAAAAAAAAAAAAAAACCCACTTGATATTCAGAAGAAGATAATGAACAACATTGCTACAAGGAAGCAAACAGTACTAATAGCAGGAGATGAAAGATCACTCAGTTTGGCCTCTGATTACTGGCTTATTAAATTCCCGGCTGATTCAGAAAGTGGTTGTGTGTATAGAAACTGTGTAATGGCTACGTAAAATTGACAGACTCTATATTTGATTAACTAGGAGAGAAGGTACATTTGGCTCTTTCACCTCCTGCAAGTTGCTTTTTAGATTATGAAAGCCTGAACTCAGTTAAAGAGTTCAGGATCAAAGCAGCTAGTCTATTTTTAGTCTCCTTCAGCCAGAGTCCAGTTTTTCTGTCTTCTCCAGTCTACACAGACCGCCATTCTTCTTAGCATATCTTTTCGAAAAGTCTGTGCTTCCTTCGGAACAGAATTATAAAAAGAAACAAGAAATTTAAGTGGACTTTTGCAATATATTCCATCCCTAATGCATTAAATGATTGTAGTTTACTGCTAGGAGAACTCTTCCTAATCACTGGCATTAATATTGCCAACTCCCTTTTTTTTTTTTTTAAACTGCATAGCAGTGAATAGAAATTTTAACAGAGTTTAAAAAAAAAAAATCTTCTGAGTGATATCCAGAAGAAAAAACAGAAATCTTAACTTGTCAGTGGAAACCTGAGATTTTGAGAAATTCACAGAGCCCTCATGATACATTTGTATAATACTGTCAAGCTTTTTTCCATTGTTACCAAGACTGGAAACTCATCTCTCTTCAACTTCATTTTATTTTAAAGAAATGAGAGCTGAGTTATATAGTAAGTTGTCTGCAAATGTCTTTAGAGGACATGAGAGAAAAGGAGATGAATATTGGAAAAGGTTTGATAGAGGTATTGGTGTTAGCAACTTTACCTTTGCAATTTTTATGAAACCAAAATGCATTGGTAGGAGCTTCAGTAGTCTGCGTGCAAGTGCAACTGGCTGCCATTTTTATGTTTAAAGATTGCTTTCTTTCCTTTTCCATAGAGTATAAAAACATAGTTAAGTATCAAATATCTGCAAGTATGTTTCATTGCAAACAGAAGATCAAGCATCATCTTGTTGCTTCGTAATTGTGAGGTGCTCTTGTTTGTAGTGGTTATATGTCTTCACGAAGAAATTGGCTTTCACCTCCAAGAAACTTCTCTTGTCCATGAAGCAACCCCTGAATTTCAAAGAAATGGCAAGCCATGAAAATGTTGGCCAGATATTGTAAAGTAACAAATATTCCAGATATATCTGATTTTTCTCTGATATTCCAGATGTCTAATCAATTACAGGGGAGGGCAGCAAAAGGAGCATCTCTGATGTTTTTTATAGTCTTCATGAACTTTCTCTTTAAAATATAATAGTAATTAACAATTAATACTGGAAAAGTTCTGGACAAGTGAGTGCTCATTTCTTATTCAAGTCTACCACTGGAAAGAATTGATTTTAATCTTTTTTTCACATGGTGCTAGTAGTCCGGCAGCACCACCTGACATTGATTATGCTGTTAAGAGGGTAGTTTTGAAAGTCAAATCTGTTAAGCGGGTGGTTTTGAAAGTCAAATAACATCAAGCATCAGCTTCTTTTATTTCAACCTTAGCTCTGGAAAAACAATTGTCTTACTATCAAACTTCTGTGACTGAATTTGGTCATCTCTTCATCCACAGTTGATCTAAATTTATTGCAAGTACAAAGTTTTTTCATATGTATAAAAAATAAAATTATGATATCTGGAAATTACAGGAAATAATAACACATTTTTACTGATGTATGTATATTAAGTAACATGCAGTTTAAGGTGAGGTGGAGGGTATATTATTCTCTTTGTCATAGCTAAACTATCAGAGAAAAAATCAATGGAAGAGGGAGGTTTGCTGATTTTGTTTTTAGGAGGCAGTTATAGAACTTGGCTTGTTTGGGGTTTTGGTTTTTTGTTTTTTTAAAAAAAAAAAGAAGAAAAGGGAGAAAGAAAATGACATCTATATTTTATTTCATTTATTTGGGAATAATAACAAGTCCAATCCAGCCATAGCCTGACATATATGGGCAGTCCCACTATGCAGACTTTTGAACTCTTCTGTATGGAATAGTTTGTAGTATCACGGTCTTAGACTTTTGTGTTTCTCTTGATATTGAATAAAAAGTCTGAAGGTGAAGTTGAAGTTTTACATGGCTAGATACTATTTTTTTCATTCCATGATTGTAATACGTAGTATACCTTTCTAGTCTCTAGTATGATAGCTCTTTTTTAACAGAGAGCTAGATTTCTAAAATATGACAGAAAAAGACTATGGCTTACCTCTATTTAGCACCCGTATGGGCAGCAAGGAAAGGCTTATTCAAAAATATAAAGGACAACTTCTAGTCTAGCAAAACATTTGTTAAGTTCAACAGAGGCATTGTCAGCTTTATTCAGAACAACTGTTCTTACACTGAAAAATGAATGGTTGCACATGACAACATTTGAGACGGTTTACATTTTTAGTGGAATAGTTTTCCGTCAAGAAATGCTGGTCCATTGCATTTGAAGGATGTAGGAGCATGCTTGTTTTAATGTGATGCAGAAATAAAGTGTATTAATTTCAAATGTATTGAGCTTGAAATTCCTCACAGTATTCAAACCACTATTCCCAAGTCATGCGGTTGGGAAATTCCTACTGCATAAAACAAATCCTTTCTCTCTATCTGGGGACAAAACTTATATTAAAATGTCAGTATTTTCTGCAGATATTAATTTGATAGTCAACCAGCTCTACTCAATACAAAATCCAGAGCAGTTCCATTTCCACTGGCAAAGTTTCCCAGGAAACTGCTCTCACTTTCACTGTTTCATGCGTAAGAGACTCGGAGCTCTGTACTTTTCTTGCTGCACTAATAGTGAAGAAGCTGTGCTTATCCATACCTTCCCCATCACTTGTGGACGGTATTGTTGTGATGTTAATCCATCACATATGCTTTCCAGAAATGGAACTGGTAGAAGATTCTGACCCTAACCAGCAGACCTTTTTACGCCATCAAAGTGGAGTGAAGAGCTGATTCAGCCTATTGAAATTCTTCCTTTCTTTAACTTTGTGAGTTATTCTTAGAGCATAGCATATTTTCTTTCTGTTTTAAGAGAGACAGCGAGATCCTCCTAGATGAGGGATATAAAACCAATACAATGTACTTTATGGCAAATACTGTTCTTCCCCCAAACCTGTGCAAACATGCTGTTTTGAATTCTATTATCATAAGCATTGTGATGAAGACCATATAAATAATGCATCTTCCTGGCTTGAAAATATAGACGTGTGAGTGAAATAAACCTGAGGGTGCAACACAATAGTGGATGAAGGTGGCTGCTGCTAAACACTCCAACAACAAAACCAGGAGCTTATTTTACTAGAGTCAATATGTGTGTAAGATTACTGGTCAACTGATGATGCTATTCAGCCTGGTCACTTGTGTTTCGTTTGTGTTGGTTGTATGTCTATATTGGGAAGATACAAGTCTTTAGAGGAGACACTGACAATAATAATTTTCCGGATTTGTTTTGTCAATGTGCTAAAGCATTCTCATGAAAGAACATAAAGTAGAGTCCTTCAAATGAAGGACTTTGAAAATTAGCACAGAATTCTGTGTTTGACAGTGTCAAAGAGAAGGCAGTAATGGTGAGCCTGAAGGACAAGATTATTTTATACCAGAGACAAACTAAGCAGTTTAACTTGTCAGAACCTTTTTAAATGCTTCTGAAAAAGAGTTGAAAGTTATCAAACCATACAGGAAGGCGGGATGAAGGCATGGACTAAAAAAGTAGATACCTTTTTTACATTGTTTAAGGGACTTACATTTTCTGACATTTATATGAGTTGGGATGATGTGTTCATATGTCTTAAGGAGGGAGTGGAAGGTGGAGAACTACCAATTCGTAGCAATAAACAATCTAATGTTCAGATTTCCTAACAGCTAGCAATCCAGCACATACACAGACACTTATTTTTCTATTGCATATATCCGTCCTATGTTTAACATTTGTCTCTTTCAGTCTCATTTCTCTTTGAAATACACTGTTTTCACAGAAACTAATGTCGTCATTTCAGGCAACACTAAGTTACCCTGATACAAGTGTAATAAGTCAACTTGTTGAACGAGTTTGAAATATATGTAAAGTGATTTGTGAACTTAGCATGAAGCTAAATGGAGAAGCATTTTAGTGATACTTCTCATATTAATGAAGCCTTTTGATATTGCAAAAGGACCTTAATGTAAAAACAAAACATAATTCTATGTACTGTACAGAAAGGTTCTGAGAAACTATGACCGTTATGCTGGTGCCTTCCAAGGCTTTTTAATAAACTAAGAATCAAGTCAAGGCTCTGAGACTAGTTCATAGTGAAAATAGACTGAAGAAAAATTAGGATATTTTGTTGCTTTATCGATATTAGATTCTTTCTCTTCACAAAATCTTGGAAGAGATCTAGATTTATCTGTTTTAAAAAGAACATGTGACACAGGAATAATCCTGCTACTACTTTTAAGGCTGTGGATGTTATTAAATTGTGTTCTGGGTCATCCTTGGAATATCACCATGACTGCAAACACAATAGAAAATTTCTCACTGGCAAATTACATGTAAAGAAAAGTATTTGCATTTAGGATAAGAAGAAAAAAAGACATGATTATTCAGTTATTTCCTATGGTTTTATAAATGACCTAATAGAAAATCTTAGGGTTTCCACCTGAAAGTGTTATTGGTTAAACATATGTTTGTACTCTCTTAAGCTTTGAAGGTCAGGTCAATTTTAATAGTTTTGTAACTTAAGCTTAGGTTATGGTTGCAATACACATTTAGGAAGATGGTTATAGTAAAAAAAAAATATAACGTGTATCTCACAATAGTCTTATTTCCTACTGCAGAATGTGAGAAGGCTCAGCTTCTGAGATGGCAACAAAAAATTTTAGTTTTAATAGAGTATTAGTATCTGTAAGAAGATTTGTGTATCTAATATACACAATTAGAGTCAACTTTGTAGAAAAACTCATAATTAGATTAATTGCATTCAATATACTAACTTAGCTTAGAGTCTAATTTTAAATAATCAATAGGAACTTCTTTTGTATAAGTTTTTCGGGTAATGAGTTTTTGGGGTTTTTTTGTGCTGGTATTTGTTTCTGATCAGTATTTTTTTCAGATTTGGCTCTTCTTTGCAGTAAATTCTCAGAAGTATGAAAAATAAGTGTGTTTTCATACAAATTTCATATGTTTTATCTTGGGAAAACACTGCTTTTTCCACTCAGTTTCAGGAATTGAAATGAATGGGGCATTTATTTTAGTTCCTTTCCTAAGAAAATTAGGGTCATACGATTGTTTCCCTGGCTTCAAAAGCGAAACAGAGACACATATCTTAAAAGTAATTAGGTTCCTAAAGAATTTGTGAAAAATAATTAGTGATACAGAAATCATTTTCTCACAGAGAAAGAAATTTCATGCAGTTGTTGATCAGGACACAGATACTTGGAGGTACCACAGGTATCTGGTGCTATAGTGGATGTGAGAAAAGGAATTTAGCATATTGTGATAGAACTTTATGGGACACAAATTCACACAGAATTTGGCCTAATTACTTTCACTGTTTCTGAAAATCTCTCTTGTTTCTAAAGCAATGGGCCAAATTAAGCAAGAGATATCCCCAGAGAAGTGAGATAGGACTAGAAATCAAGCCAGTGGTTAACTAGCTCACTTGCTGTGAGGTTATTGGAAGAAAAGGTAAAAGCATAAAATGTTCTGGATTCAGTTAAGAGGGTTGGGTTTTTTTAATGTTTTGGGTTTTCTTGCCGTTGTAGTGCAGTAAAAAAATTAATATTCAAAGGACATTATTTCCCATTTGATTAAAAAAGTTATGCTTCTGCATTGCTACTTAGTGTAATTGGCCCCTTTCTCTTATTCTCTTTCATCTAGGAAGAGCAGCAACTTCTTTGGCTTCACCGGAGTGACTTAAGAGACAGCCTCCAGCTTTTGGGAGACCCTAGCTGAAGCTAAAACACAACTAGGATCTCCTCCAGTTGCACATGAGATGATCTGAGTCATTTAGCTTCCTGACTTTCTCCTTATGTCCTAAGGACAGGTAATTTCTTGGTTATTGCTCTAAAACTGGCTTTTCCTTTTCCTTCCCTCCTCTTCTCCCAAACAGTACTCCGGCAGTCAAACTTCCAATGAATTTTGCTGCATTCCGATTTTAGGCAGTTTAGTCCTGAGAACTAACATATCTTCTAAAGATTTAGATATTTAAGTCTAAATTTATGCCTATAAATTACCCCAATTTTTTTTTTTTAACTGTTCCTCAAGATCACTCTCTGCCAGTCAAATCCCAGAGCATAGACTGATACGTTAAGTGAGGGTTTTAAGGGACAAGTGATTGCTGGGTATACAGTGAGTAATGGATATGAGATTATTTTGAAGGATGATCTAAAATTAAATAAAACCAAGCATAATAGTTTCTGACAGAAAAGACCGGGAGGGGGTTGGGGAGGTGAGGGGGAAAGAGTGCGTTATCAGGTGTCTTTGAGAAGTTCCTCCATGTTAAAATTCATAGTTACTAATTAGTTAGCTAATTAGTTCCCTGCTGAAAAAAGTATTTTCTTCTTACAGGAACCTAGGTAGTGAACATGAAAGATTGGTTTTCATAAACACAATTCTGCATTGGAATAAAGCCATTCCTCAAGGACAAAACTCAGGTCAGTATTTGCAAACTGAGTTACATGGAAATATTTTAAAAAACAACATGCATTTGGTAGTGCTGGTGATCATTGGCTTTTTATAAACAGAACCAGAAATCAAGTGCTTGCATTGCACCCTATTCCCAGTTACAAATATTTTTCAGAAAAACTACCAAAACAGGAGGCTGCATAGACAGAAAACAAAGAAGTACAAGCATAAAACTAAATGTGTTCAAATGTGATTTTGTTTTGAAGAATTCAAAAAGAAAAAAGGTATTTAGAGATAAAAAGATTTCTTTTTTTCATATTCTTGCTATTGGATTACTCCACATCTCATTTTCTTTGCTCTGAATTTTTTGTTTCCTTTTCTTTGAATTATTTGTACTATGACAACATCAGGTGTTTTAATTGGTCAAAAGACTTCAAAATTGGAGATCCATTTAGAAAAGTGAGTTTTGGTAATAGATACCTAGAACTTTAATAGACACAAAACTTAAACTAATATAGAACACATGTATATTAGCAATAGATTTCAGAAACCCCGGATAATGCCTTACTGTGATGTTGTGAACAACATAGGATTTTAGATTTTAACAAAACTTGATTTGAACCCCGATGAAAATAAACATTGGAAAATCTTCCATTCCAAAATTGTTTTTCACAATCAGATCTCAGACAGGACAGTACAGACAGTGTTTTAAAAATATACATATATTTAGAAACATAAATGGTTTATAAATTTGAGGAAAATTTATTCCCTGAGGCTAATTATTGTTATTAACCATTTTGTTGCTAAGTGTGTTACCCAAATCAAGAAAACATGTTTCATCTAAGAGAAACTGGAGGGGTTCTTATATAAGTATGACTTCCCAGGCTTTGTCAGATAGATTTGTCAAGTATAGAAATGTTATTAACAAAAACATGTGTTTTAACATAAAAACTGAGTGTCAGAGCATGACAGCTCTAACAAGAGCTCAGACCCACAGCTGTGGGACTGGTTATACAAAACTCTTTGCCATGAGAAGACCACTTTATGGACCATTCTTGGTCCTCTGTCTGAAAAACATCCGCGAAGTGGGCTGCTTGAGTAGTCAAGAAAGCAGTCTGATGAACATCAGTTCTTGAAGTGAAGGACACAGGTATAATTTACCTAGCTGTCTTAAGTATTACTAAAATTCACTGGTGAAAACTACTATTATCTAAGAGAATATCTTTAACTCTGCATTCCTGGGGTACCCATGTTGTCATCAATTAGAAACGAATTCATACGGACAAATATAATTGCCATTGTGAACTGTGAAAATACGATGATGATGGCAAGTTTTCTGCTGTAATTCTGGAACATTTCCCATTCCCTAATTAAAGAAGTTTACTGGCCCAGAATTATGTTTAAACCAGCCAGTTTTTGATATAACTTTCCCACAGTGTGCTAGATAAATTAATGTTTAAACAATTTCATCCCTAGTGTAAAAGTTTGCTTTATATTTTTCCCTCACCAGATAATGAAAAAAGAAATAGAAACCAAATCTGCAGGGGAAGAGTATAACTTCTATTAGAATGAGTGTAGTGTTCTTGGCGCATGCTCCGATGCTATCGCATTGTCGTATTAACACTATTTTTTTTGTCTCATTCATATCATACGCTAGGGTTAGTCTTTTTTTTCATTGCTTTCAACTACAAGAACTTTATGGCAGGGACTCTCTTACTTCGTAGAGTGACTAACAAAGGTGTTTAATATAGCTTGGCTTTTGAGTACTATCACAATTAGCATGGATTAATAGCACAGTTGGGTTGTGTGGCGAGTGGAATGGTTCCTAACCTCAGTGTAGATAGGATTAATCACTAGCATTCACTCCTTAATCTGCTTTATCAACTGTATATACCCATCTCTTTCTCCTTGTACTGCTTTTTCTCACTGTCATCTTAGTCTCATTTTTAGTACCTTGTAAACCACCAGATCTCATTTCAGGTGGATCTACTCCGTTCTGCTACTTGGTTTTACCTTTGAAACCTTACTAGAGGTTTTGTAGACAGGACAAAACTGGGATCAAGAGCTTGTTTGCAGCTTAATGAATGTCATTACTTAATGCCTCAATCTGCTTAATTGCAAAGTGAAAGCAATGATTTTGCCATTTGTTATGATGAGTCTTGATACCTCTTAATGAAATGTGCTAAATGAGAGTTAAATATTATAAATTTATTACTAGAAAGAGCAAGGAACATTTGGTTGGATGAGGTAATATATTTAGCATTACGCTACATCTATTCACAGACTGTTTAACATAACAGGGAGATCTTTTTATAGGTATATAAGAATCCTAAAATAACTAACATATGTTAACGTGTGTTGAATTGCAGGGTAGCTACAGCACACACAATTCATTCCTGCCATTCAGTTTTCATTCCCTCCCAGAAATTCAAATAATGAATTAATCTGAAGGATTGAAGTGTCTTCAATATCTAACATCACATTGATGTGCTCTGCACCACATTATGAGAGAGAAGATTTCAGCACCATGTTTCCCTAGTGAACAACCAGTAAGAGGTTCCTCTATGTACATAATTTTATATTGCTTCCATCCCAACTGTTCTCTCCTTTCCACCCACTTCCATCTGCAGTGGAATTAAAAATATTTCCCTTCTGTCTATTTTAATGGCTTGTACTTGGAGAACTCTAGCTAAATCTGAAAGTAAAAGCATCCTCATGTAGTCTGTCACCACTGCCACTGGTACTAGTGTATGAGAATAGTTTCTGGAGAGACCAAGAACTAATAGGGATGCTAAAGAAACAGCCTGTACCTATTTTTTTTTTTTTAACACATACATTTGTGTACACTTGCAGTGTCCAGTTTTATGTCTGAAGAAACCAAAGCGCAATCATAGCTAACGATGCTCCAGATCATCATGCAGCTAAGGGATAAAACTGGAAATAGTTACTGTGAAGGCAGATTGTTTGCTATAAATGTACTACCATAGACTTGGCTGTTGAAATAACACACTTCTTACAGCAAATCATGTGATAAGATCTTTGAAGGCTGAAGCCTTGTTTTTCAGAAGTGACTCATAAGTCTATGCTATAATTCATGGTATGAGTGTTTCAAAATCACTGATTCATGTACTGATAGTAATGTAGGGGAAAAAAACCACAGAGCAGAGCATGATTTCACATCAGCTACTGGAATACTGCTGTATGCTGTACTTGGTAATTATAATTCTATAGGAATATGCATCTGAGTCATCTAGGTTTAATCCTGCATTGGTATGTCTCTCAAAATTGAAATCCCCCTTTTAGGTATACAGACTTCCCTTTAGGAACTCTGGACATGAAAGGTTTTATTTACTCCATCAATGATCTTAGATGCTTAAATCCCATCATATTTGCCTTTTGAGTCTACATCTAATGAGCTTTCCAAGCATCAAACCAGGTGCCTGTGTCTCTTGCACCACCAAAACTGAAAACATTGGTCTACCAAAATCTAGTCAGTTCCCACTTAGAGTGCCTGGGGTTCATGACGTGTTTTTTTTTCCCAGCCTTCTGAAGTTCTGATCTGGGTAGCCTGGATATCTCATTATACTAAAGACCAACTTGGAGTCTCTTGCTAGTCTCAGCAGGATCAATAACCTAGGTCTTTCATACCTATGCCATGGAAGGAATTTTAGACGTGCCCTCAGTGTGAGTTATGGACAAGTCTGTGCAAAATGCAGGGAGAGAGAAAATATTATATTACTTAATGCCTTGGATATTCACAAACTGATTGGAAGAGCTGTATTCCAGTTCCCCCTCAACTGACTGTTTCGGTAAAACTTGGTAAGTTGGGACATTGACCTGTACTATAAATCTAAGAAATTGTAGACAATAAAACAGAAATGGTTATGTGGTACTTTAAAAGTTTAAACTGTATTTACCAGAATTGGTCAATGTAATCTTATGGACAATCCTGGATGTCTGATTTGTTCCCTTGAAGGGAGACATTATTTTCTTTAGAGCAAAATCTTGACCCTACAGAGTCAATAGTGCTCTTTGGCTCCTTTCTATTGACCTTAGTGCAGCCTAGCTACTTCTATTCAAATAGAATACTAAAAATGTTTTGGAAGAGGATATCCAAATCCAATTATCTTGTGGAATGATTACATTTCCTACAACCTTGCTGTGTCTTCTCTTTTATATCTTGCTTGATTTTATACCGAGCCATGAGTAAACCAAGATAATAATGTTATTGTATTTGAATTAAATAGAGAAGTTATTTGTATCTGGGCATTATTAATATATTTAGATGAATAAATCAAAGCTGCATTGGCCGGACCAATAACAGCTTTTGTTTAGGGAGGATTTCTGGTCTAATTGTGTTAGGAACCTGTAGTAACTAATAAACATAACACTACAACCTTAGAAATTTGTCCTGGTTAAAGTTAGAACAAAACTAATTCTGTTCACTGATTTCACCTCTCAGCTCAGTCTCTCCTAAGTCACTGCACTGTCTGAAGGTAACAGCACATTTTTGCAGACAGTGTCTGCTCTAGAAGTGATAACGCTTGATGTTTACAGTCACTACCAGGGACTGGGATGCAGAAAGCTCTCGCTTAGACTTGCTCCTGTGCAGACCAAGGTCACTGCTAAATCCTGTGCACCACGGTGGAGGTGCAGTAAGTTAGAGGCTGCACTTGTGGGGAGGAGCGGACAGGACAGGTGACCCTACACTGACCAACAAGGTGTTCCATCCCATAGAGGTCATATTCAGTGTAAAGCTGAAGTCTTGTTCTCTTGCCCTCTTCTTCAATGGCTGGCTTCCAAGGAGGACTCTGTCCATTCTGCCTTCGATCCCAATCTGTGCCTTCCTGAATCCAGTTCTGGAATCCAGTTCTGGAATCCAGCTGCTTCATCCAGTTCCCATCTGTTGCTGAGCTCAGCCTGGGCCTTCCCAATGTCTGCCCACAGCATCAGGGGTGACAGTGACGTGGTTGCCATCAGGGGGTTGGGTTCGATATTGGTATTGTATATATTTAATTTTATTGTTAGTATTCTCATTAAAGTAGTTTTAGTTTTCCAATCCATAAGTCTCCCTTTATTACCTTTCTCTTTCCCTCTATGTGAAGCGGGGGTTGGGGGGGGGGGGGGGTGGAGGTGGGGGCGCGGGAAGGGGGTAATAGTGAGCGTCTGTCATTCATCTGGAGCCAGCCCAGCTCTAATCCTTGACAAAGTTACATGGAAAGCAGTGGGCTGCTTTTGTACCTAAGTTATCTGCATGTAATAAAGAAGGAATTGGTTCACTATTCAGTCAATTCAGCGCCTCAGAAAATCAAACCTACAAATTAGTACATTTTGTATCCTCCTGCAGAATTTTCGTATGATTTCCAGTGCTTTAATTTTGAAAGATATTTTAGGGACCAGTGCAGCAGAGGGAATATTTCATCATCGGGTCCACAGTTGTTTTCTGTGTTTCAAATGTAATTCACACGACAAATTAAAGTAAACAAATGTTATGTAATACTGGGTTTATAGTTCATTTATGGTGAATGTTAATTATGTTACTTAGTACATAACTAAGAAGTTCTTAGATAATCTGGCAATAAGGGCATGATACAAAAAAATTTCAGTACAATGTTATATTTATAATTCAGCATTATATCTTTATTATTATTATGTTTTGATACCTAATTCATGATCAGTCTTGCTTTCTATTCTTTTGATGATCAGTACTGGAAAGCGCTCTATGGAACTGCTGTCATTTTGGAAGACATATTGTATTTCTGCAGCACCTCTTTGATTAGGGTTCTGACCTATCAGTAATGCTCCAAGGCACCGTTGTAGTATAAATAATCAAGTTTGTTCAGTCTGGAAAAAGACCTCTCCAAACGCTCATCTGTAGCTGTCTGTTGAATTTAAGCAGCACTGCAGTGCTTTGAGCTGGCAATCCAAACATCTTCATTTAGAAACAAAACACCATACGGTACAATCAACTCACCAGAGTAATTTTCTCCACTGCAGTATAATTAAAGAAGTATTGTAGCATAAAGAGGAAACTAAAATATGCTTGGCCAATGAGAAGGCCAAGAGCCTTCTGCAGTTGAGGCTATTTTTACTTATTTTTCTACTGTAATGTCTGAATTCTTGACAGTCTTAATACATTCTCCTAACACATCCCTGTCTCCCTTTACATTTTAAGCAGGGTTTGAGTTACAGATATTCATGTTTGAGGAATCAACCGCTGCAGGCTCTCATCACCATCTCAAAGGCCTGCCTGCCTCTCTAGGATCTTGTGAGTCTCTGGAGGAGCGAGAAACTGAACCTGGAAATTCCAGTCTCGTCCAGTTAGCCACAGATTGGAATCCCTGCTGTGGAGTACCTTCTTCCTCCATGACACCATTTTGCCTCTGCAAAATTTCTGTTGTGCTAAGATTCAGACAGGAGCCCGTGTGTGGATGGTATACAAGTAGGCAAAAGATATAGCAGATAATTTTAATTTGGGCCTAAACCTTGAAGAAATATAATTTGGTAATTAATTCTGTGTTAGTGCTGTCAATATTTCCTCTGTGTTTGGGACTTCCTCCCTTACAGAACAGTCTGAAGAGTGGAAGCAGCTGAAACATTTATTTTGTGATTTGTTGCTATTTAACATGTTAAGCAATTTAAGGGCAGGAGGATCCTTAAAGCTCATACTCAGGATTCAGAATACGATTTTTTTTTTTCTCTTTGTCTTTTATAAAATGTTACTTAATCACCTCAGAAGAGTCTGGGATGGGACATTCTTTATAAGTTAGATAATACAGACCAGTACAACCAACAATGAAATTACTTGGCAAAAGAAAGAGCTTTATATAAATAGCTGAGTCCAACGGTGTTAAGAGTCCTTTGCTTTTTCAGGAACACAGTAAACAAGCTGTAGTCATGAGTGATTCTCCCTTTATAACACTATAAGCCAATGTGTGAAAAAATGCACACAACTGATGCACAAAACTGAAGCAGATTATTAACATACCTTTTAAAGCTGTCTCCTACTGATGCAAGAAGAGAGTAGCATTAGAAGCAAAGAAAACAGAATGATGTTTCTACTTGGGAAGCTCAGCTGAGATTCTGCTGAACAGCAGGTATAGAAAAGAGTTTTTGAGAGAATTGCATGCTTTTAAATAGTCTGAAGGCTCAATTAATAGGTCAGTTCCATCAACCTTCCCATTGAAATTGCCATTTATTTTTCCTGATAGGCACTGTGTAGACAAAGAGAAAATGATCAAAGTCATTCTCGCTGGTGCTAGACTCTGCTGTCCTTGTCATTGCTTCTCAAGACTAGGCATGTCACTGCTGCAGTTAGGGTCAAGCTAATGGAAACAAGCACAATATCAGGATGGAAACCCTGTTTTATTTATTGTTGTGCATTTAGTTTTGGCATCTGTAGCAGGATGAAAACTGTTTAAAAGAAAAAAGTGTGCTTAAATGACAGCCTGTGAATGACTACTGCAAGATAAATTGAAAATAGCTTTGATGTAATAATGTGCTTATTACTCAAGCACTGCAGCACTTTATTGTTTAAAAATACTCACTATATATAAATTAGCTCTCAGCCCTACAAAAAGGAAGGGAACACCACATAGTCTTTATACTTGAACCAGGAAAACAAAGAGGTAAAGGCGTTAATCCTCAAAATACTGCAGTTCAAGACACCTGAAAATCAAACTCAACACCACTGAAATCTTTTTGCAATTAAAAATCCAACAAGCACAGGGGAAGAGAGAAAAAACAAGTTGGGCAGGGTTTGATTTTGGGTTTTGGTTATGGGGGTTTTTCTTCCGGTGAGTGACAAGTGGGCAGACATGGTTCTGAATAGCTTAGTCACTGAGTTTGAATGTGAAATTTGAATGATGGGTGTAAATGAACAATGTTGGGAAGTCACTTGTTCCCAGTTCAGTACTTAGTCCCGCAGTATAAACATGTATCAAGGCACTCTGGAAATCTTGATTGGCAAAGAAAATATAAATCAAACATACCCCATCTGTGATATGCATAATGCAACTAAGCCTTTGAAATGACAGAACAATGTGCATTCAGCAAATAGAGCCAGAAGATACTTTTGCATACCAGATACTCATAAAAGAAAAAGATATTGTGATATATTAGGAAAAAATATAGTTCATATCATGTGTTTTCACAATGAGACTGTAGTTGTGAGCCTTCACAGGTTTCTCATAATAGCCATGAAGTTAATTTTCATGGGGAGAAGAGATTGCATGATGTTGAACCACTGTTACTTTTGTGTTTGAATCTAAACTGAAGATTTTTGTTTCTTTAGCTAGTCCCTGAGAATACGTTAGCAGGATGGGAGAGCCAAAGATTCCAAAAAATGAAAGTTATCTCTCTGGAATTGCAGTCACCAACAAGTTGAAGGTGTGTTATGTTTACTTTCATATAAATCTTACACAAATTTGACCTGGATTTTGCAGTACTGTGTACCTGTTCTAAAACCAGTGGAAGGCCTTTGAAACTCATTCGTTCAAAATAAATTTTGTAGCACATCATGGGACAAGGAAAGATAAAACAAATGGGGATAATTTTTCTGCTCTTCCTGTTAGTTTGGTGAATCTATTCCACTTTTTCAGCTTGCAAAAAATATTACCTCCAAATGGCAATGTTTTTTCCATCTCAAGAGCATAAAGCCTATATTTGCTTTATTGATCTGTCTAAGATTTCAGGTATGGATATGTAACGAATTCATTACATTAAACTGATCCCAAGTAAATATTACTAATGTGTTTCTGATAATACTTTCCATGAGGTACTCTGACAAAAAAACATCTTGTGAAGAGCTGAACAAGAGATCTGCAGTGGCATTAATGTTTGTGAAAAATTAATTTCTAAATTACAAGCTTCAAGTATGGCAAAGCACATCCATATCATCCACCAGTGACGAAACTGGCACAACCATGTTGCTTACCTGGCAAATCAATGAAAGGAAGAATGTATAAGCTTTAAGTATCAACTGACATCCACTTAGAAGCAATTCATTATTTGATTCATGTAACAAAACGTAGAACAAATTCAAGTAATCATGAATATGTTGGAAAAAATATGACTGCTTACAGGAAAATTTTTTAATTATGTAAATGACTCTTTGCAGTTATTCACAAAGATATACTCAGGATATTAGCATCCAAACTTGATTCACAAAGCTATGCTTCCAGTTCAGCTTTCCATGGAAATGAGAAATGCATCAAAGATACCGGATTTTTATAGTGCGTTGTAACTTCTTATACAATTATTCATCTGCCTTTAGTAAAGATATAGAAAGTCTGGGAGTCTGTTCTTAATGATAAAAAAATCTCCCAGTAGGTTGAGGGAGACTTGAAATTAGATCTGAAATTTATTTGTGAAGCAATACAATGCAAGCTACTAAAACAGGTCTCATTTTTTGGAAATCAGGAAAATTGAACTGAATGAGAATGTTGGGGCAAATATTTAACTATTGAAAACAGTTTCAAGACAGTGTCTGTATAGCTTTGTGTCAATGGTGACAGACTTAATTTAAATAGTGGCTGAAAGGTCGTGTTGTTTTTACATGCAGATTTTTTGAAATGACTGTGAGACACATTCCAGCTGGGTGTTATTTGGTACAAATGCAGTCCTACAGACAATCACATTTAAATTCAAAATCTGGATCGTGATCTTCAACTTTTGAATTTGGAACTGTATTTGGATTCCATCACACTGACTTCCCAAGCTGCTCACCTGTAAATCCGGAAAGATTATACAGGCCTATACCTTCCAAGACACAGGGATAAAAATTGCAGTTAGAGTGAATAATTTCTGGGAAAAACATCTGGGCTTCATTTTTCTCTTCTCACTCCCTTTTAGAAGAAAGGCAGGCAGAAGGGAGGTTCCACAGAGACTGGAATGATCCATGGATTAGGTGATAACAGGGCCCCAGAGTGGCTTTTCTAAACAAAAGCTGTTGACATCTTCTGGGAAGTCATGCCAGCAAGAAGACATATTCTTCTCACTTTCAGACAATACCTGCCTCAAAAATTCATACGAATCATTAAGCATGAAAGGAAGCATAGCTGTCATACATGAGTAAAAACATTCATGCTCACATGAAACTCAGCAATTTACTGACGATTTTGAACTGGGCAGCTCTAGAATAGAAGCAAACAAAAGCTGTGTGGGAGACATTTGGGCTATGCTAGAGAGAAGCTGTGCAGTATGCTGACCAGTACAAGATCTTCCTACACTAAGAACTTCAGATGCATGTTCAAATGTCTGGATTTTCAGGACATTTTGTACTGGGGATTTTAGTCTATCCCATTAAAGATGCATGATCTAATCCTACACACCTTCAGGCAGACGAATTTGCTTACTCAGGCAGACTATATTACGTAAATACCAGTAAATTAAAATACCTGTTAACCTAAATTATTCCTTTGCTTCACCATTTGCTAGTATTCAAAGTCTAGATTATACATATTTGGCTCTATATTTGCATAGGTTCATTGCCTCACAGAACTGGGAAGCAGTGAAATTAAGTTCTCACAGATTTTGCTTTGTTCGCTTGTTTACAGTGGGAAAAAGAAGAAAGGAAGGTAGCAATAAAGAGTGAATCCATGTAGTAAGGGAGGTGCTGCAGGAGCAGGTTACTTGCCAACATATTACTTCTTAAAAGAAAATAAATGACATTTTTCTTAGGGCTAAAGAGTGCTGCTTTTTACATAATACTTAGAACTGAATTCTCTTTTCAAAATAGAAAGAAATTATCTTCCCTGTGATACAGATTATGGCAAAACTCCTATTCCAGTTTCTAAACCACTGAATGATAAAATACTTGTAGAATCAGGGTGCAACATTACTTAACAGTCCCAAAATCCATCATACTTTTAATACCTGCTTCTCACCAGAAGATATGTTTCATTTTTTTTTCCCTTTGAAAGTACTTAAATCAGTGATGTTGCAGAGCAAACTCCCAAACAAACAAATAAACAAAACTGAGTTTAACGAACAGCCAGACTCACGCAATGGTACTGGAATATACTGTTTGTTGAAAGATAGCGTGACGTATTAAATACTAGTGGTAAAATTTTGTTGTTTGTTATTTGGTTAGTGCCTGAGTGGTTAAATAATAGATTATTAAGAATTTGTATAAAAATGGAGTGGATATTTACTTGGTAATTTTAAAATGCAAACTTGCAGGACAGTTAGAAGTAGGTGGAATGGCCAATAATGGCCAATATGGTGTTTGTTTTTTCCATAATAACATCTCCAAAGTGTTTCAGGATATAACCCTCAAAATGGTATAGCTAAGGGAATGTAAATTTAACAAATATAACAGAAACATTTTCTTCCTTAATTTTATATTTAAAATGAATTGATGATAATTCATCCATGTATGGTAGTCTGAAACTAAAATATTTCCTGGCTCATTTTCTACTTGTTAGGCATTCTTTACACATGGATTATATACAAAATGATTGCAGTTCAACCAGATTGAACACTGATATTCTGTTGTATGAATTGATACATGTAACTGTTAGAATATTTTAGCTTTCTGTTACTGTCTGTTACTCATTTTATTACCCTCTTTCTGTGAGTATTTTCTAAGATCTGCTTAAAATTCCTTCTTTTGCTGACATTGAACATGAACTTTATCAGTGCTGCAGGCTGTTGACAGTATTTGGAGTGTGGTGGTACAAATAAAGAATTGGCTGAGAGTGGGGAAAGCTAAGTGGGTCTCCTCACTAACTGATGCTCTGCCATTGCAGATGAGCTAAATCTGTTTCTCAGAATTGTGGATGCTCTCTAGATTCTGCTACCCCACGGTCAGGAGCTAGAGTGAGGAGGAGTAGTTAAGAGAAGGATTTAGGATTTCCTCACCCCTCAGAAAAACACCTCTTGTTCACCTATAGCTTTCTACCCACAACTGGGATGAAGTTGGAACCCTTCCCTTACTAGCTCTATCTTCACTAGTAAAATTGTATATGTATGTTTGTTTTCTTTCATTATTTTGTCATTGCATATCTTCTTGCAAAGTTATCTCTCTTCCCTTGCTTCTTCTTTAAAATCTATGTTTGTTTCTTTTTATGAGTATATGCCAACATTCCAGAATTGTCTGCTGTCCTCCTTTGCTGATAGAGAGGCATTTTCAGCCCTGGAACTAGAAACAGGAAACAGAGTCTGAAAAACTGTTCACATACACAGCTGTCCAGTATATCTGACGGAATTTTTGCACAGGATAATGCTGTTCTAATGAAAGAGGTTAGAGCTACAGTTCTAGAATATCAAAACTCCAGCTTCCTTTGAAATATCGTTTAAAAATGGAATACAGATGCTGACCAGAAAAACTGCAGCCTAGATTTGAGAGAGTGTGCTTTGTGGAGAGCATGGTATACAACAAGAAGCAAACCCAAGGCAACTCCATGCGCAGTTTCTGATAGAGCAGATGTTTCCCAGTAGCTCATAATTGCTTGGTTCTTTGATAATTAATAAATGAGGTACTTGAACATGATTAAAATATTTTTCTGTATCACTAATGCAAATGCTGAAAAATTATGATTAACACATTAAAATATACAGAATTCAACACTACCTTTCAAGTGAAATGTTTTTCTGTCCATCTGAGACAATATTTTGCCATCCAAACTGAAATTATGGACTTTGTCTTAAATGCAGCAGCTTAGGAAGTGACTCACTGTTCTATTTCTTCATGTTTAAACAGAAATGGTATTTCATTTGACAATCCCTATAGGCATGCATAACTGCCGTAAAGAAGAAAATACTCTTGTGCTCTCACCTGAAAAGTGGCAAACTCTCAGTAGTGCATATCTCAGTGAAGTTGAAGTTACATTAAAGGTCAGTAAACCTCAAGAGGCAAAACTTTTATCTTTGAGGAAATTTGAATCCATCATTACCTGTTTGGTTCCCTAAACCACACACATTTTCTTCTCTGTTTTTTAAGGCATTTGTTGTTTTCTGTGCCATAAAAGTTTTGGACAATTCCCACTAAGCAGATGATGTTTCTGCAAGACATCTTGCACCCGACTCTAGTTTTTTAAAATAAATGGTGTCTGCCAGAACTTCTTCTTTTCTCATTAGTAAATAAGATTGACTATTTGTAACAAATAAATGCGGACTCCAACAGATAATGTCTGGTTTGTAACAGACAAAAGAATTTCTAAGGATGTGCATTTCCTTAGAGAACACTTCCTAAATTCTTGTACTTCAGAAATATTTCAAATTTACATTTTCAATATAAACCTGATTTGAGAGAAACTAGATTGCCTCACTAAGGCCTACATCACCTTTACATGCAAGAGCACAGGGATTTATGCCAATGAACTATCCAAATCACAAGATCAACTGCTTGCATTTCATGTTCTTTTACAGAAATGCTGATTTAGACAGAATTTCATCGGTCTTATAATAATGACCAAGTGGGAGACAGTGTCCCATTCTCAGACTTCTGAAACACATAGTTGTCTCAAATTCCACGGTGCGTGTTGCTAAGGACATATTCAATTTCCAATTGAAATCAGCAGAATTCAGCTCAGATTCCTAGTGGAACTGCGGGAATGTCTTCCCATATAATTCAGTGGGAGTTAGATTAACGACAACAGATGTGGCTACAAAGCATTATGTTGTCCTATAGCCATGTGATTCGAGCAGTTCAATGAATCACTCTCATCAAATAACATAAATGGTCATTTTTTTATTACGTCTTCATTATTTCTATAAAGATCTAGACTGCATTTAGGGTGCTTTAAAGGCTATTTTTTGGCCTCATTAATAAGCAATTTGTGTCATTTAGGAATAATGACGATATTATTTATACCAAAAAAACTTGAGATACTCTAAAGAACTTGTGTTCCTCAGGCACATCAGCACAACTTCCAGTTATGCAAATGAATGAGCAACTTTAAAACAAAAATGAGTCACATAAGTCTAAAAAAGGGATGATGTGTATGTATAGTGCATAGAGACACAAATAATGATGAAAATGTGACTTTGATCTTTAAACGACATAAGTAACTGATCTACCTTGATGTGTGTGCATTTATACACACACATTATATACATGGTGTGAATGTGCATCTGTATATCATACGCACGTATGTAAAATTTTTTTCTAACCGGAGGAATTAAATTATGAAGAAAATTGTGAATTGAAAGCTTCAGTCCCAGGTTTTTAAAGTCAGAAAAAAACAGATATTAATTTTTGTCTAAATTAGGTGCCTAACTCTCATTATAAATGATAGATATTTAAGCATCTAGTATCTTTTGAAAAATTGACTGGAATCTTTTGTTCTTCATCTGCTGTAAATTAATGGGCACTTAAAATGACCTCTCCTAGATTTAAGTATATGAAATGTTATATATGCACTTTCTCTTGCAAGTTGGGTAATTACTAAAAGAAGTGTTATTTAATGCTTGTGTTCCATCAGTTATTGTCACTGCTGTTGAGATGATCCCAATTTGACTGTAGGGTTCGGTAGTGGTCTTTGTTGCCTCATTCCATCTGCATAGCACTGTTCACTGGAGGAGACGTTTCTTCCTCTCATGAATCATATGGTACCATATCTCAAACTTGACTCAAGTGTATTCTAGGATGAATGCTGTTATCATGTGTAGGACACTGATAAAGTCCCTGTTTTGTAAGAGAGTGACATACCTTGATTTTACAAAACATACTGAATTCTAAACAGGTTAAGGTAAAAAACAAAGCAAAGCTTTCACTTAGAGTAACTAACATAAAAAAACCCACATAGCTTAAAATGCAGAGTTATTAAAGTTATGGTGAGGTCATGAAGGAAACCTATGCTTAATCTGATGATACCTGAAGGTCTGTCTGTTGTGATCTGAAGCCGACTTGCATGGTGCTGCTGGTAGGGTGTTCTGTTTTCCTGTATGGCACCCACCTCAGGATCTCTCCCCTTCCTTAGTGTGCACATTTCAGTGTGATATGTCTTATCTCAGTACTGTTTGTGCTTTCACAGTCTTGGCCGATACAGCCTCCTCACAGGTATAAACACATGTAGCTGATTAGTACTTCCTGACTGAAATCAGAGATGATGATAATCAAATGGTTTTGAATAACTGCAGATAAAGTGGTTATCTCCAAAATCTGCCGAGACATGCTATAATGCTTGTATGCAACAATACTTAGGTACTGAGTAAATTTGTGAATCAGCTCCTAACACAAAGAACTACCAAGTGATAGTCTGACAAAATGTGACAGATTAATCAGACTAGCAACTAAGCAAAAACAATTGCAACGAAACAGTCGAGAGAACACGATTTGCTCAGCAGCTCCAAAATGATTTGGGCAGCTGGAAGCCTGGAGATTGCAACATCCAGGCTACCACATGATACAGAGTGTGGGGAAGGACTACGCTTTCATTGAGCACTTGCCTAGCCAAAAGACTCAAAATGTAAAAATTCTAAAACAAAGGACTTAAAGTGCAGGAATTGGACAGGAGGAAAAAGTCCTAAAGAAACTATTATTCCTCTAGCCTTCTAACAAGGTTATTATCTCGGAATTTACAGTCACTGAAGTCTCTAGAGACTGCCTTTAATAAATAGATGCAATGTCTAGTCATTAATTACCTGCCTAGTTTCAAACCAAACTGAGCAATGTTCTCATGTGCATTACAGATCTCTGGTTTTAATTGAAAACAAACATGGGTAAACAATGAAACTGGATGTTTATCAAGTGCTATTTCCTGGCAATCAAGAGATATGGTAATTGCAGGAGTACCAGGGCTGTTTATCAAGATGCTTCATTGTTGAGTGTTTAACTACATCTTTCCCAAGTCCTTGGTTCCATAAAACACCAGGACTGCTGACAACAGTGGAAAAATTTCCCTCTTGAGACCAGGAAGTTAGGGCAACAGTGCTAAAACTATGCTTCTTGAGGCCAGCAAGACAGTCTGTTTCACAAGGCCTTATTGAATGAGAAGTGGTTGGGAAAATGCTGCAGACTAGTCTCAGGTAAGTGGTGTCAGAGACTGAAAAAGAAAACCAGCAGTGGAAGCAAATTATCATTTTATATATGTGTCAAGGGCTAGAGATGAGCCGGCTGCTAGATGCCTGTCAGACACTCTCTACAAACCTGCCTCCTCCCCACCCCTTCCCAAAGAGGGGAAAGAGAAGAGGAGCAAGGGAGAAGGACTTATGGTTTAGAAAAGAAGACTAAAACTGCTTTAATGAGAATAATAATAGTAAAATGAAATACATAAAAATATACAAAATAGCAATACTGAACATCCCCCTGATGGCAACCACGTCACCGTCACCACTGATGCTGTGGGCAGGCACTGGGGAAGGCCCAGACTGAGCTCAGTGGCAGATGGGAACCGGACACGGGGGCTGTGTTCTAGAACTGGATTCAGGAAGGCACGAATTGGGATTGAATGGACAGAGTCCACCTTGTATGTCAGCCGTTGAAGAAGAGGGCAAGAGAACAAGACTTCAGCTTTACACCGAATATGACCTCTATGGGATGGAACACCTTGTTGGTCAGTGTAGGGTCACCTGTCCTGTCCGCTCCTCCCTGCAGGTGCAGCCTCTAACTTACTGCAACCCACTGTGGTACACAGGATTGAGCAGTGACCTTGGTCTGCACAGCAGAAAGTCTAAGCAAGAGCCTTTCTGCATCCCAACCCCTGGCAGTGACTGTAAAGATCAAGCGTTGTCACTTCTAGAGCAGACACTGTCTGCAAAAACGTGCTGTTACCTTCAGAAGTGCAGTGACTTAGGAGAGACTGAGCTGAGAGGTGAAATCAGTGAACAGAATTAGCTCTGTTCTAACTCAAACCAGGACAATATGTTAATAAACACAGATCAAATACCTCCTAATAAGCAAAAACCTATTTAAAACCCCCTAAGTACTTATGGCTGTAATTTGATACAGACATTCAGGTATAAGCCGCAGTACTGAGAAGGCCCCTATGGTGGATGTTTCAGGAGAATATTTCTAGTCAAATACTGTAAAGCTTGCCAAAATGCACTGGGTAGTGCTTTTACACATAGATAGCTATGGTTTAGGGGAAAATGTTCTTTTTTAAAGCTTGGATATTTCAATACAGGTGTTGGAACTCATTCCAGAATCTTTTCCTGAATACATCACTGCAGAAACATTTGCCGGAAGAAGCCAAATACATGATTCGGTAACAGGAAAACAAGCTTGATTACAGAGTAATGCATTTTGATAACTTTAGTGAGTGCGTCAGAAGAAATCACTGCGCATTTAGCTATGGCAGAACTGTGTGGGCTCTTCACAGGGATCCTATTCCTTTAAGAATTAGACCCCATGTTACTCAGAAGGTTGTTCCATTTAGCATCTCTTACATAGATACTTACGTTGCTATAAATGAACCCTATGCTGGTTTCCTTATCTGTGTGCATGAAAAAAGGAAATAATTATGCTGGTATTAAATGTTCTTTCAGTGGTTTATAGACATTCAGGAATAGTCATTGATTTGACATTGCTTAAAAAAAAAAAAAATTGACCCAATAAATATAATTCAACCAATAAATATTCCACTTAGACTAGACATCACTTAGTCATCCCCCTTGTCTCCTTCCCCCACCTATACACTAAAATATCTAAAATGTCTGTTCCCTGAAATTTTCCAATTAATTTCTTTACGTTCTAGATGTGGAACAACATCTGTTCCTTTTATTTCTTTTCCTATCTCAAGAAATGCATTTGGTTTGCAGCCAGAGAATTAAATCTGCTTTTACCTTTACAAGTATCACTCATGAGATCTTTTGATATCAGACCAGTGTCTTTTGTAGATGACTTACTGGAATGCTAGAAAATGGATTGAATTTTCATATTTCTTAACCAAGCCTAGCTTAATTTTCTTCCATTTTGTCAAATAATTATACAGATCGGGTATTCAACTGATACAAACCCATGGCATTCCCTTCTTCTTCCACGTGTCTTCATTGTTTTATGTCTAATGAAGATTTAGCCCTGCTGTTCTGGAAGAAAAAAGCTATTCTGATTCTCTTTATTAACCTGCTTGAGCACACAGCAGCAGTACTGATGGTATTCACAGAAATGAGCACACCTTGGGAATGGCAGTTTTTACTTAATTACTGCTACACAACCATCTGGGAGAACTCAGTTTGTTTTAATATACTTCTAAAGGTTCTGTGCATGTAAGGAACACGTAGGTATTTGAGATCATACACAGTGCAAATAGTAGGTTATATAACGTGAAGGAATAAATAAACACCAAAACATACACACACAAAAAGGTGAAAACCACTCTACCAGAACAAATGTTACGAGACGAGAGCAACGGGGTACCCTATGCTTTGTACCCAGCTCAGAACAGCCAGATGAGTGACACCTTCACAGATTAAGGTGAGATAATCCTCTCATATAAGTAAAAGCCAGTTACCAATTGGCCATTGTCTCTGCCTGAGAGTTGTTTTTGTGAGGATTTCTACAACTTTTGTAGACTCTCTTATGAAATGTACTTCCTGAGAGAATATTTTTTGCAAAGATACACGCTTACCTGAACCGTGTTTCCTTCCTGTGTGCCCTGGTGCAGATCAGCCCTGTATGGGGCTTGCTGAGTTCATCCAGACATCTCAGGGATACGATGTGCAGTGGCAAGTTTTCAGGACATCTAAACATCCAGAAGCTCATCAAAAGTAGCCTCCTCATCAAGCAGTAGCTCTTACAAAGTTGGGGATGCATATCTGGGTGCCTGTATGATCTATAAACCCCATAATAATAGAAGTCGCCTTTAAATAGAAAAAATCTTTTTCTTGTTACTGTGGCCAAATCGCGTGATCTTTGATGTGCTATTCAGACAAGGGAGTACTACTTTTCCATGGACAAACGAACACCCTATGCTTCAGAGTAATATGAGCTGAGTCGTAGGGTCTTTAACGTGCAGTGTTTACTGTTTAATGCCTCCTAAGTCCAACACGACATACACAATAGCAGAGAAAAACTCCGTATTTACAGGTAGCTGTATTAATTCCTAAAGCTTCACAGTATGTACATTTTATATAAATATCTATTACTTTTCCTACCATCATTATTACATTTATCCTTTTAATTTGTTTTCTCAGATTGCAGCATAGCAGGTAGCAGTTGTTTTTGGTGACAGACCTATTTTTCTATTTTTTAAAATCCCATTGTCTTTCTCCTACCATCTTCATCAAAGCATTTATTTGTATTTTATTTTCATTTAAGTCCCAGTCTTCAAAAACCTGAATTGGCAACTTGCTACAGCTGTATTAAGAAAAATGAAGCTATTTTTCATTTTCTTACATTCTCTACAAAATTTTGTGAAATATTTTCACGACAAGGATTGATGAAATTCAAAAGCAATCTTCTTTGTGGTCCTTTACGTGAAGAACTATGATCTGTCTCTGCTGATAAAGATGTTAAATGAATTGAATGTAAAGTAGGCTCAGCTCTGGCCATGACTTATCATAATTGTTTTCCTGATTTAAGACTACTTGCCTGAGGGCGATGCAATAGAAATGGCATCACTTTATTTTTGCATAGTAAGTTCACTTTATCTTATGACTATCTGAATGAGCTAGATACGGGTTTATAAGCTCAGCTGAAATATAAGTGCTTATGTGAAAAACCGTAAGCGTGAGGAAATATCTAGTATTAGGAGCAGAGCTATACTGAGGTCAGGGATTTTCCATTACCCTGCCAGAGATCTCACTTTGGGCGGCTTTTGCTGTGTGCAAGAAGATTGTAATATTGTTTGTTTCTTTGTTTTGCATAATGTAGCCAAATTTTTAAAATATTTCAAAAAACAAGACATAAATTAATGAGATTAATTTCTAGGGCAGAAGGTGAATAACAAGTAACTGTTAAAGTGACTTAAAAGAGATATAAAAAGTAGGTTCTGCAGAGTCCATTAGAAAAACTTCGGCCAGATTACCTCCAGTTTGTTATCTGAGATTCTGACAAGGTAACAGACTTGGATTTTGTGAATCTTGGAAAGCTCTAAATTCATGAGACATATTTACTGTATCAGACTTATTTGGAGTGAATTTATAACTTGACAGTAATTCCAGCTTCTCCAAGGCTCCAACTGCCCAGGGGCAATGAAAAGCTGTCTCATTGTCCACTGTTCCTTCAGAGTAGTTGTAGATGAATCCTGGCATATGCTGCAGATCCTACAGAAAGTTGTTCCTTAACCCAGAGGTTCTACTACATATTCAGCTGAGTTGGAGTGAATCAGTCTGCTGGTCCAATGAATAACTCCACTGGAATATAGATCTAAATCCTTCATTTTCTATTCTTCTTGAATTGTCTAAGGTAAGACATAGGGTTCCATTCATAGACAGTCCTTGTTAGACTCTGATTCTCATGAAAGCGAATACAAGCAAGGAGAAAACTTGGACCCTTTGAATTCAGTTTGTTTGGTTTTGTGCACAAATTAATCTGGAATTTGTTAAGACATAACAGTATGTGGAGCAATAAAATGATCATCTTTTAATAGAACTGTAGTCCACCTTGTAGGAGGGAATACTAACCGAGTACTTTACTGTGACGGTGGTTAACCGATACATTGCTTCCTTGTTACAATCAGTACAATTACTTCCAGGGCAAAAATGCATTGAACCCACTGGGAAAAAACAAACAAACAAACAAACAAACATGTATCTAAGTTCCCATAAAACTGTTTTGTCTGGATTCCGTTATCTTTCAATAAGCACAAAAAACATGAGCAAGTTGAAGTTAGTAATGTCCCTCCCACCAGCCCAGTCTAATCAGTAAAGAGAATTGATCGGTTAATGCATTGATAAGGAAAATTGTATTTTGTAGTGACAATAGTTAACAAGTTTCACGACAGCCTGGTAATAGGCTGTGATATTGGAAAGCTAAGACATTCTTGGGTGCCAATTCTTCAGTCTTCTCTGCATAGGTAAGTGTAACTGCAGAATCAATTTTTTCTGAAGCTTTTTGAAATAAGAAATTGCTGTGCTGGCACTAATGTATGCAGAATTTGTACTCTTATAGTACAAGTCCTATGGTACATTTAGATATAAGTGTTCAGAGGTATTCAGAACTCTCTATCTCTTGTTGGCTGTTTCACCGTTAGTGTTTTAAAATGTATTTTAAGAATGTTACTGCTTTGACCAATCAGACATTTCAAGTGATGTTTTAAAGCAGTGTTAGAAGGATTCTTCAGTAAAAAAACTATCAACAGAGTTTCTTGCTTACTTTTACATTCCGAAGTTTGTGATCAATTATTCTATCTGAAAAGTTAAGTTTTCTTCAAACAAGGACTGTTTTGTGGTACCACTGATCTGAATAGTGAGTAACGTGTTCCACATTTTATTACTGCCAACAAGAAAATGTTCTCTTGCAATACTTTACAACACGAAATTAAGCCAGAGACAAGTTTGTTAGTTGGCTATATGGAAAAAACAAAGTTACAGGTATGTCAAAATTATTAATAGTTACACACATATCCATGCATCTGGATCAGGTAAAACAGTGGCAGAATGAATAATTGATGTTTCCTCTACCATAAAAGTTCAATATTTGTAAATTGCTGGCTCTTCATTTTCCTATAAACATCACATTTCATCTTAGGTGATGTAATTTGACATTGAAAAAAAAAAAATTAAGAACAAAAAAGATACAGTATATTTCTGCTATTCCAGGTCTGGCTCATTCACAACATTGAAATAACTAGTATTTTTTATTTGAGAGGAATGCCACCCTTGGCATTTTAAACAAAGGTTAAAGATTAATAGAATCAGAGCCTCAGAAAAATACTCTTGTAATATTTTGAACCACCTTTTTGAATGAGGTATTGCTTAGTTACAATATGAAACTGTACTAATCCTGGCTATTCTCAGATTTATTTAAAACTTACATGCTAGGGTGCTGTTTATTGCCACCTGTCTGTAAGCACTTTGTGTATCTTAAGCACTTTACACATCTTAAAGTTTTCATCCCTGCATTCTCAAGGTATAAATCAGAAGAGGAAACTCTTCATTGTGAATTTAATTAAGGTGCTAGTTCCCACCAAATTGCTTTTTCTTGAGCTGGCATTCATTGTTTTTTACATATATTCAACAAGGAACATTCTGAGGGTGAATTAGTTGGAGAGTAATAAATTCGTTTATTTACTTATTGCAATATGTCCTACTGACTCTGAAAGTCTTCTAAAACTTTACATGTCTTTATTTTTTGTTATTGCTGAAAATCCTGGTAAATACTTTCATAGTTTCTGCAAGTTACAAGAACAGGATCTGTTAAGAGTCTTGATCACTGTGCTTTTTTAAATTGGGCACTTCAAAACACTTGGCTTTGTTATTTTTTGCTTTTATTTCCATTATTCTGTTTTTTTGTTGTTTTTTTTTTTAATAACCATTTCTACTACTTTCTAGCATTACTGCCATAGATGGCTAAGTCATCAAGGTATGATTTTTCTCTTGAAAGGACTTTCTGACATTTGCAGGTGGGAACTTTGAACTGGTTTTGATGCCATGCGTGTTTGGAAAAGCAATCATGGGAAGAGTGTTTGCCAAATGGTGTGCCAAATCTTAAAGCATCTTCCATCTCTGAGAACTTGCCAAAACCTTTCTGATTAATCTAATTTGCTGAAGCATTTTGTTCCTGCCGTCTCAGCAAATATTTACCTTCTTGCAGTACTTCCCTGGTATTCTAGCATGGCTGTTGGGTATCACTATGAAGTTTGAATCTATGTCCTTTTTTTTTCTCTTTTCAAATATTGCAGAGTAATCAGGCACTTAGATATGTTCTAAAGACAAGTGGTTTTGAAAGTTTTTCTCTGTTTCTGCAAGTTTTGTAAGGCTTGTTACTCAGATCATGCATAAACAGGTTTCAGGTTCAGTTTTGCACTAGCAGAGGAGCTGAATTCCTGTTCAGCACGGTTCCGTACTCACTGAGTGGTGGTACCCTGAAAACTGTTTATAAAGAATGGCCATTTACAACAGTGGTACCTAGTAACACGTTATTAATTGTTGGTTTACCTTCTTGCTCATCCTTTGTTCTCACCTTAAAAAAGAATATTCTGGAGGGTGAAATCAAATTACCTGACAACAACTGGCTCTTTCATGGAATAAACTAATCAGCATTGTAATTGATTGCTTAAATTCTTTCAGTTTAGTATACTGAGGTACCCATTCTGTACACAGTTTGGCACAGGCATGTGATCAACACTCTTACTAGTCGTGTGAATTGTGTTCGACTACCTGGGCATTGTATTTCCATTGTATGCTCTACAATTTCGTAGTGATACTCCTCTGAAATACTTGTAACAACGCATAAGTCATTGTTTATTAATATCAGAGCATCATGAGAACAACTGACTGAGCAGCACAGCAGTTTCTTTCTTATCCTACTTTGACAGTACACATTCAGAAGAAACATTGGGAATTTGATTGTTATGAACCAGGAATGACATAGCAGCTGGCCAAATTCCTATTAAGATTTTACTTTAGATTTCAGAAAACAAATTTAGAAATCCACTTGCGACATAATCTAAAGGAGGTATCACAAGCTGTCCTTCAAAAAAAAAAAAAAATCCAAACCAAAAACCCCAAACATCTTTTATTTTTCTTTACACACCTTCAAAAATACATTTTTAAAGGCAGGAATAGTTTTTAGAATCAGGATTTTGGCCAGGTAATATCAGAAGACACATAGTACTCAGATTACTTTGGCCAGACTATCTCAGCATTGCAGTGCTCTTCCTTTATTAAACAAGATCTGAACACTTATGAAAATCTGACTCTGAGAAGTGCAAAGAACTGCTTCAGAATGTGACTCTACATGTAGCTCTGACACGAGAAGATACTTCTGGTTCCCCAGAATCATGCTATCTTTGAAGGCATTTTATTAAATTTTACATGTAATTATTATTATATATGCAAATGTAAAAATCTTCAATTATCATTCATTAATATTATTGTCTACTTTTGTATTGTTTTTCCTTGATAGCAATAGAGTTTTTTAATGTAATGTTGTTTTTATCGTCTCCATGTTGTGTAGCCTTTCTGCTGAACTGAAGGGTACCTGTGTGTTTGATCCATACGGTGTAGCTTCAGGATGTAAAAAATAACGGGTGTGTGTAGTACAGCATTACTAGAATGAAGCCAGACTTAAAGCTATGTGGATGCTGTTCACTTACTCATTGAAAAAATATATTTTTTTAGAACTAACTTTCTGTCTGTCTGTGTCTGTTTGTGCATACGTACAAATTCACATGGCCTAATTACAGTCCAGTTGAAAAAGAATGGAATTTTGAGAGATTAAGCTCCTTAGGACAGTAGCCAGGCTATGAGATGTTGAGCGCTCTGACAACATTAATGATAAGGCCAAGCTCTGAAATGAGATCACAGTCAGAAACATCCTAGTGCTTTGATTGTCTTCTTTCCAAGACATAGTTTTTGCCCTAATTACAGGCTGGGTTCTCTACCATCTTACTTCAACAGCTGTGATTGGGGCATAACTTTGAGACTAATTTTATGTCAAGACTTTTAATCTTTTTCAATGTGGTCAGCCCCCAAGTGAAAATTCCCATTACTGTTTAACGAGTAAAACACCACAACAAGAAAACAGCTTCAGTATTTTGGGGTCTTTCAAACTATGTTTAATATGTATTGTGGCAAGACATTTTGCAGCACCTTCTCTGATCTTAGGAAATGACTAGTCTATGTTTTAAAGGACTGGAGGTAGTTGTGGTACTGTGATGTTTTGTGGTTTCTCAAAGTCATACAAAGTGGCAGACTCAATTTTCATATTCCTATAATTTTGCAGACATACGACTTTTCTTGTCTGTGTGCTGGATGCATAAGTGATCCATGATGTAGATTAGTACTTTTTCTTAATCCTTACAAAAGTGAAACACCAAGCACTAGAGAGGAAAGCCTTCCCGGACATTTCCCCAAGAAAATGATAATTGCCTGCAAACTGTAACAGCTTAGATAGGGTGTCCATTAGGTTTGAAATGGCTCATTTAGTAGATTTTTCTAAGTCTTTATGCCCTAAGGAATTTGAAGACTTATAAACTGCCGGGATGCAGCTGATGCTACAATTTTGTTCAATTCATAGCAAGGCTGTGCTTGGATATGGCAGGAAGTCAAAGGGATAGAAGAATCTGGTAATGTTTATTATTTGTATTACAGGAGTGCCTAGAGGTTCTGATTGGGAATGGCATCCTTTATGCTAGCGGCTGTGCATATCTACATGAAGCTAATTTCTGCTTGAAAAAGCATAGATTATGAGATGATAAATAGAATAAAGAAGGGTAAATGGAGGTTAAAAGGCTTAGGAACTGGGAAACAATAGGTACATGTGCCTGTATAGGACCTCTATAAAGTTATTGGTTTATTTTTTTTCCTAAAATAGTAATTATAACAAAGCAACATGCTGTGAATGAAAGATTGTTTCTGAATCAACATACTTGGAAGAAATAATTTAATTCCTCATTTTGGTCCAATCTCCTTGTTAGACTTTGGAAAGCAGAGAATTTGAATTGAAGTGGGAAGAAAATACAGGTAAATAGCCCATGAGATGTAAAAAATTACTTTCAGAATGTCATATTCCTCCAGTCAGATAGTAAAGAATTATAGAAACTTTGATGTAGTTGCTTATAAGTAATAAGTCTATTTAATTTTAAATACATCTTCAATGGATGAATCGAAAAGTATGGTCCATGATGGGATTAGCAAAAGTGAATTTGAAAACGAAATTCCACACACTGCAAGCGAGAAGTTACAGGCAAAGAAAGAAATGAAAAATGACAGTGACCGTATGACCAGTAATATAACATTAATTAGAAGCGTGGTGAGTGAAAATTAAATGTATTCAATATTAATTTTCTGATTTTATGCAATTCCCATTTAAAAAAAAAAAAGTGTTCTGTACCTCCAGTAATAATGATTTCTACAGATTGGAAGATATTAGAGTTCTTCTCAAAATAAAATACATAGTGAGATCAGATGAGAGAGTATAGGGATACCGAAAATGTCTGATGAGATTAAAGGAGAAATAAACTAGTTATTTACAGAGAAGGGGTGATATAATATATCATGAAAATCTGGTATAATCAATAGGAATCTTTAATTTCAAAGCATGTATTTATAATCGTTTTTCATGGGAAGGTATGTACATACACATGAATGTATCTATCTATCTGTCACAGAAGCACAGAATTGTTTTCATTGGGAGAGATCTTTAAGATCATCAAGCCCAACCATTAACCCAGCACTGCCAGGTCACCACTAAACCATGTCCCTCAGCACCACAACTATATAACTTTAAAATATGTCCAGGGAGGGTGATTCCACCACTTCCCTGGGCAGCCTGTTCCAGTGCTTGACAACCCTTCTGGTGAAGAATTTTTTCCTAATATCCAGCCTAAACCTCACCTGCTGCAACTTGAGCCAGTTTCCACTTGTCCCATCACTTGTTAATTGGGAGAACAGACTGACATCCACTTCGCTACAACCTCCGTAGAGAGTTATAAGGTATCCCCTCAGCCTCCCTTTCTCCAGACTAAATAACTCCAGTTCCCTCAGCCACTCCTCATAGGACTTGTGCTCTAGAACTTTCACCAGCTTCATTGCCCTTCTTTAGACAGATGCCAGCACTTCAATGTTCTTCTTGGAGAGAGGGGCCCAAAACTGAATCCAGTATTCAGGGTGCAGCCTCACCAGGCCAAGTACAGGGGGACAATTGCTGTCCTGGTCTGCTGGCCTCCCTATTTCTTATACAAGCCAAGATGCTGTTGGCCTTCTTGACCACCTGGGCACACTGCTGGCTCATATTCAGCTAGCTGTTGACCAACACCACCATGTCCCTTTCCACCAGGCAGCTTCCCAGCCACTCTTCTCCAAGCCTATAGCATTGCAGGGGGTCATTGTGACCCAAGTGCGGGACCTGGCACTTGGCCTTGATGAACCTCATATAACTGGCCTCAGTACATCAATCCAGCCTCTCCAGAAGCCTCTGTAGACTCTCCCTACATTCAAGCAGATCAACATACCCACCTAACTTCATGTCTGAAACTTACTGAGGGTTCACTTGATCCTTTCATCCAGATCATTGATAAAGATGTTAATCTTTACAATCCCCAATACTGAGCCCTGGGGAACAACACTTGTGACACGCCGCCAACTGGATTTGACTCCATTCACCACCACTATCTGGGCCTGGCCATCCAGACAATTTTTTTATCCAACAAAGAGTACACTGTCATTGTCTTCCAGCTCAGGGAGCTGGGCACTCAGAGGACAACTGGTCTTACTATTAAAGACTGAGGCAAAGGTGGCATTCATTACCTCATCCTTTTCCTCATGCTTGGTCACTACGTTCCCTCCCCCCCCCCCCCCCCCCCCATCCAATACAGGATAGAGACCTTCCTTAGCTCTCCTTTTGCTGTCAATGTATTTATAGAAACATTTTCTTACATCAGTAGCCATATTAAGTTCTAGTTGGGTTATGGCCTTTCTAATTTTCTTCTTGCAGAGCCTCATGAGATCTTTGTGGACTTTCTGAGTGGCCTGCCCCTTCTTCCATAGGCCACAGACTTACTTTTTCTTCTTGAGTTCCAGCCAAAGCTCTCTGTTTAGCCAGGCCAGTTTTCAATCCCTCCAGCTCATCTTATGGCACACCAGGACAGCTTGTTCTTGCACCTTAAAGATTTTCCTCTTAAAGAATGTCCAGACTTCCTGGACTCCTTTATTCTTCAGGACTGCCTCCCAAGGGATTCTGACAACCAGTCTCCTAAACAGGCTAAAGGCTGCTCTCTGGAAGTCCAAGTGGCAGTTCTACTGACTCCCGTCCCCACTTCCTCAATAACTGAAAACTCTACCATCTCATGATCACTATGTCCAAGACAGCACATCACCCACAAGCCCTCAGTTCATGAACAACAGGTTCAGAAGGGAGCCTTCCCTATTTGACTCGCTCACAAGCCGTGTCAGGAAGTTGTCTTTCACACAATTCAGGAACCTCCTGGACAGTTTACTCTTTGCTGTGTTGTATTTCCAGCAGACATCTGATAAGTTGAAGTTCCCCATGAGAACAAGTGGTAGTGATTGTGAGACTTCTTTTTTGGCCTTCCCCCTGATTCTTACCCATAAACACTCAACCCTATCATACCATCAATATGCTCAAGACAATTCAAACCGTCTTGAACATAAAGGGCCACCCCATCTCCTCTTCTCTCCTTCCTGGCCTATCCCTTCTAGAGTTTACAACCACCAAATGCAGCACTCCAGTTGTGTGAATCATTCCACCATGTTTCTGTGATGGCAACTATATCTATACATTATAGCTAAAATTTTAAAATATCACCCTGGTTGATAAAAATAACTTGGGAATACCTGCCAAGCAGAAAAATGTTTCTGCTGAGTGGCCAAAAATATTTCCCTGCAACACTGTACTGGGTGGAATAATGAGGTAGTAAAGCATGGTATAAAATGGAAAATCACAGCACTCTTTTCATAGAGACTTTGTTCTCAATTGAGAGATGCCCAAGAAGTTCTAAAGAGAAATATAACTTGGAAATCCATGAATAATGTTAGAAAAAAATTAAATAACTTATTTGCATTCCGTAGATAGCATTAAATACATGATTCTTAACATAATAGAAGTAGAATAATGTAGAATAATGTAAGTTGTCTGTCCTGTAACTGAGAGACTGAGGCTCTAGATGCCTAAATTTACACTTTCTTAATAGTCAGAATAGATACCTAGCTGCATTTATGGGCAACTGCCTGATTTTGAAAAATCAGAAGCTCCTCAAAAGGCAATTACATTCCTAAACCACCTAGCTGATATTACTGGAATGAAGGGATGAAGCAAAGTAGAAGTGTGTGATTTTTAAGTCACTATAGTGCTTTGCAGTTCATATTTCACAACAAACTGGCACAGGGATTTTATCTTTACCTGCTACTCCAAGTCAGAATTTAAGTTATCATTTATTTACTACTTAGTTTAGGAAATGTGAAGTAAGAACCATGGTGAAATTATAATCATGCGATGAATATGTTTGGTTTTTTCCCCCGTTTTAATAGTGAAGCAATAGTCTTAATATATTTATATGTATTTTAATCAAGAGATCCTCAGGTATTTCACAAAGCCAGTAGCAGTACTAAAGAGACTCTCTTCCTTGTCTCCACTTTACTCCCAAAGAGCCGATCTTGTGATATTCAGTGGGAGTCAGTGGGAGTTTGTTATCTATTGCTTTGCAGTGTCCTTCAAAGCGTATCATCAGCTCCCAAGCTACTCCAGAATGAGTACGATTTATAAACTCATTGCAACCCTAGACGTTCAGAGTAGTTTTGAGTAGTAAAAATTCAATGAGTTCGCCTAAAATCTTCTGTTGTCATAGCAATGCATTGGGAAATGTGTGTTGCTGTGAAGGATTACCCACCGGCACTTGTATTACATTACAGAGATGTATCATTGATGAAGCACTTGCTTACTTGAGGGAATCAGGAAACGCCTTTTAAACTCCATTGGATGGAGTTTGGGGATTTGTGTATTGATGGAAATTAATGCACAGTGAGATAATACAGTGCAAATTCATACAATACTTTACTATGTACTATCTCCCCAGACCACAGAAAGTCATTGGATGTTCTCTTGGTCCTAGCTCATGAGATTCGGAGATTAATTTCTCCCTTCAATGCCACACTTAAGCAATTGGATCTCTCTTTACTGAAGACAGTTGTTACACTCCTTTGGTTTTTGTTGGTGTTCTTTGGTTATTTTGTGTGTGTGTGTAGATGTCATAGATGGTGGTATAGATGAGTGAATAATTTTAACAAGGTGCTTGTACTTCAGACTAATTTAGTGCTCAGACTAATCTAAGAATGAGTTTTTATCTGTGAGTGCCCTCTTTGATCTGAAACACTCTCTGTTCATTTTCCCAAATTTCTCGGCTTCAGTGACGGAGAGTGATATTCTCAACTTCCCATGACTTGTCTCTTCACTCTGGAGATGGGTCATGTTTCCTCCTCTGGCTAGATTATGTTAATAAATTTTCTAAACATGGCCCTCACTGTGACCATCTGCACCCTGAAGGCACTCTGAGTTGTTGCAGTGCCCTACTGTGAAGAGGCTGCAGAAAATCACATTGGAGTGCTTTGGCTAAAGCTGAAAACACATGCTGGCTCCTGGTTTATTTATCCTCCTGCATTTCAGGGTAAGGATTAGTTTACATTTGCCACTTATTTCAGCTCTACATGCAGATAGTTTTCTTCAAATATCCAATACATTGCACAACCACTTGGTGTGTTACTTACCCACAGCTTCACAGCAGTAGTAGCTCTTTTTATGGGATCCTACCATTATTCTTCTTCCATAAACATATGTCAGCTACAACCATCATGGACTGATCTGTTTCCTAAATTTCAAAGCAGAAACTAGTGACTTTTGTGTAGTGGTTATTTTCTTATGGGAATGTTGCAAATGGAAGGGAGGAGATGTCTGTCAATGTCTGTTGTACTAGCGCTGCGTTATACACAGAAGAACGGAATGGAAACATTTTTTTGAACGTCCTTTGCCCCTGGCTTTTGAGCAACAAGTGCCTGGTCCTCTCACATTACAAAGGGCAAGGCATCATACTCTGTGATGGTCCTCTGGGTAACAAAAAGTGAAATGACTCATCAGAAGTGTACACAGAAATGCACTATGCCAGGGTCCAGAGAAATAAAAACATGATGATATACTTCAGATACATATACACTACATAACAGACCATTATCTAAACCACATAATAAAGGGTGAGAAAATTACAACCTTGAATTCCAACCACAGTCTTCTATATCTCCAGTTAAATGAATAAGCTCTTAATTTGAAAGCCATTGGATTAGCCATTCAGATTATCCATTGCACTGAATGAAAACTACTGGCATTTAGACATATCTAGTAGCAGTAGTACTAGCTTAAGTTCTACCAAATAAATTGCAGACTTACTATATATAATTAATAGCATTTATATCTGTAACATTTTCCTTTTAGAAGTATATTACATTATCTACTGACTCTGTAACACACTTCTGGACATCAGAATTAGGAATGACCTGTTAGGTCATCTAAGTTGACTATTCTGCTGGTTCAGGGTTTATTTCAGGATCACGTCACACATCACTGAACTACAGTCACTTTGTTTGTCGTTAGGCAATTAATTTCCCATACATCTGCCCATCATATCACTATTCTATAAAAAGGCAAACTAAAGCATGGTAAAATCAGTATGTCCTTGGAAATTACCTCTAACTTTGATAGTTTGATAGCCAGATAACCTGCTGAGGGAAGCTGCTTTATAATTGCTTTCATACACTCTACGGGAGCTGATAATCTGGATAAAAGAATTTAGGGGATTACAGGATAATCAGAGGTCATTTATACTAGAAGAAAACAAAAGGAAAGTCCTTCCTACAACATGAGTATATTTTGGCTGCCTCCATTTCAGACTAATATATTTACTTCTGAGTCCAAAAGGAATTGCTAAACTTGATACAGGCCATTTAATGGATGAATGTTGAAGTTATTAATTTCTGAATGATCCGTGTGCATTCACAATAGGCAACAGCAAAATTAATTTGATCACATTTATATTTCTTTCAAAATACCATAGAAAACACTGGGATATTCTACAAATATTCATTATTATGAAACATTATTATAGGTAATATGAGGATTTTTCAATGAAATGGATTGAAAACTGACTGAACAGCTAGGACCAGAGCATGGTGATCAGTAGAACAAAGTCCAATTGGAGGCCTGTAACTAGCAGTGTAACTTGGGGTCAATATTGGCTCCAATCTTCATGGATAACCTGGATGATGAGGCAGAGTGGACCCCTAGAAGGTTTGTATATGACATAAAACTGGGAGGACTGGCTGATACACCAAAAATTCATACTGCCATCCAGAGGGAGCTCAGTTGGCTGGAGAAATGAACTGATAGGAAAAGAATGTAGTTCAAGAAGAGGAAATGTAAAGTTCTGCATCCGGGGAGGAACAACCCCATGTATCAATGCACACTGGGGACCACCCAGGTAGAAAGCAGCTTTGCAGAAAAGTACCTGGGGTTCCCAGCGGACACCAAGTTGAACATGAGCCACAACATACCCTTGCTTCAAAGAAGGCCAATGTGGATTGCATTAGGAAAAACATTGCCAGCAGGTTGAGGGAGGTGATCCTTCTGCTTTGTTCAGCACAGTTGAGCCCACCCCTGCAGTACTGTGTCTAGTTCTGGACTCCTTAGTACTAGAGAGACATGGACATACTCTAACGAAGATTATTAAGGGACTGGAGCATCTCTTCTTTGTGGAAATCTCTGAGAAAGCTAGGACTGTTTAGCCTAGAGAAGAGAAGGCTTAGAGGGGATCTTGTCAATGTATATAAATACCTAAAAGGAGGGTGCAAAGAGAACAGAGCCACACTCTTTTCAATGATGCCAAGTGACAAGACGAGACAATGGGCACAAAGGAAACATTTTTTTAAGGTGAGGGTGACTGAGCCCTGGAATATGTTGCCCAGAGAGGTTGTGTAGTCTCACACCCTGAAGATATTAGAAAGCTGTCTAAACACAGTCTTGGGTAACCTCCTTCAGGTGGCCCTGCTTGAGCAACGGGAGTTGGACAAGATGACATCCAGAAATCCCTTACAACCTCACCCATTCCATGCTTCTGTGAACTCCAAATGCTTATTAAAGACAGTCAAAGATATTAGCTAGAATCCCACAGCAGAGGGTAATGAAGAGCATACTCTCAGAGGTCACTTAGAAGACTAATCTGCTTAATTTAGAAAATCTGTGCTTCCTAAATACAGACCAGACAAAAATATTTCTGCATTTCAAAAATTCAGGGAATTATATGCTTCTGCAAGGCAGTGTGGCACTGAGTCTTGCTCAGTCTCTCCCCCTGTTCCTATTGTTTTCTTCATAGAATCACAGAATCACAGAATCATCCGGTTGCAAGGGACCTTTAAGATCATCGAGTCCAACCCTTCACCCTGCATTGCCAGGTCCCTCGGCGCCATATCTACTCGTCTTTTAAACAGTTCCAGGAATGAGAACTCCACCACTCAAGACAATCTGCTCCATAACCTTCCCTGGCACTGAGGTCAGACTGCCAGGCCTGTAGTTCCCTGGGTCCTCCTTCTGGTCCTTCTTGTAGATGTATGTCACATTGGCTAACTTCCAGTCAATTGGTACCTCCCCCCATTAGCCAGGACTGCTGGTAAGTCATGAAAAGTGGCTTGGTGAGCACTTCCACCAGCTTCCTCAGAACCCTTGGGTGGATCCCATCTGGCCCCATAGACTTGAGCACATCTAATTGGTGCTTGCAGTTCCTTTACTGATCCCTCTTGATTTATGGGGCCTTGATTCCGCTCCCTGCCTCTGCCTTCTCAGTCAAGAGGCTGAGCACTCAGTTAACTGGTCTTACCATTGAAGACTGAGGCAAAGAAGACATTCAATAACTCAGCCTTTTCCTCATCCTTGGTCACTACGTTTGCCCCTGCATCCAGGAAAGATGGAGACCCTCCTTAGCTCTCCTTTTGCTGTTGATGTATTTATAGAAACATTTTTTGTTGTCCTTAACTACCTGATATAGGAGTCAGATATTGCATGTGTTTACTCGAAAGCCTTGAGCACTACCATGAAACTAGGGTGCTGCAACTATTTACTTTTGCTTAGCTGTAGCACAGAAACCTTCAGTTTGCTAATGCTCTTGTGCAAATTCTATCATACTATTACCATATCCAGAAGTATGTCTGCAACCAGACAAACCAAGCCAGAGACAGCAAATATTTGACTGAATGAGGACTAGAATTTCCTGATGTGATTTTCTTTCTTGGACATAGAAGTTGCTTCTTTTTAAAACTAATTAGGGAAGAGATAACCAGAAGCCATATCATTGCACTGAATATAAGAAATAATGGTTCTTGGAATAAAAAATACACTATTGCATTTTTAATTAGTAGATACGTTTTAGGAGCCAAGCTCTTAACTTAAAAAAATAAGTTCTTGAAATATATACCTTTATTTTTCTATCTCATAGGCTTTATATTTGATTTTTTGTTGTTGTTGTTTTGTTTTAATGAGAGAATATTAAAAGACTGTGTATGGTGTAATATTGTGTAGAACTCTCACTGGAACAATTTTAATTCATGCAACATGCTTTTCATCTGCACATGATCACTGGTCATTTGTCTGGATTTCTAGACATCTGCAGTCCTCTCAGAACTAGCTACTGCTCTAAGTGCACTACTGATAATGCAGGAATCCTGGGCAAACGACCAAAGGCTTCTAATTCCATTTGGCAACATTTCTGGACAGAGAAGTAGAGCATGATACAAGCCCATATATACGATAGCCCTAATATTCCTAAATGAAGTAGAGCAGAAGTTAAAGAAAAAGTGATTTTTAGGATTCTTAGTCACTGCTCCTTAAAAAGCTGGGTCTCCTGCCAGGCTTTAAAAGCCACATTTTTGAAAACTTGTCTAGTGTAGATAAGATATGAAAACAGAATGCAGGTTATTGCCTATCTTAACAATCTGAACTTGCACTTTACTTACATGATGTGAATCCTGATGGGGAATTAATAATGCACTTCATTAAAATATTATCACTTCAGAATTTTGAAATGAGGTATCCTCTAATATTCAGCAATAAGAAACACAATCTTCATGTTATAATTTATCATATATTTTCTTCACCATAGAACCAAGAATAAATCTTTTGCGGTTTTGATGTTTTTAACTGATAAATGTTAAGGACTTTTAAAAAAAGTATTCAAATGATCATTGTATACAAATACTGTCTAGAACGTTGCTTTAAAGTGACCAGATTAGCCTCTTAATCTAACTTGGTCTAACTTGATATAATGGAATTAGTTATAAAACAAGTCTTTGGTCGACACGTGGAAGAGCTGTAAAGGATACTACTGAACAGAGGAGGGCTTTTTAAGTGCTGTGTAAGCAGCAGATAGTGACATCTGAACATTCCCCAACAGGGATGCAAATTACATCATCGCTATACTTGCTGGGTTGCTGGGCATGGCAGTGAAGGCACATTAAGTTGCAAATAACATTCATGTTCAATCAAAATAGAATTAATTCTTGATGTCTGCTAAATGTGGAAAAAAAGAAAAACTTAACAAAAAAACAAGACATAGACATTCTTATTTTAATGCAGTAAAAGGCAGCTGAATAGGTAGTTTGGGGCAGGCTGTGGACCACTTTGCCAGTACTGCTTTGTAGATTAGGAATGGAAACAAGTGGTTAAAACAGGCAGCCACTGGAGTTCTGATAAGACAGACAAGCAACAGAGGATCAGGGACTGGAGCCTCCTGAGCAGTTTTCAGGTTAACGTGTCTGTGGCACGTTCTTGAGGCAGGAACCTAAAATCAGTTCTTGAAGTGAGAAGAGTGGAAGAGAAGATGCGAGCTTATGTCTGTTAAAGGTAGTTGTACAAAAGAGAGGGAAGTCAATGGTTGCATTTCATTTCTGTGAATGATAAGGTCTCTATTTCCTACTTTTTATTGAGTTTGCTACTTAGCAGGACCTGAGAGCCAGAAGGTATAATCTCTTACAGAGTAACCCTGATCTGTGGTATTTTGAATATAGAAGTCATAGTTGTGGCTTTTACATATTTCCCTCCTCACAGTGCTAGTGGAAAGCAGTTATTCACTGTTGCACCTCTGTGCAAGTTTTTCAGTTCCTGAAGGTTTTGCAGAGGCAGCCATTCCCCACAGAAATTTACTGTACACTAATGTTCAGAGTTTTAAAAAGGGAGGTGTGGAGCAGCTCTGCATATTTGTTTTCCTCAGGTAACAATCCCCATCTTGATAATGTAGTGTGGTGTCTTTCCAAAGTTTTTGGCTCATGATTCATTGAAAAAAAAAAAAAATTACGATTCCTTGACCCAGGTCCCTCCCTCTCTCCTCCCTTCTTATATTTACCTCTAGCACAGATTCCTAAATGTTTCCCTCAGAACAGTCCTATCTAATTAATGTATATATGCATCTAAGAGCAAGTTCTCATCCTTAAATACTGTGAAAGGAGTTCTGACAGGAGATTTTCTTTTCCTTGGATCATAATAACATTCTCACACAACTGCTTTTTGATACCACAGTGAGAGTCAAGAATCGTCAATTAATAAATATGAGTTAGATTAATTAATTTATATTGTCAGGAAGAGTTTAAAGAAGCATGGGCAAGATCAGAAAAACTTGTGGAAACCATGAGAAAATGTGTTTTGAAATCAGATGTAGGTATAAGCCTGTTTCAAGACTCTCCACACTCCAGACTTTATGGAAAAAGTCTCATTCTCTGTCTTCTGCTGTTGATGAAAAGATTGACTCTAGTATCATGTTAAATAGAGTTGCTGATAGTAAGAGTGAATATATTTCATGAGTGGTCATCAGAATGCAAGAGTTGGTCAGCACAAGAGAGATTGTAACTGTAGAAAATGTCAGTGATTTTAATGATTTCTGGGTGCACTGCTCATCTTAGACTCCTAGTTTTAAGGTATGTCAATGCTTTGTGCCTCTTCATTTTCTATTACAATCACATTTCAGGAGGTTCTTATGTTGGTTCTCCTTGAGCTACACATTGCTTTTAACGATCACATCACCTCTAGGTTAAATGGATTGTATTTCTCCATGCTTCTGACAACATTCTTTTTCCAAGAAGCGCAAGCTAAAAAAGTTGATCTAAACACAATGTAACCCTTTGATTTCATAAAATTTGAACATTATTAGAAGAAAGTACCAACATGATACTTCACAGAATTGTGGTCAAGAGGGGATACTGCAAAAAACAATTTGTGCAGCTTGGGCCTTTGACCGATCGTGGTAGACTGTTGTGTAGTGTGCTGTTTGCCTTGACCCCACAGCACTCCTGCTCTTCCTTCAAGGCTGAAAACTTGCCTGTGCCCAGATATACCAAAATGCTACATTTAGCAAGTTGACTCTGAACTTAGGCAGGAGGTGGGATTAGTTATCTATGAAATGGGAGGCATCATGATGAGGGAGCTTCTGTCAGGCTAACAGAGTGGTGGCTGACCAACAGCACTAAAACTCACACAGCAACAAAAAGGAATCAGTTAATATCTAAAAAATGCTGTATGCCCAAAATAACACCTCATATAACTGCACTTTTATAAGTGTGGCTGGAGAAACTCTCCTAACACAGTAGTATTCGAACAGCTAAAGTATAACTATTTAGAGAAATCTGAATAAAAAACAAGACTTTGGACTTCTCCATCTGTTGACTTTTTTTTTTTTCCCCAGTCTCTAACCTGTACTCTGTATCCCTTAGATGAATAGACTTTCTGACGATCAAATACAAAATTAAGATCAATGCCCATAGCAGCTGTCCCTTGGAATATAGTTTTTGCCATACTTTGAGATGAAAAAGTAGTTTAGGTGTCTTTTTTTGCACCTGAACCAAACACTTCATTTCATCATAACTGAAATACAATCCTGTTTGACTCTTGGTTTGAATTCTGCTGCTAGCACTTCCCATGGAAGTAATCAAACTTATGAACTTTAGGTTTAAAAATTCAGAACTGTGTGAGGCTCTCAATGTGTCTCCAGGTTACTGTGTTTAATATGTATTTTCTTCTTCTTTTTTTTTTTTTTTTCCCCCTCCTGATTTCATTAGTGTGGCAGTGGTCATAGTGCTTTCTAATAATATTGTGTAGGATAAGAGTCTGTAGTTTCTGAAAGGGAAGAAAATTCTCCTTAACTGGGTCCTGACCTCTTTGCAAGATGCACTTAGGGCACCTTTTCATAGACAGATAGGTGCTTGCGTTTTATAGACTCATCTGAAGATATATAGAGAAATGGTAAGGTTCTTCAAGGCCAGTCTGAAAGAACACATAGAGGGAAAAGCTCATCAACAACCACGAGAAGACGGACAGGGATAACCAGAGTAAAGAAATGGCTTCTGATGGGCCTAAGAAGAATCAGGGGCTGAGTAATTTTAAGGATTCTGGGTGAGGTTTTGCTGTTTCCTGGAGATCAAAGGAAAACCGACAAATACAAGAAAGCTTGTCTCTGACCTTTCCAGAAGATGCTGTGGAACAGCACCAATTTTCTTCTATCAAAAACATCAAAAGAAATGTGATTTGTACTTGTCACTGAACTAACCCCAGAATCACTGATATGATGGTCCCGGAGCAGAATGAGCAAATTTTCCTAGTTTGTGAATAGCATAAGTATGAACGGTTAATAATGAAAATACTTGTTGATATAAAGAACCCAAAAATTCACTCTGAATTTTTTTATTGGAGTTTTCCTTATTCACTGACTTTATTCAATAAGGCCTTTCCATATTATGATATTTCAGTGACTGGGGTAGTATAATAAGCACATTCATGGAATGACAAGATATGGAAAATAAGGCACTGAGAGCATGGGGAGAGATTATTGTCAGTTTAAAGTAATCTGGACAAGTAGTATTTTTCTACAGTTGCTCTGTAATATTCTGAACTCCAGCTCTGTGTTTAAGTAAAAATTTATGTCAAGCCTACACAATGTCTTTCCAAATTCAGTTTAAGGTCAGACTAATGAATTGCAGGTGTTACTGAATTTTTGTGCAGCTATTGTGACTTCTGTAAGATAACAGTACTAGCATGATTCCTGGGAGCTGGAATCTGCAAGAGAATTGATAGTAGTGTGATTTTTTTTCCCAAAAAAGTGTTGATTACGGATGTCTTCAGCCACATCTGCCTAAATTTTCACAGGATGTACTGCTCTGTCCTAATATAAGAGCCCTTCATGATGTGCTGTGATCACTTCCCTGGGAAGTAATTGGATGATTTCACTGCATGCCTCTTTCCCTCTTTATCTGTAATGAATCAATAATCCAACAGGATTTTAGTGGCCATGCTACTGGTCTGAGTGTCATCTCTCAGGTGAGATACTGCTCAGGTGACCTGTCCCTGCTCACTGCAGGGAGGGGGCCTGGACTAGATGACCTTCGAAGGTCCCTTCCAACCCAAAGCATTCTATGATTCTATGATTCTGTACAAATTCTGGATTACTTAAATGATTTGTGCCCCCTTTTGTAAAACAGGGAGAGATGAACGTACAGTTCTAGGTAATGATATTCTGTCTTCCGAACTTTCATGCTCTTCCCTTTATATTTAAACTTCACAGGATATCAGTACAAATTTTATGCTAAACTCTTCTGATTTTTGTTAGAGATATGGCAAAACAGCTGCAGTGCTGCTTTCTGGAGGCAAGTGCATTTCATTAGTGACAAAATGACCCAAATAGATCCACTAACTGTCACACAGGAGACTAAATGAGTTTCTTTCACTAGTCATTAAGAAACTTTGCCTGAACCATAATCTAAAACTTAGTCTTTTTAATCTAAGGAGTTTAAAAATAATATAGTCCACAAAAATACGTGTTCTTCAATAACAGGTTTATAACAACTTGAAGAAAATGTGAGATCTTTGAGAAATCACTGAAAGCTTTTATAACTTACGTGAATTATTACACAAATTAAAAATACAGAACATTCTCCTTTGACTTTTGAAGTTTTGACAGTGGTGAAAATCAATTGTTCTCAATAATTTCTAGTTTACATTTAAAAGCAATTAAACATCCCTTGTGATCCAAAGTATTTTTTCCAAATAATGTTGCCTTGTGGGATGTTATAAATGTGTTGTCTCGTTATAGAGCCAGCCTGTTGTTCAGGTATACATCTCCTAGAATCTTGGTGGGCCTTGATGCTGAAGGATCCGAGTACAGGTATCAATGAGTTATTTTCTCCAAACATCTACGCAGGTCATAGATTTATCATATAGTGGAAAGGCAAGGTCAACAAAGCTAAAGAGAAGCTCAAGCAAATCAAGAAATAAATAAAAATGTTCCTATGTCTGGTCATATCCTTTAAATACTAGATAGTCTTTCTTTAAATAATTGAAAAATTATATTGTCTAAAGACTTATTCTTCAAAGAGCACCCACATGGTGATTGGGGAGAAGTAACTCAAAACGTGTTCGTGTAGTTACTCAATACATATCAGAGCTGGCTTTTAAGGAAGTTAAGCTTTTACTGAATGTGTGTCTTTTCTTCAAGGAATTACCAATACAGAGCATTGACTGTATTTGCCTTCTGGTGACTTGGAGTGATATTGTTTGTGTATGCAGAATTTAACGATTGCATCTCATTCAAACCAGAATATAATTTTAAAAGGACTTAGAGTCAACATATATACAGAGATGTGGATGGTGACAAAGAATCCTTGGTAGAACAGCTACTAAATATTAAATTTAGGGAATACCAAAAAATTATGTTAATAAACAGCTGAGGACCATCAGAAACCCTAAAGAGAAATACTGCTCCCATCTAGCACACTGGAATCTGATACTGTATGACACAAAAAGTAGCCTCTAAGGAATACTGCATTCTAAATATACTCTTGACACCAATGCACAACTACTTCGATCTGTAAATTTAGTTACTTCTTTTTTTCTGTGCTGGAGGACATCATTGTGCTTGAATGGGAATTGAAGTCACTTCTGATGTTTCAATTTGTGTATGCAGTTGATATCTTTTTTGCTACCACAATCTAGTGTTAGACTTTTATTGGTTATTGTTTATAGTAGCTTCAAATTTGCATTTTTTATTTTCACTTGGAACAATCAAAACCAGCAAGAAAATTCTTGTATCTCAATTCCATTTCCTCTTCTCACCTATTAATATTCATGTTTCATGCCATGCACAAACATTAAAGAGAAAATCCTCTTGGCTATGTGCAGTGAGACTTGGAGGAAGATCAAGGAAGATTCACTTCATGGCATTCTTCTTGGGTCATGCTGAAGAGCAAAGTTAAGAATGCAGTAGCGTAGCTTTTTTGGCAGGAAGTCTGTTTCAAATTGTGTCAAATGCTATTCCAATACCAAATGCTTCAATATTGCTGTTGCTAATTAAAGAAAGGTTGATTGCTGGCAGTCTTGCTGATCAAGGGGAAAAACAGACAGGACTGACTGCAAGGGGTGAAGGAGCTATTTTGGAGTTCCATGCTTAGGAAAATAATGCTGCACTTAGGTAATGCAGGAGCCAGCATCTCTGTGAAGGCTGGAGGGAGGAGGAGGGAGCTGGTCAGGAGTGGGTGGAAGGAATGGCCAAAAGGGCTAGGCAGTCTGCTGCAGCTCAGAGCTGCAGTCACTGAATTGGCTGTAGCATCCGCATTGCACAGATGTGTGGGCAGGAGAAGATTTTTATATAACGCGTTCTTATTTTGTCTTTCCCAGTAAACATCTGTTTTCTGTTTAAAAAGTTAATTATTCAGGTTTATATTTGAATAAACACTGTTGGTGGTTTCCTTTTAATGCAAAAGCCTTTTGGCCTTCGGGGAGCTCCTCTGCCTTGGCTTACAGGAGAAGGTCTACGCAGATCCACTGCAAAGCTCTGCCTGCTTCAAAGCCTTATCACAGAGATTTCACAGGTCTGATGAATGAGGCAGTAGCAATGAACTCTCTGGTGTATTACCACCGAGGTTTCATCTTTGTTTCTGGTCAAAATATGTTAGTGGTTAAGATGACAGTTACCCGTCAGAATTCCTGTATTAAGAACACAGGTAATAAGTTTATTAAGGTCTTGGATTTTATATTTGAATAGCAGAATCTTGAAAAAAATCTTTGTGGGGAGATTGAAGCTTTCCCTTCCCTGTCCGTCCTGAATTTGTTTCCATTCTGTTCTTATTCAATGTGATACTGTCTAAAATTACTTCATTTAAACTGTCTTCAATGAATTCTGTTAGTTTCACCAGCCCCGACAAAGCCAAGGGGAAGTGCAAGCATCTTTTTCACCCTATTTCAATCAATTTCTTTTTCATCATCTTTTTTGTCTTATTGACGTGCTTTCTTTTTCTGAGAGATGCACACTCTTGTGAGCCAGCCTTTGTATAATGCTTAGTATAACCAAGAGTTATCCACGAGCTGCTTAATCTTAGGGCCTGTTTCTTTTGAAAGAAGTTTGCTCATTTTATGTAGAATTTTCTGACAGTGAAATGAAGTGACAACTTCTTTTTTCCCCTTATTATCTGCTCCCTCTAGTGTGCCCATAGCCTTGCTTTATTTTGTGCTTTGTCAGTTCGTGTGTACGCATGCTGTGCATCATCGTGGTAGGCAATGCAGAAAATAGCGCAGTTCCCTAAGAGTACAAAAGGGGAACGTTCATACACTGAAATCTAAATACCTTGAAAAATCAGGACAATCATTTAGCCAGGTTTTTAGATTAATAGCAGATAAGCTCTCAGCTTACATACATAAAGATCCACAATAATGGGCTGTAATTCACATACTGGACTTCTAGTTGACTTGGTAAAAATCAATCTCTTCCTTACGGATTTTCTGCGTCTATTTGAAGAAAATGAGAGATTGGGCATTTCTTGTTATGTATTGCCCCCTGCAGATGAAATTGAAGATGACAATGAAATGAGTGTAGAAGGAGAGAATGTATGATTGTGCTGCAGACCATCACACGTTCAGTTTTTACTGATTTAAAAGTTAGCTTCTGAGGCTGAGAAATCATGTTGCCTGTGTTTATGAGGTTTTAGCTTGATCATTTTTAAATTCAGCTGTGGTCATACCAAAAGCAAGACTTGAAAACAAAGAAAAGCAAGCAAAAGAAGACATCAGACTGTACTGCTTTTCAGTCTAGCAACGCAAGACATCTTGAATGCTGTCGTTTTTCTTCAAGCCTTTTCCTCCACTGCAAATACAAAATATTAAATCATCCTTTCAAGTTCTCATGAAATCTGTGCAAACCAATATCCATCAACATTTTACTCTAACTTTAAGGGGAGTTATAAATAAGTAAATATAACTTGTTTGACAGGGGAAAATATCATTCAGAGAGAAATTTATTTATCAGTGCCACATTTAGAAACTGATGTTCTATATTCATACTGTATGGAGAACATTAAATTAAGCATGATAATGTGGGCACTCACAGGCGCTCACAAACACAGAAAACTACGTTTTTTTTAACCTGCAATTACGAAGGAAACTAGCTCAATAACAGCAGAAAATAACGATCTCACAAAGGAATAAGCATACATCACATCAGCGATTTTACATCAATTGTTCTGTTTGAAATAGAGCGCTTAGGAGAAAGCTTTGGCAAGCAAAGATTAATTGTAACTTGCTTTTCTAAATGCATAATGTGGTAAACGTGGTTCCAAAGGATGACCACGGTGTTCACTAAAATATGAGTGCTCGTTCTATTTCCCTTTACATTAATGGTTCTGCAATTAGGTAACTGGTCCTGCAAAAACCTCCCATGGTTCTGTACATCTTGGGTCGCTCATAGGGTGTTAGGAGACATCTTAGGAGACTAGAAATTTTGTCCGCCCTTCAGGGAACTGTGCCACAGCTGTGGCCTTGAGCAACACTCCAGAGTGTGACAGAAATTCCTCAAATGGAAAGGAATTTTTATTCCGTGGGAGTGTACTAAAATGTCATGACATTACCCACGTTGGTCTGCCTTTATTCGTAGCCAGCTGCAGCTGTGAAGATATGTCCTTCTCAACCAAGAATCCATGATGGCAAAGTTGTCTAATAAGCAAGAAGAGATTTCCTATGCTGTTATTTGACAAGTCCAGTCCAGAATATCTCATAACAGCCTCACAGGCAGCCAGCTGCCAGGAAAGCTCAGGAAGCCACCTCTCTGCTTACTGACGACAGATTGCTTAGTCATTTCATCATGTTCCTTACCCTAGGGCAAAAGCAAAGACCTCCTGTTGTTGAAGGCTTACTAATGATATTTTGCAGAACTGACACATTTTTTCCTGTATTTCCAGGATATATTTATTATAATAACAAATTATTATCACAACAGATAAAATAGTATAACTGCTTAGGATTTCTTCGCTGTTATTTTGATTTTTGTAATAAACTTCATTTTGTCAAAGCAGTAGGTTTTTGCAGAAATGTACTTTTTTAAACAGCATTTTCACTGTGGATGCTTTTTGGATCCAAAGTACAATGCATTTATCAAAGAGGAGGAGCTTACACTGCCCAGGAGTTTTGCAAATTCAGATCCCTGCCCTCATTTTAGCACCTTTGTTCAACTGCCTCTGGACTGATCCATCTACTTTGAGTCAAAAATGATGAAGGCATTAGAAAACCGGTTTCTCAGGTCTTTCTATATCCAAGATAAATTTACTCATTAGAGCTTCACCACAGAAAGGACATTTTCTGGATTGAGAGAACCTGGAAACCAGACATACTTGCAGGAATACACCAGGCAGTGCTACTTAAATCTTCAAAAAGCTTTTCTAAGGGCATTTGAGGAAGGAGACCTGCTGTGCAAAGAAAAGCTGTTCTGGTCTGGGCGGTACTAACATCCAGACAGCATTTCAGAGACATTGGTCAGGCTTCTCAAAGTGGTTCAGACTCAATTAAAAAAGTCCTCTCTGGGGGTATTCCTTCAGTGTTTCAATTCCTTCGTTGAACATGCAGTTAGGAAAATATGCAATTAAATAATCTGCCTTCGAAGAGGGCTTTTTCCCAAGCTACAGTTTCTTTCTCTGATTGTAATATGAGTTTTTTTAACAAGAATATAAATATGTTTAAATATATATACATGTACATGTTACACATGTACACACATATAAATATATAATATGTGCATGCAATATATATATTATCTGTATTTATCAATAAATATCATAGATGCATATATAGACCTACAGAAAATCTCACTCTTCAACGTGCTAAAAGGCCAAACTTGTGGAATTTTTGAGTTCATTTCTTGTCATATGGCATTATTTCATTTTACTCCCCTGTATAGGTATGGGCTTTATTTGATATTCAGATTATCAACATTTAAGAATGTTGGATGTTGCTTAGTATTTATTTAATACCGTTTGCTAATGTCCTGAAATAAATGGAAGGTGGTAGTGAGAGGTCCACTGGACCCAAACTCTTTTAATGTGATTTTATGGTAATCAATAAGAGTGAGGTCAAATACCATTAAAATTTTAAAAAATACTGAGCAGATGGCAAAAGAAGATAATACGCTAGTCCTAAAAAGCCATTAATTTTAGGTGAGTTGTTTGGAGTGATTTTTTGCTTTTTTGTTCATTTAAGTATAACTTTTAAATCACCTGACGTGAATTCATATCAGCTAGAATATTTATGGCGATTTATAATAATTGCCTGTTCGCCAACTCAGTGTTTTGCATCAGTACTAGGAAGAATAATTTCTGTCTGTTTCCGCATTATGATCTCTTTACTCTTTCATTCTCAAAAAAATTACCATGGTTCCTAACACACGTAGTTTATCTTTTAAATCACAACTATGTGAAAAACCAATAAAATGCAATGACAAATTCTCTGTTGCTCTCACCCAGTTTCTTAACCTTGACTTTAATACTTTTAGTGAGAAAGGCAAGATTTTTAGCAATGACTTTTCTTAACCATTTTAACATTGTTAAATTTTCCAATAATTAAAGAATATTTAGAAAGCAGAAACTATTTGTATTATCTCTTTTTCTCTTTAGAGATAGTGTATTTTTCTTCACGGAGAGCATTGGTATGGTTTTATATTCCAGCTTCAAGTTATGCTAGTGTAAATAATCATCATAATCAAAAATATACTACTGTATATTATACTACAGCTAGAGAGGCCTCTTACTTTTGGCCCTAACATCGACTGTATGTAGGAGAAAGAGCTGCTGACAGCGTGTGCATGCCTAGGTTAAACACTTACTAAAGATAGGAAACCATACCTTCTCCTTTAGTCTAAGAGAGCACATACAGTAAGTTACGTGGTTGTAGAGACAGAACGCCTAGGATAGCCCACATAAGCATACTTCATTCAACATGCTTTGATTTTCCAAGGCTCAACCGCAACATTTTGAGGTCTTTATATGATTTGATGGGTTCTTCGGAGAAAATTGTAGGTAGAAGTGGTGAGGAGCAATGGAACACCTTACAACTAGAATATTCTCTGAAATTATCCCAAGTTACTCACCCTAACATTGGCTATGACTGTGCTACAGGTTTTTGGCATAATTTATGTTCCTGCACAACTAACAGAAATGTTATTCTGGGAACACATCAAGCTACTTTAGGCTTTATTTATTGGGCATTCCAAGTTTAAGCAGTTGCTCTCTCTACACAGTGTTCTGTGAAGACACAAAGAAAATATCCTGTTTTCTATGAGCTAAAAGTTTGATGAAATAACATAAAAAAATTTCTTTCTTCTTTCTTGTTTCTATATTAATATCATACCATCTATTTATGAGACTTTCAGCTCACAGTGGAGTGAGTTTTGCATGTTTATGCCAGTATCACTTTCAAACAAATAATATTGGATCACAGAAACTGTGTTATAAGCTACAACAGCTAAGAGGAATGATCAGCCTCACTTGAGATCCCTTGGCAGTTTGGAGGATGAGGATCCAGAATCCAGGTCAATTATCTGCAAATATTGTCTCTGCTGTAGCATAAGGGCTATTCAGATAAGAAAAATTCAGAGAGTCAAGTCCCAGGTGAGACCATAAAGGGAGGAGGGTTAATAGCTCTTTTTGAAAATCCCACCCTTGAAGAAATCTACAATCATAACAACTCTATTCTGCTTTACTCATGCAGTCTCCTGTTCATGGAAATTGCTATATGCACGTGATTTTCTGCCTGGAACGTGTTGAAGAGAGCCTGACAAATAAAGATTGCTGAAATGGAATAAGGGGGAGTGAACAAAAAATTGAGAAAATATGACAAGTTAACAACTTCTTCTATTTTATGTTCTTGACTTTCTCTTACCAGATTAGCAATTATCAATAAATACAAACCTGGTCTCTGATTATTAAAAGACAATTTAAAAGACACTTATCTCATTTGAAATTCATGGGAAGAATTTCATATCACATTAGAAATAGAAAAATTATCTTTAATACATTCATCATATCTCTATCAATAAAATACGTAATCACAGGAAAGATTACTCAGTGTTTTACTTAGACTATACTCTGTTAAGGAAGTAAGAGGATTGGGCTTAATTCCATTGGGATCTGTTTCTCTCTGAAAGAATGCACTTCAGTACTTCTATTAATATGAATAATCTCTTTCCCATTATACAGAGAGAGAAGATAAAGGGTACGGGTAGAAACCTTGCAAGTGAGGAGGCAAGAAACACTGCCCTTACTTCCCTTTAATGGAGGCAACAATCTCCTGTGGCCGTGTCCTCCTGGACTATCTGCAGTAACTGCTAAGTAGAATCACTCTGGCCCTATTTATCTTTTCCTGTAACTTCCAAGATATTTCACAAGCTGCAGATGGAATAAACGATCAGGCAGCATGACATATGCTAAATATGACAGACACAACATTATGCCGGCAAAGATTAAAATATTTTTAAATTTTTTAATCTGGTGGCTTTTGGTTTCTGTGAAAAGAATTAGACTCTTAGACAATAAGATGGAAGGTTTATCTTTAGAATGAGTATTCTGTATGGCTCGTGTTAACGGTTTCATTCAGTGATTCAGAAATGAAAATTTTATCTGGCATAATTAAAGTAATATTGTGCTGCAGATGTGTCCATGCTTTTTATTTCCAGGTTGAAAATGCTTGCAAGGATGAGAGTGAGGGAGCATATAACTCTGCCAGAGGGAAAAATCTGCTTCTACTTCATGATGCAGTTGGTGTAGGAAATAGTCGCACAAACTTTCTTCATATGACATGGTGTGACATGAGACATGCAAAAAAAGCTGGAGATTAAATGCATTTTAGATCTAAATTCACCTTTGCACAAATTTGAGAGGCTCTTTGTTTTGCTCTGGAGAAATGTCAAGACTGAGGAAACAGTTTCTACTGTCTTTGAGATCAGCCTTTTTTTTTTTTTCCTGAAGGAGCACCAACCTCCCCACCTTTGGGTTCTGTCTTACCTATGCAAATAATAAAAAGTTCCAAAAGTTTTGCTTCCCACTTCTCACATGAACAGCACAGAGAACAAAAGAGCCTGTAGGTGGTACTGTGCTATAAAAAATAATTAGAACCCGCAAGAAAGAATGTGCTAACTAATTATCCGCACTTCAAGATTTCACTTGCATAGTAAAGACAATATTTACAAAAGAGAGCCCTTTTCCTTTCAGGTGAAATTCACTCCAAGCTAACACTCACAACAATGTTTTAGCCGTGTCAAACTTCATTGCTTTGCATTTTCCATGTTTCTAATCAAGCTCGTGCAGGACCCTATATTTAAATAATTTTCAGTGAGTTTATATATTTAATACTACTAGCTCATGATTTTATCGCAGATTGACTCTTGTTTAGGTCTAGCAGAAAGTCCCTCTGACAAATCTGATAAATTGCTTTCACATCAGCTAGGATATAACCAAACATTTTGCAAGAGAAGCAGAACACCGGCTTTCATGTATGACTCTTTCCAGAGACTACATATCAGAGCAAAAATGTGTGCAAGCGGATGTGCAAATATGTAGTATAGAACAAGATAAAAGTCTAAGGTGACATTCAGTTTGTGGTTAACACCAAAGGAAAGAAAATGTTATTTTACAAGAACCAAATTCTTTTTCAGGAAAGAATTAGAAACTGAAATAGATAGAATGAACATTACTTTCTTCTTTTTTTTAGAGCAAAAGAGGTCAATATTTTAAGACAAGAAACAGTATCCTTTAGTTTGCCTTGTGGGTGTACACAGGCACAGATTCTACCTTACGACAATGAAAAATTTGTGAAAAGATCCTTCAAAAATAAATTCTGCTTCTGAGTGTAATTTCAAATAGCTTTGATCAGTGTAACACAGCAATAATTTGAGCTAATTTGGTTAAAACATTAAAATCTCACCATATTTTCTGCTGCCACACCAAGGGAGAAATATGTATACAGGTTCATGGGAATGAATATTGGATGATAAATAAGCTTTTTATGCCTAATGCTACCATTTAAAATATCAGAGGTTGTAAATTTAACCTTAAGCTGCAGATTGCCCAAGGGAGAGACAGTCATTGTAAGGAGCTGGGCTCTCTAACCCAGTAGCATGGTTTTACGCCTACAAATGCCGGTGTTCCAGTCTGCGCTGAAACAAATCATGTCATGACTTGGTATCTCAACTGCTGGTGAAGGCTGATGAGCTACAGAAGGGAGAATAAAGTCCATGTCATGAAGCTGAAGTTGTAGGACAAGCTTCATGTCTGTATCAGACATACAACATTGAGCAACTCACAGCAGAGAGCCTGAGATCTCCTGAGATGAGGGGTGGTTCTCTGCAGGAGCAGTGGATGGAGCAGTGTCCTGACACCTGCCTTACCCTACGCCTCACCCTGGGAAACAGGTCAGGACTAGTATATACAGTGAGCTGCACTTAACTGTTGCAAGGAAAGCTTACTTGCTTCTCCTTGGGCTCCTTTCACCTTTGTAAACCTCAAAATTAGTCCAAGAACAGAAATTACTCAAAAAACTACCAATGGCAGTTATTCCTGTGAGTGCAGGTTTTTCCAGTTCTAACGGGAATGGACCAGTTTGGGGCACCACAGCAATAGCAAGCATCTGCTGCTTCTGACACATCTTTGTCTTTTTTCAGCTCCTTCCAATTCTTTTATTCCTTTCTCTTCCTTTGCAGTGTGTTATCCCTTCTTTTCCCCTTCTTTCCACCACTTCAATATGTTCTGCCTCTCTTGACCCTAATCCCACTCTGTCTTTTGTGCCAGAGGCTGCGACGATTGAGCTGCTGATAGATTGATTATGGATCCTATCTTCTCCGTTCAGTGGTTCTTGTTGTAAAACCTGTCAGAAGCAGTGACAGAATTGTCAGGGTGGATTAAGATAATGGGACGTACAATGCTGGTAGAGATGTACCACATAAATATTTTCTTATTTGGCTTGTGTCTGCTGTAGGATTAAATTCGAAAGGCAACCTGCCTTGTACTCTCCTACCCAGAGAGCCATTAACTGCTCGCTTCATGCCTACAAAGTAAAGAGAGCAGGTGGGGAGCATGACCAGTGGGAATTTCTAGCCTGTTCACAAGGACACCCCAGCAGAAATACGGTAGCAAAGCCTTCTTTTACTTTCTGAACAGTAAAATTCAACAGAAGAAAAAAAAAAAAAACACACTGCAGCATTTTTATCAGTATGATTATTTTCAATACGAAGCTTTGCAGTCCTAGATTTTATATCCTTCTATATAGAATATTGGTTCTGGTAAATAATCTCATCAGGCCTATTATTATAATTATACTTATTAATATATCCTCTGCCTAGGCACCTTAGGCTAGATTGATTAGCATGTGATTCCTAGTATCGGGTCTGTTTCAGAGCAGTATTTCTTTAACCATAATTTTAGTAATGCTATATATCAGGTAAAATATTACTTTGGAAGTTGTGAAATGGAATGCAAAAAACCGTAATTTAGATTATATAATGCGTTCTGGCAAGGCCAAAGAATCTATGTACAAATGTCATTTCAAAGCAAGTAATTAGCTTAATCCAATCATCCTATTTCATTACTTAATAACTTATCCTCAGTACAACAGGTCATTGCATTAACTAAACGGCAAATGAACAATTCATGAAGTGTACTTATGCTGTGCCTTGATGCATTGATAATGAGGTTTTGTCTAAGTTCTTGGTTTCTACTTTATAAAAGGCGTAGATCAAAATTCACTAAGACAAGAGATCTACCTCACCTGGAGAGAGTATACTCTATTATAGAGATCTTGTCAATGAAAATAGCATGTTGTCTCTTAAATGCTTTATTTTTGTAACTTTAATTCTCATGTGCTTGTAACTGAAGTAGATGTACACATTTTGTCTGATGGATATTCGTGCTGTAAAGTGACAGTTACTCAGTCAAGCATTATTAATAGAATGCTTTTTAACTTGTACAAAGAACAGATCTAAAGACTGGCCCATCAGAAAGTAGTTACCACAAAAAGAATGTTTTCATTTTAAAAAATAAATTGAACTTATGTGAACTTCTGACCTTGTTTCTCAATTGGTGAAAAGTTTTCACAAATGCTGGTAAACTTAAAATTTCAAATTACAATCACAGAATGGTTTGAGTTGGAAGGCACCTTAAAGATCACCCAGTTTGAACCACCCTGCCATGGGCAGGGGCACCTTCCACTAGATCAGGTTGCTCAAAGTCCTGTCTAACCCGGCCTTGAACACTTCCAGGGATAGGGCATCCGCAACCTCTCCGGGCAACCTGTTCCAATGCCTCGACACCCTCACAGTGAGGAATTTCTTCTTAATATCTAATCTAAATCTACCCTCTTTCAGTTTGAAACCGTTACCCCTCCTCCTATCGCTACACTCTCTGATAAAGGACCCCTCCACATCTTTCCTGTAGGATCCCTTTAAGTACTGGAAGGCTGCTATGGGCCACTTTTTATGCTTTCAAACAACTCTGAGTTGGTTTGGGGTTATTCTTCCCTAACATGGCATGGAAGCATTGAGCAGATTTGGAAACAGCAGATTATTCTAGGTTCCTAAGATGTATTTCAGACTTTATTTTTAAGCATTCTCCTGTTAAATTGCTAACCTTTAATTTCCTTGAATGGTTGCAATTCATGATGGCCAGCAATCAGCAATTAATCTGAAATTACCTAGAAATGCTTCTTTCCATTGAAAAGAAAGTAAAAAGAAAGATATATGTCAGTCAAAATCAACCCATAAATAACATAATCAACATACAATGTTGGATTTTTAAAAAATAAAAACAGTCTACAAACCCACTTTTTTTTTTTAAGTTCAAAATTTTAAAGAAAATATTCAGGTAATATAACAGAAAAAATAAAGAAGTGTCACCACGGGTTGTTTTATTTATTTTTTTTTTTAATGTTGCTCCTTTCTTCTAAATGTATTAATTAGAATGGGACAGTAAATATCAGATTTGTAGTTGAATTGTCTTGCTTTTTAAATTGTTTGTTCTCCTACCTGATATTCAAAAAAATGTGGTGATTCACAGCAGGTCTTTCAGACGTGTGCGAAGTCATTTGTTTCTACTGTACTGCTTGCTTTGTCTACACCATCAGTGGCTGCCCGAGCACTATGCTCCGGTCCCAGGAGAGGGCAGAGCAGTAATATGGAAAAATGCTCTGTACAACCATCACAACTTATTCTTATACATGCAGCGCTGCCACCTTTTGTTAAAACTGTTTTGTAAAGAACAGAAATGTCAGATTATTTCAGAGTTTTTGAGTCAGTTCTAAGTGACAACTTCGCTGTATTTTAACACTGAACCCCTGGAAAAATTTGGCTTCCCAGTGGTTTTCTGTGTAGAGAAGTTGCAAGAAGAAATGCTGGTTTGATGTGACTCATGAGTAACTTGTTCGTGAGGAACTCATGTTTTGGCGGCACTTGTTAAGTTTCAGCACTTTTGTGAAATAGGCATTGCACTGAAAAAAAGAAGAGAAGAATTTGCTGAAACTTACAGCCCATGGTTTAAAGGTTTGATCTACCTTTCATGTCTAGAACTATAACATTACTGACCTCCCATGCTGTTCTAACTATATAATATGTATGATCTGGATGGCTCTACTGGCTTGTCTGGCAATAAAGAGGTCTTTCATTTGAAATATTTTCTGTTTTTCAGGTTAAGGCCTCACCTCTTTCCCATAGAACTGTGGTGTTCGATGTGATTAGTATGGGCACAAATGCAGTGAAGGAAATTGGGCCTCATACGCAAGCCGGTGTTCATTCTGTTTTGTGGCTGGCAGACAATGACAGCAAGAAAATAAATAAGTAGACTGGACAGAGAGGAAGGAGAGAGTCTACTGGGGAGTAGAACTTGTTGTGTGTCTGGGATTGCCCTACTTATATACAGCAGCGGGCACACACCCAGGAAGATCTAGAAGGTTTGATCTCTCCTTAAACAGTCTGTTCAGTTTCTCTCTCTCAAAAAAAGAGGTGAGACTTTGCTCTTGCAGGCTGTAGAGATGCTTATGCCTTGATACTAAGGCTTTGAGACCTGAATGTACCATTTGTCTAGGCCTTCACCACTGGGATCTTAACGTACTATCCATCATTTTTTCTCATGCATGTTCTTTTCTCCTTCAAGCAATCTAACCTCCATTCAGCAAAGATACCTTGGACTGAAATCCTATTTCTCTTCATTTATTTCAAGGAATAAAGTCCTCAATGTATTTATTTTCTATTTACACCTGCTAGCAAAACTGGTTGACTGTTGCTTTCAAATTTAGTCTTCGTAAAGCAGCCAATTTTCATAGAAGCCTAATTGGAGAGCTAGGTGGAATTATTGATATAACAGAATCTACTGCAAGCCATGGACTTTGTTCACATTCATTCATCTAGCCCAATGTGCCGAACTGGAAAAATTGTCCTTAAGTTAAATACAGTCTTTACTGATGAAATCCATATAGTTGATAATGGTTCTTTGGTCATTTGTTTTAATTACCCTCACCCCTGTTGACTGTCTAGTTTAAGCTTCACCAAGTCCAAGTTCCTTTGTTTAAATCTCAGTAAACTGAGAACTCAGTAAAGTACATCGTAAAGTTGCTTGAGAGAGCACTGGATGAGCGACCAGGTAAGATAGCCTGTGTGCTAGTGGTACAGCTTTAAAATATCAGTATGATTCAATGCGTACCACAGAAATGCTCAAGTTCGTATCTCCCATATGGCAATGAGTTAAGGGGTCCCATTGCTGTATTTACACACACTTCAGAACAAAATTTTAAGTCCACTGTACATTTCCTAACATGCTTTTTATAAGGTCGATCTGCTAGATGCTGAGTACTATTCTCTAATATCCTAAAGAATTTATGCATGGATTAAACTTCACACAGGGAGTAACCCACTGCTTGTTTAGCTGGCCTGAGGCCAGTATGCTCACTCTTTACCGATAAATGTCACCTTGCTATGTATCATGGTCTGATTTACAGATATTTGCAGGCCATTTATCTTACCAGGAGAGATATTTTTCTTCTGGATACCAAACAAATAGGTTATAAAAGCAACATTATGGCACTAAACACTTGAGATTTTTTTAATGAAAACTGCAAAGGATAAACAACATTTAAATATGATCTTATAAATTGAATCACCAGAAATAAGAGTTGGGAATTTTGCCTTCAGAAAAAGTTAGCTTGGAAATATGTGATTTTCAGTGTATTTTAATTGAAAATATTTGAAGATATAAAAATATTTTGGTTTTATACTTTTGGAAAGGCATGTTTTATGTTTTGGGATTTGAAATTGTTTTTTACTTTGAACAGAAGCACAAGTATAAATAAGACAAAATTGATAATACTATAATGAAACATATCAGAATTAAAATATATGGCTATTTCTAGTGCAACAGATGAGATTTCAGGGTCAGTTGGTTTTCTATTTATGAATGATTTGGAGTTTGGAATTCCATTGTAATTTTACATGACCTTTCCCCCCAAAAGATCTCAAAAAGACTAATGTCATAAGAAAACAATTTCCTGATAAGATCCACCTAAGTTCTTTTTCTCAAGTGTTGCAAGAAAAGCTCTGTGTAACATAGAATATGGAATAAAACATTGTAGGCAGTGCTGATAATTTTAAAAAATCTTAAGCATTATAAAGATGGAAATAATTAAAGGATAAATTAAAAATAAATAGAAATATGGTCTTTTTAAATTAAAGTTCATGGTTTTTAGAAAAGCCTATTCCATCCATTTCTATATAATTTGCACTTATTTCCACTAGATTTTTCTGTAAGAGTTATTAATACGAAAATTATTTCAAACATATTTATAATTTCATTTAACCCGCAGAAGCATCATAGTAACACTTAGTCTTACTTTGTAGCTAAAACAATTATCAAAGCCAAGGTTAACTTTAATAACACAGCCCTTCCATAAAGGCATCTATTAAATAATGAAAAGCACAATCAATAAACATACAAGAAGAAAGGTCAATCTTAGTTGTCAATATTTCTAAGTTTTATGGGGCATTCAATGCAGAATATCAACCTGGTATGTCAGAGTCCCCGTATTACAAAGCATGGGGTTAGATCCTGCAATACATAAGGTATGTTTACAGCATATCTCCACAGAAGGGCCTGAGGAACCCAACCCTGTTCAAGTACCGTGAGACCTGCACTGTAAAGTCTGCTTTAATGTGTGATGAGACATACTTAATTTGAGAAGTTCCAGGCTTAGCACTATCTGCAAAAGACTTTCTCTGCTTGCTATAGATTGAACGTGAATATAAACTCATGTAGAGCAGTAGTTCTCAATATTGGTGGAAGATTCGAACATTAACTGGTCATTTTTAGGAATTAGGCATAAATTGGGTGCTATTTGAAAGACGGTGATTATTCTGCTAAACAAAATGCCTGTAGTATAACTGAACTGCACAGCTTCAAAGTCAGTAAATCTGTTGTACTTCTTTGGCTTTGCAGAATTACAGATAAAACACCCAGATCTAGATCCAGATTCTACATTTATCTTTATCTCTGTTTATTAAAAAGAAGGGTGCAGCATCTTTATAACATACAAACAGGAATCATGCATACTCTTCTTTGGCTCAGCTGATGTAGCTGGGCAGCATCTTCTTCAAAGTACAGTACTTTATATTATCAATTAATTCTACATTTTTATGGCTTTAGGCAGATGTTTTCAATTCTTCCTAATGTTAATGGGAGAGAAAGTTGGGTATATCTATGGAATCTCCAAATATTTCTTTAAAAATACACAAGAATAGCTGATGACATAAGGGCATATTCCAGTCAAACTTTAAGAATTACCTAATACTCTTTATACAGTAATAGTGATACAGGTTAGCCAGATTCCTTTTAAAAAAATACACTCATTCTATTTCAGGCTGAAAATCCTCTCGTTTCCCAAGAAGATTAGCCAATTTCTGACCTATCATCAGTTATTAAGAGTTCACTAGGGAGAAATAGACTTTATAATGAAAACATGAACAGTCACTTAATGATAGATATTATGAAAAATGGGTATGGGAAGTTAGACGAACTGGTAAGGCCAAGCTATAATTGATATGCAAAGAGTGAGCTTGAGTTTGTGACTTACATAGCTGAGTAACTATAGATTGCAGTCATATGGATTATGATTTGCTCTTCTCTAATGACTGTCTTCAATAAACTTGGAACACAGTCATGACAAATCCTCGGGGCTAATGCTCGCAAGTAGCCCATGCAAGAAGAATCAATGCAACTTTCATTGACATAGTTCAATTTGCTGTGGCTGTGCTGCTGGTGTTATATTAAAGCATCCACTGCGAGGCCTTCAGCAACTGTGAAGATGACCTTCACTCTTAGAAATCTTCTTGATACATATCATGGCTTGGCTTCGCGGACAAAGATTTGGGAAGGGCTTTAAACGTGAGTACACCCTTCAAGCCTGCGCGGTGGATTTTTTAGGTGAGGCGCAGCGTGCGCGAGACTGGCCCCACCCTTTACACCTGAGGTTCATCTGCCAGGGCCTAGCGAGCTTGGACGGTGACAGCGAAGTCCTCAGGTCGTAGGTTTGGTTAGAGTATCCTTCACTTAGATGGATGGCCTTACAGGGCTAAACGAGCTCCATCTGCCCGGGTTTGGAGTTAGAGTTGTCCTTCTCCTAGGATGGTTGCCCGAAGGCTAGTGAGCCCATCCTGCCCGTGGACACGCTTTGTCTGACCCTTCAGTTGAGACCTGTCAGGCTTGGGAGACCCTACCGGAGGCATATGCCACCACCAGCATAGCTCTCAACTTCACAAGGGCACGCAAGCTCTTTCCCCACGGCAAGGGGGTGCCCGTGAAAGAGTCTTGATACATAGATACTAGGTTATTGTCATGTGTTAGGGCTGGGCTGGCCACTAGACAAATGACAGATGCTCTCTATTAACCCCTATCCCTGCCCAAAGGGGAATAAGGGAGGGAGACTTATGGATTGGAAAAAAAGGTGAAAACATCTTTAATGAAAATAATAACAATAAAATGTATATATACAATACCAATACTGAACCCAACTCCCCTGGTGGCAATTACATCACTGTCACCACCGATCCTGTGGGATAAGTCCCAGACTGGGCTCAGCAGAAGATGGGAACCGGATTCAGGAGCTTGGTTCTGGAGCTGGATTCAAGAATGCACAGATTGGGATCGAAGGCAGAATGGACAGAGTCCTCCTTGGACACCAGCCATAGCAGAAGAGAGTTTTACTCATGTGATCCCTCAGCTTTACACTGAATATGACATCTATGGGATGGAACACCTTGTTCACCAGTTTAGGGTCACCTGTCCTGTCCGCTCCTCCCCACAGATGCGGTCTCTCACTTACTGCACTCTACCATGGTACACAGGATTTAGCAGTGACCTTGGTCTGCACGGGAGCAAGTCTAAGCAAGAGCCTTTCTGCATCCCAGCCCCTGGCAGTAACTGTAAAGATCAAGCATTATCACTTCTCGAAGCAGATACTGTCTTCGAAAACGTGCCGTTACCTTCAGACAGTGCAGTGACTTAGGAGAGACTGAGCTTAGAGGTGAAATCAGTGAACAGAATTAGTTCTGTTCTAACTCAAACCAGGACAGTTATGAAGAAAAAATAGTAGTGCTCAGACTCTTCCTTTTAATTTGTACGTCTAATTGCTTCTCATGAGACATGACTTTTCTGAAGCTGCAGCTCTGGCTGCAAAACTAGAATAAGTGACTGGTGACACAAGTTAAATGGTAACTTTTTGTAAGCAGTATTCTGGAAAATAAGTGGGTATTTGTATGGGCCTGTTTCAGGAAAGTCTGTCAGCACTTTGATTTTTGAACATCTGACTAAATTTCTTTTCATGAAGAATGTATTTAAACCCTTTGCTGAACTGGCATGTCAATGACGAAATGTATTTTCTCGAGAGTGCAAACCAAGGGGGCAAAATTCCCTAGGAACCTCAATCAGAATTCCCACTATCTACCTGCCCTGGACAAGCCACTTCAGTCCTCTGGTTTAGGTGTCCTGGCTTCCAGTTATTTCATACTGGATTTTGCATTGTGGACATTGCACTGTCAGAGAGCAAACAAATGGCAAAATTTCTGAGTGTTTTACACACCTTAGAGTGCTGGAAAGCTAGCTGGCTGCTGCCATATCATCACTGATGGACAAATAAGTCTGTATGGGTCCACAGCAGTTATAATATTTAGGACTATCTAGGGTCAGCAGTCGCATCTTCGAGGATCTCCCCCTGGCTTCATTACTGTTCCCCTGGCTTCCTGTTATGGCTACTAGATTGACTTCATAATCTGTCTCCTCTTATCTTTGGAGAGATAAAACTCGGTCTTGTCCCCATATCTGAGTTGCCATGAGGTGAATATGACTTGACAACTATTACATGAGTGTTGTAAAATCTGAATGTACAATGCCCAAGATGAGTTAGTTTTATAAGCTGATGAGTACTCTGTGGAAGCGCTAATAATTGGTGTCAGTATATTTAAATCATAACTGGGGACGAGACACTGCATTCAAGAACATAATTCACCACTGAGTTCAAGATAATCTAGTTTTCATTCTAATTAGCTGGATTAGACAACTGCAGTTTACCTGGCAAGGATGAAATACTGCTAACTTGACTCTGATTAAATCCTTCAATACAATCAGTACTCATCAAAGTCAAATTACTGGAATTCATCACCTTACTGAGGTGGTTGAACTTTTTATGTGTTTTTGATGAGATGTGTGGGAAGGACTACAAGTCATAAACCAGTTTTTTAGAATCCTTTTATATCTCTCCAATCTCAACTATTGACCCGTACCCTAATAGTTACCCCTCATTTTTGTGTGCCATGCAGACAGAACCACATGGGAACACCAATACACAGATATTTAAGAGGCTGTTGCTCAAAATAAGTATAAATGGGTGCTACAGTCTGTGCAATAGATGAACATGTCCCAGGAGCATTTCTGCTAAGATTGTTTATTCATGCTCAACATTTATATAGTAAACGTTAAGTATACTCCCACAGCTCTAAGTGGCAGGAATAAGAAGGCACTCTGGCAGTCACTGCATCATATAACCAAAAAGAGTGTCCAAAAATAAGATAATAAGTCATAAAAAGTCTAAAGCTGTGTTAGGGCAGGGTACTTCAGAGCATCATAGTCAGTGAACTGTGCAAAGCCACTGGTTATGCCTATAGGAAAACTGCCATAAATATTAACCTAAAATAAATTTGTAAAAGATAGGGATGTTAAAGCCAGTTTCTGACCGATTTCCTGCTGCTTATCTGCACTTACTCTGGCTCTGTCAAGCACATCTTTAGATTTGTGTGCAGGTTTGGATGTTCCTGTATTTTACAGAATCTTCATTCCCAGTATCAGTTTCTTATTCAGTTTTTTCTTCTTCCTAAAACCCTCATCTAGCTTTGTATTTTTTTATTCTAAAGATGTAAGTTTGATCTTTATCTCTTAAAGACTTGTAAATCAAAGAAACTTCTATTCAGTTTGATATACAGGAAAAAGACCAGGATGCCTGCCAGGCAAGTGGTCATATCAGAAAGCTATCAGAGCCCTGATCTTGATAGTGGGCAGTATGCTGGGAAGAAAATCTTCCCCCATGGATTTCACTAGTTCAACTTCTGTAAACTAAGATACTATGGGCACAAAAAGAGAACAAGCTGTGGGCTCAAACATATAATGTCTGCAAGTTTCAACTGCAGTAATACTATTAATTGCACCCTTTACAAACTGGGCAATAAAATTACTACTTAATGAATAACCATAAATTCTTTGCTAGATTTCCTAGGCTTCATTTCTTAGCATTTATTGCAATCTGTTTTAGACATCCTGTGCTTTACATAAAAGTCAATGGAAAAATCAGAAATATATTAGGGCGCTAACAATCAAGCTTCAAACATTTGTTCTTAGCCGGTATCTCGTGTTCATCCATGACTTTCAATTACTCATCTTTTGCACTTTCAGCTGTAATCAGGTCAGGAAGGAACTGAAATGATGAAATCAATGGAATTGCCCAATCTAAGGTATTGTTTAGGATAAGATGACAAAGTGGCTCTTTTTCATACATTATTTGAAGAGCCCAAGCCTTGCTCTGCATTTGCGGTGAAATTAATTTCAATAAGAAAAAAAAGGTAGGAGATTCTTTAGCCTATGTGAAAGGTGACAACGCATTGGTGCTCGTGAGATGCTGTCTGCGAAACTGGTGTGTTGCCATTCGGTCACTTATGCACCAACAGGTTAGGACTAGGTTTATTTGTGCTATCAACTTATTAATTTTTGTTTATACTTAGACTCGCAGTTTGCTGAACAGATACGAATCCTTGCCACTTTCGTTGCCTACTTCAAAAGTCACTCCTTAGTTTGAACGCATTATTAGTTTTACTTTGCTCACAAGCACCGCGCAATAGCCCAAGGTGGACTGTTGAATGATTTTTCAACAGAAATCACACAGAGAATCCTATTACTGGCTTTGATCCCCAGGCTGGCCATTGAAACCAGAACTTTCAATCCCAGTGAGCAGAGGACACTTTTTTAGTGTAAGTTCAAAATCCATTATTTTTATATGAGCCAAACACAAAACATCAAACATCGCTGACTCTGAGTGACAGTCAATAAAAAAAGTCAAAACACATTACAAGAGTTTTCTCATGCTTGCACCCACCACCACCAAAAAAAAACGCTTTTCAAACTTATTTAGCATAATAAAAGATTGGCACTCTATTTCCTAATATTTATTGCTAAAAGCCTAATAAAGGGGTTTAGTGACCATTATAAGTTAAAATGATTAGAAAATCTGCAGTTTGTGTGATGAACTTGCTGTGGGTAGGGAGTATTATGCTTATCCTCCTGTTGTCATTGAATTAAAACCAGTGTTAATGTGATCAGAACAGGTTCCTAATTGATATAGTCAGATATTTTAACAGAGGGGTGGACTGGGAGGAGACAGCTGAGTGCTGTTGACTATGACCTGTTAAAACGGATAGAGATTTTTGATGAATGAATCTGTTTCACACTCTATACTGCACATCATGAGTTGTTCTCAATGTGCTAAGACTAAGAATAACCTTTCAGTACTGGACACTCAGAAGATGTAATTTGTTTTCATGTACATAAGGCAGGATTCAAACCATAGGCCAAGAGAACAATAATTTTGTCACTACTCTAGAACTAAGGTTTTTCCTGACAAGAGCTTTAAATATCTATTATTCATGTTCCATATAAACCTTTCCTGACCTAGGGCCTCTTGTGTTTCACTGCAGAACACAAATATTTTCTCAAGGGCAGACTGGTTTCCCTATACTAACTTGAAGTTCTGGTCTTCAAAGTTTGCTATTTCCTCAGCCAATTCTTGTGCTACGTAAAACATGTTCAATTTTTTTTTATTACAGTAAATTCAGCAGCAGCAGCAGCCCACTTAAAATAATTTTAGCTAAACATATATCACTGTTTCCACAAGCAGAGCTTGAAAATTTCAGAAGTGCTTTCCTCTCTTTTCAGTGCCAGAGGGAACGGAAGGTAAAATATCATGCTTTAGAAGTAAGCCTCTTCCATCTGGTCAGCTACCCTTAAAGCTAGTTGAGTCTGCCGGGAATAGCCTTAAATTGTTTCTATTTTTCATCTGTAGTAAAAACACTAAAAGACATAATGAGAACAGGAGCTTTTATAAAATTACTGACTGCCAGAATGATGAATTTACTCTCTTTTATTAAAATGCTGCTGTGTTTTGGGTTTGGTATCATTTTATGCTGTTTGGCTATTACTCTGCTTTTAAACTAGCTGTATCATTTTATTCTTAATATTACAGGAGCACTATTCCTGCTGCTACACTTCAGGGTCTCACAGACTTTTTATTACAATACCTTATTTTCAAGAGTTTGTGACTTCACTGATAAAAAATCCTCCAGCCAAAAAACAGATCACAAAATCTCAACTTGGGAGTAAGTAAAGAACTTCTTGTTTAGGTTGAATTAATAAAATAGTATGAATTTGGATGACATTTATTTCAAGCTTTTTATTAGAATATATTATTTATATACATGAAGAAGAATGCCTTCCAGAATTATTCTTTGTGCCTAGATCAGCTTTCATCCTTTACACTCTGGGCAAGCATGAAACTTGTGATACTGATTGTGTTTACCAGTACAAGCCAGAGCTATTAAATCAGTTTGTAGTCAAACCTGGCCTTTTCTAAACTCACGTTCTTTTGATGCTGAGGGTCCTTTATTATTTCATGTCTATTTGAATGTGTGTGTGTGTGGTTATATACATTAGTGGTGACACAACTGTTTTGTTTCATAAACTGGAAGATTATATTCTACCAAAACACTGCACATCAAGACCATTATCTCACAGCTAAAATATCAGTAAAACCAGGATAACTGAGCAGACTGCTGAATGTGACTTCAGAATCCAACATGTTTTTTGGGATTCTCCATCCTCCATCCTGTTAGCAGTAGTTCCAGGAAGAGGCCCTACATCAGCTCTCCTCTCCTCTCCTCTCCTCTCCTCTCCTCTCCTCTCCTCTCCTCTCCTCTCCTCTCCTCTCCTCTCCTCTCCTCTCCTCTCCTCTCCTCTCCTCTCCTCTCCTCTCCTCTCCTCTCCTCTCCTCTCCTCTCCTCTCCTCTCCTCTCCTCTCCTCTCCTCTCCTCTCCTCTCCTCTCCTCTCCTCTCCTCTCCTCTCCTCTCCTCTCCTCTCCTCTCCTCTCCTCTCCTCTCCTCTCCTCTCCTCTCCTCTCCTCTCCTCTCCTCTCCTCTCCTCTCCTCTCCTCTCCTCTCCTCTCCTCTCCTCTCCTCTCCTCTCCTCTCCTCTTTTCTCTCCTTCTCCCCTCCCCTCCCCAAGAATTGTTTGTTCCTAGAGTATGTTCACTATGTTCACTTTCTGGACTCTGTTTTTCAGTGCTGGCCATTCCTGAGCTGCAGGGCTAAAACATTACATTCAAGTGCTAAGTCAGGTACAAACCTTTTTATTTAATGTACTTTCTGGAGTTTCGCTGTAGATGAAAATGTCCATGTAAACACCACATATAAAGAGTGTACTTCCTGAAATTGTCCTGCTGATACACATCAAAGAACATGAGGCTCTTCTTAGTACCAGAGATACCGGAGGTATTTAGTTTTGTCACAATCCATCTGCACACTTGTGCCAAGTCAGTTAATAAACAGAATTTGTTAAAATATAAGTCATTCTCACAATCCTCAGAGCGACATTTTGTTTTAAAGTTATATCTGTAAGAATCAAACCGTTCAATAATTGTAATTAATTTAATGATTTAATACCACTAGTTTTAATAGTAGCCCATCTTATACAGAATCTTAAATTATTGCATAGGAAAAAAATGTGACAAAAGCAGAGGTCCTTACCTCCTTCTTACTGTAAATTTCAAAGCTTAGAAGCTGCAACAGTACTTGGTGAAAATCTGGCTCTTTAATATCCTCAGCATTTAGTAAGACTAATGATTTCTTGTTATGGGCACATCAACCTTATAACAAGATTGTACAATGAATTACACTATGGTTCTGGGCAAATGTATGAGGCAAATCTAGGATTATCCATAGCACGGCATCTACAAAATCACATGGACAGAGCCACACAGTACCTAAGCTTTTTTCTTTTGAACTGCTCATCAGTGCTATGATTATTATGCCAGAACCACTTCATCTAAACAGGCAGAGAAAGGGCTGCCCAGTTTATGCATTGGATTCTCTGAAGTTGAGTCTTTGTACCTAATACAGGCAACATGGCCAACATATAAAAATTTGAATAAAATTTTATTGCTGCAATCAAAACTTTAAGAATAACATTTTACTTTGTACAGAATAAGCATTAATTTTAGCAAGGAGCTTTTTACTTTTTCAAATATAATACACAAACTTTACAGTCCCTGTTTTGCATATTTAACTGATAAGAAGAGCTTAGACTTTAAATATGTCTAACAGCCTTCGTAGCCTGATTGAAGGTGGATAATGCAGTCAGAGGCAAAGCAAATAGAAATGGCCCAAGATTCAATTAAATTCAGTTGTCTTTCACTAGAAAAATTTCACTCCTGTTGTAAAGGGGCAGTCAAAGAGTTAACTCAGAGCATTTTTGAATCAGTAGCATTGCAAAATTTGTGTTAGGAGACAGTGATGAGCAAAGCGATAAAATAAATAAGAATATCCTTTGTAGGCCAAGAGAAGCTCTGAATGGACTGAAGGAGGACGCAGGGACTGTAAGCAGGATCAGAGTAAATTAAATTCAAATAAACATTTGAAGCAGCATATTCAATTAAATTTTAAATTTAAAATCTAAGTTTCAGTGTTTTCAGTGCCTAGATCTAATTGAAATGTAGGCTTCTGAGTGATCGTTTTCCTTTGCTGGTGAAGGGCATTGAGATATATTGGCTTTAAGTAATTTTCTCTTCAATAATGTTATTATTGCAAAACTTACAAGATGCCTAATGGTTACAGTGCTTGGGGTTATTTTTCTTATGTTGATAAAAAATAGAGATACATAATTTTTATCCATATTGACAATATCTTAAGGAAATGCAATTCTAACAGTGTTGACATTGCTAAAGACTATGACACAGATGAGAGAGGAAGAGGAAGGGAATTTGAATTGCAACTGAGAACATGACTGTAAAGTGTAAACCTAGAAGGTGCTAATCAAAAGGCATTATTATCATTACTATTTTCTTATTGTGCTTGATTTTCTTATGGTTTGCTGTCTAAAATATTTAGGAGTCCTCAACTTCAACTTACTTGATACTCCTCAATACTTGCATCAATTTTTAAAATTTTAAAGATAACCTATAGAAAATTATTGACATATGTTTTATGCTTGATTCAGCAAAAAATTAGGATTTTGGATTTTCCATGAAATAGGAAAAAAAATCAATCAGAAGGTCATTTAATATTATTTCTTACTTGCTAGATTTAAATATTGTTCAACTAGAAAAAAATATATGAGTATGGCTATGATCTTTTGTGAAACTACTATAAAAAGCTTGTCTTGGAGATTTCTTTTATAGAAAAAAGTTAGAAATCTCTTAGGTTAAGCATACCCCCTTTGCCAGGTAATTGATACGTGTTTTAAATCAAGACAGGGTCTACAGGCTTTTTCTAGGAAAAAGAAAGGAATGAGGATCTTTGAAAGGCAGACTTTCATAGCTTAGTACAAAGAGTTGGAGACTGCCATGAAGCAAACTGAGCTACTGAAGCATATAATAGGCAAAAACTTTCTGATAAGAGACAATTACTTAAAATCCAGGAAGCAGATATTTTGATTAATATTTTTCAATCAAAGCTCTTGTAATTGCTGCTGTATAAAGAATGGTTCCTATTAAATGATGTTGCTTATTAATGACCCAGCATCATTGCAAGATAGTCTGAAGATCATTTTCAGAATGAACATTCCTTGAGGATTTGCTTTGGCATTTTCAAAGCATTAATACTGTTTAGCTGCTAGAGGGCTACCTGGCCCCCTGTTCAGGTGTTCATGTCCTGATTCCTTCTCTTACTGGTGTTCAAGACTTAAATGTGCCTTTGTCTTTGAAACTAGTTTATTATGTGTTTAGAGAATTTGCATGGTGCCAAAGAGAAAGCAATTACTGAAGAAAAGATAATAGCTCCTATCTTTCTCTTAAAGGTCACTTTCTCTTGATGGTAAATTGGCATGTTTTTGCATACTGATCTAGTTCTGGGGCTGTCTTCATTTTCAGTCCATGACTAGACAACTTTTCATCTGTGAAGTCAGTGTTAAGAAACAATAAGAAAAAGCAGTGGGGATTTTTCTTTATTTCTTTAGGTAAGACACTGGAACAAGTACTGGAAAAAATATTGTCCTCTTCCAGAGAGATGTGGCAGAACAGTTGTCCTTTCTGATTTGTAACTGGATAAGGACTAAGGCACCTAGTTAGAAAAAATTTCAGAAAAGGCTTGTAAGGAATATATGGAAAAAGCCACAACTAGAGTACCATATTACAAAATCTAAATTATTTGTACTGGGAAGGGAAAGAAGTGTAGAAACACACAAGTCAGTGCAAAACTTTTTATGTTCTCTAAACAGACTTCATTGGGTTTTGTTTTCACTGAGCACTTTCTGTTGATGAAATTTCGATATCTAAGTCAAACCTTATTTCTGTCAAAAGCAAATAATATTATTGACTGAGAAAAGAGCCAGAAGGCAAATGTCATGTCAATGTAAAACCTTAATTGTAGGAAATTGATGATTTGGAATTGAATAAAAATGGGTTATTCCGTTCATCTTATTCTTCTTCAAATGATCACTACAAATATTCCTAGCTAAATTTATGAATGGATTGTTCTCAGGAACATTTAATGTTCTAATTCTTCTAACTTATTTTGTGAGTAAAAGTATGCTTGTGACTTGCTGGGAACTGAAAGCCTCATTTTCATTATTAAATGAAACTAACTAAATCTATTTGAATTGCAAAGCATTTACTGTGTTTATTTTGAAATGGCCACATTTTGGCATATTAAAATGTTAATAACTCACATGAACAAAAATAATGATATTAGCCTTTACTTTACAAATGTCAAAAGGTTTTCCAGGGGTTCAGCTTGCAAGAATGATTTGGACAGGGTTTCAAAACACTGCTTATCCAAATTATGAAAAGTAGTGATTGAACAGAAACTTTAGTTAATTTTTGATGTCACATTTCAAAATGTAATATCAATATATCAAATTTTTAAAAGTTTGCACATAAAAGGGAAAATAGACCAGCTGTTCAGATAGAGTAATCTTTGTAGCTTGATTCAGGTGAATGAAACAATGGTCATTTATGCCAGCTTTGGATGTGACAGTATTTTATCTAACTTCCCTACAATAAGCTCTCACCTGATCTTCTCTTACAACCAACCTGAAGAACAAATGGATTTATCTGGTTTATATCCTTGCAGAAAATTATATATTCAAAACATAGTATTTATGGATTAAGGGATTTTTGTAGTAATGAGTCTCCTGTTTAGGTGGTAGCACTGGCTTTCAGGCCAAGCTGAATACTCATACATCTTAAAGGGAAATTAACAACTCTGGAGCTTAAAATATTTTTCCTTCTTGCTTTTTGTTCTCTAGCTGAGCTCCCTCCCCCTGAGGTGTCTGGCAGTGGCACAAATGCACAGATTTCTAAGGGAGAGGACGATATGGTATCTTGTTTGTGAAAGCAGGTATCTCAAAGATGAGATTTATAGAGGAAGCTTGAATAATTTTTTTTTCCTTGGGTTTTTCGTTTTTGGGTTTTTTTCCTCACAACACTATTCTTGGGGAGAGCCATAAATTTTTGTGGTGATTAAGTCCTCTAGGATACTACTTTATGGAGTCTTGTCTAGAATTGTGCCAGTAGAATTTTTGTTGTTCTTAGAATGAATGAGTGCAGAGACAGGCTTCAGAAATTGTGGATCATCTCAGTGTCATGAAAAGTTTCAGGCAAGTTTGATGGAAGCTGATTGGCTGTATTCAGGTCCCCAAAGCCTGAAAGTTTTCTAAGATCACACTTCCTAAGTAGAAACAAATAGAAGTGAATGTGGTGCTGTATTAACTTCTTTTCCTTCCTCTAAGGTTTAGAATAATAGACCTGAGATATTTGTTTATTAGGAACACCATGGAAGGCATTCTGAACTTGGTTTTCAAGTCAATATATCAAGAAAGAAATTTCCTACCACACATATCTGGTATTCAAATATCCCACGGATTTTGTCTCTGCAAAAAATCTAGGCAGAAAGGTTTGTATCAGTCTTTAAACTTGTGAATAAGAGCAAACTCATTTTGCTAGTTCTTCAGAAAGTTTTAATGACAACTTTTAGATGACTCTCATGTATGCTCAATATGTATATCAAACACTGGAGAAGTCATTCTATTGAAAAATGGTGATGTAAAACTTACCTGGAAGAACTGAGTGGAAGGATTAAGGTCAATATGTATCTTCTATTAACACAACAAAGATGATGCTCTTAAAAATGAAAGTGTGAACTTTGCTACAGTTTATTTATCAGCAGACTAAACAAGTAATATTGCACAAAACAGACAAAATTTTGGGAATAAAACAGTAGCAGTAAAAGTAGTATCAACAGCAAATAAAGATATTGACCAAGTTTTAACTGTTCATTACAGTAGGGAAAAAATATCTAATTTATCTGCTATCTAAATGCAGATCAACAGTCAACTGAAGAAGAATTCCAACTGAAAAAGCAGGAAAGTTCTAGGAGCGATACCAGTTGCAAGTAGTATATTACGCACAGAATTGCAATTTGAGGAAGTCAGATCTCAATATTCTGGGGTATTTTAAAGGACGTTTTCTGGAAAACAAATATGTTGGCATGCTGTGATGTTATTTCTTGCAGTATTACTTACCTAACAACCATGGCTACTGTAAAGGCTAGCATGAATATGTTAATCTGTCTTTTCAGGAGGTATTAGTGTAAAAAATTACATTTTTTACAATTTTTACTAGAACAAAATAGGAAATTATCTGCCTGATGTGGCAACAAAATGAGACATTGTGATAAATCCTAAACTTGATTCTACTTGAATGCCTCAGGTGAAAAATAGAACCTCATGACTTATTCTGAAGATATCAAGTCATTTTCCAGAATGAGTTCTTCAACCTGCTAATAACTAATTCCTTATACTTGAGAGGTTGTGTTTCTGGGTGGCTTTTGATGTTTACTAGAAGGAATACTGTTACTTACGTACCTTACTTACTTTGTATGAGAAGTTAGATAAAATGTTGGATAATTTTACCAGCTCACAGTTGAACACTTAGGTATCTGTGTGGCCAGAACTGCCTGTTTATTTTTTCTTAATCAAGCAAAAAATACACAGGAATGATTAAGAGCCTTTGTCTTTTATTTCCATTTTAGTTGTTAGCAGTGTTCAATGTCCAAAAAGGAGATTAATTTTAAATCTGATGAAGTTAAACAATTATTGTGATTTCTGTCGCTTTTCTACTGGCATTTTTCGTAACCCTCATAGATGAAGAAGGGGAGGTGGGGGAAGGATTTCAGGTTCAATGGTGGAAGAAAATACATTCTATTTGTCCCATACTCAAGACTGTGAGACGGAGGAGAAATTTGGTTGTTGGAAACAGAAGAGTAAATGCATATTTTGAATTTGACCAAAGGTTTCTTAAAGACCATTTTTAATAGAGGAAAGGACTGTTCACATGGTACTTAGGTAAATGATGACGTTCACTGATATGCTTTTCCAGGACAGGACCTGTGTTAATGTGAATGCAGATGGATTATCATTCCCTTTCTTAGCATATTTTATATCCTAGTATAGGTACCACTACGTCCTCATGTTGCTTTAGGCTGTTTCATAAAGCCTACAATTCTATATTTCAAGCAAAAGACTTTTATTAAATAGGACTTGAAAAGACCTCATGTTATGTGCATAGAAAGCCATTTGAAGTCATATATTCTCTTCTCTATTATGTTTTTGTTTTTCAGTTTGGGTGTGATCCGTCCCAACTAAAATACCAGAGATCCAGTATGTTCTGCCAAATGATGTGATTTTCTTTTAAATTTTTTATTTTTAATTTTTTAAAATTTGTGTTTCAATTCTCATGTATGTGATATTTGACACCATGGATGCATTTACCAGGCTGTCCCAGTTTGAAAAAGACCAAAAGGTTTGCAAAGCGACAAATATAGCCTCAAAGAGATGTTAACATCTCTGAGAGCTAAACAAAAGCATTGAAATGTCCAAGCTAGAGGAGAGACAATGGGACTTAGGACTACTGGCAAGGAAAAGGAACAAGCAAAACAGGTTTTTGGATTAAGGGGGTGAAAGAAAATTAACTTAATTCAGGAAACAATGAGAACCATAAACCAATCACTTAATTTTGGGTAGGACAGAGATAGAAAAAGAGAGAGATGGTAATAAATACATATATAGTTATATACATATAAATATAGATTTTGTCCATTCCATTCCACATCCCCAATTTTTTCCAAGCCCACACATGGTCTGCACCTGAGGTGGGGTCGGGGGTAGTGGTGGTAAGGAATAAAACTGGAATAGGAAAATGCAGTTCTTTTAACGTCTTTGATCTCAGTTCAAAATTGAACTCCTTGAGACAAACTTCCTTAGCAGTATGTAGTCTTTCTCTGGTATGGCTGGAAAGATTGAGTTGCCAGTTTGACAGGGGCTGTTTTCAGCTCTTTGCTCTCTCCATCTGCAGAATGAGGGATGAACCAGATCTCTACGGAATGCTTTAAGTTTCCCTCGCTGCAGCAGAGCCTTCATCTCAGGCACCTGAAACCTTCTCGCTTTTCCCCTCTCCAACTGTCTGTCTCCCTCCGTGCAGAGTTGGGGGTTTGGCCGTCTTTGCCCCTTTCCTTCTGGCAAAAAGAAAAGTCTACCTGCCATGCAGAAGAACTTCTACTGTCCCGGCTTGAGGTGACTGTTTGTCATGGGCTCTCTCTCTTTCCATCCTCCTCCTGAAAATGAAATGTGTGTGCCAGGAAAGCCACGTGGTTTGTGGCTTTTTATAGGTTTATTCACAGAGGTGTTGATTGACATGTCTTGGCTGCAGGGTCAGGAGCGAATCCTGCCACCCCTCCCTTCCCCCACAGAGGCACGGAAAAGCCTTTCCTGAGCTAACAAGGGAAGGGGAGGGGGGAAAATACCCTGGTCTGGAGCCAACATTTTAAACCCATTACACAGGCATATTCTAGCAACTTTTTACTCCTATACTTGTACTTTCTCAGTGTTGGTTGAATAATACCTGCTGTTGCAGCAGAAGCAAGCGGTATGCTGCTAAAAGGTTTCAGACTAGGAACTTTCTTATCCCCTGCAAGTGCCAAAAGCCTCTAAATCTGAAAGCTAAAACTTAAGAGACAGGGCAAATGAAGTCTTAGAATTCTGAACTTGACATTCCTTGATTTACTGCCAAAAATAAAGCCATGTTCCCTGACAACTCATCATCAGACAGGCTAGAAAGTCATTAGGCTTCTTCCCATCACCATCTTCACTCCCACCAAGCTTTCATGAAGTCCCACTGACACCAAGGGAATTACTTCTTGTATAAGATAGATTATCAGAAACAAGCAGTAGGAAAGAAACTGAATTAAACGCCACGTAGGGTTTGGGGTTTTTTTCAAGAGCAGGAGTGAGAGAATACCACATATGGAATTTAGCAGCATCATAAATCCTAACTCCTTTATTAAAGCTTTAGAATAGTAACTGGGGAAACTTGGTATCTTATATTCAGGTCAAGTGTTTGGTATCCAAATGTGTTAGGTTTTGTGTTTTGGGGTTGTTTGTAAACTACCTGAGGATGGAGTATTTTCTCATTCATATTCAGCACAGTGGCACAAAAGCGCTGTATCTTCAGCCTCTGACATATATTCGCCCACCAATGGCTACAATAAACTCAAAAGCGAGAGGAACACAAAAGAAGCAATGAAACAAAACAAAACGCTGCTTAGCTGTGCTGGGGATTATCATTCTTGGATTCCTTCCCAAGGAGGTTTCAGTGTACAAGTGACTTCACCAGGCAGTTTGCATTTGCATAAGTTACAAATCTAGGATAACAGTAACGTACCACAGGCAGCCTGACATCGCTTTGCTTAATTATCTACTCTATAAGCGATTGGGACTTCGGTGTTAAGTCATTGTCTTCTGCAATGCATGCTCGGTGTAAAGCATGATTCTGGGTCAAAAAGACAGCAGAAAAGTGAAAGGCAGTACTGACTACATCCAGTTTGACTTACAAATGACTAAATCTAGTTTAACATACTTTAAATTTACACTACCAGTATGATGTACATAAGGAAAACATCTTAGGGGGAAAAAAGAAACTTACGCCCATAGGTTTTCTGGTTGACCACAACCGTGCAGTACTGCGCATAATATCTACACTTACAGGAAGTTATTCATTCTCCTTTTTAGAATGAGATTAGCTTTAATTAGGTTTAACCTGAAACTAAATCAAAACTGCCTTGCAGCTATTTAAGCCCTTGAAAAATATTTTACTGATGTGTGTATTTTCCTGAAGTGTTCTCAGATACATTAATGCATCTGCTGTATGGTTGGATCATAAATAAGGCACACTGTGGCTGCAAATATTCGACAATAAAATATTGTGGAACATGTGCTTAAAATGGTATGGATTTTTCTAGGCTTCTTTTCTGTAAAAGATGTGGCTGTACATACAGAGAAATTCATGCAGGAGGCCCTGAAAAGCAATAATTTCTCCACTTCTTATTCACATCTTCAAAGTTGTATGATTCATTGTGCATTGAACCATTGCGCATACGCTGCATACATTTGTTATTGGTTTTAGTTATAACTGCAGGCAATTAGCAAAGATATTCTGAAGCTTTGCTTGTGAAGGCATAACGCATCACTCTATCCATGAAATGAGTATTCTCTTATTTCTTGTGTGGAAGCTAAAGCGGCGACAGATGTACACACTTTTTCCCCATACAGCATTAAGAAGGAACCATTCTGATTCAACTGTTCCAATATACAGAAGCGCACATTTGACCTTGTTATATAGAGTATGTCTATGACTGTTCAACTGGTCAACAGAAGCTAGTGAGCAACATGTAAAACGTGCTCAGTTCTTGGCAGAACTTGGGCCTCCTAAAGCTATGTATAATTTCTATGCAATATTTCTATATATACTAAATTACATAATTGTGTGTATAATATTTACATTTTAATATATGTAAATGTTACATATTTTCATAGATTAAATCTATATTGATATTTTAAAACATCAAGTAGGTATAATTACTCTCAAAATAAACTTACTGTATTTTGGTTTGGTAATGTTAAAGTGAATAGCTCTATTGACTACAGTAAGATCATAGGCATGAATAGAGTTAACAGGATTGGGTTTTTAAAGAAATTTAAGTAGGAAAGGCATTAGCACCACCATTTGTTGTTAATACTGCTTTCACATATTCATTTAACCAAAGAAATTATTTAGAATGTTCATATCAGATTTTTATTTTTCCTTCCAATGAACATTTCTGAAGGTATCCTGGAACGTATTTTGTGTTTTGATTCCTGAAGGAGATGTGGAAATTAAGAACCTATAAACAGTACAAATCATGAAGGAAAGCTATTCTGTTCTCTGCAGCACCCTCTTAATAGAGGAAATGACATCAAAAATATCATCATCTGTAAAAAGCTGACTTGAGTGTATTGGTTTTAAAATATTTTTTAACAATTGACTCTTTTCAAGAGTCAAGGAATTTCTTTTCATTCCTCATGCTAGATCACCCATTTTACTTACACTAACATTTCAGTAGGAAAGAGCTCGTCATAGGTTTACTCATTCAAAGTAGTGCATTACCAGTAATTCCATTGCAATCAACTCTTGAATGAAGCCAAGCATGTTGCTGGTCAGGAAGGGTTAGTGCGGTCTACTTTGGCCCACAGTACTCTGAAATCTGATGCAGGGCAAGTTGATTAATCATAATGGATCATTCTCTAGGGAACACTAATAGTGTGAGCACTTTCTCTTCTTCAAATATTGCCTCTGTGTTGGCAAAAACAGTCATTTTGTGAAGACCTAGTGTTGAAAAGAATTGTAGAGTCTTAAGTGAAAAATTCTTAGGTCCCTAACAAATGATCTTGCCCTTAGCAGTTATTTATGAATGGGAGAGCTGATTTGCACCTGTCCAGCAGAAACTGGATAACATAAGTCTGATTTTTTTGCTAATGATTTCTAAGAGTACACCTTCAGGTGATGTTTGCCTGCAGGTACAATGTAAATACTCTTATTTTCCATAGATTTCTTTGAATCCCAGTAACAGTGATTTGAGCCATAGAATTACCATTTCTCCTCTAGTTTTCTTTCGTTGATATTCTTTCTTATTTTTGTAATATATGTTAGAAAATAATGTAATTAAAGACTGAGAAAGGCCTTAATTTCTGAAGATGTTCTAAATCTTTCTGCTACTTCACTCCCTGACTTCTTGCATTTCACATAAGGACTATACACTTTGTGTTTATCACTTGGCCTTTCCAAACTTGAACAGGGATCATGCTCATTTCTCCTCATCTCCTACTGGAACTTGAGTCTATATTACCAAAGTCAAAGGTGATATAGAAAATAACTAAATATACATAGCTGCAAGATGTGCAGCATCTTCTGAGACGTACTTGTTATATTCTGTTCCCTTAGGTCATTCAGCATTAGGTAGGATGAAAACAGATGGAAAAAAATTATTTAAACTCATGATCATACAAAAGTCATTAGACTTCAGTTTGACTTTTATATTTAGTAGATATATTCTTTCATGATTTTTTTCATTCTGATAAAATTAACCCTTCTCCATATAGAATAAAACCAAAATAGTGGAAGGTAATGTATTTAATTTGCCTTTCAGAAGACTTTCCTCCCAGGCCTTCCGCTAACTGTATTTTTCTGCAAGGATACAAATAGTTCAGACTTGCACTGTTTGTAGGGGTTTTCCTTAAGCACTTCCCTGTGCTAGGTCTGCCTTGCATCCAGATACACATTCCAATGAGCTCTGGGAAGTGAATTTGGTCTGCAAGGGAATTTGTAATTGTCCATAACAGTTGATCAGTACAATTGCATGGGATGTAGTGGCAATTGCATTGAGTCGCTTTGGAAGCCTTATGTTAGATGAATTGATCAAGTGTTGGATGTTGGACAACAGTTCTCCCAAAGGTTTCATATGGTATGCAATCAAAACATTAATAGTGCTTGGAAAAGAACACACACAGTCACACAAAACAGAAGGAGAGTTGTTTAAGAGATGATGACAGACCATGGAATTGTCTGTGTTGTTCAGACATTTGAGACAGTTGCGGTGTGTACATCTTAATCATCTTTTTCTGCATTTAGCAAACTAACTGCAGCTTACTACAGGTATAAGCTAAGACAATTGGGTGATGTATATACTTGGAGGACACACAAATTTATAAAGTCATAGGCAGAAAAATGAAGGGGGAAAGCAGATGCAGTGGGCCAAGAACATGAGGGAGAGCTACCTATAAGAATCTAATATATCAAATGAGTGTTGGGATTTTGTGCTGACCGATGCACTGGTGAAAAAGTTGATAGCACTTTAAGAATTTAACAGCAAATTAGTAATACATAAAATATGCTTAGCCTTAGTTTTGAACCACAATCTGACAAAATGATTTCAGCAAATATGTTTGCTTAAACATACTATTCTCTAAAAGGTCAAATTATATCATCTTTGCCCGATATGGAATTACACAAAAAATGAACAGATAGAAATTCTGCCACACTGGCTCATGTGGCACCAGATTTTGATGTATTGTTCATCACAATAACACGCCTGATAAATGGTTCTGTAGAGATCAATAGAGCTTTTTCTCTGTAGTGGCTCAATACTCTCTGACTAGTTTTGGCAGAACTCATTATATAAATTGATGTGTATAGCTCAAATCCTTCCTTGAGTATAGAACACAGTTTTACAGTGAAATTCTTTTTAACCAGAAAAAATTCTGTATTATGTATTAATTTAAAAAGATAAAATATGTGTCAGAAAATTTGTGCTGATTGACAAACTGGAAGGACACGAGAAACAAGGAAGTAATAAAGGAGATGTATCCATTAAGGGAGGAGGAGGAAGTGGGCGTCAAAAAGGACTGTGGTGGATTGACACCAGGCACCCACCAAGCTGCTTTACCATTCCGCTTCCTCACCTGGACAGAGAAGAGAAAATATGCTGAAAGGTTCATGGTCAGGATAACGAACAGATCATTCAGCAATTACTGTCAGGGGCAAAAGAGACTTGAGTTGATGAAATTAATTTAATTTATTCTCATCTAAATGAGAGCAGGAAAATAAGAAATAAGAACAATCTTAAAACAACTTCCCCCACCCCTCCCTTTTTTCTAGGCTCAACTTCAGTCCTGATTTCTCCACCTGCTTACCCTGAGCAGTGCAGGGAAATAGGGAATAGGGGTTACAGTCAGTTCATTGTGTGTTATCTCCAATGCTCTTTCCTCCTTATGCTCTTCCCTTGCTCCAGCGTGGGATCCCACCCATGGGACAGAGTCCTTCCTGAACTTCTCCAATGTGGGTCCTTCCCATGGGCTGCAGTTCTTCGCAAACTACTCCAACATGAATCCTTTCCACAGAGTTCAGTCCTTCAGGAATGGAATGTTCCAGCATGGATCCCCTGTGGAGTCACAAGCCATGCCAGGAGCCTGCTCCAGCGTGGGCTCTCTGTGGGATCAGAGACTCCTTCAGGCACAGTCACCTGCTCTGATGTGGAACTCTTCATGGGCTGCAGGGGGACAACCTGCATCATCATGATCTTCACCACAGGCTGTAGGGAAATTTCTGCTCCAGCACCTGGAGAACCTTCTCTCCCTCCTTCAATGGCCTTGGTGCCTGTGGAGTTGTTTCTCTCACATATTCTCGCTCTACTCTTCAGCTGCAGTGGCACAGCAGTTTTTTCCCCATCTTAAATATGTTATCCCAGGCACTACCACCATCACTGATTGGCTCAGCCTTGGCCAGTGGTAAGTCCATCTGGCTGGAAGGGGCTCTATCGGACATACGGGAGGCTTCTAGCCCCCTGGCTGCTAAAACTTTGCCATATAAACCCAATACAAGGACAAAAACTAGTACTAATGAAAGACACCAACTATCCAAAAATGCTTTAGGTGAGATCCCTTTCATCTAACTTCACTGTAGACATCTGAGCTAATTGTCTAAATTTTCTGTATGGTCAAAGAGGAGAAACAGATATTTAATGGTCATTAAGGCTACAGTCACTGAAACTATCCAGTAAGTTTTTAGTATGTGCTGGAGCCCATATTTGTTTTCAGATGCTTAAGAAAGGAATTGGGAGTTGTGTAGAAATGCTGTTTGGATATTGTGGTAAATCTCATGCTGAAAATAACAATGTTGCCTGTTCACAACAGTCTAAAAGTACCTGGAATACTTCAACAGAATTGTAACCCTTCTACCTAGCTTGGCTCAAATGACATATCAGGCTTTGGTTTTAGCTGTACTTCAGGAAAAATATAGATAAACTGGAGATATCCAAAGGAAAAAATTAGAATTGTCAAAAAAGCTGGAAAAAGGGGGTTTTTTCCATGAAGAAAGAATGGGAAAAATGGCAAGTTTTATTTGAAAAAAGAGGGAATGGAAGGGTGACATGTCTGTAGATTTCAAAGAAAGGAACAAGCTTTTCTTTCTGATGATAGTGAATAGAATAATAATACCTAGAGTTAAATTTAGCAGAATTTTAATTTAGACTCCGAGAAAAGTTTTGTAACACTAATGTAATTGAACATTTGGAGGTGTTTGCCTAGAGACACTGTAATTTAGTTGTGTTAACAGCCCGCAATTTCAGTTGATAGAATTTTGTTAGTAATGACATAGGGATGCTTTAGGGGAACCTTCTTTCCTGAAGTATCTTCTACTGTATCAGCATCTCTTCAAGGTGTAAAATGCAGGGTTTTTTATCAAGTATTAATATTCTCTGTACCTGTTTCTCTTGCCGGCTGTCCATTGGGCAGTCAAGTATTGTGGCGGTGCTCTTGCCGCCCCATTTACCCATAACCACCAGTGGGGTTTATGATGACTGCATCCAGCTTACTCTTGACTTTGGGGAACAGATGGAAACAGGGTACCCAAGGGCTGTCTGGAACCCAGTTGTCTTGCTAGTATGGAACTATGTCAATCCTCTTACTCTATAAATAGTGGACAGCTCTCCTGCACGGCAAGAGGATCTCCCCTTGAGTAGTGTTGCTGGTTTGGCTGAAGCAGGGCCAAACCACAGGGCAAATTCTCTCTCTCCAATCAGCCTCTTCCCCGTTTCAGAAGAGAAGGGTTAGGAGAGAGATAAAAGGGAAAGATAAAGTAAGCGGGCAAGGTTTCAGCTGAGTTTTGGAAACTAAAACTATTTTAATAATGACAGAAAAATATTACATGAACAACAAACAACAACAAGGTGTTAACAAATGTATACGAGATTCAGGGATCTGGTGCGGCAGGCATTAAACCGCAGGCAAATTACCACTTAATGGCCGTGGCAGGTCGCCTGGAGCAGGGGCAGGGGCTGCCCCCACCGGGTGCGGCCGGGCTGGAGCAGCAGCCGGTGGAGCCGGCAGTGATGGCAGTTGCGGCAGCAGTGACCAGCAGGACAGCTCTGGAGTGAACAGCGACAGTCTGAGTGGCAGCAAGAGGTACCGGCCAGCAGCCAGGAGTGAGCAGCAGTGAGCAGGATTGCCGGTCAGCAACCGCCCATCCCCTCAGCAGCCACCGCAGCAACAGCTGCAACTGGAATGTTTCCAGCAGGGGCAGGGTGGCAGACAGCCAGGGCATGAGGTCTGTCACTCCCTGTACGTGGTTTCTTACAGAGACACCGTCCCACCAAGTAGCTCCACAGCCAATGAGGTGCAGTGACGTGCAGGGGGAAGAATACCTTAACTGATTTGTTTCAAAGGTCAATCAAACTGGTTTTATATTAAACCAGGACAGTAAGGATGCCTCCCAAGGTTAATCCTTGAGGTTGAGTTTCCTTGCCACAACAGATTCTGGGTAAGTGGTTAACGACATGCTAAACTTTGAAATCTTAGCTAAGTGATATAAAGGACTGATTGCGCATATATAATCCTTAAGACATAAACTGTTGACTGAGATTGGGACTAGTTGTGGATCCAGCCACACTTACACTCCTCTCAGGAAAGGAGCTTAGAAAACACGAGTGTACTTTCTGAACCTCATGATTCAAAGGGAGTTTTGACAGTTTGGTTTGTCCTCTATGCAGTAAATAATCAAGTGTACCTTCTCACTCAATCTTGTTAAACCACTGTTGCATTTACCTTTGAACTTTGTCAACTCACTACTTAACACAAATAAAGTATGTTGTTGCTCCTCTCTTAGGAGGGAAGGGCATGACCCCACCCACAATAAGAATGTGTGTGTAAGTTTTGCACATAGCAAATGTGCTTCTGTCAATTGCACACATACAAGAATCTGGTCTTACACGTTCTTGCTAGAATAAAAAAAATGATGGCAATAGAAAGTTTTTTTTTAAAAAAAAATCATTTAGGAAGGCAGAGCAAGGAGAGTCAAAAAGGAAGTATTTTATTTACATTAAGAACAGTAATTTTAACTTTACGGTAATTACAGTAAGCGGTAGGAGCTGAAAGACCTCAGATAACCACCATTTCTGAAAGAAGCAGAACAAAACAAGAAGTATTATCAGTGTGAGTTCCTCTGGAAACGGTTAGAACACTATTAAGAATAAGATATTAGCATGGAGTGTTTAAAGCAGCTCTTGCAATCAAATTAGTGTGAGCTCTGGACAAAATCTCCATATAGGGTTGTATTTTCATCTTTGTGAATGTGATTGTACAAACACTTCTGAGCTGAACTATAATATTGGAATCTGAGAAAGAGAGGACAAATTATCATCACGCCTGCTTCCTACTTGTTCCTGTAGTTTTAGCTTTTGTCATACTTCTCATAACAATGGCTGTTTCCTCCTAAAACACTGGTGATGACAATAAGTCATATGGTTGTACAAGAATGATAGTTTTCATTTAAAATAAAAGTAGGTTTATAACCTATTTATTTTTTAGAATCTTTAGGAGTTTAAAAAAGAAATTGGAAGAAAATAACCCCAGAATAGTAGTGTTCTACAAAAGGGTGACCAAGACATGGAAATTGCAAAGGGAAGTCTTATGAAAATTGTGTTTGGGGAAAAAAAAAAGAATCAGAAACAAAAGATAAAAATCAGATTCTTTTCAGAAGTAATACCAAATACACAACTCATCCTTTTAAATATCTGGGGTGATCTGTCCTCATCTTTGTAAGAATTATCAAACAATAATGATTTTTCAGGATGTCTACTTTTACAGCAATGATCTCAATTGCCAACCCTTTGGGAACAGATGGAATGAAAAGGTACAAAATCTAGATTTGATGTGCAACAATGGAAGAAAGTATGTTTACATGTGTGTGTGATAGTTGTAGATATATGCACACTCGTAAAAAAAAAGTACAAGTGGTGGCATTGGAAGGAGTATTAGCCCTGCTGAATTTGTTATTATCAGTGATGTTATAGGGAGTAACAGGCAGGGATGGGCGCTTGGAAGATCTCGCGATGTACGGAAAGAATAGGGATCCTCCCACGAAGGCAGACTAAGGGCAGGGTTATCAGCAGCCCCTAGTATATAAGGCTTTGTAACTACGCAATAAACGCCATTTGAGCTTCCTCTACATTAGAGTCAGTGTCTCATTTGGTCCTCGCCGGGGAGGAGCGAGTGTCCGGCACATGGGGGTCTGCAAGCCTTGAAGTGGAAGCACAACACAGTGATACATCTTACATGTCATTTTACTGAATCAAACAGGATTGTAATATGACTCAAAGGCTCACATGTTACTATTGTAGAGGAGAAACACCAGGGCTATGAGCTGATATACTGAAATACGTGTGTAGCTTTCAGCGCTGGAATGGTTCTCGTCACTGCTTGTTCCTGAGCAAAGATTAAAACACCGTTGCTCAAGTCTGTCTAGGTGGATTTTACTCCCCTGAATTTCCTAACATCAAATGAAAATTGCTAGTTGTGTCAAACCTTTACTCTGTTTTTTGTTTGTTTTTCAGTGTAAATAAAGATAGAAAAAGAAATAGAAGAGCTGTCTCCTTTCTAGTTAGAAGCTCCAGCAGCAGAGGTTATGCAACGTGTGGTTTTAGTCTCAGCATGGTCTCTGATTCTTCCTTGCCATGGGTGGAATATAAGCTACTTTATTCTTTTATCTATAGCCTGGTGTCTTGCTTTTCCACCACTCCCTTTCAGTTGGATTAAGTCCTTTAAGCACCCATGATGTCTGGCTGTTCACCTTTCTTCATATGCAGCATCAGCTGAACACCAGGAAGATCTATTCTACCCTCTAGGCAACTGGCTAGGCCAGCAAAGCAGTCAAGTAACACACACAAGTTTCCAGTTTACCTGTGGGTTCTATGGGTCATAAAAATGAAATATGCCATGAAAATTGCCTATCACGTCTCCTAATTACCATGTGCTATTACAGTCATGGGTGATGACTTGGTGGGTGACATAGCAGAGAGTGCTTTCAGAAACAACGTGTTAAAATATTACTACATTAGATATTAAGGTTTGGGTTGGTATCTGAAGATGCAAAATCTGCAGATGGAAATCAGAACTATTATATTCTGTGCTATGCATTTCCAAGGGCCCCTGCTTTCCCCCTGTTTTTTTCATTTCTTTAGCAGCCTACTAAGACTCATAAAGGTAGAGGTTGCACTGTAAGATCGCTATCTGCCCACCAAATGTGAAGTCCATTTTGAGTCTTGAATGTTATGGATGCAACTTTTCCAGCCACTTTCCCAGCACTATCAAAGTGGCTAAAAATCAAGCAGCAGCGTTTCAACCTCTCATTGTATAGCTGCAAGTAATGAAACAGTAGTCAAAGAACAAGCTAGTCATGCCCGAGCTCTAAATTCCAGGTAGTTCCATTTTATGATATATAATACATGTGGTTTATTTTCAATTATCTAGTTTATTTGCTTTTTATATAATGCAATCATAGACATGCAGTGTATTTCTCAGATCTGAATAAGTTATTTCAAATGAGATACTAAAATCCATGATTAATTACATTATAATGCTCAAATCAGATTCTGCTTTGTGGCTGGTCAAATATACAGTTTTATTACAAGATTAGAAACCTTTTAAAATTAAGTAGCAGCAGGCATCCGTAGATGCACAAGCTAACACTAATGCAGTTAGGGATGCATGACTACTAAATGATATCTTCAGAGAGTTACATCTTGGCCACAAAGCTTTATCTTGTTTTATATTGCATAGAATTAAATATTAGTCACAAGGTGAACTTAGTTTTTATTTTCTTTTTGTAAATTTCAAAGATCCTTTGCAGAATTTTATCCTTCAGTTTGAAGGGCAGAATTCGCAAACATTTGGCCCATGATTTTCTGTTGAAATATCTTAAGCCACTTTATTTCCCCCTCAGTTTTAGTGAATTGTATAGACAGATCCAAGATGAGCAGATATAAGGATAATAATATATATAATATATTATTTAATATATTATATAATATAATAAGGATATAAGAAAATACTGTGCTGGATGTTCAAATTTGAATCTGTCTTCTAATGTTGTGCATGAAGACTTTGATGTAATCCTTTTTTAGGAGCATTGCAGAAAGTCTTTCTATTTTCAGTGGTCAAATAAATGACTTTCATGTAGAATTGTTTCTTTTTATCTTTTCATTAATATTTTACTATTCAAGTAATTCAATAACACTAGCCAGAATCTTGGTAATATTGTTTTGCTCTATTAAATCATAGGATACACGGACAAAATAAAAAGCTTGTACTCTTTACAGGTAATGATTTTTAAACAACATTTACTATGAATCTCCCAAGATGATGCAATGGAATCCAAATTTGGTACTACCAGTCATTACTATTCTAATTCATTTTTAAACCCTTGCAAATGTAAGCATGACTATTACATGTACTCCTTTATAAGTTTCTAAGTTGTATAATATTGCAAGAGACGGGTTAATGCAGAAAGCAATCAAAGAACAGTTGAAAATGGCCACAATGTTAGAGGTAAAGGCTAGGAATTTTTTTTTTTTTTTTAAAGTTTTTCTGGATGGAGTGGAGTTGGTGGGACTTGTTCTTTGACTAGTAGTGAGACAAGGCTCCAGAGTTTGCTGCGGTGAAGCTGGACTTAGAAAGACTTGTATTAAAATGTGATGTGTGGGAAAATGGCTCTGTTATATCGACATCTAGGAGAAATGTTTGTTTAACATGAATGGTCTTCACAGGTGTCCTCATGGTATCAGTCTACAAGAATTGTTAGTAGTCAAGAGCCTTAAGAAGTTTCAGCTCCTTCTTGATAGATGAAAACATGCTATGTGCTATGAAGATGCATTGAATTCACGATATATGAAACATGAGGGGTTTTTATTCTGGCACCATTGAAGCTATGCAGTTTAACCTATCATTTTATCCATTGAATCAACATTGAGCTGAAACAGGGGTATCTTCCTGCACAAAACCAAATGAAGAATCAACTTTTTCTCTGGCCATGATTAAGAAAATCTAGAATATAAGTGGAAGCCAGAATTTACTTTAGCATATGTATCACAGAAAGAGTCGAGTCATGTTCTTAAACAGAGAAACTTGTCTGATTTGCTAAAGTGCTCATCTGCATAGGTAAGAGAATGCTATGTTTAGCAGGGAGCTTTGACACACTTTTAACCCAATCCAGGACATTTCCACTCTTCTGAACAAAGTGGAGTATTTTGCAGATGTAATTTTTCACCACTAATCTAATCAGTAGACCAGGTCTCCAGCTGATGTGAATCAGTCTTGGATCATCCCAGTTTAATTGTCAAAACTGCTTTACACCAACTGAGAATTTGCTCCTCTCTATTTAATTTGTCTCCTGTCCTGTTTCTTTGTTGTTCTCATCTGATGTTCGCATTCTATCCATGTATCTTCCTGGTTAAAGTCTAGTGACTATGCCGGAGAGATGTTATCCTCATCAATAATTTTCTTTATGGGGCCTGGCCAATTGGCACTCAATGCATGATCAATTTCTGGGGCAAGACATAAAATGGCTTTTATATCGACTTCACACATCTCTGATTCTACAGCTGGCTAAACGCTGAGTGAACCCTCCAGCTCAAATTAAATCATCCTGCTGCATCTGAAAGAACCAATTCCAGAAAGTGTCTGGAATGTGTGACTTCCTTTTTTTGGTGCTTTTTTCCCAGGTAAGTCCTTTTTAATCCCCAGAGAGAACTGTGGCAGTTATTCCACCTTTTTCTGTTAGGCGAAGCCTGAGAGAACTAGCACAATCTGCTTTTAAGCTGGAAAGACACAAAATGCCAGAGATAACATTTTGCTAGGTCTTTCTTGGTGCCTGATAGGAATGACAAGACTCTATTCCATGTCCTTTAGAAACTAGGTCTCATTTTGCTCATTTGTGCTTAGCTCCTCAATACTAAGATGATCGTTATACCTTAAAACTCAAAATAATATGCTGGACCACCTTCAGTTGACAAAATTAGTTTTTTGCAGTAGCTTCTCCTTGGAATTAAATACACCACTAATGCAACATGGAGACATAGGAATGTATACGTATGTTTTGTGGATGCTCGTCACGACTGTTCATCTGGTAGTATATTGATGAAAAGAGCTGATGATGTTATACTAGTTTCCAATTGAAACAAGATCTATTTATTTGTCTAAATGTAGGTAGGGAAAATGGATCAAGTACTCACAACATGACTGGACTGAAACTAAAGCTAAGCTTAAATGTAAAGCTGTCATGAGGAAGATATTCCCAGGCCTTAAAGATCATCACAGAGAAGTTGTAATCTTCCTGTTTCCCTTTCTGTAAAGAACAAATAAATTACTTCCGCATTGCCTTTTTCATCTGTAGCACTTTTCTAAGTACTGTTACATTTTTTGGAAACCCAGGGAAGTGTGTTGCAGAGGGTAGAGTTTCATTTCGCTGATGATATCAGACATCTTCATGTTTGATCTGTGGTAAGATTACCACCATTATGATCCTCTTCTTTTTCCCCTGTGTATTTTCTTCCTTCATTTGATCCCATTAACTTTTAGTCTTATTTGCTTATGTGTGTTCTGAAAATCAGGAATCACCAAGACACTTTCAAGAACCTCTTCAACTAGCAGCTAATAAAACCCCTCTGAAGAAAACCTCCTATGGTAATCAGTTGAAGATTTCTCCGTTTAACTTGGAAGTCTCTGAGATGCAACTATAGAGTAAGCCAGCAGAGTTCAGAAACCCGCTCAGATAAGTAACTTGAGATTTTACTGCAGCATGTATCTTTAGCTCAAGGACTCCTTGGATCAAAGATGTCTTGAATTTTTACAGTGTTTGATCAAAATTGACACATAGGTAGAAAGCCCCTTTAAAAGTTTCCTTTTAATTAAACACCTAATTGATTTTCACAATATATTGTCTTGATTTCTTAAGAGACAACTGAAAAACATACTGTTGTATTGCCTACCATTTTTTTCCCTAAAATCTGTCTTCTGATGGCACTCATTCAAATCTGTTCTTAAAACAACAAAACCACCAATGTTCCTTTAATTTCAGTGACTAGTTATTTGGAGCTATGAAACAGTTCTGACTTCTACAGCAAACACCAATGGAATTATAGCTATGAGAAGGATTTACTATGTCAGCACTGACTAAAGTAAATAGCAAATTGTGAGACTTATACTGTGCTGAGTGAACAGAAATCCTCTTCAGAATATAATTTTTGGTGATTTTGCAAATTAGGCAAGAGATGGTATAAATTTTTTTTTGTTTGTTGCTGTTCTGCAGGGACACTGTTAATGTGTCTATCATTATATGTTGGATTAGTTTAACTGAATCTGGATTATTTTGTGTTGTGGTGCACAAAATATTTGTCCTTTGATTATAACTATCAAGCCTTAGTGTCCTTTACTTTGATGCCTGGGAGTTGTGGCACAGAAAATGAGGCAAGGAGAGGCAGCAGCATGTGGTGTTTGCCTTGTCAGAATGCACCCTTGGTGGGTGAGACCAGTCCCATTGCGCCTGATTAACTCTGGCCACAAAAGCTCTTCCCAGTTCCACAAAACGGACAAGAAAATCTAATGCAGAAGGTCTGCCACCTTGGCTTTTATTTATCTTGGGCTGCTGACTGACATTGGCATAGCAACAGAGGGACTAAGAACAAAATGAAATGAGTGGTGGTTGATATTGCTGCCCAGCGGGTAACACCTGTGTCACTGGAAGTGGGGGGGTGAAGACAGACATCACTTCAGGATTTTTTTTTTTACATTATTTAAACTCTTTATTTAGATTTTCCTTGGACTTTTAGGAAGTGAGGGAATCCATAGTGTGTTCACCTTCAAGAGTTTTCACCTTTGCAGGGAGATATGCCTTGAAAAGTTGTCCAGACTCTTGCAGCCCTCAATATAAACACAGTCTTCCTCGTACAGTGATCTAAGGTTTCTTTCTCTTTATCATCCTGTACCACACTGAAGCTGCTGGGGTTGCTCTCACTGGTAACTGGTATGCATGCTCTGCAGGCTGATAGTCCTAAGGGTTGTCTTATATGGTTTGCTTGTAACAGGAACTCAGATTCAGCCATAGTTTAGTCTATACCACTTAATTTATTAAATTAATTGATTAAATTGGGTTCTCTGATCACATCCCATCTTTCGCTATTGCACAAGCAGGGCCATAATGATAGACAGGCTGGGCTGGAAAACAAGAATGAGGATTAGTTCAAATGAAGCCATAATCTTACAAAGCAAGTGAGAAAGAGCTGATAGATCAAATTGAAAAGGTAGGTTTTTCTCAATACTTTTTTTTTAAGTTTTCAAGTGAGATGTTCTCTGCCTGGTCTTGTGTGGTCTGTGACATTTCTCATTAAACAATCTGTCATATGTTATAAATGAGGTGCTTATGGGGCATGGGACGGTGGTGCTGGGGTGTGTCCCTAATAAGATTCAGGGTTAGCAAGGCTAGATCTTTGGTATGGGAAAGACACAGGGGGTTGAAATCTCTGCAGAACGTGTCATTTTGTTAAAATCTTGTGCTCTTTTCCTAGATACTTTGGATCCTAAAGCATGGGCCCAGTGATAGTCCTGCCTTGCCTGCTAGTTTACAGGTAGGCTGAGATTATTTAGGGCATTTCCTATGCTCTGCTACTGTTCTTGATTATTTTGTGTTGCCTGGAATTTACAGAAAAAAAGCTACAAAATTTTGTCTCATTCAGGTAAAATCATGCCTGTTCATGAATGGTTAAGAAAGGTAGTACAGAAGTCATTGGCTCATCTGTTTGGTTTTTTTTTTTCCATTTTCCCCTAATAGAAGTGTTATGCTTGAATAGAGATCTCTAAAGAAGATGTTATTACTGTTGTGAGCATAATTTTGACTGTGGCAAGAAAATTTTATGAAGTAACAACGCTTTGTTTCATTTCTTAAGTGATCAGAACCTGAAAAAATAAAAATTGTTGATTCAGTGACTGAGTTTAAACCAAAGCAATATGGGTATTTAGGCTGTGGCTCTGTGCTATGCTAAGCTTCTGCTCCCTAAAATAAAACGAAATGTCATCTGGTGCATCTCTCTTCCCTATATGCTGCCAGTGGAATACTCTAACCCAAAGAGGATGCCTACTGCTTGGACTACTTCAGAACCTGTTTGACTCTACTCAGCCACAAGGTAGTCTTAGGTCCTTTATGGATACTTAAATTTCTCTGACAATAGACACTGAAAGATTACTTTGTTCTACAGAGCAAACATGCTTCCTTCTCCCCAATGTTTCTTTAAGAAACAGCTTTAGAATTTCTCTAACTGGTTAAACTTTATTTGCTTACTGTGAGATGAATTTAATGAAATAGAAAATTTTCTGAGCTAGCTGAAGAAATACTCTCTTAGAAGTGTAGTTCTGAACAAGGTAGAATATTTCTTCATAATATCGTCATTCTAATTAATTCTCTCCCCCCAACTGGAAAAAAAAAACTTATCAGAAAGCCATGACATACCCTAGGAACCAGAGGAAAAAACAAATATAGAGTCTTAATTGTTGTAAATCTATAAAAACCCAGCTAGAACAGTCTGTTGTCCATATCCTAGGAAGCTTTAAATTTAATCTACCACATCATGATGATTTACAGGAATTCTCCTGCTTTCAATTTACTGAACATGTCACCCACCCTAATGGATTTTAGATTGTTTTCAGATCCCTCCTTCTGATAGAGAAATTGTATCTTGAACCAGGTTTGGGGTTTTTTTTCTGAATTTCTCTACATTGAATTTCTCTACATTTAAAGAGCAACATCAGTTGTTATGCTAATATGTTTTTTTAAAAAAATGTACTGGGATAAAGGGGGAGTGCAGAGAAGCAAAGTTTCTGTTTTCTGGACTCTACATAATATGTTTACACATGCACTAAAATTCAGGCTTATAAGTTGATTGCTTAAAAAACCAAACAAAATAAAACAACAACAAAAACCCCCTAAAATAATAAAAAACACCCAAATAACCGCTGAGTTAGAAAGAAGAAATAGCCTAGAGTGGTTAGAGCAAAATGTCAGAATTCAGAGAGGTATCTCCTGCCACCTAAATCTATATTCTTGATGGCATTTTAGGTGTTTTCTTTCTAAATCAGTGAGATCCTTTGAAGGCAGTTTTCACTGAGCATGAGTAAAAGAATGTGGCCGTTTGAACTGATGCCTGAAAGACATCAGATGACTGAAAGACTACAGAACGTCTGTAGGTACTTCTTAAAACCTTTCCTAGGCTTTAAAGATCCTTTTAAGCACCTTTGAAAATTCCAGCCTCCAATGACTAGGGTATATTAAATATTACAGTATATTAATATAGGGTATATTAAATATAGCAATCAAACAGGGAAAAAACTTACCAGGAGCAATTTTCTCCATACATGGGCAAACGGTGCCAGTAGAATAAATTCTGCCTCTGTATATATTATTGTCTATATGGAGGACTTACAGGGTTATGGCTTGCATGAGTTTTAGTAATCAAAGTACCCCAAGATAGTGAAGTACTTGCTCTGATGACTGGTATGAGATCAGCTCCCACGGTGCTTCATCTTCATGGCTGTGGTTACCCCTGTTGGCAAGAAAAAAACAGAATGAACATGGCAGCATATGCTGTAGGCATATGCTTGAGTTAAATTTTTTCCAGTGTTCAGTGGGTTTTTTGGTCATTTTTCTGTGCCGTTGAAAAAGCTGTTATGCTCAAACATCATTGTTTTGTGGGCTGGGGTGTTTGTGGGATTTTGGGAGTATGTTTTTGCCGCTGGCTTATCAAAGCAATATGTTGAAAACAGTATCTCTGAGGAAATTCTCATGCACTGGAGGCTAAGGTATAAATCAGTACAACTGTATGTAAGGTAGTGAAGTAATACCAAGTGTGTGGATTTTATTGGTCTGAGCAGAGCATCTTATCATTACAGCTGTACAATTTTGAACTTAAGCTTAAGTTCAAAGCTGGCCAGGGTAGTTCTCTGTGACCTTTCACTTCATCAGATAAGTAAGTTTCAAAGGGTCATTCAAACACTGAAAGACCATTGTGTCTAATTGGGCATATAATCTCTCATACTTTCTGTTGTATACCTGCTGAGCGCACTGAATAAACCTAAAAGCAATTTAATAGCTATTCGTGATGTGATGCGATGTCAAGCAGACCTCAGGGAAAGAGGCTTGTATTTTCCAGGCCAACCAGCCTGCCATACTGTTACTTTCCAGCTTATGTATAATGTGTCATGTCACATTTCTAAGGTCTTGGTGGCAGATCTAGCTGTGCTACAGTCCTACAATCTAGTGAGCTCTCCTTGTCTCAATCCACTTTGCATTAGGTATGATAGCTGAGTAATTTTACAGAAAGTAATTTTCTTCCAGCTGAGATAATAAATTCATAGATCTGTGATAACCATCTACAGCACTTGAGATAACGATACCCCCGACTTGAATAAATTATCCATCCTCCAAACCTTTACCTTTAACCAAAGACTTAGGTTGTGGCTTTGCTAGACCTGCTGTGTTGAAGTCTAAGGAGATTCTACACAGTCAAACTCCCCTAAAAGCTTCCTGGGAAACAGCACTCTGACAGATGGCTTCCAATAAAGTGGAGGCGTACATTCCTACATGTCCCTTCTGAGGAAGGGTGTGAATGGTCTGGTAGGTGTCAGAAACAACCAATGAGCCTGGTGCACCAGAATGAAAAGCCATGAGACTGAACTGGGTGGGTCTTACTGATCAGTCACCTGTTCAAGTATATACTAATTCCATTATTGCTGTCAGCCCAGAAATTGGAAGAGGTTTTGTAACAGACCTGTGATGGACTTCAAAACTGGATTTCCATTGTATTTTTTCTAGGCCTTACCAAAAAAATGGCTAATGAACCTGTGACTGAATTGCATTTATTGGAAGGTCACAGCAAAATTGAGTCTCCTGAACTTACAAGGTGGTAACCCATTATACGCAACAAAGTATTTTTCATTCCTTGATTATGCATTATAGTATCATTAATCATGATGAAATCTTTAGCTATTAATGCAGCTGTGCTGTATAATTTCAGATTTTCAATTATTCTAGCACAGTTCAACATCCACCTCAAAGCACCTGTCCCAATGATAGTGGCTTATGTGTGCAGAAGGTGCAGTAATACTTCTTCTTTGATTACAAAATGAGTTCTCCTTTTACAAAGATAAAACAAAGTACTGCTTAATATTTTAGGGTAAAACTGTAGGCAATAGTATGAATATTGTTATACCACTAAAAAATTCGAATAACTCAGTACAGCAAATGTTACTTTACATGGACAGTCATATTTTTCATTTCCTACTAACTAACAATTATTTCATTGACAATACCCCAGACTTTTTTCAGAACTTTGAAATGCTTCAGAGATAACTCCAAATGTTATGGATTAAATGCACTTCTTTAAAAGACAGTAACTTACCCAGCCTTCTGAGAGAGGAAAAATCTACCATTTTAGATTTCCTGCTGTTAAAAGGTCAACATTTATCCACGTATCTTGCAGTAGATTATCAGGAGAGTTCCTGTTCTTCTTTGTTAATTTCTTTTGAATAGACAGTCAAATACTGTGTTATCATAGGATGCCACAGTGTGGTAGCTGTTGGTAAATGCTCTGTGTGTGTGTTTGGTTTTTTCTTTTTCTTTTTTTTTTTTTAATAATTACATTTTAAAATGTTTTTTCATGTGTTTGCTTCTTGTCTTACTGAGATTTTATATGTTAACCCCCCCTTTCCCTAAAATGGACCTTTTTCCTGAGAGTGAATTCTAAGAATTTTCACGACGTTATCCTTGCTTTTAGTTTGTGATGGATTTTGGGGCTGCCTTTCCAATTATGGGCTGCCTTTCCTCTTTATGGATGCACAAGCTGAGTATAAAACTTCGCTACTAGATGGGATTGGAGATTTCAGCTATATACTAAACCAGAATCTCTTCTATAGCAGGAGTCCTTCAGTAGCAGATTGTGGATTATGCTCCCTTGATTTTGCAATCTGAATGATGTTTATATGACCAACAGGAAGCTTATCATAGTCACACTATATCTTACAGTATAGGAGGAACAGTGGAGGCGGAGATGGAAGTGACAGCACCAAGTACATAAGCGATGAGGGATGGGCTGCTGTGCATCTTTATAGAGAGTAATATACAAATACAAATGCAGTATCTGCATATTCATCACTGTGCTTGTGGGTATTAAAAATTGCAACAGTTAAAGTGCTGGTAACTAGAAAGAATCTTGCAGGAAGTATAGGATCTCCTTATCTCAGTTTCCCAATAAATGATTTGCTGCTGTAGTTACGTTGATGAAAATATTTATTTCTGTTGCAGAGACAGATTTTTAAAATCTCATATCTTTGGGTAGCAGGGCAACTAAAACCAAAATAAAATGGGGTTTTATACCCCTTTGGTTGAGAGACTCTTAGGATATAGAGTTACTTTATTTATTAGCCTGACAATCTGTTTTCTGTGTTTAGAACTTGCTTACCTTCTGGTTATGGTCCATTACCCTGACTGATCACTTTCATCTCAGGACATGGGTAATGGATAGAAATGAAACTGCTTTGTCAAGAGAGTCATCTCCTGCTTCTTCAGAAGATGGAAAGCATGCTGTAGGTTGTGATTCAAGTGCTGCAGCAGAGAATGTCACTATCCCCATCATAACTGATGGCGATAAGCCAGATTTATTCTTTCTTTTATTGTTCCTCTGAAGCTAGTAGTAATACACTTGGAAAGAACATTTTCTGTTCCCTGAGGCTCTGGTAGGATATTAGAAACCAAATTCTGTCCTGTCCATTACGTATGAGTTTTGGGCAAAGAAGAGTCCCTGACCACTGCAGAGGCACAGTACCCGAGCAGATACCTTAAAATGTGAGCTAGACGCCTTATTAGGCTGCTCTTTGTAAACAGAACTATTTCCCTTTTAGTGAAGCAATTGAAGGGACTCTGCTTGAATAAAGTGGTGGGATTACACTGTTCTTAACTACTTTGTTTGACTAAGGTCTCACTGAGGGAGTTTCACCAAGGCAGGCTCTTCCATTGCCCCCAAGATTTTAATAAGTCTAGGCCAAAATCTGGTCTACTTTGTGAGGTTTTTGTGGGTTTAGTTTTTGTTGGGTTTTGGGTTTTTTTTTAATCTTTTCTTGCTGTTGCTTCCCACACAGCTTGTCAGCATTCTGCAAGGAAAAAGTCAAAAGAATGGAAAAACAAACTGAATGTGTTCTCAACACAATGAAAGCAAGAAAGTGGCAGCTGCTGAGTGAAAATTAGAACTGAAAAAAACTCCTCTCTATTCTGAAGGTGAATCTCTGAGATAAAACTCATTTTGCTAATAAAAAGTGGTGCTAACAGCCCCTTTTACAAGTACAAAAACCTGATGTCTCATTTCAATAGAGACTCAATGCAGTATATTTTGCCAGGAGTTCCCACTCCCATATGGGTTTTAGTTTTGTTTAGAAAAACAGTGAGCATGGTCGAGCATTTGCGAGCAAACCAGTTCTGGCAGTTCAGTCTCCTTTCATCTATTAGTTACCACTGCTTCAGGTAAATTGATAACACATGGTAGAGACAATAACTTTTAAAAAGCCCAGAAAGGTGTTTTTTGGCTCTTTTCACACTGACAGGTAGGACAATTGACCCAACAGTAACAACAGGTAAAGATGAACATCAGTGTTTTCTTCTGAAATATATCACATTTCTGAGGACACACACACACAAAACCCCCAAAAAACAAAAACAAAAAAAAAGCCTTTTGGAACAGGCTGTTGTATTACATGAGAATAGACTGACAGAAAGGGCCTCTGAGCTCTTCAGTTCTAAGTAATTTTTAAACAACACATAATGCCAAGAGTAAAACAAACTCGGAAAAACACTGGCAGAAAAAAAGGCACAGTGAAAAGTGCTGTCAGGTGAATCACTCTTGAACTGCAGCAGATGATTGCAAAGCAGAATTTCTTCTTTTTGTCTGAAATCAAACAGAAAAATAAATAAGAAAAAGTAGTTTTATTTCTTAATTCTGTATTGCCTGAACAATCAAGCCAAGACAACTATAACTATTGACTCAGAGAAAGGAAGATAAAAGACTGCAGTACAGAAAAGGAAAATTAAGGGACTTTTGTGAGCTTGTGAAGATAATTATGTTCTATATAAGAATGTACAAGGAACCAGTAGAATATAAGAAAAATGTGCAAATTTGTGACTCATCAACCACTTACCAAATTTCAAGGTAGAAATTCCTGAGAAGAGGATAATATGATTGTGGGCTGGAACAAAGCACCTGAAAATACTGAAGAATCCAGGATGTACTGAATAGGTTTATCCGCTATGCAAACCAATACAGTATATGGCGAGAACATACTACTCTTACACTATCCAGTTCAGATTTTTCTAATCATAATTAAAGAAAAAAACCAAACCAAAACAAAACAGAAGGAGTTATATCACCTGAAGTTATAGCTACAGCAGGGGAAAATGTTAAGTGTTACAGCAAACATCAAAAAACACCCCAAATAAGAAGGATAGAGTTGGAGGTAAGTCTATCCTTCCAAGTCAGCACACTTTGCACAAGGGCTAGGAGAGTGAACTACTCTAAATACAAGGAATCTACCTGCAGCAGATAAACCCCCAGAGGGTTTATCCTAGTACTCAGGACAGGAAAAGGGGAAATTGTTCTCAAAAGGGTTTATTAAGAGGCAGTTTACACTGCTTGGTATCATGGGATGAACAGATGCTCATTTTCCAATACTGTCTCAATTCCAGCTGATCAATTTATGAAGCAGGGATGCACCAAATTCCTATGCTGTGAGTGATTACTCAACAGCAGATACCTACATAGCCTTCAAAAGGTGGTTGTTCAGTCCAGTGTGCATCTGTGCTTACCAAAAAATACATTAATGATTTGTATAAATGGTAACATCATGTCAGAGAATCACGGAATAATTTAATTCAGGAGGGATCTCTGGAGGTCTCTGGTCCACCCTCTGTTCAAAGTAGCTCAAATTTCAGAGTAGGTTGCAATTTTGAATACCTTCAAGGATGGAGTTTCCTAAGCTCCTCTTGGTTTTTGTTCTAGTGCTTTATCACTGAGATTGAGAAGATTTTTTTTTTCACATTTTCACCAAAGCGTTCTTATATGTAACTTGTAACTGTTGCTCTTTTCCTTTCAAAGAGTATCTCTAAATTAGAAGGGTGTAGCTGGACGATGATAAGATACCGACAACCTCAAACTGTCCGAGTATTAAGTCGGTTTCCGAAAGCACTGGGTTTCCGAGAAAAAAAGATATATTTGTGTCTTAAAAGTATAATGTTGGAGGCATGCAATGTAATATATTTTGTAATAATCTTATAAACCCTTTCAGTTACAGCAATAATATTGATGTCTCCTGCCTGTTGGATCCAAATTTCAAATAATTTTTTATAGTTCAGAAATGCTTGCCACTGAAACAAGTATATTGAAAAGTGTTCCTTACATGTATTCTTTATGATCAGAATTGCTTGAAAAATGGATGTCTTTGCTATTTCTCCTTTTGTACGTGCCTACAGAGAAGCTCAGAAAGGAAGGCAATATGAAGCGCTGAACAGCAGCAACCTCAGCCTGAGGTTTTATGGGGAAAAGTGGGACAACTGCTATTTCAGCCTGTGAAAGGTGTATATGGCTTCTTTCACCCTGAGCAGTAAATCATTAAAGAAGATGCTTCAAGTGTGTAGATGGAGCTCTACAACAAGTGAAAGGGATGCATAGTGCTAGTGTCTAACTGTTAATTTTAATAAACTTCCCTGTGAGCTGGAAGAAAGTGACTTGTTACCCTGTTATTCTTTTGTTGTTGGTACCCAAGAAAGTCCTTCAGCAGACACTATGGTAAACTATATATTTTGTCCTGAGAAAGTAATTTGATGCAAGAGGTAGAAAAGCTGAGAAGGATAAATTTGGAGAGTGAAAAGGGAATAGACTGGCTTAGTCATGAAGTACATATTTCCACAAATATTTAAGCAACTAAAGATGCAGTTACACTTATGAAAGAAACTGTAAAAGCTACTTGTGCAGGGACATGCATAGCTTGCTGATACAGGTGGTGTGATTGCTTTCAGAAAGGACTTTGTGGTATTCACAGAATCACAGAATCATCTGGTTGGAAGAGACCTTTAAGATCATCGAGTCCAACCTTTCATCCTGCACTGCCAGGGCCCCCAAACCATGTCCCTCAGCACCACATCCACACGACTTTTAAACACCTCCAGGGACGGGGACTCCACCACCTCCCTGGGCAACATGTTCCAATGCTTAAAGACCCTCTGTGGAAATAAAGTTTTCTTGATATCCAACCTAAATTTCCCCTGACGCAACTTAAGGCCATTTCCTCTCGTCCTGTCATTCGTAACATGGGAGAAGAGACCGACCCCCACCTCCCTACAACCTGAAGCCTCCTCTTCTCCAGACTAAACATTCCCAGCTCCCTCAGCCACTCCTCATAAGAAAAGTTCTCTAAACCCTTCACTAGTTTTCTTGCCCTTCTCTGAACCCGCTCCAGCACCTCAATGTCCTTCTTGAAGTGAGGGGCCCAAAACTGGACACAGTACTCAAGGTGTGGCCTCACCAGTGCCGAGTACAAGGGGACAATCACTTCCCTCCTCCTGCTGGTCACACTATTGCTGATACAAGCCAGGATGCCATTAGCTTTCTTGGCCACCTGGGCACACTGCTGGCTCATGTTCAATTGGCTGTTGACCAGCACCCCCAGGTCCTTTTCTGCTGGGCAGCTTTCCAGCCACTCTTCCCCAAGCTGTAATGCTGCAGGGGGTTGTTGTGGCCCAAGTGCAGGACCTGGCACTTGGTCTTGTTGAGTTTCATACTGTTGGCCTCAGCCCATCCATCCAGCCTGTCCAGATCCCTCTGCAGAGCCTCCCGACCCCAAGGCAGATCAACACTTCCTCCCAAGTTAGTGTCATCTGTAAACTTACTGAGGGTGCACTTGATCCCCTCATCCAGATGGTGGATAAAGATATTAAAGAGGACAGGCCCCAATACTGAGCCCTGAGGAACACCACTGGTGACCGGCTGCCAACTGGACTTAACTCCACTCACCACCACTCTCTGGGCCCGGCCATCCAGGCAGTTTTTGATCCAGTGAAATGTACACCCGTCCAGGCCATAGGCAGCCAGTTTCTGCAGAAGAATGTTGCACAAAACAGTGTCAAAGGCCTTGCTAAAATCCAGGTAAACAACATCCACAGCTCTTCCCTCGTCTACTAGACAGGTCACTTTGTTGTAGAAGGAGATCAGGTTGGTCAAACAGGACCTTCCCTTCATAAATCCATGTTGACAGGGCCTGATCACCTGACTATCCTGTGCATGCTGCATGATGACACTCAAGATGATCTGCTCCATGACTTTCCCAGGCACTGAGCTCAGACTGACAGGCCTGTAGTTCCCTGGGTCCTCCTTCCAGCCTTTCTTGTAGATCAGCGTCACATTTGCTAACCTCCAGTCAGCTGGTACCTCCCCTGTTAGCCAGGATTGTTGGTAAATGATGGGAAGTGGCTTGGCGATCACCCCCACCAGCTCCCTCAGAACTCTTGGGTGGATCTCGTCCGGCCCCATAGACTTGTGCACATTTAAGCTGTGTAGCAGTTCACTTACCGTGTCCTCTTGGATGGAAACTTGATAATGCTCTCCATCCCCACCATCTGGTTCTAGAGGCCGTGCACCCAGTAAGTTGGTCTGACCATTAAAGACTGAGACAAAGAAGGCATTGAGTACCTCAGCCTTTTCTTCATCTTTAGTCACTATTTCTCCCATTGCATTTAGCAAGGGATGGAGAGTCTCCTTAACCCTTCTTTTGCTATTAAGGTATTTATAGAAACTTTTTTTATTGTCTTTTATGCTAGCAGCCAGATCAAGCTCTAGCTGGGCTTTTGCCTTTCTAGTCTTCTCCCTGCATAGTCTCACAGAATCTTTGTAGTTTTCGTGAGTGACTTCCCCCTTCTTCAATAGGTCATAGACTTCCCTTTTGTTCTTGAGCTCTAACCTGAGCTCTCTGTTCAGCCAGGCCGGTCTTCTGCCCTTCCTGCTCGTCTTGCGGCTCACCAGGATAGCCTGCTCCTGGGCTTTGAAGATTTCCTTCCTGAGAATTGTCCAGCCTTCCTGGACCCCTTTGCTCTTCAAGACTGCCTCCCAAGGGACCCTGCCAGCCAGTCTCCTGAAAACGTTAAAGTCTGCCCTCTGGAAGTCCAAGGCAGCAGTTCTGCTGACCCCCCTCCCTACTGCTTCTAGAACTGAAAATTCTATTATCTCATGGTCACTATGTCCAAGACAACTTTCAACCTTCACATCATCCACAAGTTCTTCTCTATTGGTGAACAACAGATCCAGCAGGGAGTCTTCCCTGGTTGGTTCCTTCACCAGCTGTGTAAGGAAGTTGTCTTCCACACACTCTAGGAACTTCCTGGATTGTTTCCTCATTGCTGTATTGAATTTCCAGCAGATATCTGGTAGATTGAAGTCACCCACAAGAACAAGTGACTGTGATCTTGAGAATTCTCCTAATTGTTTGTAGAATATTTCGTCTACATCTTCTTTCTCGGTGGGTGGTCTATAGCAGACTCCCATAGCGATGTCTGCCTTGTTGGCCTTCCCCCTGATTTTGATCCATAAGCACTCTACCCTTTCATCACAGTTGTTGATCTCCAGACAATCAAACCCCTCCCTAACATACAGAGCCACTGCCTCTCCTCTCCTGCCTGGCCTATCTCTCCTGAAGAGCTTGTAGCTATCCAGTGCAGCGCTCCAGTTGTATGTATCATCCCACCAGGTCTCTGTGATGGCAACTATATCATAGCTTTCCTTATGCACAATGGCTTCCAGCTCCTCCTGTTTGTTGCCCATGCTGCGTGCATTGGTGTAGAAGCGCTTCAGCTGGGCTAGTGATCGCTTTGCCTTTTCCTTGCAGGGAGAAGGCCTAACTACCTCTTGAACTTTCCCTGTCGCTGCCTTGACTCCTGGCACACCAGTGACCATTGTGGCTATCCTATCACCAAACACATTGCCCTCAATCCCCACTGGTGCAGCATACTCAAGTAGTTCGCTGGAACGCTGTCCGCTTAGCACTGGTGTGCAGCTCTTAGATTTAGTCCCAGCAAGCCAGAGTCTATCCCTTTCCCCCCTCAAATCTAGTTTAAAGCCCTATCAATGAGCCCTGACAACTCCTGTGCAAGGATCCTCCTCCCCTTATGAGATGGGTGTACCCCATCAGATGCCAGCAAACCTGGTGTGGTATAAATCAGCCCATGATCAAAGAACCCAAAGTCCTGCTGGTGACACCAGGCTTGGAGCCAGGTATTGACCTGGTGGGTCTTTCTGTTTCTTCCCTCCTCAATTCCTGCCACTAAGGGGATTGAGGAGAACACCACTTGCGCTCCTGATCCCTTGACTAGTCGCCCGAGGGCCCTGAAATCTTTTTTGATTCTTCTCAGACTTCTTGTGTGGAGGATTTCATCACTGCCTAGCTGAAAAGTCAATAACAGGTAATAATCTGTAGGTTGTATAAGAGTGGGAAGCTTCCTTACCATATCTCTAACTCGGACCCCAGGCAGGCAGCAGACTTCCCTGTGCAGTGGGTCAGGTCTGCATATTGGGCCTTCTGTCCCCTTCAGAAGAGAGTCACCTATGACAATGACCCGTCTCTTTTTCTTTGTAGAAGAGGTTTTCAAGTTAGGCTTGTTTTGACTAATCGTCATCAATGTTTCCACTCTTGATGAGTCATCTTTCTTGTAATTAGTTGACTCAACTTGCAGGGCCTCACATCTATTACTTAAGGGCACCTGGGAAGGTGGGGCCCTGGCTGAGGCAGCATGCCTGTAACATCGAGCAGGAACTTGTTGCCATTGCCCCCCATCATTCTGGTCGTGATGGTCACTCCGGTGAAGGTGGGACAGGGAGCCTTCAGCATCTTGTGATTTAGTAGTTAACTGGGTCTGTCCCAGTGAAGGCAGGATGCTATCCCAGTAATCGATCTCCCTCTCACACTCCCTGATGCTCCTCAGTCTGTCCACCTCCTCTTGAAGTTCTGTCACTAGGCGGAGGAGTTCGTCTACCTGGGCGCACCTCCCACAGGAATGCTCGCCACTGCTGTCTTGTTCTGGTGTTATAGTAGGGCACACCCTGCACCCTGACGCCTGGGTGGCTGCATGACTCCACTGGAGCTCTGTTTGTACAGATGCATCAGTCATGGTGGAGCTCTTGGAGAGGCCATGGGTCTCTGCCGAGTGGACACCATTCCTCACTGATCTGAGCAGCAGTGCTTCAGGGCTTCAGCGCCCTTCCATGCAAACTGCTGCGCAAGCTGCCGTGCCACGCTCTGGTCGCTGCCCGCTTTGGTCACTGTGCTCCCTAGGGGTTTCTTTTATAGTTCTGGGTGTGGTTGCCGTTACCGTGGTAACGCGCTCGCTTCGTCCCCTCCTCTCGCGAGAGCTCCCAGCTCCCGGCGGTCTCTCTGCACCCACGTGGCTCTCCCCGCAGAGGAAAGCTGTGGAATTCCCACTGACTTACAGAGATCTGTGGCTCTGTTCTCAAGCTGTGCAGATCTGGGCAGCTCCTCTCAGAGAATTCATTGCATAAACACCTTTCTGTGGGAGAACAAAAAAAAAATTGTGAGAGATGGAGGGATTTCAGAACCTAATTCAGTTTCAAGAGACTCTTCTTTACCTTAGATACGGTAAGTATCTGCTAAAATACCTGCTAAAGCAGGTTCACCTAGAGCAGGTTAAATCCAGGAGGTTTTAAAAGTCTCCAGACTTGAAAGACCCCGCTGCCACTTTCTTTCTCTTCCCTCGAGCGCACAAAAAAGTTTTCTCCTAATCTTTGTGGGGAAAGGACTAAACCGACCCTCCGCTCAGGTTCTCGGCTTCTCATTGGAGCCGAGGCATATCACTCGAGTGCCTCTGTGTATAAGCGTATAAAAAGCCATAATCTGCGGCTTTCCCCTGGAACACATACATTTGATTTCTGCCCAGGACAGAGAGAGAGAGATCACATCAGAGAGAAAGCACAGTACCTCCACGTGGCAGTAAAAGACTCTTTCACATTTAAGTCTTTCATTTTGTCAAGTGGATGGAAGAGGAAAGCAAGCCTCCACCTCGTACCGGGAGTTTTACCAGCAAAGGACAAGACAAAAGACCGTTCCTCTGTAAGCTGGTGATGAAGCCATCCTGCTGGGACAGACGCAGTGTTGGACCATCGCCTGAGGGATGCACAACCCCAGTTGTATTTTATCAGCTAAACTATTTCAAATTTCTTTTATTTAGTTCTCAGGTGAGTTTACATTCTCACTGAGGCTATAGAAGTTCCCAAACCTTTTGGAATTCCCTTCCTTTCTAGTTTTAACCTACAATATGCCCCTTGTCCTGTCACTGGACACCACTGAAAAGAGAATGGCTCCATCTTCCTGACACCTGCCCTTTAGATATTGATAAGCATTGATGAGATCCCCTCTCAGTCTTCTCTTTGCCAGGCTAAACAGCCCCAGGTCTCTCAACCTTTCCTCAGAAGAGAGATGCTCCAGTCCCCTCATCAACTTGGTAGCCCTCCCCTGGATTCTCTCCACTGGTTCCTTGTCTCTCTTGAACTGGGGAGCCCAGAACTGGATTCAGTACTCCAGATGAGGCCTCACCACGGCAGAGTAGAAGGGGAGGAGAACATCCCTCCACTTGCTGGCCACACTCTTCTTAAAGAACCCCAGGACACCATTGGCCTGCTTAGCCACATTGCTGGCTCATGGTTGACTTGTTGTCCACCAGGACTCCCAGGTCCTGCTCTGCAGAGCTCCTTTCCAGCAGGTCAACCTCTAACCTGTACTGGTGCATGGGATTATTCCTCCCCAGGTGCACGACTCTACAGTTGCCTTTGATGAACTTCATTCCATTCCAATCCAGCCAACTCTCTAGCCTGTCCAGGTCTCACTGACTGGCAATGCAGCCTTTTGGTGTATCAGCCACTCCTCCCAGTTCTGTATCACCAGCAAACTGGCTGAGGGTACACTCTGTCCATTCATGAAGGTCACTGATGAATATGTTGAAGGAGACTGGTCCTGGTACTGACCCCTGGGGAACAGCGCTGGCTACTGGCCTCCAACTAGACTCCACACCGCTAATCACAACCCTCTGAGCCTTGTCATTCAGCCAGTTCTCAATCCATTTCAGTGTCCCCTCATCTAACCCACACTTCGTAAGCTTCCCTATGAGGAAATAAGGGAAACAGTGTCAAGAGCCTTGCTGAAGTTGAAGTAGACAACATTCACTGCTCTTCCCTCATCTAACCAGACAGTCATGGAAGGTTATCAGTCTGTAAAACATGATTTCCCCTTGATTAAATCCAAGCTGACCACTCCCAATAACCTTCTTTTCCTCCACATGTGAGAGATGACCTCTAGAATGAGCTGTTCCGTCACCTTTCCAGGGATGATGGTGAGGTTGACTGCTCTGTAGTTTTTGGGGTCCTCCTTCTTGCCCTTTTTGAAGACTGGAGTGACATTGGCTTTCTTCCAGTCGTCAGGCACCACTCCTGTTCTCCATGACCTATCGATGATTGCTTAGCAATAACAACTGCCAGCACCCTCAGCACTCATGGGGGCATCTCATCAAGTTCCATGGATCTGTGGGTGTCCAGCTTGCCTAAATGGTCTCTAACTCAATCCTCATTGAACAGGGGAAAGTCTTCCTTTGTCCAGACTTTTTCTTTTACCTCCAGGGCCCGAAATTTCTGAGGACTGGCCTTAACAGTAAAGACTGAAGCAAAGAAGGCATTCAGTAAGTTTGCCTTCTCTGTATCCTCCATCACCAGGACACCCACCTCATTCAGCAGTGGGCCCACATTTTCCATAGTCTTTGTTTTGCTACTGATGTACTTGAAGAAGCTCTTCTTGTCCTTGACCTCCCTTGCCAGATTTAATTCCAGGTGAGCCTTAACCTTCCTCTTTGCATCTCTGCATACTCTGAGAACATTCCTATATTCCTGCCACGTAGCCAATCCCTTTTTCCACATTCTGTAAACTTCCTTCTTCCATCTGAGTTTTTCCAGAAGCTCCTTGCTCACTCATGCAGGTTTTCTGCCTCCTTTGCTTGATTTCTTCTTCATAGGCATGCACCAATCTTGAGCTTAGAGAAAGTGGTGCTTGAATATTAACCAGCTTTCTTGGGCTACCCTACCTTCTAGAGTCCTAACCCATAGGATTCCTCTAAGCAGTTCCTTGCAGAGGCTGAAGTTAGCTCTCCTGAAGTCCAGGGTTGTAATTCTACTTATTGCCCTGCTCCTTCCGAGTAGGATCCTGAACTCCACCATCTTATGGTCACCGCAGTCAAGGCCGCCCCCAAACTTCACATCCCCAACCAGTCCTTCTTCGTTTGTTAGTACAAGGTCCAGCAGCACACCTCCCCTCTTTGGCTCCTCCTCCACCTGCTTCAATAATTTATCATCAATGCTCTGCAGGAACATCCTGGACTGTGTGTGTCTGTGGCCTTTCCAGCAAATACGAGGGTCGTTGAAGGCCCTCATGAGAATTAGGGCCTGTGATCTTGAGGCTACTTTCAGCTGTCTGTAGAAGGCCTCATCGATTTCCTTTTCTTGATCAGGTGGCCTGTTGTAAACACCCACAACAGTGTCATCCATGTTAGCCTGCCCCTTAATTTTTACCCATAAGCTCTCAACTCGTTCTTCATCCCCGCCTTGGCAGAGCTTGATATATTCCAGTTGCTCTCTCACATAAAGAGCAACTTGACCACCTCACCTTGCTGGCCTGTCTTTCCTAAAATGTACATAGCTGCCCGTGACGGCATTCCAGGCATGGCAGCTATTTCACTGTGTTCCTGTAACTGCAAGGAGATCACAGCTCTGCGACCGCACAGAGATCTCTAGTCCTTCCTGTTTATTCCCCTTGCCACGTTCATTGGTGCACAGGCATTTCAGAGAGGTAATCGATCATGCAGGTTTCCCTGGAGGGGTGCAAGGGGATCTCTCATAACCATACACACCCTTGAGGTGGCTGGCCTTCTGATTCTCGTCTCAGCTAAAGAACATTTGTCACTGCTCTGGTTGGCCCGGCTTATCCCCAGTTGGATGTGATGGCATAAGTATTGCCATTTTGGATCCCACTCCCCAGGTCCTTCATTTTAAAGCCTGCCTCACCACATTGGCCAGCCTGCTGCCAAAGATTCCCTTGCCTCTGCTAGACAGTGGATCCCACCCCTCCCTAACAGGTTATGGTCGTCAAAGAATGTCCCGGTGTCATAAAAGCCAAAACCCTTGTGATGGCACAAGTCATGTGGGCAGAAGTTGATATTCATTATTCACCTATTTCTGTCTGCCTCCTTTCCTCCGGCTGGTAAAATGGAGGAAAAGACAACTTGTTTTATTACATATTCCAGTTACATTTTATTATTTCATTTATGGTGAATGTGCAAATGAAAAAAAAAAAAAACAACCAGTTGGAAAGATAATAAATATCACAGAGAAGTGAAATAATTTTATTTTTAAAAAGGCAGATAAAAACCTAATTTCTTTTATTATTTAGGAACATAGATGTTAGTGTATAGTCCAAGAGAAACAGTAGAAATTCTTTCCCTATAGGACAATTTCCATCAAGCAAATGAACAAAAAGCTGTGACAGTCTTCAAAACTAATTACACTTCCATGTACCGTTTGGACCCTTAAAGACCCATATCTCTTGGTTTTGCTGTGGTATAAAATTTCAGCAATAACTCTTACTGGTGTGATTGTTATAAAATAGAACAGGATGTGGTTACTGACTTCATGCAAATATCTGGGTTTTTCAGCCTTAATAAGGTCTCGGGAGACTGCTTTATCTTGAAACAACATTCTCATGTATGACTTTTCAATTAAATTTTCTGAAACTTGCACCAGGTTTTACAAGACTTTGTCTCACCTAATCTTCTGAGTGGTTTCATGTTTGTTGTATCAATAGATTGTTTCCAGTGACAAATGAAGAAAACATTTTCCTGTCATTTATTCTGTCTTAAGCTCAAAAGGCACATGGGTCACTTCCAAACACATTTTATAACTTGTCTTTGATTGCATGCTTTGGATATTTTCATCTGGGTAACTAGAGTGCTGAAATATGTCCTACCATTACTGAGTTAGTCATAGTTAGCATTTTTAAAAGGTCTTGACGCTAGATAGATTTTGAGTGACTGATGTTGAGTAATATACTTTTAAAATGTTACTCCCAAAATAGGCTGTGAGCTTGATAAGTCATCAACAATTTTGTTTGATGGAGTGAAATAACATTGTCTCATGTTTTTGGACAATAGCATACTTCTAAGAAAATATAAAACTACCCTAATATAATCTTCTCAATAATGTTGTGATTACATTCATTACGTTTCAGGTTTTACCTATGCAGTAAGTCAAATCAGCTTCGTGCTGCAGCAGCTTAATGAAGTCCAGGTTCCATCAAAGTTGTCTGCATTTCAGTAATTTTCACTCTTTTAGAAGAAAGGTGGTCTGCTCATGTTATCAACATTTAGATGGCAAGACTTTTATTCAGCATTTTGAGACTTGAATATGTTCCTAATTACAGTGACTCTGCTTGGGATAATCCAGGATCTTTGATAATTTCCTATCTTCCGGCTTTTGAAATCTGAGGAGCATCCAACTCAGCTTTGTCATTAATCTTCTCACTCTCCTCTGCATGAACCAAAATGATTTCCACATAATCTGACAAACTGTTAGCTCCGATGTGTAAGACAATTTCATCTTAGAAAACGTACCATGTCCTTTCTGATGAGAAGCCGAACTGAATTTTATTGAGCCAGAACCCTTGCTAAAGAACCAGAGCTCAAGGACAGTGAAAACAAATGGATGGATGCACTGTGCCAGAAGAAGTCAGGAATACTCAGAGCACCCTAAAAACTCTATGGGTATCACGTCCTGTTTTAAAAGCAACGTGTATAGTGGAGCTGTTCAGTAGACAAGGCAAATTTTACTTGTGTTTTCATGAGATGTTTCATGCTGTGCCCAGCAAATGCAAGTATCACAACACTGACCTACCTCAAAGCCAGTAGCTGCAATAAAATTAGACATTTTTTTGCCCAGTTGCATTCATCAGTACTGAAAAGGAGATTTGAATGCTGAATTATGAGTGAAAATATTCTGCTAAACATGCTGGGGTTTAAATAATTTTTTTAGTCCTCAAATTGCCTTTAAAATTTTACTGCTCCTTAACAAAAAAATCACAATTTAAAAATGTTCTCCCTTTGTGTTTGAGAAGCTCTGCTCAGAGCAGTAATGTCAGTAATACGATATAGGTAACTAAAAGTAGACCTTATGATATAGTTTTAAAAATTACTTCCACTAAAGCATCCGTTCTGACGGAACTCTAACAGATTTCGTTGAGGCTGAAGTTCTCTTTCTATCAAAGCTGACAGAATCCTGTGATTGATTTCAATGGGGGTCAAAATATTACCTAAAGTACATTTATAGGTAATTTTACAAAATATCTTTTCCTTAGAAGTTAAAAAGATTTTACTCCATTTGCAAACTCCAGTAATCTGCTATGTCTGTCTTGTTTGTACATCTCTGTTCAGAAAAGTCTGAGAGCAGGTGGAGCATCCACAATGAAATGGGTAGAGCTGCAGCCTGCTGTCAGCCATCATATGGCACGGCAGTTGTTAGAGATCCCTCCTTCTGGAGGCTGTGTAAACTGACAACCTCAAGCCTCAGAGCTTAAATCCAGAATAGTTTGCAGTCACAACAAATGTATTTATTCTGTGATCATAAACTGTTTTGTGTGAAATGAAGTTTTGTGCACTTCCAAATTCAGTCCAACAATATTATTCTGACAGTTGCCCTCCTTTCTGAAGGTGTCAGTAGAATGTTGAAGGATGTTTTCGGGGAGAAATGAAGTGTAGAGTTTCCTTCAGGTTTTAATTAACTATTTCTAATGAAATGACAATTCTTGTTCACAAAGAAAATGGGGAATCATTTGCATTTCTTTCATGGACAAGGTGTCATGGAGCAGCAAAAGAGGGGCTCTGAAAAGGAAGGTGAGCCAGGAGCCAAGGGCAGCAGCGTGTCAGACAGGACAGTGCCATCAGTGAAAAAGGGTGCAGCTGGCAGTCCAGAAAACACTAGGGAAGGCTAATGACGAAGGACGTCTGAATTTGGGTCAAGAAACCAAAGAGAAAGACAGGTAGCTGCCTACGTCTACATCATACCTACAGCACATCTGAAGCAGGGGTGAGGACAATGGCAGCTCCTGAGATGTTGGATGAAGGATGGCGGCATGGGAGTCCCACATGAGGCTTCTTTTTGCTATTTCTCGCAATTTCAGTCTGCTGATGTGATCTGAGGCTACACAATTGCTGTACCTGAGCCAACTTTGAGTACCAGCTGCCGAGCTTCTAGGGCTGGGATGGACAAGGTTGCAGAGGATTACACGGAAAGGAGGCTACTGGTGCTTTAGGGCAGTAAGTCTGCTGGCACACTGCTGACACGAGAAATGTGTCAGACCTTTGTGGTATTGGCTGTAGCTCCATTAGTAAAAAAGTAGTATAAAAAATAATAAAATTATAGCAATTTTGAGCACTAGGAGCCAATTAAAAGTAGAAAGGCATGTCTTACAAATAATGGCAGCTATTCAGCAGAATTTTGGTGATAAGGAAAAAACCTTTTACAGTCTAGTTGTTTGAATTCAAAAATCCCAAGTTTTCTGATGAGGGAATTACTAAAAATTGATTGTGAAAGTTGAAGTATCGGAACGACAGTGAAGTTAGGATATATCTCTGCAGTAGTATATAGTACAGGTTAGTATAGTAAGATGGGTTAAATACAGTTTCAGTGAGAAGTCCCGAAATCATTTAATGGTGTCAGATCTCTAGTGTACATCAGCCTTTATTGGAATCTCAATTTTCTTGCAGTATAACACTGTCTTTAATAACATACCAAAAATGGAAGTACTTTTCAATCCTGCCCAGAATTGAAAAAAAAAATTTTGACCTTTCTCAGATTTAGCTTTTTGGGATTTACTGCTGTGCCCACAGTACTTTTTTAATTAATTATTTTTTAAACTCAACCTGTAGACTGAATAAATTGCTAAACATTCACAGTATGTAAAGTCACTGTATAATAACTGTGTTCTGTCTCCATTTTCCTATATGAGTTTGAAAAATAATAACTCTGTCTGAAGTGGATGACAATAGAAATGATTCATAGGTGTCCTGCCAGAATATTTCTATTTTGGCATACGAATCAAAGTCATGTCAGATTTACCGGAGACATCTGTGAGTAGTTAATTATTAGCAGCATGCTTTTCATCAGTCTGAGTAGTTCCTTGACCACATGGCAGGCATCTGCAAGCACCGAGAGAAAACAATTTATTGCAAGACGGGCAGCATCCACCCTTTTAAAGTTCCAGTCCAGTTGAAATGAAAAACTTTTTGGTTTAACATGTAAAAGACTGTATGTAAAAATAAGGTTGACTTTAATACCTCTCAAAATCATTGAGTTTAACAATGGATGTGGTGAGCCATAGTATCTTCTTTTATCAGCAGAAGGTAAAAGATTCAGAAATTATGTAGTCCTAATGGGAAAGAAATGCTTTCTGGGTTTTGCTTTGTGGTATAATTAATTTATTCTTCAACTCTCTTTATTTTAGAGTAAAACCCAAGAAATATGTCAGAGAAGAACATTTTGCTTTACATGTGTAAATGACACACGGGTTTTTAAAAATTATGAGAGGAGGGGAAGTCTTTGACAGAAAAACAAAACAATGGCTTAGAAATACTTGCATAGTAGAAGCTGTAAGGAGTAAAGAATTCTTCTGTAAATAGGCTGAAGATTGGTCTCTTTGCTACCAAATTAATCATCGGGCGCCAATAATGGTAGTGGACACTACTTGCATCTGCTGAGAGTCCTGACTATATATTGTATATGTTTCCTCTGATATTTTGGGTGCTGCAGGATAATTATTCCAAAATTGGAATAATGGAGTACAAAAGTCATTAGACATATTCAGTTTTCTTATAGCCATAGTTTGTCATTGGCAATTTTTCCTGAATGACAAATTTCATCTGATACATAAACAACTGATGAGAAAATAACATTCTGGGAACTTTGACTATTATTGAGTAATGTTGGTTGGGGTTTTTTTTTTTGCTTTGTTCTTTCCAAGAAAAGGATGAGATTTTCAAACCTCAAACCCTTACTTAATTTGATGGATCTTTCATTGAATGTGATGTGCCCTTTCCAGAGGTTAGAAGTATAGAAACATGCTTTCCTTGAACTCCATGATGCTTATTCTTTAATATAAATCATTCTCACCTATGTATATGTCTGTATATCACTGTCCTCATCAGTCATTTTTCTGTTATATCCACAAAGCAGGCGTAGACTGTCAGCTATGCAAATTGTCCAGCTGTCGAGGAATAAGGTGGCATCACTTTATCCATGTGTACTCAATCATTTCTGACTGACTGCCACAGTGATGTCTTACACTTCTGTTGGGCACGGGAAACATATTTAGCCTATTGCCTGAAGCGCTCCGGGGAACTGTGACTATCTTTGATCACACAAGTACACACGAACAGCACTTACACAAGTTTAAAAACAAGGCCAGCAAGATGGCACACCTCCAGACTGGTGTACCTGTGGACACTAGCCTGGCCTCAAAAGCAGGACAGCAAATCTTGCTAACTAGTTTGTGTTGAGTGCCGTGCAAGGAAGGCTCACCCACTTTTTTCAGAGCAGTGTCTTACCTGAGGTAATACCAGGATCCTTGGTGCCACAGAAGTGTACCCAAGAAGTTCTATTGCAACCAGCTGGACTATTTCCTTTTTTTTTAAAATGTCCAAAGACATTTGCAAGTTTACAGCCCAAATTTAGACTGTTGTGGTTTAAACCTGGCTGTCAGCAAAGCACCATGCAGCTGCACTATCTCCTACCTCAGGGTTAGGAGAATGAGTGGTAAAGCCAAGTGGTTTAAGAAAAGGAGAGCTACTTGAAACAACACAAGAGAGGAAAACAATGGCTCACCTCTGCCACACCGCTCCACCATTGTTTGAAAACTACTACCACCTAGCTAGGCTCACCTCATATATAAATACTAGGCATGACATCAGTATGGTATCAAATATCCAATTAGCTGGTTCCATCTGGCTACCCTAGCTCTGAAAAGTAACCTTATCCTAGCCGAACTGAGGACAACTGTACACTGTCTTAGAGAGAGGCACTTTTATCTTACTTTATGATGGTACAGGGCATAGCCTGATATGATCTTCGTTCATCCTCTGACTGTGGCTGTCACATAAATAACAAAGTTCTATGTTGGAGTTTTTCGGGTTACTCCTAAATGTTCAGCATAGGCTAAGTCAAATGAAAGAGGTCTCCAATTGACATTTTCTCCTCATCATTCTAATTTAAAAAGAGAACAGGAAGATAGAAAGGCAATAAACTTTATTACTAGTGTTTCAAGCTCTGTCTAACAGTGCCTAATAAAATCTTCTCAATGTTAGTAATATTCAGTCTTTCCAAAACCCACGTACAGTGAGAGACAAAGAGAGTAACATACCCATCTCTATCATGATTTAAACCCAGCTGGCATCTACACACCATGCTGCTGCTTGCCTACCCTTTCTTACCTGAAGCAGGGGGGAGCAGAGAAAAAAAAAAAGGTAAAAGTAAAGCCATGTGGTTTAGGATAAAGAGAGTTTACTTGAACAACACAAAGAGAGAGAAAACAATAGTAATTACAATAATAAAGCAAGTGATAGACAATGAGCTGCTTATCACTGCCAAGCCATGTCACCCCAGTGTTTGAAACTGCACCCCCTTACCACTAGCCCCACCTTATATCTACTGGGCATGACATCAGTGTGTATCAATATGCTATTCGCTGGTTCAGTTTGGCTATCCTGGCTGTGGAAATTAACCCCTACCCTATCCTAGCTGAACCCAGGAAAATCTCTTTCTCTATTTCCTCTGAAGTAAAATCTTGTTAACTGTCAGAAGAATCTGTAAAAGGAAGTGATTCTATTATTTCATTAACCTCTGTTATAGCTCATTTTGCCTTAATGGGAGTAAATGAACTTTTCCTCTATTAGACGTCATTCTCCTGTCATATGAAATAACATTCATAGGATTCTTGGTAGCTATTTCTTCTGTCAATGGTATTTGCAAAAGCAAAATCTTACTGCCAAGAAAAAGGGTGCTGTAATATCTTTAATATGCTAACGAATGTTCATCTTAATACTGCCCTTGTTGCTAATAGCCTCAAGCTGATATCTGCTTCTATTAACAAGCCTTGTCTAGGTCTCCAGTAGCTATTTGAACAGAAAACCCTGTGCTTAGATGATGAAGACGACAGAAAATGGAGAATTTTTAGCTGCTTGATCTAGAAAACCTTGAGAAAATGTTTACTCAAAATAAAAAAAGTCTTCCTGGAAATAATTGGAGTAGCTTGGACCTGTCTAGCAAAGTGGTGCAGAATATAGAGCTGCATTTCTAGAAATTCATGTTAAGACACAAGTTTCTTTGTCTTATTTTCCAAACTCGTGGAAATATCTCAGCTGAACATGATTAGTGAGTTTAATGACTGGGCTGCCCAGTTATTTTGCTTCCCTAGCCCATCAGCTGTATCTCCTTTGTTCCACTCAAATAAATATTAATTAACTGCTAAGGGCAGCCAAAGTGAGATCATCATTTCACAGATATCCTTGCTGATAAATGTGCCAATATAGCTCCAGTGCCCATTGGCTCTGATCCCTTTTCCATCCTGCTTTCTCAGTTGTGCATTGCCTCAATTAAATAGCACAATAGACCAGACTTTCTGTTTTTGCTTTTAAGGAATGCCCTTTCACTCTTGGACCTACACAGCTGAGGAGGCAGGTTACACAAAGGAGGAGAAGGAAGAAAGTAAGGATGCTATAGATGGTGTCTCTCTGGTAAAGGACATCATTACTGCTCACATCCTTTAATGTCTGCTTCTATAGAAGTTCAGGCTAGAAATGCATGCTGCAATCTTATGAGATAAACTGTGCCAGGGGAGATTTAGGCTGGAATTTAGGAAAAATGTCTTTACAAAAAGGCTTCTAAAGCACTGGAACAGGTCGCCCGGGGAAATGGTGGAGTTCCCATCCCTGGAGGTATTTAAAAGACATGTAGATGTGGTGCTTAGGGATATGGCTTAGTGATGACCTGCCAGTGCTGGGTTAATTGTTGGACTTGAAGGTCTTAAAGGTCTTTTCCAACTGCATGTTTTCTGTGTGCAGATCCCAAATTCCTGCAGTTTTTACAATATTTGTTCTTAAAGAACATCTACTGACATTGAGACCGAGTCTGGGTGGGCTGCATCTCCTAAACTGTAGCATGGGTGAGTGGTGGGGTTTGCCACTCTGTGCTAGAACACAGTGTTTTTAAGGAAATTGATTATTTGAGGCAAACACAGACAATATGACAAACAGAACAAGTATTAATTAGCCATGAGTGATTCCAGAGGGAGGACAGACAGCTTGAAGACTATTTGTAGGCTTAGCCTGGGAACCTGCTTCTCCTCACAAGTGCTCTAAAGCAGAGCTGTGGTCTTGGAGAAGGATGAGGTCAGCAAGCTGCTTGATTGGGCATGACACCATCTGAAACTGAACTGCAGTTAATGCGTATGACTTTACTCATTATGCCATGCTAATGAGTGCTAAGCCAAATTTAATCAACATATTCATGACTAGTAGCAAATTCTTAGAATTTACAGGAATCTGTTATTTATTCTTAATAGCACTAATTGTCCCAGTTCAAAGTACACATTAATCTAAGTAAGGTTTGCAGCCCATAGAAGGTTTTAACTGCAAACTGAGTGAAGACAGTTATGTATTTTCACTCTATTTTTATTTGGAGAAATAATGAGCTTGTAGCATGTTCCTGATGTTTTGGATTTTTGTCACCCTGGCATGTAATTAAAGGCAAAGGATGTTATGCATGTCCATAAGCAGGGGTTATAAGAGAGTCTAAATACCAAATGTAATGATGTATTGTGCAGTGAAGTTCTGCTACTAACATATTTATCTTCATCTTGCTGCTCTGGGTATTTTATTTTTAAAAAATATCCATAGATTGAAAAAGCTACAGTATTCCAGTTGCTAAATAAAAAGAAGGACATTCTGACCACCAGTGATCAGCTGTGTCTTCACAAGCTAGTACAAAGTGCTCACTGGCAGATACGTGATGTGGTTTGAACTCAGCCATCAACTAAGCACCACACAGCTGCTCCCTCACTGCCCTCCACCTCTGGGGTGGGGTGGGGAAGGGAAACAAAAGGTAAAAGTAAAGCCAAGTGGGTTAAGACAAGGACAGTTTACTTGAAAAACACAGAGAGGAAACAGTAATAACATGAGTGATATCTGAGGCACTGCTTACCACTGTTGCTGCACAAATGTTTGAAAAAACACCTGCACCCCTCCTGGCTAGCCTCCCCTTATATGTACTGGGCATGACCCCAGCATGGTATCGAATATCCCATTGGCTGGATCAGTCTGGCTATCCAGGCTGTGGAAACTAACCCTGTCCTAGCAGAACCCAGGACAATATGGTGACCTGTTTTAATGTAATTCTGTTAGAAACAAGAAAGATATGACCTTTAACATGCTCACTTGTTCAGTACAGTGGAATATTACATTCAATATTTATTGCAATTTCTTTCTTGTTTAAATCCTTTTTTTTTTAATTTTACTTCCGCTTTAAAATACCATATGAATGTTTGTTTCGGTTTCTTCCACCCTTGCACAGAGCCCAGATCACTGTGCTCAGATCTTTGGGCTGTTGTGGTGAGTTCGGTATTAAGGTTAGTAATTTTAGTGGATTGGGAGACCCGCTGGGGACTACAGGTTGTGTTAATGTTTTAAGCAGGAATTTTGTAATAAGATTAGGAGTACCTTAATAAGAGGTTATTTGATAAACATGGAAGATGAGATTTTCCTAGCAATCTTGTTTCTTATGTAAAACTAAAAATAGACCCGTTGATGCTCCAAATCTCATTCATGAAGTGCCACATTCTAGTATCTAGGAATTGTGCAAATAAGTTGTTAAATAATAGTTTTTTCCTGTTTTGCAACTTAGGTTATCTGATTAGACTGACTCTTCCATTAGGAATTTGGACTTGAAGGGCAAAGCCAAAGTACAATGGGTATCCCTGACTGGAAGGAGGAACACATCAATTTGTGGAAGATATAAGAAAACTGGAACTGCTACAATGCCCAGTGGCAGAAGTTCCAAAGGACCCCTAGAGTTTTGAAAAATCTCTTTCATGGAAAGAAACTGCTGGAAAACACAGTATTTTATCGACAATTGTGATGAAAAAATAGATTTGACAACTTTGTGAATATGTCCAGGGATAGAGATCAAGGGAAAATGAAAAAAAAAACCAGCTTTCCTAGTTCAAGAAGTGGCAGAACTACACAAGGTCTGCTTGATTGCTTTTACAGTAACACTTCTGAAATGTACTGTCACAGAGGGAAATTGCTGTTGATTGTATTATTTTATTGTTGAACATAATTATACAGGGCCACAAAAAAATATCTCAAAGATGTAATTAAAATTTGTAATGCCAATGATGGGTGGAAGAAAGAGGGGAAAGTCTAACAGCTTGCTGTTAAATAAATAATAATCTTCAGAGGAAACTGAGATTGTGTATGACCTGTAACTGTCTGGAGCATTGTGGGGGAGAGGGTCATATTCTGAAGAGATAGAAACTTACCTGGTGGCTGTTAAGCAGCTTAAACTCTCTGCTCTGGAATCTAAATTAAGTAGAAATATTCTGCTCTCAAGGTCTCCTGCTTTAGTTATTCCCTTGAGTACTGAAAGTACTACACATTCAGTGCTGTACTGTAGTGACCCAATATGTTGCCCACTTTCTCTTAGTTATCTTTTGAAGGACAAAATCTTTTTTATTCCTGTGTTGTTAGTTCAGGAAGTTTCTCTCTTGTCATAAATCAATAAGGTTCCTGGAAAGCCTATGTGTTAACTAGCATAAAGCAAGCCTTCGAAGTCTGTGAGCAGTCATTTAACATTTGTCAGACTTCTAGTATGGAAATCTAATTGTTTTACTTTAATTTAGCATGTTTTAATTTTATGTATGCATTTAATTGCATTTATTTGATATACAATATCTCTACATCATTATTTTAGTGTGAAAATTAACCTCTCCGTAGAAATAAACTTTTAGTCACCTGTGCCATGTAGTCCTTAAGTAGTACTCAGGCTCTCTAGTCCAGATTTCAAGGGAAGCCCTGCTTATGCAGTTCTGTTTTTCCTGATAGTGTCCTACAGTTAGGGTATCCTTCTTGCTTGATGCATGAGAAACTGAAGGATCAAGATCTCCTTTAAGATTTTGGATGCTTTTTTCTTTGCTCCCCTCAAGGCTAATTTCTCATATTTCAATACTCCAATGCTCACAGGTATTGACTGATCCCTTTAGTTACTTCCAGTGCAGTGGACAAAGCTCTTTTCATTTGTTAGAATTAGCAAGGTGAGCTAATTTAAAAAACCTGAATCGAGCAACTTAAAGGACATGACTTTGAAATAAAGAAGCCTAATTATGCTTTGGAATTAATTTGAATTTCATAATTAGCATATGGACCTCTAGTAATCTGAATTTAATCTCTTCAAATTCAATGTCAATCTCTCTTTCTCAATCAAATGCCACTTGAGGACTCCCTTTTACTTTATTTTAATTTAAACCTTCTTATGAAGTTGATTTATCAAAGTCCAGAATAATTCCATTTTAAATTAAAAATAATACTTTATTCTCTTAACCAGAAATTGATGGTTTTGCAGTCTCCTTCCAGTTCTCTGAGAAATGTAAAAGTGCAAAGGTCTTGCATTTTTATGTTAGCTTCCTAGATGGTATAATTTTACTATGAAGAAAATACCTGCAAGCAAATTGTTCTACAGAGGGCATACACATGTAGGGCTTCAGTTAAAAAAGAGCTGCTATGAATGTCAAAACAAAACGATTAGGGAGAGATTAATTGCATTTTTCAGGTAGCTAAACTTTGTTTATTAAAAAAAAAAAAAGAAGACTGCAGTTTTTTCCTCTCTTAGTTTGAGTATTGTTGGGGTGGTGTGGTTTTTAGGGTGGTTTTGATCATATTAGCTTCTGCCACCTCACTTGCAAGAAGTGGAAGAGAGATAGTATATGGAGCAGGAGATTGTAGAAGGAAAAAAGGACAGTCCTATGATTAAGATAATACAATTATGTAGAGATATTTTTTTCCCTTTCTGTGCAGGTTTCCTTGCAATGCTATGGTGGCCTTATTGCGAGCAGTCCTCATTATGTGAGCCTGCAGGCTCTCTGTAAGTCCCTTTTTCAGAACATTCAGGCTCTCTGGAGGTCCTCAGATCTTAGATGAGCCAGAGCTTAGATGAGCTGAGACCCAGCCGGACATGCACCATCTCTGGTCCAGATGCAAATGGTCACATTAACACTGTTGTGCCTGCTACAGTACCTTGAGATGAGCCTGGCTTTATCAGCCTTTCCCCAAAAGATAGTATAAAAAAGCTACATTTTCTCGCAATGATAGATTAAGCAGCTCAAGCTGCCGGTTGTTTCAAAGCCAATAAACACTTAACACTCCTTGCCTAAGTTTTGCATCCTTGAAATTTGTGGGTAACATCTCCCTTCATCTTTCCAATGTGTGAAATTAAAAAAAAAAAGCGAAAGGAGATTTTTCACCCTAGAGAAAACTCAGAAGCTCTTTATGTATCATACAGTGAACCAAGTTCTACACCAGGGGCAAAAAGGAGCTCTTAAAAAAAATAAAAGATTACTGATAAGTATTTCCACTATGTGGGCCTTGTCCTATTCCTGCTGGCGACCAGCGATAGGACATGAAAAAATGGAATGAAGCTGCATCAGGGGAAGTTCAAGTTGGAAAGATTCTTCACTGAGAGATTAGTCAGCCTGGAACAGGGTCTCCAGGGAGGCGGTCACAGCACTGAGCCTGACAGGAGCTCAAAGAGCATCTGAATGACACCCCTCGTCACATGGTTTGGTTTTAGGTAGTCCTGCAGGGAGCAGGGAGTTTGACTCAATGTTCCTTATGGGTCCCTTCCAACTTGAGCTATTATATGATTATTTACTGCAAATCAAACGACAGACTTAATACCTGCAGCATACATAGATTCTTCTGTGGCCCTTGGTCCCATGGAGTCCATGCACACAGCAAGATGTAATGCTGTTCATTGCAGGGAGAAACACACACTTCTCTGGGCTTTCAGGGGTGATTAACTTCCGAAGTGTGTGTTACGCAGAGGGCAGAAAAAGTATAAAGGGCATAAAGGGCTTGTTGCTTTGTTTTGATTTTCTTCCAGCAAATGAAAATTTAATTTTGGAAGGTAAAAAAGAGTATGCAGAAAGTAAAGAAATTCTTCCTATTGCAGAGCATGAAATAAGGATGCTTTGTTTTTACTGCTCATTAACAGTTTCCTGATTTTTTCTTTATAGCAGAAATTTAAAGAAAGTCTGTTTACTTGATTTAAACTGGATATAAAACTTTGCAAATTATAGTGATTCTAGTACATCCTGTTCATCAACTCTCCTGATGGAGACAGACCCTCCACACTAGTCTGGTACCCCATGGCAGTCAATTGAAACTGTATTTCAAAGTAGTGGGTAGGATTCTCCAGAGACATAGAACTCCAGTATCTTGCATCTAACTGCAGAGTTTCTGTTTTCTGTCCATCTAATGAATTTCCTCATGACCTTGTTTTCTAAAGCAGCAGCAGTTTATTTCTCCTTGCTTCTTGCCAGTAAGAACGAGGCTGCAGAAAAGTTACTTGTATGACTTTGAAGTATTGAGTAGTTTATTTATTCACAGAAATAATTAACCAATGTGGTTTTACATGAATTGTTTTGCTGTTGCACTAGGTAGCAATTTTATCTAGATTTCAATCATCTGCAAACATTAAAAAAGAAAAGCCAACCAACCAACTAAAACATCGAAAGCTAATTTCTCTTTTGTGTTAGATCACTAAGTACCTACCACCAGAAATAAAAACTGTGAGTAAAAAATAGCTGAGCATAATGTCTGTTAAATATAGAAATGACTGAAAAAAAAAAAAAAGCCACCAAACCAAACCAAAAAACCCCACACTGCTGGAATTGCAACTGAGACACCAGCCGAGGTGTTAGACTTCTGCATCAATGGCTTGGTGAAGAAGTATTTGAAAGAATCCATAACCCTCTGTAATATCCCTTTTAGCCTTGCCTTGATAGAGAAAAGCAATACACAGGAAATGAAATTAACCTTCTGCTGAGTTCAGAAAGAGGTTTTTCCCCAAGGGTTGTCTTACAGTGGGTCTGCCCTGCTAGATGCTTTACCTCCCCCTTTAAGGTGGTCTGGGAGAAGGTGGTGAGAGACACTCTGGGAAGTGCTGCCCTCTCTCCAGAGCAGCAGCAGGGTGCAGCAGTTTAAAACAAATTCTCCGGAGCCTTGAGCAAGGAGGGACTCAACGAACATGATGAAAGCAAAGTTTTAATTTCACCTGTTCACCTCTTAAGCTGTATGATGTTCAGGTTTTAAAAAGCTTTGACATATGTGTTATGCAAATTGTATAATAAGAGATTTAAATTTTTTTTTAAGGGTGTATTTAACGGTAGGCAGATTAATGGAGAATTCCATCCTTACATTGTGTAATTAGTCTGGATATGACTGACAGCTTGTCTTTTCTGTGTTAAACTACCCTCCTATTGGTGGTTTGTGTTGAAGGTAGCAGGGCTTGATAGATTTCAGAATGCCATTTTTTAAAAAAAATTGTATTCCAGAACAGGTGTGTGGAATTGCTCATGCAGAGTTTAATGCCCAGGTCTCACGAAATTTCAGCTAGATTGCACATGAACTAGCTTTTAGACTAACATTAGGATGAAGTCTCACACTGGTTTATAAAAATATTTCCACGTCAGCAATGAGGGCAGGAGAGACGTTTTACCTGAGATTTTTAGATCAACTCTGTATTTAATTGTCGTTAATGCCAATGATGCTTTGAAATTCAACTCTAAGTTTATCATGTAACATTTGGTATCAGCTGTAAAATTGTCCAGTGTTTGATTGAATGGTGTATTTCATTATCCTCCCAAAAGGTTTTAATTAAGATGTTCGGAAGCTAAACAGCTGTGCATGGAAATGATTACTTCAGCTGAAAAATAAAACTTTAACATGCTTAGTTTCAAATATTTAATTTATGTGTCGTATCTTCTGCTTGTTATAGAAATCCAGATTAATTGAACTAGTAGAAATTGCAGATGCACTTCTGCTGGAAATGAAAATGAGCATGGGAGTTATCTCTTTATATTTGTAGAACATCAGATTGCCACACCTTGTCATGAATGAATCTCTAAAAGAAAATATTGAGCATGGGACACTGGGGGCTAAGGCTGGAAAAAAAAGGAAGACTTGCAGTGCATGTCTCTGAAGTAGTGCATGAACCTGAGTGTTTGGTTAAAATTAAAGGCTGCTCAGGTAACTTTTTTCCTATGATTTTCTAGGAATGTTCTTTTTTGTATCTATAATATCCATGTGTAAGGCATCTTGTGATCTCTCATTAGGATCTTTTTGGAATACAGGCTATTTTTTTTTGTTTGTTTGTTAAGGCTGTGTTTGTGTCTCACTTGGTTTTTCTTTATGACTGAAGCTGACAGGGTTGTGCATACCAACCTCTAGGAACTTACTTGTTGGGTGTGGGTTGGAAGTGGGGCAGGAAGAGAGGTTGGTTTTGTCATTAATTTGTTTTTTTAGTTCCCAGTCAGCAAATTCTACTGCCACCCTCAAAAATGCACTCTGTGTGTGTGCATGCGTGCATGTAAGGGGACTGTGTCTTGTTTGGAGTTCAAGGGGGTTTTGGTGAAAATCCCGTAATATGTATTTCTGACAGAATGTATGAAGATTACCAGAGTTAACCAATCCTCTTCTGCCTGTACTGTGAACTGCAGCAGGCTTGGGGGGGTCCTAGGACTCCTAGCAACCTTTGGGTAAAATTGCTTTGATTTTTGCTACATTATTGACTGAATGGCTTTGAAAATTGGCAGTAGCCTTCAAGATTGATTGGAGGAATGCAGTATTCTGAGCTCACCAAAGGAGGTAGAGGTGTCCAATATCAGGGGACTCAACAGCCTTTTAGCACCTATCTTGTTGCAAGGGCTAGATCTCACTAGGCTGTGACAGTGAATGTAGATAGTGAAAGAGGCATGGGGACTTTTCCCTGTGCTTTTCATCTTCTCCGTGCCTATCTCACCACTTTCTCTTCCTTTCCTGAAACAAATTCATGAAATGTATCTGAAGAGCTGTGTATGTTACCTCTGTAAATTAAAAAAATAATAGATGGCCAATTTTAAAAGCCTCTTTCCTGGCAGACATATCTCATCTGTCACAGGAATATCTAATTCAGAGGCACAGTAGGTTTCCAGCCATTAGCAGATGTTGTAGGTTAAGTTCCATTCACTAACCTTGGAAAAAATACCCTGCACATATTTTGACAAAGGAGAATTGTGCCTCTTGGGAAGAAGCTTGCTGTGCTATAGCACTATTGGTTTAAAATGTTTTCTAAAAAAGAAGACATGTGGGAGGCCTTCATATAGTGGAAGGGCCAGAAAACAGATGTTCATGTCATGGTCACTTTCTAATATGCAAGAGCAGCTTCCCAAAGTAAAACAAAAATGAAATCAGAACAGAACTCCAGTGGAAATAAAGTATAATCATTTTTGTGCCATGTCTTTCAATTGAATTTCAGGTTGTTCTTTCTTTCTTGCCTGCTGCCCTCCCCTGCAACTGATACTGCACTAGTTGGTATCTTGGACATAGAACAGAAATTAAATTTTGGGGGGTATCCTCTCCTCACCTTTCTCTCTCATGTCTCATGTAGCTCTGATGTGGTCACTAGATGATGGAGGGAAGTATTTCCCCTCCAGCCCTCTTGAATTCAGGAGGTAATGATGGGATTTACCACTATGTTCAAGAATCAGCTAAATGGTAATACCCAGGAGTCTGAAGGTGAACTGTCAGTCAAGAGAAGTGTTACTCTTTGTCCTCTGCACCGTGAGCTAAAGATAGCAGTGATCAGGGAGGGAACTGCATCATGGCAAGAGTACATTTCTTCAAGCTTGTGGAAGGAACCACCATGCCACGGTGTAAAGGTGTCCCCATGTGCAGTGTAACTATCTATACTTGGAGCTGCCAGGTTTCCCTGTACTAATGCTCTTAGGCCTCACCGTGGTGAGATAAGAATGAACCACTGTAAACTGTATCACCTGCAGCTCTGCTAAGCTGTTGGGAATTGCTGGAGGGCGTGCTGTATTGTTGGGATTTCCAGAGGAGCCTCACTAATGTATCAGAATCCATTATATGCAAGCAGTATTTCTAAACACTCGCAGCAGAAGTCTCAACTCAGCAATAACTGAGAATTATGACCTTCGGGGTGGAAAGAAAAATGTTCTGTTGTTATGGTAGGAAGTAATGGATGTCATCTCAACCAGCTATTACGCTCCATGATCCAGCTCTTCTGTGCCTGCATCACCTCAGCGCAGAAGAGAAGGAAGTCCTCTGTGGCTGATTGATGCTCTCACAGAAAGGGTTCTGGCCCTTGCTTTCCTTGGTAGCTCAGGTAGGCCACCTGTGGAGTACCTGCCAGGGAGCTGAGGGCATTCTGGTCTCTCTTCTTTGTCTCTCTGCCCTAACACAGCACATACACTTGTAGTTTTACAGCTTGAATGGTCTAGGTTTGGTCTTAGGACTTCACAATGATGTAAAAAATTACTAGAAAATTATGTTTGTGTAAAATTACATGTTGTGTTGATTTTTCAGGATTACAGTTATTGCTGAATAGTCAGATAAGGATTATACAGTTAGGTACTTCTCAGAACAGACTGAATGTTCAGATATCCAGGTTTCTAAAGGTTTATTGATCAGCCAACAAAATGCAGCTAAAGTGTCCCATTTTAAATTAGAATTTAGCCTAATCTTTTCCTATATTTGCAGAATTTTAGGTTTAAATAAAAAATACACTTCTAAAAATTAGGATTTGCAAACCCAGGGAAAGCCATTGATTGTCTGGCAGGCTGAATAGTAACTGAAAATTGTACATTTCTGAAGGAGGTGGGACAAAGACATTGGGACAGATTCGTCATTATCCTCAAGTTTGACGAATGAATGCACTGAACTACTCTTCCTACAGAAGACAAAAGGCTGTTGATTTGATCAAGATGTTAATTTGAACATTTAAAAAAAAAAAAAAGGTGGAAAAAAGAAAAATAGAAAAACCATATTTTACAACAAAAGTGACAGTGAACAGACCATAATAGAATAATTTGAACCACAGATAACCTGGTAAAATGTAGTAAACTGCTTTTCACAGTGCTATTCACTTTTCTGTCCAACTTCTCAAATCTGAAACTGAGAAGGACCCATGATTAATGTAGAAGAAGATCATATATGATGCCAAAATGTCTTTTTTCTCCCTTTTTAAATGGAAGTTGATTCACAGTGTCCTAAATCAGATGTACATATTAGATACGGATTGTATCTGTTTTCCTATGCAATTAATACATTCAGCACTTTGTTTTATGAATATTTATTTTCTGAGGTTACTCAAGAAGCAAAGACCTATTTCTGAGTGAGTAAAAACTTCTGCTAAACAATGGAAATATCAGCTTTTCATGTCTCCATTTCATCTACAGGAAAAGTTACTATGGCAGTGGCCCAATTCAAGTAATAAAAAATTTTGACATGGTCTATATTTGAGATTATATAAAGTTTAAAATCAAAGCTTAGACAGTTTCCAAAGATTTGGAATTTTGTTAAATTAAATTTTTTAAGAAGAATTCTGTGCCCAAGCCCTCAAACCTACAGAGTATCTTAAGAGTTACTTTTTGTACAAGGAGAGTCTGTTACCTGGGTAGACTTCTGTGCCCGATAACGGCAAGTAGGCAAATATCCTACTTGTTACAGGATTAAGTCTTTCAAATTACAGGTAGTTTCAGCATCACCTGTGAGACTATGAGTTACAAGTTGTTTCCTTTAAGGCTTATCCACCCTTTAAAGTTGTGTCTGCAGTTCTTTAAGAAATAAATATAAAGTTTTCTTAAAGTGAAAGAAACTTGAATTGTCCAGCAGTCTTGGCCCTGATGGATGGCAGCAGTTACTGAAATCAGAGCACTGCCTGCTTCCTGAGCTGGGGTCCCAGTGCTGTCTGTAAAATCCGCATCCACAGCCTGCGAGGTAGCGGGAGGTTGTTTCAGGTGGGTACAGTCAAAAAGCTTCTTCTGAATGATCTCATCTCATTTGTGCCTCTGTGAAAGGCTGAAACATGTGCACTTACAATATCTTCATGCTTCAGTACCAACACCTGGGTGTATTTGGATGGTAACAACAGTAATGAGACCTGCTGATTTCATGGTGTTACAGTTTGAGCCAAGACTTCCTTGGTTTGGAAATGTGCCCAATAGAGTATCGGGATTATTTCATACAAGTTCCATAAACCCGGCATCACATTGGCTAAAAGTGCAGGTCAAAAGATTTCTTCCAACAGATGCTCCTTCAAACCTGCAGCCAGGAGGAGTCTCTTCCTCTTTGGACACTGGGCAGCTTCGGAGAAAGAGCCACAGCGAGAGGGCTGGCTGCCGTCCAGGCCGAAAGCCTGCGGCCTGCACCCCCGGCCCGGGGCCTAACTCAGAACTGGTTCTGTCTATCGGTGCCCAGCTCTGCTGTGAATTGTTGTGGGACTCAGTCAGCATCTCTCTCTCTCGTATCGGGTAAGAGAGGAGCTATTTCTCACTCGGCAAGAATCTACCGCTGGATTCGGACGTGGGGGAAGCTCACCCCCCTTCGCGTTCCGGCCGCGAGGGCTTCTCCTTCATCTGAAGAAGTCACCGCTTCGGTCCGGAGTGTCCTTGAAGTTTTCTTTTACAGACACTGGAAAAAGGTCTCCCCGCAAACTCATTAAAATACTTCTCTAAGCTGTTAAAAACTTTTAATCACTTGGCCCGCCGCCATTTTGGATAGACGCCATCTCCTGAGCTGCCATCCTGGCGTGACGTCATCTCCTGGCCTGTGGCCAGTCGGCCATAATTGTAGTTTTTTCCCTTTTCCTCCCTTTGCAGTGTTTTAACTCTTACTGTATTGTTTTCTTGTTTTGCATTTAAAATATAGTTGTGTGATAAGATAGTACTTTAGAATTTTTATTAAAAGTTTGTTTCAGTTTCCCATCCATATATTCCGAGATTTGAGTTTTGTTTCCCTTTTCCCTATATCAGTAAGGGATTTAAGGAGCGTTAGGGACCTTGAGTTCTACTCGGAGGCTCAACCCCTAACACATGGTATTGCTCCTGTTAGGGCTTTTGCAACAGTTTTAAAGTAAATTGGCATGGAAACAGGGAGACTTAAGATTTAGCTTAGCCTGCCCAACACACAATAATCATAATCATATGTCTGCTAAACAATGTTAGACACCATTCTATTTAAACGCAATAATGTCTGCTCCTGGTGATGTCTACTTTTTTTGGAAACTGTGAAGACTGACAAATAACATGCTTGTTTGGCTGAATAGCATTTTATTCAGGTTTACTGCAGTTTAAGATAGATTATATTTACATTTCAGAGGATGTGCCTTTATTATCAATTACAATAAGAAGTATATTCTGTGTGCAGTTATTATAAGGATTATAATTTTTCCCCACTGTGTGTACTTACCCACAGTTTGTAACTGCTGCTATTCCTCCTTCATGTGGTATTTCTCTTGATGGACAGAATGCTGCTGTGGATACCAAAATAGCTCATAGTCGGGCAAGATCCTCCATGATTAATGAGGAGAACATATTCTGAAAGCAGAAGCACTGTGGCAAGTGCTGTCAGCAATACAGGGACAGGTGTGAGTGCTTCCATGCTCTTATATTATTAAGGCTAAACAAACTCATATTCTGTGCTTCAGCTCCCTGATCATCTTGGTTGTGCTGCACTTGCTCCATTGTGTCAACACCTTTCTTGTACTGAAAAGCCCAACTCTGAACACAATATTCCAGATGTAGCCTCACAAGTGCCAGATAGAAGGTAATAACCCTCAATGCGTCAGCCACTACCCCCATTTTGGTATCACTTGCACACTTGCTAAGGGTGTTGTCTCGCTCACCATAGAGGTTGTTAATAAAAACCTTGAGAAATATTTGCCCTAGTGGTGAAGTGTCAACCCCTAAGAGATGCCACTAGAAACAGGCCACCAGCCGAACTTTGGCTTTTTCCCGTCACTTTTCTAGTTTCTTTTCTTGTGACTAGATATCGCCTCAAGGAGAACTTGCTCCGTAAGTTTCCCACAGACTGAGGTTCTCCAGAACCTTCTTATTCCTTTTCTTGAAGATGGGTTATGTACTTTTCTCCAGCCATCAGAAAAGTTTCTGAGCACTATGTCCTGTAAAAGTCAGCTTCCTTAGGACCTTCAGCTGAATCGCATCTGGCTGCATGTATATTGTTAAGTCCTGCCAATGGCCTTCATAATTGTAGAAACACAAAATTTATGGCAGGACAGAAATGCACCGATCCAAAACATCGTTGGAGCTTCTGCTGCTGCAAAGCGGAATTTTTAAGTATTTTTTTTCTTAAATCAGTTGTGCTACATCAGCTTATACCAGTTGATGGCAGAGGGTTGAGCATCCCATAAGACTAAAAAAGGATATTGGAGATATGATGTCTTTATTGATAACAATATCAATATATTTAATGTCTAGAAAACAACCTTCTGTTTCCAGTATCCTCTGGTAAAGGTCAGGGTTGGTTTATTGAAATCCTGTCACGTCATTGCTGACAGAAATGTGTGAATGACTACTCTTTTTAATGGATAAGATAAATAAAAATTACTGTGTGGCTAACTGACAGACATGAGAAATCCAGCTCTTCTGAATCCTTGATCAATGCTTTTCATAGGAAATAGTTTCACCTTGTTTTGTTTCTGCTTGTCTGAGTGGCCCAGAGAGCTGGTGATGATATTGCGAATTCTTTTCTTATATCATTAATTATAGACCAGACCAGAAAAGCAGTAACTATAAGGTTTTGCTCTCTAAAGACTGATGGATGGCCTATGTGAAATAAGTTTGTGGAAAGAAGTTATAGTTACTAGTGGAAGCGATTGACATCATAAAAACCAGCACTATAGTGTATTGTCTCCATGGAAATCTTGTCAAGAAACTGAGGACTGATAGAGCTTGCAAATGAATTACCTTTCTGCAGCTAGAGGATCTTCTGTCAAAACATAAAATGGTGGAAAGGCATCAGTGACACCTTACTGATCATCGCTGTATTTGGACAAGGATAATCAGCAGAATATTTTTTACTCTTCCTTCTGTTCTTAAAAACCATGTTGGTGATGATAAATTCATCCAAATTACAATATCAAAGGGAGAAGATTGCACCGGATGAAAAGGAAGTTAATGAACAAATGCCTCTATTCATTGCATGTGTTATTTTTAGAGCTGAGTAGAGGGGTGGTTAAGGGGGTGTGTGCTTGTTTCAGAGTATTTTTTGCTTAATTCCTATTATCATCAGTAGACAGAAAAATAGATGGAAAAGGTGAGAGGTGTGTTATCTCTGTCGCACTGTTCAATGCTCATTCTATAGCCTGAAAGCCTGCATCACTGCACACAAACTGCCTGCCCTTCCATGACTGTTGCAGCTGACTTCAGACAAAAATGACTATATTCAAGTCCATTGTGTGCATTGGTGGCTGGTCCATGTTACACTGCTGTTGCAACAGAATGTGATTCATTGCTGTGCCTTCAGGATATTACAAATGTTCAGCTGTATAAAGGGGAAATATTTCTGAATGCTTGCTCTCTGGTGCAAGCTCTAATGTACCATATGCTAAATTATACTGCATTTTAAGTTAGTAATGAGATACAGCATAATGAGGTCAAAGCACTGATCAACAAACTGAACATATGCTGCGTCTGTCCACTCCTACTAGATGTAGACCTCCAACTATTGATGATGAAGTTACCAAGGCAGAAGTATATTTTTCAGGCGATACTTCTGCCATGCTGTAAAAAGTCTTCCACACAGGCCCAGAAAAGTAGGTATGAAATGATCTGGAAATACCTTCAGTGTTAATTAACGTTTTCATCAATAAACTGGAATAAGGGGTGAAACAGCAGACTAACAAAGTTCAATAACTTGTTGAGTGGTGTTTAATAAACATTTCTGGAAAACAGTGCAATTTTATGGGGGAATGGGTAACGATGTAAAAAGAATGTAAAAAGTTGAAGAAAGAGAAGTATGCCAAGAACATATTGGTGGAGAGACCTGATTTTTTCCCCCTTTTTTGCAATCATAACCTCTTCACTGAAATAGAATATAGCCACCGTTGCTACTTTGATCACCGCTGAACGTCTCTGTAATATCCTCTGACTTCAGAGGGTAAATGCAAGAAGAAATCATGTGAGATCTAAGAAGGGAAGTGGAAACCTTTTACCCAAACAACATTATGTCAGTTATATTTGATTGTTTGACAGTTGGCCACCTTATTATAATAATGTTGATTCAGCAAAGCCCTAATACCATTAAATAGTTGCTATGAATATTTTAAAGCAGTTTGGCTCCATTGATGCTCTCTGATAGGGAATACAGTGTGGAGAGCACTCACCTTCACAGAGTGATTTCCTCAGGAAAGACTTCACTGCTTGCTGCATATGTTCAGTCAGGTGTCTTTTCATCGGATGTTTCTAATTTTATTCACGCTAGTACATTAGACCCAAAGCTTTCCCTGTAACCTCTTCAGATAGAGACTACAGACTATCGCAGAGGACTACAAAAAACCCAGGAAAATCCACACAAACCCCATGTTGACTTAAAGCTAAATTAATCATATTTCTTATAAAAGTAAGAATTATGCCTCAGTTAAGATTCTCTAATTAAAGAGTTGAAGGACAAGGCAGTTACAATGATTTTATTTAAAAGTAAACAGGAATTGCTTCTAAATTGCTAAATTGTTTAGGGATTTGGCCAAATTCAGACTGGTTGTGGGCTAATGTTTGACTTAGCTAAGCAATGTAAAAAATTTTTAACACCTTTCTTAGCTACATATAACATTAACAACCATTTTTGATATGTACATATATCAGTTGGCAATAATTTTTATATATCCCTATTTTGTTTCCTTTAAGTCAAAGTCAGCATTCACAATCAGATTCCCTTTAATCATCTAAAGTTTCTGTCTATAAATATATTGCTTTGAACCTGAGGTGGGTAGAAGTGGTAGGTAGGGACTGAAGACAAATTTAACTGCCAGGTTTTGACGTCTAGCACATGGTCTGGAACTGGTTCTTCTCACATGTGCCTGCACACATATGCATTCTCACGAAATGCCAAGTACCATTTCACTGTTGGAAGTCTCAGAGTCCTTCAGACTGTAAGTGCCTTTCCGATGGATACACATTTTCCATGCTGTTCTTTGCTAAAACACAGTGTTATGAATTGCCATATCTGGTTATGCTATATTACCCAGTGTCAGGAAAGCAGGCTGTTGGAGCAGTAGAGTTGATGAATGATGAACACTTCTGCTACCCTTGAAATGACATTAGTATCTGCATGTGTGGTGGATAATTAGCAGGTTAAGTACCTGCATGATAGAGTTTCTCTAGAGAGTTTTTCTTTGAATTCCTTGCTGTGTTTCTGTCCAGTATCTCACAGTTTGGGATTTGAGATGCTTCTCATTTTGTCTTCATTTACTGTATTAGTCATTGCCTTATTCAAACATATCTTATAATAATGCATGAAGTAATGTAACAAAAAGCCTGGATGTATACTCACAAGTGATTGTGCTTGAAAATTAATATTCATTAGCTGGAGCCACAGCTGTTTCATTGTTGCTGTCATCTCTTGCCAATTCCAAAATAGAACATCAAGAGGGAGAATATGTTTGTCAGTTCTAAAGGCTCAGATGCTTACAAAATGCATTAAGACAGCAGTACTCAATGTTTTTCAGTCCTCTCTGTACAACTCTCAACATATATCCACCGTTTCTCTCACATTCACTCGGAGCTAGGGTCTTCCAGGGGAATTCATGCACATGCCTGTTTATGTTGTTAGAAATAAGATGTGTCCAGGAATTTTCCTAATGTTTGTTATGCTTCTTTGTCCTCATGACAGAGGGACAGGCAAAATCTGCCTTCTACTAAGGTCTGTCTAATGTTGTTAACATCATGAGTATCAGGCATTTTGTGTATGTTCTAAAACCATTAGCTGGTGGTCATTTTAAAATGTTGGAATATGTGTTTAAGATGAAGTGCATGGTTAAAATGGTGGGACATACTATACAACAAGAACTTAGTTGAGTGTCTGTTTTATTTTAAAGCCTGCATTACTAACAGGGCAGCATAGTACCCTTTTCTATGCTTACTGTAAATAGTAACATATGCTGTTCTCCTAACTTTTCTGAATCTATAGGTAGAGCAAGAGCTAACATGAAAATATCTCTCACTTTTTCTTACCTAATGGTAAGTATCTAATGGTGTTGTCTGCAAATATAAGGAGGAGTTTACTGCTAACTCCTCTCTGGGAGGACTATCTCTAAAGCCAGCAGATGCTTGATGCTCTCTGTTGATACTCTTTACAACCGACTAGAACAGCAGCAGTAGGGTTTTCTGATTCCGCTTCCAGAGTTCATCTCAAGGCAGCTATTTGAGACAATTTCCCTTGAGACAGCTCATTCTCCCATTTATATTGATCAATAGACCCCATGAACTTTTTCTTTTTTTTTTTTTAAGATATGCTTGCCTTTCAAAACAAAAAGAATGAATGCGTAAATCAAAGAAAAGATGTAGGACTCGGGGCTTTTATGTACAAAATAGAAAAAAGGGCCTATAAAAACCTATAAATTCAATTTTAAACCATGATTAACTATTGCTAGATATTTTAATGAAGAACATTGAGTTCAACCTGTCACAGCTAAGAATGAAATGTTACTGACGCATTTGAAGACGGAGTGTGCCCATGTTTCCAATGTTACCCTCATACGTGGATATGAAAGCAGCTGTGGAAGCTGGTGACTTAGATAATTCTATTGAGGGCAGCCTTCTGTGAATTTATTTATATTCCTTTCCAAATGTGTCTGAGCTGACACAAGCATAGAACAGGAGGGTATCTGAAATAAATACTGATTTAACTTAATGCCCTTAGCTATAAATTCTGCAGTTCAGCAGCTGCTCTGCAGAGAGGTCAGCTCCAACAGAGAGGGTGGGAAGGGAACTTACAAAAAATAGAGAGCATGAGAAGCACTTCAAGGCAGCAACCGCTACAGATATTGGAAGGTATTTCCATGAAACAGAGCCTTACGTATAGCAGTGCTCAAACTCTACATCTAACATCACTAGGAATCCTGTCCTCCTGATTTCCTCCACCATTCCCACAGATTGCTCCTTCTGACTTTAGTCAACAACTTATTTCTTTAGTTTGTTTGAAAACACATCACTTGACAACACCTCTGTCACATTTCAGAATACTGAGTGATATTGCCTGTATCCAAGAATGCACTGTATCCAAGAATCCATGAGATGAAAAGTAAAGAGGTGTTTTAGTAGGATGTACTTTGCTATCACTGAGAGAAATGGTGACCACTTGTGGAAATTTACAAAATGTTGTTGCCTGTTATCTTCTTCTGAAACAAAAATTTTAAAAATTGCCTTTTTTAATAGAAGTCAATCACATTTGAGACTTGCTTCAATGGTTTGTGGGGTTTTTGTTTGTTTGTTCTATCTCCCCACCCCCCCCACCCCCGCAGTTTTAGTGTAATTTTTTAAAGAATAACTTTTGTGGTCTACACATTGTACATTATATTTCAAAGTAACAGCCTTGAATGATTTTTTCTTTTTTTTTTTTTATGGTCAAGAAATAAAAATTTGAAAGCAAAGGTTAACAATGTAGAAGTAAATCCTTTCAATATAGCATCAGCAGCAATTTGAGCCATAAATGACCTCCAATTTAACTTCTACTGACATCAGAAAATTCTTCTAGAGAGCAAGGACAGTACATAGCCTCGTAAATGTTAGTCTCAAATAAATCCTCCTTTACTGCAAGTATTTATATACTAATACCCAGAGAAAGCAAGTGTTATTGCTTTGAGGATTATAAGATTTTAGAAAGATGTATTTGACAAACTGTGCAGTGAAAAGATGATGTTTCTTGGATTTCTTCTTCCTTTTTCCTTCCTCTGTTGTTTTCTTGGTGATGAATTATGAAAGAAGGATTTCAGTTCAATAATTGTATTTATTCCAAAAACTGATGTCTCTCCTTGTGTTATGAACACATTTAAAGTAATTCCATGTGGATTTTTGCCTGCTTATATGTTTAAATACAATTATATTTTCTCTTTCCATCCTTAGCTGAAACAGTAAAAGTCTTGCTTCTCTTACAAATTTGAAGATGTTGCCATTAGACATTGGAGAGTTTTTGAGGTAGGAAGCTGTGTTATTACTGAGGACTGCTTTTGTGAGTTCTGTGAGGATGTAGTTCTGAAAAACTCTTGAAGTACTTAAGCCATTTATTTCTGAAGATGCAGAGCGATAGCAGAGTCAGAGATGGGAGGGATGCAGCAGTTCACCCATTCTAGAACAAGGCATATAGTGATCTCAAAGCTCAAATGTTTTACGTTCAGGAGTTAGCTGGGTTTTCAGAATAATAAATTCATTCATCTTGTGCCAGCTTTTTTTTTTTTTCTTAAGATAAAATCAAACTGGAAGGAGACCCATGAGACTGAGTCAGTCCTCCTGTCTAAACCTCTACTCCTCTACTTGGCAAGACCAGTTGTTCTGCTGGAAGCAGAATTAAGCCCTTGTAGTGCAAGGGGAAATGGTTAGCAACCTCCTATGTCACTTAGACATACGTAACCCTATGGGGCTGGTTGGGATCCACTCAAGTGTTCTGAGGGAGCTGGTGAAAGTGCTCACCAAGACACGTTAAATCATTTCTCAGCAGTCCTGGCTAACTGGAGAGGTCTCAGTTGACTGGAAGTTAGCAAATGTGGTGCCCATCTACAAGGAGAATCTGTGAAACTACAGGCCTGTCAGTCTGGCCTTAGAGCTAAGGAAGGTTATGGAGGAAATCATCTTGAGTGCCATCATTCGACATGTACAGTACAACCAGAGGACCAGGCCCAGTCAGCGCGGGTTTAAGAAAGGCTGGTCCTGCTCGACTAACCTGATCTCTTTCTATGAGAATGTCACCCACCTACTGGATTGGGGAAGAGCTGTGGATGTTGTCTACCTAGACTTTAGTAAAGCCTTTGACACTGTTTCCCACGGCATTCTCCTGGAGAAACTGGTTGCTTATGGCTTGGATGAGTGTACTCTTCGCTGGGTAAGAAACGGGCTGTATGATCAGGCCCAAAGACTGGTGGTCAATGGAGTTAAATCCAGTTGGTGTACAGTCACAAGTGGTATTCCTCAGGGTTCAGTGTTACAGCCTACAATCTGGATGAGGGGATTGAGTGCACCCTCAGTAAGCTTGCAGACAACATCAAGTCAGGTGGGAGAGCAGAAAAACTCTTCAGAGCAATCTGTACAGGCTGGATCGATGGGCTGAGGCCAGCTGTATGATGTTGAACAAGGCCAGGTGCTGGGTCCTGCGCTTGGGTCACAACAACAACCTGCAACACTACAGGCTGGGGGAAGAGTGGCTAGTGGAAACGGACCTGGGGCTGTTGATCAAGAGCTGGTTGATTATGAGCCAGCAGTGTGCCCAGGTAGCCAAGAAGACCAACAGCATCCTGGCTAGTATCAGCAATAGTGTGGCCAGCAGGAGTAGGGAAGTGATTGTCCCCCTGTACTCAGCACTGGTGAGGCCACACCTTGAATACTGTGTCCAGTTTTGGGCCTCTCACTACAGGAAGAACATTGAGGTGCTGGAGCATGTTCAGAGAAGGGCAACAAAGCTGATGAAGGGTCTAGAGCACAAGTCCTATGAGGAGTGGCTGAGGCAACTGGAGTTTTTAGTCTGGAGAAAAGGAGGCTGAGGCGTGACCTCATCGCAATGTTCAACCTGAAAGAAGGCTGTAGTGAGGTGAGTGTCAGTCTCTTCTCCCAAGAAACAAGCAATAAGACAAGATGAAATGGCCTCAAGTTGCTCCAGGGGAGGTTTAGGCTGGATATTAGGAAAAATTTCTTTACAGAAAGGGTAGTAAAACATTGGAAAAGACTGCTCAGGGAAGTGGTGGAGTCCCACCTGGAATTGTTTAAAAGACTTGTAGATGTGGTGCTTAGTGACATGATTTAGTGCTGAGTTAATGGTTGGACTTGATGATCTTAAAGGTCTTTTCCAACCAAAACGATTCTATGATTCCTTTGGAGCCTGTACCAAACTACTCCTATTTTGTTAAGGAGTCGAGTGCATCCATCACAGAGAGGAAATAGCCTCAAGTTGCACCAGGGGAGATTTAGGTAGGATATTAGGAAAAATTTCTTCTGCAAAGGGCTGTCAAGCCCTGGACAGGCTGCCCAGAGAAGTGGTTGGGTCACCATCCCTGGTAGTTAAAAGGTGTGTAGATGTAGAGCTTAGCATCATGGTTTACTGGTGGACTTGGTAGTGTTAGGTTTATGATTGGACCTTATGATATTAAGGATCTTTTCCAACATAAACGATTCTATGTTTCTATAATTAAAAAATCCCACCTGCTCTGGGAAAGTATTTTATTTGGATATGCAGGAGACATTCTTTTCTGGATTATCAGCAGACGTTTCTGTGACCCTTAATTAACTTCAGCATTCAGGTGGTAGGTTTTTTACTTTACTGAAATGTTTTAATACTTCCAAAACTTATTTTTATTACTAACCTTGCTATTGAACGTAATTCATAGAAACTTAGTAAAATCTTCATGGGGTACTGAAGCTATTTCAGAGTTCACAGACGGGGTAACATTTAGCAGAGTTCCTTGCTTCAGCATTTGGTGTCTGAATACCAATGAGAAAAAGACAGCATTTTGTTTTCTACTTGAATTCTAACTACTGCCTGGATGTGGATGATTTTGATACCAGGCTCTTCTTTTTTTTTACATCTATATATAGGGGGGAGGCGCATATGAAAATACAAAAAAAATTTTGCTGTGTGGTCTTGACCCATGGTCATATCCCCTGGTGTTTCATGATTCAGTAGTTGTAGAATAATTTATCTGCACTGAACTGACTTGCTTGCTGAAGAATGTGACTTACTTGCTGAAGAATCTGTAGGAGGGGGTAGGAATTAGCATATATTGTCACTTTAAACCGTGCTGAGCCTGAATTTCGAATAGATTATAGTGGATTCATTCTTTATTATTTAATTGATATTCACTGCAGACAGCAATGCCATTGTTTGTCAATGATGTCACCCAACAAATCATGCGGGTGCTTCATTCAGTAAATGAGCAGTCTAGGAGCCATGAACATATTATTAAGAAGGGTTTAAATGTCCAGCATGCGGATATTACCAGAACAACTTATAGGTCTGGTCATCTGAACATGACACTGATGAGGTGATTAGTCATGTGGTACAGACCAGATATTTTTGTAGCTAAATCATTGACTGTTCCAAGGGCTTGATATTTTTTCTTCTTTTTAATATGGGAAGCAGCAACATTCAAAGATGATGTTTAGAAGCAGTCTTGTCTTTTCCAGTGAAATTCATTTATCTGCCGTTCTTTATTTCTTTCCTCAGCAACTGCTTTACAGTTTAATTTGTCTTGTTTAGTTATGTGCACCCCAGTGAAGCAGGGACGCAATGAAAACATGATTTATTGCTGAAGATAAACATGGGCTAGGAAAAGCTTTTAGGCCATCATGAAAGGGAAAATTAGAGATAAAAATGTTGAAGTATTATTGCTATTATTCATTTTACAGCAGTGGCTCAAACAACATGGTGTCCCTCTTGCAAATTTTTATTTTTTGTTTAAACACAATATGAGAGACAATGCCCTTTTGGAAGAGCTTTTGCTCTAGTTGAAATAGGAATGGATGAGAAAATGGGATAGCTCCATTTTACACATAAGGAACTGAGGACAAAGAGAAATCAGTGCTTGATTCTGTGCCTATATGAGCACATGTTTGCTTTTAGAGTGAGTAGTTCCATTTCAATTCACCAGTGTATCCAGCGTGATTTATACAAGCTGAGGATCCAGCCCAAGGAGTTCTCCTTGTATCAGTTTGTCTAGTCCTTGAAGAATAGCATCCTCTTTCAGCTGCTTTTTGCTATGCAGACGCAATACATAAAATGGTCGATTTTAACCATAGCAGTGGGGTTTTATCAGTCTGCCATATGTTGTCCATAGATAACTACATGGTCTAATTGGCTTGATTCAAACTACTGACACCAATATGCAAATCTGCTTGAATGGAGTGTGTTTATACTGCAGCTTCCTTCTGAACCACTGCTTGAAATATGACTGCTTAAAATAGATCTGTGTGGAATATTTAAGTAGTTTGCAATTACGCACATTCTCTCTTGTCTATGTTGAGCCCTGTGAAGCTAATGAGGAAAAATACTGGTCAACTGCTCTCCCTTAACCGAGTGTAATGTATTTTAGAGGATCCTAGTGCTTGCAAGATTTTAAAAATTGAGTTAGAGCAAAAGCGGAATATTTTAAATTGCTGTTTACATAGCACAGTTGTTAGAAATGCATATATAGGATTCTGTGAGGTTGTGTTCTATTATTCTAGTTCTGAAGAGATTTTACTGGAGCACAGACCTTTCTGACACTTTTTAAGGCCTTTTTTTTTTTTTTTTAATACTGCATAGTTATGGTCTTTTAATGAATGTCTCTGGCTAGTTTCCTGTCTGCATTCTTTGCCCTTTTCCTTTCTTTCAATGTCCTTCCACAGTCTGTTCAGTCTAGATATCAGGTGGGCGGTGCCATCATGTCAATTATTTCCATTGGAAGGACTGCCAGTACAATCTTCTACACTGCGTTTTTCATCACCATGAGACATCCCTTTTCTGTGCAAGACTCAAAAACTCTTTATGCTTGCATTTCTGGATTGTTACAAAAATACGTAGGCTCAGTATGTAATCATAAGTGACTACAAAACTTCCAGTCTTACTTGAAGTGCCAGAATTTAAAATAATTGTTTTATAGGGAAGCAAAAATATGCACACGCACATGCAAAGTTTGAAACACATTAACTCTATTTTTAGAAGTTTCAGTGGCAAGTTTGTATGATTTGATAACATAACTGGTTGCACACTGGTTTCTGATTGTGCTTTATTCAAGCAACAGTAATTAGAAACAAGCAAAACCAATTTCTTGTAAACAAGCCAATATAGATTATATTTATCACCTCTAGTATTTCACATCATATAACCATGTTACGCTCAGATAGCAATTCAATATCATTATATTAAATAGATTTCTATTAGTATGACTCATGTCTTGATTTCTTTACTTGGTTCTTTTCATCCTGAGGAGAAGGCCATACTTCCAAGAGCCACATTGCTGCAAAAATAAGCATGTTTCATGTCTCTACCAAATTAAAAATTGACAATACGCAAAAGTAGTGACTACACTTGTGGCTGTTGCAAGCCCCTTAAAAGATGCTGGTATTTTTAAGGTCAAGTTTTAAAGAGTAAACTACTCTATAAGAATCTCAGCTGCTCTTTCAAGAACAATAAATGAACTTGCGTAGTAAAAATGACTTAATAAACATAATTCCTAAGAGCTAGGTAATGAAGTGGTAGATGAAACCAGTCAAGTGAATGGTCAGCAATTTAGGATTACAGAACCCACCTAAATATGCTTTATAAAGGTGTCTTCGGTTAGAAGCTTGTTTCAGCGCTCCTTTGCATAGCTACTAGAGACAGTGGAATAGAGGGTCTTCCCAAAATGTGCAAAATAGTGTGATATCGAGTTATGTCTTTCATTGCAGGTTTACAACGTTGGTTATGTTCTGCTAATCAGAAAAAAAAAAAAAGGAAAAAAAAAAAGAAAAATAAGTACCCCTAGCCCCATGGAAGTCACTGAGAGTGCAACCAGTAATTTCCAAGGGGACAGGATTTTATCCCTCCTACTTTTCTTCTTCCTTCCTGTTCCTGCTGTTCAGATTGAGTCACTGCTGAGGAGTAAGTTACATGTGTAGGGGCACTGAGGCTGCTGGGACTGTTAGTCTGAATAAGCTCAGCAGCACGGGTGTTCTGGAGAGCAGAAGCCTTTCTGTTACACACAGCAAATGCATTATTTCAACCGGCTATCATTGCCAGCCTCTGGATTTTTTCCAGGAGCTGTGTTGCTCAGTGGGAGTACTCAGCTATTCTCATTCAGCAAGACCCTTCTACATGCCTTTAACTTTTAGACTGCAAGAGTACTGGATTACTCCTGCACTTCCAGTTGAGAACCTATAAATACACTGATGGAAAAAGAAAATTAGATTGAAAATTCTATGCAACTACACCAGAAGTAATTTTAGAGGTGGTAAAAAGGAGCAAGTAACAGTAAATACTATATTAGAAACTGCTGTGATTCAGATAAGGCAAAACTACTTACTATATTCATTACCAAGTTTGGAACTATTTGTTTATGCAGCTTGCTTCTCTGTGGATGGATCCACGGTACAAAACACTTTTTGGTTGAAAGAGTTTATAAGATTAACATATACAATGTTCCTTAGGACTTTTCCTTAATGACAATGTGCAGCTGTGGTTCAAGATTTTTACAGAAGTAAGCACCATTTCCAGGGGTATAAATGTGTAGTAAAACTATTCTAGAGAAATGCTAGAGAAAACTACTAGATAAAAATTTAGATTTAAACACACATGCATACAGAAAGTTGTATCAATACCAAATTTCTATTGGATTTTTGGCTCCCTAGGGTAAAAATGATTAGGACTTAATCTTGTGAGCATGTATTCACCAGCTTAATTTTGTTCCTTTGAGTCACTGTATTGAAGTTGCATGTATTATCTTAAACTACAGCTTTCTGTGATGAAAATATTCTGGCTTTAAAGGGGCAAGAACCGTATCAATCACCTATACCGTTAAATGGAAAAGACTGCAATATTATAAGACTTTGGATAAAAGACTGATTTCACCACAAAAATTACCTGTTTGCAAATTTTAATAACTGAAGATGTGGGAAGAATAAATTGATCTGTGTGATAGTGGGCAAAAAGACAAAACTATTCAAGAATTCTACTAGTTCTTTGGAGGAGCATACAGCTTTATGACTGTGCTTTCCACTTGGACACAATAAACTGCTGATTACCACCCTACTTCTGCAATTATATCTATTTACACAGGCAAATGGCTAATGTGCAGGCATGTTGGAGCATCTCAGCATTAGTACAAGAGAAAAGAAACAAACATCCTTAAGAAAAAAATGTCACCCTCACACGACTTTACCAACTTTTGGCATGTTTCAGCAACGAAACTTCCGATTTCAGGGACAAGGCACAGTTCTGTAGGATAAGACTCCTTTTAAGTTAGCTTTGCTTTGATGAAGCTCCAAATCTCACTCTCAGCAATAGTTTTGCATTATTTAGTAGCCTTACTGAGGAAATCTGCTCCAACTCATGCAATTAGCAGCTTTTTTAAATTGAAAAGCAGAGTGTATTTGCAGATGGATTATAAATCTGAGAACAGTTCTGGGATTCGCGATTACCATTTTAAGGTTACATGCAAAATAATTCTTCAGATGACATCTACAATTACCACATAACTAGCATATCAAAGCTAATATGTTTCTTCATTATTTTATAACACTTTCTATAAATTGCTGTGTACTAGGAATAAGGTAAATTCACTGCTGAAGAGAAATTTGTTTGATTTAATTTACATTTGTAAAAATATATCTGTATACGTATATACACCGTCACCTCTCTGCATTGCCACTTTGTCAGGATAAATGTTCATTCTTCCAGATGTTGAGACTAGTGCTCTACGTTGGGACACAAGGTGTTCAGGCCATCTGACTAACCAGCAAATGCAGCTCACTTTGCAAAACTGTATTTAGAAATCTTGAGTTGCAGGCTGAGTTGCTATGTTTTAGCTAATTGCAATGTCCTTATAAATATTTGTATAAAACTCTGAAAGTGTATATTTTCTGGATAAAAATAATTGCATATTTTCTTTAACTTTGTTGAAAGTGTTCGTGCTTAATTAGTACTCTGTCCCTGATTTCTCTTTCCCATTTTAGACTTCATATGCACGAGAGCAGACTATATACTCTGCTTTTCTTCCCAAATCTGTCTTTGATGAATCTCCTTGCTGGGAGACAGGACCGGACAGTTGTGATGTAAGACATTAAGGAATGCAAGCAATTTATAGAGAATTACTTGGTAAATTATTATCAATAAGGACTTCAGGGAAATGCTCTTGATGAGCAAATGAACACAGCTTTTCTTTGGATTTGCTCTTTTACACCTTGCAAAATTATTCCAAATATCAGCCAGCTATTGCCTCGTATGTCTTAAGGAGATGGGAATCAAGGGCATTCATAATTGATAGAACTTGAGCCAAAAAGAGCCTGTCACAGTCAGGTTTGATTTTGTTGTTACTTAGTTGCTGGTCTCAATGCTCTCTGGGACAAGGTCTGGTCCTATTGGTCCAGGAATTCTTCCTAACCCAAGCAGAGAGCAGTTGAAACCACTCATGGTTATAGATGCTCTGCAGCTTTCAGATCTTATGCAGGGTGTAATTAGTTGCAATGCTATGGTGCAAAGATCCATACATAAACCTTACCGTATGTAAATATATTGCATTATTTTTTTTTTTAGCATAGATCCCTATGGGTCAACAGTAAGCTATAACTTTGAAGAAAAGATATCATGAGTGACTGAAAATGCAAATTGGAATAATGTTGTGGTTGGTAGGAAGACCCTACTCCAGAAGGACCATGCACATGTCTGGAGGAGGATTTTTAAAGGTCTGCTTTAGAAGAATGCTTGCAGGCATGGGTTTGCTTCTGAGCAGATGTGTCTCTCACGTACTTCACTTTGAATTACATGACTGAGTACAAGCATCTGGGTGAAATCTGGTTATTCATCTATACCACCATTTCTGAACACAACATTTATGAAAAAAAGGCAAAACAAAATGTAAAAATTAGGGCCTTGAGATGCAGTGTAAATAGAGATACAAAGAGACTTGAACACATTCAAATTCCTGGCATGACTCTGATAAGAGCCAAACCATTAGGGACCAGAATTGTAATTGAATGAGGTTTCGAGGCATGGCCAAGGAAAACACTACATAAGCACCCTTGCAGATTCTTAAGCAAAGCCCAGTTCAATGAGTTAATGATTTTCTAATATTTAAAATAAATTAATGGATGTACTTTGCCTATCTTGTACATACATATAGCAACGGTGTAATGATATTAACTCAGTCCAAAGATGCAAGGTTTTGTTAGGAGTTCTTGCTATGCATTGATCAGACTAACCACTGGAAGAAGCACTGAACCAGTAAACTAAGGCTTACATGGGAAATCAAATAAAGAAAGAATTATTTCTGTTATCAGGATATTTTCCATCTGAGAAACAAACTTTATTTGGTGTGGAAAAAATTAAGATTGTGGGAGAACTTATACCAGTGTGGCGTTTCACATAACAATGTTTTGTTATTGTCATATACCAAGGATGCTGGCATAGTATCGGGATTTTTCATACCACAGAATTGTGCAGGGCATTAAAATAGACATGCTATCTTCAAAACTTGCAAAGATTTTCACCTTTAAAGAATCAGCTTTATTCTTTTCTTCCATGCCATGACGACAAGTGCAGCCATGGCAAGGCAGCAGTTGGTTTTGGGTTTTTCGTAGTTTGGAGGTTTTGGGGTTTTTTTGTCACAAGCTCGTTTGACCTTTTGTAGAAACACAACGATTTAGAGTATGAAAAAAAGGCTATGTGCATACTGGGCAAGCACACACCGAGGAACAGGAATGTTGGCTGCCTGCTCCTTGGTGAATGGAAAGCATAGGTCTTATGCAAGTGTTTCAAATACGGTCTGGAGAGTTTTGGGGCTATAGGATGGGAAGCTGACAAATCTATTTCCAGGATTGGTTGAGTTACAAAGCTGGCTCCTCTGCTTGCAGAAATGCTTGCTCTACACATGAGTAGAGGTGGAAAGACCAGAGAAGTAAATTTGCTTTTTTTAATCATTAAGTGGAAAAAAATATCAATTGGATGGATTTACTATATGCATTTGAAAGGATTTTAACCCACTAATTGCTCGAAACATTGCTGGAACTGATTATGTATTTTTTTAGATGTAAAATATGGGCTAGTGAGTTTATTTCTGATTTTGAATGACTAAGGAGAAAATGTTGATTGCTGGGCAGGACAAGCTGCATGGGATAGGATGCGCTGTCACTATTCCAGCCAGTGTGATTCCCGGAGTTACTGATTAGACAGGCTGCTCTTGGCCATCCCAGTACAGAACACAGGTGTGTGTCCGTCTGTCTGAGGACCCAGGAGGTGGCGCTCAATATTGTGGTACGGTGCCAGGGGGTTACAAATCTGCCACCACTTGGGAACAGCAAACGGCTTCCTTGGTACACCAGGGAATGAGAAAAAAGTAGAAGGAGATTAGTAGGACATGCAGTCCATCCCTGCTTCGGCGTAAACTGAATTTAGAGGGTCTTGGCTTTTTCAGTGGGAGCTTCTCTAACTTTAGTAGCTCAGCTTATTTAAACTTTTGTATTTTTTCCTAAAAGTAGCCTTTTTTCAGTTCTTCTAGAGCACTGTTTAATACATGGGAAGAGGAACTGAAATTTAACACAGAGTTGTTATTAGAGGCTTTATTAGAGAAAACACTTGTCTGATGGGTAAGGACAGAAGTGCAGTGTTTAATTTTGCTATTTTGTATAATAATATTTTTTAAAGCAAACAGGAGGCAGAAGTGTATCCTTCAGTAGAAGGAGGAGGAAACAGGGAGTCAGAGTTTTCTACGACCTGAAGCCTTGGCTCTTTGCTTAACTCTAGTGCATTCACCTCACATTACTGTGGAGATTGACATCAGTCGTAGGTGATTTACTAATTTGTTTTAACTTTCCTGCTGCTTCTTTAGAGTTTGACTATCTACATCAGTACATTATTAACCAACAGTACTTGTGGTGCCCCGTATGCCTGTGTCTAGCAATGGAGTATAATTGTAAAGCCAAATTTGATCTCAACATGCAAATGTAACATTTAATTAAGTTACATTTACAACTGTAAATGTAACTGGTCTCCAAACATTCATTAAAAAGATCAGAAGTTCATTAACAGACCGCTGATAACTAAAGTGAAACCACTGTCACTGGTTAGTCATGCTGCCACAACAAAAAATTCCTCTCAGAGCAATGCTTTATGTGCTGTTATGTCTCTGGCAAATACATTTTGATGAGCCTAACCACGTTCACAGGTAAATTAATAGGTTCACAGGTAAAATCTCTTTGTTTGCCTTCGTATGTTCATTTTTTCTTTTTTCTTTTTTTTTTTTCTAGTAGATATAGGAATTCATTTCTCAGTAACTTTTTATGATTATCATAATTGCTGACCTGAGAGGAATGTTGAAAAGTATTAACATCAGTGAGTCAGTAAACAGAAAGTGTTTTCACTTTATGATCATACTCCTAGCTCATACAAATCTAAGAAAGGAAAAAATAACTTCTTGCCATGAAGTTTCCTTCAAAGTTACCGATATACCTCTTTATATAATATTAACAGATCAAATAAATGTTTTAAAGTAAATTAGTTTCATGTCTCTTGTGAAAGCAGAAAGGAGTAAAAAAGAAAACAAAATGCCAACAGAGCTAGTAAGCCATGATATCTTTTCTCCCAGACTTCCACAACACTGGATTACACAAGCAAAATCACTTATAAAAAAAACATGTTTTCCTGGTATAATTATTCTGAATAAATCTTCTTCCCCTGTAATCCTGCACTGATTTGTCTAATGAGTGTCTTTTCCTGTCATTTTGTTAATTTTCCTGAAATTTTTAATGTTGTGGTTTCCTCCCTGCCAAAAAATTGTAATTTTCATTTGGAAATGGAAATTTTTGTTTCTATATTACTTCCTGTCCACAGAACAGTGACTTCCTGGAAACTAGAAATTAATTCAGATTATGTTATGCTTTCCTGACCCTTCTTACAAAAAGACCTGAATGTCCTGCTGGTCTGACCCCAAAGTTAGTGTTCTTAAAGAAGACAAATTTCACATGGATTTATAAAACTAAAAAGGTGGATTAAATAAGAAACTAAAAGCTCATTTCTTCCACTGATGGAAAAGTAATGATTTTTTTTATTGGCTTGTTCATTCTCATCACCTCTGCATAAAGATAGACTCATGAATCAAAAAGCTTCAGTGTTGTTTCATCTTTTTTTCTTTGTGTTAGAAACTGAAGTTTCATAAAATTATTGTCTACAAAAATGTTCTAGGGTTTCGGTTGGGAGAAACAGGATGGGATGGACAAGAGGAGAAGTACATCTCAGCTGCATGCACAGGAATGAAAGCTGACCACCAAAGCTAACACTTGGCTAATAGTCCAACAGTAACACACACATACAAAAAAAAAAAAATCCCCAGCTTTTATGACAATAGTATCTTTCCAAGTAACTGCAAAACCTTTCATATTAATGAATGGCTTTATGCAAATCAGCTCCCTCTTCTTTGAGCAACTTTGCTCTGCCAGGAAAGACTGAAAAGACTCCCAAGGCAATGGTAAACATCACTGGAATTATATTATGAATGATCTAGGACTTAAAATTGTGTCTTTTCTGCTCCTGTGAAGTGTTATCTCTGACTATGCTTCAAGCCACAGCTGTATTAAAGATGCAACATGAGACACAGCAGACTTCAATGAATTCTGCAGGGAAAGTGAATAGGGAAGAGTTGTCACATACAGTAATTTAATTGGATGCCTCCAAAATTATCAAGCAGAAGATACTTCTTCACACAACACTTGACTTTCATATGGAAAACATTGCCATGGGAAGTCTCCAAAGCCAAATTTCTGAATAAATTAAAAGCAAGACATGAGACAGATCAGTGGAGGATAGAGCATTCAGAATCTATAGAATAAGGTGGTCCAGGTACAGTCTCCAGTTGCAGATGTCCCTAAAGTTTATATTTGTCAGCAGAGACATCATCCGAAATGAAGGACCACTTCGCTTATGCATCTTTTGATTTCCCCCTAACAGCTATTGTGTTAGAGACAAAACTGAACTAAAACTTTTTTCTTATAGCACAGTTCTTGTGCTCTTAAGTGAATATATTTCCACGCTGCTCCTATACTCTTCGTTTGTAACATTGAGAAAGCAAAATCATATTGTGATGCTGTAATAAAATGCATTCCAAATACATAGTTAGTCTAAGGCAAGTAATTGAACCTGTGTGTTCAATACCAGTGTGAAGCAGTACTTAAGAAGTTTAATTACACCAGAAATCAAAATATAAATCAATTTATTTTACTGTTATTCCAATACTTAGGTTTTGTTCCAAATGTTGATATATGTATTTAAGATGTAAATTTGTGAGATTGACACAACCTATTATGTACCTTAGCCATGTAATGGAGTTCACTTTACTGTATTTTAAAGCTAAATAATACTGTATTGTCTATAGTCACTACTAAGAATTTAATTGCCTTTTTTGGTCATCTCGCTGCTTCAACTTCGATCCTCAGAGATACAGTGGTTTCCTGTCTCCCCAGCAGTTTTGGAGACTAGTTAATATTTGCAAAGCTGCTTAAAGGCAAGAAGTGCTGTTTCCATGGTAGTAAATATGGTCGATTCATGCTTGTATTTCATTTATTTTGCTACAAGGTAATATATTTGAATTAGAGATAAGGCATCAAGACATGTTCTTGATTAGTAATCCAATCAGCTGTGGCTTTCAGTTTTGAGAACCTGACATGACTTTCTGCATTTTACTATTTCAGCATAAAAGCTTCCTAATTTCTTCATAATTTTAATGTATAATAGCTTTATATAAAGTTTAATGTTGACCAACAAGAAAATTGCAATTAATTTGGAAAGGAAGAATTAACTGAGGCAAAGCTGAGGTCAGGTTTTGGGGGGTTTTGTGTTTCCTTTTTTTTGGGGGGGAAGAGGGGGTGTCACTAATGCTCCAAACCTATGTTTAGTGAAAAAAGAAGTCAGTGAATATACTGACTACAATTATACATTCTAATCATTGTAGGAGAAGCTAACTGAGATTCTGCCTGCTTATGCAAATGGAGACTGTGATTTTCTTTTTTAAAGTACAAATCTCAAGTTTGAAACTGTGGGGTGGAAAGCAGCAGGGGAAAGAAGAAGAAAAGGAAGACTTTTCCTGATTCTACACATGTCCAAACAGTGAAAGCATGGTCTAGATGCAATAAAGAGAAGTAGGCATGTTTTAATTTTAACACTTAGCCACAATACTGCAACTGTAATAACATCAGTAATATGAAAAGAACATAAATTGGCATGAACATTTGCAAAATAATTTAAACTACAAAGAAACTGGTCTGTCACCTGCCAGTCACAGTGTGAATCTAGTTCGTAATGATATACCATATTCATTCCCACTCGCTATGCCATCTTTTTTAATCGCTGTCTTTGTTCTGCCTCAGCATTTGGCTGTCACATCCTTAAGAAAAATGGTCCAACTGTTTTGCAACTTGCTCTAAGAAATAAGTTGCTCTCAGCATATGGAGGTTTTCACAAACAATATGCTTTCAGATTTCTGTGCTTTGGATTTTTCCATAGAAGATTGGTAAAGCTAATGTGAGGTTAACTAAAAATGCTGCTGTCCATATAAATACAGCATGCAAACATTCTTGCTCTACGGAAGCTTGTTAAGGAGATGGATTTATGGCACATTCTGCTCTAACTGAACTTTCTATAGTTACACAGCAAAGAAATAAAAACAACTGTACTGAAAGGAAGCATTTGACAATGAAGGGATGCCATTAGCAAAGCTGGATTTTGTATTTTTGCCATATAACACACTGTTTAATTATCTGTTCATAGAATCACAGAATCATCTGGTTGGAAGAGACCTTTAAGATCACCAAGTCCAACCGTTCACCCTGCACTGCCAAGGTCCCTAAACCATGGCCCTCAGCACCACCTCCACACGGCTTTTAAACACTTCCAGGCATGGGGACTCCACCACCTCCCTTGGCACCCTGTTCCAGTGCTTCACAACCCTCTCTGTAAAGAAGTTCTTCCTGATATCTAACCTACATCTACCCTGGTGCAACTTAAGGCCATTTCCTTTTGTCCTGTCACTTGTCACATGTGAGAAGAGACCAACCCCCACCTCTCTATCACCTCTTTTCAGGTAGTTGTAGAGAGCAATAAGGTCTCCCCTGAACCTCCTTTTCTTCAGGCTAAAGAACCCTTGTTCCCTCAGCCACTCCCCACAGGACTTGCTCTCCAGACCCTTCAGCAGCTTCGTTGCCCTTCTCTGAACATTCTCAAGCACCTCAACACCCTTCTTGATGTGAGGGGCCCAAAACTGGACACAGTATTCAAGGTGTGGCCTCACTAGTGCCTGGAGTACAGGGGAACAATCACTTCCCTACTCCTGCTGGTCACACTATTGCTGATATAAGCCAGGATGCCATTGGCCTTCTTGGCCAACTGGGCACCCTGATGGATCATACTCACTTGGCTGTTGACTAACACCCCCAGGTCCTTTTCCACTGGGCAGCTTTCCAGCCACTCTTCCCCGAGCCTGTAGCGCTGCAAAAGGTTGTTGGACCCAAGTGCAGGACCCAACACTTGGCCTTGTTGAACCTCATACAACTGGCCTCGGCCCATTGATCCAGCCTGTCCAGATCCATCTGTAGAGCCTCCCGACCTTCAAGCAGATCGACACACCCACCCAACTTGGTGTCATCTGCAAACTTACTGAGGGTGCACTCGATCCCCTCATCTAGATCATTGATAAAGATGTTAAAGAGGACAGGCTCTAATACAGAGCCCTGGGGGACACCACTTATGACCGGCTGCCAACTGGATTGGCTCCATTCACCATCACTCCCTGGGCCCAGCTATCCAGCTAGTTTTTTATCCAGTGGAGAGCACAGTCATCCAAGCCAGAGGCAGCCATTTATTGATCAGTGCATGGACTACCCACTAAATGAGGAGAATATCCATAGACTGCCAAAGTATTCTCAAGTCTGTTGAGACTTGGGCCCTGATCAATATATTGCTTTGTTACTCTGGCAATCTTGTACATGACTTCATTGGCTCTTCCTTTGCTTTCTCTTATTCTCTTTACCCATAGATAATCAAGACAATGCATTTCTATTTCTGGTAAAGGCTACGTTCCTATGTTTGCTGGCTGGAGACCTTCTGGTGTGTAAAGCGGAAAGTAGGGGAAATTGTGATTGCCTGCCACTGTCCTGCTGTAGAGCATGGCTGTGAGTTGATATTGATAGCAGGCATTGCCCCTAGAAGTTCAGGAATGTAGTGCATTTTCTTTCCCACGAAACCATAAGACCAACAGCTACCAAAGGTATAGCTGTCCTAGCGTCTTATCTCCCATAGATACCAAAAGCAAAGACCAAGGGAAGAGTGTAAGCACGGGACAAACACCCAGTGATGCTCTTCCGGCATACTCTGCAGATTCGCTGCCTAGGCGCTTGCCAAGTCAGAGGTAATGATTCTGTACTAATAACTCTGAACAGATACTTCTACAAAGAGCTTCAAATGTTTCCTGAACTCTCAAAAATATTTTGCATCCAAAATATCCTGAGAAGTTTCACAGTGTAACATTCTGTAAAGAAATATCTTCCTGTTATTGAGAGCCTCTCACATACTGACTTCATCCAGTACACTTCAGTACTTGCGTTAGAAGTGACAGTAAATTTTTGCTCTCTGGTACTCTGTAGATGCAATGTACTTGAATGTTTCCCACTTCTGTTCCCGCTTATGCGAAAAAAAAAAAAAAATTTTAAAAGGGGGAAAACGGGAATAGTTGCTGGTTTAATCTGTTTCCTAGTTTAGGCTCATTTTACAATCGAATCACTAAGTAATTAAAAATATTATTTAGTGTGAATTGGTTTAATTTTTCACTGCTTCTGATATTTCCTGGCAGCGTGACATGCTGCTTTGCTTGAAAAGCATCAGTAACAGTATCAGTTCTATTTCTCTAATATCATGGGTATTCTTAATAAATATCAGCTCTGCTGGTTTCATTTTATTTAATATACGCGCTTTTAATTTGCTTTGATTTGGTAGAATGCTTTTTAGCATTATTTTGTTACATATTTTGTTACATATTTCTATTTATTTTCAAATACTATTTTCTGGCAATAATGCTCATAGTGTGTAAGTCTGTGTAAGCTTCACAGAATCCAACTTTCTGATAACTTAAATATGATATTTTGCAATTCTAAACATACATGAACTTGTTATATCGCAGGTTTTAGATGTTTATTTTAAGTAGTCACATGAAATTTCATTTTCATTTTTAACAAGCCAGAAAAAAGAATAGCCTGGAAAACAGATGTAGTTCTTAAAACTCTCTGCAAGAGGAATGTTCTATCTTGAACGGTAGGTCTGACATTTCAAAGATTAGTGCGACATTTTTCATACAAGTATTTGAGTAATTTGATTTGCTACCCTTCGGTTGCTTTTTCATTCAACCTTATTAATTTCAAAGGGGGCTTTGGTTAACTAACTTCCAACCAAAAAAATTGCTAAAAATTTTGATAAAATGAAGTTACAGGCAGATACATTATTTGAAGGTAGATTTCTTGTTAACTCAGTGTTCAGTGAATATCTTCACCTTCTTGAAATTCCCGGATAGAAGCCTGATGTGAGCTCAACTTGATTGCTGAGTTAGAGACAAATTGGATTTCCCTAGTTCTCATCTGAAAGGAATTCTTCCATGCTTAAAGTAAAATAGAGAAAAATAATAACCAGGGTTCACTTTAAAACCTTATGCTTCTGTGTTTAAATCAGCCCATATTTGGCAGGGGACAGGTTCTGAAAATGGACTAATTTTCCATGCTTTCCTGTGTTGTGGTTCTGATACTTTTTTCAGGCATTTTCGGTTCCAATCCATATGAAAGAAAATACCTGTTTAGAGATGTTATGTGAAGGTGAAAATACATAAGAGAATGTTCTTTGATGAAAGAGTGCTTAGACAATCAATTCTTCAGTTGTGAAACTGGATTTGACACAAATGACTTGAGGAAAACTCGTGGCATGAAGTGGAAACCGGGTACAGCAGAAGTGAAACAAGGTTTTCTAACAGCAGGGTGTGACAGGATGACTGACGGTGTTATGAACTGCCTTGCAACCTTCAGGGTATCGCTAGGTGGACAGTCTGTTCCATCAACAGCTGTAAAGAACATAATCAATGTGGAGGAGGACGTATTTTTGTGTTGGAACTGAATCACTATATAAAATGGCTGTAGGGAACAAAGAGCATAATGGCATGTCTGTGTTATAGAAGAGCATCTAGTAAAGCAAGAGTGTAACAGCCCTTACCCAAAAGCTTTTAGAGCACAAAACCAATCAAGTTAAAAGACTAATATTTCAGCCTTAGTACCCTGGGTCTGCTCTTATTCTTGTTCCAGACAAGATTTACGGTTGATTTTAGCCTCCTCGGTTAGTCATTCTCATGAAATATATTGTAAGACTCATTGCCCACAGTCAGAAGAAACTCTTTTAGTCAGCAGGCTCGCTCAAATGGTAAGCTTAGGTGAAAGAAAAGTTGACTATCACTGCATTTTCTAATTGAAACTTGATGTTACTCTTCTTCCTCCATCTTTGAATTATTCTATTTGCTCGCTGGCTCTGAAGTAGATTCAAAATGACAGCACTGATTACACTGGGCTTGCTCTAGCTTCAGGTTCATGATACTGAGAGCAAGCATGGTTATGCATCAACCAAGTTCAGGGAGGAAGATGTCTGCACAATCACATGCAGCAGTAAGTAGACATCTTTAGCATGCTTCAGAAGAGGACAAATCCAGTTGGAATGGAGGGAAGAGGGTAAGTGAGGCACCCAACTGGATATGGGAAAAAAAACCAAACTCTTAGAATGCATGCTCAATGTTAGTTTTGTTAGGAAGTATAAGAATCAGTTCAACAACCAGTCCAGGTGAATGAACTCCCTCATAGCTCTGTTCAGGAACTGAGCAGGTCTCTTACTGTGCTGTGTTAAACACACCTTTATTTCATTCTCAGATGCACTGTATTCTCAATTTCTTTGAATTTCCTTGTAGAATTTATCTCAGATGAAAAAGACATACAATGCAAAGAACACAGATATTGAGCGTTTCTTCAGCTCATAGCCTGAGTTTTTCAGGCATAGAGAATGCATGGGGAGGATGCGTGGGGTGGGTTTTGGAGGTTTTAGTTACGGAAGGAGCTCTTGGCAGCCAGAAAAGCACTCTACAGTTGAGAAGACCTGTTCTTCGATGTCGAGATTTGTTTTGGTCATGCCAGCTCCAGTATGCACATTATTTTAGTTCGTAATGCCACACAGGTTTTTACATAGTAAAGTCCTACTTTGAAGATCTATTTCAGTTCTTGCCAAGAGTTCAAGACGATCTGACTGGACTTAACCTCACAGATAGTTTGATCTAAATTCACCTGAATCCAGCTTTGATTTCATGCCTCATTTCTTTACCTTTGCTGATCGAAGCAGTATATTTCATCTGTGAGTTTAACATTGTTGATTGCTGTGCTGTGAAGTGCTTTTACGTATATTTCTTTTAAGGAGATTGCCTTTGTATAGAAGCTGTTAGAAAAACTATAGGAAAACAGCAGGCCATTTTAATGTAAATAGGCAGAATGATCTATTTTCCTTTTGAAAGAGAACTTTGAAATTATTGGCAACACAGAAGCCAGTAAGGTCATTACCTTGCCAGTAATATCTACAGTTAAACAGAAAATATTCATTTATTTGACACTAGAGACTACTAAAATGATACTGAATTAAAGCTATGCTACCAGAGCTGCTCGATATTTCTGTGACATGTTAAATGCCAACATTTCAAAGTTACATGTCATCCTCTGTGAATCTGCCAGCACAAATAGTGTGTTTATTTTTCCAAATATGCGTTTATGTATTATAACCCACAAAAGTACATAATCAAACCAGATAATTTTATACTCTCATCTGGTCTTAGAAATCTGTGGGTGGCTTATGACCCTAATCTGATACTTCATCTAGCTCCAAAGAACCTTTTAAGTGGAAAAATTTTGTAGAACTTTGACAAATTCCTTAGTTTAGGTAGACTGCGCTGTGATATCTCTTAAAACATAATGCTATTATATATCATTTATACCTTTTGTAACACAAGTTACTAGTGTTCCTCCTGGACTCATGAAATTATCTCTGTCTTCTAAATCTGTCAATAACAGACCTGTAAATGGTAAATTGTATTTGGAAATATAATTAGTAATTTTTCCATATTCTGCTGTTCAAATTGATTTTTATATAAAGCAATTAAGGACATCCTTTTTCCATTAAGGAAATTATATTTAACTTCTGTTGTGATAAGGTATGTTATATATAGAAGAGAGAAGGTACTTGAGCTTCTCTTTTTTTCCCCACAAGGTCATTATCATTGCAGGTGGTGGTGAAATTTTCTAGAATAAATATATTAATAAATAATTGTCTTAGGATGAAATCAATCAAGACTTCAAATATAAATATTTCTTTTGACATAATTACTGTAATGAATGAGAAATGATTTTACTTTATTATACAAATTTATGCTTTTGTCAGGTTAATAAGCAGTATGGAAAACGTTACTTGAAAACCATAACATGAGGACTCTGCCTTTTTGGCTGAGATTATTTTTTATTGCTGGTGTTTTCCATGACACTTCATTAGGATGGTGGCAGACACAAATAAACACATACAAATATGATGAAGCACTTTTGAAAGTATGTGTGTTAGCCATTTCATCAGACATTCAGCTGTTTGGAACAGAGCAGTGTGAGAGTAGCAAAGAGAAACACTGGTCAAAGAGAAGATGAAAATAGGGCTGCCCGTGATGACTTGGTTTCCTGTGAAAATGCTTGAGGAACTACTTTTATTTCTTATCTCTTCTTTGCTTATATCTGTATCTTTTTTAAAAACAGGGTGTTTACTCTTTGCCCATCACTCCAAAGCAAAACACTAATATCAATTCCATAGTAATTGCAATTAATTGCAAAAGTTACTGATAGTATAGCCTCCAACTAGGTTTTATACAACAGTGCAAGCTGGATATTTTTGTTTGCAGCATAGTCAAAAGGACAGAACATAATTTCTTAAGATTTCTGCTGTGCGGTTTCTTTCAGAAGAGAAATCATAAGGAACTTACAATAATGGCTACTGCTATCAAATGGTATTCCACATTTATATATGTCTTTTCAAACTGAGATTTTGTGAGGACTAACTGAAGATTACTGTTAAACTTAAATGATGTTACAAAAATTTAGATATAAAATATAAATATAGAGGGCACATGACATTTTTTTCCACAAATATGTCAGGGATATATAAAAGATAAAGCTCTGTAAACTAAAGAACAAAGTTATCACAAGAGCAAATAGGCATTAATTGGGCACAGATTAATTCAGACTTTAAATTAGAAGTTTTCTAATTGTCAGGGGAATAAAGTAGGCTTTGCTGGATTGTTATTTTAATCATATTGTATGCCTAATATGTTGTAATGTGGAAGTTTTCAGCAATGAATCTAGGCTGGTCCAGGCCTGAGCAGCAATTAGTGATAAGCATGTTACTTAGGCTTCTAAAAAATATATTTTAATTTGGCTTTATCTATGGGCTCAAAGGCTTCATTATTATGTGAATCAGAAAATACAGTTTGGTAGATTTGATCTAGAAGTTCACTCAAAAGCTAAAACACTACAGTAGCTGGTCAGCTGGTCCATCATTGGCTTTTACTGATCAAAGGTTTTTTTCATAGATTTTTATATCCATTCTCTATATTGTCTTATCATATAACTAAGTAGTACTTTCTCTTTCATTAAATAAAAAGAATTCCATTAGGATGACACTTTTCTACATCTCTCCTATATCCAGAATACTATTTGTGTGGCTCATCATGGCTTGGCTTCGCGGACGAAGATTTGGGAAGGGCTTTGCCCACGTTTATTGCAAGCGCGTTGATGGCTGAAAAGGCCAATGCGGGATAGGCAAGACCGGTTGCAAAGAGCACACCGGAGGGTCTCCTTGGGTGGTATAGTCGAGGCACGGTTCTTTCTGCGCTGTCTTTTCTCCTCGAGCTTGATTCTACGCGTGCTCTCAAAGGAGACAGCAGCGTTATGTATGGTGTGTCTCCAAATCTCCCGATTGGAGGCCAGGGTGGACCACTGATGGTGGTCAATATGGCCTAGGCTGAGGTGTTGTTTCAGGGAGTCCTTATATCTCCTCTTTGGAGCTCTTCTCTTGCGGCAGCCGGTGGCAAGTTCACCATAGAACACGATCTTTGGGAGGCGGTGATCCGCCATCCTGGAGACGTGCCCTGCCCAACGCAGCTGCGTTTTCAGCAACGTGGCCTCAATACTGGTGACGTCTGCCTGTTCAAGGACAGCAACGTTAGTCACGTAGTCAGTCCAGTGAATGTTTAGGATTGTGCGGAGGCAGCGCTGATGGAAGCGCTCGAGGAGTCGCAGATGGTGGCGGTAGATGACCCATGATTCAGACCCGTACAGAAGAGTAGGCAGTACCACGGCTCTGTAGACACTGATCTTTGTACTTTTCTTCAGGTGTTTATTGCACCAGACTCTTTTATGGAGTTTTCCGAAAGCTCTGTTTGCCTTTGCTATTCTGTTGTCTATCTCTTTGTCGATCGTGGCATCTGAGGAGATGATGCTACCCAGATAGCTGAACTGCTGGACTGGCTGAAGCTCTGACTCGCCAATGGTGATGTGGGGATGATGGTAATCATCTTGTGGTGCTGGTTGGTAGAGAACTACTGTCTTCTTCAAGCTGACTTCCAGCCCAAAAAGCTCAGCCGCCTCTGCAAAGCAGGATGTTAAGCGCTGCAGAGCTGCTTCTGTGTGGGCAACAAGGGCGGCATCGTCAGCAAAAAGCAGCTCGCGGACAAGGTGATTCAGGGTCTTGGTGTGGGCCTTCAGTCGCCTTAGGTTGAAAAGGCTCCCATCGGTACGATATCGGATATAAATGCCGTCTTGTTCGTCGAGGTCTGCCGTGGCCCTTTGGAGCATCATGCTGAAGAAAACTGTGAATAAAGTGGGTGCGAGAACGCAACCTTGTTTCACACCATTGGCTATTGGGAAGGGCTCAGAGAGTGCATCGCCATATCTGACTTGGCCGAGCTGCCCCTCATGTAACAGGATAATCATTTTGAGGAACTTGGGGGGACATCCTAATCGTTCCAAGATCTGCCACAGACCTTTTCTGCTCACAGTGTCAAAGGCTTTGGTGAGATCAACGAAAGTTACATAGAGACCCTTGTTCTGTTCCCTACACTTCTCTTGCAGGTGTCTAAGAACGAATACCATGTCTGTGGTACTTCTGTTGGCTCTGAAACCACACTGACTTTCAGGTAGAAGTTCTTCTGCGATAGCGGGTACCAATCTGTTCAATAGTATTCTTGCGAGAATTTTTCCAGCAATGGAGAGCAGAGTTATGCCTCGGTAGTTTGAGCAGTCTGACTTTACTCCTTTTTTCTTGTACAGGGTGATGATGATTGCATCACGGAGATCTGGTGGTAGTTCGCCTTGTTCCCAACAGCGCACAACTAGCTCGTGAAATTTAGCATGGAGCGTTTGGCCTCCATGTTTCCAGATTTCAGGTGGGATTCCGTCGACCCCAGCTGCCTTGCCGGTTTTCATCTGCTATATGGCCTTAAGGGTCTCTCCCATAGCAGGAGCTATATCCAATTCATTTTTCACCGTTTGTTTTGGGATGAGCTGGATTCCTGAGTCTTGGACTACACGGTTGGCACTGAAGAGAGTTTGAAAGTGTTCAGACCATCGATTCAGGATGGAGGTTTTATCTGTGAGAAGCGTTTGGCCATCTGTGCTGAGTAGGGGGCTTTGAACTTGGTGTGTGGGTCCGTACACTGCTTTCAGAGCCTCATAGAATCCTCTGTGGTCACCCAAATCTGCACATAGTTGAGACTTTTTTGCTAGGTTGAGCCACCACTTGTTCTGGATGTCTCGAAGTTTCTGTTGGAGTTTACTGCATGCAAGACGAAAGGCTGCTTTTCTTACATGGCAAGATGGCTGAGCGAGGTGTGCTTGGTGAGCAGATCTCTTCTTTGCCAGCAATTCCTGGATCTCTGGATTGTTTTCATCAAACCAGTCTTTGTTTTTCTTTGTGGAGAACCCTAAGAATTCTTCAGAGGACTGCAGGATGCTATTTTTAATATGTTGCCAAAGCGCTTCAGGAGAAGAGTCTATGGGACGGTCTTCAAGCCTAGTTTGAAGGTTTGCCTGGAAGCTGTCTCTCACTGCAGCTGTTTGAAGATTGTTAACTTTGAGCCTCCTCCTCAGAATGCCGCCCCTCTTAGGTTTGGGCTTAAAATGGAGGTTAAGTTTGCAGCGCACAAGGCGGTGGTCTGTTTGACATTCTGCACTAGGCATCACTCGGGTGTGACAGACATCGCGAACGTTTCTCTGGCGCACTAAGATATAGTCAATGAGGTGCCAGTGTTTAGATCGAGGATGCATCCAGGTTGTCTTCAGGCTGTCTTTCTGCTGGAAGATAGTGTTGGTGATGGTAAGCTGCTGCTCAGCACAAAACTCTAGCAAGAGGCGACCGTTGTCATTGCAGTTTCCAACTCCATGCTTGCCTAGTACTCCTTTCCAGGCTTCAGAGTTCTTACCTACTCGGGCGTTGAAGTCACCAAGGATTATGATCTTATCATCTGCAGGAACCTTTTGAGTAAGGCAGCGCAGATCGCTGTAGAATTTGTCTTTTTCTGTAGGGTCAGCTTGGAGAGTTGGGGCATATATGCTGAAGAGAACAACATGTTGCTTGTTGTGTAGCGGGAGGCGTAAGGAGATAATGCGATCGGAATGACCTGTTGGCAAATTTTCAAGTTTAGAGGCGATGGAGTTTTTAATCATGAAGCCAACTCCGGAATGATGACTTTCGGTTTTGGGTTTGCCTGACCAATACAGTGTGTAGCCGGCACCATGTTCTTTAAGGCTGCCTTCCTCATGAAGGCGAACTTCACTGAGAGCAGCAATGTCGATGTTGAGTTGTGACAGTTCGTGAGCAATTATAGCAGAACGGCGTTCAGGACGCCCACTGTCTGCTGTATCGAGCATGGTTCTGGTGTTCCAACATGCGAGTGTCAATCTGGACACACCTTTGGAGGCAGGTGTATGCCTTTGTCTCTTTGTCTTTGGTTGACCGCAGAAGAAGATGTCCGTTGGCCGCGGCTAGCCAACCGGATTGGAAGGGGAGATGAGCTTTGGTTAGGCCACCTTTTCTAGGCCCCTCTCCATGTGGAGCAAGCAGTGCTCTCCTTGAAAAAGGCTGCTTGGTCATTCAGGATGCTGCCGAACGAGACTGTCATCTCCCGGGTCAGTCTCAAGCAACCAATGTCCTGAACCGCCTGCATGCAGGGTTGGGTCTGCGGCTTCCAGTGACATCTTTCCACCTGCCGTTTCGTCCCTTGCCTGTCGCTACAGGGCTTTGCAAACGTGAGTACACCCTTCAAGCCTGCGCGGTGGATTTTTTAGGTGAGGCGCAGCGTGCGCGAGACTGGCCCCACCCTTTACACCTGAGGTTCATCTGCCAGGGCCTAGCGAGCTTGGACGGTGACAGCAAAGTCCTCAGGTCGTAGGTTTGGTTAGAGTATCCTTCTCTTAGATGGATGGCCTTACAGGGCTAAACGAGCTCCATCTGCCCGGGTTTGGAGTTAGAGTTGTCCTTCTCCTAGGATGGTTGCCCGAAGGCTAGTGAGCCCATCCTGCCCGTGGACACGCTTTGTCTGACCCTTCAGTTGAGACCTGTCAGGCTTGGGAGACCCTACCGGAGGCATATGCCACCACCAGCATAGCTCTCAACTTCGCAAAGGCATGCAAGCTCTTTCCCCACGGCAAGGGGGTGCCCATGAAAGAGATTTGTGTGACTAAAGAGACATCAAAAAGCCATGGTGTCATAAACAAAATTTTAATTAAATTCTTTTGGGGGGGTCTGTTAAATTTTAGATAACTCCATAAACACATTAACAATGTCTGTAGCTAACTCTGTCTGACATATACCCAGGAGTATTTTTCCCTGTCTCAATATGGATTAAAATATTCCAAAGTACTCCTTAACAAACAAATGGACAAAGACCTAAACTACATCACCTGAAAAAAGCATTAAGCAGGAGGAGGCTGGCTAGGTGATCCACTGAGGTACATTCTAACCTAAAATTTTCTAGGATTCTGTGATGACATATTATTCTTATTATACACTGTTATATATATAAGTGTTATTTATACTGATATATATGGATTGTTATGAATATTGATGATGTTATGAGAAAAATATCCATATTCCTAATAGACATTGCCCAATTGTTTTTTTCAACATGTTCTTTTCCATAGGAATTGAAGATATATTAGTAGCTTTTAAACACAGTGACATATTTTGTCTTGGCTGTAAAGTTTGACTGAGCAGCAGTGAAATTAACTTTTGAAGAGCTGAGGCCAGCATGAACATCTTACTCCTTCATTGTCCTGAAGATGATCTCTGTACGTTACACTAGTGAGCAACCAAAAGCATTAGAAACTACGCTGAGGGGGGCTTCAGTTTTTCGCTTGTCTTACAGGCTTTTTCTATCTGTTCTTGTTGTCTTAGAATACACAGAGTAACAGTTTCTATCACACTGGAGTAATTTCAGAGATTGAGATACTCTCAATGAATTTGTGTCTCACTTACAGTAAAAATAATTTGCAAGGGGTCTCATCAGAGATTCTTCTCAATGTTACAATACTATAAAACATTCTCATAACTGGGGGAAGTTTTATATTCTTGGAAGCAGGAACAAAGCTCCTGACATGTTGTGTACCGCCACACCTGCTGTTATGGTACGTATTGAAGATAAATTTCTGTAAGAATACATGTTAATCAGTAGATGAACCTGCATTTGTATTGAAGCTCTTTTTAAAGGCAAGTTTACTCTTGTTACAGAAAAAATGTCTGAGTACTGTTCAGTTTGTCAGACTTCTGTACTAGGTATGCAAATTTCCACTCCATTAAGGTATATTGCATAACCTTCCTGAGGAAAAAAATAATATGAGCATGATTTAAAATGCTCAGTGACTGCCTCAGAATCCCAGAGTAGCTTATTCTAATCCCAAACAGCTTATTCAGCATTCCCTTCTAAATGGTTTTGTGGTTTGACAGTGCACTTAGTTGTTTTAAGATATCTATTGACAAGAGCACCTTCTCTGAAGACAGTCAGAAGATAATATTGGATTATCTTCTTGATAATAGTGCCAGTGCCTCAGCATTGTTGGTAGTTGCTTTTCTTTATTGATTCAGTTTTTCTGCCTTCTACTCAGCCACAGTCAGATAGAAGGCTGTTTTCTATTTATGTGATTATACCACCCTTGAGTCTCAATTTTTTGGAGAGGGCTGAAATACCATTAGCAATCTTTAATTTCAGCAATGTTAGGAAGATTGTGTCTATATCTATGCTACTGGGATTTTATCTGAGGTAAAGGAATAGTTTATTGAAGACCCTGCTACCGAAACCGTGCCAAACAAAGGCAGTGGACTGATGCCCCTGTTGCTGAAACCTCACCCAATCCTAAACCACAACACTAACCAAAATCTTAGGCAAAGAAATAAGTGGCCTAGTTTCAGAGGAGTGAAACAGCTATAGGAAGCATTGAGGACAAAGCACAGACAAGGATGTAATGATCTTACTCAGCACAGAACTTCAGCTTGCATCTGCCCTGAAACATCTAAATGGGGCATGTGGCTTTTTACATCTTTTCAGGCTGGCAAATGATAAAGTACTTTGCAGAACTGATCTGCAAATACCTCAGCAGAAATGTGGTTGTCTAACTTTGGACATGTGAAATTAGGTAGATAATTTAGTCAGGTAGTTTTCTTACTGCTACCGTTATAGCAGAGATATAACATCTTCCTTCTATTATACATAATAAACCACTAGAGTACATCCTTGTCTTACGCATAAGTTGTCATGTGTTTTCCCTGCATTTATCGTGTGATAAATGTGCATTAATGGAAGAACATACTATAGCAGCAAGATGTATTGGTACAAAATAAAAACAAGAGCTTGCTTCTTGAAAAATTAAAAAAAAAATCTTTCAACTTAGTGTGTCTTCATTCTTCATGGAGATTGTTCTACATTTTGAATTAACAGCACTCCTGACGAGACAGATGAAGAATGAGAGTTATAGATGGGTTTAATTTCATTGAGAGAGAGAGGGGTGCTGACTTTCTGCATTTTATTAGCATGTAGAACATAGGGGGAAATGTGTTTGTAAATTCATTTGGGGGGGTGGAACTCAAAAAAGGTCATGTAGTTTGGATTATCCTTGACACTTTGTCATTTTTCCCAAGAATCTGCCACAGATTTTTCTACAACTGTGTGTAAAAACTTCTGAAAAAAAGGATTTACCTTCAATCCAATGGAACTTCAAAATATGAAAACCAAACGCTGTTGCAGATTTGTCATTTGGCCTTAATATTTGCAGTTCTCCAGAAATTCTTCTCTATTTTTTCCCCCATTCTTGAAAGACAGAGCAGCCTGTTAAGCTAAAATCAGTTTTATTATAATTTTGTCTCTAAAATAACCAAATGAAGTCTCATTTCCTTGGTTCATTCAGTAGATGAAGATGAATGTCATTGCTTTTCCATTTATTTTCCTTTAAAAAGCATAATAATTCATTGATCTTTTATACAAGTTTAGCTTAATGCCATAAGCTTCCAATACAATAAGGTAAAGTAAACAATTTGTGACTATTAGACAATCCAAATTTTGGTAACTGAGGCAAGGTATTAATTAAAAAGTCAGTGCAAGTTATAGAATAAAGATTTTCACGCTATTGAAAAATCAAAGTACTAATTACAGTTGCCTAACAGGAAGAGGGTTTTTTAGCAGTTTAAAGTTGTTGCATTTTCTAAAAATCTATTTATTGAACAAGACAAGTGAAGGAATGTGTGCTCTACCTGGAGATTAGCTGAAATCCTTGTATTTCAATAGGAAGAGAATAAAACAGGAGATTTAGTAAATTAATATAATGTTTCCCTGTTTTTCTTATTCTTTCATTTACAAAGTTTCTTCTCAGTGGAACCGGACTTCAATATGTATTGTCAATGACCATGAAGAGCCTCAAGCATTCCAGGAAAAGAAGAAAAGAAAAGAAAAGAAAGAGAAAGCCTCCAAATCCTAAGGTCAGATTCTGGAGACTAGAGATAATTATAAACCCATTGTTTTCTGAGCTCTCATTTTAAATGTGATATAAATCAACTATTTAGTGACCCAGCTGGCCTGCAGCTAATCACCATTGTCATTAGCGGAGATTAGAAAATTCCCAGGTTGATTAGTCCTGCTGGTGTCAGCTGCTATAAGGAGCAAGTGGGGATTTTTTCTTTTTAAATTGGAGGATGAAATTAACTTTTCTGAAGTCCGTGAAGTTGTGCTATAACATTTGTACAAAATGTCATACCGTACTGAAATGAGCTCAAGGTCTATATACTGTTGGGAATTGCACAGCCTGCAGGATCTATGGGTCTGGGAAATTAATGGACCAAAATTGAAGTCTGCATAGATGTCTGTGCTTGATTGCAAATTCCTCTGCAGGGCGGAGTGCTGGGGACCATGAGGGTTTTTGCTAGAATTTAACTGTATTGAACTAATTAAATCAACATTTCTCGCCCCTTCTGTTTCTAACATGTAGAAATGTTCCCAGTCAAGATGGGGGAATCCTCCTCTTGACAAGAACTAGGTCAAAGCTTTACATTTGATAAACACTTCAGCAGTTGTTTGACATTCTCTTCCCTTGCTCCTCTCTCACAGTTTCAAGAGAAATTCAGTGGAGACAGAGAGGGTAGCTTAATACACTACTGATAGCGAAGAAAGGAGATAACAATTTGCAAGATGTATTATGAAATTCAGTTAGCTATTAAACATATTGAACAAAGATAAGCAGATAAATAATTTGTAGCAAGTTCGCAGACTGATGGAATGAGCTTTAAATATTGATTTTGATGAAAGTTTCATCAAACTCTGCAAAAAATATCTTAAATTGTCTTCTCCCTTCAGTACAGGAAGTAAAAACCTGGTCTTGTTACAATCAATACAATGATTCCTCTTGACTTCTCTGGAGCAGAATGTTGTACCAAATCATCATGAAATGTGCAGCCAGAAGAGTAGAAAAATCCAAGCTTGCAGGAGAGGTTGGTAATAAATAAATTTTTTTTGCCACTAGCATCCATGGTTAGTTTATTATGGTAGTCATACTTAAACTAGGAAGTGTTTTCATAGTATATTAAATAAAATCAGTCTAAGTAAAAAATGAGAGAGTTATTTTAATTAACCTGCACATATTTACCTAAGTTTATTCATTTATTGCTGGATGTTTGATTCTACAATTTCATATTTCTCCCACAATAGGAAAAACACTGCAGTGATTAATACCTTGCCTCATTTATCAAGATCTAACTCTCTTGTATAAAATGTCTCTCATCTGAAATGTAATTTGAGAAATTCAAATGAACTTCCCCCTTTTAAAAGGATAAAGGTGTGGAGCATAATGAGACATTTTGCTAATATTCTGTGTGGGAATGGTTATTGCAGACTATATTATTAAATAGAGGCTAAAAATATCCTCTCATTTTTCCTTACTGTTAATGAGTAGCTTATACACATATTCATCTTGCACATGAGCGTGTTTGTGTGTTTGATCCTGATGGACAAGGTCTATGAATTCATAGTAATCAACATTATTAATTGCCAGTGACAAGTGTGTGGGTTTTTTAGAGAGACTCCTGGTGAAGAAAGGATACAAGAGTGAGAAAAAAAAAATGGACTTTTCAAAGTTATTAAGATCTGAGTCCAAATAGCAGACTTAAAAATCTCCCAGTGGCTTCAGACTGAGTGATTGCCAGTGTAATTTGCTATTAAATGTGTGTTTAATTAAATATTCGTTGGACCACAGATGAGAATGAAAAATCAAGAATGAAAAATCAAGAATGAAAAAGTGAATTTATGGGCTGGTAGTTATGGCACTCAGCTGGGACATGGGAGAGACAAGTCCAAGAAATTATTTATTTGCAGCAGCATAATAACTTAAGCAGGACGCAGTGAGAGAAACCCAGTCCAGACTACCTCATAGCTTCATGGTCAGGTGATATCTGTGCTTTGCACAAAAGTTTTAAGTTTCTTCTAGCCAGGCAGGATGGTAATTCAGAATATATCTTTGCCTTCAGAGTAAAAAGAGAACAGATGTACAGTCACATGTCCTGGTTCTCTGGGATGAGGCCCTATCCGAGAGATACCCGTGAGACCACATGATTTAGGAAGGAGGTGCTGATTTGGGAATATCCCCAATGGGTGTTAAATAGCTGTATGGTGTGATGATTTAGGTGGTTTTTTGTTGGATGGTTCACTTCAAGAAGGACGTTGAGGTGCTTGAGAATGTTCAGGGCAGCAAAGCTGGTGAAGGGTCTGGAGAGCAAGTCCTATGAGGAGTGGCTGAGGGAACTGGGGTTGTTCAGCCTGGAGAAAAGGAGGCTCAGGGGAGACCTTATTGCTCTCTACAACTACCTTAAAGGAGGTGGTAGAGAGGTGGGGGTTGGTCTCTTCTCACATGTGACAAGTGACAGGACAAGAGCAAATAGCCTTAAGTTGCACCAGGGGAGATGTAGGTTAGATATCAGGGAGAACTTCTTTACAGAGAGGGTTGTGAAGCACTGGAACAGGCTGCCCAGGGAGGTGGTGGAGTCCCCATCCCTGGAAGTGTTTAAAAGGTGTGTAGATGTGGCGCTGAGGGACATGGTTTATGGACCCTGGCTGTGCAGAGTGAACGGTTGGACTTGGTGATCGTAAAGGTCTCTTCCAACCAGATGAATCTATGATTATATGATAAGACAGAAGCAGACATTTGAACATAAGCAGAAGTACATAATCACTGGATATAAACAACTAAAATTGTGTAATGTATTTGTCAGAAACACAAAGCAGTTTTTGAGCTTGGAGCTCACAGATGGTGGACTGAAAAAATGTGGTGAAGGGAGCTCCTTTAGGCAATAGATATTCCGTATAATGAGAATCCAAGTCAAGAAAACTAGGCTGGGCCAATCTTGCAGCAAAAAAAGTAGAAAGGAAGAGCTTTATCTCATCCTTGAAAAGTCACGTCTTACAAAACTTTTAGGGCATAATTCTTAATTAAATGCAACAGTTCTGTTTCTTGTTTAAAATGTATACTTAATACAATCATGCAGGAAATTTATATTTAAATTCTCTCTCTAATTATATCAAAGTATTCCCAATTGTTTTCTGTGTGGAGAAGCAGCAGTTATCTAGCAACAGAAAGCCCCACATTAATTTGAGAATTTATTTATACGTGTGTGTGTGTGTATACCTATACATATGTGAAGCTTTTACTGTTTTGCTTAGCCAGGACAACCTGATTTTAGTTCCTTTTGCTTTGTGTTTTTGTTTTATTTTCATGAATACTAAGATGCAGGTTTAGATTTTGTCAAATTTTATTATTGAAATTATCTCTAATGTCTTTTTTTCCTCCTTTGCTGGAAGAACAATAACAGACAGAGGTGATTTAGGTTATTCACAGCTGTCTTTTTTGTGTTCATAGCTTATTAATTTTCCTCACATCAGAATATAAAGAAATCTTGCTGAGGTGAGATTAATAGGGAAAGAGTAATAAAACAAAGCTTTGGAAAGAGTCCTAGTCCCGTATTCCAGCTAACATTTGAGGTTAAAGTGAAAGTTTGAGGATAAAATCCTTTTTTTTTTTAGGATTCTTTAGAGATACTGGTATCCAAGGTAGACATATGTGTTAGAAAAATCAGCTTCCCACCGTTCAGTTTCAGCGTTTTATCAGTACCTTCAGAACAAAGCTCATCTTCCTTACTGAAATAAATATATTCACAGAAATTAGACATCCTCAATTTGCAAATTACAAAAAAAAATACGATTTATTTTTAATTGATTTTTAAAATGATTACCATGTCTGTATAAGACAGTTACCTCTATCCCCGATAGATCTGCCTATTGAAAATTCCAATTCTGCATTAGTAGGTAGATGGCTAGTCACCTCAATCACTTTACTGTGTTGGACTAAAAAGTATGAAAAGCATTTTATAGGAATAAGTAAACCCTCGTTTTCTAAGCAGTTACTCATGATAGCAGTCTTAAGGAATTCAGATATGACCATTTTTGCAAGATTTGAGTCATGGGCTGGGAGAGAAACCCATCCAAACTTTTATTGCTTTTATCAGCAAACTCTTAAGTAGTTAACCTCTGTACCTGACGGGAGTAAGTTTCTATAAATCTTTATTAAAAAGGACTAGAGCAGTGGGACAGACAGTGTGTTACATATATCCCATTTTTAAAGACACAGATTTACAAGTCTGGAGGCTCAATATCATTCAAATAATAACGAGAGCGTGTGATATCCACATCCTTGGCTGTCATGGAAAGAACTGAAATGATACGACTTTTTAGTGTAGAATTTCTGAAAGCTGTCTGCTGGAAACCTTGCCTCTGGGTTTTCAGGAGTCAAGAGCCAGGTCTGAGGTAGCAGTTGCCAGCCTGACTTCTTTGAACTGAAATTCTGACTGACTTGAAATCTGCAGCTCACTCAGGGCTGCAGCCTCTCACAAGGAACAGGTGGTCTTTGGTTTGATCTAACGCAAAGGAATTTGTGTGTTTCGATTATAATGAAGCAACAGCTTCTCTGAATCGTGCATACATGGGGACACGCTATCCTCATGGAAAGAGCAGGTAGTGCTAGGGTGTGAGACCTGGTGTCATCGGTTTGAAAATCTCCAGCAAGCGCAAAGCAAGTGATGGCCTCTGAAGGAAACAGTTCGAAAGGAAGTGAACTCCATGGATTGCTTCTGCTGAACCATAGCGCGTTTCTCAGGGTCAGCATTTCTCTCCCTCCTTCTGACTCCACGGATGTGCACACCCCCACACATTTGTAGAAGGGCTCGGGGTGGGAGCCAGAGCTATAATTACCGTTCTGTTCGCTGTTGTACTGTTTGTTTTCCTAACGTACGATAGCGGATGTGGGCCTGGTGATGTAATAAACGAGTACAAAAGGTTAAATCTTGTTCAGCATATGGGGAGAAATTTTAGACAGGAGGAGGATGCAGCCCCTTTGCCAAAAATCTGATTCATGCAAGAGAAGGGGGGAGGGATAGGGGAGAGAAAGGTTGCTGTTATTCTTTAACAAAAGACACTAGAAGCGCAATCAGTAGACTCTGTCTTGACTGGAATTGCATTGTTTTGAGCATATAATTGTTGGAAAAAATTGTCTGGAAGCAGTTAATGTTTGCTTTTGCTTTCCCAGACAATCTGTAGGTAGTTGTTTTTCATGATGGCAAACTTAACCTTTTAAAAAGCAGAAAAATTCACTCTATGGTTACAAAATGAAACAATTAACAAGGAGCCTGAAAAAAATGGGAATTAACCTTTTTCCATCAATTAACTTTCAGAGTAATTTTTTGGTCAGCTCTGACATTTTGACAGGTTTTGTTAGGCAGCTTCTCCTGGGGTTTTAGCAAGTTCAATGAAATTCAAGTTAGCTCATACTAAACCCCAGAATGTTTTATAGTCTTGACTGACTGATTTAGTTCCTTCTGTGCCAGAGATGGAAAGGCATGTGATTCCTAACATACAACATCTCAGGCGTCTCACTTAAATTCTCAGAACAAAAGACAGAGGAAAGACAAAGTTTCAGGAAAATTTCCATTAGAGCTTTGAAATAGTTCTTTTGTCTTATTGTGCTCTTCTTTTCACATAAAAATATTATCTGTTTCACTGAAAAGCAATATATTTACTCCTGGTTACACTGATATGAATTAGGATGCTAAATCAGAAAGGAGAGACAGGTCAACCCTCCAAGTAAAGAAGCAAGAGCAGGGCAGAACTGAGAGGCAGAAAAGAAAGCTGTTGTTGCATAGTATGGCTTAGCGAAGACCATCTTATAAAAAAAGAAACTGAGGACTGAAAGTCAACAATAAAAAAAATCTAGCAATCAGCAGGAAGGTCAGAGGTAAATATAACTGTCAGCAAAGGCAGAAGGAAAGTGGGAAGAAACAACAGAAAACCTCAGCAGAAGTGCAGCTGCAAACTGAGGTGACCAAGGAACGTGAAAGAAGAGGCGGGATAGTTGGAACCCTCCGCAGCAGGTGACTTAGTAATTCCATGAGTGGATACAGCCAGCTGTACAGGACACAGCATTTGGTTGACATTCAAGAGGAGCTACTACTTAATTCCAAGTGAGAAGAACAACTGAAAGAGACAGTTCGGGAAAGTTATTTCGGGAAGATTAAAATGGAAATTTCAGTCCAAGTGACTGCAGTACTCCTTTAGCTATCTAACACAGCACTTTGCATTTTCGGCTGGTTTTTTAGGTTTAACTGGAACACAATGATTTTCATAAAAGGTATAAAGAACAGTATTTTCAAAAGTGCCTGTATCCTACTTCAAAAGTTGCTTAGACTTAGTTTAGAATCAGAATGATTTGGTTTGGAAGGGATCTTTAAAGATCATGTAGTTCCAACCCCCCTGGGGTGAGCAGGGACATCTTCCACTAGATCATGTTGCCTAGAGCACCATCCAACCTGGCCTTGAACACTTCCAGGGAGGGGGCATCCACAACTTCCCTGGGCAACGTGTTCCACTGTCTCTCCACCCTCACAGTGAGGAATTTCTTTCTAATATCTAATCTAAGTCTACCCTCTTCTAGTTTGAAACCATTAACCCTCAAATTATGACTACACTCCCTGATAAAGAATCCCCCTCCATCTTTCCTGTAGGCCTCCTTTGAAGTACTGGAAGACTTTTATAAGGTCTCCCCAGAGACTTCTCTTCTCCAGGCTAAACAACCCCAACAGGTCAATGTCTTTCTTATGGTGTGGGTCCCAGAGCTGAGCACAGTACTCTAGCTGGCGTCTCACAAGAGCAGAGAGAGACCTGTTAACCACACTTCTTTTAATATAGCCCAGGACGTGAACAAAAGATCGGGTATCATGTAGAGTGGTCACAGAGGTGCTATCTTATTTTGCAAAGGGAGAGAGAGAAAAAAAGGAAGAATCCCCCAGCATCATTTGCACTACCTCCTTTCATTAACCGTAGCTGGAATTGAGACAGTTCCCATAGATCAGATACTTTTATAGTAGTAAATTCAGGTGAAATTAACTGCTGTCACTGGACAACTCAGATCCAACATTTTGTTGCCATATGTTAGTGTAGTACTGGCTGTAAGGTACTTCCAATAGCTCTATCCAAGATCAGTAAGGAGCAGTACTGGAAGCTGTCAGACTTAGTATTGAGACTGTGTGTTCTGCAGACTATATTAACATTTCAGCAACTGGGAGAGGAAAATCAATTGCTGAAAGAAAATAAAATAATAAAATAAACGTTTTTAAAATGTGAAGTATAATGTTCTGTTATTCATAAAATCTAAGTGGTTAGTGATGCTGCATTGACCCAAGATGTTTCATTTAAATTAATCTTAGCAATAAGCTGCCTTCTTAGGTAGTTTGATGTGCCTTTATCATGTTACAATTAATACTTGATCAAAATGTAGATCTAGTCACCATTTTTCCCTCTGATCTAATGGGATCCTATTTCTTTTAATGCTTCTGAGACCTGTTTCCATGATGAATAGTAGACCCTGGCTGCAAGAAAAGTGGTGCGTGCTTCATGAAACAAGTCTTCTGAGGACTTCGACAGTCTAAAATTGTGTACATATTAGGAGCTACAGGGTAACAAAATGGTCTTTGGTACCTGGTTAATTGGACTGAAGTGAGGTATTTTGAGGTAGTTAGGTAGTCAAAATACCCTGGTCTATTGGACTTCCAGGAAAATACTGCATTTTTATTCATCTCTGGTGGACAATCAACATCTTCCCAGAGAATTTTTCTTCCTTCAGAAACTGAATTTTATGTCAGAAAATCATTATGATAGAAGATTCCAAACTCCCATTACTTTGATGCTGATATGATCTGCCAACTGTTCCTAGAACTGCTTCATAACTGCCTCAAAATTTATGACCTCTGTTCTTCCTTTGGAAACAGAATATGTTGAATGCTCCACCTATTCTGGTAAGAACAGCATGGCCAAAAAATAAGTGTATTATCCATTCTCTTACCAGTCAAATATTTAATTAACCTCACGGTTAATTCATCTTTTAGTCACCTGTCAGTTGTTCTGTAATAATACTTCATTTTAGTTGGCTTAACACAAGTTAAATTTGCACTAAGTGAATTTGGCTGAACCTCAGCCGTATACGCCAAATGACTTTCTAATGTATTTGTCTTTGTTGTGGAGAGAATTTCATGGAATCTGTCTGTTGTACATTCAGGCATCCTTAATACTGAGCAACACAGCATTGACTGGATTGCTGGGCATTACAGAAAACAGAAATTTATAAATCAGAAATTGAAGATCGATATGGTGAACGCCTCAGAAAAGCAGTTGAGAAAATGTTTCAGAAAAGGAATAACATGCTTTTGAACCCAAAAGGACATTCTTTAGGAAGTTATTAGGTGCTAATTTACCAGGGTGGGTTGTGGTTTGTTTTTTTTTTCCTGCATTATATTTTTGACACTAATTGCTCTCCAAAAATCTAAGTTTTGTGAGTCAGTTGTCATGGAGTGTACCTATTACAGTGAGTATACAAACCAGATAGTGACAAGAAGGAATTACAATGTAAAGCTGTGAACCATGAATTTCTGGCTGTTTGGAGAACAATGAGCTATTTTTCCTGCCATTGCTTATGTTGGTGTATATGGGGTGTGAGATTAGGGCAAGACAGGGCAGTTAAAATGTCATGTTGATTACACAAGATTTGAGAATTACTTTGAGGGATTAGAGCTTGAGAACTTCCTAGAAAACATCTGTAAATTTCTTCCTTAGTCTCTCATACTACCTGTTGGTGGCTGTGACAGCAGTCAGAAGCTGCACACCCAGGACTGTGGTGCTTTGTGGAAGCCACCATTCTGATCAAGTTCCTCACCCACAGAAGAGAATAGGATGCAGAGAAAATTGCAGCTTCTGTGATCAACTAGAAATCCTTTTTATTTTTCCTGTTTCTGGTAAACTGTACTATTTTGGGCCTATACCTTTCCCCAAAAGCAATATTTTATTACATGAGAGCTTTAGTTGTTTTTGTTTCTGTTTTCTTTTTTTTTTTTAATATATATTTTATTTTGAAAGCCGTTTAGTTAAAAAAAGAAGCCTTTCTTCTAACCCCAGGTACACATACACACTTGTGTCTTTCTTCAAGCACGTTCTGTTTCATGTGCACTTAGGTTTCTCTGTTTTTCAGAAATGAAGAGGACACACGAAAGGTGTTTTCTGTATACACAACAGAAACAAAGCATTTCTATACCACATATTATTGGGGTTATGAAGAGACATTTAATTTTTATCTATAGCTCTCATTAAGTATCGCAACAAATCCACCTAATATTGTTCTCTTAGTTCTGAGTTTACTCTGAAGAATTTAGAAATAGTTTTCAGTGCTGCTTTGTCCACTCAAGTGCCACCTAGATTTTCAAGTATAAGGGAATAAACTTAGAAATAAGCCTTTGTACAAGCAACAATCTTTTTGGTGTTCAGTAACTCTTCCCTTTCTTTCTCCTTGCTAGCCCAGCCAACCTTCACATTAGCTGAGATATATTTGCTTTGTAATTGAATTTCACTTTAATGTATTACTGGAAATTACTTTTAAAAAAAAAAAAAAAAAGTAAGGGAAGATGCCTCAGTACCACTTTCCCAATCTGAAAAACAACTTCCCCTGCATATACACCATCCAGATTTATTAGCTCCGTATTTCTAACACAGAACACAGGCTGCTGGCAAAAAGTATTACTCATAGTTAACCTCTCAGGCTACAGAAAAGATTCAGCTTTCACTCTTTTTTGAGTTTCTTTTCTTTTCTGCTTGTGGCAAAACAGTTGAAAATGAGAAAATGTAAGGAATGTGCTTTCTTCACATATAGGTGCGCAACGGCTGATGCTAGCAGGGCATTTGGCAGTAGTAAATGGTATCTGGAACAACCATTTTCAGTAGTCCCCATTGGAACAAGTCATATTCCTCTGATATCGGTTTCCATGCCAAGTTATTTCCAATTAGGGGGAAAACAGCAATAATCCCCAGGCTCAGTAAAGTTACTCTTAAACCATCACACCTGAAACATACAGCAGGTTATTTGTGAAATTTGTGGAGTATGGGGAGAAGCCACATTAATATCTCTGCTATGTGCAGAGATGTCTAAGCTATGAAGTTATCAAATGCTTTATAGGAAGGAGAAATGCATTCCCTGATTAAAAAATCATAGAACGTGCATCTCCTGGAAAAAGTGAATAGTAGGACAAAAAGTTGCCTTTGTGCCCCTATAAAATGAATCTGTGGTTTAGATGTGAGTTCTGCTTTGTGAAAAATAAAGATTTTTTTTTTTTTTTAATGCAACTTCTGCATTATTCATTATTATATTGCGTTTGCACTAGGGACAGTTCTCCCAAGACATACCTAATACAACTGAGGGCACAGATAAATAAATTCCGACCTGTGGCTCATGAGTCAAAAAAGCCTTTTTTTTTTTTGACCAGAGTTAGTAGTAATGGTTCAAGTACGAAAATGAGATTTTGTTTGTAGAGAATGACTTTACGGTACAGTGTTGTCACTGACACTTACTAAAGTAAACCAGGAACATATGCAAATTTGCAAATTAATTTAGGTATGACAATCATAAACATTTGGATATCTAAACAGGAAATTAAGGCACTCAATAACATATCTCATGACTTGAAGTGAAACAAGGAAAATTTGGAGGTACTAGATCATTAACTAATAGATAATAACATATTTCCTTTTTCTAGCAACTTAAGAACAGTAAGGTAAGAAAAGGTCTCATCATGCTAGAAGTGGAAAGTAACTTTGCCTGTTCACACAATGAGTAAGGACCAAAATGCTGTGGAAAAGAGTAAAAAACCCATATAATTGGCTAGTGGAGGTTCATGTCCTTGTTTAAAAAAGGTCCTGAGAGGTTATTTTGCTTGCCCTGGGCTTCCTTAAACTCTGTGATTACATGTATTCTCGTGGACTCTATTCTGTGGAGGAAAACTTCATTGCAACATAACTAAACACTGAGGTAGAAAATCTAGGGTAGTTGAGACATCTTCAAAACAATTTAAGGAGCAAGTTAAACAAGCACTTAGAAAGAATTGGTGTGTATATAGTTGACTTGATCAGGAACAGTGTGCTGGAGGAGATGCAGCTTGAGTTTCATGTAGTACTACTGAGCTAAGCAGGACTAAGAAACATCCATCCTGGGTGCTGGAGCTTATTCATCTGAGCTGCTAGCCTGTTCAAAGGGCCCCAGGAAGGCTTTTGGTCCATGCCAGATAATATAATTCAAGGAATTCCAGTGCATGACTTGGATATTAGCATAGCATTCCTGGGACCATTTCTAGAAGGCAGTTTTTATGTAAATACTCTGCTTTGGGATCTATGAGTTTTCTGGGTTTTCTAGTGCTGTTCTTTGCACAAGGCATCTGTGCTTGAGAATATTAACCCTGAGTTAAAAAAAAAAAAAAAAAACAAAACTCAAAAACCCTACCATTTTCTTATATTCAAAAGTATCATCTTCAAGGCAATGCCTTCAGATAAGTCCTTATTTTTCCAAAAAGCTGGTATCGCAGAAAAAAATATGCTGAAAACCTTCTTCTTCATACTTTTTCTGGAAAACCACTAATAATCATGTCCAATTCCTGAAAATTCAATGGTATTGCTTATTCAGATATTCCTAAGACTTATAACCTGCTTACATGTTATATCATGCTCCAATGTATGTTGCCAGTAACTGTTGATAAATCTGTTTCTGGTTGCAGTAGCTGAATCACCAGTTATTTTTGCCTTCTTTTAATAAGAACAGGAGTTGTGTTTATTCACTCAGCTCTGACAGCATTAAATGTATATACATTTGAAATCTTCCTTCAAACGATGAATTTCAGTTTGGCTTTGATTTGGATAGGTGAGTGGGTAAAGTAGTATCTTGGGAGTTGTTTCTTAAGACATATTTATCACTAACTGAAAGCAAAATACAGTAGCAGAAAAACATCTGCTGTTGTTAAATATCATTTAGTGTGATGGTTTACGTAGAACGTGAACATTTATTTGTGATCAGCTACAAAATATGTTGTTCCTCAGGGTTCAATCCTGGTAGATAATATAGAGTAGAAGTTGCAGGGGTCAGGGTAGGTACTACAGGAAGGAAAGTATTTATTTCTGTGCATATGAAATATATTAATGGTATTTATATCAAGGTGACAGACCCTCAGGGGACATTTGTTGAAGGTAAGTTATTCTCTTGCCTCTCTAACCCCAAATGCCCTTACCAAGAAGAGGAGGGTTGTCTTTTTAAGTGATTTGTCGAACAGGATGGCCTTTATTGCATTTCAGGTCTTGAATTTGCTAAGAAGTTTAAAACAATTAAAAACGAAGGGCCAGTAATCAGTTTTCTTCTTACACAAGCTGATGTTGGAGATAAAACGAAACGTTAATGGGAAATTTTGTCTTTTTTTCGTCTGTCACTGATAGGCTTTTAAAAACAGTATCTAGAGTTGTTGTGACATAGGAAAAAATTAAAAGCATTTCCCTTTTCCACAAATGAAGGAAACTGAAATTTTTGCTCTTATTGCATGGATAGTATCTTGTGCTGTACAGGTGAATGGATGAAAAACTTCAAAAGATTTCCTTGTGATTAACTTCCTGACTGCATATTGCATTCAACTATACGTATCATGATGTGTGGATGTCACGTATGATGCAATTTGAGTTACAGGGAAAGGAAGCCTGCTTTACTGTGAAGTTGCCATATACTATCTGTGTAAACAACACAGAGATATTTGTATCATCTAATCTGGATTCTGGTATATTGAAGGTGATTTAGATTAATCCAGCTAAACCAATAATTAACACCTGAGCGATCATTTCAGATTCAAGCAAATCACAAGGATCCACTGCTTCCTTTAACCCTCACTGCTCCAAAACAAAACAAAATGGCTTCGTGCTTGAATTGAAACTTAAATTTGTCTGGCTTCAGATTCTAGTCGTTGGTTCTAATTATGCTTTTCCCCTGAGATTAAGGAGCCTATAAAGCGTGCATTTACTCCCAATCTAATCAAGGCACAGCTCTTTTTGATAAATTAAACAGGTCAGGCATCTTGCTATATGAGGTGTTTCTTCACTCATTAAAGAATTTTGCCGGCTTTTCTTGTTTTTTGGTGTTGTTTTTGGTTTTTTTCCTCCTCGAATGCTCGAGAGAGGATTTAGACAGACATTTGGTAATTATTTTGCCTGGGGAGCCTGATGTTTGGTGATTTGTTTAGATGTTCTGAGTCTCACATATCTTTCTTGGAGAGAATAGAAATGCGAAAGCTACACATTGCAAAGATCAGAGTTGTGTGGAAGCCTAATTTCCAGAGGATATTCCGGGAGTTCTTATCATTCTTCTACTTGAAAGTTCTTAATCAGAATGAAAGGCCAGGAACATACAATTTTTAGCTGGCCAAATTTCCCTATGCCATTTTTTTCCTCACCTGTCAAACAGAAAATAGAATAAAAAGAAAATCTAAGAATATTATCAGATGCCTGGCAGAGATGACAAATAAGGAAAATTTGCCTGTTTGGCAGCATAGATTAAGCCTCTATTCAATCTATTTTTAATAAGTCCTTAGTGAGACGTTGTAGTGGAATAGCCTTCTGTTTAAAACCTGAATTCATGGCTAAAGCTCCTCTTTCATTTCCTTGGGTGTAGGATCCATTACCTACTCTAGATGCAGTTACTGGGCATGTAGATCAGTGGACAGAAGTCAGCTGATCTGAATCGTATTTTCCAGTCAGATAATCAACCACATTATGTCCTGCACAAGTCACTTCTATTCTCTATTTAACAGTTTTTTATTCAGAAGAGGAAAATGAGCACGTACAGGATGTGATGAATAATTCCCAAGGTTGAGCTCAATTCCATTCATTACTAAAAGAACTAAAAGAGAAGTAAAATTAATTCAGTTGACCAGACAAAGATCCTGTTTCTCTGATGACAGATTAAAAAACAAATTAAAGAAATGGCAAATTAAAACAGAATATAGATTTATACCAGCAAGTTGTGAGAGATATTATGAGAAAGATGATGAATAATCTTCATATATTCAGAACAACACAATTAATCACATATAATCTCTTAATAAAATTTCCCTGATACTCCTTCTGTCTGCAAAACTTCTGATGGAGTCAGAATTGTATGAGTGCTATTTACATACATACTATATTGCCAGCTCTGTTTATACTGTCATTACTCAAATAATCTTCTTACAGTGATCTTTAAAACACCATTAATCTTATATTCTGTATTATTACAGCACTTTTGGACTCCTTAAGTTGATGGCAAATCTCCTAATCAGTCAGGCCAAGGTCTTATTGTTCAGATATTTTATATTAGGGTACTATTCTACAGGTACAGTATTATATAAAAGGAATTCAAGTTTGTATTGCATTTTATCATTTCATCCCCTTAATAGAATGGAAATAGTAATTGGCTTAGAAAATTTAAAGCAAGTCCAAGTTAAAAGCCCAAGGTCAACTTGAGGTCTGGTCAGTTCAAAAGATTAAAAGTACTTTCAAATACTACATCTGCTTTTGATTGTCCTGCCAGTTTGTAGCTTCATAAATCTGCCTCCAAAAAGTTGCTTCTCTTTTCTAGAGCAGTTACAGAGAGCTGCAGAAGCTGGGCGAGTCGATCAACTGCCCTGGGGAACTATTGAAGATGCCTCAACAATAGTAGACAGGAAGAGAACAGATAGAAGTGTGATTTTTTCTTTTCTTTTCTTTTCTTACAGTATTCCTTCAAATAAAATCTATTTCCAAGTAGAACATCTCACTGGAGAAGAATATGATTAAAACTCTTTTCGTCTTCCATGTGTTGCTAAGAACCCAGAGGTTTTATAGTTACTTGGTAGCTGAAAAATCAATGGGTCAGTAGATTTAACTGGCCTCTACTGGATGGAAAATATATGTGATTTCCTCAGTTCCACTGTCCTTTTAGGAAAGAAGAGAACATGTCAATTTTTTAAAAAATGTGTTTTCTTAGAACAGGTTTTGAAAGAGAAATAGCCAAGTAATAAAAAACAAGAAAATGGAGAGGGGAAAGAGATAAAAAGCCATACTTGAAGCTGGGGAGAGCATTTGAAAGTTTTTTTTTTTGTTTTGCTAAAGTTTCCTTTGATAGTTTTTTTCCCCTCCATCTCTGGCTTCAGAATAGTATTTTGGAATAGTGAAAGCATCCTCCTCCTAGCAACCAACGACACACCTATTCTACAGCTACATCTATGTTTTCATTCTTTTTGGGTTTTTTTTTTTTTTCCTTTGTGCTCTGGTGTCTACTCTTATCAGCGAAACTTTTCACATTTCCCCTCACCCATTTCTTAAATATAATTATAAAAGATGGAAACCTTTGTGCAACCCTGACTTATTACTATTAAAGATGTTATCATCGGAGCCTGAAGTAATTGGCTTTTGCAGGAAACACCGTTAACCTGGTGTAACAGTGTCTGTAATAGCCCATGCTTAGCGTCATTAAATTGTATTCTTGGTACCAGTGAAAATTCTAACCTTTGTAACATGTATCCTAGCAGAATAGTGTTAAGGGAATCATCCAGTTCCTCAAAACACATTTCACATAAAATTAAGAAATAGAGAAAAGCATCCATGTATTTATGTTTATGAATGCACATGGATCCATGTAAATGTGCTTTAAGAGATGTACAAGCAGCATGAATAAAACCAGGGTAAAACCCATCCTTACACTGGAGTTTTCAATGCATGGAGTGTTACACAGAAATCTGTGTGTGGTTGTAATGCATTGTTAGTGCAAGAACTTACTTTTGGACAGCAAAGCAAGTATCAGTACTATTACAAATGATGCATGAGTTTTGGAGATTACAAAATTGGATTGGATCCCAATTACATCAGGATACCCACCATAAACTTTGGGTTTATTGCCTGGATTCTTCCTACTTAACAGTCATTTCCAACTGAAGCACCTGAAGTGCTCACCTTAGGCTGTGTGCAGAGAGGAGTCAGTTGCAGAGGAAATTCATACCAGGCAGCGTCTGGAACGTAATGTGGAGCATCACTCCCTCCCCCCCAAAAAAAAAAAACTGTAAAGGGAGCTGAGAGTGATGAGGCCTCTGATTTAGGGAGGTCAGCTAGATGCCCAAAGCTGGAAGAAGTGCAAGTAGCCTGAAGTCCCATATTGGATTTTATCATTAATAACCTTTACCAGAGAACTGCTTGATCCCTTCTTTATGATTAATGTTCTTTATGATTAATAACGCCTTCCCCAGCACAGCACTACGCAAAGGGATGTTTGCAGCTGTCTGCAAAATGTGGATGTGTGCAGGGTTTAAATTCCCACAACCACTGCAACTAAGCAAATGCTGCTGTCCTATTTTATATGGGCGAAATTGCAGTACAGAAAAATGTTAACTTGCCTAAAAGATACCCTATGGCTCAACAGATTAAGCATTAATGTAGGATTTCATTGAGCATAATTCTGCTCTGGGATCTCTGTTTGTTCGTTTGCTTTGTTTGGCAGAGGTTTGAAGTTTTGATGCTCTTTTCCTCAGTTTTGCTAAAAGCAGTTTTTATGTTACCTCTGATTCAGAATGCTTGAGGGTGGCTTTAAAATTCTAGTTGAGTTGTAATAGGAATATCTTCTGTATATTGGATCGGGTCATTTCAAAGCCAGAAAAGCTGCTTTAGTCAGTGAACAAGTGCTTATAGTACCTCTTCCATCATCTCTGCCAGTCTGCCTGATTTAACTCATTCAGTGTCCCGAAGGTATTGGGAAAGCCTACAGAAAGGAGCAGTTCACTTGGTGTGTCACTACTCCACTGCTTCTGACTTGCTGGCCACGAGCCTTGAAACATCTTACACTTTTTAATCTGAACTATAACTTTAATTAAATCATCAAAATTTAGTGGGGCAGTTAACACATTTTTCATTCAATTATTTAAATATACCTACATTATGGAAACAAAATTGAACGGAATAGTACACTAATTTCGCCAATTTCTGAATCTTATACTTTTTTGCAAGAAATTGGTGCAGATCACTATTTTGATTCGCACAGTAGGATTGAACCACTGCCTTGAGCTGTAATTGCCAACTAAATTTTCATAATAACACTTTCTAGATGCGTTTGTAACAGAAAAACTTCAGTTTGAGGATTTAGTCAGTCATGTATGCATGCATACTCTTAATTTGCGTACACATGCTTCAGTAGTTGCGCATTGATGTCATTAAAGTAAGTTGCTCCTTAATTTCTGTGGAACAGAGATTTACAGAATTGAGCTATTGTTTTTTAAGGGGTTTTAGTTCTTTAATATTCTGTAACTTTGAAAAGTTGTAATGAAATTTTTTACTCTGTTGTTTTGCATAATTTATTCTGAATTGAGACAGAGCATAACACCACATTGTACTACTCCCGTACAGTAACGAACACCTCTTGAGACAAGCGATGACGATTTTCTGAGTCTCATTATTGACTTACCTCTGCTTCTATCAAAATCAGATGATTTTACAGATATTTAAAGGAAATAAACCCCAATCAAAGTTGCGTAGTATTTGAATTAACAATGAACAGAAAAACAACATACTGAAACAAAAATAGCCAAAATAAAGAAAAATAATTAATCTGAAATGGGGAACTATAGCAATTTTGATATAAATATAGACAGGGAACCTCAACCTATTTACTTTTTCTGATTTATAATACTTATAAATAAAACCAGGGTGTTCTTCACCTGCCCTTTGGGCAAAAACAGCGATTAAGTTATTCTCTCCACCTTTTTCCAAATTAGTTTAATTCAGTAGTTAGATGAAAATCTCTGTTTTGATAGAGAAACTGAATATGTTATTATAAGTTAACTTTATTTTATTTATATTTTCAAGATCTGCAGCTAATAAATCTGGAAAGAAGAACAATACTGCTCAGAAAAAGATATTTCTGAAGAAGGGAAATTTAGTTTTGTAGATGCCACTCAAAGTCTGAAGAAAATTTGAGCTGTATTTTTCTGGGTTTAGGCACATAAGGATGCCATTAGGAATCTAATGGTTCTAAAAAGCACTTTCAGCTGTCTGCATATCTTCCTGCTGTCTGTTGCGCACCTAAAAGTCATTGCACTTTTTGAAACGCAGTGCAGGCCCTGTCTTATGGGAAATACTTGATGAAAGGGGAGATTTGACTAAGAACTGTAACCCGATAGAAAAGTATTAATAGAGACGCAAATGGTTAAAGACCAGTAATTTTTCAGTTCATCTTAGAATTATAGAAAGAATTGAAAGAAAAATATCACTCCTCTACTTTATCCAATGCAAAATTATGCCCTGAAGGATACTTAAAATCAGTTTGCCCACCCAGTTATAAAATGTCGCGTAATAATGCTGCTTTCAATGGGTTCACATGCCTTTGTTGTTTAACAGAACGCATAATTAAACAACATTCCCCAATATGCAGAATTCGTTTTCCTTTTCATAGCTTTAATTCAGAACTATAACCTTTTGGCCTTCCAGTTAGCCGTTAATTTATTGTCCTTTGTTTCATTCTGCATAGATCAAGAACACTTGACCACAGACAGAGAGTCTCAGGCACAGACTGATTTGTCAAAGCTGTGAATTCTCATCTTTTCTTCATGTGAAGATGGATCCAAATACTGACAGTGAAATTTTTGTTTGCTATAATATTATACATGTCTGGAATGTTATGTTTATTTCAGCATTATATGTAAGGAAATAAGTAGATAATCAGACAAAAATTACCAGTTGAAGTCTGAGAACTGTGTGGTCCTCCTCTGTCTGAGAATCTCACCTGGAGATGTATCTGAGGAAGCATGGAAAATTAATTTTTCTTAGGTGTAGTGATAAGTTATTTTTTTAAAGGCTTTATCTTTTCTTGTAGCTGCAGTAAAACCATGCCCGATTAAAGTTAGAATATTTTTGTTTAATATTTGTATTCATTACCTGTTTCAGTAAGACAAATTGATTTAGTTGATCTTTAATGAAATAGCGTGTTTAGATAGTTACATGGATTCCCCTCCATTATACTTAGTTCACGGGGCAACTAAAATTTTGCTGGAATACAGATGGTATCAATAATCATGCTAAACTCTCATGATCTTATTAGATTGAAAGAGCAAGTGTCCAGGGAATAACAGTCCAAGTTTCAAGTAGCTGATGAGGCCATTGCCCATTTACGTAATCCACACTTGTCTTAAAAAACGTGGTTTTGCCTGTATAAGACTAATGCTCTTCAAATCCAACATACTTGATGTCTGCGTTCAATGCCCTCTGCTCACTTGAGAAAGGAACTATGGTTAATCATCTTTTATTACTCACCTGCTTCAGAAAGGCACTCAGGCTTCATGATGTAAGCATTTTAAAGAAACACAGACATGCTTAAAAAAAGAAAGGGTTTGTTTTGGGGTTTTTTTGTACTCTAAGGTTTCATACCTACTGTTGTAAAAAGAACATTGTTTTATTTATTTTCCCACAGGGAATATTTATATGTCATTAGGAGTTCACGATAATTCTTCCCTCTGGTTAAACTATGTCTGATTTCCAAAACAAGCTGAGTACATTAGAATTTTTTTGTTTGTTTGTTGTTTCTTTCTAACTGTCACTCTAAATATGGTGTGGTGTTTCCATGAACAGGAACTCTTGATCTTTTACAACTCAGAAAATTGTCAAGTGTTCCATTTTTCCTTTGATCCCTCTACTCGGAGATAGCAGTGGATACAGCAGAGAATGATGCCCTCGTGGTAATATCATGACTGCTGAGCTCTCCCCAGCAGACGGGTGCTCTTCCTAGGGAAGGGTGCTAGATACAGTCACAGTGTGGTCTACACTGGGACTGAACAGGAAGGCCAGCAGTGAGCTCAGCTGGGCACGCCAGCCCGAGGCAAGGTGTGAGAAGCAGATGTGAGGAGCTGAGGCACTCACTGAGTGGGAGGAGGAGGAAACAAATGCAATGTGAGGATGGAGAAGAAGGGAACAGTAGGCGTTGTGGAAGATATATCTGAGCATGGAGGTAAAAGTAAAGGTCTGGAAGCAAGAAATGGGGGCACAAATCTGAGGAAGAGAATGAGTGAGTTGGCTCAGGAGTGGGAGAGCGGAAGCAGCAGCAAGCCTCCCAGGGCTGCAGAACCCAGGAGGGAGCCCCAAGGGGCTGGAGGAGGCAGCAAATCAAGCAGGAGGAGGATGCCAGGAAAGAAACCCAGGAAATAGAGTCTGGAAAACATTAACCTCAATTATGCCAGATATGAATGATAGATTTATGCCACAAATTGGTCAAAGTCTAAAAAAAAAGAATTTTTTTTTATTTTTGAGAAGTGAAATACGAATATCATTGTTTATATCAAATGCTTTAATTTCTATTTGTGCTGTTTGAAAAACCTGGCGGTGATTTCCTCATGTGTTCCTCTGACTTAGTGCTGTTTTGAGGTGAATGAATATTTTAATGAACTCATTTCTCTTTGAAATCATTAAATATATTCATCCTTGATAATATGCATCAGTTCTTTCTGTGGGGGGAGATGATTACTAGAAATAATGCTGTGTATTAGAATTGCATTAGAATGTAGATTTAGGCCGTATTTAATTTCCTCCTGAGCTCTGTGTTTTGCAGGAAGTGTACAAAATAGATGTAGTCAAAGGTAAAAATTTACAGAATCAGCTTGTGCCTGCAGGGGTCAGCAAAAAAAGTTGCACAAGTTCTGTCCCTCTCAATCTGCTCTCATTTCATTTGCTCTGTAGAGCACAGTATGCGCTGATAGAACCAGCACACACATTTTGAATTAATCAGCAGCTCAGCGTTAATAATTCAGTGCAAATTATAATAAGCTGATCTGCAAATGTACCTTTGAAAGTCAATGATAGAGCTCTCTTTCACATTCAGGCTGCAAAATCTAACTCTTCCTGCCAAAGGACTGGAAATCCCTGAACCCTGTGTTGTTATACTCAGAGGCAAACTCAAAGCGTGACCTTTTTTGTTTTAATGCGTGAAGAGAGTTTACAGAATAGCACCTTTTTCCAGATGTCTAGCAGTGTTGGGTTGTCTGTGGGATACTCTGCATGCATGAGGATTGCAAGATAGACCCCTAAATCTAGAAGATGGTAAGTAACATTAGTCATGATGGAGGATTCTTTTTTTCCCTCAAAGAGAAAAATCTGAGGATCTTTGGTTTCATTTCAAAGGCTTTCTCACTACTAAATGGATTTTCCTTTAAGTCGAGAATTTCTGCAGAAGGAAGGTCTGTCAGTAAAAATGCCTGTCAGGAAATCATTTGTTTCTGACCAACCTTAGCTTTTGTCTGTTTGAGACAACAATAGGCAATGGGAACCGATATCTGGCCAAAGAGGGACGGAGTTTTGTGGTTCCCACTGGGCAGCAAAGTGGATGAGATAGGCCAGCTCAGCTAACAGGTGGCTGAAACTAAACACTTCATTTCAGGTTGGCAAAGTAGAATAAAACAATAAAATATTTCAGTATTTCCACATGCATTTTTGATGTCATTTTGTGCATAGAATGGATACAATAATAACAGGTTTTCATGTTTTATTAAAAACATCAAATTCCAGATTTCTTTTTTGGTCATTTCTGTATTAAACGTGAAGCAATAAATCAGAAGGGAGATTATTTCAAATATTCCTACAGTTAACAATGTTATTTTGTAGAAAAATGTACACGTTCCGGATGTTTTGAAAACAAAGAGAATATCTATACTAAGGAATAAGAAAATTACACTGGGCATCATTATCTTTATCTTTCCTGAAGTGCAGTTCTCCACATGAACCAGAGCTGATGCTGTGGGCCCAGCCTGTGAAGGGGAAGGCTTTTGCCCATATCCAACAGAGAATATGGCTACTTAATCATCCTCCTTTGGCCTTTTGTTTAATAGCCTGGAGTCTGTGAGCTATTAGAGTTTCTAGCTTCCTTTCAGCATTACTGTTGCCTAGTGAATTGTTCCCTATCCAGTATTTTTCAGTTTATTCTTCCTGCACAAGTGTTACACTTTACAGCTGTCTTTATCAAATGGCATCTTACTTATTTTTGATAGAGTATTTCCTGAGTTGGTTAAAATTATTTTGAATTGTAAACCTGTCCTCCAACATGCTTGCAGCCGTTCTTTGTTTAGAGGCACTTGTGACTTTTCCTGTGCCATCATGCAGTTTGATAACAGTTTTTATAATGAAGGCGTATGTCAAAGTAATTTATTGCAGTCCTTTAAAAAACCCCCAAAACAACTCCCCCCAAAAAAGACAGGCAAGTTATTATTAGCTTGGCAGTAACATATTCAGATGGTCAGCAACACCTGTTTTAAACTGAGGAATAATTTTTCACTCAGGACCCTCAGCTCGCTCTAAGGCTTTCAGTTGCCGTGTAGCCGAGATCAACGGAGAACAGAAGAGCTCCCGGGTTATTTTGCTGTGTTGGCTGTCCCGCAGGAATATTCAATAACGAACAGAATTTGTGATGCTAATAGCAACTAAACTGTCTAAAAGCAAATGAAATATGCTTGCCTTCCTGGAATATGGAGAGAATTGTTTACCTGAGCCACAAAATTTCTTGTTCTTAAGAATGAATCTAATAATTCACAGCCTTCAGGCCTGGACTCCAATGTACCAAATTTTACCAAAGGCTCCGTGCCCAGTGTGATTTACACTCGGCATGCTTAGCCAAAGGAAATTAGAGGGACTTAATGGATCCGAACCAATATACAATCAATGCCAGAGGGCATTTCTTCCTCTCCTCTGAGAGATTCATTGACTAAAGAAGGAGACAGAATATCTGGTATAAAAAAGTGAGTGGTCCCAGCTAACTGAAATAAATCTCACCACACCATGTCTCTTTGCACATTATCCTGTCAAAATGGATTTCTAAATCCTTGGGTACTTAGTTCTACCACTAGATAGCATACAGCAGTGATTTTCAAGCCTCAGTTCTTTTGGTACTAATGGAGAAGTGGATTGAGAGTATAGCAAATAAATTAAATTAATTATGTAGAAGGCAGTGAAATATGACTAAATGCATTTGGATCTTCCTGTTCCTGAAGATGCATCTGAATCGTTCACATCTTCTGAGCTGTCAGTTTCCTGGTGGACACAGTCCTATGAGACAGTTCAGTTCAAAACTACCTGAAGAGAAGTATATGTTTGCCTAAATCTAATCTAGAAAACATTAGCAATTATTGTGGAAGCCTTGGTTTATTTTTGGCTTATTGCTATCATTCACTCAACTTACAATGCATTTGGACAAGGACTGGATTTGTTTTATGGGAATTCTGGGACTATAAGAACTGTAATCAATGTTGCTGGGCTTTGTTTTTACGTTACAGATAGGCAATAGCTACGAAAGGACGATCTTTAGTGGGTAAATAGAAAAAAGATGTTTCACGTACTCAAAGCATGTCTCTAAAAAAAACCAAACCAAACCAAGAACAGTTCAAAAAGATGTATGAATTTTAAGGATTTACCATTAAATATCATGTGTTGCAATTTAAATCTCTCACAAAGGTAAAAATTGGGATTTTTTTAACAAAAAACAACTTAAGCTGAAGGATTTGTCACACTGTATTTGGCTTGTGGGAGCAGCAATGTCTCAAGTTAACACATAGTTATTCTCCTACGTGCATAAGTGTGCTAAGACCAGCAAACACATAATCCCAGCGTAAACTCCAGATTTCTCTGAGCAGAACAAAATTTCCACATTCCTTTCTACAATGACACCTGTGTTCTCAGAGCTATTCAAAGCCAAGTGATGACCTGGTGTACGTCAAGGTCATTCTGCTTACTTCAGTGACCTATCAATAGCTCACACCAGAAACACTTGTCTTAGTGCTGTCATTCTTGGACTTAATTGTGTCACCATCTCTAACACTGCAACGAAACCCTGAATGTAAGCTGAACACTTAGCAATGTGCAGTTTTTAGGCCCAAGCCCACTAGACCTCTTTGATTTCAGGTTTTTCTCTGTGTGAGACTCTTCCGTCTCTCATGGCTCCTCTTGCACATCTTTGACATAGACCTCTGACCTGGTACATGCTCCTCGGATGGCTTTCATTTCACAGACTACATACTTCCTTGGGTGCTAATAATTTCTCTCTTACAGGCCATCTAGTAGTTGAAATAATGCAAATGTCAGAAAAAAAAAAAAAGAAAAAAAAAAGGAAAAAAGACTGTCCTTTCATTAATTAGCTCAAGAGAAATAGGAAGAATGGATGAAACTCTATAAACATTCTTGCACACAATTTTTAAAGCCTGTTTTCTCATGACTTAAATGCTTTGGACAGAATCTTCCTGTCCTGTAACTATTCTGGATTAGGGACTTCCACCCACGCCTGTAGACATGGCTGCTCTTTTCCGAAACCGCTGTAGTCTTATGGGTTCTTTTCTCTGAGATTGCACCAGTCGTTCACCCTGCCTCTGATTTAACTGTCTCTTAGAGAATTTTTTTGTCCTTTTTTTTTTTTTTTTTTTTTGGTGTTTGTATGTGATTTCAGACAATCTGTCATGTTTAAGTTTCATCCATCTTGTCATCCTAATGGCACTTAAAGGGTTTTTTTAATCCACTGTGGTTTCCGTGCTGGTAAAAATCCAACTTGACCCTGTTGGCCATGGTTTCTACACATGAACACTGGTGTATTCAAAACCATAATTCTTAAATTTTACACAGGCAGTTTTTTGTAAACAGTCACTTGCCGCAAAGACCCAAGAAGCAGATGAAGACACTGTGAACCTCTGAGAGACTGGCAAAGAAATAATTTAATAATCTGCTTCTGCAAAACTGCTTTCTGGTAGGATTTTGCTAAAAGAATTTTTCAGCTGATTAAGGTTACTTCTGGGTTGCAAAAGCATTGTAGTAAGGTTCAGGTAACATAATGCTTTGAAACTGATTTCTAAAAGCCATTGTCATTATTTATAATGTGCCAAATTATTATATTCTTTAATATTTAAATGGATGCTATTTTAAGCAGTAAGTGAACACCAAAGTAATTTAGTTTCTGTTACATTAATTCTCACCCATCTGTGTGCATCTTGCTTGCTCTAAATCCAAAGATATTCATAGATCTAGAATATTTCTTCTGCAGTGCTTTCAATTAGTTGTTCAATTTCTGAACCTGTAACGTATTTTCTGCTAGCTGCGCAGATTCGCAGTCCGTTCTTTGCTGATATTCATCGAACTCTGAAGTGCAATTATATTTTATTTCCTTGCTGTTTGCAAGTGTAGAAAGTCTTTATTGACCTTAGTGTGATAGAAACCTATCTTTGGTACAGTAACCAATAAATCTTGGGGTTGAAATATGTCTACTTTAATCTTCACTGTAATCAATTAAGCTTTGAGGTTAGAACTTCTAAGATTTAACTCATCCGGCTGTTTGCAGAAGACTCCAAGCTGTCTGTTCTGAGGAATTGTTTGTGATATTAGGATGCATTAGTAGAAGGGTAAATCTATACACAAGATCTAAATTTAGGAACAAGCTATAAAATGGTGGTTGAAGTATATAGTCCGCTAATGTGTTATATCTGCTTTTTGGTCACGAGTCGATATTTATAAGGCTTAAGAGTACAAGTGATTTCTAGACTGTACAGAAAACTTGTGTACATATATTACTAAAATTCCACAGAAGTTGCTGTTTGTGTTTTTTTAAGCAACTACTTTTAACACGAATAATGCATTAATCAGACTGTTGATTTGAAGCATCATTTCCAAATTCCATGTAGTAACACAGTTCCTGCTACAACTTCCACTTACGGTTTTTTTTTCCCCCCCCTCTTACTAATCCTCAGAAATTCAACTGTATGATCCCTCACTGTCCAGCACTCCTTCAGAAATAACAGTCAGATTGCAGATACTGTTTAGCTATCAAGACATTCCACCTCAGAGCCTCAGGAAAACTTGAAACACTTCCTCAGATTGGTAAATGTGATTGTTGATTCAGCCATTCAAGGAAGTCACCCGTGAGCTAGATTGCACCATGGACTTAAAAGAACCCCAGAGCCTAGAGAGGCTTTTCTTCCCAAGGGCCTTATGAAACACTGCTGGAGGATGCATTAGCCAAAATGGCTACCAACCTCACGTCGAAGCTCAACTCACAGACTCAAGACTTGCTTTCATGGCAAGACCTTAAGGTGCTAGTGTCAGTCTTCCCTGTGCAAGATTATTTCTTCTGACTGCTGCTAGGGGTAGGTGGAGTGGCTGTGATAGAACCTCTGTCAGCAGACAACAGCCTTGAGTGTCATCCACCTTCCCCACAGGCTTTGCAGTGCCTCTTCAATCCCTTCCTCTCTTTTCCAGCACAAGCCCTGGCTGTTGCGAAGCTGTGTTATTTTCCATCACACAGACTATGTGTGCACTCGCCGAGCTGACCTGTGTGGAGCCATGTAGGTGATAATGATGGGCTGGTCCCTCACATGTTTCCGTGTCTGTTTATACCTCCATCCCAAAATATTGCAATTCTGGTAGAATCTGTTTATGAGGCTTTTTAACATATTAAATGTTATAAGATCTAACTTTTAAAAAGCCATTTCACAATGAAATGAGGTCTGTTTCTTTTTTTCTCCTAAAAAAGAGTGTCCAGACTATCACATTTCCAAACCAGTATTTCCCAGGAAAGAAGTATGCTGCCAGAAAATTTCTCAAAAGCTCAACCACAATGTAACCTTTAAAATACTATTTAACAAGCTTTTAGATTTTGCTCTCAAATGGGATATTTCAGCTCTTTCAGAAACAAAAACAACTTGAAAATTACATCTTCTCCATCTATGTATTGTTTTTAGCTTATTTATGGGTCTAACCTTCCAACTAACTGAAGATGTCTGTCAACAAGAAGTAAAGATTTCTGTGCCCAGCATTTCTGCCAGCACAGAGAGGAAGTCTGTGCTACCTGTGTCACCTGCTTCCTAGCTGCAACCTGAGGCACCTCAGTCACTTTAGCCATCCACAGAGTAACAAGACATGCAGGTTAACTTCACCTAACCTGGAAGTAGCCACAATAAAATCTTTGCACACAGGTGAGTGTTTTATATTCCATTTCCTTTTAATTTTGCTTGTAAAAATACTGGCATTTACTATTATTAGTATTACTATTATTATTAATGCCTTTTAAAAATCAAACCTGAGATTTACTATGAGCATACACTAATAATTTTACCACTTTCTTTTCCCAGGTAATGCATGTATTCACACCTGTCCTATCTGCAGAGTCTCGACAGAGAAAAAACTGGGGTTTGTTTTTGCAATTGTTTCTGAAAATTAGAGGTGCAAATTCCTCTATTGTGTTTCCTTGCTAACACATATCCTTTTGCTTTTCTGTGCTTTTTATGTAAGATACATTCCTCTTCATCGCTTTGTTCACAGTACACAAAGAATGCTTATCCAGGGCAGAACTCAGCAAAATGACCCTATGGCATGTTCTAGAAACCAAGCCATCGAGGTGTACACTGGAAAAACAGTGGGAGGCAGCAATGCAACCTTAGCAGGCAGGTCCTACTCAGGCTGCTCTCTGCTTTGCTCCTGTGTGATTTTTATTGCTCTTGAATTCTGCCTTTGATGATTGCTGATTGAATGTTGGTGTAGACTTTGCCTGGAACACCTTTAGGACCGCACGCAGGAGCAGCTTTGTGCAGACAGGTTTTCTCAGGTAAGTCTGAAACCTCTTCAAGGCAATGTCTTTGAATCCTTGGCTCTGATGAAATTCTTACTGAGTCCACTGAGCTTCTCACTAGAGCCAGGACTTCAACCAGCCACCACGGTTCTCCAAAGTGCTATACTTGATAGGCAAGTGATTTAAACAGTAACCGATCTCCTCCAGAGCTTGCCTCTGTTGTTTCACGCTCAGTTTAAGTTCGCGTGCACAATAGCATTGCCGAAAGAGGGTCCTGCAAATCCTAAATTATCTGAGCATTGCTGCCCTTAGAGAACTGGTTCAAGCATGCATACAGCTGATTGATAAAGCAGACTGAAAAGTGACCCAGGAGAGGGTGGAAGTTTCAATGAGGAAGGTGTCTGCTCCTGCCAGGAGAGGAAAGGGTTTAGTCTGGAGTGGGAAATAAGTGGCAACACATCAGTAGGTTTTAAGACTGCAGTGCTGTTTCATACCTCTAAACTGTTTCTTCAATGTTTTAATCCTCCCTTGTCTTCATGATCCAGCAGGTTCCTCCTCCAGTGTTTCTGTCTGTAGAAATTACAATTAAGAAAATGTATACAGAAATAATCAACTTATGAGCTTGTATTTCTCAGCAACCCACTGTTCTCAGAGCTTTTCATTCTTCTGAATCTCTTCCTGAGGAGATACTATGGTAAAGCATGCAGCAAATTGAACTATTTTTCTATCTCACAAAAAATGTTCAAGCTAAAACTAGAAACTTGTAAAGGTCTTAGAAGAATCCTGCGAGGCACTGAAAAACGTTCCAAGCAGTCTGACATTAAAGTCATGCACCCAGCATACTGGAAGATTCCGGTTCCAGTCTCTCTTCTAAATTAGGCAAAGCATGAAGCTGGACCTGTGCTTCGCCCAAGTCAGCTAAGTGCCGTAACCCTATGCTCCCATCTGCCAGCTGGAAGGATGGGCACTGCTGGTTTTTTCAGTGTCCTCCACTAGGGAAGTTTTGTTGAAACTAGTGTATCACCACAAAAGCTTTTCAGTTTAAATGGATCTTTGCTTTCTGATGAAAAGCCACTCAGTTAGGAAAAAAAAAAATAAATACCACCTTGTTCTAAAAGAGGAGATGCTCTTTATTGCTCAGGTTTGACAAAGCCTGGCTTGTATAAAGGGTGGAAAAAATGAACACTCAGGAGTGTTTTCATATTTCACAGGGAAAGAGAAGTTTATTCTCCACAGTAGCAGCACCCTCTGCACTTTGGCTGGAGCCAAAAGTGGAGAACACAGAAAAGAGTTCTGGTTTAAATCAAAATAAGGCTTCAGTGTGTTCAAACCAATTTATACCCCACTGTATATGTGAGGTGAGTTCTAGGGTATAACAATTCAAAGTCAGCCCTACCTTGTATTGGGCTGGCTTGTCATAATACTCCAAAACATGCTTTTTCCTTTTGCTGTCATTTTTTTTTTCCCACCCCAAAAATGTCAGAGAAGAACCAGTTTGAACCTGTTTTTCTAGAGTCTGGCTCATTCTACTGCTTTTGAGAGTCACTGAATCAGATCGCTAGTTAACATTGCACATTGGCACAATTTCTGATATTCAAAGGGGTGGGGGGGTGGGTGTGTATATCCCATCTTCCATCAGCTACCAGTAGTTGGCTGATCTCATTTCAATGCATGATTATAAAAACACAAAAGTAGCACATTTCCTAGCTGGATAGACATGTTGCTATTTATGGCTTTTCAGTCATGTATATTTATGAGCCTTTAAAATTGTATGTCCAATTTCAGAACTTCTTTAGTGTCCAAATCTCATGAATTATAAAGTAAATGTTTTAATATACATGATTATTAACTGTACATAAGAAAAATTACAAGTAATATTATAACTAATTTCCTGTGGGAACTGATAAATTGCCTGTATATATATTTCTTGTGGAAAACTCTGACTTCATGATTCCCAGGCAGCATATTTGTACCTTTGACAAATAAGGCAAAACGTATTTGACACTTTTAAGACCCATTTACTTGCCATTTTCAGCTTGGTCTTCATTAACAGAAAAATACAAAATTGTTTTGCAGTAAACAAGGTAATCGACCTGTCACTTTAAAAAGATAAAAATCTCCTTGCTACAATTTCCACGTTTTTTTTGTTTCCATTTATAGACTGATCAGTATGCCTCACTTTCATGCATCTTCACCCAGACCCATCTTTAGCTCCAGCCTGCGATTAATTAGGAGAAACAGATAAATACTTTCCAATATCCCATTGTTCTCTCTGTTAAAATTTTCTGGCCTTAATTATCGTGCACTTAAAAATATTTGCTACCTATAAGCATTTTAAATGTTATATATGAATTAAGGAACTTCTATATGTGCTGGCTTCTCTTTTGTTATTCTGAAAGAACAAAGCTACGTCCTTAATAGTTATCCAAATAGCCACTCAGGTGGTAATTCTGCCTGGGTAGTCTCTGGTGTCTAAAAAGGGATAGGCTCATGCTGCAGCCTTCATTTACTTCAGTTTAAAATTCACTCAGCCATGAGATACAACCCCCTTGGGAATCACATGCTGTTAGTTTCAGGACTATTCATTTGAAAACTACGCTGATTATTAAAGCAAAGGATGAAAAGGGGGGGACAAAAAGTGGAGTGGACTGAGAGTGGACCTTCAGCAAGGGAGAGAGGGTACAACAGCCATGGGAAGCGAGGCAGGGGAAGTGAGGAGAGAGAGCCACAGTGGGGGAAAAAGGAACTGGGAGGGCATGATGCGGAGCTGTGTGATGCTTTCAAGGTCTGAAGAAAATAAAGGGTGAGAATTGTTGCACAGAGCACTACAGTAGTAAGAGCCTCAGATGAGTGACAGGTGAAGGTTTGGTTTTTTCCCTCAAAAAGATAGATAGTTAAAAACAAGCTTAAAAAGTCACTGGCGCTTATTTGCCAAATGGAAGAAAAATGGTATTTTAAGCAAGGCATTCTCGAGCATATGTGGTAAATGTAAGGGCACAGAGCCCGGTCCTTGTAAGCCTCCAGCCCCGCAATCTCTAGATTATCAACCAGAGTATCCTGAAGAGCAGTAATAATTCTAATATTCTTAAGCTTTTTGGGTAAGGAGAGAGTTCTGCTAAATACAGGTTTGAAAAAACTGCCAAGTCTTGCTCTGAATTCAATAGGAAAGATCTAACTTCTTCTCTGCTTAAACTTAACTGCTAAGGCATTTTTATGTGTGTTATAGATTATACAAAAATTGCAGGTAATTTGATTTTAAAATTTCCAGGTAAGAGCAATCTGCCAAGCACTTCCTCGTAAAAACTTTGCCTAGTTGTGGTATGGAAGGGAACACAAGCAAACACAATTTAGCCATCACTAAACTGGGTAGCAAAGAGCAACTGAGCTTGTGTTTACCGTTGCACTTCTGTATTGGCACATCAACTGTGGTCTCTTAATTATTAGGAGTGTAATGATAGTACTGTATGGTTAGGGGTCCACACAGTAATAAAACTGCTTCTAGAAAGGCTGCTATAAAAAACTCTGCAGTGAGTTCTAAAGTTATTTAATTGTCTACAAAGTGGATGTGAGGATAATAGCATTTAAAGAGGCATTTTTTTGTAGTATTGTGGATTACATGTGGAAAGGTGTTAGCAACCCAGGCTTGCAAGTGAAGAAATGATTATGAAAGCAGTGGCAGCCGCAAACACAAATACTTAGCCTGACAGGATCCTATCTTTACTGAAGAGCTATATTTTAAAGAGGTCTGCAGGTGACTAGAAACTTAGGCTGCAGCAAGCAATTGCTCCTACTGAAGCACTCTACAGTAAAACATAGATTGAATAAACTGTACATTTGGGTTAGTCTGAATGAAGAATAGAAATTTTAAGGTTTAAAGTTCTATTAAAATGCTAACAAAATTTGTATTATTTTAAATTTTATGATCTGTCATCCTTGGAAATCATTAATCAAAGTAAAGGTAATTTTAAAATAGATTTGAATCTCAATGTATACTTAAATATTGGAGATTTTGAAATTGTTTTTTAAAAACAAAGCAATAATCCTGTCCAGACATTTTCACAACTTCACTTAGAAACTTAGGAGTTTGGCTGAGTCTGGCAAGCCTTGTGCTCACATGGAATACTCATCCTGATTCAGTAAGTATAAGGATAGCACATGTGATTTTAAACAGGTTTCACAGGACTGTTCTGTGTCATAAGAGAAATAGTCCTCAGAAGATCCACACAGTACGAAGAAAGCATTCTAGTGAGAAAAATGGAAACATGGAAGTATAATTCATAGTTTTCCACAGTGAAAAACATAACTACACAGTCAAGTAAAGTTTTATGCATGACATTTATTTACGTGACAGATCATTTCTTGCGCAGTTTAGCAGTTTCTAGAAATAACGAGGCAGTTCACACTCACCGAGTCAAGCACCTAAAATATGAACTCAGATCAGCCCCATTTCTTTGGTTCTGGTGGCACATTCCTACTGTATTTATTGAGTACAAGCGCCATTATATCATCTTGTTGAGCGATTTAACTCTCCTGCCCTCCTTTGAGATGTTTCTCTGGGCAAATTATAGATCTCAAAACTGGTTTAGACTCTTTCTGCTATAAGTACAATCACGTCTTTAATGTCAGATGGAAGAAAATAACTCGTTATTAAGGTCTTAATGATTGAGTCTGACATGCAGGGAAAAAGTGCATGTAAAAGTCTTTAACTAGGCGCATCCCTTGGTTTTTTTGTGACTGACTCACTGCAGGTTTGTGATATAATTGGGCTGATTTTCAAGCATGTTTTGGGAACAGCTGTGATGTGGGAAAATATCTTTCCCAAATCTAGTGCACAAGTTAAAATGGGCAGAATTGCTTTCCCCGCGATTAGCTGAATTTCCTGTCACGGACACGTGTTGAACACTGTAATTGTCAGGGAAATTTCTGGGCTTGGGAAGTGTTAATGTTGAGAGAGAACTGGCAGAAGCAGGAAGAGGCCTCGTTCCAGTTCAGCTGCTGCCCGGCTCCCTCCATCGTGCAAAAATCCACGCAGACCTTAGTTCTGTCCCAGCTTTGATTGAGGGTTGAAATGGGCTTCTGGGAGCACCGCAGACAGAGAATTATTCCACAGCCTGCTCAGAGATGGCTTTAGCTGTTCTGTCTGAATCTAAAACTGAGGGGCTGACAGCATGATTTTAGTTGCTGTCAGGTTTGAGCAGGAGGAAGACTTTAATTCAGGCACTGCATTTAAATTTTGAGGGAAATGTTATTTCCAAATTTCATATCTGTCTCTGAAGAACTGTAGAACTCTCTAGAACTGTTCAACTTTTAAAAAAGTACTGGGGGTTTCTCAGTCTTATCACCTTCTGTTTGTTAGAGGCTAAAATTAAAAATCATCATCCTAGAGAGCAGCTGAGCATCTCTTACTCTCTGTTCTTATGCTTTTTACCTTCAGGAAATCCAAGTAATTCAACTCAGTTTTGCAGTGAAAGGAGGGTTTAAGAGGACTATGTTGTGTCTGATTGCTTGAGGATACCATGTTTTGCTGTAGACAGAGAATAATAACAGTTACTATGGATGAGGTGAAAAGAGGTTTGTTCTTAGCTGTGTAGCTTCACAGTCAGTGTGACCTACAATAATGAATTTGGAAAGTAATTTGGGACCATCTAGTTTGTCTTTCCTTTCTCAAAGAAAGCAGCAGTGGTGATGAACCCAGTGAACAAGAGTGAAACCTGAAGAGAAAAATCTGTCAACCAAACACCACCCTATTCCCTCCCATTTCATCATGTGTAAGATGTAATGGCCAATCCTTCCAATGGTGTCGCTTTCGTTCTGTAATCCACAATGCCAACGATCCGTTACTCAACAGCCACAAGCAGGTAAATTTTGCCACTGTTGGAAGATGTTGGGTTTTTGTCATCCTACCATCCATCTTAGCTGCACAGCCGGTGACATCTCACCTTAAATCACATGTCAAAGCACTGTTGCAGTACGTCAGGAAGGTGCAGAAGTTTTAAAGGAAGGGAGAGCAGGCAACAAGACTTGTGCACCAAAAATTACATCTAATACATTGAGGGAAAAGATATGGATAACATCAGAAGACAGACGAACCAACAAGACTGGAGCCAGTCTCAAAAACCTTTATCCCATACATATATATATACAATTCGTTATTTTATGAATTAAAGCTTTCGCAACAGAAGAGCAGTAGGTATGTGATATGGAAATTACTGGAGAGTGAGTGTGAAAGGCTTCTGTTGTCTATGTTCCCATGAAAAATAACAAACCACTGTGTGATGGCATAATTTACTTTTCCAGGGGAAAGCAGAAACAGGCTTATTCAAAAAGCCTGAAACGAGCTGCTGGTTCACACCCTTCAGTAGGCAGATGCTTGGCAGAAGATACAAACAACATGCTGCGGTAGATGTTGAATCATTTTGGGAGACAGCAGAGGTGATTACCCTCCCTGAGGTGCAAGGAAAGGTCAGAGCTGCATACCTTAAGTGGAGAGACTCTCAATCTGTGGGCTGGGTGAGCAGTGGTGAGCTGAGTCCCTTCAGCTGTTGCTTCATCCCTTGTGTAAGAGCCAGGTGAGGGCTAGGTTGTCTGGCCTGAAAAGGAAAACTTTTCTAATGGAAGAGGATTGTACCATTACCAGGGGAATACAACTTTTCCTGTTCTGTTTCTTCTGTCCAAGCTCAAATCTGGGGTGCCCGACTCCGTTTTAAATCTTTGTGCGTGACCTTTTGCTCGTTTATCTTCAGAAGCTAAAATCTGAAAACTATATTGCAGGACTATTTTCAGTACCAGTTGAGCTGGATTTTGGAAGCCTAATGGCAAACCCACATTCTGAGAAAAACCTTTCTCCCACGTCACAGGCTGCAACCACAGGGTGTCTTGTTTGTCACACGCAGAGAAACTTCCTGATCCCATGAAAGTAGCTGGTGATCTTTGGTATTTATACCACAGAAATCACCAGACCCTGTCCCAGAGAAAGTAAACTATTGCTACATAAACTGTTTACTGAAAGTAAACTGTTGCTACGTTGACTGGAAGCTCTGTGAGGATCAGGTAGAGTGACTCCTCAAGGGAGTCGGAAGTTATAAATTAAATCCAAATTTTTATTGTTTTTCTTACAAATAAGCATTTGTCTCACTTCTGGCATCTAAAACAAATCTATTCAAAGTAGGAAACTCTCTAAAAGAAAACCCACACTTCTTCTACTTTTTCTTCTAGTGGATACAAGTTATAATTTGCAAAACAGTCACATGGCATCCAGCCATTTCAATCACACTTTTAAAAATGAGATTGGGTTTGAACACCGCTTGCTTAAATCCTGTGTCTACACAGGCCTACACACCCGTGTTCTCAGTGAAATGAATAGTTGTCAAGAGAACGCATATTATCTTTTCCTTACACTGACTTGAGCAATAATGAATACCGTTACAAAGGAAGACTAGCAGATATGACAGATTTGGTTTTTTCTTTAAATCACATCAGGAACACTAGATATTAATCAAAATAGGGTAGTGTTTGTGGAGGGAATCAAATGTCTATCAGAATTAGAATCACCCATTTTAATTGATCTTTGTTGCTATAAGATTGGGAGAAGAGAGGGGCATAGGGAAGGATTTTCTCATCATGAAATGAAGTTTTGTATGAAAACAGAATATATTTGAAATTGTCAGAAAGATTCAACTCTGAAAGAAGACTTTAAATACGTGACTAAAGAACTGTGTGTTTTCCAATACAATTTCTTCAAGACCTATTGTAGAAAATAATTTCTCCCAGGAGTACCAAGGGATAAGCATGTCCTACTTCAGTGTGCCACCACCATCCAACCTTTGCTGACCCTTTTGCCAGATCCTCAGGCTCATAAAGTCAGCTGGATCTTTTCTACTACCCTTTGTGGTGTTTTCACTGATGTTTCCATTTCCTAGCAGGCTTCTGCCTGTACTTATGGATGAGGAATCCTGTGCTGGGTTATAGTGCTAACTCATTTTTCCTTTACACCAGAATCCCCAAATAAAAATACATTTAAAACAGAATTGCCAAGGGCAAACTTATGTTAATGATGGTGATATTTATTTGGTAATACTTTTCTTCAGTGTTTTTCATTTTAATAGATATGTATTTTGCTCCCATCCAATAACAATGGTCTGATCTAGTGTTGCATCCCACCTCTGGTGCATCTGTACCAGAACATTTCCTGTTGAAACTCCATGTTACATATGAGGTAGTGATATGGTTGGAATTTAATTTTATTTTGCTTGTTGTAAGAGGCATGGAAAAAAAGTAAATCTGAGGTAGTGATGGGAGCTTCCAGTTTCACCCATCTCATAATGTGTTACCTTTTCTGACTTGTCTGATTTCCTATTGGACAAAATACAACGGAGCTTTAAAAATTTGGCTGAAATGTCTTTTCATCAAACAGCAAATAAGCAGCATTACATTCTGTGATGCGTCTGCATGTGGTGCCCCTGATTCTTTCTTAGCCCCAGCTGTGAGTTGCAGGTCTGGGTTACGGTTTAGTGTGTAGAATGTATTTAGTAATAAAAAGAATAATGGAAACTGTTGCTGCAGACACTAGAGTATCCCCATGACACAACCAGCTCTGCATGACTTGTAAAAACCAACTCGAAAAAAGTATAGATGCTGTAATATAGGGCTACAACAAAATCATGTCAAATATTTAAAAGGGAAAGATGAAGCCTTTTCTTGCATTCTTAAAAAAAGAAATAATGCAATGTGAAGTTTGTAGGCATAGAAAACATCTTTATTTGTCCAGCTAACTGCTATTCAAATCAACCGTTACCTTAAAAAAAGGTTTGTGCCTCTAAAATTGTGCCCCAAAGTTCCCATTTTTTTTTTTCCAGCTGCATCCTTTGTTCTAAGAAAATATTACTGCCTCTTCTCTGGAAACGTTCCTCACTTCTGGTCTCAGGCTCCATAGGTAACAACCCTACTAACTAAGCTGTACACAGGTAAAGAGCTTTTGCAGATCCATTTTGAAAACCTATGCATGCAGCTTTGTTTCTGTCTGTATTTCTGGTGAAGCAATCTCCACCCCTGTCAGGAGGACTGGTAGTAAGTGCTTGTCAGAAGGAGTTGCACTGTATGAGCATCCTGCCTGTGGAAGAGAAATAGTTGATAGTTCTGTTAGTCAGTGTTAGACACCCATATTTATATGACCTACCCCCTTCCTTGTTCACAGGGTCCTTGAATTATTATCAATCAACCAGCTTTAAATCCAAATCTCTTTTCTTCCCGCATATCTTGTCCCTCCTATCTCTTCTGTGTGTTCTTCACCTCACCCTTGCCTTTCCACTTAACTTTTCAGTATGCACTTCCTGCCAGACCTGCAGGAGAGAGACTTTTTAGCAAGGCCTATAGTGACAGGACAAGGGGCACCTCTTTTGAACTAAAAGAAGGTAGATTTAAGTTGAACATAAGGATATTTTTACTATGAGGGTGGTGAGACACAGAAACAGGTTTCCCGGAGATTTTTGGATGCCCCATCATTGGAAGTGTTCAAGGGCAGGTTGGATACGACTTTGAGCAACCTGACCTAGTGAAAGATGTTCTTGCCCATGGCAGAGAGTTTGGACTAGATGATCTTTAAAGGTGCCTTCCAGCACAAAACATTCTATGATTCTATGACCTGTCCAGTGGGAAGAGGCAATTTTTCACCCTTTTTGAGGTCATACCTGCTCCTGCATTTACATCTAGGGAAAATGGTTCTGTTCCTCAAAATAACCTATCTAATTTGGCATACTTGAACTTAGTCTTTATACTAGTTCCAATAGGCAACCCTTCCTGTCCTTGGCTTTATGACTGCCCTTGATCTTAGAGATTCAAAGGCATTCTTTTATATTTATGTTTTAAAAATTTTTTTTATCTAATACCTAGTATTACATATACAATCAGCTTTTGACTACGGTGAGTACCATTTCACAACATCTGTGCTTCCCGGATGAAGTCATCAGAGCTCATGAAAGAATGGAGCTAATGAGCAAGTGGGTGCAGTGGGTTCTCCAGGTGATGTCCCTCTCAAATATTTGATTCCTCAAGTAGCTACAAAGAAATTATAAAAAATAACAAAAAATGTAAAATAGTAGTATCTTCAGAGAAATCTAGATTATAGCTGTGACTTCCCAAAGTTAATCTTCTAAAAGCTTGAAACCCATGTTTTGGCAAGGAAGTAGTGTTAGTCCATGCATCTTTCCCTTGATTTGAATGGAAGATACAAAATCCAGGCTGTATGTATATATATCTCCTGTCCTTCACTTTTACATATTTTGACCACATACCTTCTCTCCTTTCCTTTTTTCCTCCCACCTCTGCTTCTTTGCATTGCTCTTGCTGCAACATGAATTGATTGTTATCCTGTCTTGCCTATGCCAAGCAAACACTCTTGAGCATGAGAAGAACTCTTGTTTCCAAAATAGTCTGTGTGTCTTGGTTCATTTATTTCCTTATTAAGTTCAGATGGAGGATGAAAGGTGCTATTTAAAAAAAAAATAATAATTCAATCCAAGGACACAGTAGAAAACAGCTCTGTCATTACTGCACCTTATCCAATCAAGGTATTAAAAGCTGTCTAAGTTGTAAAAAGCAGACTGTGTTGTAAATTAGGTATTTTCTCTCAGCTTTGGGTTCAGCTTTAATACTGCCATCTTCTTTCTGTTCTCATTTTCTTAGCTCCTCAGAGCTTTAATTCAGCCCTTACATGTGTTTTCCCTTTTCCCAGTTATCAGATCACTTTCAAATATAAATGCAGCTGCCATATTTGATGCTATCTGAAACATCTTTTTTGATTTCTTTTCAGTGGTTTATCTTTTTTTTGCTGAAATCTTTAGAGAGTTTAGACTAGTTAAATTATTTGGGGCACCTGGTCTTGACTTGCTTTGGGCAGCTATCAAACTCAGTTCCATTTAGGAGGGAAAAAGTTACATTTACAGCTAACCAGGATCCTTGTTCATATTTCTGAAACCAGAAAAGAGCAAAGTTAAGCCACTTACATCTCATAATCGATCTCTGATCACTGCATACCATGACTTATTATTAAAGTGGTAATTTACTTTAACTGAAAGTACCTATGTCTGAATGCTTCAAAGCTCAGTATGGAAGTAGAACAAAGAGAATATTTTTATCCAAAACTGGTAGTCTAATACCCTGAACTAAATCAAGAAAATAAGTTTAGTCAGCTCCCTTTTCTTCTTTTTCTTACAATGACTTCTGAATTAAATGTTATGCAGCTTCTGAATGATGTCTTGAGACTGACTACCAAATGTTTCCATACATTCATAGTGTAAGTTTTTGAGTCCCTTTTAGAAGCTATGACCCCTGCCTGGTTTCATCCAACTCAAGCTGGTGAAGTTTATAACTTCCTTGAAAAGTTTACACATGTAAACATGCTGACTAAATTCCGGTTGTGAATTGTGGTATGAAGGTAAACTCCTATAATCTTCTCACTGCAGAGAGTGAGTTTTAAAAATAGGACACTTTCTAACATCTCCAGTAGTCTCCAGATAAACAGTTTGTGTCATTTGAATTTACTACTAGATGTCATCGGGCTCAGACAATTCAGTCACAGAGGGACTATCACTGACATTTTTAAGCATCAGATGCCATGTTCTGGTTTTACATATCTCATTGAAAATTATTGACACCAATACGTTTTCCATGGACTTCAGAGAGTTATGCATAAAACTACACAAGCACAAACAAAATCTAAATACTGACTTGTTCTGTAAACAATTACAGATGAGTCTATTCATAACTGCAGCGTGAAGTCCCTCTTTTACCTACATCTGAACGTACAGCACTAATCCTCTTACTGCTTATACTTTCCTTAAAACTATGTTGGAATATGTGAATATTGAATTATGAACGCATGAATATTATGCTAAAAATTAACTTGGGATAACTTGTCTGGGAAGATGTGTCACAAATATGAGCTGATGACAAGCTTAATTAACATCACTGCAAAATGTGAAAGATGCAAAAAAATAGGTCAGGAAAGAAAGCAAAATTAAAAAATAAATAAGCAGAAAAAATCCCATTAGACCATTTCACAGCAACTAACCTTTATTGAACCACTGGATCTGTTAATCTTGAGTAGGTGAAAATTGTAAGTACCAGCTGCCAGCTAACCAAAGGACCAGCTGGCTTCTTGTCTCTCTTGAACATTCACAGTGCAGCATCTGTGTGTCTTGAGCACAAGCATAACTGGTTTTCCCCTCTCTTTTTCCCCTCAAAGACAGAGGTAGGTAACCTTTATTCCACAGCACTTGAGATTCTCTTTGGAATTTGGCTGAGGGTGCTTTTGGCTTAGCATGTCAGAAATGGGACTTCTTTGGTCAGGCCATTCAGTTTTGCTCTACCGTTTCTCTCTATCGTGATCACCAATGAAAAAAGGACACATAGTACCGGGATGTTTTCCAGGTACTATGGAAATCCTTTCTGATCCCTTCTATGTGGCAGAAGGAAAATATGGAAAGGAAATACGCCAAAATATCTATTTTGGAAGCAAAACCGGGCCAGTTTAATTGGAGCTGCTGACAAGCTTAATTAATATATTTGGAAAATTGGAAATTAATAAAACTGGAAAACAATATTTCAGGAAAGAAGCTAAGAAGAAACATACATATAAAATAAAATATCTTGTCAGACACTCTCATAGTATTTCACAGATGACTAGGAGGAAGATTTAAAAAACATCAATCTATTTTTTAGGAATAACACAAATGCTTCCCTAGCCTGCCTATTGCAACTTCTTTTTGCGCAGTTCTGCTATCTATAGGGAACCAGTAGAGCTTTCTTTCTAAAAGCAGAATCTGAGTTCTGTAATTTTTTTGCCTTTCTTCCATATTCTTTCTTTACAATATCCTTTATCAGGTTTCACAAAATAGTAATTTCTTCTGCACATTATCCACTAAGACAAGTGTAATAGCACATCTTTGATTTATCCTTACTCCATTCCTATTCCTTGTAGCACCGGAGATTCTGTATTTGTTAAGAATCTCAATACAATAATTGCAAAGAGAAAGACCTTTGCTTTACTATTATTACAGAATTGATAGTACCATGCATGTAGTTTTACTCCACACATAAAGTCTTCAGTGTTCCTTGCCTTATCAGTACAAAATGTAGTATAATAAAGTAAGCATAATACACATATCGTAGGCCTATAAATCCAGTTCAGCTGTAATTTGCCAAGATAGAAAAATCTCTGTCTTAGTAAAGAGCTCTGCGTTACAGAATATTGTAATAAGTCAAAATCTGTTAAGAAAAAAACAACCCTACTTATTGCAGAAAGTTGCTTTGATGCTAACTCCTCTTTTATTTCTCATGAGAGGATTAGCTCAGGGTCTTGAAAGTGCAAAGGAATCCAATCTGTCAACTTAAAAGACTTTTTCAATGTGCAAATAAATAGATGAATTTCCTTATAAAGCCAATATGTTGCCACCAGAGGATGAGTCTCATATTTCCTCTAGCTCCCTGTGAGTGGTAGATGTCTTTTCTGTCACTTCTCTGTACAAACAAAATTCAGTTGGTTTTTTCTATTAGGAAGACCATTATTAACTCTGTCCTTCGGTAGCAAGGACCTGTGCTCATTTTTTTATCTCATCTGTAAAGAATTCTGGGAGACTAACTGGAATACGAAACTAATAGGGATGGGATCATCTTTTGTTTTGTTTTGGATTGGTTCTAGTGGAATCCTCTTCAGTATTGGAACAAGGAGTCCGACATTCCTTTTAAAAACAGAAATACTGTGGGTTTACTACTTTTTAAACGTTTTTATGTCCTGATTTCAGAGAAGGGTTTCTAATAAGTTGTAGCCCAATTTATCTGTGAAAAGATTTTGCAAAGAATGCTGCTATTAGAGATTCGTTTACATTTGTGACTGCATAGGTTCCTAAGTAACCATGAAAATATATTTTTACATACAGAATGTTTTTCTACTGAAGGAAGGTCATATGAATTAAGGTACCTACATGTGGTGGTGTGTCCTTTTCAGAAGAAAAAATACCTGTAATACTACACAGCTACTTGACATTTAAAATTTCAGTGGCTGATGCAAGTTTGTATATAAGTTACATAAATCACTACAGTTATATCATTTTCATGTTCTGCAAAGCCAGATTAAATTCATATCTGTAGTGCTTAGAAAACATTTAAAACCATTCCCAGCATTAGTCTTTGAATTTCCCCAATAGAATATATCCAAAACCACGCATTTAGGAAAGGCAAAGATAATTTCGCATCTGAGATCTTTGCCTTCAGCTGTATAAACCCATACCTTTACACAGAAATGCCTTTTTCTTTTTGTTTTGTTTTGTTTTTTTTTTTTTAAAGTAAAAGGCAGAAAGCTTTTATCTTACCTGCCTATATATAGTCTATATATAGAACTGCCTATAGACATATATTCTTGTACCCACATATATGCTTCTGAACACACAGGAGACATGATGTTTGGTACTGAAATTAGTAAACACAGGGACTTTGCTCTCTGAAGATTACTTAAAGTTTGTTTTGAGGTGGGTTTCTTATTGCATTGGTGGGGAAGAGGGTTCAGCACTAGCACACATAAAATGTTTCCTTTTAGCAACAGATTTCTTCACAGTTAGGAACCTTTAGTAAAGGTATATGTCAAATAGAAGTTTAGAGTTTTGTTTTCTCCTAACTCTAAGCATGTAAATTTCTGCTGAGCTGAAAACAAGTAAAACAGCTGACAAGATCATACATTTAAACAGCTGAGAACAATGTAAAGCATATTGCATACTGTGTCTGGATTTTCCAAGGGTTGCCAAGAGCCTTAGCTGCCCCTCAACCACTGTGAGCATTAGCCCTTAACAATGCTTGGTTTCCCTTCACAGATCTAGAAGGTTATTCCTACAGAAGAACGCAGAGAATGTAATTTAATCTAGATGCAGCGGTATTCTTTCCAGCTTACACATTCAATTAAGGAAGAGACTTTGTCTTTTTGTTCAGATGATTAAATTGTATTTTTAAGAGAAGGCAGAAGATGGAGGTGCTTTGAGGAAAAGATTTCTGAGAAGATAGGGGAAAATATTGGTATATAATGTTAGGAAGCGTAGAATATGAGGACAAATGTGTCATATTAAGGGGTTTTAATCTATTTAATCAAAAGGCAAATAGAAACTGAGCAAGACAATCTTACAATCAGAACACCAGTATGAATAGGCGTAAACCCAATTAAGGAAAAGCAGAAGATGAGGAACTGTGAACGTTTAAAAATGAAGGATCTGGCTGAGAAATTCTTCAGCTAAGACGATGAGGATGGAAAGTAGAGCAGAAAGAGCTGAAGGCAGTGCCGAAATGCCTTGGTTTAAAGCTGGTAAAAGTCAGTGTGTTTGGGAACATTTCAAGTCACTACACACAGTCCTTCTGAGTAGGAACTGGTTACAAAAGGAATTCATAAACCTGTATATTAGTTGTGCCTTTTTCACTGGCTCCCAGCATGACCGCAGGCAAATTGTTTCTTAGATCAGCAGCCATGTGCCTCGGCTTCTCTCCATGTGTGCTGCCTAAATGGGATTTTTTCTTAATTCTTGTAAATATCCTTGCTGTAACAGGTTATTATGTATTTAGGACTGCCTGGAAAAGAGCAGCAAGTCTACTTGCTTGTGTGTCAATTTTCATATCCATTAACTCCTTTATTTCACTCACTTCTTTACTGCTTTTTCGACATTTTTCCAACTCCAAATGAAGTCATATGTACTACATTATCACCTGCCATATAAAATGATTGCTCTTAATAATCATAAGATAGCATTCTCTCACTCAGACATTCATTGCTGCTTCTTTTTAAGTTGCTATCATTCTTTGTGCAACTATTTCATCTTTCTTAGAAAATCTGGCTTCAGGCTGGTATGTGTTTTATTTATCATTCATTTCTGGATATTAATCATTCCATTAATATTGCATTTCTTAATGGTGGGTGCAGACATGATGTTAATGATTCCTGTAAGTTTTCTATGATTGGGGAACATTTACAGTGATAAACTATTTCTAGAGGGAATGTTCAAAAAGAAATTAAAACAGTATAGTAAATTAAATACATAAAAACTTATTGAAAACGTAATTTGCCTGTTAAGTAGGGTGACCTCTGGGTTATTCTACATTAAGACCTTTTTTCTTTAAGAATCCATACCCTTTAAGCTACATGGAATCTCACTACTGAAAATATTCACACGGCAAGCACTTGGTTTAGCCCTTATCTGGAATTGTCTCATGTTTTAGTCCAGCTGGTGAGTTGACTCCTAGTCACCTGTATGCAGAGAGTGGCACAGAAGGGACTTAGGAAGGGCACACCTGCCTTCCACCGAAAATTTTCTTCTGATTTATTCCCAAGTAGAGGAGAAGTACTTAGAACATGTCTAAGTCCTAGAAAGACCTTGTCAGTTCTGTAATCCATCAGCGTTCTTAGAACAGTGATGAAGATCATCATGTGCACAACTCCTATATTTACATGCAAAAAACCATCTAAAAGATGACAGATATCTTTATTATAGCAGGTCATTTGCCTTATGTGATGAACTGAATTCCTTTTTGCTTCCAATTATCATCTTTTGTCCTTTCTAAACTTCAGTAAACATCATTTGTCAATTACTTTCCATAACATATTTTTCATATTTCTGTTTAAATTTTATTCTTTCCCCACCCGCCCCCTTCTCTTTTTGTTTTAGAGACTAACTGACATAACTAGATGTTTTGAATTTGGATTTCTATTGTGTTATTTCTTATAATAATAGCATTGGCTAGGACTGATCAGGCATGGTAAAACATGAGGGATGCACGGAGCGGGGAAGACCTGGGTTCATACTCCCCAGGTACCTTGGGACAAACCACTGAATATCTTTAAGTGTGGTAAATTAGGAATTTCTTTTCTGTCGAACCTCAAATTCCTGAGTAAATGTCTGTGAGACAGATATTTGGACACCTGGATGTCTGCTACTGGTAATATAACTATCTCTTTAAAACAGGATGATCTCATCTGCCCTGTGACATTGCCTCTACTGTTCTAATTTTCTCAGCCTAATATTTTTTTCTTTCATGCCATTTTTTGTTTGTTTTACCTTCCCCTAATGATAGCTTTGTCTCAAAATTAAGAAAAGATGTGCCACCATTTTTTCTTGGAACCCCCGTAGCATGTAATTGCAATTTATTGAAGAACACTAGTTTTCTTTTCTTTTTTGACCCTTACACGGTTTGTAATTTCCTTCTGTATGTTGTGGAGCCAGTTCAGTATTCAACAGGTAATGTAAATGCATGTGACAAGCACGATTTATGACAATTCGAGCCAAGTTTCTATGTCAGGATTTTATACAATATTTCACATTTCAGATCAGTATGGCAGGGCTGAAATATCCTCCAGAGTGCCTTGCAGTTGTTTATTGTTTGTTTTTAGATAGACGTGAACAACACCAGCTAAACAAGGGAAAATTGAACTCACCTTAGTTCAGATGTCTGAGTATCTTGAATGAAATCCTGTGTGTTTGAGGTGCTTGATTTTATTTTTAATAGTACAGTCAAGGAAAGGATAACACATATTTTTAGATGCTCTTGGAGCTTCCAAATTCACAGGAGGGTATATTTGCCCCCTCACTGCTTCCACGTGCATACTCTGATTAATGCAGATGTGAGTTATGCATTAGCATCAAGGGGAGAATTTTGTGGCAGCTGCTGAGGAGCAGTAAGCCTGAGTGCGTGGTGGGGGGAGAATAAACAGTGACTTTCCAGTGGGAGTTTGAAAAGGCTGATGAGGAGGCTGTCTAGAGAAAGACATCTGTTCTGCTGTATTCAGACTTCTAGACTAGACACGTAAAATAATACACATCATGAGAAGACTTTGAAGGATCAAGCGCTGCCCTTATCTGCTATAAGGCAGGTATGCATCGATTTTTGTTTGTAGGTAGGAGAATTCTGCAGACTTTAAATGTGAAGCAGTATGCGGTCTGGAAGAGTGAGTAAAGTAACCGAAACAGCCCCTGAAGTCAAAGAGAAACAAAAGAAACTCCTTTGGTCAGAGAGGTCAGCATCTGAGACTTGGAGGTCAAAAGGCAGCTGAAAATATAGTACAGAAATATTTGGCAATGTGTGTTTTTACTACCTGTCAGAAAGGATCGTTTTTAATTCTTCCTTAATTTTTATGCACTTATTTTTTTCCCCCACTATTTGTAACCACCTGAAAGAGTGAAATGGCTGTGCAAACTTTCCAGGAGTGACTTGAATAACGTCTTCCTTCAGTACCTTTCTCTCTGTTTTTAATCAGTTCTAAAGCTGCTATTGTTCTGACTGCTACTGGGGACAAGTGTCTAGCAGTGAGGGACTACGGAGTGCAAGAGGTGGTAGAAGCAAAGGAAAAGAAAAGCAAATTTTTAAAATGGTAAAACAGAGAGTAAAGAATATATTCAGAAATCTTACCACTAAGTACACATGGAAAAGTTTTACATCCCATTACGAGTGAATGAGGGCTCAGCTTTCACAGGAACATGGAAATTCATGGCTCATAAAGTCTAATCCTCTGTTACAGGAGGAAATTGGCTTGCTTATATGTTTCTCAAGTTTCACTGTGCAGTGAATAAGTCATATGGTAACTATACCAAAGTAACCTTTTGGATCATCATGAATGGACTTATTTACCCACCCAGCATCTGGAGGGTGAGACCGCTAGTGAATACTACATTTTTCGCTGCCCATCTCCTTCCAATGACACAAATACTCGCACAGTGAAGGCAGGATTTGTAAGGAAGGAGATAGGCTTAAACCTAGAAGATTTTACATGCTTTGAGCTATACGCGTGGGTGCACCTGGAGGCATATAGAGAGACATAAATGTGTCTCTGTACCCAGATATCCCTTGGAGGGGAGCTTCAGGAAACCCCACAAGAAGTAATACAGTCACAAGCCAAGACATAGAATTTAATTTGAGTAGTTAACAGTACAATCAAGAGTCTTCCTAAAACCTCAACTGGCATATACATTTTAACATTATTAACAGGGGTTTTACATCCAAACCTGGGGTGATATTTTGATAGGATAACAGAAAATAAAATAACTGTTCTATTTAACATTAAACAGCTTCACCAGCATCTCAATTCATTTCAAGAAACGAGGGCAAAAATCAATGTCCTCATTTTCAGACAGGAAAGCCAAGGCACACAAAAGTGAAATAGCTTGTCCTAGTTTGTGCAGAAATCTGAGTGATCCCTAGTGATCATTAGGAAGAATCCAGCCTATTCTTGGCTAATGAGGCCAAAACATAAGATGTTCTTGATGTGGCTAAGACAAGATCAGACACACTTTGTGAAAGTGAAAATTTTACTAGATAATATACCATGTTCCATTCAGTGGTATGACAGAACAGAGGCAAGAAAAGAAATCCTTGATTTGAGGATATTAATTTAATTAGAACTGCATGCTGCTTTCAAGAATTAATGATTGGGATATGTTAGAAGAAAAGTGCAGTCAATTTGCAATCAACCTAATCTAAGAGTTCAAATTTAAGGTTATGCACTAGTCTAGACTGATTTATTCCAATTTTTTTAATTAATGTGGAGCTTTCTGTTTTTAAAAACTTCAGTGTTCTTCATATCTGAACTTGGTGGAATTAGTAGAGGATTCTATTAAGCTGTGACTTTACTAATGTAATTTGATGGCTCAACATCTCAGTGTGCCTAGTATTCACTATTTGTTCTGCTTCAAGACTTGACATGATCAGTCAGATCTGAGAATTATAATTATGCAGTGTAGCAATAGACTTCAAGATTTCAAGTCCCCACAGAAAAAGCCAGTGGGTATGTAATTAAGAACGAGAAAAATGGTCGACCTACTTTTTCCATTTAGTCTAAACTTCTGATTGATCTATCTTTATTTCTTTCTATTGATCTATTTATCTGCCTATCCAGTCTGTCACTAATAATCTTGACCTTATTTTGCATTGATTGATCATTTAAACTAATTTCTAGCTGAATGTTTGTAATTTAATAATGTGAGCCAATTAGGAGTTAAACAGAATCAATAAACCATTCTGTGACATCAGTGAGAGAAATATTGATGTACCACTGTCTCATTATCCCTTTCATCATTCTCTATTAATATTTTTAGAGCTGAAGTCAACCAAAGATAGTACGGAAACTAGGAAAATAATTTATAGCTATTTGTTACATTTTAACTATCAAATTTTTCCAGCTTCAGATACTAAAAGCCAGAAAAGGCTGTTATTTGTTCAACCTCAGCAGGCACTCTTCAACTAATCCACATCTGGTATGGGAAAAGATGTGTTTGACTTCTCACTCCCTCTTTCATCATATCTGTAATCCTTGTTTTCCAGCTGTTCTGCACTTCATGTCTATTTCAGTAGGAAAAAAATAAACCCTGTTACATTCTTAGCCAACCATCTCAGAACTCAGATTAGTGTAATTCATGAAGAAATCACCATTTTGCTGAGAGGTTGAAATGTTTCCTCCAGAGAAAATTTGGAAAAGCAGCATTTCTGATATTGGAAATATTAGAGAAGGCATTGTTTGGAAGAGAGTAAAACCAGATGATTCATGGTAACTGCACATAATCACATGCTTCCTCTACCTAAGGTATGGTCATCATCATAACTTCACCTCACCGGTACATACAAATACTGGATTAGTTAAGAAACCAATTGGAGCTGATCATGCAGTCAGATGCCTTCGGCTAGCTCACTTCATAAGATTTTGGCTTTTGAAGGGCGAGTGTTAGTTCCTCCATCTTTTGTGCAACACCTTTTGTCGATCTCTGCTTCCTCCAGCGAGACCGAAAGAAAACCAAATGCTTAAAAAACCAGTTTTATGTCCTGAAAGAAGCCAGATTGTCAGATGTGTTTGGGGATATTTGTAAGAATGTCCTCCTACGCCTGGTATGTATCATGGGGAAAGGGATGGTGGCAGTTGCTTGCAAAGAGATCCATCCCTCTTCCTTACAGAACACCTTTACGGAAAAGCTATTTTCTTACCTATTTCCTATGTATCTAAATGAGCAAATAAATATACAACAATACATGAAAACCTATCAGAATCTAAGATCGATTAGATTTTATTTCAGAATTCTTATCTCCCTCTTATTTCTAGATGTCCTGGTTTGAGTTAGAACAGAACTAATTCTGTTCAGTGAGTCTTTCCTAAGTCACTGCACTGTCTGAAGTTAACAGCATATTTCGGCAGTGTCTGCTTCTAGAAGTGACGATGCTTGATGTTCACAGGCACTACCAGGGACTGGGATGCAGAAAGGCTCTTGCTTATGCTTGCTTCTATGGAGACCAAGGTCACTGCTCAATCCTGTGTACCACAGTGGGGTGCGGTAAGTTAGAGGTTGCACCTGTGGGGAGGATCGGACAGGACAGGTGACCCTACACTGACCAACAAGGTGTTCCATCCCATAGACGTCATAGTCAGTGTAAAGCTGAGGGATCACAAGGGTTATATTATGTTATTTAATGACCTGTGTCCAAGGAGGACTTTGTCTGTTCTGCCCTCGATCCCAATCCATGCAATCCTGAATCCAGTTCCAGAATCCAGCTCCTGCATCCAGTTCCTGTCTGGCACTTAGTCCAGTTTGGGCCTTCCCCAATGCCTGCCCACAGCATCAGTGGCGTCGGTGATGTGGTTGCCATCAGGGAGCTTGGGCTCAGTATTGATATTGTATGTGTTTGTATATATTTCATTTTATTGTTATTATTTTCATTAAAGCAGTTTGTTTCCTTTTCCAAATCCATGTCTCTCTCCATTATTACTTTTCTCTTCTCCTTTGGTATGGGAAGAGGTTCATAGAGAGCATCTATCATTCATCTAGCGACCAGCCCAGCTTTAACACTAGAGTAGAAGTTTCTTTGGTCCATCCATTGCTTGTGTTACATGAATTGTAACTATGGTTTCCCACAGGCTTGAGAACAATTTGTCATTCCTGCCTCTGGATAGTGACAGACGCATTCTGCTACGCCAAGAGCTGGACCACATGTAAGTGTTAATAGCATGCATTAGCACTGTTGTAAGCTTCTTGTGTACTTTCCCATAAACACTATCAGATGTTGCTCTTTTGTTTTGGCATTTATTTTGCTTCACTTTAATGTCTTCTTGATAAATCAGTCCTAGCAACAAAACATAGATTATTACGGTTTTAGACATAAGCTGCTGTGAAGGTGCCAGGTACCATCCATGTGCCATTGAGCAGCCAATATAATCCTTCCTTAATTCTTCATAATCTTTTCCCTAAATTCTACTCTTCCAGCTGGATGGACAGTGTAGTGGTACTGGCCTGCCCCTCACCAGGTTCTGATTTGGGTCGTTAGCTCTATTCTGCAAATGTCCCTTCTCCGTGCCAGAAGAGATTAGCTCTATGTAAATTAGCTGCTATGTAAATCCAGATGTTTGCCACATGAATAATTCTTAGCCTGTCTGAAAGCCCATGACACAGAAGGGGAAGGACACTACATGCCAAATAACAGCCTACTGGAACCCTGCTTGACAATTACTTCATTTGGGGGGAAGAAGGTGATGTGTAGCAGCCAGGCCCGCAGATATTTGCACATCGGTGCTTACATCAGTGTCTGCATGACACAGCCACCTCCTGACTTCAATTCTCTTTGTGTTGAATCTTTTTTGAGTTTCAGCTGTCTGAATTGTGAATGGGATAGACAGAATAAGCAAGAGGCACAGCAGTGCACAGCAGTCTGAGCCAAAGCAATACAGGCCTTTCCCCACACTCAAAAAAACCCAAACCCATCGATTACCCCAACAGCTAGCAGTTAAGGCAACATTTTAACAGGCATCTGCAGTTGAAAAGGCAAAGACAGCACTGGACTGCATGAGGGGATGAGGGAGAAGAATACAATGATATGATGTGCTGTTAAGAATCAGGTGGCATGTCCTCATTTTAGACTCCAGGCACGTTCTTTTTTAAGATCTGTTGTAAAAACAAAAAAAAAAAAAGTAAGCTGTATCAAGGGGCAATAAACAGTTCATTGATATTGTTAGTGGAGCAGTGGGAAGAATCTTCACAAAAGTAGTATAGGATGATGGGGAGGGTTTGGTCTGGTAATAAAAAACTATATGAGAATGCCATTAAGACTAACAGCATGGTCCATCTGCCCTCCTCCTTTCCTAGTTCAACGTCAAGGAAGAGCGCACTTCAACAAACCAGGAAAATTCTTCTTCCTCCCTCCCCCATCTGTGCAGTTTATAAATACCCAGCTGAAGACTATCTGGGAAAATAGCCTAGTTTTTTTCACAAGTGTTGTCATTCATGTGCCACAACCACACATACAGTTGGACTTACTACAACGAAACTAAGAGCTTCTGGTCCTCAGGTTTCTGGGATACAGGCTGGTCTAGAGGAAATTAGCACACAGCAGTGTTTGACACTCCTTCCTAAAGCTTCTGGATTAATAGATGTACAGTATTCGCTCAGTGTGAAAACTGGTTTTCATGGCGTCCTAAGGTATTGCCACACAGACTTTGGAGAGAATAATCCTCCTCCTCCTCCTCATCATCGTCCTGAACAATGAACAAGCTCATTGGCAAGAAATGTGACATCAAGGAGATCTGAAGGTACTGAAGAGACAATTTTTCATAACAAAACCTTTCAAATGGACTACATTTCTAATTTCCTCTATGCACATTTTTGCCTTCTTAAGCTATCTTGAGGCAGGTGATGGTCAGTATTCACTGTTTGAGGAAAGAACTCCAGTACACTACAGCTTTCTGAGAGTGTTGTAGAGCCAGCTGAGTTTTCACATAGACATAAAAAAACTTGTTTCATGTTTCTTATTGTAGGCAAAGCATCCCAGATTCAGATTCAAAGCAAGAAAAGAGGTTAAAGAGCAGAAAAAGGGGATAGAAATGAAGATTGTGGATGGAATACAAATTCTAAAGATGGAAAACTTGGAAAAATACAGAGAAAGAGTAACAATAAGTAGATGGTAGTTCCCCTTGCATAGGAATGAGAAAAAGGGAAATTTGAATCTTTGTGTTGCAAAGATACACCGCTTTCTCCTTTGTTGATTTTTGGAGGTTTTATTTGGTTTTGTTTTGTGTATTTTTTTATTTCTTTTGTTAAAAAGAAAAAAATCAATAACTTAATTTGGGGGGGTTGGTTTGTTTGTTTGTTAAGCACAACGTATTCCACAAATTAAAAATCAATGCAGTTCAAAATATGCCCTCCATTTGCAGTTCTATAATCCAAATATTTTTATTTTTTGTCCGGCTCTAAATGCTAGATCAATGGAATAGATTTCCTTTAAGAGCAAATGAGGCTTGTCCATTTCCCTTCCTCCCAAATGAGTTATTATTTTAATTTCTTTTTCATGTAAGCTTCTTTTTGCATTATTTCTAAACCTTGCTGTGAGTAGATCTGCAAAAAGTGAAATAAAGTATCTGGAGACTCCATTAATGGAGTCCATTCATTAATGATAAAAAACACTGGATGAAGACTCTTACATCAGTGGAGTTTCCCAACAATATTCAAGACTTTTCCAAGCATTCCTTTTCAATTTTTTTTTTTTTTTGTCCAGAATTTATGTTCATATTTTAAAAAATCCCTTGATTTAATTTTATTTTGTTACTGTTCCATAATTCTCTTTTCTTCCATCATTTTGAATTTTACCTTTCTCTGCGTTAAACTTAAAAAGAAAACCACTGCCATTTAACTGCCAGCTCTGTAAAGCTTAGAGCTTAAATTGCCTTGGAAACTAGAAGTTTATGTAAGGATAATGGATTTTTGTTATTTGACAACTCAGCAATCTAATTATGTAGTGACAGATATAGTTTTGATTTACCTAAATTTATGATTGGTTAAATTTTCATTTTACAAGAATAGGTTAATGATTAAATATCAAAATATCTGTAGATTTTTGTATTTTGATTTGTTCATCATTCCATAGATACAAGATAATAAAATGAAAACCATTGCAAGAACTTGTTAAAAATTAAAAGAAAATTACATATTGAAAACCAATCCTGAATTTTGCATGGAACACATTTAAACTGGGTTGTAAAATATTACATATTTAATCGCTCAGAGAAAAAGCTTCTGGTGGTTATACCCAGGTTATTCAAACTCAGTATTCAAAGATGATATAAAAGAATTTGGAGTACCCATGTCAACTAAATGGATAACTCCTCCACACAGCATGTGCATGATCATCAGTATCAGCTTTGTATAGAAATTCAGCTGTTGTTCTCCATCCCTTGAGTCGGTGCTTTGTGGAGGCTCTGAAAGACTTCCCCAGCCTGTACATGCTGAGCTGCAGCGTGCTGAGGGATATCAGCGGTGCATCTAAGAAAACCATTTTCTCTCATGCAAAGTCAAAGCACTCCTCTTGACAGGTGCTGTGAGGAGGAACACGCTGGGCTGGTCTCATGCTGCAAAGATGCAATTCCTTCATGACAACCAGAGAAAGAAATAATATGACTGGTAAGTTAGAAAACTAAGCTAGAAACCTTGGGAAAAAAAGGAGAAAAAATCGTTCTTTCTAATACACAAGGAAGCAAATTGGCAGTTCCTGGACCAGCTTTTGGATTTTTGTGTTTTCAGTGTCCCGTTTGATCTTACCTGATTTGACCAAGACACGAGTTCCTTGTAAAGAAATACCCGCGGCTGAAGATGCACCTTTTGCACAGGTTTGATGCTGGATTTGTATTTTAAATTTTTCCAGTGCACTGTCACAATTCTAAAGTTTACTGGCCCTGCCAGAGCCCAATTCCTTGAAGAAGGAGTGCTTACCAAAAATATTTGTGCAGTGATAATCCTTCTGGGTTTATGCTCTCAACAAGCAGTTCACCACCTGGCCTGAGGATTATACCGGATTAAAACAAATTTCAGATAAAAACTGCAGTCTCTGATTTGGACATGCTTTATCTTGTTGCTGTCTATTCGTGGCAACTCTCATTCCCCAGGTACAAATTTAATCGTGTTTTCTATGTTTCAATATGATACTTTCAATGTTGTAGGTTTTGATTAATCAGTGAGTAGTTTGTGCGAGTGAAAATGTCTTGGAAAGTATCACTTTAACTCACACAGCTTGCACACTACTGGAGTCCTTTCCAATATCAATTCTATCTAGTTCTTTCTCATAAATATTCACAGAAAGCTCTCCTTCTTAGCTTTAAAACCTGACCCCAGGATCCATCAGCCTTACCGTCTCACTAATGCTATTGGACAGGGATTCTTATCTTTCTAATCCTGAAGAGAACTGTCATGGTAATGCCGGTTTCTAAATAGTAAGAGGCAGTCATTTATCGAAATGAACACCAGAATATGTATTTTTTTACATTCTTTCATATATCAGACCTGAGGGTGTTTTGTTCAAACTTTCCCCAAAATGTTACCTTTTAACAGAAACAAGCATTGTCATTTTGAAATAAAGGAGCTGCGTTTTAGAAAATCTTGAGCAGGGACTTCCAAGTTTTGTTCACAAATGGATGTTTAAACATGAGAGATCAAGCTAGGAGTGCTGTGTAACAAAATTAATCTTCAATGCAATGCCTAAATTCAATGCAATGTCTCAAATGCAGACTGACTTTGCAAGTCTTTTACGAACTCTTTACAGCCTTTGTGCGATCTTTGGGAGCATCTGGGAAGCCCTGGTTCAGAAACAGGGAAAAAAAGGTAACTGATATTATTTGGTTTTGCTATACTGCCCATTGTTTTCAATGAAGTTGAAGACCTGGCAATAGCATAGGCAAGATAAAGAAAAGCTCTTAATAAATTCCCTTGTCCATACACTTTTCTTGGTTAAAATTCACAATAACAAACGACGTGGAAGAGCTCACCTCAGATGTATTGTCAGGTAAACCTGACATCGGCAGTCTGCATGCCAGCTGGAGTGGAAATGAGACACTTTTTGATCACTGTCTGTAAAGGAAACCTCTATTTTTCCATTTCCATTGTGTCTTGTTTGGGGTATTTCATGCGTTTATCCCTTGGAGGTTGCATAGAGAGGAGTAATGAAGAAATACACCAGCTATCACGGTAGTATGCCAAAAATAGAAGTCTGAACTCAGCTGCAGCCTTCTGTCTGTCCTGCTTGCCTGACCCCTGCAAGCATGTTACTCACTGGGAGATGGGGGATTAATCAGAAAGCCAGTAGTGATAAAATAAACTGGGTACAGACTTGGCAAACACTTGCTCATGATTCAAATCCAATACCAGGTAGCTGGAGAATTCCTTGAGGCCAGAATCAAGATGCATGATAGGCAGTGCCAGCCCTGACACACAAACCTTGATTTCCGTGAGAAAAAATTATAGCATAAAAGAGATTATTACAGTATTAGTACATCCAGTAACCTTTCTCACTTCTCACTCAGGTCAGGCTGATGCAAAGGAAAGAGCTCCCTGTGCATTGTTACATCTCTGTTGTAGAAACCACAACCATTCAAAGGAAAATTAAATTAAATAACTGTCATTAGGTAAAATTAAAGGGCTAGTAAAAATCAGGACAGCAAACTAGACTCACTTTTTGTACTTGACTTACCCAGCTGATGTTAAGCATCATGTTTGTTGCTCAAACCTGCATCTACCCTACTTCAGTAGAGAAGCTTACTTGAGTGAATGCACTGAATGTAAATGTCTCTGGGCTTTGGGGTTTAAGTCAGCCATTAGCACTGCCTTTTATTTTATCCGATTAACATTTATACACTCAGGAAGGGAATACTTTCTTAGTCTAGCAATCAGGGGGGGTGTTTTCCTCTTTACATCCTCAAGTACAGACAATAACCCCCTAATGAGAGTTTAGGGGGTTTTGTCATTTGATATGTATGTTCTGAGGGAAGAGATTTTGGTGGGAAAAAGTGATCAGTGAGGAGTGATTGTTGTTTTTTTAAGTCTAGAAAGTCAAATAAGTGTTAAAGGCTGCCACTTTCCTCAAGCAGCAGTTTATCCCCTATGCTAAGGGAGAGAACTGCTACCACACACAAATGAAGATCATAATGCTATTTTAAAAATAAATTTACACAAGCTATGTCCTTTAGCTTAAGCTGTATGCTGCAAAGAGTCAGCTAATACAAAATAAGGTTTAGAGGAAGTTAATGCACCAGAGAATCTAGCAGGACCTAATTTAGCCTGATGAACTAAAGTGCTACTTCAATATGAAATATGGACTATGTTGGGAACACGACTGAATGCTTTGTGGACCAAGGTCTTTAACCAGAGCCAGAGAGATTAAACTAGGCTAACAGTAAGAAATAGTCACTGCAATTACTTTTTGCTCTCCCAGGTGTCTGTCTGGCTCTAATGCCCTTAGTTATACCCACCTTGGGAGTTTTAGAAGGAAGGAAAGCAGGGCAGCCGTGCTCTCTTTAACTCTCAACAGATCAAGAATTCTGGGCAGTTGCTATGAAACACAGGAAACTGCCACTGTGTCTCGGTGCCATATTTGCCAGATAGGGTTCAAACCATTTTTTTCACAGGAATATACTCAGATATGTTGTGAGGAACATATTGCAGATCACACAAAGATGGATGTGCAAAGATTAAAAAAAAAACCAAAACAAACCCCTATACTCAATTGTACCACTGATAGAACAACATAAGATTACAGTTCTTCACAAACTTTCTAATTCTTGTAGGAAGATTATTGGGAAGTTCTCCTCTACAGTTGCTTATGTGACAACATCAATAACAAAACCAAAACAAAGCTTCAGTTCTCCCCAAAGTCCTTGTAAGTTAAAGTTGTAGCTCCCTGTATCTGATTAATAAAGAATGCAGCAGTATCCCTAAGTTTCTTGGGTTTTATAGAGACAATGATTCACCCTTAGAGTCACTGGTAGTTGTGCGATAACTGAAGATAAATCTGAGGTTCTCTGTGAAACAACGAAGAAGCAAATACTTTTGAGTATCTTCTAAAATCGAGGGGTTTTTACTCCCAGAGTACTTTGTTCTTGGCAAATGCAGATCTAGATATTTGTGTTGGGGACTGCTATCTGTACACTGTTTATTTTAGGGAGCTCTTATAAGAGGTAAATACTCAAAAGTGGTAGATTAGAATACGCCTGAATTTTAGCAGCTTTTGTATATATCCACATTTTGCAAAGTGAGCCTCCTCATTTTACTACAGGCTGTACAACTTTTCCCCCTTTTTTCCCACCCCCATAAAGTGGTAACATCTCTAGTAGTGCATCTCGTGCTCCACAGCACTCACAGATGCAGCTTCAGCCCAAGTGAAAGGTGGGGACGATTCGTCATTACATGTGAAAACAAATGTGTGTTACATGAACGTGCTTTATGTTGTGATAGTCCTTATCTCACCCCTCTCCACTTACAACTTTGTCTTCTGGAGTAGTCTGCACAGTGCTAATTATCTTAAGCCAAATCTGAACAAGTATTCAGGTACCTAAAAATGAGAATACTTGTATTTACAAAAGTATAAGTAATTAGGCAAATCCTCTAAAGGTTTGACTAAATTTCCCAATTATTTCTGCTGATGACTCTTTTATAAGGCCTCCTTGAGTGCTTTTGTGAATATTACACTTTTAAATACCTAACTGTGGCCTTTCTGCGTGTTAGGGTGTTGGGTGAACTGCTCTCACGGATGTGCAATACCTGAATACGACACATATGTTAATAATCAACATGCTGATTCTCCATTAATAACCATTAAGTACACAAACTTGAGTACATCCATTTTTCTGTTTGCCCAGTTACACACCAGAGACTCCAGGCAGGCTTTGCGCTGTCTCCAGTCTCCATTGGCAGCACAAGCCTGTCACTGGAGGCATAAAACATCTTGAACTTTTTGCAGTTGCAAATCAGATTTCTCTATCAGAGCAGTGATTTTTGGAAGGGAATATTTTCCTTTTTACCTAATCCTGTTACTTTCTATGTAATGGATAGAAGTAATTGAAATATCCTGGGTTTATCCTTGGATTTACAGCTGGGGAGAAAATAAACACCCAGGCACTGTTCTGTGACAACGGCTCTCTGGGGAAAAAGAGATACATGCAATATTTTTTCTCCATTTTCCAAAAGATTGCCAAGTAATTTGTCCAGGTCATTTTATACAGTCACCATAGCTCCTAACACGTGTGCTTCCTTTCCCCTAGAGCAGGAGACACAATACTCTTTACCCCTCTTCCTCAGTGATCCAGTCAAGTTGCTGTCTGACTCCCTGATTAATTCACATGGCTCCCTCTAAGTGACAGAGTTCTGGCTCTGCAGATCCCTGCTTTCTACCAGAATAATCATGTAGCCTTCTGCAGCACGCAGGCTGCTGGAAAAGCTCCTGGGTCTGGACAAGCTGTTTGAAAAGTGACTTGACTGCAAGATAAAGCCATGTTGGCTGAGCCTCCGTGCTATCTCCGAAGCAGATTGCCGTAGTAGCGCAGACAGCCTATTAAGAGCCTCCTCTGTTTGCTTCTGTCTCACTGCGCACAAAAATACTTGTTTAAAGGCAAACACCAAGGCTGTCAAACAGAAACAGAAACAAAACAGCTGAGGTCCGATAGCACATCGCAAGTCATGGATCAGTGGCCAAGTGCATATGTACAAATCAACATAGGTTTAAGAGCCACTTATAAACAAATGTCGCTTTCTAGAAGTGGCCACTTGTCCAGTCTTAGAATCATAGAGTCAAAGAATTGTTTAGATTGGAAAAGACTTTTAAGATCATCAAGTCCAACCACTAACCCAGCACTGGCAAGTCACCACTAAACCATGACCGTCAGCACCACATCTACACGTCTTTTAAATACCTCCAGGGATGGGGACTCCAACACTTCCCTGCTCAGCCTGTTACAAAGATTTATAAGCTTTCAGTGAAAAAATTTTTCCTAATATCCAATCCAAATCTCCCCAGGCACAAATTGAGGCCATTTCCTCTCATCCTATCTCTTGCTGCTCAGGAGAAGAGACTGACAGGTACCTTTGCTACAACCTCATTTTCACACCTGAGCCCCCTTTTCTCCAGGCTAAACAACCCCAGTTCCCTCAGCCTCTCCTCACAGGACTTGTTCTCTAGACCCTTCACCAGCTTTATTGCTCTTCTTTGGACACACTCCAGCACCTCAATGTCGTTTTTCTAGTGAGGAACCCAAAACCGAACACAGTGTTACAGGGGGACAAACACTTCCCTCCTCCTGCTGGTCACACCATTTCTGATACAAGCCAGGATGCCATTGGCCTTCTTGGCCAACTGGGCACTGCTGGCTCATATGCAGCTGGCTGTCCACCAACACACCCAGGTCCTTTTCCGCTGGGCAGCCTTCCAGCCACTCTTCCTCGAGCCTGTAGCATTGCAGGGGGTTGTTGTGGCCCAAGTGCAGGACCCAGCACTTGGCCTTGTTGAACCTCATACAATTGGTCTCGGCCCATTGATCCAGCCTGTCCAGATCCCTCTGTAGAGCCTCCCGACCTTCAGGCAGATCGACACACCCACCCAACTTGGTGTCATCTGCAAAATTCCTGAGAGTGCACTCGATCCCCTCATACAGATCATTGATAGAGATGTTGGAGAGAACAGGCCCCAATAATGAGCCCTGGGGAACACCACTTGTGACAGGCCACCAACTGGATTTAACTCCATTCACCATATTCATTCTTCGTTCTCTGCATCTTGGTTTCATCACCCCAGAGGTCCTTGTGCCACTGTATAATTTCATGTGAAATTACTAGCCATATGTGTTTTCACTTTTTGCCTAGTTGTCAGCTGGTATCTCAGCATATATTCTTGAATTTTCTGGTTTTCATCAGTAGCCTTCTCCCTCATGGCCAATTTCTATTTCATGGTAATATGCAGAAAGTGGATATATAGGTAAAAGAGCTAATTAGGAACTTTGAATTGAGTCTCAGAAGACCCATGTTCTGTGGCTAGATTTTAAAAAATACTTTTTGTCTCCTGAATATAAATCTGAAAATATATAAACTTTCATAGCATCTTAGATGAGAGCACAGAAAGGATCTGTTTCCTGCAAACAGAATTATTTTTGCCTGTTGCAAAAATGGGATTGTTCAAGACAACCTTCAGAGGACCTTTCCAGCCTCAATAGTTCTGTAACATTTAGACATCTGAACAAGAAAAGTCACTTCTAAAGATCTCTTATATTACTACTATAATAACCCTGACAAAATCATCTCTACTTTTTCACATATGTCAGAATTATGTCTGAGAGAAGGCAAATTAGAAAGTTTCTGTGTTCCACTGTGACAAAATTGTAGACTTTACTAGGAACCATTTTTGGTTCCACAAAACGAACAAACTAAGCTGTAACTGTGAGGTGGGACTGGGAACGCCATAACATCAACAAAGTGCAGCAAGTGGGGCTTGAACCTATTTATGAGCTAATTCAGAAGTCTTTTGACGAGACCTAGCAGACATGAGCACCCTGCAGTCGAATCTCTCAGTATTTGTTCTTACTCCTCTTTTACAAAGAATGTGCAAAAGGAAGTGGTTTGTAGTTTGGAAATGGCCATTGAGGCAGGTAAATATTTCCTTCTATGGTTTAGCAGTGTGTCTCAGAGAATGTTTTCAATAGCTGAGGACAGTCATTAGGAACCTGAGACCTCTTTTCTTCCTTTTAGATTAATTATTTCTATCACGTAATCATGGACAGGCATGGGCAGGGCTCAAGTCTCCAGTCTTCTGAAAACACATAAGAGAAAAACTGTCTTAAATAACTTCTAGTTATAAAAAGCATAAGAAACAGACTTAGTATCACACTTGAATGTGAAGTAACAGCACAATGGTTGTAGTTAAAGAACACCATTTTGTTCTTTATGGACTTTTTAGTTCAGTGGCTGATTCAAAAAATTATGGGAACAAAGTTTTGGAAGTGTCTCCTCCAAAAATATCTTGCTCAAAAAGAAGTTAAAATTTTTATTTCTTCTGTGAGTGGTGTTTTTAAACTCAAATTGTAATTAAAATATTTTAATTTTCTAATGTAAACAGTCCTAAAATTGAAGGTTGAAATGCTGTGTGTATAATAATGGCAACATCAAGGCACTGCAATTATCCAATGGTACCTTCTTCATGACTATTATTGCTTTAACCATAATTGTCATCAAATACTTTTGTAGGCAACATGGGGCAGAACATTTAACACTTTCCTGAATTGTGCCGCCTTTTCCACATACTTATTGAAGGAAGAATATCAGATGATAGTCACTAATATGAGCCAGATCTGTCTTTTGTTCCTTCATACATGTCACTTCCTACATTTTATCAGTGTCTCTGATGATGAATAAGGAAACAACACATCTACAATGTCAGAATAAAACTGGAAGTATATATAAACCAATAGAGGCTTTTGTGAAAATTTAATTTGTATGACTTATGCTTTAATTACAATAAAAGTAGATTAGAGAGAAGGGGCCATTGGGATTGCTTTCTCTGTAGGCTTCTGCTATCTGGAGCCTACAGAGAGGTAGTTTTGAGGAAAACAAAAGTATAGCTAACTATAAAAGTTTATTCATGTTTTCTCTACCGTTATCCTCAGCACTTTCCAGAGCTCTGATGCTGAAAAGATTTTTGTTTGTATTTAGATTTATACCAAGCTTTGCTGCCTCAAGTTGCTGTCCTGATTTCAGTGGTTTGGGTACTTCTAAATAAACTCGGGTATAATAGAAACTGCGTTTGTCTAGCTGAATCGTTCTCTCCAAAGGCTTTGAATGAGAACACAGAATACCTTGGGTAGTGTAACAACGCTGCAGAACATTCATACTTCATTTATATTACATATGAAATTTCATTTTCTAGGGCTGATATTAGAGGGGTTAGTGGCTGCAGGCAGAGGTAATTTTATGCCTCTTTTATGAGCAATGAAGACCTAGATAGGTAAATATTGTGTTCTTAGGCAAGACAGGTTATATTCTAGAGTCAGCTGGAAAACATTGTTTCTGATCCAAGTGAATTGTTATGCCCCAATCGCTACAATAAAATTTGAGTTCCATCTTGAAATACTTACCATTAATGAAATCTCTCATACCTTTTTTACTCATTTTCCTGCCATTGTGTGCAGGGGTAGCGTTGACTGAGAAGCTATTAATTAATCTGCTTTAATGCATTTATTTTAGAGAAGACCATGTCAATGAAACATTCATAACAACCAAAGCAAAAGATGTGAAGATTTGTGAGGAACTGAGCTCCAGGGAGAATTTCATCCTGCAGATTTAAGTCTGCTCCTATATGACTTTTTTTGGCTTGGCTGTATTTTTGTTGTTGTAACACTAGGTCATTCTGCAAAGGGGATGAAAAGAGTCCAGGACCTGGGAAGCTGATGGAGTCCACAAAGATTAGGACCAAGCCCTTGAATTCAGTTGAAAATTTCTGGGAAGCAAGCATTAACGCTCAATTTCTGCCCCCTGTACTTCAAGGTGAGAGAATAACTCTTCAGGGCCTATGGATGTGTTCCACTTCCAGGATCTAGCTTTCATCTCTGTGGAGCCACATATAGATTCTACTCTTGCATCAAAACTTTATTTAGCTTCCCCACATACTTACAGAGTATGATATTGAGCAATATTTCTTTACAGTTAAAGTAAGTTGCCCTAGTTTTTCCATGATGGTGCATTGCAATAGTTGGGCAAATGAAGGATAATGCAAGATGTGGCTCTGTAGCATTTCTGGTCTCAGGTCCTAGTATTATTCTGCTTTCTTGCACTACAGATGCTGTAACTGGGACCCATTTCATTAGTGTTGGCAGTAACACAGAAGAAAATAAAGCATTTTTAAGACCAATCTGATAGTCATCTATAATGTCATGACTGGATGCGTAGGTGAGGGGAGAGCAGCGAATGTTGTCTACCTCAACTTCGGCAAGGTTTTTGATGCTGTCTCCCATAACATCCTCATAGGGAAGCTTAGGAAGTGTGGCTTAGATGAGGGGACACTGAGGTGGATTGAGAACTGGCTGAATGACAAGGCTCAGAGGGTTGTGATTGGTGGTACGAAGCCCAGCTGGAGGCCAGTAGCTAGCGCTGTTCCCCAGGGGACAGAACCAGGACCAGTCTCCTTCAACATCTTCATCACTGACATGTGTGAATGGACAGAGTGTACCCTCAGCCAGTTTGCTGGTGATACAGAACTGGGAGGAGTGGCTGATACACCAGAAGGCTGCGTTGCCAGTCAGTGAGACCTGGACAGGCTGGAGGGTTGGCTGGATTGGAATGGAATGAAGTTCATCAAAGGCAAGTGCAGAGTCGTGCACCTGGGGAGGAATAACCCCATGCACCAGTACAGATTAGGGGTTGACCTGCTGGAAAGAAGCTCACAGACCAGGACCTGGGAGTCCTGGTGGACAACAAGTTAACCATGAGCCAGCAATGATGTGTCCAAGCAGGCCAATAGTGTCCTGGGGTGCTTTAAGAAGAGTGTGGCCAACAGGTTGTGGGAGGTTCTCCTCCCCCTCTACTCTGCCCTAGTGAAGCCCCATCTGGAGTACTGAGTCCAGTTCTGGGCTCCCCAGTTCAAGTGAGACAAGGAACTACTGGAGACAGTCCAGCGGAAGGCCACAAAGATGATGAGGGGACTGGAGCATCTCTCTTCTGAGGAAAGGTTGAGAGACCTGGGGCTGTTTAGCCTGGCGAAGAGAAGACTGAGAGGGGATCTCATCAATGCTTATCAATATCTAAAGGGCAGGTGTCAGGAGGATGGGGCCAATCTCTTTTCAGTGGTGTCCAGTGATCAGACAAGGGCAATGGGCACAAACTGGAACACGGGAAGTTCCATCTGAACATGAGGAAAAACTTCCTTACTTTGATGGTGACAGAGCACTGGCACAGGCTGCCCAGAGAGGCTGTGGAGTCTCCTTCTCTGGAGAATTTAAAAACCTGCCTGGATGTGATCTTGCGCAACCCGCTCTAGGTGAACATGCTTTAGCAGGGAGCTTGAACTAGATGATCTCCAGATGTCCCTTCCAACTCCTAATATTATGAGAATCTTTTTTTTTCATTTCTTGAACAGTATTTCTTGAACTGCTGTGAGCATGACCTATTCATGTGCCCCAGTCTCTTCACATAACTCTCCTTTCCTCTCCCTCTTTCCTGCTCTGAAAAGTCCTGCATCATCAGCATCTTGTATTCCTGGCAGCAACTCTGCTCCTCTAGGGCAGGAGGATGAGAACTAGTCAAAATTACTGAGGCCAGTTGTAGGAGAACAAAGCTGTGCCCAGGAAGTCTATGCTAGTGTGATTTTTGTGATTAATTTATGACCACTAAAGGGCTGTAAGCCAGAGTTTTAGAAACATAGTCTAGGAACTTGGCTCTGGTCATTTACTCCAGAAACTAAGGTAAGTTATATTTGGTTAAATCCAGTACATATAAGCACAAACTTGGACCCAAATCTGAAAAATCTCGATTCAACACTTTCTTAAGCTAAATGTCACTAAAATTTTAGGCTCGAATGTCACCTGTGCTCTCATTACTCTCACCGATCGGCCAAATCACGGGACAAATTCTCTCTCTAATTAGCCCTCCTCACGTTCCAGGAGCAAGGGTTAAGAAAAGAGATAAAAAGAAAGAGTTTGTGAGGCATCTTAAGTTTGGGAACTAAACCAGTTTTAATAACAATCAAAAGATATTATATACAGAAAAACAAACAAGATACTAAGAAGTTCATATAGCATCAGAAATCTGGTGCAGCGAGGGTTAAACCGTAGTTAAGGAAACAAAAGGGATAGATCTACCAGTCAGTTCAATGGCGGTGACATATGGTACAGTCGGGGCTGGGACTGGCAGGGCCCGGCAGCAGCGGTTCACACTCAGGGCTGGGCTGGGAAGCAACGGCAGGAATACGCAGCAGCGGCTGCAGAAATCCCTACAGAGCTGGCAAAGCACATGGCAGCAGCAAGGGGCCGGGGCCACTGTGTTGGCAGTCCAGTTGTGGCGGTCCAGCAATGCTGAGCGGCAGCAAGATACGGTCACGGCTGGCAGCGAGGAGCCGAGCCCAGCGGTAGCAGTGGTCCTGTTGCAACAGTCCCAGTGGTGGGCAAAAAATGGGAGCTGCGGCCTCTCCAAGGGCAGGGCAGAAAAAGGCAGCGGAGCAAAGGAGGCCAGAGGCTCGTCCAGGTAGCGGATGATAAAGTGGGGGTCATGGCTCGTCCTGGATGGCAGGTGAAAAAAGGCAAGCGAGCGAAGGGGGGTCACGGCTCGTCCAAGAAGCGAGTGAAAAAGGTGTGATTTCCCATCTGCACGTCATTCTCGAAGAAATACTGTGCCCACCAAAAGCTCCACAGCCAGTGAGATGTGCTGACTTGCATGGGAGGAATATTCTAATTGGCTGTTTGATATGTCCATCACAAACAAACCAGCCCTATTAATCTTAAACCAGGACAATCACCATCACCATTTTGTATCAGGTTGTGTTGACTTATCATATCTTAGCAATAATGCAGATGCCATTCTCATTTGTCTCCAAGGCAAGAGAAAAAAGGAGATAAAAGCAAGACAGAGAAAATCATATTCCCTGCAAAGAGCAGGGTAACGAGCCAACCAGAAAACACACATTTTTAAAAAGGATGTTTACATTTCTTTGGAAAAGGCTGACCTTTATTGCATGCATAGTCATGTCTTTTTCCTAATCTGAAAGAAAGCAGAATGACTGGTGATATAAAGATCTAATGTGTCAGAGAATTTACATATAATTTGCAGATGATTTTTTCCTATTTATTGTTTATTTTTCTTTCTGCTTTGCAACCTGCAGTCCATTTCATTTAATCTTTCTGTATTTTGCCTGATGAGACAATTTGAGTTACTGAGTCATTTTCAGGTAATCTACTGCTTCAGCACATCAGAGACATTTCATGGAAGAAATGAGTGTATCGTATGATGTAAAACAATTGCAGATAGTTTGGGAAGATAAAGGAAAACACAAGATCTAGATCTTATTTCTTCAGTAATTTAACCCTATTTCTTGTAGCAAATCAAATTTTTTAACATAGTATGTATTCATTTCTTCTAAGATTAAGTAAGTGTTATGAGGAATTAAAATTAATGTATCAATGTACATATTCTAATCTGTGCATATGCTCCCTTTGTGTGCATACATGCAGCTAGGTAAAAGAGTGCAAATATTCTTTTTTATCAAGCAAGTTAAAGCAACATGCACTGGACGTACTTCCTTGGGGAAACAGGAATTAGAATCTGAAGGACAAAATTTCTTTTACTAAAAAAATATTCAACACCCAAATCTTCCAACTCTGTGTCTTGGCACTTTGTCCAGCTTACTTTCAAAAGATGAAGAGTTGAACAAATTTCTTCAACAGCCTCTTTGATGCAAGAACTGCAATTCATCATAACAAGTCACGGAGGATTCCTGTGCTCCCTTCCATCTATACCCATCTGTAGCTTCTTGCCTTACGCTGGTATTGTAAGCTCTGCTGGGGCATGAAGTAGGTTTTGTTCTCTGGTTGAAGTCCATTCTCCACGGTGGATTTCTAATCTGTGGCTGGAACTGTTGTTGTGATATTATACTGCACGCAGTAAAGTATTTTGCCATGACAAAGGCAAAGACATGTTTTCCTCATTTACCCACCACTACACCAGTAGTCTACTCTCCAAATCTGTGGAAGCAAAGGTATTTCTGGAGTTGCCTTCCCAGCTCAAGTGAAGATCAGAAGACAGATAAAGACAGATAGACAGTAGTAATTCTCCTGAGGGAGAGACTAGGAGGTACAACCAGCTGAATCAGTAGATCTCAAAACTTAAGGTAATGACTTAGAAAGGAAGACATCCTCCCTCAAGCTAACCATATGCTAACATATAAGTAAGGGAAGTTCCCAATGGATTAAGTAGTTTTCAGGGTATCAGAACTCCCGCAGACCCAGGAAAAGATTATATTTAAAGATATTAAAATAAAGAACAGAAATAACCAGCTCATCAAAGTATTTATTATGAAAGAAGTCTACAGGTCCATATGGGCATTAAATCTCAAGAGACTTATTAATGAATTCTTTTCTTTGATATTTTAGGATAATTGGTTGCATATTTTTCAGGATGTGCAGTCCACCATTGTGGTCCATGGGATTCATGTTCTGAAACTGTCTGTTTAAAAAAAGTAAAAGACAACATCTTCGTACGATCGAATACACCACAAGCAACCACTCTAAGACAGCAGCACAGTCACATTTAATCTCCCCAAAATATGACAAAGGTGCAGTCTAAGTTTGATTACTACTAAAATAAAGGGAAGAATGTACTTCCTCCATTATTTTTTTAGGCAGCTGAAACAGTTTTCATCCTTGTTCATCAGTGACCCTGAATCCAGGGAGACTAATGCAATCAAAACTGTGCATTTGGGAATGCATGATTAAAAAGGAGTGAAACAGGAGATGATGGGTACAAACTGAAATACAGGAAATTCCATTTAAACACAAGAAAACACTTTCTCACTCTGAGGATACTCACACACTGGAACAGGATGCCCAGAGAGGCTGTGGAGTCTCCATTCTTGGATACAATAAAAATCCAACTGGACATGTCCCTGTCAGCCCATTCTGGCAGCTACTGCTCCGAGCAGAGCTTGGACTGGACAGTCTCCAAAAGTGCCTTCTCACCTCAGGCCACCCTGTGATTCTCCGAGCTGTCTCATTTGCTTAAAACCAATTAGTTTTGCAGCATTGTTTTGTCAATGATGTAAGCTACATTTGCATGAGTTGCCTCATAAGCAGGGAAATGACTCATACAACCTTATAGCTACCATACAAGTTTTTGCTAATCCACCTTTAGGACTATCACTGTTGCAAAGCTATCAAAAAATTGATAAAAGTAAGGTAGGTTTTGTTTGCTTCAAATGATGCTTCCTGGAAGTTTAGCTAAACTTGCTTCTGACCCCTTTTTTATTTCAGGCCAATTTCAAATGCACTTGTTTTCTATAAAAATATATTTCTAGTTTAAAAAATAGCTTTTAGGAAACATAATTTTCATTTGAGAATACTTCTGGCAGATCATTTTTAGCCTGCCCTTAGTATGTTTTTCTGCTTTCTGCACTGCACTTACCTATTTTCCCTCATCCTACAGGATAAACTCTGAAACTAACCATCTTTGGTATATACTCACCCAATGTCTAGAATGAAGTGCTCTGTACCCCTACCTGCTCTCAGAGAGCAAATTAATAGTGGTAGCTGATGTTTAAAAGGTAAATTAATTAGTTGTTGCTCACAGACATGCAGATACAAGAGGAAAGCAGGAGACTGTGAAGCAGACAGCGTGAGCTTGGATCACTGTAATATTACAGTATGAACAGTACATCACAGAATCACAGAATGGTGGGGGTTGGAAGGGACCTCTGGGGATCATCTAGTTCAACCCCGCTTCTAAAGCATGTTCACCCACAGCAAGTAGCACAGGATCACATCCAGGCAGGTTTTTAAATTCTCCAGAGAAGGAGACTCCACAGCCTCTCTGGGCAGCCTGTGCCAGTGCTCTGTCACCATCAAAGTAAGGAAGTTTTTCCTCATGTTCAGATGGAACTTCCCGTGTTCCAGTTTGTGCCCATTGCCCTTGTCTGATCACTGGACACCACTGAAAAGAGATTGGCCCCATCCTCCTGACACCTGCCCTTTAGATATTGATAAGCATTGATGAGATCCCCTCTCAGTCTTCTCTTCACCAGGCTAAACAGCCCCAGGTCTCTCAACCTTTCCTCAGAAGAGAGATGCTCCAGTCCCCTCATCATCTTTGTGGCCTTCCGCTGGATTCTCTCCAGTAGTTCCCTGTCTCACTTGAACTGGGGAGCCCAGAACTGGAGACAGTACTCCAGATGGGCCTTCACTAGGGCAGAGTAGAGGGGGAGGAGAACCTCCCACAACGTGTTGGCCACACTCTTCTTAATATACCCCAGGGCACCATTGGCCTGCTTGGCCACAACATTGCTGGCTCATGGTTAACTTGTTGTCCACCAGGACTCCCAGGTCCTGGTCTGTGAGCTCCTTTCCAGCAGGCCAACCCCTAACCTGTACTGGTGCATGGGGTTATTCCTCCCCAGGTGCACGACTCTGCAGTTGCCTTTGATGAACTTCATTCCATTCCAATCCAGCCAACCCTCCAGCCTGTCCAGGTCTCACTGACTGGCAACGCAGCCTTCTGGTGTATCAGCCACTCCTCCCAGTTCTGTATCACCAGCAAACTGGCTGAGGGTACACTCTGTCCATTCACACATGTCAGTGATGAAGATGTTGAAGGAGACTGGTCCTGGTTCTGTCCCCTGGGGAACAGCGCTAGCTACTGGCCTCCAGCTGGGCTTCGTACCACCAATCACAACCCTCTGAGCCTTGTCATTCAGCCAGTTCTCAATCCATCTCAGTGTCCCCTCATCTAAGCCACACTTCCTAAGCTTCCCTATGAGGATGTTATGGGAGACAGCATCAAAAACCTTGCCGAAGTTGAGGTAGACAACATTCGCTGCTCTCCCCTCATCTACGCATCCAGTCATGACATTACAGAAGAGTATCAGATTGGTCAAACAGTATTTCCCCCTCGTGAATCCATGGTGATCACTACTGATAACCTTCTTTTTCTCCACATGCTTAGAGGTGACCTCTACAATGAGCTGTTCCATCACCTTTCCAGGGATGGAGGTGAGGCTGACTGGCCTGTCATGTGCACTATTTCCACCTGTGATGTTGAGTAAAAATTGTAGCTTGTCTTTACTGCTACCTGATGGAATGTGTGAGTAATAAAAAGGAAAATAAGAAGAGGGAGTAAGAAAAATACAGTTAAAATACATTTTAAAAATGAAGGTCACTGTATAAAAGGAATGGATACATAAAAATTATATTTAACAATCACAGTTCTTCCATTTTGCACCATAAACTGGTCTTATTTTAAAAGCAATTTTTTGTCAGATTCAGCATTTTCTACCTTTACTTCTATTATCTGCAATAATCTATTGAGAAACATCTATAGCCCATGCTGAATTATATACTAAGAACTTATATCTCAACATTTGTATAGCTTATTTGATGTCTATGAAACCACAGCAACCTGGGGTGAAATTCAACCTTATTGATCTCTAAGTCCTTTTTTATCTTGACTGGCCAATAAATTTGTTAAGTTCCGTAAAGATGGTGGGTTTTACTTTTAATGATTAAAAATCAGCCAGGCTATGAAATTTCCATGTGTACTTTGCCAACGCAAGGCAAGCAGTACAGTGAATTTGTCTTTGGGATTTTCAATGCTGTTAGCAGAATGTAATAAGGACACCCGATCAATTGTACCCTGGTACATATCTATGAAAGCAGTAACATTCTCATCAACTTGATAGAGTACTAAATTGTACCACCTACTATCTGAGATGTCCAGGGTACCACAGAAAATTAAATACTGTATTTGTATGTGAATCAATACTTCAAACATCACTGTCAATGGCATTAAGTGCTAACTAATGTGAATTAGAAAATGGACAGCCAAAGGTAGCTGAGCACTCAAAGTTGGGACATGTGTAAAACATTTTCTCTCCAAAATATACAGCACACTTCAGTCAGTCTTGAAGTTCCCTTAAGGGACAGCAGAGTAGAGCTCATTAGCATGAACTGTCCATTTCCAATAGGCTTTCTGCAGCAAGCATCCATGGCTGTGAATATCAATATCATCCAAGCGTGCTTTCAGTTGCATTACCCAGTCAGGAACCAGCGTGAGGTCTGCAGAGTACCATGCATCACTCCTAATGGAATGAGCTCTAGGAACATGAAGAGCTATATGTTTGTGAGGAGCACAAATGAAGAAGCAAGAACCTAGATACTTTCTACTACTTTCATAGTTGTAGTGGAGTCAATGAGCATTTGTTATTTATATTTGTTTGAATGTTTTTTTCCATGCTGGAAAATCATTGTACCCGGAGATTTTAAAATGCAAGAAGGAAGCAAACTGAGCAACTGGGAGAGCAAAATTAGTATCTTGGCACTACTGTTTCATTCTCTAGAAGATCTATGCTTGGCTGACATCTACAGGATTTAAATAGTGCAGGCTTCAATCTTTGGTAAAAAATGTAAATGGATGGATTTGTGTCCTGGCACAAACGCATATGTTCTCCCTTTGATCCACTTTCCTCCACCAAGAGTATGATGGACGTGCATCCTAGTGACCCACAGGAAATAAGACCAACACTGCTAAGTGATTAGAAATCTTTTTTGGCTGGAATGCAACATTTGCACTTCTAAGGAACAATGTCCTTGATAGTAAGGCCAAGTTAAGCAAAAACTGCGAAAGGTGCTTAAATATAGGAGACATGAAGACCTGATTTTTTTGTATTTGCAGAATAATAACTAACTTGTGGCTTCTGCAGCACATATGACTCACAAATAGATGAATTGTGGCTCTCAAACTTTGTGAATAAATTTTCCAGTTCACTCATCCTTCAGGTATGTGATATATATCTAGTGCTTTTTAGCTATATCAAGCACTCTGTCTGTAGCATCAATATTATTGGACATCTTTTCATTAATTAAGTACTTCGGCCTTGTAATTTTTGTCTCCCATGCAGTAGTCATGCAGCCTGACTCCAAAGAAACTGTGAAATATGTTATCCTTAAGAATTACGTGCAACACACAGTTCTCTGGCTGATAACAGTTGTTACATCTGTCTGTGATAGTTTTCAATGGACCAGAATTTGTAGATGATAGGACCGGTTTACACACAGATTCCACCTGATTGCCCTTGAAATGGGAGCAGAGATTTGTTCAGTCATGTGGAAGCTTTATGATCAAAGACCTAAACTACTTGTAAATTATTTATCCAATGAAAACAGAATTTAGTTTTGATTGCTGCTCTCTCTGTAGAAAATAAAGATGCTAATCTCTAGAATCAGATCAGAAAACAGAGGTGAGCTGGACCTTGAACCATATTGCTTTTAATAATTTTTATTTTCCAGTAAAACAAAATTCTTAGAAAAGGATTGGGCAGGCACCCTACTGTTTGCCTAGAGTGCCTTATAGTAGTGTAAGGGTTCACATGAAGAAGATCTTTTCTTCTAGAGCTAACCTGCCAGTGGGTCTCAGTGTGATAGACGACATGTGCACTGGCAAGAATGGCTCAGCCTTCGCCTGTATCACCACATTTATTTCACATAATGAATAAATTTTTATTAGGAACAGGGGCTATAGATTATGCCTAGTACTAGTAGTTCATCATGGAGTTGCGTTTTGTGCTGCGTTTCAATGCAGGCATAGATAAGTCCCTGATGATTTCAGAGACACTGAATACTGCTCCTTATTTTTATCTGATTACTTTTTACTGAGAACTCTGGACTGAAGAAGCTGGATACTTCTATCTTACAGAGCTATTCAAACTATATACATTTTACGCATAGGTATTTTTACTAACTCTTCATCTGCCTTTCTTGTAAAAAGGTGAATTTTTTAAATAGCTGATTTGGAGGTTTAGGGCCCGAGAAATTTGATTAAAGTTTTGCTTAATTTATGGTTGCCTTCTTCCTGATTACCCCAAAGTATAACCTTGTGAAAGAGCATCAATTTTATATCTGATCCAATTACTTTTATACAACTGCCAACTTAATGATGAGAATAACATTCCACTGATTTGGGCAAGATGTTAAAACATTGTTAGAGGTGTAACAGCACTTCGGATGGAAAACGTGGAAGGCCTTTTTATATTTATACACTTAACCATGACCTCAGTTCAAGAAAGCATCTCTACAAGACAGAATATAAGGATGTGCTCAATATTAACTATGTTTTTGAAATCATACTAACACCAAAGCCTTCCAACAGAAAAGACTAATTGCTTCTTTCTACGGAAGCTGCAGGGAGTGGAAGTTTCTGAACTTCATCATTTTTTTTTTTATTCAGGATAGCGTTAGCACTGTGAGTTCAAATATTTGGCTTTCATCTTTTAAATCCAAAGAATGTCCATTATGCCTAAAAAACCCTGAAATGTCTCTTTAACATCTGTGCACCCTAGTATGATAATAGGAGTTTTAAATTGCCTAGTGTACCAGAACAAGTAGCCTCGTCAGTGATCTAGGACAATTATATATTGTTTAATTTTTACCCAAAAAAGTAAAAAGTAAAATTATATTTGGTAATGACTATATCTGAAATACATTGTGGAAGGTGGCTTAATTCAATCTATCATTATAGCAGCTAAGCTGTAAGGAAATGGAGGGGAAATTGAATTTGCCAATTTTGGTTACTTGCAGCTCAATTATAATTGATAAAGTGCTAATGTTGTATATCTCATGCAGAAGACTGACTGGGTAAAGGATTTCTTGAAATTCACTGAAGCTCTTTTTCTCCTCCAGTTTTATATTGCATCTCGTATGTTTTAAACACAGATACTTTTATTATTATAGCAGTACCATGAGTATTGTTCAAGCACCACATGAAATACTCTTATGTCTACAGATCTCCCTTCCTCCCTCTCTTCATCAGATCTGACTGTCCAAACTGTCCAAGTAATTGGGACAATTAAGGTGCCCCTGAGATATAATTATCCTTTATAATTTCTCTATATGTTTAAGAAAAATGATGATTGGCTCACAAAAACTTGTTCCCTACGGTACAGTGAGAAAGAGGATACTGGAAACGAACAAATCAGCTTGAATCTCTTGCACTTAAATAGTCCCTAAAATAATTTAAGTCCAAACTCTTCCTTCTGTGCCAGTAACTTACACCACAAAGCAACACTTTAACTATGTGTAGACAAATAACTGAGGATCATCTCAGTTCAAAGTATCCTTTGGTGTATTAGGATCCTTGTAATGACTCCCAGATGTCAGCGTGAAGAAGATAGATGTGACAGCTGTTTTCTCACACCCCACTGACTCACTATTCATCTAGCTAAGTATATAGACAGTCCTCTGAGTAACCCTCCAGCCTCACAGCTCCTCTATGACTGAGCAGCCTTATTCCCACTTTTGTAGAGGAAGAACTAATTTAGACAAACAGAATGTCGTATCCTTGTTATTTGGGCAGTTCACGGGGGAGAGGATGGATGCTTCCCCTCACCGTGAACAACTAGACCAATACCACTCACAAGGGATGGGGGCGGGACCGTGCCTACCATGAAATCACCAGCATTCGCAACAACTCACAAAACTGGCCCTTGACTGCAAATGATGGGGGCTCCTCAGACATGAGGTCCAGTCCAGAAATTTTGTTCTTCCTGCCCCTACATCTCCAGCTGATTATAAATTATAAAATTGAAATAAGAATTCTGACTTCGTTTTGTGAAGAAAATTTAGATTAATAATGGGCAGTGTTAGTGTTGCTTAGATTGAATGAAGAGCTGGCTGGAAAATATTTTTAAACACCAATACACTAACACAGCGCTCTCTTATCTCCAGACTTCAAAATACAAATAGAATACTAAGGAGTTAATGTTTTCCTCAGAAAATTGAGGTGCATCTTTTACTTCAGTTTCCAAGAAATATTTACCTTTAAAAGGATAAATATAACACAGTGGTACAGGAATAGGTATTTTCATGAGAAAAATGTTTATACCACATCTATTCCCCTAGGCAAGAACATTCTTTTTCCCACCTCCGCACCTCAGCTGCATGTTTCTGCAAATCTGCATTTATACAATTACATTCCTGAGGAAAATGGAGCAGTGATTGCTTTAAATTTATCTCCTTTCAGCCCAAACCAGTTCTTACTCTTTCTTTGCAATGGCTATCAAATGATTCAAATCAAATCATATCAAATCATTCAAATGGCTATCAAATCATAATCAAACCATTGTTGTTGAAAACACATAGCCCTACAGAAAAAGTCAGTCTTTAGAGTCAAAAGATGACACTATCCTCTCATAGGGAATAGGTTGGAAAGAATCAGTGAAATAGAAATCAGAATTTGGGGACATTGTTAATTGCAATGTCTACTCAGATCTAATTTGCCTTCCATATACCCTAAATACTATATCTGTGCAGATTAAAGATTTCAGGAAGAATTTACTGTTGCTTAGCACCTTGTATATTCACGTACATTCAGCGAAGTGTATGAATATACAGTTTACATTCTCCCAGTCGAATGAGATGGTATTTCACATTTGCTTTTTATTCTCCTTGGCTGACTGACAACACATATAAGAAGGCAGTTTAAAATCCAGCATGCCAACACTTATGTTATTGTCTAACAAGCAAGCAGAGCAAACAGCAGCAACTCCTTGCACCCCTTTCTCACCTGGAAAATGTGCATGCCTGGGTCTGTTGAGTGAGACAATTACTGTAACAGAAGAAAAGTCAAAAGCAGTCTTTGACAGCAAAAAAACCTCCATGTGTTTTAGATATTGAAGAAGAGTTATGTCCAGATTCAGCCAGCCTGAATTATACCGAAGTTTTTGCTCCTTATGCCTCTCGGTACATAGGTCTAGAATCATCTGGTTGAAACCATAAGGCCCAGATTGGCTTATCTGAGCCTTTCCCACCTCTAACAGCCTTTAGGAACATGAAGGGCCAAAAATTCACCCCCATTTTGTGTGGTAACTTTGGCCGTGAAACTCCTTGTCACCACCTACATGCACCTACTCACTTCCAGAAAGCCTCAGGGATTTTTGAAGTTCGGTTCTGGAAGAAAAGAAAAGGAATACGTGTTTCTCTTTTGTGTTTTCATTTTCTCTGCGCACTCTCCTGGTTGCTTCTCATTCAGTTGCTGCCTCGGGATTGAACTGGCTGCAAATATAAAAGGGAAAAGAAATGCAGCTGAGTGCATTGGCAGGCATGGGTGAGAATGTGAAAGAGGGCTGCTTGTGTAGTCAGCGAGGCTCTGACTCTTCCAACTTTGCTTGTCATTGTCCCTACATTAAATGTGTGTCATACAATTCATAGCTGATTTCACCATTTGCTTACCCAGATTAAATATTAAAATATTTAAGGAGGCGCTGAGATGTGTTTACTTCCTCTGGAGAAGCCATTCCCTAGGTTCACGTTTGTTCAACATATTTACCTTGCTCTGAGCCAGTCCCAGCCCTCCTGTCACTCTGTCACCATCAACTCCCCTTGGGCAAATTTGACCTATTGTGCTGGTAATACAATGAGATTTAAATTGTAGAAAATTCATTAAGATGCACCAGAGGACTGTGTTCCTCTTCATATAAAATATTAACTTTCCATTTGTCTGAGGAAGGAAATATCTCAGAGCGATTTCTTGGGTCTCACAGCAAAATAGCAAGGGAAAAGCCAGAATTATATTTCCCCTGAGAAATGTTCCAAATTTCTGAAAGCAGTGTCCCCCAACAGCCAACTCCAGAGGATTTCTACAGCCACGTGAAAAAAAAAAAAAAATTGTACTGAGGTCTGTGCCTTGTTCACCTGAACTCTGTTTTGGTTTATTTTGCATCATCTTAATAAAGTTTTGTAAAGAATATTATTCAGAAGGGCTTCTAAAGCCTCTCCTACTAACTGGCTTTCAGCAGGGGTGATGTCAGTCAGTACAAGATGTGCAAATGTGTTGGCAGAGCAAGTATTTTGAGATGTTTATAGTTCCATTTTTAAAACATATATATATATATAAAGAATTTTACATTAGTATGGACAGGATTTGTTCTATTCCTATTTTCATTCCCTTGGCAGAGGCTGAAGGTGAGCTGAAATGGAAATTGTGGTCAGTTCTCCTGGTTGAAAACCCAGCAGCAGGACTCACGAAAACCCACAGCATCCTTTTCTCCCTTTATAATTTCTCAGTTCTTTTGCTCCCCACTTACAATTTTAAAAAAATGTAGAACCTGTTATAAAAAAATTTATTCCTTTCTTGCATTTTCATGTAAACTCCCTTTTTTAGCCTCTACAAAATATACAACTAATATTGATGAAAAGAAAATAGAAAATTATGTTTTTCCTTTATTTCCATTTTCACCAGCTTTCCCTTTGCACGTTTGCTCCTCCTCTCTTCTGATTTATCTCTGGAAAAGGAATGGGTGCAAGGCAGGGAAAGGGATGCATTTTAAAGGCTTATTTTCAAACAGTTTTAACGAAAGCTTCAGTTTTAGTAAGACATTGAGCTTGCAAGTGATCTTTTAGAATGACTAAATATAAGGAGTCTCATCCAACTCTTTGGATATGCGTGTTAGTAACGTAGTAGTCACAGTTTATAGCATAGAGTGGTAGTACCTGGGCCTATTGTTTTGCTGAATATATAAAATTCCCATCAATTTTTGACAACATAGTTGAACTATTACATTTTGTTTAGATGTTGAGATATTTCAAACATGAGGGAATTTTTGAGTGCCAGGAGAGAAGAGAAAAGATGAAATTACATTATTATTATCTATTTTGAACTGAAAGCATTTCTTTAGAACTAGCTTGGAATTGTCCTCAGTAATTGCGAGGCTGCTAGGTACTTGCTGCATTATTTAAAAACCTGGGTCATCTTTCTCTAATTTCACTCTGACATGGTTTTCATATTCTAAGTATTACATGGTCAGTGCTGCAAAGCGCACAAGGTAGCATATTCTATTATCTGAATGCTATTAAAATGTACAATGAAAAAGTCTTGTGTTAACAAATTGTATCTTAAAAATATTTTTTTAAAGCAACTCCCTGAGCTTCAATACCCACAAATACCTTAATTTGGTCTACGCCGGTAAAGAGGAAATACATGAATTTAATATGAGATTTTTTTAAATTTTATGACACATTGGTTTCTGGCTGTAGGTACAATTATTATGTTTTCTACTTTACTCAGGGTTTAATTTTGAAATGTCAGTTATCTACTGAATCAAATGCACAGTACAGGAAACCAGTAAATATAAAATAACATATAACGTGTTTGGTTTTTTTTCTCCCTACAGATTTAACCACTGGGGAAAACCTGGGCTTGTTTTCAGGATATTTATATGAAAGTTGATCTTGGTTATTACTGGGAACCACAATTGCTTCCATTGTTTATATTGAGTATTATATATGTCATAAATTTCTACACTGTTGATTACTAAAAGCAGAGTTTCAAGTATAGATAAAAAACCAACTACATCAGTTGTATAATTCTACCTTAGAAAAAGTCTCTGCAGTTGAAAAAGTAGTGCCTCATGTTTGCTGTTCAAGCCTGAACAGCCTGTGCAATTAGAGATAATCTAAACTTGTAAAACTTCTAAGCAAGTGCTTAGGTGTACATTCTTTGAGTCTCATAAACTTCAGTAACTAGCACAGTGCGAAGTAAATACGACCATCTTTGCAGATGGCGCAAATACAATGTCCAACAGATGCATAAAAATTAAAGTACTTGTTCAGCAGAAACTGCTAGAAACCACCATAAATATAGGGCCATTTGGTCTTCACTTAGCCTGTCTGAGTTGAGGATGATTCCAAAGAACTGTCTTAAGTCTAGACTTTTCATGCTTTTGTATTTGATAGTCCCTGTAACATGCGCTAGGACACTTCAGTCCATTTTTCTGGGATATGTAAAAGGTTGTATCTTTACTTGGCTGCATGAGTTGATTTGAAAACTAATAAAGAAAGCATCTGTGAAGCAGAAGTATCTTTCAGAAGTTTGGGAACTCTTCAGCAGATTACTGGGAAGCATAGGATGCCATCATACTCATGGAAAAGGCCTGCACAGTCTTTAAATGTCCTGTGTGAATCCTGAGTTTCTTGGAAGGTTACTTTATATATTAACAAAGTCTCTTGCCTCTTTTCCTTCGCTTGTTCAATAATAAAAAAAACATTGAAAAGCCTGTTGGTGATAAAAGTATTCCTTGAAATAATCTCAAACAGAATGTAGCCACAAGGTAAAATTCTTCCAAGAGCAAAAATTGGTCATGCACGATTACTTTCTGACACACAAAATAGCTAGCTCAGAGTTTATATCATCATTAAATAAATGGGAACTAACAAAAAGTCCTTTTTTCTCTCTCTGTCCTTATTACTGCCGAATATGTTTCGACAATGCTTTCTGAGTTAATTTGGACCCGACTCAACCTTGACCTTATTCTATATAATGATTTACAGTAATGCAAAGAGGCTATATAGTGCTGCATTTTGGATTTCATAGCTTTTTATTTCCACTTTGGTTGTCATGCACAGGACAAGTGAAGGGGATGGGAGGTAAGTCTCAATGGTGACCAAGTGGAGCTCCTCCTCTACTGTAGGGCAGCTTACCCTCACTGCTAGGTCTGTCATTGATGGATCAGATAAACTTGAAACAAACTCTAGATGTATCTTTACTCCTCAATATTAATAAGAGTAAACTGCCCTCTGATTTACTACAGGCAACATTCTTCTAAGGTTAACCATATTGAACAAAAAACACCTTCCTCTCACATAAAGTCAGTTAAGCTCATTGCAGTGTGTTATCTGACTGAGGATTTCTGAATTGTCTCCTTTTCAGGAAATCATTTCTGAAGGCAGGCAGCTTGCTATGTTGCTTACCAGAATATCCACAAAGGTTTTGGCAACAATGGCAGCTCCTGATAGCCTATGAAAAGCTAGCTAATGAAAAACAACTGCTCTTCCTTTCAGTCCAGGCACTGTGATCCATTATATCGTTGTGTGAATAAGAGCAAACGGGTGCTTGTTAAAAAAAAAAAAAAAGAAAAATGTCAATAGAGACATTGCTCTTTACTCATCTTACTCAGGTCATCAGCACAGATTTACTAAGTGGTTTAGTGAGCATTAGTCCCTACTTCCTGTTATCAGCAGTCGGTTCAGCTTTCCTGCCTACATCACATCACAGCCTCATGGCCCTGTCTCCATATCGGCTGCATCCCGCCCCCCCCCCCCCCCCCCCCCCCCCGCCCGACAGTCAATCACTGCTCTCCACAGTCAGTACATCTGAAGTTAATTGCCTCACTCCTGAAAGAAGATTCTACTGAAAATGAAAAAAAACCAAAACCCACATACAAAGCTCAAAATATACAAGCTGTGTGACTCAGTGGTTAAAGGGAATAGAGATAAATGCTGATCTGTAAACGTTTAACAACCAGAGCATTAATCAAATTATGTAAGGTCATCATTCTCCTCTAACATTGACCACAGAGTAATGAATAACAGTTGTAACCTCTTCCAGGTGTAAAAATTAAGAAGTAAGACTGAAATACAGATTTGCATTTGACTCTCACTGTTCTGATCAGAGATCAGTAGTCCTACACTTCACTAAAGTCTCTGAAAATGCCAGATGAGCTCTAAAAGGGAAGTAGAGTGCTTCAGAGAAGAAACAGTTATCAATCCTGCCCTTTTGTGCATTCAATATTGGAAGAGAGCATCTTCACCCCCCAGATAAGAACAGGTAAACATTCAAATAATAATTACTATGGCCACTTGATATACACTTAGGATTTTGTTGTTATAAACCATTTGGCAGAACAAAGAGGTGTTTATGGGAGAGAAATTGCCTTTCCTTAGGCTGCTGCTCAGTCATGCTGTTACTGAGCCCATTGGACATGCAGCGGCACAGATAGGAGGCAGTTCAAAGAACCAAAGAGTTGGATAATTCCTTCTTTGTATCAATGACAGGGAGTAAGCTATCTAACAAGCAGGTATGAAGTTACTCGCTCCTTATGCAAACAAGGAGCAGGGAAAAAACACTGCCTGAGTCACAATTTGTACCCTGGTCTGACTGTATTGACTATTTCCCTGTGCACTCCGGATCAAAGGAGCTGGGTGTCAGCCAGCAGCTAGCTTAACTGCATAGGCAGGGGAAATGCCGAAATGCATCACATCCACTTTTCCTTCTGACTGCAAGATGAACTGTAATCTTGGGAGTAAGACTAGCTATGAGGCTTTGGTTCAAAGTTATAAAACCCAGAAAGACATTCCATTCCCAGCATGACACTAATGGAATATTTCAGTGGTGAGTGGTTGGTTGAGAGCTGGTATAGGAAAGATCATGGATATAAGTGATACTTATGTGCTACAAACTTCAAGAAAAATGTCAAATGCACTGTAGTTTCCATTACACTGATTAGCCATGAGTGGAATGTGCAGGTCAGTTTGGATATTTTTTTCTTGTTGAAAATATGACATTACGGGGTTGGGGAGCAGGCAGGAGGATGCCACGTATTTACATCTTTGTGTTTTCCTTTAAAGCTGAAAACACCGCAATATGAGAAGTCACTTGTGAAAGTAAATTGCTTGGATTAGACTGCATTGCTGGTGTGTTTGAACAGAACATGTCAGGGGTCCTGGTTCTGGGACCATGTCCTCCCTGCCACCACTGAACAAGTAAGTTCTTTCCCAGGGGCTGCAGTACCAGGCATGTGGTTCCCTTATTCTTGTTCCAAGAAGCATAAACTCTGTTTAAAGCAACTAGCTCTATTCAAGGCAATGTCTGTAGTGGATCACCAGCTGCTTTACAACTGAAGTCTCTGACTGTTGTACCAATCCTTTAGCCTGACCCTTGTTTTCAGTATCCTGTCTCTGGATGCTTCCAGTGGCTGTGTTACCAGTCCTGGACCTCTTTGCCATACCTAGACAGATTCATCTGATCTATTACAATACAACTGAATTAAGATCAAACACTGGCATTAACTAGAAAAAAACCCTAGGTGAATATATTTTGCACTCCTGCTATATAGCCACAGGGTTTTCTGTGCAGAATGCAGTGTTCATAAGGCCATTGACAATCTTTGAATCCAGATTATGAAAGAAAAATACTGATAAAGTTTATTAGATTTCAATGTGATCTAAGGTATTTCCATTATAAAATTAGAGTGCCCGTGCATTAATTTTGGTAATTAAATTGGCTATGGGATAAAGGCAATATTATTTTTTTATAGTGAATTCCTGCAAACCTGATTTTTCACCTCTTTCTCAGAATATTACCATAGCAGATCAAATAATATATGATCCAGTAAAAACCATTTCTTCTCTCTTTCTCTCTTTCCCCCCTCCCCTTCCTTTCATCACTAGCAGTAAAAGTTTCATGAGAAGAACATATATATAAAATTGTGTTCTGCTGTATTTTTCTTCACCTTTGGGTCAAGATGGATTTTTGTCCTGCAAGGAGGAACCCAGTCACTTCATGGCCATGACTTCTATTATCGTCTTGCATTAGAAAGCTTAGATCTATTCAGCTGTGAAATAGCTTGTCCCTAAATTATGCAACCTTGATAATTCTCTGTTTGGCATTACTCAGAGATGCTCAGGGTGGAAGCATCACTTCTAGGAAAAGATGGTAGGAAGTTGAATGTGCCACCAGAACTTTAAAAAAAGAGGAGAGGGGAGAAAAAAAAAAAAAAAAGCCTCTCATATCTTAGGAAAGTACAAAATATCAGAAAACAGGTAAAGTGTCTTTGAATAGAGTGTTGAATATTTCTGAAGAGAAAATACCAGCTTTTTGTGGAATTTTCAATTATGCAGCTGAGCATTCCATGCCAGCAGAGAATTTTTTTCCACTGTCTAGACTCAGTGAAAGAAATCTAGTTTGTATATACACTTATACACATGCTCATGCTCATGCATTATGATGTCAGAAATGATGCCACAGTTAAAGACGGTTGGTTGAAATATACAGTTAGAGTAGAACTAAAATCCCTTCACACTTCAGTGACAGAATTCAATATCCAACTTTGACAATTTAACTCTTTAAAATAAAATCTAATTTAGAAAAAAATCTAATCGTTTTTGGTAAATAACTTGCAGAGGAAATCTGCTCCCTCTCTTGCTTGTTCTATGTTTGCTGGTTAGATTAAAACTTTCAAAATGTTTAAGACATTTGTAGGAGATATGTGGTCTTTTCCACAGCCAAAGGCAACTGTAGGATATCACAAAAATTTCAATATTCAGGATTTCTTCTCTGTATTGTACCGTTTGGGGATGGGTTATGTGTGAATGCATCTGTGCAGATGACAGGCTGCTCACATGGAAGAGTGAGGCAGCAAATGTTTTTGTACAGCCTGAGCAGCACCTGGGTTTGACCTTGACAACAGATTGAAGAAGTAGGCTTTTGAGGTAACATAGCAGCTGAACAAAGTTTGAGGCTGTAAATATAAAAAACCACCTCACTTGAATCTCTGGATGCTCTGGAAGGTGGGATTTTGTACAATTTTATAAATAAACAGAAATGCAACAGTGACACCATTTTCTCCTGCTTAACCAGAATACTCCCAAAAACATTGACTATTGATTCTGCTACTTCAGTCAAAAGAGATACTACAGCCCATATCCTTCAGGCATTCTCTAGCTAAAATAGTAACTTCTCCTTCTCTGCAATTGATATAATACCTATAGCCTAGTAGTATCTTGAACATAGTCCAAGTTCTGACATTTTAAATGTGAACAGATTTAGATTCTGTTTTTCAGAACACTTTATAGTGAACCACACAGAGATGCTTCAGTAAGGCTGCTCCAATCTCCAACTGCTTTTATTCCACCTTATTTCAAACAAACTTTTTAGGCCAGGACATAGGATAAACAGCAAAGAGAATGTAAGTTACTGCTTAGAATGACTGGAAGATGAAAAGTGGGCATGGTTTTGTATGGGTTGGGTTGGTGAAATTACGCAGAAGAAAAATCTAATGGTAGAGACTTTAAGAAGAGTGTGAAGCAAAGGCAGATTGGTATTTGTGTGGAGCCTGCAGCAAAGGTAGATTCCACTTTTTTGAAGACAAATATCTATGTAATTCCTTCCCCATCTCGCTCCAGAGTTTCATCTGGGCATTCCTGAGTGCAAAAATGCCAGTGGACATATTCAGAGTTCCAAGTTCTTTCTGATTTTCCTTCTGTTCTGTTTCAAGAGTAATAATATATTCTTTAAAATTGTTAATATGTCAGAAGATGTTGTCTCAGGAGGTTCTGTAGAAAATAATTTTATTATCTACAATATTTTTTCATTCCCTCAATAATTCAGTTACAGATTGTTTTGACTGTCTTTCTGCTAAAATACTGAGTGCATTATAGCTGGTAAAATAAAAATTTGACAGGCAAAAACATTTTGAAAGAATACGGTTCGCTTCTGCTGCATCACATAATGTTGTTAGCAATTACAAACACCAACTCCAAACACTCTGAAAGGTTTTCAAGGAATTTGACAGTTTAGAAATGTTCATCTACATGAAAGTAGCTTAATTCTTTGAAATGACTGATTCAGAGTGATATGGAAATACTCAGTCCTGATTTTTTTTTTCAATAAACTTTGGGACTGTGACGGATGCACACCACTCCTTAACCAAACTCACAGTAGTTTGGTACAGGCTCCAAAGGAGTAAAGTCTTGTTATAACTAGGCCAAGAACTTCTCGAATTCCAATCTGTTCTCTGAAAACCCAAAAAGGAGCAGAGTGACACAGGGAGCATCAATGCCTATGAGCTTGGAACATCAATCATGAAATGAACTCATCAGTTGTAGGTGGCTTTTCCAAGACTCATTTATCGAGATCAAAGTTTTGGGTACGAGGAGAATCATGTATACCTTTTCCATTGCGTGTAATTTGACTACAAGCCAACCACTTTACTCCATAAATATGGCAGCCTAAGTGGGCCTTCTTTGGGCTCTCCCTGCTAAGCAGCCCGGCTGCATGGCTGTGATCTCCACTTGAGCTGGAACAACTCTCTGCCTGCTCCTTGAGGAAGAGAGATTTTCACCAGCTGCAGATCTTTGGTAAGTGACCTGTATCGTGCATAACTTTGTATTATGGTAACTTTGATTTTCGTCTTGGTAACTTTGACTCTGCCGTGGTATTTTTGAATCATTGTTCAAGTGATTATGTAGTACAGTGATAGAGTGAACCTTGACATCAAACTTTGTTAATACCTTTGACAGTGGTTCTTTAAGCAATCTAAATCACCTATTCATGACAAATTGGCATAGTCAGCAAGATCCTAAATCAGGATTTGCAAAAAATTGTCATAGTCACCTTGATGACAAGTAGTATCACTGATTACATACAGAAGCACAGAATAAGTCTGAGTCCCAAATTCTCAGAATAAGGGGCTCATGACTACTGGCATGACTGGAGTGCTATTGAAGAACAATTACAGTTAGGAAAAGAAAATATTAAGCATGGTAAAAGAATAGAAATTACTTGTAAGATGTTAGGCACCTGCCTAGGAGCTGCCTGTCAGGATATGAAAAACCGTGAGAGAGAGACAAAGTCTAAGAAAGGCAGGAAGGCAGGAAGGCAGCTGAGTTATTAATGTCCCTGCAAACTGAACAGCTATAGAAGCAGTTACAGGAAGAAAAGTAGAAAAATCAAAAGTTGGAAGAAAAGATCAAGGTAATGCTCATGCAGTCTCCACATCACCGTAACTCCATGCAAGTTAGGAAGCTAATAGTGTCCCCAGAGGATTGGGATGGTGATATTTAGAATGATCCTGATGACCATGATGAGACAAATGTTAACTCCTTGCCCATTTCAGGTGACTCTGAACATAAGACTAGACCCATCATTAAAGCAGAATACTCTGAAGGACCTCAGGGAGGTGGTCTGCAATACACTGTGCAAAGCACTTGATGGCATGCCTTACAATTGGCAAACTTATAAGAGAAATATGGCAGAAAGCAAGGTGAAACTGAAACAGAATATTTGTGTCATGTCTGTCTCAGCAGAGGTGACTGAATAATGTTGAGTGGAGACAAAGCAAACTGTTATTGGGGTCTGAGATTTTTCTTAAACCTAGGACCCATCTTGGTAGATGAAGCCTATTCTGTCTCCAGCAGGGCAGCCTACTGGGCCAGGGGAATAGAGACCTTGGATTAGGGTGAACCTTCTGTGATCCCCATCTGTCCCCTAAGTGAGCTGTCCACTGCCGTCACCAAAGTCACCTGCAGGGAGAATCTGGTGATGTTGCCATACCTGCTACTGTAGATTACACTATGTTAAAGCCTCTAATTAGGGGAGCCCTGGCAGTTCTCACACCCTATTTAAATGCAAAACGTGATGAGATTAAAAGTGACACAGAGCACAATGAAGAATTAGGCAGTTACGATACCCACAGACAATTCCCTACGTGGGCAGAATTAATGCATAGTATTGTAAACTATGGATGTGAAATGGGGTGGGACAACCTGTCAGCTGAGAAAATGGACCCAAGACCCTGAGCAGAAAACTACAAGATGTGATGCATAACACAAACATCCCAACAAGGATTGGGAGGCAGACAAGCAGAACATAAAAACAAAGACCCACAAGTAGAGTCTAGAGGAAGAAGAAGTGAGTTATGGAGAAAAGAATTAGCATTTGGTGTTCTAAACATGGCAATACAGGGATGACCAACAAGTATAATTAAGCTTAATACAAGCATTCCAGAAATCGAGTGGAGGTGGGGAAATTAAACAGTCTCCTAATGTTCCACCACTGACACAGACTCCAGAAGGAGGCCAAAACAGCTTTAAACCTCTTAGGGGACAACTGCCAACACTGAATACAAAACCGAGTAGAGCCAGGATAGCAATTGGTCCTTCCCATCAAGTGAATGGAAGCCTACCAATGGCTAAATGAAGGAGGCCCTTACATTTTAATTCCACTTGGTCCTCAATGACAACTGACAAAATTTCTAATAGAAACAGGAGCACAAATTTCAATACTAACACACAGGATGCTGAGAATGGGCATGCATCTCGGACAGCAGAGAGTTAAAATCACCAGGGCAAGTGTTATATGCCAAGACACAAAAGATAATTTATGGCTCCTGGGAGAGAACCGCATGTTGCCTACTCACTTTCCAGTGAAAAAGTACGTAATATTTTGGGTGTTGATGTCTTGACCAGATGAAACTGGCACTTGCCAGATGGCAGCATGTGGTTCTTCAGTGCAAGTACCGGTCCCCAATCCTGGTAGAAATTGGGAGGCTACAGCATGTGTACTCCACTCAACCCTTGCAAAAATCTACCCTAAACTGGGCCAAACAAGCTAAAACCTACTTTAATATTTAGCTTGATTTCATTTAAAGAGACAGAACAGAGATATTCTGAGTGGGAAAGAGGACTTCTGTACAAGGAGTTAAACAAGTTGAGCCACTAAGGGGTCACCCATCTGGAAAAACCCTGCTAAGACATGTATTGTTTTCCCTTTCCAGGACTGATACTGGGAATGATACTGGCACACCTCCAGGGGAGATCAGGTTAACCATCGGAGGACTGCTCACGCTTCTTGCAGGAGCAACCATCACCAGCATGAACCAAATTTGGTTCACACGTTGACAAACTCAATCCACAGGAGGGAGACACTCACTTCTTTTATTTATGCTAATCAATATGGTAACTATCGCATATTCTGCACCATTCATGTTTCTCAGTTATGGGTGCAATCTACTGTAACAGCAATTATAAGGGAAGGCGATGGGGACACCTCACCCACTGAAATTCAAAAGGTAATTTGTGATAATGCAACTCAATTTGAAATGGATTTCCAGTCTTGGTGGCAACCTGTTATTTTCACTTAGGACCCCACTGACAGTAAAGGCACAGCTTTTGTTTTGACAATATGCAATGCTTTGGGATACACTGCATACCAGATCATTGTGCTGGGATTAAATCACAATGGAACTGTCTTCTGTCTGTTAGAACATAGAGTATGGGCACAGCAAAATGGGAACAAATGACAAACTATTGATGTATTGTACGGGAACAATGGGGATTTATTTGCGAAAGTAATACCATTAAGACCCAAGACATTTGTTGTGACACTGAACAAAATGCTTGTCATTTTCAAATACATCCTGGTGAAACCCCTGAACCTGTATTTGTATAACATTGGAAAAGAATGTGCTTGTATGAGAACTCTTTGTGATTCTATATTTATAGAAAACACCACTGTAGAGACATATAATCACACAAATATACATGCCAAAATTATGGGATGCAAATTTAACTATTTAGCTCCTGTCACATCCCACTAATTGCTACAATCTAACTATACACTGGATCAAGATTTATTGCCTCCTACCCCAACTGGAATGAATCTCACGATGGTAAGAAAACTTGCAACATGATGATCTGAGCCAATTGATAAAAGGAGTTCAGAACAACGGACAAAGACCCCTAATAACCGTCCATCGTAATGCAGAGAGGATACACCGCATCCTAGAAAGAGTGAGGAAAGATGGAGAACAACACTGGTGGGAAACTCTTTTTGGATGGTCACCAATGGCAACTAGAATTTTGAATTTGATGCTGCATGCAATTGTAGTTTTGTTACTTTTGACCTTATTATGCTTATTGCTTATAATCATTCTGTATACCAACGTTTGGCAAAAGACGAAACAAATTATTTTAATCCAACATGTAAAACATATGCATTCAACTGATTCTGTATGTGAAATGGTATATAACTAGCATTAATTTGGACACTTAAACTAAACAACTTGACAAATAATTGTACCCTTACTGCTGATCTGCAATAGTCAACATATTTATAACATAGAGGCAAGAAGTAACCATACTCTACAATTGTAGTCGATAAAGTAGATTGACTGTAGGCATGGGCTGGAGTGTCACAGATGCACAGTTCGTTATAGGCACCATAAAAGATAAAGGCCTAAGCTGTAACTGGACCAACAACTTCTCTAGTTCCAATCTGTTTTCAGAAAACCCACAAAGGAGCAGAGTGACACGGTGAGCACTGACGTATATGAGCTTGGAACACCAATAGTGTGATTAAGTTATGATCTTTCATCATCAGGAGATCTTTGCTAAGTGTTCGATATCATGCATAACTGTGTCTTACGGTAACTTTAATTCTTGTCTTGGTAACTTTGACACTGCCTTGGAATTTTTGAATCGTTGTTGAAATGATTGTGCCGTACAGGAATTAAGGGAACCTTGCCATCAAACTTCGTTAAGTCACACTTTAACAACAATATATTTCCATAAAAACCCTTTTGCTAATACATTTGACAGTGGTTCTTAAGTGGATCTAAATCATCAGTCATGACAGGGACCACTGGAACCTTTTTTCATCAACTGAGAGCTGTTGAGACCTTCAATAAACTGCCTGCTGATGGAAGCCCTTCTTCTGAACCATTTGCTGTTCTTGAATGACCTCAGCTGTTCTGCAGAGAGCGCGTGCTTAAATTTCTTGCTGCATCATGGCCACAGTGTTTATGGTGTTAACTTCCACTGCTTAATCACTAAGGTAATTAAGTGTTTTATGAGCAGATTAGATTTGCTCTATAAAAGAATAAACCACAAATGCATATGCTAAATAGCAATAGTGATATCATCGTTGATTAGACATGAGTTTGGTGAATACTAAAGTGGGAGTAAAAAGAAGCAAATGTCTCTTCGGAGAGAACTTCCACTTCACATGACAAATAAATATTTCTAAGTCAATCATTCCCATCACCAAGGAGAAGGTTGTGACCCATCACTTCAACACAAACATCCTCCACTTAACTTTATTTTAGAGCTGAATTCCTGAGCAACAAAATAGAAGGTGTGGTGGAAATGGCACAAGTATTGTGACATCTTCCCTCATTACAAATTAGGTTGTGAGGTACTTCAACATGGAAAACAGACTTTGTGCCTTCTGCAAAGTCATAATCTTACTCTTAATGCTTTAGTAGCCTAATTAATGTAAGTACACAAATCTGAATAATTGCTTTGGGGTCATCTTAATTAGAACTCCATCTTTTAATTGGCAGAGAGATTAATTAAGATATACCCTCAACCATCCACTAAATCCCATCCCTTATATTTTATGAAGAATTATTCCATCTCTACTCAAGTGCAGGCCAAGAATACTAATCCTACCTCACCTTTCCACTCTGCCAGAAGTAATGCTACAAACAAACGTCCTTGCACATATATGCTAAATCACATGGAAAGCCAGACATCTGGTTCCCTGGATTTCCCATGCATGGGAATCACCACTATAACTCCTTCCATGGAAATTCAGAGGAAAAGAAAGGGCAGAGCAGAAGAAGTGCTGCCCCAGACTTGAAGGACCAAAAAAGAGACCAGCCCTCTCAGAGGAGCACTGGACATGTCCAAGCCTTGTCAGCCTGAGGAAGAGGAGCTACAGGCCTGCAGCCATGGTAGGATGCCTGGAAATTCCTGGGTCAGGGAAGGATGGAGGAAAAACTTAAAAAATTAATCGTGTGAGAGTTTTTAATGGACAACTTTCTTTTATCTAGAATGCATGAATTCTCATTAGTTTCTCAATCTCAGCCCTATAACCTAGGTTACGTACATCTGCGCTGAGTTTTCAGGGGAAATGGAGAACTGGAAAAAGTTGGAAGGTGGCATTTCCAGACAAGTGCTTCTGCCATGTGTAAAAAATTCTGTGGCTATTTACAGCCAACCCTTGGTGCTACTGTTCAGTTTCTGTTGACATCTCATCAGATGAGGGTCCAAGAGACCTCTTAGGACAGATTAAAGCCAGGCTGCTTTTGACTATGCCCAACACTTGTCCAGTCTGGGAAGAGGCATGTCTCTGCAAAAATTGATATTTCTTTATGAAAAATGAAATCTTAACCACCAACCTACAGCAAATCAATTCCTTCTGTACTACCAATCACTCAAAGAGGACACAGGATAGTCTACTGTCAGAGTGATTAAATTTAGTTGAAGTGATTGTGGAGTTAAAAGACTAGTTAGCAGATTTATTGCCAAATCAGATACTTCGTGATTAAACCTACTTCTTGATTAAATCCTTGGGCCCCAATAGTATGCACCCACAAGTGCTGAAGATGCTGGCTGATGTTATTGCTAAGCAACTCTTCAACATCTTTGAAAGGTCATGGAGAACAGGAGAGGTGCTTGAGGACTGGAGGAAAGCCAATGTCACTTCAGTCATCAAAAAGGGCAGGAAGGAGGACCCAGGAAACTACAGGCCAGTCAGCCTCACCTCCATCCCTGGAAAGGTGAGGGAACAGCTCATTGTAGAGGTCATCTCTAAGCATGTGGAGGAAAAGAAAGTTATCAGTAGTGATCAGCATGGATTCACCAAGTGGAAATAATGTTTGACCAACATGATACTCTTCTATGATGGCATGACTGGCTGTGTAGATGAGAGGAGAGCAATGAATGCTGTATACCTCGAATTCAGCAAGGTTTTTAACACTGTCTCCCATAACATTCTCATAGGGAAGCTATATTTTAATTGTATTTGTCTTACCCCTTGAAGAGGAGTGTAGCCACCAGTTCGAGGGAGGTTCTCCTCCCCTTCTACTCTTCCCTAGTGAAGCCCCATCTGGAGTACTGAGTCCAGTTCTGGGCTCCCCAGTTCAAAACGGACAAGGAACTACTGGAGACAGTCCAGGGGAGGGCTACCAAACTGATGAGGGGACTGAAGCCTCTCTCTTATGAGGAAAGGCTGAGAGACCCAGGGCTGTTTAGCCTGGCGAAGAGAAGAATGAGAGGGGATCTCATCAATGCTTATCAATATCTAAAGGGCAGGTGTCAGGAGGATGGGGCCAGTCTCTTTTCAGTGGTGTCCAGTGACAGGACAAGGGGCAGCGGGCACAAACTGGAACACGGGAAGTTCCATCTGAACATGAGGAAAAACTTCCTTACTCTGAGGGTGTCAGAGCAGTGGAACAGTCTGCCTAGAGAGGTTGTGGAGTCTCCTTCTCTGGAGATATTCAAAATCCACCTGGATGTGATCCTGTGCTACTTGCTGTGGGTGAACCTGCTTTAGCAGTGGGGTTTAACTAGATGATCCCCAGAGGTCCCTTCCAACCCCCACCATTCTGTGATTCTGTGAAGCAGTTGAACAAAAAGTCAACATTTCCTCCTTCAAATAGGGATTCTGTCTCGTCTGTTGAATGTTAGATGAAAAGTGTCCCTGCGGCTGCTGACTTATACTTTAACAAATGGTGTCTTTTCAAGTCCCATTTACACAGGAGGTGAACCTGGACTTGTGATCCCACCAGGACTCCACCATCTTAGAGAAATCTAGGAAGTCAGATGAGTTGCCATTACCACTAGAAGGTCTAGTTTCTTCCAGTGTTTTTCTCAGAGGACAACATATAAATCGCTGTCAGATGAGCTGGTACAAGCTGTTGGGAGAGCAGCGGTGATATAAATACGTTCCTCCTGTTTCTCTTTCACCAGAAAGAACCCATTTTTACCACAGCTGCAGGTAAATCTTTAGCTAAGTTAGAAAGTAGGATTGAGGGGATTTTTGTATAACAGCAGTTCAGAAACTGACAAATAGTCTTTGTTTCTAATGAAACTGCTCATGTCATACCATGAACAGAAGCATCTCTCTCTAGCGTTTCCTTCAAGCACAAATTTAGAAACAAAAATCCTACTACACCGGGAGATAAAACTATGGAAAATATTCTGCTTCCACCTGTGAAGCGAGGCACACTATTAATAACATTGTATAGCACAGAAATACTCTCCAAACACACACCCACACCCCATACCCCCCATAATAATAAAAATGTATTTGCCTTCAAAATTATTTTGGTGACCCAGTGAATACTCAAGTAGCCATGTACCTTCATTAGTGTACCAAAGTCACATCAGAATGTGCAGAACCTTTATTAGTTTTTCATTAAACCCAAAACAAATTATGCATTATCTCACACTCTGCTAATCAAAAGAAATAAGGGGGTTCAATGTGAGGGATATGACCCAATTAGCTTTTTCATAAAGAAATTATGCTAAAAGTTTGCGTGTTATGAAATAAAAATAACTGTGGGAAGAAACTCAATGTCCTTGAAGAAAATCCTGCTAGTTGAAGGAAATGGTCTGTCTGGAAAACATGCATGTAATGGTGAAAAAGGCTGTACTTCCTCAGTTCCACAGTTTGTGGTCTTACTTTCAACAGGTTTGCAAACAGTGGCCCAGGTCAGTTCCTTCAGTAACAGCTTTGAAATAAAAGGAGAGCATAACCACCATCAGTGATGAAAGACGTGAGAATAACGTTAGCACATTTCCTGCCCAGAACAAACCCACGTAAGAGTCACTTTAAACCATTAATAACAGAGGTAGACGATATTGTTATTGTGGAAGCAATGTGCTTGGCCACCTATATGTGCAAGACACAGAGAGAGCCCACACCTTTACTTGTCTGTAGTGCAGACCTGAGAAAAGCTGAAGAGAGATAGAAAGCACGAGAAAACATTTAATCCTGGCAGACTAGTGTGTAGAGACAGAAGCTGTGAGCAAAGAGGTTGCTGCTTCTGGTTTGATTCCTTCAGCATTCAGGTGAACAGGTCTGTGTTCTCCAAAAAAAAAAAAAAAAAAAAAAAAAAATCACAGGTCCACTTCAGAGACCCACTGGCTTTCATCACAAATTTCTTCTAAGCAGAACACCCTGCAAAATCACAAATGTGTGGCTGAATGCTCAGGTCAAGGGAGCAATTGTTGCTTCCATGTTGTCTTGTCATCTAAGTGACATTACGGACACCAAGGCATCTGAAGGATCCTGGCATCAGGGGACCTGTCCCATGAAGAAATCAAAGGAGTTGTCCAATGAGGAATATAATAATATTTCCCTTTATGAAATTAAGACCTCCTTCCCAACCTTCTGGCCGCTCAGAATAATTCCAGCATTGTTATAACACATTCATTTGCCCTCAGGTGAAAGAAAGTGCCTCACCAGAACATTTCCACCCAGGGACATTAAATATAAGCAGATTGGGGTTGTGAGTGAAAGCCATGTGTTAGAAACCTTCTCATCTACACACTTCCCTCCCCTCTGGGCATTAATATCCCTTCTCCGACAGGGTCCTCGGAGCACTAAATCCTGCAAGGCTGTCTCAGGACTTCAGGATTTTTAATAGTATTTCTCTCTAATTGCAATTAAATTACATTTTATACAATTAAAATTCAATCTCAATCAAGACAATGTGAGAGACAACAACAGTAATGAGCTACAGACAGGCATGTGACACACACTGGGCTGATCCCGAGCGGAGCTATGGAATTGCTCTGCTGCAACCCAGCTGTCCTGAAATGATATAACACATAATAAAACCAAAGCAGATACTGAAGGAAAGCTACTCTTAGGAAATATGTATAGGACTTTTTTCTGGAACTTCTTTACTTCCTTACAGAATGGAAAATGTGTTGAAGCTAGAAGAGAAATAAGTAGCAATATCAAAACCTACCATTTTTCTGAGTAAAGACAGTTATTGACAATCTCTACTTTTGTATGGATTTATATTTTTATGTAGGCTTTTGTCTGTCTTACAGGACCTAAATAAATGACAGATATGTGACAATGGAATATAAAATGGACATCTTAATATAGATTACTTTCCTTGATATCACATAAATCATAGACTTTCTAGTGGATGAATCATATCCTGCCCAGTCTTCATTAAAAATAATCCTTGATATTATTCTACTGTATTGCCTAAGAGAGAAGCAGAGCAAGGCTGGAACTAGTCTGAGACTTGCCTTTAGTACCAGACAGGAGGCAACAGAACTGGTGCTTTTGTAGGTACATCCCTCCTCAGTGATATCCTCTGAGCTATTTGCCAAAGAATTTTGGAAAACAGAATCAAAATGGCTCTCAGTCCGTGCCAGCCAGGACAAGACAGGAGGTTGGAATGGCTGCTTCCATGCCCTCAGGGGCTCCAGTAATGAGGTCCACCTACAGATGACAAGGTCCACCTATTCAGGACTCCTCTATGAGCTGCTTAGCACCTTGTAAGCATACTGAGCTGAGGTCCAGGCAGCCTGTCAGATCATCTCGTTAAGAAGTGACAATGAATCAACCGCAAAATTCTGTTCATGCACAGCTTAAGAAGGTTTCAAGTTTTGAGCCCATTCACATCTCATTTTTCAGGTTCTGATAAGCATATAACAGTGTTTTGAAGTTGAAATTCAGATTCTCCTCCCAGGACTATTTTTCTATATTTTGGTCAAAACTGAAGAAAACCAAAAGCTTTCCTGCTTCAAGCAGAATAGATTGTATATTGGAATGTTCCCTATAATCAAATCAAAGGTGTTATAGGAGCTCAGTAATAAATGAGCTTCCAATTAATTAAAAACAGCTCTCCATATAGACAGATCACTCCAGAAACTGTCTTTTTTTTCCCCCTCCTCCTATATCAACATCAGTGGTTACAAAGCAGGAAGGTTTTCACTGGAGTTTAATTGAAAACATCGTGATTGAAGAATTGTTTCACTCATGGTGAAATTCATTCTTAGTGAATTAATGTTAAAAAATAAATAGAAATATTATTAGTTCCACTGTTAAAATGTAATGTATTTGGGTACAGTTTTTGCACTTGCATAGTTTTTTACTTAAGCACTCTAAAATTGGTAATGTAAAATTGGAACTTCTGTCATTTTTAATAGAATTTTTAATAGCATTTCTCTCTAATTGCATTTAAATTACATTTTAGGCAATTAAAATTCATTCTCAATCAAGACAGTGTGAAATGCAGCAACAGTTATTTTTATGTCACAAGGGAGAAAAGGATTTTTTTTTTTTTCCAAATGATAGCAGTAGGATGAAAGGGCTCATTTCAAACAATCTAGGTATTTTGAGCCAGTTTACTATAGGTGTTTTGGTGTCAGGAGAGTTGCTCTGAAGAAAAATCAAAAAGTGGACACTTTTCTGCTTTACTTGGATAAATACTCCATGCATTTGCAAGGCATAAAATTTATTCTGCAGGACACTTCAAAGAAAACTGTCCTAAGTGCGTGCATTCTGCTACAGTGCCAAGGATTTGCTGTGGAGTAAGCTGAAAGCATATCAACTGCCCCATGAAGATGCTCCTTCGGTGTGCTCTGTGCTATGTACACCGTGGGGAAGACATGAAAGAGATGTGAACTCTTTGGATTTACTCTAGGACACTGGCTGAGAGTAGTAATTGTGATATGTGGCCGTATCTTAGTACCCCGCATATTAGGAAAGGCACTTTTACAATATTCGTGTGTGGGCACTACAAGATAAAAAGAGCAGACAATCCTGAATCATCACTGCTTCAGGTCCTTCAGTTTCTAGGAAACTGGCGACTTACGTATCTACATGCAGGGTAGAATCTTGATAGCATCTACCGAGTTCCTGATGAATAGAGGCTCAAGCACCTTAGGAATGGTGAAAGGAAAGGAAAAAAATGTTCCTTTGTTACCTAAGAACATGTTTGGTACAGAACAATCAAAGACAAAAGGAATGATAGATGTAAGGGGGTGAGTATGTGTGTTGGGGGGTGTTTAGACTTGAGCTACAAGATTCAGGATACTCCTGATGCTGATTGGTGCGACACCCTCTACCTCAGGCCATACTAAGCTTTAACATTGACTTGGGGCGTGATTTTAGATTCATAAAATAGGCAAAAGTTCAAGTGCTCATTGAGAGAGATCATGCTGGAAATAAGGAATAAAATTTATGCGTGAGAAGTTTCCAAGGGCTTACAAAGAAAGCAGATCAAAAAAGGCATTTCTACTACTCAGATTAAAAATGTGTCTCCTCAACAGACTGACCCCAGCAAACCAGCTGTCACTGTTTCCCAAAGTCCTACCTAAGCACGGTCAGATAGCACAGTTGCTTCTTAGAATAACACTCATTCCAAGGGCAACACTCAACAACCAGTGAAACAAAAATCTATTCCTTTTGTCTTGGTGCTACAGACTTTCCTGAGCCAGTGAAGTTCTGACAGAATTACAGTCTGTGATCTCCGAGCTAGGAAAAGGGAGGATGCTGGACAGAAGGGCTGACAATGTCAGGAAGGAGAAGTAACCACTCTCAGGCTGCTGGCCGGCAAGAGGGCTGGGGCTGCAAGAGGTAGGTACTTCTCATCCTTGCCTGAGGGAAGTGTGATGCTCAACAAATCCAACGATCTGGGTAGAACAGCTAAACCCCACGGTCTGATGCACCAGCATCTGCGTTTATGCACACAGTTGTCTGGGTCTGTATGTGACTTTGAAGCTGAAGAGTCTGCATCCAAAGTCATTGTTAAAACATTTTCATCCTGGACCTGTGTCAGTGCCATCTTTGACATGGAAAGATACCAAGGCTGTGTGGGCCTGCTCAGAAACTTTGGTCTGTCTACCTTTATCTCCATTCGTAGTAAATCCATCTTGAACTTTAGTCTCCACAGCAGGTAGACTTCTGTTCTTTCCAAAAAGTGTCAGTTTCTCTACCTGAAACAGCCTGCACAGCCCTTGCTTTGAAGCTCGTGCCTGATAGGAAATGACTCTTACTGAAATCTCTCGCTAGGGCACTGACTTGCCTCATCAAATGTTCTTTATGAGTATTCTCTATGATTTTCTTCCCCTACAATTCATACTGGAGAACATAATTCAGAAACAAAATTAATAACAGCAGCCTCTCAAGATGGTGTGGTAAAACTGATCCAGATTTCTGTTAATGGCCCTTGCATCTGACTTACTATTGTCCCTGATTGCCTTCCTGTCATTTATGTGTGTAGTCTCTGCTGCTTATACAGCTGGAAAATCTCATATTTGTTTATTTAGAGAGGCAGAGTTGGAAGAACAAACTTCTTGGTCAAATTCACAGAGAGCAAAACTTGGTAGCAAAACTTAAGAACTGGATTTAAAATTTAATCCAGGTTTTTAAGTATATATTCTGTCTACAGTTTGGTACAAGTAGCAGTTGTTTCTTGCCTGAACTTCTACTAATGTTAGAGCAATATGGGAAAATTACTAGATTGCTTTCTGAGATGAAAACTGAGTCTTTTGTGGGCATGTTCTTGTTCTTACTACACTTGCTTTCTATGATCACGCCAGGTAAAAATAGGAAGGTATAAATATTTATGCAGAATAGAGCTTAGGGAGGCACAGCCAGAGCATTTCACAGGCATTTGTATCTACATGAATTTGGGTCATCTTCATCCCATAAAAGGCTGATGATTGTGAGCCACAAGAGGAGATTTAGCCTCTGCAGTTCTTCAGGTCCCCATTATCCAGGTGGTTCTTCAATTCGAAACCACAGCAGGAACAATTATACCGTTGCCACAGAAGTTATTAGTCATACACATATATTACTCATACACATAAAATACAGAGCCCTTTATTAAAAGCTGTTAGTGGGCAACTAAGTTTGGGGGAATTAATTGAATTTTTTTTTTTTTTTAATAAAGGCGCAATTGAAATGGCTGGTGCTTTTAGAGGTTATGGATCAGTTGTGATGCAGTCATACAAGCCAGGCCATAATGTAGGATGACATTTGGGTTAGAGCTGGTACTGCAGTAATTGTTCATCCATATAGATTTTCATTGAGTAAGTTCCATTTTAGTGTCTATAGATATTTGCCACATCCATTTTGATGCTAAATGTTCTGTCCAGGAGATTGCAAATGCATTTTAAAGACAAAAGGCACCCATGGTAGGGAGGTGTGCTAAGAGAATGACACAGCAGTGACAGCAATTAGTTACCTTCTTCATTACTGGGTTCATAGATTATACATCTAGATTATAAAGTCTGATCTAAGGCATAAATCAGAGGGTTTTGCTGAATTGATTTTAGTTTGAATCACAGCATGTCTCCCAAGAAAAAAATCCCAGCTTTATTCTCGAATTGTCCTGAGGTCCTTAAGAAATTCAGGAAAGGCTGTCAATAATATGAGATGGAATAGGTATTATTTCTTTCCCTCTGTCTCTCTGTCTCACCTCCTCTCCACCTTAGATATATGGAAGAGGCACCATGTCAGAGAGTCGGCAATTCTCTCACAGGTGTCAAAGTGGGGTTACCCTAGTCGAGAACTTGTATACTAGTGATAAGCAAGATTCAGCTGGGAAGGAAATATCCTCTGTAGCATCGTCAGATGAAGGATTTCACCCTGCCTGCTCTGGATTTTACTAGTCTTTGAATCTCCTGCTTTTAATCCTTTTGAGGGATGGTTTTCATTTGTAAACCCACAGGCATGTCCTTGTGAACTGTAAAGACTGCAGAAGACTTGCATGCTGCATGAACTTTGTGTGACAAATTCACTACCATGAGTGTCTGGGGAGAGTATGCTTTGGACTAGAGATAAAGCTGATAGAAAGGAACCAGTTAGAGAATAACTGTATAGGGCTTCCAACCTTCAGAGTGCACCGCAGTTAGAAGTATCTTATAATGGAGCATAATTATTTTAATCGCTTTCACTAAGTACCCCGATCAGCCTTACCATTAACAAGTAGGTTATTATCCCTTTCACAAACATACCAGGGTAGCAGAAAGAGATGCTATTACTTAGTAGACTGAATGGATATGGTAGGAAAAACCAGACACACCTCTCAAAGCTGGTCGTCAGGTCTGAATGAATATGAATAGAGATTTTGGTGGCTTAACAGAGTTTTGTTCTGAAGGGGATCCTTCTGTTGTAATTAATTTGGATATTTTGTAGATCTGAGTAGTACTGAGGCTAAAAGAAGCTGAAATATTTTTAAACAAACGCCATACAATTTAAAGCCATGCAACAACGAGTGGCTCCTTCCTAGGTCTGCTCAGTTGTGTTAGCTCTAGCACAGTCTTCCTTGCTTCTAAATCATTTCAATGACATTGTGAAGACCAAAAGGAAGGTGAGACTTGTACTACCATAAAGCTACATTAAAGTTGTGTTTCATTACTAGAAGCTAACCTTGGGAATGACTAGAAATAACTGTAACATTGCATTTAATTTTGTGCTGTGAAATTCATTGCATGTATTTGAAAAACTAGTGTGTTGATTACATCTATTAAAGCGTAAATTATTGAGAAAGCAGATGTAAATGCTGCTTCCTTACTTTCTTAAGCCTTGGTAAAGCAAAGTCAACAGTGCGTGCAAATAAGAGTAGGCAAAAGCATGAGTGTCCTTCTCCAAAGCTCCAGCACCAAAGCAGTCCTGCTCCGTGGCTACCCAATGTCAACGATCCAGCTCTTTGAACAAAAAATACAGTGTAAAAGGGATTAAAAACAGGTGGACACTGAAAGTACACAACAGGCAAAGGCGAGGATGTCCATGACCCACGTGAAAATGCACGTGCATGACAATGTGGCCCATAGCATTTCTTTAGAGGCCTTTGCAGTTGTCACAGTTCATTATGTTTCATCGATTAGAACAAAAGGACAAAATACGTAGAGATTTGTGATCCTCCGTTTTAAAATGCTTCAGACCTGAAACACTTTTATTTGACACTGCTGCAACACTTTCGTGTTTGTGATACTTCGCCCAGTGTTATCTGGACATCATCAAGTCATTTTATACTCCCAAAATATTTTTCAGAGATCCAGTTGGAACTCGCAAAACGATGTTCAGATATTTTTTTCCTCTAGCATGTGGCAATTGTAATGAATCAGAGTTTATTCTGTGTTCTGCTGATCACCATAGTAACCTGTACTCTCTGTATTTAACAGGAAACAAAAAGTTATTTACTCGACAGGGATGGAGTTCTGGGAAGCATTTGTTTATGAACGTTGGAAAAACATTTTAACGGGACTATTTGCTTCTCAGGTTGTTTTCTGTACCAGTGATTTGAACTTCATCTGTCATGCAGACTTCACAAGAAGAAATTGGTTGTGGTCAAACTGTATTCCTTAGGATTACAGCTGTTTTCTACTCTTACCGGTTGTTATACAAAGCTAGACAGGGTGCTCTTTGGTCCATATTGTTTATGTTTATTGTAAAGCACAGTAAAGGTATCTTGCTAGATATTGGTCTTGGTTTGTATTCTCAGGAACCAAAGGGATTCCTAAAATGCAAACAAGAGATAGGAATTGCTTATTGTTATTTAATGAAATCATTGCTGTTTAGTATCAGACCTCTAGAGGTCCATTTATTTTCAAGCCCAAACTGCATTGTCTATCAGATTTTAATAATTCCTTTGGCAGTGCAAATTGATTTATTTTATTTTATTAAATGATTCACTTCCAGTGTGTTAATTGATCTTTCTGACTGGTTATTCTTCATGCGGATCAATCCATTGATCTGCCTCATTAAAAGTGGCCCACAACACGCAGAGATGGAACAGGGGCAATAACTGGTATCCAGTGTGGGGCAGAGAAATCTATGGGAAGCTGATGAGCTCTTCCTGCCCAGCCCCTTGCTCTGTGGAACTCAGACACCAAATCTGTCTTCTTATTGAATGTTTCCTTAAGCAAATTTTAGTCTTAGAGGGCAAGCTATAGGGAAACCAGGGTGATTGCCCCTGCAGTATTTCTTAATGAAGAGTTTCTGCACTTTCAGTACCCTGGTGGAAACATCCCATATGACATACCCTCAGAAATGTTTATAAAGCAAACCATCAGGAAAAGATGTGGTCATTACATTTCTGACCTCCTCTACCTGCAATGAATTCTTCATTATTGAACTTCATTATTATATATCCATAAGACACTTAGATTTTTTTCTACCTTGACATTTTACCTATACCATAATTACAATCACACATTACTGAGGTAGTCTCCAGTCCCTCAAGCATTCATGTATTCTAACTATCTTTTGTTAAATATTTTATCATGCTGCAGTGAACCATATTTTACAATGCATACACATTTAAGGTCTGAATTTCACCAATTCTACAGGGAATGTTTTAGGCAGAAGGGTAAATTTATTTTTCCTAAGTTGGGAGGATTTTGATGGCAATTCTGAGACATTAAAATGTATGGAAAAAATAGTTAAAACCACATCTATTAATTCAGAACTTTTATTTTATGGAAAAAATAGTTAAAACCACATCTATTAATTCAGAATTTTATTTTATCAGAAACATAGGGCTAGTGGTTAATATACTTATTTTATACACTTAAATATATATTATCTCCTGTAGAAGCAGATGTAATCAATACCAAGCACCAAACAGTATCTGTATATTGATTGTACAAAAAAACCCCTTTACACCCATGCTATCAAACAGGTTTTCTAATCTCTATTATGAGTAATGAAATTTGAAGGATGTGCGAATGTATGTGCAAAATGAACTATTATTATCGCCTCTTCTCTGTGTGTGTTGGCATTGCAGACTACCAGTTTTGCTGAAGTGATTATTTGGTCATATCAAGGGATAGAAAATAAGATTGTCAAAGCATTATTCAGAAGGAATTGCTGAGTAAGCGCATTGTGTTTTTTCTTTCCTGCTAAGAGATTAAACATCATACCTGGATATTATCTCATAAATACCACACACAGAGTACTTACGAGATAGATAGGGGAAGACTGGTAGCAAAAGCAAAAATCAGAGGCACTAGGAGTTAGGAAATGTTACCTCTGACAGATGCATTTTTCTAGCGAATGAGCTTACTGGGAATTCCACGGATTTTCTCTATAAAAGCATTAATCGAAATATTAGCAATGATATTTCATTCTAAAACCTGCAGTAGATAGGGACGTGGGGATCGTGTGCTTGATGGTTTAACTTTGGAGACTAGGTTCAGGTTTTGGGGCAGCTTTATAGCAAGCTAATACTGCATCATCTCTACTCTAAATGTTCAAAGGTACAGAAGTCTCATTTTCAAATTTATTCAAGGCAAGTCTATACAGGCAGGAGCACAAAAACATCCGCCTTTCACTCTGAAATGGGCAACACAAACTAGTTCTGAAGAGGAACCTTATACCTATGCCCAAGCTATTAAGCCCCACTGAGCTTTCCTAACACTCAGGATCAGCCCAAGTGCTTTAGCCAAGGGCAGGATCACGAGATTCATGCCTAACTCAGAGCACAGACAGGTAAAACTTGAATTTGCCCTTGCAGCTTATCTGCAAAAGCAGGGGTATGGTATGTTTGAATGATGTAATACTGGATATATTGGGTACAATAAGAAGATCTTAGATGGGAGACCGCATACATGCAAAGCATTAGACCATTAATGACCACAGTTTATACTTTCACATTCTGATGATCAATGTATGCTTGCATCCTTTTTTCCCATAAAATAAAAGAACGATTTCTGAGGTAATGGTGAATGGCTGCTAAAGGACTTACATATATCAGTTGTACTTAATTTATGCATTGAAGAATTCGCATAGGTATTTAATTTCCTTCGTAAATGTCATTAGCAGAGAGCACTGCTGAGAGATACCACGTACAATCTACCTTTTGTTAATTTACACAGAGCCATAGTACACAGGTCACACATGCCAAATAGAAGACTTCAGCTCAAAAAACAGAAATATAACTGTAGAACAGATTTGCTTGCACAAATGCATGGAAAATTTCAAATAAAGCAAAAAGGCAATATTGATTTTCATATAGCCACCCCTAAAAATACAGGTTTTACAGAGTCGATACTGTCTTGATTTAGGTTCTGACCCAACCCAAAAATCTCAGATTCAGCTCTATCCACTTATTATTGATTTGTCTGGCATGCTGGGTTGTTTTTTTTCCAGAAATGCTTTTCTGCTCTCAAATTTTAGCTAGCTCTCTCCAAAGAATGTCTAATACAGTCACAAAGAGCAATTCTATTCCTTACAACTGAGCTATTGACTATCGTAATAAAAAGGAAAGGCAGAAGTCATGTCAGCTTAGCTTCTGACAGGACCTTACAGCGCTCCTTCATTCAAGAACACTTATGTAATCAACAAGCAATGAGTAATGAGTTGCAAAATATCAGCAGCCCTTAATTTTCTATCAGGTATCATAAAAGCTTTAAAAAGCTGTGCTCTTTTTAAGGAATAAAAAGACCTTATAACTATCACCAAGACATCACTTCTTTGCTATTTTACTATAATACCTCTTTTATTTTTTTTTTTTCCTCCTGTTATCTGACATCAAAATTCCTATAATTTTAGACATCAGGACCATATACCAGCAAAAAAATTCCACAGGCAGAGAGCTGAAAGATATTATTTTTGCTATTTGTAGACAGTAGTTTCACCTGATCTTCACATCTTCAGCACCTTCTTCATCTTTACATGGGGAGGAGGGCAAGATGAAGGAGCACAAAGAGACAGCACAGCTTCTTTAATAAGCCTCAACAATTTTGCTTTGATTAAATTTGTACAGTAAAATTGAAATCCTTTGGGTTGAGGTAAAAAAGCCTTGGTGATGAATCACAGAGGAAATCAAGAGATGAAATAAAGCCATGCTTAGAAGAGATTAAACAACCCATAAATTTTTCAATGAAAGTAGCACGTAGGAAATAGATACAGAAATGATTGGTTGAAGTGCAAAGGTATGTTTGGGCCGGAGGAAAAGGAAGGGTAAATTTGTCTGGGGAGTAAATCTGTTTAGGTCATTATAGTGCAATGAGGTCATGATCCAGAAAAACACCTGAGCATATGTTCGGTTTTAACGCGTGAGTTTCTCTCTCAAAATCTGAGCTCTGCTCACTTGTTCAGGCTCAGGTTTAAGTGATTTCATTGTAGCCAGGATCCTCTCTTGAGTTACATGGCCCCACTCCAAAGCCCATTAGCCAACTAACAGAAAGATTGAATGGCTTTAGATTTGGTATCTACCTGAAAAATCCTTCTTCTGGACACAGAAAAGTGTACGCTCTGCTTTCCATTATGGCATGTGCTTAGAAATGGAAATGTATTTTTGCACACACAGAGACTGAAGGACAAGGAATGACGATGGCAGCCAGAAGGGATGTTACATTGAGACTCTGCAAGCTTTTCATTTCTGGAAAACTGTTAATATTTTGTGAGAGGTGGCACATGATAATCAGTTTTAACTTGGCCAAAATTACTATGCATGTAATTCTTATTTGTATGGTACAGTTAGCAGTGCCTGTGCTTGCAGGCTGCAGGGCCACAGTGGAGAAGGACTGGCTCAGGGCAGACAGCTGTGCCACCAGCACGTCTGAGGACAAGGCAAAGCAGCTCTGCGTCTCCTCCCGGCAGCACAAGCGGGGCTCTCCAAAGTGTCTCTGTGAAGCCACTTTATGTTCAGTCATTAACTACTGATTATAAGAAATGGATTCTTAGATTGTTCTTCCTACTGCAAGGATTTGGTGGGATTTCTGGCCATGGGCAGAGGAATGACTTTGGGAGAAGTCTGAAACACTAATTTGGGCTGATTAGCTTGTGAAAAGACCACAATTTTAAATCTTACATATTTTTCCCTATCTTCTCATCCCTACGAGTCCATATTGCTTCCTCTCTAAGACCAAATCTTCTATTTTCTAGATCAGAAAGAAATACCATTTTGGCTTTTCAGAAACGAACAAGGTAGAAAAGATAGATAGATAGATAGATAGATAGATAGATAGATAGATAGATAGATAGATAGATAGATAGATAGCGATAGATAATACCTGTCAGTGTTACCAGGTACCATAATATTTCTTTTTCTTAATTCTGTTTCCCGAGAAATGGTAATAGAAGAATCACAGCTTTCATTGAACAACAGTTAATTTCTAGTTCTCAAGGTTTCACAAAAAAGTGCTAAAACATGATTTTTGCATGTCACCGCAAATGTCACTTGGACTTCTTGAATTTTCCTTGCTTCTGAGCTTGCTCTCTGAGGATGCAACAATTCACTTATACAAGCAGTTTGTAGAATAGAGGAACCTGTTTATCTAATGTGCCACAGACTTCTTTTTCTTCTACAAAGCCATGATGACGCACAAGAGCAAACATCTTTATTTTTAAACAATCTAAATGTTCACAATATCTTTTTAATTGCTGCATTTTATTAATAACCTACTAGTTAAAAGATTCTTTGAAACAATTCAGAAGCTGAAATGAAAAACTGTGTGTCTTTTTCAGTATCTTTACATTTCATCTATTGTCAAACTCCCAGTCAGCAAGATGAGGTGGCTGATAATTATTCAGGGTTGCCAATTAACCTATTTTGCAGGTCACATACATAGGTAACTGCCATAGATTGTGTCAAATTTCATTATTGGGATAATAATTTAGTCATCCAGTGCATTGACTGAAGGCCAGAGAATCTAGAGAATAAATTAAACAGGAAAATAAAATCAGTACCTAGACAGACATTATATTTAAATACATGAAAACAGTTTGTCACACAAAATTATAAAGCATTCTCCTCACTGGTAGAAACATGGTAAAATCTGGGGTGGGGGTTGGTGGTATTGAGGAGGGGGGATTTTCAATCATAATATCCAGCAAAAGCATAAAAAGATGTTATGTGTCACCTTGATTTTACGAACGATAGTTTTACCTATGAAGTCATAAGCAGGTGTGTTATTCTTTAGCATTTAGACAGACCTGCAGTGCAATGGTACTCAATGCAGTGTTCCAGATCCGAACCTCCCAGACACTGCCTTGTAATCTACGTGGAACAATCCTGGCCTCTCCTTCCCATATATCCCAGCCTTGCTCAGTTCTTCATGCCTGGTTTTACAGCAAAGACAAAGGGATGCCAAGTAAGAAGGTCACATAATGGGTAAAATAATATTGCTGGATCTTTCAAGATGGACAGGAGAGGAGAAAAATCACAATAAGTGCAATTGTCAAAGTCATAGTGGAAAAGCTGTGATTTCTCTGTACAGTAATGCTCTGCATTTACAAGGTGGCTGAGTAAATAGGCGGTAGGAAGAGTTCTGGGCAGACAGAGAAAAAATATTAGAAGGAAAAATAACATCTTTAAAAATGGGTTTGAATATGAAATATGTGTTTATATTTTCTTTAAGGAGAGGCACAAACATTACTAGAAATTATAAGAGTGTTAATATTCAAAATACAGACTGGAAAAAAAAAATACCATGACTAATGACAGGACCTAGTTCGTCCTGAATGTGTGAGATGAGTCCCACAGCAGAGACAAAAGTACACGCAAGACTCAGGGAAAGACCAGAATATGGAGAACACGCCCTTGCTTTCATAGTCTATATCAATGGTTTACTGTCTACAAGAACAAGAGGGCTATAAAAGAAGCCATCCCTCCTCTGAGTAGTGGATCATTTCGTTTAAACATATCTCATAGGTCTTACAGCCAAGAATTACAGCCTACCGAGCACTGGAGTCCAGGACTTGTAATTCAGTCACTCAGTAGGAAAAAAAGTGACTACCATATCAGCTCATGACAGGCCTGTAAAATAAAAACAGCCAGCACGTAAAAATAGCCAGCATGCCAGGAATGAATGCTGATCCCTTAACTAGCTCGATGGGTTTTTAATAATAATGAGCAAGAATACATGCTTAAGTTACTACATGTGCTAGAACACTCACTTACGTTAAATGTATTTTGAATCATAAATTGTCTTGCTACTGAAACTGCATACGTTACAGCAGAAAGGCTGAGCCTATCTATGCCAATTCTGGAATTACAGAAAAACCACGCAGCTCTTTCGTGTCTATTTTAACTGTGCCCACAGAATAAAAAGGCCATAGTAGTCAATAACCTCTTAAATAATAAAAAAAAAAAAAAAAAAAAAAAAAAAAGAAGACTAAAGCAGAATAACACTACTCATGGATGCTACCCACTAGTTCAGGAGTGCCAGATAACAGCACCTGCTTGCTGAGGAAAAACTAATTTCACCTAATTACTAGAAAACTCAACATTGTGCATTGTTGAGTAAAACTTTCTCATTAAAACTTTCCCTGATAAAAAAGCAAAATCTTAAAGACAATAGCCTTTTTTTTTTTTTTTTTTTTTTTTAAACATAAGGCAAGACCTTAAAAGTAGTGAGTAAATTCAGTGTAAGGGCCTCTCAGGAGGTGTCAGCTCATGTAAATGAAGTTACTCTTTGCTAGAAGTTTGGAGACTACACTCCAGCTGCCAGCAGTTAGTAATTTCTGTGGAGAGAATGCCTACAGCTCCTAGTCTGCTTTTCTGGTTCTTGTTAACATTTCCAATGTTTTCAGCTCACCAGTAATTTTTATATATTAGGTACTGAAGTTATAAATGACTAATCAAGTTACATAGGCTACAACCATGGCAAAGAGTGACAGTAGATTAAGAAACTCCATTAGACTACTGAATATTTCACTATATAGCTATCTAGATAAATCTATAGGGCAAAAGCATTATCAGCTCACGTCCATCAACTCTAGACCTTGATGGTCTAGAGAGCCATCATTTCAGAGGTTAGCTTAAGGCAATAATATAGCCTAGGCAGCAAGATTCCCATACTGGGAAGTCAGGACGTATTCTAAGCAGGTTTTCAGGTCTGGATGGAAATGTGCCCAAGAGCAAGAAACAATATGGATCTACAGATGTATGCTCTGTTGTAGCTGGTGAGAGCCTGTTGCAGAGACTGAACACACACTAATTGCATCTTCAACAAAGATTGGTTGTCCTGCACGAAAGCTGGGGAAAGGATCAATTAGAAACTTTTTGCCCCTCTTTCATTTATTACATTTTCCATTTTCTTAAAAAAAATATTTGCCATTGCTTTCTCATTTATAATTCACAGTCAGTAATTGTCATGAACAGCAAACCCATTATATTGTTGTCATTGCACCATTTCACAACTCTTCATTTTAAAAAGTGCTTTCCAATGACATTATTATTTCTTCAGTTGACAACAATCACCTGTGAATGTAATGAGAAGTACTAGCTGATATTAAAGTACCATAATACAACGTGATAGTGTTTTGGACTGATCCAGACCAATTAAAATTTTATTCACACACCCCTCCCCAGTAGTGTCCAGGCTTGAATATTCCTGTGCAGTGCTAATCTTTTTCATTGCTCCCCTCACTCAGAATAGCACTGACTTAGCACCCATTCCTCTATATAATGGATGCTAACTGTTAGCATGCCGGCAGCAAATTGAACTGTATACTCCCCTGGGACAGTTTCGAGAGGGGAAAGACTTCTCCCTCTGGTGAAACTTATGACTGCTCACAGCTGCTAATTTCCACTGAAAAGGAAGAAACAGGCAGATTTTAATCAGAACAGGGTTAGACGAAGGAAGTGGGCAGATTCTGAGCCTCCCCAGCATTACAGCAACTCCTCCACAAGGAAGGCACTGCAATGGTTTCCAGGGTCTGGCCCCCCAACCCCCAAATGGAGCTAAACAGGCTGCAGCATGGCCCCTTTGCCCTGCTCACTATCCCAGTTCTCACCCTCACTCCCTCCTCACAGAGCGCTGTCTCACAGGGGAGGTTAGTAACGACCTATTGGAACCCTTATCTGGGCATCCACCAGGCTGGGACTGGGGGAGCAAAGGGTAGACTGCATTTTTTCCACATCACAATTGTCTGTTTTTCTGGACAGCAGAAGTGGTTTTAAATCACTGCAGGCTGCGAAGAGCCCGGACTGCTCTATCCTACTTCCTAGGCAAGCATTTTATCACTAGGTTGTATTTTTTAAAAATAGATACTATATATTAGACTCAACACAGAGCATAGTAATCCCACTAAAAGCCGTGGTGAGAAAAGCGGTGTTGGAAACTTGGTATAGGACACAAATTAGTCCATATAACTTCCCATGCAGAAGGTTTCACTGGCTGCCTGCATCTGCACGGGGCAATTCTGGCTCAGGGAGCGACAAGCCTTTTGGTTTAGGACTGCAAAATATGGATGATTTTTGTTTGCCTCTGTGGCTTTCCCACTGCTCACAGAAGAAAGCCTTTATCTGTCAGTAAAAGCACAGCTGAGCTAATAGATTGTCAGGGATTCTTTGCAAAAGGACAATTTACTGTTCAAGATAACTCTAAAGATTCGCAAGTGTAAGAGTCTGCAACAAAATGTAAAATATTTCAAATGAAATGCAGTGATTAATCATGGCCCTTCCACAATAATCATTGTTTAATGAATGTATAAATAGAATAAAAGCAATATTGAAGCAAATAAATGACCTCTGACACAAAAAATGTCTCACATTTCATATTACTTTACTTAACTGGCCCCTTCTTTCTCCACCAAACAGAAGCTTTATTGACAAAATGTGCTCTGGTAATTTAGTCTGTAGACTTAAAGAATGTGCAGCTCTGGGAAAAACTGAATTATAGCTTCTATTTGTGAGATGAGGAATGGTATGTAATAACTTAATGAACTGGAAGTTTATTAGTTGTAAAAGAGAGAACTAATGGAATGCTCTTTCCATCAATCTTTTTTTTTTTAACTCAAAAATGTTCAGGTGGGTGTCACATCCATTATGCATTTATTATCTTATTAAAACAAATATGTGCTAGAATCTCAACGAGCTACAAAAATATATCTCAGATTCTAATTTAATGTGTATTTTATTAGTCAGTTTTAGAGGCTCTATTCTAAACCCAAGGCATTAGAATTTCTACTCAGATATTTGGCCAGCAAAAAATCCACTTGAACACAGGAGCTACCAGCTTACATCACCTAAGGTCACAGCCCTCTGCTCCCCTTACAGACTGTATTCGTCAAAATTGTGCAGTGAAATAAATACACACAGAGTCATGATGACAGCCTCATTTCAATAGCTATTTATTGCGCTGTAGGCACATAAATACAAAAGGACGGTAAGATAACAATTTTAACAAGAAATGTGGAGAAAACAGTCTAACATATAATGTAAGAATCAAATCCATAGCTGTTAAAGAAGTTTTCTCGGCTGTGATTTACCACAGCTCAGCTTCACAAGGACCTACTTATTTTGCACAATTCAATGATTTGCCTCAAAATATTTTGGATCATGATATGCATGTGTGTAAAGTAGTCTAAAATCTGTTAGGATTCTTCTCCCAGACTTAGCTGTTATTATGTCCTAAAACCACAACGTAATAGAATTTAGCCCTAAATAAATACATAAAACATACGTGTAAATAACAAAAAATGACAGAGAGAAGGAAATTCAAAGTCCAAGTCAATGCATATGAAGCTGTAAGTAGAACAAAGCAGTCAGGTTCTACTCTATCAGCGCCAATATTACATACATTGCATAGATCCTTGGGCAATCTTAGTTTTAACCTGACAACAGATTGATCTGTTTGATTTTCTATTCCAGAGATAAAAATAAGCAAGGAAGGAAAACATGCATTAGTTTATGCCTTTAGTGGGCTCCTCTGGGTGGGCCTTTTTTGTTTTCTTTTTTTTTGTTCATGTGGCCAGTCTAGCAGCAGACGTCTTATGTATATTTGGCTGCTCAGAAGACCGGTCATAGCCACTCCACTTAATCAGGTAATAGCATACTATTGACATATTAGACCAATTCAATACATTTGTTTTCTTTATCAATTTACATTTCATCTCAGAGGTCAAATACAACAGGATTTTGAACCACTTGTGCTGAGCACAATCGAAGGGCCAGTAATCCAATTATTTGATTTTCTTGCTGAAGAGAACAGAAGAGAGGGAGAGCCATCCTTCCCTCGCTCCAGTGAGCGAGCTGCAGGCTTGCACAAGGCTTTAAGCTTCCTGTGTAAAACATACCCCAAGGGCAATGGAGGGCCACTTAAATACAGCTTGGAGGGCAGACGTGGAATATGGCTGTGGCACATTGGCTTCCTGCCCAGGAATAAATTCCAACCATTAGCATCAAACGTTCATCCCGAAGCATTCACACGGCAATTAATTGCCATCTATCGAATGAATAAACAATAATAAATTAAGGTAGCACAAGTAAATTTAAAAAAATAAATCACAGTAATTTATGCTGTAGATCATCTGTTCTGGATTGCTTTTCCAGACTGCACACCTCAGATTATCTTTCAGCCTTTTTTGCATGACTATATTTTCGCACATGCAAAATGGCCCTCGACGCACAAACTGAATTTATTCATGGCCTACGCTACCTGTTAATAAAAATATAATTTTAAGTAGTGCTTGCTTTTCCTGGGCAAATAATTTCAATTACTTCCTCTAGTCAGCAGAATCTGACCTGTGTGGTACACAGGTTGAGTATACGTGAATTGAATCTAAACAAGAATTCAGACCACAACAATTAAGCATGCAGAAATGTACTTTTAGATACCTCAGGTGGAACTGCACATCCTGGTTTAGGCAGTCAAGGATAATTTCAGCAGGCTTCAGAATTTGGAGAGCTGTGAAGTTAAGATGAATCAGCCCTTTTAAAGCGCTCATAGGAAAAGCAGACTGTATTCTGGGACAGATTTCCAAAGGGGAATTTTTAGTGGCAGAATTGAATTACCTAACTGGAATTTTGTCATGAGGCCGTGGCTAAACCTTTCATTTTAGTGAAGAATAAAAAAAAAAACAAACCCGAAGGAAACTATTATGCTCTATGTGAAACATACCTATTACAGCAATAAATTCAGCCTTGTACTGGGATGGGACAGGGAAACATCTCACCTACTGAATATTAGTCTCATTTCCTGAAACAAGTTGACTCTTCCCAGGAACTTCCTTCCTAAAACTTCCTCAGGGTATGAAATAATTGGCTATTAATCAGTGTGTTCTTGACCCAAAGAATGGAGAAAAAAAAATGCAAGACTTGTCCAGATTACAAGGAGACAGAAAAGAGAAATTAGAGCTGATACACACTGACTGAGCCCGTGGCTGTCTTGATTTTGCTAGTTGAGACTCAGAGGGTTTTACCTGCATCTGTACTAGGGTGAAAGACCTGAAGAAAGGGACAGGCAGAAAACAGGGGAAGGGAAAACAGAATGGCACAACTTTCTCCCTTTCCAGATCTATTTTCCCCTGCCTGTTTGCACTGCATTTAGAGTGGGTCTGCGAAAAAGAAAGGCTGCCAGCTCCACAGCATAACATTGCTGGTGTAGTGGGCAACCTGTCTCACCTCAAGGCAAGAGAAGTTATGAAAAAGGTGTCTGCACACTAAGAAAAAAACCGCAAAATGTTACTTATCACCAACTCTGTACAGAGTTTTCTGAACAAGCAATAGTTTCCTTTTCTGTCCCTTGTAAATGCAATCACCTGTAACCTACCAAAACCTCTGCAAAGTCCCTTGAAGGTTGGCCCCGAGCCCTGAGCACTGGCAGCCAGGACGCCAGGCAAAGCTGCTGCGGTGCAGGCTCCAAACGTCACGCGAGGAGTGGCTGAGTACACCAGCACAGTTCCCATGCCCTGGAACGACGAAAACAAGTCGTTAGTATGCGCCACATACTGCCGAAGGTTGAGCCTGCTGTTAATGAGCGCTATGCAGAGAGCTCACGTCGTGGTTTTGCTAAATCCTGTACCCTTGGTACACCTGTGAAACACCACACCAAGACACAGCGTGGCTCGCATAGCCATCCGAGTGCAGCGTGTTGTAACCGAGGTCCCAGAGCACGTCTCTGAGCCATCGGTGAGGTATCTGTCCCTTGATGTCAAGTGGTTTGTTAGGACCGGAAAGTGCTGTGCAAGTAAAGAAGTCTTTGCAGGACTGCTAGATCTCTGATGCACCTTCTTTGCTGCTCTGCAGGGGTCTGTGAGCAGGGTTCAACATCTTAGTACTGGTTTATAGTGGTTCATAATGGTTCCCGGTAAGTGCCTATACAATACAGCATGCAGCATGGGGACAAACAGGAGGCACTAGAGGTCCTGGGCTGGGCTGTGATCTTGCTGGGATCACAGCAAAGGGGTGTGCTAGCTCTGCGGCAGGAGGGATGGTCAGCTGCCTTGGAGGGCTGCTGTGGATGGATCCAGCTCTTCAGGAAGGACAGGCCAGAACAGCCAAGAGGGAGAGCTGCCCTTGATGTGTGAGAGGACTGGGGTGCATGGAGCTCCGTCTTGGGGCAGGCAACAAGCCAGTTGACAGCTTATGGGCCAGGATTAGAGGGCAGCCCATGGTGACGTTGTGGTGGGTGTCTGCTACAGTCCACCTGATCAAGAAGTAGATGAGGCAAGAAAAACGAAGAAGCCTCATGCTCGCAGGCCATCAAGGGTCAGAGCACTGAAGCTACACCCAGTACTGCTAATGAAGTAGCAGAACACACAGATACCACAAAATGCTCCTATTAGATCCTAGCTTGGCTCTATCTACCTCAAAAGGTGGCTTCTCATCCTCTGCATAAGCATTCCACTGCGTTTCAGAGGATGGTGTGAGCTACCTGTACAGCATAGTCCTCCTCAGCAGTCTCCAAGAGGGTTTCTTTCTTGTCTTACATCCCACCAGGATGTTCTGCAGCAGAAAGCAAGTTTCTGGCATATCTGGCCTTATCCTGCTGATCACAGCTTGATGCCCTGAACGAGTAACATGCAGACAGGACACACTGGCTGCAAATACTGGGGAAGTGTTTCTTTTCATATGGGCAAAAAGAAGGTCGTATGCGTAGCAGGTGTGTGTGCATACACCTGCTTTAAATAAAGCTCCTCAAACTTTTCAGGTTAGATTGCACTCTGTCAAAAGCCTTCACCTGCCATATATTCCAAAGTGTCTGAATAGAAAGAACGGGGATTGGAAAAACTTTGCTGACTACAGTAGAAGGAAAAACTACTGTAACACGGGTGTTTCAGCAGCTTACATGATTCATAAGTTCTCCCTCTTATTGAGTGAAGGAAGCCTTCAGGATAGAGATAAGTGGTTCTCAGCTGTAAGACAATAAATTCCAACTGGTGATGAAAGTCAATGAGGAAGAGTGGTATCCTCAAAACTGTGCTTCCCCATTCCTACCTCTATGGCAGGATGTTCTCTGGTTTTGTTAGAGCCAGAGTCCTCTATACAACAGAAGATGGCAGGCAGAGCCAGTTTTGTCTCAGTGTAGGAACAGTCTTTAAATGCTTTTATGGTGATGTGCTAATTGCTTCAGGATCGCTGAGAAGATCACACAGCAGTCAGAAAGTCCTGCGGTATATTCTAGGGATGTGGGGCCATTTCTAGAGAATTTGAGGGAGGAATTTTAATATACTGGGAATAGCTAGCAAGGCTGCAATTTAGCTGCAGGAGTCTTTCCTTCTCTGCTCTTTATAGACTATAACTTCAAACAGAAATTAGGATCCTTAATTTTCTTTAAACTGTATGACAAACCGTTCATACTCAGTGAGTGCCTCAGGATCTTGCCCAGCTTCTCTCTTACGCACACCTACATAATACCAATGCTTTGCTTATTCCATGTTTATTTCAGTAACTTAATTACGCGATGAATTCTCTCATGTTGCAAATTTATCTTCATTGAGCAAACTTTTGATCTCGGGCATTAACTGATCAGCACTAAGGCAGAGACAGTATATCCAATTAGTAGGAGGCAGCCTCAGAATCTCAGGACACAGCACCTCTGTTATTCTGCCTTCCAGGAGCTTTGACCTCAATAAACACACTTGATGAACCTGGCCATGGTATTTTGGCTGCCTACCTCAGCTCATCTGCTTGGATGGCATTTTGCCTGTTAGCAAGATAATATACTACTTTCAGAAGCCTGAAAAGGATGGGGTTAGATCTGTAACTTGCTAAGCTCTGTTAAAATAGCTTTCTTCTGACATTGACAATTAGATAAAGCATCTTGACGTTCTCTATATAAAAGTGACTCATCAGACACCTCCTTGTATGGAATCCAAACAACTTGTTTTCCAACATCAGCAAGAAACAAGTATGTATTTCAAAGGAGATTGGTTTTGTGCTCTTTGTAGGCTATTCTGATATTGATGACATCAACGAATCTCTGTTTCATTCAATAGTTACACTTGGGGCAATGACCATCTCATTCCGTGTTTTCCTATGTTTAGAGCAAAGGGCATCTGAGCCATAGTCAAGGTACCTGGGCACTGCACTGATACCAACTGTAGGTCTGCATTAAATGTCAAATAAGCCTGGCACTTTGTTTTGTTGGCAGTTTCAAAGCCAGAGGGGGAATCCATGACTCCTCTTCCATTAAAAGCCACTAGTTAATTGTGAACATCCTTACCTCCCTGCTTTGTACCTCCAGTTAATCTGTTTCTATCTGTTTGTGTCAACTGATGCCTGTTTGCTTTGATGTAGCAGAACCCCAAAGCTATGCAAACAAGAATGCTGCGATTTGAGAGTGCCCTGTAAGTTGACTGAAATCGGTAACTTTCCAGGTGTTCCTGGATGCCTGAGGATGTGTCAAATGAGGCTGTGTTGAAGAACTCTTAGACGACAGCAAGTGTGAAATGTCTAAGCGTGAAGGAAACACAACAGTAGAACAATGCATTGACCCCATTTGCAAGCTCTTTGTAGCTACTTGGCATTTCACTCTTAAGGGTCCAGAGCAAAACTGATCTCAACACAGGATAAGGGACTGAAATTTTACATGTTCAGAAGAGCTTTTCAGTCTGCATCTTTGGCACATCAAATCTGTGCTTGGAAAACACAGGCTAGAATGAAAAATTGAAACTCCAAGATCCAGTAGTGGTCAAGATAATTTCTGAAGCTAAGCCTGACTGACTGTATGATTGTATTCATTCAGCATCTCAAGTAGGTCATTAGCTTTGAAACCTACAGGTGATCATATAATTAGAGCAATAGAATATCAAGAAAAATGCAGGGACCTGTGTTCTTACACTAGCTTCTGCTAGCTTGCCTTTGCCCAGTTGAGAATCACCATATTGTGGATTCAACAGTACTTAACAGGAGAGTACATGGGGCTTAGTGATGGCAGAAGACTGAGTCACACTGCCACTAGGGCCAGAGGAGTAGGACAAAAGAAGCATTGGTGTCTTCTGGTTTTCAAGAGCCCAATATATACAAATAGAAGAACAATTCTGTGACCGCCCTTCTGCCATATGCTGCAGAGATCCTCAATCTATTTCAAGAAACAAATCGAGGTACACCATGCACTAGCTCATAAACACCATGAAGATATCAGCTCACCTCAGCATCACATCAGGACAACTAGTTTCAGCACTGTTTTACACTGACATGGCTTCCAGTTCCAGTATTTATTTCTGATAACCCCAGGATCTCCAAACTAGGCTTTTAAAATGGAGTTCACCCTTTTTTTTTTTTTTTTTTTTTTGCATTCCCAGAGCAGTCCTTCCACCATGCCTTTTCCAGTCTGACTACTTTTTTTTGTAACACGATTGATCGGAAGTCTGTCTTGTCAGTCTCTGTTCAGTCCTGCACTTGCCAGGCATTTTACACTCAGTGCAACAGATCTAAATCCTAGAACTGAGATGAGAAGAAAGAGATCATAGGAACAGAAACAAAAGATCAAGAAAATCCTGCAGTCCATCGAGAACATTGCTCTTCCATGACTGAAATGTGTTGTATAACAACAGTAGAGAAGCCACAGAAAACTGCTTTAATCTAACAAGGAGCAAGGAACTTCATTAGAATGAGAAGAGTCACGTGATTGCTGACATTACAGTGCCTTTCTTGAATTTGCTGAAGCCACTTCATGCCTGGATTATTGCTAAGAGTTTAGAGAATGAATACACAGTACTCTTTAAAGGGATGTTGGGGAAAATGGCTGGAAGTGAATGTAACACAAGGAAACCTGGAATGGGCAGGAGGACTACGAATGCAAACTTCCCTCATCTGCAAAATCAATTCAACTAAAACTGAGTAGAAGAACATGATGATGTCTCCCTTCCACATTACATTCTGTTCTCTAGGTAAACTGACATAAGAAGAGTAAGCACGAAAAATAGCTTTATTTTCAGCAAAGTAAAGATGAAAGAAGTTTGGGGATACATGCAAAGGAACTTATAAGACTGACTCCACCCAACAGCCTTCTACTGCCTCAAACCTTGCACGGTCTCCTTCAAGAGGACTGGCTCTGCTGGCAGTATCAGATAGGCTTTGATAGCCCTCTGGGGGCACAGAAGTGATTCTGCTACTGACACATGGGCAGGACACTTAACTATTGCACCTCTATAGACACAAGAAACATGTTTTCATGAAGCCAAAAGCAATCTTCCATCAGAGTTGAAAAGATTATTCACCTTTCTGAATCAACAGTAGGATCCGCAGCAGGTACATAACAGAAACCTGAAAAAAAAACCCCAGTTGCTGAAACCACCATCCCCACCAAATAGTTTTTGAAAGGTCATGCCCTAAACTAGTCCTTGTTTTATTTTCCAAACGCAATGTAGCCAACTGAAAACCAAATTCTCATTTAGTGCCTAAGCAGTGAATTACGTTAGCACTCAGTTAAACATAAATAAAGATTAACTGCATGGCTTATATTAATACATAAGAAGTTCTTATACATAAATTTTAACACAATGTACCAGCACTGTGTTCATTTTTGTTTAAAATAAGAATTAGTAGAATCTGTCTATCAAAAAGATTAGTAATAAACTCAAAAGTACATGGTATTTTTCCTACAGAGGGAAGCGTGTATATGGATATGCCAACAGAGATGAAGGTAATTAAAAAGGCTCTTAAAAATAGAAAAAAAAAGATACAGAAAATCAGTTAATTATCCTTTTCAGGATCTAATTGACCTTAAAAACTGAGAGTCTCCAGCCTTTCCCATGCATTTCAGTGCAATAGAAAATGTCCCTTGCTACAAACTACAGGTCTGATTTAATGGGGTTTTGATTGAGGATAAAGACAGAGGAGTCAGTTTGTGCTACCCTCTCTTCACACAGAAAGTGTCCAATTCCAAAGGCAAATGCTCTCAGCTCAGTCATCCCAATTAAAGTGTCAGCTGCTATTCAGCACAAGCAAAGATAGCACAAGGAATGCAAAAGAATCATCCATTCCAGCGTATTTACAAAGGCGGCACAGAAATTGATGTTGGTCTGGGATAGTAAAGGAAAACACATGTTATTTAAACAAACAGATGTACATCCGTATATGTATATATTTACACATACAGAGCTCACACACACATAGATCACATAATAAAATTATATAAAAAAGGAGAAAAGCCCCTTTGCTCTCATTAGGTCATTTTCTTTAATTCTTTGCATGAAAATAAGCAGAAATACAGCTGAAGCTGCAGTATCTGGCTGTTGAAACAGTATCTTCTAGCTGCAAGTAAAAAGTGTTAAAAAGAAGTAAATTTTCAAAGACCATTTTTTTCCACATGCATCTATAACAACTCATCTCGTATGCACAGCACACATGAACCCTGACCTTACGCTGATGTCAGCCTGCCGTAACCCCTCATGCCTCTAGAGGAATTTCCATGCTGAGATCAGGATCCAGCCTGGTGCCGACCGGGTCATACCCTGCAGTGGTGCCAGACACAGATCTCCTACTGACATCTCTGGGGGTTTTGCATCAGTGCTGGTGGCAGTCCGTTAAATTCAGGTCAAGTCACCTGAAATGCTTCAGCTTCCTTGTTTTCAAAATGCCCACAAGTTACTATATTTTTATCAGAAAGAGAGAGACAGAGAAAGTTCCCTGCCAATGGTTGTCTCCAAGTTCATACTGTGTGTCCTTACGCTGCCACATCCAATAAATCGTTAACGCCGTCTGTTCCAAGCTGGCTTCCCTGGGACGAGTTTTGTGGGGCCAGCACAAATTTTTATAGGCTGCTGCAATATGGAGGACAAGCTGGGCTGGCACCACAGCTCTTTGTGGACATGGCCAGCCTTCAGATGTTTGTGAAACGATCTTTCAAAGTTCAGCTTTCAGCTGCTACTGTTGTTTTCAAGAACAAAAGAGACACAGGCAATCAGAGCCTGCTCAGCACGAACAAAGCTCGCCCAGAGCTTCAGGCACCTCCCCAAAGTCCTCTGTGCTGTCATGAAATGTCCCAGAGAAGGGGAAGGGATGTTTTGCTCTTCTCAGCCTCCCTGAAGAGCACCTGTACTGGTGTTGTGGCCCAATGAAGGAACTGTCCTGGAAGTTTTGGATGTTCATGCTGACACAGAAACTTCAACCACTTCTGTCTACCCATGTGGATTAAAATTATGGAGCGCTGCGGTGGGTAATGCTGTGGTCTCCCAGTAGTGGGGGTGAAGGTCATTTCTGTCTCCTCTGTTTCAGGGGAAATTGACTCCCAAAAGCTAACACTAGACATGAATAAAGTCTTTCTTAAGCCCTCGAAGATGTAGCTCAATTTCCTACACAAGAGCTGGCATTGGTTTACAATACAGGGGAATAAACTGGTGTATAGCCCATGCACTTGTCCTCAGCACTGTGGTGGACTTTGCACCCTTTTAACCCTTTGTAAAGCCAGATGACCCAGGCTAGCAGCGGCAGGATGCCACCCTGAAGCACAATTATTTTACAGCTCCTATTTATTTTTTGGAATATCAAAATTTATGACAAACACTAAAGCAGATTGATTAAACCCCAAGCATAAGCAGACCATGATAGAGAAGTTGTTTTGCTGTCATCCCAAAGAAGCATCTATTTGCAAAGCACATGGCAATACCAAAGAGCTCTCTATTGATTAAACTTTGAAAATAAAATTGCACCACTTATCATATGCTGTTTGCAAAAATGCCAATCATTATAATACTCACATATGCATACTGAACTCATTAAATTTATTACTGAGCCTCTATCCTGAGCTGCCTACATGTGGAAAAAATATCTTTCAGATAACACATTAACATTTATAACCAGCATTTAAAGCTGTGCACGGTGCCATCTCAGAAGATAAGGGTCTTGTCAGCATTTCCAGCGTAAGTCTCATTTCAGGGGACGGAGGGAGGACGTGGCAACGTTGTATTGCAGCTATTATTTTAAATGACACCAGCAAAAAGCTGACAACATACAAGTTGTCAATCTTTCACCTCCACATTGAGTTTAAAAAATAGTGAAATTCTCAGTACATCATTGTAAACTACTTGCCAAGTGCTATCATTCTGCTTGTGCATACAGCATCCCGCACGGTTATAACTCTAGATCTAAACCTTGATAATACCAAAGCTTTTAAGGTATGGAACAAAAATGGTATGACCATTTTCTTGCAGATACACTTGCACTCTACAGAAGAAAGAAAGAGATAAGCAAAACAATAGCCAACAATACAACAAGGAGGGCTGGGACCATGACTCATATTATCAGATGTTCCTGCAGTATCAAAATACTAATAATACCAAGTACAAAAGTGAATGACGAAAAGGGTCAAAAACAACAAATGAGAATGTTTTCTGGGTGGAGAAATTTGGAGGTGCAGAGCTTCTGCCTTTGAGCCCAATACTGCTACAAATACAGCAGAAGCTGTGATTTACAAAATGAGACACGTTATCTGTTGATGTTATTCTGTCAAAAGAAAAGATATTTGTATTAGTAAAAAAAAAAAAATTATCAAAAGTAAACAAGCAGTTTTTATAAGGAAAGAGAGGCTTCAGAAAGCCACAATAGCTCTAAAAAAGAAAATATCGCAATGCTTCTGATCAGGACCACCGACCAGAAACCTATAAAGGAATGATGTCATCCTCATATAATTCCAAGGGCATCAGTATCACCAGATAGAAATAATAAAGCCAAACACTTCTACCTGCAAAAGCAACAACAAGATTTCCAGTCAGAAAGTTCAAATGCTAACCACCGCAGTAGTGGCAAAGCAAAAATACTCTGGAGCAAATAACGTGCACAAACAACTGGTTTTGCTCACAGTTTTCAAGATTCCAAGCCATACTTGATTACCAAAGCTGACTGAGTTTTCCTCTTCACATACCAGCTTCACCTCCTGCTCAGTTATGAAGTGGACAATAAAATCTCCTGCTGTGCAAAGGATTTTATTGCTTTACAGGAAAAGGACTGATAGATGGTAAAAAAAGATGCCATATAAACAATGGACAGTTATTCATAAATGATATGCTTTGTAACGGAAAGAAATGCCACAACTTCTATGGAATATACACACACACTCGCAGATCGAAGCCAAATGCTGACTCCCTCTTGCCAAAGCTGTTCCACTCCACATGGAATCTAATGGACTAGAAAGACACCACGCAATGAACAAGATCCCCCACGTGTGACAGTCAGAACACATACTTATCCACTGACTATTCAACAGATTCAAGTGTCCCCTCGCATCCCTTAGCATTTAGGCTAGAAGGGAGATGACTCAATATCTTCAGCATCCTGGACCACAATGACTTCAATATAAAGCAGAAGTAATATTGTAACCTCTTGCCTTCTTTTCAGTTGTCCTTTCAGTTCATGCACCATGTTTGGTGCATCCCCACTTTGCTTTGAAAGGAGTCTGTCAAGACACAGATGGCTCTCAGGATGCCCAGGAAAACAACTTCAAGCCCAGGCAAACTGCAATCATAAAAATCGAGATATCAAGCTATTTTAAGCACTATCAGAATTTGATCACTGTCAGTAGGGGAAATTCTGAGTATGCCTATTTTCTACTTGAGCACCTAAATCTCACCATAAAATGTCATCTTAGATATTCAAGATTTGCGTGAGTTTGCGTGTAACTCCCCAAAATAGAAGTCATCAGAAATCCAGGCCCCATGAATTCAAAGGGAGATTTGTCAGCTGCTGAAGTCTAGGTCAGGATTTTATGTATGACCATGTTGTACTTTGTGCAACATAACAACTCAAGGAGCTACTTCAGATGCCAAATAAATTTTAAGGTTTCCCTGAAGTTTGGAATTCCTTATTCTAAGTGATTCTCCCCAACATATTAATGCAACCACCATTCTCATAAGTTCTAATTGTCTCATCAATTTCTTTTGATGCCGCTTTGAGTTATACATCATGCTTCAAAGTCATTATTTGTAACCAACCGTCCTCCACAAAGAAGTATTATAGGGTATTTTTCAGGTAAATGATTACTGCTCAGAGACAGCAAAGTTTCTGGCTAAAGTGATGTGGAAAAGACTGCAGAAAAGCAAGGAATATTTTTTTTTAGTCAAAAAGAAAAAAGAAGTTCTTAATTCTCAGAGACTTAACTTTTCTATCCTTGGAAAAGCAGAACAGAAACTATTTCTTCCTAAAAGCTACAGCACTGTTCTTTTTTATTATTATTATTATCATTGGTATTTTGTTCTGACTTATTATACCCCCTTTTCAGAGATAAACTGCTTTTTTTTTCTTTGCAGCATCATTTCTTCTTTCCTACTGACTAAAGGTGGATTCCTGGTCTGCACTCTGTTGAGTGACTAGCCATAAACTAGCTTCACCTTTGACATCTCAGTCTCACAACCTCTTTTGCAGCTCCATAACTTTACACAGTGAAGTACTCACATTGAACCTAGAAGACCTTAAAACAGCCCTGCAAGTAATGGTGAGTGTCTGATCTGAAGTGAAAACATTTTCAAACCACAGGGCTATTCCAATCCATTATTACTTGGTATTGCAGAAGCCTGCAAACAAGGCAAATGCTTAAGAACACGTCCTTCCCACTGCCCCTGACTAGCAGTTGGGTGAGCAGCTGAAACACAAATTTTCCATTTTTAAGCCCAACTCTGATGTGGATTTTTCTGATAGATAACAGTGGATGCGTATGGTGGGTTGACCCTGGCTGCCCACCAAGCCACTCTATCGCTCCCCTCCTTAGCAGGACAGCGGCGGGGCAGAGGGGAGAAAGGGGGAAGAAGGTAAGATGGAAAAAACCTCATGGGTCAAGTTAAGAGCAGTTTAATAAAATAAAAGCAAAGGCTGCCCATGGAAGCAAAGGAAAACAAAGGATTTATTGTCTTCTTCCCATCAGGAGGCGATGCCTAGCCACTTCCCATGAAGTAGGGCTTCAGTAGGCATAGCAGTTGCTCCAGAAGACATATAATGTATGTCCCCACCTCCTCTTAACTTTTATTGCTGAGCAGACGTCATATGGTATGAAATGTCCCTTTGGTCAGCTTGGGTCAGCTGTCCTGGTTGTATCCCCTTCCAGGATTTGCCCACTCCCAGCCTACTGGCCTTTGGAGGTGTGTGTGGGAATGTTGGAGAGACAACCTTGATGCTGTGGGAGCACTGCACAGCAGCAACCAAAACACTGGTGTGTTACCAGCACTTTTCCAGCTACCAGTTCAAAGTACTATCAGGGATACTAGGGAGAAAATTAACTCCATCTCATCCAGACCAAATACAATGAGGCCAGGCTGCAATCTTTCCTCTGTTTAGGGCAAGTCTCAGTCATTTACTTCCGTGAAGAAGTGGGAAACTAAAATCTTTAATGGCCACCACCTGTCATCAAATCTGGTTCAAATACTTGTGAAGGGAGGGGACCTTGACTGACAGCCAGGCGTATACATGTACTGTGCACAGACATAAAGCACAATCACATTTCTGTTAGAAACCAGGTGAAAAACACAAAAGTCAATGACTGCCCAGATTTTTCTTCAGTCAGTAACTGTTTACAAACATCTTATGGAATGAACTTAATGGAAGGAATTGTGGGGAACAGACGGAGTTTGAAAAAAAAACTGTTTTTTTTCTACTCATTTCTTTCTGGAGCAAAACCAGAAATACGTGACCTCTGTGCATAATGACAACTCAATGACATGGCTCTCATTCCGAGTGTGGAATATGAAATGCTCACCATGAGCAGCTCAAAAATAATCCTCAGGCCATGATTATTCATAGAAATTATTTGGTGAGTAATTTCAATTAAATAAATTCAAGGAATCAAGAAAAAGGGCCTAAACTAATAGAATGCATTATTTATGATGAGTAATTCATTTGGAAGAACGTTCCCACACACACCATTGCAGAAAGTCAGCTCAAGGAATAGGGCACTGGAGTCCCACTTAAGCCCTGTTTGAGATCTTAATTGGGGGGCTTTCATGATGAATTACTGTGGGCTGGCCCTCTGAAATCCTCTGCCCAGGACTGAATTTCACCCATTGCTCCTGCTCCTCACATATTGCTAGATATGTCATTAGCACAGTGGGATTTGGATTCTTTCAACTTTACTGCCATGAAAATAATTCTACAGAGAGATTTCATTATGTTACTTTTACTACTAATAAAGAAAGGGAAGAGACCTCTTACGTCAACCCACTAGACTTTCAACCGAGAGCATTCATCATACCCATACATCAACTTCATTATGCAAATAGGAACCCCATCACCAAGGCATGTCCATTCAGTAAAGCAAGAAGACCCAATAATTTCAGCAAGACTCACTAATTCCTAAAGACACTCACGGGCACTTGTGCTTGCATAATGGGACATTTCCAGTTAAAAACAGTCACAGTAGGTAACGCTCAGATTATGGCTCTGAGGAAATCTGAAAAATTGCACTTATAAATGGTAGTGGTAAATATTACTGTAGACATTCACCCATTTGAAAAGAAAGGAACGATAAATCCATTGTTGTTTCAAGGATGTAAAACAATTTTTTTTCTTGATGCTCAGTAATGTCATCACAGATCGTCTATCATCAGGAAGATTCATCTCACTGTTGCTGTTGGACAAAAAGACCCATTGACCCATTGACATGATGCACTTCCAAAAATATTTGACCCACCCAATAAGACCCAAGTGTATGCTTTTAAGTTAAACATTTTTTCAGAGATCTGATCCAAATCCCACTAAAATCAGTAGGAGTCCTTCCACTGACACCAAAGGGCTTTGGATCACACATACTACTCTGCAAAATAGGATAAACACATCCATAAATTTCAACTGTCTTACAGTACTTTGCTGGGTCCTATGCTAAAAAGTGTGTTGTGTGTAAGGGGAGGGCAGGTTTGGTTTTCTATGCAAGAAAGAAAAAATTTGAGCCAAAATGAAAATAATGTGTCGTCTTAATTACATGGTTGTGAGTCTGTCAGTATCGCCGGTGCGCAGGCTACCTGGGATGCTTTCCGACAGACAGTGTCTCTGTCATATTTCCTGCTGAAACCAATATTACTGGCATTATAACTCACAAAATTCACTTCTTATTTTCAAAAAAGCTAGGATTCCACATTAATGATACAAAACATTAGAAATTGATAGTTTTACTGCTGCGTTTTGCACCACCAGTGTAAAATCATGCTGTGCTGTTACAAAACAGATTACTCCAGATACACCAAACAAATCATGGCAAAGACTCTTTGCAAAAACCTATGTTGTAATTAGATAATGGGTCTCAAAAATGTGTATCCTTGGCCAGGGTCTGAGTCCTTGCAGGAAGCAGCAGCTGAGGGAAGAATTATGAAACATGTTGATTTTAAGTCGTAGTTCATTAAATTCTTTTATTTATACAGTAGGTAGTCATGATGTGTCAGTAAACAATATTCTGAAGTAGCCCATGGCTCTCCATATGCTTGAATGGTTGGGGGAAATGGAGCTAAAAATTGCATCTGGAAACCAACGAAATTCATTACAGGTAATAGCAAAGGCAGTTGCTGACTGCCAGCAAAAAGCAACTCCGTGGATACCACGCGCTCAGAAGCCATTGTCAGGAGTGTCCCTCTGCCCACAGACTGGCACAGCCACCACCTCTGCTTCCACAGAGACTTCATCACAAACATTCCTTTCCTCTTCCTCTCTGGGGCATGCACTGCATTCGTTGCACTGTTTGATGCTGGGCAGCATGGTTAAGCAGGGATGGACACCAGGCCATGGAGGGCAAAGCCTGCCAGCTCCATCTTCTCTGTCTTTCATGCTCACCTTCCTTCACTCATCCCTTGCCTGTCCCTTGCCAAAAAAAGCAAGTGAAACCCAGCGCCTGCTTCTTCACCCTCTCCTTTACAGCATACTTTCCAGCGCTGCTGGATGAGATAAAACCTTGGATCACAAGTAACAATTATTTTGCATGCTGCTCACTGCTAAATCTGGAAACTGTTTATTTCCTTAATAATTACTTTTAAGTGAGGCACAAAAATATCCCACACAGTACAGGAAAGGTTCCAAAAATGTACGTACTCACAGCTACAAACGGGCAGACATACACACACAGGCGTACAGAGAAATATCCCCTTGGAAAGCAAGAATATAGGGTAGTTGTGGAATGCCAATGATGATTGTCTCAGAACCCTAAAAGCTGACCCAGAGCAGGTATCTCATATTATGCAGTTCAGGATCACAGCATGAGGAACACAGGAGATCACTAAATACCTGAATTTACCAATTCCCATTGTTTCACCACATCAAGTTTTGTTCACAAAAATCAATATTGGCATCTATTTATACTACACAAATAAATCCCTCCTTACCCACCACCAGCACGCAGGCCACCTTGACAGTTTCTAATGATCAGGAAAACTTAAATCCTGCCCTCCATCCCATTTGCAGAGATTTTTGCTTGTTTCTTGCTGCATTCTTTTCTTTATGCCACAAGACTTGGTGAATATGTTTGTTCCTTCTTCACTTACATTCAGAGAAACAGAAACAGATAAATTGATAGAGAAAGATGTGTAAGTAGTGTTTAGCATCCACCTGCAGATACAATGTGCAGAAAGAAAATGATCCCCACATTTCCAGACTTATTCTGCTCCTTGATATTTACTCTCACAGACGGACAACAGCATGATGTGCACTAAGCAGGAAGGGTAGTGATCACTGCCAAGTGTTATGTGCTTATGCTTCATGATGTGGTCTGGCTTTTTCTTTTTTCCTGCCAGCAGATGGACAAGGTGGTGGCTTTAGGACCACGCAGGAGCCAAGAGCTGCTCCGGTGTATGTACCAGCATAGGACTAACACAGACTATGTGAAGTTGGTTAAGGCTGGTAACCAGGCAAGTATTTAGTTCATGCTTGCTCTGCAACAGTCTGGGAATGCCCCCAAGGGAAACAGGTATGGGGTACTTAAGGGCTCTTAAGCCAGCAGACAAGAATACTACAAGGATAAATATTTCGAACGGAAGGTAGCCGGATGCAGAGTTGTAGAGAGAGCACAATATTTTACTATTGGAACAATCTACCAAATGTTACGGCAGATTTTTTATCATGGGCGATTTCTAAAATCCTCATGGATATACTATTGTTTTTTCAGGGTTTTGTTTTTCTTTTGCTTTTTCCTAAGAAGCATGATCTAGTTTAAGCAGGAATTAATTCCACTTTAGCTGATGGCCTGGGTTATGCAAGATCCTAAAGCCACAACGGTTACATTAAGCCTTATAATCTATGAATCCGTAAGTTATGAATCTATACTCGCTCCTCCAAAAGGGAGGATGAGGGAACACAGCAAAGTATTTGGGAAAAGAAAAAAAAAAAAAGAAACCCTCACAATGCTTACAAATCAGGCGTAACAGTGAGTTTTCCCAAAACCTCATAGGCTGCTGTATCAACCTGCCTCCTGGCCTGCCATTCCTGGAGGCTCACAGATAGTCACAGCCAGAAAATGTTCCTGCATTCAACATGCAAAATAAAAAGGCAGTAAAACAGGTGGGGAAAAAAAGCTGTTCTTTTATACCCTGTGTTTTTAATTGAAGGGATTACAAAACACTTCGGGCACGCTGCGAAATCATGACTTTGTTCCTAAATAAAAAGCTGTAGCTATTTTATTTTTAAATCCTTGTTCCTCCTCCTACAACAGTGGTTATTATATGCATGCATTTGCGGTGTAATAGAATCAGTATCATCTCTGTGTCTTATTAGTGCTGCAATCCCCTAACATGCTGTTCCTTCCATCCCACATGAATCTGGTAATTACTGCTGAGGCATGCCATGCGTATGCTCCCCCTTCCGAGGCAGCATCGCCAGTTAACCACAAACTCATTTCCGACATACTAGCAAACACAGGCGAGCGGGACAGTGTATGTTGCCTCATGAGACAGTTCCAGGACATCATCCTTGCTCACCAAAAAGCTGCACATCACGAAACTCACAGACATGAAACAAATGTACGCTGTGAGACGAGGGAAAAACCCATTGGACACGCTTCTGCCTTCAGCTTTTGCTGTGTGTTGGAGTGAGCCCTGTTAGTGCTGGCAGCGCTGTGCAGGGCTGCTCAGGTGGACGCGTGGAAGGTCGGTTGCGGGCACGTGTCCATGCCTCTGTGCGGGTGTCGGTGTGGGCAGGTGTGTGTATGAATACTCTCCCTTCAGAAAAACAAAACAAAACATCAATCTGGGTCTACTTCTACCTTCTCTGTTTAGGCTCATGCCTCTAGACTGTGTTAGAAAGATCTGAAAATAAGATTTGCTGTGTTCTGTAACTAGTTCAATTTTGCTCCCCAAACACCATATTCTAATGTTCAAAGCAGAAAACAATCAAAAAATCTCACAGAAGAGTAATCTGCCTGCTGGTGTATTAGTGCTGTAAAATCCCAGTCTGCTACACACCTTTCCTGATCTCAGCAATTTTTCCTTCTGAATTCAGCTGGATAAAGAAATGGAGCAACTCTGAGTGCACTGCAGAATCACAATCTTGTTGAAAGTCACGCCGGACCACAGCAAAAGCATGGTCCAGCGTGGGACGCTCCTGCTTTTTTCACAACCTCTCCGAATTTCACATGGGGAAGTTGCAGCTGCTCCAATCCCGAATGCACACTCCAGGGCTATTCCTGCCCAGCAGCACTGCAAAGGCACCTGTGCTGGCTGCTGCAGGACGGTACCTTCCAATCTCCAGCCCACCCATAAGAATAAACAATACTTTTCTGCCGCCCTTAAAACATGGGCTCTGATACTTCATGGCTGAAGAATAGCACAAGATGACAGCACCGCTTTTGCCAAGTCCAGCACTCTTCCGGCAGCGAACTTCTCCGTTCTACAAAGTGACGTGTCTGTAGTTCCCTATAAGAATCTGGTAAGAACGCACCCTGCCATATTAGCACTTTAAAAAGTTATTGTGGAGTGTCTGGTTTTTTTCCCCCGGTGTGAACCTGAATTTTACCTTCCAGACAGGGATCAAGAGCAGCCATCCCTTCCCACCACACAGCTCTGTGCCCAGTGCATGGTGCTTAAGGGAAGTCACAGTAACACACATCCAACACCTTGTTCTTTCTCAAGGCAGCCAAACCAGAACATCGCCGTTTGGCAGCGGGACTACTCCAGCCAGCGGGAACGACCCCTAGATGTGGTCTTAGCTGCTCGGCGCTCGGGTGAGCTTCCAGAGCGTGCAGGGACTCGGGCGGACCACCGCCGTTACCTGCCAGCCCACCTTGGTGGAAGGTGTGGAACTTCCCCGCCCGTGCAGGAACCGCCGCCGCGCTGGACAGAGCTCGGCTCGGCGATGCGGGGAAGGGAGTCGCTGCAGCCGGGAGAGGGGATAGATGCTGATGTCAGATCCGGGTTCTGCTGCACCCCTGCTCCGAGAGCCTGATTGTGTGTGTGTGTGTGTGTGTGCGGTGCGGGTGTGCGGTGCGTGTGCGGTGCGTGTGCGGTGCGTGCGCGCTGGCCCGCCGCCTTGCGCGGAAGAAGCTGCTTGACTTGCTCTCGATTTTGAGGGCACGGATTTAGGGACTCGGGGCCAAAAATCCTCCGGACCCAGGTAAATCCGCTTGTTACCTTATTGCACTCGCCGGCTCCGAATCCCCGCGCTGTCCTGGGCGCGGCGCGGCTGCGGGTGCTGTCAGAAGCGCTCCCGGGATAAGCCACCGCGCTCCCGGGAGCGGAGCCGCCTGCGAGAGCCAGCGGGGCGCGGGGGAACGGACGGATGGCGGGGGGTGGGTGGGGGGGGGTGGGGGGTGGGAAAAACGTGTCCCCCCCGCCCTCGGCGTGACGTCAGCGCGGCTCCGTGCGGGGCAGCCGGCAAAAGCGCCGCGTTCCGCCGCGCCTCGCGCAGAGCCGCCCGCGCTCCCGCAGCGGCGCCGCCGCCGCTCCTCGCCCCCCCACCCCGCCCGGCCCAACTTCCCGCCCAGCCGCGGCCGGGACGGGACGGACGGGACGGCGGCGCCTCGCTGGGCTTCTCCTGAGGCGTGAAGCGGGCGATGCCTCTCGCCGCCGGGCGCCTGGCTTCCGGGGCGCGGCGGCGGCGGCGGCGGCACTCGGCGGCGGCCCCTGTTGCCCCCTCGGGCGCCCCGAGAGCAGGTACGAGCCGAGGAGCGCGGGCGCAGGGACGGGCAGCGCGGTTCGGAGGAGCGCCGCTGCCGGGAGGGGGACAGGGCGGGTTTGCCATCGTTTATTCCACACGCCTCCTCCCCCCGCCCCCACAGTTTTAAGTGCTGCCGGCGAACCGGAGCCGGGCAGCCGGGAGCGAGGCTGCCCCGAGCCGGGCAGCGCCGTGGCTGGAGGGGACGGAGCCGCTCTGCTGGCGGCCGCCGAGGGGGAGGCGGCTGCTGCGGCGGACGGAGGGGGTCGGGCGGAGGGGAGGGCAGTGCTGGGGACTCCGGTTCTCGGAGTGCTCCCCGACGGGGTTTCCCCCATAGCAGCTCCGCAGGCGCTTTCCGAGAGGAAGAAGAGGGGTGGAGGAGGGGGGTTCAGGGGAGTTCTTGCAAGTCGGTGCTTTGCCGCCACCCCCCTCCCCACCCCCCCCGGCACCTCTCAACCCGCTTTGCCCTCCCCTTGCAGCTTCTGCTTCTGGCCGTTTTCACTGGGGATTTCCTCTTTCTCTCCTTACCTGTCTCAAAAGGTTTGACTGTAGGTACCGAAGCGGGGATCGACGGCGCATAAAGATGCTGAAGGGTGTTTGGTTGCTCAGTTTGTTAACAGTGGCTGGGATCTCGCACACAGAGAGTCGCAAACCTGCCAAAGACATTTGCAGCAAGAGCCGCTGCCCTTGTGAAGAGAAGGAGAACGTGCTGAACATTAATTGTGAAAACAAAGGATTTACAACCGTCAGCCTCCTTCTGCCGCCACCGTCCAAGATCTACCAGCTGTTCCTCAACGGGAATGCACTGACCCGCCTGTTCCCCAATGAGTTCGTCAACTACTCCAACGCCGTGACCCTCCACTTGGGCAACAACGACATGCAGGAGATCCGCACAGGGGCCTTCAGTGGCCTCCGCACCCTCAAGAGGCTGCACCTCAATAACAACAAGCTGGAAGTGCTGAAGGAGGACACGTTCCTGGGCTTGGAGAGTCTGGAGTACCTGCAGGCTGATTACAATTACATCAGTGCCATTGAGGCAGGGGCCTTCAGCAAGCTAAACAAGCTCAAAGTGCTGATTCTCAATGACAACCTCCTGCTGTCCCTGCCCAGCAATGTCTTCCGCTTCGTGCTTCTCACTCACCTGGACCTGCGGGGGAACCGGCTGAAGATGATGCCTTTTGCTGGTGTGCTGGAGCATATTGGAGGCATCATGGAAATCCAGCTGGAGGAAAACCCTTGGAACTGCACCTGCGACTTACTGCCACTCAAGGCCTGGCTAGACACCATCACCGTGTTCGTGGGCGAGATAGTCTGCGAAACCCCCTTCAGGCTTCATGGGAAAGATGTGACCCAGCTTACCAGGCAAGATCTCTGCCCTAGGAAAAGCTCTAGTGATTCAAACCAGAAGGAGAAACACCCCGTCCTCTCTGACCCGCACATCTCTAAGCTATCACCCACAGCCAACTCTGCCATCAATCCCACCAGAGCCCCAAAAGCCAGCCGGCCACCCAAAACTAGGAACCGCCCCACACCCCGTGTCACTGTGTCGAAAGACAGACAAATATTCGGACCTATCATGGTTTACCAGACAAAGTCTCCTGTGCCCATCACCTGCCCAGCTGGCTGCATCTGTACTTCACAGAACTCAGACAACGGCTTAAATGTGAACTGCCAAGAGAAAAAGATAAGTAACATCTCAAATCTCCACCCTAGGCCAACCAGTCCAAAGAAACTTTACCTTACCAGTAACTATCTGCAAGTCATCTATAGAACCGATCTCGTAGAGTACAGCTCTCTGGATTTGTTACATCTAGGAAATAACAGAATTGCAGTGATACAAGAAGGTGCCTTTACAAACCTCTCAAGTTTACGTAGACTTTATCTTAATGGCAACTACCTTGAGATTCTGTACCCATCTATGTTCGACGGGCTGTACAGCCTGCAATATCTCTACCTAGAGTACAATGTCATTAAGGAGATCATGCCACATACCTTTGATGCTCTGAGTAATCTTCATCTGTTATTCCTCAATAACAACCTGCTCAGATCCTTGCCTGACAACGTCTTTGGCGGCACTTCCCTCACCAGACTCAACCTTAGAAACAACCATTTCTCACACTTGCCTGTGAGAGGAGTCTTGGACCAGCTCTCAGCTCTAATTCAGATAGACCTCCAGGAGAACCCGTGGGACTGCACATGTGACATCCTGGGGCTGAGGAACTGGATTGAGCAAGTCACTGACCAGAACAACCAGCAGTCAAATCCCCCTGTAGTTATCAATGAAGTCATCTGTGAGTCTCCCACTAAGCACTCTGGAGAGCATCTGAAATTCCTGAGCAAAGAAGCCATCTGCCCGGAGAACCCCAACTTGTCAGATTCTTCTCTCCTTTCCGTGAACCAGAACACAGATACACCCCATCTCCCTGGTGTCTCACCCAGCTCCTACCCAGAAATTCACACTGAAGTTCCACTGTCTGTCTTAATTTTAGGCTTGCTGGTTGTGTTTATTTTGTCAGTCTGTTTTGGGGCAGGCCTGTTTGTCTTTGTCCTTAAGCGCCGGAAGGGGGTGCAAAGCATGCCCAGCAGCGCAAACAACTTAGATATAAGTTCATTTCAACTCCAGTACGGGTCTTACAACGCTGAGACCCAGGATAAAACTGAAGGACATGTTTATAACTACATTCCCCCTCCTGTCGGACAGATGTGCCAAAACCCAATCTACATGCAGAAGGAAGGGGATCCAGTTGCCTACTACAGGAATCTCCATGAGTTTAGCTATAGCAATCTTGACCACAAAAAGGAAGACCCCACCAGTCTTGCATTTACAATCAGTGCAGCTGAATTACTGGAAAAGCAGTCCTCGCCGAGGGAACCAGAGCTTCTGTATCAAAATATTGCAGAAAGGGTCAAGGAACTCCCCACCGGAGGGTTAGTCCATTATAACTTTTGCACCTTACCCAAAAGGCAGTTTGCGCCTTCATATGAATCAAGACGCCAAAACCAGGACAGGATAAATAAAACTGTTTTATATGGAACTCCCAGGAAATATTTTGCAGAACAGTCTAAACCCGAGCATCCTTTACTCCAAGGAAAGCTACAAACAGAACCAGACTACCTCGAAGTTCTGGAAAAGCAAACTGCAATCAGTCAGCTGTGAGGGGGGTGGTGGGAGGCAAAGGAAAATTTTTAAATGAGCTCAGCATCACATTTGATTGAGCTGATGTCATCTGTCGCATTCCCAACATTTCCACTTTTTTAAATTAGCGAGGGAGTGAGAGAGAAATGGAACCCTTACAGCATAGCAGGGGTATGGTGTTGCTTTTGCAACATTCCCTTTAAGTTATTTCTATATCTCTCTCCTTTTGACCCTTCTGTAGAAATTGTCACGGCAAATGTATGTTTCTGTAATAGATCTTGCATAATTCTCTTTGATTTGGAAGGAGATGAGGAAGGGGGTCTTTGGGTTTTTTGTTGTTTTGTTTTTCTTTTCATTTCAAAGTGGAAACGTAATGTATTATGTAGAAGATCTCCAAAGATCTTTTTTCCTGGACTACGACTTTCTTTTGTAAATAATAATATACAGTACTGCTGTTTCAATTACCAAGTATAGCCACTGGGAGTCACTTTTTTTGTGTGTTAAAGTGCCTTTGCACTTTAAGTACATTATTACTTAATTGTTGCTCTTAGCTTTGATAAATTGAACCTATTTTAATGTGTTGTATTTTTGAAATTAAAAAAAAAATTGTAAAATAGATCTATATGTCAGATGCATTAAATCAGAAGGTTTGATTTATAGGAAAGTTGCCCTTCTTCAAATGAATCTAGTTCTAGAACCTTATAGACTCAAATGTAAATTATTGGGGTATTTTTTTCCCTCTAGGTTTGTTTAGAATGATTCACTGAAATCAACTGAGAGGATTTAGCAATGGACTGGAGGTTATCAAATGCCTCAGCTGGGAGTAACAGCTCATTAATAAAAGACGTTTAACACAATGTCATAGTGAATTGAACAATTAATGTCCTTCTTAATACATTGCATTGCAGCTCTAACACAGTAATGTTCCATGGTTTAAGATTATTTTCATACTTAAGAGAACATTACTCATAATACTTTATGCATTGAATCGGATATTTTTATACGTTTTATGACAGAGTTTATATTTGTAACTTTTTTGGACTGAAATTAACATAATCCTTTCCTGCCAGATACATGGGTTTTTTTATGAGCAGGGACACCAGCAGGGGTCATCCCATGCCTCATTAAATTTATTAACATACAAGCAAATGAACCAATGCCCAAGGTAAAATTTGCACCTGGGTCTCTAGAGTCCTCCAGATAAAGGTAGCAGAAATCAGTGTGCATCACACTAACTTTCAGTAGTCTGAACTATGTCAAGTCTTCAGTCTCTAAAGCAAAAGTCATATTGCACTAATTTTAACCTACTAGAGAAAACTACTAAGTTCATTATCTTAAATTTTATAGAATGTTTTAAGTTAACTGAATTCCATTCTCTGGTTTTCTTAAGCCATCCATTGGTGAACAAATGCAGTAAGTCTTCTCCTTTCCCATTAACTCTGGCCTGTTTTACTTCAAGCTTTACGTTATCATCTTCAATTCACATTTCCTTCCCCGTGAATATTGAAACCATTTTTATTAACAAGTATACAGTCAAACTTTATTAAGCCTGATTAGCTTCTAAATAATTTTTAGATGCAAACATTATTGTGTGATTTAAACAAACAGCCCTTATTTACAACAAAAACAGTTTTGTTTTGTCTATTGTAAATCCTTATGCAACTGGGATGGTGATCTGCATATAAAGTAGGGCAGGCTTTTCAATTCCTTATTAAAGCAATTGATGGAGTCTGAAAGAAGCACACTGTTTCCTTTTCATAAATAGGTTACTGCACATAATAATCCTTTATTATCATGCGGAGATTGAAGTGGCCTCTGCTGACTGATATTTAGAGCTTTACTGTAGTTAATGATACAGTATCTACAACTCTGAGAAATTTTCAGCAATAGCATTTGAGCTACAAATAACTACAATCAACGTTGTTCTAAACAGGACTTTGCCAAAAGGAAGTCGCTTTATATTTAAGAGCTAAAGAGGCTTTGCCTGTATATTGCCAGATATCAGAGTCATGCAGTACACTGTCTTCTAATGATTTATGTGACATCTGAGTACATTAATATGCTAACATGTCAATTCTTTATGTTTAGAGTCCGTAGCATCTTTGGCTGTTCATTAGATCAGGTTTAAAACTGAAGGGCTGCAGTGAACTCCTGAAGAGTCGGTCTTCAAAATGGTCTCACTTCAAGAAGGAGGCAAAATGGTATCACTTTAGTTGATCTTGGAACGTTTGACTGGAATAGCATCCATCTTTGAGGCACCCGATTGAAAACTTCCAGTAGTGACTGTCTTATGGCTCCGCTCCCTGGGTAATTAAAAACATATGTTACTGAAACACTAAGAAAAGCAGAAGTTTTATTTTAAAGTAAAGTTATTAACTCTTTCCAGGTATGATTTTCGTATTGCCTGCAAAACAAGTACCTTGTTATATCAGGCACTCTAGCGGCTAGGATATAGTTATTTATGATTCTCTAGTAAACCAGCACCAGTTACAGGTTTTTCACTCAGAAAAATGCTAATATTTCCTACATAAAGGTTTTCAATTTTCTAGTGTTTCCAAACAACAGAGATAGGGAATTGATTCTTTTAGTAACTTTATCTTGGTTTTTTTTGCCATTTCAGTCTCAGACTGTCTTACCACGTTTGCTTTGGTAGCACAGCCATATTTTGCAGAGATGGTTGTTCCTTTACATTTCCTTAGCTTTTCTAATGGCATTTCTTTAGTGACTAGGTTTTATTTCGTGTCACCAGTACCAACTTAAAAATCATTATTGCTGTGGATCTTTTAGGTTCGTTTTTATACCCTTTAGTTGACATCTACTAAGCAATTCTTTTCATAGTGTATCTAGGTGAAAGAGAAGGAGATTTTTTTCAGTTACGCTTAAAGAGATTTGTTTAACAGGGAAAGTGTGTCGGCAGCTGCTGCGTAGAAGGTCTCTACATTTCTTTAGCTGTGCAGCCCTGGAAGCTGCTGCTTTTTAGGGGAGAGCTGCTTGCCTGAGCGGTGGCTTGATAATGAGTCTGAAAAAAATGACCTTCAGAGTTTGAAAAACCGAACTGTGGAAATTATGTAACCAGGTTAGCAAAATATTTTTTTCCTCAGGAAAATGGAATGCAAATAGCTTTCTTTCTTCATAAGTTTTCTTTTGTGAAAGTGGACGTAACGACCTGTACAGAAACAGTAACGGTGCAGAATGAAGCACCGTTAAAACTATGCAGTTATCTCCAGTGAAAATGAGGCACAGTACACTTCCAATGCACGAATACATTTTTTAAGAGTTCTTTCTATGTAAACACAAAGTAAATGATCTTAGAAACTGGATTTCAATAAGTAACTTCAATGGAAAATGGAGAGAGATGCTAACCTTACAGTACTGTGTCCAGAGTGCCCTGTGGTTCCTGGGCAGATATCTATCTCCTGGGATGATGCTGTGGCTTTGCTAGCAACAGAACACCCCAAGAGGATGACAGGTTAATTGCCTTTCCTTTTTCTCCCCACAAAACAAATGCCGCTTTTTGCAAAAGGGTCTGTACTTTCTATCTCAGTTCTCAGTTCTGCTGCAGAGCCACTCCAAATGCCTGCTGGTAGTCCTCCTTTCTGCAGTCTCTTTCTTCCATCGATTTCATGCTTTCCCGTTCCAGCACACGATCAGTTACTATCTTACTTCCATTATCTGCTTCCCTAGCCCTCACCTTGTAATGCCCCAACCTTTCCTCTCATATCTGCCCCCCTGGGCTCTCCATTTCTTCTGTAGAGAGCTCTGGAGGACCTGTTTCAGCCTTGAAGGGAATTGATGTCCCTGCTCCACCGAGAGCTCAGCCCTTACCTCCTCCCATGGCATTGCCAAGGAGCCCCATGTGAAGTGAGATACCTGACCCCAGTGGTCCTGGGGGCCATGCTGGAGGCAGGTCTGCATAGCTGCTCCCTCTTCCACTTTTTGAGCAGAGGAGTAAGATCAAATAGCATTTCAGCTTCCATGCAGGATTTCCCGTGTGCCCACTCTGGCGATGCAAGTAGCATTTCTGAGAAAAACCAGATGGATGAGCTGTCTGAAACTACTGGTGTCACATCACATTATGCTGTAATTTCAGCGAGTTGTCTTCAGCATGGGTTAATCTTGCCAAAATTAGCTACTAAAATTTAGGACTCAAACTGATTGTATAGGATCACTAGAGTAGATAGCAAAACTCAGGCCATTCAAAGGTGATTTATGAATTGGGCTACAGACACTCCTGCTTTTTTCCAGTAACTGTAGAGGGGAGAGATGATGAGCACTGATTAGATAGCTAATTCCCACTTAGCTGCAGTCAGCCCAGCCAGATCATTTTCTAGCACACCCACATGCACGTATACGCTCTACTGAGTATCCACCCATCTCTACCCCAAGACATTTCCATTTTGCCCATGAAAGAAATGTTCCCTGTGGAGTGTATAGCCTGCTGCAGTCAAAGGCACTAGATTTTCATAACGCCTTCTTGTGCCGATAGAGAACTATATAGTAGGGTTTCGCTGGATTTTCTTTTTCTTCCCATCAACACTTGAGTTTGTAAAATAAAAATCAAACTTTTTAAAGTTAGGTTAGTGTCAAAATAAGGATACCAACAAGTTACATTGCCTAAATAAAAGTCTTAAAGAATACTGATCTTGTATAGGAATACAAATGCCATGACTTTAAACTGCTCATGAGTGAAATGAGATATTGGAAATGTTAATGAAACTTCTTATGCTTTTACAGGCTAATCACTGTTACAGTTTGTGCTTTTTTGTATTACTGTTTTTGCAGACAGTAAATGTCATTTAACAGAGAGAAGCAAAAAACCCTCCTATTTCCCGAAGTCCCTCCCCCAACTCCAAACCATCAGATAAATTAACTTATGCAGATAATATGACATTTCTTGTATTTTTCCCTTCACTTTTTCAAAGTGTTCTGTAGAAGATGTACAAAAGTTATTCTTTTGTAAGAGGATCATTAAGTCTGTTTGGATTATTGATCTCATAGCTTTTCTGGGAACAAGGCCAATCATTTTGACTAAGGTTTTTAATCCTAGCTAATGAGGGAGGTGGATTAATGAGAAGGGTTTTGTTGTTTTTTGTTATTGGAGGGTTGGTTGGATTTTTTGAACCAGTAGATTGACATGTTTATGAATACAGATGAATAGATCATTTTGAATGAAAGAATTGTTGGAGCTGCAATCAGCAATGAAGTCATTCTAAAGACTAAATAGACTCAAGAGTATGAGTGAAGTTTGAAAAACGACATCATAAACCTGCTTATTTTTTTTCCTGAGATCACAAACGCTCCTGAGAGCCCCCATCCGAGTACAGCAGCAGCTTTTGTTACTTGCTGGTAAGCATTTGGAGGGATAAAATTCGAGGCCAGATGCACCTCCATTATCTTTTAAGAACGTTCAGGTAACTGAAGGGTTCAGAATTTGGTTCTCATCTCTGTTACCCTATTTGTCCATGCATCCATATTAGCACTGGTAATGCACTATGCTTGAAAAAACAATCAAGGTGAAGTTTGGAAAAGCAGAGCTAGGTGCAGTATTTCCGAGTTTTTTATCTCTATTTTTAAAAATACAATGAATGAACTATTTCTGTAATTAACACCATAGTCTTTTAACTTCTGAGGTCCTTTGTAAAAACTAACTGTTCAGCAAACTGTTCAGATCAATATATGCAGCTGCTTACAAAACAAGATCAATGCAGACAGTGTTGCTAATCGTAAAAATGAAGGTGGCGCTGCCGTTTAGAAATCGAGATAACGTAAATCCGTATTTGCAATATAACAGAAATTACACCAACATTACGAAGTGTCTGCAGTACATCAGGATTCTTGATGCCAACAGACCAAGTACAGATTTGCGTCTTAGCAGCACAGATGTCTTGCATCTTCGTTTCTCAACCTGCGCAGGCATTGCTCCCCAGAGCCAGAAGTGTTAGCTCTCTTCTGAGCAGGAGGCACTACAGCCGTGTGAAGAATGCTGTCTGCATTGGAAGAGGCACAGCTAATGGGTATAGACCTGTTGCAGTTACCTCCTCTTGAGATAAGACCTATTTCCATACAGAACCCTGGAAAAAAATCCCCTTGAGATCACTGATAATATGACAGAGTCTATTTTAAGACACCCTGATTTTTGTTCTGAGGGCCTCTCATCTGAGCGGCAAAGGAATTGGAGTTGAGGCAGTATTTTCCCGTGCTATAAACTTTTTTCCTTCTCCACAGGGATTTGTTACTGGCTTGGTACACACCAGTATCTTAGCTGGACCGCTAAAATGAATAGAAAATTTTGAGAGAACTGTGAAAATGTCATGAACACTTAAATTATCTTCTAATGACAAAAGAACAACACAGTACTGAAGCAAAGCTGTCACGGATGCTTTTAAAGGTTTAGGCTACAGTAAAACCTGAGCGATTCAGGTGTAGATGCAGAGTACCTTTGTTAGCTTTACACCTGAGTGGCTTCTGTGGAGTCTCCTGGGATTGGTACCGGTGAAAAGAATCTCACCACATACAGGCAGTCGCTGAACTCATTGAAGTGTGAGCGGCAGAGGAAAAATGGTCATGTCCTCTCACCATTACTTGAAATGCCATTTGGGAGTTTTCCAGACTGAATGCTGGTTCACATAAATCTGAAGTAAGCATACTCCAAGTTTCTACCTGCTTCACCAGGTATCATATTTTCACTAATGTTTGAGTACTCCGTGATGTAACCTTTTGGCTCAAAGTGTGGCCAAAATCTTAACTGCTGTCACATCTCCTGCTCCTGAGAGGGTGAGGTGTCTCTTGGAAGCTCAAGTTTATTATATCTTTGCTAAATTTTCATTTTTTGTTATTCCTGACTGTATTCTTGCTATGGAGGGCAAATGGTATATGCTCAGCTAAGTCTTTATTTTTGCTTTATCTTCTTTCACAAGTATCCACGTTCCTTAAGTACCAGGGCAGCTGAGACTTGAACCACTCAGAATAGTTTCAGAAACTCAGTGGTTCACTCAAGTGAGCAAAGCTTTATTGCTCCCATCACATCCTCTGTGTTCTGCTGAGCTGTTGCTTCTATACAGATGTATTCCAACTTAAAACACGTACTCTAATAAGTATCTGTGGAAAACCTTGTAATATTCAGCTTATATGCTTACTTAAAATAGAAAAAAGAGCAGGGGTTAGAGGTTGGGAAAAGCCTTTCAAAATTTCTGAGCTTTTTTTTTTTCCTGAAGGTTTCAGAGGGGGTTATTATGATGATTAGTGAATCAAAAGGAAATCTAACAACACTGTTGTGTGGGGTTTTCTTGCCATTTTATACAAGATAGTGGAAAAAATAAACAGAGGGGAATAAAGGTAGATTATAATGGTCTTAACTGTCAAGATGTTAAAAGGAAACTACCAGCAAGCTAAGGAGTTCAGCGCTCACAATTCAGGTTTTTTTTAGAACTACAGGGAAATAGTACACAGACTGCTTTCCTCATGGCTAAGGGAACTGGACAGGAAATTCTCTTGGACAGCTGAGAAATCCCAGCCTTAAATTTATACCAGATATACTGCAATTCAGATGTAAGCATGGCTCATCTGAAAAGACAATGGTAGAGGGGAAAACGCTTAATGCTACAGTACACGCTTTAAGTGGCGGTGTAGATTTGAGCTTGAGTTTTCTGAGACCATATTTACCATCCCAACTACCTCATAAGCTCTTACCACAATGGAGTGGATAATTCTTATTTATTAATGTGGCCTTCTTCTCCATAATGCATTGTTTATGAATTTGTTTGCTGGTGTCTTAGGTTTTCCATGGCTTCTTGTTGTTCTCCAAATAATACATGGGAATAATTCCTAGCTGTAGAGTCCTAATGGATAATTCATAGTGAATGACTAAAATTGAACTACCAAGGATTTTTTTTTTTTTGTATATACTATTGTATTTATTTATTTATTTGCTCTAGATAGATAGGCAGTGGGCCTAGCTAAGAGCTCATTTGCTGGGAACTGAGAAATTAGTGTTCTGTTCTTAGTTCTGCCTGTGACCTTGCACAAGGCGTACCTGTGTCCCCATTGTTTAATTTCTGCATCATTAAATAAGGAGGATGATACTTTCTGCCTTAGTATAGTGAGATTTACTGATGAGAAATGTTAACTATAATTGTTTTTCAAAGCCAGTGCTTATGGCTTTATAGCTTCATCCAAATACAGCAATAGTCTACTGCTTCTTTCCCCGGCGTTCGTTACTCTGATCTAAGACTGTGGTGTGTACGTTTCGTATTGAGTTTGGGTTTCTGTTTTTACAGTTGAAAACAGACAAGATTACCTAATACTCTCTCCTGGTAAAAGGATATGACATACATGGAATGAAAGCGGGGGCAGGGGGGAGAAGCTACAGTTTGTTTTTAAACTATTGAAAGTATCCCATCTCCTAAATCTTTCCTCTCTGTCTGAGTTGAATCACCTTTTCTGTTTCTGCCCTATAGAATCCTTTCAGCGATAGTTCTTAGCATACCAGTTATTTTTTATTCATCTCTTTTCGACATGAAGTAAGTTTGGCTATTGCAGACATCTTTTATGCTAGTAAGAAAGCCCAAAGAGGCCTGGAGTGGCAGACAGCTGCTGAAAGAAGAACGTGGCACTCTAGGGGAAGAAAGAAATTCATTCAACTTTCCTGTTCTATCTTTTCCCTGCACTCTGTAACCTCTCCTTTTTTCTGCTTGATGGTTACTGTAATAATTCTCTTGCCCATTGAATGCGGAGTGTGGGCATATTTTTCTGTATTACAGCCCAGCAACATACTGTGAAATCCAACTTTTGTTGAAAAGTGCACCATTTTCCATAATCTTCCAAAATGTATATGGACAAGTCATGTCTAGTAATTTGAGGATGCTGCCATGCAACAGAGAGCTGATCTGTAACTGTAGGACTACATGCTACAAGAATCTGTGGCAATATATTCATTCAGTGCAATGGAGCCACAATTTTACCTCCACTTTTAAATTGGCATTTGATTTACTGACTAAAATTCACTCACTGGCTAGGCATGTTCTGGTTTAGGTTTAGATTTTGTGCCCATCTAAATTTTGAGATTGCTAAGATGGATGCTCTCACTTTCCTTGCTGATTCATAAAGTGGGACGTGAACAATTGCTCCTGGTTTATGGACTGTAAATGACATGGGTCTTTTTTGGCTGGATGTGATAAGTACTCAGATCCCATGGACAATTTTATACTTGTAGGTAATTGGCAGTTGTTTAGAGGCTATTTATGTAGAACATAAGATACATGGTACACCACAAAATATTTCTAGCAGTGCAGTGTAAACCATCTGTCCTGGACCAGTAGAAGTACATCAAAATAGTTCAAGTAGTCCTACAATAGATTTGGTCTCTTTAAGTTCTGCAAAAAATATAAATCAAGGAAAGTAAGCATTCAGTGATCCTTTTAATGAGTTCATCTTAGAGATTTTAAGTGTTAACCCTAGCTTAATGATAACGGAGGTTGTTATTTTAGGGTATCCAGACCCTTAGTTGCTGTAAATGGTGTTTAGCTCCATGAACAGTCTTGTAGTGGTTTATAGTAGGATGCAAAGTGGCTGAGGATGCAGCCACTTTGTTTTGTGGACCTCTTAACCTAAACAATCAACATTTATACCGATAATGGATCAGCACTAAAAGCAATGCAGTTTGTTGTTCACTGTTATTTCATTGCTTTAGAACCAATACAATTTGCTGCTGTTTTGGAATTTTAGTCACATTTTTAAAAAGAGATCTTTGAAAGTTCACCAGCTAGTTCATTTGGGGATGCAAATTAAGAAATTGTGCAATAAAACTCTGTGGTTGATACATTTATACATTTGGTGTTTTACAAACCCTTTTAATTCTTAAGTCTTAAAGTTAGTAACATAAACTAGTAAGACAGAAAAGCCTATTTTTGTGTTGTCCATTTGGGATTCCTTACTTATTCTGAAAGGTCAAAGCTTCTTAACAACTCTTGCAGATCCATTCTGCCACCCTCAGAGTTTGGGTATAAGTCTGTAATCAATGGCAACTGTACTGTAACAGTAAATGTATTTTCAAAGAAAACTAGCTGTCGAGTCCTGGGACATGCACAAAGTCACATTTCCCAAGGATGTTCCCAAGGATGGCCACTACTGTTTCTTCTTTTTTGTGAGCAATACATTGTCTTCATCCAAAATACATAACCGTATTATCATGAAAATATTTATGCCACGTTAGAACCAGGCTTGCTCTTTTCACAATAGATTAGCTTCCTGTATTATTACAGATAACGACAATCCAATTTCTGAAAGTGTTCTGTTATTGTTTCTTTTTTCCTCTGCTATTTATTAGTGAAGAACGTGTAATTATTTGGTCTTATTCAGACTTTCCAGAGGAAGGACACACTGGGATTCTGGGATTCTGGGATTCTGGTCATTGAAATTCACTTCTTTCACTTCTTTCTTTCTTCTCTTTGCCTTTAAATAAAGCAGTGTACTAGGGAAAAAGACTCAGCTCAGTCTGGAATGATACAAGTGCAAGTCAGGAATAATTGAAAAATAGTTTTGATCACCCTTTGAAATCCTAGATTAAGCAGTTTTGTTAACACTCAAAGAAATTCACTGGAACCTTTTGATTTATTGCACAATAGGTAGAAAGCTTCTTTTCTTCTTCTTTAGGCTCTCACCCTGCCAATGATATTTGTTCCGTAAGTAGCACTGACATGAAAAGTCTGAAGTTGTCCACTTTTCTCCCTTTGACCAACATTCCCTTCATAAACAGAGTACCATGAGGAGACTGGTGTTAATCCTCTAAGCTTAGCTTTGTGAAAAAGCCACACTGAAAGCTGTGAAAGCTTTGAGCAAAATTAACAAAACTTTGCAAGCCTTGCCAGCGTCTTTCCAGAACACTTGCCATTATATGAGATTCCAATTTAATAATACCCATAACAGTTTCTTCCAAATTAATAAAATATTAAGTGGAAATAACAGGGGCTATACCCTTAGCTGAAGTAACTCCATTTAGAAGCATGGTTTGCAATGTTGATTGCGATGCTCTCTGATCTGTTAAATTTTGCTTATTAATTGAATTGATAAATTGAATTTTGCTGCCTCTGGGCTGAGCAGTCAGGCTGGGTAAGGGCTAGGCTGCTTCTGCAAAGGGGGAGTAAGGGACATAAGCGGAACAGCAACACAAACACAAAAGCACAGCCCAGAAGAGAACGTCAAGGCCACCAAGGAGGAGAGCACTGCCATCCTAAGAGGGACCGCTCACTCACATGTAGAGACAGGCTCGTGCAGCCTGACATGCTATCCCACATTACACAGTTAGACTTTGGTGGGCTTTGGCATAACCAAACCAGACAGCAGGCACCTGGCCTTTTTGCTTCCCCAAGGACTGCTTGCAGGGCATGCCCATTCAGACAGGTGCACTGGGTTGGTGCCTACCCATCCAAAGCTGTCTACGTTCTGGTTTGGTAAGAAATCCAACAGGCTGGTAGAAATCCTAGAGCTAAGGAATTAAATCTGGAGTGCTCTGTGTTTCAGCTGACTGGAAAAGTGTGAAGAGCACATACAAACTCTTCTTGAGAGAGTCCTAGGAGTCTGCCCCACCCCTCCGATTCTCACTGCACTGAATAAGCAGTCACTATTACTAAAGAAAAGATAAGATATATGATTAAGATGTCTCAATAAGGGCACAAAGGACAATAAGTATAAAATGGTTATCTAAGAGTAAGTACTTGGTGTTGGAGGTCAGACAGGAATCCAGTGGTGGAGCCGCTAAGAACAAAACTTGCATCCTGGAGTATAGTCCCTTGAACGATACGTGTTGCTGCTCTGTCTGCTGCCACCAGAAAAGCACAGATAAGAGGTTTCCCACAGCTTCGAAAGGGTTTGGTTTTTTTCATCACTACTGCTGCACTACTGCTGAGTTGGAGTTCTCCCGAATTTACCTAGTGAAAGTGGTCGCACTGTGCATAGGGCACATACAAACATGGCACACAAACATGGGAGGCAAAATCTGTCACTGCCTTCTTTTAAGGGACCTGAGTGGCCAAACAAATTACTCCCACTTTGCCATTTTGCCACAGCATTTGAAGATACTGGGAGGAGGCATGTGGTAAAGTTCTACTGGATAAACAGATGACATTCTGAATGCAATCCCCAACCCCTGTGGAGGAAAAGATGGGGAATGCCACAGAACCCGCTTTGCATTTCTAGACTGAGATAAATTTCCATCTATCCCAAATATACGAGCAGGACTATCCTGAACGGATGACTTACAAAGACAGAACTTCCTGATGACCTCAAAAGTGAACGAGCAGGTGAGTCCTGTCTTCTTTATCAACTGCCCCTGGCTTCAAGAGCTTTCTGATAGCATGGGGGACAGAAAGAACACCAGACTCTCTCTGCCCTTGGAATAAAGTGGGTCACACAGCACCATCAATTGTTAAGCAAAGCTGCTCCCTTCAAATCAATGCTTGACTCGTTCTTAAAAATTGTGCACTGATCAACCCTTTTAATACAGTGAAATGATGATCTCGATACCGAACAGGGCAGTACTGAACTCTCTAGTCCAGTTCAGCAAGAGATTTAGGCTTCAGTGATAATAGGAGAGGGTCCTTTGACAGGTGAACTGAAAGCTTTATTGCCTTCACAGATGGTTCTCTATAATAAATGTTGCTTTTTTTTTTTCTGTTTGATTTTGTCATTCATGTGGGATTCATGGCATTTAACGGTAGCTACCTAAGCATGAGATGTCTTGTCTAGTTTAATCATCCGTGTTCTTTTTATAGTTAACAGAAGAAATCAGCCCTACCACAAGTTGATTCATCTCACCCACCTCAGCAAATTGTCATTGTCTGCACACTACTTATGCCTTTGTGAGTTAGTTAGACAAGTCTTCTCCCCAAGTTAAATTAAGAGCTGAAAGTCCTCTTGAACGGGAAATGGATGAAACATCCAAAGCAGTTTTTATTTTCAGTTCACATCCATACAGATCTTCAAGCTTCTTGTAGAAACAAATGAATTGTCCGTGCTTTAAAGGCAACAGAGTCTTGTCAAGAGAAAAAAAAGAATCAAGGGAAAGAAAGAAACATTCTCCTATATAAAATAATTTTTATGAGAAGGGCGTACTGCTAGTGGTAGGCAGCCCCTACACCTCTTTCCTTCACACCCACAGCCACAAGTTCTCAGGGCTCCCAAAACCTTTAATCTCCTCCACCCACCTCACTTCTTGAAGATAACTGATTCAGGTAATGCTGTACCAAATCTTCTGCCTATGCTCAGATTCTTCCTGTGAAAACCATTTTTTTAGCAACCCTTAGCTAATCCTGGAATCCCATAGTGATACCTAAGATATGGGTCCTCATCTCCCTCCCAACCTAGTTACAGGCAACAAGGCTTTTTCAGACCTGTGACCTTAGATTTGTATTCCTTTTAAAATGCAGGTGCCACAAATGAGGTTTTGTAGCAGGTAAATCCTTCAGCGGTACCATATGTCACAACAGCAGGAAAATTACATCCTCCCCAGCCATTAAAGGCCTCATATGGATATATTTACGCAAACAGGAAGATCCAGCAGTCTTAAGAGTAGCAAAGATACTCGTGCATCTTATGCATTCAACTCGATTTAGGAGAAGTACAGAAGAGAGAAAGTAATTTGGAAGATGCCTAGGAGTTACTACCATGAAGGGACTGGGAATTGTTTTGTACTGAGTAGTGAACAAGGAAGAGATTCCACCAAGTGCTCTGAATCTTCATGTTGATCACTCTCAGACAGTGCCAGCTGGATACATTTTCTTTTTTGCTGTGAGTATCTAGCAAAGTATTAAAAATTACCCTGCTTAGCCAAACACAGCTTTATAACCTGCTCTCTATCAGAAGAGTCGCTGCTTATAGCGAGTGACCTCACTTTGTTATTACTGACTGAGACAAATCACTCCATCTTTTTCACATGTCCATTTGTATATGAAAATGCTTGGCAGGAAAAGGTAGCGTTTTCAAAGGTTTAGTGATATCTAAGTGTCGAGATGAACCATAAATTGCCTCTTGAACACCTGGTCATAAAAGAAATATATAGTATTTTTAAGCAACTAATGCTCATTTGTTTCTGAAGCTCTGAGCAATTTTAGAAGATGCCTAAATGCCTGCGTTAGCAAACATGAAGAACTATTGTCAACCAGACAAGCCATGTGAGTTTATAAAATTTGGTAACTTATCTCTTTTTTCAGTTGCTGGTATTTTGCCGCAAATCACATTTGTCCCGATAAACAGTGCCTCAGGCAATTAAGGAACACTCAGAGAAGGACACACAACCCTCACGGTCCCCTGAGACCTCTGTCCCAAGGTGAAACCCAAGTCTGAGTGGCTGCCAGCCTTTCCAAGATGCTCGCATAAGGAAAAAGGTGCCCTTGCAGCCATCCCAGTACAGTTTGTACTGTACGACTTCTAGTCCTCCCTTTTGCAGAAGTCAAAGAAAGATAAATGATCAAGTAGCTGGAGATGGCTAGACCCCCCTCCCCAAAGAGGCTTCCCTCCATCCACCGCTTGTGGGTCATACTGAAAAAACGTGTAATACAATGCATAAAACAAAGACTTTCCTGGCTGGGCTTTTTAACATCTTACTCACAGATTCAACACCATTAATCTTTGTTTGGAAAGCCATGGATATGACTTTCTATAGCAAGTAAATAATCATTCTTTTTTATTACTTGCTCTCCATAATAATAAAAGATGCGTATTTTACTCTTCTGTTTTGTACTAAGGAGACAGAAAGACAATGCTGGCTGTACTCTTGCTTTAGGTGAGCCCTTCTTGTCTCCCAGTTTATACATACCCACACTTCTCTCCTTTATAAAATAAATAAAACCACAATAACTTCCTCTTTTATTCATTTGTGTTGGTTCCACTAACGGAACATATTCAGGTATCAACTGATCAAATAGGGCAATTCATCCATGCAATAATTGCATAATTGTGTGCTTATCTGGAAGAACTCTAAGGAAGATAAGGATTTTCCCATGGGAAATTCCAGCACAAGTAGAATGTAAATTCAATAAATGCACAAAAATGCATGTAATTAATTTCATTCTATAGCAAGAATTTCAAACTGAGAAACTAAGTAATTTAAAACAGTTCTTTAAAAGTCATACATATGAGTCATATTAATTACAGAATTACTCCCTTCTTTGCAAAAGGAGGATGTATATTTTTTTCACAAGTCATTAGATTCCATCAGCTAGTATTTAGAGTTCTGAGAGTCCAAGTTAGAAAGAGCTATTGGAGTGCAAAATATGTGTTGTTATTATTTGATACCCTTCACTTTCCACTCTAAGGCATGCTAAGTCTAAAAGGAAATTCAGGCTGTAGGGACAACTCTTCTAAAAGTATCAGCCCATTATGTACTTTTTTTATTGAGAAAGGATGAAATACACCCATCAAAGAAATTATAAAGCCAGTTGCACCCTTTTGATGCAAACCTGTATCATTGAAGTCCATGTAAATTCAGTAGGAGCGGGATTAAGGACTTGACTGGAAAAGCAGTGGTGTATTATAGGAAACTTTCATATAATTGAAAATCCTCCCAGCAACAAAATGATCTGTAAGGAGACACTGAGTTTGTAGCTGAAAAGAAAATTTTAAACCATGCAGCATGTGCCAAGTCACTAGCTTCTGGTCCTGCATCTTTCCCATAGAAGATGCCTGTTCAGCACTGCCGTATTTTTCAGCCTGAGAATAACTCTGCCTTGTCTCTCCTTGCTATGAACAGCTTCACAGTGAGATCACATCACACCTGCAAAATCTAGGGAACTCAGTGAGTGCCCTAGATATGACACCTTAGAGCAGCAGATACTCCTCTGCTGCTCTGGAAATCTTTGCTGCTGAAAGATTTGGCTGTTCAGTTCAGGAACATAAAGACAGCTGAGTTTACACCTGCTTTTTAAGAAGCTCCTTAAATCTTAGGGACAGATTAAGTGAATACACACAAGTTTCAGGAGATAACCAAACATTTCCTACATCTCCAAAGAAATGTACTCATTGAGCCTAATTTAACAGCAAAGTAGTAAGGGGAAATTTTGCCATTGGACACAGCAGGATGGACGTCATCCCCACCCAATGTTGTGGATGAATAATATACTTAACACGGTTTGATTTGACAACAATTTAAAATTTGTTGCTAGTATAAGGTAGATCAAAAGGTTTGGATTTTAGCAGCTCTTAATGATTAACCAATTTAACTAGCAAGTGATTTAGCAAAGTAAAACAGCAACTTGATTACAGATTTGAGAGTGATAAGATTCATGCTAACTTACTAGAAAGTACCTTAAATCAGTATATATATGCAACAACACAAAACATATGGACACGCATACAAACAAAAAATACTTGGATCCAGAGCCCACTCTCAAATGCACAAAGCAAAACACCTAAATTGGTAGAGAGATGGGAGAAAGAGGCTAGCCTACAGTCAAAACTTCCCTCTTCGAGTTTAGAGTAAATATTCACAGTGCATCGACATTACGCAATGGCCAGTGGTTGAGTCTCGAGGTGGTGGTTCTCACCCACACCTTGCATAGAACTTGCCAGCAGAAAATCCTGAGAGCCGTCCTGGGTCAGGGTAGATGCCAGATACAGCCCAGTGTGATCCAGGATTGCTCAAAGGGTCTTATTTTGGATCACTATTTATAGGGTTGATTTTCAGTCTTCTTTTAAAGCCTGTACTCTCACAAGATTTCCGTTAGACGAGAAGGTTTAAAAAGTACTGCTGAGCCAATACAACAAAATTTGTATTAAACAAAACTATAAGGAAAACAGTATTAACATGGCTCTGAGATAATTATATCTTATGTCAATGCAATTATTTTTAATTTTTAATAGTACTCACAGAATGAAACTGTCTGAACACTGAGAAACAGCTAATTCTGCTTTTTATGATTTTTCTGGTCAGGGTAAAACTACCTAATACACAAATACACACATTTCAAGCAAATGTGACAGAATGGGGGCACTATGGTATGATACTCAGTATATTTGGAACTGTGGGTAAATGTAGCAGGACTGCTGCAGTTGCTTGAAATACCTTTAGTCAATGTCATCCTCTGAATATGAGAGGAAAGAGCAGGAATCACTTGTTAGTTCAAGATAAAATCAGGAGTGAGAGACCCTCTGGAAACCGGATGTAAAATTCAGAATCCCCGTCAGCTGCAGTGAAAACCCAGCCCTCGCACTACCTTGCCTTCACACCATCAGCGCCGTGTGCCTGCCCGGTGCCTCGTACAGAACAGTGGTTTATACAGCTGCGCTACTGGACCCACCGCCTTGACATAATCTGTGAGCTTCTTACACATGGTGAGTTAAGTGAAACTTAAGGTCAGTCTCCAGCCTCCTTCAAGCAATATGAAAATTTCTGCTCGTCTGTACTCTAAGGGCCTTATCCGGCTTTCCTGAATACCCGTGTGTGATCCAAATGGACTTCGGACCTGGCTGCTGTCTCTGAATCTCTTTGCTCGAAAGAGAGATTTAAAATGCAGAGCTGAGTTGCTGTGCCCGAGAAAAGACTCTCTAACGTCACATCTCCTGTCTAGCACAGGACTAACCAGGACGCTGCACGTGTCAGGATCAGGAGTGGATGTAAGAACTGCAGCCTTGTGTCCTATGATGGGTTACAGACGTTAGCTTATGCTGCTCGGACTCTTTTTATATCTGCTTCCCAATACGACAAGTTTACATCTAATTAGTTCTTTTAATTAAGAACATAATTATTTTGCCTGTTCTATGTCCTTAAAGGGGCAACAGTTATTTAACTAATCTGTCCAGACAACGGGTTGGCTGGTATATTCAAGCCATTGGAATGGCGGCAGTGTTGGATTCTGTTAGTCCAAAAACATAGAGGAAGTAAAGTAATGCATATGACTGGGGTGAGCAGACAGCCCTGCTTTCCCAGGGCCCTCCAGGTTTTTCAAAGACCAAGTTTGTCTGCTTGTTTCAGATGTGTTACCTATGTAAATAAGATACTATTTTTCCTCGCAAAGCTTGACTCTTTATAGTCACGCAGAAGGTGACTATTGCTTCTCACTAATTTATGGGTTTATAACGAACCAAGCTAACTGCAAGTTTCCCGTAACTGACTTTGATTATACTTTTCACATCAAGAACTCTTCTAAAGAGAAGTACCTTTTGTGAAATAAATGTTCAACATTTTGAGAATAAAAGGAGAATCAGGCTTACAGGTTGTTTTTAAAATGTATTTTAAGAAGCAAGTGGACCTGATCGAATGTCGAGAACCAATTTCTTCCTGTGAGATTTGCCACTGGTAGGCTCTAAAAGTCAGTGAGAGCTTAGTTTCTATTTCATAAGTCCTGATCATATCAGTTAGCTGCATGCTGTTAGATTAACTTGCACGCTGAACTTTCCAGAGACAGGGAATAAAAAGATAAGGGAGAAAAAATTGAAGAGAAGCCTAAAGAAAAGGCAAAGGAAATAAAAAAAAGCTGGAGGTGGGATGTAAGAGCCATAAAGAATACATAATTGCTAAGATTAAAAAAAAGTAGGAGAGTATGGATATGCCAAAAGATGGGAGAGAAAAACAAATGTTCCTGATTAGCAAGATAAGAAAATGAGAATTTACTGAGACTGACAGAGGGAAGGCAAAGCACTGGGTCTAGCTGAGGGGATAAGACAAACACCAATGCATTATTTTGCCCTCAGAGCTAAGTAGTGACTATTTCCATTCCATCTAAGTGTTTTTCAATATCCTTTACTCATTCATGGACATTGTTTGTGATTCTGCATTGTCCTACTGAAAATAAGGTTACAAATCCAGTAGGGTCTACACTTCACTCAGTTGTATTTAATTCCTTTATGAAATTAATAAAAAAAATTGTCACAGGGTCAAAGGGAAATTCTATGTTCAACCTAGCTTGGATCAGGTCATTTATGCTAAAATTATTAAGACCCCTATGGAGCTACCCTAATTTACACCAGCAGGAAATTTGGACTATGTCTGTTCAAGTACAGCCTAAAGCAGATAACTAATAAAACTATTAAAATTAGAAGTGACATAATTTCATTGAAGTGAGCATATTGCACTGTACTGAGGCCACTGGAGTGCAGTGGTCCTGTATTGCTTGGCATTAATTATTAGCTTGAGGATACTATTTTTTTATGTCAAATTTCAAAAATGTTTATATCTTTCCTTTAAGGGCACACAGTAAATTTCCTGTAGTTTAATCATATTCTTCTTCACTTTCTGTTCTTTTCTGTTGTTTTGTTTGGTGTTTTTGTTTGGTTTTTTTTTTTAGTATTTTGCTTTAATTAGGAGATACCTTTTAATGCACACTGCCCAGATCCTAGATCCATCAAAAGACCTCATGTCTAAATATGCCATGTATAAATGGTTTAATTTTCACCTAGCATAGGGAAAGGGCAAGAATATAGGAACATTGCACTAGCTTGATCCTGTGGTTCACTTAGCCTTATAATCCTACATCTTTCTCTAATAGCAGGAGCACAAAGTTTTTTTACGATTTGTGGTAGAATCCATCCTTCCCATTAAAAATTACCTTACAGGGATAAGCATGGAAATGAAATGCCCAGTTTATTACCTCTTTCAAAAATAATTTTGAACATTCTTCTTACTGATATTCTTGTTATTAATTAACTAGACCTATCACAAATGTAATTAAATTTTTGGTTTGAATGTTTGGGGAGGGGGTGGTGCAAATAAAGGTGTGGAGTTTGTTCAGAGTTATCAAAATTGCCCATTGCTGAGGGAACATTTCCCAATCAGGTCTAATTATAACATTTTACATGTTATTCCCCATCCTATTCCTTATGCTTCTTAATGTCTTTTTGGACTTCTGGTCATAGCTAAAGTCTTCATTAAGCTGTCTGTAACAACATCCAAATCTCTTTCCTGAGCTGAATAATTAATTCCAAATCCTTTCCACTTTCATTGATGTTTTAATACTTTACATATATTGATGCTGAGTCTCATTTGCTGTCATGATCCTGGTGAAGCTCATCCATCAGCACACAGTACTAATAAGACCACAGAGCCACTAAGTCTGGAAGCACTTCACCTCATAATTGATGTTTAAACCAGAAAAACCAGTATGAACATCTTCTTTCCATTCCCACACACCAGGAACCAGTCTGCCCTAGTGATGACTAACCAATATACCTGTGCACTCTGCAGATTTTTCTGCCTTCCTATTCATCATCTTTTTCAGGAATTACTAAATATATTAAACAATGGTGCACCTAATACAGAAAGTTTAATTATTGCTTTTATATTTTACTTGTCAGGAAGAAACTCTTAATTTCCTGTCCCTTTGCGTATGGAGACCCAAGCTTAATGTTTACATAATCTGGAAGCCATCTTACCAAAATATAAATGCTATGAAAGTCAAGGAGCATGTGTTCTAGAATTTTTATGGATTTTTTTTCCCTTGATTCTCATAAAATATGAATCAAGATCATAAGGAATTTATGAATTCTTTTTTTTTCCCACAGTAAGAGACCATATTCCTGTAAAGAATAAATTTAGACTAAGGTATTACCAAATGCGCTGAAATGCAGTATGGAACAATTCACATGTTTTCAGAAATAGAAAACAGTGGGTTACAGTGCAGTATCAAGATGGTGAGGACTCACTCTTTCATTGTGCTCTGAATTCATTTTAATTCTCCAGTGATTTTACTTTTTTCCAACTTCAGGGGAAAAAAAAGGTTAAATTGTAGTTACAGGTAATAAAGACAGATTCTGATCTTCAGATATGAGCTTTAATAATTTAGGCCCTTTTTAGCAATCAGAACCTGAAGCTAGAAAAGCAGAACAGAGACTCTTCCACAGCAAAGTGGTACTTCTTCAGCACTTCTTCACCATTTCTTTCAATCATAGAAGCACTTGACTTGTATCTATAAGAAGTTCTGGCACTATATATGCTGAGTTTAAAAGGGAGACTCAGCTCATCCACACTTCATATCATACACATTTCTAGGTCCTGTCAGCACTGCAGAAGCTAACCAAGTGGTTGTTCCAGACCCTTAGAGCTTCTGAGATCCCTTGTTCAACATTGCTACAAGAAGACAACATACATCATGCAAATGAGGAGGGTGCATCTCAGCCAGTCTGCATGAAGCATGAGAACAGTAATAAAAAGTTTTTGCAAACTGAGTTTAAAATCTGGTGAGAGGTCTGAACACCTTCACAAGATCTGCTGCTCTACACGGCTCTGATGAGATCCCATCTGGAGTACTGCATCCAGCTCTAGAGTCTTCAGCACAAGAAAGGCATGGATCTGCTGTGGAGGGTCCAGAGGAGAGTCACAAATATGATCAGAGGGCTGGAGCACCTCTGCTATGAGAACAGGCTGAGAGAGTTGGGGTTGTTCAGCCTGGAGAAGAGAAGGCTTCAGGCTGACCTTACTGTGGCCTTTCTGTACTTGAAGTGGGCTTTTAAGAAAGATGAGGACAATCCTTTTAGCAGGGACTGTTGTGATGGGACAAGGAGTGATGGTTTTAAACTAAAATACAGTAGATTTAAGGAAGACATAAGATTTAACTAGACATAGGAAGCATAAGGAAGAAATTTTTTACAGTGAGGGTGGTGAAACACCGGCCCAAATTGCCCAGAGAGGTGGTAGAAGCCTCATCCCTGGAAACATTCAAGGTCAGGATGGATAGGGCTCTGAGCAATCTTGTCTACTTAAAGATGTCCCTGCTCACTGCTGGGGAGATTTGAATAGATGACCTTCAATTGTCCCTTCCAACCCAAACCACTCTACGTTTCTATTCTATGATTCTGAAATTTGCTTCAGTCTGCAAAATTCAGTGTGATGGATAGGAACAGTGCAAACCCAAACCACCTGTAAGTAAATTAAACCATCCTTTAGAGGCAAGTGACCATTCATAGTGTATTCATTTTCCTATTTGCACTGAATTGTTTGCCACTCGCTTTCTCAAGCATCAATTGGGTTTTAAGGCTGAAAATTTTAAAATGCTCAGCCTACCTGCTAAAAACACCCAGCTATAGAATTGCTTTCAGATAAATGCTACTTTTTTATAAAAGTTTTGTAATTATAGTGAATGAGTGAGTAAAATAGCAATTTTTGCCCTAGATTCTGAACTGCCCAATGGGTGTCCTTCACATATAAAAAGGCTTTCCTTCTGCCAGTAACACTGAGTCCTCACACATGTCCCACAGCCTCTGTTTTGCTATGCACAATGCTAACTGCAAATGTGAAGAGTGGTAGGTGGGAAAAAGACTTTCGTTTTGGTTTAGTAGCCAGCAAACCGTGTTTATTTTACATTTTAAAATTAAATTGTACTAAATTGTTAAAAGAAAAAAAATGGTGGTACAAATGAGATACATGACCAAAGATTAGATTTATGGCTAAGCCACATCAGATAGAGTTGGTCAACATTCAGCTCTAGCTATCACGTAAAAAAAAAAAAACCTGAAAGAGGTATCCCACTAAGTGTTGCCATGCTCTGTGGTGAGATCCTTTGGCCAGACAGGTCACAGAACAATTGTATAAAACGCAAACCACCATTAACTGCCACCATATTAACACATATTTCTATCTATGTACAGCCAATTAATAACTGCATTATTTAGTTATTTTCTCTTTATGCTAGCTGGTGTGTTAAAAAAGAATTGTGTTAAAAAGAAGCACTCAAACTGACACTAGTTCAACAACACTCAACCCCACTCACTGCCAGTTGACATTAGCTGTCCTACCATTTCAAATCCAGGGAACTCAGAAGGGACATTCCTGTCCCCCCGGATGGAACAGTTACAGACTGAATCCTCTTAAGAAGCAGAATTGGAGGGATTCATAGAGGAAAAAGGCATTGATAAGCACGAAGACTATGGATCTCTACGGTATCTGCTTAAAAACGGTAAGCATCAAAGGCTGACTATATAAAATGGCCTTTTCCATCAGAACAAAGATCACCATTTCCTAACATCCTTTCCCTCAAATGGCCGAGAACAGATATCTGAAGGATTATGTGAACCTATCAACTGCGTTGTGATATATCCTCAGAATGTGTTCTCAGCCTCCAAAAATTTGAATCTCAGAGCTTTCCTAAGGTACAAATACAGAAGGTTGGTGACCTCTAGAACTAGGTCTGATAAAAAATGTAGGGCAACCCTGCCTCCACCCCCTAATTTAACAGAGGGTCATTAATGTAAAGGTAATGTCAGTGGAGAATGTTACTGAGTCGGTTGTAGAAAATAGAGAAAAAAAGAAATCATTGACTCCAATAGGCTGTGCCAGAGCACTACAGGCAGTAATATCAACTGAAACATTGAGGTCAACACGGATGAGCAAAGGGAACCACAGCCTAACAAGAAATGTTATTTAAGAACAACAGAGAAGTCAATGTCGACGCTGCGAAAATGGGGTAAATTAGGTTGGAAACGGTGGCTGAAGATGTTGGGGGGACTGACATGGGGCAGAAAGATATGATGTTTACATTAAAGAAATATTAATAACTACTTGCCTTATCTACTAATTACAGTGTCCAAAGCATGTAATCCAACATGCATTCACACACCACTGCAAAGGGTCAAAGGTGCTGCATTTTCCCATCAGTTTTATAACCTTTGCTCATGTGAACAAGACCTGCCAACCATCATGAATCCCGCTCTGTCGCTGAATTGATGTGTATGTCTTTAGGAAAAGACATTGCTTTATTGCTGAAATTTTATTTTTCACACCTTATTTTTTCTCTATTAATTAGACCATAGAAGCAAACAAAATTGTCAGAGAGAAGAATCCATTGAAGACCCTAAGTCAGTTTTCAGAGCTTCCAGTTCCATCCTACCTATGAATTCTGTTGTCATTGTTGTCTCCAGAAACAAGGATCATCTCCTTTCACTGTCAGCTGTCAGCTGGACTCGGTGTTGTCTAAACATTCGCACTAGTGAATTGTAACAGCTTTAATTTCCCGTGCTTACACAGGGACCCTTTTCCGGGGAATGGTTTATTTACATTTGCTTTCTAAGTGAAAGGTTTACATTTCTTCTCTACACTGTTGTAGAATATCTAATCAGGTGGAGAATCCAAGTCTTAGTATGATTTTACTTACAAATCAAATTTGAAAAAAAAAAACATTGCAGGGCATTTGGATTGTCAACTCAGAGAGATTGTTGTTATTTGCATATAATCCCATTTCAGATTTTTGTTTTATACAGAGAAATAAATTAGCCAAAAGGGTGAGAAAAAGCTAAAGAACCTCCTACTCCCTGCCACTGACCTGAAGTAATCTCTTCATTCTTTTTGCTCAAGCTTGGGCTTTGGCTTACATATAAGTACAAACATTTCAAGCACTACAGAAAACTTGTCAGGTGCTACTTACTGTGCTAAAACCAGCTACGATGCCCAGCTCCTCTGGTCTCTACTGCCTTGCTTTTCATAGTCTGTGTGGAGCTACCTGGTTTATGCATAAAGTGTATCAGATGGCTTCTTATTTGGAGCAGTTTCTACACGCCTATGTATTGTCAACATTATAACATTATAACATTAGAAATTGCTAAAAAAATAATGTTGCTTGAAAGAAAGAAGTTCCACTGCAATGTTCAAACTGTGTTTGCTGCTGTGAACAGATTTGATAGACAGGGCATCTACAAGTGAAGACTCCAAGAGTGGACAAGAGCCATAACTGAGTTATAACTAGTTTGTGCTATTTTCATTTGAATATTATTAACATAGAAAGTATCATCCACAGGGGGACATATAATTTGAATGGAAAGGAAATGGGTTATTAATATAATATCAAAAGCTTGAGAATAAAGCATAATCTTTGTTCTACACTTAGAGAAACAATTTCAGAACAGTGTTTCTACGAGGCACATACCAAAATGAACAAGTCATTTTATTTTTGGCTTAGATTTGCTTTTAAAGCTCAGTATTTTCATCATAATAGGCCTTTCTTTGGTGCTTTTTGTGCTGAACATTTTTTTTCCCCTTTTTAAATAAAATCCCTGTGTTAGCTTTCGAAATGGCTTAGCTCTTTTTTCTTGTTGTGTTTCATTCTCTTAATTTGCTTGGAAACACAGCCTTTGGTTCTAGCCCCTCAATGAGTGGTATTGTTGAAGGTAAAAGTTAATTCTTGGTAGGTTCCTAGCTAGATGAATTTTAAATACGACGTACCTTGTCCAATATAGGACAATACGGCCGCACATTTGTAGTTTCCAACTTGTTGCAACAGAGTCTTTGATGTCTAGGAGTCTGGACACAAGGTAAATTTTGATTTTGCAGCCTGGAGATTTGTGCTTACTACAAAATGAGGCAGATTTAGCTTTTCATCTAGATCATTCTGGTGTCTGTGCGTTCAGCCATAAGAACAACATTTGGAAGCTCCTAACTCTTCCCACTGACTTTTAATGGAATATATGGATCTAAGAATCTTAATATCAATTCTTAAGGTCTTGTCTTTACTTAGCTTTTTTAATAGGTCTAGTACAAATCAGCAGAGAACAACTGACTTCTCTGGAAGCAACAGCAGAGGAACCTCAAAATGCACTGTTGGGATGGACTGTGAGGCAAAGGGGAGCTCCTGGATTCTTTTTGTATTGCTTCTGGTTACAGTCTCTAGATATTTTGTGGTATTACATCTCTCCTTCAGGGTCTTCTGCGGATCTCCTCTGAACTGTCACTATACCCTAGTCCTCATGGATTTCTGCTGGCTATTCACTAAACAGCTCAGTTAGACTTTTCCAGTGTTTAAAGCATAAGTCTTATCGGAAAAATAAAAATTTAACCTGATTATGGATACGCTGCAGAGGATGGAAACTATAGTCAGATAGAGAAGAACAACAGATAAGATGGAACATAGAATTGAAGAAGAGGTATTCCTAATTTCACCAGAGATGCCAAGTGAGCATTCACAGAAGGTATTAAGGGAGACATTTATCCCAGACAGTAGAAAGTCCCAATACCATACTGCGCTGATAAGGTTTCACTTAGATTTTCCTGAATGTAGAATAGATTTTCCTATGAGTTTGTATTTGCAGCTGACTGTAAATCCAGGTCTTCCTGCTTACACCACTGATGTTCTGGGAATACAGGGGTTTTGCTATCAGACACTCTACAACTGACATTACATCTATATTTAGTGTTTCTTAATCCCCCCAAATAAAATGCATTATCCAGTTGTAAGTTCATTTTCTTCATGGCATTTTAAAAACAGCTGCTTAATAATCTGAATTTTAGAAGCATGATGATCCATTCCATTCTTCTTCTAACCCCACTTACCATTCAGAGATAAGGAGAGTCAGAATTTTTTGAATTACTCTATTAAAATAATACATTCTTAGATAGAAGAGCTGCCTTGAAAGATTGGGAGCTGGCATGTGGGCTAAATAAAGAATCAGAGAGATTGTCCCTTTCCAGTGGCAACTGATCATGCTCCAGGAGAGATGGGGACATAAAGAGAGGAAAAGGAACAGTTCCAGCTAGCAAGGAGCCTTCAGCATAAGCAGAGATGAGGAGATGTCTGAGAAAAGTAGAAATTAGATACACAGCCAGATCTTCCAGGTAATGAAGAAAAAGGAGCTTTTCTTTCAGAATCTCATGGATTTTGCTGCCCCTGAATTTTGATTATTGGGGTGCTAACTCCAAGGACAAAAGTTAGAAAGATGCAATTTGAAGCTGTGGATGACTGAGGGTCCTATAACTGGGATAAAGAGTGGATTAGCCCTGCAGGAATACACTGAAAGCCATTTCGAGACTATTAAAGGAATAAAATAAGTGGATTGTGAAGTCTGAGGTATTTTCCAAGAGCTGAGAATAAAATATAGCACAATTTGTAGCTTTCTGGATTTGGCAACTTCACTATGACCCTAAACAATATGGTAGACACTTTCTAAAAATACTGTCTGTTTTGTATATTTAATACTGTCATTAAAAATATTTCCTGGCAGCAGGCAGTTTTAGAGAGAAGTTATTCTGATTTCTTTTGAATGAAGTATAGTTTAATAGTATTTAAATAGCATTTTATTTCGAGAAAGAGACATAGCTTAGTCACGCCAGTAAAGGACTCTTCTGTTTCCTGACTAGCACAGCTTTGACAGAAATGAATGTACGGTTGTTACCTAGTCCCTTGGTAAAAGACAGAATGCAAGATGTCAAAAAAGCTCATAGTGGGAACTGTTCTCGCTGAAAAGTGTCTGTCTCCAACTACAGAGGCAGAAAAACACAGGCTGAGGGTTTTTTACTGCCACCCATGCTATAGTTCTGGCTACATAGAGCGTTTCACTGGGATGAGAAAAAAAATATAGCAAATAAGGTAGACCTGATGTTCTATATAGTTGCTTTTTCTTTTCAAATAAAGAGAGCAAGCTCATTTTAGCACAGCCACATTTCTCTTCAGGAAAATGTTTGAGTCATTTCAACACTACCTTGGCCTATCTGGGGGGAAAAAAGAAAAAAAGTATTATGCCAATCTCTTGTAGTCGATTTGTAGTGGATTGGCCAACACAATGTGAGCATAAATGAAACTGGCTAACAATTGCTAATGTGTATAAAAATTAAGGTGCAGGCGGTTGTGACTTAGAAGAAATAAACCAAAAGAGCTGAAAACCCTCTGAGTTTCGAATCACTGAGCCAACACGGGTCATGTGAGAGCAGGCAAAAATGAGCTGAGAATTATTCCCAAATGAAAAAGAAATTTGTGATAAAGAGAATTGTTCTTCTCGTAAAATTCATGCCACCTGCCTCTCCTGTCAAGATGTGTGTTATAAAACAAAAGTGAAAGCCCCTGTGGACAGTTGCTTACTCTAACAAAAAATACATTAATGAAAGTATAAAGCCCTCTTATCCTTTTTTTTTTATTATGACATCAGATGGAAATAAGGAATAAAGTATGACTTTCCCCTTGTATTGATTATTACGTGCTTTTAGTTACCTGTTGTGAACACAGTGATAGCTAAGTGCTACATATCCTATTCATACCTAATAAATCTTTCATGTTTTTTTATAACCAGTAAGTCAGCATTTGCATTTGATCTTCTTCCAGCTAATACTGAATATGATCCATTTGTACTGAATAAAATCTCAAGGACTGGAAGATATTCAGAATCTGCCGGCAAGGTCATGTTGGCTGAATAATATATTTGATTTACACCATAATGAAAAATTAGTATCTCCCACCTCAGTGAAGTAGGTGAATAAAATGCAGCTTTTAAACAGCTGTTTTGTACTCCCCTGTGCACTGAAGTCCTTAAAGAGAACTTGAATACACAGAAGTAGGAAGCAAAATGTATACTAACTGTGGTGTCATACGATGTGTCACTTAAATCCTTATCAGCACCTGAGGAATAGAAGGCAGCAAATGCAACCCTTGCCTTTGAGGACTACACTGGTTATACAGGAAACTATAGATAGGTAATTGCGACTTTCAGGCACAGAGCTAAAAATCAGAATGAAAACTAGAACTGGCAGACACTCTGATAACCATAAGGGCAGAAGTCATGCAGCTTCTGTAGGTGGGAAGTGTGTCATTCATGCCTCTTGCAGTTCTTTGAAGGAGTCAACAAGCATGTGGATAGGTGCAGTGTGGTCAATACATCATCCTTGGATTTTTAAAAGGGCTTTTAACAGAGTTCTTGAAGAAGAAAAGCTTCCACAGAATAAAAGAGAACATATTGCTTGCAGATCATTAAAAACTAAGAAACCAGAACCAAAAGAAATAGCCAGTAGTCACAATGAAGGATGGCTGCCACAGAGGTCCAGTTGAGGTCTGTTTCGTAAACATATGCTATTCAGCATATTTATGAATGAATTGGAAAAGAGGGTGAATGTGAGATAAAACATTTCCAGGTGTACAAATTATTCAGGGTAAAATAGCAGATGAAATGCAATGTTGATTATGGCAATCAATAATAATAACCCCAGCATTCACACTATGGGACTCCAATTCTTTTACCAGGAGAAAAAATATTTGAATTATTTCAGATAGTTCTCTGTTACAGGTCCAGAAAGGCAAGTAACGTTAAATACTAGAGGAAAAAACCTGAGAACAAATAAAACATAGTACAACCCTGGTGTTCCCTCTACTTTGAATTTTGAATGAAATTCTGATAACACCAACTTAAAGAGGAACACAGCAGAACTAGAAAAGATGCAGAAGGAGAATTAGGAAGATGATCAGAAGTATGGAACAGCCTTCATTTTGACAGAACAAACAGTCTACGACTTCAGGTTTGAAAAGAGATGATATATGATAGGCCACAACAAAATATGTCCACTGTTACTCTCACCCCTATACATCCACTTCTGACCACTGATATTGTATATTAGATGTTGTTGTTCTGAAAGATCTTGAAGAGAAGACTCAATATCATGAAATCAAGCACTGGAAAGTTATGAAACAGCAGCATTTAGGGTGCCCACCTAACTGTATTTCTACCCTCTGGTGCTCTGTACTACTTTTTCCAAATGCCTCTAGACTCATTCAGGCTTGGGGTGGCTCACACTCCCCAGATGAAGTAACTAGTCAATATTACATTATATCCCCATCATTCAGCAAGCAGCCAATACAGTTCATTTACTATAAGTCATCAAACACAAGCCCTGAACGCAGAATCTCATTGCTCCTATAGTTCAGAACTTTTTTCTAATTTATTAACGGCTAATTTGTATCCACTTCTTTTGACCCAATGTGTGTTTATTGGCTATCTCACTGCCAGGGTGTTTCACACCACCTTTCACATCTCTTCCGTTTACCTTTGTAGATACCAATAGGTTGCAGGTTTTCTCCCTTCTCCTCCCAGCCCTCTTGTCATAAGGCTCAACAAGGCAGCCTTGTCTAGTGTCTTCCCTTCAGACAGCTACTTTGTTCTCTAAGCATCCTAGTTATCATCCTCTGAATCTGTTCTGTTCTGAGTGCTCTTTCTTGAAGTCAGATAACCAAAGCTGTACACAGAAGTCATTAATGTTTCTTTATTCCTTTGGATGGAATTTGATATTTTTTACTGACACACAACTACTTCAGCTTAACTAATGATTTCCTATGGGGGGACCATACCAGGTTACATTGGCTTCCTTATCCTTACTATTACAAAATCCAGGTATTACTTTGTTGTAAATAAAAGAAAATTGAGAGCATCCCAAAATATTTCATAATGCCATTGATAGAAAAGCCAAATAATTTACACCATTTATCTTTTTAAACAACAAACTTTTAATATAAAAAATAAAAAAATGAAACAGATTTTTGTACTATCTTCTCAATTTTCATATGCACAGGGAGTTCATTGCCTTATACGGTTTCCAAATGACTTTGACATTTCATTAATGAGGAATATAAATTACTGAAGAGTGAGGAAAAGTATTTCTCTTCGCGTGCTGGAAGTTACCTTGACCTACAATCACAGCTATAGCATGGTTCAGAAACACACTACTAAACTACACTAATTAAGAAAGAACAATTTATATTCTTTATGAGTATGTTTCAATTTTTTTCCTTACCTACTGATATTTGTGAGTTGTTTTATATCAGAAACGTACCAATAATGATAACGCAGAAGCTTGAGGTTGGGTAAAGTATAGGCTGCTGAGGTCTTTTAGGCTTGTAGTGGAATTAAAGTTGGTCTTAAATTACTTAGCTTGAGTATGCTACTGTAGCTTAATCATATCTGCACTTAGTGTTTGGTTCTACTTTGTATGGTCATATGTACAGGAAGAAGTTGTAACATGACAAATTTGAGATTCTGTCATAATAATGAGGATAGGAATTTTGAGTTAATAGTGAAAAAGAAATGGGAAAAGTTGTAAAGAAACAATCGTAACTGCCAGTTATTTTAAACTCTCTGATATTTTAAAATCCTTGACCCCAGTTGTGTATAATTTTAGTAATCTTGTTGGCAAATTCCATGAACAGGTCTCCATTCTGGTATTGAATAGAGGGTACTAAAATTAATGGCATAGCCAACATAATGGAGAGATTGTGAACGGTAGCACAAAAGATGCCTAAAAAAATGTTTATATCCTAAATCTGGAAGTACAAACTTAGTGGGATTGCTAAACATAGGCATGTTAGTTATTTAATCACTGTCACAATGGTAGTTGGACTAACATAGGTAATTAGGTTTCCGTTGACAATCTTTAAGAAGCCAGGTATCTCTGTAAACTTATTTTATTACCACTTTTGCAATGCTGGCTTCCCATGGGAGTGAGTTGAGCATCTTGAAATGGCTGTAGCTTTAGATGCATTCCAAATTTACTTCCAAAATTGTACATAATGAGATTTTTATACAAACACACATATTGCCTGTTCATGAAAACAAGGAGAAACAATTATTAGTACACTGACACATGGCTGTTCTATTAGCAAATCTGTTTCTTCTACACCTAAAGTCTTAAACTTCCAGGGCTTGGGGCAAAACGGCTTATCTTCTTGTTTTGATATCATGATATTACTTAAAATATTCTACAATTCTTTGATGTTTTATGTAATATCACCAGTCAGAGGCCTAAAAGTTAAAAGAAAATGAAAGTAATTAGCAAACTCATTAGGTGGTATTTAACACCAGGGATTCAGTAACTACAATACAACATATAGCTTTGGACACTGAAAAGTTAAGTCATCTATATAAATTTTTAAAAGGTAGTAAAATGAATGTATGTACTGGAAAAGATGAATTCTGAGATCATGGAACCGGGCATTTTTAATTAAAAAAAAAAAAAAAATCAAGTTTTGATCTAGGTGGCCTTAGATTTGTACTAGACCAAATCCCAGAGTTTAAATCAAAGTGTAGTTGAAATATTTGAGTTGCCTTTGCCTTTGTCTCAACGTTGTAAGCTTCAATTTTTCCAATGATTCTGTGCAACTCTGTAAACTGTGTCCTTGTTGACTAGAAAGGTTTTATTAACCTGTCAGTAAACACCGTATCATTTTTCAAGTTTGCAGAGAATTGAAAACTATGAGAGTTTTCTGAACACTACGATGTAGTCAAAGTCAGGACTCATATTTTGGCTCTAGGTGCTCATTAAAAAATGAGCAATTCATCATGTGAAATAGAAAGGAAATAGCTCCAGGTTAATGTCATGCTGTTGTGATATGAAATGCTTCTCATTGAGGTGACTCTGCTGTAGCCTGAGTACCAAGAAAACTGACAAAGCTGTGAAAGCAGGACCTGAATTTTGCTCTGACTTTCCACATTGTCCTGGTTAGAGTGGGGGGACTGTGAAAAGCACCTAAATGTGTTTGAACCATCCAAAGCAGAAAGGAAAGGCATATCAAAGGACAATGAATACTAAGGAGGAAGATGACTTCTTTATGATGGTACCAAGTAATTGCTGTTCTCAAATGACTTAGCAATAAATAAGGAAGAAGGTCTAACCTGAGTCTATTGTGCTGTGCAAGTGGCTCTTGGAAGAAGAAACAAAAGCCTCTTTCAGCATTTGAGAGTAGAAAAAGAAGTCAAATATACTAATATAGCTGTAATCCCATATTGGTAGGTCAAGGTAACCTAGCCTGTCTTCTCTATGTAACATCAATATCCTTTTAGAGAATTGAAGATATTACTCTAAGACATCTTGTAACTGGAGCAGGTTGTGTTGTAGGGTTTCATCTGGGACAAACTATTTCTATATTTATTAAATCCAATGGAGAAGACAAACCTTCAGGGCCTTGCAGAGGTTTTGTTGGATTTAGTTTTCTTATATTGAGGCTGTTAATATTGGTAAAAAGGATAAAGAGTATCTCAAAAGAGACTGCATAAGAATTGAAAGAGAATGCCTATTTAAAACGTAAAAAAGGTCAAGGAAAGAAGCTGTGTGTCTCGTTTTGAAAAGAATACAGCATTTTTTAAAAAATAAGGTTAACGAATTATATCTGATTCCTGGCATATAACTTTACAATAGACATGAATTTAATCATATTAAGAGATGTTCAGGATTCTTTTTAAAAAAATCAAAGTATATCTTTGACTTTGTCAAATGTTAATGAATCGTATTCTGCATATGCTGTGCATTCTGTGAGAGATACGGAATGATCTTCACAATCCGAATATGTCAAGTCTCTTAACGCATATGCAGAAAGTAAATTTTATAATAAGAGGTTTTCTTCTATCAAATAGCCAATTACAAAGGATTTCAAACCGTCAGATGTACTAAAATCTAGTTCATTATAACAGAATTAGTAAATCTATAGTCTGTTCCCCTCATTTTTTGTGACCTGGGGCACCAGCTTGTGCTTCGATACTATGCAGACTCTGTTTGCCTAAATGTCAGCACTAAGGGATGCTGCTATATGTGACTAAGGATGCACCTCTTTCCCTTATGCTGCACTATGCAATAATCCTCCAATTGTTAATTTTATTCTATAGTTGCCAGAATAAATAATGTCCCTGACGGAAGTTCAGTAATGCATTCCTATAAAAGCTAATATAAAGTCAATAGAAAACAGAAGAATGAGTCCTGTTAATTTGAGCAGGCCCTGGCTCAGACCAGCTCTAATTATTACTTTGTTAATAGGAAAAAAAAAAACCAACTCAAAAAAACCTGTAAGATACTGCCTAGGTACTTATTTTATAAAGGAGGATATATTTTATATTTATAGAGGATATATTTTTACAGTTTGGAAGCAAACACCTAGCATATCAAATTTTTCATTAATGCAAGCTATGGATCACTAGAAGCATTATACTTGTGTAGTGGCAGCCAATAGTTTAATTCATCCAAAATAATGGAATGGCCATTCTCCCCCTCTATTACTCCCACTGGCATTAGGTCTAGACAATGTCACATCGAAGAGCAGCAGTTAACACCAGGGCAATCTGACACAAACCTGGAGCTATTTCCCTTTTCCTTCACATGATGAATTGCTCATCTGCAAATGAACACCTTGAGCCAAAATACTAATGCAGAGTTTGTCTGTGTCCTACAGTTTGGAAGAATTATTATAATGATGATACCTATTGATATTGTGTAGATGCCTGATGTGATTTGTCATTGAATAATTCAATTTGTTAGTAGTTAATATTCACAGACTACAGTCTTCCCAATTAAATCACATTTCAAGATGCTCAATTTGTGTTTGTTAACATAGGCTGCTACTCAGAAAACTGTGTATTTTGTCGTGTCAGAGCAAATTTCTGTGAAAGGGGAAGAGATGTTGGTGAATAGAAGCAAAGCCTATTCTTTTACTGTCCAAGAACAGTCATTTCACACAGAGGAAAGGATGTTTGAAGATTGGGAATGTCTCAATGGTTACCATTTTTGTACCTGTGTTTTCTGCTGCGGCGTTGACTTGCAATGTCAACACTGGCTTCACATACAAGTGAGGCACATGGGTTGGTGCATAGTTGCAGCTCCGTAGGACTTACACAGCAGAGAGAGGGGATATCTTGAAACACCGTGCCCATATCATTGCTCTCCCTTGGTGAGCACCCACCCCTATAGGGTGCTGAAATAATAATTTGCAGCTGACAAAGGCTGCCATGTTCAAAGTGATTGTTACAAAGGAATGAAATAAGCAAAATGTTAATTCCATTTCTGTAGAGCGTAGTTCGTGTTATGAAGTAAGAAAAGTATTAAACATATCCAGAACAAAGCTGGCCGGGCAGGGCACAAAAATCCATTCAGCACCCAGAATGTTCATATTTTGGTTTATTAGCCTTGACTATGAAGACAGAATTATCTAAATTAAGGACCTGACCTGAAAATCTTTTTCTCTCACTGTAATTACACTACTATATGGGTCAAAGATGCGTTACACGTGCCTGCAAAAAATTGCTAATACTTGTAATGCACCTTCACTATCTCTATCAAGTATTGCAGCTCCCGAGTAATTTTCTTTGTTTTGCCTTTGGTTATCCCCTTCATGCCAGAGCTGATGATGCTTTTGTCGCAGCTAATAAGGCTGTATTTTAGCCTCTTTTGCAGAAATGAATGCTTGATTTGGTTTAACACAGTTTCCAGGCCTAGATGAGTAATAAAAGTGTTTTGAAAAATGACACCCAAACGCACAATGTATGCGCTTTAGATTTGGTTACAGGGCACAGTACACATGATTATAACATATCATAACTTTGAAGGTCATGCTTTCGCAGCCTGCTGTGTGGAGTCTCTTCACAGCTATCACAAAAAGTGTTATCTAAGAGCGTGCGGGGAAGAACACCTGATGATTATGTTCTGTATCACAGGTAAAACAGTTCACTTTATGTCATAATGAAAAAAACCTGTAAGCATCACAGTATCGACACAGATAATAAAAAAGGCTAAATAAGTATTTTTAATAACTTTAGACCTTCAAAGCAAAAGACTAGGGAGTTCTGGGAGCTCCGTTTTATCATAAACTTTGCAAGCAAAAGACAGCATTCTATAAGCTATAAATTTACTTTCCCAAAGGAGTAGGAAAAAGAAACCTTCTTCCAGTATACCTAAAACAGGTCAGGGATGCCAGTTACAATATTATATCAGTCATTCCAGTGCTGCAAGGGATTTCTAACAGACTGAAAGTAAAAATCTTCTTCAGAAGCTAACACTTCAGTGTTTTATTAGCACTTTATCTCAAATGGTAATGCTCACTCCATTTCACTTCTTTCATTTCATTTGAATTTTGGTGCTTCAAGTTTCTCTTTTTTGCCCCGAGTACATTTTGATTATAAAGATAGATTCCTTGAAGTCTGACAGAGAAATAATAATAAAAAAAAAATGTTCTAATTAAAGATGGCCAGCACAATTTGTATTTGTTAGTTGACCTGGAGTTTAACAAGACGTTTTATTCTGTGTAGTCAAGCTATTAAACAATTTCTTTTGATTAAAAAATGTTGAAAGAAGCAAAAAACCAGAGACATCAGAAATAAGGATAAGAAGCCTTCTACTTCAGTAAAAATGTATGCTTTACTAATAAGTTAATCTATTTAGTAATGCTTATAGGGGAAGAGATTTCTATGAAACACTTCAGCAAATCACCCCTTGTTCCATTCATTCAAGCCTTTCATGTGTCATTACTGCTTAGTTTTTAAAGATCATAAAAATACCATTGTCCTTTCTTTTTAATAGCATAAAGAACTTTTTGAACTGTAGCTCATTTTCTATTTTTCATTATGTATTTTTCTAGTAAAAAAGAACAAGTACTTGTCAGGTAAGAGAGAAGTCCACTGATAACTGCAACTTGGAATTTTCTCCTCTCCATTTGAGTTGCTGATGTATCACTGAAAAAAAAAATCTTTTTACACTTTCCCTGTCAGTACTTTCCCTAGAAGCAAGAATTTGACATTCAGAGGGAGAACCAAGGAAACTAATCTTCCTCAAAGTACCACCAAATTCACTCTAAATGTTTTTGTGATTGCCTCACTGGGGCATTTCTTTATTAGTGTGTTTATAGGTTTAGATACCAAAGATGGTTTTCTAAAACACAATATCAAAAGGTAGGCATGATAAAATTTCAAGTTAAAAGGAAAAAACAACCTTTTCAGAGCTGGGATGAGGACCTAAAAATCTCTTCTTTATGATCTAAGAAAGTCAATAATAGCTTTCATTTCACTACCTTAATCTTTAAAGGCCCGGCCATAGACCTGATCCAACAGCCATTACAAACCAGTATCATCAAACTTCCATTAATCTCAGTGCCAGTAATGAGCCTCAGCACAGACCTCTACAGAAAATGGGGACTTCCAAGTGCCTACATTCAACAGAATTGGGGAAAAGTAACCACACATGGTATGAAAACTCCAAGGGTGGTAAAGCAGAATTTAGAGTCGGGAAACTACATTTCTTAACACAACCTGATTTATGTAACCTGGTCACAGCCACCAACACTCCAGGATAGTTTTTTTTAAATAAGCAGCAGTTTTCTACACATGCTTTATCTAGCCAGAAGGCACAAAGTCTATGAAAGAAAAGAAAAATAAAATCAGATTTATGCAATCATATTATTGTACAATTGTATTATTTCATGACTGTCCTTCTGTCAGCAGTAACTTCCAACACCACAGCTAATTTCAAGAAAATTGACAGAAAGGTCTCAAACATATTAAGATTCTTCAAATTTGAATGACCAGTGGCTGTGAGGGGAATCAACAGCTCTGCCATTTAATTAGTCACTGTTATTTCCAGTAACCTTGAGTTTCTTCCTCCTCCAGCAAGACACAAGGTTTGAACATATTCAAATACAGATTTGCAGCCAGATAACAGGGACACAGCCCCTTTCTGAAGGCAAGGAGACCTGTTTGTCAGTAGCCTGTAGTTTCAGCAGTGCAACCAGAAGTCTATACAAGTCTTCACATTAGTAGCAAAGAAAATGTTAATTATTTATCCTCTTCTCGGTCACTGACTTTCTTAATGGGCATATGACATATCACTCATGTCCTCCACCCCCATTGTTACATTACAGCTTTTTCAATAACAGTACAGTAATTATGAAGAAGAGACATCATGTACAGCTGCTGGCCAGTGACCACCATCAACTGGAAGGAAAGAGCTCACCACTTAGCTAATGGCTTAACAAAACCAAATCCAAAAATAAACAAGAGTGCTTCCCACATTTCCTGTTTGTTTTGATGGACTGATTTCAATTTCTGGAGAGAAACAAAAGACTTGTAGCCATGTAAAAATAGGAACCTTTTCTTCTGACCCCGAGAAGAAACACCGTTCCTTGTAAGAAACCTCAGATTTTGTTGTATTTTCAATCATGGTATTTTATGTATCCGCCTTAATAGACTGTCTGCTTAGCTGCAACATGAAGATTGACTCAAACCAGCTGTTTGGACATGTAAAGAACTGCATTTAGACTATTTCTTCAAAAATAATATTACATTATATAAAATACTTATGCTTAGAGAAAGCTTCAATGGTCCTTTAACTACAAAAACATTTGATACATGATCCTAAAAGTCCTACAGGTGCAGACAATATTTTGTGGAGGTTATGTTCATATCTGCTTTCTGTATTCCTTTTTTTTTTTTTAATAACTTCAAGAAATTTATTATATCTCTGAGAATAAAAATGCAAGCAGTCAACACATGCAGTGGTCACACAGTCATTTAGTATTCATTTTAAGTCCAAGTGCCTGACTTCTGTCAGAGCTTCTTGCTAAAACAAGAAACGTATTCCTAACGTTCATATTACTAATTTGTAATTGTACATATAGAAATTTCTAGAGTACAAATACATATTCTATACCACACATATAATTGCTTTCCTTAATTGTAGATATTCCTAAAAGTGCAGCCCAGAGGTATATTTGAGTCTCTCCAGATTTTATTAGCCTTAATTCTCTGGTTTTAGGGTTGATTCAAAGCTGAAAAGAGCCCACTTCATTTTTCTGCAGCTTCACTCACCTTCTACTCTGTGGGAGTCTGAGAGGATTCTGCTCCCATAACAGGCTGAGACTGTCTCATGCCAGCAAGCAGAGCTAAACAGTACATCAAAGAAAGTTCCTATATAAAATGCCCAAAAGCAGAGAGTGTGAGTGGGGAGTTCTCTTTTAAAGCAGCTACACATTTTACATGTGGAAAAAGATCTTTAATAAACATAAAGTGCAGAGAGCAGTGTAATCAGTTAATATTAAGTGTCAAAATTCACAGCAGTGTCCTAAGCTATCCTGACGCTCAATCCAGAGATGATCATGTCCTATTACACTGAGTGCTCCTCCTCGTAGTCTTACTATCTCCCCTCTGTGGCAACAGAGTCCCAGCAAAAATCTACACAGGCAGGGTTCAGGTGCCTTTTATTTATAATGGAATTTATTCCTAATGAAGACAGCTGGGAGAACACTGAAGCTTCTCAGGAGACTCCATCACCAGTGTAAAAGAGGTGTGGCAAACCACAACCTTGATTCTTCAACACTAGGGAATGGAAGTGCTCTTGGGTCTAGCACCGTGAGAAAAGAGTTGCAGCCCCAGATGCAGGTAGAAAGGGTGAGGGAAGGCTGCAAGGAACTGTATCAACAGCCATCCCTTGGAGATTAAAATAATGCATTTACGTTACAAGATGTTGATATATTCTTCTCTCTTTCCCCCATAGTCTGTGTTTTCACGTAACAAGAAAGGGTTTTCTCCCAGAACCACCTACACAAGGGCCTTCCACAGTTTAAATGCTCAAATACTTGCTCTTTGTGATACTCGTATTTGTAAAATACTGTTTTCCATTAACTCCTGATGCAACAGAATCATTGCATTCCAGTCCTACGGACCGTGCTTAGTGATCTCTCTGGATTGCGAAGGCACCTCTCTGTATTACCAAAGATGTTTTGCAGCCAGTTTTGGAGATTACTTTTCTTGCATTCAGTTTAGTGAGTTAGTTACAAGATTTGGGTTGTATTTCTTGTTCAAAATCTCGTACATTCTGGATGCAGCATGTGAGGCATCTAGATAAAGTACTTCCGTTTTGGAGTGTCAAGGGTGCAAATTTTCTCATGACTACAAAATCAGCCTTTTAAGTGTGAAAGCATCTCTTTTTAATGTGCTTTCGGTTAACTACAGCTGCCATCAGTAAAAGTTAGCACCGCAATGCACTTGGTGTGACAGAAATTACCTCCCCATGGATAAGAAATGTCAGTGCAACAATACAACGTGGGTGATGATAAGCAAAAAGAAAAGGCAGCTTTGGCTAAAACAAAGCAGATTTAATCCCAGTTCCAAAGTATATGGGATCATAAGTATCCCATTTACATGAAAAGAATGTGGAAGAGAATGAGCCCCTTCAACTTGGAAAGGAAAAGATCAAAAATATATAATTAAAAGAATCCTATTGTAGACCGGCAGTTCAGTTGGGGCTGATAATGTGAGAACCATGCTGAAGACAAAGAATAAGTCGATTAATAGATTCTGGTTTGGGAGAGACTGCAGAGAGAACTGGCCCTGTGATGGCAGCAGAACTTGGTAGCAGTGGAGGCATTTCACGCTCTCATGCTATGAAATACAGAGAGCTCAAATTGTGAAGAGATGGAGAGATAATACACACACCTCCCTAATGGTAAACCATTTCTATCACACAGTTTTTAATAATGCTGACTTGTCTACTGATACCCACAATCTTACCTACTCAAAAATTGTTGTTTTTTTAACTTTCAGAACAGCATAACTCCCCCTGGTGTCAGCATTTTAATGATAATAGCATAAAGGAGTGTATGTCTGTAGAGATTATACCTTTACTAAAAGATTAATAAAATAGCCTGGCACTTAGATGGCAAAATAACTGCAACCATGCAAGAGACAGTACTAACACAACTACAGCAGTAAAGAAGAAAACAAATCACAACCCTCATCAAAGAACAAAACTGGTAGAACAGTGCTAAGCCTCACAAGCACACAATACATAACTACAGACCACACAGAAAGCTCATATAGCTGAATTGTGTAAAGACAGAAGGATTTGTAAATTCCACATGGGTTATGGGTGTTTGGAGATATTTGTTTCAGAGGGACACTGTTAACACAGAAGGAAACATTCATTCATTTAAGGATGCAGGCTGAAAGGCCATTGTTTGAATCCCTGAGTCTAGATAATAACTGTCATGTGGGTTATGTCAACTACCAGGTGAATTATATGAACAGTAGGTGTAAGTCTGAATAACTGCAGATACTATGGACACAGGCACAGGGCAAAGGCAGAGCAAAATCCAGCAGTTCCAAAAACCTTCCGAGTAACCTTTCTTGTAGGCAAAGGATGTTTATTCCTGCACTTTAGAGTAACATCACTGAATACAGAAGGCTCAGTGTATCGTATCTATGCCTGAGTCGATGGACTCCTTTAAATAATTACATTTGCCTGTGAGGCTGATAAACAGCTTTTGAGAAACAAGACACACAAATGGTTTTTAATTCCAGCAGTCTATAGGTTCTAGGGAGTCAGTTGACGTCTCTGTGACTTCAGAAATAAATAACATGAAATACTCCCGGTAAGGAATGCTCACAGTACTGCTAGTCTGAAAATGGCTATGAAACACCCTTCTGCTCTTAGGCATGTTGTGCTACAAACAGAATTGTCATGAATGGCATCAGAAATTTCATCCCATTAAACACGTATCAGCTAGAGATGCAAATATAGCTGAAGAACCCTCCACAGTTGGCTATTAGACTATATACTATTACAGCTGAGAAAGCCATGAGATAATATTGTACAGCATGGAATTACAAAAGGGTAAAATTAGAACCAGTGAACTCAAGTGGCATAGGAAATAGATATTATTGTCTCAATACATTATCTTTTATTATCTCTCATATGTGACTATTCTGCTGTGTAAGATGTACTGTTCAGAAGAATGAACAACTAGTAACAACTAGGTTAGGGAATGGACTGGATGATGCAGAAACCTGCAAGTCGATTTTGCAAGACCTCTGTCCCAAATAGTGAGAATCCTATATGATCCCCACAGAAGGTGGCAGAGGATACTGAGCCTTACAAAAAGCTCCTTGGTATTTCTGTTTTGCCTTAAAAGCTACTGTTTGGGGGGTTTATTTATCTCTATTTTTGGTTAAGGGATGCATATGGCAGCAAGAAAAAAGAATCTGGTATATTGTTTACTTTTATTCATTCTCATTAGCTGGAAATATCACTGAGCGTTATTTCAGAGTAATTTCTAAAATCATTGAAGTAATTAGCTTGAACTTTGCAACTTTACATCCAGCTCTTCTTTCCCCAAGTTTCATTCAAAGGGGGCAACCTCAATGCTGTATCCATAAACATCACCTTGCAGATTTGTGACATTGTTTTGTTCATAAATTATTGGCTGCTTGGATTAATGAAGCAAACCAGCCAGCTTCTAAAGCAGTTTGTGATCAATCTCCTACCTGCATAGAAAGTCCTCTGAACAGTACAAAGGACCTAAATCTGGGTAAAAAAAATTAATCAGCTTAAGACTTCTCACAGCTATTTGGAGCTAACCAGTAGCATAAAATTAGAGGATCCTCATCCTCTGCTATTTATCCTTCCCCCTCACTTCAACACTGGGGATGCATTAAAGTTGGGCAAAGTGTTGTTGCACTCTGACAGCTCACTGCATATACACGGGTCCTCGCAAACAATAGTCGGTCATAAATTAGACCAGTGGATAGGTTGCTCTAAATTACTGTACGTTTAAAGAAGTTTAATGATGAGAGAATGACAGACAATTCTTTGGGAAAACCCCCATTCCTGTGCTGAAAAGACCTTGGCACAAGAGAATCTCGCTCTTTTTCAGTGCTTCTACACTATTTTTAGGAGTCATCATTCTTCCACGCTGAGAGATCATTTTCTAAGTCCTCTGTGTTGCCATAGCAAAAGCCAGATTTTTTTCTGCCCAAAGCCTGACAAAAGAGTCTGTGCAATATTAGAGTAAAAAGTATAAACAACAGTTTTTAAATTATTCCAAATATATTCCTTATTACATGGCTTCACTTTCTGAGCTACATTACAGTTTAGTCTTATCATGGGTACAAAACCACATCTGAATTCCTCAAGTTGTCCTCAGTCCTGGGGGTTCTGAAAAGGGCCAATCTTGCATCATGACTGTGAAAGTTTTGTAAACTGGAAAAGAATGGCTGGTGCAGAGGAGGACACACTTTCTCAGGCAGACATCATAAGGGCTGGATTGTTTCACTTATAGCTGTGGTTAACAGAAAATCAGGACAGCTAGCAATCACAAGGAGAGAAAGACTACACTAAAGTAAACAGAAAAGTTATCACAACTTTCTATAGTTCTAAGAGCCTAACTATTGGGAAGGCATGCCTGGAACTGCCTAACACAAATATAAGATGTTACCCTTCATATGTGCCCCAAAATACTTTGAAGAGCAAAAAAAATGAGCACTTGCAAGTGTATTAAGATCAGTTTTAGACTAAACTTCAGCTCACCAAGTTCTGCATGCACTGAGCATTAGAATTTTGACCCATGTTATTAACGTGCACTATAATAAGCCCTCAGTCACTGAGCTCAGTATGTAACTAAATATTCAGCAGCATCGGATGTTAGTAACACAAAAGGTGACAGAATGCTGTAGCAGACACACAAACACTACAGCTTTTAGTATATACCAATCTGCATTCTAAATAGGCACTTGACTCTTCCTCTGTGACAGTTTCACAATTGATTAGGTAAATATTTTGCAGTAAGCCACCAGAATGTAGGGGCATAAATCAAAGTGTCATTTTAGGGACTGAGAAATCCTTTAAACAACTAAAAAAGAAATACTGTTGTTTGAAACAATCCATTACTTCCAAAGTTGTAAAGTCTTGATCAAGCTCTAGCTCTGTGGACACTACAACTTGCCTGACCATTTTCCACAACCAATCTTTCATTCTTACATTTTTCAGATGTATTTTTCAGTCTGTACGGCATAACTAGAAAGCAGAATTTCTTGATACTCTAAAACCTACTGAAAAATACTACATTATCACCATATATGGAATAAAACAATAGAAATAATATGTTAAATATAAGTAAAGGTGAAAAAAAAAAAGTTATTTAACTGTACCGCATGTGTCTGCAAATGTAGCTCAGATACGAATAAAAAAATTTCCCACGTTCCAAAATGAAGCCCTGTAAAAACAGGAAAGAGAGAATTTAATATTAGACTGCGGGTGAAATGAAGGTGACCATAAAACAGTAACCTGGCTACAGCCCTCATTTCTGTTGCCTGTTTTTGACAGTCCGCATAAGGGCTAGCCAATATTTCAGACCTTGCACACAACAAATTTTGCTGCCAGAACATTTCATTAGGGGAAGAGCTGGCTTGAGCGAGGAGATGGTAGTTCTTCCTCCCTAAGCCTTGGACATATGGGGACACAAAACATGCAGCATCTGCTAAAGAAGTTTAAGGAATTTTTTTCTCTCGCACATTGAGGAGATTGGAAGGTATGACATCTTGTAACAGTGACTAACTGCTGCCCTTGGCTGTACAACTCTACAGACTCTTTAGAAAATCTGTTCCTTAACATTCAGTTTCATTGCACAGTAAATAAGGTCTTTGGATAAATAATTTAGTCTTGTTTGCATTCCCTCTTGTGGATTCTCTTATTGTAAAATTTGCTACATGTTTTCAAAGAATCAGAGAATGGTTGAGGTTGGAAGGGACCTTTGAGGATCTCCCTGCCCAAGCTCCTGCTCATGCAGGGTCACCTAGAGCAGGTTGCCCAGGGCTATGTCTAGATGGCTTTTGCGTGCCTCCAAGGAGGGAGACTCCACAGTCTCTCTGGACAGCCTGTGCCAGTGCTCAGCCACCTTCACCGCAAGAAGTGTTTCCTTGTGTTTAGAGGTGTCTAAGTTGAGCCTGTATCCAGGGATAAACTATAGCAGGGGCTCTATCACCCGATGACCCCTCCCCAGCAGAGAAGGGGAATCAAAAAAAGGAGAGGAGATCCGTGGGTTGAAATGAAAATGGATTTAATAAAACAGCCAAACTAATACCAATGTCAATATGAAGTGTACGAAGTTATAGTCAGCCCAGCAAATGTAAGGCAGTCACAATAAATGAGAAGGCGGTCCTTGGCAGCAGAACGGTAAATGAGCCCTCACAGGCTGGGGAAGAAGTAGGGGGAGAAAGAAAAGCAGGAGGAGCCTGAGACAGAGCAGGAGGACCTCCTCTCTTCAGGATACTCCCCTCTATATACTGAGTATGATGTTTATGGTCTGGGATACACCTGTGAGCCAGCTTGGGTCAGCTGCCCTGGCTGACTTGAGACTGCTAACAGTCCTCATACCATGGCTGGCCTATGATTTGAAACCAGGGCAAGAGGGAACCTCCTCTAATTCAGTTTGTGCCAGCTGCCTCTTCTCCTCTCACTGGACACCACTGAGAAAGCCCAGCTCTGCCTTCTTCGTACCCTCCCTTCAGATATATGTCCACATTCATGAGTATCCTGCCTGAGCCTTCTCTCCTCTAGGCTCTCTCAGCCTGTCCTCATAGGAGAGATGCTCCAGTCTCTTCATCATCTTGGGGGTCTCTCAGCAGACTCTCTCCAGTAGCTCCCTATCTCTTCTGCGCGGGAGAGCCCCCAGTTGCACACAGTTCTCTAGTACTCATCAAAGAGAGGTCTTTTAAAATTTAAAACTTGAATTCTGTCTAAAGTTTAACTGTTTAGTAAGGAAGTTTGTACTTTGTAAGGTATTAGTCATATGTCAATTAATTGCAAGAAATTTCTGATGTAATTGATTATTAAACTTGTTTTAAGAGGTATTGCATGATTTAAGCAGACAATGCAAGATATTCTTATCACTCAGAGAGTTTAGGAATTTGAATAGACTATTCAAGGCTGTCATTAGTAGCTGAGTTTGTGGTTGGCAATGACACAGACTCGTTGTTGGCAGAAAATCTCCACTGTCATTTTTCCAAAACTACTGTGGATTTTCAATTGCTGAGGGTTTGGTTGTTTGGTTTTTTCCCTTAAATTTCCAAACATAAATAAAACAACCGAAGGCCAGTTTTTTGGGTTTTTTTTATTTTATGATGAAAACCCATGCAAATTGCATTTCTTAGAAAGTCATTGTCTAGAAAGAACTGGCCTAGTCCAACTCCCCTGCCCAGTTCAGACTGAATTGGTATTACTTACCAACACCAGTTATTCACTAAGGAAACTCTATTCCCACAGTGGTTTAAGGTTTGCAGATGGAATGGAAAAGCAGCTCAAGGGGAAAAAAAAAAAAAAAAGAGGATTTTTCCCTTCCATTACATATGAACACACAAAACCCAGTAGATTAACTTGGACACCTTCAATTTACATTGTGACCTTCACTTATTTGGATATTCGGAATATGACTGAGATAGCATCCTAGTAATATATGAGTTTGTTTAGCATGAAAAATGAATTGTCTGGGAGCTGCTCCTTCTAAGCACTAAAAATAAACAAGCCCACTTTTCAAGCTATGCTACATACTGTCTCTGAATGGGAAGCTGTGTTTATCTGAGAGCTGAAACCCAAGACAGAAATGGACTAAAATATTGTGATGATAGTTTTCCTTACACTGCACACACAACAATGTCTGCTTATTAGAGTTTATTTTGCACTTATTAGTAGGTATGGAACAGAAAAATGACAGGGCACCTGGTTTTCCTTGAGAGGCATCGGTGACCCATAGGCTGTGGTAGCTCTGTCAGGAGGAATTAAATAATGTGGCTCCTCCCCAGGGTACCTTATTTTTAGGCAACAAGAGTGGGTCATGCTCAGCAGGAGAGTTAGCTTCGTATACAGAGCTGCACTGATCGTGCTGCTCTTCTTTCTGCTCTTTGTCACTTCCCTGTGTCTCTCACCAACTGGTAGTATCCTCTGAGAGCGGCCCTTCTTATTTCCAACCTCTGGGGGTCTGTCATTTCATTACAAGTCATCTCTAGGGAGGACTTTGGGAATAGACTCACTAAACTTTTTCCATAATTTCTGTGCACAGAGGAACAGAACTGATGAGAGAGAGGTATGGGAACGAAATTTGTGGAAACATAATTCCGCTTGTAGAAAAGTTCAGGATATTGGAGAGCACCTTGTGAAATCAAGCCTGTCTTTGACTCCTCCACGTATCTCTGAATTCAAGGGGTTGACTTCCCAAATCAGACCTTTTTCAAGCCACATTGACGCAAGGTGGGCCAATTTTATGTCTCTCTGAATCATTTAATCTTCTGCTAGTATTCCAAAGCATAAGCAGACCAATACACATAGTTAACAATTGTGTCATAGCCTCTCCACTCAGGAAGCTGACAACTGAGCCAGCATGAGCCAAACACATGCTGTTCAGGGCCCATTGTTCTTATGCTGAACAAATATGAAGAAAAGCTGGAAAACTTCTGGAAGAGAAAACCAAACAAAATCCAAAGTTGTAAAAGCCTAATGAGAGTTGATAGAAGTTGGGCACATTCAGATCTGACTTCTGATTCATCTGTGCATAAGTGCCTCATTTAACTTCTAAAGAGACCAAACTGTAGCTTTGTCTCTTCGTTAGTAATAGTTATAGATCTAACTCTGAGCTTTATCTATTAATACATGCTTCCAGAAAAGCATCCCCATCCCAGTCTAAGACCCTAATTTAAGGCATGGCTGCTATTTTCAGATATTAGGTGCTTCAGATTTTGTTCCCTAGTCATGCAGAACATGACTCAGATATTCACAAACTTGACTGAGAGGAGCAGCACGACTCTATTACAATTAAAAATAAAACTCTCCTGCACTTAAAGGAATTAAATAAGATACCATCTATCTGTCTGTCTATCTCATGGGGCTATAAAATGAAAGAAATTTAGGCTGCTTCAGTTCTATTTTTGCTCTCTTTTCATATTATTGACTACTATTTTCCCCACAGTGACCAGCTCTGAGACCTCTGAATCCCAAGTGCTTGACACTTACTGTGATTTGTCCTGTATCCAAAACTCCAGCTTTGATTATGAGATCAGGAAGACAGAATAGCAACTTTTTCTTCAACCATCATTAGTGCTTCATCAGAAAGTAAATAGGTATCTTAAACGCAGGAAATATGTGTATGAAACTCATGTGCAATTGACTTCTTACGGCTACAACAGCAATTGTGTCACACAGGAGATCAATTGTACCTTTTACACTGTAGAGCACGTAAATCTTCCAAAAGGTACTAAAGGAGCACAATTTCAACCATGCAGGGTATCCTCTTTTTATTTCAGGATTACCTCTATTATTATTTATGTTCCCCAGGAAACCACTGAAGTTAACAGAGTTAAATAAAAGTGGAAGAAAAATGAACTTTTCAGGCAACCTTGGAGTCACTTAAGGTGGTACTTGCTTCTGCTGCGGAAAACATTCAGGCTCAGTCACAGCTTCCCTGTCCAGAGTCTAACAGAATGTACAATTAGCCAATGGCCACCGTGGAAAGCAGGTGGGCCAGAACTGTGAGATGTTGCTGTATTCCTGTCCTAATCCAAATTAATTTTACTCTCCTAAACCACTCCTAACAACTATTTTATTAATATATCCTTTAGAACTATCCATTCCGCAGTTCATCTATTCCAATACTTAACCATTCGTGCACTTAGAAAAATCTAGGTATGTAATCTGAATTGTCCCTTTTACATTTGATTCCCATGACCAATTTGTGGACTAACACTGTCCTTACCAGTACTTATTTTCACCAAAGAAGCCTAGAGATAAGTAGGACCATAGTTATGCTCCTTACTCAAGGAGGAATAAAATCAGGAATGATTAATCCAGGTGACAATGCTTACAATATTTCGTTGATCTATAAGCCGATGCGTATCTGCAGTGCACAAAGCCAGGTAGCCCATTTAAAAGGCCAATCACCTTAGACTCTGTGTGCGTCAAAGGAAAGAGAGCCTTTTTCAGAGAGTGATTCAGGAAGCCCCTAGCTTCGCTGCTCTGAATTAGTCTCTGGTGAAACCTTTCTCTGTTGACTATACAGAATTACGTAAGCAAGTAAGCCATACAGCTAAACTTTATGTATTCCTGTGTTTTTCTGGGAATGGAAGTTAAGCTGACTGAGGTAAAATCCTCCAGATCTATTACTCTTTTTAAAAAAAGACTCTGTGTTCAGTGTCTTTTAGGTTTTGGAACTTCAGCTGGCTTTTCCATTACGAAGTATCTGTATTTGCTTCAGACAGTTATGAAAGGAACACAAAGCTGCCTACCATCAAGTCTAGCTCAGCTGAAGGCATGTAAAATGACTGACAGCTCTAATCTGTGCCCTTACCTCTTTGTCCTGAAGGTAGTCACATTTGTCATCTGACACTTTTAATGTTTATGGACACAGGAGACTTTAAATGAAAATGGGAACACAATTCCAAACTGAGCAGCAGTTGCTCAGATCACAGGATTCCATCCACAGGAGCTCTTCAGACTCCAGTTACTTGAACAGAAATGTAGGTTGTTCCAATAAGATGTATCACATGCCAAAACTATATAGTAATAGGTACAGCAACATGTTTTTCCTATGCTTTTGACAAACCCAAATAGTAATGCTTAGTGCTACCAAGTGAATAAAGAAAACACCAAATTGGTTCACCATTACCTCCTTATTAAAGGGAACTCACCATCCCACTGCTCGGGGCTCCTCACTCCAAACTGAGGCATATTTGACTGCTGGAATGCCTATAATTCAGAGTAGCAGAATTGTCCTACATAGCGATATAGTTTTACATAACATTTCTGTACTCAATCAAGATCTCTCACGATCATTCGATGGAGATTACAGTTATTCAGTTTGCTTAAAAATTAATCTCAGTGAAATTTGGAAAGCATAATCTAGATGTCTTCAAAGCAGACTAATTATTCTGTTCACTTAATTACTTTAATGAACAGTGATGTTTGGATAAAACCATGGATAAAAAAATGGATTCTTTGCCAGAAGTATGGCAAGTCACAACTCTTATAACTACTGTTACTGGGTGTCCGCAAATTTAAGATGATATTCTTGAATGCAAGGTATTTTCCTGTAACTTGGTTCACATCTCCAAATGGCAATAACATTTCTTAATTTCTCATAATTTGTGTGCCTACCTTGTCTCCTAGAAACACCGCTTTTTTTTTACATACAGTCTCTTAATATGCACATATTTAACCTGCCCACGTATGCTATCTAGCCTTACTCTAAAGACAATGACTGTCTCTTTTGAAAACTCATGAGGTTCAAGAAGGCCAAGTGCAAGGTCCTGCACTTGAGTCAGGGCAACCCCCAGTATCAACACAGACTGGAGGATAATGTGATTGAGAGCAGCCCTGACCCGGGGGTACTGGTGGATGAAAGGCTGGACATGAGCGAACAATGTGCACTCACAGTCCAGAAACTCAACCTTATCCTGGGCTGCATCAAAAGAAGTGTGGCCAGTAGGTCAAGGGAGGTGATCCTGCCGCTCTACCCCACTCTGGTGAGACCTCACCTGCAGTGCTCCGTCAAGCTCTGGAGTCCTCAGGACAACAAAGGCATGAACCTGTTGGAGTGGGTCCAGAGGAGGCCACAAAAATGATCAGAGAGATAGAACACCTCTGCTATGAGGACAGCATGAGAGAGTTGGGGTTGTTCAGCCTGGAGAAGAGAAGGCTCCGGGCTGACCTTATTGCAGCCTTTCAGTACTTAAAAGGAGCTTATAAGAAGGATGGGGGCAGTTTTTAGCAGGGCCTGTTGTGATGGGCCAAGGTTTTAAAGTGGAAGAGGGGAGATTTAGACTATATATAAGGAAAAGATTTTTTTACGAGTATGGTGAAACACTGGCCCAGGTTGCCCAGAGAGGTGATAGGTATCCCATCCCTGGAAACATTCAAGGTCAGGGTGGACAAGGCTCTGCACAACCTGATCTGGTTGAAGATGCCCCTGCTCACTGCAGGGGGAGTTGGACTAGATGACCTTCGAAAGTTTCTTTCAACCCAAAGCATCCTATGATTCCGTAATTCTTTTACCATATTTTAATTGACTCTTTGGAAATAGCTGAGGTTAGCTCCTATGTTGTTGGTTCCATGCTTGTTATTTCATCCAGGCTGTCTTCTGTCATCATAGGGGATTCATTTGTTGTTTGAGCCACTATGGACTGAAAAAATTTAGGTCATATGCAGACAGGCATTCTCAAAATTTCTGGACAGTGATGTATGCATGCATCATCTCCACACAGTCTCTGACCTTCAAGGGTGAGTTACAGCACATATAGAGAGCCTAGCTCCACTACAAAAGCTGTAGAAACTTCTAGCCTTTCCACAGCATCAGACAAAATGAAAACTAACTCACGTATCATGCCTAATATGGCAGTCATGATTTAGTTGGTCCTACTAGAGTGAAAGTTGATTATACAAGTAAGATTTACTTCAAACTTCAGAAACATTACATTGCTCAGTCATCGATTTATGCTCCCTTCATTCTGAATGAGAACTACAACTGTGTAGCTCTACAACAGCAAACTTCATACAGAACTATACATAGGTAAGATAGATGAAAAACTTGTTTCCCTTTGAAAATGAGCTTAAGGCATAAAACGCAATCATGAATATGATGAAGATGGTTATCCTTTTTAACACTACTCTCATTAACTGACAGCACAGACACTTGAGAGTTGCCTGTAATTTAGCTTCCATAAGAGACTAATATTCTGTATTCTGCATGGCCGATTTGACAAATAGAAATATCTGTCAGGTATTTGCCCAGTTAAAGACATTGCAGGCTGTCAATGAACTGATGGAAGGACTACCATGACTGCGAGATGAGTCTCCATTTCGCAGGCTGAAGTCCAACCACAGACTCCCCTATTTTTCTTCCACTCTCTCACCATCACATTTGCAAACGTTCAGCTTTGGTGATGTCAGTTGTGATGAGAAGGTTAACCCTGACAGTCCGCTGGGCCCCTTGCTGCTTATAGGACCAAGTCATCATATCTAGGGACAGAGATGAAAATTACGGTCACCTATTCTACCTGACCAGTGCTTCTTTCCCCAACACAAATGTCCTTACGATTACTGCAGCAGTGAGGAATCTGAGGAAAGCAAAAATCTACCTCTCAGAAAAAGTAATTCTCCAATGAACCTGGATGTCAACAGCCCAGTAGAAATCTACAATGAGGAGGATTTTGGTGAATATTGTGGTTTTGATGTTTTTTCAAAAGGCAAAAAACTTTTTCAACAAGTTCAGTTTCACACTTTCTTGCCAAAAACATGCAGAAAAAATATCTATACCGTACGCGCAAAAAATAAGAGCAGAGGCGTGTATGCAAGGGACGGATTGAAGCATATTAGGAATGAAAGATTCACTTTCACATCATACCTCCTGAGTAAGTCTTAAGCTGGACTCTCATAAATTTTCCTTTGCCCAATTTTAAGCTGCATCAAGAGGCTGCATGTCAGCATATACCATTGCTAGGGTTTGAATTCATAAATATCTAAAGTTACTGAATCTGCAGACCTCAGGGAAGTAGATTACATTCTATTTATACTCATGGCCAGATTCTAACCTCCGCTGTAACAGCCTCAAATTACAATATGTTTACTGGCACAAGTAATTTCTCTGTTTACATGAGTTTATGTGAGGTCAGACTGCATATGAGAGATGAAGAATGAATGGACTAGTGTAAATTTATACTACAGTTGCAAGTTATTGAAACAGAATGTGAAAACTCCCAAATTAAAACTGTTCCAAACAGAGTGCATTTATTTATGATACTTGTGACAAGAGAAGGAATAAAAAAATGGCTGCAAGACAAGATTTTCCTGTATAAAATCTAATATTGTCTCAGATCAACATTTATAACTTCATTTTTTCCTGATGATATTTTAATCCATATTTAAATTGCCATCTGAGAGAATTTCTAAGCTTTCAGGAATAAGTCAGCCATCCTTCAGTTTTAAGAAAACCCATAAAAGTACTGCCCATTTAAACACGTATATAAAGCATATAAAGTTTTAAGGGTGTGGCATATGATCAAACTAATTAGTTCAACAAATCTGAATCACTTTCCTAAAAGCTTTAGGTTACAAAAGAAGAGCTTGCAAACTCACAGCATCAGACATTAGTCAACACACCAGCCAGCTGTGTGTCTAACGAACAGCTAACAGAACAACATTCTTGACTTATTGTAATTTCACATTCTGTATTTTTAGGATCTTTAAAAATCAGTCAACATGGGGCATCAACGAAACTGAGAGAGAACATGCATTTTTCATTGCCCAACAGCAATCTTTAAACAACTGAATTATTTCTTTTCTTTAGAAAATGATAACTTTAGTGAAATTCAATGCAGGATCTTGGTGGATTGTTTGAATCCAGTTTCAGCACTACATATGGTTTGCTCAGAAGGGACTAACGGCAGAACTGTTGCAGGAAACAGAAATACCACCCAGTTCCCAAAAGAAAGGTGCCAGTTTTCCCATGGATGAAGATACCTTGAGACAAGAAGACCACAGTTAAAAAGGCTTTTTTCCCCGATTGTTTCTTCCTGAATATTTAGAAATATAAACCTTAGAAAACAGAAACAAACTGCGGGCTTGTACAGCACCCAGCTGAATTATGAGCACTCCAGTATGTTCATCTGTGTTGCTGTGTGGGAGCTAGTCTCAGGAGAGGATTAGTATTCACAGCGAAACTACTGTAACCATTGGCTTTCCACGGTTACAATATAGGAATCATTTCCTTCAATTATAAAAATGATAGTGGCCCCTAAAGAAAAGGATATTTGTAACCTCCACTGCCAAAAGTTAGTAGAAATGAAGACCCTACTTCTTCGTGAGGTATTCTTCGCTGCGTGAAAGGTGCCAGCTGTGCAGTAACAATCCCAATAGGTCCCAGCAGCCGCACTGCTGATTCACATGCCAGAAGTGTCCTAGATGATGAAAAACAAATGACCAAACCCTCACTTTTAAGACAATGCCTACGTTGTAATACTGTGTCCTGCAATGACACCCTGCTGTGTGTGTAACACAGGATATTCACTTACGTTCATAAACTCTTAAGCATGTGCATGGTACATTTCAGAGCTGTTGTCTCTCAGCTGCCCCATCAAGTCTGGCAATAGATAGTCTCTTCAGTAAAGTCACGATGCAGCTACTCTGACGTAATTCTAGTTGTATCTATCTTTGAAAGGGGAAGATAAATACATAAGCCTGTTATCAGGCTGTTAGCTCAATTTTCTATCCTCTAAAGAAAGGAAGGTGGAAGATATCAACTCCAAGAAATTTCACTAAACACATACAGATGTTTGCTACTAGGTAGGAAAAGCTAATTCTCTATCATGAAAGGATTCAGGTAATTGTTGTGACCGACACTGCCAGTTTGAGAAGTTTTTCTTCACTGTTACTTTGAAAAATGAAGTGCTGATTTCTTAGTTGTGAGCTATGAGTACAAACACCAACATCTCACTGTACAACAGAGAAGTACAATTCCACTAAAATTTCTTCAGACCTTAGCAAAATGAATAAACTGAAATGTAGTCCACATTATTCTTACTGAACATTCAAGTTCTAATTAAAATTAGCAGATAAGCTAATGACTAAAACCTAACATTTTGCAGGATGTACATTAACTTCTGACTTTAGGTTATTTTCTCATAGATATTAATGTAAATTTCTGCTGAGCTAAATCCTACATATAATAACCAAGGTTCTCCTGACAGAAATATTGTGCATCTGCTTCTCTTACACCTCTTGACAAGGCATTAACGTTTTCAAGTTGAACATTCGCCCCACTCTGTCTTCTGCATGATGCTGTGGTGCTTAATGGCTGGAATGTGGTCACCACATCCTCACTACTCAGAGCACACCCCAAGGCAAGTCCTTCTGGATGGGAAAGGGTTCCCAAGACACATCCTTAAGTGCTCACATTTTTAATATCACATAAAAGACCAGAACATTTTTGCTTTGCATAAACAACTAGTTTAATGGTAGCTTCTTCTTCCCCTCTCCACAAGGAGGAATTTTAATGAGGCTTTCAACATTTAAAATAAAGATGTACCAGATCTCTAGCTAATTACAGTAGACAATTAGTCCAATTAGCTATCTAATAGAATAAATGATACTCTACTTAAATGCAATGACTCAAAAAAAAATTATTATGAAAACCATAAAATAAGAATGGCTGAAATGATGACCTGCATGGAGCTCTTTTTTAATGGTCCTCCTTTTAATTGTTTTCTTTGCTGCCCTGTATTAGACAATGCTCTCAACCAGCTATCAAAACAAATGCTCTTTTTATAGGCTTTGAGCTCTGTTTACTGTACCTTCATTTGCCTAATCAAAGCAGCTTTGTCTATGCCATTTTAAGAGAAGTTCCTTTGAAATAATATCAGACATAACTCCAAGGAGTAATACACGCAGAATGGATGAAATCCATCTTTCTTTCTCTTTTTAGTATAATTTCTCTGTACAGAGACAGATCTCATTTATTTGGATGCACTTATTTTCTTCTATTTATTATACAAATTACTTCTTATTTATATTGTATTTTGCGCAAACAAATTTCCTTTCTGTATAATAGGATCTATCCAAAAACGATGGATGATACACTAGGTAATTTTAACTGCATTAGACATTAGAAATAGTTAGAGAACAATTATATGGCAATTCTCCATTACTTCATACTGAAAGTATTGTTTTCTAAAATGAGCAATCTAAACATAATCACATTTTATGACAGGCAAAACATGTTCAAATTCATTCTGAAAAATCACATTCTTTAAAAAAAAAAAAATCATAGTATTTTGTTTAGCAGCATTCCCAGCCTGATCTGGACTATTCATAATTTGCCTCATAAATATGGACAAAGTGTTGGTCAAAGCTCCTGAAGGAGTGGTCTGGTGTGATGTGGTGAAGGAGGACATACTAAACTGAGTTCTTATTTCTCCATGAGAGAGTGTAAAAAAGCTGACTGCAGTGAAACAACGTGGCTCAGCTGCTCACAAGGATAAGCCAAGCTGTTACTCACACTGAAAACTCTGGCCCAGCACAGACCACAGGCTTTAAAGAACTGGGAAAATAACTCTTCTTTCTAACCAAGGGTGTTACTCACTGATATCAAATCCACATCCCTGTTTCTGAAAAACAGATTCAGCTTTCATCTGGATGTTCAGTCTTAGACTAAGGAGACTTTTAGAAAGAGAGTACAGAATGTTTGAATCAGATACTAAGAGTACAAGTGGTTTTTATTTTCTTTTTTTCTCCCCGATCTCTTCTAAAGCTGTACTAAAAAGGAAAAGAGCATCATCAAAGTTTATTGCATCAGGATAACAACCTTAGTAAATATTGGAAGATGAGAAGCTAACAACAGTGTAACTTTTTACTATCTCAAGTCTCAGATTTTACATCTTCTCAATGTAAGGCTGTTACTAGATTTATCGCTTACTCGTAAGCTATCTAGTCTACCACGAACTTCAACAAAATTTCCTGCAAATTACTATTAATAACAACATATTTTCCCCCTAATGAATCTCCCCAAAACTTGATTAAATTACAGCATGGACTTGAATATGCTGATATGATAAATGTTCCCAGAGGTTTCTAATCACATAAAATATTAACTCCTTAATTTAAAAGGTAATACCTGGATTTTTTTTTTTTTTTTTTTTTTTTTGGAGAAAAACAAGGATTTTCAATATTGTTAGCAATTTGTACATCTTGCATGAAAGTAAGATTTGTTCTGCATAGTCTTTACTATACTGCAATGAAAGACTCGAGGCAAAATTTTCAGTAAGCAAAGGCTCCATCAGATCATTAATTTTAAATGCTAATATTTTTTTTCCCCTTTGAGTGATGATTAATAGACCTTACAACACCTCATATTATTACAGTTTAGGCAAACAATGATAGGTAAATGGATGAAGGTTCAGGCAGAAATCTTTTCCTCCCTCTTCATCCTTTGAATGCAGAGTTCAGAGAAGGTAATAATAATGCTTTCAAAAAGTAAAGCTGCCCAAAGAATTGCAACATCCCCACACAATGCTTTTAACATAGTCTTTCTTACACATGTGATAACATGAAAGACAAAGAGACAGAAAAACAAAATGCCTTAATTTATTAGTTGATAGAAAGGAGACTCCAGAAATCCAAAAGCAATTCCTCATTACTCGGTTAGTAGCAGATCGGACCCAGCAGAAGCTGCAATTACTGAAGACCCACTTTCTAAATAAGAACAGCTCTTCAATTCAAGACTAATTTCAGTGTCTTTGGAGGTATGAAGAAGCCACACACACACACACACTCAAATTCACCACAGTAACTCTCAATTCCAAGGAGAGGTTTATGTGAAAAAGAAGCAGCTTTCCAAAAGCAAACAAGAAGGACCCACTAAAAGGGTAAAAAAAGCGTGTCCATGATAGGAAGACTATTAAAAGACATCACTATTTCAAGCTGACAGTAAGTATATAAAATATTTCAAGACTATATTAAAGGAAGGTGAAAAAAAAAAGTGGCTTTTAAACTGCAGAATAAAAAAAGACTGTTAGAAATAAAAAGCCTCTTGCACAAAGCTGTTGTTATCACTTAATTAAAAAAAAAGAGATGAAATAGTGCTAATGAGTTATATTTAAAACAATAAAACAGGATTCTGAGGCTTAGTGTTCTGTCTACATGCAAAATGAACACTCACACACACTCCCCCCAAAATTTTTCTGAAACATATCAAAAGGAACCCACCAAAGAACCTTCAGGGTCCATAGATCCCTGGGCTGTAAACAGGGTGCCGATGCCACAAAAGACAAGGGTACAGTAGAGGAGCCTTCTGTCAAGCAGAACATTTTCCTGGACAGGGTGTCTAGAGGCACCTTCCCTTGTTTCTACCCATTTCCATGTCTTCCTGCCAGCAAACTGTTATCACCAAAATGCCATAAGTACCTAGCACTATGTATTTAAAACCACTTAAAGATTATCACCTTATAATCTCATTTAAGAATGCCTTAAATCTTCTTAAATGCAGAAGGATAGGGCACCAGTGGATCTACCAGATACCTTCGTTGAGTATTTTCAAATTCTACTTCCAATTCTGACATAGCTCTTGAGGAACTAATACTTCAGAAGATTAGCTCATAACCTAGAGGCCACATTCTCCAGTTGTTGTGGATTTAGCATGATCTTCAGCAATGGTGAACTGACATACTTTAACCAACTGATACATCCCAGCGCATCTGACCATCCATCATCTGGCTTGTGTACTTAAATACGAAAACATGTCAATAAACATGATACAGTATCTTTCAGGTTCCCAGACCATATCAGCTTCACTGTCTCTTCTTCAACACTTCCAGTCCTCCTCGTTTATTTATTTACATTTTGTATTAAAGCCGTGACATTTTCAAAAGAAAATCAGAATATTTGTGAAAGTCTTTTTTGGTCTTGTGTTATTTCAGCTAAACTGTGGTTCTGCCTACTCAAATGGACACTTTTAGAAAATATAAATGTAGCAGATGCTTACAAATATGCCCTACTTTTACAGTCACCTCTTCTTTATGCATTTTTATTAGCTAGTAACGAGCAGACCTTCCATGCAGCTTTTGTGATAAAATAGATTGGGTTTTTTTGAAAAGCAAACACAGCCATCTAATAAGCAAGTACGTTTTCAAACAGAGCCAGTGTGTATAGCATGACGGGCTCCTCTGAGAAATACATGAAGAAAGATTTTTATATCCAGTTCTCATGGACCTGTGATTACATGGTGATGAAATCAAATTTATTACATTATTCACCAGAGAGAAGTTCTGGTACTTTTGGCAGGTTTCTCAGCATGCAAACAAACAAATGACTGCTTACATTGCTCAGCGTGGAATTTGCTGTTCTTTGTTTTTGCCGTAAATGTCTACAGTTTATAGCTGCTCTGGGCCAGCGATTCAAACAAAATAAGAAAGAAAGCGGAAGTGAGTGGAACAAGGGAAGGAAGAGTCATAACTAGAAGAGCAAGATATTGGTGATTAATGAAGGCTTCTGGTAGCACAGAGCTTACAGTAGTAATTACACAGCATCAAATATCGTTCCAAAAATAACAGCAGTGTACTATCACTCTGTGGAAGTGCACTCCAAAGATTTAATACCACAAAGACTGAGCCAAAACACATGGAAGATAGGAAGATCTCAATATAAATTACTGAGATTAACACCTTGTTTTTAATTCAGTAAATGGGAGAGACATAGGAAATCTAAGTTGTTTTACCAAAGGATAGGTAAGTTATGGACTAAGTCCAGAAGCATTAAGCAAGCACTCAGCAAAACACAGAAGTCAGCTTATCTTTAAGCTATATACCATAAACTGTGCTTGGGTAGGGTATATTAGCACGATGACTTTCGCTTTTTATTGTTAAAAAGACCATATTTACAATGGCAGCTTTTCTCCTCCAATAAAATAACAATACAAACACCAGAGAGAAGATGCTGCTAGCAGGCACTGTCCAGGAAGTCTGCTTTATTTGCCAAGTTGCACATGTGATCATATTTTGTACAACATAAAAATGTTCGTTAGAGAGATCCAGAGCAAGCATGAGGCTGAAGATTTCAAGTACGGAGAGACTTAAGGGACAGAAATGGTACTGTGGTAATGAGTTGGATCACAGAGGGCACTTAGTGTGAAGCTGGATATAAGAACGGGGGAGAAAAATCTACAGGGAACTAAATTTACTGAGCTCTGTTGCTTGTGGAACAGTATGTTATATTCCATCATGTTCTTTCATTTTCCTCATGAACAGGTATTTTTCATGGAATATCCTTTCACATGAACAAATCTGGGGGTATACCTGCAAAGTCCATCAGCATTGAAAGGTCAGACCTGTTTCGCAATATGCATATACCCTACTGGCTAGAAGGAGGCCTGTTCGCTTCCTGAGGGCGAGCTAGTAACATCAGAGAAAGGAAAGAATTAAAGAATATGAGTTTCCTGAAGGAAACTCTTTCCTCAGTCCAGATGGGATCTACTCAGATCGCTCAGCTCAGTACAGCTTTTGTAAGACAAGAATGAGAAGTACGCATCTTTTCTAAACCATGCCCAAACAGTACAAAGTATTCTTACGAAAAATGTTTGATTCTAATAGCCTTTGCCGGCTCAGATGAAGATGCCGTCTCTTCTATTAATTTTGACAAGTTCAGCTTAATTGTTTTCAGTATTCTGTCACTAGCATAGTTCATTTTAAATAGGTACATCAATTGGAAGTGGCATTAGCACATTAGTTAAAGGTTAGTTGTTCACGCAGCATGCTCTATTGAAAAGAAGCATATCCTAATTTCATTAAAGAAAGACACCTTTTCTTATAAACAATGTATGAGTACACCAGGACTCCTCCAGCGTTTCAATTGGCAAGATTGTGATGGCTGCAAGTGTAACTCAAAATTCCTCTTGTAAATCTTAATTGCATCTTCTTCATTACAATCTTAACTCTCCCCTGTTTCGTCGTTAGATTTCTATGTATTTTGTGTGAATCACTTCCCTGATCATGCCTTCAGTTTGTGCTTCACTGACTCTTGTGACTTCTTCGCTTGTTCTAAAAGGTTGACAGGGAATAGGATATAATTTAATAAATAAAAATACCAAATTCTCCCGAACAACTGCAGCAGGAATTTGCAATAAATACATCACACATGATCTGAAGTCATTAAAAAACACAATTCAGCACAAAATGTGATAATGCCTTTGGATATGTTAAATTAGCATTTCATTTTAATTTAACATGGCTCTTATTGTATAGAATTTAATAACACTTAACTGTGAGAGAAGCACATTTGGAAGCTTGATGAAGATACGTTTACTGCAACCCAACCCCACTTCATTTACTGTCATGTCAACATCCTTTGCGGTTTTTTGGTTTTCTTTGACAGTCAAGTCTGGCTGCCGTTAGTATTTCCAATATCAGTTCACTAAAAACACATTTGTGCATTGGGTAACTTGAGGCTTGCACAGTGGCTAGTTATCTGTATACACCATTTATGCTTCACTTAAAAGACCGCAGAGTGTTGATGTTCAGAACGAAGCGTGTCTCACAGAAAATAATGCAGCAGTCTCTTAGGAGTCTGAACACAAAACTTGTTCCATCTGGCTGGTCAGTAGAAAACATTTTGTAAACTTAAAATATTTTTCATTTAAAAAACATTGAAAATGCTGAAGTTTTCTTATATTTAAAAGAAATAAGTAAATCAGGAAGTAATCTTTAAAGTAAAATCACAACCATTTAAGAGATAAATTAATCCTCGAGTATTTGGGAAATAGCTTCTTAGAACAAAGGCAATACTATCAAAAGCAAAATCTTTCAAAAACATCTTTGAAATTTAATTTAAAATGTTGTGATTTCACTTTAAAGATTACTTCCTGATTTACTTATTTTTTTATGCCCATCATCTTTTATATTCACGATGCATTCAGGAACTACTGCACAATATACATAAGTGACACACTTGTTAAGACAGAAAACATCTTTACAAAAAGTTTGATGATAGAGTCAATCCCAAGAAGCAAGTACTCTTAAATCTTCTTTCGAAAGGTAACAGCGTTTTTTTGAGCTGTTATGATACACTAGAATGGTTGGACTCGATGATCTTAAAGGTCTTTTCCAACCTAAAGGATTTTAAGATTCTATTCTATGGTTATAACATTAATGGAGCATGTATTGAGGGAATTTAAAAATTGAAGACTAGAATGAGATAAAAACATGGAAGAATTTTCAAACAGTAGAATTTCCCATAAAATTGCTATTCCCTTGAAATGCAAAATTCAAATTTCAACTTACTATGGCATTTACTGCTTTATTGCTCTGTTTTATCAAGTTAGCAAGTAATTTATGGTTGATACCTTTTCTGTGCAGTGGTCATACGTTCTCTAAAGCTCGTCCTTATGCTGCCTATGCTACAAGCATCCGACAGGAAACCCGGGAGCAGATGGGATCATTTACTGGCCTTCGTAATGTAGAGGCCCAAGAATCACAAAGAGAAAAACCTGCTGCCAATCCTTGAGCTCATATGAATGTGATTGCATTGAGTTATGATAAAAGACATCTCTTCTAATTAAGCCTCATTAAGTACCTTTTTAGCAATCAGATGGTATTGAATTAACTGAGAATAGCTGACCTATAAAATCTAATTCAGTCCTAGCTAAAATATATTTTGCCTCAGGCTCTCTTTCTTTTTTGTCATATGTCACAAATGATATATTGATAAAAACAGAACTTGCCTTAAATAGCACAGCCATAGGGATTTGCAGAGTGTGACACTTAAATATTTCACCCATTTGAGACACATAAATTATTATCCAAACTTCTGCTGTCAAATTTTACGGCATTCACATTACATAAATAAACACAACCACTGAGGTACTCTTACAACACTGCGTCTTACAAGTGGCTGAAACCCACTGGGTTGTACTCTTTCCCAGCCTCGGACCGATGTAGCACAGCTGATCTCATCCACCCTCTCCCAGATACTGTCATTCCCCTCCATAAATCAACTATGCGGGAGAGACGGGGGAAACTCAAAGCTGTCAAATTCTGTCCAGCCATCAGTTTCTCTATGCCACAGGGAGTTTGCAGCCAGACTATGACCACTATGTCACCTACATGATGTAAATGATTGTATTAGAAAATCTGACCAAATGTAATGAGACAATTAAGGGCTTAGTTAAATCTGATTAAGGGCATGGAAAAATTCTCATGCAGAGGAGAATGCAAAAAAAGACTCGTTTACCTGAAGACAGACTTGAAAGGAGAGAAACTTCAATAAAGAATTAAAATGGCGACAGACCTGGAGCAGCAAGATCAGGGACTCTTTCCATCACTCGTATAGAAGCATGAGGAGTATAGGGTAAATCTCAAAAGTGTCACATATAAGGCAAAACCATAGGAAGATACAACTACACAAGAACTACTGAATACACATAGTCCTGTGGGAACTTTGCCAGATTCGCCGAGTTCTTTGTTCAGTATCATTTTTTAAAGGAGAAAAAAAGTACCATTTTTAATTTGAAGAGGCTGTGTATAGATTTTTCTTCAATTTTGTACCTTTCCTCGAACCCTAGAATTGTATCAGTTAAATATATTTATTGTGCATCCCCCCACACCTTTCTGTTTTGCAGTCTAGGAAATCAGCATTCTTTTTCTAAGTACCTTATTGGAGCTGCTTCTTTGAGATCTTCATGGCTGAAAAGAAATTTTGACAATATTTATCCACTCTAGCTAGATATTATGATAAGAAGGGTCATATAAATGAGCCCCTCTCATTTGTCCTCCTTAAATGATTCTGAGATTGAGTTTCATGCCTGCGAAGAGGAACATTCCTAATTTACAAGTGGGGAGCTGAAGTATGAAGATAGACAAAGGTCCAGATACAAAAATATTTAAATTCCACAGAAGAGATGTGTTTAATATGACTGTGGTCGTACAGTCCCTCTGTCACTCAAAGCCCACTGAAGACCTGACGTAATTCCACCCCTCCTTTTCCCAGGTCACAAACCAACCTAGGGAAAGTCAGGCACGGATCACGAAAGACAGCGAACCAGAACACTAAGGCGTCTCCTCGGTGTGTCGAGCCCCTGCTTTCCCAAACCAGCACCGCTCTCCCTATCGCTTGGGAATCAATTACCTGCTCATAACCTCGTACATCTGTACCTGAGTTGTAGCCAACAGGAGGGAGACACCAGACTTTGAAAGGTTCTGGGTTTGCACAGCTAGCAGAAAACACCAGAATGTTTTGACATCTGAAGTGGGTTGGACCCTGTGAGCTCTCCTGGATGGCTGCAACCTGTGTCAGGCATCTCCACTGAGTTGGGACCCCTTTCAGGTACAAACTGCACGAAGGACCAGGACAAAGTCAGACTTCTCAGGACTCAATCATCGTTTGTTGAGATTGCTGGAGATGGTGAACATCTGCTCTAAACTTGAGAAGGAAATTTTAACTAGAGGTTGGCCTCTCTTTCATCCACCTCTCTACTTATCCATGTGTTTTAATATACACATCTGCTTTTTGCATCCACTTTCACGAGTGGATATGTCTGTATTCCACTGGATCCAAATAACTCTGTGAGTTTGTATGCTTTGTGGCTATATCTATGCATATACAACTATCTACCTCTACAGCCACAGATGAAGGATACCTTGCAGTAAGTTAGTGTGAATTTTGTCATTACCAAATCTGTAATTAGTTGCTATTTTGATTATAACATATTCAAATGAATCACCTTGTTAATTTTAAATTGGTTAATGAGTAAGTGCTGCTAAAAGTTAACCCTTTGATCTACGCCTCATCATCAATAAATCTTAAATTGCTGCTAAATTGTAACGATGTCAATATTTTCACCTGCAAGAATGACACTTCCCTCAGTGACAGGAATGCTTGTTACTGGATACTAATCCAACCACTAGCTTTGCCATCTCTTCAGCTGCTTCTTACTAGCAGCTAGGAGCAGATTGGTCCAGAACTACTCTACAATGTGGATGATACTACTTCTTTAAGAGCTTGCCACAGTAAGACAGGTGGATTTCTGGTGACAGGCGAATGTCCATTTTCCCCATGGAAGGAATATACAGAGAGAAATAAAATAACCCCAAATAACTTCAAATTAAAGAAATGCAAACAACCAAATCACCAGACATAAACTATTTACAATCTAGAATGGTAAGTGAGTAGATAGAGAACGAACAGAAAGCATTAAAATGTTACTTGCTTTTCAGAGCACTATCCTTAGCTGTTAAAATGTCTCTACAAAAGAACACAACCTCAGGAAATGCCTAGCAATTGTTCTCAGCCACTCAATACAGCCATTCTTAATGTTTATACTTTAATTGGTTTCCATAAACCTCTTTACCAGCTCACAACTCCAGAGTTCTGCTACATTCCACTCATTAAATGTAATGGCACTAACACAAACTTATGTCGGTTTTTTCATTTGTTATAGCAAATTTCTTTGTTTCTTCAAATCCATTCTAATGATTGAGAATATGCTGCCTTCTACCGCACTTAGACTTTGAATTTATCCAACTTCCTCATAAAGTCTCCTTTGTAAATGCTGCCAGCTGGAATTGCCAGCTCATGGCCACTTTACCATTAGTTCCATGCTATTATTTGAGAAGAATTTAATGACAGGTCTGTCATTGACTTCAGTGGTATTGGAATAAAGCTACTCACAAGGTAAGTGAAAGGAGAATTAGTTCACATCTGGTGTCACAAAAAGTCCCATCTTGACGAGACAAATTGGCATAGCTTTATACATAAATGCCCTCTTTACTTGGATAATAACCTTTCAGAGGCTATTAGAATTTTATTGCGCTTTTAAAAACAACTTTTACTGAGTTCCATTCCAGCTGAGACTTACTGTTTGATACTGCTTAGTGCTACCATGAAACAGTACCAATATTTTTCACGTTATTTATTCTCTTGGAATTCTGTAAGGTTTCTTTTTCTTTAAAATTAGCATCTGTCACAAATAAGGATGAGGAAGACTGCAAAAAAGCCTGTGCCTAATAATTATTCCTTATTATTCCTTATTCCTGGTTTCAGCTGGCTCTTCAGTGCTAATGCATTTGTACATCAGATTTATTGCAGTATTATTCAAGGTAGTGGGTGCTGAATGCTCTTCAGTTACATAAGACAGGGAAGTTTTGGCCCCAGACTAGTTCCTTAGATTTCCACAGTTACTATTACAGATTTAACCAGATTTCATGGAATTGACCTTTGTGTAACAGTCACTGGAACCACCTATAAACTAATACTCTCCTAACTGCATTTTCTTTCTATTTATATCCACTCACCCAGCATGGAAACTGGAAATTGCTTGTTTGATTCCACCACAACTTCTAAATGTCAGGGTGCACAGGGCTTGCCAGGGCATACAATCTGGTGCATTCTGTCAACAGGGAGAGTTACACAGCACAAAGCAAGTGCAACAGCCTAATTGGGAAATTCTGATCTTTTGCATCTAAGAAAACAGGCAGGATGTGCTGTGATGACTCTGTGGTTTGCCTTCTTTGCCACTCCTGATATTTGTCTTATACTGGGTGCATGCGGCTGCAGAGCTTGACATTCCTTCTCTAACAACAGCAGATTCTGACTGTGTTATCGCACTATCCTCCAGCTCACACTACTGCAGCAGAAGGTAAAACAGAAACCCAGGGTGTATTTGTGTGGTGAAAAAGTAAATAAAATTATATGACACTAAAATGCTGACATCAGTGGAAATGCTAATGAAAAGCTATTAGTTTTAATGGTGCAAAAAAAATGTGTTACCAGAATTAATTATGTATCAGTGAAGGAAAAAACCCAACAATTTTTAGTATAGTGCCTACGTAGTGACCCCTAGAGAGAAAAAAAAGGAGCTAGAATGGCTGTAGACGCATAGGAAGAATGCATAAAAACTCATAGATATTTGGATAACACACTTTTTTCCCCCGATCCTCAGTCCTATATTCCCCAGAGGTACCATGATGATACACAGAAGGGGGCAATACTGCTATCTGCATCACTAGCCGTGATCAGCAGCCTCTTAAAATTTTACTTCCCACAGCACATGTTCTCTCTATTTTCTCCTTCTCATTGCCAGTTTATCCAAAATGGGATAGTTAAATCTATTTAAAATCTCTTCTGCTGGTTTCTAGTTACTTTGATGTTCACTGTGGGTTTTTTGGCTTTTTTTTTTTTTTTTTTTTTTTTGAGTTGCTTTTCATGACTGAAGCATTTCCTAAGGGCTGCAAGTTTGAGCAGGGTTTTAATTTGGTATGAGGCCAACATGTAACAAAAAACAGTCCTTTTTACAGATCTGGTCACCTATCATGCAGTAATTTATGAGCACTGCATCTATCCAGTTCTAACACCTCCAGGGTAGTTCTGGGTCCATATGAGCAGCATCCCTACTGCCAAAGGACAATTGCCCTGGCACCAGCTGCTTTTGGTGGCAGGTATTCTCTGTATCAGTTTAGTATAATACTTGCTGTAAAGGTGCCACTTGGCTTGAAGAAACAACAAAACATGTGCCATTTAGTAATCTAAATAAATCAGACAAAAAAAGAAAAGACAAGGGCAGTGACTTTCCTCAGCTCACCCAACATATCACAGTCAGAGTCAGGAACAGGATCAACATCTCCTCAATACCTTCTGAACTCTCTTGGTGTTTGCAGGTTGAGCACCTCTCATAATTCGTTATAGAGAGCAGCTGTGTAATGCTTCTCTAAAGTCCTACACACGATCTAAGGAAAGAAGAATGAGCAATACACTGGCTGCTCACTCATTCCACAGCAAACTGGTAATACTAATTAAGCTCTGCTCAAAATTACCCTGGAAAATGGCAAAAATGGAGTATGTCCCTCTTTTCCTTTCCTCCTTGACCAGGGTTCTTGTCAAATAGGAGATACCGCTGAATTTCAATGTGTTTTCATGTTCATCTGTCAATAGCAACTTGGAGACACCTTGGATGTTCCTTACTGAGCCACTAAACAGAAAGCAAATACTCCAGTCACATAAAAAAAATAGGAAACAAAATCATAAAGTTCCAGCTCTGACAGAAGAATGTATAATCTAAAAACACTTCAGGTCTTTTCCAAGGAATAGCAATTCAGTTACTTGACATTCTAATAATTGTCTCTTTTCTCAGCTGCTTGTGTAGGTTTAACAGCAAAGTCAAGCTGCACGTCCTTCACCCTGTTATCCTCTAAAAAGACACTTTAATCACTCTCTATTCCGTGTCAGGTGCACTACACGCACAGGCACAAGGAGATTAGTAAAATCAAATCTCTTTGTCTTCTTATAGATACAGCAGTGCAAATAAAAACAGAGAAATGAAAGAGAAACACAAGAAATGTGAACTACTGAGGAGAGAATCTCAGACCAGGCAGAAAAACCCTCAAGGACTTACAAAAAACAAACCTCTTCAATGAGCCAATCTGTGGAGTCAACTGCATAAAGTGAATTATTCCATCCCTCAGCCCCAAACCCAGCAACAGGCTGTGCAGCAACAATAAAAGGTTTCCTCATCTGCTTCTTCGTTTACTGTCCACCGATATCTTCCCTGAAAACTTAAAAGAAGGTGAGGAAAATGGAAGGGAAGGATGCAAAGAGAACCAGTTTTTGCTCAGCAGTAACAGCAGAGGCAGAAGCAGACGTCACCTCAGGGATCAAGCTGTCAGCCTTCCCTTTGCCTCTTCTTCCGCAGGGTTTGTGTCAGCAACATCTGCAGCAGCCATGAACTTTATTTCAAAGTAGTTTCGATTTTCCTAGGGTGTTTGAGTATATTTTGTGTTTTCTCCTGTGACTCTTGGCCATGCTCAGTCTCTCCACTGATTTGCATCACAGTGTGGAGGGCAAGTTCTATGTGACCACACAGACACTCATGCACCAGAATAATGAAATAATTATTCTGAGCACAGATTTCAGTTGTTTTCTTATGACATAATTTCCCTGTTGCAAGCAGTGAAATTTCACACTTTCCACAGTCCTTTAACTGAAGCATTCCTAAAAATGAGGATCATTTCACCCCCAAATCTGTTGAATTCAAATACTTAGATGGATCATAACAGCTGAACTCCAGGCAGACAACAACTGTAAGCATCAACACATCTCTGTCACCACTGTGACAAAAGCCACACAGCTTTAAGGCTTGACTAACTGCTAAGGAACAATTAGCTCAATCTCAACCACGGTCACTAAGCCGTGCAATTTGCAGAACAGAGCAGGCCTTTTTGAGTTAACTGTACCTGTATAGCTCAGAGCTGCTTCAGCAGAAAGTGAAATAGCGTATCGTAAGTAACTTACATAAGGAATTTCTCTCCATAAATTTCTTTCTTTGTTTAACTTTCTTCTTGCACCATCAATCACTCAGATGAGCTTTTTTACTTGTCTGGAACATCTCAAAGTCTAACAAGTTAAAACCTATATGAGTGGGGTGCTTTTCATGACACTTCAGCTCAACTTCGTTGCCTAAACATTTTCTACTGCAGTACCAGACTTGCCGTTTTCTCTACGCTACCTCTGGCCAACAGGGAATGCCATTAGTTAGAGCAGTCACTTTTCCCCTTCCCTACAGAAATCAAACCTGTCGTCTCTACACTGCTCTGAGTCTGTAACCCAACAGAGCAACAGTCTTCATAACCCTTTCAAACCGAGCAGGTTCTGTTCCTCACACCAAATCTGTATCAGGGAACTGGTTTATTGTTAATTATAATTTCTCTTTTTTTTTTTTTTCTTTCCGAGCTGAAGAAAATTAATGTGGATTTTAAGCAAAGAGGCTATGAGCTTTCACAGACAGGAAGCCTGATGTTAAATTGCATGATTCCAGCATTTGAAGAGTCCAGGCATTTCAAGCTGCCCATAACAGGAGATTCTGAGGATTTAGCACTGATAAAAATCAGGTTACTTTTTAGGCTGCAATTTTTTATAGTATCTCTGTAAATATCTTCTGGGATTTGGGGGATTTTTTTCTTTTAGACAAAATAACTCAGCTTGATAACACTTAGGAAACTCATCCAACAAATAATTTGATACTTATCAAATATATCCTGCTTCATTTTCTAAAACACCCCCTGGCCCCCAGATATGCCCATTAACCCAGCTGAGAACAATATACATTCATTTGGATGGAACTGCTTATTTTACAGTTTTTCATATTCTATACTCACATTTTCTTCTTGTAAGCTCTATTCAAATGATCTGCTGGTTTTTTTATCATTACATTTTTAAAGGGCTTACCTTGTCACTCATTAGAACCTTGCCAGTGCAGCTCTGCCCAAGGGTTCTAACCTACATAGCATTCCTGCAGTCGCTTGGGCACAGAAATCCTGTGTTCACCTCGTGAAAGACAGATCAAACAGTTTGGGCCAAAGCTCTAGCTGGTGTAAAAACACAGGGCACCATTATTGAAAAGAAATCTATAAAGTAGAACTCTCTTCCCAAAATGTGCATTACTCGCAGCTGGGGACACGAACACCAATGTGTTTGGACCTTCCCTACTCTCTAAACCAGGTGCTAAAAGCATGGCATGTGCGCTACCTATTCCATGGTCACCTATTGATTTTGAGGTTACGCCTCAAATCATGAACTTGCACGTGATCTACGCTGTCTAGCTGCCCTATATGATGTTGATGTTCCATTAATTTCTGTTCTGTAATAAAATTCCTCTCAGAAGCAAAGTTGCAGAATTTAGCCCAGCATACAGAACAACCAGGCTTTGAAGTTTAATCTTCGCTGAACCAAGGTATGTTTTAGTCAGTGAAGATTATAACATTTATGCTACTTTTCACTTGTCATAACAGATTTACTGCTTATTTTCTACAGCCTTTCCTGGGGACCAGCATATTCTTGCCATTCTAATGTCGCAGTTTAGTTTTCAAGTGTAGGTGCTTAATATTTTAAGTTTTGCTTATATGAAGATGGAACTAGTAACCAAAGTACAGATTTTTACAAACTTCTCTTTGGTAGCAGTTCTGCAATGATCTTTAGGGAGGAAGCACAGGGTAGTGGGTAGATCAGAAACCATGTAGAAGCCAGGTTCTGAAATCTGGTCAGCTAAATGGCCATAGAAAATATTCAGGCTCTTAATATACGAGATTCTTCAGCTTTTTAGGTTTTTAGATTTTAGTGGACACGGAATGTCTTATGTACCTCTATATAGAGTTTTCAGATCCTAATATTAATTTATTAGTATCAAGAACTCTTTACATTGTTACCAGAGATTAGAATGATTCACCTCATCAAATCTCAAGGTGTTCAGTGAGTTGTTTTGAGAAGACAACATTAAAAGTGAGTATAACATAAGTACTTCCGTGAAAAGTATACTAAACAAGTCAAAATTAGTTGGTTAAGACTATTGAAAGAGAACTAAACCATCTCTCACACATACTACTTAAAAATACTGAACTAATTATTTATGATGGAGTTTGATGGCAAGCAGATCAAGGAAACATGGCAAAAGGCATCACAATATCCAATAACCAGAAGCCTGGATGTAAAATGCCAGCAGCCAGGTTTTGAGCCAAGACCAAATAGCCCCAGGAGGTCAGAACTGAAAAAAACTCAAGCTCTAAGTGAATGAAAGACATTTCTCTGTAAATATCATATACATTAGGGCACTTTTTAGAGTTTTAGAGCTGTTAAGTTCTTCACATACAAATGGCCAATGAGATTTTTCTCAAAATTCAAGCTCCAAACACTTTATCAGTGAATAGTTACTGCTTTTCTATAAACATCCTGATTGTTCAGTCAGAGCATCACCCCAAGTTAAATTATCTATATTTAAAGCTCTAGATTGTAAAAGAATGGCATATGAATCAGTCCTATTTTTCTGCTCTTATCAGCTTTCCAAGAGATTGAATAATTCTACTGGAAATGTAAGGTATCCTATTAACTGGGAATAAAACAAGGCTGTGATGAACTGAGGGGTTATGGCCACATATTTCAGTAGACAGATTGCATTGACTCACACACTGACGCATTGTTCAAACACCTAACGTTCAGCAAAGGGTGAAAAAGCGTATAAAAAGGTAAATTCCTTCTACAGAGGCAGCATTATGGAGCAGAGCAGATTCTGAGCAAGTATTTCTTGTGCACAGTTCTTCCGTGCGCTTTACTGTCATGCTCAATTTTCCACTGCTGCACTTTGCCTTTCACACAGATGGATATTTTGAGGAATTTGTGAAGGACTTTGCAAGGCCAGAACAGAGCATAAGCATGAATCTAATTTGGTTTGTGTGGATGGTACCAAAAATTTGAGCAAAAAACATGTTTTCTTTTCTTTCCAGATTCTGTTTCTTCAAGTCCATTTAGAGTAAATATTGTGTACATATCTCATCTGGTATGCATCTCTGAACCACTGTCTAACTCTAGATTTGCTACAGGAAGCCTTTGCTGGATTGGAAATCCTTCCAGTACAAGCTTGCAGAAATTTCTACCAGTTCCAGACTTTATTCCACACGCAATAGTCAGTCTGATGTCAGGAATACTTATGCCACTATTTATATAAAATCAGAAAAGAATAGAAATAGGCATTTCCAGTACATGATATGTGATTTTTTTTGACCCCCATAATCAAGTAAAACTTGGCTTCAGCTCATCTTAAGATTCAAGTTCATCTAAAATCTGAGTCAAGGGTAGCAAATCCTCAAGCACTAAAATAACAAATAACTTTACATTAGGGAAAGGGAAATTGCCTCCTCCTAACACAGTCGAAATATTAATGGTTATTCTCCAGAGATCCACATCTTACACAGGAACTTACACAAAACTCAAACCCGGCTAAGAAGTGCTTACTATATGGAATTTATGACAATGACTCTAATTAAGCTTTAATGTTCAAATTTAATTGATGGAGAAAAGCCAAGGGAGTGGCAAATTCCTGTTTTTGTTACTGTTTCTCTCTCCCAGGAGTTACTTTCCTTTTCTGCTTAGCAGGTTGCCCAGTTATATATCTACTTAATCTTTGATGGTTGCATTTTGACAGCAGAGAAATGTGGGAGAAAAAAAGGTGGAAATAGAGAATTATTGCAGAATGACAACTCTTGCGTAGAAGCTCTAATGGAGTAAGTTCAGGATTTTTTTTTTTTTCATTTCTTCTTTATATTAACAATATTTATTTTCTGGATATTAACAGTCTTCATCATGAGAGTTCTCTTAGCAGTACTCCTTTGGTTTATTGCATCCTCTCAGGTTAAGAAGTTGGAACATACACTGCCATTGCTATCTCAGAACGGAAATGATCTGGTTTACTAAACAATTACGAGACCAGCACAGTTTTTACTGGGGTGGAATTGATTAACCCAATCAAATCAATTGATTGTGCAATTCTAACACAATCCAACACCTGAACAGCTCACGTACTACACTGGTGTTATTATTAGTTCATGTAAAAAAGGCCAAGACCCACATTCTAACTAAGAAAATGCCAAAAAAACATTAATTTCTTTTAAAGCTGTAAAAAACTGTGCTTACATCCAACTAGAATTACAGTCAGCCTTATATGCTCCTCAAATGGACTATGATTTGTTGTCTTGCTTTCTGTAAGGCAACATTATAAAGCCAACCCCATGTATTCAGCTTACCCTGTGGCAAAAGTCACAGATTAATCATTCCAAAGCATCTCTGTTCCAGGAAGTCAGTGGCTCTCCTGGTCAAAGAAACAAAGTAGTCAGCAGAAGTCACGGCAAGAGCCATTGCAGACCCATTCACAGCCAGTTTGTACTTTTCAATATTGGCGAAAATAACAACTGGAGCAAAATAAAGGGAAATAATACCAGATTGATTTGACACTCCTTTTCATCAGGGCAGCCATGAAAGGCTGCTCCTCTCTCTCTAAATGCCATTTTAATGTTGTTACAGTTCACTGCCTTGAACTTTGATAAGAACACACAATTTACTTAAATGCTTATTAACTGTCAAGGAAACCCAGAGCTTTTTATGAGAATGAAGGTAAGAAACCAAGCATATAAAATCTGAGGCTATCCAAAGGGGTTGCACTACTCTTGGTCTGTGTTTCACATCTCTCATGTATTATTGTTTGATTTAGTGACACAAACTTTGTAAATCTCGCAATTCGAAAGGAATTTGCATTAATAATACTACAACGACAGATACACCTCTGCTATTTAATCCTTAAACAGACACACGTTTTTAAAAATGACATTGGTGTGCCAGTTTCGTACCTTTGCAAATTTCATCAGTCATTTTCTTTCTACTTTTAAATTTCCTCAGTTTCTTTTAGAAGTGCCATTGCTTTAAGACAAAGGAACCAAACCATATTATTATAAAATCCTAAAAAACTACTTGTATTACCACAATTATTATTAAATTGCTTAAAATGTTATCAAGCTTGCATTCAAAAATCTTGAAACTCTCTAAAAAGCAGCAATGTTTGCAAGAAGAAATGAGATGTTGTCATGAGAAGAAATGAAAAGTAGGGTAAGAGTGCTATGGTATAGCACACATAGAGCAGTAAATGGAAGGAAAAAAATTGGTCCCTGCAGCTGGGCAGCCCTAGGGAAGCAGCAGCTTCTATCCCCTTTATGTTGTACCTAGCAATTGGTAGATAGGATAGAATAGCAAAGACAGAATTCCAAAAAAACGGCCTTCTCATTTGTTTCTTGTGCTTTCCCCCATTGCATTTTGTATTTTATCTGTGCAGGAGGTGGTACCAGAGCAGGTTCCCTGGACTCAACATGATGTGCTGTGAACTCCAGGGACAGCTTTGTCCCAGCCCAGAGCCTCCTTTGATGTGTTTGTATGCAACCTCTCTGAACGTGGCCTTTTTACTGATAATTGGCACATTAGCACGCCTGCCTTGGTATTTCTGGCTGAGCACTCATGGCAGAGAATGCAAAAAAGACAAAGAAAAGTGGTTTTTTGTTTGGTTGTGGTTTTTGTTTAAGAAAAGGTCAGAGATTTAGAACAGTCAATAATTTAGAGGAAAAACAAAGAGACAAAATCCTCAGAGATTCCATGTAGACACAAAGAGCTAACCACTACAACAGTAAGAATTTAAAAAGGCAGAAATTACTAAACACAGGCTGAAGTCTAGGGTATTTAGAGGTTTTATTTGTTGTCTTTAAGACAACTTATTATGTCTGGAAATCAAAGCCGTCTCCAAAGTGTTAGCCGTCTTGGCCCCAACATCCATCAGCATACGCCCTTCTATTTCAGTGTCTTCTGAAACGCTGAGCACTTTTACCTGTAGTGCTTATAATCTTCATCACCTTGGTCTTCAACATCCTCATTAAAGACTGACTTGATGAAGTGGAAGAAACTATTCCGTGGTTGTGAGCCCCAGTGCATCAAACGCACGCTCCGAGTCACAGTATTACTGTGTCACCTGAGACACATCCCCTGGAGGGAGAGTCTAGATTTCTTACTTGCCCTAAGAAAAGGTTAGCGTGCTGCTGCCCTGGACTACAAGGAGACCAGAAAAGCTGTTCTTTCTTAAATATTGTCAGTTCCTCTTCTCAAGACTTGTTCTGTCATAAACTGTGAACTACCCTGTCTTTTTCCATAAGGCATCTAATATCCCAGTTTGTGCTGGCCAGTGGTCTGGATGGCTCCCGTTGTACAAATACAGCCTCTCCATCTTACTGGCAGACAATCCACAGAGTTTTTAGCAGTGGGGTACCAGGAGTGCAATTTCTTGTGCAAAAGAGTAATATTGAGGACAAAACCTTCTTAGAGTGCCCCTATTCCAGCCTTATAAATAAAAATACTCTTATCTAACACTTCCTAAACTTACAGAGTCATCATGAGAATAAATTAATTTCTGGGTAATATTTAAACCAGTGATTTAATCATGTAGTTGTCCTCCCTTTTTATTTTAGAATGAGACTGACTTACTCATACTTTGGAAGTTTTATCTGATCATGTCTGTGAGTGCTGAAGCCATCAAAGGCTAAGTCCTAGACCATCAAGTGAGTTTAGCTACCTACTTCCCAAGTAATTTTTAAGGGATTTTAAATTAAGTACAGAAACTCAGGAAGATTTTAGAGGACACCAGTCCTGAATATCTCCTTACTCAGTCTTACAGTACCCTATTAACAGGGCAGATGATGAGGAAATCTTTCTTTTAAGTCAGAAAGATGAATGGATTTAAAGTCTTGAGTACCCCTAGATGGTTGTTGGGGTTATTCCTGAACACACATACCGGGCCATATTTCCTAAGTGAAGTAGTACGCAGGAAAACACCCAGTCGGTGAATTGTCACCAGGACATGCGTATAAGGTAGATGCCAAACTGTCGAAGTCTAAGATTCCTACAATTACACTGTAGCAGAGATGAAGATGACTAGAAGGTTGTACAGGGACTTAGACCCTATACGAAACCAGCTTAGATGGAAAGAAAGGGGCTTGTGCCCATCATGGTACTTCAGTGACATAAATGTGCTTTGGAGTTGGCAAGTTCCTTCCCCCACATTAACTTAAAATACACCTTGCATATTCCTGTGACCTCCATTTCACTCTACTGCTACAGAAGATACTCCCCAATTTCAAAGATAATTTCAATCCAAATTTTCTGACACTGGTTTCTCATCTGTCACCAGTGCTTGAGGTTACTGTGTCCTCTCCCTTTATATTTACAGCGTGAAACTTCTTTGGTTCAATTTCCGTGGCATGAAATATAAATGCAGCAGCAAATAAGAAGTAATCTGAGGTCAACAGAATAGCAGGCACTGTAACAAGACTTCTGTATGAAACAAATGAAATGGAGCAGCTCACGCAAACAGCATGTTTAGCTTATTTCAGGGGTCCTTCTTAATTACCCCTTTTGAAAACAGAGAAATGCGCTACATAATGCACCTACTCAGCAGACACAGGTCTCGGAAACAGAGCTATCAAGAGACTCTCAACGTTTGCAGATGCACTGGGAAAAGTACTGCCAAATTTTGCCACCTTTTTGGCTATATATATCTCTCTCTATATATATGTAAATACTTTCAGATACGTGGGGAAATTACTGCCTTGTGTTAAATATTGATATCCGCTCCTGTACAGTGAGTCATCTTCCAAAGTAGCATTAGGGTAGATGTACATTAAAAACTGTCGTTGCAAAAGTTCATTCCTTTATGTGTGCAACATAAACAATGCTGAATACTCTGCAGTGTAACAGCTAGAGTACAGAAGGAAGAACTCTTGTTCTTCAGTGGAATGTGTTCTCAGCACGTAAAAATCCTATTAATAAGAAGGACTCAATTTTTTCCCCTCACATTTTGTTCTCTTTATTTGCTTTTGTTGTTCCTCCTACTTTTTAAGTCTCCTTGGGCATCGGTAGAAAAAATATTACCCATAAAGATCTGAAGTGGCTGCAGCAACTGCACAGCAATGCCAGCTGCAAGGTGTAGGTCTGGATGCCAGGCTGTGCCTCACTTTTTGAACCATTTAACTCTAGCAAGCAAGCACAACAAATGTAAGGCACTGCAGTGTGTTATTCCAGCCGCTGCCCTGATTTAATTGGCCCAGAAAATTCCTTGAGGTGTTTGAGACTGCAATTAAGGCTAGGAGGGTCTGGAAAAACAGACTTTGGTGGTGGAGGGATTTTTTTTTATTATTATTTTTAAGAAACCAAACCCTCTCTCAGCTAAAACTCATGGGCCTAATTAGGGCTTAATTAAAGTTACTTGCTGCTGCTTAGTTGAATTATAGCTCAGTAGACATATTTTAAGTGGCAGGTATAAAATTTTGCCTTTTCTATCTCTCCCTTTTGTCTCTGCTTCCAACAACCAGAACTTTCCCAGTCACCAAACTCATTCAATTCAAATTAGAATAATTGTCCATCTTTGCCCTCAGCCTCACAACTTGTAGATTCCCACTGTAATTTGGTTTAAGGAGACTAAATTAATTTTAAGAAAATAATGACCCTTGCCTGCCGCTGTTACTGTGCTGTGGCTTGTGATCCTGCTGTTAGATGTAACAGTTACTATACACTGGGAATATCCAGCTATATGTACAGAGCTAAAAATAGGGAGGTGACTGCACCACCACAACAGGTAAATTAGCTATTTTGGTCTGCAAACCTGAGATAAAATCTTATATGAAAAATGCAGATAACTGTGATTCATGTAGCAACTATGAGCGAGACACAGAGGTCCATTTCCACGCAGACACCCAGATAGCCAACGGATTTTTCTGTAGTGCTCAGCCTGTAACAGGGCACTACACAAGCCATGGTTAAGAAGAACAGGGCTTGTCCGCAGGCATCTAATGTTTGCTTTGCAAGACACCCTTGTGTCATGGGCCAGTAGGTCAAACATGTTTCTCAATAAAATTTAATAAAACACACACAGAGTGTCACACTTCACAGTTTACCTAAATTGGAAAATCCTTAGCAACACTGCCTTTAATTTTGGTTATCCATTGCTGGTTTTAATACTTTTCTAGACAACAAGCAGCAGGCACAATTTCAATACTTACATGTTCATCTTCATTAAGTTGGAATGCCAATAATCTTACTGTCTGGTTATTTGGGTTTAGTGGGACCAGCGAGATGTTCTTTTGTTGTTTTTTGTTTTAATCAGAATGTTCTCCAATCCTGTTGTCACAGCAACAGTGGACATAACAAGTTGACACAATTTTTTCCTCCAAATCTTCAGTGACATTCAGATTGCACATTGAATTTAATAAGCAAATTCAACCGCCTACCTGAAACCTAACTTCAAGTTCTTGTAATAATATGACATTATCCTTTTCAGTACATTCTGAAAGATTACAGTAAATTATTTTCCTATAGACTAGAGCAGCAGTTTTTCTTTGCTTAAGTATATGTTAGGTGCTTTTCTCCCCTTCAATTTCAGGTAAGTATTCAATCCTGTAAATTTATATAATTTACTGAAATTTTAAAAGGTTTTTCAGGCTGGAAACATTTAGAGCTGTTCTGCATTTCACAGTGACAGGGCAGGATTTCTGATATGATACGGTACGGACATATGCCTTTGGGTTTGTATTTTTTCTTAAGGAAGAAAAGCCATTCAACCTACCAGATTTCCCATTGAAGTTATAGATTCAACTTCTAAGCAGTGAATATATTCTAAATACAAACATATTCACCTCAAAACAAAACAACTTAATGCAGTGCACTCGCTTGAAAAGAACAGAGCAGTTTCAAGCTGGCCAGCCCACTCTATTGCACCAATATACACCGAATTAAAAAAGTTTCCTGCACTAGGCGGTAACAGCTCTATAGCATTCTCAAAGATAACTACGACACTGAGGTCCAGCACTGCCATAGTTGATACAAATGGATCATTCAATGCCACTATCACAATATTCTTCATAACAACACAAGATTCAAAACCAACATTCGTTACAAGACCCTTTATTTTACACTCTTGTAATTTTTACAGGAACAATTTTTCCAGAGCGAAGACCAGAATAAAGTACACAGAATCCTTTTTGCCAGTAAAAAAAGTACATGTTGAATAAATTCACTACTTTAACTTGGATGCATCACTGGAGTCACAGGGAACAATGTTAGTCTTTCTGATCCCAGCGTAAAAAACCTAGCCTGTAAGCTTAGAAGTTAACTGCAAAAAATAAATAAGGGTCTCAGGCAACTCTGAGAAATAACTTGAAAGAAAATAATTTAAGCGAAAGGTAATAGGCCAGGTTTTCACATGGTGCGCAGCAGGCTGGTGGCAGTGATATGTTGGTTTACATCAGCTGCAGATCTGATCGCTTTACAATACTGCAGAGGAATGCAGACAAACGTTTCAGTGCTGTCAAAGACAGAGACTGTTGTGGGGTACATGGCAGGTAGTCTTTGCTGGAAAAGTACTCTTTTGTACCACCACAAATCCAGCCCAGGGGTCTGTGAGCTGGAATGCACCAATCATAAGTTCTGCAGTAACTTGCAGCGATGGGGAGTCCCTCATAGAGCTGGGCTGTAGGTATCTTACGTAGTATTTTAAGAGGGACCTTCAGTCACAATCTGTCTGGAAAATGGAAATAGCTGTTCTCATAAATTCAGCCAAACCATCAGGTTAATGTCTGTTTACTATGTGAGCCGTTTTTATTTTGCATTGAATTTAATTTATGAATACTTAAAGAACATGTGTATTCTACGTTCTGTCCCTTGGTGTACCTGATAACAGAAAAGAGGAGGTAGCCAGAGATAAGGGAGACAATGACAAAGAGGGAAAAATAACCTCCGTATTTTCAGTTCTGTGGATTTGATTACCTCTCTAACATTAACTTAATTTTTAAGTCATGATACTGCTATTTGGTATTAAGCTGTCAGTAATCCTCAACCATCATTTTGAAGACCTTTAACAGTATCATAGATAAAGAAACCAAGCTTTTGAATTAACCATTATTTTACCAATGACACCTGGCAAGCATAGTTATGAGTGAGGCTGCTGCAGCCACAGGCACAGTACAGACAGGGTGCAAAACACCCAGTTTCTTCTCCAAGACCCTAATGTGTAAGCAAAAGGCAAGTCTGCGGAAGGGATGCTAGAGCACGGGTGGAGAGAGGGGGACATTATCATTACATTTTCATTCCCCAGTACAAAAATGACCTGAACCTGTTGGAGAGGAGGCCACAAAAGTGATAGAGGAATGGAGCACCTCTCCAGTGAAGACAGACTGAGGGAGTTGGGGTTTTTCAGCACGGAGAAGATGAGGCTGCAGGGAGACCTTATTGCGGCCTTTCTGCACTTAAGGGAGCTTATAAAGATGGGGACAGTTTTTTATCAGGGCCTGTTGTGACAGGACAAGGGGTGATGGTTTTAAACTAAAAGAGGGGAGATTTAGACTAGGTATAGGGATGAAATTTTTTACAGTGAGGGTGGTGAAACACTGGCCCAGGTTGCCCAGAGAGGTGATAGGTGCCCCATCCCTGGAAACATTCAAGGTCAGGTTGGATGGGGCTCTGGGCAACCTGGTCCCTGGAGATGACCTTTGGAGGTCCCTTCCAACCCAAAGCATTCTCTGATTCTATGATTGGTCAGGACCACACAGTACAACATAACTCAGCAGCAGCCTAATTTGTCAAGAGACAGAGGAGATTTTAAGGAGCTAGTTAAGTGTTTGGACAGATGTTTACAGCGAACTCCTACTGTCTTGCGCTCACTCAGAGATCTAGGAAACAAAGGCAGGGAGCCAGGTTTTGATGCCAAATAGAACATTGCCTAACTCATTGTACCTAACAAGAGAGTATCCTGGGGTACCAAAGGCAACTTAGCAGTTCCATGCATAACAAGTAAATGTAAAACCTAAGCTCCCAGAGTCTCTTTGCATTGACCTCACATACATGAAAACAAGTTGTCCTCAGTTGAATCTTACATCTCACTAATTACCTTATGTAGAAGACAGATGTTTTCCTAACAGAAATACTACTTGGCTACATCATTCCTTCTGAAGGTGGCTTCACAACAGGGGCAGGTAAGGTCCATTTTCTCAATGACCCACTGACTATAAAAAGGAACCTCTAAGTCCTCTATCAGTACTAAGCAGTAATGCTCTGGTTCATTGTATAAATGATTCTACAAAAAGCAGTCCAATAGTAACTGACTAGATAGTGTGTTCATTTCTACATATTATAAACTTCAATATTGTGTTTCCTCTTTAAATAAAACTGGTTGGTTACCCAATCAAGTGAATGTATGTAGATTGCTCCAAAAGTAATGCCTCCTATTTACTACATATTTTCATGGAAACTACAGCAGATACAAAGAGCACAATAACATTATTTGATAGAGCAAATTCTCAGCTACAAACCACTATTTTTTGACATAGTCCCCACCTTTGGCTGTGCATTTTCACCAGCAATGAACAAGAGCCTGCATGCCGTGCTCATAATCATCTGCACCAGTGGAGGTGACCCACTGTCACTGTCACCACTGCTGAAATGCACCACCCACCACCTCGCTGTGCTGACATCCACTGTTTGGTCTCCGTAAATGTTCAGCAAGAATCAATGAATGAACGGGTGCAATTTTTTCTGCATGGAGGAATTCAGTTACACACCTTTGCTTCATATGCACTTCCATGTCAGACACCATTTTGTCAGATGCCCCTCTGCTGCCATCTGTCTCATGGCAACAAAATTTAACGGAATATTGGCGGGGAGGTTCAACCTCTAGTGCCATAGCACCAACATCTGCCTCTGACGTCATGGACCAACGTAATAAAATAGGAGGCATTACTTTTGGAGTGGCCTTCATATTATTTATCCTCTAGCTTTTTCTGAATGGCCACATGTAAGGTGTGTGCGTGTGTGTTATGTACATATACGGTTATAGAAGGGTCTACAGTTTCAGGCTGAGAAACTACTAAAACTACTTTAAAAAAAAGCAATTAAAAGCTTGGGTTAAATTTGTCCTACAAAAAAGCAACTTCCATAATTGGTGTGCAGTGTACTACATGGGGTTTTGTAACAATAAGGAAAGTGGCAAACAGCATGGTATCAAACCAGTTTATCATTCAAAACCTAAATCAAATCATGACATTTTCTTGTGAAATTTTTTTTTGTGAAGTTCGTTAAGTTAATGAATTTTTTTCCTGCCTGTGATTGTTCTCTCAAACCTGCAGCTTATTTTTTGCAAAAAATAGTCACACAGAGCCACTAACAGTATTTAAATTTATTTGAAAGGTCCTTTTGTAATTTTGTACAAAAATTATATTATATAGACTTTTCCAATTACAGCAAGTGTGAGTTATGAGTTTGTTAACCAGAGCCTTCAATGATAAAGTGCTGTCCTGAACAAAAGCAATAATGGCCTTGAACAGAAGCCGCCAAAAATTCTATGAGTCTTCTGCCCTGCAAGGAAAAATGATTATACCACGTACCTCTAAGGCATCAGAATTTGACAACAAGTAACACTGGGTCACTTTAAGAATAAGACTGGAAGTGGTGCTTTGTGCTAGCATTTTTCAAAAGGAAAAATTGCCTTTTAACACACAATACTCTTTTCAAGTCACAAAGCACATTGTATTCCTCTAGTATTAGATGATAAGAGAAATGTGTGAAGTTATTAAAAGGGTATCTACTGTGCAGTCGAAACAAATCATAGAGGGCTTTTATAGAAATTCAGGTTTCTTTTAAACCCACCACTTCAGATACTAAGAGCTCTCAGACTAATTAAAAAAAAAAAAAAAAGGAAGAAAGACTAATTTCACCTGCTTTTGGCCAGGTTTTTGCAGTCTGTAGTAAACTCAGTGCTGCAACAGCAAGATTCAGAATGCCTGAGCTTGGTGTATCACACTCTAGTCACTGGTTTGACTTTGGGTACTGTTTTCTTGGTATTTCCCTGCATTTCTGTGCTGAATTGCTTGAGAACAGATCTCTTGAAATGCTTATTTAGCTTACAAAATAGTGTATGGATCTCTGGTGTTGCAGAGAATTAACTCAAATCAATACGACAGTGATGGATCTTGATGATGTTTCACAAATGTGCATCTGCACACTTAGGAATTAATTCAAGGTAATTGACTGGATTTGTATAATCTCATCTTTAAATGAGACCCAATTCCCCATACTAGTGATTTTCTTATCTGTTGTTTCTGTCAGACTCCGCTACTAAGGCTCTTCAGCTTTCTGTGCTATTACCTTCTTAGTTATCCAATTAAATAAACACCAGCTTATTTAACAAACTAGATTATAGTGTCAGTCCTGGCCTATGTTTGTGACAGATAAGCACAGATAGTTAAGATGCCCAATGGGTTGCGTTACCGTAAGCAACAGACTACCTATCATCTGGAGATAGGCAGGTGTCTGACTAACAAATGCACGCTTCTATGTGTTTTTTGGGGAAAAAAAATGCTTTGAGGATCAGTTGGTCATATCATTCACATTGAAATCTAGGAAATGGAAAACACAGATTAAAAAGGTTATTCAACATATCTTTCGTATTAAAATGAAATTAAAAAAACCCTTTACACAGAGCCTGTTTGTGAACATTCTAACTGTTTTTTACAGAATCTGGGATTGGTCTTTGCAGAACAAACTGACAAAACTCATCAGGAATGAAAGCAGCCAGCAGCTGATTTCCAGATATGAATATTTTAAAATACGCATCTCTGTTCAGGTTTTCCCCAACTAATCCATCTGCTTAGATAGAAAAGATTTGTAAAGGTAGGATTACATGGAATTAATGTTGATGCTGTGTCTGACATTCCGACAGTAGAATGTGGCATTTTGGCATTTGCGGTTTTCCTAGCCCAGCATATGATTTTTCTGATTTTTTTCCCCACTTGTGATGACTGCCATCTTGTCTCACACAACAGCCCCAGAATCAGTCCTGCTCGGAGCAGTTTGTGGTGATAGAGATGTCAAGCTGAACCCACAGAGAGAAGAGGCAGGAAACGCTGTCTCTAACTGAACATTGCACCAACCACAGAAACTGTTTTCTATCCTGTTCTCATAAATCCTCGACACGCCCCTAATCTCTCAGTAAAGGGATCAAGTAATTTTCAAAATCAAGTAAGATCTTCCCTTCATTCTAAACATTACTATCTGTTCTATGCAAACCAGTGGAAAATCAACAGCTACCCTTTGAAGGAAGCTGTGGGGCTCAGGCTTTGCATTTCTGCAAATGACAGGATTATACTTTATTTCAATGACCAAATGAATCGTTACTAACATAAGATCACATGATCTTCATTGAGTTTCTTGGACCTGATATGAAACGTTTTAAAGCAGTGTAGCCTTTTCCTTCAGAACGGTCATGTTGACAAAGATGAATGTTTCAAACTCTGTTTTGAAACAAATCTACACTTAAGCTCCAAGGAAATTGCTGAACATAAAGACAGACTTGGATCACTTTGTGTATTTTGATGAGAACTCCAGAGTGAATATGCAGTGATGCTGCTAACAGGGTGATCATAACTGGAAGCATAGGAGCATACTCAAACTTGACAAGCTGTTTCTTCTCAAAGGCACGAGAGTCAACAGCAAGGCTACGTACAGTATTTATGATGGGATCCCACAGGCCTTTCACATATTCCCACAGAAGAAATGTAGGGTCTTATTGAAGAACAGGTTCAGGATGAATGGATGATGACACATTGATTTATTTATTCCTAAATAAATTTCTTTTATTTATTCCTAAACTAGAACCATGGCATTTCTGGTAAGCTCTCATCAATCTGTCCTTGGAGGACAGAACTAAAGAACACATTTAAGAAGGAAGAAGGTGCTTTAAATCAAACCTTGCTGATTTGGGAAAGAGGTGAAAATTCTTCTACTTTTGAAAATCTTTTATCGCTTTCAGTATCATTAACTTGCAAACACACTCTACAACAATTTGACCATTTAAGGAGATCATTCCATTGACTTAAATATTGCCTTTGTGGTGTGAATGTACTTTCAGATTTAGGTTCTGATTAAACATTACTAAAGTGAATTTTTTGGCAGCTGCAGGGCAGCTTGCGTGCTTGTTTGGTTTAGTATTCATTAGATTACACAGAGTAAACCTTTAAGAACTACCTTTTCTGCCATTCACACTGGGGCAAATAAGAAGTAAGAAATTTCACAGACATCAGTTACCAGAGTTACAGAACTCATATGAGTAAGAGAAAATAGACTGATTTCCTACCATTCTGTTGCTTAGTCCAATAACAGTCCTTCCATGATTTTGCCAGACAAAATCTGTGTATAACTGTTGAAAAATCTTTTTCATATGAATCAGTTACAAATTGAGTCAGAAAAACAGCAAAAATAATTAAAACTGTGTCAAGACCGACCTCTGGGTGATGAACTCACCCTCTGAGAAAAACATTAGATAGCCAAATTTCACTATAGAACCTGTAAAACTTTCTGAAGAGGTTCATTAAGTTTACTTATTTCATGGACTCAGAATGGAATGCTTCACTACCTTTGCTATCACACTGCTTGCAGTCACTGTAACATAAGCCTGTATTTTCCTATGACATGATTAAGCACAATATTTAAGTCTTAAATGAATCCATTAATATGACAAATGCAAAAATGACAGCTTATTTTTAAAAAAAAAAAATTCTCAAACAAAGTCTAGTGTATAATAACACATCAGGAAGATTTGTTTCATTTTCTAATATTAGAAGCTAACTTGGTGGAAAATATCATTACTGAAAATTATTCTGAAGTACAGTATGTACCTCAAAGAACATAAATGGAATAGCAAGGCACAAAATCAGTGAAACTTCATTTAAATATAAATTCTTTCTCAATGTTTTCAAGGTGCTGGAATGACAGTAGATGAAATACCAGTTACATATATATGCCCCACATATTTCACAAGTGACGCAGCTGTTCTTTTCCCTAGAAAAACTTCAGCTACCCTGAGTAAGTGTAATTAAGGATTTATTTTGCAAACCCATGAGATACAGTTTATTCTACATGTGGTTTCATGGCTGAATTCCTCGTGGAAAGTATTGGATGGAAATTATGGATATAAAGAATGGATTGTCCATTTGATACCTAAAGATAATTGTGCTGATTTTCACAGGCTTAACATTCGCAGTCTACTTTAAAAGTTTAGATAATAATGTAGATCCACTGTTAATGCAGATTTGGCCCCTCTTGTCCTCAACTACAATTCTTATTATCTTTATTAAAATACTTCCTAATAGTAATTTCTAAATCAGAGTCCGCATGTTCTGCTTCTGGCCAAGCAGGTCTTCTAACCAACTCAGCAACTCAGCACACAAATGCCCTCGAGTACCACAGAGTAATGCTACTTCCAGTGCCCCAGGAAAAAACAATTTGATAGCTATGCAGCAAGCTGATTCTAAAGGAAGAACTTTATGATGATGCACAAACTTTCTGCCATACAGTCCCGCTCATTGCAAATCAAATCAGGCAGAAATTAGGGAAGTTGTCTATTCCAGATCTAATGCCATTGTTTAAAAAGCCCTACACCTAATCACATCATCTTTCTCATCTTCTCTCAAATAGAAAATAAAATGTATGCATTTTAACTGATCTTTCTAACGTAAGAGATCATCAATAATCATGTACGGGAACATGAAATGATGAGGACACTTTTATATACTTAACATGAACACTAACAACAATAAAGCTTGTTAAAAGCTCATGTTAGATCTAGCACAAAGTTATTGATTGCTGTCAATACAACTGCAGAATCTTATGTCCAAGGCTATAAATTAATTTGCAGCAGTACGCCTTTACTTCCTGATACTTGGGAAAGTCATACTTCCAAAAAGCCAAACCAACAATCAAAAAACAAACAGAGAGAAGGAAGAATTCACTTGTTACAGGAGGTTCAACCCAGAGGGCTTCTACAGAGTTAGGTTGATTCCAAGTCCTGGTATTGGGCTTCATAATCAAAGCTCACATAAATTTAAAATAAAGGGGTATACAGAAACTCTCAGAACAGTGAGCTAACCAGAAGCAGTACTTACTTCACAACAAGGCACAAACAAAAAACATTAAATTTAAACTTTTTCACCTTTTTTTGGAACTGAAATTAATTCATCTGGAAAAACAAGTGGACTCAATATTTTTTAAAAAGAGATACAAGCACAAAAAGGAGTATCAAGTGTTTTTTTCCTGAGATAAAACATCTCATGTCTGGCCAGAACCGTTTTTTTTCTGGTTTGTTTTTTCAGAAGAAAAATCCCCAAACAAGCAGTTAATATCTTTCATTCCAACTGACGAAAGGTTATCTTGTCTTACTTTTGGTTCAGCTTCTGAAAATAAATTCAGTTTTTCACACATCTTTAGCCAACTTATGTCTCATTTTTAAGATGTGTCTAGAGATTGATTTGCATGAAAAACCTTGGAAAAGCAACTTTATAGCAATGAAGCTTTAGGAGATCAAAAATCTGTCTTGGAGGTTTACTGCAGGGCCTTTGCACAGTACTGGTCAATCATAGAGGTCAATCTCTCCCATACAAGGTATCTAATATTAGATTTTTAAATCTATATTTAGAGACCAAAATCTTTGCCCTGATTTTTAACAAGATGAGCATTTCTTGTGTAAGTGCAGAAGCTCAAGTTCAAATGATTTGCCTTACACTCTCCTTTCTCTCTCTGTCAGGAAAATGAGAAATAAACGTAAATGTAAAATGGGAAACAGAAGATTTCTGAGTTTCCCAAATGCACCGTGAGGATAAAGTGTCAAGTCTGATGAATCCTACTATGGTGTACATTGTGAAAAGCTTATCAATAATATACCAGGGAAGGATTAGAGGCAATGTCACTGTAACAAAGTGGATTAAAGTAGTTCTAGCTGCTTTGGAAATCACCTTTCCTTCTTCATCTGCAATGTCTTCTCATACCCAACCAACCACCATCTCTCATGAATATATCATTATTCTCCCCAAGTAACAGAACTACAGACAAAATATTACTGCTTTTCATGATATTTCTTGCATAATTGACTAAAACTCTAAGGGAAATGCCACTGCTGTGTGGAAGAGCTGTGGAGCTATGTGCTAAAACGAGCCTTCTGGCTTCACTAATCACAATGAGACTAAGGCTACGCTTCCTCAGGATCAGCATTAAAATCTATCTCTCTGTCCATCACATCCATCCACTTTCGTTCTAAAAGATGTCCTTTGATATCGAAGATCTGATCTATGAAATACCAATCAATCCATGTAAACATTCACAGTTTCACCACCCTCCACTTGAGTTTGGCCTGGGAAATATTTATCAGTACATGCCGTCTCGATGGGAACAAGTTTTGGTTTCTGGTAGCTGAGCTATAACTAATCCAGCAAAAGAGAGCAATTACGAATAAAAGTTATGAGGATACTAAAGATGACATGGGAGTGTCAAGGCTACTGATCATTCAATGAAGTGAGGAATTGACAGGTAGGATAAAATAACAGATATATGGCTACCTTAAAGGTTAATAAATTTCCTTCTCTCCTTCCCACCCTTGTTCTAAGCTGCTGTGAATGATGTGAAATAATTGTTTTGACAGACTTATTTTCTCGCTAGTCCAGATGTGTTGATCTCCCTTAGGTTCTTTAAGCAGAGTGATGGCAGATTTTAATCTTCCTGTGCCCACTGTAGCAGCTGTACAAACACTTCATTAACACAAGAATGGTCGTTAGTGTGTGCTATTAAATTGGGTGGTGGCAGTGTTCTTCTATATCCTTCTTTATAACCCATTGAATTTTATGCTATGAGTAAGTGCTAAATTGGGAATGAATAAATGCATTTCTAACCCGCACTTGGCATCCAATGTATGCTTATTCTTTTACAGATGAACCAAATTTTTAGCCTGAGATTTTTGCATCTATCCAATGCCAAGGCAAGGGAGTTGTATAACATGCATTTGAGAAAGAATTAGCAAAAAAAGAGAATTTTTCTGAAAAAAAAAAAAATTCCGTGTTCTTACAATGCTTTTTATTCCAGTTTCATTTGCATAGAACTCAAGATATGGCATGTAGCATCTGTTAACTCTGCTACAATTATGTCAACATGGTGGGTTTTTTTCTTTCTCAAGGATTAGGAGTTACTTTTCTCTTTGAGGTGGTGCAGTTCTTACAACTTAAAACTCATCTGCCTTCCTTAGGTTTCTCTTGATATTTTCCTTTGTTATAGATGTCATTGCTGAGAATTTACTGAGTCAATCGCAGTAAATGGTGAGTGCAGGATTAATTTTTTATGAAGAGGAGAACGGAGATAGTTGATCTTTTGCATATTTAAGAATTTATTTGATGTCAAATTAAGAATAAAAGTTACTTCATCAAGCATAGAAATCATCACAAGATAAGATCTGCTCTTGTCTGCTGCCCACTAGGGATACAGATGTTGTCCTTACTCTTCTAAAGCACTAAGACATAAAATTGAACTGGAAAACTGACATCTCATCAGTGTCCTTGGTTTCTTCCATTTATAGACATGCACACATAAAGCATTCGCTGTATACATATATGTATGTATATATATCTCCATGCATATATTAATATAAATAGGTATATTTCTATATATACGTAGGTATATTTCTCTATATATGTATGTATAAATAAACGCTTCTTTCCTGTTCCAGCTGTCACCTCTGAAGCATACGCCTGGCTAGGAAAGCAGACAAATGCTTTTTGAGCAGATACATCTTCTATTTCCATTGTGTGTTGGCAGGAGGTGGTAGTGAGGATTAAGAAATTGTTTCTATTCTTGCTAAGAGCCAACTGGCTGGGAGGATGCTTTGGGGCATTGTGGATGTGATATGCTGGTAGTTCCTGAATTGAAGACAAAAAATAAATTTTGATGTGGATGTCTGAAATCTCTGTCTATTCCATGCTCATCACACAGCTACCTAGGCTTGCTCTTTGCAAAGATGCTGCAAATCATGTCTGAAGGCTTCGAGCCACAATCTGACAGGCCTTTCTTTACACTACCTTTCTGACATATGTACTGCAACATCCAGGCTCCTTGCAGCGTCTTCAAAATTTGGAAGGTCAAATTTCGCCCTCAGATGTCAGCACACAACTCTCATGGTCCTGATTTTAATCTTACTATGGTTTAACATCTGCATAACCTCTGCAAATAGCAATGTGTCACAGAGAAGGAAAGTAGATGTTAGGCAGAGCCTTTTAGCCAACACCCATACTTCATTTTCAAAACTAAGATAGGGAAATAAGGAGGAGCAACAGACGCTTTGAATTCTTACTCATAACTCTCATCTTCACTTCCATTCTATGTAGGAACTGTGTTCGGGATTTGCAGTAGCTCAGTAAACACAAAGACCAGCATAAAAATGCTAATGATCCACCCTTTACCTCCTGCAGACTAAATGCTGATCTAGCACACTCAAGACCACATTTTGGTCTTCAGTCTGAGCCTTCCATTAACTGAAGTACTTCTTGTAAAGGGAATTACCTATATCACAAGATGGGAATTACTTCAGTCCCTAAGGACTCTGTGATTTGGACTTGGTTAAGTCCTGACCTAAACTCTACGTAATCCTGTTCCCACTGCCTCTAAGGGTATATAACTTCGGTTGCTACTACAAGCAAACTACAGCAGTGAACTGTATCTGACAATGAGTGCATATACTGCTAAACCAGCTCTTTCCAAACAGATCCCTCAATGGTATGCTTCAGCTGCATCCAAGACAGCAGCTGTCCTAGTGCATGCTTAAGCCCCTGCACAATACACCAGTAACATGGAGTATCTTCTGTGCTATAGATAACATCTATCCGTACCATACCTAAGGTTACAAATAACCCAGGGATGAAGGAGAGGAATTTTTGAAAGAAGCAGAGGAAAGACAGAATAGAAAATTACCTGCCTCTGCCCCCAGTTTGGAAGCACATCTCTCCAAACCAATCCTGCTGTTAATTAGAGGCAATGACTGGCCATATAAGCACTGGGTGGATCAGCTGTCTGCAGACAGATCTATCAGCACATATCAAGAGCTTGTTTCTCCAAAGAGTGGTACAGAAGCCCTATTCACATCTTGACTGTCCCGAAGTCCAGGATAATCATAAAAGCCTGTAGTCAGCATCCCTACTCCCACTGTGGGTAGCCTGAGATCTACCCAAACTCACCTTTGTGGATGGCTAGGACTTACTTTGAATCATTCTGGACAATCTGGTTTTGACCTTATTCCCACGACTTTCCCTCAAAACATGCTCAAGGTAGCACAAAATTTCAGGAGCCATCCACCTGGCAGGTAAGTGCCTCTATGAGGACTGCCTTACTTCAGCCACAGCTGCTAAAGCCATCATTTAAAGTATCCAATGCCACCCACTGTAGGCAAGCAATAATATGAACAAGTGGCAAAATTTGGCATCAAACCCCACCATGTGGGAGCTCCTGCACACCACACCTCACCAGCCCTGAAGTTCAGTTACGCTGTTTCAAAATTTGCGGCGCTGTAATTGAAGCAGCATCAGGCACTTTTACAACTGATCCTTGTTGACAGTGATGAGAATTAAGGCACGAACCATTATCGTTTGAACTAAACAGACAGTACCCATACGTGAGAACTGAAACCATTTCAGACGTACAACAGAGTGGGTAAAATGGGGAGGACAGGCATAATGACTCCTAGTGAGTGGGTTATACATATGTATTCGTCAGAGATTTTAAATGTCATAACAAAATATAAGACACTGACATTTTCCCAAGAGCATATAGAAAGTTCTTAATCTCCAATTATTGCAGAGTTAAGCTAAAAATGGGGAGAGCAGTGAACTCTACCTAAAATTTTTCTTTTAAATTAACTTTCAACTGCTCCTGAAAGAGGACAGGCATCGGTTTTCAGAGCTGGCAGGAATTTAGTGCTTTGTTTATTTTACTTTTGTTTAATTCACAGAAAATGTACATAGGCAGAAGCTCTGAGAGTTACCATGACCTTTTTGCTGCAGGTAAAAATAAATGCCCCTGCATACATCACCAATTAAAATTGACACAAAATGTTCTTTACTGCTGAGAAAAATTGGCGGCAGCTTGAAAACAAATTGCTTAAACTTAAAATTTCCTGCACAGTGAGCAGTACTCTGCAGAGAAAGAATGTGTTCAAGAAATCAGAAACATGTCGAGATCAAACAAAATCTCCAGCTAAATCTACCTTTGAGAGAAACTGATAGGATGAAAGAGAGCTATGTAGTTCCTCTCAGCTACACTGACAACAGAGGAATCTTCCTTCCTTCCTTCTTCCCTCTCTCCCCTTACTTCTCTTCTCTTCCCTCCCTTCCTTCCTTCCTTCCTGAAAATCTTGATCCCATGCTCCAAATTTAATATCTGCTCAGATGAGGACAAGAAAACATGCATCAAAACCTTGCAGCTCAGAAAGCATCTCCTATGAAGCATCTCCTATGAAACATCACATAAACTGAAGGCCATAGCTTGAGCTTTGCATTAATCTCCGTGAAAACATGACACCCAAGTGGAACGGTATTCTGCTGTGGACACTCTCGGCTAAGATGTAACTCTGACATTGCCTCTTCCTTGAAAGTAACAGGTAATTATTTATCACATCACAATACATTCTTACCGCATTCCTGTGGTCATTCAGGCGAATGAAATGTAGAATTCAAATTGTAACTGAATCTACAGTGAAGCAACAAATTATTGAGGATTTCCATGGGGTTAAGAAGAAGGCGGCGATTCCATAGGCTGAGCACATGGGAAGATTTTCAAGGTCTTTTTTTTTTTTTCCCCCTGTTGTGGGACAGGATGGGGAGTTGTTGGTTTTGTGGTGTTTTTTAATGTTTCTATTTAGCAGCTCCTTAATAAAACATTGTGGAAAAAACCCTAGGATTTAAGGACCAGAATCTAGAAACTTTCTTGTGCTCCACTGAAGCGCTAGAGTAACACACACTTCTGGAACTAATGAATTCAGATGCACCTTCTAAACAGCAGGGATGTCTCCTTAAAGGGAACACGAAAGTTTAATCCGATGTGGTTGCTGTACAAGTCGCAGCTGGCTATGCCACTTTTCAGAGAATGCTCTAATCACCAGGCTGTAGGGAAGTAACACAACGCTCTGCTCTTCTGCTAGTCATTCTTGAGAGCAAGCAGTGGCATTCTCTTCAGGATGAAAAATCCTTCAAAGGCTCCTCCTACACTGCCTAGGAGTGTGGGATCTGCAAGGAACAGAGGTGGTAGAAAACGGGATTTTTGCACCTAATAGGGCCTATGCATAGTTTCATGTTAACTACTCAGTCAAGCCTGAGACAGCTCTAGCTTTCAACAACAGATAGACCTAGTGACGTAGAATTGAGTGTTTCATGCAAATAAAAGGCGACTCAGAGGTCCAACAACTCTATATGGAAAGTTATTTCAAATATGCAGTTTACTAGCCTGTACCCATGACCTCCAGATAGCCCTGTGTGATGTAATACGACCTTGGAAATCCAAGATCTATTACTGCTGGGGATACAATGAGAAGGCAGAAAGAAAAAAGTGACCTGCTAAGGGAAATTTTAGAAGCACAGCTTGTATTCAAAAATTCACATGAAGTTTTAAATAGAGTTTCAGACTGAGGCTATGCAGATCATCACCATGTTTTCTAACTGGTACATCCCAAACTTTTGGTGACCTTCTGGAATATGCATTCTGCTAAAATGAAAACTATTTCAGAAAACATTACATAAACATTGAAACACTCTCAAAGGCACTGCATGCGCACCCTGGTCAGGTAAAGAGAGAAATGAGTCTGCAGTTTAAATTCCTTTTAACTTCAAGCAGCAGAAATACAACCTTGCGTTAAAGACTGAAATAAAACACACTTTGAAAGGCAATCCTTCAAGGGGACACTAAAGGAATGAAACGTTGGCAGAAGTAATTATGCAGAAACATTTTTGCAAATAATGAGAAACACGGACTTTCATCTCTCCATTTCTTGGCATGGATATTTATAAGAAATTCCTGTTCACTTCACTGCAATTTCTGTACGTGATCCAGTGGTTAGAACAGAACTTACAGAGGAAATGAAATGAAAAATTTGCTCTTTTAAGTTCTTTTACGTTCTGATCAATGAAAACTTTTTTCAGGACTTCGCTTTTAATCACTCTCCTTCTATCAATGCATCTTTCTTCATCACTTCTATGTTAATATAAATGCGCAAAAAAACCAGACATCGCTCCCTGATGTTGCACATTACAGATGAAAACTTTAAAATGTTTCTCTCAAACAGTTCATTTACTTCGCCTATTAGCAAATTAACAGTTACAGTTTTTGCCATCACAGCCACCCCTTTTTCTACAGAATACACCCCTCAGAACACCCATGGAAAACAAGTTGACAAGGTCTAGACAATTTATTTCCCCCCGAGTATTGTCAACTAGGCAGTTTTTGAATCCTTTCTATCACTAAACAGGTTTCATGTTTACTGTGTGGCTGCCAATTCTATACTCCTTACAAAGGCCTGGTTTGGCTCTTAACATTTCTGCTTTAGGTACCAAGGAAATTTAGAGTCATAGATATAAATCTTCTAGAAGGTTTCTTAATGAAAAGCCTAGGATAGGAGCTGGCTACTGAACCACCACCTAGATAGCAATGTCCTTTAGAGTGCCAAGTATGCCACAGCAAGCCACATAGTAAATCGTACGACTGTTGGAGACTGTAAATGAGACTGACTGTTCCTCGGTCCTTGTTAAAGGAAATTGTCCACGCTCTGGACAAAGGCACAAAACAGAATGGGGATTCATATGGAGAGAGGGAATATATTCCTACAGCTTCCAGATTGAATGACAGATTTTCACCACCTACATGCTGAGAATGGTGGCCCAAATTCCTGGTTCCAACAGAAGTGAGGACATTGATGAGTTTATTTTAGCGATTAGAGTTGTTTTTTTACATTACTAAAAACATATCACAGAGGTATTGCAGGTTACTTGAAATATGTATGATTTTAAAATGTATTTTATTATCCTGAGCTTTAATTGGTCTGCAGTGGTCTTTTTTTGTTTTCACTTAAAAGAGTAAAGCCATCAAAAACATAACTTAAAAAAATTCATGAATCAGGTCTGGACATGGTCTTGAGAGAAGAAACAGTAAAGATAAGACTGTATAAAATATCAAGCAATGATGCTTATGCACTTTACGTCATTTTACTGGATAATGACTTCTTCAACCTAAAATCACTGCTTAAAATCTGGTTAGAATTGTGGCTGCTAGCACCTTCTTTTTTTCCAAATGCAGCCAAAGAAGATAGATGCTGTGGGTCTGTGATTTACAGTAGCATTCACCTAGGAAGTAGATATCTGATATTTAATTACTGCCTCTGACAGGGTTCACACTCCCACTTCTCAGTTCCTTAGAAACTGCTCTAACCAACCACTCCTAACGCTGCCACTGTATTTTATTTATTATGTTTATTTGCATGCGTTATGCCCTTCTCTTCACAGATTTGTCTGATTTTATCTACCTTGTACACAGGCTAGAAGAGGCTGTCTCTAACACAGACAACGTGTTTGATATTCACTGCAGACTAGAGAGCCCATTTCATCTGAGAGCTGCCTGGCGTTTGCAGTATCTGAGGCTCGGTCCTCTGTCCGCAGGCAGAACTCTAAATTCAGAAACCACCGTCTCCTGGCCTCCCTGAAGTGTGCTACCAGGGGCAATCAATGAATAATAGAAAAGTCAGTATTTGTGGGACTAGGGGATGTAATTTTCTGTCAGGAACTCCAGGTTTGCATGCACAGAATATACAAGAAAAGAAATACGAAAACAGAAAAAAAAAAAATTTCAATTTTAAAATCCCATGTGAACACTTGAAAATCCCATCATTCACAAAAAAAAATGTCTCCCAGGTATTAGACCACACAGAGACAACAGCAAAGAGTCAAGCTAGCACAGCTTAAAAGCCTTCTGCTCTCCCAGCAGCGCTCTTTGCCGTTGATACGGCCATTCCATTTACACTTGCATTAACCATTGCAGGATACCATGAAGTAAGTCAGCATAAGACCAGTTTGGTTGCAATACACAAAATCAATCTAGCCACAGAGGGTTGCTGGGACAGAGCCTGGGCTGCTGCTTCTTCCTCCAAAACACAACAGGAATTACGCATACACCACCTAATAGTCCAGCAGGTCCCTCTCTCTCTTGGCTTGAAGCCTCGGGCCGGTTTCCTGATTGCTGTTGCATAAAATTATCTCTGGATGTACATACATTTAGAAAGAGAAAACCCATGTCTCATTTGTTTACCATCTAAAGAGGAAAGAAAGACAAGAGGGGAGAGCTGCTTCCAGGAAGAAGGGCCTGAGGGCATCTTTGAAAGCCTCAGGCAACAAAGGGAGCGGACAGGTTAGGACAGGTGGCAGTGCAAGTCACACAGCACTCAACAGGGAGGGAGGAAGTCTGAAATTTGGTCTTTACCAGAGTCTCTCAAATTGTAATACAAGCTGTATCTTAGAGCAATGGGCTGCTACTGGTAATTTGTGTGTTCTGGGAACTCCTGTATGAGATGACAAGGAGGTAAGGTAAGGTCTTAAGACACCTCAGAATTCTGGCACAAAAAAAAGAAACTTTAGAAGTAATTCCCCTCCATCATTGCTTAGTTATCATCAACATAAAAATCCAGCCCAGTTTTGAAAGGAAGTCTGACATTTCCACCACTTCTTTGCAAAACTATTTGGCATTATAATCAACACAAAAGATGCTGCTAAGATCTTAAGAAAAAATATTGATTTTCCCTAGGTAAAAAGCCGAGCTTTTAACCAGCACCAGTTTTTGAAAATTTAGGTTTATTTGATAGACACGTTGGGCAGCTTGCCCCAGAAAAGATTAAACACCATTTATTTCTTATTTTTCTTTACATAAATTGTTTTCCCTCTGTTGAGAACTTGCCAAACTCAAAATGTTGAGTGCCACACAGCAATAAAAGAAGCCTTAGCAGGACTGAAATTATATTTTCTTGATTGCAGCATCCCAAAAGCCTCAATGCTTGCTCTTAATTAAGTGTACTTTAAAAATGTTCTCCCAGTTTAGAAAGGAAACACGTATGTGAGAAGTAGTGAGGGAGAAGTTGTAGAGGGAGTATTCTCTTCCTGGATTTAACATTTTCTGGAAGATGCCTGAGACAGTGGAGGACAAAACTTAATGGTTTTTACAGCCTTATTTCCTAAATAGCTCAAATCTCAACTTTATAGCCTCAGAGGAAACAAAATGTATCAAATTCATCAGACTGTATAATGGACCCTGAAAACTTTTATTTCCTTAATATGCTTATTATCTGTAAGGTAAAATCATGTTTTACCTTGACCTTACTCTACATTCAATTTAGTCTAAACAAAGGTCTCAAACATAGGATTGAGTGTTAACACGTAGCTACACCAGCAATATCTATGTGCATCCTCTGAGTTGCTGGCAAACAAAGAGTAATGCAATCTCAAGTTCTTCTCATGACCTAAACTGTGATGCTGTCAAAAAGCCTAACTCTAGTTCCAGCTAACCCAGCTGGCTTCTGATTTCTACAGCAAAAGAGAAGTGGCCTAAACCTGTGGCTGTAAAATGAAAGACTCTGAAATTACAATTTTGTCTTAGTCTACAATGCAGAAGCTTTAAGGTAAACCAAATTGCCTTGCAAAGTATGTTACAAAGCAGTGTTTTAGTCTGACGTTATCAACTGCAGCATCACCAGGTCCAATTACTCAGACATGTAATGCACATATTACTGTTGAATCACAGTACTATTGCAAATGATAATTAAATGCTACAGCTGGCCAAGTTGGCATTATTAGGACAAGACAGCGCTTGATGTGCTATAGAACGGCTGGCAACATCTGGGTGAACTTTGGCCATTATAGAGGGCCTGGACAGTAACTTACACGTTACAGCCAGAGCAGGTCCTCCTTCACAGGTACTCATACTGTTATCACCCAGGAACCTGTGAGTCAGCAGCAGAATCCATACCTTAACGAGGTGCTACCAAAGACAGTGTGACTACACCTGAACCTTTCTACAATTTCTACTAAGAGCAGCACAGCTTTCCTTCAACTTTCTTCAGGTAGCTATTCTTCCGCATATTCATCTCTATACCATACACCAATTACAGCACAAAAAACTATCCTGGATCAGAGGAGGCCCCTGATGTTCACAAGAGGTATATAACACCTACTGTGACTGCAACTGATCATATGAGTAGCTCGTCCTTTCGTCATCACGTAGCAAGGTGAGTACACCACCGAGACCTCACTTATGTGTCATGTATAGCCATGCATACAACACAGAAAATGCATGCCCACACAAAATGGCATTGCAGAATGGGCACAGTCAGATTTAATAAAATACGATCATTAGTAACAGCTATTAAAAATATTTTATGGTGTTACATCATCATAAATACACTGGTAGCCTTTGTGAAATTGAGGGAAAGTGACAATTATTTTTAGGCTGCTTAGAGAAATAACAACAGATGCTTATTTGATAAAATGAAATATTCTAGCCAAGGGTATTTATAAGAAATCTGCCCTCTGTCATACACTGTCAAGTTTCCAGTGTCAAAAAAATAACTACCTTTAGCCATAAAACTTCTAAGTATGTTCATAACAATTTTGCAATTCTGAGATTGCATCTGAAGTCACTCTTCTTTACTGATTGTGTACTGGTTAGTCTTTCTATCATGATTTTGTTACTTACTGGTTTTTATAACTGATTATTTTGCACATCTCTGATCCCAGGAACCCAAAACACTTAACAAAGAATCCTATTTTCCTAAGAAACACAATCACATGTTTGAACGAGCTGAGTCATAGTTATTGAAAATATGGAAATAAACATTAGTATTTGACAATTTTAAACATTTCTTTTAGCACCTATGGAGGCATGTACATGACTGTAAATAAAATTTACATTTTAGTCATAAATCAGTATTTTTATCCTTCACAAACGAAATCTTACCATGCACATAGTACTTTACATCATTAAAAATAACCCAATGTTATCAGAATCCACATGTGAGTCTTTTGAGGCATTATCTCAAAAGATCCCCCAGCATCACCGTTCAGCAAGCCTGTCCACAGCACATACAATGAGAATGGTTATGTATTTGTATAACACGTTCGAATAATAGAGGTGCACCTGCAGGACAATGCCTTTCCGAAAGGTTTCAGAATAACACAAAAGTTCTCTTGTGCTGCCCACTTGTGTGTCCTGCTTAAGTTTCTAATAGCTACAGAAAAGGCATTCTTCAGGGCACTGAAGAATGTCAGACAAAATGGTGACCATCCTTAATTTAAGTCACAGTTTAATCAAACCTGTTAAGACCTTTGATCTATATAAACTGCCTTTCAAGCTTTCCTATAACCATAATTTCTACAAGTTCTTTGAGCTGGTTTCCAATTTTTAGTCTTTTTTTTTCTTTTTTTTTTTTTTGGCTATAAAATCTCTCTCTAATGTCATTCTCTTGAAGTAGTGAAATAAAAATGAACTGGATTTATCTCACAAAAATCCTTAACTCCAACCATAAATTGTATTGATTGCAAATACTCTACTGAGGAGAAGAGAGAGAGCGGAAAAAATAAAACGTATTCTATTCTATGCATGAGTTAAGCAGCTAATACATCTTCCTATAACTGCATAAATACATCATTGTGAGGGCATTTTTAATTTTAGTTTCATTTTCAAGTTGATTTTTTTCTGTCTTCAGACGTGTCTTTTTCTTCTATACCGGGGCATCTTCCCATAAGGTTATTCTGCAACTTGTCTGTACATTAATAGTATGTAGGTTGAGCCTGTGCAACGGTGTGATAAGCCTCTGCTACTACGCTGAAGAGTTACAGATTTAGAAAGGACTAACACAACAAAACAAACAAACAAAAAATCCCAAAGCAAAAAAACCCAGCTCGGTTCACTCTACAAGTTTTCTGTGTATTTAATAATTAAATCTAGCACAATTTTTGTTTGTGTTGTTATGAGACTTTACCAAGCGTAAGCACTGTGATCTCTAACATAAGCAAAGGAAGAAATTTTGCTAAAAATGTGATTGCCCTTAAATGATAAGACATTTAGCTATAACCCTTTCTTTCATCAGGTACAATTCTTGGCAACTTTGACATGTTTGTAACAATAAATTGGCTAATTCTGCGCTTTTTATGAAAAGACACTTTAAGGCCTGATGAACTTTTAGAGGGAGAAAAGGCAAGGAGAAAGACATTTGAAAAAACAAAAAACACATCAAAAATCATGTAACAACCTGAAAAACTTTTGTTTGACTCTGCCAGTTGAGTGCCTCTAGTGACTTTTTCTTGTGCTCCTATACTGATGCAGAGAGATTCTAGATCTCACGGACAGTAAGACCACAGGCATTTCCCTCCCTTCCTGCACAACTGCTGAATCCTCTGCAAATCTGAGAAGCTGAAAATTTGGACAAAATAAGGAGTTTTGTTGCATTTTTTTCCCCCAGTGTGCACATGAAACAGTGGAAACATGAAAATGGAGCTGTGTGGAAAAATTTCAGTATTCTTTAACAAAACCAGCTGGACAAATTGTACCTAGTTTCCAAGCTGGAAAGTAAAACCATCTGCAGGAATTACCTCCTGGGAGGTGGGCTACTAGTGCTCCCCTCTCCCTGTCCCTGCTCAACACTGTAATTCAGTTGTCCCTCCCCTGGGGCTTCCCACAGGACTGATGGTTGCTACTTTGGTAGAACATCCTTTATGACCATAGGTACTGGAGCATTTGAAAGATGGCTTTGAAATAGGGTCCTGGCTGGATCAGTTAAAATTTGTGCTTTGTACTGTTGGCACAACATTGTACCTTAGAAAGCAAATCGTTAGGGTTGGGGAGCTGGTGTTTCAGTAGACCACCTTCTTGAAGCTGGCTTTTTACAAGAGTGATAAAACTTCTTCCCACAAGAAAAAAATTTGTATCCCGCACTCTCCATGTACATGTTGGAGAGAGTGCAATGAATACATGAAAAGTAAATCATAAGAGCAAGGCAAGACAGAGAGCCAGAACTACATTCCTTTGATAATTACATCAAATATCACAAAAGAAAACTCGTTTAACAAGAGCCTGTAAATTCCCAACAAAGAGAATAGAATGGATAGTGAAGTGAAAGCAAAATTATTAAAAGAATGACACCGAAACCTAGTATAGAGATTGAACTCACTTCAGGACAGTTTCAAGCTCTTATTCACCTACACACAGAACTCTGAACGCCATCGTTTTCTCTGTTTCAGTGGGTACTCAAATCTGCCCACTCAGGTGCTTTAACCTTTCAGTCTCCATATCCTACATTTCTTTTTTGACTGGCTTTTTTTCAATCCAGAAGAGCAAGAGAAACATCCTAGTGATTTCCCAGCAGCTGCCTCTACATCACAAATATCCATCCTCTGAGCAATGTTAATTTTCCATGCATCTGTCAATACATTAAACTACAGAAGGTTCAGTGCTGTACTGTGTTCTCCCACCAGCACCCTCTGGATACGGTCATATTTCTAATGCACCTTTGCTTCATTTCCAGGGTGAGATTCAGCACTTGGAAAAGGCAGATCTCTTCCATATCTGATACCTTCTCTCAACCAGTACAGAGTCAGGCTTGTTTCTCTTTTTTGCTCCCTTAGGAAAATATGTTTATATGAGTAACCTTTCATTGTTATGATTAAAAAGCAGCAGAAATCAAGCACAGATTAAGCATTCCAGCATGATCTTTAGTAAAGCAATATTGCCTGATTTGCAAATAAGCCCTGGGAACTCAGTGATGGCCCGCAAAGTTTGCTCTGTAATAGTGGTGAAATTGGTCTGTTCTGCTTTGCTGCTGTTATCACCCTGCCTCAGCCCTACGATATCCTTGCTGAGGTTGAGATGTTCAATAGCCCAAACTCTTTAACGTAGTGATGTATTGTATTCTATCTACAAGAGTTCTCATTATTGTGGAATAGCATCTCAATAATGATTCAATGAAGGGAAACAATTAGCTTTTGCTACATAGTCTTCTCATCTGTGACAGACTAAAGCATAATCAAATAGACAACTTATGGTCAAAAAATACAATATATATCAAATAACCGAGTTCACCTATTACAGTATGCACAGTGTCAGGTAAATACATACTTTAGTCCTAACAGTGTAATAATGATGGTGTTTAGATGGTGGTTCAGGAAATAAAAAACCCCAAAATTTTCACAGGTAATGTGCTAGCTGAGCTTTGATGAGCTGTCAATGAGAATTAAGAATTTACCTGCATCAGTGATCCTAAGAACTCTTCCAGTTTTACAAGAGAACCAATTTAAACATAAAAGTATCTGGTTTAAGTGTTAAAGAGTTGTTTACTTGCTTGGTAGAAAACACTTTTAACGGCACAGATAGGTTGACATTTTCTGGTAGGAACACTGTTTATCTTTCATAAGATCAAAAAATAAACAAATCACATTTATGTGCCTGTTTACCAAAACATAATCTGAGGTTTTACAAGTGTAGAGGAAAAGATGTATTGCTCTGCAGCGTGACTCAGGCACTTCAATGAACATTTACAAGTACTGTTTAATGAATATACAAAGCGTCCTCCCAGACCTGCTGTGGATATCAGATTTTCAAAGCCACATTTTGATGGAATCTGATCCCTCATCACAGACATGGAACAGATACTTCCAATAAATGGTGTAAGATTTTATCCTGAACAACAGACATTTGGGAGAAGTTGAATATGTATAGAGATTTACTTCACAATTCCGTACTTTAAAGAAAATCTAAATGAAATGGGTATTTTTCTTTAAAAGTTTTGGTTTTGCCTATTGACATGCGCATCATCTGTTTCAAATTTCATAGACCTCAAAACCTTAACATTTTGGCTCATCCGGACAGGGGAAGGCCTGAGACAACAGCAGAGCAGCTGCAACACACTGTACCGTTCTCAGTACAGGGAGAGCATTCCTGCCTCTTCTTCCACATCTGTCACATTGGTGGTCATCTGCCACAGAGATTGCAGACTGCAGCTGCATTCAGATGAAACAGGACAGCATTTGGGGCAAGTGCTACACGTGTGTATGTTTTGTTGTGGCTGGGATTTGGGAAGTAAAGCTGTAACAGAAAACAGATAAAACAGATGCCGTGGTTATACTTCCTTCCACCAAAAACATCTCAGTCATTGTAAAGTGCCTAGTAACACAGGACACGACAAAAATATGTAGACATATATACATTGCTGTAAGAAAATAAGCAAAAGAGAAAAAGGTTACCCACCAACAAATCGACCAAAGATACCAAAAAAAATCACAACAGAAAGCCAAAACCTTAGCTTAGTGTCATCCCAAACCACTACAAACAAGCACCCAGTCTTGCAATAAAGTTGTCACCATATTTTGTTTTCAAGACTTACAAGTCTGAAGCATTGACATGTGACTAAATTACCGGCCAAGCCAAAAAGACTGCTTAAGGGTATTGGAAATACCCTAAAGCAGTCTGTCCCATAACAGATTAGTAAAATGTGCTGGTTTTCTGCAGCATTCTTCTGGAAGAAAAGGCTGCTAGTGGCTTGGATGGACATACTCTTCGATGGCTAAAATACTGGCTGGATGGTTGGGCCCAAAGAGTGGTGGTGAATGCAGTCAAATCTACTGGTGGCCGGTCACAAGTGATGTCCCTCAGGGTTCAGTTTTGGGGTTTGTCCTCTTCAATGTCTTTATCAAAAATGATCTGGATGATGGCATCGAGTGCACCCTCAGTAAGTTTGCAGATGACACCAAGTTAGATAGGTGTGTTGATCTGCTTGAAGGTCAGGAGGCTCTACAGAGGGATCTGGACAGGCTGGATCAATGGGCCAAGGCCAGTTGGATGAGGTTCAACAAGGCCAAGTACCGAGTCCTACACTTGGGCCACAACAACTCCCTGCAACACTACAGGCTTGGGGAGGAGTGGCTGGAAAGCTGTCCGGCAGAAAAGGACCTGGGGGTGTTGGTCAACAGCCAAGTGAGTATGATCCATCAGGGTGCCCAGGTGGCCAAGAAGGCCAACAGCATCCTGGCTTGTATCAGCACTAGAGTGGCCAGCAGGAGGAGGGAAGTGATTGTCTCCCTGTACTCAGCACTGGTGAGGCCACACCTAAAATACTGTACCTAGTTTTGGGCCCCTCACTCCAACAAGGACATTGAGGTGCTGAAGCATGTCCAGAGAAGGGCAATGAAGCTGGTGAAGGGTCTACAGCACAAGTCCTACGGGGAGCAGCTGAGGGAACTGGGATTGTTTAGTCTGGAGAAAAGGAGGCTGAGGGGAGACTTTGTCACTCTCTACAGCTACCTGAAAGGAGGTTCTAACAAGGCGGTTGTCGGTCTGTTCTCCCATATTTACAAGTGATAGGATGAGAGGAAATGGCCTCAAGTTGCACCAGGGGAGGTTTAGGCTGGATATTAGGAAAAAATTCTTTACAGAGAGGGTTGTGAAGCATTGGAACAGGCTGCCCAGGTTGGTGGTGGAGTCCCCATCCCTGGAGGTATCTAAAGGACGTTTAGATGTGGTGCTTAGTGACATGGTTTAGCAGTGTCCTGGCAGCACTGGGTTAATGTCTGGATTTGATGACCTTAAAGGTTTCTTCCAACCAAAATGAGTCTATGATTCTATTCTATAATAGGGCTCTTGCAAAAAGATGTACACATGAATTCAAATGCACTCAAATGCAGGTGTAGTAGTGTCATACCCTAACTGCAAAGTGGCTCGGAGGACTAGTTATGTACAAGATATTTAGTGCTGAGGAAAATAAATGATATTTGTGCAAGACTAAAAGGATTTCCCAAAAGCGCTATAGCATAAGTTGTTTCTTCAACTCATATTTTCTCTCATAGTTTCCCTCCCTTCACAAAAATTAAATTTCTACAGTAATCAGCCAGCCACAACAGAAGGACAAACCTTTCACATCATTGCTACATGAGGCAGCAAAAAGGAAAAGATGCATCACTAATTCAAAGATAGATTTCACTAATGCTATGCTCTTAGCAAATACCAGGAGCACAGGAGAAAACAAATGAAGAAATCCATTCAAAAACCTTTAGTAATCTATTGAAATAATACTCTTTCAACAGCAAAAGACCATGAACACTGCAGCACACTTTCTAAGCAGCACTACAAAGGAACAAAGAAAAATGAGAACTGTGGCATATCTGATTAATGTATAGTTACTGTTTTAGATAACCCCATTTTCTCAGGAAACTTATTTCAGTGGTCAGAAGTCACTTTTTAAAAAAAAATTTAATGACCTGATGCGAAGTGCATGATCTTTGTTCTTCATAAAGCAAATCAACCTTTCCAACTTCCTTTGCAGTTGCTGAAACAGACCTTGCTAACATACAGACAGTGGCAGTACACTGTCTAATAATGTCTTAGATAACTTGTCTTTGTGAAACAATCCGCTCAGCAGCAAGCAGGATGTGACAGAAGTGTGTAACACTGCAACCAACTGATCACTTCGGGAAAAGCTGAAACTCCATTAGGTGATAACATCAGCAACAGGGACGGCAAAAGCATCCTTTAAGGCCGCCCACCCTAAAAGAGAATACAGCACCTGCTTCCCCTGGGAGTTACAATTGCCCATGCCCACAAGCAAATCGTTTTCCACCAAGATCACCTTTCAGACACGTCACAGCTGATGGCTCACACCTTGCTCTCTTCTGACTGCAGCCCATCTAGAATTGGTCTAGAGCTGGGGGAACACACGCACACCCCTAATTTGTACATATTATGCGTGCTGCCTACAAAACTTAGTCTCTGCTGTACAAATGGGCAGATTCCAGTTTACAAATATAAATGAAAAATTTTTGCAAACCATCACCAATGCAATTATCCCTTTGGTAGAAATCGAGCAAAAACATGACAGAAGAAACACTTGTCTTTTGTAAGAAGTGACATTGCAGGAAATGATAAATATGCATCCAAATTGTTCAGGATAAAACAACATTTTAGTTACAAAACGGCAGGTCCTCATCTTCACGAACTAACTTTTTATTTACTCAGCAATAACTTTGAAGTAGAACAAAAAAAGATTTCAATTTTGCAGGCGTAACAGCTACGATATAACCCAATAATTTAACTGTACCGCAGGTGTTCAATTTTATTTTCTGCAGTCCAAACACCATGTTTTGTTTTCAATTTCAATACAGACAGACAGTGATGGATTATTACCATTGAAACTCTATATTACACATCCTGTGTTGTAGCATGCGATAACGGGTTTTTTCTCTTTTTTTGTATATGTGCAGCTCCATGCCCAATCATTTGTGTCAAAATGACAGTACAGTGAGTTTCTACAGTATTATCTATGCTGCAGAATCCTCTGGTACAAGTCATTTTTATGCTCTTTGAAATCCTGTGGTTGGTTTAGAGATACTGTAAAAATGCATGACTGAAAAATGCTTTCAGAGATTTATAATCTATTACTTGGCTGCTGAGGCACATCTCAGTGGCAGAAATAGGGCATCTGATGCCCTTCAGCTACTCTGAGATCACACAGAGCTACTGCCTGAACATATCCAAAAGGCTCAGAACTGACTTCCTGAAATTAAAGAGCAAGCAGAATTAATATGGAGCCTGCCTCTTCTGCCTTGTCTAATTCTGTACTGGAGAATTTCATTGACTCCATCTCTCTGTGGACAAGTAGCCATTAGTATAAATCGCTGTGGTTTCATCGATAACGATGTTTATGCATCTATGGTCCACACAATGAAAACTGAAAATACGCCTTTCTGGATTTGTTCCGTGCCTTTCTCACATGCATCGCCGGCTTTATGAAGATCTTCTCTGTGAAAGTGAATGCATGGGATGACATTAACTAGACTATGACTAAGACTTCACCACTGCCAAGCGTATTCTAAACCAGTAAGATTTTGTCAGATGTGATGGAATTCCAAAGAAAATTAAAATCTTCTCCAAACTAGAAGTTCTGCCTTTCAACCGTTGTAGCAGCAATACTATTTCACTAAGTCTTCTCTGACTGTAATTAAGTTCAATGTCAACATACTTCAGACACAAACTGAAACTTCACACATACATGCATCACCATTATTTAGGACTTTTAGTGCTAGTGCTCCTGTGATAGCAACAGGAAGAACATCTATATTCAAATTCAGATGCTTGTACAAGGAAGACTGAATGATAATCACACCCTACAACAGGCATTCATCAGTAATTACATTTTCTAAAGTTTTCTAAAATGCATGCCATGAAAACCAAAAGCACATAATTAAGAGCAACATGCAAACAAGGGTTTTTATTTATATCTAGTCAACACTTCTGTCAAAGATAATTGCAGACCTTAATAAAAACAATTTGATCTATTAAAAATGTATAAAATAAGCATGATGGATATGCAAAGTCAATTTCATTCATTTCAAAAGAAGAAACTGCATTAAAAAATCAATTAGGGAAGGAACTGGTTGATATAGGGAGCCAATAATAAGATGCATCAGTACAGAACTATTCATTAAAAATAATATTCCTTTTCATTTAGTTCCTTATTGAATCTTTCATAAATGAATACTGCTCTTTTTTAATCAAATGTTTTCGCTATTTGCAAGTACTTTACAAATTGTTAAAATAATGATACACCATAGTAATTTGAACGGCCTGATTTTGCTATGCTTTAACTCTGTTAGGTTTGGATACACCGTATTGCGCCTGTGTTTTCACTATTTGCCATAAGCAATTTTAAAGAGGGACACAATGAAAGGTAAATAGCAGGCACAAATACATTTAACTGAAGCTTCATACAACACCTCACAAAAACATTTTAATTAAACTGAAGCTCCAGATGGCTGGTTTTTGACCAGAAAAACTCTCATTTCAGACTTTCATCTCTACTAAATCCAGTCAGGAAAATGAGCTATCTTTTTAGAACTTGGCTAGAAATATAACTTTTAACTATACGACCCTAAACTATCTCAGGGGTTTCATTCAAAATTGTAATCACACTACTATATGCACACTACTATAATGAGCTGTTACAAACTACTGATGGTTTTCTGATATATGTAAAAAAAAAAACAAACCCAGAAAAAAAAACATCCCTCCCAACCCCTTAGAATTTTATACTTTCTTATAGACCAGTGTCTACAAAAATGGTAGTAGTACATCTTCATCTTTTATCATGTAAAAAGGCCAAAAGCTTAATGGATACAAAGAATGAGCGTGAAAGGCAATCTTCCTCCGATGTACGCACAACACCCTAGAGAGTATGTGTAAAAGAGGTAGGGCCTGAACTAGCCATTTAGAAGATTTCAGGTGAGAGGACAAAAAATCATCATCCCTTCTCTTTCCTTTTCCCGCCCTCCATTTCCAAAGGCATCACTGAATTCTCTTCAATCTAGGATCTCCATATCTACAAATTATAGCCTCTCCCATAGCTATGAAAGCCCTGTCACTGGCAGATATATCTTGATGGAATATAAACCGCTGTTGTTGAACATGAAAAAGCCCCAAAGCAAGCCACCAGTTCTTTTTTCTCATCAGTTAAACAAAAGCAAAATCCAGACAATACTTTCTTTCCAAGTAACATGGCTGCTTATACATAAGGAGATGAATTTTTTCAGTAGGGGGATGCCATTTTTACAAAGTGATTTTTCAGACGAGTATTGCACAGGTTGTTTCTTCCAATTCATGCTCTGGCTGAGTTTGACAAATCCCTTGCCGATGTCATTTTTCATGTATGTTTATCAAATTGGTCAATGGTTAGAGGGATGAAAAACCTTGAGCCGTTTTCACTGCTGTCAAATATCACAGTAAAATTGTTTCTAAATTCCTGTGATTATCCAAGAACTTTAGCCCAAATTAATCCTCCTCCTCCACCACAAAAAAAAAAAAAAAAAAAAAAAAAAGGTGGTCGTGATGGGGAAGGGAGTTGCAACACAACCTTGTTATTTTTCAAATTCATTATTTTCTGGGGAGAAAAGGGTTATTGAGGAAAGGAGGCCAATTTTTTTTGGTTATTTTTAATCATGAGGTTGGAAATGCTGAATCACCTCTGTTCCATATGTCTGTGACTGCAAGCAGAGCACATGTTCACGTGCTATGAATTTCACAAGGAAGACAGAAAGAATTTTTATACTGACAGATGTGGAAGCAGCTCATTCTACTCATGTTAGTTTCAAAATTGGAAATGCAGGACTTGGAATAGCAATGCTGTCTATAAAAATCTGACCTTAGATCCAGAGAGTCTAGTCGCAAAGGTTTGGCATGCTTCCAAAGCTAATCATTCACAGAATTGAATTATTGCAATCTTTTGGCAAAAATCAAAGACTCTTAATTTAGGCTTGGTACCACGTTAATTGGCTAGATTGCATCTGGTCCTGATGAGAAAAGTCCATACATCATTGTTTCATGTGAATTTATGAGCTTGGACCTCACTTAGCTTAAACCTCTCTGCACTGAACTCATGGCACATGCTTTCAGCAGAGTCTGTCTGGAACCATAGGAACTGCAAAACTGTTATCAGCTGAGGAAAGCAAAAGATTGAGTGGTTTTAAGCACAAACCAGCACCGCTCTGTCAGATGCCTGCAGAATTACAGCAAAATATAGTCCATCCTGACTTCTTTTCTTTTCTGTTTTGTTTTTTTTTTTGGACACACATCCTATTTTACCTTAAACCCATAAGCAGGCTGAGTTCCGGCACCAGTTTCGAGAAGGACAGAATCTCGAAAACTATTCTAAGCATTTTATAAAAAGGGAGCCTTTGGTGGGATGTTCTCTGTAGGAGCTCCTTAACTCTGATATTTTATTGCACTTGTGCAGCACTATTTTAGATCCTTTCTTGGTCAGGTGTTTGGTCTGGAAGCGTGGAGGAAATGACAACTGTACTAGTCTCTAGAAGAGGACAGCGTTTGTGCCATTTGCTACTTTTTTCTTTATTCTTTTTCCTGGTTTTTGCTGGTTTATATTCTGTATCATTTCAATATTTTGCCAGGGAGGCTGAAACCATTTCCAAGGTAGGAATTTCTCAGCGTATTTATGTCTATTATGCAGATTCTCTGAAAATACACCATTCTTTGACCTAACTCAAACTAGTCAAAGAGGTAAGAGAAACTTAGAAACTAAGATTGATACTGAGCTATTCTGAAGCTTGGGGAAGATGAAACAGGTATAAATCAAAGAACAGACATTGTCCAGGTTCCTCTGTAGTTCAGGCTTCTTCTGCAGGAGGCTCATGCATTATCAAGGTAATGAATGTTAGAGGTATATGCTCTATATTTACTTGAAATTTTCTAATTAAATACCATTGGTAAAAGTAGCAATAAGCACTGAGCAATAATATAGCTATATCTGACTCTACTGAACAGTACTTTATTGCTCATTTATCTTCATCTCATAATAAGGGGGGTTTAAAGGGTCCTGGGTAATGAGACTGATTCTGAGAGAAGGAACATCCAGATACTGAACTTACAAAGCTGTGATTTAAAAAAATATAAATCAAACTAATTAAAAAAAAAAAATCCTTGTTTTAGAGACTTCCAAATCAAATCTGGAGTCCTGAGTCAGAGAAATCTCTTTATTCACTGCTCATTTGTTAAGTGTTGCTGTTTATGTGAACAAGCACATACAAATGATACGAGAAAAACAAGCATGTAACAGTGATTGAATTCTTGTTCTAGAGACCTTGGATCAATCTTCAGTACAACTGAAAGTAATCGTAGTTTTAATTCTCCTGCAGTTGTTAGCGTAACCCAAAATGTAAGAGCTGCTAACAAATAACAGCATCCTATTAAAAAGAGAGATGCAAAACCAGAAAAGCCACTGTATATGTGACTTCCACAAGTGGTACACATTACTTGCTTATATGAGAGGAAAAAGTCACCATTTTTGCACATCACATCCTCTGTTAAAGAGTGCAGTGCTGTATGAAGTTCACAATGCCCACAGTTCATAGCATTCTATACGATCATCGTCAGACTCAACGCTGCAGAACCTAATGGAGCTGACTTAGGATACTGAAATGGAAGTTGTAACTCCATCTCTGTTGGTGCTCAGGTATTCAATTCTCCATCCTAGTGTACCAAGAGAACCATCCAGGTATGAACTGGGCATGGGCAAAATTAGTTTGGACATTCTTCTGTCATAATAATGATGTTCTGAGGCAATATTATAATAGAAATGTCAAATAAAGGCACCTCAAGAGTTTAAGCTGACGTCTGCTGAACTTGAGAAAGGATTAGATACTAGTTATCTGTGCTAGCAAAGACTAAACTTACTTGACAATGTCTCTTCAGTCTCATGTCCTCCTTTTGAAGAGTCATCCAAGCATAAGAAAGTAAGAGGAAGAAAAGGAACTGTTGTAACAAAAAAGCCATAAGAAAGTAAAACCATATGGGTAAGACACTGGAAGAACCACGACCAGGAGAAACATTGTCATATTTCGTAAGTTTTCATGAATATTCAGTGTAGTAAGAAATTCAGTAAAAAATGACTCAGTGATGCTGTGGGAGTAGCAGAAATAGTTCAGTAAGTATTCTATGAGAAGAAAAAATTTGGCATACATTATGAAAAAGAAACTTCAAGTAATCTTTAAGTCTGACAGTACTGGCAGAGATCCAAGGATCAAATATTTGGGTAAAACTGTATACCTAGGGACTGATCAAGGGTATACTTTTAATGATAAAATCTGACTATTGTGAAGAATAATTACTATAGGCTATGAAAAAAGAAAATTTAAAAAAAATCACATATTGCCAGGCTGTGAATGAAGAAACTAAAGAATTACCAGCTTCTGCAAAGGACGTTATTATTCCTTTTCTGGACATTAATTTAGAAAAAATATTTCTGTATACTTGCAAGGAGATAAAATGAGAACTCTGATGCAGGCTGTATAATTATAATGCTACCTGACACACATGACTATACACATTCTGGGAGCTGCTGGTGACTGAACAAGTGATATCACGAGAAAAATCAGTGTTCTCCTTACAGAGAGCCTGACTTTCTAGTTTATAAGAAAGAATACAATGGTATTAAGATATACATCATGAGAAAGGAGAACACCTTTGCCTTCATGCCACAAATACAGCATCATCTTCTTTAACCTCCAAGAGTTTCTATTAATTCAGTTAATGACTCTCTTTTTAGTGACTACTAGGACAAATAAATTATAAGGAGTTTGTCAGCCAGAATGATCCTGGTAGCCAAAGTACTTAAATTCTACTTTTTCTTTAAGGGAAAAAAAAAAAAAAAAAGGGTTCTCTAGAACATAAGTGGTTTTAATCCTGCTCCTTCTCAATTCTCAGTAGTAATAAAAATGACACTAAATACATACTACATCCTGCAATTTATCTCTAACTGGAAAGAATCAAGGTCCAGGCAAAACAGTCTTATAAAGTATCCCCCGTCAGTTCCCCAGAGACTCCTTGGGCAGTGTACGCTAAGCAGCCCCCAACAGAAAGTTTTAGCCAACTAGGGATCCTTCTATACATGCAAAAAGAGATGGAACTGGACCCCTTGAAAAGAATCAAGACTGGCAGATGTGGTAGTCATGAAAGGTCACAGGACAGGGGACAGAATTAAATCAAACATGAAGTTGAATTATACATGAGATTAAAGTAATCTTGGTGTTATAATAAAAACTGCTGTGCAGCGTCAGGCCAAAGGACTGAACTTCTGCGAGAGTGGCCGGTGGGGCATGCCCAGGGAAGAGCATGGCAATGACAATGTCTTTGATGTATGGTCTTGATTACTGTATGTCTGAGCAGCTGACTATATGTGGAGCTAGGAAAGGTTAAGGGCTATAGGACTATGCCTCTCCTAAGGTTAAAACAGGCATCTAAAATCCCCCTAGCCCTTAAACCCCTGCCTTTTTCCCATGTTTCATTCATAATTACAGACCTGACAAGAATACAGCCTGCAGGTAAGACAAGTCTTGAGTAATCTGATACGTCATATTGTATTTGTGACATACTGCACTACAATATGGCACTCACAAGGAGGACTCCACGGAAAGGTGGGTGCTACCGACTCCTGATGGGGGGGAACATGCCTGAGTTCGTAGGTGGTTCAAAGTGTTAATTAGTCACCGTGTCTCCAGCTAGGAACAGCAGGACACAAGTCCCTTTTGATAACAAACAGCTAGGATTTGTATGAGCAAAACTATGAAAAGGCTTGGATGAAAGCTTTGTATTTAAAGGGACACATGATCGTTTTCCAATCTGAGGACTGTCATTTATGTTTCGATATTTCTTTTACTTCGTTATGTGGTGTCCAATGGAATACTGCATATTGCAGCTAGGGTATAAATAGAGTGTGTCAGTCCTTCAGAATCAGGCAGCCTTACCAACCAGGCAAAGAATTTTGCACTACATTTCCACAGTTCTACAACATCACCACACAAAAATGAAAAAGATGCAAATAATATATTTAGTACTCAGGGAGACAGATGGCAGAATTTGTCTTAGTACATTTTGATATAGTGGTAGCATGAAAAGTCAACTCCTTCTCCTGACAAAATTCTACATCATAGTCAAGGTAGAATGATCCAGTAATTTTGGCAAAAACTGATGGATGGAATTTTGTTTTTTTTTAATAAATCTTGGATATGTCAAGATTTATCACAAACCACTCTCAGTGTTGGGGAAGAACCACTCTTTCTTTTGAATGAAGTGGACTGAGATTCTATCAGAATTAAATATATTGATTTCTTAATCCAAAATGTCTTTTTACTTTGAAAATACCTCTCCTTTTCAATTAAGTGGTCTCCTTAAGTTTTTGCTTTTCAAACATTGAGGAAAAAATAGTAGGTGGAACCCTTTGGTCTTGGTCCTTCTACAAATAATGACATTTACACATGCTTGGTAGACAAATACCTGTTATTTTGACAGTTTTGTTGAATCAGGTCCAAAATTAGGCCAAATTATAATTTTTTTTATATTAATAGTTGCTATGCTTCCCATAAGGAAAATGCTTGTATCTGTTAACTTTATTTAATAATACATTAACATGGTAATTAATGTATGTCTTAGCTGTTGGGCTATTGCAGAAGCTCTCACCTAGCTGTAACCATTGACAAAGAAAACTGTGAGACATTAAAAAAAAAAAAAACCCTAGATAAAAAAAAGAATGTCAGTCCTTAAAGTAACCTGTGCTTCCCTAGTATAAAGTCTTACTCTTGGAGCATTTATAATCAAAGAATCACTGCATAAGAACGCCAAACAAAATTACTACATATGTGAATATCTGACACTGAAAAGAAAACTGATTGGTGAGAACAATATTGAGATTTAAATATCACGTAATCACAATCAGTAATTTTTAGTCTGTAATCTACCTGCACAGCCAAATGCATGTGAAAAAAAAGACAAAATTGCACTGGTTCATTGACTGGAACATGCGGCTGAGAATCAAAATACATGATGGCAAAAGTTTCAGTGCACATTTCTTTAAATACTAAATAGCTGAAAATTAAAGTATCAAAAATCCAGACAAAGGGGTATTATGCTCCACTAGGTCTGCATTTGAACTTCATGTGACAGAATGGTTTGCTTTCAGACCTTCGTGAAAAGTTTTTCCTCTGCCAGCCGCTATTCTCCTCTGACTGAGTTTCTACTGCTTCACTGCTGGTCGAATGTCAAATACTCACACCGGGGAACCAGAGAGCTGTAGCTTGTCCCTTTCATCTTACACCAAAATCTTCTCTAATTACATCTCACCATCCTATAATAAGTAGGTAACAACATTTACCTGTCTTTGGAGATATTTCCCAAGTGGGAAATGCTGAGATACAACACTGACGACTGGCATCAACAGAAATACAATCCATATTTTTATTGTCCTAATCAATGCACAAATTTCAAATGCAACCATTTTATTCTAATTAAAACCCACCGAGGCCTGTATGTAATTCTTTTAACTTCCCTACGTGGAGAAGTCCACATAGACTGTGTCAACATCATCTTTTTTTCTAGACAGAGCTCCTTTTAAACAAGCTGCCTCAGAGACTGAAGGGCATGGAGTTCAGAGTGGGCAACACGGCTCCTCAAACGCCAGGATATGCTGTCAACAAGACCTGGGAGAACCAGCAGTGAGGTAGCTAGACACATCTGCACACAGTTTGGTCACATCTGAGCAACATGAGCCGTCACAGATACGCTTGCAACTCCTACTTCTCTGAGCATCAGATTTGTCCTCTCCCGCACTAAAAAGACAAAAAACTATTCCAAGAATAAATTGTAAAGGGTAAAATATGTCGGATTAGTGACTGCCAGAAACAGCTTAAGGACCAAAAATTTGTGTATGGTCTGTGGTGCTTTCTGGAAGAAGCATTCATGGTTGTTAATTGCCTTTGATAGTCTTAACAGCCTGAATGTATTCGAGCTTGGGACTCAAAAATTCAAGAAAATAAGGAATGGAAGTGCTATTCAAAGCAATAAAACATCATAAATAATGTGTCCTTTGCAAAGGACATTACCATCAGAAAAGGCAAAAAGGGAATCAGATAGTTACAAATTGATTTTATGATCATTATGTAATGCAGAAGGACACGAGGGTCCTTTGAAGCTGAAAATTATTCTACTCAAGCTATTATTACCTATTTTCATCCTAAATCAATTTCCCTCGTAGGCTTTAGCTGAAATCAGTAAAGTAATAAATGTCGGTCTTGTAAATTCAACATGAAAGTTCCTAAGTACCTGTTCCTTAAAACGATTTATGTACAAACTTTGGCATTTTTTCCCCAAAAGGCTGATGTTGGACATGTAAAGGTTCATATCTGTGCCTGACAGGGGTGGACACTTTGTGAAATCTAAGAAACAGCACCCTTGCAGATGAAAGGCCAACAATTAGCCAAGCTTAACCTCTTGGAAAATGTTCACACCTCCTGTGCAAAGAGAGCTACGATCTACTTTGTTGTCGTATAAAAGGTCTGTAAAACTACCGAGGGGTATCTAGTTTCCCCGGGAAAGGACAGCAGACTGATAGATCCTGGGTTGTGACAGGAGCCTCCAGAGTGATGTGACAATCCAGAGCGGCAAACTTCGCACTTGCTGTATGGTAATTCCTCTCGAGGTAAACCAGAATAATTTGTTTATTTGAGTACTGTAAAAAACCACATTTAATACTGACTAGAATAAACATTTTTTTATTTAATTGCAATTGAGCATAGAGAAGGGAACCGGGGCATGGAACAGAATCCACAGCAGGTCCCCACTAGCTCTTTCATAATCTGCAGGCACACTTTTAACTGACCTTGTTTATAATCATAGCTGCCTTTCTAGCAGAAGAGTTTAAAGTTTTGTCGGTTTCCCTGGCAACTATTAGTAATGCAAGCAAGAAACAACACAGAAAAAAAATATTTCACCCAATCCTATTTCCAATAATTGTGCTGATTTCCCTCTCATATCAAAGGGAATTTTGCAATGAAACTTTCCCTCCCATGTCAAGGGTGGCAAGAATAACAGATAACACAACAGCTCTACCACAGTAAAGGCCTTTTGATACCTCTTTAACCACCACATATAATTCTGTCTGCAGTTGCACAAAACAATTGCTGACCTTTTCAAGACGTTGCCCACAAACCACTTTTAATACGTGTAGGTTAGCTCTGCTGTGTTTCTGGAGGGACCAAGGCAGGGAAGTTAAGCAAAACGCAAACACTTCTTTCTGTGGAGCTCTACACGTTTTTCCCGACGCGCTCCGCTCCTGTTCTGTAACACCTGGTGTATCGGCAGCGGTGTGCAGAAACCACGCTCCAGAAGAGGCAAGTCAGCCTAACTCGGCAGGACTGCGGTAGTGGCTTCTCCCTGTTTATTATCCCTCATTATTATTCTAACGCCATCTGAATTTAGTTTCCGCAGAAGTGCCACACTGGTATCTTCTTTTCCCCCGGTACCAGTCCTCACAGCCTGCCTTTGGGGCTTGCACAGATTCACCTTCTCAACATGAATGTCACATTCAAAAGGGAGACGATTGCTGAGTTGTAAAATCTGTGTCGGTTTATCCTCTGTTTGGCAGAGTCGGCATTTACACGGACAAGTAATACTTGGTCACATTGCAAAGCCTTCACCGGAACTCAGAAACGAGCAGAGGATGGCCTTGAAATGTACAGATGAAAGGAAACATTATGTGGCAACCACAGCTGTGAAAAGCAGGGGAAATCCACACACATACCCACCCTCCACCGCCCAGTAAATAAATAAATAATCAGAGATCAGCCAAGAGAAAGAAGGAAGAGTTAAAGACGATAGAGGATGTGAAGATTAAGTGAGTCTGTAGCAGGAAATGGAATTTCAGCCCTTTACTGACAGATCTGGAGGAAAAAAAATAGGTATTTATGTTTCTGAAAGACTGTGTTTACAGCAAGAAAGAAGGGGCAGGATGCGGAACCAAAGTGCGCTCTTGAGTGGGGAACAAAGGTAACAATAACATACAGAAGTTCATGAGGATTTTATATAAATGATTTACAAACTTTCTCTATTTTTTTTCAGTTATAAACTATAGATTTACACTTCAATATTCCTTCTACAGCTTCAAAAACATTTTCATAGTTTTACAGAAAACATGGACAATTCTCTACTCAAATCATTTTTACAGGAAAGAAAGGCTTCTCAGGGAAAAAAAACCAAGTGAAGACTCCAACCTGTTTAAAACCCTGCGAGTCACCCACAAGCTGTTCTGTCTGTGCAAGCTCACCTCGTTAAAATAATTTTATCTCCAGACTAATTGAGTCAAGGCAGATGCAGTTGACAATAGTGTAACACATCTACCCTTTCCAGGCATTTCTAGCAAATCGGATGCATGATGCCTGGAATATTATTAGTATTCTCTAATACAATGAACGAAGAAAAACTCTGTTTCTTAGTGATGTGACTTAGAAACTCCAGTTTTCAAAAGGTAAACACAGAGACAGCACAAAATTACTTCACAGACACAGAGGAAGTGAAAACAGAAGTGGGAAAAAACCAAATTGTACCAAACTGACCTTCTGTGTACCAAGCGAAGTGACAAACAAATCCCGTAAGCACACGTGTCACTCTCAGAAAGGCTATTTGCTTTGTCTCCACTTTTAGCCTAGGATCTGTAGTTGTCTTTGTACATCCACAGTGCAGAGCACGCTGGTGCAGAGAAGCCTGAGCCAGGTACAAACAAGCAAGCCCTGAAACTTGCTGCAGGATAAATACAGGAGTGAGGTGCTAATTAGCACAGCCAGCACAACCACACTGCTCCCAGGTGCTGGAGTCCCTGTAAGACACCTTCTGTAATGGTAGAAGTAATGACTTACTGATTGTCAGGTTAGACTCTTAACCCAGGGTCAAACTGTGCTATGCAAGCCTGCGCTATGTAGAACCTCTTAACAGACCGTGCTATTTGTTATTTTTCTTAAAAAGACCCACCACTGGGGAACAAGGGCCATGAAAGACTTGCTTTTCACCTTCTTTTTTTTTTCCTTGAAGAAACATCTGGCTTAACGTTTACCAAAAAAGCAACCTTGAAACATAATCTGAGTTTCTCAGAAACCTGGAAGCCAAATGAAGAAAATCATCAGGGGAAAAAAAACCCAAACCCTCAATCATTCTATCCGTGGAATTTGAACATTCGTATCTGAATCCGTATTGTACCTCCCGTAAATCCAGCTCTTTACAGAAGGAGGGTATAGTGTAGACAGTATTCCTAGCACATATTTTGGATCTTTACTGGTTTTAAAATGATGTTCAATAGCTTCAGTAGCTCTGCTGTCATCCCAGAGACACAGTCAATCTCACATCAATGGGGAGCACGTACAGAAGATAAGATACATGTCTATTCCTCCTTCCTCTAACTAGATTCTCCGGTTTTAAATTTAGCCTAGTAAGGTTCCTGTCATGGTAAGGGTTGTGGACAACTGCCTCATGAAGAGAGAATTAGGATAATTCCCACCATCTTAACCCAGCAAGCAGAAAAGACTGTTCCAATGATCAGATTGCATTTGATTTTTAGCTCTCACTAAAAAGTCCTGCCCTTTTAACAGCCATAATTTGCAGGTCATTAACAAGTACAAGAACATTTTTGTGGCCTCTAACTGTATAACAAGTTATTATATTTGGGTTTCTGATTACACTTATTCAGATGTCCAAATGACAAGCTCCATTTGGAAGTAATTGTGATAACAAAAAGGGACTAAATCACAGAAACTTGCTCAGCATTTTGGTACCCACTGTGCCATGTCATTTCACTATGGCAGTGCTGTCCAAGAAGGGAAGAACCCCCATTTTGATGAACTAAGTTAATTAACTGAAGAAGCTCTCTCATAATTTTTCATTCAGTGACTACACTTCCACAGTCTGTTCTCTGCAAGTGCCTCTCTTCTTTTGCAAGAAAAGAGATCTTTGGCTTATGCAGGGATCTGACAAGGTAGAAGCAAGGACTTAAAAACAAATTCCTCGACCACACTCCTCAGCTCTTGCAACTGCACACAGAAAAGGACAGTTCAGTCTCCACTCTGGATTGGCTCTTTCCTTTTCTTTGGGAAAACATGCATACTCCTTTTTGATGCCATACATATATAATGCTTATTATAATGAAAACCAGCAATTCTAATTAATCTTATTAGGTCATAGAATCATAGAATTATTTAGGTTGGAAAAGACCTTTAAAATCATCAAGTCCAATCATAAAATAGCACAGACCAGAAAAGATAGTATAGATACAAAACCAAACATAGCTCTGCTTGAAAGGGCAGACCTCCACAGTTGGTGGAGTACAGTATAGAGACCTCCAACCAACTCCAGAACCAGGAACAGCCTAATTGCGCTTTCCTCCCTTTGAGATCAAAACCAAGATCCTAAACCTTAAGAACCTCCTTTTGAGAGATTCTTTGGAGCAAAGAACATTCCTGCTTTGTTATTTGCAAAGTTCTTACAAAGATGGTTCCTAGTAAAGGCTACAATTTTGTCACAGTCATCAAAAAGCTCAGGAAAAACATCATCAAGGTATTTAAGCTTTCAAAAGTTCCCTAAGGCAGAGAAAAAAACAGTGTTGGATTATGGGTGTTGCAGAACACAGACTTCTATTAAATAATGGAGATATTAGCCTTACAAACTACTGAGTCCGTGGGATGAAGAACCCATACAGGGAAATGCATTCAGCAGTACTTTTGTTCAACTGTTGTAATCATTCTTGCAAGAAATAATGTTTTACTTGAATTTGCTTTTTCCTTTACTGAAAAAAGGCACTTCAGAACTGCAACTTCAGTTATACTTTATTATTAATAATAACAATTATGATCATATTTAGAGCAAACTAGAAATTTCTGAAATTTAAACAGATTAAAGCTTGGATAAAAAATACTTACATCAAGGAACTAGGATTTTATCCCTGGAATCAATGATTCAAGTATCTCACTCAGCTTCAGTAATTTTCTCCTGGGAACAGGAAGTGCTTCCATGAATTTAACTATGATAAGCAGCATCTGGAGACTGAATGGAAAAAAAAAAAAAAAAGAGGAGTTTACTAGTGTCCTGGAAATTGCTCATACTCTTGAACTGATAAAACTAAAAATGCTGAGTATATTGAGACTGTTGAAGATTTAAAAGAAATTACTCACAGAACAGGAAGAAAACAAACTGCCAGATTATGTTTAAGAGTATCCACAAGGTAGGACAGCAGAAGAGATACCAGACATAAACATAAGCAGGCATACAATGACAATTGGACCTCAAACACTGCTTGTTCTTGGTATGTTCCTGTCCCAAAAACTTTATTTTGAAATTCCCTCTGCTTGGTGAGTGAATTTAAATATAGGTAGTTGCAACTTAATATGTTCTTTCAGCAAAAGCATTGACATTCCAGATATGATTAATTAAACAGTTCAGTAAAGTTCAGCAGAATTACAAACCAAGACATGGGGAGGCAATGATTAACTTTAGGCTGTTAATTTTAGTGCTTTAAAGTCAAAATCCCTATATAGTCCTTGGAGGAACTGAACCAGAGCAAAGGGTTATTCAGGGGATCTGGGCTATAGGGCTAGAGCTCTCTCCACTCACTAGACAAGACCTGTAAGGTAGATGGCTAATACCACTTGTGTCAATATTCTCTACAGCACATGCATGCTTTTCTTGGTTGGGGATGTGTCTATATAAAAACAAAAAAAAAGTGACCTAGACAGGAGTTTATATCAAATAATGCGTCGTTAATATCTGCAGTGGAGTTGTTAACCTGCTGTGTAGATGAGGGCAGTAGCAAACACAAAGCCCACCTGGTTTTGATCTGTTTGGAGATTCTGTTATTGTGAAGAGATGGTGTGAAGCTGTTTCTGAAAATATTTGAATAGTATCTGAATTCAGTGGCTCTTCCAGCTCCTAACTCCAGTTACGACCTAATTGGGTAGAAGGCTTACCCGTGCCCAGGAAGAGGCAGGCAGAAACATCAGGTCTGGAAGTACCGTATGTTTCCCTTGTCACACATCAGAGCCTGCAGCAAAGGGAGGTTAGGCAAAATGCCCAAAGTCAAGGAGAGGGAGATATAAATAGGAACTGAAATGGGGGTAAACATTCACCCGTTAACTTGCTGAAAGCTTCTTTATGTTCCTTCTCATTAGCCTTACTGCGCTAAAGGTATCATTTTTCAACTTAACTATCTCTTACTCCTTTAACCAAAAAAACAAGGCTTCATTTAAAATTACAGAATCTGTTTTGCTCTGAAAGACACAGATTCACTGGCAGAAGTAGAAAAAACAAAGGTCACAGGAGACATAACCAGAAATCATGTGTCAGCTCTGTAGGCTAGTGTCGTTATCCCAATTTCACTAGGGAAGGAAGCGCAGGAACAGCGTCTCACAGGTAAGCTATGGAGTCTCCAGCGCAGCTACAGTGAGAAAGAGCAGTGCACTTGCCATCAATAAAAACGACTTGGCAAATGAAGATGCCAAATTCTCAAAAAGGTCAACAAGAAAGTTCCACACAAAGTACGTGTTGGAAAGAGAAAGCAAGATGCTGTCTTTGGCATTACAGTTACAACCAAAACAAGCAAAATTTTACTTTTAACCCTCAAAACCAAAGAAAATAAGACAAAAGTTATCACAGCATATATTGTGTCTGAGTTCATTCCTTAAATACCATCGACAGTAACCGGGAGGTATATTCAGATAAATGTAAATAGACACCTAAAGAAATCTTTAAAAATGGTCTGTAATAGGGAAGAAATATATAAATTTAAAAAAAAAAAAAAAAAGTTATACTCTCATTGGCCAGGTTTTCCTGAGACCATATTGCATACAGCACATTGATTCACGGACTTTCAGATTATGTACCAAATTTGGTATTTCACCCTTTACAAGATGAAACACATCACAGGAAACAAAATTTCGGTAGCTTCAGTTAGTGGTGCACTTTACCCACCAGAAAGAATGCAATAGAGATGCCCTATAAGTACGACTTTATTATCCCGTCAAATATTTGTAGAAGTGTTTGAGGTAAAATTACCCATGAAATTTAATCATGGAAGCGCTAGCATAAGAGTGCTATCATAAGAATTAATCTTGTTCATTAAAAGCCTACTTAGAAGCATCTTCTGCCCGAACGTGGCACTGTATCTATGGGCTTATTGCATTAACTCAAGTCACTGTTTTAATAAGCATTCAGTTTAGTCTCTATAAATTCTGACACTAACTTAGACTGTAAAGAATTTTGCCACATTATACTAGAAAAGCTACTATTAATCACCAGCTTATGCAAAATTGTGATCATGGAAATGTATCTGCAGTTTAGCAAGCGAATCACCAATGGAAATTGCATGCAACTGAGATGAATCTCATCTCCAAACTGCTTAATATTTACTACTAAATTTAATATTTACTTACTAAAATTCCCATTATAAATGCTTATAAATAACAGCTTATGTGGAAGTGCAAATATGAGCACTAGTATTCTGAAGATACATCTTGTTTTCCATGTTTTATAAGAGTGTTTCCAGTAAAGTGCTTTGCACAATATTAATTAAAAGACAAAACAGGACATTTTCATCTTAACTGAGCTTCTCTAAGAGAGCAGCTTCAAAGCTCTGAGGCATAAAATTCACCTGTGAAACAAACAATGATCCTTCTGATTATGTACCTACATATTTGCACATGAATCAGTTGAATTTCAGAACCACCTCAACAAAATAAATCACTCAAAATGACATCGAAACACTGAAAAATTACGGCAAACAACAAAACAGCATTAAAGGAGACGTGGGGACGTGTCACGATATGCGTCACTGATAACACAATTTGCTCAGACAGAACCATGATTCATTCCTTTCTGAGATGGTGATGAGCTTCAAAATACTGAAGTTTAAGTTGAGCAGTAGAGAATTGTTCCTCTTTGATCACAGTGGAGAAGTTCAAACAGAGTGCTGCTGCTCTCCATGACAAAAATCGTGAGGTGAAGCGTTTCGAACGTAAACAAGCTGGCAGAATTTAACAGTAAGTTCTACATCCATCTAAACTTCCACAGGAATCAGGAGACAGGAACAGGACAAACTGTGGTCTGGCAAAACCACTGGGGAGGAATCAAACTAGCTAAGCACAAAGAAACTGAAGCTCTCAGGCGGATGAGTAGCAGATCTCTAACAGCAAGAAAACCTCCGCTCCAAGATCCCTCTGAGGGAGGTACTGGCAGAGCCATGGAAAATTCTTAATGAAGTTTTCTTCCCACCCAAATTTTAAAGGGATACAGCAGGATATATTGCTGTTTCTACCTGAATTCTGAAATATTTAGATTTCATTTGATACTGAGAATCCAGTTCTCAATAGTTTATAACAAAGCTAATAAACCATGAATATGTGTTTGGAGCACTCAGGTAATTTTGGTATGAACTATTAACGAGTTCAACTGGCAAACAACTTGCTGAAATCCCAGATAACAATTATAGTAACAAAACTTTCTGTTGATATTTGTTAAATATTCACAATATTACTAGGGTTTGTTATGTGTATAACTTCTAATAATAAATGTTCTGATTTATGAAGCCATGGCATAATGAATAAAAATTTAAAGTGTGACTAACATTTGCTTTCAATGTGATAAATTTGAAATTTACTTTAGACTACTGATATATAAGCACTAGAAAATCTACCAGTCAACAAAACAACTTATTTAAATGCAGAAAAATTATTTTGCTATGTTTTTTTCCAGAAATATAAAATCTGAAGTGAAGAAATAACAGCAAAAATTATGATAAATTGGGGAAAAATCTTCACCGTACAATACTGCTGTAAAAATTAATTTCCTCACTGGTTATATAAAATCTATCTGCAAGTCTTCAGTATTAGGAAGGAACAATACTCTTTAGAAAAATACTTTTAGAAATATTTTTATTGTGTGCAAGGTTACGTCAAAGCTATAATTTAAGGTTTTAGCTAATTACGGATACTTTATTATGCTACCAGATGGGAAACTGGTAAACAAAACTAAAGGTGAGATATAAACCTTCCTGTTGATTTTCATCATCTGTTTCATGAACTGCATGAACTCTGAAGAGAAAGCTGAACCAGTACAGATCCTGTGCACTGGTGAAAACCAAGGGAATTTCCACCACATGGGCAGTTCTCTCCATTCCCAGGCTCCACAGCTGTTTGCTCCACCTCACACAGGCTAGTTTTTTATCAGCTATTCTGAATGGAGCCCAAGTAGTATTTTTTCCATTAATCTTGCTTCCCCTTTTACTTAAATATTCTGGTATCTTTGTTTCTTACTTTGTTTCCCTATTGAAAATAGCTTAATTGACAAAGTTCACCAGTCGTCTCTATTGATCAGGTTATGGCTTATCAAGTCAAAATCCATACTGCTACTCCCCTATCTTATGCTTCCTCATTACTACACATTAAAAAAGCCCATTATATTTTAAAGCTTTAAATTTCTGCTTAAAGTAACTTTGAGATAGAGACTGTTGAAAATGCTGGAAATAAGATGCTTCCATTTTTTCCCAAAATTTTCCAATATTCTGTTAAAAAATTGGTTAATATACACTCAAAAAAGTAATTTACAACTTGATATTGAAACATATCTTCCTATTACAACCAAAGACAGATTCATGCAATTTTTTTTTTATAGGAACTTGTGAAAATTCTGAGAGTGATTTTTGTCAGAGTTTTACATATAAAATCCTTTTTTGTAAGTCTTAAGTCTTCAGTGCATAGAGAAGTCATTTTCTCTCTCAGTTCTAGCCATATTTCTTTGAAAGAATGAGATTTCAGAAAGCCACAGAAACCTGAGCGAGTAGGGCAAATGAGACTTAACCCTAAGCTGAGCTGTCCATGAGTTTAGTTTTACATCAGCAGTATTTTCTGTTGACTCAAAACAGAATATTGTTTGAAAAACCATATATGATTGCAGATTGATGTCCGTATTTGCAGCATATTATGGTGAATGAAAATCTATATTTTATTGCTATAAAGTACTATATTTTCATTTGAATTGTTCATAAGTTATATGCAATTTAGCACCATATCAACTATTTCTAGGTGTAACCTACAAAGACAAATGTACTTCCATCTTCATTTACTTGCTTCTCGTACACCAATATAACCCATGGCCTTCTCCTGTAATGTCGCCTGGCTTACCAGTGACTTAGTCTTCAAACTCCAGTAATTTCTGAGATGCAGATTACTGGAGTTGTAGGTTATATAGCAGACATACGGTATTTGTAATGAAGAATATAATCATTGACAGCAGCCTAAATAGTGACTGCACAGTAATTTATTATCAAAAGACATATTTACTAATGAAATACCCAAATGCCTTAACATCTGTCACAAAAAAAAGAGTGTAAGAATTAAAGCTTGTTAAAATTAGATGCTCTGATACATTTTTTTTTTGAACAGGTCTATAATTTCATATCCTAGTGTTAAAGAAAATGAAAGAAGAAAGTGGACTTTTATTTTCTTTGATGATAGATAACCCTGGGGTGGAATTCAAAGGTTTACTTGAAAAGGTCCCTTTTTCATTCATATCTGGTTTCTTTTTTATATTTTTCTTCTTGGAGGTAATATCAAGTTATAATTTGTTCTTGTACACAGTTTGAAGGTTACTTTAATAAAAAACAGGGGAAAAAAAAATTCCACTGGTAAGATCAACTAAGTTTGCTTAGGAGCAAAAGCAGGATTGCCAAATTTCTGTCCAGACGTTCACAGAGGGTACGTAAATATGCTGAATGGTATAAAGGCAGCAACCCCTCATTTCATGTAGATGGATCAGATGGATTTCTTGTGCATAAGGTATAAATTTTACCCAGACATGTTGATCTCATACATTCCTGGAATTTCTGAGCATCTAACTAATCCCAAACACATACAACCTTTCTATCATGCTCCACGATGCAGGATGGATGAGTTCTCTCCGTCCTAGAAGTTTCCTCTTCCAGTCTCCCCCTCTTTGCTATTCTATCAGCCCAGCTCTTCTCTGGACCAATTCCAATAATAATTCTTTTTTGAAGCTTTGTAACTTGAATAAGGTCTTAGCAGGCTCTTAATAAACAATATTGATACCCTCTTACTTCGACTGGAAACACCTTCCCTAATGTGTTCCAAAATTATACATTGTGTTCTAACTATACCATACTGACAACTCTGATCATTCTGTCCTCAAAATTATCTCCACAATCTACTGAACCATTTGCCACAGAAAAGCCTCCTTCTCTAAAGGAAATAGTAATTACTTTCCCATGTATGTGACGCTTGTGCATTCCTGCATTTTAAGCTAATTCATCACTCTATTCTTTGAAGTTAACCGGGACTTCTTGCAAGATTATGAATCCTCCATTACACATGATCTGACTGCAGCTTAAATACTTCATATTGTGCTACATTTTTTAAGAAAATACTGACCAGTTTTGACTTCATGAAAAATTTTTCAAAAATTTCACTAATAATTCACTAATAAATTCCCTCTGTGACAATGATTCTGATTAATAGACAGGTTGAGATTTGCAATTTTAATTATTTGCCTTTCTCTGCGAGACCTGATTCATCAGTGGCACCAATATTTGTATTCTCCATTACTGAATCCTGTTTATTCTTTTAATACGAAGAGTCTGGACTCACATTAAATCTTCAGGAACTTAAAATGAAAGAAGTATTTTGATAATTAAAAAATTAGTAATTAAAGAGGTAACATATCAGAAAGAGTTGGGGAGGAACAAAAAAACCAAAAAAGGAACAAGAATAAGAGACTTAACTGTAAACAAACAGAGGAACAACATTATTACTACATATGCTTGCTAAAGAAGATACACCCAGTAGTAAAATGTCCATTCTGTCATATCCTTCTGCCTGACTTCCACTTGCAGTCCTAAGTTCATAACATACGTAAGACGCATTACAATTGTGGTTATCTTAATTGTCATTTGCTAAAATACTTGAGTTGTGGATTTAGTTTATCTTTGCAGTGTGCTTTGTCCTCGCAGTTTCTTTTTAGCTTAATACTTAGTAGCTTTAACTACTTCAGCTTAGTACTTATTGTATGGCTGTCTCTGATACTCCTGTGACATGGAGCACTTAAAGAATTAATGACAGGCTTGTTTGCCAATTCAGCAGTCAGTGGCTGACAGATGTTGAGACCTGTCTTCTGAATTTTTATCTCCTATGAATTATAGTGAGGTTTGCTGATAAGATGTTGAATTTTGATGCCAGTATCAGCACCACCCAATGTCTCAAATTATGAAGCTATCTAAACCTCTAAAATTGTGTTTTCTCTCACTAAATCCCTGACCCATTTCTAGCACACATAAAGTGTCTCTATCTACTTTATGTAGACAGACAATCACACCAAGTAGCAATATCTGCACAAATTACGATTTTCCATTAAAAAGGCCAAAGCATCTCAATTGAAGATATTTTAGTTCCATAAAAAACAGCTTAATTTTTTTTTCCAGAAGATGGATAACCATTTCTGTTTTAAACCACTGATAGCAATGTCAGTTTAGTATAGCCCCTGCAAACCAGGACACTCAGATACAACTAGAGCAGTGAAAAGTTCACGTTTCTTTCTAATCGTTGAGAAAATTAAAGTCCAGGGAAGTTAATGACCTTGAGACAATAGCTGAGACTGTAATTTCTTCCTTTGTTTCAGTCTTGGAGTAGACTTCTGTGGTCTCAATCTGACTCTCAAAGTCAGAGGTAAGACTGAACATGAGCGTATTTTTTCCCAGGCTAAACACTAAGAATATTTTAGCAAAACTATGTTTCTGAGAGAAAAAATAAGTAGGGGCTAACATACAAATGTATAATTTAGCGACCAATCTTCAAACTTGATGGAAACCAGAAACCTAAAATGATGTGCATCTAGCCTTACCATTCAAAGATAAAATGTAAGACAATAAGAACAAATGAAAACCAAACAGGACTAAAAAAGTTCCAGAAACATAATCCCAGCACTTTAAAAGGATGAGGCAGGAAATCATTTATCCAACACAGTTTGATTTTAGACATGCCCTTCAAATACTGAAAATACAAGCGTGAACTAAATCAGAATAGCTTTCTACACTGCATTAGTTATAGGGACAATATTGGAATTACTGGGGGACATCTGGCCTATGTTATGCAGAAGGTCAGACTAGAATATTATAATGGTCCCTTCTGATTTTCAGATCTATGAAGCTATGAATAATTTGAATAACTTTGCAGGACAAACAGAGGAACAGAAGTTTAACAGCTGAGCCGGCATAAAAATAATTTCATCTCACCCACCAAATGAATTTAAGCAAGATCTGCAAATATCTGAAAAAAAAAAAAAAAAATGGTTAAACAGTGAATAGTTGTTTTCACAGCCTTATCATGGCCAATATAACTGGTTTTGGTGTTTCAACCTACTTACTACAGAGATGCATTCAGGAGTACAGCTGCGTGGAAATGTGATTAAAACAGGAAATTCCACTTGGCTGAGTATTTTTTCCTCTGTTTCCAAATGAACACAGTAAGATGAACTGTGAAATAGCTTATTTGGTAATTGACTTACAGATCCTTGGCCCTAAGAACATGAGGCCATGGTTACATATCCACTTTAATCTGACATTAGCCCAGGTTGCTGCTGAAGAGGAGCCTCCATCCAGACATCCAAACAAGCATCCTTTCCCCATCCTTTGAGAGGACTGATGCAGCTCACCAAGTGGCCACACAAGTGCTAGTGTCAGCACAATGGAGTCAGGGAGATCATGTAGCCATGGCAATTGGAAAGACAGGACTGAATTTATGTCAGATTTAAGTAATGTCATAATCTCTGTCTGGGTCTCTACCAGTTCATTCGACTGAAGAGCCTAAGATGATAACTTGAAGCACAAACACGCTTACTTTCTTATATTAAATCATATTATAACTTACATTAAATCATACACTGCAACTTGTACAGTGGATTTTCAGATCACTACTCTTGTACTTGTGACCCAAAGATTTATTCAGTTTAGCTACTCCTTCATTACAATTCACACTGCATTGTTGCACAGACTCAGCAAGCAAGATGCTGAAGACAAATGTTTGAATTAAAAAAACAAACTCTGTCAATAAAGCTTTTATATGCAAACATAAAGAGAAAATAAACACTCCTGTCTTTGTCCTCCAAAGGAACTCTGTCTTGTGTGTTATTAGAGATGGAAATATGTTAAGAATTCTATCCAGTGACATTATTTTCAACTATACTCATATCACAACAAAAAAGAATAATGTCCTGTGTGACGAGACAAATGCCTAAAAAGCAGAAAAATTTCGAAAGGAAACTCGGAAAGATAAAGTGCAAAAGAGTAAAGATTAAGATAATTTTCTCCTCTCAGCCTTTAAAGGACATATAGGAAGTGAAATAGGTTTCTCAGGATACAAATTCTCTGCATGAAGAAACCTATTACCTATGCTAGTGGTTACTACTACTCCAACAGCACATCATGAAAGACCTCCAGGATCCTCATAAACCCTTGAAAGTCTTTTAAACTACAAAGATGAAAAGTATCTGGCAAAATCAGCTACAGGAGAACTGCACGAATGTATCATCACATCATTAGAGGACTTCTACATTCTTGTTCCCCATCTAACTAAGAGCCTGTGTGGCTCCACGGCTGCTGCCCCTCCTTTCAGAGCATTTCTTGAGAGACAGTGAAGAGGCATCACCCCTGATGTGAAAAGGCTCTTAGATCACTATTACTATTTCATGACCAAAGTATTTACAAGGCCTTGGCCACGGTACTAGTTGCTGTAAAGAACAGAAGGCAAAAAGCATGGTCCTACAACGAATCTCCAGAGTCTCTTGTTTTCACAGCCTTTTTATGTCTCCATAAGCTCCTGTAGACCTCTCTACTCCATCATGTTAGATGATCTATCATTAGGTGATTAAATAAAACCAGATTCTGATTCCCACAGTCCTGGTATTTCACAAAAATTGTTTTGACATCCATACGTAGAGTAAACCTATCTGGGCACCTAAATAAAAATAAAGGTCCCCTTTTGGTCCAGAAATATAACCTAAAGAAAGTTATATCTAAAGGGAATCAGCAATATTTCCTCAGCTGCAGAGAAGTAAAAATGTACCCATGAATCTGCCTGTTTGAAACCAGGAAACTGCTTGCTACAGTCTTTCATCTATTTCTATTCATAGTTGTTAATTTTTAAAGAGATGAAAACAGCAAGAGGACAGAACAGTCGATCCTGTCAGATTCAAGGAAAAACACATTAGTCACCTGAAGTGTGGCTCCTTATTCCAGCCCGCTTATATTTGAGATAGCAAAGTCAGTGTTCTGCATGTTCTCTCTGGCCCAGCTGCTGCACCTCCCACTGCATCTCGGCTAACCATGCTCGTGCTTCGCCTTGCCGGAGAGAAGCAAAACAGGAATATCATCCCTAATGCTCCACTCTACCACAGAAATACCATCTTCCTAGTCATAAACTGACTTTGTAGCCTTTCCTGTTATAGCTCTTACTCAGGGATTCATTTGCTCTGTGAACACAAACACACAGAATAGTCATAGCCACGGACTTGCTATCCCAATGCTAACTTTGTGACAAATACTGCACAAAAATTCCAGCTGTAAACCCCATAATTTACCCCATCCTGCACAATGCTGATAAATGTGATAGGAGATGCTTTTAGAGCTGTCTCAGCAATGATGTAGAGGTTGTATAACTCTTTTCTAGTGTTCTCCAAATGCTTCTTCACTTTTATGAGAGAATCCACTTAGTTTAAAATCTCTTGTACAGAGCTCGTGTGAGAAAGACTAAGGGTTCATTTCCCCAGCCCTGACAGTGCGTAAAGCCTGATGGACTTACTTCACAAAAGTAGGTTTACTTTCATGAGTAGAGGTTCAGAAATAGATTTTCTTGAGCCTCATTTTCATCTTTCACATTCAGGAGTTCCCCATGAATGCATTAATGCTTACAGCCAATTATACAGATTTTTATAACTTAGGAAACATCAGGCTCAATAAAGGTACTAAAAAGACAGGAATGCCCAGACTTCAGTGCAGCATTTTTCTAAGGAATTACAATGGGTCTTTATTTTTTTTTCCCAGAACTTTCCCATTTCCCATTGTTTATTATCAAAACCATGCTGATAAACATAAGAGAGCTGTCCCACAGGCTTGATCTCATAGACACACTATCTTTGTAATGAAACAGTATATTTAACTCCCTCCCTCTTGAGTGCCCGTTCCACGTGCTATCAAGTCTGACTGCCAGCCTTTCCCTACTTGCTTCCAAATTCTTTACTTGGCAATGGTCCCCCTGCGCCGTTCCAAGGTCTTTCTCCCCTTCAGGCATTACTATTTCTTGACTAATTACTGTGATAAAGGAAAACATCCCTGCAGAAATTCGTACACTGGAAGACTAGATGCTGTCATAATACCAGAATTAACAAAATTTATCAAAAAATATTGCCTCATAATGACAAAGGGTAAGTGTATGTGGGTCTGTCATGGTTTAACCTTAAGGCAGCTGCTCACTCACTTCCCCCGGTAGGATGGGGGAGAGAATTGGAAAAGTAAAGGTGAGAAAACTTGTTGTTGCACATCAGCAACCATGAGCGTTGGCAGGCAGGTGCTCAGCCATCCACAGGAGAGTGGGGCTCCATCACGCATAACGGTTACTTGGGAAGACAAACACCATCACTCCAAATATGCCCCCCCTTCCTGCTTTTTCCCCCAGCTTTTTGTTGTTGACTATGACATCATATGGTATGGAAATATCCCTCTGGTCAGTTGGGGTCAGCTGTCCCAGCTGTGTCCCCTCCCAGCTTCTTGTGCACCCCCAGCCTCCTCACCAGTGGGGTGAGGTGAGGAGCAGGAAAGGCCTTGACTTCTTGTAAGCTCTGCTCAGCAATAACAAAAACATGCCTGTATTATCAACACTGTTTTCACAAATCCAAAACATAACCCCTTAACAGCCACTATGGAAAATATTAACTCTTTCCCAGTCAAAACTAGCACAGGGTCTCTTCAAGAAAAAAAAAAAAAAAAGTATTTTTGCATAGAAATTATAATGTAATATGGAAATAGTGTAACAGAATTTTTACTGTTATGGAATATTGAATTGAAACAGTATCTTGACTTTATCACACTCTACCTCTATTGACCTTATCACACTCTACAACTATCTGAAAGGAGGTTGTAGCAAGGTGGGGGGCAGTCTGTTCTCCCAAGCAACAAGCGATAGGATGAGAGGAAATGGCCTCAAGTTGTGCCAGGGGAGGTTTAGGCTGGATATTAGCAAAAAGTTCTTTATAGAAAGGGTTGACAAGCACTGGAACAGGCTGCCCAGGGTGGTGGTGGAGTCACCATCCCTGCACATGATTTAATGGCGGCTTGGCAGTGCTGGGTTAATGGTTGGACTTGATGATCTTGAAGGTCTCTTCCAACCAAAATGATTCTGTGATCTTCAATACATGCAATCCACAATCCAATAAACTGTCTGATGCAGATTATCTTACTCATTGACTGTACAGAGTTATGTCAGGAGTAGAAGATCACTTTGTGAAAATAAATAAACGAATGAAATGTATACTCCACCTTTTGCAATCTGCTTAGTTCAAGGAGAAAATATCTGCATCCTGTCAAAATATTCACTGTGGAATAACATTTGCTACAAAATGGAAATATACTACAGGATGACCAACGGGGGAGAAATCAAATCAAAGATTTTTTTTTTTTTAAACTACCAGATTCAAAGTGAGAAACATTCTAAGTACTCTCCTACTAAATTAGTCATTACATGAGATCACATGAGAGAACGGCACCTGAGCTGAAAGAGAACAACAATTTAGTGCTAACGGATGACCCTAGGACAAAGAACTGTCATGACCTGTCAGGACATCGAACAGCTTTCTAGTTTCATAAAAACATCATAGAAAGGAACTGATAGTTTGAAAATGATTGCATTCTAGATGAAAAATAAAGCTGGAAACAAACAAAACAGAAGGAAATTTTAACCCCTCACACAATAAAAATAGAAATAAAATTTTTCTTGCAGCATTCACATGACTAATACACATGACAAGAAAAGCCTACATCATAAATTATCTTTACATCGGTCTTAACCTTCTGGCCTTCTTTTGGCCTGATATATCCCATTTTATATTTACTCCAGAAACTGCAAGGTAGAGGTGTGTGATAGACTGCCTAGTTATATTTAATTTGTTTGGCCCATCCTAGCTGTAAACATCCAAAATAGTGGTACCTCTCATGACCCGTGGGAGACCACGAGATAGTCTCTCAATAGTCACAAGCTCCTTTTCTCAGCACTAGCAAAGTTTTGTCTTGGATCTACAGTGCAGATGAAAAATAGCAACAATTTATTCAGGCAAACTTCAGAAGGACATGAGAGAGTTTTTCCTTTGCCTTAAATAACGATGGCTCAGTGAGAAGTGGAAGCTAGTCTGTCATGGCTGAATGAAAACAGATTGCACACTAACCACGTTTGCTCCCTTTCCAGGACAAGTACATACAGATTAAAATAATCAACCTTCAGAGACGGATTTATGGAAAAGAGACAATGAGACACAGACATTGAGTTCCCTTTCTCTCCCTGCCCAGGCTGCAGAGGCAGGAACTCCCTGTTTAGCATTCTCAGCTCTCTCCTGCTTCCCAGGCCTAATGTTAAGAGAGTAAGAGTTACTGTTAGGTAGGGATGCTTGTCTCTCCCAGCCAAAGAGACCTCAATATAGTCTCATATCCGAGCGTGGCTGCAAAATCATGGTGCTGTCATTCACAGCCAGGCGCAGCCACTAGATTTTTACTGAGAATATAGCCACATTTTCCTTACATCAGTGCTACATCCTTTGATAACGAGTCTCCCAGAGCCAAGCGTACGCTATGAATCAGTACCGCAAAGACATCACATAAAGGTTCTTTAAGAACACCATATTTTTCATACCCTTTTAATTAGCTGTAAATTAGCTGTAAAACTTTTACTTAAAACAAGAAGCATTGCAAATATTCTAGTACAAACAACGAGGGGTGCTGTCTTTAATCGGTGTGCATGACTGCTTCCCCAAACAGAGCATCATTTGGTATCTCTGTGCTCTTTTAAGTGACAATTGTAGCAAAAAGAATTTTTCCCCTTTGTTGAGATAGATGATGAGGGTTGTTGTTGTTAGAGAACAATCATATTACAACTGCGTAATTAAATCTGACTGAAAATCCCTTCCAGTTTGCTGCATCCTATTACCTAAAATTCAACCCCTAGAAACAATACTATTAAAGACCTTCAGCTAAAAGGCAATGTAGACATACGCTTTCCAAGGAGCGTATCCTGCAAAGATCATATATTTGTTACCCACACAGTCCTCTTAAATAATTTTTTTTTTTTTTTTATTTTGGTGGGTATATTTCAAAATGTCAGTTTTCACACAGCCTTACAGTTTGGCTACTAGCTTGCTAAGTGACCATCTTGTTCCACATATTCCTTTTTTTTTTTTTTTTAATGAGATGATGTGAACACACTTGCCAATTGTCCTCAAGTTAGTGTGGAACTGTCAATATTAGAAACTCATTTGTTATCCACAGTTAATTAGACATAAGGCAGTTTCATCACAGATATATCTTCTCTCGGTTTCTTGGCTTTCTCAGCACACAGACATGGATAAGCCAAGCTACAAATGTGATCTGAGAATGGTCTCTTTGCATGGAATGCTGTGATATTACAGATGGTGGCATGACATGAAATAACGTAATATAACAGCCTTTTATTTTTTTAATATAATGTTTTCCTAACTGCATTCTCTTTGGTAATTGGATATAGCGAATCTAAAAAGCTCCACTGTATAAACATGATGAAATTATTGGATTTACTGTTTACTAGAAATCAAAAATTAGGCAAACATTTTGAAAGATATTTTAGGATTAGCATCTGTATGCTAGATGGTCCAAATGCTAATGAGGACATTATGTTCATGCAAAATTTCTTACTCAGTTAGGAGATTTCTGCCTGTGCTATTTGCTAAATTGACTCACAACTCTATCTACTATACAGCATCAGAAAGGAGGTTATTTCTCATTAACTCAAAATTCAAGAGCCCTCTACATACAAAGCCCTGCGACTTTTACAACACAGGAAAAAATACTACTTTTCTTTCCTAGAAAGGCACTAGTCAATGAATTACATGACTACTGATCTCTGTGGAGGTGAGATAAATTTACAAAAATAGATATTATTGTTTTAATACAACACAGTATTATATTATCTGTTCTGAAAAATAGACACAAACCCACAAAGTCTAGGTTGTATGCTTCTACCACTACATGCATACAGCTTTCAAATGGTTAAAATGCAAATCCACACTGGACCCAGAGATGGATGTTACCTTAGAGAATCACAGGCAGATTTTGGAAGACAAAAACCTCTTTCAACTAGCAGTAAATATGTATATAATTACACCTGTCTAAACTTGGCTTATCTGCTTTTAGTTAGCATCATTAATTTCCTTCCCAAATGAATAAAATCTGTGTCATTAATACACATTTATTCTGATATCCTGATATGCTACACAAATATTGTGAAGGACAAAATGTCGTGCCCTTTTTGTTCTAACTATATACTTCAACTTCAGTGAGAATACAAGTCTATTCAGGTACCAGAAATTACATTTCCTATTCAAAATGCTGGAGTTGTTAATACTAGCTCACCACGTCCAGCATCAGTTTCCTTACCAGTTACCTCTTTTTTTGCTATGTCTAGATGGGGTACTACCTTTTTGGTTGGGTCAGTATATTAGGTACTATGTGTCAACACTATAGCAGATTCTTATTTCTCCCAATCTGCAACAAAATATGATAGCATATGACATTTCAAAGGTGATTCTACGGGGATAGGCTAAAGATCTGTAGTGTCTAATAGTGCAACAGATTTCATTTATTCCAGGCTATGTAAAAATACAACATATGACAATTCTTTAAAATGCAGCTTTTTTATATCATTATCTACAAAAATTAATAGTGATTTCTTGAGCAATGAAGATTTTCAACAACATTCTTTTCTTTTCCCACTGTTTTCAAGACACTCCTTTCAATTTTAGACAGGACACATTTTCCATAGGTTATACATTTCTATTGTAACAAAATGTTTTAAGTTTATTGAAACTGCCTTAAAAATACACTCTAACATAGATAAATAATAGCATTTTCTTTCCTAGAGCAACTACAATTTGATAAAATAGTTCAATACTATTTAGATTTTTTCCTCAGAACAAAGAAATGTGTATATTTAATACCGTTTCATCAACATCTTTCATTGCCCTTACAGCAGAACATTCTGATCAGTTTTCTAGCATACAATATAAGTCACGGATCCGTGAACTGTACATCAGTTAAACTAGACATTGTTATGGTGTTGACCCAAAATGCAGTGCAGTCAGTGCAATGCGTTGACTTCAACAGGCATTAAGGCACACCTCCAGCATTAGAGGCTAGATTATTTCATGCATGCACAGAATAGATCCTCCATTAGAAAAACAAGGTTTTGCAAGCGCTAAAACACTTCAGATTTCTTCCAGCAATAGTCTGGGGACAGGCACATATAAGAACCTACCTGTCGATACTGTTCTAATCCCTGTTCACTCCTACATCCGTTCTTCTGTGTGGCTCCAAGCTAGGTTCTGCAGTCACACAGTGGTTCCTTTTCACAGGCAACTCTGTTTCTAACAACCTTTCCATCAAAACAGTTAAATCCATTTAACGCAAAAAGCTGTTTGACATTTAGGATGAGACCATTTAACCATTTAATTAAATAGGAGTGATTTGTACATCAGCTGCAAAATAATAGAGCACTTGAGTGGACACATTTGTCCAGAAAGTTCTCCTTGAGCTTCATTCTGCTTACTTTACTTTGTGATCACTTTATTGCTGAAGTTAACATGAGTTTTGACTGAGTGGAGAGGTCAAGAGTCAAATTTTTAAGGGTGAAATTTTCCCATGGACTCACCACACTTAAAAACTATCTAGGTCATGTTCACACAGAAATCAGCCTTTAACAAATGCCCACTTAAGCAGAGGAATGAAATAATCAGATTTCTTCAAGAGCCCCTAAACATTGATCATCCATTCCTCTACTTGGAGCTATTGGATGTTCAGCAGTTTGAAAGAGTATTTTGCTTAAGGGTGGAAGTGGGAGCTCCGTGTTTTTAAAAGTTTAGTCCTCTCTTGTGTGTGCTAGAGGTACTTACACAGCTATCTAGCCAGAGTCAACAAAGGTCTTATGAAAAGCCCAAACAATTAGAACATTTCCATTGCTAACTTGGAACTAGCTTAGCAAACAACCTACCTGATCAAAAATGAAATAACTGGGTAGAAGTGGTTCAAGGTTTTCCTTTAGGCGTACAGGCAAAATTAATACTACCCTCATCCAGAGGGTAGAAAAATCAATTTTGCAGGACCAGCAGAAGAGGTTACTATTTGGAAGAGAAATAAAGCTCTTGCAATATGATGTACATTTACACTTACCCTAATGAAAATCTGATGAAAATCCTAAAATTCTGCAATATCTGAATGAGCCCTAGAGTCTCCAGGGATCCAGTAGTCCTCCTGTTGGGAGAGTGCAATAAAACAGGACAAGAATGAACTCCCTGAGGGGGTCTTACGATTTTCATATCCACAGAATCCTTCCACAGAGTTTATAAAGGGATGAATCCGGCCTTAAATAATAACTCTTTAGTTAGCCTTCAGTTCATTCGTATTTCTGGTAAATGAAAAAAGCCTCAGACGTTCATAAACTATTCTCACTGTAGGCAGGTATTACCGGGAATGTCAGACCACTCAACTTTCATGGACCTAAAGATTTATTTACACTCTAGACATGTCAATAGATAATTTATAGGCCTGTCTCCCTAATTTTTCCTCAAAGGATTTCCCTTCACCCACAGGCTATTTTTAATACATATTTCCTATCTCAATAACTAACAGATTTCACATTAAGTGATCTTGCTTTCTTACCATTTTCAGGGTCAGTGAGCTTTTTCTGTAGCTTGGAAAATATGAATTGTGTCTTGCAGACAGATCTTTAAGAAAAGAGTGAACGCATTTTATAAAGTCAGAGCTTTCAGCATCCTCTGGAAAGCCAATTATTTTCATGTTTGATTTTCTGTGGTGATTCTCCAGATTGTCAGCTTCCTCAAGGAGATAAAATATCTCCTTGTTTTGTTATTCTTTATCCTTCTTAAAGCCTGAAATACCATCTTCTGAATTACTAATCCTTTCCTTTGCAACACTTGCTCAAAGATGTATTTTTTTTTTTATCATATCCTACTACGTCCTCTCAGCCTTTCTTTTCTCTGCTGCCACTAAGACTGAACCCATGTAGAAACATCTCAACATGAAGAATAAAAAAGAGGGCTTTGTGTGCATCATATTACACAGACCTGCAGTGGTGGCAGAATTACTTATTAACTGATTATCTGCAATAAAGAATGTGAGGATCAGAATTTTTTTTTTAACACAGAATTTTTTCCCAAATGTGTTATGAATCCACAACTTTAATTCTATGACTTACCAGCCATATTTTCATTAGTGAGAGAAATGCTGGCCAGGGAAAATTCAGTCTGTGAGACTGGAGAACAAAAGTAGATGATGCTTTTTGACAGAAGAGGCCAAAAGCCTACTGAAAAGGGGAAAAATGGTTAGGATAGGTTAATAATTGGATTTTTTTTTTTTTAATCCTGAGCCTGCCTTCATGTAAGAAATTCCATAATTGTTTAAAGTGAGGGTTCTAGTTTATTGTCTCCTTGAAGAGCCATCAACTGCTTTTAATTCATACTGCTAAGTGCTTCTCATATCTAAAAACCTTGAAAAAGCAAGAAGTATTACTCAGGTTATGCCACTTTATGTTTTCTTAGGGAAAACAGTGAAAGCAATTTCTTGTCCTTAGAAAAATGCTTAAAGTGAAGAAAGAGATATTATACTGTCTTACTCAACAGTTCGTGTAAAGAGCAAGATTTTTCTGGGGTTTTTTTTTTTTTTTTATTATTTACCTGAACATTGAAGGAATAATCAACATTGCCAAATCATTCTGTTCTAGAAAATTTATTAATTCTAATGTTAGAAACATCTTTCTGAGTATGAAAATGAATCCAAGGATGTACTAAACCAAATTAAACAGTTTATTAGTTATTATTTTGTGTCTTCGCTTTGAACATAACAAATAGCTCACTAAGTAAATGTGAACAGTGCTTGTACAAACTTTGAGACACTTTCAGCTAAGTTTTGTCTCAAATTTTGTAACTCGCCCTCCAACTGCTCACCCATAAAATAAAGGATGGTCTTTTGAGCTGCAAAATGATGAGCCATTTCTTTAACACTAGTTCAAGTTAAGGCTGACTTCTGTGTGGACACTAGTACTAGACTGCAGATCGGTATCTAATGTGGCTATTATGAAAGGCAAAGGGTGTGCATGTGTATAAGGTCCCATCACTAAAATAGGTGTGGAAACATTAGCATTCTGCATACCCTTAGGCTTGTGTGGTTAAAGAATGTACAGGCATTGAATATATGAATCCCTAACCTTGCTGCTTTTATAACAGACATGGAAGTATTACAAGTTTAGATCCACCCTGATCTCACCAAAAAAAAAAAAAAAAAAAAAAAAAAATTCAGTTTGAACATCTTCTGTGATAAGAAGAACATGGCAATGAAGCCTACCAGGTACCTCAGCCAGAATCTGAGACAGACCTGTAGTTCGCCTACATTGTGCATCTACATTGTTTCCTAACTCTACTGTGAGTACTTTCAAAGACTTACATCTGTGGAAAATTCCGTAGATTTTGCAACACTTCACTGGAACGAGCTGGAAAACAGAAATTGCTATTAAGATAATACCATCAGCAATTCAGGAGCCAATTGTTCTCAATATACAGGAATGCTATTAGGCATCATGTATTTTTCTATGATGAGAGAAAGTCATTCTAACATTGGTTTATAATGAAGCTTGTGGGGAAAAAATTAAAAAACCCTTTCACTGTTCATTGATCTAGTTTAGTACAACTGGTTGCTGCATTCATTCACTATAGTTCAGTATTACTGTGATAACTCTCTGAAAAACAAATTATTTAATGTCTTTTAAAAAAAACCCACCCAACACTTACATGTCAAGGCAGTGGTTCAAAATATTAATTTGACACTGTAGAGGTTTAATTGTGGCCTATTGCAATAATAAACTGTTAATTTACTTCTTTGCTGCAATATCAAAGAAAAAAAAAGAGTATATTAAACCCAAGGGGAAATAGACTTTTGTTATCCTATCTACATGTTTAGCTGCTATATGATAGATCTTTTTACTGATTACACTCTGCACAACATCCTATAACACAATTATACTGCAGTGTTAAGTACAAAACCATAGCTGAACCTTGCATTTTCATGTTTTATTGTCTTTTTAAATGAGTGGTGGTATTAAACGCAATGACATCATGGAAAAGAGAATATTTAATGATGTGATTTTAATTTGGCAATACACACAGATGGTGTGGGATGGCAATGCTGCCATTATTTAAGCAACAGTGTCTGCAGGTAAGAGGATATATAAGTCAAATAAAATTTGGAACAGTCTATTAAAGGTTATGAAATTCAATCAATGTGTTAACAATTTGACCTTACAAATTAGACACATGGCTATCTTTCTTATTGCTGGGCTGCAAGGTGTTTCAAATGGCCTCTGTTGTCCATTAAATGAGATTCTGCTAGACACCAAAAGTAGGACAACTCCTTCTTTCTGTCAAACAAGAAACTGATCATTATAATTCAGTTCTTTTGACCACAATTTTGACAGCTAAGAAATATTCAATGCTTTTCTGTTTTCTTACCTACCTCACCCAAAAGAGCAAGAAAAGTTTTTCAATTTTTCTGCCTGCTTCCAGAAAATAATAAAACCCTGCTTACTTTGTATTTTACAGTAATGTCTTAACTCATTCCATATTCAGATCAGTGAGTAATATTCATCATCTCAGACCGCAGTGAAAGGCATAGCCAGTCGCTGCATGACCGTTACCAGGCTCACATTTCTTTCTGTGAAGATAAGCTGGAATAGCAAAGACAAACACTAGCTTGCAGCATCCAGGATTTTCCTTTTAGTGCGTGATTCCTCACACATAATACTTTCAGCGTTTTGTTTTAAAAGGTCAGATGACTATATTCCTAGTTTGAACATGCAGTTGTTATAGCTCCACACAGAAATTAGGTATTTCCATAACAGCAACCTATGAACAATTTGTTGTCCTAATATTGAAAGGGAAAAAAACCCCACAACAACCAACCAACCACCAAGCTAGTAAAGGGACAATGTTTCCAAAAAGGAAATGGTCCAGCCACTTCCATCCATAAGATGACTTTGAAGCTCAATGTCAGACCTCGCTGCTGAAAGTTTTATGAGTTATCCACAATACTAATTAATACTAATGGTCTGCATATCTTCATCCTCCCACTTCATCTCACAATAAATGTGGTCTGTAACTTCCAACAGTCATTGAATATGGCTTTTATTCTCCCATTTCTATAAAATCTCTCAAGAGTTTCAAGAAAGCCATTTGCTTGATGAGCCATTTATTTCTAGATAGATCTTCATGGAGAGGGCAGCCATGTAGGACACCTCTGAGGAATCTAGTACTTGGTTAGGGAGTTATAATGTGTGCAACAGGAGCCTATTAATGAGACATCTAGATACTTAAATGAACCTTTGAACATTAGGTACCAATCTAACATTCATCTCTTCTGTTATTGTCACTGTAAAAGTGAAGATCCATGAAAAATGACTGAAAATACCCACATACAAGCATTCAAATCGTCACTTTAAGCTTTATATTCAGATACCTCTATTTTAGCAGTGATTTTTCAAGCCCTTCTTCTCAATGGCTCCATAATATTTCCAGGAAAAAGCTTTTTATTTCTACTCACTCTTGCAGATTTTATATGCATATGTATGTACATGTGTGCATCCACTTTAAATCTGTATCCACAGAAAAACACAAGTCTTTATTGGCTTTAAACAATTCAGTAGGAACTGAGTAGATGACGAGCTTGGTTCTCAACACTTTTGACATGGGGCAATTCTTTCATATATACCCATTTCAACTCTTTTTCTTAAGTCTTCACTATAATTTAGAAACCTACATGCAAAGGTTGTGTCAGGTCAGCATACAGGGCACATATCCTTATGCTACAGAGTTGATGGATTCTGCCTGTGGAGGAATGGATAAATGGAACATATGGAATCAAAGGCTATTATGACAGGCAAAACTCTCAGAGTGCAAGTTCAACCTGATGAAACAAAATCATCTGTCTGCTGACTGGAGAATCTTCTAATAAATGGCATTCTCCAAGAAAACAAGATGCAAGAGAGCACAGAAATAAAATGTCTAAAAACTAAAAAACAGATAACTGATGTTTCAAAGTCCACATGCAACAGGATTCCTGCCTTGATTTAAAACACACTGACTTTTTCTGTAAAAATATGTCAACCTCTATCTTTGAAATGGCTCCCCCTGCACTCACACCTGTTCAGGTCCAGTCTCTGAAGGGGTGGCTGTGTTTCCCCTTTACTGAATCAGTTCACAGAAATCATTTGACTTGCATTCTTCAAGGCCTAAATTATTCATCAGTTCGTGAGCTGACAAAAAGAATTTAATTAGGACAAAAACACATGTTGGCTCATTTCCATCAAAGACACAGGGCTTGCTTTGTGAAGATGCGAGTATCCTGGAATTCCTCTGATGTATGCCTATGCAGAATACTTAGATTTAAATGTTGATTAATTAAAAAACCCAAGATACCTACCTTCGTCATCTCTTCAGCTTTATGCATTTAATTCTCCTGTACACTTGCATTAAAACAAGTCTAAAAAATAAATTCAAAGGTTAGATTATCTATTATAAGTAAGCAAGCATATCTCAGCTTCACTGAGTGGATTAATATCCATGGTAAATTTGGCTTCAAAGGTTTGGTCTTTCCTGTAAGGGAAATTCCTACTTCTAACGTTGGAACACAGATGTCTTTTTGCATCAGATCAGTAGCCTTACCTGGCCATTCTCCCATTATTTGACCATTATATGGTTCTTGAAACAGAAAGGGAAAGAGAAAGAATTCTGCACTAGAAAATTATTGGCTGACCTCCTCACAGATCGTGAATCACAAAGATTAATACAGCAAACTAAACAAAACAAAACAACAACAACAAAACAAACAAAAATTGTGCTCTGGTTATTTAGGGTTTAATATGTATATATATAAAATTATTAACTTACTGACTTGGATAATATCCTGTAGCAGTGTGCTCCATAGCTGAAAAGATTTTGTTCGTTTTAATTTGTTTGTTAGTTTTCTATAGATGATCTCTATTCCATTCTGGACAAGTCTGGTCCACAAATAAGAAAACGTTATCACCATTAGGTGAGGATATTAGTCCAATTTTTTAGTCTGCCTACTCAAATTATAATCTTTCTTTTTGCTTGTGCTGATCCATAAGCTTTCTCCAAAGAAAATATGACGCTTCTCTTTTCCTGGGTTGAAACCTGAAGTTCAGAACAGTGATATGAGATTTTAAGGTTCAGAAAATTGTGACAGTAACAAAGAACAGAAGATCAAATATAACAAGACTATGTTTTGGAATTCCTTTGTCTTACAGAAATACCCAAGGGAGGAGAGATTGGTAACCCCTCTTGGATACTATAGTAAAACAGCTCTTCAGCAATGTGATGGCTTACAGAGTTCTCTTGAATAAAGGTGTTCTAAAATATTAGAATCTTTACTGGGTACGAGCATAGTGGCCACAACCACCTTTGCCTTTTTAATTCTGTATTTGGCTAAGTTGCATCCATTACCCATATTTATGTATACGCTGTATATGAATGAATTCATATGATGTAGTAAAAGTTGATGTATTAAAGTTGTTTTGAATACCTTCCTGTGGGGCTACATATGCTTCTTCTCTGTTGGATGGGCAACAGTTCCTTTGCATTGATATCAAAGTGCTTTGAGGGTTACCAGTTACAGATATAATGATTCCAGCACTACTTGTAGTGTCTAACAAGAGCAAAGATGTACTTTTGAAATGGAAATACTCTTCTTCTAAGGATAATTTAAATTACTGAATCCATTGTACTTTGATCACCGGTTGGCCTTGACAGACTACTTGTATAAATGCTGCTCAAAATAGAAATATTACGAATACATATAAATATATATATGAATAAATAAATATATAAATATATATGAATACTAGATATATTCTATTAAAATTTTTTTGTGCATTGTTTTTGTAAATGTAAGGGAAGAGGGAGCAGTTTTTCATCTTACTAAAAAGAGCTGAACAGAAAAGATACAGTACTGGAGTAAACCATTGTTGGTAGAATTAGCATTATCTCTTACAATACCTACTCCCCAATGTTTAAAAGCAAGATGTGAACATCACTCAGTACATTCAGCTCTCAAGACTGGTATTCTTGGGAGATGAAGCAAGAAATTTGATTTCAAAGCCTGCAAAACCACTATACAGTCCTGTCTAAAAGTCATTCACCTCTTGGTTACACAACAAAGTCCCAAACTGACTCAACATTGGGGGTCAAAGTCACTTAAGTTCTACATTTTCTACAACACTGATTTCTCAGCACTTGTTTTCCAATAAGGTGTTCAAGGTCGTAACAACATGGATGGGACCAGACAGACACCAAACAGCTAAAAATAGGTTAGCCAGTGCTTTGTAATTCTCAGACATACCCTTTTGAATCCTCTGATCTGAAAGTGTAACTATACACACAGACAGGAAATGAATGAAATCTGGGAGACATTCCCAAAGTAGATTGATGAACGCAGCACCCCCAACAACCAGAAAAATAGAAATCCCTTTTTACAGCTAATATTTTAGTATTATGCAAAAATCTTCTTCCTCAAGGGGCATGACCATTTTACTGAAGTAATAACGCATTCTTTTCTTTGCTACTACTCTTCTTTTCACACAAATCTTAAAGTACTGACTGCTTTCAGTACATTCTTCATGGGGGAACCTTGGTCAGTGCCTTAATTCAATACAGGTCTCATACTACATTCACATTACCAGTAATCAAATATAAAAACTTATTTTTAAGGCCTTAATGCTGCTCCGTGTGAACTTTCCAAGAACAACTCAGACAGCTCTTCCTGCCACTTCATGCATAAATTATCCCATCAAAGAGCTGGTGTTTATTCTGAGGTCTTTGAAATTCTAATCACTTGTACACACCTCCTCAGGCCAGCCCGTGCTTTGAAATTTGGATTAATTACAATTGGGCTATTCATAATGTAAGGCTATAGAATGAGACTTGCTACCCAATTACAAGCCTCTGTACATCCAACATATCATCAAGGATTTCTAATTGACACAGTTCTATTCTTCAAAATTATTTTCCCAATGTGAGCTTCATATCAACTACTTAAATCACGGCACAGTTAAAAATTGTTTTAAGAGAGTGTGAAACACATGCAAGTCTAATGTTAAGTTAGTCTTTCTATGTATTGCTTAAAAGAACACTTATGGTATTTACTTATTTGGTATGAATTCTGACTATGTAGGTTGAGAACCTGCCATTACATCTGAGCTCTGGCAGAAAGTGGTCAGCTAAATTCTTTATTCCAAATCATGCTTCATCTTACACCATTAAACTGTAAAATGACATTATTGCCAAGACTGACACACAGCCTTACAAGGTTTCTGTGAGACTTGATAGGGACATCTTAGAGCTTTTGTTAGCCAATTTTCCACAGGCTGACAGAAGAGTGGTTTCAAGTGAAGGTCATCAACAGCTCTAGAGATTCCCTCCCTCCTTCTCCAGGTATATACCCTCTCCAGGTATAAAGGACAGTGACTTTATACTGGCACATGTGTTAAGAGGTAATTTGTGACTAAAGCATTGTCCTTTCTGTATGTCTACACACAGTTACTCCTTACAAATAAATCACCAAGGCTTTTAACTACACACTAAGGACATCAGTAGGAGTCCTTCAACATACCAGGTGCATATTTGAGTAAAAATCCAAGTCCTTGTAAATCAGTTAAAACAAGTAAAAAAAACCTCCAAACCTTTCCTGCAATCACGTCAAATTCTCTTGCAATTATGTGCTATATTGTCTGTGTTTCATTATTTTGAATACGGTACCAGAAGAAATCACTGGGGGTATACCTAATAGACTGCATCCAATATCACAGGCAGTGGAAGCAGGGACAGGTATCCAGGGAAGAGTATAGGCACACTGCCCAGTTGTGTAGGGATGAGGTCAGGAAAGTCAAGGTGCAGCTGGAGCTGAACTTGGGAAGGGACACAAAGAATAATAAGAAGAGCTTCTATAGGTAAGTCTATCAGAACAGGCAGGTTAAAGGGAGCATACCCCCTCTGATGAACACGACTGGCAAGCTGTTTACAACAGATGAGGAGAGGGCTGAGGTACTCAACAACTTTTTTGCCTCAGTCTTCACTGATAACTTCTCTTCTCACACCCCCCTCTGTTGATGGACCCCAAGACAGGGATAAGGGGGAAAAAGTCCTCTCCCACTGTAAGCAAAGATCAGGTTCGTAACCACCTGAGGAACCTGAACATACATAAGTCTATGGGACCGGAGGAGATGTATCCCAGAGTCCTGAGGGAATTGGCTGATGTAGTTGCCAAGCCACTCTCCATGATATTTGAAAAGTCCTGGCAGTCAGAGGAAGTCCCTGGTGACTGGAAAAAGGGAAACATTGCACCCGTTTTTACAAAGGGCAGAAAGAAGGACCCTGGGAACTACCAACCTGTCAGCCTCACCTCTGTGCCTGGGAAGATCATGGAACAGATCCTCCTAGAAGCTCTGCTAAGGCACATGGAGGACAGGGAGGCAATTCAAGACAGCCAGCATGGCTTCATCAAGGGCAAGTCCTGCCTGACCAACCTAGTGGCCTAGTGACTTCATGAGGTTCAACAAGGCCAAGTGCAAAGTCCTGCACCTAGGTCAGGTCAATTCTTTGTATTAATATACAGGCTGGGGGATGATGTGATTGACAGCAGCCCCATGGAGAAGGACTTGGAGGTACTGGTGAATGAAAGGCTGGACATAAGCCAACAACATATGCTCGCAGCCCAGAAAGCCAACGGTATCCTGGGCTGCATCAACAGCAGTGTGGCCAGCAGGACGAGGGAGGTGATCCTGATGCTCTACCCTGCTCTCATGAGACCCCATCTGGAGTGCTGCATCCAGCTCTGGAGTCCTCAGCACAAGAAGGGCATGAACCTCTTGGAGAGGGTCCAGAGGAGGCCACAAAAATGATCAGAGGGATGAAGCACCTCTGCTAAGAAGACAGGCTGAGGGTGTTGGGGTTGTTCAGCCTGGACAGGAGAAGGCTCTGGGGACACCTTATCACAGCCTTTCGGTACTTAAAGGGAGCTTTTAAGAAGGGTGGGGATAGTCTTTTTAGCAGGGCTTGTTGTAACAGGACAAGGGGTGATGGTTTTAAAATGAAGTAGGGGAGATTTAGGCTACATATAGTGAAGAAATTTTTTTACAGTGAGGGTGGTGAAACACTGGCCCAGGTTGCCCAGAGAGGTGGTAGAAGCCCCATCCCTGGAAATATTCAAGGTCAGGTTGGATGGGGCTCTGGGCAACCTGATCCAGTCGAAGATGTCTGTGCTTACTGCAGGGGGGGTTGGACTAGATGACCTTTGAAGGTCCCTTCCAACCCAAAGCATTCTATGTTTCTATTAAAGAAATATAATGCTTTTTAATTAATTCAGCCTGGAATGAGTAGAGGCAGCTTCCTGCAGATTGTCTTCTGCACTCCCAAGATATTTCTCAGCGATCCTCTGGTTTTGTCATGGTCTGCAGATTTTGGTAGAAAGAAAATGACTGCCTCTGTTATTGAGGTGAGTATGTCAAGGTTGTATCTCTGCAAACCTTTAGTTCCTGGGAGTTCCCAATACTTTACTCCAGTGGGACTGAGAAAGAATTGAGAAAAACATTTCTATCCTTGCAGTCTCTTATAATGTATTATTGGTGGTACATCATGTATATTTGAAGTTCGGTTACCCTACATTTATGTTTTGTGACTTGTGCAAATTGAACTGAAATAGTAAGTTATAAAGAACAGCAAAAAAAAAAAAGCACAGCAGATATACCTCCACTTTTATGTTCCATGGTCCAAATTCACACATCTTTCCTAAGCTTCTAAGCTCAGATGACAAATGGTAAAAACATTTTACAGGACTGTATTCTACCTTATGAAAAAGAGTGCTAAAAAATGGAGTATTAAGCATAATTATCCTTCATGATAGTATATTCCTTGCCTTCACAAACATGTCTCAGTGAGGCAAATGACACTGGGAGTTTTGTCAAAGTAATAAGGTATACAAGACCACATAAAGGGAAATAGTAAATGTACTGGCAGGAAGCCCAGTGGGTTTAATCATATTTCTGCACTTGTGTTGTGCTTCTATAACAAAATGTGGAGATAATGACAGAGAAACCCTCTCTCTCCTAGAATATGATTATTCACAGAGCTTACAATATTTCATTTATAGATTGCACATCTGTTATTGTGTACCATCAGACACTGCCTTGACTCCCTGTGTCTTAGACACAGCTCCACTGCTTGAGTTTCTAACACCACTGATCAAACTGCCAGTCCCAAATGCAATCACTGTTTACATTACTTACAACTTACCTCCTTGCATAAACAGTATTCCATAAATTCAGTCAATAATTCAGTGACAACATTTAAAGTGAAAAAGCAAAAAAAACCCTGTGGTTAATAAATACTAGAGAATTGCATGAGAACATCTGTGCACTTTAATCAAACAGCAGAACAGGGAAGAGTACCCTTATCATTACTATGACCTGTACTTTCTGAATGTAACTGAGAAATAAGATTTAGGGCTGGTTTGTCTTTTTTTAATAGGATGTCAATTTTTTTTCATATATATTTATATCTTTTTATTGTTTTTATTTTCATTTCAATGGAGTTCTGGAAACCTCCACCAGTGGAGGATCTGATACAAGGGCAAATACATAGAGTTAGGTTTTTAGTTGTAAAGCTCAACAAGGACCTAAAGGAAGTATTTGAATAGGATGGCATGGTTAGAGAGGCCCTCAGCAAGAGCATGCTAGAACAGGTTAAGGATACCATAATGCGGACTGTGGTTCACCGTACAACGGATGCACTTCATTCCTCTGATTGACATAGTGCTGAAAAAGTAGATAAAAATGGTGCTCAGGCTTTTGTTGCTTGGATCAAGTATCCTGTCTCAGGTAAAAAAAAAATGAGATTTTTTTGGTCTACCTCTAAAACTTAACTCAGATATATCACAGGAAATGGGAGGTATCTTTAATCTGCTGCAATCTTACAGCATAATACAAATCAACCTAACTAGGTTATCGCTTATTCTGCCAGGATGTAGTGCTCTGTAAGTCTGTAATCTTACAGCCTGTCACAAAAGACATACAGATTTGGTTTTTTTAAGTAGGGTAGGGTAGCATTATTATTTAGGCTTTCCTGCTGAAAGAAATAAAAAAGAAAATAAAGAAAAAAAGAAAAGAAAAAAAAAAGTCCTGCCTATTCCTGCTCTTTCTCCAGTTATAGTACGAACAGTTATGTGAGACAGACATTGACAAAAGACAGATCACAGTAGTTAAGGGCCATATACATTAATGTAAAAATTAGATTTATCAGGAGATGATCTAAATACCTTTCAGACATTAGTCAGAAAATACCAGAACTATGGGAAGATTAAGACCAGTCTTCCAAAGCCTCAATTTCACAGAGAATTTCACCCAGAGAGAGTTTAGAGGATTGTCCTAGAGGGTAATTTCTCTTCAATTCCAAATCTGTTATCTGACATAACAGTTAAATAGGTCAGCTTATACCACCCATCAGGCAATGGTGGTTTTTTTCTTTAAGAAGTAAAGAGATGCATATTTCTCTTACAGCTTATTATTATGCAGCATTACAAGTTTATATTCACACCTTTATTAGCTCAACATCAAGCTTAAAATGCAGTTTTACACCAAAGATTAAACAAGAATGAATGGAGTTAACAATACTGAAAGAGCAAGAAGCTTATCAATGTTCCCACCAAGATGTTCTGATGGGGAATCACTATGCACAGTTAAGCTCTGGAGCTCAGCCTAGCTAGATACCGCTCAGCAGGGAGAATAGAGGGCATTTTTTAACGTTCCAACTGTTGTTCCTTTTTTTTTTAAACAATGTCCCTACCATTTTTCTGGAGAAAAGATATTTATGTAGTTCAAAGGTTTGCCCCAAGTATTAAGCCCGCACAGTATTTTCAATTGTAATTTGGGATTTTAACCTCTTGACCTGCTGACAATAAAGTAATTGAGTAAGTAGCTTGTAACCCATTTGAACTTGGGACATTCCAACTCTGTGAATATGATTCAGATTCTTAGAACAAAATACTGGAGCAGAACAGCAGGCTGGAAAAAGCCAGCATCACAAGAGTATTCTCAGTTTCTGACCAGTGAGAGTTCTTCCCAACAAATTATTCATGCTTCACACTGACAAGGGCAATAAGAAGAGGTCATAACTCACTCTTTCATATGATTTAAATCTATATATTTCAAAAGTCTTTTAATGCAATGAAACCCTAAGGGACATGCAACCACTTTTCCTTAAAATAAAAAAAAAAATATTCCCATTTAAATTTACCATTTCCTTTAAAAAGTGAATTATTACAATAAACTATCCCTACAAAGAAAAGTAATTACAATCAACCACAGGTTTATGGAACGCAAACTAAAAAAATGTTTAACTCCTCTTTCTGCCCCTGATGAAGTTGAGTACAAATAGGTCTGGTTTTACACATGGATCTGTTTATCAAGGGGCTCTGCTGAGGAAACCGCAATCTTAAATCTTCAACAACAAAAAATGAATATAATTAAAAGTAACATTTTTCCTAAAATAAGTAGAATGTTAGAAGGAACTCACATTAAGGGTCTTTCTTCACTGATGCACAACCAACCCTGTGTTTCCACTGAGCTTAATGGAAGCACTTCAGAAGTCACCAGCGATTAACTGCCAAACTACCACATCCTCTGTTGCTTCATAATCCCATTTATGACCCTGTACTGTTGTATAAATTTACAATTAAAAGAAAACCTCCCTAGTAGTAGACAAAATGTTTCCACCAGCTCTTCAAGAAAGAACTTAAAGAGAGAATGTTAATAAACTTGAGAACAACAGTGTGCGTGACTCATTCAGAAAGCAAACCAAATTATAAGCAAAATTGAGGGACACAGGGCTTACAGTACACTGCTTTAACTAAATTAAAGTACTAATTTTATTACATTATTGGTTACACACCAAAGTCACAGATTGGCAACACGTCAGTTCTTAATACAACTGAGCATATTCACCCTGCACTTCTTAACTAATTTGTTTTCATGGTTGGGAAGAGAAAGGGGAGTGTTCTTCCCCAGTGGGGCAGGAGAAGAGTTGTGGATGTTTAAATGCAATAAAGAAGAAAGATGAGTCATGCAGAGAAGACCTAACACTGCTGTCTCCTGCTGTCAGGGGTCAGAGATGCCAGTATGTACCAACCGGACGTACACGCACACCGAAGAGAGTGTGACGTCCTAAATACCATTTATTAACTAGTCTCCTTTCCAATAAAATGATTCAAGCTTACAGGGTGTATATAGGTGTGTCTGTGTGTATATAGATACATCTCTACACACAGACACACATTGATATATTATAGGCTGGAGCTTTTTGAGTATGCTTGGGCATTTTCCTGCAGTAGTTTTTCCACACAAATGAGACCACACTCTTTTAGCAGATCCTCTCCTTTCTCATTATAGCTGAGATACTTCTCTCTCTCCACTCAAAGTTTTCCAGCTGCTGTAGCCTCTCTGTCTCTTTTCACTTTAGGGTGCTACCCTTTTCCATCACAGCCACCCCTCCGGCTGAGTCAATGACCAGAGCTATAGCAACCAGCAGGACTGAGATCCAGCCATCCCCTTCTGGAGAGTCCCTCCTTCCCACTTAGCTTCTGCTCTGCCTCTGGCCTGCAGGAGTCAATTCTGGGTGAAATCACCAGAGATTTACCTAGCTAATGAACACCACTCACTTGAATTCCTACCAGAATTTTTGGGGGAGTTCACTAAGGACTGTCTCTAGACATCTTTAATAGGCAATGTGACTCCCACACTGCATTCACTTCCTAATGGAAGCATTTTGAATAGAAACTTGATGTAAATAGTCTGAACTGAAGTCACCCCATACATCCTCACTTCCAAAGGACAGAATTAGAGGCTTTTCTCTCCTGTGCTCTGAACGTAACTTACAGAGAGCAACAGTTTTGTCACCACTTTCCTCTTTTACTACTAAAGCATAAAATCATGACGCTTGCAGAAGTGCGAGTTCAAACTTAAAACTACTTTATCGAACAGAACCTTAGAAATTGCTTTGTTTATTTATGATTGGTAAAAGTTGTAGTGCTCAAGAGTTTAGGGAATACCTTGCTGGAGAAAAAAAAATTACTTAGGTCTAGCAGCCTGCCTCTGGCAATGGTTCAAACGTAAAATTTCTAATGAGCAGGAGGAAAGAACAGCTTATCCAGCCAGTTGCCCTAAGTTGCACAATATCTTCATAATCCTAGCAAATCAGTTCATGCCCTGAAGCATTAGGATTGATATCCCTTGTAATTCTGAATCTTGACAGAAGACTGACAAATTATATTTTTGTTCTTTAGGAGCTCCAAATAGCAGGTTTAAATAAGAGTCACTAACACAAATTTTGGTCACATTGCTCCTTCACAGTAATACTTATCTTCATTTTTAGGGGAAAAGTCTTAATACTAGTGCTTAGAATCCTTTAAATCTAAAAAAAATAAAACAAAGCCAAAAAAACATTTTTTTTTTCAAGATGGCCCATGTCAGTTGTTCTTTCCTGCAGTAAACATCTTTAAATTCTGCCTCCTCCCAAAAATGTTTTTTAGGCTTTCATGAATCCAAAGGAGAAAGGAGGAAAAACTGGAGTACTTCGAAATCCTACAGAATGCAGACCAGTCTGTTACGATCCCACATATCCACTATTAAGCTATTCATTAACCATCAAGGTATGAAGGAGGAAGATAAAGTCATTTCCAGTGCAATACAACAGAATCCCATGTAAGTTAATGTGTGCTGCAGCACTTCCAGATGAGAAAACTGTCACCACACATGATGCAAATGCAGTACGAAACTTTTTTGTCTTCCAAAGTGAATGGAAATTTTGCCTGGTTTCAGTCACAGCCTTACACCCAGAAGGTTTGGTTTGGTTTTTTCCTTAGCTTTTTCCTTGCTCATTTTAACCAAGAAACTTCAGGCATTTAATTTTTTGGCTTCTATAATGGCCTTACCTGGGAATGCCATCCTCAGACTCTCTTTGAAATGACAGTCTTTGCTCCAGAACTCTACGGTCTAAAGTACAGACTGAAAGCAAGTGCTAGTCAAGATAGACAGGGTCAGAGAAGTGAAAGACAACAAAATGAAGTGTGTTTGGCAGAAAAACAAAACCTTCAATTTGTCATTTGCCTAAGCAATAAAGCACAGCAGTGATAACTCATAAGGAAGGCTTGAAAGGCAGAGAAGTACTAACTGAGAGTGCTGCTGCAGTGCAGGAGATATCAGTACCGGATTAGTCGGGGAGTTTGCAGACCCCAAGGCGTAACTGAGCAATTTGCTTAATCTTGGTGATTTAGGATATATTTATATTGCTGTCTCAACTCATATGTCTACAAATTCTCATGTACAGCTTTATCTCCTTTCACACATAAAATTCTAGCGTGCTTTTATTTATCCTTTGCACCCAGACTCTTTCACAGGTGAGAATACATTTGTAAACCTGAGCTGTGCTGCAGGTTTATCATTCCCTGATATCTGAAACCAAACTGGTAAGCACTCCACAAAACTGGGAACTCATCAATCGCAGGTTGTCTGGCCATTCGTGGAAAAGATCAGAGACACTAACTGGAATAACTGGAACTCTGGTTCTGCATTCCTGAATGAACTTTCAACCCTAAAGCATTAGATTCAGAAGTATTACACTTCCAGTTAACTGTGCGGTGCAAGCAGTAAACAAACTGATACTGTTTTCAGAATAGCTGCTCAACTATGACTCTCCGAAGAAAAGTTTTTGGTCCTCACTCTGAGCACAACAATTCTCAATACACATGCTACCCCTCAGCATCCTCTCATAATAGGCAGAGACATTGTGATGGTTGACAAGTAGCATCAATGGCTTCTCACAGTCTTTCAGCGTTACCTCCCTCTCTTTGCATCATCCCGGGCTGTGTTCTGTCTAAAGTCTGACTCTGCAAACGTTCATCGAAAGAAGGCTCTGTGGAGTAAAGCACTCCTGGATGGGAGTACTTGTGGGACCATTCCTTTTTAGTCTTTATTTTTACCATGTGTAGAACAGAAGGAATGCCAGATGATACCAAGAAAAGACAAGTCTGTTCTGAGGCAGACAAACCCCATAATGAAGCTACAATGAAAGAAATTCAGATCTTCCTCTCACATATTCTGGGATTCCAGGGAGGTTCATACTGCTACCTTGGCCTGTGTGCTAAGCAAGGAGGTACTGCTCTTGGCAGAAAGGGGCTGATAAGCAAATCCCAAACTGTGCTCCAGCTGCAGCTGAACACAATTCAACTCTTCCAATTCAGTGTGAAGTCAAAAGGTGAACATTGACAGCAGCGGCACTGAAAACAGCTGAGCATCCAAATCTAAAACCCCCTGTGGAATGCATCTCAAAGCACTTTGACATATGTGGCAGGAACTTCATACTCTTCACCCAAATTCCAAACTGGTGGTTATCAGCTTTGATAACATCACAGCAAGATAAGCCAGTCAGGAATCTGCTCCACTGGAGCTCTGTGTTTTGTAACTGCCAAGTCAGAACCTGTGATACATTAAGGGTGTTTTGTAGTACTTCTTCTACCACACTGTTCTCTTTATGATGCATGATTTTCATTACTGAGTGCCGATGCTTTCAACATATGTTTATGGGAACAGCCTGCTATTTATTACACTCAAAGCAGTGTCTCATGCTGTAAATCACTGTGACAAGCAATTAGTTCCTATTGAGTAATTAATTATTAATACAAATATTTATTTAAGAACCACTCCTAGTAAAAGTTGTAATTGTTTTTACTCCCAAAATATAAATAACATAAGCAATTACTGCCATTTCTTTAAAAACTATTATATATGTGGCCACTCTAAAAAATGACAATGCATCAGTAAAGCGGTCTCTCTTGAGTAAAGACAAACAGCTACCCATTTCTTGTTCAGGTGGTAAAGCCAGTGAGTGATTCCAGGCCTTCTTTAGGAACGAAAGCAAGGACCGAAGAGGGAAAAGAGTTGTGCAGACAACTCCAGGTACAACAGTGGAAAGGGATGTAGAAAGAAAAACTAAGAAACTTCTGCAGACTCAAAATTATACTGAATATTCCACAGAGGCACCCAAAATAGTGAAGAGCATGTACAAAGTAGAGCCATCAAGGGAGTTAGCAATGCTGCCAGGCAGGTGGCCGGGTCACAGCAGGAGGATGCACAGGGGCAGAACCAGGTGAGCAGGCGCTGTCTCTCTGCAGGCGCTGCTGGAAGGTGGCAGAAACCTGCTCCTGCACCTCAGGGTCAAAAACTTTTGAATGCCAAGTGTAGCAACTGAATTTAAAACATTTTGCACTTAGGCAGGCTAGAAGTATAACAACTGGGGAAGAAGGTTAGGAATCGGCTCCTTCTCTGCTCAGCACCCGCTCTCAGCTAACAGTGGCTCATAAAGCAACGTAGCACACGTGTGGCGTGTTGGCAACAGAAGACATGCAGAGGGACGCAGAGCTCATCTCAACTACGTGAAACATAAGCAACACAATTTCAGCACGGTTCAGAGGTCAAATCCTCCTTATATTAACCCTAATCCTACAGCAGAAATGGAGAGGAAATTACTATTGATTCAGATGGGCATAAGTGCAAGAAAAATGGCTGCAGATAACTGATCAAAGGTTCTTTATACTTTTTTCTGAGAAGTAGTCTTTTGGAGGAAATGAAAAATGTTGATGAAATTTTCCTTCCTTCTCAATCTTTAGTTGGAGAAAAGAGGATTTTTTAAAAATGTTTTAAAACTATTAAAAAATTCAAAACTATTTGCCAGATACACAAAGAACACACTATATGTGCATCCATAACATGCAAAAAACCCCATGGCTTTGTTATAATTTTCTTCTTCTAGCACACAAACAAATACATATCTTTTGAAATTTCCTACAGAACAACTGTCATTCTTAACATCTTTGGTTAGAGGGCAATTTGTAGAGTTACAGCCTTTCAAATGAGCAGATGTTCTGTTTTCCAGGGGGAAACCACAGAGATAGTAGAGGGATAAACTGTACACAGACCTGGCTTCTCTTCATTGTCTCTGTGCTCATCTACTTTTTCAAGGGCTGGGTTGTTGTGACGGAGAAATCAAAGATTCCAGACATACCACCACTTTATTGATGATAAATGCTACAGAACAGAATTGTGTGATAGGAGCAGCTTAACTTTTACCCTTCTGCTTTGCCAAAATTGACATCAGCAGTGGCTGAGCTCAAATCTGGATTTTTTCACGGGAAGGAGTCATGGTGCACCTATGAAGCAGTGCAAGCTATTCCTTCTGAACATCTCTCTGAACATCTTTAGCTTTTTTGCATATAAAACCAAAACAAAATAAAATGAAGCTAAGTCAAATGCCTCCCTGTAGATGTTCTCTAATATATACAGCCTCACTGCTCAGCAATATGTATTCTTTACAAGCACTATCAAACTGACAGCATTTCTGCAAAACACGGATCTCCAGTGTTAAGCTATAGCTACGGTGCTTTAAACAACGCCAGAGCAAGTATTAACACCTCCACTGCAAATGTCTGCATGGTTGAAACTTCATGCAGAGCTGCTTAAGCACTTGTGAGAAGGTGCAAAAATATGTTTGGAGAATTTCTAAGCATGATTACACAAGATATCTGACAAGTCATCTGGAACGATGATCAGGGCATGCCCTGAATTTCAAGAGGTCAATCTTGACTATATGTCAAGGTTATTCCTCTAAATGACTTGTCTAAATAAAGAGACAAAAAGTCTGTCATGAACTGAAAGTGTGATGGTTAAGTAAATCCTTTAAATTTAAGGCTTATGTTCTTTTACTGTAACATGAACAAACTAATGCTGTGTCACCTCTAACACGCAAATCTTTCCCTGTGATTCAGAAAAGGTTTTATGCGCCTTCGTTAATGTACACTCTTAACATGGCTCACCTTTTCTGAATTTCCTCATATGGAGACATGAATCAGCACCTCACCGCACCACCTGAGTGGGGGACACAGAAGAAATAAAACTGAAAACATTGTCCAAAAAGTGGGTGTTTGCTAAGCTCTTGCATTGCAAACTACCTAGAATGTCCTTCCCTCTGGCACATATCAAATTCTGTAACATCCCGCACCTCTGGCAACCAAACTCAGCAGAGGAATTTCAGCGGACTTTAATATAAGCATTATGAAATAATGCCACCATACAATATGCTCATTTAGTTCTTATTTAAGTATATTTTGCACTCATTTTCTTCTTTCCACTGCAAGGATTAAAAAGTTAGAGCAGTATCTCCAGCTAGCTCAAAAAGCAAATTATGAAGACAAGAATCAAAACAGAACATAACCTGTGCAGACTCCAGCAGCATTTGGCAGTGCTCACCTGACTTGGATTAGGAACCTTTACCTCAAAAAAGCCTGCAGGTTTCAAATTACCTAGGAAATCGGATTCATCTTTCAGTATCTTTATCTATCGTCTTTGAAAAATCAGTTACCAACTGTGATTAAGTTACTACTTAAAAAAAAAAAAAATCAATAGGGGCCAAGTGCTACTCTAGGCTCACATTCACTCGTTGAGAGCTCCTTTAATATTTCTTGAGTTCCTCTTTCTTCTGCTCCTGGTATGTCACAGAAATCATCCTGGCGTTGTTGAAAGGTCAAGTTCATTTTAGGAAACTCAAGATGCAAGCAGCTACAGGCTCCCCTACTGCTGTGCATGCCTTTCTTCTGTTCTCCTTTAAAAAGACTTTATTCTATAAAAGTAAAATACAATTTGCAGTAACCCTACAATTACTAGCTTCCTGTGGTGGTGTAGTGTGCGTATTCTTTACCTATGGTGTAACACAGAAGAAAAAAGAGTAGTGATATCCTTCAGGTCTCATGCATTTCTGCTGTCAAGCGTGTTTTAATTCCAGGAGAGTCAATAACGTCCAACTTTTATTATTGATTTTTTTTTTTTCACAAGAGCCCTTTCACCACATAGGAAAATAACTATTACACCACATTTATTTCTCATTCAATTTCCATCACTTCTGAAAGTAAGAATTCTGTTTTTCCCCTCGTCTTCAACAAAATCAGGCATTTTAAAACAACTTTGCAAGCATTTCGAAAGCACCATTCTCCAAATGGTTTTTTGAGCAGTTCCATTTTCATAGTCACCTTGGACAAATAATGCCAAGCCAAATGTTTTTAGTACTTTGAGTAAATTAAAAACGAATTATTTAGGAGAGCTCAGGAGGAAGGAAACAGGAATTCATTAATTAATTTTGACTTAACTGATTTGTGAGTGGTTAAATCAAATGACAGCAGCTTGGAGCCACAGGCTACCAGCTGAGCTAGATATAACAGGAGGAAGCTGAAACAGAAATGTTGAAGCAGCAAAATAAAATGCAGCCAGTGGCACTCTATGGCAGAGTCCCTGTACATGACAAACCTTATTTGTGACCCAAGGTTGTAAATTTTCAAACCAGCACTAAGGAGAAGACTTAAATGCATGTTTGAAGGCTGCATACCAATAAATCCAATGCAACTGGGCACCATCTAGGAGACTCCCCTTGTCTACCTGCGTGCTGTGTCGGTGCTTGTAACTCCAGCAAGTTCAGTGAACAGGAGAGAGCTGTGAGTGCATATAACCAATGGGATATTTGCTTTCTACCTTTAGAACTTGACAATCTGTCAGGTAAGTGAACAAACATTACTTTTCCAAACTTAGTAGGTTTGCCAACCTAAGATCATAACAGAATTCCAAGAATTAAAAAAAAAAAATAAAAATAAAAATTGGAGACATAAAAGGTCTCATTTTATACACACAATCTTTTATGGAGATAAGGAGTACTGAATCATTTGTCAGCACGGACTTTCAACCTTTCAAGCACTTCTTGCCTGTTATTTGCAGGTTAATCATTTAGGTGTATTTCTCAAAAAACATATTTATATAATAATGAAAAAATTCAGACTCTTTCCGGATGCTTCAGAGGAATAATGAAAACATTTCAAATATAGGCTTTAGGAGAACAATTCTACCGCTTTCTTAAAAATAACTCCACAGAAATAACCTGAGGTATCTGGTAGCCATTTCACTAAAGTGGGATTCATGATCCTATGTAAGGTCTTACGAACCGTAAAAAGAATTCTTTTCTCTGTAGAGATGAATACAAGAAAGTTACAACTGGACTCTCCTTTCCTCTGAATAATCCCTCTGAATTCATGACAATTTCTGTGAGAACTCTTACAGATGTAATTTGCCATGGAAGTTACCAATAGTCAAAGCAAGGTGAGGGAGGAAAGAATTTTGTGTAACTTGGCTTATTTAAAAAATACAACCAATCAAAAAAAAACAACCCAAGCAAAACCTTCCATTAAAATAAGGATACTGATATAGGAACATTTTATAGGGTTCTCCAGAGAAAAATAAAATATAAACAGCTCCCCAATCAATTATGTTAAGTCAGGTAGAACTGAAGTATTCATAGTCCTGTCTGAAAACAAAGCAAGTCTCTGCTTAACTTTGCTCCTGTGATTTCTGCTTACAGCAACGATGCAAAGAACATCACTCACCACCAATGAGCCAGACTATTACCACAAGACTTGAGAATTTTAACAGCTTTCTACTTTGTGCCAGTCTCCCATTAGATACAGGGTCTAGAAAAGGGACAGAAGTTAAATATAGCAACAGTAATGTGAAAAAAACCATCACCGTTGCTTCGAGCAGCTCTTTACAGGCAATCACTGTCAGAGATGAGACAATTTGAGAAGTGTTTTTACATTTCTTTTTTAACATTTCCTCTCAATGATGGCTAGCACTTAAAAATTAAGTCACTGCTAAATGCAGAATTCATTATTTAAGGTTGCTAAATGGTGAGCTTTTTAGTAATAGTAAATCCATAGAATGGACAGGCAGGACCTTTCTTGAAAGCTTGGATCACCCCATCGATGTTATGGGGAAAAAACCATAAACATGATCAAGTGAGGTAGGTGGTACTTAAAGAGAAGAGTGAAGTCTGACATTTAAATGTGTTTAGCAGATGCAGACTTGTATTCAGCAAATCTTAAACTTTCAGCTCTGAGAATTAGCTACGCTTTAATAGCATTCAGGGAAACAATGAGCCAATGTAGAAGCTGTCTGTTGAGTCACTGAACGTTGATTCAGTCTGAATGCATTCACCGCACTGTACCAAGCTACCAGTTGGGAAAGAGTGGGAGTTCATTAACATACAGAGAAAGAAACAGGCATGCTGGTGCATTGTATCGTCTGTTTCACAGCTTCATGTTCTACCTATAGGAATTGTGGCAAATGAATAACTTTTAGGGGACCTTAGCAACAATCAGCAGTCACAGTCTGCCTACAAACAGCAAATCGGTTTAAAATCACTTCTTAGCATATGCAGTGAAAACCATTACACACTGTCAACATGTTCAAGTCATTGTGCTAATGAGATGAGACAGGTTGTGTGACAAAAAAAAAGCAGCATGTTTCTCAGTGGTGAGAAGTAATGAGTCCATTGACCAGTACAGAAAACCTGAATCCTCCAATTAGACACATTTGGCAAGACACTTATCTTTGCATTCAGGCTTTCTGTTATATTTTAAGTTTGTGGGGTTTTTTAATCTATGTTTGGCTGAAACAAAAGAGCATATTCTGACAGCTGGGGCAGAGATCAGACGTGCTCATCCACATCAACGAGCTAGAAATATCTAGCTAGGTTTTATAGGTCAGTCCTCTTACTCTAAAGATTGTCAATGGTGATCTTGTGTCTGTTTGATCAACCATCTTAGCTATACTCTCTGCTATCAAACAGCTAGCTTTGATAAAGAAAGCAGCCAACCAAACTTTGTAGAAAGGCAAGAAAAAAAAGTAAATGTCCTTGAAGATTGTGCCCTTTTCTTGCTGTGATTAATTAAGCAATTAGAAGTATGATTGGTCTCTCTAAAGATGTCATAAAATATGGCAGCTTCCCGGTACCCAGAATAAATTAAGACAATATCTTCAGTCCTTTTATAAAGGACTAGAGCTGCAGGACAAAATGTTACATGCCTTACAAATTGGAGAAGTCTTCTCAGATATCACTGCAAAGCAGGATGACTAAGATGGACATGCCAAAGCTCTGGTCATAAATAGTTTGACTATTTTTATGTTACATCATCAACTCATGTTGCTAGATCAATAGACTTCAGCACTAACAATTTCAGTCTTTCAACATGTAGCTGTACTCCCATAAACCCTAGTGTCTTCTCATCAGCACAGGAAGTCAACAGGAAATTGCTTGCTCATGTAAGCTTGTAACCCCAGATCTGATTAAATAAAAGAGAGAACCAGACAGAACAAAAGCTAAGAAGCTAGAATAAAACTGGAAAAAAAAAAATAATAATAGGACTCTTCCAACGTACCCAGTTCTCTTTAAACTATCAGACTGAACACATAGTTATATCTCTCGGATATTCTCTCAGCTTTTGAAAAGATAACACGAGTGTCCTGTGACTTAACTATTAAATAAAGGGTCAGCAACCTTCACCTGACTTGAGAGGCTTTAGGCTTCTATCGGGAAGATCAAACCCTACTATTTTGTCTTGGCTGCTCTTGAGATATTTTGAAATTGTGACTTAGCTCTCAGACCAAGCCAAAACACAATTCTGTCAACCTATCTTTGGCCACTGATAGATAGGCTGAAGTATTTCAAGCTTTCTAAGTCACTCTTTTCTCACCACTATCTGCTGCAATAACAGTATGTCTCTGGCATGCCTTTCAATGAAGTATAATGAGAACAAAAGAAAGGCAGTAATATGATCAACAGTTTAAACAAGGTTTTATGTCAATCCCACTCCTCTTCTTAGTTATTTTCCTATGGTTATTGTAACTTTGAGAAGGAAGTTCATATTTATTACTTCACCAGCCGATTTAGCGATGGCTGACCAGAGCTTTGAAAATGCTAATTAATGAATTTATCATGGGAAAAAACCTTGATGTCCTTATTTTTGGCTTGGGAGTTTGGCAATATTAACTATTTCAGATAAGGCACAACTGTTTGCAAACACTATGATGAGGAAGGACAGACTGCAAAAAATCTTAACGATCTATTGCTTTTTATAATTTTATTTTGCAATAAGCATTAAAGAGTAAGTGCTTTATACACTAAAAATCAATTATGAAGAAGCAAAAAAAATAACAGCGCAGGTCATTTAGAAGAAAAATCAGTGACACACATTTAGAATGAACACAATTAATCCATACAACCCACTTAATCCAAAAATGCCATACAACAAATTGATCATTTTTGAGATAGGTGGTAGCATATTAACAATATGGATGTGCCAAGTTTACTGGAAACAATTCACTTACCTCACACAAGTGCTACTCTAGCCAGACCTTCACTTAGCATGCCAAACATCTATAACTATCTGATGCATTTAAATGGCTTAGGAAAATGTACAGAATGGAATAATCAATTGTCAAGGGCAGAGAAGCATTCACTGTGGCTATCATTTTGCAGTCCTCATTGAAATGCATAGTTTTTCTATAGCTACTTGTATGGAAGAATATTTAGAACCTGTCTGAATGTACATAACAGGATTATTACTAAAAAGTCCACAGGAAGCCATAGCATAATACAGAGAAAACCTCACAAATACAAAATTAACATCTTCAGCTAGCTGCATCCTTCATGAGACACATTACAAGGTCCCACCATCAACACCGGTTCCTCAGCTTCACCTAGACCATTACAAGTCTCTGAATTTTTTATCTTGCAAGAGTAGTAGTAGCACCAATTTCCTGGCCCTTGCACCCCTTAATAGCAAATATTCATCTTTCCTCTTAAAAACATTACATGTTTCATCTCTCCATCCTGTAATACCTTATCACCACAAGAGACAGTTGCCTGAAATTGCTCTAAAATAAATGACAGCTCTCTTAGCTCTTTTGTAACTGTGTTGGAGCAAAAGAGAGCCAGTCCTGTGAGTATGGTTGAAGAACACATAGTTCTACTTTGCATACAGAGCTGGGAACTGGCTTGTAATTAAAGCAATCTAAAGTTTGCTAGATGGTTTCAATACAGAAAGGCTAAAATACAAATAGGAAACGTTCTGTTCAGCATTTTAATACAAGCCACAGTCCAAATTGGTTCATAAAATGCAATCTGTGAAACTTATCTTTGATCTGTAAGTTACTAGAGAAAAGGATCGTAAAGAGAAGCTGTGATAAACAACTAGATTTTCTAGTTTCCTCTCCTTAGAACTATCTCAAAAGAGACTCCACCACTCCTTTGGAAGTTCTTTTCCTCCTAAAACCTGGTCCATGGATCTGTTCCTAACCATAGATAAAAGGACAAGTTTTCATTAGGGTGCAATTAGGCATGCATCTCCATTACTATTAACAATGTAATAAAGAATAATAAGGCAGAAATAAGAACATTAACATTTTTTCAAGGTAACAGATCATTCTTAATGGAAACCGCGTGCCTTAATTCCCTGTACATGGTAATACAAATGTAGCTCATTTTGTCAGTTCATAAGGAGAAAAAGGACAAACCTAACAAAAAAAAAAAAAAAAAAAAAAGTGACACTCCATCCCACCCTGCCCAAGACTAACAAAAGCAAGAATGAAATGCCGATCTTCTGAAAATCGTTGGGAATTTTCCTTTTACTTCACTGTGGAAAAATTTCATGTCATGACTACTTATTTACTGCTTTAAAAAATGTTAGTAAGTACAGATTTACATACAAATCTATACCAGAAACATGCCAGAAATGTGAAACTAATCTTGGTCAGAGCTAAAATAAGATTTGATCCAATATCAAATGAAGAGCATGAGCATTATCTGACTTCAGGAGGTTCGGGATGGAGTCCATTTGGAGACTGCTCACTGAGGAGGATTTCTATGCTAATTACAGTGGTTTCTTTGCCAGAGAGGAAGACAAAAATGTATTTAATAAAAGGCATTTTATGGATTTGAAAGCAAAATGTCTGGTCTCCAGCGCTGGAGTAGAAAGGAAAGGTTTATTTTCTTTGTTATAATTCACATTGTAAAAAAAAACCCCAAAAGCCAAACCCAAGAACACCATCCAACACACCTTGTTATTATTATTAAAACAGAACAGGGCAGTTATTTTCTCTGTAATTATATTTTGGTTTATGCATTACCATATTTCCTACTGCAAAAGGTATTAATTCACAGCAGCTGCGATGAACCACAAGTTGACAATCTAACTAGAAATTTGACAAAATATTTGATTGGTTGTCCTTGGTGATAGAGATAGTCATTCAGCCAACAAAATTAAACATAACACCTTCAAGCCAACTCTCTATAAGGGTTTTTTTCGTGTGTGTGTGAACTCCAGCTGACCTATATGAAAAGCTTGATGTACAGGAAAATTTAGGAAGACAGACTTATAGGAGATGATATGCTGGATTAGGCCATTGGTCATAGATTTAGCTGAGCATCAGTCACAGAAGTCAGTAATAAAGCTTACAAAATCAGGGTAAAACCGATACAGTAGAATCGTATGTCTGCAGGTAATCTCCTGTCTCACAAAAGTTAGTTGAAAGCTGGTTGTTATAGGAACTATGAAAGCGTTTAACAGTTGTGAACCACATCTCCTTTCATGAAAACATTCCAATTTGTATGGCAGCACGGTTCTATTCTTGCTCTTCCTATAAGTGGCCATACCCGTCTTGAGTAGTGCCAATCACTTGGCTTCAGTAATTGGAAACTACCTGTGGGAGGCTTATACAGAAAGCACAGGGGCCTCGTACTCCTGCTGGAACAAATATTTTTGAATCTGTGCCAAAAAAAGATTTACACAGCTGAAGAAAGTGCATGTTGTGCTACTTATTAACAATGCTATGGTTTTTATTGCTTGTTTTGCTTTTATCTAGTTTGCTTTGGCAAACTTGTTTGTTACTCTTCCCTTCATTCACACACATAAGATGCTGAACATATTCTGAAATGGCTTTTCTTTATATCTCTTTTTATGGCAAGATATCAACTGTTTTAGTAAAAGGCTTCCATTTCAGTGCAAATCTCAGAAAACACCGTGGAAAATAAGTACGTGCCAATGTCAATATGATTTTTTAAGGTATTAAATGCCTATTTGTTTTCTCCTTATGCTCTTTTTATTGCTGCCATGATGCTGAGGAATGCTAAACTGCCCCATTGGACTGTTGTGAAAACTGGAATCAGGCATCTCACAGCTTTCCACTTGAGCTGCAGAACTCTAAAAGGTGAAGGGCAAATTCTCTGTGTGGTTTTGCATCACTGCTGGAGCCATGAGAGAATCACAGAATTGTATTGGTTAGAAGAGACCTTTAAGATCATCAAATCGAACCATTAACCCAGTGCTGCCAGGTGACCACTAAGCCATGTACCTAAGCACCACATCTACACATTTTTAAATAATTCCAGTGATGGGGACTCCACCACCAACCTGGGCAACATGTTCCAATGTTTCACAACCCTCTCTCTAAAGAATTTTTTCCTAATATCCAGCCTAAATCTCCCCAGGTGCAACTTAAGGCCATTTCCTCTCATCCTATCACGGAGAGACCAACCCCCACCTCACTACAACCTCCTTTCAGGTAGTTGTAGAGAGTGACAAAGTCTCCCCGAGTCTCCTTTTCTCCAGACTAAACAACTCCAGTACCCTCAGCTGCTCCTCATAGGACTTGTGCTGGAGACCCTTCAGCAGCTTTGTTGTCCTTCTCTGGACATGCTCCAGCACCAAAAAGTCCTTCTTGCAGTGAGGGGCCCAACACTGGACACAGTACTCAAGGTGTGGTCTCATCAGCGCCAAGTACAGGAGGACAATCTCTTCCCTCCTCCTGCTGGCCACACTATTGCTGATACCAGCCAGGATGCCATTGGCCTTCTTGGCCACCTGGGCACCCTGCTGGCTCATATTCAGTTGGCTGTCGACCAATAGTTCCAGGTCCTTCAACCATAGAGCTGGATCATTTTGAAAATCTTTCTGGCACATGGACTGCTGCATTTCAGTGTTTTTTCTTAGGAAATACACGTGTTATGTTCTCTGTGTATTAATGCCTGCCCTCTGCTTTGTTTTTAAATCCTTTTTATCTTTTTAATAAAAGGTAAAAGCTGAAGTCATTCATGACACAAGTCCCTTAAAACAAACAAAAAAACCCCCCACAACTCCTCCCTTGCTGCAGTTTTAGTTGTAGGTGGGCTGCATGTAAACTTGTGCAATACTGAGGTGAGAAAATTGCCGCTGTGTTATATAAGGTGTGGTTAGATAAAATGAGTTTGGATTCACTTCTTTAAAAAAAGAACAGCTTCTTAAATTGCTGTTACTCCTATCACTTCACAGGTCCGGTTGTGCCAGGATAATATCCCTTTAGCTGTATCAGTACTTAGCTCAGAAGCAACACCTCAAGAAGTTTTCCATATTTTCCTGATTTTTTTTTTTTCCTCGTGGTACTTAATTGCCAAAATATTAAGTGGTTCAAGTCACCAAAACAGTAAATCATTGAGACCAAGGAAACTTTCAATTCATTCACAGAGATTCAAGCCCCGCATGTCTTCACATGGACAGCCATTTCAATTTCTCCTGGCCTACAGTCAGGATGACTTCACATGGTTAAGTGAAAACAGAGCCGGGTTTATTGCACGTGTTTATCATGCAAAGTACCAATGGCTTGGGCAGGACGCTGGTTCAGCAACAGCCACAACTCCAGGATTGCCCTTTCAGGAATACAACCACATAGTGTTCAGTCACTGTGTGCAAGGTGGATGTGGGAACTTGCCTCCCGTATTTCCCTCCACAGTTTATTGGCCATACCATATACTTTAACATACTTTAACAGCGGTTCAGATCAATGACTAGCGGGCTGCTCTGCCTGGGGGTCTAGGCAAGGCCTTCATTATTCCTGAAGACCCACAGAGGCTGTAACAGCGACGCTCAGGTCTCCCCTCTTTCCTGACTGGCAGTACCGTGACCAGGATGAAAGAGGAAAGGCAGCTCGAATCTTTAGGACAAGATAGTAAAATAAAACCAAAACCTCCAGGCACTTATAAACCCAATCATCTTACTACTTTGCGCATCCAATCCTAAACCAGGCCTCAGACTGTGCACGGATGATCACCAGGCTCTGCCTCCAAAGGATGTTCCTGGCATGGCCAGTATCAGAAGGGGCAGAGTACTGCACATGAGGTTCCAAGGAGAACAGTTGGTACTTGATGAAAAGTTGGTGTGGGTGGTGTTTGTTTTATTTTGAAGTGTGTGTGTGTATATATGCATACATAGATATGTATGTACATATACATACATGCACACATATCCTTTGAAATCACGATTTACTTTTACAGAATTTCTACTTTAAGCCATAGCTTCAGCCAACTGATCTGGTGAAACAAGGCCTAGAGGTCTGCGATCCTCAAGAATGTTTTCCGAAGACCACTGTCTTTGCTCCCATGTCATCTCTTGGCTTGTCAGGATGAGAACTTTGGAATGAGAGCTTTGGAAACCTCCTCAACCACTTTGTCAAATCCCTTCCAATCTTGTAGCTCTGGACCATTTCACTCCAGTGGCTTGGAACAAGATATGAATTGTTTCTAACCAGATTTTCACCAGCTCTGCTGGCAATACATACTTTTTTCACAGCTTCTCTCAGCTGTAGTTTAAATCATAAAGTACCAGGTACCTGACAGGCAGCCGTGGTCCCACAGACACATGGAAATACACTGCGAGGAAGTACACAAAAAGCTAAAGACAAGTTAAGACTTCTGGACACTGTACTTGGACTTTCAGCGTGGGTGGCCTTTGCTACCGCCTTTGGCAACACGGAGAAATACTACACAACGCAAATGTGTGTCTAAGTTCACTCCTGTATGACATATCCTTCTAAATTATTTAGTCCCTGCTTGGAAAACAATCTGGTTCTAAATTCTTTAGAGTAAGGAGTCCACTTGCCAAAGGGGAAAAAAACATGCTAAAGCAAACTGAAGGGAACACTAAGCTACTCTCAATGTCCTACACAAAGCGAAAATGAGTTTTCTTAAAAACACAAATAAATCTCCTTTATTCCTCACTAGGAGTCTCAGGCAAAGCAGCAACAGTAAACTAAGAGCTTCTCTCATCTGAATGGTTTCTGAAACGTACCATAGGGTTGTCACTACACTGGACATTGAGCCCTGGATCCAGGGCCAGGATATGCTGCACATTACCATTACAGAGCACAAACACGGTATCAGTAATTTTATAAAATGCATTCATTTGTCCTTGTTATGCATAGACTTCAATTACAGCTCTAAATCTCCACTGTGCCTCATAACATTCACTTTTCCATGGCAGGATCATTAAGTGCATAAAATGCTTCAGACAGTCTCAGTCTCCTTCCTTCTCTTTCTCTCCTTGGGAAACCATGCAACTTCCATTCCAAACTTGTTTTACTGCCTAAAATCTGCTTTCTAATAAGCTTATGATAAACTGTGGAGCATTTCTGTTTAATTTTTTCTTTGCCTCATAATTCACAGTGAATTTTTGGAAAGGAAACATTTCAAAACCTGTTGCCTAATTAAGTGGAAGTCAGTGATCAGATATTTACGTAAAGGCAGGGGCAGATGCAACACCCTGAGAAAGCAGGGAGGAGAATAGCGGATTGCACAGCAAGCTGCAGCCGTTTCTCCTGATCCAGAGGGGTCTTGCCCTTTCGTGGCTATGTCCAGTCAATGACAGAGGCACACGCGCTTGCACTGGGCCATGTGAACAGGGAAGGGCTGTGGTAGGATGAGAGATTACAGCTATGACAAAGCACCCACTTTCTAGGCTGCTTCCTTGTGGCACTGGCAGCATTTCTCCTGATCTGATCACCCACAGAGCCAACACAGAGAGTCAGTGGCTCAGCAGCTGCAACTGAAACATCATAAGCTGAGCTTATGAAATTAAGCTAGGGATAGCTGATTGGCAGCATCTCATCCAGGGAGCAGGAGGACAGGGATAACTGGGGAATGACAGAACACATTGCACTCCCTCGTAATTTCATTACTGTGTAAAACACTGAGAAAAGTGGACATACTAAAAAAATTAGTCTCCTCTTTCTGCCATTTTAATATTCCAAAAGGCCCCTGATTATCATTCTTTAAGATAAGGTAGCCCTATGGTCACCAGTAATAACAACGGCTGTATTGCACTGGGGCTGTAAATTCATAGCACCATACTCCTTACCCCAAAAGGATTTGAAGAGTGCAATGACAATTTAACTAGGCTGGGGGAACAGTATTCGTCTTCATTATAAACAGCTTCCCTTAGAATTATACATGCATATACACACACATACACATAAAAAAAGTAGGGGTGATCTGTATTGAAGTTCTTATTGGTTCAACATTTGCTTTCAGACCGTGATGCAAAAAACCAGTCTCAAGGTGTATACTTTACAGAAAAACACTAATCTCCATAAAATTACAAGCAATATGTACCCTGAATGTTTTTCCATTCTCCAATGAAAGACACTGGGGTTTTGTCTTTTCTTCATTTTCTTCAGAATGAGACATAATTTCTCTTTTTAAAATCTGGCTGGAAACTTCAAGCATCTGCAGCAAATCACCCTACTAACATAGATTCTGACTTATGTTCTCCAATAATCGCTGTGATTGGTTTTCCAGAAGATTAAACCTTCTGTGCTACTTTACGTGTAGTGTAGAATGCACTTGTTTTTAGATACAGAAGGAGAATATGGTAATTTTAAATATAAAACCAATTTCTAGTTTCCAATTAGCCACCATGACATAAGAGAATCATTCTACTTCGTCTTCATGATAACTTTAGTGACTTTCATATCAAACCAGAGTTTATGCAGGGCTAAAATGCTGGGAAAGGTGAGCAGTCTAACTCTGGAGACATGACTCCTGTAACAAGAGGGTATTTTGAGACCTAGACTACAGGTATGGATGCAGAATACAATAATTAAGGATTTGCTGCCAGCACAAGCTCTCCAGAAGAGACTATCCAGGTCCATAGTGGGACAGGTTATTTAAGATTAAATCCTTCACCTCTCCTATTCAAGAGCGAGAAGAATCCAATCACCGTTTAGCTGCGTCCTCAGAATCTAGCATCAAGAAGACTTTATGTATTATGGATCCCGAATTCTTTTACGAGACACAGGCACATTTGAACACCTTTATTTGACAGAAGAGCTTGGAACGCAGAAAGTTTAGGTGACTTATACCCCAGATAAAATGATAGCAGAGATGAGAAATAATAGCCTGCCTCTAGTACCCACTACTCTATGGTTGCCTACCCTGCTCAGACAAAATCCTATCACCTCTTTCTATTTACACACAACAAACAGGGACCAATAGAAAGTTGCCAGAGTACCTGGCATGCCTTGCTCTGTAGTCAGTGCCCTATTCCTGCAGGGCAGCCAGTGTAATTACTGCTTAAGAGCTGCTTTTTTGCTGAATGCTGACACTTGCAAGAAGAAAAGTTACAGCTGCCAAAAGAAGAGTAATGATGCAGCCCTCTGGTAAACATAATGAACAAAAATACCAAGGGAGAAGGGGAAGAATCGCTGCTCAAGAGCACCACTGGAGAAGGTGGCCATTGCTTCCAGATCTAAAGTTTCCCTGGGGTTCAGACAGATTATTCATTTCAAATATTTACCTGACAATTGTTGGTATTTTTCTATAAGATATATATTGCTTGAGAATATTTCTGACAGAGAACGTATGTTTTTCAAAGTAAAATATTGATTTTCAGGTAAACGTGCCACTCTGAAGGCTTGAAATGGAAAAGGTGAGTTACAGACAAACCTTCTCAGGTCCTTCATTTTTCTCACATAAAATACAACACACTAAACCCATCTGTTTTAGGCCAGGTTATTTTTTCATTTTTACCTGACTAGAAATAAGATTAAATTTTCTCAGCCAAAAGAAAAATGGAAAAATATTTCTACTATTAACAGAAAAAGCAGAAACACTTCTCTGACTCTGAGGTTTGCCAAGTCTTACAGACTCAGATGCAATCTTCCTGAGAGGTTTGGCCCACTCAGATTAAATTCTATAATCACATGCTTCTCTGAAATGTGGACTTGTGCTCCTCCATTTTCTAGAGCTGCTATGTAAAGTTATATTTTACTTTTGGAAATAACAAAAGCGGGAAATTTGTTTCATAAAGGAGGATATTTTATTGGATATTTGAGGAAGTATAGCAAAGATTTTCCTTTCTGGCAGCATATAGGACTGAATCCATTCCATTATACTAAAGGCAGTTTAAGATAATCCATCAACAAAACCTACTCCCATCCAAGTCACAGAATCACAGAATCAAAGAATCATTTCAGTTGGAAAACACCTTTAAGATCATCAAATCCAACCATTAACCCAGCACTGCCAAGTCACCACTAAACCACGACAGTCAGCGCCACATCTACACGTCTTTTAAATACCTCCAGGGACGGGGATTCCACCACTTCCCCGGGCACTCTGTTCCAATGTTTCACAACCCTCTCTCTAAATAATTTTTTCCTAATATCCAGCCTAAACCTCCCCTGGTGCATCCTGAGGCCACTTCCTCTCATCCTACCACTTGTTTCTTGGAAGAAGAGACCGACCCCCACCTCCCTTCAGCCTCCTTTCAGGTAGTTGTAGAGAGTGATAAGGTCACCCCTCAGCCTCCTTTTCTCCAGGCTAAGCAACCCCAGTTCCTTCAGCCACTCCCCTTAGGACTTGTGCTCTAGACCCTTCACCAGCTTCGTTGTCCTTCTCTGGACAAGCTCCAGCACCAAAAAGTCCTTCTTGCAGTGAGGGGCCCAACACTGGACACAGTATTCAAGGTGTGGTCTCATCAGCACCAAGTACAGGGGGACAGTCACTTCCCTCCTCCTGCTGGCCACACTATTGCTGATACAAGCCAGGATGCTGTTGGCCTTCTTGGCCTCCTGGGCACACTGCTGGCTCATGTTCAATCGGCTGTCAACCACACCCCCAGGTCCTTTTCCGCTGAGCAGCTTTCCAGCCACTCTTCTCCAACCTGTAGAGTTGCAGGGGGTTGTTGTGGCCCAAGTGCAGGACACGGCACTTGGCCTTGTTGAACCTCATCCAAGTGGCCTTGGCCCATCAATCCAGCCTGTCCAGAGCCCTCCGTAGAGCCTCCTGACCTTCAAGCAGATCAACGCTGCCACCTAACTTGACACCATCTGCAAACTTACTGAGAGTGCACTTGATCCTCTCATCCAGAGCATTGATAAAGATATTAAAGAGACCGGGCCCCAATACTGAGCCCTGGGGAACACCACTGGTGACTGGCTGCCAGTTGGATCTGACTGCATTCACTACCACTCTTAGGGCCTGGCCTTCCAGCTAGTTTTTCATCCAGCAAAGAGCACGTCAAGTCCCACATTTATGCACACAGATTCATACATATACAGTTTGCACATACTGAGTAGTTAATTTGCTTTCAGTGGACCTTTCCATATTGTGACCTTGACTAATCAAGGGATCCTAGATCTGCCATCAAATTGTAGTCTATTCAAATCACAAAATTTGGTGGTTTGCACATGATAGCAGAAATTATCATTCTGGATAGACTGGAGAACAGCTGTATGTGCTGCTGTAGCACATCATGTCCTTAACTCTGGGGCATTGCCCCAGGTACGTCATCCTCAATTTCTCAGCTGAAAAGTAACTAGTATGCTTTACCATACAATTGAAAATATTTGAGATACAACACACCAGATTAGTTGCTGAAATTGTGCAGTTTCTCCAAGGCTAGAACCAAGATGATTAGAGAACAGATGGGTATTTCTTGAGCCAATAGGTAAAATTTTCAAATTAAACAAGAGGGACACACAGTGAAAGAAACATTTCTACAAATGTGAATAATATTTTCATACATAGGACTTCGGCAGCTGATGGTCCCTTTTCTATTCTTGTATAGTAATGTTCAAACCCAACAGAATAATCATGCCGTTATTTATATTCAGAGAAGATAATGACCATGCTATTGAGGCACATGACAGTGACAAGTTAGACCTTTGGCAGGAGTATGTTTGAAAGCAGACAGATAATAGAGAAGAATAGCAGTAAGTTGCAATAAATTCCAGCAGCAGCCTTGTCAGACTCATGCTTTTATTCCAGTATATTGCTAAAACTCCCTTCAGAAAGAATATAAACATGAAATTACTTTGAGCTGCTGCATCCTGATCAGAGACAGCTAGCAAGAGCTTCCAAAGCTAGAAGCTGAGCATGATAAAAGAGGAGTAGAAAAGAAAAAGGTTATGTTCCGTTATGCTTCTTTCAAGCAGAATGGACCTCTTCTGCCAGCATCATCTGCAGGAAAACCAATCACTCTTGATTTGATTATTCCTTTGATTTCACAATGGGTGGAACCCTCCTGTCAGTAAAGTCAACAGGAATTTCTACTGTGACAGTAATGGGCTTTATCCTGTTCATTTGAGATAATTTCTTTGTCAGGAGATGTTCCAATTTTTATTAAACAAAATTAATACAGCTTTTGTTTGTTTGTTTCTAATGGGTGTTCCACAAAAGAGCTTGTCTTATTGATTCCAACTGCTAAGTACTGACATGTTTGCAAAAATGGTGCATAGTTGACAGACAGGAAAAATATTTAATTTTCTTCAATCAAAATGTAGAAAGATTCTAATCCCACCATTAAACCAGTAGAGACAATGGACGTGATTTCCTCTTACAGATTGGGTGGTTTTTTCCCCTAAATGTCCCCCCCCACACACACATTTATTTATTCTAATATTCTTGTAATGTATACCTGACAACCTTCTTTGGACCTCCTTCAACAGCAGACATAACCCAGGATTAGTACTGCACTCTTACCTTTGCTGTCTTGTCTTCTCTTCAGAACCAGCAGCATAGGTGCAGTACAGGCTAACAAGGTATGCCACCAATTTCACTCTGCAGAAATAAAAGCATGTGGTAACTTCAGAGCTGTGATAAAATTCTCTCATCCAACACTTTTCCAAGCTATCTGACAGAATTGCCATTTCAGAGATTAAAAGTTTTACAGTTCCGTGATTAAACCTAAGGTGAAAGATCAGCAGAAAAAAAATAACAAATTTCTCCTCAGCCTCTTAGATTCGGTGTTTCAGTAGCTGTCATATAGTAGCTGCTCGTACTGAAAGCCCCCGGGTACCCTCCATCCCCTGGTTTGCTTAAATAAATGTATGGTAAGACAAAAAACTGAAATACGTGGCAGGTCTAGTTCTGACTAATCTTTATTCCAAAGCAGTTTGTATTTCCCAAGTTATGCTGTATATCAAGCTATCAAAGGATATTTTTATTAGTTTTTGAATTTCAGCTTTACATCATTATTCCTTACATTAAATCTGGCACGCACATTTACTCAAAGCATCAACCTTCATCTATAGTCTTTATGTTTTGACAAGACTAGGGATATTACTTTCTCTTACTTTTGTGCTTGATTATTAGACTTACATGACTTACACTGATATTTATCAGCAAAGCTGAAGAAGCTATTCTGCCTTTTGTTAGGCATCTGCATCACTTTTTTATGTACAGCCTTATAGGTAATAGAATTACATTATGACTCCAGCACTATGTTTATTATATTGGATCAAATTTGTTTGCAAATGGAAATATTACATTCAAGCTGCATTAAAATAAATAATCTCCAGAGATCTGCAGATGGTATATTACTCATGGTGAAGGTTTCTGTACATACTAATAGTTACCCAGTTCTTCCAAGTACTCAATTTACTTAATACTTTCAAAGCAATACATCTAGTATCTCCCATTCCCATACGCATGGATTAACTGCACAGCAGCCTTTTGCAGGGTTGCATTTCTGGAAAGGACAAACATAATGACAGTTCCAGGCTCCACTTCAGTTTAAATTAAAGCATACCTCTTCTGATTCCAAACTGCACCGATATTATAAAATAGCAAACAGTAATTATAAAGGTAACAAAGCATCAACTCAAACACAGCTGCATAAAACATCGCCTTCGCAAAGTATGAACACTCGCTTATTTACGCTTCAGAAACTATTAATTCTTTATCTCACAGCAATAGCATTTAACAGTCCCATGAAACAAATGTAGAAAATGACAGAAGTGCAGTAAAGGAGCAATATCATATGAATGCCAAAAATACACACTTGAGATACAGACTCTGTGATTAATGCCTTCGAAGCTCATTCAGCTTTGAGTCCAGAGCAGACTCCTACAGAAGGACCATTTCACAATAAAAAGTCATCTTTCACCTGTACCTTTAACAAATTTGGAAGATGAGGTAGAATGATTCAGATTGTATTTGGAAGACTTAGACAAGTGGGTGCTGCCCAAATGAGCCTTAACCTTCTACTTATGAAGTCCTGGTTTCTCCCAAGACCGTCTACTAGTTGGAAAGCATTTTCTGTATATACAGCAATTGCAACAACCACCTACGTTTCACAGCGGTATTTTTAGAATCAAAACATTAGGTATGAGAACATATCTAGAATATCACCTCTCAGGAACATTGTGGACACGTAGATTCCCCTCCATCTTCTGCACATGTATGAAATTTAGCTTACACCTCTTTCTTACTATTACCTGATACCACCACCCCCCCAAAAAACCCCAAAGAAACAGGTTACAGAAAAAAGTTAGTGTTTTATGGTAATAGACCCTTTTTTTGTTTCCCTTTCAAGAGCAAAGATATCTCAGCTGCTTATCTTCTTCCCAAATAAGCTTTACAATAGTTACTTCAGAGGAAGTCAAATCAAGTGATTAGTGCTGTTCTGCCTCCACAAAGCAGATCAAAAACATGAATAATAAAAGCCGCTGTTAATGTTTCTCTGAGAAGTTTCTACCAAGGATGTGCTGTGCCTGAAACCAGTATGCAGGGAGATATTCTTTGCTTGCTCATTGGCTTGGAAAAATATTAATGAAATTACTTGCTTTTAAAAGAGAAAGAGGCTGAGGCTTTTTTTAGGCTGGGAGCAACTGGCACCATAATGTATTTTCTGCGCTATGTGTAACACCTGGCAGCATCTCCTTGTAGAGCTATAAAAGAGAGTTGCTTGTACAACTTGGAAAGGAGGCAATTTACTGAAATTAGGTAATTCACCACTTGGGAAAAAGTGCTCTGTGCTCTCCTTGGAAAACCCCACAGTATCTCTAAGGAAAGGCAAGGGCAGTCTTTGCCCTTGCGTTGCTCATTAGCCAAATTGCAGACACAGCTATTCATTTGGTGAAATTGAAGATCAGCTAAACTAGATCTCACAGCTCTGTGCCGTTTCCTCCAGTACGCTGTTTCTGACTGTAACTAATAGTAGATGTTTCAAGGAAAGGTAGGAGATCCCCAAGTGACTATGTACAAGATGATGTTTTAGCAGCCTGTGCATAAAGAAGGATGTTCTCCAGACCGATAGCATGAGGTTTTTACAACAGTTATTGACAGACCTCAAACCAAGTAACATCCAAGTGGAAGCTTTGCTTTCTGCCAAAGCTAAACTTTTTTGCAGGAAAATTTACAGTTTTAAGTTGCAGTGGCAGACTAAGAACTCTTTGCAACAGCTTCCTTCCCAGAGATTGCTTCTAAGCGCCATCTGCTTCTCTTCAAGCTTGGGTTACTTCCAGCAGGCACACAGCCCCAGTGCATTTGGAGAAAATGGGAGAGGGGTCTGCACAGACACCCTCTCCCTGCTCGTCTGCCTCCACACCACACCAGGAGATGCAGATGGGCCCACAGCATGAGACTGCAACCAAGAAACAGCGCCGCCCCCACCCCACCCCTCCCCCTTTTTTTTGTTTTTGTGGCCTGAGGACTATGGAGTGCCAAAATCTTTCCGCAGCTTCAGAGGAGCAGTACTGCTGGGTAGCAGGCAACGATCCTCCAAGCTGGCAACACTGTGGGCAAGAGAAGAGAAGAGACTCGCAGGGAAGGCTTACAGGGGAGCTTTCCTAATGAGATCTAAGCCCAGTTTTGAGGTAACAGCTCCAGCTTTCTGTTACTGACATCACCAACAATTGCTATTATCTGACCTGGATGTTCCTAGGACTTCTCAGCTTCCTTTCAGGCTCTTATTTTAAGTAATGCACCTGAACGTCATGATTTGTCTGACCAGGAATCTAGTCCCATTTTTGGTTTTGAGAAGTCCAGCTCCCTCCTGCAAATTTTCTTCCTACTTCACTTTAAACATAAAACTAGAATTAATCCTGAAAAAGTTACTGAACATTTTCTTTTTTAGTAGCCTACTGCATTTCCATAATTCTTACATTCTTCTGACTTAATGGTAACAGCAGGTGGTATTACAACTGCATGATCTTCCCAAGAAGCAAAATCCGTTAAGGACTAATTTATCCGTTACCCATCACTTAAACGCCTTTGCTGGAGGAAAAGTTAATACCAGTTTTCAAGGTGATCACTACCTCCATGATCACTTATGCTTCCTCTGCCAGCCTTCTGACTGAATTGCAAGGCAGTATGAATAAAGTGAGGAGCACTGGAGAATATAATTTTCATTTCGGTAAGGAGACTTTCAAATATTATCAGCTTAGTATCCCAAAAGTCTAATTCAATTTGCAATGGAAAATGCATTCTTACGTGGATGCTTTGCATGTATTATAACCAATTTTGCTTAAAAGTGCATTCTGTGCTCCCTGGGTGTAGAAGACCAAAATGACCATCACAACACAGCAGTGACAGAAATATTTTCATGTTTTGAGTAAAAATAATTTGATTGCAAAATGTCTGCCATACAGAGCACCACTTATGCCAAACATGGAACCCATTCAGAATTATTATGCTTCTTATGTCTTACCTTTACATTAAGCATAACTCTTTTTGCACCTTGATCTGATTTTAAACTTTAAATTCTCACTCTATAATCAGATGCAGCAGCAGGCGTATTTCATTCTGCCAGTTCAGAATAAAGGCTATATGCTGTGGCATACTATTTGACTTTTCAGTGTCAGCATGAATGACTCTTCATTTGAAAGATTTAAAAATCTTAACTTCATCACTCAAGTGTTTTCAACATTCACCTACAGCTCACTTAAATTTGGAGGGTGCAAAAGGTTTTAACATGGAGATACTAGCAGCTCTCTACAAGGCAAGCAAAATGAGTATCATTTATTCCCCTTAAGGTTTCAGCAGTACCTAAATAGTTGGACTTAGAGAAAAATGATCTGGTCTGAATGTTGAGAACTCCATTTGCTATGCTTCATATCTGTGCAACTCCAGACTTAAACAATCCCAGGAGTTTACTTCTTTTTCTTCCCAAGCATTATGAATCCTTGAATGCCTCGCTAACTCAATCAGACTGGATTTAACTTTATCTTCTGCAGGGACTGATAGATCCTACAAGTCTTAAGCTCTCCATCTTTAGAAAAGCTGACTAAACCATCTCCACTTATAACAAGGGGGGAAAAAAAAAAAAAAAGACAGTCTCGAAGATTACTCAGCCTAACTTCACAATTCTCATAGGAACCATTTTCCATTGAGATCCCATATTTTAATAGTTAGATTTCTTAATATGTCTCCTGATATTTGACCTCCCTCTTCAGAAATAAATGGTCTGTTGTCCATGAAGGGAACCAGGTACAGTTTTACTCAGTCGTGTTCTTTGTAAAGTTTTTGAGGCACCTGGATCTGGTAAACTCCATTCCAAAGTCTTTAAAGAGCTGCCACAACTACCTTTAAAACTTTGTGAAGGATGAACATGGTAAAAACACCACAAAAGAGTAACGGGAGAGCGTATCTATGAAACTGATAAAAAAAATGGAACTCTAGAACAGGTGTCTTGAAGAGACTGTGTAGTCTCCAATTTGGAGGTTTTCAGGATGAAATTTCTGATCTCTACTAACACAGACTTCTGCTGAGACTTTTCCAGACGTTGAGGTGTACATCATGCCTCTCTTCCATTTAGATGTTTTGATTTCTAATAGTGTGATCTCACATTGCAGTCTTCCTCTCAAAGACAATGTCTAGACCCTCTGACAAATGGGCTATCACATTACTCAATTAAAATACAGAAGTCATCCTCTTCTAGTCAACTGATTTTGTATGACATGTAGGTATTTAATATCTTTAAGAGCATTCAACATCTTAAGCTTACCAGAAGTCTGCCAAGAGGTCAAAGAGTTATGAGAATACAGACAGTAATATTGACACTGAGGAGAATCACATGCACTTCATTTCATTATAAAAAGAAGCTAAAACTTGAAGTTTTCTCATGTTAGATAAAGGAATTAAAACTTGAGCATATACTCAGCCACTTCTGCCTTGCTCTTGCAGGTTGAAGCAATAGCCACAGATACTGCTTCACGCTCATAATTTGTCAGAAATATAGGTCAAATCTGTTCCCCCAACTCCCTACAAAAACAAACTTCTCTCTGATTAACACAACTTTTATACTTCATTACAATATTTTAAAGATATTGAACCATTTTCTGTTCTAAATAAGGAAAACATTTTCTCTACAGACCAATGGCCAAAACAAATCTTTTTATTTGGGGTCAGTCGAAACTTGTATTATATTTCACGTACAAAGACACAGTATTTTGATGTCTTCTGAAATTAAAAGCAGTTTTGGGTAACAAAGTCAAGATCTGGATCAAAATTAATTCCATAATATGTGCTACTGCTGGAGTAAATAACAAAACCAAAGGCATTCAGTTTCAGTGCCTCATTTGTTTTCACCTCAAGCAGGTAAAGCCATCTTTCAGACCGCAGAAACCTCTCTTCTACTTCACGATCTACTCAAGAGATGATGAAGAACTTGTCTTCCAATAAAGGACGTAGCCTCGTGAACAACCTGATAGAAATTATGAATGATTTCACATACGCCTTGACCCTCTGAACAGTGAAAGGCGCAGAGAAGTCCATGCGGTGTCGAGGCTAAACCCCTGACAGACCAGGATTAATTCCTGGAGCAAGATACCAAAAGGCTGGAGCACATTACCCAAACTCTTGTGATGCTATGAGCCACAGGAACGTAAAGAGCTACCCAGACAGTCTGTCCTAACTCGGACAGGCCTCCTCAGTCATATGTGTAATGTCATTTAACTATTTCTCACAGGCTTGGAGTACCCTGTAAAATGAGTCTGTGTTCACTATGTTTCACCCAGAAAAATAAGTATCAGATTTTGATTTAACTTTTAAATTAGTTAAAAGTTTTCTTTTCTTTCCCTAGAACATCTGCTTTCATGATGCCTTTCATAGCCCACGTGATGTAACAGTAATGCATAGTTACATGTGTACTGCATTTGTCTGCCATTAATACCGAACGATATTTAGAGCAATGATGATGCACAGCAGTCCCTGCTCCCTTTCTGCATCTTTTTTAGAAAGATAACACAAGGCAGTAGCGAAAAGGAAAGCTGTGGCATGCAAAATCCAGTTCACAGGTTCAGCTGACGGACACAAAGTCATACCCAGAAGGTTGACTTTTTCCCCTTAAAAAACAGGGAGAGAAAATTCAGTGTAACAGACAAAGCAATGGATGCAATTGTGTCTGTACTTCTGGAGCACACTTCATACAGCTTGTCACAAAGCATTACTTGAAAACATAAATCCAGGATGACTTGTCTTGAACACAGCACAGATAATGGAAACAAACAGTGAATAATAAGAGCAGTGCAGCAAGCTGGTGAGGGATGCTGAAGGAGAAACAACACTGTGTGGATACTACAGAAATCTGTTTGGCTACTTCATACATTCATTAGGTAGGTGGCCCAGGAGGTAACTGGCACTTCGCGTTTATTTTGCCTGTAGAAAAAATGGAATTTGCTTCTTCAGAAATCTTTGAAGCAAAAGAAATTGATCAGCAAATAAACATGGTTGAGAAACAGAATTAGATTCAGCTTGGGAAAGGGTAAAATATAAGTAGGGGAAAGACTGTTACTAATATCATCCTCCTGACGTGGTTCACTTTCTTAGACAATTCCAGATGCTCCCATTACCAGAAGAACCAAGAGCCTCATGGTTTTTCCCTTCTTTTTTAAACTTATTTTACCTTGCTATTGCTCCTTTGAGGCAAATTATTAAATATTATTTTACAAGTGAGAAATGAGCCCAAAAGCACTACATTTACTTAAACACATAGAGAGGAAAAAGCAGGTTTCTGGAGTCCTTGTAGCGCATTAACCACTAAAACCTTACATTATTATAGTCACAAATGCCTCTTTCCATCTAGCCTGCACTGTAACAAAATACATAGGGAATCTAAGACCACAGCCGTTAGGGGTGAGAATCACTGTTGCAGTATTGATCCTGTCTCTTCCGAGTGGTCTGAGTACAGATTACACAGTTCAATTTTAAGGACACATTTTGAAATTATGGAGCATTAAAGGCCTATCTTCCCTAAATGCTGAATAAAGTGACTCAAGAATTTCTCATCAGAATGATTCCCCACAGAAATGCCCTTTTCACAAAATAGAAGTTTACGGGATAGTTCTAGTTCAACCCAAAACATTTAATTCTCTTTTCAGAAATTCTTAATAGTATCTGATCCTTTTCTTCTGCAGGCAAAAAGGAAGATTAAACAATATGTGCCAGGCAGGCAGCTAACAAACTGAGGGTGTGGTGTTGGCGGGGGTGGGATGTAGGGTTTGTGGTTTCCTTTTCACTTCCTGGAAATTCCTTCCCATAAAATCCAATCAAATATATATTTTCTAAATTTCAAATTTGAGACAAACTTTTATCACCTCTTTATTCTTTTATTTTTGCTTTCTTTCAATATTACACTGAAAACAGAACCCAACATCTGTCTACAGGTATGAGAAGGCTGCAGACAACAAGAAGTGTTGATGAAACAGATCCAAGATAGTGATAGCACTAGGCAAATAAAAACTCAGTGTCCCAATGGCAAAGATATATTAAACAGAAGCACAGGAGAGCTATTGACATCAAGTATTTAAAATGTAATTGAACGATAACTGAGAAAAGAATTTTATATTGACAACAGCATAAATTTTATTTAACATGTACATATAACAAGGCAGTGTCTTTGCAAATCTTTTCTCTCCATAAGCAATGAAAGTGGTGTGGTTGCGTGGGTGTTTGAGTACATGCTAATAATTTTTTTTAAAGTCCTTGACAGAAAGATACAGTCTTGGAAAATATTAATTTCCAAACAATACCAAAACAGAAGTGCTGGGGAGAAGAAATGGACTCAAATGAATATCTCATACGTATGATCTCAGGTATAATATTAAGCCCTAGCAAATCAACATGAAAGAGAGACATTATGAATGCCCCAAATGAAAGAAAAGCTTCAAGTATTAGACGTGAGGTTATCTAACCAGGAAACACAAAGCTACAGGGAACCAGGTCCTGCTCTACTGCTCACAAAAATACTTGTCACATACAAGAAGTGATCCAACAGGGCTGTGAATGCTACGTAGGTGACACTTCAAAAGCATGTACCAAGGCTTGTGAGGAGAGGAAATACAAAGACTAGGCCACAGCAGCATTTTAAACTTTTATACAGGACTTTGAAATCCTCATTTTAACATATTTTGAGGTAGCAATTAGCTTGCTTTTGCTGTTCTTTTGTTTCAGTGAATGTCTGTATTTTTTCTTTGCATTCATGTGCCTCACTGCACAGTGTTTGGTATGAAGAAAATGAAATGTTAACTCTGTTTGCCATAACCACTGATGCATGGTTTAAATCATTAAAAAAAAAAAAAAAAAAAAAACCAAAAAACCAAACAAGAAAACAAAAACATCCAGGACACTTCCACTAGATCTCAGTATTATTTCCACCAAAAAAAAAAAAAAAAAAGAAAGAAAATGGTAACTGTTGCTTTCCAAAGCTTCCTCATATGGATTTCACTTACAAAGGAATATCCCTAAATTCACTTACGCAGAACAAGTAAACATCTGAAGAAACATTCTGGTCCTATTTGGACAAAATACGCAATAGAAATTACAGAAATTTTATTTTTTAGTACTTTACTGACTTTTTACAGATAGTCTGTATGACTATTGATCCTGGGAGACTGACATCCACCGTTCCCCAGTCAGCCACCACAGCTAACAGCAGCTGGTGGGCTGCTAGTTATAAGAATCAACATGTTGGGATAGGCAACGGTGCCTGAAACAGCAAGTGTGGGTCTGCATCACAGGAAGGGAGTCAAATGAAATGGCCAGTCGTCTTTCTTATTTAGACATTTTTCTCATGTAGCTTTGCCAGTATTCACTTAAAATGCACTGATTAAAGATGTATGAAAAGAGTGTGAAATTTTAATTTCAAAGCAAAACATTAAAATAGAGATGAATTAATGCATATATATAAACTTTGCAGCCTTACTTATTTAAATAGGAGAGAAAGAGATCTATTGACATGTCCAAGATTACAAGAACACCAAGGTCCTTACCAATATTTCACAGATATATTATTTCTGATGTAACAAAATATTCCTTGGCAAACCCAGCCACTTACATCTGGGATGCAGTTTTTGCTGAGAAAACAATACAGATTGCAATTTGAAAAGACTGGGAAGTTGTTCTTTTTTTTTTTTTTTCAACTCAGTGATAACTGGGTTCCCAGTCCTGTAGTCCTTTAAAACCATTTGTAAGTTGGAAATGTATCAGTGAATGCTTTTATCTTCACTTCGATACTTCACAAAGGTGATAAGTGACATATCTTAGTTGTTGCACTAAAGACAAAATTATTTGTCTTATTTGAGCCTCTTTGTAAGGCTTTCCAAAGGCAAAAGGTTTATAAATGAGCTCTTCGCCGTATTAGAACTCTCTAACAAGACTTCATTCTGTTTTAGGCACTTCAAGCCCTGCGGTGATGTTTTTAAACAATAAAGTAAATTTTTAAATTTACCTCACTGTAATCCAGGCAGAATCCATGTAAGTTTGTGCAAACAGTGACCTATTTTACCTATCTCCATCAAATTCTACAAGAAACTAGAACACAGGTATTACCACCATTTATCAAGGATGAAAGGCACTATTAAAAATGTAGAAGAAAAAAATAGTTAAATAATCATGAAGTTCATAAATCCACAGTTTTCTTTTTTTCAGAATTACAGTTGCAAGCAAAAACAGACCTCTTTTTTTATGCAGACCAAAGCAGCAACTTGTCGTTAGCGTTGTCCAATAACAGCAGACTGAATTAATGGAATGGGCTGGCTTAACTGGCTGCTCAACTTGGACCTCCTTCAGCGCGCTAAATAACTTGAACTCTTGCCCCTTAATTTGGCTTTTGCTTTTAATTTTTGAGCAAAATTCATTTGTAAACACCTTGTCCCTGATGCATACTTCACCATAAAACACAATTTAAAAAAATCTGACCATTTCATTGCCTATTTTTCCCAAGATGCAATGGGAATAATGCTTCTGCATTGTACCTTGCTGTTTCCCTTCCCACTGCAGTAAAAAGGGAACTGATTCAAAACCCATTGAAACCTAAATCATTGCTTAATACATATAAAAATAACATAAACAATCACTTATAATTTCAGTCTACTGATTCTACATCCACTATCTACCCTAATCTAGATGATAATGTTGATTTACTGTTGATATCAGTATTCGTACTTTCACTAAAGAGATGAGGGGGGATCAAAGGGACAGAGGATGCACAAAGCTTTAGAAAAATGCACACACAAAAGAAAGCTTCTCTTTAGGATTCACTCCAGTTACAGCATAAAATATCCCTTTATGTTGTTTGCTTCCTCATAGACAGTCAAGTCAGAAAATGGAAATGGTATAAACTGTATTTAGAAACACTTTACTATGAGTTTACATTTTGCCTACAGAGGCCTTGGACCTGGTGCAAAGGCAGATGCGTAGCAATTTGATAAAAATCCTAAAATGTGGCTGGTTTTGGGGGTGGCTAAAGGATATAAAAATCTGACCAAAAATCACTTTTTTTTTTGTTTTTAATGTAAAATCTAGGGTAGACAGGATGCAAGCAGATGTGAAAATTATTTCCTATAGATAAAACTAATGAAAATGCAGCGATAAAACAGAAATTTCTGTTACAGATCCTCTCCAGTGAAGTTTCAAATCACACAGTATACCTGACTGGGCAGTTGAGAGCCAAATATAAAGAAAAGCAAAGGTCTAGTGCTTTAAGACATAGATGCTTAACAATGCCATAGTAGGAACCTTTCAACAATAATATTAGATTAGAGCAGGGATGCTAGAGATATCCAGGAAATTAATGAGATGTTTAAAACTCCTTTCTCAAGGGCACAACTTGCACAGTTGACCAAAGAGACATCTTTTTATCCCAGAAGAATAGCCAGCATCCCTTATTCATATTCATCTTATGGTTCTGAGTGCTTATAAATATTTTACAATTCACCTGATCACATTTACGATCAGATTTGTATAGAGCCATATGAATATCTGGGATGCACATATTTTTCACCAGCATGGGAGTGGTGTTTCTTGGGGAAAAAAAAAAAAAAAAAAGAATTCACTCTGGTATCAATCATGTCTTCAGTAGGTACCTGCTGAAACTCTATATAAATTGTGAATTAAAGACCTAAAATGCTAGGGTGAAACAAAAATGCAGTGGAATTAAGGTTGATTCTGGAGATCACAGAGAGTTTTGAGAGTTTCACTCAAAAAGACAGAAGAGGATATAAAAAGAACATGAGATAGGTAAGATATAAGAAAATAAAACTCTCATAAAAACCTGTTTTTCTGAAATCATCCTGGGAGATTCTTAGACGGTTATAGCAGCTGAACTGGGATGGAGTATTATGGAATGAGCATGATTTAAAAAGAGGGAGGTAGGACACATTAAAATATCGATTACTGGAGTTTTGAAGACGGGCAACAACTGTCTGCCTCCAGCCTATGCTGCCATCATAAAGCTCCTGCACAGCAGCCCAGAGTGCTCAGCAGGGGCTGGATTGGTGATACCACCTTTCCCAGCACAGCTCCCGGTGAACCTGCTCATTTCACCTGCAATTGTTCCTGAGGTGGCAAGCAGCTGAGTGAAGCACCCTGACCTCTGCGGGTCAGGGTGAGGGGGGAGACAAGCAAGCTGAGCAGACTCTTCTTCAGCTGGTGCAGCTTCTAGAAGATGCAATCATGGCTGCCTGACTGCTTTACTTATTCTCAAACAATTCCATATGCAAATAGCATAGCATTTTCTGTTGCTCTGTGTACCAGGGATGGATGAGCAATACCATTAGGCATTAGATTCAGCACGTAAGGACCTGTGCTAGCCAAACTGGAGAAAGCAGTGCGGCTGGTTCCAGTTCCAGTACAAACACCCCGACAAATTTATTTCAGCCATGGAAGTTCACACAAATGCTGGAACTACATCCTGCTTATTCCTCTGTTGCAAATGTAACCTGCCTGATCATTTGTTTTATACTCCCATTTAAAATGACAGGCAAGAAGCAAAGCTCTTTTCATCAGGAAGCTGGTATCTCAGAAAAACAGGGACTTTTCTTTTTCTTTTGAGGTAATGACAAGCTTGTATTACATGCACTGGAATTTATCTATTACTTCTACACGTTGTCAGGAATGTATTACAGTGAGGGAATGTACAAACTAAAGCTAGACATTTCTATTAGCATACTTGATTACAAATATTAAGAATTCCAATAGAGACTGCAATCACGGCACCTAAATCAAAAACTCAGTGTCTGCTTTGTTTGAAAGAAATGATGTCTACTTGGGGAAGCTACTGAACAATATGCTGGGAGGATTCATTTCCAGCAAACTTCCTGCAGAGAGGATGAAAGCAGAGAAAAAGTACCACATTCTTAGGTACAGACTGAAGTAACTTTAAAACAGCTGTGGCTAAAAGACTACTAGACTCATGCCTTTTTTTTTGTGTGTGTGTGTGTTGAAGTACTGAAGATAGTTTTCTCAATTTATAAATTAATTAATTAAATGAAGACATGAACCCCACAATCTTCATCATCTTTAACTGTCTGGTAAAGCAGGACTCTACCGAAGAGTATAATCTTTTGTCACTACTCTTATTAAAATCAGTATTTGAGAGACAACAGCTGCCTTTGGGGAACTTCAAGTAACTGTTTTCTAGAGGGAAAACATTACTTGTGTGCACGTTGAGCACAGACACACCCAGAGAAATATGCATCAAGCTGAGAAGCAGGAACACTCACTAGTGCGTTGTCGAGATGCCTGAATGCATTGACCCAGAAGCAGCACAGAATTAAGTGTGGCTCTTCCACTTCTGGCACCGCGGAGAATTCTGCAGTGTTTTGGGGCTGCATGGAGTTGGGTTGGTGTGAGTTTCATCCTACAAGGTACAGCAGCTGCCCATTCCTAGAATAGAGGTGGTATGCAGTGTTACATTTAATTAAACTGTAGGTTCAGAGTCCAAATTCACCGTTGGGGTACGTAAAGTATGAGAAATGCACGCAGCATGCTGTGCCTTGGAATGAAAAGAAGGAAAGCAGCAGTGCAGGCAGACATACTGCTCTCTAATAACAACTAGTCTGAAAGAATACTGCAGGCAGCATTATTCTGCTCAGAAAGAGCTTTCCCTCAACTGCATTTGCTGCTCACATTAAGGAAGTCAAATCGTAACTATCAGTTCTGCAGTCATGACTAGCAGTTCTCCCTGCCAAAGCTTTTGCTTGATAACGATTGGTCCAAATGCAAAATTTAAGAAGGTTAAAATATTTACTTAAACTAGCAATTAACTTCTGGAATTGGAACTTACAGAAGGAAATTATGCCAAAATACTTGTGTTTGAAGTCTATGCTGATTCATCCAGCTGAAGGTTTGGCCACTGGTTGAAGTACTATACCAGACAACACATTAAGGGTGATAAATGCAAACAGGACATACAGGGGATAAAAGCTGGAAGAACACCAAGCAGCTCCTTAGACAACAGGATGTACTATCACTGCCACTTGCAACAATTTTGACGGAGCTTATTGTACAGAAAGTGGAGATGTTCTTTGTATAATCAATATATAATGACAGATAAAGAGCATCTGACTTGAAAGTCAAGCGTAGACAGCCAAGAAACATCTGCTCCACATGAATTATCACAGAGCTGGACAGAGGAAAATGAAACAAGGCCAGACTAAAATGTCTTCGATCTGTGCAAAAATCTTTACAGGTCTGACAGTAAATCCCTCAGGCCATCCAAGCAATTGGATAGCAGCAATGAGGAGAGGATACCAGTGGTTTGCAACTACCCATCCTTCAGAGCATAACCAGTAGCTCAAGCATTTGTTGGAAACAGGGGCATGCTCAAGTGCTTCCCACTCTTTGCTTCAGCAGGCAGATCCTATAGCTATTTGGCACTGGACAGGGAGGCGTAGGGAACTCAGCAGGTTTTGTCCTTCTGCACAGCTGAGTGACAGATTTCAACTGCATGACTCTTGTAGTCTATTCCAGGATATGCCCAAAGTAATTTTTTTCCCTTTTAATGTGCATATTCATAAACATACACAATTTTCATCTCTTGGTGCTCCTCCCAATTGCTCATATACTCTTCAGAAAGAAAAGAAATCATATTACTGTACTCTACGTTACAAAAGCTCCTGAAAACAGCTGCATGATCAACAGGAAAACAGCCTACTGCTTTGAGGTAAACTCGTACTTACTTTGAAACATCAGGCTGTAAGAGCAGCTCTTTCAGAAGCACCTTTACAGTTTATGCAGTTAAAGGTAAGGACAAACGGGAAGGGACTGTAACCTCACAAGTTCCGCCCAAGGAAAGCGCTTTTGTTGTGGCTCAGAGCTGCAAAGCACAATGGGCTGAAGCTGCGCACCCAGGTGACCAGTACTTGCAGTGGGACAGGCAGGGAGGCAGGTGAGCAGACACAGAATTAGGTCATTTGTTACCGCAGCCTCAAGGAGGCTGTAACCTATGCCAGAAGCAGCTTTCACCGAGTCATTTACAGCATCCTCCTCACTTGCTGCTCCAACAGAATAAAAACCTTCACAATTAATGCCCACCTGGGAAGTCAGTGTAGAGCAGCCAATACGCTGTAAATTCACATCCTAACTGATGATGCAGTAACTTTCACATGTACGTGCTGTCAAGTGTCCCAGAGCTTTGCACTAGGAAAAGAAGCTGCTGTTCCTCAGTTCAGAGAATATTTTTCTTTCTCTGCAGTCTGTCCCAGCCTTTTGAGTGTAAATTCCTTGGGGCAGGGAGTGTCTTATGTTTAAACAGTGAGAGTCTACTTGTGGGAGGATTTTGTAGCTCCTACTGCAAGAATTGTAAGCATGAAAAGCTGAACTGGCAACACAAAAGCTTGAGAAAAATACAAATCATCATAATTTCCAATTCCAAACTACCTAAATAGGGTAAGGCAACTATTCTGAGGACTCTTGGGACAGCTCTTCTTAGCCTAGAAATATGTGCTGCCTCTACTTCATAAATAAATTGAACATTTCCTTTTGTTTGCAACCCCAAGCACCCTCCTCCGGAGAAACTCAAGGTGCCAATGGGGACCTCGCAAAACCCAAGAATAAATTTGTGAGCTTGCTAGACCACATCTGAAGAAAAGAATCATACAACTGAAAATTGCAAGGCAAAAAATGAAACAGGAGAAACTTCTGAATACACACACCTACGTACCTGGTGGACTTGAGTATCTGTAACCTGTGGCCAACGCACCTCTGCCCGTGTAAGATAGCAACTACACTATTGTGAAGAAGAACAAGTACATATGGGACACTGCATAGTCAGATATAGTAGGAGTCTCTGTGGTGAGCTAATACGACTACGTGCAACTACAGTTATTATTTTGTCAGTATTAACACAGATACTCTTACACATGCACGATGATGAAAATGGGGAGCTGCACGCTGCCTTCATATAAAATGAACAATGCTAGTGATTGTCAATTATCATCTGCTTCATCTTTCTTCCCATAGTCAAATATGGATGGATTGTTACCTCATTTATTATTTACATTGCAATAATGACCTGAGACCAAATCCATATACCTTTCTGCTAGTGAAGACATTACTTGTGAATGTGTCCTTAGAAGACCATTCTTTTACAGGCTCTTGTAAAATCGTTAATGTGAAGCTAAAAGACAACTGAGAATGGCAGTTTTTGAACCCACTGCCTACTGTGCTTTCCAGTAGCACCTTATTCCCCTCTGTACTTACCACCTTACTTTAATAATCTGACATCTCTCACTCCATGAAGACATTTTTAATCTCATTGGGGCAGGGATTATCTCGTAGTTCTTTGTATAGCGCAACAGTTTCTGCCCACGACCAGGGTACCTCAAAGCTGCAGAAATAGCACCAAGGCCAAATGCAGCATGATCACAGAGGATATGCAGTTAATAGCTGAAGAGTTAATAGCTAATAGCTTCGCCCACAGCTAAACTCAGGGTTGAAGACAGTCTTAGTATACTTGCTCATAAAGCTACAGGACTTTTAAGTCATTAAGGCTATCTATACTTCTAGAGGAGAAAATTAATTAGCTTTGCAGGGGAGCCACAACTTAGCGTGTATACCAACAATTGTGCTGACAGTACCACATGACAGTGATAAAAACATAGGCAAAAACTAGTGTTGGATGACAAAGGTTACAGTAACTACTAGAACTGTGCAGTAAATCAAAATAGTAAGAAACATATCATTTATGGGGTATGCGTGCTTTCAAAAAAAAGTTGAAAAAAATCAGACTTAAATATGGTAAGATGAAGAGCTAATCTAATCATCCTGGGATTGGTTTGACAAGTAGCCACTGATTACTTCTTACGGAAATAAAAGGAAAAAGGGATATTTCTAAATTTATGAAAAGAAGCCAGCTGTATTTTGTTGGTTTCTCGAGCTGGCTGAAAGAACACAAAAGAAACATTTCTTAGGATCATGTCTGTTTGGATGACAAAGTGTCAAAACACACACTGACAGTTCCATTTTGACTAGTTTAAGGCATTTCCTGACAAAATGCTATTTACCTTTTATCTCAGTTGGGTATTATGTAAAAAAAAAAACCACTTTACTGTGGAGTTTTTTTACAGTATCTCCCCATTTTGTGAAAAAATTGGTTTCACAAGCTAATGAAACGTAAATTCAATTTTCCAAATTTCAGAATATTCGTCTACTTAGTATTGTCGCTTGAAAATTTTTGAGATACAAGCTTCGATTCCACATGTTTGCTCACATGGGCATGTATGACCACTCCATGATCAGGGCTTTTGAAGTTCTTGTATGTTCAGGTGGTGACTGAAATTAAGGGAAATAGCCACTAAGAGCTGGACATTTCCAGCTTTCAGCAAAGCAAAGTTGTTTTCACCGCAAAATTTGTTCTAAATCAGCATGGAAAAATCAGAAAAAAGTATTATCTATACTATAATTTTATTTGTGGTTCAGAGTACTTATGACATATATTTAGGTTTAGGATATATTAAGTATCTACTTAGGCAAAAGATTTTTAACAAAAATGTCCAGTGCATAAAGAGGGAGAAACTAATAGAAAAGCATTTGTATGGTGAGAGCTATTATTTAAGGATGCTAAAATAAAAGGATAATTACTTTTAGAATAGAAGTTAAGTTCCTGATATACTTCAAAGGAGAGGGCAGGCAGGTGAAGTGCTTTTGACAATATTTTTCCCATGCTTTGAGCACATGCTGCTAATAATCTAATGAGGAGCCTTTCTAGTATGAACTGTAGGTCAGAAAAATCCATGATAAAAGCAATGATTCTCTTTTTGAAAATCTATGGGTCAGAGAGGAGGCGTGACATGACTACATAACAAGTTTGCTCTGTAATGGTAATTTTGGCTATTTTCCTGCCTTTCCCACTCCAAAGCGGTACATTGTCAATCTCCTCACACATAATCTATGATTGCCTGCTAGCAGATGAAAAGCTTTCTGTTAAAAGCTATAGTTTATAAAATAATCTATCTCTGCCTATTGGGCCCATTTTTAGCAATCAAAATGTATTTATTACACTAAAAAAGGCGGTGCCTCAAGCTGAGGGCAATTATCACCCTCACACTCATTTGAAACCAGTGCTGACAATATATGTGCAATATATCTTGTGAATATACCAGCACAAAAAGGGCTCGGAGCACACCAACAAGAGGATCCATGCCTCATAGGTTCCAAATTCAGTCTGGCATCTCATCCCAAAGGACAGGATTTCTCACCTTTTTCAGCTGGAAGCTGTTGTTTGAAAATAAGATGACATTTTACATGCTATTCACATTTACCTTGGAAAAGGTATACAACTATATTAATAGTAATCCTGTACAGGTTGGTTACGTACAGGTTAACCAAATACTTTGTAGGGCATAGATAATACATTTGTTCTAATGAAAAAGCTACCATAACACTTAAAAAGTCACTACTCCACCTTCCTTCTCTCCCACACAGAACATCAACTACTTTTAGCTAAAATATTGAGATCATTACATCTTCACTGACCACCCCAGTCACTTGGGTGTATTTGCATCTAGACTTTTTCTGTTTAGTTAGTTTTGTTCATTTAAGCTGAAATGTCTCAATAATCTCAAGGGTCCAGAAAACCATTTTCTACCAAACTATCCTCTCAGCTGCCCCAGGAAGAAATCTCAATCTATCAGCTGAAAACCCCCACAGCAAAACATGCTGTGTCTCGCTGCCGGTATTATGAACGCAACTCACAGTGCTGCTGCTCTTTAATTTATTCTTCCCAATCTATTTTCTCCACCTGTGTTCCAACCAGACAGTTGTTTCTCCATGAATTTGGAAAGGCAAGATTAAATCAAGGCCAAATTCAGTTGTTACATCTGACAGTTGCCCAAGAAAGCAGAATGTTTTCTTAAACTGAGCTTTGACATTGGATTCCTATGCCAGCTGCACAAGTTGTTCTGTCCCAGTTGTTGTTGACAGTAGCTATAAAAAGCATAATATATTCATTTTCAAAACTGTACTTACAAATCAGTCTTCCATGACAGCTGGACCAGAAATTTTCCTGTCCTAATTGCAGTGTTCTTGGTGAGGAATAGGAGAAGGAAGAGAAGAAAGCAAGCACTTTTTTTCACTGCAGTTCTACTTTTGGATGATCCTCTCTCTAACCCTACTTTTCTCATTCAAAATTAAGGGCTAAAAGGGATGACATGTAGCAGAATCACTGATTGAAAAGATGGCCATCATCTTGAGGAGGAGGAAGAAACCTCAGTCTGGTTTTCCAAGTAAAAGACATCAACATTTGTCTTGTCAACAAGTCTGCTGGAGCTATGTTTCTTATACCTGTATTTGGAAAGCAAAACCTAGTGGAACAGTTCAGGAACTTAATAAAGAAAGAGGGATTTTGATGAAAAAATTGATAAGAAAAAGACTTTCTACAGACATATGCTAGTTCTGATGAAGTTTTTTAGAACATGGAGAGGAAAAAAACTCAACTAAAATAGCCAATAGTCTTTTCACTGAATCAATTACCTGGGAGAAGAGGGATCCAGATTCAAATCTCTGCTTGGTTAGAGACTGTAAATTCCTCACCCAGGTTTTCTTCTATTTTAAAGCGTAGCTGTTTCACTCACCCTCATGAAAAATGTAGAAGATCTCAGTTTCTTCTCACTTCAGAATGGAAACATCAACACCCTGCAGACTGGAAAAGCAGCATCTCATCTAGCTTATGGACAGCCAGATCCAACATGTACCAGGAAGCTGATTAATAGATCCAGCTAGGGGGCAGAATGCATTTCTTTTATCCAGTAAGTAGGTGTGGGAAAACAACAGGTATGGGGAGGTGAGGGAAACACTGTTCCCCAGATTTTTAGCTCACACCTTGACACAAAGGGTAGCCATGAAGTGGAATGCAGTTTGCTGATCCCAAGAGTGGAACGCAGTTACCATGGATAAGGCCTATCCCAGCCGAGCAAAATGTACCGTATCTCTGAACAAGGACAGAAGTTGTGTGAAGGCAATACGGTCCATCCCTGTTCTTGGAGGTAACAATGGGCTGCTGCAATTAACTGCATAAGTGCCATCAAGACAGGTGGATCGCAGCTGCTGTGCCAGCAACAATGGTGAAATCGTGTCCTTTAGTTAAACTTTGCTCATTATAATGTCATTATAACACAAAAACACACCTCCATCCCAAAGGATACTTGCCTCCAAGGTGCGACCACTCCCCACTGGGCATGCGCTCTATATTTTATCACCTGTACCCTTAAATGTGAAGTGAGAGATTTTTAATCCAATCGAAACAAAAAGAATGTATGACTAGAGTCACTCAAGCTCCACCTGAAAGTACGGAAACATTATAAAAAGGGGTGAATTAACAGGGGATTTGGGGAACAGAAGACCACTGTTGAAACTTTGGGATTGGTCGATTGACTGAGCCCATCTTCTCCCCCCCCATAGGGACGCCTATTGGGTAAGACCTCTGTGTTATGCGTGCTTAAATATTAACATCAGGCTAGCAATTAATAATTGTTAGTGTTTATGTTTGTTTGTATATTTTAGGTTTGTATGCGTGTTTAGTCTTTGTTTTAAATCCCTCTTCGCAGTCAATACACTATCACCGGTATCATTCGAACCTGCATTTTGTCACGAATCTACAAAATAGATTATTATTGTTGATTTAACACTGAAGGGATTTGTCTCAGTGTCGCTGCTAGTGAGGGTCCCTGAATAGGTTTGGCGAATATCCTCCAATCCTGTGAAATACCAAGGGGGACTTTGGTTTCAGTGACGTTACCAGCGTGAGCCTGGCAGGTTGGCCAAGTTGTAAAGAACCTGAGGAGATTCCCCTTCTCCCTAATCAGAGTGTGGTAGGCAGATTGGGTATGAGGGTCTCGTCTTTCTTGGGAAACGAGCAGGCTGATCGAATTGTAAAGAGCTTGAGAAGCTCCTCTTTTTAGTCCGGGCATTTTAATAACCAGCTCTATCTATCATGCCGGTCTCTTTTCGTGACAGTAGGTCATAACAATTGATGATTTATAGTCACTTCTATGTGACAGAGATCAACCCCTCCCTTTTCAAACTAGTCTTAAAGACAACGCTATTGAAAAGTAACAACAGCTCCAACAGCACCCTTGTTTCTCACACCCTTATATCTGATCGTTCAACTTTTAACACCAATACCCTCAAGGGAGATGATAGGAAGCTCTTTAATATTGTGCAGAATTCCAACTTATCACATCTCTTTGTTCAAAGCTGCATAAGGAGGCATTAGGTGGCTTCACAAAAAGGCAAATTCAACAACACAGAAAACACAGTGAGGATGATGTACTTTCCCTTGAGCAGTGGCCTTTTGCACTAAGCATTAGATTCCCAACTGCTACTGAATGATCAAGAAGGAACAGTATAGAAAGCAGCTTTCATTTTGTCTGCAGGAGGCCAGGAGATTATCTGCTGTGTCTTCTGTAATCATCAGTGCAATTGTGTTCTTGAGGTAAAGCCAATTCTGCACTTCATACATGGATTTAACTACATGCAACTTACCTGGAAACTGAAGTATCAGCTACTCTTATGTCTCAAGTGGCATATTTAGGCACAAGCACACATATCAGCTGGTCTGTAATTCTCCTGAAAATTCTTTTGTTCCAGTAGAAACCTCATATACACCTCCTGTACTTTAAGGTGCAGAATCATGATTAAGGTAATGAGAAGATTGCAAGAAGCTAATGTTAATTTTCTCATTGCCCAGCCATTGTTATTCAAGTGGGTGATGGATGAGCTAATTTTATAGTTAAATGCCATCAAGGGTGCATAGATCCTTATCTTAAGTTGTTCTTATAGGTAAACAAAGTGGTGTAAAATCATTCATCAACTATCTGCCCTGAAATGATGGCTTTAAAATTCCTAGCTGTATTAAAATGCCTGCCTTCCCACATCACAACTTCAGAGGGTGTTGGCAGGTAACTGTACAGTTGTCCTGACCTTCTGCACACTGCAGAGCTCTACAGATGTGGAATTCATGTCTCAAACGCTGAACAAAATGACTAAATACAGCAAGTCCAACTCAGCCACATTCCAATCTCAGCAATGGTTGTAAGACAAACAGTCACAAATGCTCAGCTACATATAACCAGCTAAATCCCTCACCACAGTGGGATCATTTTCCTCGTTTGAGGATCAGTGAGTTACAGTCTCACCTGGAGTTGCAGGGACTCAGTTTCTAAATTAAGTTTTCTCTTTGCACTGTGGAGCAGTAACTGTAATTTAGTTAAATGTCAAAGATGAAAACATTCATCTGAAAATCACTCACATGTTGTTTGCATGCTAAATGCAAAATGTTTAATCTGCTTCCATCAGAGAAGCCTTTGCATATGCTGGAATTATTTATTCATGTTCCAAATCCCCTAATTAAGAACGAGAGCCATGATAAAAATTGTAATTCCTAGAATTAATAGAATGTTTGATACTTGGAGCATCATGCAAATGTTAACACATTAACAGATTAACAGTGTAACTATTCAGCAAGGTAGAGAAAAGTACTATTGTCCCAAAACAAATGGTATAACAAAAAAAATACATACAAAGAAGTCAACAGCTGGGTAAGACAATATCGCTAATATGCTTTAGTAGGAGTGCATTCCTACCCGAATATCACTGACATTCTAGTGGCTCAAAGTTTCTCCTCAGACTATCATCTTTGTTGCATTTTTTAACTTAGTCTTCACAGATCTTCCTTTTATATCACTGGAACAGAAAATCGTGATGTTACAACTGTTATTACAAGGGAAAAAAAGCAAACAGTGGCTGAAGGCTCTGGAATAGAAAAGAATATGCTCAAAAGTATGGGAATATGACATGGGAAAGAGATTAAATTAGTTAATTTATCAAAGAAAGTCAGAAGAGGAACTGATCACTGTCTAGAGTCCTAACACAAGGATGGTCTCTGACAGTAGACTCCTCATTCTTACAGCCAACAAAAAGATAACAAGACCCAAGAAAGTCTGAACTTAAATCTGAAATTGGATGCATACAGAATTTTTCATTCCCCTGGAAAGGAATTTTTATAGGGCTTTTTTACATTGAAATAACATTTAATGGATTTTTAGACTGTTCTAGCCATTACTTCTTCTTGACCCAGTCAAAACCAACCCACTACCACCAGTAGTATTCCTGCATCACAACAGGCATCACAAACAACAGTTATTGCCACGCATTTTTTATCTAATTCACCATGTGTAGTTAAAGTCCTGCTATTTATTTTCCTATTGGGAACAACCATGTACTTATAAGCCAGCCTAAAACCAAAAACTGAACATATACCTGGGATCATTTTTCCCCAAAACTTCAATTTTCTCCTAAATTTGTATTTCATAGTTTTGGATGTTAAACCAAATTCAAGTCAAGCTCACAAAATTTAATTTTTACATGCTTAGACCCAGCATAACATGCAGACAGATCACTTTTGTCTTTTCTCCATCATTCAAGGTTTGGACCTTCAAAAGTCATGTAATTAATGTAGAAAAATAAACCATGTGATGCACTGAAGTCCACAGCTTGCTATAGTACCGACAGCCCATAAAATTTATTGTAGAGAGACAAAAAAACAACACATCATTAAGTTTAAGAGATGTCTTCTAGCAGCTTGGTATTTCATAGGATTTCCTACAGAAAATACTTAGTACATGGCAAATTTTTAATATTTCAGGTGTTAGTCCTTAAATGATTTAGCTACAATATCTGTGGTCTACAGATGCAGGAAGCACCAGCAGTTTAGGTAGGTCTCAACTACATTCCGACACGCGACTAGTTAGGGTCTTGCTTGGACTCAGCAGGAAACCCAAAGACCCAATGAAGGAGATTACATTGCCAAGGCTGTAGCAGCTGCCAAAGATTTGTTGCTCAGTTTCTATTTCCTCTTGCAGTCCTGCACTATAAAGGGATTAGAAAATTTGCACATTTTTTTTTGCAACAATGGAGACTTTATAGAAAATTACTGCAAAAAGCAGTCATGGGACTTGCTTGGTGTAGCTATGAGCTATGAATATATAGGAAGTAGGAGGAAGCAGAAAATGGGCTGCTAAAGCGCTGGTTCATGGGCCCTGAGATTTATGTAAGAAGATTTTAATTTGGGGTGAAAAAGGACTTCTGGATGATTTGTAGTATACAGCTAAGATTTACCTAAACCTTGAAAGAATTAGCCTCAATGATTTAACCAAACCGCTATTAAAAACACCAAAAAATTCATTTACAGCACTTGTTTTTATTTTCAGATACAATTAAAGTAGTTGTTTACTTCAAAAGAAAGAAATCAGGAGTCAACAAAAATTGTACTGAATGTTGCCTTTCTCTGGACTTGAAGGATTCAGCAGCAAGAGGGTAGACTTCCCAGAAGTTAGCATAAGTGCAACAGTAGCCCAAAAACGGGGAAATGCTTTTGGGTTTCAGTTTGAACAAGCAGGTAACCTACTGTGAAAAAAAAAAAAAATTGTTTTTCTTTTAAAAAAAAAAAAATTAGCTAAGGTACTCACGCCACAGCCAGCCTGTGGACCAGGCATCTCTGATACCATTCACCATTTTGAGTGCATTTCCCTCATTCACTGGAAACACTGAGTGTCTCTTGTTCTGGTGTACTTTGAAACACTAGAAAACACATCATTTCTGCTTTGAAGAAGCAAAGACAGAGCTTTTCCTTACTGCCAAGATTTCCAGGAGCAACACTGGGTTGCTAGACCTGCACGCTTTCTCACCTAAAGGGGAGACAATGCATAAATGGATGATGCAGAATAGCAGACATGTACGCAAGAGTAAGGCTCCGCTCTGTTCTTTTTGCACATCTTCTCACCATAACAGACCTGACAGAAAAGGCATCTGCTAATGTTTACTTCCAGCACACTTTCCTATTTGCTCCTCCTAAATGACAACATTTGTGACAGCTAGCTGAACCCATTAAGCTGTTTTAATACCACTCTGCAGTTCACCAACACTCCGAAAGGAACCATCTCCTCATGGGGATAGTTAATTCTTCATGAAAAATTCCCCGTGATAACATTACGTAATTTAGGGCACGCTGTTCTCCCATATCTCAGACCTTCAAAATGGAAGGATCAAGAGAAGGTGGAGCTTTTTTTACCCTGCGAGCTGTTTACAAGCAGTAAATTATCAGCCTTGCAGCACCCCAGTAATAGAGTAATGACTGTTCTTCCCTGTGACTTAGAGAAGGAGTAACAGGAGGGTAAGAACATTTTCGGGAGTGCCCAGGTGTATGGGGTTCTCAGTTTAAGGCAACGAAAGCTTCATTTTCAGATATCAGCTGAACAGATGCAAAAGACATGATAAAGAAGGGCAAGGTGTGGGGGGAGGGGTTGGGAAGGAACTATTTATGCCAAGATAAAAAAGCAAAAAACCACACAAAAACTAAAGCTTTGGAAAGGAATGATCTCTGTTGAAATCATTTTCTGAAGGAAGGTTCAAAACACGGATGGAGGTAATGCAGGACTGAGCTGCTTCTGGCTGCCAGGCCCTACTACTACAGTCGTGTAAAGGGATCAAGTCTAACATCACGGATGAACAAAAGCAAAAATTGAATTTTCTACAGAAACTAAAAACCGTACTATGCTGGACAGAACTGCGCCGTATGCCAGAGCTGAGGTGTAAGAGTGTTCACCCCGTGGAGGAGACAGGGGAACAGTATCACTCGGTTGAAGATACGACAGTTTACCTACGGCAGCTTACCCAGGTTGTGAGTTTGACAAGTTGTCTTGTCAAATAATGTCACAGCAGAGTTATCAAGCATTCCCATAGGTATTTGATAAGCTTCGTCTTTTTTATATAATTAAAAAAAAGAAGGAACTTGCATGTAGGTTGTCCCGTGGGTTTACTTTCGTTGAACAGGGTGGGAAGGAGGAGGGAGAGAGGAAGAAATCATATTCTGTAAAAAATGCCAACCCACTCATTTCTATTTTAAGCATAACTTCTGTAAAAGGGATCATCTGAGCACCTATTCATATTTAATACACGTTTCACAATTCAAAGCCAGATTGATAAAATAGATTAAAATACATAATCATTTTTAACATTGCTACGTGTCTTTGCCATGTAATTAGCTTTGACGTAAAATTGTTTTTATCACAAGCCTTCCTACCCGGGTGAGTGAACAGATGCATAAAGCTCTTGCCTTTCTGACCAACTGTAAATCAGCTTCAGCGGGGGAGTGTCTGGACCTCAACTGTTGTCTCTGAAAGTGATTTTACCCATTTTAACTCCCAAGTGCACAAGAATATCCTCTAAAACCACACTGCAATTAAATCTAAAAATAGCCATTCCAGCCATAAAGTGACAATATTCTACTTGCTGGAAAAACCTTGTAATAAAATCCTAACAAGCCGGATACAGCAGATTTCCTTGTGGGAGCTTCACCTCATCACAACAAAACACACAGTCACAACAATACCCAACAGATTTGAAGTCTTACCAAATATAAACTCAGCTATCACAAATAGATACAAAGTACAGTACAAAAATAACAGGGACTGTTTTGCAGAGAAAGGAAGACTGACAACACAGGGTGTTTTTATTCCCCCTTACGTGTCCAAAACATTAAGCAGAATGAGTAAGAGATGCTTCATATTATAGCCCCATTACAGAGTATGTTAAGAAAACTGTATACCTCAGGGAAAAGAGAGCGTGAGGGAGACGGACGGACAGACAGACAGTCATTTTCATGACTCGTGACATTTAGATGCAGCTCACCGAATCTGAACTGGCAAATAATACAAAATTTAGAATAAAACATAGATGTCTTGACAACCGCACTAAGGAGAAGAGTAAAGAAGAGTATAGAGGAAAGGACGTGAGGGACACTGCTGACACCTGGTCAGAAGAACACTCTAATTGCCTTTTGTTGACAGGCTGGGGTGCTGGGAGGGGAGGGAGAGGAAGGATGCAGAGCTTAAATCAACATGGGGTGAATGTTTTAATGAAGCTAAAACTTTTAAACCAATACCACGGATCTAGCAATCAAGATGCTAAGGGGTGTGGAATTTTTTCACTACAAAACTGTTTTATTCTGCATCAAGCATTTTACTTTGTTAAAGTATCCATAAAAGAATGATTTATACATAACTTCAAAGTCCCATAAAATAAAAAATTAACGCATATGCTGCTTAGAAAGATAACATCACTAATAATGCCCTCATTGAGACTGGTGAAGATGAGTTTACAATGGATCTGACCTGAAGCTAAAATGCAGGATTAAAAATAAAATATAGAACAAGATTTATTTTTAATTAATTCACACGACACTCCCATTCAATTGATGTATGTGGGAGAGCTGCATTAAGCCTACAATGTTCTCAGCCAGAAAAGAGTCAGACCTTAAAAAGTGTGTCTCTTAAGTAGGTAGGTAGGACAGTGTATTACTGAAAGTTGAGACGACCTACTCTATTTTAGTCATACACACACCAACTCCCTCCCTTAAACAAAAATGAAACACACGTACACATCACTGCCTGTTCTTTTCTTTAAAACAAAGAAAACAATCATGGATAGCAATGCACGGGGAAAATTGCATCATCATACCCACCTAGAACAGACTCAGACCTACTATTCAAAACAATTCATGAAAATTCAGTGTAAACTCGCACACAAGTTTCTAGAGTTAGTCTCTCATATAGAGATGGAGTATGAGCAAAATGCAAGATTAAGCCTCAGAATCTCTGCCTATGTAAAAAAAAAAAAGTTTAAAATTACTTAAAATGTCACCTTCTAAAATAACTGTAATCGAACCTGAAAAATCACATCATAAAAAATTATAGCATAGCTGCTTTTCATTTAGAATGTGGAAGAACGGAGAATTCCTTGTTCTAGAAGTGGCCAGATGAAGACTCAGCTATGTCTTTTTATTTTGGGGGACTTCTATGAACTCTTGCAGTTTCCCTGCAACCTACGTAAACTTTTATCATTCACAATGGCCGGATAATGCATTGACAACTGTTTTTCCACAGTTTCACCAGAGCAACCAGGCTTTCCAGTTCTGAGATGGTCTACCCCAAATCCTCAGTGGAGCTGCTGCTTCTCTGGACCAGATGGACACACGTGACTCATAGTGATCAGATCAGAGAGACGGGGTCTATAGCTCACAGGATCTACCTTGCTTCCTTGAATCCATCTTGAAAGAATAGACAAAGTCTTACTAAACTGCAAAAGAACTGGCCCATCAACTAAAATGGTAACTGTAGTACGGGTCTGATGAAAGTGATCCACAGGAATGATGTCTAAGACGTGGAGATGTCTCCTGAGATTGCTAAGAGTGAGAAACATACTGGCAGCAGCTATATCCACAGGCTATACTGGGTCGTTTCCGATTAGTGAAAGCTCCCCAGTCAAACACACCTAAATGAGATGTCATTACCATGTTACCTGTTTGAAGTAGAAAGGAGAATTCTAGGATGATACCAAAACATTGATGGAAGGAAGGAAAACAAACCCTCTTACCTCACATCACTTGCATTGCAAGCTAACCACAGGATGAAGAGGCCTTCTTCAGGTCTTGATGCCTGCACTGCACCATCCCCTAATTGCTTATCACATAAATAGGGTATTTTCCCTTAGTTTACCTTCAGTAAGTATACTTCAAACTTTACAACTTTAACCAATTTCAGCAAAAGGCAACAGGGGAGAAAATTAAGGTATGGAGATACTACTTGTCGTCTGAAATCCCATTTTTATTATAGCAGCTCAGGCACCGAGGCAAATCCTAACAGCTCTGCATCTGAGTCTGGACGCATCTTATCAAACAAAAAGGGTGCAGAGAGCCATGCTTTTGTAAAATTACAGATCAAAACTGAAAACATTTGCAGAGGGAGAAGCAGAGGCAAATACATGAGGAATTGTGGGAGCCAGAGCAGAAACTGGCCCCAAGCCACAGTCAAGATTTTTCTCACTTTAAAGCAGAGGAAACAAGTGGGATGATAGAAGCACGATCTGTTGCTGGCAGCAGCATCTGTGCCGACTACTGTGGGTTACACTGGTCTGCCTGGCTACCACGTCCGAGCGCATGAATCAGAAGCTCTCTCTCAGGATTAAATCATTTCCAGTAATGAATTCTGTTTTCTAATTTTCAAACAGTGTGATACTAGAGCTTGGGCCAACAAACCATCACAGTCACAGCATGGCCTTTGCTGCTGGCACCGCAACAGAAAGAAACGGTAGTGACACGAATGACATTGTGAGCAGCACTAGGAGCACAGATTTATTTTGTAGAATTGGTCAGCTAATATCGGCTGCTCTGGAGTGTCGGTGAGCCCGAGACCCACGGTGTACAAGGAAAGAAATCACCTACAGATGCGGCACTTGACCTTTCAGCAGAGCGAAAGTTTGTTAGTGGGCAGTAGCAACTAGATGGTAACAAAACGTTTATAGTCTCTGGAGTAAAATCATGTTTCTCAAGATTTTTTAATGCAAAAACCTTCCACAACTTGTGGGAGAGGAAAAAGTCATCCAGAGACTCTCTGTGTATCATAAACACAAATGTCTTCACGTTATAAAAGGATAGATACTGTACAAACTGCTGAAAGCGTATTAGTTTTATTCTATTTTCTGTGATTTTGTGTGTATATAATATTTTCCTCCTGTGTTTTGTTTTCTATTAGTCTTGTAGATACCTATTATGGAAAATTGGCTGAGAAACTCAGGAGATGGGTCCAGACGGATTTGAAGACTGCATGGTTGATCTTTCCAGTCCTACGACACACGAATAGAATGCTTTTTAACAACCCACACAGTAATTTTGACGGCAATCTTGGGAAAACACTGGCCAGATTTTTCCCTCAGTTTTGAATGCCAAACCTTTCACAGGCTTTCCCCCTCACCCCACCCTCCACCCCCCGCTTTTTTTTAGGGGGTTATAAATTGAGATTTTTACATTGAAAAATACCTCCCATAAATCCAAACATAAGAGGAAAAAAAAAAAACCTGGTCAGAAACGTCCTCTTGTCAGTTCCTTCAACCTCAGGAATTCGGTTTAGAGTTTTAAAAAAACCCAGATGTCTTATGGGTTCTAGTGTTTAATGTTGATAGATCTGCTGGTTGGCTAGAGGTTACCTTCTAGCAGATGTCGTTTCCAATGCTTCATAATGCTGGATTCTTAGCCTTCGGTAGCAAGGCAACACTTACTAGAAAAATCATAACCTTTTCATCAGTCACAGTAGCACTGTAGGGCCAGTATCCAGCAAATGATGGTTATGAAAAATATACTTAGGTCTGTCAGTCCACAGACCGGGAGAGATGAGCTCCAAGTCACCCACCCACAGGCATAACTTCACCCCTTCCGAAGACATTTCAGCCTCAAGATAGCAAAATGCCAAGTTTGCAACGGACTGAAATTGAAACTTCATGCTTCCCAGAGAACAGTTCCCATTTTTACAAGCAAATTACATAAATTTACCCTCAAGTTTTGCTACTCAGTAATTCAAATTGAAAAAAACAGTATTACTATTGCCACATGGTATCTAGGAGAAAAGGTAGACAATTTGGATCAGGAGTAAATGTTTTCTTCCTCTAAAAACCATCATTTTCAGGTTTGATTTTTATTTGCAGCCCTATTTGTGTCACACTGGAGGTCATTTTGTAATGAGAAAATGACTCCTAGTATGGCAAAGCCCTGAGCCACATTTTGAGATCAAAGGCGTTTTAAGAGAAGGGGAGAAGTTTCCGTGCGTATATATTCAAAGGTGGTACCTGGTGCTGCTGTTGGACTCAGTTGTAGATTAAAGTGCTACTTCAGCTAAACCCACTCGCTACCAGCCATCGGTAACTATTGAGTTTCAAGACAAAAGCTTTTGCCTCACCAAATTAAAAGCAGACATTTGGCTTTGTCAGCCAAAATTAACGAGAACACTCAGTAGTGGACAGATCATACCTAAATGCCAAATCTCTGGTATTAAAAGTCACCATGTAACACCAACTGCTATTACCACAGGGTCTGCCGAATTGACACCACCACCCAGTATGTACAGAAGGCCAGAGATGTGCAAAGCATGGAATGGAAGTGGGGACCCCTTTCCTTGCCCTACAAGAACAGGTTTGTTAGTGTTTTTACATATCCATTCCTTTTTCATTTTGGAAAACTGTAAGACATGACCATACTGTGACGCAGTAGGGGGAGAGAAGATAATGAATTTGAGATATAACCTGGCATGGCAGGGAAGAACCCATTTCATCTAGCTCCAACAATTACTGGCCATGGTTTTTGGTTTGAGCCAGGTGATTAATTCACTGTCTGAAAGCTGGTTTTGCTCAAGAATATGCTCCTAATTTTTGCTTCCCTTGTAAGTCTTTCTGAAGGCAAATCAAATAAGTCATGAGCTCAGATCAAGGTAGGTATGCATTTACCACGGTGTGAAGAGAAGAAAAGATCACAAGAGAAGACAAGGACAAAATGCAACTCTCGCTGATAACATAAACAGAAAGAAAGTACTTTGTGACAAATCACTTGTTTTGACAATAACCACCACCAAAAGAAGCCAACTGTGTGTTTTATTCATTTATTACAAAATAAAGCCTAGCTGTTCCGTACAGATCTGATCAAGCAAGGTGATAGAATGCCTTTGGCTATACATTTAGCTATGAAGTTGGTGGATGTCTCTACTACATGCATGACTGTAATAAACACATGAGAATAAAAATAGCTGTCTTACATATATTCATATCTATTGTCTGGTTTTGAAACCCTGGAGGAAAAGGGTGAGTTGTCATATCCTTTTTTCTCCCCCAAGTCAAACGGCTTTGAATCAGCAGTGAATACCAGAATTAACAGCTCTGGATTAGCCCAAAGATATGAATAAACTCAACCGGAACCTTACAAGCCATGGCTTACAAAACAGATAAAGAAGTGCCTTAAAAGCACAGAGTGATTCTGAGGGATTTTACTTCAGAGGAGCTCCTATAGATTCCACAGAAAGAAAAAAGCAAGATATCCAAAGAGATGACTATGTAACTTACCAGAGCAATATGACTTTCCATCATTGACGTATTCCTTACACCCAAGAACATAAAAGGATTTTAAGTTACTGTATTTCAAGGGACTTTACCTGACAAGTAAGATTGCTTAAAAGGAGCTTTTGAGTTCCTCAAGTTAGTTTTTCACTAACGCCTCATTAGGCCCATTGTTTCACAGCAAGTTTTAATTTTTCTCTTTTTTTTTTGTTTTTTTGTATTCCAAGATCAGTAAGGTTTTTCGTCTCTTGCAGCTAGCAGCATGTAAACCGTATCATATAGCCATAACCATATCATATAACCATAACACAAAACCATGTATTTTCTCCAAAAGTCATTGATAAGATACAAGTTTGTCTCGTTTTGTCTTAAGAAATGCTATCCTGTAGTTGGTCCACTTTGACCCAAAGCTGGGATACTTGTAAGCACACAGCTACTTAAAATTCAGGTACCAAGTGATGTAATGATGGAGTGCAGAAGCTAAAGCATACTTTGGAGGAGGTGACAGTCATGTCACCATACAAGCAGCAACAAATTATGTCATCCATACGGGTCAACAGAGAAGCGCTAGCAATGTTGTTTGTTTCTGGGCAGTTAATTCTGAGACATTTTACTACACAGTGACTATTAAATTCACCAGTAGGTTACCATAAAATTATGTTACAGGTTAGAACAAATTTAAGAATCTACTTGCTTTCTGTGACACATAGATATAACCATTTATAGCAAAATAAATTTATATAAAATTTATCAAACAGGGCATTTATAGTAAAAGAAATTCATGATTGGGGATAAGAAAATGTATTTATTCTCTGTAAGGTAATATATAATTTGATATTTGTAGAAACAATACTACAAGGCAAAAAAAATTGGGGCTCTTGAGATACTTAATTCACATAGTTTACTAAAGCTATTGAAGTGAAGCCAACAGTACTTTTTTTACTTCTGAAAATAAAAAGGGTTTTTTTCTCATTTAGATAAATTAATAATTCCTTCAAGAATTTTTTTATGCAATAGTACGCTGCAATTTGTGACTGAGTGTGCAAACACTACACAAAAGTGTTAAGTGACAATGTTGTTATGAGGGAAAAAAAATCCCTGAACTCTCCTTTAGATGACTATCACTATGACTCCTTGGCATCCTAATTCAGAGCTATCGAGGGATTGCTTCACAAAGCACAGTTAATCTATTTTGAAATACATCATTCCGTATTTACGAGACCCAGGTCCAACTAGGAAATTACTTCAGAGTGAAATTAAAGTGACGTGATTAAAGCAAGCATTTTCACAAGCAGCAGAATTAACGAAAACAGGATTCTTAGAGACTCATATATGATGGCTAGATACTTCAGGGTCTAATATACAGAGCAAGACTGAACTGATGCTTTCTTAAATTGGTTGCTCTCTCTCTTGATATTCTAGAGTATAATAGAATGTGAACCCATGGCTAATAAAGTCTTCCTCCTCTACCAATACACCCATATTCATCTAATCTGTAGGATAGATTTGAAACTCTTGTTGAGTTTGGCTGAAATTGTTTGACATGTGAAAAAATTAAAGGTGGGGTGATTGTGGTAGAAGGTCACCAACAGGATTCCTGCTTCCTGAAGGAGTTTGGGTCTATCACTCTTTTGAGCCCAAATTCTCCAAGGAAACTAACTAGCCATTCACTGCCAATTAACTTCCCACGATTCCCTGGTCCCCAGCACATTAGTTGTGTAATGACATCAGATACATTGAAGAAATATTCAATTATTACAGCAACCAATCTATCGGTTCAGCACATCACAGGCTATTTATATTCATTAAGTGGCAGCCAGACCTATCAGCTGCTCTATGAGTTAAGTAGTGTCACAAGATCTGGCCTTCTGTTGAAGCCAGATTTCTCCAACACTTGAGCCTTATAAAGTTCAATTACCTGGGCTTTACGCAGGTGACTTTCAGATGTGGACGTGCGTCAGGGAGCTGATATAGATGAAATGATTTCTTTACTTTACCCCCACATTGAAAATGTTCCCTTTTCTTAGGGACTACCACAAAAGTTAAGTTCTGATTCCTTGGTCTAAAGAGACAGATAAGACATATTCTTGATCTTCAAAAACCCCTGGAAATTTGCTGTAGATTTCTATAAATATTTTAGCAAAGAACAGATGCTTCTTGCCTTTCTCATTTTTAACCTAAGGACTTGCTCAGATTAAACACCTGTGAAAGTCTGTTTTGTGCATAAGTAGTCGATCTTGCACAGTGTTAAAAAAAAAGTTTTAATTTCATTTAACACTACTTCTTCAGATTGCATTCTTGCATTTTTATGTACAACAGATATAAGAAGGTTCAGTCACCTCATCACAAGCACATTTACCATTAAAATAAAGGCCAAATCATACACTTCTATCAGTTAGTGATATAAGTTAGTCTTACTACTGTTTCAGCCAAAACACTGCAGCCTTGCCAAAAATCAGAGATTATTTCATAACTGCTTCTTGGTGCTTCCAAAATGATCCAAAGTTCTGCAGGCATACATCAGCTTTGCAAAAATGAATCATCCCTGCAGAAACAATATCCTCAGATAGAGGAATCAAGAATTGGAACAGGATTTATCATGAAAATAAACCCGGGCAGATCATGAGATGACAGCTTAGAACAACTGGGAAAGCAGAATTACAAGTGGACTGCACAGGGTCGCACAATTTTCCATTTAAAGGGTAGAGTAAGCAGAGGTATGATTTCATTACAAAGGGATAAGCACAGTGTAACTATTAATATTGTTGAACAGTAAAATCTCACCCGTGAAGCTTTCACCCCAGACTTTGGGGCCTGGAGAGAGCAGCTCACATTCTTTGGTGTTGATCTAACCCCCCTGGAGAGAGTAACCCCGTATTCATGAGTTCACTCTCACGAAGCACCGCTATGGAAAGAAATCTAGCTAAGAGCACTTTAAAGTTTTCTTTGCAATCCTTCACCAGCATGGCACATTTCACACTGCCCGATGAACCATCACCACAGACCCTCATTTATTGACATGAGTTTCATATTTGAAAATTTGTCTTTGAATTCAAAGCCAGCAAATTTTAGTATTTTCAGCGTAGTCTCTGCAAGGAAGAGAGAAGGACATGCCTTGTACACAGGCTTCCCTAGCAAATTTATAAGGATTATTGCTATTAAGGTGTGACCTCATCTTGAGGTGCCCAAAACATCCAATTCCATGTTTGCTACAGTTCTGTACAGAGGAGAAATCACTTTTATCAATTTTATTGATTTCTGAGCTCACAACGTTCTGTGTAAAATTCTGTCACAGTTTGGCATGCAGCTGTGTTATTATTATGCTATTTTAGGTACTTTTTGGTACCATTGGGCTGTCACTGTTTTGTGGAGACAGTGGCTGTAGAAGGACTGAGACTCTGTCAATCAAGTGATACCCACAACTTACCAAGTTGGCTATGGACACCCTTCCCTTTCCCATTTTGCTATTCCTTTCCTATTAAATTTTACTGCTATTTTACCTGTAGTAACAGGAGCTAAACAAGCCCAGATAGTTGACCAGGAAGGAGTGCAAAAAGCTCTTTTTCTTGGCAATATTTTCCCAATCTATATTCTATAACATATTACCTAACTCAGGTTCAAAGGAAGGCTTCACTGGTCATAGCCTCCATATGGTTTGAGGCAAGGACAATCTAAAGAAAACCTGCACATTTGACTTGAAACATAGATGGGTTCCTATCTTTCCCCAATAAAATAAGAATTCTCCTTGTTATTCTAAAATCACACGGATTACCTTCTTTCTTTTTGATTTTTTTTTTCTTAGAGGAAAATAATGCAATGGATTCAAGAACAGTTTTTAAAATCTATTTTAGCATTTCAACCAAATTAAGGAGGATGAGACTTCAAGAGTGGGTATCTCCCCACCAACAGATAAAAACAATCGGGAAAATGCTGAATTTATGTGCATTTTTCAAGGGTTTCAATAAGTAAGAACTACAGACAGTCTCATGGATACTCATCTTACAATATATTACTAACTAAACCAAATTCCCATAAAAAAATTTTATCCCATACTTACGAAAACTGAAAGTCATTTAGCAGCCTCATTTTCAGATTGACAACCTCCTGTCACTGGACATGTCTGGCACACAGCAATTTAATCTGTTTGCTAACACGTGTCCCATATGGTCAGAGATTTTAAATTAGAATCTGTATTCATCAAAAGCCACTATGGAGGGTAGAGCACGAAGGACTGAGATCATAGAGATCCGTGTTTGCTGAGCAGCTAAGCTGATGACTAACACTGTGATGAAGCATCTCTCAGATATTCAATGGCCAGACACAACGGCCAAAATCTCAACTTGATCAAAGGCAACTGTGACTTACTATTGACTGCAACAACAGGACCTGGCTTCTCCCAAAGACTTGCTGCATCTTCCCTACTGGGCACCAATTTGAAGTCCAGGGCAGGAGGAATACGTGGCAGCACCAACCGCAAAGATGTGTGATACGTATCGAGAATTATTATTTCAATTGTTGTCTGCTAGTATTTTAAGCCCAACTGCCATATTTTAACTGCTTCTAACATCAGTCCTACATCTATAAGCTTACTTAAAAAAGGCAAACGTTTCTCCCAGTCAATTCCATCTAGTGCTCAAAGTAACAGAATTTCTGTCCTACTTTGAAAAGATTCTTCATCCCTTGAATAGATAAAAATAATCCAGAAGTGACGGTTAAGGAACACAGTAAGAGGCATAGGAAAAAAAAAAACAAGCAACCCTGACAATTATTATCTTTGTTTCTCCTCATTTACTTTGATATACTTGGTTGTTTTTAATTCAGCTGACTGATTCTAAACAATAAAACTGAGACACAAAAGTTGTGTCCTGCTGTTAGCTATTTTAGCTACCATCAGAAATCCGACTAGTCAAGAAAAATGGCTTTCCTACAGAGAGACTACTGGCAGAGTTACTACATGCCAGACCACCGACACCTTGAGTAGTTCTGTACCATGGAGATATCATAAACAGTGAAGTTAACAGGTAGGTCAGATTCTTTTCTGGGACAATTTGTTGGATGTTATGTGATATTTTGCCCAACCATGAGACTAAGGAAAGCCAATATTCCCATTTCTAGCTGTACAGTTACACAGGGCAGGAATGCCCTTGCACACTTCCCTTAACAGGGATGTTGTGGATCAGTTCTACAGATCTCTGACCCTTAATGCAATAATGCCATCAGCAGTGAAGATACATGCACGACTGTGCATTTAATAACACAACTGAATCACTGTCTTAGGAACAACAAGACTGGAAATATTCAGGACTGTAAACTTTCCAAATGGGTGGAAAAAAATACCTAAAATATCAACCTGGAAAAGACTTGGCAACACAACTGAAATAACTGTTACACAATAAAGTAAGTGGATTTTTATTCATCCTACCACTCACTTGTCAAATAACAACCCTATTAATAGCCTTATGTCTCTGCTGTGCACAGTAGCTTGTATTTCAAGAAAAGACAAAAACATGTATAAACTTGGTACAACTTTAGTGCAACTCTGGTAATAACAGAAAACAGTACAGACAGTAACGAAAACCAAAATTTGCCGCATCTGCAAAAATAGTTTTAAAATGGAAGGCTTTACATGGAAATTGAGGTCATATATGTAGCATCTCAAACTTAACAAAAGTGACAAAGAAGCTGGTCCTTTGATCAAAAACATTTTTTTCCTTTGATTCAGACTTTGCATTCTTTCAATGTGAATGGTATTACATTATACTTCAAAGGCATTTGTACTCAGCCTTGGTATTGAGTAAAAATAAAAATAAAACCACAACAAAACACTGTGTTGACTTATGACTAATTAGATTATTATAGCAAAAGGAACTAAAAATTAAGCCAACAATGCTGATCTTGACTAAAAAGAAATAAAATTAGGGAGATACATTTGGAAAAGCTGGTCACTGTCATCACTACTGGAGGCAAAGATTTCCTCCCTCATAGATCACATTTTAACACGTAAGACCCAGCAAGTGTAATATAACATTACAGTAACACAGAATCATAGAGTAGTTTGGGTTGGAAGGGACATTTAGAGGTCATCTAGTCCAACCCCCTTGCCATGAGCAGGGAAAAGGATTAATTTATTACATTAATTTTAGGATTTGAATCAAATAATTCTAGACTTCCATGGCACCACCTTAACATTCTAGACACCTCAGCAGACACCGGGATGGCTCTGACCATTTGGTGGACAGATAGATTAAACAAAACCAAAACATAGCTCAGTCTGGGTTCTAAAGGCACCAAACAAGGTTTCTGTGACTAGCTGGGGTCGATGGAATCCCACCTGAAATCTGGAAACATGGAGGCCAAACGCTCCATGCTAAATTTCACGAGCTAGTTGTGCGCTGTTGGGAACAAGGCGAACTACCACCAGATCTCCGTGATGCAATCATCATCACCCTGTACAAGAAAAAAGGAGTAAAGTCAGACTGCTCAAACTACCGAGGCATAACTCTGCTCTCCATTGCTGGAAAAATCCTCGCAAGAATACTATTGAACAGATTGGTACCCGCTATCGCAGAAGAACTTCTACCTGAAAGTCAGTGTGGTTTCAGAGCCAACAGAAGTACCACAGACATGGTGTTCGTTCTCAGACAACTGCAAGAGAAGTGTAGGGAACAGAACAAGGGTCTCTATGTAACTTTCGTTGATCTCACCAAAGCCTTTGACACTGTGAGCAGAAAAGGTCTGTGGCAGATCTTGGAACGATTAGGATGTCCCCCCAAGTTCCTCAAAATGATTATCCTGTTACATGAGGGGCAGCGCGGCCAAGTCAGATATGGCGATGCACTCTCTGAGCCCTTCCCAATAGCCAATGGTGTGAAACAAGGTTGCGTTCTCGCACCCACTTTATTCACAGTTTTCTTCAGCATGATGCTCCAAAGGGCCACGGCAGACGTCGACGAACAAGACGGCATTTATATCCGATATCGTACCGACGGGAGCCTTTTCAACCTAAGGCGACTGAAGGCCCGCACCAAGACCCTGAATCACCTTGTCCGCGAGCTGCTTTTTGCTGACGATGCCGCCCTTGTTGCCCACACAGAAGCAGCTCTGCAGCGCTTAACATCCTGCTTTGCAGAGGCGGCTGAGCTTTTTGGGCTGGAAGTCAGCTTAAAGAAGACAGTAGTTCTCTACCAACCAGCACCACAAGATGATTACCATCATCCCCACATCACCATTGGCGAGTCAGAGCTTCAGCCAGTCCAGCAGTTCAGCTATCTGGGTAGCATCATCTCCTCAGATGCCACGATCGACAAAGAGATAGACAACAGAATAGCAAAGGCAAACAGAGCTTTCGGAAAACTCCATAAAAGAGTCTGGTGCAATAAACACCTGAAGAAAAGTACAAAGATCAGTGTCTACAGAGCCGTGGTACTGTCTACTCTTCTGTACGGGTCTGAATCATGGGTCATCTACCGCCACCATCTGCCACTCCTCGAACGCTTCCATCAGCGCTGCCTCCGCACAATCCTAAACATTCACTGGACTGACTACGTGACTAACGTTGCTGTCCTTGAACAGGCAGACGTCACCAGTATTGAGGCCATGTTGCTGAAAACGCAGCTGCGTTGGGCAGGGCACGTCTCCAGGATGGCGGATCACCGCCTCCCTAAGATCGTGTTCTATGGTGAACTTGCCACCGGCTGCCGCAAGAGAAGAGCTCCAAAGAGGAGATATAAGGACTCCCTGAAACAACACCTCAGCCTAGGCCATATTGACGACCATCAGTGGTCCACCCTGGCCTCCAATCGGGAGATTTGGAGACACACCATACATAACGCTGCTGTCTCCTTTGAGAGCACGCGTAGAATCAAGCTCGAGGAGAAAAGACAGCGCAGAAAGAACCGTGCCTCGACTATACCACCCAAGGAGACCCTCCGGTGTGCTCTTTGCAACCGGTCTTGCCTATCCCGCATTGGCCTTTTCAGCCATCAACGCGCTTGCAATAAGCGTGGGCAAAGCCCTTCCCAAATCTTCGTCCGTGAAGCCAAGCCATGATGATGATACACAAACACTTCCAATATTGATTCTTCAAAATACAGAAGAATGAGTATTCTTACACAGATCTCTCTTAATAGATGAAAATTAAGTAGCTGTGAATGCAGATGACAACAAATTTAAAGAACAAAATATTTCCTTAATTATTAGTTCACATTTGTAAAATTAAGAATTATTTCTCCCCTTTGGCATTCACTGTTCTTAAATACCTGTGACTAGACAGAAGTAGAAAGATATTTGTAATGATACGTTTATCTTTACAGAAAGCAGTAACATCCAGTCCATGAAAACTCTTAATCTTTGCAATATTATAGAATAGCAATAATCTACTTCTGAATAAAATGCAGAGCTATTTCAAATTATTTTTTTCCTTCAACTTCATACAAAGCTCAAGCACACAAAAAGAAATACAAGCCATTTGGTAACTCCAAGAAAATGTTCTGAACAGATCTACTCCACATTCTGAAGCACTTAGCACTTAGTACTAGAATTTCTTATTCAAAGCCTAAATTGTTTTTAGCATTCCATTTTCTTGATCAAATAACTTCACTCAACTCCTTCATACTGATGGTTCTGTCCCTTATAAATAGTTACTTTGACATACTTTGTTATATGATATGTAACAGGTGAAGTAGTTGGCATATCTATGTATTTTATAAAATACATTTTTTGTTTTTATAACTTCCAAAATATACTTTAAATTAGGCAATGATTAAAGAGTTTTAAAATTCACTTCAAACTCTAGTGAAGACAACAGAAAAACTCTCGCCAGTTTGAACTGATGTTGACTTGGATCCACAGCATAAATTCAGAATTCCAGCACAGAAACATATATTCTAACAGGCCAAAGTTCTATTCTTACACACCTACAGACAAGTTCTCCATACAGTTACTCTCCTATTACAGGCAACTCGTAGACAAAGAGCTAATATGACAAGTGTCACTGTGAAGAAGATATTTACTATGGCCTCAGGATTTACCTTCAATATCTGACAAACAATTGATTTATAGAATTGGAAATACCGTAGCCTAACATAGCAACTGTTCCACGCAATGGTCTATAAAACAAACACTAAAATATAAGCTGGCAGCTGTCATTCAAATATGGACAGTTTCAGATATCCCTGGCTATCACAGGGGTCAGTGAGGTCACTCACTGCTTAAATAATATCTGTCTTACAAAAATCTCACGAAAATAAGTTTTTCATTTGATTCTGACAGTAAACATTGTATCTTGCTTGTAAAAAACATCTAAAATTCAGGTGACAATCCTCTACACTTCCAGCACTAAGATGAATTAAACAATTATAGGTTTTATTTATTCCATTTCATATAGAATATCAAGTTTAGTCATCTCTTTAATCCTTCCTTAGCAAGCACGGGACTTCAATGATACAAATCCTTATTAATGAAAAAGAGAAGATTATTTAGATGCTTACCAAAACAACATATGAGAGAGAGGAGGTGTTTGATTCATAGCCCACAGCAACCAGGGGAAAGAACTCCACTATTTCAGGAACAGATAAATAGTCTATTTTGGTCAAACTGAATAAAACAATGATGTCAGATCCCACAAGTCCATATTCCCACCATAGTTTTTAAAGCCCTTTCGAGTATATAAAAAGAAAATAAAAAACCCCATCTCCCATTAGAGATAGAGGGAATAATGGGAAAAGATTCCCATTAACTTGCACTTTAATCATGTAGAAAGTGGGGAAGGACAAGACCCCTTAACAAGTGACCTGAATATATTCCTGATAGAGCTGGGCATTGCTCCACACCAAGCTGAGGGAGAACAGCAAGCATACTCCAAAGACATCCTCTTTTGAAGCATAGTGGAAAGAGACACTTTTTTCTACAGGTACTGAGGAGCTCCTGTCCTTTTGAAACATTCAGAACATAAAGTTCAAAAACTGACCAGATACTCAGAGTATCGATGGAACAAATCAAGGCTGACACTTTTCCTTCCACAAAATTACTAATCCTGTTTCTTCATATTTCCCGTGGCACCAGCCATGGGGAAACTCCAGTAGTATCCCACTGAATCTCACAAGTGATTTCCATACAGGTTTACTTCAGTTTGCTGCAGACACCAACTGCCTTTAGAGAGAAGTGAGATAAGCTGAGAGCAGGAAGCCTCAGCTATGAGAGCTGAGACACATCTCCAGGGAACTGCTCATGTGTTTGTGGAGTGACAGGGGAGAGAGAGAAGGGGAAGGGGAATACAGCGTTTTCCCTCCAGCATAACTATTTCTTCCATAATGAAAATACAAATCCTAATGCCCAGATCCTTCATCATGCCTGGGGAAGGAACAGGAGAGGAAAGAATATTTGCAGGAAATACATGAGATCTTTTGCAGTCAAGTCTGAGTATTTATGTCACACACAGCGCTGACAGCCAAGTGCATTTCAAATTTGAGAAAGTGAATCATCACAAACATTTATGGTTAAATCCATATATTTCAAGTTGATGGTTGGCAATGGATTTCTCTGCTAGCGCTAAATCAGGTCTTATGGCACTGTGGCACTCAGGCAGAGAATTGGAATATTAATCAAAATATTTTGCACTCCGCTTCTCATTAAATTCTCTGTAGGCTTTTGAACAGCTGTATTGGATTTACAATTCCAAGAGAGCAGCAGAAGATCCTTCAAAGACTTACAAATCAGAGTGCCTGTGTGTCACTGGGAGGTAGAAGGAAGTGAAAATGTTGAGAACGTGATCTGAAATTTTCCTGTATAGAGCATATGAAATTTATTATGTTCTAGTTACTCAGAATTAAGAAAGGTTTCTGCAAGGAAAATATATTTCCTTTACATCAAGTCAGGCTTTCCAAAAACGGATAATAGTGTAAGTGTCTCAACCTTAACAGATTTTTATTCTTCTTATTGTTTTCCCTTTTCCCCTGCAAGGAGGTTATAAGAAATGCAAACCCGTGGGATAAATTGTTTAAAATATTGTACTAAGTCTGAAAAAGGTATATTTAATCTTTAATAACATTTGGCATTAAAAAGTTCCATCATTTCTCCAGCCTCTTTTAATGCAACAAAAAGTACATGTCATTTAAAGATGAAAGGATAAGAAGACACTAGAGGTAATCAAAATAGTGAGCAAGACAGACAGATGTATATTACTTACCCTCCAAAAAAACTCAAATAATGGTGATCAGGAGACCAAGTTCTCAAAATAGACAACATTAATAAGCACTAGATTAAATATTTCTAAATCCTTTGAGATGAGAATTGTGCAGATTAAAGACAGCATATCAAGGTATTGCTTCCAAAAGTTTAAATAACCATTTCTGTTTAACACTTGGTTATAGAGTAAATACATCTGTTCATGCAGTATGTGCATGTCTCATCAAGGTTTAGTTCAGAGAATACTTAATTATGACGATTTAAGACATCTATTTTTACCTTTAAAAATACACAATTTATACAGCAGGATAATTACTTTTATCCTTTGGGGTTTATTTCACAATATAAACTTTGTAACTTTTTTTCAGTCTGCAGTTCTAACTTTATTAATGCCTAAATGAAATAAAGCGCTCTTCAGCAGCAGCTTTGAAAGCACTTGAAATTGTGGAAATACATGGACTATGAAAGTTGTACAAAAATAGAGCAAACCACAGACACCAACTAGCACAAATTACTTTTAATTCAGCACTACAAAGGTGGTTTCCAGAGTTTAACATGAAAAGTAGGAACTTCTTTAAATTCTTTCAAGCACTCCCACAGTTATTAGCATTTTCATAAAATTACCTGGTAAAATATTCCTCTAGTAAAATTAGAATGCTTTTCTCTGGAGAAGCAAAGTCTATTAGAGATATTGATAAAATGAAAGACTTCACTTCTGAACTACTATTCAGCAGTGCTAATAGCTTTCCATGTCTGAAGATTGGCTACAATGAAGTATCCATGAGCATTTCAAATTCAGCTCTGTGCTCACAACTCAAGGTAAGGGTCTGTCGCGGTTTGAAAAGAACCGAAAGGTTACAAAAGCGACAAATTGCCACCAGAGGAGATTCATTCCCTCCAAGAGCTAAACAAAAGAACTGAAGTGTTTGAGCTGGGAAATCAATGGAGGGCTTAACAGCTGCTTACAGCTATGGGCAAAATAAATAAATAAATAAATAAATAAATAAAACCAGTAGGCTTGAAATAAGGGGGCGAATGACAATTAATTGAATTCAAAAACTATGAGAACCACATATCATCACTTAAATTCGAGGTAGGAGAGAAAGAAGAGAGAGAACAGTGGTATTAAATACATAAAAAGTTATATATGTGTATATATATTACACATCTTCCTCCTACTCCATCCACGTCCCCAATTACTATCCCATGCACGTGGTCCACACCGGAGGTGGCTGGGGGCGGGGAAGGAATAATAAACCCAGAATAGGGGAACACAGTTCTTTTAACCTCATGCATTTCAGTTCCAAGTTGAACTCTTTGGGACAAACTTCCTTTGCAATGTGTCGTCTCTCTTTCTGGGGTGGCTGGAAAGCTTAAGGGTTACCAGATTTCCAGGGGACTCTCTCCCCAGCTGCAAAACGTGAGAGTTACCAGATCTCCGGGGGATGTTTTGGGTTCTTCACCGGGTTGCAGCCGGGCCTCCATTCTCAGCACTTGAACCCTTTTTTCCTCCCCCTCACCAGTGGCTGCTCTCCATGCAGACCCGGGGACTCCAGCTGCTCCACGTCCCTTCCGTCTGGCAGCTCTTCTTACCACCCCCACCAGTAACCAGTGAAGTGAAAAAAGTTACTTGCTGTGCATAAGATCTTGTAATGTCCCAGGCTGAGGTGACTGCTTCCCAAAGTTCTCTATTCTGCTGTAACTGAAAGGTGCACGTGACACAAAGCCACGTGGTTTGCTGCTTTTTATAGTGTTATTCGAAGAGGTGTTGATTCACATGGTTTGGATGCAGGGGGCAGGCACGAAATTGGAAATGGGCTGCATTTCATAACACCATAACAAAGGCAGCAAAAAACCTTTTGCGACAAAAAACAAGGGAAGGGGGTGGGGAGAAGCCCCCTTCTGCCCTGGAGCCAAAATCCTAAACCACAACAGGGTCATTTCATTTAATTCATTAAATAAATGAAGCATAGGTAGATAGGTATGAGTTATACTATGCACAACACACATAATTATCAGCAGGATGTAAATATCTGAAGCAAACGTGGATAACATACCGCTTTTAACATTAGCAATTTTCATAAAACAGAGGTTTCCATGCCTAATGCAGACACAAGCAACATTGCCGCCTGCTTGACAGAAGTCAGACCACTAGTTTTTCCTCTTACCTGTTTGAAATTATAAGCATCAGAAGGCTACAAGCCTATTTTCCTGCTGTGTGGACCCAGGCACATTAGGCACACATCTAAAAGGTGAATAAAATCACTATGAGTACTTATCTACTTGAATTTCCTTGTCAAAAGCCATCAGTCTCCTCCAGTGAAGCATCTTTGCAAGTTGTACTGAACCAACTCTGTCTTCACTTTAAGCAAGCAAATGGAGTTTCCTTCCGTCAGACCTTCCCACCTTTCTTATATGGAACGAGATCAAACACAGCCCTCGTAGAGGCCGTCTTCTGCCGTCTCCTTTATTACAGGACAGACTTCAGGGATCCTTATTAAGTTTGTCGGCTAAGCCTGCCTTGCCACACACACAGCTCACCAAAGGAGAGCTATTCTACGGCAGGAATATTTTCTGTTCTTCAGACTAGAAGGCCATTTTACCTTCCTGTATAGGCAAGACACAGTAGTTCCCCTTTGTTGCTGTCTCTCATACCCACAGAAATGAGGCAATACTGTCATCAACTACTTCATGGTATTACGTATTAACTCAGTTACAATACTGCTAGTGTGCTTTCTCTCACACAGACCACGTTTCACTGCAGCTTTCCTCATATACAAGATAAAATATATGAAAAAGACTTGTATTTCTTTTTTTTGCTTGGTCAATCAAAGTTGTCCAACGCTGGAGTTTGCAAAGGTGCATCTAGCTCCTTTAACCACAGTTCGACAAATTTCAATACAAACCTTCAAACCAGAGTTCAGAGCATAAATTATCCACCAGCTACAAAGATTTTATGCAGAGTCTGATTGCCAGTTAAGTTCCGGTCATCAAACTCCTTGCAACTTCTACAAATTGCCTAACGTAAGTCCTCATATATGTGCACATAACCTGCAGGGACCACTGGTGTTACCTAATGTGCCAGTTCCAAACACAACAGTGTCCATGATTTTCCCCTTTTCTCTTTCCTGTTTAGGTTCAGGAGGGGAATCTATGAAGAGGGAAGCAAAAGAACCTGTTCCCAGCTCCTCTGTTGTCTCAGGGAAGTGACCAGAGAAAACTACTCCTACTTCTTGCTTTCATTGAATTGTAATGAAAACCAAAGCTCATTCTAAACAACAAAATTGAAGTTATGTGAAAATGCCTAAAATTCCAACACTCAGCTTGTTAATACATCTATTGCATTTCAAAAACAATGACCCTCGGTCCATTCATTGCAAAGTGTTGAAACAACTAAAAACCTTTGGACCTACTCTATTTACTGTATATCCTGACAGTGTGGTAAACCCTGGATCTTATATAACTGATGAAACGAATGCAGTTGGTGTAGACTATTTCAAATCTATTTGAAATAATATTTCAATTTCTGAGAGTGCAGGGGGGAAGCATGACTGATAGACCACTCATATGATTTTAGCTAAAACAGATGCAGCAAACCTCAGTGGGTAAAGGGAGTAATAACAAAGCAATATCTTTGCCAACAGCCAAATGCTGCTTAAAGAATTCTTCTTCTAAAGAAAAAACCTTTTGGAATAGAAAGAACGTCTCAATTCTTGAGATTAAAGAGCATTTCTATGAGCCAGAACCAATTCCGGTAATTGCTAACCTCTTAGAACTATGGGCAATGCGCGGGTCAGTATGGGTTGTGGGATTTGTTTTGGTTTTTTTTTTAGTTTAGGCAATGTGGACATTTAAAGGTAGAAAATAATAGAAAATTGCTATAGTTACTTTCAAAATGCCATAGGAAAGCAAGCTCCAGAAGAAGGCAGGTACACCAGGTCATGTATATATATCAGTTCAGGCTTTTTAAGCCTCATGTAGCAAGGTCACTGATGACCAATTATGGCCAATGCTTTTGGCCATAAAAAATTAGTCAAGTGACTTTTTCATGCCTCCTTCCATTAAACTAGTGAGAAAATTAAATGTTTCTGCTCATCTTCTCTTCTACAAGCTGGCAGCACACTGGCAGAACAAATGAGGAAATGTAGTATGCGACTTTTTCCATTTTAGCTTTCTCAGGCAAGTAGAGCATTTATCTTCCTCTCCCCCTCAGGATAGAAAAGGAAACAAATGTATGCTAGAGTAAATGACTCATGATAGCAAGGGAGTAATAGAAACACCTATTTCCATTCCAATGGCTGCTCCAGCCCTTTTTCTTCAACAGGGCAAATGAGGGAAGACATGGAAGAGTCACCTCTGAAACTGCCACTAGCATTCTGCAAGGACTGCCCCCTAAAAGAAATGAACGGAGGGAAAGCAGAGGCAGTACCAGGGCAATTTTCCTCTGCATGGAATCCTCTGTCCCCATATCTGTACAGAAGAATGGCACTACAGCCAATATGACTCCTGATTTTATGGGACTCACAGCACGACAAAGATATCTCTCTCTTCCCTTCACACACAACTGACTGGAATCTCCACAATTTTATCTATATGGCAGTTGTGCACCTTTATTATTAAATAGAGAAGATCCAGATTAAAGCTTCTGTTTTTCAACTTACTGAAAACAACTCATGAAATTAGGACATTCTATAGCTTTTGCATTGCAGAGCTTTTGCGGGAGTTCAGCATGAGGAAACAAGCAAAGACGTAACCTTGATTTATGTGTACTGGCAAGTTTCCCAGTGCAATAGGAGAAACAGCAGAAGCTGAAACTTAAGACATGGAACTATGCAAGGAGCCTCACCTGGGGAAAGGATTAAAAAACAAGAACAAAGGAAAGCAAGATAACTTACCTTAGCAACATGAGGGAAAAGATGGCTAATTTGCTTTGTCAGCTACGAGAAAGTCACACTCTGTGAAAGACCCCTTAGTTCTTAGGATAGTAAATTACTTTAATAGTAGTAGACATTTTGTTTGCCTTAAATCTTTCTGTTAAGCTCATAAGGAAAAATTCAACAAGAGAAAACAAACATACTGATTTTTTTTCCATCTTTACAGCTACTGGCTCTAAACACAGGCCTTAAATATTTGTTAGGTTGGTTGCGCTATGTCTTTACTTTCAAATATGATCTAAAAACCATTAGCTTCAGTATACAGGTGCTCAAAGTGTCTAAATAATACAGAACGAATGAAGCTGATTTCTAGATTCATGCCCCAAGGATTCATATTGGAAAACCAGAAAATTTCGTTATTGAGTCACTTCCAGATAACGTGGCAAGCTGCCTACTGCACCGGCTTTGGGTACTAGAGCACATTTGAGGTTGTGCTGCAAAGCACCACAGAAAGCTAAATCGTCTCTTCTGTTTTTTAATGCAGTAAGGCTTTTTAGAAAAAAAAAAGAGCCTCTTTTTACACGAATAGTCAAGTTTTGGGAACATGATTTCATTCCACACTGAAAAAAGAGAGCAAGACTTTGAAAATCCAGCCCTCTGCCAAAGCCTGAAAGTCTGCCCCTCTCTGAAGAATGGGCTCTTCTAGGAAACAGCAAACTCAGCTCTATGTCCCTCTTCTCACTGAGGAATCAAAGTTGTGCTTCCTAAATCCAAGGAAAGCAAACAAATTATTAGCTATGAGCCATTGAACCAGGCTGTCGTTCGTCCTCATGCAACACATTTCAAAGTACTGAGGGAACTTTTTCTTACATTTGAAGCATGGCAGTGGGGAGCGGGGTGATGGCTGCTGGTAGAACCAGATGGACACTTGTTACACTGCTACACATACTAGCGCCTGCTCTGTTTTACAATAACACGTTCTTCAATACAGTGCCTATGTATTTAACATAGGCAGAAATCTGTGTCTCGTCAGGTTTTTAAATGACCAGGGCCTCTGGATCTTAATCACTATGGAAAAGACATTTCAGTCTTTCCAGTTCAACTTTTTACTACATACATTGCTTGGGGGAAAAAAAAAAAACCAAACAAAAACAAGCCTTTGAAGGAAGATAGCTCTCATATACCTTTGGGAAGTAACACACCAATTCTCAGGTCTTAAAAAAAATGCAGGTGAATTCAGGCAAGGTCGAAAACAGAATATGGGATATTGCCAAAGAAGCTCCACATGAGCAGTGCAATCCTGAATCCAAAATATTGCAGAAGTGTTACAAAGCATCTTAAGTTAGCCCACCAAGTAAAAATTGTAAATTATTCTTGAGCACACAACCAATTGTTACTGTTTCTGTATCAGCCTTTAACGCTTTACAACTCAAAAATCACTAAATAATTAGATTATCTTCATATATGCAAATTGTTGCTTACCTTAGCAATGCACAAACATCCCACTATCCCTGTTTTAAACCAGAAATTAGCTTCACGTTAATTAGCTTCTCAACCACATATTGCAAAGATGTTGCTAAGGATGAGAAATCAGTTTCTAAGCAAGCAGCAGCAGTTACTTTGGTTACACAACTCCTCTACAGACAGGCTGATCTGCAGAACTACAAAGAGTATCACGAAGACTCGGCATGAATTTCTTGACTCTTCATTTAGGTTCAACACTGTTGGAGACTGAATGTCAATATGTCCCTGAAAACGGAGCATGGTGAAATAGTGACGTCACGGCCTGACAAGCAGAGCACAAAACCAAAATGAACTGAGTTGCAGCACTTGAGGAAAGGAAGAGGGAAGAGGCAGGAATAATGAATCGTTGCTCTCGGTTCCCTGCGATCTCCCTTGTTGCTTTGCACTCTGAGCCTAATTTTGAATTGTGAAACCTTAGACTGCACCCTATGACCAGGTCAGCTGCACTTTGGATGGTATAAAATTCTACAGCTGTTCACAGGATACTCGCTACGCGGAACCTTAAGTGAAGAATTGTGGTACGAGGATTACAGAACATTCCAAAAAGGTCACTCTCAAAGCAGATGCAGAGCCAGGAAAAAAGACAAAACAGACCTTTTTATGATCCACGGCAGCACCTCAGTTACAAGGTTATCCTTTCTTGCGACTGCAACAGCTTCTTTTCAAGGATTATACTTTTTGACACACCTGCACACTTTTTGCAGTGAAATTAAATGGCAATACTCAGAGATATTTGCACATAATTAATTACTCAACCATTTTAACCACCTGTCACAATTTTGCTGCAAGTATCAAAGGTGCATTTTAGCATAAAAACTTGTAATAAACATGAAATTAGCTTTCATTACTTTGAATTAGGATGTCTATCAAAATGAAACTTTATATTTATGGAAAGCATCTATAGAATTAACTGTGACATCATGGCTTTTTGACCTGCCATACGTGTAAGCCTCTAGGAGCAAGTACACACTCCGCTGCCCGACTCTGCTCATTACAGCTATAAAAGACACGGTAAGTATATAAACTAAAACACTGCATTCCTGCGGGGCTTAACAAATTTTACACAACACGGATACAGATGATAAAGTTGGGATTTGACATATCTCATCTCATCGTGTCAGCCCTATTGTGTGGCAGCATAGAGATGAAAACAACATGACTGCAGAGTAAGGCTGACTCAAGAGTTTGCTTTACATTTTAGATTTCATCTCTAAAAGTGGGAGAACTTATTGCAAAACTATTCACCAAGCAACAATACCCTTGGAAGGGTCAAAACCTCTGCTGAACACGGACCAGAGTTCAAGTTCAGAGCAAAACATGAAACACAGCAGGTAGCTATGGTTGATCTCCCGCACTAAGAAGCACATACCAATACACTCTGCAACAAATGATTCCCGACCTTTGGTATGAACAGAGCCTTTGTACTCCGAACTTCTAGAGCTTTATCCAAATTGGACAGAGGGATGATCCTCTTCTTTCTGGAGCTACCCACAAAGAAAAGAATTAGAATGTCAATAGCACAGCTTAGTCATGATAGCATGCAATTCAACTCTTTAGCTTTTATTAAAGACAATTATCAGGCACTCGGTACAGCTAAAACGGTGTTAACACTCTGGGTTTAGAACAGTCGGCAACGAGAAAATGATGAAGTAATCTGATTTTTCTCAGGACTTCCTAAGTCTCCCCTTCGTTCCTCCCTCCCCCATCATTCTTTCACCTTACCGCTACTTTTCATATCTACCACTGTTCCACTGCTCTTGAGCCCTGCAACTGCCTTATATATGTTTCTTTCTGGAAAGCATATATTGATCCAAATCACATTAAAGACGATGTAAGTAGTGAGAGACATCACAGTAGGATAAGACCACATGACATTTGCTAACTTAGGACTCGGCACATGAAACCACCACCAAAATTAGAGGAAGTTGAAATGCAAACACAGAAAAGCATTTAAATACCTTACAGGGCACACACAGAAAATGTAGCATCTACCAAGAGGAAACCTGCTTAAAGTATGTGTAATGGCACGGACACCCATTGATTGAGGGTTTTTTTGGGAAAAAAAGCCCAACAGTTTTTACCTATGCAGATACAGCTTCTGCTTTTCACTTACAAAAACTGATTCATATTTTATTGCTGAAACTGCAGGCAAGCTAGTCTTAACAGAGAAAATAGATTCTTACTGGTATGCAAAAATATGTTAAAAGGGAAGGAAGAGGGTTAGTTCAGAACGCCACAGAAGATAGGAAAGAAAGTGCAATGACAAAGAATTCCTCACTGAAAAGCAAGTTGTGTACTTGACTAAAATAGTTACATATTCAGAAAGACATTAGGGCTTAATCATACGTATTATGCCCATGTTCTTGTCAAACAGGACAGAAGAATTCAAGTGAATGTAGTGATCACACATCTAAAATGTTTACTTTGACATGCTAAGGAGCAGTACTCATTAGAGCATACGCACGGAAATCAAGCAGTGAACAGAACAGAAGCCCAGCTTGCTAAATGCTTCCAGATACTACTATCAAGACAGGGCAAAGATTTTGCAAGATTAGGTGGCAAGAACAAAAGCCGCTGGATGAAACACCAGGTATTTAGAGGTACAACTCCACTAGGGAATAGGTATTCCTACCATAATATAACATAGCTTTTAATTTGCTTATGAAATTAATTTTCCACATTTTTCTGTATGGAGAATACAAAGTAACTTTAAATTTCCAACCACAATTTACTTTCAATTTTTTAAAACTAACAAGACATGAAGGATGATATTTCTTGTATGAAGACGACACACCCTCTCCTCACCACCCCCCAGCAAGAAAAGCAATTGGCTGAAATGGAATAGACCCTGCGACTCGAATACAGTTGTAACCCCAAAGCTATGGTAATGCTTTCTCCCACACCTTTTAGAGCTGTTTGATTTAGCACCAATATGAGGAAACAGCAATAGTGAAGATAGGTAAGTTCTGAAATACGTTTTTCAACAAAATAGTGGAATCTTGTTCATATGTACAGACAAAAATTAACCTTAAGACTTGGCATGCAAAAGTACATCCATTTATCTAAAACTACTGCTGCTTGTAACAGCTCTCCTCAAACCAGGACCAAACTATCCCTATTCTAACACGTGCCTGAGACCATCCTGGAGGCAGGAAGCAAACTGAGTTTCAGCTTTAGTCTCCTAAAACCACTAATAAATAATTTTGGACCAGGGTCTCTCACATCTGAAGTGCAATGATACATTAACAACACAGGTGGATGTTCCCTCATATGAAAGCAAAATCAGAAAGTACTATTAATTGTAACAACAAAATAGACCATTTTGAAATCTCAGATTTTCCATGGCCTATGTAAATCTTAAAAAAAAAAAAAAAAAAAAAAAATAAAAAGGGTGGGGAGGGAGTGGGTTTCTCAGTCCCTTACCTACCCTTCCAAGAAAGGGACCGCCAATTGAAGGTACAAGTTGCAAACCTCAGTTTTTGCTAGTCAGTACTTACATTTTTCTAAAAGGATTATTACAATATTTCAGTCACCAGTTCACCATTTCTCATACGTGACTATTCTTTAAAGTTCTTGCACAAGTCCAGATGCTGTCAAATCACTTTATCAGTTCATAATGCGATGACGCTCTGTCATACCTGAGATGTACAAACCTGACTACCCAAAACGCTGTAATACTGTGCAAGGTTCATAGGCTGCTCCATTAGTCTATTCAGCATTAATTTCACTGTTTAGCAAAACTAAGTGTTTGGAGAGTCAAATTTAATGTATTTTAATTACTTGATGTTCTGCCCTGGCGAGTCATTACATCAGAAAGTAAAAAAATGAGGAATCTTGCTTTAAGAAGAGGATTTCCAGAGCAGGAACCTTTCTGTGCCACATGATTCATAAACATGAATAATGTTTAGCAATAATCCTGATGTTATTTTTCTTCCCTGCATACACTAAGTAGCTTATTGTTGAGACTGCTTTGCCCCTGGCAAAAAATAAGAAGTGTTTTGTCATTTTTTACTTCATTTTTGTGCATGCAAAATCAGATTCTCTGCATTAAGTCACAACATTGGGAGAACTTCAGAAATTGTCACATACCATTCTGACGTTTCTGTTTATATATATATATATATACTTGGAATGTTTTCAGTGAAGAACTTAACATCCCAAAAAGCTCATTTCCACAGATAATTCCGCAGTTATATTAATGAGGGCATTTTTATTTACATTTAAGAACAGTCAGATAGATAAATCAACAGCACCTATAAACAGAAGGATGATATCCAGACAAAGTTAAAAAAAATAAACAAAGATTAACCAGCTCTGATCTTGGTTTTGTCAAATGTAAGGTTATCTGGCACGTTCTGAAAGAGATTAAACAAGCATATACAGATTTCAGGACTGTCATCTGTCATACCCTGAAGAATAGCCAGCACAGAATAATACATAGAATGTTATAAAATGTGTTTTACTATAAATTCAATTTCCTTCAGTCCTGAAAACATCATCTTAGACAATTAGACAGAATGGTGATCATGGCAAATATTTAAGATGTAGATGTATATTGACATCAAATTAAAAGTTTTCATAACTTACAAAGACTTGCATTATTTTTCAGAATATTTAAGCAAATAGACCTTAACTTTGATAGAGACAAAGTATTTGAGATGTCATGAAATTCATCATTATTTCTGCAATACATGTGAACTAGCAAAATGATATAGAACTTTGTTATGATTCACAATCACTTCTGTTCACAAACATGGGACGAGTGCTGTTACGATAACCTTCCAGTAACATTTACACAAAAAAAAAGAAAAAAAAAAAAAAAAGGTGTTAAATGTCTTCTTTCAAGAATTCTAGCCCCTATCTCCCACTTCCCAGTAACATGTCTCTAGCAGTACGGTTTGTTCCTCTAGTGGAAGTATATGTTGTACCATTTCTGATGCTAGCAAGTCAGAGGTCCTAAGAGAAAACAAAAGGGAACACGATTCTCAAGTATAGGATGAGGACACCCAGTGTGTACAGAGGATCTCAGCAAACAGAAACCAAGATTTTTCCATAGAATCACAATGTCCTAAATGTTTCACCCACAGGATCACGCTGCTTCATTAGATCCAGCTGTCTTTCATCCGAAGATGCAGGTTTAAGTTTTATATCTGTCCCAAAGATTTGTTTTAGTGTATAGTTTCCAGCATTGCTCGAGGCAGGTATAGGAAAAGAGTGACCGTATCATTTCTACAAGTGTCTTGTTCAAGGCAAACACCTTTAAAACATACTAAAGAATAATAAATTATGAAATCAATCTGATGTCTACTTTCAGGAGTTTATTACTAAGATGCACAATCTGGTCACATCCTTGAAAAAGGTATTTTCACGCCTGATCCAACTCAGGATGAAGCAATTTAAATTTACCAGCTAGAAAGCTAAAGATTTTCTGTAGGTCTGTCCGTGATCTTCCTAACCTTGTACTATCCCATGCTCTCGCTATACAATTCATTACTGTGTGGTCTAATTTTTCCAACTTCTGAATTTAAAACACGCATGACAGCAAGGGAAAAAAAAAAAAAAAACAAAAGGCATAAGCAGACTCTAACTTAGGACATATTAATATTAGTCTCTTAATCTACTTAAGTGACAAAGGCTGTTGGCCTTGGTGGTGATTGTCCTAAGACTCTCAGACTTTCATGCCCTAAATGGTACTTCTAAATGGTACCAAAACCACACAAGCTGCTGATGGCAGCGATTGAATCAAATATCAAATTAATTCTTTGGCCTTCAAAAGAAGTAGAAGCACTTAACTTTGTGAGCTGCATTTATCAGCACTGTTAAATACCAGGTAGAGTAAGATTTTCTCTGTCTCTTTTGCTATCCATCTCCATTCTTTTTGGGAAATGGAGTACTGAATACTTTTTATCCAAGACACTTATTCAGGGAGAGCACTGCTGTTCTTGCTGCTAACAGCATGACTTGTTCCTTAACTCTTCCAATGAAAAAAAGAGAAAAAACCCCAACGACCCACCACTGAATCAGAGTCCCTTTTTCTTTGTTTCTGATGAAGTTCATCCTGTCTTTTGATTGCAGCCTCCTGTGGATTCTTGCTTCTATAGAGTACAGCACTCTTTTTCTTCAACCAAAAACCGCATTGTGTTGTGTTTGGAGAAAGTCTTTGTCTTCAGTATCAGGAGGATAAGAGACAGCAATTTTACTTCATTTCATTTCAACCTTGTAGGATTGTCATGGAAAAAAAAAAAAAAAAAGATAGCCAAAAGGAAGGAAAAAAGCGTGACTGTAGAAAACCTGAAAAAGACAGGAGAAATGAGACCTACCTGATCACTGATACTTTATTTACCGTAGTGTTCGTCTCACTGTTGTTTTACTGGGTGCTGCAATTTCAGCCAATTCACCATATTTTCCTTGGCAACTTTCTTACCCCTCTGCAGTGAAGGGAAGATGTGCATACGTATTTTCAAATCATACATTTTAAGTAGTAAATAGCATTACCATATTATCATACATATAAGATACATCTTTCAAAAAACAGTGCTTCTTAAAGATAAGACTTCCTAATTGAAATGCTGGGATAACACAGGATTCAGTGGGGTTTTCTCCATTCTGATACAAGGAGATTTCCAAGCTGTGGACAAAGAATTCTTACTTCAGTAGCATGCGAACAGAGGTAGAGGAGATGGAAAACTAGACATGATTTATTCTGTATTAATTGTGAAATCTGGACAGGTAAGTCATTCCAGACCTTCCAGGTCCTTTCGAGAAACTCATGCATTTTCTGGAAAAACCTGCCTCCTGCTCAAACAGCCAGAAAAATCATCATCTGTTCAGGTTATTTTTCAGCTTGCCCCACACAGCTCTCCTTTCCTTCTCTGTCATCTTAGATTAATGACATTCTTCTATTGCCATCTCCCTTCAAATCTATTCTGTACTTGCCCCCATCTCCTACATCACAGTCTCCTTGATGAGACTCTGAAAAGTTTATCCATCTCTGCCTTTATTCTAACTGCCAACTCCTTCCCCATGGCCTTCCATCTGAGTGCACAGCGGAGGTCCTCAGCTGGAACAGTAATCTGGATCAGTAGGCACCTGCTCAGTCACCTCTATCACAGCCAGTACTGTTCTTTCCAAAGAGCAAAGAAGTAAAACCACAATTTCAGTGCGACAATTTTGAAGACGCCTCGTCCTTTAATTTTCTTCCTGATAAAAGTTAAGTATTATGGAACAAGTTTGCCTTTGCAGTTATTTAGAAAATTTCACTTCAAATCAGGCCTTACAATTTGAAGAGATGAGCAGTTGTAATAATTATGTCCCTAACAAACTGAACTGACAAAGAGAATACAGTCTTTTTTTTCCCCCTCAAGAAAATGGTTTTCAATGTCTTGAATTTTATGTCAAAACTTGATGAAACAGCCATCTAAATGCTGGTTACTGGACTCAGTTGTAAGGCTGCATCCCTCACAATTTTGAATGTCATGTGTTTTGCATAAATATGGAAATATGTTATTGAATGATCCATAAAGAAAAAGCAATTTTAGGTAATCATACATCTTGAGTCTCTGAAGAGTTTTTGTAAAATGGAGAAGTATTGGCAATGATGCAGTATGTCCTTTTTTCTGCTTCTCTCAAACATACAGCATATCATTTTTATCAGCCATTCAATAAACTAAAGAATGTAGGGAAATGGTGCACTGTTGACTGCAGTAATAGTACAGAAAAGACCATTTGTACTACAGTAATTCTTCTCCTATTGTATTATAACTGTGTGCAACTTTGAACACGTTGTAAGATCGGCAGAGAAAATAGAAAAAGTAATAATTTCTTACATGATGGATGTTATGGCATTTGCAGCAGTACATTACCAGATACAAAAACATTGTAAAACAATTTGAATGGCATAGCAGCACAGAAAAACTTCTTATAAGCAAAATGTTTCTTTGACAGGGAAATCTATGGCAGATAATCCAGCGCAGTGTTGAATCGTCCTGTTGAAATGCTTATCAACAGGGCATTCAAAAGAGGCAGCTTACATTTTGTTCCTGATTATTAGAAATCGGATTACAAACATCCCAGTGGGGAGAAAATGTTTGCATGTTCCACTTATGAAGCCAAAGATCAGATAAGAAAATCAGAAGGGTACAGATTCTTAATCCTCAAAGCTCTGCCATTGCACAGATAGTGAGTTTGCATTCAGGCTCTTTCAAGGCAGATGCTTAATACGTTTCAGTCTGCCAGCACTTTAAACTACTGATAAAAGCTGTCATATTAGTAAAGAATTTGTGCATAAGTTTAACTGTTTTCTCATCTAGTAAAAGACTTATGCACAGGGTTATTTTTGCTCACAGATTGATATGCTTTGATGAGTCTGGGCTACAATGGTCTGCTGAATAGGATTTTATTTAAGGGAACATAGCTGGACTAACGGCTGTTGTAATAACTAATTTCTGACATTCCAGTTCCATAAACTGATAATAGCCTTTTGATTATTCTTTACGGTTCTTCAGGTGCCTGGGCAGACCAAACATCTTCCACTTTAATGTAGTCAACTCTCCGTAGAAACCATACTCTTCGTAATTTTAAATACATTATGCTGTGTTTATTTACTATTAAGGTAAGTCCGTAGCCTAGTGTCAAAAGCACAGCAGTCCTACTATTTAACACTCCTGAAAAAAATTTACGAAGAAAAAGTATCAATCAGTTCTATTGAATTTCACCTACAATAAATCCCATACAAATTCCAAGTGTAAATCGTCATGAAACAATTGAAATAGATTTGCATACAAATGGACTATCATCCCAAAGCACTGATTCATTATTCTTGAAAATGTGAATTAGAAATGTATTGCAAGAGAGACAAAAAAGCCAAACATGACTTTACCGTTTCCCTTAGCATTGTACTTGCCTAGCGTGTTCAGATTAATTAGTCCTTTATCTCAAGCACAGTCAAAGGATGTTAAGGCAAAGTAATTTTCTGAAACAGGCCAACAAAACTAAAGGCCCCAGCCACCCACTGTGTTAAATCAGAAAAGAGGGGAAGGGCAGCAAGAGAAAAAGGAATGCCCAATCAGTTACTGAATCTGGGAACAGAAGGCTGACACCTAAACCCAAAGCTGTTTTTTGCAAGCCTTGCATCAGCTGTAATGCATTCCCTGCTCTTAACTTTAGCGGTGGTAAAATAGCTCACAGAGCTCATCACTGGGAGTGGCCAGGACCATTTGTACTTGAATTCTTCTGAGAAATTCACAAATCCTAAACATCTTTATAAGAAAGGTCAACAAAACTCAGGAAATCAAGTCTGACTCTTTAAAAAACAAAAAAGTGTCCTTTGAGCTTCAGTCACATCCCTGACTCTTCTGTCCTTTGCTGATTTGTGTCAAAAGATTTTTATTCAGGTGCACTTATATTTACGTTGTAAATTGTTTTTCCAAAGGCCACACAGACACACAGCCAGAGGGAAAATAATGTCATATTAAAATGCCGTTATCTGGGGCAGGGGACAGCCAGGGTGAATCATCTCCCTCCAACAGAGCTGTTGGTAAAACGACTTCCCCGTGCATTCTGCCCACTTTCTATACTTTAGCTCAGATTCTGAATTCAATCTTAACATTACAGATGTGGCAAGACAGCCACTGAGCTGTCGTGTTATTATTTTGGTCTCACATTGTCCTCAACGCAAATTGCAAGAAAGTAGATCTTATTCCTAACGTAGTCTATGACGCTGTGTTTTAGCAGATATCAGTTATATCGGTATCAGTTGGCATATTCAGCTAATATTGGCAAAAATCATTTTCAAAGCATGGAGTTACTTAATTTGTTTCCAGGTTAACATTTGACCTTGGTTCCTTAAGATTGTACCACGTTGCTTAGCCAGCCATTACTAATTTGGAGGCGGTGGGGGTGGTATCTTAGGAATGGATTGATCTTCGTTCTGTGCAGTTCTTCCTTTACAGATCAATCTCTGTTTCTCACAAAGGCACATATACACAGCTGAGTTTAGAAAGGTAGTAATGGCCATCTGGCAGTTCCAAAATGCTCATTTTGAGCAAGGAGAGGATGCATAAACCTCTGCAATGTCCGTTAACAACTGCTGGTGGTAATCTGTTGGGAGAATGTTGACTGCACTAATAACCCTGTTAATGGCCAGCGCTTACATGTGCATTCACCAATATCAAAAGCGAGCAGCAAACAAAGTATGACACCCACTGGGACTCTACAGATTGAGCTGATAACTGTGTTAATGTCCAGCAATTACAAGTGTATTCAGGTCCATCACCATGTATGCAATTAGGATTTCTAAGCTTTTTTTTTTTAAATTAGATAATTACTAAAAATCAAAATGGCACCAATTATTTTGAAAGTATTTTTAATCACTTTACCTGAAGCAACTTTATTTTCTAAAGAAAATGGATTTTATGACATTTCAGGAAATTCCCCATGACTCTGACTTAAATTTAACTTAAATAACACTGAAATAGGTTAGATTTGCAACGGTTTAAAAACATTATAGTGCTAATAATCCTGCTATTAAAGAAGATTTCAGTGCTCAACCTTTAAGCACCGAGCTATAAGGTCACCGTTCTGCGCACGTGTGCTTTGACAACAAGACCAGCTTAATATCCAGTCCCTAGTCACCACCTTCCACCACCTCGCTAGAGTCCACCTTCACTCCACTTCTGATGACACTTGTGAATTCACGCTGTAAACCTGTCACCAATATGATCCATTAAAAATAATGCCTGCCCCTACACTTGAGGGGAAGGTCATTAAGTTCTGTGAAACGAAATGTTTCTAGAAGATGAGAAGGCAAAAATACTGTTAACAGAACACTGAAGCTGTATCCTTTTCTAAACATCTAGCAAAACACAAGCGGCCCCTACAGCCCACTGACTGTCCAGTGAAGATGTTCTTAATTAAGCACGCTTTACTTTGCACTACCATAGTGGAGGAGCAGTGACTCCATCAAATCACTTCTCAGCATTTTGGCTAAGGTCAAGTGTAGTGTAATTGCAGCACCTGAGCTCAGGAAAGAACACCAGAGGGGTGGTAACTTCGTAATCTATATATTACTTGAGGAAGGAAAGACATTTCTGTTGATGACTTCAGTAACTACCACCTTGAATACAAGAATTCTACTTAGCTATCCATCTATTCAGATTTCCCCAGGAAAAGGTAATGGGTGGAATAAAACATGGTCCCTAACCACACAAAATATATTTCTGGTTTGTTTCCAATCAAGTGGAAGCATCAAATGCTTGTAAAATGTGATTGACAAAGATCTTGCACTGTATAAGGAAAATTAAGCAGGTCCCACTGGTAGTCCATCTCCTAATAAATCCCTGTAAAATTATAAACAGCTTTCACACATTTAATCAACCATATATGAAGCTGTCACTTCCACAGTATAATATAAGTGGGTTGGGGCGGGGGGGAGCACTAAGCATAATGCAGTGTAATAGTTTGAAACAGGTTCTGTGAAGACATGAAATAGCTATGCAAGAAAACAGGACAAAGTTTCAGCATGCTTTAGTTCCAAGACCCCATTCAGTGCTGGAATAATGACAGAACTCCCTGGGGCTGCACAGCAAATGTGCAAGGTACAGATCTAGTCATTATCTTAAACAGAAAAAGACAGGGAAAAAAATTGTAGTTACAACATCTGAAGTTACGATTTAACAGAACAGTATAGAGAAGTGTAAGTTTCTCTTATTAAAATTCAAATTGGCAGATACAGCTTTATGGATGCTCACCATACGTATCAGTATCATAAAGTCTGGAGTTCCTCCAATAAGCATGTAAAAAGTTAAGATCCATAAAAATTATTATAATTTAAAGTTAGTGAAAAGCTGCATGTCAATAAGGAATCATAACAACTTCATTGCAAATCTGAGATCGTTCAAATTATCTCTTATTTCTAATAATTAAATCACAACCTATAGATTCTTAGTGAGTGATAAAATCATATTTAACTTGTAAAGCAACAGGCATCAGTTATTTCTAAATAAGAAACAGCCTTATAGAAGAAGCCAATAATTGCAGTCTAGTTGCATCTAGATTGTAACTGCCAGATTTTGTGAGATGTGGAAACTGCCTCACATGAACAGTTGTACTTTTATACCCAGTATAATTTGGAGTTTCTTCTGTGTGCCGAACATTTCAAAAAGAAGGGGGAGGAAGGAAGTGAAAACCTGTAGGTTAGGGTGTTTGCCCAAGAACGGAAATGTCTAAATCATCTTGACTGAGAGAGGAATTTATGAGTAAAGTCTTGAAAATTAATAGAAATTGATTTTTCTTTGCCTTCTGTGTCTTGGCATCATAAAACACCTCAGCAGAGTGCAGAATTTTCTACCCTACTCACACAAGCATAAGTTGTCTCAGCTTCACAAAAGCTTTCCAAAGTCTATTATCAAACCTACCTACCATCATATTTTACTGAAACTTCTAATAACAACAGGAAAGAAGAAAAATAATTGTGTTCAATTTTTTTCCTGTTTTATTTTTAGGCAGGATGGTTGCTGGTTTTTATGCAGGTATAGTCAATACCATTTTCATTACTCTATCAACAAGGTGAATTCCAGGGAATATTCAATGGTGGCCAAAAGCAATGCTGCGTGCGCTATTATAGCCAACAATACTCAGCTCAATAAATTGTCCTTTATTGCAGCTGTTACTGGATTATGAAAATCTTATTACTAATTGATTATTAACTCAGAATAACGTAATATGTTTTCAGAGAATGCCAAACAGCCAGCAAACACAATGTGAAATCAATAGTTATTTCTTACCTGTTTCATTCATCATCTTCAAGTCCCAGTACAGCAAAATACAAAAGGTTAACAAAACCTCTTTCCAGCAGTAGGTAGAGATGGAAGACTAAATCAATCAATATAAGAGTAAATAAAAAAAACCTGGAGAACAGAAGACTAGTCATAATTTTACAGTAGAACAGGTGAGAGAATCCAAACATTTACAGACATTTCTTCAGCTGGCCTCCACTCCTTTTCAACAGTAGGTTTTGTTCATCTAAGTCTGATTATATTCCCTTAACTATTTTGAGTTGTTAAGGTGTACTATAATATGCAGCGCATTACCTTGGAGTCTTCTCGATTGATTCCTACCTATTAAGGGAAATTTTATTTGGAAAGTTTATTTTTCTACCCTGAGTTTGAATACAGGCTACTTTACATTTGGTGTGAAACTAAAAAGCTCCGGCAACAAGGATAAGAAGAGACCTGACAGAGACTACACAGCCTTGTGTGCGGGAACATACACTACTTCAGCAGAGTTCTGCGAAGCTTAGTGCCATAGTTTTCAGGAAGTCCTTTGAGTTTATCGGGTGGCATATACTATAAGGGCCTCAGAGATTACATTTATGTTACAGAAGTATAACATTAACTCTAATAACAAGCTTTCATTTAGAGAGCTACTCAAGTCTTTCTGTATAAACAAAGGGCTTTTGTTTTATTTTCAGAACATACAGGAAAGCACAGCAAGTGTACTACCTGTCCACATTACCCAGCTCTAGATTTTAATTTACTGCCAGATGATTCTGATATATGGATAAATCATGTACTTTTTTTTTTTTCCACAATTTAAGTTCCAAGAAAAACACTTATTCATTACGAATTCAAATTAACTTTAGAAATAAGAAACAGGGTAATTTTGTTTAGGTTATATCTGTAAATTACATGATTTTACCAACATCAAGGAGGATGCACAGACTAAAACATTCAGAACTAAAAGATGCACTGCCCAGATTCAAAAGGTAGTCCAAGAGAATCTTCCAAATGAGAAAATAAAAATTAATTTGGGAAATTTCTACAGTTCCCAGAGGTCCAGATTTTCCAGAATTCAGAGATTCCCTTGGATTATCTGCTGGATCTATAGACAGGAATCTCTGTCTTTATAAAGTTTCAGGTTATATTACACGGTTTCTGTACTTCCTAGTTAAGCAAGCACTAAGTAGAAATTAGAGGCTCCTATTTTAGATGAACAATAAATGCTTTGTTGTTTGATTTGTTGATGCACAGATGTGGTATGGACAGATGTATTTGGTTTGCATGGCAAGCTTTTGGTAGCAGTGTGGCTAAAGGGGTGGTTTCTGCGAGAAGTACTAGAAACTTCCCCTATGTCCAATAAAGCCAATGCCAGCTAGTGCCAAGACAGAACTACTACTGGTCAAGGCTGAGCCCATCAGCAACGGTGGGAAAAAAACTCTGTGGAACTGCAGCTGAGGAGAGGAGTGAGAATATGTCAGAGAAACAACTCTGCAGACAGCAGTCAGTGAAGAGGAAGGGGGAAGAGGTGATTCAGGTGTCAGAGCAGAGATTTCCCTGCAGCCTGTGGAGGACCCCATGCCAGAGCAGGTGAGTGGCCAAAGGAAGCTGTGACCTCCTGGGAAATCCGCGCTGGAGCACAGTGCTGACAGGACCTGTGAACCGATGGAGAGAGGGGAGACCATGCTGGAGCACATTTGCTGGTAGAAGAACTCATTATCCTGTGGGGGACTGGCACTGGAGCAGTCTGTTGCTAAAGAACTGAACCACGGGAAGGATACATGTTGGAGTAGTTTGTAAAGAACAGTAGCCCATGGGAAGAGCTCATGCTGGAGAAGTTCGAGGACTGTCTCCCATGGAAGGGACGACAGGGGAAGATTGTGAGGAGGACGGAATGGCAGAGACAACATGTGATGAAGTGACCACAACCCCCATTCCCCATCCCCCATGCAGCTGGTCAGGAGGTGGAGGTAGAGAAATCAGGAGTAAAGTTAAGCCTGGGAAGAAGGGAGGGGTGGTTTGAAGATTTAGTTCTTATTTCTCCCTGTCCTCATCTCAACCCATGAGCCATTTATCGTATTTTTCTCCCCGTGTCCAGCTGAGGAAGGGGAGTGATAGAGCGGCTTGGTGGGCACCTGGCATCCAGCCAGGGTCAACCAACCACAGCAGAAAAAAGCATCAAATGAATAGTTTGTAGCAGCCAGCTGAGGTCAATGCATCTATACCGATCATCTGATGTTTGCCCTAGATACTCGCTCTTTTGCCAAGCACACAAACAGTCTCTCAGTTAAGGGATAATGATAATTTTTCTTTGACTATAAAATGATTTCCAAACAAATTGGAATTTTCATAAATTCAAATCTTTCCCTCTCTAGCAATTGCCAAAGCACACCTTTATACCACCTCCTCATGTCAAAAAAATAATTTGACAATTATGTTTAAAAAGGAATAATTCAATGTTTTCTAATCTGCTTTACACATACCAGCATGAATCAAACAGGAGAATGATACAACCAATATTGCTCCCAAATACACAAATAGAATAACTATGTTTATAAATATCTATTTTACAGCTATTCAACTTTAACTGATTATAAATTAAAGCTGTCCTACCTACAATTCAGCAAGCGTAGAAGGTTTCTACCCTCATCTTGATATTGTGCTGCCTTCAGTAGAGGTTACTGCCTACAAACTCTACCAGCATGTACATATAATTGCTCTCCAATATGGTTCAAAAAGTAAATTATCTTGAGGGGTGGAATCATAAACCATTTAAGTAACTTGAATCATTTGACGAGAACCATGTTCTGGAGAGGCTATGAATGTATTTAACATAGCAAATATGAGAGGAAGGCTCAGCAGTGAGCGGTTGAGGTAGTCTCTTCTTCATGTAACTGAGTCACAAAGTGACTTTAGTCCTTCAGCCAATAAATTGATTACAAGGAGGTAGAAGTGAACAGCTTGTAAAGTCATAGGTACTATATATGTCCAAAGTAACATCACCCTTAAATGATGACAGTTGTTTGTTTTAATAATTTCCCTTTCTTAATTAATTGCTTTTCCTGCCCAAGGATAAAGGTGAACTGTCCTTATGTGAAGAACCTGTAAGGGAAAAAAAACCAGAAAAACAACAGAGAGATTTTGCTGCCAAATGTACAAGAACAGCATGGGCTGATTCTAATTAAGATTGATTCAATTGTTTAAAATGACTAGAAAAGATTTATGCAATATACTTGAAATGAAGGTTATCTGAATTCTTGGAAAGACTGAGTCTTTTAAGCCGAAATAAACTCCTTGCAAATAGAGCCTCATATATGAGTGTTAAATAAGTCAGCTACTCCTGTGGAAGTGCAGTTTAAGTTGATACTGAATATGGTTTGCCAAGTTTTATGCAAAGAGAGTAGGTTCACAAAGGTCAGCTTTAGCCCAAGGGAAGTCTAGCTCTCTAGGTTCCCCCAAGGATAACTTAGAACAGCTAAAGTTAGCCTCCAGCTTCGAATTGCTCTGCACTAAGGAGCTAGGGAGAGAGAGACAGAGACTGAATGAGTGAGAGGCTTGAAAACTTCACATTGGTGCAGCAGCAGAATAGCCCACAAAGTGCTCCAGGAGACCGCAGTAACTTAGGGCAACCACTTTGCAAACGGACGGGTTTGCAGTGTGTGCAGGCACAGACTAGATGTCAGCTGGCTAACTTGAATGGCATTGACAAAGTTGCAACTACACAGACATGAAGAGACAGGTACAACTGCAAAGCTTAATTTAAGACCTAAGCAAGTGGTCTAATTAGATAAAGTTGTTAATCCCCACATTTGCCTACAGATGACTGAGAAGATAGGCTTAGCTTGGGGAGAACTTCGAACAGGATCCTAAGTTAGGGTCTCCGCATTCATGATAAATCAGACTAGTACTGAAAAACACATCCACAGACATAAAAACTCTCAGAATTGTGTCCTTTACTCAGAAAAGTGAAGTTTCAACAGTGTAATACTGCCGTAGGAGAACAGCAAGCTAACAGTTGCCTCTATAAGCTTCACTACCTGGTTAATGCTGTTAGATAAGCTCTCAAATCTATGTAAATTACTACATTAAATATAGATGAGGAAGCGGCCTCTCTAGCCACATAGAAATGATGTCAGGGAGGTATCTACCCTTCCTGGGTATGACTTGAAATTTAGACATCAAAAATTGGAATTGGTATTTCATTTTCTGAAGACTGGAAGGAAAAGTACATAATTTAAGCTATGGGGAAGACTTTGGTTTCCTTTTTTGTTATTCCTCCTGTTTCTCATGATGCCCCAAAAAGATAAAGACATACTCAGGCATCTTCTGAATCAGTGTGTACTCCCCGCACTACAGGAGTGGAGCTTGGAGGAACTACTCACATGGAGCTGGCTCAGGCTTGCTTAGCTAATGAGGGTGGATGGGCTCATACCATAAAGCAAGAATGTTAAAGGCATATTCTTACAGGATTCTTACAGGATAAGAGATTATCTTGTCTGGCAATTTTTGGTGGGGACATTAGCATGGGGACATCAACACCATGTTAATGATTTTTCCCATTTGTGAGTGGTCACTTCTCTGCCTTAGAATCCTATAAATTCATGCAAATTCTTGGAGATAGTACGTAACTTCTGAAAGTTACACAAGGCATGGGAGTAGTACCTACTCCATATTTTTAGTTCCATATTTCATCTTTGTGCTCTTGTAATCTAGAGAGTTATGGGATACTGCAGAGTATCTGCAATAATATTAAGTTTGTAAGTTATTTGGGTAAGTGATATTTGGGTAATAGAAGTGATTTAATAAAACAATGTAGTTTACACAACAAATTCTGAATGTCTTATTCTAAGTTCATGCCTAAGTGGAAGACCAAAAGTAACAGTGCCTTAGAACTATCTTTCAGCAGAGGTGACAATTTTAGTGTATAATATTTTTACAAGCACTCACTCACAGCTGAAAGACAAAAAAAAAAATCCATATTTTAGCTTTACTCACAATAGCATTCTTCCATTCTATCTTTATGTGAAATTCAATATTACACCCTGGAACTTTATTTAACAGAAAGGTATTTCAAAGTCTCAAGTCAAATAATAGCCTTATACTTAATATGAAAAGCCTTTTTTACCTACTTTAAGAATCAACCAAACATAAGGAAAGTCAACTTTTTATTCTCTAACAGGTTTGTCCGGAACTGCGAATTAAGTTGAAAGAGCACAAAACCCTCCACGCAAATGGTCTGAACATATATAACATGATTTCCCTAGGACCTAGAATGATGCAGTGTTTTGCTGTCATGGAACTTGCCAAAACATTGGAGTCATACTAACAATGAAACAGAAGATAAACATTCAAAACAACTTTAAGCATCACAGACAAACTTAAGGTAGAGGCTTACATCACAAAGGAGAGCACTCACTCAACCTACCTTGAAGTCTAGTCAAAGATGGTCACCCAGTTTCTCTTCTGTAGCCCATGAAGACAAATGGCCATTTCTAAAGGCAATGTGCTTCACATATCTTAAAAAGGGACTGATCACTTCCTCAAAGTTTTTTACGGACTAAAAGGAAGCCTAAGCAGTTTTCTTAGATAAGACATTTTTGCAGCTATAGTAGATAAATTACATCCACAGTGTTTACAGCATAACATGGAAAACCTCAGGTTCTTTGAAAACCCTTGAGTAAAAGGTATCTTCCCAGGGCCTATACAACTTCACAAAGAAGTTCCATCAATGGGCCAATTCAAATCCAACTTCACACTTGGGTAAACATTCAAAACTACTCCTCATTTAACTATAAGTTTACTGTGACTGGCTCTTTGGCCTTAGGAACTGGATATGCTAATACTTTGAGTGTGAGAAATTGCCTTCAGTTCAACTTGCATTCTATACTGTCAAGAGGGGACAGCGGCATAGACCTTTCCATATTATCAGGAATATTTCTTCCCAAGTCCTATCCCATGACCACCACCCTGCCCAACCCTCACTCCAAGAAAAAGAAGAAAACACCACAAGAAAGTTCAAATGAGTAATCTCAGACTGGCACCTCATCTAACCTGTCAAAGTCAAATATATATTAAGAGCTACAGTTATTAAACTGCTGTTACTTTCGAAGTAAATGAACAGGGGCAGCATAATTCAGTGTGGAACTTTAAGGCAAGTATCCCAGATGTAGTTGGCATTTCCCACATTTTATTGCCAAGGACACTTGCCAGTGGAGAATGACGGTGAAGTTATCTTGCTTCACAAATAAATGACATGTGAAATGGGATCAATCCACAGGACTCCGAATGGTATTAATGGACTTAAAAACATAACATGTTTGCCTGACAAATCCAAAAATCTACAGGCTCAGAGAGAAGGCAGTGGAGTAAGTGCTGAATAAAGGCCAGTGCAGCCAATATCCCACTGGAAGTTAAGCGTGGAATTTAGCATTAAGAGCACAGAAGCAATCACTGAAGTTCTACCCAGATAATACACAGCATCTAAATCAGGAGAGTTCTGATTTTCTTCCTGGTAGCATTTGTTCACCCTTAATAGAACCATTAATTCTTTTCTTTCCCTCCTATCAGCAAAGAACCATTAGTCATTAAGATGAAATTCCTGTCCAAAAAAACCCAAAAGACAACTGTTCTTCCCCAAAACCACTTTTTTCCTGACCTTTACAAAGGTAGTTTGAATGAAGGAGATGAAGTAATTGCAAACCTTTCAGAAAGTAATAATAGAAACGTTAATAGCAATCTAGTTTATTCATACAAGTCCTTCCTCTAATTGTTCTCCAGCATGGCCTTGGATTATACCCAACTGAAAGCTGAATTCAATACATGCATTATTGGCACCAGTACATTGCAAATGGTGTGGAAAAGATGTGCAGTTTCTGCCTTACATCTAAAACTAATGCAAACCAATTAGAATATTTTAATTATGGTTGAGCAAACCTGAACGCACACGAGTTAAGTGTCATGATTCAATTTGGTTCCTTTCTCACCCCACTGAAGTTCATTTAAATCTCAAAAAGATCTATTATTCCCCATAGTCTATTTTTTATGCCTAAGTAAAGTTTAAAAAGCCCCCCACAACAACCCGGAAACCCCCAAAACCCACAGAAGCCCCTGACTATTTACAAGACAAAGTAATCATTAACACACCAAGTGGTCTTCCTGGCCATGTATTGCTGAACTTTGGGGGCAGGATTAGATTCGATGAGGTAACTATACAAGCACAAACAGGTACGCTGCAGCTCAAGTTGCACGTAGCCTAGTCTCATGCAGAAGCAAGCTGTCCTGGATTTGGTGATTGGTTTGCGGGGGGTGGGGATTTTTTTATGTTGTGGTAGAACAGCATTATGGTTTGATGCTAATTACTAGCTGATGTGCAAATTAGGACCTTAGATCATCACAGATCACAGCACAAGATCCTGTTCTTTCCATACCTATGCACACTGTGCAGAAGGCAATTTTATGTATAGTGGTACACTTCTCTGCAGAGCAGCACAGGATCCAGAATAGACTATTTAATGAAGCAGCAGCAGAATTGGAAGCTTTTTGCTATACAGAGCAGTATCTTGAAACCCCTGAGAATGCAGCCATTTGGGATGGGCTCTGAAAAAGGTAACTTTCCAACCAAGGAAAAATGAAGAGGAGCATAAAACCATCCTTAAATAAAATTATGAGGCTATGCTCAATTATATATACCACAAATCACCTCACATAGCCCCAAGTGTCATAGATATTCATAATATTATTGTATTATGCCTAACAGGAAAAAAAATTCTTATCTAATTTGTCTTATCAAAATTAAAAATGTCATGGGACAGCTATAACTACGTCATACTACAAGGAAGTATGTACTGATATTTGAAAATGATCAGAGTAATACAAGTGTTAAGGAAAAATATTAACATCTCTCTCTCTCTAGAATAAGAGATATGGAAATTCTTAAAATTCCCTACAATTTTTTGTGTTCCAACACAGGACCCATTGATTCAAACATGTCTAATGCAAAACATAAACCTGCATTACCACTGTCAATTAACTGCCAGTTACAGCTCAGATGAGCATTAACTTGTTCAAATATTTTAGCAATTTAAAGCTAAACACTTGCAACGATTGGGGTAGACTGCTCAAAAACAGCAGAAAAAGGGAACAGATGATTCTGACTCTTCTCCAACTACAAGAACGCTGTAGCCTCTTCCTTACTTGTATTGCTTCAGCTCTTCCTACCATTACACTTGATTGGCTTTCTCTTTGGAATTGTTTTGAGTCACAGTGTTTCATGTTGAGAAGAGCTTGTATCTTTTTTTGCTTGGAGCAATCAAGCAGAAACAGGACTCAGACAAGTTATGGAACTACCTATCAGCAATGCAGCTGCATAGTGCCTTTAGAGCTGTATAGAGAGTACAGAAATGAATTTTTTTAAAATTCCTTTTAAGCCCATCTAAGAAGATAAATTTGTGATATATTTAAGCATTTTTTACCTAAAATATTTGTTAGCTTAAGTGTAAAATGTGATAAACTGCAATGATAAAGATCATAGAATCATAGAATGGTTTGGCTTGGAAGGGACCTTAAAGATCATCTGGTTCCAAACCGCCCTGCCGTGGGCAGGGACACCTTCCACTAGAGCAGATTGCTCAAAGTCCCATCCAACCTGGCCTTGAACTCTTCCAGGATGGGGCATCCACAGCTTCCCTGGATAATCTGTTCCAGTGCCTCACCACCCTCACAGTGAGGAATTCCTTCCTTATATCTAATCTAAATCGACCCTCTTTCAGTTTAAAGCCATTGACCTTTGTCCTATCCAAACAAATATTTGTTTTTATTTTGTTGGTTGTTTTCCTCTGTTTTAAACTGTCACACTATTTTTCAGACACCTCTGAAAGGAAGCCCAGTAGTTAACTATTGATTCTTCTAAGACTGTTTCTTATCAGGCTTAAGGACTTTCTCTGCAAACACCCTCTGTGCCAGGATTACTGACTTCACACTGAGTTATGCAGTTCACATTTGTCAGGATTTTATCCCTGTCAATAGTGCTATGAAAACTTCCTGGTCGCAGTCAGATGACACCTCTGACATCTAACAAAAACCCGCTATTTTCTCCACGAGTTCCCGATAAATTCTACTGCTGATCCGAGGAAAGATCATTTACCGCTGGGTAACAGACAGCACCTTTCACCCTAGAGCACTGGCTAGTATGCCAGCCGAAGTTTTCTTCTACTCGCATTCCATGATCCTCTCTGATTTTGAAATGTAAGAAAGGTCAGAACATGGTGGTTTGTTTTCTCACATACAAGTTGGGTTCTCTAGCCAGAACATGATTTCTCATTAACAATGCACGGTCTATTTATGAACTGCAAACATTACCTTTTTAGTAAAAGACAGTAAAAAAAAAAAAAAAAAAAGAAGAGTAGTAAGGCAGTGAACAGAATTTCCAGAGCTGTCTCCTGCAACAAAACAATAACAGTGAGAAACTGCAGAGTTTGAAGTATGCTCATGAAGTATTTCAGACACATAATTCCCTGTCTAGAAAAGTCAGAGTCAGCAACGGAAGCTATTTGGAACAAAAAGAAAGAAGAAAGCATTCTGATTAGGAGTTGTATACAAACAGGAATGATCAGAAGGAGGAGTTTTGTATAATGGGATCAGGGTGGTACAATCAAAGGCTGAAAATAGATACTTAAGCAAATGAAAGTGAAATCAAGATTTTTACACATTATAAAGAAAAAGTAGCCAGGTATTGCCTCTGGATCCTCTAAGTCCTGCTTCTGCCCTTTTAAAATTGTTGACCAGGAAAATAAAATTTACTTTTGCAAATAATTCTGATATTGAAAAAACTGATTTCATTTCAAAATCCAAACTAATGTAAAAAAGAAACATCAAATTTCTCTATTTTTTTTAGCTCTGAATACCTCACCAAATGCATGGCACATTATTTAATATATAGATGTAAAAAATAATTCAAAAGATACCACAATCACATTTTGGTGGTGGTGGCTAAAAAGAATAATTCTGTAATTTCATTGACTACAAGGAATCCACATGGGAAGTATAGCTCTGCTGCCGCTCAGGGAAGTTCTCGCCCTTTCTTGTTTTGCATTTTAATCACTAAATCAAGTAACTTAAAGATTCCCCCCCCTCTAGTACTTAAGCTCACAATAAAGAGTCTCTGCTCATTTGAATGTCTAGTCAAAAGCGAATTAACTTTTCCACAATATGTGCTGCAATCATTTTGCCTGTTACAAAGATCTATGGCTTAAATAAAAGCACATCCTTCTCTCAACATTTTCAAGCGCTGCAAACAACCTGTTTAGACTATATCACTGCAAGGTAATCTCAGAAAAAAAATACTGAACTTGAATGCACTGTGATAAAAAAAGCCTTAAAACATCCTGATATCATGGTATCGCATGCCATGGGCCATTAACAATTCTATCATTACCATCCCAGGAACATCTGAACACTGTTTCTAAAAACAAAATAATAAAAATTTTAGAAGGAATATGATGCAAGAAGATAGGGGGAAAATGATGCTGTTTTCAGGAAATCGTGTTTATTCATGAGGACATTTTTGATTGTCATATTTGACTCAGATTATGTTACCCACGCAGGCAATCTTTGCAGCATTCATTTCATCTCCTGACTTCAAATGAACATGCTAGGCAGTGCTACTCTTACTTTTACTATTTGTTTTTCTTTCACATTTCTGAAGATCTAAAAAGCATGTAATAGTTTAGGAAAGTTCACATAGTACAAGAATAAGGAATAAAGTTGAGATTTCCCGATCATCAGAACTCTATCCTCACCATTACCAGGTATTAGGTTCCCAAAATGTGCACTCACTAATGTGAGAAACGAGCCAAAAAAACCTCACGTAAAGAGGGTTAGGACAGACTCCACAGTGCAGCACCTCATTTTATTACGTTCTTGCAAGACCGAGTGTCTAGCTAGTAGGTACACCTTGTCAGAGCAATACATGAATTTTTATACCCTATTCCCAGCTGCGAAATCCCTCCTCTGTTTCCCCATTGGCTGGGTACTCCAAAGTTTACAGACTAACCTGACACGCCTTCTACATGTTACAGCACATATCAGTTCATACATCGCATGTCTCATTACCGCGAAATTATGCCTCTCCTGGGAGGAGAAGTTAATATTCAATACCCTGTTAAGCAAGCGCAGTTGCTGCTACCAGAGGCCACATTCCTCTGGAACGACCCTAGTCTAACAAGTTGAAAGTCTGTAATCTTCTGTCTGGTCCCCCATTCATTCCTTTGATTGTGCTCCTTATCTTGAGGGACAATCTTTTGTCTTGAAAACTCATCCCACCCCTCTGGTGTCCTCCTTGTCAGGTTCTTACCATGCAAGAACAACATTCTGTTTGTTTCTTTGTCACGCTAACCAGATGAATCCAGTCAAATCAACCAAACAAAAAAATCCCAGCCATTACCATCTACCCGGTAGCTGTGGAACGTCCTCTTTTGATCAACCAAAGAGGTATGACAGGTCAGAGGAGACCACATGGCCAACTACCAAGTTACACCCATCCCAGGAGGCAGCCAGGAAGCTCTACAGTCCTACAGCCCATTGGGATGACAAAGGAAAAAATCCTTCTAATGGCTCTATGGCATTAATTAGGTCGATCCGCCCTAAGCAAATAGCAGGAATGTTGAGAAGCTGGAATGGCAGCAATCACCTATTTAGAGGGTCAGATGTAAGTCACAACAGGTTCAATTCAATCATAAGGGACTGGTGAGCTATGAATGAAAATTTGTGTGAAAGCATCAGGAGAAAAACCAGAGCAAGGGTTAAGAGATGATCAGATTCACTGCTGTCAGTCATGCCAGTTGTAACAAGAGGATGGCAACGAGGTTATACCACATTGTAAACAGAAATGAAAGTGGTGTAAACCCGAAAGATAGGTTATAGCCCTGAAGATACTCAAAATGAGGAAACAAAGACAAGGGTTGCTTTTTGTTTATTACACACACCTCTCATAGTAGAGGGAATTCTTTGCTAGAGATTTCTGCACTATTCTGGAGCAACGTTATCTATTCACTTTAGGCATTTTTGTGCTAAGAAGAATATAAAACAGTCCATAATTATATGAACACAAACACGTAATCCTCAATAGAGATGTATCTACCCCTTCAGGAAAATATCTCACACAAGTCACTCAGAATTTGAACAATTACAACTTTTTTTAATATTGCAACTTCTCTGTACAGTCCTCATAGTTGTATTTCCAGTTCCCTAAATTCACTCATTAATAAAGTAGTGCAGCAATTATAGCAAGTCAATTAACATTGAAGTGTCTTGGACAGAATCCCATAATGCTTTGCAAGCTGCTAATAGGCAGATTCTATGTGGCAAAAATTGTCTGGTAAAAATACAAACGAAAGCTAGTGACAGCTTTATTCAGCTCACTACTTATCTTATTCTTCTTTTCTACTGCACATAGCACCTACAGCACACATCCAAATTAACACATTTGTTAACTGTTCTGTCAGGAATCCTAAGTTCACCTCTCCAGTTCTCCACATTCTGGTGGGGTTTCTGTTCCTTTCTTAAGGTGGAGAGCTTCTTCCACTGCCACCTGGCAAAAGAGGTAGCACCATTCAGTCACTGGTTTAGATTGCGTGGTTCAAATTCTCAGCTGCTGTAATTCCTCACACGTTTATTTATGTTACAGATTTTGATCATGCACAAGTCAAACCTTGTACATGAATAAAAAGTATAATGAGGGTTTTTATGAAAACACAAAAATGCAAGTGAACAAATGCAAGCAGGTAACCTCGTAAGTACAAGCAGAAACAAAGTGTTCATCAAATTATAGGTAAGATTGCAAAAAAAATTAAAAAAAAAACCTTCTTCTGCTGTGTCTCAGTAAACCTCATCTGTATCCTGTCTCATTAAGAGACAGATCAGCATGAGAGCCAAAGGATTATCTTGCTTCTTTTGGCAAGTTCCCTGTCCATCAAGCCTTAGGTTGTTTGGTTGGTATTTTTGTTTTCCTGTTGTGATGGAATGGACACTTAGTTTGTCTTAACACTCCCCTTACAGGGAAAGCAAGTAAGGGTAACATTCATGCAATTCTTTCTAATTAAGTCATGTCATGAGAGTTCAATGGTGTGAATGCTCATCAGGAACACTCATTCTGATATGCCAGTTACCAGCAAATTATGAGTTGCCAAACATAATCAAGAGAATGAATTACAAGTGCTATCAGCAGTGTCAAGCTGGATAAGGAAATCTATGCTTATTACAGAGCCATAGTTGAGATTCACAGTACACTAAAGTGCAGAAGGCTCTGAATGATAAAAGCCGTGGAAATATCATCTAATTTTTTGCCTCAAGATTATGAATTTCAAGTAAAAACAAATATAAAAATGATGTATCCTGATTGCATTTCCATTTTTTAAAATAATCATATATTATTTTCATAATTGTTCACTATTCCAGTGTCTGAACTTAAAAGTTCGGGCTGCCTAACATCTCTAGCATTAATAAATTTCTATGAGAAGAGAAAGAGAAATACTCTTTGTTTTTGCTAGCAAGCACTCCCCTCAAACACACTGAAAGGGCTACTTTGGATAATGGGACAACTGGGGACAAAAACTCCAGGAATGTTTCCCTGCAGAGTTTTCCTGATATAGTACCAAAATGTTACATTATCTGTAAGAGGTTAAGGCCTTTCACCCTCCAGTCAGATCCTTTCTGCTCACTGCATTTGCACTTCGAATGTGTCTCATGGAAACAGCATCAGCACATAATCAGAGACAAGTTTAGTCACCTTAAATGCCCAGCATAGAACAATCAAAAGGAAATTAAATTCAAGCCTAGGGAATGAATTTTCTTTACTCAGCAAATAAATCTTAGGCATCCTGACACAACAGCACTAACTCAGGGTACAAATATTCAATTCATGTAAGCATCAAGATTCACAAATGTTAACTTATTGATCAAAGTTTCTTCTCTATCAGCCAGCTGGGAATACTCAGGTAGGTATCTGTCGATCCCTCTTGAATCCCTGTGACAGATTCTCTGTGCGACACATACTAGTTATGATACCAGTGAGAATTACTGAATACCAGAGAGACATCAGTTCCAGGCTCTAGTCATGTATTTGTAGAAATACTTAAACATTTTGAAAGAAATCAAGGTATTCCTTCCCCTAGGAAGAGCTTCTAATCAATAAACTAAAAGCACACTTTCTCACTCAATGTCAACAATGACAATTATCCCAGGAAAGATAAAGGTTTCAAAAAGAGGGATTTAAAGGCTCCCGATGCACAGTACTTCCGGCTAAGTGGTTAGGGCATCTTCCTCTGCATTCATCTCTACCTCTCCCCACGGTTCCATAACCAAGGAGTAATTTAATCCAAATAAAAAGGAATAGTATCTCTTCACTCATATTTTGTGGAATATTAGATATGCCGAGTGGCTCTGCACTGAGTGATCCGTGAGTTAGCCAATGCGCAGCTTGCACCATTGCTGGCAAAAGGGCTGTGCTCAGCCAGCAAATCCATGTGGAATTTAGGAGTTGAGCTGGGTATTCAGCTGATAAATGCCATCAAAAGGCTGGTATTTCTATGCATACCCAATACTGGCCTCGCTGAGCAAGGTACATGACCAGACAACAGGCATTGCTAACAACATGGCTCAGGCAGGGACCTGCACCGAAATGCAGTCCCAAACACAAGGGAGAGCCTTCTCCCAGTCCTTTGAAAAGTGGCCCAGCTGTGCACCCTCTGATAAGATTAAGATACTTCTATCCCTTTCCGGACACTACTGCACTCCTTTGTTAGCTCTGGTCTAATGATTCATCAGACTTGACAGGCAATCAATCAGACAAACAGGAAAAATGAAATGCAAAATAGCTGAAAACATCTGCCAAACCTCCGATTTTCCTAAGAGTTCTCATTTTAATGCATAGTTAGTCATTATTGACTGTGAAATACTCCAGTGAGCCAAAAGATTCCTTAGTATCAGCTGTGATACCTTTAACACCTACCCATTCGTGTGATATGCTTATAGCATCCCTTAATTCTTATGTTCACATACACCATTTCTGTCTAGTGTGTTAATACAGGCTCTCTCCAGCTCATGGTAGAAACACAATTGTCACAGTTCAAAGTCAGTCATGTTCTCCCGGCATTCATACTTCTCTTAATGAAATTTTAGAAATAAAGTGTCTGAAAATAAAAGTGGAAGTAGAAGGAAGAAATACCTGGCATACATATTGCCTTGACATCTGTAAGTACTACGAAGAAACTATGAGAAATACAGTGGTTTGGAGTAACAGAACAGTATCCAAGGCAGAAGATCTAGGAAATTCTGAAGAAATTTCTGAGGGTTTTTTCTTCTTTCGTTGTCTCTTACTAAATTCCATCCACCACCAAAAACGCAGAACAAAAACTGCAAACCATTTACTCTGCTCGTGTTTGCCAAAAACCTCCTGAGCCAGCAGCATAGACATCTTTATGGTTAATACAATGACTCAAAGTTCTAAGCGTGATTCGAATCATTCTGAAGTGCAGCAGGCCAAATGAATTGGAAATTAAAATTACTATTATTTGTGTTATACATTCAACTGGGAGAACGAATCATAGCTAAATGACAGCTCAAATATATATACTTACTTGATTGATTTTGATTCTTTTTTCATCCCCCAGTCATTAGTCTGTATTTTTTAGAGAGAAAGTTTAGTTACAACATTGTGCTGAATGAAGAAATGGAATAACTACTTCAAAAGCAGCTGAATCAGGATTTAAATCAGATTATGCACCAGATTTATGTTGAAACTCCATTAGCATCTTTCCAATTCCACAAGTATAAAAAAGGCTCATTATTACAATCACACCCTGCACTTTGTAACGCGTTATCTTCACTTCTGTGTCGTGCATAATCATTGCAGGTATATCAGCATCTCAAAATTTGTCATAATGAAGACTACCATAAGAGAACAATGATTTAATTTACAGAATTCAATGTTATAGTTCGTTTCATCCAAGGAACTCACCTTCAGATGAACATTCTCTGAAAACTATAATTCAAAAGAGGACTGTATCTTTAAATTGAATTACTACCTTCCAACTTCAAACCAAAAACCAGAGGCCTGAAACAATTTCTTCACCCTCCTACAATTCTTTATTTGTTTTTCTAGTGTAGAGATGAAATCTCTTCTTTAGTAAAGATAAGCCAAGTCTGTAAATTTCTTGTGCATAAACTTCTCGGTCACAGACTCACCTCACTAGGGATTGCTGATACCCTACTATCGTGGCCTTTTGAACAGAAAAAAAGACATTAAATTCAGGGAACCATCTGTTTTCCTACGATAAACCTCATTTCCTCCATGGAGCTGGAACTGGAAATGTTACTCCAGTAAATTATTTTATAAACATTGCAGCAGTAAGTGATTCTTTTAAGTTGCATTATATATCATTCCTACTTGACATTTTTGCTGGATTTTTTGCTGTTAAGCAAAAGGAAGAGGGAAATTAAGTATATTTCCAAGTGTGAATAGCTCCCAGGACTTCCAGAAGTAGAATTAACATATCTGCATATCACTGAGTATCATAAACAAAATACAAACCAGTCACTTTTCTAAAGTTGTGGGTATAGTTTTTTCTACACTTCAAAGAAGTATATTTTAGAGGAAAGTACTCACTCCAAAGAAAAAGTCACTCAATTAAAGTATCTTCATGAAAAAAAAAAAAGGCACCATACAGCATTTGTGGCATTATTCTAAGCCAAATCAAACAACTTTTGGCTAGCTATAGAGATACTGTTTTCAAAATTAACCTGCAGTTCTGTACATTTATCTATTACTCTCATTTTCTGTACATAAACCTGAACCATTTTACTTACTAGGAAAACAGAGCTCCTGGAGAGGAGGTGACCACATACGAATGCCTTGAAAGAGTAACTGTAAATAGAGGGCACCTGAGGTAGAGAAGGCAGGATGGAATTACCTAAATTGGAAACTACTGTGGGACTGAGATGTTCTCCTGTAGCTAAAGATAAGCATATTCAATTCTTTCAGAGTATCTAAATTCTCTCTGGTTTACTGTTCAATCTGAAGTAAAATGTTAGTCCTCGTAACCCTCTTGTTATTTGCTATCCCCAGACAGATGGTGGGAGAAGAAATTTTAGTTTTATTTACATATTTTACAGCTTTTGTCAATACCGTAAGTCTTTCTTCTACTTCAGTATTATCGTCAAGAAATAAATTTATCCTGCGGAAAATTTACTGTTTTGATAGAAGCAGAACCAGTGTGAATATCGTCAGTGAATAAAACTGCCAATGTGTAGTTTCATGACAGTATTTGAAAAAATGCAAATGTTGTAAGTAAAAGGTACCAAAAAAGTCATTAAGATGGGGAAGCTGATGATTAAACACCCCTAGAAAGTAATTTATTCTGGGAATGCTACTTAAACATATCCGAATGGCAACAGTCGCACTTACTGCAGTTGCTGTCAGTTGATAGATCTTAACTTTGACATGCAACTGCTTTAAGGATGCTTCTGAAAGGTGCCTAAACTTATAATCTCTGATCGAGCACATCTTTTGTTACCAGAGTGCCATGGAATTTCTATAGCTTGACTAAAATTCAAAAAACTAATAATTTACTGATGCAGAAACTGTGTTTAATTTTATTCTTAAAAAAAAAAATAGAAAGAAAAAGCATACCTTTGCTGGTAAAACATGTAGCAACTCCTCCAGAATTCTTAAAGCATTTCCAGAGCACTGCATTCCTGGAAAAAAATCATTCCCTGAAAGTGCACAAAAGCACAGTAAAAATAAACCAATGACTTAGCAGAAGTCTTTGAACAGTGGGGACCACGAGCAGCAATGCAAGAAGTTGTTCACAGGCTTTCTTTAATACAAACAGCCTTGCTAAAGCCAGCTGAATTTGTCTCTAGCACTCTAGGTAGATGATTTGCCCAGCCTACAGCTGGTTCGATACCTATAGGAGCCATAATGCACATACACTCCATAGTTCTGTGACAGTACTGCAGTAAGTGTTAGAAACCACAAATATTTGAGGATGTTAATTGAACAGGCTATACCCTTGAGATGGCTCTGAGCACTCCTGTTCGACAGATTTATGTACACAGAAAATAACCCGTACTTGGTAAACTTTGAAGTCAGCAATGACATGATTCTCCAAGGCGTGGTGGGTTGGTTTTGGGGGTGGGGGGCTGTTTGTTTCTTCTTTTTTTGTGTGTGTGGTTTGGGATTTTGTTATTTTTAATTATCCTTAAATGCAGCCGTCTGGATTAGGCAGGATTTCTTTGGTAGCTCTGCAGAGATCTCTCCCCTCTACAGCAGGAAGATGCATTAAGCAGGGATTCCGTAAATACGTTCCTTCTGCTCCTTCTGTCAGTCGTATGTTATGACAAGAACCATTTAATTGGAAGTGTGTGTCATTCAATAATTGCTTTAAGGGTTTGACCTCTGAGTGTTCAGGGATTAGAGTCTTAGGGAAACCAAAACCCTCTCCCGGTTTGTAACCATTTGCATCCATGTTGTTCATGCTGCTTGTGAGTCATCTTAAGAAGCTTTTTCTCCAGACAGGTGTAATTCAGTAAGACTTTCACAGCAGGTAGCCAGAGAAATTAGGTGTCCCAGTCAAATTCTAATGGGAAATGGTATTCTACCTATTTAATGCTCCTTCTCCAGTGCACATTATCCTGCAGAAACTACAGCATTATTCTCCCTTCCTCACGATTAGTTGTGCTGCTCTTTGGTATTAAACAGCTCTTCTTGTACATCTCATAACAATGTTTAAGTTTCAGTAGAAAATATCTAGTAAAAAACCAGTCTACCACGTTGCAGGAGTATCTGCACTTAGCACGGTCTTTCCTTTATTAATTTCTATCATTTGGGATCCGCAAAGGTGCTAAAAGGTGGAATTACCAAAGGATGCTCACTGTTAAAATGTCTTTCACTGATCCAAGGTCACCTTTCTTTCCTCATTTTAACAACCCAATACAGGAACTGTTGTAAAGCTGACTTGCTTGCTTTTCTCATTGATACTCTAGATAATGGATTTAGGTTCACAACTTCTTATTCCTTCACAAATGTATTTTGAAAGAACAAATATGGGGTTTTGACATCCCTCATTTTCAAAGGCATTATTGACCATCAGCAGTGATAAAACTGTTTCCTCACATACTTTTCAAAACAGAAGTTCCAATCAATTTCTGTGAATAAAATTTCATTTATCTCTCCTCATTATGCAAGTATACTTCTCAAATGATACTTGAGGTACCCTCTCAGGCAATTTAATATATGACATTTCCTGTCCTGCACTATCTTTCAGTTCTGCATTGAAGAGATGTGTCTGGATAACATACCTTGACATTAACCTCTGATGGGCAATTTATTAAATGCATTTGCTAAGCAGGTTTGCTATGAGGGAATAATTACAATTGTGTGTTACTGTCTTATTTTCATATATAGCAAATGAGATTAAAGGAAGAGCATTAGAATACATTAAGTATTTTCCTTGTCCTGGTCAAGAGATCTTTGTCACTCCAGGCTTCTGCAAACTTACCATCAGTCTAAGTTCATTAAAATTCATGCATGTGTCTTTATGTGTGGCTCCAGTGGCAGACAAAGTTCATCAGAAACTTAGTTGAAAGCCTGAATTCATTCAGATGTTATTCACTTATAACTCATGTTCTTTAAGCCAGAGAACAGTCCTATTTAAAAAAAAAAAACAAAACAGCAAAAGTTGCCTGAAGTGAATTTTGTGGACAGTTGTCTGGAAGAGAACAAGACATTGCAAATGAGGACAAAGGTTGTACATTATCACTCTGCCATTAATTAGAATTGCATTTCTCTGCTCCAATTAAAAAATAATTTATGCACCTAATCGAAGATAGTTCTATGCAAGAAGCCATCCAAACTTTCAATTACAGGACTACAGATGTGCAACCTGCCTCACCAATTCTGAAAGCTCCACTGGGTTCATCATGCAGCAACTCTGTGAGGACTGTAGTACTTACAGGTTAACAAAGATAGACTGAAAAATTGCAGAGCACTCGTATAATTAGATGCTTTGAGTATTTTCTTTTTCTTTGGTCCCCCCTCACCCTGCCCCAAATTAAGGCTGTTCTTAACACATGAATAGTTCTGTGGTTTTGTTTAAATCCCAAATCCCACCCCACCTCCTCAAAGTGCATCAGTATAAAAAACTGTAATTATTGCCAGTGGTCACACCTTAGTTTCAGACAAAATGAATTATGGTGAATGGTAAAATATTATAAAAACTATGTGGTGAAGAAATGACAAAATATTAAACCCTTGAATCACTGACAACTTCGTGCTAATTTTTTCAGATTCAGTTTGACATTCATAATGGAATGAAGCTACACCAGGGCAAGTTCAGATTGGACATTAGGAAAAGATTTTTCACTGAGAGATTTGTCAGTCACTGAAGCAGGCGCCCCAGGGATGTGGTCACAGCACCAAGCCTGTCAAAGTTCAAAGAGCGTCTGGATGATGCTCTTTGTCTCATGGTTTAGTTTTAGGTAGTACTGTGAAGAGCAGGGAGTTGGGCTTGATGATCTTTATGGGTTCCTTCCAACTCGAGATATTCTATGATCCTTAGAGTAAAAACTTCTAAAAGTTACACAGCCTCTTCTAAAAGTGTGTCTTATGACTTTGCTGAAGAAATATACTAGTTTATAATTATTTCTTTTTTATTTCTTAATTGGCTCAGAGGTTCACAAAATGAACTTTCCCCTTGCTTTGCTGAACACTTGATGTTATTTCTTTGGATCATTCTGAAGACTATGCACACATTTCGAAATTCTGGCAAAAAAACCTGATCAATTGGTCAAAACATCTGGGCAACCCTTCACATTTTGGGAGGATTTGGAACTTTCATTGTTCACTTAGTGTTTTACACTGTAATTTCAACCATTTCTAATTCATTTGGTCTGTGTTACTGCATTTGAGTGTTAAGCAAAACCACAAAGTTTCTCCACTGGCAGAGATTTATACTGGTTTAACTGAGTCTGTCATGCAGTATCCATTTACCACTTCGCTGTTCTTACATTCACCAAATACCTATTTATTACTTCATGATTTACTAATATAACTTCCCTCATATAAACAGTATTAATAATTTAAAATACAGCAGATACCACTAATAGGGAACCATCTCATTATCTGATTGTGCAAAAACGAGTGAAGTAGCCTTCTGACAGAAAATATCTCGAACAGCCAATCACTATCTAGCCAGACCCTGGCCACGCTTCAGACTAAAGTACTTATTTGGAAATTTTTGTAAAAGAAACAATATAAACTTACAGACACAATTTATGTGTATGTAAATATCATAATACAAAGAAGTACGCACTATAATTTAGGCAATCTGAATCATTTTTAAAAAATCTGAAAAATCTTCAGACCATGCACTAGATATCTCTAGGATATGTATATTTAAAAGGGGACTTGTTCTACATGCAGTTTTGAACTTTCAAGTATTTGTTTTCACCTTAGTAATACAAATCTACAAAGCAGATACTAGAAGAATGTCTCTGGTGTTCACAGTCTCTCAGCACTTCATTCTTGATTTACAGGTCAGTAATATCTGTGGTTAGAGAAACTATCAGTAGATAATCATATGCCTTGAGATATGAGTCACAATGAAAATTTTTTTACATAGAAGTCACAGGCTAAGAGTCTAATGCTAAAGCAAAAATGGTAGGATAAGTTGTCTTAATCCTGAAAGCTTGGGTTATGCAGACATCCTGAAGAACAAATAGAAAAAGAGAAAAACTAGCTCTCCTTAGATATTAAGTAAACTTCAATTCTAGAAAGATACGATCCTCTTATAAATTTAGGGAAAACATATTCACAGAATCACAGATCACAGAATTGTTTTAGTTGAAAGCGGCCTTTAGGATCAAGTCCAACCATTAACCCAGCACTGTCAGGTCACCACTAAGCCATGACACTCAGCACCACTTCTACATATCTTTTAAATACCTCCAGGGATGGGGATTCCACCATTTGCCTGGGCAGCCTGTTCCAGTGCTTCACAACTCTTTTTGTAAAGAAATTTTTCCTAATCCCTAAATCTCTAAACCCTAAATCCCTAAACCCTAAACCCTAAATCCCTAAACCCTAAATCTCCCCTGGCACAACTTGAGACCATTTCCTCTTGTCCTATCATTTGTTACCTGGAAGAACAGACTGACCCCCACCTCTCTACAACCTCCTTTCAGGTAGTTGTAGAGAGTGATAAGGTCTCCCCTCAGTCTCCTTCTCTCCAGGCTGTACAGCCCCAGTTCCTTCAGCTGCTCCTCATAGGACTTGTGCTCTAGACCCTTCACCAGCTTTGTTGCCCTTCTCTGGACATGCTCCAGCACCTCAATGTTCTTCTTGTACTGTGAAGGCCAAAAATGAACACACTGGCCTCACCAATGCCAAGTACAGGAAGACAATCACTTCCTTACTCCTTCTGGCCACACTATTTCTGATACAAGCCAGGATACTCTTAGCTTTCGTGGCCACCTGAGCACACTGCTGGCTCATATTCAGCCGGCAGTTGACCAACACCCCCCCAGGTCCTTCCTTCCCCAAGCCTGTAGCATTGCAGGGGGTTGTGACCCAAGTGCAGGACCCAGCACCTGGTCTTGTTGAACCTCATACAATTGGCCTCGGCCCATTGATCCAGCCTGTCCAGATCCCCCTGAAGAGCATCCCTGCTTTCAAGCAGATCGACACTCCCACCCAGCTTGGTGTCATCTGCAAACTCGCACCTTTTTCCCTCATTCAGATCATTGATAAAGATATCAAACAGAACTGGACCAAATACTGAGCCCTGGGGAACACCACTTGTGACTGGACACGAACGGGATTTAACTCCATTCAGCACCACTCTCTGGGCCCGGCCATCTAGCAAGGATTTTACTTGCTGAGGAGTACACTCATCCAAGCCATGTGCAGCCAGCTTCTCCAGGAGAATGCTGTGGGAAACAGTATCAAAAGCTTTGGTAAAGTCTAAGTAGACAATGTCCACGGCCCTTCCCTCATCCACTAAGCAACTCACTTTATCATAGCAGAAGATAGGTTAGTCAAGCAGGTCCTGCCTTGCAAAAATCCATGCTGACTGGGCCTGATCTCCTAGTTCTCCTGCACATGCCGTTTGATGGCATTCAAGATGATCTGCTCCGTAACCTTCCTGGCACTTCCCTTTTCTGCCTTAGTTCCAGCCAAAGCTCTCTGTTTAGCCAGGTCAATCTTTTATCCAGCTGGATCATCTTAAGGCACACTGGGACAGCTTGTTCTTGTGCCTTAAAGATCTCTTAAGGAATGTCCAGCCCTCCTGGACACCTTCACCCTTCAGGGTTGCCTCTCAAGGGACCCTGTCAACCAGGCTCCTAAACAGGTCAAAATCTGCCCTCCAGAAGTCCAAGGTGGCAGTTCTGCTGATCCCCCTCCTTACTTCCTCAAGAATTGAAAACTCTATCATCTCATGATCACTATGTCCAAGACAGCCACCAACCATCACATTATCCACAAGTCCTCCTCTGTTTGCAAGAAACAGGTCTAGCAGGGAGCCCTCCCTAGTTGGCTTCCTCACCAGATGTGTCAGGAGGTTCTTCCACACACTCCAGGAACCTCCTGGACTGTTCCTTCTCTACTGTATTGTATTTCCAGCAGACATCTGCTAAGTTGGAAGTCCTGCATGAGAACAAGTTGTAGTGATTGTGGGACTTGTCCCAACTGCTTATAGAATATTTCATCTAACTCTTCATCCTGGTTGGGTGGTCTGCAACAGAATTCTACCATGATATCTGCTTTGTTGGCTTTCCCCCCCAATTCTTACTATAAACACTCAACCCCATCATATCATCAATATGCTCAAGACAATCAAAACACTCCCTAACACACAGGATCACTCCACCACTTCTCCTTCCTGGCCTAACCCTTCTGAAGGGTTTAGAGCCATCCAACGTAGCACTCCAGTTGTATTAATTGTCCCACCATGTTTCCGTCATGGCAACTACATCATAGTTTTCCTGCTGTACAATGGCTTCAAGCTCCTCATTTTTGTTGCCCATGCTGTGGGCATTGGTGTAGATGCACTTTAGCTGGGCTATCGTTCCTGTCAATTTTTTTTGTGAGAGAAGACCTAGTTCCTACCTGACCATTCCCAGGCTCTGTCGTGATTCCTAGCTCACCATTATCCCTTGCATCTGCTATCTCTTGGCACTCCATCCCCTATTTCTACTCGTATTGCAGACTTAAGAACCTCGCTATCACACCATCCCACAAACATTGATGTGCTGCTCTCAGGTTTATCTCCAGTGAGCCTGGTTTTATCCCTTTCCCCCTTCAAATCTAGTTTATAGCTCCTTCAATGACTCTGCTCAAAGGTCTTTTCCCCGCTTTAAGACAGGTGCACCCCATCTGTCAACAGCAGGCCTGGTGTTGTGTAAACTGACCCATGATCAAAAAACCCAAAGTCCTGCTGGTGGCACCAGGCTCAAGCCAGGTATTGATCTGGTGGGTCTTCTTGTCTCTTCTCACATTAATCCCTGCAACTAGAGGGATAGAGGAGAACACCGCTTATGCTCCTGATCCCTTGACTAGTTGTCCCAAGGCCCTCAATTCTCTCTTGATTGCCCTTGAAATTCTTGTTGTGAGTTCACTGCTGCCTACCTGAAAAGTCAATAATACTTAACACTGTTTTATACATTCCAATTTTGATTTAATAACAAAATGTGAATAAGAAATAGAAATACCATAATGGTAAAGCTTAGGCTTGTTGTTTTTTCCTCTACATCCACAAGACAGCTGCAGCAAAATGCTTGCTCTCTTATAATTTCATGGATCAATTTAGTGTGGCTGCAACAGACCCAATGAGCTAGTGTCTCTATTATAGAGCAATTCTGAGATAGGAAACAGAAGTAATTTTACTTATTCTAGTCATCTCTAATAAGAACTTAATTCTACCAGAATGTCTTGTACTAATATAATGAGAAAAAGTAAGGAACACAAGCAAAGAACTTCTAACAATGTTTTTACTGTTCTGAAGAACTTAAGGAAACATTTTCCCTACCTTCATAATAAGCTACTCATCACTGGTTTCAACTTGTTTTTTCAAAAATTTTCATCTGCTAATGGAAGTAACCCCACCAGCACTCCAACTGATTAAATCTCATCAAAAGTTCTTGTAAATATAATTTTTGATGGAAGTTAATTTAAATGTAACCCAATTTGCTTACTTTTAATTTCTGTGTCCTGCACAGAGCATCTTAAAACTGAAAACCTTAAAAATTATCTTTCAGGATAAAAAACCTATGAAGACTGGTACCAAATTTCTCTACTTACATTTTTCAGTTCTTTCTCTTTTTTTCCTTTTTATTTAATAATAAACTTGAACACCTGAACAAAAATTCAAATGCAAAATGTTATCCTCCGAAGAATTTTTTTTCACTTGGCCAAAAAGCATTCTCTGGCCAACTCCAGTTCTAATTCCTCAGAGCCAACAGCCATCATGCTCCCTCTGTAATTGAAAAGAAGTATTTGGCTCCCCAAAGCTCTTAAAATCCTAGACAGTCTTTAACTCAAAATTACATCCAGATATTTTGCCAATTACCCTGGTAACGGATACATTCACTGTGTTAATGATGGCTGAAAACTCTAATCAGGAAAAAAAAAAGCACAGAATCTATAATAGCAGGATTGAATATGCATAACTCAAATCATAGCTAAGATCAACACACCATCATACAAGTCAACAGGATTTGATAAAAGCACGTCTCTACATTGATAACCAAAACCCCCAGTGACTTAGATTGCAACACAGTTTCTGAAATATGTGGGGAACCCTTCAAAAATGACAGCAACTACTTCAGTATCTGATGGTACTCTTTTTTCAGCTTAAGCAAGAATGTTTTCAGTAATGAATGTCTCTGAATCCTGATTCTGGAGAATAAGTAGTAAACATGACTCTGCTATCTTGTCTTGGTGCAGAGCAATGCTCATTTGCTATTAAAAAAAGATTTGTAATCAGCATCTAACAGCCTTGATTTATCTAACCATCCTGAATGTGAATAACACCACGCTAAGCGTGGTGCCAATTAAATTACTGCCAGGAAAGCAAGTGTTGACAATGTAATATGTCACCTGCAGAAGCATCAAGCGAATGGCAGCCGAGTCCCTGATATCTTTTCCTCTCCAAACAATAAACCACCACCAGATTACACCAGGAACGGCAAAATAAGAACATTCAAATGAAGCATGAATTGTTGTTGATGGAAGTTTTTTGAATGATACAAGGTATTTCTTTAGGAAAAAAAACCCACCAGATTTCAGTTAAACTCTTCTAAATTAGGAGGTCACAGACTCACAGCTGTGCCAAAAAAAAAAAAAAAAATCTAAAGGGCAAAAGTGCCCCAAAAAGCAGTAGCCTGTCTTCAGTGTTTATTGCAGAGTAAAACAGTTGCAAGGGACAACAAATACTTTAATTTTAATTACAGTGCATTACGCTTCCTTGAGAGAAGTCTGAGATTAGTATTTTTTGTTAGTTTTCTTTTGGTTTAAGCTCTGCAGTGAAGGACCACTGCATAAACAATATTGAAACACATACATAAGTAAAATTAACTAGTCAAGGACAAAGCACATGTTAGAAGAACTGGACAGGTCAAGAAGGTCACAGTCATTAAGTTAGACATATCAACGCCAGGAGATTATTCTAAAAATCTCTAAGGATTTTCAGGAATCTCTGGGAATCAGGAAATTTCTGCGAAGAAAATATCCAGAATTGGGAGGAAACAAGGCGATCTACCTGGTTTGATCTTAGCAACCACTTTTTACAAGAACAGTAAGCAATATGGAGGTCCTGATCTATCTTGCAATTGAAAACCTCCCAACTGTTACAAAAGGCATTTATATCACATATGTCTTTGATATATTCTGATATTTTAAATCAGCATTTGCAGTTCACAAAAGAGGACAGAAAAGTATCTTCAGAGTGTCAAACTAAATAAATCCTGCATCAGACTCATCTTGGATTCATGGAGTCTAGTAACTTGGTTCTCAAATGCCCCATAAATGGCCATAGATTCAACAGCAATATTATCACATTTGGTGAATTTATGAGTAGATACCATAAAGTTCCTGGTGGCCACATCTGAGAGTCACTGTTCGGGATCAAAGAGGTGTAATACATATCACACAGCATCAGGAATGTACACCTTTCTATTGACAGTTGCACACCACAAAGTGCACCAGCGTGAACAGCAGGAAGATTTTCTGCTGTGTGTTCACAACTTTCTGTAGAAGAAGTTCAGCAACGTGGGTCTTGATTCCTTACTCAGAAACAAAGGGCATTTCTACGTACGTAGAATGAGTGATACAAAGTCAGGTTTAATTGTGTGCATTTCCTTCCACAACAAAAACGTAAGATATATAAACAAAGCACATTTAATGTTACTTTTTACACAACTTTTATTTCTCATAGCCTTTGTAACTAAAATAAAATAATTTCAGTTTCTTAGCTGAAGTTACTGGCCAGATTTACAGAAATATTGAGACACAAATGAAGAAACATTTGAAAAATTTATAACAACAACAGACCGATACGAAAAGTGGGAGAGATCATAAAAACCCTCAATTGTTTATTCTGCTAGGAAAAAGGAATCTGAATTATTGTCTTAGGTAAAGGATCCAAATAAACTGAATGTATTAGAGACATACAAATTTGATATTCAGATACAAAAAAAACTGAATATAATGATATGCTTACAATTGTTGTGAGAATAGAACGCAACCCTATACATTTAACAAGAAAAAGGGGAAAAAATAAAGAAGCTCTTTGCTTTTCTGGTCTTTTCCAGCTTGAGGAGGTGATATATGGTATCAGCTGCCTATGTATTCTGTTTAACAGGTTACAAACAACCCTGGGGTCCTTCAGGGCTGTTCTAGACTTCTAAAAACTCAGGTCAGATCCACAAGGTACCAGATCCAGCTGGATTTTTGGCATAAGATTAAGTTGCCTGAGGCTGAAACACCCTGTACTGGGTTAGCAGATACTGCCGATTTGCAGGAGATCCGCTTGTTTTTGCAGAAGTATCTGGAGGCCTGGTTGAAGGCCCTGGAACACCTCATGCCACTGCTGAATCCTACCTTAGATGTTCTATTTCCCACTCCTGACAAAAGTGCTCCTTCCTAAATAACTGCCTAACCCCTACCCAGCTGGAATAATCAGGCTGACATTTGCCTAGACTCGACTGGATTATCAAGTGAGGTAAAACTGTAACTTTATCTCTCAAAAACCCACTCCTGTGTGAATACTCAAAGCACCTACCTCTACACTCTCCAGCAGAATTTTCATGCTTGCTTGCCTCTCAAATGTATCCATAGCCACTTTATCTACAAGGCACAGCTAGCTGCACTTGGGGGAAGGAGGCACCCTCAGACTCCCGCAAAGCAGAGCTGCTGAGAACAAGGCTGCCATTATGAATGACCTGTCATCATCCAAAACCAGTGAGTCTTGCTCAAAGAGCAGTCTATCTACTCCAACATCTGGATCTTCAGGGAAAAATGACTTCTTCTTGGCCTAGGCACCTGCATTCCAGAGAGAAAAGAAGTTCAAATACAACCTGTGCCTAGTACTTCCTACAAGCTGGCTCCAGAAGCCTCCTTTTCAAAGGCCTCCAACCTTGCAGCATACAAATTACTTTATTCTAAACTTTGGAAATTATTCCCTAGGAAAAAGAACTTGAAAATTTGGTATTGCAGTGATGATGTTGGCTTATAGCTGTGTTAGGGTATAAAAATCGACCTGCAAGACATTCCCAAAAGGGAATATAAAATATTATCCATATTCATATATAAAAGAATTCTATAGAGTATAGAGAATTCTATATCATATATCCTTCCTTTGATTAGCATGAACGTAAGCACCAGAGGCTACAGGTCTTAAATGAACAATAATTCATTTCGTATGACTGCAGATTTGGCTCACTCTCCCAGGATTGAAAGAGGGACCACCAGAGCAAAAAGCATGAGTTTTGCAGAAAACGATCAAGTACTTTGGCTAGGTATCAAAGACGGTGACAGATTCGTCCTGTATGGGACCACCTCTGTAATGTGGAAGAGAAGATGCTCCCTCCATATTCTACCATGCTAACAACAACCTTTCTCTCAGTCAAGGACAACAGCTATCCAATAAGTGGTCGTCATAATTATTCATGGTGGTTCTCCCTCACTGCCCCAGTACTGTTTTATTTTTCATGTGTACACTCACACATTCTCCTCTCCATCGTCTTCACTTCTATTGCCTACATTAGTGGGCCTATTCCACCACTGCTTTGTATGCACTGTCCTGCTTCCATTGATGTTCAGTCTTGCACTTTGATGTCTTCAGTGCATATTCATCTGCTACTCTTCAAAAGCCATTAGGAACAGATGGTATCCCTGTATGAACGTTCATTCAATCTGCCATGATGGTGTCTGCTTAGTACTGGACAAATTGTTTTGCTAGCAAAGTTTTTGGTTTGACATTGGCAGTCGCATTAATTTGGGTGCCAAGCTTTCACAATGCATTTTGTTAATGCCTTATTTCAAGCAGCTTTTTTCAATATTGCTAAATAGTTCTGCATTTCAGGGATTACACATACCCTTTAACCATTAGCCTGTCAGTCAGGATTTCCTATTGCTCTACCCTGCATATAGTAATAATGAAAACAAGTTCCTAGGACGCTGAGAATTATATGTTGATAGATTCAAAAACTAGACAGGACAAAGATTTTGCTTTCTGTCAATGGTTTTGCTCCTTTGGAATCTAAGAATCAGAATTATTATAATAATTTTTCCAAAGCTCAATAATGCAGCTAACTCTAAATAAAAGGATTAAACGACCCAGTAAAAATAAGCCAACATCACCTTCTCCTTATTTCAGCATCTTCCAACCTGGTAAGGCCTGAGTCACTAAAACTTGTATTTGTTTATAAACCATGGCTAGATGCAAAGGTATAAGCAATTGTTTGGCCTGCATTCCAGCAACTACAGGTTTCTGTTGGCTTGCCCTGGGCACTCAGAGGTAGCTATCCAATAGAAGACACTAAGCTCAACGATGCACAGTTGAGGTTGGCTGATTCTGGCTCTGTTTTGTTGGGTTTTTTTTTTCTTTAAATACAGTTAGAAATACATTTAAAAAAAAGAAAAGAAAAGGAATTACTGCAATCAACCTAGATAAATACTGTGTCGGTCAGTTGCTTATTAAAATGAGCCTCCTTCATTTGCATACTGTAAATGGTACAGTGCTGCAGAGAATCTTTTCTATATAACACGGTGCAGAAGCATCATGGGTACATAGTGATATCATGCACTTTTAAAAATTAAAATATACAGGAATTTTATACAACTGAAATAAAATATTCTGCACAATTCCAAACCCAAGCTTTGTTAATGCTGTTCTGTCCAGATTTCTTGAATACTCTTTGGCAAATGCATAAAATTAAATGATTTTCAAAGGAGCAATCTTGATGGTTGCAGTAATTTCATCTATTCTAGTTAGAGAAACTGAGAAGCCTGGAAAAGCCAGGGACTTTCTGAGTCATATTTGATTTTTCCCCCTACCTTTTAGTTCAAGAACAGGGCCTTCATGGACTAGTAATTAAAAAAGGAAGAAACAGACAATGTGAGATCTTAAAGTGCCGATACTCATTGGTAACAAGTACCGCTGAACTCTGGCAGCCTTGCCATACTTACTTTTTCAGAGATTTTTAGCACCTTCAATTCCATGAAAAAATACAAATTTTTCAATTTTTTTAGAGGGACAGATGAAGTTTAAGGAGGGAAAACCCACAACTGTAATTTAAAAAACTCCTAGAAATTTCATTTTAAGGGTTTTTGGACACAGTGATGTCACTGAAGTCAGTAATGAAACCATATCCAATATTAGTCAATAAATCCACGAGAAGCTCACAACCTAAATATTGCGGGTGGTTCTGTTCCTCTTCCTTCCTTTAGTGAAGGGAAACATCAGCACTGAAAAAATGGCAGAGAACAGGAAAGGGTGAAAAAAGTTATGAAACAGCCCCCACAGAAAAAAGTAACTAAATAGGTCAGACTCGGGTCTGGAAAACGGTCCAGCCAGGATTATTTAAGCTTCTGGATAATTCTCTGATGTAATGAAAAAACATACTGACATATAGCAGGCAGAGAGGTGCAACTATTGGCAGAGAAGCCCAATGAAACTTTCAAAATATAGCGCAGTCTAGTTACATATGGTAACAGGAAATGAGAGAAGCCTTGAGTCTTGTCTGAGACTAGCAGAGTTGTAATTACCTCATTTCTATAATAACATGGATTTAAGAAGCAATCACCCTCATGTTGATAAGAACTGTAGAGCAACAAGGAATCAAATAAAAGGAAGTTGTACTATGCTACATTTAATGTATTGTTTAACGTATTATACATACATATATAATTTTGTATTCTTTTGAAGATCTGTGTGCTTTCAGCCCTCCTGTGGACCCCTTCTCCTTTGCCTATAACCAAAGGGACAGAAAAGAAAGGACAAAACATTTTTGCTCTTGGACCTGAAAGACCTTTCTGTGCTTCTGTCTGTTTATTAATCTGTGGTAACCTTCATGATTCACTTGTGAGTAATAGTCACATTGGTAAGTTTCTACTGTGGGATGCTGCAATATTCTTTCTGGAAATAAAATCATTAATTTAAGAAAATGTATCACTGTAATGTAAGACACGATGTCATTGGCTCTCACTCAAGGAGTGTACAAACGTTGCAGATTACCAGTGTCATAAATGTTTATATGTGCTTCAAATGGAGAAACTACAGGCAAAGAATACAGTACATACTTTTCATCAACTGTACCATTTTTGTCTGACAGCTGGTGTATTTATTTTAACTGTCAAATTACGGTATCTGTCAAAACGTATTGCCTTCGTTCTATCGCCATATGCCTGGCTAAATCTTCACATTCTCACTTGGCTGTCAAGACTTGCTTCAGCATTTTGTACTGTATATTTCTCAAGTGTAGAACAACCTTTGAAGTAATACATTCCGTTACTAATAAAGTGAAACAAAGCGTTTGTCATTGTCACTAATTTCCACATCAACTATTCTGTGACATTTTGACTATGGCAGGAAATGGTGTGTTTGCCAGTAATTAAATGCCATAAATATATCTGTACACGTCATAAATGTAAAGGACAAGATTTAAATAGTGTAAGGGGGCGAAGTATCACCTAATTAAATGGGAAGTTTAAGTCTTGTTTTCAAAATTTGACAGCAGAATATGGAAGCCTATGTTTCATTTCATCTAATGAAACTGTCCTCCAAAAATGGTGATTTAAGTGAGAACTGTTTGTCTTTTGTCTTTGGCTCTAAAGGCAAAGTGGGTGCCTATGTGTACTCTTTGACATTGAAAACTACTTTTTCACCTGCTAGTAAGTTTGCCATAGCTCTTGGAGGACTTCAAATTAGAATTTCACAGTGAAAAACAAAATACATTTTATTATCAATATGCTTGATGTCGAAAAATAATAAAAACCTAAATGTCAAAAAATTAATTTGAAAAAAAAAATTCCTTCCTCAGCTCAGAGACGGTCAGGAGCACTGTGAAAAGAAACAGTTTACCAGAATTTTTTTTTTTTTAAATTACCCAAAACCCAAAGTATTTGGATTAAAAAAAATCTTGATCAGTAATTTACTGATGTACTGTTAGCTTGGTCTGTACTCTGGAGTCCACAGCTGTGGTGTCACCCACCCCAGGTGAAAACTCCAGAGAAACCCTATTCCAGCCTGTACCCAGGTTGGAAAAACTTGACATTTTGGAAATCTCACTTTACATTAGGATATGCTCACTTGAGTAGCTGTTCATGAGAATACAGTTTAGAAGTCTTAGCATAAATTTTCAGTGTTCACTTCTCAGGGGAAACTTGTCTTCACAGATATGAATAATCCTATACAGCATTTACACACCCTAATAACTAGTAACAGAATGAGGCAATTTAAGTCATATTTGGAATTCTGACCTTAGAGAGTTTACACAAATTGCTAATGGTGAAGGCAGCTGATCTGCCTGACTTGGAAACGTAGCTGATAAGGAGCACTCATATCATGCCTCCATGGGATGCTAATAAGCTATTAAACCACTACAGCAGCTCACCTTTTAGCCGCAACTGCGTTCATTGCGTATTTACAGCATTTAAAGGAGTCTACCTGTGCCGGTGCTTAAGAAATGAAAAATACAAACTGTTGACGTTTCTATTTCTGCTTTGTTTCTGGTGCCTTATTCTTTACCACAAGAGACATCACACACATGTAGCATGGTCTTAAGATTCTCTATATCCTTTACAACAAAATACTGATTTGTTTGTTTGCTTGCTTCCCCTATGTAAAATTAATTTGATAAATACATAGCATGGTTTCAACCTCATACGTGAATCTTCATAGTAAAGGTAAACACTGCTTAAGAATAAAATAGAGTAATAACTGAATTCTCTGCCTTCAGCTTTTTTGTCCCTCAAATGATGATGGAATAGTTTTGAAAAGTAGCTGCCTGGCATAAAATCCTACATCCCCAATCCTGTTCAGAGATTGTGACTGCTAAGTTTCTCATTCACAATACCTTAATATAGAATATTTTCCTTTTAAGACAATTCTCGAAATTGTAAATCAGGCATGACTACAATCTGTAAAAATTCAGGAGATAAGGAAGCTAATAGATTATGGTGTCAAAAAAAAAATCTATTTACTTTAAAAGATAGTTGGAGTAAAGAAAATTTCAATAGATAAAGTTGATTCAAGCCATTAAAAGAGCTCAGCAAAAAAGAGCAGCTGTATAAACCAATAGAAGTAACATCATTTTTATACCAAATGCGTAGACACACAGAGTGTTTTTAACCAGCAGGACTCTGACTTCTTCATGGCAGTTGGAAACTGAAGACTAAGTTCATGCAACTTTTTATCATATCTGCTTTATACTTTTTTCAAGTTTGGTTCTAGTCTATATGCACAAAATAACCTCCCCCGAAATGGCCTCACAAATCATTGGCTGCAGTCTTGACTAGGTAATGCTTCTAAAAGCTAGGACTATGTATTTTATATACTTCTGGACAGGTTTTCGGAGACACTATTGAAGAGGAATTTTGGGAAAAAAAAAAAAAAGTCGTTTTCAAATTAGCATCTTTTCATTTATCAATTTTTTTTTTAAATTTGTAATTTTCTATGCTGTACTTTTTAATAATTTAGAAGCTTTTAATGGAGGCAGGCTTATTGAATTAATTGCAGATACAGAATTTGATCTTCGTAGCTGTTTGCTGGTGTGAAAGTAAAGGAGCAGAAAAAAATAGGTGCAGAAACAGAAGACATCAGGGAAGCAATAGCATGGCCAAAACACACTTATGGCTTGTCCCTCACGGAATTAAAGTGAACACTAAGTAAAACGCTGTTTGGAAAGAGGTTTAAATTTCCAAGCTGGTTCCTGTTCAAATCTGCTTCCTGTTTGAATCTTTCATGTCCACAGAAATAAGAGTTTATTCACCTTCTATTTGAGCTGGCTTTCAAAAAATGCTGTTTACTACTAAAAATATGCAGAACAACCCCAAAAGAAACAATGATTTGGCAAAACATTGAGGTGTGGGGCAAGCCAAGGCAAAAACTCATCAGGAAAGTACTACGGGCATCAATTCTCATCAGCACTGCCATAATCCCTGACTCTAGTCCAAGACACAGTGCGTAACATTTCCACGGTGTACACTCTAAAAGCCCTGATGTTCAAGAGCCTGGATCACATGAAAAACTCTTAGAGAGCAAAACATTCATGTTCCCTTCACGTATTGTGGCTGCATCCCCTCCCACTAGTCACTCTGATCAAAATTATTATTTTATTTCACTTACCCAAGGAATTTAATGCAAACTCACCTAGTCTGCATCTTCAGTGTCACTTTCTTGACATGGACCAGTGGCTTAAAGTATCTTCAATGTTCCTACACAACAAATCTTTGGCCCTGAAAGGCAAACTTTGAGGTAAAACCCAAAATCACCTATCACAGATAGCTTCTGGATTTTTCACAGCCCTAAGCAGTCCACGTACTCTATAGGTATAGAATTAATGATCCCTTTCGCACAGAAATATTGAGATATTTGAAAATGCTCAATTGTGGCACGAGGTATTTTAGAAATTTGGCAATTCTCTCATAGCCTTATTAATAATTAACTTTCATTATAATACAAAGCCTCTCCATTTAATAATACCACCCACCACTGAAGGGTAATTTTCAGCCCAATGACACTGCAGGAGATGAGGTACCCACGATTATCTGGACATCCTTCATTTTTATGATCCATTACAAAACAAGACAAAGGACTAGAAAACACCCAGTAATTTGGAGAACAAGACTACACTGGCAAAAGGCTGCAGTAGGTGGCCGTTCTTTTTCTCTTCATGAAGCTAGTACAGTTAAACTCTAAACTGCTGCATAATTCCAAAATTGCTTTCTTAGTATCATCAAGTGTTGATACAGATATCAGTCTCAAGATCTTCCTTTGTTTCACTGTCCCGTCCTTGCTTGTCTTTGTGGTATCTCTTTGTTTTTGCTAATCAAGGTACTTGCAAAGGCGTTTACGTTTCATGAACTACAGTAGAAATTTATAGACTTGTAAAATCCACAGGAATCACTAGAACACTCAGAATGATTTTCAGAATATTACAAGCTTATCTACTCTGCATTCAGCCTAATGGCTTAACTTTGGTTATGTTCCAGAAAGGTGTTCAATTTTGTCTTACATACTGCAAGGAATGAAGAATCCATTTTGTCCTTTGTTAGTTTGTTCTAAAATGTTTATCACCCTCAAAGCTATTTAAAAAGTCAGATTTCCTCTTTGAAGGAGCCTGTCCTTGCAGGATTGAAGAATGAAAACCCTTTAGAGCGAAGCAATTTTTTCATCAACTTTCTCATGCACTGTAATAAAGTTTCATTTCAGTTTGCTTGCTTGCTTAAGAAATGGAGATCTTAAAATCTCTCTGATGCAAGTTTTTCTTTTTCAAGTACTTTTGTGGCCCTTTACTTACTATCAAATCCTTAACAAGTGGAACATGATAGGAAAAAATCCTGAACTTTTCTCTCCAAGACACTTTGGGTTTACTTCCCCTTCCCCTGTTTACCTATACAAGCATTATTACATCAACTTCATTCTAGCACATCATCTTACAGTTTGACTCTCAATGAATTCCTTGCATACTACGACCAAGAAATACTTTGCAGATTCATCAGTTTTCAGAATAATCTATTCCATACCATGGAGTATTCCTGCATATTTAGATCCTAGGCACGAATCCAAAAGACCTTCTAAATGGACTCTCCTCTGCGTAAAATTCAGAAAACTATTGCTGTGTTGTAACCAATTAATTTGTATCATCTCTAAATGACAAATTTAATAAGCAGTCTTTCTACATTTAATCTGAGAAATCTTCCATGAAACTAAAACCACAAGGCTTCATATGAATGCCTTCAGAAACACATCAGAAACACGTCCAATTACGCATTTTCTTAAAATATTCTTTACAACAAAAGATTTGACTTGCTCATTTTGAAATTCTCTTAGGAAATGCTTCATTGACTCTTAACTTTGTTATAGAATTCTTAGTCATATATATGAAAACAATTAATTGCATTTACAAACCATATTTCTATAATATTTTTATTTTAAAAGCCTGGTTTTTAAACATGCTTTATGTTCATAAAGTTTCCCAGAGTCAGCCAATTGAAAAACAAGCCTGCAAAGTAAAAGTTGCAGAGGGATGTGCAGGGAAAGCAGCGTTTCTAGTTGGTTTTGCATTCTGGATCTAGGGAATCAGTTAGGGCAATACAGAAGTAGAAAGGTCTAGGTAGGAAGAAAAGGCAAAAGCCACCAAATCATGATTGAGGTCTGCTTTTCAATATCCTGTCTCCCGTAACTAGAAAGAATGAAAGTTGCTCTTTCTCATGGTGATTTAAAATGACCTTAATAAACTTAATATTACACCAACACACTATGCCGAATGGGCATAGGAGCTCATTTCTTTCAATAGACCATGCACATAGTAAGTTCCTATTCAGGAATAGTACAGAATCTTGCTTAGCAGGGAATAACTTTCAAAAACCCAGAACAAAACCACTTCATTTCTTTCTCATAATTATTTGAATGTTTCTGAGTGAATTCAGTTAATAATGTTTGATGACTGAATATCTGGTTCCCAAAGTTATTAAATTATAACACAAAACAGTTCATATCTCTTTTTAAATACAACTGTATAATGGATTACATCAAAAAGAATGCCTTACAATTACTGTGATATTCAGAAATAAACAAGTATGAAAACAATTATTTCCCTCTAGAGTGGATAACACTTCCAGTTTAATAGTCACTAGCGAAGTAATTTGTGAATTTTATTAAGATTATGGCTTTACAGGCTCTAATTTATTGAGACAAAGCCTCATTTATGCAGAAACGTTAGGACATATTACTGACTCATTTTATATCAAATATTCTTCCTGGAAGAAATTTTTCACATAATTACTTCAAATAAATGAGGTGGTTTTAGTCAATGAACCAAGCCACAGAATCACAGAATCATTTTGGTTGGAAGAGACCTTTAAGATCATTGAGTCCAACCATTAAGCCAGCACTGCCAGGTCACCTCTATGCCAAGTCCCTAAGCATCTTTTAAATCCCTCCAGGGATGGGGACTCCATCACTTCCCTAAGCAGCCTGTTCCAGTGCTTCACAACACTTTCTGTAAAGAAATTTTTCCTCATATCCAACCTAAACCTCCCCTGGAGCAACTTGAGGCTGTTTCCTCTTGCCTTATCACTTGTCACTTGGGAGAACAGACTGACCGCCACCCCAATACAACCTCCTTTTAGGTAGTTGTAGAGAGCGATAAGGTCTCCCCTCAGCCTCCTCCAGGCTCAACCAAAGGGAAAATTCCCTTTACTCTGTTTCTGAAACAATACATACCTATGGAAAAATAGTGTAAGATTTTTCAAAATGAAAAACAACTTGAGAGTGAGACAGATCAAGTAGCTGGTATTTCTAAAGAAAAGCTTTTACTTGACTAAACATATCCCTCCATAATTCAAACAATTCCTCTTACAACTACTTAATGGTTAGATCTCAAACTGCTAACCCGTATCTCAGATTCTTGTATAGACAACAATTATTGTCAGAGCAAATTCTCAAATTGTTGAGCTTTTTAAATTCTATTTTCTCTGGATTGGACCATACCTACTGTGAGTAACATTGCAGCACCCCAATCCACACCTAAATGAAAGACTAACCATTGAATGTTATCACAGTCTGCCACATCTAAGCATCTGCACCTCTTTATTTCAATTAGGAGACTCCTGAATGAATCTTGCAGTGTAGACACACGAACTAAGTTCTCTTCATGGTTTACTCAGCTCTGCTAAGACGCCTGCTTAATCAGGGGGAGGTGAAGCTACCTGCCTCCTGTGATAAACTGACTACATGGGTCCTGAATCAGGCTGGAGAATTTCATCATGGCCACGCACCATGCTACTGCACGGCATGGAAATGGAGTTCCCTGGATACGGGAAACAAAAGAGTATCAAAAAAGTTCCTAGTGGGCTATTGCCTCATTGCCTTACTGGTAGGTACTTTATTCTCACAATGACATTTTAAATTTTTTTTTTTTTTTTAAGCAGACTTCAGAGCTTGGTCATCTCCAGTAAAAAAAAAAATTAACTCTTTATGTTCCTGCGTTTCAGTTTGTGCCCATTGCCTCTTGTCCCTGGAGACCACTGAAAAGAGTCTGCTCCATTTTCTTTACACCTTCCCTTCAGATATTTCCACATATTCATGAGATTCCCCTGAGCCTTCCTTCTCCAGGATAAAAGTCCCACTCCTCTCAGCCTTTCCTCATTCGTGAGGTGCTCCCGTCCCTTAATCATCTTAGCAGTCCTTCGCCTAATAGCCCAAGAAAATAAATATCTTCCCCTCACTGGGGGTAGACTGACTCCCTCCCTGGGCTGAGATTTGGCTGCTTGAGTGTTCCAGCCGCTGCCTTCCTGAACGGGCAGTCTAGTACACAACAAGCTGGTATCTTAAGACTGGGAAATTCTTCTGAATCACCTGAAGATTTATAAAGGCAAACAGATTGAAACATGCCACGTTGAGTTAAACCAGTAGGACTCTGCTAATCTGCAGTGTACAACTCCATAACCCAAACCCCCTTCTGCATCTACAGATGGCAGATGTGTTCACAATACACTAGCACCCTGAGGGATTCGCTGTATTGTTATGTTAATCCAGTAAATGGATAACATATGTGATTTACATAAAGACTACCAATGTAATTTGAAAAGCTCTGCAAAACCAGCTTTCATTCTCAAGGGTTTGGTTGGTTTGCATTGTGTGGGGGTTTTTTCCCCCCCTTTTTTATTTAAGAAAACTCAAATAAATGCATTTTACTAGAAATGAGAACATGAGAATGAAAGAAAGGAAACAGAAGCATCAGAAACTCTCTGGGAATACAGTAAGTTCAGTGGTTGAAAGATTAGTGAAAATAACTACAATTAAAATACTCTCTGGCTTCTGTTTTACTACTGACTCCTATCGCTTTTTTTTAACAGAGTATTAACTGAATCCTGTTAAAATACTGCAAATGCATATATGTTACTCTCTTCGAAATTCAGTGCTCAAGAATCTAATCTAAGCCTTGTTTTCTTCAACAAGACAAATATCTTCTTGTGGTCAAACCCAGCTGTGCTGGGAGCAAAGACCCGGGAGTTTATCACTGTGGAGATAAGCCTTCCTTTCGCCATTCAGGCACACAGGCACACACGTGTGCTCTGTAGAAGAGGGTATTCCTTCAGATGTTCCACAACAGGAGCAAAAATGACTGTCAGAGTGCCTCTGCTTCCCAGTGGAAGAAAACTTAATAAAAATATTATCTAGAAGGACATTATGTAAGAGCCGGTTAGAGGAATTTTGCGGCACACAAAACAGTAAATGTTTCACCGTTCACTTAGTTTCCAAAGATATAAAACTGTATTTTGTCAATAACTATTGGCATAAACCTGTAGATTCTTCATATCAACAGGAAGACTTTGGATTTTTTTCTCTTACTTCTAACTAGGAGACCCATATAAGTTTCTGCCCACTTCCATACGTTATTTAATATGATAAACTAAACTGATACAATACTTGGCTAAGAATAAAGAATCACAGCGTGATTTCGGTTGGAAGGGACCCTGAAAAGGCACATAGTCCAAGCTCCACTACTGCAGTGAGCAGGAACATCTTCCACTAGATCAGGTTGCCCAGAGCCCCATCCAACCTGACCTTGAATGTTTCCAGGGATGGGGCTTCTACCACCTCTCTGGGCAACCTGGGCCAGTGTTTCACCACCCTTATTGTAAAAAAAAATTTCTTCCTTCTATGTAGTCTAAATCTCCCCTCTTTTAGTTTAAAACCATCACCCCTTGTACTATAGCAACAGGCCCTGATAAAAAACTGTCCCCATCTTTCTTACAGGCCCTCTTAAGTACTGCAAGGCTGCGATAAGGTCTCCCCAGAGCCTTCTCTTCTCCAGGCTGAACAACCCCAACTCTCTCAGCCTGTCCTCAGAGCAGAGGTGCTCCATCCCTCTGACCATTTTTGTGGCCTCCTCTGGGCCCGCTCCAACAGGTTTGTGCCCTTCTTGTGCTGAAGACTCTACAGCTGGACACAGTACTCTATGTAAGGTCTTACCCAGAGCAGGATAGAGCATCAGGATCACCTCCCTCGACCTACTGGCCATGCTGCTTTTGATGCAGCCCAGGATATGTTTGGCTTTCTGGGCTGCGAGTGTATATTGTCGGCTCATGTCCAGCCTTTCATCCACCAGTACCTCCAAGATCTTCTCCACAGGGCTGCTGTCAATCACATCATCCCCCAGCCCATACTGATATGGAGGATTGACCTGACCCAGGTGCAGGACCTTGCATTTGGCTTTGTTAAAACTCATGAGGTTCACATGGGCCCACTTCTCCAGCTTGTCCAGGTCCACCTGGATGGTATCTCATGCTTCAGATGTGTCAACTGCACCACTCGGCTTGGTGTCATCTGCAAACTTGCTGAGGGTGCACCCAATCCCACTCTCTATGTCACTGATGGAGATATTAATCGGCACTGGTCCCAGTACAGACCCCTGGGAGACACCATTCATCACTGATCTCCATCTGGACATCAAGCCATTGACCACTACCCTGTGGATGCGACCATCCGACCAATTCGTTATCCATAGAACAGTCCACCCATCATATCCGTATCTCTCCAATTTATAGAGAAGGATGTTGTTGATCACTGTATCAAAGGCTTTACAGAAGTGCAGATAGATGACATCTGTAGCTTTTCCCCTGACCGACAATGTAGTCGCTTGGTCGCAGAAGGCCACTAGGTTGGTCAGGCAGGACATATCCTTGATGAAGCCATGCTGGCTGTCTTGAATTGCCTCCCTGTCCCCCATGTGCCTTAGCAGAGCTTCTAGGAGGATCTGTTCCATGATCTTCCCAGGCACAGAGGTGAGGCTGACAGGTTGGTAGTTCCCAGGGTCCTTCTTTCTGCCCTTTTTAAAAATGGGTGCAATGTTTCCCTTTTTCCAGTCACCAGGGACTTCCTCTGACCACCAGGACTTTTCAAATATCACGGAGAGTGGCTTGGCAACTACATCAGCCAATTCCCTCAGGACTCTGGGATGCCTCTCATCCGGTCCCAGGAAGAAATACAAGTACCAGTGCAGGAGTTATCTGTATTCTGTACGTTAAAACCCAATTTTCAGCAAGCTCAAAACAATCACTTACAAATTTGTACTTATAAAATTTATTTTCAAACCTAGAAAACAATGGCATTTCAAAATACTATTTGCCCAAGAGCAACAACTGTCTTAAAATAAGAACGACATATATCGTCAAGTCTTTAAGTAAAGCACATGGAAATTTGTAGCACAGTTAGCAAGCTGCATAATAAACTGCAATCCTAAAATGACAGGAATTTGCTATTTAAAAATGTAGCCTTGATCTCGTTCTTCTGTGTGAGGCTCATTTTTTCTGGATAGCTGATCAGTTGTTATCCGTGTCCTTTCTCATTGAGCCCAAATAATGATCATGTAAAGATAAGCAAAGATTGGTAACGTAATTTGGTTTTGTATATTGGTTAATTTAAAAACATGTCAGCAAGAAACAGGGTGAACAAGGTTATGCTGGTCCAGCAGGTGGTAAAGATCAAAAGTGAAATAAATCAAAGAGGATGTGCAACAGTTGCAGGCGCTATTATATCAACTCACTTATGATGTGATAGTTGAGGTTTTAACTATCAGTTTCATTAGATGTTACTATTCCTCAGTGTAGACAGCTTTGAAGTGAAAACTCCCTTGATGTACAGCCTTGGAAATAAGAGTTCTCAGCTAAAAGAAAACACCTCCTCCCACGTGACAAGCCTGGGCTTTTGGTGACAGTTCTTCCTTAAAAAGATGTAGTTTTAAAAAAAAAAATTATCATAGTTTATCATTAGTGTGCTTGCTTCTAACAAGTTGGCAAAGAGTCTTCATCTCTTGTCCCTGTTCACCATCACCCACAGAAGACTCTTCACAGGCAACTACTTTTAATATGAGGCATCATTTATTCTCACAGAAAAAGCAAAGCTTTTTTTCAAAAAAGCATGCTGTGCCTTTGTATTCCTCACATTCCTTTAAAAAAGTTGTACACCTGAAATTCACTATCAATTAAACTAATGCAATGGACTTGATAGGATTGTACCTCTTAGAGCAAGCAATTCTATTTGGTGACTCTCACATTCTGTTCCTAGGGAGGAACTATGCAACTTTTTATTTTCTATCATGGAAGCTTAAGGAACTACATCCAGGAGTCCAGTCCCTCCTGCGGGCAACGGGGAGGCACAAATTAGGATCCTCTTCTGATCACCCACTAGAGCAGCTGCTCTGTATGCACCAATGGTAAAGTTCATTTTGTCTAAGCAGGTGTCACTGTCATTATTCATTCACGTAGGAATGAAGATTCCACTGTCTGTAACGTGGAAGAGGAGGCATTTAAAGTGTTCCCATGGTCCTGGCCGTGAGGAACACACCACACAACCCCCATCGCACATAGGAACACAGCAGGAGCCAGAGGGGTAGAAGACACACCACGTCAAGTGAACCTCACTTCTGCTTCCCAGCACAGAAATAGTCACTTCCAAGATGCCATGGCTGTTGCCCTGATCATTGCAGGGGGGAGAATAAGTACTACTGCTCTGTGCCTTTTCACTAAGAGCAGGCAGAATGGAACAGGGGCATCAAAGCTCTTTACCAAGAGCCAGCTTGACTGCATGGCTGGGAATTTGCTGCTCAAAGAGAGGAAACAACTTTTTCCTCACTGATATCAAATGTAAAAGCAGAAAAGTACTAGGACTTCTTTGTTCTTCCTGGGATAATAGAATTATTCAGGAAACTCAGAGCAGTTTCTAAAATTACATTTTGGTCCTATGTAATCTTAAGATTAATTAACTTCTGTGTTCTTTCATTGCTCCTCTGTGTATAATACTGGTTTATTGACATGTAAATTTGGAGGGGAAAAGAAATCCTCAGATGTTCAATATCTTTTGCTGCAGAACAGGAAAAGTAAAGGAGAGGTCATGCAGTAATTCAATGCACGGGAGTCACAAACTAATATATTTTCCATACATGTTCCCAGAACTCTGCTTATGTGACTGCTGCACATATAAGAAAAAGAAAAACCAAATGAATGTCAACAAAAAATTGCCTTTCCCTGTACCTCATCCTCAGAAACACAGGGAGATTATTTCTAATGAAACTTCCCCTTATTAATTTGAAAAACTAATCTGCAGGCAAAACTAAAAAGTCTCTTCCTATCTTCCTCCCACATAGAAAATGTTAATAATTTTGGTTCAAATACAAACGGATCATTTTAAGCTCAAAATCCGTCCTCCTCTTCCCAATGCCTTCATTTAAAGTTCTGTGTCCACACCACTAATTAGCTGTTTGATATGTTGATATACTTCATTTCACACCATTCGATGTATAGAACTTCTTTAAACTTTAAACCTCTTTGGAGGAATCGCATGGGTTAGGGCTCTAGAAGGTAGGGGGTGCCAAGAAAGCTGGTTAATATTCAAGCACCACTTTCTCTAAGCTCCAGATCAGTGCATTCCAATGAGTAAGAAAGCAAGCAAAGGAGGCAGAAAACCTGCATGGATGAGCAAGGAACTTCTAGAAAAACTCAAATGGAAGAAGGAAGTTTACAGAATGTGGAAAAAGGGACTGGATATGTGGCAGGAATATAGGAGTGTTCTCAGAGTATGCAGAGATGCAAAGAGGAAGGCTAACGCTCACCTGGAATTAAATCTGGCAGGGGAAGTCAAGGACAAGAAGAGCTTCTTCAAGTACCTCAGTAGCAAAGCGAAGACTATGGAAAATGTGGGCCCACTGCTGAATGAGGTGGGTCCCCTGGTGATGGAGGATACAGAGAAGGCAGATTTACTGAATGCCTTCTTTCCTTCAGTCTATACTGCTAAGGCTGGTCCTCAGGAATCCCAGTCCCTGGAGAAGAAAGACTGTCCCTTGGTCAAGAAGGATCAGGTTAGAGATCATTTAGCCAAGCTGGACACCCACAAATCCATGGGCCCTCATGCGATGCCCTCACAAGTGGTGCAGGAGCTGGCAGGTGTTACGACTAAGCCACTCTCCATCAACTTTGAAAGGTCATGGAGAACAGGAGAGGTGCCTGAGGACTGGAGGAAAGGAGGACCCAGGAAACTACAGACCAGTCAGCCTCACCTCCATCCCTGGAAAGGTGATAGAACAGCTCATTGTAGAGGTCATCTCTAAGCATGTGGAGGAAAAGAAGGTTATTGGGAGTGGTCAGCACGAATTCACCAAGGGGAAATCATGTTTGACCAATCTGATAGCCTTCTATGATGGCATGAATGGCTGTGTAGATGAGGGGAGAGCAGTGGATGTTGTCTACCTCAACTTCAGCAAGGCTTTTGGTAGTCTCCCATAACATCCTCATAGGGAAGCTTAGGAAGTGTGGGTTAGATGAGTGGATGCTGAAGTGGACTGAGAACTATTTGAATGACAGAGCTCAGAGGGTTGTGATGAGAGGTGCAGAGTCTAGTTGGAGGCCTGTAGCTAGTGATGTTCCCCAGGGGCAGAACTAGCCCCAGTCTTGTTCAATATATTCATCAATGACCTGCACGTCTCACCAGGATCTCATGACAAACGCTACTCAGCCACACACACAAATTGTGATTTGTGTTTCAGCCAGATGATAGGATGACACCAGGCTGTGTATGTCTTGTTGAAACATGAGTCCTGTATGTTCTTGATGTTCTTGTAGAGTTAAAACTAACAGACTTGCAATGTGTTGGCATCTCTGCAGAGTGACAGTCCTTACAGCATCTCAGCCACAATCTCTTTGACTCAAATGCAGTTGCCGCTGACCTTCAAAGTGATGTAAAACCGTAAAACTGTAATCTTCTCTGTATATCAGTATATGTCCAATGCTAGAATGTATTTTTTTCACTGCTCAATCTGTGAGCTAACTATCCAAAATAGTGCAAAGCTCCATTTATTTGGCAATTGCTTGGCTGGGGGAAAGGGAGATCTACAGAAGGTTTAAAGTAGGGAAATACTAAAGAACAAGCATATGAGTAACAGAAACTTAACACGCTCCTTTAACCCAAGACTCTAGTTATAGAGATGTGCTTCTATCTTATTTCTAGCAGATAATTTCCAACTCCTCTTATTTGTCATCTTGTACACTTGTATTGGCAGCAGTCTCTGTAATGCACAGCTAACCACAGATGGCAGGGCTCCAGCCTCAGGTGTAAGATTCAGAGTTACAACATAAAAATAAATCTTCCCATACCCTAAAGCAGAGCTGTGAAACTTGTTTTTATAGTGAATGCTACTTTATGTATTTAGCTTGAAAGGCAATGCCACTCTAAATAAGGATGTGGGAAAGGACAACACGATTGTACATTGAAGCAACAAGTCTTTTCATAAACAATTTAGCTTTGTATTTATTCCAAATGACTCCGACCTCAACTTTCTCAGCATCCATCAGTAAGAAGGTTATGATTCATATATGTAAAAATCAAGTTTTAAAATAATTTCAGTTTTTCTTTGTAAGAATATTTACTATCAAAGGAATGACTCACTGTCTCCAAAATCAATTAAAAAAAATAATCAGAGTACACTATCCAACTACGCAAAACCTAGATGAGAGGAGTTATTTGACTGCAAAGGACAAAAGCCATAATGAAATGTTTTCTTCTGGGCATACTAAACACTTTCATTTAAATAAATAAAAAAAATTGTCAAGGGCTAGGGCCAGGCCATCCACTAGACAAATGACAGATGCTCTCTATTAACCCCTCTCTCTTCCCAGAGGGGAAGAGAAAGGGAATAAGGGAGAGAGACTTATGGACTGGAAAAGAAAACTAAAACTGCTTTAATGGAAATAGTAACAATAAAAAGAAATATATACAAATTTATACAAAACCAATACTGAACCCAACGCCCCCAACTCGATGGCAATTATGTCACTGTCACCACTGATGTTGTGGGCAGATGCTTGAGAAGTCCAAGACTGGACTCAGCAGCAGACAGGAAATGGATTCAGGAGCTGGATTCTGGGACTGGATTCTGGAATGCACGGATTAGGATCAAAGGCAGAAGAATGGACAGAGTCCTCCTCGGCCACTGGCCACTGAAAAAGAGAGCTTGTCCCTTTTGATCCTTCAGCTTTATACTGAATATGACATATATGAGATGAAACACCTTGGAATGGAATATGGAATGGAATACCAGTTTAGGGTCACCTGTCCTGTCTGCTCCTCCCTGTAGCCTCTTACTGCACCCCCAACGTGGTACACAGGATTTAGCAGTGACCTTGGTCTGCACAGGAGCAAGTCTAAGCAAGAGCCTTTCTGCATCCCAACCCCTGGCAGTGACTGTAAACATCAAGCGTTATCACTTCTAGAGCAGACACTGTCTGCAAAAATATGCCGTTACCTTCAGACAGTGCAGTGACTTAGGAGAGACTGAGCTGAGAGGTGAAATGACTGAACAGAATTAGTTCTGTTCTAACTCAAACCAGGATAGCAAAACATTGTGCTTTTATATGCAGTTGTACTAGGCTCCTACATAGGAGCAAATCTGCAAATAATAAGATTTCCATCTGCTTTTAGTGTTATGTTGCTTAAAAATATGCACTTCATTTTTCTCTAGAAAACATCTTCACAAATTAGGACAAAATGTGCTAAGGTTAAGGACTTCATATTTATGATTGGCAGTAAGGAAAACAGTCAACTGGCTCACTGCTTACGTGCCGTATTAGTCACTAGCAAAGAACGAACAATGGACAGAGGAATCAGTTTGCAATCCATTACAGAAGACATTTGACACTGTCTGTATTTATGAAGCTTTAAGGCATCAATTTCAAAAGTGTTTCTGAACAATTTCTAATGAAACTATGCATCAAGCAACAAAAGCAAACAGTACGTGAGTATTTAGAAGTGAAAGTTTGTTATATACAATGGGATTTCACCAAAGCACTTGAAGAGGTCTCAGTCTCCCTTCTACCCTCTTTCTCTCACCACTGCCCCCCTGGGTAACCAGCAGAGGTTTATTTCCTGCAAGATTTCCTTGCTAGTAAGGCGGAATAATGTAGGAATTTTCTTCTATTTTTTTTTTTAAGAGGACTGAGCAAATCTAAGAGCTGTTACAGGGAAATTCATATCCTGGGACAGAAGCTTACTGAAGAACCACCAATGGTTGTCAAGCACCTATCTGGCTTACAAGGATTCTATTTCAGCTGCGGAGAAATCCGCAAGACTTTTGCTGAAAACAATTTTCCAAGTGTGATATACCTGGTCTTGTATGATCAACGGTATATGGCAACAACATGTAAAAATTCAGCACAAACTGGGAAATTGGTCAGAAGACCTTGCTCTCTGAGTTGGAAAACTCAAGGTATGCACTTACAGCAAGAACACAATACAGGTTTTAGAACTGTTAGAAATCATTCTCTTAAATTTGAGAAGCAATCAATTTAGTCTTATCGCCACAGAGCCCTTCCACGTTCTCATTCAGTAAAGAGCACCTTAAATATGGTCTACTGTGCAGACACAATCATAATTCCATGATGGTCTCATTTGGGCTTGTGGTTAATTCTGGTGGATTGAGAATGTACCAGTTACCCTGCTGTTAATTTATTTTTCCTATTTGGTTGGATCACAGATTAGCATCACTGGTGTCCTGCCAGACAGCAGAAGAGCAACAATATCTGGCGACTCAAGAGATTTAGAATAATTGGTGGAAACATACCAGCTCCAGAATGACTGAAGATCTGGCTCCTGTTCAGTTGTCAAATGAAGTGTTATCTTAATTATAGGATTTAGGCTTTTCTCTGAGCACAGTAGGTGTGGGGGTTTTTTCCTCCTTTTTCTGTATAGCTACTGAATCCCAACTGTTACAGGATTAACTTTTCATATCTTAGTACTCCAGGCAACACAGTCATAGAGAAGCTGCTGCTTGAGAAAAAGGAATACAGAAAGGATGATGGCCAGAGGTAAACAACATAAAGAGCACCAATTCTGCAAGTAATACAGAGCATGCTCCCATGAACTGAGAACACTGCTGTTCTCTTCTCTGTACACATCATTTCAATTTATATAATTGCTAAATTTGATAATTAAAGCCAGCCCTTAACAAAACTAAGGAAGGAAAAAGATCGTAGATCGTAGCGTTTCTTGAATCAAATAGGGCACGCTACCGGTTCAGGTGTTTCATTCCCATTTCCCCCATCTCAGTCTGTTACAGCAGTTTTGTATCACAGCCGTCTTGCTAGCATGTACAGACACACTCAGGACTCCCACCAATGCGCAGAGCACAATCAGCGTAGAGGGAAGGGAGGAATTTTCAAAACGCTAGTACATTCGTGTGAAGATTTCAAACACCGACCTTCTGTGCTTATTTATGCATATTTTCCCAAAACTTAAACTGGAAGGAATTCCTACAGAAAACACGTATGCCATTCACTCAGCTTTGCTTCCTCCATGAAAATAGTTAATCTGCAGATAGAACTTTCCTCATATCTCTAACAGCAGTAACTCAAGGTCATTCTAAGCAGGGCAATATGCTATGCTACATGCAAATGATTTCAGTCTAACCAATGTTAATGTAATAAAAAACTGTGTAACTAATCTCTCCTATATTCTCATTTGGGATGGGGTGGCAGAAAGTGGGCAGGAAGGACTGAAATCAGCAAATCAGATTTCTCAATACAGGAGGATCGAAGGGAGTCCCAGTCACAGAGAGTTAGGCAAAATCATGAAAGAAAGTAGTAATAAAAAATATATTCTATTATTTTATTCCATAAATCATGGGCACTCACTGGCACTACAAATCTCCAAAAGTATTGCCAGAAGGTGCCAGGTGTAACATGCCAAACCAACTTTGCATAAGTTAAGAACAAAACAGCTTGTATTTCCTGCTTAAAAATGGAAAAACCACAAGAAAAATTGGTCCTATAAGACCAAATAGAACCAGTGTAATTGTATTACTAGATCAACAGCTTGATATAAACAACAGAGATTTATAGATGAACTACAAACTCTGCTTTAGAAAGATCACCCTCATTTAATGATTTCAGATGATACAAAACTTTGGTAAAGTGTTCATACAGTCACTGCTAAAAGATTTGGGCCCTATTTCCTCCTTGAATTTGTCCAGCCATTGAATCTTTTATTGCTTCTATCTGCTAGATTAAAGCATTCCAAGGATTTTCCTTGATTTGAGAAAATTAGGAATAACTGGAAGATCGATGATCAGACTATCTTAGCTCAGCTTTCTTTCTGAGCAGAACACATGTCATGGAAATGTTGAAAATATTTATCCTTCCTTTGGACTGCCAATTAATTTGATCAGCACAAGAGACAAACTGTCAGTGGATCCTATATACTATATAGCACCACTAAAACCAGCAACACTGATTGTTCAATTGATAATGAATCACCTATTCAGCCTAAACACCTGCCCTACAGAAAAATGTGAATAATAACCGCTCCACTAACGCCCACATCGCGCACTGGACAAGCCATATCTTTTCTTCGCAACCCACTTCTTTCTAGTAAACTTTGCGAAATGTCTACTCCTGGGTTCTCTGTCTATGAAATGCATAATACTCATGGTATTCATGGTTACAGCAACTAGATTTGTGATAAACATCAGGTTCGGTCTGGAACAGTTCACAGAAATGGAAGCACAAGCAGTTGAAAAGGAAAAGTAAGAGCAAGCAGAAAAAGCAATAAAACGAGTTCCTTGTACACTGCTGGCTTTCCTGTGTACAACTTCATCTGAACACCACTTCTGTCATCTTGGCCTTTCTGTGTCTCATACACGCGCACCTAAAAATTGACTTTAATAAAAACCACAGTGCTTTGATTAAAGTAGCTACAACTTCAATAAAGGATGACTTCTCCCTTATCTTAAAGCCACTGACATACTATTATGCAGTGTTGATACTCCATTGAGCTCTATAAAGTCATGTCTTATCATATAGAATAATTTCACCAAACCACATGGCATATCATCTGTAATGCATTGCACTGTCTTCTTGCAAAATGCTACATTTGTAATATGTCCATGGGCACAAAGCAAGCAAATCATTTTACCTGAGGGACAGAAGGCTCTGTGCTCCACTGCCAGAATTGTAAGCAGTCACGCACATTTACGAAATACATTTTTCCTGTTTCTCCCTTCTTGGGGGTAAAAAAATAAGTTAATAAAAAATGCCAGCTTCTACAGCTTGCAAAAATTGCTTTTTCAAACTTCAATTCATGTTAGCTTTTTAGTTCTCAAAGTCAGGATTCCCTATCACGCAGGGTTAAGTACTGTCGAAGTACATCACATTGCATGGTAGTATGTAACCCAAAGTCAAAAAATGCAAAGTAAATGTCGTGTCATACCACCGACTTAAAAAGCTGTGGTTTCTCTCAGGTGAGCAGTCCAGACTGAATTTAACAACCTGATTCATAGAATCAGAAGCATGCTTAATGCCTTTATTACCTGAAAAATCCCATAAAAATACAACCCCTCTAAGGAAATAGGCTTCATTATAATGCTTAACAAACACTATGCAGTGCCACTTACCTGCAGCCCTCCTCTTCTCCCTCCAAACATACGCCACAGCTCATGTTAAAGCGTTGGGGGGAGATCTGGTAAATAGGTTGTCCCATGCCTTGGATCACAAGGGACAGGCATCCTCAGGGACCAGCCTACAGGTATGGACAAACACCAAGCACAGCAAGTATACCAAGCAAGTTGTGTGGAGCTGACCTTGGGGAATCCAGCCCCCTGGCAAGTATTCCTTGTTTCATGGCAGAACACACCCACTATCTCCACAAAGCAGGCTAGTATCCAACCCTTTAATTACACAAATCTCACATTAAGCACACAGAAATGGAAGAAAGAAACACAGAGGCGCACTAGGGGTCTCTGCTCTTTAAGGAACCTTCTACAAGACTCCCTCCCCATCAGCACTGAAGTGTACTGTGGTTCCTTCCATTTCTGGTTATACAACATTTTCCATGATCTAATACATGAGAAAAGGAACACTAAATTCCAGAAGGTGATCAGTTTCAATCCTTACTCTCACACCTTCTTATAAGTCATTAAAAAGAAAAATCGTTATCACCACAGTGCAGAATTTTACCAGGTGGAAATATATTGTGCCAGCTCTTATGCTGTATTTGGACTCAAACCTGAAATGACTTAAAGACAACTGTGTTACAGTCTATTTGGTACACCTTTTGCCAAAGAATTAAGCCTTATTCCCAGAATCAAAACTCCAAGGAGAATTTGCAGTTTATATGCTTAATAGTAAAATCAATAAAATAATCTGTCTTCTGGCTGAGATTTATTGAAATAGAAAATAAGAGGCTTTCTATGGAACATATTCTACAAGTTACCTCTAATAAAACATATATCCAGCCTAACTTAAACATACCCAGTAGTTCTTGGACAGACTATGGCTAAACCATAGCAAAACAAAACTTAGAGGTATGTAAATTAAAGAATTGAGGAAATACTGCTAAATACCTCTCTGCAGTAAAATGTGTCCAGAATTCATTCGCAGTCTAGGTACCTATTCTGACCACCACAGAGGAAAGTCTGGTACACATGAGGCCAATAAAGGCCTTCACTCAAGTAAAAATTTTACAGATCACAAGCGGCAAGAGGAAGGAGTGGCTCACTAGAGGACAAACTACATATTCTTTTATTTGAAAAAAGAAATTAATGATTTGGAACATTACATTCCAAAAATGTTCTTTTTACCCTTAACTTCAATTGAAATGCATTGTGCATCCTTCCTTCATTCTTGGAAGGCACCACAAATGCTTTGAAGTTCATCAGCCTAATGAGGAAGTCCATATAGCTCAGGCAACTGCTGCATACTTTGCAGCTCTTAAAAAGGAGCGTCTTTTATAAACCTAAAGGGGTGGTTATCCAGATACAAATATAAATTAATGTACTAGCTGTGCTGCTGACATTACTCATTGGACTCTGAGCACAAGATTGAAACACAACATGGAAAGGTATTACAGAAGTCTTTGTTTTGATTCACTGCAGCAATGAACGTGGTATATCTACAGCAAAAACAAAGTTACGGTTTTTATCAAAATTTTGCAATGTTGGCTTCATATGTGTGCAATTACAGCACTGTCTGAAGGCTTTAAGGATTTCAACATGACTCTAGCAGCCTGAATAAAGAAGTGCACTTTTAAAATCATCTACCAATGTTTTAATAAAAAATAAGCTGTATTTACTGTACATTTCTAGCCTTATACAGGAATTGATCTTCCCTTGAATATCATAGGGTAAGGCAAATCCCATGACTGAAAAATGAGTAAAAGCAGAGTTTTCTGGTGATACTAAACCACACTGTGGATAATATCCATGTCTGGGAAATGTTACTGATGGTCCGTAAACAGCTACTCCCTTAAACTCTGAATTTCACCTTCTAATATGAAAGTACAAGAAGCACACTTACACCACCAGGTTATCATGAATTTGGATCATGGGAGGTAAAGTACAGTGTTTTCATGCTGCATACCTCCATGAAGTATTTTTGCTGCCTGCATATCCTCCAACACTCACGTTTCCATTGCTTGATTTTTCCATGCTCCTAATTACACTGTAGCTGAATTTCTTAAGGGAACAAGGATTTGGAAGAAACAGACCTCGCAGAGACAAGGGCAGCAATTAAGCTGGAAATGCCTGCTTTTTCTTTGGCATAAACTGAAGCATAATTATGCAAGTGATGTTTCCACCATACCACTTCATTATCTGTGTGCCAGCATAGAGGGTTTCTATTCCTGTTGGACGGAGGTACCCTAATCAATCTAGCCTGTGCCAGCATAGAAGATTTGAAGTCTCCCAGTAATTGCAAATGCAAATATAAAGAACTAAAAATCAAAGATGAAAAGGAGTATTTATAGATATGCATGTTTCCTGAATACCCAAGATTATCTGGAGAGAAAGGGTAGCAGCACTACCCCAAAGCTCATTTACAAGATATGATTCCTTCCCGATAACTTTAGAGTGTGTGGTCTTTCAGCTTCCTATAGCGCACATAAAACTGAACTCTGAAGTTTGCAAGCCATGACAAAGGAATGAAATTGAATGTATTAAAGGGCAAGGAAGGGAATGAGATAAAAAGTCACTCCTGTTGGCCACTGATGTCAACAGTCTTTCAGCTAAGCTTGGAGTGCCTACACAGTATAATGTGGGATACAGCACTAAGATGACACTCAAGCAGCAGCAATAAGGTGCACAGCAGCCACCTCTGCTCACACAGGCTATTATATTCAGGAGCACTTCATGGCAAGTGGTTAGGTTATCAAGTGCAATACACTGATATAAATATATATTTTGCTCTGGTGCAATATAAATGTGTATGCATGTGTGTGAATATATATGTCTCTATATATGAGAATTGATACCCCAAAATATTCTTAATTAAATATGGCCGGTGCTGCTGTTTTATTGTAGACAGAACATAGAGCAGTAAAGCCCTACCTGTGATTGAACTTGGCACCGAAGAGGAACAGAATCTTCCCTTTCCAAGATGTATCTGAATTTGGTTAGAAAGGAGTAGATTGCCAGTAGCTCCCCTGAGTGCTCTGTGACAATAGAAATAAAGTGATAATTTCAGTCACTGTAATATGTGTAACTCCAGAGCTTCAAGCATATATGCAACTTGTCATTACATTTTAAACTACCCAGACAGAATCAGATTACGAGACTGGATCAGACATTTCAAAAAGTCCACTCCTGCTGTTTCCCAGATAGAACGTGTTAGACAACACATAAAACTTAATGAAAAATAAGCTATTCATTAAAAAAATAAAAATAAACCGTAAGTATTTTCAAAATACATCTTCTTTGCTTTGATCTTGAATGATGACTCTTAATACGACAATATTAAGTCTCTAAGAAAGATTTAGGTACTGCATGAATGAATGACGGAGTGAATTCTAATTTGCTTGTATTTTCCTAGATATTCAAATTGAATGTGAAACGATACTAAGAACAGTAACCCATGCTGTCAAACTGCAAATTAAACTGTAGGAATTGTTAACAAAAACTGTAGGACTTTTTTTTTAAGTTTGTCTTGGCTTTCTGCAACCTTCTCTCAAGTTTATCTCATCAATTTGTATGTTAAACTTGTAATTAAAGTCACAGCATTCCGCAGATGCCACCATGTAAAACAACTAGAGGACGTAAAAGGGGAGGGGAAAACAAGGAATTTTTATTTTACATACACAAATAAATAGATGGCAAACATGACCATGAAACTAGATAAGCAGATAGCAAAAGCACGGGAAATAAAAAGTAAAAAACACCATCTGGGCATTCTGGACAGCATAAATGTTCCATCCCCTTTGTCCAGCTGGCCAGAGGCTGGGACATGGTACAGCTAACACTGTTAATCTATTTGAGAAGCTCAGCCAGCTCTGTGCTGCCCAGCAATCTGCATGTCTGGCTGCAGCAGGAAGAAGGGTATTGGCACTTCATGTGGTAAAAATACAGTTTCTGTGAATCAAGATCACTTTCCTATTCACTTCAATCAGCATCAGATCAAGCCCTGAAGTTAACTGGCTGATCATCCTCCATCATTTTGAATTAACTTCCATTTGGATTGGTCACCTCTTTTAAGGACTAACTTCATAAAGAAGATTGAAGGGAACCACAGGAATAATTTTCCGTATTTGCTACTGCAAAGGAAAAGTCAATAAGCTGTTCCCTGTGTCCATTAAGTACAGAGTAGACATAAGGGGATTAAAGTACAGCAAGTGAAATTTATATTGGATTTTGCCATGTTTTCTAACAATTAGGGAAGTGAACATTGATACAAATCGCCTAGGGACACTATGTGATACTCATCATCGCAAGTTTCCGAGAACAGGTTAGAGAACTTTGGAGAGAATGCTTTAGATACAGTCGATTCTGATTCAGGAAAAGGCAATGGAATGGTTGGAATAAAAGAAGCTCTCAGAATGCCTCCCAGCTCAAGTTCCTATGACTGACATCCCACGGTAAAAAAACATGATGGATATTTGGTGAGATGATCAGGTCATTTTCTATAGCACAACACAACACACAAAAACATATCCATGCATAGACATGAGTTCCAGCACTTTTGCTTTAAGTTATAATGTAGCTTGCTGTCTTCATCCTTCAGTAATATTTTTCTGCTGTGCTTCTTAATTATCTCTTAATTACCATATCATGACTTGCAGAATTTCCTCAGTTGTTATCATTGCTAATTCATCTGAGTAAAAAACAGCAAGTTCAAATTTTGCTTGAATCTGAGAATTATGATGACTGCCTCTAGAGAAAACAGCAGCACAGGATGTAGAGGTATTTTATCCAAAGTGATTCTTAAACTTTAAAATTTGTCACAGTTAAGCTGTTAGTATTCTAAACATGATTATATACTCCCAGTAGACCATGACACTGCCTGAGCATTTTACCAAGTGAAGAATGGTGCAAAGATGGTCCTGTTGCTATACACAGCTGCAAATGCTGAGGTAGGAGATACCGTGTTCAAAGAAAACTACTCTTTGCATGTATTTTTCTGTACTGTCCACACACCCATGAATTATGCCCTATTATTTGCCATAAGAACCTGCCAGAGAAGAAATACAGCAGTAACCCTTTGTACTCACACTGTGCTGACCAAGATCAAGCTAGTTCATAAACAGAAGGAAGAAATATTTCTTTCCTGTTGTAGTACATAACAGTTAACTGTTGTCAGGTGTTAGACAAGAAGGAAGAGCTTCCTTTCTAAGATTGAAATGTATATCATAGAAATTCTGTCCATCACATTTTCCTGTGTTCAGCTATAGCCCAATAAAATGTATATGTGAGCTAAGTATGTCAAAGATTACTTCTGAGAAATATATGACATCATTAAATATTCCTGAAATATAACGTGCAAGTATAATCGAACCTGTAGTTTTTTCCAGCGAGAATTCAAGAAGCATTGCCAAATTATATGCCAATTGATATGATCAGGAACAACAATTCCAACAGTAATAGCATACAATTGTCACCATTAAAAAGTTATTTGGTGCCAAATACTCTTGAAATGCTTTTTAAAAAGTCAGTTTAACGTAGATGTTAATATGCAAGATATGTTGGCACCCTTTAACAAACTTCCAGTTTGAGACTGTCAGAGTGTGAAAGATCAAACAGAGGTTAGTGCAAATGCCAGGCTGTCAAGAAATATTTGACAAGGAACAAAGAGCAAAACTCTGCAACCCATTTTAATTTGACATTAATGAAGGCTTTTGCCTTAGAAAGCAGTAAAAAAAGTTTGCAAGATTTGTGCTGAGAGGTGCAACAGTTCGACATTTAAGGCTGGATTCAGAAAATGTTGTATGTATTTAGATATCGTGCCACCAACTGGTACATACAGCGGGATAGCCAAGACCCATATAAATGCATGAACCATGAGACACCTTAAAACAAAAAAGATGTTCATGAATAGCACAATACCAGGTGGAAAGCTCCTAAACCTGCAAAAGGATACCCTGAGATGAGGGGAAGAACTTAATGTTTCAAGAAGATGTACTGTTGTTCCTCAGCCTTTTGAGATTGAGAATGTCAAATCCAAATGCATACATTTCATGATGCCATTCAATTTAAGGAAAAATCTAGCAACGATCGTTGTACAGAAAGCCACGGAGAACCTTTGCCACCTGAAGTATAATCTCAGCTTGGTTTTACAGGGAATAAATAAATAGACGTTATGTGGTTAGACTAAGGTATAACTGCCAATACCCCATTGCTTCCCTCAGTTTATTTGTTCTGCGCATTCCACGTGTCCTGGCATTGTCAAAAATCTGACAGTGTAGGGCCAGGGGTAGCTCGGGTTTCCTATTTGTTGGTCATTTTTTTGCTCAAAGTCATGATGTTGTTTCCATTATTGTAAGTATCTAGAGGTTGTAAGTGGAAATAATGCCATTCTACGCACCGGATGAATCCTCTATTGACAGCTATTTAACATCCTTCTTTTCATTTACTTTTCATGTAATTCTCTTTTGCTAATAATACTACAGAATATAGTCTCCTTCAGGAGTTTTGTTTCAGTACAACTCCACTGAAGTCACTGAAACAAAACCGAAGCTAGCAGTTCTCCAAGAACAAAATCATAGTCTTTTAGTTCCAACTTGTGACTCCAGCGAGCTTGAGTGGGTGTTTAATCAAGCCTTCTAGTATTAAAATGTCCACAGGCATATGACAGTTTCGTTGTCCTTGTCACACTAGAATTTCCATTAGTTGTCCAGTGGTAACTGAACATGCCTCTTTACCATAAGGAGTTTAATTATTATCTGCACATGTTTGAAAAGCCTGGCAGCTGGAATCAGGTCATGTCCTTTGGATTAAACTTTCATTAACAAAAAAATCCCATGTCTACACTGAAGTAGAGAAAAGCTTGAAAGAGACAAACTATCCAGCACTCAAAATCAAGGATAAACTTGTACCAACATAATGTCTTAAATTTCTTTTTTTCTTTTTTTTTAAATCTGATACCCTCTGAATGCCTCAATTTGACATTGCCAAAAAAAAAGTGTTGAAAAAAATATGAGTCTGCTTAGAACTTACCATCAGCAGCATAACCCTTTGTAGAAACCACACTCTTTCTCTTGTTCTAATACAACATGGTAACTTATTTTTAGCATATGCATGTTTTCATTAAGATAAATCATTGAGTTTCTCAATGAAGGCTTTTCTCTCTGTGAAATATTAAAGAGGCCAATGTATGCTCATGGACAGGTGCCCATGATCACAGAGACCAAGGAGATGGCTCTTTTAGTTGAAGCCCGCTGCCAGAAATAGCTTTAGCTGAGATCAACAGCAATTCTGGTCCAGCTAATTAGTACCTAATCTATATCTGTCAAACGCTGCACCTCTGTCATTGAACGGAGATCTTGTCATGCATACATGATGAGATTTCTATGAGAATAAGTCCATGACAATGCAAATGAGGCTCATGTAATTCCAAGTTTGAAAAGCAGAGCTGGGCTGTACATACCTCTTCGGGACTGTTCCATAGCTTTATAGTAAAAAAACCCTAGAAATTCACATGATTTAGTTTGAATTTGTCAGATTAAAAAAAAATGCCTTAGAAAATCTCCTTTGATTTTATCATCACCACTGGCTGACAAATGGAGAAAGGTCAGTAGAGCTCCAAGCCTTATTTATTTTCCACAGAAATTATTCAGAAAATTTTGAGTAGTCCCTAACTTGCCATTTAGGGCCTAAATTCTTCTGGTTTAAAAAGTATCTCTTCCTTTGTTAACAAATGTTTATTCTGCATTTACAACTTTTAGGATCCATTGACTCATTACTAGCGCCACCGGGCCTAATTAATACCCTATAAATACCGGATACAAAATACTGTAGTTATAATGGTACCAACTTTATTTTCAGTAAATAAACTCTTTCTATAACTCTGAAATACCTAATAGCTTATAACCAGCAATCCCCATGAGCCTCCACTACTGGGCAAGATTATTATTCCTATTTCAAAACAAAGTCACTTCGAGAAGATGGAACTAGACCCAGAGAAGACATGTTCTAAGTGTATGCCACCGGGTCTTTATTACCCAGTTCATCCTTTCGTTATGTTAGCTCAGAAAAGTCAAGCAGGCAATCTCACCATCTCATACCTATTGGCCCACCGCTCTAAAATACCTTCTCTTTATTTTGCTTATAAATAGCAAGAGCTTCATACAGTCAAGATTTCTTGGTTTTCAGATTAAAATTTGTTTTTAGATTGTTACTTTAAGACAGCACACGCAGCTCAAGATGTCGCTGGCACCGCGCCATTCCAAGGTATTCAAACCTCCCATGAGTTACTTTGGCACATGTACAGAATGCAGTGGTTTTGTGCAATAAGTTGTTCTTAGCTCAAAAACAAAAATGAGGTGCTTTAGAGTATTACAGTTTACAACAAGGTCCTAAACAGATAATCCAAATAACTTCAGGATTACAAAATTTATCTCTCCTAATGCTGAAGTGGTAAAATGAGCAATAGCTCATAAAGTAATAGTAGTGTTGGAATCCATTCATTCTCTGATGACCCTCTACTGGCATTGAACTTCACTTGGCACTGAAACGCAGAAGCGTACCAACAGCGCTTACTGATGAAATACATAATGAGTGCAACCTGCTTTTTGGAGTACTTTGTACCGTGTACAAATGTTCTGCTTTTCTGAGAGCTCAGGAATTCCTCCGTTGCTTCTCTGCTTTTTAATAATTTGAGCAGCTTTTTGTATTGCCTTAAAACCCTCTTTATAGCTTGCTTAAAGCTTAAAAAATGATCATGATCCTGATAGAAATTCCACAGCCATTAAGCTGTTAATATCCAAAAAACTAATTTAAAACGACAGAATTTATTTTGACCTGCTACACAGTGAAAGCTATTATAACAGATAACAAATTCTGTCTTGCAAAACTTCATCTATTTTGTAGCCTACTTTAGCTGAAATAGTCTTATTACAAAAGTTATCTAATTCAAAATAAAATTAAGTGGTCCATGCTCATTTACTGCCTAGCATAATTAGATTTTTTTTTATAAGTTCAGTTACATTTTCAAAATAATGTTTGTTTTCTTTCACTGATATAACGAAATAGGATTAAAGATCACCTTACACTCTAGCCAGAGGGCTCTTTTAATCTTATAAGATGAAGAGCACACATATGACAAAAAGAAAAGAACAGGAAAGATGGCTTTTTGTACTGCCATGAAATGTGCCAAATACATGACTAAGAGTATGTTAAAAAACCCAGCAAAGACAGATCGGTAAAATAAATTCAGTTTGAGGCTATATGAGTGTGTGTTCCATTAGGAACATCCTTATTATTTTAAGGATTTGAAAACAGTATCACAAGCTTTGAAAATGAAGAAAAACCTCCCTGCATTGAACAGGAAGATATTCTTAATCTCTAAAGGCTTTAATTGGTATCCATTAATTCAGTAGGGTCTACCAGGCTCTGTCTCCAGTTTCTGAGCCAAATCTGGTTCACAATACAGTTCATTGTATCCCAGAGAATCACAGAAGGGATTAATTTTGCTTGTCAATTTTACCATTTTTGCCAAATTCGGATAACGTGCTTGTGGTGAAACGCTCGCTAATTTGAAATGATACATCACTGAGTTTGTAACGTTACTGCCTTGGGTTACGTGAAAGCAAGAGATACACCAATTTGTCTACTGGTTACTCAGGCAGTCCATGAATAGCAAAAGACAATAGTCCTGCTCAGTGTTGGTTTTGTCATCTATTTTCTATCTTTATTTGAATAGAGAACAGCTTTGTGAACTGAACGTAAATGGGAACGTTTGAAGTTTTCAGTATTGTGTTCATTTTGTTAATGTCAGCTTAAAATTCAGTTGCTGGTCATGTTCTGTCATACAATCAGCTAAAGGATCTAAAATATAAAGCTAGATACTGCTTTGTAGCATGGAGCCTGCCTACGAATTACGAAATGGAACGGCCAATACGGTAGAGAGGGCAAATGTCTTTGTAATGTAATTCCCCCAATCTGAATAATTATCTGTAAAGTTAAATACATTTGCATAAAATATTTTTCTTTTAATGATACCACTAAGAAATTAATAGTTTTATCACTTCAGTGATTTTCAGAGACAGCTGCGCCTGTGATCTTGCCCTTTAATGAACACTATTAATCAACATAATTTCTGATTTAAAAAAATTCAGGAGGCAAAATGTTTCAGCCTTTTTTGTAACATATATTTACAGAAAAATCCACTTCACAGACAAACATGTATCTGAGAAGAAAATCAGACTGCGTTGTACCAAGTAAGAACCACTCTACAGCTTCTGAAAATCACATCTGAGTGACATGGGCGAGGAGATCCACTCTCCATCTGTGCCCTTCCCCACCTTATGGTCCACAACCGAAGCCGACCTGCATCCTATAGGCTTATTTACTTCTGATCCTGCTTCTTCCATACACTTCATCCATATGTGCAGATTCCACCCAACTTCACTGATTCCAACGGTTTATGATGATGTCGTGGTTTAGATCCAGCTGGCAACCAAGAACCACGCAGCCACTCTCTCTCTCTCCAGCAGGAGAAAATACAACACATGGCGTAAGAGTCGAGGCAAAGGACAGGGAGGGCTCGCTCACCAGTTATGGTCATGGGCAAAAGACAGACTAGGAAACAAAATCAATTTAGTGTAAACAACAAAATCACTACTAAATCATCCATCCTATTAGAGTAGGACAGTGAGAAAAAACACAACAGGATCTCAAATAGATCTTCCTCCCGACCCCTCCCTTCTTTCCTGGGCCCAGCTTTGCGACTGTCTTGCCACCCACACGGCGAAGGGCAGGCAGAAGATGGGGTCATGATCAGTTTCAGTCTGCTCCAAGTTACTTCTGCTGTTCTTTCCTTTTCAAGGGAAACGCTCCTCACAGTCCTCCCCTGTGGCAACATGGAGTCCCTCCCACTGGAGAGTCCTCCATGAAATCCTCCAGCTAGCATGGGGGTCTTCCACAGGCAGTGGTTCTCCCAGCAACAATGGGCCCCAACATGGGTCTCCCTCAGAGTTACGGCCTTCTTCAGCAATGGTCCCCTGCTCCAGCGTCAGCTTCTCCATAGGCTGCAAACAGACCTTCTCTCCACAGTGGTCTCTGAGGACTGCAAGGAATCAGCCTGCCATCTTGCCATGGGCTGAAGGGACATTGCTGCTGTGGCGTGCCTCCCTGACCCCTCCCTCACTAACCTGGGTGACCACACGGTTGTCCCTCCCTCTGTCCTAACCTCCCTCCAAAACAAAAGGGAGCAGAAGTGTTGATTGGCTCAGCCTTGGCCAGAGGCCGGGCCAACCTGGAGCTGGGGCGGGGGAGAGGCGGAGCTTTCACTAAGCTTCTTACAGGGGCCACACCAGCAGCCCTTCCCCCACTACCGAAACCCCACCAGGCACAAACCCAACACTGATGCCTCTCTTGTCAAGGGACATGGTTTAGGGACTCTGGCAGTGCAGGGTGAACGGTTGGACTCGATGATCTCAAGGGTCTCTTCCAACAAAAATGATTCTGCAATTCTGTATTCTAACCTGTTCTTAGCCCATGATCAGCAGGAAGCACCTCTTGATGTAATCACCCATATCAAGGGCCTAGAAATCAGTTAAGCCTGTCAACACTTTTCAAAAGAGAACAGTACGTTTAACTGCATTTTATGCTTCTCTGCTCCTATAACACTTTGTCTGCCTACATCAGAAGTATTTTAAGTAGGAACTAGAGGGACAATGATTTGCCTTTTTGGATACTAACAGAGAAGTTATGAATATGTAATTATGCTCCTGATATGCAATTTCCAGGTTTTTTCAGGAAACTGGATTCTAAGAGGTTGTTTTTATAGGATTAGTCATCCCTACTCACGCAAAACCACCCCACCATAGTCAGGTCTGATATCACCTATATTACTAAAAATCTAGAAAAACGTGAAAAAGTGAAACATTTCTCTGATGAAAAATTCCAGAGTAAAAAAATCATAATCTTATCTCAGAGATATGTGTATTTTTTTTTTCCTTCTTTCAAAAACTAGTGAAAAGACCATTCACTGTTCCTAGCTTTTAATCTGCTTTGTCTGTGTTCAGGTCTTCTGTATCTCTCTGCGGCCAAGGGTTCAGCATTGGAAAACTGTCCATATGCTCCTGTATTAATTCTGCTATGGTTATGCTACCTCCTAATGGGTAGGTTTCCTTACGTGCACCTTTCTCCACCTGTAAAAAAGGAAACCTTTCATCAGAGCTGACTTAAGACAGCCCAATTATTACATGGTATTAGACAGAGAGGTAGATGCAGAAGCATATAGTCCATAGGGCTGTTACTGCATTCTGGTTTATCTGTAAACTTGCCATCACACTGGTGTTCACTTTCTGAATAACCACTTTGTAAGCCAACAGTGCATACCTTAAGTATGGCTTATAAAGCATGCATGCCGTTCTTAAATGTCGCCGGTCGGCTGAGGCAAGCCGAGCACGGGGACGAGCCCTTCCCTATCCCCGAACCCCTCTCCTCCGGGAGAGAAAAGGGTTCAAAAGCAGAGATACGAAAAGGAAAAATAAAAGATTTTGTGAGACCTTTGAACGTTTGGAAAACTGAAACAAAACTTTATTAAAACTAGAACAATATATATAACATGCAGGGAAAAACCAATGCAAAATCTGAGAATCTGTGCAGGATGGAAAGGTGAGGGTTTTAAACACAAGAACAAAGACAAAGGGGGACGGTACCACGTGCAGTCCAGAAAAATGGCACCGGCCACGTGTGCGCTTTCGTGGAGCGAACAAAGGGAACCCGCGGCTATTATGAACGCCGGGCTGTAATGTGCAGAAAGTGCTGTCCCTACCGGAGCCTCGTTGTTTGTAGAAAGCAGAGAAAATATCAAAGCAGCAGACAAAGAGGGTAAAACCTTACGGCAGCAGAAAAACCTCCAGGCGAGCAGTCTGTCCCAGGCGGCGTGGCGGGGGCTGCCCCGGTGCACGGTCCACTCCGGCAGCCTGCAAAGTCCCCCGGAGCCGAGCCGCAGTGTCTGGAAAAGCCTCTTTCCCGGAACGAAGCTGAAGTCCCGCAGTGACTCCCGCAGAGCGGAGCCGGGGGTGTCCGGAGAAACTGAGAAGCCGCGAACGACCCGAGAAAAACCCCCGAAGCCGTGCGGGAAGCAGCCCCGCAAGTCCCGACTAGCCCCGGAAGTCCCGAGTAGCCCCGGAAGTCCCGAGTAGCCGAATGCCCCCGAAGTCCCGAGTAGCCCCCGGCCGCCCGAGCCCGCAGCTTCTTAAAGGGGCAGTACCCGCGAGAGAAAACTTCTCATCCCATAAGATGGGCAAATCGTAACATGGAAGGGAATAATTCAATTAATCAGTTTACACCAAAAGCCTTCGGGCAGGTTTTTTTCCTTCAACCTGCTACATTCCACCCCTTTATTCCATACCATGTACGTTATGCGCATCTCATTTACATTGTATTATACAGAAATTAACAGCATGAGACTCTGGTTCAGGGTGTTTCAGCCAGGGTTAACTTCCCCTGTGGTACACAGTGGACTTCACCATCCTCCTGCATTACCCACCAGGTGTGTCCAGGGCCTTGGGCTGAGACAACACCACGGATGGGTCTGTCTGGGGTTGCAGCAGGGGAAACCCAGACAGCTTTTCCCAGCAGATTACTTTCACATACCACAGGAACTCTATCCCCCTCTATGGTATGTAAAAGGTCTGATTGGGCAGGGCCGGCTCGATTGATTGATCCCCTCGTGTTTACTTGCCAGGTGGCTTCTGCCAGATGTTTATCCCAGTTTCTGAAAGTTCCACCACCCAATGCTTTCAGGGTGGTTTTCAGCAAGCCATTATAGCGTTCTATTTTACCGGAGGCTGGTGCATGGTATGGAATGTGATAAATCCATTCGATACCATGTTCTTTGGCCCAACTGGCCACCAGATTGTTTTTGAAATGAGTCCCATTATCAGACTCAATTCTTCCTGGAGTGCCATGCCGCCACAAAATCTGCCTTTCAAGGCCCAGAATAGTATTACGGGCAGTGGCATGAGGCACGGAATAGGTTTCAAGCCATCCGGTGCTTGCTTCCACCATTGTCAGAACATAGCACTTACCCTGGCGAGTTCGAGGGAGAGTGATGTAATCAATCTGCCAGGCCTCTCCGTACTTGTACTTCGACCACCGTCCACTGTACCATAAAGGTTTCAACCTTTTGGCCTGTTTAATTGCAGCACAAATCTTACAGTCATGGATAACCTGGGTAATTGCATCCATGGTTAAATCCACCCCTCGGTCACGAGCCCATCGATAGGTTGCATCTCTTCCCTGGTGACCGGAAGAGTCATGGGCCCACCGAGCAAGGAATAGTTCACCTTTGTGTTCCCAGTCCAGATCTATCTGGAACACTCTGGCTGCTTTGTCAACTTGGTGGTTATTTTTATGTTCCTCAGTGGCTCTGCTTTTTGGGACATGGGCATCTACATGCCTTACCTTAACAGCTAACCTTTTCAGCCGGGCAGCAATATCTTGCCACAGAGTGGCAGCCCAAATAGGCTTACCTTTACGCTGCCAATTATCTTTCTGCCACCTCTCCAGCCATCCCCACAAGGCATTTGCTACCATCCAGGAGTCTGTATACAGGTACAGTCTTGGCCAGTTCTCCCTTTCAGCAATGTCCATGGCCAGCTGGATGGCTTTGACCTCTGCAAATTGACTCGATTCACCTTCTCCTTCTGCTGCTTCTGCAACTTGGCGCATAGGACTCCATACGGCAGCTTTCCACTTCCGTTGGTTTCCTATGAGGCGGCAGGATCCATCGGTGAAGAGAGCATATTTCTTCTCCTGCTCTGAGAGGTCTTTATATGGGGGTGCTTCATCAGGACGAGTGACTATCTCGTTCGGTGGCATCCCAAAATCTTCTCCTGCAGGCCAGTCTGTAATAGCTTCCACAATTCCTGGGCGACCAGAGTTACCTATCCTAGCTCTCTGTACAATCAGGGCAGTCCACTTACTCCAGGTAGCATCTGTGACATGGTGGGTAGATGCTATCTTCCCTTTGAACATCCAGCCTAGGACTGGCAGTCGGGGGACTAGGAGGAGCTGTGCTTCAGTGCCAATTACTTCTGAGGCAGCTCGAACTCCCTCATAGGCAGCCAATATCTCCTGCTCAGTGGGAGTATAATTGGCCTCTGAGCCTTTATATCCACGACTCCAAAATCCTAGGGGACGACCACGGGTTTCTCCTGGTGCCTTCTGCCAAAGGCTCCAGGTAGGACCACAGTCCCCAGCTGAAGTGTACAGGATGTTTTTAATCTCTGGTCCTGTTCGCACAGGTCCCAGGGCCATAGCATGTGCTATTTCCCTTTTGATTAAGTCAAAGGCATGTTGTTGGTCAGAGCCCCATGTGAAATCATTTTTCTTCCGGGTAACAGTATAGAGAGGTTTAACAATCTGGCTATACCCAGGAATGTGCATTCTCCAGAAGCCTATGACTCCCAAGAAAGACTGTGTTTCTTTCTTGTTGGTAGGCGGAGACATAGCGGTGATCTTGTTGATCACATCTGTGGGGATGTGGCGGCGTCCATCCTGCCACTTAACCCCCAGGAACTGAATCTCTCGGGCAGGTCCCTTGACCTTACTTCTCTTAATGGAGAAACCAGCATCCACCAAAATGCGGATTATCTTCCTACCTTTCTCATAGACTTCTTCTGCGGTATCACCCCATACAATGATGTCATCAATGTACTGAAGATGTTCAGGAGCACCACCTTTCTCCAGGGTAGCCTGGATCAGTCCATGGCAGATGGTCGGGCTGTGCTTCCACCCCTGGGGCAATCGATTCCAGGTATACTGGATACCCCTCCAGGTGAAGGCAAACTGTGGCCTACACTCTGGTGCTATGGGAATGGAAAAGAAAGCGTTAGCAATGTCTATCGTGGCATACCACTTTGCTGCCTTGGACTCCAGTTCGTACTGAAGCTCCAATATATCAGGAACAGCAGCACTCATCGGTGGTGTCACTTCGTTCAGCCCACGATAGTCCACTGTCAGTCTCCATTCCCCATTGGTCTTCTGCACAGGCCATATAGGACTGTTGAAAGGTGAGCGAGCTCTGCTGATGACATCTCGTCTCTCCAGCTCTCGAATCATTTTCTCTAAGGGGCGCAGAGAGTCTCGGTTGGTGCGGTATTGCCGGCGGTGAACTGTGGAGGATGCAGTAGGCAACTTTTGATCTTCCACCTTCATTCTGCTAACAACGAAAGGGTCATCCGAAAGTTCGGCCGATGTGGACAACCGGATAATGCCATCGGCTCCCACAGTTGCTATCCCAAAGGCCCATTTATAACCTTTCGGGTCCTTAAAATACCCTTTCCGGAGGAAGTCTATGCCTAAAATACATGGAGCATCTGGGCCAGTCACAATTCGGTGAGTTTCCCAGTTATGCCCAGTGAGGCTGACCTCAGCTTCTACCAAGGTAAGCTCTTGTGATCCTCCTGTCACACCCGAGATCATGATAGTCTCAGTTCCTTGATGATCCGATGGTAGCAAGGTACACTGGGCGCCTGTATCTACCAGGGCCTTGTACCTCTGTGGTTCTAATGTGCCAGGCCATCGAATCCACACAGTCCAGTATACCCTGTTATCCCTTTCCTCCACCTGGCTAGAGGCAGGGCCCCTCTAATGCCTAGGGTGTGGTCCACAGTCAGTGGAAGGGTCTATCCGGCTTGTGGTACCTTCATCATAGGAGTTGCTCCTTGGGCTGCAGCACTGTTCACCAAAGACTGGAGCGACAACTCTTCGATTGCAGTCGTCATGTTGGTGTGGTCTGCTCAGCAGCTCATGTGCTGGTACCCCGTGGTTAGCGGCAGGTCGTTGTTCCCATCTCCTTGTGTCTTCACGACCTCTCGAGCAGCACTGGCGGTCACATCGTGGCCTGTCCTGTCTGTTGCGCCTTGCTCTGGGAGGACGATTTCTCCTAACAGCTGACACGTGGGTATACACAGGAGAGGAAACGGTTCTTTGTTCTAACCTGTTAATAGAGTCCAATATTTTCTCTGTCATTTTGTCTGTCACTTTCTCCACTGCTGCAATGAAGGCAGAGGTATGGGAAAGGCTGTCCTCATACTGGCGAATCCTGTTAGACACCTGTTCTATGGTGAGTGGCCAATTTTCACCCTCTCTTTCCCACAGCATTGTGGCCAATGTATGGGCATATGACTGGGGTGCACTCTGCACAAATTTGCGCAGCAAAGGCTCGTTACTGTGCACCTGGTCCGGGTTGACATTAACATTCCAGTCACCATAGATGACCTCTTTCATAGCCAGCTCTCTCAGGTAGTTAGTACCTTTGCTCAGGACAGTCCATTTAGTAGGGCGGCATTCTATGTCATCTCTGAAAGGGTATCTGCTCTTCACAGCAGTCAGAAGCCGTTTCCAGAGACTGCACTGTTTTGCCTTTTTGCCAATTGCCCTATCAATAGCACCTTCCCGGGCCACATTTCCTAACTGTCTGGCTTCTTTGCTAGTTAAATCAATGTTATCAGCCCCATTGTCCCAGCAGCGAAGCAACCATACCATTAGTGACTCACCATCATGCCTGCTAAATTCCTTTCTAATGCTTCTCAGGTCCTTCCTGGACTGAGGCTGGGTGTTTACCTCTTGATCTGATGACTCATCCCGTGATGAGGATCCTTGGGAGGGCGGTGCTGGTGGAGTCGCTGAGGCAGTATTCCCTGAAGGCTTTCCTGGACGCTTTTGGGAGGTGCTTGGTCCTGCATCGTCATCAGAGCTATCTGTTGCATAATTAGTCTTTTTCTGGTGTTTAGCACCAGAGGGCTTATTTTTCTTTTTCACAGGGGCAACCTGTGCTTGTTTGGGTGAGGAGGTGGCATCAGCTGATTTGGTGGCTGTAGTGCCCATGTGATACTTATTCTTGATAATTATCCACCCCTGGACCATGTTACAGATAACTGATAACAAAGTTATCAAATACAGGAAAAGAATACCATTTGCCGAATATCCAGTTTCAATTGCCATCGATCCAGTACCAAATGGAGAAGTGTTATTTCCCATCATCCATTTGCTAGAGGAATCATAAGCAGCCACTATCATGTACTGTGCAAAATATACTGGGAGCATTATGAACTGACTGAGTACAGACCAAAACACCGAAATTATGCACGCCAGGGTGAACACCTTCTTTGCTAAGTGCCCCAGACCAGCAAACCATAAACCAGTACCAATTAGAAACAGGTAATTTGACATCACAGTTGGTGTGCCAGGCACCAGATCATAGAGCATTTTTAAACCGTACTGCTTAAGAGCTTCAAACAAAAGCTCGCTTAGCACCATCCTGGAAAAACCTCGTTTGTTTCAGTTTCCAAACTTTAATAAAAATATGAATTATTAAATTATTCAGAAGCCCACCCAGGGACGCCAATTATGTCGCCGGTCGGCTGAGGCAAGCCGAGCACGGGGACGAGCCCTTCCCTATCCCCGAACCCCTCTCCTCCGGGAGAGAAAAGGGTTCAAAAGCAGAGATACGAAAAGGAAAAATAAAAGATTTTGTGAGACCTTTGAACGTTTGGAAAACTGAAACAAAACTTTATTAAAACTAGAACAATATATATAACATGCAGGGAAAAACCAATGCAAAATCTGAGAATCTGTGCAGGATGGAAAGGTGAGGGTTTTAAACACAAGAACAAAGACAAAGGGGGACGGTACCACGTGCAGTCCAGAAAAATGGCACCGGCCACGTGTGCGCTTTCGTGGAGCGAACAAAGGGAACCCGCGGCTATTATGAACGCCGGGCTGTAATGTGCAGAAAGCGCTGTCCCTACCGGAGCCTCGTTGTTTGTAGAAAGCAGAGAAAATATCAAAGCAGCAGACAAAGAGGGTAAAACCTTACGGCAGCAGAAAAACCTCCAGGCGAGCAGTCTGTCCCAGGCGGCGTGGCGGGGGCTGCCCCGGTGCACGGTCCACTCCGGCAGCCTGCAAAGTCCCCCGGAGCCGAGCCGCAGTGTCTGGAAAAGCCTCTTTCCCGGAACGAAGCTGAAGTCCCGCAGTGACTCCCGCAGAGCGGAGCCGGGGGTGTCCGGAGAAACTGAGAAGCCGCGAACGACCCGAGAAAAACCCCCGAAGCCGTGCGGGAAGCAGCCCCGCAAGTCCCGACTAGCCCCGGAAGTCCCGAGTAGCCCCGGAAGTCCCGAGTAGCCGAATGCCCCCGAAGTCCCGAGTAGCCCCCGGCCGCCCGAGCCCGCAGCTTCTTAAAGGGGCAGTACCCGCGAGAGAAAACTTCTCATCCCATAAGATGGGCAAATCGTAACATGGAAGGGAATAATTCAATTAATCAGTTTACACCAAAAGCCTTCGGGCAGGTTTTTTTCCTTCAACCTGCTACATTAAACTTCAGAACCTTGTCATGATTTGTAAAACTAAGTTTCTGCATTTAATCATGTCCCTGCTACCTAGTGAAATTACTCATTAATGGTTAAATCTTGACACATCTGGCCGAAATATCCCAAGAACTTCACTTTTCAAAGTTGTAATAAAACGTTAAAAATTAAAAGCTACTATGCAAGTTAAGCCAGTCTGATGACTCAACAAGTTCAACATTCTACTGTATCAAGGAACTGTCACTGGTGCCAGAGAACAGATTTCCTTTCTAATGGACAGTCCTGTTAATTTACTTGTAGGAAGAAAAGTCTTCAGTAACTTGAGACAAGATACATACTGTAAGATCAAATAAGGGGAAAAAGGCAGTAATACAACCACTACTGTGACGTGTATTTCCATTGCCATAGAAAGATAAATACACAAGAAAACAAGCAAAACTGAATGAGATATTCTCTGGAAGAGGACAGACACTAGTGGTTGAAGATATCATTCCCAAACATTCATGTATTTGCATCTAGGTCTCTCTCATCCATAAAGCAAGGGTTATTTGCTGTACAAAAATGAAAAGCGGGGTCTATTTTGAGGTGCAAACACTCTCTTTCTCTTTGTAACCCATAGATGTACAAGCAGACAGAAAAAAAAGATTATACTAATTTCTTGCTTAATAGTGAACTTTTCTCCTGGTCTTCTATGTCCGGTTTGAGTCACAAAAACACCAGAACTATATATTGTTCACTTGTATCCACATCTATCTCAATAAGGATATAAAAAGATATTTAGAATTCCCTTGAATTCTTGGTAGACATAACAATACAGATACCTTTATTAAAAATTGCAAATCATTGGTCACAGCTTGCATCATCTGGCCTGGTACAGCGTGTCATGGAAATACCTAAATGCCTCATGATCCTTTAGGAACCCGTATGTATTGAAGTTAATTCCCTGTGGCCTATCTTTCTGAAATCTAGAAAGTGTGGGAAATACAACTCTGCCACATTGTTTTCTTTTCACTCTGTATTAAAAAAAAAAAAAGCTCAAATGATTATTTTTGTTTGGACAACCCACATACCCATTTATATTACCAATCTGGTCCATGCCATTTTGTAATGGCAGAATCTCTATTCTGAATGCCAACTCTTCAATGATAGATTGTTTATTCCAATTTCTAATCTTAGTTTTTTCCATCTTTACATAATTTGCTGTGAACTAGAATGGAACTCGGATCCTTTTCACAAAAACCTCAAGATGCACACTGATGTCTGCCCCTCTCCCAAGAGGATCAGAGTTGTCTACTCATATAAACAAGGTGCTGTAGTTTTCCAGTCATGTTGGCTGAGTCAAGATTTTTTACTTGCCTTTTAAGATTTTAGTTTAACAGAAAAATTTGGGATGAATATGAGGATTCTTCACTTTTCAAAGGTTGAACATACTGAAAATACATACTGCAAAATCTAATAGTGGCGTAATATTATGAAAAGAACACAATAAAACTTCCATTTTACTAGTAAGAGTTAATGTTTCATTTAAATACTAAGTCCATTTGAAGAGGTGGAAAGAGCATGACAGTAAAAAGTCTACGGTAATGTATTTTGCCTAATAATCCTGTTTATCATTCTCTGCAGTTCAGCAGCATCATTAGCAGCAGACAAACATCACAAATTGACAATAAGACTTGAGTATTTAGCACAAATAAGAATAAGGCTTCACACCACACTGAATTTATATTAAAATTACTCAGTGATTTCAAGAGCAGCGCACACAGACACACAATTAGAAAAGGTAGAATAGGTCCTAAATTAGCTCTATGAATTCTGTGTGCCTTACTCTTCATAATGCGCTACGCCAATAAACGGTTAGAATAATCATACTGGTGCCAAAGCTCCCATTGTCCTTAATAAGCTTTTCCATTTACAAAGCAAGTGCAGTCTCATGAAGGCAAGGTAAAAACAGAATACTTAATGGAAAGCATTAGTTGTGATGCATCAAAGCTACTTCTGGGTCCACAGGAGAAACCAGTGCTGTAATGGCCAAAACATGATTATTTATAACATTATCTAAAAGCTAACTGGTAGGAAAAGTTCAATAAGCTTTATCTCTTAATAAAAAACTCATTAGCTTGACTTAGCTTCTATTGTCAATGTTATTTTGACAGTTCCTAACTTAACAAGTCACTGTTCTTTCACTGTCTTCTCTGGGTTACTAATTACAGTTTCACTGTGAGATCTCATCAGAAATGAGGAAGCCCTTGCATTTCAGGGACAGTACATGGGTTTTTCCTAATAACTGAGTCTTTAACTGATGAAATTATTATACCATTTGTATGCAACACCTGAGACATTCACAAAGAACAGCAGCATTATTTTTTCACAGACTGGACTATTCGATCATTAGGCCATATGAAACTGATTTTGGTGCCTGGTACCAAAATCTATCATAAAGCCTGGTTCATCAGTTTTGCAAAGAAAGAGTGTGCCAGAAAGTGTTTGATCATTCAATCTAAAGTTCTGAGTGTACCTACTTAACTATAGGTTTGAGAAAAAATTTGGGGTATGTGTACTGGGTTTACATTGCAAGGTTTTGGTAGTGGGAGGGCTGCAGAGGAGGCTTCTTTGAGAAGCTGCCAGAAGCTTCCCCCATGTCCAAAAAAGCCAGTGCCAGACGGCTCCAAGACAGAACCACCTCTGGCCATGGCTGAGCCCATCAGTAATGGTGGTAGCGCCTCTGTGATAACGTATTTAAAAAGAGGTGGGGGGAACTGCTGTGCAACAGCAGCTGGGAGATAGGAGTGAGAATACGTGAGAGAAACAACTCTGCAGACACCAAGGGCAGTGAAGAAGAAAGAGAAGGAGGTGCTCCAGGTGCTGGAGCCAGACTCTCCTACAGTTGTAGTGAAGACCATGGTGAGGCAGGCTGCCCCCCTGCAGCCCATGAAGGTTAACAGTGGAACAGGTGGATGTGCCCTGAAGGAGGTTGTGACCCTGTGGAGAGCCTGTGCTGGAGCAGGTCTTCTGGCAGGACCTGTGGCCCCATGGGAGACCCATGCTGGAGCAGTCTGTTGCTGAAGGTCTCAACTGAAGGGTCAGACAAAGTGTGTCCACGGGCAGGATGGGCTCACTAGCCTTTGGGCAACCATCCTAGGAGAAGGACAACTCTAACTCCAAACCCGGGCAGATGGAGCTCGTTTAGCCCTGTAAGGCCATCCATCTAAGAGAAGGATACTCTAACCAAACCTACGACCTGAGGACTTTGCTGTCACCGTCCAAGCTCGCTCGGCCCTGGCAGATGAACCTCAGGTGTAAAGGGTGGGGCCAGTCTCGCGCACGCTGCGCCTCACCTAAAAAATCCACCGCGCAGGCTTGAAGGGTGTACTCACGTTTAAAGCCCTTCCCAAATCTTCGTCCGCGAAGCCAAGCCATGAAAATGAATGCACCCATGGAAAGGAACTACGCTGGAGCAGTTTGTGAAGAATTGCAGCCCAAGGGAAGGACCCGTACTGGAGCAGGGGAAGAGTGCGAGGAAGAAGGAGCAGCAGGGACAACATGTGATGGACTGTCTGCAAGCTCCATTCCCCGTCCCTCTGTGCCACTGAGGGCAAGGAGGCAGAGAATTCAGGAGTAGAGTTGAGCCTAGGAAGAAGGGAGGGGTAGGGGGAAGGTGCTTTTAGATTTGTTCTTCTTTCTTATTATCCTACTGTGGTGTTAATTGGCAATAGATTAAAGTAATTTCCCCAAGTCGAGGCTGTTTTGCCTGCGATGCTAATTGCTGAGTGACCTCCCTGTCCTTATCTTGAGTCACAAGCCTTTCAGCATATTTTCTCTCCCCCTGTCCAGTTGAGGAAGTGATAGAGCAGCTTTGGAGGGCACCTGGCAGCTAACCAAGGTCAACCCACCACGGTATGATTCAATCTCTCTTTCTTCTTTCCTTATATGGACTAATTTACAAACTAAAGACGTAAATTAACATTCACATAATCATTGCAACTGAAATAAGTTTTAATTTTGCAACTGAACATAAAATTCCCACCTAATCAATGGAGATTTTGAGCAAGGAATGAACAAAAAAAATCAGGTTATATATGGCTGGCATTAACTTCCTGCTGTTTGCAGAGACATTCTCTCTGCATTAAGTTATAACCCAGAGTCTGACTTTTGTTTTGGGAATCACTCATTTTCTTGGGCGCTCTATAGCAGAACACAAATTTATTCAGTATCCAGATCAGGTCATTGTCACACCAGACCCATTCTCAGCTAACCTGCCATGATTTTGGCATTGTCAAACTCCTCTGTAGTGCAAGATAAAAGAACTACATTAGTAGCTGTCTCCTGTAAAGGAGCTTAACTCTTTTCAAAATTAACCCAATCAGCTAACACCTACACAGAGATGGTTTGGGAGAAAAATCAATCAACACATTCAAACATAAAATAACATTTGAGAACTTGATGATCAGGAATGTGCCATCAACCAGAAAGAAATCGCTACTGACAAAATAGAAATGATACTTCATATACACGCTGTCATATCGTTTTGTTGGGCTTTTCCCCCCTCACTTCTTAGTTTCTTTCTGTGCTTCTAATTTAGAAAGAAATGTTACCGCTAGAAATACACACCAAAAAAATTCATCTTCAGACTGCTTTAAGTGTTTTCTGTGTTGCAAATGGAATTAAGCATACTTTAAAAGCCTATTTTGATTTCTTTACGATTATAATGCTGTACCAAGTCTGACAACTGATGCTTCTATTGGAATAATTATCCTGTAAGAGTGAGTTAAGTCACAGAAAGTTTGTATTAGAGAAGAATGCAGATATTAGGCAATATTTACTACAGAAAAAATCACTTAAAATGCTTGTGACAAATTAGGTGTAACTAATTATACATTTTGTCTCCCCTGATTTCAGATACATTGAGACACAACTGAAACGTGTCCAGAGAGCTTCAAGTAGCCTTCCTAACAGCCAGCAAGGTAACATGGTCTTTCCCAAAGTTACCCAACCATTCACAGTATCCTTACATCCTCCTATATCATGGGATACTTGACGGATACTCCGGAAGAGAGGCTTTTGCATTGGTGTGGGGTTTTTTTCCACTTAGCAAATTTGATTTGGGATTTTTGCTTTTGGGTTCTTTTACTTCGCCTTTCAAAGCACTGTAAAAGATGTCTGCTCCTCTGAAAACATTATGGGGCTTTATCAACAACTTGTTTTCCCCTCACAAAAGATAGAAGACACAGAAATACAGTTCCTGCTGAATTTCTTCTTTTTTTCGCCTTGTTTTCTCAAGTCACCTTGACAGTGATACTTCCTTCCTTCCAAGTATTTGGAAACTCATCCTTTAAAAGTGGATTTAGTGTTCAAAGATGGCAGTTCTGGCAACTGAAAGCAAAACAGAACACGTTGTGAGTAGAAGCACCATCAGGAGTCTTTTGTGAGTGGACTACAACTAAGGAAAATACACTGAGACCATCATAAACATTGCAATTATATGTGATTATGGTACTAACTTCCTAGAAATAATGTTGCAACCACAGACATTTATTTCAAACAAACAAAATTCATTGATGAACTGAACTGTACGGAAGTCTAAGAAGCAAATTCAGAAAGGACAAAATGAAAGGAGACATAAGAAAACCCATCTATTATCCACACAATTTTAACGTTACCTGAAGGTTCAACATCCCCCAAACCACTCCTTGCAATAAAAAGCTGTTGTGGTTTTAGGACTACTGAATCATTTGTATTACTAACTGTGCCAGTTAGCAAGTTGTTTTCCCCTTGGCAGACTTGAAATTTCCTGACTTGATGTTTGGTTCTCTATTAGGCTGATTATGAAGAGATGACCAAACTGGTATCATATGCCACAGTTACATTTCAAAGATTTCCATTAACAGTTATAAGGTACTATTCCAGCGCAAGCTCTTACTCATATTCCTTATAAACCATATGCCATTTTCAACACATCACATACATACTGGATGTATACTGTTTAATTTGGTTGCACCTAATTCGTAGCTTTTGTCCGTATGAGTTGTATATATAAACGCAAACATCTAAGGAGAAGTGAGGGATGCAGACGTGGTACAATCCAGACTCAAATGAGCAATCACCAGGGCAACAGCATCTGCTTACATCCTGCACTGTAGCAGTTTCTCTGGAATGAAGGGATACAGCATAATTTATCTGACTCATAGGTATTTATATCTGCTCATTTGCCACAAAAGTCTACCTCCTATGGAAAATAATGGAGGGTAAAACACAAACAATGGTCAAGAACAAAACTGCAAATTTTTGTTTTGCTTTAATAAAGTATCAAACAAGGAAGTGAGATATATGAAAGAAACTATTTTCAAGTCCTCACGTTACTATTTCATATTTTACATCACATGTTGTACCCAGCATGTTTTAATGTGGATTGATCTGTACCTATGAACTCCCAAGATGACAGAAATATTGATTTGTAAATTACTAAAAGACATAGTTAATGGCTTCTGAAAATTGATTTCATTGAATTCATCAACTTTCTAGACTATTCTGTATTCATTCAAGTAAAATTATTCTTTAAGCGGTAATCTGTGAAATAATGTTTGTCTTCTGCTCCTATTTACACTACATCATCATTTTTCACCATTCAGACACTAATTCATCCTTCATTTTCCTTAGATAGATACTCAGTTACCCACCCTCTGCTTTCACTTTTTGTTCTGCATGTAAACAACTTTCATGACAATTATTTCCATTATGGCTATTTTATTGTTAATGTCATTTTTTTCCACAATCTTCTAATTTCTTTTGCAAAAGTCTCTCAAAAAAATTGTACCAGTATAAAAGCAATAACCGATTTTTTGGTCGTATTTAACTTTTTAGTCACTTTCCGTATTCCTTAACATCGTTCCTTCTCATTCAAGTTATCACACTGCTGCTCTCTGCTGTCTGTAAGAAGAATTTACACGAAATTATTATAGAACTGGGAGGGGGTAACAGGGTCTGTAATAGGAATGTGTTCACTTTGAATTTTCTTTTCATTTCTAACTTTGCCTTCTTACAAGAACCAACTCTAATTTTAACTGGCAAGAAAATTCATGCAATTGCAAATACCACAAGGTAACAAACATGAGAAGGGTCGGAACATTTTGCAAAACAGTTGCACTCACGTTTGTGTAGACTATTACACGTGTCCTCGTGTGGTTTCACTTGTAGTCCCTAACTCTTTATTCGTGTTTTACCACAATCTGATAACAAATTCAACCAACAATACCTCCCAATACCTAATGAATGCAGAATTGGGTCCAAATTTCCACACCAGACCCTGCAAATGATCTCTATGCGGACTGACTGCGAAAAAGTTCAGAGAAAATAATTGTCACTTAATAGAAGTTTGCATATTTTCCATTAAGAGAGAGAGTGAAATATTAGGAGACATTTCTATTGGAGAAAGAGTAGACTTGGTTATGTTAGCAGAAAACTTTTAAATATAGGAAATGCCTAGACAGTTCCAAGATTTAACAATAGAAAATGTAAAACGCTACTGTTCCTGCAAGCTTTTTTAAATGGATCATTTGAAATCATCAGAATGAATACTCTTGCAGGAGAATAATTCTCCTAAAGGGAGAAATCGTTCACAGTAAGGCTTTATACTGCCCTGAGTGCTCCTAATTATCTTTTAAGAAGATATGCTACACAAAACACTTAAAACAATCCTTTTCAACTGACGGCATAATCCCTGATATATCTAGTTATGTGAATATACAGATCCAAAACATTTATGCATACAGCAACCGTTATGTGACAACCTCAACGTAGCCTATAATAAGAAAGATGATGCACAGGAAACTTGAAATTTTACAGAAAGTGGGCCTAGGTTCCCCATTCTTACGAATTTATTCTCCTGAGACTCCTTTTATGCTGCTCCTTTTTCTCTGCTTATCATTTACCATCTCTCTGCTATGGTACCACCTATGTCCTTCTGAATAACACACTTCAGAACCCTGAAAATTTGACAGTTACTTCCAATTATATGTGCAACACAAAACAGAAGCACAGCTACAATATGAGTTGTGGATCTATTTTTGCATGGGTAAATCAGAGATACTCTCCGTTTTATAGCTTGGATGGAAATGCAGCTAGTCTACCCACATTTTGGCCTGCTGCTCCAAAATGTCTTCATCTATTTTGTTTAGGATGCTGCTTCTGGTCCAGTTCCTGATAAGCCAGAAGAAAAGGTCCTCTATAGATGTCTGAAAAAATACCAATGAAACGAACTCACAAATGCAAAATTTCTGCATTATGAGTCGACAATAGCAGATGGATTGTCCTCAACACATGGATGGGATTAGTCAGTCTTCCAGGTGCTCATAGCTACAAGCAATAAACAAAACTGTCTTAATGATGACTTAACATTAATTAGGATTAGCGTACACAGGAAGGCTTAGTCGGTTATCAGCAGCATGCGCGTTACCTAAACTAGCACTTTGTGTACTGTTAGTTATACAGCCCCGTTATCTCCTACGCAGGTTGACTCTTACACAAAAGCTGGATTTTTCAAACTGTGTATATAATCTAAACCTAAAAGAATTGCTACCCAAAAGCCACTACTTTGTTCGACATGTGGGACCAGACCAAAAAAACCCAACAAAATCATAAGTTACCTTGAGAGAAAGGAAAGGAAACCAAAGCACAAAATCTTAAAACTTAACCCCTTTCATACTAAAGTCAACTAGATTTGGAAATACTGCTCTAATAATATATTTTTCATTAAAATGTCTTAAAAAATAAAAGCTACTTGCGAGAAAATACTTCCCAAGCAGTTGAAGAGTGCCTGTGCCTACTTCTCAAAAGCAGTCTATCCTCATTTGCTTCTCTGTAACATTCTTATGATGCCCATACTATTTTCACACAAGATATCCATAGTATGCACTTATTCAAAGTACTGCAATCATATTCAAAATATTACAGAAATAATAAAGGATTTTTCTACCATCCTTTTCACTCCTGACTAACCAAAACAAATATCAGAGTATGCTTCTGTAAGACCTGTTTGAAAACTTGCAATATTTTCTTTTTTTCTTGTTTTCAAAGAAGCAAGTGTTAATTCACTGAACTTAAAATTGTTGTGGAAAACTATTCTGATCGGTCTTAGATTATGAACTCTGGTCAATCCAGAAAATAAAGACCTGCAATATCAAAGTCCCAACAGTGTAGAAGGACATGGGAAAGTAAGGATTTCCACTCATTCTATCTCCAATATTGACCAAAGACTCACCTTTGGGTCACTAAAAAAAGTGGTTCCCCTCACTAAGATTAGCAATTTCCTTGGCAGCTTCCCCATTCTTGCCAGATTCAGCCAAAGCATTACGGACTGCTTCGGCAGAGTTGTCCTCACCAGGATGTTAACAGTTCCACATCAGTATTAGCAACTCCAGCTCTCTCACAGCATAGAGCTAGAGGAAAACAGAAATTCTCCATGGGGAATTCAGACCACACATTGCAATTCTGCATCAGGGCTTGCATATGAGACTTGTACTTTAGGAACAAAAATCTCCTATGTGTGAGGTTGGATTTCAAAGATAATCTGAAGCCTTTACCTCCAGGTATGTTTTATACAAATAAATAATATTTTGCAATTCCTTCAGATACTGATTATTATTCCAGGAAATTGCCAGGTCAGGATTTGATGCCATCATATGACTTCTCATGGAAATACATTAACAAATCCATAAATTTATTTATTGTGCGATAATTCTTTGATATTAGAAAACCATGAAAAATATGTTGTAAAATCTCTGTGAAAAGAAATCAGAAATACAAAAAAATCAATACCTAACTCTGGTATGGCTGGACAATGTTTTCAATATGATGTAAAAAAATCAATAAACTTCAAAGGTAGTTTTCTGATGTAAAAAAATGAAATAGTAGGGTTTTTTATTAAAATAACATTCATTTTGATGATATTTTATCACAGAATCACAGAATCATCTGGTTGGAAGAGACTCTTAAGGTCATCGAGTCCAACTGTTCACCCTGCACTGCCAGGGTCCCTAAACCATGTCCCTCAGCATCACATCTTCATGTCTTTTGAACATTTCCAGGGAAGGGGACTCCACCACCTCCCTTGGCAACTTGTTCCAATGCTTAATGACCCTCTGGGTAAAGAAATTTTTTCTGATATCCAACCTAAATTTCCCCTGACGCAACTTAAGGCCATTCCCTCCCGTCCTGCCATTCGTAACATGGGAGAAGAGACCGACCCCCATCTCCCTACAACCTCCTTTCAGGTAGTTGTAGAGAGCGATAAGGTCTTCCCTCAGTCTCCTTTTCTCCAGGCTGAACATTCCCAGCTCCCTCAGCCACTCCTCATAAGATAGGTTCTCTAAATCCTTCACCAGCTTCATTGCCTTCTCTGAACTCGCTCCAGCACCTCAACGTCCTTCTTGCAGTGAGGGGCCCAACACCGGACACAGTACTCAAGGTGTGGCCTCACCAGCACCAAGTACAGGGGGACGATCACTTCCCTGCTCCTGCTGGCCACACTAGTGCTGATACAAGCCAGGATGCCATTGGCCTTCTTGGCCACCTGTTCAAGTTAGTTTCAGACTATGAGCTATTTCCAAAGTTACATTCACAAAGCTAGCCTGACCCATACTCCTAAAATACCTAAATTTGCTAAAAAGCTTTGCATCAGTACTAGTCCTTAGCTACCCCCACTTCTTCCATTTGCATGTACAGAACCAGCCAAACTAAACACCACTTATAATTAAGGTATTTGATTTTTCTTAGCTAAACTTAGACAAACTCTGTAACAAAGACACACAACTGCATTTCCTGAACCACATTCCAATAAAGTTGATATTTCCATGGGTTGAGTGTTACTGCACCAACAGCAGTCCCTGCACCTTGCCCACCTGCCTTCAGCAGCCAACCCTGAAAGCCTGGTGGCACCCACAGCTGCAGGGGACTTGGGACAGTGAGGGGTGAGGCTTGGCACCTTTGGACCCCTGCCTTCAGTCACCAATTTTATTCCAGAAAGAGTATGCTCCAGGTATCCTGTGTTTTGAGAACAGTTCTATACAACTATAAAATCATTGTTTACCAGCAGCCTTAGCATGCAAGGAGATATTTGTCCAGGGCTTAAAAGGTTCCTGCCTACTAGTTACTCTCTCCTACAGTTCCTATTGTACTAATTCCTGATCCGATGTTAAGCACCTGATTTTCAGGAGACCACTTGTAGACTTAGACCTATACTTAGGCGGCTAATTGAGGCTTTCAGCGCTCTCTCTCTTAAGCAGCTGACCCAAGAGGTTTATGCAAAGAGGATGATAGTAGAGCAGGAAGAACAAAGAGCAATATATAACCAGTTCAGTTTGGGAGAAGAGGATTCTGGTAATTGTAACTGACCCTTCCCATATAAGACCAACTATCATAGTAACTAAAAGGAAACTACTGAAGGGCTTCTGCCAGTTGTAATGAATTAATAGTTTGCTCTTCCTGCTTTGGATTCAGAATTATTTCTTGTCCTATATTGGCATTTCTCTCACTGGAAAACTTAATTTGCATCGTTAAAGCCCTGAGTCTATTACATCTGCAACTGACACAGATGTGCAGCAGAAAAAAAAATGTGTAATTTTGGTAAACTTGTCAATATGATTATTTTACTTATTATTTAAAATTCCACTTAAACATCAATGGGCTGCTTTAGTTAAAGAAAATCTATTAATGTCAGCAGACACAAAAATGCATTTCACTGATAAGAGATCTCACTTAGATTCTGATTAAGTTGAAGCACATTTCATGTTAAGGGAATTAAGTGTTTTGCTGAAAATAGACCTTTTTAATCCAACGGTTTCATGGTGGCATTAAGACTGATCTTACAGAGTACGGAACCAATACCTACCACTCTCAAGATTGCCTGTGACAATCCGAGCAGTCAATTAAAAAAAACCAAAACAAACCAAACAAAAAAAATTTATAAGTTGATAACCTTGGATTTATCTTTCAAAAATAATTAAGGGCTTTCTGTTTATGTCAATAGCAAAACTGTGAAAAATGTGAGCATTTCCATAAAAGCATGACCACGCCCTTAAAACAAATTACTATGAGGAGAAAAGAGACTGTTAGTAGTATTTTCCTTGATATACTGCTTGATACCACCATGCAGCTCTGGTGATAATCACTGCTTAACAATTCCACCAAACAAAACAAATTTTGTTCCTGCATCCCTTTAAATAAATTCAAAAGAATGACTACGATAAGATACACCAACAACAGGCTGCGTGTGCATGATACATTTTGGGTACCTTGCAGCAGGTACAAAAACATCTAGGTGCAAGACAAGCTTCCTAGAGAATTAACAGGCTGACATGAAGCTAAGCCATCGCCACTAGAAGCTGGAGTGGTTTTATGCATCAGTAGGTGATATGAGGCTATCCTACATTTAACAGAAGGCCATGTTTTTATTTACACCCAAAAAAACCCAATTAAATTAATGTCTTGGACACAACCACATGTAATAGAACACCGTAAATCTTTATGGACTACTGCGTGTTATTTTAAAGACTCTTCTTCTCCTTTGTTCTTCCCCAATGTCATCAAAACAATTTACACTTTCTCTCTCGCAGTTCAGACATTGGCTGCAGCTTCAGGGCAGACAAAGGTATGATGCTGAATAGTAAAAACTGTAATTTGAAATTATCGTAACTGTCCATGCCCTTAAGAACCTTTGCTTTGGAACACCAGCAGGGAGTTGCTCTTTTCCCTCTCCCCAGAACTGAAAGTATTTTCCCTTCCAAATGGTTGTGGAAAGATTGCAACAAAAATATGTAGAGCAGCATGTGCTAAATCCACTGTAAATCCTACTTAAACTTGAAACAAAAGAATTCATGTAATAAGGACATGCACCACTTAACATGAGAAAAAAAAAATTAGTTTTAGTCCCTGGAGTACTACAAGCACTGCAAACATAAATTTTGAGTTTTGTTCACATTTACAGTAACATTAGAGATACATGAATAAAATCTTAAATACAGTTTAAAGCCATGCCGTCAATTTGAAAGCAACTTTGCTTTTGAGTATTTCACCTAATACCAATGAATACAACTACAAAACTATTATTACTGAAAGAGATTGCAGTTTTCTCCAACTTCCCGTTCTTTATTCTGCTCATGTGGCTGCACTCTGCACTAGTCTCCTGGCTAATAAAGATTCTCTTTTCTCTAGGACTTCTTAAGTTTACCAGCACTAGCGGCTGAACACAAGGAAAGCAAGCTGCGTGTACTGAGAGATCATCCGCAGTGACAATTGTGGATTTTTCTTCTGAAATAAGGAACAGCGTTTTAGAACACTCACAGCAATACTGATGTAAACCAGGTAGTAATCCCCGAATCACTCAGGTCAGTCACCCGTTATTGCTGTCAAACTCAAAGAACAGCCCTTATGAACACATCAGGATCTACTGTACCAATAAAAAAAAAAAGTTAAAAAAAAAAAGTTAGGGGGTTTGTATTTACTGCTCCCCATTCTCAGTCTTCAGGTGGTTATAAACTGCTCATCTTTTCTTTCCTTGAACCTAGTGAAAATGTACTATATACTGTAGTGAGGATATGCTGTGATATAGTAACTAGAAAACAGCATTGCAAAATTAAAATATATTTATTTTCTTCCTACTTTGACTAGGCCCCTTTGTTAAACATTACTAAGCTCTTAGAAACTAAAAGGGCTTCCCCTGGCCTTCACCTCCAGGTAAATTCTCTCAGCAATATCATAAATTCAAGGTCTGTGCCAGTAACAATCAGGCTCCATCCAAGTGAGTGATAATAATGCAAATGGTACTGCAGGTATCTTCACACCAGATATAGCAGCTATTGTCCTGACTGACAGTCAACACCCACACGCTCCCAGATGAGTTATCTTTATCAAACCTTGTCGCCTTGTCAAGTTCTTTATTACCGAGAAAGCATTTTAAAGAAAACAATCAAGCTCTGTCTGGAATCTCTGAAGGTGCTGAAGTGCTTTAACTCTGGCAAAGTCAGGACTATGAAAGAAGTTGAAAAAAATGAGGGGAGTTTTAGAACATATAAATGAACTGCAGAGGAGCACTTTGTATGCAACACCTGAAGGAGGAATGTATTTCAAACATGAGAATGCAGATTTTTTTTTTTTATAGCTGAATATCAGAACTGGTGCACTTTATAAAAACTTAATAACTATTTCATTACTTAGACTCCAGGGTCTGCCTAGACTTACTGTCTCTGAATGACAAAATTTCACTGATTTTCTCTGTCTTCCAATTCAGCCCATGTTTTGGTATCTTTCTATTTTGGGTCTTTCAACATATAAATGCCCACTATAAACCCTATCCACATACTTAAAAAATTAACACGGTTACAAATCAGTAGTACCATAACCTGCACTTTAAGTCAAAAGGAATGGGTTAAAAAAAGTAACTAGCAAGGGAAGTTTTAAATAATATAGATTGAAGTATCAGATTCTTTTTAAGTGGAAGCTATCAGCTGAGGAAAAGCATGTAAATAATGTGATTTTTTTTCTATAACAAGAAAAACTGTATTAGATATTAGAAACAAAGCATCTGTTTTCAGTGCTATAATTATTTAGCCCCATACTTAAAAAATAATGTTAATTATTTTATTTGCACTACAGTAGTGCAAGGCAGTCATTTTACAAATCTGAAAAATAAGGAGTGTCCTGTCCTGATGCTCTAATAATTTAACCTCTAGACCCCATAGGAATGATTCAAGTAGGTACGTTATGCTAGCACACATTTACAGCTCAGCTGCTTTCTACAGTACAGCATCAAAACAATAACATGTTGATAAAACGCTGATCCCAATGGAGACTTTGGGAGCTTTACTACTCAAATAATTGTTGGTCATTAAAAATAAAAGCTAAACATATGTAACTCCAAGAGTTTGCTTGGCCAAAAATACTTGATCAACAATCAGTCTGCTACGGTATCTATCCAACACCTGAGAATGCCTCACTCATAAATGGTAACATAATAATAATATTGCATTGGTTAGAAAGGGTGAGGCTATTATATTTTTTTATTGAGTAGAGAGAAAACACAGAAAAAATGATACTGAAAAGTAGCAAAGTATCAAAAAGAACAATAAAGTGCAATTTGACAACACAGAATTTATGTTCAGCTATTATCTCATCTGTTACATCTTATGGAAAATATGCTATTTCCATCAAAAGATTATGTAAAAATACCAAACATCAAATACTGCTATTGATGAAGTCATCAGATTAAAAAAATGCCTTTCGCCCACTAACCGTAAGTGGGGACAACTAAATCCATGCTGACGAAAAAATACTTTCTGCTTAATGAAATGAGAGATGACGTTTGCTGTTAAGAAATCAAACACACTCTGGCACTATTGCAAACCTTACTCTGAATAGTCTTCTGCCTCAGAGAGTGAATTAAAAGACGGATTGTACAAATAGCTACCATTTAGCATAGCTCTTCCTATCCCAAGTAAAATGCAAACAGATACTAAGCAAATTACAGCTCTAATTAACACTTGTTGGTAGTGGTGGAACAACATTAACACGATGTGTTTCCATTGCCATACTGCTTACACAGCCTTTAAAAAACAGGACACTTTGCTAGCTAACAGAACAGAGCTTATAAACTCTTGGAGATAGTAATCCCAGTAGAAAGCTTAAAAGATAGCTTAAAAAGGTAAGTTACTCATTTATTTAAACTGGGACAAAAATGCAGCAGTAAAAAGGTGAGGCTCTGGAAGAGATTTCCTTACTCTATTTTACCTTTGCCACTTACATGAAGTTTGCATCATCAGACACCCAATAAACGAGGAGACAACGTGATAGGAAATGATCGTGTTTCGATGTGCCACATAGAAAGTGTGGCACCTCATCCCTGTGCACTCACTGCTCATGAGACAGGATGGTGAGTCTCCACATATCTGGGCACGACCGTGCATTGCTGTTCCTTTCAGAGCTTGGGCAGTTCAGTCTCATTCTCATTTCAGTTTCTGGGTTTGTAGCCGAAATACGTTTAAGTGCCAAAAATATGTTTAAGTCAAAATAAAAAGGCAGGACGGCTCTCTGATCCAGAGAACTTGCTGGCTGAATTTATTACAGATGTGAGCTGTTCCGTTGAGGAATACAGTGGACAAAAGAAACACCTGGGCTGTGTCCAAGGAAGTTGCATTTTCCAATTCTGGACTCCTTGGGAATTCAGTTTCATTCCAATCCTTCCAGGAAGATGGGGTTTGCTATTGAACACAAACATACATGATTCCTAAAAAAACTTACAGAGAAAGAGGACCTATGACCTGTATTGCTGAACATCACAACAAAACAAACTAAACTAAAAAGGGAATTTCAATGGAATGCAATAAACAGGAAAAACTGTACATTTTTATGACTCTTAAAATGACAGTAGGTTTCCTTTTATTAGAGATAATTCTCTATTTCCACAGGTTTCCAGAGCAATGAATGCTGTGTAGCTGGTACTGGTGAATGAAAATGGAGATTGTTGTAATCGCTATTGTTTCAGATGAAAATTTAATTTGCACTTTCTCTACGCATTACACGTTCATGATTCAGGGAATTTTAGAAGCATCTTTTTCTTAGCCAGAAGTGTCCACACTTTCCTATCTTATGTTGTTGGCACTTAAAATTAATGGATTTTATCTAATAGATATAGCAGTCATAATAAATGTTTAAGATAAGTATTTAAATTTTGGCTGTATTAACATCATAATGTAAAGAATACTAATTCTACTGGCCTTGATAAGTCTAAAACTAAGCTCACTCAGACATTTTATCTTGCTTGCCCTTACAAAACTTTAAAAAAATCACTTAAATAGAATTAATTAATTTCTTCATTTTATTAGCTTTGTTCATTTCCATAGATTTAATTTGGAAATAAAATTTTTTCTAATACGTTCTGAAATACTGATAATGAAACTACTGAATACATTTTTCTGTGTCTATAGTTAAAAGTAATTTGAATTCATTTGGAGGGGTTGGATTCTTTGCATAAATTAGATACTGCCTCAGTTTATGTTCCTTGCTAGGTCACACAGAGCTATAGGAATCATCATGGACACTCAATTACAAAATAAGGTTCAGAAATCTACAGTTTGTCACAAATTCCCAGTTCTGATCCTCTGAAACATAATGCGTAGTATTTATTGAAGTATACTTCAAGACTCAACTTCACAATGAAATTTGGCAAGATTTCTTTTCAATTCCTGCAAGATTTGGCAATTCAATGACAATTAATTATTTTGCTCACACAGATACTATTTTCCAAACACAATCTCTCTAACATGGTCAGGTCAGAATGCGTAAAGCATCAGGCATCAGAAATGCTTCAAGCCACACAATGGAGAGCTCTAGTGGACAAATTTGGTGGGGGTACAAGCCGGCACATTCCCGTGGAACTGCCCAGCATTTGCAAGCAGAGAGCCCCATCACTTGACCAGGAACCCTGTGTACGGGGCAGCACACCCATCTCCTGGAGGAGCACTGCATTTTGTCTAAACGTGCTTGGTTTTTCTTTGGTAGGTGCAATGAATAGAGGGAATAGGAGAGAGGAGTTAACCAAGCAGCATTGGACGGAACAAACATTTGCAGATTCTGCCAGCATATAAAAGGTAAGAGCAAGGTAGGAGCTGTGCCACTCCAGAGCTTGTGAAGTAATGGGTGGCTGCCTTTAATATGGGCAATATTTACTGCCTCAAACTACAATTCCTTTGTGACCCGAATAGAAATGGTCACAATCATTATAGTTGCATAAATATGATAAACACGACAGTCAAACACTTTGGTTCAGATGTTGTAGAACTTTTTGAGCATCTGAAGAGTCCTACTTAAAGTAACAAGATTACTCATAATAAGAAACAGACGGAGAACTAAAATTAATTTGCAGATCCTGTGTGTTGAAAATTGTTTGCAACAAATTTTAATGGATCTGAATCAAAGTTTGTTCAAGTCAGCTGGAGTCTTTGGTATGGGCATTTGTCTTGTCACCTAAAATCTCATCTTATTTACAAAGATAATTCCTGTTACAGTAAGTTTTACTCAAGTAATTTCTGCAAGACGAGAACATCTAGACATGTTAGGTACTTGCTAGACTACATTAAATACCTAAGAATAGCATCAGTTCCAAGCACGCTGCAGCATTTCATACATTTATCTCACAATATCCTTGTAAAGAAGAGGAGTAACTTTGTCTCAGCTTTACAAAGTGAAAGTGAAACAGGACAAATGTGACACTTTCAAAACACATTGTGTTCAGTTCCTGTAAGTGCTGAGTGCCTAATAGTTGTTAAAAATCTAGATTTACGCGTCAGACTAAGCCACTGAGAAAAACTAATTTGTGACAAACGTGAGCTAAATCTGGAGCTTTAAAGTCATAAACTATATAGAACTACTACTGCTGCCTGTCTGCTTTTTCCATCTCTGATGAGGTCTAATTTAAAAAAAAAAAAAAAATTCATTTCAAACATCCTTCTTTCATATCTAGTTGAATTAAGGTGACTATGGTATCTCCTTGTTACAGACATCAAGCTATTCAAAGTTTGCCAAAAACTGTACTTCAAAGTCACTTCTACCTAACCTTCCATGAAATCCCTGAATATTCTAACATACACAAACCTAAAAAAATGAGAGGATTTTTCCGCATGCTTTCATCTTCACTTCCATCGTACAGTCCAAAGATGTGAAGTAAATAAAATGGAGCCGTTTACTTGCTCTGCAACACCAGCTTGTTCTAATAGTTTGTCCCTACCAACCCTGTTCAGCATCAGCAGTCAGCCTTGAGATGTCCTTTTATTAAATACAGATTAACACAGGAGCATCGACCCAGCAAAATACCTCTCAGGATATATTCACCTGCCCTTTAAGGAAATGTGTAGGTTAACACAGAGAGAAATCTCCGCTTTTCTGATGCAAAGCTGTGAGCTTTAGGTTACCTTAAAGCATAGACAATTCACAGAGGAATTACATATTCAGATAGTTTCAATGAATATGTATACATTAGTCTTTTTATTATTTTCCTTAAGGGACAATATTACATCAAAGCAAAGCTAGTTGGGCCTATTACAGAAATTATTTGTTGTCTATACTTCAGTGTGTTTCAGAAACAGGTTTTCTTAGTCATAAATACTTCCTACAAGGAGGAAGAAATTTTTAGTTCATTATCTTCCATATATGTTAAAGAAAGGGGAAAAAAAAGGCCAAAATCTTATATTGTTTTGGTTAAACTATTGTGTTTCAAACTGAGCAAGGATTAAAAGAAAAATCACTTCAGAGTAAAATTGAATGGTTTCTAGGGCTAGTTTCTTAGGTAACTAGCCACAAGACCAGGCATGCAAAAGAATCGCGAGCGTTTGAATCCTGCACTAGTTTGATGCTACTTCAGTTCTCACATACTCCACAACTCCAAGACTGCTCTAAAATATTGTCTCCTCTTCCTTCTTATTCCTTTATATCTTTCCATATGATACTTTACATTTCAGCTTCTGGGAGATATTACAGAATAGATGAAGAGTTGCTCAATAGCAAGTTGAATACATCTTATTATACATCACTAATACAAGCGAGATTTAAGAATGCTTCGCAGCCCGTTCCAGACTCGTGTCTCTCGTTCTTTCCCTTTCATGTTCCAACATCCTCTTTTTTCTGTTGATTTTCTGAAGATTTCCCTCATGTATTTATTACAGCAGATGTCCTACCACTTAAAGTTATTTCTATGGTAAAATACAAGGAAAAATTAATGAACAATAGAATAAAAAAACATAGAATAAAAGATATCAAGTTTATGTGCATGAAATTAGTTTTGTGTATTGACAAGCAAACAGATACAAATATTATTACACTGAACTATAGCAGCAGCCTAGACATCTGAAATTGTTGGACAGTAGGATACAAATAATTATATTATTGAGTGAAGCAAATAAGAGGTGCCTCCTAAATTGCACATTTTCTCTTACTAGAGGTTGCTAACCATTCCCTTTGGGTTTACTTAGAGGAAGGTGCTGAATCAACCTGCTGAGATGCCTCAAGTGACCTGTAAAAAACTCGAGCTTAATTTAATTTGATGCAACTGAAGAGGGAAGAGGGCTCTTGTCTTGAGAAGGACCACTCTTTAATTAGGCTGCCATCTGAGAGACCACTGTTGTGTCCTGCTAGCTGCTGGAAACTTCCCATCCTGTCTTTGATGCTAGTAATTTCTGTAGAGAGCCTGTCACTAACTAATGTAAAAAACAAAGCAATGTAACTCAAAAACTGAAACAGAAACCAGTAGGAATCTAGCAGGAAATTTCTGGGTATCTTTCTAGAGAAATTCAATTTTTCCCATTGAACTTGTTTCTGAAGAATTTTTTCATTTTTCTTTCCAGTCAAGAGACAGAAATCTGCCCCCCCCCCCCCAAAAAAAAAACCCAAACACTAAATTTCTAACCCTACATTAGATCTATCTTAATTCCATCTGTAACAGCTATCTGCTTTTCTTCTCCATTGTCTCAGCTAATGGATGTCAAAGCACATTTTCTATGTAAGCAAGAGCAGCTTTGGCTTCAGGTTGCATACACTATTGAAGCAACAGCCCCAGAAGGGGCTGGACTTTGCATAGACTGCTTATCTTCTCATCATTAAAAATATCAGAAAGTCAGAATTTGAACTAAATACTCCAAAGTAATGGAAAACCAACCTCTTGACTGCCCAGAATTAACATCTTCCATAGCCACATTTTTCAGATCAGCTTTTTAAAGCAAAACAGGCAGGGAAAGAGAGTGCAATCTCTCTTTATTAAAATCACCACAATCAAAGCTAACAAACCTTTATTAAATAGAACTTCCACTGGAGTTATACTTAATGAAATTCTTTCCTAGGCTGCCCACTTCTTCCAGCCCAAACCACATCCACATCTGCAGCACAACCAAGATTTAAGTACATACATGTACACAAAACATGTATGTTTTGCTCAACTACAAACACTTTCTGAAATTCTATAGAATCTCCCAGCATTTATTTGCAACATAAAAAATTAAATTGTTCTGGATTTTAACCTAGGGGCTTTGCTCACAGTTGCTGCTAAACTTGAGAGTAATTAAACATGACACAAGGTGGTGTCAGTTTGGATTAGTTTTAACAAACTACAGTATCAACAAAGAGTTTCTCTGTTCGTGCTAATAGCAACCCTTTGTACTATGGCATTGCTTCTGTAACCCCAAGAATCAATAGGAATGAACTTGAAATCTTATGAGCAAACTTCAGGCTTAATGCTCTTCACTTATATCAGGTATGATTTCACCTTTCCATGGAAAGACATACATTATCCATAAAATCCATATATTAACATTTACTAATTCTCACCACTTCTCCCTGCTGCTTTTTAAGTGACAAAGAAATTAAAAAGGAAAATAAGGAAAAGATTGAATTTTCTAACCCCAAATATTTCTTCTCTTCTTCAGTGAAATTAGTCAAGACAAGGAATTATGTTGCAGCAACTACAAACACCAAAATACATTTTCAGATAATCCTGCAAAATGCACTCATAAGCCCATCCATCAGTGTCTGGAAATACTAAGAACTCCGTGATCTTCTCTCAGGTAAATAGTCCAAATAAAGTCTCCTCTATTTTCAAACCAAGGACTGGACATTCATGTAACTTCTGTCATCTCACATTGAAAGTAGAAATTGGCAGTTTAGATAAAGTCACAAAAGCACAAATTGAAGTTTACACTACAACAGCACGCAACTGTCATTTACTTTAAATTCCAAGTGTGCAGCATTTTGCTTGCAGCTCCGGGCAGGATTTCTCATTTTGTGTTTGTAAAATCATAGACACATTAATTATACAGAAGCAATTTATATAATATTCCAACCTGCAGCCCAACTTCTTCTATTTGGGGATCACATGAAAAAAAAAAATCATAGGTTCAGTTCAGTCTCATGGATAAAAAAAGAATAAGCATAATACACTTTTTTTACACAACAAATCTGTCTGGCATGGAAGACAGAACAACTGCTGTATGAATAGAGGCTATGTAAGATACGTAAGGGCTTCCAATATAAAATCATGGACACTGTCTAAAACTGTAAAATAGTAGTAAGTAGCAGTAGTTCCAGCAGTAAGCAATTATATGGCTCAGGACAGTCACCTCCGGTGTGCTATCCTCTAGTTAGGTTTTACATTTTTACACAAAAAACTCGGAAAGAATAGAGCTCCACACCTACAGCCAGTTTTTCATGAGAACACCTTTTTTAGCCTAACGCACTTAACTAGCAAAACAAAAAGATGATCTAACCCTGAATGAAGTGCAACATTCATAAACACCCAGAAGTAAACTAGCATTCTTCAGGACAACCACTAATAGAATTACATCCAAGTCTTAGTTCCAAAGTCACTGCTTTAGAAACAGGCTGCCTGAGCAACACTGGCCTGAAACTCTAGTCCCAGACTGGACTGCGGTACCTTTGGAAGATTTGGTGCAATGGAAGTTACATCCAGTGCCTATTTTGTGGTTCTTTCTGTTGAAGTCTATACTTCTGGTCTGTTCTGCAAAGTCTCGCTAGAGAGGTGGTTTGACTGTTTACCTTCCCACAGTTCAGGAAAGGCATTCACTGTCTGAACAGGAAGTTTTCCCCAAACACAAAATTTACTTATGGAACATAATACTATGATGAAAGCTTTAGGCTATGGCAAATATGAATGCAGTCCACAAACAACATATTAAATACGGGCATAAAAAAATTTGTTTTAATAAGTTAAACGCTCCAGGACCTACCAGAATACATTGTTCCTAAACACAAAAGGTTGCCATCAGTGTACAGGTTAAACATTTTTCAGGAAACAAACTTTCCATTGAGCTATAAACTAATACAGGTCTAGAAATACTCAGAGGCGCATTCCTAGAAGTAGAAAACCCTAGCTAATCAGTCACAAGCGCTGCTGAGTTTCCCGTTACTTGCTCATGGAGGTATGATTTTTTTCATTCAAGCTGATGTTCTAGATCACAGTTAAGGGAGAAGAAACCTGTTGTTCAATATTTAGTTCAAATATAGCTAGCAGGATACTATTTTTACCAAGAACAAGTACTCCTCACAGAGCATATTAAAGTTGTGTCCTTTCGTATACTTCAAAACCCAGAGAGAATGTCAGTTACCTGAGCAATTCACACGCTGTCTAGTGGAAAAGCAGCTACTTTATTTTTTTATGTGTTAAATGCATCGTAATTGTACATGATGCGTTAAAAATTCAAAACAAGATAATTTGCAAAGCTCAATTGGAACTCAAAAGTACCACCGTTCTTCACTAACTAGTTTTGAGAGCTGAAGCAGGAAGAAGCAAGTAATTATCTTCATCACTTCACACTTCTGAGTTTTTCTGGTGTCCAACAAATATTAAAAGAGATTTCAAGAAGCTTAATTCTGTGTTACAAAACTACAGAAGCAAAACCACTACCAAATAGAACCTTATTTTGAAGGAAACGCTGCAACATGGTAGAGCACAGCAAGGTAACATTTCACAGATTTCCTAGAAACTGATGTAGGATACAGCATTCTTTCTTTACTTAGATGTATTTTATCTGCACGCTTCATGGTGAACTCCTATAAGAATTACTTAATAAAAATAAATATCCCTGTCCCTGGCCTTACTGCAGTCAGTGTGGCCTATTTCCTTCTAATTAAATTCTCATTTCATTTGTAATTCATTTTTACTGAAACATATGGCACATCAGTCTCTGCAGAGACTCAGGTTAGGTATTAGGAAACCAGGGAGAATAGTTGAGGAAGTCATGTTTAATTTTGAAGATCTATTATATTTATGAAAGTGGGACCTACCAATGCAAAGCAAACCTAAAGCAATTTGGCAACATTCTGATCTGCTATAAACAGGCTGTTCAGTGAATAATCACTATTTCGAGGGTAACACTTGAAAACGTGCCAGAGCAACAGATTTATAGATTTATAACAATAAAAAGGCCATATTTATATAACTGACAGATCCAAACCCCTCTAAAGTCATGGAAAGTGTTCTGCTTGGCTCCAGTGAGCACTGCTTAAGAACGTGGTTAAAAATAATCCAAGGTTATTCCTTGCAGGACCATGTAAGACCTGGAAGTTAAACACAACCACTGACTTTTAAGAGGACAGATGTGGTATGACTAATATTGACTTTTCTACTCTGCATGTTGAGTGAAAGATTAGTATAATCTGCCATTTATTTTGATACTGAAATTAGAAAGATTATAGGAGATCATTTTGTCCTGAAGTCACAGAAGAGCAGTGTGGAAGAGAAATCTCTTCAAAGATGCCCTGGCTTTTCAAACACATTCTCACCTCTTAAAGAAAGGAAGTAGATGCTTTCTTACTCCACAGTAATTTTTTTTTTTTCATATCTAATCTCTTCGAATGTTGTGGTATCAGAAGAGTTCCAAATATCATAGATAATTCTCCAATGAATTGTCTTAATATATTTATAATGCCACTCAAATTCTGCATACACACAAAAGACCAGAATTTTCTTAAGTTTCAGAAATGATTCATTATCCAAGTACTCTGAAATAGAACTGAGTCAATGGGGATCATTAGCTTTGTTATCCTTTTAGTGAGGAACTTCACAAAATAATTTGACATTCTAGTTCATTCCACTTCAATAAAACTTCTTGTGTGATAAGAACTGCCCAACATATTTAATAGTTCCACAATAGCCAGCTGTACTGACAGCACCTTAAGGAAAAGTCACATAATTAATCTGCTTTCACTGATGCCTTGCAGTTAGAAAAGTACAAGCATCAAAATGAAGGAAATTAAAATTATACATTATTAAAATTGAAGAAAATAATTGTTAAAAATTAACTGTCACCTTGGACTATTACAGTAATTTGTTTTTCTCCATTTTCTCTTTAAAAGCTACAAGTTATTCTATTAGGTTTTTATTGATATTCAATCAATGCTGTAATAATTTGAGTACATCTGTTTTTTCCATTTTATGTCTACCCTAGAGCTTGAGTCATACAGACTTTCTCAGAAATCATAAATATGCATTTCCAAGTTAGTGCAGGATTCAGATCTCAAGGACATAAAAAAAGACAGGCTTTTTTGCAAGGTTTGTCCATTCTGTGGCTAGAAGTAAAAGTAGCATCATTGCACTGTTTGAGGTGAGTAACCTCGTCCTACTGACACAAACCATTGATAGAGCTGAGACAGGTGGAGATGTAGGTCTGTAGGGGAAGCAGCCAAGTCCAGCAGTATTAAAGGACACTTGAGTTATCTGTCAATTATGAACGCATCTAAAATCTTCTATGGTACAGTTTAAAATTACTTTCTTCGTGGTCCACAAGTGGCATTCACTACTTAGCCAGATTATTCCAGTGTTATTATCAGACAAGAGTAGAACCAAGCTGCATAACAGATGTGAAAAAAAGGTTTACAGATAATTGTGCCACAATTAAAACTAAGTTAATTGGATGCATTATGGTAGCATTTTCTTGCTGTCGTTACTTTTTCTCTTATTATCTCAGAAAATTTTGATCACAAGGCCAAAGCAGGCAGGTTGCTAATTACTTTTACCTTCCCATCTGTGTTCTTTGAAGATTACACCAATTTAGTAGCAGAGTGGGAAGGTCTCAATATCCTGTAACAGAATCCCAGAACTGAAGATTCACAAAGAATTGCTGGCCAAAGTAGAAAAGATAATCATTGCTGTTAGCAGTCAGTGCTTTAGATTTCAAAGCAAAGCCTAAGCCACAGAAAATGCTGGCTTAATGACAAACACAGCGGTTCTAACACACTCTGTGTGAATGCACTCTCAATTCCTGTAGCAGTCTAGCCCATCGAGTGTTTAATTATTTCTTTTTTTAGGGCAACAGAGCTATTTCACGTATGCTTTCAGCTTGTCTCAACTATTTTCACTACTGAAACACTCATAATTCCATAATCAATGGAACTCTGAAAAGATCTCAGGGCTAATTTTACTGCCACAAGGTCTCATAGAAGGCTTTAATCAGACATGCTTTGCCCATGAACGGTAAGACTCAGAATTACATAAAGATGAAACAAACTCTGTTTTGCAACTTACAGCCTATGGACTATTACTCTCAATGAAGCAGATATCCTTAAAATTGAAATAGCCCAAAGTAATGTATTGCTGCACTTAGTGGGGAACCGAATGTAAGCCCTCTATCCAGGAGCACAGTTTATTCCAATATGCTAGAATTTCAAACTCTGATTCTCCACCCACTCTCAGGAATTTTGCTTTGATGCAGCCAGTGGATTTCCAAGATGTCACCACCAATTTACACCAGCATCAAGAGTATTTGATCATCTTAGAATGAAATGATAGTGTAGGGAAAAGAAAACCAAGTCCAGGCAGCAAGAGGATGAGCATTTAAAAATAGGACACACTGTAAAATATGAAAAAGAATGCCCCGAAGGGTGAGATTCTAAAGTGCATCTATGAAAACTAAAGCAACTCAAAATTAGAAACATATATCAAAGCATAGCAAACAATTCAAAGTCATAATCCAGGTAGCCTGGCTATGAAGGCTAACTAACTTCTCTAGACTGAAAAAGTCTTTAACATGCATTTGGAAGGTCAGTACATCGCACGGATTCAGGACTCAAAGACATCAAAGCAATCCAGTTTACATTGCTCGTAATATTAAGTCTGAATGGAAAGACTTGTCAAAAAAAAAAAAAACCAAAGAAACCTCAAGTTTTTGCAAGGTGTCATAATTGAAAAAAATCACCACTCAAAGAAGCTGTTGTGATCCATTTAAAAAAAAGTTTAGAAATTAGCTTCCTCTCCAAAAGTCCAGATAGTCTTTGAGGACATTTATTGTGTTTCTGTGAAAGGTTCTACTTTATTTTATCCTTTTACTCATATATAAAAATTGATTAACAAATCAGAAAGGTAAACCACCTCAACAGTAAATAAAAGAAAAAGTCAAACATTGACAATGCCTTCGAATTTCCTCTGTAATTACTTTTGTACATTAAAAACATGGGATGCAAGCCAGATGAGGCAGACATGAAAAGAGCAAGGCAAGACCAAGGTCTAACTACACAACGTGCCCTTCTTCGGTGTCTTACAAATAGAAGAGTTCTTTACTGAAGAATCTCTCTCGCACTGGAAACTTTGGTGCTGTATTCCTGCATTCAGCCTCTTTCCCTCTGAAGTTCAGAACAAACCGCCTTTGTTAAAACAACAGTTAGGCAAAGGTGAGCAGTCCAAGGAACATTTTCCAGGCCAGATTTCTCAACAGACCACTGCAGCAAGCTCATTCCTTGCATAAAGCAAGCAGTATCAGGCAAATGCAACTTAAAGACAGATTTTATCTTTTGCTGTTTTCCAGTATAATTTTACAAAATAAGTGATGCAATCATAAGGAAATATCCCTTCCAGTCCAATAATATACTCCTTTCTTAAGATTCTCACTTGTTCCTAATGACCTACTAACACACCACTGTAAGGATTCAAGTAATTAACTTTCCTTCCCAGTCTCTGACCTCATTATTACCATCCTGCAATCAGGGACTGTCACAGATAAATCACCATCAAAGATATGAGCAAAAGTGGGTTTTAATATGAATTTGTAAGAGCATGACTTAAGTTTGATGGCAAGGTTCACTCTACTGCATATTGCATGGGAGAAATGCACAAAGGAAAATCGACTTAAGAATTGGGCTAGAATGATTTTACACAGAGATTGAAATGAAAACAGCAAGGGAGGCCCTTCCGTTGAGTCGCGATATTCAGAATTGACCCCCTTGCTCTCTAAACTCCTCAGAGAGAAGTCTAGGTGTGTCTAGATCTGATCTTAGTCCCAGACTTGGTCAACAGTTTACACCTAAGAGGATTTGGGTACTGGGATTTCAGTGGTACTGATTTAACGTGGCATTACGGGTCCTATACAACTTTACAGTAGCAGCAATTCAAAATTCATTGTGACGGTAAATCATAAGATCAGGCTGCATGACTTTACGGCAATGCTCAATCAGTCAATAATCAATAAGCAATGCAGTGATTTAGTTAAGGATTCAGCAAAGCTCTCTAGTCAAATCGCATTCAGAGCTATAGAGTTAACCAATGATTAAGACGGTCCCTCTTCAGCAGATTACTGTAAATTTCTGGTACCAAATGAACTTTAGGATTTTATGAAATCTAATTATAGTGAATTACTTTTCCCTTTGTCAGCCTTGCCAGGGGATGATCTTTCCCTTCACTGGCCTTACCAGCGAACAGTCTAAGTCTGCCCTGAGAGGCGTCCCAGCTCAGGGGGAGATGCCGAGTCACAGCCCACTGCAATCCCAAAGGGCTCAAAGGGCCCCACTTAGGATCGGTATTTATAGAGGCACAAGATGATTGACTTCAGTCAGTACTTTTTTTGTTGTGGACATCACTCTTGTCAAGCAATCTTGGCACTCTTCAGTCTATCAGTGGGCTGTGATCCAGGCAGCAGGAGTTGCAGGTTAGGGAGTGCCTAATTGTTCCAACGCACTGTATTTGTTCCCAGGACAGGAAGGTACAGGATTGCTTCAACTCACTGCCTCATTAGGCAAAATCAGAAAGTACCAGGTTGTCCCAGCTCACTGCACTTTGTAATTAAACAAGAACACAATGGCTGGTGCTGACATCACAATGCGGCCCAAGGGGGGCCCGCACCACCACAGGGATCTCATGTACTTTGTCCTTTTCAGACATAATCTAACACAATTCCTATCACTGTCAGAGCCTATTCCAACTCTTATTTGTTTCCTTGGTTGTATTTATGATATTCAACTCTTGGTACATAAGGTGTTACGTGTACTTTTACATTTTGAGAGTCATAGAATCACAGAATGATTTTGGTTGGAAGGGACCCTGAAAGGGCACATAGTCAAACCCCCACCACTGCAGTGAGCAGGGACATCTTCAACTACATTGGGTTGCCCAGAGCCCCACCCAACCTGACCTTAACTGTTTCCAGGGATGGGGCATCTACCACCTCTCTGGGCAACCTGGGCCAGTGTTTCACCACCCTTATTGTAAAAAAATTTCTTCCTTCTATCTAGTTTAAATCTCCCCTCTTTTAACTTAAAACTATCACCCCTTGCCCTATAGCAACAGGCCCTGATAAAAAGACTATCCCCATCTTTACTATAGGCCCCCTTAAGTACAGTAAGGCCACGATATGGTCTCCTGGGAGCCTTCTCCAGGCTGAACAACCCCAACTCTCTCAGCCTGTCCTCAGAGCAGAGGTGCTCCATCCCTCTGATCATATTCGTGGCCTCCTCTGGACTCGCTCCAACAGGTTCATGCCCTTCTTGTGCTGAGGACTCCAGAGCTGGACGCAATACTCCCAGTGAGGTCTCACCAGAACAGAGCAGAGCAGCAGGATCACCCCCCTCGACCTGCTGGCCACGCTGCTTTTGATGCAGCCCAGGATACGTTTGGCTTTCAGGGCTGCAGGCGCACATTGTCAGCTCATGCCCAGCCTTTCATCCACCAGTATCCCCAAGTCCTTCTCCATAGGGCTGCTTTACTACTTACATTGTATTGAGCACAACATAGTTTTGCTTTTAAAACTTGTAAACTGCTTTTAAACCCATGGGTTATGCAGTGTGCTCTGTTACGTAGAGGTTATTTACTCCATTTCTGCACACATATCCCAAAGCTTTCAACATGACATTCGCATACTGCGAAGAAAAAAAAGTAACTGGTATTGAAAAAGGAGGCAAATTTGAAAGGATTGTATAGAAGGCTGCATAGACAATGCAATATATTTGCAGCACATCAGAAACACCTTCATCAACTTCAAAGTGATTTAATTCTCCTACATAAAATGTACTGGAATATATTTCTTGATAATGATGTTATTCTAGAATAATGATATTGGGGGTAAAAACTGACAACAGTTATAAATCAGAGGTTGCATATGATAATACTAGTTTTCAGACTTCCCCTTTCTTATGTTCAATAAGTTATTAAAGAGTCCTTATTAGAAATACATATACACTTCATACCTCTGAAAAAGGCCTACGGTTTCCCATAGCTGATTTACCTCTGCGCGCAGAAGACAAAGTGTGAAAGATTGCATCAAGAATTATAGTAATCTGTGGTTGCAAAGGCACCATTCCCTATTACCACCAGTAAAATTTACAAAATCAACTTGGCAAACAAAAATAAAAGAACAACGTTCTCTAAAAGAAGAGCACCTGACTCAGTCTTTCCTGTCTTCTCTCATTCAATACCACGAGTGCTTCTGGACCACATTATCTAGAACTGCTGTGAGTTCTAAGGACTTCTTAACCACAAAGTATGTACTAATAATGCACATTCAGATCAGCCAAACAGCACTAATCACTAACAAAATTCTTCCTCCACTCCTTGCTAATTACCTAAGAACCTCTTCCATCCTTTCCATCCAACTTGCAAACATATTGTACCAATGCCACCTCCAAAATAAAACTTCTTCTGAGATGAGGCACTGAAACAAGGTAAACTTTCTCTCTTATTGGCTAGAAAATGATCCATGACCATGTTTCAGGGGCAGAGGTGTTATAATGATTAGACTCCTGCTCCTCAATCAATACCCAACTTATTTATCCATGGCAGACAAGCACTGTGCTATTTTGCATAGTACATTTACATTTTACTATTTCACAGTAGCATTTTGCACCAACTTCAGTGACATTTCCTCATGCTGAGAAATTCTGCAATTTAAGTCCTAAATCTTTTGAACTTCTAAGTTTGCTTGGTAACTTCTGATTTTAAAATGACAGTGCCAACACTTAAAGTTACAAGCTGGAACAACACAAGTGACATTTCCTCTATGTTTCCTTCTGCAACTATAAAACAACCACACTGCCTGTATCAATCCTTTAGAGAAACTGCTTGCCAATGTAAGATTCCTTCCATCAGCTGATATAAGCACAATTCAATACTACAGGGCAAAGTAAAAAATATGCAGTATCTACATCCATTAATCTGCAGGTGCAACGAAGTGTTCAGCTTTTCCAAGACTAAATTCACAATCTTCTGTAGTTCTCTAGCTCTGTAAAAGTAGTGTGAAAGTATTTGCATGCTACTGCACTTGCACTGTATTAATTATAAATCAAAGCACTTCCACGGTATCTTACCCTTTAGAAGCTCATGTTTTACTAGCAGTGGTTTCACCATATGCATGATACTCTGGGAATAAGAACGATAAAAATTCAGATACCTCAGCTGGTGGAATAAAGGTTATTTTTGCCTACTTCTTTCATTGCTTTTCTGTAATCACTTCCTAATGATTTAAAAATCATCTAGCTTTGTTTGACAGAAATACAAAGCTGCTGCTATATTTGATCATCAGCCTGCCTCTGGCAGAAATCCAATAAAAGGCTTCTTTACAAGTCCTGGTAAAATTCTGTTTGCTTTTATGAGTAACAAAACCATGAAGAAAGTTTCTAAACTAGGCCAACTTAGAGCTAATTTGTTCAAAGCTTTGTCTTTGGTTCCTTATGGCCCTTAAACCAATGATGGAGAATGATCAGTGGTAACCTTACACTAGGCTCATTTCAGAGACTGAAAAATTCATAAATGCATTTACATTTTGATTCATCACTGGCCTGCACATTACATACTTGCTTACATTTAGGCATAACCATTGAACTCTACAATTCTGCATGCTCAGGGCAATAAAGATCCTTAATTTCACACTTGTGACAAAATACAGAGGGTGTTTCTTTTACCTTTTCTATGCATGTGTGGATCTTCAATACATTAAGAGCTCTAATTGCACATTATCCCAATGTCTTACCTAGTTACAATTCTATCATTAATACAGAATTATACTAAATATTTCAAATATAATGAGGCTATAAAAATCACCATGATTCTGTAACATGGAGAAATTTTTTGTGGACCTCAGCTGAAGCTTAATACTCAATAACCTGAAACAATATCTCAATAATTCACTCAATTCTATACACGAGTATAAATGTCAACATTATTTTATTCATGTATATGTGTGTATATATGTATACGCTCAATCTCAAAGAATTTTTAACATGAACAATATTGGATGTCAATGAATTGCAAAACTGAATTTTGCGCTAAAAATTTTGAATACATACTTCATTTAACAGAGTGGCTTGTCAAGTGGTCCGGATGGTGGGTTTTAATTTCAGATGCTTTTCTCTGCATATTGGGCAAAAAAGTCTTTCTGCCCATTCACTAGTTTATAACTGTTGGTTATTATTACTTATTTTAAGGCAATGAACTCCCACTTTAAATTTAAATTCCAGATGTTCAGACTTTCCCAATATTCAACATGGTTCTGATCTAGATTTCATTTCTTCTCATTTCCAAAAGAAAATTAGCAAAAGGTGTTGATACTCACAGGTAGGAATTAGATTTAACAAAAGCAGAGTAAAAGTAATAAACTAACAAAAAACTTTGTAATCTGAGGGAACTCAATGCCACAGTGAGAACAGGTGCAATTGCTTTAATTAGAGAATACTTTCTGAAGAAATAACGACTTTTCACCCATTCTGTGCAAGTTACTGGGTATCTGAACATAAAAGGCACAAGAGCCTAAATGTATTTTGAGCTGAAAACCCTCCAGCTACATTTGGGCTAAAGCAGGTACTTGTTATGATACAGCATCTGAAAAAGTGTTGGGACTTGAGTGTTCTATAGAAAAGTAATGATAACATGGTAGGCATCATTCATTAGGATTTCTAAAAAAAAGAATTGCTAAACCAGCTCCAAAACACTACCTCAGGAACTATAAATAATAGAGAGAGATTAAGAAGTAGCTTATTAAAATGAAAAATTAAGCTTAAATGCAGTGCCACAATTACTGGACATGTAGGGTATAGGACTTTCAATAGTGAACAGCCTTTTGTTCAGGTCATTTTTCAAACTTGTATTTCAGACATTTACAGGAGGAAGCAAAGGGTATCCAGGGTACCTGGATCCAATGTGCTTGTACCTGTTTGGTCAACAGTCAGAGGACTGCAGAACAGCTAAAAACCTATGCAAGCTTTGTCCACAAATCCAAAATAGATGTGTTAGCAGTAAAATAACCATCCCTGACAGCCAAATTGCCGCAATCAGATTTCAAAACTAATATTCCACTGACAGATCAGAACAAATCTTAAGCTTGCTTTCTCCCTGAATATTGAGAGTATCAATATAGTATAAAATACGGATAGTTTTGAGAAATAATTTTTGAGAAACAATTCTGGCCATGTGGAAAGATTGGTATTTGTTACACTGTATCAGTTTTACGGTGTTTGTGTATGATAATTCACGTATGGAAAATTATCACGTTTGGCCAAACAAGACCATTTTCACAAAATGAAACCACATATTAGTTTAAATATAGGTAGATACAGTAAGTAGTTATAGTAAGGAGTTAGTACCTAAAATTTGCTGTAGGAAATACTTCAATATTTAAAAGTAAAAGCTTCTATATGTATTTCCAGGTACCCTGCATTACAAGATCCTAGAAAGGACAAATGGGTACTTTTGGCTCCTCTGGTATGTCAACATCAAGCGTACCGTGTCTTCCTTAGCTTTCAATTGAATGCCAAGAGCCCACGGTCAGACTAGTAGGGATAGCACAAAGGTGGGATCCTCCTTCCACCCGAATAAGCCAACACCTTTCATGGCTCTCTGAAAGTTCTTGAGTTCACTTCACAGATATCAGTTATTTTAGTTTTTGGAAGGATTCCCACTGCAGAGATTTAGCCTAGAAATAGAAATCTCATTACAGCAAAGGACAGAATACATCTTGTCTGTGGAAGCAATACAGATATAATACGATGCAGCACTGGTAATAATCCCCATTTCTGAATGGGGCAGTGACACACTCAGGCAGAAGCACTTCTGCTTTTATGTTCTCTGCAACCTTGCTCAGTACCAGCAGGTGTGTCTCTGCAACCTGACCAACCCACCACCATGGGGAGTTCTAATACCGCACCTCAAAGTGACAATATCATGGGTTCATTTTAGTCCAGCTCCCAGGCTGTGGCTTCTGGCCTTTGATTTCCTTACACTACTCTGGAATCATTTCTGACTTTAGCCTTCATTACTTCTAAGAAAATCTGCAGGTGATTAGAGTGATTAGCACATTTTGATTTTTCAAAACCCTGTGGCTACTTTTAAACTAAATATGATCTTTCTACTATGAACTTGGCATTTGGTTGCAACTGAAATGCAATCTCAAACTCAATAATCATAGCTACAAGATTACAAGCAATTAGAAATCAGGTGAGGTACATCAAAAAATCAGAATTCACCCAAGGTTCACATGTGGTATTACCATGCTCTTTATTAGGAATGGAAATCGATATCCAAATGTCTACAGTGGAATACAGGGGGTTTAGGTCGTAAAGTCGCCTCTCCTTAAGGCACCTCTCTAATTTTATTACAGATAGCACTGCTGCTAGGTAAATTTATGTTGCTCAGGTAGTTGAACCCTGTAGTCTGGAGTAGGAGGTTACAAGCTAGAACAACCTGGCTGATGCAGGTAAATTTTCCCCTAACATAAAAGTACCCTTCCTATTCTATCCATTAGTTGCCATTAGATCTGCTTCCTTAATGATCCACTAAAACAAATTCTTTGGGTTTTTTCTTACTGCAGATGAAGAGAGCAGATCTCTGCCACAATTCTCTGCAGGAATACATTTACATATGTAACAACTCTTATTAATTTTCATTTTTCATGATTCAAGACAAACTGTCATTTCTCTCTTCACTAGTTAAGTAAATTCTTCTCACAGTATTTCAAAGGCCGGTTTTAGCCCATGTTTTTGTCAGCACATTAAAGGTTTTCTAGTGTTTGAGGTTGACAAGTATTAGTATCTACACGTTTACATTGCAATCAAGGTCTTCATAATAAGAAGTTTCAAATAAAAACCCAGAAGCAATAACTGTGTAATTTTTATGACCAAGCTAGACTTACACAATCAGATTTCAAACCCTGAGGTCCCACTGACTCAGACTCATCCGACTTCTACCAAATATCTAAAGGAAAATTTAAATGATGGAAAAAATAAACCAGAGGAGTTATTATTTGAACTTAGACTGCAAGATAATGCAGATAAAGAGCAGCCCTGGTATATCTAGCATCAAATGGGACACTCAAATGCATCTCCTACAGCGGAGCCTTTTAATGTATTAGTTACCTTGGGTAAAAATCGTATCTTTGTTGAAAGACCTGAGAGAGAACCAACAGGTACTTTATTGTTCCTACAGCTGCTCTATACTGTATTCCCCTCTGTATTGAGGAGTCTAACAGAGGCCTCGGCGTTCTCCAATAAATTTAAAAGTACTGCCGGCCACAGTTTTTTAAACTGTGATAGTTTTTCTAGATCAAAAGGTCATGCTCTGAGTTAAACTTGAGTAGGGAAGCATTTCCTGTCATTCCTCCTCCCAAATAAAAATGGAATCTGTAAGCTTTTCTCATTAGCCAAAAGAGATTTTAATTTAAAACCTTGGAGACAGTAAGAAACACTTAAAGCCAGCCTCTTTTCCTGATTTCTCCTGGGATTTAAGGCATGCTGTGTAATCCAGCTGCTCTAATTAGCACAGCAAACTGCAGTTTTGCTTGTAAGAAGAAACAAATTAAAATTTTATTCTTCTGTTTCTCAATAAACTACACTCCCCAAAGAAAATAAATTCTCAGAAAGGTAGAATAAATTTCACATAACTTTAGTTTGACAGAGACAGGAAAAATGCCTCCAACTTTTTTCAATATACCAGCTTGATTCTTCACTGACATTAATTTTCTGCTAATTTTAATCAATCACACTTGCAAACACATGGCAAACTGTACCACTAACTGGAAGGTCTAAAAAAAAGAAATAGATGACTGAGAATGGAGGGGAGAAAAGTCTTCTACAAATTCACCAACACCATTTACATCCGTACATATGTACAAAGCTTAGAGAATTTAAATGAAGTCATCAGTAACCTCAACGGATTCAGGTCCACTATCTCTCCAGAGTTCACAAGACTCAGACTGACTTTAAAGTGGGTATAGCTACTTTCACACCTGCAAAAATATCTCCACATAGAAAAATAAGAATAACTCTGTACTTTGAGTCCAGGAAGGTCATGGCATACTGATGGTGTTTTGAATAAGAAAACTGGTTCCTGACACATAGCAATGGTTTTAACGGATCTAAAGATGAAAGTACACCTTGTAACTCTCGAGGTTGAAATGTGTTTAAAAATTACACTATAACCTACTTCATACCCAATAGTTTCAATTTAATTCATTCAAAGTCAAGCCATATTAATTCTGAAATTCAAAATAAAGGTGTTACTGTTCACACAGCTTTTGACAAAAGTAACATTCAAAAGGGATGTAAAAGGCAGAGACTTCACCCTCAAAGGTGCATTCACATGGTGGTGCTGGGTAACAACCCCCATAAAAGGAGGACTAAACCAGCCATTTTTCTACAGCAGTGGCTAACAATAGCTCTCAGTCTGTGTGTGTGTGTATATATACACATATATATATACATACACATACATAAAAATGCACTCACGTACATGTACAATGAGGTGGGGTGGAAGTATCATTTCCCATTCTCAAAAAGGAGAATGAAAGAAATCAAACAATACCATTTGAAGATAAGCATCATCATTTTCAAATCAAATGCAAGTGAAACACTTTTTCATCAGTCATCTAGAAATAGCTGTTAAATAAAGCCTACAAGAAAAAGACACATTAAACATTCAGCTGAATGTCAAGTCATGCCCTGACAAAACCAAGAAAGAGTCAAAGTAAATTTATAGATCCAACTTTCCTCTATATTCCTTCTTCAAAGAAAATGTCAGCTTTTGATTACGTATCAGAAATATCAAAAGGAATCTGTCAATACAACAGAGAAAATTTCTGACTACTCCAACCTTACACAAGATACCCAAGAGGCTTCTTGACGCTGCCTAATGGGTAGAAATGCCCAGCTGCTGCTTGTCACCCTCACCAACACCTTTTCTCCTGTCCCTGTGGTACTTCTCTGTCTTTACTTTCTCATACTGGATTCAAAGCTAGTTCCATGACGGGATTTAGGGTCTTAGCAGTTAAGTTCTCTAATACTTATTATTTCAGTCCCACTGCACCCAAAAGGAAAAGCAGAGCCCTGGGCTGGCTGCATGCAGGCCGGGAAAGCATCTGCAGTATGTGAATTTGTCCCAGCCAGAAAGATGGACAGAAAGCCACTTCAGAGCCAGCTGCCTACAGCGTGCATATGACCACATCCAGATAATCAAAAAGTGAGCTGTGTGTAAACCTGCACCTTCACACATCTCACTGAGTACTGCGCTCTTTAGATAGGCAGCCTTAAACTCCCTCACAGCATTACCAAGAGGACCAAGTGGACCCATGGGCTGTCTCTCTGATACCTGCTGGTGCTCACCCTGAGCTCCTGCACCCAACCACCAAGGTGCTCAAACATCCTCTGGTTTAGCACCTGGCATTAGCCAGGGGGCCTCGGCAGGCAGGAAAGCTGTGAAGCAGAGTCAGTCTCTGAAAAGAGCTCGGTCAGGGACAGTGTGGATATATTTGGTTAAGTGCAGAAAAACTCACGCTTAGCACAGTCACCAAAGGAAATGAAGGCTTAGCCACCATGTGCTTAGAAGTAGATCATGAAAGAGCCTACTGCCCACAACACAAAACCAAGACACCTACAAGCAATGTATTCCTCTGCCTGACGCTTAGCATTGCCTACCACTCAGAGCAATGCCAGCCATCTATTGCCCAGCTTCTTCATCTTTCCCACTGGAGCCAATAGCACGCCCCGTAAGCCTGAACACTGGGTGTAAGAAGTTGGGAGGAATGAGTCTTAAGAAAGTGTTTCTACTCCCGGGGCTGTTTCTCCAGCTTAAATTGCATTAGATTTCACACTTAATCTGAAAGCCTGAGAGTGCCATCTCCTAGAGAACATAAATTTGAGTGATATTCTGACTGATCTAGAATATTTTTATTCCAGAAGCTTTGCGTCAGGCTGAAATTTATTATCATAATGGATATTTTATTAGATTTGTAGGTGCTACCACATTAATGCATGCCAGAAGGGAAGACCATATAATTAAAACGTTATGAATAGAAAATTAGTAGAAACACAATTATGAAGTACTTCAACAGAAAACCAGTAGCAAATAAAACCAGCATGAGCAGTCTAATAGAAAAACAGTATTCTATTTAATGTCCATTATGTTATCGATGATACAACATGGCAGACATCAGTCTCCCATGAAGTGCGATTTAGATTGACCATCTAATAAATTGTCAATGTAGGAAGAAGATTGTTTCTTAATTCAAAAACAATTCCACACTGTTCATAGAATAACAGCACTGAGATCAGTGGAAGCAAGACTAAACTTAGCCCACAATGTAATCTTCACTGCAAGCAAACATCCTGCAATACAAATGGAGTACGAAGGTGGGAGTAATTTTACACCAGTTACAAGGCTTTCTAGATGGGTATTTAAAACAAATCTCAGCCATGAAAAAAAGGATTCCTCTGCACCACCAGGAGAAAAGATGATGATTATCTGGGAAAGATTAACAACATTTTGCCATCCTTTGCTCCAGCTGACCAGTAAACAATTCTCTGTGTAAGGAAGTGGGAATTGAGGTGGTAAGTCTTTGCTAAACTCCATCCCTATAATAAAGCTTTACGCTACGAAAATAATACCAAAGGTATGGATTTGTGATTCTCCTCACTTAATTTCTTTCTTAATGCTTTTACTACATTATCTTATATTCTTCTAATAAACATGGATGCTATTAATGAGTGAAAAAAAAAATCAATGCTTCTGTTTATCCTACGCTAATACAAGACAACATCCTTACTTGAATGTAACACCAAATTAAAGCAGCATACCAGAAATTCTAAGCCTCGCTGCACCTCTTTTTCAAAATTTTCCCTCTATGTTTTCTCTCCCTTTCTCCAATAGGAAAATGGATGAGAAAATATGGCCTACACCATCATTCATTTTCAGCTGACCAATTCTCGTCTTTTCGGCTACTAAACTCCACCAAAATCAATAGTCATCTGTCCAGTCACATGCACTGGAACTTAACGGATCATCTGTTTCATTCAGCAATGGTTAAAATGTTGATACATGAGATACTGGGAAACTGCAGATTTAAGTCTAGTAATTTGTGAAAATTTCTGGTTTTTAATGCACTTGATCTGCTGATGAGATTTATTTGATGAGATCTTATTACACAGCAGGTAATGGAGTAATAGAAATGGCAACTTTCTCATTTCCTTATTGATTTTTCCTCTTTCAGCTCTCAAGCAAATGCTTCGAAGTATGGTGGATTTCCATATTTGGAAAGTCAATTAACATCTAATTATTGTTCTCTATGTTTAAAGCAGTACCAGTGGGGAAGGAGAGGAAGAACAACAGTTTTAGTGTCTTCCTTTCTTATGCAACCATCTTGATAAAAATTACTTATCCAGTGTTGTCAAGAATATGATCAAAATGTGAACTGAACTTCAAATCGGTATCGGCAGAGCATACTATATATACATTAATTACTCCATACATATCAAGATCCATTAGTTAAAACATTGCTATCCAACTGTATGCTACACTAATACAAGTGGTAAATACTACCACTGCAGACAGACATAAAAAAAGGATCAGCAGGGATTATTCTAGAACACCTATTTTCTTTTTTCTGCTTGTACATACCCATATAATTTCTCTTGAAAACCTGTGTTCACCACTCAGTTTAAAAAGAGTGCCAAGTCAAACATAACTCAAGGAATTTTTAATCTAAATGCTAGCACTAACTGTTTTATTAATTGTAATAAATGATTTTAAGAGCTGCAATAGATTTTTCAAGAGTAGTGCAAGTTAGACAAAACAACATATTTTATGTGTAGGATCAAATTAAGTTTAACTTACAGGGCAAAATTTGAGATACAAATAAATGAGTAATATATTTCTACTGTCAGATATAACCCAGGAAAGTATTTCTTGTTCCATCAGGAAAAAAACATTAATTTCACTAACATTAAGGCAAAATGTTTCTCTTATAAAGAGTCTACATTTTTTCCTGTATAATCAAATTGTTACACTTATTATTAAAATTGCTCAGGTCTCAAACTGAGCATATTTCATAACAAGGAAAGTTATCTGTATCATGAAGATCGCTAGTTATGTACATATACAAACCCTGCCTGTTCTCCATTTTTATTTTCTTAATTTCTCTAAATAAAATATTTAGGATTGCACAAACCCATTATCCTTCCTGGCCTCCCCAAGTTTCCACTTATCTGTGAAACAATTAAACATAACAGTCAGTGATACAAGTCTAACTAACCATGATCTAGTCTTGAAAATGTTAGCCTGAACAAAACCTTTGGAATTTTCTTCCACCCAAAGAAAAGATGGAAGAGTACAAGTTTTGATCAAAACCAGAGCATATTTAAAGCATCCATAAAATATGTTTTGGAAGAAATCAACTTTCTTAGTTTTCTTTCTCGGACAGAAGTCTTCTGACCCCACAGTGACCGCTAAAATTGCTTTTCTACTCTATCTCTTGTGTCAGTAATGAAGTTTCCCATAAAGAACAGTTCATTGATACATGTCATTCTCTGCAGAAAGGAAATGACATATGGAAAGCAAGGTGGGAGATGCAAAGACGGATAATGAAGATGATGTGCTCAGATACCTTCTCAAAAAACAGGTTCAGTTGGACCAGAGCTATCTTATCTTGTCCAGTTTCCTTCTCTACAACTACTTCAGTTTTTAAATAGCTCTTTTGCAATACTACTGCTTAGAGGATATCGCCTCTTCAGTCTACAAGCAGAAAGCACCTAGTCTGGCCCACCTCGAAGTTGTCAAAGACTGAGAAGGTTTTTCATTAAAGCCTTTCTGATGACATCCTCCACACACTGCATCTCTCAAACAAGGCAATTAAACAAGATTTGAGCTCATAAAACATCATAAATGATTTAATTTTGACCGAATAATTCAGGATTTATCTGGACCTCATAAAAAAGAGTTGCACTGACTGCAAAGCACTTCATTCCAAATTATTCATACTAATTTTTCAACATCAGTTTCAATTTTACCTCTACTGATTCAGAGAACAAAAAGCCTAGTCTAAGGAATCAAAGAAAAGCACAAAGACTTGAAATTGTAAAATGAGCATCCCTTGCCTATATTTATGTAAAAGTCGTACTACCAAACACCATTGAAGCTCATGGTTTATTTAGAAATAAATGTCTTGGACAAAGACTGTCAGCTTGGAGATTGAAACAGAATGACGTGAAACTATAAACAGAAGTTCTGAGAGAGATCATTGTGGCGGCTTTGATAGTTTCTCCACTCTGCCCATTAAATATTGCCACAGAGGTTAGGTCATGTCTTCTCAGAAGACTGGAGTACACCACATCTGAACTACCTGCAGAATTCAGACGTAATGAAGCCTTGTTTAATGTGGCACTTCATTTGAGTGACTAGTCACACATCTGCCCTGAACGGAGCTACTCAAAAGCAGACAGTTCATAAGCTTTGCAGCATTGGCACCTATTGCTGTAGTTGTACACTGTATGGCATTACAAGTCTTTCTTCCTCGTGGGCATTTGAGTTCTGACCTTCTGAAGAGAACAGATGGATTTGCATCGACACCACCTTGCCTGGGTTTTGGAGCTGGATCTAAAATAGCATACCCACAATTACGGAATGAAAGCACAGTTTAAAAATAAAAGGTGAATAAAGAAATTTTAAAAAAATCACATCACATGTGATGTTCTTCAGGAAACATAACACTTTTGAAGATTTTCCAATCATATGCCCAGACTGGAGAGTGCGTGGTGTTCAAAATCCCCCCAAACCACACCATTTTTATATAGGTGCGAAATGATAGGTTTGGGAGGCAAACCAGAGGCTCCCCATTTTGAAGCTTTGGCTGACAGATACTAAACTGCCTTTGCATAGCATGAAAAATGCATCATCTATCACAATATTTACAAAGGATTTCCTGACACAGTGCTTTTTTCCCCCCTCCAGAAAGCAGATGCTGCTGCATGAAAGCTGAAGCTTGTAATGGGGAGATGAAAAGAAAACAAAAAAAACCCCACCACCAAACCAAAAACACCACCCAAGCAAACCGGCACAGAGATTGTGAAGATAATGTGGTCTGCCCAGCTTCTTTGCAAAAATCAGTGTCTCTTGAATGCCAGAGCTTATTTCTAACCTTTGATGAAAAGCCTTACTGAGACAGCAGGATCACACTGTTGCCTCTGATGGGCAGCTGACACAGATTTTCATGAAGGATCTATTTAAAAGGCATTGCTCCTCTTTCTATATTGAAAAACGTGACCTCTGATGACAAGTAACTGTAATTACATTTGTTAACCTGACTTCAGAACTGAACAAGAGAGATATTTATGATAAATTCGGCACTGCTATACAATATATCATCAGTGAAAGCAAAGCTGGTACGGTGCAAACGGTGCAAACTCTTCGGAAAGAGTGCTGATCTTTCCAAACGGTAGCAGCTTGTGTCCTTTGTGCTGTGTATCCAATCAGTCATTTGTAAGCTTGGTGTTTTCCTGACAGCTGGTATATGGACGGAAGATCAAAAACTGTGGCTGTAAACAACATAAGATTTGTTAAAAATAAGATTCCAGCAAAACTACCTCTGCAAAGAGAAAACTAAAAGCTTATCTTGCAGTTTCTATTTGGAAGGTAAATCCTGCTGGATTGGCATGAATTCATTAAAACCCATACTACAGAATATTGAGTTATCCCGCACTGGGCATTGTGTACGTATTTCCAAATTGAACATCGTCTTTCGAGTGTACAAAAAAACCCGTCATCAAACAAGATTCCTTTGATGCTGCTTGGGAAACAGCTTGGGAAATTCCTGCAGTGCTGCTTTGGTCAGTCTTTACGTTAAGAAGTAACTCGGAGAACAAGAGTGCAGAGCCAGATACAGAAGAAAAACCCCCAAACCAGAGGAATATAGCAGACCATACCCAAGGCCTGAACACGGTTACAGGAAGCATGGAACACAGCGCAGCAGCAACAGAAGAAAGCAATAATGATATCCAGTCTGCAGGATCTCTAGGAAATGTCTTGGAAACGGATGTTGCATACCTTACATTCAGTGAACAGGGTTTCACGGGTTTCCCTGAATTAGTAGTTGCAGCTTCAAGACTCAAGGTAACATGAGGCAGTTTAGATTGCTCTGATGTTTTTAACCAAACACCCACCAAGGTATTCCTACCTGAGCTCATGGACTGCAATACAATCAGCACAGTTAATCCATCCTAACACATTTTCAGTTTGGTCTTACTCCTGTAACAGTACTTTGCATCAGCACTCCTTAAAGAATGCTAAGGTGCTGCCGCACTCCCCCCACCCACCTACCCCGTAACTTTCTGAACTGGTACCAAGTAAGAGTTCTTCCATTACACCTTTCTTCCTTAATTCCAGCAGTTAAGTAGGCACTTTGCAATATTCTAAAAACTCAAAGACTTTCTGTCACATTATTGTTAACTCCATGAGATCTCTTGTCTCGTATTAGGCTTCTATTTCTACTAAAAAAAAAAAAAACCAAAACAAAGCCCCAAGTTTTCTTTAGAAGCAGTTGAGAACATTGTCGCCATGAAAAAAAAAAAGTTATAACCAGAAACACCAGAAGAGTGTTTCTGCTTGTCAAACACTGCTCAAATTCTCATCCTATGCGTGCAGATAAGGACAAAGACAGCGGATAGTATCTGGCTGGTCAGCCAGGCAGACAGCTCACATAGTGCAGAACGCAACAGAACCGTTCCAGAGTCATATATAATGCTCATCTAACCTCAGGGTCTTGCCTAACAGTGAACTTTTCCACATAAGTATATGAGTATTTTATACTTCCATTTCTTAAGGTGAGGATTTTAAGAATGTGAGCAACCTTAAATGTGCAGAAGGCACATATGAACTACATGTACCAGTAAGAAAGTACAGGGAAAAGATTAATCCTCAAATCTATAATAACCATAACCTGGCCATTCGCTGAATCGGAACAGTTATGAACAGACCAGTATTGCTCAGACATTAGAGACAGACACACTGCTGGTAATGTATCTGAATTTCCAGTCTTTCAATAAGCCTTTCTAAAAATGCTTATTAGTAGTAAATTCAATATCGTAACAAAGGTTTTCACGTCTAGAATGCTGATTTAAACATCGGTTTATAACAAAACCCATTTACTTAGTATCCTGTCACTATGTTTTATGGAAGACAATAATGTACATAACGGTATTAAGAGTTTAGTGCCAAGTACTAAAACCTAACATGAAAATAATTTCTTTTACAAAATAATACCAGCTAATACAATTTTTTTTTTGTAAGCTTCAGTTACAACTTGGAAAATGAACAATTGCAATAAGGATTTTGATCTGTTATTATTAGATATTGGTACAACTACTCCTCTAAGAATGCATGCTTAAAGTTACTGATAGCAAATGACAATAGTTTCCCAAGTACCTGCACTTGTGCAAAGCATTTGACACTGTCCTGCACAACATCCTTGTCTCTAAATTGGAGAGATATGTATTTGAAGGATGGACCACTCAGTGGGTAAGGAATTGGCCAGACAGTCACATTCAAAGAGTCGCAGTCAACAGCCCAACAAGTGGAAACCAGTGATGAGTGGTGTTCCTCAGGGGTCAGTATTGGGACTGGTGCTGTTTCATATCTTTGTCGGCAACATGGACAGTGGCATTGAGACTATCCTCAGCAAATTTGCCGATGACACGCGGCTAATTACTAAAAGGAGCAGAAGATGGTAAGAATACATTGGACAAATGTGTCAGAAATTACTAAGGCAGAAATGACAAAGACATCATTTATTCTGCCTTATGGCAGAAGAATAGAACAGCAGACCTCAAAATCTGTTCTCTATAATTCTGTAACATTTTTCACGCTAGAAAAAAAGTTCTCCTTTTATAGAAATGCTTCCATGCAGTGAATATACCATACATGGGACCTATTTCTGTGGGTCTCAGAATCAAAAGATTCTTCCTTGGCTTAAAGACGTCAGTCCGATGCTACTATTTGCAACGAAACAAAATTCCATCTAACGCCTAATGCTAAAGTTTAAGTCCACTCTTAAGCATTATGAGAACTCTTTAAATGAATACCTGGATGAATAAACTATAATTTTAATCATTTGCAGCACACAGCTATATATCTTATAGCTGAATTCACAATTACAATAATTGGTAAAAGAATGTAACACTGGACACCTCATCAATCCAGTACAATCCATTCAATAATTCTGTGATTCTACGAATAGGTAATTAGCAAACTGTTCTGTAACATCTTATTAACTAACTAGAGTATTATTTCATCACAAACACACCTTATAAGCCTACAACACATTTTCTTTGCAACTTAAAGCTATCAGTAATTCTTACTGAGATACAAATCACAATATCATTTAGAGTTTGGTTAAACATTTAAGTACAGAGCTTTGAAACAGAAAAAAATACTCAGTCTTCAAAAAAATATGACCACACCTCATTATGGAAAACGAAGAAATAATGTAGAAGAGCAAAGAATACTTTTCATATTCAAAGAGTAACAAGGAAAATGGTGTAAGATTTCCTGTGTTTTACTGAAATCATTTGGATAATGAAATTCATACAGCTACACTCTTGGAAATTAAAAATTAATGTAATTGGCAATATGTTAGGAAGGCCTAAATAATGTGTCTTCATCTACAGAAATGTGGCTGTTGCCTCCACCTTTTCTAGATGTCCAGTGACTATGACATAACTCCAAGAAAGGATTTACTTTGATGGTGGAGAATAGTCAGTCAATCATTACTCAATCAATACTCCTGCTTGAGAAAATAAAAGCCAAGAAATATCCTAAGGCATCCTTCATTAAGCCATATATTAGACATTCCATTTTTAAATAAGAGCATATATTCTAAAATAACCTTCTACATACTACACGTTGAATTCCCAGACTCTGATTCACATTGCTTTTGAATTAAAAGGAACGTACATTTCTCTAAGGAATACACAAGCTGGTTTTATCCCAACTCAATTCCCTACTGGCTGGCAATCTCATCTATCCGTTAGCTGGCATACGTGTTCAATTTCTGAAACTAGGAGTCTGTTTTTGTGAAGTTCTTCAGGAAAATATAATTAGATAATATATAATTACACTTCTTTAATTTCGTATAATTAAATTTCTCACAACTCATTTATGTGATAATATGGCCGTCACTCTACAGAACCAACGCAGCTCGCAAACTAGTGAGCTAGCAGATCATATTCACAATGCCTCGGCAAAACATTATATACAGGAGAAACTGAGGGAAAATATCACTTCAATGACTTGCTACAGCAGCACACGAAGTCTGTAATTCATGCACAAGTGTAACTGGAATCCCAAAGTCAATATTCCTTGTCCAAACTTCAGACACGTATTTCTTCTGCACTAGATAAAACAGGAGAGAATTTTGCTTCTAGACCCACTTTCCTCTGAATCAAACAGACAACACGTATCACAATCTAGCTCCTCTCAGTAGGGAAATTCCTACAAGTTTATACCTCTATAAGTTTGTCTTTCTTTAGATATAATAACAAATAAAAGCAGCATAACAAATAAAAAGAGCAATTGGTTTGGACACTTGCCATTTATTAGTGAAAGCTTTACAGCTTTAAAGATTCAGAGAGATCTTCATAATGATTCAACACCAAATGAGTTGCTATCAACATTAGCTGAATTATTGCCGCTCTGTAATTACCTCTGCGTTGATAAACTTTTCCATTTAGGTTTAGATACATCTAAAAGCCCTGAATCAAGCAAATATTTATCAAAGTTTTCTGGCACACCTAATTAATTATACTAGCATATGTAGTCCATTTTTTTCAAACATCCTGAAATTGAGTCTATATATGCTTTTCACCTTCTGATTGTCCATGCAAACTTCTCAACACAGACACCATCAGAGAAAGAACATCAGCTAAAAGTCATAACTCAAGACTGGCAAATTATTAAGCTTACTACAAAAGAGGTAAGAAATAATAAAAGTAATTTTACAGGAAAGACAGATTATCTTAAGCCCTTTATAAGACACTAATAAGTCTCCAGCAGACCTAAACGAACAAAACCAAAAGTAACACATAACATAATACAGCCAGTGACAGCTCAGAATTCTTTCAAAGCCCTTCCTGAGTAGTTTCTATAAAAAAATCAAAGCTCCTCAAAGTGAAGAGATCAAACTTCTGGAGGAAGGATAGCTATAACAACCGAGGAAAAGGTGAAATACTTCAGCCTTTAAATGCTCACCTCACCCCGTACAAAACAGAAAATTACTTAAATATGTTCCTTTGCAAGAACCACAAGCAATCCCATGAGAGTTTTGCCAAAACTTTTCCATGATCTGATCAGATAAACACCTCCCCCCCATTAAGTACATCTCTTTTCCAAACTTGTATTGCCCTTGACTTTGCACACTAGACAGCAATTAAAGGGGAACATGGAAGCTGTGCAGAACAAGTTACTGTTTTTTCTGTTTGTTTTTATTTAAGTAAATACAGTGTTTGCATCCTTCCTCTGCAGACTCCAAGTTTGGATCTTTTTCTTGACATCTTTCTTAGCTCTTCTGCTATTAATCTATTGGTCCTCCCCTGTAAACAGACTGGCTAGACCCTTTTCTTTAGTTTTAAGCCTGCTTCTCTATATGCCCTATGTTTTATTTTTAGCTTTACTACATTTTCTCAGAAGCATCTCAAAGCTCCATGACTGACCACACTTCCCCTCTTCATCTCTCTTTGCTTTCAAGGGCTTCTCGTTGCAAGCTTGACTCTGAATGTGTCAACAGATTCATCTGTCTCAGCTCGTTTACTGGCTGTTTCATTTGTGTTTTGTCAGCTGCTGGATACCCCACAGCTTTCACTAATGTTTTAGAACATAATGGAATGCTTCTACCAACAAAGTCCTTCCTCTGGGTAAAGTGTCCTTCGTTGCATTTCTGTGGTTCCAACAGCACTCTCTTCAGGTTCCAATTTTGATTTTAGTTATCCTAAATGTCATTCTCCCCTTGTCGATGACTTTGCTTCCCACTCTCACTGAATTAACATCCAAATGTCATTGCCTTTATTCAAGACTCTGCTGAATCTTCTGCACATCTTTAGGACCAAAAAAAAAAAAAAAAATCTATTGTATTGTCTGAAACCTTTGTAATTTTACAAATCCAAACACTTTTATCCCTAGTCATAACGTCATCCCAGAAAGCAGAAATTTGCTCTTTCCCATTACACCCTGCAATATCTTTCTGTCCACCATTAAATTTACAAATTTTCCATTGAATTTCGAACCAAAGAAAGACTGCCACCTCTCAGTGCAGATCCACTCATCTGATTCCTCGCAGTTTCATTTATGGGTGTGTTCCAGTGTCTTCTCCCTGACATATCTTAACGGCTTTTGACTTTGTCTCCTAGCACAGACAGAAACCTTTTCTATCATCCCTTCTGAAACATTTACTCACTTACAATCTTGTCTCACTCATCCTTCTTCCTCTTGCTAAACTCTCTAGAGAATTCAGTAAGTGTTAGACACCATGGAAAAAAGACACTGAACTGTAAAATCGCAAACTTTAAAATACAAGCATTAAGACAAAAGCTATTGCTGCTAAAAAAACCTGTGTGTTTTTCATGGAGGTTTTTTTCCCCACACCATTATAATATAAGCTGTGGCAGCAAAATATGTTCAACTTAGCAAGAAAACACAACTTGAGCAATTGGCCACTGGCCATATGATTCCATCACCTTGTTTTCACATCAAAATATTTGCTCTAAAAAGTTCCATACTAAGAAAAAGAGGCTATTTAGAAATGAGAACAGAGACTTCAGGCAGTTACTTTGTTTTTTCTCTGTGTAATGACATTTTCACACAAAGTAAAAAGCTTTCCATATATTCCTTCCTCTGGTGCATACTTTTATGAGTAAAAGTTAACTACAAAGCTAGATTTTATACTATTGTAGAAGATGTGCTTTCTATCTGTATAAAGCGTAACACTAGAAGTGCTTTGATTAAATGCACACTATATATATTTAAGGATAAATCTTTATCGTTCTGTTACACTCTTTGAAAATGCCTTTACTGAGATTGATTGCCCTCAATAGCATAAAAGCACAGAGCTGTGGACCTATGCCAGTTATCTACTGGTAAGAAAAACAGGATGCATCAACAATAGCTCAGCAGCATCACCTACATTAAAGCCACATCTACATTCATCCTTGGCAGACTACACACAACACAGGACAAGAAAGACCTGTTAAGTACAAGACGGAGAAGTAACAAGCATACATCAGAATATAACACTTGTCCCTCTGTTTCTAGCAGAGAAGCGTGCAAAGTTCATGGTATTGAGGTGAACTAGAGGCAGTTGTCACTCGGACACAGCTCATCTCCTCACAGTCTCAATGCCACTCTCTCTGTAACTCTTCCTCCTTTGAATCTTCAGCAGGATTTGAACTTAAGATGTCCCATCCCTTAACATAAAATAGCCCTGGGTGAACGGAGGTTAAAGCTTAACTTAAGTGACAGTCAGATGGCTAAAGCGGTTTGCCTACTCATGAAACATTTCTCTGTTCCCCAGGAATAAAGTCAGATCTAATACTTTGAGTATCAAAGCGCTAGAACCTACCTGTAGCCTTAAATGACACACAGGCAGAAAAATCAACTAGAAGGAATAAAAAAAAAAAAAGAGCAACTACTGAACTACTTAAGACTCAAAAAACCCCTCATAAATAAAGCACACAAGCACATAAACCGTGCTCCGCTCCTCTAAAGGTACCTGACCTACACAACAGTTTTCTGCAGTCTCTCATGTGTAATAAAATCCTGAAGGAGGGAATAAGAAAAGCTATGCAGCTGCAACAGAAGTAGAAATCATGTAGTTATCTACACAGAAAGTAGATTGTGCTTCCACTGGTAAATTTGTGCCAGATTCCAGCTGTGCTTATGTATGTTGAAAACTCATTATGTTTTTCACCCTTTGCTCCTGACCTTCCAAAAGAGAGGTATCATTAGTTAAGTACAACAGAGCTCCTGCTAGGCTAGCTAATGAGCTTTCTCCTACAACGCTCTGGAAAGGAGCGGAGAAAGACAGACCAGCCTAGGCTCTTGTATTCATTGTTTATCATTGTTCATTTATCAGAGGTGTAACAGACACATCTGGAAGCATATTTGCTTGAAAAATTTTAAGACCATATTGCATGCAAAGTAAAGGCATTACACCCAGTCAGTTTACAGTTTACAGGATTTCACAGAAAACATCACTGGTCAGAAAGCGGTGGATTATTAACACCCACCTCATTAAGTACGATTTATGTTTTCAAATGCAAATAGCACTAAGACTGTAGAAAGTAACACTGTGAGGAAAAAGCTCTCCAGATCTGAAATACCAGGAAGAACCAAAACAATGCACTTTATTTCTGGCAAATGAGGATTTTCAGACTACTAGGGCTCGTTGCATGTGGAGATGGGCCTGGCACACCTCAGGATGAAACACTGTCAGATGAGCCTTCCAAGTTCCATTGCAAAGAGATCACAGACTACTTTAACATGGCCCAACAACCTACAGAATAAATTTTACTACCAATTTCTCCCACTAAGCATATAAAGAAACAGCAATTTGAGATTTTTGTTAAGAAAAACATCAATTTGAGACTTTTTTTTTCCATAAAGATTTGCCAGAGTTCGGTTGGATGTTCTAATACGTATGGAAGGTCTTCATACGTAACAGTAAATGTGAAAAATCAAGAACACACAGACTTTTAATTTACAGCCCCAAAATGCAATGTGTGCAATGGGATGCATTAAGCCTTGTCTTAAAATTGAGTTAGAGAATCAAGTTTAACACATTTTAACACTCATGCTGCAAGTAAAATACTAAACCAATTGCCACTAAACACAGCATTTTGTGAAAGATTTGCCTAAAGTAAATGATTTTAAGCACCTTTTCACATCAGAACTGAAAACAGTGATGAATAGTGAGATTTTTTTGTACAGTTTAGAGTACATTCCATAGAATTATAGAATGATTTGGGTTGGAAAGGACCTTAAAGATCGTCTAGTTCCAACCCCTCCGCCATGCCCAGGGACATCTTCCACTAGACCAGGTTGCTCAAAGACCCATCCAACATGGCCTTGAACACTTCCAGGGGTGGGGCATCCACAACCTCTCTGGGCAACCTGTTCCTGTGTCTCAACACCCTCACAGCAAAGGACTTCTTCCTACTATCTAATCTAAATTTAGCCTCTTTCAGTTTAAAGTCATTACCCCTTGTCTTATTGCCACATGCCCTTGTAAAAAGTCCCTCTCCAGCTTTCTCGTAGGTCCCTTTTAGGTATTGCCAGGCTGCAATAAGGTCTCCCCAGAGCCTTCTCTTTTCCATGCTGAACAACCCCAACTCTCTCAGCCTGTCCTCATAGCAGAGGTGCTCCATCCCTCTGATCATCTTCATGGGCCTCCTCTGGACCTGCTCCAACAGGTCCATATCCTTCTTATTCTGGGGGCGCCAGATCTGCATGCAGTACTACAGGTGAAGTCTAACAAGAGCCGAGTAGAAGTAGAGAATCACCTCCCCTGATCTGCTGGTCATGCTTCTTTTGATGCAGCCCAGCATACAGTTGGCTTTCTGGGCTGCAAGAGCACATTGCTGGGTCAATTTGAGCTTCTAGTCTCAAATGTGATGGATAGTGGCTTAGCAACTTCATTTGCCAGTTCCCTCAGCACCCCTGGATTTCCAAAATCGTGTCAGGAATAAGGTGGCAAAAGTACTAGGACAACTTTACATTATTATTGTCTAATAAAAAGGACAAGCTGACATGTCATGGACCTGATCAAAACTTTCCCATCAAACACTGCAGTCTGGTTTACTCAGGAGTGACTCAGGGAATTCTAGTGCTAGATCACAAGAAATATCTTCATATGCTTAGAAAACATAGAATGTCTCTTAGTCTATATGTTAAGCACTTCCTCTTGCCAATTACAAATGCTTTTATATATAAAAGGATGGACCTTAAGGCTATGCAGTTGATTCCTGCTTGATGGCCCTTGGTAATTACGTACCAGACTGACATCACTGTAATTATTTCCAATAATGTGCTAATCTTTAGCTGTTTGACCACAATGTCACTTTGAAATTAATACCGTTTGGAGACTGCCAACAAGCTGCAGTATGGGTGTCCTATCTATAAACCCTGCTTCAGCAGAATCGTTGTTAGTTCTGCGTCCTGAGTATGTCCCATAATACATGAAAAACTAGTGCCAATGTGGGTTCCTAGTTTGAACAAAGAGGTGGGGGTTTATGTGGTACTTAAACACAGCTTAAAAACTTAAACACAGCAAAAACTACTCAAATCAACTCTCAGGCTTTGTTTTTCCTACATCAGAAAGGCAAACCTTTGGTGTCCCCCATAAGATGAAACTGGTTATGGTCCTTGCTCCTCTCTGTTTCAATTCTACTTTATGCTCCTTTTTCATTAAAAAGGATGCCCAGAAAATGACTCCTTGGGGCTTATGTCATTAACATTTATGTCAAAAAACCTACCATAGGGCTGATACCTCCAGGGCCTGCATTTGCATTTTCATGGGTAAGTAACCTGCTGACCTTGAATAATTTACTTTTGATTCCCATCTGATCACCTCAGCTTAATGCAGAAATTTTACTTTAAGTGCAGGGTCACTGAAGCTTTTTTGCGTGGTGCTGGGCTGCTGGTGGGGGTTTGAGCGGGGAGTGAGGTTTGTTTTGCGGGGTTTTAATGGTTCTTAGAATTATCCAATTTTGTTTGAACAGTATTCCAATCTTTTGCCCAACTAAGAGGAAGAGCTTTGACCTGTACTACACCAGTAATCCCAGCCCAGGAAGAGCCAGCAGTAACCTCAGTCACAGCCTAATCACGGTACCTTCTCTTCGTACCTTCATCAATCAGAAGCACTCTCTCACAGCAGTATCTTTACAGGTGGAGTCTCTTTAGTGTTAGGTTGCTGCCTTAGGTATGACTGGCAGGATTTTGGTGGCAGGGGCTGTGTGCCCTGTGTGGGATGAGAACACAGACTGCCCTGTGCCAGTCCCAGCCAGCTCAGTGACAAAAAGGGCCCCTCAAGCCCGTGGCCGAGCAGAGCAGCCCCCAGCCCTGCTGTGGGGTGTATTTAGAAATGATGGCAGCTGCTCCTGGAAAAGCTCCTTTCTGCTGTGCGCTAGCGACATGAGAGCACAAAGCCAGAATAGCAGGCAGGTACAACATCCCTCAGTAAGCACAAAGATGCATCGAAGAGCTTAGAATCCCCCAGCAAACAAAAAGGCAGCGATCAGAAATTGAGAGAGAGTTTGATCATTGTATTTTTGGAGCGTTTAGATTGCACCATGGAAAGTAAACTACAGTTATCATGTGCCTAGTGCATCGACAAATGGTCAAACTGAAATAAAGAAATCGTGGGTTTGAATTCTTTAGCCAGACTGATTCTTTCCTGTAAAAGGAAGTCCCTCAAAATTGCCATTTCTTGAAAGCGTTTTTGATAAACAAAGCTCAGGCCTGTCACAAGATCTCTTCCCGTGTGACAATGAGTATTATTCAAATGGACACAAATTAACGTTATTGCCTTGACAGGGAGTATGAAAGGAGAATGCAGAACATGATACGACGTTGTCAGTGATGCAACAACTTTCCACTGCAAAAATAAGCAGCAAATAAGTAACACGCAGGTGGCCAGACAATGTGATCCTGCAAAGGCACATTCCAGCTCTGTTACCGTCCATGTGGTTCAGGTGCACTCACATGGCATCAACTCACAGAGTTTCTCCAAACTTCAATACTTACAGCACCTCAAATCAAACCTTCCGTTTCAGGCAAATACAAAGGGAAGAGAAATTAAAGAGAGATGAAAGCTATTCAATTCAATCCACAGTTTTAACCAAGCTCTTTAGTAAAACAGAGGGTATTTTAAAACTCTAAGGAAGATAAAAAGTACTTTACTATCTAAGCATATTACAGAAACGTTGCTTGATTTTAACAAATTATACGTGGGCATTTCTAAGTTTTAAATACAAGATTTTACCAGCGTCCGAAGCCGAGATAGGACATTTGCATAAATGCCAACATGCATAAATACCAAGTTTTACGTTTTCCAGCTATAGTTATTAGTCATCATTCCTCAAAAATTAAGTTTCTCACATTGGGAAATAGCATGCCGTTTAAACTGCCATCTAATTTATCAAAGATCTCCTGTCTTAAGAGGACAATTATTCCCCCTTTTTGCAATGATCACAACATAACACTTTTTTCATCATTTTTTCCTCAGGTATGACCATTCTGCTGTGACTGAAAAAAACGGAGAACAACAGAAAGCACTGAATTATAATCAAAGGCAAAAGAAAATGGGAAAGGAAATAAAAAGCAAATAACTTTCTTCTGTTATCCAACCATTAAAAAATCAGATTTCCAACTAACTAGAGAAGCTATGGAACTGAACCTAAGAGAGGTTTTTGGTAATCTGCAAAAGAAAACATGAACAATTCTCTCCTAAAAGACAAAAGCTACCTAACAGGAACAGCTGATGCGGTCTCTTTTCTAAAACTCGAAGATCAGAAGTTTGCACCATGAGACAAGAGAAAAGAAACAGTAGCAGGCAGAATTCTGCAGCTCTAGGAGAATACGCGTTAGAGCTAGAACTAAGTGAAGATCAAAGAAACAAAATTCTGTATGTTATCTGTGTACATAATGGATAGATACAGAAAATACATCTTTCTCTCATTGTTGGGAAGGTGCTGTGATCCTCAGAATATTTTATTATTATTAGTTTTGGCGTGTAACTATACACTTAGCTGAATGCTTTTCACTGACATTCAGTGAAACACCAGGATATACAAAATTTAGCACATTTCATTTTGTTTATTCTGTTTGGCATACTGAGGAGTGACAGTATGAACATGAAACAAATAATGGCCCAGTGCTCTTTTTCTCCAAAAATCCGACAGCTCCTCAAGGGGCTTGATTATTTACAGCATTTTATCTCTAGTTCCCCTCATTCACAGCTAGAGGTAGTTACTGGATCAAAGAAGTGGAGCACATTATCTGACCAGCCATTATGCTACACCACTGAAGACTTTTGCAGAGTTTCGGACTACAACAGACAGAATAAACAATAGAAGAAATGCATAGCCAGAGCTACAACCATGTTTACTTCATGTCATCTCTTTAATAACACCTGATCAAAGAAGAGGAAGGGCAAAGGTAAAAAAATCTCAGCGCTAGAGTGTTGCCATTTTTAAATCACAATATTAAATATTCACTTTATTTTTGTTGTCTCTGCTCATATTGTCACCATCTTAACAGGATTTTTCAGAGTAGAAAATAATCATTGTCCAATAGGAAGCAGGAATTTACTTTGACATTTAAGTTGTAACAGTTGAAGTTCCCAATAGGCATAATTAGAAATAGGGTAAAAATTGCAGAGAAGTGAAAAACCAGTCAGCATTTGTGCATTAATGTTTGGAGGAATAAAGTCCTATCAGCAAGAGTATAACCAGTCACCAGAACAATCAAACTGGGGTGAAAAGCCCCAGACAAGTCAGACAAGTAAACTCTCAACAGAAATGGTCAAAGAAATTACTTGGGATTTATGAGTGAAAGTAAATAGCCCCTAGACTAAAATGGTAAAGATTTCCCGGTGACAGATGGGAAGATAAATCAGTTACTAAAATGCTGACTTGCTACATTTCTGAATACGTTGTTGGGAAAGAAAACTCATTGACATTAACAATGGAACACAACATAGAAATGGGATAAGTGTTTGCTGAGAAGAGAAAGCGTTGGACTCATCCGTTCAGATCACTTATAAGTGCTGTGATCTTACATGAAGCAATAACCAGTGTCAGCTTTGCCAGCTCTTATCTTTTGAAGCAGCCCTACAGCATACAGAGCATATGGATATCCAGACTGAACTAGAAATACTGAAAAAAAAAAAAAAAATTAAAAAAATCAAAGTTTGACTGAAGAATCTAACTGAAATTATTTTTTGAGTCAGTAACAGGTCAGTCTTGTTGTGATTAATTAGGATCATGATATAATTAACCTTACAGTGTCAGACCATCTGTTCCTGAAAGTCCTAGCAGCTATTCTGAAGTGACATTGTTTTCAATCTTTATATTTATCACTGGCCTGGGTCTGCCTCTAATCCTAGCTTTCAAATATTAAGTACATAGTCAAATCAAAACCAGAATGAAATTAAAACCACAGTTCATTTGGTCAAACAAAACAGTAAAGCAAAACTGTACAACAGCTATAAATAAAACTACAAAATCATCCACACTGCTCTGAGCTGCACACATCACTTTTCTGCACTCTGAGACGCAATATGTTGTTCATGATTTAAGTCAAAAGATGTTTTTAAAGTTCCTTTTTCACCCTCAATACTGTGTGTTAAATGTTAATATGGTGTATCAACTTTTTGCTAAACCAAGCGAAATGATTGATGACACTGCATACTAATAAGTCTATTTCGGTGAACCATTATGTAGTTTTCCAAGACAGCTTTATTTATAAAACATGCCAGTTATGCCTTTTTTTTCATATTGATTCCCTCTACCAGATATGACAGGCAAGCAGAAGCAAGTGGTTCCAGTGACAATCGTTTACCTTACGAGACTTCCATTGTGCTGAATACTTTTTATTAAAAAATGATCGTTAAGGGGTCATTTTGTTTCTAAAGAGTATACAATAAGCTACTAACTCACTGCAACAACTTTATCAACACAAACTTCTGTTGACTTTCTCAAACATATCTACAATTCCCATTTATCTGGGCTGGGGAGAAATCCCAGGGTATTGTCAGATTCAGAGAACGTATTTTAAAGACACCCATTTCTTCTTCCCCTGTCCTCATGTCTCTTTGATCTTACATTGCTATATTTGTCATTTTACAGCCCCCGAATTTCCAGATTTCTGCTTCAAAAACAACTCGCACTAAATGGAGCTTAACTATTTAATGCATCTTTTATACACAGACTATCTATGCAACAAGTTATCACGTAATATAACATGATTCCTCTTCCCCCAAATTGTTCCTTTTCTCTCTTCAACGAATATAAAAGGCTAACATCTAAGATTTTTTCACATAAACCACTGGAAATGTACACAGATGCAAGAGATGCACATCTACAACTTGTATTTCATGTAGTAAACAATCATAGATACTCTTCTAGTCACTCACTCCATCTTCCTTTTAATTACAATTGCTCTTGAAATTTTTCCTGTCCTTTGTTCCTCTTAGAATAGCCCCCACTTGAAGGCTATGATGATAAGAATCTGTTCCTGCTGTATGCTACCAAAACAGGCATTAGCTTAAACAGTTCTTGCCTAGGACACTGAGCAGGTGGACCTGGCACCGTGCATGGTCCCAAACACAAGTCTGCTTTGAGAGCAGAGGCTAGAGAGAGGAAGGACAGAAAACATTAAGAAGTTGTAGAATATAGCTTTGTAAAAAGAAGGTGGTTAATTTAGGAGGTACCTCTTTATTTGCACACTACTAGGATCTAATGTTTCTATATGGATAATGCACAGTGGCTTTAATTTCAGTAGTAATTCTTGATTACCACCACGCAAGTCAAAATGCCAGGGGTTGCACGGAGAACAAAAATCGATGAATACTTTCATAAAGATTAAAAAGGAGAAAATGCTATTTTCAATTTTCTATAGCAGAAGTTGCCCAGTGATACTGCACAGTATCGTCACAGATGTTATCCCACCTTTCCAGTCTTCCTCCAGTTGTTTCAAAAAATACGTTCAGTGTGACCAATATCACCAGTAAGCACCTAATTCAACTGCACTGTATGAACACTGAGCATTTTGGATACAGGACAGGAAACCAAAACTACATAAAGGAGTAGATTTATGGTCATTGGGGTGTATCAGCTTTCTTCATCTGAGTTTAAGCACCCGCAAAACATCAGTATGCCTGAGAGCAGCTGGAAAAGCTTGTATTTCATTTAAACTGTTGAAATAGAACTGATACTGCATTGAAGAAACCTTTATCCCAGTGGCTGCTTACAGACCAAGACTTAATGATTTATAAATACTTTCAGAGATTGAGTGTATTTCAAGGGAACTCTTCGCGTTGTTTTAATCTTGGAACCTGTGTGTCACTGAAGAGGGATAGGAAATGAAGGTTTGCAGCCACAAAGATTGTTCATGTTAGTTATGGAAAGGGCTCAAGAAATACAAACCAGCACTTCACTTACCAAAAAAGTATTATCAACACAAGAAAGACCGTGTCTCACTACTTCCTCCAACTTTTGGAGACTTACTGAATTAGGTAGGTAACAATACCAGGTAGTAGTACTATGTGCTGTGCTGTCTAGAAAAACTTTGCAGCATAATAAACAGTTGTGCTGTCCGACACCTGAGGACCTGACCACAGCAGTTGCCTCAGCAGCTTGTATTGAACATCCTTGGGTTATGGATGCCAAAGGGAAGAATAGACACAATTAAGGTCAGTTTTGAAACACCACCACTGAAAAGTGTTAGGAAATAATCAGAATATGTATCAGAACTTGGTCCAAACTGATATAAAGTTACAGTAAAACATGTCTCAATTTCCCATTACCACCCCTGTGGCTCAGCAACACTGAAAGTTATCATTCAGGAGCACAGTTACACTGAGGTAGAAAAAACATCGCTTTAGGACCAACAGCTGACACCTCACTGATATTCTTCTTCCTATGGTATGTCTTTGTTGGCTTTTTAATAGCTGCCATTTTGGAGTTCTAAGCTAGCAAAAACTACCTACTATTATTAGGGTTTTTTCAATTGTATTTTCTTGAATAACTTAATAACTCCAGAAAACATTAACTCAAAATTAATTCTCCTCAAGGTGGGCCAAAGTCAAACCTGTTTCAGAAAAGATATCCACTGCTTCAAGATGTAGCTTAACTGAGAAATGCCAGAGCACAAGTTTTGATTACTTTTTCCCAGCACTTATCTTTTAGTGTTAAGTATCAGTTAAACTCCCACAGAAGTTTTCCACATCTGAAGCCCATTCTGAGTGGTATTTATTGTTCAAAACACCCTCCAATCCAAACAGCTGCCTTCTTAGTTCACTCCCGAAAGCTCCAAGGACAATATCCTAAGCCATCTCATTCGAAACCCAGGCACAACAGGCCATATACTAACAGACAAAAGGATGACAAAAAGCGATAGCCCAGACAGAGGGCACCGCTTCGCTGCTACTTACAGTAATGTGGTTATATTCTAAAGAGGAAGAACAAATAGAGAAAAGTCAAACATAACCGTAAATTCCCCTAAGGACTACAAACTGTCTTAGGGGACATCTTTGTTGACCAGTTTTTTTCTTTTTTTGGATGAGCATGTTGATTTATTTTTTTTTCCTGTATATAAAAATAGGGGAAAAAAACCCACAGAAAGCCAATCCCTAACCATCAAAAAGGAACTAGGAGTTGATTGCTATGACATAACATTACTTTCAATGCAGGGTTATGAATGATGCGACGGAAGCTGTAATTACATTTTCATTTATAACATCACCACAACTTTGTATCTCAACTGCCCCTCAAACTTTCAGGATTTCCCACATCAAACGTGTCCTTTTAAAGGCAGGAAATATCACTGTTACCAGCTGGGCTCTTATACAAGAAACAACTGGAGGATTACTGTCGCGGAGGCATCCACAAAACAGACAGCAGCAGCTATCTGAAAAACGTGGATTTAGTACAATCACATTTGCCCGGCACTCCAACTGACCAAATTAATGACAGGTTTGGATGTCAGTTGGGAGTGTATTACTGCACAACAGATTTCTGAACACTGCAGAACACACTCTAAGGAAGATGAACCACAGTGTGCACAGCTCACTGATACAAGGGGAGAATCTCCCACTTAGAGATACCAAGAGGGTCACTCACCAGCACCGGGGTGAGGGTCACTCAATCCCAGGGAGATACACTCAGACAGTGTCCTAATCCGAGGGGAGAGTCTCCAACTGCATCACCTGCTGCTCCGAGGAGAACCAGCTCCAAATGCTTCTCTGGCAGGGCTCCATTTACACCCTGGTTGAGTGTGAGCTATGGTCACTTTCAGTCCACACAGACCAGAGGCAGTTAACGGAGTCTAGACGCGAGGCACCAGGTAGCCCTGGGGGGTGGCACCTGATGTTTATCAGGTACTTCTGCAGGGCTCTGTCCCCTGTGCAAGCTCCCTGCAAGCAGCCAGGGGGGATGCACTGCCACAATTACATGTAGTCTACTTCTAATTTTCTTGCCCAATATTTTGTAGTGTTCTACTTTTGTGAGCTTCATGGCACTACAGGGATTAGGCATACACACCGATGTAACACGAGTTCAGTGCGAAAACTAGAAGCACTCTGCTTGAACTAGGGAAAAAAAACATCGAGTTATTGCTGGCAGCTGGTCATTATAATTTTGGTTTTCCATGTGTTAAAGCTTGACTCGTTCTTAACTCTGTTCTTTGCAGTGCTGCTGACAGTCTTTGTCTAACCTTGTTGTTAAGGCACGTTCACTCCTGGAACTGCTGGACCCATTCTTTCATCTTAGTTTCTCTGCCTATCCTTCAGAATGATGCTGTCTGCCAAACAAAGGCCAAGAATGTGACATCAGACCTCTTTTCCTTTTTTTGACAGCTTATATGAGAACCTTCAAATTTTCTAATCAACTTCCCTATTTTACACAGCAACACTCAGAAAGAAGTACGAGGGCAGGATATTTAATTTTCAACACTGTGAAATAGAATACTCCTCTTGGTCACGCTGCTCAGAAAAATTAAGATATCACAAGAGCTGGGAGAATTATTTTTTAAGGTTCTTTTCCCCTTTCCTTGTACATTTTCAATCTGTACAGCTATAAGCAATTTTACTTGACTAAATTCATAGGACAGACTGAAAAACAGGAGCTGTAAACTCAAGCTGTGGTGGATGTGTCACTGCTTCCTGTATTATAATTTCTTTTCCACACGGATAGATGGAAGGTTAATTTATTGCCACTTACTGTTTGAAAAAATAAAGCACAGGGGAAGACATGTTGTCCCTTCCAGATATATGGCTGGATTTGGAAGAAAATCAAGGTCAAAAATGAAACAGCACGTATGCGGTGAGTTCTGAATACACAAAGTAAGAGTGAGACAGAAATAATAATTAGCATTCAGGATTCCAACCAGAATTTGTTGACTTCAGTTACAGCTACTTAGTTTATCCAGTCATGCCTGGGCAGCCTCAATACTTAGGTTTCAAAGTGACTGGAAATTATAATGCTATTTTCATTTTTCTCTAAAAATGTATTTTGCTGGGCCATAAGATCCATGCTGAAAGCCTGAACCCGGTGCTCAGCAGCAGGATTATGCTGTCTATCTTCAGAGCAACACCTGTGCACGGCACCGACTTCAGCTATCTGCACAGCAAAGATGCTGCAGAAAAGGTGCACGCTCAAGCTCCAGCTCCCGCGACCCTCCTCCCTCCCTACAATCCAAATCTACCCTTCCCACAAAAGCCTTTAAGTCCCTAAAGGAAATATGAAATCCCCAAGTAATATTGACTTTCCAACCCTTGTTTACTCTTGAAAAATTCTTCAGTTCCGCTTCCCCTTCCCCATTCCCCTCCCCTGCCCAAATACTGGGAGTTAGTCTGCTAGTGCCCTTCAAGAAAAATCCCCAAAGAAATCAAACTTAAACTTCCCAGGCTCTTCAGGACTTCCCTGGTTCCCCCCTCTTCCATAACGCCCACTTACTTTCATGAAGCCTTACACTCTCCCAGCTGTGCATAATGCGGACAGTTGCTTTATTCATCCCAGCTAACTCACTTGTTTCCGCTTCAAAATATCTCCCTGATGCAATCTGCAGAAAAGTTTGAGGTTTAGTAGCTGACTTTAACTTTCTTGCCACTGATAAGTTTACTTGTGCCTGAATAACCTAAGAAATTAACTGCTAGACCTGAAGCTTGGTGGAAGTACTGCCTTGTACTAGGACAAGATCTGTTACCCCAATGCGCTTGGAGTTAAGAGTTTAGTTTCAAGACGAAACTAAACGAGATATAAACACAAATCAAAATTCCATGGTGAAAGGTCTGTAATACTTAAGAAAAGAGGAAAGGTTTGTGTGATGATGCAGTCATTTAAGACAAGTCGTTAATACACATGCATACATAACCACTTCACTGGTGTCACTGCTGAGAGTTCATAAAATCCAGTTTAACTATAAAAACCAAATTCCTCTGAAATTCTAGATACAAAAATAATATTTCTCTTCCAAACAATTTGGAAGACATATGCAAAAGTTCTATATATGTAAATTATGAATATGAATCTATATTTCTAACACCTCTGAATTTTAGGAAGGAAGAACATCCAGATTTCAAAGGAAAAACTCAGTTCTTGGTGTGGATTTGGAGCTTATTTTCATGGATTTCAGAAGTATGCAACTTTGGGAATTAAGTACAGACCTTTAGATAATGATATTTATTATGCTCTGTATTAGGCTCTATACGTGAAATGAAAAAGCATGACAGCTGCATTCCGGCTTGGTTTATGGCACAAGAAAAATGTTACTAGCAGAACATACATAAGATTTAAAGTTATATAAGCAAATATAAATGTGTATACATGTCAATCAGCTGTCAAACAATACACACCCACATTAAGAACAGAAGAGAGAAGCAGCACCACAATAAAACCTCAAAAATCCTTCCCCTTTCATTCTATGGTCCAATGATTATAGGACTGGAGTGACTCAGAATGAAGAGATTAAACACTATTCTTGATTTTCCACTAGTCTGCTGAGTAAACTTTGGCAAATCCCTTGACTTTTCTACATGTCAGCATCCCGATTTGTCAAACTGGTGTAGCAACACTTAATTCCTGTATAAATTACCTTGACATCCCGTGAGGAAGACAAGCTTTACTGTAACAAACCGAAACAATTCTGAACCATTTAGTAATAGGTTTAATGAGACTCATAAATGCATATCAATTTGACTCGGTTTTTTCAACTTAGAAAGGAATGAGTTTAGAAGTCCAAATGCATATCTTGCTTTACTAGTTAGATATTCTATCTCTGCAATTGTTTCAACACTTTCAGGACATAAAACAATTGCCAGAAGACCTTTCGGCTTGTTTTCCAATGCTGATCTCAGACAAAAACTTATGGATTATTCCTCTTTAATATGTTTACGAAATATCTCCTTAGTCTAACCTACATAACTTACACAAAATAGCCTATCAAAGGGCTGAGAGTTAACTATGGATCACTACCTGTGGAACATGATTTGTTTTAGTCTTTCATTTTAATTCAGAAAAATTAGGCCATTCTGCTAGTATTGCAGTTATAAGGAGGGCATTATACTTTGACAAAAGTCTTACTTTCCATGGAATAACAACTTCACCTGAGGTACAGCTGGTTTGTGTTTAAAATTCTCTTTATACACAATTCTCTTTACATACACTGAGCTTCTAAAGAAAACGGAAGATTGCAAACCCATCTTTACCTCAATTCTATCACACACAGACCAGTAAAAATCTCATCTGCTCCCAGAAACTCCTATCTGAAGAAATCAGATTGCAGAAGGCCCTCTCTCCCCTTCCAGAAATGACCTCTGCATGGTTAATATACTAACATGCCTTTTCTCTCTGACAGTGTTTTCAGCTGTTCCACTGAGGGTTAAACTGCCTCTAACCCATCACCTTCAGCTGCTCTCATTTGCAGACCACAGTTTCTCACAATATTTTACATCCCTATTAAGCATTCCAGGTTAACAGAAAAACTTTTTAAGCATTGAAAAACCTTTCAAAGAATCTAGCTCAATTTTTGAAAAAACTGATCACTGAAAGAGCGGAAAGATTTTAAGGAGAAAAGTCTCAAGAGACCACTAGATACGTGCATGTGCTGAGGAATGCTGTTTTAATTTTAAAAAACCATCAGAGACTTGGAAAGATGAGTACAAATCTGACTGCATTTCACACGCTGAGACAAAAATAAAGAGTTCTTTAAATAGGTCCAATGTTTCATTACATTCTAAAAGTATGGTAGCTGCAGCTTTCCAGTTAGACACAAAATGTGAGGTAAAAAGCTTCACGCACACATCAGTGACTCTTCTGCGGTTGTAATTGCACGAGATTACATGAAATTGGCTTGTGCTGAACATTGGCCCAAAAAGGCTTAGATCTATTATGAAGTTCTCTTCTTCCTTCTTTATATAGACTGTAGGTACAATTATCAGCAAAATAAAAAGCAGCAAGGTCACATTATCTTTTCCACTAGAAATCCCGCAATTTGAAGAAATAATCTGCAAAGTTTATGGTTAGCACCTTTCAGATTCCCGGTAGTTGTTACAACACATATATTCAGGGAATATCAGGTACAAGCAAATACATCTGAACTTTAAATTAACAGTCACGTTCCATTCATCACAGTAACTCTAATGTTATGAGCAGCTGGCACGCTTCCCCAGTAACATAGCATGTCATATTGTAAGTAAACGGCATCTAGAGTTTAGTGCTGGAGCTATTCTATAGCACTTACTACAGTAACATTCCCAACTAACTTAAAATACCATGAACCTGAGCTTGCTGTTGTGTTTTCAGTACTTGGCATCTTTAGGTTAGTTTATAGGAAAATGCTTGTAATGGCTTCATGCATTTCAGGTTTTATTTTATATATATTTTTATATCTATACATCTGTAACTAGGTATACATGCCACCTAGAAAGAATGGAAGATGAAATGATTTTGTGAAATACTTTGCCTGACAGAAGTTACCTTTAAAATGAATCAATGTTTCAATAAGCAATTTTGACTGCACACAATATTATGATAAACGTAATGACGGAATTCATCAGGCAACCACCAATTACCCACATGTAAGGCACTCATTGCTAGATATTAATAGAGCTGTATCCATGCAAAAGTAAAATACAGACTTATATCACCACACACAGATGCTTCACTACAGACTCAAGTTTGATAAAAAGTGATTAATTGAAAGTGATTTTTGTGGTTACACTCATTTTTAGAAAGGACAGCAAATGGCAGTTCCAGATAAGAATATGCTGCATTTTCTCTCTCTTTTTTTTCCCCTAAATAGTAAAATATTTTCTTTTAGAATAAATTGAATGCTTGGTAACCAACGTGTCTCTAATGGGTATGAACTGAATGTTTTTGCACCAAACTACAGCATGACATTCAACTGAACATTTTGCCATTTGCCATTGTTACTGAAGAACCACCGTCTGACATAATTGCGTGAAATCTTGTTCCTTTGACCTCTAATACCACTCAGTCGCCACTACTTTCCATTTTGAACTAACTGTAACAACACCTGAACCATATACTACTTGAATTCTCAACCACTTTAATGGCTTTCCATCTCACTTGATAATGTGACTTCCATAATATTCCCAATAACGTAAAAGATTAAGAACTTCAACCCCCACTGCCCTGCACATGCTCCATTCATTTATTTGAAAGACCAGCGTAAGTTTTCCAGAATAATTTAACTGTATTTTCAGTTAGATTTTTTCAAGGGTATAATTGCTGCAAATGCCAAAGGTGTAGAATAGCGTAAGAGTCAACACAATATCACTAGACTTTCAAAAAGAATACCTGTTTGACACTCCTTTGAAGGTGACTGATCTCCCTAACAACTTTAGATAGGGTCTAGAATAAGGTAGAGAAAACACAGCATGACATGGCCATAAGACTGACCAAGAAGAAAAGCCCACTACTAACAATTATTACAATACAAGAAGTTTAACCAACACCCTATAGGGTAAAAGGGGAGAGAAAAAACAAACCATAGGTGATACAAAATATGAGAAAATTAAGATAATAAATCACAGAATAACTGAGGCTGGCAGAGACCACTGGAGGTTACATGGTCTGACCCATGCTCAAAGCAGAGCTCATATCAATTAGACCATGATGTTCACAGCCTGAACCCATCAGTCTATAATGCTGCCAAGGATGGTGATGCCATGCAGAACCACTAATCCCACATCAAGAAGAACAAATGCCATGCGTTAAAACAACAAGGTGCCCTCACTTATGTCCTTTGACAGACAGTAGCATGACAGCTGATGGTGCAGGCAGCAGCTGGTCAACTCCCTTCAGGTGCAGAGGAGATAAAAAAGACTTTGCTTGGCCTCTTAAGGAACAGCTCTCCTATGATCTTTCGCTATTGCAGGCCAGAGACTGGCACTTTCAAGGGCAACATGCCATCTTCTGTTGTTCTTCCTTAAACTGCAGGGTAAGCCTACTAGAATATTTCCTGAATCCTGTGGAACAGAGCCCAGAGATCATCAGAAATTAGCTTGTACCCAGGAGTGGCAGCAATGCTCAGCTCCTCTAGATGCTGGAAATCACCAGGACTGAATCACTAGCCCCATTCAAAACAAATTACTAACCCCTACTGAGCAGGAACAAGCCAAATTATCCTTTCTCCGTTAAGGAGCTTTCTGTACTCAGGCTTTGCCTGAGCCACACAGCAAGATACAAGGGCAATGGATGCCCATCCTCAAGCCTCCAGCATCGTTCAGCAGTATTCAATCAGATTGCTAATCATTTCAGGTTCCTAAAATCCAGTGCACGTACGGAGACTCCTCCCTCATTAAAAGCGTAAAACTGATTGAGAAAGACGGCTTTACAGTTGGTAAAGAATTAGAACTCTATCTGAATAAACTCACCAGCTAATGACCAAAGGGAGCTAAACTAGCTCTGAAAAGCCTGGCTGAAAATGTGTGGCTGTCATGGTATCTCTAATTGCCACAGATGTTCTTTCTAATGTAATTATATTTTGCAGGTTCACCAAAATGCAGATCTTGTCTTAAAGGTCCACAGCTGTATGCATTGTGCAGCAAATCACACCCTATACAGAGAACTAGCAGCAAGTTCTGGTTAAGTGTCTTTTCCCGGACTTAGAGTTACCTCCACCATACTGTTAAACTTTGCACAAAAATTAATCTGTATTGTAATTTTTAATTTAATGTTAAAAAGAATTGTCTACATGACTGTACTTTTCGTCTAACAGCAGAAATTCTACCCAATTTTCCACCTTCAGCTAAGTTGAAAGCATAAAGTTTGTACATTTATTTACAAAAATACAGATACATACTCATAGGTTCTTATTTCTAAAGTCACACCTGCTTCCCATGCCAGTTAAATATAAATCCTAATACAGTGTCTGGACTAAATATGCTAAAGTAACACTTTATGAAGCACAAGTTAATGTTTTGAGAGAGAAAAATAATTCACGCTGTTGGACTGGTAGTGGCAGTAAGATTTAGAGATAATTTTCCTTTTGCTTTGTGTAGGTATGCTTAGAAAGGACAGCACTGGTGTGAATGCAGAGTGATAAGCAATTAAAGAGACAGAGGAGTGCAAAATTGCCACTGTAGAGTTAAGGCTTTCGAACTAACAAAAGTATTCACAAAAAGAGTTAAAGGATCACTGCATACATTTCCAAACACTTCTACAAGCAGCCTTTTACATGAAAAATGACTGCATCCCTACGATGACTTAGAGAGGAAATGGATGAGTTCCTCTTTGAAAATGGTCTGTTAAGAAGAAGAAAGTAATGACACGAAATGTATCAAGCAAGTTGCAAGGCCTTCGATAACCAGGTACCGGATACAGCACAGCGGGAAATCTGTGAAAAAGAACTAATCTCGATTTGCAAAAAAAATATCTATGCTTTTGTTTCTCAGAGTCCTCTCTGGACTGCATAGAAACTATTCCTGCCATAACTTCAAACTCCACAAGCTGCCCCAGAGCACACTTCCTGCAAGACGGAAAACGAGGACTCTGACAGCAAAGGTGTTTATTTATCTAAACATAAGCTTTGGCTAACATTTACCTAGAACAAAGTAAATGTTTAAGTGCTAAACCCAGTCTTTAACAGTTTTGGAGGTGGGGATTTTGTCAGTTGTTTTTTGGTTTGTTGGGGGGTTTTGGTTGATTGGTTTGGTTTTTAGTTTTGGTTTCTTTCTTTCTTTTTTTTATAAACCATATTCCAAACAACTCCAAATCCCAGCAGGATGGATTCAGGCTTTTAACCTTTCCTCATTGCCCCAGTAATTTAGCATAGCACCTGAAGAAGCATTTCCTTTATTCAGGACATATATTTGTTTTGGGTTTTGGTGGTTTGGGTTTTTTTTTTTTTTTTTAAGAAGCACGATACTTTTTTCCTTTTAAATAGAGATGAACTGTGCTGGGAAACACAAACAGCACATTTTTCTCCATCACATTCATAGCAACCAGACAGCAACCTCAAAACTGTAAGGTTTTCTTTGTTATTTACTGAAAGTAAGAAAAAAAAAAAGGTGCTTTGACCATGTCAAAACTAGTGCAGACATTTCTAACTGTTTGAAAACTATAGACAACAGCAGAACAAAAGATTGTCTGAAGATGTAAGGAATGCATTTCCAAAAAGTTTCGTGCCTCTTCTGTCTAGAAAGGTAGGAGCAAAAGAGTAGCAGCATTTGTTTTCTTTCAATACCCTATTCCCAAGCATGAAAAGTTCATATCCAAGAACATACACAATTGATAAAACTAATACTGAGAAAAGAAAACATCCATATTTCCTTCAACAAAAGATAATATTGTTCAAACCAGTGGGGACAGCAGAGACTGAAAATCTTCTCCAGGACTTTACAGCTTAGGAAAGCTAAGGTTTACCTTCAGATCTTGTCTGTCACAGTTTAAGTATAAATAATAATAATTAAAAAAAGTTCTCCGAAGCCACTTGTGTGCTCATAGAAGGAAGCTGGGTTTCTCAGTCAGATTAAGCTGACCTTAAACTGTTTCCATGTATTTATCAACCATCTGGATGCAGGGGCTGAATGCCCCATTAGCAAGTTTGCTGATGACACCAAACTGGGAGGTGCTGTTGACTCTCTTGAGGAACGAGAGGCCTTGCAGAGGAATCTAGATAGATTGGAGCATTGGGCTATCATTAATGGGATGAAACTCCAAGTCCAAATGCCGGATCCTGCACCTGGGAAGGAGTAATGTCAGGCACAAGTATAAATTGGGAGAGGACTGTCTGGAAAGCAGTCCTGCAGAAAGGAATCTGGCGGTGCTGGTTGACAGCAGGCTCAGTACAGTCAGCAGTGTCCTTGAATGCGTCCAGAGGAAGGTAACAAAGCTGGTGGAAGTGCTGAAAAGTATGTCCTGTGAGGAGTGACTAAGGACTTTGGGCTTGTCTAGTTTGGAAAAAAGGAGGCTGAGGGGTGACCTCACTGTTCTCTAGAGCTTCCTGGGGAGGGAAGTGGAGAGGGAGCTGTTGATCTCTTCTCCCTGGTATCCAGTGCCAGGACATATGAGAACAGTTGAAAGCTGTGCCAGGGGAGGTTCAGACTGGACATTAGGAAACGTTTCTTTACCAAGAGGATGGTGAAACACTGGAACAGGCTTCCTAGAGAGGTGGACAACACCCCACGACTGTCAGTGTTTAAGAGGCATTTGGACACTGCCCTTAACAACATGTTTTAACCTGGTCAGCCCTGAATTGGTCAGGCAGTTAGACTAGAGGATTGTTGTAGGTCCCTTCTAACTGAAATAGTCTATTCTATATTTAAGCTACCATGCTCTGAGGAAAAGCTGACTTTGCTTTCTGTCTCATGGAGTCAATGTTTAATACTGTGCTCAATGTAAGCTAATCATCCAAATCACCAGAGATGAATCTCATCCCTCTGTTCCCCTTTAAAACTGGAAGGTCAGGAAAAAACCAAAACACCACTCCAAAACCCCCAGATCAACAGAAAGACAGTTTATTACTACGGGAAACCCAGTTAAGGAAAAGACATTAAGTCCACAGTCACTACTCCTATGGTTGACAAGTGTGGCTTCCAGTTCTACAATAAAAGGAAGCTTTCTCATTTCAAAAAGTAACAGCTCCAAGAGATAAGCCCTGTACATAAGAAAGCAAGTAAGCACTCGGGTAGATGTTTCACAGAAAAAAGTAAATCTACCATCCAGATACAATCCAGCCTGGTTTTGCTTGCTACTCTCACCAAGCTAAGGCTGTTTCCACAGTCTTCAGGTGTAAAGAAGTAGTTAATATATTGTCTTGCATTCACATGCTAGAGCACTACGAGTTAGACTCCAGGGAAATCTCTGCAGACAGAGCAACAGATCCTGCAATTAAAAAAAAAACCCTCAGGCTGGGGACCAAATCTCATTGTTGGAAGCACAAGTATTACACAGAGGGTCTGGTCATTCTGATCTCAAAATTTCTTTAGTGCGAATGTGAGACCTGAGATTCTGCTCTTCCTCAGAAGAAGGAAAAAAAAAAAAAAAAAAAAAAAAGGCAGGTGAACTGGGAGACTAGTTCAGTAGCTATGCACAATCTCCTAGCAGCCTTGCTGTCCCTAATCCACCATGGAGAATGTCTGATGTCGAAGTTGATTTTTTTCCTTCCCTTTTCTGTGTGTTAAGAAAAACCCAGCCATAAACTACAGTTACCTAGTGCACAATATTCAAAACAATTCAAGTATTGAAATAAAGCAACCTTTTTCCACAGTGCATGAAAAAAGAAGCTTCTGTTCATTTACTTCTCAGGCTCCACTGTGGAGAAAGCAGAAGCGTTGTACTAGCATTGACCAGAAGACAGAAAGAAGTTGCTTGTTACTAACGGGCAACTTGCACAACACCTATGGTTACTACATACAACCTACTCCTAAAGTGTGCTGGAAGAGGTAAAAGGAAAGCACTCTCCAAGATTTCAGAGGACACCTCTAGAAAACAAAAGGAGGGAGGAAAAGAGAGAGAAGACCATATTGCAGATGTATGTGTCGCTAGGAATGAAGCATGACTGATAGTGCTGTCATTTTAGAGAAGACAGCTCAACTGTAGCTATTTTTAGTTACCAACTAGTTACACTGCACAGAAAAAACACTTCTTAAAAAAAAGAGAGATAGGCATTTATGCTAGGAAAAATACAGCTTATTTAAGTGAAGGATTCCTCTTTAATGGAAATGGTACCAGATGTCTCGTTTCAGTTTGAAAACATCTGTTTTTTCTGTATTTAAAGTTTCTTCACAAAAAAAAAATTCACTATATGGTTGCAAATCTTTAAAATCCAGATCTTCAAGATTTTCAACAGCTGGTTTGCACAACTGTCCACATCAGTACTTAAAAGAGAGGGCAGACAAATTCCATTCACAGTGTTTCTCCTATTGAGACTGCAGCCAACAAAATCAGGTTTTTTACCCACCTCACAATACACTCTGATGCAACCTCACAGACCATTGCTGACTTGCACGACGGCTGTCAATAACACCTCAAAATCCAGCTAAATGCCTGTTTTATTGTAAGTTTTTCCTTTTTACACTTTAAATTACTATGTGTTCCTTTTACAGCAGATTTGAAAGGACACACACACACAAACCTGCCTATGCTTTACCTCTGAGTAGGCATATGCGAAACTTCTTGTATGGTATTTTCCCTTCACCTGATAACACTGACCTTGGATCTTACATGTTACAATTTAGTAGAAGCTTATTTTTTAAGCTACAGATTCAAGTATCATTTAATGAAAAGATACTAAGAAAATAGACTGCTGATTCTCTTGAAGAACGGCACAGCAAGAGAGAAATTGGACCCAGTGGAGAAGTTCTGCTCTAGCATTTCCATTCTGCTGAATGATTTAATCTAAGGCTATAGTCAGGGTATGGCCGGCTTAATGATGTCGTTTCACACAGAATTAAGCCTTTCTGCCCCACCACTTCACCTCACTCAGCCAAGGACTGTCATTTCTTGCACTTGTCTGCTGGTGTACACAGTATTTCATGCAGAATCAAAGGTCAAGTACACTTACTAAGCCTGTGTGTGTTTAAATCAAATCAAATTGCCTAGTACTACTCTGTTCTCCTGAAGTTATAAGAAAAATGTTAAAACTATTTTCACGGTAAAGCACAATCTCTGATTGCAAGGAAGGATTACAGGCAACATCACAGTCTATGTAACAGTCATTACAGGAACAGGCACCTGTTGATAGCTACTGTAGTTCTGGGACATCTTCCCAGAGCCATTTGGGAGGAAGGAGATGACAAGGTGCAGGCAATGTGGTCAAGGAGGAAGGTAACCCATACCACAATAGTGTTCGAACATTTTTTTCTGTATGTCCTCTGCTGATGTTTTCAGTAGAGGCAGTGTTATATTATCCTAGTTAGATGCTCTTCTCAAATGTCATATCAATGGCATGGTAAAAAATAAGTTTTATATATATATGCCTTTTTCAAAGCAGTATATCCTGTCTCTAAATTCCTCAAAACATGATGCTTTCTCTTGTTTCAACACACTACCGGCAAATGTAAAAAAAGAAGTAAGTCTGTATCCTCTGTCATAAATTTTCTCTCTCCACTGTTTGGTCATTAGTGGTTCTGTACATAAAGCATCAAGGTCACAATAAATGATTTAGGAACGGAAGAAATGGTTTGAAGAGAACCTGAAAGAAAAAACCTACCAACATCCTACAAAGATTTATTTAGGACATCTCATTCATACAGTATACACTTAGTCTTAGAATCAGATATTTACATTTATCAAGTATGCCCATGACCTTTTAATTACCGTACTGAAACTCCTTAGTCACATATGAAAACCCACTGTCTCCAGAGTTATATAGTCCCAACCTACAAAGGTCCCTGAACCTGAAATAAAGGTAAATCACTGTGTTTGATCCTGAAACATAAACATGTTACACCGGCAATGACTACTGCATGACTGAAAGCACGCTGTCTCGATGAGCAACTCTGCCCCCCTCAATACAAAAAGTTCATGCCAAGAACTATGAAGAAGAACACGAACTGAAATCTGGAGCAATGCTTCCTGCCACTGCATTTGGCTTTTCTAAAATTATTGTGATGAGGCCAGCAACTCCATTTCCAACTCCTCACCCTAACATTCCTTCCAGCATGAATGTAACCAAGTCAGTCCCAGACAGAGACTTGGAGCCTTCACTGTGGTCATTAAGTAGAAAACTCAGTCACCAAATCACTTCTGCATCTCCCATCACCACAGATGTAGGCTTATAACTATCACAAAAAGGCCATAGCTGGTTTATTCCTCAAAAGGACTTTCAGGTATGTTCTAGTAAAAAAGACAACCTTAGGCACAGTTTTGTAGTAAACTACATAAACTTTGTACCATAACAAGATCCCCAAGGGTCTCATTCAATAGCATTCTACACCAATATAACTACTCTACAGCAGAACTTGAACAATGATGGAATACTTTCCACGTTGCTCTTTCAGTCTTAATATTCTTTTTTTGCTACCTACTATCCAAGTGTCTTCTTATAAAACATCTCTCAGTAACATTGGTCTTTTTGCTTAAAATACACTAATAAAATTCTAAATGAAAAAAACACCTACATGGAAAAAATTCATTACTCTTCCCAAGTGTCAACAGTTAATTGTAGGCAACATTGCAGGGCTTAATTTCTTCATGCAGCTAGCTCATAAAGTTAAGGTCACATGAAAAGTTCACCTTACAAGTAGAGAAACAAAATGCTGGTTACTGTTTAGCATTTGTATTAAACAATATTCCCTGAAATTTATAGATACAGAAGGTAAGGTATCTGAAATGCCAAAGGTCAAGGATTAAAGCTGCAACTTATGTTCTGACCAAGGGTGTAATTTAAATACAACAACAATAAAAATATTCCATGTGTAATCTTTTCATTTTGAGGGAAATCAAATGCATTTTTTAAAAAACTGACATTTTAAACTTACTGATGAGGCACAAAAAATGAAGAAGTAATCCATATGTCAGAATTTATAAAGACATGGGAGTAGTTATGGGGAAAAACACTGACATTTTCCGGATTTACTGCATCTCTTGGTTGCCCAGCAACTTGAAATCACCAAGTGACTGCTCAAGACTAGATGCAGTAAAAGACTTGGAAAGCCTGAACTTAAAGCACTTAATTACGAAGCACATAACTCTCAGAACAGAATTCAGAAATACATTACTATCCTTATGCAACTCCTGGGGAAAACAAGGCTCCAGGGAAAGCAGTTCTAAACAGCCAGCAAAACCTTGCAGTGAGATGCAAATATAGGAACTATACATAATCCTGCATTTCTCTGGGGATTAGGTCTAGAGCCAAAGGCAAAGGCCTCTGTTCATTCTGTTCATCAGTAAAGAATCCACTTGTGGGCAGCGCAGCCAGCAAATACTCTTTTAAGGAGCATGGTCATTCTCAGCAGAATGCTGGTGATGAGTACTGCAACTCCTGCAAACCCAACTTGCTGAAGGAAGCATGTGAAGAGAATATCAAATACATGTATTATTAAAAACATTATGCCAGCAGATGGCTCCTGTTCAAAGTTGGTGTGATTTGCACATGGAAAAAAATGCAAACAGTCAAAAAAGCATTCTCCTAGTTCAAACTTGGAACCTAGGTCTTATTTTATACTTCTCCTAACATCACATTGATGGTAAAAGTAAAAGGGTTCTTTATTCTTAACTGTGTCATGGAAAACAACTTGGCCTATATCCGCCGAGGCTCCATTTTCAGGGCAAGTCCATGAAGGTTATGGTAGTTAATTACGAACAATCATCTTTTGAAGTTATGATAATAGAAGTACAAGAACATAACAGAGTTACCACAGTTTTGACAAGGTCACCACTCAGGACTAAAGAAATAAGCAAAGTTTCATGTTACTATGGGAACTAATTAAACTTGGTTTGAACACGAGCCGCAGTTCTTCCAACATTGCTGCTTTTCTCTTTGGCTATGGTATGAACGGAAAACGAAGGCGTTCTGCTCTCTACAAGAGTAGAAGCAGTAGTAAGTTGAACAAAATAATTAAGAGAACAAACCCCTTATGATAGAAAGCTACAAGCCAGGCCACCTTGTAGGTGACCAAATAAAAAAGTTCCAGTACTCATGTCAACTCTGGAAATCAAAAAGGCTTTCTTAGCTCACGGAAAGAACTTTTCTTCCACACCACAGCTAAAGCATATAAGCACAGCAAACTTGTATTTCTGCAGCTTGCGTTTGTTTGTCATCAAGAAGCGGGAAGACCCTGGGCTCGTTGACTATGTTGTTTTACTATAGTTAACAGTGAATTCAGGGTATTCTTCAGCAGGAACAGGAATTGGTGAACCATGTTGATTTTCCAGGTTCTGCTGAGAATTCACTAACTTACAGGTTTCAACTAGAAATTTCTGTACTACTATCACACCTTATTACCCTAAGGAAGTTATCAACATAGTTGGTAATGCCTCTTGTGGCTCCTTTTCATTCTCTCACTCATAAGCATATCATGGCTTCAAGTTTAAAGATAGACAAAAACTTTCTATGGCATTTTGTTTCATTTATGTCTTCATCTGATCTTGTAAGCTTTGCAGTAAACAGCAGTAACTGGTAACAGCAGATGCTTCTATTTGGGTTTTGCCTAGATAAGTGTTGCAATAGAACAAGGGTAAGTCCAGTATAACCATTACTTTTGACGTCTTTGAGCCCTGGACCGACCCACTCATTTAGCCTGCATACCAAGATAGCTTAATTACACATATTTGACTAAGCATACTTACATAAGTATCCAATTATAGCTTAAAACAACACTCAACATGCATAACCATCTGTCCATGAATAAAGCTGTTGTTAAGGCATAATGGTGTGCTCGGTTTCTTCCTTTCTGAATACATTAAATTTTTTTTGCAAAACTGGTATAACAACTGTTTGGAGTGCAATAATGCATTACCTTGACAATTTAAAACATGAATTTACAAGACAATCTGCCAATATTTTCTAAATATCCCCCCACATCATTGCAAAAATATTTTTTTAACTAACAACTATATATAATACCAGAACTAACCACTTGCCTACACATAAGCAAAACAAAGTGGTTTGAAATTCTTCTACTTTTTCTTTTCAAAATATTGTTCAATGTCATTTTTATTCTAGGATAAACTACCAGCATTTCTGCAACTGAAAAATAAAATGACATTCAAATATGTCCCAGGAGAACGGGAGTCAATCAGGAGAGTGGGAAAAGCTAAATGCATGATGAGATATATTTAGAAAGCGATGCAATGACACAGTGTTTTACAGTGGAAGCATTAACAACCCTACTGTTAGTCACTTCTGACTACAGAACTGTGATACTGCTTTTACCAGAGTCAGGTACGGTACCAGCTGCAATCAGTTGAGAAACTTAATGTTACGTTGGTGATGACAACCACAGTACACATACCCCATCCACCATCACTAACATATATCTGTGACTAAACACATTATCTGTGACTAAACCTGATATATTTTACTTTTAAAAAGTATTTCTCCCTTTACAACAGTATTTCCTCCTGTCGCCGGTCGGCTGAGGCAAGCCGATGCACGGGGACGAGTCCTTCCCTATCCCTGAACCCCTCTCCTCCGGGAGAGAAAAGGGTTCAAAAGCAGAGATACGAGAAGGAAAAAAAAATAAAAGATTTGTGAGACCTCTGAACGTTTGGAAAACTGAAACAAAACTTTATTAAAACTAGAACAATATATATAACATGCAGGGAAAAACCAATGCAAAATCTGAGAATCTGTGCAAGATGGAAAGGTGAGGGTTTTAAACACAAGAACAAAGACAAAGGGGGACGGTACCACGTGCAGTCCAGAAAAATGGCACCGGCCACGTGTGCGCTTTCGTGGAGCGAACAAAGAAACCCGCGGCTATTATGAACGCCGGGCTGTAATACGCAGAAAACGCTGTCCCTACCGCTTTCTCGTTGTGCAGTTAAAAGCGGCAGCGTTGGCAGGCAGAGAGAATATCAAAGCAGCAGAAAAACCTCCAGGCGAGCCGTCTGTCCCAGGCGGCGTGGCGGGGGCTTCCCCGGTGCACGGTCCACTCCGGCAGCCTGCAAGGTCCCCGGAGCGAAGCCACAGGATTTTGGAGAAGCCTCTTTCCCGGAACGAAGCTGAAGTCCCGCAGTGACTCCCGCAGAGCGGAGAGTGTCCGGAGCGCCGAGGAGCCGCGAACGAGCTGCGAATGCCCCCCCGAAGCAGTCCGGAGAAGCAGCCCCGCAAGTCCCGAACTAGCCCCGGAAGTCTCGAGTAGCCGAATGGCCCCGAAGCCCTCCGGAAGGCAGCCAGGAAGTCCCCGAGCCGCCTGAGCCCGCATCTTCTTAAAGGGGCAGTGCCCTCTCGAGAAAACTTTCTCATCCCATAAGATGGGCAAACCGTAACATGGAAGGGAATAATTCAATTAATCAGTTTACACCAAAAGCCTTCGGGCAGGTTTTTTTTCTTCAACCTGCCACATTCCACCCCTTTATTCCATACCATGTACGTTATGCGCATCTCATTTACATTGTATTATACAGAAATTAACATCATGAGACTCTGGTTCAGGGTGTTTCAGCCAGGGTTAACTTCCCCTGTGGTGCACAGTGGACTTCACCATCCTCTTGCATTACCCACCAGGTGTGTCCAGGGCCTTGGGCTGAGACAACACCACGGATGGGTCTGTCTGGAGTTGCAGCAGGGGAAACCCAGACAGCTTTTCCCAGCAGATTACTTTCACATACCACAGGAACTCTATCCCCCTCTATGGTATGTAAAAGGTCTGATTGGGCAGGGCCAGCTCGATTGATTGATCCCCTCGTGTTCACTTGCCAGGTGGCTTCTGCCAGATGTTTATCCCAGTTTCTGAAAGTTCCACCACCCAATGCTTTCAGGGTGGTTTTCAGCAAGCCATTATAGCGTTCTATTTTACCGGAGGCTGGAGCATGGTATGGAATGTGATAAATCCATTCGATACCATGTTCTTTGGCCCAATTGGCCACCAGATTGTTTTTGAAATGAGTTCCATTATCAGACTCAATTCTTCCCGGAGTGCCATGCCGCCACAAAATCTGCCTTTCAAGGCCCAGAATAGTATTACGGGCAGTGGCATGAGGCACGGAATAGGTTTCAAGCCATCCGGTGCTTGCTTCCACCATTGTCAAAACATAGCACTTACCCTGGCGAGTTCGAGGGAGAGTGATGTAATCAATCTGCCAGGCCTCTCCGTACTTGTACTTTGACCACCGTCCACTGTACCATAAAGGTTTTAACCTTTTAGCCTGTTTAATTGCAGCACAAATCTTACAGTCATGGATAACCTGGGTAATTGCATCCATGGTTAAATCCACCCCTCGGTCACGAGCCCATCGATAGGTTGCATCTCTTCCCTGGTGACCGGAAGAGTCATGGGCCCACCGAGCAAGGAATAGTTCACCTTTGTGTTCCCAGTCCAGATCTATCTGGAACACTCTGGCTGCTTTGTCAACTTGGTGGTTATTTTTATGCTCCTCAGTGGCTCTGCTTTTTGGGACATGTGCATCTACATGCCTTACCTTTACAGCTAACCTTTTCAGGCGGGCAGCAATATCTTGCCACAGAGTGGCAGCCCAAATAGGCTTACCTTTACGCTGCCAATTATCTTTCTGCCACCTCTCCAGCCAACCCCACAAGGCATTTGCCACCATCCAGGAGTCTGTATACAGGTACAGCCGTGGCCAGTTCTCCCTTTCAGCAATGTCCATGGCCAGCTGGATGGCTTTGACCTCTGCAAATTGACTCGATTCACCTTCTCCTTCTGCTGCTTCTGCAACTTGGCGCATAGGACTCCATACGGCAGCTTTCCACTTCCGTTGGTTTCCTATGAGGCGGCAGGATCCATCGGTGAAGAGAGCATATTTCTTCTCCTGGTCTGAAAGGTCTTTATATGGGGGTGCTTCATCAGTACGAGTGACTATCTCGTTCGGTGGCATCCCAAAATCTTTTCCTGCAGGCCAGTCTGTAATGGCTTCCACAATTCCTGGGCGACCAGCGTTACCTATCCTAGCTCTCTGTACAATCAGGGCAGTCCACTTACTCCAGGTAGCATCTGTGACATGGTGGGTAGATGCTATCTTCCCTTTGAACATCCAGCCTAGGACTGGCAGTCGGGGGACTAGGAGGAGCTGTGCTTCAGTGCCAATTACTTCTGAGGCAGCTCGAACTCCCTCATAGGCAGCCAATATCTCCTGCTCAGTGGGAGTATAATTGGCCTCTGAGCCTTTATATCCACGACTCCAAAATCCTAGGGGACGACCACGGGTTTCTCCTGGTGCCTTCTGCCAAAGGCTCCAGGTAGGACCACAGTCCCCAGCTGAAGTGTACAGAATGTTTTTAATCTCTGGTCCTGTTCGCACAGGTCCCAGGGCCATAGCATGTGCTATTTCCCTTTTGATTAAGTCAAAGGCATGTTGTTGGTCAGAGCCCCATGTGAAATCATTCTTCTTCCTGGTAACAGTATAGAGAGGTTTAACAATCTGACTATACCCAGGAATGTGCATTCTCCAGAAGCCTATGACCCCTAAGAAAGACTGGGTCTCTTTCTTGTTGGTAGGCGGAGACATAGCTGTGATCTTGTTGATCACATCTGTGGGGATATGGCGGCGTCCATCCTGCCACTTAACCCCCAGGAACTGAATCTCTCGGGAAGGTCCTTTGACCTTACTTCTCTTAATGGAGAAACCAGCATCCACCAAAATGCGGATTATCTTCCTACCTTTCTCATAGACTTCTTCTGCGGTATCACCCCATACAATGATGTCATCGATGTACTGAAGATGTTCAGGAGCACCACCTTTCTCCAGGGTAGCCTGGATCAGTCCATGGCAGATGGTCGGGCTGTGCTTCCACCCCTGGGGCAATCGATTCCAGGTATACTGGATACCCCTCCAGGTGAAGGCAAACTGTGGCCTACACTCTGGTGCTATGGGAATGGAAAAGAAAGCATTAGCAATGTCTATCGTGGCATACCACTTGGCTGCCTTGGACTCCAGTTCGTACTGAAGCTCCAAGATATCAGGAAGAGCAGCACTCATCGGTGGTGTCACTTCATTCAGCCCACGATAGTCCACTGTCAATCTCCATTCCCCGTTGGTCTTTTGCACAGGCCATATAGGACTGTTGAAAGGTGAGCGAGCTCTGCTGATGACATCTCGTCTCTCCAACTCTCGAATCATTTTCTCTAAGGGGCGCAGAGAGTCTCGGTTGGTGCGGTATTGCCGGCGGTGAACTGTAGAGGATGCAGTAGGCAACTGTTGATCTTCCACCTTCATTCTGCTAACAACAAAAGGGTCATCCGAAAGTTCGACCGATGTGGACAACCGGATAATGCCATCGGCTCCCACGGTTGCTATCCCAAAGGCCCATTTATAACCTTTCGGGTCCTTAAAATACCCTTTCCGGAGGAAGTCTATGCCTAAAATGCATGGAGCATCTGGGCCAGTCACAATTCGGTGAATTTCCCAGTTATGCCCAGTGAGGCTGACCTCAGCTTCTACCAAGGTAAGCTCTTGTGATCCTCCTGTCACACCCGAGATCATGATAGTCTCAGTTCCTTGGTGATCCGATGGTAGCAAGGTACACTGGGCGCCTGTATCTACCAGGGCCTTGTACCTCTGTGGTTCTAATGTGCCAGGCCATCGAATCCACACAGTCCAGTATACTCTGTTATCCCTTTCCTCCACCTGGCTAGAGGCAGGGCCCCTCTAATGCCTAGGGTGTGGTCCACAGTCAGTGGAAGGGTCTATCCGGCTTGTGGTACCTTCATTATAGGAGTTGCTCCTTTGGTTGCAACACTGTTCACCAAAGACTGGAGCGACAACTCTTCGGTTGCAGTCATCATGTTGGTGTGGTCTGCTCTGCAGCTCATGTGCTGGTACCCCGTGGTTAGCGGCAGGTCGTTGTTCCCATCTCCTCGTGTCTTCACGACCTCTCGAGCAGCACTGGCGGTCACATCGTGGCCTGTCCTGTCTGTTGCGCCTTGCTCTGGGAGGACGATTTCTCCTAACAGCTGACACGTGGGTATACACAGGAGAGGAAACGGTTCTTTGTTCTAACCTATTAATAGAGTCCAATATCTTCTCTGTCATTTTGTCTGTCACTTTCTCCACTGCTGCAATGAAGGCAGAGGTATGGGAAAGACTGTCTTCATACTGGCGAATCCTGTTAGACACCTGTTCTATGGTGAGTGGCCGATTTTCACCCTCTCTTTCCCACAGCATTGTGGCCAATGTATGGGCATATGACTGGGGTGCACTCTGCACAAATTTGCGCAGCAAAGGCTCGTTACTGTGCACCTGGTCCGGGTTGACATTAACATTCCAGTCACCATAGATGACCTCTTTCATAGCCAGCTCTCTCAGGTAGTTAGTACCTTTGCTCAGGACAGTCCATTTAGTAGGGCGGCATTCTATGTCATCTCTGAAAGGGTATCTGCTCTTCACAGCAGTCAGAAGCCGTTTCCAGAGACTGCACTGTTTTGCCTTTTTGCCCATTGCCCTATCAATAGCACCTTCCCGGGCCACATTTCCTAACTGTCTGGCTTCTTTGCTAGTTAAATCGATGTTATCAGCCCCATTGTCCCAGCAGCGAAGCAACCATACCATTAGTGACTCACCATCATGCCTGCTAAATTCCTTTCTAATGCTTCTCAGGTCCTTCCTGGACTGAGGCTGGGTGTTTACCTCTTGGTCTGATGACTCATCCCGTGATGAGGATCCTTGGGAGGGCTGTGCTGGTGGAGTCGCTGAGGCAGTATTCCCTGAAGGCTTTCCTGGACGCTTTTGAGAGGTGCTTGGTCCTGCATCGTCATCAGAGCTATCTGTTGCATAATTAGTCTTTTTCTGGTGTTTAGCACCAGAGGGCTTATTTTTCTTTTTCACAGGGGCAACCTGTGCTTGTTTGGGTGGAGAGGTGGCATCAGCTGTTTTAGTGGATGTAGTGCCCATGTGATACTTATTCTTGATAATTATCCACCCCTGGACCATGTTACAGATAACTGATAACAAAGTTATCAAATACAGGAAAATAATACCATTTGCCGAATATCCAGTTTCAATTGCCATTGATCCAGTACCAAATGGAGAAGTGTTATTTCCCATCATCCATTTGCTAGACGAATCATAAGCAGCCACTATCATGTACTGTGCAAAATACACTGGGAGCATTATAAACTGACTGAGTACAGACCAAAACACCGAAATTACACACGCCAGGGTGAACACCTTCTTTGCTAAGTGCCCCAGACCAGCAAACCATAAACCAGTACCAATTAGAAACAGGTAATTTGACATCACGGTTGGTGTGCCAGGCACCAGATCATAGAGCATTTTTAAACTGTACTGCTTAAGAGCTTCAAACAAAAGCTCGCTTAGCACCATCCTGGAAAAAACCTCGTTTGTTTCAGTTTCCAAACTTTAATAAAAATATGAATTATTAAATTATTCAGAAGCCCACCCAGGGAAGCCAATTATGTCGCCGGTCGGCTGAGGCAAGCCGATGCACGGGGACGAGTCCTTCCCTATCCCTGAACCCCTCTCCTCCGGGAGAGAAAAGGGTTCAAAAGCAGAGATACGAGAAGGAAAAAAAAATAAAAGATTTGTGAGACCTCTGAACGTTTGGAAAACTGAAACAAAACTTTATTAAAACTAGAACAATATATATAACATGCAAGGAAAAAACCAATGCAAAATCTGAGAATCTGTGCAAGATGGAAAGGTGAGGGTTTTAAACACAAGAACAAAGACAAAGGGGGACGGTACCACGTGCAGTCCAGAAAAATGGCACCGGCCACGTGTGCGCTTTCGTGGAGCGAACAAAAGAAACCGCGGCTGTTATGAACGCCGGGCTGTAATATGCAGAAAACGCTGTCCCTACCGCTTTCTCGTTGTGCAGTTAAAAGCGGCAGCGTTGGCAGGCAGAGAGAATATCAAAGCAGCAGAAAAACCTCCAGGCGAGCCGTCTGTCCCAGGCGGCGTGGCGGGGGCTTCCCCGGTGCACGGTCCACTCCGGCAGCCTGCAAGGTCCCCGGAGCGAAGCCACAGGATTTTGGAGAAGCCTCTTTCCCGGAACGAAGCTGAAGTCCCGCAGTGACTCCCGCAGAGCGGAGAGTGTCCGGAGCGCCGAGGAGCCGCGAACGAGCTGCGAATGCCCCCCCGAAGCAGTCCGGAGAAGCAGCCCCGCAAGTCCCGAACTAGCCCCGGAAGTCTCGAGTAGCCGAATGGCCCCGAAGCCCTCCGGAAGGCAGCCAGGAAGTCCCCGAGCCGCCTGAGCCCGCATCTTCTTAAAGGGGCAGTGCCCTCTCGAGAAAACTTTCTCATCCCATAAGATGGGCAAACCGTAACATGGAAGGGAATAATTCAATTAATCAGTTTACACCAAAAGCCTTCGGGCAGGTTTTTTTTCTTCAACCTGCCACACCTCCCTTAGCAAGAGAGCACTCTGTGGTCTACAAAGTGTCATAAACAAAAAGTTCGTGCTATTGTATCAAAAATCTTTTGGTGTACACTTTCCTGCATCTTTTAGACTTGCTTATTTTGAAAGAAGTTTATTAATTAAGATTTTTATTATATCTCCAAGAAATCAAAAGTCTTTTTTTCCTAATGATAACTTTAATCGTGCCTGAAGATTCAAAGAGCAGACATTTCAGTCCGGAAATAGCAAATAATATTACCTTTTCTATTGAGGGGAACTGTTCTTACTGTAGCTTTCAGTTTGAGGAAATATAAGCAGAAGTAAAAAACAGAAAATGAGAAAAACAAATAACAAAAGAAAACTAACTTTTTAGTAAGATTCTAAAACAATTCCTAAGGAGAAACAGTAGAAGTAGAAATACCTACTTCATCTTCTATAAATGTTTAAATAAGAAGTCTGCTTTCTTTCTCGTTATGCTGCTTAACAAAAGAGGTCCATTATATCTTACTTGAATATATGATGGTAATACGGTGAAAATCTATTTTACTGAAGAATACCTCCACACCTCGCTGCATGCAGGACAGAGTCATTCAAAGTTGCCTCATAAAATCTGTGTAGACAATTGTGTAGAGGGTGCAGCCTCACTTCACAAGGAGAGCCAGATCTAGGATCAAAGTGAATTTGCCAGGCTTGAGCTCATTGCAGCAAACACATGGACTCTGAAGAATCATTCATGAATTGCCACCAAACCAGCTAAGTCCAACTGTGAGCACTGATTTTTAAAAATTTCTGTTTGTGGAGAAGGACAAGGAGTTAAAATGCCTTAAAATGTTTGCAACACATTCAGAATTTATTATTTAAATAACAACATGCACCAATTTACAATCCTTCTCATCATCTACCCGTATGAAATAGTTACTACAACAATAACCTAAGGTTTAAATGAACACTGTATTGCTATAACTCCTTCGAAAGAAACACAAGCTACTTTGTAAGATAGTGCACAGTGACTGGACACGCAGGAGAGTCAGTGTAAAGTAGCTACTACTAATTCACACTGAACATCAGCTTTTACCCGTACGAAAGCTGAAAACAGAATAGGATTGAAAGCAGCAAAACTCCAGGTCACGAGAAGATATAAAGTTTGGGTTTTTTTTCTCTGAGCACTAAATCAGCACTTACTGACATGGGGTTTCAACAAAGATTTCAGTAAAGCAAATACTTACTCCAAATGTTTATATTAATTTTTATCACTTTAAAGCAAATCAAACATACCTCCAAAACTATTTCAAAGTAAGAAAAAAAGCACTTTTAGAACAGTTTCACTTAAATCTCATGGTATCACAGGAACATTCATATTTTGGATTTTTGGGGGGGTTTAGGTGGGGGTTTTTGCAGACTTAATTTTGTTCCACTAAATCTTTTTATTAAAACACAAGAAACTGTTTTCTAGTTATGAGACACAGGCCCATGAACTGCCTGAATTCTGAGCTAATTATCTGCTACATGATCACCCATAAAGTATTGATTCAATGACGTGATTCCTTCCAGTTGTACACTCCACATTTCTTGGAATGAATTGGCAAAAAATTCAGCAATTTTGTGCAGAAAGTTTGTTTACAGAATCACAGAATCATTTTGGTTGGAAGAGACCTTTATGATCATCGAGTCCAACCATTAAGCCAGCACTGACAGGTAACCACTAAACCATGTCCCTCAGCACCACATCTACATGTCTTTTAAATTCCTCCAGGGATGGGGACTCCACCAGTTCCCTGGGCAGCCTGTTCCAATGCTTTACAACATTTTTTGTAAAGAAATTGTTCTAATATCCAGCCTAAACCTCTCCGGGAGCAACCTGAGCCCATTTCCTCTTGTTCTATCACTTGTTACTTGGGAGAACAGACTGACCCCCACCTCACTATAACCACCTTTCAGGTAGTTGTAGAGAGTGATAAGGTCTCCCCTGAGCCTCCTTGCCTCCAGACTAAACAACCCCAGTTCCCTCAGCCGGTCCTCATAGGACTTGTGAGCTAGATCTTTCACCAGCTTTGTTGCCCTTCTCTGAACACGCTCCAGCACCTCAATGTTCTTCTTGCAGTGAGGGGCCCAACACTGGACACAGTACTCAAGGTGTGGCCTCACCAGGGCCAAGTACAGGGGGACAGTCACTTCCCTCCTCCTGCTGGCCACACTAGTGCTGATACAAGCCAGGATGCCATTGGCCTTCTTGGCCAACTGGGCACACTGCCGGCTCATATCCAACTGGCTGTCGACCAACACACCCAGGTCCTTTTCCACTGGGCAGCTTTCCAGCCACTCTTCCCCAAGCCTGTAGTGCTGAAGGGGGATGTTGCGACCCAGCTGCAGGACCTGGCACTTGGTCTTGTTGAACCTCATGCAATTGGCCTCTTCTTCAATAAGGTAACATAATATATCCTACACATATCAGTCATACATATACATATATTTAAGACTATACAGAAGTGAGTGAAGGTACTAGTCTCATTTTAAGAGTGCTTAAAGAAAACCATTGAGACCAACAGGGAACTGAATTTCAAAGGAATAAAGGAAGAGAAGTGTTTTCCCCTTCACTACCATCTTCACTCTTTCTTGCAGAATAGCAGCAAAAAGAATGTAAAAGATTGGTGGTGGTTTTAAGTGGGTGGAGCTGAGGGGGGAAATCTCATCTCCCAAGCACATTTAAATTCAAAAAGCAGAGAACTCAGCTGCTATAAGGCGATTCTTCAGTTCTAATAGGTCTCTGTCAGACTTAGCAACTGAGCACATTGTTCCAAATGACAAATGGTCAGTGTACATCTCAGCTTGTACTTCGCCATCACTTATGATAACGCTCTTAAAAAGCCTTTTCTCTCATTTCTATTTGTACAGTGACATGAGGGTGCAGATAGTGATTGCTGGCATAAGAGTCATTTCCTTATGAAGTGTTGTCAAATTCTTCCCATTGTAGTAAAGCAGCATTACCCTAGCTTTTATTAGGACGCCTCAAGATGATTTCTAAAGTGTTTCAGAAGATCACTCATACCACAAGTGCTACAGAACTGGAGTACAAGGGCAGCAAGAGAGCGAAGCCTACAAATTCACTCAACTCACAAAGCTCCTGCAATCTGGTGGTGCTTTTACAGCTTTGAAGCTCATTAGAAAAAGACACATGACGTGGCCACTCTCCCCATGCTTTTTCCACTCATTCTTCCAAGAGATGGATTTGGTTTTTAGGCTCACTGAACTTCATGGTTACTATTCTAATCATCCATTCGTATTAATTCTGACAGGCATTGTAGAGCTGTCTTAAAGCTGCAGTAGAGATCTGGGTTCCCTTATGTTAGGCAATTTGCTACCTTATATGCTGTTGAGAGACAAGCTAAACCATGGGAGAGAGAATTGTCCTAGAAATGATTTAGGCCTTTAAAAAAGTGACTCGGACAGAATTAGAAGTGGGGCAATATCAGGAACCAGAAACAAGTCTGAGATGCAGTCCAGCATCTAAAGAAGATGATCATCCTTATTCCTCCATCCCAACTTTTTTCTGCACATCATACATCCTTTTTTATAATTCACTACGTAATTGTAGAGGGAATACAAAACCAGTCTTAAAGTAGGAAAATACTGTCTTCTAACACCCAACATTAATGTCATGCACTAACTTAGACACTTCGTGTTTAAGTGATTACATCCCTCAAGTTTGGCTTGCAGAATTTAATCTTCCTACCTGGTAGCCAGTTACACTGTAAGATACTTCCAGGAAAGGTCATTTCCTCAACAACTGAAGCACAATGCTGGCAGGACTGTCAACATGCCAAACTAAAAGAATTTATACTGCTCGAAGACAACTGGAGTTAAAAAGTGACCTCTAGAATGGAGCTAGAGAAAAGAGTAAAGTAGTCAGCAAAGAGGTAAGCAAGCCACTGGAAAACATTTTTTACAACTGTATAAATGCAAAAGCAAATGACTTCTAGTAAATGTTGACTACTCGTCACAGAACTAAAATTAATCCGTACTTCCTAACTTGCTTCACATATTTCTCTCTTCAATGATACTTGCACACAAGTACTACGAAATGCAACTTGCAGTCATTTTAGGAAAATTGGTCCAGGGCAGCCGTGATTTCCATTCAAAATATATTATCATATCATGAAACTGTAACATTGACCCAAAAAAATATGATTATTTAGGGTTATCACAATTATCACCTCTTGGAATTGTATTATATAGAAACTCACTGTAGTTTTAAGTCATTTTTTAAACCAAAAAACCACCTGAAGTGCAAAAAAATTGCTGTCTCTGAAAGTAAAGCTAAGAAATTCCAGCTGTTAATGCAACCAGGTTAGCAGAGAGACCATGCCTTCCTGTCCTGTGATCTTACCTGCAGTTCACTACTACTAAGCCCTTCACATACTTGGAGCAAAGCAGAGTTTATGTGAGCAGGTACAGCACGCGTACAGAGATGAAGCTCTCGCCCTCCAGCCTCAACCACCAGCTCTCCCTTTGCCTAGTTCTTGTCCTAGCAACCACTATGCCCTTGTGTTTCTCACTCAATCCTGGTATTAGATATCCTCAATACCTCATCTTAATGAGGTATGTCACATAATCTGGCTACGTTCCTGTCTTGATACATAAGTATTTGAACTTCTGTGCTCTTAAGTTAACCTGAGAAACAAAGCTGTACTCCAAATAGTTCAAATTCCAAAATGCTGTTAAGAAGCGAAAATGGAGGGAAAAGGTAGGAAAACTTAGTAACAATGGTACTACCAGACAAATGTGTATTAGACTGGTTCCCCACCTAAAAGACGCACTGAACACCACGTTTTCTTTTACACATAATGTGGAGCACAGACACTAGTTTTCACCCAGTTGGCATTACACTGAGAGGGAAAATTAACTTAAACTGCACAGAGATTGAGCACCACTTCTTGTAAAGGTAATACAAATCTTATGCCCAAACCAGGCTCCTGTTTTACCATTTTCTTATCACCACAGCATCAAAAATTGCAAACAGGAATTATTATGTTCTCTCAATGCCAGTCATGTCTGCCAAGAATTTGCATTTACAACAAGATGCTAGAGATCAAGTGAAATACCAACAGCATGACTGGATTTGGCAGTGGCATATTCTCGTATTCCCTTGACTATATTAAAGGTTGACAGCAAAAACATAGCTAGATAAGAACCATGAATGAACTCTCATCTGATATGACCCAAAGCAAGAAGTCAGCATGCTATACATAACACTTTAACATTATTTCCATTGTCCCAACACAGATTATAGCAGATGCAAGACTACGTAAATGTTTCTGCTAGCAGAGTAGCACAGCTTCGACTGCTTTCCCTGTGCCATTCACAGAGTCCAAGGCCTGCCGTAACAGCTCAAAGACAACACTCGCCTATATTCACATTCTCACTTACACGCACTAAAGCCAAAAAGTCAGACAGAAGTACCACCTCTGTTCAAATACCAGCACTCTCTGTATTTAGGAAGAATTGTGGGGGGAAAAAAACCCCAAACCACTAATCCACATTGCAAGGGGACAAATTCAGAAGTTAAAAATGAAACATGAAACTAGGAAATGGATCCATCAGTTACAGAGTATCCTCTGATACCATACTTAATAGAGTTGGAAGGCGAGAGGAAAGTAGTTTCTCGTTGTAGTGAAGAAAAAAGTTTGTTTCTCCCCCTAACATCTCTGTGAAGTCAGAGGGACTTGTGACAGAGCCACCGCTGGTCAAAAAAGGAGTGGACGGGAAGGGAAATAAGACAATAAAAAAAGTTTTAAATATATATCTAATATGTATTTTAATATATATCTATGAATAATAAAAACAAGGAAAATTGTATGAGTGAATCACAGTTGGTAATATTGTTCCCGCTCCACCTACCTCCTGAAGCCCACTAAAGTACCTTATACTGGGCAGCACAGTGGAGGAGTTCTTTTGGATTCCATATACCTCTGGACACAGTTATCTCCGTGCTCTCTCAGGCTCCCACTTCCTGCGTGCAGCATATTTTACCAACAATCACCATCAGTAACATATTTTAATTCAGTTTTGAGGAGCTTTAGTGTTCTCATTTGTTCTCGTTTTGTTTTTCACAGAAATAGACTGGGATTTTTAGAAGCAAGAGTTTCACTTCTATCCTCATGTTAAAGTTTCTTGGGAATTACATTTCTCATTTAATGATTCAACAGAGATAAGTGAACTATATATGATGCAAATTTTCTAAATATTCAGCATCTTTTATTAACCAAATCAAAATCTTCAAGCTTGAAAGCTTCTGTATGACAACACCCTATTGAATGACCTTTTCTATTTATTCTGCAGAAAACATGCATTGACTTAATAACAATGCTTCCTCATTATCATTTATTCTGACCTAAAGACTGATTTTGCAGTCCACGGGGGAAAACTTTTCCTGATAATTAGTTCTCCTTGGTTGTAGTCCAAGAGAAATAACAAATTTTACCTTGTTTAAGTCACCTCTTGATAACAGTTTAAGCCAACAGAGGAAGCATGCTTTTTTTTTGCTCCCCCCCGCTTTTTTTTTTAAGACATGCACATGTTTTTCTCCTGAGATTGCACCACTCTTTTGTCCAATCACTCGTTATTTAACTCCCTCTGATAACTGTGGCCTAGAGAACAAACAGCCAGATTGTCTTCCCTTCTCTCTGGGGAAGCTTTGATTTCAACAGGATGCAACATGCAGTGAAATACAGTTCTCAACAAAACACCCATTCCTTCCAGTATTACTGGCAAAGATATTTTTTTCTTCCTAGAAGTGCCCAGTACCGTACATACAGTTAAATGAACTCTAGCAAACACTGTAAAAACAATCTACACACGACTGAAAATAAGATTAGACCACAAGATAAATAACAAATTTCTTATTACTCCTGTCTCCTTCCACAATCCATGACCTGGATACAATTATAAGAAATTACAGACTCCTATGCCTGCTGCCACCCCTCGCTCCCTCAAAAAGCCGCGCATGGTCTGACTGCGCACATTGAAAATGCACTGAGCAGGGGTGGGGGCAATGTGGAATAAAACATCCGCAGTCAAAATGGTCTGAGTAGTCCCGCCTCTAGGTAGAGCAAGTCTTTTTCATTTTCCTGAGGGATCAAGCATGCATTCTCTGGCTAAGCATCTACAGAAGGTAAAGAAACACAAGCGCATACACAGAACTGAAGATCAAAAGACAGTAACGTGGATCTTCGAGACCAAGACTGAAAGCAAGAATGCTCCTTAGGGGAAAGTGAACATCTTTTTTTCTAAAGGCATGACTTCACTGTTTCTTTAACTGTTGAACTATTCCCAACCTGAAAATAGAATAATTCACAACAATGCCTTGAGAAGATCCTAAAGTTTACTTTGCTGAGAATCCAGAGACACTGATCTCCTAGGGAAGGGAAAGAAACTATGGGCAGTGATCAAAGTAGAGATTAATGTACAGGTGCATAGAAGGTTTTGATATTTGAATTTAACTCATCTGTTCAAATCACTGTGTAATTTCAAAATTAACTTTTTAATGTACAGACATTTGGCAATATTTCACTACTTTCTCTTTTGGCTTAAAAACTGGAATAGAAAGTATTTTTGTACCTAAAAATATCTATTAGCATTAGCATACTTTTCTGTTCTAATCACCTAAAATTCCATTAAAATTATTAGCAATTTAACATGAGAACAGCGTTCGCAACAACATAGCATTTGAAAAACATGGGTTTTCTCCCTCCTCTTTGACAATCCCATGTTCTATGTGAAAAATTCATGGTGGGTTTTTCACAGGAGTCTTATACTGGCTGACCTCATCAGCTTTCTAAATTAATTCATAGATGATACTGGAATAAACTATGTCATTGCCAGAGCAACTGGAAACCAAGCTACAGCATCAAATAATTTATTCAGAGTTATTGTTTACTTTGTTCACAGAATATTTCATCAGCAAGTTAATCTCTGTCAAAACTTCCCCTGGCTTCCCCTTCCACCCTCCCCAATGGTCTATAAACTGCTTACTGCAAATGTATTTATTGTAACACTTAGCAAGGCTGATAGTAAGTAGCATAAAAGCACCTTCATCCTCAATTTGATGGAACATAACTTTGAGCAGGAAGGACTACACAAACCAGGAGAACCCAGAATTTTAAACTGTGCATTTGAAAGACACCTAATAAAAGATCTTTCACCCTCCCGAGCTGCCCAGGTATTTGTATCCAGAGTCTCTGCAAAACAACTGGGCTACTGAAAGATTTGTTTTGCATTAGCAGAATTGAAATTTATTATCCCTATACCTTGGCATCCTATCCATGTGGCAGTAAGGCAAGTGTGGAAAGAACATTGATGGTTGACCCATGTAGTTGTTATTTTGCCATGGAAACACATCATTGTATTGACCTAATGGTGGACTTCAAATATGACAAAGCAGCTACAGTCAAGATGAGAATAAGTTCTTCTCTGAATTAGCTGTAGTTAGGATGGTGCAAGACCAGCTGAAGTTAAAACAGGAAAGACTCAGGTTATGAACCAAGATAATTACCAGAATTACCTAATAGTCAAGAGAGCTCTGGAGCAAACACTGGAGGACCAGTGGACTCTCACTGGATATTTTCAAAAACAGTTTAGACAAAGCTTTGTCATGAATATGTGCAAGTTTATTTGCCTGGGGGGCAAACCAACACGGTAACACCCACTCCTATTTTCTAGGACTGTCCTATATTATTCTAGTTTGGTTTTTATTTACTAACATGTATATATGCGTGCCTATATAAACACTACTATATATGAGTGTGTACATTTCTTCATATGTATTTTTCTACTATACATTTTCATACCTTTTCATCCTTTTTCTGTTTTTCTTCTACATCTATTATATATATGTGTGCATATATACGTATTTAGATATGCACATAGTGTATACTTTATTTTCTTCAGTAAGAATCATTAGAGAGTCGCAGATAATTCTAAGGAGCCTCAATCTCTTCTTCATTTAACTGCAACATTCCTAGTTTTGGCCTATAGCACATAATAAAATGAATAAGAAACTGAAATCTTTGATTACCACCAATTTCTATTGCGATCTTCCCAATCCCCAAGTCATTTCTTATACAACTGAAGCATAAATCAGATGTAGAAACCAAACGAAGTTTCACCTTCTTTCTCTATCAGTCTGTCATTATCAGATGACCAGCACAGTTACAGATAGATTAGTATATTACAAACATAATTAGAAATGCCTATTGTCATGTTACTTGATATATTTGTGCAAATTCAGTAAATGTGAATAATGAATGAGAGCCTAGAAAAGCATTAGATTTGTATTCTGTATATAAAATGTCAGCTTAGATGATTTATGGTTGCCAACAAGTTAATGTATGAGAAAGAAGGAAAGAAACAGAGAAACTTCAAGATACTGGAGTCAGGAAAGTTGCAGCAATATTTCCATCTACTGGAGGCTGGAGATAATTAGCAGCTACTCACAGCTGCCATATTCATATATCCTGTGTAAGTCGAATCGATTAAGTATAAATACCTGCCTTACTGTATTGATCATGCAATCGGGCTCCATGATGTCAAATTTTTCATATATGTCTGCAACATCAGGACTCAAAAAGAAGATATTCTGTTGAAAGCTGTTTGCCCTCTTATCTTAAAGGACTAGGACAAAACTAAGGCAACATATAGAGGCAGTCCCAGACAGGCAGAACAGATGTGACTTAGCCACATCTTCTCCATAAAATAAGACTTCTAGAATCTATTAATAAATCAATTTGTCCAACAGCGGATTCATTTGTCACTTTGATTCAAAGAGGAGGATCCTGATGCCTAAGGAAACAACGATGTCAAAGTTAAGGCTTTATTTTTGTCACCGTAGTATACTGTAAAAATAGCACTTCCGTGTCTCATGTGCAAGACCTCTATTTCCCCATGTCTGCATCATTTTTTAAAACAGTCTCTTATTTCTAACTGGCATTTTATAAAAGCAGAAAAAAAGAGAACAATATATCACTGCTAAACAGCAAATAACCACTTCCAAAACCGTTCACTTCTACGTGGCAGGAACCAAGGGCTAAGCCCTGAGAGCCTAAGAGAATCCGTTCCACTTGAAAGATTTTGACCCTCTTCAAATAGAAAGTACTTAGCATTGCCACCATTTCTGTCTTCAGCTAAATCCCACTACACGTTATTTGAAGATAGTCTATAGCACTAGATCAAACAATTAATCTTAGTCATAAGGCTGTTCAGGTGGGCAGTTGTGGATGATGAGACCATGATTTTTGAGAGTACCGCAGATTCAAGAAAACCAGCACTTTCTTCATTTAAGAAAAGAAGCTTCAGTAAAATAACTTGTTAAAGTGCACACAAGATAAGAATTCGCTTTTTTACAGCATCCACTGAAGGTTAATATAAACAAACCGGGATCTTGCATTGCTTTTGCACTTACTTCACAGCATGTCACTGGATGGCCAAAGTAAAATCCATATGCAAACACAAGATATCCGTGCGAGTGGCAGCACCAACTTTGACCTCAATTACCCAGGCTGACAGAAGAATTTGACTCTCCGTATTTATGTACCCTCACACTTCCTTAGATATCTACAATTGAATGCCAGCACAGAGCAATTCCAACATCCGCAGTGACACTGTCATCACAAAAAATGTTATTGCTTCCCTTTTCCCGCATGCTGTTGTCAAGTAAAGCCTTTCAAAAATTGAAACAGAATAATTCAGCCCACTACTATTTTTTTTTTGTTCATGGAGAATTCAGGAAACACTAGCAGTTACTCTTTGGTATTTCAAATTGTGCAGGCATGTTATGTAAAACCATTTCAGCACCTGCTTCTGTTCTTTTCTTTGTGGCTTGTGGGAAGTCGCCCGACTCATATGGCAGCATTTATGCTCTGCTCTTTGACAGCAACCCTTACAAGGGGAAGAGAAAAGCTTGCAATGCATCAGAGTCCACAGAAACCTCAAAATCTACGCAAACAACTACTGTATATAGGTACACTAACTGAAAGAAAATACAGAAAGTATTCAAGGACAAATCAAAAATCAATTAAGAGCTTGCCAAAGGATTTTACTACTCCTCATCATTTAAGAGGTACTGCAAAGTATAGCACATAAGACAGTTGCAGCTAGTTTCCATACAATGAAGTGTAAAAAAAAAAGTCATGATTTTTGTGGCATATTTGTTAATCACCCATAAATTATTAACTCATTTTTAAGCTGTAGTCAACCAATTAAAAGACAAAAGTTCCATTATGTTCCTTGACAATTATCACGATAAAAAAAAATACTACCTGAATTGGGAATACCAAATACCATGTCAAAAAAACCTGTTAATTCTGAAAATGCATCTGCATCGCTTTGCAGCTGCTCACCTTTCCCTTAACCCAGCTTTCTCTAATGAACTTGAACCTCCACACGTGCTGGATGGGGTGAGTTATTTGCCAAGCTCTGACTGATGTATCATGAGTGGCAAAGAGGCCGGGTGCAAGGTGGGTGCTTCAGTGTTTATTCAGAATAGAAAGTACATTTGTACACTTCTTCAACTGGCTGGCTCATGAGAAGCACTTAAAGTGCCAATTAATAAATAAAAAGTATAAAGCAGAAGGCCTTGGCCCTGCATCACTGAAGTTTATGCAAGCTCTGTTTTCAAAGGGAATCAGTTCAGGCACTGAAAAAAATCCTTCCCAACAGCAAAGTAAATTTGGAATATGAATTCTAAACACCCTAAATGAACCTTCCACTACTTAATTTACATCTTTCCTTAAGTACGTAAATTCCGGGTGCATGCTGACTAGTCTACCCAAATCATCGTGGACAATTAAAACAGTAACTGCCAGCATGCAATTGCTTTTTCAGAGGAAGCACCCACTTCCCTATCTCTTCGCATTTTCACTATGCTGATCTGCAGCACTGTAAAGGAGGAAAACTCTCTTGCACTTCAAATTCTACAAGGTGCCCTGGAAATGGAAAGTTATCATGGCAACTATAGTGCTCAGGAAAGATTTTCCTTTTGAAAGCATTTCCCAGAAACACTGCATAAAATAAGCCGTTGTGAGCAGCTGTTGTCATGCTGATACCTGAGACAATGCAGCAATTTTTTACTCACAGATTAATGGAAAACCTATGGAATGGATCCTTAGAGCCCAATCCTGTGAAAACACTTACTGTTCTCCGATTTAAAAATCCTCGGTGAAAATAACCAAGAAACCCAGTCGACTGAGAGCTGCAGATAATATATTCAGATAAATTGTAAAGAATTAAAGAATCACAGGGTTTGAAAGTGAGCAAGCTGTTATTTTTAATTTCAAATTCCAGTCTTCTCCAATTTTCATTCTATTTTTTATATCTTCTTTTCTTCCATTCTTAATTTCTTTTTCATTCTTAAAACAGAAAGATGGGAAGTGACAAACATAAGAGAAGTCGCTAATTCCATTTCATGGATAACATTTCAATTTTTCACTTTGCAAAGCAGAAAGAGTATCTTCAGGCTTTTAGATCAGCTTTTTCACTGCAAACTGTGTAATCTGCATAAAAACTATAAATCTTCTTTTCATCTGCCTTATACATATAATAGCCCCCTTTATTCTATGAAGATTGTTGTTTAATGCCACATGGAGCAGCATCCACTGTGAGAGACCTTAATTACACAATCACAAACTGCTTTCCTTAGAAGAATCCTCCCTTCAGTCAGTTACTTTTGTCTTGAAAGTCCCTGTTTCAGAGAATTTTCAAGGGGGATGTATATCCAAACCTTCATCAACTATTTTCTTTCCCTTACAAAGTAAAGGTGTTCTATAGCATGTTAAAAAGTTTCTCATTTTTTAATAAGCTAATAATTTATCCTAACCTCATTTTCAGAAGCACCTGAGCTATTATCAGAAATGTTAACAACTTAGCTTGAGCCAGACCTCTAGCCCAGGGTTAGTTAAAGGAAGTTAGCAAATAAATCCATGCCTGATAACAGGAACTCTAAAGCAATCTTAGTAATGGTTTACAGCACAGCCTAAGAGTGAGAAAATGCCCAAATGAAAAGCATCGCCTAGATCTCACGCACACCTTCTCTTTTAAAAAAGGACCCTCGTGAAACATCGGAATAAAGCAGTACAATCAAAATGACAGCAAGTCAGTGATAGTCACTGAATACAACTTGTAGTTTTATGAAGCATTTGGCATGTGAGCTGGTGGGAAACTTGGCTATGAAGATCACTCAGTTCTCATCAGGTCTCATGTCAGTTGCTGAAAAAGTGGATCTTGCTAAATAAAAAGCAAGCACAATAAGTTATCATCTCTAGTTTATACTTCTGAATTTACTCAGCTGCTGTCAAATAAAAGATCCCTTTCAGAGCAGTTTTGTACAAGTCACACCTGCAAAGCTCTTCAGGAAGTACAGAAAAGTCCTGGAAAAAAAAAAAAAGGCAAAATTTTGTGTGATACACAATTACTTCTTTGATCTCCTAGGAATCCAAAGGCAAATATGAATTGGCTCAACCAACACATTTTAGGGAAGCTGGGTCAGATTGCATAAATAGAAAATTAGGAAGTGGCCTCCTCCTACAGAGGAGGTATCAGTCATGCTGCATAGTTCCTTCTCCAAAGGTAAAAACCCCATCTTCAAGAGGGATTTTTTTGATTCCTGCTCCTCCTGAAAGGTCACTTCCGAACCTTTCTTCCCCAGACTTACCCTGTGGAAATCTTACCATTTGCAGACTACTGGCATTGAACAACTGTCATCACTGCAGCTTACCCACACCAACACCCTCTTTTAATACCAGAAATTTGGGTGAAATCAGTAACTGCAGAATACTGAAAGTAAATTCTTTACTCAAACAGTACTTGCAATCCGATCTGATTTATTCATGTAACAAAAGTAACACAATAACACCTCTAAGTTAAACTTCAGTAACAGCTCGCACTTCAGATACCAAACTTTGACTATAGTCCATGATACAACTGTAGTAGTCAGATTTTTTTTTTTTACTAGTTTAATAAAAACATGAATCTTACATAGTCAAAATCTGCCTTTGTACATGCATCTTTAGGAACACTGAGCCTATGGGTCAAGTCCCAAGAAAAAGATGCACTACTAATACCCCCACTGATAAAGCCCTTGAAATCCATTTTAAAAGCAACTGCTAGTGTATTAACACATTTCCAGACCAGAATACAAATACAAGCCATTCCCAAGGCACTAAAAGGAAAATAAAAATACTCACTGGACAAAAGAATTGTTTTCAGAGTAAAAGTTGTGTTTTCTGTAATGTAAGTAAAGTTCAAAAGTCTCTCATATTCCCCCTCTTGACCACAGAGCCAGAAGAGTTCGGCAGAAGAATGAAGGAAATATATGCAGAAACTTACATAATAACTTGGGAGATGAAAGCAGGGATAATGTTTGTGGAAATCACTAAAGAAAACCTAATTAAAATTCAAGCTGCAGGAAAATCTTCCTTTTACAGTATTGCTTTTCCAAGTAAATTGTTATTTCACCTAAGATTCACTTGCCACCAAAAAAAAAAAAAAAAAAGGAAAGAAAAAGAAAAAGAAAATTAAAAATACCCCACACCTGCATCCATGGAAAAAGCATTTGATTTAAATCAGAATAGGGAGATCAAAGCACTTATACTTGGAAGCACTGGCAGAGCAGCCTAAACGTGAGTGCCTGGAGGTATAGATCTCAGCAGCCTAGTTTCTGAACCCCAACATCGACAAGAACAAGCGCACACTCCTGTGCTTCACCATGACTGCTCAGCAGAACGAATCACGATAGAACATAAAATAAAGAGCCTAGTCAGGCCATAACCAAGAACAAGGGCATAAAAAAAGTCAAGATGACAGTTATCTTGAAATCCAAAATGCTTCATTTTCAAATGAAAGTGTACTGCAAAGCTTTCAATTTTTCAGTACAGACAAAAATTTGATGCAGAAAAAAAGAACAATTTCCAATCAGCCAAGGCTAGAAGTTAAAATCCTTCACATTTACTTTTTCCTATTTTTCTATGTGGGTACCCAAAGATATAACCTAAAGGGCAATGAATTCAGAGCTACGCCTTCCTTCGACGCTTTGCCTCAACCTGTGAGAAGAGCAATGAACTCGATGCACCTCAGAGATCTCCTCTTCCCCTCTTGAAGGCAGAGGGAAATTCAAGGTGTTACTACACTGTGATCATAAGAAGTTGTGGCAAAGGTCAACTATGCTCACTTCGCTCCGGGTCCAAAGCTGCCTATCAACTCTTAAAACAAAATAACAAACCATAGATGCTAAAACATTGATTCAACAGGACTTAGAAATGTTGCCAGCTTTCTCTACGCATCACTATTTTAAAGAGCATGAAAACGCCATTGAGGTCGTGATTCCTACCGAATTCTAAATCTCACAGCAGAAATATCATCCTGAAGGCTTTGGAAATGCAGAAAACCAAACACCATTTTTGATTCTTGAGAACTTAAACTGGGATAGACCCAAAACCACATTTTCTTCTCCCTCCATATTTTTTAAATCTATTCCCATTCCAGAAAGCACTTAGCCCCACCGATTTTAAAAGCTCACCGTACAGCCACTGGTTAAGTCCATAAACAAGACGAGCTCTCCCACAAAGAGCTGATTTTTAGCGTATTCGATGGTTCTCCAGGGAAGCCAAGGCACCAGAGGTGGTAACTCTCATGGTCTCAAAGCAGCCCAGGACTGAAAGCAAACGAGTGCAGAAGAGCAGCGAGAGGTAACACAGGGATCAGAAGGATGACTGTCACAGCTCCGTCCAGTCAGAGCCAAAGTCTTGTGAAGAGGCTCGGTCTGCGAGCACGGGATGGGGTGTTGGGGTTGTGTCTGGCCAGATTTTGGTAGTGGATGAGGACATTGTTGACATGGCCCGGGTGAGGAGCTTTGAGAAAGCTCCCCCAGCTTCAAGCCGGCCCCAGCTCCGGCCAAGGCTGAACCAGTCAGCACCTCTGTGATCAACATACTTAAGAGCGTGGAAGGAACCGTGTTTTACCAATGTCTCAAACATCGCTGCCTTTAACAAACTCATGTTTATCGGGGGGATGTGTGAGCATTGTGAGCAGTTACAGCCGCACCTTGTGCTGGGCACGGGCATAGCGACCGATCGAAGAAAAGTGCCCGAAACGGGGCGGGTGCCGTACCTGACATCGAAACCACCCCTCTGGAGACTTGCTGTTCCCCTGGAGGCTTTCTGCTCCCCCTTTCGGCTTTCTGGCTCTTAGGTTCCTGCGGCCCCCCACCTCCTCCCAGAAGCCGACGGACATTAGGACCCAGTACAGCTTCGACGGAGCCGCCGCCGGTGGTGACGGCTCCTCTCCGCAAACGTTAAGTCTGGCTTCGCTTCCCACTTTCCTACCTCTCACCCCTTGTTATCAGCTGGTTTTACTTAATAAAAAAAGTTTACCAGTTGGATCCAACATATGATCTCGTTGGCATCTTAATCCCGCTCGGGGTAAAACGTGGAACTTCCTCGCCCGCTCCCACGGCGGATGGAGTGTTCCACTGGCGCAGCGAGCAGCGACGGCCGGAGGGTCGGTGTGCGGCCGGGCTGCGGGGAACGGCGGGCACCTGCGGAGCTGGAGGGGGCATCAGACAAAGATTAGTGAGGCACCGCTCAGGACGAAATACTCCCCGGTTAATTAGACTGCTAAAAGGCACCTTCTGAGCTGAAAAGGGAGTACAGAAAAAAATTGAGTGGGGTACCGCTCAGGAAGAGAAACTCCCGGACAATTTGAGTGTTACATTTGGAACCTTCTGAGCAGAAAGGGGGTACAGGGGGAAAAAAAAAAAATTTAAGTGGAGTACCGCTCAGGAAGAAGTACTCCCTGGCAATCGGATTTTTAGGATTTGAAGTGACCAATGCACTTGCACTGACTGACAAAACCGCCGACGGCGACGTCGGGGATAACGCGATGCTGCTGTTAAACTTCTTAGAAAAGCAAAAGGCTAAACCTTTCAGCCAGGATTAGACTGGGCACGGAAAAATTGGTCAAATTTACCAAATATAGTCTAGAGGATGATAGTTTTACAGAAAGAGGCAAAGGCAGGAAAAGGGAAAGCTGTGTTACATGCAGTGGTAGGAGTTGCCCCGGTGGCAGCTGTGGGGCAGAGGGAGCAGAGACACCCAGCCGAGGTGCAAGGAGCAGGTAAAAACTTTACAGGTGCAATTAATGGAGGAACAGTCCCAGATTAATTTATTGAGAGGCACTTAAAGAACAATTAGTGAAAAACTACTCTCTCGCTGATGCAGACACCGAGATGGCATTTCAGGGAAATAAAACTAATATGCTTTACCTGAAAGATGAATTGGAGGATTTAAAATCACAAATAAAAAATTGGAAGTCCTCTTGAGACCCCTAATTAAAACTGGGAGGATGACACTCCCCTGCAAATTACCTACAAGGATACTCGCACATATGGGAGGTGAGGAATGGGCGAGGAGTACAGACAAAAAAGGGCTGGTTTATGGATCAAAGGTTTACAGAAAGGGATCCCAAAGAAACTGATGGATAAACAACCTTCTAAAGTACGGGGAGTACTGGTTCCTAACTGGCAGGGGTCGGGGCTAAATCAACAGATCAATTCCGCTGCTGGGAGCAGAGGAAGCAAAGGAGACAGGACGAGTGGGGAACGGCCTCCCTCTCCCCTTATGAGTGAGCTGGGGGGAGGAGGGTCTATGCGTATCAGAAGGCTCATTGAAAACCCTAAAGGAGAGGCTGAGTCTTCTCCACGTGCTACAAGGAGAAAAACCATAAAGAGGATGGAGAGCAGAAGGCAAGACAGGGGAAAATAGAAAACTCCCCCAAATCCCTCAAAGAACCAGTTGTGGGAAAAGGGACTGGTGAAGGGGATCGCCCAGGAGTTAATTAATTATGGCAGGCTTATGAGATATATAGGAAGGGAAGGAAAACCCCAAACCTCGGTCCGCAGGATCGAGGCCAAAGAACAACTTCAGTTCCAATACACAGATAAGCCAGATCTAAACAGGCTTTCAAGAACTAAAAGTGTGCTGGGGGATAACCGATGGTAATATCTACAGAGGTTCACCCAATATTAGCCACGATAGGCGTAAAAAAGAGACTTTCTGATTAAGGGAACAATGGAACTCTGTTTTGTTAAGAAAACACACACAAACATCAAGAGCCACAACAATTAACAACGAGAAAAAAAAGGGGACCTTGATAACATCATGCATAACAATTTTCATAATGACAGTAAATGGCGGTAATTAAAATAATTATAACAGCAATAATAGCAACAGCTATAAGCAAATAAATTAATTTTCGTTCACAGTCCATCCCAGCACCTCCGCAGTGGGTGGCGCCAGCTCCCCCCACCCTCTGCTTCCATGGCAGACCTCATGGAACTGAAAGGGAAACAAGAAGAGACCTTGGTCCTATTTGAACCAGCCATAGTTGAGATTTTCGGGGTTAATGATACCAACCCTATTAACTGTCCCGAATAACAGATGATTTTCCCTGAGTCCTTTTCTTTGAGACCATGCAGCCTAGCAATGGCGACTCAACGGTGGTGCCCTGGCAGTAACAGACTATTGCACCACTACAGCAGAAAAACAGAGAAAATAGAAGGAAAGAGAGAAAGGAAATAGGACAATGTTACTGCTTTTGGATCCAGCGATGTCTCTCGTGGTCCAGCGGTGGCTTCTGTCACTCAGCTGGTAGTCGTGTGTGTGGCACCTCGCAGTTGCTCCTTTTATGACTCCAAATCTGTGATTACGCATGCGCAGTCTCTCTCAGAAAACTCTGGAAACAGGCTTGGGAGCTTGGGCGTGCGTGGTTTCCTCTTCCAGAAGATTCTGGAATTGGGGCTAGGGTCTTGGGTGGTTGTCCTGCCCGCCCTCAAGGTCGCAACTGCAGCACAACCCCAGCCTTGCGCAGGTGCAGTGGTTTCATCTTTGAAACAACAAAACTGGCACAGGGAGAAACACCGCCCTGCCTCCACAGAGCTTGTCTCTCCCCGTGGCCTAGCAGTGCAGCATCCCCAGGAGTTTTGCATATCCTGGGCCACGAGGGGGTGACAAATGTCAAAAACCAATTGTTTTAAGGCCACAAGTGGCAGAGAAGTGCTACAGATGGTTTCCAATTGATGGTGTAACTATCAAAGAGATAGATGATGCTTTTCCTTGCAAATATTCCAACAAGACGAGGAGCAACATGTGGTGCGGTGGGACACCTCTTGGTGCATCCAACTCCCTAATACCACCATAATAACAATAAAAACTAGAACTAATCTCATCTGGAATAGGTCCATCTGGAAAAGGTCCATCTGGAAGGTGGATCCCTTCCCAGAACTCAGGCTTGTGCCCCCTACTCGACGGCCAGATAGTTCTTTATTTAGTTGCACTAAAGCCATCGCTTGTGAGATCAGACCTGGAGACCCACCTGAAACTTGGTTTATTGAAATTGTGAAAAGTCTAATATGAGACATGTGCCCTTGTTGGGGACTCCCCTTTAAGGGACGGAAGAGTAATGACCTGTGATGTGATAGCACTTATACCGTATACAGATCAGACTGTGGAGTTTCATATACCTACTATCCCCTATCGAGAACCGCCCTAAAATGCAAAAGCCTCGTCTTATGTTGTTGAGTTATAAGGATGTATATAATTGTAAACACAAGTGTATATCCTGCACGGGGATGCTCAGATGGAGATTATATTCATATCTCACCCTGGAATGTTGTGCAAGTTTGAGATGTGGGGCAGGAATTCATCCCCCATTGCAGTCTTCAGTTTTCTGTGTCCTGATCCAGACAACACTATTATTGCCTCAAACAGAACAAGCTCATGTTCAAATGCCAGAAATAGCAGATACGACTGGAAAGCTGTTCCCATCTCTCCAACACAGAGGCTGGTATGACGGATGAAGTCTGGACTCTTGGTTGCGATCACTCTTGAGGAAAATGTGACTCACAGGCTAGGAAAAATGGTTGCCACATGGTTGGTTGAATTTATGGTTTTGATTGGCATAGCTGTTATTAATCCACTCACTTGGAATTTGTATCACATTGATATGAGGTTATTAACTGAATTTATATTTTTTATATTAGCCCTTGGCCTCGTTAAAACTTGATTGGATTTTGGTAGTGACGGAGATGCTACTGACGTGGCCCCTGTGAGGAGCTTTGAGAAAACTTCCCCAGCTCCAAGTCGACCCCATCTCTGGCCAAGGCTGAAACAAACAGCACCTCTACCTGTGCCTCTGGCGCTCCAGCTCCCAAGCAGCTGGGGCCTCTGCTGGCCTCACCCCCCAGGGTGCCCGTGTCTGCCTGGACCCGGGCAGCCCCAGCCCACAGCCGGTGCCCAGGCACTGTGTCCCCTAGGCCCAGCAGCACCAAGGAAGCCCTTCCCCGCGGTGCTGCCCACACCCTTGCTAGCACAGCCCAGGCTGCGGGATGGCCCTTGCTGCCTGGGCACGCTGCCCACCCCTGCCCACCTTGGCCTCCAGGGACTTTCCTGCAGACACTGCTGCGTGGTCTCTTCCCTCCCATCCGCACCATGAGTGCAGAGGCATCAAGAAGGGTGAGCCTGCCCTTGTGGGCCCCGCTGCCCCCTCTGCCCACCGTGGGCTCCCTGGCCTCCCTGCCGTGGGAGCACCTCCTCTTCCCTGGCCTCCCTCTACTCCTTCCCAGAGGCCCCTGGCCAGGAGTGATGGTGAGCACTTCTGCCAGCTCCCTCAGCACCCTTGGGTGGATCCCATCTGGCCCCATAGACTTGTGCACATCTAAGCGGGGCAATAGTCACTGACCACTTCTTCCTGGAGTATGGGGGCTTCATTCTGCTCCCCTTTCCTGTCCTCCAGCTCTGGGGGCTGGGCACTTGGACAACAACGGATCTTGCTATTAAAGACCGAGCCAAAGGTGGCATTCAGAACCTCAGCCTTTTCCTCATCCTTGGTCACTCTGTTTCTCCCCAACATCCAATAAGGGATGGAGAACCTCCTTGCTCCTCCTTTTATTGATAATGTATCTAGAGAAACATTTTTTATTGTCTTTTATGGCTGTAGCCAGCTTAAGTTCCCGATGGGCTTTGGCCCCTCTTGTTTCTCTCCCCCAGGAGATATTTGTAGACCTCCTGAGTGTCCTGCCCCTTCTTCCATAGGCCGTAAACTCTCCTCTTCTTCCTGAGCTGCAGCCAAAGCTCTCTGTTTGACCAGAGGGATGTCCCAAGCCCTCCTGAGCCCAGCACATCTGCCTCACCCGGGGCAATCTGACTGGTGTCAAAAGGGGGGCTCATCACTCCATGATGTCACAAAGTGGGTGTGTGTGTGTGTGTGTGTGTGTGTCTACCCCATGATGTCACAAAGGGGGCTCTGCCTGCCCCGTGATGTCACAAAGGGGGGTGGTGCCCCAGACTATAAAAGGAGGGGGCAGCGCCCCGTGGCAGCAGACAGCAGGCAACAGGCACCACAGTCTGACGTCCTCTCAGCAGACTGCAGCCTCAGCCTCTGCCACAGCCCAGCAGCGTTGGGGGTCCTGTCACTGGGGATACGCATTGCAGCCTTTGTTGGGGACTGGGAACGCCGTGGGCGCAGCGGAGCCAGCGCCATGGAGCACTACAGCAACCCCACCCTGGGGCAGCTGATGCTCTTCGCCATGCTCCTGCTCTTGCTCAGCTGGCTCTTGCCCGGCCTGCTCTTGCTCGGCCTGCTCTGGGCTGGGCTGCGGGCCAGGCGGCACCAGGTAGGTGACCGCTGTGCCGCACCGTAGCGTGACGGGGTGGGGGGGGGGCACAGCCTGGGCTGGGGTGGCCACTAGGGACCAGCCCTCTCCCCAGGGGCCACCGTCACTCAGCCTCTCTCCTCGGCTTCTCTTGCAGAGGCACAGCGTGGCGCGCAGGCTCCCACTGCCCCGCCGCAGGCTGTTGCGGGGCAAGACAGTGCGACGGCCAGCCTGGACACGTCTCCGCAGGCAGGCCCCGGTATCCGGGAGCGCAGTTTCTGTACTACAACCACCTGTGCCACCCGCCATCCTCTTCTGGAACTGGACTCTTCCCCCAACAGCAGCCTCTGCACCTTCTGCCTGGGGCAGGAAAAGGGCAGCGCGGCAGGGCAGCCACAGCCAGGCCTTGTCCCTCCGTGAGGACAGGCTGCCACTGTTCCCCTGCTCATGGACATCGCAGGCTGCTGGGAGCCACCGCACAAAGGTAGGGAGCCCGAGGGAGACGGGGCCAAACGTCTGCCCAAGCCCAGGAGCTGCCCACGGCAGGCGGGCCGTGCAGGAGGGGGCAGGTGGGCCCTGCCCCCAGAGCAAGCTGAGGCCCCTGTTCCAAGGCCGGCAGGCTGCCTGCGCCTGCCGGCGTGCTGCCGGCAGTCACCGTGGGCCCTGCGGAGACCAGCTCTCTCTCCCCAGCCGCCTCTGGGAACAGGGCGGTGGCAGCCGCCTGCTAGGCTCAGTGCTGCTGTCGAGGCTGGCAGGGGAGCTCGGCCGCAGGAGCTCTTCTGGCTGGGACATGGCGGTGTGGGGGCAAGGGCCACCGTCACTCAGCCTCTCTCCTTGGCTTGTCTTACAGACGGACAGCCCAGCGTGCAGGACGGCACTGACCCGCCACAGGGTGACACAGGAGGACACAGCCCGTCTGCCAGTCCTCCTGCCTATCCCCAGGAAAGTAGTGGCAATCAGGCTGGCATGGGCGCCTTTGAGACCAAGATCAACTTTGCCACCAGTAGTCTCGATCAACTTCCCCCAGTGGCCTCATGGCGCAGCAGCACCTTCTGCAGCTTTTGTCTGGCGCCGGCTAGAAGCCATTGGCTGGCCTGTCCCAGCTGCTTATGCCATCCAGGGGCAGCAGAACCAGATGGGGAAGAGGAAGCTCCAGAAGCAAAAGAAGGACAAGGTGCAGCACTCTTTCCTGAAGCGGTCACGGTTGGTCCGTATCACACTCAGTCAGGTGAGTGCCAAGGATGGGATGGGACGGTATGGGAAGGAACTGAACAGGCGACCTTTACAGCTCCAGCCACCCTTCCCTGGGGAAAGCCCTCGGTGGTGAGGGACAGGCAGGAGCTTCCCGTCGCCCACCCAGCCCCTCACCTACAGCTCTCTTTGCCCCCACAGGCGTTCCTGCTCTCTCCCGCATGCCCTAGGATGGCAACAGTCCTCCCTCTTCACGAAGGCCCTCAGGGAGGTAGCAGGGAGTTTCCACTGTGCCCATGGCTGGACAGCCAGAGCAGCAGCCTCCTGCTGCCAGGGCCAGGCAGGCCCCTTGATATGGCACCAGGACCTAACACTGCACAGCGTCCAGAGGGAGCGGCACAGCGAGACCTGGGATGCGCAATGGATGGGTGCACAGACGGCGCGCCACGCATTTGGCTGGCCTGAGCAAGGACATCACGCTGCCATCTGCTGTGCAGGATACCAATAAAACCTGGTCATTTCCCCCAGCGCTCCTCTGTGCCCGGTCCATCTCGGAAGAAAGAGGGGTGCAGGCAAGGCCCGAGCAAGCAGGCAGTGCTGGCGAGCCCCTGAGCTCCCTCTTCTCCAGATGGAGCAGAGCCCGCGCCCTTGACCTCTACCCGTGCCTCTGGCGCTCCAGCTCCCAAGCAGCTGGGGCCTCTGCTGGCCTCACCCCCCAGGGTGCCCGTGTCTGCCTGGACCCAGGCAGCCCCAGCCCACAGCCGGTGCCCAGGCACTGTGTCCCCTAGGCCCAGCAGCATCGAGGAAGCCCTTCCCCGCGGTGCTGCCCACACCCTTGCTAGCACAGCCTGGGCTGCGGGATGGCCCTTGCTGCCTGGGCACGCTGCCCACCCCTGCCCACCTTGGCCTCCAGGGACTTTCCTGCAGACACTGCTGCGTGGTCTCTTCCCTCCCATCCGCACCATGAGTGCAGAGGCATCAAGAAGGGTGAGCCTGCCCTTGTGGGCCCTGCTGCCCCCTCTGCCCACCGTGGGCTCCCTGGCCTCCCTGCCGTGGGGGCACCTCCTCTTCCCTGGCCTCCCTCTACTCCTTCCCAGAGCCCCCTGGCCAGGAGCGATGGTGAGCACTTCTGCCAGCTCCCTCAGCACCCTTGGGTGGATCCCATCTGGCCCCATAGACTTGTGCACATCTAAGCAGTGCAATAGTATAGCAGCGTTGGGGGTCCTGTCACTGGGGATCCACATCACAGCCTTTGTTGTGTTCCGGGCAGTGGCATGAGGCACAGGATATGTTTCCAGCCATCCAGTGGTTGCTTCCACCATTGTAAGCACGTAGTGCTTGCCCTGGCAGGTTTGGGGCAGTATAATATAATCAATCTTCCAAACCTCCCTGTATTTATATTTTGACCATTGTCCTCCATACCACAGAGGTTTTAACCGTTTTGCTTGCTTGATTGTGGTGCATGCATCACAGTCGTGGATAACCTGTGTGATAGTGTCCATAGTTAAATCCACCCACTGGTCACGAGCCCATCTGTATGTTTCATCTCTTCCCTGATGTCCGGAAGTGTCATGGGCCCACCGAGCTGAAAAGAGTTCACCTTTGGGTTCCCAGTCAAGGTCTGTTTGGAACACTTGAGCAGCTTGATCCCATTGCTAGTTCTTTTGATGTTCCTCAGTGGCTCGACTTTTAGGTGTGTGAGCATCTACATGATATACTTCCACAACTAGGTCCTCGAGCCGGTCAGCAATGTCTTGCCACAGTGTGGCAGCCCACACGGGTTTACCTCTGCGTTGCCAGTTATTCTGCTTCCACTGTTTTAACCACCCACACAGGGCATTTTGGGCCACGCATGAGTCAGTGAAGAGATAGAGCACTGGCCAGTTTTCTCGCTCAGCAGTATCTAAAGCCAACTGGATGGCTTTTACCTCTGCAAACTGATTTGATTCACCTTCTCCCTCAGCTGCTTCTGCGACTCCTCGTGTGGGACTCCACACAGCAGCTTTCCACTTCTGATGATTTCCTACAAGACAGCAAGATCCATCAGTAGACAGAACATACTGCTTATCATGATCTGATAATTGATTACATGGTGGGGCTTCTTCAGCACGCGTCACTACCTCTTCTGGTGGCATTCCACAGTCTTTACCTTCTGGCCAATCCATGATCGCTTGTAAGATTCCTGGACAATTAGGATTTCCTATTCGAGCTCTCTGTGTGATTAATCCATTTACTCCATGTAGCATCGGTGGCATGACGAGTGGAAGGAAATTTACCCTTGAACATCCAGCCTAGGACTTATCATCGTGGCGCCAATAGGAGCTGTGCTTCAGTATCAATCGCTTCTGAAGCAGCTCTGACTCCTTCATATGCTGCTAATATTTCCTTTTCAGTTGGAGTATAGTTGGCCTTGAAGCCTTTATATCCTCGACTCCCAAATCCTAGGGATCAACCTCAAGTCTCCCCAGGTGCTTTCTGCCAAATGCTCCAGGTAGGACCATTATCCCCGGCTGTGGTACAGAGCACATTTTTAATATCCTATCCTGTTCAGACTGGCCCAAGAGCTACTGCATGTACGATCTCTCCTTTGATTTGTTCAAAAGTTTTTTTCTGCTCAGGACCCCAAGTAAAATTATTTTTCTTCTGGGTCACTTCATAGAGAGATTTTACAATCTGACTGTAACCAGGAATATGCATTCTCCAGAAACCCACAACACTTAAGAAGGCCTGTGTTTCCTTTTTGTTAGTTGGTGGGGACATGGCTGTTATTTTGTTAATCGCATCCATTGGTATCTGGCGACAACCATGTTGCCGTTTAATTCCCAAAAACTGGATCTCTCATGCAGGTCTCTTGACCTTGCTTCTTTTTATGGCAAAACAAGTGTCTGAGAATGTCAATTATTTTCTTACCTTTCTCAAAAACTTCTTCTGCTGTATTACCCGATACGATGATGTCATCGATGTATTGCAGGCGTTCTGGAGCTCCACCTTTCTCCAGTGTGGTATGGATCAGTCCATGGCAAACGGTAGGACTGTGTTTCCACCCCTGGGGCAGTCAATTCCAGGTGTACTGGACACCTCTCCAGGTGAAAGCAAACTGTGGCCTGCACTCTGGTGCTATAGGAATAGAGAAGAAAGCATTAGCAATATCAGTCGTAGCGTACCACTTAGCTGGCTTTGACTCCAGTTCATACTGGAGTTCTAATATGTCTAGCACAGCAGCACTTATGGCTGGTGTAACTTCATTCAGGCCACGATAGTCTACTGTCAATCTCCATTCCCCATTAGATTTTCACACTGGCCATACAGGACTGTTAAAAGGTGAACGGGCCTTGCTAAGCACTCTTTGGCCCTCTAGTTGACGGATCAACTTCTGGATGGGATCCACAGCATCTCAGCTGGTACGATATTGTCATCGATGCACTCTTTTAGTAGCAACTGGCACCTTTTGAACTTCAACTCTCATCCGGCCCACAGCGGCAGACTCCTCTGTAAGCTTAGGCAAGATAAGTCAGCTGTTGAATGTCATCAGTCTCTACAGCTGCTTTACCAAAGACCCACTGATACCCTTTTGGGTCTTTATAATACCCTTTCCTGGGGAAGTCTATGCCAAGGATGCATGGGGCAGCTGGACCAGTCACTATAGGGTGCTTTTCCCATTTATTCCCAGTTAGGCTTACTTCAGCCTCCAATACAGTCAGTTCTTGAGATCCTCCAGTAACACCAGAAATAGTAACACATTCTGTCCCTTTATGATTTGATGGCAATAGGGTGCACTGTGCACCAGTGTCTACCAGGGCTTTATATTTTTGTGGTTATAACGTGCCAGGCCGTCAAATCCACACAGTCCAATAAACTCGGTTGTCCCTCTCCTCCACCTGGCTGGAGGCAGAGCCCCTCTAATTCCAAGTATTGACAACTGGGTTTGTGTAGCTTACTAGGTTCACAGGGTTAACATAGTTCACAGGGTTTACATAGTTCACTGGGTTTGTGTGGACTATATGCATTACATTTCACTCCCCCTACTCATGTTTGGATCAGAGGCCCATCTGCTTGGACCAGAGAACTGCTCACAGTAGACTGGAGCAACTTTTTTCCTCCTGGAAGAACTCTCTTTTCTATTTATTTTACCTTGCAGCCAGTTTACTCGTGCCTGTAGGGCAGAGGTAGGTTTTCCATCCCATTTGCTCATGTCCTCTCCATGCTCACACAGGATAGACCACAGGGTATCTCATGACATGTGCTGTTGCTGTTTAGCTGGTCTCATAGAAGAGCGTCTTCTCTTAATGGCTGCAATGCAAGTCCATTCAGGTGGAGAATGGAATTTGTTCTCCCTTCTGTCTAGTTTTTCAAACAGCTTTTCAATTGATTTCTTGGTTTCTTTAGCCATTTCCTCCAGAGCTGATACACGGGCCTGTAGGGGACCAGTGACACTGTCTGCATACTGTTTTACTCTGTCAACCATTTCAGACATGGTTGGTATCTGGTTATCACTTCCCCAGATGATTGTTGACAATGTGTGGGCATATGTTGATGGTGCACCCTGCACAAACTTTTGCAACACAGGTGGCTGGCATGGCATGGCGTGGCATCAGGATTTATAATTGTTTGCCTGTCACTATAGATCACCTGCTGCACAGCTAATTCTCTCAGGTATCTGATACCTTGTTCTATGTCGGTCCATTTCATTGGGTGGCATTCAATATCATCCCTAGAGGGATACCTGGTTCTTACAGCTGACAAGAGTCGCCTCCAGAGGCTGAGAGGTTTCTTCTTTTCTACAAGTGCTTTGTCAATGCCTCCATCTCTGGACAGGGGTCCCAACTGCCGGGCTTCTCTACCACCCAGATCTATGGTACCAGACCCAGTATCCCAGCATCGGAGCAACCGGGAGGTAAGTGTTTCTTTGTCACGACGGCTATAGTCCTTTCTCAAGTTTCGCAACACCTTCAAAGATAAAGTTTGGATGATTACGTCTTGATCTGAACTCTCATCCTCCGATACATATACTTTGGAAGGACCTGCTTCGAAAAAAACCCATTTGGTAGGACTTGCTCTGGAAGGACCTGCTCTGGAAGGACCTGCTTTAGAACTTAAAACAGGACACATAAAATTAATACCTTTCCACAAAAAAGGAATAATCCATGCAATAACTTCTTCCTGATGAGAAGTAAGTTTTTACTTAGAACTCTTGCCTATCAATTTACTTAGAACTATTGTGGACTGGGAGACAGTCAGCTCTTATTGCTGCCCCTGTGCCAGTTCTCCTGACAAATTTCTACCTGTGACAGAAATAGAAACAGTCAGAAGGTAAAGACCAGTTCTAAATGACCTATACTACAAATCTCTGCCAACACACCTACTGTTGAGGATAAGCTTAGAGGAGGAAGGGGGAGCGAGGCATGTAGGTAGGCAATCCTATGGTTGCTGGCAGCCATACAGGGAAAGCCCTGAATATAGACACAACTTCACCAGAAGCCTTTGACTTCACTTTTAAATTCTGAAGAGGAGATTCACGGAGATTCAACTTCTAAGCAGAAATCTTTCTGCCAATACCCTGTGCATATACACTACAAGGTAATTGCGTCAGTGTCAATATGCCTGTACTGGCATATAGCAGGAAAGGGCACCTCCAGACAGATACTAAGTTCATCATCTTCAAACATATGTTTCTTGATCATCACATAGGTACCTCAGACTGGCAGTAAGACTATAGCTTATAGCTTGTATTATCTACTCTTTATACAGGGTTATGGTTTTGTTTGTTGTATTTCATTCTGCTAGGACTGCATTCAGTGGTAGAATACAATCATTACCTCCTAAATATCTTATTTTACAGAGGAAAAACTCCCAGGTGTGACTGTTATTCAGAGCATCTTTTCCACTTGAAGTTTTCACAAATCCAGCAGAGATGATTTGGCCTGTCCCATGATCGATAAAACAGTTTCTCTTCTGCTACTGACATTACAATGTTCCCTTTCCATGCCTGTCTCTACAAAGGGAGTTAACTAAATTCAATTTTAATATAAGTGGTTGCAATTCCAGGACTAATATGACCCGAAGGGATTGGTGATTAGCACTATGTTCACAGTGCTTTAAGATGCATATCAGACTAAGCAAGTACAGTTCCGTTTTTCTTACACCATACTAGACAATATTGCATCCTGGTTTCTTAGTCCCAGTAGAGCACAAGAGTGAGAAGCATCCCTTGAGGATTTGTGAGTGGAATGGAACAGAGCTGTTCTTTCAGCTGACACAAATATACATCACTCTCCCTCTAAGGATGTTCTGATGCATCTTCTTCTTCCTTTTCTTTCCAGACTGCAATCAGGTCAGTCAATCCCATGAATCTATGGAAAAAGTATCTATTTCTCATTTGCCTTGAACAATGGCATGTGATGTTGGCTTTCAGTTCAGCTGGAAGCAGAATCTGTGCAAACTAAGATATACTAGAAAGAAGAACTACAAATATTGGCCAAAGGAGCCACACAGTGTGTGGCTTCAGCTGGCATCTGCTTTCCCTTCTTACCTATTACAGTGAACTTCCTTCAAGACTCTCATGGGTTACTGTCAGGCATTCAAAGGAGAGATTAGGCATCAGAAAAGCAAGATGGCATTTATTGCAGTGGGAAAACAAGAAGCTATGATTTAGTCAAGCCCTTGGAGGATTCTGGAGTATGTGGAGGTTAGAGTGCCAGAGCAGTTCCTGAGAGGAGCTAAATAACCATGGCACATCACCACAATTTATACAACAAAAAATTTGCTCAGAATTCTGTCTTGCAGTATACAATAGTATCCATACATCAGACTCTTGTAGTATCGCATGGTAGGACAGACTTATTTGACCCAACTCACTAATGACCTAGGACATGTACTTCACGTACAATGCAAGTACACACTTATTTTCTTGTATTATTCTCAGCTAGTCCGAGGAGGTGAAGAGAGACCAAAGAAACAGCAGTGGCAAGAATCAACCTACCTGGTCCACAGTAATCTTCTCTTGTAAACAATCCCCTTTTCACAGGCACTAATTAAATAGCAGCAGCATCAAATACCACTTTCAAGCACATGGAAAGAGCAAAATCCAAGAAACTAATACCTGAGTCCTGCAGTTCACTGTTGAAAAAGCAGAACATAGCTACCAGAATGATGGACCACAATGGAAAAGACCATACATGTGAGGGAATATCAGGGCTGCTCACCTATGACACTATATCCAGTTCCTTCCCTTCTCTAAAACCAGCAACAGTGATTCCCTTTGAAAATTAAACTGAATCTTGCGAAAAGTTGTTTTGTGCTGCATGCTCCTCCTTTAAAGTGGGAGGAGGGAAAGAGCAAAGAGACTCAGAATCCTTAAACCGTGCGGCTCACCAGCAGTCCTTTTGCTGAGGACAAATTTTTGTGGGAGGAACTCAGTCTTTTCCATGATAGCCTTTATTCTCCCAAGAGATTTCAGGAATCAGTCCGTACACAGCCACTCTGACAACGATACGTGATCAATAAGCACTACTTCAACGGGGAACGTTGCTGAAATAGCTTCTCTTTCTTATTCCCTGGTAGAAATGAATTTTACTCTCTCCCTTTAAATTAACCACAGTCCATAATATATATAAATTCAACAAAATGCAATATAAATTTGTAAACAAATCTTGTTGCTTTTACACTGTGTTACTATTTGCTTCCACTTCAAAGATGCTGGCAGTGCTTCACATTCGGCGAGAAGCCTACAGACATCTTTGCAAGGCATTGGGGCACTGGACACTTTCCTGATGCACTGCTCTACTTTCCTAACATTCGGTAGTGGCAAATCTGGCTACAGGCAGGGTTTTCTTCATCCTTTTCATTCTGCTGTAAACATGTATTGATAGCTTTCTCCAAAGTGGAAGAATAACCAGTTTGTCCAGGAAGGGCTAAGAAAAAAACTGAAGTTATCTCCTCTAGCTGTTTTCAACAGAGATTAATTATTCTGTGGCTGATTCTCTCAGGCACAGCTATCAACATCACAAAATCCCTCCCTAAAGCACGTAATACACAAGTTGGGTAAGTGGTACAACAAAGACTTTTCCCAAAGGGCCCAGAAGCACTTGCCAACAACTGGACTTCTGAACGTCATTTTTCCTAAATGATCATCGCAACTCGAACCTCTGAACATAAACTTGTGTAGAGCAGCAATCTAACAACAAGAGCAATTTGATTGGACTGTGTTATTTGACAGATATTTGCACTGGCTAAAACCAAGGAGTTCCACTGCAGTAAAGCGATTCCCACCAGTAAAGACAAGAGTAAAAATACCTTTACTTTTCTTTTTCAAACCTGAACTACACCTTTATAACTAAGCCAGAGGACATATTATACACTTAACTATACTTGATGAAGCCTAAATAAGCCAAGGATAACTGTGTAGACTAAAAACCAACTCCTCCACACCCCCGTCTACTATTAACAAGAGACGTTGACTTGCTGCAAGGACTGGGATCGTTGAGATCATGAGTGACATACGGAGCAAACCACTTTTAAAAGTTCACATATCTAATTCACAGGGAGGAAATCTTATGAAGTACACTGTATTAAACTTCTTCTACCTCCAAACCACTTTGTCATGGCTCAGGAACTATTAAAAACAAGTGTTTGTGCCTAAAAACTAAACCAACCTAACCACATTGCTGATGGGTCTCGTTAGTTCTCACCAGCTATGAATTTTCCAGTGCATTCATTTTATAGTCAGAAAAAGCCATGAAAATAAATTCTAAGAACATGAAGCAAGACGTAAGAAATAAAAATTGATTTAAAGTGTCTTACACAGGTAAGAATTCAAACTGGGACCCTACTATAAACACATCAGCACTTTTGCTTACTCAAATGGGACATAAAAACCCCTACCAAAAAAGCAATCCATCTTCAAATTCTGAATACTGAATACTGCAATGAACTGTTATGAACAATTGGTATCAGTTAGCAGGTCATTTCCACTGATTCATGTTCAAGCACATGCTACATGACTTTGCGTCCAATTCGCAAGCAGAAGAGTGTAAATTTGTGCAGCAAGCTTGACTCAGCTTCACCCGAGCATGTTACATTTTAGGAGCTAACTTAATTGCTCTCCCTTAACATTCCCTTTCCAATTCTACTCTGGAATATAAATAAAACAAAATAAATCCTTCAAACTTCGTGGGTCCATCATCAGATGTCCACATGAAGAAGTTAGAAAAACAGTAATATTCATATATGGTGTATTTTTGCACATGTGCACCATTGCCAAAGGTGCACCAAACCAACTTGTACCACTTTTAGACATATCTGTTCTAGTAGTGAACAATCAGACTTTAGTCTGGGATTTGGTTACTCATCACCTGACTCATACCAATCCCAAAGCACCCTGAAGCAATTTTAGCATTTAGGTTTCTCCTGCATAAACATTCACATAGCATATACCACACTGCAGGAGATCCAGCCCATACTGCTCAGGAGATCAGATGTTTCAACATAAGAGTCCATGCGTTGTCTAATTTGACCTTAAATAAGTGCACTTGAAATTTTTTATCACCAAGGAAAATATAAACATGGCACAGCCTCCTTGCATACGGTATGCAGTCCAGATTTCTCCTCTAGGTAGACGATTAAGATTGTCTGGCTGCACAATCCTTGACTACCTACTGATCACCACCCACACAGCAGTACTCCCACCAAAACATATTTTATAACAGATCTGCACCATGAAAGGAACCAGAGTACCAACACAGTTTTGATGGAAGCACCTGCAAGATTCAGCTGTAAATTTGATAACTCTTTTTTGCCGATAGGGCCATTCCTATCATGCAATAAATTGTCACACAATAAAGTTTTCTTTCAGCAAACATCGAGATGTTCACAAAAGCTGTCTAGTACAGTTCAAAAGTAGGAAAGTTTGACTTTGTGCTTTGTTTTGCTTCTGCTTAAAACAAAATCTCATCTGATGATAAACTCTGTTAAATCTGTTGGGGTTTTTTTAATAGCTGAATGCACTGCATTTATTTAAAACTGGAAATTACAACGTAAGTTATTCAGAGCTTATTGGTTTTGCTCTTGGACAGTGAACAGGAATTTAGACTCCTTAATAAGGACATCTTTAATGAAGTCAAGCAGAAACTTCCCAATTTTCAACTCTTTGACAGCTTACATGACTAATCATCACTTGATTCTTTCCATACCCCATTATTTGAAAAGAAGCTTCCATTAAACTGGGAGAAGAAGGAAAGAAAAGGAATTAAATCATCACCAATGATAGGGCTTACAACAACTATATTGTTGTGCAAGTATCTCATCTTCTCAAGTTCTCCAAATAGCATTTGCTGTTTCCTTTAGGAAATGATGGGCGAGCTGCTCTGTCTCATTTACAAATGCATTAATCACTTCTTTAAGTGATATGCCTGGTTTAGGTGCAAACTGCTGAAGTGTTCAAACTGCTGAGTGTCCCACAAGTTCTATTGGGCTTCTGCTTGTTTTGACAAGTTTCATGTACGCATAGAAAACATCACCTTGCACCAGGCTGACCAAAAGAAGTGTGCCCCGTTTCTCCTTAAGTCTGATAGCCCTTTGCAAGTAATATTTTTTTAACCTAGTTTATCAAATTTAGCATTTAATGTCTCCTTGTAATTTTTACAATTCATAATGGTACGCGCCTTCACCAATAGCCTGCAGGGTTAATTTAATAGAAGATGGAAGATTGATCTGTCCATATTTTCAACAGCAACAACATTTTTTAATTCTATGGAATAGGCTTAATATTATAAATTTTATTTTACTATAGGTAAATTTTAAGAAAAGCAGCAATGACAAATGTAAGTTTGGCTGGTATTACAGCTTCTTCCTACATCAACTAGGTAGTAATACAGAAGTCCAGAGTAACTCTTGGGATTACAGTTGGTCTTAGAAACTTCACTGCTAAGGGCTTGGCCACTCACTAGATCTTCCTAGCTGAAGAAAAGCAGTATTAAAAGCTAAGCATTCAAAAAAGTGAAATCACTAGTCAGATCCCTCACTTCTCTTCCAAATTAAAAACCAGCTCAAGACCCTAAAAACTCACAAGTGTTGGGTCTTGCTGCATTTCTTCCTATTCCTATATTAGTAAAATTTTAAAAAAAAAAACAAAACTGAACACACAAAAACCCAAAACTCAAGAACAACAAAACTGCACATGCACTTCAGTCCTTATATTCTGCTATCATCGAAAATCCTCAGTCATTAGCAACAACAAAATAGTACCTCCCTTATAATGCAAGAGACATTTTAAATACGTAGAACTAGAAGGCACAGGGACACAGTTATTGGGTTACATGTAAGGAAGTCAGGCAGCCCTCCAAAGCTGCACTGTAGTTCCTGAGCTACAAAGCCATCTCTCTCCAACACTGCAAGGGACTCAAGGCCTTCATGACAGCACATAACTCAGCTGTGGCTTGCAACCTGCCACCGGTGACAAGAAGAGATCATACATTAAAGCACAAGAGCGAGAAAGCATGAAGCAGTGAACAGAGCCATAGTCTTTAACATAACCAAAACAGAGATTACTTAGCACGTTTGCCACCCTACCTAAAGTGAAAACAAAAACACAATTTATATCACGGAGTACTCTGGTGAGCATCTTTAATAGGATAAAATTCACCAAGCCTCTGCATGCCTCCAGGTGAAGTGTATCCTAGACTTCCCTGGAGAAGTGCCCTTTGGAAATACTTGCAGTCGGCCCAAACCAAGACAATCAGCTGGATTTCCCCCTCTCTGCAGCAGGAGTGGCTGCTGCAAGTAGATGGCAAGCTGCGCTACACAAACGCATTCCATGTTCCTTCAGAAACTGAGCTGATTGTGGTGCAGGAAGAAATCCCCAAGTACTATTTCTACTAAATTTGAAAGAACTTTCCTCCTACTTCCTATTAGTGAAAATAAACTCACTCCCTCACCCATCTTTTCTTTTGTATTGCCCTTACAATTCAATGAATCCAGCTAAAACTAATTAATTTTTAAATTTAAGCCAATACTCACCCTGTCTCTTCCTAATGTTCACCAAATTATATAAATATATAAAACCACACTATAATTTTTGTCCTTATCCGATACTGAAATTTATTGCATTTACTGATCTAATCTAAAGTTTACTGAAATGAGTGAAAGCATACACTACTTTGGCTGAGGCTGTAACTCCAAAATTGCAGAGTAAAGTGCTGTCAGCAATTGTACCAACTCTGCTCTGAGGGAAAAAAGGGAGAATGTGGCCCTTGTACCTACATTTAAATATTTATATTGGCTATTTAAATATTATATATTTGTCACTTTAAAATATTTATATAACTATCTATTCAAGCACTTCATATATTAGAGTGAACTTATATAATGCAAATAAATTATATATTAAATATTGACCATAGGTTATATTTTATGACATTTACTGTACACACTGTACAAACAAAACTGGCATGGGATGAGGAACTCAGAAGACTACTTCCACACTTTCAGCACAAAACAACAAGCATCACTCACCTCTGCACTGCTTTTAACAGATGTTATAGGCTTGCTAACAGAGCGCCTCTCTTGAGAAATTATGTAATTAAACATCTAGGGATAATTTATTCTTGGGCAGAATTCCACCAAAGTTTGTGGAATTAGTCACAAATAAAGTTGATCCTGCAATATATACACCAGCAGATCAAAGGAATTGAAAAAGAGTTGAGTGTTTTGAAATATTAATGATTAAACTTCTATACCTGCTTTTGACTCCCGTGCCCTCCCGTGCCCCCTAACGGTCTGTTCAAAGAGCAAAGCAAAGCAAAGTATTCCCTTTGTCCTGCATTAGACAAGAACAGAATCTCTCAACACTACAAAAACCCATACTCCACACAGCAGATCTGAAAAACAAATAAACAAACCACATGTCTTCCCCACAGCTCGGAAGGCTGAACATTTTCTTAGCCCGTAACTGAACTCTGGTTTTAACCATCAGGCCATAACTTGACCCTGTGTCAAATTCAAAATAGCCATAGTCTATCTGAGTCTTTAAAAAAAATGCTGTGATTAAGAAACAAAACAAAAGAGAGCAATAGTCCCAAGGGTCTGTTTTCTGTGCTCTGGGACACACAGGGATGAGTTCAGAGTCTCAGAAGCAATCTCAGATAACTATCAAGGCATCCTATTGCTGGCAGAGTCACTGTCCAAATGATGGTCTTCTAGCAACTACCTGTAAGAAATTAATGCCAAAAGGATATTGCAGTACCAATATAGTCCTCATTTACATTTTCATGACAAGTTGATATATTGGCATTAAGTTTATACCAAAGGGCTATATGAGTAGAAGAGTCCTTACAGCTTTGAAATTTCCTCAGAGCTTTTTAATTCCTTCATAACTTTTTAATTCTGATTAACAGTCCTAATAAACTCTAAATTTACTTACAACCTCCAAGCGTTAGACTGTATTAATCTACATAACATGCCAATTAAGTTAATATACTTCGATTTGGTCTGGTTCTGAAAGATGCTTTAATCCTGCTGGCAAATATGAAAGCAAACCAGCAAGCAAGTCTCCTTGTTCAGTTTTTGAACAATTGACCTCATTTTGCTGCATTCTAATAAATTATCTTCCCAGGGGGAAGCACGTACTTCAAGAACTAGGAATTCTTCTGCCTGCCAGCAAACACAGCAAGGCTCCTGTCCTTGTGTGGTCCCACTGGAGGCCTGATGTGATCCCTCCCCCTTCCCAGGCCACAAACCAACCTAGGGAAAGTCAGGCATGGATCACGAAAGACAGCGAAACAGAACACTAAGGGTCTCCTCGGTGTGCTGAGCCCCTGCTTTCCCAAACCAGCACCGCTCTCCCTATCGCTTGGGAATCAATTACCTGCTCATAACCTCGTACATCTGTACCTGAGTTGTAGCCAACAGGAGGGAGACACCAGACTTTGAAAGGTTCTGGGTTTGCACAGCTAGCAGAAAACACCAGAATGTTTTGACATCTGAAGTGAGCTGGAGTGGAAAAGCACCTGACAAAAGTCAATTATCTCAGATCCTATAAATAGTGATCCTAAAGGAAGACCCTGTGAGCTCTCCTGGATTACAGTGGGCTGGGTCCAGCACCTCCCCTGAGTGAGAGCTGTCTGAGGTACAAACTGCATGAAGGGCCAGAACAAAGTCAGACTTCTCGAGACTCAATTATCACCCACTGAGAATTCCAAAGCATTGTGCGTATTTGCTCTAAACTCAAGAAGAAGGAATTTTTCACTATAGGCTGGCCTCTCTTTCATCCACCTCTCTACCCACCTATGTGTTTGAATATCTACATTTGCCCTTCACAAGGTGGGGTTGTTTATATATTCCACTGGATTCAAATTACTCTCTCTGTGTGTTTGTATGTTTTGTGGTTAATCTATGCATATATACACCTGTATTTTAATTTAGGACCTGATCGTAAGTTAATGTGAATCTTGTCATTATTGAATCCATAGTTAAGTCCACTGGTTGAATGTAGCATATTCTCTGAACATCTTGATAATTTCCCATGGTAATGATTACGTGCTGCTAAAATCCAACCTTTGATCTACCTCTCACTATTAATAAATTTTGAATTGCTGCTAAATCATAACAGTGTCAAATATTTTCTCCTGCAACACCTTGCACAGACCATGTAAGGGAGGCACAGGAGTCAGATTTGCTTCAGAGGTAGAATTTGACTTTTGGTCCAAGTGAAGTCCCTGTCTGCATGCCAGCTCTCCTTTGCCCCCTCCTCATCCTCTATGCCACTCTGTCAGTCCCACCTCCTCTGTTTCCCTGATTGTGCCTGCTCAGGCAGGAGCCTACACTTTCATGTGCACTGCAGCACAGCCATGCCTTGTGCTGCTCTAGTGCGTCGCTACAATCCATAACCTCCTTCAGCTCCATCACAGTCCACGCAGCCTCCCATGAGCAGGTTAGCAATCCTCATGACAGTTTATAACCACGGCACACACAGCCTGATTTTGACCACTAAAAATCAAAAGTCACAGCTGACTGGGTGACATGCATTACATTACAAGTAGTTCACTGCCACCTTACTCTGCCTTGAGAGAGTTCTTCAATGGCCCTTGTTTAATTCAAGTAGGGGACTAACAGGACAACCAGAGCTCTCAAGCTTACAGAAGCATTAGTTTTGATAGATCGCTGTTATTATACCTGTCCATGTTAATTGTTTTCCACTCCAGTCACCTACAAGCCAATTACGAAACGCCTGCTGCTTCTTACTTTCACATAAATGGCACCACCCTGATTACAGAGCTGCCAATAAGGAATAAAAAAGCTTCCAAAACACGTATGCTCGAGTCAGTTGTCCCTCCTGCTGCAACTGCCTCTACACGAAGGAATTGTTAACTATTAAAAAAAGAGCACTGCTCTCTTCTCAGGTGATGGTGACAGGGTGATTCACATGTAGGTATTTCTTTCACATTCAATTCTCTATGAGTGTGCGAGCCTAATACCTCAAGCACTCAGGAAGTCCGTGCTCTGGCCAGGAGCAGCTGGGGTGTGATGGCCAAGCCCTCTGGAAGCAGCTCTTCCAGAAATCACATTGTCAAAGGCAAGCTACCGCCTACCTGCCTGGTCGGCCGGTTGGCTGAGGCAAGCCGAGCACGGGGACGAGTCCTTCCTATCCCTGGACCCCTCTCCTCCGGGAGAGAAAAGGGTTAAAAAGCAGAGATACGAAAGGAAAAGAAAGATTTTGCGAGACCTCTGACGTTTGGAAAACTGAAACAAACTTTATTAAAACTAGAACAAAATATATATAATATGCAGGGAAAAACCAATGCAAAATGTGAGAGTCTGTGCAGGAATGGAAAAGGCGAGGGTTTAAACGCGAGAAAGAGAGAAAGGGGGACGGTACCACGTGCAGTCTGGAAATGGCACGGCCACGTGTGCGGCTCTCGTGGAGTGAACAAAGGAAAACCGCGGCTGTTACGAACGCCGGGGCTGCAATGTGGAAAGCGCTGTCCCTACCAAATTCTCGTAGAAGCAGAGAAAACGTGACGATACGGTGTTACGGCAGAAGGAGAGCAGCCTCCAGGCGAGCAGGTCTGTCCCCGGCGGCGTGGCGGGGGCTGCCCCGGAGCCAAGCCGCAGTGTCTGAGGAGGAAGCCTCTTTCCCGGAGCGAAGCTGAGGTTTCCTGCAGTGCCTCCCGCAGCGCGGAGCCGGGAGTGTCCGGAGAGCAGAAAGACGCGAAAAACGCCGAAGAGAAGAAAAAGAAGCCGGGGAAAAGCCCTGCGAATGCCACGAAAGCAGCCCAGAAGTCCCGAAAGCCCCCGAGCCTGCGGCTTCTTAAAGGCGCAGTACCCTCGCGAGAAGAACTTCTCATCCAAGAGATGGGCGAACGTAACATGGAAGGGAATAATTCAATTGGTCAGTTTAAAACAAAAGCCATTCGAGGCAGGTTTTTTTTTCCTTCAAACTGCCACACTGCCACAGATAGACGCGAGCATGAGAGCGCACTACCATCAGCGGACACTACAAGAAAGTGACCTGCCATCGATCCATGTCCAAACCTTACTCAGACCAGCTTATCTGCTTACTTCCCACGTAATCACAAGGAACTCTATCAGGGTACTCATAGTCCATTCCATTGCTTTTCTTATAGCCACCCTTTTCATAGAAGACAAAGCTTAAGAGAGGGAGGGCACTGGTGAAGAGCATATAACACAGTCCTTCTGGGGACCAGTGTGTCCTGTAATCAATGGTACGGGAATACAAAAAAACCCCACCATTAATTTACTACAGCAAAAAAAGAGAACAGAAGCATGATTACCATAGGAAATGCAGCATGAAAGTCATGAGAATGTTTAGCTAACTGACCTTCCTTAATGAAATGATCATTTAAAAATTCATTGTCAGCATATCTTGGAAAGGTTAAATTGCAGGTGAAGCAAACTGATAGTCACTTACCATCTGTGTCAGACTTGAGGATTATAGTCTGAATAGACCTGCTTATTTAAAACTGACTGTCCTTTTCCCCCATCCCGAAAAGATAACAGAATCTCAATGCCAAACATCAGTTACCAGTAAAATGTTATGTTGCAATATGAGCAATTAAAGCCAAATGAGATCTGTATAACAGCAATAGAAGTCAGAAGTTTCTTAATCTAGGTACTTAAAGAATGATGTTAAAATGCTGCTGTACGAAGATAAAAGCACTAATACTAATAATAGTGACCTCTGGATTGAGAGAATTAATGTACACAAGTACTACAGATAAACTGACACTCCAGAGTTACTTCAGTAATCTCCTGAGACATTGACTTGAGAATAAATGCTGAGACATGAAGAAAAGACATCTTCATCTCCGCTGAGCCAGGAAAAAAAAAAAAAAACAACACTGCAGAGGTGTGGTGAGAGTTATACTTGCTGACATCCTCCATTTTCTCTGTTTTCTCAACTTCCCTTTTGCTCTTGGCAGAATCATTAAACAGCATTTTGCAGTGAATCATTCATATGGGAGTTTTCAGCAAAGCCTGTGAAAGAACAATACCTTGTATAAGACTCAGGACTTCATCAGGGCAGCTACAGTCATGCTCATGCACCAGTCCTGAAGAGCTCACCAGACTGCATATTCACAACAGCAGTCAGTGGAAATATTTCAATCATAAAGGCCCTTTCTTTGTCAATTTAGAACACAAAACTGAGGAATAGTTCAAGCGGTAGGCAAGGGCAGCAGACTACCAAGAGCAGCAGATCAGCTTTGTTTCCACTGCCTACTTCACCTGTGCCTGGCCTCCAGGAAGCCAGGGTTGCTGCCAAGGTGGCTGGGGAAACTGCTGGTGTCACAGCCAGCATGGTCTCACATGCCTGTCTGACCACCACATGTGACAGCAAGAGCAGCAAGCCCAGCTCCTCTCCATTTCCTCTTCCCTTCTCCTGCCCTGCCAGAAGAGATGGCATCCCAACCTTCATTTTTGACTAACAATATTCAAGTTTTCACAAAGAGCTCGGTAGCTCTAGGAAAGGTCCGATATAAGTTTAAATTTTTGAACGATGTTCACATTTTATCTTCCATGTGCATTTACACAAGTATCGTGCAGTATCAGCTAATCACAGTAAACTTAAAAACTTCGAAGTTTTTAGAACTGTTAGGTTTTGCTCTCAGTATGTTTCTTTGGTGAATATTCAGGTGAGCTTGATTCTCCTTGTATGACTAGCTTCCCAAATGTGAGGTTCACATACTGAATAATTCCCATTCAAGAAGACAATGTATCAACACAGCACAGAAAGACACTCTCTCCAGAAACTGGTGTAAATACCATCAAGAACATACAGGGGGAGAGGGAGAAAACCACAACTAGACCCTGCTCGTGCTGTTCAATGGGAACTATACATGCATGACTCCATCTCAATAAGAAATTAAACTAAACTTATTCAAAGCAACCGGCAGACCCTCCCAAATACCATCCACATGTCAGTGACTGCACGTCTCCACCCCATTTTTTTAAGTACTGCAGTGACATAACCCCATCACCTGACTCCCTTCAGTGAAACGGGCATAATACAGTAACTGAACAAAATAATGAAGCAAACTGCTGAAGTCCTGCACTAGAGCAGTACACTCTAGTATGATGTTGACCCACCCAACAGCACATTGTTTTCTCCTATACACTCAACACAGTCAAAACACCCCTGGAGTTTGTCTTAGAAAGATGTTTTGGGGGCAAGGTTTGCTTGGTCTGGGAAAGAAAGGTTTTTAAATTCTATGATAAATCTCCTTAATTTCTACAAAAAGATTAAGTACCTGCATTTGCACCACAAGGATTTGCCTGCTTCTATTCACCCATGTGAACTGCACAATCAGTCAGAACCAACTCAAAGATCAGCGATGACATTTGGTTTTATTCATGGAATGACACTGATGTATACAAGGCCAATTCTTTCTACTGGTATTACTTCTCTGAAGTGAAAAGACTAGTACTAAAAAGAATGTCACACCTTTGCTCTTTCCTGAATGTCACTTTCCCCAAAAAAACCCCAGAAAAAGCCACTTACCAATTCATAGAAATGCCTATAGTATTTTCCTTACTATCACCTCAACTCTTAAAAATTCTTAGAGAAAGTCCTCCCAAACCAAGACCACACAATTTATTATTCCACACAATTTAGTCTCTAGACACAGTCAGTCTCTGACTGATACACTAAACTCGAGCTGCTTATAAAGTGACTCAGTTCCGGTTAATGTAAAGGAAGATTATATGAAAAACCAAAATATTTTAAAGGGTAGGTGCATGAAATCAATGAGTCACTCAATTTTTATAATCAGCCTGGTCACAATAGCAGAAGACCTTGTCCTTTTCACATCCCAGGGATCAAAAGCATGCACTTCTTAAGATTTTTCTTCTTTAATCTCCTAACTCACAGTCCTGTCATCCGTTTTTCATACTTTCATTCTCCAGTTACAGCAGGGAGATTATGAGTGATGTAGGTGTTCAAGATCAATATGCCTGTAAGGAGACGGAACTCATATTGGTCTTCAGTCATGCAGCACACATGCCTTACTTGTTATAATCCTTTCGCTATAAAGAGAAGCCCTGCTCTGCACGGTGGATTTTTCCCTTATTACTGCGTCAGTAGTGCTCTTCCCTGCTCCTACATCCCATACTCAGACTGCTCCTAGAGCAGTATGCAATCTTTGCTCCCAGGCTTTAAAAAAACTAATGGCAGCAACCACTGGGTCTAGTGTTTCATGGCAGCAAAACAGAATTTTACTTTTGCCCAAAAGATCCAATCTGATTAATTAGTCCTTACTAAATTAGAGCAAGAACAACAGCTATTAGTGTAACTTAGGTTCCAGTATCCCTGTACAGACTATATTTGATAGCTACACTGGGACGGCACAAGGCATCGTGATAAGCGTATTCTGATCATAGAGTCTGATGCAAAGAGCATAAAGAATTATTTGCACACAGAACCATCATAGCATTTCCAATAAAATGTTCTATTTTCTGATTATTTATGTTTATTCAGTTGTAAACAAATCTCTTTCCCTTGCATAAAGGTTCTACTTCTCCCAAGAATTTTATACCTTTTTCACATTTCATCCAATTCTCCAAAGCAGAAGGGACATTTTTTGCCAACCTCTACAACTCACACTTTTCCCTGAAGTCGCTTAGGAGTTAAACCCATACCAGTGGCGTTCTCAGCCCTCCTTTCTCACACCATTTTCCCAAGTGTTCCTGGGCACGTGGTGAGTCACTGGAGAGACACAGCAGATGGCAGGCTGAGCTTTGCGCAGTGTGCAACTGCAAGCATTCCTTACAGATGAACACACACAGTACTTAAAGAAGCACATAACCGACAAATAGGGTCTGTTGTCTCACAAACAGCAGTATTCAGAGACCATGAGGACTTCAAAAAAAAAATTTAAATCCACACTTTGAAGCTAACCTTTTACATTCTAGCAGTCAGGCTGCCATTCGGAGTAACTGACATTCTCCGAAATTCCTATGCTGTGCACGATTCAGAGTAGGATCTTAAAATCTGAACACCCAGCATCCCACTGCATAAGCCCCAACTGGTTTTGGTACTGATTCTGCACTCCTCCTCAACAGCACAATTTAAAATAATCAAAAAACAAAGAAAAACACTCTGACTTTGAAAGGCTTAAGCTTCACTCTGCTGTTGAACAGGAAAAGTTTTCAGAGCTCATGTTCCACAGGATGGGAAAGTTATTTTCCCATCCATATAATCTAGTGCCCTGATGTATTATAATACTGTCTTAAAGCACTATTTTTAGCTGAGCCAAAACACCATGAATACTGAAAGAAGTGTCTTACCTTATTTGTTTCATCTTGTTTGCAGAAAGGTTTATAAAAATTCATGTCAGGACAAGGATTTAGCCTTCTTCCTGTGAACATCTGCAATCACATCCCCTACAAGAGCTGACACATCTACTTATATTGATAGCTTTAATTCCAATCATTTTGATTTTCACAGACTTTTAGTAGCTTGTAAAACTGACCCGTAATGAGATTCTTTCGCTACACATCAGATGGAAGATTTCAGTCTGCTGAAATGTCTACCCATTCATTTATGGTATAAAGACTCTCGTACAGTTTCCTCTTGTTACAGAATATTAACTCTTTTCCATCTTTGACATATTCCACCACCCACCCATCCTGCAAATGACTTAGCTTAAAAGCAAAGCAATCCTGTGTATGCAAACAACTGACAACAAAATTACATATCTCAAAACAAACATCTAAATGTAACACAAAAGGTCCTTAAAGATTATAAACTGAGTTAAACCATGCAGATTCTGCCACCTGTCTGGGCATAGCTCAAAGGTCAGCCCAGCACTACTTGGACTAGGCAATGCAAGTCTGCTGCCAAAACCAATGGTTCGATGAAGGAACTGAAATTTTCCTCCCATGTTGAAACAGCCCGGAAGTGGTACCTTTTAAAGTCAATGCCTCCTGCTGTCTTACATGTATTCTGTAAACGCCAATGAGAACCTCAAGAATACAGAAGCTCCCTTCAACAGTTCACACTAGTTTAAAAAAAACAGAATACAAACTTGTTCTCTACAGGGAGTTATTTAAAAATGCCAAGTTTTTTTGTCTATTCTTAAAGCTAGCGTATTACTCTCTTAAACTCTCAGAACTCTTCATTGCCACGGGGCCTGCAGCATTGAACCACGCGATGCAGAGTTTCACTCACTGAAACACACGACAGCAGCACACCCTTCACCAAGTTACAGGGAAAGAGCACATCCAGTCACGCAACAAGGCAGAGACTGCAGCCACAGGCCTGACAGGACCCTGGGCCACACGGCAACGCCAGTGAGCCAGAAACTGTGAGATAGGGATTTCTTATTTAAAAATGTCTAATTTTGACAATCCAAAGCTAGCACTGCATTTTGGTATTTAGCCAATTTTCAGCTAGTACAGAGTGGGGAACAAAGCATTGCTCTCTTCTCTGAGTAAAAATCTAAATATAAAAGAGGCTGATCTACCTACTCAGCAGAACTTCAACCACTTCAAAAATATGGAACATTTGCATATGAATATCTTCAATGGCAATTAAGCACCTTTTGAGTTTCTACATATAACACAGCAGTAATAATGAATTCATACCACCATTAATGTAAACTGGTAAAAATGAGAAAACTTTAACAGAACAGTCTGTGAAAAAGTAGTCCAGGAACATTCCTGTAGAAGATAATGAACGAGACCAAAAAAAAAAAAAAAAAAATCTTTTCCCCCTCCCCACTTGATTAATCTATGATTTCATGTACAGAGGGTATTTACATCCACAACAGGAGCAACACATCTGTTATATCAGAAAGCACAGGATGCAGAAAGATGGAAGTATATCAAAAAAATAAACTGCTTGAAGAGCCTGGACAGGCAGAATTTACTGCACTAAAGCATTATTCTCAGCAGTCTAAGTCATGACATTCAGAATTTCGTCCACCACATAGCTGGATGAGCTGTTCCCTAACTGCAAGGGTTCAGGAAATCTACCCAGGAGAGAGTCTGCAGACAGCCTCTCACCTCTTCGTATACTGCAGCCAGTAGTTTCTTCATCTAGGACTTGACCTTTCATTAAGTATTAAAACTTCTGCTTGCATCATCAGACATCTCAATTTGTAGACACAATGCACTAAGAATAGAGAAACTTGCTGTACATGCAGCAGAAAAGGCATACAAGCAAAGACACTGAGTATAACCTAGCACCTCGACTCTTACAGTAGCCAAGGACTGTTAAGTGAGGAGTGTATCTTAGTCAGTGTGCTGTAACAATAAAATAAGAGTTTTGTATTAAAAAATACAACACTAATTATTGCCATTTTTAAAATGGATTTCTATTGATTTTCCCAACTCCAGAATGACCTTACATCTTAACAAAAGGGAAAAGGTAGCAGTTATAAGCTCTCCTAATTTCCAGGTTTCTTGATTAATTTCTAGCACGGATGCCAAAAAACCCCCAAGACTAAGGAACATGCTTCCCTGCTTAGAGGCAGTACAAAAGATAAGCAGCATAAATTAAGATTCTCCTTCTTTATAAGAAATGCAAAAACAATATACTCCCCAATTTCAGTGCACACACTGACAGAAACAAGAGGAGGTGGCACTGCTGACCTCAGACTTCAGTCACAGTACATCTTTATTGCACTACAGCTGCTAAAGAAAGCACATGCTGCTAAAATAGCCTTTGGAAAAATCTTAGCATATGGAGTTTGTCTGGCATAGACTTCACTGAACATCCACTGCAGGAGGTGCCTATGGTTGGAGCACAGAGTGTTCAGGATAACCTTTTGAGTAGCAGCTCTAACCCATGTGTAAGCTGGACAGTGAGAAAACCACCAACTGTCCCAAAGATATGGGAAGAAGTGGCCTTTTCTTCCCTATTCCATTTCCTGAACCAAGCGAAGAAGAGGGATAAAAGGAAAATCCAGGTCTTTGTGCTTCATATATGAAATACAGTTAATCAGCATAACTGCAGCTCTCACAAACCCCTTGATCTGCTTTCCCACTTCTACCCACTCACTGCAGCTTCACTGATGATGTCTGAACTGTCCCCATCTGTGATAACAGACACACAAGGAAGGTACGCTGGCACGGGGCGGGGAGGGGGGGGCTTAGGGGGAAGAGCCATCGAGCAAAAGCGCGCCAGGGGAAGAGAACGAAGAGGTAAGAGATTGTTTTATTTAGATACATTTTTGAAGAGGACCCAGGAGGGTGCTGAAAGCAGTTGCAGAATCAAGAGGTTGTTTAGAAGCAGGAAACAGGCTTCAATTTCATTTCAATGCGCTAGCTCAGGGGGAACCACGAAAAGCATTACTTCCCTCACAGAGCATGGCAAGCCTGGTCTCCACGCAATGCATCCACAGCTGTAGACCAATTCATCGCTACTTTTTCAAATGTCACACCATTTCCCTGAGACGCTGGGCCACGGTATCAGAGATACAGGTGTACACATGACCAGCTCAGTCAGGCTGCTTTGCTCACCCACCTCAAGCACAGCTCACCTCTGTATCACTGAACCAGGCACCAGCTCAGTGTGTCAGCAACAATAATGGAACACATGAAGGAAGAAGGAAAGACTGTACCTTCTTTGCTTTGGGTTTTTAAGACTAATTGATGTTATTGGGGAGAAAAACCAGGAGAGCTTCTGGGTACAGAAGCCCCTCAGCTGCACTCACCTCACCTGCGGCGAGGAGCAAGGCAGGCCACCGAGGGGACTGGTACTAGGGGGACAGCCCCACTCAGACAGAGGAACCAGAACAGACGGTGACCCCCACATCCGGGTGTTTACTGTACAAAGTGTTGCCAGAGACAGGCTGGGGACTACGTTGAGGCTCTTGCCACATTTCTGGAGCCACTCGGGGGAAGAAGCTATGGAGATGGCTGCTAGTGCAAAGACCCAGGCAAAGGTATAAAGTAAAAAGTAAACCAGGCGAGGTGAAACAGGTGAAAACCAGGCTGCCTCCACACGCCTTCCTCACAGAAGGAAGGAACAGACCACCCCTAACCCACCTGCACGCTCCAACGGCTCAGCCCAGCCGAGGCACTCACCGGGACGAGCTTCTCTCCTCTGCCCCCCCGCTCCCCAGGCAGGCAGGCCCCTTGCCAGCCCAGCCCCGCCCGGGGGAAGGCCAAACCCCGCACCCGCCGCTGCCGCCGTGCCCACCTCCGGCCGGAGCAGCCAGCCCCCGCGCCGAGGCTCGCGCCGGTCGGGTAAGGCGGGAAACAGCGACAGGCCCCTCGCGCCCCCTCCTGGTGGCAGGAAGAGGCAGAGCAAGGGGCGGCGAGGCAGAGCCCTCGCGGGGGTAAAGCGCCTCAGAGCGGCCTTTGCGGCCTCGGGGACGCGGCGGGGCCGGGGGCCGCGCGAGGGCGGCGGTAGGGGCCGCCCCCGGGCCGAGCGGTGGGGTGCCGGGTCCGGCACGCCACACACCGTACCCATCGGCCTCCGTGGGGTAGGATTTCTCTGTGGAAAAGGAGCTGAAACTATCGTGAGGGAGAAACCCTGCGGCTCCTTCACGTGCCAGCTGTGGCCTGCAGCCTTGGGACACCTCAGATCGGAAGGAGCACGGATGTCACTCCAGGGACATGGGTGACCCTGGCGGCCCACGCTCACCTTACTGTACGGTTATGGGGTCACGGTTTGGGGCTTTTTAGCAGTGCCTGCAGATCCTGGAAAAATCAAGTAAGTATTGGAAATTAGAAGCAAAAAACGAATCGAATCTTGTGGGACTCAAACACGTTCGCAGGCGACCTGCACTGGCCAGGCTGCGGGGCTGGGGTGGGCTGGCCAGTTGATGGAGGAGCTTTAAAACAGCAACGCAGCATCCACAGAGCCTGAAAGCATTAAAGCACTGAGACAGTTTCCAGCGTAAAGCCTGAGATATATACTCTTATATCGTCAAAATGCATTTGTTGCATAAAATCATCTTCCCTTCTCTTTAAACAGAGTGGGGGAAGGAAGGCTTAAAATATAACTCCAATGGCTTAAAACACAGCTCATACTTCCAGTGCTCATTACGGGAATTATACATTTCGTGTCTGACTGTACAGTACGATAGATGGAATTCTTTTCCTACTTCCTGCAAAACAACATTTGCTTATTCAAGTGCCTTTTAGCAGTGGGTATAATCATAATCCCAAGTGACATATGCAGTGAGAGTAACCGACTACTTTCCCTCTCTTCAGCACTTTATTTCTAGAGATGCTGTGTTTAATTAACTCCACGGTAGTCAAAGGAGCAAACAGGTCACCTCTATGTCAATCTCTGACAGTCATCTTCCTCACCACTGCCCCCACCTCCTTTCGTTTATTTTACTGGTTTGCTTTTGTTTTGCATGCTGTAAGTAAGGTCATTAGTGTCAGATAGCTTTATGTGTGCGTGTTACGTTCCAGAACATCTGCACTTTGGGGAAGGGATTGAAATAGACTGATCTCCAGCATGAAGCATCTGTGTGAGGGAGGGAACGTTGCATACAAATTCTAGATTCAAACTGAATGTCACCAGAATTCTCTGAACAAATGATATCATAAGTATTGTAAAACACTGAGAGTTGGAACCAATATGAACTTCAATTTTGTCTGGATTCCAAAATCTGTAGGGTTACCCAAAGCCTTCTCCTATTCCAACTCATCCTTTTTCTCTTTCTTCAGACATTGCTTTTGCCACACCTGTGAGAATCTGTTGGACTAGCATTCCAACACCAAAATCTACCATCTTTAAAACAGACCTGCCACAAATGTTGAGTCACAGGAAGCACATACAAGGGGCAATTATGTGCAGAATGTTGTTCTTTGATACTTTGTCTGAACAGAGTAGGCAGGCAGGCAGAGGATAGGAACAGGGTGCAGTTCCAACCTGAAGCTGCACATAAGCCACAGAACTGCTTACGTCTGAGGGATCACTGACGTTGTGGCAAGGCCCAAATGACTCAAGTCCAATCTGGTTCACGACCAGGGTCATGCCTCTTCGCGTGTGTTTCTACGGCCCAGCTCTCTAATTTAGATAGCAATCTTCTGTCAATCCTCTTGGACTGGGGATACACCTGCAAAACTATTACTGTTTTGAAAGCAGCTGTTCGTCTTGGAAGAAAAGCAATGTTTTATAACAGGTCACCAATATCTTTTTCAATGTCAGTATTCTTTGATGGTCATGACAGACCATGGTAGGCATATCCCACGTTACCGTTTTGCATGTTTCTTCTGTAATTTCAGTACCACTGTATTACGCAGACGTTAAGTTTGTTAATTATTTATAAAACAGCTGAGAAAGGTGCGCAAATATTTCCTACTTTTATATACTTTTTAAAGTGGTTTTGAGGTTTGACAGTCTTGGAAATAAACAACCAACCTCAGCTGCTGGTACAGACAGACCGCTGACCTCAAGGCAGCCAGGCTACTTTATACAAGCTGACTCTTCAGTCAACGTCTCTCTACTTAACCATTGAACAGTAACTGCATAGGCCATAGCAAATGTGAACCGCTCCTGCAGTGCCTAATACCCCTCATTTAGTAGGTTGTATCTGAAACCTTTTCACAAATGTAGGGAGAATTCCCTCTCAGATGATGCTATGACCTTTTAATATGCTGTTCAGTGAACCACCTCCTGCAGAATTTCCTGGACTTGGGGGTTTTTTTTGTTCTCCTGTCAAGAAAGGTCAGTTCTTCTGCATTGTCTTATTTGACTCCTTGTTTCCCATCTCCTTGAAGCTGTGCTTGGTCTACCATCATAAAGCCCACTCACATATGTGTTTTTCACTATTAAATAAAAGTTATTTGTCTCCATTGTATGGCAGTAAGAACCACCATGTTTCTCCCTGTGAAGGTTGCACGTTACAACATGGTTGGGGTGCTTCTTTCCTGAAAGAGAGCTAACACCTGGTACATCTGATAAAAGCTGTGTGGGACTGCTGCTATACATACCCAAATACCCAAGGGCTATAATCAATACCCAGGGATGACCAGCGCCCAAAGTCTCTGGCCTCTTCCAACATATAAGATAAAGACCTCAGCACCCAGGGACTTCTCAAAGATTGGGGATTCAAGGCAAGTAGAAAGTTCTAAAAGGGTCTAAGTCACATAAGGAACTTCCTGAGCAACACCGATCCTATAGAAAGTACACAATAATGTCTTTGAACCCTTACTGTTTGTGGGGCTTTTCACATCCTTCCAGCTCGCATAGGCTGATGACGTAGGCTGATATGATATGCACATGAAATGTACTGGCAAGTAGCAGGAAATATCCCTGTATGATGATCCACAATAGGTACAGATCATTCCAGCTCAGGCTCAGATAACCTCGGTGCAGGCAGAGCTGTAGAAGAAACATTCTTCTAGCTGTGGTTGTCCCTGCTCATTAAGCAGAAGGGCAGTCATTGCACACAATCATCATACTAAACTACTCCAGGAAAGAAGGTTTGAAACATCATCTCTTTGAGTGGCAACAGAAGCCAAAAAGAATTACGAGATTGACGCAACAGCCTTGGAGGTTTAATGGATTAGTCCAGGCTATTGATATTGAGGCTGCAACTTTAGACTACTGTATGTAGCCAGACCATTTAATTAACGTTACTTATGCATATAGTGTAAGAAGACAGTCAATGCAGTAAGGATGTAGTCTTCTAAAAAAGACCATCTAAACAGGAGGCTCAGAGAAAGCAAGTGATGTGAACAAAGAATTATTTCAAAAATTAGCAGCTGCTCTGCTTCATTCTTAGTTAAAAGTAATTGTACCAGTGACTGCCAAGGAGGGAAAGGCCAAGCTCAATACATTCTCATTTACAGACACCTTGCCAACATTTCTTAATGCCAGCAGTTCAACTGGTGACATTTTTAAACATTAAATGCATATTGTTTACAAGCTTGGAGGGGTCAAACAGTTTCAGCAGTTGTTTAATGATTCTCAGCTTAAGCTACAGCTACAGCCAGAAACATCATTCAGTATTTAAATCTTGCTATTCGTTACATTTTAGAGATGCTGTTTGATATTATGTGTATTTAACCTTCCACTCTGCAGATGATTCACTGCTTGGCAGGCCCATTTATAACAAGTATAAAAAAAAAAAGGTAAGTTTTTATTCTGTTTTTTCCTGTGCTATTTACAAACTGTCCATTAGGAAACATGGATTTTTAAAGGAGTGAAATTAAAAGTAAGGCATGAATGTTATTAAACTGAATATCCAAAGTTCTCTTCTTAGTGTGCTGTGCTTGCCAATCAAGCTACAACTGTTGCCAAAATCTGTGGAGTCATACTTCCCAAGGAGATGGCCAAAACCAGTAGGTTTAAAGATAAGCAAGATAAATGTATGTATTTGTGCTTAAGTCACTTGAGAGCTGAAGATTTATTTCAGAGGAGGAACAGGCATTCTATAGGAACTGTGAGAGTTGTCCTTCCAGCCCAGCTGGAAATAACATCTTCTCAAAAGTATTTGCTTTTTCTGAATTTCAGGTACAAGGTATGTTTGGTACATGGGAGTAAAAGCTCAGCAGTTTGCAGTCATTTGTCACTGTTATTTTTTTTTAGAGGACTAACACGGTGCAGCCAAAGCATTAAACCAGGACCCCAGAATGCCAGTGATCTCTTCCTAGCTGTTTGGACAGTGATTTGCAAGCACAGATACCTCTCACATCTACCAGAAATTTCCCAGGGCAGTGTCTCTCTAGAGAGACAACTAATTGGGCAGAGATTGCACTTAGGGACAGAGGGCGCTCTCCCTCTGCCCTGCCCCATATCAAGCTAGTTAAAGAAAATAGCAAACAGAAAGGAGCTCTGTGGTGGGAAGAAACAAGCATGTGTTGGTCAAATATTTATAGAGGTTCGCACTACAGCTGGTCAAGGTCTGATGTCCCCTTCTCTCACATTCACGTGATATTACTTTATTTGCTACTTAACCTAGAGAGGCATTTCTCTCATAACCTAAGCTCTGGCAGTTGGCCTTAAAGTACAGTTCAATGGTCTGTCCGTGATGCAGGAAAGGGCAAAAGAGAAGTGTCAACATGATGAACTGTTGTGTGATGTGTAACTCTCTTTAGGGCACAGGAGTAGAAATGAATGGAGATGAAGGGAGCAGTGATCTGCCAAGTACTCCTTCTCTGTTAGGAATTGGTGTCAGGGCATACCTACACCGTGCCTTACATAAAAAGGCACTGGCTTGAGGTTAGGACTCTCATAGAACCATCTCTTACAATCACAGATGAAAGATAATAATTATTTCATAGAATCATCTCTTACAATCAGAGATGTTCCAGATAGAGCTCCAGCTGAGATCCAGATCGGGGTGATGAGCGGTGTATCTCCTTTTACAGATTCCTGTAACTGGAAACCACTGTGATCATGTAGCCTGCCTTCCAGAACACAAAATATCTACTACTCATTTCCACATCAGTGGCATCTCCCATAACTTCAGACGTTAAGCAGTAATATTTTTCCAGTGAATGACTGACCTCAGAATATCAGGGTGGGATAGAAACTGGTCAAGAGGCTATGATGATATATTCCAAGACACGATAAACAAGAGAGAGCATGTGATTAAAGCTGAACTTTAGCAAAAGGAAAACAGAAGAGAGGATGCTTTATATTTCATTCTTGAATTTTTCTTCTCTTTAGACTGACCTCGTCTCAGCCCATTTGAACAGAAAAAAAGATGAACAACGCTTGATGAGGCAAGGATACCTGCAGAGACAAGGTGATTAGGAAAAAGTCAAGTGAAAAAAAAAACAAAATCAAAGAGCTTGAAGTAATACTTCAACCAAATTGTCCAAATCACATTAAGGCCTGATCGTACAGCTTCTCACCTGCAGTAGGTTTCTGTGCTTACATCACTTCGCAGGCATGCAAAGATAGTGGATTGAGGCATTCAGAAGATTTCTCCCTCTTATTCCTGTGTTAAATATCTGGAAATGGTAGTGAGAGAACAGAGTATCATAACTAAACATCTATATGTCTAGAACAAAACATGTAGTTCGATTTTTGCATGTTAATCGATTGGTATTTATTCATTAATTCTAGTTCAGATATGCATACATCTATTTATAAAACAGCAAACAAATGCTGTTTCCTTCCTTTGTTTTTAGTAAGATAAAGATACCTATGAAAGTTACTTTGACAAGCACGTGTTATAGCAGATGGCAAGTATTATTACCCCTACACTTCTAACAGTTATAGAAAGGAAAAAAAATCATATGTACATCAAACTGTGGTTTTATTTTAAATATAATGAAAAAATAGTAAAATTAATCTGTTACCCCCTTTGAGCAATGGAAAGTATTATCTTCCATCCATTCATGTGAAGAGCGCAGAGCTGTTGGGTTCTGCATTGTTAAATGAATGTAAAAGCACAGTGAATTCTGATTTCTCTCACATAGAACAAAACTACCCTTAAACAAAACAACTCTACGTCTGAAATCAGGACAACATCCCAAAAAGTGCAAGTAGCTGCCTTGAAACTCACTGTTACAGAAAAACAGAAAGGCATAAGATTGTCCATAAGTTCTGGAAAGATCAAGATTTTTAAAAAGAGTCTGCTAATTCAGCTTTTTAATATCTAGGGCTACTTTAGGCATTTGACTGATCTTTCTGCTTGGCATTTCATTAATGTAAAAACTCTTGGAGGGATAAAATGTTCTGAAGTGGGTGCTGTTTTCATAAAATGTAAGTCCGGCTGATAGATCGAGAGGAATCTTTCTTCATATTCTATATAAAACATACCACGGATTTCACTAAATATTCTTGAATTAATGTGAAGTTGATATTGTTTGGCTGCAATACAGTACTTTGTTTTTTTCCGATACAGATGAAATAGGTGCATACCCTTTTGTGAGAAGCATGGTCTGTATGAACCTGTCCCAAGGACTAGAGTTGGGGCAGACATTGCCAGTGACTGACCATACTCTGTGCTGGTGTGGGCACCAAAATTAGGTCTGGCAAGATAACTGCGGTGGCTGAAGTTTGGATTTCACTTCATGAACTTCTCTGCACAGCCACGTTGAGGAGACTGGTACGTATTTTACACAGAAACCCAGACAGGACGTATTAATGTTCTTGCATCTGGCTATGAAGGTGAACAGGAGGCATTGGTGATGAAGTGGCAAACAGCTCAGAGCAGACTTCTGATGCCCAGAGACATGGGAATACTGCTCCAGGTACCAAAATGAATCTACCAGAAAATTTCACTGTAATTTGGTTCCGTGCGTTTCTTTTCCCAAACAACAAAAGGGAAGTTTGGTGGAAACAGTCCATGACACAATTAAGACTGGTATATTAAAGGGCTTTGTATATTTATTGCCTCAACAAACAAAAGATTCCCTTTGAGTTTCATGGGAGCTCTGGGTTATCAGCCCAAAGCTGAGTTAAATTAGAAGTGATTTGGAGCTGTTACCATCTGTTGAGTGTGTGGTGGCTTGTGCTACATGAGTTAATATATCTCAGCAGACGATGGGAAGAAATGTGCAGGGCCTTAGTCATTTAACAACCTTGTTAGCAATCTGAATAGAGAGATCAGGACCATGGAAGGCATACGAGTGAATTTCTTTTTAATTCCATGACAAAGTCCACCGCATCATGCTTTTGGCCTTTTTCAAGGATGTTTCTACAACTGCTTCCTCTGTTAGGTAAATTGTGTGCTTAAGAAAACCATTGTTTTTTCCTGGTGCTGTCAATCTTGGTCCTTTCTATTGCTCTAAAATAAATCTAAAAAAAACCAAAAAACAAACCACAAACCACATTTCCCTTCATGCCTTCACGTGTTAAAGCCCACACAATTTTTTTCATTGACTGAGTGTCACAGCAGTTAAATAATGATGACGTGAAAGAACACTGCCATATCAACTATGATTTAAACTCTCTCTTTTAACTCTCTTTTCCCTCTTTCCTCCTACCTAAGACAGCTTTCCAGGTCGAAAGTCACTGATTATCCTACAATGCAAAAAAAACCAAACTGTACTGACAAGGAATTTGTTTAATGACAACTGCACTGAAAATTAATATAGTTTTTGTAAAGACTGCTTCATTGTAAGGAACATTATCTGTCCTACTTTCACACAGAAAAATGCCTTTGCTCTGCTAGATAGTCTAATGAAAAGGAACTGTTTATAGCACCAAAAGAGGGAAAGCAAATAGAGCACTGCACCAGGTTTAAGGAGGCACCAATGCAGACTTCTAGTTAACCTCAGCTTTTTTGTGCTCCCTCCCTCTCTGTGCATCAGTTTCCCATCTATAATTGGCAATCATTAATCCACACAAGCCATCATCAAATCCCAGAGCAAGTACTCTATCTTTGGGGTTTCCAAACATCTCTTTCAGACTGGTTATGCTCTTTAATCTCAATAGTACTGGTCTCTAAAGGAAAGCTGTAGCCCATAAAGCTCAAGCCAGATTCCACTCTGAGTAATTGCATTCTGCCTACAGGAATTAGCTCCCTTGAACATGATTCACATGAAAACTAGCGTCCACCCACTTGCTACACTGAACTATTTATTGCTGTGCAAATTGCTGTGAGTAGCTGAAGAGGCGCTGGAGTGGGAGGGGTAACCTGGGCCAGGACAGCTGCCATACACCATGTCTGCATGGTGGCAAACCATGCCCTGCCAGCCGACCGGGAGTCTGTACTGGTGGCAGAACACACTGCTGAAGGAAGGGTTATAGTACCTGAGACGCTCCAATAAGTTCCTTCCTTGGAGATAATTCAACCTACCAATATCTCACTACATGCTGTGGGATCTTAATGGAAAATTAAAGCACTATGTATGAAGAGTAATGAGGTCAGTAGTTACCCATTAAAGGCGGCAGCAAACTCCTTTGTTGTACAGAGCAATAAGACACCATGGCACTAAATACACAGAAAGCTTGAAAACACACCAAAATGGCAGTGCCTTCTGGGGCTTCCGTTGTCATTAAAGGCTTAGACCAGCAATTCAAGTTAATGGAGTTTTTCCATGGGACTTCAGCAGTCATCAGAGCACCTTAAGCACTGTCATTCTGCCTCAGGAATTTAGTCTAGTCTAAAAAAGGCTCAGCTGAAGCATTGCATCAACGTGAATCCAAAAGGTGCATTAACATAAGCCCCAAAAGGACATTACAATTCTGGTTCAGCTGTGGAAACGGAATGACTGGACTGTCTAAGTATGGGTTAATAGAACTGTATGTGCAACAAGTAATGCTTCTGTCTTCCACAAATCAAAAACCAGCACCTGTTCTGCAGATGTTCCCTGAGTAAGGAGGGCTTTAAATGTCATAAAGAAGAGATCTTTCACTCAGAAAATGATCAGGTACTTGTAAGAAGGACCCTCTAAATATCCCTTTGTAAAATGCAGCAGTGACTGACCTGTGGCAGAATAATCTACGAGCTCCTTCCAGTGCTTTTCTCAACAGTATTTGGACGCAAATCACGTAGAGGATCTGCTTTTTAAGGACATGCAGAATGTATCGGCTCACATCTAACTCAGTCACTCTGTCCTTCTCCTTTTCATGATCCCCTCACAGGTTCTCTCTTGCTTTTACAACTCTGATTGTTGCTTAGAGTCCTGTCTAGCTAACTACTACTTCCTCTTAAAAAATGCTCCCTGCTGCCTTTCACTAAGCACTGGAAATTTTTGGCTTATCTTTGAAACACACCTATTGGACTTTGCCTAAAATTATGTAAATAAACATATAACAACCTTTAATTAAACATTAACTGTCTGTAACTGATTTTCTACAATTTAAATATTTCCTTTCTCTGATTGTTACGTCCAGTTGTAATGTTCTGGCTTGTTCCCATTTTTTTGGTGCTTACAGCAAGCTGAGGCTGTTTTTTACAGTACACGGTACGTAACAGGCCCTGACTGAACTGAGTGGGGACATAACCCCGTGGTTTAGAACCTCCTTGGTCTGAGAGCTCTTCCTGTATGTATTCAAGACATCAACAAAGGTTTTCATTAGCTTTTGTCCCAAGATATTTTTGCTGCTAATGAACACAGGCCTACATCTGTCTATTGTGTTGATGGGATCCAAGAATAAAATCTAATTTTAGTAGTACCAGATAACAAGAGACAGAAATCAGCCAAAGCTGAATAAGAAGCTGAGTAATAGATATGCGTAAAAAAGGAGATTAAAAAAAGAGAAGCACATGAATCAGATCTATTTGTTATTTCAGCAGCTGTCTCCAATTTACCACATGAATAATAAATCAATCGCAAAAACTAAACAGTCAAGAATTTTTATTAAATAGTATCTATTACAAGTTACTGAATATTCTTCCATTACAATTAATAGCCATTATAAGACATTATAAAGTCCCTCTATAGACGTGCCCATTTTAGCTACATAGGACCAGAGGAATTGAAAGACGATGCTTATGTAATGATAAGGCATTATGTCATACATAGATGAATACATCTAAATAAACCATGCCCATCTTCCTAAGGAAGGAAATAATTTTTTTTCTTTTTTTTTTTGTGCAAAGTTCATATATGAAGCATTTCCATGTTACCCAGCTTAACAACTTTTGCTGCCTCTTCCCTTCAGCTGCTCCTCAGCAGCTGGGCCTGCCCTCTCGCCGATACCCATTCATCTTGGCGTGTGGCTGAACATGCCCTGAACATTTCCTAAGTGAAACAATCTGATTGAAAACAAACAGGATACTTGGGGAAAGCATCAAAAAAATTTCCACAGATCCTCTTTGGCATGCAGCCACACAGCCAGGTGACTCAGTCCAGTTAAGGAAATGGTAGAAATAGGCAAAAGTTTCTTTAACCAGCTCTGCCCTAAATGATTCACAACATGGAGGTGCAGGCAGCGCCTTTCCTAAAACTTCACAAATCCCCCCCTGCCCACTCTGCACTGCGCTGCCTGTCCTGCATTTGTCACGAGGCTACATCCCGATGAAACTCCAGCATCAGATCAAATTGGAAAATGAGAACCAAACCATGATACAGGAGAGTGGGTATTATTTGTCAAGTGGTTTTCTTTCTGCAGGGAGAGAATGGCATTCTTTGAAAAATGTGAATCATAACAAATTAACACAAACTCTTGTTTGGTCTGCTTTTCAAACTGAGGGCTTCAACACATAAACAAGTTGTTGCAGAGGAACAACACAGCACAAGTGAGCTGCAAAGCAGGGACTCTCCATCTATTGTGAGACCATGGACAGTAGTTTATTCCCTCATTTTTCTTCTTTTGAGCTTCTCAATCTAAATTACCAACTCTCTTCTTTCCCCTTTTTCCTATTTCTGGTCCTGCTTCTTTTTCAAGACTGTTAATACTCAGAGTAGCTGATCTGCTCTTCTGTCTTGCAGTAGGACTTCAGTATTGGTTGCTGGGCCATGTTACTGCTGGCCTTTTAAATTACCTGCTGCTCTGGGGCTGTGCAGGAAAAATTCACATCTCCCATGGTTAACTTTCAGGGTAGCTAAGATCCTGTATTAAATTGCTCCGTTTTATACTTTCCGTTTTCCATATGCCTTTAGCTAGCACTGCTTATAGGTTCTTGTGAGGTGGCAGTAACAGACAGGGAGGTGTTTGCTTTTCTACTTCATTAAATGGTTTTAAATGAAGCTTTTTGTCCACAGGCACCAATGGTGCAGGATGCCTAGGAGCCACCTCATTTCCTAGCTCTTTTTCCCTCCAGGCTCTGTGGCCTGAGCCTGAAGATGAGTCTTGGTGCCCATAGCTGATGGACACACATCAGCTAATAGAATTTGAAGACAGAATATACCTGTATTCCTGAATGTAATCTCCATATAAGCCTCATACAGCTTTCAACATCTGTTCTGTTGACTGACATTTTCCACGATGCTATATGTTTCACAAATAAATCCATGAGCAGGTTATTAATGTAGAAATGTAAGTGATGTCTTTTAATGCTGATTATGTACTTTAAAGGGTGCTTATACAAAGGAATGTTATTCTGTATTTAAAGACCACTTGTTGGCCAAGAACATTTTGTGGGTTTCCCTTACCTGAAACACTAACCCATCCCTTCTATTGTTCGTTTCCTGACCTCAGTCATTTTTGCTACTGGAAGGTGCTTCCAAGAAAAATCCTGAACTCACTGAGCACATGGTAAAAATATGACTCCAGCATGGCCATGGCTTCAGTCTCGATCTCCAGATTATTTATGACATAACTGTTTTGCAGTCAGTAATTGTATAAGCATCCACATTGGATTGTGGCGTTAGCCACATTAGTTATGTTTGCAATCCATATTAATTCTTATAAGAGACAAATAAGGAGACAATAAAAATAAAACCTGTTTGTAAAACAGGAGCTAAGTACACCACTCAGAAAAACCTCTTCCCATCAGAAGTTTTCTTTGCTGATTACTTACAATTAGGGACTGCCATCAATGCATACAGGCCTTCTTACAGGACATTTTTCTGGCTCACATTTCTTGACTGGTCCTTTAAATTCCATAATGCCCAGAGAAGAGATTCTTTTAAAGCAGTTATTTTGCAACTGGTTTCTGCTTCTTCCAATTTTGCCAGCAGGTAGGACACTTCTTCCAGGGTCTTTTCTTCCTTTTTCTGCTTCTGAAAGGGAAGGCATGTGTCTTTCCACCATAGCACATATTAAAGTACTTAACATAAATTTTATATTTAAAGTTATGAGAAAAAAGAATTGTTTATTTTATGTATTAAAGTCATAAAACTTTTCACTGAAGGTTCATTATAAGAAAGGTTCCCAGCTGAAGTCCGTCAGCTCTGGTAACAGAACAAGCAAGATGAAGGAAACACCGTAAATCATAGATTTGTTTTGTGCCGTTCCCAAAGCCTTAGCCCTTTGGTTCCTTCACTGGACCTTTGTGTTTCACCATGTTTCAGCTGTCTCCCAGCTCTGTGAATGCTATGGCGCACGTGCCTGTAGGACATGAATTTGTGTCTGCCCGTCTTTGAGCAGGCAGCTGTTTGAAGAGGTGTAAGACCATTTTATTTAAAAAATGGACCTAGTGTTTAGTCACCTACAGGTTTACAGCAAGCAGCAACTGCAGCCCAGATCACAAAGGACTGAATAAATCTGGTCTTAGGTAAGTCTTGGCCTTTCCTGGGGCAGCTGAGGAGAGTCAGAGAGTGGCTCGTTTGAACAAGGGGTTCTTCTGGGGCAGGCTGGGACAGGTCGGCTGCCCTGGCTGCGCACTCTCCTTCCCACGGAGATAAACATGGAAACTGAGTAACAGGCATGGAAAAGAGGAGAGATTTGCCTGTCTTCCATAACAGCTCAAGTATTCTGATGCACTGTCTGTTCCTCTAAGGACAAACAGTAGCCTTTTGCTAGACATGTTTGGCCAAATTCCCAGTATTTTTATTTCCATATTTCTAGCATTGTCCATTGACAACAGCAGAAGTTTAGGGTTGTCCTAGTTTCTACGGAGCAACTTTATAAAGGACTAGGGTACTTCAAAATTTTTCTGCCAGCCCTAGTGCATGACTCAGCACAGAACAACTCACATCCTTAGCTACCATCGCTGTCCTTAGAGATAAAAGCAATCACTACCAGTAGAAGATGTGTTATCCCTCACAGCATCAGCAATGTATTTATGCAGGAATTAAATATAGGCTGTATCAAGTATTCACAAAACTGGAGATTATAACAGAATCTTTAGGGTCACAAGCATGAGCTTTTCTTTACAGCTAGGGAGCTACAAAATAACCTTTAAAAATAAGTGCATAAATGTTAACGGTTTGACCATAACCCTGTATTTTCAGATGCTGAAGCTTGGAGTACAGCATGAAATACTATGAGCTTCACGATAAAAATGCGAGACTTGGCAACACGGGAATTGTGGCAGCCCATTAAATTGTAGCATTTTGTAATCAGGCATCTGGCATTCTTAAATATCCCACCCCTAGGCGCTGAACACTTAAACCCCAGTGGCTTCCCACAGACAGGAGCAGGACTCTGCCCAGGCAGGGTAGCCTGCCTGCACAGATCACGTTACATGAGCAGAGCGGTGCTGAGGAAGGAGGTTAAATTAACGAGCTTGGACAGAGGCTGTGCCAGCACTGCCACTGCACGGACTAGCCAGCATATGTCAAATCAAGACAGCATTGGTCACTGAGCCACCGGGCCAGCTGCTCTGCATTCAGCACTATTTTACAAGGATTAACTGCCCAGCATTACTCGAACGGCTGTTGATAGGTGTGCACTCACTAAATTGCAGCTCAGATAAAATTTCTGTTAACATCTGGCTTCCTGGCTTGTGTGCTTGTCAAAAGGCATCTTCGTTAGATGATCTCAAAGCAAAACCAGAATCTACAGAAATGAGGAATTTGATGGAAAATCCAGAGAAATTATGAGAAGGAGACTGAAATTAACCAAGTTTTAGTAACAGAAACTCTTCTTTATGTGTGTTTAAAAAGCTGTAAGTGCTTATCTCAAGAAACATTGTTATTTGCTTTTTATTATTTAGTAATTTTCACAACCAAGAACTGTAAGATTTGAAACTGTGCGTGCATGCATATATCATCAGATGCTCCGTTGGTACAAATCCCTGACGTCAGTGGAGCTCTGCTGATACATCCCAGCTAAATGTCCGCTCTAATATGTCTCCAGACGGTTCATGTGAGGAGGCTGCTTTTCACTACTTGGCCACAAATGCCCACAGTTGCCTAGTGATGGCCTCCCAGTGCAGGAGCCAGTGCCATGGAGGTACCCTCTGTGCATCTGCTCAAGCCCCGTCTGTTAACCCTTTCATTAGTGCGATGATGGTCAGACTATTACAGTGTTTGAAGCAAGAATTCAGTGGGATTTTAACTGGTTTAAGCACTTAGAGACACAGAAGAGGAGTAAAATAACGTTGTGTGCTCTCTGAGTTCAGGTCACTGACAAGCACTTGGGGTTTAAGAAGAGTCTTTCCCTCCAAACCAGTTTGTTCTGTAAGATATTTTATCATGAGGTTTCCCTGACATACATGGTGCTAGCCATGGCTGTAGGCAGGATAACAAACTCACTAGACCTTCAAGTATGATCTAACATGACAATTCTGACATTTCTGTCAAATACGTAGAGGTGCAGAGCATGAAATGTGTACAGTTATCTCTGTTCTGGTCATTTATTCTTACTAATGGATCCTGTGGATAATGAATAATTTGGCTCCTGTTTATAACAGATAAATGTTCTACAATAATGCCTCTCACTAAGAAAACATAATTTTAACTATGCAACAGATTAAAAATAACTAGAGAAATATTGTGACAGATGGTGCCGCTCATGCTGCCTTAACATTTGGGCATGTTCTGTTTAATGTTTCTTTCGTTCTCCTGATTCAGAACAGAAAATCCAATTAAATTAAGCATGTTGTAACATTTCTGACATTTTTTTCATGTTTTGTTCTTTCTTTTGCTGATGAAACCAGTGTGAAGTTAATGCCCAGTTTAGATGAGGAATAGGAGGCCAGGAAAGTACGTACTATGAGCGGACATAATGAAGGTTCTTCTGCCACACTGTGAACTACTGCAGAGGAGGGAGCATGTAGTTCAAGCTCTGTGTTTTTTCAGTCCTCTACCTCTTGAGCAAATGCAGTGAGTTGTGTTAAATCAGTGCTGATTTTTCTTAGGAAATATGGATATGATTTCCCAGGGGGGAAAGAGCTACATGACACTGAATTTATGTAATATTTTCCTGTGGTTTTCCCTATTTAGGAGGTCTTAGGCTGGCTTCTTTGGAAAGTGCAGGGGAGATGATAGCCCATTCCCAAATTTCTGTTCAAGCTGAGTTAAGCACAGAGAAGTCAGACAAAAAGGGAGACCCAGGTGTATCATCAGTAGACATGTTTTGACCATGTCTGTCACAGGATTGTAGTAGACATGAGGTTTAATTGCACCCATCAGCTTTAAAATACGGCCTTTTCCCTTTCCTCTTTTCAACCCAATTTGGAAGGACACAGACGTCACCACTGGTCTGCCTTTGGTCACTGCTCAGGCATGAGCCAGGGGTCAGCAACCCAAAGTAGCTCTCATGGCTTCCTGGAGAAACTAATACTCCCAGTCTTTTATCAAAGTAATTCCCATTTCGGGCTCTTTTAACTATTCTAGGACTGTATCGGAGTCATCCTCTGACAGTGCTTAGCTCTCTCTTAAAGCAACACTGCATTTTAGATTACATGTGAGATCTACAAACATGCTCAAGATAAGCAGAGCCAACTTGCCGGGGGTTTTAAAGAAAACTCTGGTCCTGCTTTTTCTCAGTATGAAGAATGTCCTGTGCTATACATTTTGTATAGGTTCTTTCCTGTAGGTTTTGGAAAGAGGATGGGTAGGCTAGCACCAGAGATGTCTAGAGGTGGGCTCTTCCATGGGCATGACCATGTAATTCTTTTTGTGACATTGAACTCTCCCTCCTTTAACCTACTCCCACCTGTGTCTAGAGGGCTACTAAAGGGAGTTAATTTAATGCTTCCTCGAGCTTCATGGTACCTTAAAGCTGCTAAGTGGAAACCACCTCTGCTGAAAAGGAAATTCTCGCTGTGATTCAGCCTGGTGGTGTAAAGCAATCGCTTGCTGCCTGCACCTTTATCATATAGAGAAATGAAGAAAAATCTACACATACAACACAGCAAGGGTCTGTAATTAGTGCCGCTCCCGAGAGGCCCATGAACTGGCGATGCACAACTTCTCTCATATTCAAGTTCTCCAGGATCAGCCGGAGGAAACGGGCAATTACAGGCTCTATGACCCAGCTGCAGTTTTCTCTGTGAGATGTTCAGAAACCCACCCTGAGGCCACAACTGCAATTTCCAGCAAAGTTTGCTACTGTAAAGTAACATCTGAACACACTTTGGTCATTTCAATCATTTTTAAATGTTTTGTCTCTAGCACTCCCAGCGGAGAGTGAAATTTCATTCTGTTGCTTGAAGAAGAGAAAAAATACGCAATAAATCATTTCCACCGGGAAGAAATAATCCTACATCTATAACTTTAGCTTTGGTCCCTAAATGTATCCAGCTCACTTTTAAGGAAAATAGTACTCAGCATGAGTGAGTCTCTTCTGATCGCTATTAAAACAAATGCAACTGAGGGCTTGGTAGTCGTATGAAAACTAAATTCAAACTGTATTGTGACTGAGCCATCTTCACCTTTTATGCTTTTGCTAGGTGCACTTCTGTATGTATTCCCCAACAGACTGAGAGCAGCACACCTCAGAAAACTCCTTTCTTAAAACTTGCAACAACCTACAGAAAAGGAGGGGAGCTAGACTTAAAGATTCGGTTAAGTGTTCTCTTTTGCTATTATACTTGCAGAAATTCTTTATTCTCCAGACTTCCAAGACATTTGTTTGACATTTCCATTGCAGCAAATTCTATTCTACCAAATCAAATGAAAAGGCAACCTGCAGAATCTAAAAATATATGGTCCCCCTCATATAAATATGACATTATTTCAAGTGGATATGAGCTGCTTTCATCTCTCTATCCCTCTTTCATCCCTCTATGCATTTTTAATGTTTGCATTTTTCTTCCTTAGATTGTTTTTGGAGGAAGCGGTAACTTATTTTTAAGATCATAGAGCTGATTTGTTGTGGGTTTGTCTGGGTTTTGCAAAGGTGCTTTTCCAGGTAGTTTGGCAGGACTGAGTTTCTATAGCATTAGAGGATAATGATTTTTTTTAAATGTCCACAAAGGAAGAATGACTCATGAGCAGAGAGTCATAAAAGAAGAAACAGGCACAAAAGATCATGGGGCTATGGGGTATCATCTCATAAAATTTCTTGTCTAAGACTCTTGCTTTTAGGTAACTTTTATATTTTTCAGCCATATTTCCCCGATTGTTATATGTGCCAAACAGGTCAGCATCAATGATGTCAACCCCCCCACGAAGGAGTTCTAGAATTCTTCAAAATGCCAAAGATTTTATGGCAACCAAAAGTAATCAGGTATGGGGGCCGGGAGGAAGGGGTATTTTCACTGAAGATCCAGTCAGGAGCATATGCCTCCTTCCCTTTAATGGTATTTTCATACTAGTTGCCAAAGGGCTTTGAAACATAAAGCTTAATTATTACAGAGACTTATGCATTGCACACCTCTCTGACAAAGAATTGCCAAAGCCGTCAGCTTCTGCTGACAATTTAGCCAAAATAAAAACATCAGGTGAATCAGACCTTCACTTATCTGAGTAATTGTCTCTTTGAAAAGGATTCTTAAAAAAATAGGTGTCAGATTCTTCGTGAATCTTTATTGTTTACTCTGGGCTACAACACCTGAAGTTAGATTTTGTATCTCACTGCTGTCACAGTGACTGAAGTCAAAACATCCTGTTTTATGTACTGCAATCAGCTCCACAAACCCGTGCAACGTGAAACACAGCTAAAAACGGCTTTATATATGTTCTCCCTCACATAGATGGACTATGCCAGTAATCTTAACTAACAGAAAGCAAGCGAGCAATAGGTTTGCAAACAAAAAGCAGGAGGAAATACTTATTTATAGAACAAAAATCCTTTAGAAAATTGGCCAGCTAGAGCTTCAACCATCATGATAGTGGTTCTGCAAGAAGGCATCTCAAATTGCGCTCAGAGCTTATGTATAGGGGAAAAAAATCAGCAAGCAGTCAGGGAGGAAAACTGTATTTCAGTAGCACCTCTGCTCTGATGCATCCTCTGGCACGCACAGTGCACAGCGAGAACTGTTTGAGAGGGGAGTGAGGAAGCTCAGCCTCCATGGGTAGCTGGAGCAAGGATGAGAGCTGAAGACACTGCAGTGTCCTGCAGAGCAGCCCCTAACACTGACACTTCTCACACAGTCCCTGTGGGTGTGCTCAGGCATTCCCAAGGGGAACATTTCCCTGGAGATCTGGTGCTTCCCTGTGGCTGGTGCTGGCTTCTCCCTGCACCTCACGGAGGACCTTAGAGCTACTCCTCAGAGTTAGCTAAGTCTTACCATTGACTCAGTTTGGAATCAAACCAAGAAGTCTAGAATTCCAAAGTGACTACATCTACACAAGATAATCTTACATTAAAAGGACAGTGAATTTAAGTAGCCAATTATAATTTGAGCTGCTTACTTTTAATGCATGAAGGAGTGGGAGAGCAGTCTTCTGTCACAAAGCAGGAGGAAATCTCTCAAATGAAGCAGAGGTTTCTGTGCCGATAACCACACTCCTTCAAGCTGCAGCCAGAGCGCCCCCACCCGGCAGAGGCACTAGGAGGATTAGATCCTGCTAATTGCCCATCAGAAGGGGAATGAGGAGTACGGACAGCCAGATCCTGTCCTTGGAACTCACCAAAGCCGGGTTCATTCATCTTATTTTTCTCTCTCATCAGTCGATTTCTTTCTTTGCGGGTGACTGATGTTCTCATTCCCACTTCAAATAAGACCGTTCATAATCGGATGTCACCCTGCAGATTAGCCTTCAATTTTATGGGACATGAATGGAGGATATATTTTAAAGGGGGAGAAAAACAGATCTGTTCTTCTCTATCTGACTGCTTGTCGCTACTGGAACGCTGTTTTCAGGGTGGAGCTGGCACACTGTAGCTATGTGCATGCATTGCTGCCACATCTGCAGGTACGTACTAGACTGCTTACCCTTCTTTTGAAGGACTCCCAGCTGTAATACAGACTGACATTCACGGATGGTTGTTTGGGTAACAGTTTATGGACAGACATCCAAACACGGGGCAGCTATGGCCTTGCTACAGAGCTTCTGCCTCTACCTTATAACGGCAACAGGACCTGCAAGTGAGGACCATTTTATCAACTCCAGTTCCTGCATCTTCGGAAGTCTTACCTATCTAATAGAAACTGGGGGGATAGGAGAAGGACAGGCAAGGGTTACAGAGAGGCAGTTGAGATAAATGATGACCTGGGAAAGTTATAAACCCAGGCAAGTACGCAAAAGGAGTATTTGTGTACAAGACTGAACATCTGATTTGGCAGTGGCATGGAAACTCCTGACAGGAAAATAATACTTGCCTGTAAAATGTTTTCCCCATGAAAATTGGAGACTGTATTATTTGGGTAAGGATTACTTTCTGTTTTCCTTAAAAAGAACATGATTGGAACTAGAATTTGGCTATAAAACTTTACTCTTAATGGTGACCACAAGTTCCAGTGCAAAATGATGTCTTTCATAACATTTGTGATTTAGGGATGATGTGGGTCTTCACTATGCCACACGTAAGACTTCAGAGAGCAGAGAGAAATTTTTGTCTAACATTGATATATAGGTGATTCTCATCTCAGTCTTTGTTTCTGTCTTAACATTCATATGAAAGGCAACTGTTTACTTATTTAGTATCTTGGCCTCTTGTCTACATTTAGCCCATTTCCAGGTCTAAACTATAGCAGTTGCTCCGTCACCCCGTGAACCCTCCCCAGCCAAGAAGTGGGATCAGGAAAAGGAGAGGAGATCCACAGAGTAAAGTTAGACCAGATTTAATAAAATAGCCAAACCAACACCAATGCTCAAATACAGTATACAAAGTCATACCCAGCCCATGACCCATACAGTGGTCACAATAAACAGGAAGGCAGTCCACAGAAGGAAGAGGAGCATGGTCAGGAGGATCCCAAGCAGGAAAGCTCCCTCTCCTCCACAAACTTGCCCCTATATTAAGCACGATGTCTATGGGGTGGGAGACATCTGTGAGCCAGCTCGGGTCAGCTGCCCTGGCTGCCTCCAAACTGCTAATGGGCTGCAGACCATGGCAGACCTATGGTTCTGTCCCAGCCAAACCAGGACAGCCTCATAAAGCATCTGTGCTACTTGTTAAAACACTACTGCGTTTTCTTTCAAGGCTGATCACTCTCTGGCTTACGGTGCTCGGCTTTCTGTGATGAGTCTGTCCTCTTCAGCAACCAGCAATTTTAATGCATAAAGATCACTTCGGCTGACTTACGCTTTGAATGAATAAAAGCTTTGTTCTTGTGTCTGGGAACTTTTTAAAAAGCTTATGTGCATGGATAAGTGTTTCCAGTATCATAGCATTTTAGTTTTATGTTCCATGCAACAATTTTAATTGGAGCAGACTTTATGTTCTATTTTCAAATTATGGTGTTGAAGGATAATAACATCAACATTATCATTTCATTATCCAGCTTAATTTCTTAAAAATAATGAGTTCAAATGTTTGTAACAAGTGAGTTCTCTGAGCTTTCACATTGAGTATCCTTACACTGAGTAGTCAGATTGCTGGTCAGATTTAACAAAAGGGAAACCATTAATAAAACTGAACAAAGGACGCCGTGCTAAGCTAAAACTACATCCAGATAGTACTCCTGATATTTGAAAAAACACTTCTACCACATTACTTCGTTCCTACTTCACAGAGTAGATGACAACTGATGACATTAACTGTAAAACCTAAAAAGATGGCCCCTGGCTTGCACGGCTGTTCATCCAGCAGATGCTAGTTGTGCATGTAGGTGTGAAGAACAAGCCAAAATTTTCAGCTGCTTCAAAGGAGTCTGTGCTGCAAGTCCCCAGGAGTTCACAAGATGTATCTGCATCAAGATTAGTGCCATAATATAAGAAACACAGAAATCCACAATATAACTAACCCAACATCAAGCTGGATATTAGGAAAATTCCTTTACAGAAAGGGTTGTTTATCATTGGAACAGGGAGGTGGTGAAGTCGCCAGCCTTAGAGGTATTTAAAAGGCATATAGTTGTGGTTAGGGACATGGCTTAGTGGTGACCTGGCATTTGGGTCACCGCTGGGTTGCTGGCTTAACGGTTGTACCTGATGACCTTAAAGGTCTCTTCCAACCAAAACAATTCTGTGATTCTGTGTTCTATCATTTGCACAGACAAGCTATTATTCTATTCTAGGCTTTAAAAAATAAAATGTCTTCTCATCTCCACATGGCTTTTTGATTCCTATTAATAAGTAAAAATATTAATTATCTGGAGTGTCTAGATACCGTGTTGCAAATATAATACTATGAGATCAGCATATGTTGAATAAAATTGCTTCAGAGTTCACAGAAGACTGCTGAGAGCTAGAAGACCCTCAGACAGAGAAGGCAGCTGCTAAGAGGAAAGACTTCCATTTTATTCTTGCCCACTGTGTATAGGACAAAAAATAATGGACTTAAACTGTTATAGAGAAGATTTAAAGTTGAACATAAGGAACATGTTGTAATGGTAAGAATATTAGAACGGGATTAGACTGTAAGGTTGTAGCCTTACAATCATTTCAGGTTTTGGAGAACAGCTTAGAATGACAAATTAATCTTGACAATTCTTTAGGTATAGTTCATTCTGCCTAAGGGAAAAGAGATGGATTCAGTGACTTCTCAAGGTCCCTTCTGGAGTTATTTTGTATGATCTTATGATGTCACAGCTGCAGATCTCTAGCATTTCTTTCAAATTTAGAAAAATCAGAAAAGAGACCAGTATGTAAGATTTTGGGGGGAAAGGCTTTATCGGCTCTGTACAGGAACTAGAACCAAAAAATTCTTGCAGAAATTTTGCCTCTGTTGTATTGAGAGCATAAATAATAATGTGAAATCTGAGGAAAGCAGTGGAGAGAACTCCATTACACAAATCCCATTCCACTACAAAAACTACACATGATTTTGGACAGGGTAGCAACTGCCCTTCCCCACCAGCTTTGGATAAAGGAAAAAAAAAAGCTCTTGAAACACCTCGAAAGGGAGCTCGAGGAAATAAGTTCTCGATAATAAATTATTTCATAAAGGAAGACAACAGAATTTGTGGCTGTCAGGTAGATGATATAAAAGCCACTATAGTCAAAGTGGTTCTGTCCTTGGCTGGAATGATGTAAACGAGACCCAGATTCAGCGAGCAAAGTGCCACATGCAGGCTCCTCTAACAGACAGGTTTGGGGAGAGCATTTCTAAAATGAAAGCAGACCCTCAGATTTTGCAGTTCATACTTCGATCTTTATCAGACAGCTGCTAGTAAATAATTATTTCTGGTGTTAAATGGATGTTTCTGAAAACGTGTCTACACACTACCTTGGACAATGAAACACTGTCTTGGGTAATGTCCAGGAACCCAGATCTGGGTCACTGGATAATACCCAAATATCATTCAGAACACCAGATCTTCCTTTAAGGCTTGTATCAAAACTCACGTCATCATGAACTCCATCACATCTCATCAAAAAAAGTTGAGCTGTTAAAATCTGCGGTGTCTGAATCTCTGCTGGACACTTCATAAAGTGAAAGAATGGGCATTATCTCAGCTTCTGCTGGGAGCATTATGGTGAGGGGAGACGTTCTTACTTCCATGCCGTGTAGAACTGTCACCCCACCCTAGCTATTGCTGTAGACAGCGCACTAGAATTTGGCAGAGCTCAGATCAGGGATAGAGGGTGCATTTTTGTGGAAGGGTTATTGCTGACAACACAAGAACAATAAATTAGAGTCAGGACTAAAAGAAGACGTTAAGGTCCCCATGGCACCATCTTAAAAGAATTTAATATTCTGAGATATTTCACTTCCTACTGTATCTACATGCCATTTATAATCCAGACAAAGCAATATCCAGAAAACAAATGAGGTGTATTTTTCATGCTAATTATGCTAGATGCATTTATCCCTTTGTCATATTTATTTTTATATTGTGCCTTTAAAATATAAAAAGACAATAATATTAAATCACACAAATTACATTTTAACATTGTTTTGCCTTCTGCATTCCTTCTGTTTTGCATAATAATTCCCAGTTGACATTTCATCCTGTCTTCTTCTCACTTATATTCCCAGACGACAGAGTTATTTATTCCCTTGGCCAGACCCTGGGGGTTTCTTTTCAATCCTTGCTCAACAAAACTGTGAATGAAATGTGCGTGTGTTCTGAGCAGGGGCAGGAAGAGAAATTAGGAGGCCTAATATTGATTCGCTTGTGACTGCGTAAATCAAGGGCAGTATAAATAAATTAAGGAATTCACCAGTTTCACAGTGATGTATGTGACAGTAAAGAATTGGATTGATCGGTGGCATTCACACAAAATATCATGTGACATTGACCAGCCCTTTTTCATTGCTGCTATGTTTTTGTGAGGCAAATTCAATTATATATTAAACCCACCAAGTAGTTCTTGAGCCAGAATATATTTACAGCCATTTTAATAACGTTTCATAGAGACCCAAGTTAAAAAAGTTTTATTTAAGGTTCTTTAATATTTCAGACAGTTGAGGTGATCATTTTTATTTATGTTTTTGAGGATTTATTAAATATGCCCACCGTCCTTTCTCATGAGTCTGTAAAACTGACATCATAAGGAACTGAAGCTGATCGTTGTACCTCACTAACAATCTTCTTTTCCAGTCTGTCCCGGCAATACACCCACCATGTAGCTGCCCTTTGCAGTCACAACATTCAGACCCTGTCTGGGAGCAGGGAAAGCAAATTTCATATGTGAGAGCTCTTCATGGAGCTCTCAACCAGGAGTTAAACCCTACAAACTCTTGAATTACTTTTCCCAAAGGATACAACTAGCAGTGGAGAACAGGAGGATGGGGAAATTCCTGCTCTAGCTGGAAATTTATATCTTGGGCCCAATAGGCTAAAAAAACAACGGGGAATTGAATCACATCCACAACGATGCTGAAGATGTGCTGAGTCTCAGCCAGAGACCCGGCTTATATCCTGCTTACATCTAAGAATAATAATCCTTGGCTTCATCTCATTAAGGAGAAAAATACTGCAAGAGTTTATGCAAGAGTATATTTGCTGTTTATCTCATAATCTTTTCTCTCAAAAAGTGGTATCAAATCCTGAATCTACCAATTTCCTTGTTTAGATGGACTGGCGCTGCATCTGCTGTGACAACGGCAAGTTTTACTACTATTTTCCTAAATATGGTCCTTTAGAGACATGTGCTGAAAAATCAGTAGTCATAGAAATTAGGCTAATTAGAGTAGATTAAAATTACACTCCCAGAATTATTGCTGAGCCAAAGTTTGATGCAGATTTCTATTTCTTTTTTTTTTATATGCCTCATCTCAGCATCATGCCAATTTTCACATCTGTTCATGTTAAGGCAGCAAGACTATTAACACATCCTTCCCTTACTCTGAAAATAACCTGCTTGAGACACAGCCTAATCCACAGCAGAACCAGAGCTAGCCATGATGAGGAAGCCCATACAATGTCAAAAGTTCGGATGAGCAAAGCCAAATGAGCATAGCCCATGACATGTCCCTTATTAGAGATCTCCTCATGTTTCATAGCGGTTTGAGATAGTACGTAAGACAGCTGGCAGGGATGATATTGGGACTTGCTCATCTAACCAGTGAGCTACGAACAGATGTTGTGCGTGAAATAAGAACCACTGCCATTGACACATCTCACATGCCAGACGGTGGGGCAAAGTGACTCAACCTGACATGAAGAGGAAATTGTGTGTGACATGTCCTTCATTTCCACGAGTAACATGTCACTTCTGGCCCAACTTTTCATCTGAAACATCAAATGCTATTTGACAGGACATACATGTGATTTCTGGGGTGGTGAATGTCTGCGTATATACACACCCAGTATAATGAGAGGCACCGGGGCTATGCAGCAGGAAAACAGGGTTTCTGCAGTTAAGTGTATTATTGGAATCCCTGAGCGGGATTTTAGATTTCTTTTTGGTTTAATACACTACGCTGGACTAACATTTCTTATAAGTGCTGTCCACGAGCATCAACAATCACATTACAGAGGGGCAATTGCCAATGTTTAATTCTTTCTTACAAATCATTAGTTTGCCTCCAACAGCACTGGACTGAAAACATTGTTCTGCATTGATGGGTGCTTAAGAGATAATGAGAAACAGTGTGAGAGGTGAGGAGGGACAGTGAGTTGTGCAAGTATGTGGCTGTGGCAACACAAGATTTGGAAGGCTCCCCTGGTCCTTGCGTGCTGCTGAACGGCGCTTGCTCTTGTACCTGGTTACGCAGAGACAGCTTTCTTTCCCAAACTCAAGAGCCCAAATTTGAGAGGAAATTAGCATTTTACAGTAATCACAAAATCACAGAGCTCAGAGGCAGCTGGAAGCATTTCATAAGTTCCTTTCACAATACTATTCTCCAGGTAAACAAGTGCTCTGGTTGCCACGGGCAAAGTTATAATGATGTGAATGAGAACAGATTCCCTGCGTAATCATACACAGGCACAGACGGGCCCATCCTTTCACTCCTGCCTTGGCAGTCCGGAAGATCTCTTGATGTGTACAGCACTGCGAAACAGGCTGACAACCAGCGAGCAAGATAAGGAGCTCGCAGCACCAGAAATTAGCAGAACTGCTCCTTGCAGATGCTTCTTGCTTAGCGTGAGATGTTTTGGAAGAGATTCACCTGTGAACAACTCCAAGTGAAAACAAATATTATTTTTAAATTGCAGGTAATGTTCTAACCTCACCCAACGAATTGAACCCTAGTGGCCTTGTTGTGTGATAGATCTCTCCAATCTGTTAAGATCACAGTGAAGAAAGAGGAATTGCCCCAGAAGCTCTACTCAGAGCAGGCCTGGATCTGAAATACACTTATCCAGCAAAGTACATGATCATGTGCTGAAATCCAAATAATTCAGAGCCCACTGGTGGGATCAGCGATCTGTAGTTTACTCTAAGCTTTGTGGGCTTAGCTAGGCTTTATGTGAATAAAAAAGCTCTTAAAAAGGTGCGCTTCCTCTTAGCTTCTCAAATTAGAGGTTAGGAAAGAACAGAATGATTTCGGTTGGTAAGGATGAACATCTTGGCCAAGAGTAAGTTGCGAAATACCCACCCACCTCCTTGTTGCTCATTTATGGCTATAAAAGGCCCATAATAAACAGAGAAATCTGGGAAGGGAGGTCTCATGGCAGTGTAGCACCTCAGGAAGTTTGTACTCAATAATGAACACTTTTCCTTGATGCTTTGAATGATCAGATATTCCCAAACATACGCAGCAGAGAGCAAACCAGATTTACAATGCTAACAGGAATTGTATTAGTGGCAACCTCGGCAGTATGCATGTAGGTACCAAAAACTGGGTGAGGTTTTTTGTTGAACTAGTCATGCTCCAATGCTCATCAAGGTTTTATTTCCGATACTCAAGTTTGGAAATCCTGGTCCAGCTGCCAGGATTCAGGGCTTGAGCTCAGGTATCAGAAGGCGGTGGATGTTGACTGCAGTAAACCGAAGAGTTGACTCTGAAGAGACCTCACAGCTCTGCCAACCTGTTCAGAGACTGCACTAACTCCCACATTTCAATGCTCTGTTTACACCCCGGCTCAGCTGCTGCACCTCTCCACAGGTAAGCGTTCCCCAAGCTCCACAGCTGCTCTAACCACGTTCTTGTTGTAAACTGCATCCGAGAGCAGATATATGGCTCCAGGACAGACAACCCAGGTGTGTGGGCCAGCCCTAGTGCTGGCTGCTAGGACCTCTGCTACTGGCGATTCCCACATCAGACGGGTTTTGCAGCCACTAGTGAAAAATAGCAGGGAAACTGGAAACAACGTAATTTTCAGTCAGAAAGTGCAAGTCCCAGAACTGTGTGTCATTTTCCAATCACTAGGTGTCAGTGTTTCAGAAAACATCTGTGAAGGTTTTCTGATTCTCAGGGAACTAAAAATATAAGCACTGCAATCTGATACCAAATCGAGTCCTAAAACATGTCAATACTCAATGACTCAGGAATCAAAGCCATAGGACAGCTCTCCAGTTTTAACTTGCTTAATGCCAGTTACAGAATTCGGACTTACGAATAATCACGTTATTGCCTTTCTGTCTGTCACAAATAAAGGCATCCTGGTCCTGAAGACAGGTCATTAAGTCAGACAACTCTCCTTTGCTTTCTGTATTTACAAAATAAAGAAATATTTGAAATAATGAGATGTGGTGTTGTCCTGGTTTGAGCTAGACCAGAACCTGTTCTTTATTCAGTGATTGTACTTTTCAGCTCAGTCTCCTCTAACTGACTGCACTTTCTGAAGGTAATGGCATATTTTTTCAAACAGTGTCTGCCACTAGAAGTGAAATTCTCGATATTTATAGTTACTACTAAGGATAGGGATGCAAATCTTGCCTATACTTGCCTCTATAGAAACCAAGGTCACTACTAATCTTGTATGCCACGGTGGAGGGCCATAAGTAAAAGGGTCTTAAAATAGTAAAAAAGTCACACTTGCAGGTAGCAGTGGACAGGACAGGTGACCCAAACCTGACCAACAAGGTGTTCCATTCTATGTATGTCATACTTGGTGTAAAGCTGAGGGATCACAAGGGTCAAGCTCTGTTCTTCTATGCCAGCATCCAAGGAGGACTCTGTTCCTGAATCCAGTTCCTGAATCCATCCCATCTGTGGCTGAGTCCAGTCTGGGACTTCCCCAGTGCCTGCCCTGCAGCACCAGTGGTGATCATCACCACGGGAGTTCAATACTGGTTTTGTATATATTTGTATATATTTCATTATTTCTTATTACTATTATTATCTTTTCATTGTTACTGTTTTATTAAAGCTGGTTTAGCTTTTTTTCCCCAATCCATAAGCCTCTCTCCCTTATTCTCTTTCTCTTCCCTCTGGGAAGGGAGGGGGTTAACAGGCAGCATCTGTTATTCATTTCGTGGCCAGTCCAGTCTTAACCCTTGGCAGGTGTCCTATGGACGTACACTTTACCATACGCTTGATCGCAGCTTCTAAGACACCAACATCAATATTTATTTTGAAACATTTTTATGCAATGGGGGCATCAACAGCTGTTTATGTTGATTCTCTGGTGTCTAATAATAATCATACTGCAGATTTTCTCTTTGGCCTATTATGTGACCCATCTTCTTTATTTAGTCCTCTGCTTTGACAAAACCTGTAGCAATACACATATATGGTCCTGTATCCCTTTGCCAACTTTAGTTGAAATTTGTTCATGGCTTAAAAAAATTACTGTGAGGGAGAGGAAACACAGATACACAGATGGGCCAACTGCTTAAGTCTCCTTTCCTCCAGAAGATAACTTTTAGAACTGGTGATATATCAGACTAATTTCGACCAATGTGCCATGGGGATGGGTCTAAGTGCTTGAAGCACGATAATGTTTTCCTCTAAAGTCTGGAGTGGAGTCAATATTCCAGAGTCCTTTAGCAAATAGGAAAGCAGTCTGTGATATATATTAAGAACATGTGCCCCTTGAAATTCAACTGAAGCTTTTAAGAAGAGATACTCTAGAAAAGTGAAGGATAAAGACAGTAAGAATTACAAAACAGGAACCATTTGCCAACTGAACCATTTGCCAACTGGAAATAGCACAAAGGAAGCATCAGCCTGTGCCAGTCTGCCTGGATGAACACCTGCATGCCGATGGGAAGTTGTGAATGAATTCCTCATTTTCCTTGCTTGCACGTTGCAGCTTTTCCTTTACCTACTAAACTGTGTTTATTTTCACCCACAAGTTTTTTCACTTTTGCCCTTCTGATTCTCTGTCCCATTCTAGCGGAGGCGAGTGAGCGAGGGGCTGAGTGGGACTGAGCTGCCTACTGGGTGGGTTAACCCACAACAAGCTGCAATCCTTTCTCTCTTGGCCTCATTTCAGTAAGAATAGAGGCTTTCCAAAATACCACCCTGTGGCAAGGACACTCTCCTGGATACGGGGGCTGCCACTGCAGTCACACTTCACTTGAGGAATACCTGCGGTGGAGGCCTTCCACTGAATGAACACATAATGAAATGAAAGGAGGACAAATCACTGTCTACACAAAAAGCTCAGCCTTCTAGCTCTGCTGCAGCTCGAAATAGACACGGAAGCTAAATACACGCTTTTCCATACATCTCTCCCTCTGACACTTCCTGTTGCCTGAGATCTACTCCATCTGCTATGGAACCCTGTGGAGAAGAACCTGCACCCTCAGGTCTCTATTCAGCTAAATGAGCGCTGCGACCTCCCCGGTGAGGCAGGGCACCGAATGTGGGAGGGCTGTGCTGAAAGGTACGAATGCCAGGCTGGGGATCCCGAAAACAGGCCCAGTAGTGAACCGTGGCAGAAGCCAGGCTGGAACCTGGTCAGACCTACTAGACTTCCTTCAAGAGCATTTTCAGTCCTCCAGGCAACCACCTGCTTCCAGGCTGTGTTTGTTTCATAGCCGTTTACAAATGAGGTTTTGTCTTTCATCCAATCACAAACACCTCCTAAATAGGATCGAAAATTGTCCGATTGCACTTGGCGGAAAAAAAGAAAGAAGACAGAAGCGAAACTTTGCTGGATTGTCCCCAGACTCACAGCAGAGAGACAGCATAAAGTCCTCAGTGGTTCGACATCCCAGTCAGCAGTCTGGGGAGGCGCTCAGGAGTAGCCCCTGTTACAGTCGTTACAGTAGTTTCAAGCTTATGTTTGCATTCATTATAGAGAAGGGAAAGGTTTTTTATAATTTTTGCTTTCTCCTTTAATTTGTACTTGCCAAAATGCCTGTGATGCTGTTACCAGGAATTTACAGCGCTCCCTAAGGGCAGGAGCTAACACAGCCACAGCCTTTTTCTGCTGGGTGCATGGCCAATTGTTCGCACTAGAGATTTTTTAACCCTCACTAATAACAGGCAAAAGCATTTAAAAAAGCAAAAAGCACTTGAAAGCTTGTCATTTTCTGCCAAATACTTTACACAGAAAAATAGATTTTGTTAACACCATTTTCCCCAAGTGTCTAAATTACCTGAAAACACTTCTTACTTTAAATGCTACAAGTGAATGTAAGAGAGAAATAAACAGAGAAAGCTGCCAAAACTAAACCTGAGAAATCTTATTATTAACTTATGGATAGCTCACCCAGCCCCTAATGCTGAGCCTAGGGAAGGAACATCTGGACTGCTGCTGCACTTGTTCATGATTGTTGCCTGTTCCCAGCTTGTTCACAGCCCTGAAAGCACTCCCTGCAGGGGGTCTGTGCAGATAAGTAACGCTGGGCTTTGATGTGAGAGTTTGCCACCAACCGAAGATGGAGCTTAAAAAGTACTTTAATCTGGCATGTTGGACACTAGAAAAAGAGAAGTCTTTGTTACGCTTTAAGCATGGGTGATTCTCATCACATCCAAATATCTGTGAGGACTACCCACCAATCTGGACCTGGTTCCTCTGGCACTATTTTTTGCAAGGACTGAGATCGAGGCTTGCTCTCTATTCTCTGCCCAGTAACACAGCCATCATCACCCCTATGATGACTGCAAACACTACCACAATGAATCACTATCTCCTTGAAGAATTCTTTAACAGCTACTCACAACAGCAAGGACAAAGGTTGCCAAAGGTCAGCATGCTGACCAGTGGATGTTGTCTACCTTGACTTCAGCAAGGCTTTTGATGCTGTCTCCCATAACGTCCTCATTGGGAAGCTTAGGAAGTGTGGGTTAGATGAGGGGACACTGAGGTGGATTGAGAACTGTTTGAATGACAGAGCTCAGAGGGTTGTGATCAGTAGTGCAGAGTCTAGTTGGAGGCCTGTAGCTAGCACTGTTCCTCAAAGGTCAGTACTAGGTCCAATCTTGTTCAACATATTCATCAGTGACCTAGATGAAGGCATGGAGTATACTCTCAGCAAATCTGATGATGATACAGAACTGGGAGGAGCAGCTGATACACCAGAAGGCTGCGTTGCCAGTCAGTGAGACCTGGACAGGCTGGAGAGTTGGGTGAATGGGAATGGAATGAAGTTCATCAAAGGCAAGTGTAGAGTCGTGCACCTGGGGAGGAATAATCCCATGCACCAGTACAGGTTAGGAGTTGACCTGCTGGAGAGCAGCTCTGCAGAGCAGGACCGGGGAGTCCTGTGGACAAGTCAACCATGAGCCAGCAATGTGGCCAAGAAGGCCAATGATATCCTGGGGTACATTAAGAAGAGTGTAGCCAGCAGGTCATGGGAGGTTCTTCTTCCACCCCACTCTGCCCTAGTAAGGCTGCATCTGGAGTACTGTGTCCATTTCTGGGCTCCCCAGTTCAAGAGAGACAAGGGACTATTGGAGAGAATTCAACAGAGGACTACAAAGATGATAAAGCGACTGGAGCATTGGGCACAAACTAGAACACAGGAAGTTCCATCTGAACATGAGGAAAAACTTCTTTGCTTTGAGGGTGACAGAGCACTGAAACAGGCTGCCCAGAGAGGCTGTGGAGACTTTCAAAACCCACCTGGATGCATTCCTGAGCAACCTGCTCTAAGCAGACCTGCTTTAGCAGGGTGGTTGGACTAGATGATCTCCAGAGGTCCCTTCCAATCCCTACCATTTTGTGAGTGTGTTATATGTTAAGCCCTTCATCAGTTTACCTTGGTTTTACTTCACGTATGACGTCCAAGACATAGGGTCTGTAATGAGAGATGAGACCTGCCCCCAATATGGGAAAGTGCTTTAGCCACAGGGACACTTCTGTAATAGAAGTCAGCCCGATGCTGTAAGCGTAATGAAAGCAGACTGAGCCCCACAGAGACTTCTCATGAAGGCAACAAGAATAACTTTCTTGCAACAGCCAAATCTTGGTTACTTTTTGACTTGTGTAGTTCCATTTAATTAATAAAGTGAGTAGGATTAGTGCCTTGGTTCTACAAAACAGACCTTGTATTTCGTTGACTTATGCCTGTAAGAGTAGCCCCAAATCATCTGCCAGTGATTAGGTATTCTCATGGATCTCTCGTCACAAAACAGGCATACCTCAGAGAACGGTGAGGCTAATGATCAGTTTATGAGAAACAAAACTACTGCTTTTCTTTTTAACCAAGAGATATTTGCTTTATTCGTTTTAAATGTTACAGATTGAATCAGCTCATTTCTGAATAAAAATTCAATCTAACCCACAGTCTAAGCAGGGTGATTTTCTCAGACTGATAAAAACAGTGGAGGATTCCTCAGCCTTTGAAGATCTGCTTAGACACAGGTTGTTAATCTAAGCCTTCAGGCTACAGGATGAAACAGCCTGGCAGAATAATTTTCTACGGTTCTGTGATGGGTTTGTTTTAACCACACTCGTGCCCAGCCATCGCACTTCTAAGCAGTGGCACAAGGCCAGCCTGCTTCCCAGAGCTAAGACCAAGTGCCCATTCACAGGTTAGGGGTTGGGGCGTCACCTGTTAATACCCACATCTGAATTTATCTTTGGGGTTCACAGCAATTCCACATTTTCATTTCTTCAGATGAATTAATTTACTTAATGTGCCTCATTATTATCTTTTATTACAGTGGGTTTTTAAGGAGGTATCATATCATGGGAGAGAAAAGCTCACAATTTAGGCAAGTACAGTTTGTCCAACGTGCTGAAATTTGCTATTCTTTCCCTGGTTTTGACAAATGCATATCAAGTCTTGTCTCGGGATGGCATTTGGCTCTTCCGCAGAGGCTGCTGTACTAGTTACATACTAATACGGAGGATGTAGTACATGCAGTACTCTGTTTATGCTGTTATGAAATATAAAGCAAAAACACCTACATATGTAACATGTAAAAGTAAAACCATCAGTCTTAGGCAGGTCTCCTGCTGAATATTTATAGAGACCAATTTGGCTTTCTAAAGTTTTTTAATGTTAGTAATAACAGGGTCAATAACTTTCCTGGGTATATTTAGTATAAGCAAAATGCTCTCCTAAGAAGAGGGCCAACAAAATCTTGTGCGGGCTGCTGAAATCCTGTGCAAATCCTAATTTCAGGAATTAAGAGTTAGGAGGACTGGGTGTAATACTGAGCCTCTGCAAAGGGTGAGTGTAGCTGTAGGGATCTCTGTGCAATACTGCAGTGGTTGCAGCCTGTGCAGGCATCCTGGAGCATCACCTCACCTCCCTCAATGTGCACCTACGACAATGAAGTCATGCAAACAGTGGCTTGCTTCAGTGCCAGCTAGATGAGGCAGATGGGCACTGGCTACTAATTCTGGCAGCTGCATCACGCAATACATGCTGTGCTGCTGAGTCTTGGCTGCTCAGGTCTCACCAGACGAGCTGGACTGACACGTGCACGGGAGCTGTAATGAACTCCTTGGTTATGGTATAACTTGTGGTGAGGTGCTATGCTTTTGTCCTGGACATGGGATGTTCTGCAGCTCTCACAGCCACAGGCGTGGGAATCAGCTCGATTTCAATGCCGTGATAAGAAAGCAAGAACGGAGGCACTGGTTCCATATCCCCCTTACTCTTACATCAGATCACATACCCCTGGCAGGAGCTTCTGTCACATAGTCCACACATATCCATAATATTCAACAATTTTTGTAATCTAGATACCATCTTGCAGCTGTATTCTCAAGGAAGACAAAAAGTGTACAAATAACGCAGTCACTCTGAGTTCTCAGTAGCTCTTACACCGCAAAGGGCCAAGTGTTCTGCTTCTTCAGCTTGGATGTAAGGGGGAGTACAGAATGCTGGCATTTCAGTCTCATGGAACTGAAGATCCTTATGCAGATCAAGGGCCAGTGATTTAGCTTTTGCTCCAGAAGAAATATCTCTAGTATTCTTCTACCCAGTGCAGGGGAGAAATGGAGAACCAGGGTAAGCAATACACTGTTTCATAGAGACCCATCATTAATATTTAGGTTCTTAAAGTCTACACTGGTGAGCAATAGACTCCTACGTCATGTGAATTTATTGTGGAGGAAGGAATAGTGATGGTCATCATCCTCTCTTGCATCCTTCGTGCCAAACGCTGAGGTCATACAGAAAACTAAAAGAAGTTAATCCTCCCCCCCTTCTCTTTTTAACCACAAAGTTGTTGCCAATCATACATCAGTTTATGATGGGATCATAAATCAATTTACGAATTGAATTATAGGATAGGGTTGCCCACAGTGCCAGGGGACTAGATTTGATAACCGAATAAGCCTTTTTCACTCTTTGCTTACTTTCCTGCTCAATGATTTAGCCCACGCACTGTCTGGTCTGAGTTCCAGGGGCTTTCTCCACATGCTCAGTTTGCATGAGAATCTGTATGGACGGAATGAGGTTCACTAAACATCGGAACTTCCTGGCCTTTTCCTTGGCTTCACCCTTCCCTTTGATAGCTGAATGTACTGCTTTACTTAGGAAAACCAAAGTGCCCTGGCAGGAGGGAGGCATAACACAAGCCCATGTCCGGAATACAGAGAGCTGTGAGTGCAGCTCCGGCAGCGCATCTCATTCCCGGCCCTCGGCACCTTTGACACGGGCATGTCTGCGGGGCTCATCAGGGCAGACTTAGCATGCACGGCGAACACCCTCTACAACGGTGCAACTATGCCAAAATCATCTACTGCGGGGGAAATCTGAGAGCAGTAAACTCCTTCGCTGCTTCATTGGAATGTGAGGACATGGGTCTCACGGAAGAAGTTGCTGATAGGCTGTGTCACTCTGGTCCTTCCCTCTTCAGCCTCTTTTCCTGCCTCTTAAACCTGATGATACCTGTTTATACGTGCTCAGTGAACCCAGCAGGCTCGCCCATTCTGGTTTAGATTCATTTCTTGGCCGAGGTGAGCAATGTGAATAAAGCTCTGCACGTAGAGCTGAGGGAACCTGAAGGTTGATGTTAAACTTGAAGCTCGGTTCCAAGGATAAAATGACAATGTAAAGTCTTGTGTTCCCTCTGGTTTAGAGTGGAGCTCTCGCGTGTCCGTTGAAGCATTTTGCTTTAGTGCTTTCAAATGAAGAAATCCTGCACCAAACCCTGGGAATTTATGACCGTGCACACACAAACACCCCCACCCCGCCACCGCCAGTATTTCAACCGCTAATAAAAGCTTCTTAATACTAAGGAGCTATCTAAAGTCACAAAGATAAATGGGATATTCAGACCAGCATCCACTAAAGCTTTCTGATTCCCCACTTCCCCAGCACCTCTTTCATGCTGTGCTTAACGATGTGACATTTTCATGCAAGTTTTACTGTAGTTGTAACAGGGCCAAAAATATTAAAACATAACTAAACCCCCCTTGTATCCTCATCATTTACCGAGATACCGTAATAGTGATTTTTATACTGCAATTCTTAATCCATTGTATTTTAGCATTGTATTTAAAGCACCTTTGTAACTTTAATGGATTCATTGTGAATTATTAAGCTTGAACATTACAAACACTTGTTTGAAAAATTGCTTCTCATTGGTGCTTTAATAATTTTAAAACAGAAGGACAGATATAAAGCTGAACTTAACATCTCATGTCATCACTTCACAAAATAGTGCTTTTGCCTAAGAGAATTAACACAGCCTACCTGCAAGAGCTGAGCCACTCTAACTGTTCTGTCGGATCAGAACATTTTACTCTAATGTTGGGAAGTTTTGCTACCCACGTATTGTGTTCTGTTGCAACTCTTTGGCACATCCTCTGACTTTGAGTGCAGTAATAAGCTTTTAACACTAACACTGAAGGAATTTAAGATGGGATTTTTAAGCTTGTGTTCTGGGTCATATCTACAAGCTGGGGTGCAGTATGGTACAATTTGCATTTCTTTGCATGTCAGGAGCTGCTGCACAGGAGGAAGGATTCAGTCCCAGATAGGAGGAGGCTTGGAGATGCTTGGATCCTGCAGGCATTGTCACCAGCAGATTCCAGCACAACTCTCAGTCCTGCAGTCTGAGCAGCCTTGTAGTGGCTGGTCCTGACATTTCCAACAGACAGGAGCTTGCCATCCTCTTCCTCCTCTGCCTGCACGAGTCTAGGAATCCAGCTGCACAAGACCTTCTGCACAAATTAAATAGCTTTGCCGCTGGAACAACCATGAAAAAGGAATTAGTGAAACTTCTACTGATAGTTTCCTTTCAGAGGCTCATAAAATGTAGGCTTTTCAGTGAAATTACAGAAAGATGTGACAAGTCTTTTCACCCATTCTCAACCACTGTCAAAATCACTAGAGTGCAGAGGATGCTTTCTGGTTTGGTACATATGTGTGAACTCTCTCAGCATGGGTTACAGGTTAACATGTTAAGCAGTAACTTACCCATGTCCACTTGTCCCATGTCCAGTGCTGTAATTACCACCTTTTAAAGCAGATTCTTTATCTTATCTGCCTTCTTTTTTAAACCTCTGGCTCTGTTTTCTTTTATTATGAGGACTGAATGCCAAGATTTTTTGCATGTGAATCAAAAAAATTTATTAGAATACATTTCATTTTGGGTCAGTTCACTGTTCTGAAAATGACTTTTGATTTTTCAGTTAAGTCACCAAACCAAAATGAACTATTCACACAGTTCTTATAAGTATCTCACTGACGTGTCAGAAGGCTTGCTTAAGTCATGTTAGTGAAGCAACCTGAGAACTACAGAAATGCTGATTAAGATGCCTCTATGGCTACTCCTCCTTTTTCTACATCCCACTTCATTGCCTGTCCCTTCCCTGGCACTAAACTATGACCCGAAGAACTGTAAGGCAACTGTCCTCTTGGGCTTGTAATGACAAAAAGTGCAATGCGAACCCAATAAAAATTCCTATAATAAACCAGCTGAAATGTCACAAATTCAGCATCCATCTGCCTGTTGATCTCAAAAGCTTGAGCCCCAGATCTTTGGATATGAAAACTTTGTCTATGCAGGTTCAGTTTTGAACTAACAAACTTGCAAACCTTCCCACTTTCAGTAAAGCTAAAGGGCATTGGCCAGTGTTTCAGTAAGGTTTCAATAGGGTTCACACGTGGAAATAAACTTCCTACAAAAATGTGCCTGATAAACCAAATGATTTTAAAAATGCTAGTCCAGAGGTGGGGACCGCATCTGTGCAGAGCCAGGTGTTGAAGACTTCTGTTTGTAACATGGTCTCCAGCAGAGGACACTCAGATGGTTCCTGGCTGAAATGTTTCTCAGCATTGTGCCACTTGTCCACAGAGATACATGTGGTCTAATGTGAGAACCTTCCTAACGGTTTGGTTGCACAGTTGTCTGTAGAATATTTATATGAATGTTTTAGCGGTAGTTAAAATTCTTGTCCTGTACAGTGTAAGTATTAGCTAAAAGTTTACTAGTTTTTGTTTTTTTTTTAAAGCCTGGATGACACTCCCTGCCCTCCCTGTGGACCAGGTACTAGCTGTAACCCAACACAGCACTGTCCTATCACTACATCTAAAATTTCATTGCAGTTTTATTTACTTTTTGGCTCTTGAGACATAAAATCTGTAAATGAAAAGCAATGGATTTCTGTCCCAATGAAACAAGCCCTTACTATGTAGGAGCTGAGGATGGCAGTAAATGTTCTGACTGTCATTTGTTTCTTGGCTCATGTTCAGGAGTTTTTGAGGGAGCATTTCCAAGTAGTAGAAATGCTGATAAAACAGATGTTGGTTATTGACAATTACTTTGACCATCTAAACGAAAAGATATTCTCCTCGTACTGGGATATTTTTAATTGCTATGTGTCCTGCTGTACCAGATGTGCAGTTTTCTTGTGGCATTTGCTGGAGGCTGAGAAGGTTCCTGTCAGCATCATATGGTTACCTCCATGTTCACTTCACGCTGGAGGTGCTGAACGGAAAATGGGATTTGGGTTTCTCCATCAGTGCTTCCGAAAAGCCGATGCTGCTCTGCAACCAAGTGGCAAAACCCCAAGGCTGGTGACTGCTTAACAGGGCTGTGTCATGCCATGTTCCTCAGCCTAAACCTCAGGGTTAGAACACCCCGATAGTCCCTTTTAACACCCCCATTTCTCTTTTGCAATTGAAACTCTCTGTTCTTGGATCTTTGTGGTTTCCAGTCTCAAGATGATGACAACTAACTCTTGTCTTTTGCATTTCTTAGTTTCATTGCTACTACAACCTGTATTTTAGAAGACGCTGTCTGCATCTGCTGCTGTACGAGCCAAGCTTTGGTGGAGGAAATGAGACACCAGCAGGATCTCCACTGGACATGGATTTGCAGGCTCACCACTGGAAAAGAAAACCAGAAGTTGAGCTTGTGTGGGAAACCATTTCTGAGGAGGAAAGCGGTCTGTTCCCAGCAGGTCCAAGGGAGAACATGCACACCTCTGCTCCCCAGAAGGCCACATCTGCCAAGCACCGTGCCAAGGCAGCTCCCTGAGTCAGACATGCCTCGACCTCTGCATACACCACTGCTCTGACCAACACAGAGCCTGTGGCAGCAGCAGCCAGGGAGAAGCACGGTCCTCCAGCCCCCTCCCTTTTGCTGCAGCATAGCAGCTCTGGCCTGACTGGTGACCAGGGTGCTAATGCTGCTGCTGCTGCTGCTGCTGCTGCTGCTGCTGCTGGCTCTTCCCGAGGTTGTGCCATGCCTGCCATGCCCAGCAGTTGCTTCCCATTAGGGCTGACACCTCCAGACACAGTCACTGCTCTGTCTATGCCAAGACCATCTCAGGGCCAAACCACCACACCACCACTGCTTGATGGGCACTTGTGGTCCAAATAGTGGACCTGCAGGCAGTGGCCTTGGACCCCAACCCAGGGCATGCTAGGTACCTTCCACAGCCCTTTTAGAAGTTGTGTAGTCCAAGTGAGGAGAGTGTCCTAGGCATTCTGGTAAACTATCAGAATACAAAGCTTCTGTCAGTTGTCCTGTCATTCTTACAGCAGAATCCCACTCAGGTGCTAACAGGAGAACACAGCAACAGGCTTAAATCAAGGGAAATTGATTCCTTTTCATTGAAAAGCACATGTGGGCTTGCTAATAGAAATGAAAGAGGATTTATAATTCACTATGTCGTATCAAGTGTCTGGAAAAAGTCACTCCACTTCCAGGGTCCTTTGCTGATGAGCAATCCTTGAAGTAAAATATTGAGCACTGAAACCGTTTCCTTCATTTTCCTAACAAATTCAAGAGTGAAACTATTGAGGTCAGTAATGGGATCAGGTTCCAGCTGATCTGAGAGGGGAATCAAACTGTTAGATTTTTGTTCTTTTGACATATTGGGAAAAGATACCTTTTAGAAGTAGGAAGTCACATAGAGTTTCACCTACAAAATAATAGCACTATAGTTTCATGTGGGAAATGAGTTCAAGAGTATTGCATGAGTTGTCTATGCTGCAATCACTCACCAATTCTGCTTCACAGTGGTGGTCTGTAATGCCAAATTTGAAGACATCACTCCCCTAAAATATCTTTTTGCATCTGTTGGCTTTAGAACGGCCTGGCTTCACCTCTGTATTTTTTTCCTAGAAACACCTGATCAATGTCAGTTGAGGACCAAAATTTATTCAATCCTCTGTCAGACAAAAATCTTGCTGGCCTCCAGGAGACTGACATTGGCATCAGGTGTGCAGCACTGCTCCCGTGTTGTGTGATAAAGAATCATGCTTTCCATTCATAGTAAAATGTAATAAAACAAAAAATCTCTAAACAAATCCAGAAGTGCTCTGAAGATCAGAGGAGAGCTGGATTGAATTTTGCACCAAGAACATTGTGTCAGAATCCAGCTGCAGACTTTGCAGGTTTGGGTACATGACAGACTACCGCACACAACTTCAATAGTATGAAAAAAAATGACAGGCTGATGGGTCAGGCTCAAAAATTTTGAGTAAATGGGTTTACATCAGGCTGGCAGCCAGTCACCAGTGGGGTTCCTCAGGGCTCAGTTTTAGTGCCAGTGCTCGTTAATGTTTTTATAAATGATCTTCATGCAGGACTTGAATGTACATTAAGTAAGTTTGCTGATGATACTAAACTAGAAGGACCTGTGGACTCCCTTGAAGATAGCAAAGCCTTACGGAGAGATATGGATAGACCAGAGAGCTGGGCAGTCACCAACCATATGAAATTTAACAAGAGCAAGCGCCAGATTCTGTACCTGGGACGTGGTAATCCTGGTTATACATAAAAATTGGGGCATAAGAGGCTGGAGAGCAGCCCTACAGAAAGAGATCTGGGGGTCTGGGTAATGGCAAGTTGAATATGGGTCAACAGTGTGCCCTGTTGGCAGCCAAAAGGTCCAACTGTGTCCTGGGGTGCATCAAGCACAGCACATTTAGCTGCTCAAAGGAGCTGATTGTCCTGCTCTACACTACACTGGTGCAGCCCCACCTCAAACACTGTGTGAAGTTTTGGTCACCTCAATATCAGAAGAACATGAAACTATTAGAATGTGTCCAGAGAAAGGCAACCAAGATGATGAAAGGTCTCAAGGGCAAGACTTATGAGAAGTGGTTGAGGTTACTTGGTTTTTTCAGCTTGAGAAAAGAGCGCTCAGGAGTGACCTCACTGCAGTCTACAAACTTCCTCAACGAGTGAAATGGAGGGGGAGCTGCTGGTCTCCTCTCTCTGGTGGCCAGCGATAGGACACAAGGAAATGGAATGAAGCTGTGTCAGGGAAAATTCAGATTGGACATTAGAAAAAGGTTCTTCACTAGGAAGGTGGTTGGTTACTGGAGCAGGCTCTCCAGGGAAGTGGTCACAGCGCCAAGCCTGCCAAAGTTCACGGAGCATCTGGATGATGCTCTTAGTCATAGGGTTTAATTTTAGGTAGTACTGTGATGAGCAGTATGTTGGACTCGATGATCCTCATGGATTCCTTCCAACTCAAGATATTCTATGATTTGTAAGATGACCCTGAATCAAAAAGTGCGAAATGTATCTCAATTTTATAGGCATTTTAAAGATCAGAGGGTAAGTGCAGAATTGTTCAGTAAGTCCCCAGTGATGTAGACTCCAGCCACAGGGTGGTAGTGCCTCTGCCACAGCTGTGGGGACACTAAAAGATCTTAACAGCCATGCCCAGCCTAGAAGAGGGCTGGTCTTCAGCAGAGCTGGGTCTGGCTCCCCCAGCTTCAGACATGCTCCTGACCTGCAGGCTGACTTTGTAGTGTGACCTCAGACCTGCTTGACCATCAGGGACTTGTCTGATGATCTGGACTCTGAGCTCATCCTGGCCACATTCTCTGGGTCAGCCTCTGTCAGGTGCTGTGGGGCGGGTGTTGGTGAGGCCTCTGCCCTGCCAGCCCTGTTATTCTCCAGGTCCCCATCCTGCATGGGGCAGCCAGCCCTTGCTTTGCCCTCACACCTTCTTAGAAGGTATTTGTACCCTTGCATGGCTTGGGTTTGCTTCATGTCAATAAAAGATTGACGTTGAGACTTTTTCCCCATGCTAATTCATGGATGGCCAAGTGTACTACCTCCACTTTGGAGGGATGGAAATTGTATCTTCTGTACCAGTTCTGGTATAAAAACCCATCTTTTTTCAGGTCAAAGTGCAAGTTGGGTGTTCAGAGAAGCACTAGTTTGGGTATAAAAAGCACATTCAAAGTCATCTGCTTTTTATCTCCCTCTTTGAGGTGGTGAATTGTAAGAAAAGATAATACATCAGTTTATCTGTGGCTGGCAAAGCTGCCCTTTCCTGTCCTCATCGAGCTGGCTATAGCCATCCAGGACTATGACAGCTCTTGCCTGGATTATTTTTCTTTATTTGTGCCAGGGTAAGAAGCTCAGTCATATCAGCTTTGATGGGGATGAGAGATGGCAGACAATTATGAGGTAGGACAAGCCAAGGGGAGCCTTTCATGTCAGTACTCTGCAGTTCCCTCTGATTACTTATAGTCAGCTCTACAACGAGAGTTTTGATTCTGTTCTTAACAGGGTAAATGTGTGGGGCATTTAGGAGTCGTCTCCTTACAGAAGCTTCCAGGAAAAGATCTGAGCATCCCACATGCTGCAGCCACCAAGAGCTGTCCTGAGTCTAGCAAAACTGCAGCCTTCCCAAGTTCTGAGACAGCTTCTTTCCTCAACAAGGAGAGCCTAATACATAAGGTTGTGTTCATTTGGGTAAGTCTGGTCGTTCTTTTTCCTCTGAAAACAAATCACTTTTGCCACTTATATTTTCCAGTTACTTAAAACTCTTCCTTATACTTTTGAAGGTTTTTATCAAATTACTAGAAAACAAATTTTCCTGTTCCTTCAGCAGTCAAAACACACACAAACATAATATTTATTGCCAAAATTGCTTTATATTGTTTGTCAGCCTCTTACCCCAGATATTGGTTTGGGTTTTTTCATGAAGATTTCCACCCTATTAAAAGCTATTTTCTCTTCAAAGTTTTGATGATAGAATGTTCATGCGCTTTGTTCAACAGTAAATTTCACAGTATCTCCTAACTTCTGCTTCACTGCCAAAGATTTTCCCCCTATGAAAACTAAATATATAGTCACAGAAATGCAGATTTCACGTCAGCAAGTTCTTCTTCTCCAGAGATTAGGAACTATTTGCATGAGCAGAGACTATTAGCTTGATTGTATCTTAATATTGAACAGTCCCTAAATTGCTGGTTAAATAAAGCCAGACAAGACACAGATAAACTGATTTTTATTTATATAATGTATATAATTAAGATAATACAGAACCTGAAGGAGCTCTAAGAATACCAATCTATGTAAATAAAGAAATCGGATCTATGCAAATAACTGACCTGGGGCATGATGAAAGGAGTTTGTGGTTTAATTAAATTAACTGTTTGACCTGACAGATCTTGTTTTGGTGGGTTTTAACACTTCCTTAAACCCTCATGTGTGAATCAACCTTTTATTACAAAATACAAACCCCAAAACTTTATTGATCTGCCAATATTTTAATCCAAAACTCTTTCAAGTTGATCTGAATTTTAATTTTCCTTTTCTTCCTCCTCAAATACCATTTATTTGCTCTGGCACGTAACTCATTCATTAGAAAACAATTTGCTGCAAGAGCACGAGGTGGAACATTGTGAGCTCAGTGCCTCTCTAACCAAAAAGGCTGAGGACTTGCACTGTAATATGCCTGTGAACCAGGAGCCAGTGCAGAAAGACCAGGGCGAGGAAGATGTGCTTTAGTCCCAAACAGAAGTCTAGCTGACATGGCCACACCGTATTTGGAGGAAAGCAAGCGTTGTCTGACCTGACCCTCAGTGAGAGTTGCAGAACAGCTTCATAATATTTTACAGAGTCTAAAACCTGACCAAGTGCAGCTGATGTACGCTGAGCAAAAGAGAATTCTTTCCAAAATGACACATCATGCTACATGCATCACCTGAGTCTCAAGAATCTTCTGTTTCCTCAGTGCTCAAAAGCAAGTACGAGACTTACTTAGTTTTGTGAAAACTTGGACTTAAGGCCTCAGTCTAGCAACACTTCTACAAGTGCTGAAATCTATTCTTATGGCTAATTGTCCTTATGATTTGAGATTGCTCAAGGTTGTAAAGTCAAGGATGTGTTTGCAGAACTGAAGCTCAACAATGCACAAGCTGCACTGGTAGAAGAAGAAGAAATGAAGCTTGATCCTTTTACCTATGAAACTACTCAGAAATCATGTATGCTTGATGGAATATGTGGTACTTAAAATGCAAATGCTGTATTGAACTCTGTTTCTCTGGAGGAAAACAACTTCTCAGTCTGAGAGGTTGCCATATGAATAGCTGCTACTTACAGCATCTCTCCTCCTTCTCTACTTTGTGCTTTTGCTGCAGTTGTGACTTCACAAGAGAGGTAGACAATTCAAACCTCTTGATCTGAGAGTATTCCAGCTTTGATATATCCCCATATACCGGGGATATGAGACAGCCACCATGGGGAAAGTTGATGAAATTGTATTAGTCCATCTTTTAGGAAGCCCGAAGGAATGGTTAGTGTGTGAAAGCCTGTTTGCTATTTCTGATTTAACAGTTGATTACCTGCATTAGGAAACTTTCAAAGGTTCGCTGCCATAAAAGGCTACATCAAGTAGCTGGTTTTCAATACCCTTAAAACCAGAACTCATGGTGCAATTATTTGGCACGAGTTGGCCTGAGAATAAGTAGAAGTGTTAATAACCACCAACCAATACAGCCCACCTCCAGCGCTGCACCTCTGCTGTTCTGATGTCTGACTCTGGACTGGGCTGCTTGATCTTTCACCAAGGTTGTGGAGCGCAGTGCCTTGCCCTTAGGGGAAACTCAGCTAGCCTTCTCACTAGAACTTCTTGTAGTAGTGCTGCAGTCCTTTAGAAACCTGGAGAACCATGCTAGCAAAATCCAGCCTGACTAGTAAACGTTTGGGATGAGAATAGATTTTTGTTGTACGCTAAGTCTCTTCCTGGTGCTCCAGAAACAGGCTGATCCCACAGGGAGCCAAAAGCAAGAAATATCATTTCTCTGCCTCCACCGTGATAGCCAGAGGGCTTATGGGGAAGAAGTTTGCATCTGTCACTGCTGAAGGAATGGCAAGAGATTTACTAAATGCAGTATATGTCTTAGTATGATTAACACCGTGCTCCTAACAAGCATGTAGAAATGAATAAAATACCGAACAGCTCATCCTATCTGCCACAGCTGCCCCAAACCAAACTTTTCCATAGGCGAAGGAGGAGCTGCTTATGAGCATGTAGAGCAGCTGAAAGAAGTTGTGTGCTTTCTGTTAGTGTAACCCGTCTCTGAAGAGAAGCTACAGTTGGAACACTAAATACTAAAGTGCAAACTATTTCTCATTCTATGCAGATACTCCACAAAAAACATGATAGTGTTTTCCAGTGAAAGAAGATAAGGAATGAAGGAAGTAAATAACAAAATTCCAATGTTGACCTTTTGCAGACAAAGATAAGCATCAGAGGGGTTTCAGTGATGTGTATTTTCTGTGGGCGGTTTTAAAACTGCTAAATGCAGAGTCTTTTGCGTTTATACCAGTGTTTGGAAGAAGCACAAGGTATTGTTTTACGATGAATCATGATCAGAAAATAACCGACTCCGAGAGGCTTGTGAACGTTGGTGTTTGAGATATAAAGGAACACTGATAAAGTTTCCCCAGACTCTATCAGTTTTATTGCAGAAGTGATGAACTTGCAATGGAGCAAAGGGAGATTTTCATTTCTAGGAAAAAAAGCATCTTTAATTTATAGCAGATAAAAAGGTCACAGATTTTTCCCAGGGTAAAATCCACATGCTTCCATGGGAATTCTTCAGTGCTTCTGTGGTCTTGTGTGTGACTGTTGTTTATAATTCTGTTCACTCTTCTGCTTTTTTGAAAGATCAGTAATCACTGATCTAGACTTGTTAATACTCATTTGCATTCATTCTATTTCCAGGGTATCTTTTCCCTACTTTCACAACCACCTTATTTGAATTCTGCTATGCAGCAATGTTTTTTTTACTTTGGCAGGAGGATCACTGAGGCTCAAAATGAAAAATAAAAAGAGCCTTGGGCAATATGGATTCCCCTGTCTTTCATCCCTGTTCTAACAATCTTGTTTCCTGTGCCATTTAATTGCTTCTCTGTGGTGTTCTGCAGCAATCAAACTTCCTATAGAACTAATTTCAAAGTACTTGAGGGCTGATCCCTGAACTGAACTCCCATCGCACTACTGAATCATGCACTACATTAATTTATAGAAGCTGAATTAACTCCGTTTGGGATCGGGGGAGGGAATAGCAAACAAGCAATGTATCTCGTCCGTGCTAGAAGCCTAAATCTAGATCGCTCCATTTATGAGGGCTAAATCCATATAGTGATTTTTCTGAATGTGACCATTACTAGCTCTTACACATCACAAAAAAGAAGAGGAAGCATTGTACGGGGATGATCATTAGCTCCTCTCAAAGTAAAATGCCTGTATGGAAGGCGTTTGTGGAGGTGCGGCCATCAGTAGCTAAACAAATGCAGGTAGTTAGGGCTCCAGGTAATGTGAAGTTCATGCATGGCAAAATGCTGTGGTAGACTGAGAAACTGGATTTCAAGCTAGAAACTAATAGCTGCTGTTGTGACACTTCCTTATGCACAAAGTTATAGTCCAAAACATCACGCACTTGAAACCATAAAGGAAATGTCACACTAGAAGCAGTGTCCAACAGAATTATTTGGAGAAAACAAAGACTGGGATGATCTGGGGTCAAAGGAGATATATGGCATGATGCCTTCAAGGGGACCCAGGGTCAACAGTCAACAGGCCATGGAAAAAGAAAATTGATTCCTAAAAGCCATGACTTTGTCTTACAGGAAAGGTGCTTTCTGTTGCTTTTACAAGCCATTTGTCATGCCAGTGGTGTCTCTCAAGGCAGGTCTTACAGGGCATTTAACTCCTGGAGCATTTAACAAAGCAATGAAATTATTTTCTCCCATTAAAATACATTGCAGAGAGTTAAAACAGGCACTCGAAATCCAGAAAGTTTAAAGTCTAAGAAGGGGACATGAGTTTGAAAGGATACAGGTAACACTCCCTAAAGAAAATCTGCTTTTCATCCTATATGTTGAAACTGTTTGGCTGCTCAATTTGCCTCTGATCGCAGGGAGAAGAGCAAACTTCATTTATATTGTGCTGGCTACCTGGGCTTCTGTTTACAGAGCAGACCTGCACATAGCAGAAATAATTGGAAGGTTCTTAATGGGGTTGTATTCGCTTTGTTGCCTCTTATCAATTCACAGTAGAGCACTGTAGACACTAAGACGTGCTCTCCAATACCCCACGCTACATCCTGCTTCTGTGGCTCCTGATGCAATGACCTGCACCACCCCACTGCAGCATAAGGACTAAGGGCAACCCAGAAACCACGTCAAGCCCTAGTGTTTTCAGACAGAAGGTACTGGATAACCCATGGCCCTAGACAGACCACAAAATCAAGTATTTTTTTTTTCCAGCATGGAGCTGTTAGATGTTTGTTCCGCATGTACATCAACTACTTCGAGTCCTTGCCCTAACCAAGGCTCTTCCATATGAGTCTTATTCTTATCTTCCAGGTTGATGATCAAGGCCTGTTATGATAGTTACCTTTTTCCCATAGCTTCTCTTAGCTTCTTACCAGCTTTCAAAAATGATCACCAAAATACCACCTGATTTCCAGCCTTTAAGCCTCAACTGGGCCAAGTTGGGTTGGGTCACCCTTTCTCTGACAGAAAGGTCTCTCCAAACAGTGGATGGGCTACTGCGTGATTATTTTATTTCCACCCTGTGATCAGCGTTGTTTTTCATTGTACCCTTACTGGGCACACAGTCATTGTACCTGTCTCTGCGAAGAAAGATGACTCCTTATTTTTAGTCTGAATGTATGTTTTCTTTAAAAATTAAGTGAAAGTGTACTTACATGTGTAATATTCCGCAGGAATATTTTGGTGGTTATGAAAGTAACAAAACTTCTCAGTATGTGTTGATAGCTACACATCATACAGTAGAAATGATAAAAGAACGGAGCTAACACGGTCCATGGACCAGCCTGGTCTGTAGTGAGGAACCCACAACCCAGCACAGAGAAAAGACAGTTGGAAAGGTTAGGCACTGGTTGCACAACATGGGTTAAATTCTGCTTGTTGCCTCAGAACTGCACTTTGACACAAGTCCCCATCTATGAATGCTCTCTAGGTTATCTATGTTGAGCATGTAAATTCAAAACTCATTGGTATCAGGTAGATTCAGGTTTTTTTTCTTGACAAATACTAAATATATTGAAATTGGGCAACCTGATCTCTGGTTTGCCTGGTTTCAGTTTGCCCTGAGCAGCATGGTCTGACCTTACAACTGACACTGCTTTCAGCGAGAGGTTGGATTAGATGAGTTCCAGAGATCCCTTCAACGCGAAATACCTTGTGATCCTACGATATTGGGTTTTGAGAGATTGAAATTATTTATGAATTCAAATTAAACTTGTAAAATAATTCTTCCTGGAAAATAGACAAAAGCATTTTCCAGTTTATGTTACATCGTTTATGTTGCATTATGCACATCGTATCACGTTTTCAAAATTATTTCTTCGAAAAACATAAATTGTTTCACTCTTCCATTTTCTAAAGGAAAGGTTTCATTATAAAACATGGGTTTTCATTTAAAACTGAACCAAAATTAGAGGAAGATAATAGAGGAAGAATCTGAAAGTTAAGAAGCCCTGAAGGGCATTGGACAGACCCAAATATATATATAATGAATTCCCAAGAATATTTGAATTTGCAGACTAATTTTGCCACACTCGTCCATTTTCTTAGTTTGAATTCTGGAACTACATATATAACAAATTTTAACTGCCAGCAAGGCAGACTTATTGTTGCGAGTCATAAATAGCGACCTATATAAAAAGCCCTTTGCCCCAGTTACAGCTCCTGTAAGCTTTGCTGCCGACTTGCTCAGGCTCCTTCCAGAGCCCCAGCCCTGTCCTTTAGCCTGGCTGTGCCATGGGAAGCTATTAGCCACGTCCCCTGGGGAATAGGTGCTTCGCTGCAGCGAGTCACTAGACTCTCGTTACTGGAGCCAGGTTTGCAAATTGCTGCAGAAAGGGCTTCAGCAGTTTGATAATGAAAGCTTTGTCTCTGCTAGAGAAAGAGAGACATTTACATCTAGGGATGAGATTTTTAAAAAACACCAGCGTTTCATCCAAATTAGATTCCTGGGTGTGTTTTAAGATATCTTGATGTGTGCAGACCTCTGCAGCAGGTGCTGACAAAGGTAAAGTGCCACGCGAACCTGACTTGGAGGTGGACAATCCGTTCACATGTGGCTTTTCTGCTTTCCAGCTGAGACGTTACCCCTACCCAGCAATACACTACGTTGCCTGGACTACAGATTCAGACCAATGCCAGTTTAGGATCTCTGTCCTGCCTTCAAAGATTCCCAGGTCTTGCTGGTTTTCCTTGTGTATCCAACTTCCATATGCCTACTGATTAGATCTGACTGCTTTTATTTTAATCTCTTATTAGATTTAATAATGCTTTTCCAATGCAAAGATGCATCTTAGCGCACTCTCAGAGCTACAGATTTTTCTTTTTTTTCCCTACTTGCATGTTTTCCTCACTGAAATTGGGGAATTTCTTCAGGACTTTGCTCTGTTGCTTTGAGTAAGATATTCACTTGTCCTCACAGCAGCAGCTTTTCTCTCCCAGGCTGCTGAGGGAGTATGTAAAGGAAGCCCTTGTGACGTGATAGAAGCAGCAAGACCCTATTTTGTGCTTAAAATCTTAGGAAGCGCTACTGCTCATGCTTTGAAGGAAGCATCGATTTCTCTTCCTAACTTCAAAAAGCCATTCTTAACTACGTATCAACCCTGGAACTTTTTTTCCTTGGTCAGCCTGAGGTTAGCAGCAAACGAAATATGAGTGACAGTGGTATAAAGCCTTATACGATCTCATTTCCCTCAAACCACAAAACCTGCTTTCTCCTCTGTTGTTCCAAAGCATCTAAATCACTTTTTTGAGACTTCCAATGAACTCACCCTGGGCATTGAAAGTCCAGCCTCAAATGGTATGACTTTAAGAAAACTAGAAGGATTCAAGTGACGGAATAGACCAAGCCTTTACTGCAGATTCCTTGAAGCAAGAAAATATAGTTCCCAATTCAATAGAGCTCTTCAGCTTTGAGCATGAGTGCACTCATGACTGGCACATACCTAAAAAAGGATAAATATTGTCACCGATGCATCCACTCATGGGTTTAAGGGCCATAGCACACTCGCATCTTTTCCTTAATAATGGGGGGAAAACCTGCAAGTTACACAGATATTCGTAGATTCTTCTCGGTGCTTTGAAGATGCAAATTGTTACTGTGTCTTACTGCTTATGAATTACCACGACAACAGAAGACAACTGTAGGTTACTTGGAAAAACATGGGAAAATACTTCAAATAATTTCCTAAATAGCTACCTTTTGGATTTCTGTCTTGTGAGGCCAGATGCTAATCACACAAGCAGGTATACAGCTTTAGCATCTTCTCTGAAACGTGCTGAAACTATTTATCCTGGTATGATTTGCAAAAGACTGATTCTTGCAGTACGTATTTTTCTTTCTTTCACCTGAGGAAGTTTTTCACCTCCACAGAGAAAGGTGCTACTTTATTCTGGAAAGAAAAATCTACTTTTTATTTGAAGGTTTCCTTGGCACAAGAGAGACTCAGTTGTAGAGTTGCCCTGAGGATCCTGTGGGAAATAAAGGAACAGAGTATGCTGAAAGGGGAGGGAAAAAACGGAAAGGAAATGTCTTCAAATACGTGTCACTATTTTATTCTGATCTACAGAGGCCTTTCGCAGTGCAATGCAACACAATTTATTTTAGGGGGGATAGCACCCCCATGAGGCGTTATTTTGAACTGATGGGTGTCAAAATTGGTGGGGCAAAGCATAAAGAACATAGAAGGGAACTGCTGCTTCTAGCACATGTTTATATAAAAATCAATTTGCTGTGAATAATAGTGGCTTTGGAAGCAGAGCAGAGATGGGTGCAATAAGCACCGAAACAGTGCAGTGATTCTGGGTGCTCTCTTCACACATCTATGTGCGTAGTCATGTCAGGAGAAAATTACAATTCATGTAAATAACTGCTGTAACGAATATATGGATGAATGCTATTAAACTAAGAGTCTTTCTGAATTCTAGGGGTGACTGACTACCAAAGCCTGCTGCTATTAGGAAGGGAATTAGGAAGACGTTCTTTTCCACGATCGCCCAGCCCTTCAGTGAATAATCAGTGAGGAGCAATGCGCAGGGTTTAAAATTAATAGCTTTAGCTCTCCTTCCTTGGAGAACACTAAAACCCAGCGGGAAATTCAGGATGATACGCATTTTATATGCATAAAACCACGGACATACAGGCTGGTGAAATGTCCTTAGCTTGGATCACCCTGAAGTCCACAATGCCCCTACCACCTTGAAAAACAGCTGCCTGTTTGTTAGACGTGGTGTGGCAATCAGTAAGACCTATTTAACTTTACACTTCTGAATACGTTGCTACTTTCTGCCTCCTAGGACATGCTCAACATTTCATGCAGTAGAAAATATTTTGGATTTGCAGATAAGCAAACTGTTTCGTGCCTGATACATCTCTGCATTATAGGTCAATAGGAACCCTTTAGTCAGCTTTTTCCCTCTCTGTGTGCAGAGAAAATTTCAAAACATGTCACTCAGCCCAAGAAACAAGCTGACGCTCTCACTAGTTATTTTAAATTTGGGTCTTCACAAACAGAATATCTAACAGACTGTTTAATTTGTTATGCCACTCATTGGCTTCAAATCTATAGCACCATTTAACAACAAGACCAGTTTTGCCGTCACTCTTGCTACCTGCTATGTTGTAGTACTCTACTACCTGCAACCTGCAGTAATTGATGACAGCCTGTATGTTTTATCTAGAAACAGCTTCAATTAGAGTTTAAGCAAACTCAGTTTATTTTGGTATAATGCATTAGCATGTTTACAGGGCACGTGTTTTGCTACCTACCACATACGAGCTGGGGAGTTCCTAGATTCTCTATCACTTGAATTTTATTTCACAGAAACATGAAGTTCTACATCACTAATACAGGGGCGAAAGGTCTTACAGCTACATGGTGAAATGGCAACAGTGACAGCAGGTGAGCTCTAGCCCTCACTTTCCAGAGTGTTTCTTGGGTCACCTGGGGGAAAGTCTCTGTTATGCTCAAAAGGGACTCCTTCGGTCTCGAACTGCTCGAATTAACTGTCTCAAATCTTTGAGACACTGCCAATAATTATCTAAAGTTGGAGCCTGAGGCTTAAAACTTTGACTCCATGTGCCTCAAACTGGGCTTCAGCATTGGTTACAAACTTCAAAACATAGACATCAGCCTACCAACATCTCTGTCTACCTACGTCCTCCTGTTCGGGAAACACTGAATACTGTCTTCGTGAATGCTGACAGCTATGTGGAAAGCATTAAGGTGGTACGTAGTTTTTGTTGTTTTTCATTTGCCTTTTCTGATGAAATATCCTGCTTCTATTCAACGATTTCCACAAGTACCATACTCAGCCTGAAGGTGTCTTCATGCATGCCTTGCTCTGTGAAAGATTTTATGTTCTACAACTGTAAAAAGTGATAAATAGGTTTTCTGTTATCTGCCTCCTTTAGCAGCTCCTTTTTTTCAACTTTCTATTTAATTTAACAGTCTTACTCAGACTCAGAACTCCTTATTTTCATGTTATGGCATAAATTGGACAAATGTCAGACTCGTGTAGCTTACATTGCTTATAATACTCTTTCTCTAAAACCATTTTGCCTACTCATATTGTCATTGGTTTGGAGCAAGGACAAAGCTACTGCTCTAACTGTAACATGCCAGCCAAGTGTGCCCTCATTCCAGGCTCTACCCAATGCAGGAATGCAGCAGGAGTAAGAGGAAACTGCAGTCAAAGTCACCGAGAAGCTGGTTGCTAGACAACTGAAAGAACAAAAGAGAAAATAAAGGCAATACATTTGCAGGTAAAGCTCAAAGAAGTCTGAAACAGATTTCTTTAATAGAAAAGTAAAAATGGAATGGTAGACCAAAGAAAGCATCAGAAATCAAGAACTTGACAAGGAGATCAAGGGAAGTCAGTATTTTAAATTTGACATATTTGCTGAAAATTCCATATTCTTGCAGGTATTCTAGACTCAGTCTAGTACTGATAATTTCTATTTCTTAGATTCTTCTGATTATTTTATTTCTTTGGCTCTTAACATTCTTCCTACTAAGCAGGGCTTGGTTTTTTTTCTTACGAGGTCATCTTCTTTCAAAGCTTCTTCCTCAACCAGGCACTCTGAAAACCAAGTTGGTATCTGGTGCAATAAAACAGATTTTAATGTTACCAGCACAGCAAAGGACCACCACACATACCACATAAATCTTTTCCAACCCAGTCTCCTGTGTACTTCATAGGAATGATAGCAGACTCAAGCCTTCAGGTAGGATCAACCATATCAACCAATACTGCCCTTAAAACAAAAGAATCTCAGACATGGATGCAGACTGCAAAGTGAAATCTTCATGGCACTCAACAGTACCTGCAATGCAAACTTAGGATAAAAAGGAAGAAATCCTGTTGTTTAGTTTGGTTTTTTTTTTTAACAGCAAAATGTAAATACAGGTGGTCTTAGAAAGTTGGGCTTTTTCAGTGTGTGATAAACCCAGACTGTAACAATGCTATTAATATGACCATTCTTATTAGCACATTTTTACCACAGGAAACAAGATGTTATTGTTTCTAATCTCTAACATGCGGAATAGTATTTTCAATAAGATAATTCCAAACACATTTCCTCTTGCAGCTATTTTATTACATTTCCTACAGATAATGCTTATAAAAGTATCTCACTTATTACTATAGCCTCTGGTTCAGGAGCCAAACTGTAATAAAAGGAAAAATCCTGGTTTGCATTTCTAAGACCTAACAGGGATAAAACCTTCCTGCGTTCAGCCTCTATTATCAAAGCTCACAGTGGAAAGTGACCAAAAATCCATAAATTAATCCAACTTCTACCAAAAAACCCCCAAACCTCCAAGCATCAATCACCCCTAGCCTATCAAAGGGGACAAAATACCTTCAGCATTACTTCTAAAAAAGTTATAATTACTATGCTTCAGGTGAGTCAAAGATTAGAAGGCTTATGCCATATTTTAGAGAAAAAAAAGATAAAATAAATTGAGTAATCACTTGTTAATGTCAGGTTTTCACACTAAGATAGGAAAACCAATGTTTTTGCACTATGGTGCATCTGAAACTATGGTAAGGGAAAAAGGGAACTAATGTGAGCTGTTCTGGTACGACCAAAAAGAAAATGTAACCCTGTTTTCTACCTGACAGAGCTGTTCTGTTTAGCTTTGCACAAGACTACATGGTCAAGCAAGTAGTTCTCGGAGACAGCAAACAACTGTAACAAAATACAAATTTCCCAGAAAACCATTTGATAGTCTTTTGTACAGTAACTGGAGAGTTAAAAATGGGTCCTATTATGCTTTCATTAAGACTGTCATCTGATAAGCACTCATTTTTCAAGAGACCAAGAATACTGGTTAGGAACCAAGGGTTCATGTTTTGACAGACACACTGGGCTGTATTTACTGGGCTTGGATAAAATCTTAATAGTGATTAATTTGACATAGAGCAAGTAGAGAAATGTTTTCAAGGAGCTCAGATTTTTACTAACATATATCTCACTAACAATAGCTTCTGAAGCACAGGATACTGATATTCTTCTATCTGTATAGATTCAGATCCTAAAAAAAAAAAATCCCCAAAAAACCCAACTGGCTAAGTTCTGTTCTATGCGGTAAAGTTTGAGTATTTTTCTACCCGTTTTCTCGGTCTTTCTAGTTTCCATTGAAATCACTGGGAAATTTGCCTTCATGTCTGTGGAAACCGAGCAAGATCTTTAATTGTTGAGAGCCTGGAATGGCTTGCACAGCATGTGCTTCGGGCCCTAAGAGCGCTGGGAAATGTCTCTTACTGGTGGATGGATCAAGAAGGATGCTATTCCCTTCACTGTTTACTTAATTTAGACTGAAAACAGACTTGTAAAAAGACAACTCAGTTGTAGTTCCCTATTTGTCTTCCTGATGCCCTAAAAAATTATTTGAACACAGATCCTCACTCTCCTCCTCAGAGAATTCTTGCTCTGTTCTGATGTACAATTTTGTTATCCACAAGTGGCACATACAGCCTCTCAATCACCTTTTTCTCATTAAACAGCATCTCCGAATGACTAATTTTAGTCACTGTTTTTCATGTTGGGAAGCTGTCAGAGCTAAAATCCAATCAAGTGAAGACATCAGCAACAGCTCATCACTCAGCCTTGCTGAGATTCGGTGGACCCGTTTCACACTCGGAACACGCTTTGGTCTACCCTGCTCCTACCCAGGTAACAAACAAGACTTCTTCATTTTAATAGGAATTATTCTTACTGGATATTCATCTCACTGGAGTGTTTAATTAAGATTGCTGGCCTATTATGACAGGCCTCAGAGATAAAGCAGAAAGATGCTGTGCCATGCCCTTCCGGTCCTCCATCAGGATCAACTTTGGTGGCTTTTCCTCCTGGCCCCCCGCCCTCGCCCCCCGCTCTTGCAGGACAGAGGGCAGAGAGAAAGTGGAAACAAGCTTTATGCCCTTGCTTTCCTCAATGCGTACCTTGGCTTCTTCTGTTCATACAGCTTCACCACCAACACACTGTTGGCTCATAAAGCCGTTTGCTCACCAGTAAGTAATTATCTTCAAATCCAGTATCACAATTTCATCTGCTTCAGTGACATCTCCTCCTTGGCCTTTCATCCTCCTCTCAACCGCACCATCCAGAACGGGAGTTCTTAGTTTTTCTTCCTCTCTTCTCTACAAAACTCTTACTATCATTTTCATAGTAGTCATCTTCCTTATCTCGTTAGCCCAGAGGTTGAGATTTATTTATCTTTGTCCAATCAATAACAAATAGTTGAGAAATTACCTGATGAGCAATAGTTTCATATCTTCTCGAGTAACCACAGTCCTGCTCTTCTTCCTCAGGCTGCTGTGAAAAGCATAATGGGTTTCCAGTGAGCCTAAAGCTTTGACTTAGCTTTATTTTCTTCTCTTTCATGAGTGACACAACTGAAGCCACTGACAGCCTTTACAGTTTACTATAGAAATGTTTCCGTTCGTGTGAATTGGCACAACAATTTGTGTTTATACCATTTGGAAGCTGCTTTACATGAAACTGCCCCACTACTTCATAAAGACAAATCCCTCCAGGGTTTAAGATGCCTGTCATCATAACACCGTATACGAACAACTGGTCTCTTGTGATTGACTGATAACGCTTGTCTCTTCCTACGAAATGTTAGACAGCCATTCCAGAGACATTTTCCTTCTATTCAGAGGTGCTTTTTCTCAGCTGTTTTTTAACTGCGTCTTCTGTAATTTTATCCCTCCATGTTCATCAGCCACCTTTAGGCAATACCTGACATTGCCATAAAGCCTGTGTGGCACAACCGTGACCATATTACACCCTTTCTCTGATATAGTTTCCAACTCAGAGGTCTGCTGCAATGTAGCAGGTGAGCTTTAACAAGGCACTGAAGGAGTCAAGAAAGAAGAAAAAATATTGTCCCCTAAGCTTTATTTTTAACCACAGATGTGGCATTTAAATTTTTAATGAAAACTGGCCACATGGACATCACTTCTTGTTCCATCAAACACCATGAATATCTGACCATGCTTGAAATGCAGAATTACTGCACCATTACAGGATTACAGAATAATTTCAGTTGGAAGGCACGCCTGAAGGTCATGCAGAGCAACTCCATTCATAGCTGGGCGACTTAGATCCTGAAGGCTGAAGTGGTAGATGACAGGAGGAATCTTGACCTCACTGAAAACAGTAGCAAAGCTCCTGGGTACTTCTGTTGAGCACAGCACTTCACCAACATGAATCTTAGCACAGGATCTCAGTATTTGTGGTGTGGTTTAGTTTGCGATACAGAGTGAGAAAATAACTTGTGATTCCTCATGATGGATTTCTGCATGTCACCAACCCAAGCTGTCATTTTGCATGCAGCCTAGGTGATGCCAAGTAGCCTGCGCTCTCAGGCAACCAACAGAAAAGCAGCCACCTGCAGCTGGTGCAGAGGCACAACACCTCTGCAAGAAGAACCGTGTCTTTCACTCACTGAAATCTGTTAACTCGCTTTCCATTTCTTCTACCAACTCCCTGATTCAGCAACATCTGTTGTTCCAAGAGATTCAGAGAGCACTCATAGAATAAGCTTACACTTCTTTTTTCCATCTCTTCTGAAAAACGTTACATGTACAAAAGGAAAAATGAGGCATTGAGTGAACGACACCTCTTTAAGACGCAAAGCAATAATCACATCTGACATCAAAACACGGGAGTCCTGCCAAATCTTCTGCAGAGGTGTGAATTGCTGATCTAACTTAGTACAGGACTAGGTGTTTTGACAATAATGTTAACAAAAGCAGAAGCTGTATAAAGCAGGGAGACATGAGTTTTGCTAAAAGATATGGTAATCACAAGCTAAAAGACCACAAAAACATCTATTTAGTCTCATGTTTTGTTTTTTGGGGTTTTTTTAGGGTGTGAGTTGGGTAGGGGAACAGAAACCATGTTGTGACCCTGGCGTTGAATCCCTGTCACACAAGCTGTGATGCAAAAGCTTTTCAAATTGTGTTTTCAAAAAGAGAACATGCACTCGCAGGCTTTCGCCTATAGAAGAATATCTAAATATGGAAGGAATTAGCAGTGAAGTTAATATATACTTACTTACTGGTGAACACACCATATAAATTTGGGGCTGAATTCCCTTCAGGGACAACACTATTATTTATAAAAGAAATAATTTTTGTTACATTAAATTAGGTTCTGCTTGCTGTCTGGTATTTTCTGCAGGGGCAACGGAAAGATCAGTCAAGGGAGTCCAATACGTAATTGATATTTACACAGACAAGAACCTGGCTTCCCACTAACACCATGGTACATCTGCATGAGATTTAGGTTAGTCTTTCAGATGCTTTGCTATTGAGGAAGTACGGATTAATACTGGATAATCTGTCTAGATGTATCTTTGTGAATAAAAGCAGACTAATTATTGTAGTAATGATTTCTCTATGCTCAAGCTTATTCAAATCTGAGCTCAAAGATAGGTCATCAGTATTTTCATACCCAGATTAAGAGATTCGAGGAAAACCTTCTCTATAACACTTGAGTAAAACTAGTTCATACCGGTTCTAAGAATACCTAAGCGTTGCTTGCGTTGAACATGGGCCTGGAGCCTTTGATTGTTACATGAGCTGAAGTGATGGGATAACTCAGCACAGAATGGCAGGAATATTCATTATAATTAATTGCCATTTCGCTTGATTACCATTGTAAGTAGAACACCACCTTCTTTTATAGTATCAAAATCTGTTACTTTCTGTGGAACTATCATGGCTGAACCATCATAAACTACTTGCACTTCTTGTTTTTTCTAAGAAGTCATGGGAAAATGTCCTGCTTTTGTTATCTATAAAGCCTGGGCCTCAGCTTTATGCCGTGTACTTTTATAATTGAGATTCACCTCTTCTGTAGTCAAAATTAGATTATTCTAATGGGATACTGAAATTAATTTTTATACCTATATTTATTCACCAAAGCATCCTGCTTTAAAAATTTCTGAATACTGTCTTTCTAAAGTTACAATCTTAATTTTTCTGTTGTTTTGTAACGACAGACTTTTCTAACTTGCCATTAAAAGGTCGTTTGAAAGTTTTGAATAAGTTTCCACTCCTTGTTAGATACTCCCATAATTTTTTTAGATTAAATTAGAGGGGCTGTTCCTTTACAGCCTTCCCTTTAATATCATGATGGTTATGATGAAAATCTCATTTGATTTGGTTCAGCAATACATTTTTGAAGTGGAGCTTGTTAAAGAGAAAAGAGCACAGCACGGAAGTCCTTCCTGTAGAACGAGAACATTTAGTTGACTTTTCATTATAATCCAAGCGAGCACAACCTCACTCTCCACTTTTGGTACATATAATTTTCTTTGAACACCTGTGAAAATGAAAAAGAACTCTAAGCTGAAAGGGACACGACCATTAAAGTAGATTAAGTAGAGTCTAGTTAAAGGGTTCGCAGGGGAACTTCAGGATTCAACACGTACTGCATTAGTGTTTCATAGTCTTCTGAGTGGATGAAAGTAATGGAAGAACACTCTGGATCATGCTATACAAGGTAGTTCTCAAAATTAAAATAAATTTAGCAATAATAAAAATTAATCCTTTATAATTGTTTAAATTTACTATTAATAAAAACAATAGCAAAAGACATGCTGTGTTCTCAAGTGTTTAATTTGCTTTAATGGCTTTATGGGAAATATTGTTAGTCCTAACGCAGACTGTAGTCAGTATTTAAGGAGTTAACATCGCGTCTTCTTTCCAAAGTAGTGCAATGTGTAAGCTATCTTAAAGCATAACTACATATATGGCACACATCAGCATTCTAAAGAGGAATTTTTATCATCTCGTTTCCACACTAGAGGACAAATTGTCTTTGGGGGCCCTCTTGTGGTGAGACTTAATTATTGCACTTAAAAGCTCCGTGGTGTTCAGGCAACTTTTAATCTGCCTTCAGACATTTTTCTTGTGACGCTACAGAAAATGTAAATTAATATTCCAAGATTTTTGAATCCCAGGTAGAAGAATCGCTATGCCGGATATGTCCAGGATAAAAACCTACACATGGTGTGTCCAAGTGCTTTTTAGAGTAGTCCAGGATAAAATGTTAGCTATTGAGACAAACATGTCAGCTATGTTAGCTGAGAAAAACAAAAAACAAAACCAAAAAAACCCAGAAAGCAGGACTAAAAGACTATTATAACAGGCTGTCTGCTTCCTTTGCTTTTTGGGGTTTTTTTTTGTTTGTTTGTTTGCTTGTTTGTTTGTTTTCCACACTATTTACCTGTTACCACAGTGTAAGATCACAGAGTTGTTTTCAGTAAAAATTTCGTGGAAAAATACAAATATTTTAAGTTACATATGCTTGTACTAGGAAGTTAAATATCCCAGTCTGTCAGGATTATGACATTTTACGTAGTACGCCACAGCACTCCCCACCAGGGTCAATACCTTTATACGTTAAGGCCACATAAATGTACTGGCATACACAGCCTTTGAAATACAGACCTGTGGCTGCGCGGCGTCACTGGGAATGCTGCTATGGATTGGGAAGAGTCATGTGGTCTTTGCAGATTAATCTCAGGGAAAACTGCCGTGTGCTCAGAAGAGGCAGTAATCAACCTGCATAAATCTCTGTGCTAGTTTCAGTGTCGAAGCATCCTGCTCGTGCGCACAACAAAACGCGTGCACTGCTAAAATCACTACCTGGCGATCGCTCCGTGGATTTACCGTGGGTGCTAGATAAACATGTGTCCATTCTGAGTTACAGAATTGTGAAATATTCTAGAAATGTCTAGCTATTGTACAAATAACTTTATGATCTAGATTGACTAGAAAGGTAGACCGCATCAGCGCAACAGTTCCATCTTTGACGTTGATGCTGATGAATACTGCCCTCTAACAAATATACAGGAGCTGCTTGAAAACCTAGTAAAGGCTCCTGGTGTGGAATTCATCCAGGTGTAGATGTCCACAGTGTAGCTGTCTTTATCTGCATTGTCATCTAAGCTTCTGCGTATGGCCACTGAAAAGTAGCGCGGTACTTGCCTCCCTCTCAGCATGGTCAAGTGAGTCACAGCCATTTTGATGCCATCAACTTTTGGATATGATTCTTAATTCCATGAAGCGAAGCCATCCCTGGAGAGCTAAGTCCCAATGCACCAATCTTTTATTTTCTAAATGGCAACATTAATGCCTATACTCGTGAAGGCCAGAGAACATGAAGGTTTATAGCTTCCAGAGGATTATTTAAGAGCTGTACGTTCATACTAAAACTCCCTTGACTGAAACAAGGGCTTTCTATGGATTACCATACAGGACTCATATGGAGCCATCCAGCAGGCATGTTGTAGGGGAGCATTTGTATGTTGGTGTTGTCAGACCACATGGTAAGAACAGAACATTCCTCTTGCATTGCATCCTAACCAGTTGTATTCCAAGCTTTCTGTATTTTTTTCTTCTCCTTTAACTCATTCATTTTGAAGACCCACATAATTCAAGGAACCTTTTTACTTTTATCTCAAATGCAATTTGGTTAATGATTAATTTAAAAAATTAGCTGAATAAACTAACATGCAGTTTAACACATGACTGTGAGTGTTGCCTATTACCATTACTGTTTACAATACCAATATACTTTGGCAGAGGAAGTAACATGCAGGCTTAATATACTAATAAATGTATTTGTGGAGTTAGTCACAAAAGAAATAGATAGAAACTCATGAGTGGGAAATGAAACTGAATAATTAAGCAAAAAAACACTACATGGTACATTTTCAAATTCACTACTGATATTCAGTAAGAAAAAAGGAAACACATTACTGAGAGTTGTAGACCAACAACAGGCTATACAGCTACTGTTCTGGAAGAATGCAGAAGTTACTATTAATTTTCAATGAATGAGACCCATTATCCCAACAAATACCATAACATGGAGCAAATACGAACAAGATTAACCACCAAGGCAATTACTTCACAGGTGAGTTGTGTGACCATGGCTGTTGTTTGTTGGATGACCAAACTGAGTTAGAGTTTGATAGTAGGTTCTATTTAAAAAATACATTTTTTAGAATATTATATTTTTGTAAGTTATGAAGTTTAATAACCCTCTGAAGTTTAGATTCCAGTGTTTACTACTTTGTCTCTTCTCTGTGAAACTGGGAAGCTTCTGTACTGCAGGCACAAAGTAGACTTAAATCCCTCAGGCTTCCTTCCACATTCAGGTCAGGAAAATAAAATATACTGTAGAAAGTGCAAACCACTAGTGGAAACATAGATCTACACTATACAGAAAACTGTACATTTGGAGGAGGAGAAGGTGGGGTCGTGACTTATAAAAGAAACAATGAAAGAGTCAAGTTTAATCGAAGGTCAGTTTAAGTAATTATGATAGCAAATCCATAGAGATTAGTTGGCTCTTCTCACTGATATATTTTTACAAGAACCAAGATGACCCACCAGTTTAATACATGTAATGAAGGATTTGGGGGTTTCATAATTTAAAAATATTCAGGTTTGTTTTTTGTAACGATTACACTTTGATTGCCTCTCCATGTGAACACCACCTCTGAGTATTTCACCAGGACTCCCAGTTAAAGTTCAAAGAACTGAATGAACAGGCATAGACAGCATAATCCAATTTCTTGTGCACATACAGTAACATTTGCAAATCTTCCCTGGTTTGGTTCAGCTTCTCTTCACAAGTTCCGGGAACACCCGCTGTTCTACGCCCTCATTTGGATATATGTAATTTCTGGGTATCACTTTAGTCAAGGACAAGCTAATAAAACTCAATACTTCGGTTATATTCAACCTTCAGCTATTATTGATTAATCATAAAGCAACCTTGTCGGAGAAGTTTTCATCTTTATATCTCTATTTATTGTAACTACTTCCAATTGCTGACCTAGTTATTACGACATCACCAGTTCAGTTTGAGTACTGAAAGGCACTTTATTGAGGCTACACTGTAAACCAACTAGAAAAGAGCATCTGACCACCTTTAACTAGTGCAATAGTCTCTTGCCCTCTGAAACTTATGGCAACAGATATAAACTGACTACAGCCTGAACTGTTTGGTCTAATTTAAATAACTCAAAACCCTGTGTATCTCTGATGAATGCAAAGGTTTTTTTCTCAGTATCAGATACAGTGTCAGAAACAAGATATAATAAGATATTGTAACTACTAGGCTTAGATGGAAATACAGAAGCCTAAATATGACCTGTATTGCATGTGGAAAACCATAGTGTGGGGGAAAAGACATCATCCAGGAGAGGCTCCTGGCTGAAGTGAGGCACAAGGAAAAACAGCAGATTTTTGATTTCTTTTTTTAAAGTTGAACGGTTGAACTAAAATCTCTATGAAACTCGGCACGACTAAGCTGAAGGCCAAAATGGGTGTGTAAATAAGGAGGAATAAATAAAATTCCATTAAGAGACTTTGACAGCTAATTGAATTACTATCTTTTAAAAAGAATGTTTCACGAGTAACTCTTATTTGGGGTCCCTGACCAAGCCTTAAGGTAAATAGCACAAGGTGGGAAGAAATAATCAGTTGTTCCTGTCACTCTTACCCCTGTGTCTATATGAAGGGTCTTTCACAAATGAATTCATGAGAAATTCATGATGCTGGGAGAGTCTCTGCTTGTTGCTATCATTCTGAAAGGCTGATGTTGATGGCTATATTTTAAATGTTTAACTCCTTCAAGGTACTGCTAGAGTTTCCTGGAGAAGATAAGAAGACAGAGAACTGGAACACCTAAGATACAAACCCCAGGGAAATATTATTAGCTAAACTGGTACAGATGATCAATGATACAGGACTGACAGGCACTGAGGAGTGCCATCTACCTGAGCTTTCTGCCCAACTTTCCTAAGGAGGACAAGACAGGAGATCTTTTTCTTATATCCTCTACAAATATTTAAGAAACCATTTGAGTAAATCCATTAGTGAATAAAAGTCAAAGTGTAGGGGTTTTTTTTTCATTATTTTGATGATGAAAAGAGGTGTTCTGAGTGCAGAGTGCCTGAAATGCCTTCCAGTCATCTGATCGGTAGTGTAGATCTGAGTAAGAAATAGAAGCACTGAGCATCTGTAGGCCCAAACCCAAGGCTTGGAACAGGTGAGTTGAGATTGTTGGGGAATATGAAAGAATTCAGGAGGTAGAGGGGTGGGGAATCCCATAGCCACTGCATAGTGCAACTGAACTGATAAGAGTGAAGTCTAATGTTAGAATGAAATAACATTTTACCTTTAATATTAAAAGACTTTAATGGAATTACTGAGATGCATTTTTATAGTGTCACTGCCTTTGCAATATAGACACATTTAAAAGGATCTAGTTCACTCTTAAGTCTACCTAAGAACTAGTTAATTTGTGAACACATTTCAGAAGGGATGGACAGTTCAGTCTGAAGACAGTTCAAAGTAAAACAGCAAAGAATGACAAGTAATTTGGAAAGTAAGAGGAAAGGTTAAGAGTCAAACAGCAGAAAAACTAGAGAGTGTGCTCTGGAAATATGTAAATCCTTTCATTAAGTAGACAAGGATTAGAACATTCACTAATCAGGACAAAATAAAAAATGTTGAATTTAAGCAATGGCAAAGAAAATATAAGTTAAGCATTAGGGAAGATTATAGAGTACAGCAGCTTTTAGATTAGGGAAAGTGGTGAAATCATCATAGGAAGTCAAAGCTAAATCACCTTTATATTCCGTCTGCTCAGAGATAATCTACCTGCATGACAGTAACCTATTTTATTAACAAGAGAATAATTATGACAAACAATGAATGCAAAAACCCCCAAACCTTCAGTTAACTTTGTTTTAGAGCTGGGCATCATCTCTCCTGCAGATCGTTGAAATTTTGAGTCGAACCATTTATACTGTTTCTAGTTCTTAAGAAAGTATTTCTAACAGGAACCAAACACAAGAGAGGTCCATGTTACCTAAATTTATTTATGGAGACTCTGCGAGATCTACTCTGTGATGTGTTTTTATTCATATGCAAATCTTGTGTCATTGCTCCTTTAAATTTTTCTTCCTTCAGCCCTCTTGGACCTCTGCCATCCCCAAGCAAGTCAGTCCTGTGACTGCCAGTTGAAGGAGCACAGCACGCTGTCAAACTGAATCGTTAGATTGAATTGACCCTTCATCTTACTTAAGAATTTGATGAAAAGAGTATCCAAAGCTGATGAAAAGAGAATCAAACACCTTCCCTTCAAGGTACATTGCATAGCAATCATGCTATTAAATTTACTTCAACACAGTGAATGCATACAATAAATATCAGGATAAGCAGGTGAACCATAGTATACAGGGATTGCTACAGGCATTCTCAATCTCTCCCACATTAAAAAACAGAACAGAAAAGTTTTGGTGGCAAAGAAAATATACTGTACGCTTTTTCACAGCATAAGTGTAAAATGCAGCATACCAAGAAACACTAATTTGCAAGGTTTGAAACACAAAAATGTAAAAAAACAAGAGGAAAGATTAAATCATAGGCTTACTGATTTCAAAATAGGTGCAGAATTTCAGCCCATGACTTATACAAGGAAAGCATCACACACTCAGAGAAATCACAGCCATGGTAATAGACGGTAATTCTGATTTTTGAGTGCAAGTGCTTTTTTCTTCTCTTACTCTTTGCAGTTAGTAGGAAGAAAACACATGGGAAGATCCCGTTAATGGTTGTGCAGGTCTAATGAAAGGCTGAACAAGCAGCTTTTCTGCCCGTGTGCTATGAATTTTTTTTAAAAAAAGTTTAGGAGTTGGCATGTCCGTGAGTGTTTAAATGTAGCTAAAATAATAGTATCCATGATGAACTTCTTAGTTTGTTGAACAACGATTAACTCTCGCATGGAGAAACAGGAACTAGCACATCACCCGACCAGGCCGACAGGTCTGTCCATCTTGTATCATACCCCGCTTACAGCGCTCCCCAGGGACTCGAGCCCAGGCCCCGCAGGCCCAGCTCTCCTGCCCCACCCGTCCCAGCAGCCCCACGCTCTCTCAGGCCCATCATTCCCATCGCCTGGCCCTGTACAATACCATCGCTCCCGAGAGCCGTTACCCGGCCCCGTTTGTACACCTACGGAGCCCCAGCACTGGCCCTCCGCACCCTGCCTCAGCCCGGACCTCCCGCAGCCCCGGACACACCGGTGTAAAAATACACGGACCACCCGCATCCCGCCCCCCCGTCACCCGGGCGGGGCAGAGCAGGCCGAGCGCACCGGGCCCCCCCTCCTTTGGTAACGCGCTGAGCAGCACGCAATATGATTGGCCAGCGGGGCAGTCACTCAGGCGCGCCTCGGGAAGGAGGCGGGCCCTCAGTTACGACGAAGGGGTTCGACTGCCCCCTCGCCGCTGCGGCTGCGGCTGCGCGCGCGCGCGCGGGAGGGGCGCGGGGCGGCGCGCGACCCGGCCGTTAGGCGGTGGGCGAGCGGCGCGTGCTGGCTGGGGCCCGCTCCCCGCCCCGCCCCCACTGCCGCGGCCGTCACGTGACGCGGGCTTAGCGTTTACGTTCGAAACCGGCGCCCCCGCGTCCCCCCCCCCCCTCCCCGCTCCCCCCGCGCGCGCCGCCCGGCGGTGACCGTTTCGCTTTCATTTCCGGGCGGCCGAGGGCGACGAGCGGCGGCGCGGAGCGTCCCCGCAGCGCCCCCCCGCCGCGACGCCCCCTCCGCCCCTGGCGCGGCCCCACCCCCTCGGGCTCGGAGTGAACCGAGATTCCCCTTCCCCTCCCCCGCCCCGGCACACACACCCCTCCTCCTCTTCTTCCCCCTCCTGCGCCGAGAGAGAGAAAGGGAAGGGAGGAGGCGCCGGGCCTGGGTCTCCCGCACCGAGCCGCCGCGGCACAACATGGAGGAGCTGGTGGTGGAGGTGCGGGGCTCCAACGGGGCCTTCTACAAGGTACCGGGTGCTCGCGGCTGGGTCGGGCTGGGCCTCAGGGGAGGGAGTGGGGCCTGGGACGGGAGGAGGAGGCGGTGGCGGTAGCGGCTCCTCCTCCCCGCTCTGAGGGAAAGCGGAGGCCCCGGGGCAGGAAGGAGAGGAGGAGGAAGAGTGGGGCAGGGGTGGAGGCCTCGGCGGGTCCCTCTCAGTGTCTGGGGAGAGGGAGCCAGGCCTCTAGGGTAAGAGGAGTCGGGGACCACCGCCACCCCAGGGCTGAGAGAACTCTAGGCCTGATGAGGAGGGAGAGAGGGAAGACGAGAGAGGGCCCCGGCGTCCGAGGAGGCCTTGGGCCTTCCCCCTATTGTGGGAAGGGGAGGCCCTCGCGCTGCCGGTGTGCGAGAGGAGGCGAGGAGAGCCCTGGGCCGCTTCTCCTTGGCGCTGAAGCGAGGATCAGGGCTGGGGATGGGGCATTAATTACTAAATCCTCAGCTTTCGTCGCTGCTTAAGGAAAGTCTCTCTCGCTCTCTAGGTTTCCAGGAGAGCCGTTCTGCTAGTGCCCGGCGTTTAAGGCGGGGGAGGGGGGCCCTTGTTAAATACACATTCGTGATAAAATGTTGTCGTGGATTCCTGCTCTTAATGCCATAGCAGAGGACACTGCCTACGGATATTAAAGAGAGCATTGCTTGGCCAAATATATATGTACTGAGTTGCTAAATACATTTAATTATCAAATGTTCTTCTTACTGAAACTACTTAATAGCATTCCATGTTTGTTTTCAAGCCCTTGTGCTGGTGCTGAATAAAGCCATCACTGAGCCTTGAGCATATTTGCTGAGTACCTAATATTCTTATGAATACTGTGTAGTATTGCTCTGAGTTAGGTTCTATTAATTAGCATATTAATAGGGTATAATTTGTGGGTTTACCCTATTCAGCAAAAAATAAAATTTGGACACAGTGGGTTTGGGCCTACTATCATTGACATGTTATCAGCATACCAGAAATAGTCATGGATAGGTGTCTGCAAGTCTACCAGCGTTTAAATGTGCCTAGTTCTTTAAAAATTGAGCCTAGTTATTGTGCGACATCCAATATTTATGCTAGCAATGAAGGAACAGGTAGAATTTCACACTCTGATGTTAGTGTGGTAGAGCAGGTTGATATCCAGATGATACAGTTCCAACAGCTCTTGAGTGTTTCTAAGGAAAAAAAAGACCTCTTAAAAGCTTATTTTTAAAATACATGTGATAAGCTATTATTCTGAAAGTTTTTTTTTTTAAAGTATCTATGAAACAAGTCTATAAATATGGTAAATAAGCATCCTGAAGGTTTGCAGTGTTGTGGTCCAAGTCCTAGATCTGTATATTGCTTCCTGGAATTAAATTATTTAGCAGTCTCAAAAAAAAAGTTTTACGTTTTTAAAGATACAGTATTTGCTCAGAAATAAACAGAAGGCATAAGAGAACTCTTAATAAGGTTTTGTGAAAGTATATGACAGTATTTACACAGTCATGCAAAATAGGTGATGATAAAAATGACATTGTGCGTTTAGTGGCAAATATTATCTCAGAAACCCGGGAGAATTGAAAGCTTCTGTAACTTTTTTTTGGTTACATTCAGTTTTGACATCATAGGGTCCTGTACCGCTGTTGTCCATCACATACCAGTATTTCTGTTTGTAGTTTAGGTGAAAATTTCATTTGAGCATGTGTTCATGGGAGCTTATTCATTAATTGTGATATAGTCTATCCAAGTTATAACACAGATGTTGCCTTCATGTTGCATATTATGTTTGCCTTTGAACTTTTAGAAATTTAAACTTAGGAATTTTTTTGTCTCTTCTTAATGTCTAACCAAGAGGACTTGGTTAAATTATCTAAGGGGACAAACAAGGCACAGAGATTTATTGATCTTCACCTGTATTACTTGTCTAGATGGAGAATCACACTTAAGATATATGCATCAACTTTTTTTAAACTAAAAAATGTTAAAAAAAAACAACTCATGCAATAATGTTCAATGTAAATCAGCAGTTTTCCTCTAACCTGAATTACTTGAATTTTAGGTACAATTTTTTCTTTCATCATAACGTCTCAGTATAACACCGTTATTAAGTACTTTATCTAAATGTTTTCTTGTGAGTTTTATGCCCGTCTTGCAGATGGGGAATTTGATTACAAAATGAATTGACTGACCCTGCACAACAAGGAGTGTGTTGATGATGTCAAGTGCAGGTTTAATTGCAAGTTGACTTTATTTTTTTTATTTTAATCATTTCTTTAAGCAGCCTTCTGAGTAATATTTTACAACGGTATCACTGCAAACAAATCACAAGCAAAACAATTATTTTATTCAGTGTCATGTTTTACTCATAACTTGTGATAATTTCTTTGGCTTTGAATCATTCTGAAGATATTCACCAGAATATGTAAATGTTTTGGAAAAATATGCCCCTATTTTGATAGTAAGTCATGGAGGGGATGAATATAAGGCTGCTAGAGCTGTGAACGAATTAAGCTGCACAGGTAGACACCTAATTGCTGCTTGAGGTTTTCATACCCTCCTTGTAGCTCTCTTTGAGGACCTTATAAATTCCCTAAGCACTTAGTTTCGTTTTTGAATGTACCCAGCAGCATCTTGATCTTGACAGTACAAAGCTGGTGCCTAATTGTCACTTAAGCTCTACTGAGAGTAATAAACCAGTCGTTTCTCTGCTTTTATTACCTGTGGGACTTGATTCAGAACACATTCTGAGATACATCTGGAAGGGTCATGTTCTACACAAACCATAGGAGATGTTTTGAGCATGTGTTCATACCAAACTGGAAAATTTCAATTAAAATTCCATACTGGTCAGGTGCACTGCATTTCACACGGTACCGGAGTGTGTTGGTGTGACTGCTGTAGTGGAGACTAGTTCTTTCTGAATGGAATTAAATTATCCTTTGGTGGTGAATGCTTTACACTTTCATGAGCCTCTTCTTGGCTAAGATGAGTTATTCCATGGAAAGTGCAGTGCAATCAATGAGCATGATTCAGGGGTAATTGACAATCTAGTACCTAGAGATGCTTAGTCATGACTTGGTATGTTGCTAGGCCCAGAATCCTGGAAAGAAAAGATTAGATTCCTTTATTTATTTCAAGAAGATGGGTCAAAGAAACCCGCCAGGACGGTGAATCCGAAGGGGAGGGAGCTGCCTTTTTGCAGCTCACAGCTAAGTAACTAAATCTTGAAGGTGCATGCTATTAGTGCATATCTTTAACGTCTTCTCTTGTATAGGTGTAGAAAATTGGGTTTTGAAGTTTTTATTCTCAGGGGACTAATAGACAGTCCTTTGTCTCATCTTTCCAGGCCTGCTTTAAATGTTATTTCCCTCTAAAAGGGGACAGGCTGAATGCCTTTCCAGCATGGCATTGATTTTTCTTTTCCAGTTTGGGAGCGATTCTCTCTTGCATTCTCTGCTAAAGATGGAAAACTTCCTCTTTATGAGGCTGGTAGTTTTGGAGTAATGTTTGCTGTTAACATCTCTATGTTGTCTGTTACCAATTTTTGCCACTTCTTGCTCTATAACTTTGTTACAAATCTTCCTCTTTTTATACCAGTAGTTTCAGCCCTTTGCCATTGTTTCCTTGGTTTTATAGATACTTCACATTTTTTTGTTGAAGCTACAATTGGTGAAATCATTCATCTTTCTTAGTTTTTTTATTACTTCAGGTCTTGCTATTAACAACTGTCCCTTTGTCTGCCTGTTGCATTCCGTCTCAATTTTTCCTTTTCTTTCACTGTTCCATACAGACATGCCCTCAGGAAATATCTCCAGGCTCTTTGTAAACTCAATTCACCGGTCTTTCTGAGGGTGGTAGCCTGTACCCTTTCCTTCATTTGGTTACCATTTCTGTGACCATTCTTCCCCATTCCGTTTGTTTGTTTGTATGGCCTGCCTTTCTCAGGTTTGATTAGCCATGTGAGTACCCTTTTGACTTTCTTCCTCCAATAGGTATGAAATGTTACAGATCTGTTATGCAAACAGTAGATGCACATTTGTATCAACATAGCGGTTTTTTATCCTAAGTGTATTTTCTCTGCTTTCACTCCTTACAGTTAATTATCCTCCTTTATTAAAATGATTGACAATGCTCACATCTGATGATGTGAGGAGACTTTAAAAAATGCAACAAAACTTCATGGCAGCTGGAGCCTTTCATTGTTCCTTTGAAGTGTTTGTCATTCCATTTAGCACAAATACGCTGGTGTTTGCAATGGTTCTTATATGAAATACTTTGTAAAATTTAGCCGGTATCTTAAGCATATTACCCTTCTTAGAATATGAATGCTTATATGTTTGAGAATGTCAATGCTGGATTGTAATTTTTTTTTTTACTTAATTATGTCTGAAGCATGGAGAGAGACATTAATGGTTTATGTGATGAAAAGTCAAATTTAGTGTAGAAAACACATTTGATCTCTGTTTTCCCCACGTTAGGGAGGAAGAATCAACCTTAGCCATTGTAAAATGTGCTTCTGTTCTCAGAAGTTAAAAGCAAACCTTTTTCACCGATTCTCTTCTTGTGGACTCCTATTTGGTATCTCTGCTATTAGTGATATCCCAGCTGCCGTAGTCTTTCACTGTCCTCCCCCCTCATTTTACTTCCATCTAGTTTCTCTGTGTTTTTAATACTTTTCGTCTACGTGTTTACATTTATCATAGCCAGTGTTCTGTCCCTTCTTGGGGGTGCGTTTCAAACTCACATATATGCACCTTTATGTTTTAATTTCCATGCCCAACTTACACTCTTTATTTCAAAAAAGGCTGATGAACACTTATTGTACTTTTCATAATACTTTGTGTGAAATCAGTAGCTCTTCTCTGCCTTTACCAACATCTGGGGCTGGTTTGTCCTGACTCTGTGAATTTGGCTCACAGTGTTAAAGGTCTTATTTCTTTTTTGCATTGTGTATCATTTTACACATATCACAGAACCGAGAAAACCAAACAGTTCTGGTAAGCTTTAATTGTGGTTTTTCAAAGGCATTAATTGTTAAGTATTTTTTATGGAAACCTAGAAATGTTTCAAAACACTACTATTTGTACTTACAAGTGTACAAATATATAGTGCTATAGCGTCTATATATTTTACATCAGATCTGTTTAAATATTTATACCAGAGAAAAATTGACATGATGCTATAATGGAGACTATGAAAAACTGTATCTCTTGACATTTTTCTGTGTCACAAGAAACTGAAGAACAAGGAGAACCACCTTTCTATGGGTAGATGGGATTAGACAAGCAAATATTTAGGCTATTAATTTATTTTGTCTGGTTAATTGTTTTTTAAGTGTAAATCTCACATGGGGGTAGGCAGAATTGTTGTATGTATTGCATATTTGAAGTTAGGTATTTGGCAAGGCGTCATTCATAATGGCAATTGATTAAAAATTCATTACAATGAATTTTTGTAATTTTGCAAGACTGGAAATGAAAAGGCAAACAACAGTGTTATGACATCAACTTTTTTGGCCAGGCTGGAGTGAAAACCAGATATTCCATCTGTTTCTGTGGTTGAGTCTTCTGAACTTGGTATAAACTGCAGAAATTATGTCAGTTTTATAATTTTCGCTAGCGATGTCTGTATTGATACTTGTGTATGTTCAACAGGTATCCTTAATGTTCCTGGTTCAGGTTCCTCCAGGTTGAGTTGTGACCAAAGCAATGTTGAAGACCTGTTTAAGCAGAGCTTAATCAGGAGATCATAGTCCAATACTCTTTCAGTGAGCTATGTGTCCCAAGTTTTACTTCTTCCAAATAACATAAGTACTAGACCGTTTAAAGGTCTTAATCTAGTGCTTTAACTTGACAATTTACATTTATTTGTGTCACCATCTGGTTTACTCATTAATGGTAGTTTTGAGCATTATTACCTCTAGTTAATGTATATTACTGTAGTCACTAGGATTCTGCTCAAGATGACTTGGAAGTTACGAGCTATCAAATCCAAATGCGAGATGTAGTTTTGCTCTTTGCTGCTCTGCTTGTGTATTTTTCTGTCATTTCTCATAATTACTACAGAGTGCTATTTAGAGCATATTTTGGTGTTTTATCACCATGGAGGGGCTGACTTCTTCTGCAAAAGTGTCCTTCCTAGCAGGAGAAGTGATTTTTTTTTTTTTTGCTATTTTGTGAATATGGTAAAATTAAACATCAAGAAATATTTTCTCTGGGCATTGTCTTGTATTACTCTCACCTGTTTTCCTCAAGGCTATTAAGTGTTCCTGGTGTAATTTGTATTGGTTTTGATTTATGAAATAATCTCTACTTTTGCATACCCAGCTGTTACTAATAATGCTAAGTCCTATCCTCTTGCAGTCTGTGGCATTTTGGAGTCAGGTGTTAAAGTCATCCGTTTCTGCTACCACTATAAGAATAGGTGCTTCAGAGCTGCACATGACAAACATTGGAAGAAATGTAGGTGTAGCCTTTGAAGGTGGTGTGTGTAATGTTGCCAGATTAATCAGGACTACCATAGTATTTGTCAAGTGTCTATCCATTTCTGGAATTTTCTTGGAGAAGACACAGCAATATGAAACATTAGATAAATGGTCAGTATCTGTAATGATCAACTGGGAGTTCTGTTGCCTCTTTATGTAAATAGCATTTCTGTACTACTGTCAACATGATCCTGAGTTGTAGTCTTAAATCTGTTTTGTATCGTGTCATTAAAAAATACCAACTATGCCTGTAATCCCCTTGGAAGGAATATCTTGGAATTTTGAAGTATGCAATTATGTATATACTATTAGAGACTGTTTTAAATCCTTTGGATGGTAGCAGTAGTAAACTTACCAGTAACCTTATTCTTACAGTATTGAGAGGTGAAGAAAGTATAAGACCAATTTTTTGCCATTGTCATTGTGGCTTTGCTTTGACTTGTGTTCAAGGTGGTATTAGTTATTTTCAGATTATAAACTCGCATTGCACTGAGTGACGCTGAATAATGACACTTGTGCGCATGTACTGCTTAATTTTAGTATAACCAGATTTTGGAGCTCTGTATCAGTCATCAGGTATTGTTCTTCTTTGATACTGAGATACTGCTGCAACTCAGGAATTACTTTCTAATACTTTGTAAAGGAAAAATATCAGAAGAATTTTTTAAAACCATTTAGGTTACATATGAGAAAGAAACATTTACCTTCTTGTAAAAGATAAGAGCTGTTTTTGTCTTGGAAACTTGAAATGCAAGGAAAATTAGATGTTTGACAGTTAACTAATTCTTCAGAAGCAGTAGTTACTTTCAATTTACTGAGAATTTTTCAATCTCCTAAGATGGTTATCCATTGGTAGAACAAACATACACTCGGTCTTTCTTACGGGCTTTTGCCTACCTACCTTGCAAGGATGTACTATATATGGACAAATATTAGTGGAATGTTCAGCATTTCACCAATGTTTGTCTGTTTCAGAAGTTCCTAGAGATTTTTTTTTTAAAAGGAAAGAAACAAAAAAAAAACCAACCAATCTTTTTGTCCCTGTTTGCCTCATGACTCCCATCATTTGAGACTATAAAAAATGTTTTTGTTGGTAAATCCCAAAGTTCTTTGAGTATTGATCTTGCTGTCTGCAGGTGGGCAGAGGTGTCTGGGCTTAAAGCTGAAAATTGATCTAACGGTGGTCAGTTGAGTACAGAAGGCAGGAAAAGTCCTCTTGGTGCTGAATCGTAGTTCTGTACTCTGCTTTGTGGTTGCAAACCCCTTTGTTATAGGGAGTACGAACGTGGCTTTATTTCTACACCTATGAAAATATACAAAATGTGATTATTCAAATCAAACGTTTTAAACTTTCATTATAAAACTATTCAGAATTAGCTTGTAATTTTTTACTTCTCCCATTAGTTCTGAAAAGTAGTAAGCATGCATTTATAGCTCAGGCGTTCTGTCAGCTTATCAGTATGCTGGAAGTCATGAACCCAAGGAGGTTATCAGCTTTCAGTGTGTGTTTTATATAAGTCTATTGCAATTAAAAAGCCTGACTTGAAAGTATACTTAAACCTTGAGTTTCATCAGTATCTGTGAAAGGAAGACATTGTATGGGTTTAACATTATTTTTTAAAATATCCATAAGCTTACCATAATTATACAATTTTTTTCTACACAGGCATTTGTAAAGGATGTGCATGAAGATTCTATAACAGTTGCATTTGAAAACAAGTAAGTGTATTGCTGATGTTTTACCTATGATAGAGTATCAACCCTGCATTTGATTAATCTAAATATAACTTCATAATGTAGAGTAGCATCATTTAGATAGTCTAAGCTTGCTCCTAGCATGTTTGAGATTTACTATGTTGTGAAATTTCTGTATAAATGCTTTTAATTGTTTAAATATTAAGTACAAAACTATGGTAACATGGGGTTTGTTGGGAAGATAAACATGTTACTGACTTTACGTGATGACAACCCATGTTTGAATAAGTCGGCAGTGGTACCATGACTGCCTCTTCCTCCTGTGAATGTCTTATTTTAGATTCAGCAGACTACATTATTACAAAATTTGTTTTATAGGTAAGTGATAAATATAAGTTTTCTAAGCTAAAAATGAAAGGATACTCCTTTCCTGTCATCTAAGGGCATAAAAAGTTAGGCTTCTTTATACCATTTAGTTCAGGTGTCATCTCCTTCAGGAAGGAAATAACACACTGCTATATGCTTTTTCCTGTGAATCTTTTTTATGGCATCATCTGTTGTAATTTAGAAATTGTTTTCTAGTTGCTTTAAAAATAATCTTGGCATGCTCATCCAGTCTCTGTTAAAGAAACTGAAAATTAAAACCGTGTTCAGACTGGATCCTGATCAAGTTTTCATAATCTGAAGTAGAACCAAAGAAAAAGAAGCAACAGGCTTGTTTTGAAAGAAGTGTCCAGATGTGTTGTGAAACGTTTTTTAACCTGTGTTTCTAATGTTGGGGTTAAAACCTATAACACTAAATAGAAATAAAAACTGCTGCTGGAAGTTTTCAGAACCATGCAGTTAGCATCAGGGATTCATTCAAGATGTTTAATGGTCACTTAAGTGTGTTTCTTCTTATTATATATACAGTGGATCACAGTTACCTTTAATGCATATATTCACAAAAGCTCCACAAAATTTAACAATGTAGAATTAATGGATTGAAAATGTTTCTCATTTCTGTTTACAAAGAAGGTGAAAATGTTTAGAGCATTCACTGTATTTTTATTTGTAGCTGGCAACCAGAGAGACAAATACCATTCCATGATGTGAGGTTTCCACCACCTGCAGGCTATAATAAAGATATAAACGAAAGCGATGAAGTAGAGGTATGCATGCTCCATTAACAACATGTGTTTGAAAAGTGAGAGAACTGGGCGTGAAAAATGACAGCCAAGCCTGTGGAAAGGTTGCTTCCATGTTCTATGCTGTCACTTCTTTGATTACGAGTATTACATAAAACACAATGTCAAACATGTCATCAAAAAGAGATTTTGATAGTTGCAAACCATACGGCTATTCTGGAATTCCTTGTACCGTGACATCCATGGTGATTTACAAACATTATCAGGGTCTCTTTGATTACAGGTCAGTTCTTTGAGAACTGAATTAATCTAGAAATAGATGCCAGGCTGTAGTTCTTCAGCTGAAAATTAATAATGGTAATTAATATTACCAAAATTTCAAGCCAAATTAGACAATCTGCATTAAATGTGTGTGTACATAAAATATAAAAATATGTGTGTATGTAAATACTTACGTAGAGAGACTGGCTTTATTACAGCACATTTCTAAAACTTATTTTATAGAATTATAAAATTGATTTTATAAGTACTTTAAAAAAGAGAACTATCAGGATTTACGTTATGCTTGCATGCTTTTTATTTTGATTTGAAAGATAGAAAATAGCAAAACTTCTTTGGTGTGTATGTGATCAATATATATGTGCTAAAGAAGTGTAGATATGTGTCCTCTCCCTTCCACCCACTGGTAAGACCTCATCAGAACTACACACAATTAGAAATATTCTTGATTAAAACAGAAGTAAAAGGCATACAGTCAGAAGAGAAATATCTCAGCAAGACTGAAGGAACTAATGCCAGTAGATTGGGTACAATATTAATCTGTACAATCTTACATACATCATTTTATATCCTACCTGCATTTGGAATAGACATTTCAGCTGTTATATGCTTGCTATGTAGTACTTGGAGACTTCATGTACAAATATATTTTGCTGGACTTTGTTCCTATAGCAGAATTCCTGATCATGTTAGTTACTGTCAGCTTTTGTGATATCTTTTAAAAGGGCAGGTATGTGATGTATGTGTTGTGTTTTAGGTTTATTCCAGGGCAAATGAAAAAGAACCCTGCTGTTGGTGGTTGGCTAAAGTGAGAATGATAAAGGGTGAGGTAGGAATATGCATATATACATATATATCTTTTATATTTATTTATACCTTATTTTTCTTATGTTGTTTTTTTATATTGACGTGCACGGTGCTTTTAACTTGTCCCATTTCATTTTCGAAGAGCTCTTGATAAGGACTGTTGCAATTACCATTAACCTCAACGTGAAAAGTTCAACTTTGATTTGCACAGTTAACACAAGAGTCTTTCACTTAATAGTGTAATGCTCACTCTTGTTATAAAATGTGTGGCTTGGATGATTTTATTATTTTTATATCAGTTCTACGTAATAGAATATGCAGCCTGTGATGCTACATACAACGAAATCGTCACAATTGAGCGTTTGAGATCTGTGAACCCCAACAAACCCGCAACGAAAGATACTTTTCATAAAATCAAACTGGCAGTTCCAGAAGATTTAAGGCAAATGTAAGTACAAGCATTTCTTTATAACTTGTTTCAAAGTGTGGCTATCTTCTTAAGCCTGAGACAAGAAGGAATAAAAATGTTTTTTACTGCTGTAAATTAACTTTTTAAAATTTCATATAAGAATGTAGAAAATGCAAATGGGGGCATGCTCATACTTCAGAAATAGAAAAGATGATTTTTGAAATGCGGTAATACCTTCTTAAAGGTTTTAAGGTTTGTGTGCAGTGTAGCTTAAGATTTTTATTCTTACAGCTCTTCAGTGATGTGCATTGATCTGAATCCATTCTTTGTCATATTTATTGCTAATTTTCAAGTGGTCACGCTTCATTGATAGTGTATCTGACAATCTATGCAAGTTCATATTTAGTGACAAAAGCCGACGCTGCCTTCTGTTGGATGATGGCTGTGGGAATAGTTGTGCAGGACTCAAACCTCCCATAGTATGATACAGTTTTATCCTAGAACATGGATATGTCATTCCATGTAAATATAGCTCTAAAAGTCAGATTAATACTGACTCTCCTTTTTCAGCTTGAGATCACTGTTTGGTTTTTTGAGATATATGTTCTTGCCTTAGTGTGGAATTAGCTACAAATTCAGGTTGAAATAAGAATTTCTGAAGTTAATGTTCTAGTACACAACTGAAGTTAATGTTCTAGTACACAACTGAAGTTAATGTTCTAGTACACAAGTTCACTAAATCATGAGTGGACAGAAACCTGGAGAAGCAAAATACAGCGTGAGATGAGCATAAGGTTGTTAGAATGCTGCAGTGGTTTCAGAGAAGTCACACATCATACTGGTTTGTGGTGTGTTTGAAATTTTGGACTTGCTGATTGTAATTATTATAGATTTTTAATGTAGTTTTGCTTAATTTCTTTGTCATTTTGTAGATGTACATGCAGAAGATTTCTGAAATATTTCTAATCCTACTCGTGTGAAAACCAATGAAAGAGAAATGAGTAAAATAAATGAGGATAAAAGAGTAAAATAATGCTTGCATTAAAAGCGAGAACTTGGATATATTTGTGTAGATTCTTTGTATTAAGAAGTTAATCTTTTTGGCTGTGAACCATAAATGCAACAGTTGTTTTTAACTTTGTAATGTCTTTATTCCTAGGTGTGCCAAAGAATCTGCACATAAGGACTTCAAAAAGGCAGTTGGAGCTTTTTCTGTAACATATGATTCTGAAAACCACCAGCTTATTATATTGGTAAGTGCAAACACCTGACCATACCATTGGCAGTGGTTTGTTTCAAAAGTTTGTGTGTAAACTGCTATGTCTTTTTATTGATACTTTAGTCAATCAATGATGTAACAACAAAACGGGCAAATATGCTGATTGATATGCACTTTCGAAGTCTTCGTACCAAGTTATCCCTGATACTGAGAAATGAAGAAGCGAGCAAGCAGCTGGAGGTATGTCATTTGTTTTCCCTGAAGTACTTTTGAGGTGAAAAAATAAAAATTAAAAAATACTCATTAATTTCTTAGCTGGTAGGACTTGCATTGGAGTGAAAGTAATTATATGTACTGTACTATTCTTGGTGTTAAGAAGAGGCAGAAGTAGAAGTAACCCAGCAAAGAAGTTAACGATTAAAGGGCGTATTCTTGCGAATTCTCATTTTTACCCAATTTCATTTTATTCAGCAGGATTTTGTGAGGGGTTAAATACAAATATATATATACACATATTTATTTAATAGTGTGAAGCATAAAATGATTAGCCATTGTTGCACAAATAGTGCCACAGATTTAATAGCTTTGAATTAATATTTTTAAAAATACATGGAAAATATGTGGCACAATACTGAGATGGACTAGAACTGGATCTCGAAAAATAACACCATGAAAATGAAGGCTGGAAGGGGTGAGACTGATGTTGATGGGATGTACAAAGGCATGGGTTTGTCTGTAGATAAAATGTTAGGAAATGAAATCATCTTACAGAAGATACAGCTTTTGATATTCCTGTGACTGGAGAGTGGGAGTTGACTGGCAAGAAGCTTGACTCATACTTGTCCATGGGAAAAAAAAAAAAAAGAGTAGGCTAGGAAATTAAGGGATCTTTATAAAGTAGAATTAACATTTCTTCATGGTTTTTCTCCTATTTACAAATCAGAAAAACTAGCAACATTTCTGAAAACTTCTTTTTAGATTGACTGTCAAGAACTAGAAGTACTGCTTGAACTACTCTAATTCAGTTGTATGTGGGCACATACCAGCTCTTTCACTTTAGATGCAGGTTTCATTCCCCACCCCCCACCTCAAGGGTTACATCTGTTTGGTTTTAGCCTTAAGTGGGATGTGGTGTAGTAGTTCAGGCTTCTTGTATCCAGTAGGTGTAATCACTGATCCAAGTTCTCTCCTCTGTTGTTCTCTTTTTAGTCTCTTGATTTCTGTATTTCAGAGCTGTATCCAAGTTTGTTTGGGTCTTGATTGTTCTCAAGACCAAGGAAGGACCATTTTCTTCTCATTGTTTCTTCTTGAGCACCCCACTGTAGCTCTTCAGTAATCCATTCTTCTCTGTCTTCCTCCAGAACTGACAATTGTGTGGGCAGTTTACCTCTTGAAGTGCAAAGTATTATTTTGGAGGTGGGAAGAACAACAGCCTCTTTCGAGCTAATTCTCTTTACATGCCCCCACAAATGCATGCATTAACAGCTGTTGTCATTGATTCCTTTCCCAAACTAATCTTGGATTCTTGCAGTCATTGTAAGGCTGAACCTTTCTGCTGCTGTGAAGGACTTGAGAACTTGATTTGGTTCTCACTAGAAAACCATTATTGGACATTAGTTTCTTCAGGAGCAGTACATAAGTGAAGATCGTGAGATAAATATATTCAGTTATAATTTGTGTGACAAAAGTTGACTGGTAGTTTTCATGTTGGCATTTCTTTCCTGTGTTTATAATAAATATAAAATCAATTTAAACCTAAACCTGAAAAGAAAAGCTTCAGACAGTGAAAATCATACCCATGATTTCCGTCAAGACTCTGACGTACAAACAGAATGCACATGTCCATCTGCAGAAGAAATATTTAGTGAACGCTTTGGGCTTTAGTGCATTATTATTAATAGTTCATTGTTTCCATCAAATAAACTCTTTTCTGTGACCTGTACTTTCTGAACTTAAATGTCTGCCATTTTTTTCTGTTAGCAGTTTTACCTTTCCTGCTTTCTGAGCTATAATCAGTAGACTAGTTTATTTTTTTGTTTGTTTTTTCTTTTTTCTTTCCATTTGTTGTATCTTGTACCTTCCTTCTTTTCTACATACTAGCTTCTTGACTTGCATGGCTCTGCTTTGCAAATGTGGCTTTTAGAACATCAAGTAAAATAACCAATTATTTTTTGTTTGCGTTCTTTCCCAGTAGGTGTGACTTAGCTGTTACTTTGACATACTAAAAAGCCTGAATTTACAAGTGTACTTTTGCATTCTGGTTTGTATTTTATTCTTTCTAAATGCAATTCAGTCATGGCCTCTAAGTAGGTGTTAATACATTATTTGCGTTGTCGTTTCTTACTAATTTATTGGAGGGAAGTAGAATACAGAATTTCCGATGTTTAAATAAAACACGCCTTATAATACATGATTTACAAAAAAGCTAATGATATTTTAGTACAAGCAATATAACTACGAATTGACTGTCATAGCCAAGGTCCCCAGAAATGATGTAGCTTCATCTTTTCTATGTATCATAAATAATTGTGGTAACAACTTGATCATTGACTTGATCAGCCTGTTCTCCGCTCTCATGTGATGATCTATAACAGATGTCAACTAGTAAATCAGCATTTGGATTATTTGTTAGACTGTAAATCTGTGATCATTTAAAGTAATGTTTGCCTTCTGAATTGTCTGTAATCTAGTTAGTAAAGTGCTTGACAGAGCTCTCCAAGTACATGAGGTATTTCATGACACTTGGCTACTTAGGCCAGTATCTGCTGTAGCCAATTCTCAGTGACAGTGATTTAGCACAGGGTATTTATGAACAATTTTAAGCAGGAGTAGGTCAGATAACAGTAGCAGTTCAACTGGATCAGACTAGGGCTTACTGTGGCCACTTCCTTGATGTTTTCTCAACTTCTGTAAGGTCTCATGTTGGTGAGGTCAAACTGCTAATTTAAAGTGTGTTTATAATATCTTCACAGTAGTTACAGCTTTGATTGTGATGCAGAAGCATGTACAGGATGATGTCTTGGCTCTATAAAGATTATATACAGTTTTATCTTTTTCCTTCCTTGCAAAACACTCTCCATTTTACATAATAGATTGTCACAGTTGGAAATTCTCTGTCTTCCCTCAATGCATTAAACTATCGTTACTTTCCTGTGTTCTGTTGTGCTCAGATGCTTGTGGATAGCATCCACATTTTTGTGTAGGAATTTTACTCACTATGGTAAATAATGACTTTTTTTACACATTTTTTATTTGCTTTTCTCTGTATATTTAAGTACCATAACTTCCTTGAAATGTATGGCAACTTCATTATGATAAATAATATATATTTTTTTCTATATGTTTATATCTTACTGATTCTCTCTGTGTTTCTTTTAGTCTCAGGGTGACCAAACTTAATGATCTTCCTGACTGATAGAGCACAAGTATCCTATAAGAAAACTATCTGTTTTTTAAGAGTATGAAGAGGCTGTGTAGGAGAAACTTGACAGTTATTGGTTTAGTCTTTTTGAACGTGTTTTTGAACAAAAATCTTTTACCAGTTTCCCCACTTGCTTAACAGGTTCTGAAGTGCATGCAATTCAGCATTTCCCAGGTGTTTTTCCTTGTGCTCATGAGGTCTATTCTTGCAAATAAACTGAGCCACCTGGGATGGACAGAGGCTGTTCCTGCCGAGGCAGGATTGTATGGGTGGTGATGAAATCTGGGTTTCCTGTGTTTGAGTGTTTTCAGCACCATCCATCCCCACAGCTGTGCTACAAAGTACTTCTCAAAAGCTTCCCTCTGTTCACAGCTTGTGTCTGTGTGCTTGCTGTGTGGTGGAAGCTTCATATAATTAAGAAAATATTGAAACTGTATTTTATATATGGGCATTTATATGCATACTTGTGCATCAGATGAGAGCTCACTGACATAGCTGTCTCAGAAGTTCAGGATTGCTTTAGGAAATTGTTTACTATGGTCATTTGAGTTACAGTTTGTTTGGTTTTTTTTTTTTCCCTGTTGCATATATTTTTTGCAGCTTTTATCCAGGTTTCTAGTGATACTTTTTCAGTTATTTGGAAAATCCTCTTCCAGATCCAGAAGTTAGGTTTTTGTTGGTTTTTCTTTTTGATTCTTAGTATTTTATTTCATGTAGGAGATCCTCATTAAGATTCTGTAACCCATTTTGTATTGTTTGGTTACACCATAGCAGCTGCATGCAAAGGTGCTGAGTTACCAGGTGTTTAAATTCAAGAATAACTGAGCCTCAAACCAACTTTCAATCACACCTTTAATAGGATAGTCTTTAGTCAGTTACTGCCCAGCTGCAGCAAGGAATTTTGTCTTGATAACGTGACAATCTCAAGTTCTCAGACTGATCCTTCAGTCTTGGTAGAAATGCAATTCCTGGATGAAATTCTTGTTCTCTGAATTTAAGCAATGTATTGCAGTTACACCTAAATTTTGTGTTGTCTTGCGTAGGCACAGGTTCTTTATTTTAGTGCAGTAGATGTCCATAGTTACTCTATTTTCTAAATTTTTGAGTGCAGTAATTGAGTTATTGCTGTTTCCACCTACCTGTTGAGATGGGTGCAGTTTTTTTCTCAGAGATTTTAGGATTTGTTTTAATAATCAACACAGCTCCCATATTACTACCTTATGCGAATGCCATCTCACCTAGTAACACACTTTATAGCTGCAGATATCTTGTGGTAATTCAAAATATATAGGTGTTAACACAGCTAGAGGCTAGCCTTACGTTAATATTTAAAAGGTGATATTAGCACTTCTGAAGAAGACTCTTCAGTGTTTTTGAAGTGAAAATAAGTGCATTAAAAAGATTGATTAAAATACAAAATAGGCTAAGTACCCAATTAAAGAATCACCTCTAAACTTATGTTGATTTCTCTCCCCAGTGTACTAAAAATCAGAGTAAGCTAACATGGTGTTTTTCTTCAGAGTTCTAGACAACTTGCATCACGATTCCATGAACAGTTTGTTGTACGTGAAGACCTAATGGGTTTGGCCATTGGCACTCATGGTGCTAATATTCAGCAAGCCAGAAAAGTCCCTGGAGTGACTGCTATTGATCTTGATGAAGATACTTGCACATTCCATATTTATGGAGAGGTAAGTTTCCTTCTTTAGCATTCAAAAAAAAAAAAAAAAGCCACAACCAGACAACTTGAGAAAACGGATCTCATTTCTCTCGTACATCTATTTTAGGATCAAGATGCAGTGAAAAAGGCAAGAAGTTACCTTGAATTTGCTGAAGATGTCATACAAGTCCCAAGAAATTTAGTAGGTATGTCAATTCTGGAGGCTAACTCTATTAGTAAGAAAAAATGTCTTCTGATAACTGTGGTTTTACTTTTCGAAGGGTTGCAATGTAAAAGTTTGAAGAAGTTGTCTCTTTGAAGGAGTTCTAGGTTGTAAAAAGTTTGGGACTTTTTTGTTTTGTTTTCCAGCTTCATGCAAAATTTTTATGAACACATTTACCTTCAGTACCTTGTAAGAAAATACCTACTGGTGTGCAGTTCAGGGATTTCTTAAACTAGAAGCAATGTGCTGATGTTTAGATATGAAGTAGAATAGCTTCTAGATGGAGCCAAAGAATTAAATAGCTTCCTCCAAAAATACCCAGAGATTAGTTCAGCTATACAACAGATGACTCTGCAGTCTCATTTTCCTCCTGTATTTTGGACCATTTCTTTGACTTGTGTTTGTCTCTTTTTTTCCTCTCCTTTTACATCTGAAATACAGTTTGTTTAGAAGCAGCACTGTGGGATGAAGTGAATGCCTAGTTAAGGTATCCAATGATCAAGAAAACGCACCAAAGAAAATCTAACAGATTTCCATTATAAAAGACCCTAAAAAAAGTCCTCAAGAATGCGTGCAGCCCTTGTCTGCAAGGAGAAATACTTTAAAGAGCTTTCAATGCTACAAAGCCATATAAAAATACATGGCTTAGTTCAGTAGATGAGAGCAGGGAAAATACTATACAGTATAACATACCTCTAAAAGGAAATGCTGTAATAGCTTGTCCAGCAGTGTGTGAAAGCTGGTGTTAAAGCAGTGTGAAATTCTGCAGTGGGACAAGTACTTAGAAATCTGGCACCTCAGCTGCCTCAAATTGATTTAAAATCAGTAGTTTTCCCCTCCCCTCTCCCTCCTGATTCTACTGGTGACCAGTAAAAATTATAGGCTGCCATCATTATTTTAACTTGAGGTTTTAATTTCTTTGTTTATGTTTTCTGTTTAGAACTTTGCAATTATTTCTGCTTTGGCAGTTTTTTCATTTCTGCTCTGCTTCTTGGCCTGGTTCCTTTAGAATATAAATTGGCTGAACCATATGGTATATCCAAAATAAGCTATGTTTGATAATTTGCTTTTTAAATTTGTAATAATTTGCCAGAAAACTAAATTTGCTTTAAAGAGGCGCAAGGCTTTTTTCTGTTTACTACATTATTGATATGCTTATTTTTATCTAAAGAAAATGCAAACATCTGGCTTTTTCTGCTTAATTATCTTTAAAAAATTTCAAACCAAACAAACCCAAAACAACAGCCACCAAAACCCCACCCAAGATAATTGCTTTTTTAAAAGCTGTATGGAAATCTATAACCTGAAACACAGGTTGAAAGTATGTGCATACAGTCCTTAATTATTTTTAAAGATTTCTATGTATGTTCCCAAATTCTAACTGAAACCAAGTACTTTAAAAGATGTATTTTTTTCATTGGGACAACCAGTGTAAGGTTCGTTCTTTTTTCTGTTTTCCTTTTTTTTGTTTTAGTTTGGTTTACTTTAATAACTACCAAGGCTTTTTCACATTAATAAGCTGCTGTTACATTTGCCAGTGATGCGTAATGGAATAAAGTACTCAGAAGAAGCTTTCGACTCTCAGAGCAGCCTTTGTCATCAAGGAATAACTTATTGGCCATCTTTCGTTATGTTTTCCACAAATATGTAGGATTTAAAAATTCATGGTAGAAAAATTGAAACTCAAAAATGAAAATCTGTTTAGCTTTGAACAATGGGAGCAGCATCTCGTGTCTAAAAGTGGGTTTTAATTTGCTCTTCATGGATTAAATTGTATCAGGAAAGCAATACCTGTCAGGCACTCAGTATTTTTTGCTTTTATTCCAGTGATGTGCCTATGAAAAAGATTATGTTGCAAGTTTTCCAGTGGTTCTGTTAAATATTTGTTACGTGCAGAAAACCTTTTATATCACTCTTTAACCTTCTCTTTAATATTGTGATTGAAGGATATGGCCTTTCCGTGTTATCTATCAAGCAGCTCATTTGTCATCTCAACTTTCAGACAGTTATTTTGCTGAGGTTGGAGAGAACTAAAGTTTTCATTTTCATCGTCCCAAATTAGAATGGCTGGTTCTCAAGATAAATGGCATTAGAGCATCATTTATTTCCATTTTTATCTTTGACTTTTTAGTGATTTATAAACTATTTTCAAATATCTCTAAAAAATTTCAGTTTCAGAGAAGGGAATTTTACATCTGGCTCAAACAGTATCTTCAGTAGTATCAGAGCACTTCAACTGAAATTTTTGTAAATGAACCAAGAGTTTTGTTCTCTACACAAAAGGTAGTTAACAGCACATGTTAGGGCATTGGGAATAGGAGGTTTGGGGTTTGGTTTGTTTTTTAAAGCAACCAGCAATGCTTATTTTTAAATCACTTAAGTTACTCAAACCTAGCAAAGCAAAGCCAAATAAACATGCAAGATACTGAAATTACTGTAACTGAGATGTATAATTCGAACCAATTTTATACAAAGGTAAGGCATTTGTGATTGAATTTCCCTTGTTCGCTTTTAGGAACTTTGAAAAAGGTGGAAACTATACTTTTATAATAAAGTACCTCTACTTCTGTGTGTTGCAGCGGTTGCTTTGGAACGTAACTGAAGTCAATGCCCCAAGCTTACTTAGATGTTTTTGATCATGGCATGTTAACCAAATCTTTATTGTGGAGTATTTAAGTCATTTTTGACAAGTTGTTGCACTGGTACTAAATACTCTTGTTCAATGAGAGTGTAGTAATGCTCTCCAGTTTGGGGGGAAACCCTAAAGGTGGAATTTTCTGTATGTTTTTTCTGTAGGAAAAGTAATAGGAAAAAATGGAAAACTGATTCAGGAGATAGTGGACAAATCTGGTGTCGTAAGAGTGAGAATTGAGGCTGAAAATGATAAAAATATTCCACAAGAAGAGGTATGTTTTCAGTTAGTGTGATTTCTGTATGTGTTAAGTGGTGGTTATATTGTACCCAGTGATAAAATTCATTCTTCCTCAGATCTTTGTAGATTAAGTTTCGATTTATGTGTGTTTTTCCTGATGGAATCTATATTTCCCTATTAATGTTGAGGGGCATTTTTATATAAATCCAACTTATCTGTGTTTGAAAAATGCTTTTTGAAGTTTTTGTTGATATGCTTTCTTAGATTTTGTTTTATTCCTGTTAGAAGCAGGAACTGTTTCCCTGTGCTTGCTAAGGTGTAAATCAGTATGTGTGAAATTTACTGTTTTCATTCATCAGTTTGCTTTGAGTTCTCTCAGGGTTTTCCCTGGGTTAAACTTTTGTTAATAGTTTCTTATATTGTAATGAAAAGTTTATGCTTTACATATAAACCTCATTTTTAAAAAACTTTACCTAAATTCACAATAGCCTGATGTGACCCATGTGAAACTCCAGGTTTGCACAGGAAGGTGTCAGCCTTGTGAAGGGCCTCGGTGAAGTCTTGAACTGTGTAATTTGAGGCCCTTTTATGTGGGGCTGTGTTGAAGGGAAGGGTTTTGGGTTTGCAAGGAAAGCTTCAGGCATGAAGCTTTTAACATCTCAGTGCAGAAAGACTCTCTGTAGTTTCAAATGTGAAATGTGCTTAAAACTGAACTGTCTTTAATGTACTTGGAAATCTAAATATGTAGCAAGTGAGGAACTACTTTGCTACTTTAAGATATGAACTACTTTTCTGGAACTCTTACATTCTTGCTTGAGTAGTTATTTCATTTGTTATGTTATCACTGTAAAACTGTTACTGAACTGAACTGTTACTGAAGATCCGCAATCCAGTTTTCACCTTTCTGCGACTTAAGCAATTAAGTATGTTGGGGGTTTTTTACTATTTTACTAGTTTTACATCTATCTGAAAAGGTAAAATAATGTTTGGATTTAAAGGATTCACTACGATGTCATATTTCATTTCTAATGATAAATTCTTACAGCATAAAATTCTTGAACTAGCATAATAAGCAAGGGGTTGCTATTATTGCTGCAGGATAAAACTTCCAACATTTTTAATGAGTCAGCCCACAGAATAACAGAAGGGGAAAAGAGCAAGTAATCATGGCTGCAATTAGTATCTCAGGGTTTGGTTTTTTTTTTTCCTTCTGACTTGAAAAAGCTTATTTGTGGATGTTCTTCAAAATGCAGCTTTTAAAGATTAAGTTGAAAGCGTTTTTTACTTGCCAAGTGCTGCATTCATACTTCTCTGTTTTAACTTAATGATGTTGCTACCCCTGGCATTGCTTACACTGCTTCATGTGTTAGTTATGTCACACCACGAGCAACACGGAAACCTGAAATCTCTTGGTGAGAGTTAGTTCTTGTAAGTTTATTTGTATTTCATATTCGAAATACATGTTCATTAGTCTTCCCATGTATGAACTTGGATGTTATAGCTGTTCTTTTTGTAAAGAACAGTAGCTCAGTTTTAAGACAGCATTGAGTTCTTTTTCTTATGACTGAGATGTCAGAATATTGCCAGTGAATTTCAGGTGCAACTTCATAACTCCCATGATTTTATAACAGGGTCTTTAATCTTTTAATCTTTTTAAAATGAGATAGATGCTGTTTGTTATAGTACTATGTAGTATTTTTATCTCAAATTTCTTATGCCTGTAAGGTCTGCCCAGTATTCACCACTGAAACTAAGTTGAAGATTGGTACTTTTTGCTTTGAAGACAGAAATAAGGTTCGGTACATAAGCACTCTGATGCTTTTGTATGGCTAAAAGTGCTTGACATTGTAACTAGCTCATATTCTTAATAGTTGGCACTGCTCTACCTAGAATCCACCGCTGAAAGCAACCACAAGCAATTTCTTTAGGTGCTTAAGTCAATTGTTTTGTAATCTTTTAATAATTGATACTATGTGCTAGTTAATGCCAGATTAGTAGAAATTTCATTGCTCTTCATCAGGTTATATAAAATATTTATGAAACTTAAAATACCCCAGATAATAAAGCATTCGAGTCAACAGTGCCTGTGGCTAAAGAGTTTCTAATGCTCATGAAAGTTAGAGGTAGAGGTGATGTTTCTTAGGATTAGGGGATTGTGTAATTTTTTTTCCTCGATATTTAATGCAAATGTGTGAGATCTAACAAAAGTTGTTTATCTGTAAAAGGGGGGAAAAAAAGTTAAAAAATAGAGCACAGACAATTTATAGACTTGCCACTTGTATGAAATCTCAGCATACTGTGTGTCTATTTTTAAGACATTTGTGTCTCAAATCACTTTTGCAAAAGAAATCCCTCCTGTAAAGGTTATGTGTACAGTGAAAATTAAATGAGTCTTTAGAGGTCATAATGAGATACTGAAACAAAAGATAAATTAATTGGGTAGGTATAACCAAGCTCTGGGTCTGCAGTGGCATAGGTCGTAGCTGCTGAGTGTTGATGAGACTTTCCGGTTGACTTTTGCAGTCCACAGTGAAGCGTATACTGCCCCGGTGAGGCTGCAGCTGGTACAAGAGTCAGGGAGCTTAAAGCTGCCTCACTGGGTCTGCGTAGACCTATTTCAGTGTCAGGAGTTCTGGTGTGGAAATCATCCTTATATCAGCTAAAGTGTAGTTGTTTTCAGCGCTCGGGGGGCCCTTTTAGGTGGATTTCTTAGCCTGCTTTGGCCACCTAAGATAGTCTTGAGATGTTTTATCTCTAAGTGTCATAACTTTCATTATTAGAATTTCCAGCTTTAAATTTTTCAACTTTTTGAATTGCTTAAACAAAATGCTTGAAAGGTAAAAGAAACGTATGTTAGCAATTCTAACCTGAAGTACTAACTTTATTTCCTGAATGTTTTTTTGTTTCATTTTTTAAAATGGAGAGATCCTCAAGAAGGATCGAGTTTTGTTGTGTGACACGGTGTTAATTTGATTTCCTTTTTTACAAAGATCATAGGTTTCTTTTGCTGATGTGTAGCCTAAAAGAACTTGGTGTGAGAGAGTAGCCATGTGATCAGCAAAGGTGGTCTTAATTTTGAAAGGAGGAAAACTGAATTGTTTTGAATTTACTTTTTTTTACTTCTTCAGAAAAAAAATGTCATTGTAATGCATGTGATCTAAATTTTCTTATTTAAAAAAAGCTCTTTGCATAAAGGGAATTAGTCTACATGATCTACTCAACATCAAAATTTAGATATCTGTTGTCTCATTTTTAATTTGTTTATCCATGTTGTAAAAATTGTGCTCAAGTTTTACAGTTAAATGTTTGGTTCTCTTCAGTATTTGGTGCCCAGTCAGTAACTATAGGACTGCTGTTACTGTGTTTTAGGGAATGGTACCATTTGTGTTTGTGGGAACCAAGGACAGCATCACTAATGCAACCGTTCTTCTGGATTATCATCTTAATTATTTAAAGGTGAGGAAAATAACGCTGCTTAACCATTACATTTTTCTATCAATACTTCGGATAGTAACAACTAGATGGTGGTCAAAATCTGTGCGGGTCCCAAAGACTCTTGGCAAATTGGTGTTATAACAGGTTTTTAGTCTAAAAGCTACGTTTTATTAAAAGAATCATTTATTTGAAGGATGGGGTGGAAACCAGGTTTGGTTTTTTTTTCAGAATTCAAAATACAAAGGAATAAGAGAACATTTTGAAAAATCTATCTTTAAAAATGCTGACAATTTTATATACAAGGTATTGCCAGTCCCTCATGCAGCTGCAAAGCAAGCAACATTCTGTGCGGAGATCTTGCATACAGTGGGCATTTAATTCTAAAATCCTAAACTTCTTTTTCTATATTTAATTGATGCTTCATACCTGAAGATGTGTTATGGACAATTCAGAATTGTTTGCCTCTTGTCTGTAACTTGTCCAGTAGTCTGGAGTGTTCCTTACCTTCCATATAGGGAGCAAAAAATATCCCATGTTATTGCTTATAGTTACTTTTGCTTCTGGTTATTATGGTGCTCAATCCTTGATGGCAGGGCCAGGTGCTAACAGTAGGGACTGTTTGAGTTCATTTAATTAAATATATTCCTGCAGCCTGGGGTTGTGTCCCAGCCCATGGATGGAGCTGCCCAACAAGACCTGATCCTCTCCATGGGAAGACAACTTCCCTGGCTGTAATCCAGCGGCTCTCCACGAGCACCCTGAGAGCCATCTTCACGCAGCCTCCGCCTGGCCATAAGGTCACAGCAGGGCTGTCATATCGCAGAGCTTCGCGATGCCACCCTAGCTGTAAATACTGACCACTCAGCCCCTGGCCCCTGCTGCAGCAGCGGCAGTGGCCACAGTGGCAGCAGCACCAGCAGCTTCGCACAAGCACAGTGGGCCATGGCCCTTGTCTACTGCCCCTACCTTGTCCTCCTCCTGGTGCTCCTGCACATCGGGCCTATCCAGGCTGCTCCATGGAGAGCGTGGGAAGCAAATGAGGGTGGTGACAGAAGTTATTCAGCTTCTCAGCTGCGTGTTGGTTTGGAGCTCTTGGGGCATCCTGGAGATCCTCTCACAGTTGACAACTTCCCAGCTTCTTGGCCTATTCTTGACATGAAGCCTGAGAGCAATCCCACAGCCCTGCCTCTAGGTGAAGGCAATTCATCTTCCTGGCTGGGTTCCAGGACTGCACCTCCAGCAGACAACATGGTTACAGACGTGTGCCAGGGAGGACTTCTCCAGCTCTGCAGCTGGATGCTGTGCTACAGCCCAGCTGGCATCGCAGGGGTCCTCCAAGAGAAGAGTACCCGGCCGAAGGAGGAGGAAAGTCCCAGGAGCCATCTAAAGTGCTAAGGGAAATGCTGCAGGAACTGGAGACAGGACACGAGACAGAGAGAGAGGCTGTGCAGGAGGTGGCATTTTTGGAAGGAAGCAGTGGCTCAGTGCCAGCCTGTGGCGAAGAATCGGAGGTGATGGAAGCCATGGGCATGCCAGTGGTGGCAGGGCCTGGAGAAGACCCCCATGGCTGTGTAGATGGGTGGTTTTGAGCAGCCTCAGATGTAGATCAGCAAGATAAACACCAGTGATTACAACCCCCAGGGCATCGCAGGTGTTCTCCGTCCCCAAGACGTGTGCTGGAGCTCTATGATCAGCACAGCAGCCATCGTGGTTTCCCTGCCACCTCCGATACTGTTGTGCTGTTTCGTGATCTGATGGCAGAGAAAGAGGGGCAAACCCAGCTCTGCAGCTGCACCAGACCAGTTGAAAACCAGCAGCTGCCCCTCGTGCCCGGACAGCTGGACCCAACACCAGCAGCTGCCGCTCTGGTCTAGAAAACTGAAGCACCCAGCCTCACCATAGCTCCTGCCCCACTACAGCCCCTGAAAGTGAACTGTTAACTTCTTTTTTTTCTCTAAAACTAAGTAAATGTGGTTTATGTGACGTGGTTGAGTGGGGGACTGGGCAGTGTTCGTTGGACGGCTGGAATCAATGATCTCTCCAGGGTCTCTTCCAGCCTATGAAGATTCTGTGATTCTCTCTTTTGAAACCTCCAGATCATTCATAATTTGATATGCGTCCACTCTGCAGTAGCTATCATTGAATCTTCTAGAATGCTACAATTTCTGTACATAGCTAAAAGAAACTTTTTAGTACAGGTATCAGAGGAGTTAGAAGAAGAGACAACTTTTGTTTTTTCCTTACATACTCAATAACTAAACCTTTTAATTCTGCTTGTGGAGCACTGGGCGGTGTTTTGGAGCAGAAGATAGAGCAGCTTCTGTTACCTTATAGCTACAGAGCAGAGGAGGACCACATGAAAAATAGTACTAAGATCAAGCTCCTTTCTTGATTTCTCACCATTATTTCAGAAGATTTTTCTGGTTTAACTTCTTTGGTGGCCTTAAGTGGGTACTTGAATGTGAGTGGAAAGTGCTTATTAACCATGCAATGTTTTTTAGATTCTTCAGTGCATCGTCAATTAGGGCCACGTTCTGACCCTTCTGAACAGAAGGACACATACAGCAGTGTTCATCAGTCTGTATAACAACTAGAGGATAGATTCTTATCTTGGAGGTTTTGATCTTGGTCCTCTCATCCCATGTAACATACATGCACAGAAAAAACGTTACTGTCTTGGTGGCCTCTTGCCTTATGGTTCTGTTTCAGAATAATGCCTTCCAGGTCACCGACAAGAAATGGAGCTGACTTGTTCCTCTTAAGATTTTTCTGTGTTTCTATGCATCCAGGCAAAGTTTATTAAGGAAACTTTTTATAAAAGTCACACAATAGGGCTTCAACATCAAATGTGCTGTATCTGTTTAAAATGGTGAATTTCTCTATAAAAGAAAGCAGGCTTGGCTGGAGGGGTTGTTATTGTAGTGAAGTTTCAGGATCCTGAGAGGAAGGAGAAAAACTAATGTCAGGATCACAGGCAGGCTTTAGGAGAGCAGAGTTTGGCCTGTTCAGGGATCTGCTTGGAGGAATCCCGTGGGATGCATTCCTGGAAAGAAAACGGGTCTGGGAAAGCTGGCTGTGTTTACAGAATCACCTTCTCAGAGTTCAAGAATCGTCCATCTTTATATGCAGGCATTCACACAGAAGTAACAGGAGGCCTGCATGGATGAACAAGGAGCGTCTGGCAAAACTCAAATATAAAAAGGAAGCCTACAGGGGGTGGAAGTAAGGAAAGGTGAAATATAAAGACACCGGCCATTGAAGGAGAGAGCTTGACCCTTGTGATCCCTCAGCTTTACACCGAATATGACGTCTATGGGATGGAACACCTTGTTGGTCAGTGTAGGGTCACCTGTCCTGTCCGCTCCTCCCCGCAGGTGCAGCCTTTAACTTACTGCACCCCCACCATGGTACACAGGATTGAGCAGTGACCTTGGTCTCCATAGAACAAGTCTAAGCAAGAGCCTTTCTGCATCCCAACCCCTGGCAGTGACTGTAAAGATCAAGCGTTGTCACTTCTAGAGCAGACACTGTCTGCAAAAACATGCCGTTACCTTCAGACAGTGCAGTGACTTAGGAGAGACTGAGCTGAGAGGTGAAATGAGTGAACAGAATTAGTTCTGTTCTAACTCAAACCAGGACACTGAGTTACAGCACTTTGCCCTCTGTGCTTTTATGTTTTCTCAATTCCCCGGTATTACTAATTGTAATTGCCAGCAGTGTAACCTCTAGCCCTTTTTATGAAACAGTTCTACTACATCATCATTGCATGTAACAGAGAACAAAGTTATTAAACAATGGTTTAAGAGGCTTATTTTGGAACGTCATGCCATTGTTGGAATGGTGTAAGTGGACAATATTACTGTGTTCAAAAATAAAGAAATTTTAATTTCTCTGTTAAAAGAACATTTAACTTCCTTAAGGCTAAAGATCTCATCAACTTAATCCTGAAGTATATATAGTTAATTGTATCTCCTGAAAACAGTTATCTGAGTGTTTTTTCTTGATACATCTATTTTAAACAAACCTAAACTTGCTAACTGTGCCACAGAAGGAATTTTATTGGTAACAGATATGAATGTTTGAAAGGATTTTTTTGTAAACAAATGATTCTTAAACCTGAGTTACTACTCCAGTATTAAATAGATCATTAGTTGCAATACTGAAGTGCTGCTGTTTTTCTGAGAAGTGCATGTCTGTACATTCAGATGGTAGTGGTTACACACAACTTGCTATGCCTGTGTTTGCGTAGGAAGTGGACCAGCTGCGTTTGGAAAGATTGCAAATTGATGAGCAGCTTCGGCAGATTGGAGCTACTTCTAGGCCACCACCGAATCGTACAGATAAGGAAAAAGGGTACATGACTGATGATGGTCCAGGACTTGGACGCGGTAGTCGGCCTTACAGAAACAGAGGGCATAGCAGACGTGGTCCAGGTTATGCTTCAGGTAGGTATGCTTCCAGCTTGAAGGCTTATTGGTCTTTTGATTTCTTGAAAAAGAGTGGACTTGGAAATAGAGCTGTTAAAACAGAAATTTAGTTAATATTGAGTATTAATGTTTGAAGAGATGTATGATATAGAAAATATTTGGAAGTAAAATGTAGTGCTTATATGCAATCTAAACTTATTTCTATGGAGTTTCTGTCTCTTACAACAAGGTTGTGTCTTCTACATTATCAACTCTTTACAGCAAGGATTGTTGTTGTATCTATATTTTGAACAATTCCTAGTAAAAAGTTTCAATTTTCATTTGAGCCTGTGAGAGGTTATCTTAATATAAATATTTGTAAGTGAAAATTGAGTCGCTCGTTTGCAGAAAAGCTTTTTTCCTCATGTTAAATTGAACTTGTATGTTTTTACTATAAGAGCATAGTCACCAAAATACAGTGTTCCTCTTTAAAACCTTTTATAATTTATTAAGGAATAACTTTCAGGATTGTGCAATCTATTACTTCATTACCCATAACAGGTCAGCTGGTGGTGGTCCTGATGGAAAGGCCCGTAGTGTGAGTTCAGTGAGGTGGTCTTAGCTCACTTCTACGTAATAGAAAATGAATGGATTTGTGCTGAAGCCCTTTTACTATTTTTAGAAGATGTGAGCTCACCTGGTTAATAACGGGGTTATAGGGGGGAAAAGTTGGGGAACAGAACCAGTTTTTATCAGGGAAAGTGATCTGTTAACTGGAAAAATTGTAACAGCCAGTTACTTTGGATTTGATCTATTTCTACCGTTCTAACTGCTCTCTGCTTTTGTAGTATGTGTTACAGACTGTTTCGTGATGGAAGTTTTTTTTCTTTTCATAGAGGAGTTACAGTGGTGAGGGGAGACTGGTCAGGTTATAAACCTTCAGTTTTAGAAATATGAAAAAGTCTAGTCTGTTAGACTTCATATGCTTTACTAGACTTACTACATTTGCATAGTAGATTCAATAATATCTTGATAGGCTGATAACTAGAAACATCTGGCACACTTCATTACTTAACCTTAAACGCACTTGTAACTTTTATTTATGTCTGTCTTGACTTTTTGAAGTAGTAATTTATATTATACACATTTCTGTATTATGTATGCTATAGAGAGTGGGAGGCAAAAAATCCTAGAACTGTTTATAAAAGCCAAAAAAAAGAAGAAAACCTTTAAATATATACTTTTTTCATTCTACTGTAATATTTTCATGCTAAGATACACTGGCATGTTTGGATTTTTTTTTTGTCCTTTTGATAGGAACTAATTCTGAAGCATCAAATGCTTCTGAAACAGAATCTGATCACAGAGATGAACTTAGTGATTGGTCAGCAGCCCCAGCAGAAGAGGAGCGAGACAACTACCTTCGTAGAGGGGATGGGCGAAGGCGTGGAGGTGGTGCAAGAGGACAAGGAGGAAGGGGTCGCGGAGGATTCAAAGGTAAATGTAAACCTCATTTTGAAAAAGAGGTCAGTGTTGGAATTGTTAAGCAAACTCTCTTCTGTCAGTCATTTGTTTCGTCATCTGCTCCAGCCTTCTAGCTGTACTGGTGGCCTTCTCCTGTGTTCTCTCCACTTTGTCAACCTCTTAAACAGAACATTTTGTTTCAAATGTATTGAATGTTGAGCAGAGTGGAATAATAACCACCTTTTGACCTGCTGGCCACACTCCTACTCACTCAACCCATTATTCAGTCAGCTGTCATTGTTGCAAGAGCACACTCATGTCTTGTTCAAGTTGCTGCACACCAGGACAGCTCCTTTTGTGTGGAGCTGCTGCATACACAGTCAGTCCACAGCATGTGCTATTGCATGCGGTTATCCTGTTGAAGCTGTGAGACTTGGGATTCATCTTTTAAAGCTAACAAGTTTTCTGTCAGCTGATTTCCTTCAGCTTGTTGAGGTCCTTGTGATTTGCAGCCCTGACCTCCAGCGTATCAAACAACTTCCCACAGTTTGGTGTCCTCTGTGGAATTGCTAAGGGGACATTCTGTCCCAGTGTCTCTTCATACATTATATAAAGCCTCTCTTCCCTAAATAAAGACCATGGGATAGCATTCTCGATCACTTGCTTCCCTTGACTCAAGCTTGTGGGCTGTGGCATCTCACATGGAGGTCAAAGTATCGAGTTCTAGTTTGTCAATGGATGTAGAAAAATGTTTAATGACATGTTTTCCTCATTCAGCTGTCCACATTCCCATCTTGTATTTGATTTCATGCAACAGGGTTATATAAGGTTGTAATTTATCTGTTCTATGGAAATGACCAGACAAACTAAGATGGGAAAACTTAAATTTTTATAATCTGATATTTCATTACATTAATTTAAATATTTTTATCTACAACTCTGTTTTTCTTAAAATTTTTTTAAAAGTATAGTTATTGCTTAATTTAAATAAGGGTGTTTGAAAAAAGGTAATGCAGAATTTAGAAAGCTCATAAGACAATACCAAAATGTGAACACGTTAAACCTTGCTAGAGTTGACTGGGTACTTCTCTCAAATGGTTAATCATTTTGAGAGGTGGTTTTTCTTTAGTCAGTGGACAGTCTTTTCTAAACTATGGTAGTTTTAAACACTAACTTTGTCCACTTTGATTAACAGCTGAGAACATTGAGAAATTGAGTGGTTCTTGGCCCATAATTTAAGAACTGTTGTTATAAGTTATTAAGAATGTTTGTTTAATGTTTTTTAGATTAAACTTTTGAAGTAATTCCCTTTTATGCTTGCATAAATTTCAAGTAAAAGATCATCTGTCCGTGTTAAACAACTTGGTTAATTGTTTTTACAGGAAACGATGAACAGTCACGAACAGATAACCGTCAGCGTAACTCAAGAGAGGCAAAAGGGAGAACAGCAGATGGATCTCTTGAGGTAATTTTTCTCATATTGGCAATCTGCACTGTGTGAAATTGTGTAAGTGACATACATTGACTTCAGAGTCCTCAAAGCCGCAAGCAACACAGTAGCCTTGTGGTTCTATTCCCTAGTTCCCTAATCGGATCTACAAGAGTTCTGTGTCATTTTGTAACGTAGCAGGGGAATCGCAATGTATTGGGTGTAAAGATGCAACTTTGTAGTGTTAGCTTAGCTCTGACAGGTTAGAACTCTGATCACGGGTACCAGGGATTTACTAACCAGCTTGATTTCAGTCTTTGTTCTTGGTAGCTTTGGGGTTTTAGCTTTTCTTTCTTCCTGCATGTTGTATTGTTTATGTCACCTATACTCCTGAGGGAGGAGAAACCTTAACAGTTTCTAAAAAGAGAGAGTGTGTTGTAGCCAGAATCTTCAGAGTAAGAAAGATTGAACTTCAGGAACTACCTCCACTACTAAATGCAACATTTGCACTTGAAGGCTATACAATCTAGAAAGTAAGTTAAAAATGAGCATCATGAAACTGTTCAGGTCATATATTGAAATATTTTATAGCCTTAAATATTTATAGCCTTTAATAAAGAGATTTCTACAATTTTTTTCAAATGTTTTTGTTGCATAAAGTAATTCAGGCAGATATTTTACCTATACATGTTAAGTTCCCCACATGGAAACCATTCTTGCTTAAAATGATAACATGCAAACTTTCTACCATCTCTTGCTGCGTAAGATGAGTTATGTTGGGAGGAAGAAATAATGAGCAGCTGCAAGCTGCCACCTGCTGTGTGGTGTCACCAGGACTCTTGGTTTGGTTTTAGAAATGCTGTTTAAGATAGGAGAGGGGGTAAGAATGGAACAATTGACCAAATGCTTAGTTTTCCAGTGGGAGTGCTGAACTCAAAAGTGTAGTACCTGAATACGCCTCTGAAATGCAAACAATTAACGTGCCAAAAACACTTATTATGGCCACACAACTTTTATAGTTAATCAGTAAGTAACTTAGGAAGTTTGAAGTAGGCAGTGGAGAATTGTGGTGCTGAAAAAGAAGCTAAGGCACTGATCAACAAGTCATGATTTTTTTTTCTGTTGCTGAGATTTCGATGAGATGATATTCTATATAAAAGTAAGTACTTGCATGCTGTTGAAACCTGATTGATCAAGTTGTAAAAAATTTTGTAATATTTCAAGGAATAAGGACTTAAAAGCATAAAAAATTTTACAGGTATAAAAATTTTGCTTTCAAAATGTGTTTTTTAGGGGTTTTTTATGACCATTTTAAAAGGCCACAGAAGTCTTTTTGGTGGATTAAAATGAAACCTTTTTCAGATTCAGAAGGTGGCCAAGTAGATTTTTTTTTTTTGAGTATTAGTGTCATTTCATGGCAGCTTTTCTATGTCCTTTTTTTTAAATGACATTTTTAAAAGTGAAATGATGTTTCAAAGTTCCATCTGCCAATAGTTCTTCAACTTTCTCTTCCACAAACATAGGGAAAATTTTTTTTTTTTTTAGCTTCTAAGGCTGAGTAGATAGAAGGGGGTTGGCTTTTGGTTTTTTCTTAGATCACAAGTATGTGGCATTTTTGAACAGAAAGGAATTCACACACTCTCCATTTCAGCTGCATACATTTAACAAAGCCATAAGGGTGTGGTACTATCTGTGGCTTCTGACTATTTAATAAATAGTGCTCCTCCCAAGCTACTAAGGTAGCGAATGCGTAAGGGGTGGATGAAAGGAGGAGAATGCTGTATATAACTCTGACTTGTTCCAGATCAGAATTGACTGCAATAATGAAAGGAGTGTCCACACTAAAACATTACAGAATACCTCCAATGAAGGTAGTCGGCTGCGCACGGGTAAAGAGCGTAATCAGAAGAAAGAGAAAACGGACAGCGCAGATGGTCAACAGCCGCTGGTGAATGGAGTACCCTAAACTGCATAATTCTAAAGTCATATTTCCTATACTGTTTCAGTAATTCCTATTCCATGTTAGAGAAACTTGTTAGGCCAAAGACAAATAGTAGGCAAGATGGCGCAGGGCATGAAATGAACATAAGTTCTCTGTTAGCCTTTTTTTAACATCAACAGTATGCAGTTGTTTTCAGAATAAGAAGTTATTCAAATCTTTGCATAAAAATATCTGAATTTCCGACAATGGCTTTCAAGTACATATTGCAGTTCAAACAATGGAAGATTCTTTTTTGTTTGTTTTAAAAATACTGAGCTGTGCATTGGTAAACTTTCTGTTCAGTTGTACCATTTTAACACATCGGGTCAAATTCACTGCTCAATTTCAATTTTCAGAATAAATAGTGTTTGCAGTAATCAAATTGGCTTCTGTTTTCAATCTAACTTACAAGTTCTTCATGAAATGCTATGTCGTTTTATGTCCTGTGTCAGTTCACATTCTGGTCCACCTTTTTCAATATTTTAGTGGACCCTGAAATATGTGTGATGTAACAATTGTCATTTTCATTAGCAAAAAAGTTGTATGATCTGTGCCTTTTTTATATCTTGGCAGGTAGGAATATTATATTTGGATGCAGAAATCAGGGAAGATGAGTTGGTAACACTAAATGTAAAATATATGTAGCAATCCTTGTCAGGCGTTAGTACTTTATAGACAAGTGCATGCTTTCCATAATTTTTTCCTTACATAAACATTGAGTTAGGCAGTTATAAGAATAGGAAATTTATTTTGCACTGAAGATTTGGCAAATAGTGTTACTGAAAAAGGGGTGTATTTTTTTTCTTTGTAGGCAGTACAGAAGCTTTTTTGTTTTGTTTTTTTTAATTAAAAAAAAAAACCTTTCCATCGTGGAAAACTAAAAAACTCATTGTTACTGAGGGAACAAGTGTAACGTGTTCACAAGCTAGTAATGTGTGCCTGCTGTTTGGCCAGATGACCAGTTCAATGCGCTGATGTTTTTCATCCTCGCAAAATTTTTTTGATCGCTTATTTTAATTCAGCAGCTGTCTCAGGAGAGGTAGGAAGACCATCACCACGTAACGCCCTGAAACGTACAGATACCACAGTTGGAGATACTGGGAGGTAGAACAAAAACTCATCATATTTTGAGGTACAAGGTCTGAATTACCAACCAATATGAAGGTGTCACCGAATTTGATCCAAAGTCCAGTTGTGCACCAGGAAAGGGTGGGAAGTGGTGGGAGGAGCTGTGCTTTCTTTTGTTTCTGATCACACATTAACCTTAATGGGCAGAGCTTATATAGGGACCTTCATTTTAATCCATTTTTATTCAGATTACTCCAGAAGGAGAGCCACTGTTTGTGTACAGAATTGTACAAACTTGACCTTGCCTCTGTATTTTGTGAGTTTTGTTTCTTTGCTTTTTTCATTCTTTTTTTTCCTTGCATACAGGTGAGCATACTAAAAATGGCAACAAACTGCACATGATTTAACAAATATAAAAATGTCTTAAAAAGTATTGCCAAACATTAATGTTGATTTCTAGTTATTTATTTTGGGAATGTATAGTATTTGAAAACAGAAATTGGTACCTTGCACACATCATCTGTAAGCTGTTTGGTTTAAAATACTGTAGATAATTAACCAAGGTAGACTGACCTTGTAATGTAACTGCTCTTGGGCAATATTCTCTGTACATATTAGCTACAACAGATTGGATTTTATGTTGACATTTGTTTGGTTATAGTGCAATATATTTTGTATGCAAGCAGTTTCAATAAAGTTTGATCTTCCTCTGCTAACTGATGTTGATGCAATCCTTATAAATGATTGCTCTTCAGAATCTCAACTTAAAAGTAGAGAGAAAATGTTTCTTTGTTTAGCCTTTAACTGTAGCCATTGTTTATTTACATGTTTTAGAAGACTTCTAACATATTACTGGTTTTCAAGAATATGGCACATAATGCTCAAGAAAACTCAATCTCGTTATGAAATGGTACAGTACCTGTTGAGTTGTCACACTACATGCACTACATTGCTCACATTCAGTGGTTGAGTCACGAAGGTGCTAACTAGGTTAAATGTGAAATTACTGAACGACAGTCTGACTAATTAGCTGCATTCCATTTTCAAGTGCATTTTGGGGTTATGACCTTTTTCAGTATTTGTGTGCTTCACATGTATCCCTTTCAATTAAAATTCCAGTGTTTTTAAATGTTATTAAATTTCGACAAGTTAAACTGTGAATCTAAATGTACAATTTTATTTTAAAAAGTCATGTTGTTACAAAACTTGAAAGTGCAACAAATGTCTGATGCTTGAGTTCAGGTCCGTCCTATTGGTAACTTATAAAGTATGGTCTAATGAATTAAAGTTATTTTTAAAATAAAGTTCTTTAAAAAGAGTGAGAGGTATTTGTGAATGATGCCAAAGTCTAAATTCAATAGGGTTAAGCTCAAAGCCTATGAATTAACAAATACTTATGAAAATAGAAAGTTTGTGTTTCCTTTCTTTACTAAGTACCTTTTTGTTAATGATGGTGGGAAGTCAAGGTTTTTGGAGTTGGTATAAACCTTATCAAGGAAAAAAATATTTTTAAACAGCTTTTTGAAACAGAGATAATCTCTCTTCTTTGAGCATTCATGAGTTCAAGAAGCAAATAGGTGTGGTTTCTTGAATACAGAAATTATTTAAATTACTTAGTATTTAAACTAAGTAGATGAGCTTTTTCAACCCTGTGTGTCTCTTAATATCAGATCTTGAGTACCAGGCTTGCTTTCAACAATCCAGAAAGGAAATTAAGCACTGTGAGTATGATACCGAGTGTACACTCTGCATTTTTCATGGGAGCAGTTATTGTAAAAGAAACTTATTTTCCTGAACCGCAGTATGTTTCTCTGCCAGACCCTTCAGTATTGAATATTGAAAGGTCATAGATATTAATTAGCTTCCAGCAAGTACTCCCCAGACACTTCAGGGAGCCAGCTGTTTGGTTCTGGTGCGTGACGTTGTGTATTCATCTCCAAGAGGAAAGGTGGGTCTGAAGCTCTTTAATCCTGTGTATTGTTAAAGATTTTGTCTGTTTCCAGAAACTGTAAGACTTGCAGTGGAGTACCTGTATCAAGGGGTGGGGAAGGTGTTGATCTTTTCTTTTTTTCTGGTGGCCACCTTAAAGAATTCTTAAAGTGACAAGGCTTAGCTTGGTGTAATTTCCGCAGTAGTGTGTAATAAGCTTGATCATCATTCACTGGAACTTAACAGTACTTAGGTTTCCATCCTAGACAACGCTTATTGAAGAGTCTTTTCCAGCCATATTCACATCCATGAAAGTCAGGGTGACTAGAAGAGCTTAAAATACCTTAGCAGTGCAAGACAACTTTATATTTGTTATGGAAAGTGAGGTTCGTTCATCTGAGTGTTCTGAATAGAGTCCAGTTTGATCTGCAAGGTTCTCCTTGCTAGAGTTTCACGAGGCTTGAGTGTAGTGTAGCTTTCACATCACATGTTTTCACTATTGAAAGGGTAAAATGCACTAGAGCAGCTCTTCACTTTTAGCAGTTTAAGTCTCACAGCAGCCTGTGGATCTTCGGCTGGCATCCGGATCAATTTATTTTCTACTTCTAGCAATTTTTTTAGATCCCACATCTGTCACCACTGCTTTCACGGTTATGAAGATAATTCATCCTGAGCAACTAGTGATGGAGATAATTGCTACTAAACCATGAATATGAATTACTTGCCACTATTACTTTTTTACGCTCTTCAAAAATTTCTTCTCAATAAGCTTCAAAGTAGTAATTTTTGTGTGCTTTGAAGGCAACGCAGAAGTTTTGTGTTTCTGCTGGGAGTTCAATAGGACAAGACTTTTTCTTACATTTTTGCACTGAATATGAAAAACTGATTTCCAATAGAAGCGGTTAATTTAGAGAAAAAAAAATCCCACAGATGTAGTGTGTTTAAATGACCAGGACCTCACCTGTTGCAAAAAAAAAAAGGTATAACAAAGAATGATTTGGGGTGTTGGATGTGCTTTTTTGGCTAATGGACTCGGGTTCAGCCTTAGAGACTTAGATACAGCAATCAACAGGTCTACATTTAATCAAAAGAAAATCAAGTAGTCAACCTAAACTGTGGGGACGATTCTAGCAGATTCTTAGCAGTCTGAAAAGACCTGTATTTGTACATGGAAAAGGGTTGCACTAACTGCAGTGTTCCGTGAGAAATGAGTGTGGAAAATCTGAACTGCATGTGAAATCGTACAGTTCAGAAATTGAAGAATGTTTGCTCTGTATTAGACATTTCTAAGAATCTTCTCTGTGCCCTGTTGAGAGTGGCTGCGTCTAGTCTGTGCTGCGCAGAGAACAGAACGATGAAATAGAGGATACTGTCTGTTGTTGCTTCTCTTAGCAAGCTAAAGCTGCGTACAAACTGGCTTAAAAAGAGTCGCCCTTTAAACTTGTCACTCAGTTAACTGAAATGGAAAAAACCCAGATTGTTTGCATGTGAATACACAACTTTTTCCAGGATCACTTCTCTGTTCAGATGGCTGTTGTAGCAGAGGTTTTTTCTAAAACATGAACTGCTTTGGGCAGCTCAGCTCTTGGAGAATTGCTGGTTCGGGGTGTTACTTCAGGTTTCTGTATTTTTTCAGAACGCTGTTCCTGGTCTGTTCAAAGAGCCTTTCTGTAATAAAAGGAATGGAAATGTCCAAGAAAGATTTGTGTCAGTCTGCTTTTGCTCCAGGTGTGCAGATACTTGGTGAACTTAGGGGATGATCCCGTTACCTAATTAATTCACATGGAATGGATTATTGGGAAGATCTGACTCAAGCACTCTGACCAAAGGTCTGTTTCGAGTGTATTTTCATGTCCTGAGGTGTCTATTCCCTGCACAACTGGGTCTGCGCAATTAGGTGGTGTTTCTGTGTTGCGCACTGAAGCGTGATTTGTGATAGCATAAACTTGGTTTCAACTTAGTGAATTAGAAGACTAAGAGGCTTTGTAACAGTCTTTGGGGGTGCTGATTTTTTCTGAACCATGCATGCAGCCTTTTTCTGGCCCCTTGTGCGTTTATCACACCTGTGCTGTTGATTCTGAGCTTCGTCATGGCAACGGGGAGCCCATTGTGATGAGCTGTGGTTCCGCGTTGTCATGCACAGCAAGTCTGCGGTTGCCGTCCTCTGGATAGCTGTAGTCTTCCTGTTCTAACAGCAGCGGAGAAGACAGCTAAAGAAGTATGTGAAGGGGGAAACTGGTGGTGTCTCTTTATCTCCCTTGTCTTCCTTCTTTCAGTTTCATCTTCGCAGTTTGTCCTGGATGGCGTTACATTTTAATAGGTGTCTTGGAAAACGATTCCTGCTCTATTGAGAAATAACTTCACATTTAACTACCAAAGCAAAGTGTTTCTGTGGGACAGAACATGCGTGTGTGTCACGGTACAGAATGGGCACGTTATACCGGCAGGAAAGGTTTCATTTAGCAGGAGGAGTGCAGGGAGAACAGACCCTTCAAGGCCAGTACCTGTGTAGATGCAATCTGTCTTTTCCCTGGGTCGCAGTTCAGAAAATGGGGTTGTTCTCCTCCCTTACCAATACTAACAAATTAATCTCTAGGTTTAAGCTGTTTTAACAGCTAAATATTTGTAGTAACAATGGAAAGATCCCTTTTCAGGTTAACAACGGGGGCAGCAGGCGAGGTGAAATGCGGCATCTGGCAAAGCTATCTTCAGGGGTTGGCCGGAGGTAAAAAGCCCAGCTTAAACCTGCTGTTAAATTACTATGAATGACTTTGGAGTTTCTAAAAGATTTTTTATCCATAATATAACTTTGCACTGCCTTTTTAAAATGGTTTTATCCAAAGCATCTCATACTCTCTAATTTTGAAAAGATGGGAGAATTCAGTGACCTAAACTAGAATTTAATTCTAAGCTTCCAAAAATTTTTAGCTCTTCAGTCCTGATCCTGTTCATTAAACCTGGATTAAAATTTTTTGCTAAAAGTTTCAGGTGTCCGGCTCTGGGACACTTCAGAGATCAGTTTTTGGCTGGTCTCTGTTAACAAGATGCCTCCCTTTAAGTTCTCTGTAAATGAGGAATTTAATCAAAATCACTTATTGCAAAAAAAAGTTTTTACTGGGTTTGGCCGCCTTCTTATTTAAAAAAAAAAAAAAAGCCACCCCTGCTCTGTGAGGCGGTCACCTGTCATGTTCTAATCCATAAATACGAAGTTATCAATATTTTTTTTTAATGCATAACCACGTACCTATTACTGTTGGTTTTATTGCAGTAATGCTGCCAACGGGCACCCATCCAGCGTGGAAATGTGTGGTACTGATAGTGCTTTATAGCACCCGTTCAGGTGAGTATTGCAAGGAGAAAAGCATTTCTGTAGAAGCAGCAAGTACTTTCACGAGCATGAAATTCAGTTTACAATTTTGTTGTCTTGGTAATGATTGAAAAATACTGGAAAATATTGCAAACAGTTAATTACTCCTGGTGGGATAGATCAGTCCTGGCTCTTAAATACAGCAAAATAAGGGGGGTTTTCTCCCCTACCTATCGTTCCCGTTTCCCTCTTTGTGCATCATCTGTATGAGAAACACTTGCTGCTTGTTTCATACCTGGCAGTGTCTCTTCTTTTTATTTTACCTTTCATTATAGGTTCTTTTTTCCCCCTCACTTTGAATTTTTTTTTCCCGGTGTACAGTAAAAGGTGTTCTTATCTCTTGAGATTTGGTGTATTTGCTTACTACAGCAGGTGGCTCGAAATAGCAGAGATTTCTGGCTGATAACTTGCACTCACAGCAGTTCAGTTTGGTCATCTGATGTGTGTAAAGCATCAGCCCACACTCTGAGCTCACGTTGGAGAAAGCAGCCTTCAGAGACTGCCTTTTCAGATGGCGGTGAATGGCTGTCGGTCGCTGCAAGCGTCAGTGTAAAGTGCTGCTGCAGTATCTAGATGAGGAAGTTGTGCTGTTTAAAAACAAACAAAGCAAAAGCGTTTTCCCAGGGCGTGTGTTGTGTGAGCTCTGACAGGTATCGCTGTGATCCGTTAGTACGTGATGCAGCTTGTGCTGATCAGCAGTGCCCGTTCAACCCGTGTGCGTGGCTCGTCTCTCTTCAGACTCACATGAGAGGGTAATGTGTAGGACAACCGTGGTCATATTTTCAGATGTCTTACCAAGCTGATTGTCAGATACATCATCTCATGAACTTTTTGTGAAATGATTAGAAAATCTTTAAAATTTTCTGGTTTTCTGTCTTGATTGTTGGCAGGGATGGGAGGACCATGAGGCAACCATTAGCGTGAAGTTTGCTGGTCACATTTCTGTTACACGATGATTTCAAATTCTCTATTTTGATGTATGTTCAATTCTCCCTACTCTGATGCTTCTTTTTCCCAAGGGAGTTTTGTATGGCCCAAAAGAGACAAGTTGTGCCCCAGGACAAAGCTGGGGCTCCTCATGCTGCTACCTGAAGCGTCATCCAAAAGACTGCAGTTGATCAGTACCTTGGCTTTGTGGTTAGGCTGCAATCCCAGTTCTCTTCTCCAAGGAGCTCTAAACCCTTGAAATGGCTTTCAATAAACTCCATCACTGAAAGCTATTAAAGTTGTGAATCTGTAAGGTTCTCATATGGAGAGAGAGAAAAGGCAAACAAATAGCAATGCTGTGTGTCTTTTTTTATTTCCTCATTGTCGAGTGGAGTCCCGCTGTGATTTGCACTTTTGGTTTGACGAAAAAGAGATGTAGTGAAGCAACAAGGTTTACTGATGCTGCATTTTTTTTGGAGTAGTGTAAATGAAAGGTAATTAAGTCATCACAGAGCCACAAATTGCTAGGGTTTGGGAGAATACTCCAGTGCCTCTATATTCAGGGGTATTTTGGTGTTTTCTACGCGCCTGCTGTGGGTCAGTATCTGAAATGAGATGTTGGGATAGATGCGTGTGTGGCTGTATCTGACAAACTCACCTTTCACCACATAACGGTGTTTCAGTTGGGGTCTGGTCTTTTATCTAAAACAAAGGCTGAGTATGTAGGGAAGGATCTGTTTGCCTGCATAAGAGAATGCATCTATAGATAGAACAGTTTTCATGTAACCTGCCCCTTATAGGTGAACAACAGGGCTTTAGATCTTGACAGTTTCCACCTAAATGGATTCTTTAATTTAAATTTCACAGCTTTAGTTCTGTACTCATAGTGGTTTGTGAAGCAATTTGAAGTAATATAATTGAATACAACGGAAAGACATCTATGCTTAACCTTGGTAGCCATCAGTAGTCACAATTCATAATGACTATAAATGCCTTCATAATGAAAGATAATCGGTATGAAAATGTCATTGCATTTAATTAATTATGGATATTTTGATGGTAATGAGCTAATCGTTATGAGCTTCAGGTTTCGCATCACCAGTTCAGAATGTTTCAGAGCAAAGCGAAGTGGCATCCAGCAATCTTCGCATGACACTGATAGATGTATATGAACATGTCGTAAGCTTCTTCAGGCCAATGAGTAAGTGTCACCTCATGACTGCAGCATTCTCTCTTCGTTTTCCCCTTCTGCCTCGCTATCAGTCCACTCTCCCACCCCTACCTGCCAGCATTTAGTGTATTTAAAACCCTCAGTCCGATACTGTAGAACTCACTAGATCTCTTCAAAATGGTATTGTTAAACGCCTCGTTGGCACAATCATAAATTTGCTTCCATTGCGTTACTGCCCTCCTACAAACCCCTCCATCATCAGGGATGTGACCGTGCTAGAAATGCTGGACAGTTCAGTGTAGGATCCACCTTGCCTGGCTTTGCTGAATCTCCTCTGAACAGGTTTTGTAGGAGGAAAAAAGCGATTTGACACATCTGAAATGAGAAGGATTTTGCCCTGCAGTAGGTGTCTCCCACTTCGATGGCTAGGGAGGGTTCCAGGGCCATTAGCTTAGACTGTGAACCCCTCCCTGTTTGGACTGCTGGAGTTAAATGACAGGATCTACATTATTTCATAAAATTACTGAGAAGCGAATCACAGTGGTAATTTACTGCTATCAATAAGAACGATAATATCAACGATTGCAGTAGAAAAATTACAAGCCTGCTTCAATAATTGGGTCACAGACAAAGGAGAAAAAGAAATGCCACTCATCACTGCGTATGTTTCTGCATTACCTTAACATGGTTGCACCTCCACTACTACCCCTAGACCTCTGTACTCCTACACTCCTCTACTACACCTAGCACTAAGTAAACACAGAGGTTTTGGAAGTGCCTGATCCCAGATCTTAAGAAACTGAGTTTGGCTGCCAGCGATGTCGATGATAAACGTGAGATGGACAATGCAGCCAGTCCCGGGAGTGCTGCTGGAACCAAACGGTGCTTTGTACCTGCGGTGAGCGTGTCACATAAGGGCTGCAATACCAAGATTGACAGGAATTAAATGTATAGACGTGGACTGTTTATAACTATCTTATACATTTAAGCCCTTCCCACAGAGGACCTCGTGATTAGCAATGAATCTGTTATAGCAAATTTTAAAAATTGCTCTAAATACTTTGTTCAATAACTGGATTGGATATCTTTGGGTGTTTTTGCTATCAGCTGATTTTCAGTTGCCTGTGGAAACATGCAATTAGTGCCGAAGAGATGGTTACTTGCAAAATATTCCATGCTGGGCCCTTCACCAAAAAAAAAAAAAAGTCTCAAACTTCTGGGGTTTTTAATTAGAAGCAGTTGGGTCGGAAAATATAGTTTGTCTAAGTATAAGAAAGTGGCACGATGGTATTTAGATTTGCTTTTCTAAATGTTTCTTATTGGAACAAAGCAAATTGGTTAAGGTTTTGTAGGACCTGGTTTTAGCTGTTCTGTTAATTTTAATATAAAGGTTAATTAGTTTTGGGGAAAGAACATGTACAATAATACTGCTTTCTGGCAGACTTACCCTATACCTACTAGGGGCATCAAAATGGTAACTTCCCTCTGCTTGAGCATTGCTCCTAGAATAGAGCTCTTACATACTTTTTTCTTCTTTTAAAGCATGCCAGTACAAAGACGAAAAAACCTTAATTCCTTGCCACATAGGAGAGGGCCATAACACAACTGTATGCTTGGAAAATAAATGTTGTCCTTCTGAAATCAGCCCTGCATTGACATGTTACATGCCATTTACGGACAGTAAGTACACTTCATCACTGCCTCATAGCCAAATGCTGCTTCTGGTCAGACAATGCGATTTTCATTTGTTTCTTCCTTTAGTTTTTCAGGTCACCGCTCTCTTAAGCTTGCATTTATTTCTGCATATAAATACAGAAAACAGTTCATTGGTAATTAACTGTCTGGCTATCTTGTCAGCCCCACTCAGCACAAGCAAGGAACAAGTGGTCTGATACAAATAAACGTAGTCACGTATGTTAGTACAAAGAATGGAGTGAAGGCTTTATTGGTGGAAATGGAGATTTAGTCCGAAGTAGTAGTGACTCCGAGAAAGTGCTGTGAAGGAACTGGATGTATTTCATCTGGTGAAGAGGAAGCGGAGTGTTTATTTAATAGCTACTAAAGCCTCTTTAGAAGGGTGGTTCCTAAGGTGAGGGAGCCACAAATTCTCCTTGGTAGAACCAGTTGATATAAAAAGTGAAAATTGATGCTTGCAAAATTTAACTCGGACATCAGAGGGGAAAAAAGTCATTAAGAAAGTAGTGCAACTCTAGAAGAAGTCATTAGAAAGGTGGTGAGGCCACCCCTGGAGGTTTTCAAGACTTGGCTAGACAATGACACAACTTATTTGACCTCATGTTGGTGGTAGCCTTGCTTCAGGAAGAACGTTGGTCTACATGATGTGCAGAAGTCTCTTACAACCAAAAATTCTGTGGTTCTGTGTTCTCAAATTCTAGCCTTAATATTTTACCTTCTTATTTTATTTTACACACAGACTTGGCGTGCATAGGGTTTTTTTCCCTCTCATATGAAAGAATGCAGCAAATTATTTCTACATCCTGCCTTTGCACATAACTCTGGTAATCTCTGCTTTACTGAAAGGGTCAAATCAAATCTTAATTTTTGTCATAACATTTTTTTCTTGTTTATACAGCTTTGTAGAAACTTCTGTTGCTTTTCATGGTGAAGTTGCTTTAACAAACTGAAAAATGCAAAAAAGTTGGAAGCTTTTTATTAGACACAGAATTGTTGGGTTTGGAAGGGGCCTCTCAAGAATACATAGTCCAATCCTCCCTGCTCAAGCAGGGTCCAGTCAAGGACCCTGGCTGTGTTCCCAGGACTACGTCCAGTCAAGTTTTGAATGTGTCCAAGGACAGCGACTCCATAACCTCTTGGGCAACCTGTTCCAGTGTTTGTTTGAACCCTCACAGGAAAAAAAATATATAAAATCTCATGTTCAGATGGAATTTTGCATCTTAATTTGCATCCTTAGCCTCATGCCCTGACACTATACATGTGTCTCACGGTTTTCTGTCAAGAGCAATGACAAGATGTTAGAGTTCTATTTGGAGATTCATCATAGACTTAAACAGAAACAAAGCCAGATAGTACCATGTTTTTTCTAACACAGTGGTTCCTGTTATGTTATGTCCGTTTTTCCACCAATAATTAAGCAGGAGGAGTTCTCAGACACAGGCAATCTTGCCAAACATGGGGGTTAAGTTAGTAAAAAGAAACCATAATCTAGAACTTAATGGTTTAAGTCTTCCTGATGTAACTCAGCATACCTCCACTGATTGCAGAAGTGATACCCAGTTTTCAGGAAGAGCTGACTTAATACAGATATGAAACCCCAAGGGAATACCTGTAAGCTAACATGAATTCGCTTTCTGCTGGTTTGTGCTTGCTCGTGAGCAGGCAGAGGTCAGGATCAAACGTTGACGATTTCCCTTGTAGTTGAGCAGCTCGACATTCCAGTACCAGGACAGCTCTAGTTACCACTAGCTGGATGACTTTTGATAGAAGAAAGTACCATTCAGGATCTGTTTGTTTGTTTCTGCAGTATGCCCCTAAGTGTTTCATAATATTAATTCCCTACTAGGGCCTTTTATGTGTGAAAGACACTTCACTCTAGTGAGAAGAAAAGCTGCACAGTGAAAATTACAGCTCTTCTGCTCACTTTTAGGACACATACTTAAGCAAATGTTAAAATTGAATATGCTTGTTCAGCTGTGACTGTTTGATTCTTCATTCCAGTTAAGCTTTTACTGTTTGGACATAAATATCAAGGGCTGACTATTTTACAGGATTACTTGTTCATAGATTAATTAGCTACTTGAGTGCTCCTGGATGTACAACATATGTCCAAAGAAAATACAAACACTTACTGCCCTGGGAGCACATGCTGTTCGCCTCATAGCAATCTGTTGACAAAATAGAAGCGCTTAGCAGATATTAGACTTGTGGAACTTGCTTTTCTGTAAGACGATCACTTGCTGCATACTTCAACAGTTCTTTTCTGGGAGTTTTGTCTTGGATTTCACTAGGAATAAAAGGAGGCTTTAACAAAATGCTGCAGAAGTTATGAGCTGAAATGGATAAATAGCATTCGTTTGCATGATTTTGTCTCCTTTCTTAAAGAAATTTCTGAAGGACTGGGGTTTTGGTTGTTTTTATTTGTTTTTTCCCCATGCCCTTGGCTCACTCAAACCCCAGTTGCTTCTGAAGCTAACCAAACACTTGGGCTCTTCAACATCGGGTCAAATTTGAGACTTGATCTTTTTCATCTGCGCTCATTTCTAACACCTATTTTTTCCGTTGTGTTGCTGTCTGCGATAGATACATGTCTGTCTTAGAGGCTAATCTCTCTCATCTGTAGCTCAGTGTATGTATCAGAATGATTCGTAACTAATGCAAACTTTTGCTGACTCTACAGAGATGCAAATGACGTTTCGACTGCTGCTGCTTGTGGCAGGAGGACTTTTGCTTTTGGGGTGTCTACCGCTCTGTTGCTGTGTGTGTCTGCAGAGAAGGTAAGAGCATTAGAGCATGACCAGGCACAGCCTATGATATACCGCTTCTAAACACAGAAAGTGACAACTGACATGTTAGAAGTCAGTGAGGGGAGAAGAGACTGGAAAACAGGCAAGAAACTAAGGTGCAATCCAAAGGAGTCCTCTTTTGAAGCTACATAAAACAGAGAGTCAAGTGGTTTAAGAAAAGGTTTGTTAATGCCTCAGTACTCTCTCTAAAGACCCTGTTAGGAAGGTCTTGGACCTAATCTTACTTCCCTTGCTCAGGAAGCTGCGTGTAAAACATGATGGCACACTGCCTGCAGGTTAGAAAAGAAGTCTGCATGTCACGCCCTTAGTGGGGCTTGAGCAGTGGTGCCTGAACTAGAGTTCAGCTCTGCGGGAAGCGGATCCTCTCCTGGACTGCTCTGCTGAGGTATAGAAGACCAGGCTTTTGCTCCCTTGACCTTCCAGTTACCTTCCCCCACCTTCTGCCCCTGCTCCCCACCGAGGGCTTTGGTTTCTATTCTTCTCCTCTTTGGCAGGAAGGCAACACCAACAACTGCTTATTGTGAGGGGAAAAAAACGACAAAAAAACAGGTGGCAAATGAGATTTGAGGAAAACAAGCTATTGGGCAAGCCCACAGCACTGCACACAGCCCATCCTGTTCATCCCAGAACAGGTTTTTAGGATACAGCGTCCTGAGCACAAAGAAAACCCAGATCATCAGTAAAAAAGGAAAGCTTTGAGGAAACGTTAATTTCCCTTTGTAACAAGTTTAAACAGAAACAAGTGAGAAAACTTGCTGCCACTTGCCTTAGCTCTCAAAAATCCCAGGGAGAAGGGAGACTAAATGAATCTCTCACCGCTGCCTTCAAAGGTGCTTGTACAAAAGAGTGACGTGGCCCATGGTAAACAACTGTCTGCTGCACAGGAAATGACGTGTGCAAGCAGGAATGAATTTTCTGAAAGATAATAGGGAAGAAATTAATGAGAAAAAGCAGCTTGTAAAGAAGAGTGTCTGAGTGGGATGGACCTAGAGTTATGCAGTAAGACATAAAAAGAAGAACATAGTAAGCCTGAGCAGAGTAAGAGAGTTGGGCTGGGAGTGTGCTTGGGAGCAAAGCAAATTAATTTTCTGTAACGCTTCTAATGTGCAGCGCCGTGTTTATCATGCATAGGGCACGTTACAGCCGGTGAGTGCCATGCAAGCAGTTTAGCATTTGATGTAGTGAAGAGTTTCGGCACGTGTATATGTTCTGATGGTAATGGGAAAATGTAAGCTCCACAACAACAAAACCGTTAAACTAAGATGGAATGCATTAATGATAACTTTATTTTTCGAAGGTTATAGTTCATGTTGAATGGCTAATGCTATAGCTTGAGTGATATGACAGGATCGTCTGTTTTGTGAAGATTTTTTTTCACCAAGTATTAAACTTTAGCTTTACAAAGGTATTACTAGTCTTTGTGGGATCATATACGTGCTCGTACACACACACACGGACTTTACTGATGCGGCTGCTTAGCAGATGGCTATTTGCTATAGAGATCCACATTTAGACAAAACCTGCTGTGAAAATCTCCACATTACATCTTACGCTGTGCTCGGCAGCTGATGTTCAGCATATAGATAGCTGCACTGAGTCATCAGTGACTCTGAAAACAGGAGGCATAGAATAAACATGGAATTATCATAAATTTTCTGGAAAATGAATTAATACGTGTTCGTTTAGAGAGAATTCACATTAATGTTTAAATGATCGTTTCTGTGTTTCTTTCATAGCCAGTGAAACTAAGAATATTGCTGTTCTGCTATGACTTGGGTTTTGCTTTGTTTTTTAATGCAGCAATTAACCAGATGCTAAATGGTTTTAATTTCCAACATCATATATTTGAGTTCCAGGAAAGGAGAAATCCTGTAACACAGTGACTTTAAGGTTTGCCAGTTTTAGAGCTAGTTGATAGAGGATATGGCTTGGAAAAGCGTTCCTTTAGTGAGCCTAAAACTTTCTCTCCGGATGGAAATTCTTTTGTTTCCAACGTTGTGTGGTCATTGTTGAGAGGGTCCTATGTGCAATCCCAAAACTGTACTGCAGTGGACATGCACAGTAAAATTGTTCTCTAGAGTTATCAAAAAATAAGTGGGCTTGTGGAATAAAATTTGGGATAATTGATTAGTTCCACTGTGCCTCTTCTAGAGCATATTCCTAGGTTTTCCATAGGAGTCTGTATTTATGTTTTTTAAAAAAAAAAAAAAAAAAGACACACCAAACCTGGGTGACTAGCCCTGGTAGGCACTTGTGCTATGTAGCGAGGGGCAGCTGTTTGTCAAGAGATGCCCAGGACTAGGGCAGCAGAGGCAATTCCATAATGTGGCCAAACTAAGCATGCGTAGGAGCATGGGATTCCTGTAAAATTGATAGAGGGAGCTGAGCACCCCTCCCTTTGCCACGCTTGCTCAGCATTAGTCAATGAGGCTTTGTTACCTCCATGTCCCCCCAATGAACTGTGTATCTGCCTCCTTCCAATGGTGTTTTTCATGTGGGAAGCAGAAGCTACATGTGCCTGTTCCCTGGTAATTGCCAGTTTCTTTTGTGTGCTGTCAACATCACATCTCTTTTCTGAGCTGTGTTCTCTGATGCTTATGCTGTGTCCGTAACTGCTACCCTACCTTGTTTTGTTTAGTCTTCATAAACAACCGCATGCAATGACGGGTGGGTTAAGACACTAAAGGTTAGGAGAATGCAGGTGCATTTAACTAGTGCTACATTGAAATAATATTGAGTAGATTTTAAAAATAGAGGAGGAATTAGAAAAGTCTTTCGTTTTCTGAATTCTTAGTACCGCTGTGGTAAGCAGACCATAATAGAATTTGGTTGACTAGTTACTGGGGACATTTCTGGTCATGGTTGCATTATATGAATCAGAAGGTGAGCTGAAGGTGAAATTCAGGAAAAAAATGTAGGAGACAGGAAAAGCGTATTGAAATGCTTTTCCTAGCCTTAATCTGTGTTCTAGTGATGAAATCTTGTGATGGCCCCTGAAATCAACTGTAGCTTTGTGGTTTTTTCCACTGGAGCTAGAATTTCACAGCTGAGGTCCAGGTCGTCTTCTCTAAATTCCTTCTTTGGAAGTCAAACAATTTCAGCTGTTATTTTAATATGTTGCAGTCCATGTATCAATCCTTTACGAAGGGGAAACAAGAAATTACGGAAAATTGTGTCGGAGAGAAAAGCACATAGTGAAGATGTTTCTATCCCTTTACTGGGTTCGCATAAGACCTCTAAGGACCATAAGAACAACAAAAAAAAAAGGTAAACTAAGCTTGGACTTTTCTTGTATTCTTGCACTTTAGGGTTGTTGTCTGATATCAGTTCTGTATAGAATGCTAAACGTCTGCAGGACTGAATGCCTGTTGCTTCCCAGTCCAGTAAACTTTGTCAACAGTTTATCAGGGATCCCCTTCAGTTTCTGTTGTGCGAGAATTTGACGGCTGCCCTGGTGTGCTCAAGGCAGCAGAGCAAGACATGGACAATACTACAGTCCTAGGTTTGAGTCCTCTGCCATTTCAGCGTTCCTTGTCCCATGTGCAGACTGCGTTGCATGGGAAAGTGGAAAAACAAATTAAGGCTTTGTTGCTTTCGGGAGATGCAGATCCATTTACGGGCACTGAGAAATCTGTCCTTCTGTATGGATAGGAATGTTTTACAGCTGACATGGTCACATACCTCCACGTCTTTGCATTCTTAATGCTGAAGAGCAGTTGACTACTGAAATAAATGTAACCTGAGAGTGAAATGCTGTTCACTCCACGTGAGCATGCCAAAGTATGGCCTTCTAAAGGTGACAATGAAATAAAAAGGTGTCAGTGAGGTCATTAGGCAATAAGGAAATATTTCAGGGAAAGTATTGATTTTGAAAAAATGTAAAGGTGTCCCTAAATCTAATTATACTAATGTTTAGTTGTTTTTTTTTCCCCTTTCCCCTTAGAGGAACATCCACCTGATGTTGAAGACCTCAACAGGAGGACACCAGGGTTACTTGAGTATGCTCTAGAAAATGAGATGTTTTTTTTTAGTATCAAAGTAATACAATGTTATGAAACCTTGCTAATGCTATTGATTTTGCAATAAAAGGTCTTAATTTCTAGTTCTTTATGCTCATTCCGTATTTCCTGTACAAAAAAGTAACACTGTAAGGGAAAACCGCCCGTGGCAACTCCTGAATAATAAAGCCTGTCTTCTCTTATTAATGTAGCATCCCTGCGGAGGGATATAAAGACAGCAGTTAAGTGCCTGTCTCATACTAGAGGTCGGTCATAGAATTTATCTGGATTAAGAAGAGAGTGTTGTCGTTCATTAACTCGGTAGCGAGCAGCAAGCTTACTCTGTTTCGGTGCTGGATGGCACCACAGCACAGTGGTGCTGCTCTTACTGAGGAGGATGGCTGATACCTCACCAGAGGATCTGGGAAATCTGTCCCTGGGCAGTTGCTTTAAAAATATGCTTGGCAAAAGTACAAAGTACTTGAGGAAGCTGTGGCAGTGTTTTCTCTGGCATTGTTTCTCTCCACGGTATGTCACTGCAGCACAGAACTTTCATTGATCTTTGGGTAACCTGTCTCACAAGGTAGGGGATTTCGTAACGCAATTTCTTTCCATTTCCTGTAGCGTAACAGAAATAAAAGAAACAAACATGTAACGGTTTTCAGCAGCTGAGTGCCCAGTAAGAGTGAGCACCTAAAAGAATGTCAGCAGAAATCCCTATCACCAATATTAATGCAATCACTGGTCATTTTTCTTTGGATCTGTGAAGTCCATGAAGCAGAATTTCTGAGAGCTACAACTGTGAGGAACAGAGCTTTGCTCCTCAGCTGGAGGATAGATATTGTAAGTGATCCTTAGAAACTCTGTGTATTTTCAGGATTCTCTGTTTAATAATTTTTTCTTGATTTCATCCGTCCTAAAAAAGGCATCACTTAAAATCCCAGTGTAACAGGTGGAATATGCACACGGGCAATCTCATGAAATTGTTGCAGTAGTTACCGACAGTCTGACGTAACCGTATGCAGGAGCTGTGACGCCTGATATCGCAACCATTGCCAGCAGCGTTGTATTACAGATGATTTAATTATAATTTTGTGAGCGATGGTGTTGTGATGTTTTTGCTGTGGAGCAGCAGAATGGTGGAGACCCATGAGGCCTCTGTTTGCCTTCCAATTCTGATGTGTATTTGCTGATTCTCGACAGTGGTTTTACGAATGCTGAAGGATGTACGTAGACATTTTGACAAAGAAAACAGTTTCTTGCAAGTCGAATTTAGGGGTACTGCCACAGTTGAAACGTGCATGTGACAAACCACGTGGATCCTCCTGGCTGATGGTGCTTATGGCGAGAGCTGTGCTCTGGAGAAAGTCAGGCTTTCATACGGCGCTTTATGATTCTGCTTTGAAGGGCAATAAATTCCTTCTGTTTCCATGTCACTGACAGCACAACTGCTTTCAATGTCGCATAACAGGTTGGGTGGAGCTCTGGGCAACCCGATCTACTTGAAGATGACCCTGTTCACTTCAGGGGGGTTGGGCTAGATGACCTGTGAAGTTCCCTTCCAACCCAAAGCGTTCCATGATCCTGTGATAACATTCTGACTAAGAGACACATGCTGATAAAACAACTGGAAGTAACAGTAAGCAATCAATGCGTCTGCGGTAACTGGGTCTGGCAGCACCAGAACAAGATGAGCATGAGCAAAATATATGCACCGTAAGAGGAGGAGGTGAGTTGGAAAAGACACAGCAAGGGTTACACTCCCGCTAGTGGGACAGTACTCAAGAGCACAGTGCATGGATTTGGGCCCTGTCCCTTCTCAACGTAGCACCTTCATTGTAGAGATGTTCTAAAAAGGTGGAAGTTTTGCTTTGCAGTTGGAGAAGACAAAAGCTCTGATTTTAAATTTTAATTTCTGTGGTAGCTGACAGGTCATTGAATCAATAGCTGTCAAGCATGGGTATTGCATAAATAACTGCTCTCTGTGCCTAAAACGTCGTAATAGCTATTTCATTGTTATTGAGGGTCAGGATTATCACCTCAGGGTCAAATCACAGCTATTCATTCGCAGGCCTCTGCGTGATGCTAACTGTACTGACATCGTCACATAGCGTGGATGTTCTGATCAGCTGGTCAGCTGCGTCCTTTAGTAAATATTCAGATGCCTTTGATGATACTTTTGTGTTTGTTTTTGTACTCCTGGACCTCAGCATACTACAGAACAACTCCAACATAGAAAACGTACCCAATCTGCCTGGAACATGTCTTTTCCCCAATGCCTAAACTGCTGGTGTGTATCTTGTATACCAAGCAGCATGCTGCTGAGCCGAACTCAATTTTCCTTTGTTCTTTCCACCCCTTTAAAGATGTCGATTAAGGCCCAGGTCCTAGAAGAAGGCACAAGCATTCTTGCGAGGCTCCTCACGGTGCCTTTGTGGCTAGTGAAAGAAGCTGCTCAGGGCTGGGTGAGGTTCCCAAGCCTGCAGCGCAGACCTTGCACCTTCCAGGCCCGGGGAGAGGGATGCTTTCAGTATTAAAATCCAGGACCACCAGATGGTGCTGTAGGAAAACATTTTTCCCTCAGTGGTTTTGGTTTCTGGAGAACTTTATTGATTTCAACCTTTTACAATGTGGTTCATCAAGTCACAGTAAGGTAGATAGTGTACAATAGAGCAACGGTCACTCAGTAAAAGAGACAACATAATACAGCATATGATGACAAGGCTTTAGAAGACTTACAAGATATACAAACCATTGCTTGTGGCTTTAGGTCTGCTCTCTCTCCTATCGAACTGATACAGAGTGAAACAAAAGAGCTCTCACTGGAACATCCCTCTTTATCTCCAGAAAGATTAAATAAATACAAGGCTAAACAGACTGCCCCAATGCACAATAGCTGTGTCCAGGAGTGGATGCTGCTGCTCTAGAGACAGGAGCTGTGATAGGGCTTCAACAGGAATACAGCTCTTTCCTCACACCACCTGCAGCCTGCACCACGTCTAGTGTTTGTCTTACTTTCTGTCCTCTCTGAATCCCAACCCACACCTTTATCCACATTCTGCAAGATGAAGAGAAAGCGTTTTGGAAAGCCTTAAAGCGATATGAAATGACTGCATTACACTGCAGGCGATTCTGGCAATATCTGGTACTTCTCTCCATCTGACCTTTAGGAAGCTTTCAAAGTCATGCGAATCGAACTTAAAAATAAATACAATGGAATGAAACCCAAGCTTCTCAGGGTTATGGTGAGAGAACAGATTTGAACAATAAAGCTCAAAAATCCAAAGCCAAATACAAATTTGTATTTAAGCAAAATCCCTGTGACTAGGGAACTTGTCTTGTATTTTTGAAGGCTTGAGCTTCAGTTCTGAGACTTATTTTACCCAGCTGAGATTCATGCCATGTCAGGTGGTGTAGATGTAGGAGGACAACGTACTTCAGTGCTCAACAAATGTTTTCCCAGCTTGTCTCTATGTAAGGGGTGCAGTTTTGAAACGCTGTGGTTCTTCTGATCCTTTCCTGACCTAGGCTTGCATGTGCAGCTAAAATGAATGCAAAGGTCTCCCTGGAAAAAGTGTTTCATGTTCTCCTGCAAGGCTCCAGTGGAGCGACTGGCTCTGCTCAACTCAGTTTTGCTTCTGATCTTTGTGCTCCAAAACTTTTTTGTTCTCACAAAACACTGGCAAAAATAAAAAATGGTTTCTGCCAGATGAAAGTGAAAAACTGTCCACAGCTGTACTGTTCTTCTTAAGTTTCATTGTACTGCTTCCAAGTACCTTCACAAAAGGCGTGTTTCTTACCACACTGCGTCCTATCTTACATACATCTATCTCCCGTCCAAGCAGATAGATCTAAGGCAGTGTGTGTGTCTTCTGTTCTGCACACAGCTAAGTGGAATAGAGCTTCACTCTGAAACTGCTGTTTCTCTGTAGTATCAACTGCCATCGCTCTCCTGGTAGCTTTGTGGGTTTGGTGGTGTCAGCTGACATTCAGGCGATGTGTGAGGGATGATGGCAGTTCTACAAAGAGCCTCCCTCTAAAAGGGAGCATGGCTACGGGTGTTACAGACCTGCTGCATCCTATCTCCCTGATCTTTGAGCGTGTGATTTTTCGGTCTGTAAGGCTTGAGCTGTTCAATATTCCACCTAGTGTAGTTCATTGGCTGAGCTGAAGTGAGATGATTAAAATAACTTTCTTTTAGAAAAGGAATTTTCTGCTGCCTCTGCTTGGCCTGCACTCTTGCCCAAGCTCCTGTTAAGGTTTTTACTGACTCTTCAAACTTTTACCATTTCCTTATTCAAGGTACTTGATCTGGCACTAACATGCATAATGTAAATGTGGGATGGGGGAACTAAACCAACGAAAAGGACAGATAACATCCTGTGCTTAGGACTTACTGCTCAGCTAGGAGATCTGGGGAGATAACAGAGATATAAAATGCTCTTGCATACATTTCCTAATAGGAAAGCCCTGCTTCAGTTAAATGCACCAGGTAGGTATCAGCATTACTGAAAAGCAGTTTCTTCCATTAAACATGGACTTAAGAATTGCAGTAGCAAACCATGTGAGAATTGTGGTTGGTTATGTGATGCATCTCTTCCCACCATCTCCAAGGAAGAGCAGGAAAAAGCTCGTTCTCATTCCTAACAGGAGGTGCATTGTTAGCTGCTATTTCAAGTTATATTTCTCGGATGCCAAGCTGATAACTTTAAAAAATGACAGAGCTCAGTTTGAAGGAGAGGGAGCTCTTATGGTCTGTATGAACAACTATCAGCAGCAAGGAAACCTGAGAGCCTGGGGAAAAACAATCTACTGGGACGGTGTTGACCAGTTATTTTGATGACACAGTAGGTGACCAAGATCCAGCTTTTGAATAGTAGATAAGCATGGCAAATCGCTGTTATGGTCTTCCTCATTTGTAACCATCCTAGAATGCTGTAGAATGACTATGGTTAAACCGTGAAATGTTTGGGGTATGGGCACGTCAACTAAAGACCAGGTTGTGCAAGCTGGAAAGGAAGAGAAGGGAAGGGGAAAATGGCCTTGTGCAACGTGACGTGCAACATTTTACCAGAAGGCAGCAGAAGCCATTTGGCTTTTGCAATTTATTTTTGTTAGTGTGGTCATATATAGAAGTCTGTCACAGCAACTGCTACAAGCGTTTATCATATTTTTTTATCAAGACGCTTTTTTGTTTTAAAAAAACCATAACCATAATTAATCATCAGTGCAGCTAGCTAGGAAGCAAAAGGTTAACAGCAAATTCTGTTTCACTGGTTAAAGATGCTACTCTAGCAGCATTTGCTCAAATGGTTGTTTTACACATGCAGTGGCATCATCCAGTTTAAATCCTGCTGTGTTTCTTTGCCAACAACTGCTAGTGAACATTTGCCCACCTTCCCTGCTGCTGAGTAGTATCAGGATTAGATGCAGGGAGGCGAGCAGGCTTACAACTTCATCTGTTGGCACCACAGGAATGCAGGAGCAGAACAGCATGGCAATAGGGAAAACTTTCAAAATCATCAATTTTAAGATCTTACCTCAAAATGGCTATTTCCTGGCTGGGGGGAAGAGTATCTTTCCCCAAATGTGCAAGGAAAAAGAAAGAAGCATCAAGAAGAAAATCTTTTGCAAATAAAGACATGATCAGTATTTATTTATTATCCAACCTAGCAGGCAGGTGGATGTCTGTAAAACTGTTCTGAGAAGCAGATTTTGATATGGGAGGAGCGCCTGTCAAGAAAACGCTATTCTTATCTGGCTCTGGGAATAAAAATTTAGGGAGCTTTAGTACATCTTGGACTTTTTTTAAGATGATGGATAGCTTGCGGCAACAGGTGTTTTCCTCCCCTCGCCAAAGGAAGCCACTTTTCCCTCAGTTCTTAGCAAAAGTCTTTTTGAATGACATAAATACAGAGAAACGCCTTCGGAGTAGGGAGACAAGTAGAGACAGACAGCTGGGTTCTCTGAGCACTTATATTAGCTCTTACCCGTGCTTAGGAACAGCTGACATCTGCTTCCTGAACTCCATACATTTCTTACAGGTGCTTACCTTCGCAGGTATCTGACCACCTCAACCACTTGTCTGTACTCACAGGGCAGAGGAGAGACTGTAAATTAGCAGAGGGCCAAAAGACAGCAAAAGGTGGCATCGCTTGCCATTGAGTTCCTGTGCTGGAAGCTCTGGATACGCTGGTCAGATCCAGACTTGTTGCTACAGTGGGTGAGCTGAGCTGCACCCCCTTTCCCAGCAGAGCTTTCTCAGCTGGCTGGCAGCAGACGATGGAGCTGGGAAGCGGGGGTGGCAAGCAGACATCGCTTTTTAGCTCTAAACATGGCATTCAAGTTTCCTCATAGGTTTTTAAAGTAGCTGAGTACACAGTTAAACAGAGAAATAATCTGTCTCCCATCCTATCTTTTCTTGGTGTCTGTCCTCTGTAAACACATGGCAAGCATCTCCGTTACTGACTTTGAATCGGAGTCCCCTGTGATTTGTCTGATGACAGTGATGCCTGTTCTTCATAGTTGCTTTAGTATTTCACCTCCCATGCTCAAACACTGCTCAGCTGTGGCACCAAACAATCAGCTGAAATTGCACATCGGCAACTACAAAGTAATTGAGATTTTTTTCAGATTAAAATAGATTGTGACAAACTAGGTGGACAGCTCCAAAGCAGCCGTTACGGTCTGTAGTAACAGTGTCTGCACTAAAGAGCTCTTGACCGCGTATTTATGCAATAGACTTACTAGCTGTAAATGAGCTGTTGCATCTTTCAATTAAGTAATGCATACTGTCAAGAGTGAAAGGATAAACCTAAAGGAATTATTGTTATCTAGTGCAGTAATTTTCATATTCTTACACTTCAACAAACTTTTTTCCTTAGACCAATTGTTTTTCTATTTGCTTAATGCTGTTAATAGGAAGCACACAGTCAATACTGAATGACATGCTGAGGATTTGTGAAGTCTGCACAAAATACTATGGCAACCTTAAAACATCATCTGTAGCTCACCTGGACAGGCTAGAGTTGGTACAGCTTGAATCTCACATTTATGCAGTTGTTTGGAACAGCAGCAAGAAGCGTAACAAGTAACTGAACGTTCCCTGTTTTGTGGTTGTTGCTCACTTTACTGTCATCCCCACATGGGCTGATGTTCAGCGTGGGATGGTAGCTCCTAGCACTAGTTTTGTGAGGAAAATAGCTACTCTAACACTTACCTGCTTCAGCTGTTTTGCTATTTCAGCATTGCTTCTAGTTTCAGAGCTGTCCTGGAACTACCTGTAAGACCAGTCCTTTGGGTTTCCAAACTTTTTGATCACTGGCCTTATCAGTGAAATATTTTTGAGCATGTACCCTTACTACTTTACTAATACATTATGCACAAAAATAATAATTAAAAAAGGATGAGATAAAGGTGGAATAAATACTGCTTTGAATTCTTTTTCACTTTATTTAAAGTACAGATGATCACTGTACATTAGGCTCCTCCTAGCTGCCACCTTCCTGAGCCCAACGACTCCAGTTAAATGAAAGTACTCAGGCACTTAAGAGAGCAGCGGTTTATGTCACAGGCTAAAGTGAAGAGAGGTAGAGCTTCCTTTACAGCCAAGGCTCCTAAAGTTGCAAAGCTGCTCAGACCTCTTTACTCATATTTACTCCTGCTGAGCAAGGAGAGAAATCTGCCGATCTCTCTGAGTTTAGCCTCAGAGGAAAGAATAATTATTTCTTGATTCATTCAGACAACCAGCTGAAAAAGGTTTTGTCTCCTTTCAGATTTGATTGTCTCCTTACAAATGCTGTGGACCTGTTGGCAGCAGTGTAGGTAAACCTACTATTAATACATCTTTATGGGTTTGTGGTAGCCTCCTCCTGCTATCCCAGTCACGGTTTGATAGATTGGAACAGTACAGTTTGAAACAGAGTGGCACTTTGGAGGAAAAGAAACCACATGCCAGCACCAGAAAAGGCTGGTGTTGAATTAAGGCTTTATGGAATTTCATGGAATTTCTGGATACTATGTGGACTATTAGGTAACTCAATATATTCTTCCTTTTTGCATTCTGTTTAAATATACAAGCTTTGGGTTTTCTGTATTAATCCTTAGTAACTTGTCTTTGAAGGTATGTTGATTATGTAAAAGTAGTCTTGAAAGAAGAGGTTTTAAGAAATGTCTTAAAGGAGGAGGTTGCTGCGTGGAAAACATTTGTGAGCAGCCATTTAGTGGCTGATCAAGGTGAAGATGATGAAGCTGATGATTAAGCTACTGCACCTGAATGAAAAGAAGGTAGAGAACAAGACAGGAGAACAGAAACAGTATGGATTGTGCAGAGCTGGTAAGGAAGACAAGTAACACAAAGTGATGGTCAAGGTAAGGGGAACAAAACAAATTGATCTAGAGGGTTAATAGCAACATGTTCTTCTGTATCTCCTGAAGTCTGAAACCTATGTTTAGGTTCTATAGGAGTGGATAGACCATAGCTGATGAAAAGGGGAGAGAATAGGGCTGTTTCTTCTGCTTGGTGATTCGACTGTGAGGAGGAGAGTAAACCGAATGAGCTTATGTTGTCTTGCTTAGCCGTGCGCTTCCCTAGAGCCTCTTTATTCCTTGTTTGTGGTGTAGCTTGTTACTTGCTTTATCCCCTTTCACAAGGAGGAGAGAACAGCTTGGTTAGTAGTAGCTGGTTTGTGTGGCTGGCCTCTTTGACAGAGCAAGTAACAGTGGGAAGGAAATTAACCCTTGGTGGGAAGAGTGAGAGAACCCCACCTTGCCGGAGGATGCGGCCAGGAAAGAGGTGTACCAGGGAATACAGAGGATGGACTGTTGTGGTGTTGGCTCTTGTGGGGGGTGGATCTCTGGGAGAAGAGATCTCTTGGTCCGCTCATGTGGAAAGGTGGAGTGTTAGGTCTGTGTTACAAAGAACTCTCTCATGGGAAAAAGAAGAACATTGGTTGTCTGGAGAACAATGAGCAGAGTTGAGAGTTCTTGGGAGTCCTGATCTTGGTTCCCTTGTGTCAGTTAGTGAGCTCTACACAAACCACTTTGTACCACAAACCAGTTTGTGACTACAGCAAACAGGAATTGGGAAAGTCAGCTGTTCTCATCTGTGAGCCAGGATTTCTTACTGTTTCTGTAAGTGGCTTTCAAAGATACCTGATAATTTTCTGGATTGTGACACGTATCTCTGAAACTAAAATCAATAAAGGGAAAATCTGAGAAAGTATGATATGAGGAGGGAAAGAAGTGTTTGTATTTTTGTCATAATCTAAGCAAAAATAGCAGACTGTACATAAAGGTTTGTGAATATCAATTTCTGCTGTTAGTCATTACCATTGATCCCTTTGTTTAAAAAGATGAGACTTGCTGAGACTGCAAGGGTTTATATTGAAACCACGCAAACAACTTGACCAGTATCATCCTGAAGTATTAAGTTCTGCAACAACATATGTCATTCATCTAACTGGGAGAGGGTTTCGTAAAGACTATATTTACATATGATTCCACAGGGAAAAAAAAATGTAGACCATCAAAGATGTTGCAATTAGGGTTTGGCTCTAGATCCAAAATATTTATGAATTGACACTGATGTTGTAAGTCTCTTATGAAACATTCATTCACAAGTTTGATTACTAAAAAAAAAAAATGTCGTTTACAGAAGAAATAAGTTATGAAGGAATCAAATTTCATACAAGAAACTCTGGAAAACAAGACCACAAATGACAAAACACGCTATTTAGAGCCCAGATGGCTGCATAAAATAAATAGCCGTTTCCTCGGTGGAAGCATAGGCAATTTGGCTGTGTGAAGCTACAATTCCAGCAGAGATCCCTGAAACAGATGTTAATATTGCTTGTGCATGGAAACTTTACTAAAAAGCAAGATGTTCAGGTAACATGAACGTAATGACTGATGACCTCAGATTTCTTTGTCTGTAGGGGATATGCACTTAAAACCATAATGTGACTGTTGTAGAGCCTGGAATGTAAATATCTGCATGCATGTTATGAAGAGCTAACACATGTGGCTGCCTAGGATGTTTGAGATGTTTGGGTAATTTCCCTTTTGCTGTAACTGGTAGCCCCGTGAAATATATTTAAGAAGAAAAATTCAAGCTGAACCTATCTGTAAATAGATAGGGATATGTAGATACAGGCCTAGATATCATCATCATCATCATGGCTTGGCTTCGCGGACGAAGATTTGGGAAGGGCTTTGCCCACGCTTATTGCAAGCGCGTTGATGGCTGAAAAGGCCAATGCGGGATAGGCAAGACCGGTTGCAAAGAGCACACCGGAGGGTCTCCTTGGGTGGTATAGTCGAGGCACGGTTCTTTCTGCGCTGTCTTTTCTCCTCGAGCCTGATTCTACGCGTGCTCTCAAAGGAGACAGCAGCGTTATGTATGGTGTGTCTCCAAATCTCCCGATTGGAGGCCAGGGTGGACCACTGATGGTGGTCAATATGGCCTAGGCTGAGGTGTTGTTTCAGGGAGTCCTTATATCTCCTCTTTGGAGCTCTTCTCTTGCGGCAGCCGGTGGCAAGTTCACCATAGAACACGATCTTAGGGAGGCGGTGATCCGCCATCCTGGAGACGTGCCCTGCCCAACGCAGCTGCGTTTTCAGCAACATGGCCTCAATACTGGTGACGTCTGCCTGTTCAAGGACAGCAATGTTAGTCACGTAGTCAGTCCAGTGGATGTTTAGGATTGTGCGGAGGCAGCGCTGATGGAAGCGTTCGAGGAGTCGCAGATGGTGGCGGTAGATGACCCATGATTCAGACCTGTACAGAAGAGTAGGCAGTACCACGGCTCTGTAGACACTGATCTTTGTACTTTTCTTCAGGTGTTTATTGCACCAGACTCTTTTATGGAGTTTTCCGAAAGCTCTGTTTGCCTTTGCTATTCTGTTGTCGATCTCTTTGTCGATCGTGGCATCTGAGGAGATGATGCTACCCAGATAGCTGAACTGCTGGACTGGCTGAAGCTCTGACTCGCCAATGGTGATGTGGGGATGATGGTAATCATCTTGTGGTGCTGGTTGGTAGAGAACTACTGTCTTCTTCAAGCTGACTTCCAGCCCAAAAAGCTCAGCCGCCTCTGCAAAGCAGGATGTTAAGCGCTGCAGAGCTGCTTCTGTGTGGGCAACAAGGGCGGCATCGTCAGCAAAAAGCAGCTCGCGGACAAGGTGATTCAGGGTCTTGGTGTGGGCCTTCAGTCGCCTTAGGTTGAAAAGGCTCCCATCGGTACGATATCGGATATAAATGCCGTCTTGTTCGTCGAGGTCTGCCGTGGCCCTTTGGAGCATCATGCTGAAGAAAACCGTGAATAAAGTTGGTGCGAGAACGCAACCTTGTTTCACACCATTGGCTATTGGGAAGGGCTCAGAGAGTGCATCGCCATATCTGACTTGGCCGCGCTGCCCCTCATGTAACAGGATTATCATTTTGAGGAACTTGGGGGGACATCCTAATCGTTCCAAGATCTGCCACAGACCTTTTCTGCTCACAGTGTCAAAGGCTTTGGTGAGATCAACGAAAGTTACATAGAGACCCTTGTTCTGTTCCCTACACTTCTCTTGCAGTTGTCTGAGAACGAATACCATGTCTGTGGTACTTCTGTTGGCTCTGAAACCACACTGACTTTCAGGTAGAAGTTCTTCTGCGATAGCGGGTACCAATCTGTTCAATAATATTCTTGCGAGAATTTTTCCAGCAATGGAGAGCAGAGTTATGCCTCGGTAGTTTGAGCAGTCTGACTTTACTCCTTTTTTCTTGTACAGGGTGATGATGATTGCATCACGGAGATCTGGTGGTAGTTCGCTTTGTTCCCAACAGCGCACAACTAGCTCGTGAAATTTAGTATGGAGCGTTTGGCCTCCATGTTTCCAGATTTCAGGCGGGATTCCGTCGACCCCAGCTGCCTTGCCGGTTTTCATCTGTTGTATGGCCTTAAGGGTCTCTCCCATAGTAGGGGCTATATCCAATTCATTTTTCACCGTTTGTTTTGGGATGAGCTGGATTCCTGAGTCTTGGACTACACGGTTGGCACTGAAGAGAGTTTGAAAGTGTTCAGACCATCGATTCAGGATGGAGGTTTTATCTGTGAGAAGCGTTTGGCCATCTGCGCTGAGTAGGGGGCTTTGAACTTGGTGTGTGGGTCCGTACGCTGCTTTCAGAGCCTCATAGAATCCTCTGTGGTCACCCAAATCTGCGCATAGTTGAGTCTTTTTTGCTAGGTTGAGCCACTACTTGTTCTGGATGTCTCGAAGTTTCTGTTGGAGTTTACTGCATGCAAGACGAAAGGCTGCTTTTCTTACATGGCAAGATGGTTGAGCGAGGTGTGCTTGGTGAGCAGATCTCTTCTTTGCCAGCAATTCCTGGATCTCTGGATTGTTTTCATCAAACCAGTCTTTGTTCTTCTTTGTGGAGAACCCTAAAAATTCTTCGGAGGACTGCAGGATGCTATTTTTAATATGTTGCCAAAGCGCTTCAGGAGAAGAGTCTAAGGGACAGTCTTCAAGCCTAGTTTGAAGGTTTGCCTGGAAGCTGTCTCTCAGTGCAGCTGTTTGAAGATTGTTAACTTGGAGCCTCCTCCTCAGAATGCCGCCCCTCTTAGGTTTGGGCTTAAAATGGAGGTTAAGTTTGCAGCGCACAAGGCGGTGGTCTGTTTGACATTCTGCACTAGGCATCACTCAGGTGTGACAGACATCGCGAACATTTCTCTGGCGCACTAAGATATAGTCAATGAGGTGCCAGTGTTTAGATCGAGGATGCATCCAGGTTGTCTTCAGGCTGTCTTTCTGCTGGAAGAGAGTGTTGGTGATGGTAAGCTGCTGCTCAGCACAAAACTCTAGCAAGAGGCGACCGTTGTCATTGCAGTTTCCAACTCCATGCTTGCCTAGTACTCCTTTCCAGGCTTCAGAGTTCTTACCTACTCGGGCGTTGAAGTCACCAAGGATTATGATCTTATCATCTGCAGGAACCTTTTGAGTAAGGCGGCGCAGATCGGTGTAGAATTTGTCTTTTTCTGTAGGGTCAGCTTGGAGAGTTGGGGCATATATGCTGAAGAGAACAACATGTTGCTTGTTGTGTAGCGGGAGGCGTAAGGAGATAATGCGGTCGGAATGACCTGTTGGCAAATTTTCAAGTTTAGAGGCGATGGAGTTTTTAATCATGAAGCCAACTCCGGAATGATGACTTTCGGTTTTGGGTTTGCCTGACCAATACAGTGTGTAGCCGGCACCATGTTCTTTAAGGCTGCCTTCCTCATGAAGGCGAACTTCACTGAGAGCAGCAATGTCGATGTTGAGTCGTGACAGTTCGTGAGCAATTATAGCAGAACGGCGTTCAGGACGCCCACTGTCTGCTGTATCGAGCATGGTTCTGATGTTCCAACATGCGAGTGTCAATCTGGACACACCTTTGGAGGCAGGTGTATGCCTTTGTCTCTTTGTCTTTGGTTGACCGCAGAAGAAGATGTCCGTTGGCCGCGGCTAGCCAACCGGATTGGAAGGGAGATGAGCTTTGGTTAGGCCACCTTTTCTAGGCCCCTCTCCATGTGGAGCAAGCAGTGCTCTCCTTGAAAAAGGCTGCTTGGTCATTCAGGATGCTGCCGAACGAGACTGTCATCTCCCGGGTCAGTCTCAAGCGACCAATGTCCTGAACCGCCTGCATGCAGGGTTGGGTCTGCGGCTTCCAGTGACATCTTTCCACCTGCCGTTTCGTCCCTTGCCTGACGCTACAGGGCTTTGCAAACGTGAGTACACCCTTCAAGCCTGCACGGTGGATTTTTTAGGTGAGGCGCAGCGTGCGCAAGACTGGCCCCACCCTTTACACCTGAGGTTCATCTGCCAGGGCCTAGCGAGCTTGGACGGTGACAGCGAAGTCCTCAGATCGTAGGTTTGGTTAGAGTATCCTTCTCTTAGATGGATGGCCTTACAGGGCTAAACGAGCTCCATCTGCCCGGGTTTGGAGTTAGAGTTGTCCTTCTCCTAGGATGGTTGCCCAAAGGCTAGTGAGCCCATCCTGCCCGTGGACACACTTTGTCTGACCCTTCAGTTGAGACCTGTCAGGCTTGGGAGACCCTACCGGAGGCATATGCCACCACCAGCATAGCTCTCAACTTCGCAAGGGCACGCAAGCTCTTTCCCCACGGCAAGGGAGTGCCCATGAAAGAGAGGCCTAGATAGATATAAAGGTATAATGTCCTTACCTGTATAGAGCAGAAACAAGAAATTAATCACCTTCTTCATGTCACATTAACTTAATTGTCCTGAGTTGATGTGTCTGTCTTTAAAAAAGTCTGTGTTATCATTTCTGATGTACCTGGTCAGGCTAAATAACCCCCTAATTTTAGCAGGAGCAAACCCTACTCATCTTTTCCTTAGTTTGATTCTTGACTCAAACTTCTCTTAAGAAATGTGAATGACAGCAGTACATTTTTCTGGAGGCAATTCTAAGAGTTTGTCAGCGGAACGTGTTTTCTCCATATAGTAAGAAAGAAGAGTGGCAATTTTGAAAAAACCTGTGGTTACAGTTCTTCTTCAAAAGTTCCCATGATTTCCATTTAGTAAGTGTGGTACCGCAGTCTCCTGATTGACGGTAGCAAGGCACATCTCGTATGGCTTGCACTTCTGTAACATCTTGTTGGTTGCTCCCGTTGCAGCCTGTTCCATGGAGACTCTAAATAACAGAACTTCCCGCAATGCCAATGTGTGTTTTTGAGTGGCTATGGAAGTGCTGTCATTAACTCCAGGGCATGCAAGATAAGGTGGCAAGGTCCTTGTTTTGAAGCAGTAATGAGCTGCAGAGCTTACAACATCTGCTGAACACGGGAAAACTTAACATGGCCACATGAATACTGCTGGAACTAAGGGAAAGACTGCCATTTACTCAAGTTTTGGGTGAGCTGTATGGAGACCAGTGGGTAGTGGTGAAGTCTGACAACAGGTTTTCCCCTTCCCCTGTTTGAAAATAGATCCAGAAGAAGAGACTCTAAGGAGAGGGATTTACACCACAGCCAGTGGTCAGAACACATACCTAAAGTACTAGAGATTTGCATCCAGTTTCTTGCTCAGCCTGAGGTGATTCAGCCCCCAGCAGACTATTCTGAAACATGGGTGCTCTGGGGAAATCCATCATCTGCACAGCTGTGTTCACAATTTGATGAGGAAACACTGGAGTTCCTTGCAGCAGGGTCAGCATTCATGCTAGTGTTGTTAAAATGTAGCATACTCCAAGGTTTAGTCAGTAAGAATTTAGTGTTCTTGGATGTGAAGAAAACAGAGTTTATGCAGCAAGTCATGTTATCCGTGTCACTAGCTCAGTATGCTCATTGTCATGGATGTCTGAGGCTTTGTTAGGCTCCTAGGCTTTGGGCTGATCTCAAGAGGTCCCTGAGGCAAAGCACCTGCAAAGCATTTTGCAGTTCTCTGGGTAAAACAGGAGATTCCTCTCTCCTCAAAAAGAATAATATGAAATTCTAGATCCAAATTTTTATTCGCCTGTACTGGAACAATTTCAGCAGAAGACAATTTTGTCATTACTACATGGTTTAGAGCAGCAGATTTGCTACTCAAGTGTGTTTATTGACTTTAAGATGCCCCAGTAATCTCCCACGTCAGACTAAGGAAAAAGAGAAAATACTCAGCAAAGACTACAGGTGAAAGGACCTTGATACTTGAGAGATTAACAGAATATGTAAACCACTGCAAGGGGTTTGATAACATATGTGGCAGAGAGCTACTGCTTCTCTGCCGGATGGTGTTGGAACTGCTCCTTGATTGTTTGTGTTGAGCAGCCTCTCCCCTGAGCAAGCAGTAGACTTATGCTGTCTTGATAAAGGAGGTTCTGGACTCTCTCCCCAGCCTTACAGGCTGGTTCTGAGACATCTTGTTCAGCTCGTCGACAGCGAGTGAGCTCTGAAAGGATACCAGTTACTGCAAAAGTCTTTGTCTTCCAAGGCTTAGTGTCTCTTGGTTAGAGCAGGGGAATGGGCAGTAGAGCATCGTAATTCAGAATCCTAAATCATTCACTTGGCCGTTTTCCTTCTGAGTAGCTCCATCTGTAATAACAGACATATGCCTGTGCAGGAAACTGATATCTTCAGCTAAAAGTCTAGTATAAAATACACATTTTCTAAGAAAGCATCAGAAATCTTTCAAAATAATGCTTTATGCTAAGTTGCAATGCTTCTACTGTCATATGATACTGCTTCTCTAAACACACCTAAGTCGCTGACTCCCCAAGCTAACCACCACACATCCCGGTATTAATTTCAGCAATCTTGACACCTCTGTATCATAGTGTTACACTTCTTAACTCAGCTGTCAGCATGCAGTAAATGTGGTGGTACTGTCAGCCCACACAGACTAGGGCTTAGTATCACAAGGAGAGTGTTTTGTACGCTCGCTCTGAGAAATCCCATTTTTATATGCTTTCTACCTTTACAGTAACAATGGTCTGGGTTTGCTGCTCATCGGTAATGTCTAGTGCTAATACTCTAAAAAAACCTAACTATTTTTTGCTGATTCTTCTTCTCCAAAGAATCCCTTTGATATTGAACGAACAAGGTCTGAAGCTGTTTCTTCAGTTCCAGAGGAAACGCGTGTCTACTGGTAACTCTTGCAACTGGGACACCTGTTAGTCTGACCGATGAGACAATAAAATCAGACTCAAATTGCTTTATTCAGTAAAGATAAGTAGATAAAACCACAGAAAATAAAGTCACAGTAAAGTAAATTCTTGCTCCATTCACAGCTGTTGGTTTAATGGAATTGCCTCTCATGAAAAGCACAGCTGCTCCAGGCCTGCCGGCAGCACGCACCTCTGCGTGGGCTGGGAGGGGGCTCTGGAGCTGCAGCAAGGCTTGTCCTAAGCAGCCACGGCTGCCTTCAGAACTGACCTGAATTAGAATGGGCATCTAGAACTGGAGCAAGGAACTGAGCGCTTTGACCAAACCCCGCTGGTGGTCATTTGGTTGGAAGCTCAGCTGAGGGCTTGGTTTGCAAATTGCTCAGCCCGTGTTTGCTGGCAGACCACCGTCCCTGCGATGGTAGTAGGTCTTACACAACTTTCTGTAGTCTGCCCTTTAGTAACTTCAGTGCATCTTCTTACTATAAGTGAGCACGTGTCCTCACAAGCTGGTAGAGCTTTCCAAGCTAGACTCTTAGCCTTGGTGCACGAGTGTTATTGGCATCTTGTGTTTGCAGACAACGTGGCCAACATCTCTGCAGGCTCAATTAGTTGTGTGTAGAAGTGCGGTGTTAGACATGGATCCAATTCTCCAATGTGTGACTGCGGTCAGTAGTTACACGTATAGGGCTTTTTTTCCTCCCCTGTACTCACTTGGCTTTTACTTTAGAACTCCTCCTTCAGCTTATGCCACACACGTGATAGGACCCTATGCTTTAGTTTGCCATTTGTAAATGAGAATAATAAACCCCCTCATCTCACAGGGAAATTGCAAAAATAAGTCAATTAGTGTATTGGAAATGGTCTGATACTGCACTGGCAAGTACAGAAACAATGCTGATTTCAGAACTTGGTCTGAATAATATGCAAAAACTAAGGCTCTAGACCAGTAATGAACAGTGACAGAAGGAGAAATTATTGAATTGCTGTTCATTTAGTGAATGTGATTCCTGCTGTGCACTGAATGAAATTGGCCCTGGGGGGAAAATAGAAAGGCTAGGCTAACTCTTACAAAAAGAGGAAGGACTTATGGTTGCAGAGACAAGCTTAAATTTAGCATTTCCTCACTTTTGAGTGATAAGGGTGACCATCCAATGACATTTCAGAACATAGCGTGTGGGTATTTGATTTGGGTGATTTCCTAGCTTTTGAAAAGTGAACTGGATATGTAGCAATTCTGTCCTGAGGCATTGTCCTAATACCTGCTGGAGGTATCAGTTAATTGGAAGCGCTGAAACGCCTAAATCCACAAAGATCTCTCTCATTTCAGCTAAGAGAAGCTGTCCAGATGGTATTCTATCTCTCTCTGCATGGGGAAATATCATGGGGAAATACGAGCTTTGTCATGAGCAAATGGAGCTTCAATCCTGGTGGAGGAGGGAGCCTATAGTAGAAGTCATTGCACCTGGGTGGACAGTCAGCACTATCCCCGTCCTGGTTCTTTCTCTCTTTTAGCTTGGTGCAATCAAGGAATGAAGCCAAAAGACTTAGTCCACCTTTGATGAGTAAACTGGTTTGTGAAAAACAGAATGGATTATAGCTTCCTAAATGGGAACAGTTTTTCATAAGTACACCATGAAGTAGCCTTCTATTAGCTCTCCAACCTTTTCCAAAATGTGTTTTCTGGAATGGATTAATTTGGGGATTTTTAATGTTCAAAAAGCAATTGCTAGAATTTCTTGACACAGATAAAATACTTTATTTTTGCTTATCTCATCCTTGGAAAAAGCAGAAATGCTTTGGCTGAAATTCTCTAAAATGCCCACTGTGAAAACTTCAGCCCAAATCGTTACAATGGAGATAAATTGTAAACAATTGAATGCAGCATCTTCTAATGAGAGGTGTCAAGGAATATTAATAATAGATGTTATTTCCAGCCATGCCTGTAATAATACATGATAGGATATTTAAGGTAAAGGGATGCAAGTGCAAAGTGAGGCAAATGTACGCACTCATTTTTTACAGTTTAATGGAACTAATTAATGAGGCTGGCATGCTTTTGAAAATGCCTTAATTCATTCTTTGATTAAAAAGTGGAAGTCTCCCATTAGTACAAAAATATCTTTTCTAAGTTACACTTCTGGAGTCTATAAAACAGATCAGTGCTGATATAAACAGGGAATTTCAAAATTATTGTTTACATTGCGTACTATTTCTGCATCACTCATTGTGGATTTACATCATAATTAGTTTGCTCTGTTTTCCCTGCAGTGAGCTTGACTTGAAATGGGAAACTCCTCTGGATTTAACTGTTGCACCTGATTGCTTTTTTTACTTTCAGACAGTGGCTGTAAGGCGCTTTTTTTTTTTTTTTGATTTCTATGAGGAAAAAAAAATCTGCTTCTGTATTTGATTTGTCAAATGACTTCTTTTCAGTTTTGCTCAGTTTTAGGTAAGGTGACCTTTGCATTTGGGGAACGGTATTTTGATTATAAAACGCTGCTTTGGCTAGCTCAGAATTTTGTGCATATACCTTAATTTACATTATTCCCCTGCAGACCTCATTTGGGGAGTAGTGTAGCAGTTCCTCTTTAATGCCAGGTTCTGTAATTAGTATCCTCCTTCTACTTACTCACAACTTTGATAAAATATTAATTTATATTAAATAGCGTGTGTGTGTAGAGTGTGGGGGTTGTTCCCTAGCTGAAGCTGCATTCATGGAAATAACAGGGGATGGCTCCAGAGGGGAAATGTAGTTGCACCTTTGGATAAATGCATGATTCTGATACTTCTCTGCCTCGCTCTGATGGATGAAATTCTCCCCAGGCTAGAGGGTTTATGAGGTCTTTACATTCCTAAAACATCCTTGAGCTAAAGCTAAAATCCTGCCAACTTTCAAGAACTTTGTGTAGATAGTAAAGAATTTGAACGTGTTACGTAGGCATGGAGCAGTCCTGTAGCTCCTACACCACCCCTCTGCCCTTCTGCAGGTTGTCCTTCTCCCGCAGCCAGAGTAGGGCTGTCCTCGGTCAAGGCTGACTGGTTGAGCCCTTCTACTCACCAGCCCTCACCTTTGCTTTACTCCTGACCTTTCCAAAGCAGTGGGGTAGGGAAATCGGGGTGTGGGCTGAAGGGTTGCTGCTTTCTGCCAACCTACGCAGGTTCTCGGTGCTGTCCTTTCTTGTATCCCTTGAAACTGGCAGAGAAGTGAGGAGGATAATGGTGTGGTTACCTGCTATAGAGCACTGAGCTCAGCCTCAAAGCAGCCAAACAGTGGCTTCCTGCTTTTAAGCAGCCCCTTTTTCAGCTTTCTGCTACACAAAGATTCAGGCTCTGAAGTGAAGTTGCAGCCTTCCCCACCCTTGCTTACGCCCGTCATGTGGCTAGGAAGATGGTTGCAACAAGGGGGGAAGATTTTCCTTCTAGAAAGGCAGGGTAAGGTCCAGAGCATCTTGCTGGCTAAGTAGAGCAGATGGGAAGCATACCACTTTGCCCTCCTCAGCAGGTTAGAATCTGGCGGCTCGAGTAGGAGATTCAATGTGGATATGAATAAATAATAGAGAGAAGGGAAAGAAATATTTGCTCAAAACAGAGTTTACAGAATGATGTGCTCTACTGATAAATCAGTCCAAAAATACTTCCTCATTGAGAGTCATTTTTCATCTCCTTCGACAGCAGCTAGCGTCCCAATTTGACAGGCTCTCTATGGATTTCACTCCCACTATTCCTCCCTTTCCCAGCAACGTTACATCTCCCAGCTTTACTAATACAGAGCTCTTCCTCATGTAAGGAAAATAAATTAGCAATTTAGAAAGGTCGACCAGAGACAACTCATCAAAGAAGAGTCCAGAGCTGCATGAGCAGCAGCACTATCTTACAAGATCTATAAATACTTGGTGTCACCCCATGCACATCTTCCTCGGATTTTGCATTTATTTCTCCGTGCATTATACACCAACATGGGTAGCAAAATATGAAAAAGAGGAGACAGCAGAGATTAGGGGCTGGAAACATTTTCACAGCAGTATCTTGTCAGCTTTCCAGCACGGTCTGACTTATCGAGATCCAAACACTCACAGCTGGTGCATATTTTAATGCCAAATGACTGGCATGGTTGAAATTGGAATTCACAGTCTCTCAATGCACTGTACTAGCGCATTTAGTCAGCACATTGCTTTTGTGTGACTCTTTTAAAGTTAAGTTACATTTCAATGAGGGTATTTTTATGGAGGCACTGTGAACTTGCATGGAAGAGTGTGTGGCTTGGTGTGCCAAGTGGCTGTACGTCTGATTAAAATTAGAAGTAAAACAACATGAAAAACCCTGCTAATTTACTGCCCTGAAATTGTCAATTAGAGCAGTGCCAAGCAGTCTGGTGAGAGCTCCAGTTCTTCCAAAAGGCAGAAGAGCAGTGCCAACCCTGAAGCAAAGGAAAGTGGAGGAAATATTTGTCAACTCTATCCAATAACTGGTCACGTAACAACTGGGCAGTAAATTCTCCAACCTGAGCTGTTTGGCTGATAGGTGGAATAATGCCTGGTTTTGTGGGGGCTTGGAAGCTTGGTGGTTTGGTGTTTTGGTTTGGTTTTTTTTTTGGTTGTTTTGTGTTTGGGTTTTTTTTCAATTTCAAAAATTTTCCATCACTGCATTCTTTTTCACTGGTGATGGGTTGCTGTGTAACTTGGTGCTGAGCTGCATGTTCTACAATGCCATGTTTCCTCAAGAGCTCGCTATATAATGTTGTATTGTCAATGAAATTTGAAATAATAATCAATTTCTTACAATGACGCTAGAGAAACGTTTTGGGACAAGCTGCTTCCACAGGGTGGTAGCTGGCGTGTATCAGTCCTCTGAAATTCAGTGGCCAGAAAGATGAAGGCCACTTCCCTTTTTGGAAGTGCAGTTCAGTTCTGTAGTAAGATCTTGCCTTGATTTTGATTGAACACAGCTAAGAGTACCACTGTGGGGTAAGGGTCCTCCCGAGGAGGAGTCCTCTGGCACAGCTACTGAGACTGTCAGCTGTAGGGGGGCGCCTTTGGGATCATCATTCTAATGATATTGCTGGAAAGGGTTGTGTCACGCAGTGCTGTGTGTTTGGGGGTAGGCTCTCACAGCTTACGAAGGTCCCAAACACAGCATAAATTATTCTAGAGTCATGGAGCAACTCAGACTTAGTTCATTAAAATTCTTACTAGACTATGAAATTAATTTAATCCAATTCAATTCAGTGGAAGCAAGATTCCATGATGAGAGATGCTTTTGAACTCTCCAGACCTACAAGAGTTTTCAGTTTTATTCATGTGATCCATATGTTTGCAAACAGTTATCACACTGGATTAATTTGACACAGAGGGAGGGAATGAATCAGCCAGTACGTCTATTATAACCCAAATTTGGTGGGACTTTATTTTGTGACCTGCTTTCTCTGCTTTTTCTTATTTTTTTTTTTTCCCCAGTCCTAGATTCCATTTTCTTTTAATGACTGCAATAGATTCAGACTCAGACTTTAAGGGTGAAAAATCTGTTAATTAAACATCTTAGCAAAAAAAGTTGGGGGGAGGGAACAATACAGAAGGTAAGTTATGACTCTATCAAGAAGTAGAGTTAAGATGGGGCAGCTATTGAAGACCACGTAGAAAACAAAATGAGCAATCAGTGTCATAGGACACTAAGTGGAACGGCGGAAGTATCCAGGCCAACACTCCCGCATGCTGCACTGGACAGATTGAACAATCCCTGCCATTAATGTCTTTACTTCCTTGTGGAAATCTGCGCTAGGACAGAAAGATGTGTTTCGAAGAGTGACAGGAGAATATGGTCAAACACCGAAGTAGGAAGGGGAGATAAAGGGAAAGGACTTCAACTTGTCTCAAAAAAGTAGTTGGGGTTTGGTTTGCTTTTTTTATTTTTTTGTCTTGGAGACTGGTCTGATAAATGAGAACCAGATTGGCTGGCATTTGTCCCCACCTATGTCAAAAGCTCTTGTCTCAGGAACTAGTGAGGTTCAAAGCTAGGACCTCAGCAAGGCCTGAAGTCTGGCTACTCTGCAACCTGAATGAAAAAAAAAAAACCAAAACTCAGTGTCTAATTTTTTTTTCCCTGAGGTTCAGAGCACGTACACTTCCCAGTGGTCTTAGCAGTTTCACTACTACCTTCAGTGGAAGCAAGATCAGACCATGAACAGTGTATTTTACTGTGGTCATCAAATGCACTACGTGTATGGCATAGGGAAAAGAAAAATGCCAGTGCTATAGTGTGTGGTACTTAGCCCATATTACAGGCTTAGACTGGTGCTTTGCAGTATTATGGAACAATTCATTAATGTATAAAATTGTGAGAAGAAATCGATATTTTGCACCCAGGAGTTGTAATTAAAAAAAAAAATTAAGTTTAAGAACAACTTTGAGTTCTTTCACAAAGACATCTCTGGTTGTCAAGAAAAGCTGAAGTAACACAAGGACCAAATTATCTATGTTGTCTTGCAGCCAGCATGTTCAGTTCTTGCAAGTCCCATTCTGGTTGAGTGCAGAAAGAATTAGTTATGTCCAAAAGACAAGGCCCCTACCAAATAATCTGGGACAGCTGCATTGGTTTTGGTATTCAGTTCAGTGGGAGCAGGAATAGGGCTGTGATGGGTCAATATAAAGTGAAATGATTTCTTGGCTTAAGCATTTGTATTTTACTCTTTATTTGAAATTCATGTTGCTTTCTTAGGCTCTCATTCCTGCACTGATTCAAAGATAGGATATATGCCAACTGTGGTTCTTTGCATGTCTCTGGTGTTACAGATATTTAATGGGCTTTAACATAATTTATTACCAGTAGAGAGCAGTCTGAGATTACAATTAATATCGGGTGTTGCATAAGGAAAATATGGTTAAGCCATACGTACAATACACGGTGCAGAATTAAACTGTTAATTTTAAAGCAGACATCATGGGTACTTGTAAAAGTAGCTTATTTTTGCCAGTTGGGTCTTTACTCAGCAAATATCGGAAACTTTTGAATATGGCCTAAAATGAAATAAAACATGGTAGTGTTCATTAGAGTTTAAATTTTAAATGGGTGACTGCTGGAGGTCGTATTTCTATCTTCCCTTGTTTAAAAACAGATCCCTTGCAAATAGTATTTATGGGTCATGGTTTTCTCTAGTTTCTAAGTTTGAAACTTGATGAACAGTGAGCAGACCATTATATTGTTGCCTTCATTTCAGTTTGCTTAATTTATTCTTATTAATTTTCAAATTACAAACATAAAGCCTGGTTTTTATCAGTAACTTCATACAGAGTGTTTCATTCATACTGATGAAAGATTTAAGAAATACTAATCATTGACAAAACCAATAAACTGAATTATTGACTTTCAATCTTGTCCTGTTTAGAAGGCATTAATCTACATACTAAATCATGTCATCATTACAATTCTGTCCATCTTGCAGTTTTCATCATTTTTCGTACCGTGTCTTCTAATTACTCTGCCCTTCCTGTACTTGATGGGCTTGTTTTCAGATGCTGTTTTGTTTTTTGGTTTACCCTATAACATAGTCAATGCTGTAACGTTACCACATGATCCAATAGACAGATGGGGCTGTTAAAGGCAAATCTCCAAAATCTTTAACTCCTGAATTTAGTCTTTCTGGAGCTAAGAGCAGCAGGTTACCTAGCCATATCCAAAGAAAGACACGTGTATGCTGTACAGTCAGCCTCAGTCTGGAGCAGGATCTAAACAGGGTTTATTTTATTTTATTTTTCTTAGGTTCCCACTCTCTTATGGCTGCAGCTCACCTCTTGTGCACTTTTCTTGTGCCAGGGATGCTCTGTCATCCTCTCCCAGCTGAGCAAGAACTCTCCTGCTCTCTGCAGTGATACAGTGGGCAAGGAATTGCAGGGCTCTTCTTACCCTGCCTCTTCCCTGCACAGGCCAGAGGTATCAAATGAAGCTAAAGCACAATTGAGACTTACTCCCGTATGCGTAACTCAGGTTCAAAACAGACCTATGTGCATGGCTGAGATGTTTATATATGGATGGTCAGGTCCTCGGGCTGAAGAAAGCATGTAGGAACAGAGCTGAATCAGGAGTGTAAACACCTGTCTCTAGAGAGATGAAACAGTAGGTGTGTACTGTATATATTCGTTAGTATAGGAACAAAAAAGCGTGTGACCCATCCCTCCGAATGCCTAATCCAATTCCTTTAATCACTGAAGAGCTTTTTAAGACCTCTCCAACGAAGTTCAACTTACTTGCAACTCCACTAGGCATCAACAGACCGATGTGGGTCTGCAGGAATCTTTCTAAGCATAAAATCATACTGATAATGACAACTTCATCAAAATGACATAATTTAGTCCTTAAAGCCCTGAAAGGTGTGCATGGCCCACCGAGCACTAGTGCCCAGCTGTCTTTACAGCACTCCGGTGGGGTAAAGGGTCAGGGGGATGTTTAATTCATGTACTTGGTGATGTTGAAATGGTAAGGGAAATCAATCTGAAATAAGAATTTGATTTGTTCTGCAGTGGTCTATAGAACCCCAATGCATCAGTTCGAGGAATAGCATAGATTGGAGATGTGTTGAATTGTATTCTTCTGGTTTACTTTTTGTCTATGCTTATAGGAAAAACAATTGGAAAGTGGCTTAATTTTAAGGGGGCAAAGAAGCGAAGTTCTAAAGGAGCACTGTTATAATGAAAAGAAAACCCAAACATTAAAGGAAATAACAGGGCTTTGTTTCGGGCTGAGTCAAAATTCGTCGTCTGGTCCCACCATCGCTTTATTGGTGCTGCGCACCAAGGGTGTCCTCTGCTTGACTTTTTTGTCTGTGCTGAATTGATACATACGCAAACACAAGCTTGAGCTGGCAAGAACGTTTTGCCTTACCGCCAAAAGCACTGCTGGTGCAGAGACACCAAGACTGAAAATTTTGCATATTTTAACTGTGTCTGTAGTCTTGCATTAATATGCTTATTAGCCTTTAGTCAGAAACTGGTTTTATCACAGTTTAAACTTTCCTTATAGAATGTGCTTGGTATGGTATTATTTAAATCTATACAGAGGATTAAATAGGTAATCACCAACCTCCTTTGATGCCAGATTTCTTGTTTATATACTACTAGGTTTTCCTATTTGAGTGATATAAATAACCAAGACAGAGACCCAGCTTGCAAGAGCCTATCTGGGTCTTTATCACTGAACAGAAGCTGTCACTTCATGGGTGCGGTTCACTTGTTTCTTTCATGTATTTCTTGCTCTAGCGTCAGCCAAGCCTCATCCCATGAGAACTTGTGGTTGCTGTTTTTCTCAGTGCTTCCTTATCTCAGGTTCCAGGGTTGTCTTTTTTTAGCTCTCTTGTTGTGTTGCAATCTCTCCACAGGTTCCTGAAATACAGAGCAATAGGGCAGTTGGGGGGCATTGTTTGACTCTCTATCTTCGATGGGATATGTTTTACCTCTCTGGTTTTGGGGGGAATTGATAATTAAAGATGAGAGGCTTGTTGCTGTAGCCTAATGTAGGAATACTTTAGAATCAGAAAGCAAACATCGCAGTACTCAAGAGGAAATGAAAGTTCAAGAATGTCCGCATTATTAATCACTCACATTGTTTCTCTCTGTGACAAAAATAATCTGTATTTTCTATGGCTCTGCATGAGTATTTACTTTTTTTTTTTTAATATCAGTGTATTTTTTTAACACAGTTTCCTCTTATTGGCACTGTTGTGCTCTAGATGCCTATGGGAATCTCACTTAAGGGAAAAAGATTTATATCTAAATTCCCCAGCAATAAAATACCTGTTTGAAAAGATTTGCCTAAATTTTATGTGTAATCTGTAGATTATAAATTATTGGAGATAGCGATTGCCTTATACTCTGTGCTAGTCAGGTGCCTGGAACAATGGTGTCATTGTAAGTGGCTGTAGGTGAATAGGTATTGAAACTAATATTTCAACAGCAATGGTACTCAAAATGTGTTTTGAAAGATGATATATAAAGGGTCTATTGCAAGTCTGTAGTTTGTAAACAATATAAAAATAAAAAATATGACACTTCCCTTGCCTCTGCTGTGCCCACACAGTCAGAGAAAACATAAAACCCTAAGCCTAGGGAAAGCAGTGTTACAAAATACTCTGCTAACAAGAAATAGGATGCGGTAAGGTAGCTTTACCCTTGTGTATGCGCATCTTAATCCAGCCTTCAGTTAAGGCTGAATGTGATATTTCCTCTCTTGTAAAACAACATTGAAGTGTGTTTAGCATAGTTTTATTATAAATATGTAATATAAACAGTGCATGTAAAACCCAGGCTAATGGCAGGAATTGCTGTTGAGAGGGCTGGGTAACAGAAACAGTTTTGGGGTGGTGGACTTGGTTCTGAAGCCTCTGCCAGGAAGCATATTGCACATAGAGGCCAAACACAGCCAACTCCTCTGATGCCTGTGCTCCCTCGGTGTCGGCATCTTATCTGCAGGTCCCTAGCTTACGAGCTTGGAGGAGAGCAGAGGACCAAGGGGAAGCTGGTTGCACAGTTGCTTCCATGGCAAAAGCTCCTTTTGCCCTGTGCACCCTCCTGAACAGCGCAAGCAGAAGCACTGGCTAGCTCAAGAGATCGCGTCCGGGCTGGGCTGACGGGCAGCTGCTACATGCAGCCTGCATCCAGCAGCATGGAGAAAATCCAGGAAGAAACACATGCCGGATTTATTGTAGCAGTTCCCCCACTTCCCTTCTGTGGCATCTGTCCTTGTCAAAGATGGCCAGCCTCTTTCACAGTCGATTGGTCTCAAGGGAACTACTCGTCTCTGGAGAAACCGTCTGCCTCCTTCATCTCCCTCCAACTCGCACTCATCTATTAGCATGCCAATAAGTGTTTTCTCCTCGCGGGATGTTATCTTTATGGACTGCCCTTTTGTGTATGGTCCTTCCCCCTTCCTCTGGCCATACAGCCTTCCTCCCATGCATACTTTCTCCTTCCTTCCTAAGGAGTTTCCCTAAACAGTGAATAGAAGCAGGAAGCGGCTTACGGCTTCTTTTCCCTTCCCTTTCACTGAAAAGCATTAGGGCTTTTTACACAGTGACCTTGAAGTCGCCTTCCTTTCCCAGCTCAGACTGGTAGTGGTGATTGATGTACCTTTGAGGGGGGGCAAAGGCAAAGAGGAGGTGAAATAATAAAAATGAAATAAAGTAAAGAGAAGAAAAAACCCGGCCCAGACTGAGGAATTCAGACATGAAAAGGGGGGAAAAAAAAAACCCAACAAAAAGAAACAACCCAAAAAATCAAGGAACCCAGTTCACCTGTATAGGCTCGATTGTCTCTGAATAGCTACCCCATGGAGGTGTGATTGCTCTGTATTATGCTCTGTAGGTCAGAGTCACTGGGTGACTGAGAGCTTGCAGTCAGATGCCTGGGGCTTCCTCTTCCCACAAAAGCAGTAGGGAAAGAAACAAGGTGGGTTTTTTTTTTTAAAACCAGAAAATTACAGTTTTTTTCCTACAGGCTTATCTTAAAATGTTACTCCTATCAGTATCAATGGAAGAGGCTTGAGTAAATTATGGCCATTTTCAGGAGTGCACACTTATCCAAAGGTGTTCAGCTTCACTTTTTCGTTGAGTTCCTGCTGACAAAACTGCACTGGGTAATGGCTGAGTGTCAATCACCAGCGGACGCTGTTGTGTTCCGCGGAAAGTACTCAGCAGCTCTAAGAGGGGGTGTTTAAAACATGAGCAGCCTCAAGGAAAAACCAGTGTGTGTTGCTCATTGTGATTTTGACTTTGCTTCTCTACTTTATTTGCTTGTTAATTCCACCCTCTAAACTGCACCATTTAAAAACCTGTTTAATAAAACACCGGTTTAAAGGTTATGGTAATGAGCACATTATAGAGTTTCAGAGCACGGCAAGTATCAACTCTAAGTCAGGTAGTTCACCATCTCTTTGAGATACTAAAAGATTATTTCCCTTAAGCAGGTGAGGACAATGCTGACAAAATGACTTGCCAAAGCCCTCCGGTGTGTCCAGCAGAACTGTCCTGTGAGCTTGCCTCATAATTGGTTTGTCACCCTGGCATCAATATCAATTAAATACAGTCTTTTCCATTTCCTACAAACAATGTCATCTGAACTTTCCGGATTTCATGGAGTTGGGCTCGTTTATCTTTTTCCAGTTCTACAATAACGTGCTTTGGTGGGTCTGGGATGGCTCCCACCTTTTTTTGTGTGAACAGCTGCATTCTGGAAGCAAGCAAGGAAGGAATGGACCTTTTTGCCTTCAAACCACAGAAACTAAATCAACTGCCGCAAAAAGTTTGCAAGTAAATTGAAACACTTTTAATTCCTCCTCTTTGCCTTTGCTGTTCTTGACCTGGCTCCATACTGGTTTTATTAATTTACTGCAGGTTCTTGATTCACCTGTTGTAAGCCCTAGCTCTTCTGTGCAGGAACTATGGCTGACCCTGCTGAGCTCTTGCTGGAGATGGTTGTCTGCAAGTCTCAGACCAGCACTCTGGATTTAAAAGCATGCACACAAGAGCTCTGACTATCTTCCTGATCTTAAATATAATCTGGGCTGTTCACGTGCCTGTTACCAGTGTGAAGAATTTATTTGAATTACTGAAACTGGCTCCTTTTGAAATGCAAGGAACTTTCATGTGTGCCATGAGGCCCTCTTTTCCCTTCCTACCAAAGTTTGCATTTGTTAAACCCGCTTCATAATGCGTGCTCTATGGAGAACCCTTCAGAGAACAATTATATGTTATCTAAGGTATCATGACGAATGCTGGATACAATAACTCCTAACTCATAAAAAGCATGAATGCCTCCTTTCTTCATGCCTTGTATTTCTTGCAGCTTTACATCCAGATGGATTTCCTCATTGTCACTGCACATTAAGTTCAAACCTGTAGGGATTTTTTTCCATTAGACTCTTAACTCTTTCTGGGTCAGTTCAGCAGGTATTTCCCTCCCACAGCTTTCCCAGTTCCACCAGAGGTGGCTGTCCTTCATCAGTCCTGTGAATTCAGATTCATTGTGTGAGATCCAAACAAAACAATTTTTGCGTTTTCCATTTTAGCCAATCTACTCTCACGGTGATACTTCTGAAAGCAGCGGTGAGCAGACCTCTCAGCATTTCACAGAGATTAATGAATTCGTCTTCTCGATGTACCCCAGAGGCGAGAAAGCTTTGTGCAAAAAAAGGAAACGGGGAATCCAGACAGATTAATGGATTTGGTGAAGATTACAAGGGGCTAGTGGCACAGAGGTGCCAAGCTCTGACTTAGCTCACAGGCCTGTCCTCACATCAGGAGTCATCTTGCCAGGAAAAACTGCTCTTTGTATTCTTAGTAGTGAGTAGGAAGTTTATTATTTAACACAGAATATAGCCCACGTGACTTCTTACAGAGGAAAATAAGAAACTACCTATTCATTCCCAAAGAAATGGATAAATTAAAGCAATACTAAGGAGAGAACACAACAGGAAAGGTCTTTATATTTAAGGGTGTCCAGAGATAGAGGATAGGGGGGAAAAAAGCCCCAATGCATGGAATCATTTTGCAAGGTGACTAATAATAACGGACAAAAAGCCAGGTGTCCAGACAGTGTGGAGAGCTGCCTGCATGGAATTTACTGATTTACTAGTTCCTTCTTCAGAGTTGTATACATTGGGCCAAATGTTACCAAGGTAATACCTCCACCATGGTATTTTGTGTTGACGTTGATGATAAGGCCAAATTCTGCTGTGCACTTGCATACCCTTGAGCTGCTGGAAAACAAGAGATTTCTCTCCTTCCCAGGACATCAGGTTTGTCCCAGGTAGATGTTCTTGGAATAATACAGAGAAGCAGACCGGTTATTATTCACACATCACTGAGCATGTTTTACTCTTGCTGATTCATTCAAAAGTATTTTTTTACAGAAAGGACCCCGTGTTTTATCAGTTCTCAGCTACCACCATGTTGAATACAATTTAGTACCCCATATAGAAAATGAACGTGGCGTTGAAACTTATCTCTATTTATAACCTGTTCTGATCTGTCGGTGCATGTTGTGACTTTCCTTATTTACACAACATTTTTTCTTTTCGAGGGCTGAGGCAGCTTAGCAACACCATTGCTTTCCATGCAGGCAGGATGAGGCCCAAGTGATGCAGTCTACTTTGTGGTGATATTTAAATGACCTTTTCAAATACATCTAATTAATGAAATTTATTTCAACTTATCCTGTATCACTGATTGAAGAACTTTATTTTTGCCTTGAAGGTGGAATATGTACTGAATAGTCTTTGCTGAAAGCTTTAATCAAATTTGGGTGGGATCGCTGGATTGCTTTCCTTCTGTACTGGCACTTTTTTTTTTTAAGCATCCCCCTCCCACCCCCCCCAAATATCCTTAGCTTTAACTTTTTGTAACTTTCCTTTTCTGGGGCCTCCTGGCAACTCTTGATGTAGAGAAGCACATTTCTATGACATACACCAGGCCATCTTTGCAAAGACTGAAGTCTGTCAAACAAATTAAAGACCCCACTGAACTAAAATACAGAATTTAGAAATTAGTTACGTAATGTTTAATTCCTCCTTGGCAATTGAACAACCACGAAGAAATGCAATTTCTCTATGCTCGGACTACAAAAAAAGTTACATTTGCTCTCTAGTCTCTACAAGCAACAACTCTAGAGTAGTAATGTTTTCTTGTCAGATGCAGCACACTTAAATCAAGTTTGTTTTACATACTAGCAAATAGCACGTCTGTTAACTTTCTTGGCATGTAGATATGGATGTAGGCATCCTCGTTTGAAAATACCATTAAGTGTCCATCTCATTAAGGTGTATCAAAACCAAATGAGGCCTGTGTTCAGAGGCAATTGCTTTATTTCCTGTGCCAGAGGCAGCTTCTCTGAAGCTAGATGAGGTCACTTATGGTGTTGATCGTATTATCATCCCACACAGCTTTGCATGAGCAACGTCTGCAATATTAATCTCCTTTGGAATTCTGTCAATGTTTAGGTTTCAGGTACTTTTATGCAGAATGAATTCTTCCTCCATTTGTGCAATTCCTGTACTGCTTCTTGCACCAGGGATGCAAATCACCACCACACCCCACAGTCTCCGTATTCTCCAAGTTTTCTAACTCTTCTACTATTTTTTTTCCCTCAGATTTCTTTTTCTTGGGAATTTTGTTTAGCTTAGTTAACTCGCCAGGCTTTATTGCAACTTGTTTTGGTGTCAGCCTGATCCAGATGGAGCTTTCATTTACTAGCTCTGCTGTCCAGAACAGTTAATTTCTCCACCACAGTCTACACCATTTTCAACTGAGATTATAGATTTTTATTTTTCTTTCAGCAAGTACATCTTGCTATGAAGTACTACTGTATTTTCCCTCCAGCTGGCTTGTGGTTTGTCCCTATGCCCTACTGTTGCTTCCTCTAAAAAAGGCACAAGCGAACTGTTGGTGTCCTTGTGCCAGAGCAAGAAGCAAAAAATCAAGTATCAACTTCCATTTTATGTTTTCCTTCAGTTTTGTCTTCCTGATGTTTCTTTCTTTTTGTTGTTCATTTTTCACCTGTGTTGTTCCGTATTTTAGTTTCTCAAATGTGTCTCATGACAGGAATGACAAATGTGTTTTCCGAGCAAGGCCACAGCTGAAAGCAGCTGTGCAGATACTGCCTAAACCTCTGAATGCACAGGAGCAAGGCAAAATCATCACCCATCCTTCTCCCACTCCTCCTGCTTGCTCCGTGCCCCTTGCAGGGCACTTGATGGGTAGAAAGGCTGATGACATCTAAAAGGCAGCCATGGCTCCTGGCAGCATGCTAGCCTGGCCATTGACACACGGGTGCGGACGTGCCCTCAGCCCCTTCCCCCGCGCACACCCCGCCCCGCGGGAGCTGGCCGAGGTGCTGAAGCGGGGACCCGCGCCGGGCTAGCCGCTATCTCAGGTCTGTGGCGCGGCAGCTCCCCGGGGAGAGTGACCTCGAGACAGCCGTGGGCACCTCCAGGGCAGCCGTAGTGACAGCTTGTGCCACCACGTCTGTCCTTCTGATGCGAGCAGAGGTTTCTTGCTGTATTGCAGTGGCCCAAATGGAATGTTAAGTTAGTTCATGTCATAGAAAATGTACATCTGAGACACTGAAGGCATTAAGGTATTGGCACTTTTTAGTCATATTCCCTTAACCTGTTTAGAGAGACTCTTCATGCAGAAAAAGAACAAGTGATGTATTTGATACTTTACTTGAAAATATTTTTCATAACTAATTTTCAGACTTAGTGAAAGGACAGATTTTTTTTTTTTCCAAAAAGGATAAATCTTTTAAAATTTCTGAGCACGTAAGTCTATTCAAAACATGCAGCACTGTAACTGGCTATGAAATGGACATAAGCATTTGGTGCCCTATTTTTAAAATTTTTTCTCAAGCCTTCGCAGACTATTTGTACTAATATAAATCTATCTGTAGAAAGCAAGAACTTAACATTAGAAAGAACTAAGCTGGATCTTCTCTTGCCCTGTGAAATAGTCCTGCCATCACATCTAAGCAGAATGCTGTGATCTTGTAAATGTTTAAGGTCACAAAATAATTCCATAGTATTTTGGAAGAAGAAATTAGCATCCTAAAGCATCGAATGTTGATCCATCATTCCTGTATGTGCTGTATAACTGCGCTTTTCAATCCAAGAAGTTAAAAATGAACTTGCCAACATTCCATTTACACCTCTCTCGGCCAACCTGAGAGATGGCTATTTATTACACTGATCTTGCATGGAGTCGTGATGGTGACAGAAGGGCGATGCAACGACCCCCTTGTCAAGCACTGGTGCTAGTGGAGTTCGAACACCTCTATTTCACCCCCATCTTAGGTAATACTGCCCAATTGCTTTAACATACACCACCTGTGACCACAGTGCATCAGTAGGAAAATGGGAAATAAGAAGCCTGACTGAGATTCTTCTGCTTTACTAATTGCATTTTCACTTCATAATAAAGAATGTACAGAGGGAGCTGTAACTTCCCCAGTCTAACCAACAATTTTTTATTCTTGATGAGTGTATTAATTCAGCTATGATTCTGTCCTGAGCTTTTGCAATTTTATTTATTGCTATGCTTATTTGTAAAAATGAGAAAATCAATAGAGTATTGGGGGAAGGGAGGGAAAGAAAAAGTAAAAAAATCACTCAGAAGCACTACAATAAATTTACGGCAGGATAGAAAACTCCAGAGACAAAAAGTAGATAAATGCCCGATGATAAAGACTGAAGGCAAAATCTGAATCATTCATTGATTCATCATGTCTTTTCTTCAGTATTTATAGAGATCCAAACAAATAAGATAAAGGGAAGAAATAATCCCTGTAGCCTAATGAGAATTTTACAGTCACCATAAAGACCTACCTTTTGAGGACTGAACAGAGTGACGTGCTCTATAGATTTATATTTAATAATGGGATAGAGGGTGTTGTGGACTTATCTAGACATTAGATTAGCTTAGCTGTCTTGGGAAACCTCATCAGTTGTAGCCTGAGTATAACTCCACCGTCTTGGGGTTTTTTTAGGGTTTTTAAACCTTATTTGTTTTAGAAATGAGTTCATGTGACTGTGTCATAGATGCCCCCTTCTACGCCCCCCTATTAGCTGGGTGTATTGATGAAATGAAACTTAGTGAAACAGAATAGAAAGCAGAGATCTCCATGAGGTATGGTTACAAGTTTCATCATAGTATGTGGTGAGAAGACCATGATGATTATTCCACTTATATATGGATTCTGAGTTTCAATGACACATTTCCCAGAAATAAGAGGGATGCGAATGCCCCGTTCCCTGGTGAGGTGGTTTTAGTTAAAGTTTACAACTGTCTAAGGATGGCAAATCCAGGAAGTTAGTCTTTGTTAGCTCTGCTAAACTAACAGTTACAGCACTGTTTGGGAAGATAGTGTGTGTGTGTGTGTGTATTATTTCTGTTTGTTGTGTTAAGAAAGGAACTTGTGAATTTTCACTTTTTAAGACTAGTTTGTCATTTAGGGAATCATACTTTTCAGGAAGGCCAAAAGTCAATATTTATTTGTACACATATCTTTGCACTCCTTTTCACTGATGTGGCATATGTGGTCATCAAAGTAGCAGACAATCCTTAGCCTGAATATCTTGCAGACTGCAAAGACAGACAGCCTAAGAGGAAAGGAGAGGCTCCAACATACATAACCACTATGGTAACTGGCAAAGTTCTGTTGATGTTTATTGTTTGCAATGGACCACTGCCAAGTTACAGTTTTTACTTGTGAACAAAACTGGTGCAGAAGTGGGACTTTCCAAGATGAAAAAGGCTGAGAATACTTGACTGAAGTCCTCCATACTGTAAGTCTTTTCTTAGCTTTCCTATTGCTGTTCTGCTGGTTTCACTCCCTTGCAGCTTTTCCCCAAGTCCTCACAGAGGATCTCTTAGGTGGTTGAAAAGTTATAATGGGTGCTGCTGAGCCAACCAGTGAGCAGAAATATCTTCTATTGCTGCCTTGCCTTCTTCACTGGGAACTGCTGTCTCCTGAGAGGCCCTGGCCCAAAGGAGCGTAAGAGGAAGGCATATCAGTTTCTCTAGAAAGGCCACTGTTTTGCATGGAATAGTTGGTAATATTGAGCAAACCTCTTGGTCCCCCAAGAATTTCTTTTTTCCTTATTCTTAATATATTCTTTTTCTCATTATCTGTGCTTGGCTTTTATATAATAAACTGTTACTGGTTTAGGGACTGGATCTAAAAGACTGCTTGTTTTCCTTGCGTATGCACTCTGATTCTACGGCTAAACCAAAGCTCTTACTTTCCACAAGATTTAAATTGGATTTTTATTCAACAGCCAAATAATTTAGAGGTTTTTCTCTAATCTCTGCTACTCTGGCTCATTAAGTGAAAAAGAATTGTCACTTCCACTCACCCTCATTGAAAAAAACAGCCTGTAGTAACTTTGCATATAGCTTGAAGGCTGCTTTTGTTCCCCAAAATTAGTTTACATTGAGCCTATATATTAGTTATTCCCCTAGATACCGTGTCCCAGACAGCCCGGTATTCAAGAGTCCTTGCAAATACAGAAGAATAACACCAAAGACTCTCTACAAAGACTTCATTGTAAGACTAAAAGGATTTCCTGTGAATAAGAGCTACACATGGACTTAACACTGCTGGGAGCAAGAACATACAAGGAGAAACCAACTACATAGTGAAGCCAAGACATTACTGATTTTTAATGATTTCTTTGTGGATAGGGAGAAGAGGTCTTTTCCCAAGGAGCTCATGGTAATACAGCATAGCCAAGAACACAAGGGAGAATGTTGTATGGGAGGAAAAAAGGGAGCCTTGAAGGAAGAGAGGAAGCTCTGAGCTTTCTCCGTCTTTCTGTTCTTTTCTACTCATTTAGATGAGGTGTGAATGTAACTGATAGACAATGCACGCTGCCAGGCAATACACACTGCCTCTTCTGCAGAAAGGGATTCCAGTGGCATATAATGATTTCTTAGTCCTACATTGTGGTGCCAGTTCAAAGGAGTAGCAGAGCACCAACTTCATGTAACATCATTCCTAAGGCGTATACCAGAGGACTGCTTGCTAGAGCAGTCAAGGAATCTCCAGAGCCACGTGGACAGTGGTATGTATTTTATACAAACTTTTTCTTAAGATACAAAAAAAAATCATGATAAATGGGAATGGAAATAATAGAAGAAAGCAGTAGAATCTCGGGAGTAGATGTTGATTTTATTAAACTGAAAATCGTCTTACCATCAAAAAAAAAAAAAAAAAAAGCCATTTATCTGAAGCATTTTTTCCTCATATGAATGTTCTCCTATCTTGGATAGCTTTAAGTAAACTCACATTTATATCAACAAGGAACTCTGTTGTTATCATACATCAGTGCAAGACAGGAGTAACTTCAGCCTGAAAACACATAAAGGACAGGAGATTCAGGGTCAACCTTTCTCATCTTGAATAGTACTAAGCTTATGCAATTTTGGAAGGAATTAATATTTAATTCAATGTATCTCAGGTGGTAGAGGGAAGTTGATGTTCTTTCTGTAGTGTGTTAAACCTGAAACAAAAATTAGCATTGTATGCTCTGTGCAATAGTGTTTAATTGTGCAGGACCATGAATAAGATTGGCCAAGAGATGGTTCCTTGACCAGGGTGTATGTAGAAGTAGTCTATTGGTCCTGGCAGGACCTGACATTCATTTTGCTGCCTAATGATGCAGAACAGCGGGCTTGTTTGTGCTACTCTTTACCTCTTCTCTTTCAACAAAGTATAACGTGGTTTTGCTTCAGACCAAAGACCAGCTTACCTTTTTATCCTATCTCTGACCACAAGCAGTAGGGGATGTGCTTAGGAGGAGAACAAGAACAGTTACACTCTACTCTCTCATTTTTGACAGCATGCAGCTCAGAAGCTCCATGACAGAGAGGGCAGTATTTACTAGGTTTTTCTACTGAGTTTTGACCACCTCTCTATTGCTGATTGACAGGATCATCACCTCAGTTTTATCTCTAAAATGCATTTGGCTGGAACTAGCTCTGGAATTGGCATTTAAGTATTTCTGCAGCGTAGAAAAGCAAACTTTGTTACATGTGTCTGTATGAGGTATTTTTTCTGGGCTGCACTTCACCAGTTGGTGGAGAAATTTCCATGGTATTTAGAAAGGAAGAGAAGCTCTGAGGGTGCCAACTGCTTCTCTGTCAGATTAAGGTTGGACTGTCAGGCCTTTTCATATCTTTTTGTTCTTTTCTGTTTTATCTAATGACACCTTGTTCATGTTTCCTTTTCCCTAAAGCCTTAGTGATGAATCCTGTAGCTATTGGACCCAGCCGATTACAGGCTGCACCACACTGATGTAATCTTGCTCTTTCTCTTTCCTTGACCTTTCCACCTCTTTCCTGCATGCATTCAGCCTCTCATTTTTATAAGAAAACCCAAAAGCTACTCATACTCTAATCATAGTGACCTTGGAGTCTCAGTTGGTGAGAAGCTACCTCATTTTGCATTCTAAGCCATAATTAGTGTCAGTCAATGTCAATGGCATGAGAAACAGCTACACAAAAGAAAGGTCAGAGACTGACTGTTCCTTAGGCTGAGTGCACAGTGGGATGGGTGGGTGTCCCCTAACTGAAATTTGTGTATATGAGTCATCTAACAGGATACTCGACCTCACCGTGTAGTTGCCAGGTACAATTTCAGATCATAGTTTTTTCACGTTACAGTATTAGTTTTGATAACCATGCAGAGACAGATGGCATTTTGTCGGCTTTCCAAAGCAGAGGAATAATTTGCCGAGCTGCAGCTAGCGTAATGAGAAGCCAAGTAAGTTGAAGATGAGGTAAAACCAAAGCATCTGTCGGTCCTCGTGTGCCAGCTTCTAGATGCCGCAGACAAACTAGTATTTCCACACAAAAAAGTAGTGACTGTTACACATTTGTATAAAAAAAGATGGCATTTGATAACAATGCCAAAACAGATGTCGTTGAGTCCATGCTTGATTTTTACTAGTGCTCTGTGCATTTTTGGAAGAGATACTTGTTCTGCACAGCTTGTATGAAGTATGTTCATTAAAAAATTTTATTTTTCAGGAAACAATGAGATGGAAAATTTGTAGCTAATCTGATATTGTCCTTCTTTATCATGCTTCCTTAGTGGTTAGGGAGGAAGAATTTATTCTTGTTTGATTCCTTTTCAATCTTTTTTATGTGAGAGAAGGGTATATACATATAAGTATATACTGTATATAATATAAAAATCTTAAAAGAGAGTTCACTATTAAAATACAATGAAAAATTTGAGGTTACTTGCATTATCCAATATTACATTTTCCAGCATGTGTCATGGAAAATGTGTAATTATATCTTCCCTATTCAAAGAAATCCTTCTCTTCACCTTAATCCTATTCTCTCTCATCTTCTTTGATGAGAGAGAACAATGTTTCAAAAGTTCCCCTGTAGGAGCAAAGCTTGTAAAAAGAAACCCATAGAATACTACAGCCTACTTGACTCTTTCTCATTGGTAATAGATGTGGCAACTTAATAAAAGCACCTTCTATCTAGGTCAAAATTATTTGAGGTATGCATACTTCACCTAATATATATATATACTTATTAAATACCTGCTATGATGTGGTATCCTCTGCACAGTCTGCATTGTGTGTTGAGAGTGCGAGGGGCCCCGTGGGAATAGGTGAAGGGGAGCACTTACTTGTCAAAGGTGTGGACCTGACAAAATCTAAACACTTATGTCCAAGCCCTTCTCAGCAATAGAAACAGCAGGTCCATGGGTCAGTGAGAGGGAGGCCGAGGAGAGAAAAACAGGACTTGGGAGAGAGTAGAGAAGGGAAGCAGGCTCCCTCAGGCACCAGAGCATCCCACCGCGGGCCTGTGTGTGGCTGGCGGTGAACTTCAAACAAAGGGATTCAAGGCTAAACAGCTGCTTATTTTTATTGCACTCCTGCTGGTTTTTGTTTGTTTGTTGTGAACGGTGGCGCAAATGTTGCTTTGCTGGGTGCAGAGTGGGAGGAGGGAACGCAGGTGTAGCTTTGTGTTCAGCAGGCTGTCTTGCTCCCAGGGAGCAGCGCTGGCCTGCCCTTGCCAAAGTCTGTCGGTAGGTCTGAACCATAGCCAAGAGTCACAAGTCCAGTTTGGGGCAAAAATGGCAGCGGGTAAACTGGACAGAGGTGGAATGTGAGGTGCAAAGATACAATCTGTTGATTAGAAAAACACACAGCAGTGCTTGATTGATTCTTTTTGCTACCTGAAACCCCAAAGGAAGGAAAAGTGAAACTCTGAGATTATAAAGTGCTTTCACCAAGGGTTAGCAGATGCTCTCAGCCAAGGGAGTACTCTTAGACCTTGCCAATTCTTCAAAACACTTTTGTCTGCCAAACAGCATTACCTCTGCCTTATCCACGCTGAACTGAAGTCTAACATGCTTTCATCCAGTACTAGATTTTTGCCAAGTATTGTAAGAGCAGACATTTTTCTCGCAGTAGATTTAATGCACTTTCTCTCCATTTCATAGCATTCAATGGTGTGCTTAAAACACCCAGTTTGAGACTAAAATTACCGTATTTTGTACAGTTATCACTGAGTTTAAATTGATTATCCTAATGGAGATCTGCTATTTTCAAAATTCTGCTGTCTCTCTGGTTTTAGAGTGTATTTTGTAGATAGCCTATGCCTTGTAGCTCTTACGTAGTCTGGTTTTATTGTATTTGTTTCCTTATGAGTGTGAAACACTGCCTCATTGTTTTGGCTATTTAAACCAAACCCTCTTAAGGACTGTGTTTGGCAGCAAATATTAGTACACAGACAGTCCACCAGTGTGCAAGAATGGAATAAATACACTTGAGCTAGAGAGAGAGAGAGAAAAATGGCATCTAACTTTTTATTTCTGCACCTGTACAAGAAAATCTGGCTCATTCAACGTTCTTTATTGTGCTCAAATCTATGAGAACTTTGCTTTCTCACAGATACTCCATAAAACCCCCTTCATTTGATAAAATTAATGCTAATAATATCTTTGGATGTTATTCTTAAAGACAGTTAGGGTTTCTTCACATGAAATAGCTTTACATGTTTGTGTAAGACTAGAAATCACAACAACTTACAATATTTGTGTCTTTGCAATGTGAAAACTGGAGTTAAGTGGGAAGATGAGTAGGAGTGTTCATGGTGCTCTAGAGGAAGACGTGATGCTGGGTGTTGAGACGCAATGAACTTGGGTTCAGCTCCCAAGCTGTCCAAGGACTTTTTGCAGAATACTCAACTTTATTGTCTCTTTGATTTTGTCTCCCTGTGTGTTGTGATTTTGCATGTGTTTAATTGGGAAATGGTTTATATTTTTCTTTATGGCACACTGAAAGTCTTAAAAACCACTGAAAGTTCTGAACAACTTGGATCCAACAGGAAAGACTAAGCCTGTACTATGACAAAATGCACTCCAACCTCTAACTTCCCAGAATTCCAGCATTGCATGAGAGTTTTAAAAACAAATAACTGAAGACATAAAGGCAGCAAAATTAGCTTATCATACTGGAAATAAGTGGTAATAACTGGAATCTTGAATAAAAAAAAATTCTAGCAAATCAAAATACAGATTTAAAATTTGCAAGTTTAATTGGCACAAGAATATTTTTAGAAGATAAGAGGATGAGCACATAAATACCATCCTTTAAATTTGGTATCATTAAAGATGATCCAAGAAGCTAATATAATTTTGTTCTGCATCACTTTCCTTAAGTACTATTTTGCTTTAATAGTGAGAGTAATGGATGACTACACTTTTGGTATACTGTAGATTACATTTTTTAGAATAATTTTCTGATGAGCCACTTATACACCGCCAGCTTGAAGTAGATTTAATCCTTCTTCTTGAGCTACCTGTTATTCTTCTGCATATTCTCTGTGCTCCGGTTTCCACTGCCCCCTGTTTGCTAATGATACATTTTATTAGTGCCAGTTAGAATAAATTGGTCTGTTAGGTTTAGAGCAAAGATGTTAATAATGTTTTCAATCTTAACACAATGAATATGGTGCAAATCGCTATGCATACACTTCAAAATACAGGGTCACTTCAGTTTATGCAGTTTCTGTGATTTGTGAATTTGGTGCAATGTTTTATTAGAATACCATTTATAAAATATTTTGTTATCCAGGATGCATTATTTTCTCTTTCAGGCGATGAATTTCAATCAGAATAGCATCCATTGCACCAAGGACTAGTTAAAAAAAAGAAAACAACAACCAAAAACCAAACAAAACCACCACAAAACCAACAGAACAAACAAGTAACCCAAAGATAATAGTTATGGGTTCCAGTGGTCTTCTCTCTGCTTCAGCAGGTGCTTTCACTGCACCACAGTAAACACTCACGCAAGGAAAAAAAAGTAAAATCTAGCGCTCTTTATTCATATATGCATGAAGATGAGCAGTAATACATGAAGATGAGGACTAGGTCCACACCGTGCATCACTGTACTTAGCACAGAGAAGTCAGTTGATTCAAATGCATATTTAGCAAGAAAATTCTGCCCATAGATTCAGAAGCTTAAAATAATATGAGGAGTCCTGTTTTTACTATTAAAAAAAAAAAGTTAACCTACTATAAAGTATTAATTCAGTTGTTAAATCTTCCCAACAAGGTAGGATTTAGCTCATATCTGGTATTTCTTTTCCCAACGGACTAAACTGCTTTTATGGGCACTACAGGGAGGTGCCATTGCACCTGGCAGCTAATCAGATAATGGTCCGAAGGACCGGAGGAAAGCATTAGGCTGTGTCAGTTCTGGACCTGGTTGTCGGCTGTTGTATATTGGCATCAGCTGAGTTATTTTTGTTCAGTGATGTCTGATCCATAGGCTGCAGTTCTACTGTTTAGAAATGTTCCAGTTACAATTTTTTCCAGTTTGAGGTGTACTTCATGGCTTTCATATGAAATGTATTTAGCTGGGAAGCAGGCTAAGTACTGGCATCGCCTCTCACCTCTCGGTATATCCTCTGAGGATTCTGAAGGTATACTGTCTCTCTGGCTCACCTTCTCACCCTCCTTTCCCTGATCATCTCCCCTCCTGGTAGGACCATGATCTCCCAAGCACAGAGAATACTTTCAGATTTTCAGAGTTATTTTAGGCCTAAGAATTGTGTAGTTGTGCACTTTGTGTTCATCGCTCTGGGATGACCCAGAAATATGCCCTTGTGGCGAAGAAGGCCAACAAGCTCCTGGACTGCACCAGGAAGAGTAATGCCAGCAGCTCAAAGGAGATGATTTTCTCATCTACTCAGCACTGGTGAAGCCACGTTTGGTGTGCTATGTCCAGGTCTGGGCTCCTCAGTTCAAAACATGGACTTACTGCAGAGAGTCCAGCAAAGGACCATGAAGATGATTAAGGGGTTGAAGCACCTGTCATAGGAGGAGAGGCCAAGAGAGCTGGGATTGTAGCTTGGAGAAGAGGAAGCTCAGGAGGACCTTATCAGTCTATGAATACCTGATGGGGGAGTAAAGAAGATGGAGCCAGACTCTTCTCAGTGGTGCTCAGTGACAGGACAAGAGGCAATGAGCACAAACTGAAATACAGGAGATTCCATTCAAGCATGAGAAAAAACTTTTTTATTGTGAGGGTGGTCAGACACAGAACAGATTGCTCGGAGAGGCTGTGGACTCTCCACCCTTGGAGATACTCAAAAGCCAACTGGACGCAGCCTTCTCTAGTCGATCCTGCACTGAGTAGGGGGTGGGACTGGCTGATCTCCAGAGGTGCCTTCCCACCTCAGCTGTCCTGTAATGAGACCTCAGACCCTGCTACTTTAAGTTTGTTGCAAATGCAAAACTAGATCTCTGGCATCCTATCTGCTCTCATGCCCATCTGCTAGAATGGCACTATGCCCACTCAGAAGGTGCTATGCCAGTTTCAACAAGGCACAGGTGCCAACCAAACATAGATTTAGAAAGATACCCTGCATAAGATCCTCCTGGTAGTAAGTAATGCCAAATTAGGCCCACATGCTTCATTACGAGGGATCACATCTGTTGAGGCTTGTGGGCATTGTACCATCAATTACAGCCTTTATCCTCTCTTTCTCTTTCCTGAAAGCTTTAGTGAATGGAAAGCAAAATTTATGAGCCAATCAAGTGCCTTGAGAAAATCTGGGTTTTTCCCTAGTGATCTCTATCTTGAAATCTCAGATTTCAAGCTGCTTGTCTTTACATCCCTCTGTTAGACATACTTCAGTATACACTACATTTGTTTGTGAAGGCAACAAAAGAAAAGACATTGGAAAAGATATTCTTTCTTGTCATTTAATACCACGAGAGAAGGTTTACGTGCAATTCGTTTGATACCTGTTAGACCCTGAAGCATTATTTGGACTGTTACCTTCATTCAGTCGAAGAAAATACACTTTCCTTCAGAAGAAGAAAATACACTCCTTGGTTGTTAGGTGTTCTCAAGTTTCACTTCAGCATCCAAGAGATCACAAGCCTCAGTCTGTTGCCACCGTGGTACCTGTTTTATGTTGTCTGTTGTTGTGTGTGAGACCTGAAGAGATTAGATCGCTCAACACATGCTATGAGGAGAACGGATGACCCAGGAAGAAATATTGCTTGAAGAAAACTTGGCCTGTGTAGGTAAAGACAGGTGGCAAAATGCTGCCTAGCTCACTTGGGAGACATATCCGTGCCTGCGGTAGTCTATAGGATATTTGTCCTTCATGTTGCATAGGCTAACTTGGGAGTTTGCTATGCCAGGAAGACATCTCCTGACTCGTCTCACAGCTGGCCCTGAGTTATCTTGACCTCAGCTCAGTGGGTTTCCTTCAGGACCTCCCTAAATTAGAGCTTGTGATTTAACATCAGTAAGACACTTTAAGCAGGATTGAGTAATGCTGGAGCGTGGGTGAAGAACGCGATGCAAGAAGCTGTCTAGAGCAGAGGAGGCTGGACAATGTGATTAGGACTGACAGCCCCGGCTCTCCATAGTGTTTCATGATTTACCTTAGGGTGTAGCTGAGGGGAGGGGGGCACTGCTTTGTACCTGTCTACACCTCATATTTACTCTGATGGGAATTTGCTTGCATTAATTGGCAGTCAGCTTAATTTGAGTTATACCAGCCGTAAGAGCACAAGCCCAAACAAAGCCCTGTGATCCGTCAGCGTGTGCTTGCTCCTAGTTCAGCCAGGAAGCTTGAGAGGAAAGGCAGCGCTGCCTTCCACCCCCTGCCTGCGCAGGCAGCGTGGGGGGCCCGCTGGAGGATCAGGCGCTGAGCTCTGAGCAGCGTCGCCTCGTTCTAACCATGCCTCATGCCGCCTTGGCTGATGGGCAAGCCAGCTGCAGCGCACACCAGTAATATAAAGCCTCATAATTTTGATGGTGTTTATTCCACACTTACATCATTAAGAGAAATATGTTTTAAAATATTGGCGAGTCCTATGGACTGAATTTTATTTTCATAATGATACCAATATTGATATCCGAACAGTCCATTATTTATGCACCATTAGGTATTCCGCTCGCGGCCTTTTCCCACGTCTTTCCATCTGAACCTGGAGAACATGTGCCGTCATATGGTTCGCCTATTCTTTAAGAGTTAAAACAATAAAAATAGCACAGCAGGGTCTTGTCCATAAACAATGGAAACATTGCTCTAAATTCAGTACTATTTCTGTTTTTATTATGTGATCGCTTCTTTGTTGTTAATCACTTGCCCTACTTAATTCATTCATTATACTCAAAAGCTTTGAGATTAAACCCCCAGGCAGGATAGCTTCATATGAATCCTTTCTTTTTTATCTGTTCCAAGTTAGATTAAGTCTAGGTCCTGTTTAATGAGGTGCCACTTGCTGGCTTTTCATGCAGAAAGAATTCCTCATACTCAGCGGTATGTATATACCATATAAATTATAAAATATTTTACATTTTTTCTGAATTTCTAACTAATATGTCCTGCAGAAAACACTGTTATTACAAGTTCCCTGGGATATGGGTTGTTGGCTACTTCTGATTTTATTTTTTTTTTTCTTTTAGTGATGATTTTTGCTGTTCATTTTTCAATTATTTAATTTATTTTTTTATTTATATTATGTGATTTCATAGCAATTTTGTTATTAATGGCGGTGATAAGACTTCTTATTTGACCGCGCCTGCAACTCAGTAAATCAATTATTGAAACGCCTTCACCTGCCGTACGATGTTAACAGCCTGCCCATGGCTACTAATGCTTCGGTATTGACAGCCTAGTAGGGCCAGTGTGGCTTAGGCGTGGCAAGTTTATGGTCAACAGTAGCTCAAGGAGCGTGACGGGGCTCTCGCTTCATAGCCTGAGTGATGAAGTAGTTCCTATGACCACATTGGCTGGGGTTAGACTTCAGCGTGGGTCTAAGGTTGGAATTTGTACCTCTGCATCTTTACTGAGATGTCTTTGTTGCACTGCTGTTGGGCTCCTTCATGGCCTCTGTCCTGTGGTTAACTAATCTGTTCCATACTGGCAGATTCCTGATGCTAATGGCATTTCCTCTAGCTTCTTGGAGCTGCTTGTACTCATCCAGCTGTGGCTGGAGATTCCATGCTGGACTCATATCCATGGTTTTAGTTTTTGCACATTCTTTCCAACAGCAAAAAACTGGCTGAAAATGCCTTGCACAGCTCTAACGTTGTCCCCTATGTGTACGTTCCCTCATGTGGCACGTGTAGGTTTCTTTATGCTAACCATGAGTGTTGAGAGAGAGAGAGAGAGATACACGGAGAGCCTGGCTATACTGCCAAATCCCACCTTTCTGAAAATTGGGGACATATCCGATTTCACATGGTTTTATTTCAAGACAGGGAATCGGGGAACAAAACCGTAGTTCAGCTCTTTTTGTAAAAGCCTGCTACAGGTGTTAGGTTGTGTTAGCAATGAAAGAGCAGCTTTGTCCTGCTGAGAAAGAGTCATCACAAATAGTCTCTATCGTGAAACGGCTTCTAAAACACTTTTTTCAGAATTTAAGACTGAATGCCTCACAGAAGTGGAAGGCAGCAATGATGTCCATCCAGGACAGAACGCGTTCCATGGTCTCTGGAGAGTTCTTGCCCTCACTTTTGCCTGCTGAGTTTAGGAGTTTGTTTGCCTTACTCCAAAATAAAGGTGCTCTTGAAAGGTTATGTTATTTATGCTGAGCTAAGCATTAGTTATGTTGATTTAAGCCAATGTAGACTGTTTTTTAATGGAGTTTCTGAATGTTTCTGCCCATTTAGAGGGAAGATATACTGTAATCCTCAGCCTGGGTTTCTGGTGACTCTTGAACAGTTCGTCTGGACTAACATAGTCTGTCATGCAAGGTCTTGGCCTTAGGTCTCTTCTCCAGTACTTGTTAACTCTGTTGTGTTGTAAAGCTCTTGCAAGGATTCTCCTCAACACCTTTGTGTAAGGGAAGATTGTGACTTGCTGTGTGTGTCTCATTCCATCTTGTCATACTCCTTGGTGCAAAGTTTTTGATTATTTCACCTTATGGGCAGTTGAAAGTCTAGTGTTAAGGAATTTGTATACAGCAAAAATAATAACCAATAAACTGGTAGCATTTTCTCTTAACTGTGATCCAAATTAGTTCTGCAGGTAGGAAATGTTTTCATTGCTACCAGTACTACTACTGATTTTCAAAGTTAGAATCAACATAAAGCTTCATATTGTAGATTAATATTCAGGAGACTGAGGAGAAGGACATCAATTTTTCTTTTTCAGGTCTTAACCTGTAGGTGACCAGTTTTGAGAACACTGATGGATCCTTAGATGGGAGAGAATGGAAGACTAGAGTTTAACTACGCCTAGATAATTGGTGTAAGCAATGGTTTATAAAGGAGTCGCCAGTCACAAACAGTCAGTACTAATCATGGTAGAAAGATATTTGACTCAAACAGAACAGTAGGCTTAAGCACATTTTTGCTAATGCTTTACAGAACTTAAGGTTGCAAACTCCTTAATACCCATTCTTTACATATATGAAGAATATGCAGAAGAAACATAGGTAAAAATTGAACAATTTTATTTGTCTGAAATACCTACGGATAGTTGCATTATAAGTGAATGAATAAATACTGTCTCCTAATAGGTGATCGACAGTCCTCCACTTTGTGAATCAATAAAAAAACCTTCTATGTTCATGTCCTTTAAAAACTTCAAAGTAAAAAACCAAATTAACCAGTTGTTTTCTTTCCTTCTGCCCTCCATTGCTGGGTTGTACTGCTTCTAACCTGTGAGACATCCAGACGTGGAACAGAAATAACAAAGGCAATTGCGACACTTTCAGTCCAAGGGGCTGGTGGTGGTTCACAGTAGGCTTGCTCCCCACAGCCAGCTTTAGAGAAGAGATCGGTAGCTTTTCAACTGCATAGTGTGATGTTATCAAATATTTTGAACTGTAATCTTGCAATTACTATTAAAGTTGCATTAAAAGATTATTTAATGAAGGAGATCATGCAGAGAACAAGCAATATAATGGCTCCAAGCAGCTTGCCTCCCACATACCTGGAAAAACTCCCTACTGCTACAGAGGGAGGAAGAACAGTTAGTGCCAGTTCTAAACAATAGGTTTCACACTATATCTGTTAAGACCTGTTGCTTTTGGCAACAAAAACTGACTCAAAGGCATGAATTTAAATTTTAAACAGTGGTGCTTGGTGATTAAAGACAAACACGGAATATTCTAGTTTCTGCTGTGCGTTGCTAGTACTCAAAGGCAGTTGTGGAGGTGTTGGCTGTCTGGGCGTTCCTTTCCACCACATATTGTTTAACCTCTCAATGCATTTCAGGGCCGGATCGTGTTCTGACAAAAGTGCAAGTAATTCAGAAGCAGATGCAGTTGCTCTGGTGTAAAACTTGGAGTAAGAGAAGAGCTAAGGCTGTAGTTCTGCTTTAGAGCTGAAATGTATTTCTTCTTGTAAATTTGTCTGCTGCTTTAGTGCTCAGTTGGCAGGACCCTAATATAGAATATCTCACTTTGGTGTTTATGATGGTGGCTGCCTGGCATTTCCTTAAGCCTTCACTTCATGTATCTGTTTTTATCTTTGCAACACACTGAAAGCTGAGTAAAGTGTGATGATGTTAATGCATGGCTAAACCCAGACAAGCCAGTAGCTGCACAGGGAGTTCTAGATTACAGAGACGTTCAGAAATTTGTCCACATTAAAGAACATATGAAACATGGGCACATTATAAACAAAGTAACACCGATTTAAAAAACAATAATCAAAAGAGAAGGTTATTAGATATGGTAAAATTATAGCTATGATGGTCTAAGGACACAGGCAGGGCGAGTTTGCTAGGAAGACAGCTCTTCATTTTTTAAATTTTTTTTTTTTTTTAAATCTTCCACTACAGCAAAACTCGACAAATGTTCCACGCAGCTCTTCCTTGTGTTACGCTTTGTGGATGTACTTAAGGAAAATCCTCCACGCTGTTCCATCCTCCAATCAAACGAGTGTTGGAGCACAACGTCATGATTCTGGTTTAGCAATAACCTTACAGAGGGCTGTGCCTGAAACATAGTGTTGAGCTCTAACACCAGGTGTCAGTGTCTTTTTCCGTAAACTAAAGATCATCATCAGGCTGTGACAATGTGAACACTTTCATATATTGATTGAATTAATACTGTCTTGTTTGTCAGTACCGTATCCTATAAAGCCTAATCAGATATCTGCAAAAATGGTGCCATAACAGTAGACTTGAGAGTCTACCTAGTTTGGGATACCCAACCCTTTGTGTTTTACATCAGGTGGGTTTTGGGTAATTAACATCTGGATCTTCTGCATCTTGACAGTTGTAGGTTACTCTATCCTGATGTTGTCTTTTCCTTGCATCATGGAATTTGGGTACAGGATGTCCGACATGGCAGGTTTCAGTCTAAGCACAAGAAAGGCCAGCGATTTAACTAGCCTTTAATTCTTCACATAGAGGGAAGTTGGACCTGCTCTGCTGGTATCCAAATACCCAGCAGCAGTTGTAACCCAAGATCTGGCCTGGATTTCACCCTCACAGACCTCAGTCCACTTGCTGGTGAGCACTCATCCTGTACAGAATTAATAGGAGAAGTCAATAAAAACCAGGCACTTTCACCTCTATTTTTCACGGCGTTTTTCTTTTTTATCTTATATTCTGCTCACTGTGAATAAAGACAGTGTGTGTAAAGATATTTACACAAATTTGTTACTAAGCAAAAGAAAATCCTACCTCTGACAAAATCTAATTGTTACACTGGAGATAGGAGTGTTCATACCCATTTGTTTACACGTTTAAAGTTCAGTGTTTCCATCCAATTCATTAAACAGTGAGCCTGCTTTCCTCTCATCTTTATTTGTGATTGCATTTACAAAGCATGAATAATTAGAAATAATATTTGAAGCAAAAGCCTTTGGGGCTATACTAATCAAGGAGAAAAGTGTTACTCATGAAATTTTACGGGATAAGCACAACTATCAATCGAAGATTATTCCTGCTGCACCCCTTTTTTTTTCTAGGATTCCTAGTCACATTAGAAATACAATATTTTGCAGGAAAAATACAATATTTTCTCAATGTATTATGTATTTTTAAGATGAAAATAATTTTGTGCTCAACCTCACAACGTCTTTGGGGGAAAGATCAGTTTAATTCAACCCCTTTTACATTTGAGAAAATTGCCTAAGTGATTTTCAGGGCATATGGCCTAGAAATGGAACTGCATGTCTTGAACGAGTTCCAGCAAATTTTATGTGCTCTTCTTTCACTGCTTCTTTGTTGATACAGAGGACAAATTAATTCAGTCTTCCAAGTAACCCTGAGTAGATTGCAAGACTGCCTGTTTCTTCCTCTACAGTCATGATTTTCCATGGTATCTGTATTCCACTGGGCATTGAAATCTTCAAAAATAGCCATAAACTCATGACCAGATGAGGGAGTTTCCTGAGAACTGGCCAAACCTTTGGAATACTTGTTAGAGGGAGGAAAACATGATCATGGATTTCAATATATTGAAAACTATATCCAAATTTCTTTTTTTGATTGTTCTTTTCTATGATATACTTTTCTCAATAAACCCCTGCTGGCCATGTGTTGTCTCCCCTCATTCCTTCCCTCACCTTTAGAGATTAAACAAATCAAACAGAAGAAATAAGTGGAAGAGAGCAGCATGCTATTAGAAAAATCATACACACAGACAGGGAAAGAGAAGATTGCATAAGAAACCTGAAGCAGGACAGCAGTTTTCACCATCTGTTTATCAACTCTCAAACTGAAGGAGAACACGTCAAAGTACATCACAAAGAACAGAGTAGACCCTTGGGGGAGGTGCTACTGAACTTCCTCAACATCAGCCTTTCAAATACAATCCTCCTTCTTTCCTTCAGGAGCTTTGGGTTTGGGTTTACAGATCTACAACCAGAGTTTTATGAGTCTATGGCGCTGCAGTATTTCTTTCTCTTATCAACTCATCTAGGAGTAAGCGTTGGGCTTACAAAATGACTGTCTACAATGCATTCAGCTTTCGGACAGTGATGTATTTTGCTTTTGTTTCTAAGCAGCATCCATTCTCTTAAATGCTTTTACAAATTAAGCTTGAATGCTGGCTTTCCCCACTATCTGAAGTGCAACTTATTATTTCTAATGATCCTTCCTCCTCTTTGAAATGCCACTCAACTACTCTTTACTGTAACCATTAAATATAGCTAAACAAAATAAATAAATGAGAAGACTGTTCCTAGCATGCAAACCTTGACAAATTTATCAGTTATATTTCAACAATTTTTCAGTTGGTAATAAAATGCTCATATCTGTTTTCTTTGTGCTACTATGCTGTATCTCATGATGAAACTTCATGAAGTTTCTTTTAACACTGTTGGTGGTGATGTTTCTGGGAATATGTGTTAACTAATGAATGTTACATTTATAATTTATTCTAAGCAACCTAAACTGTTGTTGGAAAATAATCAGTGCTTGCTGAAGCCTTACGAATAGAGTTGCAGGTATATGCATAATTTGTAACTGTATATTCACTGATTAGAAAAAGTAGTGGAAGTCTTGATACTAGTTCTTACTGGAGTGACACCTCTTAAAAACATTTTGGAACAGTATTTTTCCATGAGTATTCAACAGAAAACTTGCTTCATAGTAAAGTGTGTCTCCTCTAAATCCCAAAGAAGCAAAACATAACCTTTCTTCCATTTCTTAAATACAAATATGCTAATTGTTAATTAATTGCATTAAAATTTAAGAGGCAACATGTACTTATAATACACAGGTGCAAGATTATTAGCCAAGTTTTCAATATTATATACAACTTGAAAATTGAATCTCTCATCATTATTTATTATCGGCGACCATGCAATACTTGGATGCATACAGATTGCATAATGTAGTAATGAATAGGGAAAAGCTTTACATTCTGTTGGTGTTTTAATCCCTTTCTTAATTTTAATCTGTGATCTGGCTATGTCCTCTGTTTTAGACACAGGCTTTGTTCTCAGTTTTTATTCTCAAGGGTTGTGCAGCTGAGATGCATGACTTCCAGCTTATTACTAATTAGCATAGCTCGGAAAGTGAGTTCCTCAAAGTTCAGTACTGACGTAACAGTTTTTGTTATGTCAAAAGAAAGTATTTAGCACCATTTACATTCAAGCGCACTGAATCAAGAATCCTGATTTCTTTTTTTTTTTTTTTTTTGTAGGAGTTTACATACACAGATGTAATGGGTACTGCTCTTGCCTCTACACTAAGGCCAAGGGCAATAATCACAAGTTCTATACTCAGATCACCGGTCTGATGGTCAGTGGGATGCCATGGAGTACGGAAGTTTTATGAGTGATGTAAAACTAAGAGCCACTGAAGTTTAGATGCCCATGCTGTCACTTTTGTCCTCTCCCCATGTCTGTAGAATATTCAAGTAGGTAAAAGGACATGTATGGCATCTATGCAGTTCCATCAGCTGCTTTTGGTGTTCTCTGAAATGTACAGATAGGGTTCTATTGCAAGCAGTTGGAATTAATTCAGGTATAGCCATTAAAAATAATGACTGTAAAACAGGTTTGCTTCAAAAGCCGCGTCTGCCTTGACTCAGACTTATGCCATAGCATAACTCTGAGGGACGTTATTTATTCATGTCCTGATGATTTTGTACCCATGCAGCAGAATGGTTAATCGCGGGCGAGCTTATTTTTCTTGGCTTAACACGTCTTGCACCTTTCGGTAAAAGAGTGAGAATCTGGAGAATCATTGGCTGTAAGTGTGGGCAAGTTTGCAAATGTGCCTATTTAAACTGAAACCGGAAACTTCCATTTCTTCCAAATGGCTTTTGGGAAGATCTATGCACTTCTAAGTGGAGTTTATTGTGATCTTTGTTTCGGTGCAGTAAAAGTGACTGGTTTTCCCTTTGTGAATGGGCAGATAGCTGGAAGAGTCAGGTACTGCTGCTCGGGTGGTTCTGCTTTCCATTGACATGTTCTGAGCTTTTTTCGATTGACTCTTGTAACCTTCCCTGCCCATCTCTGAGATTTGTATAAAGCAGTACAGACCTGAGTGGTATCGAGCCAGAGTCCCTCTCTAAACAGACATGCAGTATGAAACTTTAAATCTTCCTTAGAAAGTGGGTCAAATTTTGCATGAGTTGTTATAATACCAGCCTAAAGCTGGGCTTTGGCCTCTTCTCAGTAGTCCTAGAAGTCTGTTTGATGGTGTTTAACTATTTGCCTTATGTTTCCATAACCTGACGTCTGCAATGTGTCTTTGCTTTCTGATCCACCTTGTCATGTCTGGTATAAAAAAATGAAGAGCTGCTTCTTTGCCTCTCTCATAGCTCACTTGTAAGATTTCTCCTGCTGTTTCTTCATCACCTCAATAGCCTAAGGTGCATTAAATTGCAAACCAAGTAGCTTGCATTCCCCTCGCACACATTAAAGAGTAAATTCTGAATGTTTGGACATAACTAGTACTTATCATAGTGAATAGCATATTAATCTCTTCCACAGTCAAACGATTCCATACCTCGCAACTTTTCTGCTTTCTGAAATGTCACCATTTAAACTGCGGCATGATTTTCCCATAAGGACACATTGAAAAGGCCTTTACTGAATCACAGCTTGGAAATGTAACCTGCACGTGATATTTAATTTAATTTTATTTAATTTTACTTTATAGCACTCAAAAATTGGATGAACACGTACGATACCCACACAGTAGAGATTTTTAGTAGCGTGGGATTTTTTAATTTTTTTCCCCCCTAGGAGCTCCTCCTGGGTTTAATGAGTTTTGAATTTGGTTTTTATTTTGAAGTCATTTGTCTGTTTTGAGAAAGCATTTCTCGATTATCAGGCTTCTCAGCTGCAGACATGGTTACTTTCAGTCAGCTCTCTGAGGTGATACACATCACAGCAAATACTCAGGTACGGCTCACAGCACTTCCTATCCTTGAGCTGAATGGCACCAAAGCCGCCCTGAAGTTGAATAGTTTCTTGGATCATGACTTTGAGGGGGAAGCTCTTCTTTTACTGGTGAAAGATGATGGGGTGTTCTTTCCAGAAAGAACTCTGTGAATATGGAAAAAGGGGACAATGAATAATCCTGTTTAATCTGAAGTGTGTTTGATGCATTAGTTTCAGTTTTTAAATGAACCACACAGCAATGAGTCTGCAGGTAGACACAGGCACTACCATGTACAGCAGAGATGTCCTGAAAAGCCTCCTTTCATTCTTAGCGCAGTATTTGATAAATCCCAGAGAAACTACCGGAAAGAGCTTTGAAAAACTAACCAGGAGGGAAAAAAAAAGGGGAATTAATTAAAAAACACAAATTGAGTTAAAAATACAAATTGGTCTATTTCTGTCAGCTTTGAACGTGGCCATTAGGAGGATCAGCACCAGACCCCCAGCACAGCCACTGCCATTCCTCGGGGACACCTGGGGAGAAGCTGGCACAACTTGGACAAAACATGACCTCAGCCACTGCCAAGTAAGGCCAGAGGGGAATTTCTCTTGAAATGCCTAGTGAATGTCAGAGCATGCCAATAAGCGTTTCAGCCCAGAACTATTCATCATACGCGGGGCTCCTTCATGCACTTGAGTACATTTCTCCTGTGTAATAAAACACAGAAAGCACACACGTCTCCATGACTTTTGGTTGTAATTAACGGAATCAAGCTACCATATTATTTTTTTTTATAGCTCTAAAAAGGAAGAATTAACCTGCTTTCTCTGTGGTATTTATAATCTCTCAACTAGATTAATGATTAGCAACCAATTGTTGCACCAAAAAAAATATTACTTAGCTTGGACTGATCCGGCAGCTTGCTGTTTTGGGTTCTGGTCTCGTTTAGGGGGTCAGTGTCAGGCCAAGGAAAAGTGTTATTTTGTAAAACTATGTATGAGGTTGCCACTCTTCATTATTTGATGATGAGTATCATGTTGTGGTACATATAAGCAAAAAGGGAGCAAACTGTGCGTTTGTATTATGTCTAAGTTGCAAAGGCATGGTCAAGGAAGTGATGGTCTTTTAATAAGGCTGAATTCTACCTAACATTTGGAGACCTACAAAGGACAGAAGTGTTTGTATGTCGTTTAGATTAACAAACCACTGCAAGTCAATATGCTAAAACTGGCTGCTGGCTTGTACCTCCGAACCCAGCCCTGCACAGAAAAACCTGTCCTGGCGGCTGGGCTGCACCGAGGGGCTGCGAGCTGGGGACACTTGTGGGCCTGACCCAAATAGTCAGTCACTGAAAGACCACTACAGTGTCATCTGGGGGCGTAGTTTGCATAACTCCATGTGCCAGCTGGTACAGCAGGTTTGCTGGCACCCCTGGGCAGTGGCTGTCCTGCAAGGTGAGTGCCCTGGAGGAGTGTCAGGCTGGGGCACCCTGCGTCATCTGGATCAAGCTCTTGTTCTGCCTTGTTGCCTTGGGTAGGTTGGAGTGCTTCATGCTTTATCTCTGAGTAAGAGGTTTCTATCTCCTCAGTAAAACCCAGGGAGAAGTCAGATTAATTACTTTTGCCTGTTTGTCCATTTTTGAAAGGAAGCAATTACAGCTGTCGAATAATACGTGGTGTCCTATGTGTGCTTCTAGTCTGTGTTTATAGTTACAGAAGGAGATTTCCTTTCAGCACACTTCACTAAAGGAAGAACAGTCTGACATGCAGTTAGTTCTTGCTGGTTTAGACATTTAACCACTGCAATATAGCCTTGATTCCTTTTAGCTGGATTTATTTCTTCTCTTCTTTGTGCTGATAGCTGAATACCTCCAGTTATGTGGTTACGTTTCATTCACTGGAGTTCAAGCCATCAGTGTTCATAGCTTTAATGGAGGATCCAGTACTGAAAAGAAAGGGGCCCATGATCTCCTGAGGAGTCTGGGACTAGGAGAATTCAAAGAAAGCAAAGAGCTTCATGCAGGAATTTGTAGGAGCTGTTGTCTAAGCACTGGGTTCCAAGAAGGTCTATACAACCATGAAGTAGAAATTAGGGGTGGGTGTCCAGAAACACTAAATCCTACTCAAAGCAAAAGGTATTTATCCTTTTAAGACTCTGTCTGCCATGAAAACTGTGTAGCTATTCCCAACATGACATTGCACCTGAATTAGTATGCCTTGAGCTGACACAGAACTCCCACAGCTATGTTGCTTCCTATCACCCATGAGTAGCTTGTCTGCAAGAGATCATGATGATGCATGGTATGTTGCCTTGCACCCTTGGGACTCTGACAATCTTACAATCTCTTGTAAAGTTCATGGAAACTTTACAGTGCAAAATTTCCAAAGGTTCCTAGGACTGCCAAAGCCTCCATCTCCAACTCCAGAAAGCATGAAGTCCAATGAGGTTTGCACTGTATTAATTTTTGCTATTAACCTCACTACTCATCCAATAATGTCAATAACCATCTTAGAAACATGGTACTGAATTAAGTCAAGGACGCTGTTACTTTCTATACCTTCTCAAGCCCTTTCGGAAAGCATATTCTCCACTCGTATGTGTGATACCTACTGCAACAGAACCTGGTCTGGAGAGTCCAGAACCTGGTCTGGAGAGTCCAGGACCTGCAAACATATATGGATGCATAAACACACCTCTGTGCCTATGTAAATGAGTACCTGTGCGTGCACCTATATTCACATATAAAAGTGAGCTGAATGTGTGTTAAATGCATGAGCTGGTCTTGCAGTGCAGACAGCTGAGCCAGAATTTCAGCGATTCCATCAATGGCTGTAGTCTAAGCAACAGGCTCCACTCCTTCAGTCTCCATTGTGGTTTTTTTTTCCCTGCCTATCCATAGGTCAGAAAAGCTGTGAAAAAAGTGGTAATTTGTTAATTAATTTCTGCACCCCCCTACACCCCCAGCCCAGCCTTGTCTTGCCTGAGTGCTATAAACAATGATGAAAACAGCAGTGGGAGTTCCACTTTGCTCGGGTTGCACATCCACTCCTGCAAATTACTGGGAGTCTTTTAACCAGAAAAAAAAATAATGTGAGTCCTAACTGAAAATCTGCACTTGGGAGACTAAAAAAGAAAGAGGGTGGAAAAATGTTGGCCTGATTTTGCTTTCAGCGCCACCTTTAGCAGAATTTCCCGTGGCAAAATCCTAAAAGAACTCGATGCCGACAGCTTGCATGAAGTGAGCTGCATTTGAACCAATTGAGTTAATGTTTGAGACCCTGACAATCAGAAAAACAGGCTGGTATAATTATATTAAGATATCTCAGAGTGTCATGTACTTCGCAAGACTGAATTTTAAACTGTTGATTTAAATTAATAAAGATTCAAGAGTTTATAATTTGTTTATTTATTGAAATCAAATGCAGCCCATGTTTCCAACTAATTGAAAAGTATACTTGTGATAGAGAAAGTATTTAATTTGGGCAGGCAAGCTACCAGACTTCCAAATAAAGATGATGAATTGCAAGTTCTCAATCTTAATCCCTGTAGGCTGACAGTTACCCCTTTAAAAGCAGCATTTGAGTGATATACTATAGCTGGTAATAGCACACAGCTGCAGAGTAGGAAATCCCATTGCTATTTTGCAAAGCTTTTATTTTGCCTCGTTCATTTATTTTTCAAAATGATACTTTCCTTATTTAGAATAAAGAACTTTTCACCATTGCGAGTGGACTGGACCTTTAACAAACAGTTGCCCGTTTGTTTGTTGTATGCAGAAATGCCTGGAGATCAGTCCAGAATTTACCTCACTTGCGTGTAGCATTTTCAGGACCATAAACGCATTTTCAATTTTGCAACCTCTTCCCCCTCCGAGTGTAAAACACATTTCTGTTATATATCCTAACAGTCAGCATACAAGATCAAATGCAAAGAGGTCTCTTTCCACTTTAATGTATAAAGCATGTGTCCAACAACAGCAACAAAATCAGTGCCAGAAGAAGCAGTCCATAGGGAAGCGGTAATTTGTGTGTCTGCACATTATTCTGTGTCTATGCACATATTAACCCTGGTATACAGTAAATTGTGTTACCATGGCAGCCCTCACATGGAAAGTTATATACTAGTAGGGTATCTCTAACAACCACCAACAGGGAATACGCATGTTCTGGCAAATGAAGAAGGCTGTAAGGTTTTTTTTTCTGGGAGGAAGAAATGCACTATAATTAAGGATGGGAAAACTGGGTTGCAGAGGGGAAGAAACAACTCAGTATTTGCCCCAAATGTAAGAGATGAAAACAAGCCCTCAGAAGAACTCCCTCTCTCCCTTTTCCCATGCATCAGCACCACCATGACTCCCAAGAGCTGGAACGCTGTAGCCTTTATTCAGACAAAGCTGCCATTAAAACCCTGTCTTACGGTTTTCATTCCGTATACTTTTCATGGAGGCCTTTACAAGCACTTCACTTACATTAGGTTTTGTGTCCAATTTTGAGATCAAACTTCTTGCTTTATGATGAAACTAGTTTGTCAAGGGCGAGTTGTTATCAGTGATGCTTACAGTTCCTCAACACTGCATGTTATCATATGCTGTGTTTTATTTATAGTTGTATATACAACTTTGCCAAACTTCAGCTTTATGGATGACATTTTGAAACAGATGCTATTTGCCTGAGTTATTTCTCTTTTTTTTTTTTTAATGTTTGAACAAAAAAGGTTTAACCATTTAAAATAGTCAGATTAGAGGGATAGTATTTTTTAACCCCATTAGAAATTTTTTTGATGGTTCTCCTGGAATGTTTAGCTGGTTTGAATTGAAGGCTTAACATGAGTGATACATAAATGATAGCATCACTCAAAGAGAAAGTTCAATAGAAATGAGAGACCATGTCAGTGTTTTACAATGCAAAACCCAGCACTGAGTAGAGTGAAAGTAGGGTCAGCACTTTGGGTGAGCCATCAGTGGTTTAGAAAGAAGAAGAAAAGAAAAAAGCCATGACAAGACAGACACTCCCAAGAGCTACCAGCTTGTTGTGTTGGCTGAAGTTTAATGGAAAAGTGGTGCTCCTGTCAGCTGGTGTACTACATAATCTTGTTAACACCGCTACAAACAGGTTGTGGTTTATTGCTTCAATTTCTTATGTACTGGCAAGAGAATTAACAAGATTGATGCATTAGGATCTTAGATCTCAGTCAAATTAGGTGACTAAGAGGGTGATGAAAAAAATGCTTGTTCTTTGAAGGAGCACAACTCCATCAGAAACTTGTTACATCCTAGCGTCAGGCCGTTTGATGAGCTGCTGATTTAACAGCACACTTAGCAGGCAGTAGTTACGTTGATAGGGGCAACTACTTAATCAGTGCTTTAAAGATATTATGTTCAGAGTGATTTAAAGGGATATTGTGCTTTAGTAAGTGTGCCGTGAGTATGAATATGTTCTGCATGAAGTGAATGCAAAAAGGAGGTTGCAAGTGTCATTTAGACTGTCAGCTTCTTTAGTTGGACATGTTACAAAAAGAAAAAGCCAGTAAATACAAAACAAATACTAGCACTTTGAAAATGTTACTTACTGGAAGGAAATAATGATTAGTGGAGGAGAATGGGGAAAGAAAGTAGCAGCTACCACGTTCTATGGATTTGCACAGTAGAGAAAGAGAAAATAATGAAGTGCTCTAAAATGTAGGCGAGGAGATTTTTGAAGATGCAATGGTGAGAAAGTGCTTGGTTTCCCTGTTTGGCTTCTATGACTTGGAGGATTTCCCTCTTCATCATGAATGTGTCCAGGAACGATGACAGCCTTTCAATACCTGCCCTGTGTAACAAGTGGCTCGAAGGATACGTCTTGCATACGTTACCAAGCAAGGGCAAACCAGCTTGGTACAGAGGGAGCTGTCAGCACTTACAGATCTGATACCGCATTTTGTATCTGATAAATATCTGTGGGGAATCAGCATGGGAATTTCTTTCTGAAGTCTCATAGACAAAACTTAAAGTAATGAACAGCAAAAAAAAAAAGTGAGGAGCCAATATCAGGATGTTTGAAATACCTGACATTGGAGGATGGCTGAGGTAGAGGGTGTTTCATGCCAAGTGACTGATCCAGGTCTGAAATGGCTGCAGCTTTTACAGAGAGTTTATCTTTAGTTTTGGGCTAGTGACTGTACTCTATAGCTTACCTGCCTCAGTTTACAGGGCTCTGCAGATTATATCCTTTTCTTGCCCGGAGTCCACATGTCTGCTACTTCTGCCTAAACTCTATACAACATGCTGCAATTTAGCAGAGGAGCCACAAATTGGACACCCTCATGCTGGCTGGTTCTTCCCAGTAATATCCAGTTACAGCTGGGACAATGTGGTGCAGGCAGGAGAGCATGGAGCCCAGCACCAGGGTCCCATGGAGCGTCCATTGCAGCATCCCAGGCTGATGGTGTGGAGCTTTTCCTCAGCATTGAATTCTATTAACTTTTGAAAACAGTGAGATCTTTAAGGTCCATCACAGCAAGCACAAAAATAAAGGAGGGAAAATAAAAACAGGCTTTGCTTAGGGCAGGGGAGCTATTCATTTTGTTGAGGAGAAAATGAGGCAAGGCAGAGTCATTAGGAGGGCTCCCTATGAAAGCAGGACTTGCTTGGGAAATTACAGCATCATTGACTAGAATACATCGAGTACAAAAGGGAGATATAATAAGAGGAAAGCAGTTATGCACCTAAGCCCTGAAATGTAGCATTACATCCATCCTGAGAGGTAATCATTCCTGTCATTACTAAGCTGTAAGATCACTCAGTCCTAGCATGGTAGAAATCCAGGAGCTCAACACATCAGTCAGGTAGCTTTGCACAACCCTCTGCTTCTGTGGCTCAGCTAGAGTTCAGAAAAACCCATGTATAGTGGCAGTAACTCATGGTTGTAGCTCACAAACCTCCTTAAATGAAATAAATTTCCTCTTCGTTACTGCTTTGCAGAGTCATTTGAAAGTACAGTGCTTCTTGCTCAGGAACTGACCCATTGATACTTGCAATTTTGGTTCCAGAACAGAAATTTGGGGGGAAATTATATATAACACAGATTTCTATCTTCTTTTAAGTCACCACTGCTGTTCCCCTTACTTGCTACAATTGTGTTTTGGTTGTTTGTATAAACGATCTGTACCACGTAACTGAACCACACGCATGTAATTAGTGTAGCAGAAGTGGCAGGTATCACACTGTCAGATTGGTGATGAAAGTAGCCAAAGGCAATGGCTGTCTGAGCAGCGTACAGAGATGTGACATACTGTCTACACCAGAGACGGGCAGTGGAACCGAAATCCTGAGCACGGAAGGACTGTTTGACCACCAGACTGCCTGTGTGCAGCCAATAACGACTTTACCAGCCTTACTCATTGAAATTATGTCTTGTCTTGTGCCGTAGAAACCACTCGAGTTATTCCTAGTACCGCCTTACAGATCCAGGACATGATATACTGACTTAGAGAAAAGGTCCTGCACTCTATCTCTGAAGCAGCCAGAGAAATAGGAAAGTAAATGTTTGAGTTATTTACCACAAAGTTTGACAAAACACAGAACCTTCTGACATCCTTAGAGGATAAAAAACTCCTGACAATCCCGGCCAAAAAGACAGTCCTGGAGAACGAGATGGAAAATCATATGTTTCGTTGAAAGATTCAAAGTAAAACTGTGACAGAAAAAATACTGCATAGTGGTGCAAACAATTGAGGATTTCTCCCAACACATGCATAGGCTCTCAAAAATAGCTTGGACCGTTCGAGTGACCTTAAGATTACTGGCACCACAGAGCCATAGACTTACACCCATGCATTTCTGTGTCCAGTGTTTGCTCTCCTATTGTCCGAGAGCACATCCCGGAGAATAGATAACCTATATTTAAAGAACTCAAGTGCTGAGGAATTCATTCCAACTGCGAATATATAGTCATATCACTCCATTATTGTCACTATTGATTACCAAAGATATAAAAGCTTCTTTCCTCTCTGGACAAAACCCTAATTTCTGTGTTTTCACTAATGCCTCTCTCCTAATAAGGATTATTTTTCCATACTTATGGACCATGAGTGAATCACCCATTGACCTACTCTGGTATAACCTAAACAGACAGAGTTTCTGGAGTCTCCAGCTGCAGGATGGGTTCTGCGGTCTTGAAATCTTTGCAAAAGTGTTTCTGGATCATTTCCAGCTTGTCAACAAGTTCCTAAAATGTGTGGATTGAATACTTGGGACTTAACACTGTGTCAGAGGGCAATTTACTGATTTCCTATGTTTTGCCATATTCTCAGGGGAAGCATTAATGAATATACTGGCTGTATCTGTCCTTATCTACTGGGATGCACACAGTATAGTTCAGTTTCCCAGTCACCAGACAAAAAAGATCAGGCAGGCATCTGCTCAAAACATTTTGGAGTTTCTGTTCAGTCCTTGCACCCCAAAGCATCTGTACTGAGGAAGCAGACGTGCCTGCCCATCTGGTGATAGACAGGCAGTGCCTGTTGGTTTTGAGTGAAACTCCTGTCCATCTTATGCCGTGTACTAGGGAGAAAGAGAGCATTTACATTTTGCTTTCTGATTTGTAGACTGAAATCACTAAAAAGACTGCTCACCTGGAGAAGAAAACGGTGCTGAAGCTTAGCTCTATAAATGGTATCAATCTTGGATGCTTGTCATCACTGCACTTGGCTTTTAAGGGCCTGACTACCAGTGGAAGCTGTGAATCTGAACTAAAGGCTTTAAACTGCTTTGTATGGGCAAAGATGGGCACCCTGGAAGGGTGTTAATTGAGCAAAAGCTAATTATGCTACTTAACCAAGACAGCAAAGAGCTTGTCTTAGCTCCCCAAGGCAGTGGGAAATGCTCCATGCTTCAGGCAAGTCCTGTATATTATCGTTCTATCCTTTCCAAAGACAACCTAATGTAAAAGGTCTGAACAATTCTGGGAGTGCAGACTGAAAGTCCTACTCCAGTTTAGGGTATCTGAGTCATGCATGTCATAGTTTTCTTCCACTGGAACGAGGAACTGAAAACGTTTGCCTGCACAGAGCTGCAGCTTCAGTTTTAAGTGGTGAGTCCTGGAGCCCAGAAGAGCTACTGGTACTCCTAAAAGATGGGAGAGAGGGTTTTTAACTCCCTTTGCTGAAAGGCTGTTAAGTCCGGACCTCCTACACATAGTGTAAGAGATGGAGCCGAGCTGGTATAGACAAGGTGGACACCACCGCCCAGCTGAATGAAAGCTGCCCTCATTGCTGTGCTTCTGTGCACAACTCCTCCATATCTGCACATGCTAAGCTTGGCTTGGGTGTCTGGCTCTGGCTCCTGCAGTGATTTGGGCTGTGCTTTCACAAATTGGAGAGCCCCGAAGCAGGTGAAGCACTAACTTACTGAGGTGTACTGGGAGGGCAACACTTCTTGACAGGCAAGTTAAATGCCTACGGACTTTAGAAATGCAAATTTTGATATCTGGGGACTTCAGCTAGGCTTTATGTAGGACATTTTAGGAATTATGCTCTTCTAGATAAGTGCCTAAATTCCACCCATGTTCCACTTCAGGCTTATTAGTCCCTCTGTGGATTTAGGCCTGGGAAAATAAAAGGCAGGATGCAAGAACCGCTAGAGTGTGCTTAATAATGAATCTCTGAGCAGAGAACACACAGGCTTTGGTTTGAGGTCCAGCCAAAACTGGAGTCAAATAAGAAGAGAAAACCCATGTCTTTGGGGATTGTAAATCAGCAAATTGGTGCTGAATAGAAAGAGAGAAATAGAAGAAGCTGAGAGAGAAGAGAAACCTGGAACTTAAAGAAAATTGTCCTTTCTCTCAAAAACATTGCGAAGATTTTCTACAAGTGCGGGCTATTAAAACACACACGCTCAAAGATGCTCCGTTTCATTTGGTTTGGTAGCCATCTCGAAATTGTAATTTTTATGCATGATGAATGCTTAGTTAGAAACTGCCACATAACATGGAAATCTTTCACACCTGGATGTCATACCTATTTCTTTATACAGCTGCTTTCCACCAAAATGGCTAATGAGGTGAAAACTTGGAACCTCCTCTCAGGTTAGCTTTACATTGTGCAAGGAAGGAGATTCCCATTTCAATGGAAAGAGCGGGCCATGGACACAGCAACGTCACCCACTGCTTGGCACGAAGCAAATATAGTCCAACCACAAACGCCCAGTTGAAGATTTCCAGCTGGAAATCACCAGCTAGTGTGTTCTTCTACCCACGCTATGCTGTTCCTGAACGCTGTTGCCTGCAATTACGGCAGTAGCATGCTTATGCGGAATTGGGGCTGGGAACAGCTGTTTCAAGAGTGACCTTCCCACCAATCCCCATCTCCCTTAGTCTTTTTAATCTAGTGAAATAATAATAGTAATGGTATTAGTACTAATGTAATCACCGAGCTAAGAACTCTGTTCATCGCTACATGGAAGTTCAGGCTGATGTTCTAGTTCACGCTGAACAATGCTTTAAGCTACAAATGAACTTGAATGAGGGTAATCGTACAGAAAGCGATTACTCAGCCTGTAAACCCTGTGGGACAGCCACCATCTCTGGTCTGTGTTTGCATAACACTTAGATGCACCAAAGTCCAAGTCTCCTCTGGGGGATCACCATCTGTGCTGACATAAACTCTAATCGCTGAGGCTTAATGCCATCAGCACTATAGAGTCTGTTTTCTCTCTTGACTTCTCCTCCACCCTTTAGTCAAGGATCTCAAGCAGAAGCAGTGAGACTTACAAGCATATAAGGTTATGAGAGGAACTCTTTACGTTTTTTGGGGCGGTTGACACAAAGAAGGAATCATCTTAAGCACTATGCTTTCCATCCTTATTGAATTTCTGCCATTGGCAGAAACCTGAGAGAACCTGGGATAGCTGGGCAACTCTTTCCCTCCATGACTCTGAAATTCAAGAGATCAGAAAAAATACGAGAGAAATATTTTCATAATGAAGTTCTAAAAGACAAGCAGAAATGCCCAAGGTGTTTCAGGAAATAAAATGCTAGTTTTCTTGGTCACTCTGTTTTGTTTTACGATGGCTGCCTGTCATGTGTTTTTCAGTATCTGATAGAATGACGCTTTGTGTGGCAGACTGCATTTTTTTTCCAACATCAATGCCACATTTTATTCCATTTAAGCAGTGAAGAGCTGTATGAATATTGGAGGCATTGGCTGCTTTCAGTGTTTGGGGTACTTGACTTTTTGCTTTGTAACTCTTCTGTTATGGTCATAGATCCATGCTGTAGTGCCAGGATATTGTGAAATTCAAATTCATAGCAGTTTCGTAGTCGTCCTCATAAATTTGAGTTATGGCAGCATGCACACGTTCTAGAGAGGATTGGAACTAAATTGCTCTTGGTGTTGAATGAACACGGGAAAGGTGATCCTCATCCTCAGTATGAGTCTGTCTAAAGAGGGGATAGAAATACTTTTCTATGATTAAAATGACCAGTGGACCCACAGAGTTAAATCTCAGATACAGTTTTGCAACTGATCCTCACAATAAGAGAACGTAAACAAGTTAATATATATACATATTGTCAAGTTAATTCAATTGAATAATTGGAGAAAATCACAAGCTGTTTACATATACTCTATGAACAGAAAGTGAAGCTATATTAAATCATGTAAATTATTCTCTCTGAGCTGTTTACTCTTTTCCAGTAATGATGTTATTTGTCACCCCAAGACCCTGTATGTGGATGTAAACCAAAGCACATGTCAGGAAAGGAAATAACTATACACAACATGAGCTTTTCCTCTCCAGAGAAGTCCAGAGCTGCCCATTTACATCGCAGCCTTAATTAAGCAGTGATTGATGCTTATTTGGAGAGCTAAAGATAATTACTACCTTTTCCGATGCAAACTGGCTATCCATTTGACCTCAGTATTTTAGCCAAAGAACCTTGTGGGGAGTACAGTTCTTTCTTAATGCAGAAGAAATTCCCTCCTCTTCTCAGGTGGGTTTCCTGGCTCCTGTGAGACAAAACAGAAGGAGAAGGCGCCTCAGGATGATACCTGCTTAAGATGCAGGAAGATCTGCCTACTGCCTGCTCCTCTTTCAAGAGGGGAGAGAAGGAACATTCCAGTTGCGGTCTGTTGCTTCTGCCCCATGTTTGGGCGGCTGCAAGAGCAGACAGAAACTGCACATGCGATTTATTCATCAGTGGCTTTCAAATTTCTTAAAAGCTAGAGCATTATTCACCATTTCAAAGGAACTTTGTTAAGATTCTTTACCATTACTGGATTGTTTGGGATTTTTTTTTTTGCATTAATACACAGGTGTGTTAACGTCCCAACTTTATGGCAGAAAGGAATGAGAGAAAGATGAGGAGCATGCTTTCTGCCATCCATCTCTTGTCCATCTGTTTGCTTGCTGTCAGCAAGAAAATAAACTCCTCTCAAATACAAGCTTTTCCCTTTTCCTCACCCTTTTCCTTTGTTGTTTCCCATATTGACACGATGTGAGGCCCTACAATGGTGATCTCCACAACTGTTGAGCTCCCTGCCTTATCTTGATTTACATTACGTGCACCTAGGCGAGCTTTATTTTAAAGCATCTGGAGAGATTTAACTACCTCCAGGAGGCTTCATGCTTCAAATAAAATATGGCAAATACCTGGGCCAATGAGCTGATGACACATTTTATCATTCCAATGGGTATTTCCCGTTCAGATAACAACAACTTCACAAGCGCCATCATGCCACCAAAAGTGAAGAAAAAATGAGTTTCCATTCTGTCCAAGACAATGGACTGGTTTATTGTATGACAAGCTATAAGCAGGTTAATTGAGTTCTGGGTATCTTGCAGAGACATGAGAAATCTGCATGCTAGATATTTTCCTCCGGTGCGTGGTTCACATGCTCCCCTCTACAGCAGCACCTGCTTGCTTTTCTGAAGTGCTGCGCTGACAGCCTACAAAACCACCTCTTTTCAAAACCACCTTGGGAGATTTCAAATGGTGTGATAAAACAACTGCGTGAGATATTAGAAATCATACAGTAAGTACTCAACTGGGGGTGTTTAAAAAACCATGACAGTGTGTGTGTGTGGGTGTGTACACAGTATCATTAGAAACTATGAGTCCCTTTCTGATTTTCCAAAATTTTACTTGAAGTTCTGCATTTCCTGAAACAAATGGGAGCAAGAGCGTCAGATCCCATCCACAGTTAGGGAAATACCAGTCGTGGCCCCATCTCACATAAGCAGAGGATAGCAATTGCATTTTACAAGCAATTAGAGGAGCTTCTGGAGTTTCCACATGCACTCTGTGATTTGGCAGCATGGCAGAATCGCAGAGATTTTAATGTTACTGCTGAAAGATTGTAAAATCATGCCTTGCGATGTAGAAAATGGGAGTTCCTTTGAAAGCTGCATTAATGAGCTCATTTTACTAAACTTCATTAAACCAGCCATATAATCTGTGCAAACTTAGTCTGCTTCTCAATTACATGGAAATGGAGTGCGCTCTGACGAGTCAGGAGCCAGTGGCCATTACTGATTGTGTCATGCCAGGGAGGCTAAACTATTGCAGATGTCTTCTTTTGTGATTTTTCGAAGCCTTGGGTGAAGAAGAATTTGGCTGAGAAATGCGGCACGTGGTGGTGGATTGATAAAAGACCCGCAGGACACAGGGCCATTGTGCGTGTGGGTTGTGGGAACAGACCAGCAGATAGAGTGGCGCGACGTTTGGGTTGGTGGTTGTGCTGGCTCACTGAGCACCGCGTTTAGGGATACGGATGCAAATGGATATTTCCAGTGCTCATCAGAAACACGCTTAGACCTGTGAAGTGACAAGGGAGGTCTTCAAAGAGGATAGGATGATCCAATCTATCACTGAGAAAAACAAGATGCAGCTGAAATTTCTATTTAGCTGAATACATTGCTGTTTATCTCCCTCCTACCCTGAAATCTCTGCTATTGTCACCAGATCTGCTGGATGGGGTGGTGTCTTCACTGTGCCTCCCTGTGCAGGAGAATCGTGGTCCCGCAGACACTGTTCTCTGTTTTATGGGGACTGTATGGTGTAGATGTTTTCCATAAAGCATTTTGTTTCATGTCACATTCTTGAGCATTGCCAATCTATCAAATCCAAAACGTTTTGGAAAGAAATTCAGTTTTATGGAATTTCAGAACTCAAAACATTCCTGTCAAAACATGTCCCTACTATTAATGATCTTCTATTGGGAAATCTGGGGGATTAACTTCAACTTAGAAGTTGAATGAAGGAAAGAAAATGAAAGGACTGAAATCCAAATATTGCATTAACCTGAACAAGCTTCATGGTTTTCTGTTTTCAGTTAGCAAACCACTCTGACAATATAACTTTTCATCCCCTTTCAGGTTTTTATTTGAAACCTGTGGCATGGGAAATATTGGAAAGAAAGCAGGTGACTTATGATGCGTAGCAGCCCGGTCCCCATTGGTGAAGCAGAAAAAAATTGTGCCTTGCACCTTTTGTTGGACTTTTGTTTAATTATCTGTTTATTCAAACTCTATTCCAAACCTACCATATGTATTAACCGCTAACCAAAGAGTCCCGTTGTCAGGAGCAGATGTGGTGCACTTGCCTGCTTTCCATTTTATTGTATCAATCTGTCCTTTGAGCATCCTGGTGTTTTTCTTTTAATTATGTATCAGTGGTGCCATATTCTGTCTTGTGGGACACAATGTGCTGTAACAATTAAGACCAGAACATCAAAGCTGACTCAGCTTTTATAGGTGAGGAGAAATAGGTGTAAGTGTAAAACAGTACTTCTGGGATACCACAGACCTCCTCCAACCACGGTCGGTGAAACCAGAGGATAGGAAAGAGAACTGGTGACTTAGTGTTTTTCTCAATATCTTTTAATGTGATTCAAATAAAAAATTTAAATCTGGTACAAGTGGATCAAAACAGATACATTAAAAAAATACCTCAATGCGTATAAATGAGGTATTGGTTTAGAGACCCTAACCTGAGACAGTCAGAAGGGAGGCAGTGTTCAGGAAGTGAGAAGTATCTGTCCATCAAAAAATTTGCTGTCACTACAGTGCTGAAACAATGTGTGCCCTGACTGTCGTTAGAAACATTGAAGAGTGGTAGATGATTTGCAGTCGTGGTGGCCACCACTCCACCAAACCACTAGTAGATTTACCAGAACAGCACCAGCCAAAACAAATTCCATATTCGGACTGGTCGTGATACGGGGATAGTGTATTTAGAAGTGCTCTGTGAAGGCTTATAGTTCCTGTGCTGCATATGGTCCCTCATTGTGTCACAAACACGGGCTGTGAATGTAGTTTGATCTGACGCAAACATTTGAAAGAGCGCTTGCGGTGAGGTTATGTAGATGGACTGGCTCTGCCTGTTTGCCTGCCTGTGGGATGGTTGGTTCGAGGCAGCATTATTTCCAGAGGAAAGGTCAGACCTTCCAGAAAGTTTGCGAACAAGGACGTGTTTAAGGCCTATCTGCAAAGTCCCGTGTGTTGTTCTACAAGCCCAGGAGATGCATAACAAACATCATAGTCTGATGTCGTGGCATTAATGATAAAATTAACCTTAGGACAGTGACGGCAAAACTCACTCTGGAAACACCACGATGCTAACGGGGCGAGAGGAACCACGCAATGTTTGAACAGGACCCTTTTCAAATCCTTTTGTAACCATGTTCCTGTGCCTGGCTCTGCGCACGGAGGAGGTTCAGGACGTTTGGGAAGAGGCATGGAACAGAAGGGCTGGGAGCTGGCTCTCAGGGCAGGATGGCAGAAATGAGGCAACAGCGACTCTTCCGTAAATCATTCCAAGGTTAGTGCTGGGTCTGGCACGGACTGGTGTATGAAATGGGGAAGCTGTAACTGGTTGCTGCTATTCCCCCAGGCCTCCAGGCTGAGCAGATCTTGTTCAGAAAATGTTCTTGTTGAAGGCAGTAATTATCTGGTAATTAAATGATGCTGTTGCATATGGTAGGTTTCCAAAGTGGGGTTGACCTGGATTAATATAAGCCTGTATATGAAGAAGGTGAGCAAAATCTTGCCCTAAGACTTCCACGCATTTTTTTCTGTGTGCTTTCTGTAACATAAAGCCAATGTTAAATGAGACTATAAAGTGAAACCATCAGCTATTTGGCAGTGGTTCAGGTAAGAAATCCTTTTTAAAAACAAATTATAAGTACGAAACAACTTTTCTGAGCAACTCTGTTCAAGGAAAAACAATAGTTGTGAAGCTAATGGCAATTGCACAAGAGGCAAACGAGCTAAGGGTTCAGTGTGAGTAAACTTTGGAAGTTGATAGGTTCGATTTAGCAGTTGAGGAGGGTTAATAAGATATTAATAACAATCAGAAGACTCCTTCTCCATTTATAATTTTTCCAGTGCCCTCCTGGAATAATTTTTTCTTCTGAAGCAGCAACAGCAGAACCACTTGCATAGGTTAGTCTACAGACCAAGACATGTTAAGGTTCAGGCTAGCAATTATTTTTGAACTCAGAATGTAAATTTTCTCAAGGCAATGAGATGTTCAAAGGCTGGCCTCAATCTGCCATTAGAGCATTTTTGAGTGGTTTCTAATTTTACTAAAATGTACATTGAGGATCTATATTATTTATCTATATTATTTCCTTTTGTGTCCTTTCTGTATAAGTAATGCATCTGCCTGAATCTTCAAAAAAAATTATTATTTTTTTTAACATCTGTGCCTATGGTTCTTTTGTCATCCTGAACTATTGACAAGTTTTCTACAATTTTTGCCTATTTTTTTTACCTTTGAGAAAATCTGTGTGTACAGTGGAGGACAGGGTGTGATCAGGAGATTCAAAGTACTGTCCTGGTGGGGTCTGAATCAGTGTGTGGAAAAGTTCCGATCTGAGGACTTAGAAGAAATGTTTTTCCCAAGGCCAGTAGCCTTTCAGTGATGGGTCAGTTCTAAAGTTGAGCCACTGGATTTGAGAAAACACTGACCAAAGAACCGCCAAATCACGTTGTTGATGCAAAAGTGTGTAGGGAGTGATGACAATCTGGATTAAGAAATGAAGAACATACTTTTCTCTGATCCAATTTTATTCCCAAAAATCAACACTAAAAATAAAGTAAAAGCTTGCTCCAGAGGTTTATTCTGCTGTTCCTATTCAAGACAAAGTAGACATGTTGCTACTGAATAAAACCTCTCTTTTCTTACATTCCCCAGTGCAGTTTTCGCTGGCCAATCAAAACAGGCCCATGTTCAGAAAAGGTGTCATTTCTTCAGGTGTTGGCCATAGTTGCTTTGTTCCTTATCATCCGTGGAGCACAATCCTACTTCAAAGATGCAAAACCAGTCCTCTGCACGCCACAGGGTGCATTCTTGCAGTTTCCTCTCTGTCGTCATGCAGAATTTATGAAGGCCTGGGTTTTTGTGTACTCTGATGTGATAGGGTATGGAATATGGCCAAGTTTTCAGAGTATTCTGCAAAGCCTGTGCTCGTGGCCTCCAGCCTGCGAGGTGCCTGTTGATAACCCATGTCAGCCCCACCGAAGGGGAAACAGGGTGAGGGCAGCAGAAGGCCTGAGCTATGTTCCCTAGTGACAACAAAACTCCATCAAAACTCTAAAATTAAATTAAATATACCTCCTGTTTCTATTAAAATTGTTATTCACGTGGATTGCAACGGCCATTGATTCTCACTGAAAGCCTTCCTTTCACTCAACCGTCTTGTTAAAAGTCAAAATGCTTGTCTCATGGATCACAAAAGCTTGAAGTTGGATATTAATCAAAGCATACTTGCCCATCTCTGGTATGAGCAGAGGTCAGAGGACTCCAGAAGAGCTTTCCTGACCATCCAGAGGTGGATGGAAAAGTGTGGGATGTGGATCATAAAGAGGAGGGGGGCTAAGTTGTCCTCAGCCCTCTGTCAGAGAAACGATGGTTTCCCTGGAGATTTAGGGAGACGAATTAAACTCTGTATTCCGAACTTCCATTTTAAGACTACTTCCTGATAGCCTATTTTTGCTTGAAGAGTGAATCTGTACAATTAATTCTGGTCCAATATTTTTTTGTTGCTCTATTTTCACTAGTGTAGCTTAAAAAAATCTAGCCCTGTAATAAATAACAGCTCAGTAAGCCCTGAGCTCCCTGTCGGTGAATCTCTTTTAGTGCCATCTGATTCATTTCTAAGGCTCCAGTTTCTCATTGTGGCTTATTATTACATTTTACTGTTCTGAAAGATGATGTAGGTAATTGCACTGGTCCTTTAGCTAACTAGAGATTCTTTTTAGTTTCTTAATAATAATGAAATTGCCGTAGATGCCTTATAATATTTTTCTTCAGAAATAAACATTTAAGTAGAGGTTCACACAAAGTAATGCTGGGCTGCCCTGTGGCAACAATTATAATTAAAATATAAGTGTTTGATTATATAATTGAAATTGCTTCCATTTGATTAGGTTGGATCCTTTCCATGGCCATACCCCACTTTTTGAATAACTCAGCCTTTGTAGTCTGTGCTGCAGGAGCATTAATGTAGATGTAGTCACGGGCTGAAAAATACATGCCTGTTTCACAGGTAAAGAAAACAATACGAACTGAAAACACGATCTAGTTCGCGTGTAATTAGATGGCTGCACAGTTCTGCTAGAAATACAAGGCCAGTGCTTAAAAAACCCGAAACAGTGAAGAGCAGAGCTCACTCCACTGATGATCATGGATTCACGCTCACCCTTGCTCATGGATGTCTTTTGTGCATATTTATCATCAAAATAGATCTAGAGATGATCCTGAGAGCTCATCTTGTCCATTACTCTGTCCAAATGGCAGAAAATGTGGGCTGTCCGGATTTCTTTCAGGTCTGCCCTGAGAACACTGGTGTGATGGAGTATGGTATAACATGGGATGGCATGGGATGTCCCCTGCAAAGGAGCCAGAGGCAAACATCTGCTTTGTGCACCCTAGGGATGTTTAGGGAAGAGAGAAACACAAATACCTTCACTTTTGGGAAGACTGAGGCATCGGTGGCAGTGGAGCGCTTTCCTGATGAAGCCCAAGTGGAGGTTTACATTCCTCCTCAACATCCACACAGTGAGATGTGGTGGTGAAAGCAGGTAAGGTTTAGATGTAAGGGCCTGAGATGGCTATTTTACATGTATAACTTACCCCAAACCATCCCCAGGAGTAGCACCAAAGGGTGGTTGGTACTCTTGTACCACGATAGGAGCGAGCTCAGATGCCGTGAAAGGGCACAGCATGTAGAGAGTAACTGATTATTTAATTTACGCAGTTTGCAATCAAGTTGGGTTTATCTGGTAGCAGAAACAGAAAGCAGTTCTAAATATTGCTAGAAATGCAAAGAAGAAATAAAATAAATTTGACAGCATAATTACAGCTTACTTTTATGATTCCATCAATGTTATTTAAGTGCATGTGAACCTGTGTTTTTACAAAGAAGCTTTATGAAAATCTCAAATTGTATTGAAATTCAGGAGAATGAGGAAAGAAGAGGAAAATCCCACACGCTTTGATTGTTTTATAGTGAATGCACACAGAATCTTATTGTAGTGCACTGCATACAGAGCATGACATTCAATTAAAGCATTGGTTAATGATTTCTTCATTTAGTGACAATCATGTAAACAGAAAAGTTGGAACACAACAAATTAAGAAAAGGACTGTGGAATAAATTTCAATTCCGTTTGAAAGCTAATGAATCGAAATGTCAAGTCAATCATTTAAAAAATTAGAATTCAATAGTTTAAAATCGTTTAATCATTTTTATAATTATTTTGTGACACGGAAGGAGCAAAGGGTCAAAATAGAAAACTGCGAGCAGGTTTTGGCTAATGTGAATGTTGGAATGATCGGTTTAGTTGCATTTCACCTGGAGTACATTAGCAACTTTCACAATGATTATTTTTCTTGCTTTCAAGGAAATTAAATAATCAACCAGCCAAGACAGTTCTAAAATAAGCAATTGACCTGTCACACGATAGAGGGATTGATTATTCTATAGTCTTCATTTCACTTTACTAAATACACATCAGAGCAGACTTTCAGAGGTGTGTAAAGGTTAGCTCAGCCATTTCGAGCCCCAGCCTCAAGGCTGTGAGCACATTCAGTTCCCTCGGAACTTTATAAAAGTGAACCACGGTTGATTAATCACCTTCAGACAGTGGATGCTATGTAGCGCAGCTGCCTGTGCTGAGGTGGGACAGGAAGTATGTGGCAGGAGTACCTCCATCTTTTGCTTTAGAAACACAAATATTAACAGTTTACAGCCCTGCTGTGAAGTATGAATCTGCCAAACTGACACAAGAGTCACGAGGATGCTTTTTTTGTGGTTACTATCTTCTAAACATGACAGGTGACTAATGGAGGAATGAAAGGGTTGGCTAATCTTCAGTGCAAGGGTATGGGAGAAAGACCATGTCAGCAGGTTGAACAAGTATTATGTGATGATGTTTTCTGGTGTTATGCTCAGTAAGAGCTGAAGCTCTATTTTTAGAGAGGACATTGATACCACTGCAAAACTTCTAGAAGCTTATTTGTGCTTTGTCAAAAACACGGGGAGAATTTATTTTTGGTAGGTGCCTGTACCAGACGAGAGGATCAGCCACAGGGGGATTTGCTTGGTCTGGGCTCCACGTGCAGGACTTCGAGGGAATTCGGAGTGAGGTCTGTGAGGGGCTGATTGTCCAGCTGAGCTTTTTCCCTGTTACAGCTCTCTATGTTCTCCAGTATTTACAGAATAAACTCCAGAGAACATCAAAACCATGGGCTTGTTCTGTTTGCTTTTTTTAGGAAAAAGAAAATGAGTAATATGATTTCTGATGACAGTGTTTAGTGATGGTGGTGATACTGGGATTTTGTTAATAGTGGACAGTGGGGAAAATAGTCTGCTTGCTTGCTGGGTACTGTATGATATAATTAAGGATATAACCACACAAAGTAATTGTCCTTAAGGGTAAAGCCAGACTGGTAGCATCAGTACCCAAGCACGGGAAAGAAGAAATGACCACCTGAGACAGTAAATAAGATGAACGGTCTGAGAAAGTCTATCAGATACTATTCCATATACCATCCTCCAGCTCAAGGCAGTCTCCAGCGTTCCAGAAGAAAACTAAATTCTGTTGTACAAACCCACACTGACCAATAGTCCCAGAATGGCTTGTATTTATCTTACTGCGGTCAGCTTTTGGTAATTCATGTCTCTTCTGCAAATGCTTGTGACGTGTGACAGCTTACAGACTGCACCCAGGAATGACAGGAATTACAGATGGAAAGGAACTGTTAACCTTGGCCCCACGGGACTGCTCTCCACTTCATATTTTAATGCAATGTGCAGTTGGCCCATTCCAGATGATCTGATATAGATGTTACTGTCACTTTCCCTCTTAGTCAGAACAGCTCGTCAGTGACAATGGAATAGATTATGTTGCTGCCAATAGGAGAAATGCCTGCTGGAAATCTGAGCCACAACTCTATAGGTTCTTTTGAAGGAAAATGACTTAATTATAAGGCTGGAAAATTAACACGGAATAATTAATGTGCTTGGTATTTACACTTAGGAAAGTGATTGTAACATATAAACCACAGTATTACATTGGAATTAGCTACACTTCTTCCAGTTACTAACACAGCCGCCCTCCACACCACCTCTTGTGGGACCTCTCCAACATCTGTTTGAAAAAATGAAACCAAATCAGCTCACAGTTTCTGCATGATCTAATTGTAAATCTCCAGTAACTTCTTGGGCTCTATCCAAAACAACATTAGTTCCAATTTTTCCAGTTTTCCCTAATGCTGGGAAGTCAACCACCCATGTTATTACTGGGAAACATGACCCTGTGTTATGTTCCCTTACCGAGGTTCTTGAGTCAATAATCCCAGCAGTGCCTCAGCTTTTTTAGAAGTCCTGTTCTCTTCTTTCAACACGCTTTACTCTCAACACAGTGCCAAATGTTACAGCAAGTTTTTAGAGGTGCCAGAGTTATGATAATTAATGCTAAGAGAGTTGTAGAGAGGATGTAAGAGCTCATTCCTCAGAGTTTCAAACACTTTCCCACTCTTAGAGATTAAGACGAACCCATGAGGGGGGCTAGATTATTCCCTTTTTGCCAAAACTTTGTCCAAGGCATCTGGTTCTGGCTGCTATCAAAGACAAGAAACCAGACTGTGCGGACTCTAGCTCTGATTGAGTCAGGCAATTCAGATGCCAGAAGAAAAAGGGGGACAGGCTTCTTCTGTCCCTAGCCTGTGTTTTTATGCACTCTAGCACAGAGATGACCACGGCAGCTGCTTCCATGGAAAGGCAACGGGGCAGGGCAAGGCTGTACTTGGCCATCGAGATTTCCAAACCGAAACTTTCAGTTTCACTTCAAAGTGCGCAGACCAGTACTTCTGAATTCCCGTTTTAGCCACATGTTTTGCATGTTTAAAAGGATTCACTCAGAAAAGAGCAACCAGAAATAATTCCACGAGAAAACAAACCCCGACTGGATTTTGCCCAAGTCAAGATCCTGTACCCCTTTTCCTCATCCATAGCTGTGATGCCCTTTCTCTGAAACCCCCGGTGCTTGCCAGCACAGCAGTGAGATCAATATTCCCTCACCAGGAGTTTGCTGCCTTCAGAAACAGGGTTAACATACATTTCATGTTCGTATTTCCACTTTGTGCCTGTCTTGCCAAGCATCGAGCCCCAGAGCGGGTCCTGAGGATGTCATCCTTTGCAGGGTTTTGATGAGACAGGGCCCCGGTGTGCCGCGCTCGCCTGGCCCAGTCATGCCCCAGCCCCCGGAAGCTCGTGGTGTGGAAGGACCCTCCATTGTGGGCCAAGGGGGGTTAATCTCTTTGGAGGACTTTCGTTTTATTAGAGGGTGAGTTCCAACAGTTTTTCAGCATTGAGAAAGAGGTTGTGACCCTCTGACAAAATTTTGGCTGCAAAATGAAATTTCCTCTCCATGCAGGAAACCACTGGAGAGAATATTTCTATAATACTTCCATTCAAATAAATCCAGGTATTCCAGTAATTGTATGGTCTCCAGTAAAAATATCAAATAAACCTGTCATAGACTTTTCTCCCAGATGCTTAGATACTGTCTCCTTTCACTGCTTACCCATGTAACAACACAGTCTGAAACGCTAACGGACATCCAAGGTTACACTGCTGCGGTTCAGCTCCGTGGCTTGTCCTGGGAGGAGACAACGGTTTCACTATGCTCCGGGGTCTGCGGCTCGGCAGCGCTCCTGCTTGCCCAGTAAATGAGGTCAGAGCAGCACTCCCTGCTAGTATGTTGGGTAACACGGCCTCTTGGTGAGAGCAGTTTGAACGTGATGCAATCAAAGCTCGTAACTCTATAATTTACTAACTTGCTTTGTAAGGCAAAAATGGCACGGCATAGAAGAGGTGAGGTGCTCTGTAAGGAACATACAGCAGCCACAACGGTGTAACTGTCTAATAAAATGTTCGTGCTGTCGGAATGGTTTGCTGCAGAGCAGGATAAAAGACAAAGATCAATAAAATGTAAAAACCTTTACTTGGAAGCCTTCTGTCTTAGGAGACGGGTCTGCTTAGTCAGTGTGCGGAGGGCTCCTATTTTCATGGCTGCCTGTGTACCAAGCCTCAGATCTGGCTGCTTCTGCTCCCTTCAGGTCCACAAAACCTTGTCTTCACCCATGCCAAGGCCTTCCAGTGTCACGCCTTGATAGAGCCATCTTTAGATACAGAAACATTCAGATGACTCTCGGTCATTTACTTCAATTTGCCCCCCCAGCAGAGCTCTCCGCGCATCCACCCAGCTGCAGAAGGGCATTTTCAGCCTTTTACATGCAGCTCACAGCCTCAGCACAGCACCATAGACTGAAGCCCCCCAAACATTTTAAACAAACCAGAGATGAAACGCTAACACAAGTAGTAAATCTCACAGACAGCTCGGTGATAGCATGTGCTGCTTTAGCTATGACATACAGTAGCTTAAAAAATTAGAATTAGTTACGAATAGTAGATTTCTCATACTGACAGACTGTATCATTTATCTTACATAATTTACTATATCATTTTCTCTTATAAACAGCTCAGAAACCCAAGACTCAGTTAAAAACAAAACAAAAACCAGAAATGGATTTAATAGTTAACTGTTCCCAGGGGACCAAACTCATTCCTGGGGGAAGTGAATGAGTTTGACCCACTCTGGGCATTTCCCATCAGCTTTAACAGACTTTCCTCAGGGCTGGGCTCCTCCCAGTTTGTTTTTTAGCTCTTCTCTGGATAACACTATTAAAATTAGAGTACCTTGACCTCCACTGGCAGGAGAAAAAAGCCCAATATATTTTCCTTACTAATTGGCACATCCGTAATAACTTTCCTTTCGATGCAAGCACTTTGGAAACATGAATTGATGCGTAGCAAAGTTCATTGATTAGAGTTTGTGTACAGACACCTTTCCGCCTGGTAGGTTTTTTGCACATAATCACTCAGTGGTAGCCAGCACGCCCTTATCAAAGAGAAATCCAGAAACAAATGGCTGAACATCTACATGCAGGAAACATTTATCCAACCACATACTTAAGCATTAATTTTACATACAGGAAGAGGGATTTCCCTTTTGATGGTGATAGTTCCTGTAACAAAGACATGGAAGGGTCGGAATAGTTTATACTATTTATTAGTACGAAATGGGCAGGAAAATTGAGTGACCTTCTGGGTTAATAAGAATTTTGAGCAATGGTTTCATTGAGATATAATTCAGTGTTGAGGAGGCATAAGTTTTATGTCTTAATTAATAATATATAGATATTTTAAAATAACATTTTAGGAGTATTAAATCTATTATCACAATAAGACACTTGAGTGTGTGAACTACTGTGAATTAATTCACACCTAGTAGTATGGATGGCTTTTAGCCCTTTGGCCCCATACTTGACAATATGCTAGGCTTGAATTAATGCACTGTAATTCACAGCTTGTCATGTCTTATTGCTGAAGCATATCCCTGAAGTGGCTTCACCAATATATAGGTTGGCTTCACGCTTTCGCAGAAGAATGGCTTCAGCTCTTCCCAGTCACAGCTACTCTCCAGTGCTGTGACCTCTGAGAAAGGCGTCCCACGTCCCACTGCCATCATCTGGTGTTCCCCATTCACAGAACTATTACTACCACCTTTAATGCCTCAGTGCCTGATGTGCAACACACAGCTCAGGAGGAGATCTTCCTGCCAAAAAAAAAAAGTACATTTGGCTTCCTTGCTTCCAAACATGGATATGCTCTTTGGAAAACCACAAACTTATGGAGAGACACCTCACGGTAACTTCAACGCAACTGTGGAGTGAAACATGGCATTGCACCAGCACGGTACTGACAACTATGCGGGATCATATACACTGTGAGGAGAATAAGAGTTCTCCTCCATTCTTGCTGAACAGAAACAACTCTGAATAAACCATCCAAGACAGACAGTGACTCATCCACTGCAGGAATTGCTCAAGAGAACTTCATTTCAGTGTGTGGGAAAATACTACCCCTGTAATATTGCTACAGACTGCATCGTCTTGATTTATTCTCGTTTTAGCAGTGCAAACATTATTTGTTGCATCCACCTGGATGGCGGCCTCACATAACCTGCTTAGTTTTTTGCTTATTCATTTGTTTGGTCAGCTGGCTGTTTGTTTTTCAGATGTTTTTGATCTCATTTAACATTCCTGATTTGGAGCTTTGTGTGGGAATACCAGAGATGCTCCAGCACTCCAAAAGAGTAGAAAGAGCCCAAGTTTTGCAGTGAGCCCTCAGAAAAACAGCTGAGGCGTTGAAGTTTGGGAAGTCAAAAAAAAAAAAAAAAACCCAAACCCATGTAAAAGCAAAGAGCTTGATAGGTGTGGTGATAAATCTGAATAAATAAATGAGAGTTGCTGCAAGACACGGAGGTAGCAGTTTTGCTGAGCTACGTTGGAAGAAAGCCCTGACTGTGTGCCAAAGCAAGAGAGCAGCTGTGAAACGCTGGGTGTGGGTGCTCAGCAGTAATCTGGTTTAACCCTGTACATAATGAAATAATGCAATGTCCAGCCCATGCTCAGTAAGTGGTAAAGAACACTAAGTAGGTGCCACACAGGCATAAAATATGCATAACCTGCTCCTTTTGTTCTGCAGTAATCCACACGAAGACAGTACTCATTCTTCTGGCCATCTTGGGAACCGTGAAAAGATGAGGCTGAAGTCCTGGCGTGATCGAAACCTCTCTCCAGACCAGGTCACAGGGCTGTTTTCTTTCCTGGTGCCATCTTAGTGCTCTTCTCAACGTTTCCCTCACATAATTGCCAAAGCTACCCTTCAGTATCAGAGTGAAGACAGCTACAAAGTCGTAAAACACAACTACAACAACAACAGAGTTTCCCGAGCTGCAAATTCCACAGAAATGTGTGTTTTCCCAGGAAAAACATCTAGAAGATCTCAGTGGAATTATTCAAATATAAGGGCATTCCCAAGGCTGTCAGCTCTGAGTTTTTATCCCAGTTGTTAAGATCTGTTTTCAAATGTGGGTCCTCAAAATAATTTATCCGATCCTTGATATAGATGGTGGTTTTTTCCCCTCACCTGCCATAGGAGTCACCTATTCAGAAAACAAAGACCTATTTTGTTAACAAAATTAACGATGGCTTTAGGAAGATGATATCAGGTATTTTGGTTTGAAAATGTTGTCAGGATTGTTTTTGTTTCAAGGCACACCTCTGGTAACACAGCATGAATATGCAAAAGCTGATAAGTGACTATATACATCATGTCTGAATATATACAGAAGTTCAATATTTCTATTTACAGGGTAAAGTAATGGAGTCAGTCTGATCTGAGAGAGGTTCTGCATGCAATTTGAGGGAATCTATGTTTAATTTAATAGGTCATGTATCTGTCTCAAGTGGGGATTACAGTATCTGGTTTAAAGTGATCTACAGTATCAGGCTTATTATGTAGCTTTTATTTTTAGCAAGGAATGGATTTAACAGTTGACACTCCTACTTAAGTATGAAATACATCAAATTTACAACCCAAGCCAGCCTGCTGGCAGTACTAGACACACCAGTTTACAAACAACCTTGGGACTTCCACTCGTCGGGTAGTTAGGGGCAGTGTGAAGTGGCGGGCTGGGGGCATAAAATCATCATGATCCTGCAGCAACCTGGGCTGATCTATGAAGCAGTATTGTTGGTGAGGTTGTAAAGCTGATTGGAGGACGGGTTGATCACTGCACTGGGAGAAGTTATGGAGCAAAAAAGGGTAGAGGGAATCCAGAGTGAAAAATAGTTCATGCTCGAATGCCCTGAAAAAGTGCAGGTATCACACGCTCTGCTTTATACTTGGTGAGTGCTAATATAGCCAGACAGTGGGACCAGCAGAGCTAGTCTGCAGTGGAGGAGAGGAAAACAAGCAATAAAGAAATAACAAGAGGATGAGATTTCTGAGGGCTGAAGGGGAATATAGAAATGGTTGCTACACACACTGAGGCAGAATGAGGGTTTTCGTGTGATACTGTTGTTACTGGGTTTAATGTTTAAATGATTTGGATACAGCAAGAGATCAAAAGATTATCGTATTTCCTGTGATGATTGGCTGCTCCCTTGATCTCTCCTTGTCTGTACCTGCCTGTTCACTATATCCATCACCGTAGCTAGTTTCCAGCTAGAAACCAGTAGCAGGAAGCTGAGTGCTGGTACCGTTTCTAGCATAATGAGATGACTTTCATTTTGCTTGTGTAATAAGAGTGGCAAAACAGAGGTAAGTCATAAAGAGCTTATCTGTATTCTAATTAACTCAACTTTTGCTTCTGGCCTGGTCTGTAGGTTTTCTTGGCACAGGAATGAATCCTCTCAGGTGCTGAGAAAAAAGGAGTGTAATATCTAGTCATCATAATTGCACCAGTGAAAACTGCTATATAAACAGAATTATTCTGCTAAAATTGCGCTTCTCCTGAGAAGCCTATTCTACTTCTGCAAGTGGCTTTTCTGGAGTGATGGAAAACTTTCCTTGTACGGTCTGGCTACACAAAGACTGCTGTGCCAGGACTGAGCGATACCAGCATGCCTATGGGAGAAAAAGCCTTCTATAGCAGACACCGCTTTGGTTGCTGAGATAAAGCTTAGGATTTTTTTCCCCTTTATTTTAACTCATTTATATCTAGCTGTAAAATCAATATCTCATGACCAGAAGTACAGCTATAAAAATTCCAATAAATCCATTTCAAGTGCAAGATTTGCTCCTGAAAACGATGCTGTAACAGAGCCATCACATGGTTCCATGTCCACTACTGAACGAATCCGCTTCAATTGCAATTAAAAGTCAGCTTTTCTAACTGCCGGCTCTAGCAGTTCTCTACCTGAGCTCTGGCAGCCCAGCCAGGGCCAGCCTTCCTCAACATCCTTATCAGCCACGACGACTTTGCAGGCTGAATTCTGCCCTGCCTTACCCTGGATTCTCACATAGATGCATTGAAACAGTGACAACGGGTCATAATTTCTCCTTTCACATCAATTTTGTCCAAAAGGGAGGGAACCTGGTTCGGGTGACAGAGTACATGCTGAGTTCGCTCCTCCAGCCTTTACGATTGATTTACTTACACACTTACTCGGGCACGGTCTCTCCCTGGCGTTGACTCTTTGGGATACCACAGACAAGGAAACCAGTTGATTTCCACATGGTGGTGGTTTTGACAAGGTCAGCAATGGAAACAACTGAAATCATCTTTCTTTTGTCTTCCCTTCTGCTCTCCTAAAGGATACAGCCCTGAACTAAACTCCACTTGCCCAGCCACTGCACAGCAAGTTGGTTATTTCTGTAGGCAAGGTGGCAGGTTAGTGACAGGAGGACACTGCCAAGCAGATGATGTCCAGGAAAGTGTGACTGGCTCCCCAGAGGTCCAATACATCCAATATCACTCCTGTAATAAATCCAAAATGTCAGTTGTTAAATAACCCAAGACCTTTCTTGTAATCACACAAGATTACATTAGAACATTAAATCAGACATAATTGGACTGTCCCATTTAGACATAATTTTAAGGTAAAAATAATAAAAAAAAATCAGACAGTAGTGTATTATATGTAATGAGAAATTTATTGCCGTTCCAAAAATATCTTCACTGAAAATATAAAAGAATTTATGGGCTAATTTTTTTCCTGAACATAAAAAGGACTAACTAGAGAGTTTTAATCTGCAGCCACTGAAGTAAGCACTCTTTCTGACACAAAGGGTTTGCTTTTACTAACAGTAATTAGATCTTTAGGCACCTGTAGAAGAAAATATTTAAATGCTCTGTTCTTCGCTGGTCTTATCTCTTTAAATTACACTTTCCACTTGTTCTTGAAATAGCATCAACATAACTTCATTGGCTTGGATGTTTTGACATATTATCAACCTCGGGACTGATTTCTCAAATGAAGGGCTTAGAATTAAACTGGAGTCTGTTGAACTGAGATGTATAAAAATACTAATTTCCTTTCTGTAAAGTTTATTATTATTTATAGTCAAATATATTCACTAGCAGAATGCTCCGCTGCAAAAGAGGTTGAGAGAAGGCAGAACTATTACCAGCGTTGCCACTTTCCTGGAAATTTATGTTCTGCAGGTTTGTTCAGAGAAGCTTTTTACAGAGATTTCCCACCCTAGAAAGTGAGGAAAATGATCAGGCAGTAGGAATCTACCCCAACCTCACAGACATCCTGCCCACAGGGCAACCCCAGCAGCCTGCGTGTGCGCACACAGGATGTGGGTGAGTAAAGAACTACACGCAGGATGTACACAGCCGTGTCACAACAGTGATGCTTCCTCACAAGGCTGTTACAATACACCAGAGCTCTCCTCTGCCACACCACCCAGCACTGGAGCAGGATGGGCCACGGGCTCCTGAGGTGGTTCACGCTCCTTCGCAGTGTGTTTCCGCGCCTGCCAGGGTTATGCTTTTTTATAACTGTAAAAGTAATATACGTGCAGGAGGTTTTGCATAAGATCTGATGAAAATTAAATACGGTCTTGGCATTTTTGTATATCAGCCAGTCTCTGCCTTCAAACTATTTTGTACTAATGTTGCTCTCAGAGAAAATTTGTGCTTCAGGAAGAGTTCTGTGACTTCAATATTTATTTCTCGTGATCTCTCTTTTTGGTGTGCTTTGCATGTGTTTTAAGTGAGATGGTTTGGAACTTATGGATGGTGTGCTTCCATCTGTGTTTCATAGTCTTAAGATTTCTAAAAGCGTACGTTTCATATTTATATCATAGAGAACTCTAATAACCTTGTGTTATTATAATTTATCTCAGCTTGACACAAATCAGGAGCCAAACGAAAGGGAGGACAGGTTTTTCTGTGTTTAACTAGGTTGCTTCACGTTGCTTGACATTCTCCATGACTTTATTTAAAAGCTTCCCTCCAGCTTCATTAAACTGCCTTTGACAGGCAGCAGCTTAATATACACATGCACACACACATATGTATATACGTATTCATTTGAATTTGGGCTCTTTCCCTCTGGCCTGTGGTAATTATGATTTGTGTCTGGGGGGATGAACTGTCTAAAAAATAATAAATAAGAGGCCACGAGAATTGAAAGCCAGTGTTCATGTTCATCTAGAAAGAAACTAAGTAAATCAAGTTCAGGTTTATAAAGGGAAGCAAATTACTCTGGGGTCTCCACACATTGGATCAGAACTGACTAGATGTATTTAATTATATTGCAGGTTCTTGCCCTTCTAAAGAAAATTGCAGCCACTTTTACTACAGCCACTTAGGGAGGTGAAAACAAGGTTATCAGGCAGTCTAGAACTGCTACAACAGCTCCTTAAATACACCCAGCCGGGGAGGGCTCCTACTGCTACACCTCCTTATACCAACAAATTTATGCCCAGCTGGCCACTAACCATCCCCACCAGCTGATGGAAGGCTTCAGCCTTTATGCAGGTGTGGGTGGGTGGGAGGGAGGGATGTGCCTCATGAGGAGATAAAGGAGGAAGAGATGGCTGGGAGCTGGCAGTGGGAGAAGCTGTTGATCTTACAAAATGTGCCTCCAAAGTAGCAGTGGGATGGTGTGGAGGCCACTTCTGCCTGCCCTGCTGGGTCTGGGTGGCAGTGGTGGCTGGATTCACAGTCCGCTTGCAGATGCAGCTCTCGGTATGCTGAGAATGTTGCGTAACACAGAGGTACGCAAAAGAGATGATTCAACACCGCTCCGATCGTGATCCTACAAGCAGCTTGGGGATTTGGTCTTGATGGTGAGCTGATTGTTATTTTATCTCTTACCAAACCGCATAACTCACTGCAGTCTAATGTTTGCATGTTTTCTTTGTAAGCCACTTGCTATTTCATTAGTAGCTGTGTTAAAAGAGAAAAATGCCTCTCCCCCCACAAAACTATTTACTTTCTATCATGCCTTTTTACCTCTCTGCAGAACCCTGAGCCCACTTGAAGGGTTATATTTTTGTAATCACTAAACAATCCATTTCAGTGGGATGCAGAAAACCATCTTTGATTTCAGTTTTGCCTTAAGTGAATTAATTAGGCTCCCAGTTGAGAACAGACTTTGAGAGGGGCCTGGAGCGGTTCCTAAATTCAGCCACCCAGGTGAGAAAGCCAAATTTAAAGATGTTTATCAGTGTGCACGGTGTCCCCTTGCGCACCTGCAGCCATGGGCTGGGATGATGAGTGGATTGGCGACTTGTGCACGTGTGTTGCTGCTGCTGGGGGTTTCAGGAGCTTGGCACCGTCTCCCCCCCACCACTGCTGAGGTTTTGACCTTGCTTTGACAAGAACTTTACTGAAGTAAACACCTACATATGTTATCAATACAATAGGTCTTTGCACAGTTACCTGGCGTGAACTCCAGATTCTGATTATTTAAGGGTTTGATTCTTATATAGTTTTTTTTGGGTTGTTTTCAAATTATGACCTAATGTGTTACCTAAAACAATGCAAATATGGCCACTTGCTTGTCTTCCTTCGAGGAGAGGAAGAGATCAGACAAGGTATGAACCTCCTTGTTCTTGGACTATTGTGGCTGCACCATTGGATTTTGCCTTTCTTCAGTTAGTGATTCTGATAAACCTTCTTTAGGCAGAGACTGTCCACATTGATAAATAGCAATTGGTAGATATTTTGGCAGTGTTTACCAGCAGTCAAGGCTATGAAATATTCAGCAGGAGGACCCTGTCCTGCTGGATGCTTTGGTAGAAGACAGAGTGGGGGCTTTGTTGCAGTTGTTGCCTGCTGTGTTACTTCTGCAGACCAAGCAATAGCACTTTATAATTCCACATGCAAAAATGTAGGCTCAAAAGCTGCTGGTCACAGTACAGGAGAGAGGGTCTGTACTACAGGGAGGAATGGTGAAGGAGCATGGCCACCAGCTTTTGGTGGTCAACACACTTCTGGTAGAGCCAGACTGCAAGCACAACTTTCGCGTCACAGTTGCTTTGGTGGGACTTTCAGACAAACTACATCATGTCACTGCATATGGTGTGGGCAGAACTGTACTTTTCTTAGCCTGACTGGATTCTGGATGTTAAGGTTGCTTTCAAAAGGTGTGCAAAAACTCTCAACCAACCAATGCAAAGGTTGTTCAACCTGCTTATACAAGAATATACATGGAAATAATTTTTCTAAAGCAGAATGGTAGTGTCTAGACAGAACCAGCAGTTTCAAAAAACCTCGAACATCTCAGGGAAGTCCACAAAACTCTCTTCATTGCTGAATAGAAGCTGCCTTCAGCTCAGGGCTTGGGTCTTGGTGAGCCATGGGGTTTGCTGTTGAGCCCACTTGAAGGCTGTGGCTTGAAGAGACTAACCCAAGTACATGCAGTGAGGCTGTACAGGTGAAAAATGCTCAGAAAATTGTAAGCAGGGTCACCACGTTAGCAAAATGTATGCAAAAGGATGAACAAGCAGATTCAACAGGGTTGCTCATTTTACACCATGAACACCAGCTGCAGCAAAACCAGGAACTTTGGCCCACATAATCTCTCATTAATATTAATATTATTAATCCATTAATAATAATGATATTCCATTATTACCTGTACCTTTGGAAGTATGATCAGATGCTTTTACAGATTCACCTTGAAACATGTGAGCTGATGATGTCCTCACAACCTGTGCAGTCTATTCCTATGGCCACATGCAGCAATGGTTCCCACACCATGTAATGGGGCAATGAGTAAGACATCAAAGTGCCAACCAGTAGGTGATACCGATGGTTTATTTAATAAGAGGTTGGAGGGAGAAGGGGACAGCACTGCTTGAACAGCACACGCTGAGACACAGTTTATATTATGTGGTCCTGAGGACAGGCCAAATCCTGCTCACCTTCATCCTGTCATTAGAAGCAGTAACTGAGAGCACGGGAAAAGGCATGAGTCTTAGCCTGGTATGTGTTGCTTTCTTAATGGGAACATCATTTGGCTGAGTGACCCTCAGCTGCTCCTGAAGGATTTGGAAACCAATGCTGTGAATGCACTGAACACCAGTAAGAGTGGAAACAGGAAGCTCCTTCTGAAAACTGGGCTGCTCTTTGCTACCTCCTTCAAATAGCTGACTCCTGGCTCATTTGTTTTTAAAGGAGGATTTCTGCATTTGTTTCTTTAAAAATAAAACCACAGAAGTAGTAAAATAGTTGCATCTCATTGGTAAGAGCCCCGTTCTGCTCAGCTTGCTCTTTCAACCAGTCCCTTAAACTTTGTATTTACTGCTACCCCTATAAAATACGTTTAAACTGTTCCTTTGGGTTTGGAGGATATTTTGTTCTGAATGTTGCACGCTTTTGCAGCCACAGCTTGCGACAGTTACTAGGCGTTCCTACTGCACTGACAAATGAGACTTTCACTTTCAAATTCTTTACCAAACTGTGCAATACATTTTCTTTGAGACATTGAGATAGCATTTTTTAAAAAAAAGATTGTCAGTGGAAAGACTGTTATAGTTGTGTGACAAAATTCAGATTGGAAGGAAATAGCTCACAAAAGCATGAATTAAACATCTAATTAAAAGTGTTAAGTCTCATTTTAATTTTCTTTAAAACACCAAAGACAGAAAAGCAGCTGTGTGCCTGAAGAATGCAGTGTGATAGGATCCAGTTGGGTACAAACATAGAACTGATTCGAAGCGCTTGAGGAAACATTTATGGAAAATGTGGGGGTTTGGGATCCTTGAAGACAAGATTTATTCAGAGTAGATGTTTGCAAGGACTGCTGATGAACTGTGATCTGAAATGGGAGTGGCAGGATGATGTTTTTTCTAATTTGTGGTGAACAAATATATACTTAATTAGCTTCATTTTTTCAATTAGCAGGTGGTACTCCTGTGCATAATCTTGTGCCATGCCTCCAGTTTTGGACTAAAGGATTCACAGGGGTCGGACATGAATAGGCTCATGTTCTTATGTGACTACTTCGAAGTTACGCAGTTGTCTCAGCTTAGGGTTGTAGTGTTTTGCAAGCAGAGGTTTGAAAATGTTAGGAAATAATTTGGCTCCTTTTCCAGTTAAAATTACAATTCTAAGCCAGAAAAATTTTATACAAAAATATCCCCTGTAATTTTAGAAGAACACTATTTTTTAGCATTCCATATTGAATATCTACTTAAAAAGAACACACAGCATGACCTAGGATTGTTATCTATTGTTCAATAATGTAACTGGACAGTCTAATATTTGCCCTATGAATATGAAAATTGGAACGCTAAATTGCTCGGGCCATTTCATAAGATTATGTGGAAAAAAGCTCCTTGCTTAATTACAATTGTAATTCAAAATGTATTTTAAAATATTAAAAAGTTATCTGCACTCGCAAAACTCAATCTAAGCAGAAAGAAATGTGGTCTACTTGTACCCCTCCCGGTGGGCTGTGTTCTGTCAGATGCTGTGTGGAGAAGTCAGGTTCAGAGAAATGAGCGGTGGAACTGTGTGAAACGCAACTCTCCCCTTGTTTCAGCCCCAAGCTGTGCAAAAAGCCTACCTGCCCAGCCCAGACAGAGTCGGGGTGCTTCTGCAAGTTGAAAGACTAGACTTGGACCTGCCCTCTAAATTAGAGTGGTTTCACACTGGAGCAACTGGAATGGAGCTGCTGTTCAACGCCAGTTGCTGAGAATTAAGAAATGGCCTTTTGAAATCAAAGCATTTTTCTTTTCAAGTCTGCCCTGATGTTGGGATGGCCCCTGTGCAGGGCTTCCTGCTGAAATAACCGATGCCTCTGAGGCAGCAACACCAGTGAGGGGCTGTGCACAGCTTTGTTGAGAGCCAAAGCATATGTGCAGACTTAAATGGGTGCTGCTGTACTTATGTGTGGTCTTTCTGTGTGGTAGAAAGTTTCTTTTTGATTTTGAAAATGCTCCTGTTTTGCTGTTTCTATTTTGGAGAGAGTAAAGAAGTGTCACGAAAATGCTGGGCAGGTTGTTGGGTGCATCTGGGGGAAGGAGCTTGATCTCAGCTTGGAGGAACGCATAAGATTATATTGCTTTTGTGTGATAAGAAGTTCTAAGGTTTTATTATTTCACAAAATATCTGGGGTCTGATTAAATGCACATAAGTTGGTACACAGTTACCACAGCAGAACTAGGTGTATTTTGCTCTGGGTTTGCAGGCACTGAAACCCAATGGGCCAGATTCTTGAGTTTATGCCTTGCATGTTTGAAAAGCTGCGACCAAGAGTGAAACCACACAGTGGAACAGTTCTGCCCCAGTTCTTCCCTCTCCCTGAGACAGCGATGCAGCCGCCTATGGCTGAGTCTTCCTGTGTGTGGCTTGGGGAATCAAGCAGAGCAATACATGAATTTCAATAAGCATGCCCTCCTCTCTGTGCACAGTCCCACATGCCTTTCTCAATTTTGTTTCTGGATCGAACAATTAATGTGCGCGAGCTGTGTAAAGCCACGGGCAGCTAGAATACCGGTGTAATTTAGCACTGCAGACATGGTACTTATAGACAAGCATGCTGGGCAGAGAGAGTCAAATTCAGTTCCTTGGTGCTAGTCTATACAGGTAGAATATATGCATTAAAATGCATTTAACATTACTGTGGGCCATTCTTTATAAATACTCTGATCAAGTCTAGATCTATAACGAATGCTTTATGGTATAGCCGGGAATCATCACACGTGCATTGGATTAAGAGAGGAGGAAGGATAGTGTTCTAAGAAAAATCAATTAAATATTTAAGCAGGAAAAAAGTAATTTTGACTCTGATTTCATCTGGTAGCACTGAAAATACATCTTAGGAGCCTTTAAAGTACATCTAATTTTTCATTCACTGCCAAAAAAAGAAATTTATCCGGTTATTCATAAATACAAGAGCATTTATTCAATATATTATTGCACAACAGTGTTCTAAAGCAATAGATTTAAACGGGCTGGAAACCCAAAGCATTGAAGCATAGCAATGGTAATATTAATTTGCAGAGGGCAGCTGTATCTGACTGTAACAACTGAAAACTGGATGGGAGGAAATGTGTTGGATAACAAGATCAGGAACTCATACATTGAACATTTCTTCCCCTGATACCCTCCAGCCCACCCAAAACCAAAACCCCAACCAAATGAAAAAACCCCACCCAAAAGCCCTCAACAAAACAAATAAATCGGAGAATCTGCTGAAATTAAACAAAATATCAAACCATAACCAAGAGAAGGATGGGAGCGGAGAATTGATGAAGTTATGGCTTGAGAAAGGGAAATGAGCTAGAGACAATGGCTGGAAAGTTAACAGGGCAGTGAAAAGAGCCTTATAATTAAAAAAAGTTAGTCACTGAATGGCTCCAACCCCCAGCCTAAAACCCAGAAATATTTCTCTGCATAGAGGAGGATACTTGTATGCACATGCTGAATTATCTGCCCACACAGTACACATGAGGCTTCATAACTGCTGCAGCAAAGGCTGAGCAAACAGCTGGTGCTGAGGACCTGGTGTCTGTGTTGTGTGGACTTGGGGCATTCATGTTTCAGATCGACTCTAGCCTGGCCAGCCTTCATGTCCTGGCTTGCACTGTGGAGCCAGCCCAGAGTAGGCAAACACGCTTCCTTTTGGTAGAAACTAAACTGAGATGTGGCCCAGTTTGATCCAGAATCACCCCGAAAGAGCTTTCTTGACCTGAGCTGCCAACATGTGCACCCTCTGCTCCCAGGCTGTGGGTGCCTTGCTGAAGCTCTTGTGCCCAGGTGCAGAGGTTTGGGTACTTGTAACCTTGCCCAAAGTTGATCAACAAGGCCTTTGCTTACAGTTGATGAGTCTTCTGAACACTGTGTGTTTTGGGTAATACTTATTTTTGGCAGAATGATCACATGCTGCTTCTGCGCCTCTCACCTGCAACGCAAGTAAAGGGCTGATCAAAGTGAAATTGCTGCCACAGTTCATAAAACGATGACTGCTGGACTTGATGGGGAGTTTACCTGTATATTTTTATATTGATGAAGTCAGATAACCTGATAATCCTGCCTTTCCTCCCCATGTTTATACAAAAAGCAATGACCAGTCACAGTTATTGAATACCTCGTGACTGATAACAGAATTGATTTTAGGGCAATTGCTTTACCTTGTGCATCAGTACCTCTGTGTTTTGTCTTGGTCGTTACCCAGAGGACACCACTCATAAATTGCATGGCATTTGTGTGCAGGGTATTAGTTAAGAGTTGTGTACCCCCTCAGAATTTTAATTTGTTTTATTTAAAGACCCATTTGTGATTAAGAAAAACAGGAGCAAACCGATATGCACTGGAAACGGTTGGCATCAATGCATTCACTATTGTATAGGAGACAAACAGATCTTCACAGTGCTGTCCAGGCATTTTATATCTCTTCAGAGAAGGCGGCACAGGAGCTCTGTACCATTTGGCACTCTTCATGTAAATGAGCACAGCTGAGGATTGTGGCTATTAATATATTTTTAATTGAGAACACATTGACTAGGCAAAAAGAGAGATGTTTACTCTACAGAAATGCTACTGGCAGTCTTCTCTCCACGGATCATCATCCAGGAAGAAAAAGAATGGTGGCATAACAGTTTTATAACTTAAAGATACATTTTGAAGTAGACCACAAAATTCCAGGCAGGATAGTAGAAGCACCAGTTTCTATTTTACTGTCTTGCTCAGGCTGTCCCAAAGAGAACCGTGTGGGTGCTGGTGAGGCATGGAGAGTAAAGGTGTCCAGAAGGACTTCCCAGCACTGTGTCATTTGTCGTACTGCTTTAGTTTGCTACCCAGCAGTAGCACCTTGTGCTATGCCCCTGCCTTCAGAAGTACAAATAGTCAAACATCCTTAATGTAGTGTATGGGAAGCAACAGTGACTGAAATTAAGCCTGAAACAAAGGAGTGTGGAGTCACTGGGCCAAAACCTGCTCCCAGTTCCACCAGTGAAAACACCAGCATCACGTGGCTGTGCTTGCAGAGTGCTTTATCACAGCCAATAAACCTTAATGAGCACTGTTGAGTCACCTCGTGTGGCTGGGCCTGATGGGATCTCGTTTCCCTGTGCCAGCCTGGGCTCCTCTGCTTTGCTCTAAGTTGCACGGTGCGTGTACAGCTGTGGTCAGGCTTTGTGCCAGCGGATAAAATGAGGATTTTTTTCTAGTTAAGTTAAGGTATTATTTCAGTCTGCTTAAAAGGAGTTAAATAGCTTATATATTGAATTTTTATATCAATAAATACAAAAATAAAATCTTGATAACCACTCATCTATGTGTCCTACGTATCATGTAGCATGAAGGAGATATTACTGTCATTACTTTTTAAAAGTCTATTTCACTCTTAAAATTGCAGATTACTTTGAGTCATTTTGGTTTTTAAACCATGAGAGTTTTAGAAGATTATGTCATCCTGCCTAGTAGAAAAAAGAGGTTGAGTTGTCTCAGGTAGTACAAAATGAAGTTACAGATAGGGCCACCTCAAAACATTGGCTCTTGACTTGCTTAATTTGTTTTGTGCTATAGGAAAAGTAGAATTCCTGGTGAAGTGGGAGTGGGGAGAGGTGCAGATTCAATATTTGGGTGTAGGAAGTTTCCACAGTGTCTGGTAGGCAGGGAGTCGATTGCTGGTGAGACATGTGTACACCAAGATCTGAGAACGTAAGCGATGATGCACCCTCATTTCTGGTGAAACAAATATTCAAACTGAATACTTTAAAAATTGGGCTCCAAATGTGGAAAGAAAGGATAAGTGCTCGTAGCAGATTCTCAAGCTTCAAGGACACCATCATGACAGGTACAGCATAACAGTAGGGAAAATGAGGGGGGAAAAAAGCTTTGCTTTATAAAATTCTCATGTTTATTCCTGAAACCTCCCACAACTCTACTAGGGTGATCATACCTTGGTTTATTTCCAGGTAAGATAGTGTCAAAACGCATCTTTTGAACTAGAACTGATCCTATGATTCTCAGGAGGTGAAACTACTTACAGTGTAAATGAGACCCTGAACTAAATCTTAGTGTATGTGAATAAATGTTCTCCCCATCTGGGGGGTGTCTGCCTCCAAAATGCTGCAACTTTTGAGAGCAGTTTGATCTAGGAAAGTAGCGCAAACTTTGTAGGAGGAGACAAGTTTGGTAAATCAACCTATATGATTCTTATAAGGAAGGTGTTCATCCAAAGGAAAACTTCCACCTTCCATTACTGGAGATTCTGGTGGTGCCAGGCAAGTACTAGCTACAAAGGGGGACAGGACAGAGTGCTTGGTACAGTGTTCAACACTGAATATCTGATAAAAATGAAAATTAATGCTTTGATATGAATCACATGGCCCAAAATCAGAATAGCATGGAATAATAGTACTTGAGGGATACTGAAGTGGGACTTGAAGGAAGTAGAAAAGTCCATCAATGGAATAAAACATAATCAAGTAGAAGAGTTTTGAGTCAATGGAAAGAATAATTTCTAAATTGCCACAATATTTTGTTTAAGTGAGAACAGGCCCATTATCACAAGGGAAGAATAAATCCTGGGTTTGTCAATTCCCAAACTGTGAGATTTTTTTATTTGAGGGAATAACAAAAAAGGACTGAACTTGACAGGGGGAGAAGGACAAAGGAGGAAAGTATTTATACCATTCTGGGACTGTTCTGTATCTACAGCAGAAAAGTAGTCTCAGTTTTATACCGTTTGCTGCCTGGGTGGTGCCAGTTTAAAACACGGTCATATCTGCACTTCTTTGACCTTTTATAAAGCACTGTCATTTCAATTTGCCCTTTTATTTAAAAAAAAAAAAGTCTTGTTACTTTTTCTTGGTTCAAACTCTTTGTCCTTCTGGAACTGATTTGTCTCCTTTGATTCTGATACTGTCAGAAATTCATTTCCTGCATATCATTTGTGGCCTTTAATTATCTCTGTGTTGATCTGCCTGCTCACAGGGAGGCCACCTATCTTACCCAAACCAGTCTACAGGCAACAGAAAGCCCTGTTCGTATGACCGGTCCCTTGGGCAGGATGTGTTTTAGCAGGCTGGTGAGGGGGCTGTCCCACAGGGACACGGGAACTTATGGCAACAGTGGCGCCAGTACCCAATTTACCTGCTCTGTCAGATGCATCCCCATGGACAGTCACACATCACCACCACAGAGATTTTACTACTTTGTACCTATATTCTGGTATAAAGTGGCAGAAGGCAAGGTAAAGGAGTTGTTAATTTTATCCAATGCTATGTGACTGCGTAGCTAAAGAATTTATTCACTGGAGATGCTGTGAGCTAAAGGTCCTTTTTGGCTTGTTATTTCCCATGAGCTGAATTTTAACAATATGCTCGGCTTAAGTGTGTGTAAAAACTTATGTACTATTGGATGGTTCTGGATAAGGTTGTATGGGGAGAAGCCACTTGCAATTAAAAGGTTCAAGATGCTGAGTAGGCTGTAGGAACAAAGTTGCCTTGAGAAAGATTGGGTTTCTTCCCCATAATTCAGTCTGGAAAACATCACCTGGGTTTGGTTTCATGTATTGATCCATTAACTAGTTTTAAAGGTAAACATTTCCTGAAACAATAAAATGGTAACGCTCGTACAATTAATAGGGACATAGGAAATGACACGGCAGTATTTGTCTGAATGATTAAATGCAATCTGGCATCTCTGATGCTACTGAGTACGTTACGACAGGTAAAGGTAGGCCTGCTGCTATGAAAACACTAAGCTGGTTTGCACTTTGCCACAAAAGCTTTATCTGTAGTAGTACAGCATCTTAAAGTACAGTGGAGTTATGGAAACTCCGCATTTCATACAGTGACAATGGTGACAGTGACTTTACCACCAGTCTTTTCAGTAGCTTCATCTCCCCAGAAGCAAAGACTTAAGTCAAGGAGCAAGACACTTGAAAAGTCAATCAAAACTAATTAAGAAATTACAAATCAATCAGTAATACCCCAAAAAGTCTGGCTATGACCTCAGTTACTTGTTTAAGTAAGATAATCGGCTACGTTTCCTGTCTAGAAATAAGATCATTGCCGATTAACTTAGGACTTAATTAACTCTCTAAGGTACTGAACTTTAGATGCATCATAGACTGTGTCTTAATGTTGTTATTAGTTATTGCAGTGACTCTAGTACATTCTTGATTTATTGTTATTATTATATAACTATTACATTTACACTTATGACACTATTAAAAAACAAAGCCTTCAACATTACATTAAAGTTAATGCCACATAAAGGACAGAGGCATTAAATAAAAGAGAATTAAACAGACTGTATAAGTTTACATTGGAAACCCACCAGTCCAGCTTCTGTTCTTCGCTGGGAGGCATCAACATAAGAGTTTATATGTTATAGAGGTATCTATTTTCCATTGCCCAGCTATAATTGCTCTTTATTTCTGGTCATGAGCTATTGGATTTGTCAGCCCTTTGGCAGCTCAGAGAAGTCATGGTATAGCACTGTAATGTTATCCCTACCTTCTTTTGAAGATCCTTGTCTCTTCTATAGCAAAACTTGGGACAATCTTGATTTTTATTTCTTTTTCTTTTCTCTCATGACATTCCAGCAAATTCTTTTTTCTGACACCTCAGTGTCCCAGTTTTCTTCTTTTGCTTCTCTTTCTGTTTTAATAACTGCAAGCTGCTCTTTTTCCAAGGCTGAGAAGAATTTGTTCTGTGTTTGCCAGGAATAAACAGTCCAGCGGAACAAGTGTTCTGTCTGCTGAACAGAGGAGTGAGGAGAAGTTGGATCAGCACAGACATTTAAAGCTGTTCCTTTGCTCAAAGGGGATGTTAACGCTAGTTGTTTGGCGGTGTATGATAAATGTCTCCAGAACACTGAGTGTCTGGAAATAAACCTACACTATAAGTAATATGCAAGTGTAGCTATCTCCTCGCGAGCTGGCAATAACACCACCAGCACGCATCTTCTGTAAATGGGTATTTTGTCTTTTTTATGACCCTAAAAAAGTCACTACGAAAGTATTCCAATCTTTTATTTCAGAAATACTGTCACCTCATCTATAAGTCAAATCCTTTTTGGGTACCTTTATGCGCTCTTTCCACCAGGTAGAACAGTACGATCTAGTCTTCACCTTTGGCTTTGCCACAGTTTTAGCTGGCATCTAGGTTTTGGCTTCTTTACCATTTTGACTGAGCTGGACAAATGGGGCTGGGAAAGCCAATGTACCTTTTGGCAATGATTATATTTACAGCAAGAGTAAGCTAGCAGCAATATTTTGTTTCATGAAAGAATCGTTTCAGCCTTAAGAAAAGCTCAGAGCTCCCATGTGTATTATGTTGCGGTTTGGGGTTTGTTTTGTATTTGTTTGCTGTGTCCAAACTTGGGAAGTAAAACAATCTGGTATCTGCTTCAAATCTGGCAACTTAAAACATAGGTGGATTTGCAAGGCTTGTTTTGAGAAAGAAACAGGCTCACAGAGAACCCTTTGATAGGATTGACCCTGCTCCTTTACCGTGTCTGAAGATCAGGAGCTTCCTTGTCCAAAACACTCTCTGGTACTTGTTTTGTGACCAACTTGCTAATAATATATGCATATATGTGGCTAAACTGAAAATTCTGCATCTCTCCATCCATTGGTCCTAGGCTGAGACTGCAGTTAATAGCTCCAACTCCGCAGTGTCTCTGACAGGTGCTATATGTACTCAGTACTTCAGGTACACATTTTTCTTTAATTGTTGTCTAGATTGGTCCTGTAACACTTTACCTGGATCTAAGAATAAATTTCATACAATAAAGGAGGTGTATATGCAGGGAAGTGGATTTGGCATAGTCTGCCACATAAAATAGGTGAGCTATTTTTTCTAAAAAGGCTAAAGGAATCCAAAATGAGACGCTTTTCTTCTAGAATAGAATATCCATCCTGGGAGTGTCCTTTCTGGGAGTAAGCCAGCAATAACTCCCTGGAATAATGCTCTGTGAGGCTTCACGCCTTTCTGTTGTCTCATGGGCTTTTTCCTTCAAAATATGAAGCAGTCAACACAAGAACCTAGTGCTACATACACATGCTTGATTATCTTAGCATTTCATTTTATCAGTTGCTTTTGGACTCACTATTAACCACTGTTTTGCAAAACTCCTGGTATTACCCAAATTCATTTATTGAGTGCGTTTTCTACCGAGACCATGTTGTTATTTCTTTGTAGGAAAAGAGCAAGCAATGAAGAATGCCTTTTTTCAGATGTAGTCCTCACTGTCAAGGTTATATGGCTAATTAGAGTAATGTTATCACAAGACAAATGGGTCACTTCTCGCATGAGGTGTTTGCCATGGTTTGTGTACATGGGCTTGCTAGCAGAAACTCAGCTGGGAGGAGATTGAGGAGAACTGGTGGTGCTCTTGCAGAACTCATTTCTGTAGGATTATGACTCTTGCACTGGTGCCTTTCTTCTAGGTCCTTTGACCCTTCCTTGCCATTCTTCATTTCCCAGGGCAAAACCAAATCTAACTCTGGAGTAAATGTGCCCATTGTTAATGTCAAGGGTAACACTGACCTTGTTTCTTGTGCTCTGTGGTTCAGCTGCTGCTTTACCTCTGGCCCCAAAGCTAAGCTGAGCAGGGAAGCAGCGTCTGCCATGTGCTTCTCCTGGGTGGTTTGTCGGAGGCTTCCGATGTGCAGGGAGAAAATGATGTTATTGCTGTTGCTGGGTAGTGCAGAAATACTAACATCTTTACAGGCATTAAAGAATTGAGTTATGTCTGGGCATTTGCTAGTTATGTACTTGCTTGCAGTCATGCAAAGAGCCTGTTCAGAGATGGAATAGGGCACATCTACTCTGCCTCTCTTTTCTGTGATTTAAAGGATGCTCCTAATCACGACTTTATTATGCCTGCCACACACTGCTTATATTTCTGAAAGGGGCTTGACTGAGAGTACTGACATTTCTTAATGATATTTTGATCATTTTCCTGTAAATTATACTGTTAGAAAACGTGCTATGCGGAATAGAGGAAGGAATGGAGAATTTTACTTTCAGCTAGACTTAGATGAGTAAATCTTGCCACAGTTCTGAGTGCTCAAGGTCTTTAAGATGAGTTTAAGATGTAAGGTACCACATTTGAAACTTAGACTGAATTTAAATAGGCTTTGGGTTAGACCCTTGAACACTTAATCATTTGTTTGGGGTTTTTTTATATAGACTGTCACCATACTGCTTTTGCAGTCTTCAGCTCACCAAGTTCTCATAGCCTCACAAGCAAAAGTAATGTCACCACTGCCGTTGCTCAGGAGTGATCATTGTACCAGGCACAGCAGCACAGAGTTAGGAGATGAACCTCCCCTTGCCGAGGGAGGCAGCCTGTGATGGGAGATCAGGCTGGTGGCAATTAACGGCCTTTTCATCACATTCAAGTACTTTGCTCTATTCTGGTAGCTGGTGGCTTAGGCAGGAGAGATTAAACTTCTGGGAGATAAAATATAAGGGAGGAAGAAGGAAAGGGGAGGAAAAATATTAAATGTGTGACACATTGCAATGATGCAGTTATCTTGGCAGTCATGAATGACACAGCAAATCCCAGACACTACAAACAGCGTTAATTCTGCAGGCTGTGATACAGACTCCTCATGTTCAGCCTAGCCAGATCAGAGGCTCTATCATCAGTAATTGTCACCGACAGAAGCCTATGTTGTTAAAACTATCTGAAATAAACGGCAGGTGGGACTGGAGCTTGCAGTAGCTTTGGAAGGTTTGCTTTATTTATATTTTGTTCCACGATGTGTGGCATGCTGCCTGGACCAGAATCTGGGGGTCCATTCACAAATTTACCACCTCCCCTACCAAGCAGTCTTTAACCCTCATGCAAAGGGACTTCTCATCTGGAGGAGAGAGAAAACCCCACTGACGGAAATGACTTTGCAAATTGGAGGGCAACAGCTAAGAGGGTCCTTTATCAATAACACATACTGGATGTTAGCAAAACCACAAGGCTATCCGAAATAAGTCCAAATAATCTTTTTCAAAACCTCCTTCAGCATCACACTGAGACTGGGATTTTATTGTTAACTTAATGAAATGGCCTTTTGTTTTCATGACATGATTTACAGGTCAGACTGCACAAGCTCACCAGCCTGCATGGCCAAGTCTTCTTTACTTCTAGCCCTTGAGTAACAAGCCAAACTCTGACCAAACATGTTGACCCATACTGCAGTTCCACTTCTGATTACACTATAAGTTAGCTCTTAGAGTATGAAATAGTTTGCTCTACCTGGTGAGTTCTTAAAAGGAGCAGCAACAACTTAAACTTTGACATTTAAGTTCCACTTCCAGATGCTTTCACAGAAATATCCAGCTCAGGCAATCCCACCAAAGTAATGTCCACTTAATCGCATTTAATTCAGTCACTTTGTTGTTTTTTCCCCATCATAAGTAAACAGTAAAGCTCCCCATTTTGTCCATGAGTGTGTTCTTCCAGAGCTCAATTCTAAGCAAGAGCCAGCTGGAAAATACAAAATGTGACTTTTGAGCTTTCTCATGGATGACATGAACATATCGCACCTGCAATTGCTCTATCCCTATCCTCTATACCTATTGCCATTTGCCAGCAGTAGTATAGCCCTCCTGCTTCAAAATTCTTGAGTCAAGCAGACCACACACATTCCTAAATTGAGGTTATCTGAAACAAATACTGCTCCTCCATTTTTTTTCCCCTCTAAAATCTTTGAAGATTTTTAGACACGTGTAAAATAGAGCTTAGAAGAATACATACAGTTATCGGTGACTAGAGCCAAACAATCAATCTTAGACTCATCCCTGGAGTGCACTTGCGTTTCCTTGCACATGGGTGCTTTCAGAAAGCAAGTAAATTACCTGTTTAGAGAGATTTAAGTGCATTGGTGTACTAACACACGAACTAAAATTTAAGGAGTCAAAAGCCTTTCTCTCCCCACCCCCTTCCACAGAAATTAACATCTCCAGTAGCATAACGGGTTTTTTGTACTGCTGCTCTCTCTACAGTAAAACATACTTTATTACTATTTGGAGGCTTTATCCCTTTATGACAACCAGTATCGAGAGTAATATTACACCAATAGCTTGGTTTGCTAAGTATTAATACAAGGGAAATTATGCTAAGAGCACTGTGTGAGTTTAATTGCAATTCACACTTTAATATTTTGATGCAGCTGTAAAAATGTAGAATGAGAAACATTACAATTCTATTAGATACTAATAAATTGTGTTGTGGAAGAGGACGTGAGCTGTACTTGCCATAATGAAGCACATTCTACTTCCCATCTCTCTGTTTTGATCTTGCATGTGTATGATATCATAGAAGGATTCAGCAAAGGTGCTTCAGAACAAGTAAATGAATGCAGGGTTATATATTTTTATTTGCAGTAATCAGAAACAAAGTGAAAGTAATGTAAATCATCTTGCTCATGAAGTGTTTATGTCAAACACTTCATTTTCTTTATGTAAAATGTGAGATTGTTTAGAATGAATCCTATTACGTTTAATTTTTTTTTCTTTTCTAGGCTTAAGCTTTCCAGGTTTGGATGCATCTAATAAAATTGCTCTCTGAGAAATATTCAGAGATTCATCCTCTTTCATTTTTTCCTAATAGAAATGACAGTTTTCAACCACTACGCCTTTATCTGCTATTGCTATTCATAAATGAGGAATGCACTGTAGCAGCAATACTTCCACGGAGCCAGATCTTGCTGGCCTGCTCGGTTAGTCCCACTGCATTTCTCTGGGTCACCATTTGCTGAAGGCAAATGTATATTTGGCTCTAGACTAGTAACTTCAGCACATAATATCTGAGGCTGTCCTGTCAGAGCCCTCAGAGGAGAATGTAATCTGTGGTGCATATAGCACAAAATTGCATGTGACATGTTTTGAGTTGTTGACCCCCTTACAGTGTTTCCAAGTACCTTTTTTTGCCTTTCTTTTCCGCACGTGTGTGACAGTAACGGGTTATGCTTTGGTAACTCGGTTCCTTTCAATCAGCTGTCTGTGCCCTGGATCCGTTGCTACAAAAGACACTAGTTCTCATGTTCAATAATTACAGCTCTCCAAGAATACAGCCAGTATCAAGGACTCTTATGCTGGAGACTAGATAGCTACAAAAAGATACGGTCCCAAGTTAAAGGTATTTCAATTAAGGCAAATAAATGACTGAAGAAGGTAGGCTGCACTCAAAGATCCCCAACGTGCATGACTTGAGAGTTCTGAAGTAACTTGTGGGTGTTCAAAGCATAAATCCCGTGGAGTTTCCTGATACCAGCAGCAACTGAAAGGAGACTGAGCTAACAGTTTAGTCTTGTGACCTGACATCCTGATGAAAATACCCAGAACTATGTGCCTTCAGGCAAATTACTCAAGCTTTTCTTGGATTCCATTTTGGTACCCGGGAAGCATAAATAAAAATGCCTCTCTCTGTCCCCAGTATATTTTTTTCTGACTAAACAAGAATGTTACTTGTGTCCATTTCCCCCCAGGATACTCTATTTTCAGAGATGTTCATGTACAGGTGGGAATGGCCTCAACTCTATGCCACTGCTACAGAGGAAGCATAGTCCTCTGTAGCAACACCTTAATTTATCAGTAACAAGGACAAGATTAGCCACAAAATATTTTGGTATCAGTGCTTTGGTGTCACACCACTGACAGCAATACAAGGCTTCATGGAAGAGCTGGTAAAGACCCAGCTCACATCTTCAGGGAGGACAGCAGAGCACCTCGCGAACAGATCTGCTGACCATCCAAGTGTAGCTGATATTAAATAGTGGTTTACTGTGGTTTTTTTTTTTTTTCCTTTGAATGTATGTGAATCATTGTGTTCAGGTAGCGGATGACACAAGATTGCTCGTTAATTTGTTCTCCTTTATCAAGTAGACATTCAGAGAGAAACTAAGACTCGTAATAGCAACGTTTACCTTTTCTTATCAGGCTTGATTCTCAAAGGTCAGCGAAGTTTCCACCAGCCTCAGTGGATTTTTGGGTGAGAACAATTTAAGCGAGCAGGTGTTTGTACACCATAGTGCCAGCCCAAGTATTTTCACCAGCAAGTTATGTCCTTTCACATCTCCCAGCTTGTAACACCTTGCCTTTCCCCTTCCGCCCCTCCTGATCTGGTGTTTTGTTGTAGCTGGTTCTCTGCCCTTCTTTCTGTGCTTTCAGGCTGAGCACAGTCAACTGCACATTTCTCTCATTCCTGAATCTAAACCCATCCATGTGCTGTGACTGAGCAACTTACGCAGGGATCTTCTCAATTAAAACGTTCATAGAGTCATTAAACTAACTAATGGCAGAAACTTCAGTAGAAATAACGCTATAATGAGACAAGCTTTCATCATCTTGCTGAGGAAAACATATTTCACTTGATTCAGATAAATTATATGTCCCTACATATTATGATCAATATTTTAGCAAGACTTAGCATTTAACTCTGTCACTTTTGAGTAATGAATAATCATGTTAAGTATACGAAAAATGAGTAATGACAGATATCACTGGACTGGTACGTTTTCTACTTCTCAAAATGATGTTTAAATTTTTACAAAAGTATTGTATAAAGGATTCAATGACTCGAACTTGTTCCTTCTAATGGGTGTCTATCATTTAATGCTGTGACTGCTCTCAAAGTACAGGTTAACAGAGCAAATTTTAAATACATTCAAATGGTTTTGTGTTTTGGCCGAGGAAAACGGAACCCAGTTGTCAGGAAATGTATGTGATAAAACTGGATTTCAGAAATTGAAGGCCTGAGCCAACCACTAAAATTACTTTGTCACATTGCATAATGGCAGTAGTGCTTAGTAGTTCATGGCTGCTTCATGGCTTTGCTATCATAGGAAATGTGAGCGGTGTAAAGTGCTTTCATCAGAAAAAATATCTAAAATAAATAAGGATTTTTAAATAATGTGTGGAAAACTGCTGCAGCTGTCCCAGCCTAGGCATTCTTTAATTTGTTTGTTTATTTGTCTCTGCTTACTGTATCACAGCCTTCCCAATGGCTCCTGCTCTCATTTTAAAAATGTTTATGCTTGAAACTACATTCTTAAAAGCACAAACCAGGACCAAAGGAACTGTTTTGATTTTCCTCTAAAAATGCCAATGCGATTTCAAGCACCTACTTAAGAAAATCTTTGCCTCTTCTAAGGCCTCTTGAATGAACCATCAGTAAATGCGTGCAGGTCTTGGAAAGATCAAGATGCATTTGTCACTGTAATCCAAAAAGAAATCTCTCTATGCATAGGATACTAATTTTTTCTCAGTCAAGTAATCAGTCACTTGATTACATTGATCTGTGGTTGACTTTTCTTTTTCCAACAACTGATCTGTCATGCAGTTTTCAGGTTGCAATCGGGGTGATAGATAATGTTCTATATTTTCAATATCCTTAGGCTGTAGTTGGCCGTTCTGTTCTTGATTGACGACTTTTTTTCATGATGTCTAGCAGATGCCTAAGACTAATTTGCAAGTACAACCACTGACATGGTGACTCGCTCTTGTAGCTGGGTTTAGTGGTGCAATATTTACTTTAAAAAATAAATATGGTATTCATGGTTATACCATATTTTGATTGCATTAAAGAGATGTATAATTGGCCTCAACTGTTATTTCTGGGCCTTTAAAATTCAAGCAGATTGAACAAGCAACAGAAGGGTCCATGATTGCCTAGGTCAAGTCTTCTGTCAAGCAGCTCCTTACGGACGTTTGCCCTGTTTTCTGTTACAAGCACTGTTTGGTTTAGTCACCTATAATATACAAAGAGGTTTCTATTTCTAACAGAGGACAAAAGGCTTTTCAGGTGTTCCCTCAGTGTAGCTGGCTGTAAAGTTTCCTGTCAATATTTAGTTATTTTAGCATAGTCCAGATAAATTTCTAATGTTTCTGTCATTTTATGGAAGAATAACATCAAGGAGATCAGCTATAATCTTCTCATTCTATTTACATAAATACTCTTCTGCTTTTAAGCTCCTTGCCAAGTGTGACTTTTTCACTCAAAGTGAAATTCTCTCTTTGTCAATATCAGTGTTTTCCTTAGGGATGAAACAGCTAATAATCTATACTATATAATAGGAAAATGCACATTAATATTATCACAAGGATGATGATTACTGACTCTTATAGGACTAGTTTTCCACAATGACAGAAAGGCATTCTAAAATGCTTTTCATAAATTAGGTCATTTAAATCAGTTCAATATGTAAGTCACGGTAGCAAATTTTTCACTCGGCAGCTCTTCATTACATAGCTTGGATTAATTCTGATTTAAGAATTTTGTCCAGTTATTCACTTTTTTCCCCCTCAAAACTTCATTTTCAGTAAATGTGGTGACATCACAAAATGGTATAGCATCATTTGGTGCCGCTCGCCTCTTCCGGCTGTGGAGATGACTTCACTGGAAACAGTAGGATCACATGGAAACCAGATAAGTGACAAGGCACTTTTTCATCGGGAATAAAGGAAAAAGGAAAGTGCGAGTAGAATTTCATCCCAAGCCCAATGATGGGAGTAAACAGAGGTTATACTGCTCACTCCTGGAAATAGATTTTAAGAGCACAAGCCATTTAACCACTTTTAAAGACTTTACTCTGGGGTGCCTCAGTCATTGTACAGATTGCTGTACAATCACATGGTAAAAGACAGTCCATGCCCCAGTGAGCTTAATAGCCCTCTCGGTTTCCTCCCGGCAATGCCATTATGCTTCCACCCTCTTCTCTTGTGCGGGATGAAGGCCTCTGCCTCCTTCTCCTGATTATTTTAACAGATCTCCGGTTCGTGCATGAAGCGAACCCTCTAGACTCTGCCATCAGCACTACAATCCTTTCAAAGCTCACCTGGCAGGTTTCCCAGAAAAGCAAGACATGGTCGTTTAAGCTTGTTGCCAGGAAAAAGGCTGAATAATGCTCATTCTAGCTATTTGTTTGGGATACTGGTTCTCACTTTATGAAATAAATATGCCAGACACTCATCTCTTGAATGAAAAGAAATTGCTGCAATGGTTTTGCACTGCTCTTGGCAGAACCTTTCCAAGGCCTCTGACGGGTCATCTCTGATGCTCTAATCCTAACGCTATTTCTGCATGGAGTTTCAGTTTCACCAGGTCTCCCAGGGCTCGGATCGAGTTTGACTGGGGAGGCTTCTCTATCATTGTCTTGTAGGTGGGCCTGAATATCTTTTCTCCTCGAGTCAGAACTGGCTTTTGTTTCTTGTAAAAAGCTGAGGGCGAGGGGGTGTGTGAGCGTGAACACCCAAACCAACTAACTTTCATGCAATGCTCTGTGCTTGCCGAAGAACAGATATGTGGGCTGGTACTCTAAAGGTATATTCTATACCGTAAAGTTTGTGACGTCACAGCAAACTAGGATGTAATAAGTTTATAGGTTCCATCCATTAATGGCTGAAGTGTCTGGATGACTGGCTGTGTCTGCCCATGGAACGCAGACGCTTCTGTGTTTCTCGTATCAAAGCCAGGAAGTCTACGGTTCTCCCCATGCATCAGTAAAATGCTCCCAAAATCCTGTGAAGCTGATCAGTTTTGTGAACAAAAACTCCAGATCCCTTCAGCTGGGTATGCATTTGTGAAAACACGTTCCTACAATTAAGTTGACATAATTTGTTAATGCTTTTCTCTAGAAAAGAAACATTTTGTCAGTATTTATCAATCTCCTCTTGGGAGAACCTCTCTCCTTAAATGCATTTCAATTTTACCCGATCTCTTCATTGTATACATGCAATGTTTCATATACATGGATGCTATTTGTTACTTTTTAATGCTTTGTATTTATCATCAAATTCTTTTGTTTGGTATTGGACATTTAGACAAATACTCAGGCTGTTGCTTGGATTATGTTGCTTCCTTATAGTTAATCCTGAATGGCTCCAGGATCTGCTCTCAAAGTATTTGTTAGAGATACAGTGCTCTAATACTAGTAGAAGACAGGAAATTCTGTTTTCCTAACATAGAGTGACCAGACAATTGAGATTGAAGGAGATGAACATAACAGAATGATCTTATCAGAATAACAGAAGAAAAGGGGGAAAGAGAAAGCGGACAAGAGATCAACTTTTCTTGTCTGATATTCCACCTCTGTGCTAATGCTATCTGCCATATATTATCCTTTTTGTTTCCTTCAGAAAGAGGAAGCTTTGTCTAGTCTTATGTTTCTGCAAAGTGCATGAGAGAATATCATCACAAAAATCACTGAAGACAAGACAGCAGCTTATATACATTGACATCATTGCCATAAAGTGCTTCTGCCTTTTGAAAGCAACATGGTAGAAAGGAGGAAACTTGATGTGAAAAGCCATTTTAACATGCTTCTGCACTTCCATTTTCTGGCTGTGCTTGTATTTCAAAGTTGGTACAGAAGCTTTTTATGCTGTGTTACGTGTTAGCTTGGGTTCCACTCATGAGGGGACATATGGTTATGCAATCGGTTAAAAAGCCACTACAGGGATTGCTTCTGCGTGCCAGACTAGGAGAGGGTAAGAGCCATGCTAAGGCTCTAAGCACTTGGTTTGGTTAAAGGAAGGGATTCCAACAGATGGTCTCCTCTTTACTGCTCACTCCAGCCATTGTTTACAACCAGTTGGTAAGCATGAAATAAAATTTTGTTCTTTAAATCTTAGAAAGTAACCAGCTGCTTTATAGCCTGTAATACCAAGTATTGGTCAAAAAACTTAAACAAGAAAAAAAAAAAGGCAAAAGGGGTGGTGGATGGGAGAGAAGGGTCAAATCCTGATGATCCTAATCAATGAAATGTCTGTTTGAAAGTCGAATTGGTTTTGATTTTTTGTTGTTGTTGTTAAAGCCTTTGTACTTCTGACCATTGGCGCTCTCCCGTTTCCTGGCTGTGTGACCCTCCCCCTCACTTTTTGCAATCGATTTACATCTGTTTTCCGACAGATCTTTTTGGTTACTTGTTTATTAAAAGTGACTTCCTCATAGCTTTTACATACGGTATCTTGCCTAGTTTTGAAAGTTTAGGCTCTTCTGACAGTGGTTGGAGTTGCCTGGCTAACGTGCAGGATGACAGTAACAAACACGAATCTCGTTATCACCTTTTTTTCCCCTTGATGTTTTTTCTGACAGTGGCAAAACATGATGGTGAAGTCGTGCCTCGGGTAGGGTCACGCAGTGTTGCAGTCTAAGCACCACAGTACTTCTAATATGATGGCTGGGTTATCTGTGTGCAGCTCTTGGAAGCATTAGCTTGCAAGATGTGGTAGGAAGGACTTTCTCAGCAGCTGAATGGCATTCCTGAGGCTTTTGCTAACATGTGGTCAAGATACAGAGAGGTACCAAAAGAAGGAGCTGAAACACCCTGTGACCAATCTGCATCCGACTGTTGTGGGACCTTATAAACATCCACTATACACATTGAGCAAAGCACGATGAAACTCGGTGTGTTCTCGCAGCCAGCTGTGGACATGGCTTAACATATAATGTGTAAGAGCTTGCCATTGTGAACTCTAATAAAAATACCAAAACATCATGTTGCCTAAAGGAGTCTAGAAAAACTTCCTGAAGGATTATTCAGGAGGATGTGAAAATGTTCCCCTTTCTCACAGTAAGAAAACTTTATCCATATATTTTCAGAAGTGATTATTGTATTATATTATTCTTATTTCGTAAAATAGAAGTATCAATGTTAATAAGAGAATAGCTCTGCACGGTTAGATAAATCACTCAGGCAGCGCAGAGATAATAATTACAATTAAGATGGCAGGAAAATAAAGGTTACCTACACATGTGCACTTGGAACTGAGTAACAATGTACTTGAGAATGGGGAAACTTATCAAGAGAGGCAGCACATGATAGGTTCCTACTCTACATATGCACATCTCAGTGGTGATTTTTTTCTGATATAGCAGCTTTAGGATACAAAAGATTTATGCACTCATGCTAACGGCCTGTTCTCAGAGTTGGGTTAAATGTTCTTGTGCTACCTTCAAAGAGATGCTTGTGTTAACTTCATTTTCAAAGTATTCATGTAATCTGTGCGCTTTATCTAAGGGGGTGTAAGTTTGTTCTCTATATACGTTTAGGGCAGTATGAATGAGACACAGAAAAATCAATCATTGCTTCACAGAGAAATATGAACTCTGTTAGCTTCATTTTTCACACTGTGAAAATGACTTGACCTTCCTTTCCTCAGAAATCCAAATATCTCCAATCTGTATTCAACAGCATAGCTAGGCACAAATTTTCCATTAATGCTTTCTGGATAGAAAACTGTGATTTCATTCTTGTTGTTTTGTGGAAAAAAAGGGGTTTCTCTGGATTAGCTGGAGTGTTCTCAGCGGAAAAGGTTTCCATGCTGTCTCACGAGGGGTGCAGTTGCATTACATTTCGCCTCTGCTGCTGCAGACACCTGGCCTCAGTCTCTCTTGCCCAACCCACTGTGGCCACAGTCCTGCCACTCCTCCTTCAGGAATAGGGACCACAGGGTGGCTCGTGGCGGCCGTAGGCGGGCTGATGAGCTCTGCCTGTGGAGCAGAGCTCTGAACATGTCCTCACTACTACTTCTTGTCTTCCTCGTTGCCTTTGTATTTCCCTTTGTAGGTTTGAAAGAGTGAGGCTGGGATGGCCCTTCCCTGCTTCAGGCTCTGTACCCCACTGTTTGCTGCTGAACCTGCGGGAGCAGGGGGGAAGTCTGACGATTTGGGTGCAACCTCAGCAGCCCTCTTGCTTGCGTAGTGCTTTCAGCTTTGTGATTCCATCCCTGGCTGCTCAGTCTCAACCACAGCAGCCGAAGCCACCCAAGGGGGCTAGGCATTTATGCCGTCATCAGAGGGGTGCGCTGGCAGGCCTCCTCTAACCCCAAACAGGGACAACTGCCACTGTCACCTGCTAGGAGCGTCCTCCCAGAAAGCCGGCCCTGGGCTTGCGGAGCAGGATGGGCAGGGGAAGGGCTGGCTGGTGCGGGGCAGGGGCGGGCGAAGCGGCGGCAGGACTCGCGGCCTGCAGCCTCGTCGGCAAAATGGGAGCCTGCCCCGTGCTGAGCCAGCGTTCTCCTTTGTCACAGGCCGCGGGGCCGGGCGGTGGTGAACAGGGCCGGGAGGCCTTGCTGATCTTATTATCCCTGTCCTGAGCTGCGGCAGGTGCTGGGAACCGCCGTTGTGTTTTCCACTGTAACTGTAAAAGAGGTCACGCCGAGGGCAGCTGAACTTTCTGTTCCCGGCAGGTCGGTTAAACGAACCCTCTGCTCTTTGAAGCCGGGGCTGGGGCAGCCTCGTGCGTGCGCTTGCCCCTGAGCTGGCGGCGTGCAGAGGCCGCTTGCTCCCCACTGCCGGCGGCCACGCGCTGCAGGAGGGCGTGCGGCCCCGCAGCCCTGCGCGGCCGCGGTGAGCGGGCAGCGAGCTCGGCCAGCTCCTGCTCCGGCTTGTGCGTGTGGAGGTCGCGTGGGGCCAAGCGTGGCGGCTGGCAGAGGAGCGTGCTGTGTCTCTGGGGAGGGGGGCCGCGAAGGCACCCTCCCTCCAGCCCCTGTGGCAGCCGAGAGCGTGTCCAGCGCTGGGCCCCGGAGGAGCCTCGGCACGGCGTCTGCGATGGAGACGCTCAGCCGCGTCTTTGGGCGGTTTGAAACCTGACCACAAAAAGCCAGTTCATGCGCAGACTTCCTTGTGCAGCTGAGGGTGCGAGGTGTTCGGGGAGCGCCGGGGGCCGAACAGGTAACTTCTGAGGAGCCACCAGACAGACCCCTCTTGGAAAACAGGGGGAGCAGAGCCGCTGACTCCCGCACGAACCGGTGCGGAAGGCTTTTAGGAAGTCGTTTAGTTGAGTCTGATGGTTCAAGGTATGGAAAATAGGTGATTTATTGAATGGAAGTGATTAGGTGACAGACTAGGCTCTAACTTTTATTAATAGGAATATTTTTTTAAATCCCTCTGAGCCTGTTTCTGGAGAAAAGTTCTGGGAACGTGTCCCCACTTCCCATGTCGGTTCAAAGTATTGGCCACAAATTCTGGTTTTGAATGGGGTTTTTCAAGCCAATGACGATGCTAAAATAACAAACAGAAGAGAAAGGAGCCTGATCTATGATGTTTTAAAGCTCGAGGCCCAGAGCAGTGTGTTTGAGTGAGTCTGTGGAGAAAACAGAGATTGCTAGAAAGGAAATGCCTGGCGCAGCGGGCAGAGGAGCGGTGCTTCGGGCTGTGATGGGTGCGAGTGCCAGACCGTCCGTGGCGCAGCCTTGCCTGAGCTCATTCCCTTTCGGAGGCCCGCAAGACACAGGATACAAACTGCAGTGAAGCCTAAGCTAGGATGATGGAGTCTGTCACGTTTGACTTCCGCTGATAACAGTTCCACAGCTTTTTCCTCAGCAATATTTCTAACCCAGTAGCGCTTATAAACCACCTGTGTACTCCTCAGGAGAGCAAAACTTGTGGATTACATTAGCTGCTCTGCCACAGATCTCCTTTATAACCTTGGACTTGTTTCTTCATTCTCAGGAAGCCCATAAAGATGCTTCTGTTGGAGGGTTCTTGGGAGCAGAGCTGGCCGCTGTGACGGGCTGCGTGAGCCTGTTGGGGCTGGGGCATGGCTGTAGAGATGGGACCCCCACCAAAGCAAGGGTCCTTTCAAACTCTGCTAACACCAAATCCCCGGCATGCAAGGGAGCTCAAGGTGGGACCAGTCCTGTGGAAAATCAGAGTAAAACTGAGCGTAGCTTTGGTCTTGTCTTTGCAATACCCGTGTACGTACTTGGTTGCTCGGTGGGTATCTGTATTTGGAATTTTGTATTCACAGAATGGATATGGATAATCCTAGGATATTAGTTACTGTGTAGAAGGCAGTTGGGTCCAAAAGCATGTGAGCAGGGTGTGTGAGCACGGGTAGGAAATAATTTGATTTAGGGGATGGAGGGTGCAGTGGGCTCCTTTCCCCCTCTGCTGTGCGTGGGGCAGCCTGGTTGCTTGGTCCATCCCTGGGGTAGATGCGGGAGTACGATGGTCTCTGCAGGAGCGCCTCAGGATGCCCCTGTCCTGCCTGATGACCATGGGTGAGCTGCGCCACTTCCTGTTACTTCTGAAGCCGGAGGCAGCGGGAAGGGCTGCCATCCCAGCCGGTGAGCAGACCCTGCTCAGCTGGAGCAGAACCCCAGGAGTACTCGGGAGGACCCTTCTTGTTCAGCCCCCAGGGCTGCCTGGGCCTGTGCTTTCCTCTGTCCCCTTCCCTCGAGCATCTCCCAGTCAGGCTGACCGGGAGCATCGTCCGTGCCATGTCTATGCCACCTCTCATGTCAGTGGGAGTCAGGTTTGACAACTCACAGGAGCTGGCTTTGGCAATTAAATTATAGGTGCCTATTTCAATTTTCTTTTTTTTTTTTTTTCCTCTCCCCTACCCCCATTTCCTTCTCCCGCTCTCCGAGCCCAGCCTGGACGCTCTCAGATTATCCCGAGGCGCGAAGCCCTGCCGCTCCTCGCCTCCATCCCCGCTGTTTCTCCTTTTCTGCCAAACTTCCCCGCGCGCCCCGGGCGGGGGGCTACGAGGCTCCGCCAGATCCCGGCGGTGCTGCCGCTGCGGCTCCATGCCGCGGCTTCGGGCCGCCCCGGCTCCTCCCCTCGCGGTGTGCGAATGTGTGTGTGTGTGTGTGTGTGCGTGCGCCAGGGCCGCCGCCGCCGCCGTGCCCGCCTCTCCCAGCCAGGCAGCAGCCGCGCCGCGCTGCTGGCGGCGGCCGGAGCGGGCGGCGGCGGCGGCGCTCCGCGAGCCCCGGGCGGCTCCGCGCGGCCCCGCGGCGGCCGCCGCTCCCCGCGGCGCCGCTGCCCATGCCGGGCGGGCAGCCCTAGCCGCGCCGGCTCGGCTCGGCTCTCCTCGGCTCGGCGCGGGGCGGGGAGGGGGCACCACTTCTCTGAGTCTCCCCACCAGATCGTTATGGACCTATTCGACTTTTTCAGGGACTGGGACTTAGAGCAGCAGTGGTAGGTTTTTTTTTGGTTTGTTTTGTTTTTTTCTTCCCCCCCCACCCCATGTCTCTCCACCCCTCTCCTCCTAACAGCTGCCTCCTTCTTCTCCTCCCTGATCGCTCTCCCGGTGCTTTAGCCTTTGTTGAGGGGCGAAACGCCCGGTGCCCGTCGGGGGAGCGGGTCGGCGCTGCGCCCGCGGGAAGCCGCGCCGGAGCCGGCCGGCTCCGACCACGCTCCGCGGCCGCGCCGCCGGCTCCGGCTGCTGGGGAGCACCTCGCGGTCCGCCGGCTGCGGGGGGCGAAGTTGGCCGGAGGGGGAGGAGAGGCAGGGGAAGCGCTGAAATGTGCCGGGGTGCCGGCTGAAATTGCAACAGCAACAGTAGCCCTCCTCTCCGAGCAGGGAAGCGGTGCGGAGAGGCGATGTTTTCCCCGGGATCGCGGCTTTGCTAACGCTGTGTTTACTGCTGTCAGTGACAAAATTCCTTTCACGGGGAGAAACGCAACTGTAGTTTTGCTGTGTGGCACAGTTCAGCTGTAGCCCTACTCGGTGTGGGGGCTTCTGTTGCTGTTTTTGCTGGTTTCCGATTCTGGGTGCAGCATTATTGAAGTTAGTTTTGGAAGTGGGAAGATCAGTACCCTCGATATTATAACAGGTCTTTTTTTTTTCCCCCATCTGCCTCTCTTATTCTTCCTCCCCCCCGCCCCTTCCCGATTTTTAGAGTGGAATTTTAGGTTTATATTGCTCTGCAAATAGGTGCACACCTTGAAAAGGTCGGTGCATCTGTTTAAGTGTATTGTAAACTTGGTACCGAAGTGAATGTTAAGGAATTTTAGATGGGTGACAAGTAGCCGGGAAAGTTAGAATTTAGGTAGGTATTTAGTCACTTCCCGGCTGATTAATGAGATTATGCTTATTCTTTGACTGGTTTGCTTGGTTCTTTCTTTACTTTTCAATTTAGCAAATAGAGTTATAATGCTTTAACTATGCACGGTGAAATTCAGTGGTTGGTTACTGCTTTGTTAAATGCTTTTAGGCTGGAGTGCAATTTGCCAAGAGAGAGAGAGACTGAAACACTGTATTTTGTGATCTTAATCTCTAAATGTCACACAGATTATATGTGTGTATACATGTACATTTGGACCTCATGTTTTGCAGAGAGTTTACTTTGCTGATAATATAAAGTTATGTCTAGGAAGAAGGTAATATATTTAGTTAATAACTATCATTTTGCCAAACACAGTCTAACAGCTATGGTTGCAAATCCAAGATAATCAGAACCAAATACCTGTCACATTCTATTTTACAGCAGTTTGTAGTAAATCCTTGGAACCGTAAATTACGCTATATCAATATTAATCTGTAAGCAGGCGTTTTGGATCGTGTGCGTGTTTTATCAGCTCTGCATAAAACATCGTATTACATCTTTTAATAACCATGCTGTTGTTATTTAAAAGTAATAATCACAATAAAATTAGTGCTCAATTAAATATTATGCTTCTACCACACTATCTGTACTCTGCTACACTAATTTATTTTGTAGACAACTGATAACCACCGTATTACTACTCAAATAATATTTGCATACAATTTGCCTAATTTATAGTGTGGGTAAAATCATTAATTTAATAGAAGCTGTTACAACCCAATATGTGGGTGTAGTTCAAATACTAAGCACATTATAGGTATTGAGTTTTAATGTTTGCTTAATAACTTGCTTTCATTTGAGTATGGTTTTCTGTGGATTTAGAGATGTGCATCAGAAAGAAGGGAACTCCTTTTTTCCATAAACCTCCATTTTTCCATAAAATATGAAGATATTACTACTTGTTCTAGAAATTCCATTTGCTTGCTTCCGTACAGTGAAATTTATTGGTTTTAGTGTTTTTAGAGTCCGTGAGGAAAGAACGTTTTTACTTTGACTGTTTCAGAGTGTTTGATATCTACATAAACTCTTTAAATGGCACAGACCTTCACATACAGTTGCTTATTGCAGAGATCAACTTGGATTTAGCTTTTAATAATCCAATTAGTATATGCAAGTGCACATGTATGTAACATGTATGCAAAAACATTACATGTATTTTATTGTACCTGTAAAGATTTTTGTCTGACATAGTTGCGTTGCTGAAGGAGAGTTGAATTTAGCTCTTCTATCCATAAATACATGCGTGTATATATATAACGTGTTAACATGTAAATCGTCTCTACATACCCAGAAATCTACATGCTCACCTGTCAAGATTTATTGATTTTTCTTTATGTATCCAATATAGTGTGGTACCTTCACAATATTTACAAATAAGTATGTATAACTAATGTCTGAACTGCTGCTTCTTATTTTGAAACTCTCCTCCTTCCTTCTGTCTGTAAAATGGCCTTTGTAAAACGTGTTTCACAAGCATTTCTAAGGCAATTAGAGACCCTCTTCTGCATTCCTTGCAAACCCAAAACTTCTGCTAATCTGTGCTGCAATCGCCACGAAGGCAAGCTCAGGCCTACAGCCTGTGTGGGTGTTTGGATGTGTTATCTGTATGCAAAGTACAACAGAAACATAGCTAGTCTGAGAAATGCATTAAAAAAAAAATAAGAGAGCTTGAGCAGAAGGGTTTTTCTGTCCGACAAAAGGTGTAGAAGTAACATTTTCAATACATTGCCGTTATATCAGGAAAAGACTTTCCAAAAGTTTTGGGCTGATGGGAAAAATACACTTAATTTTCCCCCCTGTCCAATGGAGGCGTGTCTGTGTGTCACTTTTTGAAATGTATTTTGTCAAGAACTGTCAGAGTTACAGTGTATGCTGCCACATGTGTTCTTAAATTCTTACCTGGCATTCTGGATGATTAGTGGGAACTTTGTCTTGGTACAAACGGCAGGATCAACCCTTTAGTTTCCCATATTAGGAGACATCACAGTAGTATAAGAACGAGCTGTTTCATTGAACCTTCATCAAGAATGTGGTTGGGAGGGTAGCCAAGGCTTGATGTGGGGTTTTTTGTTAACACTTGGGTAAAATGTGTAAAATAAGGCCACAAATATCCCAGTGGATGTTTTGCCAGACTTGAAAAGCTGAAAAAAAAAAAAAAACCAAAACCAATTTAAATTAATCTAAACTCTGGCTGAGGTGAAAGGGCCAAAGCTAAAATCTGCCTGGATGAATAAGCAACGTTACCTGGGCTTGCATTCAATATGAACCATTCTGTGAGGGAGAAAGGAAGGGAGATGATATAATGAAAAGCTTGAATGCTTGTGTGCACCAAGGGGACCACTTGCTGTTAAAAATCAAATTTCATCTTCTAAATCACTTTCCATGCTTGTCTGTGGTAACCAAGTAAATGAAATCTTGAAGTGTCCTGGGATCATGTGGCTAGATTTGAACCTGCTTACAGAGTAAGGTGGTGCCATTAATCACCAGCTGGGAAACAACACAACCCAACAAAAACCCAACCACCTCAGAGTATATGCCTCCTCACTAACACAAACAAAGGCAAGAGAGATCCATGGTTTATATTATATTTATTGTTGTTGGTATTAATATTTGTCGAAGTTCTCCAATCTTTAAAAAAAATGGAAGTCGAGGGAATAGTTAGTGGGAAGATGCATATAGAGGTATTATATAAAACCTGGCAAGGGGAAAGAAGATCAGCAGGTATGAGGATCGGTGTAGCTGCGTGGTTGTGATGGAGAAGACTCCTCACTGCAGAGAAACAAGCCTCTTGTTTCTTTTTTTTTTTTTTTCTTTTTATATTATGTATCACCAGTAGCCTAATTACAGCAAAACCAGCAAACTGCCAGTTACACAGGAAGAGGCTTAAACTCACTAAACTGTTATATAAATAGCAAGTTCAAAGGTCTGTTTGTGGCTGACAAAGCTGAGAACAGGCCATCTGTGGGCCAGGTTCCTCTCCTGTATGAATGCAAACCCATAATGCGTGCCACGGCAGCACGTCCTTTCAATGTAGCTCTCAACCTGGGGCGGAGGGTGATCCTGCTCTCCAGACAAAGGTGAACTGTTTCAGTTCCAGCCTTGGGTATTTTCCCCCTTTCACCCACTTTCCCCCTTCCCCTCTTTGCCTTGTGCCTCTGCAGAAGACCTTCTCAGTTACTGTTCTTTCAACCAGGGTCTGTAACAGCTCACTAAATGAAAAGCCTTCTGAACGTGGAAAGTGTTGTGTTTCTGATGGGAATGCGTGAAATAGAGTGGATAGGCTCTTTGGGAATTAGATTGGGGTTTTTTTTAATAATTTTTTTCCAGTGATGGTGAGAGCATTAGTATAAAGAGAAAGTTACATTTTGAATGGATTTCTCTAAGGTTTTTCTCCCCCTCCCTTTCTTCTCCTTAAGAAATATTACAGTTGAATCACAGTTACTTTTTGGATTTGTGTTACAGACATCCCCGAGTAATTATTTGAAAATGTTTCATTTTCAATTTGCTTTGAAAGTGTAAATGGATGGATTGTGTGGCTGCTGGTGGGTGGCTGAGGGGGATTAGATGCTGTCAAAACAAGCAGCTGAAGAAGACCAAAAATAGTCTTGGGCCGAAACCTGTGCTTGAAGTACATCCTGATTTAGTATTTCTTCCCTGGCTGATATTGAACTCCATGGAGCGTAAATCTTAAAAGAATTTGGCGTTTGCAAACATTAAGCTCACATCTATCCTATGAGGCAAAATTACTATCAGTTTAACAGCGTTTGAATTGTTTTGGTGATGATTCATTCAAGAATTTAATGATTTTTAAAACACACAAATTGGGATGAAGCGTAGATACTTCAGATACTGTTCAGTTCTTCTGAAGCCAGGCAGAACTTCAGAGCGTTTAAACACTTTGTACGTGAATGCCAATTATTGTTTGGGATTTTCTTTTTGAGTAAAACATGGTGTTATGATGCAGGTCCTTCAGCCAAGCAGAATTATTCCTCTTGTCTGTCTGACAAGACTGTCACTGCAACCTGGAGTTTAACTGAATAATTTAAGGGGAAAATGTGACATTCTGTAAAGTATTAACTTAAATATACTAAACCGTTTCTGAAAAAATGTGTGGACACTGCTGGTCTTTTTGAGCTTCCTAGGGCTGCGACAATATACTCCAACATCATGGAAGGAGCGTTGTAATGCTTTTTGTGTTATGAGGCCCAGATTCTGTTTTTATGTGAGTCAAGCAAAATTCCCATCTTGCACGATGAGACTAAATTTGCTTTTAGACTTAGAAAAAGCACGTGGGCCTTAATATAGGAGGGTCGACAAGCAGGCTTCAAGCACACAAGCAGTTCTATTGACACAACTCGTTTCAAGTTAAGTTTTACCGAACTGGGTACTTGATCACTCCCAAAACGCTCAGGGTGCTTTAAAAATGACTAAACCCCAGTTCTCCCTGTATTTGGTAATGGAAACGGATGTTATTTTTTGACTGTATCGTACACATCCATTTGCCTGAAATCTATCAGCAGTTTACATGATTGCACAAAGAACTGGACAGCCAGAACAAATGCAAATATTAAATCTCATTAAAAAAAAATCTAGAAGAATTGTAGGAAACGTTTTATACACTGAATGCATGAAGTGTGTAGAATAAGCATCTAAGCAGATAGAACCCATCCTGTATTTCCCTCCTGCCTTTAGTTTGAGGTAGTGCACTCTTTGTGTAGAGGACTTAAAGGATTGGGCTCCTGAATGCTTGTTAGATGTATATAATCAATAAATATCGTAAAGTACCCATGTCTTCCTTCAGCTTGGGCCTGAGCAGGTAGCCGGTGATGTCAATGGAGATGGTCCCAATTTACTTCAGAGAGTACTGGATTTGACCCAGTTTTGGCCAAAAGGCAAACTTCCTGACATGTGGAGCAACTTTCTAGTGACCAGGATCAGCAAGGCACTTTGCACACACCTAGTACTATGCATGTAGAAGAACTCCGCAGAGCCCAATTCTGAACCTGTGTAATACAAATTTACTGCCTTTCATTTGAGAAGAAAGAAAAGAAAAATGAGGAAAGCTTGAATCTTTTCTCTTGGTTGCAGTTAACAGAATGGATTTTATAAAGCCGTCAAACATCTATTAACACTGAAAACTGAAGCTGTGCCACAACTCTGGGTTTTGCAATGTTACGAATTCTTTCTTAAGCATTGAAAAAGAAGATAGTAAATCCAGTAATATGTCAAGTTAGTATAACCTTCCAGACTGCTCATAATATAATATAGTCAGGAAGTCACAACAGTGGCTTGAAAAGACAGCTCTTTCATCCTTTTATTGTTATTGAATGTTCAATATTGATGCTTTGTAATCAAAATATTTGTTTAAATTGTTCTAATAGCTTTGCTCAGAGGTCAGAAGGTATGTTACTCCTGACTAATGGACCACTGCGGAGATAAAAAATGAGAGGAAGGATGGCAATGTGCGTGTCAGTAGCTTTTAAGCTCCATTTTGAATAACTTCTAATGATGTAGTTGTTTGACCAAAGAGCCTCGTGAAGGGCACGTGATATTCTATCTGCATTTGTGAGTGAAGATTTCGGGGAATGAGTTTGGGGGGGCTGTTTTCAGAAACTCCATACTGGAGCCCAGACTCACAGAAGCTTGAAAAGAGTTGCATATTGCTCCTTAATTTCAACAAGGCTGTTGTTGAGTGCAGTCAATGTGATGGCTCATAGTGCTAAAAAAATAATACGGAGCTAGAGAGTTGAAGTAAGGAATAAACCCAAATTTCCTGCAGTTAACTTCCCAGCTGTTACAAACTGTTTTATCATGAAGAGACTGTTTTTCAGTGCATACATAGCAGACCCACACCATAAATTATTATGACTTTTAAACAAAGGTCTAGTCAGTAGTCTCTTCTTCTGTAAAACTTTATCTCACATTTTAATGACATTTTGAATGTGTTCAAACCAAGCCATTGAGAGAAGGAAACTCTTACTCGGGGAATTTTTTCTTTACGTGACCTCAGCAGTTAATCTGTGTCTTTTGACTGGAGATTATCGATGAGTGCTTATCCCTGGCGATTTGAGATGGTGAGGTTGAAGGGAAGTTGAAGATGATGCCACAACTGGAAGGTGATTTCCATGGTAGGTGACACAGAGAATGGGGGAATGCCGTATACTACATACAGTGTGTAGGCCTTGTTTGGTGAGGAGCTGTAGTCAGCGATTCAGATTCCTGACTCAGATGCTGCATGGCTCTACCAGTTATAGTAAGGCATGAATAGCCCACTCATATGTTTTTATAGGGGTGGGGTATTAACAACCAGCAAAGAAGAAAACAAGATAGAGCACCAAGTTAAAAATCACTCGGTTGTTCCTTTGACAAGTATTACGATAGCTATTTTTGTATCACTGTGGGTGTACATGGTGTTGTGGAATAACTAAATTCTGTAGCTCTACGTTGCTTTCAGTGCCTGGGGCTCAAACCTGCAGATGTCTTGCTACCAAGACTAGTGCTTTTTCCTTGTGGCACTTTGCAAGGACTATTGTCAGGATTTGACCCTAGTTTTAAACTTTTCTTCTTAGTCATTCAAGTGTAGGCCCTTATCATAAGTGATGGTATCTGCATCCTATAAAGTGATAGACGCCTAAAAGTAAGACTGTGTAAAAACAGAACAGTACTCGGTGGCTGGTGATCCATGCTGAGAAGGTGGCTTCACAATGGCATGTTTTTAATTTAAAATGCTTTTAGGTCTGAGGGTAGCAATCCATTATGTAGGTCTACACTTGTTTGGTTTTCATCCTTTACTGTGTCGTTGGTTTAGGTCAAGATTTCACTTGTGAGGAAAAAAGCGAACAACTGTCAGTAGAGAAAGCAAATGCCCAGCTTTAAATATAAAATCAGGAAATGTATCATTAAGGTTGCCAGTTCCCATTTATTTCAGTCTATGTCATGAAGGAGACTAAGATTCTGCAGTAATACGGTGTTTAGGTGAGTTTGTTTCTATGCTGCTGTCAAGCAGCTGTGCTTGTATTCGAGAATGTAGTATTCAAGAATTGAAATACATGCCTGTTGATTATGGACCTCTTTGTCTGCAGAGACCAGTGTGAGAGATGATTTCAGGGGGCCTAATTTCAGAAGGTTGCTCGCTTTTTAGGTCCCTGTCCTGAACTCTCAGGTGAGACACGCATAGCTTAGAGTAACCAATTCATGTATAAAAACTTTGGGCCGCTCTTTCAAATGTGGGGGTGATTTTTCTTCCAGTTTCTTTCCTGTAGAACAATGGAATGACATTCTTCCTGGTGTTTCCTATGAAGAATAGTGATGAGGAATTATCTTCTCTGTCTACAAGTGTTTAAAAACTCATTAGTTAGGGTCCCTGAAAGAATTCCAATACAAGTCAGTGGGTGTGGTGAAGCTGATTGTAATGGGAAACGGACGGGCCCCGGGCTGGTGGTCAGCAGGGAGGCAGAGCTGTAAAGAATACTGTGCATATGCTATGGTAAGCATTTTCATAGATCTCCTCTGTGGGAGAGGACAATGGCTTTGGAGCTCATATTTACTCAAAAAGCAGTCCTTTGATTTTCATGGCTTTATGCTTCGTTGCACATTGGAAAGCCCATTTGTCTTCACCAAGCCTTTGAAGAGGGATAGGTGAAGGGACTGGGGCACTGGCCAATGGCTGAGGTTAGCAGTTGCTTGGAGAAGGAGCAAAGTTGCCTTGCTTTTTTTGGTAATACTTGGCAGAGTTGTTGTCCTTTTAAAGTTTTCTAAATCAAAGGAAATATGTATTTAGGAATAGAATGTGGATTCTCTTACTTGCTCTGCCACTGTCTGCTTTACTGCCTTTGGAAAGTCTCTTTGACAGGGTGATGTAATATCTACATCTTTGGCAATTTTCCTTTTGTTCTTTTTCCTTTTTTTGTTCAGGTGGAAAGCATGAGAGAGAAGGGCCAGCTGTGTAGTTAACTTTATCTGGTGTTTCTGTTCAGTTTTACATCTTCTTGGGGGTCAGCTGGGAACTGTTTTTGACATTTTCCCCACTCTGAACTTCCCTCTAGCTATATAGCTCTTCTCTAGTTTGGTTGTACTTGCATTACCTGCAGGGAAGGACAAACAGTGTTGGGGCAGATTGTCAATGGCATAGCTTATGCATTGAGGTCCTATGTTGGATGCAACTTTTGTGCTGATAATTTCAGACACGTTTAGAGAAACAGGGTGATATTTCTGGCCACAGACCTTTCAAGCAAGGTTGATTCACCTCTCTCTGCTTTACCTCCTTTTGTAAAGTGAGAGGAATATTATCTCAGAATTGTACTGGTGGACCGAGGCATTTTGCAGACAAGTCACTGTCATTACCCCTTCGTATACATGAAGGAGTGGAAAGAGAGGAGCAAAGTGACTTGCAGAAGGACTTGGCATTGGTCAGGACTGCTGTCAGCTGAGTTCCAGTTCACTGCTTGCCCACTCTGATGGGTATATTTTCCTATTCCACAGGGGTGTGATGAGGTTAAGTCCTTTAATGCTTATGAATGTTTATGGTGATAGAGCAAGACAGGAACCTAGGCAGATATATTGGTAGGGGAAAGGCAAGCCCATAAAGAGAAATGGTAGGATTTGGGCAGAGCGTATCTGCAAGAAAGGGTAATCAAAGCAGAGAGACTCTTCTGAAGGGCAGAATTTTTTTACGGTGTGCATGTTTGATATAATTTACCCTGCTCTCAGCTGGACAGCAAAGGCCATGGACCTTTCAGAGACAGAACAATCTTGTTGCTCCAGAAGACGTGTCATTTACTGGGTCTTATAGGAAAGCTTTGTATATGCAGCTGTAGCTTGAGTAAACGTCATGTCTTGGACGCTTCACTGAATAGGACATCCACACGTTTTCAGAAGCATTGTTGCTCTTTGAGCCAGCTGCCTTTGTTTCTAGCAGACTGCTGCTTTGTTGGTTAACCCTGGGCATGAGTTTTCTTCACATATGTTATTAGGCCAAACGTATTTTCTATTTATACCACTTGGGGATACAAATTACTGTGTTGCGTTCAGCAAGCACTAGGAAGAGTATATCTTTGTGATGTAAAAAACAAAATACAGAGGGAAAATTTTATTCAAAGGCCCTCTCTTTCAAGGGAGAACAGACAGCAGAAACAATTGATGGTCTTTATTTTTGTGTCCCAGAAAAGCAGGAGATATTTGCACATATCTGTTTTAATAGATTATGTCGGTAGAATTTGGTTCTGAAATTAACAGTGGACTTTTGAAGAAGGGAATGGATTTTGATGAAATTCTGTGTATCATTTCAAGGCAATTAGGGAGATTATGAGTAACGTACATACTTAGAAGTATTGTTTTTGTGGCTTTGATAGTTGTCTGTGGGTCAGTAAAGTTGCACTAGAGGGCTGAGCAGAAGGCCACTGCAGCCAGTTGAAGTTTTTCATTGATTTAGTAAACTCTTAAGACATACTTGTCCAAAGCTTCCTTTGCTTTCTCACTCCATTGCTGGAGAAGATGACCTTTACCTGCTCTGTGTTAGGGCTCCAGAAACATTATGCAATCTACTGCAATATTTTTGACACTGCTCAGTCTTTCCTTTTCTCTTTAAAGAGCCCTTGCCCAAACTGACTGTTCTTTAATGTGTACATGGAGGGATCATAGATAAGGGAACGTAATTAAAGAAGGGTTTGATATTTGTGTAGGAAAACACCTGTGTTCTTGTTCACAATCATACAGTCACATCAGCAGAACATTGAGCACGTTTCCATCGTAGGTTATGACTAGGTGTTATCCTCATCAGGATAATAAACAATTTACTTTCTAGTCACTTCACTCTGCCTGGTTCTTTCCCCATTACCCAAGACAAGCTGTTGAGTGAGAATTTTGCCTGGTTTTACAGTGCTTATGAATCTTGCAGTACATGACATACAGACATCTAACAAATATGACTAAAACATAGAAGTCATATGTTTGAAAACACATTAGAGCTCCACAAATAACCTGATACATAGAAGACTTTTTCCCCCTGTATATCCATAACCAAGAGTATTCTGCTAGCTGCGTTTCAACCAGATCAGGGTTATTTTAGATTTTTGCAATGATTCTTGCTTGTGTAAACTCACCCAACCCGCCTGCAAATTCAACTTCAATGATAAAAGTCCCATCAAAAAATTGAGGCAGGCTGGAATGTTTGGTTAAGATTGAATATCTTTTCTAACTAATTGTAACACACTGTCACTATATGCTCTAATATCTGTGGAAAGTAAAGGATCTTAAATGATGTGGTTCCATTATACCAGGACATTTGTAAACAATTAACAGTTAGGTGGATGTCTGAAGCAAGGGCAAAAGAATTGATAAACCTATTCCAAAGGGCTTGAAAAGTTGAAGTGAATTCTAAATGTAGATTAGAGCAAATGATGACAACCAAGCCAGCATTACCTCAGTTGATTAATTTATAAGGATACTGGTCAATGATTTTAACCAACAGCTATGCATAGTAGAATCCTAATGGGATCTGTCTGTTAAGATTACATGAAGTAGAGCATTTGATTTATTTCATAGCTTTCCAACGCTCCACTTTAACTTCATACAAATAATGCATTAGTCACACTGGATAAAATGGCGTATTGAATAAAGTTGTGATTTTGTCTGCTTCTTATAATCTGATTTTTATAAAGGATTAAATCTGTTTTAGTAGTTTATTCATATCATAAAAGAGATTGTCGGTTGAATGAAATCTTTACATCTGCCACTTTCTATCTCATTAGAAAAGACAGTAACACAAAGTTCCTCATTTCCTCCCAGTCTGTTTTATCCCCTGGTGTGTCTGTGTGTATCTTCTGTACATGTTTGTATATTATAATGTCAGCGTGTTTTCAAAGTTGTGGTTAAGACTGCGTCACAGCTTTGGGGCTGTAATGTGAGGGCTTATAAATGTTCTGGCAAAGAAAATAGCCAGCCAGGAACAAATGGGGAATGTGGCAAGGGGTGACTTTGATGGCTTTTAGTGGCGCGGCCATGTGTGTGCATTGCCAGATTCTGCAAGGTATGTAAGTACATGCAGTACTTTACTGGGAGTATGCACCTACGTCAGCGGACGCCAGTGCATGCTTAATGATAAGCGCATGTTGACTTCTGGCTAATATAAGAGGATGTGAAGGTTGAGCATTCCTCCAAACTTAAATGTGAATTGTCAGTTGTGATCAAACTGTCCAACTGTTATTCATCTGTCATGGTTCCAGTGGTTTTAAAAACATTCTTCTCTTTGCAACCAAATGCATGGCTGTTGGTTTTATTAAGTTAAATATTTAATGCAAAATTACAAATTTAGGCATTTTTACCCATTGTTGCTTATCCATGTTGGCTTATTGTTTGTCTGTTTTATTCCTTTTGTTTAGATGTGTGTCGTTGACAGGATGCTGCTGTTGAAACTGGCAGTTGTTTTCAAGTAGACCTTTAAAGGCAGAGCACCAGATGATCTTTTTATAGACGTTTTCTTATTTGTACGTAAGGTTCTTAGCACTTCTATTTAATCCCATTAAGTGTATAGGGCCAGACTTGGTCTTCTGAACATGAGGTTCTCTTGGTTTCTTATGTTGAGCAGAGAGGTAGTCTCCAAGTCTTGTAGTTGCCTTTTTAGTCAGAAAAGCAGATTCTGAGGATCTGGGTTCTCCCTTCTGAAGACTTGCTTATAATGAAACTTCTTCATTCACATTTTCATTTGTTGATACATGTTGCAGTCTTACTGGCTCTGCCGTTTCAATCTTGGCTCCTTTTCCCACATACTTCAAATCAGTAGGAGTATTTTGATATAAAATGTGTAGTCAGCCTCTTCTGTAGAGCAGGGAGCCTCTTGCAAGCTTTGCTTGGAAACACGGTGGGAGCAGCTGTAGCGGTGGGGTGGGCAGGGAGGGTTGTGCTCAGCTCTGCCCTTGCAGAGGGCCTGGGGTTGCCATAGGGTTAATACGGGATTATACCCCTTTGACTCCCCATGCAGCACTGGGCCCGTCCCTGCCTCCAGCAAGCTTCTTGAGGAAGACTTTAAGAATCGCATATTGTTCATCAGCCCACTTTGTTTTAGGAGAAATGACGGTGGGACGTAGCTCTTGGCTCTGTGCTGGCCAGTTTCTCTGTGGCACTGGTGCACTCACTGACTGAGTCCTACAGTCACAGCTGAGTCATTTTCTGCTTAGTGTTTGCCTCTGAAATCGAGGGGAAAAAACCCTTTACTTGTCACGAAGTGTTTTTAGTCGTGAGTACATTCCCGTGATGCAGAATGTTCCTCAAAAGGGCAGTAATGTTTGCTGAGGTGGAGATCGCTGTACATTGCAGCTTTTGGGGCCGAATCTGGGGAGTCTGCACAGGTTTGTTTGCTGAGTTTCCATTTGGTGTTGCTGAACGAACAGTGCCCTCTTTCTCAGCTAAATTTAAGCATGCTCTGCAGCAGGTTTACTTACACACATGAAGTAGCTCTAGTATCTCTGACCTTGCTTTAAAAATGGTTAGTCATAAGACGCAGACACAGCTCCAGTGTGCGCTGGCGTGTGGCTCCAGCAGCACTGGGGGAGGTGAGCATTACAGCTGTCTTGGGAGCCAGGGGAGCCTTGCCCAGCCACCCTGCTCCCCAGCAAACCTGGCCTCTGGGAGGGGGCATCCTGGAGCTGCACGTGGCTGGAGCGCACGTCTATCATTGCTGTCGGAGAATGTCCAAACCTGTCACCTTCTGTATGCACAGCTTTTTAACTGGAAGCGTTTGTCAGCTTTTTCATTTATGTAGTAGTGCAATTCCAGGGGCAGAAAGCGCGTGTTGGTAACATGCGGTTCTAGCTGCTATTCAGGAAGGTGAGCTGACGCTGGACCCACGGTTTCGTAATACTGAGGCGTAAAGCAACCTTCCCAGCACTTGGTTAACAAATTATCCTGTGAGATGGTTAGGCAATAAGACACAGCATAAGTATTTAAATATGAAAGAGCAGTGTCATACTGTTTGTTTTCTGTGAGTAGTACCAACTGTATCTCTGCATAAACAGACAACAGCCTTTTATGGGAGATTTTTGTTATATTTTATTTGGCAGCTGTTTGTCTTAATAGGAATATTTCAGTAGTATTTATTGTATTTTGTGCTGATGGGGGGGAGAGCCAAAGCAGAATCTGAGCAGTTTTACTTGTTTTACTCATGAACAATAAGAAAATATTGCTGTATTAATTACTGTTGTGCTTTATTGGCAAAAATAAAGAGATCTTTTAATATGAAATTGCTAATGTAAGAAAGGCTTTGATTTTCTCATTAGCACAGGATATTTTGCATCTGTTCTGGTTCACGAGTGCATTGTCGGCACTTAAATAATAATAATGACTCAGTAATGAATAAGAATAACAACAAATAGGCATGTGAGTGTGCAGGCAGTCAGGCACCCTCCCGTGTTTATCAGTAGGTTGGTTTTGGAGGTCTTGCAAAATGAGCTGGTCCCATATGCCCATTCAGATTTTCTTAGATCATTGCACAGCTCAGAGATTCATTTCGCTGCTCACATGGCTGGGTTATATACAAGCACTTTTTTCATTGTGTGTCAGGAGTAAAGGGAACTGGAAATGGAAAATGGATGTTTCTTCTACTTAGAAGCATTTAAGTCTCCTTTTTTCCTCTGTTCTCTTTTTTCTGTTTTTTTTTCTTTTTATGAATAGACTCTGAAGTATCTCATTGTTTTGAAATTGTGAAAATATCAGAGCTCTGGATTGTTCTACCAGTCTTTCAAGAATGTTCTTAAAAATGTAGCCTGGAAACACCTTCACTACAGTTCGACTCGGTTTATATAACATTTTCCCTGCTTCTCTAGTTACTATTACAAAACCAGATAATGTTAAACTAATGTTAGCAGTCTGTCTTGAACATCAAAAAACCTAGGAATCTAAAATCTAGGTTCAAATTCTGATATGGCTCTTAGTTTATAGCACTGTCTCACCTTTTATAAAGTCGCCTGCCTGCCTGTATAATATGCCACACAGTGCAATATGTGGATTTTATTTTTTCCAGTTCTTATCTAATGCTGAATAGTAAAGAACAGTGATAAGTGAAGGACAGCACAATACTCTCTTTATTGTTAAAGCAGTGGCTAATTTCATCAAGAACATTAACTTTTAGCCTTATTCTCAAAATAATTTGAGCTAATGATATGGCTTAATGGTTCTGAGTTTAAGAGAAAAGGAAAATGCTGAGTTCAAGTTGGGGGAAAACCATCAACAATTATGCTTTGAGTTACTATTTTCTTAAAACACTACTCTGCATTGTAAATTATACCCTTATGACCCTGCAGCTCAAGAGAAAGTCACAGAAAAGTGTGTGCGTGTGTACAAACAATGATCTGCAATTTGACAATTCTGGTCAAAATATTTAAAGTTCTGGGCTGACAGGCAAGGACATTTTCTGTGAGAAGGGTCTAAATTGTACCTGCCATTTAATGGCATTAAAAGACTACCTTAAAAACAATTACCAAAAAGTGACCTTACTGATTGCTCCAAGTGATACTTGCTTTAAGAAGTCTGCATGTGTTGATGTGCACTTTAACAATATCTGTAAAGCAAAGCAAAAGTGTGGGGTTTTTTTCTTTTTTTCCTTATGGATTAAAATTATTTTTTGGTCCAATAGTTCTTAACTATAATGGTGCAAACCTTACAACACGTACATGGTTAAAATAAAACAGCAAGGGAGGAATAAAAAAAAAAAAAGAAAAACAAAACAAAACCCAACCATCCCCTCCAACTAAAACAGTTCAGCCCTGGATAAGCCAAAAGAAATTGGTAAAGCAAGTAGTTTAATAGCACGTGACTTGTAAAGTACTTAAAGTGATCTGTGAGTGGAAGCTGCCCTAAGTCTGCTTCTTGTCACAGTAATTTGTCTGGCTTAAGGGCAAAAGAAGTGGGTCTCCTTGGCGGTACAAGAGCAGGTAGATCACCAGGTAAGATCAGAGTCTCTGGTGGTAACAACAGAACTACTACAAAGCTCTTCTTCTGACACCTTTGCTGCTGCTGTGACTGCTGTTAATAAGTGTGCTAATCATCATGAACCTGATAAGACTTACATTAATTGACTGAACTAAATGTAAATGCTGGTTAAATAGAGAATAGTTTAGTAGACCTGACAGCTGCTGGTTTGTGTAGCTGCTCTGTTCAGACTAAAGGCATGCTTCAAAACAAATTAAATATCTGTATTTTAACTCTTAGATTTTGGGGAGGCTTAAAATTTTCAGATTTGATTCCTAAAATAGAAAAGCTTAAGGTTTTCAGAATATCTTCTCTTTCTCCCCTGTCCTCTGATACTTTAAGCAAGGGCAATCCTGCAGTTTTTGTATTGCAGTAAAACCCCTGTGTAGCAATTTGTCACATATTTGCATGGCACAGCGTAGTGTTGCCTAACTATTTAGTCTCCAGACACTGTTAACAGTAGTAAATGTTGGATAACAAATAGCAACAATAACCAATCTGATAGCTGTAGACTAGACGTGGAGGACCCTCTGTGATGGGCTTTTGGGCAGATCATCTCCCTCCATCTCATTCTACACGTTTATCCATTTTGGGGATGTGTGGAGCGAGGTAGAGAGAGGTGATCTGGATACTGCAAAATGGACACTGTAGTATACTCTTGGCTTCAGAGGTGGTTTAGGGCATGCCTAGTAGTTGTGAAGATACTTTGAGGTCTTTCAAATAATCTTTCATGCGACCAAGCAAAACAGTATCAGTAGTAAAGCAATGCTCTTTTGCCTGGGAGGAGGGCATTCCTGGCTTACAGAAGTGTTTAAGCGCTCAGTATTCCGAGTGTAGACATGGAAATGGATGTCAAGAAACAAACACGACACCTCTGCTGGTAAATGTCACAGACATTCTTTGGAGATGCTGGAATATTTATAGCACTTTTTATGTATTCCATAATTAGGCATTGCCATTACTGCGCACGACCTCTTCATTTTAATTGTCAGGAGAGCTGTCACGCAATAATACATGATGCATCACGCTGCAAGAGCAATTGGCTTCTGTCATTTCTCAGCTACATTTTGCTACTTTTTAAAATGTTTTAGTTCTTTTCTTCCTTCTCCCTTCAGCAAACTTAAAGTTCACATGTAAGGCAGACACCTCTGGAAACCTGCCTATCGAAAGGCCTTGGCAGAATGAGGTTCTTCCTCTGTGCTCAGTGAGGATAGTCCTCAGTGCTCGGGTCTGGCTGCTTCCAGAAGGCAGGTATTTCAATCCCTCTTGTTCTGGTACTTGGTGCCCACTGTAATCGGAATCAAGCTTGCTAGGGACTTCTTTTGTATTTGTTCTTGCTGTACAGTACTCTCCCTCAAGAAACACCCACAAACCATCTTCCCACCAACCCAGCAGAAGGCAAACCTGTTGCGAGGCTTGTGCAGAGTTTCAGGACTCTGTAATCTCATGGTGAATGGGGCTGGAGTGGAACTTCGGAGTTAGTTTTGATGTGCCTAGGATAAAAATAGCTGTGTGCTTTCTGACCTGTGCGTGCCACCTGTTCCAGTGAAAAGAGGAAGCTGTAGTTGCTTGTAATGATCATGAAACCAGCTGCATTTTGCTGAGACATACAGGTGCAAATAACCGCCTATTTTAAAATATATAAGGTAATAAATTGGTTGTTGAGAAATTCGAATGCAGCAGGACTCATGTCCAGGGTGAGGGTGGCTTATTTCTCTGGGTGCTCCCTTTTCGATGAATGCCTAGTAATTACCAGACATTACACTTGATTTTGGATTACAAGATCATCACGTGCTTTTATTACATGCAGTGCTTTACTGAAACTATCCCGCATTATGTCTACAAAGTTTAAAAAAAAAAAAGAAAGAAAACTAGAATTACTTCCTGCCTGAGGAACATGCTTCAGGGCGTGGGTTTTTTTTTTTAGTTTTGTATTCAGTAATTTACTGTTTGTTCTAGAGTAGCAGTGAGTGGGAGTTAAACTTTAAGTGCACATTTGGCTCTTTAAAAAGACATTTAGTGTACAATTACTGCTGTTTACCATCTTATAATTGTTGTGTGTTTAGGCTTAGTCAGGCTTAGGAAGATGGGTATCTGTAATCTTTGAGGGCTACAACTCCCTGTCCTAGTTTTTACAAAAGAGAAAGTAATTACAGATATTGAGATAGATACAGAGATAACACAACACTTTGTGCTGTGATGTTTTAGTGATTAGTGTAAAATAAACACAAAGAGAGGGACTGTGGTAAAAGATGCTGTGTGTGGCTGCAGTTTCAGTTGGTGATATTCAGCGTGATGCTCAGATCAGCTGTGGGTGTCTAGACTGCTCTTCATGGAGTCCCCAGTTTTGCTGTTCTGTTGTTACACCAGGTGCACAGTTGCAAAGCACTGGGTTTAATTAAGGGGCCGTATTTGTAGTAACAACTATACGTTACACCACATCAGAGTAAAACTAACCAACGGTAGTCATGCCTGATAAGCAGGGCTGTCAGCATGTCCGGTAACATCGAGAAGCAGTATCTCCATCAGCCTTTTTTGGTTAGGTAGGAAATAGTAGAAAACTGGAAGAACGCGTATTTCGGAAGACCCAGATCTGTATTAGGATCTCACCAGTGCTTAAAGTGCGGTTCATGGGAACAATGAAGGGAAGCTGCAGGTTTCCCAGTTTAAGGTCCATCCCAGGAAAAGGACAATTGTATATTCCAACCTGCCGCGTAGGTTGTTGCTCAGTAAAACTGTTTGTCTTTTCAATAATGCATGCACAAAGCACTTGAGAAATATGTCTGAATGCAGGTGTAAAATACATAGACGATGGTATATCCATTTTACAGTCTTTGTGACTCAGCAAATGTTACTCTGCCAACCTATGTTGTCTGGATTTTCTTTATGAGGAAATACATCTCTGAGGAATGGACTGAGATGGGGATGTGATGTCTACAGTGAAAATGCAAATTAAGTTGTACGGGTTGATTTTGCTTTGAACTTGGGTTGAAAAGACAGTTGTGTGAAAACAAAATGTAACAAATGTATATCTGAAAATGCCATAGTACTTGAAAGGCATGAGAGATAGGTTGTTAAAAAGCATCATTAGCTAAAAAAGTATCTTCTTCCTTTAATTCAGTTTTATGGCCCACTGTAATTGGAAGACATAGATCCACTGTTTAAAGAAAAACAGGAGAATATTATCGGATTTCAGGCCAGTCATCTGAAAGTTTTTTACTTATAAGAGTAATGAATGCTTTCAGCTGTACTTGTAAGAAATGTTTTTGGATTATGGATGCTCTAGAGAACCAGATTTGTTTGAGGGCTATTTTGTAATGGAAAGCCTTTGAGAAAATGTTCCTATCATTCAAAAAAGATCTGAAGCTCCAAATACATATTGTGACTGTTAGATTAACTTTCATACTAGGAATGCAAAGGACAACTAATCCTCCCCTCCTTGGTTGGAGTCATATGCTGCTTTTTAACTTTCTGCACCATGTTTTATTTTTAATGTAATTTTAATGAAAAGGTGGATCTGGAATTATAAAGTGGTTATTTGTTGCTGCTTTTCTGGTGTCACAGTGATAGGAGTTCCAGCAGTGATACTTTTTTTTTTGGAGTAATACTTTATATATTCTGTACTTAAATTTTGATCTTGTGTGTAGTCCTCCTACAAGTTGAAATCCATGTTACTTTCTTTGGGCTTTATCTGTAGCCTTTTAAAATCAACTAGTATTTTTTTAACAGACTATTACAGTCTCTGGATTGAGACCACAGAGATTGAGTACCTGGGTGTTTCAAAGGCAGAATGTGGGGAGGGAGGTAGTGAAGATCAAATCCACCCTCCCATTTAAAGGGTGGAGATGAAGCCTGACATCGCACCCCACCTCTCCTTGATAAGGCTGCTCTGTCTGTCTTAATGCTGTTCCTCCTTGCCGTGGTGAGCTTCACCCACTGACATTAAATCCTCTCTCCTAAGTGATTGGTGTACAAGCCTACTCTGTGATTTTCAGGCGTGTCAAGGGATTTAGCTGTACAAGCTTTTTCTTGTACTTGAAATGCAACTTTTTGATAATAATAGGAAGCATGGATCAAAATGTGTGATTCATCCTTTTTTGTACCTGTAAAATCCTGTAACAATAGCCTAGCTAATTAATATAGTTAGTTAATTTCACCTAGTAGTCGGCAGTCTGAACAAAAAACCCCACCACAAACCAGAAATCCTAAAGCCTATCTGCTTTTAAAAAGAAGGAAAACCAGCACCTTTTTGTGTGAATCCCAATTTTTTTTTAAAGACTGACCTTCTACATGGAAAATATATTTTCCCATAAAGTATAAAATTTCAGCAATTTTATGTCAGTACTGGTGGAAAATTTTTTAATTTAGAAAAGGACCATTCTTGCCAGCGGAGGAAGAAAATTATTTTGCTTTAAGAAATAAATCTGAGCATCTCTTAATAAACACTAGCATTACTGTGTTTTTTATCTGTATGTGCTTTCATAAAAGGTTCTTTTTAATGCAATACACATTTGGTTAAATCCTGCAATACCTTAATGCCTTTCATGCTAGTGCATCCCAAGGCACTTTACAGTCTGCAAAGTTAACATTAGAAATGCAGCACATAAAATTCCCTAAGACAATCCTTTTTAAAATGCTGAATAAAACATCTAAACTGTTAAGTTTGGATTAAATGGCCCAGCAGTTGGTGCATTTTTTTCTTTCTGTGGAAAATATGTTTGAAACAAATGACTGAAATGAATAAAGGCTCTGTAAATAATATGACTTCAAATGATATTCATGAAGGCCAAAATCTGCCATTCTGCAGGAGGAAGTCTAGACATGTACAAAGTTCAGCTCTCTTAATTAAGAGGGAGCAATACGCTGCAGTGAGTCAGAGCAATTTTATAATCCAAATGCTGCTAAAAGGGACTCTTGTCAACCTCAAAATCTTCCTTGTTTTGTAATCACTGGGTAGGGAGACTTGCTGGCTGAGGAGATATGTGCCTCTCTTTGGGTTGAATGCAGTCCAGCCTGGTGGTGACCAAAAGCTGTTACCATCTGATAACTGTTTGTTAGGCTATGTGAAATAATGGTAGTCACCAAACAGTTCCCAGTGTCAACGTCAAAAAAAAAAAACAAACCCAACCCCATGCTTGGCACTAATTACTGCCCTCTCTGGCAGCCCAGGCGAGGAGGCCAAGGTTTGACTGTTATTTCCCCTTTCAGTGCTTGCAGTGGTCCTGCTGAGAGTGTGTGCGTCTGGTTTGTGGTTAAACGGTGTATGCTCTGTTCTCTGCAGGGCTGCCAGCCTGGCATCTTTTATAAGTACTGATTTTTATCATTAAGAAAACAAGATCCTTCATCGTCTTCTCACTCCACCTTTAGGTCTGCTGCGAGCTGATTTTTTTTTATGTCAATGCAGTTTTGAAAAAAAAAAAACCCAAGAAACCCAACAAACTAGCAGAACAAAACAAAAGCAGTGGCAGGTATGAATTTCTTGTGCAGGACAAGATGAGGCTGGAAAGAATTGATGCTTTTTTAAAAAAATGGGTTTCTTTTTTTCAAATTAAATGAAATAAAATGTATGCTGAAAAATAAAAACAAGAATAACAGCCAGCTGATAGCAGTGGAATACATAAGAGAAAAAAACCCAGGATTATGCAGCCTCGGAAAGAGCCAACAGATGTTCAGGGCGGGTTAGAAAAACAACATGATCAACGGTATGAAAGCTGCGACAGATCTAAACAAAACCCCAAAATAGATGCAATTCTAGAATAAGCCTGAAAAAGAGAAAATCATTATAGGCTTTCCTCAGCACAGCCGCCAGTCTCTGATAAAACAAGATTGAAACTTCTCAAAAAGGAAATTTGTACCAACGTGGGTTTGCGACTTCATTGCTAGACACTTCTCATGCACTTCTGCCAGCGGGTAAATTGGAAACAGGATCAGAACGAACAGCCTGTTCCCCAGGCAGGAAAGGTGCCTGAAGTAAGAGCTAATTGTTGACCCTGTAGCGGAATGGCACTTCCTTCGGAACTGGGAATGTAGTTGTTGTATCACTTAAAGTGGTTCCAGCTCAAGTCGCCCAGTAAAATGCAAAAAACCCGAGTCCACGCAGACCGTGTAGCTGTATAAAGGCCCCTTTCTCGCCCTTGGTGTGGTGCATGAGTTCCCATGAAATGAAGGAAGTCTGAGGCACGGTGAAGGCAGGTGAGCGTGTGGCGGTGTCAGGGATGCCGCTGTCCCTGCGTGGATCACGGCCGCTGCTCCAAGGCTCAGAGCAGTGCTATTGCCTGACTTGAGCGTCCTCCTCCCTCAGCACTGGAGAAGTGGCGTGTTGGGGCAGAGCTGAGGGCAGGCCGTGTCAGGGCGCTTGCGCTGGTCCTAGCCTGGCCACGCTCTCACCGCAGCCCCTAACAGCTTCCCCTCAGACGCTGCTGGGACCGGGGTGAGCCCTGGGTGATGTATTTCATCGTCTGAGGCCCTTTTGCTCCTACTTCAAATCGCTTCTCGCCTCAAGTGCCATTCAGTGGGCTGGATGCTCCCGGCCTGGGAGGAGTAAACCCCGGGCTTCTGACGCTGCCCCCGGGAAGAGGGGCGGGGGGCCATGGCGGGGCCTCGTGGATGAGAGGAACGGGGCCGGCCTCAGCCCAGCCCCGCAGGTGGAGCCGAACTGGGGGTGAGGGTGGAAACGGAGCAGCTTTGTTTCAGGAAACCTCCTTTATTGGGGGGTTGTCTGCTGCCTACCCCAAAGTGAGAGCATGGCTGCTGGAACCAGCCTGGACCTGTGACAGAAAAGTGCCGTTTTGAAAAGACGAGTAGTGTGGGTCTGGTTTTAAATTTTAATAAGGTAGGATATTGCTCTGGTTTTATCATACCATGGAGAAACACCAGAGTGAAGTATCTTGACTTGGTGTTACGGGAAGGGCGTGACGCCCAAGCGGGTGCTGGCTGCCCGGCTTGTGAGGGGCCAGCTCCCGTGGCACGAGTGCCGTGCTGGGCAAGGCGCGCTCCGGCTGCTCGGGCTCGCGCCAGCCTGCTCTGGGAAATGCTCTCAAAATGCTAATTATTGCATCTACATTAATTTGTGTAAATCATGCAAATCAAGTAGCAGTTGGGCACTGCTGTGGTTTAGGTGGATCTCGTGCTGTTCGTACAACTTCACGTTGGACTGACATAGCTTTTATTCACTACAATAAGTGGTTTTGCTGTAGAGCGTTGGGAAAGCAGCTGCTGGTGGTAAGTGGTTGTAGGTGACACTGGAACACTCTGTTAAGGTTCTTTTAATAATATGTTCTTCAGTGCAGAAATCCAGAAGGTCGATGAGCTGAACTCACTGATGAACCGGCAGTACTTGAGCCGTTATGCTGTAGGGGGATGTTTGTGGAAACATTAAAGTGATCATGTGCTCTATTAAAATAGGTAGTTTATTTGTCTTTCCTCAGGTTTAGGAAACTGTGAAATTAGCATTGAATCATAGAGAAGTAGGACAGGTTCAATAGTTGCCTTTCTACCTTGATTTTCGGCGGTGCCTCGCTTTTCTGCCCTGTGACACTGGGTGCTCTCCCCTCCTGTCATCTGGTGATGTCCAGCATCTTTCTGCAGCAGCACGCTGAGCAGAGCTCAGCTCTGGGCATATGTTTCCAGAAGGAATCAAGCTCTGGCTTTTCAGATGAAAAGGTTAAAGACTTTGACACCAGATAATTATAAAAGGAAAATGAATCTTTTCTTGGATCAAAAATTATTGTGTAAAAGAGTGTGTAAATTATGGCGTGCAAGATAAATAATGGCTTCTATACTGAAATCTGGAATTACTGTGATGAAGGAGATGGTGTCAAACTGTGGTAATTTATTTCGTTTTGGTTTCTCAGATCTGCAATGAATTTAGGAAATTCAAATTTATTGCAAGTGGGTCTTTGTAAGAATTTCTCTGCAAGAATGAGGATACTTTATGGAACTTCCATCGGGGTCATATTCATACCATTATTCTAGCTAGGACTTCCAATTAGAAAGTTCCCACATATGATTTGTTCCACTAGCTTCTGTAAGTGGATTTTTCAAACTTCAAATATTACTGCCAGTTTTTCATTTAACTTGCGTCACTGGTCTTCAGTGTTTGAATGGGGATATGGTGATGAGCATAATGCAGTATTTTGCTAATGAACCATAAAACCTTCCAAGCACTGTTTACCTTTTTGTGTGTGTGTGAGGAAGGTTTGGAAGTTGGTGGATTTATTTCCAAACAATGCTTAATTGCAGTTTTTGTTATTACACTAGAGGACTATGAGCCCAATTTGAAGTTTCCCTGGAAAGAATATTAACGTTCTTAAAGTTGTAATTAATCTGACTTGATCTTCCAAAAATACAAGGGCTCAATTTTATTTTGAATGGAGGGTGGATGGTTATGAATTGGTCATAAGCCTAATTCACCTTTGAGTTGCCGCTCTTCATGCAGAAAGGTATTGTTGATACTGCAGAGCGTATAGTCTGCCTTGCAGTAAATTCAGACCTAGGATGTGGAGTCTTTCTGTGTGTGTTTAAAGGAAGGAAGGAGCGGGCTATATATCTGCTGTATCTAAACTGTGCTCTTTTGTAAACAGAACGGCTATTTTTGAACCTCTAGCAGGATGTTTCTGGCGAAGGGATAATGCAGATGGATCCTTGCGTGCGCGCAGGCGCGCACTCGTGTTTATCACTCAGCAAAGGGGCTACCCATATCATTCATCTAACTGGTAATTCTTTTGTGGTGTCAGTATCATTTCCGAGCAAAATTGGCTAAAGGAATTGTTTCAAACACAAAAGATGTTTTGAACTGGCCTAATTACTTGCTCAACAGCCAATAACTTTGGGAATTGTTTTCTATGTGAATTCTAGATACAAATTGGGATATCTTTCCATTTGTTTAAAAAAGATTAGGCCAATAGGAGAAAAGGGGATCTTTACCAATTTTCATTGAGCAGTAAAGTTTGAATATACAGCTTGCAATTGAAGCTATTTTTTTTCCAAAGCCTTTGAGGGCTGTTTCTCAGTCTAGTGTAAACAATTTATTGTTAAAGTCCTAGAATATTTGCATTTTAATTAAAGACAATTTTAATTAAATACAAAACTTTAATCAGAAAAGCAGAGTTTAGGCAGATAGTGTACTTGCATGCTAAACAAGCTTACTCTGAGGGGACCTGTACACTGTATAGAACTGGTTTGTGGGGTAGTTTAAGCAAAGAAGTTGTAAATGCATCCTTCTTGCCTAAATTACCTACAAATAGTAATCTCCCTTCTGCATCTTTTACCTTGCAGTAAGATATTCTTCCTACAGGCAATTAAGTGAAAGAGAGAGTGATGCAGAAATCTTAAAGGGGTGGTGAGCAGAAAAAAGTTTACTTTGAGCTCATAAGGATGCCAATAAAAGTAAATGTTAAAATTACTGTTGCATTTTTTCAAAGTTCTGTTTCAATGATATGTTCAAAGTTAATTTTTTTTTTTTAAAACGGCATAGGCAATACTGTGACCATTTGATGTCAAATAATAAATGTCACATCTGGATTTGCTTGTGCTTGGTAATGGTGGTGCTGTAACAGCATCTTGAGTTATGACCCATTGGTTTTGCCCTGTTTGTAGATGAAGCTCTCTGCCCAGTCGTAGAATTGATTAGGGGCCGAATAGGCACACGTACAATAGATAATGGCTCTACCATGATGTTGCTAAGTAAATTCTGAGGTCTAACAGGCAAATGTATTTGTGGAGCTTTCCTCCTCCATTCTGAAGGGGATTTGCTAAGGCCAAGATTGCACACCTGGACATAGGGAGTAAACCCTTCTTCTGAAAAATACAGTGGCAGCCCGACTCTGAGACAGTTTGATTTCTGGTGGTTGTAATTTTTTATATGTAAGTTTTTAGTATCCTGAGGTAGACAAGAAGCAGGTGATCTTCTGTGCCCCTTTTATCTGTCTGTTGGAGTTCACTTAATCCTTTGTAAAATAACAACTAAGAACTAAACTGATAAACAGTCATAATAGGAAATGTTTCATGTTTATCCTCAGCTGCATGTTTTGAAAGCAGTACTTCTCATTAAGGCCTCATCATTGACAAACTGTTCATAAAAAATTAGAATGCAGGTGTCACTCAAGATCTGTTTAAGACTGAGCCTTCAGCTGTTATTTAGTGTATGGCATCGTGCTTTAATTCAGAATGGATATATAGCACACGTACAAAAATATTTTCTCTTAGACCTGAAGTTACTTGTGGTAATGGCAAAGCAGTTAATATATTACCTTCGCTAACAGGAAAAGTGCTGCATATAAATATTTTTAGTCAATAATGTATTTTTAAAAAGGTTTCTCAGTGGGATCAGATTTATGTTGTCAGAAAAATTTATTCAGCTGACAAGTGTAGATGCCCGGCACGTCGTGTGTTCGAAGATTTACAAAGCAGTTTCTCCCTGGACGTCAGTTGGATGTGGTTATGGCAGGGTTATGTAGAGAACTGGGGAATCAGTCCAGGAATCCTTCTGTGCAAAATCCTGACTTATACTGGTATGATCCAATAAACCTCTGCCTCTACATGTCTGTAGCAGCTTCTGGTAGCGTTAGATACTCGGGTCAAGAAGGGGCAGAGCACTCGAGTCAGGATCTGTGGTATGGATCTGAGAACAGAATTTTGCCTGAAGCATTCGAGATTTTCCTTATATATTAAACGGGCCATTTTCCTTCCCCTATTACTTGTGCGTTGCTGCCAGCTGCAGTTCAGCTAGGTAGAAGTTGGAGCTTGCTCCTTTGGTTTCCACAGAGAAAAAGTAGAGGATGATAATTACTTACGCATTAGATTTTGCCAAGTGTGCGTGTTTCGACCGCTATCGTTAAAGAGCGTGCATATTGTTTGTTGTACAAAATGTGTATAAAATGAGAAAAATATGCTTGAACAGGGGTTTCATGTTGCACTGAGTAGCCAAACAATATGATGAGTAAAAGAATAATGCTGCTTAAATCCGGTTTAAAACTACTGATCACAAAATAATTGAAATTCAACTCCTTTGAAATTTAAAAGCCTTTAAAGTGTTTAAAAAGTCATAATTCCTGTATATTTTTAGAGTTCTAAAATCAGTTTGTGAACTTGCTGCATCAGTTTTCATACTTTTTGATGGAGCTCTATTCAGTTTCACTGAATTTCTTCCAAAAATTTTAATTGGTTGAATGGAATCTCTTCTCCCAAGACAGAGTTAGCTAAAGCCAAGGAGATTTTTAGCTGCTCAATTAGCCTGGTTTGTGAAATAATTTGGTATAGGGCATGTCAGGAAGAGTTTGACATATCTGTACTGACTTTGATGTAATCTATCAATTTTATCAAATAAAGAGCTGGAATTTTGGGGTTTTTGATCAGTAGCTGTAAAGTTAGCAGAATTTTTCCCCCCTTCATTTTATGTCCTTTCCCAGTAATTCTAGTTATCTAATCAGCATAAAATGTGCACTGCAGTTAAATAGCAATACGTGATTATACCTGATGATATACTTCCCTTTTAAAAAGAAAAGGAATCTAATAACAGGATTCTGTATTGATTGTGCTGCTAATTCTGCCTCCTAGCACAGACTGGCAGAAGGCAGGTAGCTGAATTGTATTTAACGGTTTTATTGTGATGTGACTAAGATGGATGTGACATGGTCCTCTATTATTCGTTTGAGAGTGTGGACACTAATGAAGCCATTAGCTGAGCTAAGGCAAGTGAAGAAAATAGGGAAATTACCATTATTCTGAAGCCATTAAGTTGTAATCTGCCACTTTCTCTCCTTACTCAAAAAGGCATCTTCTTTTTAAGGCCTCCCTGACTGTCCTTTAAAGATTCATTAATTCATTAACTTTCCAAAGTAGATGGAGGAAACACAATTGAAATTTTAATCAGCTCAGCGTGTCATATTATTAACATTTTAAGTGTATCTGTATTCACTGTTGCACCACATCAGGTTAAGGTTAAATAAACTACATTAGAGCAAATAATGTTCTGTTTCATACCGTAAAACATAAAATGTTGAAGGCAGAAATTGGTTTCATGGTTAAATTAAATTACGATACAGAGCTCATATTATAAATTTTGTTATTCAAATATATGTTCTTTGGAGGAAATGCAATACTAACTCCATGTTATCAACAGTAATGTTTTCAAAATATTCACGATTAGTCTATTCTGTGGGAAAGGATATAGAAAGCACTACAAAACTTTTTTTATAAACGTCTGCTTTACAAATACTTATGATCAATGCTTTTATCTTTTGTGAAGTGACTGACTTATTTTCATGTTGCTCTACTAATGGGTCCTTCAGACATTATGTACAATTACAGCTGCAAAATTCTCTCTTCGTTATTACTTTTCGTTTAGATACTATTTTTATCTATCTCTGCTTTCTTAAAAAATTCCTGTTTGCCTCAGTTGAACTGGAGCACAGTGAGCAGCTTTTGGACTGCACAGTTGGAACTGATTGAGGTACACCTCAAAATGGATGAGTGCTCGTTCTTAACAATTAACATACCCCAAATGTACAGAGGGTTGACCTCAAAGCTGCGTATGGAAACACTGTTTGATTCCAAGTAACCAGCAGGAACTTTTTTTGGGGGGAAAAAAGCCCTGTTTAATTTTGAGATTTTGAAGATTGGTTTTCTTCATGCCTCAATTATAAGAAGCTGAGGGGGCAGACACTTTTTGGAAGGTGCATCTTTTAAGGGCTTGTTAGAAATCCTTTGAAACCGTTCCAGGGATGAGGCTCACGCATACGCAAGGGTATGGTCTAAAAAAAGGTGTAGGATCAACAAATAGAGAGGTGCGACAGCCTGCGGGTTGGAGGTAAGATATGAGGCATGGAGATGAAGGGGGACTAATGGAGATATGAATGCGCCATTGCTTCTGTGAACTTAAAGTTCCTATTCAGGTTCATCGGTTTTCTTCCTCCTCTTCCTGTAATTTTGTTTGGAAACACTTTCTATTAAGTTCTGGACTGTTTTGCCCTTGTGCTGTACCACAGAACTTTTAAGCAGCGATATAACAAAGCCTGCATAGCTTGACGTTAGTATTTATGCTAGGCAGGCAAGCCTGGTATAAATCTGAGGTGGTTTTCTTTTCTTTTCTTTTTTTTTCCCTAGCTGTGATAGTGTCAGTTTGATATATCACCTTTCATGTTGTGTTTGTACTTGAGGTCAGGAAACTTCTGAATTGTGTGTATCATCAGCATTGTAAATACAAAGTAGCCTTTGGCACCTTAGTGTGGTGCCTTGCAGTGGATTTGTCAAAACAAAACAAAATCCCCTCTTTTGTTTTCCCCCGGAGTCAATTGCAGTCAGGATGAAGCAGTGACACCCAGGATAGTCGTTGAAGCATTGCAGGTTAACCTGCTTATCGAAAGCGCTGGCATTGGTGTTTTCTAGTATCACTGGCTGGCTTTACTGGTCCACTGAGAACTTCTGCTTCCAGCAGGACTTGTAAAACTTATGAAAACTTCTCGGCAGATTTTTGAGCTTCCGAAAAGTAACCACCTAAATAAACAGATTCTGCTGTGTTGGTGCTGACAGTCTTTCAGGGCAGGACCTTTCCTCTTTTGTCTGTGAACAAACCCTTTGATCAGGGAAGTGGAGCAGCTGTACCTTCCAGGCCTGTCCTGCAGGTCCTGCTGCAGGGAAGGGCAGGCTTGTGCCAGCCCCGCTGCCCCAGCCAGCCAGCTAGCTTTGGGGATGTACCTGCTCCGCCACTGCTGAGTGCATTCTGCACATTTATCTAGCATACACCGTCCATAAACAAGTCCTGAGTGTGTGCTAGGGAGAGTTCTCGGGCTTTAGAGAGAATGTGTGTATGTGTATAGACACCTTTGTAGGTGCTGGTATTGTTTAGATGCTCTATGATAACACGAGAGATACATATGTTTTATGTATACACACATGACTGGGTGTGGTGTGTATGTTATCATATGTGTACAGTACACCTGTATGCTCTTACGATGCTTCTTTGCAGCATCGCACAGCTGGTTTCTCTACACGCTTGGAAGATGGGCTGGTGAGCTGTAGTTTTCCTAGGCTCAGTACAGCTGTGGCATAGTAATTTAATAGCAATCGCTTTTCTAGGTGTTGGATTTTAAAATACCCTCTCCTATGCATAAGTATATGTAGCTTTATAATACGAAATAAGCTAAATAGACCTATTTCTGAACAGAGCTTTCGCGATTGTGCAGGAAAAGTTTGTTTTGATTCCCTTCTCAGCAAGGTCAGCTCATTAATTTTGTTGCCGCTGCAGTGGCACAGTAAATGTGGCTCAGGTGTTCCCACATTGCTGTGTGTGTCAGATACAAACTGGCCTTTGTAAGTAGGTTCTGTAGGTAGGATCAGATTTTAGCCATATTCTGTAAAAAAGAGGGAATTCAAAAGCCAAGGGAGAGAAATAGTTGTGTGCCTCAGAAGCAGCAGAATGTAAATCATGTATTTTTGATTCAATGGTGACATCAGTAGGTGTCCATTAGACATCAGTAGATTAAGAAAATATTGTTGGTTTGGAATGGGGTTTCTAGATCTCTTTGATGACAAGTAAGGTTTGGGACCCAGTCCCATCTGCTGTGATGTTCTTTGCTAGAACAGAGCTTTCTTCCCATCTCCTTTTGCTAGCTGAAGATTAGCATAATATATTTGACTTCAGTAAAAGGTCCAGACATCCTGGCCAACAATGACAATATGCTTTATACTTAATACTGCCTCAAATTTCTCATAAATAGTCTGTGATTATTCCAGTCACAAATAACATAGGGAGGCTTTGAGATAGACTTCATGTCATATGGTTATGGGTTCTTTTGTAAATAAAGCCAATCCTCAGGAGTGAGCATGAGTAATGGTTGATCCTGAAAAAGGAGGAATAGGACTGTGTTCTGAAGCAGGGTGAAAAAACCTACGTGTTGTAATTATTTATTTACTTCCATTACTCTGTACTTCTCCAAGCACTGAAACACAACTAGAACATAAGAACTTATTGCAGATCTGCAAAGTCATGTACAGCGGGGACTGCTCTTACTTATTGCTATCAACAGCAATAAATGTAATAAACATAAACCTCTCACGACAGCCTCATACATCCCTCAGTCTGTGACTTCCCCAGTGGCCAAGAAATAGATGAACTTTGCAGCGAGCCTGAAAGGGGTTGTCAGCAAACTCTGGATCTGCAGACGTAAAAAAAAAAAAAAACAAAAAAACAAACAGGTTTCAGCATCCCGTGTTCTTCCTGGAAAATACTCTATCATCACAACCTTCTAAATTTTTGGGGGGCTCTGGTCATAATTGTTGTCATCTTCCATATGAGGAGTAGGAGACTTTTTAGTAGGAGTGTTAGGAGCTAAACCCAGTGTCTAAAAGCCTATGTCAAAACTAAGCCAGCTGCCTGTGCAGAATTCAGAGCATCAGTGGTACATGTGAAGTGGTACTACTGAAGCAGGTAGCCCCAAGATTGTACACCAGTATGTTGTTTTGAGGTGAAAACCGCAAAGCACAGCTAAATCTGAGAAAATCTGTTACAGCATTCCTGAGTCTTTCCTAAGATCCTTATGAAAACTCAGACTCTGCTTGTCTTCCAATGGTGCGTCCTGGGTGACCCCACCATTCCTGACTGCGCTTCGACATCCCTTGATAGGAGAGGTTCTGGGGTTTGGTTTTGTTCCCCTCTCCCTTAAGCATGTGCAGGAAGAGATCTTAGTGCTCTGGGCTGGGTCACCTGAGTTATTGAACTTATGAAATGCACTTCGCTGAGCTTTGTTTGAGTTGGAAATACGTGTGAATAAACAATGTGTATGATTCAATTCTCCCTCTCGTGGTCAGATGAGGTCCTTCTCTCAGCCTTCAAGTACAGACACATTAGATGTTTCTGTTTGATGTAACTTGCATCTTTTGGAAGACTCCCATGTCCATAGTACAACCAGGATTTAGTGAGGAAGTTACTGATGGTTCTTGAAATACATATATTGACTTTTTGCCATGCTATGAGTGGACAGATTGGAGATCTGAACTGAACTGCGACATTCCGTGGAATTGTATTAACCTTCCTTATACGCACCTCCCCGAGGTGTTTCTAATTTGTCTCTGTTTAGGTGTTAACGTACTTCTGAAGCAGAGCTCTGTTCCTCATCCTCCTGGCACTCCTGTTGACTCCGCTGTTGCTTTTAAAGGCTGCTGGAGCGCCGTTCGCTTTGATAGGGGCACTCCTCTAAACAAGAAGAGTAGGACTGGCCTCTCTGTTTTAAGTCCCACTGTTTGGTAAGAAAAGTCCTGAGGATTTTGTGCAATGATATTTAAGTCTCTCCAGAAGCAAACCCCCCCCAAACCCCAATTTAAAAAAAAAAATGCACAAATGTGCAGGATTAAGCATTCCAAAATCAATTGTTAATTATTGTTTAATTGATTTCAGATATAAAAAGGAAGCAAAAAAGCAGAACATTTTCAAAGATATCCTTCACACAGGGCTTACCAGTCGTTTTCTGTCAAAGTAAATATTAGAACAATATCAAAATTCTGTCATGGGCAAAGCCACTGTACACCAATACTCCTTTTGCTCGCTTTTATCGATGAGGAGCAGAAGTTTTACTTTACTGGTTTTATTTCACAAATATTTTCTGTTGCGTGCATGATTTTTATGTGCTGCTAACGCTCACTGGTGTGAGAAAATAATTGCCACTGTTTTTAAAACTCCTGTTAAATTCTGAAGCACTAAGTTTAATTGCTTATGTATTTCTAAGTAGTTAGTTTCCTCTAAGAATTGGCTAAAGATTTTCCTCACACAGATCTTGACTCAGAGATTGTCCTTTAGCTAGAAAATATTGATTTGCTTTTGTTTGGCCCCTGTGGAGAGCACCTTATCTCTAAGACTGGGTTTTGTTACGATGGGAGTTGACAGAATTCAGATTTAGCCAGTCACAATCAGTAAAAAACATTCAGGAATCAAGGTAATAAAATATTATATTAATATTGTGATTTTTTTTAAAATCAAAGGCAGTTTTTAATGATGCAGAGATTTTGGGGAGTTCAGGCTTATTAAAGTAATTCATGCTAATTGTCTCATCTGCTTAGAATGTCATTTGTCTTGTATGAATTTCAATGCCTACATTCATTTAATCCAAAATCATTAATACCCAAACAATTAATAATGAGAGATAGAATCTGAACTGAGAAGAACTTTAAAAGATGTTTAAATATACTTATGATTGTTACAACAAAAGATAAATATTGCATTACATTTCAAATTATTTTATCAGAAAAATTTTATGAAGCACTAATACAAAATCCTATGCATCTTTCTGTTAGGCATGTCAGTTGTTATTTTATTAGTAAGTATATTGTGTCAAGTTGGGGATCAGGCTCATGTACTGTAGTTCAGGCGTTGTGCAAGCTTAGTGAAAGGATACTGGCCGCAGATGGACAGCCTGGACTATTTAAGTGAAGTGCGGTGGCTGCCTAGCTGATGTAAGCAGGGAGATAGGTGCCTTTGAAGAGTGATTCAGCAGCTCTCGGTGCTGACTAATCACTACATTTAGCCACTAGCAAATGCAAGATCCACGGTGATGTCTGAGCTCCTGCGTTTTAGGGCTGGCATAAGGCTCTGACTCAGGGCTGTATCTGCCCACTAATGATCTGGTGCCTACAGCCCGCTTCTGATGCGAGATATCTGAGCCCATCTTGTTTCCTTAAAACTAGCAAAAACCCTCAACAGAATGTTTCTGCCTGAATAGCACTTTGTGGCTTTTCTGTAATAACCTGATGACAGGGAGAGCATGGCTTTGGGGCTCTCAGCACCCTGAGGAGGCAGGGCCTGCTGCCCTCACCTGGGAGAGGGAATCCTGGAGAAGACGGCCTCTATGCACCCACCTGAAGATGAGCTACAGCACAACTGAAAATGCAGCAGTCACAGTACCAGAAGTAAGTCTGATCCTGTAGCCTGGGCTTCACCTGAAGGGGGTTGGTTGGGTCTTTGATCTGAAATGTTTATCTGTTTTCTAGCAGGTGGGAATTGGTCAATATAGCCAGAATCACTACTTCTCGTCTTAGCTGACAGATGTGAGCTGCTGTTGTAACGCGGGCGAGTACACATTGCCTGTGAGGTTCAGGAGGACCTATGTGACCATGACTTCTACACCACGGTTGGGGGTGCTTTGCGTCCAAATGGCCAGTTGCTTCCTGTTGTCATTTGTCATTTTAGCAGATGTTTCACACTGCTGAGGAAAGGATGTTAAAAATGTGAAGGTGGGTTGAGTAGATGTGGAGGCAGTAGCTAAGAACCTGTCTCTGGCTCCCAAAACCTGCTGTGCTTGTCTGTGCTCTCAGACATACTTGTGACATGGTGATGGGGATGGTTAGCCAGGTGTGGCTACTGGTGGAATATGACCAGCCACACACTTTACCGGCCCTGTCTTTTAGTGCTGATGTTTTCTGCAGTTAACAGGGGACAGCGCACCCTTGGTCACTTCTTTTCTGAATGTTTTAGGACATTTGCCTCATATGTTGTTCCTCAGCACCTTTTTGGTGGTCTCCATACTTCAGGGAATTATCCTACCAAGCAAATTAGTTGACTCCATGAGCATGTTCTGTGGATGTTATTTGAGTTAATTTTTCTTATCTAGGTAAGCCTATAGTCTGTGCCAGAGCTGGCATAGTTTGGCCATTCCAGTTCTATGGAAATAGCCTCATGTGCTGCTGCTGCCTGACACAGAGGGCGTAGTAGTGGTGTTTTATGTTTTACGTGTGGTTATCTGGGCCAGGGGTAATTTGGATTTCCAATGGTGAGAGTCGGAAAACTTGAAAAGACAAAAGAGGATAATGAGCTCTGGATATTTTTTTAAGCATCTGTAAAATACCCTCAGCTTGGACGCTGTTGATTGTAGGGGTGTTTCTCCATTCACTTTAAATCTGGCACATACACAGGCTGCCAGGACAAATGCTGTCCTGCCCTCTGATCTTACCCTAGCTATGCATTGGTTCTGTCTGCCTTGTACTGGTACTGGCTTTTAGAATGTCATGTTGTGAATCAGATCAAGCAAATGATCCTGCTGAAAGCATTCTCTTTTTTTTTTTTTTTTTTTTGGGTGCTGGGGATGGGGCTAGATTAGGAATGGGAAGGAGGGAAATTACTTTGCAGCCAGATTAATTTCCTGATCTATCTGCCTGTGCAGTTGCATGAATGCCACTGCCAACACAACGATGGGGGCAAAATTACTGCTAAATTAAAATGTTTGTGAACTGCCATCTTTAGATATGAAAGAATGATTACTTAATATTACTTTTACCTAGGTTTTGACACGCTATAGGCTAGGACCATACGTCTGTAATAGTTATTTACTCTTGAAACGTAGAGTAGTCATCAGGTGTATTTTGTGGCTTCTCTGAGTATAGATGTGTATGTATGTGTACTGTGGTATTCTTTGTTTACTAGATGAAATACATTTATTGGTGGAAAAACATAATAAGATTTTGCACCACGGTAGCCTTAGCAGGAATGATTATGCTGCATCTGCTTGATGGTGTTAGTGTCTTTTAGACACAGGTTTTTCTGAAGATGTTTTATCTAATTCTCACTGTTGAAAGTCTGCTGTTTGCAAAGGGTGAAGACGTTGAATAAGTCCGTGCTCTGTGCTGGCCCACTGGCCATGGCTCCTAATCTTGCCATTGACTTTGACTGTGTATTTTTTCAGTTTCTCAACATGAATTTAACCCAGCACTACACTGAAGAGTCTTAACAGTTTTACAAAGAGATTTACATTAATATAGCGTACCAATTGCATGTTAATGTTGCTATTACAGAAATCCTGTTGTAGACTTCCAATTGGTCTTTAATCAATGATTTGCATATCAGAAGTAAAGAAAGAGTAATTCTGGAGTATATATATTTTAATTCTGTAAATCTAAACATAGCAGCTTGATCATGAAGTTTCTGAAGCAGACAACTGCTTCAAATATAGCTTATGTTGAAGTAAAGTGAATATATTCTGGATAGCTGTCTACCCATTATAAATTACCAGTTTCAGGTTGAAGCTTTAGAATGCTTAAATTCATTCTGTTCCCATATTTTCTTAGTTTATTAAGGCAGTATGACTTCAGTGGATGTGGGAAGCAGTAGGGGAAATCTTAAATGCATGTGAATAATCAGGTTTCCAGACAGGATACTATTTTTTCTTCCCTTGTAGTATGTATTTCAAAGTATTAATTCACAAAGTACTTAATAACTTTGTAAATGCAGTTACTGTTTTATATGCCAGATTCTACTTCTTATCTTTTTTAAGCCTTTTACACAGAATTCACTCAGTTTACGAGTATCTCTTTGCATAAATACCAATAATGCTTTAATTTATGGGTGCTTGCTGTTGGGCTTTGTTTAAATGAGTTCCATCCAAAAGGAATCAGAGCCTTCTATTCTTGCAGAAATGAATAAACCACATGAGGTGAATTTTCATACAACCCATTTCAAACCTGGAGTTTTCAGGGTATAATTTAGATATTGCATTGGTGGTTTATGACCATATAAAGTGTAGGTGTGCAGGTAGGAGGTTAGATAGATGTACTCGTAAATGGCTGGAAGCAAGGAGGCTGAGTATGGTCTCCAGCAGTGCATTTTTCAGCTCACAGTTTCACATCTCTATCCTAAGGCATTAGATGTTACTAATTCTCCAAAAGCCAAAGATTTGTTTTACAGAAGAAAATTCTGATTTGATTAAGATATTGCTTCAAGACCTAATGTTCCTTTAGCGAATCATGCCACGACTGAAGACGTACATGATTGGAAATAAACTGCATGTTATCTGAGAAAGAGAGAAAGTGCCTCATGATTTGGAATGATCCTGCAGAAGCAGCATTTAGTGTAATGACAGTACACTTAGATTAATTATAGCACTGCTTGCAGGCGCCACTATGTACTTACTGTTGTGTCAGCATTTTTACTCTTAACCCTGTGTTGCAAAAGTTTACAATTTGACTCTAAAAAATGAATAAATCTTGTGGTTTGAATTGAGGCTTTGTGCTGCGTGCACCGAATCAACTTTTAATTAGGGCCTGAATTTTATTTTTGTACCCTTAGCCCTTCAAAGTGTATAGCTGTAGAAATAATTGTATCTGTTTAATATTGTCTGTGTTTTCTGCTCTGCCCACTTTTGATGGAAAATTTAATTTCAGTAAATGCCTAGACTGTTGTGATCACTTCAGATGGTCTGAAATAAAGCACTGACATATTTGACCTTGAAAATTGGAAGATGTGAGTATGAAGCCACCATTTTTCTACTCAGTACATGAGTTAAGCTTAAATTTGGCTTAATGTGTATTTATATGATTAGCTGCAATGGCTCTGAAGAGATTGTTAAGGTCTGAAACAAGCCTGAACGTGGCTTATAAGGCTGTTTACAAAAAAATATTGGAAATACTCTAAAGAAGCTATTATAATTACTCATGTAAACGCTACAGAGTGGTTTCTAAAATAAACATTCAAAATATACAACCGTCATAGAAGCGACAGTGAAATTCAGTAACTTTTTGACTAAGTCATCAGAATGCTCTTTATCCTCATCTTGCCGTTGATGAGACAGTAATAAATGTGGAGCAAATAAACGTGCTTGTACCTACAGCATCTCATCCAGCAAATGCAGGTATGTCTGCGCATTTTTCTAGCAGTTCTTAGTCTCTTATCCTCTCTTTCTAATTCCCACTCTTAGATTGTATTTTACTTTTTTCTGAGTAGTGCTGGCAAGTGGCTCTTATCAAGAACAAATGATGCCATAAATCAGGACCAAAATCAATGATGCTGTGGGGCCGTAATAGCGAGATGCGGTTATGTGGGCCTGAGTGTTTTGCCTGCCTCTGAAGCCAAGAGTGAGGCCCTGGGTTACTGTTCCAACCCTTGGCTTCTAATTTACTGGCAAGTATATATATATATATATATATATATATATATATATTTACAGCTGTGCTGTCTCAGTCTTAGAGTGGAGATATCAATATTAAAACTCCTGGTTTAATATGCCTTTCCTCATAATGGAAACAGTAAAAAGCAAGTGGACATTGATACTCAAGTAGAATTGCATAGGAATACAGAAAACACTTAATCCCTCCACCCTTAATACTACTAGAGTAGGATTTAGGCTGGCAGGACTGGCTGAGACTCCAGGCAGTATATTTGCTCCCTTCTTTTTTCTTTCAAGTGTGTGTTCTCTGGAGGTGCAGAGGATACTGGGTGTTCAAATAATGGGACTGGTTCCTTGAGTTGGATGAAGGTTTATTTGCCCACAGCAACAGGGTCCTTAACATCGTGACTGGCCATTTTCGGCTGTAGTTACTGCTCGTCTCTGTGATAGGTGGTAGTATAAACAAGGAATGATTTGTGCCGCTGGAATAAGGCCATGTGTGTTATGCCAAATATAAAATGAGAGGGCTGATAGGAGTGCCTCTTGGACATGTCTTTCATTACCCTTTACGCTTCTCTTTCCTAATAGAATTTGGAGGAACCAAACACATGCTGTATGCAGGGTTTTATTAGAGTGCTTTGCCTCGGGCCCTTAACTCCTTTAGCTGGTCATTACCTGACCAGTAAAGACCTCTAAACGGGTCATTAATGCTTAAGTAATAAACTGTTTCACAAGACTGTCTAGTACAGAACCTCTTCTGTCATTTTTACAGTTACTGTTTTATAGATAAATCAATGACCAACAACAGGATATTCTTGTTTTGCTACATAATCTCATAATAGCGGCCACAGCAGATAGGCAGTGGGTTCAGTTAGCTGTGTTCAGGAGAGCTGGAGATGGCCACACGCAAGCGGAGCCTGGAGTTACGTGTGGGGGAAACTGGGAATAAGGTAAAGAATGAAGGTGCATTCTGCTGTTCAGCAAAATAAAGAGTATCTGTTTGTAAAGGGTAGTGGGTTGGGGTTTTTTTTTTTTTCTTTTCTTTCCCTTCCAGAAGTTCTATCATTTCAATGAGGCGTCTTTCTTCTCCCGCTGTCATGTTAGGGACGAGTAGTCTAATGTTGGCAGAGAGAGATTTCCTACTTTGAGTTTTTCTGAGCTAAGTAATCAATAATGTAAGTCTTGCAGTCTTCTATACCATACTTCTGTTGACTTAGAGTTTGGCATGTGTTAACTACTTTCTAGATATGACAGTAGGAGTTAGCTGTGGCACACGCTTTTCTCCTGGTTCTCTACATGAAATTTTCAGGCACCTCATTTGACCAGCATATCCCTTAAAATAGGTTTCTATGCGTGGAGCTGTACAGGGCTCTCTCTCTGAAGAGTCAGAAGGAGAAGATGCGTAGTACTTACCATACCATTTTTTTGGCAGTGTATCGTTGATTGACTGCTGAGCGCTGGAATAAGCACTCCAGCCGTGTATGTCTTTTCTGATGTTAGCCTTTGAGGAGTGCTAGTCTGTGCTGGGACTGTTGGGGTTTTTGGTTTGCCTTTATTTTTTTTTTGGTAATAATGCATGAATGTTCCAAAGCGGATTGAAATTTATGCTGAAAATTTTTCTGTTTTTTTTCTGTGGTAAAATGGAACAAAACCTCTGCAAATTGATGACTTCTAGTGTGATTAGTGCCCATGGAGCAAACACTTGGTAATTATTTTTCAAAAAAATTGAAAATACATTAGTTATGGGACAAGTTATCTCTGGCAATGTAAAACAATATTGAACAGCTGTTTCTATGATGGGACTAACTTTTGCAAAAAACATAAACATTAGCATGTGTTTCTCTATTCAGTCCTTCTACATTGAATTAGGAGGTTTGCATTTGGAGCTGCCATCTTGAATCTAACAAGAGAAAAGATTAAAAATTGTGAGGCAAGTTTTCTTGAAAGAAACAATACAGTAAGTGCTTTTTTCTTCTCCTTTTGAGAAAAAATACTTTTTGAGTAAAATCCTTAACCAGACCCACCAAGGGCTTTGATGTAACTTCAGTCCTGCCCATTATTGTGCTAGATCCTCAAAGATGATGCTGAAAGTCATTACATTATCTATAGTGGTACAAGGATTGTGTGCTGACTTACAATTTAAGTAGGGATGAATCTGACACAGCACTTTGTTCAGTTTATAACTCTCATAATATTCTTAGCACTTGCAGAAGGATTTTAATTTGGTTAAAGCAAAAATGCACTACAGCTAACACAGGATTAGAAAACAAGTAACGCTCCACAGACTGCAACTCCACGATTGTCCCCTTGTCATCTTTGCTGATAAGCAGATGGTGCTGGTGCGGTAGCGGCAGTAGCAAACCTGCTATTTGTACTGAATGCTTCCCCTGGACGCGCTGGACAGAAGCTGTCCAGTGTGCCACTTTGCTGTGTTAGAACAACATCAAGAATCCATTTGGTCCCATCTGCAATTGCCTAATATAATCAACCTCGATTCTGTTTAGTTCAGCTCCCTACCTACAGTAAGTGATTTGTGTGTGCATGAATATTAAACTTTCTGAGTAAACGTGTGAGTAAATATGAGTTGACTATAAAAGAAAGTTATTCATGTGCACTGAAAATGAGTGCCTGTTATTGTTTTTATATAAAAAAAGGCATTATATTGCATCAACTTGGTGTGAATAATGATTATTGCTTCCTTTTTCTCTCGTAGGAGAGAACAGGAGATACCAAATAACATCTCTGTATTACTGCTTTCACTTCTGGCTAGTCTAGTGCCTGTTAGTCTATCTGTTGTAAAGATTTTCTTCTCTAATTGTTTTAAAGTCAAACTCTTGTCTGACAAATTTTTTGTGGCTCAACAGCTCTTAGGGTTTTTTTTTTTTTTTATATGACTGAGTGCAAGTATATTTGCCTAGTGATTACAAGGCAGATACAATATTTACAAGCCTTAGCAATTCCTGTGCAAATGCAGTCTCTGGAGAAGGGCACAATAACAAAGCAAGCAAACATCACAGTTATCTAAATAATAAGAAGTTGCAGGCATTGGGATGGTGACTCACAATGTGGATGGGAACCCTGGAGTTTTAGAGTAATTTATGGGGATGCTGAGGAGATGCATTTCATTTAAATACAGTAACTGCTGAAATATTTCTAAGTTAAAAAGTCAACTAGTGGTTAAGTAAATATCCTCTTGACCCCTTTTAACTCTTGTGATGTACCGTTGTTTTAAAGTATTTACTTTGAAATGCTTGAGTCATAAAATGACCCAGGAGAGATGGATTGACCACAGATAGTTAATGCATAGGATTGAGTTGCTTAAAATTTAAACCCCATGCCCATTTTTAAGCTATTGTTCTTTAATTGGATGAATCAGGTTATAAATGGAGGGCTGTGGAGTCTAAAAAAAATAAGAGTAAAGAAAAAATTTCATTTCATACAGTACTGCAAAAAGCATTAGGGGAAAAAATTTAGAGAAGAACAGAGATTCCTTCTTGTTTCTATAGAAACCAATAGTGATCAGGAGGGGAGAGGATTTCTTTCAAGTGTACATTTTAGTGCGGCTGGCTCAGCAGCTCGGCGCACTGGAGGCCAGTGTTAAAAAAAACCCCTCTAGCGGCTTGAGCTGTGGTGTTCCTGCCCCCCTGATACCAGCTGGAATGAGGATAACGCAGCGCCGAGAGTTTCTGGTTCATGCTGCTGTGGGTGAAGGGAGCTCTTTGCACTGCCACATCCCCCAGGGAGTGCAGCCTGGCGGGAGGGCTCCCGGCAGCTGAGCATCACGGAGACGGGAAACCAGCTGCAACGGGAACTTGCACGAAACAGATGTTAAAAAAGGGGAGAGGACAAAAGAAGGGGAAAATACTGAAGGAGAAGAAGGCTGTCCTGTGTCAAAATTAACTATGCTAATTGCTTTGAAGCAATAATCTCCTTGGGTTTTATCATGACAGAATCATGGCCACTGAAATACCGTGTGTCAAAACGATTACAGCCAGAACTCAGTGACTTGGCTTTTGAATCATCCTCTTCTTTCTAGTATATGCCATAATACATGTTCCCTTCCAAACCAAAATTATATTCTTAATTATGTTCTATTTTCCTAATATCACCTTAGTGTTGCCATAAAGAGCAGATCAGGGAAACATTTGAAAACCAAATTCTAAAGCACATCTAAGTCTTAATCAATACTGTACCTTAAAAATAATTGCAGGATTCCTCTAAATGAAGTTCAGGTCAAATGCAATGTCAAAAATAAGGCAGTCTCAATTTGCTGCAACCCGACAGATCCAAGAAGTGACTGAGGAATATCTAGTAACTGGCAAAGACACCTCTGTTTGACATTTACTTTTGCGTGTAAACAATGGAGCGCTGTATATTGGCATCTGAATGTATTAGCTGGTGGTGATCCAAAGCCTGGTATGAATTTAGATGGTTTTCCTTTCTGTTTATAAATATATAGTCTTGATAACAAGGGAACGTTTACTGCAATCTTGCTCTGCAGTTGTCAGAGCAGAATGAATCATTTTGAAACCCAAACCTGCTCAGATCTCAAGAATATCAAGAAAAACATAAAACATAAGGGAAAAGGATTATAAAATACAAATAAAAAAGGTTCTTAACATATTTAGAGGCCTATGGGCTGTAAACACTGTAGATTATCATTAATGAAACTCTCTGCCAAGTACACAAACCACAGTTCGGTAGCAGCTGTTAAGCAAGCATTGTTCAAAGCTGGATAATCCCTCGAACATTACACGTTGTGGCTCCGTACCTCTTCCTAGTAGTAATCAGATAATTGTCTTGCATTTTCTGTTACATGTTCTTCTTTTAAAATTCAGTTTTGTTCCTCTTTATGTCAAAAGGCTTTATCTTGCAGTAATCACTTAGGCAAAAATCCCTCAGAGGTCAACAGGCAGGACTTGCAGTCCCCTTTATTTTCTGGAAATCTGGTGTAATACAATTCAGTCCTGTGGTGGTACTTTAAAATAGAGAGAAGAATCCCACTCTACAAACAAGATGCTTGAATTGTATTGTAGCATAAGATATGATTTTTCCCTATAGAACGGGCCCTTCTAAATAATTGGAGAATTAATTCAAAATACTTTCTGCCACTGTTTTTTACTTTAAAAATAAGTTTGCTGTTACACGTTGGGAGGAGGAAGAGAGCGTGGGGGACTTTCTGATTCCATTTATCCAAGAGTTCAGGCCTTGTAGAAGGGCTTCCCCAGACATGATATGTAAGTATCTTGCAGGAAGAAATTTGGAAATGATGGCAACCATTTTTTTTTTTTTTTCCCCAGCATTAGAATATCGTTAAGTCGTAACAACACAGAAATAGTGAGCCATAGCCCTGGTAATTGTGAGCTCCCTTGAGCTCCATTGGCTATTAGGGTTGAACCGAGAGAGTAGCTTATCTTGCACTTCTGGAATTTCTCATAACCCTACAACAAAGCACTATTGATTTTTCTCAGCCAGGCGGGAGGGGAGGAGGGATTGAAGAAGGTCATATGTAAATGTGCTAAGTTTGATAAACAGCTGGACCAAATACACCAAATCTAGAACCTCTCCTATGCCAAGTAAATCCATGTAATAACCCCCAAATTATGCATCTGCTGTTTCCTCTCAATTAGCACATGATGCCTCTGCACTGGAGCGTTGAGCCTGACTATACTTACTGACATGGGCTGTTCAGTTTAAAACCGCCACATCTTTTTGATGGGCACTGGCTTCACAAGCTGTTGGCATCAGCTTCCTTACTTCAAGATCTCGTTCCAATCCCCAAAATCAAAGCAGATAGAGACATAATTCATAGCGTGGAAAATATGATTCATCTTTAAACCTTCAGGGTTGCAGGGACTGTTTCTATCTAGTACTTAACATTTTTTTACATCACATGGCATAAGCAGAGGTTTGAGAGATGGTGTCACACCCCCCCCATGGGCAAGGCATAATGGATATTTTCTAGCTAACATATCTCTGTACATATGTAAGAAGAAAAAATTACCTTTTTTTAAGATGGCAACATTTTGTTTTTAAGAGATTCTAATGCTTTCTGTTCATTGCAGAAGAAATGTTATTAAATGCCAGTCAGCAGGGGAAATTAGAAAAAGGATGGTCTGAAAGACAAAAAGAAATGCATTTCCCTCCCATTTTCCAAAAATAAATTACCAATGAAGCAGGAGCTGTCTTTAGGCAAGGTTTCAGGAGGCAGATTAGATAGCAAAACTATTTCCTTGTTCTAGTGAGAGGCGGTTTTCATTGAAGACAGGAATTTAGGAGTATTTCGAAGGGAAAAGGTCTTGCAGCAAAAGTGCAGATTGGGCAGCACTTGCATAAAGCCGCTAACTCACTGATCCTCCCAGCAAAGTAATACCAATTAAAAAGGCATCTGTAACCAACAAAGTACAGATACAGTCGTCTCGGTTGCTGGGAAAGGAGGACGTGTATGAAACAATATTATTATTCTAAAATGCAGCTAAAAGGTCTGGAGAAAGTGCTCCTCAGTTCCTTTGTGAGAAGCTCCACTCTGTGCAGAGTATTTGCTGACAAATTCCTTTTAGCATATGCATTAATTTCCAGGATATTCTAGAAAAAATGTCTCTGCAAAGATACCAACTTTCGATTGAATTTACTGACATTGGGATGTTAATGTTGTGCTTTTCTAACAAAGCACTTTAACCTCTGTAAGAAGGTTGTGACAGTAGCACTTTCTGTTCCCTGTTGGGGTACAGCCATCTGGGGCTTCCTGGAGTGATCGTGGGCTTCAACTGAAAGATTTTCTTGCCCTCAGTCATGTTTACAATAGCATAAAACTCTTGCATTGTCTTGGCAGTTCTGTGCTGGTTTGCATTCCATTTCTTTAGAACACAGAATGTGCCTGATTCTGCCAAACTCTCTCAGCAGCGCTGCTACCCAGGAAGGCTAAATAGGCTGTCATCGACTCCCCATTTCGAGAGAGTTTAGCGTGCCCCAGTGGTATGCAGTGGTTGGGGGAGTTTGCAGGTAACTGTTGTCTGCAGAACGTCAACTCCAATGCTAATACTGCTGAACGTTAATTTATGTTCTATTATTAGAGATAACATCGGCCAACGGCAAAGGTTGTCCTGTGGTCTAATGCTCATTACAAGACTGTATTGGACATAGATGGTCCCTAAAGTTCAGATAGATGGACAATTTTGAGGAATGTTATTCTTGGGGTATTGCATAGGAATATGAAAGTAAACCACTTTACTTTCCCATTCTGTTAATTGTTGGCATTTTGCCTTTTATACAAGTGCAAAGGGAAGAAGAGGTGTGGAAAATGGGGACGAGAGAAGCTAAGATAAGTCAGATCCCATAGCTAATGCTGTTGTAGTTTTCAGAGAAGCTGCAGAGCAGTGGAGTAAGGGATTGAACAGTGATTTCCACCCACCTCCCCCTTTTCTTTACCCGACCATATTCTGGGATAAAACGTTGGCTGGAAAGTCTAAAACACAAAATCACAGCTGACCTGGTTGCCAGGCGAACAGAGTCTGAGACTTTTCTTACATTTTAAAAGAAAACAAGCCCCAACTGTTCACAGTTCCCCTCGAGCGGAATCCAGGAATGCCTTCAGCGTTTGACTCCAGGTGAAGGGAGACTCAGGGCTTCGACTAGACCCCACTCAGCTGCTATTTGTGATTTGCACAGTCTATTTGGGGTGAAATGAAAGGACTGAAAATCTTCATCTCATCTGAGGGGGAAAAAACCTACCATTCTTGTCATTGACCAAATTTCGGGACCTTGAGCATGGAATTCTTATTAAAGGATTATTCAAGTAAAAAACCAAAATGCTCTGACTTCCCTGCTGGAGAAAATTTGCAAAAGCAAATAGCTGTCATTGAATTGGGTAGAACATACACTTTGGATGTAAAAATGGAGAAGGTCCACAGTAAAATTAAGATATTGTTGTAGGAGGGTGCAATTATAAAAACACACGAAAAAATCTATGGGAAAAATAAATCTACAAGGGAATGGGAGGGGGAAAGCGGAGCTTTCCTACTAATTTGCCCCCTTTATTCTGTGTTTAATTTAGTACAGCAGTCATAAACATCGCTAAACAGTCAAAAAATTAAATGTTGCTGTATAATTTATGGTGGTTACAGGATACATGAGAGTGCACTTTAATTAGCAAATTGCATGTTTATTTTATTTGCTTAGCATATAATTTAGATGGGATAAATGCGCTTTGACTGGCTACGGCACCTCGGTATTCTCATTTGGTATAATTTTTAATCACATTGTTTTGGAATTTTATTGCAACATTATACAGTTGATATAACAGTGCACAATTAAGTATGCTCAGTTCACACCTTGCTCTTGAGGAAATTAGTTTTTATCTGTATTTGGATGGAGCACTTTGTATGGCAAGTGAGAACTTGGGAGTAATAAAGAATGCGCACTGTAGGCGCTAGAGCTGCAATCTGAATAGTAAATAATAATAGTAATGATGGTGTCCTGTTAGTGAAATGTGTTTGGGAGGAAGATAAAACACAAGCAAACCCTGGAAATAGGCAACAGGAAATTATTATTGCATGTAATGGTGTATTAGCTGTGTTCTAACAGTGTCTTGACGTCCCGGCTGAACTGAGGGAGGATGAGGATTGTGCTAGGTGCTGTACGTAGCCGGGAGGGAAGAGACGTTCATCCAGCAAACATTAGGAGAGGAGGCAGATGTTGAGTAGAGGGCAAGCAGGTGATGCAGGATGTGGGAGTTGATCAGACAAAGCTGCCGTGAGTCCTGGGCCCTGCTCTTGCAGCACAGCCATGCTGTGACCCGCGTCAGGATGCAGAGCAGGTTATGGGTGTACTGTGAGGCATGTCCCTGGGGAGAGGCGTGCGCAGGCACGGTGTGAGTGCCTGTGATGCTGAGACTTCAAAATATTTCTGCACTTTTTGGTTTGTTGACAGTTGTGTATTTGATCATGCTCAGGGAGTGGCAGTCTGGGATCTGTTCATGGTATTCTGACTTCGATAGGCTTTGAATCCGGAGCTCTGTTCTCCCTGTTGCTCACTTGGCTTTTTTTATGTGGTGACAGGACTAAAAGCAGGCTGTATCTTTGCTTTGGGGAAATTCAGATTCGCCTTACCATTTAAATCCCCACTTTAGGTAAAAAGGCCAGGAGCATGTTCAGATATTCTGCAGATGTTACTGGAGAATTTAATAGGGCTGCAACTTGGGGGTTCTGGAAAGAAGAAATAAATAGATACCCCTCCCTCCCCCCCCCCCCAATATTCCCTAAACATATAGACATTAATAGAGAATATTATTTTTGCAGCTAAAATACGGAAGGAATATAGAGCATTTAATTGAGATATAGACTACACCTCAGCAGTGGTATTATATATAGTGGTTTGACTTAGAAAATTCTGCAGAAAAGCCATCATTTTCTCATGTGTTCTATGGACATTTTTCCATATGGGCTGCCTGAGTATTACATGTATTACATATACGCCAGTCAGGGATCCCAAGCGACTCTGTGTCGGGAAGATTGATGCTGGGCCAGATTATGCTTTCAGTCACACAGGTATAAATCTGGGGTAACTCTATTGTCTTGCTTTGACTGAGAAGAGGATCTGGCCCACTTCCCTTTCTTCTCTGCCTTTGAGTAATTGGCCCTGTAATGCGCCAGTGCTGCTCTGGTGTGATTGGCACTGATCGCTCCGCTGTGACAGGACGTCGGCGGTGGTATGTACTGCTTGAACACTGACATTCCTCACTTTGTTACAGTGTGTTTTGATAACGTTATCTGTAAAGAATGTTCCTTGCACTGATTATGGTTATTAAAATATACAGAGATCAACAGATATGGCAAACAGCTGCTTAGTCACAGCTGATGTGAGAAGTCTGAATTAATGGAAGTTTCACAATTTGAAACTATATCCTCTAGAAAAACACAGGCGATTAATCCCTGCTGCATGCAAGCTAGTTGACTTTGTTTAAAATAGGATTATATCAGGATGATAAACAGAGACTAGAATTAAAGCACCTTTTTGAAGATTATTGAAATATAGAAGAAAAAAAAGCAAAGAGGAGAGTTTTTCTGGTTTGGGGTTTTGGTGGTTTGGGTTTTTTTGTTTTACTGATGTACTGGAGTGTTTAAATAATATTTATAGGTCCTATCATGCAGATGTCGTAGTGCTGTACAGAACTATCTGTGGAATTTAGAGCCAGTGATGCAGTCCTTTTAAATATCTGTATTGCTCTGTAAAGGCAGACAGTGCTTCCCAGCATTCCTTATGGAACGCAGGGAGAATGGCATGGACCTCTTGAATAATTAATATGGTTTTCAGAGCAGTAGTCATGGAAACCCAGGCAGTGTCACATATATGGATTTTAGGAATTAGGCACGTTTTGAATTGCACATTTAGCCAAAAAAGAGCATGCTGTAAGTCCTAAAGATCAGAAGCATTTTCTCAGTGAGTCTCTTGTTTACACTGACAATACACATACCTTACATATTTGTTTGATTTAAATATTTGGATGCCTAAAATTTTACATGGTAGCTTTCTAAAGGGCTGCTAAAGGTACTAACTGTCCTAAGTTATCTTTTAAGTGTCTTATTATTTTTTCTCTCTTTTTTTTTTTTCCCCCTTCTTCATCCTAGACCCCTGAAGATATGAGGATGTAGGTTTTAAACTGTATAGCCAATGCTATTCACTTAAAGGACTGCAGCTTTACCACTAAGTTACCAGGCCCTTTCTATTAGTTCAGTTGTGTGGCTTTTTTATCTGTCTCAAAAAATGTCTCTTCAGGATCAATATCGTCATTACCTTGGGTGTGTATGTGGAAGAAGTCAACCAGGCAGCAGGGAAAAGCTATCATCCAGTCCTCAGTAATATTGTACGTGTAAAGAATAAAAATACGTGGAAGTTATTTATAGACCATAAACCCTCTGGTTTCATAAACCATTTTATACTATTATTTGTCCAAGTCTACAGAGTCTCTCGGAGTTCACGGCACACTCAAAAGCCTCTGTTTTTTATTTCTAGCTATTTGAATTGGGAAATTAATTAGAAATACACTTAGCAATTTATGGACATGAAAAAGCCATTTGGCCCAGTAAGGCTGCTTTCTTTTACCTTTTTTCATCCTCATTTTGTTTTGTAGCGCTTTTTCAATCTACTCTCTGCTAATAAAAATATCAATCTGTTTCATAAACTCATTGAGATTTTGTGGCAATAATATTACTTGGCAGCGTAATGTGGCATATTCATTACTTTCTAAGCAAAATGATTTTTCTTTACATTTTGTGATCCAGACTCCTCAATTAGATACACACTTGCAGCTTTCATTGAAGTCAATGGGAGTTTTATAGCTGTCACTGATAGCAAATACTGGCTCTTTATCTCCAAATGCGAAATGTCCACAGTTTTGTTTGGTTTTTTTATTTAAACCGGTAATGAACAGGTTTTCCTCCTCTCCCACATCTCTGTGCTGTATTTAAAATTTTCCTAATATGAAATGAAATATTTCTGTTTAGTCATTTCAGAGTTATCTCTTTCCTAGCAAGAATAAATTCAGTCACATTGGCCTGTCTCGGCAACAAATCTTTAAGTCTCCAAGGTGGTTCAAGGTTTTTAAAGTTGCACCCCCTCTACAGTAAAACTCACTTACCTGTGTGATGCTTAAAACTGCGGACAATATTCCAGTTGTGAAGTAGTTATTAGAGAAATCATCGCACTTGCTATGATTTGTATTGCAGCCCTTTGTTGATGCATCTGTGTGTCCTTGTTGCTTTTTCTTTTACTGCAGCCATACACAGAACAAATGGCTTCAGAGATTTTTCTACACTAAGCTCTAAATACCTTCCCAGTTGCTCTGAGCACTGTTTGACTTGCTTTTCATGTGTATTCCCTCTTTCCTGGCTTATTACGCTACAGCACTCCCAGCTAAGTTGTCCATCTGTAGACCTTTAAAAAGATGTGTGTTAGTGATGGAAATAGTCATAAAATCAAGAGGACCAACTCAGAAAGATATGTAAATATCTGCTGCCTGTTGGAAACGTCTGGTAATTACGCGAGGACTGTTGTGACTCAACCCCAGAAATCCCATGCAGCCAATAATCTTCTCAGCTGTAGTGTTTGCTGGGGAGAGTCACAGGGACTTTAATTAAAGTGCTGAGTGTTCCTCTGACTTTTAGGGTGATTAGAGAAGTTAAAGGGGGACAAGAGTATGGTCCAGGACTGTAGCTGCATGCAAGACAATTTACTGATGAATCAAACTGACATTCTCACAAAGACAGCTTGGGTCACACAGGAATTACAACCAACCAATGAACTTGTCTTGTGGGCATGTTTGGCTCTCCTCATTTTCTGCTGCCTTTCAGGTAGGACTCCAGTACATTTGTGCTACACACCTTCCTTCTGCCATTGTGAACTGATCCATTTGTGGCACTACTACCACCCTAAACTCATTTCCACTCAGGGATGTTATGTTCCCCTTGTCATAGAAGTCATCCTAATGACAACTTCTGCAAACATCTAGTTGCCTCCCGGTTTTAATGCAGAAAGTTATTTAGCAGTTACTGAGTTTTCTTCTCACAGAACTATACATATATTCTTAGAGAGATACACACAAACACTTAATACTATAGTCTCAAACAATTGATGCTGCTGTCATATGTGCAAGTAATCTGCAGTACCATCATTGCTGTGACCTTTCAGACCGCTGAATGTAAATCAGATTCCTACCCTGTGGTGGTCTCTGTGGCAAACTAAAATTGCTCACAGATTGTTGTTCGAACAGTGCCTATCAAGTCAGATGACAACGCAAGAAGCATATCATCATTCTGGTTGCGCTGGCATGTTTCCAATGCTACACCAACTGCAGTGTTTGACAATGCAATCTGTGGTTTGTGGAGGGTGTGCGCACCTCTGTTAGCCGTCACGTGCTCGCTCATAACCATTGTGTTCTCCCTGACTTCTACCTCCTATAGATGGAAATCCTTATTCTTCTTAAGCCATCAAGTCTCTGAAAACATTGGCTTTGTAGATTTGGGCTTTTTTGTATTGACATGTTACAATAGTGTCTTGCCAGGTAATCGGTGCAAGATACTTCACGTACTGTCTTCTGCCAAATTTGCATCTTTCTTTACAGGGACATTTTGAAGTCCAGGCAGGTGTTTTAGCACTTGGAAATTTTAAGTAGGGTGCAAGGCCAGCCCCTGGGAAGAAAGCAGTGTGAAATTAAAACCATCATGTCCTGGCCTGATCCCTTGGAAAGATGTGTGTGGGTTAGGTTCTCTCCTGCAGAAAGCAGAGTGACCATGGTCACAGGTGTCATTCATGGCTAAAGAAAGGCTATGATTAGACTGAGGAATAAGAGGATCAATAAATATGATTTCCAGAGAAATTGGTAGGCAGATGAACGAAGAGCACTGTTTTTTAGTTCCTCCACCGGTGCTTTGCATGTGACTGTTACAGCAGCAGCTTATCATATCTCACCTTTGTTAGACCTTTCAACTTCATAATTTGTCAGTTTTCACTAAAAGATCAAACAAGGGGGAAAATATTTGTATAAGCCAACCTAGGTTTTGACCTCTAAAAGCCTTAATTCTCAGAGCACTCACGGGGGTGGGTGGGCTTGAACTGTAATTCCTATAATGGTGTTCACTGCCTTGGGCTTTCTCTGGGACCCTTTCTCCTCTCAGATATGCAGTGGAGAAAATCAGGTAGGAGATTGATAGTCCATCCTTTTTTTCCTTCTCTGAAATTCTACGTTTAAGTGGCTGCAGGAATATCAAAACTGAACACATTTATTTCTGGCTTAACCGAAAAAAAAAAAAATGCATTCGTTTGGTTATCTTGGTGATCATACTCTGTTTTCATCATCTGTCCAGGATTGTGTAAAAGGGGTTGGTATGAAGCTAGATTAAAGAGGCTCAAAGCACAGCTGATCTGTCTTTTATGCATTGTCAGTAGAAGAGACTGTCTGAATGCTGCAGTGGGCTTTAGATCTTGGTTCCGTCAGCTCACAGTGGAGATCAGGTGAACCACTGTACCTCATAGAGGGAAAGAAACTGAACCCATGGATCTTTGCCACAAATCTACATGGCACGTGGCCAGTTAAGAGCTGAAATAGGTTGGTATTAGCAGCAGGGAAGTCTGAAAATGCTCTAATCATACCTATCCCAGCAGCACTGTTAGTGTAATGACAAGGACGATCGTCTTGACAGACTTTGAGAACTTTCTTCTTTAAACACGCACAAAATGGGGGGGGATGAAAAAGGGAGGAGGGAGAGAGGAAGACAGAAAAAGCTTTAACTCTGCTGATGTGGCTTCTTTAATTTGCTGTCACTGATGCCACCAGTGTTAATTCTGGCAGGGTTAATTATGAGAAATTAAAAAGCCGCTCAGAACAGACTGTACCCTTCGTACTCCAATAAAGAGGCAGCTCTGGCGTGAGAAAATTTCTTCATTAATATATATCCCCAAAGGGCTACTGCGTACAGCTTTCTGAATATGAATCATAAACTCCCAGGGACCCTGCAGGAAGCAGGGGAGATAGGATTCAGAGGAGATTGACTGTGTTACTTTTACTGCTTCAGGAGAATGACGCTCAGGCTGGCAGGAAATCACCATGCTGGTGACATTTGGAAAGAAGAATTTATTAATTTGCATGTTGGCATGTTACAGGCTTTGAAATACGGTTTTAAATACGTTCTGTGCAGACACCGCTGTATCAATGCTCAATGTGTCAGTCTGTAATACATGCAGCTGTTAACATGCAGCTTAGCGTAAGCATCGTAATTGTTTACCATTTAGTATTTTGCAAAAATGGCTTTAGGGCATGCATTTATTTCTCAGGAAAATTTCGCTGGCTTCTCACAAACTAGGCACTATATACCCTTAACCTCATACATTATACTAAATGGCAATGTGGTTATGCCAGATACTCTGTAGAAAGTAAACTGAGAAGAATACCATATAAAAATTGTGCAGCTCTAAAATATAAGCTGAAAAAAGAATGTGTCCCAAAACAATAATCCATAATTTATATTAGTATGACTTGGCAAAGCCACATTACCAAGCAAATACAAGTGCAAATGGAGCTAGATAAAAGTGAAATACCTCAGTGATATTAACTTGCAGCAGAAATAAAGCCCTATTGTTAAAAAATTATGCACTTAGACCATTTGTGGTGTAAGTCTCTGATGCTGACAGGGTGTTCCAAAGTGCTGGTGCGATTTTGAAGTCTCTTCCCAGGAAAGGTATTATGGTCTGTAAGTCATTACTACAAAGAAAGCAGTTAAACAAAGTTAACTTACAGCACGGAGGTCTAAAAGGAGGCCAGAGAATTAATTTTCATAGGGAAACATGTCCTTTTTTTCCCTTCTAATATACAGTGAAGCACCGATATAGAGCATGTAACCTTTCATTCAAGAATCTCAACAGTCTTCAGAAACGTTAGTTAGTTAACCTTAATAGCAGCTATAGTCCATGAGTAGTATTTTGATGCTTGTTGTAAATGGTCATTCAGAGGACTGATAAAAATTAATTGAGATGGACCTCTAAGAAAAATGAAACATTACCTAGAGCACTTGAGAGTACTTGGGGACAGCCTTTTAGCAGAAGGATTTGTTGAAGCGGATTGCTTTTCCAGGCAGGTTATGTTGTATATTACTATTGCAATTAGCAGTGTAACTTTGGGCAGGAACTGTCTGGAATAGGAAAATTCTGTGCGTCTGCAGTCCCAGCATGCTGGGATCTCTGTTTGACAGCCCTTTGTTCCCCAAGTTAACCCTGCTTATCATCGAATTTTCTTTTTCTGGTTGCTTTGTTAGCATGGAGCCGGGGGTACAGGTAGACTATGTGGCACGCACCAGGCCACAGCACAACGTGATGCAGTGCCGCCGTGACGGAGGAACAAAGTCAGAAAACCTGATGGCCATTTCCTTTGTTCTAACACTGGAATTCCACTTTCTACCTCTATAACTAAACATCTGCTATCAAAACTAAGGGGAAGATTAGGTATGTGCTATAAAAATGGCATTTCCTTTGCCACTGAAAAATGACTTTAACATTTCCAGGAATAAAGACCTCCTTTGTTTTCTGCGATTCTAATCCCTGTCTCCAATTTCGCCTTAGAAGTGTGTGTCCCTCCCAAACCCTGAATCCCTGCTGTCACCAGCTGTGCATTTCTTGGCAGAAACCCACTTATCAATGTTAAGGATGAACTTTGAGGTTCATTGAATCATTCATTGTAATCCTCACGTAACAAACATAACATTTCAGCAAGATTTCTAATTACCTTTTGGCTGTTTTTTCATAATGCCCTGTTGCTGTTGGAATGGCTCTCATGGCATACACAGAAATAACATTAGACTGTAAATCTATCGACTGGAGCAGTGGTAGGAAGAAAAAAATGCAGAAGGGGAGAAGGTCATTTTTATAATTAGTGTAATATATCAACATGCTGGGAAGCTGAAATGGAAGAAGTTGTTAGAAATGGAAATTTGTCTGAAAGTTCATCTGCGAGTCTCTTCTTCCCCACTCCCCTTCTGATACCTTCCTCTCCAGAGCAACCCTCTGACAGCGCCTGGGTATACTGTTCTCCCAGGCTGAATCTGCAACCCAATACACGGGCAGGGTGAGCTGCTTGTGCCCTCCTGGAGCACGACTGCTTTAAAATATTCACGTAGTGGAGACGGTCTCTGTTTCTCAAATGACTCCAAACCACTGCTTCCAAAGCCCTGAGGGGAGTAAAGCAGCAGACCAGTGCAGGACTGGATTGTACAGCTGTGTCTTCACTACTTCCCGTTCAGGTCTGCATAGATCAATTAGCCCCTGTTTGTGCCCAGACCTTGCTAATTGGTGACCACTGGACACCCAGTAGTTCCCAGCATTAAAGAGAAGAATGGCACCATGTGGGAGTCTGAGATCCATGGTGAGGATGGTCAAAGTCCAGTCAGGTGAGATAAGCTGCAGGTACTGATACACGTGGTATCAATTGGGAATCAATAAACGGGCTCCTGTCATCAGGAATGGCTGCCCTAAAGCCCTGTCAAAATCTTTTGATTTCTAACAGTCTTTCCCAGACATCAGCATATTATTTAGGCAAAGATCATGAAAACTACTCTGTTTTCAACCGGATTTTTCATCTAAAATGCAGCTCACTCGCAACTTGTTACTGTCTAAAGAGAATGCTAACACTGCCACATTTCCTCATTAGCTTTGCATAAGACAGACTCCTGTGTCACAGCTGATGGAGCCTTTATGAGCCTTTTAGCCAAATGACTGATGTTTCCCTCGTTATGTCAGATCTGAGGGCACTGCTGGCATCTTTCTTTATTCGCTGTCTAACACCATCAATCGAGCAGCTGCCATGCACCCATGATCAGGCTGATTATTAAAATGTGCTCAGGAGGCTGCCGACACCAATTTTCTTTCATCTGAAGAGGCCAATATACGCTGGCTCAAGCCGACAGTTATGTACATGGAATATTTAGTGCAGGAACCAGCAGGTAAGACCAAGGCTGATTCCTTACAATCTGGATACAGTCCATTGGGATTATCATTAAGATGTTACAGAAACAACGGTGGTGTTTGTTTTGTTTTTTCCTCTCCTTTTTTAAATAGGGAAGTTGCTGGGGTTTTTTTTGTTGGGGGGCACTTTGTCTAAAACGTAGCCCCTCCTCTTATACCTAGATGTCCCTGGTGATGAGGGGTCACAGCCATTGAAGAGCTCGTTAAACTTGAGTCCTACTAAAAACAGGTTCTTGTGGGGTTGCTTGCCCCTAAGGTTTATAATTCTAGTTTTGCTCTGCTGTCTCTTCGCTTGCTGATATGTCAGTCTCTTTCACAGGGAGACAGCCCTTGCCTTCCTTCTGATGCTAATAGTAAAAAAAAAAAAAAAACAAACCTTCTGCAAACAGTGTAGTTCAGAGCCATGGGCTGACCCAACATGTCAGGGATTGATCGGGGCTCAAGCTCACCTAGAGTTTCCCTACCAAGAGCAAACACAGCCGCTTGGCCGCATGTTTAGGTGTGCAGCTGGGAACTCTCCTGTTAACCTGCTTCTGCCTTTGGGGTCTCTAATCTTGAATGTCTTCAAATAGTAAGTTCAAATCTTTATTTCTAATGTGCTTGTCTTTTTGATATTTAAGGATGACCTGTGAAGGTTTGATTGATTGGTTTGTTTGGGTTTTTTTTAACCCTAGGGCCATATGTTTTTTAAAGGGACGTTTTAGAAGTTTAATGGTTATCAGATGTAGTTCTGTTTTAGTACAGCAGTGTGGTTGTGTGTGACTAAAAGGTATCGCCAAATGCTTTATACATAGGTTCATGTACATATTATGAATAAAGCACAAGAGAGAAGGAGGGGAAAAAACCTCTGCATCTGTCTGGACAAACCAGGCTGCAGAGCGAGGGGGGCTGTCATTGACTTCCACCAAGTTCTTGTTGGAAAAAAAGGGGACTTTGGTGTTTTGTGCTTGGATGTGGTGGATCCCCTCCTCTTGCCCTTGTCCTGCCTGGTCTGTGAATGTGCCCAGGTCTCCCTTTCCCTGTGTTGTCTTTTAAGTAGACTAGTACACTGCAGAAATGGTTTCTGCCTTTGTGAGACTGTTCATTTTCTCCAGTTGCTGCAGTCTTTAGACCCCATCTATAGGTTGGCTGGAGAGGGATTCTAGGAGCTGTACCGCTCCCTCAGTTTCGGTAATATTATATTGTCTACTCTGGTCCTGCAGGAAATGCAAACCCAAGCTGTATCACACTACATAAATGCACACATTTTTCAAAACAACAAAAAAAAAGAAACACATTAACCTGCCTGTATTCCTTGGGGATGGGGATCCCTCATAGACCCCATGATAAGCAAACCCACCCTTAAACTCTTAGTACTGCTAATTAGCTGCATGGCTCTGCTGAGCGGTTAACACTTTCATTGTCTATGTCACGTTCACACCCAAGAGGTTATTTCTCTTGAAGAAAGCCCTCTCCTTAGGGAGAGACTAGAAAGGACCAGATGAGAGTGACTGAATTATCAAGACGCTGAGTGAAGCCCCAGTTAACTTTGAAACCTGTTTTGTTCCTGACATACTGGTAGCAGGGTTTGCTGTGAAAGTTGGTGTAGGGATGCGTGATAAAGACGACAATCACAAAAAGAAGAATGTTTGATTATGGTCTTACATCTTTAAATGGCTGCGTGTCTGTGTTGCCTTTACAACAGTAATTTTGCGTGTCGGAGTGTGCACGTGTGTATTGTGGTGTGTGTGCTGAAAATTCAAAGACTGTGGTCTTGTGCAGTCTTTAAACTCTTATTCTGTAAATGCTACAGAACTAACACAAATTCTAATAGCGTGATATTCTGTGGTATTAACTGAATACGTTTTTCATGGCCCACCTGCTAGTGTAACTAATTAACAGCCATTCTCATTAATTACATTGATCAGGATCATAAAATAATTTCAAATTGCTGAATATGATCAACAGGAGTAAAATGGTTTCACTTTAATCCCTTAATGATTTTTTCATGATTAATCAAACAAAATATATGTAGTTATTTGATCCATTTTTTTCTTCTTGGAACTGCAAGTCAGGGCAATTACAGCAGACATAAAGTTGGTGCAAACAGAACTACATTTCATCTGGTAGCTAATTAAGCAATAAGGCGCACTAGGATAGGGGGTGTGTGAGTGTTGTAAGAAAATCACCCCCTTGAGGATTAAAAAAAAGAAAGTACACGAGGACCTCTGCTCCCCCAGGAATCTGATTATCTTCATATAACCACATACCCTGCAATTGCCTTCTTGCTAGCAGGAAATTCTTTAAGATTTTATACGAAACTGAATTAGGTGGAAAAAAAACCCTTGCCAGAGTCTGATCTGAGAAATGGTGAGCTGCAGACTCAGCCTGGAACTGGAAAGCTCACCAAATCAGATGTCATTTACAACTCGTAAATACCCAGTCACCAGCTTTTCTCAATAAAACCAGCATTTACTGCCCATTCTTTGGATGTGGTGTAGATCTGTCTTTGACGGTGTATAGCTCTTTTTTGATGTGCAAATACGGCCTTTGTTCACATTAGCTTCAGACAGCTGATAAACCCTGAACTCAGGCTGTTGAACTGAGATGTTAAATATTGGTGGTTAAACCGTGAAGAAGCTTCAGTAGAAGTATGTGCACAAAATAACATACGAATCCGAAAAAGGTTTACAAAGATGTTTGTCATAATTTATTTTACTGTTATTACTCCTCATTATCCCAAATTACTGAGACATTAACAGTGTTTTGCATGGTCACAGAGTTAGAATGGTTTATAGCCACACTGGGATACCAGCATATTTCTGGACATGGTAATTCATAGATATTAAACATATTTTTTAAAAAAAGGATGTCATCATTTCTGATAGTTACGTGCATATGAGTAGAGTTGCCCAGACTTAGAGATCACAATGTTCAGGGACCTCCGAAAGACTAAGGATTAGCATCTCCTCTCGTGAAACATGCCTGGTAGCTTCCAGTCCTGACCGTAACTGGAGCAGATGTGGTACGCTGCTATCGCGCTCCCTGAGAAAGAGAGCTTGAAAGACCATGTGGTAGGAGCACCTTGTTCTCCAGCTGGAGGACATGGCAGCTAGATGTGGGAGCAGCCTATTGACCATCTGAGTGGGGTGGGTGGGTTGCCCTTGATGTGCTGTGCCCTCGTGTGCACCGAGGGGGAGAGGGGTGTGTGACAGACGATGTTGTTACTGGACCTGAACGACCAGGCAAATTCATTTATTCGTTTGTGTGAAAACTTTGCCAGGCAAGCATTTGTACTTAAGGCTTGGAGATTTTTTCCTGATTTGATAGCTTGCAGTTGGACTTACTGTGGCTTACCCAGCAACAGAAATACAATACCCTAGTCTGTCATGATAATGCTTTCTGTGTGGTCATAAAGATCCACAGTATTTAACCTAGTTTTGCATGAAATAACTAGATTTAGATCAATCACAGTCATTTTGTAGAAGAGGGAGAGAATATTAACTTGGTCTTGAAATGTGATTAATTCCAATTTACTGTTTTCAAAGATAAGCGATGCTCACAATCCTGTTAATTAAAAAATTTGGAGTTTTCCATTTTACTTCATGCGCTATTTTTTAATGAAATAAGTTTGTCTTTTTGCTTCTTATTATGACTGATGCCTGGCTCAACATGCCACAGGCTTCCTGAAGGAAAAGTGGTGTGTACTTGTTGTGACCCTATGAAATGAAGATAAATGCTCTCATGCAAGATACATTATGGGCTTTATGACATGCATAAATACACAGTGGATTGTATCCTTTCCATAAAAACGTTCTAAGATTTCTAATATTGTGTTTTAATGCAGTTTTGTTAACAGGATGACAAATAGTAAAAATATGTAGGTATTAAAATAGGATCCCAGATTTGTGTGCTGTTCATTCAACTGTCAGCAATTGCTGCTTCTCAAGCAGCAGTCTGACTTTGACCTTGCTAAATATTCATTTCACGTCCCCACCATTGCTTGATTAAGTCAGGCAACTTTCTGCACGTAGCTGTACTTGGCATGAGTCTGACTGCCATGTGGAAACACTTTTTTGGTCAAGGTTAGGAATGAGCAAGACCTTGTTAAAAACTAGACAAGTACAGGAGTTAGGAGATTTGCATGATCTAGAAACACTGGTTTCTTATGAGAACTACTGGTTTCACGTCTTATCTTTAGTGCACAGCAGTTGTCAGGCCTGCATTACACATTAAGAAGAGGAAATGTCAGTTATTAACGTGCTGTAAGTGGCCTGGCTAGGAGTACAAAATGACCGTTCAACTAAAAACTGCAAAAAATGGAAGGGGAAATAAAACATAGATTTACTTTATAATTGGCTTTAGTATTTTTATTAAGAGCATTTGGATTTTACATCTTGTTTATGCTGCTAAACTCAGCTACAAATAAAACCCATGATGACAAACCCAATAACTGTCCTTAAAAAAAGTTTTACTGCACTCTTGAGTGTGTATGGTTGGGGTGCGCATGTGTTTGTGTGTGTGTGCAGTGTGTTTTGTGTGTGCCCGCACTGCTCAGCCATTCCCTCTGAAGCCCTGGATGAAACCCACTGTTGCTAACAAGCTGCGCTGTGCTGAAGCGTAAGTCCCCCGTTAGCTGACAGGTTGCGGGACAGACGGAATGTGCAGAAAGTTGTGCACCAAGTACTCCCCAGTACTCAGCTGAGTCGTGTTATTTGCCATGAGCTTAGTGTCTGATCCTGTATCTTATTTGGAAAATAAATCTGAGAGCAAATTATGTGTTTTTAAAACTGGATTGTCTAATTATTGTTGTTATTAAAGAAGGTAACAGGGTGTATTAATGTTTATACCTGTAAATATGCAGGTGTTTTTCAAGCAGCAGTCAGAGTTGATAAATGTCTTGGCTGGAGTTTAGCAACACAATGAACCTCTGTATAGATATCCCACATGGTATCAATTGAAGCTCCATTTAAGACCTAATCGTTGTCCCATACAAGCAGGGGAAAGCTTGGCTAGACAGATGGAAAGAGCTGCTTTAAGAAGGGATCAGAAAAGGCATTGCTACTCGGCTGGCCTAAATCCACTAATCTGATGTTATTATTAGTGATAAGGAGCAGCGACCAGGATAAAATCTCATTCTCTGCAAATGTCATTTAAATAGGACTCTGATATTTTCCAGTCAAGTAGACAGGCTTTAGTCAAATAGTGAGCACTTTATTTGTAAATGCAGGAGGAAAAGAAAAGCTTTAGTTCAGCAAGTTCTTAAGATGTCAGCTTACCAGTATTGATTAATCGTTCAGCAGTGGCAGCTGCTTCTTTATTAAAAGGGTAGCTCTCCATACAAAAGATATCAGATGTAGGAAATGTTTGTTGACAATTTACCTTTTCTCACAATGTGGCAAGAGCTCAGTCTGTTACACGTTCTCCCGCTTTCTGGCCCTGCTACTCAGACAATACCCATGAAGGAATGTATTAGTCCCTCTGCACAAGGTAGATTGTGGCGGCTGGGCTCCGCTGGAAATGTCGCTCTGTTTGAAACAGCCCTGCAGCACTGGTTCCCAGCATGGGAATTAATGCGTGGAGAGCCAGTGCTGCTTAGGAAAACCTCTGGTTTGGCTACATATGGATGTTTGGAGTATACACAACGGTATGCCCTGATGAAGCCAGAGCACAGAATGGGACGAATGCCTGAATTTCATACAGTGAGGGATATGACCTAAGGTGCATCGTTGTCCATTTGCATTTTGATATTTTAAAACCTTTGATTCCACCGACTGCTGAATCAAATGGTTGCTGTAGCAATTTGTCACACTGCACAGGCACCTCGAGGTGCATATGGACATGGGGACTTCATGCAGCTATGCAAAGAAAGAGGTTCCCAAGATGAGTATTTTCTTCTCTCTTTGAATACATTTCTCCTTAGACTTAGGACATGGCTTTGCTTGCTGAATTTTGAATGTCTGATCATGTGGACTCCCTCCATGGAAAAAAGTAGGCGATGAGATGCATTTCAGGCTGAAATGATTCACCTTTGGAGTCCCTCCTTTGTTTAGTACAGGGTTATCCTATGTGTTTAGTGTAGACTGCTGTTACCTCATCTCTTGAGTGTATTTGTAGAACTAATAGAGCTGAAATATTAACTGATTGTGGAAGAATATTGCACACTGTACTAGGAGCAGAAGCCAGGCTTATGCTGTTGTATCTTCTTTTCTTGCTAAATGCATAGCTGAAGAAAGAGGGTTGCTTTTCCAAGGAATAGGAAGGGATCTTATGTCACATCAGCATACGTATTGTCTTTTCTTATAATGTAAGTACAGTTAATGACCGAATATTAGTCTGGAAATGTGAATAGTTTCTTTGCTGTACACCACCCTTGACTGAATCTTCTCTTTCAATCTGAGCTCTCCTGCCATGTTCTTCAGCAGTAAAGCAGTTTGACTGATACCTGCTGTATCTGGCCACAGCTTTCATGGAGGCAGGGGAATTAAAATGGATTAAACCCCACAAACTCTTGTCTCACCTTCAGCAAGTACAGAGCTATAGAAAGAAGAAAGAAAGATGCTTTTACATCCTTGCACTCATTGAATGCTGAGCATTCCTTTACCTGGGTTAGCATACAGGGTTTTTTTATACATCAAATCCACCTCATGCTAGTGCGTGCTTGAGAAGAACATATCCAGCAAAGCTGGTCATATTAAATGGAGTTGAAACTATTTGGTATTTGAGCTATGGCTGAATAAACCAATTAAGGACTTATACAAATCTTCACTGTCGTGTCCAAGTCTTTGGGACACAATAAATTATTTGATTCCCTGTCCTTTTCGTTTATATGATTTTGCTTTATACAGCAAGCTGGCTTCTGGTGGATATTAGATTTATGAGCTTACACCTTGAAATCCCAATTTGTAGTTTCTAAGATCTTCTGTTCGGATAAAAGTCCAAATTAATTTCTGAGCTCTTTGAGATATTTACCTGTGACTAATTATCCTAAACAGTTTTGCAGTAGATGGTGGAATATTCGTTACTAGTCCCTGATCCAATAACTGCAAATTTTCATAAAGATTCTTTGATAGTATTTATACTTTTAAGGTTTCAAAAAAACAAAGTGTCTGTGTCAAACACTCAAGCAGGCCAGTTTTCACTTGTCTTCTCTTGTTACTGGGACTGTGACATTCTGTTTGTCTCAAATGCCTATAGGTGTAGTTTGGGTTTTAGGTGTTCTGAATTAGTAATTTATGGAGTCATCCAGCAGTAAATTCACCCAGTGACCTTTGTCGTGCTGTCCGACTATTTATGGTTAAGAACCCAACTGGGGTGATCTGGTGGATAATGTATGTTACTGTGGTGTGTCAGGCATTTCTTTTCATTTAGAAATCAAGATTGATTTGTAAATAGTGTTTGGAAAACGGCTACACTTACTAACTCAATTTACTTAGTAACCTGTTGTATCGAGATCAGTAGGTGACTGTACCATATTTTTTTTCAAGATTTGTATTTTTTAAAGAAAAACAATATTAATTGAAGTGTCAATCAAACTGTTCACTATTGATATGATGTTAAACGAATATGCAGTTCGCTAGAGTTGACATTTCTTCATTTCTTACGGTAACTCTTTGCAAGCATACGTAGACTCATGGATGCCAGGGTTTGATAAAACTTGATATAGATGTGGCTCAACACTGACCATATAAACTTCATATTTGTCTTGCAAATGCTCTTGCAGCTCTGTTGTTAGCTGCTTTGAGCAGAAATCGATACTAAATCTTTGTAATGGATATACAATACTGCTGGTGATAGTGGGGCAGCCTGATCCCAGAGAGTAGAGTGTGTTTTCACTTGTGATTTGCCATCTTGGAGCAGGGTAAAGCTCCAGACTTGCCAGATAAAAACAGTATTTAACTTAGCTCCATTATACTGTTCGTATAATGCTTATTAAAAAAAATATACAAAACCTAAATCAAACAACTCCCCAAATAATAAACAAACCCAAACAAACAAAAACCAAAGTGCCCCACCAAAAAGAAAAACCCAAAACAAACAAAAACATCCCCCAACCAAACTAAAACCAAATACTATCACCCCCTAAAAACCCAAAACCTACAATGACTTATTTAAATAACGCCGAAGTTGGAAGAATCGAAGTTGCTGTAAGTTCCCATCTGTAAGTCATGATGAGGTAAAAGATAAATTGTGGCTTTATGGGGAGATCAGTAGGATCTGAGGGCATTCAGTTGTGTTTGAAGGGCCTAATGTAGACAATGAACTAGTCATCTCATGGGGGAATAGTTTTGCTCTCTGGTACACATGGAGGTCCTTTGTTACTGGCAATACTTGCCCATAAGTGACTGAGGGCAGCACTTGGTCTGTTGTTTTAGCAAGAGTTAGATACAAGTCAGCTTGATATCAGTGTTCCCCCACCTCCAAATTTCACTTCCAATACTCCTAAAACTGATAGTTTTAAATTTTTAAGAACTGTCATTACTGACAGTGGTTATCTGGTTTTAAGTATCCAATATTTTAAGTACTAAGATAATGAAATGGAGGAGGAGGAGGGAAATGTGACAGCAAAATATTTGCCCATCGTTTTTATGTGGCACCCCCAAATACTCCCCAAATACTACCCCAAATACTCTGTGGGGTCAGGAACTACTGAAGTTTGGGGAACCTCCTTTTCCTGTTAATTAAGAAGCAGTGTTTAAAATATATATGGTGTGAGGGCCACATTTCATTGCCTTGGGCACAATCTGACAAATACCTTCTGCCACCAATGCCCCTTTCTCATGGGAAGCACTCCAGAGCGTCCAGTAGGAAAGGACTGAGGGGAGAACACAGAGGGGTCCTGTGCAAAGACGTACTTGTGTATTATTTTCTAAAAAACATCTAGAACATAAGACGGTTTTGGTGTTAGCTCCTAGGGACCACAGGAGTGCAAGCTGAGAGCGCTGTATTTATAAAATAAAAATAGGTGCTGGTCTAAAGCTATCTGGTAGAGTAGAAATGAATTTTAAATTCCATGTGCCTGAGGCTTTACCTTACTTGCCGTGGGCAAGGCAGATCCTCCAGCCATGGCACTGTGTGCACAGCTATGCTACTAACAAAACACTGCTTTGGGAATAACTGAACCCCATACATTTTGTAGAGCTTTTCCTTCTGCTGAAAAAATATTACTAGATGGGTTTTTTTTTTTTGCCATCCTTCCTGCATTTTTACTCTGTCGTGCTCAAGTTAATGCAGAGTTAAACACAAAGCTGAACTTCCACTCTGGCTGAAAGCGATGCTCTGCTAATGCCTTCTATGAATCTGAAGCTATGAGCCAGATTAATGGAAATGAGATGTTCCACTTTTCCACCATCCCTAAAAGTGATTCCCTGCCTGGCGGGGTGAATGCAGAGGAGACTTGCTTTCTTCTTAGTGTAATTATAAAATCCGACCAGACCAGCAGCACTTGAAAATATCAGCTTCCAGAAGCAGCAGAATCAAAATATCAGTACAGTCTTGCACATCCTACTTCTTATTTTTCTTGGAGCTCTTTGGTGATGCTTGTAGTTTTGAGAGGAGGCTTAAGTTTTTATACACTTATTACGTAGGTTTTTAATCAGTAGTCATGTGTGAAAGCATGTAAGCAGGAAAAAAAATACATTTCTATAAGGGTTGGGGAATTGGGGTTTTTTTTTTTACATGCTTTTCAGTGCCTGGTGAGAAGTATCTCTGCTTAAATGGAAAGGTGCTGCAGCTGCTGAGTAGAGCTGTTGGCTTGAGTGGGATTGCTCACGTGAGCAAGGGCGAGTTCAGGCCTTTTTTTTGTGTTACTTGTGCCTTTGCTTCCTCTGAATACAAAATATCTTTTGGCAATGGTAATATCAAATGGGGAAACTAACACTGGAGAGTTTAATATTTACAAAAACTCAGTAAAATAAAGAGCTCTAGAGATTTGATTCCGAAGTCCTGAAAGCAAGTATAAAAACCTCCCACATCCATGAATGTATGTTGAGCAGAAATGAAACATTTAGATTTTGCTTCTCTTTTTCTGTTTGTGCCTTTAGGGGGCTGTAGTAGAAATGGAATACATAATGTATTGACAGGAGATATATATTCCACTTGTGAGTAAGGCTCTGAATCCTCTTGGCTTCACGGTTTCTGAATCATCATGTCTTTCCTCAGTGGAGAGATAAGTATGGCATTCACTTCAACCCATTTAGCCCATTATTCATTTATATAAAGCAGGACCAATTAAGACGTTCTTTTATGTATTTGCACATTCTATGTATGGAGCAAAAGGAAGTTAAAAATATCAGTTGCAGCAAATGTGACAGGATGCTCTCTGAATACTGAACACGTTACTCCTGCAATTCCTCTGAGCAGTAAACTGACACTTGGGAACTGCTGAAAAATACAAATAGACACTTGTTTGGTTTTGTGTTTGCTCCGTTTCTGATGTATAAGATGCGCAGTCACCCACTTACCTAAAAAAGTGCATTCCTTTCCGCTTTCAGAGCTGTCTGCTGCTGAGCAGACCGCGTACAGGCACAGCTCTTCAGCCATGGACAGAGGCAAAAGGGACCAAATAGTTTCTGAGGCAGATGTCCATGCACCGGGAGAGACCCGTGTTAGGTAGCACTGGTGTATCAGAATGAGTTATTTCATTGGTGTTGCTGTTTTCTTTCAGAACATGTGTTTTGACTTTTGTTCAATCTCTGAGAGTTTGACAAGAGAATGAAGCTAAAAATAAGATAATAAACCCCCCTAAGAAATTCCTGCTATTGCGGGCTTAAGGAAATAAGCCAAAATAGGCATTTTTCAATTCCAACAACATTTCAGAATGGTATAAGTCTCTGTTGGCTGAAGTGTTTCTTGGCACAAAATGCTGATTATATATGTCTCAAGGAGACGATCAGCATGTTCATACAAAAGTCTTAATCCCTAAAACACAATAACACGTGGTTGCCACTGAAGATTTGCTGTCGAAATAGATAAGAAGAGTTCTTCTGGATTACGATATGGGGCTTTACGTTGAAAAGCTTTGTTTTGCATTAAAAGGTGGTTTGTGGCATTGTGAAGTGATGAAATGGTACGCAGCATAATACAGTTTGAATGGAAAGGAAATACAGTAAGATATAAACTGGTCTGACGGTATATTGCCTAGCAGCTCAGTCATATTTAACTGTTACGTTGCTGTCTGAAACAAGTCGGCCCAGTCCTTACGGAGGAGGGTGCGCTGGGGTGCAAAGCTGTTCCGCTACGCCTCAGGTCCTGGCACCGTGGCCCAGTTGCAGAAGGGCAACGGCTGCTTTTGCAGAAGGGACTGTCTGGGGAAGGCAGCAAAACGGCCCAATGTATTTTGGTGGTTCAGAGCGTGTATGAATGGACCAGCATGACAGTGATGGATTCAGGTGCATGGCATTTATCTTTTGTGTCTGCTAGGCTGAGTTTTGTGGTTTCCCCCTAAGATCCTTTCCAAATCTCTCTCTGTATTGAGGCTTAGAACTTGGACATCTTTCTGTGCACGAGTTTGTGAATGTCAGTGTGAACGTATGCTGGAAACTTGTGGTGGTGCAGGTTTGTTGTGTTCCAGTGATGCGTGGTGCGGGGTTGGAAGGGGCTGGTTATAACAGGTCCGACTCTCCCAGCAGTGCACCCACAGAGCGCTGAGCGAGGAGCCCACCAGCTGGGCCAAGGAGGGCAAAGACGGAGGAGAGCTGTGCTGCTTCGCTGGAGAAGTCCTCGTTTCGTCCTTTTTACCAGGGCCTGTGCCAAAGCCCCGGTGCTGTAGTGTATCTTTAAGAAACCCTTCCACTGCCTGTTTGAAGGCTGCAAATGGCAGTGAATCTGCTGCTCAAGTTGTTAAAATACTTATTATTTTGTTATCGTTGAAAATTGATGCTGCATAAACTAGTTTGAATTGGATTGGCTTCAGCTTCCAAGCACTGGATCGTCTTACGCCTTTTTCTGCTAGATTAAATACCCATCTGCTCGCAGCAATCTTTCTCCCCTCTAAGTATTCATAGTCTGTGATCAGGTTGCCTCTTAACCTTCTCCTTTATCAACTAAATAGACTGAGCTGTAGTCTCTCCTTGTAAGGCAAGTTTTTCTAGGTGCTGTAATCGCTCTTGTAGCTCTTGTCTGAATCCTTTCCAAGTGTTAGAGGAGGTAGGGAATAAACCAGCTAGGCAGGGGAGGCCCACTTTTGTTTGATTGAGCAATTCAGTATCAGGAGTTGTTCATTCCTATGGAGAAGACGGAGAGGTACATCATGATGAGGAACAAAGCACTTTGTTTCATCTGGCAAATTGAGGGAAATTAATGTTTTGTCAAGCATTGCTTTTCTAAAAAACCCTGTCTTTTCAGCCGTTAGCGGAAGTTCAAACTAAACCTGTATTTGCTTTTCCTTCATGGTCCCTCTGCCATTTATATGTGTCCCCACACATCCAGTGTTGACTTGTATGGATCTGTTCTCGTGTCCTTTGATCATACCCAGTGTCTGGGGTAAAGTTCCTATATTTGCTTTGTATAATGCCAAAATAAGCATTAAAATGACCATGAGAGGTTCCCAGTAGAAGCACCCTGATAATTACATTATTTTAATTATTTTAAGAATGATTTTAAAATAAGATGTATGTTATTTGTTACTTCAAATATATGTAATGGACAACTGCTCTACTTCTGCAAAACAATGCATCTGTACGCATAGCTTAGCTGACCTATTAATGTGACTTTTCTGGCCAACTTTAGGGCCCAAGCCAGTCATAGTTTATTATTAGCTATAACTGTAAAACAGTGAGTTAAGAGGGGATGTCTGTCTCCATCCTTCTCTTTTTCTAAATAGCAAAATAACTACCTCTAGGCAGACATGACTATATCCTTATGTCATACAATTAAATAAGCTTTTATCAGATTGAGATTCTATTTAGTATAAACAAGAAATGTGAATAATTGAAGATCTTAGTGGGGTTTTCATACTGATTCTATTTTTCCAGTGGTTTGTTTGTGCCGAGCGTTTGGGATTCAATAGAAATATGTTGTAAATATGTTCTCCTTTAATGCTGCTCACATTTAAACGTGGTACGTTAGGATGAAGCTTGAATTATTGAAGAATCAGAACAACTAATCCTTGATAAAATCAGAATGCTTTAAAAAGTTTAAGTGAATCCTTTGTCCTTCAGGTTATATGACCTGAAAATAAAAGTATGCAAAAGGATTTAATAAAACATAGGCTACTATGCTGTGTGAGAGCTCTCTCAAGGCTTTCCAAGGAGTAAATGGTTACCATTACCAGAGGTAATGTACTTCATTTGCTTTCCTAAGAAGCTACTTTCATATTAAGAGAAACTCCTGAGCTAGGATTGGAATTTAAACTCCTGTACAGTATTTCATTTTGTGCCCTACAGAACAGCAGCTTGTTTGATTCTGAGGTCAACTGTATTACTGGGCATCAAACTGGCTTTAATACTTTCAGTGTTATTTCCCAATTTCTTGATTTTATTTTTTTCTTTAGTTTTTGAGCTTCAGTAATGATTTTGAGCTGTTACGTGCTGTGATTACCAAGTAGCTGATGGCACTGTTCAGAATTTCCCATTAAAAAAATTCTACATATATTAATAATATTTTTCTCTCTCACCAGTTCTGCCCTTTAAGTGCAATTTTTTTTTTTTATTGTAAATACGAAACCATACGTGGTTTCTTTAGGGAGCAAACTAGAGCTGTGTTACTATAGAGTACTTCTCTGAGCGCTTTCCCAAGGAAATAGTAGTACATGGGTGCTTTGAGGGTGAAGAGATTCCCCCTTCCTGCCCCGCTCAGTGGAAGTGTCTATGTAAAGTAGGTGCTCTATATATGCGTGTGTATATGTTTAAAACCGATTTATGCGTGTGTGTTACTCTATGTATTTTGATGTGATTTTGATAAATACTACCTGTTTGCAAAGTAACGCCATCATTTGAACGCACTACGGCCTGATTTAGTGTTCGCTGAGGTCAGAAGAGAGCTTCCAGCGCATTTTGAAGGGATTTGGTTCTGGTACACAAAGATGGAAAGTTGACCCATGAGATTGTGAGCTGTGCTGGGGATAGAAAGAATAGAACCTGCACTCTGGAATGCGGTCCTTGCCTTTAGGCACCTGGAGGAGATGATGACCCAATGGAACTAGAAACAAGTATGTTCTCGCCATTTTTACAATTTCAGTTTCCATGTTGTATAAGAAAATTGTAGCCTCTTAAACTCATTGCTTCATCTGTGAGACACTTTTCCTCTCCTTGCTTTACAACACTGCAACAGAAATTACTTATTCGCCTCTTGGGTTTCTCAAGCACTTACGTATACAATTTTTACATTTTATGTTTCTTTTAAAATTCCCCCTCTGGTTGCCCTGCTGGTGGGACATGTAAGGTGGGAGCATTTAAGAAACTGGTACAGGGTAAGCACATCTACACAAATATCTGCTCTGAAAGCTGGCTCAATTTAACAAAAATACACCTCAGCAAAGACATCCTCTGCGGTGTTCAACAGCAGAGCGTTGTGTTGACAAGCGAAGGTATGAGCGCTAACCGTAAACATCACCTCTCCTCCCCTTGCTCTTGGCACGAAGAAGGGACCATTGTCTAAATGTATAAAATTCTTAGTTTGGCATGAAAGATGAATTTCACTTTGAGGCAGAAATATTGCTGTTATAGACATACGTTGATTTCATTTATTTGTAAGTGTAAAACAGGGGCTGGAATTTCATCAGGTACCATTCCCCCTTGGGTCTGTTTCATTGGACCTGCTGTATGCAGAGGTCTGGCAGGTAAATGGGTTTAGGTATTCATACTGGACGCTGGCTTCTTAGGTAAAACCAAAAACTATTCGACTCCCAGTTTGCCATGGCCAGGTAATATATAAGAAAACATACTTCTAGTTGATGAGCGAGGGATTATATTCTGACCTGCCCGTTGGCTGGTGCTTATCAGTTACTTAGCTGACAATAGGTATGCTCCAGTTTTTCACATTCTATGCTACTGCACAAATAATAACAGTACTTTCTGTTCTCACAAATTATGATTATTACCCAACTTTCTGTTGGGTTCTTGTTCTGTTTCCCCAGTCTTTTCCCTGGAAAGCTCTTTTTTGCTGCCATAGGTCTCTGCATGCTGCCCTACAGTCCTGCTGCTCTCCAGTAGGGTTCTGTCAGTGTTTGCTGGATTAGCAGGATAATTTGCTTTCCTGGCATGTTTTGCTTGTCCATAGGGGCAGGCTGCTCAGAAGAAGAGAAACCTAACCTGGAACATCAAGATGCGGAAACTAGTAACTATCGTTAGTTCTGAATTTGAACCTCCGGGCGCTGAACTGCATGGTCTTCAAGAACAGGAAGATTGATGTGTCTGTTCTAGTTTAACATGCCAGCCCAGCCTGCTTCCAAACTGAGTTGTAGCGTTATTATCCTTCAGTGACAGATATGTGCAGTGATGGTGATCTTTGACCTGCATAAAATAAGTCAAAGGAACAAAGTAAAACTTCAAAGAACACGAGTGTGCCCAACGCTTTCAAGCTTATGAGAACAATATACTGTTAGCATGAGTAGTGCGGAGATTTAATCGTTTCATCTGTATCTTAGCATGTTTTTGTAATTAGAAATCAGATAATCTTTTTAATTTTAGAGCTAGAATTTCTTCCCCTCCTTTGTTTTTCTCAGAAATCAATCCTATGCTTTGATTTTCTTTTAACAATTTGCATATCACATACTCCGATTTGTCATAAAAATGCATATTGCATTTACAACTAATAAAGAGTTGGTCCTGGTTTTGACAGAACGAGTCAACTGAGCCAGCTGCAGTGAAATTTTCCCAGTTCATACTAATGATCAGGAGAGCGATGGCAAATTCCAGAATTTTTGGATGTAGGGAGCCAGCAAACAGCTGTAAAGCCCAGAACGAATGCATCCTATAATGTACTTTGTTCATTCATTTCATACCATAAGGATAGTTTTGTTTTAATTATTTATGGTAATAAACTTCTGAGTAAAGGCATTCTTCTGTTTTTTCTAATGAGACTGAAACTTGAGTGATGCAGGGCCTCTCCACAGCATCCTGATACTGAACATGTCTTGCAAACAAAATAAGGAGTTAGTCTTCTAGGGGGGTTTTGCAGTTTAAGTAGGGCTTGAGAGCTTGTTTTCTCCTTCTCTCCTGTCTTTCACTTCCCCTCAAGATAAAACAGGGACTTAATGCTGTTTCATATCTTGGACATTCACGCTGTTGAAAAGAAGCTCTTAATTAAGGCTCAGCATCCTGCACTTTTTAATATATGAGAGCTTGTGGAAAGCATCTTAAAGAAACTTTCTAAACATTCTCTGCGAGTTTATAGGGACCATCAGAAACTTTGCCCTCTGGCTGCCTTTATTATCATGCTAAGGGGAAAAAAGGAGGAAATACAGTTAAAAAGGCCTTTGCAAGTCACCTGTAAAGTCTTTATGCGCAAATTACGGCAGATGCAACTCAGAGGCTCTACAGTAGTTCATTTCTAGTGGCATGAATTTTTTTCTCTCACTGGTGATCTATTTAAGCAAAAGCTATTGAAGCAAAAGGCACTTCCTGGGGAATTAATGATCGGGTGGGAGGAGCTGATAACCTAAGTACAAGTGAGGGCCATCTATCCTAGCCCATCATTAGTCTCCAGAAAACGCCCTGTACTGAGGTCACTGGTTTACTGATTTTTTTTTTAACTGTGTGGGGGTTTTTTTTTTTGGTAAGGTAAAAAGGATAAACAGCAGTTCCAATTTGCTGTCTGCATTTTTAATGTTGTTCAAATAGTGTGCTTATTTAATCTATTTTAACCTGGTAGATTGATAGGGCGACATACTAAACAGTGCGTAAGAATGTGATAAATAATAATGTATGGACCATTTATAAAGGATTAATGCCTCTCTACTAGCCAGATGGACTACTTTAAAATTTGCATTTTATTAATTTGATAATTATTAGCCTCCTGAGTGCTAAATTGTAAGTCTTTCTTTGCTGATGGTGGCTGTGGTGGTATGACAACTACAAAGACGCAAACACTATAAACAAAGTATTTATGGTAACATTCAGTTTAGGTTTTAGCCCGTAACATGATACGTGGCGGGTATATTTTCTGGTGGGTAGTGCAAACAGAGATGCTGTAATAGCTCCTTACCATTAAAAAGGGAGGTTAACCGAGTTGTAGGTAATGGGACTAAGACATGGGCAATGGGAAGTGCTTCCACTCCCCCTGCTGCCACTAGTTCATCCTGTGACCATGAGCAAGTCCTTTAATCTCTCTGTGCCTCAGTTTCTCAAGTCCGAATGCATGTTGCTAATGGCAATTAACTGCTTAACTAGTATTTGCATGTTGTTCTGAATTAATAGCTGTCAGGAGAGCCTTCATTCCCTGTTGTTACCAAATTTGTAAATATTAACAATGGAAAAAAAGTGCGATTCATCTGATGACTCACAGGTTCTTATCGTTTGGTGTGGCAGGCAGTCCTGTCTTCTCCCTTGGCCTGATGATTTCTGTCAGCAGTTGAGATGGAGGCTTCTAAAACGTTAAATCTTCTAGATCAGATCTGGCTACAAAATCCTATTTAAACTAATACTCTGATGTGATTGTGCTGTAATCCAGTGAATTAACAGGATGATTTTTAAAAAGTGGGCAAAACTATATTTTATTCAAGGGAATACTTAACCAGAATCAGTGCAGAACTGAGGAATGTAATTGGTACAGTTTCTTCAGAAGGGTTCATCCTTGATGAGTTGACGTGGCAGAAACCCATGAGATTGGTCAGTATTGATAGATGTGCTCTCCATAAGGGCAAGCCAAGGTATGGAGGGACCAAGTCTATAGCTGCTGAGGTAGTGAAACACCAACATAGAGGAGAAAAGAATCTGAGGAGTCATAAGCAGATGTTTTTATATTTATAGAGTATATTTCTCCTGATGTTAATTTGGTACAATAACAGTTAAAAGAACATAAAGCTGAAGTTCTGTCTTCTGACTGCTGCTTAATGTGTTTAATACCTGGCCCGCAATGGTGAAGAGATCCACACGGCCACAGCCGGATGACCTCCTTGAAGCTGAAATCATTAATTAAAATGTTTAAATCATCAAAATCAGTAAAGGTAGATGTGAAATGTGGCTATACGGGTGCAGTCATGGGGTTCATAGCTAATGATATGCAAATTGCTGTAGAGGCTGTTAGCACGAGACGCTGCGCTCTCCTGACTGATGCGCTGAACAGCCACATTTGGCCGTGGACCACTGATCCTGGGGGGTGTTGGCTGGTGGCTCCCGGTGCAGAGGGAGGCAGCCTTGCCACGACCTTCTTTTCTGAGGGTTTGGGCTGTGCCAGCCGTACAGATGAGCAGTGTTTCAGTAAAGGTGGACCCTTCCTGTGGGGACCTTTTACTTCGTGTTTAACCGCATGTTAGGCTTGGTTCGTTTTGCTCCTTCCATCGACTCTTTTAGGGCGTGTTGACCAGTGTGGGTATTTGTAGCTCAGGAGGCCAGGCTGGATCTATCAAGGCCCGTGGTTTTGTGTCTCAGGCTTGTCTTAACCATAGGTGGGTGTTAGGTTGGCTATAAAATTCACTCTGTAGGGTTATTTCTTTGAACAGATGTTACATTTGCTTTAGAACTGTAATTATTCTTTATTTATGTCTGGTTGCTTGAAACTGGCATTTAAAGAGTGACAGGTTCTGGGGTAATACAGAAATGGGGGGGTGTGTTGAATTACATACAGTATGTTAAATTAATGTGAGGAGAATAATCCATATTTGTAAAAATCAGAGACTCTCTCCTAGACCGACAGCAATACGCACGTTTTTTAGGCTTTCAGCGTAGCAAGGCAAGACTTTCAAGTGGAAAATTGTTAATTTACTATAATGAATTGAAATGTGAAAAAACAAATATTTAGTTAATTGCCTCATAAATCTGTCTGTTACTATCAGTGGAATTAAATTGATAAACACTTCCTTAAAATTAATTTCCACATGGCAGTGTGCAGATTTTATTTTATTTTATTCAAACCCCATTAGGTATTTGTATGAAAGGAAACATAAATTTGTATTTCTGTCACATTAAGGAGCGTGTGTGACAAAACACACATTTCCTACCGAGGGTGCTGAGGTTTTAATACATTGGGCATAATGAGGAGAGCTCAATGTTAGTTATTTTTCAAAGGCAATACCAGCTGAGAAGTGGAAGTACCTCATACTTTCATGATTGTATCCTGTCGCTTTACTGGTAATGCAGCTTGACTCAGAGTCCGTTAGCTGTTGGGGGTCAGAGGACCGTGGGCATGACACTTGAAGGTCACATGCGGATTTGGGCTGCTGCCAGTGGTGAAAGGGCTTCAAGGGGATGATACGAAGGTGGACTTTCTCAGGGGGACTATGAAGCTTATTTCTGGTCACTGCCAGGAGGGGAGTTCCTGGTGAGAGGAGGAGATTGGTGTTTTATGTTACTGGGACTGCACTGGCTCCGCAGCCACAGCTTTTCCCAGTTTTGCTGCAGTAGCCCTTGCGGGACTTTGGTGTGAAAGGAGGTGGGAAGCTGAGCGCTCTTGTACTTTAATCACCTAATGACATTGTGCCCTGTGCAGTATCAGTTTGTCAAAGGAAGTGGGGCACTACACAAAATTAAATAATTTGATACACTCCATCCTTCCAGCAAATGTAATAAGAACATCCTTGCTGACCTCTCCCAGGGACATTCAGCAGGCGAAAACTTGTCTCGCGGTATATGACCCAATGTTCTGGAAATGCACCTAAAGATAATTCCTTCTTGCTGTACAGTATTGTTAGACAGTCTTAAATTTCAACTTGATGGTTGTCATCTCAGAGTTCAGTGGTGGATGCACGGTTGCAAGTTACAGCTGGTCTTAGAGTGAAGTTTAATGTCAGAGTCAGGACTCCTCAGTTTTCTTCCCACAGCCATCTCTACTTGAATGGCCGCCATCAACTCGCTTAAACTTTCATTCCCTCAGTTGTTTTTCTTGACAGTAGTTGCTCCTTCCCAGAGGTGTAATCAGGCGTGACTTGTTCTGACTCATAAAGAGCTTTGAGATCCCCCAAAGAAGCCAGCTAGAGGGACAAAATATTAGCGATAACAGTGACCTGTAAGACTTCAGAGGAAGGAGGTTGCAAACACATTTGCATTTAGCTTTAATAATACTTCAATAATCAAAAGAAGAAATGCAATGTTTAATATTTAAACAAAATTACATTCACTTTCTTCTTATGCTAAGTGAGTATTAAAGCAGGATAGAAGCTAGTTTACATATTTTTGTACTAGACTATTACTGAAATGTGCTGGCGCTGGCCAGCCTCCAATGAATATGACTCAACTTACATTGCATTTTAATATTTGCATTGTTACATACTATAACATTTCTGTTAGACAAATGGATGATGGTAGGGAATTTAAAAAGGGTGCACTTTTATTAAATAACACATTGTGTTCTTGTTGTGAAAATAAGTGATATTCATTTGCTGATTGACGGCAGAAGGGAAAAAATTGTAAATGGATTGGAGTGTAAATAACTATTATTCAGGATGCAGTAATCCATGTGTCTGGTCTTGAAAATGCGTGGTGCAGTTACCGCTGAGATGTGCGCCTGAGATTCTCCAGGGACTGAAGAGCACAGGAGCTTCCTGCCTGTTCCTGCACCTGTGTAGGTGCTCCCCAAAAATGTACCTGAATTCTATCCTCACCTATTCAATAAACTGCAAACAATCCTGTTAAATCAATTGGTTTTTCAGACCTATATGAGTGGTAACCCTAGTCTGAGATAAGGAGATAGTTTTCGGATGAGCTGGGGAAGTCCTTGCCCCAGAGTATTCTGTTTGAGAGCGTTCTTTGGAGGACGGTCTTCCAGAGATGTTGAATACAGGGATGCCAGGTCCTTTGTACCTAACACAGCTTTATGTGCCGAGAATTTCTCAGGGCAGTGTCAGCGTTTTGGGGAATGCTTTGCTGGCATTTGCTGTCGGCCGTTGTCAGAGGCAGGATGGGTTAAATAGGGCTTTGGTCTTACTTTCTTCTGGAAGTGTGGCCTTGAATGGCCTTGTTTTCTTCGCTGTGATATTGCTGTCATTCATGAAGTCAGTTGTACACGTGACATTTCAAACACGTTCAAAACAGAATTGTGAAAACAGATAGAGTTTCTGTTTGCCTCTGGAAACTGCAGTACTGAGGTAATCATTTGCATCACACGCACCTTAAAAATTCAGATAATTTCAGACACGAGGTTGTAGTTTTGGCCAGTCTGAACAAGATTGTGTAATGATTTTGTTCTGCCTAAAGAAGTGAAATAATTTTAGATTTTTTTTTTTTGAGTGCTCGTTTTCAGCTTTCAAATCCCAGGGCACGTTTCAAACTGATGTCAGTCACACCTACATGCCATACCCCCAATAGCACAGCATTCCCATCTTGAGTTAAATCTAAGCGTGTTGTTTTTTCAGAGAACATGGTACGTTTGCTTTACTTTTTCTGTGACCTGCTGCCTGGTGTATGTGTGTGTGTCAATAGTTACCGTGGGATAGAAGCAAATTTGATTATTCCCCAGTCAGTTGGTTGAGTTGTCATGTGTACAACTTATAACACCACAAAAAAAAAAAAAAAAAAAGAAAAGAAAATCACGCTTTAGCTCAAAGCGATAGTGGCCCGTGGGGTGAATTGGGAAGCTTATTTGGTATCTCACTTGAAAATTTTTTCATTATTTATTTATTTTTAATTTTAAGAAGAAATTCCTAAATTCCATTTAATTTGCTGTTGTCAACCAGGAAATCTGTGCAGTCAATATCTATTGTAAGTAATGACCGTAAAAGCTCTGTAGCTCTGGCCTGTGCTGGTTTGTGCTTAAGACTTTTTAAACTCTTGGCAGTGGATAAAAAAAATTCTATTACCATGAGGATTGTTACAGAGAAACTAGTTTATACCAATAAGTTGCTGCTGCTTAGTGCTGGCTGTGTTGTGAGACCTGGCTTTTTTGTCATTATTAAATAGCTACGTCCCATCCAACCCTCAATGAATTCGCTGGGAAAATTGCCAGTAGCATCAGCTGAAGTTGAACTGTGCCCTAAGAGAGGATGTAAACCTCAGCAGTGCTGATGAACTTTGTGCTGCTTTGGTTAAATTGTTTTGTCGTACTTTATACTCTGTTTATAAATGAGGAATAAACATTATACGGTTGCTGAAGACATGACCAGTATTTGTTATAGATGATCTTCCTCACTAGAAGCCAGTGATGGTGGTAATCCATTGACCTGCTGACTCGGAGTCTATTTCAGTAAAATAAGTACAAAATACTACTTTTTTTATAAACTGCGTGTAACAGGCACCTTGTTGCTGTGAGACTTTTTAAGATCTAGTGGAAGAAGATTTAAAATACGGAGGTTGAAGCGTTTTAGGTTCTTTCCGAGCTGATGACTATTAAGTCTCCTGAAGCTACAAAATCACTGCATCTCCTGCAATTTGCTAGTGCCCAAGATGGGCAATATGTTCCACAACAGCACCGAGAGGGGATACATGTTTACCTGAATTTGAAATAAGAGCACCTCACATTTATTTGATCACCCCTTTCCTTTTCAGTAGTTATTACTACACATAGAGGCGATTATATCGCGTTTCAACTGAGAGAAGAATAATTTATTTAGAAGATAATTTCTCTTGCCAAACAGTGTCCTAAATAACAATAGATTAAATTTTATTAGGCTTACAGTGGTGTTTTCCTGTGCATTGGGGTCTCTGAATCAGTCTGTATGTGTGCACCGCACACAGAGACCTGCGAGCACTTCTCCTTCAGCCTAAAACTGATGAATGAAATAGTCATCCTACTGAATTCTTCATTTTCCTGTGGTGGTTTTCTTCAGCACGCATTCGGTTTAAGAACATGTGGTGAAAGAGCTGCACAGCATGTGAAAATGCTCAAGGGAGTAGAGGTGCCTGTTAGTAAATGAATGCATTTATTAGAGCTGTAGGAGTAGCACGGAAGCACTTCTGTGATAAAACACTCGAGCAGTTGAGTCTGCTGATTCATCTGTCTCTAAAAGGTTGTGTTAATCAATGATTGTTTTGTAACTTTTTTAAAAGGCTGGATTTATTTCTGTTAGCTGTCTATTTCATATCACTGCCGATATTTCAAGAAAATACAAATGCATGGACTCCGTTTTTGAGGAAGCATCCTACAGGTGCCCAGGAAAGTTTTGAGTAGCAATATTAAAGAAAAATTTTAATTGTAAATATGATAAAAGGTAAAGACAACAGTAAGAGTTCCGGAATGGTTTTCAGCTTAGATGTAAGAATGCAATCTGTACACATTAAGTGATAATAAATTAAAGATTTTGTGTTGCGTATGCTAAAATATGTTTTAGTCTTTGAAAATAGTACATGTCAAAAAGAAATCTGGACATTTTCAAGAAATTTTGCGTAGTTTGAAGTATCCAGGTGAAGGAAAAACAGAATGTAACAAGCATTGTTAGAAGATATTTAATTGCATGAAATTACTGGTATGCCTTGGGGTAATATATATACACATACACCCTTTGTAGCAGCACTACTCCGTGCTGTTGGGTACAACTAAACACAACTGTATTCATCTGTAGCACAGGAACACATGGAGTGCTGGAGCTGATGGGCACGTGAAGTATGATGGCAGCTGGGAAGCCGTTAGGAGATATGCTACAAAATATGTTTGAAGTATAGGGTATACTTTGGCAAAGAATTAATGGCTTCCTTGCTCTCAGTGAATTTTTGAAGAAACTTCAAATCCCAGGAGAGATCAACAGAATTAATAAATAAATTAAAAAACTGAAAAGAAACTGCATGTCCTGTTAAACTCCCAAGGGCAATGGAATTTGGAATTTAGGTTGAACCTCCTCCTGTATTCAGCCCCCTTGTAGTAACCAGAGTCCCCTTACAGTCACGGCACATTACCCATCTAATAAAGCTTCCGAATCCAGTTCCTGTGTCCTGAATATAATTCATTTGATGACAAATATGCTCATAAATTTCACGTTTATGTAGGTTTGTTACAGTTTATCAGTGGCTTAGTGTAAGTCATACCTAGAATCCAGGATTCCAGGTGTTTCTGGGAAGTTGATATCAATGCCTTAATGTACATTCATTTGTTGAAAGAAATAAAAGACAGTATAAATAAGCTCATAACGTTATCTTAACTGGCTCTTTTATTTATGTATCAGGTGTTTGCTCTTAGAAATATCGCATGTTGGAAAGCTATTTTATGTGACTGATGTTCTAATGACTGTTTGGCTTTTAATGTCCTTTTGGAGCTGTGGTTATAATCATTTTTCTCTTTTGTTTTCTTTTTTTTCCTCTTTTCCTTCAGTTTTGCTTTTGTTTCTCATACTGCAAATTTGAACTGACAAGAAGACTGTAATAGGACTCCAAAACATACCATGAACACACATTGTTAACCAAATTACAATTGCTGATGTCATTTACACGTGTTGCCTTTCAAAGGATGAACATGTTCATTTAATTTGCTTTTTAAATATCCATAACAGTGTCCCCAAGCATTTTAATAAAACAGAAACAGTTAATTATTGCCGAATAAGGATATCCAAATATAGTGGTCTGCAGCTTGCATTTAAATATATCTGACAGCGCTTCTCTCTTGAAGAGAAAATTGTGTAAATTGCCAGTTATTATAATTTTTAATAAATAAGTCTTATCTTGACTCTGTTTCTCTTCCTTTCCCACCCCTCTGCAATACTGTTCAACAACCATACTTGCAGTGGGACCATTTCTATTACAGAGTGATTGAGCTCTGATTTACACATCAATTACCCAACTTCATGGAGATTTTCATGCTCCCCTAGCTGACATCAATGAAGCATAACTGCGTAAGCGCTTTATTTCATCTAAGTTTTTGATAACTCAGACTGATAACTAATCATATTGAAAGACAATGTGCTATGATACAGGAAACAATAAATGCTCCCCTTTGAAACCTCATCTATTCTTTATACACTTACTATTCAGGAGCTTATCTCTGTCATCCATTCCCCCAGAATTGTTTCTTCTAAATTCATGTTAAGGAAAGGTTTGGGGCTGCATAATACCAAAAAGAGGAGAAAATTGAGGGAAAATAACATTTTCTAGGTACTTGGCAGGGGGGAAATACCTAAAAAGGATGAAGAATATGACAAATATAAGCCAAACCCTTAGCCTCCCAGCTTAAATTTCCATAAAATGCCCAGGGGTCTCTTGGGTGTTATTTTGTTCAGAGACTTTAATCTTCTGTATTCTCTATCAAATGTGCTACAGGAATGGCATTGTTTCTAATGCAAATTGTTAAGAGATTTAGCTCGTGGATAGATAACCAGTGACCATCTCAAGTGCTTCTCTGCAGAACTGTTGAACATCAAAGACAGAATATTCTATATTTTAAAATAAATCATTTATCTTGAAGTGCAATGATATTCTGTGCTGGATACGTTCAGTAACTATTCATGCTATGAAGAACACAACATTAAGGTAAATGTTAAATATGAAAGATAGCGAGAAGTTGTAAAACAGTTTTATCGTGGCTTGATTGGGCTCTGTCAAACAGTAGAATTGCCAGGACAAAGATGCAAGTTCAGTGGTGATAAACAGAGGGAGAGGAATTTTGCTATTGAAGTGTGGTACTGCTGATGGTGTTTATCATTGCGTGAAACAAAGACTTCAGGACTTCAGATGACCAGGAAAGAGATGTTAAGTTTGTCCTATTTCTGCCTAAAGATCAGGTTTTGAAATGCCCCTCATTCACTGAATACATTTTAAGACCTGCAAGGAAATTCAAGACCTGAGGCTGCTTCCCCCCCCCCCCCGCCCCTTTTTGGTTTTTTGCATTTGAACTAAATCTATTGACACACCAGCGTGTGTATTGGGAGAATCTGGATATACCAAGGAAGCCTGTTCTCCTTCCCTTGTACAGTGTTGTGGTTCTCTGCTTTTACATTAAATCAGTGGAGTTAGTGAGGTACATCTGGAGTTACACAGAGGTGGATTCCCATTGTAGTGTATTTGCTAGAAGTAGTCTTTTGCCTAGTTTGATTATCAGGTGAAATGCTTTTTGCCTTAACATTTTTACTTGGTTGAGAAAGAATTGCCCTGGTGTGGAAAAGCAAGCGTGGATTTTGAGCATGGGAAAATTGTCGTTGGCCTGAGCTGGTTTTCCCATGTAAGCCAAGTATGTTAATGAGCACTTCTTGATTCGGGGATGTTTAATACCTTGTGCAAGCGTATCAGTTAGTTCTGAGGAAGCCCAGTTTCTGAGTTTACTTCACTAAATTCCTGAGGGCTTCTGGCAGAACAACGATTCTGTCCCAAAGTCAGAACTATAAAGAAATAACCTTGGGAAAGGACTCTCAGTTCTCAAATTTACATCATTTTATATCCACTGTGTCTTACTTTAGAAGCTTGTGTTTATTTCTTGTTTCCACGAATGACAAACATTTCAGTTTGAGAATGTCTTTCATCATTTAGGCATATCTGATTTTTTAAGGGGGTGGAACTAGTACAGGGGAATATTTGATTTGATCATAGTGTGGTGTTTTGTGTGAATTCAGATATATTATTGAGAACAGCAACTACTTCCCTGACTTGTGGATAAATGCTGTTTTTCTTGAATGTTGTTCATTTATCCTCCTGGACGTAGTCTGTCACTACTATAAAGTCTCTCTGCTCCAGCTTTTTTATTGATTCTTTCCCTATGGGGCTTTTGTTGTTTTGACTGAATCAACAGAGCAGTGTTCTGTTCTCATTCACGATTCTTCTGCAGAATTAGGTGTTTGATCATTTTTTTTTTCTTCATATCACAGGGACTACTCCTTCAAACTTGTCTGGTCTGACTTCTTTCTTCTACTCTTTCTCCTGTCTTTCAGGCTCTTGTCTGCCTTGCCTAGTCTTCTACACTTTGGGAGACTACTTCTGTGGCTTTAGTTAGGACAGCTTTAAAAAAAACCCCAAATGCTAGGTCTTAGCCTTTAGCTGTTGGTCTTATTTCATCAGCTTTCCTTTAACTCTTCCCTCTAATCTCTTGCTCTGTTGCACTCTGTTCTGAAAGGTTTTTTTCTTTTCCCTGCAGATCTTTTGCACCACATCCTTTCACTTTCACCACAGATGATTGCACTGTCCTTTCCAATGCCCTGAATTTTCTTTTTCTTCTACTAGTTCTCCTTTCTGTAGACGGTGGATGGCTGACTTCCATCTCTTACCATCAGATTCACATTTTTACCTTCCAGTCTGAAACTTTTGTGGATGCCTGTTATCTTTTGCCTTGATATAACGACTCCTGCCTCAGCCACCTTCTCCCCTTCCCTATTCTCTGCTTGATCCGATTGTCCCTGTGGCCATTGTGGGCTGCAGCGGGTGTGAAGGGTGCAGCTCCATGGGCCTTGCTGACACTCTTGCAGATGCATACAGGCTGAGCACCTGGCCTGTCACAGTGTATCAGCTCACTCCTGTCCCTTAGGGTGTCCGTAGCTGAGAAGAATGACAAATGGATGCGTGTTGGTCTGATTTTGAAGGACTAAGTATTAAATGCTGTTATTCAAAATGCGTTTGCAGCCTGCCTCAACGTTAAACATACCGAAACAATAACACAGCTACGGTTACTGTTCTTTGCCAGCATGCTGGCAAGTTGTAGATCACTGGTTTCATGCTCTTGTAGCAGTCTTACTGCTCACCGTTCCTGATCTTTTCAGATTCATGTACAGACCTCCCCATTCAAATTCAATTATTAATCTAATAAGTGGTAACAAAACAGGGAAGCTCATGTATTTGAACTACATTGCCACATTACAGCTGTGTCTAGGGAACCGGCCCTCATGGATACAGTGAGTGGCGTGGCCTGCAGCTGTTTTCTTCCAAATCTCTTTTTTTAAAATGTTTGCAAAAGTCTGTATTTGTGATTTCCTACCCTCCTGGCTTTAGAGGAGCCATGAAGTATTTCTCATAGTAATGAGACAGGCTGAACTCTGGTGTTCCTCATGGTATCTGACTATAGTTTTCACTGACACCTTCACCACTAATCACACATCCGTATTTCACAGAACATTAGTTAAGCTAAATATTAAACATAAGTCTGAGATTGCATTGTGGCTGCATTAAGAGTTTCTGGAGAGCATCCCATTAGGTTCTCAGTGCACTGCAGTCTTAAGATCTAATCAGCATCCCTCTTTGGATTACAAGGAATTCAAAGAAGTCGTTATCCTAATCTGTGTGTGATCTTATAATATTTGACTTTCCGTAGCCACAATCAGTGCCTTGTCAAGCATTCTCATAGCAAAAGTACATTTGCAGAAAAATAAGGCAAGTCATTGACCTGACAGGAGGAGTAACCACTTCCCTGTGGATAGATACTCTGTACACTTAAGGCTGCGTTGCAAATGTGAGTGGAAAATCCAGAATGAACTTTTCATTTTTTTTTTTTTCTTTTGTTCTCACGAGAGAGTATCTCAGAGAGAGATTCGGAGAGATGCAGAGGTAGCCGTTCACTGAGGGCCTTGTTTGTGTTGCAGAATGGATGCTCATTGTTTGGTGGTCTGTAAACATCATCGCAGAACAGGGTATGGATGTGCCTTTGTGCTCACCTGTTCGGTGCATGGAGTAGATACCTTTCATAAACACACACACTATGTTGTGTTGGAAAATACTGTTTCTTCAACCTTTTGCTGTTAATGTTAATACTGTCTTAGCTTAAGTTCATGTCTTTTAGAGTGATGATGCCAGTTTGAGTTACTGCTATTTTCATCGTTTTGGCATTTGTGGCTATGTAATGTGTTACAAAACATATCTAAATGGTGTTAGAGTCTTTGCTGCTTTTTCTCAGATAGGATTTTGGTTCCCTAAATACTTTGCATGCTTGAGACCAGAGGCAGCTTTTAGAAAACGAAGTGCTGGAACCTCACATGACGAGTGAGATCTGTTCTGTGGGGTAACCTGTGATCTATGTGTTCGTGGCCAGGTTCAGTTTGATTTGAATGGACCCGGGATTTCACCCTGAAATTCCAGGCCAAGGTTGTTGTAAAACGCAGTTCTAACTTCCATGAATAATTTTTTCTGAAGTGAGTGCTGGCAGTGCCTGGGATAGGACAACAATTACTTATGCAGGATGTGAAATGCTGCTTACACTAGATCCACTCTGCTGGCACGGAGTCTGGGTTCATCACGTAATGATCTTGCTGCAAGAGTCACACAATCTATGGGTCAAACTGCCAAAGAAATCTGGAAAGTTCTCCCTTGAGAGAGTTGAACACACTGTGTTCCTACTGCTCCTGGGCTGGGTTATTCCTGGACTAAACCAGCCCCCTGCTCCAGAGGAGTTATGGGGAGAGATGGAATCAACCCTGTCCTCATCTTCATGTTCCAATTTGGGAAGCAGGTTGTACTCATTCCCATACCTGTAGATGTTAATCTTGATTTAGGACATACAAGGAAGGGAGATTTGTGCCCCCTTCATCTTTCAGTGAACAGGTTGCTTGGGGTTTGCCGTAGTGCGTCAGCAATATGTTCATGTATGGTATAGTAACGTGAGTGTCGCTTACGACAATTTCCCTTCTGTCTCTGTCAGGAAACCAGCAAATAGTACTCGAGCTTCTGAAAAAATACTGAGAATGATTATAACAATGTTCTGGAACTTTATGTTGGTGCCAGTGATGTTGCTACATCAGGAGACGTTATAAAGAAATAAATAAAGTGTATCATCTTTTCATCCTTCTACCTTGTGAAAGAAAAACGTGGACGGAAATCGTTCAGCTCAGCCTGCGTCGGTGGCTTTGCATTCAGTTTACAAGCAATACTGAAACGTTATTCAATCCAAGCCTGAGTGATCTTGAATTGCTTAAACCAATTATTAAGTCATATTTTTTATTTAAGGATCTCATTGTGACATTAGTCTGTCTTTTTTTCTTTCATTCCCTGTACAAAAAACAAGTATATGAGTGTAAGGATACATGGAGTCATCAGGCAAACAGACATATGCCTTCCTGTGCTCTCTGCAGGGCTTGCAGGTTCAAACACAACCTGCCTGAATCATAAGAACTTTAATTGAGTAGATAAAGAGGTCCTCATAATTATAAACTGCAGTAGGTATAACAAGAGGCTAAATACATAGCTGTGGTTTTAATTAGCTGGTGCTTCAAATTAGTAATTGTGGTTTCACTCAGAAATCAGTGACTTTATACACTGTTAAAGCCTCATCACTGTGCAGTTCATTCCTCATTATATCTCTCGGTGTGAAGCTTTCAATACAACATCATGCTGAGCTAAAAAGGCAAAAGTTGTAGATATTTGGTTATCTTCCAAGTGCAGTGGAGCTCTATGGAGATCTAATTCCTTCTCGCCAGAGATAGGAGATTTAACTGTTCTTTGTTACCTGTGCAATATATATGTTTGTGTGTATGCATTTGTGCATAGAGGGTGGGCGTAGATGTGTGTGTGCATGTCCAGAATCTGTCAGGGCAATACTGCTTACAGCAGATAACGTCAGAGCATATACTGAATCTGCTATTCAGATTGTCATCTGAAATTTGGTAGCTAATTAACTGACACGAAGCAGAGCCAAAAGCCTCATAACAAATCAAATATGGGCTGAAAGCACAGAAGTGTCCCTTAATGCTTGTCACATAAGAGGTTGTCAGTGCAAGTTGAAGCACATGTCTTTTCCTTTCCTCTTTCCTTACCTATTTTCCCCCCTCCTTCAGGGTTTCAATATATTTTCCCTCAGAGGAGCAGGAGATAGTTTGCAAAGCCAAGAGACCAAAGAAATTCAGGGCTATTCAGGGGAGAAGTGAATGTGGTCTCTCAGCTTGTCATCTAGGGCTGGCAGGTGCACAAAGCAAGCTGACATACAGATAAGTGCCACTCGCCTGTGTTACACGGAGGCACTAGATCCTTCTCTGTTTGTTTGTGTGTAGAATTATCTGATACTGGAATCAACTCTCCTAAAGTCTCTTCCAGGAGCCGGCTACAAAAACACTTTCATAAACTCCCTTGACACCCACAGTGAAGCCGTACATAAATTTTAACAAGTACATGGGACAGAATTAGGTGGTCTAAATCACACGAGGATGAACTGGGGCGCTGGGATGGATAGAGACAAGTGTTATGCAGTTAAATGGATTTGAAGATGTTGCTGTGCTTCATTGACTTCACATTTGTTTTCTCTGCGCAGACACATTCTTTGTGGGCATATGTGTGCGTGTACATGTATTTTACAGACTTCATACAAATGTGTCAAAATGCATCATGCTCTGTTAATTTAAACAAGATTTTAGTCTGTTTTCATTTTAGACATGTCCGGACTGTCCTACTGCCCAATTTCACATAGTATTATGATTCCAAGTTTACATTTGGGAAAATTATTCAGGGCTGCTTCTTTCTTTCAGAATTGTCGTCAGGAGTTGCATTGTTTCTGATGTTCTGCTGCTCTTACTGATAGTAGTGAACCTGTGACTGAGTTATGGGGAAAATAATGTGTTGTCTTTTTTTGTCTTTCTCTTCTGCAGTCACTATGAGCAGGACCGGAGTGCGCTTAAGCGGAAAGAATGGGAGAGAAGAAACCAGGAAGTCCAGCAGGATGAAGATCTCTTTGCTTCAGGTTTTAACCTCTTTGGGGAACCCTACAAGGTAAATTGCATTGTTATGCTTTACATTTTCAGAATGTCTTTTACCTGAATGCATTTTACAAATATAAATAAAGCTTCTCATCACCTGTAAGAAATGGAAGTATTGCATCTGCCTTGGTACTTGAATACACTGATTATCCAGATCAGCACGTGGCAGCAGAGCAAACTGAATGCTCTGCCCAGCACTGCATGCTACCATTGACAGAATCACGAATTTTGGGGACAGTACGGTTCTAGAGTTCTTTCTCTAAACACACAGCAGAGTCCTGCATAGAACTGCGTGCAGCTGATACCTCTACAAGTGGATTCGTACCTACAAAGCTAGCGGTTAGTCCTTTTAAGAAGAAAATACATCTGAGTTGTTAAAACCAATGTACTGTCTATAGAGAATGAGTCCATAAGCTTTCTTGTGCAATCATAACCATCCAAAGAAGTCTTTTGGGAGACCGTCTGAATCTTTGGGGAGCATAACAAGGGTATGAAAGGGACTTATGACAAGTCTTGTTCTCTAAAGAGCTTTGCTGCCTGAGATTTTCATCACCAAGGGATGTCCCCCTTTATGATTTCTCCTGCTTTGATTTTCAGTAAGACATTCCCTGAAGAATTTATCAGAATGTAAATTTCCATATCCCTTTCTCCTCCCAATCGGTGACATCCATTGAAAGGCCACCACTTCATCTTTCCATTTTACATTGTTAGCAGCTGTAGGGAGATTGAGGGCTCTTTGAAAATTGCCCAAAAAGGAAGAGGAAAGACTGGCATTATTATCAAATGGTGTCTAATAATTATGGACTGGGAGAGTGTGGTAGATAGCTTTGACTCCTAATTGTATTTGGTTCAGGCTAAGGAGCAACAGACCTCATGTTCTTGGGTTGAATTTATGAGCTGGAAAGCCCCTGGCTCGGATCAAGGGAGTGAAGATGTTCTGAAAAATGTTTTGAAAGGTCATTTTGAAACCCAAAAGTGCAAAGTGCAAGATAACTGAAGTACAGAACAAGATATCAGAGCTAAAATGAAGACATCAGTCTTGTCTGTGATATCGACTAGCAGCCAATTACTTCACCCTATAAATATTACCATCAGGATGGGCCCAATTTGAGCTCTCCCTGAACTGCAGCTGGACTGGATGCCAGGTAACTCTTCCCTTGAGCAGGGACACCTCTCAAGGGTAGAGATTCTTTACCTGAGACTAAGAGATCCTTCCTTACCCAAGATGAAGAGATCCCTTATCCATGACAGATCCTCAGTAACTGACCACTAGCATGTTGAATTCATACTATCAAACATCTCTAATCCATGTAGCTACTCAATATTATTGTAAATTGTATGGATGAGTCCATTAGACATAAACCATTGAACAAGTCTGAGAGGAAGATTGGATCCACCTGCACTTAGGCTTCAAAGGGAGTTTAGAAAGCAAGGGGGTCCACTCTGAACCTCATGACTGTACAGGAGGGTCCTCCTTATTCTTCACATCTCTGGTCTCTGTGTGAGTCATTCTAACCTGATTTTCTTCTATATGTTTCTTCCATGCAATAATTAATAAGATGAGCCTTGCCATCAAACTTACTGAACCTTGTCAAACCACTGTTAAACTGTGTTAAATTCCATCAAACTTATTGGACTCTTAAATTATTATTTTGCCTCAATAAAACATATTGCTGCTTTTCTCTTTTGAGTGAGGTGCATTTCACTCATCCATGGCAGAGACTTATTCAGCCAAATCAGGAAGGGCTATGTCCTAGGACAGTTTGTTTGTGGGATCTTTGTCCTCTGTTTTTATAAAAATCTAATCACTGCGTTGGACCAGATTTTAATACCTTTATTTATGGGAATAATAACTTACTATGAACTGTTTTTGTTGATACTTCTGCAGGTCATGCAAATGTTTTTGTTCATGTAAGTGGTCATTTGAATTTCAGTAGGTAGACCAACATGCAAATCACTGCAAAATTTCAAGTCAGGAACTAAAAACACACCATTCCCAATAAGAATGATTTTACATCTGTTTAGTGTGCATGTATTTGCACCAAGCATACTCAGAGCACATGTTTTGTCAAAAGCTGAGAAGCTGAAAAGCAAGAAATTATCTTGGTGATAATATAGAAAATATTTTGCTATTTTATCCTGAGCAATATTTTTTTCTTAAATGCTTTTCACCTGCATGACAGAGATTTGTCAGATCTGTCGGACTGAGCAAAACATAATGTATTAATATCTGAAGAAAGCGTTGTAATTATGTATTGTGAAAGATAAAAATTAAGAGGAAATTGCATGCAAAAATAGTTACATCTGTCTTAAATTTGCAAAATAAAGAGAAGCAAGGCTGGATAGGAAAGCTAGGTCTTGTCGACACATTACACTAGGGGGGAAAAAACAAAGGACAAAGGGATAGACTTGTACTTCCTTTGTATGTTCTGCATTGCTGAGAAAGAGCCTCAATACAGTTTCCTGGGAACTAATGAAAGCTGGATCTAACTCTTAGTGGATATATACTGACTTGTGTTCTTAAGATAGTGCAAAACTAAGGTCAGGGCTTTGTTCATGTTATTCTAAAACAAATTGAAGAGGCTGTGAGGTGAGAACAAATGTGCTGCACGTTCAGTTTGAATTCCTTTCCCATTTTGAGATGAACGGGTGTTTCTGTGTGGGTGAGACTCAGGGCCTGGTGCACACAACAAGCTGCACCCATCTCGTCTCTTCTGGATGCTCTCAGTGGGAGCAGAATGAGATAAAACACTGCCCAGCAAAATCAACTGCTGTGGCCTGTGATGAGCACAATGTCCCCATCCTCAGCTTGAGTAGTTGTACTAATGAGCACCAGCTCAAGGGGTGGCTGGTACCTGTCTGAAAGATCTGGGAGTGCGAGATGAGACGGCAACTACAGTGACAACGGGGAGATTGGGAGTATCAAGTCTCAGGAAATAGAAAACGTCTCTGTTCCATTCTTTTATTCCCAGACCTAGTGTCCTTATTTGTTTATCGTTCCTTCCTCATTTGCTTCAACAGTAACTCAGAGAAGGGAGTGTTGGGGTGGGGAATAGCACCACTTCTGTGGTGATGTTTTAAAGACTGAACAGCTGGCAGCTGTTTTGAGATCGCCCTAAGTTGGGAATGTTAAAACTTGGTCAAAAAAAGGAGCCCAAGTTTTTGCACGGAGCTTACTGCCATTGTGTATCACAAGACGTGGGGAGTATCTGCCTCTTTGCTCTAGCTGTTAAAGCATCTTTCTTTCTATCCCTCTGTCAAACAAAATGTAGGTGATCATTATAATTTTGGACAAGTGCATGTTTTTACATTGATTCTTTGTAGTATATTTATGCGTACGCATACATGAAAAGGGATGTTTATATCTGTGGGCATATAAAATACATTTGTATATACTTATTAAAAAGGAAAATTGTCTCGTGGGGAAACGACACCTTTGACAATGTGATGACATCCGGTGTGTTTCAGCGGCGTCAGGCAGGAGGCCAGTGTCACCCTTTAATGCAAGTGGGTTGCAGGTCTTGCCTTCAAACTCTGTGCAACCTGCTAATCCTTGATTTTGCAGAAGGGATCAGAAAAGATCCGGCAGTGTTATGACAACAGACATTGAGAAAGCAATGTCCAGAGTTTTCCTGAGAGAAGCTGTAATTTTACTGCTGAATTGCCGATACCTTTTAAAGAGTTTCAGAGATGAGTATTTTAGAGAAAACAATGGGGGTACTCTTGTTACGTTTCAAGGGAATTGGCTCAGGAGAGTTCAACTGGAGAAGGAGAACCCAATGGGCAGCATTTCCTTTGGGCAACCTTTGGTGAATGTTAAATCATTTATCTTTTTCAGGTAAAGCCCCTCCATGCTATTCAAGCTTAGCATAATAAAGATCTCAGCTTCTAATCCATGGAGGTTGGTTTAACTATGAAGCATGAGAAAGTGAATGAATTATGAAACCTCAAGTTTCACACAAGTTTTCACAAAACCCTTGTAAATTAGGCCTATAATTTTGAGTGCGTTAGTTCTTTTCTTTGTAAAACTATAATGCAATAGGTAGCTAGAAAATTAGTCTTCCAATAGGATTCTATTACAGATCTTTTATGAAAGCAATAGAAGCAAATGTAGGAAGATGTACATTTCCTAAATTAACAAGAGCCTAGAATGAGGGGCAAGTCACAAACTAGACGTATAATTTATACCTTGGAATACTCAGAAAATGCTTCATTTCCTTGATAGTGATTCAACATGCAGTTCAGAAAACAGGGTGTACAGAGGTTTCCTTTAAGAAATCAGGCAATTATCCAGAATATGAAGGTAGAAATTATCCCCAATCTGGAAGAAACAAAGAGCAAACAAGAAATTATGACTGGATTTTGTGTTTGTCTTGCTGGTATCCAGGCTTGCCAAGAACACTCTGCTTCTCACGAGAGCCCTGAATTTGTTGAGGAAATAAAACAAAAGCATTAATGTTATGCTTTATGTCTCAAATGCAGGTGGTACACTGCACTGAGTTCGTTGCAATGCACAGATCTGGTCTTAGTTGTGTGTACTCTAGTTTTATTTAAGCATAAGCCAAATTACCACTCATATTCACTGTGCATTTTTCTTTGCAAAATGACCAAAGGCCATTGAAGAGAGTAATAATCCTTCCGTTGGCTTCAGTAACTATTGGATATGAGCTTTAGTGCACTTAAAATATGCTAAGGATTTTTAAAATCATTTAACCTCAGTGCTTTTCAGGAAATAAGTTTATTAATAATGTTCCCAGGAAATGACTACAAATAATAATACCTAACATTTATACCGTGTCTTTTATCCCCAAGATACGGACGTTCTGCATGAGAGTTAATATCAAGCAAAATTATATTTATTGTTATGTGACATGTAAAAGTAAATAAGTTGAGAGAATCAGATACCTCCAACACAGAAATGATTGAAAAGCTCTACGTTCAAATTAAAACATTGATTGCCCCTGTGAGGATCTAGACAACAGCCATTTAATGCACTGTAATGTTGAAGTGTTATGGTGTTGATAGGTTTTCAGTACTTTTCAACTTTATTTTTTTAAAAACTTTTGCCTTCTGGGGAGTAAGCTAAATGCATCCTAGAAATGTGGCTGAACCAGAGCTGAAGGTTGATGGTCAGGCTTTTTTTGATACTTGGTTGTTTCCCATGGTAGCTCTCCATAAGGAGTTAAAGTGTTTAGGGAAGGAGGAAGCAGAACAAGTATGTAAGTGTTTAGACTTTGCATCATAATTCCTGCTGGGCCCTTAAGCACAATGGAATCTCCTTGTTTTAAATTTGGGGGTTGGACAGAGAGAGCCTGGTTTTGGCTGCTGCCCAAATGCTCATTGTGCAACACAGTTGAAGGAGACTGCTCATATACAAAGAACTTATTCTTGGCTTAGCTAGAACATAATTTTTGCCACTAAAATGACCAACCTGGGGACTTAGTTGCTGAATAAAAGCAGTTCGTGGTTCTCCACAACTGGGATTATTATCTGTCAGTTAGGAGCACGGGCAAAATGTATGTAGATGAGAACAACATTGATCAGTTAATTTTTGAATCACTGTCTGAGTGCAGTGGTGATACATGTTACAATTCCTGAGAAAAATGCAAATTTCCTTTTGCTCAATTATCTTCTTTTTCAACATTTTTATGGCATATGCTCTACTAAGAAAAAAGAAAAATCTTTATGCAATATTCTTCTCATCTCCTGACTAGTTCAGCAGTGGGTAATTTAAGCAGATATTTCAGGAGAAATCCATGCATGGATTTTTTTCATCACTCAAAGTTCTGCTTAATACTTGAGGAAAACGGGATCAGTGGCACAGTAGGATCCCTTGTTGAGGAAGGAAGTATGACACTTTCTAACCAAGCACAAGCTCATAGTGCTGCCCTTCCCCATCTTTATGGCCTGATGGTTATGAAGTCTTTGGACTGCGGCACTACTTGCTGTATTGAGTGGGGAAAAAAAAAAAAAAAAGCCCAAACATAAGTAAACATGGTTGGCTGTATCCCAAAGTATCTTACCTACACTGAAACTGTGTCAGTGAATTCCAGGCTGTAGAAGTTAACTATCAGCTTGAAACAGGAACTATAGTTTTGCTTTGTTCGTATCCTTTGAATCTTGTAATAAGCGTGAGGAATAAGATGTTTTGGTTCTCTGCTGGTCATTCAGTGGAACATAAAGGTCAGCAAGAAGGTTGGTACTTTGGGTCTCTGTGGGGTGGAGTAGAACAGGAAGAGAGAGAAAATTAGCCACATATTACTTTTAGCTTTCAGCTTATTTGTCTAGCTTTTTACAAGTGACAGGGAAAAGGAAAAAGAACCAAAAAAAACCCACTTCATCCTTCAAAAGTATAATAGCAGTGAAATACAGACAAGTCAGGATTTATTTAATAATTACTGGCATTCAATAAAAGCATTGATTCACAAATACAACCAAGTTCCACCAGGGGAGGTTTAGGTTGGATGTTAGCAGAAATTTCTTCACCAGAAGGGTTGTCAAGCACTGGCACAGGCTGCCCGGGGAAGTGGAGTCCCCATCCCTGGAGGTATTTAAAAGACCTGTAGAATGTTGTGCTAAGGGACATCATTTACTGGTGACTTGGCAGTGCTGAGTTAATGGTTGGACTTGATGATCTTAAAGGTCTCTTCTAGCCAGAATGATTCTGTGATTCTGTGAACCAGCCTGCAGACGCCCGAAGAATCCCAATACGTCAGAATGTGAAAGTCAAGTCTATTTAAGTTATATAAGAAGATATTTTTGAATTATCTTTTATTTGAAGCTGCTGTAGCATTTGAGTGGGTAGAAGATATTTATTTTCTAGATTCAGATGGTTGATACCTCGGGTCAAACTGAACCCTCTATAGAAAAGCAATTGGCATTGCACTGGAGTGAAGGGTTTGGTGCTGTGTGTTTATTATAGACTACCCAGCTTCTATTTATGGCAGGACTATGGGTCAAGGGGCTGATAGAGCAATAACGTACTTAAATATACTGTGTGATTGGAACTCAAATGCTCAGTAGCCAGTAATTGCACGTTCATGTTTTGCACGATATGAAATGTACAAGCCCAATATCTCTGACATAAAACCAGCTCCTAACATCCATAACTGATGCAATTTAAACACTTCTCTGAGAGCATATTTAAGAAAATGGGAAGCCATATACAAGTGTTACTCACGCAAGCCTGTTTTGAGAGATTCTTTGAACACAGTTATTGATAGGTTTTTCTTACATAACATATGCAAAATGTAATTGAAATTAAATTAAATGTCAGCATGATACCATTAAACAGCTAACATTTGCCATCTTCTAAGACAACTGTTCTGAGCAGTAACTTTGCATTCAGGAATTTACTTACTCTTTTCCTTTTATTTATTTTTTGATATTTCAGACAAATAAAGGCGATGCCCTTGCAAACCGTGTCCAGAACACATTGGGAAATTATGATGAGATGAAGGACCTGTTAACCAACCATTCCAATCAGAGCCACCTTGTAGGAATCCCAAAGAATTCCGTCCCACAGACACCCATTGACAAAAATGAGCAGAACTTTTTCCCAGAACCAAGAAACAGGATGATCCCATCTCATCAGATCAGTGGCCACTCATCAACATCAATGCCTCCGCCTTCTTCGTTGTCATCTAATTCTAATTTGCTACACAGTCATCAGAGTAGCAGGAAGTCGAGAACAGACTGGTCACGTGGTGGTCACAACTCCAGTGGGGCTCAGCCAAGCCAATCCAGTAGTCAACAGAGTCGAACGAAGCATAGCTCTTCTCATGACCAGCCACAGGGCAGGTTCGAAGACCTCTATAATTGTCAGAGTGAGCAGCATAAAAGTGGAGGAACTGAGGAAGCAAATTCTGTGGCAGCATCTTCACATTCAAGGAGGCACACTCATTCAAAGTCGGCACCTGGAGAACATACGTACAAAGAAAACAGCCATTCGAAGTCACCCACAGACCTCGAGTTTGTAGGTCATGGTCCTGGGTCTCCACTTCCTTCCACTTCCTTGTTATCTGCAAACAATAGTCTTTCAACCCAGAATTTCCCACCAGGACTTCACTGTAAAAACAGCATGGTCCAGCAAAAGCCCACAGCATATGTCAGGCCTATGGACGGTCAGGACCAGGTACCCAATGACTCACCTGAACTGAAACCTCCAATAGAAATTGAGAGTGGATATGGAAATCAGTCCTTTGGAACGCTGCTGGAAGGAAAAGTGAACACCCCTAGTTCGAAGAACAAAGTACCAAAGCTCAACATTCCTCCTGTTAGTGAAGTGAGTAGTTCAAAGTCTCTTCTCTCTAGTACCGCCTGCGTATTTCAAGCACTGAATATTTTTCTCTGGATATATGCAGTTCCATTTCCTGGAATTACAGTCTAAAAACATGCCTTTTTTTTTTTTATAGAATGTGCATGACTACTTTTGGCAAAGTTTGTTGTGATAGTCCCAGTAGCGATGATAGTCCCAGTAGCAATATTTAATGAAGTTTTAAAAGCACAGTTTGGAATACTAGCATGGCTTGTTTCTGGTTAATATTAAAAGGCTATATCTCTGTTGGGTGTCATATATTTATACCAGCTAGAATTCTGGACAGAGAACTCTAATATCTCAGTTCATCTGCAGATTTCACTCTTGAATTTTCAATAGAAAGATTGCTGGTTTAAACTCTTCAGGAAAAAGGCAGCGTTCAAATTGCAGTGGTGCTAAATGGTTCCATCAGTAAGGAGTTTATTTGCAGAGTTTGCTAAATTCCTGTTGCTTTTAATGGAATTAATGTGGCTTAAATTCTGAGTAATGCTTAGGAAAATGTGTCCCATTAAAGCTTTTATGCATTTTTAAGAGCTCTTAATATTGGGATTCAGTCCTAATCTCTGCTACCAACAGTTTGAGCTGTTGAATTTTGTATGGCTGGTCAGTACAGTAGTCCCGCGAGGAATGTTTTAGTTGGTTCATACTTGTGTCCATTCCAAGCACAGATGTATAATAAGGATACCAACTGAACTGTTCGTACTCTGCCTACTTTTTCCTCTTATTCTGAGGTTCTCTAAGACACTAACCTCTGCAAGGCAGGTTTACAGTGTACATATGAGCAGAACTGCAATATGAGTTTCTCGTAGCTTTCTGTTTTCCCCCAAATATTTCCCTGCTTGGTAATATTTTTAAACTGGGAATAAGGAGCGATGCATTCTTAAACCACTTTATTGCAAAAGGTCAGCTTTTTCTATTGGAATAATTGTTTCAAGCCAATAATTTGTTTGACTATTTAAAAACTTGATGTTATTTATTAACATTCCAGGCAGCAACAAAGACTGATGTGTTTTGCAGTAGAGCTTGGAATAATTTTCTGGGAACTGCATCTGAAAACAGTAAAAGGCCTATTTATATCAAGTGGAAGCTGAGGGTTGCTTGCAGATGGTGTTTTATTAGAAAATGTATTTGTTAATAAACGTAGCTTGGTACAAGATTACTTTACAGATGTTTCTGTTTATTTTTACCTTAGGTTAAAAATCTGCCGATGTAGATGGCTTCATAGTCTGTTGCGATTTGTCGCTAGCATTATTTGGCCAGTAAATAATTGCATGCAAAAGAAGTAATGATGTTGCAAAAGCAAATACGTTTTTTTACTCTTGCCATCTATTAACACTATGAGTCAATAGAGGCACTTTAGAGTGCAGCATTAACATGAATTATTTTTGGAAATAGAATGTACCTTTAACAACTTGTATCAACTCTTAAGAGTGCATTTTTTCTTCCTTTAATTTTTGAGTGAAATCCTGGCACTGTTGAAATCGAGGAGTTAGCAATGGGTTTGGGGCACAGGATTTCACCCACAGTCTTTTTACATAGCTCTTAAGAACTTCTGATGTGAACTCTTGTTTTTTGGAAAGATTCCTAGTCACGTAGATAAAAAATTACGTTGTGAATTTGTTGCTATAGCTGCTTTAGTTTATATCCTGTGTAGTGAAAAGTATAGGTGTACAGTTAATTTCATTTATGATCAGGTAAACTCTAGGCACTTTAGAAATGAATGCAGATAATAATCTTAAAACAGTCTGCGTTCTAAGAGCAAACAATAATTTAAAGAGGGGAAACAAAACCCAAAGCTGCGTTAAGACGACAAATAACTTTCCTTTGCGATACAGAACGGATGACAATAGCCAGACTAATGGATCTTTTACAGGCAAATATCCTCCTGAGTTTGGACGGTTGGATTTTTTTTCCGCTTGTGTCAGGACTGTGAACTTTGGTCCTCTGTGTTTTGCCACAGATGTGTATCCTGAATTTGATTTACCCTGCGTTCAGCAATAAAACTCCTTCCAATCCAAGGTTATAGATAACTGGTTTAGTTTAAGCTTAATCGGAACTGACAGTGCACACCTGTGAATCCCATAACCTTTCCAGAATGGCTGCGGCGAGTGGCTCTGTTGTCATCTTTAAACAATTGATGTGGAGGCTTATGATCCTTCAGTGGTGCTTATCAATTTATGAACCTTCCCCAGCCACCTCAAGCTATAGTAATCTGCTTGAAAAAATTTTGCTCCTGCTCCACGGGTTTCCCTCCTAACCCTATTCCAGGTGGTGCTGGTGATCTGCTTCAAACTAGCAGCAGGATGGTTACTTTTTTGAGGCATTTCTCCATAATTTGTTTTCTGGCTTTCGTGTATCTTTGAGTCCATTTTTTCAGGTTGCTGAGTGTACGCGTAGAGATTGCACACCAAAGGTTTTTCAGTGATTTCTCCCAAAATTTTGCATAGTCTTAAGATGACGAATTCTGTGAAGAAATGAAATTCTGAGGTGATGTTCTGACAATAATGGCATCTCTTGAGTCATGCAAAGTTGGAAAAGAAAAAGACAGCTTTTTCCATCTTAAGGAGGGTGAGGAGAATAAGTAACCAAATGTTTGAACAAAAAAAGATGAGTTCAGACTGATGTGGAAATATGGTCTCATTTATCATGGCTTAATGGAAGAGGATGTTGAGTGCCCTGGAAGCATTCTGCCACGTGTAAGGAAGTGATCAATTTTATAACATAATTTGTGTCACTTGAGGTGTCGCTCTAAGAATCTTTGCTCATTTGCTGGGCCCAATTCTGCCCTCAGAGATGCCCATCCATCTTTCGGCTCCTCTGGAGAGGACAACATTGTTAATGCCTTGCTGCTGGCATGTCTCCACTGTGCTATGGATCGTGGCTTAGCGATTTCTGAGCTTGTAGAGAGTCATGGTAAGTTCCCACAAATTTACTAGACTGGGTCAGGATGTAGCGTTAGCAGCACTTATGCACCCGTGGACTATCCTTGCCTCTAAGTGGATGCTGTTGTGTGATTTCCAGACCTTGACTCGCCTACAAAGAGCTAGTTCAGGTAGCTCAGACCTATCTGCACCATGTGTGGTCATTTCTGGTAGAGAAAAAGGAACAGCAGAGCCTCTGTAGACTTCTAGTTTATGTCCTGTAAGGATTTCTTTAGAATTTTGTGATCCTTTTGATTTCCTTTACCTTTCTCCTTTGTTTTATGTACCAGTATTGTTTGCTAAGGGTGAAGGTAGAAGTTTTATGGTTTGGTGCCTTTCGCACCTAGGCTTGTCAGCCTTTTAGATTCAGAAATTGTGAAGCAGACCTTTCAGAACTGGGAGGCTGTAAGGCCATCGTGCGACTTTAGGGGGACATGCAGAAATACTCCAGATATCATGACAGAGAACTGATAGCAATGGCCCTGGAGCTAAAACTGATAGAAAGATGGGTAGGAAGCCTCAAGCTGCAATCAATATTTCGTGTTCCTTTCTTATTAACTCTCATTTCATATTTACATACATACTTACATATAGAGTTATTAATTTTGAGCTTGTATTTAACATTTGGTAAATTGTGGCAAGTCTGGGATATTGCAAAGAGCTTTTGTATTCTGTAGAATTCCACCTGCTTAAATTGTGTGATGACAGATGATTGTTACTTACCTCTTGACAAGAACAGCATAGTTAAATCCTATGCATTTATTTAAAAAAGTAGAGGTTAGAGACCACAATAACAGCTGATCCTCTCTCCGCTGCAATAAAATCCAGAATCTTGATACGTGTATATATATTTAAACCTCTAGGAATCGGATGCTTACAAATTATTTCAAATCCACTAAAACTCAGCAGGAGATAGCTGAAAGAAAGCCTGTACTTTTCAGATCGGGCTCGAACACAAATTACGGAGAGTACTGAGTAAAGCAGAGGGTTTTAAGGTCTGTGGGGACATCAGAAGATGCATTCCTGGAAAACCTTATGTTCAGTTCTCCAGAACAACGCATGGATTTTCAATAAATGTTTAGGGACGGGAAATCAAGGGCAATTGAGATAATGTTTGATTCTTAAGGCAGCATTTTTAAATCTCACTGCAAAATTGGCCTCACATTCCTGCGAAGTAGCAAATGCTCGTGTACCAAATTTTCGCAAACATACAGCGCTAGGAACAAATCCAAAAGGCCTACAACATCTATGTCACCACCCACTTAAGTAATAAGAAGTGGAGAACTTCTATTTTCACTTTACTTCTAGGAAAATATTTTGACGGGTTCAGTATACTGCAAAGTGATAAGCTTCTGTTACGTGTTTCAAATCATTCTGTTATCGCTGCATGTATTGATTAGCTTAGTACTTTCTGCGCTAGCTATAAAAAAGGCTGCTCTCTTTCTGCATTAAAGAGCAAGAAAAATTGACAGGTAGATAACCATATTGATTGAACCTCAATAGTAAATGCAAGAGGTTTATATAGGACTTACAAAATTCTTTTATCAGGACCAAAGACAGTTTAATATAGATATATGTGTGTATATATATATAATTAAATGGAAAGTAGATGTCTTTAATTAACCACTCCCTACACACACCTTTTTGATATACATGCTACTCTAGCTGCCAACTCTAGTACGTTACTGTAGTTGTGGGCAAATTGCTTTTTTCAGATGCAAGCTGTAGCTGTCCCCCAGACTTTGAGCTCTGAAAAAGAATGGACTGAATCACGCATTAAGCTGAAATCCCTTTGCTTGGTTCATATTTCAAAAGTCTGAGGCCAAAAGCAAACCCAAAGAGCAGTATTTCTTGCAGTATTACAGGTTACAGCCATATGTTTTTCATTTGTAAATACTGTGAGAAATAATGTTCTTGTGATACTTCTAAATGAAGACCATATGACACCACTCGACTGAAGACCTCTTATTGAGGCCTCTCTAAGGCTACTGTCCGATTGCTCGGACAATTGCTAGCAAAGCTATTTTGCAGGGATAGCAAGAGGACAGCATCTCTATTTAAAGGAAAACATAAATAAGCATATTTAGGGCCTAATTCTGAACCACTGGGACCAATGGGAACTTTGCATTCCACATCAGACCACAGAACAGGGCACTTTCTGTCGGTTGAATAGATGTGGTTAAAGGAACTGACCATTGTGCAGTTGTTAGGGGTTTTTTTGTTTTCATTTTTTAAGCTACTCCTAATCTTTTCTTGCAGGAAGTAAGAAAAAAATCTCAGTGAAACTAGAGTACTTCAATTGGTGAAGAGTCAGTCTCATGGTGTCTTGAAAAGTGTTTTTTTTTTTTAACCTTTTTGAAAATTTCAGTGCCAAAGTAACTGCTTACAAGTGACTTGTTATTGGTCCAACTTAAGTGTAAGAAATCCTGTTATTCAAATGGTGTCATATGGAATGTCACAAATGACTTCAAGGGCTTTGGAGAGAGCAGTAGCAGAATTTGTTTTGCTTCAGCAAAGATGGGGAGGCATCATTTAACAGCTGCAGGAGGACTGTAGGGTGTATTCATAACTCTGCCCATAGATTTGGTGTGTGACTATGGGACAGTTACTTTAGTACTTCTCAAAGTCATTATAGCCAGTTTAATTTGTAGAGGATTTTTAGTCAAACAGGAAGCAGAACTCTTTATCAGTTCTGTTTTTGCTTTCTCGTGAGTAATCCTTGGTGCTTTGGTGCATCTGACTAGGAAAGGGTTTTTTAATAGTTACTCTTCACCCTTGGAGGAATATTGTTCAGATATCTGATGGAAAAGCATTATTATGGCTGCTTTTCCTCAACTAAAACTGCATCTTTTCTGCTGCCTCCCATTAATGTAAGGAAAACTTCACAAGCCATTTGAAAACACTGTTAAAGTGTTGTGGTAGCTTCATGTTGACTGGTAATGTCCTTTTTGAATAATGACCGGGAGTTGGTATAGTTTTTCAGTATCTTGTTTCCATCCATCTGGCATGCAAATGCAGAAGGAAGGATGCTCTTGGATCTTGATAGTCTGCTTAGTTGTCAACTAACAAGGCGGTTCTTCTAGAGCCAGTCCAGCAGGTGTACCCAAGTTGGAGCTTTTGCACTATTTGTTAATACTTTTCTGGAACATGACCTGCTTTAATAAATATATTCTCTGTGAACCGTAAATCAAAGAATGCTCTTGTAAGAAAAGACGAGAAAATGCGATTTTCAGGGATCTGAATTTTTTATGATGTGTGTTTTCACTCTGGGCTGTGGTCAGCCCTCAAGTGAACAGCGTGCATGCTTCTTATTGAGAACAGGATGGGCGGGTATTCGGCTCTCAGTGTTTGGTCTTCTGTGCTAGAATGAATGGCCATTTGTAGACTTTACCATCAGCGATGCTGTTTTATCTGACGCAAACCTTTAAAGTAACACAAAGGTAGTTTGAAAGAACCTACCTACATGTTCATGGCTCTTTCCTGTCATAACATTTGGATATTTTTTCCACAAATTCTTCTGTTCCCTTCTTTGTAGAGAGCACAGGAATCAAGGCTTGAAATAGTCTGAGAACACAAGTCACATGTTTTTTTACAGTGAAGGCAAGAGAGTATGCACACATTTTTGCATGGCCTATGGCAGCTATTGTGAATCATCGCTGGGACTGAACCTGAGGCTCCTCAGGACAGCCTTCGCTTCTTGAACAAGAGCGGAGACTCTTGCTAGTAGCTCTAATTGACTTTTTCCCAGGGCAACTCATTATTTGAATATGATGAAAACATTCCATCCAACACACACCTGTTAAATGTATAAAAAGAGGCATAAAGAAAATCAGTGGGTGTAAATGTAGACTTGGGGAAGAAAGTTCTAATCCTGATGAAAGTGCTAGTCAAGTAGAAAATTGGACTTTGCTTTATCTCGTGGGCGTAGATCTACAAACCACTGTTCAGCTGCTATGTTAGCAGCTGAGACTGAAATACCGCTTGTGAAAGGTAAAGGAGGAGGGGTAGTACCGTATATTGTCAAGCTGAATGAAGCTTTACAAAGAATATTGCAACAAGTAAAATAAGGCCTAGGGAAAGAATTAAAAGAAAAGGTTACTTATGCAACAGAGGTGTGGTAGAAATGCAGGAGATGTGGGTGTGATCTGAACATACAGTTAACCTTTGCTTCAGCTTTCAGAAGGAACATGCTGACCCTGAAGCAGAGGATGGACCCTGGCAGCGAGGACAGGGAAACTGGACTTACCATAGGGGAAAGAGGAGCTACAGTACTCAGGTGCTTTCTGGTGGGAAGAGCAGAAATGCTTAACTGTTCTTAAGCTCATCAAACTGCATCTTGTGGAAAGCTATATGCAATATGCAAGCAATTAACCCATGAACCAGGAGGCAGCCTCCTCCTGCTCTGTCTTCTTGCATTTTTACATACGTAAGACACTTACCCACACGCATACCTCTGGGTATTTTGTATGCTTAGTTCATTGACTTGCAGAATTACACGCAGGTTTTAAACCATTAGAGCAATACCATATGAATCATATTATAACATACCTTCAAAGTGCGAAAATCAGAGGGAGGGTCTTATACGAGCATTTCTGGCTTTATGGCCAGAGCCACCCCACTATAAGCTGGTATGGAAAAGCATTTAGGAGCTGCAGGTGAAAACTTCATATGGGAATACTTTAAGAAAAAAAAAAAACAAGTGAAAGAAAGTTGAACATATAACTTGGCAACTCTCCATGAACAGCAGATATAGGTTAAAGTTATTTAGTTGGCAGGCGATTGCTAGTGTATTAGCAATGTTGGGAGAAAAAAAAAATTAAAAAAATCTAATTTCTGTCTTTTGGCTTGTGCAGTAAAGAAATTCCTCCCACGTAAATATGTTCATTTCACCTTCTGGGAAGTAAAGAAAGGAAACTGTAGCTGCAGTCTGTTATTTAATCTTCCTGAAATTAGCATTTGGTGCTCAGGAAGATTGAAAGATTTAATGCCAATGCCTTCCTCAAAAGAGAGAAATGACACACCACATATGTTTTAGCGCTGGTTAGACTGTTAAATGGAATTAATCAAAATCCATGTTAAAATATTTCCATGTGTTAATTAGCAACGGTTTGGAACATTAAAATACATATTGACTTGGGAATAAATTAGTGAAGAAATATCAGATTGAGTTTGTGGACTTTTAATTGCAACATAATATACTGCGTGTTTTAGAAAGGTAAATGTAAATACACTCCTATGAAATGCATGGCAATGTGTATTTAAAAACTGTGTAATAAAACAATCTAAACCAGGCTTTCGTTATGGCAGAGAGAGTGATACCATTTCCCTTTTTAAAAGAAACATTAAATCATTCCCTCATATAATAAAGCGAGAGAAAACCAGTTTAAAAATGCTGAGAGTTTCATCTCAAGCCAAAGGAAGTTTTAAAATTTCTCCTTTGAAAATCATGATGATGTAGCAAGTACCAACACCAGGTCTCCTGCTGCGAGTAGAATAATTCACTTTTGCCTTTCTATTCCTGCTGGGTCACTTGCAAAGTTTGTTTCCCATTCCCTCATGCTGAGTCTTGAGAGCAGCAGAATAGCATAAATTTAGTTAAGTATGTAAATGAGACTGAACAAATGGCTATATTCATACTCTTACATTAATACATGCAAGGGAGGTGGAGATATCGGGGGTAGCATTATAGATACTAGCTCCTACCTGAGGATAAGAGGCCATGGCTGGCGTGCAAAGTGGGGAGGACCCATTTGTCTTCCTAGGGAGGGAATGACCTTTTCCATGACAAAAGGATATGTAGAAACCACTTCCAGGAGGTTTCCTGAAGTTACATCCCAGGGTTGACCTCTCACGACCACATTAGTGGAGATGATTTTGTGTACGTCCAGTGCGGGGAACATAAGAAGAAGGTAGGTGTTGGTTTTTATTTTTTCTGTGGTTGCTGTTCAAGTAGCCATTTGTAAAATAACAGTGTGTAAAGAAAAGGTTTGGGGAGCAGAGAGAGGAAGGGGCAAGCTAAGTGTGGATTCAGTCACTCTGCAGGCTAATGAGCCTATTTTTGCTTGGATTTGCAAAGATCTCTGAGAGAAGTCAGTGATCATAGGTGTAAGCCTCAATCCCCATTAATACTGCCAATTAATACTGCCAGTCTAAACATATTTCAGTTAATACACGCTGCTTTCCCAGTTAATACATGCTGTTTTCCCTTGCACGCTTCCTCACAATAATTTCCCATTGTTATATCCCCCAGATGTGTAAACTCGCTGGGTTATATTTCACTGAGCTGCAAGCTGTGACACTTAAATCCACCAGACAAGCTGGCAATTACTTCTGCTGTTTGTAAATACCCAGGCACCCATTTACATTTGCCAGTATTTTAAATATAAACATTGAGATAATTCTTTCTTAAATATGTTAAAACACCAGCAAACTTAGAAAACTGTAAAGATCCTCAGGTCACTTGGTGGAGTCAGGATTTGGCTTTACTGCTTAGAGTTCACCCTGAATGAAGTCTTTACGTCTACCGACATCTGTGGCATTTAATACTTTTTGATGCCAAGAAACCCTAACTTCCATGTCAACAGAAAGAAAAAAATAATCTCAAAAACCTATATAATTTTTACTCGTACATGCTAATGAAACTTGAATATACTTTATTTTGAACCTCACTTTACATCCAGCAGTAGCTTTCTTAAGCAGCTTCCTTGTGAAGTAGAACTTCACAGTGTATTTTGCATTGGCAAGGAAGAGAGATTGTAACATCTTCCCTTCCCACCAACACATGCAGCTACAGTTTGACATGAAATGTGGCACAAATTCAGTTAGGGAACTATTAAGAAGGGTAATTTTTATTCAAAGCAATTATTCTAGCAACCACATTATTTGCTGCACAATACCATGATCATTACGGTCACCATCTAACATGGTTTCGTGGCAAGGACCACGCACTGTGGTGTCATGGACCACAAATGGTTTGCAGATCCAAGTTTGGGAATCAGCAATTTAGGGCTTTGCCAATGTTTCTGAAAGCAAAACTTTACCATTAAAGTTTCCTAAGGTCTGTGGAGTCACAGAAAGCCAGTGAGGGGATATGCACTGTTTGTGCCAACGGCTGACATTTTTTTTTCATTGTCATAAGTTATTTCTTCCACCACCAGACAGAAGATGACTGTGCAGAGTGGAATAGAGGCAGGGCTGCATTCAAAAAGTGACAGCATATGAATGCGGAAAAATACATTTAAAACCCAGTAAATTTGTACTTAAATTGTTATTGCCTTTTCCCCTCCATGTAATGATAAACTAGTTCTTGCCAGTTCCTTAAAACGTAAAACACCCCATTCGCTGTACTCCAGATAAACAAAATAAACCAGACTGAGAAGCAGACCGTTTTCTAAGGGGTGTAAAATACAGCCGGGTCAGACCTATCTTACCCTTTGAGGGCGGCGTTGCTGTACAAGTAGTCCCCCTAATTCCATATGAGGACTAAGGCTTTCTGATCTTGAACAGGAGCAGCAAAATTGGGCCATAAATGATCAGTCTGAGTAAGACTTATTTAGGACTTAGCAGCAAGAGTAGGATGTAGCAGGGATGCAGAGAATGATTGCTTCTCAGAGGAGAAAAATTAAAATTTGTAAATGCTGTTTTCGTAAACACATTTTATTAAGATGTAGCTGCACCTGCATTTCATCAAGAAAATTGTTTGCTACAGTTTTTAATATACTTTGATATATTGAATATATTTGATTTATTTTGATAATAATGTTTTTTCTGCTTTTATTAGTATTCTACATGCTTTAAGTCCCAAGTATAAGATCTTGTGAGACATGGCCTGTTTACTTATAAATCGCATCCCGCTTTTTCAGAACCAGTGTTTTAGCTATAACGAAGACTTCAGATAAGCCACTAGATTTGAGATGTTTAGCTGAATGAGGAATATCATGTGACTGTTGACTTTGCTGGGTTACAAGAGCCAGGTGCTAGAAAGAAAAAGGGTGCATTTCCGTTAGTATTTTAGTTTATCGTAGGAGCACACTTGGGAAACAAATCTGATCTTCCTCAGTTGCTGGTCTTCGGTTCATTGGGGAGTGGTCTCAGGATACGTGAACTAAATTTATTTAGCTTGAAAGGAAAACACGAGAAGCTCTGCAGGGATGCCTGTAACGCGCTCCAGATGCTTTCTGGTGCCCGGGAGAAGTCAGGCTGGTGCCACACTGCCCCTTCTCTCGCCTCCTCTCCCCCAAGACACACGCTGTGTTCACTAACTTCTTGATACCATCTCTTTCTCCCACGGATCAACTCCTGCTGTGCTCTGCTTCTTACTAATGCGAATACAGCTCAGTTCTCTGGCACTAGGACAGGTAGTGACCTGGGACAAAACTAACTGTCATAGTGTTGGAGAAGGGGTGGCTGAGTTCTGTAGCTTGCCGTTAAGAGCTGTAAACACCTGTATGAGCAGGTGGCAAGAATGGAGAAGACTCTGCCTTCTCACCACGGGCTGCACCTCTACAGGGACAGCCTAAGTCTAGCTCTTTGAGAAGCAAAAACTTCTGTAAATGATGGAAGCAACTAGCACATTAAAAAGGAGCTGATTTTTACAGCTTAGTGCAGGAGGTTTTCCATAATAAATCTTGCATGTCGTTTCAGAAATGGGAGCCCAGAACAATTCTGCATGTTCTTTGCTGCTCCAGTCATTTTAGTTTCTAGGACGAGGCACATGTCAGGTCACTGAAGGACAGGAGCGAACAGAAGCAGGAACAGAGAGAGGGATTTCCCCTTTCATTAGCCACAGTAAATATGTTTGTTCAAGAACAAAGAGCGGGAGTGAGACGACGTGCAGCTCTGATGCTGAAGAAAAGGCTATTTGTGTCAAATATATAGGAAATACTCTTCACAGATAAACCATTGTAAGGATTGTCCTTTAACAACGCCGAGTTTACTTGGGATCCTGGCTACGTCAAGGCTCTGTATTGCATTCTTTGTCCCCTTAGCTAACACAGGGCACTGCATAGTGAGTAAAGATGTGATTGCAGTGAGCTGGGCTTTAAACTATTGCAATATAGAGCTTTACTGCAAGCTGCTGTGGACTTTGGTGCTGTCAGAAATCCTTACTGAGTGGGATTTCCAGTTTTAAAGTCAACAGCCAGAGGCAGAAGGAGAGATGCTATCTCTGTGGCATGCCCTTAATAAGAAGTTTGCTTGAACCTAACTCCCTTATGATAGCAAACCTGTGCGTAATGGTGAGAGTATTTACTTGGCACTCTCCAGGATTACTGGTGGTATTTTGTTGTAATAGCAGAGATGGAGAAAGAGAGAATTCCAGAAAGAGTCCAAGCCTGTGGCAGTGGAGCGTAGTGGGAGTACTTCCATGGCTGTCCCAGGCAGAGAGGTGGTATGGGGGCAGCTGGGCAGAGAAACAGAATTGGCTTTGCTTTCACCAGTGGACTTGGAGCCCAGGGTGAAGACTATTCTGCACGTAAAAGTGTGGCAGTTTGTGTTGGCAAAACAGGACTCCCTCAAGAGCAGCCAGAATTGAAGGCATGAGCTCCAGTAGGAGGCTGTGGCAGAGGACATGGGGAACACTGTTAGGGGTTGAGCTTCCGAGTAGAACTCAAGGTCCCTAACGCTCCTTAAATCCCTTACTGATATAGGGAAAAAGGGAAAAAAACCTCAAATCTCGGAATATATGGATGGGAAACTGAAACAAACTTTTAATAAAAATTCTAAAGTACTATCATATCACACAACTATATATTAAATGCAAAACAAGAAACAATACAGTAAGAGTTAAAACACTGCAAAGGGAGGAAAAGAAACTCCAATTATGGCCGATTGGCCACAGGCCAGGAGATGACGTCACGCCGGGATGGCAGCTCAGGAGATGGCGTCTATCCAAAATGGCGGCGGGCCAAGTGATTAAAAGTTTTTAACAGCTTAGAGAAGTATTTTAATGAGTTCGCGGGGAGACCTCTTTCCAGTGTCTGTAAAGGAAAACTTCAAGGACACTCCTAACCAAAGCGGCGACTTCTTCAGATAAGGAGAAGCCCTCGCGGCCGGAACGCGAAGGGGGGTGAGCTTCCCCTGCGTCCGAATCCAGCGGTAGATTCTCGCCGAGTGAGAAATAGCTCTTCTCTTACCCGATACGAGAGAGAGATGCTGACTGAGTCCCACAACAATTCACAGCAGGGCTGGGCGCCGATAGACAGAAACAGTTCTGAGTTAGGCCCCGGGCCGGGGGGGCAGGCCGCAGGCTTTCGGCCTGGACGGCAGCCAGCCCTCTCGCTGTGGCTCTTTCTCCGAAGCTGCCCGGTGTCCAAAGAGGAGGAGACTCCTCCTGGCTGCAGGTTTTAAGGAGCATCTGCCGGAAGAAATCTTTTGACCTGCACTTTTAGCCAATGGGATGCCGGGTTTATGGAGCTTGTATGAAATAATCCCGATACTCTATTGGGCACATTTCCAAAACAAGGAAGTTTTGGCTCAAACCGTGACAAACACCTAAAATGTGCTGAGGGAGCGTTACCTGACTTTCCCAACTGTACAGCCTCTGCCTGGGCTTCTGCACAGCCAGACCGTTTCTTGTTTGTGGGGTTCTTGCAGGTCTCAGCTTATTTCCTTCTAAAGTAGTGCAAGTAAAGTTGACTTCTGATCTGTGTTTGTGGACTTCACAGATGATTTTTTTTTTTTTTTCTGGCAGTGATATCATCGGTTGGTTTTCTCTGCCTGTGCATATGTACAAATCCAGCTGTGAAATTATGGACACATAGACAGTCATCTGACCAGTTAGATCCACATCCACTCTTGCAATAGCTGAAAAGGCTTTCCCTGGCACAGTGCTGTGGTTTCACAATAGATCACGCGTGATGAAAGTGGGGTGAAATTACATATTCTGTTGTCTTCTCTCCTGTGACATAAAGCCACGTGGAGATCTTCACTGCCTCTGCTTTCAGATTTTGACCTTGAATACTGACAAATATCACAGGTCTTAACAATTGTTGCTTCTGGTCCTCCCTCCAAAAGTGAGTCCCAAGGGAGTTAGTTTTCAGCTGAACGCTCTCTGTTCTGTTCAATGCTTAAATTTGCTGGCATTGCTTGTCCCTTGCTGAGTGGAATCATACAATTACTTCTTAAATTCCTCTTTGTTCCCACAGCTACTTTCAAACTTTGTCCCTCTCAAAAGGAAGCAAGATCAGCTTTGCCCACAGTGCTGGTGTCCCACGCCTGCCGGCACTTACTGTTTGCCCTGGTGTGGAGAAGGGAGCAGGTCTGCAGTGTGGGAGACGGAGGAGAACAGGAGGAGAAAAGTTTGGCTTGTTGCCCACAGTGTTGGGAGCAGAGCTGTGCGCCTCAGGAGCTGGGGTAGATGAAAGGCAATCCCTTGGTAGAAGAGCAGGAGGGTGAAGGCATCAGTGCATGCTTTAGTGGCCGTGACAGAAAGATAAGAGCCTGAGAAGGGGAAAAGCACAAGGGAAGATCAAGGCAGGTATTGACCTGCAGCTCCTGCAGGTATGGACCCCAGCTGCCTGGAGGAGGCAACAACCGGACTTCCCACCTGGACAAACAGAAATGCTGGAGGTTATTCTCCTGGCTGTCTGCTCAACTGTCTTAGCTGCCTCCTGTGACTTGTCTGCACCATTTGCAGGGTGTAGCAGTGATGGCAATAATGTGTATTTAGATTAGATCACTAATACATCCACGCTAAGGAGAGGGAAGCCGTGTGTGAGACTTCTGCCCAACTCCAGTTTCCTCTTCTGAACCGCCAGGAACACGTTGCAAATAGCTGTGGCTGTGATAGCAGCGCAACCTGTGCTCAGCTGTCATGTAAAAACCTGAACGTTTTAAGTGAGTGCTTGGTACCTGAGAAACAATCCAGTATCTTCTGTTAGGAAACTTTGAGTTAGCAAGCTGCTCTTAAACCTTGAGGTGGTTATCGTAAGTACACCTGTATATGGTGTTGAACCACTGCTTCTGTATTTGTGTGTAAGAGGAGGTATTACAATGTGTTCTCCCACCATTTCCCGTGTATTTTTACAGTGGTGGTGGCTGGACTTTGCATATGGATTATCGTAATCCTACATCCTTGTAGCAAAGTCTCACCTTGGATTGAGTGTCACATTGGGTATTTTGGAACAGAGTTTTCCTTTGTGAATGATTGCTTGCTTTCTGCTGTAAGAAAGAGGGGAAAAGAGCCACAGGACTGCGTTTACCACAGCTCTGTGTCTGAGCTCATAAACTGTGCTGAGAGCTTCAGCTCTGGCTTACACTTTTGGTTTTTTTTTTTTCTCCCCAGCCTGAAACACAGGCTGAGATAACTCAGGTCTGCCCACAATAGACAGCACAAATATTCCTTGAAAGGCTTCCAAAAGTTTTGAGGCCTGGATAGCTATGACAAGCGTTTGTACGTGCGTGTAAAAGTGTATCACATACAGGATATGTATAAAGCTGTTTGAAAAATCAAGCAAAATGGGCACACAGCTCTTTTGAGATTGCTGTTGGAAAAAAACATTTGGAAAATTACAGAGGTTTGTGGGGTTTTTTTGTTTTGCTTTGTTTTTTTTAATAAACCGAGGAAAAGCCAGCACTGTCATTTTTGCATGTGGCTGTTATGCAAGTCTCCTTAGGGATTACCTTTGACACTGGGCTCTTAAAGTTGCAACATCTTGCATAACACGCTTGCACAACAAGCACTGCGCTCCGTAGGCAGCAGGTTTAGACCCAAGGCAGTAAGCAGCGATCACTGCTGCTGACAGTGTCTGCAGTGTTTTGTGAGAATGTTCTGAACCGTTCCAAAACTGAAGGATAGAAAATGGAGAAAGGAGACTGTTGGGGGAAAAAAAAAAAAAAAAAAAAAAAAAAAATCCCTACAGCACATCAGTCTGACGCATTTGGCTTTAAGTAAAAGAGATATAAGGAATTATTTCACAATCGAATGTCTAAGGTTTTGAGTTTATTTACTAAAAAGGAAAAATCAGTGCATTTTCTCTAGGAGGATTAATTCGTGCTTCTGCCAAAGTCAGTGTAATTTTTATTTTTGGCTTCAATGGAAGCAATTTTTAGCCATTTATAATTAAGGTTAATAGATGAAAAGTGTTCTGCACACACACCCCACACACCCCCAGTACATCTATACCAACTCCATAATATGCCAAACTGTGAGACCCAGTTCTGAACATATTCTTCTGCAGAGATTTCAAGGACTGAATTCCAAACTCATTATTGCTTATAGAAAACTTATCATTGACTTCAGCAGTGTTTGGATTGAGATGTGTAAAAATAAATTCCGAAAGAAGCACCCTGAAATTAGCATGTACAGATGACGAGTGCATTATAGATTGGACTGGACTGAGTATTTGTGCTATCCTCTTCTGTAGCACTTCAAAACACCACAACTTCCACTGAAAACAAGCTCTTGGGAAAACAAATGGTGAAGTTTCCAAATACTATGGCTGCTTCAGTATTCATACATAATAAACCGAGCTTCTGTAAATAACTCATTTTATCTGTCAAATATTGTAGGCATATATGCCACATTAACTGTCACTGGGGTCGTAAATAAACAATGTATCTGTCTACACGTTACTTATGTCTGGGGGGAAATGAGCAAGTACCCAAGAAAAACAGTGAGGAACATATTTTAATTGTAAAATAAAATGTTGGTGTTGCTATTGCTAATTATTTTAAATCTGAACTTAAAAATACAGTTCATAATTCAATGCAAGATGCAGAAGGTAATATTCAAACAAAATCAAGTTAATAATGTATCTAGTATGTATTTCTTAAATGCGTTTCTACTCCCAGTCATTGAAGTACAACTCTGGGCACATTTTGATTCTTTGTTCTGAACACAACAGCAAACAGCCCCCGCCCCCACACTGTACAAGCGGAGTTTGGAGCCATGGCAGTGCCTGTAACTGATGCTCTAATGGTGCTTGACTTTGTAGCTGGAATCTCCTCAGAATGGCATTCACAGATTTGGCTCAATTCCACCCCAGTCAATGGTGTTTTCTCTATATAACCACACAGAATCGACATTTGGTTTTAGAGTGTAGGTCTTGACTCTGGTTTACTGTATATCAATGAGCCACCCTTACTTACAGCTCTTTAACATTGTCACAATGGACTCTCCTTTCTGACAGTCTCTTTGCGTGATTTCTGCTTGGCAGTCTGTGGGGTACCGCTTGGTTGTGATTGCATTTAGGCACCAGATATAGTGGGAGACTTCTAATGAGATGCCAAAATATCAGGAGTGTGCTGTAGACCGCTGGAGTATCTTGGGTGTTGAGATCCGTTCTGTACACTTTTAATTTGCTTTCTGTAGGCAGCGTTGTCACTTAAAAGACCAATTTCTGAGCCTTTCTTGGAATAATTTGTTTCTTGATGTATGTTTGAGAACAAACAAAATCCAGAAGGAACAAACCCACAGATTCTCTTCAGCTCCTTCTAAATTTGTTGTACTTTTGATGGGAAAAAAAAAAGTTCATCAACCAACTGGGTATGGCTAGGGGTGAAAAGCTTGACTGATGATAGAGTAAAATTAAGTTAAGCTCTGTCTGAGCCAAAGTGATCGTACATCTTATGTTTATATTGTTAGGTGATATTATCATTATTATAGAATTATTATGATTTAATAATACTGCAAGAGAGACACTGTTTTGAAACAAAACAAAAGCCTTTATAAAGTCTATTGATTGGCTAAAATACAGCTTTTATATTGATAGCCTTTTACTTAAGCTAATGAGCCAGAATATTAAGATTTCAGGCATTACTGCTATTAATGTAATAGCTAATGATGATGAAATTCAGCCTTTAGAAATTTCCATGGATCTCTTGGTAACTTATGAATGGGCAGATTTTGCCCCTCCATGCTTTGCTAGAACAGCAAAATACCACAATGAAGGACTCAGGTACATTTAATTCTGTCAAGATTAACTCGCAAGGGAGCTATGTCTTTGAAAAGAAACTAATTCACTTCTGCTTGGCGTGCACATAGCAGGAATCCATTGTGTGCATCCACGTTATTTTACTTTGACATTGTTAAATACCTGATAAGTTGTTTTCTGCCACGTACAACATTCAAGTGGCATGCTGGAAAAGCGCATATGATCTATAAAGAGCTCTTGTTGCTGGATTTAAGCAGCATAGCTATGAGAAGAATTCCCATGCAGACACCTCTTGTTAACAGCCTTTCCATAGGTGCTTAAGTTCAAATTAACTATTCTGAAACCCAAATTAGAGTCAAATCTGATATGAGCCAATTTACTCTGCACAACAATCATGGGCAATGAAAAGTGTTCTGCTAGATTGCTGTTTAAATCGGATCGCTATAGCTCCCTTGGTGGGAAAGCAGTGCACAGTAACAATGGCCAGCGGCTAAATGTATTTTAATTATTGGCTTTACATATTGGTTAGCTCTTGCATTGTTTAAAAAGAAATATTTTCCAGCCAGGAGTACGATGTCTGGCCAGTGTTAGAAATCATTACAAAAGCTGGAGGAATAATAGATTGATGATCTAACACATTTAAACGAAGGGAGGTCTGATTGTAGAATGCTGAAGGGTGGTGAGTTCATTTCCACCGAGGGCTGACATTTTGTCCTTTTTGGATATTGCATTGTTAGTGGTATAATGCATACAGGAACGTGATGGTGAAAAGCCTGAAGACTCGGAGTCTGGAAATAAAGCTTCCTTAGTGCTGAAATATCTGTTGTTTCACACAGCAGTTTTTCTGGTTGAAATCACATGGTAAGTTTGAGACCCTTCATTTAATATTTACAAACGAAAGAAAAAGAGACCTACTAAGATGTCAGTCCATCTTTATCTGTCATCTGTCTGTTAGACTTCTTATAACTGAAAGATGCTCTGGGTTGCTGAATGTAAGGTGGTGCAAGGCGTCATTGTCCTAGTGCTGCACATCAAGTTCCTTCTTTTGTATCGTAACAGCACAATTCCATATCACATCGTTTGATATGAAATTGCTTGATAGGGTGTGATGACACATTCATATTAGCAGCACAATTTAACTGCTCCATTTTTTTTAAACCATTTGCAAAAGTGCCTGAAATGTGTGCATTATAAAATAGGGTCATTACAGCTATGGTTGAACTGGCATTTCAGTAATAAACCCTTTGTAGAGGGTTAGATGTTAATGCAAATCTTTTATCGTTACAAATATGAATCAGTCAGCAACAATAGGGAGTGACTTCAATAAACGGACACTGGGAAACCTGGTTGGCTGAATGCTGATACCATGGCTCCAAAAACGCTGACATCATACCACTAAAATGTTTGCCAGGGTGGTACAAGTCGAGGATGTAGTTTGTTGGTTGGTTGAGGGAGGAATGCTACTTCTGGATCAGCCAGCACCGTAGGTCAGGCTGGCATATACTGTGAGGGAGGGAAGCAGGCTGAAATGGATTGACATCTTTTAAAAGCAGCCTCAATCTGTGCCTGTATTTCATACAGGCACCAAAGCCCATCGCGTTATGGGCCTCCGTGGCATCATGGGTCCAGCCCTCCGTCTTTACTCCAGTGAAGCCCACTGTGGTACATATGAGTGTCTCCCAGTAAAACTGATACAACCCTTTGTGCTCTGTTTCAGAAGAATGCTGTTCATGCTGTGTGGAGAATAGAAGTGTCTCTGTATTGCATGTAGAGAACTGAACAAAAGGATTTGTATGCCAGAGCTTCTTGTCTCATTCTTTGCCTGCCCTTTCTTTCCAAGGGAGTTACTTCAGCTGTGCTCCTCTGAGGGATAAAAGACATCCTCATGGGAAAGTGAGGTCATCTCCTGTTGCAAAGAGGAAGCGAAATGCTGATCTCAGGTTTGGATTTGAAGTATTTTAGTGGACACCTGAAGAACCCTTCTAGGTGTGGCTCTCTGAGAGTAGAATCTCAGGTATAGTCCCATAGGGATTTCCTTCCTCTTCTCCTTGAGGCAAGGGACGGAAGGAGCCTCGGCTTCATCACCAAAGCTTAAGGTCCTTACTTAAGGAATTTAATTGGCTGTTTTGACTTAGGTTTTATCAGGATTTAGTCTTTTAGAGGTCCATCTTTGGAGTACCTGGTGCAAGCTCAGGAGGGGTACCAGCATGGCTGGGGATCTGAAGACAAGCTCACGAAGATGTGACTGCACGTGGAGTGGAGAAAGGGGTTGATTGTGGATCCTGCCTACAAGGGGTCATGAATAACAAAGATCAATAAACATTGGTACAAATTCTCCTTCCATTAAGTAGTATCACATATTAAGTAGTATCACATATTAAGTAGTATCACATATTAAGTGTTATCACATCTGTCAGTCATTATAGAGTTTATGTTGTCACTTAGATTATGGGGCTCCCTTTCTGCTGAGTTTCACTAATTCCGTTTTAAACTCTGTCCGTGACACCAGCTAGTAAACTCACAGAAACATGTTTTTACTGCTATGGTCCCATAGCACCGGACGTGATAAGACTCTTGCGACAAACTAGTAATTTCTTAGTAGAGGCCTTGTCCATTTGTAGGCTTAGTTTAGATTTTCCGCATCTTTGTCAAACCATGGTGTCATCTTCAGTTGAAAAACTGCCAGTAACTGAGACTTCTTCCTGTGTGATAAATGTAATGTCACTTAGTATGGTGGGACCGAAGAGGACATTCACGAATGAACCATGAGTAAGCAGGCTCCATTCCCTACTGTAAGTCCATTACAAAATGACATGGTAGAATTTGGTCTGTTTGGCTGCTTTATGGTTTATAGAAATTTAAACCTGAAAATATCTAGCTTTTATTATTAGAAAAGCTCTTGTAGTTGAAGCACATACTCTAAGTGGGAACCAGGTGAAAACACACATGGCATTTCTCAATTTCAGTTCATTTTGTTTAAATTTAGAGTACTGTTGGATGGCTTTTTTGATGTTTGTTCTCTCAATAGGCACATAAGTCGTATCTGCCTGCATGGTCTGTTTACTTTTTAGGTCACATTTGACACATATATGTGTTAGTTCAGGAGTGTAATCACTCAAACTTGTTGCTGGTTTCAGGGAACTCTTTACTCAGGTCCTTGTGAATTGAATTAAATGGCTAAAACATTAATTTGTTGTGGAAAGTAAACAAATAAATAGATCCATGGATATTAGGCCTCTAACTAAAAAGTGAGAACCGGAGAGATGGTTCTTTGTTGTATTTCTGTCTGGAAGGCCAAATGTTCCAAGTGTTCGAGACAGCCCTCTTGTCCCTAAATTTTAAGAAGCTGAAATTAGTAAGGTCCTTCTAATGCTGGTGGAGGTATGCCCAACCTCTGAGGTATTTGCAGTTTGGAGTCAGTATTATTGAGACCTGTAGTTTAAATTAAGTGATTTCCCATGTTGAAAAGGAACAAGAGCATTTCCAAAATCGTAATATTTTAGCATGTATATGCAAAATCTATAGGTGTTCTTGATGAATAACAATGCACTCTGACAGCAAAGAATCAACACAGAAAAATTAGGTCACAGCAGCTTGCTTGCTCTTTACACTGTCATGGTTGATTGGTTATTCTCATCACCCTTTGTTTAAAATCATTTCAGAATTAATTGGCGTTCATTAACGCAAGTCTTTGTAGCAGAATTGCAGAAACAGTCATTAATGTAGCTAATAAACATAAAAAAGAAAAAAGGATCCTATTACCAGGTCCCTACAGGCTGTTAACTAACATTTTGAATAAGAATACATAAACATAAATTAAACATTTTTACAAACTGCTAAGGATGTGGGAATTCAGCATGGTGGTCTGTAGTAATGCTTTGAACCAATTTGTTCTATTACGCCGATTTTTTAAGGTTTCTGCTCTAAAGATAGTGGTCCTGATTAGCTTAGGCTTTTCCGCAGTCATGCAGGTTTCTTAAGACGTTCTGTCTACCTCTGCCAGCTACTAGAGATGAGGCTCTGATCCTTCTTTCCTGAGTTCGGTGAGTGTTTTTCTTGAGGAGTGTAGAGGTTCAGGTTCCTTTTGTGATGTTTCGAGAAGAAATGGGGCGAACTTGGAAGCCAGAAGTTTTGGTTGAGGGCCCAGCAGCAGACACTGACCGGTGCAAACACCACCTGCTTCGTTTCTGTGGGTGAAGGTTGGTCGCTGACTTTATCTGGGTGCTTTGCCATCTGAGTTTCATGTCACCTTGAGTTAGACCACCTCACTAAAATGCGATCTCAAATTTGCTGTGTGTTCATGACAGGATTTCCCTCGTTTGGGCTCTTGCCCTGATCTGATGGAATATGCAATTTAGAAGGCACTGCTGCATCTCTTAAACACCCCCCCTGCAGCCGTCGTTTCTAATGGATCTCTCAGGTTTGAGGTCCGTTAGTGGTCGAGTACAAGACACGCAGGAAAAGTCACCTCTACTGTGTCCCCTGGCACGCATGGGAGGAGTGGGGGGGTACGATAGTGCATGTGCACCTGTGGGTCCTGGAGCATGTTCCTGCCTGACCCCTTGCAGGTCTGTGGGGCTGCAGCAGGTCCCAGTGCTCTGGCACAGGGTCCGCGGTTGAGCCGTTTGAGGAGGACAGGCTCATTCCTGTGCTCGCAGGTACTTGTCACCCAAAATAGAGCGAAACGGTGCTTGTGCTGCCTGCTTCACGTGGAAGGGAACGGTGGGTGATGAAAGCAGCCATGGTGCTGGGCATGCAGCAGCAGCTCCCAGCCCGAGCTCTGGCTGGCTCTTTGGGAACTCCTTCCAGCTGGTGACAGCTCCTCACTGCCCATCCGTTTGGCTGCAGCGCGGGCAGCGGGCGATGGAGCTGGCAGAGGCGGCCAGGCCGGCTGCGTTCTCCCGGCCTTTCTGCACCTGCACTGGGCTGGCACAGCTGCCTCGCGGGCACCGTTCTGCTCCCCTGAGAGTTTGCAGGACACCTGAGGCCCCGATTTGCAGGCATGATGAGGTACCGAAGCAGCCAAGTGAGCATTGCCTGGGAATGAGTGAATGGAAATGCCAAATTATTTATCCTGAAATGTTGTAGACATTGAAATGGAGCCCGAGTGAGGGACAATTGGAAAATGTGTCCCCTACTATTTAATTTTCTACTGTCTTTGCTACAGCGTACTGAATATAAAGAGGGTAATTTGCAGACGAACCACCTAACGTAGTTGGTTGGTATATTTTGGGGGTCTGTAAATTCTGAACAGCATTGACTGATGCCCTTCTACCTTTGGGTAAATGCAGGGTCTCCATGCAAATGCAGTCTTGGCATACGCAGTAAGTTACAAAAACATTCAAAATACGAAATCAACTAGACAAATATATTGCTTTGTATGTCTGACTCTTGATACACGCTGTCTGTATACGTTCTGACATATGCAGAGAAACAGGAAGGCTTGCCAGTGATCCGTGTACATTACTTTTTATAGCATACAATTTCTAAGAATCCAAGCCTTAAGTAGGATACGATCGGTAAAGGGACAAAAAAATATATTTACCCCTACAATTAAAATATAATAACAGAAAGACTAAAAATTGTTTTAGTCTGACTTTTGTTTATTGACTAGAACATATAAATGGCTTTAGGCACTACTAAACAATAAAAAAAATGTGGCTTACTATTGGGTCTTTTATCCATTTTAATTTATTTTGATGCTGCATGCAGTTTCTGAATATCTTTTGTGGGTTGTAATAAAATAGCCGCAGTGCAATTTTGCATGTATGTCAAGCGGTGCATGACCTGATATGCAAATTTAATACCAAGGTGCCAAAACTGAATTCATAATGTTTCACATCTACAGAGCTGTTTAAGGCAGTTTAGAAATCAATGAATATGTAATATGAAGGTGATAAGACCTAAATAAAACCCCTATTTATCTACTATGAAAAGTATTTATACACAGAATATTTAGCACAAGCAGAAAACGGACAGAGTTTCCAATTATATGGTTTGCATAAACAAATGTTGAAGCATGTGCTTAGAATAGATAATAACATAGCTAGTTGCTTTGCCTTATACGTTAGAAATGTTTACAGATGTCTCTCTCAGTATATATATAAAATGAAACACTAAACTGAAGCAGCTTTTGAAGAAAACCTCTTTGAGGTCTCTTACTTATTTTTAATTTACAGTATATGGGGTGCTTCATTATAGGGTTCTGTTACCGGTTTTCAGGTTATTAAAGATCAGTGAAATAAGATACACTTTTGTGAAGTCTTGTAGTTTATGGTGAAATAAGGGACATAAATTTAACTGGTAATAAATAAGAATCAAATGTTTTCCATCTGCTTACCTTTAAAAGCAGAGAAGATCTAATTTTGGAAGCATTTCAACTTTTGAGATCTTTTCCTGAATTGATGAACTGATTGTTTCTATTGTTTTGTCCAAAAAGTTAATCTAATAAGGTTTCAGGAGTTTACCAAATGCTGGTCGTGAATTAGATTGGCCTTTCATTCAGCATACTTCTATGTGGAGGTGGACTGGGAATCCAGATCTTGACTGATGGCAATCAGTGCCAGCTATACCACCGAAAATATATACTGTCTCCCCACGGAGGAAGAGAGAGTATGTGCGTTTGATTGGCTGGCGGCATTGTTTTACAGCACCCTGCCAGTCAGCACAGAGAGACATTTATATCTCTTGGCTTGAAATAAGCTGCTACAGTAATGACTACTACAATGTGTTGAGCAATCAAGAAAAATGTAGGGGTGCAGCAGGTTTTGAAAAATGTCCATCATGCCATATGCGTGCTGCTGGTATTTGGAAGAGATTTTACATCCACCTTGCTAGAGGCCAAGGTCCATCATAGGAAAAGCCAGAGCGTTAGACTGACAGATGAAATCATGATTGGAAATAGATACTAATTAATCTTTGTTCTTGGGTAAGAAACTAGAGAAAACTCAAACCCCAGAAGTGGGCGTTGGTTTTGACACCTGACCTTAAATGAGCTGGGGTGTAGTTTTCCACTGCTGGTCAACAGCCTCTTGACTTAATGTCTGGAACCTCAACAAGGGTCTAAAGTTCACAATAAATTTGAACACCTTCTTTAGTCTGATCAGATACAGATGGGCAGAACTGGGAGGTAGAGAATCATGAAGAAGATCTTAGTTTTTATCCCTTGTGTGGCTACTACCGCGTGAAATTGCTGCCTCCCTCTGAGAAATGAATGATGGGGTCATTTTTTGTTTCTGCATGAGGGGTTGTCTACGTTTCTTCAGCAGGTGCTAGAACCATTCATTTTTACAAAGTTTTCTTTGGCTTGTGCCACTATTTATTAATAAGAGATTGCATAAGAAAAAAATAGCAACCAGCATTCTGTGAGTGGTGTACTTTTCTGAAACTCAGTTATGTGCAAAAGCCTCAGATTAATTCTCTGTACCAAATATGCTGCAATTAACTTTCCGCAACTGAGGGGATGGTGCCACTTTCCTTGGAGGGGAGGACAACAGAGCTTCCCTTGCTCAGAGGAGCCCCGTAAGAGATTTGTTTTAGAAGGATCTGTAAATGGAAATATCCCTGTGGTTCCCTTCACAAAATTCGTTTTGCATTGCCTTCATGGTCCTGACGAGTGCTGAGCTCTCCCAGGGGTCTACGTCCTTTCCTATCCCAAAAGAAACGTGCAGTCAAGGACCACATTCAGATGAACCCTGGAACCATACTGTGGAGAGATTGACCTTCCTCCTCCACAGAAACAGGATGTGCTTGTAAGGAACTGTTGTGTCCCCCTTTGGTTGTTCAAACGCAGCCACTGAAGGGACTGAAAGGCCAAAACTTAAGAATTGATAGAGTAAATAGATGAACTGGAGTATATGTAGTTTAGTAAATAAGTGAAATGGAATGTATTAGATTTTTCCAAATTGAAACGAAACATATGGCATTCTCAGGAATATTTCTGGTTCTTAAATATTTTTCTGGAATAGAATGTCATATTATTTATCAATTTATCTTTAAAATTAATGGGCATATGATTTCCCTGGAGTTTTTATTTTGATCTTGGCTATGTTTATCCCTTTCTGACTTAGATACAATTTTTTTTCTTTTTTGAAAAACAGAGTTCTCCATGGAATGCAAATTCTGTTTCCTAACCAAGTCACCGAGCACAGGATAATGTTATAGTAAGCAGTTTGGGTCATTTTTCTCCAGAATCATCATTTCCCTCTCCAGCCTCTTTCACAGAGCATGGAGGAGAACAGCAGGAGTAGTCGGTGGTGCAGAAAAAATGGGATGGGGCGGTAGACAACCACTTTCCTTTGTGCAAATTCTGTGTTCCCACTGGAGTGTCTGGGCTGTAGTAGAGACCTGAGCTTTAATACCTGTTCGTTCCTGATTACAGCTTTGAGGTTAGGTGAAAACTCCATCCTCACACCAAAACAAGGTGGTTTTGCATTGAGCACTGAGCTACTTAACCTTTCTCCTTGCAAACCCTAAACCAGCTGTATTAGGTGTGGCTTCAAATTTTTCATAAATTTTGGATAAGCAGTTGGACATGGATCTACAGCGCAGTGACTGATTAGTCAATGCCTCTGAAAATAGATAGGAAGTCTTCGCCTGTCAGTGAGAACAGAGACCTTCTCTGACATTAGACTTCCCTTGGGATTTCCTCTTGTGCAGAAGGGTGCGATGCACCTTATACTAGTCTCTATAAAGACTCGAGCCACCAATTCAGTGAAGCCTGTTCTCAGAAAATCTATTCCTGTGAAGTTCATTTTGTCATCCTGGATTATTGTCTACTTCCTTGTTCAGTGATATCAAAACTAATAATTAGGGAGACTGATCTCCTTTGGAAAATATTCCTAAAACTGGGAGTATTTTTGTGTTACAGGTTTACACAGTGTTTTAGTGACAGTTTTGCTGCTTTGGAGAATTTCCATCCAGAATATCCGTAATTTTCTTGGCAGCTTAAACGTCTTTATTTGTGATTTTTCTGTCCATGTCTTTTAATCAGTGTCATGCTGTGAAATCTGCCATTTTTGCCATGACCAACCCATGAAATTTGTCATTGCTGTTCCTGTGATTTGCATGGGACTTGCTCTATGATTAGCAAGCAAGGTTCACAAGTGTATGTTTTATTTGCATGGATCGCTGCTCTCCAGAAAATACATGGCCTCTTAGTCTGGCCCCAAAACTAGACTGTAGCCTGAGGCTTAATGTTTTGAATATTAAAGGATAGTTATCTCAAGTCGCAGTTACGCTCGTTTCTGGAAGTGGTCATTAGGTTCGGCACTGTGGTGCTGTCAGTACCTGAAATGCCTGGGTTCATCACTTTTGTTTTTCAGCTGGCTTATATCTGCTCAGCTTGGCATATAGGGAAGCAACACAAGGCTTCTGCAGAGAAGAATTCAGATGCTTTAAGAGTGTGTCACGCAGCAAAGCAGATTACCGTAACAGGCTCAGCTAAGGTTTGATTCCCCAATTTGGAGCGCAAAATCTGTAGGAGAAAGTGAGGCTTTTACTGTTTGATATATAGTAATTATATAATGAATTATACTGATATACAGTGAATTATATTTTTAACACTGAAGCACTGTCTCATGAATCTTTTGGCCCAGAAAAAGATAGTATGTTTAGTTTAACAATGAGATGATATTTTGACATTTATTTAAAAAAAAAAAAAATTAGGTTTGGCTTTATTTGAAGTGTGTGGTCAGAATGAATTCATTTGCTCTTACTGGAAGAGTACTTATCATAATGGATTCATGTGGTATCCATGTGCTTGTCTCGTGTTCTTTTTTATACACTTCCCTCTAATTCCATCTCAATGCCACTTTAATTTAGCATTAGTTAATGGACTCCACATAAAGGTTGCTCATTTTTTATCTGGATTCTCCAACTAAATTTCTGATATTTAAAACTGCTATGCTGGATAGGAGAGCACGAAACAGCAGCACTTTGAAAAATTAACAGAGTTATCTTCCTTTTTGTCTGTTGATCCCCTTTTACTACTTTACAAATTAATAAACAAAACAATAAGGGGCTAGAGATAGTCATGAAAAATGAAATACATTGATGGAAGAGATTGAGCAGCTTACCGACACATGCCAGTCATCAGTGATTCTTGGGCAGCATGGAAAGATGGGCAGATCACCACTGGTGGGCATGGTAGGTCAAGAGTGAATAACATCACCAGTTCAGCAGAGGAAAGGTGCTTATATTAGGAGTCGACCTCTGTGTGCTTTGTGTAGCTGACAGAAGTAACCTCTTGCTGAGGCTGAATGAGGAGACTAACTGCCCAAGTTATATGATCTCATTTCTGGAGACATCTGCTTACCTTGGACACGCACCTAAAGCTAAGGTGGGTGGTGGGAATATCTCCTAATATAAAAAATCCACAGAGGTCCATCCAGAGTTATGTAGTTCATTTAGTTGTAATCTAGATTTCACACAGTTTTCCCATTGACATCTCTAGGGTTTGAGTTCGGCTGGATGGACCTACAGTGTGGTGTGAGACAGCCCTACATAAGCCAAGGTAGAAAAGATCCACGATGATAGCCAGTCAGGAAAAGAAAATAGTTCAATGACTAAATTGGCTCCAGTTGTTTATTATCTATTATTTATTATCCCATAAAAAGGCTTTATCCAATAAGACTGGAGCTGCATTTTCATAGGGCGTTTTAAACAAAAGTGGCTTCATGTCAAATTTATGCTGGAAAGGTCAACATTAGTTTACATCAAAGGTTTGGGTTGTTGAGAAACAATAACATAAGGTCATAATTTCAGCTTGTTTGAAGAGCTGCAATGAGCTGTTTGCCAGAGATTCGATCTCTGGTAAACAGGCCCCTCTAGGCTCACTTGGAAAAGCTTGCAAATGGACTGACGCTCTTTGCCCATTAGGTTCAGGATGAAAAGCAAGCCTGAAAGCTGCCAGTGTTTATAGACAAAAGTTGGGTCTTATTTCTTTTCTTTTCTTTCTTGTCTTTTTTTTCCCTTTTTTTAATCTTGAGAGTGAAATCACTTAGAGAAACAAAAAATGATGGAAGGTGGAAAGAAGGGGAGTAGGTAAGAGGAAAGGGTCATGACATTTAGACCCCAGCTTAATCTAGCTTTACAAGTGCATGGTGCAACTGAAAGTTGCAATAAAAGTAGTTGATCCTAAGGGGCCTTTTAAAAAATATGTTATAAACTACAGGCTGGAGCCCCTTTACATCAGGTTGAGAAGGGGTCAGAATTGAAAGCTTCCCTCCGAAAGGGAGGAGGAAGCCCTTGCTTAGCTGCAGGAGGGGCTTTCCAAAGTGCCAGGCCAGCAACTCTTCCCAAAGCTGGAAAGAGCCCGTTGGGTCTTCTCCGAAGGTTGCCCATGGCTGGCTTTGCAGGCTGGTGTGCCCTGGCCTGACGCAGCCCTTTTTTCAGAGGGTGGAACGCATGTGCTTTCCTGCAGATATGCAGCTGTCCTGTCGCTGCTCATGGGTTGGTGGAACGGGTTGCCCGAGTGCTCAGGCAGGAGCAGGTGAAGGCACTGCCCGTTCTTCAATCGTGGTCAAGGTCTCTTTCATCCCTGAATAGTAACGTTTCTCTCAAACGCACCTTTCAGTTGCTTGGAGACTATTGAAATGTTGAAAGGACCTTGTCTAACACAGGCAGTGCAGCTGTTTGTCAGGCTTTAGGAATCCATGTGTCACATTTGGAGTGATGTAATTTCCATGCTTTCACACACATGGAAACTATAATATCTCATTACAGATGGAGGAGTCCAATGATTAACATACTGAAGAAGGTTGTCTAATTCCATGCAGTTCAAGAACTACCTTTAACAAAAGAAAGCAAGAACAATGGAGTTGTGATGATGTCTTTAACTCTGAGTGAACTTCATGAGCCTCATTTATTGGGGTGGAATACTGGGCCTCTGGGGCTTGTTGAAGCTCTAGAGTCCCTTAGGATCCAAGTGACAGACCTTATATTGGGAGTATCCAGTAATTACCCAAATCCTTTGAGTACTCACAGTTCTGATTTTTACTTTAACATTGCTAGTGGTACTGATTTTTAAGTTTCTTCACAGGCTTCTATTCATTACCCCTCAGTGATGTGCTAATTAGAGCAGCCAAATACTACAAATGAGTCTGTGTTTGCGATTTTTCAAGGACTGGAGTCTAATAATTTTCTCCACCACTGTAAAGATGTCATGAGGTAATGTGTAAAGTTATGCCATGGGAAACTAAACAGAGAGAGAGGGAGATAAAGCATTCAAGGGTGTCTGATTTACCTCCTCTGAACACAGTCATGCATTCTGGGCTGGAATAGCTGGTGCGCACAGGGTGCTCTGCAGCCTTTGCACTTTCAGTTGCATCAGTGTTTTTTCCCTCCTAAGAAAGAGACATACTTTAATACTCATAAACATTTATTTAATCATTTGAGGCTGGAAAGGGGCACCTCCAGAGAGGCTCCACACAAATGTCTGTTCTTCGGAACAGGCAATAAACAAAGTCTGCTGTTAGTCTGCCAAAACCCAAGATCCACCTAACGAGACAAAAATCTAGGAATAGGGAGATGCCCAAAGAAAATACACGGATTCAGTCTCTCTTCCCCTAAAATACCTTCCACAATAAAGCAAAAATAATCTATTTTCTTTTACAAACAAGCACTTCAAAGCAGAGACACTTTTCTTGCAAGTCTGGCACTAGTGTTTTGAAGCAGCTGAGCACAGTATGGCAGCTCTGCGACACGTGGCAATTCCACCAGACTTGGGAAAGCACAGGATAAGGAAATTCTGCTGTCGGAAGTTAGATTTAATTCCTTGCAGTGTGCTTCATCTCGCCAGATTTCAGGCACTTAATGTAAGGCATTTTGTCCAAGATTAGGTTGTCTTCTCTAATCGGGTGAGAAGAGTTAGTGAGAGATCTCACCTGCCTTGTCGGTCTGGCTTGAAACTGCATTTCAGTGTCTATTGATCTAGTTACTGTACCTTCCAGTAAGGGTTAAAGTTTCAGGTGTGTTTCCTCATGGGAAGTGGTGGGATCTGTTGCCCCAAAGACTAGCACTAGCACTTCGTTATGGGATTTATCTGTGGTTAAACTAATGGCACAGAGCAGCTTTGCGCATGTATGAAGTTTGGAATTTTTTAGCAGAGGAATAACTCAGCACAACATGCAGGCTTCCCATCTCGTCCCTATGGAAATTTGCCTTCAATGCCTTTACCCCATGCTGCAGTATCACACCTAACGCACAACAGAGACAAGCATAACTATTTGCTCATCCACTTCAGGACTGGATAAAACCATTTTGTAAAAAGTCATCCTGCTTTTCTTGAACACAGTGGCAAAAATCGCTCCCTTCAGCAGTTTGGAAGTGAAAACTCTCCTCTCCATTGCCTTTTTTTGTGTGTTCCTTGATGCTTTATAAAAGGGTTCAAAATCTGTTCTCTAACACTATTTGACTAGATCTATGATGATGTATGCCAGAACATGTCAAAATAATTGTGTGGTGACTATTCTGGGTTAAGGAGAATCATATTTAATGTTACTAATTTTCCCATTATTTCACCCATAAAAATCTTTCTAGCAGCAAAAGTTTTATTGCACTGTATTTCAGAGTCTCTAATTTATTCATGGGATAAATGTTTCATGTAATGAATTTTCTAGTAAATGTATTCTGAAATTCATACAGAAGCAGGACCACTGTAAAACTGCACACAGCTGAGCTAAAAGAGATGGATTTGCCCCGCTGGAAAGTTTGGAGGGCAAATCCTGTAGCTTTCTGCCCTTATAACCCCAGTTTCTTCTTTAAGGTTTTGTAGGACTTCAACAGCTTTATTGTAAAAATGCTACTGCCACATAGAACACAAGTTAGATTTTGAGTTGGTTTATATGTGCAGCCCTTTGCACTAACAGAGTATTATTAAGCCCGCTGTTTGTCTTGATCATGAGCTTAACCGTATCTTTTAGTGTTTAAACTGAATTGTCTTTGTTCCTGTTTCACATCTTGGCACTCACAGGTAGGGAGCAAGAGGTCTTGAAAGCCCTTTTGATAGAATAAGGCACCGTTACAGCCATGCATAGTGTTTGAAGACAAGGCAGAGAAGAGCTCTGTAGAGACTGATTCCACTGTCTTTCGATTGATGTCCTGTTTTTCTTATGCTACAAGTGGCACCTGTATGAAGTAACATGTACAGAGCAGCACATAGGTCATAAGGACATAACCACAAACTATGTATTAGTGACCTCAGGTTTCTCCCTGAGTCCGTGTAAAGTCATTTGGTTATAAACTGTCTCTTGCTGCGTACACCTTGTACCAAACGCGGTATTTCTACCAATCTAAAAACTTCACACTCCTACAGCAGAGATGTAAGCAACAGATGTTCCTCCAATGCCTCATGCTTTAACACCAGCCAAAATTCCTTACCTTAGAGATTAAGCTTCTCAGGTCTTACTAAAAAGGCAGCTCTAACCATATTGTGCTGCATTGGTGAAAAATTTGTGGATAAAACTGGTCTCGAATAATACCATTATGTCACAGGGCACTTATGCTCAAGCCAAGTAGGTTTCAGGGACAAATTCACTGCCAATCAAATTGGTTTTTAATGACTTGCAGCAATGCAGATCCACCCTACTGCCATGTCCTGTAAAATATACACAGTGGCCAACATGGACATAGTCGTTAGCCGCAGTCACCTCTATACCGAAGTCACACCCGTATATTTCTGACTCTAGGTAGGAGAAAATACTGAAGTGGCACGATTTGTAAAATGCTGTCTATTTAACAAAGATCAGAATAATAAAAACTGAGGGATCAGATCCTAAACTGCAGTTAATTGATGTCAGTGATACCAGTCCAGTGTATCAAAAAGTCCACAGTCCACTGTTCCAAATTAGTCACGGTTCTGCTCCATAATCTTCAATATGGTCCAGGCAAACATCTAGCGGTAATCAGAGAAAAACAGCATTACCAGTCTCTGCGGTGGAGTGGACATCAGTAATCTGAATGGGTACCGTCTCCCAATGTCATTTCTTTAAGGCTGCCGCTTAAATCAATGAGGTAACCGTAACCCATTCCAGAGCTCTGTTTTAATATTCTTTCTAGGGTATGGAAATCGTAGGATGTGAATCTCTGAGTGACCAGATGCATAGGAGCGGGTATTAAACTGCTACAATCTAATTGATATATGCTGCCATCAGTTCTGACCCAGGTAATAGCACAGCTAAAACAATTTCGAGTGGCTTGAAACATCCCTGGAGTACTTACTGCAGTGATATAAAAATCTTGAAGCAATGTGTCTTAAGTCCTGTAAATCATGTTAGACTTAATGAAACCTTCTGCAAGAGTACTCCGTGTCTATGATGCATTCAGCTGCAGTCTGGTGACATTCTGTATCTGGGTTTAAGAATTATGTGAACTTTTGATGATGTGCTATAGCTGATAGGATTGGAGAATAAGGATTGCTTTTTAGTGGTTTGTTTTTTGTGGAGATCCTAATAATTGCAAAGGAAATTCCTGAGATCCAATGTATTTCATCCTAATGTTTTGATTTCTTTTGCCCAGAGGAATTTTTCCTTATGAAAACTTTGAAACCAGGGATGTGTCTGTTGTGTACACAATATCTGTTTCACCTGGGTTGATACAATTGAGTCAGACCAACTTCATACTCATGTTGCTCCAGTACATAAAATTTATCTGCCTTGTATTTACCAGTGAGCTGTAAATGTTGTCCTTTGGAAGGGAAGTTGCTAGATAATGACAAGAGGAAGATAACAGGTGAGACTGCAAACACATAGGCATACATTCTCCCCTCCATATGCACACATAAATCCTTTTGACATTAATGAGGACAGCATGCATGTAGCGAGAAGCGGACAAGACTCCCTAATAAAAGTTAAGCAATGTGAAGCACTTAAAATGCTGTATCAGACCCTGTTTTAAAATATTTTCTTATCATTACTACTGTGCTTAACATACACAAAGGTCTTCATCCCTTATAAATTAGGTTGTGCCGAGAATTTCCCCAATTTTTACTTCCGTAGTGGTTTTTATTGGTAGAAGCTTACTGCTGGAAAAGCAGCAAATTCAGCTCTGTTATTCCAGAATATACCTGCAATAGATGAATTCAGCAATCCCAGAGAACTTCCTTTGTTCAGAGTTTCAGAGCTGTGCAGCTGAGAGCTGTACTCCACTCTAATGCACGCTTCTATCCCGTGTATTCAGGTAACGCTGGGCAATTTCAAATTCTTGTTATAGAAGGGGAGTGGAACAAGCTAAGGGACCCTAAAAAGAGCCTGAGTTTCACAGAAAACATTCAGCTATTTTGAAATTCAAATTGGACTTCCTCTAATTAAGCCACACAGACCAATAATCATTTTGGAAAATGTGGTTTGTAATGCCGAAAGTCCTTCCTGCATTTACGACCAACCATTTATCAAACTGGATGTTGTCACTGACAAGCACTTAAAAAAAAAAACAAACCCCGAACCAAAAAAACCCAAACCAAACCAAAAGTTCTTTCTCAAAAAAATCCTAAGACTGCCATAGTTATCTTGACATTTAAAAAAGTAATAAGGTCTTACATGCGCTTATTTGCTTTCTGGTTTCCAAACGAATAAGGGTAACATTCTGCAGCTTTTCTCTGGAACTGTGTAAGCTAGAAAGCTCTTAAATAAATTGAAACTAAGTTCTTTATGTGAATAAATGATGTAGTAGCTTAGGCTTTAGGAGAAGCACCAAATGTCTCAAAACTCTATGTAAATCTGGTGGACTAGCACTGTTTCTTCAAAGGCAGTAGATATATTCTAATGCTTACTAGATAAAGGTAAATGCCTTTAAAAAAATAATGTTGTTGCTATATTAAGAATGTAAAGGTCCTTACTCCTGTAGTTGACCTGATAGCAGCAAGTACTTCTTGACTTCATAAATAAGATGTTTTGTTTCATAAAGGGTCTCAGAGTGCATCTTTTCTTCTAAAATTACTTTAATCTTAATGAACATAGTGTTGTTTTATGGTGTAACCCACTGGGCTGTTCTGAAAGGAACTGGCATGCATGTACGGAGTGGACTTTGGAGGGCAAGGTATGGAAAGAAGCTGCCATTTAATAGAAACAAACATTCTGGGTGTAAAGTTCTCCAGTCCTATAAATATTAAGCTTCATAAAAACAGAGCCTGTACTTAGTTCTTTAGTGTCTCACTGAATTGTGTCTTTTTAAACCCTTTAGACACATTAAACCAGTAGTACACATAACTCTGACTTCTTGTCAGGAGAAGTTTTTCTCTTGAGTTCTGCTCATGGGCTTTTTAAGCGGGACCCTGGCTTTGCCTCGTTGAATCTGGAACCGTCGGAAGAGGGAGGCAGAAGCAGCGGAGCCTTCTGTGTGATAATGAAACAGGGAGCACACCTTGGATACCTACTGGCTTTGTCAATAAGACTGTAAGAAATGCTGACAGCTCCCACCACTCCATGCTGTCTGGAATTCCTCCTCTGTTTAGGCTTTATTGTCATACTACCTTCATTATTGCTGTTAATCAACTTGGTCAATTATTACAACTCTTGAGCTATCTATCAGTAGTGTACCAGCTAAGTCGGACAGAGGAAAGGTCGGTTTGGTGTTCCTGCATCAGTAGAGAGCTGAGCAATGCTGGTTTCTCTCTCTTGCAATGCTCTTGTGGCGAGACCCTGGTTTGGGTTCTGCATCTTCTCTCGTCCTCAGGCTGGGCAATGGGTGTCCTTCAGCCAGGGGCTCTCCTTAGGTGACACCCTGCAGTGCTCTGGCTCATGCAATGAGTTCTGCATGTCACGGTGTTTGTTTGGCGTTGTGGGGGAGTCAGGGTGCTGGGTGTTCTGCTGTGGGTCCATGCGCAGCTGACTCTAGTAATGAGACAGCCTTTATTTGGAAACAAAAGTACAGTTTGTTTTAATAGTATGTGAAAAAGCTTAGAAAGAGAGAGATTTAGAACAATCCACATGCATTTCCATCTCACCACAGGGCTTATTATCCCCTTGGAGCAATCCAGGCTGGCCTAATTCCTTTAGTCACCTTCTGTATATGTAAAAGTCGATAAGAAATCTGATTCCCCTGAGCAGTTCCCACTCTGAAGAGAAAGCCTCCTTCTAAGCAGCGACGGTTTTATGTTCCTGGCCGTCCTGGGTGAAACCTGTCAAGTGTGCTTACTAGAGATAAACCGTTGGGTCTCAGCATATCAGCGCACTGTGCTGCCATGGCTGACCTCGAGCATTTTCCTTTCTTCTCGCTTCTCCTGTGTGTTGACATCACCTTACGCAACTTGAATCAGGGTGATCATACCGTAAAAATTGCAGTTGAACGATCTGGTCAACTTATAATGTCCCGTACATTTCCCTCAGGTTTAGGTACTCAATAGATGTTCTTGAGTGATCAGATCTTTTTTGTAAGTCTGGCCAGACCTCCCCAGTGAAGTGTGCTGATGCTGAATGCTTTTGAAACTCTGGCCCTTATGAGAAACACACAGGCCTAGAGTAGTACTCTTTGATATCTTGTGGATGTATGAGTGAGTAGTTTCTTTTGCTGTCCAGACCACCGTGACCACATCATGAGCACAGGTCTAAATTCCTTAGCACTGTCCTACAGGGCACCTGCTTAGCCGCTGAGTTTTACAGTTTCTGGTTCAAGCCAAATAAAGGATCCATGTCAAATACAGTTAGCTGTGAGAGGTGTCAACAGCCGTAGTAGAATGCATACCTCAAAGCAGTGAGACTTTCTGGATGAACTCTACCTGGTTTTAGATCTTCACCAGCTGATAGCTAAGGTTGCTCTGCAGGCATGTCTCGCCAAAGGCAGCTGTACCCATTAAGAGTGGGGATTTACAAATCTTCTAGTCACTCCCTTCTCAGAGCTGCTTCTTATCCACAGACCATCCCTTCTGCCTCATCTGTCCTGAGTCCCTGCCAGGCTCACAGTGGGGCAGCCCGGTGGGCTCCTTTCAGCACAGATGGAGGCAGCCAAAGTCTCACTCCCCATAGATGCAGAAAAATGGTTCAAACATGCTGGTAGTACCTGTCTCAAAACAGAGTAACGCTGGGCTCTCTTCCCTCACTTGGGACATACTGTGGAATATAATCACCAAATGAAAGAGTAAATCCTCCCTACAGCCCATTCCGAAGGAGATCCATCACACTCGGACACTGTAAACACTAACCTTCTTATCCCAGCCCTTCACATCGCCATCCTCTTCTCCGCTTATGATATCCATTTTTATCTTTCCTGTTACATCACTCCCACCACACTGTATTAATCATCTGGCCACTATCACGTTACACTTAGTAAATGAACAAGATCTAATACAAAAATCCCTCCAAACCAGATGACTTAATACTCTTTTATGCTTAACTCTTTATTTTATTCCACAGATGTGTTGCAAACACTCATGAGTGTTCTGTAGTGGATGATATGCTTTTAACAAAGATAGTTTAGAAGATATGTAATTTATATAAGCTATTTTAAATACCTCTGTTCTTTGCTGTTTGATGGATTATTGTACATCCTATCTTCATTGTAAAAAGGCAGAAAATTGCTATTTTTGTGTGCAAAAAAGGACAGACCCCACCAAGTTCTAAGCCTAGTTTAACATGGGGCTCTAAGGTGAGGAGATGTCCTCAGGGCACTCCGTGTCAGAGCTGGGACAGGCACCACTAATCATAGCCACAGTATTCCCTTTTAACTGAAATACGCCGTTTTCAGGGGCAAAATGAATCACCTTCAGGAGCACAAGTTCAGTTCTGCTGGGAGTCACCCCCCCTTGTCTGAGCCTCCGTTTTGTCTGCTTTCATATTCTCTGATGCAGCGTCACCTTCTTATGTGCATTTTGTACCTCGTGCAAAGTTGAATTTGCTTTTGATATTTCTTGGCCCTGCAGAGCTCTGGTGCCCAGATGAGGTTGCCATGCCTGAAGTCAAACCTTGGGCTTTGATAGATGGATCTGCTATCCCATTTCCTCCACAGGACCTTGCAGTTGGGTTCTGCAACCCCTTTGTGACCCACTGTCTTTCCACGGTGTCCCAGGTTTTCATGCATGCTCCCAATGCTCACTCTCTGTGAGCATGCTGCTAACTTATAACTTTTCTTGCCATGAGTGCCACCAGGTGAGCAAGGACATCCTCGAGGCACATCTGCACAGCCCGAGGCAGTGTGTCAGCATGATGCAGTGTGGTATCTCCCTACTCTGAGAGGCAGCGAAGGTGCTGGGCACCCTACAGCTGTATGAGCACTGTGCTTGACTGGGCTGAGGTACCCCAGTGCTCCAATGAGCCGATACATCAGGCAGCATTAGCAGGTAGCTCTCTGGAGTCTTTTGTTGTACTCTATAGATACACCACATCAATACCACAGGTCGTTTTCAGTGTTAACTCCAACTTGTCAACCCTTGCAGTTTGATCCCAAAATGAATGTAGAAAGAAGCCTGAGATGATAGAGCTTTCGGTTTGATACACAGAGAATGCCCCAAATCCCTTCGAGCCCTGTGCGGACGTGTTCTATGGGCTGTGACACATCACTTGTGCTATGGGAAACAAGCCATTAATGAGAAGATGCCTAGGAGAGAGAAGTAACGGGATTTCTGAGTGGGATTTTGATAGAGTTGTAATAGGCGATTAAAAAACCCTCCAATAATCCCCTTTATTTACTCACAGAAGAATCTTTACTTTCATTGTCAAGAAAGAGTATGGTCATTTAAGTGAGACTCACAGATTTTCACTGTCTTAGGTTTGCCTGGGAAGTCCTTACATTTGGCTGTCATTTGCTAAAATAGACATGAATTTTTACCTTTCAGATTGCAATTTGTTCACCCAAAACCATTCTACAGAACACATTAGATTTCTAAATTGAAATAATAATGACCCTGTGAAAGATTAAGCTCTGGGCTTTGAACACAGCAGAGGCTTAAAAACACTGGTAAGTAGGTATAGCATTAGGAGATTAAGAGAAAGAGGTTGAACTTTGCATCTGGTGTAGCCACCGTAAAGCTTTCCTGGAAAATGTAAACTGAATTACCCGAGTACTGGAAAATTGCATTTGGAAATAATAACGGTTTCATTTAGTTTTATCATGCAGGCTGACAGCTGGAGGAGACTCGGTCTGTTGCCGAACCCCCAAATCAACAGGTTTTGTCTCTTGACACACAAGGCGGGTGGGAGAAGATGCTCATTTAAGATGAGTAAACAGCCTCTGCTGTGAATTTCTATTCCTTTCATTAAGTCTTGCTCTCTGATCGGTGGCTACGTTCACTTTCTGTTAATTCACTATCTCCTAAATTATAATCATTGAAAACACATTAGGACCAAGAAGGGGAATGGAAAAAGCTAAGTAGACAATCACCTTGTAAACATCTTGTGATGGTGATGGCTATTAAACAGGAACGTTCAGTACCAACTGAGGCACAGGCGAGCTTATCCAGGCAAATCAATGCAAGTTAATCTTTCAGTGTCAGCTGGCTGAGTTTTGGACTAGTGATGAATGCCTTGACTGGAAAGATGAAATGCTGGAATGCCAGGCACTGCTCTGACAGCTACAGATGGTGCCAATTACTGCCAGTAGAGCCTGTCCTGCTGTGAGCCCAAGATGTCTGATTTGTGGTCACAGAAAAATGAAAAAGAGGTTTCCCAGCTGGGCCTGTCACCTGTCCTATATTGCTCCATAGCAAAAATGGTATTCGTGTTCTAAAATCAAATATCTTTGTATATTTATGCTAATGATCCCACCATGCTAATTACCAGACATATGCCTTGGAAAGATGCAGGCACTATTAGAAAATAGAATTTTCCTTTCCCTTGATTCAAATAAACTTCAGAAATTATACAAAACTTAGAATAAAATGCAGTGTTGAAACACAGGGGAAGGAGGTGAAAGGAGGAGGAACAAGTAATTCGATAGCACGGGCAGACATTCTGTGCTTAATTTTTCTCCATGCAGTTGAAAGGGATTTGCAGGCTGTAAATCAGAACAGAATCTAGCCCGTGGTCTCCAGTCTTACCATACCGAGCTTGAATGTTAATATAAGCCTTTATTTTCCCTTTGTACGTTTGAGCCTTTTTGTGTTTGTTTTTCATGTGCCGTCTTATTCCACCACTACCCGAGCTATACAAATTGTCATTTATTGCACTTTCACATTATTTCCTGCCTCTGTGATATTTAAAAGGATTAGTCTAGACATCTGTGATCTGTAATTGGCTTTTTCCATGAAAGGGGATCAGCTGTAAGAACTTAAGCAACCCAGACTTATTTTACTTGTGATACTTGAAAGCCTTCTGGACAGAGCACCTTTGCTGCAATGATTTACCACCAGGTTACTCAGTGTGCAAACGTAGCTTCAGTCAGCCCTTTGCCATGAATCCACTGTGATTTTATCCACCTGAAAATAGCCCATGTGTTTTAATTAAAATATATTTTGAAGTAACTGGTTCCAGGTTTGACTTGCTTTAGCATTGTGCTGTGGAAGGGGACCCGACAGAATACTCAATCTCAGCAATATACTTCCATCCTGCTTTTATTTATATATTAAATTAACAATAGCATGGTAATTATCCTTATTGGAGCATGAAATACAAATCTGCCTCTTTTTCCTCTGTCCTTGGAACTCATTTACCATCATTTGCCTAACTGTTAAGAGCTAATAGATGGGGGTTGGGGGGCAGACGACTTATTTCCATTTTATTAGACTCAACCTTTGCTAATGAAGCTATTTTCCCTTCAACTTCAAACACAAATGTTTAAGGAAATTTTAGAATTCATTTAACAAGAGTAGCAAATCAGTCGACAAACTGTACTATAAAAGTAACTCTTACAGCAGCTGTGGAGTGGGCCAAAGTACCTTTAGGTCCTGACTTGAACCACAGAGTATTGGTGCTTTCAGAGAAGTGCTCAGTTGCTCCTTGTAATTTCACCGTGTAACTTGGGAGAACAGGTACTGTGAGTTCCCAGTAGCTGTGAATGATAGATGATAAGCCTTCAAGTGATCATTTCTTTAAGTATTTGGGACTTAAATGGTGATGCTAAAATGAGATGAGAAGAATCCACAACTTCTCTTAATTTATATCTTCTTGTCTTTTGTGAAGTGATGAGGAACCTTAAGACACTTGGGAAGTTTGGGAAGACTTTCAGTATGTCCGTAAATTGCTGAAGCTTTCACGTGCCTGTTGTCTGGAAGTGCCATTAGGTTGCAATCTTTTATTTGTTACCAGATTTTCATTCCCCTTCCCATAGTTACTTAACAGTTAAAATCAAATATACAGGTTTTGTTGCCAAAGGTCTCAGTTTCTTGTAGAGCCTCTTGTTTTAGCACATGCCAGTGAAGTCAGTCGTGTTTAGCGGTTCCCTTATTCTGTGTGGGTTGCCTGTATTTAAAGACATTGTCATTGATGTACATGCAAAGAGAATTTGCTGGACTAGTAGTGGGCAGAACCACATAAAAGCCGTTATCTGAGTGTGTAAGAACCAAAGGCTTATTCTCAAGTACATCTGTGGGGATTATAGATTTCATAACATAAAATAAAAAAAGTCTCCCAAGCTCCATTTTTATCGACAAAGCGCAGGTGGTAAAATAGAGAGACGTCACCTTTGAGGCTTACTCCTGCAGCTACTCCACGTGCAAAAGCCGTGCCGTGGCCCCTTCGCGGGGCAGCGGGGCTGGCGGAGGATGCCCGGAGCTGTGGGTGTGATGCGCAGCGGGGTGAACCCAGGGCAGCTTTCCACAAGTCTGTTGTCGAGAGGGCCATTAGGCTGCAACCTCCTATTTGTTACCAGGTTTTCTTTTCCCTACCCCTAATTTCTTAACAGTTAAACCCAGATATATAGGTTTTGCTGCCAAGGGTCTCAGCTTCTCGTGGAGAAATATTTCGGTTGTCTTCTGAACCACTTTTTCATTTCCTGACTGCTGGGAGAAGAAGGATAAAACGAGTGAAAGCCACAGCGGTGGGCCCCCTGAGTACAGCGTTTCTGGGGGCAGATACACTGTTTTGTGTAACATTAAACCTGGGGAGATACTTAACCACTTTGCCTCAGTTCAGCATGTCTAATACTTGGCACAAATCAGCGTATTCGTGTTTCATTCAGCTTGGCTAACAGCCAGCATAGAGACTCTATTTTCATTTTTGAATTTCACTTGGCAGATCCTTAAAAGTCACTGGAGAACTTTGCCTGGGTAATAAAAAGCAACTTTTTTATTGAAAACTAATTATTTTTTTAGCTCCGTGTGCCAGCTGTTTAAAAATGTTGTGGTCACGTTAGCGCATACTTTAATTACAGAGTTCTAGAAAAATGCAGATCCTATTGTGAAATGTTCCTCACAGCAGTTAATAACCCACTTATTTTTGGCCATGTTCAAAATGTTCAAATACACAGATAGATTTTTCAGTTATTATTAAGTATCAATTAACACTAAATGCACAAATACCAGGATAAAGCATGTGCCTGTTTTGGGTGCAAAATTGTGAGTTTAAGGCTGGAAGACCAAGCTTGTGCATATGTGTAAGGGCGTGGATAATACTGAGTGAGGTTTTCAGAAATGCTCAGGACTTCCCAAGTCAGTAGGAACACCAGGCTTGAGGTTCGTTTGAAATTTCTTCTATTCCTAAGGAAGATCCCTTTAGACATCCCTGTGCATCCTTAGGCACCTAAATGCTTGTGAACATCATGTGTGAAAGGACTCCTGGGATGCAGTAATGGGCTCTGCTAGCTCAGAACACAGCGCTTGGCTTGGGAGGAGCCAAGTTAGCTTGTTGAGTGCAGCGACACAGGCCACAGCACCAGAGTCCCAGTTTCTTGGCAGCTTTGTCCCTGAGCTGGACAGGGTCTTGGTCTCAGGAAAAGAATAGGGGTGAGAACAAGAGGATCAGCAGGGAGGACAAGTGCTGCATGAACCAAAGCAGGAGGTCTTTTCTCCTTTGAAGTGAGCACCACAGGGGCGGTGGGAGCTGGGTCCCTCCACGCAGCTGCAACTTGCAGCTTTCAGCGTTCACCCTTCCTGTGCGACCCAGCTTCCTCCGCAGAGGACGTGTTTCTTACAACACGCTGTGTCGCATGAGACTTCATTTTTCATAGTGCCAGCGTCTGCAGAGCATTTGGCCTGCCAGATGCTGCTTCAAATTAAGGATGGGTCTGAGCCAAAATCTTGGGTTCAAACACCTTCAAATTTTGGGAAAGTTTGCATCCCAATTTTATGGCTCTGCTCTATCCTGCTTCATTTCAGTCTTACCTAGTTACAGTTTTTATATTCTCGTGCAACCAGAAGCTGCAAAGAAATGTGACGGGAACAGAGTGGGTGGATGTTCCATGGGAGAATAGTAAAACTTCGCCTGGCTGGAGGCATGCTCACTTTCCTTGGTCAATTTATTGAACATATAAAAAGGATTGTTCAATGGGCAGGAACAGTCCTGCATCCCTACCTTTTTTACGCTCTATTTTTGGTCGTACCTTCCATATAAAAATAAATTACCTTTTGCCTGTTATATTTGAGTCGTTCCCGTAAAAACTAAGGTGTTGCATATATATAAGCAGAATTTTTATATAAGTTTATAAATACTAAGGGAAAATGGCAAAACAGATGGCAAGTCATAAAGCCATTTAAAGGTACTGCTGGACACGCAATACCAGACACGCATGTTTCTTCTCCATAACTTTTTTAATGACTCTTTGAGTTTGTTTCGATTGATCTGACATATTTTTTCCTCTCATTGTTTTGAAATAGGTTGAAGATCCATTTCACCTGTATTCCCACATTTTGAGTGTAAGCATGAGGTGGTAGAATATGTTACCACAGCAAACTGTGTAGGTACAATATTTGCTTATAGTAAGTTATATCTAATTTGTGTCGTTAGAGACAACGGTAGCTGTTTTAAGTAGCCTGTCCTAGAAATAAACAAGATAAAAGAGAAATGGCAAATCATTCTGAACATGTGAATTTCAAAGCTATTTCTTTGACCACAGAATGTGTCAGAATAATGCAGCTAAGGATGTCTTAAAAAACCGAAAAACCCAAACCAGAGTGGCTGTTCTGATACTGTGCAATTTGACGTTTTCTCCCAGGAAATGGGGAAAACCAAGGAGACAAACAGGCTTAAGGTGAAAAGGGAAGGAAAAAAGTGTGTTTTAATGAGACATTTACAAATTGTTCAGCACAGAGAGAGGCACATTATGCTACCGCTTTGTCACCGTAAATATTGCAGATGTCGTTCCTCTGAATTTGTCCTGGAGCATTATTAGAACAAAATATACAAACATACGGCCAAATCTTTTTGTGTTGATATTAATGCCTTTGACTCCATCAAGCTGGAGCAGGGAATCCAGATCTGCCCCACAATCAAATAGTCATTAAGGCCCAAGACTAATTGCTGTGACGATTAAGTCTGTGCAGACACCAGTACGGGTGCAGTAGGTGTCATTTGGCTGGTGATGGGTTTTGCCTGCAACATAGGGAAGAAGCAGCAAAATTCTGGTGCAACCCACATTAGGTGCAAACCATGGATCCCCTGTGTGGCTTACCCAGCCCAGCACACTGCCGGCAGCAGGGCAAGCTGGCACATACACCAAGGCTTTTCCCCGGCAGCTCTTCCAGGGGGACAGGCTTGAGGGCTTCCAGCCAGGAACAGCCAGACATTCAACAGCCACATCCCTACCTGCACTGGGATCTCAGCCCCTTGAGACTGGCTGCTGTTGCAGTCCCACAGCAGGCTCTGTTGGTCCTGTCCAGAAGGAAGTTTTCATCTACTGCTTGTCAAATGTCCCAGGTCTGTTACTGCAGGCAGACAAACCCTGCTGAGCATCTGGGCTGGCCAGGCAAGATGCGTGGCTGCCAGTGGGCTCCACCTGGCTGGCTGTGGCGAGAGGGCTCCCCAGGCAGGAGGACTGAGTTACAAAGCAAGAGACTTGGATGGGACCTAGAGAAAAGAGGCTAGAAGAGAATTGGCTCAAATAAGCCGTCATGTAAAGAGGCGAAGGGTTCTTCTCGCTGGGGAACAGATCTTTACAAGGAAACATGTCTCTGCATCTTTAGCATCCCATCACTCAGCAAAACAGCTCAGTGCCTTACGCACCCCACATCCATGACTTATTTATTTCACCATCTTTCCACGCTTTACTTCCAGATCTTTTACCAGATATTGCAGATAAACAGCGGGAGCCTGACAGACTTTGTTGTTGTTTCTATCACCCTGAGCCATCAGTACCCTTTCCCTATTTATTTCATGGCTGTACTGGTTCAACTGGATTCAAGTGATACTGAAAAATGTTCAGGTGAAGGCATAAGCAGGCAGCTTCTGTTCTGTCTCTGCTGCTTGCTTGGCTGGCTGCGTTTGGCATGACTTAGTGCTCTTTAATGTGGTATAGGGAAGCGCGCTTGCTGTGGGGTGAGCTTCCACCTGAACTGTCTCAGGTGGTGCATGTCCATGAGGTCCTGCGCCGGATGTCCCGCAGGCAGCATCCACCTCCCCCATGGTAGGTGCCAAAGCTTCAACTGAGTTTTACAAGGGTGAGAAGGGTCATTAAGAGAAAAACATAACAGTTTTGTTGTGTTCCTTCTTATCAGACACCGATAGTTTCAGTGAGGGCTATCAAAACCAGAGCATTCCGGGATGTTTCAGAAGCTCTATTTCCCTCCTCAGATTTTGCCAGGAAGCACGGTTATTTTTCTAAATGCTATATTTAAAAAATGCAGTTGAGCAAAAAGTTCATATTTTCTTAAAACTCGATCATTCTTTATAAATTACTGATGTTTAATTTTTTTTGGCTGCTAGGCGTTTTTGGAAAGCTGCCATGCTCTTAATGTATCAGTGTGTATGTACGCACTCCCTACCACCAGCGAATGTAATTAATGTTTGAAAATCGTGGCTTTCAGTCTCGCAAGCATAAAGAAGTGTTTTAATTTGACAGTAGGGCTGACAAAATACTAATTCATTTTGGGACGGACCCTCACCTAGCTGCGTGGAGACAAGCGCAAACGGGAAGCAAAGCCTCTCCAGCGTTTCCAGCAGGAGTAAATATCAGATTGGAACCTGTATTTAGAAAACATCCGCGTCCATTACAATAATGCACTTGTAATATTAGCAATTTCCAGTAGCATAATTTGAGAAAACACTCATGGTACAATTGTACTACAATTTAGTACAGCTAAAATTAAGAGCAGCTTTTGAGAAGCATTAGCTTCTTTATTTTAGAGATTTTGGTGTGCCCATGAAAAATAAATGTATATTCCATTTATAGTACAATGGACTGAAGTAGAAGGGCTATGTAAGTGCAGAGAAAAATACAAATTTTATGAATAAGATATGATGGACTACTTTCAGGAGTCAAGGTAATTGTGAAAGATCTATCTGGGCTAATGTGTCTACTCTGTATTTTTGTCATGCCTTTGTAACATTGGAGATCATTAGGAACTGTCTCCAGGGAAAGGGACCTGTGTCTAAAATCAGTTTGGGCCCATTATCTTCAGTAAGAGACTGTCTATACCCCAGGCGTCCCGAGTCCTCTGTTTACTGGGGAAGGAAGCGCATTATGTAATGGATATTAATACAGTGGGACCCCACATTTCTCGAGCTCATTAATCTGAATGACTCGGGGAGTTGAGCGTCAGTCTGTTCCTACCTCTGCTGTGCCTGCTGCTCCTGCGGCTCAGTGGGGTTTTTCTGGTTCCTGCCCTCGCTGTAGTTATTGCTTCCTCTGTTTTGTCTCGTCCTGAAACACTCATTCGCCATGAAAAATCTTTAGTACGCGACTTAAAGGATGGGTACTGGCACAGGCAGGTGCCAGGGGATGAACTTTGGTGACGGTGTCCCCAGGCTTTGCTGTTAATGAGGTTCCGCTGCTGTTGTATGCGTTCCACGGCGGAGAGGCTGAAGCTGATAAAGGCACACGCCTTCCTGATACGGCCGGCCAACAAGCTTGTTGAGGTGTTGGATTTGAGGTTACCAGCAGCCTCACTTGTTGTGTGTTCATGGGGCCAGATGTCTTCCGTTGCAGTAAGCTATCCTTGAACACCTTCGTTTTAAGCCGTTCCTCTAAAGACGGTGGTAATGTTGAAATGACGTAGCACACAGATGTATTCTAATGTAATCTGAAGTAAAATATGACTATGAGGTGCTAGCAGAAATGTAAAATCAACATTCTTAAAGTATTATTTTGAAAATTAGTATAGCATCTGAGGCTTTCTGCCACCCTCAAAATACATTTTAGACATGCAAACAAACAAAAGCTAGCAGTTACTGTTAAAGATCTGACTTTGCAACCAGTTTTCAGCTGTTTGAAAACCATATAATTTCTAAAAATGTCTTCTGCTTCTCCTTTGAGGCTGGAAACACTACGAATTATCAAATAAAATACTTATTAGTCCCCTGTTCACTAATCAAAACCTGTAAGAACTGGCACGCTTATAGAATCAACATTTTAAAAGTATAAACTTTGAAAGACTTTTTAACAATCTAAATACATTTCTTTACGTGCTTCTAAACAGTTTTTAATAGCTGTGGAAATAGACCTTTAAATGTCATGATGTCTTCAAAAGCTAGAGGTTACATCATCGGGCACATTACGCAGAGGTGTAGATAACATTAAACGTACGAGCTTTATAATGACTGTGCAAATACGTACAAATGATACCACTTGAGATCACACAGAAATTATACGTATAAGCATTAGATAGATGTTATCTCTAGTCCAAAAATTACCCTAAATCTGGTTAAATAGTTATTCGCCAGAAGTACAATAAATAACTCCCGGGTTTATCTGTTCCAAACATCTCTTCTGGGGCCATCTGTACAGATATCTGGCTTCCTCTTGTAATTCGATGACTGCATCTCCATAGGCAGAGTCCTGGGAAGGCTTTGGTGCTCTTCTGACAGGTGCTGAGGAATTGCAGGATTAGTGAAGCCTCAGTAAATTGAAATGTTGGCGGTGTTGCTAAATTCACTCATCCCCTGAACAAAAAGAAATTACAAAGCTTAAAAGTATGCCCCTAGATCATTTTAATGCTGGAATATGCCTCCACGTGATCATATTTCTTTAATTCCTCGTCCAAATGATGCTGATGGTAGCAAAAAGAAAATAAACAGACATCGGTGTCCACGTGCTAGGCAGACAGGCATATTCGTATCCTTGTGTGGTTTTTAACATTCCAATTAAATTGGTAAAAGAGATATACGAGTGTGTTCAGGTAAGTCCTGTGGCGCAGTCCAGCAAGTATCTGGGCTGCAGTTTGTCAGCACCCAACCTACTATGTTAAACGCCACCCAGTTTTTGGATTTTTGAGACAGTCTGCTCTAGCAAGTAAGTTGTGAAAGAACAAGCCGCGAAAAAGGACATTTTGATTTCAGTAACAGCTTGGTGCTGGTAGCTCCTACCCTGGACGTGCCTATCAGAAATATGAAGTCCTATCTTTAAAATTCAGTGCTTCGAGCTGATTTCTTTTCTGCTCTAAGAAAGCAAGGCTCGATACCTACCATTTCTCTTTCTTAGCTTTCAGTTCAAGTCTAAATAAAACTCAAAACTGATCTTTTTGGACTTATTCCATGCTACTGACCTCACGTCCATCTGCTCACATACCCTGTCCCAGCATGGCCACCTCCCTGCGACAGTTTTCCTTCTTGTATATTAGCTGGTGCGCTGAAGAGAGGTCATTTTTCCTCTGAGCTATCCTGCAAGTATGGGACATGGTCTACCCACCCCTTCGACTACAGGACAAGATCTTTTCTTTAAAAAACATCTTAATTTTGTTTGCAGCTATTTCTGCTTCCCTCCCCACCCCACCCCTCTTCCTTTCCCTTGTGTGTCTGTGAGACTTTGTCTTCTGAATACTATGTAATATAGAGTGTGTTGTATTGTAATGTAAAGAGAGCTGCTGCTCGAATGAGGGGCTTCCCAAGGAGTTACAATATTTGTTGAGCAGATGTTATTCCATTCTGAATAATGGAAACCATTTGGTGTCCTTCAAAATAATCGTGAGGGCAGTAGACGGGAATAAAAAAGATTCAGCAGAGACGTAACAGCTGGAGAATTTCTTTCCCCCTCCCTCCGTACCATGAATAGTAGCTATTGCAGATGTTTCAAAATGGCCGAGGTGCTGTTCAGGAGAAAAGCTCCACAGCTTTCTGCACCATGTGAAGCCATGCAACTGGCTCCTGCATCCTGCTGAGCTATTCAGTAGAAAGCTCAGCTGGGTCATGGAGTTCCTGCCAAGAGGCCAGAGGGCAATTCCTGTAGAGAGCATCAAAATCAGGGCAGGAAACTCTATTCCCTGCGCTCCTCTGAATCTAATGCAAAATGTCCCACAATGGGTAGTTTTGTTTTTATTAGACAGAAATTCTTCTCTGTGCCAGGAGATCATCAGTTAGGTAATTTAGCAGGTACGGTTACACTTCGTTTACCAAGCTTATTAAAGGCAAATAAAAAAGTTTTGTTCCCTGCCATGGATCAGAGGAAGTGTAATTTGCATTATTTTTACTTTAAGAAGCTTTTAAAATATTTAAAACTGCAGAGCTGATTGGCAGCTTTCCGCCAGCCAGAAACTTGCATGCTTTCCTGAACAGGTATTTGTGAAATCTGGAACCATTGGACTGTTTCTCTAAGACATCCTCTGAGGCTCTGCAGTTGTGTCTAGCTCTAGCTGATGGAGAGGGATCAGAAAGTCCTGTGAAATAGTCTGAGGCTGGTAGCTGGTGTGATTTATATCAGGAGTCCCATAGGATGGTTGGATCTGGTTACCCTCAGTGTTCACACACCCGCTGAATTTGCAAAGATTAACTTGGTTGCATGTAATAAGCAATATATTTGCAAACAACCTCATACCTACTGCCTTCTGCCCAGGAGTTTGAGACATGTATATATAAAGAAGTCATAATATAAATTTGTGAAACTAGCTGTTATACGGGACCTTCTGGTCTCCTGCAACTCAGTTCTCTGAAGAATCTCCAGCTGTGATGAAGGACATCAGTTTTAGCACAGTGTTATAGGGCAGTACTGAAATAACACATTTGCACACCCCTAACTACAGGATCTCAAAATACCTCCACAATTAAGACGTGGTAGAGCAGCTATTTTGTAAGAAATATCAATCTTAGGAGTGTCAGAAGAAACGACTGCTTTATTAGCAAAAGTGTGAGGGTACCACAGCCGCTCAAGTAGAATATTCATCTACTTTAGATCTATTCTTAATTAATTCTCGAATACTTGACAGGCTTTTTCATTTAAAATTCTGTTTTCCCCCTTTGAATATCCATCCTTGTTTGTGCATTGGTACTTAATTTTCTTATGGCTCAGCCTAACCTTTCTTTTCAAGCCCTTTTTTCTTTTTTTTTTTCTTTTTTGAATGAATACTTTATATCATCAGACTCTCACACAAAAGTTCCAGTGTGGTTTGAAAGTAACATAAGAAACGGATGTTGCTTTCCAGAAGAGAACGGCATTTCTGACAGTGTGTTTCATTGCATCATCCAAACTGGAGTCCAGGTCATTTTCGTATTAGGAAAAAAACTGGAAACCTGGACAAGTGTGATCATTTTACAGAGTCGGTCTTAAGATAGTCTCTGAGAATTCCATTTCCAAGTGATGGTGGAAGAGCCAGTTTAGGTAAGATCAAAAATGGACCTAACTCAACCTTTTTTGATGGCTAAAGAAATTAAAGATGTTTTTGCTCTAATGTTCCTGAGGGAGATATGAGTTACAGTCAGACCCTCTGGAAAGCCCGACTGACTGGAGCAGTCGTGTGATGTCTTTGGTAGCGCACATTTGGTATTAACCAGCTGGCCAATGTCTATGTAGCTCCAGGGTGGTCCATGCACAGCACCGTATGAGCCCTGTTCGGCCAGCATGAGCTTAGGGGTACTGGATTATTCCGCTGTTCATGGACCATGGGCCACAAACCCAGCCCTTGGTATTTCCACAGCTTGTGGAACAACTTGTTCAGATTGAAAAAAAAGTTTTGAGCAGAGAACTAACCTCCCTTCGAAAACAATGGAGAAGCTAGGCTGGATGTGTTTCCAAAACACTGTTTCTTTTCTGTCTTGTGTCTCTGTTCACATGTATATACATAGATGGCTCCTTGTGTTCCCAGGGCAACCCGTCCTTTGCTGTAATTTCAGAGATCCCAGCCTAAAGCAGTGGTCACCTGGGGGCGGGGGCATTCACACTGCTGAGCCTCACACCCCTCATTTAATGGCTCAATGAAGAACAGAGTCTCCTTGGCTCTCAGCGATCAGTATCAACAGAGATGGGCGTCTCTGCAGCATGAATTGCAGCAGCTGATTCAGCTCCTGATCCAAATTCATCCCTGGAGGGACCTCTCCCTTCCTACAACTCAGGAAAGGTGGGGAGACCAGTGTCAAACCAAGGCACCAGAGCGTGGTCGTTGAGGGACACTTGAGATGAACACTGCCACACCGTTATAGCACCCCGATGTTACATTGCAGCCAAGCACGGGGCTCCCCACGCTTTTAATAGAGCTACGCAGACAGGGGTGGGCGAAGTTGCCCTTCAGAGGGGAAATGATAAGCAGTGCCTGTTTGTAGGCGTGTATGAGCTGCATCTCCAGGGCTTGTGAGAAGTCCCTGTTCTCTGTCACATCCCAACTTCAGCCCTAAACCAGCAAAACTTGGGGCTCAGGTTAAGCTCTCTGTGTTTGTTCAGAATGAACACGGTTGACTTGGAATCCTAAAAGGTGACTGATTTTCTGATTAGTTCTTCCACAGACAGGGAGATTTCCCTAATAATTCTTACTGAGTCTCCCAGCTTGTTGTTTATGGCTTTTGCTGTCATTTTCATTAACAGCAAATTGTTCAATATGATGCTAAACTGAGCTATATTAGATCAGCTAGAAATCTTTGTAGGCTCTCAAAGCATGGGCATTACATATTCAAAACAGGACCTAATGTTTCAGAGATTCATATTCTACTATAATTATATGGTTCAATGCAAGTGATTATATCTCTTCTTCAGTATCGAACTGAAAAGTTTTGGTTTGCTGGCTTCCTCATAATTTACTGCCGAGGCATAATAGGCCAGTCTTGCAGAAAAAAAGATGATAAATGACGCTGGCAAGGATTCATAGATTTATTAAATTTCTATCAAACAGTGCAACAAAAAAAATCTGCTTAAGTTAGAAATGGGCTCAAATTTTTTAATCAAAATTCATGAGTCCTGATGCTTGGTTCAGTAGGTCCACGGAAGGCTTGAATTGAGGACTGATTAAAGAAAATAAAAGGCTTATTTGAAGTAATTTTTCAATGACGGCTTTTAATTGGATGTTAAATCAAATTCTTATCTGCTTTTCTGCAGATAGCACATTATATAAAATACAGTTAGTGGCACTGCCACTGTAACTGATACACTGAATAACAATTGACTTCTTACTTTACACCAAGAGGATAGAAGGACTGCAGTTGTCAACCTGTCAGAAATTAAGTATGTAAATTAATGCTTAAGTATATGAATATGAATATGATTTACAAGAGACTCTGAGTGCTGTCAGTAAAAATACCGATTTCTTCCCCCTGCAAGGTTAACAATTACTCACTGACCTTTACAAATTTGAGCTATATTTTTTCCTTTTGCCTTTTTTCTTTTTTCCCCCCGGTATGATGTTCGAGAGGTCTCAACAACGCTGAAATAATCTGAAGTAATCTGACATGTACAAAAAGAAGTATCTTACTAATGCCTATTAATTATATTTCACGTGCATAAGGCAATACATTGCTAAAGATGATAGGTTTATTATTTAAAATAGTTTGATGGTTACAGTATCTGTGAAATATGTAGCTAGCTTTCTTTGTACCCTGAGTTGTAGGGTAGCACTGTTTATGATGGGGATGTATTCTTAGTAGGCTATACATTGATTTTGTTACGTTTTACTGCTCAGAATAACATCTGATTTGTTGGGCTTAGGAAAAACCCTCTATCTCTCCTAGACTAATCAGGACCTATAAAGAAAAGTAAAATATGCTGTAGAATTTATGCAGTCCGGAATGTGGGAGGAAGAGGAAAACCAGCAAGGTTTAAGCTTCAATGTTACACTTTTTCTTCAGTAGGAGAAATGCATATGTGTGGGTTTTCTCTGCTGGAGTTTGCATCGTGCACAGTATAATCACTGTGCTGAACATTATGATTATTTGTACCACTGGAATTTGCATCTAGTTCCTATGTATTCCCCTGCCTATTCCTCCACAGAAATGTTCCCACAGGAAATAAAACTCCATATTAGGAGATACTCCATGAGATTTTATTTTAAATTCAGAGAAACTATCCTTGAAAATCAGATCCGAAGCTTCTCTGAACAATTAAACTTCACGATGTATAACAGCATTTTTCCACCAAGAGGCAGTATCGAACACAAGGTACCGTATCTGAATTGCAGGATTCCCAGGTCCACGATGGAAGACTAGACTCTCCTCATGGTTTCTCGTGTTCCCCCCATCCCAGATACCCAGCACACTGGGATCCCTAACGTCTGTGGCTGGGACGAGAGCACTAAGAAAGAAGGGAAAGCACACCGTAAAATTGTTGCATGCTAAAATGAGGTTAAGCAACTGCAGCTTCTCCCAGTGCCTTGTAAAATGGACCCCCTGAGTGGAGACAAACCATCTTCAAAAGATTCTGAAATTTGGTTCGGATAACCATCAAGAAATTCAGCTTTTTCAAAGCTTTGAAGTTCCCTATTAGCCATGCCCCAGAGCACGTAGAGCTTCAAGAGCTTGCGGGCTTCTGCAGGTACTTCACACATTGCGGCGTGTAAGGGATCTGCGCCCCTGGGCTGGCAGTAATCAGAGAGTGCCACCGTGCTCCGGGCAGCTCCGGGGTTGTTCTGCCCGAGTCGGCTGTGAAAGGAGAATCCATCTCATTTCTATCAGAGATGACCGTGCGTGGCTGCCGTCTGCTCTCTGTCAGCACCGGCCCCTCTCGTGTCAGCCCGCAGCAGACTGCTCAGAGGAGCAGGTAGAAAGGTCCTCTCCGAGTCCCTGAGTTCGTTACTTGCTCAACCACCCGGTTAACTCTGAAGTGCCATGCTGAGGCAGGGCTCACTGCTTCCCACAGAGAGGTTTATATCAGAAAAGGAACTTGCATTGGATTTTAAATGTTGTTCTTGCACGTCTTCCTGTATCATGAAAATCCCTGTTTGAAGCCTGTGTTTCATGGGGAAGTGCAAACTTTATTTTTGAGGCAAATTCTTCTCATTTTACTTCTTCCATGGTTTCTGCATCATAATGCATAATATGGATGCCCTGTTCTGTTTTCTGTAGATGAAATTTGGACTCCCTGTAGCGCTTCTGGCAGGGTTCCCATGTTCCACTTTAAATTCTGGGCTGTTTCTCAACTGGTGCAAATTAAGCCGTGCTGGCTTAAACTGCGCAGAGCTCTGACACCTGAACGGGAGCAGGTCTGAGTTTGCATAATCAGAAGGGGAACCTCGATCGTTGTCCCAGTAAGAACATAAATATAGGGATATGTAAGTCCAGTTATACGTGGGAGGTAAAGGAGTATCAGAGAAGAGTCTTTCAAGGTACAAAGGGGTATGCAATTTTTCACTTAATCTCTGTGGTATCAAAATTCATCTTCTTGCTAAGTCCGTATTATTTGGTAAATACCCCAATAAACACTGGCAACAGGTCATGAGGAATTTTTCTTCTAACAGCCTGGAAGACAAATATTATGTTGCTCAATCAGATATGGTTCTAATTTTAGCGTTTGCATTATACTGTTTTAATTGTCCTCTTAAATGCAGTTTTTGACATCCTGCCAAGAGCTTCTCAATGATTTCTTCATTGAATAGAGGACTTTTAGTCATCCACTACATTTCTTAAGGCCATAATTTTCAACAGCATTAAAATCCACTTTTTCTTCCTTGCCTTGTGCTGCAGTTAATATCATTCATCTCGAGAACAATTGTCCTGTCACCCATTTACCTGGGAAGCACGGTCTTCTTTTTTTTTTAATTAATCCACAAAAGGTAGACATGGAGCATTTCAGGGAATTTGTCACTGCCATCTTGCTTGGTGTACATCAGGGACGTGGAGGAGATAAAGCTTTTTGCTCCCGGGATAATAAGGACTTTATAAGTAGGAAGTAGACAGAATTCATTGGTTTCCAGTTTTCATACTATGGATTTTTAATTACATTTTTTGTATGTGGAAGTCCTGGAAGATGCTCTTTACTTCTTGGTTTATAAAAAAAAGCTGCCTTAGGGTGACACTATTTTAAATTCTCCAGGAAAAACTATGAGTAAAAACTATTTCACTGGTTGTTTTAGCTCTGTGGCTGCTTTGTAGTTCATGTTTTTTGCACAGAAAATTACATGCTATGGCCTAAATTTTAAGTGTGGTTATAAATTATCAGAGGAGACTGCTGCTGCAAATAATAAGAATGACTTGAAGAGGCAACGCAGTAGCTCAGAGCAGGGGGCAATGCTGCAGAATTAGGAAGAGGCATTTAAGGTCATTCAGAAGCAATCTACCTTCGTCAGTCCCTGATACTTTTGTTGTGGGTTTGTTTTTTGTTTTTCCCCTCAAAATATATTGAGGAAGTGGGGACAACATGTTATTCCCATTACATTCTGTCAGTCCAAAAGTACTCTCTAGAAGTGCCTGCTGTGGAATTAGGGGTTCCTGGAGGGCTCTATGGAAGACTGGATTTTATCTTATCACACAAATTGACTAACATTTGCTAAAGTTTCAAGTATTATTTATCTATTCATGCCCTCCAAAACCAAACGTCTGCAAAATTTAAAAATACATGTTAGACCCCACTACAATCAAACACTTGACATAAATGCTTCACTTGGAGTATTTAAGCTGTTGAATTCAGCTGAAAGCAAACTGTATTTTTGTTGAAAGTCTACAAGTACTTACCAAATCAAGGTCCTACCATAGAAACCACATCTGTTTGGAGAGTGCTCAAGCCTGTGTTTAAATGCTTTCCTGAATCAAGACCTCATTTCCAAAGAATGTATTTTCTAACAGATAAACCCCAACAAATTCTAATGGCCATTCTGATCAGGCATGAGCTCAGGTAATCAGGTCTTCAGGATAAGGTAGCAAGTAACCTGAAGTTGCTCCCACTGTTCATTTTTTAATGATGTTTATAATGATTCAGAGATATTTCATTTTAAAGATGTACATTATAAATTTATGGTGGACATTTTTACTAATGTGTTTCTTTTAATCACCGATTCAATCACTTTATTGCATGCTCTCCAGGAAAGCACATGCAGCCAAATATTCATCTGCAGGTGGATGTAGTCCAACCCATTTCCATAGAAGTCATTCATTTATTAGGAATATTTGAACTTTGTAGGTAAAAGCTTACGATACACATCCTTTCTGTCTCCCCAGTCTTACAGAATGTTCTTCTGGTAGCTGTAAGCATCTGACTGTTTTAAAAGGATTAACTAAAAATTAATAGGTAACTTTACCTATTGCTCCCGAACTATTGCTGCAGTTCCTCTTACTGACTGTTGTTTGATAACTGAAGTACTGCTGCCGTGATACTATAAAGGGTTTGTCTGCACACACGCATCTCCAGCTGGATTATTTCAGCAATGAACAATTAATTGGAGTTTGATCACTGAAATTCATTAATTGTAGCCTAATTTGCCACTAGTGAAAGCTGGCAGAGATCTGCGAGATCAGCGTAGTTCTGGCGGTTTATTCCGAGAGTGAATTCGACCCATTATCTTTTGTTGTTAAAGCTTTAATTCTTTTGAAGTAGTTGTATCCATTGTCCGTAGTTAATTATGATATTAAATTGCAGAGGAATGTTTCCATTTTCTCTAACTGCCCAATCTAAGCCTTTGGTCTGACACATCAGATTAGTTGAGATTTAAACCAATGACCTCCTGGCTCTGGATAATGTCATGTTGGTTCCTATACGAAATAACAGGGCTGTCCCTGTTCAGGTTACACTAAATCACAAGCTGATGAGAGGTGACGGGTTCTGCAGCAACTCTGAATCACATGTTGTTTGATTTCTGCCTCTCTGGGCCAAATTCCTCCAGTTAAAAGGTACAGAAGGTCACCCCCTGTCCAGAAACTCTGCTGAGATCGCAGCAATATTCCAGCAGTGTGTTTTTGTTTTGGCAAGTAAACGAGCGATGTTCTTCTAAAGGAAAATAATTGAAAAACTGTTTATAACAGCGCCCACCCAAACCATGCTTTTGTGTGCATCCCATCTCTCATTCATAAATAATGGAACCAAGTGATGAGATGTTGTGTAAAAACACTTTTAGGCTTAGTTTTTCTCAACGCCATAGAGTAGTCAGAAGATGCTGTAAATACATTCTGGAGACAGTGGCCGGTCAGCAGTACTTACATGCCAGCTTACAGCCTTGACTTGCTCAGAGTCAGCGTCTAAGACAGCAGTTGGCACAGATCAGGTTGGAAATCTAAATGTCAGTGAGGGGTAAGCGTCTAAGTCTTGATCTCTCAGGTCGTTAGGTTGTTTATTTGAGTGGTTGCCCCCTGAGGTGGGCAGAAATGTCAGGAGAACACTGTTCAAAGAGATGTTGCACTGCTGAGCTGCTGGATAACAGATAACCTTGTTGAGCGTTGACTGTGCTTGTGAAGTTGCCATAAGCATTTTTAAATTTTATTTATTAAATGGAAAGCCAGACTCCTGCAACTGCAGAAAAGGAACTGCCACAATCTCTGCAAGCCTCCGTGAAGCCTTCAAAGTTTCAAATCTCATTACTCCAACTTCTTCAAAAAAGCAAGGGTTCATGTATGTGGTGTGTCCATATGTATCAAGGCTTTTGATTTTGTGGGGCAATTTCAACCAGTGTCCGTGAAGCTGTTGAGTGCTGATGAAGTTGCTGTATGTTTGGTGAAAGCAGTGGCATAAAAAGACTTTAATTAGCCCCACTAGCAGCAGGGCCAGAATATGAACTCAGTTTATGTTAATGTATGAGAAACCCCTCTGAGCTCTGCCTGGAGACCTGACTCCACAGTCAGCTAGCCCTCACTTGTCATGGTTTTGGTGGAAGAACGTGTTGCTGCAGGATGTGAGTGCAAGCAAGGTTAGATACGGTGTCCTGGCAATATTTGAGTCATGCCTCTGCCGAAGCATATTCTCTTGCTACTGCCCAAGAGCTTTGTCAGAAGACATGGCCAGTTGGTCACATCCCATTTTGGTCAAAGCCAGGAGTATTCTATGGTCTTGAAGTTTTCCCTGCAGTGCAGGCCCTGCAAAACTCATCACTTAAGTAGTTTTAGCTGCCTGTATGTGTGAGACTCCACTCAAAGCAGAAGTAGCCACCCACTGTTTCTGTCTTACCTTCTTCCCAGGATGCCCACACAGTGCTGATGTGCTCAATGACAGAAATCTCTCTAGACTATCCCCAAAACCTTGACTTCCAGATAGGAAAATATCAGGGAGGTATGTTCCGTGTTAGTTAGAGATAAAATTATCCTCCTCTCCATGTTAAATCTCCTATTCCGCCTGCGGGGTATCATTCAGTATTTTCAGTGTGCTCAGGTTCAAAGCCCATAAAGGTCATGTTTCCTTAGGAGTAAAGGGGGCAATTAGAACAACAAGTTTTATGTCATTTGATAAAAGTTCACATACTTTAATATTCGAGTAATAATTACAGTAATCTGTAAATTAGTCAGCTAAAATATTAATTCATTTGGCACAGTCCTAGTGTACACTGTCATAACAGTGCCTGACAGGACTAGCTGAAATCCTGTAGTTACCTTTTTAAATACCGCAGAATCTCTTCATTGTGATAAAATACAGATGTGGCTTCAAATGAAACTTGCATGGTGAGCAGAAATAGAATATATAATTAGAACAAAGAGGGCTTAAATCAAATTAATCTTTATCTGACAGGAACATTTACATTTACATCACTGAGTGCAAAGTCATAGCCAAAATTGAAATTAGAAACAGATAATTATGATAAGAGAGGACACTTATGCTGACTTTTCTCATGCATAATTGGAAAGCACATAGAATGCACTGCTTGTTATAATTAGAATTAGTGTTAAAAATATGCCACTTTTGATGAATGCTGGTTTGTTGCAGTAAAAAGTTGCCTAAATACTTGTCTGGTAGAAGCACAAGTTGGTTCTGATATAGAAGATCATAAAGAGGGCAGATGGTTTAATAGCTTTTAAAAAACCAATAATCATAGAAATGGACTCAGTAACATTTTGTCTAGTGTCTTCTAGATCTTTGAAAGTGTAGATTTTTTGATGCAGGGCTTAAGTCAAGGCATCTAATTACTGACATTTAAAAATTGTGTGTTATGAATGATTCACCGGTCACTGAGCAAAGCATTTGCCACACCAGGGTTTGATCTTGAGAAGAGCAAGCATCACCTTTGTCAATCTGGAGCAGCAAATTAAAGGTGCCCAGCGCCTGGGAAGATTGTGCCCATCTGATACCTATGCAACCTGCTTTGAATTTACTTTTCAGTACATATAGCTTGAAAGCATTTTACATCTACAAACCTGTCCCCTTTGCGAGGAAGGTGCTGCTCGTTTAGCTTACTGGGACTTTTGCCCGTGGCTTCACTGTGAATGCAGAGTTCGCCGCTTCTCAAGTCTCAGGGAAGGAAATAGGTTTTATGAGGTTGCTGTTAGAAAGAACTAGCTTGAAACCATGGAGGGTGTCAGTATCAGAACAAAAATCAACATTGAAAATTTTAATTTATTGCTTCTCAACTACATCCTTGCTCTATAGATCACTCATCCTTTTACATATGGTTGCAAATTGGAGGGCTAGATTCTCGGTTGTTGGTATGACTTGCTTGACTTCGTCAAGCTTTGACAGATTTGCCAGGCAGCTGAGGATCAGAGCCTGTGTATAGATAATGCTACGGGTACAGACACATTTATGGTGTTTGGAAACAGCATTATAATTGCCTCCAGCTGTAATAAAAAAATCCAGATGTTCAGATTTTTTTCAAAAGAGGTATAGCTGGAGCTCTAGCGATGTTTGTCTGCTTAACACCTCCTTGGCATAAGGGAAGTCGTTTCCCTGATGTTAAGGATGACGTGAAGAGCTGGGATGTGAAGTTCAGCCTTTGGGTGGATTCTCACAGGCTCTGAGTGGTTCCTCCTTTGGCTTTCACTTACAGCTTTTATTAATGAAACAGATCCAAAGGGTCTCTGGGAATTCACCACCACAGTAGTTTAGCATGCTGTCAGAAAGTAGCTTGTCAGATGGCTCTATTGTACTGGGATGTGATTTTTAGTAACATGTAGGATTAGGGAAGTGATTCATGTATTGTGCACTGTTGAAAAGAAGGGCAATTTGAGGAAGCAGAAAGGATTTTCAATGCCAAAACAATAATGATAATTCATCCTGTGGTAAGGAATTGTTATGACACGTTTTCTATTATTAATCTGGTTAGAGGGTCTAGGTTAAATGACTGCAGTCGATTAAAAGATATATAGATAGAAAAGCTTTATGTATTTATTACCTGCTTAAAGAAAAGGAAATTTATCTGAGAAAATTACAACCTGGAAGAGTGCACAACTGTGATTTAATGAGCTGCCTTTACATGAACATCTGGAATTATTATTATTATTTTACATAAAAACAAAATACTGAGAAATATGAATGAGAAGTGATTCTTCTATGTTAGCTGTGCCAAAAATTACCGGTGTGGTTAAAATAAATCTAAACTGCCGCATTTCTATGGGCTCTGTGCTGCCACAACTGCTGTAAATTAGTGCTTTTTCTCCTGGGGAGCGTCCCACTTAGGGAGCGCAAATGCACTTGGTGCAGTTTGTACAATGCAGTCCCTAAATGATAAATACGAGCTGCTGTAATTGTGAAGAAAATGTTGCTAAAGGAAATATCTAACAACTAGAACTTTCATTCAGCTGCTGCCATAGGATGGTTTGTTGCAGGTCAGCTCAAAGCATACGCAGTGGTATTAGCTCACCTAAAGTCTGGCTCTTGTCAGGCACTGTGGAGCATAGTCCTGGTGCTGGTCTTCTGCGTAAAACCAAAATTCGCTCCTGCGTACATATTCATTTGCCCAAAGCCGAGAAATGGCCACACATAAATATATACAGTTGCTTGAAGAAGGACTGTTCTTTGAATTTCCCCGTGTTTTCCACCCAAATACAGAACTTTACTGTAACTACAAAACCTGAGTGAAGTCTATATCTAGGTATGCTTGTTTATGATACTAACCAGTTAATTTTCAGTGCCTTTTATTGTTGCACTAAGTAGAGGAGTTTAATCATAAGGTTTAGAGTGATTCTGAAGTATTTAGTGTAGAACCGAGCTGCAGAGACAACAACGTACTTCTGATAAAAGTCGTCTTGCAATTTTCTAAAGCATAAGCCTAGTTACAGACGATACCCGAAATATATATATCCTTATGCCAGCAAAAGAGTTCATTGTCAGAATGGTCTATTAAGTACCTACTTTTCTTTAAAGCGGATCTCTTAAGTTTGTTGGCTCTTCAAATTAACCTTGCCAGAAACCCATATTTTAAAGTCTTCTGTAAAGAACTGAGGAAGATAAGACAAATTTAAACGAAACATAGCAGGAGTAAATATGAATGTTAAAGCAAAGCACCTTTCTCTCTCTTCCTGTACTCACTGGCTTTGCCCCGCAGAGTAAGCTGTTGTGAACACATTTCGTTTTAGTTGGAAAACAGGACAAACATCACTAGGTTAATTTAATATCCAACAAATATCCCTTAAGGAAAAATTATATGAATCTTTGTTACAGTATTTCACAAATCAAATTAGCGACTCAACATTAATAGATTTTGATTGACACATCTGATATTAACCGTTAGTGTCTCAATGGACTTTAGTGCTTCCTCATTAAATGAATTATAAAATTCCACCTCTTGATCAGAAGAAGAGCCTGTTTTGTCTCTCTAGAATGGAACCAAGGGCAGATCTTCAGCTGACATAAGTCAGCCCACCTCCACTGAAGTCACCCTAGGTACTCCAGTTTACATCTGCCTCAGCAATAAACTCTGTATTTCTGATGGAATTCATTTTGCAGGACGGGACTTGCTGAGAGCACAAGTTAATTTTTTGGGATTAAAGTTTATCGTTTACAGACATTAGAGGTCTTGGTTATTCTGGTGCAAGTCTCTCTTTGCTGAGTGTGCTGGAACCGCTCTTCTCTGTGAAGGATAATTAATTGTCAGCCTGGTTGGAAATTTGACATCAGTTGCCTATCTTGCAGGAGACTATTTTAGCTTCATTGACTGGTCTGGTGTGAGTGTGAAGGAGCAACTCTCTTGGCTTTGTCCTGTGAAACTTGAAAATGTTTAATTTCCAGCTTCTCTAGAAAGGCACTTCAGAAATACTTTGAGAAAAAAAAAACCCAAACCCAATGAATTAATAGCAGTCAGGGCTTCTTTCAGAAAAGTGAATCTTGTTTAGATGCTACCTACTAGTTTGTGGAACCGAAGCCTGAAAGCCGCGAATCTTTTAAAGAGAAAAGATGACACAGGTAGGGAGAGAATCAATACCTAATTTCTTCTCTGGAATTGCTTAAGAAAAAGAAGGAACACAGAGAGTAGTGCTGCTGTCATCATAACCATATTAAGTGTGTTTTTCTTAAAAACCATGTATGCAGATATAGATACGCGTAGGAAAGCAAAAAATAGAGACTGGATTTGCTAAGCCTTCATTTGTTTGGCTTGTGTATTACAAATTGTGTTTCCTTGAAGAAAATGATTTTTTCTTTTGATTTAGTTAGTGTTTGCCCAACATTCTCACCTCTGTGATGATTATGAAGGTGACTTCCTCCCTTAGAAATAATGTCTTATATGACACCTGATGTGTCTTACAAATTAAGGCAGATAAGTGGGCGATTTATCTCCACAGATACCTCTGCAGAATCACTTTACTTTACTGACCAATACTTTAAACTCCTCCTGCACTGAGTGGGAGGCTTCTCAATTTCTTTTGCTGTGAGCAACGTACCGGTTAACCCAAAACAAACATATATGATAGATGAGACTAATTCTCCAAAAAGGAGCTCGGCCTCGCACCTGCTGCAGACCGGTTTGTGGCCAACCTTCCTTGACAGAGCTGCTGTGAATGCGGAGTCAACGACAAGATGGGAACATCTCGGAGCCTCCTTTAATGACTGTTATTTTTAGAGCAGTTAAAAGCCAGCTATGCAGCGTGAAGGATATAAAGGAGTATGGAGTATGTTAGATAAGAATAAAAATACACCTCTGCAAGAGACAGAGGTGGGATTTTGTGTGTAACCTGCAGAGCTGCCTAGTCCGGGGTGAAACCGTCGGTGCATGGGTGTTCTTCTCTGAGTATACACTCTTTCCCTGATGGATAGCTCGATCAGATCATATTTTTAATGGTGTAAATACATTTAAAAATTAAATACTTTGGCCATGATTCTTTACCTAAATGTCTGGATTTTACACCATTAACTCCGATGACTTAGCATGAGTTCCTCGTGATTTACTCCTGTGCTGCACAGATTGCAGAACATTTCTGTGCCCCCTTCAAGAGTGGGACATCTGGCCTAGCTCTGCTGAAGAGACCGAACCATTGAAACTGCAGCTCGATAAATCAGAAATTCATCTGCGTCCCCCGCTAATACTGTTATAGTCTTCAGCACTGCAGTGAAACTGTTTACAAGCCGTCGGTGTTTCTGCCTCAGTTCTCTACACCTGTATTAATGCAATATTTCTGTGTAAAAATTTGCAAGTTTAAGTACAGACTCAGTTCTACTGCGATTGCCGTGAAAGGACTCTGGTGAATTCCCCTGAATTGCTTCTGGTTAGACCTCTGGTGCAAGTGAAAGCAGAATCAAGCCCAGTATAACCCAAAAGGTTATTCTGAGTGATCCCAAAGGAGAGGCAATCTGAGAAGTCCAATAATACATGAATATTTTAGCATGTGACATAAAGCAGATTTTTTTCAAACCATTTGTTGCAGTGAGTACAAATGAGGCAAAACGTAATCTAAACTGGTTGAATGAGGTCCTTCAGATATCAGAGGTGCTTACTGGACATGAAGTGGTTTAAATCAATCAAAAGGAACATCACGCAGAAGTTAGTTACAGCCCGCCAAAGTTGCGTGCTGTTTGTTTGGTGTTATTTTAAATAACTTCAAGTTAGTGTTAGAAAACTTCATAAAACCAGAATTTCAGGACATTTACAAAATTTTTACTGGTCTTCATAGACAGCTGGGTCAGATCTTGAGTTGGGTCATTGACTCCAGTGCAGATTTACCCTACTAAAACCGGGATACTTTGTGTGTGAAGACAGAGAGACTAATAGCGGTATGAAATGCCCCGTAAAGCAGCAGGGTAATGGTGCTCTTTGTGGATTTTCTGTCTCTTATGTTCGGTGTCTTATTTGCCGTTTAACCGCTCATACATAGTGCCTTTCTGCTTAATTTTGAAGAGTCATTTGTGTGTGTCGTTTGTATATGTGCGTTGAGTAACCTGTGTATGGAAGGTGAGAAGACGGTAACAGAGCAGGAATGAAAAGGATAGATTTCGTGTTTATTTGAAAAAAGACACCTGCAGAATTCATGCTAGATTGGCCATTGCCAGGAGCCTGTTGGCCCCACAAATGTGTTTTTTGACCCATAATAGGTTACAGCTTGATTTAATAGGTCACATTTCACTGCCTTTATGGACACCTTTACATCTTCTTTTCAGGGTAATTATCTTTACACACATCTGATGTGGCAGCATAATTGACTCCTGCTTTTGTGTGGCTATAGGTTAATGAACCAAACTGATAATTTTTTTAAAGAGAATAAATCACTTGTGTATTGTTTTTGAGATGATAGTGAAGCTGTATGTTTAGGGGGCTGCTTTTGATTTAACAAGAACACTTTGCAGAGAGGCAGCCACCATCTGGGGCTTCGTGCCACATGGTGCACAAGGCACGGAAGCATCCTGGACTGGTCCTCCTGTCTCCTATGGGCTAGGTCCTGCAGAGGCTGATACCCTGAAAGCTGACCTGAAGGAAATAAAACGATGGTAATTTTTGTCCACACGGATGCTGACCTAAAGATTTGGATGGGAAAAAATTCTAAAAATCAGAAATTCTTTTTTTTTTTAAAAAAAAAAAACCCCAACCACAACACTCCTAAAAACTCCAAAATATGTTATTTTAAAGCCAATGTTTTTCTTGAAAATATGCACCAATGAGAGTTCAGTCGATTTTCAGTTCCTCATGTAGTAAAGTGTGCATAGATGGCAGCTCACCACTTTTGATGCTGGTTTGTTTTCATACAATTTGAAAGGAGCCTTTGATTAACAGTGGTCATTTGGCACGGTTTCTTAGCTATTTTAAAAATCTGTTTGAACAGTGGAAGCTGTAGCACGGGAAAAGCCAAGTTTGCAGGTGCCTTTAGCACTGTTCAGCATTTTAATGGACACTGCACAATGTCATTACATCTTTTTTTTTTTTTTTTTTTTGCTGTGGCCTGAACAGAATCCAGCAAAATCCCATTTGTTTTTTTATGAGAAGGAAAAGATGTATGTGTGAAGGCAGGGGCATGTGGTGAGGTTGGAGGTGGGGGAAGCGTGGTCTGATACGAAATCTTCCTGTTCTGAGAATGGTCTGCAGCCCCAAAACATGGGTGATGTCTAGGTATGCTAATTTTTTAACTTGCAAAATTTCCCTGTATAGTTTTACTTGTACATTATTGCTCTTCCTCACTGCTTTAACGTTCAATTCTGCATCAAGCTTCGGCCACAGCTTGTGCACAGGGTGTCAGGAAGCCATTTAGAACTGTCCAGATGGACTTCAGTGCAGGTTTTCGGCAGAATTATTTGTGTTTGTTAAAACAGTACTTCTGTTTCTGCCTCAGAGGGGTTGGGGGGTTTTGATTTTTGCAGAGGAGCTGAAGATACGGAATTTGAGGCTAGAACATGCTTTTACAAATGTTACTCACATGAATGGGCCTATTAACTTTAGAGTACCTGTCTGAGAAAACACGACCCGTGCGCGCAAGGACCCTGCTGAGAGCCCTGATTAGTTAAGGTGTGAATGCAGACAACGTGCTCCAGAAGCCCATTCTCGTTACTAGTCAGGACATGTTGGTCTGTCTTAATAAAGATGTCACTTCCACTTTACTATCCCTGATTTACTTTATTACTGATTAATAAATATCTGATAGATGAATTGGACATAGAATGTCGGAGCGGGTCTGGCCTTTTGATCATTTTGTGCCAGGAAGAAGATGCAAAAGGGTCGTAAACCTCTGGGTCTGCCCAGCAGAGAACGTGTATGTTATGCGGGGATGCAGCCAGCTTGCCTGGCAGTATTTAGTACCTTAACAGCCCTTGGGAGCGTGGGGCATCCAGGAGTTTTGAGCTTCCCTGAGGACGAAAATTAATGGAGTCACAAATGGCTCTTTTACACCTCTCGCAGCTGCTTGTTGGTGGACAGCAGTGCATTCAGTCTGCTGAAGAGCCCATTCTTAAACCATGCTTAGAGCTGAGTCCCCAGACTCCCACTTCCAGCTGGTAGGAATGGGGCTTATGCAACTGGGGTGTCTCCGTGTGTATTTTTGCCCACCCAACACCTCTTGACCAATTTCCACCAAATTCAGAAGAGATGGGGCACTCTCAAAGTTGAAAGTTTTGTAAAAACAAGCAGTCGGCTGGGAAAGAGAGAGCGTGGCGAGGCTGTGGTTGGGAAAAGGGACGTAGTATGAGCCAAACTCTCACCAGGCATTAGAGAATCCAGTCACAGAAGAGAGGACAGACAGACGCACAGACACACGGAGCTGTAGGAAATCAGCCTTACTTGCACTCTTCAAAGAACTGCTTGTGTAGAGCTTTGAATAAGCTCTTCAACCTTAGTTTTTGTGGGATACCTTTACATGTGAGACTTAGGAAGAGTATGTACTGCAAAGCTTTGGCACTTGGTGTTTTGGAAAGTAAAACTTGAAAAATATTCTCCAGAAAAAGTGTCTGAATGCACATCTGACCCCTTCCTGCAGTTCCCCCCTCATGCCCTGGTCCACGTTACAATTCAGCATTCTGGGCAGACACAGCGGCAAGCCAACAGCTTCATGGACAAGAGCAGACCTGCTGAGTTCAAAGATGCTGAGCATATATACATATATGTAAATGTTTGCAGGATCAGGATCCTAGATACTGCGTGGAATTTGGCCGGGCTTTCTGTTTCCCTGTAGGATTTGACCTATTGTTTTTAAACACCACCGTAATCGGTGTGTTTTAATATTGCTGTGATGTTATCCTGAAAGGCATCTGGGAATTAGCATACTGTATTTCATTATTTCATGACTTTTTATAAATTCATATTTAGGCTGAGCAGTGTTAAAAAGAATATTTTATTTCATTATGCAATTTTTAGTGAGCTTATTATCAGTAATATGTTTAGCATAAAATTTATTAGTGACATGCCCTTTAATTTAGCCTGTCTAATTGGTGCTAATTTAGTTAGATTGCATTAAATTACACCCTTTAATGTAGCTATGTGTGGGTCAAGAAATCCATTCCAACAGGTTAGGTAATTTTTCATGCAGCTGAACAGTAAAAATGGTATTAAGGTAGCTGAAAAATGCAATCATGTTCCAAAATAATAGTTTTCCTGGATATGATTATCAGGGAAACAGGCTTTCTGTTATAAGTGCTCTTCCTTTGAAGACTTACAGGGTTCATCTTCCGTCTAAACTCATGTCCCCAATCTCCACAACAAAGACAAAGGGTGGGAATTATGATCATTACTCTTACGTGAGGAGGAATTATTAAGAATTATCTTTATTTCAGCCTTCATTCCTTCTTTATCATGTTCAGCACAAAGATAACAGTGAAAAATACGTTGTCCCTTCTTTTATCTGAGTTTCTGCTTTCTGCTCCATTAGAATTACTTTGGTCAGATGGTTGGAGTGGAAAGTAATTGATTTGATCTCAGCAGTGTACAAAGAAGCAATCTAAGCCTGGCAAAACAAAACAAAAAATCTGACCTGTAAGAGCCATCGATCTCTAGCGGTAAGAGCAGAGGGCAGCAAGACTCCTGGGGGCAGGTCTTCAGCTGGTGTAAATTGTCGTAACTGTTGTGAGTCAATGGTGTTTGAAGTCACTGGCAAAATTGGAGGTGTCAGACCCTGGACAGTTTCCCGTACAACCTCTAGAAAACTCCTGGTCCTCTCTGGTCCCTGAATGTGTTGCTGACTTCACTTTATGGATCAGCGATTGCTGCACTCCCGTGCCTCCAATCTCTCCCCCTGTCCCGACTTGTCTGCTGGGAATCTAGTCCAAGCACAAGGCGAAATTCTTGAGTCTTTGGAGGTGTTTTAATACATAACTTCTGTGCATCAGGAAGCCTCTTCATGGCTTGGTGCTGTCTGTAGCAATAGTTCCAAGAAAAGATGGGGTGAAAACAAGACGTTAAGGCTTTCTCTCAGTAAATATGTCAGTTCTAGCATGCAGAGGCCGTGCTCTCAGAGCCATGGGAGATAAAAAAAAAAAACCTCCTCTCTACCCTGTTTTTTTTTCTCACACAGAGAACTTGAATCTTGCATAAAAGGGTCTGACAGGCTTTGAGCGTGCTTCTCGGGATGGCCCTTGTAGCATAGCGGTTCACTGACCTGTTTTTGTGGTTGTTTGCTGAGGTTATGGAGTGGTGGTGTCATCATTGCTCAAGGATTTATGTTGTTAAACTGCATTTTCCAGTTTTATTGTCATCATTCTGTTCTTGTTGAGCCTAGTTTTACTATAGACGGCCTGAATAAGTAGTAACACTTGCTCTGTTTTCCCATATAACCCACTCCTAACGTAGCAGTATTTGTAAAGGGTTGAAGTTATAATCTCAGATTATCCTCATCTTCGGAGAGCACCAACACAACCAAATGCCTGGAAGCAGTGTGAGAAGGAGCAGTGGGGAGGAGCTTAAATGTAGGGAACCACTAGGGAAGAAGAACAGGGGTATCGACTACGTTTTTGCCTTTACCAGATATGACTGCAGCTGAGTCCCGTGTTCCTGGCATTTTGCAGGTAACTGGCAACATAGATTCAGAAATAAAGCTGTTGCTCAGTCAACAACTGGCCTGTCCCATATTTAAGTGGTTACAGTTTTCTCCTGCAGCACCAATGAGAAAAATGACTTGGAGGAACAATAATTGCAGCAATTTTCTCTTCCTACTTAGTGCTAATACATAGGGTATCTCCTTGGCAAAAAAAGAGCCAGTTATACCAAAATACCAGCCTGAGTTGCCTAACACAGCCACTGAGAACAAAGCTAAATGCCTGTTAGGTCTGATCCAGAAGGCTCTTCAGTTCCATGGAAAAGGCTCCCATTCAGATACGAGAGCAGTTGTAGGGGATTTAACCCCTAGCAGACATGGGACGAGCCCGTTTTGAGAGCGGTTGTCTGGGCTAAGCTCATACCTGTTTGATTTTTGGCAGGATGTGATATCAACTTTGCCGAACAACCCAGCTGTAAAACTGGTAAAAAAAAAAAACCAGCAGCAACTCAGTTGCAAACATCACACTGAGTATTATGTTGTGGGTAAATAAATATAGAAAAGAATAAGTGGAAATCTTCCTCTAATAGGAAAATACATCAATGATACTGTAATTAGAACCAACATTATTCAACTGTAATAAAGTATTTATTTTACTGTCATTACAACAGTTGTTTATTCTTGGGAGCTGTATCCAGAAGCAGAATATCCAGACTGGATATCCAGCAGCTGCCTAAAACAAGTTTCTTAAATCTGGGCTTAGCGGCTCAGTTGATGCTTGTCAGTAGAGCCTCAAGACAACAGACTGGGCAAGTACGCCAACCCAGCTGGGTCACAACACGGTGACCACCCGGTGCCTCGGAGTGCGTTGCTGGATATTAATGAAGCTGCAGCTCAGGCAGTGTGGAGGGAACAGGCAGAAGCGTGGTACTGCTGCAGAAGAAATTAGTCTGTTCAAGCACAGCCATGGTCCTGCCATCTATGCCACAGTGATAGACGGATTTTATCCCAGAAACGAAACTTAATAGTCTGGGTGGGTTTTCAGGGCTTTAGGGAGAAGAGTGGATTTTTAAAAAAAATTTGGGTTTATATATTGGCTTTCGATTTAGAGCAATAAACACTTTATGCACACTGGTGCTGAGCATCCTTCCAGCTATTTAAATGTTCCCAGACACAATTCAGTCCCTTCCTCTGCTCTGTCATCAGGAGAAAATGATCAGCTCCAGCAGCAAAGCCAAGGTTACAGTAGGGATGATTCCAGGCAACTTGCTGCATCCTGCTCAGGAGCCCTTCCTAGAAGGCAGGCGGCTGAGGAGCTCGTAGCGACTGGACAGACTGTCCGGGTCGGGGCATCTCTGCTGAGAAAGGGAGAGCACAAGTATCTCTGCTTCATGGACTCCCGCCTCCAGTCTGGAGGCCCTGATAATCCCCAGGGATTCAAAATACTGAGAAACGTCACCAGGATGCTGTATGTAAATTAACTGTCTGTTAAAAAGTTGTAGGTTCATTCTGAGGTTTCATGCTGATGTAAGGGAAATTAGCTCTTCAGTTCTCCCTGTGGCCTTCACTCTGCCCTGCCGAGTGGCTGGTGAACGGGCTGGTCACTGCAGGCTTTGTTCTTTGTGCTCAAAGCGAGAGGAGAAGTGGTGCCAGCCCTGCCCGTTGTTCTGATCAATGCAGAGCGTGCTAGACCCTGTGCCAGGGCTGCGCTTGCCAGCTCTTAACTGCATAAACGGGGATGCTGAGAGGTGGTGCAGGGTTGTGCTGGGATGCTTCGGTGACAGAGACCGAGGCCATCCGTGGTGTCCTCGATCTCTCGTGACACGGGAGTCTTGTAGCTTTTGGGTTCTTGCTGTAAATACAAAGCTCTCACAAGGAACTGCTCTGTGGCTGGCTGTGTGCCTGCAGCCGAGGTGCCGGTGTAGGGAATCAGGAAATGGCTTCTCCCTGTCAGGTGTGGTGTGTCCCAGAGCCCCTGTGCCATCGTCCTGGCCTTCGGGGAGAAGCTAAGGGTCAGACAGAGAGTGCGGTCTCCTGGGCTTGCATGAGCAGCATCTGACAGAGCTGTGAGTTGAACTGAGGTCTTCCAAGAAGTCCGTGACACGTGCCACAGCCCTTTTGGCATTGGGTCAGGCTTTGGGAAAAGATGCAAGGTGTCCTGAATTAGTTCCTATTGCCTACAAGTAGCAGGCACCAGCTCTGGCACTTGCTCATTGTTTTGAGCGCCGTTAGGTAGGACACTGCTGGGACGACGCAAGCCAGTACTTTGTATGATAATATTTAGAAAGAGATAAGAAGAACCTGCTTTTCATCTAGGCTCATTCTTTCCTGCCAGCCTGTGCTTTCTTTCAGCTCAGGAGCCTGGAATCTTCTGGTCTCTTGTAAAAAGCAGTCACTCTGTGAGCAGAGGAGCTAATGAAGCCTGGCTTGCAATGTCTCTCTCTCATGCAAATCCTCTGATACCTTGCAAAGGGTGAGCTTTATTAGCTTTTCCTGTAATGGGACAGCAGTAGGGTCCCTCTCCTCTCCCCTACTGCATTCTTCTCAAACTCCGAAGAGTTTGCCCTTGATGCGGGACAGCAGGGGTGAGTTGAACACCCTTTTTGTATGAGAGCACGAACACACATGTTATTTCAGACTCCCATGACTGCAATCTGTGGGTGTCTCATTTCTGTCAGAAATCAGGCTAAAAATAAAACAAACAAATCCCCCGAAATTAAAAAGCATCATCAGTGTTCAAATGACTTAATGGTATAGACTGGGCAGTCATCTGAAACAATTCAAAATAAGGGCTATACCGGCTAAGCTGAAATCCACCCACTCATAGCAACGGGAGCTGATACTTTATTGAAAGAAAGGGATGTTGCTCCTGAAACTTGTATTCTGTCTATTAGCATTCACGCAAGACAACCCCATCATGTGGCTTCTCTTTTTAGGCCATGGGACAGCTTTCCATTTTCTTATGGTTAGGCTTGGAGAGGCAGGAAAACAATGGTTCATCCCTGCCACTAACAGGCGGAGGGGGACAAGGGAAGCTGAATGGGTTAATACCAGCGCGGGATTCAAACATCGGATTTCCCTTGTCAGTTTGTCATGAATGCAACTGTATTTAAATTCAGCTGCTTGGGTAACACCCAAAAGCTATCGCTGCACTAATGCAATTATGATAGGGCATCAATTGCTGTGAATCACAAAGCTCGAGATAGGGTGTAGTTGTCATGTTCTTTGTGATTAAAAGATGTAGAATCTCTAATCACTGCAACAAGAAAGGCTGTCATTGATAAAGGGAATTCGGAGCTGGAGAGCAGTATTGATTGTGCCGAGGAATCTGCAAACTCTCTTTCTCAGTTTTTGCACACTTCGAACAGCCTTTCAGGATGCACCACCGGCTTCGCACACACACGCACACACGACGGGGGCAATAGGTGAATCGGTTTACATCCGCCTTGCTCAGGTTCTCTGGGAAAAGGCTGTTCAGGAGATGCTAATTTTTAGCTATTTCTTGTCTGAAAGAACACGCTACTTGGTAGATCAAGATTAGAAATGGTACATTGTATTTCAAACCTGGAGCAAGTAACGGCCGTTTCTGAGCAGAGTCTCAGGGATGGGTGTCTCGGTTCTTTCTCCCAGTTGCACTGGTGCCAAACCAGTGAGAGCTCTGTGCAGCTGGCAGAGCCAGCAGCGTGTCCCCTGGGCTGGGCTCGGCCGCAGCACAAGCCAGCATTTTCTCTGTTGTGGCTTTAAATATCCCCTTGAACTTTTTTCCAAATGACACAACTTCTCTACCTGTAACTGAGATCAGGCTTTCCCTTGCTCCAAGGTGTCAGGGCTTATCATCCCTGTTCCTCCTCTTTGGAAACAAACAAACGACAAAACCAAAAAACCACAACAAAAGCCCCAAAATAATTTATGACCAGTATTAATAAATTATTTACATTCAAACTGTGGAATTGTAGGCAAAAATGAATATTAAATGACCAAGTAAGATGAAAATGGACGGGTAGTGCTGGATTGTCAGGCTGCTTGGTTGTTTTTCATGCATTTGGCTGTTTGTTTGCTTTTCCCTCAAGAATCTCCACAGATCAACATACAAAGAATTGATGTGATTTTTTTTCTTTTATTAATACGTAGCATATGGTTTGAAAGCTTTTACACATTTATAGCTTTCATCCACAATCACATAGCTCCTTGTATTGGTGTGTCTGCACGTAGACGTGTGTATGTACACAATATCTGTATGTGCGTGTGTTTAAACTAATATTCTTTGTATAGAAATCCTATACCCTCACGTTGCCGTTTCTCTGGTTTTCACCACTCTCTTCTTTATGCTTGGGTGGTCATATTTTGAAATTTCCCCAGGACCAGTTTTTCATGCAGTCACGTTTCTCATCACATCTGAAGGATGTTGTGCTTCGCATGGTAATTAGGTCCTCTTTGTTTCATCTGCTGAACTGCTCTCTGTTACTTCCTGCAGCACGCTCACGGCTGGAGGCTATTGCTGAAATGTTAGAGCAGAAGAGATTCTCTAGGAGTAAACAGCTTCAAGTTAACTTGCCTTTTTTTTTTTTTTTAATGCTGATTTACATCCTGTTTAAACCTTGTGCAATTATATTTATTCTTGTTGCTTTCTTAGTGTAATGCCATTTATTGGAATAATTTATTATTGCATTGTGTGGCTCGTGGGTGTGTATGGAAATCATTTGAGTATTTACAAATACATATGAATTTATACATAAAAACACACAAGTATCTGTCTATCTCCCTAAGGCTTGAAAATGCTGATGGCTTAGCTGGGAGTGCAAGCTGCTGTCAAGCTTTACAGAGTTTAAGCTTTCATGGCTTAGAAGAAAGCTCTGATTGTTAGTTTATCTGGCCCTGCGTGAAGGCAGGCTGGGGGTGGCTCCAGACTCTGTTTGGTGTTTGTGGGGCCACGCAGGGGCTGGGCTGGGGTGGCAGTTTGCTGTGGGAGCCCCCCTCTGTGGGTGCTGGGATGGGGACCCACGCGTGGCGCAGCGGGGACCAACAGGCAGCGCTCCTGCCAGCCTGGCTGGGCCACTGGAAGAAGGGTGTTTCTTCCAGCACAACTTTATACCTCCCTTCTAGCTGTCAAGTTACAACGGAGAATCAAGCCCTAAGTTTTTAGCCTTTGTTGTTTAGAAGGGAACTTTCCAAACCTGCACGACCCCTTTTGCTGGTGCAGCCAGCTCCTGTGTCTTAGGGCTCACGGGTTGCTGGAAGCTGGAGCCAAAGGGCAGTTTGTTGGAGGTGGCTCAGCTTGTGGTGCCCTTGCGAACCCTGATGGCGCTGGGGAAGGCAACAGGAACCAGGTCAGGTTTGCCCTGAGGCTGCCGAGGAACCCCTGCCTGGAGACCCTCCCTGTGCAGAGAGATCCCAGGCAGGAGCACTGAAAATGCCTGCAGTCATCTCAAGAACAGGGAAGTGGTCTGGTAGCTGACCCTGAACTCCCTTTTAGCTGGGAGCGTTACCAGTTAGGGGTTTAGTTCACTGTCTGAAGTGCTGGACTGCCCATCCGCTGGAGGCCAGCAGGACGGGGGGACGGGCAGGAGCTCTCCAAGCAGCTCACGGTGGCAGGGCGGGGGTGGCAGCAGGGATGTTTTTCACCCTGATAGATTGAATTATACCCTCAGGCTGATACAGGTTGGGTATGCTGCCGGCCCAGGTGGTGCACACATAAATACGTGGAAGCGCACACAGGCATCGGAAAGGGAGAAATGCGAACACTGATCATAAAAACAGCATTTGCTTTTGCCAACACGTAGAATTCCTACTGGTTGTTTATCTATTTTTTTCCTCTTGTAATTAATAATGTCGTGATTACTCTGATTATAATGATTGCATATCCCTTTAAGTGGTATCTAGATTGGAGGTTTACATGGCATTTTCTCCTTGTTTGTGTGTTCTGCAAACATATTAAGAAAGTCTCTAAAATAATATTACCAAACGTCAAGTAAAATCCTGTCTCCTGAAGGGCTGATGAGATCATATACGTATGACTGTGTGTTATCTTGCCCTGACACATGGAATTAAGTCTTGGACTACCCTCACCTAGGAAGACATCATTCTGCCAGCGTTTTCTCACTTCTGGCCATTTCAGACACGACAGCTTTTTTCCCCTCAGCCAATTAAAGCTGGGCCCTTCTCTGTAAAAGGCAATGAGAAAAATTAGGCAGTTTGATAATTTCTGAGAGTTTCTTCGTTTCATTTTGTCGAGCTTACTGGTAGCACACAGACAGAGGCATTTGTATCAAACCCCCCCCCCACTTTAGCCCAGCAACAGCTCTGTGATTTTAATGAACTGAGTTGTATGTGGGAGAGAAACAGGATTTTCTGTTATCCCACTGGCAAAGCCATGGGTGAGGAAAGCCTGAAATGCAGCCATACAGCTCTGCAACTTGGGGATCACAGTTTCTACAGTGGAAGATTGAATTTAGCTGTACTGCTGCTTCTATTAATATTTTTTTATTATAATTATTATTTTATTGGGTTTTACAAGATTCTGGGAAATTGTGAAAATCAGGAGATAAAGCAACACAAAATGCACAATTTCAAATCTTCAGCTTTCTGAAAAGTTTTTAAAATGTTGTTTTAAGACCAAATCAAAGCAATTCCCCTTCCTCCCTCCCATTCAAAATTATCATTAGACAACAAATTGCTCATTGTCTAGCTTGGCAAGAAGGGTTGGCTCTCTCGGTCTTGCATTCCCCAAGCCACTGGCTGGTGGGGAGTTTACTCCCCATCTGTTTCCATTTCTACGCTGCGAATTCAGCCTGGTGCATGAGCTGCAGAGGAGTTGTGGGGTTTGTGATCCATATTTAATTCACCTAACTTTCAGTCTCTAACTGAGACACCCCGGTTAAGCAGAGCGGTGACCCTGGCCTCCCTGTGTAGTCAGTGCAGGAGTGGGTTCATCCAGAAGGTGACTCTGCGCATGGAAAATCTCAGTTAAATGCCTGAAGAATAACTTCTCTAAGATCAAGCTGCTGTATTCTTTAAGCAGTTCCTCTAAAAGAAACCTCATCGGCTTATAGAAACATGCTGATAATGGGCTCATTGGTTTGTTCGGTCAGACAGCAAATGGATGCTGGAAGGTTCTTGGGGCTTAAGTGCCAGGACAGCATTGTATTTGTGGGGAGATCATTGCATTTCAAGGGTGTGATGTGAGACATGGGACTGCGAAGTCATCCCCAAGCTGCCTGTATTCCCTTGAAATGCTCAGTGTGTCAGGCCTGATTTCAGTTATAAAATGGAAATAATAGATAAAAAAAGGTCAAAGCATTTATTGAGGATTGACATTTCCAGCAGTCAGGAATTTCCAGTTGTATACAGCTTTGTGTATATGTGTCACTCCTATATGACACCATCCTGCTGCGGATGGCCAAACCACTGCTTTCCCGGTGTGACTAGGTGGTGACTGGTTATATATTGCTTATTGTGTTTATGCAGATGCCTGAACATAGAAAGGCAGAAGTTAACTGACTTGCCCAAAGTTGCAGTACACCTCTAGCAAAATGAAAATATAAATTCCCAAATCCTCTCCGTGGTTTCAAAATTCTTTTGTTTTCTACTTTAATAAATGTTGTCAGAATATTTACTGTCAAGTTTGTAAAATAAAACCGTGTGAAATTAACTACGTTTTCTATGAAAGCTGATCGTCAAAGGGCCCGTGTCACTGCTCCCAGTTCTGTGTGGCATCACTGACAGCGTGTGTGGATTGTGTACAGTGCAGCAAACTAGATAGACTGAAGGTAATAGTGCAGACAGGGATCCAGAGAACGATTGCTACCTGTGCTGCGTCGCGACCTGGACACGAACAGCTCCACTAAGATCTAAGTAGGAGGAAAGGAAAGGAGAAACACATATACACTGAGTTACATGCACAAACACCCATGTGCACATACACACATGCAGAGCAGGAGACATGCACATACACACATGCCAAGTAGGAGACAGACATCCCAGACAGGGCTGGTAACAGCACAGTGATTAAAGGTGCTGAAGCAGTAAGTGTCAAGACACCCTCTCCATGGGTACAGAAGGTTTGCTAATGTCACTGTTGATGTCCCTAAGGTATTGTGCAATTCTGGTGTTTGTCTCAGATGCCATTCTGTGAGATTTGCATTGCCGAGGAGCTGGTCTGCTCTGTCCTTGCCTCAATGGTCTGACTTTGAGAGCTGAGCCTCAAGGAGACCCAACACACACCCAGTTAATGTGGTCTTCAGGGCTGTTTTCTTCCCATTGCTCATGCATTGCTGCAGCATTATTGCTCAGTGCTTTGAAATAAGGGGCTAATATCCTGGCACTAAGGATTTAAGGGACCTTGTGCAGATACAGGCAGTATAATTTATAGAGCAAATACAGTAGTAGTCTTGAAAACGTTGATAAAATGACTTATCATTGCATAATAGGTATTAGATCTCATGTTCCCTGTTCCCCCTTCCCACTCCCAAAAAGGGAACATTTTAGCCTCTGGATAAGATGCCAAGAATTATTAGTCAGCCTCAGCTTTAAAATTGAGGAAAAAAGACATTTCAGTTTTAATGAAACATGTCCTCCAAGTTAACTTCAATGCTTGTTTAGATAGCTTTTGAGATTAGTCGAAGAATAATAAACTTATTTATGGGGAACTTTCTGGCCAGAGACCTCTGGGCAGGTCCAGAATACCAGAACAAAGGATTTACCGCCCAATGATGACTCTAAAACGATGATGTTATTTTCAGATTCAAAAGCCCTTTTGCCTTTATGACAACCTTTTGGTGAAGAGGAAAAGCTGTCTGCTGATCCTTCACGTTCTGGAGTTACTCTTGATAGTGTGATACACATGGGTCAGTTTGTTTAGCTTGAGTTTGGAGCTTTTACAGATCTGCCTTCTCTTCTGTGCAGATTTGTTTTTCTGCTTATGTCATCAGTCAGAATAAATGGAGGGATGGGATCTGCCCCAGCTGCTGTAGGGAATTTTCCTGAAGTGTCCCCAGTCTCCTAATAAATCAGTGTCTTTCCTAGTCTGTTTCTGATGGGATCCGGCAGCAGGTCAGCATCCTTAGGTAAAGAAAGGCTTCCTGAAGTGAGCAGCAGTCACAGAAAGTAAATTAATGGAAGCCGGCATGTGCTGATCTCTTTGACAATAAGGAATTTCGCTGCCAACATTTAGAAACCGTTGGAAATGGTCTCCATTGGAAACCAGATTTCGACTTTCTGCCCTGGGCTGCCAGAAGTATTTCAGCATAAAATGCTAAAGTAAGTTGAACTTTCAATTATAATTTCAATGACTGTCTAGTGAAATGGATTAATGCTCTGGCACTGCACCTTTGAGGCTTTGGCTCGAATCTTGCAGGATAAAAATCTGTCTGCTTTGACAGTTGAAAAGGTCAGAAGTGAAATAATGTCAGGTGGTCTTAGCCCAATTCAACGTCTCGATTAAGAAGTAGATGTAGAAGTTGTTGATGTGGGATATCATATCAGACCCTTTGCAAAAAGAGAATAATTTTTATTTACATTTTAACAGCAAGATTAGGTGCAGACAACTGCATTCTGGAGAGGTGGAGCTTAGTTCAGATGTCAGGAACACTGGATTGCAAAGTGAGCAAAACGCAGGTTACAGCATGCAGTACCTGACGCTCAGAACCTTGAGTCCATCATTAAATTGATTTCCGGATATTTGACTGTGTCAAGCATAGTTTTCCCTTAACTTTTTAAAGTTTAATCTGGCAATTTTATTAGCGGAGGGTGTATAGAAAGAACATGTTTTTCTCAGTGTTCAGACAAGCCAAGGGGTCTCTTCAATTTACTTTTTGAAACTGCTGCAATTCAAATCCTAAGCTTGTTAAATAGGATTGTGGCTAAGGAGCAAAATACAGATATTTTCTTAATGCATTTTTTCCTCTTATTTGGATACATACTCATATAATTTTATATTATAATAATATATAAATAGAAATTTCTTCTCCAGACATCCCTGCGGAAAGGTCACTACGGCAAGAAAATTCTAGCAATAGTAACGAATTTCTGTCAGGAGAAAGGAATGAATAAGGGTTTGGGGCCATGAGTCTCTGTGACGGCAACCGTGGCTAAGGGAGCTGCAGAGCACCTTTGCTGCCTTTGATTTGTCCCAGCCTCGCTTCTCCCCAGCCCTCCTCACGTGTCAGGCAGCCTTGGCGCTGCTCTTGCGAGTGAGGTGGCAGATTTTCTTTGCTTATTTCAGTAAGAAACACCCGTACAAGATGGTGCAAATTGGAAATCAGCTGTCATGGTACGCTCCATAGATTACCCGGTTGTGGTTGGTAACCTATTGCAGGCGATTAAGTGAGCAGTCCTGTCCTTTTCAGCGCTGGTAGGCACCTTGGTTTTAGTTAATTCCCTGATCTTTCCATGTGTGTGTGTGTGTACGTGGTGTGTTGTGGGGCTTTTCCAAGTTGTGTTTCCGTCTTCAGGCAGAGAAACCACAGTCTCCATGTGATCCTGATGCAATGCAGGAGCTGATGGAACTGTACATGTGCCGTAAAGATTAATTGGCATTCAGTTAGGGCCCATAAAGCATGGCGTGCCCGGCATTATCCTCTATTTTGCCTTCAATTTACAGTGCGGTTCAGTTCACGTAGTGGGCACAGACTGCGAAACGTGTTTCTGAAGGATAAGACGTGTACTTTTTAGCAGGCTGCTCTTCCCAGTGACAAAACCTTACGAGAGCTTCAGAGATTCAGATAGGACCTAATTGTGGGGCAGTTTCCCACAACACGGTCTTGCCTTTCTCTGCTGAGATCTGCTAAGCGGGGCCCGGGGGAGCACTGAAACCTCAGAATTATCTTTTATTTGTTCTACAGATTTTTCTGAGGAAAGGAAAAAAAAAAGGTTAACCCATCGCCATCCTCCCTCCTGAAAGATGTAGCGTCTAAGCGCGGTGCCGAACCAGAAGGCGGTGCTCGGCGTGGGTCCAGCCCAGGGCACGGTGCCGCGTCCTGCCGACCGCCGGCGGGTGCGGGGGACGGCGGCGCGGCCAAGCACCCTGACCGCGAGCCGCTGTTTATAACAGAGCAAAGTGGGAATTCTGCAACTATGGCGGCTCAAATGTGGGACCATTTCCCTAGTAATAAAACTATTAGTCTGTAACTGTTTACTTATCAGGAGACCGTTATTTGATTGATGACCTGAAAATGGAGGTTATCTTTCAATTCACTTGAAATGCAAACGGACTAGAAAATCTATAGTTATTGCAGCGTATTTTAAAGCAAAATCAGGCACCTACATTGACCTCCTATTTACATTTCTTTGAGAAGAAAAATCACATAAAAGCTATCAAGAAACACATTTCACAGCAGGCAAATTAATTGGTTTTACTGTATTTGAATGGAGGGTTTGTCAAATAAAACATGCCATGACAGTTAATAGTGTCATTTAGAGGCAGAAAATTATTGGCTTATTTGTTATTGGATAAAAGGAAGGCAAACACTTTGTATTAGGAAGTTTTAATGTGTTTAAAATCCTCATTAGGGATTTATGGACATTCTTGCTTAGCATAGCGCCTCATTAATTTGAGGCTAAACAGTTACTTCTGTGTTTCAATTCCAATTTTTTTTTCCCCTTTTCTTTAATTAGATCTCGCATTAGAGTTTGGTCTCTACACCACTGGAGATGTAGAATTAATTAATGTGATTTATAAATCTAATGGAAGTGAGTTATTCTTAGATATCTTTTCATTTTACTGAGCAGTTTAACTGCACGCAGCATAAGTGCACACAGATCTAAGAGATTTCGGGAGCTCAGGAAAAGTATGCGACTTCTGCATTGAATACATTTAGCAGCGTCCCTTGGCATTAATAGATCAAAGCATTTTAATTAGAAAAGTAACTAAAAGAGAGGCCATGAAGATCCCATTCAAAACCAGATTTTCTTTGTTCTGAGTTCCAATGTAATGTCCAAAAAGTGTTAGTTTAGCTCCCCTTTTGTATGATAGCCATGATATTTAGTGGCGGTTGTTATAATCTTGTGTCTTACCATTTAATGAGCATAAAATCTGGCTTTTAATGTAGTTTGAATTTGGATCCAATCCCAAAAAAGACACAATTATTAATTGTGCTATTTTGTTATTATTAACTAAAGGAAAATGGCTTTTATTTCATATAGAAATTTTGTTTATTTGTTTGAAGCTTATGTAAAAAACATATTTCTGTGAACTAGTTATGCGAATAGATAGTGTTGGTATTTAAACCCTAAGATAGTTCAAAATACATTTGTTTTGTTTCCCCTTGGGCAAAACTATGTCCTTGCCCTTTGAATTCTGGCCCTCTGTTTCGAAGGCAGTCTGAGGACACGATCTGCAGGTTGCGACTGTGGTGGAGGGACGTATGAAAACAACCAATTTGCAAACAAGCTCTGAGCAATTTCTTTGAGTCCCAGCACTGGCCTTGCAGCTGTGCAAACTGCTGTACAAATTACACCCAGGAGTACATTTTTTTCAGGGAGAACATTCATACCTGCTCTAAAAAAAGAAGTGGAACATAAAACTGGCACAGTCACCCACTGTACTCCGGTAGCGACAGTAAAGGTATTGTCCGATGTAAATAGATGCTTAAAGAGGTTCCTTTTATAGACCTCAAAAGAAATGTTACGGTCTGAATTCATGAGGTCAAGTAATGCTTCAGGTTACACTGATTACTTCACTGACATCAGCAGAGTTTTAGTCATGTCACCATGGCCACGGTCGGAGCTGGTGACTTTGCTGCTATTTTAGCAGGAAGTTATACAACTCTCGCCTGACGCGGCTTGCTGTCGTGCTGGTGTATACTGGGAACAGACACCAAACTCCACTAATGTGAGATAGATTTAAAGGAGATCCAGTTCTAAGTTGTATTAAATTTAGACAGCTATGTCTGTATAGTGAAGGGTTTTGGAATGATTTCCAAGAGGTTCTACTCAAAGGATTACACTGAGAATAAATATAGTGTATAATTTACGTCCCCCTGACTGAGGGTGAATAGACTTGGAAGCCAAATTCCCTTCGCACTCCTTTTGTACTGCTTCGTTGTCTTCAGAGGAGTGAAGATTTCATTCACAGTGGTCAAAGTAAGACAAGAAACAGACACTTGATGTTTATTTCTGCCACACCATATATCTCACCGCACCAGAGGGTGTTAGTCGGGCTTTGATGTTTCCAGTGGACAAGTGCATGGTGGCATTTTAGGTCAGGGTGCCTTTTATCATCAATTGAATGGAAATGTATAAGGTAACCTCTTTCAAAATAAGGTGAAAATACTAAGCCACATAAAAAAATATACTTATTTTATAGAAGTAAATAAGTACTTGTAGTCATTGGAGGAGGAGGGACAGAGAAAGAGAAGGGAAGGAATAAAGGAAGAAAGAAAAAAAAAAATGGTGAAGTTCCACATTTCCTTGCCCTTTGTCAGTATTAAATGGTTGTAGCAGCCTTTATGCGAGCCAGTATTTTGGTCACAAATTAACTACTGCAAATGCCACTTTTGCTGGGGCCTGACTGAATACTGACATTACCAGTTACCCTGGTATTATCATCATGGTGAGTGTCTAAAATACTACGTTCAGAATATTTCCTAAGTAAAATGTGCAGCCTTACCTACATTAAAAAATTCCCAGGAGACCTTGAAGTGAGAGATCACTTTATCAGGCTTCTCTCTCTAATAGAGTTGGGCAATTTACTGCATGAAAATAATGGAGAACCATTGAGTTTAAATTGAACATCAGCATATTGTGCTTTCATGGAGACTATTTCATGCTGATCAACATTGAAATGGTATTGTTAAAAGAAAACATCAGAGAAATGAAAAAGAAAAAATGGGCTAAATACAGCATGCACTGGGAAGAGCTAGAAAAATCTAATTGTCACATCCAGGTCAGTCTGGTTTAAAAGTTGCTGTAGCAGAACTAAATGCCAGTGAAAAAACAGTGTCCTTGCAGTTGGGGTTGCTCTAACTGGGAGGTCACCGTGAGCTGAGTTCATTATAGGGAAATCAGATTGTGATTCCTTCTGACTGATGGGCTGGTGCCCAAGGGCCCCAACTTGGTGTAACTGCACCCTTACGTCCAGCTCTTAGGTGGCTGGAGAGAGCATATTGGAGTCATTGGCTTTTGTATGAAACTGAAGGTACTCATTGTGGGCAGGTTTGGCTTCTGAAGTAGAGACCTTTGGGGAAGTTCGCTGAAGTCAGCGGGAGCCTGATTCAGACCCGTTATAGACCACACTAGTAAGTTGTTTTTCCTAGCTAATGTGCTTTACTCGAGGGAAGCGGCATAAATTTCTCCACCACTGGAAGGGCAGCACTGACTGCAGGCCAGGCTGTCTAAGCTTAACAAATGAACTAACGTGGTCCGTTCCTTAAAATTTTTTCCTGTTTTCAGGTTCTCCAAGAAATGCATATTTGACAGAATTGTTTCTGCAGTAGTTGTATTAAGGGGGAACAGAGGAGCAGCAATCTGTGTTTTGTTTTAGGCAATAGGGGTTTTTTCTCTCTTAATTTTAAAGTATATAAAGTATATAGAAAGTATATATTTTCATAGACATTTTAATAAGCCCTGGGAGATATTTTGGGGGTTGAAATATTGGGAAATGTAGTGTTCCCATGATATTTTGGTTCCAGGATGGTAGAGGTACTAAAAGAAAACAGTGGATATACAGTCTTTGGGACCCACAGATTGCTCCCTTGAGAATTAAGAACCCTGTGAAAAATACATGTATGTGCTTGAATACCAAGGGAGCAATTTCATTTGGGTTTTTTTTGAATACCACCATGTTTCGCTTCATTCGTTTTCCTCCAGAGCCCAAACATACAGTGCTATTATATGTTGATGATAACCTCATGAATAACAAATACACCAGAAAGAAAAATACCACTCGGGTTGCAATATTCATTCCTTGCTCTTTTGCTGCTCCCATTCCTACCCATTCGCACTGGAGTTAGTAAGGAAGAGCCAAGATCCTCCTAGCTAGTGAGATTAGTTTGACATCTATTTCAGGAGTCCTTAACATGAGTGACCCTTTTGTGACAAACTATTAGGGAGATGGGAAACAGACAAGAGCATGAACTGTGAAACGACCCAAGGAGGTTTGAACGGTAGGCTCTGAGCAGTGGTGTGAAGCTTATCTCGAGTAAACGTGCAACAATCTTCCTCGGGAGGAGAAATGCACAGTCAGATGGGAGCTGAGGGTCGGGCTGCTGTCTGAAAATGGGCAAGTCCAGCAGAGATGTAGGGGATGACTGAAGAGGGGAAATGAAGCCTGATTACGTGAGGAAATACCGATGGCAATCAAAGGAAAGCTGGTGTTGGAAAGGCACGGATGTGTACTCCATTCATGTGCAGGTGAAGTATCGCATCTTAGGTTTGTAGTGAGCATGCTGCAACAGTTGAATCATGGGTTCATATAGGTTGGAAGGATGTTCAAAGGACATCTAGTCTAATGTCTTATATCTGGAAACCCTGCTATTCTTAGTACTGCCCCATCCATTTTCCATGTGTATTAATCAAAAAAAGAAGCACCCTGTTCCTAGGAAGCCTGGCAGGAGCTGAAGGCGTTCACGGGCCAGGCCTTCTGCTGACAGTCCTGGTTTTGCTGTTTCTGGTTTTCTGAGTGTTTTCCTCTTATCACTGTGTAGCGCACGCTGGAAATGATCAATCAAGGTTCATGCACAGGATCTTTTCATGCTAGCAAGTGAAAAATCAATTTGTGTTGAAGGAGTAAACAGTAGTATGAGCTTCGTCTCCCCAGAGTCAGAATGCGTTCCCTGGTAAAGGAGATGACAGTGCAAGCTGAGCTCCTGATGTATAAGCACATAGGTGCTCAAATGCGAGAAGTGAGTGGGTTCCTATATTCGTTTAACATGCTACATTTATCTTCCCAATAAAACAGAGATAGGAAGGAGAGATTACTTGTTGAATGCCAATTGTGCATCCGTAAAGCCAGAGGGATTGTTCACAAACAGTTTATCCAGATGAAAATGTAGTCGGTCAGTTTGGCACAGACATTATTCATTGTGTATTTCTGCTTTCTGACACTACATTTGAATTTTCAGAACTGTTCCGACAAGTCTGTTGGAATATTTTGTGGCTAACATTTCTGAGAAATGCCTGCTGTTGGATGTAAATTACAGGGAAAAGAGACTTTATATGATTTTTCTGTGCCGCAAAAACAAAATCTGATCTCGTGCAGGTTGTAAATTGTCCAGGAGGTAGAAGTGGTCCAGGAGCTGTTGAATGAATAAATGGAAGGTTAGATCAACATGGCTCATCAGATATTGTAACCATTCACCCATTGTCATTTGATCTGCATAACATTAAAGGCTACTATTCCCTCACTCTGAGATTTCTACCCTCCTTCCCTCCCTGTAAAGTTTAGCACTGAGCCATCCAAGCCATACATTAAACCTTCGGTTCCACATCATTTAAGTTCTGCTCTCTCTCTTGTGAGACCAAAATGTGAAGAGAGCCTTATAATCCTGGCTTGTATTAGGTGGAATATTTTGACCATCTGACCTTTACTTTTTTTCTTCTTTCTGTTTTTTTTAGCAAGCAATATTTAAAAGTAAACGTGAAGCATTTTGATGCAAAAGCATTTTGCCAGATTAAAATGAAATTGGAAGATGAGTTCAGTGTAGCATGTAGCTGTTGTGAAATCTTCTTGTTTTGATTGAAGTTTTATTACCTCAGGACGTCTGTCTGCAGCTTGTGTAATACTCACTGTTCTTCAGTCTGGGCTTCATGAACGTGCTGCCAGCCGAGAGAAGAGCTCATGATGTGAAATGCCACTGCTCAGTCTTATGGAAGCCAGATTCCTGGTATCTGTCCTCTCAGCTGAGTTAGACACACAAAGGAAGAAAAGCACCAAAAGCATACACAAAGCAAGCTGTGCCCTCCTTTTTCGAATCTGATTACTGATGGAAGCTGAAGAGAAGAGGGGGTGGAGAATCACATAATAGGACCTTAAATACTTAATTTTTATTAGATTAGAAAAGTAGTAGCATGGGACGGTTGTCCAATCTTGACTCAACTACAGGAGGAGCGTGGCGTTTTATTAATGGCAATGCTAATAACAGTTTGTTAGTAGTACTCGAGAAGGTGGTTAATATTGTATCTGCTCTGTTTCATTCTGTCCTGAAGAACCTTTGTTTGAATGCCAGAGTGTGCCATGTGGGCCTGCTTGCACTTGTTAGCTGAATGCAAGTGTCTATGGACAATTAAACTCGCACGTTTTGATTCATACTTTGAAAGGCTGAGAGGTTGTTTTTTCTGGTTTTCCAGGACAGACTAAGTTTCTAATATATCTGTGTGTTTCAAGTCTCTTAGAATGTGCGACTGTAGCATGAATTTAGAAAAATGGTCTCATTTCTTTAGAAATCCATTAATAATAATGTACACAAAGACTCTTACATTGATCTTGTCTCTGATAGCCGTGTTGCAATAATTATTCCTTTAATGTTTGCATCAATGTAAGTGTTTTCTTCTTTGTACTAGCTCCTACTTGGATCTCCCTATATGACAATCACAGCACTTTGACATCTTGCATTACTTTAATACCAGTGATTCAAAACAAAGCAATGCCAAAGGGAACAAAAGTTCTGTCAAGCCGTTAAAATCTTCTTTGCCATTAACACAATTAAATTGATGCATGAGCATTTAAAGTTATTAGCAAGTGCTGCCAGCAGAAGCTGGTTGTGATTGCATAATATATAGTGGGCTTTATTAAAGTGAAATTGTATGTTTATTGTTATTATCATCATTAGTCCTGAAGTAACACAAACTTAAACAGGGCTGTGAATTGGGCGAGGACTGTGAAACAAGTAAGAACATGCTCTGCCCTGGGTTGATATTCAGGGACACAATTATCACAATTAAGACATTTCTAAACAAAGGAATACACATGCTCTCTCAGCTAACCGTTGAAAACAGCATGTGTAGTGGTAGGGAGGGGTGTTAAATTAAGAGAGGTCTTCTGTACCTCTGCTGCTCTCACTCTTCCCAGTCTGACTCACTCAGCTGGCTTTTGGGCTGCTCCTGTGACTGCTGTGGCAGATTTTGTGGTTGCTGAATACCCTGCTAGCTTATTGGGGGAGCATTTGTTTTGTTTTCGCCTATTCCAACATACTAATTTTTCAATGAAAAAAATCAGGAGTGTATTAGAGTCATATGTACTCCCACTGTCCCACTGTGCGTTGCGGTAATACCCGTGCTCATTAATCTTTTGGTTTAAGTTAACTATGCTCCTTGCTGAATGGACAGTTGGTGTGAGGTATGGAAAGCACAGATTAGCAAAGAACTTAACAGGTATTCAGAAGGGGAAAAAAGTGACTCAGGTTAAAAGTAGGGGAGTGAAGGAAGGCCAGTGAAGTGCTGGAATATCAAGTCGTGCAGTATGAGGACAGACTGCATGCCTGTTGCCGTTCATGCTGACCATCCACTGGAAGTTCTCAGCCTAGGTTTGGTAGGTAGAATTTGAGCTGAGTAGAAACTGGGGACAAAAGGTAAGGCTCTTTTTTCGGTTGTTGAATGTTTCTAGGTGATATTACGGAAAATTGTAATCTATAGCTGCTGAAGTAGATAAAAATCACTAATATTCCTGCAGTGTCCTTGTATTCACTCGAGTACTTTACCAAGATGAACTGTTGGAAATTCAGAGAACAGTGATGAAATAAGCCAAAGGGATGGAAAATCTTGTTTATCAGGAAAGAAGGTAGAAGTTGAATACAGAACTTTTGAGAAAAGTGGAGTCTAATTCTGCATGTCTGTGCATGGTGTAAATATGAAGGGAAGTAATGAATGAATTACAGTAATGAGAAGAGTTCTGCAGAAAGGCTGAGGTGACACTGAAAGCAAATTTTTAATAAAAAGGGCCAAGTAATTTATAACAGTACTCCATATTTTATTAAGGAAAGGGATGGGAGACCCATTTCCCTACAGTTTTTGAGTCAAGCTGGCCACAGTACTAGGAGATTTGGGGAAAATGTGCGACATTAGCAAAGTGTGAACTTGGTGATCTCTTAGGTCTTTCTGGTCTTTGACTTTTATAGCTGTGTGGATTTATTCTTGAAGCTTAGTGCTGGCTGAAATGCAGGAGGAAAGCTGTGGTCAGTGCTTTTGGTCAAGCTCTATAGCAGATTGGGATGACAGGGATTAAGTTTAGTCAGGAGTGTCTTACCAAACGAGTTACCAAGGGCAATAACGTAGAAGCATCAGGCAGAAAAGACTCACTGAATATTTATGGTACAAAGCACTTGCCTGTTTTTTGGTACCTTCCTCAATATTATCTCTTCTGGTGTACTCCCATGGTAAGAACCCATTGTAACTACCTGCAAGTGCTACAGAATGGTTTACATATGGGCCATGTCTGCCTGTTGTTTATGTAATTGTTCACAGAATTTAGAGGTTTTGTGCTCTTGCATGTCCTTAGAAGGAGGGATTGTGGAAAATGCTGCAAGTACCATTTAGATGAGTATTTTCAATGGGAAGACGTTAAGGGCACCACTGTGTGTGCATGGGTATGGTTGTCTGCATAGATATAATGCATCTTTCTAAGGCGAGAAGGAATATCTGTCAAGCCGCTCGAGGTGGATTGCTGTGTGCTGTTCGGTCTTCAGATAGATCCCTAGCCTCCAACAGGCTGATGAAGGGAGGGACATCAAAATCGGCAGCCACCCTTGTAGTCCAACCAGTGTTTTACTACAGCATATGTTTAAGAGCTGTCTGGGCTCTTGGCCTATTAAGCTGTAGGATAAGATAGTTGATGATAACAGCTTTCTCTTAACCGTTATCACCTCTGTCCTTCGCTGCAGCATGCAGCAAGGTAAACCAAATCTTGCCTTCTCTCTGAAGGCTGCCGATAGGAGGAACAGTGGGATCTTCTTCAATTACAGAAGTTTCAGGCAATTCTAGTGCCAGTTCTCAGCCGTGAGGAAATCAGAGTACTCTGTTGCTTCAAAAGTGTTGTTAGTAGCACAAAGCAGCACAGAAGGAAAAAACAACTTCTGACAAAATAGGTCCTGCTGATGATTTATGTTGATCTGAACTGGAAAATTTGGTAGGCAGTGAGCATGGATACAGCAGTCTTCACACAGAGGCAGTTGCCTGTTAGCACCTGACTAAACATTTCTTTTTTTTTTTTTTTTTTAAACCTAGGTTACCCTTCCCAATGACTCCAGCTGTGTGGAAGAAATATTGCGGGTGAGTAATACCCTTTGTTCTTCTATCTTTGTATGATTGCAGTGCTGTTATTTCGTCTTCCATGGAGAAGCGTTATATGGCTGTCTTTAACAGTGTGGTTAAATAATAACATATTAGTGGGTGTGTATTGAAGAGACACAGCCAAGTGGTATGCCCAGGGTGCTCCTTAGTGAGTAAGGTCAGTTCACCTAATACTCTGCCAGCTTGTCCTAGTCAGGATTTATGCATGTTCTGTTCGTTTTTTAAGGTCTCACTCTCTGTGTGTCTCTCCAGGACACATTTCCCTCCTACCCTGAAGTGGAGTCGCCTTAATTCTCTCCCGTGGATTGACTGACCTACGGTCTTCCTCCTTCTTCCCCCAAACTACAGTTGTTCATTCTTATGGTTTTGTTAAAGACCTACAGACATTTTTTCCTAGGAGCTCTGGTCAGTGGTTGAATACAGAAAATTAAAACAACCACTCCAAACTGGATGGCTTTATTGCAACAACATCATATAACAAGAAAAGAAAGAGAGTGTGCACAAGTGGTATACATGTAGATCTGCCTTACTTGAAGTGTAAGATGGGCTTTTCCTCAGCCAGCCCATCTTTGGGGACCCCTGTTGCCAGTGAGATTTGTCTGTGGGCAGGTTTGCAACCCACCAGTCCCTATCTGGGATGTAGATTTTTATCCTCACGGGCTCAGTTTCCTATCTGTCAGAGATGCCTCCCTGGGGCTGTCGGCCAACCTGCTGGCTTTCGGTGTAGAGGGGATAAAATTTCAGTGGGAATTTGTGCCAGCCGTGTCCTTTTCACTAGGAGTAACTGATGCAAACTATCCCAGACCTGAAGTCATGTGTAACAATCGTGCCAACTTGCTTGCAAAGACATGGACTTAATCTTGCTTGCAAAATAAAATAGATTTCTGTGTATTCATTGGATTCCAGAGGTAAATAGTTTGGTAAACTTCCTCCTGTTTTGTGTATGCGCATTATCTTGGGATGCTGTTGATGTCCATATGGGTTGCTGGTGTTGCTGCGGAAGTGTGTTGTACCGGCAGGTAAGTGTGAATGTGCAGACCTGCAGTAACGGAGGAGTATGCACCTGCATCTGCACCCAGCAGCAACGAGTGCAAGGAAATAAACAACGTTTAGTTTCAACCTTCAAAGTGAACAGGCGTTTATTACCTATAGTACGCTGAGAGAGCAAAAGCAAAGAAAATGGTGAAAGGCTGTGTGAAATACTTGGGATATTTTAAATGTCTTCTTCTCCTGTTTATATATTTCAATTAGGCTCGTTACTGTAGTTGGAATGAATGACTTGTTAGCTGAGGAAAGCAGTTGTTTTCAGTAAACAGCATCAAAAGGAAATGTGATGTAGCGAATTTCAGGGATCAATCATCCAGGTGACAGTTTTAATGTGGGAACAGTGCATATAAATCTCAGGAAGCAGAAATGTCTTTTTTCTAATCAAGAGGAGGTGATCCTATTTCCTACCCCGTAACTGTAATTTGAGTCAACAAACAGAGGCAGAATGTCGTGGGCTTCCTTCTGAGACCTGCTGAGATCTGTGCAGGACTTTCTGTTGTCCTCAGAGGATGGTGGTGAACTGCAGAGTCCCTGCCACCAGCAGGCTGTTAAACCTGGGGGGTCTCTTGGGGTGGACAGAGCAGGGATTTGGCAGGCTCCCATGTCGCTGGGGGTCTGTCTCACAAGGCCGTGTAATGGGCACCCGGAAAAGGGATACAAACCAGCAGATCTTTCTTGACGGCTGGGTGCAGATGCCCAGAGAGGGCACCCTCCATGCCCTGCTTTGCCATCCAGCCACAGAGCAAACCCGTCAGCCGCAGGCGTAGCCAGAAGCCATCTGGAGCATGTCAGCCCACCTGTGCCAGGGAGCAGGTACGGGCCTGGCACACCGCGGGGCAGCGAGGGCCCTCGGCCGCCGCGTGCTCCCTCGCCACACGTGCAGCCAAGTAGGTTTGCGTGCTGTTAACGGGTGAGGGTGGCTTAGTGCGCCGTCGGCGTGGGGTCAGGCAGCTCTGGCTGCTGGTGGCGGGTGGCTGCGGCCTTGTTGTAACCTGGCTGCAGGCAGGCTGCAGGCTGCCAGCAAGGCCCCGAGCGCCCAACAGCAGCCAATCACAGAGCCGCTGCAGGGCTGCCCAGCAAAGGCCCAGCAAACCCCAGTCCCGGTTCACTGCCTTTAGTGGGCGCGCTTTAGGCTTCCAGCTTCGTATGGGGCTGAAGCACACATGGAAGCAGAAGTACGTGAGTTTTGTCACTGACTTTGCTTTTCTCAAATTCGTAATGCAGAATAAGCTAGCGGGCGGTGTGTTTTGGCTGGTGCACTGTCACGTCCCACCTGACGGGCAATGGAAAGAAAATAGGTTAGAGAAGGCGCTGCCTGGCGGCGGTTCGGGCTCCCCGTGGAAGCCCTGTGGGAGGAGGTTCAGGCTGTCTGCTCCAGGTGAAAGGCTGACCCATGGTTTCAGCAGTGATTTGTGCTTTGAGAACCTGGATTAAGTTCCCAGCCCTGACAGATACTTTCTGGCCTTTTGGGGCCATTTATGTCGGCTCTGAAGGGCCTTTGGGAGTGTGGGCCGCAGCTCCCTGATGGCAGCTTCCCCAGGTTAAAAAAGAGGCTATTAACACTTCTGTCCTGCCCGGGATGCTGCAGAGGTGAACAAGGAGTCCGTGACAGTCAAGTCCCGAAGGCGGACGGATGGGGCTGAACTAATGTGAGTTTTGACCAACCAAACCACGGACAATGACGGGCAAGTTCGGCTCTGGGCCACGGCCGCTGCTGAGCTGGGCACCCCGAAGTGCCAGCGGAAGGGTGCTGCCGCCTGCCTCACCCCAGCCCTGCCAGTCTCCCATGAGAGCATGTCATGCCTTTAAGTTTTCTTTTTTCTTTTTTCTTTTTTTTTTTTTTTTTTAAAGTCAGGGAGTTCAGGGACTTATTTCAGTTTCACCCCTCAAAAAGACACAGCAACTCTTCTGAGTTTTTTTGCTAGGCTTTACAAGGAAGAGGGATCCAAGCTACGATCTGTGACCTCTGATTTTACAGAGCTCTTTTTTCAAGCTGAACTTGATTAATGGATTTGTAATTGTAGAGGTTTGCAATTCCTAATCTCTGTCTTCTTTTTTTTTCCTAGGGAAAAAAAGGTGTAATTGAGTTTATGGTCAAAAATTTCCAACCGAGTGAGGGGAAAGGTCTTGAGTCTGTTCAGACCCTTGAGTCTTCAGAGACAGAATTTCACAGTCCTTCAGATTTCCTGAAACACTTAGCCACTTATGTCATCTTGTGTAAATGCTTTAAGGACTGTCCCTGATACTGTAACCAGAGGTTAATGGCAGAGCAGTCTCCTGTTGATCTTGCTTTTCTAACCAGGATGGCTGGGAAGGTTGTTAAAAATATTAATTAAAATAATTTCTTGTTCAACTAAGGCCAAGCTATAAAAGTAGTACAGGAGATCTGCTTTTAATAGAGATTGCTAGTAACAAATTGAAAGGTGACGGTGAATACACTGGTGGTCTGTACATTTCTTTCTGTTACAAAACATGGCTTATTTTTTTAAACCAACATTAATGGCTTTGAAAATGTGGATAACGTGGAAGCGAGGCAATCGACAGTGTGTGTTATTCACATTTTATTAATATGGATTTAAATTAAGTTATCACTTGCTATATGCAGCCATTGAAAGATGCGTTCATTGAAATGTTGTGATACAAAGTGCATATGGGGCTGGGGAACTGACATTTTAAACCAGTATTCTGAAGCTGTAACTTGTGCCACTTGTGCCAGGGCTTCACGTCAGTGTGCCTTACTGTCATTGTGTGTTATGTGACCCGGTGTGGTGGTCCAGGCATAGGGGCGTGTGTAGGTGTGACACTGAACGTGAACTAGCAGTGATCCTTTTTCTGCCTATGGAGAGCACAGGCGGGACCTCCCGTAGCATTGATTTACCTCTGGATAAAGAGACGATAAGCATACAATGTTACACGGGAAAGAAAGGAAATTTTATTTAAGTAAATTTTCTTGAGGACTTGCAGTGTAAATTGAAACTTTGGGCTAGGTGTTTAGGCAATCGATCAGATGTAATCCTGCAGAAGTGAGGCTTGGGTCTGTACACATAAAGGTTTCGTGCCTGTGTTGCTAACCATCTGGGCAGGCACTTCTCTCTAAATATCTGTCCCTGCTTAGAGGAACAAAAGAATTCCTGTAGGTGCATATTCGCTGTAGTAAGGCATCAAGTAACTAGATGGACTTCTGATGCTATGTGAGCAGCTGTGGTATTAATTAAAAGCTTTCTAGTCTGGGAGCATAACAAATCCTAAATATAATTCAGATCATAATTAGTATAAAAATGACTGGAGTTAAGTGAGCAAAGTCTATAATTTGTTCGGTCTTCTATTCTTCTGATGACTAGCTCATGTCTAATGACATTGGAGAATATGTAAATTGATCAGCAGGTGAAAACGCCCTTGACTGGACAAATTATGTGTAGTATTACCTTCCTCGTGCCAATTGAAAGCACTAACGGGTTTAATATGTATCATCCATAGCTGAGGTGAGCAGTTCACAGAGCCAAATTAGACTGTAACAGATATAGCCCATTATTTGCCCCTCAGTAGTTGTTTTCTCTTCTAAAATACAAACCAACATTGAAGAACGATGCTAAACCTAATTATAATAATTGCAATTTGAAAAATACAGGTATGCTGTCCAGTGTGGTTAGAAGTGCACTTAGTAGCTGACAGGCAGTTTAAATATTTTCCTGTGGAATCTGGGGGCTTGCTGGGGAAGACATGATGTGAATTTAAAATGATTATCCAGACGTCATTGGACAAGTGAATAACGAGCTGACTGGCCTAGTAAATCATGGGAACCTGTCAAATGTGGGAACACATTGGGGAGGAGATGATGTCAAGTAACAGTAACTTAGCAACCTGGCATTTAGCTGTCCAGAGAATGAGTAAGAGTAGCCACTTTTAAATAGCTGAGTAAATAAATGAATCCCTATATGTCTTAGGTGTGCTATAAAAATAGCCCAGCACCGTATGTTTTGTGTCAAGCTGCTTCTTTCTCCAGGATAAGGTGATTTATTATTTCTACTGAAATGAAAAAATGGATTGAAAAGTTAACCCACGTGTAAATGTGTATCTGCGGCCTTTGTCCCTCGTCTAGCGTGCAGCCTTTGGAAGCATGTAAGGAGCGGGTAATAGCCTGCTTTGAAAAAGGCAATATGTTACAACTGTAGGCTTTTTCTTTTCTTTAGACTTTGCTTATGTACGTGAAGATTTGGATTGATAAAAGCAATTAATTTCTTAGCAATTTCCAAGCCATTGCATTTTCGGCTTTTTATCAGCATTTTCTCAATGGAGGCAGAACCAGTTTCTGCTCTCACATCAAAATAAATCAAGGGGTAATTCCACTGACCTCTGATCTCATTTGAGTTCATTGAATTCTTCTTCCTCCCACGCTGGTATAAGTTGGCAGCAGCTCCACTTATGTAGCTGCTGCTGTTATTAAATAAAAAGGAGTTACCCCTGCATTACTTCAGGTATATATAAAAGCAGCAACTAGTCCTTTGCTCCAATGATTCTCCAAATATAGTCTCATTCCAGCATATGAAAATGCTGAGTAGTTCTTTGAGAACAGGTTTGCTAGGTGAACAGCTCGATTCTCGTCTCAGTACCATCACAAGCATTCAGCAACAATTCCAGGAAGGTCAAGAGAAGTCTTTTCCCAGCGTTCCGTGCACTGTTCCAGCCATATACGCACAGGCATGGTGAGATCAATAGTTGGAGGCATTTGAGAACAGCTCAGTGTAGGCCTGAAGTGCAAAAGGCTTTTTGGGAGTTGGAGAATGCAGCCTTAGGTCTTCCCAGTCTCGAGTGGACCCTTAATGTGGAGTCTCACCTTGGCCACTGTGAATGGCACCTGAACACAACAGACCAGGACTATTCATTATTTTTAGCCACTCACCTTTACAGTGATGACATTATGGTGCCACCCATGAGCAAGGCACCTCAAGAGCATTATCCCAAAGCTGTCCATATTAACTTGAAGGTACATAATGCAGAAAACTCAGCGTTAGCTGAGAAGGAAGTTGGCATGAGTCAATGCTCAAGTGCTTAGTTTACGTGGTTGGTTTTGTGGGCCACCGCTGCACTGCTGTTGTAGCACAGGTTAGGGAGGAGAGGAGTTCGCTTGTGATGTAGATACATACTATAAACCTGCTTTGTGCTGCCACATCAACGCAAAGCAGACTTCATGCTGTTGGGGAGGTGATGGTGAGAAAAGGTTGACTGTCTGATCTGACAGATGTGTGTGGGTGTGCAGTGTTTCCTGTGTTCGAAAGGTGATGTTTTGCACCTGCCTGTTACAGGGCTAAATGCCTCTTCAGGATGTAAGGCAGCAAAAGATTAGACCTTTGTCAGGACAGACAAGCAAGGTCTGATTCCAGCCTGCAGACACACTTATCAAATAAAGGTTTTATTTTCATAGCAGTATTAAAGAAATTATTTAGCCAGGAACTTTGAAATGTAAAATCTGATCACTATGTGGGTCTATTGCAGCCTGTCTGCACTGTAACAATATAAAAAGATTACAAAAGGTATTCAGAAAAAGAGAGATTGCAGTGCACCAGTTTCCAACTTGCTATTCAATTCTGGGTTTTTTATCTCCTTAACCATAATATTTTAACATATATTTTTGTACCGCTAAATTGAAATATTGGTGTTTTCAATAGCATTGTGTAATTCTGCTATCATTGCCAGATTTACCATTGCTACTAAAATTACTGTAAAGTGAGCTGACATCACAAGAGTTTGGATGTGTATTACTGCTCCTGAAGAGAATGAAAGCACTCTCATGAGAAATGACTGACTACATGAAATAATGTTAATTCTTATCTGTTTTCCAAGCTCTTCAGCATCTCTTTTGCACCAAAACAACCACGTTTAGTTTCTCTTCCTCATTGACAGTCAGCTCAGACATGATCCACTCTGTATTGCAAGACGTTACAGGGTTGTATCATCACTCTGATGCAGTTCTCTGTTATGATAAAAATAATGATATTTTCTGAGAACATACAAAATAATTTTTTAAAAGCCAATTCAAACTAGAAGGTAATTCAAACAAAGTCATTGTCTTGGAGGAAAAGATAAGTTTTGCAGCTTTTGTGGAAGAACAGGTGTACCCTCTGCTGCACCTAAAAGTTTTTGGTCACTTCATACACTACTTTTTGAAATAACTCTAAGTTTTGTAGTTCCAGAAATAACTGGAAGTGAAAGAGACAAAAATGTGGGAAAACAAGTTGGTGGTATCTTGTAGTTGAGTGGAGAGTGTCGTAAAACTGAAATTCCTACTCCAGCCATGCAGACCCGTGGGACCTGACTTCCCGTCCCTTTTCATCATTGTAGATAAAGAATAACTCCCTTATCTTTGAGTGAAAGTGCGAGAGAAAACAGACGCAAGGAATCTGGGATGTCAGATCAACTTTGACCTTTTGTATGCTTCCATGAACAAAAAAGGCCCCAAGTGCTGAACTCGATGGAAAATTCTAAGCACTTCTCCACTGTTTCAGTGTTTGGCTCTGGCTGTACTAGATGTCTGCCCTTAAGGACCTTGTGGGCTGCACCAATTTATGTTGTATAAAAATATGATTAAGAACTTCAGAGCCTGTTACGTACCTGTCCTGGAGTACCGCTGCCCATCCCAAACTGACCAGTAACAGTAACTACTGGCACAGTATGCAGTGTGGTCAAGCAGAAAAGCCATCTGAAGCTCCTATACTCCACATACACACTTTACTGCCAAAGTATTAAACAAAAAAATCTAGCCCTATTTTGAAAAACAGGTAGTAGAATATTCCTCTGGTCTCAGATTAATCATTTCTGTTATTTCATCTTGTCCTGTCAAAATGAAACATGGTTAAATATGGGCATTGAGTGTTTAAACTGCTAGCAATGTTACCTTTCATTTAAGTGAATTAATAATGTGTACTCTACATAACAAATTGCTTTAGGCACAGAATGAAGACGTTGAAAACATATTAAAATCAAGATAGGCTTTCTGAAATGACTGCATGCTTTAGAAACAATTCTGGTTTGAAATGACAAAGTCTATAACATCTTCTGTGGCTCTTTGTCTCAACAAAAGGGAAGGGCTCCATTATTGCAGCCCTGAGGGCGAGCGTGGGTTTTAAGTCCTGGTAGGAAGCTTCCCCATAAGTCAGCACTGCTGAAGCAGCTGACGGGGCCCATGAAGGATAAGTTGGCCGTATGTGGTTAATCAAGAGAAACAGAGCTAGGAAAAGGCTAGACAGACTTGTAGCGTCCAAGGGAAGACAGGGCTGGAAGATGTAACTGAGTGAATCTTCAGAAAGAGTTTCGAGAGCTCTCCGTTTGGAATTCTCCTCTGAGATTTCAGCTGGCCCTGACAATCAAAACCTGGAAAAAAAAATGGTTGAGAGAAATGAAAAAAAAAAAAAGGGAGCAAAAAAGGGCCAGATACTTGAGGCATGCTCAGTTTCATTGCCTTAAGTATACCTGTCATGTTGCAACCTTTGATGCTGCACTGCTTTTGTGCTTTTAGCAAGACAGCAAAGAAAACAGGACAAAGATGACAGCCGAGGTAAACCTGAAGATAGAACTTTGGATCTCGTTGCTCTCAGAGGAATTGGGTGGAACTGTTCTGTTACATCAGATACCAGGAATATTTGTTGCCATTTTCTTCAGGTACTGCAGTCTAAATTTAAGCCAAGTCACTCCTAATCTCTTCTTATGTCACGAATACAGACACCAACTGAGTTACGGGCCTCAAAGTACTTCTTCCTGAAAGACCTTCTGGACGATCAGGTGGATTTCTCCTTTGGAGGAGTCACGTGGTGACACGCTGTCAGCCTTGCCAGCCTCCATGGGGTTTGTGGAAACAGCCTTTCATGGGAAGTCAATCTTACAGTCATCAGCTGTCTGAAGTCCAAGTTATTCTACGTACTGTAGGGAGAATAGTTCTGGAAGCTGCCTTTATGAGGGGAGCAATTTATGTCTTTGGTACTTGCCATCGATCTGTAGGCTTTAGGACTGCCATGCAGCATAGTCAGTGGAGCTCTTTCTGAAGGTGTGTTCCTTCTTACCTGTGGAAATTGTTTCAGCTGTCAGAGTCTTCCGAATACGCCACTTCACACCTGCCAGTAAGAGACTGATATGGTCCATCTTTCCATCTCTTTGTACATCCTCTCAGTAATTGTTTGAATACATAGACTCAGATAAAACATCCAGTCTTTAATCTTCCTGCATAACCTTGAGATGCCCCTTTACTCCACAGCGTCTCCTTCTATGAAATGGGGAAATAGAACTTCACTCACACTGCCATCATGCTGTGAAGTTAAATGAGTTGCTAGCAAGATGCATTGAGGTCCTCAGCTGGAATTACTGGTGTTATAATTGTGCAAAAGCAAGGCTCAATCAGATATTTAAAATTATACTGCGTACTGTGGCTTAGCCATTTCTATAGAGAATGTCTAACATTTCTTTAAAGAAAGCCTGTCGTTGAATTGAGTATTCTGAGAAACCTGATGAACTTCCAATCTATTTTAGCCATATATATCGAATTGTGCTTATAATTGTGGGTTTTATTGAATATGTAAGTTCCTTTCAATTTTCCTAATACAGTTACATGGGTTTTAATACACATTTGAGAAGAATGCACACTGTGGATGGGAGGCACATTTGAGCATTTTCGAATTGTCACAGTAAAATTGTCACATTTGTTTAATTAGCCTGTAGATCCTGCCACATTGATTTATGTCAACTGTGTAACAATTTCTTTGGATAGTTAGAAAATCTGACCAGAATGCTTTTCCTTTTTTTTTTTCTCCTTTCTCTCTTTTTTTTTGCCAAGCAATTTCTTACATTTCTTTTTGATTTAAAAGCAGTCATACAGGCACCCAGCCTTGCAGAAGTCAGCTGCAGAAAATGTCAGACTGTAGCATTAGAAAGGAAGATGGTTTTATTAGTTCAAGGCGTTGAGGTGTTTGTTGACCATTGTTCAGAGGCAAGAGATAAAAACTGACTACAAACATGAATCCGAAGTTCGGGCCTAAGTGCCCAGATTTATGTTTGCTCAACATTTCGCACACTTTGTTTATTCTACTTGTTGCAAGTGTCACTGTATTGCCTTCCAGGGCTCCCAGGGCGAGGGCTCTGGTGTGTCACTAGAAACCTTGTTCTCAACAGTTTACAGCTCTTCTTTAAATATTTCCTCTATTCCAAAATTGCTGTGCAATGTCTAAGCAAATATTTTTGGGAGGAGGTGGAAATAACACCTACTAGTACTTTGCAGGGTAAAACAGGCACAGTATGGACACCCGTGGACTTAGGAGACTCGCACGGCTTGCTGATGGGAGACAAGAAAGGGCAGGGTAGTGTTCGTTGCATTTGCTGCTGGTTGAGTGGGTGATTTAAGGCATGGGCCAAATTTCACCTCTGGAGCCTAGCTGGAAAATGGCAGGTACTGATCTCTTGTGAGGAATGCTTTGAGATCTTCTGATGGAATTTATTGCACAAGCACTGAGTGCTAAAGGCCCCTTTGGGCTTTGTAGTCCATTAATTTCTTTTCCATGAATATATCCTGCTAAAGGATATGTTGTTTGTGCACCCCGAAGTACAGTAACCTTTAAAAATATTCTTCTGAGCCTCAGAAGAAACGCTTGGTGCTTGGTTTGTAAAAGAACATTCCCAGTAGTAATTTTTTTTTTTTTTATAATCAAGACAATTAATCCCTTCCTACTTATTCCAGTATTTTATCATTTCTAACCTCTTGAGTCCCTAATCTTTTCAATAAGAGGTCTGAGCTGCCAGTTTATCTGAAAAAGGAGTGTTGTACCAATCAAATGAAAACTGGTGCGCAGATTTTTTTGAAGAGCAGCCCCTTGTCGTTCCCGAGTTCAGACAAAAACAAAGAACACAGCTTCAGCAGTGAGGCGCTCACGGGAGGCTTCTTTCCATGAAAATAGTTATCGCTCCTTTTTTGCTTGGCAATTGAGTCATTGTTGCTTTTAAAAGAAGTTGTCATGATCTCCTCATTACCATTTTTCTTAATATGATAAGTGTGAACTACAAAAAAGCCATCGTGTTTGAAAGGATCCAGGAACCCTAAGGAATGTTACACTAACTGTTTGCTCTTTGAAAAGGCTTAGACTGGAAATTTGACTAAATGTATCATTCTGCCTCTTTTGCAGCAGCATTGTCATTTTAGAGTGTCTTTCACTTCTAACACAAGTTACCCTTCAAAAAGACTGCCATGTTGCTGCATCTAGCCTTTGTATCTCTCCAGCAAAGTGAGATCAACAACTCCTTTTGGTAATTGCTTGAACATGATAATACATTGCACTTTGTACGAAAAAAAGATATTCTTTGGCAGGTTTATTCCAGTTTGTCTTTGTCTGATAACTGGTAATTGTCAGTGTTTGACACCAGCTGGAGTTGCAAATAGCAGTAACTGCTTAGAGCTGACTAGCAACCATGCGTCTACTGGGTGGTCTTTTCTTGGGCTTGCTCCAAGTTTGTTCCAGATTTCTCATGTGAGCCCTGATAAACTATTGCTAATGAACAGTTTACTATTCCTTTTTGGCCATCTAGAAGCCACAAAGATAATACATGTCATAGTCTAGTAATGTAGATAAATAATTTTTAAATGCTGGAGCAGCAAACGTACTGCATTTTAGTGCTGTGGCTTTTGTCCTATTCACTGGTTTTCCTGTGGGGGAAAATAAAAATGTAGTATAGTGTTTGGAGACAGGAAGGTTATGGACTTTGCCCTGTATAGTCTGAACATGCCAATTTCAGATGTTAGGACCACTCTGTGTGGGACCAGGCATCCTCAGCTGTCATTTATCTTAGTGGCAGTTCTGAGTATTTAATGTTTCCAACCTCGGGCTTATTAGCTTTGTAAGAAAGAACGAGCTGGGAAATGAGGAATCAAATGCATGCATGTGACAGTGGGAATCTGTCTACCAGAAATTCACTGAAGCCTCCATACCTTCAGGGAGATCAAAAAAGACCTCAGTATGTTTTGGCCACAGTTTTCTTTACTCTTTAAGCTGGCTTATTTGGATAAGGCTGACATGCCAAAAAAGTCTATGTTGTATCAAAACATCTTCTATAACATACATCCATTTTTTCTATACCTGTTAGCTTAGCAGGGGTGGATCAAAGGGGAACATTGGCATGATTTACAGGACCCACAAAGGCAGGAACAGACCTGCTTCAAGGCACAAGTGAGGCAAAGGAAATCCAGACTGAAATATTTGTTCTTTTCCAAAAGCTAAAATTGCTATAATAAATGCCAGGTCGCATGATAGGATTTCAGGTGGCTGCTTAGGACTTTCTGTAAGAGACGAGAATGGAAGGGTTGAGTTTGAGAGGCAGCAAGGACTCTACCTCTCTGTTACAGGCCAGAACCCACAGTATAGTTTTTGGCAAACATGCTAAGCTTTTAACCTTACAAAATCCAGGGTGCCATGTTAGAGGGTCCAATGATCAGGCTTCAGTTTTAAGTTTTCTGTCCACCCAGGACTTGCTGAATGCTGATCAATCTGGCTATGTTGTCCCCCCAAGATTTTCCAGGCAATATTCACTGTTCCAAGTTTCCAGCCAATATTCAGAAGTTCTGCTACTGCCCTAGGTGTGGCATAAGGCAAAAATGAGACCGTCTTTGCCCTCAAAGCATTCACAGTCTCTGAGGTAGGCACTGGGAAGATAACCATACTCCACAGCGGAAAGTGTGTTCTTCATGCACTAAGGGAGAAGCAAGTTTTCAAATGAGACACATGGTAGGGTGACCATCATATAGGTGAAGAAAAGGAAATAGTGAAAAAGGACAGCTTCTCTAAGGCCCGATTTGAGCTTTTCTAGGTGTTCACTGCGTCTTTGCTTCAGCCTTAGACCACCGTTTTTAATGGCGTTACAGTTGAGTTGATGAGGCCATGTAAGGGTGAAACAACATTAAGAAGAAATACTACCCTGGAAAACCCATGCTGCAATACTGCTTGTGTGGTAAGAAGAATAAAAAGAGATCTGGCATGGTCTCTGTTTCGAAGGCAAAACCCCAGCTTTTGTAAAAGAATTCAATGTGTATTGTACAGCAGTGTGTGGTAGCTTCATTTCTTTTTATTTGATGAGTCCAATTTTAATGAAAGCAAATCATGGCTTATGCAAAAGAATTCAGCTTTAAACTCAAATAAGTTCCCTAACCTGGTTTCTTAATTTCCCCTTATATGCTCTTTCAGGTAATTGATGCTCCTGTTTTAAAAATAAAGCTGATGTCTTCTGACACAAGTTGATGCTTTCAGATTCCTCATGATTTCTAGACTCAGTTTCATTGTATTATCAGGACATGGGTTATAAGCCGGTTACTTGAGTCTAAAACTTAGTGTTTGATGTAAAACTTAAACGGTTTCTGTACTGAGCCTACAGAATGAGAAATTCTGTAGTTCTGTGATTTAATTTTGCCTGGTATTGAATTTGGAGGTTTTATTTTTCATGATGTAGGCATAAGTGGCTCCAAAAATTAAATGCATTTTGTAATAAATTCAATGGATAAGGTCTTGTCATGTGACTGTATAATTCACTGTTGTGTTTTGTATGAAAAAACATGAATTGATTACATCTGGCAACGTAAAGGAGATGGTGTAATGTATTGTATAAATGTGCGCAGAGGAGTGCCTCAGGGTAGGTGCAGTCTTGTTTTGTAACTGTAAATTATAGTTCTGCTCTCCTCTTGGTGTGAACCCTAAGTTTCAGAGAGGAAAACAGGCGATTCGAGACATGCTTTTTTGCTTGTGAAGCTCAGGATGGATGGAACAAATTACCAGATTTCCTTAAACAAGTGCCAGCAGTGAATAGTTTCAAAACACAGTTGCTTATTTACTTGGAGAAATGTTGCCAATGTTTTTTAAATTGCAGAGATGAAATTATATGTTGGTATTAGTAACTTTTGAAAGAATTAGCTTTTTATTACTTATTGTGCCTTTGTTTATATTATACTGTTTTACTGCCAGGATATTATGTTGTATTTAACAAACAGTTCAATGCATACTTCCTATCTCTTGGGGCCTTCATGAAAATTGGATGTGCCATCCCTGGAGTTGGTTACCAACAAGTATCATTTTGAATAAATAAAATCAATGGGATATGGCTGTGCATCTCAGTGGGGATGAGAAGCTGCCAGGAACAGGAAGTACTGTATTGGCCATCCTGTCCACAGCAAGACTCTGGTACTGCGTGTTGGGCAACAAAGTCATTAGGTTAGTTACTGGGAGTGATAGATGAAGGATGTCAGACTTTCCTGAAGTGGGTTTAGTACATGTGACTGCAAATACCTGAATATTTGTGGATGTAGCATTCACTCTTAGGACTTTCAAACTGGTGTTAGCTGGTGCTAACTGAATATCCAGTTCTGGATGCAATGCTGAACAGATAGGATCTCAGCATGGCTGGGAATTATTAAGTATGGAAGATCAAGACTTTACCCTCATGATTGCTCTGGTGTTGTTGAAGTGCTCTGTGAAAGACACAGCACCAACCACTGTCCACCAGCATCCTAGGACATCGAGTCTGACCCGTTCTGGCGCTCCACGATCCTGACACATCAGTAGGTCTGTCCAGAAGGACAGTTCTGTGGTAATATGAACATCTCACATGGCCCAGCATCTCACATGCGCTTGGCAAAACTTCAAAGCTCTGATCATTATCTCCTTGCCTGCAGCCATTATGGCTCATCCTTAACAAACCCCACATAATTCTGCATGCAGAGAAGACACTTCCTGCCTGTCATAGATGGCAAGTGGAGTTACCTGAGTGTTGTTATTCCTGGTCAGTACGTGCCCATCTTTGGACTCTCTGGAGGCTCTTAGCTTGTCACAAAGACAACACTGGCTCCCGCTCCTCTGCTGGACTTTCACTAGAAAGCTAGGGAGTGGTCTAAGGCAAAGACAGTGTGGGGCAGAGAGGCAGTCATACATGCAGGTTGCATCTACCTTTGACTTCATGATTTCTCAGGCCTCCCCTTTTCACAGAACTCTTAATTCTGTCTCATCATATAAAACTCGTCAAGAGAGCTCTCCTGTGTGCTTCCTGTAAGGTCCTGTTCAATTTTTTACACTGTGGGATTCTGCTGTGCCAGTTATGTTCTGTGAATGCCCCATGCCCTTCCTGCACTTTACTCATACAGATAACCCAGGCCTGCCAAGAGCAGAGGTTTGCTGCAGTTCACCATAGTGATATTTCGATAGTAGGATCCTTAGGGGGTTCAGTTGCATGTTCCTGAAAATGTCGAGAACGTGAGAGAAGGTGCTTGAGGGCACAAAACCCGCTTGGGTTTGAATTGAAGGACTGTCCTGGTCAGTGTGAGCCACATTCAGGATGGTTTTTGACCATGTAATATTCCTGAGGTGGACTCTGAAGAAACTTCTCTCCAGGGTGCATCAGGATAATTATCCAGCCTGTTGCACAGAGGAGCCTTGGGAATGAACTGTTATACGCACAGCATGGACCGTTTGGGGCCCAATCTAGCAGGGAGCTAAATCATTTCACAGTGTAGACACGTTATTATATAGACCGTGGTTACTTTTAGGATTGTGTCAGACTTCTTAAATTGGAAATCCGTTGGTGGGTTCATGTGATGTAACTTCATTACTCTCATTACTTCATTACCCTAATACAACCTCCAGAGCTGACATATCTTCTCACTGTAATGGAGCTTTCTTTTTCTTCACAAGATTGGTTAGAGCAATAAGTACATCAATCATGGTTTGTTATTTTTTTATTGTCTTCTGAATGCTCTAAGCAAAGAATATGAGTGTTATTAGTTACAAAAGCTACAGTATAAGGAAAATATATTGAAAAGTATGAGGTATACAGGAGGCAGAGTATTGAGAAGATACTCTCTGACTACTCAGACAGAAACAGAAAATGTCCATATTGCTGTCACTTGCTTTGTGGATTCCTAAATAATAAAAAAGTAGGAAAGAAAAACATATGTTGTAAAGTTTATAGCTAACCTCTTTTAAATTGCTTATAAAGCAATTTCTATATTCATTTTCACTAAATATCTTTTTTGTCTGTCCTTCCCCTTCTTGCTAATATGGAAAGGAATATTAATTTACCATGGGAGGATATGGATGCCCTTATTTGTTGTCATCAATAAAACCCATAAAGTGAACACTGTGGTTTTAGCTTGTGGTCATGGAAATAGTTGCTTTTTGTAGAACAAACTCAAGCTTTTCAATAATAACTCGTGTATATGCACTGTATTTCCAGGTGGCTTTCTAGTAGTTTTGGTACTGCAGCATGGTAAATTCTAGTATGACAAAGGCATCATTGCAGATGCCACCACATTGTTCCTCCAAAAATATGTACTGGGCACTAGCCACTGGTAATAAATTTGCTAAAGCATTTGCATGAGTAGAAAGGAAATCTTAATGAGGAAAAATTACTTTCTTTTGGAGGCCATCAGCCCATCACTGAAGTCTTTTTTTTTTTTCCTCACAGGAAAAAAAAGATATGTTATCCCTTGGATGATGATTTTTTTTTTTAATACTGAAACATGATAATCAAATGCATATACATGAACTTATCTATCATGTCCCTGTCAATACTAACAATTTATCAAAATCCCTTTCTCAGGAAGCCTTTAGCCCAGTATGAATCAGGTCAGATTACTGGTCAGGATATTCCCAACTGTTGGTGCAAATTTCCCATTCCTTCATAAAGAATATGAATGAAAAACAGCGCTTGTACAAGCAAATGACACTAAAGCCTGAAGGAACACAGATGAAACAGCTTGAGATGGTTTTTAATTCAGTATGCATCACACGTAAAACGTGGCTGCCCCTCATGCATTGCTGGCTTCCTCGCAGAGAGAGTTTGATCAGGTTTGTATAAATGCAGAAACCAGAAAGATACTGTGAAACAAGACACACTTTTTATTAAGGTTGCATTGATAAATAGTTAATAAAACATTAATAAATCATTAATAGAGTCTTTAATAAATGGTAAATCACTTGGTTATCTTTATTCCATCAAGGCAGTAGGTTGCTTAGCACCAGCTGTAACACCAAGTTTGTAATAACCTTAGAACATCTATTCATCATATATTAATTTTGTCTGAATGCAACTCTAACGTATTGCATAACCAAAAATTGGAGGAAGTTCAAAGTGACAGATTCAGCTAATGAGTTTAAAGGACTGAGGAGGTGACAGAGAGAATACCACAGATAAGGTCTCTTTAGCAGCAGTGGCCTCAGGTTGCATTTACTGCTAGCAGTGTGTGCAGCGCTGCTCCTCCGCCTGTTCCTCTGGCTGCCCTCTAATGATGTGGATGAAGTGTCAGTCCTAAAGCTGCCTTTGTGGACTCTAATGCCACAGAAGAAAAACCCTGGGATTGTTGCTTTCTTCTTCTGCCTTTTTGTGGATCTACTGTCCACAAGAGGCAGTAAGGGTTTGGCCAGCAGGAATCTATAAAACTACAGAACAAGAAAAAGGAGTGGGAATGGTCTTAAAATTCTCATTATCTACTACACATCCCTGTCCGAACTCAGGAATCCATTCCTGACTGATGTGTGCTAATCTGTTCCTAAGTGTCTTCCTCCAAAGACGGAGCCTGCATAGCTCTGAGCAATCTATTTCAGTACCGCACAGTCCTTTACCGTTGGAGAGCTTTTTCTGGCTGCAGTTTGAGTTCATATCCATCATAAAACTGGAGAACAGATTATTCTCTCCTTTAGCAGCAGCTCTTTCTGTAATTGAAGACTATTCTCATGTCTCCCCTCAATTTTCCCAAGGGAAGTAGCATGATCCCTGTATCTTGGGAGACTTCAAATTAGATCAGGCTAAGCAGTTTAGAGTGCGCTGTCGACAGGAAGCTGCATCAGTAGGAATGCAGAGTACAGAGTCTAGCTGCTTTTTTCCATAATGGCCTCTTAGACCCTGGCTCAGTGCTTTTTACCTGTGTTTAAGAACACTGCATGCTTTCTTTTGAACAAGAAGGAAATGATGGAAAATGAAATGCAGAGAAAGGAAATAAATCTTGAAGGTGGCTATTAATTTTAGGGACCGGTTTGGTAAAGCTATTTGCCATCTGTCCCATATCCTCTGTACTAAGTTCTCTCACTCTGACCTTTTCCTTAGAAACTTGCGAGTTTAAATCCTTCCCCAGTCCTCACCTTCCATTTAAATCATGATTTGGCCTTGTACCTCTGCAGCCCGTAAAAGGATTGTTTGGAGTATCTATGTTTTTGGTGATTCATTAAACCGTGTCTGCGTGTGTCCTTCTTACTTACTTACCTGAGGGCTTTTATAGCTGAAAAAAGCAGACTTAGCTGAAGAGACGAGCGTGCCTAGCTCTAATAAATAAAGCACATGGAGTCAATTAAAACAATGTTTAAATAATTTTCAGAAAGGAGAATGCTTGATGTTACTACATCAGAGGACCACAGTGACTTTTAAACCAATAAACTGTGCAGGTTTTCTTTCTCATTTAATCTCCAGGTCTATAAAAAATTGCGTACTTCCATAGCAGTCATCTCCACACTCCAACAGTTAACATGATTTTGGAATTATTTTAAGTCCAAACCATGAGAAAATAAATCCTAACTCAATTTTGTGGAATTACTTTGTTTCCATTAAATTCCTCTTTAAAGCATTTCATATGCTCGGTTTTATTATTGTTACTTCCAGGAATTTCTAAATACTTCTAAATTTGGGTTGATTAAAGTTTTTTAACTTTTCCTGGGGGGGAAAAAAAAAATTAATGCAATTCCCTGCCTACTTTCCCAGGTATTTATAAACCCAGATGTGTATATATACAACTTAATGGATGCGTACACAACACACACACCCTCTGTGTGGTTCTTTGTAGTCATAACATATTAGAAGGTAGATAGATCAGATTTCACAAGTTAAACAAAATAGACTTTAGCGAGTACTTAAAGATGAGAGACCTCCAAAAGAAATTGGGGCACAGCAAAGGAGGTGAAGTCATGTGGATGATTAAACAAATGGCATCCTTTCTTCTGATTCTCCAAAGTAACGTGCATGTTCTTAAGGAACAGAGCAGGAGAGAGTTAAGTAGATGGTCACATCTCTGCAGGGTGTGGGGTTGGGGTTTTGACCCTTCACTGAAAAGAGTGCAGTGCCATTTTTGCCTGTCATTCTGTAGCTCAGCAGTGCTCTGCATGAGTGTAATACGCAGCCCTTTGGTGGCTGGTGTGGGGTTGCTGCCCACGTAGTTTGAAGTGACAGTTTTCAGATGAGTAAACTCAAAACTTTCTCTAAGATCCTTCAAGGTTCTTTATTCAACAGTGCTGTGGTACCTGTCTGTAGGTAGATTTAGGTGTGTTTCTTTAAGTAATTATATGCTTCCTCACCGCTTCCACCGCTTTCAGTTTATATGCTGAGCTTTAAATACTTGTGTTGTTTTGCATGTGTGACCCTAACTGGAATTTTCTATCCAATAACTTTTATTACAGTGGTAACTGAAGTGAAATGCTTCATTGTAGCTAGCTTGTACCTTTGTAGTAGACTTTGATGCTCACAAGGTCACTCTGTAAATGCTTAGATTGGATAGTCCTAGCCTCACTGAAGTTGACTTTTGCCTCTGAGCTCAGTGGAGTCAGGATTTCTTACCTTGAAATTTAATTTCCTCAAATAATCGCAGACTCATACTGCCTTTTCTTGCTCTTTTATGTTCAGGTGTCCCCTAACAGGAAGATGACTAGTTTTGCTTACACTTCAGTCTGCCAAGTTAGTACGCAGTGGGCACTAGATGCATTTTGATGGTGAATGTTCTGAAATGTTTGCTGGCATCACCTTCCCAGGAATTCTAGCCTCTCTGTCCAGCCTTTTATGCATGGGCAGGAAGAGACTGAGGTCAAGCCTCTAATTGCAGTTCTAGAATATGCTTCATTTCTGCCTTCAGTCAGGCTGCCTGTCCCTCTTTTAATTATGTGATACAGTCTCTGTTTCATCGTTTTGCTATGAAGAGATTTGCCACAAAGCAACCTCTGTGGCATAGGATTTGGCAGAGGCACACAGGATTTGGATTATATTATCTCAGAGAAAAGTTCACCCGATGCTTAAATCTTTTTCTGCCTCCTTGTGTGCAGAGGGCAATCAATCAATGCAATATAATAGTGTACTTCTCGTCATCGCGCTGAGCTGCCACAGCCTCACCCACTGGGAGGGATGAGCTGTTCACAAGCTGCCTCTTTCCTCCTCATTGCCACCGTTTGGGCTTTGTGCAATGAAAACAGACCCTGAGCGCCACAGGCAGAAATCCAAAAGCTCTTTCAGGAGTGCAGAGACATCTGCACACTCCCCTGTCCCTGGGTTATCTGCACAAGGAACTGGCAAAGCTTGGCCGCAAGCTGCACTGTCTGTAGCTCTGTGGCCCTTCAGCTGAGCCACAAGCGTGTGCGTGGTGCGCTGCGCCCTGGTGCGCTGCATCGTGGTGCACAGTGCCGTGGTGCGCTGCGCCGTGGTGGGCTGCGCCATGGTGCACTGTGCTGGTGGAAGCAGAGAGCAGGGCCCAGCGGGGCTGAGCTGCCAAACGAGGCCTGCCCTTCTCCTCTTCTCTCCATAGTGGTCATTCCTGAGCTCTGTCCCCCGCAGGGCTCAGCGAGCCCTTACTGCGGTAGCGGTATTGCTAAGGGTGGAAATTTGATGGGCTTCAGTAAGATACCAGCACCCAACAGGAGCTTGGGGGAAGTCTACGTGTCTGCCTGTGCCACTGACTGAAGACCACGGCTTGTGGTTTCCCTTTCTCTCGCCTAACGTCCTATATGACACGTGATTTGTGAGGGACAGCTGGAGACCTGAGACTTGCTGGCTGTATCTTCAGAGAGTCATACATTATCATCCCGCCGTAGCTGCCCAGGCCATGCCTTTAGCCCAAATGCACCCACCGCGCTGCCCGTTGGACAACAGTTATATTGTCTTTAATTAATTGTATTATGCTATATTTTTATTCATGGAGCACTTGCAACGGTTGTGGTGTTACCTGCAGAAGCTTGTCTGTTCATAAGCTTTGTGGTGACTCGCCCTGGGCTTGACCAGTGTGAAACAGCAGCTGGGAGGTTTAGTTTACTGCAGTCAGGATTATGGCCGTTGCATGCAAAATTTCCTAGGTCAGACCCTCTTTTGCTTTTTGTCTCCCTTGTCTCCAGAAAGAATTCTTCCTGAGCTTTGTAGGCAAAGAAAAACAACCAAGACAAAGTTATAACAGATAGTCAGAGACAAGCATTACTGTCTCTCTGAATATTTATTAAATTAAATACAGAGATAAGAGAGAATGGAGCAGCATCTACTATAAAACACATTCATTAGAAGGGCATTTACAAGCTCTACCTAAAACAACACTTTTGCATCTTCTCTGTTCTACTGATTTTTCCCCCTGCTCTGAAGGTAAGCCCCAGTCTGCTCCCACCGAGCTCGGCGGGGCGGGGCGGTGGGATGTCTGTTCTAGCCTTCAGTGTGAAAAAGCAGGGTGTGCACTGTCTCTTCAGCTTGTATTTCCTAGCCACGGGCACCCAGGTGACTTCTTTAAAGACAGTTGGAACATGCGTGTAGAAATGATGAGGTAACACACTGATACAGAAAATGGGCGTGTTGTTTAGATGGTCTGGTAGGCAAGTCCCCACCAGAGACTTGGATTTCTTAGTTAAATAGGGGCTGTCTGTGTAACCTTGTGCAATCACCTGATCTCTCAGTCCTGCATTCTAAAATGGAATGCACAGATCTCTGATGCTGTGACAATGCATACCACAGTAAGTGCCTATGGCCAGTGCTGTGAGAAGATGCTTTGGTGCATAGGACACTGTCACTGCTCTCTTCTACATCAGGCATTCATACTGCGAGCCCACTCCAGTTTTTTCTAGACCTGCTTCTGGTTTCCTTTGCCACGATGCACTCTTGAATAGGGTTGCATGTTGCCGCCATGCAATCCTCTATAGGATCCCCTGCTTGGGCTTTGCAGGTAAAACCCTGTTCTGTACCAATGATGGCTTCATTCTTACAGCTTGTCAGGCTGACCACAGAGGTGGAGTCAGCTGCCACCCGATGAACACACAGCTGGTAAACATTTTCAAAAGCAAAATCTGTCCTCACCCTCATTGCCAGGGAGTGCTGCCTATTGGGTAGTTAAAGTGTTCATCTACCACATAACGATGGGTGGTGATGCTTCCTTAAGCAATTGCATCTCCAGGTTCAGTGGAAAATACATGATCTTTTTTTTTCTCTCTTTCTTCTTTATGTACATGAATTTGTTTTCAAAAACATGTCTTTTTTCTTCCCTAGGAGATGACCCATTCCTGGCCTCCTCCTCTTACTGCTATTCACACTCCTGGCAAGGCTGAGCAGTCCAAGTTTTCTATCCCAAGCAAGGTACAAGTGGGCTATTACCAGTGACCTGATTAACATTTTTTTCTGTTGAGTGTTCTTCGCTGGAGACTTTATTTTTTAATTGGTTCCATTTTCAAAAATTTCTAAGACTATTTTTAGTTGGAAATTCCCAATCAGACTGTTGTTACTAGCAGGACTGCTCACTTAAAGCTGCAGAAGTTAGAGTGGAGGCAAAGTGAGCTTTACTTCTGTATACAATCTGTACTATCAAGTACAATGGATTTTGTTCTTCTTCCCTTATTATTTGTGCAACGCAGTGGCTGAAATGGTCATTATTTCCTACTTAGTGATCGATTGCATCATGAGGTTTAGGCTGCATGGTCGTTGTGGTGGCTTAGAATGTTCCTGCATGGGAACAGTGCTATGACGTCTGTCTGTGCCCACACTCGAAGGGCTCACAAAGTTGCGCAGTGTGATCCTTGGTATTGGCCTTGTTAAAAGCACACTCAGCACTTGCCGCGTCAAAAGCACGTGCCTGGAGAGTACCTGCAGTTCACTTAACATGCAGTGAATCATTGAATTGTACAATTTGAACGTGCCTTTAGCCCAAATTCCCTTGTTGCCTTCGAGCTATGATTCTGGTAGCACTGTTAGAGATCGAGCTCCCACCCCAGGCAGTTATTACCAGAGGTGTCTTTTGTTGGAACCTGGAACAACTGTGAGCTGATTGTGTTTGGGGAAGGGGAGAACTTTCTCAGGGTGGGAAATCTACACCAGTCTGGCATGGAGCTACATAAAAGTTTCTTTCTAAAGGCAGGACCTTGGAAAAAATGTTTTAAAACCGGTACTGCTTGACATTATGGTTCAAGCAATCATATCCTGCTTTAGAACCTGATTTTCCTCTTACTGATTTTATCTGTTTGGCAGATAAAATAGGCCCCTGTCTGAAGAGCAGCTGCCGTACTTAATCAGAAATCATCTTAAATTAGCAGTAGCTGTGGCTCCTGAAAAAACAAAGCCAGTGCCCAGAATGCCTTGTTTTAGTGGAATGTGATTGTTACTGCTCTAGTGCCACCATTGTTGCTGGAGTTAACTGCGGCAGCATGAAGCATCAGAAGTCATAACCTTACAATGGGGGACTCCTCATTGCAAATTGGGTTAAAGTCTGTGGAACCCATTTAGGTGAAGATGGAGTCTGACCTCTGTGAGTACAGCGAGAGTAGAGGGTTTTGTCCACTGGAAGGTGTCTTTCTTTGGTTTATACTGTCTCTTAATTTAGTGCTCTGTTTTTGATGGGCCCTATAGAAACTGTTCTCAGTCCTACAGACTGCTGCTATCTCCATTGGCACCAGTATAAGCGTAAGTTCAGAGAAGCTAAAATTTTTGTTTGCTTTTCTGTTTCTATTAAGTTTGCTTTGAACTTTTGAGATCCACATCAAAGTTAATTTCTGGACACGTTAAATGCTGATCCTATAATTCTTGACCGTTATCACTTCAATACAAAATATAAACTAGATTTGGTTTTGGTTTTTTTTTTTTTTAATTAGCATTTCAGGAAACAGGCAAGCACATAAATGTTTCCAAGTTTTCTAGTTTTACTTTAAAAATTACAACAGAAATGTCTCTTTAGAACATCACATTAAATCAATTACAGGTAGCCAAATTATATAGATCTTAGACATAATGTGGCTAGATTGTTCAGCCATATAAACAAGAGACAGGCACTGTAAGAAGTTTTCAATTTAACTATTAAAAGAAAGTATCCTCATGAGAAATGTATATAAAAAAGTGTGATAAAAAAGGCGGAACTTATCAGAACAATTTATCCCTTTGACATTCAAATTTTAAGTGCCATGTTTACTCTTAGGGCATGATTTACTTCACAAGGGACTGACTGACAGCACGGTATAATATTAGGAACTAATAATGCCCTAAGAGGAATTGCAGTGAGGGCTTTAATGACTTGAACATCCTACAGAACTAACACTTACAGCAAAGTAGTGCCTGGCTGGAAGACGAGGTTGTAAATAACACCTTAATTTCAAATGATCAAACCCTGCTTGGAAGAAAAGCTGATTACAATCACTGTGTGTGGACTATAAAGCCTAGAGAAAAACTAAGCAAGAAAATACTGTGACATTAAGGAAGCAGCTTAGTTACTGTGAGCCAACAAGAATTCCAGCATTAGCATGCTTAGTGCTATAAGCCAGATTCTTTGCTGGTTTAAAGTTGTTCTACTTGTGCTGATTTCAGTGGATTTGGACCAATTTCCATCAGGTGAAGATCCGCTTCCTGCATCTTTATTAAATCCCGTGTGTCACAGTCCAAATAAAAGCTGACTGTCAATAAAAGGTTACTGTATTTCCAAGCAGTGAGATCAAAAAAAGAACAGCAGTGGTGCTGAATTTAATGCATAGTTGCAATCATGGCACGGTCTAAATTGCACATCATAGCTGGCTCATCCGCACATCCGTGGCCGAGCCTGGAAAAGGCTGGGACCACTGCGGGTGTAAATCTGCGCAGTGTCTCCATAAAGGCGGTGTGTAGATTTACAGCAGCTGAGGACAAGCTCTTGTCTGAACTGTGACAGGGTCCCTCAGTGGTGCTCTGTCTCCACAGTTAATGTTTTTTTTAAAGTAATGTCGCTGGTGCTGCCTTAACAATCGCATGATCCCTTCCCTGTACCATCTCCTTCCCTGTTTCTGTAATGCCAGTGCCCTTAGTCTAGCAAGCCAAGATGTATCTTACCTTCTGCATCTTTTCTTAACTAATGCTGACATTTTGTGTGTTCTTCTTTGTAGGACTCCCAACATCTGACCTCAGGATACAATGTACAAAGTAGGTCTTTATCATCCAAGTCCTAACAGTCAGGGTTGGGTGGTTTTTTTTTTTTTCCTGCTTAACATCATTAAAACAAAGGCTAAAAAATTAATTCCTATGGTGCTAAAGCAGATCAGTTCCATTTCTTATTACATGTTATGCATTGTGGCATGTTGTGAAACCAAGGATAATTAGATGGGCTGACAGCTTTGGATGCATTTTAATTCTACAGTAATCTTTTGACATTTGAAAATGTGTTTCCTTTGTTTGCAGAGTGGAGTGATCCAGCAGGGAAAGTTGCAACTAAGTCAGTGCCACAAAAGTCGTAAGTATTATTATTTCCAGCTTTAAATCTCGTTTTAAATTTATCCTAAAGAATGAGCTTATTTCTCCAAAGGTAACTAAAGTCTAGCTCTGCTCATAATCCTGTCCTGGTGTTCAGGTGTTCTCAGTAGTCCTTAAAAATTAGCCGTAAACCAGTTTTATGTTTTCAGTGCTTATTACTGTTTCTTCTTTTTAAGCATTAGCTAACAGAGGTATGTGTGAAAGATGAGTTTATTAAGCAGAAATAATGCTGATTTTAGTTGTACAGCTTGCCAAAATTAAATCACTTTTATGCTTCTCTCATCAGATACTAAGCCTCTTACAATAGAAAATGCAACCCAATGAGCAGATGAGGCAGGAATTTTAACATTCATACAGTGTGAGAGAGTAAAACACATCATACGGAATGCTTCTGCTAGCTGGTGCTGAAAAGCTGGTCTTGAGTTTCATACACTTGGAAACAGCTGAAAATCACAGATGATCTATAAATATGTCAGTTTAAAATAGTGGAAGAGCTAATTCTCCATTGTGTTAAACCGTTTTTCTTTGGCGCTACTCTGGTGTAAGGCTGCAATCATATAGCAGAGAGTTGAGACTGAACTGGTTTTTTACTTTTACCCCAGGATTTCAAAGTAATTTACAAACAGGAATTAAATAATAACTTTGAAAAGTAGGTGGTTGTTTTTATACTTATGACAATGTGTGGGACTGACTTCAGTTCAGAGCTGCTATTTTTTTTTTTTAATGTTCAAGGGTTTTAAACTACTGAACGCAGAGCTGCAGTAGCTTAACTGACATTTGTGTAAATACAGTGTGTTCGTTTAAAATTACTCCAAACTTATTTAGTGGTTCCCCTTTATCTACTAAGGACTCCGTCCCTATAGGGGAGGAAAAGCAGAGATACCTACATAGGTTTTTAAAATAAATATATTGCTTCCTAGTGCAAGTTTGTGTACAGGAAAGGACTTGTTGGAGTTCAGTGATTTGTCTGTGACCACGTAAGACATGTGGAACTAGACTAGATGTGGGTGCCAAATCCTTTGATGTACTCACCATGCTCTGAATGCCCAGTTCTTTGCTTGTAAACTCAAGTCATGGAAGTACTTATGCAAATAAAGTTCTTGAGTAAAGCTTTACAAAATTGCAGATAAACGACTAATTAAATTGTAAAATGAAATCCTTTTTACTTCGGATTGAACGAGAATTGGATCAGAATGCTAATGATAAATAGATTAATTTACATGAATAGCATTTATTTATGAAACTTGGTAACCAATTAGTTTTTGCCCTTTGCTATTTGATTTCCAGCAATGGCTTGGTTTTTCTACAGAATCTAGCCAACTATACCCACTGTTCCTGGTAACAGAATGGGTGCATTCATGTTTCACAACATCTAAGTGATCCAAACCTAACATCAAGCACATTCCATAGTAAAAAAAAAAAAATAAAAAAAATTATTGCATCTTAAAATGTTTTTTCTGCTAAAGCAAGTGTGTTTGGATTTCATTGTGAAAAATATTTTAGTGAGGATACCATAAAATACAGTATCTCAATAGTTTGTAACCAACAGTAATAGACTTGTCAATCATGGTTTATAGTTATAAGCTGAATTTCAGAAGAACAGTGCTTCAGAGCTCAGTGGTATATAGTGCATTTAATGGGACCAAAGCTCTCTATAGGAAGCCTGATATAAAACCCAAAGACACTGAGTACATTTTATGAACCAGTTGCTCTCTGTTCTGCTGCTTGATCTAAAGTTCCAGTACTATCAATCAGATTTCTGCTGCAATGAACTGCCTTCTTATGGTAGGTGATAGATTTTACACATGAGAGATCAGAGCTGCAATAAAGCTACTTTTATTTTTAGCTTCCAAATGAAGATCAGCTAACCCATTACTATCACTTTTTCTCTTTTACTGCAGAAAAATTGTTAAGGCAGCTTCTAAGATTTTCCATAGGGCTTTGGGAGGTTAGAAGGCAGTCCACTGTGAGACTTGGTATTACAAGGCCAATTTGTTTCTTTAGATCTGTGTGTGCAGTTACCACCATTTTCCCTGGGAATTACAGTACTTGAGGACATAATGAAATTAAAGCAGAGAGTGGGGCAGAAAGACATGATGGTATCAAGTAGTGCTGGATAGCGTGTCCAAATAAACCCTGATAGACTGACAGCTCCTGCAGTCTTTGTGTATTTTAATGGGACAGTATTTATCAGATTGCCATTGTATTAAGACAGATTTAATCTTTCTAACATCATTCAGTTTCAGGGGAAATTAGAGTGTAGGAGTGAAATTACAGTCCAACTTATCCCCAGTAACATTTGTTGCTACACTGTCAGCATGATCTTACCAACTTCAAAACTGTATTCCTCACCAATTCCTTCTATCTTTTGTCAATGGGATCTGTTAGCTGTATTTCTCTTTGATCAAATCTGGCTGAATTTAGGTTTGTTCATCTGTATTCTTTGTTAGAGACCTCTTAACCTGGACATGTTGCTAGGTATTCCACAACTTTTTTATGTTTATGTGCCATTCTAGTGAAACCTAAGTCATAGTTTCCATTTCCATCAGTCCTACCAACAGGCTTATAGATTCCGTTGGCTGTGTTAGGAATCCACAGGAATTGGTAGTACTGTGTTTGCATTCACCCTATCACTGAGTTATACCATGGCTTGAGCAATGCATGCAGAACAAAGGTACTTTACCTTTGTCATGCTGTATTCTGCTCCAGCAGCCAAGCTGCCTCATGTCAACCCAGAATTCAGGTGTAGAAACGTTGGCGTCATGGAAGATCAGACCAAAGGGACGTATGATCTTTGCAAGATAAGCTTTCAGGTGTGTGCTTCTAGGGGGGAGAAGGGAGGCAACATACTGCAAGGTAGATTAATTGCCCATCTTGCTTTTGTAGGGGATTGCAACATGCATGATTTCTTGTCTAAATAAAGCTTTCTGAAATATGAATTTCATCCTTTCTATACTATTTCAATGCACTTTATTACATCCACATGCTGGAGAAACCCAATCCCTAGTGCTTTGCAGCACGTAAAGTTGAAGGTAGAGTAGTTGGGATGGTGTCTAAATTCTGCACCTCGTTGTACATGAGTACATGTACGTGGAACTAACCTCAGATACTAATTTCTACTAAAAAATCTTGAAAATGAAACTTTTTACAATGATGTGAGTGTGTTTGTGTGTATCATGGGGAATTTTTGTAGCTTAAATCAGGCTATGTGAAACTACGGCACCTGGCTTCCCATTTTTTTTAATTTCAAATCCACTGTAAATCTCCACTGGGTATTGTGCAGTCAGTTTTCAGCCAGTCTTCTCTGATTAGTTTATTATGAAGCATAGTAAGCAGGAACAGATAAGGTGCGACCAATTGCACTGAGAAGTATTTTCTGTCAACTTCCATGAATATGAGGGTACAAACTCAGCTCACGACTTAGGTTTCTATTATATAATTACCATTGCAAGTGTGTCATCTTCAAACATCCAGTCCTTTTGTTCTGTTTTGATTGTTAGCATTTGGCCTCTGTCCAGTTGGAAACTACCCAGAACCTTTTTAATCAAGCATATCCTGTGTTTCGAAATCCTACTGCGGAGTAGTCTTGGGTAGTTTCCATAAAAGCCTAGCTAAAAAGAATGTGATCATAATGGTATTCTTCCCCCGTCATAAAATTACTTCCTATACTTAGTGTATTAATACGGTATTAAAAAGCCCTTCTCATGGGCTCAGTGAACTACCGGAAACCATTAAAAACTTAGAGCAGCAAATTCTTATGGATCAGACAAAACTAACATATTTTATCTTTATAGAGTTTTTGTTATCCGTCGTATTTAATGATACATAACCTGTGTGGGGGTTAGAGAACAACTAAATACAATGGGCTCAAAACCAAAACAAGCAGCTGAAATGCTTTATGTGGTATTTCAGTGAGGATTTTTCAAAGGGGTCTCACCACTGGTTTCAGTTAGGCCACGATTTCACTTCACAATTCTAAAAAAATTCCAGTAAATCCCAATACTTTTCTAATCCCAAAGATTATCATAATACTTGATGGAAGCCTGTTTAAAAATGGAAATGTGCTTCTTGACATCCAACTACTTTTCATAAGTATCTAATGGCTTTTTGGAAGTTCTCCGCTGTGTCAGGGACAGCCACCTGGGAGCATGGAAAACAAAAATTGGCAGCGTGTTCAAGCAATGAATTAAAGGTAATTCACGGTTTGAAATGAATCAGCATGAGGTCCTTATGAAGAGTAATCAGACATCAAGAGGATTTTACACCAAGGATTGTATATTGGATAATGCAACAACAAGTAATGTTGTTATTCAAAATGTTCAAATCAAGAAGCACTGATGAATTCTTAACCTTGAAAGGAATCAGTTTTTTTTTTTTTTTAAAAAAAGGGATTTATTCAATGTTGATGCATCATTTCCAGTTCAGTTACATGAACCAAAAATGTAAAATTCATCTCCAACTGGAATAGGAAGAATGTTTTTATTGAAGTATCCAACTATCTATCTAGTCACAATTCAGCCCAGGTGTAATACACTGAAGAAGCTGAATTGTTAGTATTTCCAATTACAGTTTTTAATCGATCATATTGAAGCATAAGAGCGTCAATTGATCCCACAGTGTTGGTAGCCTGCTTTCTTTTATAGCATACATTCATTTCCACTTAGCGAGTGTGGCGAGCTTTAATCATTAGACTAAGTACTGCCTGTTTGTTAGAAGTAGGAGGTTGCAAAGATATTCCCTCTGGGTAAACTGGGAAAGTCATGAATACAAGGGACTTGCACTGCCATGTACAAATTATGATAAGTGAAACAACGGTGGCATGTAATTGGAACTCCATTAATCTTTAGAGAGCTCCAGTGCACCATATTAAAGGGACAAATAGCAAATGAAAATAGAAAGGTCTGTTTTGATAAGAAGTCATTCATCTTGCATATTTACTGTTTCGTTTTGTTAGTTAGCAGTTTGCTTTGCATCTTTTGCCTCATAAGTTCTTAGGTTTGGAGCAATGATAGTTGAGATTGTATAATTTTGTTCCTCAGTGCCACAGGTTTTTCCTCTTGAGCAAAGTACTGAGTAATTGGGAATACAACATATAAGCATTTCCTATGGACAGTTGCCTATAGAAGCAAACTTGCAGAATATTTCAGCTGCTGTGTAATACATTAAAATCCAATGTTGTAATGAAAAGCCCTGTATCCTTGAAGATAGGCCCATTATTCAAAATAATTTCTAAATTAGACTTTTAATTTGTTTTCATTATTCAGCTGGCTCACATACAGTTTAACCTCCCTGTCAAAATAAAGTTATTTCCTAATACATTCTTTTCTATGATCTCTTTCTCCTGACATGTTTATAAATCAGTTTAAAATATTGTGGGAACAGAACTAAATTAATTCTCTTATATTTTGCTGATCAATGTTGAATAATTTTTCTTGACTATCAGGGACTCCCATAATTAATGCCTTTAAGAATGCCTGAAATAAGCTAACCAACTGCATTCTTGCCAGCATTGCTGATTGCAACTCAAGCAAGCACTGAACCATTTGACTTTCCTCTGATACTGTATAACCCCCCATTAAAAATTCAACATTTCTTTGCCCTAACTAATGAGTAGCAGTTGAAATACTTTGTTCTCAAGTAGGATGCACTACTGTGTCACTACCAAATGTATGAAACTACTGAACTGCAACCACTGAAGCATCAGTATGAATAGAGACACACATTAACATGTTTGGATTCGGGATGCATTTCCTTCTTCACTGTATATCAGTTCCCATTTTGGAAACTGGATAGACTGCAAATCTGCCACAGGTTTCCCTGTATTTAAAGAGCTTTTCCACAGGCAACAGCTTACGTCTGTGCCGTCATGGCTTAAGGCCAGTCTCAAACCGACCTCACAATTTACATTTCTGTGGAATGGAATCACTTCCTAACTTCAGTGCAACTTCAAACATTCCTTTTGAAAAACAAATGTGCTCGGTAAATCTGAAAATGTAAATCAGGACAGAGCAGAGGAAGCCACCATGCTCAATACCTTTCCTACTCATTTGTTTTGTGAGCTGTACGCTCGCTGATAAAATGTGTATAAACTAACTTCTTGCTTGGCTTTCTGATGACCATAATTTGGACCTCACCCTGCTCCCTTTGGCGTAACTCTGACCTGTCAGTACATTTCAGTTCAGAGCCAAGCCATTTCTCTCTCTGGCTTTTTCTTCCCGATGCTCTTTGCTCTAGTCCCTTTCATTCCTGCGGTCATGTCTTACTGACTTTGTAGGCTTCAGTAGCCTGAGATGCACTGAGAAAATTGTCACCCAGATTCATCTGTACTATGCTGCAAAATAGTCATAATCGGAAGAGGGTGATAAGCATGAAAGAAGAATGGATTTTGCCAGGAAGCTTGGCATTCATAATACCAAAGTGGGCTTAAAACTCCCAATTTGTGTCCTAAGTATCCTAGGTAAGACTAACAGCCACTTTTCCAAATATCACAACTTAATCCTTTGCATCTTTCCTCTGAATCCCTCTGACAACCCCAATAATCCACCACATTTTTCTCAGCTTTACACTCTCCATCCAGAGGAGCTTATATTGCTGCCATTATCCTTTGGGCTGAGGGCTCAGCAGGGCTCCAAAGCCTATCAATTTTCTGGCCAGAGGACTTATTTTTTATGAACTAAAGTTCTCACAACACCCCATGGGGCTCGGCCCCACTCACTGCATTATCCTCCGTCTTGGATGGCCCTTGGAGCCACAGATTCACAACAGCTTTACCTTACAAATAGATCCTTCCAAGTGGTGAAAAAGGAAAATACTCCCCACTGCTGGGCTAATTACTGCTCTGAATTCCTGGAGGAAGTGCTCCTTCCCTCACTTGAGTCCATGCATCTCGGAAAAAAATGCATTTAGAAACTTTGATAATGCTGTAACCACAGCTTCCAAAAAAAAAAAACAAACCCCTTATGTAGCCCTGAAGGAAGAGGGAGGTGTCTGTAGCCTTACTCCAGTAGGTGCAAACCAATTGTTTAATTAAAATCCATGTTATGGAAAACACAGGAGGAGGCCTAGAAAATTGGCAAATAAAAAGTTATTTCCTAATTTCCACAGGAGCTTTTTATCCGTCAAGGTAAAAATAGTAAAATCTAAATGTAGTTTATCTTTCACAAAATTGTCCCTTACTGGAAAGTCTTGTTTAGTCTGAACGATCCACAAAAAGATCTTTACAGGTTTTCAAAGAAAGATGTTCACTCACCTACCTCGTATTGACCAGAAAGACTTCAATGCAGTTGTCAGACTCATCTGAGCCTGCAGAAGTAGTAAATATCTCCAGGAGTGAGGGGAGTTGCTTTCACAGCTATTTACCTGTTAGACTCCGCTGAAGTGTTCGCTGTTGGGGTGTCTCTGATAAGTTACGTGCACGTACCTGTGTTTTAAGGACATATATGTGCTTTTCTGCAGCAAGAGAGGAACGCGAATCAGTGCTGCCCATCCTTGATTTAACATGAATTTCAATAGTTCCAGACAAATTTGAAAGCCTATACAAATCATACAGCTTCAAGTCTGCCTGTGTGCTAGACTGGAATTTTTTGTTAGGTCAGACCTTTATCTCAGCTTCTTTTTGTGGCTCTTTATGGGGAGATTGAAGAGGAACTGAAACTGGTGACCTGTCTTGACCTTTAGTACTGGATTAAAATTCCAACTTGCTGCCATGGCAACAGGGCCTTGAAAATTAGATCCTGACAGAAGCAAGGAGAAACTTAAAACTGCAACTGCTGCTCTGAACTGAAGAAAGGTTGCTTACAATTGTCAGTGACAAGCTCTTAATTGAAATAACCTGCTTTTGCTTATACTTAAAAAAATAAGGAAAGGAGAAATGAAAAAAAAAACGACCTAGAAAACTGTGTCTTGATTTTTTTTAGGCAAAAATCTGTTGCAATTCAGAGTAAAGCACATGCTGGAGAATGCAGCACAGAGTCTGATATCAGAGATGGCAGCAAGCAAACCTGCATGGTGAGGAGGGAGCCAGACATGTACTCCCAAAGGTCTAAAGCACCCAGACTAGACTGGTAGCATAAGCCAGACAGTGGCCAGTGTTAAATCACAGGTTAACTATTTCTATTTTTTTCTCCTTTAACTTGAACACCAGGGATCAAAAGAGACATCACAGTGTTGCGTCTGACTCCCAGGATCCATGCGGTTATCAGTTCTGTAGATGTAAAGGGATAAACATAAGCTAGATAGTGCTATTTCAGATCAAGTGTGATAAAAGTTACTCATTTTCCAATCTAATCAATGCAACAGTCAGAAGGAGATAATAGTGCAAGTCCTTCACTGCTAAAGGAGGTTAAGTTGTTTTTTCTCACGGAGAGAGAATGCAGCTGTAACCTGAAGGGAGAAGGTGCTGAGGGTCACGTAAAGGATTTCCGGTTCTTTTCCACCTTATCCAGGAATCCCCTTCATCCCAAAATCAAATACCTTCAAGATCAGGTTGCAACACAGTCTCATGATAACCTGTGGCTTTCCCCAAATACCCAAGAGTTCTGAGGATGCTCTGAAGGCACTGCTCCCCTTCCCAAGGAGAGGAAGGGCCAGAACGACCCCCCCATCACACAGGGAAATGCTGGCTCCTAACAGCCACTAGCCCCTCTTTCTAAAGTCCCCATAGGGATTGCTGTCTTCTTCACAAAAAACCCCACAAATTCATAGAAATATTTAGGTCTTATGTACCAGATAAAGGAGGCTTCTTAATGGACAAATAGATACCATTGAATTGGATTAGATGCTCTGTGCAGTTTAGATAACTGCTGCAGAAGCAGATTGGATTGTGGCTACTATATATAGCTGAATGAAAGTTTAACAGCTGTAGGTAGATGGCCTTAAATTCCTGGAAGAGATAGTTTTGTCAAAGATTAGTGTCCAAACTTGCTGCAAAATCCTAGGACCATGTTTGGAGTATGAGTTCAAGTAGAAGGCGTGCACAGAAAAATATTTCATTTAGTTGTCTTTAGACTGTGCTACCGCAGTATTTGATAGGTATCGGTGTATCGTGTAATCGTAGGATCAGTGGAAATATTACAGATGTTCACAAACACGAAATTTTGGGTAATGTGTTTTGTGTCATTCACTGCATGGTTTAGAGATAAAGTTTATCACTAATACTGCCCATTACCAAGGGCAAGTAGCATGAGGCACATGCAGGTTGCGTTGAAATAGTGCGTTGTATCATCTTAACAAAACACTGATTGTGGAGGGGACTTTTCACTTGACACACGGCAGAAACTGAGTGAGTAGATGAGCAGTTTTCCAAGAAAGGAAAACAAAACCCACTTAACATTTCTCAGGCTCTGAGTTGTGTGCTTCAGTAGTGGAGAGCCATTAAAAATAGGGGCCATTATTTGAAATTGCAAGAGTCAAATTAATTCCTAGAGTAAGTTAGTTTTTTAGAGGAGTTGCTGTCAGAGATGATTTTGGCCAGTCCTGTTGTACACTTGCCACTGTTACCATTTCGTGCAAAGCACCACTAATTCTGCCTTAATTACTGTCAGAGTGGACTGTGGAGCCCTGGAATATCTGGCAATAAACTTGTGTTTTGCTGGGAAGGAAGGTAAAGAAACATTTAAATAGGATTTTAAAATACACATGAAATCTCTGAAGATGTACTGTTGTAGTGCAAGCTGTATATCAAAATATATAAGCATCTCGCTGCAACATTGGGTTTGTAAACACATTACTGAGCAAACTATGAAGAGTAATCCACCAAGGGGCTGTTTCCCTAACTCATAAGCACGAAGTTAAGAGACCAGTGCCATAAAGTAGATATGTGCTGTTAAAAAATACTTCCTTTTATGTGAGATTATTTTGTGTTAAGCCCAATAGATGATTCCCTTTTTATTTTTAGATGTATATTTTTTAACGCTTGGAAATATTTGTGTTTAAAGCAAAAGTCAGCCATCCTTGGAAACTCCACGAATAATTCATTAATATGTGAATGTGGGGCAAACAATGCTTAAGGGTGGCGTGAAAGTGTCCACATGCACCTCCCATGGGCAGAGCCTGGCAGCGCCGTGCGGTCCTACTACAGCTACCCGGTAGCTTTTTGTGGAATGACAATATTGCGAAGTATAATGAGAAAAGCTTCAGCGCTGTCATTCCTTTCGGCAGCCTGGAGGCATGGCCTGAGGGGCGGTTGGAGCCCAGATCCTGGGGCATGCAGAGCTTTCTTGCTCCCAAGCCCTGCGGTGGCTTGGTGAGCTTTCAGCTACTCCAGGGCAGCCACACAGTCTCCTTACCCAGGAGGAGCACAGTGTCTTCTAGCCGTTTTGGAGGCCAGAGTTTCCAACTAATCTTGTCACAGCTGTCAATCACATGTGCATATCACTTGCCTCCATGTCCCCACCCCACCGCAGCTCAGAGCAGCCTGCTGCAAAGTAGAAAAGGCGTGAGGTAAACCATGTTACAATATGAATAGCTCTGATCTCTTGTTGGCATCTCGCCTCATGCCTGGCTGAGGAGCCTTCCCACCTTGCAGCATTCCTCGATAATGCCAGGAAGGAAAGGGAGATCTCAACCAGAGGACGATCTGAATTCTGGGTTGATAAGCTTGTCTGCCTTCACCCGTCATGTCTTCTTTCAGAGCAATCAGCATTGTTCCTGGTGATTACAAGGGGAGTTTGCTCAGATAGTGCGCACCTTACTCTTAGAGGGATTTTAGTCAGGAAATTGCAAAACTTGAGTAAGAAAAGGTGTTAAGTGAATTATATACAAACTGGATATGGAATTAATCTGCCATAGCCAGAAACCAGCAAAAGCTCATGTACTGCCAATAGCTGATATTTCTTCCAGTTTTCTAAGTTGTGCAGCTATGCAAACACTGAGCTAAAAATCCTGTACCACCTTTCTTCTCCTAAATACAGAACTTTCTGTGCTATTTTGCTTTAGCTGCAGTATTGCATACTATTCTTATTATTATTAATTGACTTTTGTGAATTAAAATAACTACACAGATTGATATTGGTGGTAATACGAGGTACACAGCTCAGACTGATTAATACTAGTGAGAGAGCATTCATTGATTTTGTTTGCTTTGTCTCAACCAACCAGTAGAAAAAGCACCTATGTGGAGGACTGGAGACACTTTATGTAGTTGAAATCTCAGATATGACTGGTGGTGGAACGTTCTTAGAAGTAATGGGAGGGTGAGACTTACCAGAAAAGAAGAGCAATATACCTGGTTGTGAAGAATTTGCAGCACTCATTTATTGGTATAACAAGATGGTGTTTTGGCATTGTTGTGTTTTCAAAGGCTGAAGGCTTTAATAAACAGCGGTTCTTCATCTGTAGTAAGTTTTTAAAAGGTCCGTTCTGAGAAGTAAAATTACTTCACATCTAGTCTACAGAACACGCAGCGTACAGAACATGCATCGTATTAAAAAAAGAATAAAGCAAACACAATGAATCTGTTAAATCGTAATGGCTTCCAATCGTGACAAATTTGCACATTAAAGCTCATTGAATACACATTTAAATGATAAATGATAATGGCTCGGAAAGAGTCATTATGATCTATTTCATCAATAATCCACATTTTTTGCCTTGTAACTACACCAAGGATGAAGATAATGGATACTGCCTGATGAAAAAAATATTTTGTTTATGAAAGAGAATCAGAGAAAAGAAATTCTCAGATTAACAAATTTAAGTGGCTGTTGCTGTTTGTTTATATTGTTTATACATGACAGATTTTCCCCATTACTAATATTAATCATTTACAGCTCCAGAGCTTGTACTCAGAAAAAAGCGTGCTTAGTCTTAGTATCCCTCAAACTGCAGCTGATTTCAGTGAGTTTTGGAAAGCATAAGTAAGCAGAATGAAGCAAGGATGCAGAATTAAACTTTCAAGGTTTTCAGCTGCAGATTTTTCAGTGCTTATGAGCACCCAGTCCCACCGAGTTTATGAGCAGCGTTCAGTGGGTTTGTCACAAACCTGTCAGGTTTCCCATGCAGAAACATGTGCGCGTTTTCTTAATTTACTGTGTGTTGGGATTTGCTGTGCCCGCCCAGGACAGCCTTCACGGTGCTCTGGCAGTTCCCAAGCGCATTCAGTTCAGTCCAGATGGTGCTGATGTCTTTTGGCGCTCACGGGCATGCACCTGTAGAAAACTTGGTGGGTCTTTGTTAACAAAATCCTCAAATTGGGCTGAAACGAAATTTCCTGCTGAAGAAAGGGGGGGGGGCTGTGAGGGTAGACCCAAGAGTGCTGTCTCGCCAGCTCTTGGTTGTAATCTCATGTGCACGTGCGTGTGATCTCATGCCTCATCGGGTTAGGACTTCAGTGGCAGGTGCCTTTAGGACTGAGTTCCTGAAGACCATTTATAAAGCAGCAGCAAAACTCTGTTTGGTATGAGGAGTGACAAAGTGCATCTCTGTGGGATATTCTGACTGGAAATTAGCGGTTAACTTAAAGATGAAATTTTTGAAATTGAGTATTTTCATATGCAACACTCATATGCTACAAGTATGAACTGCGGCTGGATAAATCGAATGAGTTAACAGTGGAGGAGGATCCCAGTGCACTTGGTCATAAAAGTCATCTCAGTGAAGTTACTAGAGTCGTTCATCTGAAGGACATGAAGGTCCTTTTTAAGAACCATGTTTACCAAGTACTTCTGGGCATTTTCTGCTTTCTGGTAACATACCATTGCAGATTAGGACCATGGAGCCATTTAACAATAAACGAGACTATTGGAATGTCATCTGGGAAGAAAAGAGCAAGATTCAGTTCTAGGGCCTGGGTAGCACTCTTAAAAACATCCGCAATTTAGGCAGTTCTCTTTAAAAAAAAAATTACTTGTATTTCACTCTTTAATGTTGCAAAGCACAGAGCTCCCACCCTTCACGTTAGATATTTTCATGGGGAGCGAAACACTTCAAGTGGCTGTTGTCTCAGGCAGTCGGTATCCGTAGCAGTTCCGCATTAATAGCATCCCATACTACCGCAATGGTTTGAATTACAGAAGAGAGAGTGGACGGCTTTTAACTTTGCACACGTGCTTTATGTAAATGCTCAAGTAAAACATAAGGTCGCAATGAATTTTTGTAGCCCTTCTCCTCCTGGAAGCTGTGTGCCAAGATATCCCTAATGCCTGTGGCCGAGCCTCTGGGGCCAGGGTGATGTTCAAAAGTGCCTGCGAGGATGAGAGCTGTGGGGACAGCTGTGGTGTCACCCCAGATTAAAGCTCCCGCCGCCGGTGCTGAGGAGCTGGCATGTCCCCTCGGCCCACGACGGCCTCAGGCAGTGGCGCTGGGGCATTGCCACCGTGGCGTAATGCTCAGCCGAGTGGGGCGAAGCGCGGTGCTGCCTCTGCACTGGAACCAGTTTGCTCCGGGTGAGGTCGAAATCCCCTTACAGCACACCGTGACGAGCTGGAGACACGGCCTTCATTCTTCGGAGGGATGAGGATGACCAGGTATGGGAGAGACCGATTTCTCCTCTCCCTGGCCGTCACGTGGGTGCTGGTCTCAGTGGCCTCCAGCAAGCAGAGTGCAGAGTCAGACCCTCTGTTTGAATAACCTGGTCACTCCATGGGAGGCCAGCTGTGGCCTCCCAAATCCCCGCAGTCACATGAGGTGCTGTTATGGCCGGGCTAATGACTTCAAAACTTCTCATTAAATATTCCTCTTGGCAGAGTTTGGTTCCTAGATGCTCTCTCAGGGGGGAGCGAGGGGGTCAGTCCTGACTGTTAAAAAAACAGCACTATTTTTAGGTCTTTTTCCATAATGAGATTTTTCTCAAATGACTTGCTGCAATAAGTGCGACTTCTTAAATTTGAACAATACAGTTCTAGGTTCAGGGGTGGCCCTCAGGCAGTGTGGTGGAAGATCCTTGTACGTATTACAGGGTGATTATTGACAGAGTTTAACTTTATTGACCCTGCTCTCCTAATTCCTAAGAAATTTTCTAAACACGGTCTTTAAAATCCCTACAGAGCACTGCAGACTCTGGGTAATCCCAGAGCTGCGCCTGAGATTATTGCTTTATTACCTGCCTTCTTTCCATCCCCTTCCCCAGTCCGACTGGTCCTCTGGCATCTCTTTTTTAATATATTCTAAGCAGAATATGTGTATTTGTCCTTCCTATAGCTTTCTGCTTAGCATTTATCCAGCACATCTGCTCTGGTCTGTGGATTCAGGCACTTCCCACCCCTGCTCTAACCCATTTCATATGCTAAAAACTAAAAGGGTTTTGGAGCAATTTGACAGCTTTGCCAATGGATTCAACAAAAACAGATACCATGTTCATTCCTGTATTGACAGCTGAGGATGTCTGAAAGTCTGTAAACTTTCTACCTGTCCAGCTTCCCCGCGCAGTCTTGCGTCTCTCCTCTTCCCAGCTCCCACAGTGATACAGAGTTTCTTACTGGAGGATTGACTGGACTCATTTTCCCCCATCGTCAAGCTTGCACAATTGAGGGATAAAAATCCTACTTGAATCAGTAAAGAAAAACTGAATATTAAATTCCTGCACAGGATTCTGGCGTTGATAACTCATAGCTACTCATCATATAAATTAAGTATATTTTATGCTTACGTGCTTTTTTATTAGACACTGCTGAGACTGTTAACAGCAGGTACATTCTTTGGATTTTAGAGAAAGTTACTTGCTCTGAAATGATTGAAAATCAAGCGATATGTCTGTCTTTAGGTAGGAAATCATGCTGAAAATTAGGACAATGTGTTCTTCCTTATTTATTTTTTCCATCTTCCCTGGAAATAACCATATTGCATTAATACTCAATATGCCTAGCAATTCACCAAAGCATTTTCTTAATCTCATTTTTTTTTTCTATGATGGCAAATTAGGTACTTCTTTTAAGGGATAACCTTAATTCATACCAAGTTTTAGACTTCTCCCATATGTGAGTTAATAGAAAAATATTGTCTGTAAAACATTGCCTACAATTTAAATTTTTGTCGTAAATTTTCATAGCATGTTCGCCTGGAGATTGAGAGGAAATCTTTACTTAGAGCAAAAAATAAGGTACTTTGGGCGTCTTTGTGTCCCTTTTACATTTTTATTTTTCCAGAAAAAAATATAAGAAATCTTCTGTTATAATGACATGAATTCTCGCTAATTCTCTCCAAGCAGGATGTGTAGTTAGAGGCAGAGGAGGGTGCAGAGGACCTTCTCTGGTTGGTGGTCCTATTGCAGCTTGAATGTGCCAATGCACAAGGTATGACTGTTGCCTGTATAATGCTCACACGTGTCATCATGAGTCAGAAGAGGTTCAGAGAAGAAAGCAGGGGAAAGTAGGAAAGAAGAGTGAGAAAAACCGACTTAACACTGCCCAGTGAGTGTCAGCTCTGTTCCTGTTCCTGTGGCAGCTTTCTCTGTGGGGCTGAGGAATCGCCTTAGACTAAGTTCAGGCAATTGGTTGGTAACAGTTGTGGTGCAAAACTTAGCTGTCACTTCCCGACCCACTGAGTGCACGGCCCAATCACCTTGCTCATGCTCCTCAAGAGTTGGCTTGTCCAGGTGTACAGTTTGTGTGTGTGATGCTTTAAGTCAAGACAGGTGCTAATCATGTCGCTGCCAGTACTGAGGAGAGATGTTTGAATGGTAACGGGTGAGCGTGGAATACAGCAGATGAGGGAAAACACAGATGTTCGGGGAAGATGCATTTGTTGTTAAGGCAATGGATTGGTGCTCAGGAGAATTTAATTCCAGCTCTGAGAGGGACTTCCTGTATGACCTTTTGGAAATGACGTCTCAGTTCTCAGTCTGTAAATAGGAATAATGTTTTTTCCCATTCCCTGTCTTCTCAGGTCAGACAGTACAGTTGCTAGAGCAGGGTCTCTTTAGTACTATACCTTTGTACTGACCTAGCCCAAGGGTCCGTGTTCTCTCTGGGTGCAGCCGCATGTGTATGGTATGACACTAAGGTGTGGCTAGAGATAGGGAGGGGAAAAATGTAAAGGGGGAAAAATGTACATGTCACTGGTTAAGAACTTCGAGGATTTAATATGGGATGTTTGGGATAAATCTAAGGAAAACATTGCCTATTATAGACTAAGATTTTTATCATTTCTGTGAACTCTGTACTATAAGAGGCTTCTGTAAAAAACTGTCAGTTTAATCTCATTAAACTCCGCTAGGACATTTTACGTAAGCTGGGTTTTATCATGCATTAGGAATGAGTGCATTCCCCCCGAGTAGTGAACTCACAAGCGAGTTATGTGGGTAATCCCAAACGAGTGCCAATAATATTTTTATAAAACACAGCATCATTATGGAATTCGTTTATGCCACATATTTTACAGGGCGGGGAAAATCCTATTTTGGTCATATATTAGAGCATTCATAATTTTATTTACTGGTGCTGTTTTTCACATCTCTCTGCCTCTGAAGCTGGGCCAAGTGAATAACAGCAATCCTAGAAGGAAGGGGAAATTAGAACAAAGCCATTTTTGAAATCTCTCTGAAAATAAAACAAGGGCCAGATTCTAATCTCCTTACTCTTACCAAACACCATTTCACACTCTGAATAGCCCCATAGATTTCTTTGGGACCATTTGTCAAGTGAAGTGCTATTGACATGTGCGGCAATACCCAGAATTGGCTCAATCTAAACTAGCTTTTTCCCTTCAAGCCCTCCAAAACTTGCTCTCTTCACTGGTTAGAAGCACATATTTATGGGGTTTTTATCACATCAAAAATAAGAATTCTGACGCTGCTTAGAGGGCTTGTTTCAACCCATTTTTAACAGACTTGGTGATGCAAACCAGAATCCCAGCACTTTTATAAAGGCAGGACAGAGAAAAGCCCTCCTAAACGGGTGGCTGGCCGGCTGAGCGTGCTGCTTCTCACCCCATTCAACAGATCATCTCTGGGCAGCAGAGATCGAGGAATTTGGGCCTTCCGCTCTCTCCAGCTAGCATCAGCAGCTTTACAAACCCCTCCTCATACCACTGGTACCATTCAATGTAAACCTGTTGCGCTGAGGTCATACCCTTCTCCCAGTCGCTGTGGCATATTAGCTGCCATGTCCCCTGTTCAGTTGCCCTCCTCTTGGGAGCAGTTATTTCACTGCGAGACTTGAATCCTCTGTCTGTCTTAGTGTGAACACAGTGCATTGTAAGAAAGAGCTTTTACATCTTTCTCTTTTGGTTTTCTGCCGCTGTGTTAATTTTATTGTCAAGATCATACATCCTGAACTAGTAGGCATAAGTCAGTGGAAGAACTCGACTTGACTTTATTGAGAGCAGGATCAGGCCATAAATGTCCTGGGTTTGTTCTTTTGTCTCACATAAAATAACTCCACCAGTAAAATGCCCTGTCTGATGATGGCTAATCAAGGATTGCTGCTTAAAGCTCCACACGTAACCTGGCTATCTCCACATTAACCTCCTTCTTTCATTTCCTCCGTTATGTTGAATAGGAAACAGTTATTGAACTGCAGTTATGTTCATAGAAACCATTTGATTAATTGACTGTGTTTTGAACTCTTGTGACCCAAGGCTGAAATACAGCTCAGACAAAAGTGACAGAAGCCCAGTGACAGGATGGGGCTGTAAAAGAGCACCAGTAAACTGTCCGCGGGCAGCCCACATTCATGTTCACGTTTATCCTTGAGGAACTTGCTAAAAGTAAAGACAGATGTCCAGCTTATCTCGTGGAGTCAATAGCAATAACATGTACGGATGCTGCTCCCTGCAAGTTGAGCCTGCTCCTGCTGTCACTGTGTCTTTATGCATCCGCAGGGAGAAAACCTGGAAGGCAGGGAAGAAAAAAAAAAAAAAAGTACTGCCAGAAATCCCTGTAGGCTATCTGAGGAGTGGATGTGTAAAGCATTTCTTTCTGCATAAACATTTAGAAATCAAGCTCTCATAAGTCAGGGATCCACCAAAGGTGCTGTGAAGGGGCAGATGTAGCCTGCCTTATGGAATGCCAGCATTTGCTGATTGATTTGGAATGCAGAAGGGCCCTTTTTATTTTTATTTTAAAATTTGAACCACATCTTAATACAAATCAGGTGAAAAATAAATTGAAAAATAGCAAGCCCGAGATTACAGATGTGCCAGCTTCATATTGTTCAGTTTAGCTGAGGTCATAGTCAAACCCATCAAGTTCACATCGTTTAGTGTACGGCCACTGAGGTAATATTTAAACAAAAGAAAAGCAGTCAGAATCCTGATACGCTCCTTCTTTGCCAGCTGGCCTCATTCAGCTGTACAAAGCACACTGACTTCAGCTATGTAAGGCACTCTAAATCAGTAAGGAATACAGGTTTTTGAAAGGATATTCTGTTCCAAACAGGGCGTTCATGCTCCAGCTCTCTGACTTTAGATCAGTCATAAAGAGGAAATACCTCTCCTAATATGCAGTTTCATATTCTGCAATTTAAAATCTAAGAGCTGCGCTAATGATGATACAGTTAAATTAGACAGAGGAATTTTTTCAACGGGGGACATTTGTGTTCTGCTCAGTGGTTTAGAAAAAGCTTGAACTTCCTAGAAAGCACACAAGTAGAATTACTGGCATCCGTTCCTCCTTCGTACTGGTGATGTTACCATGCTGGTTCCCTGCACGCAGGTATAGATTTATGTAGATTAATTTGGTATAGTACAGTGAATTGCCACTATGATAGATATTTTAGAATTACTTCCTAGCACAGCCTAATGGCTGGAATCAAATAAAACATAAAAGTAGATTTATATAGATTGCTGTATAAATCAGATAAAGCTTTATGTTACCTAGCATTGGTAATGGAAGCTTTTCCTGCAAATAATATAGAAGTTGTTCATGTAATATTTTCATTATTTCAGTGAGAGTAAAGCAACAAAAAAAAAAAAGAAGAAAAGAAATAAACAAGTCTATCGGGCTTAGCTACCATTAAACATCATTAACTACAATTTTGCCTGACAAGTTCTCTCATCTGGTGATGGGTGAAATGGTAGAAAAGTAGACTGAGCAATTGCATAAGCCCAAGTGAAATATGCCCTTGTATTCAAAGGGTGCACAGTGCAGTCAGTTAAAATAGAGCAATTTGTTATGCTTTAGCAGCTTGGGCTTAATCTGGTTTTAAATGGAGCTCTTTTTTTTTTAACTTGTTGCTCTGATTTAACTGGTTTGAGAAGACACATGACGTAGCGCTACACAGTCCCTTGTTCGCTCTCTCACCAGTTTACTTTGAAATAACTTTAATAGAGTACTGATGATGAAAATAACTCACAGGAAATGTAGATGAGCCTTTAAACAGCAGTGAATGTATTTGTCTAGTTTGGAATGAGTGGATAAAGACTTGATGAAAGAGACAAGAATGCAGAGGGGAGAGAAGAGAGATGGGTGTAGCAGGCAGAGCAGTCAGCAGCACCCTCCTAGGGATGTGGGGACTCATCCAGGCAGTGGTGTGTGCCGCAGGGCATCCTCTTTTCATACCCTTCTCAAGGTTAATAGCTGTCAGCATTTTGGGGCCAGCCTATCAAATTTCTTACTGGTCCGTTTTTGATATCAAACTGCTCTGTGAACCAGTCTGGAACACTTTGCCGTGTTGGCCACCCGTTGTCAGAACGAGTTGGGAATGTTTATCAAAATATCCTCACGTAATATAGGAAAAGCTCTCACCTGCCTGCGTTCAAAGTGCGCTGTGCTGTTCCTCGAGGAGGGGAATAGATGGCCTTTACCTAGTGGAATATTTGGACTGTAAGCATTTTATTTGGTGTATTATGCTGTAGTTTCCCACTTTTTCATTAGATCCTTCAGCCTTTGTGGTTTTTCGCAGGTAATTCTGTAGTTTATACCAGCCGTGATAAATACAAAGAAATTGAGCTCAGTCTCTTTGCATGTGGAAGGAAATAAGCATCTAACTCAGTGTCTGCACCATTGGTTGATACAAGGAGCCGTGCCAGATGCATGGGCACTTGTGCATTTATATTAGATCCCACAGGAATGGAAGAAGGAAGTTTTTTTCAGGAAATGTGTGTGTGTATGTGTGTGTAGGAAGTTCAGCAACCAGGTGACACCAAATTCTTCTAATATCTGGGAAGGGGTCTCTGGCTGGCACAGCTGGAGTGCTAACAATAGTGCTAAGAACAGGATGAGGGACCCTTTCACCTTCAGGTTAGCAGTTCAAATTCAAAGCAGATTTGTAGTGAACAGAAGCCATGACACTCTCAGAGCTATTCAGTGGCCTGTGTGAAATGAATCAAAGGTCTCAATCAGAGTCTAATGGACATGTGTCCAAATCCAGAAGGTGTAATCCCAGTTGGCGTTCTTGTTGGTAGTGGTGGCGTAGAGGCCAAGGACTGAATGGGCACACGGGCTGGATTTACTCTCCTTGTCCAGAGCTGGGCTAAGGACTCATAGAGTAGATCATAGGGTGTTGTGTGTTACTGCTGCACATGATGTGAATGTTTTCTGAATTGAGAAGGGACTGCAAACTTCAAAAGCATTCACAGAGTCTTAAGTCTCCTAAAAAGCCCTAAGCTAATTTTTTTTTTTTCATTTAGAGAAAAAATTGCTAGCAATGTTTGTTGAGCTGGCTGAAGCTTTGAGATGTCTAACTAAAAAAATAGGGAAGAAAATGTTTTAATTAAAAGTCAGAGAATACCAGGAAAATCAGCAGAGAGACTGTATGTACTGTCCCTTCTTATGAATGACTGTTTAAACAGAACCAGATTTTCTGGTCTTTAAAATGCATTTTCCTAAAAGAAATTTGCTGTTTCCTAATAAAAAGGAAAAAGAATAGCCCTAAAAAAAAAAAAAAAGAATACGCCCCCAGCTGACTGCCTGAAGCAGCTCTGTGAGCATGAGTGTGTATTGTGATCAGAGACTGTATATTGCTAAAACTCCTTGATGGAATGAGTTTTAATTTGGTTTACAGAAAGCTTTAGGGGATATGGCTCTCTACAAATTAGACCACAGGAGCTATAAAATGAAGGATGTCCTCCCTAATTAGAAACAGTGGAGCGGTCTGGTGTTCTTCCTAGTTACAGCCTCGTGGGTACTCTCACAAGTGAACTCTGGCTATAGATGCTTCTTTAGTAACTGTTATCTGTCTGTTTACTGGAGTTTATCTATTACCCGATTTTCTGACTCCAGTTTTGAACACGCTTTTCTACATAGCTGAGGTAAACTGCAGTTCCGAGCAGCTGCTGCAAAAGAAAAATTCGTATGTTGCTCAGTGATTAGCCACCACTACCAGAGTAGTTTATTTATTTTATATGCTAGGAAATGGTTCTCAAACTCGGGTGAACATGGCAGTCATTTTAAGGGGTTCCTTTTGCAGCTTGTGGCTGTACCAACTCTGTTTTCTGATTCCTCTTCTGTTGAAGTTAATGAGAGCTCTAAGGAGAGGAATATAGATGGATTGAAATAAATCATGCTTCATCGTAATCAAATTCAATTTTCTAGACACATTTTTTAACAAGAAAGCATTCATCAAACTGGGATCCAGGATTTTGGACAAGAAAATAATATAGTTATTTAACTCTGGCTAGAAAAAAAATGGTGCCTGCAAATCTAATAGTGGGATGTCTACAGCTTGTCATTTGTGCCAAATGATAAAACCAAATTTAAGCATAACTGCAGAAGAGCATTAGGCAGAAATGCACAGCAGTAAAAAATCAGCTACAAATGTATTTCCAAACCGCATGTGACTGGAAAGCTGTGTGTGGAGCTGAGCTGGGAAGTATTCCGAGGCTGTGCTTAGGCAGCTGTAATTTGACTTTTTTAATTGTCAGTAAAGGAGGGCATCCAGGCTCTTAATTCATCAACATCTTCTCATGTAGACTTATATGGATTAGGACCAATGACTGGTCCAATGGAAGCTTTAATTTACTTGTGACATATTGTTTCCCCTAGAAGTTGCTGTAGATCAATCTGAGAACAAACACCAGGTGAATAAAAGAGAGGGAAAAAAAGTCAAGAATTGCTCTGGCATATAACTAAAAAATGGAAATTTAAAATCAGTCAAAATATTTATTTTGCTGCCCAGTGTGATGTATAACTGACAGAAAAGAGCTGTGTTTTTAAGTGTGATTGCTGTTGAGATTTTACCAGAATATATAACTGAACATGTCTCATGACCGTCTTATTTTCGTGTAGTATTTCATCCTCTGGCTTTGTGGGGGAACTTTATGCCAAGAGAACTCACTGGAGACTGAGTGACAGATCAGGCTGTTGTCCCACATTCCCCTTCTACTAAATCACAGTTTTCTTTAGATGGAAGGTGGCTATTGTGAAGCTGTCAAACTGAGGAAAGTTAAATGGGCTGAAGTGAAGGCTCATGTTAACAATAGCTGCTATCTCTGTCAAATGAAAGCTCAGCAGACAGTTACAAGGCAATTCGGCACTGATGGGTGGTCGATTAAAAACAACAAAAGGCAAGATGAATGAAAGGGGAAAATCCCTATTACTTTGTGGTAGAAGCAAAGGGAAAACCAAAAATAAAATAAAAAGCCCACCTCACCCAACCCTGTCGCAATTGGAACAGACTTGTAGTTAGCATGACCTTCATCATCTCCGATATGGCACAATAAAACTGACAAGATTATTTTCTCTTCAAGCATTGCTGAGGTATTTTCATTGGCAAAAATCTGGAAAAGTAAAATAAATGCAGAGTTCAAGGCAATTGAAGAATTCTTGAATCTGATAACAGCTAGAACATAGTGCCACCAGGAAAAATAGCTGAGTTTTGTGCTAAAAAAATTATGACTTGATCTTTTTTTTACAGTGTCATATCTGAGATTTTGAAGGTTACCCTATAGACAACCAGGAGAGGATTAGAGAGAAATTATCTTTGAGCTCAAGGGAGCACCAATTTAAATTGGATTTGAGATATAACTTTTGCATTACCTTAGGAGATGAAAGGTAGTATTGTGCCCTGGTAGTTACCCAACTACCTAACTGTATGTTTCGACTGGATTAGTCTGTAGATTAACAGCTCGCACACCAAGTGCAAGGTGTATCATGCAATTTCCTCTTTGTAGGACTCATCCTGTTTTGATTGAACTAACATCAAAACTCAGAAAAAGTGGGGAGGGCTTTGCAGCTTGCCCGTCAGACATAAGGTGAACGTGCACACTTGTTCCTCAGAAGATAATTGTCACCAAGACTTAGATTTGCTACAGCAGGCATATAAAATAAGATGAGAAAGTACAAAAGTAATAGTAAAGCAAAAAAGGTACATTATGTCCTTGTAACGATCCTGGTAGCAAATCAAGTTTTGAAACCCTAGTGGAATTTGATGGGAGGCAACCACCTATACCCACTTAGGTCCTGTGAAATTCCCATTCCCTTTCTCACAATTTAAATGCCGGGGGTCATTCCATGAAATTCAGAAAGCCAAGAAAAACACATAGGTTCTTACACAGCATACAATTAGGAGTCAGGTTGCTGCCAACAGTGGAGTCAGGGTTCAAAGAGATTCTGAAAAGAGATTGGAATGAAGAATTTGGGAGACAGCTGTCCTCCATGATCATAATGAGCCAATGCCTCATTCCAGTTATATTAGGACAAATAATTCAGTACTAACAAATTGTTCCATTGAACGGTCTCCTGTGACAAGATGCAGAACTAGATGTACCAGAGGCCTGATCCAGTCTGACGATTTTGACATGTTATTATACTGAATTTTCCTCTAAAGTCACGATGTCAGTAGACTTTATCAATTAAGTTTAGGCTGCATCACGCCTAGGTTTTGTCCTTTGGAGTAAAGATTGAGTATCCATATATCAATTTTATGTACTAATATTCTTGTTTATTTATCTTAGAATAACATGGAGATACTCTAGTCATGGGCAAAGAAACCGAATGCCGGGCCTAGTATAAATGTACAAAATTGGTATTTGGCAATTTTCTTTTCAAGGTTTTTTCAATGGTAACATCTCATCTCATAACTAAATGAGATATTAACCTGCATCTCAGAGAATCAACCACAATGCTCCTCAAAGGCTTTGTGCTAAAGAAAGGCCAGACTGGTCTCAAGGTGACTTTGGGAGAGAGGCATTAAAGCAGGGAGCTGCTAAAAGAAGGCGTCTTTTTCCTGATCTTGGAAATGTCAATGCATGTCGTGTTCTCACTAGGATCGGAACCATGATAGCAACATGCAGGGTTTGCTCTCAGTAATTAAGCATAAACAATGTCTACGGGTATCTCTGCTGTAACCTTTTAAACCGATATCTGAATATTCCGTTCCTGGTTCCCCCCAGCTTCGTTCCTCTAACATTGGAGAGGGCTCTGCCAGCACAAATTAACAGATAGCTCCAAAGTCAACCTGGGCTTCCTGGGGAATATGAAGAATGGAGAGTATTTGTACAGGAGGTGTGCGTGAGCATGGGGAAATGCCAGCTTTTCCAGAGTTACACATTTGCAGTGATACTGAGAAAAATAACCTCTGCAGATTTCAGGCCAAAGTGGGGTTTAGCCATGTGGCACAATTTATAGGGTAAACAAATTTGAGTAAGAGCGAACTATATCTGAAAACTTGTTTAACGTGCACAGAAGGCACTGTTAAATTATTTCAGTGCCATAATTGAAAATGCTGAGGAAAATTCTCCGGTATTACAGCCAGTGCAAAATTGGCTCTGTAGCCAAGTACATCAACATAAATGTTCAGCTGTCTGGGGAAATGCAAGTCTTACACTGTTACTTAGGGGAAAATGTCCACAGACATGCTGGAGCCCCTTATGAAACAACTCTCATTTTGTTAAACAATAGGATCAAATTTTCAATCAGGTTATCAAGCATATTGCATTCTTCAAGCTTGCCAAGCAAAGAGAAGTATCAGCATGAAGACGGATATATTTTTACAGAATTAATGATGTATGAAATCTGGAAGTGGAAACATACATTTTTATTTTATCCTCTAATTTTTCTTTTTACATTAGAAGTGAAAGGAAATGCTTGGAAGTACTTGCAGTTATTCATATCTGTTTATCTTAGAGTGATTATCAGAGCAAACAGTGTCAGGCATTGTGTTTGGATCTGAGCCTGAAAAATAGTGCTTGCAGGAGCAGGGATTACTTGCATGAGTCAATGTTTTCAGGACTGTGCTTGGTACTTGATTTCTGTCATGCATATTCAATGCCTTATAAATCATCTAGATTCAGAAATCATTTAAGTATTTTATTCATTTATCCCCTCTATTTATATTAGTTTTAGTACTGCTTGGATTAATCTGGTTTTACATTTTTAGATTGATGAACAGCATGTTCATTTAAGGATAGATGTGAACTGTCTTACTGAAGATTCATTTCTCTTTGCAAAAGTTGTACCAGCTCTGTGGGTTAGGTGTGGATTGCCAGTGTAGGATTTTGCAGCTACAGGAGAAGAGGCTTTAACAACTGATCAGAAATTCAGTGCAGTGAAAATGAAGCTCACCTTCCCAAGATCACCTTATCTTTGCATCCTGTAGGGATTTTTGCTGATTGATCAGCCCTGAACTACCTTGTGTAGCAGGCACGGTCCAGCAGTGTAGTTCATAAACGTGTAATGCCTTTGCAGCATTTAAAACCCCAATCAGTTCTCTCATGCACGCACAAGCCCCTGGTACTTGCTCTTCTCTACATCCAACCCCTGCTCTTTATTCACCATGCACTATCAGCAGGCCAGTACACAGGACTTGCATCCCCTCTTGGAATCCTGCTTTGGTAATGTACACCCTTGAAAATCTGTCTTCAAGCCAAGCGCAAAGCTTGAAGCATTCTTTAAAAATCTGACGTGTCAAATTTTACTTTTCTCCATATGAACAAACACTGCTTCTGAAGCTAAAGCTCCCCTTCTCCATAGCCTAACGTATCCATGAAAGCCATGTCATGGCTGCATTGCATTGCCTTTTCAGTACCTGCCACTGGAAGACCTCCCTTACCAGTCTTTGTTAAACACCTTGAGTCTTCCTTTTGAACAAGTAAATAAATACTTTACAGTTTTATGAAGTTATTGTTCATTTGCACTGAAATGAAGCGGCCAAAGCCCTTTGTTGGGTTACAAGACACTCATCCCCCACAATTCATTCTTGAGGACAAATTCACCCAGGGATCCAAAAACCTCTCCACCTGAGATCGCTGACAGAGTCTTTGTTGCCATTCCTCCCCTCATCTGATTAGTCGCGTTGAACTATTTAAAATACAAGGACATTGGTCACACTACAGCTTTTTTAGAGGCTAGTATTGCAAAAGAAACTGGCAGACTTTGCCTTTGGCTTGCTTCTTGCCAAATACTCTATCCTTTCTGTGAAGGCATGAGCAGATCCCAGCAGCGCCTGAGCTTTTAGGATCTCTTGAGCTCATTTGAGGAGTTTGCAAGTTTCCTCACATTAGCAAATACTGTAATTAGAGTAAACTTTTTCTGTTGGTCAGTAAAAAATAGTGATTCTACTAAGGAAAATCTGCTTTGTACCTGCAAGAAGAGACCATGTCTCTGCTCCCTTCCTATTCCTTCCATTCTTCCACCAAAACAAGGCTGGCACGAGTGCATGTTCTACAAAAGCACAGTGAGATACCTGGTTTTAGTTTGCCTTTGGCATTTTATTCCTCCTTGTCTTCCACCTCTGCCTTCTCTTTTCCACTTTTCAATTACTACTTTTTATCGGATTTTCATAGAATCATTTCTTTCTCTGTCTTCCTCAGTTCTTTTTGTCCCTCTCTCCTTAACCAAGACATTACTTTAATGGCATTCATGATTGAGCTGGAAAACTCTGATGAGCCTAATAGTTGACAGAAATTGTTTTTACTAAACAAAATAGTTTTTCTCTTCTGTATGTGCTTAAGCTTTGAAAACTGAGTGAAAAGCTCCCACGTCATATTAGAGTGCTGTGATCCCGTAGGAGGTGAAGTGTCTGCAGTGGAGAAACATGGGCTGAGCAGTGCCCTTTTGCAGACCTTTGTTTGGTGTCAGGACATAAACATATACTGGCTATGAACACTGTTCAAGGACTTCGTTAAGGAAAGGAGGCTGTGGAGGAAAATAGTTCTCATGTTAATTGTAGTTAAGTTGTTGTTGACTCATTATGGCTAAAAGAGTTTAAGGCAGGGAAATGATTTGAGAACTGGGGATAAATTGTCCTCAGTTGAACTTTTTTTTACTTGACAACCTCTTCTAAGCATCCAAGGTCCAGGCAGCTGCTTTGATTTGCTCACTCAGAGCTTTCTGAGACCCTTTTGGCTTTTAGATCCACCCTGATTTGTGAAGGGTAGGTAAAGTTGACTCATCTTATGCAGGAAGACTCCCCGCATTCTCCCAAGGTCCTGCCACGGAACTCTGCCAGGGCAGTGAAAAGAAGGAGGCAGAGGTCCCCCTGTGTATGTTATGCTGCATATTGGAGGTGTAGGACACCCACTGCCTTCGCTGGCTGCTACAGAAGGGCTGTAGTTGGGAGAAGATGGGCAGATACTAGCCCCAACATCACACACAGCTCACATGGAAGGGCTGTGGCTGCCATTGCAGCTCACAGACTGGAACAGACCAGCACTACTGGTGAGCTGCTGTTCAGCCTCACCCCACAGCAGTGTTGGACGAGTTTATTTTCAGCATCACCCCACTGCCCAGCTCCACACAGCCCTCACACCTATGGCAGAGAGGAGCAGAGTTCAACTCAGTCCCTACTGCCTCTGTAAAGTGCCTTGAGGACTCGGTGTCATTCTTATCACTAGCACTGCAGTGCAGTCTCTCTCCAAGACGCTGAACTTTGCAGACAGCAGTTCAGAATTAGAGGTAGATAGTTCAAATGGCAGAAAGAGACACAAAAATACATCAATATAAGTTTTCATGAAGAAAAAAAGCAGTTTCCACTCCAGACCAGGTTACTGAAGGTTAAGACTTACCAGACACAACTCATTTCCAATCTGCAGAAACAAAAGAACTCTGCTCTTCAGATACGAGATTAGTCTCTGTAAGGGGAAAACAGTGCACAGAGAAAGATTTGCGAATGTCACGTTGGTACTGACAGCTCATCAAACAGATCCGTGAAGGACTCACTTCGCTACCAGATTAAAAAAGGAATAAAATAAAAGATAAAAGAATATAATCAATGAATAAAATTAATGTCCTTCCATATGCGCTGCAGAACACTGGATAGATGAGCCAGTCCTATGTTATTTGCTCCCTGTTGAACAACTCCTTTTAATATATTCTCTGGTATGATTTTTTAAAGTCACCTTTGCAAGTTGCTGTAGAATTATCAATCATTCTTTAACTGTGTGCTAAGTTCCCAAAGCCTTTGTGTGTAAATATGCCAACCGAAGGCTTGTTTACCAGAGAAAATACTGGGGCTCTGGCTTGGAGACAGTTTTAATCAAATATGGTTGCAGTAAGCAGGTGTTTTTCATGTGGAATATATTGGAAATGAGTATGTATCACAGAAATGGCTCGTGGATTATATATTGTTCTTGATAAATAGCAGAACTCAAGATTATATCAGCCGTTGCCGTCGATCAAAGGGAAAATAATAAAAGCTTTGAGCACACTGGCAGAATTTGGCACACTAAAAAAGGTGAGGTCCTCATTTTTATTCTTCAGAAACTTGAAGAATACAAGTTTTACACTGGCGTTATAGAGACTGTTTTTAGTCTCTCCCTGTATTTTTCCTGGGCACATACTTTTCTTTGTTCTTGTCTCTTTTTTCTTTCTCTCTTTTCTTTTTTTTTCCTTTTTTTGCTTGAATGATACCTTATTCTCAGGCCATGCCAGAGAGGTATGTTGTATGGAGGAGTCTTGGAACAGTGAGGGAGACGCAATGTGATAGAGATCGCTCTTTTCTAGACAGAAGGCATAAACAATGGTGTTAGTGGTGTTAAGACAAAAATACCAACTCACCAGCTTGAAACGAGAAGATGTTGCTTTTGTTTTTTTTTTGACTTTTTAAACTGCCTATTCTATTACACTGTTAAAATATTTTGACCCAATTCTGCTCCCATTCTATTGAAAGCGTTCACTGGGAGCAGGATTGGACCTCAATATGGGTCTGAAGTTATTGGATATGCTACAGCATTATTCATGCTAAACATACAGATTTCCATCTATGCTTTATAATACACAGATATAATTTGGTAGTAGGTTTCTCCCTCCTCCCAAAGTTCTTGTCTCAGCTTTAATGAAAAACAAAATGCCTGTCAACAGAGCAATAGTTATAATGCACTTAGTAGCAACTTAATATTTTAGTTGCCTTGAAGAGTTTTTTTTACATGGAGATTAATGGATGACTAGATAAAGAAATTCTTCTGCTGCAAGAATTAATTTTGCTTAATCCTTTTGAAATTAAGAGATGATATGGAGAGATGAGTAATGAAGTGCACTCTCTGATTGTGAGGTACCTAATAGATAACCACAGGGGTTACTTCTCTCTCACCAGCTGTAATTACACTAATTACTGATACGGTGCCAGGAACACTAAGGCAGGCTGAGTGTGACAACACAAAATGGAGTGTTTCTTAGCAAGCCATCTTTCTCCATCGGCTGGGCCATGGGGAGGCTGACCGTGTTATGAGGCTAATGCATGCCTTCTCCTGCAGGAGGGAAGAAACCAAGCACCTCTTGCTCACAGGCAGCTTGCTTGTGGTGAGGACACTGAACTTCAGTTTTTTCTAAGCGGAGGCAATTTCAGGCCAGAGGCTGAGGACTTGATCCATACGTTAAGCAAATTAGTCTTATTCAGGCTGCTGAAACTACTCAAAGGTCTAGAAGTTACTCCTGTGAGTAAGAGTTTGCCAGAGTGACATCATCATTGACAAGAGTGTAGTGAAAGAAAATAGTGGATGAGGAGAAGGAAAAATTAATAAACTTTATGTAAGTGTGTATAAAATTGCTGGACAAGTGGCCCTGACTATTAAGGTAAATGGTGCTTGTAAATTCCGTTTAATCTCCTGAGATTTTCTTTTACCATAACTCACAACATCTCAGAGGAAATATTTTAAAGATGATTTGCCCATTTTAGTGAAAGAAGAAATATCAGGTTTTATCAATGGGATGTTTTAAAACAAAAGATGTAAGATCTTCTTTTTTCCTTTGGAATTACTCTACCATTTATTTTCTTTTCCCCAGTTTTTTTGTCCACTGTATTATGAACTTCTCTGGGGAAATCTATTGCTGGATGTTTCCACACACGTAGGCCCCCTTCTTCCCCCTTGATAGAGGATAAAATTGTGCTCCACTGTGTACCACACATTCTCGAAATACATCTGAATTCCATTACACAGTTTGTCATTTGCATGATACCTTTTGAGTTACCTCTCTCAGAGAACTCTCATATACTACAGAGGAATGCACTAGGAAAATGAAAAACAAGTATGAAGTCCATGGGGTAAGCCAGCACAGATTTTGTTGAACTGATGGCCCTATTTCCAAGGAGGTTCAGGGGTAGAAAAGGTTACATCTCAGTGCTAGTCACCGTATGATCCCTCCACATAGGTGTTGCTGCAAGCAGGAGTGTAACAAGGGCTTTGTTGCACTCCAGGTGGTAACGTACTACTTTTTTCACCTCAGAGACGTTCGTTTGATTCCTGCCTGTTCTGGATTCAAGTCTTATTGAGTATCACAAGTGAAATTGCTATAACAGTCTAAGCTCTCTCTTTAATATTGAACAGAATAACTAGTTCTAGCACATGCCTCTCCAATCTAAATTGCACAAACCTCATTTAAAATTGTCCTTTCGTATCAGTGAAAGATTCCTTGGAGAGCACCCACATCCTCTATATGCTTCCCATACCGGTCACTACTTCTCCTTATCAGCACTTTGCTCTGTCTTTTGTGTCTCTAGGCATCTAGTTTCATCCTCACCTTTTCTGTGCAGCCAAATTTAAGCAACAGATCCTACCCCACTAAGGGGACAGAAGTATGGTTTGCCCATTGAGGTTGCAAGGACAATGTTACAGATTTACAAAAACAAATGGGTGAAATATTTTGAAAAGCAGGAATCTTATAACTATATTCCCATTTTACCAGAGACAAACCTGGCAAGAAAAGAATGGCGTGTCTGTATGTCTGGTTAACACCATTGCCTGTCCTCCTTCCTGCAGAAGCAACACTTCCGTTTGTTGTGATATGACCCAGAAGGGATCTGCATTTTGTACCAATGTAGTTTGACATGAGTGAGTTAATTTTCTGGGCAGCCCAGAATTAGGGAATTGCCCAGTATTCCCTTTGCTCTCTGCTTGCAACCCCCTCTTCCCTTTTCTCCATCTTTTCTCCATCTTTTTCATTTCCACAAGGTTTTTTTAACATCTGAGTGGAGCTCCAGTGCAGTGGTGAGCTGATTCCAGAGCAAATTAGAAGTGCAGAACCTCATCCTGTTTAGGCTGCCTTTTAAGCATCTCCTCCTTGATGAAGCTGTCTCGCCAAACCTGTAACATCTTACAAACACAGTGTGCAGCCATCACAGCCCTACCTAACCAGAGCAGGAAGAAATGCAGAGCATTCTCAGAAGTTTGCTGGCAGTCTGGACCTTGTTCACTTGTAAAAAGCATTTAAATACATGAAAAAAAAACCACAAACAAACAAAAAAAGGATGTTGAGCTGTGAAAATACTCCTTCATGAAGCTGATAGTCTTCTATAAAAATATCTGGAATTTAGTTATATTGTGATAGTCCTTTTTCAGGGAGGAGATTATCTCATATCTCCTAATCCAATCCTCACTTGTTCGTTCACAGGATTGCAAACCAGCAGGTCTGGTGTGCACAAAACAACCGCTGAACGAAACAGTTGGCATGGGCCACAAGTCCAATTTCAGTGTGCACGCAGCTGAGCTTGGTGACACCCCAGTAAGTTTCCGAGCTGAGTTAGGGTTCTGCTGCCTTTGCTTCTCCCAGCACTGATGGGTGAGAAAATTTATTTCAGTCACCCCAAAAGTCTCACCTAGTCTGAGGTCATCGTGCTCTGCAGCTTTGGCCTCTCACTGTTCATGACTTCTCTGAAGGAGTTAAAAAAATGTGCCTAGACTTACATTTTAACGGAGTAACTCATGCTGTAACAACCATTGGGAACGGCTAGAGGGACTCCGTGACTCACTGAAGCTGAACATGGACAGGAGAAAGGTAGAAAACAGTCTGTCCCCCTGAGAAACAGAAGCCATGGTGGGGCTTGCATACTCTTTTGACATTGTCTGTTAAGAGAACAGATACAAAGGGGTTTCCGATTATGTTTAGACTGGTTTATTATCATGCCATTTTTTTTAATGATGTTTTTGGAAAACGCATGAAGAGTCAAAGAGAGAAGATAAAAATTTAGCTTGCTATGCCAAAATCATAATAAACTGTTATAAAATTAGATCATATTGATTTTGGTCCATCTCATCATCTTCTGAGGCGCAGTACAAGTTATCTAAAAATAATATTTTATTGTTACTATTTCTAGTGAGACTTTTACAGAACTCATGCTAATAAAGCCCTCATTCAGCCATTTGTCTAGTTAAATTTGTAATGTAGGAACAATCTGCTTTGGGAGCCGATTCATCCCTGGAGGAAGTGGGCATTGTAGTCAGTCAATGAGATTGCCCCTACTTACACCGCAGATAAATGTGTTGCTTTGTCCCGATATTTCTGCTTTGCAATAATTTCGCATTCCAAATTATAAACCTCTGAATATTGTAGATTATAATAAATGTGCTGACACGACTTCAACTGTTAGAGTAAATGGCATTGCTCTAATAACGAAATAAAAAATCCTACTTAATCCCATTCTTTCCCTAAAGTGGTGTTTTGCATTAGCCATGGATGAAAAGACAAACAAGTACATGTATATTCAATAATAATGTCAGCTGGGTCAGAGAAGAACAGGAAATAAAATTAATTCATAACTCCTCTGAAGATAGCTCTCTGATACAGGCAGTTTTCTGATTTGCCCTCATTGACAGGATTCATTGTAACGTTGTAACTCCAGCAAATTGGCCTTTATTAATAGCTGGCCTGATCTTCAAGACAAATATACTCTGTAATCGCCAGCCTGGGTGTTTCTGAGGTTAACAGTGACATAGAGCAGAGTGGATCAGATGCATATTTGCAGGGTCTGATTTCATGTTCAGACCATCCAGGCAGTTATTGAGAGAGCTGTAGACAGAGAGCTCTTCCGTCTCAGGGCTTTGAAGCTGAAGGGGGTTACCTCTCCAGATAGGATAGTGAAATAGTCACCTTGGATTAAGGTTGCTGGCAATCTTAAAAAGCCCTTACTGGGCCTTGAGTGTGATCAGATGGTACTTGCTTATAAATGAGAGTTAATAGAAACATTAAACAGTACAAGCTACTGTGACCCATGACTTCAAAATGTTAAGCACATTTTAAAATTGTGGAGGACCATCTAGTCTTCTGCTTTCTGTAAAATATTACCTCTTCTAACCAATATCCTCTGGGAGAGCTTATTTGAACTCTTCAGCATTCTACTTTCATTTGCACATACTGTGTATTTTTAATTTATTCCCTCACTTCTCTGGCTACCACGTATTTATTGTTGATACCGTACTCGGTTTCTCTTTAATTATTCCATCTGCCAGGAGAGTGTGATGCATTTTAGAAGCTGTGTGGTTTAGTTGTTTAACCTCTGAGTTTTGTAACTGAATGGGCTGACATATTCTTCATTTAGCAGAACAGGCTAAGAAGAATTATATACTCCAAGTGATAAGCTTGGAACTGCTAAAGAAATACCAAAATCCAATTTTTTTCCCCTCTCTACTTGTCTAAACATCCATTAGTCTCTTGAAGAGAACTCATAAATCTTGCAAATTTAGTTTATCTGAAACCAGCTCTAACAGTTGTCCTTCCTACTAATCATGTTTTATATCCATTTTATATTTTTCAATATTCAATAAACATGTCTTGTGGTTAGTGTATAGAATAGGCTGTATGAGGACAGTTATTAATCAGTTTGGTTAGTTTAGTAAGTGTATTCATTTATCTTCTTAATGTTTTCTTCTTTGTCCTTTCCATTTATCCAATATAGAATTTCCTTTGTCCTTTTTGGTTTATTTCTACCAGGTTATGTCAAAAAAGAATTTAACATGTAACAAATGAAAAAAAAATTGATAGCTGGAACAAAAAAAAAACCACCACCCTTTGGGCTTCGTTCATGAAAAGACCCTTTGCACTATGTCCTCTTAGATCTGCATTAAAAAATAATAATAGAGCGCATTATCTAGCAGTGCTGCTTTAAAGCAGTGGATAATTGCACGTTAAAGTGAGATGTAGGTTTAAAAGTAGGAGTGTGGGATTGAATTAGAGTTAAGAGTCAGAATGATATAGTCCTGTATGAAGACGGTCTCGGTTTCCTGAGGGTATTGTCCTTCTGGTGTGTAATCAGACTTGCAGATAACAATCTGAGACTGTGGATAGATCGAGGTACAGCGATACGTTGAGAATAGCACTGCAAGCAATGACGCTGGGGAAACAAATGAATGTGCCTGCTAGATAAACAACATGAACAGTTCCTGTTCATCGCCAAAGTCCAGGCCTCTAAAGATTAATATTTCCTGAAAAATTCTGTATTGGGTTTGCATGGCAAGGTTTTGGTAGCAGAGGGCGCTGCAGGGGTGGATTCTATGAGAAGATGCCAGAAGCTTCCTCCAAGTCCAACAGAGCCAGTGCCAGCTGGCTCCAAGACAGACCCACCACTGGTAAAGGTGGAGCCCATCGGCGATGGTGGTAGCTCTTCTGTGATACCATATTTAAGAAGAGGAAAAAGTTACTGCGCAACAGCAATTGCAGCCAGAAGAGAGGAGTGAGAATATGTGAGAGAAACAGTCCTACAGACACCAAGGTCAGTGAAGAAGGAGGCGGAGGAGGTGCTCCAGGCATCAGAGCAGAGATTCCCCTGCAGCCCATGGTGAAGACCATGGTGAGGCAGGTTGTGCCGCTGCAGCCCATGGAGGTTAACGTTGGAGCAGATAATCCACCTGCAGCCTGTGGAGGACCCCACAGCAGAGCAGGTGGATGCCCAAAGGAGGCTGCAACCCTGTGGGAAGCCCATGCTGGAGAAAGCTCCTGGTAGGATCTATGGACTCATGAAGAGACAGGAGCTCATGCTGGAGCAGGTTGGCTGGTAGGCCTTGTGACCCCGTGGGGAACCCACGCTGGAGCATTCTGTTCCTGAAGGACTGCACGCACGGAGGGGACCCACGCTGGAGCAGTTCGTGAAAAACTGCAGCCTGTGGGAAGTACTCATGTTGGAGAAGTTCTTGGAGGACTGTCTCCTGTGGGAGGGTCCCCATGCTGACGAGTGTGAGGAGGAAGGAGTGGCAGAGACAACGTGTAATGAACTGACCACAACCCCCATTCCCCGTCCCCCTGCACTGCTGAGGGAGGAGGAGGAAGAGAAAATGGAGAGTGAAATTGAGCCCAGGAGGAAGGGAGGGGTGGGGGGAAGGTGTTTTAAGATGTCAGTTTTTATTTCTTATTGCCCTACTCTGATTTGATTGGTAATAAATTAAAATAATTTCCCCAAGTTGAGTCTGTTTTGCCCGTGACAGTAACTGCTGAGTGATCTCCCTGTCCTTATCTCGACCCACAAGCCTTTCATTTTATTTTCTCTCTCCTGTTCAATTGAGGAGGGGAAGTGATAGAGCAGCTTGGTGGGCACCTGGCATCCAGCCAGGGTCAACCCACCACAAATTCTTGCTTTCAGAAGATTCTTTATCCACACTACCGTCTTACTTTTATGGGTTCACATATTACAGAGGCATCTGCCATCTATCAGGACGTTAATGACTAGTAGTTATGTGTCCAGGTACTTTGTAACCACTGAGCTGCCCGACAACAGAGGTCACCAAAAGACTCATGACTTACAAACCGGTTTAAAGATCTCCTGGCACTTTCTCTTTTTAAGAGCACCAACAGGGCTTTGAACTCTCTGATGTTTCCACATTGGGATTACTGCCCCCTCTTTAAAATTCCTTAGACCAGGAAGCGTCCATGATTTACTGGTAGTCTTCAAACAACAACCAAAAAAAACCCTTCCTAACAGAACATCCATTGATTGCTACAGTTATTTAAAGGCTAACAATAAAAAATCATAGACTTCTGTCTCCATCAAGACAGAAAGGAAACAGTAATTGCAATTTGTGAGCCTCCTGCCATGGGTAAAGGAGCTCAGGCTGGGAGAAAGGAAGCTCGGCAATTTTAGTGGCTGTCACAGCAGATCTGGGTGAGATGTGCCAATTCATTCATACATCACCCTGTGATAAGATAACTTGTCAGGGTGAAAAGATGGGTGTGAGGTAAAGTGTGCCCAAAGGAATATCACCTCCTCACCTCCGAGGAGGACCACCAGATAGAAGCATGAATATATGGGAAGCTGTACACGAGTATATTTGGTGGCTCCCAGCCATATCTCTCTAGTTAGACAGACCTCTAAAGAAAAGACCTTGTCTGCAAGGATGTAACAGCAAATAATATGTTTTCTTATCCCATGTGCTTTGCCATACCCAAGTCTTGGAATAAAAAAAGAATGTAAGTGTTACTAATGTGCTTTATGCAACTCTTTCTTCTGCCAAAGGAAAGGAAGGAGGCACTGGGACAGCCACATCTTTTAGGAGTTTCCTTCCCTTTTAACCAAGGGCAGGGAGCAGTAGTGTAATATTTCCCTATATTTAAATAAATAAATAAATAAATGTGGCCATATGAATTAGCAGGCTCCTAGCTTGGAAAAGATTTGTTCTTCCTTCAGGTACTAAAAACTGTGAGGTCAAACCTCAAGCAAGCTCCTTCTCTTCTTACTGTTCTCCATTCTGTATTCTCAGTTTGATAAGGTGGGGATTGGTACCGGCCTCAAAGAAGATCAGTGATGCCCTAGATCTAGAATGAAACATGGAGGATTTCTTTTCAGTTTTTAACAGTCTCATAGCTGAATTTCCCTCCCACCTTTTGATTTAGAAATACACGTAGGTGTGTATGGACTATTCACTGTGAGACAATGTGCAAATAAAAGAGGATATGAAAGAAGAGCTGACTGCCAAACTCAGTGATGAATGAGTCTGAAAGTCATTTGTTCTTACCTAGCATCACACAGAAGGACTAATACATACATACATGGAGTATTCATCAGTTTACTTACCACAGATGTGATTTTGCTGCTGTTGAATCAAAGGGGAGTTTTTCCTCTGACTTTGCTGAAGGGTAGATTCAGCCCATTGAGTATAAAGTTAATTCATTAAATGTAATTCTGTATTGTCTCTCGTTCTTTTCAGAATGCTTGAGGATGATCTGAAACTCAGCAGTGATGAAGATGACAATGAACAGGTAAATACATCTGATATGATATGCATAGACCATATAATCTGACAAAGTTGTTTCACTGGTTGAATGTGATTGCATGTTGGTTTACTATATTTGCATCAAAAGCAGTTTGGGGCACTGCAGAATCCATAGAACTTCTTTGGGAGGAAACTTAATTCTTAAACAGGAATGCATTTTGACAGTTTTACTGAATTAACTTTGTGAAGTGGATTAAACTAAACCAAAACGTGACGTACTAGCCTTGGAATAAGAGACCACACATGGTATCACCCAGGAATAGCTCACATGCTCTGAGTTTCTGTCCTCCATTGTTCCAAACTAACTGTGAAGCAGCATCCACTTGTTTCACGTTAAATTTATGCAATTTATGTCATTTTTGGAAGTGGATGTAGAAGGACCACATCAGGCCACCAACACAACTGCGGAGTTGGTTTGCTCTTTGCAGTTCATTTGTGCAATTGCACCTGAGAAGACCGGATCCATAAGTTTTGTTCTAATCAGAGAGTGAAGGGCTGGGAGTCCATAGTCAGTAACCCAGTGATTCTGATTTGTAAGAGGGCAAACGCTCAGTGCGTAGCTGTAGGTCAATACTCAAAGTCTCTCAGCCTACGTGGGATGTTAATGAAGAATCATTTTCAGAAAACTGGCTCATGTCATTCTCTCTCCTTCCCACTTTATAAATATTTATGGATAATGCTGGCAAATAAAGCTGGTGAAATTCATATTCTCAACATTCTTATCAGTAAAAAAAAAGAGACTGGGTTAAATTCATCCTTGATGTTACTTTATATATGCAATAGGGTCAAATGTTTAAACATCTGCAATAGAGAAGATAATGCTATAATTCAGCATAAGATCATCTGTTCAGCCTGGGAAATAATGAATTATAAGTCGATCTTTCTTTCTTATTTATTTTTAAACCACCTAAATGTTCTTCTTCAACCTATCTAATCCATCCTTTAGGGTCATGCCAGGAAAGATTTACTTTCTGGTGTCAGCTGACCCCTTATTTTTCTAGTAACTTAAAGTAGAATTATTCCAAATTTACACAATTTACACTGCTAAGATGAAATGATGTATCATTGCTGAATGAAGAAGGAAATGCCTGGACCAGTGTTTGCTGACATCAAATGAAAAGCCCTCACTGAGTTGAATAGGTGTAATCTCTGATGTTAATCCCAAGCAAGAACAACATGGTTATGTCTACACTGCACAGTGGAGTATTGATAGCTCTCAAAACGTCACTACTGTCATGTGGCGCATGCATGCCTCTCACCCAAAGGCAGCATCACACCCATGAACAGTGTCACACTGCTTCCATTTCAGGGGCTGCAGCCTGAGCCCTTTGGTGGTTGTGATGTACTTAAGCTGTAGGAAGCCTCAGACTGCACCAAAACTCCATGTGACTTTCCAGTAATACCATTCACAGCATAAGCTGCAGACAAACAAGAGAGCACCACAAGGACCATTCATGTCGTTTCTCAAAATTTTATAGTACATCGAAAATGTTTTTCCTTGTGGCAGCTTCATCTCGTTCTAAGTGATTAGAACTTCTTGAAATCTCCTCAGCACTCCCAAATATCTTCTCAAGAAACAGACTGTGATCTGTATCTGTAGGGATTCCAAACACAAACGCTTCCAGTCACGCAAAAAATAAACGAACTGTCTGGACAAGAAGCATGCTGAGCATATTTCTTAACTGCCCTGCACTTCAGGAAACCTTCACCTTTCTGATGTACTCCACCTCTGTGTGGTTGCACCTCTTTTATTTGTATTACAAATAGAGGGTATAGACAAAGTTATACCCATTACAGGAAAGAGTCCCACAGCTTTTTAGGTTTCCTGAATGAATGACTGTATGTGTCTGTCCTTTAGATTTTTGTCACTTGCTGCATCCCAGGCTAAGGCCTTGGAAGCTGAGCAGCATTGCTCTGCTGCATCGCTCACGTGTTACACGGGCAGTGCCTGCACACTGTAGCAGCTGCTGCCCTATCTCTTTAGAGGGGATTGGAAATGCAAAGAAAGGTTGATCTGGCCCACTGGTCAGACACATAAATATCGGTGAAGTAACTGCAATGGATTTTGACTGCAAAATATTTTTTCAAAAAAGTATGTGAAATATTGGGTCATGAGGGACAGATCAAGGCAATTACTGTATGTGAATTTTACAGTGTTGCATGTTCAGCTGTGGAGCCCAAGGTTAGAGAAATACCTTTCTGGTCTTTTTAACATAAAGATTTGCAGTCTAATGACCATTTAGCTGTAATTCAGCTGTACGTGTGCGGGTTTTGACAGGGAAAGAAAAAATTAAAACTCTCAGCTCATTGTAACAATTATGCAACATTTCTATAAGAAAATGGAATCATTGTCTTTATAATCTTTCTGATTTTTTTCTATAGGCTTGCAGCTAAAGTGACGCATGAGCTAGCATTTACTCATTTTTATTAATACACAGTATGTAAAAACCAAGATTGTTGTCTTTACTTATATTTCAAGGAAATAGAAATTCTTTGAGAACAGCGGCCAGTAGGGAGCCCTAGGATTTGTCCTTTGAGAATTGCTAGGGACCCTTCAATCTTTACATGGCAGGGGCAGTAGTGACACTGATCCATAAATGCACCTTGATCTCAACTTTTAGTGAATGTCTGCAGTATGTGGAGAGAGTTTGATCTATCAGCCTGTCTTCTGAGACTACTAGTAGTCCATTTGTCATGGTGGAAGGTTGTTAGAAGCTTGTCTGCAAGAAACAAAACTCTTCTGTCTTACTCTCTCACTCCTGTGAACGAGCACCCTTACTTCTGATCTGTATCGCATTTATTTAGAGGTCCATGGAATCTGTGCTCTTTCAGATGTTAAAAATCTCTTTCCTTTTCTCTCCACTTCTCGGGAGAAACCCAACACACACAATGGCTCCAGTCAGTCATATAATTAAGGACGGGATGACAACTACCAGGTTGAAGTCAGTGGGAGGTATTTATTCTATAGATAGTATTAACAAGGCTGTTACTGAATGTGCTCCCAATTTCAGCATTCACTTTTCAAACAGGATTTTGAATAACTGGAAATTGCTCCTAAAAGTTACAAATAGGACCTGGAGAACCCTACTGAATATAAGTGTCAGGTGCTTTTTGGATCAGGCGTGCAAGATGGTGAAATCACCAAGAAAAGGATTCCTGAAACAAGGCTATACACTGTAATTTCACCCCAGAGTGCTTAAGAGGCATCAGCAAGTGCAAGCTGACTGGAAATCCAAACTACTAGTGCCAAACTGCAAATTGCTTGGAAACCTTGTGGTTTCCCTCTCCTTTTAGGCTTCTGGCAGTTACAGACTTGATGCAGAAGTTGTCAAGTATGGGGGCGGCATGCAGGAGGCCCAATGAGATGTTCATTGCAGGTCCTTTCAGACTTCAGATCTGTAAAGCTTTGAAGCATATTGATCATTGCAGTAGAGCATGAGGCAGGTTACAAGTAGCTCCACCCTAGCTGCAAACTCCCGTCATCAGCTTTTGGGCCTCACTTGGAGAGACCGCAGTCACCACCTACGCCTAGCACATGTAAACACACCCCACAGTATCTTAAGTCTAGGCGCTTTGAGCTGGCCGTATGACACATGCTTTGTCCCACAGACAAAGTGCTGATTCTTACGTCTCGTTGCAGGTGATTTGAGATTAAAGACACACAGAAAACGACAGGTTAGATCTGGAATCAATTTTCATTTACAGCTGAGAAGCAGTTATTGATGCTGGGCTCACAGTTCAATAAAAGATCTGAAGATATAGACCTTGTATTTCTCTTTCAATATAAGCAGCATAATCAGTGTCAAATGTTTTTACAAAGAAAATTGTATTGACAGTTTTATTAAAATTGCTGTCTTTAAAGTTTTAAATTATCCACAATTTGACCTACTTGAATGTTTTTTAATATGCACACTGACCAACCCAATAGATTTTTATGTCACATATTTATAATACCAGATACACATCTGTTTAATGTATTATTTGAGAGATACTGTTACATTTGAGCATTGTCTGGGTTGTAGTATTACACTCCTGTAGTATTGTCGCTGAGAGGAACGTTGGTATATGCACCGGTCTTGCATTCAGAAGTCCTACTGCACAATATTTTTAGATTGGCTACAAGAGATACAGTCAAGGTGAATGACAGGAATGTTATTAGTAAAACCATTAGATGAGAAAGCATTTCAGAGATGCTAATGTTACGCTCCTCTGTGAGGAAGGACAGAGCTTTTAGATGGCTTTATTACTCTGTTAAAAAAAAATACATCCGAAATTTGGAAGACAAGTGAAGATTTTTAATTAGTAGCTCAGTTCTGCTGAAAGAGCTCAGATAAAACACAGGTTAGAATTTTTGTTCTTTAAAGCACCTCTGTATAATTCAAATTAGCTTCGAGCTCAAAGGCATCCAGATGAGTTGTGCCTGGATACAGTATTTTAAGTAGCTGTAGTGTACCCAATTTTCTTTAACCAGGTCCTCTTTGTTCTTCTGCCTAAGGAATACTCCTGTTAACCTTTGAAATGCGTACTTTATTTAAAGCACATTGCTAGCGTTCTGTGTGGTTTTGAACCAAAGAAACTTTGATAATAGTTACAGACCTGCTCCATTTTCAGTATTTATGTATATAGTGTTTTCGGCAGAACAAATCAATAAGACATTTTTCTTTTCTGTTTGATTTTTTCCCCTCCTTCCCTTAATGGTTGCCACTTTATTGACACTTCTCTGGTAACCGTACAAACACAAGAATGCATATACTCCATGGCCCTGCTCTGTCATTTGTATTTTGCACAAACATAATTCTTTTTTGCTAGGTTAATATTAGGTAATTACATACGAAATGTTTCACATTGAGGCTGAGTCTAACAAGGTGAACAGCCACAGGCTGAGCTTTGAATTCTTCTAATGCTTCCAAAGCCTTTACTCAAGCTAAATGTTTTAAAAGTTTATGAAATCCTAAGATACGGTATGCCTTCATCGTATCATGTAAATCCTTCTCAAAGTGGAACAGTGACCACTTTCCTTGTAACAATAGATATTCTTTCCTGTTGTAATTTTCCCCATTTTTTTAGCTGGATCCTGAACAAGCTGTTTTCCTCCCCAAGGTTTCTCTACATTTCCATTTACTTTGTTATCAGCAGAAAGGCTGAAGAAAGCTCTTCAGTAATGACATCGATACTGCACACACAGCGAGAGAGGTCATCTTGTCAAAGCTATAGAAAAGTCAGATGGATTAGGATGAAACTAGGTGCAAAATAACTTTGATAGAGTCTTTTAATATAAACAGTTTATCTGTCATTGGGTTCCATTGAAATCTCAGAGTGATGCAGCATCAGCTGTAGCTACAGCAGCATGTGTTTTGATACAGGAGCCACACTCCAGTGTTTAAGAGCTAAGTCATGTTTTATAATTGTAGGGAAATGTTTTCATTAAGCCATTAATGGAAACAGAAGCTATTAGGATAATACAGTCATTCTCCAATCTTGTCAGTCTTATAACCATGAAAAATCCTTTTGTGAAGGTATGTCTCTTCTTGCTACCTCGGTCCATTTTAATTGATATTCAAATTATTTCGTTCTGCACAACACTAGTTGAAACAACCGTATATCATCAATTGTGTAAAATGAATACTCCAGCTTCTGTTAGACAAATCTTTGGTAATAAGAGATTTGATGGCTGACACGACTAAGGTCGTAATTCACATGGTAATGACGAAGGATCATATCATATGTTTGTTTATTATCAGCAGAAGCTTTCAGTAACCACTCTCAGATCTGGGCTGAGCTTGCCACAGTTATGAGCAAAAAACTTGGCACACCACTAAAACACACAGTGTTACCAAAAGCTTTTAACTTGTTCGAGTTCACAGAATCTCATGTAATTGTTTCCGCACGTGTTATTATTGTGGAGGTCATCTATCAGTGAGGACAGGGATTCATACAACCCTCAGGACAAACGGTTGCTGGAGGGTGCACAGTACTACAGATCAACTGCACGACGTTGGCCTCTGTGGGTTGCAGCTATGCTCTTACCTGGGCTCTGGGGCAGCAGCTGCCCCCAGCAGCACAGGAGCTGGAGGAGCCCCATCCCTCCACTGACTTGCCTTTTCCATGGGTTGCCAGTATGCGCTGGCAGCTCAGTGTCTCAAAAACCCTCCACCACAGCAGAGAAAATAATACAGGAAAAAAATATACTGGCAGACAGGCAGCCCTGACAAAGGGGGAATTAAATGCCTTGGTTGAAAAGGTGGATAAATAGTGCAAGAAGTCCTCTCCTCACTTCCCCACAAGTAAGAAGGTACTTGACGGCCCCTCGGCACTCTCTTAAACAGGTGCTTCTCTTGGATTTAGTTTTTCATGCAGCGATCCTGAAGCAGCCAGGCTCTCTCAGCCATACCATAAGACATCATTCACCTGAAGGAGAAGCTTTAAAAAGACCTGATGCCTCCGTCACTAATTAAATAGAGGTGTAAAGGCCAAGTTGTTCCTCCGTAAGGCCGTAAGGACCAGACAGTGGAGATCTGCCAGCCTTTCTGGGATGGGAGGGAGGAGGGAAACGCAGCTTTCATTCCACAGGATGGATCATGTACTCTGTGTGTGTGCATGCTCACGCACACGTTTTTTGTAAAGGAGTCTTTATTATAAGCATGGAGGAAAAACATATTTCCCCAGGGCCTCTTGCTGTGTGTGCCACTTATGCAAAAGCCCTGCATTGTTTTGGCAGCAAGCAGAGGCAGAGAAAGGTGAGAGAACTGATTGACACCAGCATTGTTGTTGTTAAGAGAAAAGCCAGACTTGGCCATACTGCCCCATGACAATAAATGTGAGGTCTGTGATATCTGTAGGCCATCGCAGTGCTCAACACTCACTAATCCCACCATATAGTAAACATTTATCTCCCTTTTCTCCTCAAAAGGAGAGTGTGGTTTTTATCATGAATGCCTCGTGAAGTGTTTTGGTAAAGAAAGGGTCTGGCTTTCTTGTGCTGGCCATCTGCAGTGTCCCTCTTTTGTAAAAGCCCAAATAACCATCTGTGAACTTCAAAATCTAAACTCTTGTCAGTTTTTTAGAGGATAGTGCTAGCACTGGCTTTAAGACTGGGGGGTTGCAAAAGTCTGAAGGAGGGACTCATAGGTGGCCAGAACAAGTGTAAAGTAGGTGATGAAAAGGGCACGATAAATCCAGTAATTAGCTTCTGTCAGCCAGAATAAGGGTAGGAGAAGTGAAAGTTGATCTCCCCTGGAGGTATTCCAGAAGGAGAACAGTAATGAGAACTAAACACCTTAATTTTTCTCACGATTAATTCATCTGCCACAGCAAGGTTTGCTGGGGTTGGAGGTGCTCCATTCTGCGCCAGCAGAATGAATCTTCCCAGAACAGACCTTCTGCCTGCTCGTAGGGACAGGTCAGGACCACAGTGTGGCAGCGCGATTGATTTGGGCACAGTGCTCTCACAGAGAGCGTGCCTGCTTTACAAAATTACCAATTTCGTGGCAATGCCTTGCAGTATAATTTTTAGAGCTGTGCAATTTAGTAATTGGCTAAGTCATCTGAGCAATGTGCTAAACCAGACCAAGGTCAGCAAAGAGTTATTTCGTGTGTGTTTCCCTCTGTTACCTCTGCTGCCTGTTTGTGATAGATTTAACATTCAGTATAGATGTAATGTTCAGTGTGAATTAACGTCCTTAGTCTTTAGTCCTGCACGGGAAATAAAGGGGCGTCATGAACAACAGCAACATCAGTTCACGTCTTCCCAGCTCTGCCAAGGCTGCTACGCGGACTGTGCCCTTTTGCTTCTCAAGTCTAGGGAACTGTTCATTGACTTAGAGTAGGGAAGAGACTAAGGATAGGTCAGACTCGGGAAGGAATGAGATAAAGGCCTTGGCCACAAAGGGAAATCTAAGGGCTTAAACAGCAGACGAGCAGGGGTACAAGGGGCTGTTTCCTGGAGAGCAAGTTTTATGAGGAGCAGCTGAGGGAACTGGGGTTGTTTAGCCTGGAGAAAAGAAGATTCAGAGGACACCTCATTACTGTCTACAAGTACCTGAAAGGAGGTTGTAGCAAGGTGGAGGTCGGTCTCTTCTACCATGTAACAAGTGACAAGACAAGAGGAAATGGCCCCAAGTTGCGCCAGGGGAGGTTTAGTTTTGATATTAGCAAAATATTCTTTACAGAGAGGGTTGTCAAGCACTGGAACAGGCTGCCCAGGGAGGCGGTGGAGTCCCCATCCCTGGAGGTGTTTAAAAGATGTGTAGATGTGGTGCTGAGGGACATGGTTTAGGGACCCTGGTAGCGCAGGGTGAATGTTTAGACTCAATGAAGGTCTTTTCTATGATTCCGAGATGTCTGCCTACCCTTTCCATTTTGATGCAGCAACTTATAACTCATGTGAATGTTGCAAAAGTAACAACTGGACGTTACCCACTAAAGTACACTTTATTATAAGACCTCAAAATATCAGCACTGTTCAGGTAAGTTTCAGGGATGGAGACACAAAGAATTACTCTCCTGTTAGAACTGGGAAACTGAGGAATGCCGAGATTGTGAAGACCATTTGCAGCTGCGCAATGAGGTCACAGGATATTCTTTGAATCTAGCCTTCTGCTGCTTAGTTCTTGAGGGACGTTTAGAAAAGATTTTGTTTCTTTTCTTGACCTTTTCTCTGATTCTTTTGCCTCTTCAAGATTTTTAGTCATGTGATTAACATGTTGAAATGCAACTATGGAGTAAACCCAACAAATAAGGGATTTTTTTAATTCATTAGCCATCTGGAGGGTTGAACCAAACACAGATTTTAGAAGAATCATCGGTAAATAATACGATGACAAATATTGAGTTTTATTCCTAGCTAGATGTTTTATGTTTTCACAATAGGATTATCATCCACTAAGCCTAGGTCATTTGTAATGAATTTGTAACAAATTATTTGCTAGAAAAAGATGTTTCAAACCAGAATTTCAATTTGAATTTTTTTTTTTTCTTAAGCATGGACAATTCAGTACAATTTTCACAACATTTGCTGTCATCAGGGCTGTATATTTGTTTTCCAACGAAAACAATTCTTATGAAAAATCAGGCCTCACTTTATCCCAGAGTTCTGTTCTCTGCCATAGAACTCTGCAACAACCTAGCAATTGGTATTGTCAGAGCATTTAAATCTACTAGACTTTGTGAGACATTGATTAGCATTTGTAAAGCAACTTGACTATGTTTTGTAGGACTACAGAAGTAGAATCAGTGGAATTTGTAATGCCATATTACAATTTCTCCTTTGTTGGATGGAGGAGTCAATATTAGTACAATCAACATCTTCCCATCAAAAGCATTTTTGAAAGAATCCAGCATATATCGAATATAACTGGGGAAGGAAGGCACTGTTTCAAGCCTCTTGTGTCAAGGTACATTGGTACCAAAGTCCTAAAATAAGCATCCATGTTACGTGAGTTGTCTTTTAGATAAGTCCATTCACTGACAGATAGCCGTTAACAGTTCGTTTTGTAAAGTTCACCAGAGACACTGAGTAAACTGAAGCCTATGCGACAAAAGCAACAATGTTCACAGAACCCACACTGACTAATCTAAAGCCACCTCAGGTTTGTCTACACGAGCAACAAGCACTTCTCAGAGTGTAGTAAGCACTCAGTGTGCGTAGCTTTTTTCTCCATTTTTTTTTTTTTAAATAAGGAATAGTCCTTCAAGAAGGGGAAGTGGTCACTAACTTAGTTTGATTTCCACCATTGGCCTGATGGAAACTTAGGGATTTGGGGGAAAATGCTGACAGAAGCCCAAATATACCTGTGTTGTTCCTCAATTAAAAGCAGTTCACTTAAACATCAAGGATGAAGACAACTCCTAACCCACAGACATACTGTTTTAGAATTGGTCGCTTAAACTCTGTTTTTCATTTTACCCAGACTCCACTGCACCAACTGAAATTAAATTTCCAGTATTTCAAGTCTTCTTGATCATCTCTCTGTGAAGCCATGAAGGTTACCGCATTGCTCAAAGCAATGACGAGAAGCTCTCTGTGGTTCTGACACAAGGAGGGTTCAATGAACCGTTCTGATTTGTGTATACCACATGCTTGGTGACTTGATATTTTAGAAAATATCCATCCCACATGTTTGGCTTCTGAAGGAAAAATACTCAATTTTTTAAAATACAACATGATGAGGAGAGTATCTTCTCCATTGAATTTGGTCCTAGATACAGTAACACCAGGCTTTTTGTCCTCTAGGTGAGACTGACCCAGAACATCACACACAGAATCTCAAATATGAGGTTGCCAACTTCATGTCAAAGGCAATTAGCAAGAACGAAATACAATCTCCTCTGTTGACATTAGAGGACAGGTAGAGGAGAGTGAAACCAATGAAGTAAAGAAGGAAAGAAAAAAAAGAAGGAGCGCAACAGATATTTATGCATGTATCATCATATACTAATCCTTCAGCCCTCAGGTTTGGGCTTTCTGATTCCCAGAACACTTTTGGGTGGTTTGTTTGCTGCACACTATGTTCTCCGCCTCCACAGCAAGTCTAGTTAGCACCAACTGTATCATTACAGAATCAGAGCACAATACAGTGCAGCCAATAAGTAGTGGGGTTTGGTTCATTACTGAGGAACATAAGTAAGGCATTCTGTAGAAATAAGAGCGTGTCATAACTTCTAAGACAAATTATAATCTATGAAGGTATATATATGTATACAATCATATATATAACTATATATGTAATTCACCTAATGTCGAAAGTTTCTTTGTTTTTATTGGATTGTTGAACTGGGTCTTCAAGGAGTCTCTTCTATACTTACAGGACAGAAGAACAGCATGGGTTGTAAACTGGTTTGTGTTGAGTCGCTTAGCTATTCACCCAAGCATACAGAGCTGGTTGGGAACTGGGAGATTAGCCTAAGTTAGATTTGCAGCAGCTCATGGAAAAAGTTAAAGCATGAAGGCCTTCCTTCTTCTGCCAACGTGTTCGATGGCATAAAGTACCATCTGTCTCACCCTAAGAGACTCTTTGAGGCTCAGCAATTGCCTTCTCAGGTGGCTGATCAGTGTTTCTGAATCATGAGGGTGAGGAGGCATTCTTAAAAAAATACTTTTTGTCTAATCTCACTTTCTTGAAATCAAATACTTTTCCCTGAAAATCCTGGATTTTCAGTTATGCAATGAAAAATATGTATTTTCTTTGGATAGCAGACACTTTCTCTGTAATACTTGACCGAAAATCTAATTTGCCTTCTGCAGATGCCAGTTATTCTACTTTGATATTTTCGAGCCAGCCTTTTGTCAGTTCATTCTCCTCAGGTTTTTATGATGTAGGAAAGTTGTGCTGACTGGAGTACTTTTTCTGGTTCTTTCTATCCAAAAGTCAGTCCAGTAACTGATAGTGATGAAGAAAAGCATCATTTTTCACATTTTGCAGTCCTTGTGCACAATCTAGAAGCAGTTTGTGCTTGGTCTCATGTTTAATCTTTTGTGTTAAATACCTACTAACAAAATAAGTTTATGGGTATATCCACGCTGCAGATCAAGTACAGCACAGTGCAGCTGGTTCTTGAACTGATGCTAAAACAAGTATCACCGAAATCAGGTGTAGTGCACCATAAGAGGTAGAAGTCATTCCATCGTAAAAGTCATGGGAAAACATCCCTGGGCAAATACTTCCTAATGGATGTTCCTCTCTATCTTACTGCTTTTCATGCTTCTTCCTTCTTACTCAACACTCGAGTCAGCTGTTGAAATAAGGTCTTACAGAGCAGAGGCACAATTATGGAAAGGCCATAATTGTAAAAAAAAAAAAAATCAGAAGGAAATTACTAATTAAAGTGGAATGATTGTCTAGTTCACCTCGGCTTCCATTTTCTAATCATCCTAAATTATTTTAATGTATGTTTTCAAGCTCAGAATTAGTAAAGGTCCCATGATGTAATTCTCCTAACACCCATTGATTATTACATTATACCAGTCCAATATCATTCCAATCTTTTGCAGCATCATCTCCCACTCAGGGCACATGTATCATGGTTTAGGGACCTTCTACCTGCTCTGTTTCTAGCTGCTACTTTTAATACATAAAGTTTAGGAATCATTAAAACCAGCTTCTTATTTGCAAAGGCCTAGGAATATAAGATAAAAAAATAACTCTTAAAACATGTTTGTTTTTGAAATATCTTAAATTAATAATCAAAAGCTCGCATCGAATCTAAAACAAATCAGACTCAGTCATGAGGATGAGAAACAGGAATTATTAACTGAGTAGCGAGGCTGATGGAGGCTCAATGAGATCATTTTGTTCAAAGATTAAAGGCAATGAACGCTGGAATAGTTGAGGAGGATGGCTATGAACACATCTGACTAGAGCTGCTAAATTCAGTAATGATCAAAAGTTAATTATCAAAGCAGAGCGAACTACTCAACACAAACAATTTGAGTCAATAGCTAAGCAACCCAGAAAAAAAGTAATTTGGAAGAAGTATTTTCCTATAATGAAGTTATATAAAAGACATACATTTCAAAGAAACCTGCCTAAAACAAGATTGCATTCTTCCCGATCAGAGAAAAATAATTAGCTCTAATTGACAGACCTGCTGCACACCAAATATTTTCAAACAATATGTTTCTGCATGAAAGCTTAATGTGTAGAGTTACTCAACGTCACTTTGATTTTGCCTTCCTTTATCTTCTGCCACTGGGCATGCTCATGATATTGCAACAAATACGCTTTGAAAAATGAATGAGCAACACCTACGAGACAAATAAAAGCAGAAGGCCAGATCCTGCATTTCTTTCTCAGCCGGAATCCGTGACATGATTTTGTGCTGTGTTTAACATCACCATGGTCCCACTTGGAGGCAAACTGAAAATGGAAATAGGGAATGACCAGTTGCTTGATCATCCAACATTGAACTAGGCTGGCATGTGGATTAAGCGGAGCATTTCCAGCATTTGTTTAAAACTCTGTATGAGTGAGCATGAGTGTGAAGAACACTGTCTCTCCAGTATGTCCCTTTTTGTAAGAGTTAGGAAAATGCCTTCTCCCAGTAACAAAGAGAACAAAATGTGGAAATTCTCCATGTAAAAATCTAAGGAAACATACGTGCTAGAATGTTCATAGTCCAAGAAAATAAAATATATCTATAATTCTTTCTTCCTAAAGCTACCACATTTCTTTCAGGGTAAACAGGTGCCATCAACATGGCTAAGTAGTCAACAATCAAACATCCAGCTTCGACTCAGCTCTTTAATATTCTATGAATTTGACATTGTCAGTTCTCACTCCCCGAAATATCTTCATCTTCTTTAATCTTTCATGTAAACAGTTTATAGCTCACACCATCACACACGTGCTCTCCAGAGCATCTTCTGCTCTGTATTAGAATCCACTGTATTGTTATTACTTGTGATCCTAAATACTGCCCACTCTTCTATTTTCTTTATCTGTATTTTGTGTAGTGATTTTTTAATACTTCAGGGGAAAAAAATCAGTTAAATGCAAGTTTCACATGCTTGAACTCAGAATTGTTATAGTGCAGCTGTTTGGTATACAGAGGGGTCAAGCAAAATATCACTGTACAGTCAAAAAAACTTCTGCCATTGTGGAAGGCTGTTTATGAGCTTTAAAAATAATTTTAGTTCCCTGCAGGATGGGACTGAAACTTGGCGTTTAGTGGTAGGCTTGAGAAACTGAAATGCCATTTTTGATGGCATTTTAATCCATTTTAAATGAAGCATTTGTGTGTTGTTACATGCAGTCTATTACTCAGATTTTTTAATAACATGCTTCTGACTCTGAGTTTGCACATGGCAACTGAGAAAGGGAGATTTGGGAGAGTACCGTTGGAAAGAGGCACAACTCACATTATCTCACAAATGAGGCAGGGACCCCATTTCATCGTAGGCTTGTTTGAGAGGATGTAATTAGGTTTGGGTCTGTAACCCTTAGTTGTGCAATCTTAAGTTTAACATCTCCTGAGGTTTAAGTGTTTTATTTTGCAACCCTACAGTACAATTAATACAATTTTTCCCTACCACGCATTCGTTGATTTATTCTTTAGATGGAAAATATAATCCAAATGAAAGAAACACATTTCTCTTCTCATGCTGGGAGCCTGCCCAGAGGATTGCTGTTGCCCCATCTCAGCTCTCACAAGCACTAATTCTCTCTCCCAAATTTTAAACTCATTATTAGGGATTTCCATGGATTTAAACACAGATTTTTATCTTTGCTATGATTGGAGGTAAAAGTGCCAAAACAGCAGGTATTTTGAAAAACATTGTAGAGCTGAGGAAAACTCATTCTGGCAAAACTGGGAACCCAGTTGTGCAGGTCACAGAGGTTTCAAAAGTTAGTCAGTTTTCATAAAGGATTAATTCCTCAAGGGCTTACGTGAGCATTTTCCAGGACCACTAATAATAGCAGTTCCTATCTGGGAACCATTTTATTCCCATCCCAAAGCGTAGCGGAGCTTAAAGTTCCTCACCAAACCCCTTCTTTTCGATTTTGGTAGGCTTTATAAAAATATCTCTGAAGGTAATTAAGCACTAAAACTTTCCTTACTATAATAGGTTTACGGATCAGTTGTCTTAATTCTGCCTTTCACCGCTATCCGTGCTTGTAATCTCACTAACCATCTGACCGCTTTCCACACTTAAATCTATTACCGTCTGGTTCTGCAAGCACTAGAAGGAATGCTCTGAAATGATACGGCAACACTAGTTTATCTGCAGGTGATCCTTCAAGTCCTCTTGCGTTAAAACATTATTTACCTACTCTGAAAAAAATCAGAGGGGGGACGCAAGGTTGGTTCACGTTACATAATTATGCCACAGATGCATTAAAAGAATCTCCACTGAAGTCTGGAGCAGCTTAACCAGTGTGATAGACTGGCGCGGCGCTGCCATCGGTGCCCCCAGCTGTGTTGCTTAGCAACATTTTAATTCAAGAAGAATCGAAGGAGATGAAATCCCCGTGGAGAGGGAAACAGAAATAAGAGGGCCGTTGACAGATGATCTGAGTTGTTTCTTCTAATATACTGTGAAGATCACTGGCTCTTTTCATGAATGATAAATGGACTGTACACAGATCAATGGGTTCAGCAATAAACTGGAACCAGGCTCCATGTCCGAGGTGGCGCAGACCGAGAGGCCCCAAGATTTACTCATTTAGGTGATTTGGAGTGTGTTTTCTCAAAGGTTTCACAAGAGAAAATTGATCTGAACATTCGGTCATCCCTTGCCCTTTTCTGTTGTTGGCAAATAAAAACTGTTTTGGAAAAAGAATCCGTTCTTCCCTTTATTTTTTCCTGTTGTTCCAGATAAGGACGGATAGCGTGTGACAGAGGGGACAGACCTCAGAGTGGGAAATGAAGCAATCGCCCCGAATGGGCAGTTCCTAAACACTGGTGGCCATTAAAAAGGAACAAACCACCCCGATATCACAAAGCGGGGCAGGACTATTTAAAACCTGTAGCTCTCTCTGAAAGGGTCCAGCTCCCACAGCCTTCTGCCCTGGGCACGGTGGGCTGCCTGGGCGTGCACTTCTGAAGAGCATCCGGGGGTTGACGTTTGCTTGCGGCTTGGTTGTGCATTGGTGTGTTGCTTAATGATTTGTTTCCCCCACCCCTCTTCTGTTTACAGGCTGCTGAAAAGACAAAACTGAGAAACGTTCCTGTAAAGTAAGTTATTTTTGAATCGATTTGAAAGTGCAAGTTTAACAAAGTTGTATACAATCACTAAAAAGACCAGGACAGTAAGAAGGGTGATGAAAGAGATAATAGAATACAAGTTGCCCCAATCCTAGCTATAAAAAGGTCAGTATCATTGAGGAACGCTCTCGATTTCTCACGTTCCCCTAATGACTGCACTCCCCAAGTTTCATCCAGTTTCCATAAATTAATGTGTTATCTATGAATAGCTGCCAAATAATATCACAATCATACTCAATACATAGTGCTCCTAGCCTTGGGGAGCTTTGTACATGCTAAAAAGATTATGATTTTTAATTGCAATCCTTGAGAAGGTCTGACAAGGGGGAAATAACTAGGAATATGCCAAATGATTTCTAGACACATGGGAATATTTTGCACCTATGTATCAAGGCTTTGCCATCCTGCTGATTAAGAGCTCTTTCTTACTCTGTGTGTGCATCTCACGCCGTACACACGTATGTTTCTGCTCTTTACAGCAGGGCTCTGTGAAGGATGAGCAAGCTACCAGGGAGCAATTTCCAGGGCATTTTATGAGAAGTTCTTAAATCTTAGGGCACTAGCAGCAGAACTCAACCATATATCATTGAATTAGGGAAGTTGCTATATAGATGTCCTGGCTCTTTGAGAAAAGGCATTTTCAGTTAAGCTACCAGCAATCAGTGGTTCTGTTTAAATAATGAATACTCCAGTCTTAATGGGCTATTATGTACCAATAAAACACATATTTTTAGCTTCAGTAGGTGATCATTGCTGTTTAACTAAGTCCCAGTAACTGTATATTCCTGTTACAGACAGAGGAAATGTTCTTATTTTTATAGTAGTTTTCTGATCATGCTGGCTTTTGTACTGGAGTGGTTTTGTGTTTGTTAGAACAGGCACTGACAGGACTCACAAATCATTGTGTTTTAGCACACGTAACAAAAGAATACCGTTCGACTTCTCACTTGGCTTCCATCATGTATAGTCATTCACACCTCATAAAGTGAACACAAAATATGTATGAACACTCCTTGGAGTGATTAGGCAAGATGCAAGATAGTCATAAATCACTCTCTCTTTATGTTTCATTCAATCTGATAAAAATTAGAAATAGGATCCTGCAGGGACCCAATAGCACTTGAAACTTCTAAAAAGACAGGGGACCATTCTTGCCTATAGGGCTAGTTCAAATTCAGTGCAAGCTGAATTAAAGCCACTGTTAGCCGCTGATTCTTTAATAGAGAGTGTGAAATGAGCTGTGGTTTCACCTCACATTCTAGAGGATCCAGGAGTTGCAAGGTGATGAGAGTCCTGGGGATCAACTCCAAAATACTTATTTATCATTATTCTCTTTTTTTTTTTTTTTTTTTCTCAATATTTTGAGTCAAATTCTCAGGAATGGCTCAACTGAATTGAGTTTTTCCACACGTAACAGAGATATTGAGCCTTGTAGTCATTAAACATCATGTATGTGACACTGATGCCCAATTAATCCATCAGAAAGATTTGGGAGTGGAGGGATAGGGTGTGATTTAGGTTAAATCATTCCTTTATGGGACTTGAGTAAGTGTAACATTTTGGAATGGAAGAAGGCCAGATGGACAGTCTCGCTCTTTCTACCTACATGTGCATATTTCACCCTGTTATGTTTCCCCCAACTGGTTGTTTAACTTCTCCTTCACTATGTTCGTGGTGGCAGCATCTATTAGTACCCTAGGGAATCCATTATACATATTAATTACACTCTGCATAACAAAACTCTGCCTAGTGTTTTTCAGTGACATGTAACTATTTAAGGTACCTGTATATAATTATGATTGTATACTAAAATATTACCTCTCAGGGCAAAAGGGAGAATAGTGTCTAAGATAGCAGTAGATTCGGATTGCATTTATATGTGTCACAGTCACACTTAGCACATCTCAGGCTTGTCTCGATTTTAGTCATTGCTTTTGTAGCTCTCAAATGTCAAAGAGAATTTCATTTGAATTTTAATGTTCTTCAGTTATGCAAAATAAAGTTAGTAGCTTCCATTGTGATAAGGGCTGAAAGCTGTACAGATTCCTTCTACCATATGTGACTTATCACATACATTTTTAAAAACACATTTCTGTTATTAAGACATATGTGATAGTACACTTCTGCAAATGCGAATTGCTTTTGGCTAAAAGCCATGCACTAGTAAGTTGAGTTGAATCTAACTACATTTGACATCTGTTACAATATATATATTCTTTTACATATATAAACATATATATAAAATATTCGCTGTTGTCATTAGCATAAAAATTTTCCTTGTTTTTATGTTGTGCTGACATAGTTCTTGTGTCTCAAAACTGGGATCAGAAATCACTCCCTGTTAAAGACTATGGTTCATATAGAGTCCTTGGACAGGGCCTAATAGTGCCACGATTTAACAGATTAGTTTAGGACCACAATGAAGATTTCTGTAGAAATGGTCTATTTACTTTTCATTGCTCAGTTTATTAATGTTGCTGGTTTAATGTTCAGGAGGAAGCTTACTGTTCTTTTTTGGTGTATGGAATCCCTCCAGCACTTAACACTTACAGGGGGAAAAAAAAACCTGGGAAGTTTCCTTACTGCAGTTCGTAAGGCAGCCAAGTAGCTGGTTTCTTAATGTCCAAGTGTCTGTAAGTGCTTAGACTAATGGGTGTGAACTTCCTGATGGCCAAGGTAGATGCCGGTGGCGTTTGGCTCCTTCAGAAGGCTTGGTCTCTATTCCATGTTGCTTGTAGCACTGCAAGAGACAACACGTCCATAGGAACTCATCTGTATATATTGGTAGCATCATCTGACATAATATTATTACAAATAAGCACACAGAAAATAGCTAAGAAGTCTCGGTGTCTGCAGAACTGTTTTTAATCTCTTTTCTTGGAGGGGGTGGAAATAGTGCAGTTACTTTTCCAAAAACATAAGACCCTTTTCTGTCTGTACGTGGCACCAAGGGGCCCCCATAACTGCAGAATCCATTACATTTAACATTCAACCTCTCCTGCCCTTGTCATGTAAGGAGCACTTGCTTTTTCCCATTGGTTTTATCCATATTTACATTGAGAATCGGTAGTAGAAAAGGGATTTCCTGTGTGCAAAGTCCTAGATACTTTTTTACTTACTTTCTAGTCATTATCATGCTGTTCTTATCCCTGAGTCTGAAAGACGTAACATGACTTAAACCCTGTGGAGGGTTTACAATCTAAAGAGCTGTTACATGAGAAATAGTTTTGAATTGGGACACATCCAGAGGAAATAATCTTCTATTTACCCTCTGATTTGATAGAAGAGGGGAAGAACAGAGATATCACTAAAATTCAATAGCAGTTTTGTTCTGAAACCCAACTGATGATCACTCTTCAGACTTGTGTAGGTCATGGGAGCCCACATCAGCCCAGAGCCCAGAGGAACCATGTTCATGTTGACTTGGACCAGATCACTGGTCTTTTATCAGTGGGCTGAGCTTCAGGATCCCCTCAGATCCAGGCACAGCCAGGGTTAGGCCTCACTCTCAAGTACAAATACGCTTGGCTTGGCAGCCCGTACATTAATGTAGACTGAAGGTCAACCAACCCAGTGCTTTATCTCTGCTAGTGGCAGAAGGTGGGGAAAGAAGAACAGCAATTACAGTGACACCCTCCACAGGGAATATCCTCCAACCTTACTGCACACAGCTTTTTACACTTCCATGACTTCACATCCTGTGTTTTGGAGGTTCCAATGGACTTACCCTCCATGCAAAATCTCTTTTGAAGTCTGTTTAATACTTCTTGTCCCCACAACGTCGTGTGGCATTGAGCACCATAGTGTGTGACAAAATACTGTCTTATGTTTGGTTTAACCCCTTTTTCTATGAGGAATCCACATAACTAGTTACTCTTACACAAAAGAGCAAATGATTACTCACTGTTCTTCATTCCTGATGTTACAAATCTCTGGGGTATAGTCCAAGGAGTCTTCCTACTCAAAAGCCACTAATAATGCTGTTTTCATTCTAAGTGTGTGAGCTAGTATAGACACAGGGAAAGTCTCTCTGCAATTGGAAGATGAAGGCTATGTGTCTACTAGTCAAGCAGAGAGAGTGGTTGGGAAGATAACTAGTTTCTTTTCACTGTTTTCCGTATTAAAGAAAGAGATGCGTTCTTTGCATGGAAATATCCTTCTGACTAAGGACTGGATATAATGTCACTCTAAACGCCTCAGGTTAGAGTCCTTTGTGAACATGGCCAAATGAATTCCTTGGGAAAATATGAGCAGGTGAAGAAAAGGTTTGGCTAAAACCTGATGTCATCTGACACTATGAAATACAATAGTTTTGTAAGAGAGAAAATAGATTTTTAAAAGATCAATGGAATAATTAATACTTTTAGAAGTGATCCATATAGTCCATGAACTGCGATAGAACTGTGAGATATTGGAGTTGACTTCTTGCTTCAGGGAAGAAAACATTGCCTTCCTTGAGTGTTCTTCATACTCTCTTCTTTTATAGTCCCATTAAAAATCTTCAATAGAAAGCAATGGCATTTTCCCTAAACACCTGCATATAATTAAATTTGCTGCAGGTTTCACAGAATCACAGAATTGTTTTGGTTGGAAGAGACTCTTAAGATCATTGAGTCCAACCATTAACCCAGCACTGCCAAGAACACTAAACCATGTCCCTCAGCACCCCATTGACATGTCTTTTAAATACCTCCAGGGATGGGGACTCCACGGGTTCCCTGGGCAGCCTGTTCCAGTGCTTTACAACCTTTTCTGTAAAGGATTTTTTCCTAATATCCAACCTAAACCTCCCCTGGCACAATTTGAGGCCATTCCCTCTTGTCCTGTCACTTGTTACTTGGGAGAACCAACTGACACCCACCTCACTAGAACCTCCTTACAGGTAGTTGTCGAGTGTAATAAGGTCTCCCTTCAATCTCCTTTTCTCCAGGCTAAAATATAATGACTTCCAGATATGTGTTTTGGGATTATAGCTTGTGTTAAAATCCCACTGCTTTCTGTATTTTCAAAATCTGTTTGTTTTCCATCAGCCTCAAGTTTGTTAACCAGACAGACTTCTGTTTAATGTCTTTTCCAGCCATAAAACTAATCTTCTCCTCAGAAGGGCATCTAACTTGACTTGGTATGGTTTTCTGTCCCAACCATCATTGGGAATGCAATCCATTAACATTTGATATCTTGACATTTCAATTGACCTCTCATTTGCAAAACGCAGTGGTATTTTTCGTGGCCTTTTCATCCTTGATTATACATAGAATAGGAGTGACCGCTGCTACTAACTGCACTTTGAAAATATCTTTCTTTTACCAGCTGGAGTGGCACCTCTTTTTTCCCTCCCTGGATAGGTGTTATTCTGCATGGAAGGTCTGAGGTGTAAGCAAGTCATGCAGAGCCAGAGGATTTTCTTATTGACTCACTATGCGGGAGGGCAAACAGGTCAGACTCCGAGGGTCAGTTAATGTGTGCTACAATAGCAGCAACCACAAACAGATCTTTTGCTCCCATTGGCAAAAGTGCAGGCCAGTGCACTAGGTCTGAAGGCTGGTTTGTTTTTCACCGGACAAATCAGGCTCTGGTAAGCAGTAGAGACGTGAAAGGGGCGGTGTGCCGGTGGTACAGCTCTTCTGCTGCAGGGTATCTCCTGTCCTGTATTTAGAAAAAGAAAGAAAAAATGTGTCTCATGTCTAAGTTGAAAAAGCCTCCCGTTCATGGATACTTGTATGGGAGGATGGCCACATATTCATACGTGTATACGTATGTATATGTACACACATTTATACATAGGCACCTGTGGACCATAGGTACCTATGGACATTTGTGTATGTGTACCTAAAGGACATGGACTAAAGGGCTTAAACCACTTTTAAAGAAACAAAAAGCCCAAACCTGCTATAACTCCCATTCTCCATAAAACTCCCAAGCGATTTCCACCCTGCCACCTGTTATTCTCTGCTTCTAAACCTCCCTTCCCCGCGTTTCTCCTCAGACCTTTTCTACCGAACTGCTAAATCAGCCAGCACCAATTCAATTAGTTCTAAAAATCCACTGCTACATAGTACCTAAACTGCCTGCCCATATTCATTTCTCAAATAAATCCATTCATATTTATTTTTAATACTTTAAGTCTAGCATGCAAAGGCACTCAAATCCCCAGTAGAAATCCAGGAAGAAGCCTGCTTACAGGCAATTATAAATGTTCTTTAGCCCCTGATCCTCCCAGTCTGACCACTTAGGCATCTACTCAGGTGCAGAGTTGGGTCAGGGGGATCAGTTTGTTGCACCAGCAATAAAGTCCCTCCAAAAATCCACAAAACCCCCAAAGGCCGCTGATGCTGCAAGCTGGGCTGCGTGCTGGAGGCTGTACAGACGTGCAGCGCTCACCGCAGGGGCAGAGCCTGAGTATCGCTATGAAAACCAGTTCGCATATGCTGCTGTTGGTTTCCAGTGAGTTTTATTTAGGGGGGCTACGTTTCCTCAGCAGAATGTGAACTCTAGAAATGTTGCGAAGGATTACTTTACTCTTACAAGTTAAAGGTTAGTGTTGGAAATGGATTATAGAACTGCCGCTTTTAAACTGTTTGCAAAGAAACGCACATATTAAATCCTTTTTGATGATATCACATTAATCCCTAAATACTGATTTTTATGTAAATTTTGACTCTTGCAAAGCTCTGACAATTCAGCTATCCCCATGTGGTTTTATCAGAGCTCAATTGCTGCTTCAGATCTTTTTTCCTTTTTGCCATACCTTTTGCTTTATTCCAAAGTCATCACGGCAGCTGGAAGATGTAGTACTTTAGACATAAAATAATAAGTCTATTTAATATTTTACCTTTATTTTCTGAATTTGTTCCTCTGAGACATCTTGTTAGATATATTTTTATCAGTCCGAAGGATAACCACAGTAGGGCTATTTTTATTTCCAGGGAAATGATGCATGATAACTACTGGCAGGGCCCAAAACAGTAAATCAGTCCTGTTCCAACCACAGAATGTATTAAAAGTCTGTAGCCTGTAGTAATAAGTTATAATTTAGTTGACTAGCAGTTTGTTTGGACTTAAAACTGTACAAATGAGGCACATTGGCTAAGTCCTGAAATATAAAATAGTTTGTGCTCTATTAAGGTTTCCAGCTACCGCCACAACAGGTACCTAGAGAGAACACGCATTTTTCAAATGGGTGCAATACATTTTTATACTGAAAAGCTTCCGACTTGATTGTGTAATTTATAGTGGATGGCTAAATTACCGCACCTCTTGTGTAGTGCACAGTGTTTGCTTACAAGACAATGAGATGAACAGACTCTGAGAGCTCATTCATCTAATGTCTTACAAATCTAAGCGTGCTCCACCAATACCAAGCACCGCTGGCTGTCTCCAGCGACGAGGTGCCCCTCAACTGCCAAGCCAAGCATGTTGCTCAATAGCCATCACAGAAGTTCAGACAGCGAGAGAAAGCTTCTCTGGCGTGTATTTTTATTTACAGAGGCATGTATATGCCAGTTGACCTAAGTTAATCGTGCACTTGTGTAAAATTTGCCAAGAGTCTTGCAGCTGGACAAAACTAAATATTTTCACTTTAACTGGGTCACTTTTGTTATTTTTCAAAACAACATTTTTACACCTTCATTGTGATACAGCTTGTCAAGCTTAAACTTAGGTCAATCTTTAAAAGTTGCAAAAAAGCGGAAGTTGGAGCCAAACAAAACCTTTTTTTGCCTGATCTCTTGTTTTGACAGAAAAAGTGAGTTAAGGTCAATAATTTTTTCCTAGTTTTAGCATGTATCTGCTGTTGATCAAAGGAGCACCCATTGTCACCTCACTCATCCTGTGGTTTTGATCCTTTTAGATTTTATATTTGTCTTTCTGGTTATTATTTTTAATTTTAAGTTACTTAACATTTATTCAAACAATTATTCTAAGTGTTTGCTTTGGGCACCATATTAAGTAACAGCTGCTTTCTAACTACCTGTGATCTTTTTAAAATTAACGCTTTTAAAATGTGCTTCCAAGCAATTAGGATATTGCAAACGAGCAACAAATGCTAGCAAAATGGAAGCAAAGGCCTGGTGCTGATAAAAAGGAAGCACTTGATCTGCTGGTTTCAGTACAGCTGGCTGAATCCAGCATGGGAACCAGCCTTCAGATCTCATACCTTTGATTTTCACCATTAGGCCATTTTGGTGCTGGTGGAAGATAAATAACCAGAGCAAAACTGTAAGTAGAGTTAGTGTACAGATATGGCTATACGGTTTATTTAGGTTCTGGCACGTGCTAGACTTCTCCAGATGAAGATTCCTGCCTTGGAGAACCTGGTAAGAGGCAGCGGATAAAGCTAACAGGCAGTGGGGTTTAACTGAGGCTGTCAGCAGTGTCTTTGAAGTCTGTAGGTCTGTGTCTGCTCTCTTTCAGACTACAAAACTCCGCTCGTTTCAGTGGCATGTCTCCTAGTTTTACCCTGGTGTGTGACAGAAGAGTTTCCTTGCTCTTTCTGGCTGATGGCTTCTTGGTACTATATCCAGTAGGTTTCCTCTGCCTTGTGATGTCATGGAAATAGGGCAGAATAAAGGTGGTTGTCCCTGCTATTACCTTATATATATATATAAAATAAATGCCCGCTGTACAGCAAACAGTCCTTTACTTTGGCAATGAGTAAGTGAAATAAAAGAAACACAGGTTTCTTTCAAGCAATTTTTTTAAATACAAGTACAGAAACAATTGATGATCTTGTGCTAAGTGAGAGAAGTAGAAAAAAACCAGTCATTTAGGATCGATGAATACGAAAGAAAGGCAAAAGCTAGATAATGTTTCAGGAAATAACACTGCTACAAGGTTAATTTTGCCTAGTACAACATTTCCTAGTATTGAATTGCCTGATATACTCCCTCAGGGATTGCTCCTGCGCTTGCAATAATCGAGGCTGATTTTATTGGAAAATCACCTCTGGATGAGAGGCATACTCTAGAGAGAACTTTGCATGGGTACAAATAGGTTTTTGGTGCCAGTGCCATGTTGCCCAGGCCAGCACAGTTATAGTTCCCAATCTGTCTGTGCATTCAAGCAGCAAATTCATTAGCAACCCTTCTGGCAGGATAGAAAAATAGACATATTAGGGAAATTTACTTTGAATTGTTTTCAGGATTTGTTGGATAACAGTTCAGTAATCAAATTGCGCCTCCTAACAAGAGCATTACATATTTTTATTAATAGTGGCAGGGAAGCTGCAGATACCCCTTGAAGTGCAGAGCATCTTACCATAATGCTATGTGACTCGCAGAGATCATGGATGAAAGAAGAGATTAGCATAGTTGGAGCGGGGGCGCTTGTAACGTCGGAGCTGATTTTTGTTTTGTGTCGTATATCGAGGCTGCGTTGAGCCGCGGAGCTCTCACGTTACAGATGTAATGTACGTTCAAGTATCGGCTCATCCATCAGATGCTGCCAGTTTGCTGGCTCCTTGGTTGTAGAAGTGGACCATGTCTTGACAGCGCTGTGCTCTCCCGAGCTGTGGGACCTAAGTTCAGATACGTGGAGTGGCTTCCAGGCCTCGTCAAGTGGCGAATGAGCGTATTGTACACAGAGCGTGTTTCGCCTCCAGCGGGGAGGAGGGACACAGGGAGCGCACGTGTTCGAGGGCCCTCCACTGACCTTGGAGCGACTTTGAGTGTGGGGAGGCTGCAGGAGTGCTGGGAAAAGGCTGATTCAGAGAGACAGATGAATGAGGAAGAAAAATCAAGGAGATTGGCACAAGGACAGTGGAAAAAAAATCTTTCTAAAGAAAGCAGGAAAAATTTTTACACTCAAGGCCAACACTGAGCCCTTATAATCAGGCTCGTCTGGTCGCACATCAACAGCAGCGAGAGGAAAAAAAAATACCGAATGCAGCTTGCAAGCTAAGGTCTGTGCAAAAGCTAGTGTTCTGCTGGAGGGAAAAAAAAGAGCGTGGGCTGAATTTATTACTGAATAAATTACATTAAACTCTACGAATTGACAGGGTTAGAAATTAGGAGTGCAAAAAATAATCTGGATCCTCTGTTTGCTAATTCCTGTTGTCTTCATGATTGTTTCACTGTGAAGAGGAGAGCCACCCTCAGTATCAATCATACTAAGCTATTTAGACACAGAAATAAGTGGCATATGGCTTAGCACTTTTGGGTCTAGCAATCAAGTAGCAACCTTCTGCAATACAACTGTAGTTCTGTTCCCAGTGGGCTTCTCTTTGATGATTAGATATATTGAGTTCCCTGTGTCATTCAAAGACAGCAGAATTTCATACAAGTTGGTGTTAGCTTCCTCTCACTTCATTTCAATTTTCAATAACCAGTGTCATCCCATGTAACCGTTTCTTCGTAATGGAACTTCGTGTTGAATCAGATTTGTCTTTCAAGTGAAAGAGCGCTGTGAAAAGTCTTCTGAAATACTGATCTCTGGAAAAAATCTTACCGCACTGAAAACGGGGAGAGGGTATTTATTTACTTCTCCTAAAGACACTTAGGTGCCCAATCCCCAGATCGCTCAGGAATACTCAGAACACAAGCTTTAGTACTGCGTGGGGCATGGTGTTAGCATGCTTTACAGGACTTAACCCAGGTGCTCTCTGATGTCATTGTTGTGCTCAGTAAATAGAAAATATTCGTTCAGTCGTATTTGAAACCAAAACTATGATATTTAAAGCCAAGTTCTGTGTAAGTGGAGTTATCTGAAGTCCAGATTCTCCTCTGATATATTAACTGATCCCCCTGTATTTCTGCACGGCAGCTGTTAAATACAAATGTGCTTCGCTGACACAAAACTGCTCTGTTCCTGTACTTACCTTCTCTCCATTGGCTCAGCCCTGTCCCTGGGCGGTGGAGAGGCATCTGTGCAGGCAGACGGAGGGAGCCAAGTGCTTTGCCCACTGGAGTACAGAGGCACGGGCCCTCTTGGGGGTCAGGGTGTAGGGAAGGGAGGGCTAAACTCAAAGAGTGAACAGCCCAGAATGTGCGTCATGGTAAGCGTAAGCCTTGGAGTCAAGTGTCTGCCGGTTCTGTCAGGGATGTTTCTGGAAAAATCTGGTATCTTGAAGAATCTTCTACCCATGCCAGTGCCTGAAGCTCTGTCTTCTCCAATGGGCTTTGATCTCGGTTCTCTCTTTGGTGCCCCTTCTCCAGAAAATTTCCAAAATGGAGGAACATTTTGAAGGTCCACCGGTGTCACACAACCTGAGGTTCAGCCGGCAGCACCCCCCGTGCATACGGATTGTGCCAGATAGTGTAACAGCTCAGGTTTTTTAAAAAATAGGAAATTCTGGGTCACACATTCACAGTGTAATTCACAATTAGTCTCAATGTGCTCTTAGGAGAGGGGCTGCAGACGGATGTCTCACAGCTTTATAAGCCCGACATTTACCAAGCAGCAAAGATGATAGGGCTGGCTGTATCGCATATCCAAGACTGCCCATCCCATAGTTTTATTTCTTGGCAGTTTCCTACAATTTTGTGAAATATTTTTTTAATGTGACAAAGTCACTTCAATTACACGGTCATTATAAGTTTTGCCAGGGTTGACTATGGATCGTTTTGTGTTCATTAGAGCACAAAATTAGAATTTTCATTGCAGCAACTGTAAACAGTATTGGCTCAAAGGAGTCAAGCTTTTTTCCCTCCATAAAATCTAGGATAAGCTCTAACTGAGGACTTCCTATGCTTTTTGACAGATTTTAAATTTTTTAAAACTGCCTTCTGGGTTGTTGGATTCTCTTTTCTTCTTCTTCCTAGCCCTTGATGTACTTGTTTAACTGAATACCGGTTCCCTTCAAAATGATGATATTGCCACTATGTGCATGAACAAGCAGGTGTAATCAGTGTTTCTAAGGTTGTGAATATATTACATTTTCTTCAATGTTTCTGCTTGGTGCTTGTCACTTCAGACCAGTCAGGGTTGCAAAAGCTGTAAGTGGTCTTCAGGAAATAACCCTGTTTCAGAAAATACTTCATCATCTGCTTAAGTCCCGCTAAGCCCCATTAAGCTTTCACTTAAGTAATCTCAGAGTTTATTACTTAAGGAATAATTAAAAGTTTCTATTTAATATTCTCATGAATTTATGGATATATATGATTGAGTTTGATGTAAATATAAAGAAGTTGCATCAAAACCTATCATTTTATATATGCAAAAATTAAGCAAACAGGAAATAAATCCAGCACAGAGTGTTTCAAGCAATGGAGAAGAAAACAGAAGGGTTTCCAATAAAATCCAGGCTTTCAAAAGCTGTCTGAAACAAATAAAGAATGCAACTACCTGTTCTTGTCTGTATTTAGGAAAATAAATAAGACCCAGAAAAGCATCTTGGGGAGAAGGAGATTACTTTTTTCACTTGATTTTTATAGTCATTTCTTTTAGGTTAGTTTAACCTTCTTTATTGCTGATTTAGCTCATTAGAGACACTAGTGTATTCAGGAGTGGGAGAGCGCTTAGAAAGTACAACCAAAAGCTTTCATCTGCTAGGGGTTGTTTTTTTTTTTGAGCTGAAGGTGGAGCTACGCTGCTCTACCTTCCTTCTCTGTCTCCTAGGATTAGGGAGTTTGTGTTGCTCCTCACCTGTGCTTCACTTGGAGGAATTTTCAGGCTTTGCTTTTAACCTGATTTATATTTACAAGGAAAGAGAAATGACAGAGAGACTCTTAAGAAAGCAGCAAAGAACTCCAACAGATATCCCTGTCAGAGCTTGCACAGCAGCAATCCTCTGCCTCGCTCCTAAAAATCCAGGGAGCACGTGCTTCCCTTGGCATGTGGCACGCTCGTGTCTTGCCAGTGGGATGCCCAGTCCTTAGAAATCACTTTTTTTTTTTTTTTTTTAGAAATAATATGCCACGATAATGTCATTCAGGATAAGATATGTCAGCAAATGCACCAACAGGCTTTATCAGCTTATAGCTCTTAGCAAAACCTGGAGCTACAGTGAATGGGGACAGCAGACATACAGCAAAGGCATATCTCTTCCTCTTAAAGAAATGTGTTTAACTAGATTATGTACTGTTTGCATTCCAAATTTGCAATTAGCACCCCATGAACACACAATGAAATCATCCAAGTGGCAGATAATGTGTTAGATATATGTAGTTAGACTTTTGTAAATTAAACATGCTATTAGATATGTGGTGGCACAGTTAAGTAATACATTTTATACAAATCAATGTAATCTGAATATTGTGAGAACCCATTGAAATATGGTTCCCTTATTAAACCTGTGAAGTATGTATGTTTGTGAATGCATGTGTGTGCATGCAGCAATGCAAATTACTAAGTGGAAAGATTAGCAAATTGTAGACTGTGCAAGTCTTACTGTATATAGCAGAAAATTTTCCTTCAAAGCACATATAAAGGTTTGATTCTGCAACTCTGTTCTCAACCCTATAATTTTACACTAGCTGGCATAAATTAGCAAGCTCGAAGTCTAAATGTATGTGGCTGACATGCCTCTCAAAAGAAATAACAAGATGAATGCATATGGTGAAACAGGAGTAGTATGTGTAAAATATCTATTCTTTTCTGCACACAGGTTACATTTAAGCCAGGGAAAGGAAAGAAAAATCCTTCAGCCGCAGTTTATCTGTGTTTTTTGTAGTCTGGAGTTGTCTGAATATAACTCTTTTTAACTTGAAGGACTTTCATTCTGTAACGAAACTGGCAATGCCAAGCATTCCTTCTCTACCAAATGCGATAATTTCTGAATCCAGACAGTGGCTTACTTGCATTAATGTGCTGTGCTCAGTGGTCTGGTGGAAATCAGTAAAACGATGAGGCGCAGTGAAGGGGAGAGGCAGGCCTTCCACATTTATTTATTCTGGATAAATGGTGCCCATTAATCTATCAGAAGAACATAGAATTAGCAGGGAAGAAACCACAGTTGCAAATTTGGCAGACACTAACGCGCACAGATGGTCTTTCAGTGTTTTAAGATTTTCCAGTTTTTTGATATTGATACCAACATTGAAAAGTAGCTCGTGTATTGCTAATGTTTATCTAGAATAGCCATAGAAAAATAACAGTGTGTGTTTTGGAGTAGTCAATCTCCTCTCGGTGTATTTGCATAAAGTTTTTTAATCTTAAAGGTAAACTTCTTATGCTCTGCCTGTCTCTGGTTATTTAAGAAGCATAATTGGAGTATGATTTCCTAAAATGAGAAAGATAGCCAGTGTCTCCAGACAAAGGCATTAGGAAGAAAGGGGCTTTTATGTGTGAATTATGTTGAACAAAGTTGGCAGGTTGGTAGTCCGAATTGCTTTCCTACTGTTAACAGCTAGTATGCTTCATTGTAAAGTGGTGTTCTCAAAACCAGGATGTTGAGTCCTTCCTTGACAGAGTGTTCATTTTTATTCTGCTGACAAGCACTGATTTTTCAGTCACTGTAGCTTCACTGAAGCTGGGAATCTGACCCTGGCAATGTCTCCATTCAATGTTTGAGGGCATGAAGTCAAGAGGGAAGGATAATGTCATCTGCTTAATTTGCTTTGGGAATGTTTAGTTGAGTCTTTAAAGACCTTGTTGAAATATTTCACAGAGGAAATCACAGGATAACTCTTGCCAACTTTACTTTGAGTTTATTCTCAGCTGACCCAGAGGATACAGTACCTTAATGACTGTTCTAAAGTGTGCCTTCTGCAGTGCTGTAGTTGTATACCTAACCCACATGTGCACAGGACAAAGACATCTTTGACTACAAACAGCCCAAGGTGCTTTGTATTAAAAACCAGTAAAAACTGTTGGGGGAAAAATAAATTTAAAAAAAAAATCTCAGTACACCACAAATATTAACTGGTGAAAAAAGATCTGAGATGCAAAAGTAAGGGGAAAGGTTTAGATGTGTGACAGAAACATTGTACTCTGCTGTCTCCAGTGTGTCCAGGTGTATAGGTCCTACTTATATAGATCTATATAAAGATGGCTAGACCGACAGATGAACAGACAGGCAGGTAGATACGGACATCTAGATACAGGCATGCCAAACCTATAGGACATTAGAAGCATATCTATATGCTCTAAGACTTTTTTGTTTTTAAATAAAACAAGGCAAATGAACATTGTCTTGCCAATATCTACCAATAAGAGAAACTTTTCTGAAGAATTATATATTAGAAAATTTTCTTGTTAGCATCTAATTACTGTTCAGCAGAAATCTTCCACAGCATCTGTTTGGATACCGTAGAGCAGACCTAGAAGCACCTTGCCGCTTCAGACAGTGTTCCCATCTTCCACGCACATAGTCAGATTTCATGTACCACCTCAGAAACAGAAATTGGTTTTGTTTTACAAGCAGAGGTGCAAGATGTAGAGTTTTACTTCCCAGCTTCCCAATGACCATCTTGGGTAAACAGGTACTTTAGCTTAAGCCATACCTGTCATATAGGGTAGAAGAATTATGCCATATATTTTGCAAGCTACACTTCTATTTATTCAGCCCAAGAGAATGGTTGCCTTTTCTGCAGCCACCTGATACTATTGACTGATGCTCGCTGTGTAATCGTTTATAACCGTCTGATCTTTTTCTAGAAAACTACCTCACTGGCCATTCTCTACCTTGTATTTTTGGTGTTGAATTTTCCTGAGAAACGGTAGCACCTTGCGCTTGTCCACACTGAATTTTCTTGTGTTTGTTCAGATTTCTCTCTTCTGCATTGGGATCATCTTGTATTCTGGCCCATCCTCCAAAATACCTGCACACCTCACACAGGTGTTATTTGCTAATTTGACAAGCATAGGCCATGTTCTCTCATCCAGACTGTTAATGGTATTCTGAAGTGTCCACGTCTATTTTATAGCTACTGTGACAGTAGTTAGACTTTAGTTTTGATGGATGTTTCTTGCCAGATCTTGAATAAAAAAGAGATCTACCGCTAATGATGATTTGGGTGATTTATGTCATCTGTAATGGATAGCTTACCAACCCTTTAAAATCCTGAAATTGCTGCATATCTTGCAGGACTTCTTATGGAAGTCTGAATATCCTGGAGGGTATGATCTTTTCAGCATTTTTGCACCTATGTGAAACTTTCATTTAGCAAGCCATAAAAATGCACAAAAAACTCACCACAACATATTTCAAAGTCCCTCACCAGCAGTTAAAGGCTCTGCAGCTCTGATTGTCTATCTGCTAACATGAATTTCATGAAGTACAGCCCACTGTCAATGTTCTTGCAGTTCTTTAGTTTTATATCTTGCTATTTTGTCATGAAAATCGTATTGAGAAAAATCTCAAATTTCTTTCTAGTCTACTTGACAGTGAAGAGTGGTGCAGATCCTACACCACTGGGAGACAGATGCAAAAAACAAAGGAAAAAAAAATGCAAGTGTCTGGAAGCAGAGAGAAAAAAGTCAGATGTCAGGCTAGACTTAGAAATGAGCATGCAAGTCAGTTGTTGTGTAAGCAAAAGCTGACCCTGGTCAGCTCTAACTAGTGTTATCTTCACTTATTCCGGATATTGCTAGAGGAATTTCTTCATTCGTTTAATATCAACAAGCAATTCATCTAGACTTCACTCAGCAGTCATATACAATCATATCATCACTCATGCACATACTCCAAAATTCATCCACACATTTCAAGAATAAAGCCATGCATCTAATGCATGTAGAGGATTGTTCCAGACGTATACTCTAGCATATGTACTTCAGCTTCTCTTTTAAAAGGAGCCATTTAATTTTTTTTTCTTAAACATATAATTGTGCTACAGTCAAGTGACTTCTCTAAAAGTCGGTTGCAGGGTAAAAGATTCCCCACTCCTATTGTCCTGTGTCCTCCACTGCAGTGGATTTCTCAGTTCCTCTCCCTAATTCACCCACATACAGGTGTGTAGAGACCTGAATACTGCCTTCAGGCCAGCAGCTGTCTCAGACCCTCACTCTCCTACTTTTGCACCATCCTACAGGAGTTCACTAACATTTGGGCTAGTCATGTTCATTTGGGTATGTGTATGATGCTGTCCATATTTGAAGCAAAACAAATGCTATATCTTCTAAACAAAATGTCCTGGAACTCAGCTCCTGACCTCTGTTGGGTCATTCTCCTGCTCTTCGGCTGTTCCTCACTGCACTCATGCATACCTGATTGTTTTATTTAGCTGCAACTGAGTTACCTGGGTCCATCTCTTAATTTCATAATATTTGCTAGTGTAAAGGCAGAACCGTGGGCACGTGGGTTTGGCCCCATAGAATATTAAGTGTAATTCTCCATTTCTGACTTATTTTTGTGCTAAAACTCCATCAAAGAATATTTTTTTTCTTGGCCCATAACCAGTGTAAAACAATCAGTCTTTTAAAGTGCATATCTCCAGCACCGAAGCCCAAAGTAGTTAGTTTTGTTGTCAGCTTTCTAGTGTACCCAGGAGAAAATCTATCCTCTGCCGGCCTCGCAAGTGAGAACTCAGGGAACAATCTCACATCCATTTTTCCATTTAGGTTCCCAAGTGCCTTTGTGTATTTGCTCTGACCTTATGTTGGCAAGAGATACGAGTTACTAGCAGTCATCTTCTCCATATTTTTTCCATGACCATAATTCAGTGTAATGGAAACATTCCAAGACAATTAGAAACACAGTCCATATAGGAACCTTCACTCAAGAACTGTGTGAAACACTCACCTGCTTTAAAGAGGGAGACACCATCAAGAAGATGGGGTTATTGAAAGTCCTGAATCTGTTCTTCATAAGCTTTACACTTTGTTCGTATACTAGGCTGCATCCTAAATATAAACCTATCATCAGGTTTAGCAAATCAATACTGTAAGAGTGTGAAATGGTCCCCAGAAATCTCCAGAATGCCATTTCACAGTAAAAGCAATTGAAAAAGAAGCTGCAGTGGAATATCTTATGAGATAGCCATTTAGATCACAAAAGGATCATAAAAGTCAGAAGCAGTTTGTTTGAAGCAAGGTTCATAATATAACCATGCAGAGCTTGCTGGGAAGAAAGAGGAAAATTGCAAACCAATTTGTGGTTACAGCTTTTTCTGTCAATTCTACAGGCATTTAAAACTTGTAAAAGGTGGAACTTCTGCCATCTTACATTGCCCAACTAGAAGGAGCGAGCTGTAATCATAGTAGCTAAACAAACAGCAATTATTGAAAGGCAATATAGTCTTCATTAACTTCAAAGCAATTAGCACTTCTTTAGTTCATTTACTACTGAGCAAGGTGGTGTCAGGCAGCGGCATTTGTCAGTAATAATCTGAGCACCTTTTGAGGCTTGCCTTCCTATATTCTCATAGTATTTTGTCTGTGAAGTTGGATACTTTCTCTTTATGCATAACAAAGGCCCTAATGAAAGCATTGGAAGGAATGTTTCTGTGAGCGAACGCCACCTGAGCATGCCAGCCTATTTCAAACATTTTGTATCATGTAACTCAATATTTCGTAAAAGATGATGGTGTCCCAGTACAGGATATTAGGAGCAGAGCATTCATCATGTCATATGTCACAAAGCAAAAAAACCACCGTAAATAAATAAATCAATTCATTTTGTCATGCCCATTCAATTCTACCAGTGTCTTGTCCGCACCCTTTGAATTAATACCTAATCTTTGTTCTTCAGTAAGAGCTAACAGATGCCCTGGCATTAGAATAGCTCAGGTCAGATTTAAACGAATCCCTCCAATGGTTGGTAACTTCATTAGGTTGCAGTTACATGTCCTTTAATATTTTTTTCTAAGATCTTTATGATTCGTGTCTGATTAGAAGCTAATGTGGAGCCAGTCTACCTTCTTCTTCGCTTCCTTTTAAAAAAAATGCAGACAATAAAAATAGTTTTTTGTTTATTCTTCTGCCAACGTTTCTCTTCCAAGAGTGGCATTGCTTTAATAAAGATATAGGAAATGAAATTTCAGCTGTGTTACACTCAATCAGATTACTTTGGACAAATGAAAAGTAATACCACCGCCTGTAATACCATTAGAAGAACTGATACTGCAGAATTCTTTTCGGGTGGCAGTGCACTGATGATTACGGGCCTGATGCTGTTTACCCTTTGGTGACACCCACGTGCTGTGTCGCTGGGAAATGTCTCAGTGGTGAGTTGTGCACACAGGAGGTGGAGGGCTAACGTGATGCTGGGCGCTGGGAGCCTTCCCATTCCCCTCCCTGCTGCCACCATAGGTGAGGCAAAAGCCCAGGGCAGCAAGCCCAGCCAGGGCTGGGGGAGAGCAGGAGGACTGTGTACACGTGGAGCTCTCATGCCTAGGGATGCTCTCCACAGTACTCCTTATGGACTGGGGCACAGCCTTGACCCTCCTGCACCTCTCCAAGATCCAGGAGATTATGCAGGATTATTCAGTTATGCAGGATCAGGTTCTAATTACAGTATCTTTAAGTGATGCTTGTCCTCCAGAGTTCACATCTGTATAATGGAGTGAAAACACGTAGGCTGCGTTTTTTCTGCTACCTTCTAGATGGCTGATCCTGGCCCATTGCAAGGAGCCGAGCTAGCCAGCTCCAGGAGGGCCATGTGGCTGTGCCGTACTGGCAGTACAACAGGTTCTTGCTGCCTGCCTCTGTGTACTATTACCAAAGAGTCCCTTCTTGATGCAGATGCTGTTGCTGTCATGCTGGGGCTCCTCAGATACCAGGCAAGAAGCAGAACAGGCTCCCAACAGCTCTGCAGAGGGACGTGCTGTTGCCCCAGGATGAGGCTAGCATTAAGCTGTGCTCTTAATTTCCGGAGGTTCCACTGCTCGCTCCTCAGCAGCTCAAGTCCTGGGCTGTGGAGCACTAAATGAGTGCTTGAAGTGATTAGGTGTTATTTATCTACAATTATGAACAATGCATTTCATTCATGTCGTCACTTACTGCGCATATTGGGAAAGCTACTGGGCTCTTTGGGGTGTTTCCATTCCAGGAAGTGAGTGCGGCATTTCTTTTGTCTTACATAACCGTCCATTTATCTCCCAGAGCCTACTTTCTGGATCACCACTTTTTTTTTTTTTCAGTTTTGCACATATTCTTGTGTCTGAAACAACGAGGAAAAAATGCACTTTAAAACACCTGTTCTAATCCATTTATCAGAGAGGGACAATTACAAATAGTGCTTTACCAATGAATTAATCACCTTATTCATCGTATGAACTCAAATCCTGCTAAGGCAGCTTCTTTCCTTTGCATGATTTGCACCATTTTTATCATCTTATGTGAGTGATGCTGCTGAAATAAATTTCTCAACATGGCTCAGAAAGACAAAGGCAAATTATCTCTTTCCCCAAGTGAGTGTTAATGAGCAGGAGGCTGGTATGCATCATCTCTACCACTTCTTGCGGTGTCCCTTGTTGCACTGGAAAAAAAGAAAACTTAATTATTAAATGCCACTAGAAAATCCTTTGTCCTGGTTTGTGGGTAGCTAGAGCACTCTGCTAGCACAGCGCTGTTGGTCTCTGATAGCCTCATCAGGAGCAAGGGCAGTGCTGTGCTGCAGCTGGTGGGCTGTCTGGGCTAACCAGCATGTGAGAGAAGTTCACAGTGTTTAATAACAGCAGCAAATACTCCTGGCAATTAAAAATCATCTGCAGGCTGGAAGCAAAGGGCCACAGATGCTACTGATAGCAGGGCTGTCATTACAGACATAATGCACAGCCCTCAACTAGTGTAAGGCAGCATATCTCCATTTACTTCGTTAGGTCAGCATCACTTCATACCAGTGAAGGGTTTGTCCCATGAATCAGGACCTCTTCTGGTGTATATCTAGGGATTTCTTTGGAGTTACCCCAGCAGAGAATTTTGCCCCAAAGCATTACAGGAATAGAGAAAGTCAACAAGATGAGAAAAAGGGGCTAATGGCTGAAGCCATGAAGTATGAGACGGAGAGAGAAGACATACAGTTTGTTGCTTTGGGTAAGCAAGCTAAGTCTCAAGATGAAAGATATTTTTTTTTTTTAAAATCCTACTTATTAATAGAACGTAAATAAAGACTTGTCTTACATAGCTAAGCTTATCATAGCATTAGACTCTTGGAGTAGGGTCAGAAGTCACAGGAGTCGCACTGGTGTAAATCCAAAACAATTCAACTTCAGTGGAGGAAATGCCTATTACATTAAAAAAAAACCGGTTCTTTCTAGCTCCGTGTTAGAACTTCCAGTCAAAATAGACTTCTTGTTACTAACATTTGCTTTAAAAGACAGCATCTGCATTGAGAAATGAGACTAAGGGACTATGTTAGTGACATGCAGCCCTTGCTCATGTTTAGAGGTAAAGTTCACCACTTTACAGCCACCAGAAGGATTTTGGGAGATCTCCTCATAAAGCTGTGAATACTTTCAGTGAAACCGAACTGAAAGAGCAAAGGAGAGTACGATGCTTCCTTACGAGGTTGTGGAAGTTTGGTGTTTTTTCATTACTTTTTTGTACTTCAGAGCAGCGGCACTTTGGGGGTATGGTTTAGGCTCAGCTCCAACTCTCAGTCAAGTTAACGTGAGCTGGATCGGTTCCTCCGCCACACATAGTTGTAGTCAAGTTCTACGAGGAAACAAGCAAATGTGATTGAACACATGCCTACGCGCATCCTGTGTCCCAGGCGGCTACGGAAAGACCTTCACACTTCTCGTTTTGCAAAATGCAACTCTTCAACCAGCATTTTAAAAAAGCCTTTAAAATGTGAAGCGAGTGGAACTGATACAGAAGTGTCTGGCTGGCTTGTCAATAGCCTGAAACTACTTTTCCCCGAGATGCAAACGACACTGTTCGGTGCAGCGTGGGCTGTTACAGATGATGATAGGGATGCTTCAAGGACCAACATCTGTTACCCAAACAGTCAGCATGGCCAGAAAGGAGGGACATCTCTCAAGGAGATACAGTGTGGGTGTTTATAGGGTGAATTCCCCCTATGCTGTGGGAAGTGCATCTGCGACAAACTATCAGTATGGAGGATGTGTGCGGAAGAGTTAGACGTGAACATGGGCAGGCGTTTAACAAGATATAAATGGTATCCCGGATGTCCCTGGTTGTGTTTTACTGCAGCAGCATTCTGCATTTAGAAAGTAGGAGAAACTGCTCTGGTAAAGTCTAGGCCTAAAAACAAGATTTTTAAATAGGAATCCTAATTTTCCATGCCAGCCCTTTTCCCCCCAAAATCTCTGTAGTGTTGGTTAGACAATTGAGAACTTTCGAGCCTGTGTGCCAAGATTTAGACGTCTTAAAAATCCTTATAGAAACAAGAAGTACTAAAAGTTTTGCTTGGATTTGGTAAATTGTTGTTGGAAATGCACAGGAATTTGGAATAAGACGTTTTGTTGAAGACTTTATATATTAAATAAATGTATTAGGTGTTCTCATATGTGAGTAATATATACATCCTATATGGCACACCAGCGTGCAAGAAAATCACTTTAATAGTTACATCACTGCAAAACCTAGATGTAGAGAAGAGCCTGGGAACTCCTAGCAGATTCTTCTTGGGTTTTTTGTGAAAGAATGTAAAAAACCAGATAGCTGTTGGTCGTGTATAAGAATGAGGAAAATTCTAGTGTAGTCTGAAACATTGACAATTTTTTTGCAGAAAAGACACAGAAACATATGAATTTGGCTATATTAAGCACTTTTTCATAAGTATCTCCGATCAAATGAAGTATTTTGACAGTCTTGAGAACAACATACTTTTATTAAATTGATCTAAAGATTCTGTTGGCTTTGCGTTGCACTGCATAAGACATCCCTCATAGACAGGATGCAACCAACTTAAAGCTGTCAGCAGGGACTGCACTCTGGGCTTAACTGATTACATAAAACATTCAAGTCAATTTAATGAAACAAAATATTTCATTGTGGATGAAATTAACTCAAAATATTTTATTTGAATTTTCCTAATAGAAATGTGTTACTTCGGAGGGGAGTTCAATATTTTCTTGCAGGTAGTAATGCCAGTTTTAATGAGAATTTGGTTTTGTCATGTTATCCTCAGGGAGAATTTCTAAGAGCTCTGCTATGTTTTCCTTAGAAGAGCTAAGAAGGATTGCACTTCTCAAGACCTGCTGGGGGAAAGATCTAGGGTACAACCTTCTGTATCACCAGCGTAGCACCAGACCTTCCAACTAAGTTACAGCAGATTGCAGTACCCCCGCCTGGCTGCGAGACGGGGTCCGGCGGTGGACCTCCGCAGGGCTGTGCATGGGGCGGTGCCTTTAGGTGATTTAGCTCTGCCAGCAGAGTAGGGGTGAAGAGCACTGCAGATGCTCAGCTGCTCTTCAGCAAAGGCAGCTGGAGCTGATGTGACTGAGTAAAGAGGATTTCTTTCGAGCCCATTGGGCCTGGGGTGATTACTGAACACTACAATCAGGGTCTTTTTCTTTTTTTTTTTTTTTTAAGTTTGATTGCCCTCGCATGAGACTGGAAGGCAGAGAAAGGGCTGTGGCAGTACAGATTCCTATGATCTCCCCTTGCCATGTAATCAGAAGAGCTCTGCAATTGAATATTTCACAATAATCACTGCATTTTCAATGGGGATGATATAAAAGCACATATCAAGGCCTCTGGCTGACAAAAGCAGAATACAGAGGGAAAATATGAAAATAGCAACTTACTTCAGCAATAAAGAGGGTATATTTTATACTGCAGTTTTTCTTTTTGTTAAATCATGACTTTCTAGTAAATGACATCCCAGAAGATATTTATCAAAGCAGGAAAGCACTAGAAAGGAGCACCCTGCATTCACTTTAATATTTCTCCTTTTCTTCTGACATTTTCTTGCCTAGAGATCTAATTCCATTAAATATGTACATTTTTGACTGGAAGACTTCTTCATGTATCTTTCAGATGAATCTTAAAAGTACATAAGGTCTGTAGGGCAGGTTTTTTTAAGTGCAAATGAGGTGCACGGTAGAATATTGTCTATGAGGCTTTTCAAATTATTTATATTCCTGCAGTGCTTTACCTTTCTCTTTCTGTGATAATGATAAGGAAGAAGTAAGACTCCAGTGCACCTTCTGTGGAACACTGTCAAACAACATTAGTCATATTTAATATCTGACATGCAGGAACTTACTTTGGTTGATCTCCATTTTTATTGGCTTTATTAGACATTATCATGTCTGTAACTTTCTCTGAGCCTATAGCGTATCGAAGTGTTAAAACCCGTTAGGCCCATGATTGGCCAGTGTTAGAGCCTTGTTACGCTCTTGTGAATGGATATAAATTAACATTCCCTCATTAAGCCTACTTTGCAGTACATGTGCATCTGCTGTAGGAATAATGACAGCTAAATACTCTGTTGGCCCCCAGCCATGGCCACTTGTGTCGATCTCCTCCAGCCTTCTTCTGAACCTGTGTAGAGCTGGGCCATGGCAGTGCGTGGAAAGACGTGCACTCCAGGTCACTTGGGCACTGTGGAGAGTGCTATGGGGGCTGATTAGGTCGCTGCTTTTCCCGTTCCACCTTTGAAATAACGACCTTATGCTGTGTTAGAGGCCACTGTGCTGTAAGAGTTGCTGCTTCAGATTTGGTATAAAGCAAAGGTGCTGGCCATTTGCAGCCATTAAAGATTTCATTGCTTTCTCATAAGAATTTGAGTTAAGAGTGTTAATCCTGGTGTCCCAGCCAAATTGCTACTCAGGCAATTATAATCTGCCTAAACAGTTGCCTGTATTGCTGCGAGTGTCACCCTCCTCCCATTGTCTTCGAGCCTCTCGAGCCTTATTTCAGATCCCGCATTTGAGTAACTTATCCTCACCCTTGTGCAGTGGCCCTAGCTGTGCTTTACCAAGCAATATACAGAGCTATGCTGACGTAAAGATTGCGATGGTGAGGCTTTGCTTTCCTTGCTTGTGTTGAGAAGACATTCAGTTAATTAAACTTATGCAGAGGAGGGAGGGTCATCATCAGGGCTAAGGATTGACAGAGTAATCTGTTAAATCCCTGGCAGGAATCTGAGAGCTGAGTAAGTCTTTGCAAAGCTTTTGCTCAGCCAAATGTTTATACCTTCCCTAGCGTTACCTAGCTATAATACCTCCAAAAATTTGTGTGGTCAAGGGCTATATGAAATAGGAGGCCATCTTCAGTCCACAAATTCTGAGCTACTTGTTCCTATCCTAATAAATATAGCAAATTGTTCAACAGAGACTCTCATTCTCCTGCCCTGGCTGTGGCTACTTGTGTGTTCTTGTATCTCATCAGCTCTCCTCTCAAGATCTCCTAGTTCTTCTGTCATGTTGCAGACTTTGTTTTGCTGCCCCTTTTATTGGTTACTTCAAACGCTCATTTTCTCTTTTCTCTCTTGGACTCTTCCTTAAAGCCATATTTGCAAATAACCTCCTGTTGTGCTTAATGCCTCCTACGTCTGCCGTTGTGGGTCTCACCTGGTCCAGCACTATGGCGATGTGTCACAGATTTGAAGCGCGGTGTGGAGGCCTGTGAAGGTATCCCCCACGCAAAGCAGGTGCTCACACTTACCTTCTTTTAAAAGATGGAATCTGCTTCCCCTCATATGTTGGTCAACTCTACTGAGAAGAAAGAAATAGCTCTAGCAAGTTATCTTGCCAGTCCCACTTAAATATCTGTTCTTCAGATAATGAACAGCTCTCCCACATGTGAGCAGCAGCTACTAAGATGAGCAAGGTCCGTGGAAAATGTTTCTCCTGAGTCTCTCATATTGTTGCACAGAAGTGCAAGTGCCTGTGGGGATGGTTGCACTAACTGCATATATATATATACAAGAAATTGTATATATTGAATGAAATACAGGAAAAATCAGGACTGTACCTAGTCCCAGAGACTTGAAGTATTTCTCTCAGAGCTGATACTTAGCCTTTTCCAGGAATTTAGTTTACTGTTTGCTTGCAAGTTGCAGAATATAAATAAGCCTCATTTATGGTCACCATTGAGAAAGCCTAAACCCCAAATAATTGACACCAGTGTATTAAAATGTGGCACATACCCAGTGAAAAACAGTACCTGTATACAAACTCTGTAGCTTTGTGGTTGCTCTTGGAGTTCAGCTCCATGTTGGACTTGGAGCTTGAAAGCCTGGGTGAATTTTGGTTTCCACCTTCCCCAACAAAACTCCTTTTGTTCCTCATCCTTGCATATGTTGTGTTGCTGTTGAACTTCATTCAACTGGTAATCTGCTATGATAATATTACCTTCACCTCACATTCCTGAAGTGGTTTTGGACTGGTGAGTGCTCTCAGCTTCCTTCACCTTCTCCTTCACTTTTTTTTCCCTTTTCCTTATTTCCCTTTCCTTTTCCTTCTCCTTTAACTTCTTTTCTACCGTGTGGCTAATTGGTCCCACATCTGGAAGGAAATATCCACTTCTGCTCAGATTTCTTCTGGTTCCCTGGTTGAAGGAGGATACTGCCATTCATCACTGAAGTCAGACCCTGAATAAGATGCTGCTTCGTCCCTCACTGCCCAGCTCAACCTCTTCAGAAGTCTGTAGGCTTATCCTATGTTAAATACGGTCTTCTCCAGTATTGCCAGCCAGTTTCTGCTGTAGTAAAACCCTCAGCCCTGCAGCCCACTGAAATCCTAAGCCTTCTTTCTTGTAGGCCTGTCTTTCCTGAAGTTCAGAGCAGTGGTTGCCTTTCTTTAATTGTTGGTTTGTTGTATGGGACTATTTCCTCTTCCTTAGTCTTTACTTCCAGGTGGCTGCTGTGGTAATTATACATGGCTTTTGACCAAGGTTAGTTCAAAGAATAAGTCATCTAACTTTGGTTGCTGCAAGTTTTGAAAAAGCATGTTGCAGGTGTTGAATTATATCTGAATCTTTTACCTGCTTAAGGAGGTCTTGTCCCTGTTGACTTTGGCAAAGTGTTGTCTGATAGCATCTCCCATCAGCTCGATATATTCCCAGAAGTACTTGAACTGTGGCGGTTTTAGTTGCTCTGTAATCAGTGGCAGGGATAAAAAAAAAAAGTACCTTTCATTTTAACACTGAGATGGCAAGAATTTCCCCTCCTTGTTTCCTTCCTTTGGCTCCCTGGCTGCTGCTCTCCACATACACACTCCATCCCCAGATGTTTTGATAACATCTCTGCTGATAAGCACTAGCAATACATCAACAAATAAAAGTGCAAAGTAAATAATCACTGTCAGCAGAAAGATACAGTCGAGACAGCACATCTCGAAATATGCAGAGGTGAGAGTCTGTGATCCCTTGAAGCATCAGGACCCACGTACACGCTGCCATATGGCTGCAGGCACCTATGGGATCCAGTAAGAAGACTGTCAGCGGTTTTTCATTTGCACTCACATAGCAGGATGCAAGGTGCGTGCATCTCTTCACATCTTCCGTGTAAAACATCTGCAGACAATGGGTGAGGCATTAGCAAGATAAATACGTGGCTAAGCCCCAAAGAGAGAAGGCAGATCGGTGCTAGGAGAAAAAATTAAATTATATTTTATGCCTAACAGCCTAGCACAGGAAACTGGTTGAGAGGGGGAATGATTCCAAATATGACAAGCAGTTCCTTCTGTTCTCACAAGGTTTTCCTTGCCTGAATCTCATCAAGCCTAAAAGGGCTTCTCTAAGGCTTCTTGTCCCCACTAGATAATGGTTTTTATCCTTGTTTTCTTTTGTTCCTACTTCCGCCACTGATAGCAGCCCGAGGGAAGAGGGGTGGAGAAATGCGTTACTTCTGCAAAAATCTTTGTAGGAAGAATAGCCAGAACATAAATGATACTGTTTTGGCTTCAAAAGGGTAAGCAGGTGTCTTAGGAGTCCCAGAAGAGCGATGTGCACGCTTGTACAAACAACCTCCGAATCAGGCCTGTTTGTTATTCACACAAACAGAGTGGAAACCGCCTGAATTCCTCAGTTCCCGGAATTCAGATGGCGCACAATGGCCCGTAATGAACAGCACCTGTGCTTACCTCAATTGCTGCAGAGCCCAACTGCAAGAAGGGCTTTCAAGAATATTTTTTCAATAATAGATTTCGTTATGTCTTTCATAATTGGATTCAAAAGCTCAAAATTTCATTTTGCAACTCGTTCATGAAATTTGTATGAAAAAGTCTGGCGTTTATTCAAAAGAAATACTCTATGAACAAGAAATTGCAAAACAGCCAACTGCTGGTAACTAAGCAGCCAAATTATAGTCCAAGCACTTGGCAAATACACCGTCTTTTTTATTATTTCAGTAATTGAATTTCTGTTAAAGCGTGGAGCATAATTTAACATCAGGAATTTATTTATAATACAATAGTGTTTCAGTAATAAATGCATTATTATTGTCACTTTTAATGGAGTCTTATGTATTCCCTCAGAGACTATGTGGCAGACCGAGACAACCACTGCATCAGTGTTGTTTGTAGACAATTGAATTAATTGGAGACAGGGTCATTAACTCGACCTGAATACCTCTGATTGCTTCTGTAAATAAGGTTAGAGAGCAAATGGCTAATCTTTGTTGTCATTATAGATTCTTTTTACATTTTCACACTGCCTTGTATATTAAGATCATTTTGCTAAGCAGCTTTTCAGGCTGTCGTCGTGTTTACAGTATTGTCTTGCATGGCATACAACCGTAATTGTATCAGACTTACATTTCATTTCCCATATCTATATAAAACACAGTACTAGAGAGAGACCTGTTCTGAATTGCAGCACATAAAAATCATTGGACCAACAAATTAATAAACCAAAATGAATAAGCTGGAGCATTAAAAAATAATCAAATCACAAAACAAAAGTTGATTTTGTTTGCTTTTGTTTGAAAATTCCAACCTGCGAGTCTTGCCAGGGATAACATAGTGATTCCGCTGCTTAGTTGGGAACGTGACCCGCAAGACCAGCGCTGTGTATACCAGCCTGAGTTAAGTGTTATCCCAACTTTTGGCGTGGATTTTCTTGGAAAACGAGCAGCAGGCTGTCATTTAAGCACAGATAGAACACAGATATTTTTCAAGGAGAGCTCCAAAAAAAGGCCGAGAGCACGTTGTTCCATTTCTCAACAACCTTCATGCAGAAAGTAGCCTGAGAGGCCTGGGCAGGCATGCGTCAGGAGCAAGAGACACCCTGAACTTGAGAAGGAGGTCAGGTTCACACTGAACTCAGGGATACCAGCTTGTCATCACTCCAGTATTCCGCCATATACTTGAAAAAACACATTGCTTTCTCAGAAACAGTCTTGTAAGTGGAAGAAAACAGCTGGCAGTGTCTTATTATATGCCTGGTATTTGCATGTATTTCTTTCATTCTAAATTTATGTTCAAGATGGGCTTGAACCCAAACCCCAGATATGCAGTGTGAGTTATCCAAACTCTGGAGCCAAGTGTGGGATCCTGAGTCCATCTGTAACCTAGATGATAAGTGATGTTTTATGAATTCAGATTCAAAAATAACAGCCTCTCCACTTCAAAACTAGCAAGTACAGCTTTCAGCTTCAAATCTCTGCCCATGTCAAACTCCCATTGACAGTCTGTTGGTGCACGAATCCAGCCCGTCTTGAGCGTGGTGGGAGGAACATGCTGCCACACTATGTTTTCTCTCAGCAGCCTCTGCACAACTCACTTAAAAGAACATTTAGGGATGTTGTTTCATTTAAAAAGCAAAGGAGAAAACAAAGCATTGAGTAGATGCTAAGTTGTTCCAGGGTTTTGAAGGCATCATCTGAACTTACAGACTGGCCTTGTAGGTTTTGCTCTGCAAAAAAAAAAAAAAAGGTATCAGCCAAGCAGTGTTATTACTGAACAGGGTCCAGCTTAGTACGGATCTGAAATTCGAGGTGAGCCTTTTAGGTCTGGGCCACAGTGTCCCTACCTCTCCCTGAGCATTTGCAGGGGGTGCAAGTACTGGTGGTGGTCACCTTGGAGCCCTGCTGCAGAAGCAATCAGTCCTACTCAGCCTCTTTAACCATTTGTGCTCCCTTCTGCTGTAGGGGCTGGATTTTGAGCTCTGGCCTTGGTTACTCTAGCTTTATTGTCCATGATATTCCAAATACTGCAGGCAAAATTAGAGAGGATGGGAGGATTTTAATTCTAATGCAGAAAGTACATCAGTACTTCTCAACTTCCCTGCTGGTTTCTGTCATTAACGAGCGAGAGAGCTTCTAGTCTCATACAACAGGCAACCACGATGGCACACTAGAGCATTAGGAGATTGAGGCTGTCTGGGCACATGTGTGAAGAGCACCTTTGCACCTTACTAAAGGAATGATTATCAAGTCGAAAACAGTAAAAAGTTCAAGGGAGATCGAACTTTGCCTATTTACCTCTGTATCCATGAGGGGTTTGGGTCTTCCTGACCTTTGCTTGTTGGCAGACCTTCAACAAATCATTGCTGATACAATAAGCCTTTGTCAGTCTGAGGGGAAATGGATGGCGGTAATGTTGAAAAAGCCATTTCTTGTAAGTCAGGAAAGTAAGTGTCTGGAATGAAAGCTTCTTAGCTGGAAGATTTTTAAGAAGAAATAATTTAACTAATCCTAAAGATCTAAATTATTTTGTCCACATTGAAAAAAAATAGACAAAATATTGCTTTTTTCAACCCCCCATTGACAAAACCCACTTTATACTCAGGATTATGGTCATTCCACTTCTCTTTTCGTGAACCCCTCTTGAGGAATACAGCGTTTGTCCACAGTCCTTTCCAGGTCAGATTTTAACTGCCCCTGCCAGGAGTCCCACTTCCCCTCCACCCAAATTAAGAAAGCAGGAGTGTGACAGAGGGGATAAAGTATGGAAGTAACACTTCAGGAAGGCATCCAGCGTTGTAACTGTTCCTTCTGGCTTAGTCTTTCCCATTTAAACCAAAGCTGGCTCCAACCTTGTCCCCAGCATGCACACAGGCAGTGCAGTCCTATTCGCGGTGTTTCAACTTGACTCGCACAGAGCTCCGTCCTGAAGATGCTGAGCGCCACCAGCTCCCTCTGAGACATGTGTGCCCTGCCTCCCTCTGTTTGCCCACCACATCCCAGCAAGCAGGTGCAGAAGCTAATAGGATCTTCCCTTTATTTTGGTGCTGATGAAAAAAGGCTGGAAGGCAAGATTTTCAGCAAGATAAGGTTAAAAAATTAAAGACTGTTTCCTTTTGCTGTCTTTCAAAATAACGAGCATAGAAAATTCTGTTTAAAATAGCTGAGCCTTTTGACTTAAAGGGTTTTCATGTTGAAGATTTAAGATGTCAAGTTTAAACATGACACTGATAGTATTAGGCAAAGTATGAGAGCAGATACTTGTAGGAACTGTCATTTTTTCTGACTGTTTATTAATGGCCCTTTGTGATTTATAGTGAATGTTGTGAAGGATCTTCAGGTCCATTTATCACTCAAAAAAGCACCTTTATTCCTTAATACCTACGTGTGTCATAATTAAGAGTGGATGCTGCTTAAAGATTTAGCTCTGTTCTTAACATAAGATCCTTCAAGATGCTATTTAATCCTAAATAGATTTAATACCTCCTTTTTTTTAATCTGTAAAGCAGCGTATTATGTAACTGGCAAGAACATAATGAAAAGGAACTCACTTTAGGCAGAACTATAGAAAAGGTTTAGATTTTCACTCCAAATGGGATTTTTCACCCCATTTTAAAATAAATTGTAGGCACCTATGTTTCAGCATTCAGCTTTATTAATATTTTACTAGACAGGTTTCTCCTTGTTCAAAAAACAAGTCATGTGTGCTGAAGTACCTCTTTATATCCATGAAAGGATCTGGTGGCGTGTCATAAATTCATCGTGTGCCTTTAGGAATACTTCTTTAAAAACTATTTCAGAGTAATTGCCCATTATTAATAATGATGAGTCCTTTTTACTATTATGGCAGTAGCAGTGAAACTAAGTGTCTGCTTGTGGATTTCATTAGTGTCTGTGTACTTCTGTGGCCCCTGTTATCCTACAACTTAAATCTGAAGAACGTAAATATGCTCGGAGTTCTCTTAATGCTGTCTGTATTAAAAATAAGGAAGAAGTGCCAGGAATTTAATTATTTTGCCCGTTAAATCCCAGAGTGACACAAGAATCGAACCAGTTTTCTCAAGTGTCAGCCCGGTGCTATAACCACAGGGCTGTCTTTCCTTACAAAGGTGCAATAGTCATCTCCACAGAGGTGGATTGTATGTGTCTTAATCATTTGAGCACATGCCTATGAGCCACACCATGCCTCTAACACCAATCCGGCTGTTTCGTGCTTTGTACGGTGTATGTAATGCATGGAGGTTGCTACCAGTTTGTGAGCAGCTGAAGCTCATTTAGGAAAATATTACCCAACCTGTTTTGATTGTACTCAGTATTTATCTTTGCCCTTTTCTGCACTGCTAGTTTTACTCATCATGCTCCTGACAATAGCCCAGATGGAGCAATCTTGGGCCGTTTCTAAAGAGAGTGGCTTTAACAGGCTGCAACAGACAGTTCTGCCGTCTGTGGCTTGCAGAGACTCATGTTCCCGGTTCATCCTCTTTGCTCTGGTCTGGAAGAGGTTACACTGCTGATCTGCTCCCAGGAGATTCCCCTGGAGAGTAAATTCTCAGACCATTTCCTGAGCTGATGTTGTGCCACTTGTATGGAGCGCGGAGGTGTGAATGACTGCATGTGTGCTGGAAAGCTCTGGAAAATCAGGATATGCCTTTTGGCACCTTTTCAAGCTCAGAGGTGTTGTCTTATACGGGGAAAGAAAAAATCCTACTTCCTCATGTTTTGTGTCTGCATGGTTGCTCAGGATAGTAAAATTAGCTTTCCTCAGATAGCAGATGAGACTGGAAATGTTGAGGATTTGGAGGTGTCATGTGGATCCATCCGCAGCCTGCATTCTGTGTTCGGTGAGAACTGAAGTAGAACTGAGTTAGATCGAGCAGGGTAGGTCATTTACAATGCTATGTGTCCAAGTTTCTGCTATACATGAATGAGAAACAAGCCAACACTTTGTTTTTAGAGGTTCGCTTTGGACATTTTTTTTAATCATGACCACACTTGGACTTTCTGCTGAAATAAGTAAAATACAAGTGTGAATAAAAACATTAAAAGCCATTTTATGTTAACTTAAAATTATAAACAGTGGAGGACTGAGTATGTACTTCTAAACATTCACAAAGTGTACTGAAAGATGCAGTATTCCACATTTCCTTTGTGGAAAATAAATAAGTTTCTGTCTATCAATACTCATATCCAGCTTGATTCAGTGAGGCAATATTGATATAATAAAATGGTTCTATTTATATCAAATGAGGCCCTTTGGAATCTCACAGTAAGAGTATTCTTCCAGATGCCAGACAAACAGTAGCACATCAGGGCATAGTACAAATTACGCGCTCTGACACTTGAATCCATTCACTAAAATATTGTACATCAAAAAGTCTACATACGTTGCAGTCCCTGAATAATATCATGCTCACAAAATTGTTTCCAAACTCTGAGGTGAGCAGGGTGATGCATGCACAAATCATGGATAAATATTGCTTTTAATATGCAAAATCCCCTTCTCTTCCATGCCAAGTGTCTATGAGAGTGCTGTGAAATTGGAAGGAGAGCGATTACCATACCAATAGTTGAGAAAGTTTTTTCTGTGCACCGTTAGCGATGTGCCATTACAATTCCTCCTCTGTTTGTTTTTTATCATTTCACAGGCAGTTCAATACGTTATACCTGTTCTTTATTGCAGGTGTCATAAAGAGCCAGGACTTAGTGTAGCCCAGGAATAAAACCCAGAAAAGGGTCAGAATAGAATAGCAGAAGCAGTGCCATGGTTAAAGTCACACTGCAGACATATATACACAGTTCCACCCCGGATTTGTGGCTAATGTAATTCTTTATTGGAAGGCTTTGACCTTGTTATGGATTCTTGGCAGCTTTTCCCCACTCTATTCATTACTAATGCAAGCTGTCAATCACTTTAGTTCTGCTTTGACATAGATTGTGGCTCATAGGAGTTAGCTCTGACATTCTTTTTATTTCTTTCATCTTTACTATCCTTTTTTATGGTCTTTAAAGCTGGAAATATAAAAGGGTTATATGTATATGAAAAAATCTGTTTCAGTAACTCTATCAACCTTGTTATAAACAGTCTTTGATTAAAACAGTTACTTTTGAACACAGTAAAATGAGAATGTGGCTTTTTACGTACAGCATCTTGTAAATTACTCTCTCCCTCAAAATAAATCAGAACTCCTGTTTGCGTTACAGTGTTCAGGATTGATACAGGCAGATCAGCTGCCACATCCTGAATTACATATTGAAGAGGTTTTCCCTTTCCATGTGTTTTGACATGAGAGTGCCATCATAAGTGATGTCTTACTACGCGTGCTAACGTTAGCTGAAGTAACAATTTCCACACCTTATTTCATCTCACTGACCTAGGTGCTGATTAATATTTTAAAAGGGCTTGATAGACGTTTTCAGTTCCTGTATCAACCTGATCTTTGAAAGTTTAGATTTGAATCCTACCAGCCTGATGATAAATAATTTAATACTAACAAATGGAAAGGCAGTGAACAAGCAATCTTTTTCTCTAAAAAGCAATCTGATGCCAGTCAAATATAAGTTTGAAGATATAGATATGAACAATTCATTATAAAAAAATGGCAGCTCCCTTTCAAATGAGAAGAGAATATTACTTCCTAGTAATGGTATAAGAATAGAAGTAAAACTTCGTTATTGAACAGTTATGGTATTAAATTCTGACACTAAATATTAATTTGCTAGGTGCTGCTCTATTATTATCTGCTAGAATAATGAAGCAGCCTTCTTGAACATTGACACAGAGCTCAGTGAGCCCAGTGACTCCTAGCAATGCCCCTCAGGTTCACGGTTTTTCTGTAGAAATAGACTCTGGAGGAGAGATTGGGCCAGCTTCTCAAAAGCTGAAGGCGGTTTGTTCCTCTAGCTCTCAGAATAAAGTGTAGTGCGTGGGAGAACAGAATCCTCCCAAGAGTAAGTGTTACCATCTACTCTGGCAGATGCTGTAGTGTGATTGTAACTTACAAAAGTCTTACTCAGAGCTGGGTGCTCACTTTTCCGTGCCCTGTGCAATCAGAGTCTTTGTTCTGAGGAATGTGCCAGATTGAGGCCAGGCAACGTAGCCTCTCTTTTACTCAGCAGGGACTGATGCACAGATGTATTTTCTTCTTGAACAAAAAGCAAAATTCATCCAAGACCCAATCCAGTGCCTCAACAGGATGATCAACTACTCTGTCAGGACTGTAGTCACTTTTCCAGCATAGACCTTCCCCTTTCCAGATTTCATTGGTTGAATTTTCCCTAAAAATGGGACTGTGCAGTAAAGCAACCTTTGTAGAGTTCTGCTTCTCGTGGAAATACGTTGCTAGCATTGAGGTACTGTTGACTAACAGGTCAGTTCCCATCTACGAGTTCCCACTGCTCAGCAGCACTCTGCTTTCTCAAAGTTTATGTTTTGATTTCTGGGTAGAGCAATGGAACAAGTGGCCGATTCATCGTTACCCTACAAAGGAAGGGTTGGAATGAATAAACCTATTGTTGGAGGGCACCATCTATTTGCCAAATTCTCTTCACAGCAATTAACATGACTACGTCTAATTGGTGAAAAGTTCAGGGAGATAGCTAAGGACCTGTTAGGAAATTTTGTTCCTTGGTGAATTTTACTGCAGTAGTCTGAATTATACAACTTTCTTTTACATATGTATTTACAGGGTAAGACGTTTATTATTTTTCTTATTAGAGCTTAATGAGCTTTAGTATTTCACATTATCTTTGTTGTAACTACCAGGTTTTGTCTTGCAAATAATTTATTACAACAGTAGACTAAATGATGTGCTGAAAATAATATAATAGTCTAGATGACAACAACAAGAAAAAAGCATAAGCCACATGTTGGGCCTTCAGTTCTCCAGGCAGCATAATAATCCAGACACATAATAATGCATTGTCTGCTGTAATTGGCTTTGGAAAAATAGCCCATGAGTTACAAAACAGACAAGCGGCATGGAGACATTTAAATTTAGGCAGATCACCCGTACCGGTGAACTGCAGTGAAAGAAGAATTGTTGGTGTGTGATGAGCTTCTTGCAGTTCCTCACCAGGAGCCATCAAGTGCCACCAGGAACCGGCAAGTCTCAGCTGCTCTGTAGTTAAGCTTGAGCTCAACAAGGGTTGAAAACCGCTAGCAGGTACTGGTGATACTGGTGTTTGTCCTCAAGACATTTCTCACCTCATACTTTGTGCCCATGCTGTGCACAATCATGCTGCCAAGCAAGGGACAGGGGAAGTGCTGTGTGCTGCAAAAGTAGAAGGGAGGTAGGTGAAAGAGCTGCAGAAGAGCTTTCTTCCAAATTGGTTCCAGATGTGTGGGTCTCTTCTGTCTGCTCCATTGTTTGATAGCAGGGAGGAGACCAACTCACCAGTCTGTAGGCAACTGAAGACATCATCCTGGTTCTCCTCCCACCTACAGTATGGGTGTCACTCCAGTGTCTCCCATCTCCGTGACACAGGAGAGGCTACTTTGGAGAGGGGTAAGCAGGCACTAATCCATCTGGCCTGAGTAACAGGGATCCTTGCTGCTAAGTCACGTGTGTATTTTTCATCCCGGATAGCCCACCCGTGGCCAGGGCTCTGGGTCAGAGCCGAGCATGTCTGACTGCTCTGCAGGATTCAGCTCGAGTGGCTGAATTCAAGGACTTGGAAAATGGGGAGAACAAAATTAAAATAGGGGTGAAACTGATGTTTCCATTGACCGTAGAGAGCCCTCGCCCTTAGAGGATGTGACTGAGAGTGAGGATGATTGTAATACCTCTGATGTTTGCTTTGTGTGTTTGGATTGCAGGCTCTTTGGCCCAAGGACTGTGTCTCATCATGTATTTACACAGATCCCAGCACAGCAGGTCACTGGTCTCAGTAGGGGTCTCCAATCTCAAGTGATAATAATGAACTGGCTTTCTTCTAAGTGTTATTTACCCAAACAATACTCTGTTCCATTGTGCAGCATTGTTTTTATTAATATTTTTTTTCCAGTCCAAATGAAATGAAAACATTGTCCACCCAAACACTGAGGAATAATATGAGTGCTCATCTCCTGCTGGGAAATAAAAATTCAAGAGTTTCAAATACCAGTGCTTCCTGCCCCATTTAGTCACTCTGAGGACTTATGTCTGATGATAAAATGCTTTTAAATCCATTTTAGACCTTGTCCGGGCTGGCATTCCTTGTCCGGATCTTAGCAACACAACAAAGCTTGCTTTGAGGCAGCCCCCAGTTCATGTAGTTGATACTTGTGTGAAGAAGCCCAATTTATTTGTACAGCAGCTGCTTGCATGCACATTTGCAGAATCTATCCCAGCATCTTTTAAAACACGATTTAACTTTAAAGCTGAAGAAGTCTTTGAGAAGAGTGCAAACCAACTTGTTCTTCTGAACTAAAAGACTTTACTTAAAGAAAAAAACCCAGAAGACAACCCAGAATCTCTCCACTAAACCCATTTTATTGGAAGCAAAGATTTTTTTTTTCATGCATGTGTATGTGAAAGATCTGTATATTTTCTTGTGTTATGCTGAACAGCATTATTAGATGTTGATTGTGCATGTAGCTGTGTGCGAGATCTCTCTCTCTTTAGTATGGTGAGATGCTAGGAAAGGCATGTTGGGTCTTATCTGATTGTTTCGCGGAGCGTACAAATGCTTCTACTTTAAAAACGTAGATCAGCAACGATGCCTTCAGCATGAAACCGTCCAGTGTAGCCAAGACATAATTTTATTATCCCAGATGAAAGACAAATATGACCTCATTGTGTTTTGTATGAAAAACATTATTTTGAGTCTGTCTGGTTCCTGCAAGCTTGCTGAGCTGGGTTATTCAGTGATGTTTGGCATATGATAAATTTCTGAGGCTGGTGTGCAAAGAAAGAAAGAAAATAAGGCCAGGCTGGAGAAGCCATCTATCTCCATGGTTTTATTCTTGCCCTTTGAGTTCTTTGTCAGACAGTTGCAGTCTGCTACAGTACAACTCCAACACATCCCAGCTACAGCGTCAGTTCTCTTCCAGAGTGCTAAAAGACATAGGTTGTGTTTAAAGGCTAGAAAGGTCTGGCCTTAGCTGCTGGGCCACTGCCTTTTCCTTCTTTCTCTGTTATAGGAGGTGATATGCTTTAGATCAGTTATCTTAATGAGAGCAAACTCGCCAGCACTGACGAGAGCATTTTCTTAGGCAGATCTGCACAGATGCTGAGCAGCCCCACACGCATCCTTCTGCATGGGCATCCACCACCCCAAGCAAGATGCTTCGTCACTGCAAGAGTCCGGTGCAGGTTTATATGCCCTGCTACAAAGGTGCATTAATTCCCTGCAGGAGCGGGGCCGCAGGGGACGTGGCTGATGCCCCACCAGCTCCGTGCACCCATGGGCCCTGCTGGTGTCTGCAGGACCGGCAAGTGCCAGGCAACTGTATGTTGTTTCATTTTGGTAATTTAGAATGGAATTGGTGTGTTTGCCTCAGTTTGGGAATCCTTAAGGTTTTTTCTAGTTTTTTCTTATCCTTTCTTCTTTGGAAACAATTAGAATGAAGTAGGGAAAACTCAGTTTTCATCTACTTTTAGTGTTTTCCAAACAAATAGGAAATATAAGCCCAAAATTACAAGATACTGAATTGAAAGGCAAATCTCTTACAAATGCATTAACTTTTTCTCCACTCTTCTGTTTCCTTGTTTCCTGTAAAGAGGAAGTGAAAAATTTATTTCCGTGCACTTTCTTGAGCTTCACGGAAAAGGGGGGATAAAGAAAGAAAAACAAGTGCACAAATGGTTTCCAAAAATAATGACATTAAATACAAAGATCCATTTTTAGAATCAGTAATGTTTAGTTTTCCATAATACTTTTGGAAATACCCGTATTTTTAAAAGCATCTGTTCTTTTGATTTACCTGCTACTTCTTTTTGAAGTTTTAAGTAGCTCTGCTTGAGTCAGTTGAGTGAAGAGCCTCTCGAAGAAAAAAAGAAAGTATATGCAGTTAATGAGCAACAAAGTTAGTGATCTGTAGCAATTACCCAAGTGAGTAATTTTGTTTCATTAATGCACCCTAAAGCACCAAGCTGTTTTGTCAATGGGCACTGCAGGGCCATTGCAATGCTCAAAGAGACAGTTATGTTACCAACCGCGGTGTAAGGGATGGGTTTACCAACAAGGGGGGAGAGAGAAAGTAGCTTAGCATAAGAAGAAAATTAAAGACCATCTATTATTGTCACAGAAGCCAATGGCAATACTTGTAAAGACTTTAGCAGAGCAGGGTCACACATCAGTTTTTTCTGGCTTTTCCAATTTTCAGGTTCTTGGTTACTGCTTGGCTTTTTGGAGGGCATGTTCATGCACATAGCATCTCAGTTTGAAAGGGGAAGGATGGCATGTACCTCACTCACTCGAATCCATCTCAGAGAGAAGTAGAAAAGCAAATAGAAACAAAGGGAAAGCTTTATTATATCTTCTAGGCATCTCTGGATCACTCAATATGGGATACACACAGCATATGATATATTAAGGTGCGGTATTGAATATCCATAAAGCGGTACTAGCAAATGGTGTCAATTTTCAAACACTTTGCTTTGTCAGCTTCACGAATTTAAAATCAATCATCAAAAAGCCTCTGTATAGATCACCTGAAGAGATATAAAACCTTATGGTTATCTGCCTGACAAAAATGTTGAAATTAAAGATGAGTTTATAAAGACTCAGAGTGGCAGAATTCTGTAGTGCTGAAAACTGGGGTCATCCAACCTCTCAATTTAGAAATAAATGCTGAGGAAAAACAATGACACCCAGTGCACTGCTAATAAATACATCTTGGAGGACAGTTGAACACACAGAAAAATAGATTTCACAGAGAGGCTTATTTTCAGCATGAATGCCATTTTCTCAGTGCATTATCATAAACAGGAGAGAAAAAACAGCTATAAATAAAGAATTCTCGGGCAGTCCCTGGAGACTTGTCAAAAATGTGTAGTTTTGGTATGCTGCAGTGTAAAAGTATTCATTAAAATTAATTTTTAAAATGCCCTGTCCAATATTAGTTGCCTGATGCCCTTCCTGTGATTATAAATTATAAATGAACGGGCAAAAAATGAAGAAACCATGATTCTATTAATGAATTATTTAAGTGCGATTGTTAGTTTTTGCAATCATTGGGCTAATAAGCTCAGGATTGTGACACTGAAGTGTTTCTTATCTGAGGGTGAAGATGATGGTAACGTTATTAACACCATTATCAGTGTGTCCCACGAAGCATAAACCCAACCGGCTCCTTTGGTGTCTGCACAGTGGCATGGCCGCTGGAGCTTTCAATGGGTTGGTACTGCAGGAGAGGGAGTTGACACTGAGGAGAGTCGGTGCCAGCGGGATTCACTGGGTGGCTCTCCCCAGACAACGCTTTAAAACGCTTTAAAAAAGACAAGCAGCATATTGACACGAGAGGATCTTCTCCCCGCAGCAGCCTGCCAGGGCCAGCGACACACACGACTGGCTTGGCCCATTCCAGCGGTGGCTCCGGGAGCTCCAGCGAGTCCGAGAGCAGCTCTGAGTCCGACTCCGACAGCGAGAGCAGCTCCAGTGACAGCGAGTGCAACGAGGAGTCACGCAGTGCCACGCCGGAGGTAAAGCCACAATCTCAGCTCCTCCCCAGTGGGGCTCAGAGGGGGAAGCATGGAAGGGAGTGAAATCCTGCTCCCTGTTAGGAAAATGTTGGAGTTCCATTCAGTTTGATGCTGTCGACTTTTTCCTCCCTTTAGTTTTATGTGTATGACCCACATACTCATCCTAGCTTTTGGAAGAATCCTTCTGGCCTACATTTGAATTGCTTTAAAGAAATATTTAGATTTTTGCCAGTAGCTAGAGAAGATTTTGTTGACACAGTATTCAGCTGGGACTAAGGAAAGGCAACATGACAAAACTATGTCTTCAGGGACCAGCTAAACTTTTTAGTTGTATTAAATTTCTCCAGGGCCACATTGTAAACCAGATAAGGAAGCCTAATTAACCATAAATACTCCATAAATACTCCCATAAAACTAGCAGTCACTACTAGTTGACTGAAATAAAAGGGTACGTTAAAAAAGTTCTCATTTAAAGGGAAAGCATTGCTTCTGTTTGAGATTTGTTCCTTGTCCTTCCTCTACCTGCAGCCTGAACCTCCCTCGACAAATAAATGGCAGCTGGATAAATGGCTAAATAAAGTGAACCCCCACAACAAGACCATCATCAACAATCAAAATGAGCCTCACGGGGAGAGCAGCTCCCAGGCCCAGAGCAACCAGCAGGCTGAAGGGCCAAACAAAGGGAAGCTCAACAGCAGCCTGCCCCCAACCGATTCCAAAGACCGGGCGATCCTTAGTCCCATCCGAGAGAAAGCCAAACCGCGGGTTGCCCAGAAAACCCCAGAGGCAAAAAGCTCCAAGCAGAAGTCCCCAGCTCATAATGAGCCAACTTCACAAAGGACTACTGGGAAAAAGCAACCCAAAAAGGTAGAAAGGACTTCCAGTGTAGAAGAGTATAACTGGCCCAAACCAAATAATACCAGCAACACTCCCAAAGAAAAAGACACACAGGAACCCCCCGAGCAGCCAAAGGTTCGAACTAAAGCAGCAGTTGGGAAGACCGCTCCAAGGAAAGAACCGCGAACTAGCACAGGTCTCACTTCAGAGAAGAAAAAGTACAGAGGCCCCAGCAAAATTGTCCCTAAGTCCCGGGAATTCATTGAAACAGATTCATCTACTTCTGACTCGAATACAGACCAGGAGGAGAGCCTGCAGGCTAAGGTGTTGCCAGCGTGCACTGGCTCTGGCAATGGCGTCAAAGTGAAGGACTCTGGCAGTAACATCCTCAGCGTAAGTAGTTTAACTAGCAACAGCAGCAACACGTCCATCGACCAGACCAGCAATGACTTGGAGGAGCAGCTCTTTTCTCCTATCCCAATCGTACAAAACGAACTTCTGTCCCCACTGAGAGAATATGAAGAACTCAAATCTCTGTGGGTGAAAATAGACCTTAGTTTACTCTCTAGGATACCTGGACAAGAGCCTTTTGAGACCACACCTGTGAAAAGTGAAACAAGAGAGGCAAATGTGAAACACAGGCGTCCATCTCGAGAGTCCCCTACCCCAGCGGCTGAAAAACCATCCACAAAATCCAAAAGGAAACACAAGGTAAGCCTGTTTCATCGTTTGGAGGAAAAAAAATTGGAGGAAAATGCATTTCTATGCATCCTCGAGGCCAGGACCACAGTCAGTGCTTCCCCACTGCACCTGCAGCAGGGCTGTAAGGAGGCACCCTAACACTGAAGGCTTTATTGTTTTTACAAAGGATGTACATTTACGAGGGCATTACAAATTAACATCAGAAACTAGCAGAAAACAAACTCCAGCTGACAAAATCAATGAATGGTTTTTCCTGAGATTTGTCTTACAAGCTTTTGCACTGCGTTTGCTCACTTAGCCATTAATTTCCAGTGGCTTGTAACCTGCAGAAAGATCCCCAATGAGGGCTTCATATTACTACGGATTCAGCCACACTCAGAAATCATGACTCCTGTTTGGAAGGCAGGATTTTATTGTCTGCAGAATTAAGGCGTTTTCACCACTGGCTTAAACTGGCACAGCTTCATTAAAGTGAACGGAATGGTGCTTGCTTATGCTCCTGGTGAATTTAGCCTTTGTATTGTTTTGTTGTATAAACAAATGTGATTCGTAGAAACATCATTTGCTTAACTAGCTTTCTCGACACAGCTAACTGCAAAAACAAATATATTTTGACTAAAGGCGTTATGTTTTATCAGGTGTTTTATGTTATTGATGCCCAAGGGTATCCTATCTTGTGGGATGTGACAGTGCACTTCAAACTAAATGTTTTTCAGAAAAGAAACTGAAGTTTTATATGATAAATGAATTTTTGTAGTCAGTTTTTCCAGCTGAAATGGTTGTGCTCTGTCGGTCTGTCAGAAGTCATCATAGCATATTTTTTTATACCCCAAATTTTATAAATCATTGTGAATGTGACTTCAGCTGCCTGCTGTAGTAGAATTCTTGAAACCATGATTTTGAGCAGTCCAGCGGTACGAGAGAGTTAATATAAGACAAAGACAGACAATGCCAGGCAGACACAGGGGCTGCACCCCTGCCTACATGAGTCCCTGCACTGGCTCCTTCCCTGGTGAATTAAGTGGAAATAGTCACATGAGTAAACTCAGCAAGTTTTTATTCAATTTATGTTCTAGCTGCACACTAAAGGCAGAGATGTAAGAAGGAAGGAGAAGAGAGGAAAGAGGAAAGGGATGTATAAATGTGCATGCTTATGTGTATGTATAAGTACACAAGAATGTATATTAATTATACAAAAAACCTTCCTGCTGGGTAACTTAGAGGAGTGTCAGCGTGATGGAGATGGAATCTTGGATAAAACATGACTCTGGTATTGGCAACTAACGCGAGGGCTCCCAGAAAAAAAGAAAAAAAAAAGGGTTATATGAAGGTTGGAACCTCACAGTTTCAATCGCTCTAGGACTGTACAAACACAAGCTACACTCTGAAACAACCCTTTCAGTTGCCATATGATCGTTCAGTGCTATCCAAGGTGAAACACACCAGCTAGGGTGACTTGAGGGTATATCAACAGTTAAAACAGCGTAGGGAGAGTCTGATTTGTGTTTCTAAATCATGCTATTAAAAGATTTATTTTAGACATCTACTAGTGGGCTTGAAGGCTGATATGAAGGTTCCAGTGACAGAGCAGTAATCGGCTTTCCTTGTATCATCCTAGTCCAGGCACAAGAGTCATGCATCAGGGAATCTTTCCAAACAAATTTTAAAGCGGCTATCGCTGTTAATGACTGCCTCAGCTCAGCCCTGTAGTCCTTCAGTCCTGTGAGGAATACTTACTGAGGGAAGTTTGCCCATCAACTTCCATTAAGTCAATGAGTGAAAGCTATTTACTTGAGGAAGATTTGGTGCTATCAAGTCATTCCATCTGAATTATTAATTAAATTCCTGTGCACTACAGAAGATAACTACAGCACGAGGCGTTTCGCTTCCTAATTACCTGGCTATGTCACTTGTTATATAACTTCATGTCATGTGTTTGGAGCACGTTTAGCCCTGATTTCAGGTGACTTTCACTTCCCTTAGACCAGACTGCTGCTACTGTAAGGGAAATACATTGAGATTCCTGAGCTCCTCTTTAAGGCAAGTGAAATTGTGCAATGATGCTGGCTCTTTCAAGCTCTACCTTTTCTGTTAAAGCAGACGGAAAGCCTGGATACCTTTGTTGAAAGTAAGAAGCAGCGCCTGGAGGACCCTTCAGCTTCATGCCTGCTCCCACCTTGTATCTCTCCAATACCGAATCACAGATTAACCAGCACTAAAGAGTAAGTTCTTTTTTTTTTTCCCACGTAACATTGATGAGGGATTTCACGGTACTACTCTACAACTGCCTTTGCTCTAGAGCCGGACGGGCTTTACAGCCCATAAGCATAAGTGACCTGGCATTGCTATTCTCATCCATCAGGAAGAGGATCCACATGGTTTGGGATGAGATTCATTCACCCTTCTGATGGACTGCAGGATTTCAGAGTGCCACCACAATCCTGGTGTACTCTTCCATCCCCATACTGCAGCCTTCCAATGTTCTTTTTTGCCCCCATCATCCTTAACCTCTATGGTCAGAGAATCTGACTAAAAGTGGGCTTTATTTGATTGCCTGGAATTTATTTTTTTAAGATCCTTTTTGTAAGAGACAGTTCTCAGTTTTATTGAATGAAACAGTGACTTTGCTGTTCACTTCAGCCCCTTTTATTCTTTAACGGTGTATACAGCAATGCCAGGGGTGACCATCCTAAATGTTTCAGACATATGTGCTTTTTTATTTCAGCAAGCATAGAATCAAATAGCTGTGCCTTTCAGAGTGTCTTTGAGAGATGGCTATAATGCTTGAGCAAACAGGCGCCACGTAAATAATGATTCTGATTAGTATAATCACAAGATTAACATTCTATAAATAGCCAAAGTCCAATTCCCTCCTGTCATCAATTTTCTGCTTTTATGATTTTGAGATGAGGCACTTCTTTCTGCTTCACACTAGGACAAGCAAAGAATCAAACCTGCCATGTGCTTCTGAAAAGTTTGATTGTAGTACTATTTAAATTGAGAAAGAAAGTTCAAAAATAATCTATGAAATAGCACACACATTTTAAAATCCATAAAGAAGGTTGAGCTTTATTTTATTTATACTGGTGTAATTATGGAGTAGCTTCAGTCCTTGAACTAACCCCTCATTCTGCCACTGAGAAAATCAGTTTGAGTCTGGAAAAGGCAGATGAGTTGAAAGTCACAATGTGATCTGTAACATGTTGCACGTTTGATAAACATCATGATGGGTGTTGCCTGATTGTCATTGCTAGAAATACAATGGACAGAGATATATTGCAGAGGGAATCAAAGATTACCCATCCCCAACACCTCCACAATCCATTAAAAAAATCTTTCTATTCTTGTCGCTAGCAAACCCTAAGGATCCACCCCCAACCTGATGTTTCTTAATTTGAGCTTGTTTTCCAGGTCATTAATTTGATTCCTCAGAGCTTTCAAGCCTTTGGTATTCTCTGTTAAAATATAATTGTGTCCATCAATAGTTATTTCCATATGCTGACTTTTCCTCTCATCTGCATCAAGATTTGAAACAAAATTTTCTGACATCTTTGCCACTGCAGTGATTGAGACCTGGATCACACTGCGTTTGTTATTAGTCTTCTGAGTTCACTTGAAACCAATGCAAGATTGTTTGATAATTCAAGTCTTCTACTCCCAGAGACATGCTATGGAATATAGATCAACGTATTTCCCAAAAGATTAAGGAGCTGGCTGAACTGTGTGACAACAGATTTTTGGAGAGCCTGATTGTTTTTAAGCATCGGGAGTGGTTCTGTTCTCTGGAGGGTTAAGTAGAGTCTTAAGGGGAGTCAGAAGAAAGGGGAAGCTGAAAGTGCACTGTCAAGGGCATGGAGGGAAATAACTCTTCAGTAGTAAAAGGTTGAAAGAGGCTTTGCCATTTGCTCCTTTATTCCCAAAGGTTCTGCGTTTTCCTTCAGAACTCCTAAGTCTCTGCGTAAGGGCTATGAGAACCGAGGGTGATTCAGCTACGGGTGTGATGACAATGTTCATCCACTAAGCTGTTACATCCCATGGTGTGGAGGAACCTTAGGTCTCACCTGTTAGAACTTGATCCCTACACCAACAAGCCAAGTTCCCCAAGGCAGACTGCAGAGACTTTCATTGGGGTTTTTTATAGATACAAGAGCGTTTTAACAGAAAGACCATGATTTCTGGGCCAAAATTTGGAGGCATTCAGGCGTCTGGAGGAATCGGTGAAAGGCCACGCCTGTGCTTTTGCAGCTCCCTCTGCTTGTCTAGCTGTTGTTTAGGCATTTGAATACATTTCTCTCATAATCTTTCCCTAAATATATGGGCTCAATAAAGCAAGCAAAGACTTATCATTAATTTTTAAAGGGTTACGTGTCTAATATCGCAGTTATATGCCTAATTTCCACAAGTTTCTATGAGTACATGTGTGATTTGATTGTAGAAATTGCAAATGGTCAGTTGTGAACTTAAAAGCTTTTTGCAGAACCAAAGAGCTGGTTTGTATTATGTAGTCTTTGCATAAGCAATTTGTTCTCTCTCTGTTCCCTCCCTCACACACTCTGGGGCTGATGCCTTTTCCTAAATCTGACGTGACACTTATAATTACTCAAACTATTGCCACTGTATTTTACTTCTGATATTTCACACCAAATGAAGGAATAGATGACACGGGATCTTGTTCAAAGAAATCGTAGTAATTTCTTGAAACACTGCTGTGAGGCTAGATTTTTGTAAGATCAGCTGCACATTTTGCGGCAGAGGATTATTTATGTATTTACTTGCTTGCCAGAGCAATTTTAGTTTCAGCATTAACTGTATGTGCTGCTGAATACCACTTCTATCTGAACACCTGGTTGGTAGATGCAGTCCAGACAGAGCACTATTCGCCAGCCTCAGGCAGTTTGTAACAACACAGAGAGTTATTTGCTGATCCAGACTATGAGTCCGAATTTCAAACTAAACTCAGACCCGTGAAACAAGCCTGCCGTCTAACAAGCCTAGCACTAGAGGCCTGTCTTGAGGCAAGCGTTTCAGCCTGTTTTTCAAGATTTCCTGTTCCTTTTTGTTTGACCTTCAGTTAAAGATGCACCTGTACTTGGCCACATACATTAGCGGATCCCTCGAGTAGTCACAACAGCGTTCATTGGGGTTCGCTCCAGCAGAGGCAGCCTTCTCCATCTACGGCAATGACTTCAGCTTCATTCAGTTGCTGCCATATGGTCCAAGCTAATGCGGGGGTGACCTTTCCCTGCTAACCCCCTGCAGAAAATCAGATACACGGTCAATGTGCCGCATTTCATTGTGGACTGGGAGAGCAGAGGCAAAGGAAAGCCAAGTGATTGGTATAGACAATGGCTTTGTCTCACTAATAGACCAGAGATACTACTGCATACCACAAGAAGTGGATAAAGAAAGGGCAAAGAAAGGCAGCTTGAAATGTGAGAGTAGATGGAAATTATCTCTCCTTCTCACACTGATCTCTCGTTGCCTGCTTGCTTGCTTTCTGCCCTAAAAGAAACCAGGCTGAAAAAAAAAAAAGCAGATGGGGAGCCTTCTCCTCCTTGATAATTGGCCTTTTCAGAGACAAAGATTAAACCCTGCAGCCACAAGAACATCAGCTCTGCTTGTATTTTTCCCTTGCACTTTTATTGTGTTTCTCCCTAGATTTTAAATATAGTTTAACTAACAGTCATGTCAGCAAATTAAACCATTGAGTCTGGGTAATTATTGCAATAAATTCATTCAAAATTAGCGATTACTGCAATCAAAGACCAGTTTCTTAGCCCATTAACAGCCCAAAGCAAAGTGACAATCTGGTTAACTGCTGGTAACAACCTATTTCATGGAGGTTATTGTTAACATAAATGCTTTGGTGTAAATCTGAGGGAGGTAACATTGCTAAATAAATTATCCGCTTAATTCCTGCAAAAACTCATAGATTAGGTGGACAATTGGGAAAAGAGGGGGGAAATGGACAGAATTATAACCGTATTGTTGGGGTCTTTTTAATTTGAGTTATGTAAGGAGAAAAACATACTTAAGTGCATTTTCCTTTGTGGTTAAGTCTTCCCACAGAATGACTTGTGTGCCAGAGCTGAGTAGCTGCACCTATATCATGGTTTACCCCATCATGTATTTGAGCCCAAAGATGAAGTGAACTGGTGAAGTTTAAAGTAGTGAAGTTTTAACCATGGTATTTGCAGCCTTCTTAATTTTTTGTTGTACTGCTCTCTTAATCCCTCCACCTCCGTGTAGCAGCTGAGGAATGTTGCTTCAATTGCTTTTAAGCCTTAAATTTCCCCATGCAATGGTAGACTCTGTGCAAGCGACATAGTCCTGCATTAGCCCTGGAAATAGCCACAGATGTGCTGAGGAACCTCACTACTGGTGCAGATCCTAAAGGGATCTTGGCCAATGGCTCACAGTCAGTTTTCTTCAGACGCTTTTGAAATAGATCTGCCAGAATTGGTTACTCTTCCCTTTGCAAAGCTGTACCGGGGAGAAGGAAGAGCTAAACACACCTCCATGAGCAGGGGCATGGAGAACTGTTTCGCTCTCTGCTCCCACCTACGTATGCATGTTCTGGGTTCCTTGTATAGGACAATCGTATTGGAGGCAGACGGTTTGGATCCTGCTCCTGGCTATTCCATTAACTGTGTCTGCTTTGCCTGTGTGCAATCCGGTAACACACACACGCTTTCTTGGGGCAGTATTTACCCTCCTTTGGAAAACTTTCCTTGGGAAGAAGTTCAGAGTTTTATTGTGCTATAGCTGTGGTGACCTGCCTGAGTTCCAAACGGCCTTTGGGCGTAAGAAAGCTAACAGATGGGGCTTCGAGTGAGAACTTTTTGGAAGACGTGGCAGGACGTCATGTGCATAAAACCAGGCTCCTCAAAGAACTACCTCTTTCAGCCTGGTTGCTTTCCCTTGGTCTTCTTTAGGCCCATGTGTTTTCTGAGCAGGGCAGCATCTATACAGTCTTACTGTAAGGCAATATGACTTCTGTGCTCGTTTTATTTCTTCACTCTGAAGATCTTTAATATCAAAGAGTTTCACATAAGGTGTTTTTAACTCTGCTTCAGTTGAATTAAAATAGTTTTCAGTAGAATAGCTATAAAGCCTGGAACATGAGGAGTTTGATTTTACCCTGTGGTTTCACAGATAGGCTAAAATATTTTTGTATCAACAGAGGTCCAAAGCAGGGGAATGACTAAAGCAGGTGTAGATGTTGATGCTGTTGGAGAAACTGTGAAAGAAGCCAGACTGGAATGAGGGGGAGCTCCAGAATGAGGAGTAAGGAAACTTGGGTTGCCTTCTCCTCTTTCCCTGGTTACTTTAAAGCAAAGTAGATCTATAATTCCTGACACTGACTGAGAGCGACTGGGAACGAAACATAAATTCTTGTTGACTTAATTTGTTATTGAAATTTTAGTCAATAATCATGAAAAGTAAATGATCCTGTAGTGCAGTTTTAGATGTCTAACAAAAGATTTAAATTCAGGTTATCTTCATTGACCGAACGAGGACAGTACCTAAAATAAAAATCTATGAGTAGATTAACATGCAAGCAGTCAGTGGGGTGTTGAGGGAACAAAGGTCTAGCAGGGTGTTTTGTTTTTACTGTGTGTCACAGCTGCCATTTCTAGCCAACTAACCATTTCTGTACATAAACCAGACAATAGATTATCATATTACTTAAGCTTTCATGTCAAAACCACATTCATTTTCTGAATCACGTTCAATTCGTCAACCAATATTTGCTCAAGGGCTTTTGCCAGCTACAGTGTATCATTTTAATATAGTGTTGAACATTGGTTTTATTCTAGAGGTCAAATAATTATTATCATGTTATTGTTATCGTTATCATTTTGTAGTTGTTATAATTTTTTGTTGTTGTTGTTGTTCACATGCCATGCGCTATGAGGTTTTTTTGTGAAGGTTGCTTATGCGGGCCCTAATCCCCCTCTTAAAAAGATGCTTAATGTTAAACACATAAATAGTCATACTTAATGTCAAAGAAGCTAACCCTCTGCGTGCAACTTTCAGCACTTTGCTGAGTCAGAACCTCTGCGACCTCTCAAATGAAGACTGACTCAAATTAGCATTTAAATTGGGTGCAATTTGTACTAATGCACTGGAAGTTGTCCTCCAAAGCGGGAGTTTTCTGCAGCCACTGAAAAAGCAGAGGCAGCTCTTCTGTCTGCACTGCCTGTCCCCTCTTGACTTCGCTCTGAGGCCAGGGGGCTGCAGGACGTATTTGGGGGTAGAGCTGGCTTCTCAGTAAACAAAATCTAGAGCTTTATGCTATTAACCAAGGTTCTTAAAATGCAGCTGGTTCTTATCTGTGTTCCAGGAGCAGCGGTAGCTCAGTGAAGAAGGTGGCAAAGAAAAGAGAAGAGAAGCTGTTCCCTCCTCCACTATCGCCGCTCTTGGACGAGCCTGTGCACCGGCGGCACAGCAGTGACAACAGCTCCTTCAGCCAAGAGACCAACATCTCCAACACCTCTCAGACCAGCAGCTCTTCCTCCTCTGTTTCTAAACACAGAAAGAATGAGAATAAATCCTCTTCTAACCCCAAAGGAATCTGCGTAAGTAACCAGCTTCAGCTGCTGGAAGTGAACAAGATAAAATAAAATTAACTTAGCTGTGTTCCGTTTGATTTCCTTTTCCCCAGTATCTGTTTTTAAATGCTTATGTAGGCCCACTCAGGAGCAGCGAGGAGTGGATCTTTGCAGAGCTGGGCATAAGCAACTCTTGCAAGTTCCGTATTTAGGTCAGCATTAGACATCTACTTGATGTTGTGTATCACTCCATGAAACACCCAGTCCCTGGGCCTCGGGAGAGCCTTTGCGGCCACTAACTAGCTGCAATTAGTCCCTTAACTCTGTAGCTACAACACATCATTTTGAAAATAAAACTTCAAGAATTTTGGTATCCGTCACCTGAATAATTACACCAAATTCTCAGCCAGAATTAAGTGCTATAGTTATACTGAATATAAAACTAAACTGAACAGACAATAAAAATCTAACAAAAAACTACCCGTCCATGTAGAAATATCTTCTCTCAGGTTTGCAGGCTGCCAGCTTCCAGCAGTAAGGTTTATTTACACCTAATCTCTACAAATTACGTGTATAATCTTTTAGATACCATGTAAATAGTGGGGTTTTTCAAAAAAACCCCATCATTCTGTTAGGGCCATCTCCCCATCAAAGGTTTTCACGCAGACAATTCTTGCTTGCTTGCTTTTCACCAGATTCAGATTTTTTTTTACTGAAAGTGCATCAAAAAGAGCCAAAACTAGAATCTGCATAGCAAATTCACTTTTAAAAAGTAACATTTCACGTCAGTTTGTCATCCTTTTTTAGGTTAAACAGGGAAACTTTAGGTTTTGGGCCCATTTTAGAAAACAGTCCTCCCTCTAGAGTTTCAAACATATTTAATATCGAACTGTATCATAGTATCACTGTCAAAAGTAAAAGACAAGAAGAAAATTCTGCCCCAGAAAAGGACATGCATAGCCCCATTTTTCACAGTTCGCCGCTTTGTGAGAGGTTGTTACCCTGCTCTGTAATAGTAAAACTCACAAGTTGCATTGGATGGTAGATGACAAATCACTTCACCTTATTCATCCATCCCTATTGCTTTCTGATATCAGTGTGTCACTTCAAGCTGAGAGAGTAATACACGCGCCTTCAACTGAAATCAATGCCAAAATGAACTGCATATCTCAGCAAATAAACAATGCTATGTAAACAGCGGGGCTACTTCCTGCCAGCATCTCTAGCCAGATTTATTCTTGCTTTATCTGTTATCCTGATACATGAAATACGAGTCTTCTAAAATACGTTAGACTTCTTGCCCTAGGTCATTGGTTCATCTGTAATTTAGTTCATCTGGTTGTGGACTTAGCTTGCAAAGTGCAATTGGCTGGTTTAAACGCTTCTATTATGCATCTGGTTTTAATCAACACCAAGTCACAAATTCTGACTTCTGCTTTCCATTCTTCTGTCTGTTCTGCGTAGCACGGGTGAGGAAACCGTTCCTTGCTGAAATCCAAGCAGACTTTTCAGATGCCTTACAGTTAGCTAATAATAATATAGAAAAAAAGGTTACATTAGGGTGATGCACCTTGAATGAAGTTGAGTTTACATCCACTCCTGCATTTCCTTCTGCAGTCCTTCTGGATTTCCCTGTTCTCCCTTTAACCAGTGTCTCTAGTCAGGAACACTGTGGCGTCCGGGCTGATGTCACCTAAGCGTATAAGTTAATGAGTTGGGGTGAGGGGTCAGAGGTAGAGTCATATTGCCTAATTAATCTAATAGGCTTATGTTATAAAGGGTGGAAGGGTGGGTTTGTGAGGTAGTCTGGATGTAGTTGGGTATATAGGAGTGCTGCTTTATGCCTTCGCCTTTTTTGTTTGTTTGCAGTTTGTTTGGGTTTTTTTTGGGGGGATGGGGGGAATGGATGCAAGCACTGATATTGTTGGAAGGTGTTTGTTTGAACTCTGAAGGGTTAATAACAGTCCTTTTTTTTTTGTAGGAGGAAGAATCTCACAATACACCAACAGCCAACACTCTTCTTGACACCAGCCATCTAGAAACAGACCTCTGGTCTGCAATGCCAATGCTTTCCAATGGGAATTCTGAGCCCAGAAGACCCAAAATAACATTTGATGATGTGTAAGTGTTATTGGATCTCTGTGCTAGCTGCACGTAATGTAGTTGGGGTTTTCTCGCAAGCAGAGCTCCCAGTGAAAGAGAGTATCATGGATTATGATGCTAGCATTGGGCACCTGTGTGGATAGTGCTGCACAAAGGCACACACAGTTTTAATCTTTACAAATGCACTGGTGTCCCTGATTAATGAAGACTCTGTTGATAAAGTGTTTTCAGATGAATGTTGGTTCATGGTAATTCTTCATTTTTTTTTATTTTAGCTCCTCTAGTGGAAACTTCTTATACTTAATTAGTTTAAAATATTTTTCCTTTTGCTCTGTTCAGCACACATTAATGGGTCCTTTGGGTGGCCAGTTTCTATAGCTAGTTATTTCACATTCTGGTCTCCCATCATATCTTTGCATACAGCAGGTTCAGATTAATGTCAGGTTAAGATTTAAAGAGTTAAGTGGGCGTGTATGTCCAAGTTGTTCTTGGAAGCAGTCAGCAGTTTTCTCGAACAATGTTTGTCCAAGTGTATAAAAACAAAGACTGGAAATAATTGTTTTTGTATCTATAGGCTTCACAATGCGGATTATTACATGCAAGAGGCTAAGAAGCTAAAGCATAAAGCGGATGCATTGGTAGGTTATCACAGAGGGTTTTTTGTCTCTTTCCGCTATGGAGCTGGGCGTTGCAAAAATATACATTTTGAATGTCATCTAAAGCCTCAGAAACCAAGAGGAACCCTTCTGAAGTGTGCTTCACATTGTACTCCATAAACACACCGTTCACAAGTCAAACCCTGAGCACCATTTCTAGCCTTTAACAACTCCTTCCCAAAAAAAGAAGCTCCTTACAATAGCTAGTATCTCTTCCAAGGAGAAGCCATAGTCATGCTGTTTATGAAGGATGTAAGATAATTTCATGAAAGATTATGTGTGTTTGAAATTTGTTTTCCTATTCACTGAGCCTGAAACAAAAACGTTGAAATATTCCATAACAAAATGTTAAGAAAGGCAAATCACCCTCCAACCCATTATCATGTGGTAAAGCTGTTTGATATTTCTAATCTAATTGTTTAAACTTTGCAACAATTTATTTTTAAATAGTGCATTCATTTTTATAGCATACTTTTAGGTTTGCAATTAAAGACTCGACCCACTTCTTCCCAAAAAGTCTTGCAATGAGGAAGTTCAGTGCTGGGAAAGCTGCTTCTCTCACATTACCCCAGATGAAATTCCAGTAAGATTGACTTAAATTTGGAAAGTGTTTTGATTTTGATAAAACTACTTAATCTGACAGGTCATACTCTATCATAGTTTGTACAATCCAAGCTGTTGCTAGCAGTGAAGTGCCTTTCATAGCCATTTGCTTTGTAGGTAGGGACTTTGCTCCCGTACACTACACAGAGTGCAGAACAGCAGCTCACTTAGGCAGGCTTACTGCAGCTTGACTCCTCTATTTGTTTAAGCTAAGATGCCTAAAACAAAGTGTGGCCATTCACTTTGCCCTTCAAAATCACAACTGAAAAAGAACCAGGTGATTATTCACCTCTCGCTTTATTATTTGTGGGTTTTATGCAGGTATATTATATCAATCCACGTCACAGATTATGTGCTTGGAAATAAACGTTTGTCCAAAAAAAAGCCCCATAGCAATCACGTTATTTTTTTAAAAAATAAACCAAACAAATTTAAAAAAAAAAAAAAGGGCTCTCCCTCAGCTGTTGGTGAGCTGAAGGAGAGTTGACATGTCAAGCTGCCTGCTTCAGCTCTCCTGCTCCCTTTTGACTTGGGGCACAGTGTTGCCAAGTGTGTTTTCTGTGGGAGGTGGGTTCAGGTTTTTGGCAACCTGCCGTGCCTGTCAGTAAATTAGTAGTCATCCCTCCCGCCCTGCCCATTTCCAGAGGTGGCCTGCGCTGATTCCTGGAGCCCAGCTCAGTAGAGCGTGTTCAGCCAGAGCCCTGACATCTGCACATGGGAAAGGCTGGCAGGAGACTGACAACACCTCCCACAGCTGATTGACCTTTAAAGAAAATCCACATGGTTCTGGCACGGGGATGCCTGCTCCACGCTAGCAAATATTTGCAGGCTCAGGCTCCTGATGATCTCAACGTGCTGGGTCAATCCACTTCCCTCCACAGCCTGATTCACTCAGAAGGTGTTGACCTGCCTGCCATCCTCTTACCTTTGCCTGTGCCTTGCAGAATCAGGGGTGTTTCTCAAGCAGAACGCAGAGGAGCAGGCGCAGCACATCACGAACAAAGTATCTGCTTTTTCTCTCCGCTATTTAGGTCTCAACTCTTTTTTTTCCCAATACAGCTGCGCACAAATTATCTCCATGTAACACACTTGCTGTGCAATTCCATAGCATTAGTTGTCCTATGGAAACAATTGCTTCTGGTTACTTGGTGCTGACATGACAAAGCACACACAGCGTTGAAAGATGTGTTGCAGTGGCTGGAAAGATAATGCATGTGACCTCAAAACGTGTCAGCAAATGTTAATGAGATTTGTGGCAATGCAGTTCCTGAGCTTGTATGGAAAGTAGATTTCTGGTGAAGGGCAGGGCATTTCGCGTCTTACGGGAGCGACCCCATGAAAACCTATCCTTGTCTGGGACGGCAGTAAGGAACCAACTAATTTGGATGGGCTGCTGCACTGGCAACTGACTGTACCATATGGAAGAGATCTTGGAGACCTCACTCTGTTCTCAGCTGAGCTGTGATGAGCTGGAATAATTCCACCTACTCCTCTAGAGTCAGCGTGGAACAACGGGCAGGACTGGATCCCATTTCTGGCTCAAACTGTGTGTCTGTACTAAATCTACTGGCAGCCAGAGTCCTTTTTTTTTATACCACAAAAAGTATCTTCGGAAGACTTGAAGCAAGGACTTTGAAGAATGTGCTGAGAAGTGGCCATTGGAATAGAGAGAAAACATTTAGAAATATTTCCCCTTTTGTGATCGCTCAGGTAATACCTATCCATTATATGAAGGCTTTCTACATAATCAATGCACAAGAGTAGAACTTGAAATTAAAGGTATGCAGAGGGACCTGGTTATAAGGATCGCTTCAGCAGCCACAAAGGCAAATATACGGTTATCTTGGACCAATACTAAATGTTCTGCTTAATATGTCGCTGGGATAGGCTTCCATTTTGTGAATGGAAAACATATGCAGATGCATCAAAAATATTTTGATAGAGACGTACAAATAAATTTTTCAATTATTTAAAGTATATTGGACCTCTTATATCAAATGCCACATTAGTAGAATTCTTACATCCAGCTATCAAAAATTGAAAATGTTAAATACTATTATAAAATACTTACTATAAAAATGTCAGATATAATATTCATTACACATAAAAAAGAAATCAGTATGTCTAAGTCAGTTTAATCACAACCATTATGAGGGCTAAAATCTTTTGCAATAAAATCCTAGTAAAATAAAATATTTAGCAGTGCTATATTTTCTCCTCTTTTTTTTCCTGTCATAACATAAGTGATGAGATTTTTTTTTTGTCAACAGTTAACACAGAATGTGACATCTGACAAATGGCATGAAGTTGTTACTTAAACCTTGCATAGTGACATTCAAACTTAGTTCATATATCGAGGAGCAGTATGGATTTGTTCAAACATGCTTAGTGTCCCTTGTTGCTTGTGTAAATCCCTGCATGTCAATGGTCATACACTGACTTTCCTCTGTGGAGTGTCTGGCCATAATACTGCCTGAAGAGCTGTGGTAAAAACACAGACCCTGCCTGAATTCGTGTGTGAATTAATTCTTAACTCCCAGCGTCGCTTTGCTTTCATCCTAATGCTAGTGTTGCTTTGCATTATGGTCTGTCTACCCAGACATTAAAGCTGAAGGATTTTCCTGACGGTGTCATTCCCATTTCAGCTGGAGAAGTTCGGCAAAGCAGTGAATTATGCTGATGCTGCCCTCTCCTTCATCGAGTGTGGGAACGCTATGGAGCGAGATCCATTAGAAGCTAAATCTCCATACACCATGTACTCAGAGACTGTGGAACTCATCAGGTTAATGTCCTTTCTGTGATCATTTTCATAATCTCATTTCAGTCATAATTAGAACCTGCTATGTTTTAAAAAATACCATTTCAACGTATTAATGATTTGTCCAAGGCATCTTCATCTCAGAAGTCATCATAATTAGTTCTTGCCATTTTATTAATGTCATGGAAAATTTATAATTGATGGACACTGCTTTTATAAATTATCCCCTTTAGAGGTTATAATGTGAGTGTTATAATTTGCAATATTCATAAAATTAAAATTGAAATGTAGTGGGTGGAAGTAAAGTATAGTAATTTCACTGTTTGGCAATGACACTTGTCTTTTAAAAGGTGTAGTTTTATAATTCAAAACATTAAAGTGAGTCTATCAGAATTTCTATTACAAACCTTGTTTTTAGAGGTTTATAACTTGGCTGTTAAAAAAAAAAAGCTGAAACATGGCACATAGGATCACAGCCAGAAAGGAAGCTTTCCACATGTAGTGTGTTAAAAAATGTATATTTTTTTAATGTTAAAGGAATGTGAACCAAATGAAATCAGTTTTAATACAGTTCTGTAGATTTGTAGGCTAGAGTACAGATGAGAGAGCCTTTCCTTACTAATTAAATATCTGAATTATTATTATTTTAAAATCTGCTGCTGCTCCCTATAGCTGTTTCGTAGTGTTGGCTTTGTGGAAATCATTGTCTCCTGAGTAACTAAGGGCTTGTTTGCTTTACTTGTGCAAATTACCAAAGGGAAATCAAGCAGGATTAAATTTACCTGTAAGCAGAACAACAGGATTTTTCCTCTTTACTGTGATGCACCTTTACTTTCCCCAGTAAATCAAACCCTAAATGTTTGGGGTTTAATATTACAGAGGTGTTTTTTCTGAAGTGCAGTTTTTTAACATGCCAGATTAGGGACTGCCAAAAATAATGCATGTTTTACATTTCCAATAAGTAGGTATTTACATAATAAAATGTATCAAATCTTAAGAAACTCTTACTCTCAGTTAAATAATATGCCCGTTAAATATTAAAAACATGGTTTTGCATTCTACACTTCTTAAAGAGAAGAAGAGGATCTATAGAGATCACTGAACAAAAAAATGTTCACTCAACACTTTCAATCCAAGTTAAGTCCTCAAGAGCAGAGGGAGGACTTGAGAAGAAGGAGCCACCTCCCTCTGCTCTGCTGGAACTCTGCACTCAGTGGACAGTTCAGTACTTTGTGTCCTGAACTATGCAGCTACAGTTGTATGGCAGGATAAAATGTGTTTAAAGAAATATTCTTTAAGAAAGTGAATGATTCTTCATAGGAGCCCGCATGTATTTTTATTTTTTAAGAAAACCACATGGCACAGCTGAAACTGCTGTTCCTCAGGCCAGCAGTCTGTCTGTTCAGAAGTGGATAGACCAAAAATGTTTGTTCATGCAAGAGCCATAATACATGCCCCACTTAACGCAGCGATTGGCAGCTCTAGCAGTAGCTCACAACTGGGTCCCCTCCGCCCTGCAGCACTGGTGCTGGATGGAGACAGCCGAGTGTATGGCTGCACCTTGGAGCAACGCAGCCCCGCTGCCTCGCTCTTCTAACCTGCTGCAGGCTACATGACAGACAGACCTTTCATGGAAGCAGCACCTCAACTGCTTTTGGATTGCTTTTTGAACTGCTTTTGGCTATGGAAGAATCTGGAGGACTTTGTTGTAGTAGATTTCCGATTTCTAAATAGCTGAAGTCAGGTGAGATTAATTCCACCACCCACCGTCAAAGGTAGAGCTTAACTTACCAACTCCTGTACGCAGCATCTTGTAGGCAGCCAGAGAGAGCCTGATTTGCCCATGTCATTGCTGTCAGTGGATGTGATTGCCCAGGTGAGCAGCAGCTTGGTACAGGTTCAATAAACTCCATGGACAGATACACACTTCTTGTGGGCTGCAGTGGGTGCTGGACGTACAAATCAAGTCTGCGGCTGTGCACACGCTTTCTCAGTGTGGCTCCTAATGTTAACAGATTTTTACTGTGGGGTAAGAAATAGGAGATCTTTCTCACTTCTCCCTTCATCAGAGGCACCATTTCCCCCCTTTGCATTAGCTGTATCTGCCGTGAGGGTCTGCATCAGACACCTATTTGTGAAAGCAAGTGAAGCATCAAAGAGATCAGGAATAGCAGGAATCTGACGGTCAAAAGTGTTTTCAGTTAATGGCAATGCTAAAATCCCTAACGTAACACTAAAAACCCCAAAGAGATACATCTCTTTGTGTTGGATCAGATTCAGTCAGTATGACTGCAACAACACTACCAAAAGCAGGTGAGACAGGACAGGGAGGAAGCCCATCAAGTGGTGCACTACGGCTGCTGCTGCTGCTGCTGCTGGGGACGGTGGGAGGAGGGCAGAGCGACAGCAGCGCTGCCTGCCTGTGCTCCATTACCTCCTTGTAAATGAGAACTCACCAGACTGCCTGGATGCCTTAAAACTTCCTTACGCAATGCTGAACCCTATTACTTATTCTAACACAAGTACCTGTGAAATTGCATTAGGGCTCAGAACAATGATTTTATGCGATGAATTGATTTTCAAGAGACTAAATGCATGGAATGGAGTGTGCTAAGTTAAAGAAGGGGAAAAAAAAAAAGAGACGGGTAGTAGGAATACTCAGTCTTTGATCATCCAAACGTCGGACAGCAGCAATTAAATAGAAAGGAAAGACCAAGTACACAAGACTTACAAATTAATGGACCCAAAAATTTAAAAAGCTGTGAACGTGACCTTTCCTGTATTTAAAACCATTTTCTATATAAACTATATTAAAAGCTTTGAAGAAGCATATATGAGAAGGATTTTAAAGGTATTATTCAAGCCCCAAGTATTATGTGTAAAACCTTATTAGATATTATTCTACTCTTCAGTACATACAGGGCCAAGATCTTACGCTTCTGTCCAACACTCATCAGAAATGTTTGCGGGACTCACCTAGATGGCTGGATATAATATCATTAATATGCCCAAGAATAGTTCACCTCATTGGCCCAGAAAATGGGTTGGTGATTTACTTTAGCCCCCCAGATTTTAAGTGGTGCTTTCTGGTGAGTGTTACCTTGATCTCCTCGGTACAGAACAATGTGACCATTCACTGCTGCAGTCAAAGAATATCTTTGTGTGACTGTTACTTTGCAGAATGCAACTAGTATTCCTGCATACATCTTAACTCTGGGTTTCTTTTCTTCTCACCTTTCTGACAAGGTATGCAATGAGACTCAAGAATTTCACAGGCTCTTCTGCCACAGAAGGGGACAAGAAATTAGCAGTTTTATGGTAAGTCCCATTGCGACAATGAGAGAAGCAGCTACAATCTTAAGGAGGACTTTAGAAGTACTGAATTACTTAAGCAGCTTACAGAAGATCATTATTCTTGTTTTCCATTAAACTATTAAAGGATAACTAATGTATTTCTTCAGCAGCTGACTAAACATTTATTCTTCTAATTTATACTCTTATCAAGATGGGATTTTAATGCTTTTGACCACTTTTTTTTTTCTTTCTCCATGTTTCAAAATCTCACCTTAGAACAGAAACTGCAAAATATAGGTCAGCATTTTTTTTTTTACACTTTATAGGTTTCATTAAGCAATGGAATTAACATAATCCTTTCCTAATTACCACAGCTACCGATGCTTATCACTTCTCTACTTGAGAATGTTTAAACTAAAGAAGGACCATGCTATGAAGTACTCCAGATCTCTGATGGAATATTTTAAGGTAATCTGTATTCCATTTAATTTATTGATATGAAATGAAATTCACACCAGCACTGAGGGCTCTCACAAGTATAACTGCGTGACTTAAAAGTCCCACATTCAACCTCTCCCCTGGGAAATGCAGGCAGGATGGCTGCCAGGGAGCAGGGACAGCAGTGATTTGGGGGATTTTTGGATTAGTCACTTGATTCAAGGGACCATACTCAGTAATTCTGCTAAAATAACAGTATTCTCAACACCATGTAATGTTTATGCAAGTTTCTGTAAAGGAAACTGATTCTTTCAAGATTTCAATGTGCAAGTGATTATGAGCTGACCCCCAGTGAACCATAATAAAGCAATTATTTAGGCTTTGGTTAGTTAAATTGAGATTTTAAGTTCAGCGAGATTTGCTGAAGCTTATTGCAGACTTGGAGATTTTTCCTCTTATTTATGTGAAATTCAGATTGCCTTAGCTACCTCCTGAAAGTTTGCCTTTACCTCGAATGCAGTGTAGATCAGCTCATTGTCATGACTTGGTGATGTTTTCCTTTACCTTGTCAAATGCTGTTTATCCAGTGTAAGATGACAAGTCCTCACCGTTCCTAAATTAAGAGAGAAACTGAATCTTTCCTGAGCTCTGCCAAGATTTTGATATTTATATTTTACCAGTTAATGCTGCTTGAAGCATACATTCATTCTTGCACTTTATTACTGCATATTGTTCTGTAATTATGTAATTATACTGGTTTGTCAGCCCATCAGTCTTTTTTTGTTGGTTTTTCCAGCCTCTGGGAATTTGTTCCAGGTTTTGACATATTAGTACTGCAAACCAGAAAAACTTCTAACACTGCAATTTTCATATTTCCATGCAAATGGTGATACAGTGGTTCTTCTGCTGTAAAACTCCGGTGCTATCATGCCAACAACCACCGTTTGTCCTGACTTCCCTGGTGTCCTCTGTGTATGTGTATCTCCATAACTTCAGTAATGTTACTCCTAATCTTCTGCTTAAATCGAGGCTCTCTTGAAGCCCTTAGGAGCGCCTCTGCTGTACTCTCTGAGTTTTCAGTCAGGATTTGAACAACAAATTAAATGAGAACTAGACAAATTTATAGCCTCAACATTTTCATGAAATGTATTCCATCCACTTCAGTTTTTATCCAGGATGAACGTAGACTGTCTCTTAAAAAAGGTTATTAGACAAATCATTTGATAAACTTTTTCTGCAGAAAGTAATTATTTCTTAAAAAAAAGGGGGGGGGGGGGGATGATTTTCTTTTCCCTTAAAGCCAGTTGCCTTTCTCTAGCTGTGCAAATAGGTACAATGAAGAACATATTACTGCTCCCAGCATGAGACCATTTTACTGCATCTGCACACAGGAAATGTCTTTTAATGTAAATGAAAATAAGAGAAAAAAATTTAAAACCTAATAAAATAGGCAAATCAGGAAGCCTGGAATACTGGTGGGCATCCAGTTGAAGCTGAGTATTCCAGCTAATGTTACAGTATGTATGCTATGGGCACTGCAACTCCTCTGCTAGAAGTAGTGTTTGAGTGTACACAGATTATATGTTCAGGGTCTTTCTGTAGTGAAGGCATAGGAGGAGAAAAGTTCTCCGTGTCTGCTAGCGAGAATCTGTAATACGAATGAAATGGATTAACTGTTCGAATAGAGTTGTTATTCAACATTTTGTACAGTTTTAACTGTGAAAAGCAGCCCACTGTTTACAGCAGAGCTGGAGAGGAATTTTTTGGCAGAATGGTTTTTTGCATTTTTCCTCACAAATGCCACTTTGTCCAAATTGAAACCATTTGTGGACAGAACTGGTTCTGATTAATTTCCAATTAAAAGTTTCAAATTGATATTTTTGACATTTCAAACCAGAAAACAACCATTTAATCATAAAAATAGTTTTGAAATCTATAGACAACTTTGAATAAAATAGAACTAAAATGATAATTTTTTAAAAGTGAAATAAAATCTCTTAAGATTACCAGAACAGGCATCCTTGATGGATTTCACCTAAAAGTTTGAGGAAGATTTTTATATTTTTGAAAATATGTTGTCAATAGTCATTGGCAAAAATATTTCAAATATTTTCATTGTCAAATAAATACCTCCAATACCTTGAGATCTCGTCTTAATCTTGGCAGATCTAGTATTTGTCTCCAGATACTGTTGGGAACAATCCCCAGGCAGTAGAAACTAACATCAAAGCTGCTTCTTCATCCCTGAAGACTTTCCAGGGGGCCTGAGGATCTCCCTCCTTCTTACATATGAGTGGGTGGCAAAAATACCCACTACATATGTTCTGTTCTGCAAAACACTCCCATTTCATGCTCGCATCTTTAATGAAACACAGTGGCATGCTGTACAGGACCATACAGACAAGGCCAGTATCACGGTTTGGGCAGTGTTTTCTGCTTTGGTCAATGCTGCTTGGCAGGTTTAGCAGTGTTTTAGAAGTCAAGGGTAGGATTTTGCTCCTGGATTCATTCAACTGTGTGACCTTGAGCCATAACCTGGGCAGCTCTGTGCTCCACTGAACCCACTGTGCTTCACATGCAAAATAGCAATCACCGTAACCAGATGAATCTTGTAATAATTACAGTAATGCTTCGCAGAGAACTTGTAAAATTTTAATTGAATTTTCACTGTGCACGCTGACTTCTTTGCAAAGGAGGTCAGAGTGATTGTTTTCAGAAAGCACACACAGATAGCTTCAGCCCTGATACTACCACTTTTTATGGGAACTAAGTAAGATACCACCCAGTCTGAGCCAGACTGAAAAAATCTGGGCTTTATTGTTGCTGGGCAATCTTTTTGTGCAGGGCTGTACAAGGTGCTACACAGGCATGAAGGGCAGAATGAGTAAGCAGGTAAGGAAAGTCAATTTGTGCAACTAAAATACATAAAAACAAGGGCATTCAAGCAGATCCTTACTAGAAGTTTTATTTCTGCTACTATCTGAATCCCAAGCCACCTTCCCTAGAAACTTGGGAGGGATTAATTTCATTAAGGCATCAACCCAAATTCTTTTTTGTTTCATATTAAAAGATTGCAGGTCCCCATAAAGATAAGAAGTCCTTTGCACTCTGAAGAAGTTAGTTTGTAGAATACAAACTAAAATTAAACCACTTTGTAAACTTCATCTGCTCTTACTGGAACTTTACTGTATTCCCTCTTTCATCAAGTGACTTTCAAGCTACTGGTTGGACCATACCAATCATCCACCAACCATTTAGTTATGGGACTGATGTGCAGAGCTGGGCTGCTACATGTATGGTAGCTCCTGCGATGAAAACGGAGTGTTCAGCCTTGTGTCGTCAGTGTTCATGTACTTGTGTCACCTTTATTTACATTTTGGTTTTGTACTTACAGAACTCTTCAAAAGCCTCACAGGCCCCCTCACCTTGGGGCGGCAATGGAAAGTGAGTATTTTCTGCTCAGTACTTCTGTCTGGGAACAAGTGGTTCCAAGGGGGGGAGGATGTTTTGGTGCCTCTGAAGGCAAAGGAGAGGCCATGACTCAGTGGTTTGGGAGCTACAGGTATGTTTCAAATACGTAGAAGGTAGAAAATGTTCTTCTGGGCTACAGAACTGATCTTATAGCTGCCTTGGGCTTGTGGGGTTGGGGGCCTCCCACTGGGCTAAATGAGGTACCTGCATGAGGCATCCAGTGTGGGTGGGAAGGAAGAGCTGAAACACAGCTTCACCTTTGTGCAAAGCCCCCTTAAGTCTTAAATCAGCCGTGGTGTGTCTGTGCTGAATTCTTTGACAGTTTGCTTCTCAAGCCAAATGAAGACCATAAAAATGTCTGTTAATTAGCTAGCAAGTACCATGTCATTTCAGGAAGCCAAAGTAAAGTTAACCTTCATTGCAATGATTTTTCAATGATTCGTTCAGTAATGAAAGACCAATGAATATTTCATTGATATACGGTAAGTGCTGTTTAATAAAACTGAAGGCATAATAGTGGTGAAAATGTGAAGGCACTTAGTCAACCAATTATCGGTAGCTTTATACTAACGTTAAAACACCCTCACATCAGAGATGAAGTCAAGGTAATGCAGTTATGATCTGCTGTTCAGTGAAGGTGCATTGCTGCAGCAACCTTGCCTTTGTCTTGCAATTTCTATTGCCAGCTGACACACGTTGCTCCTGCTCCTTTCTCCTGGCCACACATACAGATAACGGTAAAACAAAGGAGGAGTTCTTCGCCTTTCTTTCCTTCTTTGTTTGAGTAGGCTGAATTCTAGGTGAAAATTATTATTGTTAATGGTCTCTTTCTGGTGGTTCATAAGAAGAAGTGACTGCAAAGAAATAAAGTAATAAAATTGTAGAAGGGGTTGAAATTTAGCACACGGAAAATGGAAATTTTCAAACAGAATTTATTCTGAATCAGTGCAAAACCAAAAATTCCAACATTTCACTTTGGAGATAAGGAAGTAAAGCTCTGGAAGTGCACATCTCTGTCTTTTATTCAGAGAAAGAAGCACTTGACATGTAAGAATAACTGACTATGTCAAAACCTCCTTATAATTGTGTTATTATGGCACCTGTGACCCAATACACAAAGACCACAGTCCACTCAGGCATTCTGTCTCCTCTGGAGTCTCAGAAGAAGAGTCTCCAGCTGGCTCAGAGTTGCCATATATCTCAGGTGTCTCCTGGTTGTCCCAGGGATTGTCACAGGATGTGCTTGGCCTTCTCCAGAGCTACTCACTCTACAGTTTCCTGTTATTCCCCTGCAAATTTGTGCCAGATGGAAAGAGAAATTGAACACCACAGAGGAGAGCCCAAACACCATCAGGGTATGGCACCACTGGAGACAGATCAGCAGCCTGGTTCAGAATGGGGAGACAAAGGATTTTCTTAAACCTTTTTTTGAACAAAGCAAAAGTTATCCATTGCCACGAAGTGTAGTCTACTTGGGATCTCAAGCCATCAAAAATCTTAGCTTGGCTTACTGGAATTTCTGGCCACTTTTGTTTGAAAGGGTTGTGAACCTCTCCAAAGTTGGCCTGAGTTCCAGGCTGGCAATGAAACAAATTTTCCCTGGTTTCATTACAGAAATGTTTCCCACCTCTAGTGACAGAAAGCACAAATAGAGAGATTTAATAGACTCACCACAGTAATAATGGCTGTGCACAACAGGGTAAATCCAATGAACAATGTGCTTTATTTGGCAGAAGTGCGTCAGCTTGTTGTAAAGTGGCTCTAACAAAATACTCCTGATCTCCTCAGATCCTTATGATTTTTAACTGCTCCCAGACCCAATCTAGTATAGTACAGCATCTCTGTGCATTAAAGACACTGTGGCATGTCAAGTAACCAGGATGTTTTGAGACTTAAAACATTTGCATTTGTGCTATAGGATATGCCACAAGTATAACACATAAGCTGTGTAAAAGCTACTAGCTGCTGAATTAATGTGGTCTCTAGGTCTGGAAAAGGGATGTCTCACAGGAGCCTGTTGTTGAGCACAGGTAATAGCAGGGCAATGCTGGAAATTCTGCAGCAAAAGCTGTTGCCATAAATGCCTTTTAGACCAAAGCTGTGCCATGGTGGCAGTCTGCCCTACAGCACCTGCAAGGAATCAGCACAGCAGGTCTATGCTCACAATTCATGTTCAGGACCATTGATGGTGGCTTGTAAAGCCAAGAGGAGGAGCATTTCTGTCCTGGGGTTTGGATCAGGCCCATAACGAGTCTGAGCGAGCTTGATGCTATTGCACAGAATGAGGCGTCAGTGGCCGCCTGTCAAGACAGGGGTTGCAACATCCCTGTCCAAAGAGTTTTGGTGTCTTTGCTTCGTGCAGAGAACGCCGGAAGCATCTCAACCCTGTGTTTCAAATGCATTCCACAGCAAATCAAATACATTTGTTTAGGTAAGTGATTTGAAGTGGGAGCAAGAGAAGAGATTTTTGGAACCCTTAATCTTGTTCACTGAAACAAATCCGTCATGGAAACATCATGGGATGACTTGCACAACTGTAATACTGCAATTACAGTATTGCAAGAAGACATAGGCCAGGAAGGAGAGGTGGTGGAATGCCCCTGTTTGTTAGGGAGTTTTGATTGTCTCGAGCTTAATGGTGGTGACAGTAGGGTCGAGTGTTTATGGATGAGAATCAGGGGCAAGACCAACAAGACAGATGTTATGGTGGGAGTCTGTCATAGACCACACAGCCAGGATAAAGAGACAGATTAAATATTCTATAAGCAGCTGGGAGAAGTGTCACAATCGCTAGCCCTTGTTCTTGTGGGTGACTTCCAACTTATCAGATTTCTGCTGGAAATACAACACAGCAGAGAGGAAACAGTCCAGGAGGTTCCCGCAGTGTGTGGAAAACAACTTCCTGACACAGACAGTGAGGGCTGCAGGAAAGTCCCTGGAGGCCAAGGTGGGCAGGGGTGGGCAGCGTGCCCAGGCAGCAAGGGCCGTCCCGCAGCCCAGGCTCTGCTAGGAAGGGTGCGGGCGGCACCGCGGGGAAGGACTTCCTTCATGCTGCTGGGCCTAGGGGACACAGTGCCCGGGCACCGGCTGTGGGCTGGGGCTGCCCAGGTCCAGGCAGACACGGGCACCCTGGGGGGCGAGGCCAGCGGAGGCCCCAGCTGCTTGGGAGCTGGAGCGCCAGAGGCACGGGTAGAGGCCAAGGGCGCGGGCTCTGCTCCGTCTGGAGAAGAGGGAGCTCAGGGGCTCGCCAGCACTGCCTGCTTGCTCGGGCCTTGCCTGCACCCGTCTTTCTTCCGAGATGGACCGGGCACAGAGGAGCGCTGGGGGAAATGACCAGGTTTTATTGGTATCCTGCACAGCGGATGGCAGCGTGATGTCCTTGCTCAGGCCAGCCAAATGCGTGGCGCGCCGTCTGTGCACCCATCCATTGCGCATCCCAGGTCTCGCTGTGCCGCTCCCTCTGGACGCTGCGCAGTGTTAGGTCCTGGTGCCATATCAAGGGGCCTGCCTGGCCCTGGCAGCAGGAGGCTGCTGCTCTGGCTGTTCAGCCATGGGCACAGTGGAAACTCCCTGCTACCTCCCTGAGGGCCTTCGTGAAGAGGGAGGACTGTTGCCATCCTAGGGCATGCGGGAGAGAGCAGGAACGCCTCTGGGGGCAAAGAGAGCTGTAAGTGAGGGGCTGGGTGGGCGACGGGAAGCTCCTGCCTGCCCCTCACCACCGAGGGCTTTCCCCAGGGAAGGGTGGCTGGAGCTGTAAAGGTCGCCTGTCCCGTTCCTTCCCATACCGTCCCATCCCATCCTTGGCACTCACCTGACTGAGTGTGATACGGACCAACCCCGACCGCATCAGGAAAGAGTGCTGCACCTCGTCCTTCTTTTGATTCTGGAGCTTCCTCTTCCCCATCTGGCTCTGCTGCCCCTGGATGGCGTAAGCAGCTGGGACAGGCCAGCCAATGGCTTCTAGCCGGCGCCAGACAAAAGGTGCAGAAGGTGCTGCTGCGCCATGAGGCCACTGGGGGAAGTTGATCGAGACTACTGGTGGCAAAGTTGATCTTGGTCTCAAAGGTGCCCATGCCCAGCCTGGTTGCCACTACTTTCCTGGGGATAGGCAGGAGGACTGGCAGACGGGCTGTGTCCTCCTGTGTCACCCTGCGGCGGGTCAGTGCCATCCTGCACGCTGGGCTGTCCGTCTGTAAGACAAGCCGAGGAGAGAGGCTGAGTGACGGTGGCCCTTGCCCCCACACCGCCATGTCCCAGCCAGAAGAGCTCCTGCGGCCGAGCTCCCCTGCCAGCCTCGACAGCAGCACTGAGCCTAGCAGGCAGCTGCCACCGCCCTGTTCCCAGAGGCGGCTGGGGAGAGAGAGCTGGTCTCCGCAGAGCCCACGGTGACTGCCGGCAGCACGCCGGCAGGCGCAGGCAGCCTGCCGGCCTTGGAACAGGGGCCTCAGCTTGCTCTGGGGGCAGGGCCCACCTGCCCCCTCCTGCACGGCCCGCCTGCCTTGGGCAGCTCCTGGGCTTGGGCAGACGTTTGGCCCCGTCTCCCTCGGGCTCCCTACCTTTGCGCGGTGGCTCCCAGCGGCCTGCGATGTCCATGAGCAGGGGAACAGTGGCAGCCTGTCCTCACAGAGGGACAAGGCCTGGCTGTGGCTGCCCTGCCGCGCTGCCCTTTTCCTGCCCCAGGCAGAAGGTGCAGAGGCTGCTGTTGGGGGAAGAGTCCAGTTCCAGAAGAGGATGGTGGGTGGCACAGGTGGTTGTAGTACAGAAACTGCGCTCCCGGATACCGGGGCCTGCCTGCGGAGACGTGTCCAGGCTGGCTGTCGTGCTGTCTTGCCCCGCAACAGCCTGCGGTGGGGCAGTGGCAGCCTGCGCGCCACGCTGTGCCTCTGCAAGAGAAGCCGAGGAGAGAGGCTGAGTGACGGTGGCCCCTGGGGAGAGGGCTGGTCCCTCGTGGCCACCCCAGCCCAGGCCGTGCCCCCCCACCCCTCGTCACACTACGGTGCGGCGCAGCGGTCACCTACCTGGTGCCGCCTGGCCCGCAGCTCGGCCCAGAGCAGGCCAAGCAAGAGCAACACGGCCCAGAGCAGGATGAGCAAGAGCAGCCCAGCCCAAAGCAGGCCGAGCAAGAGCAGGCCGGGCAAGAGCCGGCTGAGCAAGAGCAGGAGCATGGCGAAGAGCATCAGCTGCCCCAGGGTGGGGTTGCTGTAGTGCTCCATGGCGCTGGCCCTGCTGCGCCCACGGCGTTCCCAGTCCCCAACAAAGGCTGCGATGCGGATCCCCAGTGACAGGACCCCCAACGCTGCTGGGCTGTGGCAGAGGCTGAGGCTGCAGTCTGCTGAGAGGACGTCAGACTGTGGTGCCTGTTGCCTGCTGTCTGCTGCCACGGGGCGCTGCCCCCTCCTTTTATAGTCTGGGGCACCACCCCCCTTTGTGACATCACGGGGCAGGCAGAGCCCCCTTTGTGACATCACGGGGCAGGCAGAGCCCCCTTCGTGACATCATGGGGTAGACACACACACACACACACACCCCCCCTTTGTGACGTCATGGAGTGATGAGCCCCCCTTTTGACACCAGTCACATTGCCCCGGGTGAGGCAGATGTGCTGGGCTCAGGAGGGCTTGGGACATCCCTCTGGCCAAACAGAGAGCTTTGGCTGCAGCTCAGGAAGAAGAGGAGAGTTTACGGCCTATGGAAGAAGGGGCAGGACACTCAGGAGGTCTACAAATATCTCCTGGGGGAGAGAAACAAGAGGGGCCAAAGCCCATCGGGAACTTAAGCTGGCTACAGCCGTAAAAGACAAACAACAAAAGGAGGAGCGAGGAGGTTCTCCATCCCTTATTGGATGTTGGGGGGAAACAGAGTGACCAAGGATGAGGAAAAGGCTGAGGTTCTGAATGCCACCTTTGGCTCGGTCTTTAATAGCAAGAGCTGTTGCTGTCTGAGTGCCCAGCCCCCAGAGCTGGAGGACAGGAAAGGAGCAGAATGAAGACCCATAACCCAAGAGAAAATAGTCAGTGACCTGCTACACCACTCAGATGTGCACAAGTCTATGGGGCCAGATGGGATCCACCCATGGGTACTGAGGGAGCTGGTGGGAGTGCTCACCAAGCCATTTTCCATCATTTACCAGCAGTCCTGGCTAAATGGGGAGGTCCCAGCTGACTGGAGGTTAGCAAACGTGATGCCCATCTACAGGAAGGGCCAGAAGGGGGATGCGAAGAACTGCAAGCCTGTCAGTTTGTGCCAAGGAAGGTTATGGAGCAGATCATCTTGAGTGCCTTATGCAGCACATACAGGACAGCCATGGGATCAGGACCAGTCAGCATGGGTTTAGAAAAGGCAGGTCCTGCTTGACCAACTTGATCTCCTATGATAAGGTGACTGGCTTAGCAGATGAGGGAAGGGCTGTGGATGTTGTCTGCCTAGACTTAAATAAAGCCTTTGACACCATTTCTCACAGCATCCTCCTGGAGAAACTGGCTGTTCATGGCTTGGATGAGTTTACCCTTCGCTGGATAAAATACTGACTGGATGGGCAGGCCCAAAGAGTGGTGGTGAATGGAGTTAAATCCAGTTGGCAGCCAGTCACAAGAGATGTTCCCCAGGCTCAGTATTGGGGCCTGTTCTCTTCAACATCTTTATCAATGATCTGGATGAGTGGAACAGGTACACTCAGTTAGTTTGCAGATGACACCAAGTTGGGTGGTAGTGTTGATCTGTCTGAAGGGGGGTTCTTCAGAGGGATCTGGACAGGCTGGATCAATGGGTCGAGGCCAATGATAGGAGGTTCAATAAGGCCAAGTGCCGGGTCCTGCACTTGGGTCACAACACCCCCCTGCAGCGCTACAGGCTTGTGGAAGAGTGGCTGGAAAGCTGCCCAGCAGAAAAGGACCTGGGGCTGTCGGTTGGCAGTTGGCTGAATATGAGCCAGCAGTGTGCCCAGGTGGTCAAGTAGGCAAACAGCATCCTGGCTTGTATCAGCAATAGTGTGGCCAGCAGGGAAGTGATTGTCCCCTTGTACCGGCACTGGTGAGGCCACACCTCAAATACTGTGTTCAGTTTTGGGCCACTCCCTACAAGAAGGACATTGAGGTGCTGGAGCGTGTTCTGAGAAGGGCAACAAAGCTGGTGAAGGGTCTAGAGCCCAAGTCTTATGAGAAGCAGCTGAGGGAACTGGGGTTGTTTAGCCTGGAGAAAAGGAGGCTGAGGGGAGACCTTACCGCTCTCTCAACCACCTGAAAGGAGGTTGTAGCGAGGTGGGGGTCGGTCCCTTCTCCCAAGTAACAAATGATAGAGGAAACGGGCTCATGGTGCACCAGTGGAGGATTAGGCTGGACATTAGGAAACAATTCTTCACCAAAAGGGTCGTCAAGCACTGGCCCAGGCTGACCAGGGAAGTGGTTGATTCACCATCCGTGGAGGTATTTAAAAGAGGTGCATATGTGGTGTTGAGGGACATGGTTTAATGGTGACCTGGCAGTGCTGGGTGGATGGTTGGACTTGATGTTCTTAAAGGTCTTTTCCAACCTAAAACAATTTTGATTCTGTGATTCTGTTCAAAGAGAATAGCTGTGTGTGAGCACTCAGCGCTGCACAGCTCTAAACACGAGCTTGCTGTGCTGACCTCCCCACTGCCTGCAGCCAGCAGGTGATTCCTAATGGCTGTGTTAGAATTAAAGGAAAATCTATACTAGAACATTAGCGCTGCACTAAGTAGGTGACTTAAAACACTGCTCTGTACAAAACTGTGCAGATGAACTGTAGGCAATTAGAAACAAATCTCCATAGCGAGTCTTAAAGAATCCTATAGAGATATTCATAATCCTGCAGTACCCTCAGCTCCCAATACTGCTCTGCAGGGTGCTTTTAAGACTTGCACTTTACTTATTGTGGTAACTGTATTTGGAGCAAACTGTCATTGTGGTTTCCACAAAATGCTTTGATAATAAGCCGATATTGCACATGGAGTGTTTTCTAACTGCCATTGCAGCTTCTGGCAGCAGGTAGAAAAATCTTTACAGCTATGAGATACCTCTTTTTCTGAAAGATTGCTCTATTTTTATGATAGATTTTTTTTGTTTGTTTTTTAAATAACAGGTTCATTTATAGGGAGAATTAAATCCCTTTTTATTTTCAATCATTCCCAGTTTATAAGCTCTCCTTTCTCATAAAACCAGGAGATACTACTGCATGTTCTCCCCTGACTGGGGTGCGGCATTAATTTTTCAAGTGCATTTAGGATGACAATGAAGTGGTGTGTACTACGGGGACTTACGCTCCCTTTACCTTTCGCAGGAGCACAGAAACACCATCACCCATGTCCCTGAGCCCGTCCCCTGTCAGCTCTGCTGGAAGCAGCATGGGCACCACTGGCTCCTCCTCGGCGGGGACCATCACCATCCCTCAGCGGATCCACCACATGGCTGCCAGCCACGTCAACATCACCAACAACGTCCTGCGGAGCTACGAGCATTGGGACATGGCTGACAAGCTGACTAAGGAGAACAAAGGTGCCCCGCTCCGCTTCTTCTTTGTCCCCTTTGGCTCATCAGCTTTAGCTTTCTTTCTGTTCTCGTAGGCGTTTTTGGGAATTGGACCGAGAACCACCGCATCTAAGAGCACAACTGCGACAGCTTGAACAAACAGACCAAATCTGCTTGCTGGTCACTGTAGCCAATGCGTATCTTCTCTTGTCAAGCACAGAGGGGGGATGTGAAACACACGCTGAACATGGGGTTATCAGAGCAGCTGGCAAATAATTTAGCAAACATGAGCCCCAAGTGATGAGAGCTTTTTAGTCTGCAAATTCGTTCACAGTTTTAGCGTCTCGTAGAGCACTGAGGTTATTTTCAGACTGCTCTGTCAACGGGTGTAAGACTATTAAAATGCTAGCTAGGATAATAAGCAAACATTAGATGTTATGTTTATTCAGGGAGTCCGATTAGGAGATGTCCACTGAAAGCCATGACCTTGACTCTCCTATGGCTGGATTGCAAATCTGCTTGTTTATTCCTAACAACAAAACGTAAGTCTTTACAACAGTTGTTCCAAAGGAGTATTGGCAAGCAGTTTGCGACTGGGGTATATCGAGTATAGTGGAGTGGCTGAGACGTAACGAAAGGACAAATTTGGCCTCTTGTTGGCCAGCTGTGAACTTTCCCTTGATAATGTAATTATTCAGATTTCAGCTTTGGGCTTACACAAATCACTGACAAAGCCTTCTTTGACATTAGAGGTGCAGAGCCTAACTGGGAAATATTCTCATCATGAATTGGCTCATTCTCTTAAATTATACTGAGATTTCAGATGGCTGACTTTTCCTGACAAATGTGCTTGCTGTATGCAGTTTGATCTTACTCCCATTAATGTCAGTGGCAAATTTCCACTGATTTAGAGAAACCAAGCGTGAGATTTATAAAGTTGTATGTCTGAATGGTGGGTCATAATGATCTATCCCTGGATGAGGAACAATAATAGAAGTTCTGTCCAGTCCTCCCCACTGCTTCTTGTCTTTGTTCACGTTGGTTAATTTAGTAGCAGTGCAGTCACTTTGGATTTCTTCCATAGCTGCATCCATTTTCACAAAATGTGAAAGTGATTCCCTGTCAAATGTACTGCAGAATGTTACAGTGGGAATGCAGAAGGATGCTCTGATAGGAGAAAGAGATGGCGATAATCTTGTAATTAGCCCTGCGTGTTGTGGAGTTGTTAAATGTTCTGCTTGGTATTGAATCAAAATAGCTCAGGCATTCAGCCAGCAGACAGAAAATGTACCCAGCCACTGCTGTTATCAGTCCTAGAGCTGGATGAGAAAAAACCTGCTGACTCTCTTTCTGCATTTTCCCCCCTACGCTCTTCTTTGTTCTCGTTTTGATTTACGATCAAATAAGCCCAGTTCTGTAAAGCATATAGGAATAATCTTTATTCAGATGAGCAGTCCCTTTGACTTTAGTGCGACTGGATGCAAGAATAAGAGTTTCTCACATGAGCAAGACATCTAGGGTTGTGCCCTCTTCTTTCATATCTCGTTTCACAAACTGCAGCCGTGTTACAGGGAATGGAAAGTTCATGTTAGTTCAAATTTCATTTAAGTACTGTAAATCACTGGAGAGAGATCAGAGTTTCATACATGCAACAGCATGCCTGTCTTTACATTTTGTCTGGAAAGATACCTCATATCTAATTAAATACTCAATTTAAAGTTGCATGCTTAAACACAAACTGCAATTTGAAAAATTCATGACGTGACAAAAAAGTATGTGAGAACTGCTGTGGTACTCTGCAGGTCTTCGTCATATCACATGATGGATTCCATCTACACAGGGATATGTTTAAGACACTTCACTGTGAGAAATGTTGCAGAGTTTCATGAAACCTAACTAATTATTTTAGTAGATGTCATCTGCACCTCTCAAATAATTCAAAACACCTACACCTTGCTGGCAGGGACAGGCCTCACCCCTTTCCCTATAGCTCTCTCTAAGCCACCTTTGCCAGCTGGACCGGCTGTTTCCGTGCCCAAGCTCTGCTACACTGGCGTGTGGACTGGGAGCTCAGAAAGGCCCCATGACAGCAAACAGGATAGATGCAAACCCCAGACTCTGCCTTGTGTCCCAGGTAAAGGACAGATCTCGTGGGCTCTCTCTCAGGGCATTCAGTTCATCATAAAAAAGGATCTTTTTCCTCCTCACCTTGAAATAAGAATGATCTCAAGAAACAAACAAACAAACAAACACAAACTCAGAAAGAAACGCACGTTTAAGATTAAATTGACATTTCTTTTTTAAAAAACTGGATCCAGTCACTATTTTCTTTTTTTTTCTTTTTTTTTTTTTTTTTTTGCTTTGTGGTCAGCTCTCGTTGTTTCTGTTTTCTTCTCAATCACACGAAGTGTCTTGCCCAAGAACGTGTCCCTGATGAGCTAATAAACATGGGTATAAAAATGTGGCCCCATCATTGTCATGTCTAATAGCCTTTACCTCTGGGTCTTACTGCTGTCATAGATGTTTCTTAGGTCATGCCCATGCAGACACAAGAGATTTCTTCCATGTTGTGGGAGCTGTGCAGCCTCCCCGTGTCCACGGCTGTCAGCTTAAGTTTTGTGCTCCTCTGAGTATGCCTGCACGCTCCCGGTTTGGACTTGACTCATGTCCATCTGGCTCAAAGCAGGAGACAGAAGCCTTTCTTGTCAGCCTGACAAAAGATGTGCCATTAAAATAAAAAGGCATAGCAAGAGGGAGGCCAGCAGGACCGTGACTCGCCAGGCTGATCTGGCTTGAAGAGGGAAGCGGGAACACACTGCTGTGTACCTCTGGTTGAATTTCCCCTGGTCAGTAGAGTTTAGAGCGTGTGGGAGAGGGGGTTTGTCCTAAACTCTGCATCTGTAGCAGGCCAGGCTAAACTGCAGACTTCCCAAAGCCACCGGCTGGTTTGTGCTGGATCACCTAGAGAGTTGTTCGCCATTTATAGCATCAAACTCTCAGCCAATTTTACAGATCCAGGTAATTTTTTTATGCTTCCAAAGATAGTAGCACTTTTTTCCCGCAGTAGAAAACTCTCAGCTCTGTAGTGACAAAGGCCTGTTCTTTCACATATCATTAATAATTCAGTGTTTGTAGCTTTTTCAAGAAACGTTAAACTGAAATTAGGCTTTAAGGTGAATTCTCAGTGTTTAAAGCAATTATTATTTATTTGAGCCTAGAATAAGAGCTCTAGAATGCGAGAAAGACAGTGCATTATTTCACTTCTAAATCTATTGATTTTACACTGGAGGAAGGGAATAAAAGACAGAGGAAGGGAGATTAAAAGTAACTGCTGGCTGCAGCGTCTTGACGCAACTGGTGATAGCCCTAAGCTTTCATTGTGCTTGCCTCCAGCCAAATCACTTTGTGCTGTGATACTGCTGTAGCTCCCAAGCTGACCAGGGTCAGGCTGTCAATACTTGGATAGAAAGCCTCAAAGCAGCACTTTCTTGCTGAAGAAAGTCCTGATAATGATTTTGTACCCGGCATCTGCTCTCCCGAACTGCAGCCAGTAGAGCGTTAGCTGGCTGAGTGCTGCGCACTGGATTTTAGACAGGGTGAGAACTTAAGGGCTCAGCCACTGGTTAGTGTGATTGTTGGATGTTATCTGAGCTGTGAGGGGCTTCAACTGAGAGCAGGCTCCCACTCGCCTAAATATAGTGTTAAGAGTTGTGTCTGTGGGAATGCCTGTGCCCCAGTGCGCAAAGAGGCAAGCTGTGGGAGAATAGAGGATGCAATCCACTTCTCCATTGAAAACACTTAGGAAAGGTCTGTTGGCCCTAACAGGATTAGTCTTTCACCCAGACACTTCTAACACATAGCATGAAGTAAAGTGGTATTGTTGCTTCCTAACTGTGGCTCTCTGTTTAGTGACCTCCTGTTAACCCTTCCCAACACCAGATCCCAGTGGCCTTAACCATCTTTTCTTTCCCCTTATAGGTTCCCATGTCCTAGGTGCTATTTTCCTGCTGTGTTCCCTTTGTCCTCTTCCTTCTTCCCTCCCACTCTACACACATCCTCTGGGGCCTGCAGCACAGAGGGCCAAAAATGCTGCAATGGCAGAAACAGAAATTGGAGGGTGGGGAAAAGAGCAAGCAAGGTCTTTTGCAAGATCCAGACTAGCTCTTCATGCCCATAAGAAGGTACAGCATGGAAAAGGAAATGCCACAATTCATTGGCAGCTATTGAAATCGTGCAGTCAGCAAACTTAGGCTCAAAAACCTGGAAGTGCAGATCGTCAGAGCTAAAGGAAGACTGTTGGCAATCGCTCACACTGTGTTGCAGTATACTTCCAGCATGAATAATCTAATTTGGTCTGTTTAAATATATAGTTGCCTTTGTTAAAATTCTTTCCTACTGACCATGTGCTCGTGTGCATGATGTCTTGAGAACTTCTTAATTGCACTGCTGCTACTGAGTGGGAAATCATGGTGATACATGTATTCCCGTACCATTGCCTGAAACAATGACTTCTGTTTCTTGTATATTGCAGAATTCTTTGTAGACCTGGACTCAGTGATGGGACCCTTAACACAACACAGCAGTATGACCAATCTGGTTCGTTACGTTCGCCAAGGACTCCACTGGCTCCGCATCGAGGCTCATTTGTTGTAGTGACTGCTGCCCTGTTCATAACATCCCCATTCTTCTACCTCTACCAGCGCAGAGACGATCACTGGTGGAACTCCACTCATTTCTGGAAGTTTATTCATGTAACTTCATTTTTATTGCCTTTTTTAATATCCTATCTATTGGAAGTAGAAGTCACCATAAATGGAACTTATGACTCAAGAGCAGTATGTGTTGTACCATCTAATAATTTTTGACAATTTTCTATGCCTTGTGTCTCCTGGATCCTGCCATCCTTATGTGCTTTATGGAACGGTACATTCCCTGCAGTATTGTTTTAAGTCCATGCTGCCTTCAAGTGAAAACAAAAAAGCACTTTGAGAAGATATGGATTCCTGAGAAATAGTACAAAGCGTCTTAAATATTTGAGGGTATATATGAGAAGTCCCTTCTGAAATAAATTAGTAGAAGTTACAGCTATTCATTCAAAATCATCTTCTGAACCCAAACCAAGCTTTTCAACTCTTAATTCTGGCATCATTACCTGACACAGTACACTCCTAAGATTTCATACTTTCTATAGGCTTAATCTCTAAAAGAGAACATTGAATATCTTACAGGTACATAATGTAAGATCACCAAAGGTGTTAAGAGGTAAAAGGTTGAAGGAATGCCTCATTAAAGAACGATGACATACTATGCAATGAGGTTTTGATATTCCATTCTTCCTGTTTATTGTTGGCTTAATAATTTCAGTAGGCAGCAGAATTTATTGCAGTTTTTAGGCTATTTCAAAATATTAGCTTTCATAGTCTTATCTATCATTCCTATACTAAATCTGTCATTTTTCTTTCAGTTTTACTGTTTAGTCTCAAACAAATATTCATCCAAGATTTTTCTTCATAGAACAATCTCTCCTTGCATAGTGACTCAGTGAAAGCAGATCTTAACAGGACCGCTACACTCTAAGCATTGATATTGTATGTAAAAATCCATGAGTAAGTGTATGCAGATTCTTCATGACACTCTCTAGAAGTTTAACTAACCAGCTACTGTTGAACATTATAATTCCATGTGACATCAATTTTCACCTGGTTTGTTCATTTCAGAGCATTAGAAACGAACAGTATTATCTTGCTATCTTGAAAACAATGTCAAATTAAATAAAATCACCAGATTTACCCAAAAGCAATATAACATTTGTTTAATAATGGCCATGAATACTTCAGTCAGATTACCTATTTTCCAAGCTCTGCATCTGTTTACCCATGCTGTCATGTTTTGGACCATTCCTCTACTGCGTGAATAATAATGAGACAATTCAGATAGAATTTCAAAGCAATTGTGAATAAATTACACCATTTCACATTTGCTCTTTCCTCTTCTTTTTTTCCCCTGTTATAAACTGCACTGCTCTTCTGGTGCCACTGCAAGAAGTGCTGGTGCATGAAACAAAGCAAAACGAATTTATATCAATAATTCACAAGACTTTAAATGGTCTCATCGCATTCTCGATATAACGCCTGCATACCTTACTGAACTGTAAATTCCATTTCTATAAACGGAAAATGTTCCTAGCAATGTAAATATTATTCTGTCTCATCTCACTGAAATAATACAGTATGTGTATTAAATGCCATCCAGATATTAGTTAATTGCAATTACCTTCTGCTATATAATCCTGTGTATCCGTTAATCTGGTGAGTTATTGGATTCTACTCATTGGGTTGCGACCAGGTAAATAGGACAAATTTGCATTTAAAAGGTTCAGACTATTATGATTTTTAGAGCAGGCCTTGGATATTTGCAGTAAGAGCAGTTTAAGGACTCTGCCCAATGCACATTCAAGACGAACGTTACTGTAGCTGTTGTATATTATCTCCCTCTAGTACTAACTTTTCTTAAAAATCAATAATCCCCAATATTTGGTTCCACAAGACTGTATTGTAAATGTAGCCAAGGTGCATCATGAGAGAAATCATGCGGTTTAGGGTTGTCTGCGAAGGACACGTGCAGAACATGCCCACCCTGTATTATCTGCACATTCCTGTTCCTGAAGTGGTCGATATACCCTTATCTGTCCTCTGAGGGTTTCCGTAACATGGCTGAAACCTGAGTCTGGCAGCATTTGTCACGCTGACTCTGGCCCCAGTAGCTAATGAATAAAACCACAACAGTGAAAACCTTTCAGAAATGGAGATGAAAGGTGGTTGCTGGGCGTTTTTTTAAAGAAAAAGAAAACAAAACTCTTACAGTATTTTATTTTATTTTTTGAACAGGGTGAGTACTTGAGGTGAAGTAGTGTTGGAGTGGTTTTGTCATAAGCCAGCGTTTTCCATTCTTTTTGCAAGATCTCACTAATGAGATGCAGGAACTCTTTAGTCTAATTAAGTGCATTGTTGTCACTTGTTCCTTTAATGTAGACTGAAATCCTAGACTTCCATGCACTTATGAAGGATAGATATGTCTTGAAATACAATCTTCCGAACCAAGACTGTTCAGAGGTAGCTGCAGTCACTCGGTGAAGACAATGTATTATCTTTCCCCTGTTGCTTGCAGTAAACAGACTCCAGTTTCTAAATTTACTCCGTGATCACAATCTTTGGCTTAAAGAGCTTAAGGAATTAGCCCACCTGATTTTGTATCCTGTGACTTAGTTTAAATGTATGCTGAATCAATGGCATGATTATAATAAGTCCAGCAGTCAAGTCTAGGATCACAAGCCAATTTACTATTTAGCAGTCTTGTTTCAAAAGCAGCTTAGAAACAAATTAAATATGGAGAGTGAATTACCATCTTATCCCTGGGGATGATGCTTCTTTTGAGTTTGTTATTAAGGATTATTGCACTTTTACAGGCACTGTATTCATCTCATTTCAAATGCCAACATGTCATCTTTGCGGAATCATTTTACCCTTTAAAATATTACTTCCAGCAGAGTTAATCAAATGAGATTGATTGTTTGTTTCAGTCCATGGGGAAGCAGCATGTGTTTGCTTGGGCATTTGCTATGTCTGCTCTTAACACTGCCCAATTCAGGCATTCAAACTCAAGAACCAAGCACAAAAAAATTACAAGAATGGCTTCAAATCATGGTTTAGTTTGTTGTTTTTTTTTTTTTTAATAAACTTTTTTGGTTCTTGTATTGCCTTCTGGGTACTGAGCTTTGAGACTGATTTCATGACATGTTCTCAGGCATTTTTCAAGCGTGCCGAGGGCTAGAAATGACATGTTTGTTTTTAATAGTGATAAACAGGGACAGTCATGTAAGCTCTTGATTTCTGCAGCTAGGATTTGAGAAGGACACCAAGCTTCATAAAAAATTGCCAGAGCTGACAAAACTGTCATTTGTGTCCCATGCTTCAGGAGGTTTGGAGCAATATCAATAGTTCAGCAGTGAAGGGAGCATCCCAGTAAAGGGCTAAATGCAAGCATTTGGGAGCTCCATCCATACGAGGTCCAAGGGCAGCAAAGTTCTAAGTGCTCAAGCGAGCATTTACATAGCACTTAACCTCCATGTCAAGAGCTGCAGCAGGTCTTCAGAGAAGTATTTGACAATGCGCGGGCAGAATGTCCTGCTCTCAGCGCAGTGAGTATCTCCAGCCATGCAATGTGTGTTGGGTCTTCAAGAGCAGGGGTCGAAGGGAAAGCTTGAGATGATGTATCCCGTATGGGCCATGTTCCCCTAGACCATGCGCCATTGGTCACTGATCTCAGCTGTGCTCCTTTGGCTCCTTTCAAAGGATGAATTGCTCGTCCAACACTTAGCAAACTAACGGTGTAAATGGTTCATACGGAGTTTGGATAGCCAGATTTGGCCCAGCGTTTGTGCTTTTTTTAAATTTTATTTCATTTTGTCTTGTCTTTTATTTTTTTTTTTAGACATTCTGGTACAGCTTACAGCCTTTGTGTTGATAGCGTTGGTGGCAACCCTCACAGCTTGCTTCTTATAGCTTAATTTCACTTTTTCTTAAGTGGTCTCTGGACTTTTAATCATTTAAATGGTCTCTCTGTGAACGTATCATCTCATTTATAAATGACCTCCTTTGAAAGTTAGGGACAGGTCTGTTGATACCAGCGTGGGGGTTTTTTAAGAATAAAGATTGAGATCTTCATTCCTCCAAAAGAAACAAAATCTGAGAAATCAAATCTGGACCTTAATTTCTATGCTTTTTTAATTTCACAGATTTTATTATGTCCTTCCCTTTTAACAGTTTAGATTCACTGACAAGTTTTTAGATACTTTGGAAGACATGTTTTCATTGTATTTTTATCAGTATTTAATGCTGTCTAAATCGAATTATTTGTTTTGTGAGTGCAACTTAAAGGGTAGCAAAAATGGGGCTGGTAAGGATTCTGACTTAGGTATTAATATACTCCTCTGCTTTGAGTTCAGGAGGAACTCCACTGCACACAACATTGCAGCGGGGGGCGGGGGGGGGTGTACACATGGATTTGGGTGTGGATTTGCAACAGGAAATCCTTGCTCATTGCTTCATAGCACAGGAAAAAAGATGCGATAGCTGTAAAGAGAAAACACTCTTACTACTGCCGAGTGGTAGCGGAATTATTAAAGCATTTCTCTGTGGTTTGTGTATAGTCCTATTTGCAGCTGTTGTCTCCTTGCCGGCAATGAAGGTATGACAGGAAGTAGCAACAACCCTGTCGTCTTGGTCCTGTGGTCCCTGAAGTCAGTGGCAAAACTGAATGTGCTGTCAACGTATTGTTTTTCAGAAGGTTAATTCATTTGCAGTAGATCAGTGTCTTGAAATTTTAGGAAAGGCAAAATATTTCACAAGTCACCAAAGAAAATTAATTTGTCATCTTGAACCAAGTGCAGAAATGTCCTGTGCGTGGGCAGGCCACCAGCCCAACCTGTCATTGCAAAGGGCCTTTGCCTCTCGCAGCATCTCCCCGACCTCACTGGAGTGCACTGGGAGCGAGGCAAAGGGCATGAAGATGAGAAACCAGTCCACTGTCACGATATGTTCCAGGTTTACCTTACATACCAGTTTATAAATACAAATAAGACAAGTCTAATACTCCTCCTGGACTTCCATGATATAACCAGACCACTATAGACAGCAGTGCACACAGACATTCTCTACTGGCTAATGACATCCATGGATAGATTTCGCTCACTAGATATAGTGACATATTTTAGATCGATCACTTGGCATTTTGTAGCCTATATCTACAGGCAAAAAGCTCAGGCAAGCTCGCCTTCAGCATCAAAACCTCCCTGCTACTGAACGCAGCATGTTCCTGCTTGACTTGCAGAGTAGCTGTCTTCTCTGCAGTGTTCTTGTCAGACCTGCCTTTCCATGGATTCGGTGGCTTTACTTCAGACGTGCTGTTTCAAAGGTGTTTTCTCTATTTCTTTTGTCTTCCAAGCTCAGTGATTCTGATCTTCTCACACCAGTTTAAACCCATAGTGGTAGCTGTTGAAGTCAGAAGAGATTGAGTTCAGACCTTGTGTACAGCCAGGGGGCTCTACAGATAGAAATGTGAGCAAATTCAGGTGCAGATGAGTTACTGCATAAAACTGGTGTCAGATGACAATCAAACCTGGCCTCAACAGGAGGCGCTTCAACAGAAATACGGTGAAGATAAGCTGTGCCCCGAACCGCAGCAACATCTTGGGCAGCTTATTGACACTGTAATAATATTAAGGAATGGTAGAGATGTGAAGAGTGGGTCAAAGAAACTGGGGCGAGTTGGTGTGTCTGGCATTATGAATTTAACCTGTGCGTGCTTCTTGGGAAAGGGGATTCGTTACTGTTGATACGTCCTGCAAAATAACACCTATACCACAGTATACTACGAAATCCAAATCTGGCACCATCCCATCCAATTCCTTAATCCACCTCAGCGTGCCACCACCTGTCACAAAGAGCTAATGCTTGTCACTGCCCTGGGGTCACCTTTGGGTTAAACCATTTTTCCCTTGCAACTCCAGCAAAGACCATGCCCAGGGACCCAGCGGCCAGCTCAAGTAGCAAAGTGTGTTCTTGGTCCTTTGGAGAGAGGCCACAGAAAAGACCTGCCCTTGCCTACCACAGGCTGCAGAGCCGCACAGAGCTCCCTGAGCCCTCAGCATGCTCAGGGAGTGGGACTGCCACAGGTCTGTGCAGGGTGACTCCCCCCACAGCCCTGGCCACAGTATCGGTGTGCGGGGGACCAGAGCTGTGCCCAACAGGACTGAGTGACCCCAGCCCCACTGCCCAGCTGCAACAGAGCTGTGGCTCTGCATTGCTTTTAGGTGTTGGTCCCCTGCACCTGCAGATGGGACTTGGATTTGAGCACTCACTTCTACTTGCACCGCATCTGGAAATGCCAAGCACGGTGACAGAAGACTGCTTCTGTCATGCAGTAACACCATAAAACTAAGGCAACATTCACTGTACGCAGAATTGTAATTTAAATTGTAGTGTCCACAGGATGACTCGTGCTTACAGGACTCTAGCTGAGTCCTGCTGATGCCAGTGGTAAAAGCCGTGTGAGTGGATGATGCAGCTGTTTGACCCTTGTTTTCCTTGATTTTAACTGAGTTTCCCTCTATGCAAGTTCCGTAAGCTTTCTGTGCTGGATATAAGTTTACTCACACTTGTGTGCGTCACCCTTTTGTAATTCCATTGAAAAACCCATCAAGTAGAGATAGCCCTAATTTCTACTCAGTTATTTCTGTCTCTGAATTAGAACGAAAGTCAGAGTCTGAAGTGAATTTCATTGTTTTAATGGACATCAGTAACTACAATGGACCAAACTTTGAGCTAAGCAAATGTAAAGTACCTTGGCTTAGCTTGCAGAATTCATGGGACCAAATTCCGCTGTCGTGTGGCAGTCATGCAAGTTTTATGGAGCTTGCTGAGCACTGTTTATCAAAGGAGAAGCTGGTTTAACTCCACCGTTATTGGAGTTAAGTTTATTGTGCCAGAACTTCGGTTGCATTAACCCAGTGAATTCAATGGAATTACACTCATTTTTGTTCTAGCTGAGCACTCACCCTACTGAAATAGTTCAAGGCCTCTGGACTAGTGCTGGAATAACCACAAGCAGACTTGCTCTTCAACCAGACCATAAGTTGTCTCAGCCCTTGCTCAGGGAAACCACCGTTGACTTCAGTGACAAGTAACATGGGGTTACGGACACGAAGAAGCTTTGGCCCACTGGCAGGAGGCATTTACCCTTGAATTTATGAATGAACTGAAGAGTGGATAGCAACACACCCGCTTTGTTTATGGCAGAGGTAGAGTACAAGTTCCTCAGCTGGCGATAACTGGTATAGGAGTACTGATTTCAGTGGAGTTAACCCAGTCTGCACACACTGAGGAGCAAACCCGCAAACGCCAGCCTAATTTTGCCAATCTATCTCTATGCAGATAAACTCCCACAGCTTTTATCATCACGCCTTTTTTACTGATCATGCCAATGAAGTGATTAACGTACCATAATCCGCCCGTAAGGAAATAATGTACTTTGCAAAGCTGTGCAGTATAGAGCACACCGTAAGACTGCTTTAGACCACACAGTCTGGAAAAGCGTTATCAGAACCTAGACTAGCAGAGCAGCTCTTTACCTGATGTCGATTCCCGTCACTCTGCACTTCCACCTCCGAGAGTTTGACACAGGGAGTGACTGACGGCTGTACACTTCTGATGGGCCAGAGCTTCAGCTGATGTGCCTCCAGGTAGCTCCGTAGATGTCAGGGCTGATTTACACCAGCTGACAAACTAGCCCTGTCCCTTTTCGTACTCTGCCGTATGCCCTAGTGCAGCCTTATAAAACCATACGGAAGCTGAGGATAGACTGAACTGTTCTGATTCCGCACCAAGTAATCCCCGCTAAAAGAATTGGAAGGTGGTGTCTGCCTGTCACCTAGGCTTGCGTGTGTTTTGGTTTTAACTAAAAGGCATGTTGCAAGTCATACCTCTGAGTTTAAATATTTACTGGCATCAGCATTCGCTTGCGTAGAAAAATGTCAGATAAATTCAAACGTCATAAATGCTTTCGGTCTAGAGGTGGAATCTGTGACTTTAGTTCAAAGCAGGCTAAAGTGGTTTTTCTAAGCCAGGTGGGGTTTGTGCTTTTAAAAGTCATGGCAAATATTTGTCTAGGCCCAGGTCTGCCGCTCTTCCCCTGAGCGTCCTAATCGGCAGGTTGCTCCGCCGAAGTCCACAGGAGTAACTGTGGAAATTGGTGCTCAGCACATAGGCTGGTGCGGTCAGGAGTTTTAATTTTAGCCATATGTATGGTTTGAGGACACTTGAAAATTACGTACATTTTATCCAAGCTGACAGTCCTTGTAATTCCATAAAATACTGCATAATTTATTCCTGTCTGTGTTTTTGACATCTCTGGATTGCATATCTTCTACTGAGCGTTAAATGCTGATTTGTTAAAACCCACGTGCAAAAGCTCTAGGACATATCATCACAGAATACGAAAACAAGTCAAAAGACCTGGTTATTTTTTTGCTTCGGTTTTGAGCTCTCCGTTGGTTTGTTTTCTCTTTGGCTGTCATACTCCTGGTATTTTAAAAATGGCTCAGTTCAGTTCAGGTTGCTTCCTGTCTTCTGAAAAAAAGCAAAATACAACGAAGGTTCAGGAACAGTAATCCTGGCAACCGCAGTGGCTGTTCGTTCTTCCTGGTTGTCTTGGATTTTTAACCTGAGCCATGCTGGGAGTAGTCCAGTGTGTGTGTTCTCTTGCCCGCTATTTCTGGCTGTGTGGCAAAACTGGTTTTCCTTCTTTTTTTTTTTTTGTTTGGTCTTTCTCGTGTGTGTGTGCGCGCGCGCATGTGTAATTAACCAAAACATCAGGAAAATTTATATATGCTTTCTTCTGGTTCCTGGAAATAGAGCAGCATTATGACCTTTTGGTCTTCCAGCAAAAGTCAGATCTAATTTCTGGGTTGCAGTGCAGCTTAATTAGCTATTGGAATTAGATTACAGTTAACTAAAGGGCCCTTTACCTTGCGTCCTTACTTTTTATTTACTATTGAAGTAGCCTTTTTTTTCTCATGTGTGCAAATTTCATATCAATAATCACTGCAATTCCACAAGGTGTCTTTGTTCTGAACGAGCATGTTATTCTTGTAAAGTTTCAAGTATAAGTTGAGATGTTTTGTACAGACCAAGGTAACTGTTAAAATGTCAAGCAATTACTAAAATGTTGTATAGTTATAAAAGTTTGATTTCTTTTGCTTTATATGTATAAAATTGTATCTTGCCTGTTTTGCTTTGTATTTCCAACGTGTTGCACAATTATGCATTTTGTTTACATTTGTTCCTTCTTCAGAAAAAAGAAATAACAGTAATACTTTATGTACAAACATTTTAAATGTACTTTTGTTGTTTTTAAACACAATGTCCCTGTATAAATAATATTGGTTGAACTGGTACATTTGTGTCTCTCATAGAGGGATTAATTATACTGCCAGTGCATTGAATTATTTAAAAAAAAAAAAAAGTAAAATAAAATTTTTATGAAAATGTAACCCATTTCATCACTATAAATTATTCTGTCCTGCTATTTTCTCATTCCCCTCCCAGGATACGAGAAGTATGGTACAGTAAGTACTGTTTGTGGGAGACCTGTCATCAGTTTTAATTTTTAATCAATGTGTTTGTGTCATTGCAGAGAACGTAAAATGACTTGATGTTAGACAATAGTGTGGTGCTGATACCAGCTGTGAGGTAACAGGATCGCTCGTGTGTTTTCCCCATCCCTGAGGGGCCTCAGCTGCAAGACAGCAGCCGAAATCCTGGCTGTCCCAAACCCAAAGAGCCAAGGAGCCGGGCTTCAAAGGCAGGTTTTTTGGTTGCTAGCTGACACGCCGCCCAAGGCTCTGGCATGACGAAAGCGGTGCAATTCAGCATGCTGACCCTCTGCACAGGGGTGCGTTGCTCCCCAGGGGCTTCCCGGCATGACAAAACTAGACCTGCCAGGTTTTACATCACAGCAGAAACAGCCCTAGTAGCCAGTGTCAAGCATTCCGATTCAAAAGAGATGTAAAAAGCTCTCGAGAGCTGCTAAACAGCATGTGATGTGGCTGCGCGGTGCGAGGCTGAGCTCTCGGTGCTGCTGCGCGCGGAGCAAGTGAGGTCAAGCTGCCTGCCAGGGAGGGACAAGTCGCAGCGCTCCTGACACAGAGTCCATCTCAGGCCACCGTCTCCAAGCAAAAGCGGCCATCGCTGTGGTTTGCTCTGCGGCCCCTCACACTCACAGTCCTGCTGCAAACCTTTTCATCTTAGCCTGGAGAATTGCGTGCTCTGGAGGTGCTGCGGGAAGGCACGGCCAGGAGGCGGCTGGCGGGGATGTCTTAGCCTGGTGTTGGGGAGGGGGGCGGTGGCCCCGCAGTGCAGATGGTGTTGCAGAAGGATGCCTTGAGAGGCGCATCAGTAGGTGTTAGTCTGGATTTGAGGCTGAATATTTATTGCAATGTCTTGCTTAAAACAAAGGGCCTGTCACTGATATCCTCCAGCTTCTCTGCACCAGTCTGATCCCATGAAGTGGCTTAAAGCTGTCCAGTCCAACCGGGATACAGCTTTCTCAGCATTCCTCATCCCACTGCTATGAAAGGTTGCCTATAAAAGGGGTGCTAGAGCACCCCTAGAGTGACTTCTTAGCAATAAATCACTTCAGAAGAAAAGCCGGAATGGGGTATTTGGAGCTCGCTTTGGCCCTGTGCCCATTTTGCGTTCAAGGAGCCAGAAAACATCCTCCCTGACTCTCTCAGAGAAAGACATCTTTTGGGTGAGTGGGGGGGAGGGCAGGACTGATGCTGAGTGTGCCATTCATTCCCTGAGTCCTTAGCATCCTCTGGGTGTGCCCAGAAACCAGCTTGAAGCTTGACTTCAGATAGGCAGCTCATGTCATTCCCTGCATGTGTAACCTTGTAATCGGCTGTGAAGTGTTCTGTGATCCCAGCTATGAATGATGAATAGTTCCACATCAACTCGTGCTGTACGGCACTGTTAGTGTGACTGCACAACTCAGAAAAAAAGCCCTCTGGAAAAAAAAAAAAAAAGAAGAAGAAAAAAGAAGGATAATTATTCATATAGCCAGTACGTGGGATTCCCACAGTAGCAAGCGCTGCTGCCCTGCTGACTGGAGGGAGAAGTGTCCCCTCCAAACGTGACAGTGACAGGTGTGATGAAGATGGGCGTTTGGATGCTTGTTTTCATACTCGATTTCACAACCTCAGGCAAGGTACTGTGCTCTCTTTTCCCCAGCCAAGGAGACATCTTTCCTCCCTCGCTGGTTGTGTGGGGCTGAGACAGTGGAGTAGGATGTTGGTAAAAGCCATGCAAGGCTCGAGAGAGAGAGAGAAGCGCTACAATTTCTCAGCCAGCTAAGATGATTTAACTGCACGACTCCCTCCGGAATGAATTGGGCCCATGACAAGCTGCTCTAGACCACAGAATGCTTGGTTGCCAGTACGAAAGACATAGAGGTTGTGAAGCCTTATTTATATCTGAAAAGTCTGGCTGGAGCTGCCTGTGGAGCCCAGGAGTTGGAAGCGTAGCCTGTTTCCTCTCACTAGAAGGCTGCGACTCTCTTCAGCCCCTCCTACACTGACCAAAAGGAAAGCGATGTAGTGTCAGCTCCACGTAAGAGAGGGGAATTTCGCGTACCAGCTGCATTTCAAAGTGAATTTAGTTGTCCTTTTATCCCTTTGATTGAAAAAGGCACATATGGATGGGAAGTTTCGGGGTTTTTTCCCCCATACTGTGTCCATGAGGTTCGAAGGACTTTATTATAGCCAACGTAAATGTGTTCAGCACACAAACCACATGTGAAGCTAATGGCAAACAGAAGTGCGTGGGCATATGATCTACAGAAAAGCCCCTGTTGATATTTTTAGGCATGCACGTAGACTGGCCTTCTCAAAATCAAACGTGTTCTCCTCTCTTTCGGGAACCTTTACACCTATGAAAACGGCTAAACACGAGGGATGAGTTAGTAGCTCAGTCCTCAGGAACCAGACCACAGAAGGAAAGATACTGCCTGAGAGCGCTGGCCTTCCTAGGACAGAATTAATTGTCAAATTTGGGCAATAACCTTTAGGATCAGTTTTTCTTCAAGTTATATGTCATTCATGTGTGAAACCAACTTTGTGCCGTTCTCAGCTGCTTTCTGGTTTTGTTTCTCACACATGAGGTTGTCCACCGCCCCAGTCACCTTGTGCGTTTAGCTGGCCTCCGCGGTGATTTGAAGCTGCTGCCATGCAGCTGCTGGCGAACGTGGCTGCTGGTATTTGTAGGACTGCATGAAGATTTGCTCGAGTTTACATTTTCGAAAGGAAAATTTGAGTGAAAAAGTGAAAAAAAAAAACCAAACCAAGAGACCCCGCTACCACCACCATTCGCTCCCTAGGTTTCAGCCAGCTCCAGGGAGATGAGGTTCACCCTTTTGACTGGGGGGGTACTACGAGAAGTGCATGTGACGGGAGTGATGAAGCCACCTGAAAAATGTTCCATTTCCTGCTTTCTAAGAGAGCTGAGTCTTGCTGCCTGGGTGCCAGGGTGCCAGTTTCCCTCTGCCCTGCCACCCTTGATGAAACCTCAGTGCCAACTGCTCTCATGCAGCACGCCAGCTCCCATCTGCTGTAGGAATGAAGCCCCTGAGCGTTTGCTGCGTTTGAAGGGCAAGTGCCACCCGCAGCAGAGGCTTCCGGAAAATTCAGCACGCCTCAAGTACCCCTTAGTGCTGATCCTGGGCTTTGGGCAGCACCAACAGCCTTGTTTAGCTCTCGGTCCCAAGGAAATTCAGCCTCACAGTGGTGTAACAGAGAGCAAATCCTACAGCACTTTTTTCTCTTTCTGTTTTTTTGTTTTTTTGTTTTTTTTCTCGCAACTCTACATTTACTGCCTATAAAGCAGGAACTAAATAAAAAGGCTGTTATTGTGCTTCTAGCCATCAATTTAAGAGCAATCACCTATGCTATGGTCGGGATGTGCTGGCAGGGAATTATCTGCAATGAGAAGTTTCTTGCCAATCAGCATTGTAGAAGCCCGGTGGCTTTAGCTGTACCTAGAAGTGGATGCGACTCTCAGTGAAGTGTAGCACTCGGATCTCTAATGGTCTCTGCCGTTTGGGAGCTGATTAGCCAAGAGGAGCCTTCTCCAGCTGGGTGTCCAGGCATTCCCCAGCTACCCCTCCACCCTGCTGATGCCCTGAGCCTGAGCTGGGGCTCCTGAGGGTCATCCTGCTGCAGCCTGCCTGGCTCCACAAAGCCACAGCAGGTTTGCTGTGGGGGAGCACAAAGGCTGCAAAATCGTGACTGGGACAGGATGTGTCAGAGGAGCGATATGCCTAGGAAGTTCTGACGTTGGTGTGGAGGAACCGCAGGGTATCGTGAAGGCAATACTTTCATATGAGATGTTTCACAGCCACGATGACATGATGTCTCCAGCTTGGACCGAGCTATGTCGGTGAGCCTCTGCCAGCCCCAGGCAGAAAGGTGAGTTTCTCCCTAAAGGCTCCTGTGACTGAAGGTCACTTGAGTGTCCAGGAACTGGATACAGACATTTTGGCACCAGGCACTTTTCCACACTATTCAAATAAGTCACCTCTTCGCTCCAGAGAGCTGGTATTGATTCAAGGACAGAACCGTATTCTCCAGGATGCCCCAACGTGATGGTGATGAGGGACTGGCCTCGGAGATCATCTAATTAGTTCTGTTCTAGGCAGGAGAGGTCTCTTCCGCTGCTGAGCTCAGCGGGTTGCTCCCTCCTTTGGCAGCAGTGTCCTTGTCACTGGTAGCACTGGGGATATGCAGATCCCCCCACAGCTGGGGCTGCTCACTCAGGGTCTGTGGTTTTTCCAGCAGCTGATGCCCTTGTTCAGCCAGTACAGGTAGACTTAAACCAGGACTTACTGGGGGAAGTTTAGTGGCCTCTTGGTAATCGGGAGGTTAAAGCAGATGACCACAATGATTAAAAATCTGTCAGTTTATTAATTGGGTCACCTGTCCTCACCACAGTGTCTTCTGGAGAGAGAAGACCTGAGCCTAAACCCGTGTTATTTCACACTGCCTTAATACGTTAAACCCCAGGGTAACAGGAATCAGAGCCAGGCCTTCAGAACTGTAACGCCAGCACGAAGAGCAGCGCAGCTGCCTGGAATACTCAGGGTTTACACTGGCATAAGTATGATTTTGCTGTCAAAACTGGCATCTCCTGTGGTGAACGCTGGACTCTCTAGGCCTACGGAAATGTCACCTCCATGTCTCAAGGAGGCATTTCAATCTCAATCATCTCTGAATCAATCAATGAAAATAGCGCATCTATTTTAATCACGGAGCACCATGGGCCAGAGCGCAGAACTCCTGGTGTCTGGCGCTGGGGCTGCCGATGTGCTGCCAGCCCATGGCTCAGACCCCAGCGCTCTAATTGCCTCCGCCAGCGCTATCAGCCCCCCAAAGTTGCTGTTCACTTGCGATTCCAGGAGAGTCATTCATTACCCTGAAGAGCCTGACTCTTCTCTCCCATCTATCTATATCTCCGTGTTACCTTGTTTATGTTAGCATAATCATTTCTCACGAAGAATGTCAATAAATGCTGGAGACAAAAGCAACACCACCACCACCACCACCAACAAGCCCAACTGCTAAATAATTCCTAGAATGAGTTGTCAGAAACCTTTTATTTACTGATTCCGCGCATTTCATTTATTCCTGGCAGCGGGCCAACCTTTCTGACAGTTAAGATTTATTGATTTAATTGCCTAGGGTAACCATGCAATAAAATCATCTCAAAGATAAATTTTCATGGCACTGTGCAGCACTGAAGTAATTTTTCAAGTGCTATGGCTATATTTCTGCAGGTTACAGGTGCAAAATTTGCTTAAAGCAGAAATGTCTCATCATTGTAACCCCAGCGCATCAGTGTGGTCCCTCCTGTGAAAGTCCTTTTCTTTCTCGCCTCTCCTTTCTTTCCCTTTCTTCCTGTCACTGGCTCTTTATCTCCCCCCTCCCCCTTTTCTTTTTAAGGGGGACAGCACAGGTCTCTCCGAAAAGAAATTATATTTTCTTAATTGGTTCATATATTCAATGCCCAGGAGAAGTGAAGCTTCAGTTTAATTAGTAGTGGGCTTAGAGGTTATTTACAAAGTTATACAGAAGCATTTGTTTCCAGCTGTGCGATGCTTTTTAACACGGAGGTCTCACATGGTAGATGATTGCCATTTGTGACATATTACAGTTTATTGAATCTTTAGATCTTTTTATTTACACTGTTAAAGGGCTCATTATAGTTCAGAACAAGGAGCAAATGAAAATCTCTGATTAATTCCCAGGTTAATGGTAACACGTCTGAAGTCAGAGATAGTATAAACTTTTAACAATGTGAAATGTTTTCTTCTCTCTTATGATTTATTTGGGGTTCGGTTTGAGTGCAGGATTTAACAGCCTATTGCACTGGCAGCCTTGGCAGCTTCTCTTGCCTGATCTGAACGTTTCATTTCACTCTCCTGCCCCACTGAGGACATTTGGCCAAAGGCAGCTCCAAGGTGCCACCAGCACAAGGCAGGCACCCAGCCTTGGGGCAGAAAGCCTGCCGGTGGTCCTGCAGCTTCAGCCTGGCCATGTGAGCCATGCCTCTGTGAGCCATGCCAGAGCTGAGTCCAGCAGCCCAAATGTCAGAGAATGAACTAGGAAATGAACAAGGGATTTTACTCTGCCAACCTGGCACAGAAACGCAGTGAGGACAAGAGATAGCTGTGGTGTGGAGATGATGAGCAGCTGGCTCCCAGGCAGCTCCTCAGGGTGATACCATCACTTGAGACCTGCTCTCTCATCAGACCCGTGCTGCTGTGGGCCAGTGGAGCTTCCCCAACACCTCTGATGCCTCCTGGAGCCCTTGGCAGGTCTGCTGCCAGGTTTGCCCTGTTGAGCTCATCTTGAATGACTTTTAGTCCCGTACGCTAGTGGACTTTCCCCTACCCTGATCTCATTCCGCAGCTTTCCCTTTCTTTCTCTTCACTGGTAAGTACAGACCCAATACCTCTCCCTCAGTACCTCCTCATGCACTTATCACAGTTCTGCAGCATGGTCTTCTTCAGCTCTTAACTGCCCTTGCCATGTCTAAAGACCTTCCTGTGGAGAGCTTGTCTTCTGCAAGGGTGCTATGAATTGGCAGCCATCTGCAGGACACGATACATGACCTGGTGGCTGCCGTGCTGGCTGAGTTGCCCACTAGCCCTTCCCTGCAGCAAGTCGATAAGGGTGCAGGTCTCCCCAGCCCAGAGCAAAGCACCATCCCACTACACTGCAGGAAACTGCTGTGGCCTGCATGGACGCTGCAACACACTGCTGGGCAATTCTGCTCATGCAGCACTAGAGAGCTACGCTGCACGTGAAAACTGCCCAGTAAGTCAATCAATCACAAAAAACCCCTATATATAGAAAATGCATAAATGACTTATTAAAGCTGAGTTTAATGTACAAGTAAGACAACTAGAGCTTTGGTCTGTTAATTTGAATTAGCTCCAAGACAAACAGCATGAGAGATATGTTCCTCTCTGTGAAGGAAAATTTGCTCCTTGCTTTCAAAATCATACAGTCTGAGATGGGCAGGGGGTCTGCCTTGTCATTGTTAACCCATGAATGGATCAGATGGAGGGATTTGCAAAACAAGCTTATTTTAGTTCAGATTATTATTGGCTTGACGGCTTACTTTGGTGGGAAAGAGAGTTTGTACTTTCAGATTTGGTCCACTGATGAGCTTGTGGATCTCACATAGCAAACACTGACTTTAAAGCCTAGGACCTTTATGCTTGCAGTTTAACTTCTTTGACCTCTACTCCTCTGACTCCCGCCTTTCATTGGGTGAAATATAAAGGCAGGTTGGATACATTAAAAAGAGCATTAGTGAGAGGAGAGGCAGTTGAATCAATAATGTCAGCAAAGGTAGACCTATTTATAGAGAAACAATGTCAGCATATGATAAACCTGAGAGCAAATTGGCTGAAAGCCTGGAGCTTCGTACTGGTTTGGAGGGCTTGAAGGGATCTGAGCAGCAACAAGCACCATCAGTAATCCTGGGAAATGGGTATAGTTTCAAGTAGGGAAGTTTCAAAGGGAAATGCCAAGTCTTTAAGTCTGGGCAGCAATGGTGAAAGCTGAGGTCAGTGCTTGCTCTCTTTAAACCAGGGAGCTGGGCAGGCTGTGAGCTGTGGAGACCTCCCACTCTGCAACCACAAGTAAGCCGCCAAGTACCTAAAATCAATAGGTAAATCACCTCCAAATTCAAGACAAAACCTGTCCAGGTAGTCAGAAAAAACATCCTACATGTATCAGCTAGATACACAAGATGATGTGAACAGTTACGTTTCTGCTTAACAAACTCTTTCTGCTGGTTTTTCCCTTTCGCAATTCACTGCTGCTATGGGCAGGCCGACAACCCGGGAATGCAGGAGTACCTGAAACTTGATAGACTCATGTTTGGGGAGGGGTTCAGAAATAGCACCCAAACAGAGGAGCCTTCAAGTGAATAAAAACCCATTCAGATGTGCAATCTGTGAGATCAAGCCTCTGCTCTGAGTCATAAGTGCACGGAGCCAGATGTGCACCATATAAATGTGTGGGTACGCTGTACGTTCCCAATACACAAACATAGGAGGAGATAGACCCACATCAGAGCACACAAAGCACTTGAGCCCTACCAAAACTCCTCAGTACTGAACCCTTCCAGGAGATCTCTGTCATCCTCATTTGGTGTAAGCGGTCAGGTAAAACAACGGTGAAAGTGTAACGGGTGGCCAGGTTTAGAGGGCCTGGTGAGTGGTGGTGACTGAGAGCCACATCCTAAACCATGCCGGGGCGGCTGGGTTTGCGGCAGTAGACCCAGCGTTCAGTCTGGAGCCACGTTAGCCCAATTCTGGTCGCAGAGTGGCTGCGTGCTAGATGTCCCAAATAGAACATAAATAAAAAGGGAAAGGGCTATCAATCACGTCAGGACCCCTGCTGACACGTACTGTGCTCACATACAAAGCATAAACACCTCTAAACAGCTCACTTTTACAGAACCAGAATTACAAGCTGTTTCAATACTCCCGCACTTTATTAACATTGAGAACGTGTCCTTCGATATAAACTCTTCTAGAACTGATTCAGACGAATTAGCACAGGAAAACCTCGCTGAGTGGGAACGCGCTGAATCGGAAGCAGCGCAGTCAGTGAATAATGAAAGTAAACCATCATTCTGAAGGATGACTAATGGTGACATGGCCTGTCCAGAAGAACAAATAACCAAAAGACATACTACTTGGCCCCAAAACTAGGCTGAACATTTTTTTAAATGACTTCACTGCTGTATGAAGACTATTAACAAAACAGGAGCCCCTGCCAACTTGCGGACTACAAGTCCAATGAAGGAGAATTTCACTTGTCTACAGGAGAGACGGATGGCTCACTTTGTAAAAGAGCGGGACTTATTACTCTTAGAGGCAATATTAATAGATCCATCCAAAATCGCCCATGGAACAGATCTATTGACGGTGCCAAGCTCCTCAGCTGAAAAATGTGCGGAGAAACTTGAATCTGCAATGTAGAATGCTGCACTGAAGTAATTACATTTTGTGGCACCTAAAATGCTTTTATCAAAGGATAACTTGACAAGACATCAAGATAGCTAAATGCTTAGGCCTGAATGTCAATCAAAAACTTACATGTATTATTCAAGGTGCAGACCGAGCTTCAGCTAGGCAAAGGGAAAATACTAAACTAAGGCTTATGGAGTGTGTTCGTGAACAGATAGGAGTTATCTTTTGCAATCTAAGTACAATCATTCTGCTTCTTGGGCTAGATGCGTCGGGTGTGACTTTACCAGCTGCATGGGGAATGAACTTGACTCATAGTGTCTCATTTAGGAGGTGAGGTAAATACTTTGTCCAGGCGTGGTGTGGTTCCAGGACCCAATTAGGGCTGCAGAGGTTTTCAGCTCAGTGCTGGTAGTCCAGCAGCTAGTGGCTGCCAGTTGTAGTACGCAGTAAAAGAAATAGCTGCCATCAAGAAAATGTTTTTTCTTTCCAACAGGAAGACAAGAACAACTGAGCTGCAGTTCAGATTTAGCACAGTGATCCAGCATTTGAAAGCTCCCATACCAAAGGATACTCTCCACCAGTAGGAAGATACCCCCCACCCTGATATTTTAAAGCCCTAACACAACCTGAGACCACCATAACTAACCCTTTCAGCATCTCAGCGCATGTCCCAATCCTCAGCTTCTCTGGGATGGCCAGGAAACAGCCCACATTTTCAGCGGTCCCCAAAGACCTGGTGAAGCTGGTTTAAGTGACTAGTTCTCTGTACACAGACGTGGCTGCCGACCACAGCAATGGTCATCAAGAGCATGCAAGTCCTGCTCAGGAGTGGGACCTGCAGCTGAAACGACCACTGACTTCTTTCCGTCATCAGAGCTGCATAAAAGGCATGAGCCTTATGCTCAGTCCTGTAAAACACCAGAATGATACCCAGCCTCTAGCTTAAACAGCAAAACCAGCCTTCCTACAACATCTGGAAGAGACAACTAACGTATTTCTACACCTTTATGCATGTACACATATATCTGCTTTCTAATTGTGCCAGGGAGATACACAATGAACAGTCCAAGACTGGCCTTATACAACTCCCCTGGCACTCCATCGGTATCGTTTCCTACAGACCGCTCAGGCCATCTGACACGACGTTATTCATTTTACTCAATAGCTGTAAAACGATGTGACAAAGAGTCAGACAAGGCATCAACGGCAGCAGGGAACCCAAGGTTGGGAATAACCCACCACTGGTCACACAAAGAGGAGGAACACATACTTTCATTCTCCTTCCCTCTGTGCTGAAGTGTGGGGCATCGCCTGAGAAAGGGGCAGGGTCAAATTATTGCATTATTAATACCAGGAGTGAAACAAAGGTAAACACAGCCTCCTGCTTGGTCTGCTGTCTCCTTGCAACTGTCTAATTGCCTTCTGTACCCAAAGGGTTTGCAAGGCAAGAGCGGGAGCAAAATGAAGGAGAACTGATTTAAAGATGTTATATATACCTATTAAGGGGGGGAAGCAAATTTTCCTATAGGGCACATGTATCAATCAAACCTTTCAATGGGGAGACCTCCCTTGTGCTCCCAATATTAGTGCTGGCTATGTTCACAACTCTATTTACGCCTTTAGTTAACATGAAGGAGCAGTTACCATAGCAATTATTACATTTTACGAGGTACATAAAGTTCCTGATACAGTTAAGAGATAGGGTCAGTGTTTAAGCTTAGCTCAGCATTAAGCAAGCTTTCCTTCCTAGATGTTTTGATTACTTTGAAAAGCCTTAACCTCTGCAACATAATGAAGGACTGGAAAGCTGTAGGGTAATTTGTAGGAGAAGGGGTGTGCATGAGGATATATGCACTATTATAAAGCTCAATAAATAATCACATGAAATCACTGGCATTTAAGACCCTCTAGAGAGGAGCTTTCCCAGCCGTCTCCTGATCCCTCATACCCTGAGTAATTCCAGATTAAATCCAATGACTTTGTGGAAGTGTACGTGACATCAGAAACCCACCATGTATTTCCAAAACGCGCATTAATTGGCTCCAGACAGCGGCAAGGGGGTTGTACATGGCTACAACCGAAGGGCTTCAGCTCCTCCATCTCCAGCGCGGCTCGGAGGGAAAGCGGTGCAGTGCACAAACGGCCAGAGCTGTGGGAATGATGTAAGATGTCTTCCACTTGCGTTTTATTGAGAGAGCCCATAAAATTGAAAATCCAGCTGTGCACATTGGTTCTGTCTGCCTATTAAAAGGGCAGCATTTTCTCATGCCTATGATTGATATGGTTTTAGGTAAATCTGTATATCCACTTAACCCCCTTCCCTCCACCCTCTCCATCTCAAGCCACTGCGTAGACATGAGAAGTGAGAATTTGTCTTTTGTACGTGACGGCATGAAAGGCTTCTTGACTTCCACTGAAGGACAATAACTGGTGGTTCACTTTGATTCCCTCTTGATGCTAATTCTACCTTAGTTTTACCCAGGGAAAACATGGAAGCCCAGCACCAGGGTAATCAAGCCCTTTTTTTTTTCCTTAACCTCCAAGGCGTAGGAAAGGGGCAGCTTGGTAAAGTGACATGGACACATGTTACAATGGATAATCAATGGCTCCAGTAAAAACGCATGTGAAAGCATTTCAAGCCCACATTTCAGTAAACATTCTCCAGAATCTGTGGCTGTTTATCAAATATGAATGTGCTTTTCAGGATGAGGATCTCATTTCCCGCTGGCGTTTTTGTTCCAAAAATAATTGGAACTGACAATATAGAGAAAGATGATGTTTCAACTTCATGTTTAAAATAAATATAAGGCTGTCATCAGAGCTGAGCTGTCTTGTGAAGATCCCTCTCACAGGAGTCAACAGGCAGCTCTACTGATAGAGAATCGTGTTCCATTATTGATTAGCTTTTAAGTTCTTGTTACATATTAGATTAGGATCGCTGTATGCATAGGGAATGAATAGCCCAATTACACTCTAAAATAGCTCATCTCAAAGCAGTTTAGGATTTTGATGTTATAGAAGGAATTTTAAGGAAATTACAGGGTTTATTAAGAAAGCCTTCAAGGCAGATATTTACATTTTTATTGCATGGCTTTTCAGGATGGGGAGGGCAAAATATCCCTCCTTTATTACATATAAGGCTGATTTTAGCTCCCTCCCAATTAGCTTTTAAAAACTTTGGGAGTTAGGGCTTTGCTATATTGAGGGGTTTTTTCTGCATCGAAAGTAGCAGACTAAGCAGCCCCAGAATTAAACCTCTGGGCTCCTCTGGTTTAAAGGAGAGCACCCTACACTGAAACGTGCACCGGGCTCTGCTCTAAGTGCTGCTGTTGAGACTCCAGGGATTGTTTCGGAGGCAATGATGGCTCTCAGCAGAAGCTGGCAGGCAGATGCTCAGCACCTGTTATATCTTACTCTTTTGTGCCGGAGGAAAATCTCTCGATGGTGCTTAAACAGTCACAGCTCCCTGAAGCTGGCCCTCAGGGACACTGAGCACTGACCACAAATAACTTGGATAGACTCAGGGCTGCTCCAACACATGCCAGCTCTCAGCAAAGGCACCGATCCCAGCGACCAGAGCTCTTATGAACACGGGACCAGCAATCTTACAATACAGTATTCCTGAAGGTGCTGCTTAATCTGCTTTAGCATTACCAATTTTTATAAGGCTGAAGCAATTCTAGGGATTTATGCTTAATTTTAAAAAATTAGTAATATAAGGTTTTTGGCAAAAATCTGGCATTCACAAGGATGAGAAATTTTTAAGACAAGTGTAAGCAAAGCCATAGCTGATGTAGTCTGGTGTTGGTGATACCCATCTTCAGGCAGAAGGTGGGACCTCAGGCCTCCAGAGCTCTCTTCCAGTTGGTGTTTGTTGTCCTTGCAGACACACTGGAAGGGCCCCCCAAGGTGCTGACTGGGAGCTGCACTGGGAGAGGCAAGGTCTGCTGGCACAGCCCTGTCTGCTGCAGGGGGGGTCAAAGATCATCAGCCCCGCCAGGGGACAGGGGGCTGCAGATGGACACGGCCAACCATGTCCTGTGGCAGGGTCCCAGAGCAAGCGAAGCAGAGCGGCAGCAGCACTGCATCTGAAATGCTGGAGACACCAGTCTGGCGGCAGGGGAGCGTGAAGCGGGAGTCAATGGCTTGTGTCGCACTTGGCACGCGAGGCTTGACAGGATGGACTGGTGGCATTATTTAGGGCCACCTGAGGTACCTCTGAGAGACACCAGCCTTGGGGACTGCGGGAAGGTGACAGAGAAAGAGCTGCTTCCCACTCCTGCTGACACACAGACGCACGCAGAGCCACACCACCCTCCACCCTCCCTCACAACCCGACTTTTAGCACCAGCTTTAAAGCCCGCAAATGTTGAAAAAACATTTTTTATAGTGCTCCAGATCACAGTCACCTTTCATTTCACAATGAAATATAGTTTTTAACTTGGGGGGAGGGGGCACAGAAGCCCAAACTCAAACCTCAGGTCTCCCTATTGCACTTCAGTTTTTATTCCATATAATCATCCTGAATGTTTTCCTATAGAAAATAACCACTGCTTTTCTGCAGAGAATTTCCAGCATTCAGCAAAGTGGAATAGATTTAAAAAGTGATCTGACTTTCCCTCAAATTTGCCTAATTAAGCATTCTCTTCATAGGTTAACTCAAGGCTAGCATTGACCACATCTCCAGCGAAGCACGGAAAAGGTCGCTAGAAAGAGATTTCCAAGGCCTTGAAGGGACTCTCTGGGCACATGGTAGCCACTATCCAACACTGCAAAAGTGTGATTAAGGGTAAAAGAGAGAACCAGCTGGGAGAGTTGCATGACCCCAGGATCCTTGCCAATGAAAAACGGCAACGCAAACACTCAGTAAGTACTCCAGACCCACTGACTGCGTTGGAAGGTAACGCATGAAACCTTTAGAGAAAAGTTCTGCCCGCCAAGTTGTACAGCACTGACAGAAGCAGCCCAAGTTCCCTTATTTTTGCGTGGCCGCAAGCAGTATAAGCACCCGGAATGTCGTAAATCACTAAACCCAAGTCCGGATGTCACCTGCCTCAACTGACCAGCTCTAAACCTGAACCTAGGGAGGAAAGCACGGCTTATTAGCTAAACCACAACCACCGCCTCGGTGCCAAGCAGGCTGCGGATTACCCACACGGCTGCCATGACGTGCAGCAGCTGGCTCTCCCCACCCAGCCCCCGGCCAAGCAGCCATGAGCCCAGGGCCAGGGACGTGCTCCTGCTGCGTTGGCGTCCTGCACAGTCACCCACATGGGGATCAAGCCAAAGCTCCCGTGCTGCAGTGTGCTCCAGAAGCTGCTCCATCACTCAGCAGCTCCGTTAGTCCCTCCAGAGCCTTCTGTCTAAATATCTCTCTCTTAGCCTACACTGAGGACAATTTCCGTTAGACGCCAAAACTCCCACAGGCAAACAGACCAGGCTGACAAATGCGCTGAACTCTCCTTAGAGCACCGTATCTTCAACAGTCTACACGCTCCACCGTCTACATTACACAACTTTCTTTAGTTAAACACACGCACAATACTTACCTGCCCAAGCAGAGACAGCACTTTGTTTCTAATTGTACATTTTTCAGCCTTTAAGCAGGATCAGAGTGCTCTCTTTAAAAAAACACATTTTATTATTATTATTATCATTATTATTGTCATTATTATTGTCATTATTATTGTCATTATTACCGTTGCTATTGCTATAAACACTTTCAGCTTAGAAATGTTTCTTTGCTTTCCTTTACCTCAGTAAAGCAAGAGCAATTACTTAGCTTCATCTGTTTCTCTAAAAGGCCATGGGAAAATGTTCCTTTCAAGAAAACAAAAAGGATAATTTTTTAGAAATATATGAAACAAAATACTGAAGGCATTTTTGAGAGGCATTCTCACATATTGCTGAAATTACACGCAATGTGTGAAAATTTGCATAATAAATGTGACAAGATGGTTACTTAAGGGACTGAAACAGAAGGAATAAAATATATATTAGATACCTCAGCTCTCATTAATTATTATTCTGAATAGAAATAATGCCAGGAGCAAGAGGGGTGCCAGGAGAATGATGGGGAAATATATTATCATGTATTTAAAAACCTTTAAAAGGTATAATAATAATTAGGAAATTATTGCACTACTGGTTTTTTTTAGTAGCAGAGCAACCAGCTGCTCACACATATTCATCGCTTGCTCACCTACTCCTTAAAGTTCGCCTGTGAGGATCGTTAAAGGAAAAGCTACCTGAGTAGGAAGGAGGAGAAAGAATTCGTGTTATCTGGGGAAAAAAAAATAAACCAAACAAACCAAACAAAAAACGCCTATAAAATTCATAACTTTAATTAAGAGTCACGCGTGGAAAGGCAGTACTATTTTAAGACTGGTTTATAGCAAAACATAATTTGGCTTCAAAGAACAGCGATGGAAGAGAGTGAATATTATTATTATTGATTTCCTTCATTTGCTCCGAATGCCCTGCCTTACCCAGCTTTGCCTTCCCTGTGCTTCCTAAACCGTCACTGGTGCAGAAATGAAGCTAAGGCAGCTCTGTGGGGCTGGCTCAGCACCGCGCACCCACACAAGCTGGTGGCCGCAGGAGATGCGGTCTCCTCCGGCAGCGCCCCGGGCGGATCCGCAGCTGCACACGGCCTCAGACAATATCCCCCCGGGCACGGTTGTTGCTAAGCTGGAAAACTGCAGCCTTCCTATTTCGGGAGATAATGCCGGTTAATGTATGTTTGTTGTCAGACACGCATTCATCTCCTGAATTACACTGCTACGTGCTTGCGAGTGTCGCACAGGCTCCTACTGCTCATCTCGTTCCTGCCTGCCTAGGGACGGAGATGAAAGCGCAGAGGTGTCCTACTGCTGGGTTGATCCCCTCCCCGCTGCTGCTGCGGAGAGGTGCACGCCGCAGCACAATCACTGTGGGCGTTTGTGCGCACCGTGCTCCATAATTACGGCAAGCAATTTCGTGAGCAGTTCTCATCATTCCCTCCTTTAGGCTTTGAAATATTTATGCTTTATCAGTCCTAAACCAGAGAAATCCATTTTTCTATCATCCTCTTTCCTTTCAGCCTTCCGTGGAAGGAGCACAGACTTTCCTATTTGCTCCTTCCTGCAGTCGAAGCTTGTCTTGGGTTTCCCCAGGGGTTTTGTCTCAGCCTTCCCTGCAATCACCACCTCCCACAGACGGCAGTTTTGTTTAAATGCAAAAGTCCATGTCCATTTTCCCCATTAGCGTCCCTTATGTCTCCTTTCCCTATTCCCTCTCTTGAATCTCTTCTCTCCCAGCTTCACCATTTGGAGGCTATTTCTTCACTGTTTGGCCTTGAGAGACACTTTGGAGGGCTGCTCCTCTGCCCGTATGCTCCACTGAGGAGCTTTTGAACTCAAAAACGAGCGCAGCAGGCCACAGTATAGGCACCTCCACTGGTCCATGCTATTCTCCTAGTGCATCCTCACGTGGGAGATGGATAAAGTAAGCTCATTGTTGTCAGAAATAGATGAGAGAAAGAAGCTTGCTGTGCAACAGCAGTCCTAGCTTCACAAGTACCTGTTACCATTCCTCATCCTCCTGGAAACAACTCCATTCCCTGACACCTCTTTCCGCTTTTAAGCCCAACAGCTGGCACAGGCAAGCTGGAGGGTGAAGGAGGTGGAGAGGGAGCCAAAGCACTTTGCGCAGGGTCCTCTGCTGGTGGAATACAGAGGTGCCAGTTTATTGGGCCACTGCGTGACCCACCTCTGAGAGGACCCGTGTCTTCGCTTTGGGCTCTGTGGCATGGCCGTGTGCCCTCACCTCCTGCCACAACACCGTGCTGCGCTTGGCACCCACACCAGCATAAATCACCAGCAGCGGGTCACTCGCAGGAGAGATGTTCGCGTGCCACACGGCTCCCTATCAGCAGGCTAGAAACGGGGTTTCGTAACATCCACCTCCCATGCCAGACATGAGTGCAGCAGTTAGTAAAAGCTAAATCCATTTAAAAACATTTTAAGAGGGAAAATAAGGCCCTTTCTGGGGATATTATTTCTAAGTCATGTTTTACTCTGCCACTAATATACTTTTGGAATGCATGAGAGCTCCTTGCACCCAAGGCAGGTAATAACGGCCTATTAAAAGACACCATCTCTGTTTCCTAATGCTCTATCAAAGGTTCGTTGATGAAAATAGCCATCTGACTGCTCTCACCAGCTTTAAGGAATTCCATAAAAGAATGAAATATGCTTTCCTTATAATCGCTTCTGTAAAAGATTTATGACAACGTAACGAATAAACCGGGCACTTGCTGAAGCAGACTCAGATTTAAGATGTGCCGATGCAAATGAGGAAGTGTCCAGCTAAGAGCTGTGTTTCTTGAGGGAAATTTGAATGTGTTTGCAAAAGTCACAAGTTACCACATACACCTGGCTGCATTTGCTGCTGGCGTAAACACATACAGCTCTGGGGAGGCCAAACATACTGCACGGGCTTGCTCTAGCAATAAATTCGGGTCTTAGAGGCTGGTCACCTGAAGAGCTCACAGCTGAGAAGAGGACGTTGACAGCATCGGGATGATGTCCTGGGTATAACTGTACAGCTGACTAAGCAGTAGCATGGCGCTTTTTTTTGCCATGTGCAACTGATGATGTTGTATGGATAAAGAACATCATATGCTTGGGGGAAAAAAAATATAGTCCCTTAATGCCTGGCAGCACTGTTCATACTCCTGCCAACGGTAAAATTTGGGTCAGTGGGAATGGATGGTGTGATTAATGTTGTGGGATAATGAAATCCCATTTGCCAGCTATTCACCTGGGTTAAACAGCCAGAGGTACAGGCACATCGCTGTGCCTCTTTACCATTACATCAAGATGATGGTCCTATCAGCTTTCGGCTCCAAGATTATCTAAAGCACAGGACTGACACTAAGGAGATTCTTCATCTATTTCCAACTCTGCTCTTGGTTTTTAATGTCACTTAGGTTTTCTGTCTTCGTCTTTTCCATCTCTGAAACAGGAATAATCATAGAATTGTAGAATCATTTAGGCTGGAAAAGACGTTTAACGATTCCTTGCCCAATTTCCTTGCCCTTTAAGAAGCAATCAGATACTACAGATGAAAGTGCTGCTTAAATACCTGTAAACACGCCTGTCTCACTCTATATGATAAGGCAATCACTACACTCTGACTCAATGCAAACAAACTATCAGTCATATACAGTGTGGGTCTAAAATTGCTGATGTGTGCACATTCCTGAAGTTGCTTCACCTTTACAGGTGTTTGGCATGCCCACCTATGTGTCCAAAGAAAGCTCAGGGGTAGCCCAGTCCCACACAGAAGTTGAGAGGGTGCTGTAGGCGTCAGCTGGTCAGTGCTAGAAGGTGAGAATGATGTGAGGTTAGAGGCTGTTTAGATTTTGAATCTAAAAAATTTTTAATCTGGCATAATTTGAGTCTATACTGATACTCCTGCTCTCTCAAGCACTCTCTCGTGACATTTTCTCTTTTTAAACACATGCACTTTAAGACTTTCAACATGCCCACATGTGGGTATGAGCCCTTAGGGTAGAGCCCTAAGTAAAAGCATAAGAGGGGAAGAGCCAGCCATGGCTTTTCACACCCCACTTAGTCATTCAGCTTCTCCTTTTTCTTCCAGCTAATTACATCAAGAAGACTTTATGGGAACTGTTGCCAAATGTTTAAAACGAGAGCAGTTCAGTTGTTATTTCAGTCCCAGGTTACTGTGGTAAATTGTACGTGCTCACCTCGTGCATTCATTTGTGAACATTTGACATACCAGTGATTAATTAATATTAATGGCAGAAATCTCTTCAAACTTACTTTATGCTGGAAATCACGCTCAATCCTGGCTCTAATCACTCGGCACATAAAGAAACTTTAATTGATAACCCAGGTTTAATATCCATTAGGAATGGATTCTGTAGGAGGAACAGAGCAATGTTGCCTGTAATCATCCTAGAGGAGATAGAATGCCTGTTCTACCAACATCAAAGAAGATTAGGCGGCAGAAGCCTGAGAGTAAACTAGCAATTATGGAAGGGTTTTTTTAATTCTGTGCACCTGCTTCATCAAAATAATAGGCATCTTTTAGCAAAAATAACCTGAAACTCAGTTCACTGACTTTCAATTATCTGACGCAGGGAAATGCATCTGGAGAGACAGGGAAAAAAGTGACAGACACACAGTGAAATAAAGAGAACGGGGAAGTTAGAATGAGGGAAAATACAAGGGCCTGTGTAAGTGGGTGTTACAAATATCCTGAGCCTCAGGCTGATTATAGAACAGGAGCAGGGGTTAGGATCGTGGCATCAGGCACATTTGACCAGATCAGTCCCTGCCGGGGTGCCTTGGATTACAGTAAACAGCTTACACCAGGGACAGATTTGCCTCATTGCTTTTAAAAGGAATTTTAGGCACCGAACCCTAATGCAAGCAAGGGAAGCACGTGGTAACTTTCCTCGAACATTTCAGGCTGTATAACTCAAAGCAAAAATTACTATCGTTGGACTCCAGTTTATCAGGTGGTCTTGCTACAAAAAACCAGGAATGACCCTTCAGCTGTGCTGCATCCCTGGCACATCGCGCATCCAGAAGATACCGGTCTGTATGCTGGGGGTTGAAGCGCAGAGGATCGTGAACCAACAACCATGGTTGTCAGAGGCTGATCCTTCGGCAAGAATCACAACCACATCCCACTTCATGCGAACGAGGTAGAAGTAATTCCATTGTAATTAAATAGGAACTTTTGTGTGAATTCCAAATGAACCTTTGTAACATTATCATTAGGTCTCAATACATTTCTTATTTTACCTCATTAGAATTATTGGTAATAAATGGTAGTAACCGGATTGTAATTAAATAGGAATTAAAATTTGACTCCCTAATGAAGTACAGCAAAGCAATCGCTATTTCAATATACATTAATTGCTGTTCTGTTAGGAATACAGGCAACTTATTTTTAATGAATTGCTACAAATTATTATGAATATATGGCCTGAGCCTACAAAATAGTCTTACATCAGTAAGTGTGCCTGGTAGGCGTCAGACAGCAGTGCGGTGAGCCGACCGACCCGAGGAGCCTGGGACTGGTAGCATGCTAACGCCAGTAGAGAATACACTGAGTTATGACTTTTCCACAATAAACCTTTTTTTCAGAAGGTTGCAATTAATTTACCAAAAGGCCAGACAAGATGTCATTGGGGGTGCCATTGGGGAAGTTCATTAAAATCCGTGAGAAGCCAATAGCAATAATACAAGACTAGCGCATTTTTATACTATTGGTTCCTGTTTGATTATAATAAAAGTGCTTTTGTAATAGAGCGGTAAACTGCATCTAGAAAAGCCTGTTTTGTTATTTATACATCCTCTCTCTGTATATAGCGATATATATTATACATGGATGAATAAAATTTCACTTCTCTGACTGGTCTAGATTTAAAAGTCATAGATAGCATTTGCTTTGATTTACGGTTGAGGCTGTAACAGGTGTTTGGTGTAAGAAGGTCCAACCTATGAGAGGCGTGTGTGTAACCGGGAGTACTGACTGCCTCACCGAGGTTTTGTACCCGCATTCGGGGCAGACTCATGCTGGTTCGATGGGATGGGTGGGGGAGTGAACCCAAAGCATGCAGCTGCTGAAAAGCCAGCTTTCCGCGTTCACTTTGAAAGCTGGCAGCATACATCCCACCACGCTGCCTCTCAGTGACCTTCTGTCTCCAAAGTGACGGACCCTGGGCTGAATTCCGCCGGCTTTCACAGGGTGTAAGTTCGCCCTGGAATTTTTTCATCCAGGCGCCTCATTTCTGGGCCACCACCGTTCTCTCCTACTGTTATTACCAGGGGACGGCAGCAATCAGCCACCGCAAACATGGGACAGCCAGTTCCCTTGGACACGGCATGAGCCACCCCCACTGACGTGATCACAAGTCCTGTCTCAACGTGGTTTTTACATGCCCTGAAATATCTTCATGTCTCCATTTGTTCACCATAGGTATCATTTTACCTTTCATTGTACTGCAAAGCCAGTGTCTGGCTCCGACATTTACAGTCCCTTTGGATTTCCAGACCCAGCAGGGTAAATTCAGAATCGGGCTCTGGATGGGATCTGCAAGAGCCATAGTCACACGTGTGGCTTTGGGAAAGGGCAGCTGGCTGCTTAGTCATCTATGTTCTACCCAAATTTAAATCACAGAGATTGAACAGGGCAAGCAAACTCACTTTTTGCATTTTGTTACCTAATCAAAACTCCAAATTTTCTAGTGCAGGAGAGTGTTCACATATCATCCATTTTCCATATCCAACGCTGACAAAACAATAAGGCTGGAATAACATCAGTCGTGAGAATACTAGTCTGTCTCATAAATCTTCACAGGAAAGTGGCTGCTGTTTTATGTTATTGCAACGTGTTGTTTCCAATGAAGTGATTACTGTTAGATGTATTTTTAAATTGCTTTTGGTATTTTTTAAAAATACATGACTTTGCAAGTGATAGAAACGAGACCGCGTGGCGGTAGACAGCACCTACAATATGATTAACTTTTTCCCAGACCAGCTACTTCTGAAATTAAGGTTACCCACACAGCTACTGTCAACTTCCCCCTGTCTGAAAAGGGCTCACTGGAGTCTGTGAAATGTATGCAGTTATCTGATGGCCCACCTAAACCCTCTTCTTGCTTCAGACACTACACAGGCTTGTCTTCTGCTTCAAGATGTTTGATTAATAACCACTACTGTTATTTTAAAGGGTGAACACGCAAGTTTATGTGCTAAAGCCCTGCAACACAGAGCCTCAAGTTACATCCCGTTGTGACTGAGACGTGGTTTCTGTCCTTGGAGAGGAGGAACCGCTTTGTGTGTTAATGGCTTCAACCAAAGCACACACACTTCCAAAAAGGCTGAGCTACATTTTAGATAAAGTTCATTTGGAAGACATTCAAGGCAATAAATATCAAGTGAGATGTTTTCTCAGGGCTTTACAAGTCATTAAAACTCCAGGAAGATTTTACCCACCAAAGGCTTCACTTGTGGCTTGCTGATCTCACACGGTCCATTTCCTGGATATCCAGTGGCTAATGAAGCCTGTAACCATCCCAGAGCCCACCTACAGGGTTCGTCGGGTTGCTGTGTGCTGCACAGATCAGGCACTACAGGGTTAAGCTTGCCCAGACAAGAGGAGACTCAATAAGAGGCAAAAGGAAAATGAATTAGAGGAAAATCAACAGGCAGCAAAGGAAAAACTAAATTACGTTTCATGTACACACATGCACTCTTTTGGCTGAAGGGGCAGAAAATGTAGCCAAAACTGGGCTGTTTTTATTCTAAACAGTGCATCAATCCATTGATTAATTTTACACTTTGTTCCTTATGAACCTGGGTTGGGGCCACGAAGGCTGCTATGAAAAGAAGAATATAGCCAAAAAGGAACTCTTAAAAAGTTGGCAGCCGTTTCAAGGCAATGTGTCTGGCCAGCAGGAAGGAGATGGCTCCTCCAGGGAAGTGTGTGGAGCTGTAAAACCATTTGTGAACTGGCCCTGCTCAGTTTATAAGGTGTGTGACTGACTTAAAGTCAAGTTTCTTGCACACATTTGTGACTTGTAAATCGAATGATAAAAGTAGTCTTAAGTATCATTTTTCCAAAAGGGCATTACAAGATTGGTTAAGAATGACTGTATTTCCTCACTAATACCATTAACTTCAGAGCTGTTTCCATCCATTACTGAGTTGGACAAGGAGGATTTACCATAAATTGCTCCATCCTGTACGGTTCATCTGGTCAGCTTTATGGTATAGGAAGCAGAAATAAAACAAAATCCAATAAAGGAATACAATAAAACACTACGGACCAACTTCAGCCTTGGTATAATCAAATGCAAATGGAAATTAATGGAGTTGCACCCTCTCACACCACAGCTGACACAGCCCTTGGCCACAGAGCAAAGGGAAGCAGCTAACCTCTCATCTCCCTGTTGATTCCCAGGAACAGCTGCAGTGAGCAGGAGCAGGCTACTAGCTCCTTATTTTCGTTACCTGCTATCTCTTGCCTAAGTGATTCCTGAAAAGCTTGATTTACCTCAGGATTGCCCTTCCATAAGCGCGTATTCCTTTCAGCAAGTTAGTTAGGAGGCTAAGGAATGATTTGGGAAATACCCCTAAAATCTCTACAAGATAAGCCAAGAGTGACTTTAATAGGTGGAGATCTGTGTAAGATCTCAAGAAAATGGGACAGAAGGAGGAGGGAATTCTGCCTGAGATGTATCTTACTCATCATCCAGACTGCATTGCTTAGTGGGGGATAGGGCTGGGAGTCTCCATTTACAGGAGGTTCAGAAATCCCATGATACTGCTTATCTTGTTTGCATCAGGCGAGAGAGAGCATGACTCCCACTTACTGCTGGGAAAAGTCACCTTCTGTAGAAGACTAACACAGCGCAAGGACACCTCTTAAATGCCTTAAAATAGGGATCTGCAGGGCCTCAGAGCATCGCGGGATTCACACAGGCAATCTGACCGTTCCCCTGATCAACACACAGTCAACACACATAGAATCATAGAATTATAGAATCATTTATGTTGGAAAAAACCTTAAGATCATTGAGTCCAACCATAAACCTAATGCTGTCAAGTCCACCACTAAACCATGTGGTCCCTCAGCACCACATCTACATGTCTTTTAAATACCTCCAGGGATGGTGAATCAGCCACTTCCATGGGCAACCTGTTCCAGTGCTTGACAACCCTTTTGGTGAAGAAATTTTTTCTAATGTCCAACATAAACCTCTCCTGGTGGAACCTGAGGCCATTTCCTCTTTTCCTATCACTTGCTACTTGGGCGAAGAGACCTACACCATCTTGCTACAACCTCCTTTCAGGTGGCTGTAGAGAGTGATGAGGTCTCCCCTCAGCCTCCTTTTCTCCAGGCTGAACAACCCCAGTTCCTCCAGTCACTTCTTATAAGAATTGTGCTGTAGACCTTTCACCAGCTTTGTTGCTCTTCTCTGGACACACTCCAGCACCTCAATGTCTCTGCAGTGAGAGGCCAAAACTGAATCCAGTATTTAAGGTGCGACCTCACTAGTGCTTGAGAGAAGAGTTTGGCTCAATGGTGATTTCAACTACGTGTTCAAATCTGGCAACTGCGACGAACAAAAATGCTATTTATGTGAATTTCTAAACCATTGCTCATCTAAGCCACAAAGCTGCTCCTGCTTAGGTTGTTTGACTACCTGATTTCCAGACCTCCTAAGGGCCCACACCCTCAGCATAAACACTTCTGAGCAAACAGGCGTTTAAAAACCTCTGCACAGAACCAATTCTTTCCCTTCTCACTGCATTTCAATATTCCTAATTGCTAATTAATCACAGACTTTACACAGCCTCCCCCTTGCCCGAGTTTTACAGTTGAAGTTTTGTTTGAACTACGCTTCACCCAGCTGAACAGTGCTTGAGGGTCAGCAGAGCTTTGCCACGCACTGTGAAAAGCGACGCTTCTTTTAAGAGGCCTCATTATTGAAATAACTTTTGAGCTAATGCTTGGAAATAACTTTGAAATGAGGACTTGCACAGATTTGTTTTCTTAGTGCAGCAATTAGCTTCCTGAGCACTGACTGGCCGCAGGACCTTCTGCCATGTCTGACATATTAAATAAACTATTCACTCGGTTCATTATTTGGAAATACAGTTTGCAATACCTGCTGAGTTACAGGACACGCAGCAAAGCCACAGATCATCTCAAATAGAAGAATCAAGTCAGGCTTTGCTGCTCCCACATAAACAAAAAAAGGATGGGAAAAAAGGTAAATAAGACACTTTTTCTCAGCACGTGGCTCAATCAGTTTCTTTCAAAAAACTGCCCCTCTGACCTGCTCCCTTTTTAATGATCAGATTACAGTCCTCTCCTTCCCACCAAGCTGGACTGCCTCAGCAAAAAACACCCATTGCCTCCGGTGGAAATACCCTTAGCATTGGTTAATTTTAATGAAAGTACGATGTTACAGCCTCAAGAAACAGCTTATTATTTCTCCTGCCAGTCCATCTCACCTTTGCAAGCAAGGTTGTTGCAAGTCATCTATTTGTCAGGCTTTACGTGGGCAGGCAGTAGCAACCAGACACCTTTGTGGAAAGGTGGAAGCTGGGGCAAGGAGAAGCATGGCTTGTCCTTCATGCTTGCTGGTCTCCAGATGGTGCATTGAGACAGACTCACATCACCAGCGGCTCCCATGAGAGATGGGACGAGCTGTGGAGACAACACCTGCTATCTAAGAGTTTTGACCCCCCGCACCAGTACACAAACAGGTCCACCGCTGGATATGTTGTTATAAAGTGTAGACCAAGCACAGCTACTGCTGGCCTGAGCTGCTGGCACCCAGATGTGGTGCTTGAGGAGCCCAGTCTGGATGCAAAAGCTAGAGCTGGACCCAGCTGAGAGCACAAGGGCTTTTCATGAGTGGTTGTGTGGATGGCACTATGCAGAGACTGCAAAGGGCCACCCAGACATGCAGGTCTTCCACCTTCATTACTGTCCAGCAGCCCGTACAGTCAGGGCCCTGGCCTGGGGTGATACAACATCTATGATCTTGCCATGCAGGGTATGACATTTAGAGAGAAAGGAGCTTTTAAATACCAGTTAGCATTTGAGCTTAACTAGTGATGGCAGGGCAGAAAGAAGAGGAGGCCTTTGGAGCCTTACCCTGCTCTTCCACCCTCATCATTCAAAGCAGCCCTAAAAACAAAGCCCAGATCCAACCACCTTCAACTACATCTTAAGCTCAGATTTCCTCAGCCAAAGGAGAGTCCTCCTTTCTTCAAAGACACTAGAGCCAATCACTGGTGGTCACTAGTGTGGAAACACTGTGCAATGAGATGAGGGGGATTCAGGCCAGAATGCTGGGATGCATTTTACAGAGATTAGTGCCTAAATAAGCTGCAAAAAACACATACGCAATCATCAAAATGGGTGACACGATTTTGCAGAAGTGCTAAGTAATGATGGCAGTGGAGGCACCAAGATGAACCCCAGTCCATGTGGCTACCGCGTGCTCACCTCTGGCAGAGCTGCCACCCTGAAGCAGACCTTGGGTGATTGATTTCTTTATTTTGTTCAGTCAAATTCGCCCAGGTACATTTAAAATGTTTAGCCACAGCAGGTCAGCTGCACTCTTCCCGATCACGTACCGTGATGACACAGATCTGCTACGCAAAAAAATGTGCTGTGTAAAGAAGAGGAGAAAGGAGAGAAGAAATCTAATAAATACTCCATTATTTCCAGTGTATATTATGCAAAATTTGGCATGAAATCTTTATCCCACATAAACGTGAAGGTCACTTATTTGTTCATTAAATTCTCCTCAGTCTACATCATTATGCTCATAGTTTTTCTTATACTTAATGTAGTAAGGGCCTGCCAAACTCATTAGACATCAGCTGATAAATGGATTTGAACTCACAATCTGTTAAAAATCACACAGGCACATTAGTGCAATATTTCCATGGCTTAGAGACCGTATACGTTTAAATCTTCCCGGAGAGGATTTTGAGCATTTCTGATCCAGTGCAGCAGACTCAACACATAATTCAAGTCTGCTTGCTGTAAAAATTTACAGGCTGGGATCTTAGTGATAACTAGTCATAAATCAAAGCTGCACACTTAAAAATGTGATAGTGGCAAAACTGTTGCATAGGGCGTAAGCATCATCAAGCTCATTGTCATGCAGCACTTGCATTGGAACAAAAGGAAGAAATATTGTTAAATGTTGCATATATTTCCTCTCTTCTGGCAGAATTTGTATATATAACATACAACCCTGTCTAATTTCCAGCCTGGGAAAATCTCTGGATGAGGAAGAGCTTCTGAAGCTGTCCTGGATTCTCATCCTTGTGCCGTGATTTCAAATAAGCTTTTACATGAAACGTGGACAGGCGGGACATGGGGCATGTTTATGCCATGGTTTATGTTTCACTTACTCATTGCTCTTTATTGTAATTTCCCCCAACTGAAGATAAAATGCTTATAAAGCATTGGGCTGATAATTTGCAGGCTCTCCCGCTGCTCTGTTTGTTATAAAGCTACTCATGTCTCCAGGAGAGTCTTTCTTCCTCTTGGATTTATGATCCTAATGAACCACTGTTATTCTCCATCACAGGAGCCAGTGATGCTGTGACATTATAGCAGGAAGATTTGAAAACTTATGAGAAAGCACTTGAAACAAACTGCTGCTCCTAATAAGTGCCTCTTGTCTTCAGTGTGGTCTGAGGAAGATCTAAGTGAGCTAATGAACGAAAAGAACAAACCCAGTCCTTCACGAACCCTGCAAGCTCCACTGCAGAGTAAGCAGTACTAGTGAGACAAATCCTCTGCTGGGATGAACAGTATTTATCAGAGGCAGGATTCTGATACACAGCTCCACCAAAGGGCCCACTCACCGTTCAAGGAGCCTGAGTCCTTAGGACTGCTTAGATTTTTCCAGATCAGGGTTGTTGGATGTATGAGACTAAGTACAATTAAATAGAACTGCAATTCAATTTAACTTCCACCTTACTCAAAGGTCTTTCACTGGAGCTCAGCTGGCTGACTAGACAGCCTTTTGCCCCCTGGACACTCTAGATTCACTCAAACACATCTTTTTCTTGGGCCATTCTTGACAGTCACCAAACTCAGATAATTTCAAACTAAAGAAGCAGAGGCGGGGGAAAATGGATCACTTTCCGAAGACTAGCTGCAGACTGCTGCTCACCTTGTTACTTCCATAAAGGAGCACATTTCTCCCTACCATAGCAGGACACAACGAAGAGAAAGGCAGCACCATGGCTAGGCCAGCCCCGGGCTATTTAGGAAGTGGTAGGTCATAACCCAGACCTTCATCTCCACCTGGAGACCATTAAGAAGCCCATGTAAAAGCCTGGAGCACACACTTCATTGGCTCCCGGTGAGATGCCCAGAGTTAAAAGCATGTCCTGTTCAGAGCCCTTATTGTGTAAGCTGTTGTTATCAAAGAAACAGTTCTTGGACCCAAAAATTTACTTTAACTAAAAAGGTGTGGGAAGCAAAACAGAAGCAAGTTGCCCAGTATTAAGCAATAAGTCAACAGCCGCACTAGGCATAGAACGCAGGTGCCTTGGCTGGTACCACAAGCAAGACACCAGTACGCTCTGGCAAGGTTTCTGCTGCCTTTGGCTGTTCTGCTGGATTCCCAGAGGCAAGTGGGTTGAGCCAGTTGAGCCATGATGCCTGTTGGGGCAGAACTTGAGGCGATGCCAGACCCTCCCCACCCTAAATGTCCTTGCCTGCAGAGCCAGCTGGCTCCCTCCAGGCTCAAATCAGTGTCAGACAACACTTCCAGCATGGCTGGACAGGGAGCTTACCTGCAGGCAACCCTGAGCCATGGGCTTCTGTGATAGTCCTGACATACCCCTTGTTGTCCAGGGGAGGTGCTAGAGGTGTCTGGAAGTTCTGTTTGCAGGTGAGCAGTCTTGCCAAACTAATGAGACTTCCCACCACACACAATGCTTAAGCATGTTGTCAACTCTGTGTATTATTCATAAAAGCTCTGCTGTCTTCAGTTACTCTGTAATCATCACATCTTTCATCATGGCACACATATCTCAGCAATTGTACTCATTACAAAACCACCAAGGCATAATAGGAAACAATGACATGTTCCTTCTTTTTTCTGTGATACAGTGGGAACTCAGTGCAATACAGGTCATTTAGCCAGCAAAACAGTGGAAGATGTATGACAACACACCAGTCAGTGCGCTGAAAAACTCAACCTAGGTGACTCTGTTTGTTAAAAAGCATTCAAAAGCCCCAATTACAATCAGTTAAAAGCAATAAGCATGCAAATTATTTTAAAACAAACTTTAATTAATTTCAGCATATGTTTCACTTAGGCTGATTAGTCAAATCTGATTTTCTGAAAAGAAACAATAAACATCTGCTAATGATGATCTACATGTTACCGCTCACACGGCCTGCAGCGTGTTCTGTGGCAATGGAGGTTCTGCACAGCACAGGGAAGAGACGTTGCGCTGTGCCAGCTACCCCCAGCCTGCAGCCTTCAGGTGCAGAGAGCAACAAAAATAATTCTTTGCTAAAATGGCTAGATATGCCTGAAAAGAACATGCTGGTGTTTGTATGAGTAACTGTCCCGAGAAAGGCTTTCCTTTTTCTTAAGCACTCTTGGGCTGAGAAACAGGTAAAGCAGCCTGAAGCCTGGGCTCGCAGCACCCCAGGCTGAAGCTCTCCACAGGCTGACCTTGGTAAAGACCCATACTCTGAGATGCCAAGTGAGAGCTGTTCAAGCAGCTGCATTCAAAATAACAAGAAGGGCTTAACCTATTGTTCAGACCCCACTTCCCTCTAAAATCAGTGGGAAAAAATGATCGTTTGCTATAAACACATAACTTAGCCAACACAATCGCTTATTCTCTGTCCAGTACGTGGAGAGACAGGATGTGATAATCCCGCATAGTCAGGAGGCTAAATCCCTCTTGATGCCTGAGACTCCACTGTGGGAGGCCTGAATACATCCCCCTCATATCTTTGGGCCCGTAGCTCACAGTAATGTAAATATTTAAAAGTCCATGGCATTTTATACTCACAAGGCTGATAATGGAATAGTTTTAATATCCTTACAATGCCAAATCCAGATTAACGCGATAGTAGTGGCTCCCAAGCAGTTTATTAGAGCTCCTGCCCAATATGTATTAATCCTAGAGGGGGAAAAAAGGAAAAAAAAGAAGTCCTGCCAATGTATACTGCAGGATGTTGTATTCCAAGAGTCATTTCAGTTGTAGAAACCACGTGGCGCCTTTACTTGGCACGAGGAGAGGATAAAGAGAGAACGGTCTACGACAGGTGTTGCTTTAAATATTTTGATGATATGTATCAGGAATAGTTCATAAAAGTGCTTCCAAAGTAGCTCTTTCATCCACTGGGTTTGGCAGTCCTCACTCTCAAAAAACCATGAACTTGGCACAGTTGTCTCCTAAATCTTTTAAACTAGCTTAATCCTCCCAGTAATGAAACGTGCGCTCAACTAGATGGGTGAGTTTATCTGAAACTCACTTATTTACAAGTAACTAAAACATGAAATTAGCTGGTCCCGGAAGGCAGCTTTGTACTTCCCAACTCTTCTGCTGTCATAAATCAGCCCATTCAGGAGGGTGCCACACTTGTTTTTCCCATTCTCGCACTCTGTATGAACAATCATTCCCCATTTCATGCCAAAGATGATCCTCTGGAGATGTCTCTGCACGGTTCTGTGATTTCTGGCTTCCGTGGGACTAGAAGTGCCTGTGTGTTGGCAGACATCAGGAGGTTTGCAAAATCTGGAGCACTGGGAATATTTCAAAGGAGGTTCCTTTACCAAACAACGCTACTGCGGTGCGGGCATTCGATGTGAGTGATAATAGTAGGATCACCACACTTCCACCAATTACCTCTCTGCAGAAAGCAATCCAGCGAGCAGGAAATAGAGCTGTGCTTCAAACGCGTGCTCCTTTTATACCCGTATTGCTGTGGAGGCTCAAGTGCCCAGGCAGACAGCTCGACGCCCTCGTCACAACCACTCCACGCTTTCTGGGAATACTAGTTCTGCAGAAGGCTCTTGTACCTCCTCTGTGGGGACTGAGAGCAGCCTTTATTTATTAGATGTAACAAATTCACTCCCCAACCTTCTGCCCAGCTTGGTGAAATAAAGAATTTTCCGTGAGTCCTTATCAGCACGTTTGCCCGTGTGTTCTTGCTCCATTATGCTATTTCTGCATAATGAACTGTTCGGTGCTCAAGTAGCTCCGATATAGAAGATGTTTTCAGCTTTAGGATTCAAAATCAGTGTTAAATCTCCTCTTTCAGGAATTCCTTCCAGAAATTTCGCTACCCCAGCAGAGATCACTAGTTCATGACTGTAGAGAATAACACGCCCTGGAAGGAGGAAACACCAGAGCAACAGGAGATCAATGCTCACAACCGGTAGGTGAAAACACCATCACTAAGCCAGCCAGGCCCTGGGTAATCACAGCTTCTCCATGCCTCATCTCTGACGGGAAGATAATGCCACTTGGCTTCTATCAGGAAAAGCAAGCAGCTCTTCCAGGTTAAAACATTTCATGCAAAGTTACCTGAGGATCAGAATTTGCCTTTTATTGTTATTTTTTAATGTTTCACACAAGATGGTTTAAGAAAAATAAAAATATAAAGGGTGCTTTTGTTACCTGCCTGAGAGAATGGCACGTTCATTTGCCTTTTTACTCCAAATTATCACCTGTCACCTGATCATTTCAGCCGTACAACTACTACGAGGATCTCCCTTTATTCTGGAATGCTTTCAAGTACTGGATATAAAACAGCACAAAGAGCAGCACCAGACTTGAGAACACAATCAGGACCACAGAAATAGGAAAGAATCTGCTTCTGCATAAACTTTTAGAAAAGAAACAGCAACTCTTCATTTGTTCCTGTATCCTCTTTGAGGTCTGGAGTAAAGATTTGCTGGGAAAATGAGTTATGAAAAATAACTGGGAAAATCAGTTGTGAATATACCAGATGATGAGTCAGAACAGCTCTGGGCAAGAATTCAGCAAACCTCAGTTTTACCACTGTTCATATGCTTCTAAAACAAGATCCTGAAGAGCTTGTTGTCAGGCATAGGAGAAACTGGGCACGCTGGATGTGTGGCTTTTGTCAGCCAGCAAACTGGATACGTATGTGAGATGGAGGTGGCTTCTCACAAATTCTGCTCTCCCCTTGATACAGGGGTCCTCAAAATTTTGTTGGCCTGCAAACAGCTGTGAACAAAAAACATTCTGCCAGAATCAGAATCAGACTTTTCTCATCTTGTTTGCATCAATTCGAATGTTTTAATTCCCAGATGATACAAGCAATTCTGGAGGGTCTCAAAGGCGACACAAAAAGTCTGTGTTATAAGAGATGGGCTCTTTTCTGACAGGTATCAAATAACACCTCCAACCTCCTCTGGAAAAAGTGAAAGGGGAACAGAATAAAATATACAATGTGATAGCAAAGCTCCTTGTCTTTGAGAGCAAAACTCCCATCCTGTGTGAAGAATATGAAGGAAACAGATGTTCCCGTGTGGAGTTCAATGGCTAGATCATTACAGGGATAACATAATTTCTCCTCGCTGCATGTGCCTTGCTCAGACTAGTACAGTACCACTTTTTGCTCCTGACATAAGCATTCTTGATTAAGGACCAGATTCTGACCAGTTCCAAGGTAAATGAGCAGAAATACCCTGATGGCATTTCCTCCATCAGTGCCCTGCATTAGAAGCTGAAAAATTAACCCGGGGAGCACAGGCACATTCCTCTGTGGGTTTCGGGAAGTAGGCATTTCTTGGCGTTTCTTGGTAGGAATAATCCTACCAAGGACAGCACAGAGGTGAAGGGGTTTCTGGGCGGCCTCGCTTCCCAACTAGTGGCTATACGCAGTTACGTTTTCAGGTCCACAAGCTCATGTCAGCTGTAAACCCCAGCTCTGCAACTGAGTTTCCACCAAACTGACTTTGAAGTGTCCTGCCTGAGAACAGGGTTTCAGCCCTCAGCTCTGGGAGCCAACCAAGACCGCAAGAGCTCCTGAAAGAGGAGGGTGCACAGCATGAAACTCTCTGTGCAGTGCCATGCTTCCTCAGTAATCCTGAGATATTAATGGACAGAATCCATCCTCTAGAAGCTCACAATTGAAATTTTACCACCAGGCTGTACACCCTCTCTCAGTTTTTCACTTTAGGTTTTGAGCAATTGTATTGGGTACCTTTCAGGTCAGCTCCTTTACTCTTAAGTTAACTCTGATTTCTGTCGAGAAATAAAAGCAAAGAACACCAAGTTCACTGCTGAGCAAATCGGTAGTTAAGTATCACCTACACGACCATGTTATGTCCATGCGAGCTCCTAGAAAAAAGGTCACCACGTATTTATCTGGCTGCGTGCTCGGTAGGAAGTGTGCTCTATAAGAAGTGCTTTTAGCAAGAGTTAACATTTTCAAGACAATATGTCAGCTAACAGTAACCTTTGAGAGGAGGGTTTGAAGAAAGGTTAAGGGAAGTTAACCTAAATAGCTTAGAGAAATAAAGAGAAGTGTTGGAGGTAATTAATACTTGAGAGGAAATAATGTAAAGGAGAAGAAAGACTTATTTAAGGTTGGCCTGGTGCAATGTACTACAAGAGGTAATGGCTTTAAATTAAAGAAGGTTAAGTTTAGATTAGATAACAAGAAAAAACTTCCCAACAGGAACAGCAATTCCACCGCGTAGCAGTCTGAAGAGAGAAGCAGTGCAAGCATTATCAACAGACACATTCCAGATGACGCCAGCTAGCTCTCTCTGAGGGAAAATACCTGGGATAAACCACAAGACATCCTGGTGATTTGACTCAACAATTTATAAAGACTATTCCAAACACAACGTCTATGATCCTGTGATTAACACACACCTCACCTATTAATCTTACATGTTCCAATGGCTACCACTTCCCATTTAAAGCATACCCACCTGACATAGATGGATGGTGGACTGTAGAACCATAATGTAGTCCTACAATGGATTATTGGTCTGATCCTCCCCTCAGCCATGCATCACGTCTCACCTCATATATGTTATGTTACAGCAAATTTTCAAAGACCGGCCCCCTCCCCCAGAAAAGCCAGATGCAAGAACCAAGTTGGAAAAGTTAAAAAGTGTTTCAGGTATTGATTTAGCAGCACGCTTAGTTGACCACAGTTTGCAAATGTGCTGAAATGTTTCAAATCGAAAATGATTGGATCTTCTAACTACATGGCATCAGTTCCTATTTTATGAGTTTATTTGCCATGATCTTTATAATTCTGAAAGATTTGTATTTCCTTCCTCGATCTCATAATTTTCCTTCAGTCTACAGTATCATCTGTTAACCTCTTCTTTGTTTGCAAGGGCAGTTGTTCAATTGAATTTCAAAAAGATTTGATGGCTTCTGGCAGGGAATAGAAAATATAAGATGTTGCATAGTCTGAAAGAGGAAACAGCATAAAATCTCATCTATCACACAGTGTACCACATAATTTGCAGAAGCGTTGTTTCACCCTGATTAAAACCATATTCTTCACAGCACAGTTGTTCTGCTGTTCACGTCTCTAAACCCAGACATTCCCTCAAGATTGAAACTTCTCAGAAGAGTTCGGGGAAGTCGAAGACATCCCACAGGAAAGCAGCAGCTGGCTCCAAAAGTACAGTGGTTGTTCTCAGTGAGGATGTCAGTGGGGCGAAGAACTGCAGGATTAGGGCCAGATCAGCTGTGATATTTGTGTGCTTAGCCACCACCGAAATCTGACATGACCCGTGACACGACACCGACTGAAATGAGACAGTGGCTCACGCTGGGCTAGAAAGACATGGTCAGAAATACAGCCATGAAATTAGGGCTCCTGGGTTTTCTTCCCAGCTTCACCACTGACTACCCACAAGGTTGTGTGTATGATAACAATTCAGCGCAAACGTGCAATGGCTAATTTATGGACTTTGAACCACTTGACTTAAGGTGAGATTAAGCCTTCCTCACAGCTGTGAGATGAGGTAGAATGAAGCCTCAAAGGGTTTGCCTGGGGGACTTGTAGCAATATTTGCAGTCTCAGCCCTCAGCTGAGGGTTGAAACCCCAGCTAGCTCCAGAATCACAAAGTTTCTCACAGGCTAATATAGTCTGCTGAAAAAAGCCCTAAGCTTCTGACAGCCACTCATGCTCAGATGCTTTCTCAGTGGTCGCATAAGTCATTCACACAGGCAGAGTCTGGGTCTTGTCTTTCTCCTTATGGCTGTCTCCCATGGGTGTGGATTCCCTGCTTTCATCAGAGTTCTGCAATGGGGCAGAGGGGTCTGCCTCAGACTGAGCTCTGATAGGAAGAGTTACAGCTTTCTTTGCAAGAAAAATTCACCTCAGGAAGTTAAAAATACTAAAAAATCTAGATTTCCAGAAAAGCAAACAAAACTTATGCTTTACTACTATTATATTTCCCTGGGCAACTTTAAATTTTGCTTGCTATTGAACATACGTAACTATACAGTCTGCTATGAACATCCTCACAGATAAAACTAACCGTATCCTACGAACTGTATCCTACGAATCCATATCCATCCTAAGTCTGGGATGAATAAAGAAACAAGAAGGAGACCAGACATTCAAGTGGTGGATGTTAAACTCAGCATAGGAAGAAGATTATCTCTGTAATCTTTCATATGCAAGTTTCCTACATTATGTTCATTATTATGCAAAGATATCAGAAGTTTGGAGGGTAAGTGGTCAAGTATAATTCTGCTATTTTGCAGCCATAGCATTCTCTTAACATAGGTTTTAGAGGTGACATCTATAAATCATGCATATCCTCAAAAAGTTGCCAAATACAGAGTCAAAAATAGTTCTTATTAATGTATTTACCACTCGGTCTTCTTACTTCCCTGCTTACCAGGGCTAGATATGAATTCCGTCACTGAAAGGTTTGGGTAGTATATCTGTCTATGTTAGACAGACCAGAAGATCAGTGACAGAAAATTGTCCAGAATTCAACAGCAGCATTTAATTTCATAGTTGCAATGTAAGGTTCTCCCATCCCTCCTCTCAAAAGGTTAATTCATGAAGGTTGATTGACGGCCCCAGTGACAGTGGGCTCAGAAAAGGCAATACGGTGAAAGGAACTCTAAAGAGGAACTTCAAGAGAAAAGGAAAACCATTGATTAATCATGCAGACCTTCAGATAGCCCAACAGAATACAGCTCGCAAAAAGAAAAAGTTAAGCTGAATAAAGTTGAGTAAAAAGTAAATTTCATTTCTGCAAAGAAACTCGCAGACCACAGCTACTGGCCAAGACTCTCTCAACACAACATCTCATCACGTGTCTCTGCTAAAGAAATTATTGTCCTTACAACTTCTATTGCCTTAAAACAGGTGTCACGTTCTGCACCAGCCCTGTCACTCTCCGCAGAGTATTTCACATGCCCCCGTTCATCCTTAGAGCAAGTAGAAGCCTTCACAGGAAAATGAAAGAGAAAACCCAGCAGCTCCAAGTTCAGATGGCAGGACAGACACACTCCCTGATACGCTCAGGGAATCAGAAACTGGTGTAAAGTACAAGATTCTCTCTGTAAGTTAAATCTCCTTTCGTCTGAGGAAAAATAGCTTCACAGAGCTGTATTAAATATGGTTGTCTTCAAAGACCACATGACCATACATTTGCCAAAAATTTAATAAAACTACTTTGACTATGAAGTATGAGCTGGGTATTGGAAGAGGTTTTGGTTCATCAAAGGAATGAGATACTTAGAAGAGGGACATGAAACCGAACCCACTTTAAGGTGGAGCTTAATAAATGAATTAGAGAAATTGCAGGATTGACTTATCTGCAACAAGATCATACCTAGGGAAATAAATTGTTCTTGTAAGTCATTGATTTGCTTCCTGGCATCAGTTTCAGCGATGTCTAGCAATGTTACAAGGTGATCTGCGATTTCCACATGGCACCACAGTTCGGGTTAAAGGTTACAGGTAGCAAGGCTTTCCAGAATAAAGGCTGTATTTGCAGTTCTAATCCCCTTGGACTCTGGTTATAGCCTTTTTCCAGTTCTTGTTCCATCATCTACCCCAGATGCTAATTGCCTTGCACTGCAAGAATGAAAGGCAGGAGTCAAACCAGCATGAGTTGATGACATTTCGGGTTTCTTCATAAACTATCCCAGCACCCACAGCCTACGCACCATACCTTGGATCTCCAGCCATCCACCCCACACTTTTCTACATCCATGACCACCAACAACAGCATTCACCCTGTTGCTCCCAACTGACCGTGGCTGAAGCCAATGAGACACTTTCTCCATGACTGCACCAGACACTGGCTTCGGCTCTTCCTTCCCAGCAAAACAGTGCGAATGACATGACTAATTTGCCTGCCGTGCCCACAGCACAGCCTGTGTTTGGGTGTACCCGATGCCTGCCCAGAGTCCTGGTGACTTCAGCGGAGCGTGGGCGTGCGTGGCTGCCTGTAAGCCTCACACACAGCTGTGGCATTGCAATAGTCTCTTACAAGGGAGGAAAATCAGCAGCAAAACTCTCTCCTGTAGCCACTGGCAGTGCCTATACATCACACATACATACACCTACACGCATTATTTTTCTACATGAGTGTGATACTTTGCCTGCACAGCCACAGGAGTCCCTGACACTCATGTCCCAGGGAGCTGCTTGCAGGAGTCTGGAGATCAAAACTCACCCTCTGCCTTTATCCCTCAGCATCCACCAAAGGCATTCGCACTCCAGAGCAGGTTCCTATGAGCCTTTTATTAACACTGTACATTTCTTGGGTGACTGAAATTACTCAGTTTCTAGCTTGCTGTCTTACAGTTCACAGGGGCTTGTTATTAATGGCCCAGTAAAACAATACACAGCCTGTTGTATCTTAATTCAGTAGTCAGTAATGACCAACTTAGAGGAATCATTTTAGACCTATGGGTTTTCTAAGGCCTTTTGAAGGTAATGGCAGTAAAATATGCATATATTAATGTTACTTGCAGGAGGCAGAATATAGTGGCAGTATAAGCAATAATACAGCGCTGTGTAATAAAAATTGAAAATTCTTTTCCCTAAGTGTAAATATAAAATACCTCTGGGGGACATATCTAAAGGAAGAGTGTTTCAATAACACATAGTTAAACTCAAAATTATATTTTTCAAAGCTATCCAAGTATAGTCTAATAAATAAACCATAAAATAAAACAACATTTTACAAGGAAGGCTCACACTGTATTTCAAGCTTTTTGCCACTCTTAAAATCATTATTTAATACAGACAGTTTTAGTCACAAAATTTCAAGAGTTTATTCAATATCTTTTATGTGCTTTACAAGGTTATTAGAGAATTTATTTTCTCTTTCCCTTACAGATTGGAAGGTGGGCAGTGATATATGAGCTTTCACATTTTATTTATTCACCAAACTGTTCCAGATGTGATCCCATCATTTATCCACTGACACATCAAACCTGCTGCATGACCTTTACAGTGACCTCTTTACAACATTTGCTTTCATGCTCTTAAAGTTATAGCAGCTTAACAGTGCTTGCTTCAGTGGGAAGACAAGAGAACTGATGGGGGTGGGGGGGATGTTGCTATAAGTTAAAAATAATAAAAATTTAATTTCTCTCCTACAATATGAAAACTAAGTCCAGGTGGTAAACTAGCCAGTGGAGTTATATTCCCAGAAATGTTTTGGTCGTATCTCACTCCAAACAGTATTTCACTGCATGGACTTGGAATGCACTGGATTTGCACAGGCTAAATTTAGCAGGCACTAAGTCTTTCTCCACTTCTTGTGATTTGTGACAGCAATAGGCATTCTTGGGGTGATACACCTTTCCTTACTATACATCAGCAAATAGAATGAGGGTCCATCTGCATCTTTCCTTCTTAAAGGCAAAAAATTGCTTATAGCGCCTCCAAAATTTCCATTAACTAAAAAAATATCTACATCATTATGACCTTAGCATTATACATACAAAGAATTTTGGCATTGTGTCTTAAGGAGTCAGTGAGTACATGAAATTATTTCAGGTCCAGATCATTCATTCCAGCCAGCTCCCAAAGCCCGGACCTGGGCAGCTGGAAGTTACCAAGTCTGGTGAACTTTTCCTTGGTATTTTTTTTTTGGTTTATGTATTTCCACATTTGGGCTGACACTAGCAGTAGACACGCCTCTGTTGTGGTTCACGCGATATTTATGGCCCGAGAGGTAGCAGGGAGTATCAAGAAGAAAGCACACATACACACATATGTATGCATACATACTCCCCCACACACGGTCTGAATTCAGGAGAGTTCTAGCCAAGGGATGAAGCTTTGATAGCATGAAAAAGATGCTCCATGTCTTCTAACTAACTCCCCACACTTTAATTTCACTTAGAAAAATTCCGCCGACTTATTTTCCAACATCTGGCTGGCCTCTTGGTTTCCATGTGCTCAGTTCTTTGCCTTACCCACACCCACTGCAGATTCATTTCACAAGAACGTCTGAACTTTTGGATTCATATCAAAGCAAAACCTGAATTGTGAGGCACTGAAGATCACCCCAGCCTTTTTCCTTGTCCTTTTTTCCCTTCCCTCCATCCTGATCACAAAGGTTATAATCCTGATCACAATGGTGATCAGGACATATAACACTGCAGGGCAGACATCTGACCAGCCCAAAGTACCGAGTCACCTGAGGCCACACCGCAGCATCACCACGTAAAAAAAAAGAGAGGCAGAATAATCCTTGCAACCGCCTTTCAGCAAACCCTCCCCAGAGCTATGCACAGACACCCCTGGTTAACCCAAACATGGGCTTCTATTTCAGCGACTTTTAACCCAGACCTGGACACTGCGCTGAAGCTGAGCCTGTATGGTTTACACTCAAAGAAGAAAATCAGATCCACTCCCACCACGTTTTTTTCCCCCTCTGTAACACAATGTTCTGAAACTGGGGTTGCTTTTTATTTTTTTGTAGAAATAATGAGGTTTCAGAGCAAGATCTTAGCCTTTTTTCGCAATATTAGTTCATCAATAATGGAAAAATGACATCAAAGAAAACACACTTGTTTCTTTAGGTGTAAATCAAATCACAAAGCAAAGCTGGTAGAAAAATAATGCATTACCCTCATGTGCTTTGAAAACAGACGAACGGTGCAAATAGCAGATCTGAAGATGCTAGCAGGAAAATATGACGAAGGTATTTGGAAGGACCACTTCCAGGTTAAGCGATCACAGAGAGATTACAGTAACACACCGCCACCAAGTCATTAATTCTCAGAAAAACAAGGAAGGTGCAGCCCTGTTTTGATCACTTCTCTAGTTCACAGACTTGCATTTCAGCTGGAGTCATACTTTAAATAAACAGAGCTGAGATTTGAAACTTTTAAAATAACACTCAGAAATAAAATTCAGGCGAGCTCCCCTGCTCGCTTGCTATCGCTTATCCCTGCTGGCAAAGGAAATGCAACTGTTGGCTTTTGAAAGCCACAAATTTGCAAGGGTCTGGGGCGTGAGCTGGCAGGAGGCTCAGGCTCCTCGGTGTTTGTAATTGAAAAGGACGTGAAGTAATGAAGTAATTTCCCTGTCCCTATTCTCCATGTTTATCAGAGGCCTGTCGGCAGTGGAGAGGAAGGGTGACAGGGTAATCTGAGCCTCCACAGAAAACCTGCTTTTTCTCCAAGTTATTTAGATTTCCATGAGCGCTGGCAGAATTTTGGAAGGAGTCCAGGTGAATGAAGGAATTTGGCTGCTCTGAAAATATCATACAGGAACTTTAAAAATTGAACTGATTTATGCCCTGTAATGTTTTCAATACTGTATAAATTAAGTTTGAGTCCCTAGCCTGGATTTGAAGAAGAAATTTTATATGTTATGAGCCATGAAAGAACTAGAGGAAAAAATATCTTATTGTATGATAATTCCACCTCTCCTATAAGAAGTGCTAGACTTTGCATATATAATATGCTCAAAGGAATAATATGGAAAAAGCATTACTTTATAGCATGAAAGGATGTTCCAGAATACCTTGAGGTCCTGACAGCTATTTGGAGCTTGCTAATATCACAGAGCACTGTGAAATATATTAGCAATATAACCTTTGTATGCTCTGTTCACCACTCACTGCAGAGCTGGGCTTGGGAACACTGTAGGCTTCTGAAGTGCGGCATCTACAAGGTGTAACTTAATTGGAGGGAGAAAATTATCTCCTACAGAGGACTGCTTAAAGCCACCTTTAGTCTTTCATGTGCAGATGGCAACGTCTGGGCTTTTTTCCCTAGTGGACACGCTAGCCAACGTCAAATATCCTGAGCAGCGATTTCCCCGGCATAGGCTCAGGAAGTCCTCTAGCGTCAATAAACAGTCAGGTGCTTTCTGAGGCTTTATGATAGACTGTGAGGTTTTCAAAGGAACCACAATTTGCATATCTAACAAACGTAAATATGTTTATCCATGGTGCCTTGTCCTCAGTCAGAGAGAGATACAGCCATAAATAGCTAAATATATTTTGGCCTTTTAATCAGCCATGGGACACCACGACCTCAGCTGGGGATCTAAAGGTGGAGTCACAGTTGATCCCTGATTTGATTAATCACCACCCTCCTCTGAGGTCTGAGTCTTGTTTCTGGTTCAGAGGTCAGCGCGTACAAAAGGCCATTACCAGTGAGCCAGCTACCTCCGTGCTCACAAACCCATAGTGCAAACCAACACCACAACTGTCAACCGGAAAGCTGCAGAATACGCAGCTTAGTGCTCAAGCTGGCCTCCACCTTCGGGCCCTAAGGAGGAGCATCAAGAGGTTGAGAAGAGGTAGCTGCTGTTCAGAGTGTGAAAACAGAAGCTTAGAAGGAGATTGTTTTCTTCTGGAGCCTGAAAGAATAATTGGGAAGTTAGCAGAAACCAACAGTCTCCAGAGAAGTGAAATTATAAAATCAAATCTGTGCTGGCTGCCAAACTTCCCTCCAAGAATTTAGGAGAGCGATGCAGGTGAGGAGCCATTCACCAGGTAGTCAGGAAAGAAAAAAAGTTATTAATCAGGCAACTCTTGCATAGTAGAAATGCCTTCAGCGTGCGGATGCCTGTGGGGTTGTCACTGGTGTTTCTTATGGAGTGGAAGGGAACAGAATCTATTGTCCGTAACTGCTGTTACCACCACCGTTCTTCCATCCCTACGCTTGGAGTCATCTTTTCAAAAGAGAGCTCTAAATTTTCTGGTTGCAATCTTCAGTCCATGATTACTTGTAACCAGCCTCATCACCTGGCGCATATTTGTGTGCACACATCCAACTCCGTGCCTTTCCACATGCAAATGAGACAATTATCATACCAAAGCTTTGGTACAAATGATTGTGCATGGCCAGATTAAAATAATATTTAAAAAAAAAAAAATAGCAAGAGCTATGCTCTTCCAGGACAGATGTTTCTTTCTCTACTGTGTGCCATTCATGGTGTTTAAGATAATTACTGTCACGCAGTCCACAAGCAACAACTCCTCTCTTCCTGCATTTGTGACAACTTCAACTCCTCTTTGCAAGTTGGGACAGGCAACAATCCCGCCCTTCCAGCAAGCCATCACACTAAGAACATACTTTTCTTCCCCGCACTACATGCCCCTAATCCTGGCGTGCCTAAAGCATGAAGAACTATCTCTGGATCAAAACCACCTTTTATGCCTGTGAAAACGGAACAGCCATAAAATCCAAAGCTCTTCTTAGTTCTGTGGCGAAACCTAGAAGTTTAACCTATTGAGAATGGGTGTTTCCACATACTCCACTGGGAGTCTCTGTGAGCCTCTGTGGAAACACCCATCCCAGTGGAGTCTCTGTCGAGCGGGGAAATCTCCAGATTTACAGTGTAATTAAAATCACATTTTTCCGTTACATTTTCCACCATGTGGCTTTTTTTCCTCTGCTGTAGTATTCTGCAGGCCTTAAAGAAGTGTCCCTGTATCTTAGTACACAGAGGTCTTGGGATATTTCTTGAAAACAGTACACCAAGAGGAAATTGTGCAATCAATTCCATGAGAATGCCTCCCTCAGCAATAAACACTGCCTGTGCCAAATAAATGGGTGATGTGCGTCATAAATTTCCTTTTCCTGTCAGAGCAGCCACAAGAAATGGATGAAGTTATGCACATTTGTATAAAAATAAAAATGTGTTATTTGCTCTGGAGCACACTGCGGACAGGGCACTGCGAGCTCTGAGGAGCTGCAGAGCCCCTGCTCGGGCTCCCAGCACCAAGCAGCCAAAGGCAGAGCTCCTCGCACACAAAGGAAAGCACATTCAGTTTTTCTCAGTCATATTATGCCAGTTCCAGCCTAAGCGGTCACAAACAATGAAGGAATGCCTTAATTTTTGTGTTCAACTTAAGCCCCTACCAAAGACCTCTTGTTGCTAAAGAGGTGTTTACCACTTGCTGCAAATCAGACCTAGGCACTCAGGCTTGGCTGAACAGCCCAAGCTTCACAGTCCAAAACCACCAGCTGCTGGACTGAGAAGTCAGGATCGTTTATTCTCTTTTTTTCTTGGTAGTGTTTCTCCCACTGACTGAGCCTACAGAGTGAGCAACTTGCTTTGCATTTACATCAAAAGGACATATCCCACCACCCTTACACACTAAGCTCAGCTCCTCATCTGGAGTAGATAAGCACAGGACACCAACTTTAATGCCTCTGGGAAAGCCCACCTCAAATGGGGATTCAGACTATGGCAACACCACAATTTTGGACTACTTTATTCTATTTATTTTACTATTTTTTTATTCTATTCTCTTTTGGTGGTGTTCCTAACTGCAAAATAATGTCGCTCACTGTGAAGGATGGTGAGGCTGTCTGACCCTGAACCCCTCCATGAGCTTGTGCAATGATGCCATCCACATGCCCTCGCACATCTCCAAAGACAGCTCCTGCCCAGGACACACACTGACACGACACTCTGCCTCTTCACTGCCTCTGCTCGCATCTCTCCGCAGAAAACAGCTCTTCTGTACTTCCATAAGATTCCCGGCTCAACTGGGGGAAAGAGAGAGCTGTCAACGCTGATATATTAGAAATACAATTCAAGCAGCTGCTATTTGTGTTTTATTTTTAGACAACTTTATTTTTTCCCCTCAGACTGCTCTCAATTTCTACAATATTATTCTTTCTCCTAGGTCAAACAACATCTGTTGTATAAAAAGCAAAGTAAACTCATTTGCATTATCAAGTTTACATCTCTCCATTTATATTTTACTACAGCTGCCTCACTAGGAACTGCCCTTCTCTGCCCTCTGATACTTCATGAATGACTGGATGCGTAAGACCTTGGCATGATATTTAGCACCAATACCCACCGCACAGGCTTTAACCTGATAAACCACAGACACTCCGCGGCAGGATTTACAGGCTGTGTCCGCACTGCCCTCAGACGCAGGGAGCAGAGCAGTGACAGGTACAGCACCCTCCTCCCACCCTTGCTACCTGCTCCATCAGTGCCATGGGCTGCACTGACAAGCTCCCATCCCTGTGGCAGCAGAGGGCTCGCTCCGGCCATGACAGAAGTCACCGGCCACTGCCTTTAACAGTCAGTGTAGCCACAACTATAATCTGTCAAAAGAACATGGAGAGACATAATGTCAGCAACTGTAAACCTGCATAACTCTCTACGTATCTTGTCAACCAAGGGCTGGGTACCTAGCCCTGGGCTGGCTGTAGGACTGGTACCAGCGAACGAGGGTGCTCTGTCCTGTTAGGGCTCACAAACGGCGAACTGAACCAGCCCAGAAGGTGAACATCAACCGATTCAGTTTAGCAAGAGCAAAGCTGTTCAAACTCAAAGGGAGCTCTGCAGCTCTGGCCTCTGTGCCTGAGGACCACTGGCAGCACTCAATGCCTTTGTTTCGCTCTCCTACTTCTCAAAGAATAGAGTCAGAGGGAAAAAATATTAAAGGGAAAAATCCCAGCTCTTCCGAGACACAAGATGAAATCAATGGCATTGATTTGATCCCAGCTGGCATTTCATACACTGAAACACCAATCTCTCCCCCTCCAAGTCAAAAGGAGCTGAGAGTGAGAGCAAACAGAACAGAGAAAGATAATAGTGTTTGCCCAGATGTGTTCCTCACTGGTTCAGCCATCAGAGGACAGAGCCACACAAAAGACAGTGAAGAAAGGACTCTCTTCCTTGGAAGGACAGGTAGGGACCTCAGGAAGCCAAAAAACTCATACCTGACCTTTGATGTTTACTTTCCTCCCGTGCTGCTACCTCTGTTTTTCAAACAATAAGGAGTATCTGAGCAGTAACAGTTTCCATCATGTCTTTCATAAAAAAACACTTGACTTTTCCATAAGGCTTCACTCTAAGAAAATGACAATTTACAAACATGAAAATCTTTGCTGATACTTCCTAAGGTTAAGGAAAAAAAAAAGACTATTTCCATATGTTCATGTTTGTTCTTTTAGGTAAGCAAGCACGTTCCCTGTAATTCTACTAAACTGCTAGGACATGATGGATTTCCACAGCAGACTTCTCCCCCTCAAGACAGTACAAAGAGCCCTCACGTACAGAAAAGAGCAGGCAATGGGAACAATCGCGTGCAGAACTGATTTTCATTCTGGTCTGAACCTTCAGTGTATTTCTGAGCAGCAGCAAAAACTTTACTGCTGATCATAGGAGCAGTGATTGTGTTAGCACGCAGCTGGCCACGGGAACATCCCTCCAGTTGTTTACGCTTTCTGCTGAGGTACAACCTCAGAGCAGCACACAAACACCCCTCCAAACCCGCCTCCTCCCAGACACAGCTCAGGTAGGAATATGAAGCCAGCCTAACTTCACTTCTAGAGGTGACACGAAGGACACATCCCTGCTGAAACACAGAAGTTGCTCCTCACGTTTCCTTCATGAGACCAAACTAAGATACGACCCATGGGTGAGGGTGTAACCTTCCTGCCACCTTGCTGCAGCACAGGCGGCTCTAAGTGGGAGGGTAGAGGCAGCTGCACCATCTCTTATGCTCAAGGGTTGCTGCCCAACCCCTTGAGTCGCTTATACCCAGACAGGTGAAATCTTGCAGGCCCTCAGTCAACAGACAACCCAAAGGTGAAATATCTGCAAAAATGGAATGTTCCCAACAGCATTTCTTTCACCTAGATTTTCCCGTTGAAACTTGACAGGGAACAGGCACTTTTGCTGCAGCTGGTAACAACAAGAGCATCCTGTGCCCAGTACCTGCCCCTTTTCTCCCATCCCCAGACTCTGTTGTGTCCAAAGCCACCCTTTGCTGAGACACTCCAAAAATCATGGGGAGATTTCGGAGGGAAATTGTGGACTTGCATCTATGGCCTAGAATTACAGTGCTCCTGGTCTAGAAAAAAATGCTGGGAGTTGCCAAAGAGCAGGAGTTTGTACAATAGTTTGAATAGTTGATAGTTCTAGTTTAGTCAAAAAGCCTCCCAAGAAGGGTCTGATTTTGGAGCTTGAAGTCTTTCTGTTCCCAAAGGGCACTAGGATATGGAGGATCATGCCACAGTTTTTATGGTCAACTGAACATTTCTTTTCAATCTCTGAAGGGCTTGAGGTTTGTTTGAATTGTGAATGATGGCTCGTGTCCCAGCTCTGTGTGTGACATACTCCTCTAGTGACAAAGTTCACACACTGAGCCTCAGTCAAGAATCCACACGTACCCTGAAAGTTGCTGGCACCCGCAGCGTATAATTAAGATCATATGAGACTTGGAATTTCTTTCCCTTGCCCAGCTATATCCAAGAAAAGGGCCAATTGACTCTCTTTGCCCTTCAGATTTGGATGGTAAATCCTATCATTTGGCTTTTCCTCATACGCCTTCATTTCTAGCTGTAATTTCTATTTAAATGTTTCGTTACACTCTCCACAAAAACCTTTGTCATGGTGTGTTATGGCATGACCATTTCCCACAAGATAGCGAGGCAATACTTTCAAAAGCAGCTAGAAGAGTTAAAAGCACAAGTTCCCAGTCAAAACCTTCCCAGGATGAATGGTTCTGTGAGCAGGGTGGTTACATGAGCAGCACAACATGCATCCTCACCTCAGTGGTGCCAAGAGATTGTTTTGGCAAGTTACTCTAAAACAGGAATTTAAAGGGATAAAGGTTGGTTTGGCAAGTTGAAATAGCAAGGATAATTGCACAGATATTCTGTTCTGCCCCAGAGGATTTAAACAGCAAGAATAATACCAAGTTTTCCTTTTCTTATTAGACACCTACGTTACCATTTTTTGCATCAGCCTGTTGATTGTTGTATCAGTTAATAAAGAGAAAATATGCACTGTTTTAGAGAAATATTCATTTAAGCTGCCTCATGATTGTGACTTCTAAGTCATCATCATCATCATCATCATGGCTTGGCTTCGTGGACGAAGATTTGGGAAGGGCTTTAAACGTGAGTACACCCTTCAAGCCTGCGCGGTGGATTTTTTAGGTGAGGTGCAGCGTGCGCGAGACTGGCCCCACCCTTTACACCTGAGGTTCATCTGCCAGGGCCTAGCGAGCTTGGACGGTGACAGCGAAGTCCTCAGGGCGTAGGTTTGGTTAGAGTATCCTTCTCTTAGATGGATGGCCTTACAGGGCTAAACGAGCTCCATCTGCCCGGGTTTGGAGTTAGAGTTGTCCTTCTCCTAGGATGGTTGCCCGAAGGCTAGTGAGCCCATCCTGCCCGTGGACACACTTTGTCTGACCCTTCAGTTGAGACCTGTCTGGCTTGGGAGACCCTACCGGAGGCATATGCCACGACCAGCATAGCTCTCAACTTCGCAAGGGCACGCAAGCTCTTTCCCCACGGCAAGGGGGTGACCGTGAAAGAGACTTCTAAGTAACACCTTAAGGTACGTACAAACCTAAAATGCTTAGCCTTCCTCTAGTGGTCAGGGCTGGTTAAGAGAGGAGCAGAAGAAACGGGTACTATGACAGTTTGTCAAGTGCATTTCTTACCTGGCACCACTGTGTGGCACGGACTGGCTCTGGGCATTGACTGACAAGCTTGCCGTAACCCTAGGGAAAGCAAAATAAGATTGTCTTTTGTACAGCTCAAACAAAATCATCTGTGTCCTATAGCTGGGTAAATTCAGAGCAACTTGCTGAATGTACATCAGTGAAAACAAAGGGAGATTTTGGTACTGAATTTCTATGATTGGAAACAGCCGTGGCATTGTGAACTCCTTTGAGCATGGAAGGAAAGCCACATCTGAGAGTTTCGATGGTCAGTTTGTGTAATATTCCATGCCCTGCCTTCAGTTTGATTGCAGAGCTTCTCTCTCACAGTAATGACTCTGATTTCTTTTCATCCAAATTTCCCCCTGCTGCACAGCCTGTAAAACTTGTACTACTTAAAGTAACAACCCCTTCACTGGAGACGGGGCTCCTTCAGGAGCCAGAAGAAGCAAGGTGGATAAAGAGTCTGACTTTCCAGGCAGGGGTGGAGGAGAAGCAATGTATTAGGAAAGACAAACCGACCTCCAGACCGGGGGCAAGAGAGAAAGAGGGAAGAACAGAGGGAAAAATAGAAGAGAAAGAAGAGATGAAGAGAGCAAGACAGAGAGAAATAAATACCCTGGAGAAAAGTATAACTGACTTAAAAATTCCCAACCTCTGCTAGACCTTAAAGGGAAACTCTTCGTGTTCCTCAGATTTCTTCTTTAGATGATGAATGGATGGGGTGGGCAGAAGTCTGCAGAGGAAAACCCAGCGCTCTCAGCTTTGTTCACAGGCTGGTTTCTGCAGGGCTCTCTTTGTTGCCTTATGCTACAGCACACCGGTGCAACGGCCAACACCGCTGATAATATTCCAGGTGGGATCTACACCTCTTTTGGTTTTTACCCTGACCCTGCATTAATGCAGCCTTGTTGCTTGCTTGCCCTTTTACTGCAGTGTGATCTAGGCAGTTTCAAGGATTTTTCCAAAAGAAACTAACCCCCACACACATCAAATCCCTCTCTCCATCCCTCTGATGAATACTTGCTCTGTTGAGCACATATTCCCCCGTCTGATTCCCTGCTTGCAGATTAATTACACGTCTCCACACTGAACTCCATTTTGCTGTTTTCTAACACAGTCATTGAAGAGATTTTGGCCCTGGTGAATCTGCTCAGATTGTGCCCCATCTTGGGGAGACCTTACACCAAATAATCTCTTCCCTCAGCTCACTGCAAAGGTGGAGTAACTTCTCAGACATCAGCAGCTTCACATTTACACAGGGTTTCTGAGGAGCAGGCTCACTGTTTTCAAAGTCCAGCAAATACACTGACTGGTCTGAAACACGTGGCAGCACAGCAGCACTGACAGCCCCTCGCCATGGCCACAGAGACACCAGTGACTCCAGACCATGCTGACAACTGTTCCCACCCAACAAAGACGTGAAAGAGCACTGGCTGATCAGGGTGGGAAGTCAGAAAGGGGTCTAGCGAGGACGCTTTGCTGCTGCTGTTGCCAAACCTGGATTGCGTTAGCAACGTGAGCATGGTGGGGCACCTTTGTGCTGTCTGGATTATGCATTACAGAGCTCCTGAAACAGTCCCAAGAACAGCCTTCTGTCAGCTTGAAAAGTTTTCATCTGTGCTTATTGTCTCATACCTGCCCTTGAGCTGGTTTTGATCCAACAAGCCTCCATTACCTCCTCTTCCTTTACCTTTTGCCTTAGCTATTAATCTCTGATGTGGAACTTTGAGAAACACTCTTTGAAACTCTAAGCGCACTGCTGAATTCCCCTTATCGAGCCTGGCAGCAATATCTTCAAAGAGCTCCAGGAGGTCAGTTAAGTATGACCGCCTCTAGCTTCAAGCTCAGCTTCCCAGCAAGCCCTTCACTTCATTGCTAGACATGAGAGGAAGAGGAAGGGGAACTCTGGGACAAAGAGGCACATCACTGTTACAATAAAGCCAGCAGCAGACACAGCACGTCTCCTGCTGCCCGGCACATATTTAAATTACGTTGGTGACACCTCACTCTCCCACTGCACCTTCTGTTTTACAAGGACCCAATGCAAATCCTGTCTCTCAGGTAAGCTGCCACTACCCACGCAGGGAAGGACTTTCAAAGGGGCACCAGGGATTTCTGCAAGAAAGCTGAGGACCCAGCTGCACATCCTGCACCTTGGGATACCCCCTCGAGGCCCTGTAATGCCTGCTGTCACCAGGTTCTCATCTCTCATGCCTTCCAACCATTTTAGACTTATTTAATGCTACAGGAAATGTTCTCACCATGAAGGTGCCCAAACACTAGAACAAGCCTCCTAAGAGAAAGCTGAAAATCAGCCAGTCAAAGTCCTGAGCAACACGGCCTAACTCCAAAGTTGACTCTGGTTTGAACAGCAAGGTGGACGGCAGGGTATACTAGAATAAGGCTTATTGGTGATTTTTATCCTCCCTTTGGACTCAGGCCCATGTTCCAGCTGCTAATTGGTGAGTCCAGGAGCCCAAGCCTAATTATAACCCTTCCAGAACCTTAGCAGGGGTTAAGCACAGCTCGGTGAGTTCCCCACCTTCTGCATCAGCCCAAGAAGTATTTAAAGTTTATCCCTGCAAGGAAGTGAGTCCACGGTTTAATTGCACCTCCACTTGCAATGTGCAGAATTTCCCCTTGCTCTGTGCTTCCTGCTCCCTCAGGAAGGAAGCCCACCTTGCTGTGTTTCCATTCACACATCATCTCTTGCTGGTTTCTCATTTACATCATAATGCCGGAGTTGCTGTTTACACTGAGCTGCACAAAGGTATGTTTCACATCTTACCGTGGTGTGATCATTAACATCACACTGCTGGCCCCAGGGAGTTTCATCACTGGATTCAGATCCATCTGTCCTGTGTTCTCAACAGAGGTTTCCCCTGCAGGCCTGAATATTTTGGCAGGAGACAATTAAAAATGTGCAAAACACTACATCAGGCAGAATGTGTTACCTTAAATGATGATCTATTATATGAAGGTCCTTCTTGTTTTGTATCTTACCTGTTTAAAGAGCAGCTTCTTCAGAAAACATGGCGCTATCTACGGTCCATCACAATAGAAGTGCCAGGTAGATCTGCAGGAAGGTAAACATCCATAATATTCTCAACCGATACATAAAGTCCCCCCCCAAAAGAATAAGAGACAGATTTTCTTATTTACAGCTGATTCAGGATTAGTAGATTTTGGTGCATTCTCTTTATAGGTTTGCATCTCAAAGGTAGATATAATGTTCCTACCACCCGTATCCGCATTAGTCTGTCTGAAAACTAAAATAAAGGCACACATGGCGATGCTTCAGATTTAACCCACAGACTGACACAGCTCTGAGCATTAACCATGGGGGGAACCAGGTGTCTCAAACGTGGTAGCAGCCACCCTGTCCACAGGCAGTGGGATCCAGGCAGGGGGAAGGAGACATCTGCTTTGGAAGTAAATACCCACCTGGCAACCTAGGTGAAAACAAGAGCTACAGAGGAGAATGAGGACGGTGAACATGCCTTTTCCTTACAGGGAGTCCCGTGGAGGTTCTGTCAATTTGAGGGTTGGTTTCAGTAGGAGATAGTCCTTTTTTATTTCTCCTCAGTTCTTTTCACACCTAAGGCTTCCTGCAGCTGCCCTTGAACTCCCTTCCACTGTCTCTATCTACCATTCGCTCAAGTACGTTAGACCAGATCCCTCATGATTAGATCTTGAGGATGGACAAAATCCAATAATTTTTTGCCTTCAAGTGTGAGAACAGAACTTAGTTCACTTTCGGCCCCCTTCTCCTCTATGTCCTTGGAGGGAAGAGACACCTTCATCTGTCCTGGTGGGAAATATAGCTTCAGCTCAGAGGACAAAATGTCATTCCTTACATTTGGCACAAAGTAGGCTCAAAACTGCAGCCTGAAAGTGGCTGGGTTCTGTGAAGGAAATATGAAAAAAGAAAAAAAATTTCACTAGCAGAATTATAAATTGGACAGAACTTATCCTAAACAATAGCAATCTCTGTAGGCTTCTCAGAAGCTGCAAGGCACACACTTGCAAACAGAAGTGCCCTCAGGAGAGATCCACAACACAAACTGGGCCCCTAGGCTGGCTCTGGGCTGCATCCTTTCATCTGTAACAGTCAGCTCAGGCTGACCTTTAACTAGGAAAAATAAAAAAGGGAGGTGACTCTTACTGACTCACACCGAGGGGGAAAAAATAAGGTGTGAATTACCATGGAGAATATTTAGAAAATCCTAGGAGGCAGAATATTTTGAGAACGCTTTTGGATGGGGCAGACACACCAGCAGTACTGGTTTTGCAGAAGTGGTTCCTCTGGTGCACGTTTGCCAGCGGGTTGCCCTGGGTTCTCTCAGGACAGATGTCTGAGATTTCAAAATCCACCGGCGCTTTTGAAAATCTTGGTTCCTTATGTTTTCCCACAGTGCTCCAACAGCTGTGTAGCCTTCAATTTACTTAGTATTAAGTGCCGCTAGAAGGATCAGGACAAGCATCTGTCTAGGAAGTTGCTGGGTCCAGATCTAGCAAATCCGGGCCCCAGGATCTGGCAAGGAAACTCCATCTCACCCCCCACCCCACCTCCCCACTCCCCGCCCAGGTAACAAGCCTAAAGAGAAAGGGAGATTCCTCACCATCTGCCCAATACTTGCAGATGAAAAATAATTAAGAAATCTCAGGATCATTGTTTTTCCTTCAGTACAGGGCTACAAAATCAATGTAATGATGATGTACAGATACTCCAACTGGCTTTAAACAACCTGCGGTACAGCCAGAAACACAGCGGTGATGGTTGACATTATCCAGCACAGGCTGGATAATAATCGTCACCAGTTTATTCACTTCCTTGGGAGAGCTCTGCGATCAATGGTGGCCGCTGTCTGTCCTTCACTACGTCACTCACTGTCCCAGGGTGGGTGGCCTGCAGCTGGTTCAGCTACACTTGTGTCTGCTCACGCCTACAGGAGGAACAGAAAAGCCCTCCCAGCTGACTCACCTCCACACCTATCGTCCACTGCACAACTCGGACAGGGCTCGAGGATCCCTGCTCGCACAGCAGCCCCCAAGCTGCCTTTCCCTGGGGCCGCAGGGGAGAGCCCAGAGACTGCGCCTGCTGCAACACGACGTCGTGCCAGTCAGAAGAGTTGTGTGGAGGAAGGTGGAGAAAAAAAAAAAATCACTGAGAATTAATCAAGCCATCATCAGTGGCTCCAGGTGCAATAGCTGTACAAGAAAAACAAATAAATCAACCCATGGTTAAAAATAGCCCTTTTGATTACTGTCTTCAGTCTTCATCTAAAGACAGCATAACGACATAACGTTCTCTCAGGAACTAACCCCTGTCCAATATTTTACTGCTCCTGCCCTTAGAGCTAGTCAATACTTGCAGAAGATGGAGAGGTTGACTGATTAGCGGTAAAAGATACCTGTAGTGTACATGTTTGCTCCTGCTGGGCCCAGGACCCTGCCTGCAGGGGTCACGGGAGGGACCCCACGTACCAGCTCAGCCAGGTGGACATGCACAAGCCCCATGGCCCAAAAGCCACGTCAAGCGAGTCCAGCGGTCCAACAGCCGGTCAAAGGCAGTAAGTCCTCGCTTGGAGAACGGATCTCTTAGGAGACCTTTACGTTGACATCCACGTCTCACAACGGGAACTGCGGTGCTGCACCTGCAGGAACTCGCGCCTACCTGTATCTGCACACTAATGTTTACAAAATGCATCTCCCACGAGCTGTATTGTCTCGGAGGCAGCTCCGCTCCTGGTAGTCTCTGCTAACGCTCGGGTTCTAACGGTGTTCATAAAACAGGGGGAGCATAACAGATATAAAGCAGAAATACGAGCAATACATTGTTAATTTTTAACTCCTTTAGATTCCTTTTTAAATGTTACCATATCCTTAAGAGAAAAATCCCTTTCATCAATGATTTCACCTCTGGCAGATTCTCAGCTAGCTTCTCTAGCCTAAGCAGAAAATCGAAGTTTAATACTTAAAAACAGACCGACCAACCCGTCAGAACTAAAAGCGTTTGCAACCGCCGTTACTTTGCTGGCGGCATCCCTCTGCGATAGCTGACCGTACGTGCCCAGCACCAGCGCTGCCGAGCCGCGGGGAGCCGGCCGGGGCGGGGCGGGGCGGGGCGGGGCGGGGCGGGGCGGAGCGGGGCGGGGCGGGGCGGGGCGGAGCGGAGCGCAGCGGCGGGGGAGGCCGCCACCTGCTGCCGCCGCCCCGCGCTGCAGGCGCCGCGCTGCCGCCCCTCCCAGGAGCGGCTCCCGCCCGCTCGTCCCGGGGAGCCGATGGTAAACCGTCGTGTCCGTCCCGGCCGTGGACGGCCCGCGCGTTAAATGAACAGCCCCGGCTATTCCTTAACGGTGGAATAGCGCAGATAATTGCGGGTGTTCCCACTGTCCACATAAATGTCTAATCCTTTCTGGAACCCTACTAAGCTCGTGGCCTCAATTAAATCTTGAGGCAGTAAATGCGACAGGTTAATCATAGGGCTTGTTTCTGACAACCCAAGTGGCCTCAGTTAATTTTCAGTGTGGCATCTTCCCATTTCAATATCTTCTTGAGAAAGGGCAAAGAGGAGCAACCAGTGTCTGCTTTGATGCTATTCAATATTTTGATACAGTCTTCATTATGTTTCCTTTATTAATCAGCCCAGTTATTAGTTGGCCCAGACTTTTCAGCCTCTCCTCGCATGAAAGCTTTCCCCTGAATCCAGCCTGTGGATAATAAACCCCCACCTTATTAGGTGAAGTGCCCGTCATATTTAACCTAGTCTCGCTAGTGCCAGGGATCACGGTGAAACACGTCAGCCCTGCTGACCCAAACATTTGCACTGCCAGGCCTTATGTATCCCATATGGTTGGCTCAGATGTGCAGCCCTTCCTCTCCTGCATTTATTCAAGCAATATAATCATCCTTGTACTGTTACCCAGAATCATCTAAACTCCATTTTAAGTGTAATGCAGAGCCAGCTCCTCCTGTTTAAAGAGGAAAACTCACTTTGATTACGCTCCTTGCTTGCAGTTTGTGTTTGGTTGCTCCAGCATTCATCTGCAGCTCGGTGCTTACGTAGGATACACAACCTGTACATCAAAGATTTAAGATTAAACAGAAAGATGTTCCAGGAATGTTATACACAAATAGATGGCCTCAGTGTAGTCTGATTCATCCAGACTAATTTTTTCAGTCTTCTGACTTCATGTGATTTGCCCAAGAACGTTCTCACTTGTCCAAGTACCATCAACACTGACAGCACCAAGTCCTCACCCCATAACTACACACCCTCCTGTTGGCACCTGGCTCAAGGAGTCTCAGACATTTATGAGGAATAAGAGTTGGAGCTTTCTGAGCCTGCAGGGAGGAGGTATCTGGCTTCTACTGGAAAACCCTGAGAACTGGGTAGTTCTTCTGAAATCATGCTCCAAAATAGATCTTCTGACTCACGGCATAGTGAGTCACTTGACCTGACTCCACAGGAGAACCGGGACCCACAATGCTGCACTGTGCAGACCTCCTTCAGGGGCCTAGCTCATCACAGCCTCCCAACATCAGCAACCACATCCAGCCAGAAACTCACTGTCCAAAAGCCTCTTGATCCGCCAGCGCGGTCTCCTCCCTTCCACCAGGTGAGTCATGGTTACAGATGGTGGTGTGTTGGATATGTGTCCTCTCATTCTCCATCATCAAGGACAGCAAAAGTGCCAGAATGAGTCTAGGATAATGGAATAAATTTAAGTAATATTTAGACATTTCCGCTACGTAATAATCCCTCGGGGTAGTGTATCCCACAGTGACACACCAAGCTCTCAGAATGGGCTGGAGCATGTGCAGGTCCAGTTGAAAAAAATCTGCTTGTAAGCAAACAGAAATAAACATGCAGTTTGACCTGAGCGTCACAAAGTCCTAACATCCCTGGGGTGCTGCTTGCTTTCTAATCTCTACAGGTCGATATAGCCCATCTCTGCTGTACATATCCACCAGAATGGCACCTCCATCTAGCTGTTCATGGGACTGGCATCTCTACGTACTTCTGCTGTTGAAATAAAGAAGGAAGGGGTTTGGAAACCCGACTCAAGTCTTCAACTTGAAAAGTACTGGGCAACAGTTAACAGGGTGACATCCCAGAAACATATACATGACACAGGCATATAGGAGTTGAAGCAGCAAAGGGACATGGCTCAGCTCTTTTGTGTTCTCCCACAGGACTTTGTCATTTAATGGGCCACGCTCCACCCACAAACCCATTCTCAAAAGCCTTCGGTAGCTTTCATCTTTTCTGTATTTTAAATAAAGACTTAAACCAGCACATCCAGCTCATGAAGGACCTGACTTGCACAGACCGAGGCACCGCTGTCTCCTCATTTCTGGAGACAAATGATGCACAGGAGCCCCGCACCCACCAGGCTTTGCCAAGTTACACGCATTTCTTGCAGCAGCCTTTTGTTTCGCAGCTCATCTGTTATATCTACAGCGAAAGACCGTTTCCAGTGAGACTCTTCTATCTTCCTTAAATCCACGGAACTTTGCTTCATCAGAGAGGGCTGCAACGTTGTGATCAATGATCTCAGCTAGCAGTTAATTTCTTCTAACAAAGGCCTGCCCCCTCCACATGGTGTCCATCTGCGGGTGGCCTGTTGCTACCTAAGAGCACTGGCCTCATTAAAGAGTGGTCCAAGAAATGTAACCACAGCCTTGCGAAAGGCTAATTCAAACTCCCAGTCTGCTAAACGTACCTTGTGTAGTGTTGGGGAAGTCACCAGACTCCTGAGTTTTCATGTAATTAATGGTACGGCTAAGCATCACCTGGAATGTGCAAAAGTATTAAGGTAGTTGCGAGAAAAAAAAATCTCTTCTCTCAGTGACTGTGTTCTCCAATGGTAAAAAGGAAAAGAAAGACCTCATCCCACCCCACAGGGCTGCTGTGAAGAGAAACTCACTGATACCTGTGACACTGGGGTGACGGAGATTCTTCTGATTTTTGGCTGTTTTCTTCACTGGGGGGGTTTATTAATGTTAAAAACATTCATGAAGGACAGAAAATACAAATCTTTATCAGTGTATTTCCATTAAACATTCAGAACATCACCATTATTTTTAGCTGTGTTAAAAATGTCATGTATTTCAGAGAGGGATCGCTTCTCCGTCTTTATTAATAATTCCCTATTGTGAACCAGAAGAGTATCATTTTCCTCACACCTTTAGGGAACAAACAATTTTCCCATTTTCTACGACACTAATATACTTTTAATGGCTGTAAATTGTGCACACATAAGAAGTGAAAGATTCCTATCATTTCAATCTACATGAAAGTTTCAGCTGCGGCATTTACCTTATTCTGACTCACTGATTTTAAAATTACATGAATGCCCCCACAGATCTTTTGAATTACAGTAAGATACAGCTTCGGGTTTAAAGTGTGAGGTTAGCCTCCTGAGGCTGGAAAAATTAATACTGTACAAATCCAGATCCCAGCATTTTTTCCACATTGAACCGGGCATTTCTTGAGAAAATCTGAGTGGTACCTACACCCCACATGTATCAAATGACCTGATCTGGAGCAGGATTTGACATCAGGCACCTGATTTCCTTGTGCCACACCAGGAGCAAGGGTAGCTGAATCAGAGATGGAGGAGGGGTTGACCGAACCCATCACAGCAGCAAAGGAGAAAGCAGCAGCTGTGATGAGATTCAAGGCTACACCAGTTCTTCTTAAGACCACTCTTATGTTGCAGTGTAAAATCCACACCCTTTGTCAGAATTTATAATGCAGGCAGGAGCCAATTTAGTGTTAGCCTGTTTGTGACAGCAGATCTACTGCTGCGGTCTACAGCCCAGCATTAGCCCATTTCTATCTGCTGGCTTTCTGTGACCTAATGATGAGACACTGACAGTTACTAATCATATTACTAGTAACTGGAATAAAGGCACAGGAATGGCCCAGCCTAGGATTTTTCTGTTAGCAAGACCTTGTTGGAGAAGAGAACCTGCAGCTGTGTGAGCAATTACAGCAGCGTGGACAGCATGTCGCTTCTGAGTCTCAAACCTCTGGTTTCCAAGACTTCTGCTAACACCCTCTTCCAGCCTCCACACTGTGGACTAACCCACACCCAAAATGAAGAAAGCGGGCACAGGTTATTTGCACTCAATGCTTGAAGACTGTGCTTCTGCATTGAACCTGTGTCCTTTTATTAAAGGTCATTCATCAAGTGCAATGTCAAAACACAACTTGTCTTCTAACCTGGTGGTACAATATGTCCCAGATGTACCTAGGGAAAGAGCATGCTCCATTTTGTAGAGGGAAAAAAGAGACGGAGGCAGATGTCACCATGTAGCAGATAAATTCAGAAGATATGGCTTCTGGAGGAGAACAATACATTCATAATACAATTATGGCAGAATGGGAAAAAGACTGATAAACTAAATGGCCTTAACTCACTCCTCAAGTTCTAAGTGGTGATGTGTTCACTGGTTTAACTTTCCACCAAGATTACAGCTGTGTGACATTGGAGCCTATGAATTTAGATAGCTCATTGGTTGTAGGAGACTAAACACGTACCCGTATCAAGTATGTTTTCAGATCCTTCAAACATGAGGAGAATTCAGGTAGAGTATCATGTGCTACTGCCGCCTGGAGTCTCTGACACAACTCTGAATTTCTATTACAGCTTTTATACATAACTTTCAGACTTCATTAATTCTGGCGGAATTATGATTCGTCTTTCACTTTTTTAAGGTTATGTGTGACAAAAAAATTATGCTTTCAATTTGTAAAACCAAATACCTATGTGGGACCTGTCGCCACCAACAGAAGCTCCAAACAATCACACTGATGGGGTTAATTGGCATTTTAAAATAAATCACTGCCTCCAGATTGATTTATTTTCCCCCCTCTCTTTACACAACATTACTGCGTTTCTCTATAATTATTCAATGCTAAGTTCACGGTTTTGAAGCAGACGACTGCAGACTTAGGAAATGGTGTTTGATTTGTTGCCATGGAAACATCTTGCTGTAGATGTACTCTAATCCCATGACAACTCTGTCTCTTAAGAACCATTTTTTCTGACATAATAAAAATCTGATCAAGGTCAGATTTAATAACAATCTCAGTTCCCAGACTTTATTTCGTAAAGGTTTAGCGGAGTTGTGTTTTTCCGGAGGGATTCTCTGGAAACTTTGCTTGTTTTCTTAGCTGGATTGGAATTTATTTCCTAAAATACATAAACCTGGCGTGGTGTCATGTTAATTTACAGTGCACCTTTTGTTATGGTATAATTGCGCCATTAAAAGAAAGTTACTTGTAATCGTTTATATTGTCTTGACAGATGTTAACATTTTACATAACATTGTTCCCACTAATACATACGTTTGGGATATCAATAACACTTATCGTTTCCTAACAACTGCTGTTTACATAGTAGCAAATGCCAGTGTAGCTTTAACTTTCATTAAGCTCCACGTTTTGTACTGTAATGTTTTTCTGAACTATTTATCACAGACCCATTCAAACCTGGAGGACTGGAGACAAGTGCCAATGCTTTGTGTGTTCCACCAAAAGTACATACAGGAGAGTCATAGTAACAAAAAAATTGTCTTGGCAATGAGGAACTTGTCGAGAATTCAGGTATGAGTATGGTTTTTTCCCTCTTTGGCAGGACTCCTTAATACATTGCATCATAATGTTTTGCATCATAATCTTTTGCATCACAATATCCATATTTCTTCTTATTCCCCCAAGGACAGCTTCACACATATGGATGATCTTTCTGCCTGCATCTTTTTAACGATCCAACGCTGGACTATTTGATCTGCTCTGGAAATTGATATCACATCCTCATAACTGGCACTCACTGACCTGTGTTACAGCACTGGCTTGGGTCTGCTCACAGACTACAGTGGATTATGCAAGATACTCTGCAAGATGCATAGCAGAAAGTCCTCACCTCAAAGGGATGGGTAACGGTTTCTGCCCAGTAGAGTCTTTGGCAATCAAGTTCAACCAGTGAAGTATGATGGCAAAGGCAATTTCTGGGATCGTTGTAAAAATGTAAGGAGTTTATTCAGCAAACGCTTATATTGTCTTATGATACTACCATCAACGTACACGAAACCACAGAGACCATCATTTCAAGTAAGGATTGTAACAAATTTTGTACATTATTAACTTGTTCAAAAAGAACAGCTTTTCCATAGTGATTTTCAAGGGTGACACCACAGGCAGAATATAAACCCTTCTTACAGTCCAGAAAAAAAACCTGAGCTACATCTGTTCTTTGACATTACAGGTGATAAAGCATCACTTTGATGGCTCAGCTGAGATCAGAGGTACCACATAGACACACACTAAGATACAGCATCTGTCCTGCAGAGCTTTCATTTTAAGTACCATAAGACAGAGAGAAAAAGGAATTATTCATATTCCTGTACTACAGGTCAGGAAGCTGAACCCTGGGCTTTAAGTACAAGATTGACCTTCTTTTTGCATTATCAGTATAAACAAGGATTATTGACAGTATTATTGTGACCAAATAAGAAAAGCTGAGACAGCTTCAGTGAAGATTATATTGTGGCATACAGATTATTTAAAGCATATATGTTTGGCCCATAGGCAGGGAGACAGAAAATACTCACTGACGTTACCTGCTGTCAAACTTCGAGGTACTGATCACAAACCTCGTGCCCTTTCTGCTGGATGTTGTAAACACACGTACATTTACAGACACCAAAAGATGGTTTCTGCTCTGGAAAGCAAAGGGTCCCATGAGGATACAGCTGCAAGATCCATGCGTCAGTAAACACGGCATCAGTGCGCTGTCAGTCTTTCAGTCGCCAGGTGAGAATGCAGTATAACCGAGAAGGCCACCCCGCAGGACGAGTCAGGCAGGCACTCGGCAGCAAAGGCGACAGCAAATCCCCTTCACCCAGGCTGCCCTGCCACCTTCTTCAGTGGAGACGGCTGAAGGATTTGTGCTCTTCTCCACACTTACCTTCAAGCCTGAAGAAAGAGGTTTGTAGTGACTTATCACAGTGAGTGGACCAATACCGTACAATAGCTGCGTGCTGCGCAAACACCGAACAAAAGGACACTATGGACACTAGCTCAGAAGTTGCTTCTGCGTTAAAGGTGATTGATGTCTATTTTTCTTCTTAATCTGCTCCCTAATCTACCCGGTTAAACACTAGACCTTGATCCCCAGCTACCAAGAACAAGTTACAGACAGAAGCATCAATGCCAAATATTGGGTGATTTTCTATTATCTCCTCTTGGAAGGAATGTCAATCCTTGGCTATTTTTACTCAAACATTTTCTACTGAAAAATAAAAATTACCTAAAGAAATCTGGGTGAGTTTTTTGGTTTGGGGTTTGGGTTTTTTGGGGTTGGTTGGTTTTGGGGTTTTTTTTTGGAGGGGAGGATGGGGTGCAAGGAAGGAAGGGATTTCAGAGCCCATATTTGGAGCACTAGTAAAAGCAAAGTTGCCTTGACAACTGTAGCCATCTTTACATAGTAATTCTCTTTGCAGAGTAGAAGGCTGGTTTAATTCCCTGTTTTTCCTCCCTGTCTGCAAGAAGCTCCCCTCGCACTCCCAGCTCAGGTTCTGTCATACATACGCTGTCTTTCCTCCAGTGCACACCCGGGGAACAGCCTGCTCTCATTGACCAGATCTAGAGTTTTAAAAGTGTTTGACTTTTAAAAGCATTTCATATGAAGATTTTCAGACTTAATTGACAGATATTCAATTTCAAAGTCCTGCTCTCCTCTTCATAAATTGCTAATAGTGTTTTATCCGAAACAGAGCTAACCTAATAAACAGATGAAACTCTGCTGTCCTTTCAGCTGCTCGGGGCTCTGGGCTGTACGTAATTGCTCTCTTCATTTTACAGTTCTTCTGCTTCAGATTAAACTTTTCCAGGATGCCGCAACGCCAAAACACGCATTCGAACAGGAAACCGGCATCAAAGGTAAGGGGCGCACAGACAGCTCCGACGCTTTGAAACCAGCGGCAGAGAAGGAACTGTTTAATTTACAACAGTTATTGCCGAGGAGGGCAAGCGGCGGGGAAACGTGACTAACGGCTACCAAGGGCAGTTCGGCGCTCCTGGCCCGGCGCGCTGCTCCAGCCGGCAGCCCCGGCCCGGCCCGCGACGGGGACTCCCTCTAGTGCCCGCCGGCGGCGGCGGCCCGAGGCTCCGCGCCCGGGAGCTCGGCGGCGCGGGGCGCAGCGCCGACCCCGCGTCCCGCCGTGGTGTGGAGAGGCGCAAGGGCGGCACGCTGCGAAAGGGCAGCTCTGAGCCTGCCAGCGGAGGACCGGCCGTTATTGGCGGTGCGAAGCGGCTCCGGAGCCTGCCGAGGGAGCGCTGAGAAAGGCGCTAGGGTCAGCGCTGGGGGGAAGCAGCGGCCCTGCTCAGCCCAGACACCAAACCGTGTCCTGGGCTGCGTCAACGGCAGCGCGGCCAGCGGGTCCGGGGAGGTGATCCTGCTGCTCGGCTCGGCTCTGCTGAGACCCCCCGCGCAGTGCTGGGTCCAGCTGTGGGCTCCTCAGCACAGCAGAGACGTGGAGCTGCTGGAGCGGGCCTAGAGGAGGCCACAGGAATGACCCGAGCGATGGAGCTCCTCCGCTGTGAGAACAGGCCGAGGGAGTTGGGGTTGTTCAGCCTGGAGAAGTGAAGGCTGCGTGGAGACGCAGACCTTATTGTGGTCTTTCAATACTTAAAGAGGGCTTATAAGACAGATGGGGACAGTCTTTTTATCAGGGCCTGTGGTGACAGGACAAGGGGTGATGGTTTTAAACTAAAGGAGGGGAGATTTAGGCTAGATACAAGGAAGAAATATTTTACGCTGAGAGTAGTTAAAGAAGAAGCCCCATCCCTGGAAACGTTCCAGGTCAGGTTGGACGAGGCAACCTGATCTCACTGAAGATATCCTCACTTAACCCAGGGGGTTTGAACTAGATGACCTTCAAAGGTCCCTTCCAACCCAAAACATTGTATGATTCTCTGCGTGGTATTCTGAACATTCTTTATACTGAAAAAACAGCAAGAAAGGGGAATTGTTTTCTGCCTCAAAAAAAGAATAGCCAAATAAAATAATCCTTTATGATAAAAAATTCATCATGCTGGGGGTTGGAGGGGCTTCCAATAAAGAATTTGAAATTATCAAGGGGAACAGACATTTTTTACCAATCCTTTGCTGCAATTTTCCATTCAGAAAAAATGGTTTTCATGGATTGTCTTTAAATAGCTCTAGTTACGGCAACAGCACCCACACATCTTGATGCTCACCTTTACAGACATCAAAGTATAAGCTTATAACACAAGAATTGTGGAGATGTATGTTAAATCATGGAGACTCCACCCTTGCAGCAACACTCCTCAAGGAATAAGTAACGCCCTGAGGTTGGCAATTCTGGTTACACACACAGTCCCTCAACTAAAAAGCCAGATGCTGCATTACGACACGTGCGTACACACTTGCTTCCTCCTCCACCTCCAACGCCCAGCAGTAGCGCTTTCAGAACAAATTTATACAAAATCTGGCCCTTATCGTCTCAATATGCAGAACTGGCGATTTTATTTCCTCAGTTTAAAGGTTTAAGGCAGATTCTTAGTCAAGCAAAGAAGGTGGCAAATATGGTTTGAAGGGACCTTCCCACCGTAAGCAAGTGCACACATTGGCCACCCACGGTGAAATTCACCCTGCGGGGTACTGCTGGACCCCACATACTATTGGAAGAGAACGATGCAGCAACCGTTAGGAATAAAGCCAGAGTAGATGTGTGCTCGTGTGTGTGCACACACATAAACACAGACAGCAAAGCAGCCACAATGATTAAGCACATGAACTTGAAGTTCAAATATAATTTTAAAAGACTCAAGAATTGTAAAATATCCTGGCTAAACACCATCTTGGTTTAATGGAATATTTTATTGCCGTCGGATTTTCAAAAAGCAGGAATTTATGTCACAGTGAAAAAAAAAACCATGGGCAAACATTCCCATTTTTCCATTTACAAAACTGTGGAGTATCTATTTTCATTGGAATTGTTATTCTTGGTGAATACTACAAACATACACTTATATTTTGATAATCTTTTTTAACCATACTTTAAAATGCTTGAAATAAAGCCTGATCCCTTCTGAACTGGATAATGATATCAGCGTAATTTTTTTTCTTATGAAAAAATACCTTTGTTTAGGGTCAGATCTTTGACAAGTGACAAGGTAAGCTTTAGGATGACCTAAGACATCGTGGTCTACTGGAGCTTTGACTCTGGTGTGTTGAGTAACCTACCGGACACCCATCACTCTGAGCCTCAGTTTCCCTTGTCGTAAAAGGGTACGACTCTATCTTTAAAGAGCACTCAAAGGTCTGCAGATGAAGTAAACCAGACAATAATCGCCATCAATGAGAGCAGCATCCAAGGAACTAACAGCACAATGTGGCTCATCTCCCAGATTCGTATTTGGATAAACATACATAGAAACAAATAATCAGAGAAGAGAAACCTGTTTTCATAGGAATCACATGTAATAATAAGGAAATTCATTATACTTTTGGGAGGATAAAAGAAAATAGAGATGAGTGGACACACATCTAAATTCTCTCACAGAGTTGTATCTTGTTTGTAAAGTCAGCTGGCCCCTGTTCCTCCTACTCTGAGGAATCTTTGATAATTCACATGTGAAATTAAAGGCATCTTATTTATTCAGTTATTTATTATTCTCTGTAAAATGACTTAGGAATTTGTCCCCGTGAATAATGTTAGCCATAATAGTTAATTTACTCCTATTCATTGGCAGTAATAAAAATGTACAAGGGGATGCAGAAACATTATTATTTCTTGCTTGAAGTGCAATTTCATGTGGTGAGAAAAACATGCTAATATGCTGCAAAGTGCTACAGGAATTTAGTTCTCAAAGGAATGGCGGTATTAAATGTATTCTGACAAGAAGGGGCTTTGGAAGGGAAACATTTATCTTCATAAAGTCATTAAATTTACTGAGCAGCACCGCATTCTTACTGCAATCTGCTCACTCCATTAAAGGCAGAGCTGTGGAACGGTCTCTCCTGTATTAGGAGCATCTACATTTTTGAAAATTGTAATAATGGGGGAATAGAAGACTCAAGGAAGGAGAAATCATATATGCTTCTTTAAAAGAATCCTCCACATTTAAAAAAAAAAAAACCAAACCAAAAAACCCACACACACCTCAAATCACCACTCAAAAAGAACAAGTTTCACTGTCTACTTCTGGAAAGAAACATATTACAGAGGAACTTGGAAAGATAAGGCTTTAAAACACTGAAATGAGTACTAATGGCTCTGGAGGCATTGTCAGCACATAACTGGCATGTGAGGGATGCTCAAAGTGAAGGGGTGGGAAGAGCAGCTTTGCACATTCATATTTGGCCTGTAACTACCGGCTCATGTTCAGGCTTATGGCAATGAAATGGAATTAGGGCAACTCTTGAAATTGAAGATGCTGTTCTCACTGTCATTCCCCATGCAGCTGGTTACTGTATTTCGCTTTGTCCTTGACAGCCAGATACGTTTTTAAAAGAGAAAACCTGTGCACATTGCAGTGCTTCAGTTACGTTTTGGGTGAAGTCTACTGTGCCAGCTCAGAGAGCCCAGTCCAAGGGCCTGGGTCAAAGTCACACCACAGCCATCTGCGTTAACTGAAGAAGTCCTTCCTCCAGAGGAAGCAGGAGAATTTCTCCAGCCAGGAGAAAACTCGCAAGGGTTACTTTTATAGAAAACTTAGCACACTAAGTTAGCATACCAAAAAGAAAACAGTCCTTAAAGAAGTCATGCCTTAGACATGAAAATTGTGGCGTGGAAGTCACCAGAAGCAGGTCACATACATTGTTCTTTTCTAGTCCCATCACAACCTCTTTAAGGACCTCCAATGCACCCACTGGAGAAGGAATCTACCTGTGCTTGCTCTGATTACAGCAAACATCAAGACCAGACAGTTCATTAAGTACCCGTCGAAAATGACAGCAGCACTGTAAAACCATATTTCTGAACACCAGCCAGAGCCATCAACAACATCTTTACCGCAGGCTTTTTTTATCAATATCACAGGGCACTGAAGCTCTCCAGGAATCCATTTCAGAAACAAGGCAGCAGAAAACCATAACCTTAACGACACCAACCCACCTGCCCTTGTAACCACAAAACAATACAGCACACAGAAACACCTCGATAAGAACAACTATGTGAGCATCAGAACCTGAACCTCACTCTCAAGCGTGATTGAACCGATCTAAAACAAAGGAAAAGCAATACTCTTAATGCCCCTATTCACTGCAACAGGCAATATCATACCTCCGCTAATTGATTTTGTTATCATCACATCCACAGACTCTCAAAAGCTCAGAAACCTTTTTGCCTGGCTCATGAAAGCAAAACAAGATGTTGATAGAACAAATCGACCCCATTTTCACAGAGGTTGAATGCAAAAGGTTTCAAGTGGTGCAAGTAAACTCTTCAAGCTTTTCTTCTGTGAACAGATATTCCCCATCAAGGCCCAGAAGACTAGATATTCACCGATTGCTGGATCTAGTGGGTCTGGAGGATGACTTCCTAATGGCTTTACACCACAAGTGCCTCAGTTCCGCAGATCAGCGTTCTCCCACACTTTTAACAACAGCTGGGTTCAAGGTCCGAACCTCCTGGCTTTGTTCTGTCTCTAAATGTGCCAGGTAAACATAGTGGGTAGAAGTCAGATAGCCTGCAGAATAATTGTACAATCATACCAATTTCTAATAACTTGTAGCCACTTGCAACCTTGCTGTGACACAGAAGGAAAAAAAAAAAAAACCAGCATCAGGAAACCACAGACTTCCCTAATGGGTTACAGTGCATAATTGAGTATAAAGAATAGTTATTGCTTGAACTACAGTTGAACTGAGATTTCCAGCTTCCCTAGCAAATGTTCTGCTACTGCTGCTAAGCAATAGTAATAATTCCTAATTGTGTGGGTTTTAAGTGAAAACAGTAAGAAATGCTGTTCGATTGGTTACCGTAACCTATTCCTTCCCATGCTACCAGGTCACTGGAACAAGCCCTGGAAATCAGAGGTATTTTACCTAAACAACACCAGCAGAAGCCAGAAACTAATGAAGCAATGCTGCAGTAGCATCACGCCCATTACACCATTAGAGGGACAGCACTGGGCACCATGAGATTGTCACACACCTTGCTAATGAACCATGCTTTACGCACGTTTAATTAATTAATTATGGCTGCAGTCATTCACCGCTAGCCAGCAACTGCTTTATTATACACAAACCTGACCACCTTACAAATACCACACTGGAGTGCTAATGAGCTATTAAGTGGGACTGCACGGTACCAGCAATTTTGTGGGAAATCAAGTAAAAAGAGATCAAATATCAAATAAAAGAGCTTTTAATCCAAGTGAGATAATTAATTGCACCTCCTGTCTCCCAGCTTTCCTAGTACTTTACAAGAAAAAAAGAGCTTTCTCATCAAGTTAATTTGATCCTATTGCCAGAAACTTTTTTTAAATTATGAGTGCCATTTAGCAAGTATGACAAGAATTATTGTTATTTACATAGTGGTCTCTCCTTGGGATTCCAATATACCCCAGAGCCATCGTTCAAACACCCAGGGCAAGAGTTTCTTTCCTTAGAAAGCTAAAGAGCTGGGGGAGGGAGGGAAGAGGGGGAGGTACCGTTTCTGCATGGCAGCTAATAACACTCCACTGCTTTCCCAGATGTTGTTCACTTCTCAGCCGTCCATCTGCTTCTCACAACCATGAAGGATATAAAGAGGGTGCAAAGGGCATCCAGTGCACTTTGCCAAAGGCCAGGAGGAACTGTAGTCCTTGCACTTAAGGCAGCTCTCAAGGGCAGGGCAGGCAGGGAACAGGGTAAGAGCCTGCTCCTCCAGCACGAGAGCTTGGTGGTCTCTGCACAGACCAGCCTGCAACCACCTCCATGTCCTGAATTCCCCCTATACCTGCCCTGCTCTGTTGACCCCCCAGGACCTGTTGCTGGTGGACGTTACAGCCTGGAATAAGAAGGCATATATGAACATATTTCCTCATGCACCAGTTGCATTTAAAAACAAGCCACTAGCAACACCACCCAATCTAATTTCAGGTGCTCCCAGACTATAAAAGAATGAACTCTGCTCTGCCTTTGTTTTTCCCTTTATCATAAGGATGATCCTAAGACGGTACAGAAGATGATCAGAGCATTTGCAGAACACTAAAGCAGGCTGGTTTTTTCTGAGTTGGGGAAATCAGTAGCTGAGAAGGCCCCAGCTTAATTTTACAGCCTAAATAGCATTCTTCTGCATTCTTCTTTGGCTTGTATATGTGTATATGCTAATGGATTATAAATGCCTGGGGCCTTTAATAAAGCTTTTCTTCTACAGTTTCAGTTAAACGTAGGTTGGCCATGACTTGCATAACCCCCATAGTGTCTAAAGTAACATACTTCATTTCTCCCTGGATCCAGTATTAAATGTTCAGTATGCTTAAAAGTCGACTATTTTTTAGTTCACTGGCTCATACCATCATCTTTGTTATCCAATTATTTCCTTCTACATGGTTTTTTTTTTCCCCTTAAACCTTCTAGTCTTTCGGCATTCTTTCGACCCATCATTAGTTAATTCCTGTTGACTTTTATCATTTGTACTCTCCCTAATTGATTTGTCACATTCCTATTTCCTTTTCGTTCCCTTTCCATTTTTATTTTCCTACACCCTAACTTCCTTCAGTTTATTTGCCTCCCACCTAAACTATGATTTTTATTGATGCTGAATGCAGCCTGCAGGCCAAAAATAATAGTCAGTCCAAAACCAAGTGACCACAGTTCTTCAGTTTTGCACAGATTAATTTCAGAAAAGAGGCTCTATTTGGCTAGATTCCCTTTTCTATATTTCTAGCTACTGAAGAAGCTACACATACAATAAATATTTAATAGGAAATCCCCTCCAGCTGAATTCAGGCCCCACAGCATCTCATTACCATGTCTTGGAATAGCATCCTCATTGTCACTTGCTTAATTATGCTAAGAAAGAGTTGAATTGTGTGGCTGTTGGGATCAGAAAGTGATTAAATTCACTTGGCAAGACTTTGGAAATCTCATTATGATCCTCATTTAGCACTTCTAATTGAGTCCATTTTTAATTTCCCCCCCCCCCCCCCCCCCCCCCCCAGAATCATGATTTGGGAAAATCTTTCCAACAACAGCAAATATTTCCTTAACTTTTTCCTTGTTTAATACAAACGTCTGCCATGAAGAGGAATCATGTAAAGATTAAAAGCAATTTGACATCCTAATGCACACTAATCTTTCTGAATGACTGCAACTCCCTGGAGTAGTCACCTAATTTCTGACGGAGTTCTCTTTCCTATGCACTAACACCTGCTGAGCATATTGTCCTCTATAAATGATCACCAAAGACAGCTTGCTCCCAAGCAATCCCCCTGACCACTACTCTCCAGACGGTTTTTTGTCTCCTCATCTCAGGTGAGAGCATTGGCACTCCAAGGTGAAGATGAGGATGCTGCGGGGAAGGAGAGGATTTCTGCTCTAAGAGTTGCTACCTTGTTTGCAGGAAATTCACTTCCGTGAAGTAAACCAGCAGAAGAGCTAGGTGTCATTTCAATCACAATTAACACGTCAAAACATGACTCAAGTGATGCACAAGTGCCAGATATCTGCACAGGGGGTTAATTTCATCCTAAGAAGTCAGATGACAAGAGTGCTCTATTCAAATCAACACACATGCAGTTTACCAGCATAGATATAATTCTCATATTAGCATTGGGAAAGGCTTTTAATGGCATCAGAAGAGAAACTCTCACAGCAATGGCTACATACAGCCAGAAATAGAGAGGTTGTTCACAGACTCTGATCCGTATGAAACTTTCCAAACCAGCATCATGAAAATGTACCTTTGTGCGTAGTGTCTGTGCTAATTGAGTCCTATCTCAGTGCAGAAACATTGAGGAAAGTCTCTTTCTCCCAATGAAGTACAAATAACATAGCTATAACCTCTGAAATTAACCACCGTTAAAAAGACTTTGAAGGGCAGGAATAAGGACTGGTTTACTAGGACTTTTCCCACAAAAAGAAAACAAAAGAAATACTTCCTAAAAGCAGCCCTTGCTTAGCTATCTTTACAACCAACAGTCATAACTGAACAGTGGTTGCTACATCTTCATTATGTAGGGATGTAGGCAGATGAAGGAAGATACTTTAAGAAACCCTGGAGCAATTCTGCTGCAAGAATAACAGAAAGAAGTAATAAGAAATAGGAAATCATGAATCATCTCAGCATCCAATAAGGCATGCACATAAGAGATCACTTCTGGTTTATATATGCAAAAACAGAGATGGGAAAAGGTTATGTGCCTTTGCTGAAGCTTACACAAAAAGGCTGATATGCCCTGAGACACAGACCTTTACTGAAACCCTTGTCTGTGCAAAGCTCTACTGAAGACACGTGCTCTGACTCAGCATAGCACCGCTGCTTTTAGTCTGCTCCAATAACTGCCATGCTAAAATGGCCATTTAAGCCTCTCGAGTCTCATCCAGAGAAGCACATAAAGCAAGGGTACTCAATTGTCCAAAACCTGGTCACTTCTTTCTTATCCCTGTGGAAAGAGTTCTTTTTTGCAGAATCTCCCAAACACATGTTCCTCTTTTCAAGAAAGAAAGAAACATTAGGGCTTCCTTCTTTGCAGGAGCGATCTTACCCCAGGAGGGTCAATGTCTGTCCACCACGGCTGAGGATTTGACCTTTTACTTTCAGCAAAATGATTGCCATAGAAAAGCTTGAGACTCTCTAAGAGTAGCATAACAATGTCCTAAAGATACCCCTAGTTACTCCAAAGTCCAGATTTTGGTGACTGGTAGCCTCACTTAATTTTGTGAACTACAAAATATTTGCAGGCATAAACATCTCTTCTACCAGTTCTTTAAAGTCTATTCAGGGAAACAAAGGAAAAAAAGAAATAGCAGAGAAAAACTTGGAGCCTCAAGGCCACCGTCAGCCCGAGGATTTGTGGTTCTCCTGAGTGCATTTTTTTAGTGTCTCTGTTCAAGCTGGTACAGGAGATTGACTTTTAAGGTTGCTGGTATTGATCTAATTCACAGCCCTATACTCATTTATCATGATTCTTTAATCAATAGTCTAGCTACTTAAGATACTAGGAGTTCGGGTCCTTATTTATCTAGATGACATTTTGATAGCACCTATCTCCTCAGGGGCTCCTGTCTTTTAGGTCAGCATTTCATTTCACCTCATTTTTCCCCAAGGTGTGTAAGGAGAGGGAAGACATTCATGTCACCCCAGTGGATGTTTGGGTGCGGCAACACCATGTTTTGGACTCCTCAGCAGGTCTTATCATTGTAAAGGCCCACAGGTCAGGTGCTGAGCTGGTGAAAGCTGACATCCTTTCAGCAGAGCCACACCAGCCTGAGCTCTCTCCTTCACAATCCATAAAAGGTCCCTTTACTTCTAACACAAAAGAATCTATTGAAGCTTGACCAACACGTGATCCCAAGTACAGTAGGTCTCATTGTTTCATCTCTCCACCTTTTCTTCCCTTAGCATCAAGAGTAAGCATCAGGAGAAGGTATCCTGTCAGACTCTTCAATAAGAGCTTCAGTTCTGCATGATGAACCAGCTCATCTGGAGCACTCATTGTCCCTGCTTTACAGTAGATGATCTCCGCCCCTGAAGTTCTATCAAAATACTGACAATGAGATTACCACAAAACCTTGCTCGTGTGTCTAAGGACAAGTTCCTGGCTCTGTTATTAATTTTGAAGATAATTTTAATAATTGTATGCTTTTTGTTAGGATAGAGGATTGTTGCTTTCATTCCAGAAGGCAGCGAAGGTTAGTTGATATTTGGCTTTCACTGCAAAAGCACTGTACTGACACTGCAAAAGACTGCTGAACACTTCAGTAAAAGCAAACTAAGAATAAACAGGAACCTGCTGGTCCTTCATGCTGAAAAATAAACCATCTCAAGCTTTGAGGCGTCAGAGTTGTATGCTGCAGCCCCGCTCCCACTATACAGCACTGCATCCTCAGCTGGTGTGAGGTCAGGGAAGCTGCTTCAGCTTCACAGCTGAACGTCTGGTCCCCTGCAAACGGGCTGTGCATTCTTGCATTACTGTATTGTGTGAGATAAAGAACAAAAGGGGTAACATCTTGAGCCTTGAAAGCAAATGTGGTTGCATTATGAACCTGGTCAAAATTTGCCTGTTTCAAAAAGGAATTTAAGCATTCAATGCTTTGCATGTCTCAGAGTCATCATCATGGCTTGGCTTCGCGGACGCAGATTTGGGAAGGGCTTTAAACGTGAGTACACCCTTCAAGCCTGCGCGGTGGATTTTTTAGGTGAGGCGCAGCGTGCGCGAGACTGGCCCCACCCTTTACACCTGAGGTTCATCTGCCAGGGCCTAGCGAGCTTGGACGGTGACAGCGAAGTCCTCAGGTCGTAGGTTTGGTTAGAGTATCCTTCTCTTAGATGGATGGCCTTACAGGGCTAAACGAGCTCCATCTGCCCGGGTTTGGAGTTAGAGTTGTCCTTCTCCTAGGATGGTTGCCCGAAGGCTAGTGAGCCCATCCTGCCCGTGGACACACTTTGTCTGACCCTTCAGTTGAGACCTGTCTGGCTTGGGAGACCCTACCGGAGGCATATGCCACCACCAGCATAGCTCTCAACTTCACAAGGGCACGCAAGCTCTTTCCCCACGGCAAGGGGGTGCCCGTGAAAGAGATGTCTCAGAGTAACCAAGACACAAATACCCTGCAGTTTTTTCCACAGTTAGGCCCAGTCTTACCAACTGCGACCTAAGTCTCTCCAACCGATTTTATGCAGACCAATGTCAATACTTCCCGGTCTCAAATCTTTTCCAGGGCCATTTGGGGACAGAACAGCTTCCCTTCAAAAAATATGATCTACAAACTTCCAAGGCATAAAAAAAATGCTGTAAGTTACAGGGAGAGGTTTTTGGAGAGAAGGTGAGCGTCCAGAGGCAAGATGTTTTCATGGCTCTAAGAAAATTTACTTTATAACATTTTGCTATGGTTTACAAGGAACCATTGCCCTACAGAAGAACTCCAAAATTCCTAAAGCTTACTTTGATTGGGTAAGTGTTAAACAATCATAATTTACAAATGTAAATGCATATACAGGTGTAAACACGATTTCGGTGGTGCTGCTGTCATACTGAGTGCTGCTTTGCTTTGGAAGTCATTCTACTGTTGCAGTGACGCTCCTCGGGAAGCACAGTGTTATTGCAACCCAAGGGCATGGGATCCACTCCCTTTCTCCTGCTAGAGATGTCTTCTTTCTAGACTACGGTGACTCTCTAGAGTTAATATCTGCGTGGCTGACACAGTTTTCAGTATGGTGCCTTGTTGGCTGCATGCCACCACAAGGCTCGCTCAGTAAAAAGTTTCCACATTGTTCCTCTGTCACTGTGAAGCCTTCCTAACCCATAAACTCCTTTGTTCAACCCCACTGTTAATTATAATCTCTTCTCACAGCACTAGAAGACAGGATTATCTCCACCGAGGTCCCTAAAGTTACAGCGGCACTGTATGGTCATGTTGCATCCAGTCCTCATGGAACTATGAACTTCAAGTCATTTGCATCTGAAAAATAAATCACTTCTGCTGCTTTAGAAAGAAGAGCGAATATAGTCAATTCCCACCAACAGATTTTCCCTAAACCCACCATAACACTGCGGATGAAATCTACTCCCGTGCACAGGGTCTACACCTTGACTTCCACCTTTAGAGTAGGTTTGTCTAGGAGAGAAGCGGTGCTTGAACCTTCTGTACAGAGGGGTGAATTTCACCAGACTGCTAACCCAAAGCCAAAAATCAGCAAAACAACTACAGCTCCCCTGACATGCAAAGAAGTGTCATCTTTAAGAAGGTCTGCCGCAGCTTCTCCCTCAAAGGCAGAATAAGTAATGTGGGCTGGCAGATGCTTTCATAGCTGTTTTTGCACCGTAGAACTTACACAGCACATACATAAATAGATCTACTACACATGCAAGAAAGACTTTATTTACACATTTCCTTCTTGTCATATTCAATTCACACACGCACACACTCAGCCTGCTATGTTCCAACTTGGCCAAATCCTTGTTCACCAAACTATCTTCCCTCAGCACTGCAACATCCTAAGGGCACACAACTGAGAGAAGAGGGAAAGCCTATTAAGTGATGAGGATGCAGTGTTTATAAAAATTAAAATGTGTGCTGGGTGTTTGGGAAAGAATGAAAAAAATTCAAGAGCTGCATTGAAGTATGCTGAATAATTTTAAAATATTAAATCAAGGCCTTAATTACTATGTCTCTAATCTCATACAGTCACACTTCACTTTGAGGCAATTTGTGATTAAATAATAATACTTTAAGGCAAATAACAACACTTGGCACTTTTATAGTGCCTTTTGCCTAATTAGTTTGGGATTAGTTCCTTCGCATTGGGTATGGGGCTTTGAAGATATAAAGTGCTAAGTATCATTATGACCTGAGGATCTCAAAGCATTTTACCCGTACGCATTAATTAAGCCTCAGAGCACTCCTGTGAGGTAGGTAAGTATTTTTGTATCCCTCTGTGTTTGACAGGCCCAAATGGAGAAAGGGTTGGCCAGTGTTTTCAAACTCGCAAAGACATTCTGCAAGGACGTACGTGCACAAGCTGCCTTCCTGGACTGAGCACTCCCGTCATGCCCCAGCCAGAAGAGGACCCATACGAGCATCCTTGTATTGAAGTGTAAGGCTTTTGTATCAGAAGGCTCTGCGGTGATGGCTGGGCATGCCCAGAACTGCTGAGAAATCAGATCATTGCTTAGGAAAAAGCTCTAAGAATTCATTCCCGCCCGCAGGAACCCCAGTGAGAAAGCTACCCTCCCTGTCTTGGTCAAAGTGTTGGACACGAGGAGTGAAACTGAAATATGCCATCAACTCAAACCCAAGGATTTACATGGTGAAGTCAGATACACAGTTATGGCTCCCATTAGGTTACGCACCCCTCAGGCCTTCTCCAGCAACAAGTTTCTTTTATGTTGTTGGTTTCCTCCAAACAGCAGAAGTCAGAGGCAGCCTAGGGATCACAGGCTGTTACCAAAGCAAAGAAAGGAAACTTCTTCCTTTTTAGTTCATCCATTATGAAAACATAAATCAGCAATAAGAAACTACAAAATCTTCATTCTATTTATAATTAATATTGTACCTGAAGCAGTCACCTGCAGAAGAAAGAGGTATGAAAGGATTTCAACTTACTTCGATAATTAAGGGTATTTAGTGTCCTTTAAACATAAAGTTTAAAAAAGAGGAAATCTACAATCTGCCTGAATGTTCTTAGTTCAACAAAGTCTTTGAGTTGACAGCTAATAATTAATTAACAATGAACGGTGTCTTTCAGCCTGTCACTGTGATTGACACTATCATCTTCCGAAAAGTGAAAGATTTGTTAATGTGGCAGACTACAGTCTGGGAAACATTAAAGCTTCACAATTCCCACTGCTTTCAGCTAAATGCTTGACATGACAGGTTAGCTCGCTGGAAAAGAGGAGGAGGTGAAGAGACCAGCAGCAACCTCTGATGGTGGACGCAGAGCCTCCCCTCCGAGCTGTGAGTTTGTTATAGACAGGCAGGAGAAATTAGGGATAAAAAGACCCGACTGGCTCTGAAAATCCAGATTGCTGCAGGCTGGGTCAGTAGGCTGGGAAGCATTAAACTGTGATTTGTTGATGGCCTTTCCCGGTCCCACTCAGCCACAGAGCAGGGGCTGGGCTGGACCCTGGCAGCCTCTGCTGGAAGGGTTGCTGTGATCACCCTTCCCTCCACCAGAATTACTCCCCTCAGCAGTGCAACTCGGTTTCTCCCAGCATATTCACCAAATAAATACGAAGCAGCTGTCTAAGACAGTCAGTAATTGGGAGCTCATTTTCAATTACACATTTGTTGATTTTTTTTAAATCCTATTTTTACAGACACTGCCAAAAACGATGAAATGTGTGTTCTGACATAAAATAACTGACCTAATTAAACTAATTAAGCAGCAGAGAAATACTTCATTCTAGTAAACACGGAGCCCTGCCGTCCCACCCACTCACTATTGCTACTGTCTACCACAGACCCAACTTCTCTTGAACCTTCCTCTCCAGCTGACTTTTGGCTCCCCTTCAGCTTAACTCAGTGACAGCAACGTCTACGCTGACGAGTGACCTGCACTCATGGGCACCCATCTCCTTGGTCTCACATCTGCAGGGCTGACTTTACTCTTCTGCAGCAGAGCCCTTGTTCTACAACTGCCTGTATTAGCACTACCCGCTTTCTCCACCTCACTCCCACTTCATGTCTGTCAGCTTTCTCACAACTCAATTGCATCAGGTGTCTAGTACACAGGAAAAACTTGTTTGCTTTCAGCCCCCTCCTTACTGCCTTCCTTTCTGTCTTCATTAAGGAAGGTATCTCTTGCCTTTTCACACTTAACAAGGTCTGATTTTCCAAGCTTCAATCCCAGATCACCTCTATTTCCACCGCTTCATCTCAGCTCATAGAGGAAAGCAGCTCCAGTAGAGCCATGGAGACCAGAATTGCTTCCTCCAACAGTTTCTCTGGCATCCCCCTAGCAAAGTTTGCTTTTCTGATAAAAATAAATCCACCTCCTCAGTTCATTCTGCCTCCTATTCTTTATCCAACTTTCTACTGAGAAAGAAAGGACACAAGATTTTTAGACATTTGTACGCCTTTCTCTGCCTTCTGCCTTTTTCCTCTCCCATCAGACACAGAAATTACTGTGCTTCTGCCAATCCTTTAGTTCTCCAGGAATTCTTCTGATCTCAACCCATTTCCTAGTTTCCTCTGTGTCTGTACGCCCAGCATTACCATCTTCAGAGTCTCCCTGCTCAGAAAGTCCTCACACTGACTCTGCTTCTCCACCTGCTGACCCACTCTTCTTTCAATCTTCACATCCCCATTTTGCTGATTCTGTCTGCGTAACAGTGGTTTTCCCCCTGCTTTTTCCACGCAGGAACCAGTCAATCCTACTGTCACATCAACATTCTTCTCTCTGGCCTTCCTAATGCAATCTTTTCCCAAGACCATTCCTGCCCAAATCAAGTTGCAAATACCTATTTCTTAGCTCATGTGTTGCTGTTTTTCCCCTTCCTCCTTGGGCTCTCCCTTCTCTATTACTTATGGATGGCTTTCCTCGAGTTTTGAAGCTGTTCATGATTTACTGACACATCCCATTTCCTCTCATCTGCTCCCAAGATGTAAGTTCTTGCCTCCAATCAGCCCTTGGCACCAAACTTCTCCGTTTGCTGCTTTTTAAAATTCGGACTTTCTTAATTTCTTTTCTTCCTCCCATGTTGTCCCCTCGCACAGGAAACAATCTAAAAATGAATTCATTCTGTTTTTCAAAAATTCCCCTTTCCACTAATGTCTACAAAGAAGCGGACAACAATAGATCATTTTGTGCTCACAACTCTTCACCTAAAATACAGTTTCCTTATACTGTTTACACTGCTGCCTACCAGGAACAGTCAAAATCCCTAAGTGGATCTTCTAGTTGCTATAGAAATGTAAACACTGAATAACAAAAAGAACTCGGAACCAGAGTAGGCAAAGTCCACACAGTTCATACTGTTTGCTCCTTTGCAGAGAAAACTCCGGAGAGCACCCGCAAATAAACTAACAGCCCCACAACCCGAGCAGGTTTACATGCCAATATTGATGACAGAGGATACTCAAGCTCTATACACTCGTCTACCAGCCTCCTTCAGGTGGTGTTTTCCTTCTTATTTCAAAGAAAGAAGTGCAGGGGAAATAAGGGAGAGAACATTACAAGATCTCCCCTCTAATAGACAGTCTCGCTGAAGATGAAACTTGGGGAGCCTTGTATTAAGTACGCTAAAAACACTGCAAGCTAACAGATGCACGAGAGTACAACAACTTGACTTCTGTGGGACTCCTGCAAGCACAGTCTGCTTAGTAAAGGCCTTAATTAACAACTTTGCAAAGGACAATGAGATTATAACAATTATTCACTGCAGGCAGCCTGTTTTTTCCTCCTCCGATCTCCAGCATTTGCTTTAGCCTGTATTCCAGATAAATATTTTATTCTGTGCAGGCAGAAGGTTCATTATGTAAGTGACAAAGGGAAAGCATCAATTGCCATATACACAGATCCTAATGCACCTGGTTAATGTAGTTATAATATGTCACTGCAAACATCTTGTCAGCATTTTGTAATTAAACAAGAAAAGCTACTGCAATAATAAAGGCAATGCATTTAACAGAGACAAATATCACATGTAAGATGATCTTTCAAAGCAAAAATAGACATTACCGAAGTAAAGCCTGATAACCTTGCCCTACATACTTCAGTACCCTTGAATGCTCTTTGGCCGATAAAGTACCCTTTTCCTCTCTACAATAGCACCATTCAGATAAGTAACACTGACCAATCTACAGGGCTGCAACATTTTTCAAAGGACAAAAAGCGTTTCTTTCCCATTGAGTCAGCAGGATATTTATTTCGTCGTAACAAAGGGTTTTCTGAACTGCTGAGAGATTTGTCAAAACGGAATCACAAGTGATACATTAAACAACCAGAGGGGATAACTTATTATTAGGCATTAAAAGAGAAAGCTGCAAGTTTACAAGTAAGAATAGGACTGTGTACTTGACTTTGTAAATTCTCAGTTAATGAGAAATCCAACATGAAAGGCAAACGTTTAATCTAGAGTAAATTTAGTCATTTAAATCACAGCCACTCACAATCCTGCTGTCTTATGCTTCATAATACACAGTAAAGGGCAACAAGCAGGGCATAAACATGTGCCTGCTCAGTGCTCTGGAATATGCTGCGGTTATTTAAATACAAGTTATCAAACCTCCAGAAGGAACTTTGCATTAAGAAAATGCCAGCTCCCTTCCTTGCGATCTAGCCCATAATAAAAGACAGGCCACTGAACTGGCCTCCACGGTTCCTGAGGCAAGATAGCACCTTTCCTTTTCCAAGGACATGCCCTTCCACAAGGCTGGAAACTCTCTTTGCCATCCTCTGGCGCGATGAGTCCTGGGTGCTTAACTGCAAATGCCCAGAAGGCCACAGCACACTCAACGGACTAGTGGCTAAGACTTGAGAAAGAAAGAAGGAAAGCGGGTTTTACATTCCCACAGGCCAACCATATCAAATCTGGATGTCCTCCACCCCAGAGTTCAGCCACGAATAGAGAAAGGAGAGAGTAACACCTGCTTCCTCCATCAGCCTGGGTATCAACTCCTGTATTTTAGCAAGGGACACTGCGATACAGCCAAGACTCCTTAGCTGTATACACTGCTCTGACTCCAATGCCTTCTTGCTACTACAGCTCCAGAGAAACAGGATTAACATTTGCTCATTCTGGAGCTTTTCCCAGTAGCTCAACTAAGTACCTCCCTGCTCAGCCAGCCCTCCATCCAGAGTCCAGCAGGAGGCATTTAACTTCTCCTGCTAAAGCCCCCGGGTGTCTGGTCACGGCAGTGGATTGCACTCCAGGAGATGGGCATTTCAGCATTCAGTGCTTGCTCTCCACCAATGATCCTGACGTTTCTTACATCGAGCATAGGACTGGAAAAGACCTCCTGGGTCACCAAGCTTACAAAATCGTAGTACTGGAAGACACCCCATAAGGCCATTTAGTTCATCCTTCTATCCACGGTGAGATCAACTGTAAATACGATATTTGCACTTAAAGATCCAGTGATGCAGACATCACAACTTCCCTGACAGTCTCTCTCCAGCTTCCTCTGCCCTTTCCATCAGTAAGGTTGTTTCTTTCTTAAGATCTAGCTTGAACTTCTTCCTTCAATTTAAGGCCCCTACTTCTTGCTCCGTCTCCACGGATATAAGCAAAAATCATAGACCTACCTTCTTCCAAAATTGACCTATTAATCTACAACTTTAACAGAGGAGTTTTTTAGAATTAAAACTCTTCGTTGTTTTCAAAACAAGAACTACATGGCATGAGAACGTGATAAGGATTTGAGCGTCTTGAGAAAGATTTTTTGAGACATTTTTACAGAGAGGAGAAATACAAAGATCATTCAAACTTTGTCCTTATATTTGCTATTCACCTAACTAATGATGTTAAATAAATCCAAATGCCTAAGGATGGTAAAGGGGCATAGGCATCTTAGAGACGGCGAGGGAAATTAGCAATAACAGAACGGTTAAAAAGGGACTCACTCAAGATTTCAGAAATTCAGTCTCTGTGGTTGAACCATGTCCTGGATTATCATGCACTAACACAATTATGCTGCAGGCAGTCAAATATAAGCTTTCATCTCCTCTCATACATCCATGAGCACACATGGTGTTCCTCTCTAATTTGGTATCCTCCAGCACAAGCAGCTTTTCATCCATTACTGCAATCAAGGTTGACGCTGGAGGATAAAACAAAGAGAGAAAAAAACAGCACTGGAACTCAAGGAGAATTGGTCTATGCTGTGAACACGTACTGAATAACAGGAGGAATCTATTGGTATTTATTGCCATCTGCCCATGGCTAGAACAGCTGAATGGTCCCTGTTACATGTGTATTTACACTGTTTTATGACTTCAGGAAGAGCATTGATAAGAATACATAGACTATTTCAACCCATCAAAGACTCATCCAATAAAGTATTCGGATGTGGCAGTTGGAAACATCTCCCTGCTAGGGACTCTTTCAGTCCGAGGTGCTTTACTTGCTCCAATAACATTTCCTATAAGGAATACTTGAGGATTTTTTGGTTCTTCTGTTGCCTTTTTTTTTTTTTTTTTAAATCTAACATGTTTCCACAGCAGCAGAAAGTTAATCTTTAATTGATGAATGCAAAAGCTTAGACAAACCACAAACGCCCTATTCGGCATGTCAGGCTTACAAAGGAAGTTCTAGTTCTATCAGGTTTCCACACCACATACAGCTGTATCATTGGCTTATATTACTAATCACTCGCAGTATTTGTGTCTTGGGTTGTAACAGATGGTGTTTGTGAGGCATGCAAAAGCTTCAGATAGCCAAATGTTACAGCAGTGGAGATAAGGAAAAAAATCCTCAAAACAAAATACCCATCCCTACTGCGGAGGCTGGAATGTGAGCAGTGTTTAAATTATTCCTAGTCCCTGCAAGCACGGTGGATTTACAGACTCTTAACCCTAAATAGGACTAGATTCAATCTTTCATATTTCATTATCCCAGGAAATCCGCACAACGCCAGCTAATAGACATGAAGCACAGCAACACAAGACTAACCACAATGCAGGAAAGTTATGTTCCTGATACTTGGAGAGGACCAGGAGCCAGATTACACCAGTACAGGACAGGTGTAGCTCACCAATGTTTTGGTCACATCTCAGTTCTGATGCCAAAAGTAGTACCCTGTATGCCAGGGCAGTTGAAAGTTCAACACGATGCACCATTAATTCAACCCAGTCATCTGTAGAGAGTGTAGTAACCCCCTCCATAGAGGCCCACTAAGCAGTAATTCTCAGTGCTGAGCTGTTGGCAGGTAATTTTTAGAGGATTTCTATGAGCTTCCGCCTCTGGGGAATCATTTTCAGCCATGAGATTTTTTGCCTGCATACTGACCTGGCTTAATAGACATGGAATGGATGAAGGACACAGCGCACATCTTCATACCAGCACTTAACTTACTGACATCTCAGAGACCTCTCAGCAGTTTCACATGTTTAGCAAAGAGAGATGCTAGAGCTCAGGGCAGCTGCCAGTCAAGACTACCTTAGCCTTCTTTTGAGATGGAAGAATAGAGACAACAGAACTAACTTCTGTCAGCTCTTTGTGGATTCAAGTCAAAAGCAGGTCTTTCCCACAGCCTTCTCAAATAATGCAGTAATAGGATTATGACTGTTTGTCTATTGCCTTTGGTTAAATAATGATCACTCAGCAACACAGCAGCTGTATTAGATGGGGGGGAAAAAGCATACTTCATAACTTTTATTCATAATAAAAGTTGTTGCTTATGTTGTACTTTTTTGGACAACAAAATAGCCCTTTCCCAATTTCTGCCATTCATTGTTTATCTCCCTTTTACATTAAAAACATAGGAAAAAGACAAAGATTAGGTGTTCTTCATCCAATAAAAGAGAATGTCCCTAAAAGTAATGTGGAAGAAAGTCCTTTTTCACAAATAAAACTTGTAGAAGATACTGTGACCGCTGCTGGACACCATTCTGCAGAGCTGCCTCGCATTGTATTGAACACAGCTGGGCTCACTCATTTCTCTGTTTCTAGTGTTGTTAGCACTGAAAAACCAACCTGCATTGCTTTTAAAACTCTTCCGCAGGCTTCAGATTCTCTCACCACTGGCTAGTGGGCTTAATTTTATGGTGATATTCATGCTGCCTTTGTTTTAAAGCTGTCTAGTTTTGTTTAAATGATGATAATATTTAAGCACAAGGCCAGTCTGAGCAGCCCTTACTACAGGTTTATGTGACCTTGACATGCAGCAGCACTGACAATTATTATCAGTGATACCTGGATGATATTTTTGATGTCTCGCTATCAAATTTGGAACCACTGAAGAGAAAAAGATTTTACTATTATCTCGTCATTGAAGCAGGTCTGGTTCTACAGAGGGATGCCCAAGAACATCATCACAGAATCTTGTTACTGCAGAACACAAAGCACAGAGAATTCATACAGCATTAAAATACAGAAAATTGTGCTTGACTGGGCCATTTCAGATAAAGCACAGATGGAAGTGGACACACTATTCACTGAGGTTTTAAAGAAGCACCCAACAAAACACACCTGATGACATCTTTCTGCAGTAGCAAAACTACAGTCACCTGCCCAGATAATCAGCACTTGCCTTTCTTCCCCAGCATGTCAGTCTTACAAAGAAATCAGTAATCTGATGGTTCTCCGAGTGCTTTCAAAGAGCCTGATCCTGAAAAAAAGCGAGTGTTTTCTCAGGACTTCTCTCAGAGAGGCCAGAGGAGAGTTGAGACAAACCTCAGCACTGCACACAACAGGCACATCATGCAGCTCTATCTGCTTCTGCTCTACCACAAAATTATGAGGAAGTCAATGCAGGTGGAAAAAATGGCTCAGCATATATAGCCCACAGAGAGGCTCTCAAGAAACCCAGTACCTGCTCCTAGTTGTACCAGAGACCTCATGGATAACCTCACATGGGTCACCTCTTCTCCTCCTCAGGTCTTCAGTTTATCTTACTATAAAATGACAGCATTGATCATCAGCACGATTTTTTTTTTTTTTTTTTAAACCATCACCAGTATCTCAGCACCTTACAAGGACTTCCTTGCTTCCTCTCATTGAACAATTCAGCCATGGGCATCAAAACCAGAGGTATGCTGTCTGACACACAGAGAAGCCAGTGTTAACGCTACCTACTCCTGCAGCGCTCTGCCACGAGCTCCATAGCATGCATCAAATTGGTGATTCTCCTATCTGCTCCTTCCCAATCTTTTTGGTTCCACAACAATCAGAATACTTCAGCGGTTGATCAGGTAACACTTCTGCCAGTCATGTCCTCTACTGCTACCATGAATGGCTGAGGGACCTTATCAAACCTGGGCTGAAAATCTCTCTACTTGTGGAGCTGAATGTGGAACTAACATTCTGCCATAGGAATACAGCAGATGTTGAACTCGAGGTTGCTTGCACTAAAAGCAGAAGGTCTGAACGGGAGGCCTTCCTACACGGGAGCCATTCTGCAGTAGACACAGCAGCATCTTAGGTATACCAGCCACGAGAGATGTCAAATCACATGCTACAGTAATGCAAACTACAATTTTAGTATTATTAGGCAAAATTGTGGGTCACTTGATTTCTATCAATGGTAAAAGAAAGAAACGGTTTCTCAAAAAGGCAATCAGTCTTGCTAAAGTACATGAGCATAAACTGAATCAGAGCTTCAGAAACTCACTTTACATTTTATGTAAAAATAGAAAAAGTAATATATGCAGTAGAGCCATTAAAATGCATGTGCATTTGTGTGCAAGTTCTCTTTCTTCTCTTCCTTTCCTTCCCAGCTTGATAACTATATTGTTGATAGGAATAAAATATCAGCCTTTACTTGTACACATACCCGAGATCTTGTAAGTCATTACAACGTGTTTTTTGAGATTTGCCACTTCACTGCTCTATAAAAAGCTTCCTGAAAAAGTATTAACAGATGGCCTCTTACTCTCTGAGACTGTTCGCAATACACCAGATGGCAACCTGAAAGAGAAAATCCAACTTACATTTTCAAAACTGAAAGAAATGTGACAATATCCTCACAATAAATATACAGCATGAAGGTAGCAATAAATGATCCGTTTGAAGCAAACGGGCTTGCTTTATTTAAGCAGTGAATCCAGCCCTCATTTTATAACATATTGCAGAATGCTTCATATCCAATGCTGGAAGTAATTTCTGGTGCAAGCAGAAAGTTTCCTTTAAATGAGCAACAGATTTATGAGAGGAAGGTTATTTGAAAGAGTGAAAAAGTGGGCCAATAGCCTTGGGGATTAAGACTTCATATACTGGATCTCTGGTATCTGGTTTGTGTCTGAGAACTAGTCAGTAGGTTGCAGCGTTTTTGCTATTAATCTTAGAAGTATTAAACCCAACTTGCCAGTCAGGCTCTTGTTAGGGGAAGGTAATAACTCTTCCAGATATTTAGTGCTTCCAGGTTTTCCGATTCACCTGCTAGACAGCAGCTGAGCTCAGCTCACAGGAACTGCAGAGCCCTGCTAAACACAATTAACCGTTCTTGGTGTTACTAGCTGTTCTTTGGCGGTGGGACTATCACTTAGATGAATCGTGGTATCCTTCAGACAAAGGGAGTAATCCCTACCCCACAACAAGTCCCACATTTTAGTACCACTGATGGGGTTAGAGATGGCTTCCAGCACACATCAGGAAACCTAAAAAGAGGTCTTTACATTTATTGTGCAGTATCAGCATGGTGTGGCTTCTTTTTTGGATAAAGATTTGAGATTGCTACAATTTCAGTAACGTTCATGTGAGTTGTGATCCTGTTCCTAAATGGCAAAGCCCCAAGGGATTCTGAAGAGACTAAAGCAATTCTTAAGGGGAAGGCCACCCTCTCACACCGTGGATCAGTGTAATTGTTCCTATCAAGTTCACCTTCCACGTGCAGGAACACACCTGGAAAGCCCACTGATTTCCTCCTCCAACGCCTCTCCAAGGAGGTTCCTAGAGACTGGCGGTGGAAACACCACTGCCTACACCTGCCTTCATGGTAATACAGTTATCTGTTGCGCCATAAAGTTTTCAGCAGAACTCCCTATTGACGTCAATATGCCATAAGCACAGAATCGCTTGTAGGACAAATTAAAAAATTACAAACTAGACAGCTGTCCTACCATCGCCCATAAACAGAAAGCCGTTCTATAAAACTGCTATTTATTATTAATAATATAAAATATTTATAATGATACCAGATGTATGAAAATTGTCACAGAGAGAGTTCCCCTCTTTGCTTTCTCATTGGCAATAAGCCCATTTTCACAAGCCATAAACAATAACAAAAATAACTCCATGGAGATAAGACGATAATAGGACTAAAGCTGGGCTTTCTGTGCAAGCGTGCCACCATGTAGCTACAAAACTTTTTCGTTAGTCCAAGACAGGAGACTGTATCAGCAGTTTGGAGAGTTTCAGGTAAGAGAGGAAGACAACTCTTTAAAGTTAACTGCAATACGTCTACAGCTTTCACTTGGAGCTGGAACAACCCTTTCATCCTAAAACAAACATTGTTTCAGCTGTCTGTTAATATTGTATGACTTTATTGTTTTCTGATTAGACCATAGATCCATAATGGTAAAAACTACACTGTACAAAAATGAATCTTCAGAATTAATCACAGAATAAAGAAACACCACAATGTGAATATTATTAATGATTTTTTAGTCATTATCCAAGTCATCAGGATGATGCTTAAGTAGCAGTGCTTAAATGGTCTTTTGTATCTGACAAAAAAGTGAGTGTTTTAGGATCTTGAGACTTCCCAGTTTGGAAAGTGATAGTATCAGATCCCCCTAGTCTTACCGCTCGTTAAATTGCTGTTCATGGTGTGAGCTCACCTCATCCAGTTCCCACCTGGTGCACATCACCTTCTGGAATCGGGCCAGACTACCACATTCACCTCTTGCAGCAACACACTAATGCACATCCCCTAATGGCACTACTGCCTCCAGAGAGCTACCACACTCCTCGCAAAGCCACTTGAGCAGTTCTGATATGTTGCTAGGAAAGCACCTTCACATAGGTGCTAAGTTCTGCAAGGCAGGAACTGTGTCTCGGGTCACACGCTCCTCCCTGCCCTGGCACTCCTCTAACTTCTTGGTGAGGTAAATCAACAGAAGGAAAAAAAAAAAAAAAAAAAGACATGTGTTTTGTTGGGTTATCAAGCTGAACCAGCTCCCAGGGAATCAGACATGCACCAACGGAAGGGTGAGGGCAGAGCCAGCCAGCTGTGAACAGCAGCCGGGAGGTGGGACCACCCCTGCTATTGGCAGTCAGCTCAGCCACAACACAAAAGCTCCCCCCTGCCATGGTTCGCACGGTGTCTAACACGACCGGGCCCTTATCCAGTTAGAGTCTCTAGACCCAACTGAGAACAGGAGATTGGAAATGCTACGCATTTTCTAGTAAAAAACCAACACGGCACCACTTGAACTGGAAATGTGCCTTTGCCATTCGAGTGAAACAATGCAAATCTGCTAGTCCCAGTGGCTTTCGTACAGTCACACCCGCAGAGAACTTGATTTACTTTATGAAAGCGGTTAAAAAATAGAACAGAGTTCTCATTACATTTTGTTTCCGCCATTCATTCAATACTGAAATGGATGAAAGTCCTCATTCGTACCCCACAAGCTCAGGCTCCCATTTTAAAACTGATTGAATGACAGGGGATAACAGATGATGACGGCCTGTCACCAGGCACTTCTGGAGCTGGCAGGCTGCAGTGGAGAGCTTTGCCAACATACAAGCTCAAGAAACAGAGATGCCAGGCCCTAGGAGATGACTGCCCTGGGCGTTTAAAAGCAGTTCTACTGCTCGACCTCCACTCAGTGACTGCTGTCCATGAAGACCTTTTTGCCTTGCTGATGCTAAAGAGGGAGGTGCTGGTATCACACCAAATGGACCAGAGTTCCTAATCATGAAAGAGGCAGTAAGGATGAAAGAGCAAGCTGGCCACAAAAGTTAAGCTGCTGTGCAGCCTGAGAAAGGGACTGAGAAAAGGGATGCTACTTTTCAGCCCGATCCCCATTCCAAACCCAACTATTGTTAGTAATATCCTTACAAAACTAAGCACCAGCCCTCAAACTCATCCTTATTGTCCTGCCCAGAACATTTCCGAGGCATAAGCATTTCTTAAAGCCAGCCGCTTTTAGACTAACACATTTTGCTGCTCCAACACCAGAGGTGCCCTGTGTTTGCAGCTCACCACAGAAGCCCCACTGACCTGGTTTTCTACCTTTAAGTGTTCAATTCACGTTACATGGAGAGTTTCTTAATGCAAGACTGACTTTGTATTCCCCCTGCACAACAGGTTCCCTATGAATTTGTCTGCACAGTAATCAAAAAGCATGTCTCAGAGCCTTTTTGGGTTTTTTTAAGTCTTTCTTATGCTTCTCCTGAATTTAAAGTGTGGAGGGGGAAAAAAAAAAAAAAACCAAAACCAAAAAACCTCAGAGCCAAAATGCAGAATCCAGCTGAAATTAAGACTTTGGCTCAGTTTTGAGCCAAGCTCATGAGAAACCTGTGTCAGATGGCATAACCATCTTTGCTCTCTTATTTCAGTAATGGATTTTTGGAGTCCCATGAGCTTGGTGAAGTCTTGGGGCTCTGCACTGATGGCAGGTCTGTCACTGGGTAGCCATTACATCGAGACAGGCTTGCCTCTCTCATCTTGATAGTAATTATAACTCATTGGAATTATACCATTAATTATAATTAATGTTACTTTACATTTTAGAAATACTAGGTCTCCTTTCACTCTCGCTAATTTTGGCATAAGTCACAACATAGCTTACAAATGTAAAAGTGGAGTGAGGGAAGGGAGCATGACTTGTGTAAGATGACTATCGAAATGCCTTGGTCTCGGTTTCTTTATGCAGTGGGGAAAAAAAAAAAAAAGATCAACTAAGCTGAGACAAGAATGCTGGGTAACAGCAATTTCTCCCTCATAAAGAGTTGGAGCACAGCTCTTAGGAGTGCAGCACTCAAATAAGAATCAGCATTTTAGCTGGAGACAAATGCGCTAATCACAGTCATGAACACAGCTGAACTAAATGTCTCAGCAAAACCACTCAGCAACAGCATTAGTCATGATAAAGGAAACGAGTATTTTCAGGATGGGAAACACTCAAAGAATACAAACAGAATGCTTTGTGCCTGCTTCTATGGAGGAATGATTCAGAGTATGTATTTGAACAACTCGCTACTAAAATAGCAGCACAGTTCAAGACATCCTTTAAAGAAATGCGTCTGGGAGAGAAAGAGCTGCTCCATAAATCGCTTTTTAATTGTCCAGATGACCAATTCCTCTATCACTGAGCAGGAACAGTTTAGCAGAAAAGAAAAAAAAAAGGAATGGAATGATTACAGGAACAATAAGGGTTATTTCTGAAGTAAATTGTAACACACACAAAAAACCAACTCTATTCTACCTTTAAGGATTCCTAAACTTACCCCTTATTAAAAAGTGACTGATCTTTCTGTACCCTATGAAGTTGAAATGACATGACAAATAAGACTTTGAGCCTATTTGTAATCTACTTTTAACCACCTCTGCTTCACACACCGATCTCTTCTTCCAAGCACATATGTTCACACTGTGTGAAGAAAATGCCAATGCAACTAAAGAGATTATAAAAAGGTTCAGCAGTAAAAATTCCTAGAAATCAGATTTTTTCCTAAACTACATAGCACGTGGAAATGTGCAACTTACTATGTAAGAAGAAATCACATTAAAAGGGTGATAATTTTTCTTATTGTTTAAAATTTGGAAGCACTACTTCCCACATGCTTCTAATACAAAAAAAAAAGACAATAGAAGGATTCCACTACTCTGGGCACAACTCTCAGTGACGTATAGCTGCTGATAATTAACCATATCACAAGTCTTCATTTCAAAAGCAAAATAAAATGTCTAGTGGTAGCTAAAACCCCAGTCTATGATTTTCTGTCTCATTTTCTTTGATGTGTTACTGACCTCTAGTCGAGGAGCTCTGGAATTGCAGAGCAGAGCCGCTCCCACAGCTGCAGATGACATCTGAAGGACTATTACAAAATCCTAACAAAGAAGGGAGAAGCTGGAGGACTTCTGCCTCCTTCCAGCTGTGGTCAGAAGGGGCAATGCAGAGCACAGACAGGCACTATCGGTAAAGCAGATGGAAGATGTACATGACGCTTGTGTGTGAGATTTGAGGCAGGAGCATCATGTATTTGCCCTTCCTAGTTTTAAGTTTTAACATCTCATGACTCTTTTAAACCACTCTAAGTGAAATGTTATTGATCTGCAATCAAGGATATGAGAAACTTTGAGAAATCCAGACCTGGGTATGGTTTCAAACTAATAAACGTGAGAGGGAGAGATGCAAGAGAGATGTGGGAGCCTTATTAACCCTAAGCAGCACAGAACTTCCTTCCTCTGCTACCAAAGCCTTGCCACAAACCCAATGCGTTCCTAAAAAGCAATCAACTGACCCGAAAACACAGAGCGCCACGATATTTTTTTCTAGCAGAAATCTCACTAATGCTCTGTCCAGCCCACTGGCGTCCTCTGGTAGCACTAGCACTGGGATGCACATGGCACAGTCTGCTGGCCCTGGTCCAGCAAAGCACATACTCAGCTAACACACTTAAGTGTTTCACTGAAAAGGCGTGTACTTAAGCGCAGGGCTTAGTGATTTACTAGGACAGGGCCCATCCATGTTTAATAAAGGTAAACGAAGGTGAGCCCTTCTTTCTTTCACAAAGTGAACACGACAAGAATCCTTAGACAAACCTTCCTTTACAAAGGCAGTGAAAAATCCTGATCTCATGTGCATGGGTTTACATCAGAAAGAACATCATTGCTTTAACAGAGCGACATGGAACAAATAGAGAAGATACTCCAGGTGTTTCCACCAAGTATTATCTTGGAGAAGAGTAATTGCAGGCAAGAGTAACCATTACAAAAACAGAAACAAATAACCCTCAAAAGAAATGAGAGTTTGCAAATTCTTAAAATATGAAGACCTATTTAAAGCAAACCCATCACCACTTCCCTGCCCAGAACGCTACACCTCCAAAATAAATAGCTTTAATCTCTGCTAATCTTACTTCAGCAAAGAAAAGCTAAAGCTGGCGACAAGAAAATGATTATACTATCAAGTTCAATAAGCCAATCTTATTTGTTTTTAACATCCCTGGCCTTGATTTTGTTTAGTAAAACAAGGTATCCAAGTTTTCCAGCAGAGCAGCTAAAGGAAGAAGATGAGTATCCCACAGCTGCATGTAATGAGGGCTCCCCGAGTAATGGATCACATCCTTCTTGCTGTGAAATATTTGAGAGGGCTCAAGTAAAGAGAATCATTTCCTTCAGCTCAAGATCAAACTCACGCTGAAAACAGGAAAATGTGGCAAGCATTAGGCTCGGCTGTAGGTTCAATCAAGGATAGATATTATACACTTCATACCTGCCAAGATTTGTCTTCTAGGAATTATTTCCTAATTCTATTACCAGGAAAATATTTCAGAAAAGGCTCTGTTCTTGAAAGCAGACACAGAGATCAAAACAAACTTTTTCCAGACGTGTGATTAATACTTGCCCTTTTATTAGGCATTTGTTGGGAGAAAAAGCCCTGCTTAAAATTCACTGCAGCTCTCTGGCCAGGGGAAGCATTTCTCGGGCTCTGCAGGGGCTGTGTAGCCCAGCTTTCCAGGAAGGAGTAGAGGGAGAGGTGTCCCTCCACAGCAGCATCGGGGTGAGCCTGTGAGCTCTGAGGCAGTACAACAAAGCTTGACAGTGGCAGGGAAAGAGGGGAAATGGAAATAAAAGCTGCTGCTCCTTTTTTCAGAGAAGAATTATCACTAGCCTTTTCGAGGTGGGCACCTGTTCTTCATGGCAGTGTTTCCTCAACTCAGACTGCTTTGAGTCTTCCGTAGACCACATTCAGAAAGCTCTGGAAAAGCAGGAACAGCCAGGGGTTAAAAGCAACAGATAAGGATTTGATGTCCTTTTAGATCCGTGTCTGCTCAGAATTCTTGTCCGACCTCGAGTAACAATTCCAGCTCTCTAGGCTGGAGTCCCCACCTGTAAGAGAGCAGGAATCCCCCCTGACTGCCCCTCTCTCCTTTAGTCTCAGCACTGGGGCACAGATACCACTCTCCTTCTAGAGCGCTGCAAACAAACCACCTGAACCCCACCCCAACCTTCAACACTGAGCTAATGTGAAAAATCATTTGTGGAGCCAAATTAGAATTGGCATTTTTAATAGCACGAGAAGCTGCATGAACTGGGATTTTTCCATCACTTCCTTGTTGCCAATATTTCGAAGTTTTCCCACAAGACAAAAATTACAAAAAATTCTGGTTAAAAAACTTGAATCGACACTTGTGAAATGAGCCGTTCCATTTTGAGGAAGGTGAACGCTTTCCTTCTGAGGTCACAATTTTCTGTTTTGACTTTATTATTTTCACAAAGTAATTGCATTCTCATATGTTATAATACCCTTTTATATTATGTCAAAATTATGCAATATAATAAAAATTGAAATAAAATTGAAGCGGAGGTCCCTGATCTTATCAAAGCAAAACTTTTCAATAAAACTGTCACCAAAGCAATCTCTCTACATAAGACAGTTTGATTTAATCAAATAAACATTTGCGTGACAAAAAAAGCCTGCAGTCAGGTGATACTCAGCCAGCTCTTATAATCTCTACACAAGATGCACAAGCAAGACTTTGTTCATAAGCCTTGCAGCCCAACGCAGCCCTGAAGCACAACCAGACTGACTTCATTTGTACCTGCTCTACCAAGCAGCTTCAGCGAGCTGTCCAAGAGGAATCCACCTCTGAGATCTGCTGAATGTTTAGTGCAGGCTGGCCACGGAGCACCTGCAAACCATCAGGAATAGGTAACCTACAGGTAACTGCTCTTCGGTTACACAGTATGGAGTAAAGTGGGACCCTTCAGCACAAGTAGAGAACATACTAGAAATTAAAGACTTGGATTCTGCTATGGCATGAGGACCAAAAGGAAAGGGCAAGGGTTTTGAATACATGGATAATGCCAAACTGAGTGCACTAAGGACAAAAATCACACCGCACTGTCAACGGGTAGATTTTTTTATGCTTCAGATATAAATTCAAAGAACTTGTGCCGTTAATCACAACACAGACAAAGCTTACAGACTTTATACCTAAAACACAGAAGTAAATTAGAGAATGTCCTGGTTTGAGCTAAGTGATTTTAAGTGATTTTACTTTTCAGCTCAGTCTCTTCTAACTGTACCCATCCTCGAGATGGAGCAGCTGCAGAGCTCATCGCCGTGGCCACAGTGGCTGTGCGTGGAGCTGTGGTGGTTGCTGCTGTAATAGAGAGCGTTTGTCATTTGGCCAGTGGCTGGCCCAGCCCTAACCCTTAAAACATAGCAGAAACGGGAAGATCTGAGTACCCTGACACCTCCGCAGTGCCTAAAACCAGATATAAAATATTTCCCTTTCCAGTCCTTCTCTATTTAGATTTCTGTTCTGTCTTCTTGCTGGATCCTAATCTTTCGGATCACGACTTTATATCTGATTTCACTGTTCATTACATCTCACCGTTCCTCTCCTCTCTGCTGCTTCTGTCTATTATCCCCTCCCCATGTCCAACTGCACCTACAGAAATATCACAAACTTTGCCGTTTCCTCTTGCTTACTCTTGCTCCATTATAGTTGGGGCCTTCACACACTGCTGGATAAAAATGTTCTTCTACTACTCAGCACTGAGACAAGCGTTAAAGATAGAGGACGAAAGGCTCTTTTTGCTGCTTCATATGGTGGATCTTGACATCAGTACTCTATCTTCTTTCATAAGCAGAACTCCCACAGACTTTAAAAGAGAAATGTTCATGGAGGCAGAAAAGAACATTGGAGTCAAGCTCCACCCATGCAGATCTGAAGATAATTTTCATTAGCCAGGAAGTCAAACACAGAGACATAAAAAGTTTTGACACCGAGTCATCTTAACTTGGCTGGGAGTTCCTGATGCAAAGATCAAGAAGGTCTATAGCCTAGAAAACTGTGAAGTGCTGACAATCTCGTCACCAAGAGGGTAATTTCATTCTTTATGTAGTGTTTCATAGCTGAATGCTAAGTAATCACTACAGATGAAAAAAAAAAAATATCCCACAGTCAATGAAGGTTCTCAGCTGCACTTCAGAGACTCTCTACCCTAAAAGTCTGAAGTGTGAGCTGAGCCCAGTGCCCTTGCAAAAGCTGGGTGCTGACCGTGACGTTTAGCCAACGGTGATATTGCTGCCTATCAGAGAAAATACACATCAGCACTAGGAATTAAGAAACATCCCTGACAGAAGCTCCGAGTCTATATCCCATCCTTCATGCTGTGGAACACTCGTTCCAGCAGGGGACTCCACTTGACCAGTCCAACACAGCAGCAGGTCACTAATACAGAATTAACTTGCAACAGTGATTAATGAGGTAACATCTGACCGATAGCTGGGACACTCAGCTGCCCTTACCCATCTCACCACACAAAAACATTTGCAACTCGCACTGGCAGCTATTAATTCGAAACACTTCCCCCAGCAAGCTCAGAGCACAGGCCAACGGGGGGATTCCAATCTGTTGCTCGGCACAGCGCGTAGCTACGGCATTTCCACCCGTTCCCGCATGCACAGCGGGCCTAAATGAGCCCCAAACCTTCCCTTTGCAAACTGCACGCTGTACAGTACAGTCACGCAGGGTTACAAAGCGCACCCAAAGACACAGCCGGCTCCCATCACCTCTTTCTACATAGTACTTTGCTTTAAAAACTTTGATTTTAGGATGTTGCACATCTACACACTAGAAACTATGTCATGAGTTCAGACTGACTGATGTACAGCTGGGTAGGGATGAAAATCTTAATTCCGTTGCTTAATCACTCCTGTACATTAGCTTATTAACAGAGGCCTGTTTATTGACTCTGCCTTGTGCCAAGTGCTTACGCCGGCTACTCAGGGGTCCCCAGTGGAGTCTCTCCATACGTGTACCACAGGTAACGGTTCCTGCTGATGCAGCATCATGCTGTTCTTCCAGCTGCTCTGGTGCCATCCTGAGAAATAGGGTCAGCACTGGCATCTCATTTATTTCCTGATGCTTGCCTTGCATCCTCTTCCCTCCAGAGAGAGCTGTTCACAAGAGCACTTAACTTTTATTGCTGCTGTTAAGCTCCTTTGCTCTCCAGTGGAGGCTGCCCAGCCGAGCAGAGCCCACCGCCCAGGGTCTCCCGGAGAAGCAGCATTTCGGTTTGTTTGAAAAAACGGGTCTTCTCCCTTAGTCTCCGCTGGTTCTGCATTTTGCTCAACCAACACCACAACAAAACTAACTCACATGGCACTTGTGCGAACAGAGCTTTTTTTATTGCTGTGCCTCACTCGTCCTCAAAACCATCACAGCTCAACTCGGCAGTCAACGGAAAGAAACCGCTTGGTCAGTGGAGTCCAGCTCAGACTTGGGCAGTTATTCAAGAACATCCTTGCCCTGAGCACATCAATACCAGTCTTGATTCACTTGCTGTCAGAGACAATTGTTTCATGTCTCCCCAAAAGATTACTGGATTTTAATTAAGAAAGGTCAAGGGCAGCTTTTGCTTTCCAATATAAGGAGTATGACTTGAGGAAAAAAATATTCATCACCTACCACCAGGACTTTTATCTTCACTTGAAAAATTAAATTGCCTGAAGTGATGGGAGGCTTAGGGCAGGGTATGTACAAGAATGTTGTCATGCAAAGAAATTCCTAAATAATCTACATGCTATAATTTGAAGGCCTCAAAAAAAGCTTTTTCTTTTTTGTTTTTTTGTTGTTTTGGGTTTTTTTTACAGGTATTTTAGCAGAACAAAATGCAAAGCTCAGGTAGCCAAGTGTAAGATAATGCCCATTTGCCAGATGAAATTTAAATGTACATTGTAGCACTGACCAAGCACACTAAGGATTTAGATTAAGCCTTAACATTTCAATACATCGCCCAAGATAACTTTCCCAATATTTGATTTTCCTTTCAAAGAAAATGTGTCAGAGATATAATAAGCTCTAGCAGCAGACTCCAAATCGCTGCCTGGTGCCGTTCTCAAAAAAAACACACCTTCAACCAGTGTGAAATCGGTATAGCTACATTGGATCTGCTACATGCAACTGCAGTATTTCACACCAGCTGAGGATCTAAGTACACGTGTGTGAGGGAGAAATGTTTTCATCAGCAATAAGAATGTTGCAGAACACACAGCATCTTGGGCTGAGTAAAACAAATGACAAGTTTATATGAAATATATTCTTCTAATTGAGTTTAAGGCACTAAATAACCACTGTCTTCTAACAGAGAATCAGATTCACGGTGGGTATCTCTACATTAATTAGGAATAAGGCTGTCTTGTGGAATTTAATGAAATAAAGTTATGTCTGTGGTTTCTTTAGGGTATTCAAGTCAGCTTGTCCGAGGAAGACAAGTAATGGCTGGCTTTTTCTCTTTGTAGGAATTGGAGCAGTTAGTTCATTGTGGAAGGTAGCAGGAATTAGAACTGTCTGAACAAGCTCTTACTTAAGGTACAAATTCTGATTACCAAGATGGAATTGCAGAAATCCAGCAGGCTGACAGAACACAACACAAATTACTGCCATCACACTAGAGCACAGTGTACCGCCTGGCTGGGAGCATAACCTCCAGAAAACACTTAAAATACTCTGCAGAACCATTTTACTCAGCTACAAGCTCCTAAACATATTTACTTTAATGCATTTGGCCATAAGGAAATTTACATACCAGCATAGCTTGGGGCAACTAATGCTCCACATCGAGTATTGCTGAACACCACACTAGAAACTTAAAACTAAATGGAAGGCTTTTAGCTATCCTAGTCCAACACCAAGCATGCCAAGCCCCGCTTAGCACCTAGGAATGCAAACATCCAGGTTTCTGTCACTGGACTCGACAACCCTCAAGTGCACTGACCAGTTCAGCAACTACAGCAACCAGCAAGCCACAACAGCTGGATTTCCAACTCCTTTTTTCATCTCCTCCATCACCTGTGGGGCCTCACTGGATCAGTCCTCATGGAAAAACAGAGAAGAGCATACTGGTGTTATCTTAGCCCCTCAGTCTTATTTAGTATTTCAGTGATGAAAACACTCATTTCACACACATTCATTAAAAATTCAGATTGCCTCCTGTATGCGAAGAAGCATGAATCTCCAAATTAAAGCTTTTATTTAAAATAATTAAATTTTGAATGAAACACATGAAGTTTCCCTTTTAGCTCTAGTCAGAGGTAAGGCTGATGACAGTAGACACCTCAGTCCTTCACCACTATCAAAAGTCTCCTTGACCACTCCAGCCCCAGTCTCCTAGGCAAAGTGGACAGAACCAGTTTACTGGCACACGTTCTCCGCACAGCCGTCCAAACACAGAAGCCTCTCTTTTTCCACCTTTCACACCACCAGTTTCAGCAGAGATAGTGAATTTTCATTCTTCAGTCACTACAGAAGACCACAGAGATGCTTCACAGTATGGGGCTGCACACCCTGTGTGGCCTTTTCAGAAGCATTGGGAGCTTGTGCTTGAAAACACAACTGCAAAGGTTCACTGCCTACTTCACTGTAAAAAGGGACGTAACAAGACAAAGGCAATAGCTAGTGTTTTGACATAAAACGGATTTTAATTCAATCCAAGTGTTTTCTGTACAACAGAAAGGTTTTATACAAAAAAGGAAGCGTTACTTCAGTTGCAAGAACATGCACAGAGAAGTTTCTGAGCCCTAGCGCTTCAGAAAGCCAAGAATTTTTTTGAAAAAGGAACTATGTGAGGTGTTGTTATAGATGTTATAATCCTGGTTTGGATCAGTCTCCACCATGTACAACTCTCCTGCATGGACATCCTCAAAGTCAGCACTGAAGTTGTTCGGATTGAACCCAACCCATACAGTATACCTGTAGTCAACTGCACGCATGGAATAGCCCATGATTCTGATGTCTTTCAGCTTCGGCTTGTCGGAGTTCCACTGAGGAGAGTCCGCAGGCCGGGGGTACTGGCTGAAAGCAACAGGTTCTTCATTAAAACACTTGTAAGCATCATCACACCCTTCCTTCTCTTCCTCCACCTTCTCTTCAGAGGCATTAAAATACCGGACAATGCTTGCCCCCTCAGTGCACAGCACAACATGAAACGAAGTCTCTGGGCATGCAGGAGGAACCTGAAGGCCGGCAAGTTCAGCAAGAGTTGAGAACAGAGACACAAGCTCAACCATTTTTTTGCTTTGTCCTAGAAGAAACATCAAAATACAAGTTATGGAACACGATGGTTTGACAGACCCTAGTAGAACATTTTAGGAAGTTATTCTGACAATTAAGTTGGGGTTTTATTGAAAGTGCTTTGTACTGGATATGGGGGTAACAAAATCAAGGTAATTAAGGCGTGGCAGTGAGCTCTGCAGATGGTACTCAATGCATTTATGACGTATTTTTAACAAAAAAATTTCTGCACTTGAGTTTCTCAAACATGCAGCCTTCAAGACAGTAATATTCGTTACTCTGAAAAAGAACTCTTCAGAAAGACAATGCAATTGCAGTGTCAATCATTTAGCACAAGAGTGCCTCCATCAAAACAGTTCCAAATGCCACCATTTTAAGTACAGATGCTACACAGAGAATGTTTACTAATCACCGTTGGGAAGACAGCAGCCATGGCTATGAAAGGGAGGTGAAGAATCCTTTCAGGTGCCTACATCACACAAAACAAATCGCCTGCTGTGTTAAAGCAGACATCTAGCTGTTTCCACTGCGGCAGATCTAACCAAAGCAAAAGTTTATGTCCAAGGATTCCCTTCACCACCTTGTTCCTCATCAGGCCAAGAAGCACAGTCAATGACACTGACTCAGGCAAAGAATCATTACATCACCACGTCTCCTTTACATATACCACTGCAGACAAAAATTAAACACCGGTAACTTACCTTGAGGTACCAAGCCTAAACCATGGCTAAAAGGGTCAAGGTAGGGGAATACCCTCTTCCCTCGACTAACAGGGCGAGCTGTCATTCCTGGTACATAAAACATCAGTGGCACACGGGTAGCAACATCAAAATTGCTGTATTTTGCCCATTCACCATGTTCTCCCAGGGACCATCCTAGATGACAAAGAAAACAATTCAGAGCAGATACTGGGTTTTGATTTAATAGTTATTTCTTTTTCGCTGTAAATTGGCTCTGGCTGTTGAGGCCACTAGTCTGTTAGAAGGTAAATAATCTGTATTTAAAGATTTTTCGCTAATGTGAAAGCTATTTCAACACCCACCTAAATCTTGCAACTTGATACTATTTTATTAAGGAAATAATTACACCTTTCCTTATTTCCCCTGTTCTAGATTTGAATTAGGAAATCAGCATTAAAACCACAGCAAAGAGGAACTTGGGTGTGTCACATTGCCTGCAAAAGTCTCCAGATCACTTCCACAAAGCAGTTATTTAAGTTTTGGGCAGCTGCCAGCTCTCCAACACGCCTGTTAACGCTGTAACTGAACATCCCTTGGAGCCAAGGCTGCTATCTGTGCCAGACTGCCATAGCAGGATGTTACCCCTGAGGAAGCAATAGAGATCACAACTCTTTAGCTCTCCTCTTCATCTTGGAAGAGATGCCAACACAACTTCCTTCCAGGCAGATTTATTGCCAACTTCACTTTGGGGGAAGACAAAGGAGCTCTATGACAACTATGTTAACACATGAATTTTTTGGATCACTTTGCTAGCCGCGGTACTGGAAGCACCAACTGTTTACAGCTAACCACAGCAAGAAAAAGAGGAATTCAGTTTACAACAGAAAGTCCAAATCAAAGTGGCAAGTCAGAAGGAATATCTAGCATCACTTTAGTATCAGAATTATTAATCCCATAGCTCTACAACTCATAAGGGCTTGTTTATACACACATGCTCACAGAACTCAAATTAAATAAATGAGAGTTTAAATTGATCTATTTAAGTCATATCCTAAATGTTTTAAATAAGCTAAGCCATTCCCTAATTAAAGGGATCATGGGAGGGGCAGTGTATTTTAATGAATATTAGAGTCTTGAAACAAACATTAAACACTTGAGGTATTTGTCCCACAATTCAAATGCAGTTCTTCTCCGTCAGGATCCAGTGTGCAAGACCTCAGTTATGAGCGGGGAACCATATTGCTATCAGTTTGGATGCTCTGCAAGCAGCAATGACAAGAAAACACACTTTAGCAGTTAATAAGAAAGCTGTCACCCACTGTACCAGATGGCTCTCTACAAATTGTACAGGGAGAGGAATGGTCTCTATCCTTTCACAGCAAGAGTCACCCCTTGGGTAGGAGGTGGGAATACAGCAAGCTCAGCCCAGTGTCCTGGTAGGCAGTCTCATCACTCACCAGCAAACCCTCAACCTTATCAAAGAGAGGTACCTGCAGGGGGACAGAGCTGTGCTGCCACGGAAGCCTGTGTCAGTCCATTTAACTTGAGACAGACTAGCCAGATACACAAGGTATGGTAGCTCTGCTGTACATTAGATAAACATACACAATTAATACGCCAGCACTGAGTTGCACAATTAAGTTACTGAACTGGAGATTTAAATGCTTACCATGATCACCAGTAAAAACTACTATTGTGTTATTTGAGAGTCCTACATCATCCAAAGCATTCAGGAGCCGGCCAACTTGTGTATCCAGATAAGAAACTGCTGCATAATAGCTCTGACGAACCTGCCGCTGCAAGTTAAGAAAACAGGGGAGAGGAAGAAAAGTTAGCTTTTCCCCAGACACGTACACACAGGAGAACCAGTGGGTGGCTGTGTAAGTAAAGGAACGAAAGGATTTTACCTGTAAAGCTTTATTTTCTAAGTGTCTGTAGCCTGATTAATGTAATGAAAAGGTAAACAGGGAGGGGGCAGTTAGAAAATTTATCTCCTAAAAGTTCTTTCAAGAGAAGATGTTGCAAACCAGTTCTGCTTCTCTCCAGGTCCAGCCAGTGCACTTTATTTTGGCATAAGAACTAGAAAGTCAAGGAAAATCTTGCAAAAAAAGATACAACTGAATGGTCACTTGAAACAGAGAAACAGATTCAGATAATGAAAACAAACACAGCATTGGTAGTTGGCACATACATTCCCTTACAAGCCAGGAGCACATACTGCTATTGCTAGTTCTCGGCTGATCTCTTTCTCATCACTTCCACTGCAGTTATTGACTGCAGTTACAGCAAAGGTTTGCCTACAAAGCTAGAGGCAACGGTATGCCGGGCAGGGAATTAATAGTGTCTGCAAACGGCCACTTGCTGAATACCTGGGAACGTCTAAAAACAGCTGACTGCTCCCTGGCATTTGAACCAGTTAAGGCGGCTTGACTTCAGTGCACTATTGACAGCTTACCTGGAAGTCATCTGGAAGTGGTCCATAAGGGAAACTAACATTTAATGCTTCCACATCATCCCTCTGTCTGATATCCGTCCAGGGGTTGTACGCCACAGGAGGTAGCTTCTCAGGCACCCAGGGATCCGGGGCTAGTGTGATGTTTTCCAAGGGGTACAACTTGAGAAATTCCTTTACAATACAAACACACATCAAGACTGCCCTCACCTCTAAGGTCTATTGTAAACTTTGTGTTGTAAAGCAGCAACTGTTTCCCCTCGCATGACCCTTTAATATTTTTACAGTCTACAAGGCTTCACTCCCCCAGAGCTTAAAAGGCAGTAGTACTATGCTAGTCAGCCCCAACCAATTCCTGAAAAACACTGAGTTAGTAAGTACCTAAATGCAGTCTCCTGTATCTCAAAGCAACCCTGAAATCAAGGTCAGACATCGCTTGTTCTGAAATGAGTAGAAGTTTTGCCACCAACTCAAACAGGGACCAGAGTACAAGATCTTGCAAGGCCTCAATGTGTCATACTCCAGTAAGCTGAACACTGTCTCCACAGCAGTCATTATTATGGTGGTAGAATCCTGGCTTTTGGCTGAGTGGTCAAAAGTCATTCTCATTAAACATTCTGAAATGCAATACAGGAGACTGCTAAAGTTACACCAAATTAAGGCTGGTTCTCAGCTTTCTTTCCAGAAACATTAGCAATAAACACTTTTAAGTTTCGGCTGGCAGGGAGCTGTGCCACTTTGTCTAGACTGCGCTAAGGTTGCGCTGTGAAAGGTTGGACCAGATGATCCTTGAGGTCACTTCCAACCTGGTGTTCTACAATTCTGTGATAAAACATTTGTGGAAACAGCTGTGAAAAGCAAAAGCAACACTTGTCTACATTCCCTTCCCTGCAGGCTCCAGTTTCCTCACCTGTGGGTACCTCAGTGGGATGTGTGGTTTGTGGTAACCGATAGCCAGGAAGAATTTTTGCTGCTTGTTTTTCATAACATTCAGTAGGCGTATAGCCTCTTCAGTGCTCTGAATGTCAGGCAGAGTACCACTGGGCATTTTGGTCACATCCACTGGGCACACCAAGTTAGCATAAAGCTTTCCACCTTTCCCCCTACAAGTCTTTTAAAAAAAAAAATAAATTAGTTGAGTAACTTCTGTAATAACAAAGAAATCCTCTGTTCTGTAACTTTCAAACCAATTTGTTTCTCATTCCTTCTACCAACAAAAGACTGCAGATTCGATACAAAAAGGAATTTCACAATTTCTATGAACACTAAAGGTGCTGCGTACATTCATGACTGAGCAGAGAGCTTCAGGAGTTGAAGACTGCAACTTCCATGTCTATGGAAAGGCAGAATCCTCTCTAAAGCTGGGCAGAAAATTAAACATAGTCATATTGGAAAGCACACAGTTTCTATGATGAGTAGAGTCTCAGACCTATTAGCAAGAAGGCAGAATTTGGTTACACTATGTAAATGCATTTTTACTCCTTCCGATCCCAAAAGCTCATAGAAAGCTGCCTGGAAGCTACTGACAGGTTCTGAGCAAACCAACAGCAGTGGCTGATATACAATCAGTGAAGACAAACAAATTAGATTAAATGGTTGCCAGGAAAAGGTGGCCTCAGCAGAGTGTTTGGGACAGTTGCTAAACAAACATGAAGTATGTCATGGATACAAATCAGCCTTTTTCAGCAGTAAATCCAAGAAGAAAATATCAGCCATGAGGCTACAGACAGCCTTGGTGCGGCTCCTGGCTTTGCAGTGTATAGACTCCAACACGATTGAAAATAAAACAGATTCTTTTGGGCCATGCTTAGGGAGTAACAAACATTCTAGAAAATTGTATCAGGTTATAAACTTTCAGATCATTTAAAGATTATTTTAATTATGACCTCCACCTGCTCAGCCCTGTGCTCTCTATTGAATTAAGTTCATCAAGCTTACTGACAATGTTTACTCACTTAGTAAGCAAAACAGGATCAGTGGGGAAGTTGACAACTGCACTTTTAGGAATTAAAGGAATTCATGACCTAGACACAAGCACTTTTATATCTCAGCAATTTAAGTTTCCAAATAATAATTTAGAAATACTTAAAATATCTGAAGGATGGACCTATGAATTAACGTGACACACAACCAAAGAGATAGGACGTCCTTTGGAGACCAAGAAACAGAGCAGCAAACTGGCAAGTTGTTTCCCTGCACAAAGTTGCATCTCAAAAACCACAAAGAACTTGGTTCTATCCTGAAAACCCTTCTTCGTTAGGGTCCCACAAATCACTCTTACCTTATCATTTTCATACTTTTCAGTTGAAGGATGAAAGGGTCGAATGGACCAACTGTATGGATAGTCATCACTGTAATTGGATGAAACCCCTGAAAAGAATAAAGACATTAGAAATGCTTTAATAGTTCACTGGACCAGGAAGAGCTCAGACACAAGATTAACTGGTTTTCAGTTGTGTTGGTTTTTTAAGGATGCTAAACAAAGAAACATTTCAAATTATCTTTGACAATTAAGAAAAGGAAAACCAAGAAATAAAATTCAAAAAGTTTAAGACAGACATTTTTGTCCTGAAATACACCTTTTACTGGTGAGGGAGACTCAAGTCTCTTGATGAGCCTTACTTCAGGGAACAGCAACAGAAAACCAGGATGAGTAACAGTCTTCATCTACATCCTTAATTAGCTTCACTGTCAATTGAAAGTTTATATCAAGACAAGTTTAGATCTGGGGTAAAGAACTACCAAAGAGAGGGTCAGTATTACAGTACTTTTCAACTCAGTAGTGTTATTGCTTTTTAACTAGTGAACTTATTTCCTATTTAATTGGGGGTATTAGTCATACATTCTGCATCTCCTGATCCGGACAGATTACGACACATGTATATGCAGAACTAAGACAATGAGGCTGTTCAGTAATTCCATCTTCAGCAGATAACTCACTTCCAGACATATTGTTAGAATGTTAGACATTTATTCACACAATCCCCAGACAAGATGTGAAAATATTCATTAGAGTCATCCAATACATTCATTTCTAATGCCTTAAGATTTAAAATTGAGATTTGAACATCACCTACAATCATTGTACGATCTGACTCATGATTGTGGTTTAGGTTGTCAACATAGACAAGAATCACACAGTTGATACTCAAATGTAAAGTCTGTTTGTGAAAATATACACATTAGGCACATGTGGGTTAAGCACATGTCAATTCAAACCATACCAGGATGAAAAACTTTCCCCACAGACAGCGTCACGTAGCCATTCTCCTTGAAATACTGGGGCATTGTGGAATAGTTCCCTGCATGTACTCTCCAGTAGGAATAGAAATCATACAGCCGAGTAGTATCTGGTCTGCGTCCAGTAAGAAACGACACTCTACTGGGAGCACACACGGCTTGCTGCGGAGAGAGCCAGGCAAAAAGAGCATCAGTTTGGAACAAAAAGCTTAACACATATATGAACTGACTTAGTTGTAGCTGGGCAAAACATCTGAAGCCTTAGAAACTGCAGTGAAAGTGTTTCATGTCACTTTGAACTGAAACAAACAGCATCCTTATTAATAGTATCAATTCCCAATTGCAAGCTTTTAGCAAGATAGACACTTACCTATAATTTCTCCTCAAATAACCGATTCCTAAGCGCTAAAAGCTTTGGTTATGCAGCTAGTAGTGCAAAAAAATAAACAACCCCAGTTCAGGTTGCATTAGCAATAGTGCTTTTAAAATCCAGTAGCTGACACTTACACGGAATTAGGCACACGTGGCAGATGAGACTGCGCTGACAAAAGCCCCAAGTCTAGTTGATCTGGACTGTCTTAAGAATAAGAAAAACGATAAACGTACAGAAGGTCCAGGCTGCAGCCCAAGGGCCTCACTAACGAGGTGTGAGATTGGCAAGAGCCAAGCATCTTTTCTGTAAAGTCCTAATGCACACTCAGAACTAGATTCAAACTTCTAATTTCTCAGCAGAGAGAAACTTGGGAATGGGGGCACCCTGCGCAAAGTATTCAAGAAGAGTTAACGAGATTTTGAGTCCTGCACATAAGAGTGATGCTTACCACACAAGCTGCCCCTTCCTAAAACCTGATAGATTTCCCCAAAAGAAAAAACTAAAAGGTAAAAAATAATCCTTCAGAAACAGTAGAAAAAAGAGAATTAATTTAGTAAAACAGCATTTTTAAGCAGCACTTTGCTGCTAACAGTGAAAACATTTGAGTGACACTACACTCCTCCAAGGGCTACACAAATATCATCGTTCAAATGCCCTGTTTGCATTTTTCTCACCTCCGTAAAGACGGGTTCATACAGAACAGTTCAGCCCAACCATTTATTTTCTACTGGAAATACTTCAGGTTAATAAACAACTTGCTTCTTCCACCGGCCTAACACCTACTGTGATAAAAACAGTGATTATTCTGCTTAGAAAAAACCTTTTTACTTAAGTTGTCTCACCTGTGCATATGCATTGCTGAACACAACACTCTGAGAAGCAAGCTGATCAATGTTGGGAGATTTCACAAGCTTATCTCCGTAACAGCCCAAAACAGGACGCAGATCATCCACAACTATGAACAGGACATTCAGATCATCTATAAATTAATAGAAATAGAAATATATTAACTTGAGCACCAGTAAGTAGAGGCTACTTTGTGCAGATTTATCTGTTTTTAACCTTGAAGTATACTAAGAAAAAAATCTCTTTGTCAGGTAAACACTGGGATTAATTCCTTTAACGTGTAGGAGTTCATACGTGGTCTAGACAGCACTACGGTGGTTTTCACTCCCTACTGCACCGCTTCCTCCCGCGGCGCTTGCTTCAGCCGGGCACAGAGGCGTGAAATCCAGGTACTGGCTAGTTCCGCTCACTCCCGAGTTCTACAGCTACGAGCTTCCAGAGGGGTGTTAAGGCGCAGGTAAAACTCCCACACTGTTACGCTACATCACGCTGCTCCAAACAGATAAAAAGCCCCTTTTTAAAAAACTAATTACGCCTTTATTTTTACGAACGGCCTCCTGAGGCGGAAGCGGTGTGACGGTCCGCGGCGGGCACACGGTGCGGACGGGGTCCGCAGCCTTTCCAGCGGCAAGCGGAGCTCCCTCGGCACCCCGCGGGAGTCCATCCGCGGAACACCCGCGGCCAGGGACCGGCCGGCAGCTCCCCTACAAACCCGGTGCTGCTGCGGGGACGGCCCGGCCCCTCCCAGCTCCGCCGGTGCGTCCGGCCCTCCCCTCCCGCCGCCCGGAAGAAGGAGCCCCCACCCGGGGCCCCGCCGCACCTCCGGGCCCCACAGCCGCCCCGCCAGTGTGAGACCAGTGCGTCGCCGCCGCCCCCAGGGCGAACGAGAAAGGGCAGCAGGGCAGCCCCAGCAGGCAGAAGCAGAGCCAAGCAGCCGCGAAGCGCGGAAAGGCCTCCGCCATCTCCCGAAGAGGCGGCCGGGGCGGCCGGTCCGCCTTTAGACCACCCCTGGGGGCGGGGCACGGGCGGGGCCACGCCCCGACCCCGCCCCAGCTGCCGCTGCCCCGCCCGCTGCCAGGCTTTAACCCTCCCCGGTCCCACCCGCTACGAGGCCGCTGCCGGGGGGGGGGGGGGTGCGCCGTTCCGCCGCGTGCCCACATGGTGGCGCCGCGGCCCCGCGCTTGAGCCCCGGTTAGTCGCGCGGCCCCGGAGGCCGGGGGCGGGGCGGGGCGGGGCGGGGCGGGGCGGGGCGGGGCGGGGCGGGGCGGGGCGGGGCGGGGCGGGGCGGGGCGGGGCGGGGCGGGGCGGGGCGGGGCGGGGCGGGGCGGGGCGGGGCACCTGCAGCTCGTCTAGAGGCCGCGGTGGTTCTTGGCCACGGTGGTTCTTTCCAGTTGTCCCCGTGCACTCGCCGCAGTAGCTGCCGGAAGGGAATAAGACACCTGGACGTTTCTTTCTTTCTCACGCAAATGGCGTTGGGAATGAGGAAATCAAGGCTTCGTACGTAGAGGAGCTGCCTCAGAGTTCAACTTTACTTCAGCCCTATTCATTAATCAGTCCTACTTCCAAGGACACGCTATATTTCCAGTTACCCCAGGACCGAGCAAGGCCGGGTTCCCACGGGCTGTCCAGAGAACGCACGTTCCGTGCCCTCTGCCGGGCTCCAGCACCAGCGGCTGCCTGTGAATGGCCGCTGTGAGGCTGGAGAGTCAGCTGGGAGGGCTGGGCTCTGCCCCGCCGCCGAGGCTCTCTCCGCCGGGGCTGTGCAGGCAGGGCCCTGCTCTCAGGAGAACTGACCTCTTTCCTTCAGCCCGGCTGTTGTGGTGTTCTAGAGGGACAGAGGAGGACAGGGAAGTCCTGATCACTTTGACCAATCCTCCAAAGCCCGGTCTTTCCTTTAGCACACCAAAAAGCTGCGCATTGTCCCCTCCCCATAATAGTCAAAGTTTCAGGAAGAACTGGTTTTATAAAAAGCTCTGCATTTTTTCATGGTTTATATCTTTAATTGTGGAAGGGAGAGTAGATTTATTGCCAGTGCTCCTGTACAAAATAAACTCACCATTAACTATCCAGATGCTTCCCAACCTGCAGCTGCAAGATTACCAAAGACCAAGATCACAGAATCATCAGGTTGGAAGAGACCTTTAAGATCATCGAGTCCAACTGTTCACCCTGCACTGCCAGGGTCCCTAAACCATGGCCTTCAGTGCCACATCTACACAGCTTTTAAACGCTTCCAGGGATGGGGACTCCACCACCTCCCTGGGCAGCCTGTTCCAAGGCTTCACAACCCTCTCTGTAAAGAAGTTCTTCCTGATATCTAATCTAGATCTCCCCTGGCACAACTTAAGGCCATTTCCTCTCGTCCTGTCACTTGTCACATTGGAGAAGACACCGACCCCCACCTCACTACAACCTCCTTTCAGGTAGTTGTAGAGAATGATAAGGTCTCCCCTCAGCCTCCTTTTCTCCAGGCTAAACAACCCCAGTTCCCTCAGCTGCTCCTCATAGAACTTGTTCTCTAGACCCTTCACCAGCTTCATTGCCCTTCTCTGGACACACTCCATCACCTCAATGTCCTTCTTGTACTGTGAGGGGCCCAAAACTGAACACAGTACTCAAGGTGTGGCCTCACCAGTGCCCCAAGTACAGGGGAACAATCACTTTCCACGCTCCTGTGGGCCACAATAAAGCTGCTCACAAGGTTATAGAAGAATTAATAGACTGTAACTATGTTGTCTTGAACATTTAACAAGCAGGTAAAGGGATGACAAATGCACCAATACTGACAACACACAGCTGACTTTTCACTCCCCACATGTGCAAATCGCTGACAATGGTCCCTGCCATGGCATGGGGTGTGGTTGTTCTCAGCAAGTGTTAGGTGCTCCTTTGACTGCAAATGGCAGATTAACAGTGAAAGCTACTGGCAAATATCGATGTCTTTAGGATCAGGCTGTTAAAAAAAAAAACCCACCTGGGGAAAGAAGCCTCCATTTTCAGAAAAGCAATGCATCTCTAATAGAATCTACAATTCTACTTTCTGTGCTTCAGGACTGTATCGGTTGCTCTTATCGAAATTAAAATGCTGGCAGCATGCTCTCTGAGACAGAAATGCCCCAATTCATCACTTTTTTTATACTAAGGACTAGCGTATGGAAAGAAAATCGATAGCCAAGTGTGAAGAGCTCAGGTAGCAAAGCCTGCCTCATCGGGGCAGCAAGGTACATGGATTTGCATGCTGCTGTGCTGTGGGATTGCGCAAAGTATCACATTTCTGCACCTTCGAACTTATCTGCATAAAGAGAAATTGCCATAAAAACAGTCTTACTGTCCAGACTTCCCTAGATGCTCCTCTTTTTTTTTTTTTTTCCCCTCACCTAGAAATGTTATTCAAATGGAATATAAAGATTTTGAGGCTTGTCTGGAATTTCTGCATACCCCATCACTTACTCAGAAGCAGGGCAGTATATTTACCAGCTGCAATTATTTCACAGCATGTCCAATGCATAAATAGCACAAAGCACACACAAAACTTGACGCCTTCTCGAGATGTTGGACATATTGTGCATGTGTACATGGAGTACACATTTGAGAAGCCAAGCTCTTCCTGAGCAGGCTGGATCTCCTGCCCGCATGCTGTATTGGCGGCTCACAGAGTACCCCCACGGCATGGAAGGCTCAGCACACCCAGCACATCTGTGCAAGGTCTCTACACATGTACGTGTGATACAACCCAGATATGCCACCTGTGCTGCACATGGAGTAAACTACACATGCAATGGAGAATATGGAGCAGAAATACAGGAAGCTGTCTGGAGAATCTGAAGCAGAACTATAGGAAACTTACCCTAAAACAACCAAGGAATTCCTATTAATGTTCCCAAATTGGTGGCTTCTTTCAGTGGAGCAGGTGTCAATGCTTAAAACAGAGCCACCTCAGAGCCAGAGGCCTCTTTCTCACCCCTGAAGGACTTGACAGAACTGTGAAACTTAATTAAATCTAAAAATTTTTGTTACGCAGCATAGCTATTTTGTTAAAATACCTATAGGAATACTTCAGCACAGAGCCAATTTACTGGGAAAAATACAAAACCCAGGAAGCGCAGGGCACTCAGACAAAACGCACAGTCCAACAGTTAAGCATTTTCAGATGCTTGCAGACGGTACCGAATGCCTTAGTTTCCTGTGACTGGTTTGCTTTGCTAACTTTCTGAGAGAATGGGATAGAAACCAGCTGGTTTCTCTGCTCTGTAAAGAAGCATAACCGAGGTTTGAAATAAGCCATGTATGAACTTGCCATAAGCTTACCAGGAATGGGCTAAAAGGGTCTGTCACCACCCTATTGTTCAGTGGGACGTGTGGTTCGAAAGCCCAATACTCGATGTATCACACAGCTCGTGCTGACACATTCAAGCACACACATTTTCCCTAAAGTGCTCACCGTTACAGGGAAGTTTATTTTCATGTGCTTCTTACACTCCCTTTCTACATGTGCTGGAAATGCTCGAATCAAATCAAGAACCCTGTTACTACAAATTCAGTTGCTACAGCGTACAGGACATGCAACGAGTTCATGAATATTATTCAGTGTATTTGATGATTGAGTATTTTGGAATTAATTTATCCAGGTATCTCACAGGTATCAGCAACTCTCCTAGCATAGATCAGCTGCTGGAAATATATTGAACAGTGCACCCCCAAAGGACACTTCTCTTCATTTGGAGACTTTTTATGGAAAAAGCAAAGGAATTATTTTGCTATTGCGCATGCATTTAATTACCATAACGCTTGCCTCTCTCAAATGCAAATATGTTAAGTGATACTTGATACAGATTTCCTGGTTTGCCTAACATGAGTATTTAGCAATCATCTTAAGTTCAGTCCACGAGAAGAACGAATTACACAGGAAAGATTCTTTTTCAAACAGCACACAAGTTCTGATGCTAAAAAGCAAATTGGGATGATGCCAGGTGAATGAGTGCAGACACCGCAATCACAGCCAGCCTTACCAGTATGTCTTTGACAAACTGGTCTCACAGCTCAGATGTCCACTCCACCCCGGATGTCCCAGCCTTTGAGCTGCCTGTCATTCAGCCCCTGAACTGAACCTCAGCTGTGTTGGGTGTCATGAGTCAGCAGTGTAATAGGAAATGTTAAACTTAAACCTTGCCTGAACTAGAGATACCTCGGACAACTCTCTCCTTAGTCATTCTGTTAGAAGACACAGAAGCCCTTACGAATGTTGGCCTGCTCCACCTACCACCACCACCGAGTATCAAATCTGAGGGTTCGATAGCTTAGCAATATGCTGAGGCGTATACCGGAGGTTTGGGGGTCTACCGTAGTGCTTGCACAAGTGTTAGTAATGTAGACAAGGCCACCAACATAACGGTTAAGTATCTTAAAATCAACTATTTTCTATGACAGACCCACATTACAACAGCACAGCAGTATTTTTAGTGGGAAAAATCCTATTAGTGCAACTCTGTAAGAAATGGCTGTACTATCAGACCCATAGGAGTGTTTTCATACCTGGCGATGCTTTCCAAGAAAGTTTCCACACGTACACTTTCTGTTTGAGCATACTGATTTCATCGGTTTCATTTGGAAACTGTACTTCTTTAGCGTTCAGACTTCTTGAGCCAAAACTGAAGAAACTTATAGGTAACAGTCTCTCAAGTCATCGTGTAAGGAATAGGTTATAAAGAAATCAATGCAAGTGTCAGAGAAATTTGGGTTATAAAGTATGTGATCAGCTTGGCTTTTTCTGCTGTTTCCCTATGCTGCAAAATGGCTTTGATCCTCTGTTGGATGGAGGACAACAACATGCCAAGGAATAGCTTCCAAGACAGGAATCAAAACTAATACAAAGATTTGCACATTTTCATGTTCTTTGTTTCCTCTGGCAAGGAAGATAAAGCGTATTTTTAAGACTAAGTAAATATGTCAGGCAATGTAACGTAACCCAGGTGTTGAGCTGTGCTGAGGAAGGATATCTTGGTTCCTCACGTATGTAACCTGTCCTTGCACATGTCCCCCAGTGATTTCACCAGAAGTTGCATTTGGCTTAAAACAGTAACTGCAAATACCATGTTAGATTTATTAGCGAGTCTAAGGAGTTTTTCTGTATCACTCAGTAACTCTTAAGAAAGCAGGTTTTCCCAAACATGGTTGGGCACTCTGATCAGTTCACTCAACTTCTCAGAGCAAGGCTGTTTTCAATGAATCAATATAACTAATCACAAATAGATTATCATTTAGTTCTCATGAATTATAGAAAATATTTGACTAATTATTTCAGGAAGCGTCTGATTGGCAAATTTATTAATCCCTCAACTGATTTTTTTCAAAAAAGTTTTCCTTTTTGTTTTATGAACTGATGAAATTTATTTCTGTACAAGCTGCTACGAAGAAAATTACTTTTAAAATTATTAACAACTGCATTAATATCTGTAGCCTTCTCTGGCACATACAGTGAGGAAATGAAATACCTACAGCAAACATGGACCTGCCTGAACCACTGAGGCATAGTGTTGATAAATCTCTAAACAGCATTTCTGTTTTTTAAAGATTCCATAACTCTACTTTCAGAACGAAAGCAAATACATTTTAAGTGGATGGGGACCATTAGCACTCAACAATAAGCTAAAAACATCCTACCAGAGGCATCTGCATAGACTTTCAGTTTGTTAACATCCTTACGATACATGATACGGCACCATTGTAGTCTCTCTTTGTAGTCTAATCTGCAGAGCTATGCTCTAGAACAATGCACTGTAGGCCTTAGATCATGCATTCCTAATCCAGAAATACTCCTTATAAGCCTTTGTTTCATGCCCCGTCATTTCTGCAGGGCTGAAGTGAGTCCCGCGGATCTGCTCACCTGCAGCACTCCCTCTCTCCCATGTCGTAGGTTAGTGATCTCACACAATGAGGTTTCCCAAGCCCGTGTAGTATCAGAGCTGTTTCAAAGATACTCTTCAGACTGACTTCAGAGTGCTGGGCAGTTGCTGTTAGCACCACCAGAAGCAATGAATCAAAGGCACACTGCAGTCAGAGCTTCTCCCATTTCCTCTTTGGCCTGTAAAGGTGGCAAATTAGATACTACCAGCTCCGGCTCCGATGTGCTGGCTGGAGAAGAGATGGGTGGACTGAGGAGCTGACCCTCCCTGCACCCGTTTCAGGAAACGTGCCTACAGTTCAGGTAAAGAAATCACACTGTCCCTAGTGCTTAGTGAAAGCAGGCGAGCACCCTGCAGCGGAGCCCCTGAGAAATAACTTTCAGGCACATAAGCATTGACACGGCAATGTCACAAGTTACACGGTGAGGAAACAAAGAGATAAGGCCTGCCAACAGCAAAGCCGGTGTAAGCAGGATGTCATGTAGTACCACTGATGTGAGTAGCTGGCAAGGACTGCTCTACTGAAACATTGTGAAATTCCGTTCTGTTGCTATTCAGGATTAATCTTCGCTGCAGATTCCATGGGGTATTTTGGATGCCATCCTCAGTGTAGTTACAAAATACAGGTGTTAAAAAAACAAACAAACCAACAAAAACCCAACAAAGTCATCTGACTCCCCTTTCTTGTTCATAGCGAAATCTAACCGACCCTCTGCTCCCCTTGTTACAACTGCCTTAGAGGGGAAGTGAGTAAACTCATCGGTATTCAGCTGTTGCTAACAGGGAGGTCACCTTCTGTTAAGCACCTCTCCATTTCAAACATTAAAACCTTGCAATTAGTAATTTGACAAGGACAGCCAGCCGCACAACTCCTGTGCTCTGACTACGGTGATGTTTTCTGTAGTGCCATTCTACTTACAAAGTGTGAGAGGAGTCATTCCCGCAGACGCTGATCCTGCCCCCATATACGTGCCAACAGTGGGATGCAAAGCCAGTGTCATGAAGGCAGAAGCACAGGGGAGGATAAGCAGGGATCTGTAATTAGCCAGAGCAAGGCAGAATTAAAAATTGCTCAAGGTTAGGATAAAGCCTTTTCGAAACGAGCAAGGGCTTGCTGCTCTTCAGGATTCTTTTAATGATACTTTTTATCATGCTTGACTGAAACAGAGGAGTAGTAAGACCAAGAGACATAGAACTAGCAATTGCAATAGTGAGTAACAAAGTCTTTTGACAAGATCAGATCCTTCCTTTCTCCACCGTCTCCTTTCTTCACAGTTCACCTTTGGAAACAGATCTGTGAGGTAGAAAATTCAGAACTACAAAAAAATTTTTGCAGACTCCCACTACAGACATTTCTTGCACTGCTCTGAGTTTTCTGTGTACACAGTACAGAGTGGTTCTGCTACTATGGCAGTAGTTTCCCAGACCATACAAGCTGATCTCAGCTACCCAAGAGTCACGCTGTTTCATGGGCTGAAAATGGCTTATACCTGCAGAAGCACCCCATCAACGTGCCAGGTATGGCCCCCATACACAACAAGTTCCGCAGCAGGCTTTCTGGTCCTCCAAGAGAAAAATTCTTGAAAACTGCATTTCCACAACAGTCACTTTCCCAATTCAGTATGTAACAGATCAAGATTCAATCCACAGTGTATTCAGAAATTGGTACTGAGTACGTCTGCCGGGTGGAATACCTTGTTCTGGTTACTAGAATAATGATTCTACATTTCATTCTTTGGTTAGTATAAGAGGAGACAAAACTCAAAGATTATTTCTGTCTAACCTGCATCCTCGATCTCTTGCCATAACAGCTGTCAGTGTACTGGATCCCAAAGGCCCCAGGCTGAGTTTACTCAGCGCTTTTAAGCATGACACCTCAACAGGATAACTAGTCCTTTCTGGATACCATCATTTTCCCTTGAGTCGATGAGACTCAAAGGTGTTTTGCAGGAGCTCTTTGACAAACAGCTCAAACTAGTGTGCCCTTTCCAAACACGTTTTTTTCCCAGAATTTGTCAATATGGTCCAAAAGCTCCAGGTAAAAAAATGATAAATGTGTTCTAGTATGTGTTTCTTCAAGTGAAATAACATCTCTGATCACTTTTTATGTAATGGACTTTCACAAGTACCATGTTAAGTCACGAAATGAAGCTCATGAGCCAACTTTGCTTTGAAATGCTCTAGCAGCGATAAGCTTTGGAAAACAGATCTGCTGGGAGGAAGTAGCCACAGTGATAGCAGGGAGCAACAGGATATGACAACTCCAAAATCCATCAGGATTAACTGGAAAACCAGGGGAGTAAAATAGAGACAAAGCGCCTGCACGTCTTAAAAGGTGAAAGTGAACATGAGTTGTAACTTTATAAGCATCAGCAACCAAAAATAAGTATTGATCTAGCTGTCAATTTTCATCAACATGATAAGGTTATAGGCCTTCTTTTAAAATTAAATAAATAGAAACCACTTTGCACGTGTTCAGCAGAAATGCCAGCCCCAGCTAAGCAAAATTTGCTGCTGCTCCAGGCAATCACAAGGGAGGCACAGAACAAGCTGCTAAGGAGGGAGCAGTTCTGCTCTGGTTCCCCCTTCTGCAGGGCTGCCCCATGGGCCATGCTCCTGCCTGCCTTTGGAAGCTAGCAGCCGGGGAGCGTGGAGGCGACTGGAGGCTCCGCTTTCATGCTATTTCAGTACTTTGAACACAGAAATGTTTGTTTCTTCACTGAGAAGATTTCCTCCCTCTGATAAAAGGATGGCATTAAAGAACAGGGAGAAATGGGAGACAAACAGATTACAGCCCGAATTGTGTTCAGTTACATTGCCCGCCTAGGATCCAGAATGGTTGTTACTTATTTTGTCTGTCTAGAATCTGCTTTTTCAAACTTTTTGTTGTTACATAACCCTATAATACAGGTTTGAATGAGCATAGCTCCTCATCACCACTACTGGAGGTGTCAGTGGACTAGGTCCCAGGATCTCAAACACAGATTCCCAGGGGGTAAGGAATACAAAGTGGGGAAAAAAGGACCAGTGGAGCCTGGCTTGTACTCCCACAGACACAGGGTAAGATTCAGTTGCCTTAAAGGAGAACTTTCCCTTTCGGAGATTCCTTGACTCCTTTACAGGAAGCCTTTCACCTTCAGCAAAAGCAGCAGTGATCATGTCATTGAAGATTACTTTGCAACTGCTTGGCTGTGTGAGAATATCAGTGCTTTAAAATACTTAAAGTTTTCTTCTTGTAAGATATACTTATGTTCACTGCAATGCAAGTTAAAAAACAAACGCCTGATAGACTTACGCAAAGCTGAAAGCCCAGGGAAGATAAATCACCTCCTGCTGTCCTCTTACTTGGTCATACCTTGTGAGTTTGGACTCGGTAATCCAACACTCCTCTTTGCACCACTGAGCTTAGGCTTTCTGATTTTCCTCTTATATTTAATTTGGACAGCTCCTAAATGATCCCGAAATGCCATCTTGCTAGATCTCAGACCTGAAACCAAGGTTAAAAAAAAAAAGCTTATCTCTTTGATCTTGTTCACTTTCATTCCCTGTCTCCCACCCAACTTTGTTAACAATTGGTTTCTTGCTTCACAGCTGAAACATCGGTGACTTAAGTGAGATGTATTATTTTTAGATATCTTTGTGTGTCTTTTCAGTATGGTGAGATATAAGTAGGTCCCTGTCAAAGAATAACATGCAGCAAGCAGCCGGTTAGTGTTTTATCTCCGTAAAAGCCATGTAAATTTGCCCCAATTCTATTGACATTTAACCCGATCCTTTCCCTTGAACACACTGCAGGAGGGGCTATGTTATATCCAATTGCTGATAAGATGAAGCCTGATTTATCATTGTTCTGCATCACTGGATGTTGCACAGAGTTACATCAGGGTGCCATGTATGAACCCACGCGCTATGCTGCTGCAAAAGATTGCACCGCTGCAAGGCATGCTGAAGAAACTCACCACGCCGACACAAAATCCAAACACTGTGATTTGATTTGGGGGCGTTTAAGCATTGATCTTGTGCTATCTGGCTTGACTTCGGAAAGCAGCCCAGAGGAGTCACGGACAAAAATCTCATTTGACGTTAGTGTCATCCGGACCCGCAGACCCTTGAGATTGTTGGAACACCTGGCCTGTGTCAGTACTACAGTTCGTAATCTAAATAATCCTCCAGGTAAATTACTAGGTGCCTTTACTCACAAAAGGAGGAACATAATCGTTAGAAGCTTAGTGTTGTGTGCAGATTTCCCATCAACTTCCCCGGGCATAACATGACAGGGATGCTCAGGTCCTTTAACTCACAGGCTTGGTCCATCTTGGCGAAAGGTCCCATCCCTAGGGCAATTTCCTTAGTTCAAATACAAATGTTTAGTGAAGACAAGAGCTCCTAATTTTCATAACTCTTGACGGCCAGTCTTTTCACATGAATTATCAGGTCAAGGTAAAACTCAAATTGCCTTCCCTTCAGAACGTGCAGGACTGATCAAGTAGAGGTGGAGTGGAAGCTGACAAAAATCACAGCAAATTTAGAGAAAAGACAGGCAGAATTGTAGTGCAATTTTTAGATTACTTAGAAACCTCATGTTAAACACCTCCATATTTTTTAAGTGGTAAGAACTCAAATTATAGCATTAAATTACTTTGTGCTGGACTGAGGTGATGGAATTAGTCAACCACAGAAGGAATTTTATAGAAAACCACAGGAATTTTATAGTAAATATTCTACCTATACAATCAGTCTTATTTTACTGTATTAAAATTAAATGCAACATTTAAATGTAAACCAAAGAGATGCTGTATTTCTATTAATAAACTACTTAATGCATTTCCCCCTAATTGTAAATGTATAAATTTCTTATTAAAAAATACTGCAAATTAAATATTCTCTTTTCCTCCTTTATATATGGATGCTTCTGCTGCAAATACTTTTTTGGTAATAACAAACATGAAAAATTTAACAAATAGCTAAGAAATGTGACATTTTGCTATTTTAAAAAACTATTTGGTAAATTCTAGTCATAGAATAAACTACTGCAAGGCAGAAAATCTGCACTTTGGTTAGTTGTGTTTAGAATTTGGATGACTATTACTTCTGGCAATTAAACAAGAACAAAGTGTGAGCTTAAAGAAAATATGAAAATCAGCACTGTGCTAACTTGAACAAAGTTCAATAGCGATTGAAAACCCAAAACTCTCCAAAGGATGTGACAGGAATATCAATGAAGTCACATAGTGACAGCATTTGAAAAAGCCATTAAAGGAAGCAGAAATCAAATCTCACTAGTTCCTGGATCAGTTTGCTTTTAATTAATGAAGCAAACGTTACCGAAAATACTTGATGAATATAGCACATTGGTCAAACTGAAGAAATCTAAACCCGGGTCAGGTTGACCTGTGTCCTCCAGGTAAAACAGACCTCACTTTGGCTTCATTTGAGTCAATAAGATGCTGCCACCACCACAGATTTTTATAAGAGCCGTATTGGGCTCCCACATCAACCACCGTAAAGAACAGAGCTGCTGTGGGGGTAGTTTGTTGGTCACAGTGTACCGAAATCTCCAGTGCTGTAGAGACCTGACAAACTATCTGGCACAGTAGTTATGCCAAAAGCTGGAAACACAAGAGAAGAAAACTATGCTGCTTCACTGACAAATGAGATGTCGCTGGAAGCATCCATAATTCCAACACTCATGACACTGGTAGGTATATTGGCAGTGGCACCCACAGCACTGATGTGGAATGAGAGGAGGGCCTGGGAGGCTTGCAGGTGGTTCTCCCTGTTTTAAGGCTGATAGAATCTCATCTCTAGCATCGCCCCGGGCATATGACAGCAAAAATCTAGTTTATTCAGTTTCCTGTTTGGCTGGAGCTCTCTCAAACAGCCTTTGTCTCTTGGAGCTAAATCTCTCAGTTGGTGTCTTCCTGAAGAGGTCACTGCCTTCCTTTCTCAGAATCAGATCTCCACTTATGGAACTTACGGAACTCCCTTAAATGGTTATGGGTTCAGCCGGTCCAAGTAGCCTGATAGCACAATAATGTTGAAAGTTAAACAACTGCAAAGAAGAGTCATGTTTTGTGCTGGATACTATGCATGGGTTTTAAGAATAGAACATTTTATTAATTTTGCCAGGACAACATATGTGATCTGATCCACCATCAAAGCCTAATGGAATTAAGGAGGCCTTGAAGGACAGCATCGACTCTGATAAATCACCGTTATTAGGAGATTGATAGGATTTATTTATAGAGCAATGATCCGACGCCCTCTTTTCCAGCTTTATTTCAACAACTCCTAAACACAGTGGAAGGGACGGGAGTAGCTGAAAGCTCAGGCATAGAGCCTCATAAAAAATGAATAACTGTGAAGCTGTGGTGAGGCAGGAAAAAGACGGATTGCATAAGAAAAAGGGCAAGGAACATGACTTGTTTAAATGAGCTTCCTCTCAACAGGAGGACAAGTAATGGGTGAAACTAGGTGAACCATTTAAGATGGAAAAGTAGAGTATATATAATTAAATCATATACATCTTTTGCAGGTGATGTCAAAACATTGTGTCAAATCCTGCTTTGGCCAAATAGCTGCATAACAATGCATTTTCTAGCGTCCCCCTGGCAGAACAGCTTATGAAATTCATAGTGGTTTAGTAGAATAATTTGCTTCACATCACCATCCAAGCTGGCATTAATATAAACAGCAACTTGCTGAACTACTACAACTCTACAAATAGGTTTCAGGCTGGAGGATATTCATTTAGGGGTGCAACATCCAATAGACGGCTGCAAATAGAATGATTTAAAGCCTGTGCCCTTTAACTACCCAAACAGGACACACAGCAATATTCTTACAGAAATTATTGAAATCTTGATTGAAACTGAAGGCCCAGATTTCAAAACGAAGCAGCTGCATGTAAAGCCAATGACAAGAACATCTGTGCAGATAGTAGACTGTTTTAACTGTGCAAAAGTACAGGCTGGTCTAAAGATTTTACAAGAGATGGAGTGATGTCTTTGTCAGTTACCCATCACTCTCTGATTATTCTGTGAACAAATGGTAACAGTAAGGACTACGGTACAATCACCAGGCATTTGAACGGGGATTTGCAAACCTGGAGATCTGGTTTTGTAAACAGTTTGAAGTTCTGTCACAGACCATGAAAGATAATCCTAGAAACAATTCATGGCTTTGCTGTCAGCCACAATTGTTACTGCACTGCTGTCCTCCCTTTAAATGACACGGCATTCCAGTCACCTAACAGCAACACTTTGAGACAGTCTGTAAAGCAAACAGGATGCATGAATGTCCTGTTTGAGTCAGAACAGAACTAATTCTGTTCAGTCATTTCACCTCTCAGCTCAGTCTCTCCTAAGTCACTGCACTGTCTGAAGGTAACAGCACATTTTTGCAGACAGTGTCTGCTCTAGAAGTGATAACGCTTGATCTTTACAGTCACTGCCAGGGGTTGGGATGCAGAAAGGCTCTTGCTTAGACTTGCTCCTGTGCAGACCAAGGTCACTGCTCAATCCTGTGTACCACAGTAGGGGTGCAGTAAGTTAAAGGCTGCACCTGCGGGGAGCAGCGGACAGGACAGGTGACCCTACACTGACCAACAAGGTGTTCCATCCCATAGACGTCATATTCGGTGTAAAGCTGAGGGATCACAAGGGCTAAACCCTCTTCTTCAACAGCCACTGTCTGAGGAGGACTTTGTCTGTTCTACCTTCCACTCCAATCCGTACATCCCTGAAGCCAGTTCCAGAATCCAGCTCCTGAATCCAGTTCCTGCCTGCCACTGAGTCCAGTCTGGGCCTTCCCCAGTGCCTGGCCCAGAGCATCATTGGTGACTGTGACAAAATTGCCATGAGAGGGGTTGGGTTCAGTGTTGGCATTGTATATAATTGTATGCATTTCATTTTATTGTTATTATTTTCATTAAAGCAGTTTTAGTTTTCTTTTTCAATCCGTAAGTCTCTCTCCCTTATTCCCTTTCGCTTCCCTTTTGAGAAGGGAGAGGAAATAAAGAGCATCTGTCATTTGTCTAGCCCTAACACTTGACAATGAATTACAAGGTATGTTAGAAAGCAGTCAAGGCTGATTGTCAACAGAAAAGCAAGCCTGACAAATTAGAAGGCTGATTCAGGTTTTGTTTCCTTCTCTTAACTTCGGCCAGTCAAGGATAGGGAGTCTCCTGGTGTATGTTTTTTAAGCAGAACAAGAATACAGGTAGATGGCTTATGAATGCAGTAATGGCAGTGACTATAAACCAGACACTATATATGACTTTTTGCACTAATTTGAGCTAATTTGAACTCACTAGATAATTGAATGAAAATTAAATGTCTGTTCGGTCTCCACATAAACTAGCTCAGAGGATTCAGTTCAATTCCTAGTGTTAAGTCTCAACCAGCAATAAACAGAAAACTTAACAGAAAACAGATGACTTGCTGCTTCTTTTATCTCCTCCCATCCTTAAAGCACTATAAAATGTAAACTCAAGGGAAATCTTATAAATCTTTAAGTCCAGACACTGCCTTGGTTTTTCTTAGCTGCCCAGCTCTCCTCAACCTCACCCTCATAAGTGTAGTATCCAGCCATAGCAATCAAGAAACCTGAGACCACCAAAAGATCTAAGAAAGCTCCTAAAATCCCCCATCTCCTAAAATACAGTTACTTGACTTCAAGCAAAAAAATTAGCCCTAGCTTTCCTGAGATAACAGTATGTCACCGGAGCTTTACCACAAACTTAACGGAATTTAATCATGGCAACATGACATAGTAATGGTTTCAGGTTATTTGAAGATCACAGCTTCAATATCCAATAGACGGATGAAAAATTAGGATATAACAATTAATACAAAAATATCTCTCTTCTAGTATCTTATCTCCTATGAGCCAAAAAAAGGGCAAACAGATCATCCTAAATCTCAAAGGAGTCAAGTTAGAATTGAAAGGCAGATTGTTTGATTTATCTAGGGGTCAAAGGAATTGCTGCTGTTCTCTCATTACCTACTCTAATGCACAGTGCTTACTATAAAATATCAGCTGTTTTCTTGCAGCATTATAAACTTTTGTATCGCAATGTGGAGGAACGTGTGGATTAATTGCTGAGATCTGGAAAATAAATCATTTTCATTTCTGTGCTATTAGATTTACCCGAAGGTGAACTGCTCGATGGAGCTGACATCAGAGTCTTCACGTTGTTTTGTTTTCAATTTACAAGGCACAACCAAAATGAACATGTATCCTGCACTAGCTACATCTCAAACTACTTTGCACTGTCTCTCTTGGGTCTAAATCCCTCAGCAGTTCTGCAAATAAAATGTCTTTTAAAAAAAGACCACCTGAGCAAGTTAAAAGCCTCTTAAAGAAACTTGCCAGTCAGGCAGATGAAAACAAACCCATTTAATTTGGCTCCGAGTAGAAACACCACTCCCTAGGAGCTGCCAGCTGCAAAAGCAGGCAAAGTGAGGCAGTGATTTCCTGGGATATACACACACATGCACATCCCCTGGCACCCAATAGCTGCCAGCCTGGGCTGGGCACAGGCTCCAGCCCCCCAGAACAGCTCACCTGCACTCAGACATCATGGTTGTCCCCATCCCTACAAACATAACAGGGCAAAGGATCACGTAGAGGGTGAGCAGGATGGTGAAAAGGAGGAGTGGAAGAAGACAGCCTTTGCCACCAGGGACACAACGGTCTGTATGTCCCCAGGTGAGGATGCGAAGCTTGGACACAGCAGAAGGCACTGCTGTAGGTATGGGGGTGTGTGTCCGTGCTACACATGCACAGTCGCACCCCAGGGGGACTTCTGGGGCCCCCATTCAATCCCAGCCCTGACTGCAAAGTCCTTCCTTCCACCACCTTCTCTGTGCCTGCTGCGTCCTCCCTGCCCTGCATGGCTTTGTTGCTTGCAGGGAGAACAAGGTGTTCTACAGCCAGAAAAATGTCACCCACCATTGTTTGCCAGATCCAACCGCTGCTAAGCAGCCCAATCTTAACTTCTCCTCCGGAGGGGAGAAGGTGGAAAAGTCTACTGTCTTCCAGGGGGCTAAATTTGCTATATATTTCTTTAGGGGAAAAAAGCAGATAAAGTGAGTGGAGGTTTTCTCAGCTGTGGCACCTGTGGGTTGGGTCCAACAGCAAACAGCCATTTTCTTTCTGTCTAGTTACCACTTTTCTTTTTTTTAGCTTCATCTCTATCATGTTTTTTGCAACTAGGGATTTCTTTCCTAGTTCTTTGTCCGTTGTAGGAACTATTTTGCTGCCTGGGCAGTCAGCCAACCCTTGTAACTGCAGAAGAAATCTTTCCTGATTTACTCCTACAGACCTTCATGAATATTCTTCGAAATGACATGCTGCTTTATTAGACTTCTGAATTATTAGCAGTTCTTAAGTTAAGATAATTCCTTGTTAATATTGTTTTGACTTTGTTTTATGATTGCGTCTGGCTGAGGGTAACGCTTGCAGGTACTGTCTTATCTAGTAGCTTCTTTATGCGTTGCAGTAGATGTATTTTATCTTGGATAAATACCCTACGCGTAATTGTTCTCTTTTCCAAACTAAGAAGGCTCAACTTTGGAAAAAACAGAAAGAAAAACAAGGTTCTAGTTTCCAATTTTTTAAGCCTGGTAATTCTTTGGTTCCTTAGAAGCTCACGTACTGCCCTGCCACAGGTCCTATCATATGGGCGCTTTCCATCTTAGTTTCTGGAGTCTGCCTAGCCCTCATTCTTTCTGTTCTTTTTCTTTTCTTCCATTATGTTTGCATGGTTCTCTCTCATCCCAGTTTCTCACCAATCTCCTCACACCCCCTCCCTGCTGCCAGTGCTGGCATGTCCTTGCTTTCTTGTAGCCTTTGGCATACCTTGTCTTATCAGTTGAATATACTGTCCAGAAAGCTCCTGGTGTGGAAGTCTGGCAGCTGCCAATGTGCTGCTGCCAATGGAGTTAAAATTGTATCTACAGTTTGCCAGGGAGTATGGGCAGATGAATCACATCTCTCAGTAGATCTCATTAGCTAACGAATACTGTCAAGGGCTACAAGCATCTATGGCATTTAATAAATCACACTGCATGTAAGCCTAGCTTCTTAGCTGGTATAAACTGCCAGTACTGTTAGCACTGGATGAAGACTTTGACCATTTACTTTTCTGTCCTTTTTTCATCTTTCTGCAGAAGCTAGAGTTTAAGATAGGATTGAGTTTCTCTTTAATTAGCATTTCATTTGCAATGTGATCTTGATTAGTGAGGAGCTATGGGGATTTTCAGTTAGACTTATCAGATAATCTATCCTGATACAAAGCCATCAGATAATCTGTCCTGATCTGCTATATAGTTTCATAAGGCTTGTTACAGTCAAGCTCCTTGACTTGAGTTTGATTAGCATGTATCTTCAGAGAGGCACCCAGACTTCATTTAAAAATGAAAAATCTCCTGTTTCTCAGGGTCATTTGTGCCAACAGTGAATTATTTTCATGTAAAAAACAACACAAAACAAATCCCAGCTCTCTCCTCTCTAACCAGTATTTATTTAGCTGAAGTCCTCAGCCTTGATCCTTGTTATGCCTCTCCTAGCTTGGCTGAAGAGTCTTTTAGTACCTAATATTTTGTCTCCAAGAGGGTACGTACATAATGTACATATGATCTCACTGTCTTTGAAATACATTCAACTCCTTATGATAACTTTTTCTGAGCATTTAATCACTATCTGTACTATTTTCAACATTCATCTTGATGCAAGGACATTTAAAAGACTGATGTGATCAATTCCAGAATATGCAATGGAAGTAATTCTCAACCTTTTTAGAATGGACTTTTTCCCCTCATTTTATTGTCTTTTTCTTGCTGTACACATTGATTCCTATCTAGAGTAATAAGGAGATATATAGCACAGGCAGTTTCCACAATAATAAAACAGACTAAACTCTTGAAATCACGGCCACAGAAGAAGGATTACTGATAATAATGTAGTTTAAAGGAATGCTGGCAGAAAAACTTCCTCCTCCGTGTTACTTCTGTATTCCATTGGGCATGTGGACAGTCCAAGGACAAAGCTTTTAGTTCTTCAAGCAACTTGCTGGGTACTGCTGAACGAACAAGTTAATCTTATTTTTTTCCACCTTTTAAATAGCACATTGAGATTTCCTAGTACTTTTCTGGAGATAATTTGAACACGCATTACATATCAGTGCCCTAAAAATCTGCTGAACATTTAAATAAATATAGCGAGGTGCATGTTTCCAACACGTGTACACAAAGGAAAACCAGCCTTAAAAAGAGTGGTTTGAGAGGAGCACATCCGTACATGTTATTCCAACGAGACTTGCAAAGAAGAAACTTTATCCAAGACTCTGCTTCTACCACCTCGAAGGAGCTAAACCTACAGCAGGCAACATACCTAAGTCCAAAACCACTTCTTCTGTCTCCTTGTGTTAATTCTTACTTCCCCTGGTATCTTCCCTTCCAGCAGCATTTGTTAATATTTCATTTAAGATTAGCCTGTTCAATCCAATGATGGCCAGATATCACTGTCAGTTAATGAGAAGGTCCCTGAAGACAACCACTCATGATGTGCCCAAATAATGTGTGATTTAGTGCTGTAAATATGACAACAGCTATGTCACAAACTGCAGCAGGAGCTATGTGGCAGAATCACAAAAATCTGCTTCCAGATCTTCTGGGCTTGGCTTCACTAAATGTTTGAAGAATGTCTGATGAGGATTTCTGTTAACACACAGAGGACAGAATAAGTGAGATAAACCACAAATGAACAGGTAACATATATGACATTTTAAACAGATTATCTAAGCTCATATTTTTAAAATAGCCAAGGTCAGTGCTTAACTTCTGAAACACAGTCATGAATTTAAAATGAAATAACACAACCTGAGATAAACACTGCTGACATGACCCTGGGGTTGCAGGAAGAGGATGTTCCTTTATCTCTTTCATCAGCAAGCCTCTTGACAGTGTGAATGTGAGCAGCCAGCTAGTGTACCCAGGCTTTCTGAAGCACTAAGTAAACACAAATTTAAGTCTACAAAGGAATTGGATAGAAACACAATTCTTTACCGCACAGCCTGACCTGTTGTATGGGGGGTTATTCTCCAGTAAAGGCTGAAGAATTGTGCTAGACCATAAAGACTCCCCAAAACAAAGTTAACTTTTGTTTTTTAATATGTATTTGACCCATTTCTCAGTGAGCACTGGATTATGGTAACTTTTAGCAGAGCTGTCCCCCAAATACCAAACACGGCCATAGGCCCCAAAGCCCACGGCACTCCCGACCGCTGCGTGAAGCGCCCCGCTTTCGGCCCAGTTCCCCGCAGGCGGCGCTCGTAGGAGGCGGCTTCAGCGGGGACGGCCCCAGGCCGCCCCCTCCCTTCTCTCAGTGGTGAACAGTCTGCTGAACAGCCTGCCCGCCAGCTACCGCCCCGCCGAGCCGAGCCAGGCCTCGGGCAGGGCCCCAGGCAAGACCTGCTCCCGCGGGTGTGTGACCGCAGTGGTGCGTCCCGCTCGCCGGGAGCGCTGAGAGAGGCGCGGCGGGGCTACCCGCGGGCCGCCACGGCCCTGCCCGACTCAAAGCCCAGCCCATCTCCGGGCAGAGCTTCCGCCTCGGCTACAGCGCATGCGTATTGCGGCCCATGAAGTCCGGTAGAGGCCCGCCCGTCTCCTGGCAGAGGAACGCCGCCGCGGGCGGGGCCTGGCGGGCGGCGCGCGTGCGCGGGGCGGGGCGGGCTGCCCGGTTCCGGCGGGGGCGGAGCGGCGGCGAGGCCAGGCCAAGCCAGGCTTCGGTGGCGGGTGCCGCGCCATGCGTGTCTGATAGAGTGCGGCGGAGGTGGAGGGTCGAGCCGCAATGAACCTGCGCGGCTTGTTCCAGGATTTCAACCCCAGGTGAGGGTGGCCCGGCGCTTAACGGGCGGCCTCGGGCCGCGCCGCCTTGTCAGGCCCCGCTCGGCGGGCCGCTGCCGGTCCGCACGGTGGTGGAGCGGTACCTGGCCCGGTCTCGGCAGCTTCCTGCCCCAGTGTAGCGCTGCTGTTGGACGGAGGCTCCCCTCCCCCGCGCCGGTAGCGGGACGCGTCCGGAAACGGCGGCGCGGCGGGACTCGAACTGCCGTCGGGACGAGGCGGAGCCGGCAGCGAGGAGCGCGGGGGGAAGAACCGTCGAGCCCGGCGCTGCAGCCCGTCCCAGCCCCACCCGCGGCAGAGCCGCTCGGCGCGGTGGGTCGCCTTGGGCGAAAACCGGCTTCGGCAACGTTAGCCCGGGAGCGCAGTGGGGAGCGGCGCCGGGCCGGTCAGGAGCGGCGTTGGGGTGTGTGATCCTTGAGCGTTTCAACGGAGCTCAGCCTCGGGTGGTCTTTCCGCGCGGCGCGAGGAAACGCTCCGGTACAGGCGGCTCGGGTGGCGTTTCGGACGCGCTGCTCCCAGGTTTCCTTCCCAGCGCCCGCGGGTGTCGGTACGTGCTCCCCTCGGCTGGCTCCCGGTCAGGGTGGCTGTGAACGCGGGCATCCGTCGTCTGGCTTCCAGACCAAATTCCAGTCACCTTTTTTGTTTTATTGTGTAACTTTCTCAGATTACTCCAAATCTTATTCTGCTTTTTGAATTTTTCAGTTTGATGATTTGGAGTATAAAGCTTTATACTGGAAAGCAAAGCTGCCTCACACTCTGACACAGGCAGGTAGGGTACGGTAAGGACTCATTTTTTGCAGATGTGAAGGCATTGCAGTTAACAATCCTAGTCTAGACATGGAGAATCGCTGATGGGGATTCCTCATTCTGGGCTCTCTTACAATTAATGGGATGATAGTCACTACAGCTGTCTTGCCAAGCAAGCACGGATGCACGTAACTTTTAAAGAAGCTAACAGAATGAGTTGAATTTTACTGGTTTTGCTGTTACCATTTTAAGACGACAGAATAAAGGCCTGCAAGCAACTTGTGCAGGGTGGCATGAAATACTGAGAGCCCTGGAAAAAAACTTGCTTGTGAAAGAGGCCTTACATGACTGTGGCTATAAAAAGCAGTGTTCAGCTGGCAGTTTGGACAAACGGAAGGGTAACCAGTGCTCCGGGAAACGCGTTGTTGCGGAGAGGTTGAAATAAACAATTTAAATATGTGTGGTAGGAAGTAATGGAAAAGTAGGAACAGAAGTTCCAGATGCTTATAGAGTTTTGTTACCGCTAAGCAATGCTTGCAGCTTATTTGGGTACTTGCAGCTTATTTGAGTGCCATCTAACTGCTGAATGAGCAAGCTGAATGTTGCACTTGTGCAGATAACTTAATCTTGGATGTTTTGGCATTTACTGGAACGTTTTACTTCTGTATTTTTTGAGGAGGCAGGAGAAGTATAAGTGACACAAATATTGAATGTTGGAAAAGCATGAATGGTTTAGAAAGCTGAGTGATCTCTTTGTTGCTGTGAAGAGTGACAGTTGTGTTGTATCATCCTGCACTAAGGTATTTTCATCAAGTGTGGGAGGAGATGCTGACATAATAAAACTGCTTTTTCTCTTTAAGGGGCAGCTGAGGCACTTGTTCTGAACAGAGACAAAGCAGCTTGATATCTGAATGAGGCAATGCTGACCTAATGAATGTTTTATTGTGTGATGACAGTGAAAGTGGATAGTTTGAGTTGTGATGTTGGAGTAAGGGGAGTATTCCTGACTGCTGCTTTAGTCTATAGCAAGTACTTACCCTGTTCCTTAGGTTATTCAAGTTATGTAATTACTTCGAAGAAGTGGTGTGGAAGCCTAATTACATGTTTTAGAAAGCAGTCCCTGATCTTCTGGTGAGTGGGTGGGTGACTTTTTCCCTTCCTGTAGTGAGAGGACAGCATGTGCTATGTAATTATTTTGTCTGATTTTTGGTGGGACAAGCAGTGGCTGTGCCACTGCTGTCAAGTGTCCCAGATACATTTATTCGTTCTTAGGGTGACTAGTTTAAAACAATTACGTTACAAACTTGTAGGCACCATCCTCTGTATTCCAGTCACTGTATAATCAGTAACTTTGTAAAAAGTTTAGGTTGTGGGTGGTTTTTTCTATAATGTTGCTTTTTTGTAACTGAATGTAAAAAATAATAAAAAAAAAACCCCTCCCAAACCTCTGGAGTCGGCCTTACTGCACTGTTCTTACTCTTCGGTTCAAAATAGTGTGGATGAAGTTACATCAGTTATGTAAGTTAGTTTTGCACATCAAGCACTGTCTCATTTGATTTGTATGAATGAATGCATTTTCCAAACCATGTGCTATTCTATTTCTCAGCCTCTGCTAACACAGCTCCTGGCTGGATCCTCGGGGGAGGGAAGTATGGGTGGTCTCCGTTCAGCAAGGCTGTCCTGCAAGAATGCTTCTGAGGTGTTCTCTTGAAGCCATGGTTTGATAAGTGAAAGAGATGACGTATGCTCTATTTTGGATTAAATATTTAACTCTTCAGAACTGACTTGAGTCTTTGCAAAAAAAGTTTGACAGGCGCTTTGTGTTAGGAAATGTCTGGATTAAATTTCAGCTGTGACTAGTTTTCCTGTTCTCTACAAAGTTCATGTTAAGTTTCCCACCTTAATTTCTGACTCTTTATTTTTTGTGTGTGTGTTTTACAGCAAATTTCTTATATATGCCTGCCTGCTGCTTTTTTCCGTGTTGCTCTCTCTACGTCTGGATGACAAAATTCAATGGAGTTACTGGGCTGTGTTTGCTCCAATATGGCTCTGGAAGTTAATGGTGATTGTTGGTGCCTCAGTGGGAACAGGAGTATGGGCCCGAAACCCGCAGTATCGGTAAGTTGAGGATATTTATTTTGCAAAACAGAGGGACAGAACGTGTTTTCTGTACTGAATCCAATTCATATATAGGTTTTTAATGACATGAGATAGAGCATCCAGAAGGTTTGTTTTCAACAGAGTTAAAATAATTGTCATAACCTATTGTGTATGCAAACAGCTTTATGCAGCTACACGTGACTTAATCCCAGTTGCACCATTTTATCACAAGCTTAAAGGAGATTGTCCATGGGAAGCTGAAACTTCTCATGAAGTGCCGTTTTGCACTTTCTGGCAGAACACTGGCAATTCCTCGCTTTAGTATGAGCTGTACAGAAATATGGAATCTTCATATGTAGTAGGAATATACTATATTTAATAGGATTATTTTCTAAATCAATTTCCTGAAATGTGCATATAATGGCAGTGAACATATGGATGAATATTCAGCAATTCTCAAATACGATGTTAACATTGAGAATTTTTTTTCAGATTTTAGTTGAGTTTCATAACCAATATTCAAGTAGTTCAATACACTAATACAGGCAAACATGTAACATTTTCAAAGTCACGTTTGTGGGAACAAATTCTGCAAATTCCTTTTCATTTTTGTCCAAGTTGTTTAACATTGACATTTTAATTGCCAGCCCAGGGTAGAATAACTTGGAGACCTTTAAATACATCAGTGTTTACTGTTTTGGGAATCCAGTAAGATGTGAATTTGAACGTGCTGGGGAAAAGAAAAACTACCTTAAATGAAGTGCAATAACTTCAATCCTCTTTTTGATGGACAGTGAATATGAAATGAAAAATTTTGTGCACAGGTCTCATTATAATATACTGTAGGGTGTGGTTCAGGTCTTGTTTGGCCCTTCTAATAACAGTTCTTCTGGGGACAAGGTGTATTTTCTCTGTGTGCTGTTGTTTTACAGGCATTTTACTTTTTAGTAATAGATAATACTCTGTGCCAATATGCTGAATTTGGTGAATAAAGAAATTCTGAGCAAAGATGTTGACTCAATGAAAGCTGGTGCAGGAACCAGATGGATAATTTTAGACTTATTTCCCAACAGCCTGCAGGATACTGGACTGTTTATGTAGCAGCAAAGGAATCCTGTTTTATCTGCACAGCTATGGAATGCCTAGAAAATTTTCAAGTTCTAAAAATCCCTCTGCCCCCTTGGAGTAACATACTTTAAGGTGCAGCTTTAAGGGCAAGAAATCTGGTTACATCATCAGGAATATAGTTTACTAGTGGCTCTTTGGGCATAATGTATGTGTGCAGTTATTCAAAACAAGTGTTAACTTTCTGAACCTTGAGAGTTGTAAATGAAGTCTCTTAGGATGTTTGCAGGACTGTGCTTTCCTCTTGACAAGGAAACTGAATGCTTCCTTCTCTTTTCAGAGCAGAAGGAGAAACCTGTGTGGAGTTCAAAGCTATGCTCATTGCAGTGGGCATCCACCTCCTGCTGCTGATGTTTGAAGTTCTGGTGTGTGACAGGATTGAAAGAGGAACCCATTTCTGGCTTCTGGTCTTCATGCCATTATTCTTTGTATCTCCAGTGTCAGTTGCAGCTTGTGTGTGGGGATTCCGACATGACCGGTCTCTGGAGGTAACGCTTCATGCTTATGTGTCAAGTGTGTGGCAATGCGAGACTCTGCGTCACTTCGGGTACAGGTTGTCTCTCAGGAAAGTGTGGTAGGGATGACTGCATCGGTTGAATTCATTGTTTGCACTGACCTGCTACAGTGAAACATCGGGATTGGGAATAGAATTTTTTTCTAATATCATCTGGTTTGTTTTTTTTCAACTGCCAAATTGCTGCATGTTTTAAACCTGCCTTTTTATTATTGAGTGTTAAAAACTCAGCACAAACTCTGCATATGGACTAAGACTGGACACTGAAATGGAAATTACTGAAGAAGATTGAAGGGATAATAAGCACTGTCTCTAGGCAGAGTTAAACTTGCAGAGCTCTAGATAATTGGGGGTGAAAATTTCTTACTATCCCAGTGCGTGTGCTTAATCTTTAACTCAGGAATGCATAAAACAGAGGAGTTTTTTGTTTTCTGCCTCTCTCTTCTTTCCTCTCTAACTCGCTCTGTTTAGTTGTGGAAGAACTTCACAAGGATTCTCAACATCTTCCCACAGCTGCGGCATTTTGCAATACATGTAGAATTCTTTTTTTCTTTTTTGCTATGACCTCAAACCACCCCATGACCATTAGAAATCTGATTTTTTTAGATGATGTTCAGCCTTTTCAGTTTTTTTCCCTTCAAAGGAATATTTCTCTAACATGAGCATAAGCCAGCTTGATCTCGAGGGAGAGAAACATCTTTGGAAAGTGGTTGTTAGGATGGCTGGTAAACCGATACCTTAAATTGTTGGTTTAGAATTTAATTTTGCGGAGTCTAGTCACAGTTAACCATTCCAAAAGGTGAAGTTTGCGTAGAAGTACTTGCCCTCTACTGGATGATGCTTGATTACCCATTGACTGACAGATGACTGCAGAGCTGCTAAGTACTGGAAGGAAAAAATGGAATCCACTCACCCCTAAAAGGCATCAGTTGTCTCGAAGAAAACAAGTGACGCAGTCAAACTGTCCACTCTTTTTTTTAATGAACTCTTTTGTCACCTTCACTTAGTGCCGTTCTACTTTCTTTTCTTTTTACTCTGGGAAGATTTCATTATTTCCCATTCATTTGCTAGAAACAAGAGGGACCTGTCTTTAATCCAGGATTTATAGCAATTGATCCTCTGAGGTTTTTATTTTCCTTCCTATTTGCTCTTGCAGTTTTCCAGTTGCTTGGCCTTATGCTTGAGTGGGGGATTTTGTGGTGGTTTATTCCTTTGAGAAAGCCAGTGGTACAAAGCTATTGTAAATGTAGTTTTCCAGTCTTTTTGAGGTAACCTGTAGTTCAACAGTGAAGATTTCAGTGCAGTCTCTGAAGTGGGGCAAGTGCCTGCTGCCTGTTGCATTTTTGACCCCCCGTACTGTGTATTTCAGAGGCATTTATCCAAGAGGTCATAGTGCACAGTCCTGTATGTTAGTGAAAAGGAGCATGTAGTGTCTGCCTTCTGAGGAACATCACATTGCAAAGATGCTTTGCATCCCTTTGGGTTTTTTAAAAATGGAAAACATTTCTAACTCGCACTCAAAGAGCATCCGTTAGTCTTTTCAGATAACAATTCTGTTTGATCTTGAAAAATTCTTATCCCTGCCCGTAAACTTTCAAAACAGAACCTTGCCAGGTGTGATGGTGTTTCATTGTGTCACTTTGTTCCAGCTAGAGGCAAACTTTTTAAGTATAACTGAGGGGTAGTTCTCCTAGTGGCAAATGGGACATGCAAAAAGCTTTCGTTAAGAGTTTTAATGAGAAGTACTGCTTTGCTGTATTATCTGCATAACCAAGTGTCTTCAGTGTCATTTCAAGTATCTCTCAATTCTCCAATAAATTATTGAATTGGGATGTCATCTTCCACTACTTGATGTATTTCTTTACTCCACCCCCAGATAGAGCTGGGACTTTTAAACCTTTTTTCCATCTGATTAGTATGATGGTGCTTTCTCTCATCCCTCTAGTAAGTGTTGCAGGTAGGGCTTTTATTTTATTTTTCTTAAATACCAGGAAGGTCTTTCCTCAGGAGACAGCTGCCTCTACAGTCACTTTGCTGGGATCACATCCTCCCAAATTCAGGGATGCTTAGTAATACCTAATGTAAATGAAAATTTTGTTCCCTAGTGCAGTGCATGGAGTCAGAAAAGTCCTTTGACAGGTTCTTTGGTTATCTTGGAAATCATTCTATCATGCTAAGAGCTAACTAATGTGTTTTCTTTTTCTAGCTGGAAATCTTGTGTTCAGTCAATATTCTACAGTTCATATTTATTGCACTCAGACTAGATGAGATCATCAGATGGCCATGGCTTGTACGTAACAAGTGTTTGCTTCTTATCCTTGTTTAAATGCTGAATTTAAAGATATTTACTGTAGGGGACAGTTCATGTATGATCAGAGTCCATGATCACGGTTTTGCTTGCTTAACAACCTTTCACTGAAGGTCTGGCATTTCATCCAGTGGTCATGGGAATCTGAGGCTGCGCTTTGGGCATTTCATCCTTGGGGCAGAGGGATGCACCATCAACTGCAATGAATCTCTGATTGGTTGTTAAAAGAGAAATCCTAACTAAAAGTTTCCAGTGGGAACTCTAAACTAGCCATGATCATGACTGGCGCGTTAGGGAATGCGCTGGTAAATATGGAGTGCTAAATAACTAGTTTTCTTTGGTGTGTTACCATGCATGTAAAGCCACATGTTGTGCAAGTGTGGTCACCATCCAAACTGCTGAGATATCCTGTCCCAAGTGCCTTTAAAATACAAAAGTGCTGTTTCTGCGTCTGGGTTTTTGTAAACTACCATAAAACTCATAATCTGGCATGATTGAGACTGTCCTTTCTATTTTGCAAAACCCAAGAGAAGGATCTACTTAAGAAACTGTTTCAAGGAAGGTGTCCAGTGTAGAAAAGACTTGCCAAAATCAATTTCAAGTACTGTTTGAGCCCATGTAAAATCACAGAAGCCTTTTATTAAAGTTGAACTTCATGGACTTAATTTTAAATTGTTTCAACTTGCTGGGGTTTACAAAGCTGACTGAGGAATCCCAAAGAGCTGGTACGGCTTGCAACAGTGGACACCATTTGTGAAGCTTTTCCATTAGAGATTATATTAGTTAAAAGAGCATTACACTTCAGTTTCTTTTTCTTTTTTAGACTTTATGTGTAGACTTGCTTTGTTTAAAAAAACCCCACCTCAAACAAACTGATAAAAAGGTATGACTGCTGCAGGGAGGAAAGCAGTTAATTTCTTTTTCTTTCAGGTTGTTTGTGTTCCCCTGTGGATCTTGATGTCCTTTCTGTGTCTAGTGGTGCTCTACTACATTGTATGGTCTGTTCTGTTCTTGCGCTCAATGGATGTAATTGCAGAGCAAAGGAGGACACACATCACTATGGCTGTCAGCTGGATGACAATTGTAGTTCCGCTGCTCACGTTTGAGGTAGGAAAAAGCGTAACGAGTTGGACGTACCTTGGTTTTTTTTCAGCGAGTAATGAATGTTATTCTCTCTTCTTTTCATCTTATTAAAATGAGAATACTGCTTTTTGTTTGGAATAAAATAGTAACAGCCAGTAGGGAAGAGAACCAAAGATCCAATGTTTCTTTGAAGTTTTTTTTGAGTAAAATACACATCACACTGGAACCGTAACTACATGTTTCTGTGGAGGCCATTCTTCTTCACAGATGTGTGAAGTTAAAGATCCGAGGTCAGTATATGTTTTAAGAAGCTTGAAAGTAGGTATTGCAATTAAACTGATATTGTCTGGTTTTTCTCCATTTAGATCTTACTCGTACACAGACTGGATGGGCATAACTCCTTTTCTTTCATACCCATATTTGTTCCTCTCTGGCTTTCACTGATAACTTTAATGGCAACAACATTTGGACAAAAAGGAGGGAATCACTGTAAGTATTTAAAAAATCATTGAAACTCCAGGCTTTAATTTGTTAAGACTTTATTTTGAAAAAAGGCTTTTTTTTTTGTATATTCTCTTATGAAAGAATTCAGATGTGTCTGCTACTGTTTTCAGGTGATTTTAGTAAGTAACTGAACAGTTTTTATAGTGCCTCTTTTTTTTTTTTTTTTTTTCCTTATTCCTATGCAAGCATGACTTCTGCTTGGACCAACTTGATCTCAATGGGATTTTAATTGTAATTTTGCCTTTCATCCTTCCTTATTTCCATGGGTTTCATTCCCACGGGACCTGACTGGATCTTTCTACTCTGGGTTCTGAAAATTGTGTAGCACCTCCCATTTTTAATTAGCATTTGTCTGAGTAGCCTGACCTAGTGTTCCCTTTCCTCTTTGGCCAAATAGTGCTCTGGGCTGCTTAGCTGGAACTTCAGTGGCCTGAGTCACCCATGTAGCTTTAGGGCTTTTATCCCCACCACAACCAGCAGCGCCAAAAGCAGCTTTTGGACTTTCTGCCATCTAATGTGAACTGGTGCAGATGAGTAGCTCTTCCCATGCACATTGCAGTTCATGTTCCTTGTTGACAAGGCAGTAAAATTTATTAGGATTTTTCTGAGTTGAAAGGAACCAGCTGTCATGTTTGTTGTATAAACTCCCTTCGGGTTTGGTCTGATAGTGAAGTACATTGAGAATTTCTTTCTTTGGTCATGACTAGGCTTATCTCCCTACCTTTTATATTGTTATTGTGTGGAAAATCGTCGCAGGTGACTTTTTTTTTTTTTTTTAAAATGAATGCCCTCGATAATTTATGGCCATGTCATTTTATCTTCTGTAGGGTTAATAAATATTTATGCAAATTTTTAAAAAAGACTATTCACCTGAAGCAAGCCTCAGAACACTTGCATGAAAATCCACCTTTAGAGTGCCAGGTGAAATGTACCCATTGGCCATGAATTACCACCTCTGGCCTTCAGCAGGTTGTATAGAACTTTCTTGGCAAATGCTTTCATTCACTATGAAAGATTGGACTTGGGCAGGCTGCTCCTGGTAACGGTGGCTTTTGGTAGGGGTCAACAGAGGAAGGGCATCTGCCAAATTACAAGTGCTGCTTACTGCAATGCTCTTTCCAAGGCTTTGCCTGTAGTGAAATACACGACAAACACTGAATGGCCACTGATTTCTAATCCAGCTCAGGTCATACCAAGGAGGAGGTAACTCGTGGCATCACATCACATTTGGCTAACAACTAAAGTGTTTGGGGAATCCTGAATACTACCTTGTGTCTGCCTGCACCATCCCATTCCCTCTGGTGTTGTAACCTCCACGTACCACACAAAAGTTGGTGTGAGTGTCTTCCCATGTGGCACTGACTACTTTGACCGAGCTGCCAAGTCTTCTGAGTCCTTTCTCTGTGTACTGGTGTGACTTGACACTGCTTAATGTGGGGAATGAAATGGATCCTTGCTGTGGTAGTAAAGCTGTAATTTATACCTATAGATGTACACAAAGATGCACATGTGCAGACACGCAGAGCCATGCAAATGCCTGGATCTGTTCTGTGTGTGTGTGTCTGGGGATATAGAATCTGAACTGTAATGTTATTATATGACACGGGTCAGGAACACACTGAGAAGCAGCACTAACAAATCTTATATTGTCAATCTGCAGACAATTACGAGAACTTAAATGCGGATGCATAGCTGCCTGCTTAATTTTCATTCTGTTCTGAAATAATGTGAAATTATTCCTTTTTTTTTTTTTTAGGGTGGTTTGGAATTCGCAAAGACTTTTGCCAGTTCCTGCTTGAAATTTTTCCATTCTTACGAGAATATGGAAATATTTCTTATGATCTTCATCATGAAGATAACGAGGAAACAGAAGAAACACCGCTACCCGAACCACCAAAAATTGCACCAGCAATGTTTCGAAAAAAGACTGGCGTGGTCATTACACAGAGTCCAGGAAAATACGTGATTCCCCCTCCCAAGTTAAACATCGATATGCCAGATTAAGATGACAGGAGCATATTAAACCTGAACTGGGAATCAGCAGACAAATATATTTCATCTCATGCCTTGTCCCTGTTACTTTAAAATAGGTATTGCTGAAGCAGTGGCTTGGATGACACAAATCAGAGATTGAAGATAATCAGTGAGGTTTTCCAGAGAGACGTGGGGGTCTAATTGGTGAACCTTCCTAATGGGTTGGTTGCTCGCTTGCCTGTATAGTATTTATATGAACATTTTAGCAGTGTAATATATTGTTTAGTTTTGTCCTGTACAGTGTAAGTATTATCTAAAAGTATTTTTTTAAAAACCCTCTATGAAATGCCTGTGCTATTCCCGGTGTCTTTTAGGTCCTAAATACACACTTGATTTCCATTTCTGTTGTAAATGCTTTGGGGATGCCTTTTACTACTTTTTTTTAACTTCCTTTTCTGTCCAGCCACAATCATTTTCTTAACCACTGGGGCACATGAGTGTTGCACTTCTCAGGCAAGGCTGGAAAGCTTTTTTGGGGGGGGAATTGAATGTACAGCAACTTAGGTGATGGTTTTGTGTTAGCTATGTAAATTTGCATCAAAGTACTTCAACTTTTGCCCTGGCTTGGGAGTTAAATGTTGCTTTTGCTGCTTTCCAGTGTCGTGTATTAATTCGTCTTGAGCAGCACATACACCATGCTCCCATTAGAGTGGCTGTTTAATAAGCTGTTCCCACTTGCACTGTACATGTGGTCTATGCCAGACAAATCAGTTGAGATTTTACACCTGTAGGTGAGCTGGTAGAAATATCACAGCTTGATCACCAACTTCATGTTGGTGTAAATGATTTAAACTTTCCAGGACAGCAACTCATTGCTGTTGGTCTCATGTTCTTGTTTGAGGAAAGACCTCCTTTGACACATTGTCTTGAACTTCCAGGTGCTTTACAGAAATATAGTCTTTGAAACCTCTACTCCAGGAACCTATAAAAACACACATCAGGTCCTCCCACATCCCTGCAGCTGCTCTCTGTGTTTAGGTGAAGCCACAGTTTAGGCAGCTTAAATACCATGGATCCTGTTTCTTTAGTGTTAGCGTGGCAGGAAGAGCAAAGAGCGTATTTCTGCCTGTGCGAGAGGTGTGCACCTGAAAAACTTCATTCCTAACCCTGCAGCCTTCCCTCTTCCTCCCTGTGGACCAGCTCTTAGCTGAAATCCAATACACCACTGTCCTGTCCTACACTGAGAACTGTGTTGCAGGTTGGGGGTTTTTTTTTTTTTTTTTTGGCTTTTAAATAACCAAATACAATTGCTAAATGAAAAGCAACATGTGCTATTGGCTGCTGTTTCCTGTCACTAGGAGATGGCCATAGCTGTCCCAGAGCACAGCACAGGTGCCAGTGATGGCTGAGGAGTTTCTCCTGGCCTTCTCAGCCAGCTGGTCACTTCCTCTCAGCTGGCTGTCCAGCTGCTTGGGTTCTGCTGAAAAATTTACTTGAGTGAGACAAAAGAATATATAAGGGAGTTTTCCTCTTTGGAAACTTCATGTGATGCTGTTCTGGCCAAGGGAGTGGGTTTGTTAGGCAAGGCTGCTTCTCGCCGGCCAGCGCAGGTCAAAAGAGCAGCTAATGATGCTGCCTTTGGACCTCCAAGAGAAGAAAGGTCTTGACAGACTTTGGACTAAGGCACCTTGTGGAAAGAGAGAGCGCCTGGATTCACCTGAGGAGAGCTCGAGCATATGCAATGTCTGCACATGCTGCAGCTTTCTGAAGAAGCTGTGGGACATTGTTGAAAGCCAGCTCTTTAGTTCCACTTGGTGCAGGTAAAACAGGAAGCGTATGGCGATCCAGGAAGAACTGTTCAAGTACTTCTGTACTAGCAGGAGAGGACACCTGCAAATTTTTCCGAAAGAGAGCATGGAAAGCTTCACCCGGCACCTGCCCCTGTACGGACTCACCAGAAATCTGGGGGATTTTCCCAAATGGGGCTCATCAAGCGATGACTTGCTCTTCAAGGCAACAGCTTTGGAGGTATGTTGGCTCCTCTACGTGCAAGGTAACCCTCTGAATATTCTAGTGGGACAGATTTCTGTCCCAATGAAACAAGCCTTTACTTACATAGGAGCTGCAGATGGCAGTAAATGTTCTGACTGTCATTTGTTTCTCAGCTCCTGTTTGGGAGTTTTTGAGGGAGCATTTCTGAGTAGTAGAAATACTGATAAAACAGATGTTGGTTATTGCCTATTACTTTGGCCATCTAAACAAAAAGATATGCTCCTTGTATTGGTTTTTTTTTTTTTTTGTATTTGCTATGTGTCCTGCTGTACCAGATGTGCAGTTTTCTTGTGGCATTTGTTGGAGGCTGAGAAGGTTCCTGTCAGCATCATATGGTTACCTCCACGTTCATTTCACGCTGGAGGTGCTGAATGGAAAATGGGATTTGGGTTTCTCCATCAGTTTGTGTGCTTCCAAAAAGCCCATGCTGCTCTGCAACCAAGTGGCAAAACCCCAAGGCTGGTGACTGCTTAACAGGGCTGTGTCATGCCATGTTCCTCAGCCTAAACCTCAGGGTTAGAACACCCCGATAGTCCCTTTTAACACCCCCATTTCTCTTTTGCAATTGAAACTCTTTGTTCTTGGATCTTTGTGGTTTCCAGTCTCAAGATGATAACTAACTCATCTTTTGCATTTTTCAGTTTTGCTGCTACGTATTTTAGAAGACATTGTCCGTATCTGCTGCTGCTGTAAGAGCCAAGCTTTGGTGGAGGAAATGAGACACCAGCAGGCTCTCCACTGGACATAGATTTGCAGGCTCACCACCAGAAGAGGAAACCAGAGGTTGAGTTTGTGTGGGAAAACACTTCCAAGGAGGAGAGCAGTCCATTCCCACCAGGTCCAAAGGAGAACATGCACACCTCTGCTCCCCAGAAGGCCACATCTGCCAAGCACCGTGCCAAGTCAGCTTCCCGAGTCAGACGTGTCTTGACCTCTGCACACACCGCTGCTCTGACAAATGCAGAGCCATCTTAGAGACCTTCCACAAGTCTTTTAGAAGTTGCACAGTCCAAGGGAATAGAGTTCAAGTGGTCCAATAAATTACCTGCATACACAGCCTCTGCCAGTTGTCCTGTCCTGGTTTTACAGCCATGCCTATGCCTGGCCTTGGGCCTTGCTCCAGAAAGTCAAAAGGATTTTCATTGTTTTGCAGGGAGTAGATTTTGATAAAAGTGCCAGAATTAGAAACTTGTATTTATTACTCTTAACACTGGTCTTTCATTCACTTGTAGCTTTTCAAAGCTTCCTAATAGTTTTCAGCTTAAAGGACAGAAAGAAATACTACAATACTTGCTCACTTTGCTTTTGTACAAGCACCTTCTTGTGCCTCATAAAGGCCTCTCTACAAAGGCTCTCAGGTCACAGAGCCATATCCTGCAGCCTGCCCCCCCATCACAGGCACATCTCATGGACTTGATCTGTGAATGAGGAAAATCGGGTCCTTCCTGCAGTGAGTTCTTCCTCAATGATCCCACAGGTGTATGGCCAGGAGTGGGCTGGCAGACAGATCTCCTGTTAATGATGGCAGCCTGCTGCTTTCAAGCACCATTTTTCTGAAGGGTCCTATTTGCTGTTTTGAACTGATCGTATTGGAATGGAATCCTAAACAACTCTCTGGTATTCAAAATGCTGACTTGTGAATGACAAGTGTGCATTTAGGCAGGAAAAACATCAGTGAGGGGCAAAGCCTACACGCCTGCAGGGATCAGTTCTTCAGGGATGTCCACCTGCCACACCCCCGTTCGTCCCCTGGCAGGAATCGGTGCCAGGAGCCATCTGGGGTTTGAAACAACAGTCAGGTATTTCTGTTCTAGGTTACTGAGGACAGCTTTGTTTTCCAGCTCCAGAACCTGCTCAGGAGACAAGTTTTCTGGGTAGAGTGAGGTCTCTCCAATGTCAATTAATCCTGTATTATAAAATTAAAATACAAAATTAGTTTTTTCTTTGACCTCCTACAGGAAAGTTTTCCAAAAGTAGATGTCCCAAAGGATGTAGAAAACAGCCAATTTGTTACCAGTGAATGCTGTGTGAAGCACACACACCTCAAACCAGTGCCACTCCCTGCAGAAGATGGCCTGTGTGACTGGACTTTGGTCAGTGAAGAACAGGTGAACATGCAGTTGTAACATGCACAATTTGGTGATCTAGAATTCTGGTTAAAAGAGCCTGCAGGTAAGGATATCCAGCTGCTGCCAGAACTCCTGAGCTGCATTTGGCCTTGAAGCAGCATGAAAAATAACACACTCTCTGCTCCTATTGGGACACTGTTTTATTAATATTGTAAAATTATTAAACTATTAGGAAATTCCCACTTCCAGGAAGCCTTTTAATATCACAAAAGGGAATTTTTATTTCTTAATGATTAAAACCGTTAAAATAGAGATCAAAGAGGCATTGGTTCTTACTCTGCCATTTATGTGGAGGTTACAAATTGACGTATTTCGTAGCCCCTGACAATTTTTAGCACTGTAGATCCAGAACACTTTTTCAGTCTATGTGAGAGAAGTAACTTATTGTGCAGGAACAGCTAAAAACACTCAAACAACAATGCAAGATAGATGGTCTAACAAAAGATAAGTGATAAGAGTGTGAACTGAGTGCCAGATAAAAACCTAAGTATTCAGTGCAGCAACATACTTTGTATTTCAGCACAGTATAGGTACAGAAACACCACTCCATCCCAACTTTGTGTAACAGGAACAAACTGCTTCACTGTCCAAGTAACATGAGGGATGGAACATTTGCAGGACTGAAATAGGATTTGTTTACTACTCTAACGCGACATGCAAAGCACTGCAATGTCATGACTTCACTTGACTGCGACTCCTGGATAATAGTTTCAGCTCACAATGCCGAAAGTGTGGAACTGACATTTCCTCTTGTGCTGGTTTTTGGCTGCGATAGAGTGAATTGCCTCCATAGCAACCAGTATAGGACCACGTTCTGGATTTGTGCTGGAAACATTGTCAGTAACACAGGGATATCTTTGTTATTGCTGAGCAGAGCTCTCACAGAGTCAAGGCCTTTTCTGCTCCTTGCCCCACCCTACCAGTGAGAAGGGTGGGGCTGCACAAGCAGTTAGGAGGGGACACAGCCAGGACAGCTGACCTCAACTGACCGAAGGGATAATCCAGACTGTATGACATCATGCTCAGCACTATGAAGCTGGGGATGTTCAGAGTTACAGTGTTTGTCTTCCCAAGTCACCTCTACATATGATGGAGACCCACTCTGCTGGGGATGGCTGAACCCTGCATGCAATGGGTAGTGGTGAACGAATCCCTTGTTTTGCTTGGCTTGCACGTGCAGCTTTTGTTTTACCTGAGAAACTGTCTGTATCTCAACTCATGACTTTTCATGCTTTTACTCTTCCCTCTCCCTTCCCCATCTCACTGGGGGGTATGTGTGTGTAGGGAGCAACTATGTGGGGCTTAGTTGTCAGCTGGGCTTAAATCACAACAATTACCATGAAACAAACAATATACAACCCACATTATACTGTCTTACTGCATGACGAGTTAGCACAAATCAGTTTGGGGTTTTGTATCAATTTTAAAGTTGCAGCCTGAAGTTTTTAGTAGGATGAGTGTATTTTAATCACCGAGGTCTAACCCAAATTCTTTATCCCCAAGGTCAAGGATACTTTACATTTCCAGCACAGTGAAAAAGAACACGTTTTATTTACAACTTCCCTCACGGACCTCAGCTTACAGGGATAAGGAATCAAACCAGCCCCCCAGTCCCAAGGCAGGCACCACTCCATCAAAGGAAGGGTTAAGGCAACGCTCTCCTGAGCACCACTGTGTAAAGCAGGCGAGTATCTGACTGAACCTTAACGGGCTGAAAGCCTGCCTGGAGAACAGAATGCAGGGTTACTTACCTGCAATAACTCCTCTGCCAAACTTCTCCCCTTGCTCCAACAAGTCCTGCACTTGTTCTGGCGTCATGCCAAACCTCTCCAGAAGAATTGCTCTCCACGTTTCGTCCTGCCAGTCCTGCACAGCGATGTGAACAGCAACGGTGCAGTTCCTGTAGCCTGCGAGCAAAGGACGCCAGCGAGTCTCCACTGTTTTGACCTTGTTCAGCACTAACCCTGCATAGGGCTGTCGGAAGGAAAGGCAACCCAGCTTCATCGCTCTCCTCGCACCAGAAGCCGTTGATTTCCTGTGAACAACCAGACCCTCGATGAGCCTCCAGAAACGCGTCTGTGGCCACGGCAAACGACTCGATCTGCCCGAGCAGCTGCCCTGCATGAAGATCAGGACGCTGCGCTAACGCCAGCTGCGCGCTGCCTTCCCGGGGGACGCACGTTCCGCTCCGCTGCGCCCGGAACAGGGTCGCGAACGCCGCCTGCCCGCCCCGCCCGGGCTCGGGCCGCCCTGGCCCGGCGCTGCCCGCACAGCCGCCTCAGCGCGGCCTCGGCGCGGGCCGCTGCACCGGCGGGCTGCTACCCCCCGACGGGAGGCATGGCCTCCGCGGGCGGGCGTTAACGGGACACGGCAGCGCTGCTGGCCCCGCTCCGTCCCGGCCCCGCAGGCCGAGCTCGGGAGCCGGCTGCTGCCGGGACCGGAAGGGGGTTAAAGGCCCGCTGGCTGCTCCGTAGGTATCCCGGGGCCGACCCCGGAGGGACGCAAAACTCCGCTGCAACCGCCGGCAGGGCCCGCCTCCCGCTCCCTCCCACGGCGAGCGCTCCGCCGCCCCACGGGCCTGCAGGCCTCGCGGCCACCTCTCCTACCTGGAGCGCGCCGCTCCGATCGCGCCGGGCCACGCTGCCGCCCCGCTCGGTGGCCGCGGGGGAAAGGTGGGCGGCCCGCAGCGGCGGGGCGGGGCGAGCAGCGGCGGGAGGTGCTGCCGCTGCTGCCGGTTCCGCCTCGGCGCGGGCGGGCGGCAGGGCCTGGGCCCGCGGGCGGCGGTAGCCGGCGGCCTGTGTCCGGGCCCGGCCGCGCTGCCGAGGGAGCAGAAGGGAGCTGGGGTGTCCCCTGGCTGCGCCGCGGGAGCCTCCGCTGCTCGCACTGCCCGCGGGCCTTGGCTCTGGCCAGGAGCCTTCTGCCGCTGCTCACCACCAAAGGCCCCGGCGAGTAAAACGGCAGCAGAAGGTCTCCGCTGTGCCCTTCCCCGCCACAGCCTGGCCCTCGTGCCCACGGCTGGAGGGCTGTGCAGAGGGCTTCGCGCCTCCGGAACTAACGCAACGCCTCCGTTTGGCACCGAAAACCTCACTGGGCTCGGACCTCCCCACTTCCTGGGGCCAAGAGCTCGTTTTGGACGGGCTTTCCCAAAGCGCTTTCACTCCACCCGACTCCTTGAGGAGAATCTCATGTGAATACTGGTGCCATTTGACATGTACCTTTTGCATCCATGTCTTGCCTTCCTAACGGCTTGAACAGCAGTGGTTTGAACTGCAATGGTTTGAACAGCACAGCTGCTGTTTGCCCACAGAGGCTTTATCTGTGCTGGTCCCGCCGGGATCCCAGGTAGGGCATCCCCGGCAACAGGGAGCAGCGTGTGAAGGCCTCGTGAACACAGTGAAAACCAGAGACCTCACGGCAAAGGATAATTTGGAGAAGAAGGGGGTTAACAGGGCTCTGTGGTCCTACCGTATTTGTTCAGTGTTCATGGGATGACCAATATATGTTTTATGTTGGTGAACACGTGTGTTTTAGCAGAGGTCATTTCCAGCGTTTTCTACAAATAAAGTGACCTTACGAAGGCAGACGCTAACGCTGACTAGCGCGAGGCTGTGGAAATGGCGCCTGACGCAGCAGGTGGAACAGCTGAGATCCTTGCAGCCTCAATTTCTGCAGGTACAGAAGAGAAAAAATGCAGCTGCATCTGTCTCCAAGGAGAAGTCACAGGAGAGTCACCCTTTCTGTGGAGCCACATCTCTCAGCTGAGGGTCATGAGCATGAGCAGTATTTGGGGAGCTTTTTCATGCATGCAGGATCTTGAGAGAAAGGAGGAGAGAACCTTCACACGAAGGAATGAGTTTGCAGTAGCAGTACGTAGAGACAGGCAAGAGAACCAAGGAGGAAAACCGGGAGGGATGGAAAAGGAACATTAGTAAGATCTACAGTGGGGAAAGAGAGCGATCAGCAACTGTAAATCCTGATTTTGAACACTGGTTTCAGTGACTTGGAATGTCTCCTGTGCTGTATGGAACCGCACTTCTCAACTATGGGAAATCTCAAAGTTGTTTTAACGACTGCAAGACTCAGCGGTGGAAAGAGCCAAGTGATCTGCCGAATTCCACTGAGAGACAGATGGGCTGTTCTTGTACTTGAGAAAGGCAGAGGAACTTCATACCGCAAACGGCAAGGTCAGAGATATCTTTTGTTTTGCCCAGGCCTGTGACTCTGTCAGTAACTGGTATTTTTTTGGTGAAACTGCCTGTAACCTTTGTGTTCTGTAACTGCTCTGGACAGTTGCACGGTTAGAGGATTCTTTCATCATGATGAGCACTTCGGATTGCTTTTACGGTAACCATGATCGGTGAACGCTTCAAACAGACCTGCAGTGAATGTTCCGTATTTGCTTGTGGTATTTTTCCACTGTATAATTACAGTTTATGGCAGGGTTGCTTATTTTGAGGAGAATATAGGTCAAAACTTTTTTGTGTTTTTTACGCAAGGGTTAGCTTTGATTTGCGCTCATATTTAACTTAGAGCAGGATTTCTATTACATGTTACATCCCTTAAACAGAATATATTTTTTTCTGCATTTAAGCAAAAATCTCCAAGGTACTTAAATCCTGAAGTCTAACAGTTCTAAATAAAATGTAAATAGCAGAAGAATTATTATGGGCTACTGCCAAAGGTGAATAGATATTATGTTGAAAATCTCCTGTCACAAAACCAGCTTACTGGGTTTTTGGAAACCCTGTCCAAGATGCTGAGACATTCCCCAGAAGACTTAAAAGAGGTTTACAGCAGCACCTAAATAAGGCCCTGAAATTATCAGATTTGGGGTGTATGTGGGTGTGGTGGTGGGGTGTGTGTGTGTTTTCAGCGTTTTGTGATGAGTGATAACTGACCTTAGAAGGTTTCCCCAGGATATGAGATAATGATTTTAGGTGTACAGCACTGAATGCAAGCAAGAACATTTGTTTTGGTCTCAGCAGAGGATCCATTTATGCTTGACATCTTCGATGCATGTAGTTGTTTTTTGATCACTGTGGCTTTCACGTGCTAACACCAATCCAAGATCTAATCTTGGCACAGTACCTCACCTGATGATAATCTCAACCACAGGGAATTCAGAAAGTTTGGTATCTGCTTCTGCCCTGTTGATGTCATTTCAGTGCCTCTAAATGAGCTTTCTTTATGGTGTCCCTAATCTAGTATTGACAGAATACAGACTGCACTCCACAATATGTTACCGCTTTCTGTGGAGCTAAACCAATGCCTGGTACATCAGTTATAAGGACTGGGGTCTGATCTCACCTACACAGGCGAGCATTGGTGGTTTTCCTGTCAAATTCACTTAGCAGCTGATTTTACATGGTTCAGTATGAAGCAGTAAGTGCTGGGGTATCTTGGGTCAAAATCAGGTCAAAGTACTTGGTCAGATGCAGTTCGTTTCAGAAGTGGGTAAAGATATGGTGCAGTATATTCCAGGATATTGGAGGTCAAACCCGAAATTCATCTGCTAAAGCCCATGAAATACAATATAATACAGTTATTTGTATCAAGTGGCCACTATTTAATAGTCAACATTCATGAGGAGCTGGGAATATGTTGACATATGAACATGTACTGAATTTTTCTGCATTTTCAAACATCAAACAATGTGAAGTGTGATACTGTGACTCCATATTCTTTTGGCAGCAATTCCGTCTTAAGGAACTCTACCAACCTTCTACATTTTGCCCCCTTTCCCTTAATTTTGCTCTGTCTCTCATTCTAATACCGTAGTTTACGAAGCCTCAGTTCATGTTGGAAAACCAGCTTCGTATTATTGTTACACCCGAACAAAGAACTTCAAGTTTTTGGATGAACTAAAATACTTACATTTTACCATGCTGTTCTGTATTTCTTTGTATATTTTGTGAGGAATTACAACTGTCTTAAGTTTTTTAGGAAATACCTTTAGGTGATTCTCTTATTTCCAGATCTGTTGCAACACTGTGTTTTCTGAACAATTCTCTGAAACTGTGAATCTGTGGTTTACTCATCTTTTTTTTTTTTTTTCCCCAAGCTCCCCACAAGCAGAGTCCATTTCTGATTGGTAACACATCACTGACAGTACTATCCTTGACAAAAGTTTCGGCATTACGAATAACCTGTAGTCGTAGTTCATTGATTACTTACAGCAAAATTTTCCTGTGTGAGAAATATTTTAATGAGGTTTCTCAGTGCGGATAGCTTGGTGGTAAAAATGCAGTGGTATTTCATAGTGCTATTCTAAGAATAAAATGCATACATGCTAAACTTTTCTCATGCAGGTTTCAGTATGTTTTCATAACAGATCGTGTGTATATGACAGATTTTATATGATAACATATGCACAGTGCTTTTTTTAAATGCCCAATGTGAAAGCAGGAGGTAGAGCGTGAGCATTAGCCTGTAGTAGTTGTTTGCAGTCAAACATGCTGCCTGTTGTAATGGTATGTTGTAGTAACTGTGAAGTGGTGTGTAGTGGCTGACATACTGGAAGTTTTTCTGATTTAATGAATGTAATTTCTTGTCCATATCACAGTTTCTGTACAGAAAAAAATCACTGGAAAACGTTGTCCTTTGTTTATCAGTGTTAATGGAGGTACTGTTGCTTGAAAGTCAAGTGTGTCGCTGTGATGTGAGGAAGCCTTGCTTTCTTGATTTAGAATTAGCTCCATAAATCAAATTAAAAAGCATTACTTCTTTTGTACAGAACAAATACACTTAGTGGACAGAGAGTGCAAGGGAACTTTTGGGCACATTGCCAGAAATGAAAAATAAATCTAATGTGCTTTGACTGTGCTAGGTGTTCTTTTCTGTTTGCTTTCTTCTGTTCAAGCAGTTGAGTGCCTTCAAACACTTGAATACAGACAGAATCTTTTTAGAAAGTGCTTCAGGTGATATGGCACCCTTAGTCCTCAGAAGTTGCCAGAAGTGCCTGATTTTCTTACTTGTCTTATTCTCCAGAATATTACATTCTGATTAAGAAGTTTTCCGAACACTGATGTTGTGATTTGGAACTCTTATGCAAGAGGGGTGCAAAGACTCCTCATAAGCAAATATCTTTTCTTCCTGCAGCTATGCTTATTTTTCTGGGCTATTTAAAGCAGCTAACTGTATATAAGGTACCACTCCATGCACCTTATTTTTGAGTGAAAAGTGCTTCTCAGAACTATACAATGTGCTGGACACTCCTAAACCCGCCGCTCTCCTCCAGCATACACAATGTCCTGCCTTTGTCTCCGTCTTGCTGCTGAATTTTCCATGTATTTGACCCGGGCTTCAGTTGTATGAGCATGAGACAGGCCAGGTCTGCTGGTGAGTTTTATCTGTTTAGTGGCTTATTTCTAAACTCTAAGGTTGCTAATATTCAGAGACCATCCTGGTCCTTCTGCTTTTCTGAAGGTTAAAACAAGGTTATAGCTATAGGCTGAACACCGAGCTCGCTGATTTAGAAACATCTTGTGTAGCTCTCCATAGCAATCTTTCTTTGATTGAGATACGTGGCTTCATGCTGAGGTAATCTGCAGGGGAAGAAGAGCTTGTAGTAATGAGCTCTGCTTCCCCTGCTGATTATTATGTCCAATCCACAGGCAGCTCTGAATGCAGTATGTGGCTGCATAAAACATTTTTAAAGATAAGACTGATCAACACCTTTGCATGGCCATGGGTCCGTGTCCAGCGTTCATGCCTTTTAAAATGCTGAAAACTTTTTTTGTGATGAATCTGCACTCCTGCTATAAAGGGAGAGGGTATCATTACTTCATCTGATTGATGCTGCCCATCCAGCTTTGTAATTATTTCAGTTTTAAATCTGTTTTCAGATTCAAGGTGTTACTGGAAATTTGGAAAGATCATTTAGAGCTATTTCTAATAGATGGAGAGTTCGCACTACCTGAGGCAGCTAAAATATGAATGACTTCCTTTGTTTCCTTACTAACATCTGCCTTATATGCCATTTAGAATGCTGAGGAATTCTTCAATAATTTCTGCTGTCTTTGGCTGAGTACCTTTTGATTCTGTCTCATCAGGAGACACTTAAAGAAAGAGGACAAAAAGAACTGCCTCACCATTTTGGATTAATCACAAAAGATATTCCTGGCAGGAACTACAAGAAAGATTTCATGTGCAGAAGCACATGCCTTTTCAAACTGGTCCCGTATGTTCTTTTGTACCTAAAACATTGCTTTTGGGCTATTGTTATAGCCATAATAAAAATGGAAAAGGCAGTTTTCCTCTTTGAATTCAAACTAGCAAACTAACTAACTAGCAAACACTGTCTTCCCTGAGAGAAGTGCCTCCACATCGGGGATTAGTCCAGTTCTGTTTCTGCCTGGCTTTTTTTGTTGGGAGATTTTTTTTGTTTGGGTTGGTTTGGTTTGATTTTGGAATATTGGTGTCAATATAGACTATGTTAGAGACCACACCAGTAAATGAGTTGTTATATTACTGGGAAGGATGTTATTAAAGAGTCTAGGAAAGATGTTGATTCTAGCTGACACAGGTTGTTTTTCTATTCTTACTGTCTAAAAATATTTGAGATAAAGTGGAAACATATAAAACAGATGTGCAAATAGATGCCTGTATAGACTTGATGTGCATGTTTATGATAGTGGTAATTAGAAGGATGTATAAAAGCCAAATCTGGAACTGATTGGTTCTAACTGATGCTTAAAACTGTTTTTATCCTTCTACGTGAGATTTAAGAATAGTTAACGTCTGACTTGCTCTTTCCAATAAGCACGTGTGTGTATTACTTTAGTGAGTTTTGTGGGTTTCACTGCAGTAATAACGGGTTTATATGTGGTGGTTGTTTTTATATACATTTTTTTCTTATATGTATGTATTGCACTTCTAGGTCGTATTTTGAAGTACACCATCCCATACTTTCTCTGCATTTTCTTGTTTGCAGGAATTTTCATATATATTGGACTTAAATGCTCTCTTAATTGTCAGGGTCTTGACTTCCACTTCCCTATCATCTCTATTAGCAAATACGGTACATTTTCATCATGTATGTCTACTTAGATGAAGTGTTAACTTTTTTAAGGCATACGTTAAAAGATAAAGCAGGATACTATCAGTTATTTCTACAGTGTTAGTGTTCTGTTACTCCACATTAGGACAAGAGGAAACAGCCTCAAGTTGTGCTAGGGAAGGTTTAGGTTGGATATTAGGAAAAGTTTCTTCACCAAAAGGGTTGTGGAGCACTGGAACAGGCTGCCCAGGGCTGTGGTGAAGTCCCCATTCCTGGAGGTGTTTAAAAGACACATAGATGTGGTGCTGAGGGACATGGTTTAGTGACAACTTGGCAGTGCAGGGTGAATGGTTGAGCTTGATGATCTTAAAGGTCTCTTCCAACCAAAGTGATTCTGTGATTCTGATATTTTATTTTAATCGTTAATCAAGATGTCAAATGAACCTCATTTGTAATGCATCAGCAAGCAGAGATTAAAATTAAATATAGGCTGATTTTATCCAAAATCTGGACGTGCCTTAATTATCAAAATAGTTTGAATTGAAGGCTTATATCCCCATCACTATAAATAAACTCTATAAAATACCTTGTATCCTACCACAAAAACAGAGCTCAACATTCAGCTGAGGTCTTAAATAAGAGATTTTTTCTTTATCTTCAAAGTTGACTATGCATTATTATTTTCTTATAGTGAGGTGGCAGGACCAAATTTTAAGAGTTTTGTTCAGTTCATGTTGCTCTCTCCTCAGTACGTTTCTCAGCCTTTTCCAGCTTTCCCCTAGGTGGCACCACGACCCACAGAACAGCTCCTGTGGGTTTCGGAGCAAGTATCTTAAAACTAAGGTGTGTGCTGGGTGTTGCAAATGCATTTTCAAACACTACTTGGTCACCCTTCCTTTACCCACTTGCACTGTTTCTCAAAGACAACACTATTTCCTTACCAGGTCAGAAACACTAGGACATGTACAACAAATCGTTTTAGTAGTATGAACTATTATTTACTTCAAAAAATCAACTTGGAAGTATCTCCTGTAGATAATTTAATTCCTTTGCTTTAAAGGAAGTGGGGGACACTGACACTCTGTGCAGTGGAATAGACCATGACATACTTGTGCTTATTTGGGTAACAAAGAACTATGTTGTATGTATAGACCTTCCTGTTACTACATGCTTCATTTAGATCTAACTCGGTTTCCTACTCCCAGCTCCAATCCTAGTCCTGCTTTACTGCCAGTATTACCAATTCTTCTGCACCTCACACCCTGTTTATTCAGCCTCCCAGTACAAATTCCTGTGGGGTAAATGAAAGTGCCCCCTCTCAAGCATGCTGAGATTAAGCAAAAAATTTAATCTGATGGTTTGAAAAGCCGCATCGTTGACTTTTATGGGAGGATTGCACTGTTGATTATTAGATATGCATTTTGTCTTCATACTCAATGTCAAGAAAGCATCTTAATTTTTCTTTGGAATAGAGGGCAGTAGAGATTTAATGATGAGGAAAAAAGAGAAAAGCTAGTCCTAGCCCAATGTTTAGTTACAGGTGGAAGAAGCCTTATGTCTTCTAAGATATCTGACAGCAAACTAGGAGCAGATGTTTTGGGTAAAGAGGAGCTGTGAAACTTTTGCAGTTAGTGTTTTACTGACAGTAGAGCTTAAGTTGAAAGGCATGATGATATCGGCTGCCCAGTCCCAGAGGTTATTTGAGAATTTTCACAAAATGAAAAGGGTGATGGGGTTATTATTGTCTCTATATGCGAACATGTCTAATGAAAAGCTGATATTATGAGGAGCTTTTGCAGTCTTCTATTTGGAGCATTATTCTCTTTTTAATGATTTTTAGAATAAATAAAACCCATTTTTGATGGAGTTAATGTGGTTATCATAGTGAGATCAGAACACTTGTCTTGGAGACCTATCACAGCCGAACTGAACACAAGGAAGGTTCATCAGGTGGGCAGATTATTTTTGCCATATAAAAATATGACTTAAAAATGACACTAAGTAAAAAATAATGACATAGTCATGAAGAGTTCTGCTCCTAAGTCTGTCATCATTGGTGAAAAGACTGTTCTTGATTTTCATATCTGCAGAGTTGCTGTCATCTATTTGTTATCTATCAGCTGCAGTTTTGAAGTGCTATTAACAGAACTCTAGAACACAGTTTTTTCCTGGTTTCCTTCATTTGTTAGACTGATTCCTTGTGTCCATGTCTACATTAGAATTTATCAAGGCGCAGAGCTGGTGCCGGGAACCTGGTACTCCCAGGATTTGTATTTCAGGGGATAACACTAGCTCTGATCTGATCCCTTGGGGTCTGTTTCACACCTTAAAATCTTTTGCTTCAGAAGTTTCTGATCCGAACTAAAACACCAATATTAATTCAACCTGTATCTATGATATCTGAGAGCACCAAACTGATGATGCCCTGTAAGCGTCCTTATTGTCCTTATTGTCTAGTTAACACTTTTGAATAAGTAACAGTCCAACTCCACAACAGGGAAATAATATTCGTCCTTAGTTGTACCTAGGCTCTTTTTGGCAGAGATGGAGAGAGAATGCTTGTTTAGTAGCAAATTCTAGTTCCTTTTCTAAGAGCATATTGCTTTGCTGCTCATCTAAGGGGCTTTCTCAAACAGATCTGATTTATACGATTGCTTAGCAAAACAAAGCCTTACCAGGTTAGTTTCTTCCATTTCAATACAGCGTTGATCTTGTGAGTTGAATTTCGTCTCTGGAAAGACAGTATTCTTCTGGAGCCAACTTGTGATTCTTGGTGCTATGGATCAGTCAGAAATGCTTTACTGTGAGACAGCGTTTCTTTCCAAATAGTTATTGTGGTTCCAGTTCATGGATTTGGGGAAAGTCCTAAAAGCAGAGGACAGTCTTTTAGACTGACTGGTCTGGTACAGTTTTTCTCTGTTTATGCTTGTATAGTGCCATTCCTATAGACTGCCAACTTTTCTGTCTAGTTGCTGGTCAGATATTAACGACAGAAGTAACAGTATGGAAGATTAGGAGTACATTTATTTGTTGAGAAAGAGCATGTCAGGGCTGTGTGGCAGAAAGGATAAATCGGGAACAGGCTGGTCAAGGTGTTCTCTTCTAACAGAGAATTCAAGCTTTGGTACTAACCTGAGGGTGTCCAGAACCCCAGTGCCTGTAGTGCCCTGTGATGGGAGTCGTAGGGTTCCTATACAGTAGTAGTAAGTTCAGAGTCTCTGCTTCCTTTATTTCATTGCTTATTTTTTATATTTTGTTACATTATCCTGTCATTTCTTAAAGTGTATGTTTCTTTTGAGTGTGAGGAGTTTTTTTCAACCTAGGTTTCTTATGTTTGATATTTTAAAGGAATAAGTTCATGTTTATACTAAAATTTAACCTTTGATTAATCTATGCATGTTCCCTTTTCAATGCTGTGTGAATAGTGTTTTTCTGCTATAATTTTTTTAGTTTATCACCTTGTTTGGAGGGATTTGCAAATATTCTGTATTTTTACCTTTATATAACAACCAAATAAATAAATATTCCTTTTTGATTCCTTTTGCAAACATTAATTAGAAGGAAGGCCAGCATTTTAGAACATGGTTATTTAAGTTTAGTCTGTGAAAATCTGAACATTTTTAATTTATATGTTCACTGCTGAGAATGGAGACAGAAGTTTGCGAAGTGGGTCAGTCAGTGATATTTAGAACTCAGATTTGGCAAGTCTCTTGCTACGAGTCTCATCAGGAGGAGGTGTTGCCCCCTCTGGAAGGCGTCTTTTCTCTACTTTCTTGTTGGGTATCTGCATACATGAGGAATGGATCCGTATAACTAAATAAGTAAATAAATAAGTAATAATCCTCTGTGGCATTTAAACATCTGGCATACTTGAGTTTAAAGTGTGCACAGAAATTACCAGAGATAAAACTAAATGCAGTCAAATCTGTGCAGAGCCTGAAAATAGCAGTTCTAGATATAAATATTTAAACCTACTTGAAGTCTGATAGATCAGTTTTGGCAGCGTTGGAGATAGTGGAGCCTCCAGTGTTGTTAGTGCCTGTGAAAATGGCACAGGGCAAATGCAATGTAACAAAGTTTTGCAGTTTTAGATTCCCACATGTAAATTACTTCTATGCTCAGTACTTAAAATCCAAGGCTACAGCAGTTTTTAACCTCAGGAGCTATGGAATCATGTTGATGTGAAAGAGCAGGACTGTGAAGCCACTATAGTATTTGCTTGTATGTCATCTATTACATATTCTATTGCTATTTAAAACGGTTGTACCATGTATCACAAGCTACCAGAAACATTGTCACCTGGACTGGGTGTTCTGCTGAAAGAAACTGAACACCCGTAGTAACTTTCATGCTGAGTTGTGTTCTATTTGTTTTGTTAAATGCCTACTTCCATTTTAGTAAGGTAACATTTACTTTAGTTAATTTTTTTTGCTTGTAATTACCAGCTGCAACAGACAGGTAGTAATTTCCTACACAGCTCCAGGAGCAAGAGAATAAGCAAACAGCTGCTAAGTACTGGTGTGTTTTCATACAGTGGGTATTTCCCCACTCCAAACTGTAATTGTGCAACGCCACAATTTTTGGAACAACAAACCATTGATTCGTTAGTATACCTTTTAATTGTACTATTTATGAATGTAGCTGTATGTTTTAAAAAATTCTTTGCCAGGAAAATTATTAATAAGTAATCATAGCTTGTTAATAATGAGCCCTTATTTTTGCATGGGTTTTTTTTTAAATCATTGGGAATATTTTTTTTACTTCCCTCTTGTAGGACATACACATTTCTTTTTCTTTAGTCTAGGGTGATTCTTCAGTTCTTCGTCTACGTGAGTCTTAACATCTTTATTAAAACATATCTTGCTCCCCAGTAGTTTTTCAGTCTCTACCATGGTTGTGTTTGCCTGCAAATGATAGAGTTCGAAATGCTAATGGCTGAATCCTGAGTAGTTTATGCACAGAGATAAGTGGTTCCAGTTATTTCTACTGGTGTGTCAAGTCAAAAGAACCCTTAGTTCAAGATCAAAAGATGATCTTCCTGGTAAATAGTAAGCATGTAGAGAGCTAGTCTTACAAAACAATGCCATGTGTTAGCATTTTCAAAATCACCTACACAGAGGAACCACTCAAATGCAGCTTTATATTCACTAGGACTAGACTTTATCTGTCTAGACTTAATTTGCAAAGTGCTATTAAAACTCAGTGGTAAGATGATTGCTTATATAAGGAGAGAGGTAGTGATACATTTAAGCACATGTGAGTATTAAGAAATATTTTTCTTCTACTTCCCATTTTCTTTTTCTGTTACTGTATATTGGAATTATTGGGGAGTATTTCTTTCCCATTTTAACTGATAGCAGCTGTTTTATATTGATTTTCTTTGTTTCATCATTTTCATTTACTTTTTTATATATATATTTTGCCATTACTTGACCATTTTAAGCTTTGTCCACGACCTCTCCTATCGACAAGAGCTCTGAGAGCTGTTGTTTCTTTGCTTTAAGACTCCATCTGCCCAAGGAGTTTCTCTGCCTCTCATCTTTCAGTGATTCTGTAGACCTTCCTCATGAATAACAAGTCCTAAGTATTTGGATTTTGAGTGTTTTTAAGTACAGGGATCAGAAGTAGCTGTTTCAATTGTGATACTCTACTGGGAAGGCATTTGTCTGAAGGTCTATTTGAAAATAACACTGGCATGGTAATATTCCTGTGAAACACACTCCCCTACGCCCCACCATGCCACGCATGTGCTTTCGCACACACTGAATTGCCAAGCGACCAAGAAAGCTAGCAATACCTATGAAGGATGCAATGATTGCAACATCAAGTCATTGCAGAAGTCTCAGGTCATTACACAGGGTCCTAAATTACTTGCAGGTTTCGGAAACTTCCAAGTGTCAGTGTCGGTAGCTCTGGGGAAGGACCATCCCTACCTCTAAAAGAATTCCAGGTCATTCTGTCGTTCCTGTGTGGCGTTTGATAAGTAAACTTCAAGAAGAAAATACAACTTTGCTTAATCAATAAATAACTTTTATTGCACCTATTCAACCCCGGTGTCCTCAGCCTGGACCTCCTGTGTTACTTCTGTTCGTGCACTTAAGATTCAGATTTACTGTCACATGATCCATCAAGATGACTTCATCTTATATTGATTCATTACAGTGCACAGACCCTGGTTTCAGTGAGAAAGAATTCAATAATTATAAAACCCTTAACTCTGGAAAATATTTACAAAACTGTGTGATGTAGCTGAGATAGAGCAAAGAACATCTATTTCTTTATATTTATGTGTGGGAAAATTTTGTTAGAGGTGCCTAGAAATCCAAAATTAGAGCAGAGCCCCTTTGTAACAGCAGTGCATATGGAGATGTCCAGAACCGTGTGGGTGGCTAGAAATACCTCTAGGCTCCTTGGTCCGCTCTCTGAATTGGTTGGAAGCAAGCCAGGTAGTCACACCAGCACATCATGCTGTGCTAATGCAGTTCCCCAGTTGTCTGAAATGCAGAAGAACTTGGGCTTGTGTGCTCTTGTTTTTGTAAGCATATTCCAAGCTATTTTTTTTTCTCCAAAAGCTCCTATTAATTTCAATTTGATGTTTGATTTGAAGTTTCTCATCAGTTTTTACAATTTCAGACACACACCAAGAAGGCAGTTTCTCCCCACAACTGACATAGAGAAATGAAACAGCAAAAGATTAAATCATCCTACCAAGGTCACACTGGAAATCTAGTCACAAGTATTAAATAAGCCTGGAAATGCTGAGTTCTGGCTCAGTTTTTTAACCTTACGTTCATTCTTTTTGCATGCAAATGTTCATTTTTCACAGCTGTGTTTGACATTGTCATAAGGCAATTATTACAACTGTTTGATCTCCATTTCTATTGTGAGATAGTTATTAGTGGCACTGTAAAGCATTGTCCGGACCTCTGATTTGCTGCCGGAGTATCACAGTTTGTGTTAATCTTAGCCAGAAAGTGTGATCGTTTTTCAGAACATTTAGAATAAGAACCAAGACTTACATAGATTTCTTTATATGGTTATAAAAGCAGAAAAAAATCACAGGGTTACAGTGCTTGGTTTCCTCATTTATATAGCTGACCTGCTTTAAAGGAGTGGATGATGCCCTCACAACCAGGTAAGTGAGCACAGCGGGCTGCCGAAAGATCCTTTTCCACCAATGATACACAGCATCTAACAGTTACCCAGTGCTGCTTCTGTGGAAATGTTGTTTACATTGTTTTAAGGTGAGAACCATAATGTCCTTTCCCTTTTTTTTCAAAGATACTCTGCTAAGAGACTAGACTGCTACAGTCAAGGCATTTTGTAAAGATATGATTTCTGTACCTTTTTAGACAATCTTCTTTGATAGCGTATTTAGAAATTGAGTCAGTACAATGAATTGTCATCCAGACAAATTCAGAGTTGCTGTACATCCTGTGAACATATCATACAAGACTTCAGCAAAGGTTTATTGCGAGTCTTAGCAGAGGGCTGTTAGTAAAAATTTTGGATTGCATTGCAAGAACCATTTAACTTTATGACATGATTTGGTACTTCTTAAAAGGTAACAGTTAAATTTTTAAAGTTACCATTTTTTAGTGTTTTAAGCTCACAATATGACACTTCTAAACACAGTTTCTTTCTAACTTTATTTTGCTCTTTGCCTTTTGACACACACCATTTCTTCACCTCTTTAATGCCATTGGCGTATTTGGCTTTAGGCTTTATTCTGCACAGGACCGAGTCAATGATGTCAACGACTTCAGAATAAGATTTGTTCTTCAGCTTGGTGTTCCCACTGCAATCTCGTTGAGGTGACCTTTTACAATTTTTGTCAGAGACATCCATCTTGATAAATACCTCTACTGTTCTACGAAATCCCAGCTCTTTCATTCCTATCACAGGCCTGTACCTTACTTTTTATATGTATTATTCATCAATGTGAAACAGAGCTAACATGAAAAATACAGTGTATGTAAAGTTTGGGTTTTCTTAAATGCATTTTGCAGATTTTAACTGAGTCAAGGATGTGATTCTAGCAACCTGAACTGAACTTAAAAACTTTAAAAAGACCTAGGGGTGCTGGTTGACAGCCAACCGAATATGAGCCAGCAGTGTGACCAGGAGGCCAAGAAGGCCAACAGCATCCTGGCTTGTATCACAAATAGTGTGGCCAGCAGGAGGAGGAAAGTGATTTTCTCCCTGTGCTAGACACTGGTGAGGCCACACCTTGTATAGTGTGTCCAGTTTTGGGCCCCTCACTTCAAGAAGAACATTGAGGTGCTGGAGCGTGTCCAGAGAAGGTCAACGAAGCTGGTGAAGGGTCTAGAGAACAAGTTCGCTCTAGAGAGTGGCTGAGGGAACTGGGTTTGTTTAGTTTGGAGAAAAGGAGGCTCAGGGGAGACTTTATCACTCTCTACAACTACCTGAAAGGACATTGCAGTGAGGTTGGGGTCAGTCTCTTCTCCCATGTAACAAGTGACAGGACTAGAGGAAACTGTCTCAAGTTGCGCCAGGGGAGATTTAGGTTGGATATTAAGAAGAATTTCTTTACAGAGAGGATTGTAAAGCATTGGCACAGGCTGCCCAGAGAAGTGGTGGAGTCCCCATCCCTGGAAGTGTTCAAAAGATGTGTAGATGTGGTGCTGAGGGACATGGTTTAGGGACCCTGGCAGTGCAGGGTGAACGGTTGGACTTGATCTCAAAGGTCTCTTCCAACCAAAATGATTCTGTGATTCTGTAACTCGCTGTGTAAGAGGAAGGTGGAAGACTCCATCCAGTGATCCATCTGTGTGCTGCTTAGCTTTATGTCTGTGATAGCTCTGAAGAAGTCTTGAAATAATTTGGCCAATTTCTAAAGAAATTTTAAAAAATCTTAAGAAACCTTAAACTTGGGTATATATTTTGTGAATATCTGTCTTAACAAAGCTACATTAGAAGCCTAATTTTCAGCAATTTAAATACTTACTGTGATTTGAACTTCATGTTATATTCTCTCTGCAAAGTTGTCATTTTGCTTTCACACACATATGGGTAACTTGTGCACAACATAACTGGCCTTGGGTAGTTAAAAGTTTGTTATTGAAAATGGAAAAAATTAGAAACCTGATGGCCATTAAAAGAAAGGTGACAACAGAAGGTTTTTAAAGCACATCTCACGTATATCTACATGTGTTTGTATCACAGTCTGTAACTGTTGGTAAAATACTGTGCTCAGTAAGTCTAAGTCATCTGAGTCAGCTTTAGCGTGAACTGTTTAGTTGCATTTCACATCACAAATCCACTAAACGGTGTAACAATGGTGGAGGCTTGTTTTAAAGATCCTGATATACTGTACTCCCCCTGAAAGTACATGCAAATTAAGGCAAAAAACCACATTTAGTCCTTTTCAAATATTTGTGTCCCACCCAATCATCATTCTGAAGTCTTCTCATTTATTATAGATGTATATATGAAAGAGATAGAAATACCCCAAATCAATGTGTGAAGCTGAACAATCCATGGACAAGCTACTGCACTGAGCTATTCCTTATGTAATTGAAGTCAAGCAAAGTACAAAATAATAATTTTGAAAAGGTATGTATATAAGGATTTCGACTGGAAAAATACGGCACTTCAAGGGACTCCCTGTTTCTGGATTAGGAACATCACTTCAGTCACTGCAGAACAAATTGATTGTTACTGCTGAAAGTGATCAAATAAAGAAAAATGGGTTTATTGTGGGCAACTTGTACTGTATTGATGATCTCTTAGCTGAAAATTCCTGGTCATCAGAGTTCCAGAAATCATTTGTATGTTGCTTATAGAGCTGTAGGTACCTCAAGGAAAAATAAAAAAGCACTGTGGTTACTGGCATAGGTTAGGAGTAGGAAGCGTATGACGCATTTTCTTCTGAATGGTTCTTCACTAAATTAAAGTTCTTATATTGAGAAAGAAGAGAAGGTTGCAGGAGAGGGACTTCTGATGGCTTGATCACTCTGGGTTGCTAAACCCTAGAGTAAGAGTGAGCACACCAGAGATTTCTGCTTATCTTTAGACTCTTAATCTTATTTGCTTTGTCACAAGAAAATTAAGTTCAAAATATAATTTACACTACGAAGCACTGAAGCAGGGATTAGCAACATATCACTTAGGTATAAAAGATGATGAGGGAGCAGGTACCTTGTGAGTGGCACAGAGCAGAGACAGCAGAGGACCAAGAGTTCATAGCTGGAAGCTGTGGTGTCTTGAGAAGAGGCATCTGTGAGAGGCAGCTGCTGCCATCTTTCACTGAGGTCTGATCTCACTCAGAGCTGGAAGCTCTTGCCTTGCACATAAGCAAGATTCTGGGGGTCAGCAGCATCTTGCCTATGTGAGAGGGAGAATCACCTGGTTCCCACCAAGTTTCAGCTGTCACAGTACACTTTAAATTGTAAAATACCAACACAGACCAGTGCATACCTCACTTGAAAGATGCGTGAGCTAATGGATAGGGCAGTCAGAATAGATAACAAATGAGAAACGTGTTTACTAAAATGCTTTAAAAATGTTAAAATAGCTGAAGAATAGAGAAATCTTATGGTTAATTCACTACAAGTCTTGAAGATTTGTTTAGTAAATTAAACAGTTGATGTAACTGCACTTGTGTTGTGCATGATTCCCCAGTAAACTGCTGGTAGTCTTCATGCTGCTCCCCTACCTGAAGGAGGATTTTTACTCTTACTTTCTAAACAAAACTTGCATGGCAACTACCATATTTGTGGGTTGACTGGTCATTGCTAAAAATTAGAATATTCTAGTTTCTTGTCCAAGAGCTCAAGCTGTGTTTAGAATTCTGGATTCGAGAGTTCTAAATTGCAGGTTATTCGCAAAATAACACTTCTGCTGTCTGAGCAGAGTATCTTTTACTGGTTTCTTTTTACAGATGTGAAAATTGAGGTACAGAAAACGAGTGACTCTGCAAATCACAAAACACAGAAGCAGCACTACGTTGCAAGTCACTTGTATTGGAAACTTCCCTTCATTTTCAAGACATATCTGTAAGTAAAAAGATGTTCATTTAAAGAGAAAGCACAGATGCTTGCTATGATGACAAACATCTGATGAATATTCAAAGAAAAATCCTCATTCCTGGGATTGTTGTGGGTTCTTTTCATAGGGCTGACTGGTATGCATGAAAATTATAGCTGGACCTAAAAAGGGTAGAATTTGGAGCTTAAGTTTTTGATTTTCGCTAGCTTTCTTGCATTTCTTGTGTTTCATTCTGGATGCAGTAAAGCTGACAGTCAGCTTTAATCCTTCTGGCGCTGAGTTCAAGGGTGTAGGTCTTACTCTTGTGAAGTCCTAAGTTCTGTGATCATGAATTTCCCTACTGCTGAATGATAATTTCATCTTTTATAGTTACTGCCTGGATGACAGAAACGTGTGTTTCCTCATGGCTAGTTCTGTGGTTGGAGTATGATGTCTGTAGTACCTGATTAATGTTTTATGCTGCTGCAAACTATGAATCTATGTACAGAGGGTAGAGGCCTTCCAGACCCGTTTACAGGTATACGAGCTGCGTACAGAATGCAAACTGGTGTGCAGATGTTTATGTACCTCCACTGGAATTATGTCCTTAAGCTTAGCACACTATTTTATGCAAATTGAAAGAAGATGATGTGAGACACATGAAAAGCTTAACATGTTTTTCTGACTTTATTAATACTTGTGTTTTTTTCCATTCTGAGCCTTTTAGAAAGTATTTTCTGTATTAAGCATATTTAATTTGGAGGATTTGTGGGGAGGTAAGTGCAATGAATAGTTTCTTTGGAGATACATGAAAAATGTTGACAGATTTGAAATAAAGCATACAAGTTTCCTACTGAGATTCATACTTACTCTGTCGGTATTATCTGTAGAAAATGTCTTTGTGCATCAGAGAAACAAAAAGACCTTCAGCAGATTGTTTTATTGAACTCTTAATAGATATTAAGAAACATAACGCCAGCACTTCTGCCACATTGCTGTCATTATATAATAAATCATTGCTGCAGCTGCCTAATGGGATATGTAGCAATGCTGATGGTGGCAGTCTAGATCTGGGCTGAAGTGGATTAATTTAAAACACAGAGCAAAAATAGTAGATAGCAGTGCTCAGCAGAACAGTTTTGGGGCTAGAACCTGGTGACTAACCTCAAGAAAGAAGAGAATAGAAATTAGATCTAACTGAAAAATGGTAACAGTGTCTTTCACAGTCCTTAGATATCCTCCAACACTTAATTATGAAACTGTCATATAAGCATTAATGAGCATATTTTCAACGCTCCTGTTTGTCTGAGATGTCCTATCCTAATATACAGATAGAAAGGAGGGGAACTAGAAGGCAAGTGGCTTTATCCCAGAAAAGATGATGACCTGTACCTGCCTTTTATCCCAAAGGCAGTATGGATGCATGGGGCTTTGGACAGTGCTTACTCCTAATGCAGTGTCTTAGTCCCATAGGTTTTGGGTTGTTTGGTTTTTTAGCAGGATTTGGTAGTTAGGTTGTTGCCAGCAAGCAAAGCTATAGGGTTCTGTGCTTCTGCCTAGCCAACTTAGAAAGTCCTGTCTTTGGAATTGAGATGAGAGTACCATATCTAGACGAGAGCTACCTCCTAGGCAGGAACAGTGGTTCCATCTGAACTGACTACCTCAAGTGATGCACCCTTGAGAGGCTATCAATTGTTTGGCCTGTGTATATCTGGGGAACTACAGGCCTCTCAGCCTGATCTTGGTGCCAGGGAAAGTTATGGAGCTGATCATTTTGAGATTCATTGCACGGCACATACGGGGCAAACAGGGCATCAGGCCCAGTCAGCATGGATTTAGGAAAGGCAGGTCCTGCTTGACTGATCTGATCTCCTTCTGTGGTAAGATGACCCACTTAGTGGATGCGGGAAGGGCTGTGGATGTTCTCTACCTAGACTTTAGTAAAGCCTTTGACACTGTTTGCCACAGCATCCACCTGGAGAAACTGACTGCTCATGGCTTGGATGAGTTTACTCTTCACTGGATAAAAAACGGGCTGGATGGCCAGGCCCAAAGAGTGGTGGGGAACGGAGTTAAATCCAGTTGGTGGCCGGCCAGAAGTGCTCAGTATCAGGGCCATTTCTGTTTAATATCTTTATAAGTGATCTGGATGAGAGGGTTGAGTGGACCCTCAGTAAATTCACAAATGACACCAAGTTAGGCGGTAGTGTTGATCTGCTTGAACGTAGGGAGGCTCTACAGAGACTCTGGACAGGCTGGATTGATGGGCCAAGGCCAATGGTTTGAGGTTCAACAAGGCCAAGTGCTGGGTCCTGCACTTGGGTCACAACAACTTCCTGCAATGCTACAGGCTTGGGGAAGAGTGGCTGGAAAGCTGCCTGGCAGAGAAGGATCTGGAAATGCTGATCGACAGTCAACTGAATATGAGCCAGCAGTGTGACCAGGAGGCCAAGAAGGCCAACAGCATCCTGGCTTGTATCAGAAATAATGTGGCCAGCAGGAGTAGGAAAGTGATTGTCCCCATGTACTCGGCACTGGTGAGGCCACACCTTGAATAGTGTGTCCAGTTTTGAGCCCCTCACTCCAAGAAGGACATTGAGGTGCTGGAGCATTTCCAGAGAAGGGCAAAAAGCTGGTGCTACAGCACAAGTCTTATGAGGAACGGCTGAGGGAACTGGGATTATTTAGTTTGGAGGAAGGGAGGCTTAGGGGAGACCTTATCACTCTCTACAGCTACCTGAAAGGAGGTTGTAGTGAGGTGGGAGTCAACCTCTTCTCCCAAGTAACTAGTGATAGGACAAGAGGAAATGCCCTAAGTTACCAGGGGAGGTTTAGGCTGGACATTATGAAAAATTTCTTCACCGAAAGGGTTGTGGAGCACTGGCACAGGCTGCCCAGGGCAGTGGTGGAGTCCCCATCCCTGGAGGTATTTAAATTTGTGTAGATGTGGTGCTGAGGGACATGGTTTAGTGGTGGACTTGGCAGTACTGGGTTAACAGTTGGACTTCATGATCTTAAAGATCTTCTCCAATCTAAACTATTTCATGAGTCTATGAGTCTATACACAACTCATTAAGCAGAGATGCGTGTAGCCATCTACTAATATAGTCGCGTGTAGCATTTGTAGCGTGAAATGCTTTGTGAAATCATTAAAGTTTATCAAATTGTTAAAATTTTTTACCATATCATTAAAACCAATCTGTTCAAAGACAATAGACTGCTCTGAGAACAAGAAAAAGAGATTGTGAGGACTCCAGCAGTAAAAAGCCAAGAAAACCAAAAGCAATTGTTCTGTCTGTGACTTTTGTTGTTTGCTCCATGTAGAGATCTGTTGAAATGTGCAAATGTTGTATTTGTGAAACTAATTAACACATAAAAATCCAGCTGTAATAGTAATCAAAACTTGCTGGTTCAACAGGCTATGGGGTTTTGTTTTTTAGTATTAACACATCCTGCGCATATGGCCCCCAGTTGAAGATCTGGAGCTGCTTGTACCATCAAATTAATATCGGGGGTTTAGAAGCAAGTATTTATTGGTGACAGTTGTGGAACCAACATGTGGTCTAACTCTGACTGGTGCTTCCAATGCTGTTTGTGTCTGTAAGGGGAAAAAGGAAGAAGTGACTGATACTGCTCTCATTATCCTCGTTTTGTCTGAAAACAAGGTACAGTGTTTCAATGGATTTGTTGGCTGAGATTTCTGTTGGAGAGGCCTTCAGCTGATGAATTGTGGCCTTGCTAGAAACTCTAACTGCAGCAACAAGGAAATACTGTCCATTTTCTACAAGTCACTGTTGAGGTTTAGTTGCTCATATTTGTTTAACTGTAGTGTCTGTCCAGTTTTGGGGCCCCTCACTCCAAGAAGGACGTTGAGGTGCTGGAGCGTTTCCAGAAAAGAGCAACAAAGCTGGTGAAGGGTCTAGAGAACAAGTCTTATGAGGAGCAGCTGAGGGAACTGGGGTTGTCCAGCCTGGAGAAAAGGAGGCTGAGGGGAGACCTTACCGCTCTCTCAACCACCTGAAAGGAGGTTGGACCAAGGTGGATGTTGGCCTGTTCTCCCAAGTAACAAGGTAACAGGACAAGAGGAAATGGCCTCAAGTTGCTCCAGGGGAGGTTTAGGTTGGATATTAGGAAAAATTTCTTTACAGAGGGTTGTGGAGCACTGGCACAGGCTGCCCAGGGCAGTGGTGGAGTCCCCATCCCTGAAGGTATTTAAAAGACCTGTAGATGTGGTGCTGAGGGACATGGTTTAGGCACCCTGACAGTGCAAGGTGAATGGTTGGACTTGATGATCTCAAAGGTCTCTTCCAACCAAAATTATTCTGTGATTCTGTGATCTTGCTGGCATTTTCCTCATGTTCTTTGTGACAGCATTGAATAACGACGAAGATTTTGTTTTATATCCTTTGGAAACATAAAAAAGCATGTTTTAGGTTAGCTATCTCACAAATCAGAATAGGCCGTCTTGTAAAATGTACTTTGATACAATAATTTTAAAGCATCTCTTTCAATGTGATTTACAGATCATGAGTTGGTAAGTCTTAGCATGTAAATGCAAAATTAGAAGTTTAGATGTTTCAATCTGCGAGAGAAAGAGAAACAGAATCTATTTTGTATTGTCTTAATAAATTACCTGAAGTAGCTACAGGATTACAAGTAGACAAGTGCCTATAACTGACTAATAAAGCACTTGTGGTAGGTTATTTATATACCAGACACAACTTCTGAAAGAGATTTTCCTGAATGTGAAAATACAATCAGTGCTTTTGGCATGATGCAGCTACCTTTGATCTCTGTAAATGACTGGCCATAAATTGTGACTGCCGGAAACGGACCAGTCGGATGTCTTGGGGAAGAATGATGGATATGATGTTACCTTGCAAAACCTGCAGAGCATTAACAGGGCTCATATTTTGGTGGGAATCTGTGCAAGGCACTTGATGGTACTTAGGCTACATAATTGTGATAATACATATAGTACAGCAGTCTTCAAATATGGCGAAGGAATTAGTAACTTCACAGTGAGTAAAGCAACCTAGGGGATAATATGCTGATGCTGCACTCCCTTCTCTTCCAGTTTCACTTCAAAGTGGTAAGAATGGATTTTATTAGTACTTTTTAAAGCACTTAAATTCTTTTAAACATTTTTCTCCTACTTGAGTGAAATAATTCAGAAGTTTGTGCTATGTATAATCAAAACAAGATTTTCAGATTCCTTATCTGATAATGATTTCATCTGTGATATTTAAAAATAACTGCATGTACTTTTACTTGAAACTGCATTGTCTTGTATTTCCAAGGTGAGTACTTGCAAACTGTTTCATGAATAGGACACCCTTATTGCAGGTAAACTGCATGCTTGCTTGAACAAAAATTTGTTTAGTACTGTGAGACAGAAACTGCTGTTGCCTTGATTTCATAGTATTATATACTCCATGTTTTATTGGTGTATTTTTCTTATATTGTGTTCCACTCCTTTTTTTTCACTCACTTAAATTCAGGACTTTAGAACTCTCCTGCAATTTGTAAACTGAATTTCTTTGAGAAACAAATTTCATAAGAAAGCCTGCACCATTTTTATAAAGAATATGTGGACCATGGAAGAAATCTTCCAGTTCCAGGAATTTTGTCTGTTGTTAGTGTTGATGTTGATGATATTTGAGCAAACCACATACAAAATAATAGACAAAAAATGCACTTCTAATGATGTTGTTTCTATTTACATTGTTTCCCTAATTTAATTTTCAAAATTTCAGAATCCAAATATTTTTGATTTACAACTATTCCGTGTTTTCAGTGATGGAAAAAACCCCAGGTTTTACTACTACAATAAGTGAACTTGTAAGCATGAAGAATAAAACTGACAAAGTCAGCTGTGAGACTTAGGGGATTCTGTATTTTACAGGATTCTCCCCTCCCCCCTGGCATTTAATCAAAGCCACAGTCTTTATGTAAATTTAATCACCTTGCAACAAACTAATAATTTTATTACATTCTTTCCATTTGACAGTCATTAGCTGATGAGAAATGTAAAATTTCTTTACAGAGCTGGAATAGATTTACTTTAGAATATTCAGTGTTTCTGGTCTCTGCCTACAGTAGGTACTGAATATGTTTACAAATAACGAGCCAAGTCTTCCTTGATTTATTCTTGCAGATAGTCTAAATCAGCAAGTTCTGCAGTATTTAGTCCAATGCTAGCTAAATTTATGTTTAATATCTATCTATATACAAATCATAATCAAATTACTACAGTTACAATCTGATAAAAACACGTATGTGTTACATATCCATAATGCTGAAGAACTAGTAGAACAAATCCCTCTTGGGAAGGATATTCCTTGTCTTCATACATGCACACACTGACATCCCACCCTAGGTGCTGAACAGCCTGAAAAAAATAACTGCTGATGTTATATAGACGTGGCCCAAGTTTATACTGAAACTGTGACCTAGATTGCAACTGTGATCCATCAAAATATTTAATAAAGTGCTTAAGTATTTGAATAATCCCTTTGAAGATCACTGGAACTACTCGAGTGCTTAAGACTATGTGCACGTCGAGATGTTCTGCTAGGTTGTGACAAATCTTCCTGCAAGCGTGTGCTGAAACACACTGCGGTTTTAACATGCAGTACATTTCAACAGTTGATCCGATGTTTTTATTTAGTAAAAATTTAAACATATGGGCTTTTCATCACTGTTTTGTAACAGTATTTTTGCATTAGACGCAACTACTCAAGTGTATGTTTTCAGGAAGTTGGATGGAGTTTTATCCATTAGGGGCTGTAAATCATGAACCCTTCATTGACCTCTACCACATGGAAGAATCCAAGAAGGTGGAAAATGGTTCCGGTTGTTAAGGATAAGAGCAAAAAAGAACCAAATATCACAAGTTGCAACGAGGAAGGTTCTTACTAAACTCAATGGAAAAACCCCCAAACTTCATAACAGGGAACTCCAACACTGGAACAGGTTGTCCAGGGAGGTTGTGGATTCTCTGCTCTTTGCGTTATTCAAAGCTTGGCCGGACAGGCCATGAGCAACCCAGCCTACCCTGTTTGGAGCAGGGTGTTCAGACTAAATGACCTCCAAAGGTTCCTTTAACTCAGAGTGTTCCACAATTGTAGCCCAGTTATTAATGTGCTAGAAAAGGTAAAGGTGCAGGAAGAAGTGCATTTAGCAAGCGGGATCAGTAGTAGGCAGAAAAAATTCTGCAGTTACGTTGTTAATAAGAGGTAGACTTGGATTTGCTATTCAACAGAAAATTAAACCCTTCAACAACAGTCAGCAAAAAGCCTATAGTTCTGATGGGTGGAGTTTTTTTGCCTTAGACCTTACGTTCAACAGTGGCTGCGAAAATACTGTTAGCAACAAGGTGGTAAAATTTCAACTACAACAAGGAAGAAAAGGCTTGGGGGGAAGGAGATATGCTAGAGATTTTCTAACCAGCTGCATCTGTTACTATCCTAAAACTGGTAAGTGACGTTATTTAAATGCTTGACTCGCTGCCCACGTTCAGAGAACATACTTTGCGTAAGTTTTGTCACCTATGGTGTCAGGCTGGCTGTACACGGAATAGAGAGCCTCGTTCATGTGGGTGGGCTGAAGGCTGGCCGTGTACCAGTCTGAAAGTCAATAGCTGGAGTTTCGTAACAGATTTTGGCTCAATGACACAGTAGTGCAATTCCAGCTGCCATTTCTCTCGGGGAATATTTGTCTTAGTCCCACCCATGAGCCTCTAGGAGTGTTAAAATGGAGGTGGAAGAATTTGTGGAATAATCAGTATACAATAATGGGTGGAAGGTGTTCCTGGTGTACCAAGCAGCATTTGCTCTTCCAGGTGTATACTTTCAGAACACCCCTTCAAAGTTTACAGTTGTTTGCCTTACTGCTAAATGCTTCTTTAGTTTGCACAGTCGCTGCACCCTTTGTTGTAAAGCTTGAACAGCAGAGACGTTGCAGAAACCAGCTATCGTAAATGTGTCTTTTCAGACTCAGCTTTAGTCTTACCGTTTCTTTCTTACATTTAACGTAACAAGTTTCCATTTAGCACAGTTGTTTTTATGCTTTTTGCCTTGCCTCAGGCAAAACTGAAATGCCCCCCTTCCAGCGTATGATTTGTGGTGTTCGTCACATTGAACTTCATGATTATGTTCTCAAAGTTCATTGTTCTTTAACCTTCAGAATGCCTACGGACTAATTTAAGAATGTGTAAAAACTGCTATAGATAGCATTAAAAGTAGTAAAAAATATTTCTGTACAATTCGTCCTTGACAAACATTACATGCTTCATTAATTTAAATATGTAATGTGTGTTTGCATTTTTATAAATAAATTCTTCCCTCAGGTATAGATAAACAATATTCATCTACCTCGATGTATGGATTGCGTGTAGATACCGAAGTGTGATGCACAGTCCTTACCACAGGAAGGCACTATCATGTGTTGTTTAAACTACTTCCCTGAAGCTATCAAATGCTGGTTTTCTTTTTATCTCAGTTCCTTGCGAAAGAATAAACCCTTTTTTCAAAGGCCCTGCTTTCAAACGATGCAGGACCCCAAACTGCCAAATAATTCTAGATATGTTGATCAGGAAATATCTAACTCGATATTTTATTAGCCGGATTTCTTCAAACCAGAACTATTTGTAGGCTGATTTTATCGAGAATGAGATTTCTGGTTTCAATGAGAAAGGTACAACTCTTTGAAAAAACTCTTAAAAATATGACAGGAGTAGGAAATCCACCAAATTGAAGCGTTGGACTGAATGGCATTGTAGAAGGGAGTAATGTTTTCTGAAAACCTTGAGTAGAACCTGGTCAATACTTGTTTAACAGGATTGGAGAACATGCCCAAGAAGAGTTGTTTGGATAGGAGGAGTGCAGAAACCAGGTTCATTCCTGTGCTGTGACTCCAGTGGGTGCTGTGGCTGTGTTCTGTTCGTCTGCTCTGGCAGCAAATTACCAGATTTTCACTCTGGAAATTATGTGGTTTTTATAAGTGGTTGGTGCAGTGACTTGACTTAGGGGCTTGACTTGTTTTCTCACATCAGGCAAATGTCCTAATGTATTGCTAATCTGTCTAATCTATTGCTAGCTGTTCTACGAGGAGGTGAGCTTCATCTGTGCTTGTGGAAGGAGGCTGGAAATCATTACGGTGTAAAGTGGGAAAATAAACGTAATCGTGATTGTTGTGAGACAGGAACAACCATTTCTCATTCAGATCTAGTTCTCTGCACCGCGGGCAATGGAATACCTGCAGTTCAGAGTGTTATGGTTTTATGTAGCAGGAGAATCCAATGAATTCAGCTGAAGTGGAATCCAGCCAGATTTATTTCTGTCTTTCCCAAACTGATGTTCAGATAATGGGATAATGCAAGTAGAAGCTTTTGGGATACCTATGACTGCACAAGAGCTGTGTTTAGCTTAGGTGTCTTGGTAGCTGTTGGCATACTGAGTTTTCCACGTGTCTCCTATAAGAAGGTGAATGAGGCAAACAGCGTTACTTTGCAGTTGAATGCAGCAGCATCCTTGATGCATATTGCCTGTATTACTCTAGGTCACTGGGCCACAGCTTAACGATAATGTATGCCGTGGGCTTTGGAGAAGGCATGGAGGACATAATGTAAAAATAACCTTCTTTTAATTATGCATATTGACATAATCTGTATTATTTATGGTATCTGAAACCAATGGGTTAAATTACATCCTCTGGAGAACAAAAATGCTTTAAAGAACTAGACCATGTCTCCTGGATTAATTCTAGCTTTCAGCAACTGTGTGTCTTGGGTAATTGAACATATATCATTTACCCCCGAAATATTAAAGGGCATGTTGTTGTTTCTAGCTTAACTTGGATTAATAATTTACTCAGGTTTTACATTACCTAGTTAATCTTGTATACTTGTGTAGTTACTCTTTGAATGGTGAGGAATTCTTGAAGGCTTAGAGCTTCCAGAAACTGTTTTTAGCTGAAGTACTGTTTTAGCTATTTATTACCAGTTAATAATTCTATCCCAAACCACAGACAAAAAAAGAGTATGCAGTGATTCCTCTTTTCTCTAGGTTGTTGTTGCCTTTTGACAGAAGTAGTGAAAAATCTCCTCCTTCCTCCTCGTTCAGTAAGGCATTTACTTTTTTCTTTGCTGTGACTGCATAATGAGTGCCTGCTGAGACAGTGTGTGTAATGCATACTTGTGTGCATCAAAACCGTGGGAGCTCAGACTTTAATCATAGGTCTCTGTTTACATAGAGAAAAAGAAGTTACGTGGGTGTTCCACTTACATTGTGGAATTCTCCTTGGGAGTTGTTACGCATTTCATATCATATTTAAAAATAAGATGTTTTTTAAACTTGTTTTGAATGCACATTGGTATGTGACTCAATATGAACCTCAGGAAACACTGAAAATTAAATATATGATTTATAAATACAAAATTATAATACATTACTCAGGAAAGGATTAATTTTCTGTTTTTTTAAAAAGCACTTGTTCGTGATTGTGCTCTAGTTATTTGTATTTTCTGTGTGACTTTAATCCCAAAGCAGACACAAGAAGCTTGAACCTTCTTGATGCTTAACGATTCTTCACAGGAGTTCTGTCCAAATGCTGTCCAATTGCCCAGGTGCAGATGACTTCTAGATTCTGTAGTTTTATTCAACTATGAGTTGAAAACAGGAGATTTCAAAATCTTGTTCTTCCATGAAACCGTACTCTTGTTATAAGCACACGCTAAAGCTACTAGGAGTGGTGGAGGCTTTCCCAGTCTGGTCAGGCGCCAGAATGTCTAGAAAAGTAGCTCTCCATTATTATATTGCCTGATGCTGCCTAATATTGAGGACCATCTTGGAGTGTAGTTTCTCAAAGTGAGGAAGAATTTTTGGGAGACAGGAGTGTAGATGAAAGTTTGACTTTTTGTCCTTATTGACACCAATGAAACCAATAATGGTATATAAAATATTGCAGTTGCCTCTTGGTACAGCTTTGATCTCGTGTTCTGAACCGCGCCTTACAAGGTAACGTAATTCTGTTTTTCTTTCTAGCAAGTGTTTTACCTTACTTTTTCCTTAGATGTCAACAATATCTTAAGCAAAATGCAGTTGTCAAAATCAATTTAATTTAACATTATTTTAAGATTTGATTCAATGCCTGTGGCTTGCCATTACAAATATCAATAAAGATGCACTGAATATCTATGTCAGCTATGGAAGCTGGCTTCCTAGTCCCCACTGATTTCTTTGGTTAATGTGACTTAAGTTTAATGAACTCGAGCAAACAGAATCCATAGATAGCCAGAGTTTCAGCTCTTAGCTACATTTCGTGCTTTCAAAAGCATGGATTTTGCATTGTTTCAAAAATCTTGTGGTTTTGTGCATTATTACTGTTCAGGGACCATACAGTACACTTGCTCTGGACAAGAGCATCCGTGTGGATGCTGTCTGAAAAGCTGGACATCATATAATGTCTGCAGGAAAAGAACTCCTGGAACCAGCAAGCCTCTGTAACAGGACTTAATTTATTTTAGCTTTTGTAAAAGCTTTTGATTACACAGCAGCTGCCAGGATCTAAACTCCCCCACCCACTTCAAGGCAGTTTTTCCAGTTACACATTTGGCAATGTTTGTAATTTTTCATCCATTCCCACAGGTGTAATAAAACTCACATACAAGGTTCGCATCCTTTTTTTTTTTTTTTTAAATTAATAATGCCTCCTCATTTCATAGGTTTCTGTTTTTCTTGAGTGAAGGGTGAGGCAGACCTGTGATATTTTACTCATCATATTAATGTACATATTCCCAGGTCATATTTTACTCCTTAGTCTTTGTGATCAAATAATTTCCTGTGTTGGAGAAAAAGTGCCTTACCTGGCAAAATTAAAAATACAAAATAAAGATATAAATAGCAACAACTAAAAGCATTTGGAATTTTCCTGGATGCTATGTCATGGGGTGGCTACAGCATAGGCAAGGAGTGCTACTGTATTCCAGTTTAATAATATTAAGCAACTGGACATTTTAGGAATATTTTTCTTGAAGTAATATAGGAATATATATTACCAATATCCCAAATTATTAATATATTAATTGGAAAAGAAATGACAGATCATTTCACTCAAATCAAGCTTAATAATTGAAGCCATTTTGATGACTGTATTTCATTCTTTTGAAATATGGTAGGCTGCAAAAGCATAACTCTAGCTCAAAGTATTCAAAAGAATTAATTTGGTGTCTTCTGGTCTATAGCATTACTATTCAGACACTCATACTGGGACTAATTTAATTTAAAAACCAATGGGTGTGAGTATAATCAACACTTTTTTTTCCCAAATCACTTAATTTTTAATCAGTATTTTGCTTATTAATATCACTTCGTTATGTTACTATTTTATAATCCACTTCAATTTTCACAGGAAGATAGTTATATACTATAATAGAGGGTGAAAGATATTTTAAATTGATAATAATCAGTTTATAGTTAGACTTTGTGGTAGGCAATTGAAACAACTATTAGGAAATTTTATTCAGACAATTCTTCCCATATCTTTCTGTCAGATTTATAGAGGCTTATATATTCCATGCGAAAAGTTTCAGAAATTGATATTAATGTAGTTATGACAGTCAAATACAACTCGGTTAACATGCAATGCCTTGTGGTATTACTTGAAATATAACAACAAAGTTACTACTGGAGCCCGAGTGAAAGCATTTGCAGTCGATAACAACTTGAGGTGTTTATTTCGTAAACTCATGCCAAGCTCTCAGCCAGACCCTTGTAGAGCAGTCGGGTTTCATCAGCCTGTTTGATATCTCACGGGTTCTTGTGTAACTACAGCTAGAACCAAACTCCAAATGCCATTCTTCTGGCGACTGGGAAACAGGCCTTGGTTTATGGGGAGAAAAAAAAAAATTATAAATCCTCTCACCTCTATTCACCTGATAAAATCTTATATGTTCAGAGATCCACTGCCTGGAGCAATGCAGGGATAGGAATTCGAGCTCAAAAAAAAAAAAAAAAAAAAAAGAAAAGTAACAGCTCATGAACAATTTAAAGATGTGTTTAGCTCTGCTCTACTTCAGGGATTAAGAGCACATCATTATAATTGGTGCATAGCTCTGTGTTTGCTGTGAAGAAGCTTGGTTTATAACTTATGCACTGTGATTTTGCAGGGGGCACCCAATAGTATTGCAATGTGTAAATGTGTTTTGACTACATTATAAGGAAAAAACTTAAAATTAATGTGACAGAATTTTTTTTTAAGCTAACACGTAAATTAATCACCTTTTGAGATGATTCTTTGAAAATTTTAAGCCATTTTAATACAAGGACCTTTTCTTACTTACTACAATGGATGAATGAACCCATTGTCAAAACTGCATTCAGTGTAATGTGACATTCATTTAACGTCTCTGTCATCAAATTAAGATCAAATGCAAAAGGCTAATGAGTACATTCAGTACTGAAGTGTATTTTCCAAGGATGACATTTTCACTTCAATGGAAAAATATTAGAGAACTCCACACTAACACCATGCCTCCCTCTATTTCTAAAATTCCCTGTAATAAGGAAATAACTTGTGGAATTTGGCAGATTTTCCCCTAACTATGAGAAAAACACCATACATAAACAATAATATCCTGTCGTACTTGGTACCAAATGAGCTGACTTTTCTTGCCACTGAATAGAAATGTGAAATCTGGCTGCTTGCAGGGTTCATGCTTGAAATGCCAGAAATAACAATATTCCAGCAGGCCACTTCGGGGGTGGTTATTCATCAGAAAACTTTTTGACTGTTTGCTGACTGTTGATCTTCTCACTCTTCTACATTTCCAGTTTCTTTGAAATCCCAAGAGGGACATGCTTTGTAAAGAAGGTGTTTTATGCTTATAGGGCAGGTGTGCTGACCAAGTCATCATTTCACAATTAAGAATTACATTTTTCCTTGGGAAATATGGGTTACTTTGAATGTGGAGGTGAGATGGTTTCTGGCATAATGAGGAAGTATTATAGTAATATTTCACATCCTTTGCTTAATGAGCTATGCGTACCATGCAGTGCTTCTTAAGTAAATATTAACTTTCTCAGAATGATGCATCTAGTGTGTGTACTACTGTTGTCTAATAATATCACTTACCAGTAAATTTTCAGGACCTCTGCAAGATAAATCTAACTCCAGCTGGCAACTAAGCCCCATGTAGAGAATTGGAAGGGTAAGAGTCAGAAAACTTGTGGGTTGAGATAAAGGCAGTTTCACAGGTAAAACAAAAGCCGCACACAAGCCAAGCAAAACAAGGAATTCATCCAGCACTGCCCGTCGCAGGCAGGATTCAGCCATCCCCAGCAGAGCAGGGCTCCGTCATATGTAGTGGTGACTTGGGGATACAAACACCATCGCTCCTGAGCTTCATATTGCTGAGCACGACGTCATATGGTCTGGGATATTCCTTGGGTCAGCTGGGGTCAGCTATGTCCCCTCCCAGCTTCTTGTGCTCCCCAGCCTACTCGCTGGTGGGGTGGGATGAGGAGCAGAAAAGGCCTTGACTCAATGTAAGCTCTGCTCAGCAGTAACAAGAACATACCCGTGTTACCGACACTGTTTCCAGCACAAATCCAGAACATGGCCCTGTACTGGCTGCTCTGGAGAAAATTCACTCTCTCACAGCCAAAACCAGCATAAAAGTGCTGTTAGTTTTGCAGCACTGGAAACTGAGGCACGCAAAAAAATACTGTTGCCCAGGTGGTAGAGCCAACACGTGTGCCTTCAGACCACATGCTTTCCTACATAAATAAACTGGTCATCTTTTGCACGTTGGACAGCTCTCAAGTTGTTATGTTTTTCATTTTACTTGTGTTCACCCAGCTCCAGTGGTAATTACAGTGGTACAGAATGAGTTCCATAATTGCCTTCCTCATTTTTATCGCTTGGAAAGTTGTATTTCAACTGATTTTCTTGACTTTCCGGTAAACATAGGGTAATAGGGAAGTAAGGTCACAAAAGGCTATTGAACATTGTTGTCATGGGTTAGGGCTGGGCTGGCCACTAGACAAATGACAGATGCTCTCTATTAACTTCTTCCCCTTCCAAAAGGGGAAGAGAAAGGGAATAAGGGAGAAAGACTTATGGACTGGAAAAGAAAACTAAAACTGCTTTAATGGAAATAGTAACAATAAAATTATATATATATATACACAAATATGTATAATAGCAACACCAAAAATGTGCCGTTACCTTCAGACAGTGCAGTGACTTAGGAGAGACTGAGCTGAGAAGTGAGATCTCTGAACAGAATTAGTTCTGTTCTAACTCAAACCAGGACATTTGTAAAGCAGATGGAGCATGTTTGCTAGAATCTTAGGACTATGTTGAAGATACTGCATTAAGATTTGCCATGGAGTAAAAGCAAGAATGGAATATGTGATCATCAGTGGAGGAAAGCTGTGACAGACTCCTGCTTGCGCTGCTTTGCCCGGATGCTTGTAGAATCCCACAGGGTTTTCCCCTACTGGTTGGTAGTGGAGGAGTTATGTGATTGTTGTGTCCGGGAAGCAGCTCATGTGGGAGCAATGTTACGATTGTGTGGGTAGATGGCAATACCTGGAGTCTTCATATTTCTTTCATCTTAGTAGGTTTGTAGGTGATGTAGGCCCTGTACTAACCGGAGCACAGTCGTCAGTTCCCGTACGTACGGAGCAGGTGCTATTCCCCTTGCACTGCCTTAGCGCTGGCACCCGCCAGTAACACTGCTGTTCCTTTGGAAGGTAGAGAAAATTGTTTTGGAGAGGCTCTCCTCCTTTTTTCTGAGAAATCATACAGAGTTCTACTGAACAATTACATACCTGTTCTCAAAACTTGCTATATGGATAACATAAAACCACCCCTACCACCCCTCCTGCGTACCCCTCTGTATGCATAGGTTAGTAATAAGAGAAATTGAGAGACAAATGTTATAATATCCCCAGTAAACTGTTCACATCTATGTTAGCCAACGTGACTAACAGATTAACAGTTCTCTGAATTATAACAAACGAGATTTGAAGAGCTAATTGACTGAACTTCAACCCAGAGATGCCTGAAGAAACACTCACTGTGTGGAGAAAGTAACCCAAAGAAATAGCTGAATAATAACTTCCCCCGAAAAAATGTTGTGAGGCTGCCAATTTGTTACTCAATTGCATTTAGTTATGCAAGATTATACTAATACAGCAACAGGGGGCCAACGATGCCTTTTGTTCTTTCTAACTCCTAGTGAAATGTAACCTGGGGAGCTGTTGGACTAGGTATTCTCAGTATTTTGAACTTGATACCTGAAAGACTTCATTTCCCTAGGCAGCAGTAATGCCTATGAGAGAGGGGACACTTGAGCGGTGATATGGCTGAAGAGTCCCTAGCTCTGGAGCTGGAGACTGGATTTGTTCATGATGGTTAGGCAGGCTATAGATCTAGCATGTCCAGCATTTGAACAGATGTTCTAAATGCCTTTAAATATGTTATTAAAGAAAGGAAAATTTCCAACAGTCTTATAACATTTGCAATCTGAAGTAACATGCATCTAAAAAGTTGTTAAATTTCACATTGAAGTTTTTAACAGAATGGGAGTTGCCTATCTTCTTAATGAGGTTTGGTGGTATTTGTGTTATGCGTCTGTTTTGGCTTTTCTTTCTGCTTCTATGTTCATAGATTTTGTCCATATATGTATGGATGCACAAGGTAAGGAATACAGGGGAATCAAATACAAGCAGGACTTCCCCAGGAAAGCAACCAAAATTTTCACTGTTAATGGCTTTTCCAGTTGATTAGAAAAGCTAAATTTCCAAACTGATGCAGGTTTGCCTGATGTCCATAGCAGTTGCCTCCAGAACAGGAGTTGGGGTGCACATAGGTCTGTGCTTCTGGGGATGCTACCAGGAGCAGCCTGAAGATGATCTGCTTCCAACTAGGATGGCAGTATGAAGTGTGCACAGTGGCCTTCAATAAATACTCTGTGCTGACGGCGGTTTGTTGGGACAGCAGTCTGAGAGCCAGTGCTGTATCAAATTTAAAGTGTGTGGAGGTTTTAAATACATGAATTATAATGAGCAGAGTTGCTAACTTTGCCAGGTACTGCATTTAATGTCCCTAGTGTTAGAGAACTTACGAATGATCCTGAAGGGGTTTTTTTCAGTAAAGTATTGGTCCTTAATTTATTACCGCATGTCACATTCTGAAGGAACAGTAATACATGTGAAAGGTTTACTCTTAATACATACAGGAGAGCAAAGTACCAGTTTTTAATGAAATCTCCTATAATATTCTTATGTTGTTGTATTAATTTTGTTTAAGTGGCAAACCAAAGACATTCTTAAATTCAGAGATTTTTAGATTTGCATTACACGTAGTAATTCACAAGACTTTCAGGAGAAGATGTTAAATATTTTGATTTCTTATCACTATTTTTGCTCTGCTGCGTTTTTAATATAAGCAATGAATAAAGTGAAAAGTTAATACAAAATATCTACTGGATAATATTTTAATGATAAAGATATCTCATCCTTTTGAAAAAGCTGAAGCTAATAGTGGAAAAGGCAACCTGTTACTCCATTACTAGGCTGCTTTGTAATGGCAGTCCTCATGCTGAATTTAGATGTATACTAAATGAAAATATAATAATTTGTTCAGTTTTAACATGCTGTCTTTAGCCGCTTTAGATCACGATGCTTTTCTACTTACTTCATGGAGTTTTTTTAATACAAAGACCAGATGTTTCTAAATTAGATTTAATTAATTGTGTTTTAAAACCCAGGAGTGGGGTATTTCTACAGAAATACAGAAGCTTACAGTAAATAGAGAGATACCAGTTAATCTTTCCATTTTAAGACTTATTTGTCTATCACTGTCTTTATTTCTCTGTATTACTTTGCTCATGCCCTACTTGGTTAGTCTTAAGAATAAACAGACACTGTCACCGCAGTTTATCCATCCTTAACTTTTTTTTCCTCAGTTACCCTGTGGTGAACAGCCACTCTTAATTCTGCTTGCTTTTAAAGCCTCTGTTCTAATGACTTGAGCTTTTATAGATTTCTGTTATTACCATAATCTTTCTTTTCCCATCTATGAATTAACCTGCATAGAAAGGCTTGTGCACCTCTGCGATACTCAGTGTGAAGAATGTGAAATAAGAAAATTGTCCATTTGTTTTGCCATGCATTTGAGCATGGATTTTTTACTCAGAGACTGTATCTCTCTTTTTGAAGCATGTAATAAATCTGACTCTGCACTTCATTTGGTCTTTGAAAACAAAGTGGTATCCTCTAGACGTGAGTAGGATTCATAATAGAGGATGTGCAGCAGTCTGTATAGATGCTGTTCTTAAGCTCTTGTTTCTGTTATTTTAATGTCTCCAAAGTTCCTGCAATCCCTTTCCTCAGCTGCCGATGCCTTGTATTCTCCTGGGTATTATGAGAAATCAATATCTACTTTGTTTCCAACACAGCACGATGCAAGCAAGAAATTAAAAGGTTTCTAAGAGAAAATATTCATCTTGAAGCTCTCTATACTTAGATGGTGTATTCTGGTACTATCAGTGTAACTAGTTATCCCAACCTTGATCTGAGATGCAGTTAGAGAGAGAAAAGTGAAATTGAGGGAAAAAAATTAAGACTAAAATTGATTGTAATAAAAAGAGGACAAAGTATTTTTATTTAAATATATGCATTTATACACATGCATGCATAAAACATTTAAGTGGAAAATACCTAGCGGGTGTGGTAGTGAAATTGTTTATTATAAGTTTCTTCTGGAACAGTATTTTCTCATAATCTCTTTCAGCTAAGGACAATTAAGATGCAGATATATTTTCCTATATCCATTAAAACTTACCTTGGTTATCTTTTGAATTATTGCTTAATTATTATTTCAGGGTTTTTTTTGACTAATATAGTGATAACCTACAAAGTGTCAGTGAGGTATCTGTGTGGTTCACAATTCTGTGACGTGTTCATTCTGTGGGAGACATTCAGGTTTGGTTTGTCTGTCCTTTATTAAGTGTTTGTTCATGAGCTTATTAGGAACATCGATTTGTCTTAGACCTGCCAGGCAGGCAGGGTACCTGGGCCCGTGGCCCCGTGAGTTCCCCCAGCAACCAGCAGCCTGTGCCTCCGCCTGCGCCCCTGCTCCTGCCACTGCTCCCCCCAGCCCTCAGACACCCGGCAGAGCCAAAGGGTGTAACCCTCAGCCGAAGAGATCTGCAACCTCTATTTCTTGGGGTGCATGAAAAATTAGACCTAGACATGCGGAACAGTTCCATTTTGGGTTTGCTCCTGGGTTGTATTGACAGCAGATTCTTTGTTCTTTTCTGGGATTGACAATACATGAAAAATGCCCATGTTGCCATGACTGAGGCGAGCTGAAGTGGATCGTCGGCAGCCAGAGAAGCGAACATCTTTTGCCAGACATGCCTCTCTACAAAGGGACTCTGACAGGGAGCAGTTATCCTTGTGTCTTCCCCCAAGTCTGCTCCTCTTAGCTAAGCACTAATTAAGCAGGGCTCTTCCTTTTTTGTTCCTCCTTTGAAGTCTGTTCCTCGCCTCTGGGAGAGGCTGATTAGGTACCCTACAGCCCATGAGCTCTTCCAGACTCATACAATGGCGTGTACAACCCCCGTATGCCACTGCAAAATCATCCCCTTGGGAGCAAAAAGGACAAAAAGGTTATGGAAAATAGATTAATAATCTCCTACCCCTTTCCAGTATTACATACATACGGTCATCATACACAGTCTGACAGGCACCTACGTAATCACCCCAGCACAAGTAGAGCAGAACCCTTTTGTAGTGCCTGGTTATTAGAGCTGCTGATCACAGAATAAATAAATCCTGCTGAAGTGTAATTCAGAGAAGACTGTGGAGGAGTGAAACTTCGCATAAACAAAGTTTTCATGAATTTTAAGAACTGTTTAAAGTGCCATAAGTGACTTTTCATTATATCTGAGTTAATGGTATGGCCTTACTTATGCTTCTCTCCCCTGCTTTATCTGCCCCCTTCAGCTTTGCTGATAATGCCACAGTAGAGTTAGTGGGAAATTTAGAGGTGAAGAAGTGTAGAATCATCTTAAGGAGCATCACTGTAATGTATCCAATTTACTTCTATATATGTATTACATAAAGGATTATCCCATCTCCATACATTCCTGAGTGATTAAAATAGAGGGTGAAGGAGCTGCCTGTTCAGAGAGGCTCTGGGCTGCTCAACAAAAAAGGATTGACATCCTGAATGCTGATTATTACACTGTCTTTAGAATTCTGCTAAGAACTGGAGAAATTAAACTAAAATATAGTAACTCTGTTTTGTAAAGAGTGTCTTACATGCAATGGGACACTATTGAATAAAAGTCTAGAAGTACGATCTTCCCAGCATTTGTAGTCTTCTCTTTTTCCTCTCTTATAAAATGCTTTTTTTCGGCCAACAGCCACAGATGATTTATTTACAAATACATGTCAGCCTTTCTCCCAAGGTTTTTGTTTCATTTATGAGACTTTAAGACAAAACTTTGTACACTCTTCCTAGATATGCAACGTAAAACTACTCTAAACCTATTTCATTCCATCTAATCACTTCTCTGAATGTTTTATCAACTGTGAAAATTAGGCACCAGAAAGGAGTCTTAAGGACCTGAAGTTGGTAAGCAGTGAATACACTTTGTGCTTTACTTTGTGTTTTATTCATAGGCAGCTGAGCTTTGGTAGTTTCTGTGTTTTTCGGCTTTGTTGTATTCATTGTAGTGTTAACCCGTGTTAAATCCACTTCAATTAGCCCCGTCTAAGTCAAAACAGATAGACTGAAGAAACAGTGCCTGAGCTGTGAAGACTTGCTGTAAAGCATGGCTGGGCTGGCATCTGGCAGTATCTGCTTACTCCCCTGCAAGGCCATCCAGCTGGAATAAACATGTAGGACTTTGGCATGTTTATGGGTCTCTGACTAAAGCAGTTGAACTAAACCTCAATTCTGCTGTAAAAAGAGACTAATAACTGAAAATGCTTGAACTGGTTCATATAGCTGACAGCTGGTATATAATATATACTTCCAGTTTAGCATCAGTTTCAAACCACTCATCTACTTTTGATGCTAACTGACACAGTCATGTTTGTGGAAGTACAGTGTCAGAACTTTAATGTTATTCTGATCCTTTGCTTCTTAGAAAGAAAATTCAGAGGAAAGGTTTTCAGTTGGTGGTGCATGTACAGTCTGAACGGATCTTCAGTCTAGCAGTCTCAGGGTAAATCATCACAGCGAGAAAATACAGTGAATCATATATAATGTACTTAGACTGAGTTACCTTTTGTAATGTAAGATGTTCATTCTCTGTGACAGAGAGATAAAGAGCACAGCCAGATGTAAGCTGGAGAGTATATTGAATGTAGAGGGGCAGAATTACTTACGTGATATCATTATCGTGAGACCAGGACGGTGATCTGAGAGCTTTGTGGGGAGAGAGCACATTGAAAAAGAGGGAAGTCAGTCAAGGTAACACAGAGGGTGCTCTAGAGAAAGTGTTCCATGTCAGCAGAGGGGTTACCGTGATGCAAAATACAGCAAGAGGGGAAACAACAGATAACGGCTGCTGAGAAACTCTTGTTGTTCTCACTGTGTAGGTATGATGTGGTTTCTTTTCTAGGAGGGTTATCGGATCTGCACAGACATTCATTAGAAAGGCATCTTTGTATAGGAAGGGAAAAAAAGCATTTTTCTTTGTTTAAGTGGTCAAATGATTAACTTTAAAGCCACAGAACATCATATAATATTTGTATATATAAAATACAAAAGACCAAAAATTAAAAGGAAAATTATTTCTCTGCTGAGGAAAAAAAAGTTCGAGTAAGCAATTATGACTGAGGTTTTTTATGAGAAGGGTCATGTGTCATTGCAGTTACCTGGGTCAGTCAGTAGCAGAGGATATACATGCAGGTAGTAATACATGCAGGGTTTCTGAATTGTGCTGCACAAACCACTAACAAACAGTACACCAGGATCCTCAAAGCAATACGCTGTACAAAAAGGGCTTTGCAGAGGCTGGTCGGAAGGGTTGCTGTTAGTGCTGCTGTCATGACTTTTGAGAATAGTATGGTCAAGCAAGAACTGCTGGCAGTAGGTGGTTTTTTCTTATCTCTGGTTGCCACCATTTTCTAACGCCTGGCTGTGGACCCCTCTCCGGGCTCTCTCATGCGTATTAGCATCTGGTGAATCCAGGAGGCTGTATGGATCTAGAAGGTTTCTTGGTTTCACGGTAAGCTGTTGAGATAGGATCATATGCATTTAGGAGGGTTGACTGTGCCGGAAGGAGTAGTCCTGGGTAGTAGCAAACCTTTGTCCTGGGATGAGATGTTCTCTGTCTATACAGACATGCACAGTCCTCATAGCTGCTGGAACATCATGAGGAGGCTGTGGTATTGATTGGTTAGATAACTATCAAAGTACTTCAGTGACACACAGAGAACCCCCCTGCCTGACTTGCCAGAACAACTGGCTTAAATCTGTGCCAAGAGGAAGAACAAAGCACTTTCACATGTCTGCCTTATTCCAGAGCATGGCTTAGTGGCACCAGAGGAAACTAACTCTGGAAAACTCTATAGTTCCAAGGAGCTCCATGAAAAAAATTTGATCACTGATTTTTTCCTGGCCGAGTAGTGCTAACCAGGCTTGATTAAAAGGCATGATGGTTTTTCTCATACTACCAAAGTGAAGCTAGCTTGTGAGAGACAATTTTTCTGCTTATCTATCTGCCCACAGAGATTATTGTTGATAAATAAAACAAAATAACGTTTCACTTAGTGACTGGCTTTGAACTAAGCAATAAAAATGTTTTCTGCATGTGAAGGCAAAGAATAAGCTTGTTGAAACAAGGACTTTGTCTTCATTTATGTAGGTATCACTAGGCTTGTGGAGAACATATGGTTTTGGTCATTTTAATGACTGGTGAACTGGGACACTGAACAAGCTGATTCAGTTATCATAAAGCCAGTTAGCAAGTCAGGAGGGAGCAGCAAATACGTACTCAGAGCGGTGTACTCCAAAAACTCCTCTAAACTGTGATTTCCTTTCAATGTGAGCAGCAATTTGCATTTTCCTGTCTCTACTTAACACTTCAATAGGATGTGACATGTTTTTAAAGAACTGGGAAGAGCAGAGATTATAATCGAAAGAGTGGAGTGGATAATATTTACAAAACCAGGTTATTCAACCCCTGGATGAAGATCGTCCAGTCAGATGAGCTTAATTTATGCAGAAAGGAAAGTGTGCTATTTGTTGAAAGGTCTGTTCTTTGCTATCAAGCTTGATGGATGGATTAAAGCAAAAGGAAGAATTTCATTAAAGGCACATTTCAAAGTCAGCATAAGAGATACATCTCTACAAATATTTCCACTGAACAGGAGGCAATCTATAATGTCACTGAGTCTGGATCTGAATTCTGTTTTCTCCCAGGTCGATGAAGATGGTCAATCTTTTCCCTTGTTTTAATGCTAGACAGTGCCAAATGCTATTATTTCCTCTCATACAAAATATAGACTTATCCATTTATGCACTTATTTTCACTACTGTGTAACTAATCCTACAAATTTATCACCAGCTGTTTTTTTCTTGCATGTCTTCAGTAGATTTTTGTCCTTCCTTCTAACACAAAGAGTTAGTACTCAAGCATTTTTGTTAAGAACTGGTAGGTGATTTACCACCATCTTTCCCTAAGATGAACTAAGATAGCTGAAATTCTTTTGTGACTGCTGCCTTTCTCCCACTACTGTTTTTACGCTGTTCCTCTATTGTGCCCTGTTTTTGCAATCTGCATTCCATCCCTCTTTCTCAGCTGTACAGGATCACAGAAATGAAAGCTGGCAATGATAGACTACTTGGGAAATATGTAGTACAGAGCAGGAAATTCAGATCTGGAGGAATGCAAACTGAGGCTCTGTTTGTAGTCTCCCAGGTTTTATTCTGTATTTCTACCATAACACCTTTTTGTAGCTTCAGGATATCACTCTAATGCAACTGTGCAGTAACAACGCCTTCAGTTGCTTAGTTTCCTTTTCTTTAACAACCACCTATCAGGTCATTAAATAGCACCATTTTTTATCATGTTATGGATCTGCGATTTGGGACAGGAAAGGTATGTAAAGGCTAAACATACTGATATCAGGTAGGTAGGAAGAGAAGAAGTTGAGACTGTTTCTCTTGCTGACTTGAGAAGAACTCAGGAAGATGTACTTCATGTTTTAGGAAGAGACAGATAAAAAAGGAGCCAAGCCTCTAACAGCAGATCTTCTTTTTCTTGTGAATATTAATGTTCCTAATCTCGGAAGGACTAATGGCAGCCTCTCAAGGACAAGCACAGTTTGCTTTTTCCCACGCTGTTTTATTAGTGTCCCTAAGCTGTGACCTGTAGCAACTGTCCTGCTGAAGTGCAGAACCACCCGTGGTATTCCACCGGGAAGCTGTGCGTGACCTGCAGCATTGGGATGTTCTCTGGAGACAGACGTTTAAAAAGCAGGGTACAGTAAGCAGCCTCCATGCTGCTGTTTTCGTAGAGGGAAAAAAAAATATTCTGAGCAGTGGGAGGTTAGTTTAAAGAGGAATAGTAAGATTCTCACCATGATTTACCTTTGTTCAACAAAGCGATAGGGCGTAGGGGAGTGAAGTTAAAATGCAGGAAGACAGGACTTTCTCTTGCTCCATCTCTGCTTAGGTAGGACTTTAATACTGTATAAGCAATATAGAAGCTCCACAATTTTTGAACTGTTGTCAAACACAGTGGAATCTCTGCATACCGAGATCGCAGCTTGACAGATATGCGATTAGTTGTTATTTCATCTTTATTTATTTTTTACAGAAAGAGTATGATAAAATTATCAAGAGCAATAATGGGGAAAAGTTGACATGAATATCTTAAAATATATGGTGAGTTTTTTTGGGGGTTATATTAAACTGTAAGCATAAAAAGTACTGAAAGGCAACTTCTTTCAGTAGACTTTGTGGTTTCTTTGATGCTTTAACTGGACTACGTTTTCTTTATACTGTTAAATAATGTAATTAATTTCTCCAGAAATTTCAGTGTGATCCTTGCAGTGCTGCTCTTTAACCTCTGTGATGTTCTTCAGTCTGAACTGACAATTTATGTTTCCCCAACTGCCTTCTCACTTGTTTCCCCAGTATATATCCCGTGGTGGTCTTTGGTTATACGTTTGTACAACCAATGGCAGATGGATCCCTCTGCTTACCCTGTGCAGTACCTTACCTTATGTGCAGGGGTTTCCAACCAGAAAACTCATCAGTGCCTTGGGCTGTTGTTTCTGTTTCTTGCTTTTACAACTATCTTGTACACAAGAAGCATGTCTATATTTAGATTTATATTTTGCCAGAGGGCTTTTTTATTCCAATCGCAAGCATGTGTAGTTGGAACAGACCTCTAAAGTTATATGTTTCTGTGATGATTTAATTATTTTATGTTTAATTTTTTCCACAGAGAGGTACTTCTAGTACACTAAATGGATTTTTTTGTTTGTTTTTTAAAAGTGTTTTATGTTTAAATAATGTTTATCTACTCTTACAATTAATTGTTTGTTTGTTTTCCTGTGCAGGTTGTGGTATTCACTACACTACTGTCCAAGTGACTGTGGTCATAACTGTTCTACGTGTTGGATGGGAGCAACAGTGGCTCCCTATTCATAACCTCAGTTTTCTGTGAGCTGGAAAAATGCGTTATTGCATCCCTGAAGCGCGGGCCTCAGAACTGCATTTGGGATCCAGTTTTACTAGAGGGATCTGAGAGAAATGCGTTATGGTGGTGCTTTAGGCTTTGACGAAGCGTATGTGTTTGTACATACATTTCTTAAAGCATGATTCAGAATGAGCTGCACTTCTGAACAGGTTCACACTGTCATCATAAAAGGGGACAACCAAATTATAGCTGAGTCAGCAGATACTTTTGCATTGGTGATAGGAATAGGCTCCAAGCCAGCAGTTATCATGTAAATAACTGACTGTACATGAGTGGGACATGTGAAAGTCTGTATGGAGGGAAAGGTAGCAAGGAGATGTTTTGAATGTGTCATCTCCCTAATGGATAAAAAAGAGAAGATCTGGGGTATGTGTATTTATTTTTAATCATCAGGTCTATTTCTCTGTCACTTGATTTTGTACTTCTATTCACTCGTTTCAAAAATTGTTCTGTCATTTCTTAGAACTTTTGTAAAAATATATCTTCAGTATGTGAGAACAGTTGAATTACTTTATAGATCTGCCTTTAATTTTTTTTTTTTCTGTTTTATTCATGGGGCTATTTTTGTAGATGGAAACGTCTGTGTAGTGTATATTATACCAGCTGTGACCAAGTTCCACTGCAGTGACTTGAAACATTTTCATTATGTTTAGTTTGTCTCTGGAGCCCTTGAGTTAGTTCCGGATTCAGTATTACATCTTTCCAGTAGTTCACTCCTTTGCTAGCCTCAGATATTATCCTAAATATTTACAAGAGAGGGAGCTTTTCTAAATCTTCAGAGATCTGGAGGACAAGCACAAGATTTGGAGATAAACACAATGTAATTCTGTGTTGAGCTTTTGGGTTTTATTTCAAAAGCAGCAGTAAAGGTTTGAGGGAATCACAGAACCACAGGATGGCTGAGGTGGGCAGGCAGCTCTGGAGAGCAGCCAGTCCAGCCCTGCTCGGAGCAAGGGCAGCTACATCAGCATTGCCGGGGCTGTGTCTAGTTGGGTTTTGAGTATCTCCAGAAGCGGAGACTACATGGTCTCTCTGGGCAACCTGTTCCTATGTTCGATCGCCCTTTTCTTAGGTTTAAACTATGTTTTAACTGTGGTGAGTGGAATTGACAGAATGGTAAAGTTATGGAGAATTTAACTTTTAAGCCTCTTATGTACAACTTGTTTTTTGATAACATCTAAATGGCAATCATGTGTACTCAAACTACACTTAATATTCAAATGAATATTTCTGCCTATGTTGTGGCTGTTTTGTGCAGAAATGCTGACCATTGCATCTCTTACTGGGAAATTTCTATAACAATTTTTCTCATGACAAGCACATTTTTAGTTCTTAATATACTTAAAAGATTAATAAATCTTTGGCATTCTTACAAGGAATTTTAATGTTGGAGTTTGCATACCTGTAATGAAAACAATTTTCATGCAGGCAAACTAGTGATCTGGTTAGTATGATGCAGTAAGTCACCAGCAGACGGGAATGCAACCCAAGAGTCGTGGTTATCTCTTACCTACCTCTAACTCGCTGACTAACAAAATCAAAACAGAAGTTGCCAATGAATTGTACAAAGTTCTGTCTTTCTGACCATACATTTCAAAGAAATGTAATGTTACACCGTGCAAAATAACAGATAATCAAGGGATACTTTTTTGTGATGAAAATCATCCAGCAGTAACTTATAAGCTCTGAAATACAGTATTCTGTAATTTATTGTGTCGACAACACTGCACTGCTTGTATACCTGGATTTTATTTGCGTTAAAGTACTTATCCTGGAACTAAAATATTCTGCCATAGGTTGAAAATAGGTTGCAGTTGCTACTACCTGTAAGTTGCCAGTCCAGATTTGTATTTTAAACTCACGTGATTCCCACCCCCCCGCCTTTTTTTTTATGGCTATGATATATAGTGAGGCAGGTGAGCAAAATAATTAGGTAGGAGCAGTGAGTACTGCCACCCCTTAGAGCTGTTCAGCCTTTTTGCAGTTAAAGCCGAAGCCGTTAGATGGTGCCATGCTGTAACCAGAATTTTCTTTTCATATCCTTCAAACCAGCTGCATGTTCTGTGTGGCACCATCCTAAATGACTAAACCTATTCTTCTGGCACACTGACTGGTACTGGTCAGCCTTAGTCATTATGCGCAAAACCCAGACAATAAATTAAATCTGTAGATTTTTTTTTTATTTGTTTCAATGAAAAGACTGCAGCATCCTGAAAATTCAACAAAAGAGACGGCAACGGCGGGACAGATTTACTGCCTCTTTTTCAGCTGAAAGCAGTGCGCAATCTAAATGATTTACTTGTTTGCGAGCCCTGCATGGTGCTGTCTGCTGGGTTATCCGTCACCGAAATGGCCAATGTAGTACAATGACAATGATAGTGTGGTTACAAATTCACAGCAATTTACTGGTTAGAATCTGAAACTGGTAAATTATTTAATTTCCATTTTTTTCAGTTACCGCTCAAGGTTGAAAACTTAGACGTGGAATGTTAAAAAACAGAAAAGAATTTAGCAGCTTTGGAAGCCCAGGTTGTAAAACTGTGGTGATAAAATGGTGAGCTTCATTGTGTATGTAGATGTAATTTACTTTGGCTTTTGGGCAGCATTTGACTTACTCCTGTGTGACATTCTGATAAAAAATTAACACTCTACAGTATCAGCAAAGCCCATCTTAAATGGATTAAGTGCTAGTTAACGGACAAATATCCGAAAGTAGTTGTGAATGAGGCATTGGCTTTTGAATAGGAGTGGTTTTACTGTGTTGGCTGGGGATGGGAGGAAGCCTCACTCCTTGCGTTTCCGCATGTTAATGATTGAAATAAATAATTGCTAATATCTAAAGATGACATAAAAGTTGTCAGAGTGGCAGGTCATGACCTGGTTGGGGCACCCATGAAGAGGAGTTTGAGTTATTCTGTGACCTCAGCCCATGCAGGCAAATCTCCCTATTCATTTTAGTTAGTCCAGACAAGTGCGGAGTTACAAAGCTGGCCAGTTAGGAACAAGCAATGCAATCCATATAAAAATGGAGGCTGCATGCTGAGAAGTGAAAATTGAAAATAATCCATAGGCGAACTTTAACGATGATGTTAAGACAATGTAAGTTCTTGTTCCTGAACTAAGATTCTCCCCTGCCATTTCCATTGGCATGTGGCTTTCTGGTCACCCAAATGAGGGCTAAGTATTTCTTTGGTGGGTCAGTTTTAAGCTGGATCAGTTCGCTTATCTGGCTGAATGTGTGGCCTCCTAAGCTCTTGTGCTTGGCATAGCTGGGACCTGGGGAATAATTGGATTGCCTTTTTCAGTGGTATTCATAATTGATTATGAAAGCAAACCCTGTCACCACACAGTTCAGCAGGAGCTCCCACTAAGAAGCCTTGAATAGTAACACTGCGGAGTAATGCAAAGGAGCCAGGGAAAGGGGTTTGTATATATATAAATATATGTATATGTATATATTGCAACATCGAGATCACTGTGGTGGCAGTTGGCTGTAATTTTACAAGATTTTTGTCTCAAGAGTGATTCAGTGATTGAAGAAAAACTTTGGAGGAAAGAGGCTTCAACTTCAGTAATTTATCACCTGAAGGATGTTGAAATAGGACTTTACTACAATGTGTATAACAGCCCAGCCAATACCAAAGTTCATCACCGTGCGGTATGACTACCTGAATCATGAAGACATTTAGCAGTGCTGACTACATGTCCACCAGGACATAAATAATGAAAGCCCAGCTGCAGCAGGATGTGTTCATAGCCGCTGCTTGTTGTGCAGGCGCCTTCTGCAGGTACCTGATCAACATCCAGATCAGTCAGAAAACTCCTGCTGATGTCAGAACATTTGACTCAGGGTCTGGTGAAACTCTTGAAAAAGTTCAGCAAGGGCCTTGCATGTGCTTTCAAGTTAATCCAGAATATAGGTATTAGTGTTTCCTCTAGCAAAGAGGTAACCTACATTTCATGGGTTTTTTTAATCAGCTGTCATAAACTTATTTCTTTGAGCTTTCTTTGTGCCTTCTTTAGACCCACATTGAGACAGTATGATCAACAGTTACTGCTATCTTTTCTTCCTTGATACTTCATATCCTATACAGGAGATAATAAATTCAAGGTACCATTGTTAGGCTTTATTTCCTTTAAAACTCTAAGATAATAAAGAATTTGATAGACCAAACTCAATTTTTCCCCCCCTCATTTGGCTGTCAAACATTTTAAAAAACAGAATTCCTCAGATGAATGAGCATAAATACCTCTTAAAAAGAGAGAAGAGAAAGAAAAAGGAAGGAAGGAATAGGTTGAGTTTTGGAATGAGTATATTAATTCCTAACCTTCCGTCTCTGGAGACCTTGCTTCAAAACCAGTTTAGGACAGGTGAAATGGGCTTGGGCCACCCAGTTTGATTCCAAGAAGACCTTTATCCAAATTACAAAAGCAACCCAGAGCCTGGCCCAGTTTTCCGTAACCGGCAGGTTCTGCTCAGGAGAAGTTCAGCAGCAGCACAGTGGGGATACTGGAGGTCAGCACTAAGCCGCTTCGACAGAGCTGCAGGGGGGAGTTTTTGCCTCGTTACAGATGCTTCTCTGAAGTTGGCACGTTGGGCTATTTCTTTGTCTCAGCCAAAGCTGCCAAAAACTGCTGAGAGTTGTGACAGCCTTTTTCAAAATTTTGACTTTTCTTCTGTTATGTAACCACGAACTAGTGGTGACAACCTGAATCGCACTAACAAAAAGATTTTCCAAGGGAAGACGTTCACTCCTTCACTCCGTTTTGCGGCTAGGCAGCGTGCGTTACAGTCAGTGAGTTGTTAGGGTGCATAACGTCTGACTATCGATTTACATATTTGTCCTTTTAATCTTTGAAACTTAAGATACTGGACTAAACAGAAGTCTTTCTAAATTTGAGGGGCCTATTTCCATATGTGGTTCAACTGATCTAATTGCATTTAATTATTCCAGTGGATCCTGATTTTATCTCCCTACAGCTCTAAGATTACATTCCCCTTGTAAGAGGAAAGGAGGAGGATTATATGCCAACGTTCTTGTCCTCCTTACAGTTGCAAGATCTTAGAAATGCAGAATGAGGAAGTGCGTTGAATACTCATATTATGGGATTGCTCTAACAAACGTTTGTGATATGGTTGTCGTCACTGCTTAGATTCCGCTCGCTTGAGACAATAGCTAAGCATCTGCTAGTCACTGCAAAATCCTACAAAATAAAGACTAAATTTTTACCTCAACTGACACCAATCAGTGAAGCAGATGCTGCAGAAACACTGGAGAGAATTTTAACATTGTTTTAATTGCATGTGAGGAGTCAAATAGTGTACATCTCAGTGGGGCAGTGAGTTATGGGCAAGAAAAAAACCTATTTTTTTGGTCAGTTATTAGTCTTTTATTATTATTTCTTAAATTGCTCAAATATTTTATATATTGCACACTGTGCTAGTTTGTTTGGCATTATTTAAAGTGATTTGAGAATGCACTTTAATGCTGATAGATTGTTATGACCACATCACCAGTGCAGGCGCACCAGTTTTTCAGTCTGAAGTAGAATTGCTGAGTATAAAGATTTACTTTTTTGAATTTGAAAATTGGTTAAAAATATCACAGTTCTTGAAGATTTTTTTTTTCTTTAAATGGGACTACAAAATAGTAGTTGTATTTTAGAACCCATTAACCACAATTTTAAAGCTGGCTATAATGCTTGTTAGGAACGAGACGGATTTTAGGATGAGCTTTGTATCAGAGCAAATCATTTTTGTGAATGTGAGGTCTATGTGAGACGTGAACTCTGATAATATGTATGAACTCTTGAAGCTGAAACTGATGGCACCAGCAAATATGGACTGTGGAGTGGTATCACACACAGATACTGCCGCAGTTAGAGGAAACAGAAAAATACAGTATTGAAGTAAAAGCAGCGGAGTTCCCTCTATTCCACTCCAGCCACTTCCTCTTTTCAGTGATCTCTCAAGCTGAAAGTAATCACTGCTAACGAGGAATCCGCGTGGTCTGCAGATGAATAATACTTACATCATCAGGAACCTCACATCTATTCTGCTACTTCAGATGCTGGATTTTCCTAGATGCTTTGTCAAGACATTTCTCCTGTTACCAGAAAAGAACAGAAACCAGAAAAGAAAGAGAGAAAAGCAGAGCATCTTAATAACCACGAAAGAGAGACAGAGGGTTGCATTATGTCACTACTTTCACTTAGGCTTCAGGGTGAAAAGATCATATTCGTTGTTCTCAGTGCTTACAGCTTTTATGTCAGGTGTGGTAGCTCAGATGAGGTTGTCCTTACTGCTGCAGTTGGGTACTCGATAAAGTTAAGAGTCTAAAGGACTGGGGATTACACTTACTTTTATTGACTATAAGAAATACAAGGTAGGAAAGCGCTATATTCAGGTGCCTCCCAACAGACTTGGAAGGAAAATGAATTTAGGGAAAAAAAAAAATTTACCATGAAGTTCTGAAGACAGTCACATTTTTGTTACTTGTAAATCTTGCTTTATTTTAGTAACACGGTATGGTGGGGGGAAGGTAGACTATCCCGGTAAATAAGGTTGATTATTTAATTATTGCAATATAATTAACTATTGTAATATAATTTAAGGGCAAACTTCAGCTTCGTCTGCTCTTTCTCCTGATGGGAGGAAGTAAGTATATATAGACATGTTGGAAAGAGTGGGGATAGTGATAGAAAAGAAAGCGCTGCTGTTCAAATTGGTAGCCAGGAGGTGTTTTCCGTGACCCTTTGTTTGCTAATCATTAATTTTATTTTTTTTTTATTGTAAACATTCTTTGAAGAAAATCTTTGCTGACTGCATTTCTGGGGTTTTTTATTTTTTCCTTTTTCTGCTGACTCAGTCCATCAGTTTCCTTTTAGCTAGGCAGAAAATTCAGGGAAACATTCCAAGAACAGCACAGAGATACATGCCTCTTCTGAAATACTATGAAACAAATTAATCTGTTATATGTTTAAAGTGAATCCCTTCTAAAGAATGAGTAAATTGAGGCATTACAGGCATTCTAGAAGAAGATAGTTAAACTGTATGAAAAATGAAGTACGTGTATGTATAAAAATTTGTAACAGAGAGCAAATAAATATGACCAGGCAGAATGCAATGGAACAAAATGACTTACACCCCACAGCAGGGCAGATCTTTGGGTTTAGAGAAATAATATTTACAGATAGGAACTTATCTCTGTATACACATGTAAACCCTTTTACAAGAAGTTTATTCATTTGCTTTTCACCAAGGATTTTACTGGCACGTACCCAGCACAGAGTGAAGCCTGTGGATCAAAGCCCAAGAGTCACAACTCCCTGACGCAGACTGTAGAATTTATTTCACATGAGAAATGCGTGTTGGGAAATCCCTGAAGCCAGAGAAGAAATGGTGTACATTTCATAAACTTTCTTCTACTTACCTGCTCTATTACAGGATGTAAACAGGAGAAGACTCACGTTCGTACCAGACCCCACCTGAATCTCTGAAAAGAGTGCGTGATCCGATTTGTTTCCATTTATAATTCAGTTGTCTTTCAGTGGCCTTTCGCAGTGCGCATTTATAAAACCACGTTAGGATTATTTTACCACCAAAATACATGGTACCAGGAAAGTAAACTAAAGCATTAGCCAGGAGCTGCTTAAAATGGTTCAACCTAATGGAAACTTCTCTGCGGTTTTCCCCAAGGGTTCTGAAGTTGTGAAGAATGAGCTTTTTCTCAGTAATGTCTCAATACAGAAGAAATTTGGAAAAGGACGATTAGTGTAAACATCAGTATTTCTGGATCTTGGACATACAGAAGTGCTGTATACATGGCAAATACAGGTGGCTTTGAACTATTTTATGCTTGCTGAAGACAAAAACATAATATTAAAATATTGGGTGTTTATATGTTACAGCTGATTGTTCACAATGGGTTGGGAATACATAAGCTGCAGCATCTGTCCTGTTGTTATACTTGAGTACACAGACAGCCACTACCCTTTGTCCTTCAATTTACTAGTGTTTATTGCTTAGTAATGGAAAAAGTTAGTGTGCTGCCTGACTAAAGGATGTTCTGCACATGTTTGTGTACAACCCCGTTCTCCAGGTGGAAATAAGGAACACCCCTAGAAGAGGAACCCTGCCAACCCAAAACAGCACGCAGAGACACAGTACTCCAATTGACAGAGGTCTGTGCCAGCAGGATTTCGATCTGAACAGAAGACTCCTTTGAAAGATAGTCCTCTTCTACAGAGTACTGCACATGCCCTATACATAAAATCCCCTGAGCCCTGTTTTTATTTTGGACAGCAGTAAGAAAGGGGGGATTTGGGGGCGTATTTTTTTTTTGTTTTGGTTTGGGTTTTTGTGGGTTTCTTTTTTTTTTTTTGTCTCCAGAAAGTGTAGATCACTCATCTAGGAGGCAGATGGTCACAGTGGTCATACTCCCCGCTTTGTAACTGGCACTTGGTTTTAGCATGCTAATGATTTCTTGTTCCCAAAAATAGCTTTACAGATAGGGTCAATTATATTTTTGGAGTGTACAGCATGTAAAGCAATTAGTTAGTTGCACAAGGCAGTTGGTTTATAATGCAGTACACCCCTTCTTCATAATTGGCACCTTTTTGATACCCCGTTTATAATGGAGGGGTCTATCTTTACAAACAGTTCCTTGTATTAGCATGCAAATACACTGGCTCCCCCCAGATAGTTTTACACACAGAGTCAATTATATTTTTGCATTGCAGGATGTGTGGACTAATTAGCCATAGAGAAATGGGGCACTTGGTCTTCAGATTTCAAGATCTTACTGCACTAAGTGATTTTGAGACACTTTCAAGGGCAGACTGATAAGTAAAATTGCAGAAGGAGGCTGTACCGGCTCATCTCTCAGGCTTTCATCTGAATGCAAAGTGAGACATTTTATAGCTATGTTGTTTCATCATCCTTCACTGTCTAGATCACTCTCAAGTGGATGGTGCCCGATGCCACACACAGTACTCTGCAGATCTGGGTGGAAACTACGCATGTGGGTTTGGTCAGGTGGGAAACTTCCTACGACCTGGTTAGCAGGGTACTTTAGATTCAGGTAGTAGTTCAGATTTTAATGTGCATATTAGTAACTGACCACTGATTCATTAATTGTTTTGGTTATCAACAACCAATTTTGTTTACACAGTTAAAAGTTTTCATTTTAAGTATAAAAGTATCTGAACTGCTCTCTCAGGAGAGCAGATAAATAAGGGAGGACGAGTTTTCATACATGGTATGTGAGATTTGTCCTTAAAATGTTCCAAATCAAGCTGTAGCTCTGCTAAAAAAGTGGTGCTAAATCTAGAGACTAATTTAGGCTGGCGTTTTAAATAGTTCTTTTCTTGCATGTAACAAGACCACAAATAAAGAAACAGATAAAACAGTGAGTTTGCTGTGCTGTCTGTGGTCTTTAGGACAGAATGATCATCTGTAAAACGTTAGACAGAGGTACAGTATTGTTAGTACAAATACTTCTTGTTCTGAGTATGCTGAAAAATAACGTTGTACTGGATGTTAACAAGCAGTTCCTGAAATCCTGGGGCCGGGAAGGTTTAGTCTTGGGCTTTAGTGAGCATGTTTTTAAAGTGATGAATGCTCCATTCATCTGTCCTTTTGCTTATTTATTTGCCTTAATACCCTCTCGTATGTTACTGGGGGAGCACAGAGGAGATAAGAAATAACAATGCCGGCAGGGAATGAATGAAAATTACAGATTTGAAGCTACCCTAACAGAAAGGTTCCTGCCCTGGCCTATATTATAGGTTTGGAGACTGAGCAATTGTATGTTCTATTCACACCACGGACGAAAATCACACTTGTTCCTGCTATCTAATAACGATACCACACGCTATGCACACTCTGAAATCAAGCAGAGAAAAAAGATAGGTTTCCCGCTGCCCAAGGGGACTGATGTGATTTATACACATTTCTGAAACATCTTTAGGAATGGATTCAAATGCTGGAATCATTTCAGAATCCGGCAGAATCTGCTGAGTGGCTGTTTCTGTGGCCTCAGCCGGGACTGCCATCAGCACATGGCGTACGCTGAATGGATGGCTACTTGTAAACTGCAACCCCAAGTGGTCAAGGCTCTTCATGTTATGAATAAAAAGAAAGTGATACAACAGACTGTGAAGAGGGGATGCATTGTAATAGAAAAGCTTTTAAGAAAAATTTCGGCAGTTTAGCTATTGTTTTCTTGATAATGCATGTGTACTAGTGCTATACATTTATACAAAATTTACATACTCCACATGCATAGGTATTGTATGAGTTATGCTCCTAGGTGAGAGAAAAAGGAGAGGCAATAGGTAAAGACTTAGCTCTGCCAACACTACGCGTGGGTAAAGACACTGAGATTTGTCTCTGCTGGAAACTAGTAGCATGTTACCATCTTTTGGGCCAGGAGAAGGAATTCTTCTGTGGACTACTCCTTTGGTCAGAGACAAAAAAAGAAGGAAAAAAAAAAAATTCCAGTGTCTTCTTTTTTTCTCAGGTGAAATATCAAAATTATTACCAATGCAGTTATTTGGGCAATAGTTAACTAAGCTGGTTCAATAATTTACAGATCAATTTTTTTACCTAATGGCTTTGCAGACTTCTGTTTTCTAATCAAAAGTTACATGTTTACACGACACTATAAAATGTAATTTCTTACAAGTCAGAATTGTTTCTCCATAAGAAATTTGGAGAATATGAATATATTTTTTATAAAATGCAGCAAAATATGTAATTAGTGTTCTAGTTTTAACAAAACCCTGAAAAACTAGAAGTCATGGGTTTTATCATTCTGGGTTTTGCTGGAATGTGCCTAAGACTAATAGGCAAGTTTAAAACTTACACAGGAGTGGTTTTCCTAGTCCAATGAATTTTTTCATGAATTTGTGTGAGAAAAATAGCAAGATATATTTGGAAACCAGAAGTTCTGTGTTGTTCCACATCATATTTGGAGATGTTGTTAGTTCTCTTAGCAAGGCCTTGAGCTTTATTCAGAGAAGAGGTTAGCCCAGGATATCTCCTGTAGCTAAGTTTATCAGAAACAGAGTTTCTTGCCCAATTCTCTGGACACACAGTGTATAGTGTTCCTCATCAGAAAGGCTGCTGCTTCATGTTTCATGTAAAATCACTTTGACTTCTTACCTCAGGATGTGCATCTTATCTGTATATCTCCTGACCATCATTCACTCTTAAGAAATTTGCCCTCTGTGGAAACAAACCCTTTACTAGAATAGGACAAGAAATAGATGACCACATATATTATGACATATGATGTATCCACAGTAGTCAAAATAGAAGTGCTTTAATTATAATTTGAAATAACTTTAATTAAACAAACTTTTGCTCTTTCACTGATCATAATCTTAAACTGATCCCCAGCAATGGCATCTACCTCCTGGGAAATTATTGGGAGTGATTACTATTTCATCAGCATTTAAATAAGATGCTCTCAGCCACCATTCCATTTATTTAGTTATTGGTGAGCAACTGTGGATCAGAAACTGGATTCACATTGACTAGGGACAGTAATTTTGGGGGAATTTAATTAACTTGGATTTTTAGGTTGAAAATATATGTCTGCTTATGCATTACCTTACATCCTTTATTACTGGTAGGACAGGACTAACAGCTGAACAAATTAACGATCTGATTAACATATCTAATGGACTACAAAGATACTTGCAATCTGGAGGAGACAACATTTCTAATTTATTAAAGGAATAGGTCCGTGCTACTTTTTGTCTCAAATTCTAGTGGCTCAGCCGCTGATGTCTTTTCCACGTGACACTAAACGCGATAGGAATATGTCGTATCCGCGATTAGTTAGAAAAGCACCAATCTCACGTAGGTGTCTTGAGGACGACAGATGGTCATCTCTTTGTATCAATGATACAAATGAACATGCTGTTTATTTCTAGTGATATAAGTTCAAAAGGAATATCAAGGTTCACAGGGAAGATATAAACTTGAAGGGTAGTTAGCCCGTGGTATTGGGAAATCAATTTTAAAAAGATCTTTGTTTTATACAGAGATCTTTTAATAAGTTATTTCTGAATAAAATCCATGAGATACCTACATGAATATAATTCTGGAGCCAAGTATAAGATATTCTGACATACACCCCACAGCAGAAAGGCAACATCTCCATGAATGTGCACATACCTCCTCACATTAATTATCTATATAAATGTATTAATCTATGGATGTAGCTGTACCAATGCCTGGTGCAAAGCAGCTGTCTCTCAAGGGCTGGTCCCACAGAGGGGCAATAGACTCCTGAGGCCTCCTAGTGTATTACAAATTAAGACTAACTCTGGAGCTTTGTTGTTTACTGAAGTTTATGATGCTATTTTATTCCCTGGTGCCCAACATCCTCATTAATTCTCTCTGTGCGGTGTTTCCCCCTGTTGTGAAAAGGAGTGTGCTCTTTCTGTAGCCTAGCACCTGCCCCTTTCTGCAGAAATTAGCATCCATGTTGCCCATTTGCAGCTCCCCAAAGCAGAAAGCTCTCAGTTGAACTCAATTTTCTTTCTTTGAGAAGATTTTCCCCCCGCCTCCCCACACTGTTAAGACTCCTACTTATGCTACTTGATGTTCTTAAGCCATTGAATTGCACATGATGAGCATCCTGGATATGAACGATTGCTCTCAGCTTTAAAGATCTGTCCTCCAAAGGCAGCACTGTCTGAATCATAACATGCTGTAACGGTGATAGAGCCAGACAAATATTAAGACATAGTAAGAAACAGTGACGTTTATTCCAGAGTCGTTCAGCTGCGGATCAGAATGAACTTGTTTCAGCCACAACCGAGAGCTCCAGACATTTCTTTTCCTGCCTGCCTTTACAATGTGCCCATGCATAGTATAAAAGTTATTGCACTTGCTTATTGAGATGTCATTAAAATTGAGTTGCATGTTCTTTGTTTGCATTGCTATAATTTGCAGCTGAATTTTACCCATAATTTTATATTCAACTAAATTAAAAACATAGCAGGCTACACTTAAAGCAAAATCAATACAAACAAACCCAAAGATAGGAGCAGTGGCTCAGCTGAAGGATCACACAGATCCCTCAAATAATTGCACAGCACAACCCTTCAGTCAGACTGTCTTGAAGTACATATCAACCTCTCAGGCTCCAAATGCCATTAATTATTATGAGAAATAACTTCCACAGGAACTGCTTTCCTTTTGCTCGGGAAAAAAAAAATTGAAAACAGTTGGGTGTAAACTTCAGAGAAAGGTCATAGGTTAATAGAGTTCGTAAATAGAACAGCAAGGGAATCTAAACTTTAATTACTGTAGTGTAAATTACCTTGGAGAGCCCAAATTAGTGATCACTTAGCCTAGCCATTCCACCTTCCCAGTAGGTTCTGCTCACTTTGTGGGCTTAACCCAAATTCCTTAAATTCCATCCAGACTGTGAGGTTGGGCGCAGTTTGCATAGTTGCAGCTTCTTCTCCAGGATTTTTTAGGATGGCTTTTTCCTTCCAAACCCCTTTCCGCCTGTTTAGGGCAACTGTTTATACAGCCGGATCGCTGAAGTGTCACTGCTTAACTTTTGTCTTAAGTGAGATGTATGAAGAAAATGACAAAATCAACTGTATTAACTCATTATGGCAAGAAATGCTGACGTACAGATGAGACTGTCGGGCCAGGGGGTGTTACGGCACTGCGGTTCACATTCCTAAGCAGTAATTGTTCTGGGGATGCTGATGGCTTTTACTGACAGGCCTGAATGCATTAACATTTGCTATACAAATAAACGTATTAAACAAGTCATATATCACCAAATTATTTCAATGCATTCCAAATTTTCAATTCAATGATAAAGAGGAAGTTGAAACACCCGTTTTTGAATGATCACTCTGAATAGCAACATAAAGATTTTGTGCTCCCACCATCGTGGCTGTGAATACTCTGGCTGAATAGCTGCAGCGTGACAAGAGCTGGGGTGAAGGAAGAAACTTTCCTTTATATTTATTAGATTTTTCTCATAATTATAATAAGTGCCTGAGCTTCAAACATAGTAAACACTTGTTCCCCAGCAAGTCTTAGATTATGCAAGCCAATGCAAAAAAAAAAAAAAAAAAAGAATTTGACAAGAACCGTGAGGCTCCCATTCCATTACCATTTTAAGTGGAGATTAATCTTTGGCAAGAGGTAACTGTGAAGTGATTTATGATTTATGGGGACTTAGGTTGAGGGACAAACAACAATATCTGTGTTAGTAATCAAGGGGTTTTCAAAATTCTGGTGGCCTGGCTCTATAATCCCGATTCCTATGAGTCATGAAAAAGGGTGCTGCAGAGAGACCCCCCAACAACGTCCCTTCTTAGAAGACAAAAAGAAATAATGAACTAATTTGAGAGTAAGTGTAGACTTTTAACTTTGCAAAATGTACTGACTGACGAAAAATGATGGTTAATAGCCAGTTAAATCTAAAAGCAACCCAACTACAAAGTTAGAAAGTTCTAGAAACAGAGAAGATTTTGAAAAGGGAAACATTTTAAATAAATTTTTTAAAAGTTCAAATATATTTATAAAAGCAATTGCCCTGTTTTTAAAATATTAGATTAGCACTTTGGAGATACGGATTTGATTCTTGACATTTTTTGTGAGAACTCCCGTCAGACCACTCTATGTGTGATAATGTCCGACATACATATAAAAAAAAAAGAAATAAAAATCTATGCAGATGACAAAATCTCCAGGGTGAAGGACTTTTAATATGGCTTACAGTGCCCAGCACCAGTGGTTTCAATTGAAATTGAGTATTTTAAGTTTTACTGAATATTTATTTCATGTTAATTTAAACAGTAGTAATACAATTAGCAAAACAAATTAAACAAATCCAAACCAGACCCTTAATAAGGTAAATTCTAAGTAAGGATGTTATCTTTTAATTCTAGCCTCACTGGTGTAGAACACTGATTCTTAATTAGGTGAGTTCTGTTAATAAAACGTCTCCAACAAAATCTTATATAAGACTCCCCAGATAAAACCTGCAGTCTCCCAAGCGGGATGCGAGATCTCCTTGACCAGCGAGAGCATCCTTCCAGGAGAGGGAGCTGCTCAGCCTAATGACTCCAGGTTGCCTGCTCCAATTTTATCCTGCTTGGGGGATGTGCATTGCTGCATGTTCTAAACTTACCCATGCGCAGCAAACCTGCGGCTAGTGGAGCGGGTACTAGTGTAGGTAATTGTCCGCTACGCTGAGGCCGCTCAGGAGAAAAGGTACCACGGTATGTCCTCAATGGAGGCAATGGAACAGCCAGGCCAGTCTGTGGTTGCGACTAGTGTAAGGCAGTCCAGGGAGAACCGAGTCTAGGAGTGTCCGGGCAGGACCCCTGGTACTGCTCGGTGTGTCACCTCCCTGGGATGTACCACTGTGAGACTGCTGGGCAGGAAGAGGAGTTAGCAGAGTCCGTGCGACGTCAAGCAGGAGATGCCGGAGCTAACAGAGCTCTCTAGAGCGCTACAAATAATTTCTCTAATGGAAGTTTTTTCTCTTCTCTAGTAAAAGCACATTTTTTAAAAGTAGCAAAACTGGTAACAGAAACAGGAGCTGATTTGTTCTCAGCACGCGAAGAACAAGCTCTGAGTTCTGCAATGCATTTGCTGTATATTATTGTACTTCCAGAGTGTGGTCTGCCTGTCCTAGCCAAGAAACAGCACCTTTCTGTGGACAGGAGAAAATGTGCAATATTCAGTTGAGCTATGCTGATCTGGTCTGCTTCCAACCAGCAAAACAGAACATGAGCTGTTATGGTAGTTCCATTCAACAGTTCCCCTTAACCGTGCCCTAACACGTTAGCTGCCTTTTTTTTTTTTTTTTAAATTTTTTTTCTTGTGGCCATGTTAATGCTGCTTTCTGTTAGGATGTGATGTTAATTATCAGTTTCTAAGGTAGAATGTGAGCCTTTTACCTGATCCTTGGAAGCTCCTCTGCAGAATAATATTCTCCCTCAGGAGGCACGTGCTGTTGGTCCTCCTGCATCTGACATATGGGGTTGTCATTCTTGTGCTTAGCTAGCATTGATCTTCTCAGCAGAGTTAATGGGGACTGCATGTATCTCCACTCACAGTGCTGCCTCCTCTCTCTAACGGAATCTGTGAAATCCATATCTGGTACAAATACAAGGGTCGTATTTAGTATTCTATTTTTCATCATCAAAATCAACAATAACTTGTTACTGCGCTTTGCGTGGACAAGCTCTGTTACTCTGCACTGCTAATTCTTAGATCAAGTGTAAAGATATGTTTGCTGTTGACCTCATTTAAAAGCCCTCTAGAGGCAAAGTCTGTAAAAGTTGATAGTTTGGCATGGTTATTCATTATGCATGGGAAGTGCATTGCTTTATTTTCATTAATTTTACATAGAAATGAGGTAGAGCACAACATGCTTCTCTCATTTTTGTGAGCTTCACAAAGCTCGTGTGTTATGTTCTCTCTGCAGAACCACTTCTAGACAGGCAAATCCAAAAGCGTTCTGCATTCCCCAGCTCATCGATCCATGTTTAAAGATGTTGGGATTGTCCTTGTGCCAAATGCTGGCATTCTGTAACTTCTTCTGGTATAATATTTTGTTCTGCACAATGACTGGCACTGGTGAAAAAAAATCGGGTGTGCTGAAAGTGGAAAATACTCCTTTGGCATACCATTGAAAATGGTAACTAACAATCACGTCGTGAATGTTCAGGCTATGGAAATACAAGAGCTAAGGTACAGGCGTCTGGCTTTAGCTGTACTGGGCTAACAGTATCATTCATACAAAAGGTTGCAGCTAAAATACAGCCTGATTGTTGAGTTTAGTTACTTCTATTTTTCTGTCCGGAGGAGATGTAAGTGGAAGGTCAGCATGTCAAACTTAGGATGACTTTTAGTAATTAGATTAAAGAGTGGAATATCATTTGTTATTGAAATGTATACTGCATTTTGAAGAGCATGCAACTATAGCTCAGAGAAATCTTGGGGAACTCTTCACACAAACGTGATAATTTACATCCTGGCGAGAACATGAGTCAAATTTTTTCTAACCCCTTGTAGAACAGAGTAATACAAAACATAGCATTGTCTCATGAAGATAATCAATCTTAAAGGTATTTTAAATACTTGCATTCCAGTTCAAACCTACTCACAATGACCTTATTCGCAAAGCTGTATGTATTCCATGAACCCAAAGGGTGCAAACGTCTGCAAATGATGCGCAGTCACTTACTCTGTGCTGCTTCCTATCCCTCTGCAGCATCCAACCTCTCTCACCCAAACCCCCTGGTTCTGAACCCTACAAATGCCGTTATGAATCCTATCCTGTAGTTTTTAAACTTGCAGGATCACTGCTTTTTCTGTATAGAGCTGTTGCAAGTGGAATGTCTGGAGTATGTTTTGTATGGCGGTTATTACCAATATTGCATAACTAAAGTTATTGCAGAAAAAGAGGGATGATTACTGTCACTTCAGAGAGTTATTTAGTTAAGTATGGGGGCTGGTAAGAGTAATATTGCTTATGTGTATATATATTAAAAAGAATAAGCAAAGCTCTTCCTCAGTTGAAGACACTGGCTCCTGTATTTCCTATTGCATCCAGTCAGAACACAGTTTTCCACGTGGGCGTTGCAGCAGAGGACAAAAGAAAATGCAGAAACAGGCCTTTCTCTGTTCCAGCCACCCAGCCGTCCTGACTCTAAAGTGGTGATGGAAGCTGTTCTTTTTCCTTCCCACTTAATCCAGCCCTGAGCTGGATTAGCAATGGCGCGTTTCTTTGTCAAAGTGCAAGCTTAGGCTGGAGAGCCATGTGGATATTCCCAGCTGGGAATCCTGCCCTAAGTACCCTCTCTTGACACACATACACGGTCTCTTGGCTGCCTAAGACCCCTGCCCATCTGTTTGGATGGCATCGTGCCCACTTCCCCAGCTCACTGGCCATTTTCAGTACGACACCACTGCCAAACGAAGATCCGGTTAGATGGACAGCTGACATAGCGTTACTGCCGGCTCCTCTGCTCACAAGTCTTTCTTTTCGAATAGCAGAGAAGCCTGTTACGGGTCTATTTAGAGTTGTATAGGCAAAATCCTAATCTGACTGAAGCTGTGGCAGCCTTACCGGTGACCTGACTGGAAACAGATCTGAAATATGTCTTCTCTGCACTGGAGGAAAGGCACAGGAAAAAAACTGGGCCTGCCAGCTGATACCGAGTCCAACACCGTGCTGTGTAAGTGCTTTATAGATGAGATGGAAGCCTGTGCATAAACAGCAATTCACGACAACTGATGAAGCAAGGCAGAGCTCAGCTTTGCCGCTGTGATTCCAGGGGAGTTCAGGACATGCTTTTACTTAACATTTTGTTGTTGTTGTTTCTGCACCGTATTTGAGCCATATGTTGATCGATCTCCCTAAAACTAGAAGTGTCTGACTTCTTGACCAGCTTGCACGCAGCTGGTTTATGCCTTCGTAAAGATCTTGCATCCCAACCCATGTATGTGCAACCACACTGACAGAAGATTCTTCTGCATTTTGGGGCATCCGTAGTTTGAGAGCTTCCACATACCTGCTGTCTCAAAACTTAGCAGTGATGAGATTCTGACTCTAGAAGAACTGACATCAAGAATTAAGAAATTGTGAGGGGTAGCCTTCTGCTCCACTTTTTTTAAAGTCATTGGAAGTGTTTTAGATCCTCAGAAATGATTTTTTTAAATTTGGCTTTTTTTGTAGTGTGGGTAGCTGCAAATTCTGGTTTGTTCTATGGAAGATAAGTGATGGAATCCTCTCACAAATTAAATCGCAATGCCAGTTAATTCCAGTAAAAAGCATTCGGTGTCATTTTCACTACTTTATATTTTTACCTGACAGAGTAAGACATGGAGAAAATCAAGCCCTGTGTATTGTAGTGTAAAAGGCACAGTGGGAAGGGAACCGGGCTGAAAGTCAGCCAGGGCTCTTTTATTGCCTTTGCTGTTGAGCTACTTTATGACCCCTAGCAAGTCACTCAACTTCTCTGTGCCTTGGTTTTCTTTTGGTATTAATTAACTAAATTGTAAATGATTCAGGAACAAGACTTCTACCCTGATCTTGGCTTGGGATTCAGGTGCTAAGGGATCAAAAGTAATAATACTGAAAAATTCATAACTGAGCTTTCATTTAGCCAAACATAGTCTTAACTTTTTGTGAAAGTGCCGATTTACTTGCATAAAAATAGGGTTCTGTAATAAAGGGAGAACATCATGACACATATTCTCTATTGTCACTCCTCTGTTTATCCTCCTATTCCATATTCAAATAGAAACAAAATATTTTAGATCCTTTAAAACAAAAAGCATAGCAAAAAGTAAAAGGGGTTTGTTCTATCCATGATAGCTTTTACAATTTCCCTCAAGACTAAAAATGAAAACCAGCTCTTTTCTTTTAGCCAGCATATGTGGCTGTAGCTGTGTATCTCTGTGTTATAATGAATATACAATATCAATAGATGGTGCATTAAAAAGAAAGGTTTTATATATTCTCACAGTTAGATAGTAACTTTTCCCGGTGCCATTGTTTTGTACACAACTATTCTGGATATCACCAGTGTCATATGGAGGCCTAAAACCAGACCAGTCAGATGAGCAAATGGCAGCTTCAACTCTTCCTGTAAATGTAGGTCAACTCCTGCAGAAGGAAATTTGTGCTTCAAACTGCACCACGTGCGCAGTGCTGGAGCCCACAAACACTACACGTTGCCAGCAGAACAACTTCTTAAGCTTCTCTCCAGTTCATTGTGTCTTTTTTTTCCTTAGCTGCATGGTGTGTTTGCATTGCATATAGAGCATCTTCCTTCATTCTTAGTTCAGGTAGTTGACAAAGGCATTTCCGCTTTTGGAAATTTAGGATTTTACCCGTTACAATAAATGCATTGTTTTATTGTCATTTTCTCCTCCCTCCTACCCCCACCCTAAACATCCTCCTAGTATCTTTTTAAAAATAATACATAAGTTTTGAAGCTCCCTGAAGTTAATACAAATAGACAATAAACTATAAATATAGTACAAAAGCTTCTTATATCGCAGCTCAGAAATGAGATGGGTTAAGAATTAATGTGATAAAATTCATGTAGCTTTCATACAGCTTGCCAGAAGAGGGATGGGTAGCTTGTACAGAGGTTTACATACATTCGTTTTTGCTTTAACATCAGGAATTTAGCTGATATGTTTTATGTTGGTTTAACTATTATTTCTTCTTCAGAAGATCTAAGGATTGCTTATTCATTGACCTCTGATCCCAACTCAAACACTGGAAAAATTCCCATTTACTCTTACTTCTCTGTCCTTTCAAATTGTAGTGAGAAACTTCTGAAGGTTTTCATCCAGTTAGTACGGGCAGTGTTCGCTCTGTCCATCTTTCTCCCGTGTGCTACCACAGTTGCAGAGTAGCCTTGAGAATTCTTGTCTCTGAAAGTAAGGTGCCTCGCTGAGAGTATGGTGGAACAGACATCCAAGAAATAGGTGATTATTCTATCAAAACGTTTGTGTACCTGCATATGTGCATATACATGCCCAGACTTTTAGAAACCACACACATGTGTGTTCATATAACGAAAAGTTACCCTTGAGGGGTGCTTGCTTTAGGTATGAAAGATTTTTTTAAAAAAAAGTGTGTTCCCTGAAGGACTCGACTCTCCTCCTCTACACCATAGCTAAACCGGTACAGTGCACACACATTGCTAAATATACTGGGGGGCAGGGTGTGGGGGGAGGTAAACCCACCACCTTACACTTTCGGAAAAGAAGTGAGCTTACGTTGAGTGTAATTGGAGAAATATTCTCTGACTCCCACACTTGAGGGAGAATCAAATTAACCATTTACATTAAATTACAAAGTACTCGGGAATTAGTGTGCTTCCAAATCCGTTGTTACGCAATTAGTGGAACTCCTGCAGTACCCCCAACCACTGCTGCTACCTGTGAAATACACTCATAGACAGCTTCCAACACAGCCTCACAATCTGCAATGAAAAAGAACAATTGCTGAGGAGACGGGATGATTGTTTGAGTGGCTCAGAGATTTACAATAGAGAGAGGAGTCCATCTCAGAATCAAACCACTGTGTTGATGACATTATACCTGGTAGAGATCTGCTGCTTTACATCTAGCAGTATTATCACGGTGTGTGTGTATAAAAATGCTCGTTGCTTTGGAGTCAGAAGTTTTACATGATGCTAACATGCCAAAACTTTGCAATACACTGAGCACTCCGTGCAGCGGTGAGTGCTTCTTTTACATCTTTCTTGCTACCATTGGGAACGTAAAGATGCAGGCAATTCATGGAAGTGCTAGGGGGATGTCTCGGCAAACTAAATAAGCTAGTTCAATCCCCTCTGATGGGCCCCCTTTTAAAAGGTTATACAAAAGAACTGTTTTGTTTGAGAGAATTGCCTTCTACTTTGTGAAAATCATATATAAATGAGTCCCAGATCAATACTCTTGAGGCTGCAAAAGGTAAAAAAAACAACACAAGAGATAGATCAGAAGCTATATTTTAGCAAAAATGTCTCTTAAGTGCTGTTGTCTGACACCATGAACTCCAATCAATGTGTCAGTATTTTGGAATTTGAAAGGAAATAGGGATCAGACCTGACAATCCAGAGCTGAAATTTGATGCTCTGGTCTTTTTGATAAACTGACAGGCAGTGAAAATTGCACACGTCTGCAGGGAATCAGGAGAAAAAGAGAGACAGTTTTGTCGAAAGTCTGCTTATGATTCACAAAGGCATGCATTTTATCAAAACGGATTGCTTTTGCCGTGTGTGGCAGGTTGCCTTCCTTTCTGAATGGGAGCTTTTGCAGCTTGTAAACTGGTGGGGTTTGTACACATCTGTAATCTACTATGACTTCTCTTGCCTTACGGTTTCATTTCAGCTGCTCTCCCTTTCTTGCAAATGAAGCAAACTTGATAAAAACAGATAATCAAAAAGGAGTCGGAAACTTTACACCAAAAGCCTTTTTTCTAAATCTATGTTCAAATTTGGCAAAGTGGGTTTTTAAAACTGTTTAATAGTTTAAAATAACTGAAAAGAATTCTTCACATTTCATTTTCCTAAGTGTTAAATCCTTTGGATTTATGTAATACTTTTCATCCGAGACTCTCAAACCCCACCGCAAACGCTCACTCTTGAAATATCATATTGAGGCAGAAACTGTTATTATACCCATATTGCAGGTACTGCAAGGTTGGGTGACCTGCCCGAGATCACCTGGCAGCCGCGAGTCCAACACGGGCACAGAACTCAGGACTCCTGTCTCTCGGGATGGCATTCGAGAGGTTACAGTTTACCACTTTCAAAACACTGGAACCGAATCCTGAGTCCGGCATAAAAATGTGCTAAAATGTGCTTTGGGTAAGGAAACAAAGAAGTTGCCTTGTGGGACAGGTTTGCTGATCCACCGAGTTCGGTGTCCTCTCTCTGGGAGCAGCTAATACTCCCAGATGATTCACCCGCTCCGTGGCGGTTTTTTATGGTTAATTCATTCCTGGAATTTATCGTAGTCCTTCAAATACAGGAAATACAGAGATTAAAATCCCTTTTAAAACTTCTTCTTACCACCCAGTATTAATTATTTTAACTCAATTTTATTTTCAGACCTATGAACACGTTTTGTGCATGCAGGCAGCATGTAGTGGAAGTGCAATCCCTTTGCGTTGCTAGGGTCTTTGAGCTTTGAAACACTCCTCTTTATAGTTTGTTTAAAATTTTAAAAGATCCCTGGCCCTGTTTCTTTTACAGCTTTTACAGAGGTCACAAAAATTACAACCTGTAAACTGCTTTATGTCATTTTAGCTTTAGTAGATAGTCTTGTATGAGAGTAAATACCACTACTTTTCTTCTTTAGAAGAGTGTTCTTAAATGCCTTTTTATGTAAGGGAAGTTCTCTGAGTTTAATCCCTTGTTTCCCTGTGCTCCCGGAGACATTAGTAATATCAAAGAGAACTGTCAGCTCGGAAAACCAACACTCATAAAACTTGAAGAGATGGCTAGGCACGCTAGAAAGTTTGGCTTCCTGGTTTTATAGGCCATTTGTGAAACGAGCGTGCTGTGTCATTCAGACCTGATGGTGCAGCGGTGGGACAGAGCGCGGGACGGCTGGAGGGGAGGTGCAGGGGGCGGCTCTAGTGGGATGTGGAGCGGACAGGGTCCTTCAAGAGGTTGTCAGAACTCAGCCACACAAATCCGCTTCAGCCTAACTAAAACTGAAGTCATTATGCTTGTGATTTGTGTTTCTTAAAATGTGAAAACCCCTTTTGATCTCTTCATCACTGAGAAAAGGCCTGACTGCACTCCGTGGCTTTGGTAGACAGGGAGGAATAATCATCTCCTCTGAAATGAAGTCACGGTACTGCACGATACCGGGCTAAAGCACCCAGTCCCAGGCTGCTGCTCTTTTGCCATCCATTACCTTGGTTTCACATAGCAGCAGCAGTAGATAAACTGAGTCTGACCATCTCAGCTTCTAGAAATTCAAGTCCAGCTTTATGTGCACGGATTCCCTACATAAATCAAGTGCAGTTGTGCCTGAAATAATTCTCTGCCAAGGCTAATACAGCTGTTTCATTCTTACATCCTAGCAGGCAGTAAGCAGGGTATGATTGTTTATGCAGCTGGGAACCTTTTGCTTACCGCGTTCGCTCCGTCTCAAGCATTGTGGGGCATAATCTAAACAGCATGTTATGTTCTGTACAGGCCACTTCTGTAGAAGAATCAATAACGGAAAAGTAAGCATTGTGTTATCAAACAGGGAGGAGTGTAATTTGGTCTTTAACGCTATTACATTGCATACTGATGTTTCATTCGAGATTAAATCCACCTACGTTCATTGCAAGCAAGGGAAAACCTCTACGACTACTACTCCTTAAACAAGCTAAAGGTTGTTTGGCCTGGTGTCTTTTCCCCTTAATGTATATTTTCACCTTGGGGAATGGCTGCCTGTTATTGATTGATCTAGGAAAAAAAATATAACCCAGAATATATTAAACATGGTAGGTCCTATTCAAACTGGCAGCATGTGTAAATTTTTAGCTCTTTATTGGAGGGTGAAGGATTAGCCACTTTCAGTTTTCCTTTTAAGGATAGATTTGTTTAAAAAAAAATCACGTTGTTATATGGCTATTGATTTTTCCAAGATGCTTGTAGTTGAGCCCATCCTGTGCCTTGTTCTAGTTTTTTTTAAAAAAGATCCTTAATGGATATGCAGAAATTTTGTCCCTTGTTATCTGAGCCTGAATATTTTTAATTAAATAACTTGCAGTCGTGTTTGCTGCACCCGTCTTTTGATGGAGATTTGACCCAGAGAATCTGCATTAGTTGATTGTCGTACTAACACGCTTTCACTTCAATTTTGGCCAGTCTGACAAGTGAAAAATAGATGTCTGTCATGTGACAAGCTGCTGAATATAAATTCTGTTAGCGTTTGTTCCTGAGAGAAAAAGAAAAGGTGATGGTTGGGGAGGGTGTGGAGAAGAAATGGGGAGTTAGAGGAGGCTGAAAAAGAAGAAAGGAAGGATGTTAGCTACTCTTAAACACATCAAGCCAAAAAAAAGTGCCAACCGGGTTAGTCAGCTGTTAGTAGCAGCTAACAAGCTAGTCAGCTCTCTCTCCAGATGTAGATGTCACATAATCACCTGCAGAAGTGAACCACAATTTCAAATTGGTAAGTAAATAAAAGCAGTGAAGAGGTGTAATTGTGGTGCCATGTTCAGGTGTGTTGTCAAATCAGCCCGGTTCCGTTACTGAATGTGCAAATACACTGTGCAGAAGATTATAGGAAAATTTTAATCTAAAATTCCCAGCTAACTTCTGAGTGATCATATCCAGCACTGACTTCGGAGCCTGCAGCACATTCTATTGATTTTCTGCAGTAAAGGCTGTATCTGTTTTGTTAGTCACGTAACTGAGAGAGGTAATCTTCGTTTAATTCTGCTGCCCTATTTTGGGAGAGGTGCTTTGCATATATAGAGAACTGATCTTGCTGGTGTTTAAGAACCTTCTCCTACGCAGAGGAAGTTCTGCTTCTGCCTGGCCCGAGACCAAATGGTCATGGACATATTTCAAACCTCCATATACCTGTAAGGTTTATTATGTTTTTTCAAAGGTGAGTAGTTTAAGCTGCTGCCAACTTACTCTAAATTAACACAGGTCCCAACAAAATTGGATCTACATAGTTAAAAATATCTTTGTTAAAATACTGTACAAGCACTAAGACCTATTTATTTGATAGCAGACAAACAGAAAAGATCTTTAGACCGCTTCTATCCGAAGAAGCTTGCTAAAGGTCAGTCCCCTGTCAGAATTCAACGCAACAGTGCAGAGGGTGAGGATAATATGTGAGGCTGCACTTGAACGTAGTCTCTGTGATTGCCAGCATCTGTTGTGGTTTCCAGACTTGTCCAATGAGATTTGCTAATACAGTTGTGTGTTTGATGCCGTGCTACTGAATGCAAATATATGGAGCATGTTACATCCAATATAGCTCACCCCCAGGGAGAGTCCTGTTGCCACACGTCCCTTTATACAGCCCAAGATGTCTTGTGAAGATAACACAGATGTATAGATGAAGTCGAACCAAACTCGGCTACTGTGTTTGCATCAGTAAATATGGACCTCAGCTGCAAAATAGAGAGTTGGCTTCAGACTTGACCAAAATTCTGGGCTATTCAGATCAGAACTGAGATTAAGGCCTTACAGCAATGAAGGGAAGTTTAGCAGTGGTTTAGAGAGAATGTTGACCCTGTTTACCCACTTCCCAAATTTCTGACCATTCTCCCTAGGTGGAGTGTTTTGTGGGTTATGCCTTCAAACAGTCTGTCACTGAAGATCAAAATGATGATTGGTAGCATTTGGAAACTGGAATTAGAGAGTGGAATATTCGTTGGCGTTGTATCTGCTAGTAAGTGATGCAGGAAGGTTAAGTGTCTGGAGGAATAGATTCTAGCTTCGTGACTCATGCTTTTACTATCAGCTCATAGAATACATGGCTTTGAACTAAGCTAGTAAATGGCATTATCATCATGATGGAAAAATCAAAATTAAAATGTATTATTCCATTTGTAGCCAATGATGGCTCCTAAGAATTCTTATTCTAGATAAGAGTATGTTCCACCAAGAATTTCTCAAAGGCAAAGTGAATCCCTGGGTATCATCCCCTGACCTGCCAAATTCGTATTGTTGGATACTGTCATGTTAGGTGTGAAACGAAAATACAGAGGGAGCAACTCTCTATACTCTTACCATCACTTTTGTACTGTTCTAGATTTTCTGCTGTTTATTTCCTCAGGGCTTGTTCTAAGGATTTGAAAGTAGAGATTGGCAGGAACCAGATATTTGTGCAAAGAGGGATCTAAATTTTAGGCAAGTCCCGTGTGTTACTTTTGTTATCAAAATACCTAACACATCTGTCTGTAGAGATCGTAATACAAGTTACATAGTTTGGTTTGTGTAAAATATACATCTCTTGTAATGCGTTAATGTCTTTTAGTAACTGAGGTACTGTTATCTTCTCTATCAGACAGAAGTTTGATTGAGTTGTTTATGGGACAGACATTATCTCTTACCATGCTGACATCTTCAGAAAAGCTTATAGACGTGTAAGCTGTGTTATTAACTAACAGTAAAACCTCCTTAGTTCCCAGCATCTCTGTAGGAGTCAGACAGCGTATCTGCAAACAAGCTTCTACCTGTGTCTTTTGCAGAGCACTGTGCAACCAGGCTGCCTGTAAGCCTTGCTCCTGCCCTGAAAGCAAGTAGAGCACCTGGGACTTGACCTCCTCACCAGTGCTCTTATCCTTTGTATCCACCTCACTGGCCGCCCGTGGAAGGCTTTCTGAATAAATCTTCGCTTGAGTACTTAACAGATGATTTTCTTTGAGAGCCTTTGTGCAGCTGACCTAGAGTTCTGATAACCGCGCATCGGCTGACCCTCCTACGCAGGGGCTGCATTAGATGCAAGAGGTGGACAACTTGGTGAGATGAAGGCTCCTTGCCCCTTTCCCTCTAAACTATTCACCTACAAAAGAGCAAAGTAAAATCCTGTGTACAGTTAGTAGCTACAATGCTAGCTCTCCCAAATCTGAATTTTTATTAAAACAGTAGGGGGTGGAAATGGCTGGGCTAAATGCAGGTGAGACAGGCCCCTTGAGAACTGCGGCCAAGGAAAGGCGAGGAAATCAATATGTGCCATGGGACAGCGTAGTGTCTGAAATGGCATGATAATGGCAGCAGCTGAAGCTTGTATCGATGCAGCAGGAAACGCTTTTTGCTCCACTGATGACTGTTGTTCAATTTCAGAAAATATAAAAAGTTCTCTTTCATCATTAAAAATTAGCCAGAAGGTGTTGTACAGCAGGTACAAATGTTTACACGTGGTTACAACAGTCCCTTACATTACAGAATGCTAGTCCTACCACTCGTGCACAGGGAGGTCAGTGAGTTACTTAACAATTGTGTTTTACTTACGAAGGAAATAGGGAAACAATGATCTAACCCATTTGGTCTTAACAGTGACATTTACTCTAGAAGGTAAAAAACGTTTTAGGCTATTTAAATAATGGCTGTGATTATAGCACACTAATATGGTGCGTTCTATACTACATAACACATTATGAATAGCATGCTGAGTGATTTTTTTTTAGTGTATGTAAATTACCTAGCAGCACAAAGGATGCATCTCTGAACTGTTTTTGTAGAGCTGATTATAGGTCTAACTGCTACAGGAGAAGGATGAAAGAGCTTTGCTGAGAGGCATTGATTGATTAATAAAGAGTGCAGCAGCAACAGACATAACATTGCAGTTATAGATTTTCCATACTTTATCTTCAGGGCTTGTAAAGATACAGCGGTGATCAGATGATGAGGTTTTCTTTCACCTTGCAGTAACACGCAACAAATCACGGCATTCTGCAGCGCCACAAAGCAGCTCATTGCAGAACACCAAGTAGAAGAAAACTCCTCCACAATCACGACTTCACAGTTAGACATTGTCCTTTTTCCTTCTAATCTCCTTTAGTGAGAGATGCTTCCAACAACAATTTAAAGTAACGTCCCAAATTTAGAAACAAAGTGGGAACTGTACATTCAAACGCTTAGGGAGTCTATTTTTATTGAATTGAAAGTGTGAGTGGAAAGTCACATGTGAAGCATGCACGCATTTTATTCCTGCTGAGAGATGTAGAAGATTTGCTGGAGAAGCCTGTGTTTAGAGTCGAGGTTAACCAGTAGTTAAAGTTAACCAGGCCTATAGTTAAAGATCCTATTTGTCAGAATAAGGCAGCAGCTTTGTGCACCTGGTTAGCAAAGAGGTGATATAAAGAGACGCAGAGCAGCATGTGGCCAGCATATATCTGAGTTGGTATTTTTATGTGACAGTCAAATCCTGGCTGAGAAAACACCCATTTCAGCTATAGGAGGACACATCACATGGGCACTGCTGGAAATAATGTGGATTCTTATTCATTAGCTGTCATTTTGCTGCACTCCTGTGACTGACGTCTAAATAGGAACAGAAGACAGAGCTACCACAACAGACAAATGCTCTCTTTACCACTGACCTTCTCCTTAGAGACGTGTGTGTGGGAATAGGCTCTTTGAGTATTTTTGCATTATTACATACCTTTCCAGTAAAACTGCACTTACCTAAGTGGCACCTAAGTTATGTGAATTTTACTTTAGTGAGAGGTTAATAGTAAGTTGGTTTGTAGCGGCTGTTAAATTCACTGATCTTTTTGTGGTTTTAAATCTGTTTCTAATAACATATTGTCTTTTGCTTGATGACATGAAAGATGTGTACAAATGGGATGTTGAGTGTGCTCAGATTCACAAAGTTGTTAAACAAATGGAAGAAATAAGATTAATAAGAATCGCTGGAAGTTTTCAGACAGTAGTCTGTTCTTTAAATTGACAATAGACCTTTCATGTTTATGTTATTTCTGAGTTTAATTCACAATGCACCCTCTTTTATCCATTTGCAATATAAATCAAGAATGAGAACAGAGCACATTAAGTTCTTACTCAACAGTCTTGGTTTTTTATTTGTAGGTACATATATTTTTGAGACGTATAGAACAAAAGTATTTTTAAGAAAGAAACTGCTTTTAGGGGAAGCATCTCCTAGAGGATAATTACCTTTTGCCAAGCTGCAGTTTAACTTAGCTGTAGTATTTCTCAGTTCCTAAAACCCCAGTGAAATTTTACTCTGAAACATTTAAGTTGTTTTGTTCAGTTCCAGGGACGATTTTAGTTTAGTCTTGGGTGAAGTGATCTAGCTACACGAAGCTGTAAATGTAACACAAATTACATATACCCACATATACGTGCACTTAAGTCCCCAAGTGCTTTTTCAGGATAAATACTGCAATAAGGAAGCATGAGGTGAACATCTCGCTTTGATATATGTTTCCTTGAGGTGCGAGTAAATGCTGAGTAACAGTCACTGGATTTCTGTGTGGCACTTGTGCTTAAAAAAAGCCCTGTATTCAGTATTAGCCCAGATCTCTTCACTTCTCGCAGTGAAAGTTGTCACTGAAATATGCCTCACAGTCAGAACATCATCACTAATGATAGTTTCCATTTTCAGCACGGATTAAAGAAAACCCTTTTGTTCCACATACAGCCCACACAATGACGCAACATTCAATGATCCCAGTGTGGGAAACGTAAGTGAATTTTCATTAGAAATTTTAAGATGCATCCAGTTCTTCAGCTGGTGTAAATCAGCATTGCTCCGCTGAAGCAAGTGGAGGGACCAGGGGAAGCAAGCTAGAGGATTTTAGCTTTTATATTTTGTAATAACCTGGAGTATAATACAAAATAAGACTTGCCATATTCCATACATGACATGGGTTGAGATGGTCCAGTTCCCCACTGATCAGGTACCTCCATTAACAAGCAGGTGCTCCTGTTGAATCCGTTCTGTGTATAAAAACAACAAACTTGATTTTAGAAACTCACAGACATCAGGAGTGTCAAAATTATATCATTATAAGTAAATAAACAATGCTGTGTAATTAGCTATCTCTGTGATATAAAAAAAAAAATGTCAGCACATGTAGGCATAATGCATTCCAGATTTTGCACAGGATTTAGCAGCAGTCTGTTTCAAATAGCAGCCGCACCACCAAATATCTATTGACCCAACAAGAAAACAGTGTGAATTCTAAGATCAGCTGCTTGCCAAGCTCTTTTTAAAGACAAATATGCATATATTTATATCTTAAACTTTTACATTACTTTTGTCTGATGATCTTAAGTAGATTTCCAGGCTTTGATTAATACGTATCATACAGTGTTTCTGGCATCTACAGGGATCAGACTCTTCCACTCTTAAAAAGAAATTGCTTTTGTCGTGAAAGACAGCAACTATTGTAAAGTGCACAGGAGCACTTTGAAACAGCTTAAAATGAGGGGTGAAAAATTCTAGTGGAGACTTTAGGTGAATTTATTAACTACATTGTTACTGCCAGGAATATGATCAGAATAAATAGTGAAAGATTTCATATGCCACAGCAGTGCCTGTTAATGTCATCCCGAGGCATTGTTTTAGTACCAAATTTGAGAGGAGAGAGACTCATGCTCTGCATCAACATTGTGTCCTGGGAGGGAATAAAAAGCCAGTTCCTCATGGTAAACACTGAACAGTCTAGGCTTGCCAAGTCCTCTGTGGCACTGGACTCAACACGGAAAGCAAATAAAACAGGAACTGTTTTGCAAGTAGATCCACTCAGATGGCCTCAGCACTTTGGTATATTAGCAGAGTTCCAAAAGGGATGGAGGAGAATGCTTATTTATCTTGGCTTTATTGAATACATTTGCACAATTAAAAAAAGAAAAAAAAAGGAAAAAATAAACTGTGTGTCTCTGACAGACTTAAAGCGTGTTTGTGTCTCAACAGAGTTCAGAAAAACTCTAACATAACCAAACTTAGCTAAAATGCTACCCCTGTGGTGGTGCCAAGATCCGTTGTATTCTCTGTAACCGTTTGCCAACATCTGCTGGCACAAGCTGAAGGGGTGAGGTGGAGTTATACCTTACTGCTCAACTTTATCTCTGGATGCACGTCTTCTGCTCCTTCCCCTCCTCCTTTCACCCTGCACCTGTGTGCCTCACCTTCCCCAGCAGTCTTAAAACTGCCAATAGCTGTCCAGATTCTCTGTGCCCTGTCAGGCTTTGAGTTTAAGTTACTCCCTGGAGCTTTTACTTTACTACAAACAAGAGCATACAAATAGAGCACTTTGTATTTCTTTCTGCTAATGGCACGCAAACCTGCCTGGCAGGGGTGATAGCTGTTGGCACTCAAACCACCTAGTCTTCCTCCTCCCTTTTGCTCTCCCATTTGCTACTGATCACATTTTACTGGGAATGATGCAGAGCAGGAAGAGTGGAATAAGTTCATGGATTGAGCAGATGCTAAAGGAGAAAGTGGCAATATAGAATACTTAGCCTCTGCTTGTGATGTCTGGATCCCTTCAGGAGAACACCTTAGAATCGAAAAGATTTTATTATAATGATACTAAAGGAAAAAAGTGGCGCGCATCAGTGAGCAATGCCTTTGCTGCTCTTGATTTTCCGTCTGCCAGACTACCTCAGGTCACTTCTCACTGTTCAGCTCTTACAGGAACAATATTGTATTCCTTATGGCAATTGTTAGTTGTGAGGAACCGGAACGGAAGAGGTGCTGTCATTGGAGGTTCTTGACGCTTTGGCATATGCTTGTCATGCAGAGTTGATGCTGCAGCAACAAAGAAATATTAGCTCAGTGCTCAGGAATATTATACTTCGGTCTGTAAGAGGCATCGGTCTCCAGTTCATTTGTAGGGGTAATTTGAGGTGCTGATTTTTAATGAGCAGGGCTTTCATTCTTTGAGTTGACCCTCCACTACAGCCACTGAAATCACTTGGGACTCTGGCATTCCTCTATTAGTCCTTAATTGTGGAATTTGCTTCCCTTGCTGCTCCAGTGGAGTTCAAGGTTGTTGACCTTCAGGGCTTGCTGTGAGGCCTTTCCCTCCTCTCGGGCAAAAAAGGATTAGCTAGGAAGGGGCAGTTGTTAGGAGCAGGTGAGAGGGGTTTTTTTAAACTTGACATTGTGTCATTCTTGGCACATCCAGTAAAATAATGGCTAAGGGTTAGATATTTTGATCATGCAATTGCAGTGCCAAAACCCGCATGTGATAATCCAAAAGCTGAAGAATTTTGAAGTCTCCATTTATTTTTCCTTTAGTCACCACACCAGCCTGTTGCATGAGGAGGCAGTGCTGTGGACATAGGCTGTGGCCAAGCATTTGTTACAGAAGAGGGACCACAGATGATGATTGTCCGTGCAAACTTCAATGAAGATAAGGAGAAAGCAACGCATAACTCAGTCATGTACAGCAGCCAACAGGGATTTTGCTTTTCACTGCATCTGTGTGGTTTTGAGTCCCTGCATCTTTAATCATTTACATCGCTGAAAAGCTTTTTAGAAGTGCACATGCAGACGTTTTTCTATTGGAGCACCACCAAAAAGTCTGTGTAAGCACAATATGCAGGGAAAAACATGTCTTGAAAATACTATCCTGTGGGGAGAAACAAACTGGTATACTGCAAAGGATTTCTGTCCCTTCCCGGAGTCGTGACACTTTCTTAGTATCAGGGCTCTGCAGACTGATTTATTATTTATTTACTTATTTAGAGAATGAGTAGAAAAGGATCAACCTAGAAGCAGAATGGAAGATTGCAGGACTAAAATACCCTACGAAACCCATAGGTAACACTTCTTCTCTCTTTCCCACCTCAGCTGTCTCCATGTGGTGCTTTATAGTTAGCACTGAAACTCCCATTTTTATACCAGGTTGTTTTTTTGTTCCAATAAAGACAAAAACATTTTGACTCGAGAAGGTTGTATTATGCAGTGCCATGAGATTTGTACTTCTCCCCCACTTTTCCTGTTAGCTAAAGGTGCTTTTTAGTACCTTAAATGATATCACACAAAAGATCGAATAGAATCTTAAATAGCTTGGGTTCCTAGAAACACGTAAAACTCCGCAAAAAATGAATATTGCTAAAGCTCTGTCTGACTTCCATATTCTTTCCACACTGTATTTGTGTATAATAGGCTTCCAGGAATGTTCATGACCTTACAGCTGTCCCTTTTGTTTACAGTCCAGTGCTCTGTCCTTGAGATATGTTGCACGCAGAATGAAGACAAAATCATGGCTTCAGGCCTCCGTCTCCCTCCTCTGGAAAAAATAAATAAAGCCTATAGAGGAGACGTTCTCCAGTCAGTACTGTTGCAGATGTATATGAGTATACGAGTGATTAAAACCTGGGAAACGATTACAGATGGTAATAAAACAAATGACGCTCAAAGGGGAATATAGCTTTTTCTCAGGGACTTCCACAAAAAAGCCTGTGAATGGTTTTGGAGGGTTTTTTTAATTATCAAAACCACTTCTCTTTCTCACCTAAAAAATTAAAAATGGACAGATGCATTTCCTAGCAGTTTGACTTGGTATTTTAGAGATTCTTTTATTCTTGAAGAGACTGTGTCCTGCTCACACACGAGCAGCTGATTTCGTATTTGCAGTCAGAGTTAGCAAACAACGCACATTTACAATACCACTTCACCAGCATAATGGTGATGGTGGGTTTAGTTTTGCTGCCATGCGTATTTTCATTCTCTTTCAGTAAATGTATTTTTCTGCTGATATTCTGCTTTCTGGCAGGTGCTCAAAACTTCCTTGCTCCAATGTGTTTGCAGATGGCACAGTCATGGGTTCTGTGCGGTGTCTGAGTAGACAGTGCACAGCCTGGGACAAAATTACAATCGCTAATTATTTTAGAACGAAGGGCATATGTGAGATTTCAATATCAAACATCTCGGTACCAGCAGGGCTGTGCACAAGTATTACCTCATGGAACTCCGTTTAGGAAGTTTCGGGGCTCCGTTTGGCTGAGTTTGTGAACTGAGGGCTATGGGGTGAGCATGCAGAACAGCCGTGCTTTTGGCTAAGAGCTGGGTACGGGGAGGCTGGCCCAGGGACACACAGTCAGTGCTGTGCGGGTAGAGGAGCTGTGCCCAAGCACTGAGAAGTGCAGTGGCTTCCTGATGTTAATGTCCAGAGCATTCACATTTGTACTCAGTTTTCTTCCTGCACTAACATGTCAATCTTGTTAAAGCAATGGGATGGATGCCTGACGGTTTTATATATTACGAAAGACCTGCGTGACTCATAGTGTAAACTCAATTAATTTGCATTGCAGTTTAAACTTTCTAGAACATACCCAAGTATTTGTGAGTGTTCAGATCCATGCTCTTCTGTGGGGTTTGAACTTCATGAATGATTTGTCATTGCAGGAAGGTGGGGCTGCTCGACTTAATCAGGTCTTTTTGGAGTCACCAAGCAGCTATTTCAAAGAGCTGTTGCCCGTCTGGACAGCAGTTTTAGCTGTATGTGTACAAGCAGCACTACTGGTGAGGACTGTTTCACTGCTTTGGTAACATTCCTGAAGTACAGCAGTTACTGGGTTGTAACTGGACCTACAGACATTCTGACTGCATGCTTCTAAACCTCTCCGAAAACACTGGCCAGGCTCCAGGCACCATCTTTGGCACTTCCTGGCACAGACTTTCTATCTGACACCATTACTTAAAAGGAGGGTCTTTCAGCTCCCCTTCCCTTCATTTCCAGGACCAGTATTAGCCTGCCAGGGCACTTAATAAGGTTAATTATCTCTTTTTCCTGCCCTCCATCTGGTGGACTAGTTTCAGCTGTACAGACACATAGACAATGAAATCAACACATTGTGCAGAGGGATTTTAAGTGCAAACCCTCTTTGCTTTAGCACAAAGAATGGACATATTCAGACAGAACAGTCAACTCTCCCCTGACATTTTCTGTGTCTCTCCTCAGTGCTTGCAGTTATTCTTTAGGATTTGAGTGTGTGTCCTGCCAGGATTCGTGAGCTCCTTCTCTTTAAATACCTCTTTAGTTAAGGCTCTCTCCTTCAAACACAGAGTATCTCTCTGACCTCCTCACTCAGCATCTTTCCATGTCAGGAGTTTTACAGATTAAAAAATACTTTTCTCCTCACAGGAAACTTGTTCTTTTCAGTGTTTTTTCTTGGTCCCTTCTCAGCTTCAGGTAGAGTTCATAAACAGCAAGTTATCCGATTTCCCAAATTATCAGAATGTTCCTATTATTTCTTGGGTAAATGAGCAGGTGTGTATGACATTTAAATGAGTAAAAAGACAGTCCTTTTCCAAAACAACGTAAGTCATCTGAAAAAATAACATTAATATATAAAACCACAAGCAAAAAAGTTAGCAGAACAGATTATAGAGTAAGTTCTGTTACTCGTAGTTCAGTATCATGTTATTATTTATCAATTTTAATAACAACATATGTGAGTTTTATTTACTGAGAGGTGAGTTAGAGAATCAATGTCTGGTGAGGATTTCTTAGGGAGAATACCATGTTTTGCCAAATGCTCAGGTTAACAGCACTATCTCCAGATTTTTCATCTTTAATTCATACAACGGTGCGCTGGTTTTTATTGCTTGTCTCACTCGTGTGAGGGCAGGGCATTTTCTCTCACATACCACATTGTTTGAAAATAATAGTGAAAAGGCACATGAACTGTGAAGAAATCTCCCTCGAAGTCTTGAAGGCAAGCTCTGGGAAATTTTAGGGTGGATGTCAAGACAGATAGATGCACTGTACGTGCATGGGGCGGATTAGTGTCACATGAGCCTACAGAGCTTTGGCAGAAACGCTTCGTGAAGCCAGAGTGGGTTCTGGCAGTCCATATTCTAGCAGCTGATACAGAGCTGCTAAAGCTAAAGAAAATCATGGAAAGGAAGAAAATCACACTGTCAGAAAAAGTACTTGGGCAAAAGGCTCATAATGAAAAAGATCCATCGCATCCTTGCTTTCCAGTGACTCTGCCAAGCTGTGGAATAAGGGACTAGAAAGATCTGAACTAGTACGTTTCAGAGAAAAGTTGTTTAAAAATGTTCTGCTTCTGCAAACTGTGCAGTGTCTTGGAGGCCAGTTCCTGCTGCCACAAAAGTCAAAGTCAGTGCCTGAAGGAGATCTTGCTACATGGCTCTGAAATGTTCCTTGAAATACCCTAAGACATGGAAATATACTCTGAAGTAGCTAAAGATGCTGCTTTCATAGACTACTGGTTATGAGCACTTTAGCAGTCACACAGGGAAGGAGGGTATGTTTTCATCATGAGGTCCCTAGTATGGCACAAAGACCGATTACACCCCATTTATTGTTTCCAGTATTCTACTACAGACGGTGCAAAGAGATATTAGGTCTGATTTATAAATAATTTTTGTAAAATATGCATCTCTGTGTATAAGACGTACAAGGATCTATCCTTTCCCTGCTCAGCTTTTATTCTCATTACGAATTCATTAGCAGTGCAGGATGTTCAGCAGTACGAAAGAATGTGCTTTTTATCAAACAGACTTCTAAGTTCTTGTAAATCACTCTGTCTTTGTCTTAGGGGAGAATACTGCTCTTCCATTCTGGAATACAGCTAAGTGAGAAATGTTGAAAGGCAGACATCCATGCCACTGTCACAAGCGAAGGCTGGGGGTGGTTCAGGGGCACGTGTTCCAAGAATGTGTGTCATTCCAGAAGAGGAGGGACTCATCGCGTTCTCAGGGGGGTTCAGCTGCATCCTCAGACCAACGAGCTCAAGTGAGTGGGTATCAGCATGGTCCCTGCTGACTGGCAGTTAATTTAATGCCAAGGTGAAACTTTATTTTTACCTCCCAAGAACATCTAGCTGAGGAAAAGACGTATTGCCTTCTATTTTCCCTTCTCGGGGTATTTTGCTACAACTTAATCCTAGCGCAGATAAATTACACAGTTGGATCCATATTGTCAGTTTGCCTTTTCGCTCCTCAAAAGCAGTTCAAATAAGCTAAAAATTGTATGTGTCCCTGTATTCAGCATTTCAGCAAGGAACTGCAAAAGCTTGGTGAACTTTAAACCTCAAATTACACATAAACCTGTGTATATGTTTCTGTCAAATGAGAAAATGGAAACTAGAAAACAGCAGCATTTCTGTGGCCAGCATCTAAGATGCTTTGGATGCTGGAAAGAAAAAATAATGGAAGCACTTGTCATAAGCTGGAAAATAGATTTAGTGCTTATAACAGACTAAAGTAAACAAACAAGATCAAACAAGAGCTGAGCAGGCTTCAATGTAACCGAATGCCACATGAAGTGCAACTGCTGAAAGGATTCTGTGAGAGGGGAAACCAAACTGAGAGACAAGACAGACAATGCCATAGTCTAAGTTCAGCGCTTTCTGATGACACTGGAGATTGCGCTCGTTTTGGCAGCTGGTTTGGTGTTTTCCCCGGTTGAAAATGAGCTGGGGAAGTGCAATGTGTGCATCCCTTGCAGCTTTGGTGACAGTCTGCAGATTCTAGATTGAACATGTTCTTGGCAAACAGCTAATGTCCAGCTCTTCGTGCGCAGTGACTCACCAGGGTGGAAGCTAGCAGTAAAAAAGAGTCGGGTTGACAGTATTTTTATGTAAAATGTCTCAGGGTTGATATTTGGTATTTTTCCTTTGTGAGTACTTGCTTATTTAGTGGAATAAATTTGCTTTTTACTCTTCTTTTATTCTTCTGTGTGTGTCTTGGGGTTTTTCTGTAGGATGAACTGTATGATATATTAGGCTACAAATGTAGACAGCACTAGCTGAATGGTATTATCATCCCACTCTGATATTCTCAGTGAGTAGTAAACATAAGGGGAGGTTACTTTGCAGTATACTGACTACATGCACACATTGCAAAGTTGCTAACGCACGGTGCTATGACATTCTATTTTTATTGAACAATAACTTTGTCATGCGTGAAAGCCCTCATTCAACTTCTTATTATGCACAGAGGTACAGGTTACTACCCTGACACTCAGGGAAACGCAGTTAGAAGCACTGCGGACATGCAAGTGTTTTGGAAGGAAGTGGTAGGCACAGGAACTATTTTGGTTTTCATCATTTGCTTTCCTATAATCCAACTTATCCCCAAGCATATTCCCTGCCTACCAGCTGTGGTCACAGTAGAGTCACTCAAGCCAAGCTTTCTGGCATTTTTTGAACCCTGAAAGTTTGATACACTCTGTGGTTTAAAATTATCCTTACAAGGAATGTAAGATTTTCTTTCACACGTTTATTCCTTTAAGTGGAAAAATTGATTACAGCGAAGTCTAAGACCTGCAAGGTCAGCTTGCAAGATAAAAGTGGTGAACTATCAGGAAATTCTGCGGGCTTCTGTCTGTTTTATCACGGTTAGTCTTGGGAAGAATGAATATGGTATATATGATGTTCTCAGGATGTGTCTTAATGCCTTTATAACCTACTGTGTTTTAAGGTGATAAGCCAGAATACCTGCAAAACATACTAAAAACTGAGTTGCAGGGATTGTTCTCTACTACCCTTTGGGTAGTAAGGTACGGACCATCTGCACAAGTTGTCACACTGTCTGGATATTGGTCAGTTTGTATTTGCTGAAAGCTAGAAATATTTTTCCAGTCCTTGTCTGTAACATCATAGTTAGGAGACACTATTTTTGCAGAAGAAAGGGCGGTGGATCAGGTTTAAATATCATCATAGGGAAAAACAGTCAAAACAAAGCCTACTGAAAACTGCCTTCCAGGAACCACAGTAGGTAAAACGGGTGACACAAATCCCTCCTCTGGTACCTTTGTGCTAGATTTGTAGCTTTGAGGAATATATTCACTTGTACTCTGCTCAGCAGCACAGTCCTGTATCCTGACAGCTGAGTAATGTTCTGCTCACGTCTTCCCTTGTAAAATGAAAAAAGTAGATAATTTAATATAGATGTGACAAGTACAAGATAGATTTCTACCCAGCACAGTTCACTGCTGGAAGTACTAGGCTGAAAACCCTTAAAGATAACCAGATCCTTAAGTTCTCCCCCATCACTACCCACCTCCTGTCCCCAATTAAACACAAGACAGACAAAACTTTAAATGAAAAATTTAATTTATTCTTTGATTATTTTAGTATGAAAAATATCTTTTATGTCTATTGTTCCAGAAAATAAACCAATGTCTTTTATTTCTCCCTATGAGCAGATTTTCAGTGAGACATACTACAATTTTTCTGTGTTTCCAGGGCAAATGTTTTTTGGTCCATCACTACTATTCTTTTCTGTAGTTTTTACTCTCCCAGAGTTCTCACAGAAACAGTTTATTGCCACTTCTTGTGGCCATTGTGAGCAGGGGCTAAAGTAAGTTTATTGCCTTCTTAGGCAAAACATGACAAATTCTGTCAACTCAAATTACATTTCTGAGCATGGCAGGGTACGCAGGCTGATTGCACCGGCTTCTAAAGGGAAACACATTGAACAACTCTCGTACCTCCGTGTGCATTGGTGATGGGTGACATGCCAAATACCCGGCATTATCGTGCTGCTCTGATGCTGCAGTATTAGTCTTGTATCCTGTTCTCTGGTATTCGACCCACTTATATTCCCCTGTACCATTAGTGCTACCTGCTGTTAACAGCCTTTCTGCTCCAGCCGTATGGTGCCTGGGTGCTCGAAGCAAGCTATGCTGCTGCTCTGTTCCTCTCGGCCAGCGAGGCACCTCGTTGTCTCCAAGACAACTCAGAGCTGTGGCTGGTGTGGGAAGTCTATGAGTCTAGGAGGGATGACGTTGTGATGAGGTGAGGAGAGTTTAAGACAGGATCCAGCACCGTTGTGGAAGCTGTATCCTCGGTAACAGCAAAATCAGATTGACTCAGGAAAGGTAGGAGTTAGCACGGGATTCAGCATCCCCAGATCCCACTGAGCTTTTTCCAAAGTCTTTAACAGCATCATGGATTTATTGGTATTGTAATACTTCCTTTTAAAATTGGTGTTGTAAAAGATCCAAATGGTTGTGACCCATCACTAAGCAGATTTTATAGTACCTATTGCTGTCTAAGGTTATCTAGTAACAGAATTTGAAACTTTAGCAGTGTTTCAAAAGTATTGAGAATAGCCTAGGTTTTTTGTTTTGTTTTTTTTTTTTGGGGGGTGGGGGCAGGGTTTGTTTTTTTTTATTAAAAGCAGACTTATCATTGACGTCAGTGGGTGGAATGTTAGGACACTGCCAAACAAAAAGCCGCCTCACATTTGCTGCCTCTAGGCATTGACCAGAATCATAGACTCATAGAATCATAGAATCATCTGGTTGGGAGACCTTTAAGATCATCAAGTCCAGCCCTGGAGTTTTTGGTGCACAGTTACCTGTGTCAAAGGAATGACTTTTTTCTGTGCAGGCTGTGTGGTACATACATGCTACATCTATCAGATTCCTCTGGCATGCTCTAGTCTCCTCACACAGAGGAAAGAATACAAACTAAAAGGTTGAACGAAAATGACCTCTCTTAATGTTTTCACCGATATGCTGCTTACAAATGACTCAAATACCCTAGTTAAGGAGAGAACTAATCTCTTTAAACTAAAAGGAGTATTTTAATCTAAGAACACTTTAACAGCATTACTAAAAAATTCATAATGATTGACTGTTTGCCCAAACTTGTAGTGCTGTACTACCGACTCTGTTCAGCCCTGCACCGACGGTAACTCCCATTCACTTTGATGGGAGATTTGCCTGGGGTAGGAGTGCAGAGCTGATGCCTGGGATGTTAATTAAATGTACAGTCAGCTGGCCAAAAAGTGGATGGTTGAGTCATAAGGACAGATCTTCCTGGCTTACCTAAGAAAACTTCTTAGTATATAATTAAACCACAAAAACTGACATCAAAGTAGCGATAAGGGCCTACTGTAACGCACATAAGTAAAGAAATTCAGACTAACATTCCTTCCTTTGATCACCCGACTGGGCCGAGCTAGTGCACAAGGTATGGGTCTGGATACTCCCTTTTTCCAGCACTTGTAGAGGTGAAGGAGTTAAAACTGATGGAACTGGCTAGATTGGATGAACTGGTTGGGAGGTAATACTTTTTGTTGCACATACCTGCAGAATCCCTCCACAATTACACGATGGGAAGAGGGATCTTTAGTTTAAAGGAGGTTTTTCCAGGGTGTGAAGGCATAAACTCAGAGACAGCACACCTCTATAACTTGTTGATCTCCATACTTCATACCATGCCAAACTCCATTAATTTCTGTATCAGCTCAGTGTTTTTTTCTTGGATGTGCTTCCTTTACACTGGGAGAAAGTCAGGGCAGGTGAATGGATGACACCCTGTGGGTGTAAAACTACTCAGGGAGTGTTCTTTGAAGGCATAAAGTTGCTAGAAGCCTAGGAATAGCGTTCCTACCCAGTATCTCTTGAAGCTATAGGTGCTTTAAAACATTCTTGTTTTACATACCATTGTCTTAAACAAGGTGGAGAAACAAGATCTAGAAGACCTACTATAGAGTGTTAGCAAAATGAGCTGTAAAACCAAAGTCGAAGAATAGTTACCAATAGTTTACTGTAAATAGGCAAAGATATATCAAATGTGGTCCCGCAGACATCTGTCCTGAGCCAGATCCTGTTACGTATTTTCATTAGTGACTTTGATGATAGCATAAAGAGTGTTCTTATTAAATTTGCAGATGTCACACAACTTTGACAGCTCCAGGTATGGAGGAAAGCATGATCAGAATTCCAAGGGATCTTGACAGATTAGAAAAATGGTATGAAAAAACCCAGAATGCAGTTAAAGACAAGTCCAGTTCCTGTGCTGGGACAAGAAGAATCATTTCTAGAATCAACTAAGTGAGAAACAACTGACTAGTTTACAGTCTTACAGGAAAGGAACTAACGGTTGGAGCTGACTGCAGCTTGAACATGAATGGGCAATGCTAAAAAATATGTGAAAAAAAAGAAAGGGGAAAGTAATTTTGAGTTGTACAAACAGGACCACAGTCTGCAAAATCCATGAAGTATTTCTTCTGTATTACAACCATGGAAAGGTCTAAGCTAAGTTCAGGTTTAAGTCTCATGCGGGCCAGAACAGAGCAATATAGCGATCTATAAGAAAAGATTACAAGCTCTGAGGTTGTTTGGACTAGAGGATAAAAGACTGGGAATAAACATGATAGCAGACTTCAAATATGTAAAAAGCTGATGGAAAGCTGAAGGGGATAACTTTGTGGACAGGACAGAGACTAACTGATTCAAGTGTAACACAAGCAGTTTGGCTCGGCTTTAGGCAGAAGCTTTTATTGACAATAAAAATAGTTAAACACGAATTACTGTAGAACTTTTAGCTTTTTTTGTTAAACTGACATTAGAAAAAAGGCCGGTCCGGAATGAGAAAGGTATAGTCCAGCACGTCTTGGGGTAGGCACAGATCTTCTTGAAGTTCCTTCCTATCCTGTTTTGTAGTATTTTCCTATCTATTAATTACTAGAGGCTTTAGGAATCTCTGCAGCAGACTCACTTCTTTTCTCACCCCTGGGGTGGCCCTGACTGGTAGCTTCCAGTTACACCCTCATAGCCTCCCAGGGCGTGATCCATGTTCTTGAGCTGCAGGATGGTCCACTCATTATTTGGCCAACTTTCTGGGTTTATCTAGGAGCAGGGTGCCTTCCCTCCTGAAGGACACACTGCCCAGCTATACGGCTCACCTCCTTTATGCCTTACTTGGGGATTACATGGTTGACTTAACAACTGGCTACATTTTGGTGTCCTGACGTTTCCTCGCTGAGCATCCCAGACAGCCGTTTCCCAGGATCCTAACAAGCTGCACAGTCAAAAAGATGGGTAGTCCCAAAAGGACATGTTAGTTCTCTCCTTCCAATAAAACGAAACAAAATGTTTTCAGTGGGTGGGTGGGGGTGGGTGTCCACATTCAGGGTGTGTGCTGTTTTGGTTTTTTTCCTAATGAAAATATTTCCATTAAAATCTTATCTAGAAACTCTTCCAAGGCCAGGGGCTGGTGAGGTCTAAAATCTGTCATGAGAGTCAGACAATTTTATACAAAGCACTATTGAAAGCAACATGGAAAATATAGGTATTTTTTACCGTTACGTGAATAGGAGACAACATATTATGGGTAGCAACTGGAAGCCAGGTAACCTCTCTGATTATATTAGAAACTAATTGCAGATTAATTGTAGTCTTCCATTGTCCTGATTTTTTTACATGTTGGCCTTGAAGCCTTTGTGAGCAAGTATCCAGTGAGACCGTGTGTCTCAAAAAAGGTATTTATTACACTGAATATCTGACCAGTCTGATGTTGTCTTGGGAGGCTGCTGGGTTTTCCTATGTGCAACCGCATGTTTTCAGTGAGAATGACCTTCATTATAGATTAATGGCATCAGGAACGAGTATGTTTGTCTTCAACACCAATCTTCAACAAATTAAGTAAAAATGACTTCCTCCTCTCAGCCATTCTTAAAGACTTAAAGGTACAGCACCTATTAAATAATGGGTTTAGGGTAAGACTGAAACGGATGGTACTTATCATTGGAAAATATACCAAGTCTCTCAAGCCTGAGACACATTAGCTGGATGCAGCCAGATAATTTTATTTCTCTAGGCTCTATCTGATTTTGAAATAACACTACAATTCAGTTTCAGACAGTAGGAAGCAGTGAAAAGTGCTCCAATACTTCTGTGTACAACCTGCTTGGACTTCTTAAGACGCTCTTCTCCAGAACAAATTATTTTACTCCTGAGATAGTCTCTCATGCTAACAAGACAAAAAAGAGGAAATAGATTGGAAGCTCTTGATAGGCCTTTTTTTTTTTTCCAGTAGGTTCCATGCCAAATTCTATCCTCCTATGAGTTCTTGAAACTGGATTTCACAGGGACCTCGTGGCTATAAAAGAATAGATTTTTTGGTCTTAAGGTCTAAAAAGCTTCCTTCTGTATGAAGTGCTTTACACATGGAATGGCTGCTGAAGCAAATTGAGTAGAATGGCAGTCAATTTTACACTGCTGCCCTCCCACCTGAAAAGCACTTTCGGTGCCCTACAGAGAAAAGAAATGAGAGAGGAGGGGTAGAAACATGTGCGTGCACACACATATGCTTGAGTAGAAGTCTTTAAAAAGGGAGAGAAAATGAAATAGTAGTGTATACTGTCTGTCCTACATATTTGTCGTGCTGGATGGGGAGAGGTGTTTCTGCAGGATGGAACATAGCCGGTGAATGCACGCTGAACTAAATTCAGTTCTTAGCTGCACTAGGACATTAGCTTCAAATAGCTTTGCTTAAGCGCCAGGATATTCCCAGGTTGCATGTAGGGAAGATGCAGCTTTCAGGTTCAGATGCATACCTACCTAGTGTCTTGCTGTATTGTGGGTTTTAGGGACAAATTTTGTGCTGATGTTAATCCAACATATATCTGCTAAATATGGTATGGCCATACCTGTTTTACATCAGCTAAATTTCTACCCCCATATCATCAAACCAATGTCCAAGCTTTAATAAGTATTGACCAGATGTCTCTAGTTAAAAGTAAAATTACATCTTTGGTAAAGAAGGAGCCTGGCAGCTCTGGCCAGCAGTATTCATGAAAGTCTGTGAAAGTCTGTTCCAGAAAATAGTCTTCGGCATATTTAGTGAAACAGAAGTGCTGCTAATGCAGCAGCTACATTAGCAGTGTGAGAATGGGAGCGATAGCAGGACACGCCAGGAAAATATGTTGATTATGCAAGGTCTCTATCTTTTGCAATAAGAATGATGTAGTGATATGACATAAGATTGAACAGCTGTTTCTCTGAACATTTGAGAGCTGATGGAATATATTTTAAGGATGTCTTCTGTGTCCAAAAGGCAGCCTATTTCATGCTGTTCTTGAATATTCTGGTTTTATTTTCAGGGATATAGCAGAAAGGTTACAAACAATACAATATGACAACTCCAAATGTTATTCCATCTAGGGGCAGACTCACTATGGTACATGTATATTTTTCCATTTTCTGTTCTGCTGCTTCTACTTATACCAGCAGCTACTGTGGCAAAGGTACAGCAATAAACATAAAATTTACTTTTCAGAGATCTTGTGCATCAAGTTTTCTCATGCTTGCCATTCCAGATCAATTGGGATGACAGAAATTTTGTAAACTGATTTGTTCTTGTCTAAATTTGGGATTTGACCATTGCTAGATGCAAGAGTTGTCACTCGTACCGTTAGGAATAAAGCACCTCAGTCTTCCCCAAATTCAAAAAAGCCTTTAATAAGGTTTGAAAAACACTAAACTCATGCCTTGTTTCTTTTTTTACCATACAGCCATGTCCATGATACTTCCTTTTGCTAAATAAGCAACATCCTCTGGTATGTTGTCTGTTAAAGCCGGAATGCTGGAAAAGTTACATCCCAGCTAGGCTCTCCATCAGCACACTGGACTCCGAGAAGTGACAGCTTTGTAATATCCCTTGTATAAAATGCCTTTAAAAATATTGAGAGTCTTGAAATAAAGTCTGTTTTCCAGGATTTTATCTGATTTCAGAGCTCAAGAAACATTTTATACCTCTTCCCAGAATTTCAAATCATTACGGAAAGCATTTTTTTTATCATTTTCAGATAAATTTCTTCTTTTATATATACTGAGCCTGTCTGAGTACTGGTTATGGTGATAGTCTTTGCAACCTTGTCATTTGTTTTCACTTTTCATCTGAAAAAGATGCAGTTTGATAGTGGCTCTAAGGTTCCTCTCTACAAATGTTGATTCCGTGCTCCTCATTGGTTGAAGATAAGGGGTAGATGCTCAGATATTGTAAGCTGTCATAGCTCCATCAACTTATATGCTGATTTAGACAATCTGACGCACTAATTGTGATCATACACATTTTTTCTAATCAGTAGTGATCTTACATTAAAAATAATGTGAGATTTCTATCATCAAAGCATTAGAGTTATACATTATCTTTTGAAGAACACTAAATTGTATGTTTATTTTCATTCATAAGGAAATGTATAATCAATTCTTTCTACCCAGTTCATTTTAATTAGGTAAATGCCTGGATCTATATTAATTATGACTAAATCTTTAATTTTATTAGGTAGATATGATCTAAACACAGCAGGATCTTGTTCGTTGGAACATCTCTTTAATGAAACTTCTTGTTATCCAAAACTTGGACTATGTGTCCCAATATGCATCATTTGTATTAAAAATTCATTATTTATGAGTAGCATATTTTTCACTCCAAGTATTCTATTCTCTCTGAATTCTATACTGAGTACAATACTCCTTAACTTTCAGTCAGTAATGAAATTATGGAAGATCTGGCATATTTTTTACTTTTTGTCTGATCTCTCTTCCACTCCACATCATCTTGTCATGGTGGGTCTGGCCTTCAGTTTGCAAAGTTTGTATTTTACTCAAATCATCAGCAAATTAAATAGAGAGTTTCAAGAACATTGTTACTTGCAACTGTTAATGTGTGAGACTCATTCCTGTCCATGTGGATAATACCCAAGAAACTCAAAAATGAGACCGGGGTCACATTATACTTTCGAGTTCATTTGCTATTTCTGTTTTGTGTTCTTTGGTCAACAATTTTAAAGAAAGTGATATGTGTATGATTTAAGAGGTTGCATGGCTCATTAACTGCAATATAGCTGACAATCTGATTACAAAGACTTAAGTTAGCAGATTTTTAGCACAGCCTAAGATCCTTCAGACCCCAGATGTGCAAAGGAATAGAAGATTGAGAGCACTCTTGCCTGCTCCTATTCCTGGGGCTCCCTGAGGAGCAGCAGTTATCCTTGAAAGCTTCTGTGCTAATGCAACTGTGAGCATGAGGAGGAGCCTCAGCTGCCCCTGGGCACAGCAGAGCGGAGGAGGGCTTTTAGAAATTTAGGGAGATAAGGCAAAGGAAAGGTGCTGGTAGTGATCTATATCTTAAATTTCGGGTTCATAAACCCACAAACACGAAAACCTGAGTGGATGTCGTAGCTGATGTATGCTTTTCAAAATCTCTGTAAACCAAAACCGCTGAGTTTAATGCGGCCCCACCAAGGACTCACCGAAGCCAGAAGATTAAGTCACTTTAAAAAGCAAATGAATTTAAGTGGACTTGTGCCTGCTGAAAGAGGAGAGCCAACTATAGAAGAGGACTTTCCAATCTGCAGCTGAATTAACTAGGAAAATGCTCTTACCAGTTATGGGCTCTCCTGAATCCCAGCCCGTTGCTGTGGTGAAGAGGCTCTTTTTCGAGGGACAAAAGCCCTCAGAGTTGAGGGAAAATGGTGTTTGTGGCTGACCATGTGAGGTTTTGCTGAAATACCAGTTCAAGCACAGAAGCCTGACCCATGACTTTTTCTGTGCCTGTTTTTGAGGCAGAGTCATGCATATTCTGTGGTGAATGGAACCTGAAATGAAGCAGCTCAGCGTTGCTACCAGCAGTGGAGTGCCTGACTATAAATAGTGTATTTCAGCCCATTTTAATCCTGAGAAACAGCTTCTATCTCATGACAGCCCCTTCTTTTCTTTTGCCTCCTTCACTAAACTGCTTCCTCAAAGAGCAGTTTGAACAGATATACAAACACATTAACTTATTAAGTAATAATTATGGTAATATAAACAACATTGCAAATGATAGAACATGTTGAGAAATACATACATACTCATCAAATGGTGAGACTTGTAATACCCTGCTCCGACTGTGCTTTTATTGCAGTCATTCAGTGTAGTCTCACCTGTTTTACCTGTTGCCTTTTTACTGTCATAAAACGATAAACTGAAAATGTGTTTTGGTCTTCAGCCATACCATATTACCTCACAAAAATACACTGAAGGCACGGCCCATGAGAAGAGCCCGGTTCACCCAGGTATTTACACATAAGTCTAGCTTTAAACGTGTAAGCTTTACTGCCATAAGCTTTGTGCTGACTTGAAGCCTACCTTCTCAGAAGGTATCTCAACCTCTCTGCTTGACTGTGCTCTCAGTTTAGGAAATATTTGCATCCTGGTGAGAAAAGAGACTGAAGGCTTGGGTGACATTCACACATCCATCACGCAAATACTGTTTGTACCTGCGAAGCTGCTTGTGCTCTTGGATCTCCTGCCTTGATATGTGTGTCCTTTGAGGCGCCCTAGCTGAGAAGCAACTTTGAGACTGTGAGTAGATATATCAAACCCCAAAATACATAAATTGGATGTCGTGTCAGCTAATACCCCTTGCTTTAATGACAGTAAAGCCTGCTGACACATGTGGTCGTGGCACGAAGTCTTTCTGCAGTGTGAATGGAGCAGCTGCTGCTGATCAGGGAGAGAAATCAATGACTCAGCATCCATCAGAAGCATCCTGCTGGTCACCACTACCAAGTGCCGAGTCATCGATTTTCCTCCCTGCTAGGCGAAGACTGCTCTATTTTCTTTACAGCGAGCTCTAAAATGTTCCCAGTGCACTGTATGCAGCTGTCAGTTCCCATTGGTAGGTCTCAGTAGGAGCACCCCAACACATTGGGGCTGGGGGATAAATCTCAAATTTGCCCAGTGTAGCTTTTTCAAAGTGCTGAAAGCCAGCGTGCCTGAAGCTCAGCGTGCATGAATCTACAAATCACCCCATATACCACGATCAGCATAAATGAGGTGTTCTGCTTGCCAGAAAATCACTAAATATATTTTTTTTCTTGTGAACTGGTAAATGGAACTCAACGTGCATGGCTCACAGATTCACAGTCACTGACACAAATCCAACAGCATGCAGTCGTCATCAGGAAATATGTCTAGGAAAACCTCCATAACCACGCAGTTTCAGCACAGCGTGCTAGTACCAACCAGTTCTTCAACAGGCAGACAAAGAGACTGCCGTATATAGTGCGCATCAGAAGTGTTGCCCTTTGATTTCTGCTTTTAAAAGAAATCATCCTTACAGCTGTTCTTTATTGTCCCTCACTCTTGAATATCATCTTTATCTAAAGAGACCCTGGAAATAAAAAATAGCATCAGAATGGGGTCTTTGTCTGCCAGTATTACAATCTAGTGAGTCATGTTTTCCCAAATCCTTCACAAAATCCTGTCAGAATTCAGCTCACAGCTTCAACTTCAGGAACACTGTGAAGGTGACTACAAACAATGATAATCATTTACAATTTGAAACGCTCATTTAGGCTGAAACATGCGATATATTCACATGCGTCTCTTTTCTGTTTCATTTACAAAGAGCAACAGAACTGCGGAGATAGTCGAACAATAAAGCTTGAAAGCTTTCAGTTCTATTCCATTTTCAACATGCAAATGAAGCAAGTTCTGAAATCTGCAACCCAGCTCCTACGTACCGATTTTAATCTAAGAAATAGCATTTTTACAAGAATACTTACTTGAATAGAATATTTACTTAAAAATAATATCTCACTGTACTACAGTTGCAAAGATTTTCAGACCCGTAATGTTGCCATTCTCTGCAAAGACAAGGAAATATGCAAATAAGTTGTTATTTATAATAGCTGCAGCTTGCTATGTTTCTAAAATAATTATATTTGCCAGTTAATTGACCTTGTGTGCACAATAGGGACAAAAATACAGAAACGATGCATGAAAATTCAGAGTAACACAGGATTGGTTTGAAAAGTATATTAAATGTTAATTTTCAAAAATAGTAAGCAATTAATTGCTGCTGTAACGAACATTTCTGTTTTACTCTGGCAACCGTGCTGCGTTAACATCATCTATCAAGAGCCAACCACTTGATTGCAATGTTTGCACTGTAGTAAGTGCACTTGTGGTTTAATTTTAAATTTTCATCTCAAATGTTCTTACAGGAATGCAGATGTTGTCCTATGTGTCGGTCTTGTTAAAATCTCTGTCATGTGAGTGCCAGTGAATGTGGTAACACCTAATACATTATGCGAAGAATTGCAGTATGCCGCACTTGTATGACCGTTTCAATACACTGTAATTGTTTTCCAACACTTCCCCCACAGGTTAGTCTGGCTTCCAACAGAGGCAGAAGTGAGTAACAAGCCAATCAACATGCAAAATATTGAACAGAGCAGCTCAGCACACAGCCATCAGCCAAAGGGGAGATTAACACGTGATGGCAATCAGGATGGTGACTCCTTACGCTTGGCTCCCTAAGCTTTGCACGTCTGCTCCCTGCATCTTCTGAATCATTCTGTTGTTTACTGGTCAAACTAAGCTGTTACCCGTGTCAGCACTGGACGATTAATGCACTTGCAGCAGTAGGGCTGGAGTATGTTCATTGCAAATTACCAGCTAGGGGCTTGATCTTGCCTCTGTTGGTGCTTTGGAACTGTGTTTAGAGGAAGGGAGCCTGAGTTCCCAGTCCCGATTCTGAACGTGGGGACATGGCCTGATGTTGCAACGTGGCGCTTGCGGTGAACAGCATGTAGGGGACCCTGTTCTGATTCATAAAGCCACTTGTCTCAGTATTCTTGAGGAAGTTTGATCGCATTACATGGCAGCTGCCTCTGCCACACTCAAGTGGTACTTTCATTTTTACTTCACTGGATGGACTTTTGGAGGCCATTTTCCAGAGACATTTAGTTCATGGCTGAAAAAGTTGTCTGTAGGACAACCCTGGGTCTGTTATTTATGCTGTGGTACTTGGAGGAAGTGCTCTTGGTAGCTCATTTGTCTGTGGTCTTTCCACTGAACCCGCTGAGTGAGGGTCTGGATGCTGGTACCAATTAAGAAAGCTCTCTTCTTAATAATGGAAAGGGCTGGCGCCAGCAACTGAGCTGAGACCACTGCTCCTTTTAGACAGACCACACTTCACAGATTTTAGAAGGTAGCAAATGTCAGTCACTACTAGCCTGTGGTGGATTTATCCAGAGGTTTGAAAATTAAAATCTCTGTATTGTATAACAAACTCCCTAAGGCATTCAGCAGGGTTGGGTTGTTTGGATTTTTGGGTTTGGTTTTTTTTTTGTGTGTGATTTAACGTGAGTTTTTTCCTCCATTTTCTAGCATTTCCAGAATTCACAATAGCTACTGTGAGACTAGATGGATGACTGACCATAATTTGGCTCAAAGAGTCAGGTATCTACGAGTCGGGAGGCATCAGCCTTTGCCTCTGTAGATTGGTGCCTTTCTGTGAAACGTGAAGTGTTTTTTGCTGTATCTTTTCCAAAATGGAATATTTTACAATCCTCTAGTGCCAGTACACCCTTATGAAAGGAACTAATCTGTGCTAATGATTGTGTAAGAACAAAATGGAAAAAAAGGAATGCAGGAGCTTCTCTGCTCTGAATTTATGGCATTACAGTCCTTCCCATGGCAACACAGACAGTCAGATGGTTAGGTAGCAAAGTACAAGCAGGAAGAAAAGGCAAACAATGACAGAGACAAAAAAAAGGCACAGAAAACAATGTGATTGTCTCTAAAAATATAAGAACAAAACGGTAGACGAGAATCCTTATAAATGGTACTGTATATTTGTAAAGAATATCTTTCCCTGTGTGTTCATTTCTTTCTGTTAGACTAGCTTGTCTAAAACATATACAGAAAGCCCTTGAATATCCCATTATACTGTATACTAAAGCATTCAGGTCTAATACTATTACTGATAAAGAAACCAAAAGCATATTTACAGAGACTGAATGTCTATAAAGAGCAGATCAAGCAAGTCTCTTGAGAAAAGAAAGTCCCATATCAGATTATCGTGTGAAAAAAAACTAGCATGCTCATCTCAATTACCGCAGCAATTGGGTTTATTTAAAAAGGAAGTAATTCTGGTTTTATATTGTAAAATCACTTTTTTAAAGCCTGTAAACATCCAATAAATTAAATTTTTAGATAAGATCCATTTTGCAAAAAGCTATTCATGAAAAACTTCAGATAATAATTAGAGAGGATTTAATAACCTAATAACTGACTAATACTAGCACACACTAAGTACATTGAATTAGAGCCTTCTGTGGAGTTACTGCCTTACCTCATGTCATTTGGCAGTTTCTTATATAAGGTAAGTTGCTCAAGGCTGTAACTCCTACACCAGTGAAGGTATGTAGCAGAAAACCTCTGATTATAGTCTCTTTAGATTGTAAGTAAAACATCCTTAAGACTGGTTTTGAGGGTAACTGTCTAGCTGAACCTAATGCAGACCCAAATACTACTGAAGTTAATGTGAGCTCTTTTTTTTGTAATGCACTTTGAGCCAGACCCTGGAATTAATTCCATTCCCGGTGATGCAATTTACCTCTGAATAAAAATGAATTAAATGTTACCCTGAGCCTGGCAAGAGAAAGGAAGGGGTGATGGTCTAAAATCAGAAGCGCTAACACGGTATGTTATATTGCTTAGAACTAAAGCTATCACTTTACTACTTGAATCTTTTCTAGTGAGATTTAATTTAATTTTTAAGAACTTCAGGGCAGGTTAATGAAGGTCTACTCCTGTAATAGACACAAGGTATTTAAAATGGGTCAAACCAAAACACTAGACAGTACTTTGGGACTTTTAAATCCTGAACTAAACTTCACGTGTTAAGAACACTTGGCCATTCTTGCTCTTAGAACCGATGCTATCAGCGGTCGCTGCTGAGTGATACGGTGTTCTGTCACACCCGTCTGCAGGTCATGAGCTCCAGATGCAGCGTATCGAAAGAGAGCCTACTCCAGTGGATTAGCACACCTTGTACTTAGCCGAGTTACATTTCCGTGCGTATACTGGAATGTCAACCAGCACTGAAATAGTTAAGAAAAGGTAGAAGAGGAAAAATACAAATATACCCAAGCAGAACTGTCTCTGAAGCAGTATATTTATGCAAGTTAGGGATCAGATGCCTCACATTGAAACTGTCTTTAAGAAAGAAAAAGGAAGATTAAACGTGGTCAGACCACTTCCGTAGGCACTTCTCAGGTGCCATTAAAGTCTCCACTGGAGCTACCTACAGTGATACAGCCACAAAGTTATAGCTCCTGTTAGCCCCAGTTGGAAAGGTGGTGTCTGCCTGTCAAACTCCACCTGAAAGGCAAACAGTCAGGTGGCTGTAATGGGGAAGGGTGAAAGAGAAAGAGAATTTTTAGACTTTGAACAAAAGGGGTGTTATATATGTATTATATATGTCTGACAAAAAGTTAGCACTTAGAAACCTATGTAATTGCATGCATTGTATTTGTGGAAGTGTCTTATTGCCACTGCATTGCCATTAAAATGCAAAACAAGTGCAAGAATGTCATGTTTATTAAACCACTAAAAAAATAATCTGGCAGCATTATGAGTTCAGCTTCAAAAGCACAGAAATGGGCAGGGAAAAGAAGGGGGAGGAATCAGAAACCAAATTCTCAGTTTATTCTTTTGTGCCTGATTATTGCAACATCTAGGGTGGGTTATACAGTCCTTTGAGATGTCTGCAGTAATAATCTTAGGTTCTACAATAAATGATCTCAAAGTGCATTGCAAATTTAACAGTTTGGGATCAGGCTTAATGACAAGAGGACTACAGCTGTATCTGAGATTTTCTAGAGAGAAGGTTTACAGCGACGGAAGCATACATTCATTTTCCCCCAAGAGACTGCAAAGGAATCATAGGTGTGCAGAATGTCATTATGCAGGCTGAAATGAGGCCACTTAACTATAGCTAATTCCTTTTACAAAAAGTGCCACAGGATCTTTAATGCCACCAGTGATGGGGTTGTCAGCTTTAGGTATCATCTGCAAGTTGGCAGCTCTTGCAGCTTACCCAAGAGTGTGTCCAGTTTTCAGAGCATGGGGGTAAATCCTGGCAGGGCGACATGCAGCATTTCTCCTCAGTTCTTTGAGACCCTGTGTTCTGCGTCAGTGGAGCTGTAGATCTAGTGCCTTCTCATTCATGCTTTCAGCATAAAGTTTCTCTTTATTAAATCAGCTGTCCCATCATCATCATCATTTATGTCCTATTCATGTATAATTTCTATCTATTGCAATACCTCTTCCCAGGATTTAAATAACTCTGGCATCAAATAGCTTGTGTGATCTAAACAAAGAGTCTTAAGCTATCAGAATAGCTTTATCTAAAACCGACTTGCAAACAAACGAAAGGGAAAATGTTATTCGTGTCCTTTTTGTGTTTTGTGAATAAGCGTTAAGCAGGAATAGAGATATTTGGCACCAAGTACCTTCTGGCAATAGTCAGATGCAGCCCCAGCAGATGAAGGGAGTTGCTATGACTTTGAAATGAAGTCTCTCCAAAAGTCCTGGAAATGTTCTTCACTGTCCAGTTAATTATATGGCTTCAATTTTTGGATGATATCTAGGATGTTGGCTAAAGGCTTGATAACATTGGGCTTGTTTTAATTTTTAGCTCTCTCCTCTAAATCCAAGTGTTTATTTCGTTCTGTTCTAATATACCTTTCTGGGTTACATACTTCACTGTTCTTGAGCTGGTTCTTTCACAAATCTTCAGCCAGTCAGAAGTTGCCAGTCCAGCATCACATCTAGATTTTTAACTTTAAAACTGTATTGCTACCATTTCTTCACATCAGAACTGTGAGATGTTGTGCAACATCCCAAATAGCTCTGAGATCATGAGATAAAAATAGACCAGTGGGAATCCAGCACAGATTTCAGCCAGTAACCGCACATAATTCTTGCACTCCAAAGATTTCATTGCAGATGCACTTTTTGAGAGATGTGTAAAAAAAGATGTTTTCAAACTAAAGCTAGGCTCATGCTTGGAAACTCCTCTTCAAAAGCTAAAGTCTGCTATGTTGGTGGAGTTGTGCTAGAAAAGAATGGACATGGGGAAAATATGAGTGATGCCCAAGAGGAGCTCCAGCTGTCTCCACAGGCTTTCTCCTTCAAGTCCCTCTTTACCTCCACAGGTCTAGGAGAGCTGAGAGCGGGATGGTTCTGCCCAGTGCAAGCCGTGGTGCAGGGCACTTGAATTCATGTTTTCCCATCCCCTGTGCAGCAGAGGGTGAAGCTCCCAATGTATACCTCCCTCTCCGTGTGTACATCTAAAGATGTCGCCCAGAATCCTGCTGAAAGAAAGTAAAATGGGAAGCACTGACATCTATATTCCGTGATATGGCATGTAATGACCCATGTCTGTCACATGAGCTATGGCAAGCCCTTGTCGATGGGAGGTGTGGAAAAAGGGAACGACGAGCAACTGGTATTTAGGCATATGTTAGAATTACATTAAAGTTTTGTTTCATTTCAATTTCAAAGTGCATATTGCATGTCAGGTTTTGATGAATGTATATATTCAAGACAGGACCATTTCATTCCTACCTTTAGTGTTTTAGGTACAAGTGTCAAATGGATCATCAGAAATTCCTTTCCCAAACCTGTCAGCCTGGAGGCTTCTGGCAGTGCCATCCTCAATCCCCTCGAACCCACCCTGTGTTTTCCTTGGACTCCACTTGGCTATGTGCTTCTCTGCATCCTGCGATGTGTCCTTTGTAAAGTTACACACTTTTACCTCGATATCCTCTCTGAAGGTGGCTCATAGCATGCAGCAAGGCTGAGGCTGTGTGAGAGGGAGAACCCGTTTCACAGCCCGTGGGCAGGACACAAGCATCTTTATTGCCTGGCACTTCATCATGCCTTAGAAAGGCTCTAACACTGGCTAAGGCCAGTGCAGCTGCCACCTTGGCTCCCCACGCTGCCGCGGCACTGGTAGTATAGTTAAGTGTACAAACAAGAACAGCCTGATTTCCAGGAGTTAACACTTGTGTTTTCCAAAGGGAAATGATTAATTCTTGCATTTCCTGTTAAAAAGTTGTATCATGATAACTTAATGCAGCTTGCACACACCTTCCTCCTCTGAGAGGTCTGGTCGGAGCGAGATGTTTTCAAAATCCCAAGGCAGGGTGTTCAGAAGGGCGACTCGCTAACGCTGATTTCTTTTTGCTGTGGGAGCTCCTGGGTCTGTGGTTGGGGTTTGTGTGATAATTTAAGGGCAGATGTAGAAGCACGCCTTCCTTGGATCTCTGGCAGTAGGCTCGCAGTATTCAATCGTTATTGCATTAAGATGATTCCAGGCTGCGAACACTGCTGCCCCCCTTCCCCCTCGGCGCTCGGTAGGCACACGCAGACACATGCACACAGGCGCGCGCGCCGAGTATTAGCTCTGTTTGCCTTACTAATGTCATTGTGCAATATTCCATTTTCCTCTCTCTTCTTGTCCCCAGGGTCTGTAACAAACCCCTGCTGGACCTTTTATCCACCCACTAAGTCCAAATTAATTTATTATACTCCATCGAGTTTTTGAACTGTTCCTTCTAAATGTGTGATGGGGCTTAGGGCTGTGCAAAGGGGATTCAAGGATAAGGGGAGAAAACATCCTCAGGCTCTCGCTTACAGTGCAAGGTTGCGTTACAGTACGAACACCTCTACTATTATTATGCATAGCCATGGAAGATGATGCAGGAGGAATGCCTGATTAGAGCTCATATTTAGCTAAATTAACATCTCAAGTCCATTTTTTTGTATAAATCTGAGTTCATCATAATCTAAAAGCAAATATTTGCCTTTAATATCTCTGATTTATGCATAGAATACAGCGTACTCTTCATTTCCTTCTTAATTATTATTATTTTTTTAAACAGCTTCCAGGCAGAAAGTCAAAGCCTGCTGTGTTTTAGATTATACTCTGCAACTCATTTTCCTATTTTTTAATAAAACATCTAATTAATCCATGTAATCTGAATACTTTCTGTTTAAACTCAAGGTGCTAATGAAAAAAACTGAATGAAAATGTAGCTAATTTGTTGTACCTATGAAAGTAATAGCTAGGTAAAAAATACATCGTGATCAAAACTTGAATACTTTGTGCCTAGTATGTGAATGGCGACTGAAAACAAATAGTAAGGGTAACTATAAGTGGAAAATAACTGAAAAACAGTTCTTCAATGCAGCAGAAATTATGCTCCTAATTTTTGCCGGCTCAGTTTTGCTCATTGCATTCCATGGGCTGGGCCTGGTGATCTCGCATTTGTACCTATGAAACTGCTATTTCTTTTCCATTTGCGGGAAGTCTCAATGTGAGCTTTTTACGGGATCCGGATGAAAAGAAAGCTTGAAAGATTGTTGCGACTCAGGCCTCTTTATCTTGGGTGGAACACGATAAGTGACTAGTTCTGTTAGAAGGGGTTTTTTTCTTTATCTCTGTCCAACTCAGCATCTTCTCCTGGGGAGAATGCAAGCAAGAGGAACTAGAGCCAATCATATATTTAGAAATTAAGCGTGTAACTTCAGGTGGCAAAGTCTGTAACAGAGAAAAGGAATAAGACAAAATGTGCTTTTTGATGAATTATCACCAGCACAATTTTTAGTGGAATGTTTGTCAGGCTTGTCCATGAAATACCAGCAGCTCTTTAACATCTTTAAAATTATTACCTAGACAATTTCCAGTAATGACGAAGTTGAAAATCGATGTAGGAAATATTACCATAGTAAAAGTAAAAAGATGCCTCCAAATGGTAATGTACAAAACCTCACAAGTAGAAATGTTATAAATCATACATAAGTCAGAGTATGGATAAGAACAAGAAAAATAACTGTCAAGATCTAGTTTAGAAATGCTCCAAGTGTTCAGGGTTTGGCACAGACAAATGCAAATAGAGCGTGTTCGTTAAGCATGGTCAGCAGAAACATGGCATCTTGCAGTATCCGGGTGGAAGCTCAGAAGTCTTGGTTTTTTTAAAAACGTGTTAGATCCATTTCTCTGCCCTCTTTTGTGTCTGCACCACAATCAGTCATAACACATTACTATTAAGTGGCTGTGTAGCAAATGGAGAGGCAGACCCATTTTTTTTCCAGGAAATCTCACTTTTGAGGCACTGTGACTTTTGCAGCATGGGCTTGGTTTTACCTAATCTTGCACTTGAGCCCACCAAGTGAAAAAAAAGAAGGATGCGCGGCTCCCCTCTGGCACCGAGTTGGTCATTCCCATTTAGAGCCCAGCGTGAAATCTCAGCCCTGTTACACCGGTGGCAAAATTCCAAATGACTTAAATAGGAGTAGCAGCCTTCTGATCCCCTGTTTCTAACTACAAGATACCATTTGTTCTTGGCAGCGACTGTTTGCGCTGCAAATACAAATGGGAACAATTTTAAAATACTGCATCAATAACAAAATAAATAAAGTTTAGCAGAGAAGCTTTGGCTACGTTTTCTCCACAAAACTACTCTCCTGGATGGGAAGCTGCTAGAGGCACGTACCTTCTCCTTTGTAGGTATAAAAGGGACCTTGAACACGGCTGCAACGTGATAGAAACACAAATAGGAATGGTGACTGTGTTAATTTTCGAAAAAATACATATTTATACTGCAATGTTTTGTAATTAATCTTCAACTCAAAAAACATCCACAAGATCATGAGAGCTAAGAGTGAACACTGCAGATGCCCAGAGGAGTTTCTGACACAGCTGAACCCGGAATGACTCACGTAGCATTCCACTTAAAAGGAAAACTTCCTAAAAGGTAGCAAAGAAAATAAAGATTCGCCATCTAGTTTAATTTTTAAATCACCACCAAACCATGCACTTGCATTGCAGAAACCTCATATAAGCATCTACAAAAATCTTTTCTGTAGATACGTCCTTATTTCAATGTCACCATACCACTGGCTACTAGTTGCCTTCATCTCCAACATGTTTCATGGCAAAAATCTGTTAAACCAAGTACTATATACTGCTCCTCAGCAGTCCTGTCCATGTCTGATTTTGGAATGCCTTAGTAATGAAATAAGTATCAATTTAAAAATATATTTTTGGTATGTATCTATGGGAAAAACCCAAGCATTAAAAAATCCCGATAGCACACTATGGAATGTTTTTACAACGGCAATGTCACCTTGTTAGTAGAAGCATATTTACATGTGGATTTGCATCACGTGTGCAAATTAGCGGGGTTTATGAGCACGTGGGCTTATCGTATTTTGACACTTTCCAAGCATTCCCTCTTCTAATTCTTTTTTAATTAGGCTATTCCTTCACCTTATAGATTATATCTGTAGTACATTTTAACTACTATGTAATAATATTGCATTGGTTTTGTATCAGTGATGACTTCGAGCTTTAAAAGATGAATTAATCCCAGCTATTCCTAAACTGATGTATAACGTGTACAATATTATCGTTGGTTTGGGGCAGACGGTTCCTTTTTGTCCATCTGGCCAAAGGCAGGTATCATTTTGGTAGGGAATTAAGAGGGGGAGGGAAGATGTAAAATAATATGATAGAAGTTGACCTAAAATAGGGAGTTGGTAGGATCTCAGTCACCTGCCAAGGTGGCTCCACACGGAGCCTCCAGAAAAGATTGCAGATGACACCAGCATTGTTGTTCAAAAGGTTCATGTTTTAATTTATACAAGGACAGAGGGGTGAATACTGGGCTATTTACAAATTCAGCTGTGCCCTATTTCAGCCTGAGACAAAGTCACACTGCAGAAAGATAATGCTGTGTGCCTGATTCAGGTAATTTCTGACAATTTCCATTTCTCTCTTCTCAGCTTGCTTTGGTATGAAGCAAAGGGCTTATCAGTGGTTTGGGTTGTGGGCGTACAACAAAAGCCGGTAATTCTCCTACTCTGAAAGCGTATCCTCTTTCTCTATGATGAGCGGGATGGCAGAGTCTCCTGATCTGTAAGCCCTGGCAGAACAGCTGGCCAAGGCTGTAGCATGGCACAGGTGCTGGGACTCAGCTAAGGTCTTCCTCCCGATTGGCTGATTAAACAGCTTCCTGCCGAGAAAGGTGAGTCCGTTAGGTAGTGGGAGTTGCAGAAGAGAAGGTCTTGAAAGGCTCTATGGCCAGGGATTTCTGGGTTGCTGTAGAGAGCTGAGTGTTGCTGACCAACATGCAGAGGGCAGGGGATGTTGGCAGTTGTGTTCTATTCTTGGGTTGAAAATAACAGCTTATTCTAGAGGTTTTTTTACACCGGAATGTTAGTAACCATCACCCTGCATGATGAGCTCATGAGTACTGTCTGCTCCTGATGTGCAAGGTAAGGGTCTTCTTGTTATTGACTCTGTCTCCTGATTTTATTCTGTCTTTGGGTAGCTTTGTCATTCTTCATCTGCAAGGCAAAAATTCAGCTGCTTTCTTAAATCTTTGCTGGTACAGGAAAAGTCTTTGGAGCTTTTCTCCTGCAAAAATGGAGAAGACCCTTTCAGAGGTTCACCATAGCCTACCTCTTGGCCCTGCATGCAGTGCTGCAGGTCTTCTGTGTGTGGTGATTTGTCATTCCCTTTCTGTGAAAAGAAATAAGGAAATCCTAAAGCGTATTGAACTTCCTTGATTTCAGGTGGAAGTGCACATCTGGGAGTTGTCATATAATCAGGCTTGGAAAGCATAGTCTGGGGAAAACTGTAACTTGTCTCTCTTTCTGATTTCAGCAGGAATAAAAAAATATAATGTTGCCTTTTAACTTATATATTTACCTTTACTTACTTTTGCATTTACCTTTACTTATGGTGGTTTGGATCCTACTACTAGCACTTTTGATAGCAGTATGAGTCTTTTGGAGACAAGGACCAATAACAGACAATCCCTTTCCTGAAAAAGTAGTGAAGTTAAACTGTTGAGCAGTGGGTTTAGTATATTTAGTTCATTAGAATGGGGCTGCCGTATCTTTTCTGTTCTTCTCCCTGGCATGGTTCAGTCTCCATTTGAGTGGGGAAACCAGATCGGTAGAGGAAAGACTTCAGGAGATCTCTTTAATAAAAGTCATGAGATAAGGAGGATGCTCTTTTGGATGAGGATTGCTGTTGGCTTATTCTCCCTGTTGGTGCAGATGAGTTCGTGAGGCAATGCTTTCACTTTAGGAATTTGAACTCAAATAATTCCATTTCTACAGGTTTGAAAGAAAGTTTATTCTGCTCTTGTTAATGGCTGAGGCTTAGTCTGTGAATTTATTTATAACTTTGACCTGCTTTCAGGCCCAGTTGACTCAGAGTTGAACTGATGATTGCAAATAGACTATCCCTTTTTATTTGCGCTAACAGTCTGAAATTGAGTTTTATGATGCAATGAGAAGTCGATTGCATTGAAGCCTTCAACAAATATTTACTAAATGCTTGCTATTTGTGTGAGTAGAAAGGCCCTAGAAAAGAAAACATGGAAATGAGCACAAAAGTTGTAGTGCAGAACACAATTCTGAATGGAGACTAAGCAAAATGATTTTAGTAGTCAAATCAGTGCATCTGTTTGAAGGGTAAAATCTTCAGACAGTCATCTGGTCCTATTAAAAATCCTAACGCAGTAAATATTCTCCTACTCCCTTACATAAAACTTCATGAAACTGATAGGGGTCACACAAACCAAAACTCTTCCGATTTTACGTCCAGGAGCAACTGGACAGATGTCTTCAGGGGAGGATTCCTGTTTGTTGGTGTGATGCTAGGGATAAACACAGCTCCAGCAGCTATTCCTGACTAAACAGGAACTAGCCAAAGCCAGGCGGGCTCTGTGCTTTGTCCTTCTGCAACGTGTCACCTTTGCTGAGGAGAAAAGTGAGTCGGATGTTGAATGTCATTGCTGAAAGGACTTCTGTTTCTGTTAAAACAGAAATGCAAGTCTGAAGAAAAGGCAAAACTATGTTTACATATACACCTCCTATCTTTTAATGTGTTTGAAGCTCTAAGTTCAAAAGCCAACTTCAAGTATACCTAATGCAAAATGTTGTGAAATAATCCTATAAAGCATAGTTGTTTACTAATAATAGATATTCTAGGCAGAGCTGTCTGAAGTGCTGCTTTACAGTCAGCTGCTGAATTGAAAAACCCTTTACAAACAACATTTTTACATTTCAAGGTAACAGTTAAATTATCTAGACTTGGTATCCCATGCTCAGAATTCTACTTTACGCTGGTACAGGGAATACTTATTTTAAGCACATCCAGTAAAATACATATTTTAAATGATATTTTACAGTTCAGTGGTTCCTCTAACCTGAAGATCCCAAAGTGCTTCTCAGATGGAGGTGAAGTTAGCTTAAGAATAGTCCTATGAGCACAATTATTTCCATTTTACATGCAGAGAAAATGAGCAATGAAAACTGATGGTTTGTTGAAGGTTGTGGGCAGGTGCTGGCAGTCAGAATAGAGCCAGCACTTCTTGCCTCCCATTTCTATGCTTTAACTATAAAACCACTATTAGGCTTTCCACGTCATCCTGTGATTGAGGAACTTTCATTAGATCAGCAGAGATTCAGGATTTCTGAGCTAATTAATGCTCTGGCACTTTTCAAACCCTCAGCTGCTCTTTACCTCTGATGATTCTGTAGGCTTCGATGACTTGCAGTGATGTGTCTCTGAAGGGACAACAAAGAAAGGCAAATAAAGGATGAGGATTCACTAACCTTGTCTGACAAAGGTAGGGGCCATACTCAGAAACGTTTGCTTAGGTTTTACAGGCTTCTTATTCTTTTTAAACAGAGGATGTGAACGCTTCTAAGAAGGACCCTGTCATGTTAAAATCTGACAATTTAAAAGTTCTTCCTTATCACAATTCTCTGCATTGCTCTTCCACTGATTACAGTAAATTCATGTTTAAAACTATGCCCTTTCAATGCGATTAAATTAAAACCCCCTATTATTCCAGTGTAAGCCACAAGGAATGGAGTATTACCACTACTCTGCCAGCTGTACTTCTAAATAAATAGGGAGGGACATAAACTGCTACTCTTTGACCTGGATCAATGCCTCCTGGAAGTTTGGGTTAAGATGGTTTGGTTCAAATATGTAACCCTGTTGATTACAACCCACTGTGTGTAGAGTTAACTGTTTCAACTTTTCTGATAGTAAGCAGATTAATTGTGAAGACAGTAAAGCAGCTGAGCTATTAACAGTGATGAGTTTTGGAGCAGGTAATTTTTTCAGTCCAATTAACAGCATGTGACCTGTCAGTAAGGTTTGGACATCAAGAGGCACCACCAACCAGGTACCAGGCAACCAACCAGGAGGACTTAAGAACATTCATCATTAAATTGTAGTGACATCTGAATTCTCACTATTACTCTTGGACTTTCTCCTTGTGGCAAAGGTCTGTGTTTTGTTTACATTTTACTTTGGTTTTTTTATAGAATCGGAGTGTTTTGGGTTGGAAGGGACCTTTGAGGGTCATGTGGTCCAACCCCCAACATTGGAACAATTTAATGATTTCCAACAACCCAGAAATGGGTCATCATTAATATGTATATACCAAACAAAGGTAACTTACAGTGTTAGGAAAAAAATGTACAAAAGAGAAATTCTGTCTAAAACTATTTTGATTTTTTTGTCAACTTGTAGTGCAGAACAGGAAGGCAGTTTTTAGAAATACCAAGTTTTGTGAACCTAGACCTCTAAATATGACATTAAAACTATCAATATATATTCACCAGTGCTGAAACTGAATGCTTTGAATGGTTACAAAAAATATATAGAATTTGCTCTTTAAAAACCTGCGAGCAAATCAGTGTGAGAAACACAAGGGTGAAGTAACTTTACACTGTTAATAGGACTTAATCTATAAAGCATTAAGCACTGCTGTAGCACTCATAAAACAACCCGGCTAATGCTTAAACTTGTTTGACATTGGAGCCTTTTTATTACTTATATTCCAGCATATTTACAAACTGAGAAGAGGCTTGTTGAATCTTGTTCCATGATAGACTTCTAAAGTATTCGGGCTGGTAGTTTTCAATGACTTCATCTTGGCTGAGATTCAAAGCAGGCCAGCACCAGGGGAGGAAGGCATTCAGCTTGACCAGCTGAAACCCCAGAGGATAACGCATACTCTTAAAGGGGAAGAGCCCCAAACCTGGGCTTTTCCTGACACACATCATTAACTATTAATGGAGATTCGTTATTTTGTGGATTTGTCACAACTGGCTCGTAGGACGGGGTGTCTACATGCTTCACTAATTATCCCTAACCTGCTTGGAGGCATATTTGTGAATGCCAATCATTTATTGCTGATTTACATACTTGGGGGAGGGGGCTAGGGAGAGAGATTCAGTAATATAAAATCACATTAGAGTTAAGGCATTAATGTTTTCCTCTAGATCACCCTGTGCCATGACTTGACAAGTCCATCTCTGTCCTAAATAAACTTAACCTCTTGCATCCTTCACAAGCAACAGGAAAGCTGAACAATTTCCTCAAGATTACTTGAATTCCTTGGAATAATGTCAGTTATTGTGTTGAACTTGAGGATGTTTTTAAAGAACGAAATGATACATCTATGATAAAGCCCTGATTTACTTATTTTATATGAAATGTCTAGTGTTTTCTTTTTGCATAACCCACTTTGCAGTGTGTCAGGAAGCACTTTCCTATAAATCCATAAAGAAATATAAATCTCCTGTTTGAATACATATGAGTTTATTATACTCCTTGCCCTGAAGTTTGAAGTGACTCGTTTTCACACGGTAAGAGGGTGGGCAAAGCTCAGAGCGTAGGAGTCAGAGTAGTACCATTAGCCACCCGTACCTAATCTGAGATGTCATGTCTGACTGTACTGTGCCACCATGACTGAGGTGTCTGTGCTTTGTCATCATTAAGTGGGTGGCTGCTGTGGCAAGATGCTTCTGTTCAATGAATCAATTGTAAAATGAATGTTAGACTTCTGCGGGGGGAAGTATCATGCCTCCTTCTGTGCCTTCCCACCCCCAAACCTTTTTCTTCCTCTGTTCCTCTGGCACACTGCAACAGCTTTATGAAAATGCTGTAATTGTAAAACTACCACTTAACTGAAAACACACAATTTTTTTCAGTGCTTAGTTCCTAGAGATCACTTTGTTTGGCACTCCTTTTTTCTTACTCCATCTTACCAAGCAAATTTTAATATTTAAACGTATGCCTCGTTAAGGAGGCAAGTGCCAGCATCATAGTGAGCTTTAAATAAGTTTGAAAACTTGATGCTTCTTTAGTGTTGCCTTTATACAGAACATATTTTAGGGGTACTTTGCTTAGGCAAGGTAGCCCTAACAGACAGCAGTGAGTTCTTCCTGCAGGACAAAGTTCTCCTGCAGTAGCCAGGTGCCCCCCTCCCACAGCCAGCTGGAGCACAACGATGATTTTGCTATATGCAGTTTTCTGTGGCTTGAAGCTCCTGAGGATCTTGCATTTGCTCCTTGCAGCTATTATTTAGCATGATGCAGCTCCAGAATATCGACTGTTAAACTCCTTACAGCTGCTCTTCTCAAATGTCCTGCAGCCGAGAAGTGATTTCATGTGACTGTGGAGGATGTTCTCTGTCTTTCTTCTCCTTCTGAGGACCAGGTGAACAGGATGCTCTGTGGACATAGTTACTGTAGCAGGGCTGCTGCTTGTATGGGGAAGTCTGTAGCATGCCTTCAACTAAAAGTGGGTTCATTACTTTTTCAGAGCAGTTCCTATATTAATTCTAGGCAGAGCGTGGTACAGAACTGCCTCCCTGCCCTGCTGAGGGAGCAGTAATTGGTCTCATTTGCCAGGCACAGAAGAGGCTGTGTCCTGCTATGTAGGGCTGTGTCACATGTGTTAATGAGCATGTTTGTAGGTGCTGCAGGGGAGTGCTGTGCTGTGGGAAGGTTTTGCAGGCCTGATTAAAATGGAATAAGCACATAAGGACAACAAGAAAACAAAACCAACAAAAAAAACCCAGGCTGGAGTGAAGCCTGGAAGGATGAGACCTGCGCAAGGAATGCGGCTGCTGCTGGAGAGCTTCCTGAGGAACTTCAGAGCATTTCTGTGCTGTGTGTCTTGTGTAGGTGTTGCTTGTATTGAGCCGTTTGGAAAGTCTCTCTTCACCTTGCCAAGTAAACCTGTAGGAGGAGGAAGTCTCTAGTGTGAACACTAGCAGTGGGCAGCTTTGCTCGCTGCTCAGCTGGGTCACAGTGGGTGAGGCCAAGTTTTGTCTCTGCTTAACTGCTCACATCGCTGAGGTTGCGGACAAATAAATGAGGGTCTATTTTATCTGTGATTTCTCAGTATCTGCTGTAATACCACCTGCGGGTTATTCATCCCATTTATTCAGAAGTGGCTCCTTTTGAATGAGAGAGGGAGGTGAAGAGAGACAGCTTCCTATGTAGTAGTAAATGCATGCTGCGTGTGCATGACAATATAGGTCTCCGAGGTTTAGTGGATCTGGAATTAGACCATTTGTTTTACACTAATTGAAGCAGGTGCCTACAAGTGTGCAGTGCAAAACAGAGGATAAATGGAGATCATAAAAAAGGGTACTGCATAGCCTGTCTTATTATTAGACAAGCAGTCACTTGCAAAGCACCTGAAAATGTATGTTTTGTGAAGAAAAGCTGCTCTTTTCTGTGCATATGTGTGTACATATTAAGCTAATAGGATTTATTTCTGCTAAGCCAGTCTGAGACAACACAGTCTCTTAGAGCTTTTCAGAATCTTTCCCGTATGTCCCTTGTGTTTGTACAAGATAGCACGTAGTTTTCAGTGCTTTTTGAATTGTGAGTCTGGAGTAACAAGTGTTAGACTTAAAGCTGTTTCAGTATGAGAACAAGACGTCTCAAAGAGTAAGAGTTGTATCTTAAGCATGGTTAAACTTAATTTACTCATACACTGGACTCGCTAGAAAAAGGTTTTCATATTGTGCAGTTTCAAGAGAAAAGCTGCTGAGATAGGGCTGAATTTGGTCACAGTTTGAAACAACCTGAATGGTACTGGAAGGAACAGGCACATCTCTATATCTGGCAGAGACGTTCAGCACAATATGTAGGTTAGTGTAACTTGTCGTTACATTACATTTATTGCCATGGTGAACATGAGATCTCATTGTAAGTGTTTTAAAGACAGGGAATTAATGTGGTTTTATTATCTGAAGTTGGTTTTCACCAGCCAAGGCAAATGGATCTGTGCTTTTGCCTTTGGGATCAGACATTTATACTACACTTCTGGTTTTAAATTAAAAAAATCTTTTCAATATGTCTTTTATTTTCATTGTTGTGTCTATAGTATGGCTGAGATGTATTGAGCTGTGCAAGCGGGTAGGAAAAAAATCAGAAACTTAGTTATATTCTAGAGATATCAAACCATTGAGAGAGAAAACACTTTTGCTGTGTGCAAACCACTGAGGCATCCACTTATAGATTTGAAAAAAGGAGGAAAAAAAACCCCCCACATTTTCTTTATCTGTACGCTTCAGTGCGTAACAAGTGGTGTGTGCTCTTTAGGCATGATTCACAAGGCAGATTCATGTGCAAGTGACTCTAGGTACAGCAGTGGGGGCGGATCTGGAGCGTGTAAGGCCAGCACAGAGTATATGCAGGATGTGGGAAAACATCTTCCCCCACTCTCCAATAAACACTGTCAAATCCAAAAGGTTTACATTGCAGTTTTATTGTTAATGCAAGAAAAGACTTGGGTCAAACTAAAGGTCCATTTAATCTTATAGTCTTTCTGCAATAGCAGTTAGTATCTGATCTTTAAGGAAGGAGGTTAAGAATGAGGACAAGAAGAGCCAGACCTGCAAACACTAGTTTGGAGTTCTCCTGAGTAGAGGTAGTATTTGAACCACCGTGGTCAGAGCAGCCAGTGGAGTTACACTGTGACTTTCTTTGAACCTGTTTACGCAGTAACTCTACAATAGTCTGATAGTGAGTCTCCACAATTTAATTGTGTGCTGGGTGAAAACATACTTTCTGTTCTTTGATTTAAGCTTCATACCTAACTAATGGCTACACTATCAAATGATTGGGATGTGAGCAAAAAAATTATTCATAGGCAGTTTCTCTGTTTTGTAGCCCTCCAGTTTATCCATTTGTTATCACTTTTCCAGCCTGAAAAATCCTAGTTCTGTCTAAGAAGGTTATTCTGTACCTTTAAGCAGCATTGTTGCCATTTTTGAATGTTTTCTTTACTTAAAAGCCCCAAACACAAAAAAAAACCTGCAAACAAAACCAGACCATAAAAATAAAATTAATAATTTGGAAGAAAAATTCATTAGAAAGGTCAACTCAGAAGTTAGCCCAACTCCACAACTGAAAGATGACAAAAGTATTAGCATTAAAATATAGTTGTCGCGAGGTTGCTGGCTCTCAAATCCTATGTGATTTGTCAGAGGCATTACAGACATTGTAGAGTTTTCTCTTGGCTGATAGAAAATGAAAACCAGAAAGATTGGTGAAACTCAGAGTGGAAGTTATTATCAACCTGCTCTATGAACTTTTTGTTGGTTTCACTTTCATGCATTTATATTTATTTCAAACTAGGTGAGTGTAGAAGCTGATAAATGATCTTCTGTCAGTTGTAGTCCATTGTGTTTGTCATCGGTGCAAGTTCCTTGTAGTCAGTGATGAAATTTCACCTGCTGTGTGAGAGAAAATAAAAGGCACAGTTGTGGTTGTAATTAGGGTTGAAAATCAATACTAAAAGATGTTTTAAAAATGAGAAAGATTGTGAAAGGGAAAATGAGGAGAAAACTGTGAGAATAGAATTAACTGGGGACAGATAAGAGCAGTGAATGCAGAGACGTTTTGGAGGAAATGGAATGTTAATCCAAGGTGGAACGACTGTAACCACTTCTTGCAAGAGGCTTCATTTTGAGTATAAGAATGTCTTTTCTAGTCAAAATTTCTTTTCCTGTGGTGGTATGTGCATGTGTGTGAGCAGAAAATGGAGCTGCTAATGGCTCCTTGAATCTCCTTGCATTTTTTTCTCCTTCAATCCCTTGGTGGCCACCATCCTGGAAAATGAAGGACTTGGATGAAACTCACTTTAGAATTCAGGAGGGGATGTCCCTGTATTAGTGAGAGAGGCGTGTCACAGCGCAGTTCACAGTAAAGAATGCTGTACCTAAATTTTTTTTCATTTGCCTTAAAACTATACTTTCATAGCCTTTGAGACAAAGTATCTGGGGGTTTGGATATGACCAGATGGCTGAGCACTGAGTAGTCCCTTCTAAGTCACTCTTAAAAGGCACCTGTACTAAAAGGGTGGAAAATTGAAAATTCTTGTTGGCTCCACAGGGGATGACTTGTGTTTGGTTTTGATGGAGTGGAATATCTTTGACTATTGCTGATTATGGAAGGGCTTATTACTGGCTAGGGAGTAGAGAAGGCAAAGCATTTCATTCTCTACTTTACTTAGCTTTCACCTCAAGAGCATCAGCTTAGGAAATAGTGTGTCAGAATGTCAAAGAAATGCTCAGGCAGTTTGTTCTTTTTGGTTTATCTTTCTCTAAATATCAAAAACCTTGGTCATAGAAAAGACAGTCTTTCTCTTTAATAAGACTGTCTCCAGTACAAAGCTAGTGCAATATGACAGGCAAATACAATAACCTCATTAAAGCATCTTCTGTATAACACGCTAATGTGTGAAATGTTTGCTCCTAAATAAATAGCCTTGAGTAAGGTATGTGTGTTGTGCTTAGTTACGAGACTGAATTCTCAAATCACTTTGAAACTACATCTGCTGGATTTTAAATAGTAACCGTCAAAGTACAATGAGATGGCAGAATAGCTTAATATCTCTGCCCAGAGAGCACGAAAGAAAAATAAAGCAAATGCCTAGCCTAAGAAGGGTAGAGCATGTTATTTTATCAGCGCAGACAGTTCTGCTCCTGTTTGGCATGTCAGTAGTATAATATAGAGATAAAAATGAATCCTTGCACAGTGAATTGGATATTTCCTAGAAGCTCTTGTTGGAGATTGTTTCTGATGTTGTTAGTTAAGGAAGATTTACTTTACGCTCAAGTTGTCAGACATCAGTTTCCTGATGCACAAATCCACGAGAAAGTAAGATCTCACGGGTATGCATGAACTTTTTTTGCAGGGACGATAAATCTATCAAACAGCCGCCTTTGTAGAACTTTTGTATATGTCATATTAAGCACAGGTATCCCCCAAACAAAGATTTTTATGTGGTTTTTGTAGAAATGTACAAAGACTAGATGACGTCTGATGCTGCATGTGCTTGTAAGGGGTGTATGAAAACAGAGAGGAGGCAGACAGCTGCTTAGAGCCCCATTCAGCAAATGTCACCCACAAATAACAGCGCTGGCTTTTTCAATCTGGGCATACAAGCTGCTTAAGTCAGAAGTCTATGGAACTACTCTCAGAAATAGCATCTGGTGGGACGCCCTGCTTCTGCAGACACGGGACTACACAGAATTGAGGAGGTGTGGTTAGAGGGGTGTTCTAACTTTCTCATACCTGTCTATGGACCGTTTGCAGGTTTCTCTGGTTTGCATATCTAAAAAACTCCTGTAGTTATGGAATAGAAACAACTCCAAATTCCGTTTCAGTTGACTTCAGTGAGGCTGGGGGTTCCAGTGTCTTTCCAGTCAGCAGGTCCCTTGTGCATCTGTGCACAACCCTTGCTGCCAGACAAGATTACACTGAATTCTCGAGCCAAGTATTCAGCAGTCTATGGCACTGCTTAAATGTAGATCTGAGCCTATTTCAAGTCCCAGCTTGTTCATTATCGGTGTTGTTTATGCACGAGCCTTTGCTAAAGTGTGGATTTAGGCAAAGCTCCAGAGCACACCCAAGGGCAACAGCCCAGCCGTGCTCAGCTCCCTAGCAGAGAATGGAGCTCGTTAGTGCCAGCAGGATGGGTCGGATACAGCGGAGGCAACGTGTGCTCCCCACAGCCCTGCCCAGCAGCACGGATCCCACTGACAGGTATTCTGAAGGATGGGAAAGATGGGCTACAACTGAGTTATTAGCCAGTAATGTGGGTGGAAAATGTGCATGCCACAAGTTCCATCACGCTAAACTCTATCTTTTCACCTTTTAGTGGAGATATGGCAGATGACGACTCTGACTATCTGCAGGACTGAAGCTCCAAGCCTCTTGCTGCTCTGCAGGTTCCACAGTCCAATCCTACACTTCTTACAGGCACTTTTTTCCAAGTAACATTGGCAATCAACGAGAAATCCATTTGCTGTACAAAACTTAACTCCCACATGGTATGAACTGGAAAGTGATTTAATATTTCAGATGGTAATAGTGTGCTTTTACCCTGAATGGTAGAGTTAATGGCCTCCATATATAAATAGGTAAAACTTACTTTTTTTTTTTATATGTCAGGATGTAAAACCAATGGGAAGGCTGAAATGGGGGGAAGAAGTATTAGCACTGCAGTGTTTACTTTGTGTACAGAACACAGCCCTGTAAAACCTCAATGGGAGTCTAATCTCTCCTAGTTATGGGGGGAAAAAATGTACATAACTAGCCATATCTGCAAACTCAATTGGTGAGCTGCCTCAAATTGAAAGTTGGCTTAAAAATAATGAGGATTTAAAAATAATATACTTGAATTTTCTATTCTTATAGCTTTTGATTATTTTGAGATGTTTTTGTCTTATTTTCAAGCTTTTCTTTCTCACTAGAAACTCTTGAATCTTATCAGAATTTTAAAGGAAAAAATAAAATCGTCTGCCACAAGACTGAGATTAGGGTTACAGATTTTGAGAGTTGCCAAATACTACTTGGATAATGGAGTTTTGATTTGATTACAGGGAGCTGGATTACAAAATTTTTCAGGTCAAGAATTAAGTGAGAATAGGATCAAAAATACTCAGTAAATCAAAGGAAGGGCAAGTGCAATCTTCAAAAAGCCTGAAATACATAGTGCCCAGTTCCTTAGCTGCCACAGACCAGCAGAGTGTTTGCGAGCTGGAGTTCTGACCCAGTGGTCATGAGCCAATATTGATCCAGTGAAAATTTGAACTGTATTTCTGCTTTGCAGAAGGAATCTCAGGGAAATTACACTATCTTATTCAGACTATTGTAAAGATTCAGGATGTCCTGAGCTGCCCGCACCTAGAATAACTGTGTCATGGGGAAGGGATGCTGCTCTCACTGCTGTTGCTGTGTCTGGTCCCTCTATGGATGCAGATGTGTATCATCACACCTATCCTGCCCTGCTGAATGCTTTTGAGAGGTGTCTCTGACCAAGGAACCCCTGTCTTAAAACAGGGCTATAACCTGCACTCAGGCTGCAAAGAGTCCCCTCAAGTAATCTAGGAGAGGCAATTGTTAAGTTACTGATTTTAATTTGTAGATAGTGTTTATACCTCCTCTCTGAACAAGTTGTTGGGTTTTTTTAACTCCAGATAGTATGCTGAAATGTATTTTCACAGTTTTCTATAAGCCATAAAGCACGTAGTGATGAGCTTTAATGACAATATCAGAAAACACTTCCTTACAGATGTACAGAAATCTCTTCCAAGTTCCAGAACTGAGTATACAGACTGTAGGGGTTTATTCTGGGCTGATTTCAAGGGACAAATTATCATGTAAAACTGGGGAGAGGAGAGAGGTTTTTGAACAGCCAAACCTTCAGTTGGTGTAAATTAAGATAAACCTGTACATTTCGTAGTGACTTGTGACTTATGCTAGCTAAGGATCTAATTCATAACTTAAATATTTCATTGCACAATAAAGGAGCATCTTGTAAAATATTCTGATAATTTGCATTTTTAGGAAAGTAAGAGGGAACTCCAAAACCTACTACCACCCCCCACAAGAGTGGTGTTTGTAGCAAATATTTCCAGGCAGTTGTGCTCCTAAATTCAATTATGCTGGTGGCTTTAGTGTAGCTCCTGGTGGACAATCACCCACATCATAAAAAGTGCAGGTCATTTGCCACAACTGAGCAAAACTGTCATTTTCTGCCTAAAAGAAGCTGGGGCTAAGCTAAGGCAGAAAATAAATCCTCTGTGACTCATAAAGAGAGCGCTTTTTTAGGTCAGGTCAAGAACAAAGACATTGGCAGTGCAATGCTGAGAGGCTTATAGTGGTATATCCCTAAGGACAACTCCCGACACCAACAGGAATTTTTTTTTTTCATGATGGGGTGAATGGTTTTTGAATGGATTTATAAATGACCTTAAAATCAGTTTATTCAATTAGCAAATTCTCCTTTAAATATGGAAGAATTTTTTTTTATATCAAATACGCTGTTTAGTCTCTGTAGCAGGAGGGGAAAAAAAGCAAGAGATGGCTCTCAGAACAGGGACAGAGTAAATGCTCTGGGGGGGAAGGCTGAGCAATGGCATCACGCATGCTCTGTTAGCGCTCCGCAGCCGCAGTTCCTTCTGTGCAGAACAGGGGATGGAATGGCCTCCCACCTTTGAGACAAGGTGTTTGTGCTAGTATTATTGAAATTAAATTATAGTTCTACCTCCAAGTTCAAATTTTCTTGTGAGTCTTGTTATTTCTGTGAATTTTTATTTGCAGAAAAGGTCCCGAATGAAATAACTGCTTTCCCCCATGTTACATTTTTAAGAATTTTAATTTTTTTTTTTTTTTCAGAAATAGTGTGATTGGGTTTTCCTGTCAAATGCTGTGGTGTTCAGTAATAGGAACCATCTCATGGTGTATTGGCACTGGATCTGCATGTTAAAGGCTAATACTAACCTAACACGGATGTGAGGTGGTAAAATCTTTCCCAGAAAGAGAGGCAGGAGAATGCAAGAAAGCATGGTGTGCTTGCTTGTTTTAGTCCAAGACCTCTTTTGGCCTTGGATTTTGCATTCAGTTCACTTGGAAACTATAATTATTCTTTAGAAAACAATTTGAGAGCAGTTTCAGCTTACTTGCTACATTAACATTGATTTTTGTTGTTGTTGGTTATGTTGGTTTTTAATTATTATTTTTCCTCAAGTATGTTGTGGACTAACAGTTGTATACATGTAAACCTTTTCAGTCTCTGCTAGACCACGATGTACTGTACATCCAACACTGAGTCCTCTTCAGTGGTATTTCTAGCCTTAAGGTTTAGAGCTGGCTGGTGTCAGAATTGGCGATGTACTCCCTACCCAAGCTGTTCCTTCCACACAAACTCTACTTCTCCATGAACGCAGGAAGCTCTCCTGAAGGCTTCTGTGAACAACCCCACCACCACCCCTACCCCCAGTAATTGGGTTGCTAGGAATAAAATTCATTTCTGCCTTTCCCTTTCTATGCTCCAGAAATATGTCACAAATTCCACAGATTGCAAATGGCCAGTGGAAACCTGTCCCCATGCTTGGACTCTGTGGGAGAGTGATAATGAGGATAGCAAGCAAATACGCCAGTACCCCTAGGAGAGAAAGGACTCCTGAGAAGACCTTCACCTACTCTACTCATCTGTGAATCCTTCCTTTGCTGCTGGAGGATCATGTAGTATGTGGACAAAATAAACCTCATGAGACTGAGAGGTCTCCCCATCCCTGGTGATTTCTGCTGTGTCTGACAGTGGGCTGCTCTAGAAGCATGTGTAACATCATGTGCTCGGTGAACGTCTTCCTTTGAATCTTCATTGGTCAAGAAATGGCAATGGAATTGCACAAACTGCATGTGGGTTGCCTAGAAGAGTTTGCTCTTGGGAGGAGTTACAGCTCTTTTAACACACTGAATTCAGGGAAATTGTGAACACTCAAGTTTGTGACCAAATGTGAGACAGGCGAGAACCTCCCTGGGTCGCAGCTCAACAGAACTGTTCGATCAGTTGTGAAACTGGTAGATCTCTCGAGGCACCCTGACTTGCTATCTACCTTCCTACTATCTTCCTACGGGACCAAGTGATTTGGCATGCGTATGATTTAATCTAAACTGCTTCGAGGAAGGGAACTTAAACCTTTTTGAGGGTCTAAGATAAAATTTTGAAAAGTTGTCCATGTGCTCAGGCAGCAGAATAAATGCAAAAAATGCCCTATGAGGAAGGAAAGTCTTTCCACAATTTTCAGTCCCTGCTAGACCAAGATGTACCGTAAATCCAACACCGAGTCCTTTTCCATGGTATTTCTAGCTTTTTTAGCTGAAGAGCTTCAGATGGAAGCAGCCAAACTTTTGAAGCCTAATGAATCCTTGTGAATCTTTGAAGCTTTGCCCATCATTAATCAGCCAATCCATGAAAATAATATTCCAGACATATGCACCATATGTACATGCATGTGCTGCTGTAACTATTAATAAAAGCAGCAATATTGTCATCTCAGTATGACGATAACCCACACCTTATGGAATTGCCTTCCTAGTGTTTGAGGTTTAAGAAATTATATCCCCATCTCCATTGTATAAACATTTTAAAAACATCACCTAGTTGCAAAGTATTCCCCAAATACGTGTTTGCCTTTGAAGATATTCCTACTAACGATGTGTTACTAGTGTGAAGGGCCAAATTATCTACTCATCTAATTGGTTCAGCTCCACTGTGCCGCAGAATTTGACATTATCATTTCTCAGGGTCTAACATAATTCATACAAAGGATCAATTTGTTATACTTATCATGTTAGTATGGAGAACACTTAATAACAGGACATTTTATGCAGCATTAGCTTTCCAGCATTTTTAGTACAGAGAAAATATCTTCTTTTTTTCTTAGCGTTAATTGAGGCAGCTCTTATTCAAATGTTTTTGCTCCTCTACTTTTATAAATTAACTAATTTAATTGTATTGTAAATATTTATCTTCCCTAAATTAATGTGGAATCAAAATTAATTAGTTTGAAAAATATGAATTGCCATTCAAAATCACGTTTAAACATGTAACAAATTAACAGGATGATTTTTCTGTTCTACTCTCTGCATGCGAAAGGTAGCCCGTGTAAACCTCAAGACATGGTTCCCTTGTTCTCGGTTGTCATTAAGTGCAGGCCTCTTTTGACAAGTTTTTGACACATTGCTCTTCCATCAGGTTCCTTACTTTCGATTGTGGAATGACAAGTCTATTTTGTGGCGGTGTGAAATGAACCATGTCCTGCTACCGCTGTCTCATGTCTCATAATGGAAGGTTCACAGCATGGACAATTGGGAATTTCTCCAGGCAGGGGAAAAGCACTTATTTTCAACCCCTGTCTTTAATCAATCAAGGAGAAACTGGAAATCGCTGTAAAGTAATGAATGTCAATTTATGTACATGCTATTGATTTTAGAAATTTAATGCTCTGTTTCCCTATTTTGTGTTGACCTTATGAAGCTTAAAGACGAACACAAAAGGTGAATATTCCTGAGACAGAATTGGATTTCCCCTGGAAATAGGAACAAAAGATTTTGTACTTTCTGTGTATGGAAGGAAAAAAAAGAAAAGGGAGGGGGGGTTAAAAAAAAAAACAGGGGGGTCATCTGGAATTTAAGCTAAAGGGCTGTACCAAGTCAAAGGACTGGAGAAAACAGGGGCACGTTATCAAATCCTTTTGTGGTAAATGGACAGAGCCGTTCTCGCGAGGCACGTCCCAGTTGTTGTCTTGGTATGCTGAGGATTTGCGTTATTGAAATTCGCCTTTGGTTAAATACACTCTTGATTTAACATTCGTTATTTTTATATAGAGTGTGAAGGTATTGTTTTGAATAATTCCCTGTTCATCTACCTTGTAGCTTGCGTGTTTTGTGCTCCTTCATAACACTGACAGAGCAGAGCGAGATTAGTAAACATGACCCCAGAAGACCTCTGTAAGTGCCTGTCTGGCATAACTTATTGGCTTCACTTTCTCCGCTCCGAGGATCGTTAGCTTCACGGGATGCATTACAGACGAGTTTTGCTATTTCTTATCTTCACAGAGTTTACAGCTCCCCACTTTTTATTCCCAGATAAGGAACTCGGGCACTGTCAGTTCAAGTTCCCAGGAAGTCGCCCTCTCTGCTGCAGAGGAAGAAAACAATGACTTCAGAGATTATATAATTTGAACCTACATTGAAAAAAAAAAAAACCCATTTTCATAATGTTGTTTCTCTAATTCCCCCTAAGCATAAAAAACCAGTTCCAGTAAGAAACTGGATGTTATGCTGGTGTTTTAATCAGTCGCAACACTCTGCTCCTACGGCAGCAGTAAGAAAACACATGCGGAATGTTGTGTTCGCTGGGAGGATTTCTTGTTGATCTCCACTGTATATTTGTACAAAAGCTCTCCGGGGATTTCTCCTGTTACTTCCCTGAGTACACAGTAACAGGATTGCACAGGAAAAGTGCTGGTGGTAACAGTGTGCTCTTAAGCAGCATGTTCTTCTCCGACTCTGACTAGAGCAGGAATTGAAGCCAGCTCTGAAAGACAGGTTTTTCCCCTCTTTGCAATGGTTTTACAAATGAAATCACAATACTCCCTGAAATTACTAGTGCACTTGACTCCACGATCAATTTACTCCATTTTCAATATAGGCTTTGACAAGAATGATTTGTTTATGCTGTCACATGAATCAGTCTCAGTAAATTAGACCTGTCAAAGTTACTTTTTCTGCACAATACAGTTTGCTTTTTTTTTGACACCTGTGCGGTTGGGAAAGCTATTGTAAATAGCGTGAAAACTTGAGTCAGAAGTGAAGCTATCTGCCTTTAGATCCTATTCCCTGTGTCAAAAACACATCTCAGCAGTCCACAGGAGTATTTTTTTTTACTTCATTTGGAATTGATAACTAATAATAATTGATTTGAAGTTTGGATTTTGACTATACTACCTATCTATACTGAAATGCATAGAAAAGTCCAATATGCATCCGTGAGTGTGTGCATGTAGCAGAACTTTGTACTGCCTGACTGTAGAGATGTCACATCAAAGTATCAATGCAGCATGTCAATGTAGCATTAGCTCCCTTTTTAAATTCTTTGCCCCCATTTTATCATGGTGTTTTAACTAAACTCAAGGTGTAGATTGTGCCCTGGTGTTCAGCTGGACCTCTTGCATAGCCTTGGCGTCGGTGAGCCTCAGCAGAACCTTCTGAGGTGAGCCCCCTCCCTGGTCTGAGGTCTTGCTGCCCTGCGTGTATTGGCAGACTGCTTGTGTGCTTGTCCTAGGCGGAAGGGAAAGAGCAGCTCAATGCTAATGTGCCCAAGCTTGTTCCTTCTGCTGGGCTGATACAGCCATAACCCAGGTCAAAACTGAACCTTGAGACTGAACTGCACAGCATGCTTTGGGGTACTGAAGGAAAATAATTGTAATGATTTCTTATAACAAAACACCATTTAATCTGTTAATGGAAATTAGACTTGGTTTATTAAGCAAAAAAAAAAAAAGTAGGTTAGTAGTTATAACTGAAGGGTCAACAAAAAGACCTCAGGTTCGTCTGCATGACAGTTGCATCAGTGGCACTTGCATATTTTGGTGCGAGCCAGGAAAAATCTCAGTTTCATTTAGACTGATGCGTGGTCACCTTGAGTGAAACCACAATGAAGCAGCTTTAAACCATAACAAAAGTACTGCCACTTTCAGTGATGGAGCTCAATAGTTTTACATAACGAGCTTTGTTTAATCTGGAGCAGCCTTTTTCTGTAGACAGGCCCTTAGTGCTCATTAAAGCAATGGAGTGATGTCTGCTGAGATCGAGCCTGAGTTTGGCACTTGAGGAAATCCTCCAAATTGAGGAGGAAAAAATGTAAAAATATTGAGGTAAACTGAAATCAATAACTGCTGGAGGAAAACAAGGCACCACAGTGATTATCAGGGTGATCTGCTACTAATGAGCTAAAGAACCAAATTACTTTGGCTCTCTGGTTCCTAACTCTGCTTCTTCCTTTCAACTCACCCACATCTTTTCAATTTGAATGTTCTGCTAGAAAGTAAAGCACTCGGTGCTTAACAGACCTTCAAGATAGAGTTCATTTGATCCGGGCAGGGCCAATTTATAGCTGCTGCTCCCCAGAGCCTATTTACTTTGCTAGGATTATGATTTGCTGGTGTAATATTGGGGTGTCAACAAAAGAAGCTGAAGACAAATGTCGTTGATTGATGGTATCCTATGTTTCTCCAAGAGGAGTGCTTTATCAGCATCACAAAGGACCTTATCCTTCCCAAAAACAGCGTGGGTTCTGTGGCCATGACAAACAGGAAATGTTTTTATCGTTAACGTTATAAGCAGTTTTGCGATCGGACGCATTTCTGTGTGTCTGAGCAACTCCTGGTGTTTGTTTGAAGTGTCGCTTTTTATTTGAAATCATACTCTAAAAACTGGAGATAAAGAGCGAGTATAGGATTTTTATGAGGAAACTAATTTTCAGGTTAACAGCCTTGGCAGGGGCGTTATTGTTGCCATTGTCCCTTTCTTCTCTCCAACTCAATGTTTGATAGTCAGTGATAATTTTTTATTTTTCTGAGAGTAAAAAAAATTGAGTTGAATGGTCCCGTGTGTTTTATAAGATTTTGTTGCAGAAATCTGTGTCCATAATTGGTAAACTGTCTTGCAAACCATAGCTTGTGTAAGAGGTTTTTACTTATATGAATAATCTTATCTATTTCCTTGGGGCAGGAATACTTAAATAGGCTTAAAGAATATTTAAAAGATGAGGCTTTTACTGGCAGTAGTTTTAAACTTGTACCATTCTGCTTCCTTTTCTGTCCTTTAATTAAAATATGCATGGATCTGACCTCCGAATCAAGAGAGGCCAGATCTCGCCGGCTCTTACTGGTGTAACCTGTGCTCACCGGAGCAGTTCCAGTGGTTTGGAATAAGGGTCACTTGTGTCAATTAATCTTTGCCGGATTAAGCCCTTCTTTCAGTGTTAGGATCCAAAGTGCTGTGCATTGCTGCTTAAGTATGCCACGCATGTGTCTGCTGGCAGATTTTACTGGTGGGGCCCGGCAGCCTCGGTAGCTGTCGGGGCCCCGGGTGCCCTAACATCACTCACTGGCCCTGCCCAGCCTCCCCGACACCCCGGCCATGGCCTGGGAACCCCACTGCAGCTCGGCGCTGGGGCTTCAGTCCCTGCCAGAGCTGCGATGTAGGGGTGCATGGCCCCAGCCCTGCTCCTGAATTGCCGCTTGGATTTCCTTGTGGACCTCGGACCCAATGTGTAACCTACTGTAGCTCGCTGCTCTGCCACCAGGACGTGTTGCTGTCACCGCTCTGCTCGCTGGGCTGTGGTGCCATGGGACTGCACCCTGGTGCTCAGCACCCAGCCTGTGCTGTGGTCTCACAGCTCCCGGCCGGCCAGCCCTCGGCAAACAGCCCCTGACAACTGACAGTAAAAGTCAGGGACCTGCTTGGAAAAACTGTTATGGTTTGTGTTTCTCACCTTGAGAGAAACCCAAAGAAGAAGACGGTATTAATAGCTTTTTGCAACAGCCATTAAGTTCTAAAAGGTCATTTTTCCTAATAAGAGATGTACCATTCTCCTGCCCCAGAGGATGTAGCACTGGCTCTTGTCCTTACCTTGCTGGTGGTGCTCAGACTCCCTAATTATTAAAAAACCTGACAACCAACCAACTAAAATGTTTGCACAGATTCCTTACTACAGGTCTGAGCTTGAGATCCTTGTGTAGGCGGAGTTCCCGCTGAGCCTGACGTTCCCCGGCACACCTGGCCTCAAACAGTGCCTGGGCTCCTCAGTGCTAGGGTCAACCTGTCCTTTTTCAGGCCGCTCGAGTCCCTTCCCCACATCAATTCCTTTACCTCTGAGACCAGCTTGAGACATCCTTTCCCCCTTGTCTCTGGCTGCAGCTGCTTGCCTATCTCAGCATCGTTATCTGCCCCGAGTGCCCCACTTCTCTCTTCCCTAATGTGCACTTCCTCGCTCGTCCTTTTTTTTTTTTTCTGGGACCCCAGCAGGAAAGTAGCAACAAGGACTGAGGGAAGGGCAGTCAGAACATGCAGACCTTGTTATCCAAAATGCGTGCACGCTCTCCCCGTGCCCCATGCATGCCTGTTACCTGTCCAGCTACAGGCAACCCAAATAAATCGTCCTGTTGTCTGCATTCAACCCCTGGGTAACATGACGAGCGGATCTAGTCTAATATATGTGCACTGTAGGTCTGGTTTTTCTGATAGTTTATGACTGCCTGCTTTCCTACAGTTGTACTTGATTTATAGGGTGTAATAACGTGGAAGTATTTTTCGTGAAGATGGTACGGCCTCTAACACCACTCGTAAGCCTTGTGCAGAACAGGGAATGTGTTTAGAAAGATTGTAGCTGTGAACAGTTACTGGTGAAGAAGTAATCTGCACTTCTGTAGCTCTCCTTAGTTTGAAGAAGGAAAGACTACTAGTGCCAGGAGTTGTTCTGCCTGGGCAGTGAGTCTGGTATGGCTGTGAAGGTATGGAAGAACTTGACAGCAGTCACATCCTTTGGCATCTGGGGAACTGATTCAGCCGTCAGTTGCTGCAAAGCCCTGGTGTAGGGATTTACTCTGCGTCTAGTGGATGTCAGAGAAGAGTCTGGGGACTAGATTCTCAGCTGCTGCCCATTGGTTTACATCCAACCGAAGCTGCAGAATGGAAAGTTGGGTACATTTTTCATGTGATGATTGAATGGGAAAGCTTTGATCAGCTGAAGCGTATACAACAAACCGCATCTTACGGACTTCTGTGCATTCTGTGCTGGCCATTTGCTGAGGGACAGGTGAGCTGGTGAAGGATCTCACCAGTAGTCCCAAGTTGAATCCTGACCCAATTAGAAAATACACATGCGTTAGGAAAGACTGCTAGCTGATCCCATTGGCTGTGATTTCAGCGTTTTGATGCCGAGAGAGAGAAATGTACCTCCATAGCCAGTTCAATGAGGTGCTGAGCCGTTCTGGTGAGGCTTTTAGCATCTCCAGGGAAGGTCATGGCAGCGAGGTATCTTGCAGGATTAAATCTGGAGTTAAACTTGGAGCCTGAGTTTTGGAAGCGGCAAGCCTGTGCGTGGCTGCAGCTGCCATTGGGTGGCCCATGGAGAGAAGGATTTGGGTAGTGCGTAGAGGAATGAGTGTGCGTGCTGGGATGGGATTTAAAGCTTCAAACCAATTAGATTTTTAATTGTTTCTTTTTTTTTTTCTGTTTGTTAGCAGTTGTGATTAACTACCCTAGGCCAATAGATAGCTAAAGCACATCCCCACATAGGGACACCACATCACTACTAGTTATGGAAATTTGTTACAACAGCGAGTCATGAATTACGTCTAAAATATCCACAATGCACAAAGATTGCATAAACTTGGTAAAAGTGAGTCTGTTTTACTGCTACCAAATTCTAGGGTGAATCGAGAAAGTTTATTTTCTAAACACATTCCACTGTAATTTTGAAATGAAGCCTTTTTTCCTTTACAAATAACAGTCTCAATATCCTTTGCTTCACAAGTGTTTGATCTAACCACAGTTGATGTTTAGCCATGGTAACACTCGGGATCTCTTTTTCATGCCTGTTGCTTTTCTGCCCCCCCTCCACCCCCCGAGACAGATTGATTTGGAAACTATCCAAGTTCTCTCAGGAGTGGTATCAAATTCGCTCTGTTCTTTCCACACCTGACCCATTCTGGCTTCCTTTAAATGCTAAAGCTAGCAAGGACCCAGCAGTGATGGGGAAAAAAAACCCAAGAAAATCTCACTACATGTGAGTGTACAGACTCAAGGTAGCTAATGGGGAATGGTGTTTCGATGGATATATAAGATCATATTAGGATATATTAGATCATATTTAAGAAAGAAGGAAAAATAAATATAGGCATTTCTAGAACAGCCGTACCTACCTATGCTCACTGTTTGTACTCATCTGTTTATATCCCTTTAGTCATGCAATAAAAAACCAACCCTTTTCCATATTCACACTTTAAAACACACGCTGCAATTCAATCTGATATTTCATGTAATAATCAAACCAGTTCCCCTGCTAATAGCTGCACACACGTTTGTGTGTCAGTCGTTTAAATACCTGACCTTTGGGAAATAGGCGCTGGGTTGGAGCAGGAGGTGCTCAGGCTGAGCATACAATGAGTTTAAATGGAATAAGCTAATTTGTCACTGTTTTGTTATGATTGAATATATGTCTTTAGAATGAAATTTAATTTAAATCCAATTTGTAACATCTCTGTGGGTGGGACAAAGAAAAAAAAAAAACCCAAAGGGTATATTAACGGGATACTGTACTGTGAATGTAATGGGACTTCTGAGTTTAATGTTCAATTTAAAAGCCCTGCATGTTTTATTGCTGTTTACAGGAGTGGGTTTGGGGGAGATTTGTTACAGAAACCCCCAAAACTGTACAACCCCTTTTTTTTTGTCACTGACTTGTGCAAAGTCTTTAGTTGGTGCAGTTAAGCCATCTGTTATTCTTGAAGGAAAATTCAGTCACAGAAGTATCAAGAGATAAAACGAGCGTTTTTATCTAAATATTTCCCTGAGTTGCCATGTTGGTTTTTTTACTTCAGAAAATGAAGATGAATTAGTATAACTGGCTGTTGTGTTTTGATATGAACCAGAGGAATCTAAATGGAATAAACAAGCGTGAGCCTTGCGGGGGCTGATTAGCCATGCACCGCAGGCGCTGGGAGCAGCACTGCCCCCGTGCCGGGCTGCGGACCCCCACCCAGGCACCGCAAGACCCGGGGCTTACCAAAGCCTGGCATGATCCGCTTCACCTCTTCTCCCCCACCTCCTCCTGCTCCTTTAAAAGTAGTTGGGGAACGTGATAAATAGTAGGAGGAAAAGCAGCTGTTTTCCCGCTGGTTGGTAGATTCGCAGTTTGTTATCGGGTGCCTGGATGGAGGGGTCAGTGTGTCTGGTTGGGGTCCTAGCTGGTGAAAGTCCGGAGTGCTGGGTGGGCTCCAGTGAAGTGACACCATGCTGCTTTACACCAGATTTATCCTTCCAGTTACATTTTTCTCTCTTCTTTACTTGATAAAAATGTTCAAATTATCATACATCAAGCAGGGTGTTTAAAGAAGGTTCCGAATATGACAGCCACCCAGGGACAGCCAGGAACCATAACGTCGGAGGGAGGGAGAGGTGGGCTGGCAGGCACTCACCGTTCTTTATATTAAACATAAACAGCATAAATCAAAGGTATCTCAGTTTGAGTGCATTGGCAATCATTAGTCCGTATCACTTTTGCATTGTTTATTTAACCTTGAAGGGCTGTATTGAATATATCCTTTAGATAATTACTGTTCATAGAGAGATACAGAAATATACCCGTAACAGAGCCTGCAAAGACGGGCTTGTTTATTATAGAACCTTAAAATACTTACTAATAATGAAATACTTTTTTGCTTATATATTCTTTCATTTGCATGTTATTTAACTAATGTTAAGTAAGGACTTATTACAAGCTCTCAAAATAGATATATCCCTTATTGGGTAATTAATACTAATCTTGCAAACACATTAACGACACAGAGACAGTAACAGCTATCTTAGGAGCTGTTAGAGCGTTACAGTCCGTCTTGTAAATCCTGTCTTAGTGCGAGGATTAGTTCGTGCCCCTTTGGAGATGTGAGAATCTCCAGTGGCAGTCCCGATGCCATGCACGGGGGCCGAGTCGGTAGGGATCCCTCCTTCTCCAGATTTCGAGGTTTTTGGAGGCAGCTCTGATAATATATTTGAAGTGTATGCACACGTGGGTGAGTGAGAGACACACATAAAACCCACACCTGCTATTTTGAACTTCAGTGTTTTCCACTGCATTTTGTTGGCAAAATAAGCCTTTAAATTTAATTTTTATAAGTTAATATTAAAAGTTCTGTTTAAAACCTTTGTTTATTAAAGTAAACAAATAGTATTTTTCCAGATAGGTGGTGTTGTGGGGTTTTTTGTTTTGTTTTTTAGTCTCAAAAACCTGCAAGCGTGATGTTTTCCCTCAGATATAAATATGCTTTCAGGTTGTGACCTTCAAAAATTACTTCCATAAAGGGAGTGCTACTGAAATGATGGTAACCATGATTTTACTGTAATAACTTGCAGAATAGAGATGGTGCAGTAAGTGTGATGGTTTCATATGCATTTACTCACGGCTTTTAAAATTACTTTTGTGGTTAGGTAGGAGGACCAGCCTGCTTTATCTTCCATCCGTGTATTTGTATTTGGCCGTCCACAAGAACTGCGTTACCCTGTCTCTGAGTAGGAAGGGGATGGTATCTCCTGCCAGCGTTGCTGTGCCTCACCCTCGCAGAGCAACTGCTGTTACCTGCTGTCTGTGCCTGCGTTAAACTTCCTAGAAATATATGTACAGTTTTATGGGTGCAAAGAGGAGTCTTCTGGATGCGGACCATGTTTACAATTCTAATTGGAATTAATAAAGAAGACAGACTATACATGCGAAAAGCAAAGGTACAGTGGCAGAGCATTGAATGAAATTAAATAGATTCTGTTCAAGTAGGTCAATTCTCTCACGAGTAACCTGGGTCCACGTTCAAAGGTATGTAAAAGCCTAAGTCATTGTGAATCCAAAACTGCTTTCTGAGATCTGAAATATCAAGTTACTTTAAGCACTGCCATAAATATTTGTATTTACAGTCCCGTTTGGTTTGAAACTTGGCTTATCACGTATTTTCTGGGACAAAAAACACTCTTACATTGAGTGTATAGAGCAACTTCTGACATAGTCTCTCCTAGAAATGAGCGTTCCTTCAATTTTCATACTCTTTGCTCCCTATCTGCACTGTCAGATCAGTGTTTGTAGTGGCACAAAAGGCACTATGCTGCGGATAGTCCAACTTTCATTACAGCAGCACCCAGTGATGCAGGGCTGGATTTCAGTTCCTCACGGGAGTGTTACTGTGATTGTCTCAGAGCTTCATTAGCTGTCAGTCCTCCCCTCTGTGCCCGACGTGTCAAAACCCAGAGAGAAGCTGCTAATTTCTTGTTGAAAGCAGCCACCATCTCTAGAGCTTGAAAGATACACAAGCTCCTTCCTTTTGTGCTCACACACCTGACAAGTGCCAAGTGCTCCTACCTCTCAGTGAAATCTGAAATCAATATGTTTTGTGGGTGCTCGGAGCTCTCAAGTGGCTATTCCAAAGATGGAGACCACAGTGCTTCAGCTGGACTGGGTTTTGGGGAGTTCTTGCCATCCATCTCTGACTCTACCATGTGCGTCCTGTTTGACCTTGAGTAAGTCACTTAGCCTGCCTCCTCTTCGGCTTCTTGATCTCAACACGGAGCCCACGGCTTTTTGTACCTAACAGGTCTGTGGTCATTAATCCCTGGATATCGGCAATGTGTTCAGGTTTTATGGTGATGAGTATTGTACAGAATAATGTCATGAATAATATTTGGATCCTTCAGGTGTTCGTATGGAGTTGTTCATGCTGAATCTGTCCTGGACAAGATTTAGTTCCTACACAGCCCCTCGAGATGGACACTCAAGAGCATGTGTTGGAACATAACTGTGATGTCTCGTGTGTGGGGGTGTACCATGGAGCCCATCTACCCTACAGCTGTAAGGTGAGATGCTGTGACACGCAACACAGCCTGTCTTCTCCTGAAGCTTGACTTTCTCAAGTAGGTTGGAGCACCTTAGCAGCTTTTTTATTCTGGGCCAAGTGGATCCAGAGCAGTCCTTAGGGTAGTTCTGTGAAGGCTGTGGGTTCTGCCCACGTGGTTACCTTCAGCAGCAACATGATAAGCAGCAGCTTGTGGCACCATCACACCCTCCCACACTGGGGATGACTAGAATGTGCAGTTGTCTTCCTTGTTTCCTAAACTAGTACATGATTTTACAGCCCTCGGATCCTGCACTGATCCCAGGCAGGCATACGGCTCTCACACGCTGTAGCAAGGGAGGAAACCCTGAGAAATGCTGAATGTCCACGACCTAAGCAGAGTTGCTAATGAATCTCAGCTCTCAGAGTTGCATCTCTTCTTTCATTGAAGTATGGTGTATGCAGCCATTCTGCATTTAAAGACTTCTGAATTTTTTTTTTTGGTATGGGTGCCATTGGCCAAAAATGTCTAAACAGACAGATGTTTATATAGTCTTTACTGTGATTGCTTTCGGCAGTTTTGGAGCTGTTATTTTTAGCTCTTCATTTCTACAAGACCTTTTGGCATCTTTGTGGAACAGGAGCAGTGTCCTGATTTAGCACAGCTCCATGAGACTGACATTGTATAACTGAAGGAAGGAAATAGCTCCCTTGGTATGTACTTTTGCTGTAAGCAGCATTGGGATAGTTGTTGAGATTCATTGAGGAGCAGGGGCTGTAAAAAGTTGTGGAGTACTGTAGCTTTCCAGCAGAGGACAAGGGTACGGAGGCTCCAAGGGAAACAGACAACCTTTTTAATTCTCCTAATGCTTACTGTTCTCTGCTTCCAGGATGAGCAAAGCCGTAAATATCAAGCAAAGGCTGTTGATTTGTATGCACAGCAATTGTTGGCATAAAAATCCCTTCAGACCCCAGTGACTCTTGCCAGCCCTTGTTATGGCGGTGGAAATGTGAATGCACAGAAAAGTAAATACAACTTAAAATTCAAGCTACCCATCAGATTGTAAGTCCAAATAGATCATTCTCCTTTCCAGAACTGACTGCAAAGTTTCCATGGGAGGGGAAAGTCAGCAGGGAAGCAGGACCTGTGGAACTGTGCTTGTGGGGGGAGCTGTATCACCAGCCCTGAGATGCTCCTGGCATTTCATTTGTTGTTAAGTAACACAGAAATCTATTGCAGAGCAGAGCAAAATGAGAACTCCATATCAGAGTGTAGATGCCAGTCTTGCATTAATAAAACAATAAATGAAATTAATAATTTATCCATGGCTGTTCTTACTTTTTTGGGTGGGTTGCTTTGTTGGGTTTTTTTTTTTTTAAATGCTGGTAGAAGGATATTTCCATCCAAACTGAACTGGAGTGAAATTACTTCTGTTATAGATAAAACATATTCAGATGAGCGGCGTGCTTTGCCCACAAAGCTAACTGCAATCCCAATTAACACTTCTCAAAACTGAATTTATTTTTTCCCCCTACTTCCTAATGAGGTTTTTTCCTCCCTGCTGTCTTGATACAAAGCTTTATGCCGTATGAGTGTGTTCATATGGTGCTTGAGTGCGTTATCTGACCTTGATTGGTGTTTTGGGAGCCAGTTAAATAGATTACATAGAGGTTACCTTGACAACTGTCTTTGCTGATTTAGCAATGCAGTTCATTCTTGGGCACAAGACTCTCAGCAACTGTGGAATTCCACTGACTTCATATTAATCATTAACACAATGTTCTGGGGAGGCTCTGCCGAGCTAGCAATAAGGACTGTATTGAAATTATTTTTTTTACTGGGTAAATGTTATAGACCAAGATATGTTTACAGTATGAAATGTTGTTCACAGTCATAAAATGAAAATATATGTGCCTGTTTATTTTTTCTCTCCCTTCTAGTTTCAACAATAATATTGGAATAATAAATCTCCTATCATGTCTGATGGGAAAAGATGGTCTTTTAAATGAAACTCTTCCCTTAGCATTGATCTTGCTCCGTACCTTCTTTTAGGTCTGTGCCGTAACCTCGGAGGCATGACAGATAGCTAAATTCAGTGTGCAAAAGCTTATGAGCCTGGAATCTGATCTCTATTAACTTCAAGGAGATTGCTTCTGATTTACATTAGTGTTACATATCGGTCAGAACCTGGCCCTTTTCAAAAAGTGTTTGAAGACAAGACAGCCGCTTCCTTTTTCCAAACTGTTGTCCAAAATTGTTTACAATAGCCTTAAACATTAAAGATAGTGTGTAATTGGGGCTTTGGGCTTTGTCTTCAACATTAGTCCTTTTACTTTTAAGTACCCAGCTCAACCAGGGTTTTGCAGGAGGATGTCAAGATTCTGGGGCTGTATTTTGCACGAGGCTGGAAACCTTGTGGAGATTAGACGAAGTTTTTTATGAATTAAATATGAAAATGAATAATGTAGTCAGAGCAGGGGCCACACCATGTTTTTTCTTCTGATGTGATATTCAGTGTATCTCATAATGTCCCGTCCCTCCTCCCCATTTTCCATCTGTAGTGTTGTACTGCAAATCCGACTGGTGTTGGGGTTGAAAATGCGTAACTGTGTCATACAAGAAGTCCTGTACAAAGCCAGTGAAGGACACAGCTGAAGTCTATGACGCGTGTGGAGGGACACTGCGTTGAATTTGAGTAGACATATTCGTTAAATATTTTTGCTAGTGCTATCAGGTAATAAAATGCCAATTTTTTTTTTTTTTAACTGCCATCATTAGGTTTCAGGCTTAGTCCATTACAAACAAGACAGTCATCTGTACTTCCTGGAACAGTTTGAAACTTGAGTTTGAAAACTCAAAAAGAATTAATCACCGTGTTTTCAACTCCTGATTTTGAAGTTAGTGTTTCTGCAGTTTGAGAAGTATTTTCTTTTGACTGAAATTATACCGAAGAATAATCTCCCCCAGATTTGTCCTTTCATTCTTTTCAGTTTGGTGCTGGGCCAGTACCACAGGCATGAGCCGTGTTTGTTGTTTCGGGTGAGGTCAGTGCATACATTACTGTGCTGGGCGCTGCTGGGAGCTGACTGGGGAGCCTGTGGCCACTGCAGCTACGGAGGATTTTCCTTAGGAGTTTTTTGCAGAGAGCACTAGAAATGATTGGAGCTTTTATCTCAGGCAGTGTCTGGGAATGGTCTCGTACGCTGTTTGTGGTCAGGAAGGACCTTTCACTCACTTCAACGCAGAGGACTCCACTTGACCACGCAAAGAGGCAGTTTTATCTAAACAGATTTGAATTTTTTTGGAGGCAGGCATCTACTATCCTTCTGTAAATGGCTTAGTGAGACATTACAGTTGCCTTTGCACTCCTGATTCTGTGTCCCCGGTGCTGCCTTACCATGCTGATAGCATTTGAGACAAAACATTGGTGGCATCTGCGGAGGAGTCGGTAGAAACTGGATTGTGTGGCTGAGTTACTCTACCCAAGTACCAGCCTTCCCCGATCCCCTCCAGCATCGCTCCTCTGCATGCCAGACTTGGGATTAAAATATACAGGTCTGCAGCTGGAGCCTAATTCTGGGCACGCACCACAGCGTGTCTGATGCAGTACACTGACGTTTATTTTTTGCTGGGACAAGATCAGACCCAGTCTGAAGCAGGCGAGTGTGGCTTGCCGAAAGATGTCCAGAAGAACACCCAAATCCTTCACTGCCAGCGTGAGTGGAACTGCTGACAGATTGCGTAAGGAAAGGAGCAAAACTTTGTTACTAGATATTTTAATCTGTCACTTTAAAAGATAGTGAACGTTTCCAGTGTAGGGTGTTTCACAATTGGAGAGCTGACTTATTTTGGAGGCCTGTAACCCTGCTTAAATTCAAAAGTAACGTACCTGGGGCCTCTGATTTTAAGTTACAGGGTAAGGATGATGGACCTTTCCTTGACACAGTTTATCTCTTTTCATATGTAATATCTGGGCTTAAATATTAGAGCACAGTGGTGCCCAGGTGCCAGCCACCTGATTATGCGAAGCTCCTTCTGGAGAAGGATGTGGAATGGCCAAGGTATAAATGGAGAGAAGGTTGGGAGGTTTTTTATTTGGTTGGTTTTTTTAATTGCAACTAGGACAAAACACGGGTTTTGTCAAAGGAACCTATAACACCTAATGAAACGTTTAACCTCTACATTTTGTAGGAATGGAGTTTCCGACTCTCTTTGGCTCATTTGAAGATCCAAGGATCACAAAAGTCTTATTTTAGAACAAGACCCACTGCAGACTGCTTTTAGCCCTATGTAATTTTTACACCCTATATACTCACTCCTGCAAGCTGTGACCTCACGCGACCGGAATCAAACCCGTTGCGCTCTCTGCCACTTTGACACTGCAGGGAGATATTTTTGTCTTTCATGATAAATAAATATCTCCCTTGTTCATATATGAATCTTCTGGATATACCCGGTGGCCCTACATACTGATAATTGCCACATTTCAGCATTTATAGGAAAAGGGTTTTTTGTAAATAACAAATTTCCAATGGTAAAAATGTGAAGAAAATGTGATTTGATGCCAAGTGTCTATGCGCATCAAAGCTTAGTGACTAGTCCAGACAAACATCCATGGTAACATCTGGGATATATCTACGCTTTAGCCATTTACCCAACCTAGTCAGGAGTTTCAAGGCAGTGTCCATCTTTGACATCTGGGCCTGAGAATTTTTTTCCAAGATTCCTGGATACAGTTTGAGGTCTACAGACCACCTCCTGAGATTAATGGGTGTTTATGGCTTTTAAATTTCTGCAGAGGAACAAAAAAGCAGGAACTTTCACAGACTCCGATATTAAGAGCCACTCATTGGTGATCAGGAGGATATTTTAGCTAGATACTACAGAAATGTTGTTCAAGTATGAATAACAGCCAGTACAGTATATTCTCACCGGAGGTGGTCACAACTATCAGTACTGAAGTTATGCAAAGAGTTAAATAAGGTTTTCTCCAGGCTGATGAAGTAAGTGGCTCTGGAACCTATTAATTCTTTTCCCAGAGAATCCTCCTGTGGTATTAGGGCATGGTTCCTAATGGGTTTTGGACTGGAACAAAAGGCATGTTTAGATGCTGATGCTGAAGGCTGCTCTAACTTCTGCTTGGGGACTGTCTAGCAATTAGCTTGGGATCAGGGGATTTCAAAAGTCACCTCTGCACCTCCTGTTTTGAGCTGCAGCGAGCATTTTTATCGTGTATCTCAGATCGTACGAGGGTAGGTGACTGGAACAGTAATTCACTGTATTACTTTTCCCTACACACCAATAAATAGAAAACATTTTGTATCTTTTGGAGATTTATTCTTCTGAAATAACTCCAGAATTTAGGATTTGTACAATATTTGTCTGGGAGGGGAACACCTCTGCAGGCTTTTGCTGTTATATATCGTTTTTTAAAGATCCTTAATGAAACAAGATAATTCCACCTGTGTGTCATCATTCAGTGTAAGGGTAAAGTTGTCAACAGATTGTGCAGGGAGATGAGCACTCTGGTTCCCTTCATATTAAAGTGAGATATATGTGTGTTATTTCCTTACATGTCACCTGAAAGGTTTCCCCTGAGTATTACCAAGTCGTGCAATTAACGCTGCTGGATTCCCCAAGAGACTCTGCACTTCTAGTTTTCTACCCATACGAAGACAGAGATTTCAGCCCCAGACTAGCTCCAGTATTAACAGTCCAGTACAGGAAACTAGAAAACTTGTCTACGTGTATGAATGGCAAAGGCTTTTCTAAAGCAAGATGAAGCACAAGCTTAAAATGAAGAATGATTTCTCTATCTTCCCTTTTTTTTTTTTTTTTAGGAGAGGGTGGGAAAATGGGAAAGAACCTCCTCTTAGGTCAAGGTTGAAGACTTTGTAACACCAAACAACAAAGCTTGACTATGATAATCTCCAGAGCACCTGCCCTGAGGATAAACAAACAGTTCACTTGTTAGTGCTTTCAACTGTGGTATGAGCAGAAGGTTCTTTTGAACCTTATAGAAAAGGAAAAATGGAATTTTTAAGAACCAGCAAGATGGTATTTTATGTCTGTGATGGATTTTCTGTTTAACCGAAGCTGCAGCATGCAAACCAAATTATCAAAATCAACAATGTCATTAAGTACACGGCTGCGTCCAAGATGAGAATCTGTTCTCCCAGTTTTTAATTCTTGAGCATGATTTTGGCTCCCATGCAAGCTTGGCTGTCCTGCGCCTTGCTGATGGCAGAAGCACGCTGCTTCCCTCGTGAAACGTGCCTGCCTTTAGCCCTGCACAGCCTTTGTTTCACCCTGTTTAGGATTCCAAATTCTAACCCATGAATTAGCTCCACACTGTATTTTCAGTCAGGATATACCTGTTGCTTCATTCCCTGATGCTTTGAGCAGTGCCAGCATGTACAAACTGTACCTGTAATTTGGCCAATTGCTTTAGTTTTTCTAAGTTGACTGAACAAGAATTCTGTTAACAATCTGATTCTCTCCTACCTCGTTTCCCTTACGTAGGGTGATTTTCCCAAAAGGTTTTGCTAGTGGCTATTCTTTAACATCCTTCCCATGTACTCCAGAATTTCCTAGCACCTCCTATTCTTCTTAGCCTTGAATAATCACGTTTTTAGACTCTGCTGTTCTAAAGCCCTATTCTAGCTAGCAGAATTTTCGTAACCCACCACACACCTATCACATGTTGCATGCTGATCACCCCACTGATGTGCATGCAGGTTTTTCCTCCCTCTTTTGCACTTCAGTCTGTTGCTCAAATAGAGCGTTAATGAGACTCCAGGAAAAGCCTTGCGTGGTCTCTGCTTTGTGCATGATTCGCTCTCCAGCCTGTGTGATATTTGGGATAGTCCTTCCAGGAAAAAGCTTTCCTCTCGAGTCTGTGACTAGCACAAACATTGAGCAAATGGGCTTCTGATAACTTTAATTTTACTTCAGATGGTATTCTGATATATATCGAAATGAAAAAGGATTGAGGAGAGTGAGCGCATTGACAGGCTGAACAGGGGACCGTTAAGCAGGGAGAGGATGATATTGTTGAAACAGGGACAAAGTGAAAGGGAACACAAGGCTCAGAAGTTCGCATCAGGCTGAAGAGCAGCAGCTGAGTCCTACAAACAGACAAGCTTCCTGGTGTCCTGGGAGTTCTTACCGACTACAGCCAGGCTCTGCCTTGATCCCAGTGGAAATCCCTAACAAAAGTGCTATTTATTTCCATTGCTGCACAAATTAGCTCATGTGATTATTTCAAGATTTATTTGATAATGCTAGGAATAATAGAAACATCTACATGCAAAGAAAATGTGTGTGTTTATGATTCTCCTCTGGGTTCTATTTTCTCTAGAATCGAGGTCCCAGTTCCCACTTCATGATGAATCGAAGTCTTCCGTTTAGCTTCACTTCTGTTAGCGCCACGGAGTAATCTCCAAGACAGATGTCTGCAGCCACCAGAAGCCTTAAACTGAACACCTAAAAATGGAAAGCTATAGAATTTATAAATATTTTTGCAAATCAACCTTTTATAACTACCCTCCTTTCGTAGCAGCGGTAGTTAGCATTGAAATCCAAGTACATTTCAGCAGAAGAGAAAGCTGACCAAGCAGCCCAAGAAATTCTGCCGAGTTCTGCAAATTGCAGGAGGCCCAGGGAAGGAAATCACGGCACACTGTATTTTCCTACGGATATCTATTGTCTCTACTTATCATATGTAATACTAAGAATTAATTGTGGAGCACTGTCTCTTCCCCACAGTTCTTGCCCAGCTAACAGCCTGATTATGTTTTATGACTTTGTATTCTCATTCAACATAATTTACTCTTGAGTTAGAAAATATGACTGTCCCCAGAGAAACATCCCGCCCTTTGTTCTCTTTGTTCACAAATTAGTTTGGAGAAGGATCAACCGGTAGCGTAGAAAGCCTGTATTAGATCTGCTAAGATCTCTTCCTATTCAGATTTGCTTTCTGTTGCTGGAGGCTACTCTTGATATTTATTTGGAATGAAATATTGTTCATCCCCATAACAAAGAGATAGTTGGTTCCATTCAGTACTTCCATGAACCTCAGACAGTGTTTATACAGGACATATTCAAAACACGCCAGCTATTTCTTACCGTCGTGTAGTTTCTCTGACCATGGGCTGGGCTTCTGTTTTATCAGAGGGCTCCTGTTTACCTGGCATCTTTTTGTACTCTTTTGTATCTTTCTCTATGCTATCGCTTCCTAAACTGCCTAAATAAATATGATTATGAAGAGGAAGAACTGCAGAATTTCCCTGCAATAAGTTCCTCCGGCTTTTCTTCCAAAGTCTCCCTCCTCTTTCCCTTTCTCACACCTCAGGTTTTGTAACTCCTCGCAAAACCCCGTGCTACTTTCTCCACTCTCCTGAGGCCAGCATGTGGACATTGCTGTGGAGCCCCTGAGCAAGTCACTGGGGACGATTTCCATTTATACCTGATGTTTCAGTAAACCTCCACCTGGGAACCTCTCTTCTCTATCCCATAATCCATTTCTTTCTGGTTTCACATTGCTACTGGATCTCTGCCAAGTAAGAACAAAGTACTTAAGTAGAAAGTTACTCACCCCCAAGTAATTTCTTCTTCCAGGAGAGGTTCTTTGCTGTTGCATGTGTCTCTTAAAGGTTGGTCTGTACTACCAAGACATTGCTAGGCAAGTCAAACCAGTAAAAGCTTCTTGAGAAGCACCGAGTTCTGTGTGTGAAACCTGACTGTATTGCTAACCAGCCTTCTCTAATTACACAAGCCATCCTGCAAAAGGGTTCTTCTGCTGCTCTAAGTCCTGCCAGCCCAGGTGATTTCCTCTCTAAGCTATTTTGGCAAAAAGCTGCCTGTGCAATGCTTTGTAGGCTAAACTGATCCCTTATGGGGGATTTTTTTTGAACCAGGTGAGTATTCTCTCTTGGTCTGCTAGCAGTATCAGTGGAAATGTAACGTGGGTTATCCCAAAGCCTTTGGTTAACCTGCAGGAGCGGGAAGATGAGAGGAGAGAGGCAAGAGGCACCTCTACTGAACTTCAGCCCTCGGCACCGCAGACAACAAAGCCCCTTGCAGGTCTGAGTGTGCCTGATCCAGCTAAGGAGCTCACAGATACCTATCAACTCTCAGCAGAGCATCCTTCTGCTGCGCGCTGGAGTCATCATGGACAGCACATATTAGGTACTTTCTTACGTTTGTGCAGCCCGTTGAAAATGCAGGGCCAGCTGCGCAGCTGCTGTAGAACGGTGCCAATGCACCTATTTATACCAACTGACAACCTAGCCCACAGCTCGCTAAGTGCTATTTATTATTTTATTTTGTTTGCTACAGTGACAATAGAAATGACATTGATACACAGGTCAATTCAATCCTGCTGACATAGCCTCCAGGGATTTTTTTCGTTTATTTTTTTATTTTTCCCCTCTCCCAAGAGAATCTCCTTTACAGCTTTATTTTCTGTTAATGTTTATTTAATAAGATCAGCACATTGGCAGTCTCATAAGCTTCTTGTTTTATGTATCTCTCAATTTCTTTAGCTTTATTAATCATCATGGTGCTTGAAGTCGCTAGCATGAAAAATGCACTGTAAGATTAAATAATCATTATTATCAAAGCGCTTTCATAAAAATGATCTGTAGGATTAAATCCTTATTAGAGCAGCATTATTGGTCATTATTATTATTACATATTAATTAGTAGTACCAAGATAGTGCAGCTTTCAGAATTATCTTCACCAAAGTCAGTGAAATATGAAGGTTTACTCTTTCAGTAGATTTAGTGATTTAGGACACGGTGGTCAGATTATAGTTAGTATTATTTACTCAGTTCAGTGCTTTCGAAGGGCTGATGATGTGCTTAGTGCTATACACAGCAGAACTTGCTGCCTGAAACCCATAGTTTAAGAAATAATAAATTCTAATAGGTCTCTATTTTTCTTAATTCTGGAATCCAGGAGTTCTGTGTTGTTTATGGCTCTTCCACTTCTTGTGCCTATTAAGTTTTCTGCTTCGTCATTTATTTAATCTTTCTCTGCCTCAGTAATATTGATGTGCATAAAGTATGTTACGTTAATTAATCTGTGTAAAGATTTTTTGGTGATAGGTACCGTGTCAGAATGGGGCATTTTTTACCATACCTGAGAGGAAGCTCAGTTTACACGGGCTGCTGTATTACAGGGCTGTGTATTTTTCATAGATGTGTTGCCTGTTTGGTTAATGTACCTGTGAGGTGACATGATGGGCAGGTTGTGTACAGCACACCTCTCTCTCTTTCTTTTATCTGAAATGATACTATTACTCCTTCCCTTTGATGCAGTAACCTAGTCAAGCTTCAAGAGACATAGGACGAGAAAAGACTGACAAATAAAATATTGTTATGGCAGGTGTCATGAGATGGTGCTGTTATATAAAGTCTTCGATGTTCTTTTTATTTTTTTTTCCCCACCTTATTATGTGAGCAAACGTTCAGTCTTGGGAAGACTTGCTGTGTTTGTAAATTTTCTTTTGCAAGGTCCTGGCTAGAGAAAGTCAAATACATAATTTGTTTTGTTGCCTCAGCCCCTGGATGGAGTTGTTCCAGAGGCAGTCACTCCCCAATAGACAGGCACTAGTACTTGGCTAAAATTCCTGAACAAAGCCATTGCCCTGCTGTTACCACCTCTTTTCCAGGTCTAATTTTGCATGTTGCCTTCCCTCTTTATGTCATGCCTCATATTTAGCAGCCCAGGCTTTTAAGAGCAAAGACTCTGCGTTAAATACAGAAATCCATCTTCGGCAGCCAGCACGCTGAAGGGGAGTTAGTGGGTGAGACAGGAGGTGATGCCCTGGGGAAGAGCAGCCTTTCAGCCTGGCCTCTGAGGGCACAGGTGTCACCTGGGACTCTGAAATTTCTCACCCAAAAGACGTTGACCCTTCTCTACACAAACAGTGAGGGAGAGACCATTTCTTTATTTTTCTTTTTTGTTAATTGGGCATCTTCTAGGAAATGGGAAGCTAAACATCCCTCTGCCAAACCTGACATATGGAATTAAATTTAGGTCTCATATACCCCAGAAAGGGCTCTTCCCACCAGGCTTTTTGAGTGCTGTGGGCTCTTTCAGTCTCTTCCAGTGACACTGCTCCACTTTGCATACGCAGAGAAATACCAGAATTACTTGATGAGAAGTCCTAACTTTGTCATCTGCCATGTGAGAGAGGTAACCATCGATTTGCATCGTCTTCCTCATACACTTTCCGTCTTGAGAAGAGCCTGCCACTCTTAAGAGATGGAAGAGGTTCGGTTTGATGTCCCCATCCAAGTGAGCCGGAGTGCAGTTTAAAATGCTGATCCCCCAGATCACAGCCAAAGACCCCAGCTCTCAGAACAGGGGGGTTAGTACATGTTTTAAAGCTACCTACTAGAGCGGTCCCTGTTGGTTAGTAAACAGGAGATCCTAAGGTCTGCTGTGCTGAGTAACCTGGTCTAGATTCTTGTCATTGCTGTGCCGTGGGGGGCTTGATGTCTTATGGACATAATGGCTCTTCCTTTACAAGCACCAGCTCCTCCTGCCCTCAGTGGCATTTTGAGGTATGCAAGGAATGCGAGAGCAGGCTGCTGAGAACCAGCCAGTTGTCTGAGCAGTCTGAACTTTTTGCTTGGCTGCCCTATTTAAAATGGGTACCAGTGGAGCAATAGATTGGCATCTGATGTTAGTTAGAGAAAACCTCCACACTTAAGTGATACAGTAGCAAAGTGATTTTTCGTAAATCTCTGGAATTAATAACTACAGCTATTTGAGAAGAGAAACAGCATCATTCATACTGAAAAATATTCTTTTCCCTCCCACGGGGGAAGCCTGTGTAGGTGTGGAGCTGTAGTCTGGGAAATTAAAAAATGCAAATTAAAAAATGCAAATGTAAAAGAGAAGCATTGCTTGCTGCAGTGCTCTGAGGGTTTTCTTGAATAGCAGCAAATTAAAGAAATGCTATGTAATCAAAGTTTATATCAAGCCTATGAAAGAAAAGCACAATTATCGCTAAATATAGCGATAGTACTCTCTGCTCCTGATCTTTTACATTGTGTACATATTACCAGTAAATTACAAAGATACTGTATTATAGTTTTTAACAAGTCCTTGAAGAAAATGCACATTACCTTTTATATGCAGCTTTATTCTGTTGTATTAAAACATTATGATTAGGTAGGAATGGGTAGTTGGGCTACTTTTTTTTTTTTTTTTTGACCCAGTTCATTCAGGTTTCTTTACTCCACATCCCTGTGCTGCTCAGTACCAGCCAGGGCTTCCCAAGTGCAGCTGTTCCCCACTGACGTTAATGCTGTTCAGTCACGTGCGCTGCATTGATTGTGTATAAGTTTAGATAGTAGAATCGTCCTGTCTTCCACATCCCCTCTCAATTTATCCATATATAACGCCTGCTTTTCTCAGCTTCACATCCACTTCATTTGTGGTCCGTTTGCAACACTTTCTGCAAGAGCCACATGGTTCACCTGGGGAAAATAAATGCATGTGCATGTATTATCTGTTCAGTATTTCAAGGTAAATACAATGCATTATGAGAAGGAATGTAAGCCACATGGCTACTTAAGGGCTTCTCAGCGTAAGGATACCTTGGGCAATGTCCAAATAGTTTTAACAGCACAGGGAGTGGCCAATGGGGCTGAGAAAAAGGAGCGAGAATCAGGCAAATGGTGCATCCTAGCAACATCCAGGTAACCTGTTGGTCTCCAAGGCAATATGTAACTGGTTTTGAGAATGATGAAATCGTTGCCAACTAAAATGAAAACTAAGCCATGATGGAAACTCATATTTATTTGATTGGTAATTACAAGAAGCCTCACTTCCTCCAGCAGAACCCAGGATATGTTGGGCACGGCTGATAACAGAGGCACAGCCATAAACCTTGTAGCTGGGAATGTCACCAAAGGTAGGTTAATGCTATTTAAGTTTTAAGAACTTCACTTAAGAACTTGCCTTGCTTTGTGCTGTGATGATTTCACAAATTTCACCTTTTTTTTCCGGTAATTTTTGGTCATTCCTCTTTGAGAGAAAACTCACCAGGGCCAGAGATTTGTACATGACTATCTCTGAGCTCCGGCGGAGATTATGTGGAAAGTAAAATAGAAATGGAATCTTCACGGAGCCTTTTCCCCTCAAATGTTGCTGGGGAAGCTTGCAACCCCAGCGCATTGCAGAGCCTGGAAGCTGTGCAAAGTAGAGCAGAGGTAGAAAGAGCAGATTTGTATGAGAGCAACACAGGCTTTACACAAATGCATGTGACCGGTGAATTCAGATTCTTTTGGCTGAAAACGTGCCTGCAGCTTGAGCCGTGCCCAGAATGCAGCTCTGTGGATTTGGCAGATTGAGCAAATGAAGACTTCAGCAGAATCTCTAGGTACCTGAAGAAACTAGGCCAAGCATGCCCAGGTAGATAGCCACTGAATAAAATATTTTTTAGACCCTGATTTTAATTAAAATAATGCATAACTACCCCATTGTGACACCACTACAGTTTACAATTCTGTCTTCATTTATTTAATCAAAGCAGATAAATCAGCAAATAGTGCTTGGAAAGTCTCCTAGATTAAGAGATGAAACTCAGATAACCTCCTCCGAATATGTTAATAAAACCAGAATTAGCAAAATTCCCCAAATACCTCTATGGATGAAAAATACTAAAGGGATTTGAAAACAGCTCTTAACAGTAGTTGTAAATAGCATATATTTTTAATTTAAGACAGTAATATAGGATATGCTGCTTAGTGTTCTTACTCATTAGACAGTGGATATTTGAATAAAATTCAGGCCTGGATTGAGATATCCTACAATTGAAAAAAGGTGGCATTTTCAGCAGCTGTTATCACCATGACGTGGTTAGGTGAGCAAAGATTCCTCCAGGGCATCTTCTTGAGCTACATCTTATATTTCAATGACTTTCCCTTTCTCTTGGTCTGTCAGAGGGAAGAAAAAAACAGAACTGCATTTGGGGTGCAAAACACTCTCTGTTAGGACTGTGACAGTTACAGAATCATTTGGTTGGAAGATACCTTTAAGATCCAACCAGCCACCCTGCACTGCCAGGGTCCCTAAACCATGTCCCTCAGCGCCACATCTACACGGCTTTTAAACACCTCCAGGGATGGGACTCCACCACTTCTCTGGGCAGCCTGTTCCAATGCTTTACCACTCTTTCTGTAAAGAAATTGTTCTTAATATCCAACCTAAATCTCCCCTGGTGCAACTTGAAGTCATTTCCTCTTGTCCTGTCACTTGTCAAATGGGAGAAGAGAACAACCCCCACTTAACTACAACCTCCTTTCAGGTAGTTTTAGAGATAAGGTCTCCCCTCAGCCTCCTTTTCTCCAGGCTGAACAACCCCAGTTCCCTCAGCTGCTCCTCATAGACCCTTCACCAGCTTTGTTGCCCTCCTCTGGAAATGCTCCAGCACATCAGTGTTCTTCTTGTAGTGAGGGGTCCAAAACTGGACACAAAATTCAAGGTGAGACCTCACCAGTGCCGAGTACAGGGGAACAATCACTTCCCTACTCCTGCTGGCCACACTGGTGCTGATACAAGCCAGGATGCCATTGGCCACCTGGGCACACTGCTGGCTCATACTCAGCCACCTATCAACCAACATCCCCAGGTCCTTTTCTGCTGAGCAGCTTTCCAGAAGAGTTTCCCCAAGCCTGTAGCTTTGCAGGGGGTTTTTGTGACCCAAGTCACTTATGATGTGATCTTTCGTACCTTTCAGTGATGAGGAGGTGAACTTCTCCAATCCCAGATCGATCACTGCAAAGGAGAGTCATCATCGCTGGTTCTTTACTCACATACCGTATCTTAACAGGCTTTTGTAACTCCTCTAGTTACAGAGGAGTGGCAGTTTATTAGAGAAGAACTTAAATGTTTCCGTGATCAGTATTCCAAACACTGCATGGTACAACATATGAAATGCAGGTCTACCTCTCCTTTGACATTTTAATACCAAATTGAGATGGCCACTCAAATTTTACAGTCATCAGTGTCTCTCTGCAGTGTGCATTTAGCAGCCTTGAAACTCTTCCAAATTGTCTGGCTTTAGCAGCTTAGAGGATTCCATTACTCTCCAATTCAACTACCATCATAAAGGCTGCTGTAACACCAGGGGTACTCAAAAGGTCTTCATCCAATTCACCTGACGTTATCAAAGTGCTTGTAACTGGACATTTATGTTATATTCCTAAATTTAGTCTATTTATAATGTAACCGGCATTGGGGAAAGATGGTGAATTTCTCAAGGCCTTAAAAGAATCTAATTTATCTTTTCTATTGGGTCTTCTGTTCTTTTCACATTGTCTCTTGCTCCTGACAGCTAGAGTCAAGTTCTGCTACCAGTAGTTACTGGTTTTATGGGTGTCAATATTAGCTGTTCTGCAGTCTTTAAAACTCCTAAAGAAGTTATTGAAGTCATCATTTCTACGGGGCAAAACAGGTTGAGGTGTCAGGCTCATCTTTTTCAAACCAGCTAAATCATACATTCCTGCCCTGACATCACTGGAATTATCCATCTCTTTCCTGTATTTTCGTGCCTTGTTGATTTGAGGAGTGCCTTGCTCATGTTTCTTACTAAGAGCGATGTGCTGAAGCACATCAGCAGGCACTGAGGCAAGCCTGCAGCACCCATTCAGTGAAAGGATTGAAGGACTTTTGCCTCTAAAGCTATCCATCTTGTTACTTCCAAGCACAGAAATCAATAACGTTTTGGAAAGTCAAATTGTTCATAAAGGAACTGTGGGTGGTGTCAGTGCAGAAAAAACGTATTTACTGAAAAATACAGAGTATGTATTTATTTGATATTGGGTGGCACGTATCAGACGTAACAAATATCTCTAGCAAGAAACAAGCCAGGAAATTTTTGTAAAAGCCTGGTTGGCCACGAAAATCAGAAGAGAGATCTAAAACCAGAAGAAGCAGGGCTGTAAGGAATAATAAAATAATCAAATGCAAATAGTAACTAGAGCTGGACTACAGTCCGTAACCTTTTCCTCAAATGTGGATTGAAATCTTTCCAAGTATCAATTAATCCCTAATCTACCATGCATTTCCTAGTTGCTTCCTGTGCATTATTAATGGACTGGTCACCCTGAGATGAAGGTAGGAAGTAAAAGCAATTAAATTCCTCTCCCACCCCTGCAGATACAATTGACCTAGAGGATTCAGCTACAAGTAAAAATGAAAAAGCTGCAAAAGAGAATAAACATGCCCTTCTTGCCTGAGCCAGACTGTGTGGTTTAAAAAGCAGAATGCAAGAGCAACAGCAAGCTCCCTTTATATAAAACATCAAATTCTAAGATCCAGGGCTGATCAAGGAAAAGAGCAGGTGCCCACTCTTTGCTGATTTTTCCTGGTGTTATTCTGTAGCTGAATGAATACTTTGAGCCAGAACTCCAGACACTGATTCTTTTTTTCAGTGTAGAAAAGAAAACCCCATCTGTCTCCTGAGAGGTATTGATCCCATTTGAATTGGAAGAAACAATTTTAACTTCATGTTTTTGTGCAGGGCGATGGCCGCAGACTTCAGTGAGGCTTCTGACTGTGTCATACGGTTAAGTCTGGCCTGAGAGGGGTACAGTCATCCTAGCCTGCAATTATCACACAGATCAGTCAGCACGAATAACAAGGAGAGCTCTGTGGCTGCTGTATGCGCTCTAGCATTAAAGATCTGTGTTTGTTTCCACAACGTTGTAATGCCGAGCTGAAATCTACCCCTTTTGCCCTGTTCAGCGTCATTGGGGATAACGTATTAAGCAAAAATAGTCATCTTTCCAAATTACCCCGATTATCCTGCTATTTAGGAACATTCTCCTAGCTTAATGAAGATCACGGTACCAAATTCAGGATGTGTGAACTAACTGGAAAGGGAAGAAGGAGGAAAACACTGGCAGCGCCTACGTAGCCCAGGGAAGAAAGCGGAGGAGTGTCACGTGGTTTCACTAATGCAGAGGGTTAGTTCGGAACGGCTATGAATGAGGACCTTGGCTATACCCACCATGTATGTGGCTGGGAGTATATTCTCACGATTTGTTCTCTCATTAGTTCCTTCTTGGTCTTTTAGGACCATAAAGTCTTTGGGAGCACAGTAGCTCAGCTGAGTGGCAGGGAGAAGAGAGGGAAGGCAGAAGAAATTATGAGAAACACGAGCTAGACTTCCTTTTGAACCTGAGATCCAGTGAGCCTTCTTTTTACAGTCCAGGTCTTTCTTATAAGAAGCCTCAGAGGGGCAGCAACAGGAACACCAACAGAAACAGAACCAGTGGCACTGCAGAGAGACAGACCATAGGTTGTCTTGAACCATTATTTTGCTGGCGACAATAAAGGTGTTGACGTCAATACATTGTTCTCTGAATCTGTGCTGGTCTCAGGTGAGCCTCCCACAAGCAGTGCCTGCCCTTCTGGATGATTCTTTGGTTTGATTGAGATGTGAGCACCCAGCAGTTTTGCACAGGAGCCCAAGGTCTGCATGAAAAGGAATGAGTCAAGTATGTGGGAGGGGTAAATCTCGAAACCTAAAGGTTAGGAAGAGCAAGGTTTTAAGGTGGTTGGGGGACTCTGACACGGAAATCGTCGCAGGAGAGAGGAGGAGGCTGAAGTCCAAAGCAAAACCACAGAGAAGAGCTGGGGAGGGGTAAAGTGAAGGAAAAACCTTCCTGGAAAGCAGCCACCCTAGGGCTTTGTGGAGCTACTGACTTCCCATATTGTCATATTTATTTCTTTCGTAACAGCTTATATCTACTAGAAAAAAAACACTTTGAGTAACCAGTTCTGGCGTATCTTTTCCATTTTCTCGCTTCATGTATTTTTTCAGAATAATTTCTGATACAAAGGGCAAGTTTGCACGAACAAATTAGTTTCTGCATAAAGACATCAATTACTTGGCCTCATTATATGGGACTTTGTTAGCTCTTTGGGATATCCAGTAGACATTGCCATTAAGATATACAGCGAGTGAACCGACTGTGGCTCTCCTTGACATGAAATCCTGATGCAGTCAGGAGAGCTCCACGACCAGAAACAGAGCTGACTCGTGCTAAAAGGGTGAGTTGGGCTCCCAAAGGAGTACGGCTTAGTGTGACCGGAATGGGAAACGGGAGCTGTTCGTCTTGCATTGTAATTAAGAACGGCATTGGAAGCAAGGAGTGCAGAGGGCTGGGCTGAGACCGAAGTGGCCATAAACCCAGGGTTGCAGGGTGCAAATTGGTATTGTCGTAAAATACTAAAACAAAATTATATCAAGTACTAAAAAACTGTGCTTACATGGCAGCAAGACTGAAGCAAGAACTGAGAAAAGCCACAGAATGGGAGCTTTGGTTGATTCTGTGCCTTTTAACGAGACCATTGTGCCTGTTCCCCATAACAACATAAATTAAGGAGAGACAGTCCACTTTGATTTTGAATCTCCATATGTTTGTCAAACTGCGTTTCTAAAGTGATTTTTTTTGCTCTTTTCCTTTTAAAAGGACAAAAAAGATCATATTATATTCTAATCACTTGTCAAAATTATTTTTTTAAAATCAAAGCTGGTTAATGTTCAAGAATCTTTTTTTTACGCATATAAAGTACTATGTTTACTCTTCTCTGATTTAAAACTGATTTTATTAATATTAACAAAAATGTCCTCACAGACAGACTGAACTCTTGTGCTGTAACTCAAATCCCAGCTAATTATGGCTCAGCTGTAAAGTTGTAAACCCTTGAAAAACAAGGTTTATAAGAGAAGTATTGACACAGTCTTAACTATAGCCGTGTGAATGGAGCCACTGTAATATTGTTTGGAAATAGTGTTCTAAAAGGGAATCTTTTATGAAAAGAAGTGCCAGCTGTTCACTTTGGAAACATTTATTTCATTGGCTCATGATAAAATTGGCTGTGGCAGACATTATGCTCAAACACAGCAACTTCTTAATTTCATTATGACCTGAAGTCACTGAGAAAGACATGATGCCTAGGAGCTGTGAAAAAGAATCGTCACTCTGTCTTTTGCTTATATTGCTTTTCAAGAAATATTCGCATTTTCTTAGAATAATTCAGGTTGGACAGGCCCTCAGAAGGTCATCTAGTACCTCCTGCTCAAAGCCAGAGAAAATACGTGATACACCATTTTTATTTCATTTTTGGAACAAAGATTTTCCTTTTATTTAAAAAAAAAAAAAAGAAGAGGCGGAAGAAAGCTTGCTTTTAAATATATTTTTTGGCTTTTGGCAATAGTTTGCCAGTCAAGCGCAAATTGCTTTGGTTTGAGGAGGTGGAAGTCTCTAAGCATGGCTAGAACCACCTGCCAATCCCAGCCGTGTTACACAGTCCAGGATCACACATGGATAGGTGGCTTTAACCACAAGAACCCACAATTTAAAGAGATACGTAAGAAAAAAAATGAAAGAAACATAGAAGAATGTGTTCTGTTGACTGGCTCATGGTGATCTAACATGTGGAGTCTCACTTCTGTGTCAAAAAGGTTGCTGTGTCTGGGAACGAGATCCAGACTCTGAGAGTGCTGGCAGGGGAGATGCCACAGCTCCAGTGATATTTTTCTGTGCAGAACCTAACAGGACATAGCTGTCTACCCTCAATAATTAGATCTGGCATGAGTCTCTTGTCCATCAAATGGCATTTGTTCACCTCACAGCATCCCCTTGTCCAAAAATTAACGGAGAGTTATGGAGTGTTATAACTCTGTATGTGCCCAGGTACACCTGGGTATGAAGTCCCAAAACTATCTCCTATATATCCTATATGTTTTCTGTTAGAGATCATATTTGCAATGGTCTTGGAGATGCAGGGGAGGAAAGACCCTCTGGTTACCTGAGTTAGTTTCCTGAAACGTACAGTGCAGCGCTAAGACACAGATCAGTGTGTGTTCATTCCTTACTGCTACATCTTCGTGTCCTTGGGTAGCGCTCATGAACTTCTTGTACTGGCCCGTGTCTGCTGCTATTACTGACTCCAGTCTCTATCCTCTGCCATGTCATTGAACTTCCATCACCATTGGCTTCATTAGCAATTATTGTTTTGGTGAAAAAAAAGTCCTACACCGCATATTATGGGATGACCTGAGGCCATTATGGAACTGAATGTTCCCATAAGGATAATCTAGCCACAATATATCACAGAGCTGAGAAAATATCCTTTGTCTCAGGTCATGTAACCACTGTGGCTGTTAAATGTTTTAAAAGCAGTTATATAACTGGCATTTAAAATGTTTTATTGAAAACCCTTAATGCTGCGGTAACTAAAATGACCTTTAGCAGAGTAAAACACATCACACCTTAAAATGGGATTTGATTAAAAGTATCAAATGTTATAACGTGCTCATGGCTGTACATGCACCATCCTGTCATACCAACCACAGAGGCAGATGCACTGGCTTTGGCTTTTGAATGTTATTTTCAGCTTAAACTTATAACCTAGTTACTTTACAAGGAACGATTGTTATGAACGTTTAAACATTCTTTGCAATATTTGACATATGAGCACTTCATTATTGGTAATTTTTTATGAACAGGTGGTATCTTTTAAAGCAGATGTTCACAAACAGAGAGCATTTGATCTAGGGAGAGTTGGCTGATCAGAGGATTCTCACCGGCTCCTCTTCACTTCCCATGCTATGATTAGATCTTTCTGAGAAACAAAAAATACATCCATTAATCTGTGCTGTCGTAGAAGAAACCACAGAATTGCAAGAAAGTGGAGAGGTGGGTTTACATGCTAATGCAAAGCAAGGTAGCCATGAAAGTCTTTTTTCTCATAAGAGGTTGCCCTTACTAGAAGCAATGTTAAAAGCCCCACAGAGCAAACTTACGTGTAAAAATATATTAAATGTCATGTTACAAGTCATATACTGCTGATGTCTGGAGTTCTGAAACACAAATCCATCTGAATAGCAAGAGTGGAAATGTTTTTGAACTCAAGATAACAAAGCTAGAAGTAGAACAGGTACACAAGTGGAAAAAGAAAGAAAAGAGTCCCTGAATGACAATTGAAATGAGAGATACTCTTTAAAAAAAAATGGAGAAATGCTCTCTCTGAGACTATAATCCTTTTTTTACTTTCAAGTACTCTGAAGAGGGGTGGGTGGGAAAAAAACCTACTCCAGCCTATGAGAGCAAATGATCTTTTCATCTTTCTACTTACTTACCTGTCTATAGGTCTTTCCCCACAACCTCATGAGCGCTGGTCACTCCAAACAGATTATTATCCTCTTTATTTTACAGCTGAGTCGTATAGGAATAAAGCAAGGTGTCCAAGATCACAGGGAAAGCCTGCGATAGTATCAGGAGCTGAACAGAGTCTTCGATGCGTGTTTTCATCACATAAAATATTCTCCCAACCCCAAATCCCACTCCCCACCCCTATGGAAATATCTCAGCGCTATTGAACTGATATGTGCAGGATGGGCAGTGTCTGTTGTGTATTAGATTCAGAGCATGAATCAGGATGCCAGGGGGTGAATTTGTTAATAGGGAAGATGGTAATTTGCTGATAAACTGAATGTGTTAGTAAGTGAACTGAACAAGCGTGTGGCCAAACCAGACATACAGTTTTGAAAAATCCTTACGGAAATAGTGGAAAAGTTTATCAGAGGTGTCCAGAAAACAACAGACAGCTAACAAAGTTTTATATTGAAAAAAAAAAAAGGTCTTGATAACTTCCCCACCTCTGTTCATGCTTTCAGAAAGTCACCTCTGCCCCCACAAACTTACAGGGTACAGCCTCAGGTTTTTAAATTCCTTGGTGCAATTCTACTAATTGAACACTCAAAGCATTAACTTAGCAACAGCTGTGGCAAATAAGGGAGGGTCCTGCAGGGAGGCAAAGCTCTTGAGGTCTGCAGGGTGCTGCTTGGGAAAGAGGCTGCAGGTCTGCAACGGTGAGAGAAAGGCTGAAGAAGAGGGAGCGCTCAGGGGCCGGAAGCAATCCAGGGCACTGGAGGAGCCTGGAAACACAAAGAGGAAAGATGGAGAGCATGAGGTGAGCAGCAAAACAAGTATTGTACTGGAAGGTGTTCGAGAATGGAAATGATGCTTCAAATATGAAATTGTGTCTCTGTGGGCTGGCGTTTGACTGTGAATACCGTAGAGGTTGGCTGGATGGGACAGTTGGTGCCTTTACTACCAGAGCTGCTGTACGTAGATGGGGGTTGATCTTTGGAGCCACTTGGGTGCCTCAGGAAAATGTTTCAGCAAGTTGAGTCCTGCTAAACATGTTGAAACAACACAGAGAAGGCTCTAGTGTCGGGTGGCAACTGCCCTGAAACCCTGGAAGTCAAAACCAACCAAGTGCCAGAAAGAGGAAAGTGTGGGGCAGGTAGAAAATACCTCTGATTGTGAGGATCGTCCTGAAGAGTCAGATCAGCGTTTGTGCTCAGTCAGACCGGGACTTGTCTGCCAGAGAGTTTGGTTTTGCGAAGTGAGAACAATGGAATCAAGCATGCAAAAAATGATTCTTTGTGGAGGGGAATGTTGTAGTCTCTTGACCAAGAGGAAAAGGCGGACGTATGGAGTGTGGACTACACCACTAAAATGGTGGTGGCTTCTATATGCTGCTGAGGTGCTGGGCCATGGTAGAGATGCCAGTTAGCTTGCTGTTACTCGTTTTGGTGCCTTTGTAATTAGAAGTTAGTAGTAACAACAAAGCAGATACAAAGTAGATCTAAGAAATGTCACAATGGAACTGGGGAACTCCTAGGTTTCCCATGAAACTTCTTCTAAAAGGAAAATTTGAAATAACCCAGAGAACAGTAAATCCTAGTAAATGTTTATACACTAAACTTCACTCTCTGATGTGCAGTTCAATCCCCCTCCACTACAGGGCCCTAGGGTGGAACTGGCAATTAATCTACAATTGCTTGGGAGGGAGCAGTTCACAGCTGAAGGGGCTCTGTGGATTATAAATTTAGCAAGCAAAATGGGAAGTCAGAGAACTGGTAATAAAGGAAGTGCCAATAGTTAAAGCTATAATCATCAGAACTCTAGGGCAGATAATCGACACCTATATGGCAATTTTCAATTCAATAAATAAAGCTAACCGAGTTGCCTAACAACGCCATTGAGCTGCGATTACAACTGGCAGCGTTATGTAACTGTGACAACCAGACGAAGCGGAAAAAAAATGAGAGGAAGAGAAATGCATCTATATTTCTAGTCTTAGTTACTGAAGGAGTCTGGGGATGGAGCCCCATATTTGAAAGCTGCAGAGAGAGCGTACTACAATCCATTTCAGAGACTCCTCATAAACACCCCGGGGATCTGCACACACAAAAGAAGAGGATTAGACAAAGGCACTTTTTTTTTCCCCTACCATGACAGTGGCACCAGAACCATGTTGTTTCCATTCTTTAAATAACGCAGTCCAAGTACACTTAAAGAACCTGGAGGCATGGCTAGCCTCGGCTCTAGCCACCAGTGTGGAATCTTGCACTGCAATGTTCACATGCTCAAATTTACCATAGCAACCTCCACATCACATTTAATACACAGAGACATCCCTCCTCTTGCCTGTTTAAAGAGCCCTTGTTAAGTGGTTTTGCTGTATTTTAGATGCCAAGATGTCGGTAAGATTGATGGAAGGGTGCACAATCAAACTTGCAAGGAGAGCCTAGCATCAAGCTCATTATGTAAGAGAATTAGCAAGGCAGTTCTTTTGACATGACAGTCCATTATGGCGCCTGTCAATCATACCTTAGCATATGCTTTTTTTTGTCCTCTTCAGTGATTTTATTAAAAAAAAACTGTTCCATTCCCGTTCATCAATAAGGCAGTGTAACCGCTTTGTGTGCATGCACAGTAGCTGCTACAGATCTAGACGGGCAGCGCTTTCTCCACAGTAATCGCTGGGTGAACATATTATTATGCATGCCTGTGTAATCCTTACTCGTGTGGCTCTTTGTCCCAATTATATGTGCACAGGGGCTTGAATCTGCTATTGCTTCTCATCCATTTAATAGTTTCGGTCCTTTCGTATGAGACAGTGGTGCTTAGACATTTTGGTGCAGAAAGCCTCAGTTTACTGGCTGAGGAAAATCCATCTAGAAGGGCACTTATATTTATTCATTCCCTCTTCAAGAGAGGGAAGAAAAACTTGCACTAAGAGTAGTCTTAAAATGACAGCGATGCCAGAATAATAGCTGTGTCTCTACCACTCTTCCTAAAAATACTTCCATACAGCAAACAGAGCTCAAGGAACTAATGCTGGAAGATGGTTCAGTGTTGTAGTAGTTGGTAAGTGGGGAAATAAAGGTGCAGCGAATCTCAAGTTTCTCACTCTAGTTCCATATGCTTCCTGAAGTCTTCTACAACTGAGCCATCTCCTGTTAGAAAGGAACTGAGATAGAAAGGAACCAGCTTCTGGATTTCTTCATCTCCAAAAGAACATCTGAGAAGGTGGGAGGGGGAACTAGAAGGACAGATTGCCTCTGAAAAATAGAGACGTTCATCTGTAAAGCCACATCCTGACCAGTGTGCTCTTTTGAGAGATGGTAACTGGCAGTAATGCGTGCTAGGGAGCCTGGGAAGTTAACACGTATCAAACAATAGTGCATTCACAAACATAGAACGCGTATTGAGGTAGAATTATATTTCTGTGTTATTTTTAAGAAAAACTCCTCTAAGTTACAAGAAAACTATTGTAAATCGTAACTATATCTGCATTTGATTCACGTGTATATCAAGCAGTGCAGTTGAGACTAGATGTGCACTGTACTACATGTGGCTTTGGTTCATTCATGGTAACGCACAGATAAGCTGGAAAAAGAAGCTTCACTGTTTCACATCCATCTTCTTCTTCAAGTGCCTCTTCTGCCCATGTAAAACCAGAGTCTTCTGGGGCAATATGACAAATAACTACCAACACAAAGCTGCACCAATGGGAAAGCGGTAGCACATCTGTCCTAGTAAAGACGAACTTCCAGAAGGAGGTTAGTTCCCTGGGAAAAACAAAGTTCAACACTATAAAATGCTTTATCTGGGGTATCACTTTTACTGTGAAAGTGGGATTGCACTTTTAAGAGCGCAGTGAGAAAGTAAACATTTGGCAAGTTTTCTTCCTAAAGTAAACATTTTCAGAAAAGTCCCTTAAAACGTTCTCCAGTTTCTCTCCTCTTAGTTTCTCTGGAAAGGAGTGATGTCTATTTAAATAATCTGATCATTAGCCTTGAGTTAATTTATACATATTGCTTGTATTTGTGCTGTTACTTATAATCTTAGATAGAACTGGGGCATCCTGGTATATATACAGCATATAAAATCAGAAAAATTACACCCTCTGCCCCAAGGATCATGCAGACTAAGGCTTCTGCCCTGCAAATTGCTGACTGGGGCAAATGCTTTTGCTCCTACACACTGGCAATGATTTCAAGGGGGTCTTCCAGAGCCCACGGCTCAAGAGACCTTCCAGAAGAACAGGTCTTGTACAATTGATATTGTAAGCACTGGCCCTAGTGTATCTGTGCAAATGGATCGAGCATCATTGACTGCCTTGGTACTGCTGAGATGTGCAGCGGTGTGCAGATGTTTGCTTCTGACCTTCCTAACATTCTTTTCCATTAGAAATAAATAAATGATGCCCTGAAATACCAAACAGGAGTCCATTCACATTATTCTAGCTGGCTGCAGGTTAGCTTATTCCCTTCTGTGTTATCACTCGGTATTCCTTAAATACATACTTACTATTCTTTTTGCAGAGGGGCATATATATATTCAACTGTTAAACAACTTCAAGGATGCTTCATTCGATTATTTCATCCTGACCCAGCCATGCAGTGACTCTTCTCCTGATCTGGTCTGCAATGAAATCAATGGGAAGTGTTCTATTAAATTCCTTTGGCTTCAGATCAGATGCTGCCATTGAAAACCATAATATAAGCAGCCTGGTCTTTGTGATAGCTACCATAATGGCACAGTGTGGTCCCAATCCTGCAGTCTTACTCGGGGAAGATCCTTATTGACTTCAATGAGAGCTCTCCTTAGCTAAAGATTTCACAATCAGTTAATGAGAAGCAATGAGCGTACGCTGCCCTCTCTATTAGATCCTGTGGTCAGACTACTTCTGATAGGCTTCTATAAAGTGATTTTTCTATGGCAATCTGTGCTTGCAGCAGCACCTGTTCTGTTAGTCTCTCAATTCTTCACTTAATAAAACAGCTTGACACTGCAGGTGAAATATTCTGAAATGTTTTAATTAAGTAGCTTGAGCACCGTTTGATTTCTGTCTCCCTAGATGTTTCAGAAATTCCAAACTGCTTGGTTCCGTGACTGCCATCAAACAAGACTTGCATGTATGAAATAGGCTTCTGTAAGAGGAAAAAATGCTGAATTTATATTGGAAAGTTTGTATCAGGCCACTGTAAACAGCGTGTTTGACCAACTCATGATCACTGGGAGATTTGACCGGCATTATTCCTCAGGAGACAAGAATAGTTGTAGAAATCATGGGCCAAATCTAGTTCTGGTTTAGTCAAAACTCTCATTGATCTCAGGACTTTTGGTTCGGGACTCACTTGAGTTTTAGAAAATGAGATAAAAGATCCATGGGAAGAGCAAAAAAAACCCCCTCTGGACAGGTTTAATTATTCATTTTTCAGGTTGTACAAGAATATACATTTCAGCGGGCTCACATTGTACAGAGGCAATCAGAGCTCTGCGTCATAAAAGAACCTCTCGGTCAAAGAAAGAACGAACTACTGAAGTGTTCTGGCCGTATTCGCGTAGCTCAGTTCAGCAGGTCAGTGCTGTGCACCTACCACCTCACAGAGATCAAAGACAGGCCATAAAGCCCAGTGCCAGCAATCTTCCCCAGCCAGCCTGCCCCGCGGGCTGCCCCACCCTTCCCACCGCTCGCTGCGGGACGGAGGAGCTGCAGATAAGGGCTTGTTGTCTGAGGGCAGAGAAATAGGTTCCTCTCAGAATGGACCTGCATTTAGCAGAGGCACAATCTAGCAGGAGTAGCTATTCGCTTGGAGAAGGCTGGTTTATTGGCGTTTATCAGCCTCAGTTGCTGCCTCACAGGGCTGGATTCCAGGCTTCTGAAAAAACGTGAGAAGTAGGCATGTGCGAGGAGGGAGAGCTATCGGATGGCCGTCGTGGCCAGCGGGAACTTTTTTTCAGTCCTGCCAAACTGGTGCAAGTATACCTTTAGCAAAAAGATAAAAGCCAAGTTCTCCTGTTGTAACTCGCCTCCGCAATCTGAAATCTCACAGCGCTTACAGAGGGATGAAGGTGGAACAATCCACCAGCTCGGCAGCAAAGCCACAGAGTACGTTTGTGGAATCCAGGATTGAACATGACTTCGTCTGTATGGAATGAGTTTTAAATACTCTACACATATTTAGAAATCCCAGTTACTGACAAATCTTTAATAATCAGTAAACTGCTGCTGGGGAAAAAAAAAAATACTTATTTTTTTTTTTAATCTGGGATTATGATACAGGTATCTGTGCAGAATTACGCGTATTACGGTTCTGAAGTCTTAAACTGTAGGTTTTTCCCCCTCGCATTAAGCACAGTAAACTAAATGAAGTGTTCTGTGCCTCGTTGTGTCTTTTTCATAGTTTCTGAGCAGAAGCCAATTTAAATAGTTAAAATCCATTTACGGGTAACGCTCCTCACAAACACTGCACCACTGAGACTATTTGTCTTTCTGGACTTGTGTTAGTGCTCACTGCATTAGCAGTTTAATCAGATTTGTTAATGAATAATGTGTCGCTCGCAAAGTATATCTTACGTGCATTAAGGTCTTAATTGTGGAGTTGCCACAAGCCCTGGATAAAAGGCAGCGTGCACTGAAGAAGCCGGGGCAATCCAGATCCCAGCTGGGTTCCTGCTCCCCTCGCTCCTTGGTGTAATTCCCGCTGGCTGGCTCCCAGGTCCCGGTGAGCCCATCCTGCCTGAGCTGAGCTCTGCTGGGTGCTCTGAGCAGGAGGCCCATGCCTTGCCTGCCTCCCACCAGTCCTTGGTAGAGCTGAGCGGAGCAGGGGCAAAAAAAGATGATTTTTCTGTCACAGGGTTTTTTTGTTTGGTTTTTGTTTGGTTTTCTTGGTGACATGAAACAGGGGAGAGTACAGGGATGTTGACTCCGAAAATAACAATTTAACCCCATAGAGTAGTTCCTATATCGCAGATTACTGATGTGTTTTTCCCTGCTGGTACCTTTGCTGTAGCCTTGGAGTCTTTAGCTTAGCACTGTAAGAAATTAACCAAAAATTGGACGTTTTTATGTAGTTTTCAATTAATGTATTCGGTCTTAAGCTGCTTTAGCCTGCTATTTCTTAATGCCCGTTCCTTATTTTAATCTCGAAGTTTCCTTCATGTCTTTTACTGGAGTGGATTTAATGTATTAGTCAAATACCTTTACAGCTGGGCATCACAATTCTACGAACGGGGCAGCCTTTTCTACTAAAGTACAAGCCAGCTTTTACATTCTGACTAACGATCAATCACAGTACTGTGTATGAAACTAGTCATTTAATTGCAACATAGAACAGTGGGACAGAAGTAGGAAGTGAGGTTTTATTTCTCTTTGAAGTTAAACACTCCGTTTCTCATTTTCTTATCATGTTTTCAGTTTCACATGCCTTTGAAATACCGTGATTATATAAAAAATGGTTTGAACATAGAGAACTGTGTGCCAATTTTTTTAAAAAAACTGGAAATACATATAAACATAAGTTGTTTCACATCATATCTGATTTTGTGGGATTTTTGGAATACTGAATCAGAGTTAGGCACTTGTTTAGGGATGTAATGAAATGTAGAATTTATCAAGTAGGAAATCAGATCCTGAATCCAAATATTAGTGATCAATTCCTTCCTCAGTGTGGTTGGTAAAAACTTCTACAATGTTTTTAATATATCTATTTTCCTCCACCGTGGTTTCATTTTTTTCCCAGGGAAGACCAGTATGGTCTCAGGTTGGATTATCTGAAGTGCCTTTCTTAAACCATCTTTTTCAATACTGTGAATGGTAACTTTTGTTGAGTCATTTTGAAACCTGCCCAACTTCAAAGAAGCAGGAGAGATGTTTCTCACTGGGGTGGTTTCATAAGCTATGTCTGCTCTATGCCTCTGCTGTTGGGCTTTGACCCAGCAATCTGAGGAACCCGTGGGCTGTGCCCGCGCCAGAACACGACTGGGCTGAGAGCAGGCAGTATTGAACTATCAAAAGCACCTATGGCCAGTAAGCTGAGCTCAGTGTTTGCTGTCCCTTTCCTCGGGTGACACCTCAAGTGGCTCAGCTGTAAGCAGAGGTGAAGCAGTTTGCAGCTGAGGGACCACTCATGAAAGCCAACACAGATCATAGACTCATAGAATGGTTTGGGCTGGAAGGGCTCTTAAAGATCATCTAGTTATAGCTCGCTGCCATGGGCAGGGACACCTTCCACTAGTCCAGGTTGCTCAAAACTCCATCCAACCTGTCTTTGACCATTTCCAGGGATGGGGCATCCACAGCCTCTCTGGGCAACCTGTTCCAGTGTCTCACCATCCTCTCAGTGAAGAGTTTCTTCCTTACATTTAATCTAAATCTACCCTCTTTCAGTTTAAAGCCATTACCCCTTGTCCTATCACTACCTGCTGTTGTAAAAAAGTCCCTGCCCAGGTTTCTTTTAGGCCCCCTTTATGTACTGAAAGGCTGCAATAAGGTTTCTCCAGACCTTTCTTTTCTCCTGGCTGAACAACCCCAACTCTCTCAGCCTGTCTTCATAGGAGAGGTGCTCCACCCTCTGATCATCTTCATGGGCCTCCTCTGTGAGTCCCTGTGAGGCTGCAGGACAAGATTGCACCATCATCAGAACTTGCACTTACAGATTCACCACAACAGCTGCTGCTGCACATCTTGCTTGGTCAATAAAGCTGAAGGTGAAGATGTCTGTTAGCAGGACCTCCCCCTTCAGCCCCTTCCTTGTCTGTGCTCTGCCCCCTCAACAGCGGAGCTGTTGTCTCCTGGATGCTGAGCACTTTGTGGGAGGCAGCAGCTAATGGTCCTCCACTCCCCGAATGTGATCAGAAACTGTCTACACCCCTCTTCCTCCGGCTGGCTGGGGACACAGCAGTCTCAGGGGAAGGGTGGTGCTGACAGCGGGCACTCCTGGCAATAGCACGAGGTACTTATCCAGGCAGGCTCTCTTAAATGCTCCCTCTGTCTGCGTTCACTCACTTGCTCCTGCCCTTTCCCAGCCGATACTGGGGATTGCCCTGCTCAGGTGGTGCTAATTCAGGCAGAGGGTGCCGGCATGCTAGCCTGGCTCTGTGAAATTCTCTTGGTTTTTTCCCTCTTGTTAAAAATAAAGAAATAAATAAATTACTTTGGGCTCTCCTACAATGGTTTCACAGGTCGGCATTAGCTAGGGGCACAGTAGTAATGTGGCACTATGGTGGCACGGCTGCTTCCCAGGCAGGGCTGGAGCTTGGGCCCCTCCTGCCGCGAGGCTCCACCACCACGCGCCACATCTAGCTGGCGGGGGGCCGCCGCCGGCGTGTCCCCGCGGCAGAGGTGAAGAGCAGCTCTTGCTTGTGCAATCAGGCTCCCACTGCAGCGCTGACGCATTAACAATGTGCTCAGTGAGTGAGGCAGGGCACGGGGCCAGCGCAGACCAGGGTCAAACGCATGCTGCAGACGTCACCGCCACTGACTGCTCTTCTACTAGGCTTTAGTTCCTTCCTGGTTTTATTTATTCCTTGTGGTGAGCACCAGCTGAATGCCTCGTTTTGTCCCTAGCAGGACAGGGCACACCCAGCGAGGAGAAGCAGAAAGTTCAGCGTAGCTCCAGCTAAGCTGGGAGTTACTGTCAATAGTAGCCAGTGGGACTCATTTGACCGGGGAAATATGATGAGTAAAAGTTAAAAGGAGGCAGCAGAGCCAAACCTGTCAGCTATATCCAAAGCAGAGCTAGGTAAATCTGCTGTTCACTGGTTACACCAGCTGCTGTAGGCCCTTCTTCCTCGGTAATGGCACAAAGAAAAACCTGATCTCCTATGTCTGCTGCTGCGGCACTGTATTTTGGTGCTCAGAAGGATGGAAATTGTTGACAGTAGTGTATGAGTGACGGTGATTCCTTTTGTTGCATGTACTTCTTTGATGCTTAGGCATGGGTGGCGTGCCCCAGCATCTCCCGCTGACTCTGAAGCTAACTTCCTTCTGCTTTGGGATTTCTATGCAAGTTTATCTGGCTGCTCTTTCTAATCACTGTAAGGCTTTTATTTAACACCCGTTGCTGTGTCAAACTCTTCTTACCTTCTCCCTTCCAAATACACTCTGTACTTGGGAGCTGCTGAGCACCCCCTGCCCCAAGAAGTGTCACAGCTTGCCCTTCAGGTGATGCCTCTGCAGCCCCCATGGCAGAGAAGACTATTTCAAAACGTTGCTAAGCTGGCACTGTTTATTCTGCAAGCTTCCCTCATAAATCCAGCAGATTTGGAGGAAGTAATTTTTCCATCTTCGGCTCCAGATAACTTCTGACACCATGTAATGTTTTATAAATGCTCAAGAGGCAGGTTTTTCAGGAGAGAAGGCACGCTACCTGCTATAAGTGCACAAGCAGTCAGCTCTGCCTGATTTTACTCTGTTGTTTAGAAACTTCTGAAGTCTTGCTTCAGTAGAACCAGCATTTCACCTTTTTGGTAGACACAGGACACTCTCAGCAGTTCAGCATGATTATCAGCGCAGTCACATCCACACCAAAATGATATGATTTCATTTCTTAATCATGTTCCTGCTTGCACCTGAATACCTCATCCCTAATATTCCTTGGGTAGCTCTGGTATCTTTTTATGTACAGTCCTATTTCCTTTCTGGACACGGTACTGAAATACGACCAGGTGCCAAGCCGTGGTGCCAAGCTATAAAGTGCATATGAAGAGCAGATTAGCTCATCAGCACAGCGACCACTGCTATTGCCAAGAGTCTGCGTACAGGTTACCTTTTTGCGTGGACTGAACTGTGCTATAAACACACAGGAAAGACAAATCCCAGGTCAGCGAGAATACTGTTATATAAATAAAGTCATATTTATTTCTTTGGCCTAAGAATATGTTGTGACTAAAACATTGAGGGAGATCAAAGAGGGGAAAAAACCCCTAAATAAACCAGTAATAATTGGTGAGTCCAGCTTCCCTCTTATAAACTGGTCAAATGGGACAGACAAAACAAGTTCTTAAGCCCTTTAGTAATCACAATTGAAATAACTAGTTGCAGAGCACACAAGAGGGGCGGCTATTCTTAGCTCTGTCCTAACTAAGATAGACAAGTGGGCTAAGGATGTAGCTACAGCTGAACTGCTAAGCAGCAGTGGGTGCAGTGCGTGGTGCAGTATTTTGTTTGAAAATGAAGCTTTGTCTTTCATTGAGAACACATGGAAATATCTGAGGAAAAACCGGTTTTTAGAATTCTTTAGGAAATGGGCAGATTAGATCTGAGAGAATAGTGAGATGTAAAATAATGAATGTAAGGTACATTCAGAAGGGTACATCATGGAATTATCAAGACACCTTTCATCATAACAAAGTTAAAAGCCATGCAAGATATGGAAAGATATTTTTCTTTCAAGCTGTGGATTTGTTATGTTCTCCCCGCTTTTTCTGGCCTGTTGTTCCCAGTCAGAGGAGCGGGAGCCTCTCCTCCATGCGCTTGCAATGCTGGGTCTTGCTTGCACAAGACCACCAGTGGGTAAAGTTGCTCGGACTTTGTACCCACAAACGTAAAGCGTTGGTTTTTCAGCCCACGTGTAATGGGTGGAACAAAATCTTGAGACCTTTCTAGTATTCAAGAAAGGACAATTAAATGCCCAGAAACAGGTCATGAGCTTATCTACAGTGATATTAACTAGGATAAAAATCTTCAGTGATTTAAATGCTTATGATTCACAGCATCTGTAGGTACTGACTGATGAGACTTCAGGAAGTCTTTCCCTTTAGGGCAGGCTTTTCCCTGATCAGCCATCACAGGCACACTTCCTCTGGTCCACGATACCGGACTACAGGGACAGCTAGTGTGATCCAGCTCCCATCTTCCTGCAAGGTGAAGCCTGTGCCCCTCAATCCCTGTTCCTGACACGCCTACTGCTAACGTGGAGCCCATTTGGGGGTTTCATCAGGCAATATGGGTTTTTCCACTTCTTTCTTTTTCCCCGTTTTAAGCTCCTGCCCAGGTAACCTCATCGAAAAACTTCCAGAATTACTGAGTGGATTTATTGTTGATCTGATATGGCACCCAGTTAGCCAGGTACTGGTGTGAGCAAGGAGTGTCTGCGTACATGTATGTTGCTATTAAAGGTGGGGCGGTGGGCTATACAGAATATAATTTCAAGAGGAGTTCAAGTTAGCCTGGAAAAAAAAATTACCTTGGCTGTATTGGGAAATTACTTAGTATTATCTACTTTGGACAGGGTCTTGCTTCTGTAGTTGTCACCTGCCTTACTTCAAGACCAGCAGAAACTGCAGGTGGGACTGGCAGGACAGCAGGAGTGATTGTGGACCTGTCGTCTCCTGCCACAAAAGAGAGGAGACCTGTGAGGCGGCTGCTTCTATGCTATGTATGGCTACGTTTGTAGGAGAACAGAGGGTTGACCGGTGTAAGCAAGTAGCAGGGACCAGCAGCTGGTGTGGGTGCCTACATCTTCCACTTCTAAGGGGCAGCTTCGTACACTGATTGAAGGAGCTCAACAGTCGCAGCAGTAACGTGATCTGTAACGAGTTTCCTGTACCATGAAGGCATTAAAAGTTGAAATCAGCTCCCTTTTGTGTTGACAGATCTTTATGATCCTCTCACTGGAAATACTGAAGTCTGCAGTTAAAACGGAAATGTGTTTAAGAAGTATGCTTTTGTCTCTATTTTCTTTGGCTAGAGGCTGAAGTGAGTACAGTGTGCAAGTGTGATGCAATAAAAGAGGCTTCAAGAAAGAAAAGAGCATGAGATGTGTATGTTACAGATGTAAATATCACTAGCAGAGCTGCACTGCAGAATAAATTGAAAGGTTTATAATGGGTTTCTGTCAAGAGGTTGCATAATTGTTAGAAAGGCGATACATGGTTCAAATTCACGGTTCAAGTCTAGAAACGGCAGCAGATGGAAAAGTATTGATTTATGTTAGTGACAGTAGAAAAATAAAGGAAATAATTGAGCTTCCACAGCTAGTTTCATGCTAAAAGAACAGTGTTCATGTTCCAGTTGCTTGCTGCTACTGGGTGTCAGGGTCACTACAGTAGAGATGCCTGTATTTCAAGCACTGATTTGCATCTTTGAGCTTTGAGGGACAAATAATTTAATTTTAGCAGCCATCAACAGTGAATTTAATGGCATTATCCTATATTCAACTAGTGCTACTGGAAGCAGAATTTTATCTTAATAGGAAACAAAACAAACATACAAATAAAAATAGCTGTATTTCTACCAGATTATCTCTGGTAGCACAATTCTACTCAGCACTGGAGAATGGGGAGGATGCCAGTGATGAAACTATAACCTTCTCTATGCTGATCAGTCTATACTGATTGACCCTGGATGACTTGTGTGATCTTGTGATCAGTGCTCAGTCTGCACTACTGGAATGGAGTTTACGTGAAATGGAGAATCACTGGAACAGAGCATCCCAAGTGGCCCTTTGTTCCCAGTTAAAATCATTAATGAGATTGGAAAGGCACAGAAATCACTTCCACTTGGCTTTATCCCCATACTGAGAGATTTTTTTTTTTTCTGGTCTCTTAAAGCAAAATCTCTTCCTTTGTGCCACTTGTACAAGATCTGGCTTTCTAACTTAGGATTTGTCGGTTACCTATATGGAGGATGCATCTAGACTGCACGGTTTAGGAGAGTTCCCAGGGGGTTTGAGTTCCCCGGTCACCCAAATTGGTTCCCTCCTGCCCAGGCAGACAGGTTCTTTCCTATGAAATCAGGAGACCCAGAAGTGGGTTTCTGGGTCTCCCCTTGACACAGGCAAGCAAGACTGCTGAGGCAGGAATCTGAAATGGGAATGTGCTCCTGTATCTTCTAGGATACGTATCTTCCACCTGAGCCTGTACGCATTGAAGGTGAAGAGCTGCATGCACATCACCCAGTTCTCTCCACTCATTTCTCATCTCTTTTCTGAGCAGAAATGCTGAGCTGAAGCAGGACGGGTTCTAGTTTAGCTGCATCTCCCACAGGATGTTGTGCTGCCCTCTGTTTCTTGGAGTTTGGACAGAATTCATCTTGCTTAAATGCAGCTTCTCTTGCGAGTGTAGCTGCATGGAGAGATGTACCTGAAAGTAAGTCTTGATGTAATTTAGTCCTGGACCAATAAAGGTAAATTAGGATTAGGACTTTAAATGTGATTCAAAAATTACTCAGGAGTCAACTAAGGCTGTGAGTCTTGTTGTACAGAACTATGTATTTTCATCAGCCTTCTTTGCACGCTTAGCTGGTCAGATGCTAACTCCTCTAGCTGAATTTACACTACAGGCAGGTATCTTTCTGACAGAAGTAGCCATAAGTCCACATTGGCAGAGTGAAGCCTGAAGGACCTTGCTTGTATTCCTTTGGAAAGATCAGGTGTGCCTAGTTTTGAGGTTGCAGCTGACACATCCTGCCTTTTTCCACCAGTCCATCTGCCCCAGTAAGTGACAATGCAAAGCAACAAAGATGAGTGGGTTTTGTGGGGAGACCTAGGCTTCTTCCTAAAGGAGTACTAATACTGGCTGCTGCAAGAGCAGATGGGATTTGTAGGAACCCCAAGCTCCATCTGTTCACAATAGACTTGATGAGCCCAAGATCCAGGGCACAGCTGAATGCAATGGATAGCCCAGCACTGTCAGCTGGAGGTGAGGAACAAGTGGGTCAGAGCAGCGAGATTAGAAAACAGACGGCAAAGGCTTCTTTCTCCAGAAAATGGCAGAAAACACTTTTCAGTGCTGTTGAAATAAACCTGTAGTAGAACCAAAAGTCTAGCAAGGCCACCTTCTAAATACAACTGGCTATCCTTCGAACAGCCTTATCTTGCCTTCTCAGTTGCCTACAGTTGTGGCTGCACTGAACAGATCAGCTCGCCGACTGCAGCGTACAACCTTTTACTTAGTGGGTGGAGCTGGCACAGCAGCATTTGTAACCTCAGAAGCTTGAATAACCCAGTTTCTAAAATCATCGTACTCGCCAGCCTATGCAAAGAACATATAATTAGAGCAGCCTCGACTATTTCTGTTGAAACAGCTCTTGCAGCTTCTTGTTAGTTTTGATAACAGGAATGTTGCTGCTTCTGCACTAATTGCTCTAACAATCTTCTGAGGGCTCAATCCTGCCGTTAGTACGTACAGTTCCTGCTGAGCACGCTGCTCTTACAACTAGGGGACTGTCAGCCCTGGCAAACACAGGGAGTAGTGCTGGCTCATCTTCTGCAAGTTTTCCTTGCCTAGGAGATAGTAAAGAACTCATCACTTGTTATCGATACACTTCTTCTCTGTAAGCTGCTCAGCTAAAGGTGTTTGCTTCCATCCAGATCTCCACAGCTAACTTCTATCAGTGTTCATGAGCTCAGCTGTGACTTTCTGGAGCAGTCTTTCTCTACTCCAAAAAAACCAACCCCCCTGGGTAAATGATGCGTTTGCCTAAGGTGGCATCCCTTTGCTGATTAACTCACTACTTCATATGGGGAGAAGATGCTAAAGCTACCTCAACTCTCTCTTACCTTTGGCAAGTTTACCATTCTCCAGGATGGGAAAGCTAATGCCTTGTGATTCTCCATTAATTCCCACCTGATTTCCTCTTCTGGAGTTCCAGGGCAGTTTTCCTTTCCATGGCATAAATTCCTAGGACTGCTCAGCCTCAGATGAGGCCACATCTGCAAGTGAGCTTGTTCCCTTGGCTGTATCATCTTGCCAGAGCAATCTCAAACTCAAGCTGTGCGTGCACAGAAGACAAAATCAACTATGTATCCTGAAATGCCCAGGATCATCAGAACTTTCCACACAAAAGGTAAAGCTTCCCCTGTAGAGCCTCAGCTGATGGAGGTGGGGTCAGGCTAACTCCTCATCAAGCCAAGACCTTGCCCATGTTACATAGGTTAGAGTGGTGTATTTGAAATACTTTAACACAAATTTATCAGTCACTGCCTCTGGGGAATGTGCCTGATACGTTGCAATCATCTGGATATTTTAACAGAGTTTCAATAGACTTGTGTCAAAATCATTTTGCCATCATCTTGACATAGTAATGTAGTCTCCAGTGACTGCAGTGACATTATTTTGCCATCATCTTGATATAATCTATTACAGCATTGTGGTCCCCATGCTCTGGCATTGCTGAGTGCTTTGCCTCATTATATTATTTTCATAAGCTTGCTCTGAAATTAGTGCAAAATAGCTGTGGTTTTCGTAGCAAGTTACATGCTCGGGGAGAGTTCCCTGAAATCAGAAAAGATATTTCAAGTATACTGTTCTGCTATTTTAAGAACACTCCAGATTTTTAACATTTTCCCTTTAAATGACCAAAATGTTTAATTCATACAAAACTGCCAGAAAAATGTTCACTTAGGAGGTAAATGATGTTTTACTCAGAGTTTGGCAGGAGTACTGAAAACTGGTTCCAAATTATGCTTTGTTCAATTCTCCATCATTAAAAGCAACATAAATTTACTTAATCTTTTTTGGGGTGTACACTGGAGCAAACGTTGCTTATTGCAGCCTGAAATAGCCGCAGCATTCTTACGTGTGTGCTCCAATGACTCCTATGTTTGGTATCCTGCTTCTTTTGAAGAAGCTCAGTCCTTGACTATATCGTTTTAAGTCTTGATCACAAACATATCCCAAGTACCTTTACAGGCACAAATAATTTTGGAAATGGATGGTCTTGCCTTGGACAGGGAAAAGCTTGAGTTTGAGCTTAGCCTGGCCAGGTTTAGCTAAAGCCATCTTAAACTCAGCCATTTTTTGTGGTTAAGACAAACAGCTTCTTCAATGGGATCATTCATGGGAGTGTGAAGTACGCACGTAAGTACTTGGAGAATCCAAGAGTGCAGGAGACAGGTGAGGAGATTCCCTCTGACTTTAATGGCTTTAAAATGGCTTCAGTAGCTTTACACCAGGCCCTTGGAGAGCTTCTACCTGTTAATATTTGTAGAAACAGGAAGAAATGTTAAGCTTGATGCATCAGTCAGTGCACGGCGGTAAGCCTCTGGCAAGCCAGAAAGTATTGGAGTTTGAAACTTAAGTACGGAAAATGCTGTCCGCGGTGTTTCAGCTCTCTGTAAACAGCCGGAGCCGGGAGGTACCGCTCCGACATAACTGGAGAGCCAGCTGACACAGGACCTGGTGCTAAATAGCAGTTCAGATTTTGCAACCCTTTTGTAAACTGTTGTAGGGTCTCTGCTTCTTAGCACCCTGCCTTGGGGTTCTCATGTCTCTGTTCCACTGGGCTCCTTTTCACCTCTTCAGTCAATCACATTTTCTAAAGAAAACAGCAGTTAAAAAATGGTATCCCATGAAGGCATTAATCCTTTTTTTCGTGTCTTCGTAGGAGGCCATCAGATTAGAAACATGAAGTTGGAAAAAAATAAGTTTGATTATTTCTTAATCAGGAGAAAAATAGCTGAGGTTTCTTTTTCTTTTTTTTTTTTTTTTTTTGCTATTGATGTTACCCTCTACAAAAGTACACACATAGCAGGAGTTTTAAAGTTTCAGCTTTAAAAGTATGTTGTCTCGCATTCCAGTACTGATCCTTGCAGTATTGTCTCTTGGTTGGCTGCCCTTTCATTTCTCTTCAATTACAGCTCCCTCAAAAGCTGTATAGAAAAAGATGCAGAAGAATAACACAGGCCATTATTCTAGGCTTTCAGTGGTGATAGACTCCACTATAGCAGACATTCAAATAATGACTGAACTATCACTTCCCTCAGAAGCCCTTCGAACAAAACACCACCACCAAAATTCAGGGAGTTAGTTCATGTTTAACTGTCACATGTTATGGGATGATACGGAATCACTTTTTATTCAAAACCAGAATTACCTCATGGTTCTGTTGGCTATATTAAATCTTCATTAGTCCAAAAATGAGACTGAAATCAGGCCATTCATACACTGACATCTGCTGAGCTTGCAGATGAATAAAACTTTGTGCTTCTCTCCTACGGTCAGTGGGTTGGCAAACAAATAATTATTTTCTGTTTCTATTTTGTTCATACAAAGCCACCAAATCTTGGTGCAAATACACGCAATAGTAAATCTCCCATTGTCTCTGACAGAGCGATGCCTGGGTCCATCTATATGCCAGTTGTTAAGCCTGTCCTGAAAAAAGCTGCCCAGTAACCCTGTTAGGACGCCAACAATCATAAATGTGGTCTATTTTATGGGGCGTGCTGGAAAACTACTTGTGCTAGGGAAAAAGTTACGGACAGAAGCAGCCGCTGTCCCGGGGATGAGAAAGCAGGCATGTCCATTAGCAATTCCTTTGTCAGGAGAAGGAGCAGCTTATCTTCATAATGCAGCCCAGAGAAGTCTGAATAACTATCAGGAAAACAGGCGAGTAGCTGCTACTATAAGCTGAGTGGGAGGAGGAGAATGGGGAGCAGGTCGCTGGGACGCTCCTCTTCTGTAGGAAGGGAGAGGGGAGTTAGATAAAATGAAAATAGGGTCAGTGTCAAAATGAGGATGTTTAATTAAGAGGCAGCAGCGGTGGAGTGAGCAGGGACAGGAGAAAGCGGGGCAGAAGATCACACAAGATAAAGGAACTGTGGGGAAATAACAAAGCCAAAAAGCTCAAGGGTCATCTTCTAATTCTCTGTTTTTTTAACAAGGAGAAACGTTACTTCTGGAAAAGACTGCGTGCAATACGTCGGCAGTCGTGTGGGTAGGAGGTAGGAGATGCAGGAGGAAAGTCTGAGAGGGTTTCATTGATCCTCAGCGAGCGGCGTGGACCCTGGGGAAAGGGACACGGCTGTTGGAGGGAGGAGAGGCTTTGTGCGAGGAACACTTCTTGCATTTCAGTGTAGGTGAACAATAGTGAGTTTTCAAGGTGGGGACAGGCAGGTAGAGAGCCCCTTTTCCCCAAAGGCAGAGAATGGCTTTTGTGAGCCGATGTGCTGAAGCTGGTGCGATGAGGTACGTGAGGAAAAGCTCAGCGTGAAGGGAAAAGGGCTTTTGCTCTGGGCCCCCAGGCTGAAGCACAGCACAGTGTTTAAAATGCTTCTGCCAGGCTCTGCTCGCATCTTTCATTTGAAAACAATGAATATAGTTATTTCTAATTTATTGTAGGATTCTCAGAGCTGGCAGATCACCAGCGTTGTTTCTTCTCTCCGTGGATTAACCCAGCCAGCTCTCTCGGTACTTCCCTGAGCTGATGCTGCCAGTGTTGTTGTTTTGAATCCCGCAGCACCGGCTAAGTCAATCAATCAATCACCTCAATCAGTGCTGGCGCTGAGACACAAAATAACACGGAGAAAACCCCGCTCTGTAACGCCGCAAAGGGCTGGGTGGTGCTGTGAAATCAAGAGCAGGCACATCCCGCCAGTGGCTACACCAGCTCCTCGTTCCGTGCTGTGGGTATGTGTGTGCGTGCACACGTGTTGCTTTTGGCTTTCCTGCCACAAGTTTGAGAAACTTGGCCTGATATGCCAGAAAAATCACCGACAGAAACAACAAAATACTTAATGCATCTTCTTTATGCCTCATATCCAGGCTAAGCAGAATGGGGGAAGGATTGGTGATTAAATAGCTAGCCTGACATATTCTTAACACATGTTTTATTAGCATGTGCTAAGTGTTATTAATTGAGTGAAATACATTGTGTAACAGAACGCACTTCCTTCACAACAACCGCCCTAAGAAATATATCAGTGCTCGTGCAGGAGGGGAGTGCAAGAATGCTTGTACTCTTTTCCTCTTCATTTACCAGCAGAAGAGCTCTGCTGCCTTCTGATCCCCCCCAATGTTGTTATTATTGCAGCAATGTAATGTCAACTCACACTGTGTAAGTTGAGAGACATTAACTTTCTCATTTTTCGGGAGCTGTGGCTTTCTGCAGCACCGCGGCTTCAATGGGCAGAGATAAAGTTTGTCTGGGACTTCTGTGGGTGGTAGGAACATGCATATCTTTGTGACGGTGAACTTGAAGTGATCAAGATTCTAGAGACAATTTTAAGGGAAAGATTCAACAACTGTATCACTTAGTGTGTTCTACACGTGGCTATGTCTAGGTTTAAATGCATTCATCACAGGGGTAAATTCTTGGCTAGGGGCCAATGATGCAATGTCTCCACTTCACATGTGCATTGCCTACAGATCGTGCAGACGCTCCTGAGCACGGTGGGAAGCACAGTTGTAGGACATGATCTGCCACATCTCCTGGGCTTCAGCATTTATGGGTTTTCATGACAGTGTTCAGAACTTTCTCTTGCCCTTTGAAATGAATTCTTAGCTGGAGCACGGATTGCTGGTCACATTTTCTCCCAGCAGTTAAATCTCCTCTGGGAACGTGGAGCAGAACGATGCGTTGAGCAAAGCCCCTCTGTGGCCTTCAGAAGCACGTCTATGCTGAGCGCACTGCCACAGGTACCAACACTAGATGGTAAAAACTTGGACAGTTGCACTGCAACTTAGTAGGGGAAAAGCTGCCGGTTTAGCCCCCAGTTCAATAAAGCATTGAAAAGTATGTTCAAGTACAGAAATGCCTGGAGGAGAGATCACCTCTCTGCTTGAGGTGAAGCACCTGCCTCAGCACACTGCTGAGCCTGGGACTCTGGGGGGGCTGGGATGGGGATCGCTGGGGTATTGTGCCATACCAGCATCCAGGCAAGGCTTCCACTTCAGAGAGAATTATCTTTTCAAACTGGGGGAAAATAGTTCTAGTAAAGTGAAGTGGATTTTGAGAGGTCATCCAAGTCCATCTGCAAATTTAAAAGCATAATTTCTGGTAAGTGTAAGTCTTGCATACTCTTGAAAACTTGCAAGGAGGTACCTCTGCAACCTCCCCAGGCGATCTTTTCCAGTGCTTAACTAGCCGTATTATTACCAAGTGTTTCCTAATGTTTAACCTAAATTTCCTGTGCTCCTGTTTAACCCAATACTTCTTATCCTATCCACAGTGGCAAGAAAGACTACTTACTCCTTTTCTCTTTGTGTGCATATGTATTACATAGTCCTTCTCAGCCTTTGCTGCAGACTATATGAGAACATCCCTTGCAGGTCTCCTTGCAGCTTGTCTGTCCTAGACCTCTGGCTGCTCCCACTGCTCTCTGCTAGATCTTTTCTCTTTGGTATCTTTTTTGGAAGCTGAAGTGTGTTGCCCCGAACTGGATACACTGCTCCAACTGTCAAAATGGTGTTGAATTCTAAGCAAACATCCTCAGACTAGCCTGCTATCGTCCGTGCAGCCCTTCTCGGTTTTGCTGTGTGCAGAAAGTAAGTCACTCTGTTCTCACAAAGAGGACTGCAGTGGAAGTATTTCACAGAAGCAAATCCAGGGCAGATGCCTGCAGAAATGTACTTAACAACATCCTTCCAGTTTGACAGAGAATTTTGTAGGTGGAGGGAGACCATATTTTTCCTAGCTCACTTATGACCATGAGGAGGCTGATACTGGAAAGCTTTAATAAAGTTGAGATTTATCTGCTGTTTCTCCCCTATTCCCACTGAAGGAAATTAAATTGGTTTAACAAATCTGTGTTTTTGACAAAGCCATGCTAGCTGTTACTCATCTCCTTGTTATTTCCTGAGTGGTTACAAATAATTTGATTGTTTCTGTATTTTTCCAAAAACTGACCTTCACTCACTGCTCTTTAATTCCCCATTAGAATCTTTTCCCTCCCTGTGAGGAAATGCACTATGTGCCATTTTTTTTGTCTTCTGGATATTCACCCATCTTCCATAAGCTGTCAAAAATAACCACTAATGGATCTGAGATTTCTTCGGACACTCCAGTAGGATACCTTAGGATGAATTGTATCTGACCCAGCCAATTCGAAAGACCTAATTTATCTAAGTACTATTTAATCTGTTCTTTCCCTGTTTTCACTTGTATTTCTACCCCTTTGTCACTAGTGCTGTTTCCTGCCTGATCTCATTTGACCTTTTTTGTAAAGATTGCAGCAAAAAAAGCTTTAAGCACTCAACCTTTTCAGCACCACCAGTCAATAACTTTCTCTGTCATGTTCAATAGCAGGCCAACACTTTTTCCTCCTATTCCTCTCATTACGAAGTATGTTTGCAGCATGTTTTCTTGTTATCCTTTCTGCACTGATGCGTTCCCTGTTCTCACTTGACCTTCCTGATTTGGGCCCTACACTCTCTCTTTTCTTTCATCCTGGTCTTCAGTAATCTGACCTAGGTTCAACTTGCTACATACACACTTCTGGTGTTTGAAGGTCAGAGAGGAGTTCATGATTTAGCTAAGGTGGTTTCTTACAACACTTCTAATGGTTTTGCTGCTTTGGGATAATTTGCGCTTGTGCCCTTAATAGAACGATTTTAAGGAACTGTCAACTACTCCGAGCTTGTTCCCTATGAGCTATTACTAACTAACTCTCTGAGTTTATTTAAGCTGGCTTTTGTCAAGTCTGTTGTTCATATTTTGCTGGTCCTTTTCCCTTCCAGGAGCAGTGAGTTTTCTCATTCCATGATCACTATCACTCAAATTGCCTTCTATTTTCGTATTTCTAAAGCTGTTTCTTCTGACTCTCAAAATCAAGAGTAAGGAACCTTCCCTTAAGTTGCTTCTTCAGCCTTGGTAGCAAGACGTTGGCAGCATGGAGTTTGTGTCCTGTGATCCCCTGTGTCCCAGCAGGTATCTCTATCAGCCTCCCTGCCATGTGCCTCCATCGTCTTCAAGCCCGGTGCGCTGGATGTAGGATTCATCCTGCTGCCCTCCAAAAGAAGTACCTCTGCCCATCTGTTCTTCGTGGCTTTACTCTAGGACCCCACGCCCCCCCCCATCATGACAGCACCTGTGTTCATTCCCCATAGTTATTATTAGCTAGGGATTTTCAACTGGTTCATCGCTTTCCAGATTTTACGCTGTGGAGTGAACGTGTCTATGGACAGCCCTTCACCCCTCTTCTCCCTGAACAAACTGTACTATCTGTATTAATATTCCAGTCATGTCAATTATCCCAGCAAGTTTCTTCTGCCAACTAATTCATAATTTTGAGCACGTATTAAAACTTCCAAGTCCTCCTGTTTGCGATTTACTTTTTGTGATTGCACCCAGCATACATCATGAGTAACTCTGTGAAGTCAGCGGGTCGTGTTTTTCTGTCGTTTACATGAGTGTCAATCCAAATTCTACTGATAGGCAAGAAGTTATTTCAGATTTACTTGCGTGAGGGTAAAGGAAGAATTTGGCCCATTGAAATGAATTCTGTGTGAAATAGGTCTAGGCCAGGAGGATTAAGCATGTTTCCCTAATTGCTAGATGTGTTATATTGTGTGTAATCAGTGTAGTGGCAATAAACCAGGATTGCCACACCCAGAATATTTCATCACCGAGCTTTTTGGATCCTATAATTGTCCTTCCCTTGTTACTGTGCTCACATTAATAAGGCGCAGAGTTTACATAATTGGGAAAACAAATTTAAAAAGTGAAAAAAGAGAACTCTGGCTGAGGTACGCATCCAAGCAGAGCATGTCGTTAGTTTGTGCTACAGCAAAGCAGCAGAACGTGAGGTAGAAAAAGTTGCCTTTTGAGGTTTTATTACTTTTACTTTGTGATGACTGGCTTCGAGCCCACACATTTCTTGAATACACAATAGGGAGTTGGGCAAGACTGCAGAAATAAATTTTATTAACACACAATCACCGCAGCACCAGACAGAATAATCTCCTTTAGTCTCCTCTAGCTGGCAGTCCTCTTTGTACCAGGTCAAGTCAATTAGCAGTATAATGTACGACAGGTTTTATTTAAAAAGGGTTTAATTAAAGTTTTGTTACAAAGCTCATACAAACTAACAATCTGTCTTTTAGGGATATGTATTATCTAGAAATTGATTTTAACTTAAACACTAATTTATAGACTGTCCCCTTTAATAAGTGTAATTCCTCGGAAGATATTAAGGTCCTCCTGCCCCAAATAAATTCAGGTCCTGATTCAGCAAAACACGTAATTACGAAGGGCTTCAATGAAGCCACTCAAGCACTAAAAGCTGAAGGTGTGCTTCCACACTTTGCTGAATTGGGGCCTTACTCTATAACCACTGCCCTGCTTACACACATGGTTCAATTCAGCCAGGTCTTTACTGAGGAAGACGTTTAAAAGAATTAGCGATGTCTTTAAAACATCTCATACAGGCCATTAAAGGTGGGAACGTGCCCTTCTGCTAGATATACATGGTTTTTCCACTAGTCCTGGCATCTTCTCAGTTCTTACACCTAAATACAGTGATTTACCTGTGAAGCTATTTTTCAGAAAGAATATTGACCCCACGATCCGTTTTTTTTTTTGTTTTTTTTTGTTTTTTTTTTTCCCTGTCCACAAGAGAGCAAAAGCTGGCTCCCCTGCAGATGTAGCTAAGCATAGCTGCATTAACTTACATGGAACTAAGTCAGTTTATGCCAACTGAGGATTGCACCCCAAAAGTTTGTTTAAGTTGATTTTTGTACTGAAAACTAGCTATGTTATTCTACCGATAGCTAACTGCAAACTTTCACCCTGTCCTAATCCCTACAGAATAATAATACCCCTAAAAGCTGAAGAATATATCATATTTCAGGATAACTTAGCATTCATCATTGTATTTGACTTTTTTTTCTTTACTCACAAGCTATATAATTTAGAACAAGAAATGGGTGGACAGACAGGATTTCTGTGCAGAAAAGAACTCGGGTGTTTTTGTGGCTCTCTCCTGGGCAGTGTGGTTATAGGACATCAAAACCTGTGCATAATGAATTTGCTCAAGGGCCAGGGAGGCAGGCAAACTGGGTTCTGTAGTCAGCCCCAGAGGCACCACGGAACTTGCTACACGTTTATAGCATGGGCAGGAGCCAGAAACGACAGACCCTGCTGGGGCAGCCAAAATGGGTAGGTCAGATGTTCTCTCCATGCTGTGAGCAGTGCTGGGAAAGACCCAGCAGCACCCGTTTCGTCGGCTTAGAGCCGTGAATCCACAACAATGGCCAGAGACACCAAGAAGTGTTTGAAGGCATCTGTCTTCTCTTCACAGCGTATTTGGGAAAGTTGTGCCTTTTTGTTGTAATGTTTATTACCAAAGCAAAACCCCCACACTTTTTAAATCTTTTGAGACACATGGAACAGCGGGCCAGCATTTGCTTTGATTAATCTCCAATCTGGTTCTGCTGTGTTCTTCCCCATGGTATAAATCTAGACTGCAGCTGGTAGGGGGTTGTATGCTTAAAAAAAAAAAAAAGAAGTCTCAGCACCAAAACATTCAAAGTAGCAAGCTCGTGTTGCCCAATTCTAAATCTGAATAGTCTGAAAACCAAAACATAATTCTAGGACTCCTTTTCCTGCTGCCTTCTGCCTGAGCCCCCCAGAGGTGAGGCAGGGAAGGCAGGTCTGCGTTAGAAATGTGTGCCAAAAGAGTGAGATGGGGGACGAGAGGGAGGCAGAAACAAGTGACTTCAGAAAACCTATAGAAAGGAATAGAGAAGAACTCGAATAGAGAAATAAATTCTGTGGGACAAGTCCTGCTCTGATGGCTACCCACAGACCCCTTGATTTCAGTGAGGGCCCTGACGCTGTCAGCTGCTCCAGCTATTGTGTCTCGATGGCCTTACTCGTTTCAGCGTGGCTGTTGGGTGGAGATGCCTGGCCCTAATATACATCACAGGCTGCCTGCTAGCTAGAAGAACAGGCTTGCTCATTTAAAATTGAATCAGGCTTTGCGCTTATGTTTGCAATAGAGAAATGTAAGAGATGAAATAGCTTGCAAAAAAAAAAAGTCTTAAGCAATCTGCTAGATCCTCAAATCAAACTCCTCGAGATTTGTCCAGTTAATGCATGTTAAATGCATGCCGGCCATACTTTACAAAAACAGAAGTCCCTACGATGCGTTCTGCGAGCCGTAGCACACAACAGGGCGTGGGGATCTGCTGGAGTAACCGTCAGGCTCCGGTGTGCTGGGAGGCACAGGACATGGCCCGTGCTCCTGCTGGAGGCTGTGAGGCTGGGGGAGATCTGACCCACGCGGTTAAACAGAAATATTTTCACCAACTGGATTTCTTGTTGGCCAGTCAAGAGTGTATGGGGTGGTTTTACTTGGTTTTGCAAGTGTAAGTCGATGCGTGACCATGTTGTTCGCAATCTATGGGATTAAGGGACAGACGAGTACTTGAGGGCTCAGGGACTTTTTTCCTGGCTCTGTGTAGATCCACACACAAGTGTGTGCGAGAGGCGGTGGAACGGCTGCGTTTGGGTGGGTGCAAACTCTTATAGCCCTGACGGAAGGTCGTGGCTGCTGGGATGTGGCCGTGCGAGAGGCAGGGTGTCAGCGATCAGCTGCGGGGTAAGCTGCTGTCTGATGCTGCGCGCTAGCCGGGGCCAGGTGACTAAGCCTTCAGGTACAAGGTTAATTTTTAAGGTCCCACAGACTTCACAAAGACACTTGCAGGTTTAAAGCTGTGTGGGTTTGGGGACAAATTGGTCAGCGGTTTAGGAGTCCAAGCCCAGAACTGTAAAGCAGCACAAACCCAGGTCTCCGTGTGCCACAGCATCACCCCACTCTTTCATCCACCCTTTCCTTCCCTCCCCTCCAGAAACAGTCTCACCCAATTTTATTGTACTGTAATGGAAAATAGGAACCAGAACGCACTTGGGCCTCCCTTACCAAAATTTTTTAGTGTCTAAGTAGGTCCCGCAGAACTTCTCACCGTGTGATTTTGTTGCTCTCAGTCAAAGTACCCATATGGGATAAAATACAAACAGCATTAATCCTAAAAGACAAAGTACAGCAGAAGAAAGAGCTGCAATGAGAATTAGAATATCTGCAAATAAATTTAGCTAGCATCCCCCGTCCTTTTAACATTTGGAGTGATCTTCCTCTGGAAAAAAAATAAATTAAGGTCAACACACAAACTTCCTCTGCTTCCTGGAATTCTTACATATTTTCACTATGATAACATGATTTGTGCGTGTGTAAATGCAAGGGGAGAGGCAGCCGAAAGCTGGCGGAGAGCCCCCCTCCCCCTCGGTCCTGGGAGAATGCCTGAAGCATGAGCTCAGCTGTTCGGGCTCCATGCATGGTGTCATACACTTCCACAAGCAAATTCACAGTGACATGAAGAAAGGAAGATCTGGGGCCCTGGTCTCCAAAGTGTTCACAGTGTCCGCGAGACAGCTCCTGCATAAAGGGCTGTTTATTTGTGGAATTATCAAATTGTTACTCGTGGCGGGGCTTGAAAATATCTGAGCAGTCCCGGCGTTTTCTTTGGTATGGTCACAAAAATGTGGGTTTTTTCCTACGTTAGTTTTCTCGGACAGAAACCCAGGTCTTTGCGTTTCTGCTTCTCCCCCCTCCTCCCTCCTATATAAATACCCTTGAAAAAGAGGGAGCCCACAATTAGCCATTAATTAAGCCCTTTACAGGTTTAAAATAAATAGTTGATGAAAGCTTAGGAAGAGGATCTCAGCACAAAGCGGGTCTGTACGACATGGTGTGCTTCTGAGCAACAGAATTTAAATGATTTGCATATGGCCACCTAAATATTTAATGGTTTTGCAGTTTAGGAAAGCAGGCTTAAAACTCAGCTGTGCGGTCTGTGATCTTATCTGGCTCCGCCGGCTGTGTTGGGTCGAACGCATTGTTATTTTTAGGGCCCGATCCTGGAATTTCAGAATCCGCTGGAGCGCTCAGCACCATTCTGAACCGAGGCTCCTTTTCGGCGGAGTATCTGCGCGCAGCTGAGGCTGCTGCACGTTCAAGTTTCTAAAGCTGCTGGAGTGGCTGAGGGTCTCTAAGCCAAAACCTGGCAGCGTTGTTCCCTTCACAAAGAGGTTTCACACCAGCATCGTATCAGTTCTCAAGCTGCCTTACAGCCCCTTCTTTCTTTCCCCCGTCCCCATCCCCCAGCCGTGGCCCGCTCTGTACGCGCTCCCGAACTCAGCTAAGCATTTCGTGAGTGTGCAGGGCTGAATGCACATTCACAGGAAACAAAACCGTGAGATACTTTCAAAAATGCAGACACACAAAACACTTCTAGACAGCTACGGGCAGGTGCAGAGTTGACGCTTCAGATGACCGTCCAGTTGTAGCGCGCCGGACGGAGGCGTCCGGATGAGACCGCTCTCGAAGGCCACGGTAAAATATTAACGGATCGGAAAAGCTAAATAAAAGCAGCAGCTCTTCCCAGTGGAATTGTAGCGTTCTCTCCTCTTTGCATTCTTTTGAGCGCATTCATTCCTTTGAGCTGCGATAACAAGTCAGCTAGTTGTGTATGGCGAGACTTGTAACGGAGAAGAGGGAGAAATTTGCTCAGAAGCAAAATCCTGCCTTGCTGCACTTCTTGCAGTGGTCACCGCGCTTCTTCCCCAGCCACAGACAGAATTCTTCCCAATTCCACTTCCAGGCAGCTTATGTCTTTGTCACAGACAGCTGGTCCCTGTGATTTAGAGATCAGGTCTCCCATGACACACGTGCGTCCAAATAAGCAGCATGTTTGGAGCCCTCACTCCAAGTTCTCCATCAGCTATCGTTGGGGCCAAGGAGGTCCATAGCCCTGGGAATTCTTAATATCATGCAGAGTCAGATTTTACTGGCCCAATCCTGGTTACCCAAAATTCCTGTTAACACCAATGGGAGTTGCAGGTGCTTGAAAACCTCTCGGATATATGGATTGCTTCATTCATCATTCAGTCGCAGCCTTGTCTGCAGAGGAAGACAGTAACCTTTAAAGAGCAACACTTCACAACCATTAAGCAACTAATTTTTTATGCATTTGTATCACAGTTGGCTCCAAAGCCAACCTTGGCAAGTGTCTGGGGGTTTCTCTTGAGAGTAATTTTGTCTGTTTATACTGCTGTTCTGTTTAAGGTGTTTAAGGATTGTTTCCCTGATCCTTCTTCATTAGAGGTAATTGAATAGTTTAGAAGCCTGATCGTTGTTTGGCTGAGTCTTCCAGTCAACAACCCACTGATTGAATAATCGCTCACAAGATACAGAGGCACAGGAAGATGAGTTTGTCACAATTTGCTAGCACTCAGAACATTTTCAAAGTGCTTGGCAGGCCACTAATTACATTTTTATAAACAGCCGTGGATTCAGACCTTGCCAAAACGCAGAAAGATTCCTGTAGCCCGTGATTTCAATTTCCCTACAACCTCACTGGGGACTTGGGCAACAATGTCCTTTGCACAGGGTCCTCGCTTGGGAAAAAAAAACTCCCTCCAGCTGCTTTGCAAGGGAGATCTGTGCAACCCCAGGTGCCAGCCCCTTCCTGCAGACTTCTGAGCAGCTCCGTGTTCCTTCTCTGCTAAGAGCTTTCCTTTCACCACCCCCAGCGAGACAGAGTTTACCTTCTGCCTGAGGCAGAGCTGCAGCTCAGCCGTGCCAATTATAAAAGATGCCTCCCAAACGTGTATTCCTGGTTTCCCGAGTGACTCTGAGGTGCTACCACACCTATCTTTAGAGTGGTGAAAAGTTACCAAGAGGCAGTGTGGTCACAGGGAGTCACATACCGTGGAGATGAGCATGACGTGAATTGCTAACTAGATGGTCAGGGACATTTGGATTCCCAGCCCAGAATCCCTAACTGACAAAGGCAAATCTCTTTTTTTTTGGTGGGTGAATTGCCGTTTGGCTCTCCTTGCATTGCTGGGACATACCATGCCTTGCTTCCTTCATATGCGTTACACCCCAAGCTGTGCTCGCCTGTTTCCCCGCCTCTTCAGACTGCATGGGCAGTCCCAGCATGGGGGGCAGGTAGCCAGAGGATCAGCTGGCCAAGTTGTATGGACAGCTTCAAAACAGCTGTCAAACAGGGATCAGTAACACTGAAGATGTGAACTTCCGTAGTCAAAGATAAAAGAGAACTTTCTGGAAAGAAATGTGATAATTGATCATTGTACCCACCGTGTATGTATCACAGCTTAGTTGGCATCACCTCTGTATCAGAGGTGAGCCCCAACAGAGAAACTGCTCTTAGCTCCATGCTGCTCCGTTTCATCGACATCGACTTCACTTCAGCTGGCTTGAAAACACTTTCCCATCGCCGCTACATAACCTGTGATACGTGTTCGTACTAGCATCTTACACAGGCTTTCAAAGTAGCATGAATCCTGGTGAATGCTGAACGTGTGATTGCTTTCACCCTATGACTGCTGACTCCCCCGAAGCCTCAGAATGGTTGCACCACAAATCGTATCAAGGTCTGTGATAGGTGTCCAGAGGGCAATGCAGCTAAAGCAGAGTGGCATGACTACTGCATACAGGGAAGGGAGTACAATAACTTGGCGAGCAGGCTAGGGTTAGGGTCACCTGCGCTATAGGTATTTCAAATCCATCCAATTAAACAATGTTAATTAGTGGTGGTTCTTTTTTCTAAAATAGTCATAGCTGTTCTACCCTGCCTAATAATGGAAGAATGCCACCCGCTTCCAACGTGATTTCTAAGGACTGATTAAAGAATATTTGTTCAACTTAGAGAAGAATGAAGCCCTACATATATGTTAATACATCCCCACTAACACAGAATGGCTTTTTGTTGTTCTCCTCTGTCTGGAACGTGAGCAATTTATAGTCTGCTGCTGCATCTAATTAGTGGATCTGATCCTTAAATGGAAGCGGTAGAGGCTTGTGATTTTTAAGTCCAACATTTCCAGGCTCTATCATTGATAAAAAGGCTTCATCAAAGACTCAAGAGATGGAGCATTACGATATTTGAAAGCTGAAGTTGGATACAGACCGAAAGTGAAGGTGTGATCCTAAGTAGTGGCATGGCTGTCCCGGTTCCGATTCACCACACAGAGCAAAGGTAAACTGCATCCGTCATAGATGTGTGGGAAGAGCTTGGCCTGGTATAGCTCCCTCCTTGGTACTAGCCAAGATAAAAATACAGCAGGATTACCAGCATCCAGGAAACTAGCATATGGTGCTACCGCAGAATGTAACACTAATATATTTTAGAAAACCATTATTTTTCTTTTTTTTTTTTTTTTGCGCAGCTCCTCGTTAATCTAGATGCCATTCATTCTCTGCCTGGATTTTTCCCGCATTTTTCCCATGAAAAGGGAGGATATGCTTGAATTAATTTAATTGCCAAATGTTTTGTTCAAATAGCTGTGGCAGAAATAACTTGTAGAGCCAGGTTAAACAGCCCCCTTCACGGCAGCCGTTAGCGCTTATTGTCGCTGTCAGCCCCCCTGCATTGGCTCAGGATCATGCCGCTGTTAGTGTTGAAGTGGCTCGGGAAGTTGCAGTGCTTCCTTTTCTCTCTCACTCTCTCCTTTCTTTTTCCACCAAGAACAAGATCTCACCGTAATTGGGGAGTAAGTTGTTTTCAAATACTTTAGGAAGAGCCGGAGTGCTCAAAAGGAATGTAGAGGGTCACTTCCAGCTGAAAATTGTCTTGGAATGAGCAGACCTGATCCTTCACTGGTATAAATCACCTGGGGGGCTACACGGTCTCCATGAAGTAGGCATCAGCCAGGTGACATCCCCTACAACTGGAAGCCATCTACCCACACCCTCCCATGACAAACCGCAACTTCCCTCCATTTAATAACTCAGCTGCAGTTGATGTGGCTCCAAAGAGCAACGGGTGCCCAAGAGCTGCAGAGCAGGGCAGGGTGAGCACCATCCGCTTTCTGACAGGGAAAATGGGTTCCTTGCCCCAGCCCCAGCTGCACTAGCCATGGCAGCAGGGAGGGAAGCTGGTTCATGTACGCGCAATCTTTACCTGCGAAGGTTAGACTGGCTGGTCCTGTGAGGGCTGCACCCTTTTACGCTGTTCCCAAAATTAATCTGTTCTGCACGGTACAAAAACAAGTGAGGGTGAGGCGACAAGACAAAGGGAAATGCAATCCTGTTGATTCTGTCGTTTCTGCCGCTGCTGTCAGCCCTGAAGGTTTTATATTTTAGTAAACAGAGAACTCACTGTGACATGCAAGTGACTTGAGAAAAATGATAGTAAAAGACAGATTTCTCTTTTGGAGAAAAATATAAAACCACAACCATGCTCTGGACGCTGAGATGGGTATGCACCAAAGACAGCACGCAGCAGAATTGTCAGCATCCTCCACCAAATCCCACAAATGCCGTGGGACTTTCATAAGGAGCTAATGACTAAACTAAAGGTCCCAAACCTCATGGACTCTTTTGTTGGTCTGTAAAGCCCATCGTCAGTGGGCAGGGAGCCTGCTGCCGAGACCACAGTATGGCATGGCGCGTCCTGGCAAGCAGCAGGTCGGAGACAAACCCATCTCCACCCAGGAGCATTTCCCTTGGGGAAGGGAAGGCAGCAGAGTGGGTAGCTGGAATTAGAGGTGTGGGCACAGCAGAGGGGCCAGGAGAAAGCCTTAAGGAGTAGCAGGACCAAATGAAAAGAACGCTGTGCAGGAATGTGTTGGGTGACCAGGAGCAGATGATGGGCAGGAGACCAGCAGGAGGCAGGAGGACAGGTTGAGAGGACACACATGCCCAGACTCCCAATGGCTCGCAGTGGTATTCTCCTTTCTTTCTATTCTTTACAAGTGCTGACCCTAATGAACAGAACGTTACTATCCCCACCATCCTTTTGCACTTGCATATTGTGTAACTTGCTCGTGACAGATTTGTGCCTAAAAGTAGTTAAATTCAAGCTGTTTCTTGAGCTATATGAGAAATCTGAGGCTGTACCTGTCTCAATTTAAAGCTGCTCTGTGAAATATTTTGAGAAATTTCCTGGAAGGGGGTGTGTGTTTGAGTGTGTGTGTGTGCAATTTCTCAGGACAGCGCCGCCTTACTGATTTCAATGACAAAATAGATAGCGATGGATGGATGGATGGATGGATGGATGGATGGATGGATGGATGGATGGATGGATGGATGGATGGATGCCATAGTTGTGCAAGTCATGCTGGTACTGCATAGGACATAGAAATGTATCTTAATAGCTGGAATTTGTTCCTGCACTGAAGGGAACTAGAGCTTTAATTTTTGGCTCAAGAAATCTGACACTAGTTGAGACATCACACATTCTTATACAAGGCTACAGCCGCTAGCAAATGGTTGCATATTTATATGACAGGATATGCTCAGTAGCCCTGGGAAACCAAGATTTGAAATCAATAACTTCTAGTAAATCACAAACTGACGTTGGCAGCATCCTAGTCTGGCTGAATATCTCTATCATCACAGACACTCTTCTTTAATAAACAGAACATACTATGTTTCATGCACCCTTTTTGCATTTTCTTGACAACTGCATAACAGTATAATATCTATGCTGGATCCAAGGGATCTCTGACAAAGGGAAGAGGGTAACATTTGTTTCTGTGGGCTTTATGGTTTCAAATCTCAGGGCCAATTCTGCCATCAGGTAGTTTATGAATATTCATGTAAATTGTTTTGAGTTGAAGAATATGTAACTCTGCCACGTATCTGGCAAGGAAAGAGTAGTTTGACAGTCATGAAAAAGAGAATGCTTTAAAAAATAGTGTCAGCTCTAGCAAAGAGAGGACGAGTCTAGGAATGAAAGGGAAAAATAGGGAAGAAAGGGATGCGTTTCCTGATGGAAGGAAAATTATGTGATCCTGTCTTAAAAACAATGAATATAGAACCGTATTTGCAGACTTAGATATTTAATTTGGAATCTCTTGTATCAGATACAGGCCAGAATCTGCCTTTCTCTTGACTTCTAGAGGAGCTGAGGCAGGTCCATGTGTTCCTGATCGGGGTATGAACTGTATGACCCAGCAGTGAGAAAACAGCAAAGCCAGAGTTAATACTACTACGTCTTTTTTGCATTATTGTACCTTCTGGGTGGTGTCTTACTTGCAGCAGGTACAGGAGTCAAATAAGAGTGTCCCATGGCCCAGGCATATCATTAACTGGGAAATGTGGCAAGTGACACCTGTCACTGTTTGCTCCTGATCTGACACCCCTTCCATGGGCTGGAAGCTGCTTTTGTGCCCACTTGGAGCTCTGCAGCAACTGGTAAATGTCAGAACGCTACCAAACGTAACGCCTGGAGAAATGGTGTCTCCTGGTCAAGGACAGGCAGCGCGAACGCAGGCTTTGCCCTTGACAAAGGTGCATCAGGTATTTGATAGTCTTCTAGCACTGCCTCCTAGCCTTGGTCATGGTGGAGATCTGCACTCAGAGTGCTTTGCAGCTTTGAATGGCCTGATTGCACGTAGAGATGGAGTGGAAAATACTGCAGAGCTGAATCCCGCAGGCCAGATTTCACTCCAGTGAAAATTAAACGTCTGGATGAGATCAACAGGCCTTTGTTCACACTAAAAGATTTTGGGTGGTGGTCTGGAGTTTGGGATGTCAGCAGGGCTGAGATTTTGCCTCATGCAAGCAAGACTGGATCACGCCAGTGCTGATGGCGCTGACGTACCTGTGTGCTTACCTGAGCACTCAAGCAATCCCTCCAGGTTCTGAGAGAGTCATACATAATGTTAAGCACGTGCTTAAGTGTATCTCTGAGCTATGCAAATAATTGATTTCTGTATTTAAAATATAAACTCCAAGTGCATCAATTTGGGACGAGCATTTGGCAACCAAGCAGACATTAACAGCACAATTTTAACCTATATTTTAGTAGAAGCTACAGACTTTATGCTATGTACCTTTCTACGAAAATATGAAGAAATTACTAATGGTGTCGTCTCTTAACTCCTAAGCACAGACATTCTGCTGAGATCTGTGTGTAATTTTCTGTACATAAATACAAAAGCAGCGTTCACTTTGATTTATGTAATTTTCTAAAGTAGTTCATGTACCCTCTACCCTCTTCCATGGACACTCATATAAATAATGACCTACTGAAGGAAAAGTTATCAACTGTGTTCTTCTTTCATGTCCAAACCAACGAAGGCCATGCTGAAACCCTTTAGTTAACTGCTCACAAACAAAAGCTTTTTCCTTGAACCTTCCTATTCTCCTTAATGTTTCTTTAAAAAAATTATAATTGACACATTAACAATTATCCATACTTTTCTACATGCCTTATAAAATCGCTTAATGTAGTAAGCATTACTGAGGAAATTAAAGTTGTTCATTGATGCAGTTTATCTATTTTCAGATATTTCTCATATACTTTTACTAGGAAAAGAAGGACATCCAATTAAACACATTCAGAAACGACCCGAGATGTTGAATAAAACAACACATGATGTTATTAATGTTAATGGTATAATGGGTTTCAGAAATTAATTGAAATTTTGCATACATTAGGAATCTCATCCCCAGTATGTTATAGTGTACTACGGGGGAAGTGCTCAAAGGACACGAGTCCTCCCGGTTCTGAGCGTCTGCCAGTTACAAGTTACCTATCCTTAGGAAGACGCTTGCTGGGAAACTTGCACTGCTCTGTGCCGTTTGTCCTGCAGTTGTTCAGTGAAGGTTTCTTTTCTATCTTCTGAAAGATTAGCTATTGCCCGTGGTCCAAGACCAGATACCAAACTAGCCCCATCACTGATCTAATCTAGCCTAAGAAATGCAACACTCACCAGTCAAACCAAAGGTTCAACAGGCCCAGTCTCTGTGCCTTGAAGTGGTGGCTACTGGACCCTTAGGAGAGAACCTGCTTTCTACTGAGAGTCCTTCCTCCCCTCACAGCGCCTGCCAGCTTCCAGCACGTAGTGGTTCAGAACGAGAGGGCACATGCAGACCTTTGTGTTAAATAGTTGCTGACGAATTTGCCCTCCTTAAGTACTTCCAATCCCTTTTGAACCCATTTATTCTAAAATGGCCATCCATGGTAATGATCTCCACAGTTTAATTAAGTGCTTTTTGAAAATGGGTATCACTGATGTTCAGGAGAAAAACCCTGGTTAGGTGCACCTTTGATCTGATGGGCATTCTTGTGTTCTTATTTGTATTGCACTGACTTGTGATGATGCCACAGTTGTCTTCATTCCTTGAACGCAAAGACAGTTTGATTCGGGTGGGTTTTCCGTAATTTGCTATCAGAGGAATAATTTAATCTTTTTTATATATATTCTTCCTTATCACCCTGTTTATGTTTGGCCTAATAATGATCTTTGCTGTGGGATGGAATTACACACATCCCAGTTTGTACAGCGCTCCCTTGAATTTTGCACCTCATCCTCACATGCTAAGGGTTAGTGTTTTGGGTAGAATTAGGACAAACTCTTGTTCTAGCTTATGAAGACTTGTGTATCTCTGTTGCAGCTCATGTGATTTTTACCCCCCAGGAGCTTTGCTTTGCTTTAGCTCCCAATAAACATACACTTAAAGTGTGTTTCAGCCAAAGCCATTGATTTTACCTGATTTCAGGTCAAAAATATGCAAGTAGCAAACATCACGTGATTTCCATCCATCTGATTCTGGGTCACTGACAAATGTGTGAATCCCTCAGCGGACCTGTGGTGAATCCTGGCACAGCTCAGTTGCTGCTTCCCTGCGCTGTACGAGATGTGCTGCAGAGCAGCCCTTGGCTGCCCGGACTGTTGTCAGGAAGACCCAAGGGCCAGCCGGGCACGGTTCTCCTGCGAGAACAGAGCCCAGCATTAAGGTTACCTGGATGCTCGCTTTCAGCACGTGTAGTTCACGCCAACGTGAAAGATGCAAATCTGCTCCCTAGCCCTTGGCCACCTCGTATTGGCAGTGCCTGCTGCACACACAACTCACCACTCCTCTGAGCGCGCGATCCTTCCGTTGAGTGAACGCAGCGTTGGGCAGTTATTTAGCCCATTGCAGCTTTCCAGCTAACAGTTCTCCTCAGGCAAAGCAAGATCCTGCGTTTTCAGCAGCCAGGGGATACAGAACAGGCATTGCTCCTGGGTGGGTTTTCTCCCAGAAAAGATACAGCACTCCTTTCATCAGTTTACAGTTAGAACTTCTCAGCTCCCGGCCTCTTGCTTTGGAATAAGACATTGCAATTTAGAAAGAAATGACACTATTTTATAAGTGAACAAAGCAGATTGTATTTTCTATGGATATTAAAGATGCAAAGTGAAATATGGCAAACTACTGTACCATTGATAAAGAGCGGCGTTAATCCCAGCCAGCCAGGCCCGGGTTTGATGCCCAGCCTTGGGCGAAGCATTTGAGGTACTGGGATGCATTTTGGCAAGCTTCAGCCTGTGGCCACAACAACAGCCTTGATGCCCTTCAAATTGCCTCTTTTCTGCAGAATTCCACCGCTCACCTTTTCAAAACAAGACAGAAGCACAATAATGAGATAGTCTGGAATTTTCTTAGGGTAGGCCTAACCTAGGATGGTAAAATACTGCCCTGAAGAAGCCAGTGGAAGTTTTGTCATTGATTCCAGAGCAGCCAGGGATTCCCCCAAGTCAGCTATTGTAAATACGCCTCAAGAAAGGTCTCATAATTTGATCACCAAAGACCAAAATTGCAACCCTGAAATCCCCTGCTTAGCCATTACCCATGGCTGGAAAAGTGCGATCCCTGCAAGGGTGTTACTTTTTTGTTAAACGCTCACGCTGCCTGGACTTAGGCTTCTGCGTGCACCCGCACCTGTCCTTGCTGTGACACTGTTGAACATCCCAGCATGTACCGACAGCTTCACCTGAGCGCTGTGCTTGTCAGCATGGGGACACCTGGCACCGGGCTGCCGGTGTCGGGGCAAGAATCATGGTTGGTCCAAAACTTCTGGACAAATGACTAGCGTGCGCATGGAAAAACTGACATGGACCTGCCCTGCATTCACCATCTGATCACGGCGGTGTCAGTAGGTCCAGTGGATCTACGGAATGTGGGACTGTGTCCCACATGAGTCATACATGCGTATTTTAGTCCAAAAAAATCCAGGCAGATAGATGGGCGCCCTTACACACCTTTAGGGGACGGTTCCAGACATCACACCTGGGCGGACAGTGGCACCTCCTTGGAGGTGGAGCTTAATTCATGCATGGCACGCGTGTCTTCACTGAGCTTGCCCGTTTTAGGTGACCCCTGCTCAGCACGCTGGCTCACTGAATGCCCTAATGCTGTGTTTGAGCCCTGGCACCTCAGGCAGGATTGTAGATTCAGTCTGGGCAGCCCAACAAACCCAAACATCGGGTGTCAATAGGCCTCCCCTTGGACACCAAAACCTTTTGAGATCCAGCCCTCAGAGTCTGTAGAATTCGGGGTGTTCACAACCCACAAAAGCTTGTTATATTTGTGCTTCTTTTTTTCAATGACAAAATACATTGAAGTATTTTAAAATATATTTATATTATATATATTATATGAACAGAAGGCAAAAATGAATAGAAAAGCAAAGCAATAAACTTCCGAACAATGCAAGCTGAAGTAACGCAAATACTGCTCAGGGGAACGGGCCGTTGTTACAGCAGTCACAGGAAAGCTACAGGCTTCAGCAAGGGTGAAAATGAATGTTGATGACCTGATACTCCTGATACTTATTAACAAAGATGGGTTTGGTCTATAAGTTAACTGCAAGTTGAAGGTGAGTGCAGTCTGGAAAACTTCCAGGAAAGTGAGGCTGGATTCTGGCTGCGCTTGTATGTATTTGACAACAGTAATTGAGTTTATTCAAACAACTTTCTTCTCAATTTTATAGAGCATAATTTACTAATATTACTATTTTAGAAATTATTAAAAAAAAAAAGACATTTTATTAGAACGGTGCTATGTCTTCTGCGTCTCATCCATTGAGTCAGTGTATTGGGACAGGGTTTCTGGCATCTCCAGAGTAGCAGGACGGGAGGGACAGTCGTACTGATTGAGCAAGGTAGTGAAATGAAATTATACCAGCAATTATTTGTGGACCCAGTGTGCCCTCCGAGCTGCCTGCAGCTCGCTCTTCCCAGTCCTTCCTGCACAATCCAAGAGGAGGTCTGAATAGGTTCTCAGCTTTCAGTTGATGGCCTATCAAAATTAATATTCAGAGATAACAGCTTGTAACGAGCACTCTTAGAGTCATACGAGAAGTGCAGGGTTTTATGGGAGCTCTCTATTCAGAATTGTATCCGTCCTCACAAATACATGAGCACAGCACAAAGGGGGAAAATGAAACAACTCCGCTGTTTCCTTCTCGGTAACCTGGGTTCACCTGTGTGAGATGAGTTTAACCCTTTTAGGAGTGTGCCGAGGGCTGAGTATCGGACCGTAATGGCATAAAGAGATGGGAAACTGCACTTTTTAGGAATAACTCAAACCTTGACACTTCACGCCTCGGGCTCGCTTTGCAGTGATTTGTACACTTTGATTTGCAGAAAAAAAAAAAAAAAAATTCCGGATTAATTGCCAGTATCTTTCCGAGCTACCCTACTTTTGTACTAAATGAACTCCACAAAGAAGGTGCTAAACGTGCTAAGCAGCTTTTTGGGTGTTAAACTGCTGTCCATAGGCTGCATGATTTTCGCCTTCATGCCCAGAAGAAAAAAATAAAATCTGTAGATCTGGGAGGTTTCCAGTTCTCAGAGAAGAAAGTGTTGCTTCCCCTTTAAGCCCGGAGCCGTTCGTGTGTGTGAGAGTGTGTGTGTGTATGTGTGTGAGTGTGTGTGTCTCCTCCTCTTTGAGTGACACAGCACTTAGATATGCCTATCAGTAACTTAAACCCCACAAACTCCACCTTCTAAGTGAGGAAGCTGTGGGTTGATGGAAATGTAGTGAGCAGATTGAGACAGACAGTGAATCATTAGCAAACTGCAACGCCAGGATGAACTTGTCTGGAACCTAAAAGGAGAAAACAGTCTGAGAGTCCTTTGCGGTGCTGGGTTTTGCTAAATACAGCCAAAGTGGATCTAAAAGCCGTTTGATCCCCACTCCAAGATGCTGCTGGTTTCCCAGCGGGTAGAAGCACCACGCATGGAGCCACATATTCCAGTAAGTAGCATTTGAAATCGATATGGACTGGAAAAGTAGGGGTTGCTTTAAAAGGACTTAAACGCCCGCGGAATAGTTGCTGGTCCGGACTCGGCGCGGCTGCAAAGTTTGCAGATGCGGTTCAAGAAAGTGCCCACCTTGTGCTGGTTTTGCCCGGCTAGTTGGTGTTTGCAGGGGCTGCTTTCAAAGAGAAGGAACGAGAAACTTGGGGGAAAAAAATTTCGCCCTCCGTTCTGGTGAGAGCTGATGTCAGTCCGGGGAGGGGGGGGAGGCTATGGCTTGCGGCGGGAGGGAGGGGGTCCGTGGGCTTTAAAATGGTGGTGAACAAGGTGATCTCCGGGGCGGTGCGGTCTCCGGCAGGGCAGCGGGGCAGCCGGTGCGTGGCGGCGGCGAGGCCGGCTGCGGGCGGGCAGCGCCCGGGGCCGGCGGGGAGCGGGCAGCCGCGCCGGCGAGCCCCGGCCGCGGCGGGGGACGCTCCGTGGGGAGTCGTGTCATCGCCCGTGTGGCGACGCGCGGGGGTGCGGGGCGGAGGAGGGGGATGCTGCCGGTCTCGGCCCGGGGGCGAGCGGGGTGCGGGAAGTGCCGGTGCGCCCAGCGCTGCGAGCTCGCCGTGTGCCCGCGTAAACACAGCCCGGCGCGGCGGCTTTTCAGATAAACTTGATCCAACGGGCAGGGAAGGATAAACCCTTCATCGCCAGGGGACTCCCGGGGAGGTGTCCCCCGCGGAGGGGCTAGTGCTGGTCTAGGTTGTTGGTTTGGTTTTTTTTACCGATTCCCGGTCTCTGTGTCGGCAGCGGCGTGCCCGGTTATTTGGGGAGGCTGAAGCGCACGTTACACAGGCAGGATTTTGAACAAAAGGCTCCGCCGAGCCCAGAGGGAGCCCTGGGTTATTCCTGAAAAGCCTGTGGAGCCCAACACTCACCTTTCTGGCGAGGGTGCGTGCGCGGGTGCGCTTCTCCGAAGGGGAATAGCCCAAAAGTGAGGGAGACGGTGCAAACGCGGCGCGTTTCCCACTCGCTCCGAGACCGTGCGTGTATTTGAAATAAAATGCATGCTGACTCACGATTTAAACTGTTTTGGTTTCTCATCCTGTGATTAAGATCGGGGTTTAGAGCAATTGCAGGGTAAACAAGGCGCTCGCTGACTCGGTCCCACGTCTCCTCCCGGGGCAGGGGCTGCCCCTCTCCCCCAGTCGGTAGGCGATCCCTCCTCCCGGTCCCTCCTCCGCCGCCTTCCCCGGCCTGTTGCTCGGCCCGGGGGAGCGCCGGGGCCGAGGGCACCGCGGCTTTTGTTCGGGTTTGGCTGGCGGGGGGTTGTCACCAGGGTGACTCGGAGGGATCCCGGGGAGAACGGCCGGTTCTTGGAAGAAAACGGGCTTTGGTTTCCTTTCACACCGCCGCCCCCCCCCCCCCCGGAACAATAAATTAAAAGGCCGCTTTTGTTTTCCACGGTGCTCCGCGGCAGGGCGGCGGGGGGGAGGCGGCGGAGCCCGGGGCTGGGCAGCGGGGGCCGGGAGGCGCCGCGGAGCCGCGGCCCAACGCGCTCCCCGGTGCGGCGTGCGGACGCGCGGTCGCCTCGCCTCTTCCCGTCGGAAGCAGATGAGCCTCTCGGGCACCGGCCGCTTGTCGGGAGCCTCCTGGCACGGGCGCTGCCGCCGCCTCCTCCGGCACCGGGGCGGGGTGGGGGGGGACCCCGCAGTCCCTCCCCCGGCCCGCCAGCGGGGAGATTAACTGCGTCTGGCCCTTTCCCCGAGCCGAGGGCGGAGGCGCCGGGCTCCCCCCACCCCCGCCGCCGCTCCGGCCGCCTCCCGCTGCTGTGCGGCCGCCCCGGCTTGGAAGGGAGGGAGGGAGGGAGGAAGGAAGGGGTGTGGGAACACCGGGAAGGGCGAAATACTCCCCCTGTTATATAATGTGAGTGTTTCCCTGCTTAGCCCTGTAATCCCCGGGTAATGCCTAATGCCCGTGCCCCGGGGGGCGCTGCCCCTCCCGGAGCTCCCCCTCTGGGCCGAGCTGATGGGGAAATAAAGCTGCTGATGTGCGAGATGGACCATATGGTGCCTGCAGGAGAGAGGGAGCCGGAACGGCCTTGAACCTGCCGGACCCAGCAGCTGTTTGTGGCCCCCGCCCCGGGCAGCTGACCGGCTCTTCCCCCCCCACCCCGCCCCGGCTCGGCGGCAGCAGCACGGGCATCCCCCGGATAAGCGGGGGCCTTACAACCCCCCGCCCCTGCGCCGGTAGCGGCTTTTCCCCGCCCCCCCCAACGCGGGCTACCCGCCGGAACATATTTTCGTGTGTTGCCGTGCAAGTAGAACAGCAGCGGGGCTGGGGGGCGGTGGGGGTGCCCGGTGCTCGGGGCGCGGACAGCGCGGGGGGAAGCTGCCTCGCCCGGGGGCTGCGCGCTGCGGCCGCGCTCTCCCGGTTAAAGGCAGGCGGGAGCAATTGGAGTGAGGCAGGCGCTAGCACCTCAAAAAGCAGCGATCTGCTTCTGGCACTGACCATTTTCAGTCCTCTCTCCCTGCCATATGTTTGGGGGGGGTGGGAGGGTGGGGGGGGGAAGGCAATTTGGGAAAGATGCTCTCAGCTGAAGGGAGGAGGTGGGCTGAGGGAGCGAGATACGAGGAAATTCCATGTTAGGAAAGCATTAGCAAGGGGTGACTTCTAATGTTTTCCTGCCACTGACGTTGACAGTGACACACATGTGTGGGTTGAAATTGGAACGTCACCGAGTTTTAAACTCAACCAGGAAATAGTCTGTTGCTCAGGGATAAAAAACAAATATTATATATTGTAAGGCAGGTAACAGGCAGTTAACAGCTCCGCTCGAGTGGGTGAAAAGCTGTCTAATGTTTAGAATTGAGCAGCTCGAATTTAATTTAGCTTTTTGTCTTCAGAAGGCTTTTTTTTTCTTTTTAAAACTTGAGGTTTTTCATCTCTATTTTTAATCCTTTTAACTAATACTTCAGAATCAGAAAAGCAAATATTGACAGGGCTTCACTTTTAGTCCCTTGTAACTAAGTAGTTCGAACCTGCAAAGCCTCTTGGATTTTTTTAAAGCTAAGGTAGTTGTTAAAGGGTTTGGGAGGATTAGTAATTACAGGAGGCAGTTATATTTTTAAAAATTCTTTTGTATGGCTTCCTGTTTCACAGGTAAGTGTTTTATAAATACAGTGTGTTTGGGTTTTTACTGACCTTGTTACAAATGTTACGGCGGGGTAACCCTGTGGTAGCATTCCGAGATTTAAAATGGGATTAGGGAGCCGTTGTGCTCGATGCTTTCTGACCGTACAGGAAGATTTACTGCAAGGGTTCACGATGCAAGGTGTCGGGCTGACACTCTCACCCTGACTTAAATGGTCGCTAACCTGCCTGGATGTAACTGTAAGACAAGGATCGACCTAGGAGCTTCATGAGAGAGGCAAAAACTAGGAAGGCAGAAGGTAACACAAGGGCAAGGATAACAGTAGGTAAAATCCCCAAGTCATCCTGTAGGTTAAGTACAGTGCAACTCACTGGTTCCCAGTCATTTAATCAATAAATGTTCTATGTTACTTGCTGCTCTGATGAAAGTCTCCTTAAAATAACTTTTATGAGTACGTAGCCATGGGAAAGTGAAGTAAATCTTGCTGAAGCTGTGACAAATGGATTTAGCCAAACTGGGGGGTGGAGTAGTAGAGGGTTGTCTGAGCCTCTTAACTAGGGAAAAAGGCAGGATCCCCGGGTTTTCATTGTTCCCTCGTGCTGGCTGTTTCTGAGTGTCAGCGTTTTTCAACATTTAGGCGAAGGTGACTGTAAGTTGCGATTCATTAGTAATTGGTAAGGTCTCCAAATAAAGATAGCTAAATGAGTTCAAATGATGCTGGCGCCTCTCCAAGGAACCCTCTTTATATCTGACACATTTGCCACTCACTTCTTTAAGGAACAATTAATATTGTACACTGCTATTTTTTCCTCTACGGGAAGAGCAGTACTGTAACTCATTACGAAGGCTTTCTACCTGATGTTCCAGTTTGACTTGCTATGTTAAATAAAAAAAAAAAAAAAAAAAATTGAACTGAAGGAAGCAGAAGACACACCAAGGCTTTGCGTTGAACTGTTTTATATCAATATTGATTTTTTAAGGGAGTTTGTGTTATAAAGAGGGAGCCTTTATCCCCCTGAGCTCTTTGGCAATTATCTTCCTGCCATAAATGTTGATACGCACATAATGGATGTAACTAAAAAATCTCCTTATCCCAGCAGAAAAGGCTGACTGTTTGTTGGAGCAGAGAGAATGCTGAGAGTGTGAATAGACAAACCCATATGTCGCTGGTGAGAGAGATAAATGATGGACGAACAGGAGTTGGTTACTATGGATCAGCACAATAAACCAATTCCCGTCATACACCTCTCTTAATAATATACCAGTTTCAATGCCATTGACGGGTAACCTAGGTAGCACCAGTCAACTGTAAGTTTTTCAACTGTTCTTTTATACATCTCAAAGAACAGTTGGGACCGTTCTAATTTTTTCAGATGTTGAGTGCTAAAATTATGCAGAACTTCCTTCCTTGCCAGTTATTTTGAAGGGGAACTTTAGAGCACTGCTGTAAAATGCCAAATGCGCACGATACTGTTGTGTACTTATAGTAAGTTTTGGGTTGTGCACCCATAAAAGGGGTGCGCTCCGAAAGGTGATTGCTGAACAAATATGTGAAGAAACTATTTGGGTGTTTAGTACCCTCCTTGTTAGAGTTGTTTCAAATTGGACCGGATATTGGAAGATACTGGAGTATTGTTTTAAGTGCAAACAGCAGAAGAACAATGGTGGTCTATTTTTTTAAAAAACCTAGCCCTGCAGAATAGGCAGTGATCAATAACCCAGTTTTAACTTTCTGCAACTCGTTTCAGGGCTGTCAGTAGCTGAAGGGAAACTTTGCAAAACAGTCTGTGCTTGCATCACAGTCTCCTTCCCGTGTTCTTTATTATTGCTGCCTGTGCTTTGCACAGAAAATTGAAGTCTTTGTCAGTTAAAGGTTCCACTTTACGTCCTTCCCTTCTGGTAGGTACTATTCATCGCAGCTGCTATGGACGGGCCCGTTAGCTCTGTTCAAAATGAAAATGTATCTCAGGGTGACAGCATACACGGGGCTCACGGCTCTTGGGATGCGACTCCATCGTTTTCGGAGTCACCAGTTGCGCTACCAGAGAGCGATGCGGGCAGAGAGGGATAACTAGCGAACGCAAATGAGCTGTAAGGAGTCTGTATTCCTCTCGAGAAGCCTCTCATTGATAATAATTTTCGGTTTTTAAATGGAAGAAAATGTACTACTGCGTTGTTACTTCACTTCAAGAGGAAAATACTTATTTTGTGCAGCATTTACTTGTGAAGCTGCAGTGGGTCTTTTTAGAGCTTTTGGCTTTGGCGTGCCTCTCCGGTAGGAGAGTACGCCAGTCTTTCTCCTGTCAGGACTTGGCCTTTCCATTTTGTAGCAGGTGAGGCTCAGATTTGGTGCTGGAGTTAAGGGCTCAAGGATCAGGCCCTTGAGAAGGGAAGGGAAGGGGGATTGGTTTGTGCCCCCCACCCTGCTCGCTCTCTCCCGTTGGAGGAAGCGAAATCGAAGCGAAGCCAGACGAAGGACATCGTCTCCGCAGGCGGAATTTCAGCCTGCCCTTTGCTGCTGTGGAGGAACAGTTGTGCCCGAAGGGTAGAGCAGGGGAAAGAGTTGTGGGTTTCCTTCCTTCCTCCCCTCCCTGCCAGGCAGCCCAGCCAGCTGGACTGGCTGGGGGACGTCGGCTGTGCCCAGGGAGCGCGGGGCTGGTGGCTCTTCCAAGGGGCCACTGAAGTGCCGGGGGGGCCCGGGCGTGGGAGATGCAGGGGGCTGCAGAATTGCGTACGGCCCTTTGCTCCCAGCGCCGCCTCGTCGCTACAATGAGCCATTGATAAGCGCTGACCTGATTAAAGGGCTGCTGCGCACGGGAGGCTGGCGCGCGCCCCGGGCTGCCAGAACTGCTCTTGGGGAATGGGCGACCAGGCTGAGGAGGGGGGAACCGGAATCCATCCTCGTACCCTGTCCAAAGGGAGGCGTTGTCTCACGACTCGTTGAGATCCGCTGTGCTTTTCCCTGCCAGGGCCCTGGCAGTTCTATCGATAAAGAAGCGTTACATAAGTACCCCATCAGGCACGTCCTAATTTGTTAATAATTGATGATCTGGGCGGTACAGAAATACCCGTGGTGCTAACGCACTCCCACACTGATCTGCAGTCTCTGCAAGCCCCCGGCTTTGCTTTTCCTGTAACTGTGACACAGGCTTTTCCTTTGGTTTTGCTTTTTCCTCGGAATTTACCTGGTTATCCAGCCGCAGGTGCCTGTTGTGCTTTCCCGTTCGGTCGGGGACAGCTGGGGGCTCAGCCTGTCACAGACATGCTATAGATTACCTCGGCAGGGGGGGGTGTTAACTGCGTTATTGTTTCACCCCATGTCAAGCCATCTATTGAGTGGCATCAGTGTTAGCCCAGGGGGAAGCCGGTTCTTTGCACCTTCTACCTTTGGCAGCAAGGTGTAAGTCAAGGGGGCTGGGTTGGCTCTGCAATTCCTGCGCCAGGATTTGTCCGCACGGGGAAGTCGGGGCGCTTCTTGCACCGCCCAGAGCAAGCACCCTTCAGTTTCTCCCTTCCGATAGCAGGCGGTATTTGCGCGGGTTTAAAAACCAGCGATTTTTGTCACACCGTAGCTAGAGAGATCAGAAAAAACATTTACCTCGGCGGACAGGCGCGGAAAAGAAATCCTTACTGGGTGTCATCGACGTCACCCGGCTGCCTCTTGTGTCTCGTGTCGGTTTTCTTTTGCGTTTCTGTGGAAGTTTCTTCTTCTCCAGAGTTAAGCGTTGCAGAGCTCCGAGCAGGTTCAGGAGTCACGCCTACCCGAGACATACCTGTTTATTGTTTTCAGAACAACACAGCGCATCTGCTCTGTTGTGGGCAGTGAAATCCATTACCCGCATTAAAATCAGAAGCAGCAAGGTAACTTTCTAGTTATGTTGTGAAATCTAATGCCATTGTTCGCTTTTATTAACACCTCCAGGTTGATTATACGGCGGTTAGAAGCCTGTTCTGCCGTGCAAGAGGCTGTCTTTAATTTCGGGCGGTTGGTCCTGATCAGGCAGTTAGAGCGGCTGCAGCAGCAATTGCTTGAAGCTCTAAATCACATTTGTCACAAGATCTGGCTGCTCGAAGACTCACGCCGACTTTTCAGCGTTCCCCTTTGGTTGGATTGCAGTGCTGAGGGATTTGCCAATCTTGCCTGTTCTTTGTGCCTAATTCTGAAAGACTGGCAAGCTTGATGCTATGTTTTCTGAAGAGGGCCCAGCTTTACTAAGCTGCCTGTCTTTCAGGGATTAATTTAACCTCTAATTACTACATTTTCTTCACAGTTTGCTGCACATGAGCGTGTTATAACAAAAGCACAAAGAAGTATGTCATTTTATTTAGCCACTACTCTGAAATTAATTTAGGGGGTGTAGAGTCGGATCTGACACACTTGGTGTTAAAATAATTGTGCTGGCATTAGAATTAAAGTACATAATCTTGTTGTTTCTAATGATACAACAGTACTAGTGTAAATAGAGTTGTTAATTCATTAGTCGTAGTCACAGTAATAGAAATGATATCTAGTTACAGAGGAATACTCAAATAAGCATGGCAGCAAAAGTTTCCCCCAAATAATGCGTGATTTCCCCCAAATAATTCATGGTTTCTGCGTGTGTCCCATCCAGCATTTGGATTTTGGGTTGCATGTCTAAGAGTAGCTTGTTGTTTTTTCTAAAAAGGTCTTCCAAATCACCATAAACAAACATTTCCGATGGCTTGGGTTTCTTCCAGCCTGGATAATGATTTTTTTTCTTTTTTTTTTTTTTTTTTAACATGCAGCATCTTGGGAACAGTACAAAAGGCCATATGTCCTCTGCTGCCTGCTCACACTGACATCAGCGATGCTGCAGTTCAGGTTGCGTGGCGTGTAGTCTTGCAGGAAGGGAGTGAGGCTGTTTCTGTTATGAAACATAGAACGACTTTCTTCTTTTCCAGTTCTGTGTTCTGTATTATTTACAAGAAAGGTTTTTTCTCCTTTGGGAAGGTTTGGCTTGGGAACTGCAGCCTATTTCCCGTGTAGGTAACTGGCGTTACAAGAACTGTTGTTACGCTATAAATTTGCAGTAGCTGTGTCTTCGTTCTGCCCCGCGTCCATCATCTCTGAGCAAGCTCGTTGAAATGACCTCGAAAGTGTAATTTCTCACATAGGGTTGGATCTGCAAAATTAACGATTTATTTTTAGTGGACACAGAAGGTTGGTTGTGTATTCTTGTGTCATGCATGCAGGCTATAAAGCAGGGGGCCCAACTCAGTAATTGTCCTTCAGTAAAAACTGCAACTGCGTTTGATGGGAGACTTCCCCCAAAGATTCCCCAAGGTCAGATAGGACACAGTTATGGAGTCAAATCTTGTAGTCCCTTTCTCAAAAGGAGAATTAATGTGGCGTCGTTATCCAGGCTTGTGACAACAGTGATGCAGGATTGCCAAAAAGAGTGATGGAAGGAGATGGGTGATTGATTCTCTTTACAGTAGTAGATCATGCCATTTCTCTGAATTCTTTCTCAGTTCTCTCAATTCCCAAACTGTAACCAGTTACTGTAATTATTTACTCTAATTACTTCCAATCTACAAGTAAATTGAACATAAATTAAGATGAACTGATGTAAGGGACGGGATGGTTCGGTGAGCTGACAGTAAGGTATGGAGATGCTTTTGCTGATCCATAGTTAACACAGGATGGATGTTTGACAGCTGTGTGCAGCGAGTGGTAAGTCCCTGCTCTAATTTTTGTGGGTATGAGTTTTTATATAACAGTTCGGAGCTTTCCTGCCTGTTACTAGCTGAGGTCTCTAGGGACTTTTCACATAGTTGGAAATTATATTCAAAATAAAGACAAGTATATCTTACTCTAAGACCCCCTCAGTGTGAATTATAGTTTTATTTCTTTGCTTGGGCTATAATGCCAACACAGGCAGATTTATTTTTTTTTTCCTCCTGACATCACATCTTAGTGTCTTCCTTTTTTCTGAAACTTCAAAATTTGACATAGGGGGAAAGAAAATATTTAAAGACAAAACTGACATCTACTCTCAGGCATGTATTTTAACGTTTCATTCTCCATCACAGATCTTTGTAGGTTTAGTTTTTGGGTAAAGGTAAACAGATTAGTATTTTACAAAGGCTTTTGTCATACACAGTTCCACTCACACACGAGCAGCTTTTCCCCTATACATTAGTATGTAACATTTAGTATGTAAATGTTTTCAGGAGTTCAAAAATAATTACACAACACTCATTTCACGTGGTTATCAGAGTAGGTACTGAGTATAATTTCAATTTCCTTTGATGGGTTATTTTAAATCTTACTAGGATTTTCACAATTCCAAATTTATATAGTGAAGTAATTTCTGAATTCATCAGTAGATCATGATGATGGTCAGGGACTTTTAAGGACTTCACTTTTCGTGTTCCTTTAACTTACTTATTTTCTTAATTAACTGTGTTGATTTAAATAAAGTGACACAGACTGAAACGCCCCCCAAGTATACACAATCTTGCAGTCAGAAATACAGGCAAAAGGGTTTGATCTCTGACTGCCAAATGGTGACTCATTAAAAAGGAATTTGTGTTACTCCCTTTTCAAAGGGTTACTCACTACCAAGCAGTAAATATCCAGTTTTGATGCTACTGCATTGAAATGCCTGACATTGTTTGTGTATTAAATCCAAACTCGGTAAGATTATTTGATCACAGGCTCCATCAAGTTTTGTTTTGTTGTTTTTCTCGATTAAAAAAACCTGTTGGGGGATTTTCTTCAAGCTTTACCCTGTCAGTTTGAGTACAGTCTGAAACAAAATATGTTTGGATTTTAATAACAGAGGACCCTTTCCATACTTTAAGCAGTGGGTCATTCAAATTATTTTTAAACACACAGGACCATGCAAACACTAATTTCTTTCTATTTTTGCACTGGGTAACATTAGACAAGACATTGGAATTTGTCTAAATCAAAAAAATTCCCTTTGTCTTCCACATCAAGGGTTGTGTGTTAAGCATTTTCTAGCAGTGTATTGCATAAGGCTGAAAATAACTTGTGTTGGAGAGACACCGTCAAAATCCAAACAAAGGCATGCCCTCTTTCTCAATTTCCATATTAATTTTGACTCTCTGAGCCATCTTCTTTGTCTTCCTCTTCTCACCTATTCTACACATTTGATGGAAGGGCACAAAGGCATGTTTGCATCCTCCATCTCATCTCCTCCTCTTATTTATGGATTGGTTATACATGGCGTTGGAAGGATGTTTTCTTGGTTCCAGCAACACTTATGTGTGACTTGAAGCAGAAGGAGAGTGCGTTCAGGCTTTTCAGTCTTTATGAGAAGTGAATCTCGGTCCCTGATCCCAGAAGGTAGATCAGCCTTAATTTCAAGTGAAAGTCCTGCATCTTCAAATAACTTGCCATGTCAGTTAAAGTTCAATATTCTTGAATTCCAGAGATACAGAGGAGTCAAATGTGAAGTTTAGGGCAAGTGTGAAGGATGTAAGAGAAAATGCAGATGTTTCTTCTGATGCTGCTCTCCCCTCTCCTTCGGGGCTCCTACAGTCTGTCAGCTGTAATGGAGTGATTTGATTACTTTGTAGTGTTAAGCTAAAAGAATAAATCTGAGTGCCTTGGGAATGGGGAACCAATCCAACAATCAAACCCAAACAAGTTAATAAATGTGAAGCATTTCTGCACAGCGCTGCTGCAGAAATGCTACTTCCAGAAATGCTTGGGGCAGCCGTGGCTATTGGGCCAGTCAGTTAGTGTAAGTGTGTTCACTGTACACACCACCGTTAATTGGATGCTGGGGGGTGCCCTCTGTGTTTCGAAGGAGTGTGTGTCTTCTGTTGCTTATGAATTATGAAAATCTTGAATGTCACCGGCTAAGCTGTTTATTCATCGCTCTCTTACTTCCCAGTCACTCTAACAGCATTTGAGTGACTGTCCACAGAAGCAGTTTGAAATCCAAATTACCCACTCGGACTGGTTTCTGATGCCCACGTGCCAGGCTACGTACAGTCTGGAGTAATTTGTAAGGACAGTGTGCGCAGAGGTAGTGTGAGCTACAGCAACAGCGTCAAGTGCCGTTGTGTGAGAAAACCCCTACTACTTGCCTGCATGGAACTGATTTTGGATGCTGGTTTTTGTGCAGATAAGGCGCAGATTAATTGCCAGAATGCTTATGCCAGCCTGTAACTTTAATTTTATCATATCTAAGAATGGCAGTAGTGGTGAACTAGCGGGTCACTGATTCTGGCTGCCCACAAGTCCTCCCTTTGGAGCATCTATATTGGTAACTGCATGTCTATTTTTTCAGGATTTAAAATGGTCACTCATTTTACAGCTAGTCCGGTGAATGTCCCTTTGTTGGTGTTCACACCTGGAACAGAAACAGGTCTAGACCTTTGTACAAGGACTGCAGAAAATGTACCATTGAGCGCTTTGCCATCTGCCACCCAAAAGGTAGTGAAGCAAACTGTTAAACTTCACGGGGAGCTGAAGGCTTGATTAACCTAAATTACCTGTTGTACATGTTTGCAATGCCGAGGGGATTAGGTGGCATACATTTTCAAGAAATACATGATCATTATTAGGAAAGGTTAAGCAATAACCTCCAGTGGTCATTTCCTCTTGGAGCATAGCTCTGTGTCTGTAGCATAATTTGTTTGTTTATGCATACTGCTGGATCCCAGTGAGGAGCTGGACCAGCACTGCAGCACGAACTGAGCTGCTCTGCAGCACTGGCTGGCCCAGCTCCGGCGGCTGGTGCTGCCCGAGCCACCGATGGAGAGCCAGAGACCTCGGGGCGTAGAGGTGAAGAGGTCCAAAGTACGAGGAGGCAATGGTAGGGGAGAGAGAGCAGAGCCGGGCTGGGACCAAAGGGAGGGCAAAGCCAAGGAGACAGGGAGAGCTGAGGAAGCAGGGCAGGTGTCTGGCGGGAGGACGGAGGCACAGCGGGTGCAGGCTCGCCTTAGGAGGGCTGGGATTCCTCGTGTGCCTCGTCTGTCAGGTCCGGCATCTCCCATTGCTTCCACTCCAGCAGTAAGTGTTTCCTGTGTGCAAACTCATTCGGTGCTCCTTCAGCGCTGACTTACGGGCGGCGCTTTGCTTTGTCTCCATCGTCTTTTTTGAAGTTTGTGACTCGTTTTTTCCCTCGTGCTCTTGGTTTCATACCTTTGTTGAGATTGCTCTGCTGGGGAAATTGGACTCTATTAGCAGCAGTGAAGAGATGCTGCGGCGAGCTCAGCCTGTGTCGCCTCTCCAGAGGCAGGCAGAGCAGCGGCAGCGAGCAGGCGGGCTGCCGGGGCTGCCCACCTTTGATTGCCCCGCGATCACAGGCGTGCGTTGGTTTGGTTTCTTCAGTTAGAAGGGTTTTTCTTAGGGCAAACGCAGCGCTTGGGCAGCCCAGCTACCAAACAGCTGACCGAAGCACGCAACTGCCGTTCAGCGTGCAGCTGCGGGACGTGCCGGCTGGCTTCGAGCCAGCGCTGACGCTGGGACTAAAGTCAAGGTACGTCTGTCTGCGCTGCTGTCCTCGTTGTGTAAATTCACTGGTTCAGGCAGGAGCAGCGAAGATGGCTTTCACCTGGCTAACCTGCTGGTTGCTGCCCGCTGTGGCAGCGTGAGCTGAGTTGGAGCTGCAGAAGTTGCTTAAGACGTTAAGTAAATAATCCGGCACTTGACCCATACAGAACAACAAAAGTCCCTGGAGCGGCGTCGCTCATCTTCCCCGGGCCAGCCTCGCAGGCTGGTCTGTAGGAGGTGAGTGAGCCTTTCCATGCCCAGGAAGCTGGTTCAGAAGATCAGCTGAGCTGCTAATGAACCATCTTCCCAAATCTCCTTCAACAGAAATTTGGGGTCTTAAAGTGGCCTTGGGTTCTGTCAACCTGAGACAGTAATGTTCTTTTTCAGAGCTGGCTCTGAAGCACTGTAGCTTCTCTGAAGTAAGGAGACATAATTCAGTGTTTATAAAGGCAGACAGGAAAGTAAAAGATTCTTCAGTTCTCTCTGAGAGCTTTTTCACACGTAGAAAGAATGAGTCACTCGACATTTCATTATTGAATAGGAGCTGATTTACAAGTGTGTATGCTCTGAGATGAGTGTCGGTGGGTGAACTCCTGTAGTTTCCTCCATGACCGTGCTGTAAATGGGCTTCAGCCAGTTTGATGTAACTCATTCTGTGGCACTGCAGTGTCTTTTGAAATGGAAGCATCACCCTTCCTAGGATCTTTTGAAGGCTAGAAGGCCGATTAACATGGGAATTCTTGATTAGCTTTACATCAGCTCTAGTACTGTAGGACAGCGTAGTTCCTGAACTGCACAAAGAAAGACTCTTCAAACACGGATCCAAATCAGTGTGCTGGAGATCCTGTTGGTAGGTGTGGTGACTATGATTAATATTTACTCGATGCCTTTCATCTTCCAAGTGCTTTACACAGGACAAGCATTTCATCCTCACAAAAGATGCATGAGTTAGGTGAAAAAAGTTTTACTGTCTCTGCTTTATTAATAAAGGCAGGGAAACTGAAGGAAAGAGATTAAAGTAGTTTCCTCATGGTTAGGCGGCCAGCGTTGAAACTGTGTAATTTCTGGTTTCTATTTCTGTGTCCGGACTAATGTCTCTTCTTTGTAAGAAGAAGCAGCAGGACAAACTTTTGAGTAAGAACACCATGAGAATTTAGTGAGGCAATGTAGCAGATGTTGCGGCTGCACCTGCGCCTCTCTGCTGAGGGATGCACTGTTCTCCGTTGGCAGTCTGGCATCCACCCTGATGGGGGAATCACCACAGATTGCTGCTTGAGTTGCAAAGCATCTGTGGACCTTTTCTTAAGCTGGTATAATGGCTCAGTTTAGTCACTGGTGTGGCTGGACCGTTGGAGACCTAAGGATGCATTGAGATTTCTGGAGGAAGAGAGTTTCTGCTGGAGTGACTATGCTGAGGTGCATACCTGATTTTTTTCAACTCATGAATGACTTCTTGAGATATTCCTTTGCGGATGCCCTAGAAAGTGCTTAAATTATATTGTTGAATTTTAAGCGTGCAAAACCTATTTGTTTGCCTTTGGCTCGGGTAGGGCTCAATGCGAGCGTACGCTCAAGTGCGTTGCTGATGCAGCGCCCCGGTTAACAGCAAGGGCTGTGTCACCCTGAGCTGTGGGCTGGCAGAGAAGGGGTTGAGGCGCAAAGGTAGTTTGGGGTTTAAAGAGCTTCCTACCAAGATGAGTCACTGGACAAAGCTTAACATCTGAGAAAGTGTGTATCTGAGAAGGCATCTGACCTTTTGAAAGAGAAACCCCCTTTGTAGACGTGTGTGAGCTGTGTGAACCCTCGACGAGATTGTACAGCTGGCTGGCTGTGATGGAAATCCTCACCGAGGGGACCGAGCCAGGAGCTTCCTCTGCATGGGGAAGAGCGGTCGCGTTTTAGTTCCTCCAATCACACCTTCATGAAGGAAGAGAAGAGGCTCTTGCCTGAAACTGGAATCTGCTCAGAGATGGCGGCTGTGGAAGCCACTTCAGTTAGTCTAGATTTGACTGTAAATTCAGTCTCCCGTTCCACGTGGAGTAACGATTTTTACGCCGCGGTGAGGAATCACTCGGAAGAGAAGGGAGGCAGGAGAGCAGAGCAGTGCAGCCCCGCTCCCCTTGTAAGGCCATGGTTCAAAATGTTTAATTAGTTGTTTCAAAACGGAGGCTCTTCTCCTTTGAGGAAGGAATGATGTATCAGCAAAAGCTGACCAAATTGATGTAGCGAATCGATTCTATGGTAATCCGTTTATTTAAACTTTGGTACTTAATTTTATAATCTCTTCTCAAGTGCTGCTGTGCTCCCGTTCATTAGCCGGCGTTCTTTTGTGCTGTTGCTTGGAGGTTTGTGCTGCAGATAGCAAAATGGCCAGGACACACCACTCGGAACTGCCTCGATATGTGATACAAGCAGGTCTGCAATAATAGTGCTAAAAGAAGAGCTATTTAGCGGCGTTATTAATGGGCAAAGAGTTCAGGCAGGATTATGAAAAAGTAAATTTTTATTAAGAGTGGAGGAGCTAGAAGAATGGACTGATTGCCCTGAGTCCTCTGGGCCCTCGAGCAATCAATTTCCCTCTCTAGTATTCAGTTACTTGCTAATTGTATTGATTTTTATCAAATATGTGTACAAATCAATTTTATATTTTAGTGCTGTTAAAAGCTTCCTTCCTTCCTCGCAGGCAGCGCGGCTCTGATCATTCTCATTGCCTTCCTTTGTTTTAGTGCTTTTATCTTAATGCATGTTTTCGTTAGGACACGCGTGTTTTTCTTGAGGACGTTTAAGCGGGTAGGGATTTTACCTGGATGCTCAGCGTTGGAGCAAATAAGACGTCACTTGGGCGAAACCTCTGTGAGCTCGGTGGAACTGTCTGCCGCAGTAAAAATTGCAGGAAAGGGATGTGTTGTGTTGTAAAATGGGTGGGTGCGAGTGACCGTCTAGTGTGACCCCCTGAAGAGCAGGAAGCGCTGCCAGCACGGGAGGGGAATTGTGCTGCGGAAAGATTGCAACGAGAAACAAAGAAGGGGATAAATGCTGAACGTGACGCACTTTTATTGAATAAACATGAAAATGAAGTCGGAGCAACAAAAGTTAAACTGAAATAAGGTGAGCCGTGTTGTCAGTACGGCCTCCATCCTTTCTGAAAGCAGAGCCACTTGGCACTTCAAGTAGAGTGGATGCTGGAGACATCTCTAAGTGAAGTGAATGTGTTGAGCTCTGAACAAAATAAAACAACATTCTCCATTTGTGTTTGTTTATGCCCATGGCAATTTAAATTGTTCCTGTCAAACGTACCTATTTTCTGCGAGAGCACACGCTCGCGCTCCCTTTTTAGTGTAAGCTGCACAGTTTGGAGCTGAGGAGAATCTTTCTGGCCGCGTGTGTAAGCCTGAGGAATATGCTCTCAAAATTGAAATGTTTGGGGTATGTACAGCACTGCTCGAGGTGGTGGGAGAGGCTCTGAACTTTTAATGGCGTGAGCAGGAGTCACGAGAATGAGGAGAATTAGAGCTCTGCTCTTCCACTGACTTAGTGTTACGCTGCAGAGTTTATGATGCTGGGTTTGCTGCTCTTATTGCCAAGGCACTTAAAAAAAAAAGCGCTTCTCCTTTTCTTTGGAAGAGAAGAGTTGCATTAGCAAGTGTCCAGGTATATACACGCATCCAGTAAAAATACATTTTACATTAAATAATCTCATACAGTGGTAGAAATGTAAAGCATTTCGTATTTGACGCTGATCATTTTGGGTTTTTTGTTTTTGTTATCCTCCCTGGTTCCACTGGTGTTTCTTCGTTACACAGCGATCCCAGCTGGGAGAGGTGGCAGAAACCACCGGTTTTTCAGCCTTCCTTGTCTGCTGGTAGCTGCTCCCAGAGGTGGCGGAGCTGTGGTGGAAGAAGACATACCCGCGCCTTCCTGCCCGTTCAAATGGCACGTAGGACCCTGGTGGTGGTTCACCAGGAGACCCCAGACAACAGCTCCGTAAGAAGCAGGTGTCTTTTATGCTCCGTAACGTGGTTTTGCTGTACTTCCCAGCTGCCATGGCGGCTTTTCTTGCTACGGGCTGCTTGATACCTTCAGCTCCAGTGTAGGCACCACAACCATCATCATCAGTGTACTGTTTTAGAAGCTGGTTAGGAGAAACCAGTCTTACTCTCCTTTGATCTCTGTGTGCAGTGAGATTCCGCGCTGCATTCCCAGCTAGAGCGAGGGGGACGTATTCTGCCTGCCCCTGAAAGCGGCCAGGCTCCGTAACCTGAAGGGCAAGGGCTCGGTGGGAGGAGAGCCTCTGCTAGCGCTGCCTCTGGCGCGGCATCATCTCGAGCACGTTTTTGTCATTAGGTTTATACAGCACCTCTTGTACGAGAAATCACAAACTGGATAAGCTGTACGAGGGGTCATTATAACACAGAGAAGATAAATGTACCGGTTCTGCTGGAGGCTGTCCTCGGGCTATTTGTTATGTGTCTCTAACACTGTCACTACATCACACACTTCCTCGATCTCCGTATTACCCTACAAGCCTGTCTAATGGGATCCTCTGTTGCTGATTCCGGCTTACCCTGACCTACTTCTTTCTTGTGTCCCAGCAAGCTGTCAGGAGCTATCAGAGCGCTGGGAGCTGAAATAAACACTCACTGAGGGGAAAAGCAAGGCTGTCTCGCGTGAATTTAATTAGCTTTGTTTAACTGGCTTGTTTGCTTTGTAAATCACATCATTTTTAGTCAAATTTAAGGGATAAAAAAAATCTGTAATTAAAATCAAACGATGCACGACCTTATTAAAAGTCAAGGGTTTTAGAAGTTTAGTACAAAAAAGTCATGAAGTTTATTACACATTTGCAGTGCTCTGAGTATTTGAGGGGGAAGAAGGATGAATTTGGCATGGTTTTAGTTGTGGAGTCTTTCTTCAGACGGGAGGGAGGTTGTTATTATGTTGAGTCAGTATCTTTACCTTTCCTTGTACTTGGGGGAAAAAAAAACCAAACAAAAAACGCACTGGTTTTTTTTTTTAATTAAGACTTGGGTCTTTTCATCAATATTGCAAGCTTGCTGGATAAAATTTTTTAATCCAAATAAAAATTCTTACTGTTTCTTTCTGTCCTGTGGCCTAGGTGTCAGCATATTCTCCATAGTTTGAAGTTCTGTTGTGTGAGACCATGGTTTAAATCACAGCTTCCCTTTGCAGTTCTCTTGCATTTTTGAGCATTAGAACCGAAGTCTTTGTAATTTTGGCTCTGCCAGACAAATGAAGCACTGACTTGGCAAGTCATCGCTGGGATGAATTTGAAAGCGCTTATAGTGTTTTTATCAGATAGTATGTTATGTCTTCCAGGTGCTTTACTGTATTTCAGTGTGGTGCATATTTCTTTTAACAATTGATGCTCTTGCTCTTGTCAGCATAGGGTCTAATCCTCTTGCTGTTGAAAGTGATAAAAGCCCTATGAATTCCTAATACGTCTTATCAAAATCTGGCTGAAATATAAAATGTCTGACCCCAACTTCTGATTCTTCTTCAGCAGAAATATGTTTCTTCCTCGCTCCATGCATGCATATTGATAGAGCCTCCTGAGTGTGTGGCTTATAGAAATACACCCGTCCTTGTGCTGAGCTGCAGCAAGGAGAGAAAAGGATTAAAGGAGCACTGAGAAGGAAATGGGTATGGATGAACTTGCAGTGTGCAAAAAGGTAAAATCCAGGATAAAATTACTACCCGAGGGTATGGGAGGAATTAAAAATCTGTTTCACAAAGCTGCAGCACTTCTTCCAGACCTTTGAAAAGGATGTAAGGTTGGCCATCCTGCGGTACTGCACTGAGAATTACTTGTGATAATAACTTCATTGAGGAATATAATGAGCAGCCTGCTTACTCAGTGACTTCTGAGGAGCTCACTAACTCACTGATCACTATGAGATTTCAGACAAGGGTAAGAGAAACGTACTTTCCTCAGTAGGACCGTTGGAGGTCCCTTGGCTCCACTGGAGCTCGTGGGGCAGGAAGCTGTCTGCCGTGCCAGGGCTGGAAGTCTTATGGAAGTCTTACCAAAAGAAGCATACTGGCAGCCTTCAGTGGTTTGACAAAATAGAATCAAAACAAGAAGGGCCAGATGAGTGGGCTAAACCAGCACTTAGCTGCGGAAGTCAAGTGAAATAGGTTTGCTGAGTTACAGCAGTGGAGAATGAGGCAAGGAAAGCTGAGACATCCCAGTCAAAGAATTCAGGTATCTTCAATGACTCTGCGGAATGGTGACCAGGAAATTTGAAATACTGTAACTTCAGAAACTTTGCTTGCTTTCTGCTGCTTTACTGGATCCTGTCTCTCCCTTGTGGATTGAGGTCTGAGGTATTTTTGGCATCTGTAGTTCAGATGTGGAGAGTGGGAGGAATTCAAGTACTTCTCCTGGGTCATTGCTCCAGAGAAAATGGGTAAGGTGGGAATCGTGGAGCTTTTATCAAAGGCTTGGAAGCGAACATATTTTATAATCTGATCCAGTGTGAACAGTAAGAAAAATTCTATGGTCTTAATACGCTAGCAGGAAGATGAGTGGTGGAGCAGTGAAATAAGAAGGGGGATAAAGCTAAATGCCCGTTTGGACCCATTAGCTGTGGAGTGCAGCTCACGGCAGCTGAGAACAGGGTATGAGGACAAGAAGACTTCAGCTCTGTGGGAACGTGGGAATTTAGTGTGTTTAGCAAGAAGCATGATTAATTGATGCGTGCCTGTCATCTCTGCGATAGCACCCTAGTCCCTGCATTCATCTCCCCGGCCATGGGGGAGGAGAGCAGGAGCGCGGCTCTGTGCTCAGAGGGCACGACTGCTCCTGGTGTAAATCGGGAGCCGAGAAAGGGATCTGTCCCAGCGCCTCCCCCTGCGCTTAGAAAAGTGCCTGGCGTGTTTTGGGCACCGCTGTAATCTGAACAATAAACACTTAATTCCAAGCTCCTCATAGTTGGCTGAGGTTGTTCTGTTAAATGATGCTTTGCTTAGAGGACACAGAAAGGGGCAAATGTTCAGTAAGACTTGAGTCGTTTAACTTAAATCAACCTCCTCCTACCCACTATTGACATATCAAGAGAACCAATGAGGCATGTTTAATTACACGTGCACCGAGATTACAATTAGTCTGCAGACAGTGATTTTTTTTTTTTAAATTGTTTTTTTCCCTCTGAAACAGCAAGGAAAGATTTGATCCTGCAAGAAGTCTTATTAGCTGCAATATAAGCAGGGCTGTTGTTTGGGTTTGTTTTTTTTTTCCATTTTAAATGTAAGCGGAATGTTTTTATCTTCTAGGTCAAATGATTTAATCTGATGCTCTAATGTTACATGGTTTAGCAATCCTTCTGCTCCCCTTCTGCTTGTAATAAGTGACAAAAGTACAGCTTCTTGCTTGATAAATGGGTTAACAGTATTCACAAGGCAGGTAATAGAAATCCATATTAATAGGTGGAAATTGGCTCTTGATGCCAGGCAGGAGAGTCTAATGAAAGTATTATTGTTTTAGCTTCCAGCTCCTTTGGAAGCTGAAAGCTAAATGCCTGTATTACATTCTTATTACCTATTTATCACACCATATAGCTGAGTGGATGTTTATTAAATTACATTCACGTTTAATGCCTGTTTGTATACTTTTCACTGAACGTGTTCTCAAAGGAAATTTTCTGGAAGCATTTCAGAAATGCACAACTATTTGCCCATTCTCTTTTTATAAATTAAAACCATTGTTGCCAACTGTCAATATACAATTGGCTTGGAAATTAAATTGTTTCCTGCTAAGCTGTAAGAACCAGCTATACTTGCTCTATTTAATTCAGGAAATAAATATTTAAAAATCTGAAAAACACACGGTGTTCTTGAGTAGTGTTGATTCTATTTTAGTCTTTGAAAATACCCAAGATCCCAAGAGTTGGGCTTACCTAGTTTCAGCTTTAATTTAGCATTAAATTGCTTCATTGGGGATTTTATATATGACCTTCTGTATGTTTGTGATTCTTTTGAGAATATTTAAAATAGTGCTGAATACCATCAAAGATAAGAAATTATGAGCCTGTTTATTAATATACCTACTTACAGTTTTGCATTCTTATTTTCTTCTTAAGCAGCACTTTCAATTCATTCCATCTAAATGAAAAGAAAAAAAAAAACCCAAACCGACAGCCAACCAAAACCACAGCACAGCTCAAATATTCCCAAAAGGCAAGGTGGGCTTGCATTTCCTCCGCCTGTATTAGTCAGAGCACTGTGGCCACCAGCATGGTGGGGTGACACGGCTTCGGTCACAGCGTGTGTCAGGTGAGGACCATGGCTGGTAGCCAAGGGCTCCTGGTTGCATCTCTGCCTTGTCCGGTGGGGTCACACCACTTCTTTTCCTGACCCAGCATCCTGCCTTGACCCTGTGTCCTGCCCTTACACACCAGACAAGAGGGGTGCCCAGCTTTTCTGGAAGCTGCGTTGACTGCTCCTGGGCTGCAGACACCCATGGCTGGAAATCTGTGCCAGTTTCTTTAAGCAATCCCAAACAGGATGTTTGACTCCCCCTCTCACACTGAAAAGTACCCGTGACATGTAGAAGTCTAAGGTGTGTATTCTTTCTCTTCACCAAGGTGTGGGCAGTTGGTGCAGGTGACTCTGCTGTGCACGCAGAGAGCCTCGGCGGCTCTTGCGGGCGCCCTGACCAGGGATGAAAGCCTATGAAATGCTGCTTGGAGGATCAGGCTGTAAGATCTGGACTCAAATGAGAACGACTAAGGCTTTTATAATCAAAGGCTTTGATAACTCTTGCCTGCTTGAAGTTTAAGTTCAGTGGGATATTGTATTGATCCATCAGTGCAGTATGTTAAATACCACAGTTTGAACCACGCTTGCTTGCATTATGTTAAGAATAAATAAATAAATCAGAGCTGCTACATGCATTTCAACTCTCTGCTGTGCAGATAATAATGCGAACACTCTCACTTCTGTAATGAGCAGGTTAATCACTTGATCACTTTTACTAAAATTTTGCTGCCGCTGCCCTTTAAAGAGCTAATCTTTGTCATTAGTGGGACCTAAAAGTGCAGACTGAACATACTTTCAGGTTAGAGAGACTGAAAAAAAATCGCTATAACAGAACGTCATGTTACGCCCCACTTAGTACTGATTTACTTTATAAATTTAACAGAAAAATTTAAAACAGTTGTAATCATGTGACCAATTTTTTTTATTTTTAATAGTGGGGAGCCACAGCAAATCAGTCTCCTGGAGTATGTGGAGGGTATGAGAAAGTATTTCAAACAAATTTTAGCCGGCTTGTTGGGTTTTGCAATTTCAGCTATCTTGCATCAGCAAATAATATTTTTAAGAGCCATCGCAAGTGTTCCTTGGATTTTATGTCTATATAAATACATAAACATTAAGAAAAGTTAATATATGTGTGTGTATGTCTATATATAGAGAGAAACCCCATCTCTCTTAAGCGTTTCAGATGTCATGGGAATAAGCTCTTTAAACTGTTATTCTTTCAGTTTTAATAATTTTAAGTTCCTTTTCCGTACTTGCACCTCTGCTTTACCTTTGTGTTCACTCAATCTGATTAAGACTCTGTGGACTAATTAAGTTTCATTTCTGCTTACGGCTGGTCTCTGATAGTTTTCATTCTTTTGGCTTCTCCGATCTTGATCAGTGCTTCAGTAAGTTTGCCGTAAGCGCTGCGGGGAAGGGTTGTTCCCTTTTCTGTACCCCAGTAAAACACCCTGCAGCACGTTACTGGTTCCCCATTTTGTAACACCTTTAAAATACGGGTCTGCTTGAGCCAAAATACATACCGTGCTTTCTTAAATCAGATTGATGGAAATGTTGCATTAGATCCTTTCTCATGTAGTGTAACCGTACAACAGAATTTGTAGCATTGTAAGTCATCGGAACGACATGCATAATAACCCTAGTATTTTCTTTTCTTATTCCAGGCATCTGTAATTGACGGTGTTAATTTTTTTTGTTGTTGTTGTTTAATGAAGTTCTTAAGATGAGACTTTGCCAATTGGTGTTTGGGCAAGTTTTTAATAAGATTTTTGTATTTTCTAAAGTTATTCTCTTACCCTCCAATAGGTTGTGCATATTTGAGTTGTGAGTTTGGATTCTGCCCTTGGAAGTCAACATGAAGTGCTTAGCGTGAGGTAGGGATCTTGTAGATCCTACACGTAATGTGAAAGCAGTTTGTGGGACTGCAAACAGCAGCAAAACCACCTACAGGTTTAATGTGTTTGGATAGAGAATGCCCAAGAAAACGTATTTCTGAGTCCCCTGTTGTTTGTTAAATCACGCCGATGCACAAGCAGGGGCCCGAGGAAAAGTTCAGGAATGGCAGAGCTTGACGGCGTAGAGAGCGAGGGAGAAACTTGTCCGCGGAGCATTTCTGTTGAGATAGTTTGTCGGCCGTTTATTGATTGCGCAGGTCATTGGTGAAAGGTCAACAGCTCTGCTGTGTTGGCAGATAAAGATAGAGGAATGGCATGTTGAGGTCACATTGGAAAGGAATTCAGTCACGCTAAAGAAAGAACATTTTTAAACCTTTATTTACTCAAAAAGGGCTGTGAGGTATCGAGCTTGCACTCTGGCAACCCTTCAGTGTAAGATTAAGAAATCTTATTCTCGGCTTTCCCTGGGAGTTTTCCCCTTCGCTTTACAATCTGGTTTTAGAGTTGAACAATTTTTAGTTTATCCCTGTAATTCCTTGTGCCTCCTTTTGTTTCCTGCAGAGCATTAGAAGGATATTTCTTTGTGCAGAGAAAGGCTGGTAATTTTTTCTGAACTACCAAATTTTGAAGCAGTGATGCTCTGATTAAATTAATTATTTGTTTCCTTTTCTTCTCAAAGTGCCTGTGGGGTGCTGAGCACTGTTGCTGCAGTTTATTTCTATTGCGTTTTGCTTTTACCCTATTTGAAGGTAACTATTGCACGGCAGCGCTGAGATTTAACGCATCTGAAAGGCAAACTGTTTATGTTCGGGACAGAGTCGAAATCGGGGGGGACTCAGGTCTTGCCTGAACAAGGTCGTTACTCTGATTATCAGCTGTGTATGCTGTGGTTTAGACAGGATGGTAAAACCACTCCTTTGCGTTTTATTTACCTCCGTTAGGAAACAATTTAAATGAAAGCTAACAGGCTGTTACTATCCTTTAGATAAAGTGTTCCTACACAAGCAGCTTAAGTTCACACCTTAACTAATCCGATGCAGGTTTGTTGTGCAGGTAGGGAGTAAGGGAAGCTGATGGCAAAGAGCGTGCTTGTTGCCTTTGTTGGGTTTGGCATGAGGGCAATATGAGAATAAGATCTGGCTCTATAGAAGATGTGAGAAAAGGTTTATATGTTGGAGGCAGGGTTGCTTTGACGGATGATTTTAATATTGGCACTTATTCTGGGCTTCTAAACTCCAAAATTACATTTAAAAAAAATTCCGTGTCTCTTTCTCCAGTGACTCAAAGGCCCGGAGTTTATGATCAGGGTAGATTTTTTAATATATCAATATTAAAACTAATAAATCCTGCCTGTTAGATCTTCCCAAACCGCTCAGATAGTTTGTGTCCCCCCTCGCTGGCCTTGATGCAAAGCACTACGTAAAGATAAACACTTCTGCTTGCATGCAGTTCCATGAAGACACTCAAAACCACTCTAATGAAGATACTAAGGAGCATATCCAGGCACTGGGCGTGTCCCCACCAGCATCCTTGTGCACCCCCTGCATCACCTCTACCAGCCGGGGGTTCTGCTTGCTCAACTTTATAGGTCGATATGTTCAAGTGCAGTCAGTTACCTTCTGTACCTCACAGGGAACACGGTAAAAAATAAACGGTTCTCCTCTGTTTTGCAATCACCTTATCTCTGCTCTTCCCCAGGAGCCCATGGGTGAGGGTGGAAGATGATCGTGTTCTCCTAAGCTCTGCCCATGGAGCAGGGTCCACCAGGCAGAGGCAGCTGATACCCCCTGCTCTGGCACAGTCATAACAGAACAGAGAAGCTGCTTCCAGCTGTTGGTGTAAGACAGCTGTGGTGGGGGCTGCATTTTGGGTGAAATTTTTATAATACAGGGATGAAACCTTTTCAGAGGCTAAGACTGATGTGATGCCAAGTGCAGGATTTATTTAGCGTTATTGATGTGTGGCAGTACTATGATTCCTCATGGGTCTTCCAAAATCTGGAGGAGAGGGGTAAGAGGTGTGCATTATGTTAAATCAATAGTGACTGTGACCAAAAAAATGACTAAACTGATGTTTAGTTTAATTTATTAAGAAAAAAGGAGTCCAGAGGATGGAAGGGATACACTGCTGCTTGCCTGTAGTTGCTGAATCACATCCTGCTCCATCCAGAAGTAACTACATGTTGGCATCTAAATGCTGTTGAGTCACCTCTGCAATATGAACTGGTGATTTACAGTCCTACATCAGAAAAGTATCTCTGTTTAATAGGAAAAGAAAAAAAAAATCATTATAAACCACTTTCGCAAGGGGCTGCCCCAGGAGAAGGATCTCTGCAAGGGGTTAAGATTTCCATTGGCAACAGGCAGGGAAAGCTTGGTGAGGAACCTGCTCCCTGGAGCTGCTGGAGAATGTGTGGAGATCACAGATACCCAGCTGGCAGCGTTGGCCAGAAACACATCCAGGAGGCCAGCGCTGAAGGTGCAGGAGCTCCAGCTCCCTGCTTTTTCATTATTGCGCAGTCCCGAAACCCGAAGCGCAGCCTGGGGAGGCAGAGTCCTGCAGCTCCTGGCAGAGTCACTTGCCAGCACCGTGCCCAAAGCACCGTGACCGTGTTTTCTGGGGTGTGTGCCCTCCTCTTGCAGAGAATCAGCCCTTTGTCCAAACAACTCCTTTCTCTTCTGCTTTTCTTTCTGAAGTTTTCAGTCGGCGACTAGGAAGGCGGCGGGGGGGAGGAGCGGGGCAGCCTGCAAAGATGAAGCAGCTCATGAAAAGAAAGCTGCTGAATGGGCAAATTGTTTTATCTGGATGGGTTTTGTGTTCCTGACTCTGTGCTGCAAGGGAAGGTACAGTAGGAACAGTGTTCGGGCTCATGCGCTGCTGCTCCAGCCAGGAGATCGCTCTTGCTCCTGCTGCTTCTGATGATCAAAGCTCTAAGCGCGTGTTATCTTTTTCCTCCTTCCCCTGAAGGAATCCATTCGCTGCTGATGGCATTTTGGTTTAGTAACGGCCGTGTTTACACGCTGTAAAAAATGCGAACTAGTGTCAAGGATTCTGCAGCTTTGCGCGCCCCCGCAAAGTGGTATTTCCTATGGCAGTTGACTCCAGAAAGGTCCTGGGTTTCCAAGCTCGTTTGCTTAACAGTCTGGAAAGAAGTCTGGGAAGTTGAGGATAAGTCGTCTACGTGAGCTTTAGAAGGAGATGTAAAAGCCCAGGCTTGGAGTGGGGATCCCGACTTGCCAAACGCGATGGCATTGGCTGAATCTAGTCCTGCTTCTCCCTTCTTCCCTCAGAAAAACTCCAGGACTAGCTGAGGCTCTGGTCAGCCGGCGGTCGCTTCGGTAGCCCGCCTAATCCCAGGCTCCAATGTTAGATGGCTTTGAAATGGAAAGGTGATGGCCCCTGTGTTATTAAAGGTCATCAGGCATCTGGTACGGACCGAAGGGATTTTGTGCTGTGAAGGCAAAAGAGCAAAAAGGATGTATAAATTTTTAAAAGAATAAAAGAAAAAAACCCAGCGGTAAATTTAGTGCCTGAGCTTCAACACTGCAGGGAGGGACAGGAAGGTGGGATGTGTGTGTCCAGGAAAAAAAAAAAAATACTCCTGTTAATTCAGGGCCCTTGAAAAGAAATTCCTCATCTGATGCAACTGGGTTTTTTTCCCATCCTTAACCGTGTCAGTGAGACACTGAAATCCTCATCAGTGATGGGGGAGAGGAATGGGGCTGCGGACTTCTTAGAGTGCTAAAATGGTAATTTAAGAATAAAGAGGGCTTTAGGGCTGCCAGAAGTTTTTCTGGCTTTTCATGTGAGAATAAAGTGCTAAGGCATCCCCCAGCTCAAAGGTAGAAAAACAGCGAGCAGGACTCTCGGCAAACACAATGGCTCTATCTTGCTCTATTATGCCACAAAGGAGTGGCTTGCTTAATCTCCGAAATTAATAGAGCAGAGAGGAAACGGCTCTTAAAGAGATGTGTGTCTGCTTCCTTCCTGTGCAGAGCTCGGGGAGCCTGGGGCTGTGAGGTAATGTCATTTCACATAACTAGAGGGCTCTTCGTATAAAGGACAATTACAGTAAGTGTAGCGAGGCTGGAATTTTTTGACTTTTCAGTGTTTTTTTCCTGCCACAGTGGTGGGGATTTTTGTTTCAAACCCGCTGTATTCTTTTGATGAAAGTCGAAGCCGTGAGAGTTTGGCCCACATTTGATTTTCAAGAAATTTTTTTTTTTTCGGTCTGCCACTTGTTTAGTGACATCAGAGAGAAACCAGCCTGCTGCTCCGTTCCCTGCCATGCTTAGTACGATAATCCAAACGTGTTTTGAGCCGTTGTCCTAGGAGAATGTCAGTTCAACCAGAAATAACGGAGTGTATTCTAGTAGAACAGCTCCTTTTTCACACTGCGTTGGCCCTTTATAGCAGTGTGTTACCCTTGGTGTGAGGCCAAATCAACTGATAAGCAACGGACTAGATTTTCCTGCACGTGGTCAAGGCTGCTCACATCTATCCAAACATTTTAGCTTTAGGAAAAAGACCTGGCACTTACACAACTCAACCCACCTAGCCATTGTCGCTTCGGAGGCAGTGAGAGGAGAAAAAATTGGCTTGCCAGGAAGCCTTCAGGATTTTTTAAATTGCTTCAGGGAGAATGATTGGAAGACCGGGAAGAGATTCCGCAGGGACCAGGGCTCCTGGGTACTGAGCTGCCTCCAGCCCGTTTGACTGGGGAGCAGGGGGATGATGCTCAGCGTGTTTCTGGGGCTGACTTTAGTTGGACAGGTGAAGCTTTGCTCTGCTTTCATTCCTTAACTTTTGTTAATAATTTATGTGTGATGCTGCTCAGTAGAAATATGCCTCCTACACTGCATTTTAAACCACTGTCTAGAGCGGCATAACACAATCCAGCCACGTTGTGTATCTTGTGCCTCTGTTAGAGAGAAAGGATGCATGAAGCGCTTGGGTTTTGAGCCACGAGCGGGGGGAATCTGTAAGAAAATTACTATCTATAAAATGCAGGACAGTTTGTTCCCTACCAGCAGCATGATGTATTTTACATGTGAACAACAGTAGGTTGCTTTGCAGAAAGTGTGTTTTTGATATAAAGATTATCAGTGCTGCCACCCCTCTTCCCTCATTTATCACTGGACTCGCCGCAGCAAAATTGCCGAGCTCCGAGTGCTTTTTCAGCCCTCATTCAGCTGCGTTGTTTGTAATGACTGTGGTGAGCTGGGGAGAGGAGGAAGTTTAAATTTGGGCAGTTGTGCATCCATCCACAGTTAACGAGGCATCTGATTTGTCTGCAAATTTAATACCACAGTCCTGGCTGTAGCTTCAAGTATGCTGTAGTATTTTTCGGTTTGGTTCTGTACCTGTGCTGTTATCTGTGGGTGTTCAGCTCCATCTATTTTGGATTTTATTTATCTGAAAGATGAGATAAAGAACCGGCGTTGTCTCAGCGCTGCTCGCTAAGGGCCAGGGAGGCTCAGCAGCCTTTTGACTGCCTGACTCTGCACTGCCTGTGGATGCTCCTAACCAGGTACTGAAACGGGCCGGTGTTCAGTGGAGATTGTATCGCTGCGGTGTCTTTTGGCTCTTGATGCGTTTTCCGGAGCACCGAGTAGCTACATCTGTCTGTCTGAACCATCCCTTCAGCGCCCTGCACCAGACCTCCCTTCCAAGTGTCGATAAAGCTGAGTTTCAGAGGTGCATGGGGGCAGGGACCATCATTTCTTCAGGTTTTGGGCAGGTGTCTAGCGCCAATGGTTTTGACCCTGTCTGTCTTGCAAGGAATTGCTGTGATTCACGTAATGCTGACTAAGTATGGACAGCAGCACAGCACAAGGTGGGATGGCTACAGTTTAAAATAGAAGATGGCATAAGGAAGTTCTTAGGCTAAATGCCAACCTAAAATTAGCATCTACCCTCCCCCTTCGTATTTGCCTGTTAATTGGGTGTCACCGTCTATACTGGCATAGTTTTTAAAGACTGTTACAGCAATATGAACATGATTGAAATGCATTGCATTAAAATTATAATATCCATCAAAGTTTTCTCCTGGTGAGGGCTTAGATCATCCAGCCCACAGCTGGGAATGGTATTATTTTACTTGTTCTATTATAGCCATCCAGACACATACGCAGCCCTCAGCCTCACAAGAATGTGTCTGCAAGGTGAAATAATAAGCGTATACTAGACAGTCCGCAGGATTATAAGGCTATTTAAATGAAAAGAAAAAGTTTGGGGCAGAGATGAGAAAGGAGGGAATTAGGTATATATGCTTGTAATGATACCCTCGTTCACCTTCCAGCTAGGACTTCTGAAACCACATCAGGGCACTGGGTTTTATCTTCTTAAAGCTGGGTCCAAGCATCCTGGAGCAGGGTGGATAGAGAGGATTTCCATCACATCCATTCTTTGGACTTTTTTTTTTTCAACTAAATCTTAATGCAGTGTCTTTCGTGAATTTTGATGTCAAGTTTCTCCAGCTTGCAAGAAGTTCCTACTTCTGGCTGTCTCCCAAAAAAGACACGGCTCTGGGGTCCGGTGTGCGGGGCTGCCTGTTCCTTACCCAGCACAATGCCTCCCGTTCCCGTGCGGTCGCTGTCTCTCTTTGGGGGCTCCGTGATGTGCTGCCCAGCCGGCTGGCCTGCGATAGCTCGGCCCCTTCGTCTTCCCCAGCTCTGTTTCTCCCCCCGCTCATGACCAGCAGAGAGTTAGAGGGGGGCTGGGGCTGGATGCGGGCTCTGGGGTCCTGTGCCGTACGCCACCGGAGTACCAGAAGGCAGGCAATTTGCATTTTAATAACTCCCTCATTATGTATTTGTCTGATCTTGTCAATATTTTGCATTTTAAAAATTTTGCTGACTGCAGACGTTGTGGGCTATCAAGTCGATAATTAGACTGCCTAATTTTAAACACCTCGGTTATAAATCAGAGCAGCCCATTTCTATGGCCGAGTGCTGTGGCTGCAGAGCAACTGTCCTGTATGTGGAAGGCAAAAGATTTGAGGAAAGCATTGCACGCGGGCTTACCGTGGTCAGGAATTCCTTCAGGAACACACTTAAAATGGGGGGGATCGATCCTTTTTCAGAAGTAAAGATTACAGAAATTAAATCTTCGTTACAGGATGTAGCATCACCTTGCCTGTCGAGCGAGCGTGGCTCTTCCCGCGCGGAGCAGGAGTGCAGACTTCACATTCAGTTTATTCCACCTGTCTAATGAGGGGTGGGTTTTGTTTCACCTGAAGCTCGAGCTAATGGCAAAACCATTAAAGGCAAATTGCACCTTCAGGGCTCCCTTGGAACTGCACAGCACAGCTTGCCCTCCCGTTGATGCTAGGTTTATCTCGATTGTTGTCTAAGGCTCTGGAATTATAAATGTTTGTGTTAGGCACATACTCTCTCTTCTGTCTAGTGCCGTTACTTGTGTTGCACGTGGGGTTTGAAACAAGTCAAATGTGGAGAGTGCGGAAGCAATAAAATCTCTTTATATGCGCAGGTATGCAGAAGGTGAGAATAAGGGCTGGTATCGCTATGAAAGGTGTTGCCATCATTTCATTCTCAAAAGAGCTAACTGTGAGTAGATAGGCAGAGAAGTAGCCACTGAAATCAGCAGGAAAGCTTCCAGTGGCTTCAGCAGCTCAGGTCTGATTATAAAACTGAAGAGAGATTATTCTGAATATAGAATATTGCAAAGACGGATTTCGGAGAGGAAAAGACAGAGTTCTGCTTTTCTTTTAAACAATATCACTGAGATACCCAAAGAGAAGTGTGTTTGATGCATGAGGCAGTGGAGAGCCTGGACGCGCTGAGAGCTGCAGTTGGCACTGGAACATGGCAAAACGGGTCCCAGGAGAAGATCTGCGCAAAGGAGCACCCAGGAACAAGTGAGCATAGAAGAAGGCAACTTCTATTTCTCTAAATTTGTATCAGGAGCCAAGGGGAAAGTTGTGTGCAGATGTATTGGAGAGGGAGGGAAAGCAGCATTAGAGGTTGCATTATTTCTCTTACTGTAAATAGCTTTTTGTTCAGCATGGAAAGACAGTAGCTCTTCCTGGGGTTGTTTGCTGTTCTCCGTGACTGGTTGATGGTTCAGCTTGTTAATGGACCATGTTTCTATTAAAAGTATTTAGTTGTTACTCAGCTTTGTGCTTCAGAAGCCAGAATGTATTACGTGCTGGTGAAGGCTGCTGCCGCTTTCTCATGTGGAGATAAACATAAACACATTTTTAAGGGGTAACAAAAATTCCTCCTTGTTCTTGGATTACCTTTAAACACAAGCTGTAAGGAAATAAAGGCAATGTACTTGAGGTTAATTCTCCTTCCCTCCCATTCAATCCAGGAGCTTCTACACATTTTAGGGAAGAAAAAAGTTCAACCTCTTTCAGAAACCCAGAACTAGTATGTGACAGTGAGGGATCCAGACCGTGGCAATGAGAGAGCTGTCTAGGAATCCCGTCGCAGCTCCATTTCGGCATAATTAAGTGGACAGTCCCGAAGAGCTGGTGGTTTTCAGAGTCGTTGTGCAAGAGCTGCCAGAGGCACCCTCCTGGCAGAGCCCTGTCCTGCTGGGCGGTGGCACCCGTGGCACCCTGGAAGCGGGAGGTACCCATGGACGAGCAAAACTCCTCTTGCCCAACCACTTGGTGAACAAATGTGGTGACATGGCATCTGATCAGCTCATGCTGCAGTTCTTGCAGGGAATCCCATTTTCTTCACGGGGTTGAGGACTTGGGCTTTGCTGTCTGTGCAGCTCGCTTGCAGGCAACCCCAATAAGCTGGTTGCCCGCGGTGCAGTTTCATGTCCCACATTAGAAGTGCTGTATCGTAAATGAGCAAAGTTTATTTTCAGGGAGTTACTCATACTGACACTTCTGACTTAGTGTCTGTCTTGTTACAGAACAGATTTGTCTCGCAAAAATTAGGAAACGCCATGTAAGGGAACACATGGCGCTGCTGGAGAAGAAACTTCCTCAAACCAAATTCTAGCCCAATGTCATCCCATTCTGCCCATGCGTTATTTTTGGTGACTTCTTGTGTTCTGACACAAAGTATTTTGAATTGGGTTCAGTATCATGAGTTAATTCTTAACTGGATGTGGCCAAACATAATACAGACTTGATTTTTTTCAAAAATGATCAGCAGTACAAATGGCATGGTCTGGAGGATGCTGGGTGACCAGTTAGGACCTGTAGATTCTCCAGTGATAGAATAAGGCATGTTTTCTTGGCAGTAAATAGAAACTACAGAAAGGAAAGACAACTATTGTAAAAAAAAAAAAGACTAATCCAGGAAAAAGGAGATTTTTTATTTTTTTTTTTAATGGGAGGACTGATAAATTGTGCATTTTTTCTTTAAAGATGCACTTGACATTTATCTTTCCCTGGTCATATGTAATTACTGGGGGAACAAAAGACTAAAATCGTATTTCAACTTACGGTGTTTAAGAGGAAAAGAGGGGTAGTTTTATTAGAGAAATACATGCTGTGTCTGATTCCACTTCCCTACTCCTTGTGCTGTCATTCACAACTGGATAAAGTGAATATAAAGTGCTGCTTGGTTAGAAAAGTACAGTTCTACATCCATTGACCAAATGATTGCGCAAAGAAGCAGGGTGAAGGGCTAGGTCTTTGTTGGTTTTCTGCCTTGGATTTTTTAATGGAAGCAAAATTAAGGTGACTGTAAAAGGGAGAGGGAGAAATGTAACAGCTGAACCCTCCTAACTCATGTGCTTAATCATAGTACACCTTTTTTGTGCATCAGCACTCTCACATCTGTACAGAGCTCCAGGAATAGCTTTAACAGTCTTTACATTGGTACCAGAAGGAGTGAAAAATGGTTGAGTTTTTTAATTTTTGTTGATCTCACAAAATTGATGCAGCTAAAAATGCAGTTTGGTTTGGATTTGAGTGCAAATAGGTATGAAAGAGGGCGTCAGCCTTTTTCATAAAAAAAAAAAAAACCGAGGCAACTTGTTTGGCTTTTTATTTGGTTTTGGCTTCAGATCTGACTCAAACATTTGTGTAAGAAAGGCTGCACTAAAAAGTGCAAGGTCAGGCCTGGCTGTGCTGCTCAGACGTGGCATGGAGGGAAGGGGAAGAATTGCTGCGCTACGTGAGGTTGATGCTTCCTGCCCATTTCCTATATCTTGTCTGGCAAATCTAGTGACTGAGGCATGGGAAGCCAGGTACAGTTTCTTTGCAGTCACTGCGAGCAACTGGAGTAGGAAATAGGTTTGTTTCGAAGAACTGGAGCGCTCTTCCTCCAAAGCAAGCACAGTGGTAGGATGAGGTGTACTGGGCTTGGTACGCCCCATGCCACGGTGTGGTACCAATGGCACTGGTGGGCACTGGGAGGGACTCCACTGAAAGTTTGGTTCAGAAGAGAAGTTGGCACTCCGGTGGGAACTCGGGAATGGGAGACTTGTAGAATGCATATCGATGCTCAGGACACATGCTGGAAATACTGTCAAGGAGCAAAGCTAAGCTGGCAGGAGCTTTGCATAGCGGTGGGGATGGAGGTGAGAGGTTGCAGCCGTGGCAAGCACTTGGAAGTGCTCAAGTTAGTCCATTTGCAGAAGTTGTGTTCTCTTCTACAAAGCCTGTCTACCTGACAGCCTCTGGGCCCATGTGAGCTATAATAGCGAGCCTCAACCGTTTTTTAGTGGCTAACCTGTTTCAATCTCCATTGCATTTGCAGTCAGTCAGTGCTCCTCAGCTGGAGTTCAGCAGCTTCCACCTGAGGGGCTGTCATTTCTTGTAGAGGACAGTCATCTTACCACGCCTAAGATGTCCCTGTTCACCAGCACTGACTAAGCTAAGGGACTTTCTCTCGGTCCAATTCAGCTTGAGATTGCTGAGACTAGCTGGGCACAGCACACGCGATGTCCTGCCGAGGTCCCAGCGTGGCCCAGCGCGGTGGGTCGCATTAACACAGTGCTCACCCGCACTAGTAGTCCCAGAGCTAGCTCAACGCAGTCTTGGTTTCGGGATGTGTGAGCCCCAGGGAAGGGGTACGGTCTAAACTGATGAAGCGATCTCAAGCAGCTCCGTTGAAATGAAGTGAACCTCACCTCTTTGGGCCAGGGTTAGACTGGTGCTCCTTCGCTTCCCTTAACACCTGAGAACTTGAAGGCAGGCACAATGCTGTGTGTAGTGACAGATCAGAGCGCTTCCAGCAAATCCAAACCTTTGTTCCCAGTTTGCAAGGTCCTTACAGCTTCCCAGTAACGCTCCGTAGTGCCATCTGGACATGACAGTCGTTTCCTGATCGTTACAACAGTTATATCCTCACTAGACCGAGTAACTGTAACTGAAAGAGGAAGTTCCTCCCATTCTTTCATAAAAAAATGAAAAGCCACCCACCCTCCAGCTCTGTTTCAGGAGATTTCATAGTTATCTCAGGTTTGCAAAGTTTGGTGCCAACGGTCGCGTGTGGCTCACCTGAGCAGCGATTTGCCATCGGCTGCTACCCGGGCAAGTCGGGTTCCTCCAGCCCCTTCTCCTTGAAGGTGGACAGACCATCCCTACGCACGTGTCTGCTGGTGGCTGAAGCCCTTTGGGGAGGAACGGCTGTATTCTTGACAAATCACTGCATTCGGTGATGGCTGTGATAAGTTAATACAGAAAAAGAGTTTTACCTTCAGTTTCCGCCACTTGGAGAAAAGAACGTTCTTGGGCTTGAAAACTTTTAGGGAAGTAGTGTAATTCATGTGGGTAAACTGAAATGTCATAACTAAAAGGCAACAACAGTTTTATTTTCATACTAAACTAGGTACATAGAGTTTAAGTGTTCTGACCTTTCAAGAATGCGTTTGCTCAACTCCAGACATCGTTTGTGTATTAGAAAATGGAAGGGTAATTTACTGTTGATGTTCAAAAGTGCACAGTGAGTTTTCCTGTAATATCATTGTTTCTTAGTAAAGGCCAAGTGTTGCAACCCACAGTTCTCAGTTGAGGAGCCCTTGGTAGAATGAGGACCATACTCCAGGATGTCAACCTCACATCCTGGGTGGAGGGGAAGGCTCTACTCATTTAAAAATGAAGTCCTTTAAGAAAGAGCTCAGAAAAAACAAAGTACTTGTGGTTTTGTTTTTTTCTTTTCTCCTTAACCTGATGTTCATGTTACATAATGCAAACACTCTGAATAACTGTGATGTTCTTGATCGAACGTGTGCTATGCTTAAAAGGAAAAAATAACTGACAATAAAAGAAGAGAGAAAGTACAGATGTGTATTGGTAGAATTAGAGCACAGTATGTGCTGCTGCCTGGCCACTGCCTCCTGTGCATCTCAGCCTTGCTCTGGTGCTGCCACAGAGCCCAGGGACACCCTCATAGCTCTGATGCTGTTTCCCCAGGTCTCACACCTCCCAGACATACGGCCATACCTGCGGTAGGGTAGAGGAAGCCAATGAACACAGTTTGTTTGGAAGGTCCCCTTATCATTTAAAGATTTTTAATAACAGAGCGTTCGATAGCATGTAATGGGAGAGAAGGCAGGTGTGAATGGGGAAACGAGGAGCCCGTTTGTGAAGCACTCACAAGGTACAAGGTTTTCTAAGGATTTTCAGGTTATCTTGTCCCCTCGAAATTAAATTGGAGCCAAATGTGTAGGCTCATCTGCAAACCTCAGCTAAGGCACTTAATGAAACAAAAAGTTCCTTTACATAATTCCCTTCACCATTAGCAGGATCTATTGGATTTCATCGGTACTTCCTCGGTAAATCAAGATATCAGAGGCTATTGTCTCCATATGCAACTCCAGCTCGGTGCGAAAGGCATTTCAGATTCGGAGCTTCAAAGGTCAATCATCCGATTAATACAGCCATCCCCATGATGACTTTTTTCTGTCTCTGTGGTTAGCCTGTAGTCTTGAAACGCCTTGTTCAGATTACTCTAAAAACATTTCCTATGCACTCGGACTTGACCCAGCTGTTTAGCTGCATGTTGGAACTGGTGTTTGCTGGGGCCATTTTCAAAAGTTCCTATAGGGAATGAAGGAGCAAGCTTGGGGCGATGCCCCAGCCATCCAGGAGGCTTCCATGAAATAGTCCCACCACAGTCAGCAGTAGCTTTCAAGCTCTTTTTTCCCCCTTGCAGTACGTCTCCTTCCCAGAGTTTTTCAAAGAGAGCAGGACCAGTAAAGTATTCCCGAGCGGAGCAGCATGCTTCCTTCTGTGTATTCAAAACTACCTCCTCTGTTATGACAGATAACTGCAGTCTGGCTACAAAGTCTGTAACAGGGATTGGTAACCCTCCAGGATGATACTTGGCACTCAAGAGCTAACACATGTTTTTGTTACATGAGCATGAGTCTAATAAAATGGCTCACTGGTTTAATATGCCTCTTTGTAAAAACAAGACGCAGTTGGGTTTAGAAATTGTGATGATTTGGCAAGTTCAATTATTAACTTCTCTTGCAGGGTTAAGCCCTGACCAGAAATTTGCCATGAACCCGTGGGCACATCCTGCTAGGAAACAACATGCAGAAATCCTTCACTGTCCTCCTTGATTTATCTGCACAGTGCAAACTCGCAGAGTAGAGCTGTATTTTCCCTGGAGGAAGTCACAGCAACCCCCGTCGCCACTCTAGAGCAGAATCCTCTTAACGTTGTAATGTTTTACCGCTTTGACATAGTCCTGCTCTGCTCAAGACAATGCACCTACGGGAACTCTGGCAGGTTCCGAACTGGCCTGTTGTGTAGTAGCTTTCACCATGTTTCGGGAGGAAAGTTGAAGTGATGAAGAGCCCAAGCTATGTTAGCTATGCAGTGTCCTGTGGGATTGTTTGTGAACACAGCAGCTAAAGATAGACGCGCACCATAGAGATGCTAAAAATACTGTCCAACTCTACGATGGTTGTTTAGCATTCGGAGTGCTATAGTTGGCCTTACACAGACAAAGGGAAGATGCAGTTTTGCAATTTGAATATGCAAATGAAATCCTGATCTTGCAAATGTGCAATCATATGCTCGAATCTGAAAAGACCGCCTGTATTCCTGAAGTTGAACGTTGGCAGGATTAAGAGTTTAATCAGTTAAATACGGTGTCATCAGAAGTTAGGGTGATTGCATGGCAATGTGGAGACTTCAGGAAAATGACAAAATAAATCACATTGTGTGATTAAGATCAAATTTTTACATTCCACATGTTGATACTTGGAACCATGTTGTCTGATAAATCATCTCTTATTAACGCAGTAGGTTGCAAACAGTTTCTTCTTTACATTTATATGCATGATTTAGTAAACAGTATTTTAATATCAGTGGGAACACATGCTATGCTTCATAGCTTTCAACTGTGTGACCTTTAAAGGCAGAACAAAGGCTTAGAAATTAGAGTTTACATAAAACTGGGAAGTGCAGAAAGCTTGAAAGGCTCTGTAATTCACTTCTGCAGCAAGAACACCATTTTCTCTAGCACTGTTTGCACAAGTCAGCATTTATGGTGTCAATTTGCAGTGATGAATGTGTGATTAACATTGCTCCTAGAACAGAGAGGAGACGGTATCTAGAGCGAGTCGAGAGGTTCTCTGCTTAAAAACCGAGTAACTTAAGCATTGCGTTTTCTGCTGGAGAGAATATCTCTAAATCCTGTGTATTTTTAATTCACTCCATTAGTTAATAATAATGAGACAGCAAAGAGTGAGATCCCATCATTGCTGAAGTCAGTGTCCCAAAATATTTATTTCGTTGAGACCAGGATTTCGATGGCTTTATACAGGATGAGAGCTTCGGGAGTGGAGCGATGGTCTGCATTTGTTTAGGGGTTCTTAGTACCACTGTTTTGCAGCATCTCTTTCAAGGTCCGTGGGTAAGTAGCAGATCCTGTTCAGGGGGTGTGTTGCAGGAGCCGGAGCTGCATGGTCCGGCCATCTCGCTGGTCCCGGAGGAAGGAGCCTACAAATAACATGTAGCCGATGAACCCTACTCCTCCTCCAGTTCATGCACGCTCGGAATAGTGGAGTTGCTGTGTAGGTAAAGATGAAAGTGGTAGGATAAAATGAAGTAGTCGGAAACAAATTAAATATTCACTGCTAGAGTCTTCTGCCTTATAAAACATTTCTGCTTCTGGCTGTGTAAAGACTTCTCTCGACACCCGTGTTCGGTGGGAGACTCACTGGATTCATGATCTTTTTACTTTAAGTGAGGCTTGGTTTTGTGGTTCTGTGTTATTCAATATCCTGCTTATCGTTTTGTTTTTTGGAAGGCAGAGGAGCATCCAGGAGGCTCACAGGGGCCCTGGATGGATGTGTAGCAGAGGAGCCCTCCAGGACGTTTCCTTTCCCTGCCCATTTGTTCCATCCTTCCTAGAGTTGTGCTCCAGTTTCTGATACCGCTTAGGAGAAACTTCAGACTGCTCTTTTAAATGTTTTGCTCCCCGCCAAGCCTAGAGGAGAGCTCTGGATGCAGTAGTGAGTGGTTTTCCAATCCAGAAGGTAAGCAGAAGGCTGCTCAGCAGTTGGACGCAAGGTCGCGCAGGGTTAGCGGTGAGGTTGGAGCTGTTATTCTTTGGGTAGTAAGTGTGAGTACTTCAGCGGTTGAAACAAAAATGCCTTTTTTTTCAGGCTGAAATCCCGTTGTTTCTTATTGTTCTGAGAATTCGAGAGCTTTTTGGCCCCAGGTTTGACCTAATTGAAGGCTTTGCCTCCAGGCTGTTAATTCCCCAACCGTACCTTTTGACAAAATGGAACCTGTAGTTTGATAAAACCGCAGGAGTAAGTCTTTCGGGATTTTAAAAAATAATGCAATATGGAGCAGAAAAGAAGTGTCAGAGTGGCGTTTATCTGGTTACCTAGGAAATGGTAAACCTACCTCATAATTTAGGAACGTATACAGCCTGTTTCTTTTACTTAGCTCCTGTTAACTTGTGGTCATTGCGTAACTGTGCCGGTGTTGGGGGATGAAAAAGAAGAGAGCAAAGAAATCTTTAAAATCCCGGTAGACCCGAGCAGCAAAAACATCTCTTTTTGCTCACTGGAGAGGATCTGCAATTCTCCAGCCTAGCTATAGCCGTGAGAAATTAATGTAGTCTACAAAATTACTGCAAAGTGTTCCAGAGGACTTTGGAATTAATGGACTATAAAAAAAGATATAAAACAATACTGCTGGTATTAAAACTGAGGTAAGATGAGGTAATACTGATGGAAAGGCGTTGAGTCTAAGATTGATCTTGATTTACGGCCAGATAGGAAAGAAATGCTCTTGTACTCCAGCTTAAGAAGCGAGAGGCAGAGAACTCGTTCTGCCTTCAGCTGTCTAGTTAATAACACTTGTCATTAAATGGAATGTGGAAGTTACAGCCAAACAATATGCGTGACGTGATTGCTGTAAGTCTTCAGATGACTAATTAAGAGGCATCTGTACAGAGATCTCCTGCTAGCAGTACAACACAGGAGCAAGCAGTAGGGCCGTGCCTCCAGATCCATTTGTCAACAGCAATTTTTCTCCTAGAAAAATTCCCATTTTAACAGTGCCATCAATACCGAAAGCAGATGAATCGCTAAGGAAAGACAAGATGGGAAGACTCGGAACATTTGTTTTGATAGGGCAGATCTCTGTTGGTGCCGTCTAAATGAGACTGGTAATTCTGTCTGACCTGAAAAGTGGCAAAGCTCATGGTTCGGGGTTTTTCCTTTTTTTCTTTTCCTTACAGCGATGTTACTTGGTCTCTTGCGTGCGGCTGGCTTGTATGGGACGGCAAATTGGTGTGTTCTTGGCTGGTTTTTTTCTCCTTGGAACTGACCCTGCGTTGGTATTTTCACAGGGACATTAGTGATGTTGCCTGTAATTTTGCACCAGGGTAATTAGAAAAACCCTCTTCCCAAACTCGCTGTAAGGTGTTCCACTGTAAAGCAGGATATCGATCACATGTAATGCTGTCATGAGCACAACTGCACTCGCACAAATCGGTGTGAGGAAATCGTATTTGCAGTATTTCCTTCCCTTTCATTTTTGGTTAAGAATTAGAAAAAAAAAAAAGTGAATACCTTAGGCTGTTGGTAGTCCAGGTTGAATTTCCTGTTAGTTTCTGTGGTTGAAGTTTATTGTAAGATCACATCTTTCCGGTTTTGTATAGTCATGATGTTTTGGATTTTTGTGCTTACCAACTAACTGGTGCAGTTCTCAGTATTTGCAGCCAGGACCACTTCCTATGCTGCAATGCCGTCTCGGGGAAGAAGGCCACGTCGGCAAAAGGACGTGCCGGGTCGGCAGTCACCGTTCAAAAGTTCACGTATATTCAGCAGTCCAACGAGCCCTGTTGTGCGGCAGCAATATAACGGGGAAGAGGAATCGATCGTGGCTCTGGAGCGACAGCGCAAGCATCAAAACCTCTCGTGGTGGGCTCTGGCGACATAGGCGAGGCGTGTCTGTCAGCCCAGGGCCAGGTGATGCATACAGGCAGGGGAGCAGCCGTATAGTTCCTATATTTCTGCACTCACAACAGGAAGCGTTGCCACCTTTCTCTTTTAACACAGCTTGAGGTTCCTGATGTACTGAGCGAGTAACTGGAGAAGATCACAATGAGTGGTGACAGTAATGGGGCAAAGGATCACAGCACGCTCCCGTCAAGTCAACTGGTGTTTGTTGTACTGACGGGAGATCAAATTCTACAGATGTAGCAGTGGTGTTCAGGAGGTGTTTTACATGTGCACAGCCTAAGTAGCGACTTCCAGTCTGTGTTAATATACTGTTTTGAAGGTGGCAGATTTCATATCGCCACTGTACATTATAAATGGGGAGATGCTGTAGTTCCAGGTAGAAATAACCCACGTAATGCATACAAGCTAGCTAATAACTAGTGTCCTTGCATGGTTAAAATGACTGCTTACATCCCCTGTTCCTCTTCCTACATCCTCCCTTCCAGTAGCCAGTTTCCATGAGTGTGATGAATAGGAGGAAATCCACCCTGTGAATTTTCCCTGTTCATAATCCTTTCTCCACTACCACACCTCATTACAAATGGATCTGCCACCTTTCCAGCCTACAAATGCCCAACAGACCCCCAGGCAGACTTTGCTCTGGTACTCCTTAGCTGAGGAGTTGGGCTATTGCTATTTTTAAGCATAGAGAAACACATCTCTGGTAGCTTGGAATTGCAGTGAATGTGATCTCTCTCCTGACAATGTGAAATGACAACTTTACATCCATCCATGCTGAAACCGCTTGAAATCAGAAGGGTCAAACAGCCTAAAGCAGTAGAGGGAATGTGATTTTAGCTTATGTTTAATCTTAGTGTGAAGAAAGCGAATGGTAGTTTTAATTGCTTGAGCCTCCTTGAGTTCTCCTTGTAGCCCGAGATGTGACTTTGATAAAGCATACTTTATGTTCCTCGTAGTCACGGGCTGCTTTGGCTGCTCACTGGTCAGCAGGAGGCTTTTTTTCTTGGCTTCAGATATATAACATGAGTTTCTGTTGCCAAACTGCAGCCAGCATGCACGAACGGAAACTTGCAGATGTGCTAAATGCACTTAATGCAGTGCCAGGTTCCGCTGTAGTTAAATGGGATCTTTGCCCACGAGCATTTGGGGTTTGTTGCTCATGTGCAAGCCAGCCTGCTACTGAAAACAGCACGTCTGATTGTTCAAGCAGGGCTGCAAGTAACTGCTGCCATGTAAAAGGTAATATTATATCAGACCCACTTGCCAGCCTTCAAACACGCAGTCAAGTTCTCACCTCTTTTTTGTCATCTGTCCTCAAAGATAGCAGGACATTAACATCTATCTAGAGAGCGGATAAATGAGCGATAGAGACCACAAACCTGCCCAAATTCTGTATTTAAGGCACAGGAGAAAAATGGGTGAAATTTCCTTTTTTATATGGAAAATTGCCAGCTTCATTTTCTCATTACATGACTGTTTTTGTCAGAACAGATAGAAACATTTGGGGCTGATGGGCAGATAGCTCTCGCTGAAGCTTGTTGAAGCCACAGAGACTGAAGTCTTGATCGCTGAATGCTGCAAACAGTTTGCCTCTGGCAAGTGCATACTTCCAGTTTTGGCAGTGTCTAGTGCTTGAAAGAGACAAAGAGGGATAGATTCTCTGGTCAGCTCAGCTGAGCAAACCTGAGACTCAGGTTTTATATGTTGCAGAGGAGAAAAAAACAGTTTGTAATATACCTTGAAAAAAATACTGGAAAAAGGACTTCTACTCATCTTGGTCTGCTGCGTTGCTCAGCCCCTCCACCAAAAATTAAACACACCTTCTCTGTCAAAATAATTCAAATGTGCCAGATCTTAGCAGCCTGTGGTGACCTGGATTCCCCAAGCTTCTGAGGGACGGGTGTCTTGCTCTGAAAGGCTTTGTGCAAACCTACCACACACTAGCAAATCCCAGAATCTGTGGTGAGAAATGTTCCCCACCTGCCCCGTCTCCTTTTAGCATCATTTTTGCTCCTCAGTCAAACAGAAAAGCCAGCACCTGCGATTTCCCAAGAGTTACAACGGTCTTGCGATTCCCAGTGCAGGAAGGTTGTCTGACTGCCACTCTGCATGTCCCAGTCACGGATCCACAGGTTTCACGCTATTAAATCAGCGAGTGTCCAGCGGTGATGGCGCATGCTGGAGATCGGGTGAGGTGCGCTAGCCGCCAAAGGAGAACGCGGCGCGGGCTCTGCAGACAGCGGTTCAAAATGGCAGCGTTTCATCGGGCTCAGTTCTTGCTAGAAGCAGCGGCGTAGGTGTGGGAATCGCTGCTGTAGGCTGGATCCCTCCATGGCAGTGAGTGGGGCGGGGAGGTTACAGATCAATAACCAGCACCCTGCGGTTGCTGCAAAGACTCGAACCTCTGACAGGCTGCAGGAGCCAGAAGAGGCACAGAAATCTCTCGGCTAATGTTTTTCCTCTCTCTCGTTTCTGCATTACGTTGACCTAAATAGGAATCTCTGGTTAGATTTGCCTTATTTTTTGTGGAGGGGGGATCGGTACGAGGCTGGAGAGACAAGGCTCTTCGGAGCGGGCGGTGGTGGCTCTCTCCTCCCAGACACTGTGCAGTGACGGGTGGACAGCTAACGGGGGCTGGCAGCGGGGCCACGGGGCAGCCTGGCTCGCCTGGAGGGCTGGAGCGGCAACGGAGACAGCTGATGTCTTAGAGAAAGGAGGAAGGCTGCGTGACAGCGAGGCAGGAGCCAGCCCAGAGGTGCCCATGAAAATCCAGTGGAACCACCCCAGTGTGTATTTATTAACAATTTGATCTCTCTGCCTCCGTTTTTGCCACTTCCAGCCTCCCTTTCCCCGTGGGTTGAGAAATAGTAGGTTACTCAAGGCCAGCACCACTTCCTGAGTTTGGAAAGTGCCTCATGCCAAAAGTCACCCGAGCGGGTGCCTTCAGAGAGCTCAGTCGAGGAGACGGTGCGGCCAAGGACTGGTTTCACTGGCCGAGTCCACCTTTTCTTCCTGTGCGTTCGTTACGTGTTTCTGAAATATTTCTGTTCATTTCTCAGGCATTCAGTCTGAAACAGAGCTGCCCAGTACGCTAATCAGCGGAGAGAGGAGATGAACATGTCTCGGTGCTCTTCTCGTTCCTGTTGAATTGTCAAATAGCATAAATCCTCTCGAAGAAGGGGAGGAAGAATTGGGAAAAATCAGCTCCTTCCTGGGGAACCCAGGGCCAGATGAAGGAAATGGGCAGAAAAAATGTTTTTAATAAGGGAAGAGTCTAGAAAAGGATAGGTAGGCTTTAAAGAGATGGTCTTGAGATGTCTGAGAGTACTGCATGAATGATCTGCAACAAGCAGCTTCTTGAATTAGTGAGGTCAGGAGCTTCTGGTCCTAAAAGTTGTAGTGCCTCAGTGATGGATCTCCCTGCCACCGTTGTTAGCATGTCCGAGCCAGCCAGTGTGCCCGTCATGTGAACGGCATTACTGTCCCCTGCACTGGTCAGGACTGCCACCGCGGCACGTTCATGGAGAGCAGTTGCTGGGAGCTGGGGAGGGAAATCCCGGCTCCTCACAGACAGCACCAGCACAGCACATGCTCTGCGGGAGAGCCAGCCGTCTGTGTTTCGGTGGGGAATGCTGAAGCAAACCTCTCGTCTAGACCGTCCAGCCCAAGAAGGGATTTCTATATGTAGTTGCTAGTTCATACTTCAGTGCCTGGTGAAATGCTGTCTTCTGTTTTCATTTGTGATGTGCTTGGAGCAGAGGGCTGATGATACCCGGGCGTCTCTTCGAACCAAAATGATTCTGTGATTTGTTTAGTTGCTTTAAGGACGGTATCTTTCTCTCTCAAATTGGGGCTGTAGTCAAATCTATCTGAAGCAAAAGCAACGCGACTAACTTGTGTGCAGTTATACCTGCCTGCACTGGGGGAAACTGCTCTTCCAGTTTTTATGATCCTTGGGCAGATGTTCTCCTGGGACACCGGAGTCTTGCTTTCCAAGAGAAACGACACCCAGTTGGTTTCACTGCCTCTCCTAACAGCCCGTCTTCTCACAAGGCTTGAACAACAGCATGCTATTTAAAAACCCTGTCCCAGTTTTGGAGTGCCCATGCCGTCTGAAAGCTACGGCCTTATTTTATCTCCTTATATCTAGGAACAGTCTTGGGGAAAGGGAGTTTTGTTTTCTCATCTCATTTACTCCCCAGTGCAATGGTTAAAAAACTATTTTTCAAAGAGTTTAGAAGTCCAAATTTTTCCCCAGTAACTCAGAGCGTAGGAATGTCCTATGGCAAAAGAAGCGCTGGCGAGGACACGCGTGCCAGCATGTCAGCTGGCCAAGTGTGGGAGATCCCCCACCGCTTCCTGCCCAGAGGTTCCCAGGGTGCTACTTGGGAACACGCTGTGTTTGTTTTGGACGTGTGAAGCCCCTGTGAAGATTCTCTATACATGTCTGGGTTTAAATACATGTAGTTATGCTCTACCAACATGTTTCAGCCTACACAGGGCAACATCTGTTGAAACATGCAACTCTGGCTTAGTTTTAGCAAAGAAAATGAAGGAAAACAATTTCATCTGTCGTTAGACCCACACTTGCGAGAAGACTTGGGCCTTCTTCCATTTCCTAATGCTAAGCAAATTTTGGCCTCATCAGCCCAGAGGAATACTCCAATCGCCGATGCTTCAGCTGTCCCTGGCTGTGAGGCAAAGGCTGCCTCTCGCCGAGCAGCGACTCAAACCACAGGCAGCAGTGCTGAGCGAGGAGCGCTGTCAGGTAAAACCGGTGAACGGGGCGCTGAAAGCATCGCTCCCCGTTCAGCGTCGGGTCTCGCTTGCCGGTGGTTTTTGAGTGCAGCCCGTGTTAAAGCAACGCAAGCGGAGGTCACGGGAGAGAAGCACTGATTGTGCTAGCAAGGGGTGACTCTGAGAGGGTCAGGGAGGATATCCATGTGAAAAGGTCTCTGTGCCACAATGCCGTTCCAGACTGCTGTGTCTGTTGATGGTGGGTCGGTGAGCTCCTCCTGAGACCTGATTAGCAGCTCGCTCTAGTAGCAGACCTGCTTTTCCATCTGCCGTGATGACCGTGTACAATTAGCTTGTATCCTCTCGCTCCTCCAAGTGCCTGTGTAAGCTGGATACTAGCCTGGCAATGTCCAACACCAATCCTAAACTGCATCCGTGGCCTAAGCAACTGTAGACACAAATCTGCAATCTTCTCTCTGCCCACCAATTTAGAAGTAAGTGATGAGAGACCGCTGGTGCGAGTCCAGCTGAGCGAGCCAGCGGGCAGCTCTCCCGTGTTCCCCGGTCAGAACGACGCATGTTTGTGGTCAATCGCCTGAAGATAGGCTGAATTTAGGGGTGGACGTTAGCTGTTTTCACGGTGACCTTCCTGTGCACATTGCAGAAGGAGCTGCACGAGGTGTGCCCACCTTGTGCCTTGCAGCCTCCGCACACCCCGCAGCGATAGTCCTGCGACGTGGTTGCCTGAGAGCACCAAAGTTACTGGCCGTGGTGGAGAGACTCTTAGGCAAAGCTGCGCTGTGCCTAATAATTAGAGTAGAAGTTAGAAGTTAGTCATACTCACCAAGCCCCGGAGTGGATCCAGTTACGCTGGGGTTGGGTGGTGGGGCTTTACCGGTGCTGAGTTACTAGATGTGAATAATCCCGTGGTACTAGATGACTGGCAGCACTTGCAATTGTAGGCCAGGGCTGGGAGAGGCTTTACTGTGAGCCAGCTTAGCAGAACAGTGACTTTCTATGGTTTTCCCATTGCTGATCAGATACTTGTCTAAATGCTGCCTCCCTCTATTGATAAACAAGAACATAACGCTTATTTCCCTTAACTTGGAGCAGCAATGTTAATGTCTGATTAATCCTATGACACACAGGTCATGCTTGTTAAAATTGAAAGCCACAGATTATTATATTTGGCAGAGATTGCCGTGTCAGGCTGAATTAGTATTAGAAGCATTGTTTCCAGTTTAACTTTTTCTATAGGTAGAAGGCAGGGTTTTTGCCCTGAGATAATGTGGATTTACAACTCTAGCATTTCTTGTAGATCAAGATATTTATATAACTGTATTTTGAAAACACTTCTTTTTTTATGAATGAGTTGCAGTCCTTCAAAATACCTAAGCCCATAGTGCCTTAGACGAATAAACAAAAATAAAGAGCTTTAGCTGCCATTTACTGTTTCTGAAAGCTAAAACATCTGTGCTTAGGAAGCTTGGAAGTCTGTTTAGATAGATAGTTGAGAATTTGTTTTGTTTTGTTTAGAAAGTATGCCAGTTATTTCAGATGTTCTGCCTATAAAGAATGTAAAACAGTTTAGTTGTCTCAGGTCTGAATTTAATCTGAGTCACTGGCAGAAGGTCACTAAATTCAGTCCAGGGTTTCATTCAGATCTGCCATTTAAACCTAAAAAATGTTACCATAAAAATGTTGGCATGATTGTTATGCGGGGAGTATAATGTCTTAATTGAAATGGTAGCAGAAAGTATTTTAAAAACTTCTATTACAATTCACATGACAGTATTTTATAGCTTTAACATCTGTTTTAAGGCCGACATGTGAGATTTAGCCTTTGTCTGACTATAACTCCTTTGATTTCAGTGAAGTTGCACCCACTTAAATCCTGATTGAATTTGTCTCACATGATTGCTTTTTTAATTGTATGATTTAATTTTCTTTATCTCCAACCCAGTCTTACAGTGTGGAGCTTCAGAGCATGTGAGAATAAGGTCAATAATGGATCCTTTCTTCTTCCTTTTTTATTTTCACAGTTACAGGGATCCATTAAAAGAAAACTGGAAGATGATAGCTCTCCTGCCTCCAGTGGCGTGCCCGATGTCATTTTCCCAAGCGACACTAAAAGACTTTGTCTTGATGACGTAAACCTCGCCATGGGCCAAGGTGCCAATCCCAACGTGGCGTGTCCAGAAATGCAAAGTTCTCCATTCTCCACCAGTCACAGCGCTTCTTCCCTGGGAGTCGCAGGTCATTCTGTGCTCCTCGAAAACAATCACATGAATGGCGGTGGCATTGGTTCTCCCTTTTCAGTGCCACCCAACACGGAAATAAATCAGAAGGGGTCAATAGGAGGGCAAAATAATAACATTGTCCACTATGATGAGAAAGGAAACAGCTTACAGTCTGTGGACCAAGAGCTGCAAGATCTATTGGAAGAGCTGACAAAAATGCCTGACCCTTCTCCCAATGACCTGGATCTGGAGAAGATTTTGTGCAGCAAGGCTGAAGAACCTCTTGGGCTGAGTCATTCTCAACCAAGCATAAGTACCACTCCCAAGTCCTCCCCACAGACTTCCCACTTGGAGAACCATGCTGCTAACAAAGATTTTTCTCCGGGCTGCAATCCAACCAGTGGAGGATCTCCTCAGATGAGACCATCATCTGCTGGAGCTAACTTCCAAGTTCCTCCCTCAAACAAACCTGCTGCATCGCCCATCTCTACAGCATCTCAGAGCAAGAACCAGCCACCACCTATGCTTCCGGTACCCTTACCCAACATACCTGGCTCCAACTGGCATGCTCAGCAGCTAAAGCAGCTGGCAGCTAGCAAGCAGGTGTCTACTACTAAGCAACAAGTACAGGCTTCCAGCTGGCCGACTATGTCTCCTCCTGGGCTCTCTCCACCTTACAGGGCAGGATCATCCCCACACCATCAACCTTTCAGTCCTCAAAATGTTATGGTGTCTGGCATGCCTGCTAGTAATTTACCAGGAAACAACATTCAGAGTCCTCAAAACACTCTGCTTTCAAGCATGACTGCCAGCAGCACTCCATCCAATGGCCCCTCTCCACCTTACGGGTCTGAGAAGCTCTCCAGTCCGGCTCTGAACCAGCAGCCCTTCAGCCCGCAGAGCTCCATGCTGCCCACCCTGACAGCAGCCAGCTTACCAGCCAACAACATTAAAAGTCCACAGAACAACTTGGTTGCCAGCATGGCCTCCACAAATACTGGACCTTCTCCGCCGTACAGGCCAGAAAAGCTGTCAAGCCCAGCTCTGCATCAGCAGCCCTTCAGTCCTCAAGGTACATTAATCTCTAACATCACTCCCACCAGCAACCCCACAAGCATGCAGAGCTCGCTTTTTAAATCAATGACTACGAACCAGTCCAAAAATATGAACATGATTATGCAACAGCCATCCAGTAGCTTACAGCCAGGTCTGGTGAATGAGAACCCTGTTAGCCAAGACCAGTTTTCCTTCAATAACACCAAACCGCTGTCTCACTTTGCCTCAGAGTCAGCGACTCAAAAGATGTCGCCCCTGACAGCAGGACAAGGGCAGCCGTCTCTCATTCACTATCTCCAGCAGCAGCAGCAGCAGCAGCAGCAGTCTCCAGCCACCCAGCCGTCCCAGCAGCCTAACAACAGCCAGTTTCTCCAGCAGCAGTTTCGGCAGCTGATGCAGCCACATCGCGTGCAGAGACACATGCAGCCTGCCACGTTGCCATCCCAAAGCAGACAGGTGAGAAGGTCTCTTCTGACTTTCAGGGCTTACGTGAAAATACTGAGTCATTTTTTGTTATTTTTACTTTCCTCTGTGTTTCAAATGCAACGTCACTAAGCTTCTTAGTGTGCACAGTGTATGCGTGGACAAGGCAATAACATCAGCCTGGTGTCATCAGAGTATCGTTATTTATTTCTTCAGTTGAAATGTACTGTAATTCCACCATGCGTTGTCTCCTCTAGCCCAGCGGAGAACTTTGTGCTATTAGACAAAACACATTTCGTACCACTAAGTTAAATTATTTTTGCGTGTCTAGGTAGTATTCTTATTTAGCTTGTATTGTGAGCTGTGGAGATGTTCCCATAACGTGTTTTCCATCATCTTTTTAGTGGGAATAGCTTTTTTTTTCCCCTGAGTGCCCTTCAACAAATTCGTCTGTGTGTTATGCTTCTGAGGCTAGAAAAGATCAGGCGAGGTGAGAAGTGAAGTTAAAATATGAGTCCTTCATGGACAGCAGGTCAAACGGTACAGCTCCTGAATAGCAACGAGGCAGACTTGAAATACCTGTTACTAGCATTTGCTGAAGCAATGCCCTGCTTTGGATGAGGGCCATTCCCCACCCTTAGTTGGTCTTCGATACCAACCGAGCTGGTAAATGCAAAAATGCAGCTGGCAGGAGGGAGAAACAGCCCTGATTTCTCTCCAGCAACTTTCTGGCTGAGACTCAAGGAGAGGGGCGAAGCACTACCCAGTACTACCAAAGAGAAGAGAGGTTTACTGCGACTGGGGACTTCAGAGCAAGGCAGGGCCTGGGGACTCAGTCTGAGAGCAGCCTGAGGAATAAGTAGCTGTCTTCTTGTTAGGAAGAAGAGTAGGAAACGTTGAACCTCACCACAAAAGCCAAGTACCTCGTTAGGCTGAACCAACAGCTTTGAAAAGCTGTTCTCCCTTGAAAGCAGAATCCTTCAAGCTGCTTAGCTGTGCACACAGACACTCCATCAACAACTTCTGAAGTACTGAGGCACTTCTCACCCAGCAAACCAGAGGTAGCTCTCTGAAGCTCTTCTAGGATCTCCTCCAGAACGTGGTGCTTAGCTGGGGAATACTCCCCAGAGCCCACGTTTCTTTGCTCTTCCTCCCTGCCGAAGGACTGGTTCTTACAGAGGTGGACTTCTTCAACGTAGGTGACTTGATGTAACCTTGTCCTATGATAGCAAGGAGAAATAAGGACATGGTTACTAAAGATCAGCTTCTTAGCGGTCAGTCAATGAGGTGCGTTTCCACTGTGACACTTGAGGATCGACTCAGTCTTTTCCAAGTTGTGCACGCTCAGTACTCCTTTGCTTCCATACAGCAGCTTAAAACAGATGGCTGGGGAGGACCGGTGACCTGCTGAATTTGCTTGTCCAAATACGTCACCTGTAACAATATGGCATAGATAGATCACTTTAAGGGCTTATCAATATGAGGCCCCTAATTCTCCAAAGGCCTGGAGGTATTATGTTGCTTTAATCACATGAAGACTCTGTTTGTGTTCAGTGGGACCAAAACTAAACACAAAGTAGAGGGTCTTGCTGGCATGGGATCTAGGCGCATGGATGGACATACGACTGAAAGTGAGTAAGTTGCTGCAGCTTCATGAGTTACTGCCCATCAGATGTTTTACTCTGGAGGCAGTCTGGGTGAAGGATACATTTGTGGTGTTTTACTGCATCTCGGATCATGGCTAGTAAGTTGTTTACTGCTCTAACATGACCATTTTTGATCGTATGTCTATAACCTTTGAGCATATTTTTTTTTTCCGGGTCTGCTGGTGGGTGTGTGGAATTGCCACGTCCCTGTTGGATTCCTGAGGTTTCCTATGCCCTAGTTTTCACTGCTTTGCATTTTTGTCTTACACCTCTGAACCTCCTACATCATTGATTAGCCAAAAAAAAAAAAAAAAGGAGGGGGGGTGGAATTCCAACACTGTCTCTCTAATTGGCCAAAATAGCCCCTCTTCCAGCAGCTTCCCTAGTGCTCTGCCTGTGCCGCATTTTTAGCTGATTCTCACCATCAGGGAGAGAGTAGTTATAATTTGGAGGCTATCAGTAAAGATCAAGGACAGTTAAGACAATGATTACAGGTGATGAGCATTTTACATTTTCAGACTAGTTAGGTAAGCTTATGGTGCCTCCCTCGTTTTACAAGTAAGACTTATTACAATAATTACACGCCAGATGACAGTGCTTCAGTTTTACAGTCTGTTGAGCTGCCGAAGAAAGATGGTGGATGTTTAGGAGTGAAACATCTTGTTAGGTATTGGTAACTGTACTGCAAATCCCATAGAAGAAAACGGATCCGCAGGGCTGACTTAAAAGAAAAATCACATGGAAAAAATATTCTAGGTAGGAAACTTTAAAATTCTGGGATACTTGTTCTGTTTCTTTGAATCTAGCACATGGATCTGTTATTTGTCTGTAATAGATTCTTTATTTACATTGAGACATTGCCACTGAAATTTTGGACCCGACCTGCTGTGTACCAATTTTACTCCGTTATAGCGAAGTAGCTCCAGTGACTGTGGTTTTGATTTCCAGCAGAGTACACGGAGCTGAATTTGAGCTGTGCAGAATCTCGAAGCCAATTTTCTCCTGAGGCAGGTGATGAATAGGACTTTTCAAGCATAGAGCAGTTGTTTCATTAAGAGGCAAAAATGTGAAAAGATTTGGAAGACAGGGAAGAAACTTCGGCATCTTCAAAAATCAGTAACCCTCTGGTGGAAAAATGCCTTTTTAGCCTCACTCACAGAAAAATAACAGCATTCCCTGGAATGCTGTTTAGTGTTTAAAAGTCATCGCCTTACTCTGTCTGTGTGTTTGTAAATGTGACTAAAATTTATAAAAAGAAGGCATAGTACTCTCTGCTTTTGAGCAAGAGGTGCAGCTTTGTGCGGAAGAAGAATGTGGATGGTGGCCAGTTGGAGGGAGAACAATAAACCATGAAATTTGATCCTTGTAGCAGGCAGAGCAACATGGGGAAGAGAGCAGAGGCTGGGACGCAGACCCAGAGAGAGCTTTTTGCTGTTGTTTTAATGCGTACTAAAGCAAAGACTTCACATTCCAAGAAAGCTGGGTTACTGCTGACGCCTCACTGCTCTACCGGGTTTCGTACTTGATGATACATCTCTTAAGCGTAATCAGTCTGCATCCTAGCTCCCGTCCTGCCTGGACAACTGGTAAATCTGATAAGGGCTAATCTTTTCCCATCTGAAGCGCTATGTCTTTATTGTTGAGCACTGACGGATATCGATTGAGGCACTGACAGTTTGCATTGTGCGATACTGCAAAGCCTGGTGGTGCTAACATTGCTCTCGTGGATGTGTGCCGGTTTTCATTTTACTCATGTAGGGCTGATGCTTGCTGAGAGAAAATATACTCAAAGGTCTGGACTCATAAATCCACGATATAAAGATGGTAGTAAGTGCCGGAGAGCCCAAGATAGTCTCCAGGGCTATCACACACTGTTTCCTGGGCTTGAGCATAGCCACTTGACTTTACTGGCTGTTTCTGGGCGCATGAAACGCTGCATTTGCCCAGGCAGGTCGAATAGTTGGGCATCTCCCTGATTTTCATGTCTAAATACAGTTTGTACTTGCAGATCTCCTATTCTGGCAAGTCAGATATATCGGGCCCAATTCTGCCTTCAGCGATGCTGATACAACGTCTCCGCTTCCAGAACAGCTCGTCTTTTACTCCCACCAGTATAAGGACAGACACAGGTCTTTGGGATGCCAAGGAGGGTTCCCCTGAAGGCAGGAAAATGAGCCGGTGATCTTTAAGTCAGCTTAAGTCAGGCTGGCATAAAAGAAACCCTTTGGGTGGCGTTACTTTTCCAAGCCCCAGTTAGCCGGAGTTAAGATTTGAGAGTCCCGGGGAGGAGGGCAGGCTTGCCCACCGCTCCGGGCGTGAAGGGTTGAGAACCAAAACACAGCGTAAAAGGTTGTTTTGTTGGTGGGATGCAGCTAATAAATAGCCATTGTTTGGGTGGGACACACGGTGCGTTTCTGAGCTCCGCTTGCACTGCAGGAACCAAATGCTATTCTTAGAGCTCTCGGCATTCCTGCTGACATCCCGATAGTTGTACGCTGGATTGGCAGTGAAGGGTATATTTGTTTCAGCTCCACTGCCAAAAATGATGGTAGAGGAAGAATGATAGGAGAAGGGACAGAGAGAAAAATAATATTATTTGCAGTAAAAATGGCTGTATTTTGCTGCATGTGGACTGCATGTGAGATATTGAAGAACATGCTGAAGACTAAAAAAACCTTTGAAAAGGGCTTGACAGTGTTTCTTTAACTGTGGTAAAAGCAGCAATACAGTATCTGAGTTGGCAGAGTAAATTATAGGTTGCAGAGAAACACCAAACCCCCTGAGCTAGATTAAATATACTAGGGGGAAAAAAATTAAACAAAAAAATCTTGGTTTTGAGCATGAGTTCTCTAAATACAGAAACAAAACTGAGGAAGAAATGCACAGTTATAAAGAGCAAACTGACCCTGAGCTTAGATGTCAAAGGTTAAATAAATATAATGGAATACGAAATACAGCTTTTATTAATAGAAACAGAAATGGTACTACACGGACTGATTCCTGGGTGTCCTGTGTTATGTGAAGTTATTTCTGCCCGTGGAAAGGCAACGCACCGTGACTGTTACGTGAGACGGTTCTGATTCAGCAGCGCTTTAGCTTTATAAGCTCCGATGCAGATTGATTAAGAGTTTGGAAAAGCAGAGAGCACAGCCACAGCATCTGAGTACACACAGTCCTCTGGTAAGTACAGGGAAAGATCGTGTCTTATTTGGGATTTCCGAGATGTCTCAAGGAGTCTTCCTAACACATAAACCAACTACAGTATCATGTATTATTAAGACCAAAAGCAGTGGCCAGATTTCATCTGCAGTTTCAACACTCCACCTCATTTTTTTTTTTTTTTTTTTTGTGTCAAACTTATCTTTAAAGCCACTTTGAATGAAGTTCTGCTGGTATTTCCCCCTCATTTTCTTCTTTTTCTTTCTTTTCTTTTTTTCTTTTTTCTTTTTTCTTTTCTGTTCTATTCTTTTCTTTATTTTTCCTTTTTTGTCCCCTCTCCCTGTCCCTCTCCCTCTCCTTTTTCCCTCTCCTCTGTCCCTCTCCCTCTCCCCTTTCGCTCTCCTCTGTCTCTCTCCTCTTTTCTTTTTCCCTTTTCTCTGGAAAAAGTTTTTAAATATTACCTTTTTTTTTTCCTTTTACTAATGCTGTGGAGAAGAAAACCAGATTTGATTTCAAAGCGCAATGGTAGCACAATACCGAAGCAAAGCTTTTGAGGGAGTGGAGAGCTTTTGAAGGCAAAGCAACAAGCCCTTCAGCTAATTAAGTGCCTTTGAATAGGTGAATAAAGGAAGCTGGTGATGAATCTGGATTACAGAGAGCAATAAGGTGGAGCCTGGAGTCTGACCTCTCCACAGATGTAAAAACATCTTCTTGAATGGTCATTTCTGAATTTATATTTTTCTGTGCACTTGCAACTGAGCTGGTATTTTTTTCAAACTTGGAGATTCTGCCCTCCCTTCTCTCCAGAGAGTCTGAAAGGAGCTTGACTGAAACTATTGGGCTGCCACCTTCTCCCTTCCCCTCCCTCCCTTGTGAGTAAGTAATGTAAGATAAGTTTCAGAAAGCAAGGAGAAAATTTGTGGGAAGAAATGGAGTGTTGGGCTTCATCACGACAACAGTAATACAGCATTTTCAGAAGTGCACTCGTCAAGATCAAAACCTGAGCTCACTTCTGATCGTCTTGGCCCATTGCTCTTTTGCAGTGTTTTTGACATTGTGCGTATTGTCTTTCTCTGTCAGATCACAGGGCTTTCAAAGCGTTTTCCTGTCGTAGGGGAGCCCTTGTAGCCATGTCTTAAGGCTCCCAGTTGTTTGGTTTGTATTTGAAGATGTTTACAGGCATTGATATTTCTAGCAGCTCTGCCTAATGCGCTCATCCTTCCTTCCAGTTGAGCTTTCTGTTGTGCTGCAAGCACTTTTGGACACCACCTAGCACATCGTTAGGGGAAGCAATCTGCAGAGGAGAAGCTTGTAAATAGACCAAACCCTTCTGAACGCTGTAGGGGGGGCAACCTCCCCCACCCTCACCATCGCCCTCCTTTAGGATCCGAAATTCTTGTGGACACTACAGCAAGGCTGCAGCACTTTCCTCAGTCCAGCCGGGTCTTTCGCTTAGTTATGTCCTGGTCAATGTGATGGAAGATGTTCTGCCAGCGATTTCGCGCTTAGGACACGGGCAGTTCTATGGGATTCTCGTGTTAGACAAATGAAAATTCAATTGGAAAGAAAAAAGACACTCAGGAGGAACGATAACCCCCAGCGAGGGGCAGGGGGTGCTGGGAGGCACTCAGGAAAGTCTTTCTCTTCGTTACCTGCAGGACAGTGAAGCGATGTGCGTGGGGGCTGATGTGGTATTGTCCGGGGTTTTGGTGGGAAAAGGCAAGAGGAAATAGCACCCTTGTAATGTGACCATGTAGACGGAAATGTGACTTATGCCAGAGAAATTTAGGATGGGGCGTTGAATTTTAGCCTGAGAGGCTGCTTTCAGTGGGTTTGCTGGTGCTCAGGAGCCAGGCTGTGTGTCAGTGCTGTATCGCCCCACTCCACTTCTGGCAGGGCCGTGCAGCCGCGGGGTGAGCGGAGGAGAGCGTGCCGTGGCACAGGGGTTCTGCGCGAACGCTAAAAAAGCCCCTGGTTTTGTGGTTTTGAGCTTAAGCAACAGACAGTTGTTTCCTTCTGCTCTGCAGTGAGGGGTGGGAGAGAACGTCTTCTCTCAAAGGTGTAGGGAAAGTGGTGGTATCATGCTAAGAAGTGTCTGATTCATTTGATGTGAAATCATTCCGACACCCGTTTGTACCAAAACCGCTCTGATCCTGCGGGCAGTTTCTCCTGGGTTTTCTAGGCAGCTCGGTAGCAGTGTTCACAGGTTTTCCTGGGCTAAACAGTGGCGGAGTCAGGCCCCAGCTGCAGATTTTCTTGCTTTCTTTTTTCTCAAGTGACACGTTTTGCTTTCTTTATTACTACACACACAGGGGGGGGAAAAAAAAAAAAAGAAAAAGAAAAAGAAAAAAAATCCATACGCAGAAATCTGTAATTGAGCAAAAGGTCGTGAACGTATACTTTTTCTCAACTGTGCCCTTGGATGGAATGAAGTTATAAACACCCTGGGAATCCAGGGAAAGCCTCAGCAGCCTCCTCTCACTGTTCGGCTTTGCCATAACTTCCTTCTGTCCATCATTCTTAAAAATAACAACAGGAACAGTGGTTAGTGATGGGTAAGACATGCTACCTGGCATCCTCGCTTACAAGTCGGTGCACCCATAATTCTGATATTGAAACGGTGTGTTCAGGGCACGGAGTGCTGATGAATAGCCATGAGGAAATGGTTTCCGTGACCCTATTGTACACCCAGCTCTTGTCATCTGCGCCGTAAATGCCCACGAACGTCAGAACATCTTCGTTCCATTTCCCCCCCCATTTGTGGAAGATAGGTTCGTTCCTTGTCTGTGTTCTCTGAATCTTTCGCAGCAAGTGGCAGTTTGGGGAGCTTATTTTGAACTAAAAGCAGCCTTACTTTCAGAAAATGTGCTCACTTCCCTAAAACCATGCCCTTCTTACTACTTCAAATTTTGATGCCTAAATTAATAGTTAATTTTAATACTTATCACCTTGCAGTATGGTTTGTACCCTTGATTTTTGGGGCGGTTTCTACCTAGCAGAAATTGTCTTGCAGTAGTCTAAAATTACAGCTGTATTCCACAAGGCAAAAATACTTAGAGAACCAAAGTCTAACTGAACAATTACAATAAAAAGCAAACAAATAAATGAGTCCCTCAGATGCCGTTAAATCATGTGCCTGGCGCCGGACGGCGGTTCGGCAGGGTGGGGTGACTGGAGCAGCCTCCTCTGCCCTTCTGCTCTGCTCCTCTGTCATTTCTGCCTCGCTGCAGTAAAGGCTGCACACAAAATAAAAGTACAAACATGTTTTGTTTCGGATGCAATACCTAGAAATAACTTTCCTGGTAAAATGAACTCAGTCTCTTTTCTCTTTTTCTCTGGGCATTTTGGAGAAATTTCAGTGTGTGGGTGGGGGAAAACAAAGCCGTGGCTGTAAACAGGAACTGATATTGTCTCCGCGTCTGAATGGGGAGAGAAACTGAACTGGCCTCGGTGGTTCTCTCGTACATCTGCGAGTCTGGAAACACTGGGATGATTCACAGTTTGCTGATTAATACAGGAGCAAGCAAAATGGTGTGAATTAACGGCCATTACAGAGCTGCGCTGGATGGCAAATATCCCCCTAGAACAAACCATGTTTCACGAGGATTGCTTAGAGCAAGAGGTAATGGGTCTTAAATACAAATTAGAAGCAGTCCCATCAAAGCTGTTAACATTAAGGTTTGAAAGCCAAACACTATTATGAGCTGTCTTCAAAAACTGTACATTTAGGAAGCGTTTCAGTCTGCCGTGTTGGCTGTGTCATATTTCTGTCTCGAGCACTTTGGACCATTTCAAGCAGCCGGCACTAATAATTGATAGAAATCCACAATCAGAATGCAGCAGCTCTTCTTAGGGCTTTGGAGGCTAATCACTCCATTACATGTACGTTTTAAAGTTGAATTTTTTATAGCATGTATGAAGGCAAATATTATCCTTATCAGGAGGTAATTCTTAAAAGCACCACCGTTAGCAAAAAGTAATCCTATATTACAATTTAACCCTTTGCATATGGGAGTGTTAAAAGAAGAAGATAGGACTGCATTACTTTAGCATAAATAATATTATCTGTATAACCAGCAAAATTATTTTAACATTTTTAACTGAAGTAATGAAAATGCGATACCTCAGATCAGTGTCAGACAGATGCAGATGTGAAAGCAGTTATGGACAGGCTGTGCTGAGCTATTTTTCTCCGTTGTGGAATTGGTAAGAGACCCTCAAGGAGGGTAAGCCCTGTGATGTAGACAAAATAGTATGATACCCTGGTCTTACCAGCTTGATCTTGTAAAGATTCAAACGCACCCCCCTAAATTTACGCAGTGGGAGGTCATTCCAGGACGACTACTGGATTGTTTCTGAGGGTAGAGCAAATCATGTATGTATATAGCCTTTGCATGCTCAAGAAAGACCAGAGGTGGAGGAGAAGGATGCAGCAAAGGGCACAGTCATCATTGGCAATGGCATATTAGTGCCGCGACAAGAAAAGAGGGAGTTGGAAGCTTTGATGCACTTGTTCCTATCTGAGCTTGAGTTTACATTTGAATTATTTTTGGCTTTTCTGTTGGTTTTTGTTTGTTTGTTTTTCTGGGGGTTCCTACCAGCATTTAGTAAACGTGTCAAACTTTGAATAAGTTTATGTTTTAATCAGTGCAGTGATTATGTGCAGTCCGCTGAGGTTTGTTTTCTACAGTCATGAATTGCAGGACCAAAATTTGCCCCTTGCAGGAGGCAAAGCTGCCCCCTCCTCTCGGGCACAGCAATAACAAAATAAATGAGGAAAAAAAAATCATTACAAAGACTTCTCCCCTCTCTTTTTCTGTGATTACGGGCTGCTGGTGTTAATGTGTTTCTTCCCTTTCCAGAAAGATGAGGACATACTATCCTGGGATAGCAGTAGCACGTATCCCTGTCATGAACAAATCCATTTCTCTCACTACTTAAATACTCGGGGCTTTCGGGAGCTTCTCTTTGCATAATGAATGTGTTCAGTATTTCCTTTACTCTCGGCGTTATTAAGTATAAACTGTTCCTGTGCTGGATTGAAGGGTGGTTTACATGGCCCTTGCGTTTGGACGGTCTGTTTTCTTTCCCCGTTGCTCTGAAGGGCGTGTTTAAGCAATGAATGAGTGACCGTATGAGCCTTATTTTTTTGTTCTGCACAACCCCCTTTTCCTCCTCCGTTCCAGCTCAGTCAGCACACTTTCCGCAGCGGCATTTTAGTTTTCTGTGTGGAAATGCGGCGTTTAGCAGAATAGATGCATAACGAGGATGAGATAGTTTTTCCTCCTTTCCCTCTTCTCCCAAGAGATACCCTGTGACTTCCTCTATTAGTCCATTAATCGCCGTAGCTCAAAATTCAGTCTGATCAAAGGAGCAGAACAAGGTTGAAAAGTGCAGATTCTGGCAATTGACTTGACTGTTTAGATTCCCCGCTGAGCTCATTTAGAGCTGGAATTAAGCTATTCCTGCTGTATTTTCTCGTCCTTGGCTCGGCACTCGTGCTGTGCCCAGCGCCGCACCGGGGAGAGCGCTGAAGGCAGCGCGGCCGTCCCGCAGCCGGACCCAGCCTGCACCAGCCAGCAGCAAGCCAAGGAGCCGAATCTCCCTGTGCCAGGAGAAAGCTGAGTAACCTTCTCTTAGTTTGATAAGAAGGTCTGTGTTTAGATTGCGTTAAGTTATTCGGCTGCAGCCAAAGTTTACTGAAGGTGCTGGAGTCAATATTGATGATTCTGTGTTTTTTAATTCAGGCATCAGGTTTCCGTCGCGTCCAGCGCTCTTTACCGAGGTTGGCGCGTGTTACGAGTGGCAAGGAAAAAATTAAAAAGAAATGTCAATGGGAAATTTGTAAACAACGCAAAGTTTCTTGTAAAAGTTTTCTTTACTATGTAATGACTCATTTAAGGAACACAGTTGTTTTTAATGCCTATTTATACGTGCAGTTAGAAGCTGGTGCTGTTTTCTCTCATTAATAGTCTTGTTGGTTCTTGTTTGCTTAAGGCAAAAATGCAGACTGCCCGTACCTGTGTTGTTCGCTGCAGATTAGCATCTGATTTTGCAATCCTTACACGTCTCAAATTGCTGCTGTTGTAACAGAGTTACAGGTTCTCCAGGAACGATGTTGGGCTCCTGATGTCATTATTTGTGATTCTGCAGTTCCCCAAAGTGTGCTAATTTTTCTCAAACAGAGGTAGACTCATTTGATGTGCAAGTTCTTCTCTCATTAAAGTGAATTATTGAAACTGAAATGTGAATGGCGTTCTATTATCAGAAAATATTATGTATTTAATGGTTTAAGAGTGCTTAAGGTCAGCAAGAACAGAGAACTGCTGATAACATCACCATAGATAACATCGCCATAGACTCTGTGATGGTCCTGGAATGTGGGAAAATCTTTCTCTGAAAAAAGTTTTGCTAGACACTGTGGTTTGTTCCCATAGTTTAGGACTTTGCCTAAAAACCCCAACATTTATTTATGTTGTATTTTACTTCAATAAAAGTAAAAACTGACCATTTAGTAAGAACTTTATCTATTACAAAAAATACTGGCAGTGAGGGGGGCAATGGACAAATCCGTTTTGTGCCCAGTCCAGAGTCTGAGCTTTTTCTTACATAAGTGGCATATATCTATATGTTTACAAATTTAAATTTTAAAAAGAACTGTGACCTTCATCAGGGACGCTGTGTGGAATAAGATCAGAAAGCAACTCCTGACTTGGGTGGGCTGCTCCATTCTGGCTGGCACAATATATAAACCGACGGTGATTTACCTTACAGAGGTTTCCTCTAATGTCATACTTTGTAAAGCATTTGTCAGTATGGTGAGCTAAAATGTTGTTCTCTCTGTGATTTCTTAGTTTTTCTGCTTATGATAACAGTATTGAGGGTTTTCATAAGATGAAACCCTGTGTAGCTGCAGTTAAGATACACTTTTTTTCCTATTTCTGTCTTGATTAAGCTAGAGGGAGTGTGCCTGCCTGCTGCCTAGATGACTGTCAAACTGAACCAAAAGTAAAGTTGAAGTGTACTCTGTTCTCCTAACAGAGCCTATTTTCTCCTTTAGTACACTAAAAGGCTTGTACTGCTGCACTGGCATTTTCCAAATAAATCATTTTTGCCAATTTTTGAAGCAAAAGCAGAACAAGTACCACCTTAGACGTGCTGGAAGGAGTCCTGCGCTGTGGATTATAAACTGAAACAGTTGGCCAGAATAAGGAATTAAAGTAATCCCTGATATTAGGAACATGAAAATGAGATGACCTTCTGTGTTTGCCCTGCATGAGTTTCTATCCCAGTTGCTCCCCTTTATCACTCTTCCTCCATACCTTTACTGTGCAGAAAACAAAAGACCAGCCATTCAGGGGGGAAACTGGAACGCATGCTTGCAAATATTACAGACTTTAAGTGCTTTGTATTTTTAACAGTAGTCAGTGATTGGAATGACAGGAAGGAAATGAGCAGAAAACATCCTATTCTATCTCTGTATAAAATCTTGCTCGTGAAAGATACAGTTACCACAATAATGATCGGATGCTAATTGATTCATTGTGCTGGGAGACAAGTGCTGAGCGGAGGAGCCAGCAGGGTCATTTTCTTGCTCCAACTCCACTTTGGTTGTTTGCTGAGGAAGGGCAGGAGAGGGTTATAAAGCTGCTGCCACTACATTCAGCGCATGTTTTTCTCAGAAAAGAAGAGACACCGCCAGCCAAGATCTCTTTCCTTTGGAAATTGTGGCTGGGAAGGGCCCCTTTGGCTCGGCAGACAAAGTGGGCAGTCAGACAGCCCCTTTCCTGAATCCCAGGCAGGCACCAGACGGCTGAAGGAAGAGAGGCACCAGGCTGAATTAGATTGCCTCCTGCTTTGGACAGTCAGGCAGAGGCAGCCTTAATTGCTTTGCAGCTGTTCATTTTTTCCCCTTCTCCCTCCTCTGCCCTCCTCTCCCTCCTCCCAGCTGACCCCGGCAGCAGCCGCAGCTCCAGCCCCGGGGAAACCTCCCCGACTTGGGGAGAAGCGTCAAAGGCTTCTGGACTCATTTTTGTCAGCCTTTACACCCTTCCCTCAAGTCCAGCAGCAAATGGGAAGAGAAAGGAAAGTATTGAGGAAAAAAAGACTCATCGGGGTAACCTGGTAATTAGTCACCTTTTTTCAGGGTTAGTTTGTACACGGGCTTCTAAATGCTGCTTGTGGCAAGGGGCAGGCAGGGACGAGGGACAGGGCAGCGACAGGCAGACGTCTCGGGTGGCATCCTTTGGGGAGAGGCAGCTGGTTGTCATTGCTGGCAGTTCCTGGCATCCCGTCCGAGCGGACAAACTGGGAGAGCCTCCGAACAAGCCCCCTGCGATGTGGCACTCCCTGCCGCAGGATTTACGAGACATTTGAGATTTCCTCTCTGGAGCTGCGGGACCGTTTTACGGAGATCTCCCAGGCTGCTGCCTGGCAGCGTGAGTGTCAGTTGGGGTGGATTTGGTGGTGCTCTCATTGGTGAACGAGCCTCCACACCAAAATGCTCTTGACCTGGACTATTAAAGGAAAGGCTGTTTTGAACCCTGGGGAGCTTTGCAGGGGTCTGCAGCCCTCAAAAACCGGCTCAGGCCAGACTGGCAGATTTGCATGTATCTCATAATCCCAAACTGTCTGAACCTCATGTTTGTGCAGGAAACAGTTTGTTTTCATATTTGCTCTCACTCCACTCCCGGATTTCAAAATTAAAAACGTGTTTCTGTGCCTTATCGATGAGGCTGCAGTCAGCTTTCTGCTCACCTGCTCTGCAGAGGGGGCTTTGCTCGGCTGCTGCTTAGCCAGCCTTCCTGGGTCTGTCCACCTCCAGCAGCAATGTCAAGCTAACCCAATTTTGCAGCTGGTATCGAGTGCCAGAGGCAAGCTTTGTAGATGTCTCTTTAATTCCTGCACTTGTAGAGTTTAGTGTATATTTTCCCTCCAGTTCCACTGACTCACACAGTCCTTGGGGGCGGAGGCAGGGGGAGAACAAGAAGGCTATAACCCAGGTCTAATTTACTCATCTGGTAAAGCCAGTCGTCAGTGAGCCTTTCCCCTCTCTGTCCACAAAGACAGTCCCTCTCGGGAGTCTGTTTGGCCTCCCAGTTATAATTACGGCTTCAGTAGTTTCGTAGTTGTCCTCCTAGGCCAACTGCATCTCCTCTGCCGGGGTGTCGTGTCTGGGTGATAGCATTAAAACGTGAAATGCCTGGTGAGCCGACAGGAGGACGCAGGGCATGCAGCCCCGCGTTCTTTGGGAGCTCGGGCTGTCATGGCACGCTAATCTCTTTATATGGGACATGTTTGCGGCTTGTTTTTTATGATATCCTTAACAGCATAAACCAGGACTTGAGGTGGGCACCAATGCAGGTTTTTGGCATGTTTCTTCTAAGGCACAAAACTGTAAGGGGGATCTTTGCTCAGGGCAGGTGGAGAGCTGGAGATTGTCACTCCTGGAGAGGCAGCGCAGCTACCAGACGCTCTGGTGGTCAGAGGGATTTGTGTCTGTAAGAAATGGATTTAGAAATAAGGTACAGTAGCATGTGAGTGACTTTTTTTTTTTTCCTAATCTGTTCAACATGCAGCCTACGATAGCTCTGCCAGTTAGATTTGAGTTAAAACCGGCTCCACGAGGTACGAAGGCTCTCGAGGCTCACTGCGGAGTCCGGAAATCCATTGTGGCGTCCTGATTAGTGCTGGTGAAATCGGAAACCTTTCTCAGGGCAGATAACAATCTCGCAAATGAAAATATAACCTGTTAATCCTGAATTTTAACAAGGATGGTTATGCAACTCTGGGCCAAATCCAGGATGTGTCCTATCCATGCGCCCCTTGGTCAGAAAGGCTTTGCTGACCAAGGGTGGGGTTGCAGCCCTGCAGTGCCCTCTCCCAAAAGCACCCCTGCTTTAAGCCAGGTCTGGGGCCAGAGGCAGGAGGAGGGCTGTTGGGGGCTGAGGCTTAGCACAGAAATCGGGGTTCTCGTGTTGGGACCAACAGCTCTGAAGCTCTTGGCTGAAGTATCTTAAGACGGGGCCTCTTATTTTATGTTCCTCCCCAAGCCAGTCGCCTCCTCCAAAGGAGGGGTGGTCTGGCTGGGGCCATCCATGCTTTTGCAGTCTCATAATAGTCCCTTTAATTATGGGTAACGATAGGTTCTGGTTTTTCCTATGTTAATAACAAGTTCCAGGGTATAAATAACTCTGCAATTAAAACAAAACACCTAACGATTTACCATTTGACACCTATGCAGTCTGCCGGAGCCTTGACTGTGCAAGGAATTTTTTCTCCTGCCCTGAATATTTTATAATTGTTTTACAAAGAGCACATGGATGCTCCAGTCATTAAGAAATGCCAGCCAAGGTGCACTGTGGCACCAGGGAGCAGAGAACAAATAGCTATGCCTGTGCCGAGGCCATAGAGAGCTCTCCTTTCGGTCCTGCAGCCATGATTTGTTTGACTACTTCTGTATATTCACCTTTATTTTTTAAGAAAAACACAAACAATCAGGATTGCTTTATTGTAGGACCCCTTAACTCCTTCAGAGACTTCACAGTGTGTGTCAATAAGAGGAGCAGCTCTGCTGCGTTTGGATGGGGGCAGGCAGATGCTGCGTGTCCCTTGCTTCGTGCATTTGGAAGAGTCCGTCTATATGTAAAAATACATGGAAACAGGCCTGGGGGCTCTAATCACATTGGCCAAGGAGATGGGAGCCATGAGGAGAGGGGAATTCGCCTCTGCTTTCAGCGGGGAGGCATGGAGCGCTGTCTCTCGTTTCTGAGACTGGCTGTGATGTGTTTGATGTGCAGCCTGCGAATGGAGTTGCTTAAATATACAAGCGTGCCTAAAAATGTAAAAATAAGAGCAGTGCTATTTTGAGACTCTAGAATCAGGGATTATAAATAGCCCAACTGGTATGTTACTCCTGGCTGGGTGTGTCGGTCCTAAAACATCACCACAACTGTCACTTCCCTTTGAAGCAGCTTGTCAGCTAATGACCGCGGCAGCGGAGCCTCCTCGGCGTTTCCATGTTCTCTCGATAAGCACAGGTCAATGATAAGATGCTCTCCAGGCTGACGTGTTTCACACAAGCCCTCGCTTTGCTGGCTTGGTCCTGCGAGCACGCACAAATGTAAAGGTGGGTGCATGCTGGCGGGGAGCGCTCCGGAGCTGCGATTCAGTGGTGGGATGTAGCCTTAGAGGGGCAAAGCGGAGCTCGCTCTGTTGAGCACGAGCTGTGGAGCCCAGGCTGCTGACAAAAGGCAAAGCAGTTGCATGGTAAAGGGCTGGTTTGGGACTTGAGAGATGTGGGTTTAGCGCTCTCCCTAGTCAGCCTGCCTCTGTGACTGGTGGGGATTCATCTTCCTGCTCCCATCATTTAGGCTCCTCCTGTGGCCAGTGGAGGAAAAGATCTTTATGGGTAATTTCACCCCACCCTAATGCGCACTTCCGCGATGTGATGGATAGTCTGCGGAGAGGGAAGCCTGGACAGCACGCTTAGGCTTGGCTCTTGGCTGCTGGAGGTACCTTTATTCTTCATCTTTGGAAGCAGCAGCTGTGGTGATCCAGTAGACAAAAGTCTGTGAAGTTGAAAGCCATATAAGAACCTTAAAGAGCTGACTTCTGCCTCAGAAAGCGTTCTAGGTTCTGTCTGTTTTTCCCGTGCAGTGGCTGGGAAGAAGTACCTTTGACGGTGTTCCATCGCCTCAGTTCTGCGGGCAAGGGGCTGGGGGACAGTCTCTTCTCTGGCGGCTGTTTCTGAGAGGAGTTCTGGCTGGCTCCTGCACTGAGTCATGATATGTTTATTTGCAATCCATGGAGCCAGGGGACTTCTCTGGCTGATAGGGATCTGGGGACTAGTAAACAAAAGAAAACAGGGTTGGAACTCAGAGGCTTGTTTGGGTCTCAAGAAAACAACTATAAAACCAAATAATGGTGGTGTTCAAAAAGGTCTGCAGTGGTGTATCTCAGGACAAGGTGCAAATGTATCTGCCAAGCCCCTGCACTGGTAGGATGCCAAAATCTGGGTTTTTTCTTACAGGGAACTGTAAGCAGCCTGTGCCCAGAAGGTGAAGAAAGGACGCCTGTCGGATGCTCCTTCTTTTCATAATAGATAGAAATGGTCCGGGAATCTCTCCTGGTGTAGCTGAGTCTTCCCCAGAAAGGGGGAGCTTATTTCATGTTCTCTCAGGGGAGGAAGGTTTGCAAATAGGCTGTGTCTAGCATCAATATAAGAAGCAAAACACCCTGATGTCCGAAGGCTTCCAAGAGTTCATGCTGAATTCTTCCTCTGTAGCCTGCTTGTAACGCAGAGGAGCCGCGTCCTGACGTGATGCTCCCCTAGCACAGAACAAGCCACTTGTATTTTGTGGTGATAGAGAAGATGATTTCCACTAAGAAACGAACGGGGATGACAGCGGTGACAAATAAAGATCTTGCGGGTTCAAAACCGATAAAGCACTGTTTTCAAACCTGGATGACCTGAGCTAACCACCCAGGAACAGTATTTTGGCAGTCTGAGGACTGCAGCGGGCACCTGCGTTCTCCACACTGCTGACAATCAGGGAGCTTCTGGGGACGGCCTGGACGTGGGTATGAAAAGTTACAGGGAGTGCCAGGTCAAAACCCAGAGCCTTTGTCTGAAAGCGAAGTTGTTAGTTCGGTCTGAAAACGGGGACTTCTCCCATTGCTTGCTTGGTCAGAGCTGCTCCTGGAGGGCAGCAGAAGGACTGATTTAATGCTCCATGTCTTTTTTCTTTCACGCTGAACTCTTAAATTATGCCTGCATTTCACTGCAGATTAGCAGGGGGTGCGGTGCGGAGCCCGAGAGCCCCGGGGTGCCGCGAGTGCCCAGATCTCCTCTGCCCTGGCCCTGGGGTGTGTTTACAGATGAGATCTGTGCCTCTGCGAGGATGCGCACGCACACACACACACGCACAGTTACGGTATGAAGAAGCTCAGTTTGCTTTTTATGCCTCCCCCCCGCCGCCCTTCGTCTTTTCTATAATCATTGCAAAACAGGAACAAATGAGTGTGTCACTTTAAACCATGAAACCACTTAGTCCGTAAAGACAGATTTGGCGTCTTTGTGCTGGCAGTGACAGGCCAGCGCGGCGCTCCATAGTGATCCCACTGTTCTCCCTCTGCCCCGCACCCCGTCGCTGCTCCCCACCCCCTCCGAGATTTGCTCTCTGTTTGCCTGCCTCTGTTTTTGTGGTTGGTAACCAGCAAAAGAATGGAATGGATTTAATGATTTGTTGGCCGCGGTGCCGGCATGATTAAGTCAATAAAGCTGCAAGCTGAAAACAGTGTAGTTACAGTATATGACTTTAACCTTGTTAATGCATGTTTATGTCCTCCTGCCCACCGTATAGCTGGACGTTGCATAAAGAAGATCTGACCAATCTTTAACCCATTAAATAATTCATAAAGTGAGAGCAGACATCAGTTACTTGCAGAGCGGATCAGTAACCATGGGGTCAGCAATAACTTTGGCTCCTTGGACCATATCCAGCATGTTTAAACCCTGGTGATGTCACCAAGCAAGCTTCTAACCTTAATCATTTGGATGGGGACAAAGGGAAGTTAACTGTTGACACGCGGTGTCTCCGCGGAAAGAAAAAACTTGTGAGTTGTGTGCGGCATCTCCGCCTCGCAGCCAACGTGGACCAGCTCGGGTCTCCTTGCTTCTTTTATACGCTTCCCTCTTTCCTTACAGCAAAAGCGTGGCTGGCCAGATGTTCAAAGGCACGTGTTTCCCGGACTCCTCTTATCTTAGGTGACAGAGACACCGAAATTCCATGGAATTCAGGGAGATGTTGGCTGACTTCAGAAGGAGGGATTGGGGGGGCACTTGGATGGTTTTTTCATTGTGGATAAATTCTGAATGAAAAGTATCTCCTGCCGTGTAAATGACAGAGAAGGGCATATATGGTAGGGATGGAGGAGGACAGGAGAGGCTGTGGAGTGGAGCAGGACTGTTCTTGCTGCAGTAAAGGCTCTCACAATAAAATATCAAGCAGGACTTGCAGGAAAATCCTGGGATTCTCACCCATAAGTACCTCAGCCAGCCACTTCTTTTCCTACCAGTCAAAACACAGGGCTGACTTCCAGCGCACAGCTGGGCACCGAGGGATCCTCCAGGTGTGGCAACGTCCGTAGCTGTTGCAGTGGCTTCTTTTGCTGGCAGGTAAGGGGGGAGTCATGGGATCACAGGCGTGTGGCCGGGACATGCTGCGCTCCACTGGTCCGTGCAGCCAGGTTAGAGGCCCCAGGGAACCATTACAACTTGGTGTAGCTTAGTGCTGTTCTGAAAGGCAACCAGCTGTGGCCGGACCCGGAGGAGGCATGCAGACAGGAGGACACGACGAAATCTTGTAGGCGGAGCGAAGCAGAAAAAGCCCTTCCACCTCTCGCCGGTGAGCAGCGCGGAGCACAGTTCTGCTGCAGATCTGTGGGGTCATAACCCACAGGGATCGGAGGCTGAAGATGTAACCCCCACGCTGCCCTGTGAACTGACCCTCATCCTCCTATTCGGGGAGTAACTTTAATTACTTCTGGGGGGGAAACTGAGGCAGAGGGAGAAATGAAGCAACCTGTCCGTAGTCACGTGAAGCAACTGTGTGTGATGGAACTGGAAACGGAACCTGGTCACGTGAGCCAGAGTCCATACAGCCAGCTCTTATCCTGTGACTCAGTCATGAAACAAACTCCCCGTTCAAGATCATCTCCTTTAGAGGTGGCTTGGGAGTTCACCTTTAGCGATCCCATTTTCTACGTCTCCCTCTGACAAATTGCATGCTCACAGTCTCCTGAGCTTACCCTCCCCTGGGTGTCCAAAGGGACGCTTGCTTGAGCAAGTAACCCCGGCGAGGCTCGCGTGCCTGCCTGCAAAGCCTATGTCCAGGTGTGGTTGCAAACAGACCTCTGTGATGTGCACGTCTTCGTGTCTAGGACTACTGGGGCTATTAAAGGCACCCAGGTAAAAACTCTCACGAGGTTATTTGTGAGCCAGATGGCTGCGCACAGCAGAACGTATCTCAGAATCCACTACATCAGCCCAGAAGTGAATTTTCCAGGTGCCAAAAGATACGCACCTTGAGTTGGAGATTAGAGCCAGGACCTTCAGCCTGCTGTTGCCAGCATCTGCAGCCAGAGACCACAGGGGAGATAGACCCCCTGGGTGAGTGCTGATTATTCTCAATCATGCAGTTATTCCCTATTGCTTTATGGGTGTGCTAATGAAGACTCTCAAATTAATTTGCCCTGCCTCTTTTTTTTTTTTTGTTTTGTTTTGTACGCTTTGGTTTTGCCGTAACCCAGAGCAGCAGTCTCTGCTTTAGAGAAGATGCTCCAGAATTTATGGCAAGTCAAATCTGATCCAAGTAGAAATTCCATGTTCTGTTTTCTTTGTTTTTAGCTCGGAACATTGTGTGATGCGCCTGAAAATCTTTCCTTACCGGTCTGTTGATTTTGATGAATGAACCCACATGCACCTAGTGATGTTTTATTATCACTCACCCACCATAGGGTGGTAATTTTTGTGCCTTGACTGCATTTTTTTTCTGCTTGATGGAAAACAGAGTTGCTCCAAGCATATGCTAATGCTGAATGGGGGGGTCCCAGCTTCTGACCCATAGCTAATATCCTGCAAGTCACATGAAGCTACCAAGGATTCTTGAGCTGGAGTTCGAAATGCGTATGTTATCAGCAAATAAACACCATTAATTGCTTCTAATATGTCATGCAGTGGTTAAATGACAAGATCCTTATTAATATGCGTGTGTATCAGCCTTTTCAGTGTGTGTGAGGGGGAGTATAAAGTGGTAAAATTATTTAAAATTAGTGGGGAATATTTACAGGAAGCCATAAAGAACTGTCAGTTGAGGAAAGCAGCATTTTATGTTCTTGTCCCGGATGACCTTGCTCCAAGGACAAATCAGAGCTTGATGAAATGAAGCTGCAGATGGCTAGTGATCTCAACTCTGTAATAATGAAATGACACAAGAAAAAAATGAGACATCTACAGTTTGTAAATACAATCTGAATGGAAGGGGAGAAAAGGAATTTTTAAGGGGAGATTGAGTTGACTTGGTTACAGCAGTTCGGCTTCGGGTGTTTTAATAATAATTTCCATTTTGAAAAATAATGGAATCGCTCCTTGTTCCCCATACTCAAGGTCACCTTAATACCTTTTTCTTTTCTAACATGTCAATATCTTGGTTTTAAAATTTTGATCATGAGGACCACCTAGTCAGAGCCTACTTTGCATCCATTATTTTAGCACATTATTTATCACGGCATTTTGTTTTGCAAGTCGTGGTGGTGATTTTTGGCGCCCGATTGGGTAGGCAATCTGATACAACCATTTTAGGTGTTTGAGTAGTTTGATCTGTTAGGAAGGAGTAAGTTTGTGAGAAGTTTAATACTGAAAAAGTGATGTGATACTTTGTGCCAGAGCGTGCCTTGTTTGTGCCCTTACATGAGAAATCAGGAGCGTATACTGCTGGGTTTTGCATGTGGGCAGGTTTTCATGCAAAGGGCTTCTCAGAAGCGGGTAGGCAGCCAGCTGCTGTTGAAAGTTAACAAGACTTGGGCATCTGCCTCGGCAAACTGAACCTTTGCATGAAAAGGAAAAAGAAATTAATGGACACATTAACTTGAGAAATAAAGGGCTTTGCAAATCTCTGTGATCCAGACCACCTCGCTGCAGTGTGTAGTAGAGCTTTTCAGAAACGGTCAGGTAGAGAACTGCTTTCTCCCATTAGCTCAAGATTTCCTGACTTTCACTTTGTTAGAGTGAATTCTTCACTTTTTTTTTTTTTTTTTTTTGTTAATCAGATCTTTTCTGCATTCCCTGATGCATAAATTCACCAGCCAGTCATTGCATTTCTCTGTAGCATCTTCTGCCGGGTGGTGAGCCAACCCGGCTCCTTTTGAATCTCATCGACACCTCTGAGAGCATGCCTTGACATAACACAAGGATTACTTGAGTCAAACCACTTCATAGATACGAGACGTTGTAGTTTGTCATCGCAGCTAGCACAACCTTGTAGAGACAGGCAGAAGGACTACGAGCTGAAATTGGGTGAGATAAATACAGTCTTAGATTATCTCATTGAATTTATAGGCAAGCTGCCCTCCATGGGAACGAGAGCGTAGTGTCAAGGGTTGGAGAATCATGATAGCTGTACAAGCCAAATATAAATATTTTGTTCTTTGCAGAGAATTCAATTTTGGATCTTGACTATTTGTTATATAGACAGGTACAAAACACCCGTCTCTGCATCTTCGGGTGTATACACATAAACCCAGTAACAGATGGAGTTTATGTTGAAGTATGGTGGTACAAAGACTGAGTCCAGCCCTAGGGACTTGCGCTCAGGTAGAAGTGCAGGTACCCAGGTCCCATAGCCATCAGGGGTCTGGCAGAGCCTCCATGCATCTCTGGAAAGGTTTGCCTTTCACTCGGGATGGTGGAGCAAAGCTGTTCTCTGGGCTGCTTTCACCCATGGCCTGGGAATTCGTCTGGGCCAAAGGATCTATTTGTAGGGGAACTGCTGTTGCTGGAGGTTTGATCGTGCCTCCTCGCACGCACCGCAGTCTCCGGGAGGTTGTGTGTGTCTGTGTTACACCAGCTCTCCCATCCGTGTTGTGCCTCAGGCTCTTGGCTGCTCCCAAAGCCATTTCCCATGTTCTTTCTAAGAACACGGTGCTGGTAACAGCATCACAGCTTGATTTCAACTTGCCTGCTAAAGGATGCATTTCCATCTAAGAGAAAAATCACTGTTGCAATAATTTTCTGTCTTTCTGTTGCTCTGATTGCTGCTGCTCTTCGTCAGCGTGTTTTGATGGATGGAACTAGCTCTGAAAATATTGGTAGAGTCTTTGCACAAAAGCTTTAACTAATTAATATTTTTTTAGAGGGGAAGTGGACCCAGTTTCCATCTTACTAAAATTCTGGGTGCATTTTTAAAAGCACTTTGGATACTTGGATGGGATTTTGTTTTGTTTTGTTTTGAACAGCATGCAGGGTACAAGCAGCTATAGGGAAATCAGTGTTTCATCTGCTTTGCTTGAAGGGAGGAGATGCTGATACAATTGCTAGCCAGGTGTGGTGATCTTGTCATTGCTCCTAGCAAAGAGGGAGGACTACCTTTGAAGGAAGCTGTGCGTGCTCATGCCGTGTGAAAAGAAAGAAAAACTTAAAAGAAACTTTTTTTTAAACAAAAGCGTATACCCATGGATCACTTACAGTCTTCAAACAAAGCCTTTCCCTGACTGACAGCCCCCAAGATAAGCGTAGAAACTTGAGTCTGCTAGTGTTACACATGCTTGTATATCAAGTAAATGGGTGAAAGATGGGTAAAAAACCCAAAGATCCACTGAGCTGCACAGTTTGTTTTATCAATGTTCATACATTGTGTTAAAACAAACATGCAAACAAGCAAAAAGCTTTGGAGAGCTTCTGAACTGAAATGCTGTTTTATCTTGAAGAGCATCTCTGAATTGTGAGCAGAATAGAGGAAAGGAAAAAGACAGAAAACTTCCGAGGAGCAAATGGAGAGTGTTGTTAAAGGCAAGAAGCAGAGGCAAGAAGCATACGTAACCCCTGACTTGTGCGTGAAGTGGATGATGGTGGCACCTCACAGACATCACGCTCTTGAGCGGGCTGACACGGTCATTCTGCTGAACCATGGCCCTGGGTGTTGTTTGCTTTGTTTGTATGCATTGGCCAAACAGATTCAACCTCTTAGTACCTACTGGGATTAACAGCTGTGGAGGAAATGCTGCTTCTTCGTAAAGGTGGCATCAAGGTTTTCTATGGGGCCGCACAAGACACTGGGAGTCTCTGTAGATCTAAACATAAAACTCGTACAACCATGAAATTCTATGGGCGAGGCAACTTTAATACTATCAGTGTTCTAATTGCTTCATTTGTAGTATTTGTGGAGTCGTTGTGCCTAAGAGTCTTGGTCCTGGACTTCAGAACGGAGTGCTGCCCAGGCTCGGAAGCCTGGCCAAGGAGATGCAGCGCACCTACTAGACGGGAGATGATGCACCGACAGGCGGGCGGGAGGACAGGGGAACTCAAAGACATAGTTTTGAAACCAGTATTTGCATTTCCTCAGTAGAGTACAGAACTCCCCATACGTAGCAGATGTTCTTAAAATACAGAACAAAACTCGGTTAACGAAACTTCACCCCGCCCCTAGAGAAGGGCTGTCCCTGCTGTGGATACGGGTCCACCCAGAGTCCCCAGCTGAGCAGCCAGGTCCGGGAGCGCGTTGGTGGCACAGGGTCCTGTCAAGTCCTGTAGCCATGTTTTTCCTCTCTGGGATTATTTTTTTTTTTTTTCCCCCCAGCTAAGTTATCTTTGGCTACCAAAAAAAAAAAAAAAAAAAAAAAAGGTGGAAAAAGCAGTTGGTCCCTTTCTTTTATTTACAGCAAACATCTCCCATGAGCAACCCATCTCCTCCGGTCTGTTCCTTTTACGCTGGGGTGCTGCGGCTCCTCTCAACAACCCTTCTGTTTTAAGCTCGATAATTACTGGATTCAGCTGGATGCCCCATCAAAAGGGGAGGGAATATTCCTCAGATCAGCAGTGTCTTTTGAAACGGAATAAACTTTTTAAAAGGAGATTCTATCTGCATTTTTAATTAGCGCTTTTCTGCTCTTCCACTGCTGCTAATGCTTTCAGTTAGGAAGTGTGCAGTTCTTCCCCCACTCTGCAAATATCTACCGAAATTTGCAAAGCTGCCTGTCTCTCCTCAGTAACCTTGCTGTGACCCGGTTATCTGTTAGAACCACAAAGAATTCGGTCTCTAATTAGTCCATCTGTTAACTATTGAAATTCATGGCTTACTTTTATTGTCTGGGTCTGTAACATAATGCTGAATGGTCTCACCTGGCAGCTTATTTCTTATAAAGCAAATGTGCCTTTCCAAGAGCCATTTTGGTGCAGATAACTGTCTTTTCAGCATTGGACAAATGACTCTGTCTAGCAGCCTGCAGTCCCCTTCATGCCCTCACTGAAATAAATTGTACATCTCCAATAGCTCTGGGCTTAAGTCAATACAATTTAACATGTACATTTCTTTGTTATATTCTTTGGAGTTACACCGTAAGAGCAGATGGGAAAGTTTAATAATGATAAATGAGTTTGGTGTTTTCACATAGTCCTAAGAAACAATGGATGCTCTTTATTGAAGATTAAAGGGATTTTTACATATTTGCCAAGGAGCGATTAAAGCCCTAGCTCAGATCCTCAGAAAGTCTTGCTTTTAAATTCTTTTTGGACTGTTTGTTAATGAGGATTCAGAGGAATTAGGGGCCATAAATTTCTTCATTCTCGCTTAAGTGAAGCCACAAAGTGATTGCTGGATGTATAACTAAGCGCTGAGGACTGGAGTTTATCAGCGGCGTTCACACAGAACAATCCATCTGCGCTTATTTACTGCAGTTGTGCATCTTGTATGTAATCAGATGACGGGGCTGGGCAGGTCGAGCTCATCAGTGGGTTTTTAGGAGGATGTAGATCCATAAATACACGTGGTAGGTCTCAGTGGGACTGTTCGCACCCTTTGCATTGTGTGCCCCGATGTTTTGTTGGACCAGACCCACGCCGGCTACAGTTGGAGACGATAATCTGCAGATGCGTTTGGACAGCCTGCCATTGTGCACCGGCTGGGCGGCTGGGAGGGACTGGTTTCACTGGGCTGTGCCGCGGCTTTTACAATTACAGTCAGCGGCTGAATACGGACACAAACAGTACACGCTCCTGCAAACTGGAACCTGGTTCTTCCCTCCTTGCTCTCGAGACTGGTGCGTGAGATACAAAGTCGAAGGGGTGAAGCTAGCCCCGGTGCCTTTTAGAACACGCGCTGCCACGCTGGAAGCCCAGGGAGTGCTGCGGGAGCTCCGGACCTGCTGTGCGACAGTTTGCCTAGCAACAGAAACACATGCTCTCAAACACATGCTCTCCAATTCCAGGTCTGTGCAGCGTGCCGTTCGGTTAGGGATTCTGTTCTTTTGGTGTTTTAAGATGTAGGTTTGGAGGGGGAAATGGCAAAAAACCCGATAGCTACATGCAAACGTGTTTTTTTAGAAGTTGAAGAGTAAGAATCCCCCGTAGCCACCCATCCTCTCCAGCGTAGCTTATGGCTGGCTCAGCCGCACGACCCTTTGGGTGTGAACACCCACTTCCATCGTTCCCAACTTCAACTAGAATCCTCCTCTGTTCGCTGCCGTCCTGGATTTTCAAATGGGATAGTCCAAACTACAGGCAAGATTGTGGCTTGTTTGGCTTGGCCTTACTGTAGGAAGGAAAGTGATTTTTCTTGGGGAGTGATGAAAAGGAAAAATGTTTAAAGTTCATTAACCTTTGGTACAGATAGCAGTGTCCTTTAGACTACACCAGAGCTATTCTTAGTCATGACATTTAAGTGGTTATTTTTTATTGTAAGGGAATACAGTAGTTCCCACTAGTGGTGAAAAGAGAGAACTTTTTCCTTTTGCTTTTTTTCTTTTTTTCTTTTTTTTTTTTTGGCTTAACCTAAATGTGAACTGTAGAAGGGAAGATTTTGAGTTCATTCCTTGTCTTCCCATCTATGCTATTTTGTCCTAATTTCCCCAAAAGCAAAATTTATATCTATAGATTGTTTCTTTACTGGCTAATTAAGTGTTACACAACTTTGCTCTGAAAAACTCAGCAACCCATTCTGTGTATTTGCAAATGAACTTTGCTGATTGTCGTTATTGCTATAGGGTGCCTGCAGAAAATCCCATATAATTAAGCTGTTGTACTGCCACAGCACAAGAGCCGCAATTAGTAATGTGATTTGCACTTCTTTACCATTAATAATATGGAAAAATCAACATTATTTTCTTGATGGTGTTTAGAAGAAATTAGAATGAGGTGGACATGATTAGGAAAAGAGACTTTAATGTTATGACTCGTTAATGCAATAGCCCTGAGCAAGACATCAGAATGATTGTCCTTGCACTAAACTCGTTTGCTTCAGTAAGCACAGACCCTCTGCACGCAACAAGACAAGTTTGGAGGAAATTGGATAGATGGCAGGGATTTTGGTGGTATGAACATTTCAGTGTCTTTCATGTGCAGAGTACACAAACTGAATCCCTCCACTTTCAAATATTCCCCTAGAGGCAATCTGCATTATTCAAAGCTTAACTGTGGCTGCAGAATCCTGTCTGACATGAAAGCGGAGTGCTAGCTTTACATGAACTTTCATATTTACATCTGTAGTAAATCATATTTACTTTTTTTCCCTCCCCTCCCTCTTTTTCTGTGGGAGAGAGGGAGTCAAATGGGTAGGAGGGAAGGGGGAGGAGGAGGGATGTCCAGCAGAATTGTAAGCAAAGCACCAGTAATAAAGTCTAGTCTTATGAGACTGCCCATGAATAGGCATGCTAATGAGAGCAGTGATGAGCTGCAGGTTTGTGTCTTTTAGTAAATTATCGAGCAGGCATTTACATTTCATCAATTGTGCTTTTGCATAATAGACCGAAGTGCTACAACAAAAGGAGGCACCATAAAAATCACTCGTTTCAGTGACCTTCTTGGTAATCGCTCTTACAAAGAATATTTTGGATGGAGTCGGGTGATTCTTCATGGTGAAGCTGCTGTGGAAAGGTGCCCCAGGCCCGAGGAGCCTGCCTGGTGACAAATGCCTTGCAAGGCTTTCTTCTGGCCATCTGAAACACGGCTCGTATCCTGTTTTCTCCATCTGAGCATGCTTCTAATTGTCAGCTGTCAAAAGGCAACAACCATTTTCTTCTTGCTTATCTGCTGATAACATTGATTCTCAAACAAAGGATGTGGGCTTCCATTCTGAAAACAAAGGAAGCATGGCCCAGCTAAGGATGCTGGATATAATATACATACGTCTCCCTGCCAATAGCAACAAAACAGCATAAATAATATAGAAGCTGGATGTGAAAATGGAGGAAGGGGAGTACACTGGTACTGCTGTGCCTGGGTACAGCACTTGGAGGATGGCTCCCCTTCTTGTCCTCAGTGAGGCCGTGGCTTCTTCCCTCGTTTTTCTCTTGTATTTCCTTGACTACCTACCAGCTCCTAAGATGACTTCAGTATGTTTTTAATTCTTTTTCCCTCTTGGGTTGTGTCTTCATGGTGTTCTTGCGATTTTTTTTCTTTCTCTTCTCCCCGCAATGCTCTTTCCTTGGAGGCAAGTCCTCAGCTGGTGAAAGTCATCGCAGATCTTTCACCGGGAGCTTAAAGCGAGTCCAGTTTGCACCCGCCAGGAATCAGGCCTGGTGCGGTACTGGTTTGTGCCCGGCCATGACCTGACGCTGTGTTTTTGCATGTTCTCCTCTCCCTTCACAGTTAGGTCTCCTCGTTTGTTCAGTCATGGAACCCACAAGAACCTCTTCAATGCCAGGCCCCCGTCTTCCTCATCTTTCCAGGTCCCTGGTCCGATGGCACCTTTCCACCTTTTCTGCCTCTCGTTTGCTGTTTCTTTTACTGTAGGCTTCTCCTTCCCATTCGATTGCCAAATCCTACACTGATGCAACTTTTCTTTCCGTATGTCTTTCACTGTAACAGTTGGGGAACTGGTGGGAAATGTGACGCTTTACTCACACCCCTTCTGCCAGCCAGGCAGCCATGTGACTCCAGTAATGGCAGTGAATCAGTCTCGTAGCCTTGGGCTAGTCACAGAGAATTTTGGATTAACCTTTTGCGTCTCTCACTTCTTCTTGCGCTGATCCTCAGAAATCAGAGCAGTCCCCTGCCCCTCACTGTCCTCACCGTGACATGCAGGTCCACGTGAATCCCAAAGGTGTTTTGGCCATGGGACAGCCAAAGAGCAGAGAGGGGGCATCAGCAGAGAGGATGAGGGCTTCTGTTATCTCCCTGATGAGATTAATTTTCTTTTTTCTTCTTTCTTGGCAGGATCAAAATCCTGGAGTTGTTGCCAGACTTCAGGAGCCGGGCTCCATCCCAAGCGGAGGCTCTGTGCCCGCACCAGCCACGGTGAATGGGTACACGATGAGGAACCATCTACTGAAGCAGCAAATAATGAAACGACAGCTGATGCAGGTACGATGCCGAGTGCCTCTGTGGATTGCTGTGCTGTCCACCTCACTGGGAAGGACAGGGCTAACTGGAACGGGGAAGTCACCAGTCAGCAAAAACTAAGGAGTGACCCTGGAATTGCTGGGTTGAGTCAGACTAAGGCTGTGGTGAGTCTAGGATGTCATGTCCAAGAGAGGCCAAGGCCAAGGGCCGCTCAGCAAGTCCAAGTGCAGATCTGCCCACGCTTACGCAAGGGAAGGATTCAGTCACCTCCATATCATTGCTGTCATCCTTGGTCAGCCACAGAGCTGGGAGGGAAGATGCAGAGAAGGCAGGCTTGGGGAGTGAGTCAGGCCCAGGAGGGATGTTCTCCATGCTTGTCTTTCTCTCGGGTTCCCTGGGGACTTACCAGAGCAGATGCTGGTCTCCAGTTTGTCCTGGATTTGGCTGGTCTCTAGTAACAGAAGTCCCTTTACGATGTTCATAACACACTGCGTGAAGGAGCAGGGATGGGGGAACCCACAGACGAGCTGGGTGAGGCAGCTCTGAACGCGTGCCTCTGACTCTCTGAGCGTGCTGCTGGATTTGGGTCAAGCAGACTCATTCTTTGGATGGGAAACGAGATGAGAAGTAGCTCAGTAAAACCCTCAACATTGTACTGTCCTGCTCGTTGACCAAACTCCCTTTCAAAACCAGCTCTGCCTCCTCCTCTGGCTTCAGGCTAGTCTGTGCTGCTCTAACACTGCAGGAGCCAGGCTTCATCTCCCACCGTCCATGGAGAGTTCCTCAGGTCGCAGCTGCTGTCCGCAGCAGGAATGCGAGTGTGGCGGCGGGTTCTGGGGTTAAATGGCAGGAGACACAAATCAGTTCACTTGGAGAAAGCCAGCGATGCCCGGCGCAGGGAGCACCTGCTAAGGATGCCTGGCTTCCTGTGGTGTTCTGCTGTGTTCTGGTTAGCGTGGCAGCCAGCACAAAAGGTGACGGCACATGCGAGCAGAGCCGTCCTCCAGACAGGGTAACGGGCACCAGCAGCCTCCTGTTTGTCAGCGTGTCCCTGCAGTGCTGCCACAGATTCCGTTCACTAACAGACTTTTGGGCATCTTTTGTCCCCGGATCTGGTACTTCAGAGAACGCGTCCAGATAGTCAGCACGAGAAGCGCTCGGGAGACGCCGGGATTCCTGCAGCCTCCGGCTGTGCTGCACTTCACTCATAAGCTGGTGAACACGGGGGTCTCCATGTTCGTCCAGCTCCCCTTGGGCCGCCTGCACAGCGCCTGCTGAAGGCTGCGCTTCCTAACGCTGGGCTGTTGTCAGGACACCTTCGCAAGAAGGGGCATGGGAGCAATTGAGATCCGGTCTGAAATGAAGTGTCTGGGCTGAGTCTCACCGGAGGTGTGTGTATGTGTGAGTGTGTGCGTGGGAGAGGTCGTTAATGTGACAGTGGCTACACTTCACGTGTCCGCTGCACTTCTTGCTTGGCAAGAGACTGCAGCCTGACTGGCGTGCCCCTTGTTTTCCAGGAAAAGCAGAGACAAAACATGCTGGGAGTAACATCTGAGCAGAGGAGTTTGTTTGCAGCTCAGCAGATAAATCAGTTTCAAGGTAAGGAGGGAAGCGGAATGCTGTAAAAAGCCTCAAGAAGCCAGGGCCTGGGGTCTGATTAAATACAGAGAACTTTAATTCAGAGTTAAATACAGAGAATCGTTATTCTCTGCCCTGAAATAAAAGCATTTAACGTTTTGTCACATACCGTGAGACTCACCCATGTCCATATTGCTCCGTTAATAACTCTGTTGCAGTACACAGAGCAGCAGCCTTTTCAGGCTCTGCCGTGTTTCCAGGGTGAACGTGTGCTCACCAGCTCTCGTGTCTCTTTGTACGCAGCCGTGCAGCAGCCCATTCCCGCTGACTGCAGCCAGGTGATGCCAGCTCCTCCGCCCAACCACCGCATGCTGCCGTCTAACCCAGCCATGCTCCAGAGCACCTTGGGCTCTGGCATGGCCCCAGCCACCGCCAGCCAGAGCAGTGGGACGATGGTGATGATTCCACACAACCCCGGCAAGCAGCAGGGGATTTTTCCGCCTAATTCTGACTTTAACATCCCGCTGCGCCCGAGCCAGAACTCGCTGGGCATGAACTCGGGGTGCCAAACAGTACACAGCCACTCCGCGGTGCGGCCGGGAATGCCGATGGCAGGCTTCAGCTCTGGTTCCTTAGCAAATCACTCTGCGACTCAGCAACACTTGCGGCAGCCGAGCATGCCAAGAATCCCTAACGTCTACCCCAACTCATCTGCCCAGATGTGGACGCCAACCGCTGTGCCAAGAATGCCAAATCAAAGCCAAATGGATACCAGCATGCAGCAGTTCCCCAGTAACACTCTCTTCTCCAAACAGAACGTGAGAGCAAGTGCCCCGGGCCAGCAGTTCTCCCAGCAGGCTGTGGTGCCGCCTAATCAGATCGCTCCCGGCGTCCAGGTCAGACAGATGCAAAAACTGAGCATGGGGCAGTCCGGCCAGGGCTTGAGCTCAATGAGTAATCAGAACCTGAGACACAATTTAACCAGAGGACCGTTGCCAGCTATGAATGTTATGAAATCAATGCCACAAGGAGTGTCCAGTTTTAACCACCTCAATCCTGCCTCGGGCCTCGGCCCGCCCAGCTACCCTTCCACGGGCCAGCAGCCCGATGCCTTCGGCAGGATGAGCGCCGCCGCCGAGCTGCCGCAGTATGACTTTGTGTCCCAGCACAGCAGCTCCATCATGCCCGCGAACTGCAGTGACACCGACTTCCTCGACTCCCTCATGAAGAACAGCAGCAGCAGCAACGACGAAGAGTGGTTGAACAATCTGACAATGATAGAGGACATTTTGGGACAGCAAGCTCAAAGCGCCGGACACGTTTAGCTCCGGGAGAAGCAGCCTCGTTGTAAATAACATACGTATGGCTTTGGAACATAGCAGACAACCCGTGAAAGCCGCCGCCTCTTTCAATACGGAATGAGTAGACTCAGCCAATTCTTTGCCTGCATCAAAGTTTAATATTGGCAGTTTTTCAGATGACTGTATATATTTGAATATTTTGTAAATTATGTTTTCCTAAACCTTAAATGTGGAAGTATTTATACTTCTTTGCTGGACTGTTTGTAAATAAATCTATAGCATAACTTTTGGTTTTATTATAGGGATTTCATTATACCTTGTTATAAATATGCAAATAATATTGTTAGTTTCAGTAATACTGTGTATTACAGCATAAAATACTTATGTTTTTGACATAACTTAACACATGAACTAGGGGTGTCATTGCAACCAGACTAAGCAGGAATCAAATGTGGCATCTGTTCTCCCAGATCAAGAGGAAAGATTGAAAAGTTGCATTAAAAAAAAAAAAATCCATGAAAGGAGCTGCTGATTCCCTTGTAGCTCAGTCTTGCAGCCCAGTCCTGGTATGTAGGTCCCACCCGGGCTCCCGGTGCGTTCAGGGATCTGCCCGCAGAGATCCATTTGCAAGATCCTGGGCACATTCCCAACTCGATACACTCCGGTAGGTCAATTCAACACTGACAACGCGCCGTCCGTTGTCCTGCAGTGAGCGAGTGCTGGTGATGTTACAGCCGCTGACTGGCCCCTGAGTGCCTGGGCATCGCCACACCGCGCTGCCGGCAGTGGGTGACGCTGGGGAGGAGGTGCTGGGAGGCACTGCCAAGCCTCCCTGGCGACTGTCCCCTTCAGCGAAAAGGTAGCTCTGGTTTGCGCACCTCTGCCATGTATATTTGTAGTGTACAGGTGATTTGTTCCTGGTTTTAAGGCTTTTCATAATTTCTGGTTTAATGTGAGACTTTTTTCAGGGGAAAAGTCTATAAACATTACTAGTTAATTTTTGATGTTTTTCTGTCAGCTACTATTGTCCTATGTATATTTAAGAGTCTGTTTATAAAAGATTCACTGTACTGTAAACTTCTTAAAATATTCATACTTTGTGTAATCATATTTTAATAGTCACGTCATACTTTGCAATACATTTGTACTATAACGTCAGCTTCAAGCACAGAATGTTTTTTTCTTCATACCATAATAAACTGCCAGGGGAAAATTGCGTATATTTGATGTGCTCCTTTCTCAGCTACAACATTTCATACCTGCAGATATTTGAATTAATTTGATTTGTCCAGGATGCTACAGCGTCAATCTAATAACATGTACAAATGCGTGTGTGCTGTTAGTAGAAGAAATGGGCTGGACAAAGAATTGAAGTGGGCTTTAATTTTATTTTAAGATGGGGTTTCTTAGGTCCACTCTCCTTTTCCAGTGTAATTATAGGTGAACATGAAATTAATCTCTGTTTGGGTTTTTTTTTTTTTTTAACATAGCACCATGTTTATTTAAGGGACAGTTCTTGTTTCTAAATGCCTATATCAGAAAATAAAGCTGTTCCCAGCGGGAGGCGTTGAGGAGGGCTTGGGGGGCTGTGACGCAGTCCCACCGTGCTCATTCAAGGGTCATGGTGGGTACAGCATGTCACTCCTTTGACACAAGAACTGTCTGACGGCAGAGCTGGAGCCTGCCTGGGGGAGGCGAGGCTGGGAGGAGGGGTAGGAAGGGACGGGAAAATGTTAGCAATCTTAAATAAATGCATGAATAGAATCTGTAGCTAAAATTGCCTTGTTCAAGCAGAGCCAGACACCACCGCAGCTTCCTAGGGCTGGTGGAGAAGATGTGTTGGTGCTGCCCTTGGTCTCGGACACACTGTGGGCACGGCAAGCCTGAGGAAACCTCCTGGGGCTGGGCGGAATCTCCTTCAAACTGGTCCATGCCGGAGGGAGGGGTTTAGGAAGGTCATTCGCACCCTGAAGTGGGTCCTTCTAGAAGCCTGGTCTCCAGAGCTGGATGGCAGAAAACAGCTCCTGAAGTCAAAACTGAGAGGGGATAGTCAGGGTTTAAAGCAGTCGGGTACAAGGTCTGCTGCCGGAGCTCCGGTGGGCAGGAGACCTCTCCCAAGCACAGCCCCGCCAGGCGTTGTCAGAGATGCCTGTGGCTTCACGATGGCAAAGGCATGTCCTTGCGGTGCCAGAGGCTCCGACGGGAATGACCCTGAACCGGCTTCAGCTCGACAATGGCACATAATTGTGTGAAACCAGGGCGAGGAGGAGAGTAGCCAGTTTTTCCAGCAAAGGAAATCAGCGCCACCAAACAATTGCCCAAAAGAGGCCACAAACTCAGCAAGCGTCTGAATGAGAGAGAAAAGCCAAGTCGCCTCCAGACAGCGGAGAGGGGGAGAAACGCCTGCGAGTCCGTCTGTGGCGAGGACAAAGGTGAGTTTGTTTGGCTGTGAAAACTGGCACCGTTTCAGCAGCTTTTCTGTCGTGAGCTGTGTCCTGCCAGGGAGCGGAGCTGGCTGCGGACAGTCCTTCGCTGCTTCCTGGAGCAGCGGCTCTGACCGCAGGTCTGGGAGCCAGCAGCGCCTGACCCCCTCCGGGTCAGCGGCACGGCAGTCACAGATGGCAGAGAAGGCTCCTGCCCAAGCGCTTTTCTTTAGGATATTAGTAAAAATAACACAAGTGCCCTCTTTTCATTCTGCATTTTGTTTGTGTCAATGCACCTCTCAGCTTTTCAGTTCTGCAGGATTGGGGTTACAAACACCGGGGAGGGGGCGTCTTCAAAAGCCAGCTGTTTCCCACGGAATTTATGGAAAACAGTTTCTTGTACCCGAATTGTGTCCCCACTTGTTTTCACTCTAGGTTTTCTGTCTAGTTTTTGAGCTGGTAAAGCTTTTCACTCCTCCATATCCCAGTTTCTCACTGGAGATAGGATGATCCTTCCTTGCCACAGAGGTGCTGTGAGGAGTCAGGACTCTATCAAGCCTGGAAGAAGAACAGGACCAAGTAGTATCTTGCTGTCTCTGGTTGTACTCACAACTGCTGATTCTTAAACATGTATTTTCTGGGGCTGGCACACATCCATTATGGCCAGCGCTCTGCTTGGGTTGCAGCCTGAGAGCTGGGCTGCTGCTGCTGCCTGAGGTCAGCAGGCAGCTCGGCTGGAGCACAAAGCACAGGGATGTGCGGGGCGAAGGCATGATGACCACAGGGTAACGTTGCAGCAGCTGGAACGCTAGCACTGCAGTTCTGGTTGGTGTCAGGCTGTAACCGGTAATGCCTCTATCACAATAAATGGTCTGGTTTGTTCTGCAAAAAATACCTTTGTCTGTACTTGGCCTTCCCCTTTTCTTCTTCCTGTTCAAAGTGTGAAAGTGCCCAAAGTCTGATCCTGCCCTCACCCTCACGGTCCCGATCACTAAGGTCAACGGTTACAGTTAGTGACGGAGTAAGACTAAATATGTCTGCATGGTTCTCCCATTCTATTTACTGGACTAGGAGATCACACCACAAGGTGTACGCAGACTTACGCCACGAGCCAAATTCTGCTGTTTTGCACGCAGTGTAAACATGGAGTAGGTCTCCTGAAGGCAGTGGTGTAGCATGGGGTTTACACAAGCATAAATGAGCAGCATCTGGTGCTGTGGAAGCAAAACGAATTTGGATTTCTAAATTAGTTACAAGGAACGAAGTGTCTGACAGCACTCGCTGTTGAAAGCTATCATTTATTCCCCAAACAAGTTACGTCACCAGACTGCCCTCATAATTATGGCCATGAAAACAGAGGCACGGCAGTAAGCTTTTTCCTCTTGGATTCTAAAATAACATCAAATGCCTATAAAGGCCAGAATTTCCAAAGACCTGAGCTCTCTAAAACCTGTCCGTCTGAAAGCTTAGTAGCGTAGGTAATCACAGATTCACAGAATGGTGGGGGTTGGAAGGGACCTCTGGAGATCATCTAGTCCAATCCCCCAGCTAAAGCAGGTTCACCCAGAGCAGGTTGCCCAGGATCACATCCCGGCAGGTTTTGAATATCTCCAGAGAAGGAGACTCCACAGTCTCTCTGGGCAGCCTGTTCCACTGCTCTGTCACTCTCAAAGAAGTTTTTCCTCATGTTCAGATGGAACTTCCTGTGTTCCAGTTTGTGCCCGCTGCCCCTTGTCCTTTCGCTGGGCACCACTGAGAAGAGTCTGGCCCCATCCTTCTGACACCAGCCCTTTAGATATTGATTAGCATTGATCCGATCCCCCCTCAGTCTTTTCTCCAGGCTAAACAGCCCCAGGTCTCTCAACCCTTCCTTGTAAGAGAGATGCTCCAGTCCCCTCATTGACTTTGTAGCCCTCCACTGGACTTTTCCAGTAGTTCCTTGTCTCTTTTGAACTGGGGAGCCCAGAACTGGACACAGTACTCCAGATGTGGCCTCACCAAGGCAGAGTAGAGGGGGAGGAGAACGTCCCTTGACCTGCTGGCCACACTCTTCATAATGTAAGTCAGACTTCCTATGGAAAAATTATCTTTGTGGATTGTGTTAACCTAAAGCAGCCGATTTTTGACAAAGGCAAAACAGAAAACGGCACTCACTTCTATCAGAAAGCATGCAGGGAGCGCCAGGGAATAGACATCGTGGGAGCCTGGATCAGGCAATTTCCCCGGGATGCCTGGCCTTGACTTATGCAGAACCTGAGCTCCACTTTCCAGGATTGATTACATGTCTGTCTTAAGACACTTTCAACAAAGGAAGCTGCAATGATGTTGAAGTGTAAGGTCAAGTTCTCCTCTTGTGTAGGATGTTGTAAATCAGGAGCTTCTCCACTGCCTGCAGCAGGGTAACCCCTGATTTATGCCAGCCTGGGAGCAGGAGCGAGCACCTGGCGAGAGGCTGGCATTCGCCTCACGGTCCTGCCCTGATGGCAGGGGACAGGGACCGCAGATGCGCAGGGTGGCCCCAGGAGAGGACCTGCTCTGCACTGGCACCTGGCTGCAGGGCAAGGACGAGGGAAGGCGTAAGGGTGAGCGGCCGGCTGCTGCGCCGGCTCTGCCTCCTCTCCTGCCACGTGTCTGCGCTGAAGGGCAGGTGGCACACGCTCCCATGGGCGCACTTGGCCCTGGCACATCTGCCCAGCCATCTATTCAGGCTGAGCTCAGGTTTTGGTGCTTAATGCCAAATTAATGCCTGTTTCACCTTCTATTCCGTGCTGTATAAACAGCAAATTTCGAAAAAAAAAAAAAAAAGGCTGGAAGAGAGTAAGGTGTTTTAAATAGCAATAAGGGTCTCTCCTGGGCAAGCTAAACCGCAAGTACTGGTTGGCAGCTGCAGGAGGTACTGAGAACTTAAAACTCTGGCTGGTCAAGAGGCCTCCTGTGTCCTATCCTGCATAAAACGGGGGAAAGGGGCCTTATTAAAGCAGCCAGGCTGAAACCAGTAGAGCTGCAGTTAATCACAGACGTTTTCTTTGCTCCCGCCCCGCTCACTCAATAGTTTTGTAGCACTGTGCAGAATAACTACACTGTTTTATACACGGCTTGATCCACTTCCCATTATGCAGCAGGTCTGGGACTAGGCTTTCATCCCTGCCCTGCCCAAGGCATCCATCTGCCTAACAAGGGCTCGCGCTGTCTGCGTTGGGCTGTGCGTGTTGGTGTAGGGCTGTGTGTCTTGGTGTAGGGCTGTGCGCGTTGGGCTGTGCGTGTTGGTGTAGGGCTGTGTGTCTTGGTGTAGGGCTGTACGTGTTGGTGTAGGGCTGTACGTGTTGGTGTAGGGCTGTGCATGTTGGTGTAGGGCTGTGCGGGTTGGTGTAGGGCTGTGCGTGTTGGTGTAGGGCTGTGCGGGTTGGTGTAGGGCTGTGCGTGTTGGTGTAGGGCTGTGCAGGTTGGTGTAGGGCTGTGCGGGTTGGTGTAGGGCTGTGTGTCTTGGTGTAGGGCTGTGTGGGTTGGTGTAGGGCTGTGCGTGTTGGTGTAGGGCTGTGCGGGTTGGTGTAGGGCTGTGCGTGTTGGTGTAGGGCTGTGCGGGTTGGTGTAGGGCTGTGCGGGTTGGTGTAGGGCTGTGCGGGTTGGTGTAGGGCTGTGCGCGTTGGGCTGAGTGCCCTCTGTGTAGCCAAGCACACATGACCATGCATGTGATTTCCTTCCTTTCCTGAGCTCAAAGTAGACAGTTGGATTTTTCTTCCTTTTTGTGAGGTTGGCATGACAGTGGTCTGAGTTGCATCACGACTATGTGTCAATTACAACCCGGAGCCACAGCAAGGATTTGTCCCCACAGCCCAAAGGGCCCTTTGCTGCGCAGCTGAACCCTGCTGCCAGTCTCACACGTGTCAGAGCTGGAAAGCAGTGAGAAGCTCCTGGTTTTGTTCATCACATCGGTTTTGTTCTTATCAAGGTTTATAATGCTGCAATTTAATGTCTCAGATTTAAACAATTTGGTTGGAGAAGAAAAAAAGAAATGCCAGTTTAAGCTCAAAGACAGATATGTATCAAAAAAGGACATTTTAGTTGTTCTGATGTTGTCTTAATCCCTTTTCAAGGAGCAAAAGAACCCAAGTGCTGACCCTGCTTGGTTTCACATCCTAGAGCTGTGCTGTGTATGATGAACGGCTGGGACAGACAAGACCTGGCGCAGTGGCGGGAGGTGGTGAGCCTGGCCTATTTCCACTCCCTGAGGGGAAAACAGCCTGAAGCTATAAAGTTGTGAAATCTCTTTTTTCCTTTGCTAATATAGAGCTGTGCTTGACTCCATCCAGCTGCAGAAACATGCTTTGTTTCAAGTTTACAGACTGCTCCTTGTCAGCCCTGCCGGCTTTGTATAGCAGCTGGGCAAAGAGAATTACTCATCAGAGCAGGACCTGTGTTCCTTTCCTCTTCTCAGCCCATAAATTATTATTCTCTTTCACCTATTAGCTGGCTGCACTATTTGTCTGCACAGTTCCCATTAACCCCCCGTTTGAGCATCACAATCTTTAATAAATACATATATTTTCCCGTGCCCTTTCAGGATAGTTGATGATGTCCATTAGCAGCAGGGGCCCGTCAGGCACAAAAGGCTCAGGACTCGAATCCCAAAGATATTTAAGTGCCTAATGAGGCAGGCAGACACCAGTAGGATTTTTCAAGTGTAGTTAAGCAGGACTGGCAGCCACGTCTCGCGGGCAGTGGGTTGTGTATTACCATCAGTAGCTGCGCACCAGGTTGGACTTTGTTTGCAGGTCTGGGAGGAGGAGCTGGTTGTTTCTGTATGGCCCGTTGTGGGAAAAATGGGACTGTGAGTCAGGCCCTGGGTGTCTTAATTTTCCAACCTCAAGAGCCAGTTGGCTCATGCTGGCCGGGGAGAGCATGCAGCCTGGCAGGTAGGCAGTGGACGACGAGCCATCGATTCCACCCATTGTCTCTGCAAGCTCTTCAGTTTACTCAGTGCCTTGTTCTCAGCTCTGGGACGCAGCACACCTCGCCCTGACAGAGGGGCTGGGCTCACAGTGAAAATGTGAGTGGTTCGCTCTTCTCGGCCGATACTCCTGCAAACAAACTCTTTGAAGGTGCCACCTGTGCCTCTTGAAGAGCAGGTGGAGTCCTACTTCTACTTCAAACCTACAGATCTTTACGCTGCTAAGGGTAAAGGCTTATGACCTGTGGTTGAAGTAACTTGGCAGTATGCTACTAATAATAATGCAGCAAGCAAGGGAGAGGAGACCTGTGGGGAGAGAGCAGGAGAAAAGGGACGGATCTGAGTCCTGCTCCACCTCCAGAGGAAGCAGGAGATTCCCATTCGCAGCGGGGACAACAGACGAGCGTTCAGATGTGGAGTGCCCAGGCTTTAGCCTCAGCGCAGCACAGCTCCTTCCACGCAGGCTGAGGGACTGCTGCTGCTCCGGGTGGCAGGGAGCAGCTTTACCACTCTAATGCCAGGCTGGCTGTGGCTGCGCTGCCATAGTGGGACTGCTGTGAACGTAACATCGCCTGGGCAAACCCGAAATAAAGAACAGAGGGACAGAGAGGGGACACAAATGTGCTGGAGACACATTTAATGGCTAGACCTTCACCTACAGCCTCAAGTGACCCCTTTGCACAGGGATGTCCGTTCCCCAGATCCTGTGGCATGGTCACCTCCCCAGAGCCTGCGCTCGGACCAGAACACGCAGGAATGTTACGGTGTCTCTTTATTAGTGGGGATCTGGAGTGTGGCTGGGTGGGTTTGCACAGCTGATTGCTGCGGGATATTCCTCTGCTGCTCTGCAGAGCACTTCCCTTCGTTTGGGGTGGCTTTCTAGCCCGGTGGTGTGTTCGTCACTGGAAATCAGAGGCTGCTAGCGTCCCAGCCATGCTCTGCACCTCAGGTTACCTACCCATAAAACTGTGATAGTACCTCTTCCACAGAGATAGTTTGAGGGGTAATTGGTTAATGCTGATAAAGTGCTTTGAGCAGCTAGGACTGTAAAAGTGCCAAGTATTGCTATTAGTCCCATGTCTTTGCTTTACCGTGTCAGCCAGATCAAAGAGCCTCCTGGTACCGTAGCAGCCTCCTGCAGCACAGGCCATGCAAAGCAGATTAGCCTACAGCTGGCCTTTTCAGGCCAAAAGCAGCAGTTCCCGCTGCCTGCAACGGGTGACTGAGTAGCCAAAGAAAAACTTAAACTAAATACTTGTAAATGCTTGGCTGCAACAGGCTGAGCTTTGCTGCTTGAGTGACTGAGAACCCAAACCCTTGCTGAAAAGGGAAATGAGTTTTTACACCAATGAATTTCGGGACACGCTCTGAATCTACCTGGAAAATTAGTGTTTTGTTGGTATTTCACAATTTATGTGAGCAACTGTGCATCTGTAGTTATTTGCAGCCACTCAGAGACTGCGTTCCTGCTGTTCAGCTACATGAGTACTCCAGGAGGGTGTCTGCTCTTGGATTCACAATTCAGCTTTGGTGAGTTACTTGACCAGTTTTCCCTGAACAGTGGAAGTGATTTTTTACAGGTCTGGCATTCAGAGCTGTTCAGACTTTTTAACTAAGGTATGCTTCTTTAGTTTTTGTTTGGGTTTTTTTTGGTTGGTCGGTTGTTTTTTTTTTTAATCTCCTCACACACCTCAACATTTCCTTTATTTTCTTCACGTAGTCCTTCACACACATGACAATAACCTGTGGACTGCCATGTCTGGCTGTAAAGAACGGTTGATAGGAATCCAAGGCTGTAAGAGTTGAGCATTTGGAAAGTGATCTCCTTCTCCCTGGCTGTCTGCTCTGTGAACCTTAATTTTCTTGAGACCCCCAAGTATACTTTGACTTCGGTTCAAAATTAGTGAGTGGCAGGTTGTGTGTGCCTAGACTCACAGAGAAATGATTGCATCACACTCATTCTCCGAGGAAACTGGATACAGTGAGATGTGATACGAATACAGCATTCAACAGAGAGTAGATAAACATTGTTTACTAGAGGTAGCAAAAAAAAAAAAAGGTGACTGCATCCTGGAATTGTCACTAGTGTGTAAGCCAGAAAGCATGCCCACTTTTCCAGCTGCTGTGCCCAAAGCTCACATGCCGAACCATGTGTAGGGCTACCATCGCAGGCACACGCTTTCCCAGTACTCTCTAACTCACGGACATATGTAACTGCTTCACCATTTCACCTGCTGATTCATCCTGCAGACATCTCCATGATCAACTGGTTTAGAAACTCAAACGCCTGACACCTCTCCAGCTTCTTATGGATGGCTAATGTACCCGAGAGTGTAGCACGACATTGTCTGCAACCGTGCTTGGCCTGGCATGAAATCAGACAGAGAGGCTCTTTTCATCTTCTCCACCTTGAGGTCTAATCCCAGAATAATGTTTTCATTCTAATTGTCTGTCAGTGGGTAATTTTATTCCTGGTGTCAGCATCCACAATAAGCTCGAAAGGAGTATTGCCTCTGGCTGTTGCAGTAATGATAGCTGTAGTATCTCTTGTCCACACCCTCAAATGTCCTCAAACTTAAACCGTGAGCTATTGTAGACAGCAAATACATTCTTTGTGTGTTTTATGCAGTGCCCAACACAATGAGGCCTCTAGACACTCCCATAATACTACTAATAAATAATAACTCAACACTGAGATTAACACTGCCACACAGAGACTTTCTGATTTGGTACATTAACTTCTTATTCTTTTCATGCTGTGAGTGTAAGCTGTAGCTGGAGATACAAAGTGCTGTGAAGATTACTGTAAGTACTCTGATCTTCTGAACCCTGAATGGAGGTCACTGCTGTATAATAAATTGCATTAAAATATAAATGAAAAGAAATCATGTACAATTTTTCCAGCAAGAATTATTCACAAGAAGCTTCATGGAAGAAATGACTGCATTAGCTCCAATAAAATCCATTATTTCTTTCAGGTGGCTGCTTGAAGCTTTGCTAATTGTCTGAAGAAACCTGTGTCAGCATCTGATGTGATATTCAGGGCTTCCAAAGATGCCACTTGTCTTGGTGATTTTGTAGAGCTGAGAGGGGTTTTGTTTCACTCATTAGATCATCTAAAGGAATTGTGCTTCATAATAAAATGATTTTCTCCTACTCACCAGAGTGCAAAGACGAGCCAGGGCAGCCGATCTGCCATAGCAGGGCTCTTTCAGCCCCATGGGAATGATCCTTGGTCCCACGGGACTTAAGAGAAAAATGTTCATTGACTGCTGCAATGGGGATTCCTGCGAACACCGTGAATGCCCGTTGTTTTTAATCCTGCCAATAAATGGCAATTTTCTCTAACAATGAGAAAGAAAATTGCATTTGAAACCCAGTTTCTCTTCTCCCCACTGTGACTTATTTAGGCAAACTGACTATGGTGGTGCAATTTCTTTTTATTATAAAGAATAACAAGATTAGATCCATTTTCCCTACAAAACATAGGCAGGGGAAATTTGAATTAAACAAAAATCAATAAAGCATGTATTGTCAATTCCTCCAGCTATGCACTGGCACTCTCTGCTGACATAGGCTTGAATCCAACCTCAAGTTCATCACCAAAACCTAGGAGTGCAGAATTTTTTCTAAATTAATGGATCAATGGGCTTTAGACAGAGAAATCAGTAAAGCCCTGGTGGGTAGGGGTGCCTGGAAGAGCTCACCAACTCATTGATTGCTGATCAGTCACTTCTGTTGACAATATGACAGCAGATACTGTCATGGAAATCAAGCAAAAATATGTTCTGATCTAAACAGAAGCGTGTTTCGAAAGAGGAAAGAGGAGAGAGGAGAGAGGGAAGAGCAAAGAGAAAGGGCTTTCCCAGTGCTGGTCTTTCTGCAGGTTCTCTGGCTGGTCCTGTGACCTCGGGACTCTTCGCCATTCAGCAACCACAGTCTGCTGCCCCCAGCTCGTCTGAATTTTAAAGCTAACTCCCCCTTGTTGGGGTGACAGCTGAGAGGGGCTGGGCTGTGTTTCCAAAATGCACAAATATTCCACCGTGAGTGGTAAATGCTGGTGAAAATGTTCCCCTTCCTGTCCTGTGGCTGCCGTGACTCTTGTACTATAAAGCAAAGAGTATTTCTGAATGGAGCGTGTGTTAACTCTGTTTTGACAGCCCGTCTCTGTTGTCCCCGTCTGCATACTTAAAACAATGCTTAAAATCACGTCTACATGCTGAGTTTTAAGTGATTCAGACACTACTGTAGTTTAAGTTGTACATGTGGGGACCTTGACAATAAAAGGAATGTGTTGGCGAGTCCATCCTATATAATTTTTTTACACTGATAAAACTGCCTGATGCCAAGGTGCTTTTACAAGGTCTTCTAACTTTAACCACTTCACTGCCGCAGTCGCATCTGCCCTGCGTCACTTGAGTTCTTTTGGGATTTGAATGAAACCTCAGCCCTTCAGAGAACTTCAGAGCACAGAGCAAAACCAAAGCACTTAACAGGTATTAGTCTAAAAGGTCCTTCTGTTTGATGAGCTATATTGACACATTTAAGAGGTAACTTTCTATTGCAATTTACATTTAAGTGTACTGGAAGCTTATTCCTTTGTGTGCTATTGAATTTAGGAGGATTTTCTTCTATTTCTCTTAATTTGGGGCATTGTTCTGACAGTACTAAAATTAATTCCACTAACACTAGTAATTCAGTGGATATTACTAACTTGCATTTGTTTGGTTCTTTTCATCTAAATTAATTGCAGTTCTCCTAAAACCTTTTACTTACTATGCAAATTAGGTATGATACATGTGCAAATGATTTTGCCTTCCTCTGAAATGCAGCTATTTCTCAAATCAAACATATTAACTGCTTCTAATATTTGCATGGAGAAAACATAATGTTGTTTTTTCCTACCTAAATATAGAATCAGCAAGTACCTGATATTAATTTTCTCTGTCTTTGAAGACAAAGAATCAACATTTAATAAAAGGTGTCTGTCTACTAGTCACATCAGATGTGTATATATATATACATATGTATATATGTATATGTATGCTTCAGTTGCCATGTGCCAGGTTTCGGTGACAGCAGCACTGCGCAGGAAAGCCAGCATCTGCCTGATTTCACAATAACAAGTATGTACTGTTCAGTCAGTGTTTCTGAAAATTGTTCCCAAAATACAATTGCTATTTCCAGCCCTCAGGAGTCGCAGGATCCAGAAATACAGCTAACCTCTTATATAACTCACCTTACTTCTATTGTGAGTCATGCAGCAAGGGGCAGAGGGGTTTTTTTAGGGTGCTATAGGTGTTTTATTTGGTAACAGGTTACTCGATAAAGAAATGATTAGACTAATTGAGGAAAATGCTAGATAGAAATAGGTTAAAGAGGTCTTAAAGTACAGCTTAAAAGAATTAAATCTGGCAGTCTTTATTTAGCAGAGACAAAAATAAACATCGTTAGCAAACAAAGGACAATAACAGGAAGCAAAGGGTGTAAGTGGCACAGTAAGAATCACTGACACACCGTATCTTTTCTCACTAACTAACTCACAGATGGATAAAAAAGTGCACATGTGAACATACGGACATCCCTATGTATGTCTGACATGTAACACTGCATTGTCCTTTCTATTTTATGTGTTACAACAGCAACTATAACCAAGTGAAAACTATTGTGAGGTAGATGGATATAAATAACCTTTAACTTGACCTATGGGCTTGATCTAAAGATGCAGATTCCCCGTGTCCACTTAGTTTTGCCCTCCTGCTCTCCAGAATGGTAAGGTAACAAGTTAATAGTATTATCAGGTATGGTTATGCTCCCAGATTGAACTCTGTTGTCATCAACCGCACAATACCTAGGTTCTCCCTGGCACCTCAGTTCCACATGTGTATTTATTACTTGCATTACCATAGTGCTACAAGACCCTGTTGTGGATCAGAATCAACACAAAAGCTGGTCTTGTCCTGAGAATTTACAAAGTATGAAATGCAAGAACTAAGGAATACAGGCAGGAGAGGCAGCATAAAGAAATGTGACACGGTGTCGTAGACATTACAGGAAAGAAAATAAAATTTTAAGGAGAGTTTTGAAGAAAAATTATCAGTAACTTCTGGGCTGTTTACATGATCCTTGGAAATAAAAGGCAGACAAAAGGATGCACAAAAGAACCTGTTTAAACGTATTACAAGTGAGCTGTCAAAACTGGCATTGTGAGCTGACTTGAGCTGCAGTTAGATCTCAGTGGTGAATGGAAATGGCAAGTAAGGTGAAGCCAGGCTAGGCTAGCAAGGCCTTCCAAAGTAAAGACATATAAAGAGCGACATGATGGAGTAGGCTGTAGGCTGAGCCAGCACAGAGGTGAAAAGAGAGGAATAACACGGTGAAAATGACAAAGAAAAATGGTCTTTGTAGCAGCATCCTCAGAAAGTATAAGCAAGACAAGGTTATATTTTCCAAGGCCAAAGGAAAGGATGTTGCAGTAATTGAGATCTGAGAAGATGGGAGTTTTAGCTATATGGACAGATTTAGACACAGTCTGAACATAAAGGGCTAGGGAAAGGTCTGAGTCAAAGACGATTACGTACAGGCAGATAATAGTGTAATAGATAAAGTACAGAGTACTTGTGGGAGAAGACTTGACACTATTTTAACTGTACTGAGCTTAAAATGACATTAGGGTTGTCAATTAACCAGTTTTTATCCAGATGGTCCAGGGATTGGAGGCTGGAGTGTTTGTGGGCTGTCTGACCCGGGCACCATATGCTGCAGTACAAAAGAACAAGGACCAGGCTCAGCAATAGAGTCAGCCTAAACATCCCAGAACCTCACTCACACACAAAACTTTAATCCTGTGTGCTCTCGCAGATCCAAACAGCTATCAGGTGAATCATCTGTCGGGTGACTCAAAGCATGTTTGTTCCAGTTCAACACCGTCTTCGAGCGTCCACCCAGGCAGGTGTGGGACTCAATGGGGCATCTGTGGCTGTGTGCAGCAGAAGGTGAAGTCCCACTGAACAGTCATGAGAAGGTAATAGAGACATGAGCCAGGAGTTTAATTAGGAGAGCAAGGCAATCTGCAGTGAAGAGGCATAGCTGTGAAAAATCTGGGTGGGAGTTGTTTGAGCTGTGGGTGTAGTACACATTACCTGGGGATAAAATGTAGAGTGACTAGAGGAGTGGCCCAAGGGGAAAGGCCTGGTTAGTATCTAGTGGAAGCTGGAAAGCGTGTAAGAAAAAACCCCTCAGAAATGTGACGGTGCGTAGGTTAGAAATGTAGGAGGAAAAAAAACCAGAGAGGACAGTCACCAAACAAGGGTGGAGGGTATTTCATTTGATGGATTAGAGTGGAATAGTAGTTGCAATCATGAAAGGTCATATGAGCAAGAGGCTGTTTGAGACTTTGTCTTTTTAAAGAAATGCAAGGGAGATAAGCCAGGCTGGAAAAGATCTAGGACAAAATTGATGTAAAGAAATTTATGAGAGCATTTGTGAAGAGCACTTTTAGTGATCTGAGCCATGAAGTGTCAGAAATGAGTAAGGCAAAAAAAAAAAAAAAGAAATATTTTCCTAGTTTTCATGATGTCAGAAAAGCTTTAAAATGTGATTTGAATGAAACCATGAATGAACAATCAAATAAGAATGCTCCTCTGAGTGTATAAACACACATATATGTAGGCCAATAAATGTATGCCTATACATATAAATGTGTATATATAAACCAATACATTGATTTATGATTTACAGGTGGCAATACCACAATGGAATCAACCAAAGCAAGACTTCAAAATTGCATCAGTGAATTTTCTAGCCAGCCTTTAATGAATGGTCGATGTCAGAAGCAAAGGCACAGCATACCAGAAGACAACAGACAAGATTGCCTGTGTGAGGGAGGTGCACTAACATCTCATCTCCTTTTGCTCACTGCTTGCTTCTGCTGATTATATGTAAAACATACAGTTCCGTGCTTATTGTAGACATATGGTTCTTACCCCAGAAACAATTTTTCTATCATAACAGGCACCAGCCCAGCTCCCTTATGGTTTTTCTGGTTTTGATTTTCTGAAGTTTTTGGAATTCCAGATGTAAATTGTTGATAGTAAAGGAGACACCTAAAAGTAATAAATAAAATTAATTTTAAAATGATTGTCTTGTGGCTCCTTTTGAAAGCACATCTTGTCTGGTAAAAAGCCTGGTTCACCTCAAAGTGCCTTTATCTTGGAGTCAGCTCTTTGGATGGTGTAACTATTTGTTCATAGACAACAAACAACTAGCAAAATTAAATAAGAGAAAGACTTTTCAGGAAGATATGGAAAAGCAGAGGCGATGGTCGTTGGTATGATGCTTGCAGACTGGCAGGTGAAAATCTCCCTCCCAAAGGAGCTAGCAGCAGCATTGTGCGGGTGTGAGGCGGACACTGCTGGAGATGTGAGATCTGCGTTAAACCAACTATGAAGCTCCTAACAGCTTGGCATCATGAAGCAGCCCAAGGTTACTTTTGGTTTATATTTTTTTTTCTTTGGTCAGCTCTTCCATGGTATCCAGTCCTGAGAGCAAGGAGAGGCATTGTCCCTTCACTGACAGGGGAACAAGTTAGGGCCGGCCACACCACTGGAAAAGCTGGACACTGTTGTTTTGTAACTCAAAAACATGTTCTATAACATAAAAAATGTTTTATAATATCACAAATCCCCTTTTCCTGAGACCACATAGCATAAGACAGCAAAGGTCCCTGAATCACCATCTTGCACTCCAGATGTTTGCAGCTGCTCTTTGTACGGCAGCAACGAGCCATTTTATAAAGGATTTTTAATTTTTTTTTTTTAATCTTACATGAATAATCCTCCTGGCATCTGCATCACCAATTATTTTACCTCTTATCAGTTTTTATTTTTAGTCAGGGAACATCCAGAAGATTTAGGCCACTGGGATGTCTCTGATCATTTAAGTGCCAAGGTCCTGTGCCTGGGTCAGGTCAATCCTTGGTATCAATACCGGCTGGGGGATGAAGGGATTGAGAGCAGCCCTGAAGGGCCAGGGGGTACTGGTGGATGAAAAGCTGGACATGAGCCAGCAATGTGTGCTGGCAGCCCAGGCGGCCAACTGTGTCCTGAGTTGCATCCCCAGCAGCGTGGCCAAGAGGTTGAGGGACGTGATTCTCCTCCTCTGCTGAGACCCCCCTGCAGTGCTGGGTCCAGCTCTGGAGTCATCAGCATGGGATAGATATGGCCCTGTTGGAGCAGGTCTAGAGGAGGCCACAAAAATGACCCAAGGGATAGAGCTCCTCTGCTGCGAGGACAGGCTGAGGGAGTTGTGGCTGTTCAGCCTGGAGAAGAGAATGCTCTGGGGAGACCTTATTGCAGCCTTCCCTTACTTAAGGGTGGTTGTAAGAAAGATGGGGTCAGGGCCTGTTGTGACAGGACAAGGGGTGATGGTTTTAAACTAAGAGGGGAGATTTAGACTAGATACAAGGAAGACATTTTTTACGCTGAGGGTGGTGAAACACTGGCCCAGGTTGCCCAGGGAGGTGGTAGAAGCCCCACCCCTGGAAACATTCCAGGTCAGGTTGGACCGGGCTCTGGGCAACCTGCTCTAGTTGAAGATGTCCCTGCCCATGGCAGGGGCTTGGACTAGATGACCTTTGAAGGTCCCTCCCAAGCCAAAGCACTCCATGATTCTGTGACGCTATGATTAATGGCCACCGATCGATGAACTCGATCTATCCTGGACATGTCCCATGTTTTCCTTTCCCTTCCTGTTTTTTTTTTCCGCCTGATTCACTTAGTAACGCTTCCCTTACCAAACGACGGCGCTCGCAGCAGCCCCGCACCCCGCAGGGCTGCCGGCGAAAGCCGCTCCGCCCCTCCGCAGCCTGAGGCGGTTCTTTCCCGCCCCCGCCCCGCGCCGCCCGCACGGTCCCCAGGACTGCAGCTCCCGGCAGGCCGCGCGGCCTACAGCTCCCGGCAGGACCCGCGGCACCGCCCCGGGGTGGAGCGGGCGCCGACCCGTCACGTGAGCGGGCGAGGTGGGCCCGCGCGGGGCGGGGAACGCTGGGCGCCGCACTCGGGCCCGCGGCGGCGACGGCGTCGCGGTGAGTGTGCGGGGGGCCCGGGCTGGGCAGCGGGGTACCCCGGCGGCCCCGCTCCTGTCCGGCATCCCCAGCCCCTCCCCGCGCCGGGGACCCTTTCCTCCAGTCCCCCTGCGGGTGTGCCCAGGCGGGGGCTGCTGCCGCTCCGGGCCTTCCCTCCGGCCCAGCCCCTCTCCCTCAGGGCACGGCACACCTCGCGTCCCCCGTGGCTTGCTTCTTCCCCTCGCGGGGTGGTCCGGGGGTTGCTGGAGGCTTTTGCGAGCCTCCCCCCGTGCCGCCCCGAGCGCCGTGGGAGCCCCGCATCCCCGACGGGCCGCGGTGCCTGCCCGGCTGCCGGGAGTCACCCGGGGGCGCCGAGAGCGAAGCGGCCGGCGGGGCTCTGCGGCTGCTGAGGCGCAGCTGCTGGGGCTGTTTGTTGCTGTTCGGCTCCGGCTTCTCCTGACTGACGCGCTGATGTGCTGAATCAGTCTGGAAGCGAGACGTTGCTGAAGCGCGTAGCCCACTGTTATGGCTTAGAGACACCTTTGAACTGTAGATTTTATCTTTCCTGTGAAAAGAAATTCCCCTCCTGTGACATGAAAATATTCCGAGTGCTCTTGACTCGCTTTCAGACTTTTCAGCCACTGTAGTATTCATTACTGACTGGCTTAAATTTTTGTTCTGAAGCATGTGACTTCAGTGTTCACGGCTGAAAAGCTGAAACCTTCCATTTCAGAGCAAACATATTTAGTTGATTGAAAGCAAGAAATTACTCCTGAAGATGATGGACTGTTTCTGCTTGCTGCTTTTGGTGCTATGGCTGTCAAAAGGCATAATTTCTACTTTGTGTGATTGGTGTGTTTTGATTGGTTTCTTTTTTTTCAGATGTAAATGTAATTAAGAGCATAAGAAGAGTATTAGCTTTTTGTGTTTTCACAGAAAGCCCTATTTTTCTTGGTACTATAGGAAGCTACACAGGCAAATTCAGATACAAAATTGTGTAGAAGTTAGGTGTTTTGCAGTTGTAGATCGACTTGTCACGATAGGTACTAACTAAAACTGTATTTGTTTAAAAAGTACCTTGGCTTTACTGCATAATACCTCTTTTGGGGCAGTAGTGTGCTCATTGCTTGCTAGGAATCATATATTTGTTTATCATTAACCGGATTTGAAGGGCAGATATCTCATGGTACAGGATTAGCACTGTGCAAAACCAGAACCTCTTTCCTGCTGTAGTTTTCTTTTTAATGTTAATTTGTGGTTTAAGTAGTTAAAAAAGTTAGGCTGTGCAGTTATTAACAAAGCTGGTAAGTGCAGCGAGCCTTCACAGACAGAACTTTTGGGGCAGCGTATAGCTTCATTGTGTGGCAAACGTCCCAAGAGATTAGATACAGAGGGATTTCCAATAAAATGCAGAGTTTTTTCCCTTTTTGCGCTGTTTATCGTTCTATGTTTGGTCAGAAGGAAACTTCCAAAAGACACCTTTGCCAAAGAGGTGGACCTGTAGTGTCATTTAGGTTGAACAAACTCCAGGGTTAATGTATTTACGATATTAGAGTTACAGTGTTAACTAATAATCATTAATTTAGATTGCCAGGCTAATTTAATGAGAAGTAACTGTAAATCTTTAATACTGTGTGTGTTCTTTTAAAGGAGACAACATACTAATTTTTCTAAGCACTTGAGTCAGGTAAAAATAAGTTTTGTTTCATGGTCTGTTCCTTCTGACTTCGCCAAGTTACACAGCACCTTTCATGTGAAAGTCATTCCTGAATGTATTTGGGAAAAGAATCAAATAAATGGCAGTATTCTTTGGGAAGGGATGAGAGAGGAGATGCGTAACTGTGTGCAGAAAGATGCCCAAATATGTCTGGGGAATATAAGCCTGGTTAAAAGTCTGTGTAAGATTTACACATTAGAAACATTTCAAAATCGTGTCTTAAGGTTTTAGAAGAGACAGTTCTTCTCAGTTTCAGCTACTTGATGGCAAACCATCTGACACAACGTAAACCATAAAAAGAACTAGTACTGTTTGTTTGCTTTCTCCAGAATGTTTTTAGTAGCCACTGTTCTCGGGTTTCGCTTCCTTTCTGAATTTTTTTAAAGAGTAATGTCCACTGAAATATTCTGGCAGTGTTAACGAAGTCTTCTACCTGTCCCATTCCTGTCAGGGGCCAGCTACAGCACAAAAGGCAAATGTTGTTTGGAAGTTGAAGGAATGAACAGGCTGTTGTCCTCTCATCTCACGCTGAAGTGGGCATCTCTGTGTTTTCTACAACTGAAACGACTTACTAAACCTGGAGGCTTCTGAGCAACAGAAAACAAAAGTAAGTGTTTTCAAGTAGACTGGGTTATGCTTTTATGTAAGATGGGGTGTGTATTTTTCCACAAAATGTAAGTAATTACTGCGCAGCCTCTTTGCTGGGTTGTTGCCCTCAATGAATGGGAAGGCTATATGTCAGAGACTTGGTGTGATGTGACCAGACCCGTTAATGCGTAACGTACGTAGGCAGATGTGGAATACAGAAGTATCAAACTTTCTGTGCCCAGCAAAGCACCTGCCTGTTACTTGAAAGAGAGCGCACCCAAAAGTGTGGTGCTGCCCTGTGAAGGACTTGGGCAGGATAGTCCCAATCTCTCCTTTCTTAGGGACTGAAGCAAAGAAGGGTTTGTGGATGACTTCATCATAGTCCTTAGCCGTCTACTTTTTAAACAGAGACGTGGTACTTTCTCCCTGGTATTATGTGTTTTCAGAAAAGCAATTTATGTAGTGAAAGAAGGAACTAAACAGAGCAGATGAAAGAGGGTGAGTCTGATGCATTGGTTGTACATGTCAAAGGAAAGCTGGAGGAAAGCCTGAGTAGGGGATGTGATTTTAACCGTTACAGTGTCATTTTTTTAATACAGTCTATCATTATATAACAGACACAATTTCCATTTCTCTGGTGGAATCACCAGTTAAATCTTTAGCAACAGAACTACAGTGGCCTAAGGGGATATCTTTCAAGAAGAATGAGCAGAGAGCAACTGAAGGCTTTCTTAATAGAAAACTTTGAAGCTGTATTTGCTATCCCATAGGCTTTCCTGTCAACCGCATCAGCTTTTGACAATGTGGGAGGTATACATTCCCTGCAGGGGATGCAGAGTAGAGAAAATAGACTGGGTGGGTTTAGAAAGCCACAGATCAGCCTTCAGGCATAGATTTCCTACAGATGTAATGCTGATTCTAGAGGTAATGTGACAAATGGTTCCTAAAAAAACCCACTACCTTCTGTCATGCCACCTAATCTAGCTAGATTTAACAGCTACTTGCTGTACAGGTCTACATGCATAGAGGGAAAACTACAACTTCCTTTAATTCACTCACATGACTGAACTTCCATTTTAGAGGTCACTTACCGGAGTAAATATTAAGAAAAAGTCAGGAAAAAATAATTATGTCAAGAGAAAGACATGCATAGAACACATACAGGAGGAGCAATAATCAAGTACAAGTGGACAGAAACAATTGTTAGTGTAAATTACAAGGCATAGACCTCTGACAATTGCTAGAAAACTGGCCTTACCAAATAATTATATTTACTGTCACGGAAGAAGGTGCTGCTTTTCCTTGTTACTGTGATATAAAGCATGAGGAATATCTAAGAGATCACAGTCCATCAGCAGATAAGTTACTTATTGTCCATGATGGCACGAGTCCTACTGTATCATCTCTCTTGTAATTATCTTACAAGAAAGCTTGCAGGATAAAAGCCAGTGATATCACCCTAAGCTACATTTTCAATAAAATTTCAAAGGAGGAAGCAGAAGAAGTAATTAGAAAAAGTAATGTTACAAACTTCTATGTTAGGTCTTGTTGGAAGTTGTGGTTTACTTTGAAAATAGGGTGGGAGTCAAATTCCGTGAGACATTAAGACAGTAAAAGAAAACCTTCAAATGCAGACAGGATAAATACCAATCAAGACAGAACTGAAGATTTTTTTTTTTACTCCCTTCAGCTATTATTTATTCGATACCTGGCTTCACGTACAAGCTACAAGATTACTTTTTTCCTTAAAGAAACATATACACAGAAGTGCACAGGATCTGGTGGCACCACTTGCCAAATTTTAGGCCAAGCTGTTGCTGTTTGCTGCCACTTGTGGATCTTAATTGTCAGGATATTGGTTTTTGTTAGTGCAAGGTCTTCCTTCTAGTATCTTCAAAACTACCTGGTATAGTGAGCCTATAAAAGAGGAGTGGGCCAGCAACTGGCGTGCTTCTAATTTGTTTGCTGCATTAGCAGTTTGCTGAATTGACTGTTGCGAACTTTTCTTCATTTGCACTTGTTCATATTGGGTCCTTTGGGGACAACTACTTGCCCTTTCAAATGCAGGGTACATTAGGGAACAAGAGAACTGTTTTTCTGGGAGAGGGAGCCTTTCTGATTCTTCACAGATGAATTTAGCAGCCCGTGTTGAGTTGTGCAGCTTTCAGTTCACAGTCTAGCAGAGAATTGGCAACATGAGGGATTCTGGAGTGCGTTTCTCTTAAAGACAGGGAGCGTGGTGGAGAACTGGCGTTCAGCAAACAGCTAGCTCCAGATTACAATTTTTTTTGTAAGTGATACTTTTTTTTTTGTAGGATATGGGAAAAGTGTGTAATGCAGTACTGCTTAATTTGGTTAATTGACTTAGAAGCTTCACAAATACTAGTATGCCTTCTGTGGCACAGTATCCCATTGAGGCTGGTACTGCTGGCATGCTTTTTGTGTTCTAGGTATGGCTTGAATTGAGAAGGCTTTCAAAGCGACTTGAAAGCTCTTATGGTTTCCCTGGAAAATGTAGATTTAGTAATTACATGTGAGTGGGGAATATCATTTAGATGTTAAGGGAGAAGACCCACTAGTGGCATAATCCAGTCCCTGATCAGGAGAGTCTTGAGGGTCCACTTGAGGAAGGTTAAGGGCTGCAGACTCTGCTACTACTTGGAAGGATTTTACACCCTGTAACTGTGATGGTAAAGAAGAAATGGGAGATTCCGTAATCATGGAGCAATCCATGTTGACGCCAGAGATCCACTATGCAATAAGTACAGGTAGAAGACTTGATTTGCAAAGGTGGTTTGTTGGTGTACATCATAGGTGTGATTTGCCCTTGAACTGTGATGGTAAGAGAAGTTGTAATTGCCCTCGAGTGGTTTAATAGAGCCTCTTTTAAACTAGAAGAAGGTAGATTTAGACTAGATAGAAGGAAGAAATTTTTTACACACTGCCACAGGTTGCCCAGAGAGGTGGTAGATGCCCCATCCCTGGAAACATTCTAGGTCAGGATGGACGGGGCTCTGAACAACCTGATCTAGTTGCAGATGTCCTTACCCGTTGTGGGGTGGGGTTGGACTAGATGATGTTTGAATGTTCCTTCTAACTCAAAAAATTCTATGATTTTATGATTATTTTAAAAAAAAAAAAAAATAGAGATTTGCTTCTGTAATCCCCCAGCATTGGTATCTTTCACGGTTCCAGGAAGTTTTTAAAGTTTGTTTGGTTTCTTTTTTTATTTCCTTTGGAAAAGTATTTTTGTGGTGTGGATTTTCTATGGGTTTTTTGTTACTTGGGGGTTGGTTTTTTTTTTACCTTTATCTGTTTGACACTGGAATGCTCTGCTTTACACTACTTATTTTTTGTAGCTTTATTAAACTTTATTAAACTTCAGAGACTTCTCTCTGTTTCTCTATTTTTTTGTTTCCCTTTATTTTTGTTTCCCTTATTGCGAATAGTTCCTTTGAGCTAAAATATAACTGGTTAAATGAATGTGAAAGAGATGCATTTATTTCTATGGACTTAATTATTAGGATGTGGCACTTTGGTCTCGCTGTGTTTCTGTTTGGTTGGTTGGTTCTGTTTGGTTAGGGACAGCTGATGTCTGGAAAACTGCCCTCCTTGCTGTAGGTCTTCCCTGTGACCTGTTTTGTATCACTGTATATATACCTAATTCTAAAATGTGTTAACCTTTAATGAGATGAATGATTACTCTTGACTTCATTAAATTGAATGCTCATTTACTAGTGTTTAAGATGCTGATGCATATGTCAGTGACTCCCTAATATGATAACTTAGATGTTGTTGACTTGACCCTTTAGGACTGTTGCTTTTCTTTTTTTTTTTTTTTTTTTTTTTTTGGAAGGATTTTTGTTTCTCTCTGTTTAATACTTAAAGTGAAATACTTTTTTTTCTTCTCCCTTCATGATTGCCTTAATTTTGCTACTGTCTTCGAAATTCCTAGAGTTCTGCTCTATTCTAAATGCTATTTCTGAAAACCAATATATTATCTCTTCTGTGCAGTTGTGGTGTTCACAGATGTGGTTTTGTTTTTACGACTTTGTATTTTACGCTTTTAATTTTGCTATGGGAAACACAAGGCAGTATATTCATGCTGATTCTGTAGCTTGTTTCTGTACCAAATAAAACTGCAATCTTCGTGTCACACCAGCATATTTTGTCATTGTAAACCTGCTTTGTCATTTTTTGCTTCTGTTTAAATGAAGCAAGCAGCTTTTTCTTTACACTCACACTAACTTCCATTCACCTCTCAAACACAGTAAATATCGTTTACTAATATAATATTATTTCTCTTCCTTTGAAATAGTTCCTTATTTGTTATCAGGTCTAACTATGAAAATAACTTCATTTTTATGTAGGCTGGCAGATGCCTTGCAGATTGTACATGATTAACCCAGTGCACCGATTGCTTTCAAGCCTCAGTTGTCAGATTGCAACTGCAACTCTTTTTAGAAGTGCTCTAATTGTTCTCTGAATTACTATGACAGCAAATGAAGGGGCTTAGTAAATTTTGTAACAATATTTTTAGGAGAGGCCTTGGAGATGCACAGACCTTTTTCATGCTTGCACAAATCATTATCTGGAGCAGGATTATAAGAACTTTGGCATTATCTGGTGTCATGGTTATTGATGTGTGACAGAAATTGGAGTTCGGTCGAACTTTCTGTGCTTAATCTTTACCATCTTGATAAATCTGATTCTGGTAAAAGCAAAGAATTCTCCTGCCTATCCAGTTGCCCTTATAGTTTTTTAATATATATTTATACACACACACCCTCAAAATAACTGTGAAGAACCTTAAGGAAAGAGCAGCTGGTCATTTCAGGTTTCTTAACCCTTAAAAGCTTATTTACATATTTTAAAGTTTGTTTAGATTTTCCACAAGCAGATAGGATCATTGAACTGGCTCTTAAAACCTGGCCTACAGCACCTACCCTTTCAAGTGTTGTTGTGCCTCCATTCCCATGAATCCTAGGAAGCACAAGTATAAATACCATCTTTAGTGAAAATACAGATCCCAAGTAGTTTGTTATTGTAAGATCATTGGAGCCTACATTTCTTGGTAGTGTTACTATATTAAGTTCTGGTAACTTTAACAAAGCTTTGTTTATTAGTTCAAGTTAATTCCAGTAAAATTGCTTTGTCTCCTTGAACATTCTTCCCTGAATCTAGAATAGCAACTGTTTAACTGCAGAATATCGTAAACAAAGTTGTCTGATTTGTTTTATATTTGCAGAGTAGTTGTACTTCTGTTCAGCTGCTGGCAAGTGTGAGGTTTGTATGGTTTTCAGTTTTTGTGCAAGTGTAGAGGTACGTGTGGGTGAGACTGGGAAATAAAATGTGTTTGCAGTGGAAAACTACTTGCAAGATTTTTTTCTCTGTGTGGAAGGACTACTGCTGCTCTGTGATAATGAAAGTTGTAGCTATTTTAAGACTATGATGGAGTATGTTTTTGAGTTGTTCATGGCAATATTACTTTGGGAAGTTGCCAGAATCTGCTTCTATAATTTGACAGAAAAAGAAATAATATTATAAAAGGAAATACTTCACATGTTCATTTTAAATGGTTTTGAAAACTTGTTTCTCTTTTGCTATAGAGGAGTCCACTTCTTTAAGGATGTGTCCTTGTTTGATGGGTACTTTTGAATGAGAACTGAATCTTTTCTGTTCCTTGATAATCACAGAAGCATAGAGTAATTGAGAATGGAAGGGTCTTCAGGAGATATCTAGTTCAACCATTTGCTCAAAGCAGGATCAGACCCAGTTGCTCAAAGCTTTATTCAGTCGAGTCTTAACCTCTGAGGATGAACACTGCAACCTCCCCGGGCCCTGTTTTCACTGCCTGACATACCCAGAAGTAGGGTGTGGGTTTTTTTTTTTCTGTAAATCACCTGGAATCCAGTTTGTTTTGGTTTCTGTTGTGTCATGTCTCCTCATCACTTACCTCTTTTGAGGACCCTGTCTGTGCAGTAACCACCTCAAAGGTACTGGTGGACAGCTGTGAGGTCCCGCTGAAGCTGTCTCTTCTTCAGGCTGAACAATTCCCAGCTCCCTCAGCCTCTCAGTATAGGGCAACCACTACAAGTCCTGGTCCCCTTGGTGGCCTTCTGCTGAACTCACTGCAGGTCATCAATGCCTGTCCTGTACCGGGATCCAAAAGTGAACACTTCTAACTGCTGCCTAATGGGTGTTCTATAATGTAAAGTTTAATTACTTCGACCATAGTTTACTTACAGAAATCAGGAAAATGTGGGTGGTTATAAATGTGCTTATTAGTATTTGGGTTTTCAAAGAGCCATTGGATTTCAAAGCAAAATTTAGGCAGCATTAGAAGAATTCTTCTGCTTATATACTGATGAAATAACTTGCATAATTTTAATGAAAATGTTTGGATGTAAAAATCTGACAGACAATACCTTACCGTCAATACATATTTATGCAACTTAATTAGCTCTGAATAAGTCACATTTGCATCATTAAAGCATTGGAAATGAAACAGTAGTTGGTTTTAATCCTATAATGAAATATACTATAGACATTGAAGTCAGTGAGTGAATTCATTCTCACTGTAAAGCATGTTTAAAGAAATCAATCTCATGGAGAGCTGGGGGAGTTTTACGCGAAGTAAACTTATATACAGAGGCGCACACACTCAAAGGTCTGCTGCAAGAGCTGCACAGACATCTTGTTTGTTTGAAGTGGCCCAGTGGGGTGGCAGTGTGGAGGGAAAGTGAGCTCTGTCCTGCTCTGTTGTCACGTTCTGCAGAGAGAAATTTTTCTGAGAATCTGGAAGGATCTCTGCTTATTCCTTCTAATTTACACTGAGGTTTAGAAAAGTCATAGTCAATGTTTTTGAGACATGATTGTTTCAGAATCGTAACTCACCTCATGTAATGCTACAGTTCTGTCAAAACTGTGTGGACATGCAGCAAGGGAAGAAGTGCTACAGAAAGCAAAGGAGAAAACAGAAGACTTGTGAAACACCTGGTACTGTTCCCTGTGTGAGCAGCAGCCGTGTGCTACGATTGGAGGTGGTAGTGAAAGGCATAAGGAATGTCCAAAAGAGCTTTTGTTCTGATGAGCTTAGGCAGTGGGCTGGCAGCGTGGTGAGTGTTGTGGGATCCTGGGTGGGCCTGTGTGACCTCTGCTGAAGCTTGTCTTTCTGTGGCTTCGCTGGTGGAGTAGCTGCGGTTGCAAGATCAACAGCTCGCTTGGGTGTGCCTGTACCTGTTGCAGTCAGAATTTCCATTTGGCTGTGCAGATCTATTCAGAGTTGCCACATCTTTTAAAAGTCACTTTTCCAGGGCTTGTTTATGCTCATTTGTCTCTCCTGGTTGGTGCAGCCTTAATTTAAATTTATGTGAGCTCTACTTAAAACCACTTTCTCTGCTGACATAGAAAAACAGGCTGCTGTGCCTTTGTCTCCTTGTGTCACTTGGTATTTCTCACTTAAAATATGAAGGACCGTTTCATATGGAAAAATACATTAAAAAAAGCTTTTGAGTAAATATACCTTTTACCTTTATAAATACCTGATTATTGCAAACTTAAGCTTCTATAGATTAAGGAAAGTCATCTGAACAAATATTGGATGTCCACAAGTTAACATGCCTATATAGAAAAAATTAAATCTACCTTATGTTTTATAGCAAGGAATGAAAAACTGTGAAATTATTTTCTCTTAATTTTCTACGTTTTATAGGCAAAACATCAGTCTCCAGCATTGCAGTAGTTTTTTTCCTGTGGAGGGTGGTTTGAAAGAACAATGATTTAGTGTTGTTAATAACTTTTCATTTAAATTGTTGGCATTGCACTAAATTAGTTCAGGACCTATCTGCTTCAGTGTTTGGAGAAAGCTGAGACCGCTGGAGATGCAGAAAGGAAGTCATACCTCCGTGTGACAGGGTCACACAGGCTCTGCAGCATTCAAAAGCAATTTTCATCATTTTTCAACTTAATGGGAGGTTCCTTTTATTCTTTTTCTTTTTTTTTTTTGTGGAGGGCTGTGATTTTTTTTTGTACTGATAAGCTGTGTTGCTGAATATTACAGTTTTAAGCACAATGTCAGGTCTCCTGTGTGTTCTTTGAGATATGGAAGACTTGGGCACTGTAAGGAGGTAACAAATCGTAGAACTTCAGGTTATGGTTTTCCACCTTCTTCCTGCACGGACACATTCCTGTATTGTTATACTAAGTTCAAAGCATTTTGGATCTTGCAGTTTAATTTCTTGCTATCACTTGTATAGGACAGTTGCAGTGTCATGGTGAGCCCACTGTCACGCAGGAGCATGGGCTGGTTTGTCATGGTGCAGGTTGATCTGTGCAAACTCTTTTCAATGTTGAGAGGGGAGAGAAAGTGCTTATTTGAGGCTACAAGTTTCATTTGTGGAATAGAAACAAAAATTATGAGGTCTGTAATCAGCTACCCCAAAAAATGCAACAAACCAACCCCAAACTCTTCCAGATTGCTGTACGATGTCAAATCAGCTTGATGAAGGGCGTGCGACTCGTGAAAGGGAAGTGTAATTTGGTACGAAGATGCTGTTTCGAGTAACTTCCAAGTGTGAATGTTTTCCCAGTTTGTTCTAGAGATTCTTTGTGCAATGTCAGGGAATGATTAAGGAGATGAATCCTGTATCATGTGATTCTGTCTTTAACCAATGTCATTAAAAAAAGAAATCCTTTTCCTTTAAGCATATCAAGGCTATTCAGACCAGAAGGCTGGACACTCCCCCTTCAGGAGTGCTAGCTGAAGTTTCAGCTTAGGAAGCGGGGGATTGTGTTTAAATGTAGAAGTACTGTGGAACAACTGAGTTTTCCTTCTCTTTGTTTTTTAAACTCGAAGCACTTGGGTGTATTGTCATGCTTGTGTTTTTCAAGAGCTGTGCTATAATTTTATAGGCCATTCCTGTTTTTCAAAATGAAAAGTCATAATACAAATGCTCCAAGTAGGTTGCATTTCATAGTATGTGTATCCAGTCACTTAAAACAAGCACTTTAAGATTTGTCGACTGAACTCATAATAGTATTCAAACAACTGCATTTGAAAATACAGCTTGAGTCAGAATATTCCTTACAGTAAGAGCCAGTCCTAGAGCTAGTAATTAATTTCTTGTTAGATGTGGATGCTTTTAAATAGTGACCTTCAATTACAAGTCATTGTGGAATTTTTAAAATTAATACTAATTTGTAAAACATTCTTGGAAGATCTTGATGTCTACCTGTGGACCTCCAAAGTCTAAAATCTCTCTCGTAAATAGTATGTAGTCCAGGAGGAAGTTTACATCTCCAATTTGTGCTTTCTCATCAGATAACAGGGATGGCCTCATCATCAACACCTAAATATAATTCAAACTCCCTGGAGAGCTCCTCAAGTAAAAGGGTGAGTGTAACTTTTTTTCATGTATTTTTACATGAGAGGTCCCAGAGAACATTATCTTCCATATTTGGGTAGAAAAATGAGTATTTGAATTACTTTTTAATTGAATGTATATACTAATTTTTATTGCTAAAATTCTAATGCAGTTAACTGAGTAAATATCTCTCTGAGTAAGTGGATATGTGAAATATTATCTGTATCACAAGTTAAAACTTGTTAAAACTCCTTAAATCCAATTCTAATATACTTAGTCTTATCCTTGCTTTCTACTTTGAAATATTATTGACAATTTTTTTTTCTACTTTGCTGTAGAAAGATTCTGTTCTGCATTTGGTATGTTACACCTAGTTATGTTTGGCTGGCTCAGTTTTAAGATGTTCATCTGTAGTGGGAAATACATTAAAGCCATCTAAATGGCTGAAGAAAATATCAACAGTGTGCAAGAAAACAAACTAAGATTTTATTTAGCTTTTCAAAATTTCTTTAAAAACAAAGATTATTTTCTATTAATCATTATTAAAAACTACTGAACAAGAGAGTCACAAGTGAGTAGGTTGTGTGTAAGAGTTGTATGTTGCTTAAGTGATTTCAGTTGATTTGTTCTAAGCTCAGCATTCTTGAAAAATTCACAAAACTTTCAGAGAACTTACAGTATAGAAATTTAATTCCAATTTAATGCAAATATAGTTAACTATCCTTTTAGAAGGAGAAAGACTAAAATGGGCTTATGTTTCAAACCTGTTCAACCTTTAAATGTTTAGTAGGTGCAGTTTAGGATAGTGCTGTGTCTTCCTGCTTTGGTTCAATCCATCCGTTTCTGCTGTAGAAAACCTGTTCTTTCCCATGCAGAAATTACCTTCAGGATTTTTTTTTTTTAATCTGGAATTTGAAGGACTTGTAAATAAAATATGATATGCTGTTGTACTTTTCTTTCTTTAGACTTTGAAAGATGGAACTAACTGGGAACACAATGAAGAAATACCTCGTCTGCCAGGAGAGACTAGAGTTACAGGTATGAAGCTATACAGCTGCCTAAAGCACTCTGTCGTTAGAAGTCTGGAGTGTACTGGATTATTTCATAATTTGGACTGGTTTGGGCTGAGGGTGGGGGTAAGTCATGATAAAATGTCATGAATTTTTTGAGTAATTGCAATAGGGACTTTTTATTACTTATCACAAATGACTTTTTCAGTCTTTAAAATCTTGGTTTCCACACATGGCAGATCCTCCGATACAAAGAAACCGCAAGTCAAGATGTGTCAGAATTCTGTGTACAGGCTTAAGTAGCACGTGTGTGGTGATGAGAGCCCCTCCAAGCTTTCTGAGGTCAAGAGACTTTTACGTGCCACCCACCATTTGTTGATATCTTGTGGAACCTTAGCCCAAACTGTGACTACCCTAAGTTCAATCTTAGGCTTTCTTGACATGACATGGCATGCACGTAGCTACTGTGTGCTTGCTAACCTTTGCATACAGTAATGTTGTAGCATAAGGAAGATTAATGTATTGTGTTCAGTGGTTTCTTACTTGATGGAGGCTCTTCCTGGAATGGAGCCTTCAACTCATGGAAGTTTGCACTGAGATATCAGAATGCATTTGAAGGTGGTTTGTCTTGTATTTGTGAAGCATCTCCCTTCCCCCTGCCTGAGTATTTCTTAGGTGGGTTTGTAAACAAGATTGGCTGATGCGAAACCAAAGTGGTGGTTCGGAGGAAGTAGTTATGTTTTTAAAGAGAGCAGTTGTGGGGAAGGCATGAGGGAGAGGGTGTGGGACTAAGATTAATGTTTGATATGAACCTTATGAAAAATGTCTGTGCTTTGGGGCAGCATGCTGGAAGGAGGGTGCTTGTTGTGGAAGGCAGATAAATGAGTGGACAGGGAGAAAGAGGTGGTTTATAGTGTTTCTCTTACGTCTTTAATGGCATTGCTTCAGTTAAATCTTTCTTTTTAGAGTAGTATGTGTTGGTAGGTCATTTTGATACTGTCCTTGCTGAAACACTGCTGATGCCCAGTCTGTATTTGATTGCCTCAAATTGAAACGGAATGTTTCGCCTCAGGTTGGTGAATTCCCTGAACACTCTACAACTTGAACTGCAACCTTCAATGCTGAATTGGTTACAGAGCACTGAAAGATGTTAATAGTATCAACAGGAGAATGTGTTTGTTCTGGGATAGTGAATAGCCTGGTTCAGCAATCACAGAGAGCTCTTAAATCTACTCACTGTTCTATCTCCTGCCCTCTCCCACGTAGTGCGGAGAGAGAACACCACAAATGTAACGAGGGAAGGAAACTGAAATCTGCTGATTTAATTTGGGCAAGTTTAGTATATGAAACTTTCACATTTTCTTAGTAATTCAAGCGGACAGCATTCAGATTTATTACTTAAATTCATTCATCTCTCAGAGTGGCTCTTACGAGTGCTGCTGTCTGTATTTCACTACTACTTAACTGATGCTGTCCTTAGCTCTGATTCTTTTTTCTTTCGCAATCTTAAGAAATGCTGCATTTCTTACAGACAAGGACGTTATTTATATGTGTCCGTTTAATGGCCCCGTTAAAGGAAGAGTGTACATCACAAACTACAGGCTGTACCTAAGAAGTGTGGAAAATGTGAGTAATATGCCACAATTACTTCTGTGGGATGAGTTGACTTTAAATCCCCTTCCCTTCACCCCCACCGCCTTTGATTTATTTTATGGCCACTTCATTTGTTTTATTTTTGGCACACATACGCCTGTGGAATTGCATGGGAGGGTTTTTACTTGGAATGGTCTGTAATGTTTGAAATAACCATATCGTGATTGTATAATGACTAGATAGTAATTGCCTTTGTGCCACTGAGAAATCCATATAAAAATGGAAGTTCTTTAAAGTTAAGTGTGTTGTAAAAGTGTGATTTTTGCCTGGTAAAATTACCATTTGATCATGCTGAACTGATACCTTTATCTTTTGTCCGTTGGAGCTTTTTTGATATCTGTTCCCTTTGCACTTAACTCTGTGACAGATCAAGGGCAGCAACTAATGATGTGCAATAGTTGTTAAAATGGCTATCAGTAAACCAAGATTTTGATTGTCCATGCTGTTGGAAATAAATACTTTGATCAATAGAACCTCATGTGGGTGGAGGGAGTGTGTTTGCTAAGCAGCAACATGAAAGAGAATAAAATGCCCTTGTTATCTGTTTCCATAATTTTTTTTAAACAAGTTTTTAGACCTACTGAACTGAGGTCTTTCTGGTTGCAGCCAACTCTGCTAGTAATCTCTCTTTCATTGGGTTCTACTTTATTCTGTATATCAAGAAAGCAGTGTCAGCAAGCAGAGACAGTCAGGAGTATGTAGCAGAAGGCATCTTTTAGGGTGTTGCCACTTTTTTCCCCTGCATGCTGTATTAGGCATTAAGCATTCTTGTTTCATGTTAAATTGGATGATGTTCCAGGCTGTGCAGTGACTGTACAGATTTCATAACGTGTTGGGAGGGGAGACTGAATCAAATGCAGAAGCACACATTTGCTTCCTGTATGTATTCCGTGTCTCCTTTCTATTCTAGAATGCCTAAGAATGTTGTGCTTGAATCTTCTTCTCAGATTAATCTTTTCCTCACTCAATCTTTCTTTGCAGGATCCAGTTGTGGTATTGAATGTCCCATTGGGTGTAATTTCAAGGATTGAAAAAATGGGAGGAGCTTCAAGCAGAGGAGAGAACTCTTATGGATTAGATATAACCTGTAAAGTAAGACTTTCCAATAATTCAGTAGGAAATGAAATCTAGAGGTTCTTTTTCTCACTGCTTACCTATTTATAGGACTGAAAATACACGTTCCTCACAGCTGAATTTGAAAAGAGCTTTATTTGGGACTGGTCAGGGAAATACCTTTTCTCTAAAGGGCTGTTTAAACGTCAGCTTTGCATAGGAGGAGAGGGATTGGTCTTCCTTTCCCAATCACTAATTGACAAGAGGTTTTGCACAGTAGTCTTGTTTTAGGGCATTATTCCTGCATTGCTTCATTATTTCATTTTTTCTTAAAGTATTTTTTTTATAATTCTAAGATATTTGAAGAACACCTCAAACGGGGCATTTGTAAGCTGTAAGGGCATTGAAAAGCATATGTAACAGCTCTCTTTAAGTCCTTTGTCTCACAAAAAAATTGTTGCCATGAAAAAATATGGTCATAGGGGAGTTCCCAGTGGGTAATTCAGGATTATTTAGTTGACTCATTAATAGAGTATTATACATATTTGATTCTTAGTAGATAATGTACCAATTGCTTATTTTTGATGTTAGTGATGAGAAAATAGCTAGAGACAGTGTAGTCCAGACAGATTATTGGCAAATCTTCATTTTGAAAACAGAGTAACTCCCATCCTGCAAACACTCAATAGCCCACAAGACTTTTTAGTGAATCAGACACAGTCGTTTCTCATGGCTTTATGCCAAAGCAGCGTTTGCACCACACGGAATGTGGTTCTGCTTTATTTGTAGAATTCTTATGCTCTGTTCTATTTTATGGAATAAGAAATAAAACTGAACGTTCACAATGGCTTGAGGTGTGTTGCAAGCAGATTCTAAATCATGTTTAGTGTGTAATACAGCATTTGTACATCAGATAAAAGTACTTACTGCTTTGGTTCACTTAAAAGATAATGTCTTTGTTTATAGGATATGAGAAATTTACGGTTTGCATTAAAACAAGAAGGGCACAGTAGAAGAGATATATTTGAAGTCCTCACAAAATATGCCTTTCCACAGTCACATAACTTGGTAAGTCACATCGTTTATGCTATTGAGAAGTTTTAATGTGGAGTTCTTGCCAATTAACTTCAACTGTTTGACCTACTAATGGACAGCATGGCTGCTTAAAAAGAATAACCAAAGAATCTGGTGTCAGCATAAACTGAAGAGAATTACTGCTTTTATTTTGTACATTTGCAACACTTTCATCTATGTATTTGTAAAATTATGGGTGCTGTGTGCTATACTTCAGGTAAACTAGTGAGCATTTCTGATCATACAGATTTCATTGCTTAGGGACTGGAAGTTATCCGCCTTAATTAGGAAATACGGTACTACGTGCTTTACTTGATTTCTTGAAAATGTTAAACTATAGGGCAGTCTCCAAGGCAATGATAAATACGAATCACCAATTTTACTTGAGGAAAAGAAGACTTGGTAAGACAACACTTGTTTTATTGATGAAACTGATGAAAAATATAATGAGCAGCTAATATAATAATTTACACAGATTGATTTCAGGTTAAAAAAACACCTTATGGAAGGAATTGAGCAACAGTGACATTAACCGTTATCTTCCATTTCTTTGCCATAATCTGTGTACTGTGCTTCGTGGGTCATTTTGACATCTCTTTAGTAAATGCTTTATTTTGTCTTCTGTAAAATTTGGTTTACATTTTATTTGGGGTGCTATCATTTAGGATAATTATATAAGAGGTTTCTTCACAAAATGTTGGAGGTTTCTGCTATGAATTTTTAAGAACTTTGTTCGGAGAATTGTTCAGTATATGAGACTGCAGCAAGAAATCTTATTTCCTTCTCTGAAGATAAATATCAACCAATGGGCTGTACACTATAATTATTCAATTCTTTAAAACTTTTTCGCAAAAATTTTGCATTCTATATGCAAACAGTCTGTGGAATGAAAGCAAGAGGAAAATTAAATGCTTTTGCTTAGAATATTTTGTAATGTTGATACATGGTCTTAAATGAAGCTGAGATTTCTGCATTTGGGTAGGTGTGACGAGTTGCACTCACTAAGAAAACTGTTGTAGAAGTGAACGTGTCTCCAACTCTACTGCTGGCATTTTATGCACCTTACAACAGAGAATGATTGAAAGCATAACAGGATATCTGGACTTTGAAAGGATGATGGAAAAGAGAGAGAAAGCTATATGTAGAAATACTAATTTATAAAGAAGTTTAAATCAAAAGGGGCTTCTGGACGTCATCTGGTCCAGACTTTTGTTGCAAGTAGAGCCTTTGATTAGGTAATCCAGAGCATGATCAAGCCTAGTCTTGAGTGTTTCCTGTGAGGTAGATTCCGTTGTGTCTCTAGGCCATCTCATCCAATATTTAATCATTCTCACAGAGAAGAATTTATTTTTTTTTTCCCTTACATTGAGGATTGGACTCGATGATCTTAAAGGTCTTTTCCAACCAGATGATTCTGTGATTTGTGTGGATTTGCACGTAGTGAATGTGGACAAATTAAGTTGTAACTAACTTAGGGTCCCTTGTGGGATTTATTTTTTTTTTTTTTATGATGTCCAATCCAGCTACAGGGCTTGACTAACATGGTGATAAGATGCGGACATGTATCAGGTTTTTTCATCCAAAAAGACCTGCTGTTCTGGTCTAGTGCTGGCAGTGAATAACTTGTGGAGTAGGACACTTCATTCTTTATTTGTGCACCTAGTAAAGTTCATCATTGTATGGCCCGGACTATTTTGAATGTAACTTGCCAATAAAAGTTATGCTCAATAACAAAAGGCTCGATCAAGGCAAAGGAAATTCTGCCTTCAGATTCAGTAAAGCACAAAACTTGGGAAGATAGTGACAATATGGAGAGTTGCCATACTTCGTATCTCTCAGCTATGTCTGAAGTAGGGTATAACCATTAGAAATGAAACCCTTTGAGTGAAATTAAGTGAGCCTATGTTATATCATGAAGTTGCACCAGTCCTTATTTTCTAGTGGGGTAGCGTGGATGAGCCCATAACTTTAAAATGAGCTAAGCAAGTGTGTGATATTTTTGGTGTGCTTTCACGCTATTTCAGTAAGCAGTTTAAACTGATCCTGCATTTCTGCCTGGTTGTTCTTTCCTGCCTTGGTTTTCCCTGCATGAGTTGGAGGCTGCGTGATGATGAGAGGGAACTGAAAGGGACTAAAGCTAAACAAGGAGAAAAACTAAAAGCTTTACAACTGAGTCATTTCCTCAATCTTGTTAGCCCAATGTTGAGGATAGGCTCAGGACGTCTAAGGGCGAGTGTGATTGAAGAGGTTGGTTCAGTGGTTGGTTTAGAATGAGGTTTCACAGTCTGAATGTGACCGTATGTGTGGGCTGTGCATGCCTGCCTTCTCCTTCGAACATACGCAATTACTGTTTCCAAGATTTTTCTCCATCACCATCCCAACAGCATTGTTTTGAGAGCCTATAATAAATTACAGGTCTGTTCACAACTGTTTGTCAGTGTCTCCACATTGTCCTATGTGCTTATTTCCAGAAGCTAATTCTTGTCTGTCTCCAGTTTGAGCACAGGTTGGGTTCAGATCTCTTCGAAGCAATAACGTAATGTAAAATCCGGTAGCTCATCTGACAGCTGAGTTGATACAGAACAAACAGCTGCTATCAATAATCCTCCGTTGCATTTGCAAACTTATACTTATTGAAGGAAAATTGTTGCTGAAAGTATTTTTTAAAAGTTAAAAAAAAAAACAAAAAAAATTCCCCAAAATTAGATGTCTGTAGTACCCCACAAAAGGTGAGATATATTTAGCCTCTGTAGTTTAGCTTGTGCATAGCAGCTCTTCCACTTCCTGATTTTATCTTGAGAACTACACATCATCATTTTTATAAGATTGTTCGCCACCATAATACCTGCACGATACCTGTTTATTTCTAACTATGATAGCTCTGTGGGAATGCCAGTTTTGATGAGAGACACTGGTAGTCATGTTGTCCGACTTTGCCCTCTTACACTCCTGAGGCAGCTAGTTATCCAAGTAAAGTAAACTGTCTGAGTGTCAGATCATGCCACTGTTGCTACTGGATCTATAGAGATGGCTTTAGATGACAGTGGGGCTTGGTGTAGGGGCCTAGCTGATGGAGCACTTGATTTTTAAAAAAAAAACAGAACAAAACTTGAGGCTTCATTCTGAATGCCTTGTGTCGGTGCAGTGATGGTGTAAGGTCACCATAGTCATAAATGATCAGAAGTTAATTATGTAAATACTACAATGTCTGATCTTAGTTTTTAACAGGTAAGGTGTAACTGGCTCAGTTGTAGTAATGGCATATTAAAGGCAACAATAATGATACCTTTATTTTTAATCAGAGTGAGAATCTGACAGCCTTTTCACTGAGTAAGAGCTTAGTGATTTCTAATATATGAAAAGCATAAACCAGGAAGTTAGAAAAAACGACTGACTTTCTTTGCTTGTGTGTAACACCTTCTTGTTCTAGTTTTGCTCCTTTCTTTTGTAATGCATAAAGGTTGGTCAAATATTTAATAAATTGTTTATATGTTATATGCTCACTTATAAGTAGAACGTGTATTTATGTACTGTGATTCCATAAAAAAATAAATATGTAACTCTTTGTAAATAGACTGCTTGCCAAACTGTATTGTCAGATTGCAGCTGCTCTCTCCTTTATCTTGCAGAACTACATTGTGTTGAGAGCAACCAGTGTATCACGTATTATTTGTGTGATAAATTCAGTGTTAAAGGCAAGCACTTAGTCTGTAGAAGGACTGAAAAAGAGACTCTGTGTGTTGAAATGGTGGGTTAGCACCTGCAAGGAAGTAAACAGAATTACTTGCACAGTGAAGCATAAAAAGTAGCTTACCAAAAATGCTACAAGATTTTAAAGCCTTTTTTAAAGTGAAGCGGTAGTCTTCTACTTTTAGACTATGGGTCTGTAATGAAATCCCTGCTTCTATTCTGTGCTTTAATTTGCTTTTGCAAAAATCTTAACTGATGCATTGTCTCACTTGTTTTTACCATCTACAGGTATTGAAAAGCCACATCACTTATGCATGCCAGAAGTTTTCCAAGTGGTGATTTATTATACTTTTTTTTGTATTTTTTACCTCTTTAATGCTTTCCTTGGTTTCTTCTTTCTATTTTCCATGGGAGCTGAAGAGAATTTGAAACCAATTTTTATTTAGTTGATAGACTAATAGGAGTTGATGGGCTTCCATCAGACACGTAGCACTAATCTCCATCAAACTTGGAACAGTGATGGTCAGTACATGGGAAGTGATTGTAAACTATCCTGCTTTGAACCCAGGATGAGATAAAACCAGTAATCAATATAACTGAAGGTAAACCTATACTTTATTCAATTGACTTTCGGCCAGCTGGTCTCAGTGCTGAGAGGAGGGAGGCCAGCTCAGGCTCGCTACCTGAAACGCTGATTTACTGAGGCTGCCTGAAACTTCTACTGTTGTTTATACGGTTTCCAACCAAACTAATCTAGAGTTGGCTCAGGTATACCTGTACAAACCACAGCTATGCTTTCCGATTATATGTTCTTGATTTGAAAAAGCTTGTTAATTATCTAAATAAAATCCCAAACCACACTTTTTGTTTTACTCCAATATTGTTCTGCACCTTAATGTCTCTTGTGTAGGTTTAATTTTTTTTTTAAATTTCCAGCCATTTTAGTCGAATTTAGACACATCTAATGAACCTGCAGTTGATTTAATTCCTGGGAAAGTAGGCTGGGTGCAATAGCAGCTATGGAGAAGTGCTTTTTGTTGGAGAAGGAGAATTAATGATGAGAGAAGGGAATGGAATTTTGTGTGTAGAGGGAAGAAAGAAATGAGTGGAAGGAAGTTAGGATGGAGCCTCAGTGTACGGAAGCTATTGTTTGAGGAGAAGGGTTTAGCAGGGATGTTCCACAGATGTGGAGGGAAGGAAAGATGTGTGATAGAAGGCATTGGGTGGAACTGGCCATCTTTTTCTTATACTCTGGTATTTGAAAGGCTTGCCTGTGTGCATAGTGACGCAGGGAAAGAGGTTGGCAGGGCCTTTCTGCTTTGTGGAGTCATGTGATTCCCACAGCTGGTCATGTAGTTTGCTTCTCCAACCTTCCTCTGCCCTCTGAAGGATATAAATACACACCCAGCTGGTCCATACTAAATGCCTGCAGGCAGTGAAGTGACTTCCCTTTCCTCATCTTGACATGAGAGGGGCACTCATATGAAGGAACACATATCTACACAAAGCTCAGCCATGTCTATTTACTAAAATAGCACTTCTCAGATCTTACATCAAGGGATATGAGAACCTATGCAGAATACATTGTAAATGGTGTAGTTCCTTCTTCCTATAATTTCTTTCTGTCCCATTTGCCTGCTGCACTGAGGTGTTACGTTCAGATTATGAGCACTGCGATGTGAAATCTTCACTAATGTTAAGTTAACCAAGTCATGCAGATACAAATATACTGTGTATAATTTGTAAGCTGGGGTTATTTAGGAGGAAAGTGGGAATATATGGGTCATTAGTGCAGATATGAAGCATACCTGAACTATAACAAACCCTTTTGGGATCTAAATATGTATTTATCACATTGATTTGTGCACTGTGATGGGGTTTGTCAGTTTGGTGCATCAGAAAAATAAGAGGTCCAATTCAACAACAAATGTTATTCACTAGAAATTACTTCACATAGTTCATTATCACATTTTGTTCCTAACAAGTAAAAGCAATGTACAAATGTGTGCTAAATGTGGCTTGTACTAACAAGAAAATGCAATTGTGTCCAAGCATGTATCATGTGTTTGCTTAAGTATATGCTTCTTAGTATTAAATGGTTGTCAGTGTGAGTTGCTTGTTACACTGAAGTTAAACTGTAGTTTGACGTTAAATAGGACTATATGAAGTGAGTATAAATGTATGCAGAGTTTTAAATGCATGTGCTCCTGCTCTGACTGTTCTGCTGTGTCATGTTGGAATACAGAGTTACACAGATTTTACTTTCATCTACTGAGCTGCTTAAGTGGACGTGAATGTATGAAAATCTTAGGTTGAGAAATTACTTCAAGTTGTATATTGTTGAATGGAACCATGCTGTGATTGATTGTCACAGTGGAAAAGGAAAAGGGAGCATTTTTACTTTTTGAAATTGCATTATATATTGTTTTGTGTATGTTGTTGTCAGAGATGGGCCTAAGGTAGGGTGGGGATGTTGCTATATTTCAGACTGTAGCATTTAAACTGAACTAAAGTTCAGGCCGTTGTCACAGAATATTTCAAGACTTGAAATATAAGGTCTTAAGTGAAAGGCTGTTGGGGGTGGTGGGGGCAGGATTCAGAACTTTAATCTCTTTTGTACAATGAGTAAGACTTTCAGTGGTAACCAGATAAACTGTGCAGTCTGTACACAATGGGGACGTATAAATGCAGGATTATAAATTTTTGTTAATTCAGCCAACTCTTGCAGAAGAAAAGTAATTTTTAGTCTTCAGGTTTTTAGATCCTGTTAACTTTTGAATACTGTTCTTGTTGGAATATACTTCAAGAGTTTTCTCTGAATTGCTCATATAAAATGTAAGTCCAAACTTTGCTCCGTACACCTTCTCATTCATTGTACAGTTCTGATTAGTGTTAGAATTATGATTTTTGCTGTTTGATCCATGCTACTAATGATTTTTTTTTTTCCCTTGAGCAATACAGGAGGATTTTGCATTACCTGGAATGTCAACAGAACTGATGAAACTTAATTGTCAGCTTTAATAGTTGTGGGTTGGGAGACTGAAAGCTTTTGTAGCAGCTGCAGTAGCAAAGCGTTTCACGTGAAATGTGCTGTACATAGTAGGACATGGTTCTTTCAGAAAGGATTCTGTCTGTCACCTCCTCATGCATTGTAAATTTAACCCTATTTTTTAAAAGGTAAAAACAAAGAACACTTTTCCATCTGATTTCTCGTGGATGATGTTGTGGGTGACATGAGCAGCGTAGCTGCCATTTGTTTATTTCTAGTAGGGAGCAGCAGCTTCTTTATTTTTACCAGTGACATCTTCCATGTAACAGCTATTGCAGTGCGCTGTAATAAACTCATGTATTTTCCCTAAAAGGGTTTAAGCTGGGTAATTTTTAATTTCTCACCAGGAAACTTGCAGTAAGTAGCAACTTAAATAACCCATTCCTGCTTTTGAGGCATCCTTTAAGTGACCTGTTAGGATTCCAGTGTTTCTGTTTTCTACTGTTGTGAAGATTCTCCTTTGTCTCTGGTTCCTTGGTGAATTCTTAACATAGTTGCTCTTCGGGATATAGCAAATTCCTTTGGGGAGGAGGGGATGGTTCTTGTGTGTACATGTTTATTAATAGTTCAGAAAATCAGTTGCATCTGCTGCTTTAGATAGTGATATCCCTAGTTTGCAATTAAATAACCTTTATCAATTTTTCTGCCTAACTTCTGATACTTGCGTCTACTTCTAGTGGAATGTTGATTTTTTTCTGATATAGTTGATGTTCATCTCTTTCCTTCTCCTGTCTTCATCTCTCCCTCCATCCCACTTGATAGCATTTTAGTTCAGAAGAATCCATTAAGTTTGGTTACAGTGAAGGCCTTCCCCTTCAAAAATGGTGAAGATGTTCTGAAAACACAGCTTGGGAATGCCTTATTTACTTCAGAAAACGTGCCAGTGAATGTACCTGCTCTAAAATACTGCTTTAATTTAATATTCCAGTTACTAAAACTAGTGGGATAAAGTATCATGCGTGAGCAGTAATGTCCATTAACAATTGATTTGAAATACATGAGGAAAAACCTCCTCCTTTTGAAGGGATTCAGTTTTGTGTTCTGATTAGAGCTGTTCACTCATTAAACCGTTGTATTGTTTTAGGCTAGAATTCCCTTGAGCCCTTAGGATCTGCCTTGGTAAGATCTACAGAAACCTCCCCCTGGGCCTGTGGTGCAGTTAGGAAGTGTTGCCTTACCTCTGTACGTGTCATCATAGCCCATTAGAACCACGTTGGTTTGGTTTTTTTCCCCCACTTGCCAGGTTTTCTGCGTTTCTGCTTAGTTCAGGTCTAGACCTGTGAAAGTGATATAGATTCCGGATGGTCAGTTTAGCACTCTCTTTCTTCTTTTAAAGTCTTTGAATAGCTAGGAGACTTTCAGCTCTTTTGTTACAAATGAGCTATGATGGGCTCATGAATGTTTTCTGCTCTGGCTGCTGCTGCTTGCTTAGGTCAGGACAACACACTAGCTTCTGCGTTTTCTTTTATTTGAAACAGCTTAAGTTTAATGCTCCAGTTGACATCTGAAGAATCCATAAGCCACCAAAATAAATTTTCTCAATGAAGGAGGTTCTTAAAATAAACATTACTTTTGCTTTCATCATAAACTGTAAAATCAAACTCAGGAAAAAAGGGGGTTAGTTAGGTAGTAGAGCCCACTTGAAATCGGTTGACAGGAGAAGGGAGCTAAAAGGTATGAGAAAGTTTTCAGAATCCTGGGTGAGAATGCTGTGTTGTATAAAGGAGTCTTGAGAATGAGCAACAAAGCAAGACAAAAGTAGATGGTGTAACTTAACAACATAATTTGTTTCATTTTAAATGGCAACGTATGAATTTTCGTGGACTTTTACAGTAAACTGGATTTCTGGTACCGAGGATCAGTTGGGGAGGGGATGCAGAAAGAAGGCTGCTTCCCAACGGCAACGAATAGCAATTAAAACCTTTTAACACTTTCAATGTAGCATTTAAAATTTTCTGTAGTAATTGCAGCTGTAACAACTGGAGAAATTTTGGTGAGAAGACATTATTTGGTGAGGATGTGGAATACGGGAAGTAAAATGATATAAACTATTTAAAAACATTTCAACTTGCTGATAGTAAAAGAATCGAACCTTTTAAGCTTTGTAAATTTTTGATTTTGCCACTTAACTATTGTCACGTTTTCATTATTTCATTAGCAGATCTGCATTGTTTCTTTTTGCCCTTTGCTTTACAGTGTTATAAATACCAGATTTAAATGGAGAGAATGGGTCTGGCATGGAAAAGTCAGTCCTGTTTTGTGGCAGGCAGTAGGATATAACTATGATAAGCTCTTGTATTTGCCACTTTCACAGTTTGGTGTAATAAGCTTCTTTTATATCCTCCAGCTTTTTTTTGCATTTGCAAATGAAGAAAAGTTTTCTGAGAATGGATGGATGGTGTACAATCCCATGGCCGAATACAGGAGACAAGTGAGTTACTGAAGATGCGGTTGCCTGGTGCTTTCATGCCTGACAACGTACCTAGAGGAATTATTGTTTGCACATTTTTCTTACCAGCTCTTTTGTGGGGGGAGCTGGGAATGGGAGAAGATGGAAATACAACTTGAAAAGTGTAAAGAAAAGAAATAAAATGCTGGAACCTTTAAAAAAAAAATAGAATGTCACAGGAAGGGAGTCTTTGCTCATTGAAGGAAGTTATTGATACCGCTCACAATGTGTCACTGTTCAATGAGCAGGGGGTGGGGAGAATGTGCCAACTATGTAACTACAGTGTCCTAAATATAGATTTGATTTAGTCTTTGATTTGGTCTACTTCTTCCTGAAGTGAAGGAAGAAGAAAAAGCAGCTTATTTTAGAAACAACCTTGCTTTACAGAAGTCATTTATATGCCTATCAGTATTGTACCTTGCTCTTTAGGTGATTTTGGAGAAATGTCAGTGAAAGAGGATGATACATTTAATTTCAGAATGTCTTTCAGACAATTTATTTTTGTATGTATGCATTTATTTTGTAGAAAGTATGACTTTTAAAAAAAATAAAATAGCAAACAATAAGGATTTCCTTAGATTATTTTTTTTCCTCCATATATTTTTGGTTCAAGGTTTAGAGGCCTAAGACCCAAAAAAGGTAAAATACAACCACCCACACAAACCTCACTGTGGCTGTGTGTGTGTGGAGGACTTATCAGGCTTTCTCAGCTTCCTGGCTGCTGTTTGTGAAATGCTTTCCTGAACAGACTGCAGCTAAAAGTTGTTTCTCATTAAGAAGGCTACCCTGAACTCTATTTTTAACCTGAAGGTACTATCAGGCTATGGGGGGAAAAAGGGTTGCGATGAGACTTCCTCCCCCTGCCTTCTCAGGACCATAGTCTCTTTTCAGCAGGCAGAAATGGAAAGGCAAGAGCTTTGAGGGAGGAGAGAGGCAATCTTCTCACAGTTGAAGAGATATATCTATTAGTGTTAATGGTTGTTTTGAAACTTGCTGTAAGAATAGGCTTGTGTATGTAAGAGTACATGAGATAGCTCTACAGTTGTTTAAGGCTGTGAATCCATCAGCAACGAGCTGTTTTGTGTGGTCTTGTAATCTTTGTGTCTTCCATTGTCTTGCGTGAGTGCTGTAGTTAGATTAAATTGGTAGGTTGTTGCCACCATGTGGCCATAATGTCATATGAAATTCAAGAGCAGAATAACTATTTGTACAGCCAAAAAGACATTGGAAAACTGTGTGTTCCTTTCAGGGACTGCCTAATGAACGGTGGCGAGTAACGTTTATTAATGAACATTATGGACTGTGTGACACATATCCATCACTCTTAGTAGTGCCATATAATGCAACAGATGAGGATCTCAAGAAAGTTGCTGCCTTTAGGTCCCGGAACAGAATCCCAGTAAGTATTATGTGATGAAAGTTACCCTGTAGTGTAGCTAGTTCTAAGTATGCATCCAAACAACTTTGTGCTGAACATGACACAGAGGGTGCTTTTTTTTTTTTAGTGGTTACAGCAACATAGTTGTGATTGGCTGGTGGATTTTTCTGCTTGAAACTAGTGTCTTGGCCAAGCCACATTTCCGTTTTTCCCCCACAACAATCACGCATTCCAGCTTTGTTGGTTTTGACTTAACTTTTCTAGTAACAACTGCCAGCACTGCAGATTCCCTTTTCTTAATGAAGTATGCGCCTGGACTGCCATCTGTACTGGTTTTTTGGCTGTCGTTGGACACACATAAAAAGTGATAGCAAATGTTCACCTCCTAAGCAAACCACGTGGCACTTAAACATAGTTCCAATGGTCAGTCCTAAAATAAGACCTCATGCATAGTCTCTGAGGTGAATTCTTGAGCTTTTTAGTCCTTTAAATTCGGCTGTGGAATTTAATATAAACCGGTTTGACTTTTCAGGGGTATTTCTGTAACTAAAATTTTTTGAGATAAGAGAATTATTATGTATCAGCTCTTTACAACACTATAGAACATATTCATTTCAATCACAATACAATCCGTTTTTACTAATACTTTAATTTGGCAAACTCAGAAGAGGTGCTGGATTCTTAGCTACTATCAGAACGCTGCCTTCAATCTCAGTTAATTTCAAGCAGATAGGAAACTCAATAAGATAAATATTAGATACTGTATTTACTGACAGGCTAGGCCTATAATTAGAAATGTACTATATACACACATATGTATAATACATAAAGTGTATAAAATACATGTTAAAGTGTGTACGTATTGGTCTTGCAACCTAGCTATATCTTCTCTGTCATCTCAGAATTCATGACAGGGCTTTTATAAGCCAGTACAGTGAGAGTAATTTCCTTGGTAATAGTAATTTTATTCTTGTCAGGAAATAACCAATCATACTCACCCCCACATACACTGACAGGGCTCATTTGTAGATACACAGCTAAGGGTTGTACTTCAGAAGTGAAGACATCCTGAGGGGTTTTTTTTTAACTCTGATGTTCTTTCACTCCCCAATGCACAACTTTCAGACTGGTGAAAATACTGTTTCTAATATTCTTCAACAATGAAGTTTTTGCCAGGTTCTTGGGGTGCTTGTCTTTAATCTCTTGCAATGCAATGTGTTCCCTGGGAGCTTACTTTCTCTTGTTTGTGGTTACGTCCCCTCTGGCTCAGAACAACAAAGGCACCATGCGCTCTGCTCCACTGCCTTCTCTTTGTGATGAGGGCTGAGGAACAAAGTGTACTTTAAAGAGAAGGGGAAACATTCAAGATACTTCGGAAAGGTTCAACTTCCCTTCCTTACCCAAAAAAAGGGAAAAGTTGTTCTTTTAGAATTGGAGCATCTTAGTCACTGTTTCTACAATGAGTTCATTCTTCTGAATCATTTCTTAGTTTCAGCAGGCGTTGCTATGTTTGTTTCCAGTTTGCTTTTCAGAGTTACTTTGCAACCTAACACTTTTAGGAAGATACTAAAATACACTGGATTATATGGGTAAGTATAATTTCAATAAGAGTTAAATATGTAAGAGAATGAGCTCTTTTAAAGATTATTATTACTATTAAGTTTAAAAATTATTATTATTATTGTTAAATTTTATGAGAGTAAAGTGGAAGCAGTTGAGATGTCTGGGGTTTACCTTCTGAAGAAATAAGTGTTAATTTTCATATTATCTATTTTTAAAAATTTAGACGTTAAATTTAAGTTATGGGGTTTTTTTAATAAATGTGTTTCATATAATGTGTGTTTGACAGGTTCTATCATGGATTCATCCAGAGACTCAAGCTGTTATTATGCGCTGCAGTCAACCCCTTGTTGGCATGAGTGGCAAGCGGAATAAAGATGATGAAAGATACCTTGATATCATCAGGGAGGCTAATGGGCAAATCTCAAAACTGACCATCTATGATGCTAGACCCAATGTCAATGCAGTTGCAAACAAGGTAAACAGATGCTTAATAGTCTCATTTGTGAAGGGGGGTCGGGAGAGACTTAGTTTTCTGCAAGGTTTTTGGGAACAGGAATAATCTTAATGTAGATAAATTTACATAATCAAATATTGAAGCTAAAGGATGTGAGTGCCTAAAGTAGGTCATAAGCAGGACCATGTGTGGATTTCCAGATGTGCTTTACCCTGTTACCAGACAAGCACAGATCTTAGCATGGGACTGAAATCAGAAATGACTACACTTTGTGAGATAGATGTAGGCTCAGCTGTAGAGCATGTCCTCTGTTGGACTGACATGCCATCTCTGTGCAAGCCACAGCTCTGCTCCATATCCTCTAGGAAAATTTGATCCTGGAATGGCTGTGTGCATAAAGCCAAGCCCACCAACAGGCATCCTTTGTTTGGTTCCTCCTAACCATTACATGAGTCACTTCAGACCTATCCAGGCATCCAGCAAATAAAGTGATGAATAAGTTAATTTGGGGGATTGCACTCTAAACAGCATAGGGATATGATCTTGGGTACCTGGTTACCCATTCTCCCCTAGGTGCCTGTAGTTGGTAAGTACAGTAACAGAATTAGCGTTCCCATCTGACAAAGCGACCGTTTCTTTGCTAATCTGCTATCAAAGCCTAAATGGGATCAGAATCACAGAACAGCCCAGGCTGGAAGGAGGACAGATCATCTGGCCCAACCTTTCAAGAAGAAAAGCTGTCCCTGTGCCCTGATTTCTCCTGTGCACTCCCTCAGCTCCGGTGAGGCCCAGATAAAGGCAGTCACAATATGTCAGTGTTGTATTTGGCGCAGCAGACATGGATGTGCTTCATGTTTATATGAAAAGCCTAGTAAAGGAGAAGCGGCGAAGGACATAAGTTTCTTCATATAAGAACATACCAACTTTACTCCTTTCATGTCTAGGATAGTCCCTTACCCACTGAACTTCAAGCACAAGTGAAGTGGACATGCTCTTCATTACTTCTAGTGAAGCTTTGCGGCTGCACAGCAAAGAGCATGAGATTCATGAGCTCAAGAGGGTTTGAGATCTTAGTGATGAGTGTGCTTATCTGGGAGAGAAGGAATTCTAGCTTCTGAATAGTTTTTTGGCATAAAATGAACACTAATTTAGTGGACTGAGTCCCCTTCAGTGTTTGTGCTGAAAGGGATATGAAATGGTAAAACTGCCTCTAGGAGGTTTGTATGTAACAAATGTTAAGTTGCTTCAGAATTCAATAGGGACAATAATGTTAGTGTTTAGCTCTGTGCAACTTAAAAGCATGCATCTGTACCTTTACAGCCCTCTTCTCTATAATACAGAATGTAATTTATTAAACAAGAAATAAGGCTTTCTTTTTTCCTTTGATATAGCAGACATTCTTTCAGAGACTCTATCCTACGGGTTGTTTGGCTGGGGTTTATTATGATGGTTTGTATTTTGAGGGTCTGTCTCAATTGCTTGCATTTTACTCTACAAATTGCATTATCCTCTCTACACTGAATTTTTACAGGTGAACAAAACATGTAATCCTTCTGATTGCCTTGTGGAAGGAATGTCAATTCTTACATTACCTTAATTTTTTTCCCCAGTTCTTGGATAAACTCAATTTTTTACCCCATTTGTTTCAAAGATGTATTATGGCCAAACTTTATACACCCATACTTATTGAAGAAGAGTTTCAGCTTTTTAAAATGGTCTATGCATTTCACCCACGTGTTTTTAATTAACTCCTGGCAGGTCTAAATGTGAAATACTTAGTCGTAGCAGTAAAAGCAGTAGGGTGAACTTCTGGGTTTGAGGGACAGTGACATACAAAGTGCAAGCCAGTGTTGATCAGCATGGCAAAAAGTGTTCTTGAATGGCTGTGAAGATTAGTATAAGCAAAGTTTCAGGCTACGCTACTCACATGTTCCTGTGAGCTTTGTACATAGGTCAAGACCACCCAGTCAGTACAAGCTGCAGCATCCCTGATGCTAGAACTACAGTGTTCCTCACCAGGACTTCATAATACTCAAAGGAAAGAGAAAAACACAATCATGACTTGTTTCAGCCCAGGAGCTGGCAGCTCTGAGAATACCCCCACATCTGAGGAAGGAGATAAGAGCACAGAACAGAGATACTGTGCGAACGTACAGAAATATAGGTGGTACTAATGGGGAGAGGCTATACTGTACTTTTGGTTGTTGTCTGATGTGTAGTTGGTGGCTGTAATGGCTTAAAAAGGCAAAATTGATTTATCACAATTTATGGCATGGCACGTTTTTGCTGTCTGCAGGAAATGCTGGGATTTTTGCACCTATCTTCTAAAAATCTCAACAGTGGGACTGTGTCCTAAAATATGTGTGTTTTTTTTCTGCTTCCTTTTGTCACCAGGCTCATCCTCTGCTGTGGTGGTGATTAAATGTTTTGAGAGAGCAGCAGTGGAATAGACCTTTTACTTATGTGGCTCTTTAATTTCTTCACAATCTAAATACATGTTTAGACTTCAATAAAATTTAATGTTAGAAAAGTAACTTTTAAGTAAACTTTAGTGTTATTACTAGTTTACTTCTTAGAGACAGAATCTAAGATTCTTAATTTTTAAATGAGAAACAAGGCTAGCTGGGGCAACCTTAATGTCCTTGTAGCCATGTGCTTTACTTAATACACTGTCCTTTGGGACAAAGGAAAGCCATCAAGTATTCTCCAGCATTTGACCCTCCAAAGGTTGTATCTGAGACTGATGTTTTAAGCAACTGAAATTATATATTGCCCAACTATAAAATAAATATAAATAAAATTCAGTCCCATCTTTCTCTGTTGAAAAGCTGCTACAACAGTGTATATATGACTAAAGGTAATTTTAGATCTCTTGTTTATAGGCAACTGGGGGAGGATATGAAGGTGAAGACGCGTATCCCAATGCAGAACTTTTCTTCTTGGACATTCATAATATTCATGTCATGCGGGAATCTTTGAAGAAGTTGAAGGACATTGTTTATCCTAATGTGGAAGAATCACACTGGTTGTCAAGTCTGGAATCAACCCATTGGTTAGAACATATAAAGGTAATTTTTTGCTGTTTGTTTGAAATAACATTTGTCCAAATCTGTCATATTGGAGTTGATTTCTTTGCTAGATTTTGAGGTAGTCCTGACATAGAACATATAAAACTACTTCGACTACAAAAATAGCATCACTGAGTGTTGGCTTTTTGCTAACTAGAGATACCATTACTAAGCAGCAGTAGGTGAAATTCAGTGTTTATTGTCTGCCTCAGGTCAAATGTCAGTCTTTAATGGAGGAATGCCTCGTTAGTCTGATTGTCTTTACGTGTGTGAGTTGATTTATTTTGGTTTCTAGCAATACAGGATTACAGATAACTGTCATTATGAAGGATTAGTAATTACTTTAGTTGTCAGTATATATGTGACTTTATTTTGTGATTTATGTTTTTGTAAATTCATTTGTAAACTTTGTAATTTTCATCTCGTAGCACAAATAAAATACTTAAACTGGTAGTTCACCAGTGTTCTTACTAGTTGACATTTGAATCTTTTGCCTGAAGCACAGCTGTGCAAAAGTATTTAGAGTATTATGAAATTTTACTTAATAAAAATTCTCATTTTAAGTTAATATTTGGAAAATAAGCATATTAGAAGTGTACAAGATCCTTTTTCCAACAATTGAGATATTTCAGTAATTTAAAGAAAAGAACCAAATGAAATACAGAACTTTTAGTACATCCTATGGTAAATCCTCGCTTTAAAGAAGCTTATGTTCTTCAGTTTATCAAGGTTACTGTTTTCTGCCCCATTTTTAAAGAATTTGCTCTGAGATGAATTAGATCTTATTAAGGGATTAGGGAACCAATCTGGTTTTATACAAGAAATTTACTTGATCTCTAGAAAATTATTTTTCAATTAACTACCCCATGCTCTTTAGGTCTTTTAATGGGAACAGTATCAATTTAGATACCATGCAGATACAAATAAATCAATTTATTTTCATTAGAATGATAACACTAATCTGTAGTTTGGTGTCTGTTCCTCTCTGCTAGCTTGTCTTGACAGGAGCTATTCAGGTGGCAGACAAGGTGTCCTCAGGAAGGAGCTCTGTGGTGGTTCACTGCAGTGATGGCTGGGACCGGACAGCACAGCTGACATCACTGGCCATGTTGATGCTAGATAGCTACTACAGAACAATTGAAGGCTTTGAAGTACTGGTGCAGAAGGAGTGGATAAGCTTTGGGCACAAATTTGCCTCGGTAAGATTAGACGCTAATTGCAAGGACCGTGCAACATTAACATTCTAAAAAGCTTTTCCTGTTAAACTACTCATTGTGTTAAGGCTTGGTAATTCTTTTCATTATTTCTGAATTCTGTTTTAACACATTTCCAGGTAAATCTGAGCAGAGCTTTTGGGTTTGGACCTGTTTGGTTAATTTTTTTTTTGCTGTTCTTTCTCTGAGAATTCATGTTTGTCCTTTACACTCTTGTAAGAACATGGAATTGCTAGGGTTACTGTGGTGATTGAGCAATGACAATGAGAAGGCAAAAGAATTATGTCCTCCTCAACTTTTCAGAAGATGATCAAGTAAGGTTGGGACATGAGGCTTTTCCCTCACACTCGGTTTGGACTCAGGACTCCTGAATGTCCTGAGAGGCAGATGAATGAGTCTGGCCAATGTCTTTTAAGTGATGTTTCGAATGCTTCTTCCCAAATGTTCTGAACTTGTCATAATAGCTCTCAAGAGGCTGTCACTGGTACTGCTGGCTCTAGTTCAGTTGTCTTCTGGATGCTTACAAGGTTAAGTAGAAACTGTCTATACCAAGTCCTTAATATCCTACCCATGTATAATGGAAAGTCAAGGGTGTTTGTGTTAGGAAAGTTTTCAAAGTCTTAGTGAAACTTCTTTTAAATTTGGCAGCTAACTGTTTAGCCAGCAAATCTGTATGAGGAACCTGGAGAAGCAGAATAGGTTACCAGGGAGAGTGTGCTGGGATATGTGAACATAAAACTTCAGCTGGGAGCTGTACAACAGCGTTACTTGTACCTCACAGTTTCCACACCTTCAATTTGCAGTTTGTCCCTAGTGGAATATTCTAAAGACACTACTTAATATTGGGGAAAATAGGCAATCTGGAAAAATCAAGAAGTGGACAAATCTACCTATGTGTGTATTTCATGCCCATTTGCGATTTGCAGGACTGTCTCAGTCATTTGGAAATTCACGTATGACTGCTCAGCATGAATCGCTTCACCATTTAAGTGTGCTTGTACGCTGCAGCAGTCTTTGATCTGACATTCTAAAGGTGCTTTGAGGCTTAGGAGATTTGCATTTGATTGTTGGGAGTGATATCTGCTGTAGTCCATTTTTTGTGTGCTTACTTGTAGTCTTCTAGCAGTGCTATGTTGTATAAACCTTTGAAGTATTCTGTCATGGTACAGCCACAGGAAAACACTGGCTGGCCTTTTTATTCTCATTTTATTTTGCATTTTTAGAAAACATTATAGTCATGGTGCAGATAAAATTAGATTGTGTAACAAAGGATTGTGTAACAAATCCACTGGTGGTTCTCTGACAATGTAGCAGCAATAAGGGTGATTTAAATAGCTCACTTTTGCTTAAACTACTATTTTAGTTTCCCAACTTGCTCACTCACATAGTAATCTTTGGAAATGGTTGAAGTCACTCTCCTTTAGCCATCTGCTGTTTTCTTAGAGTACTGTATGTTTTGATTTGATGGGTTGTTCAGTGAAGGTAGTTCTTTTCTGGAGTGTTTTGTAAGCGTGGTGGAGTCCCCATCCCTGGAGGGCTTTAGAGGACATGCAGATGTGGTGCTGAGGGACATGGTTTAGTGGTGACTTGGCAGTGCTGGGTTAACAGTTGGACTTGATGATCTTAAAGGTCTTTTCCAACCAAAGTGATTCTATGATAAAAACTGATAATGCAAGCAGAAGATATTTTGACTATACATGCTCTGTTTTAATTTGGGAATTATTTGATAGAACTGAGTTTTAATCGTGAGGACTGGGCGCTTCAGTGCAGTTAGCATTTCCCGAGCCTCATCTCTGAAACTAGTGCTGTTGTGCCTTCCCTCAATTGGGCAACTGGAGCAGGGTGTTTCTAATATTGCCTGGGCTAGGGCAAGCATCATGTTGACATGTTACCAGGGCTGCAGTTTGGATGTTTGAATAACAAAGAACTAAATAGTAAACTACTTAATCCTTCATCTCTGTATTTTCTATCTAATGAGGTGCACAGTAAGTTTCCCTGTTGAAAAGGGATTCCCTACCCCAGCTTTTCTATGTACAGCGAACTTAGTGCACTATCCAGATGATAAAATTGCTTGCTATATGGAATGTCGTTCAAATAATGCACTCTACTGTAAGAAATATGAGACATAGACATAATTATGGAAGGAAAATACTCAGACAACCGAAAACTACTAACTGTAAGTGAAAGTGGAACGACTTTCACTCCTTACTGAACGCTCATATGACTCTGTTAACAGATACCACACATTTTAAACCATGAAAACTGGAGAGCAGGGAGGCCAATTTGTATTCCCTATAGTGCTTTTCTAGTCATTTGCTACTGTTGACTGAGTTCAGTTACAATCCCTCATCTCCCTCTATTTCCTGCCATTCAATTCTGTTATTTTAAATCATCTTGTAAATCACTGTACAGAGCAGGGTACTGATTTTATCATTTTGCACATCCTTAAGACATTAAGCCTGCTATCTTACAGGCGGATAGACAGCATCTTAGTTCAACAGACATGCTCTTCTTTTGTCTCCTCCAGGCAAGTATATTTGAGCGGAATTATGGAGTTAATAGAATCTCTTTTCCCTGACTATCTTACCTGTTCTCAGCTATCAGATGTGAATAGGAAGGAAACAGCTTTTACCAAACCTGTTTTTGATTTGTGGGGAGAATTCCTTTGCTTGTTACCCTGGACTCCTCAGCATAAGAAGCTAACCCAAACTTTGAAAAAGTGCATCAATTTTCTGTCAAGAACGTGGATGTTTCTTTGAGTTCACTCGTGGTCAATGTCTACCTCAGGGTGAATCTTCAGGTTCAAGTGCGGAGGGAGGAGAGGAGAATCTGTGTGGATAGTTTGATGATCTGTGTTCTCCAGTGGCTTAAATTACAAAAGACGACAAAGTTTATAACCTGGCTTTTGACAAACTTATTACATAAATGTAGTTCAAAATATGTCTTTATTATTGGAAAAGTAATGGATGCTTTAACCGTTCTGCTTGTCCAATAACTAGTGGGTTTTATTACAGGACCAATTATCGCTTTGGAATTTTTCTCAAGACATCATTTCTGTAGATCCGAATCTCTCCTCTTTGCTGCAGTAACTAATTTTGAAATCATAAGAATAGGGTGCTGTATTACAGAAGCATTAATATTCTAGTGCAAAATAAGAAACAATGTCTATTGGCCATAAAATAGACTATTTTGGTTAACAGGAGGCTTATTGCTTCATTTCAGAGAATAGGTCACGGTGATAAAAATCATGCTGATGCAGACAGATCACCTATCTTTCTCCAGTTTATTGACTGTGTGTGGCAGATGTCTAAACAGGTATGTTACATCATTCTTCAGAAGGTAACATTGTTCAGAGATTGCTGAATTAAAAACCAAGATCTTTATTAAAAAAAAAGTATTTGAAGAGGCCAGCACACCCCTCTGCTTTGACACTGTGGTCAAAAAGAGTGTATTTACTTGTAAACCGTTCTACTTTCAGAAACAGGGTAGAGAGATTGTATGTAAGCTGTAGTTACGTTGCTTAGGATGTGAGGCAAGTGTGGTGTGTCTTGGATATGGGCTTTTCAGAAACATGCTGAGAGATGTGACCCAGCAGAATGCTTTTACAGCTGTCTTAACAGGGTCTGCTGTTTCATCTCACGGTTTTGTGAAGCTGTCCCTTGAACTACAGGGACAAATCTTGTTTTGTCAAAGCTTGGAAATGAAGCCTGGGAGCTGTTGAGTGCTGTGATTTAAATGTGGTATTTTCAATAATAATGAAACAAAGAAGCAAACTTAGTCCATTTAGGGCCAAGGATTAGGAGTTAAACCCTTGTGTTCCTGTGTGGTGCTGCACTCTGAAGAGTGCACTAGGGATATCTTATCCTGTCTTGTTAGTAAAAATGTAACTGCTCTGTATTTTCTCCTTCTTTTTAGAAATTAAAGGCAGTTAGAACATTTTGAAAAGAGTTCTTTTCAGTGACTAGTTTGAGAAAGTTGGACCCCTCACATCATCTGAACACTTAACTCTGTTATAAAGTATATTAAAGTATTATCTTAATGATTTGTAGATGTAATCAGGCTTCCAAACGCCACCTTTAACCTCTTAACCAAGGCATGTGCATCTCTCCCTGCTTTTTGATGTAAAGAACAAATTTGTCTTTTCTGTTCTTAGTTTCCTACAGCCTTTGAATTCAACGAGCAGTTCTTGATCACAATCCTGGATCACTTGTACAGCTGCCGGTTTGGTACTTTCTTGTATAACAGTGAGTTCCTTAGAGAAAAAGAGGTTAGTCTCACTCTGATTGTTTAATTGTATTGCTGTCGTGATCCTAGATGCTGACAAAGTTTTGGTTGTGTTGTATTTGGTTATATTCCTTGTATGACAGTGGTCTTGAACTGGCTTTAATTTTGTTACAGAATAGTTGCATGGTAATTACTTGGTGTTGGTAGCATGAAGACTACGCAGACACTAAAGTACTTGTCAAACACTAATTCTGGAATATTTCTAATACAGTAACTTCTTATGCTTCTAAGTAAATCAGAAGTGTATTAATTTTAGAATGTAACCATGGCTTCTATGATGGATTTCCTGATTTTGTGCAAGTGTTTACTGTTCTTATTTCAATTTTATTTTAGAAAGTGACTGAGAAGACATTATCGTTATGGTCTTTGATAAACAGTGAAAAATCTAGATACACCAATCCTTTCTATACTAAAGAGCTAAATCGAGCGCTCTATCCAGTAGCCAGTATGCGTCATTTAGAGCTCTGGGTCAATTACTACATCAGGTGGAACCCAAGAATCCGGCAACAAGTAAGTGAATTCTCTGTAATGTATGAAATGCTTTTAGACTTCAGAAATAGGATTTTGTGTCATAACTGTCTTACAGAATAGTACCTGTAATCTGTCCAGATTTTTTATATTATATTTGTAAAGATGGAGAGAGAAAAGGTAAAAATGATTATTCAGTTATCTTTTTGGTTTTGGACTTGCTCAGCTCTTCTCAGAACACTGAGCTTATGTCACTGCTTAGTGTCAAGTCATCCTCAAGCTCTTTCTAGCCCCTATTCTTGGGAACAGGGTTAGGAGAGCATTTTTTAAGGGCATTTGATGCTACTGAAGGGTGAATGACAACGCTTAGAAATAGGGCTTCCTGATCCCTGAAGATTTAGGGCATTAGCATCACAAATGCAGAGAGTTGCATTTGCTTAGTCTTTTACAGATTAAGATGATCTATCTGGTTCTCTCTCTTTCAAAATCTCTATCTGTATTAATGGCTTATGGTAAGATTTTTTTTTTTAATGTAACTTTGATAACCCAACACTCTTTACACTGTGTAAATGTTGGATGAAAGCTGTTACTGAAAATTATACAAGTGGATCAGTCTGGAAGCCTAGAAAAGCTTTTCTCAAATTCAGTTCAGTTCTGTTTTTAATGTTTCATATACAGACACTCAATGTTTGTTACAGTTGTGCGAGAAATCTCAGCAATGTGGGATGTAAAGGTAGTGTACAGAGACTTAGTCATCCTTCTTAACAAGTTGTGGTGTTTTGAGTCAGAGAAGATAGAGGAGCAATGTCTTTGACAGAGCAGACTTCACAATCCAGCCCCTGGAATAAATCAGGAATTTTCAAGCCACACACTTCCTTTTCTGCAGCTGAGCCCTTGTATTATTTACAAGAGGCTGCAAGAAAGCCAGACAGTTTGCTGTGTTTTCTTAGAAGTATATTGCCAGTTTTAATTTGAAGTTCTAGGTTCGAAGCTTTTGTTGCTTGCTGTGGAAGATGAGGGCATTTTGAAAAAGGTGAATCCAAAGATTTCAAAAAGTGAAGCATTATAGGACATGCAAATTAGCTGTAAATCTGCTTAAAAGTGTGCTTTGCCATTATTCAGGCAAGGTTTTTGGCAAGAGTTTCTTATTAGAAATGCAAACCCATGGGATAATCATCTATGCTGCTGCTACTGGTCCCTCATTTTCACCATTTGTATGTCTAAAATGCAAGAAAGTGTTTGGTTTTTTTTGCTGCACATGAAACTTATGCTTCATTGTTACTTGAGCAACTGCATGGTGGACACATGGCCTGAATCAGTGCCATTACTTAGAAGCATCTTCTGCACCAGTCTTTAGTCTAATGAAGAGCCTGGTCTGTCTCTAGCAACATCATTAACGCTACATCTCTAATCATCTTAGTAACTACATTCAGTCATTGATCCAACTTCAGCTGCTTCGACACTCACTGCCATCCTCATCTGGGGTGTGTAGTGAGTGGTGCATGTCAGTGTGCTGGTTCAGCTGGTTTTGAACTGGTGAGGCATTCACATTTGCTCCTGAAACTGTACTGCTAATAGCTTTTAATTACAGACAGTTAATTGTGAAACAGCAGCAAATTCTTGACAGGTAGATACAGCTGAAGGTGACTGTAGGCTCTGTAGCTGCCTTGAATATCTGTAATAGTTCTTTTGTTTCATTACTGTTTCTGAAAAAGGAAGCGAAGATTAAAATGGAAAGAGTTAAGAAGCTTTTTCTGTGAGTAATCTCCTGAAAGCTATGGCAGTCGATTTTAAACACATCCAGGTTTACTTACAGAATTCACCAGTGAAGGTTTGCATTTATTTCACTTGTTTATTTACATAAAGCTGCAAATTTACTATTCAAAAATGAAGTAAATTTCATCAGCAAGGGAAGTTATTTAATCTGAAGACATGGATTTCATCTTAATCTGATCAGTGTAGCGAAGTCAGTCAGTCTGGCTAAACACTGTTCGTAGGGGAAAATGATGAGACATCTGACCCTGGAATCTAAAACCTTTTAATAAGTCAAGAAGATAAAAGGTATTCACAAGGACAAGGTATTCACACCTATCTTCCACAGTATTAGGTAATAAGAAAATAAAATCCATGTGCTCCAGGAAGTGCTGGCTGAGTTTACTGAGGTAGGAAGAAGTGGTTTGTGTAAAGATTCTGTTTGGGTGAGAACAATTGGAAGGCAGAGGGCTCTTGCATTACAGAAATAAGTATTTAGCTACAACTTGTTACATGTGTTGGAAACTACAAACACAGCGTAATGCCAGGAGAACACAGAGCAGCCAAACTGTGTACAAGGAGTTGGAGTGAAGCGATAAGACTAACATAGATCTCTTTCTAGCAGCCAAACCCCGTGGAGCAGCGTTACATGGAGCTCCTTGCGTTACGTGATGATTATATCAGGAGACTTGAAGAACTGCAGATCACAAACAATTCTAAGATATCCAATTCATCATCCTCATCGACATCTCCCTCACAAATGATGTCCCATGTGCAAACACATTTTTGAAGAAAATGTCGGCTTCATTCTACACTGTAATAGCAAGTGGTGCTTAACATAGATCTATAGCATAAAGAGGAGTATTTTAATGCCTTACATTAGATTGTCCTAACACACATTATTTTAGACTGTCTCTATCTGGGGAGGACTTCAGAACAAAACCAACTCTTCAATTACGTGCCTTTCTGAACCTGTGGACTGGGAACATTATTAATCAGCTTCTAGTTCTGGAGGGCTTTAAGAGCTATTTTGGAAAGTCTGGTACAATTGAAATTAAATTGATTTATTGTTTTCATAAGAATGTTTTAATTTATTACATTGTAGGTCATGTTCCTGTAAGGAAATTCATGCTCAGTCTCACACATCGTGAGTAAACACGTTAATGGCAATAGGAATATTCACATGGTGTAAGATTAGGTATGTGAGTATTCCTAACAGGAATATGTGTGTCGAGTTGATGAGGTAAAAATTAATTATATTGTAGGATTTCAGATATAAGTGCTGACATTTTCTGGTTACCTGAGAAATCCAGATTTTTGTTTTTTGAAATAAAAATATGGAAGCAAGTTCACTGACATGCTTCTAATTAAAAAGTTCAGATAGGCCAGTAGATATCAAAAGAAAAGAAAAATCCATTTTTTATTGTGAATTTTTTTTAATACTTTTTTTAAAACAAATGACAATTGTACTGGATTCTGAGCGGTCCTGTCTTGGCTAACTGTCGAGCACTAAAGTGTATTACAAATTATCACTGTTGGCAGTATTGGTTCTTCAGATTAATACAGACTAAAATGGTTCTAAAGAAGGTTTATATAATTAAAACAGAGCCACAGAGACATTGCTTAAATATCCAGCAACAGCCATAGTATTAGAGCTTGTGCTTGGCTTCTAAATGTGCCTGTTTAAAGGAGCTTTTATACCAAAGTAAGCAAAAAAAAAAAAATCAATTATGAATAGTGTCGAAAACTTGTACATTTATAGCTTACTGTTTAATTTAACTTTTGTTCAACAAACTTATTCTTGAATATTGGAGGGACTTCAGTATACAGAGATTTGCCTGTAGTGTGTGCACTCACAGTGAACCTTCCCGTGAAGTCTAGTTTCAAGCCTTCATTTCAGAGGCTTCTCGTAAACCCTTGATTTATTCCTTTCAGGTATTTTTTTAAAATAGTTGCAAGCATTTCTATGACAGCACAAACATTGCTAGTTGATGTTTAATTAAAATTTTGCATATTCTCAGAAGTTTAACGCTATTTGGGCAATCCAGGAAATACCGCAATTCAGAATCTGTAGAGGACTGTATTGAATATTGTTATTTTAAAGGAGATATTTTGATGCTTGAGGGTTCTGTCGTTGTAAATTATTGTACATGTGGTGAGTTTGGATCTGCAAGATGTAACAGGATTATATATAAATTAAGTTTTGTGTAAGTATATATAATATAGTTTATTAGAAATTCTACAAGTTTATAAAGTGTAAATATTTTGCATATGAAAATGAAATTTAAAGCTATACTTCCATAAAATAAGTCAAAGTATAGAGGACAGCTGAGTATTTTTAGAGCAGTATTTTTTCAAAGGAATAAATTTATACCGCCTCTTGATTGAATTCAGTATATACACTGAATTGCACTATTTTTTTCAGGGAAGCTCAGAGCATACGGCACGTGTGTTCTAAATACACACGATTTAAATGACTTTTTGTCCTCTAAATTTCATTCTCCTGTTAACGTTCTTCAGTATGTGTTTCCAAAACAACAACATTGCCCCAAAATCTTGACTTGTTAAGTCAGTAAGATGCATTTACATGAGGTAAAGGAGGACACGCATTGGTCCATGATATACTTTACATTTTGAAAGCTATGCATACTCTGGTATATTTGCCTTCTACTTGTGGTTTATAAAAGAAGCTATTTTTATTAGAATATTTAAAGTTTCTTTATTTGAGTTGAACGTACTGGTGACATCTTTGAGCACTGTAGGGAAGTTCAGAAAATCTAAGAGTTTTTACTGTATAAACACTACATGATAACCTATTGCATTTGGGGAAGTGTAATATAATGGAAAAGATCTTTTTGCACTTACATCATTACATCGAAATCATTCTTATTACTGGGTCAGTCCAATTTCAGTCTAACGTGGCTCTGTGCAGGCTTGGATTTTTTTCAAGTCAATACATGAGATACTTGTGTTAATTCTGTTTTTACATGGCAATATTAGGCAAACATAGGAGTGGTTTTAATCCCATACTTTCTGGGAAATACTACTTTAAAGTTGCGAATGTAGGCATACAGACTGACCCGTGTTAACAGAAAACTTCCCCTTTCCACAGAAAGGTGTGATGGGGGCTGCTGTTCTGCAGCACGCTCTCTGCACACACACCCAGGTCCCCTGGGCGCAGCTGCAGGGCAGCAGCTGACCCGTTGGCTGCGGTCGGTTCCCTGTTCTCCCTGTCACAGCCAAAAACCAACCTGGGACCTCTTTTGAGGTGGTGGATGAGAGTTCCAGGCGGAGTGCCTTTTCCAGGAGGGGTAAAACGGCAGGGCTGGGATGTGAACATCAACCGCTGTAACTGCCCAGTATCCAACATGAAATACCTGTCTCGGAATGCTATTTTAGTTTATTCCTTTCTGTACTCTTACTTCGGTGGACCCAAGAAGAGAACCTAGGTTTTGTGCTGGGCTTCAGTTACTTGTTTAGAAAGTTTATTTGTTGAATGCCTGCTTACTTTGCTTATGCCTTATCCCTCCCAGCATCACTGTTATACCCTAGGAATGAGTTGCGTACTACCTCTTGTGATGTATTTTTAAACTGCCTTGAGTTCAGTTTTTTTGTCTTACAGTAAGCATTTTGTGTCATGCTTGAGAAAACAGGTTTTTATAACTGACCAGGCCTCTCCTCCTGTCTCCTTGCTGCTCCTTAAAGAACAGCCTCGGCTGCCCTCGTTGGCCCCAGCGGGACTGCTCTGGAGCTGGGTTTACTGGTCAAGCGATTTTGGGGCAAGGAAAGGGGAGAGCTTATCGTTCACCTGCCATGTATGTGTGTGATGGGGGGGAAATAAAGATGTTTTAAACCCTTTGCCTCCGAGAGACGGTTTAATGGCACGCTGGAAGCGTCTGCACGTTTTCTGACAGCTGCTGCTGCTGGTCCATGTCTGCGCAGCGCCGAGGGGCTGCTCGTAGGCCCTTCCCGCCCCTCGGCTCCCGGCCGGGCCGCGCAGAGGCCGGTGCGCGCTGCCGGCCCTTCCCCCGCCGCACGGGGCCGCTGCCCGCCCCCGCGGCGGCGCGGAGGCCTGTGGGTAAGCCCCGCCGCCAGGTGACAGCTCTCGGCCGCCGCCGGGGCCCCAGCGGGCCGGGCTGAGGCGGCAGAGCCGGGCCGGACCGGACGGGGGAGGCGCCGCGGAGGTGGAGTCCGCCATCCCGGGGCGCAGCGAGTGCCGCTGGCGGTCGGAAACATGGAGCGGGCGGCGGCAGCGACTGGGCCGGTGGTGGAGGGCGGCGGCGTGAGCCGGAGAGCCGTGCGGGCGGTGGGACCTGCGGCGGCAGGGGCAGCGTCGCGGCAGGCCAGCACGGAGACGCTGGACAGGTGAGCGGAGCCGGCGGCGAAGAGCGGGAGGGGGGGCTCCGCTTCCCGCGCTCGGCGGAGGCGCCGCGGCCTGTCCTCCCCGCGGGGCTGCGCGCCGCTCGGCCCGCGCCTCCGCGGAGCGCGATCCCCCGGCTTTGGGGCGGCCTCCCCGCCGCCGCTTTGCGCCCGGAAACTGGCGTGGAGACGGAGGCGGCGCCGCCGGCGGGTGCCGCGGCGCGGATCTGGCCAGCCCCTCGGCTGAAATCTAGGGGGTTATTTTTGTGTAACCGCCCAGGCTAACGGCAGATTTTCCTCGGCGAGGGAACTGGCTGTTGTCAAAGTTTCCTGCTTGCGGTTCTGTGTTTTTCGTCATTAACGTCATCGGTTTTGTGAAAGGCTAAGGCTGAGGCTGCCTGCAGGATTTTGGCCCGCGGTTTTTGGGGCAGTGCATAGCTTCCAGGCTCCGCAAACTTAAGTAAGACCATTCTCAGATTTTAAGTCTCTTCCCGATTTGTTTTCTCCCGTAAGTGTGTATTTCATCTGCAGAGGTGTGACTGACCCAGAGCGGAGCTGTGTGTCAGTCCGTCTGCACGTGTGTGCGATGGTTTGTGTCTCGGTGGCAGGTGCTCGGCTGGCGGCAGGTGAGCAGGGTTTCACCAGCGTGGGTACGGAGGAGCTGGACGCCGGCGTTAATGCATCTTGTTTGGTAGACGCTGGTAGAGTAATTCCTTCCTCTGGAGGTTTCCAGCTGGTGGCAAACTTCAGAGCTGAATTTAAAAATCCTTAAACAAGGAGTAGAAACTAAAGGAAATTTCACCCAGATGAAAAAGGGAAAAAGGCAGTGTTTAAAAATCAGTGCCAGGTTCCAATCTCCATATTCTCTCTTTCTTCTGTTAGGAGAAACCTGTTTATATTGTTCTAGTGAAGGTGGAAATCAAATGTCTCTTTTCTATCACCAAAACTTACAACTTTGTATTTCTTATTAATGCACTTTCTTATCTCAAATTTCATCTTTCTTCTCCTAATCTTGTTCTGTGCTGGTAAAGTTATAATGTCCATTTGTTGTATAATTTACTGATTTGCCAGGGTGGTTGTACCAGGCTACGCTGATGTGCATGATCTGAGATGAGGCAGCCTGAAGAGACGTGGACTAGTATGAGTCCCGTTTGACAGATGGTGATAAGTGCTATTGGTATGATCAGCATGCTGTGGTACGCTGATATATCCCGAGACACTGATCGGAGGAGATGGGCCTGCATTCACATTCCTTTTCCTGTTGCTATTGACTTTGTTGATGTAGTGATTCCTGGAGAAGATAAGTCATAGAAAAATAAATTCTCTTGTTAATTAACAAGAACATGCTTATTTGGAAACAAAGTTAGGCAAACCCTAAAGAGATGCACTAGAAATTAAGAGCTGTGAGAGAAGGAGAAATAAAAGAGATCAGAAAAGGATTACTGTAGGGTTTTGCTAGTGCACCCTTTTTCTAAACTGATGTGAGAAGTTTCTCTAAGTGAATCTGGACTCGAGTTCAGCGCTAACCTGAGAGTTATCTTTGTTGTTCAAGCAGGAATGTCATAGATGTGTTTGATTTGCAAAACAATGTTTTGTGATCTAGCACTGTGTAGAATTGTGCAGGTGGGGAGAAAGCTACTCAAGTTCTTCAGAGAAGTTGTGAAAGAGCTTTCATTGTCGGTGTGAAAGTATGAAGTTGTTTCATGTGTCTTCTCCTTGTATCTACCTATCCTGATAGAGTTAATGTAAGAAAAGGCCTCTAGTTAAGTAGTTGGTCAGCTTACGCCATCATCCCACCCTCTTAATGGCCAGGTTGTGTTGCACCTGTCGGGTGCTGGGTCTGTAGTTACTTCAGTGTCACGCGATACTCACAGAATCCAAAGGTAGTTTATGAATGAATTCTAAAAACTACACTTATCCTTCTGTGTTTGACTTCCGAATAAGAGTTAAATCTGTAGGAGAACCCGACTAAACCGTTTGATGAAATGGCAATTATCTAAGGCATCAGCAGAGGCAGCTGTGGCGCTCGCGGAACAGTTCCCTCTGACATTCCCAGTTTCTCATCAGATACTGGTATGTTTTGAAGCATCCCTAGTGCCCTGCAGAGTGGCTGGCAACAAACTGGAATAGCTTCTCCCTCTCAATAGCTACGTGATTTGTAAGAGCGCTAGTTCAGGAGACTGTTCTCAAAAGGCTTCATCTGAGCTTTGGTGCAATTCTGCTGTTCAGATGCTGTGTCTGAAGGGTTCTTATGAACACCCCACACAGCAGAATTCCTCGCTGTGGCATGGGAAGGTTTGTCCGGAAGATTACTCAGTGATTGTTTTATGAATAGGAAAAAAATATGGGTAACTAGAAGTTACTCTTTAGAGAACATCTATTTTCTACATTTAATAGTGGAATACAACATATGGAATATATGGAATACAACACTAGCGTAGTTTAAATTTTTAAATACTAACGTAGAGCAGTTTTGAGGATTTACTGAATAATCAGGAAATAATAATAAGGAAAGTATAAGGAATTTCCTATTACTTGACCAGATTCATTCCTTGGATGGCTTTAAGAAAAAAGTGTGTGAATGATGAAAAAAATTACGCTGGGTAAGGAAATGCACATTTTTATAAGTTCCTAGGACCCCAGCCTCACTTTTAACCTGGTGACAGCTCTACATTGCTGATACGATCTAGGAAAATCCTTTTCCCTAAGTGAAATAGTTACATTCTGCCCACAAGCAAGCTAATTTTTTAGATGTTGGTGATCATTTATGGCCTTGTTTTCTGGGTGGGATCAGTAGCTCTGCTATTCTCAATATACGTTTTGAATTGCTGCTGAATAATTTGAAATGTTCTGATTTTGTAGCCCAACTGGATCCCATGTGGAATGGTGTAAACAGCTGATAGCGGCAACCATTTCTAGTCAGATTTCGGGCTCTGTCCCATCAGAAGGTGTGTCCAGAGACTACAGGGTAAGTGGCTTGAGCAATGCATTGATTTGTTTAAGATAAAAGAGTGAATGATCAGGAAAGCCCTTGCTGCCTTGATTATCAGGTGGTAAGTGCTTAAGTGGTTGCTGGGTGTTTCAAAACTAGAAACATTTCATTATGCATAGGAGTCTTTTGAATCTGCTTTGTGGTTTCCTCCACAGTTGGAATAGTGGCGTTGAAGTCTGCAGAACAAAAATTAAGGGAGAGGTGAAAGGAAAATTAAAAGTCAATGTTTTGAATAAAATGCCAAAAGTGAGTTCTCTTCTTTTGATTACTGCCTAAAAATTTGGGTAAAGTAGATTAATAGTTACAGGTTGACATTGTTTTTAGTGTGTCATTCAGAGTACAGAACCGAGCTCTCCAGATTTCACAAAAGATAAATGCACATGTCTTTGTTACCCTGCAAAGAACTTAAACGGCTGTCATTTTTCATGGGGTTTCACTGGAGACAGATAATTTAACATCAACCAACCATCTTTTTCATGCCCTCCCAGCAACATTTTTGTCACTAAGGTAACGACTGCACAGCATGGTTTACCGGATAGGTTCTATTGCCCTTCTTTACCGCTGTTCTTTCATGCTGGTTTGCCATTTCCTATCTGCACCCAGCCAACTGCGCTATCCAAAGTGGGGCGTATGCCGTTTTCCTTCTCAAAAACTGACGAAAGTCAGCTGTGTTTCAGGTCCCTTTAAGAAACCGAGGCTGCTGCTGTCTAGATCCTTTTTTCTTCCTAGATTGGAACCAGTTTTATGGTTTCATGCAAAATGACCAAATGAAGATTTTATCTCTTTTTTTGTCTTTAACTAGATTTTGAATTATTTTCTAATATGCTCTTTGATTAGAAAGTTTGTTGTCCAGAAGCAGCGTATTTCAGATGCTGTGACAGCAGGTCAGATATGGCCCAAGCCTGAAGATGAATCCACAAAAAGTTTTTGGCCTTAGTCTGCTTAAAAATTCACCTCAAGAGTTCCACACCATTGGCACAGTCAGCAACTTATACTTGTAAAAAAGCATGGATCTTCCATACTCTGGCAGCTGAATTGCAAATGCTTCCTTCAGGTCAAGGCCAACATCTGTGATAAAACGTTGTGGGAAATCTTGCATTACAGCTGCCGGTGCTGTGTTTGCCCTGTAGATCAAGGACTTCATTTTAGTAAAATCCAAGTGTGTACACTTGGAGTTAGAATGCATTCCTCTGGAATAAAGAGCACTTCTTAATTCTAAATAACAACCTCCTCTATTGCAAACTTCTCTTGGTTATTATTTAACAAGAGTAAGTCTTTTAAGACCTTATTCAAATTCTACTTCATTCTCTGTTTCTTAGAAATAAAAGAAATAAATTTAATCCTGGTGGTATTCAGAATTTTTGTGTATTAATTTTATCTGGCATCATTGCATAGCTGTGATTTGAAATCCCGTATTTGTGTGTAACATCATGGGATTTTTTATCCTAGAAGATCTTTAGTTACGTTCAGGACCTGTATCTTGTGGTGTCTGTGCTTTAGGAAAGGGTTTCCTTTGCACCAAGCTTCTGCAGAAGTTCAGTGGTGCCATTAAGTTGCTTAGTCAGGACCACTAAGAGATTGGGTTTATTCACTATCACTATGGAATTCACATGTGAAAAAATAATGCCCATTTATAATGCAGTTTTCCTTTGAGACATCTTTCCCTTTTGATGCTCGCTGACCAATTTTCTGGGTCTTGGTTACCTTCGGTTACCTTGAATTACTGCATTTAGAGATTATTGTACACCACTCAGAAACTTCAGGTAGGGCCAGATGTGTGTGTGCGCTTCTGGAACTGGTCAGGCAGTTCTGTTCCTTTCTGCTGGATTTACCAGGAACTCACTGCTTTATTCTTTCTTTCATCTTTTTTTTAATCTTTCAATCAGTATTTTTGCAAAAGCAGGTAAATGTATTGAATCTGGTATCTCACGGTGTTACTCAGTGTAACTTACATTACCAGAATGTAATTTAGGTGAGGGGGGAATCAGATGGAAGCAAACGGACTGCAAATGAAATCGTCAGAACTGGAGAGCGCTGGGCAAGCTCTTGCTTGCTTAAACCCTACAGCAACAAGACCTCACTCTGGGTTTGAGCTCTGCTCTGTGTCTCTTCTCTGACATACGCTGTGCCTGGAGAGTATTCTTGAAGGAGGGGTTCATATAAATGAAAATTGCTTAGACTGTAGTAGCTGAATAAGAATACTGAATTCCGTAGCTGAATAAGAATATCAGAAATAAGTTGGGAAGAGTTGTCGCTCTCCTTGTTTTGCCGTTTGAATCGCAAAGTGGTGGTTACACTTCATGGCTGTTACTGCAGGCTTATTGTCTTCCACCCAGAAGGATTACCAGGCTCTTTCTTCTCTTTTCACAATAGCACATTGTGGCCGGATAAAAGGGTGATGAGGAACGAAGTTCTGGCATCTGTTCCGTTACTAAAATGAAGTGACTAGGTTGTTTTTAGAGCAAAAAAAATTCTGCAAATGAGAGCTACTAGATCTGCATAGTTTTGCTCTTTCAAAATCCATCTATAATTAAAATGTTTGGGAGTTCTTCTGAAAATCTGATGAAGTAAGATATAATATCTTTAACATATCAAACCTGTGTGTTTTGTTGGATAACGTTTTATATTTTAACTAACAGGTGTACAGGAGGCCTGTTATTCGGGTAAGATCACCTTTGGCTAGCAGTGAAACGGCCTCCTACCTGTTTGTCTTTCGTGCTGTGTGAGATCTTGGTGTGTTGAGCATTCTTCTTTACTTCATTAATGGTGTTTATGAACCAGTCAGGCCATTTTGCTATGCAGTGCAGCAGCTTCTTTGCCATAGAAGTGCTTTATATACATTACAATGTTTTCGTGAGCAATAAAAGTCAGTGTGTAAGAGAGCAGTATTTTTAAATTATGTTATGAATGTGCAGTACTAACTTCAGTTTTATTACATTAATTTTGACAAAATGGATGCCTGCAACTGAGGCTTACGTGCTGTGGACTACAGAGTACTGTATTAGCAGCTCTAATGTGTTATCTGTACTAAAGAATACTAGTGGTAAAAGCATTACGGCTTTGTCTGTCCTATTTAAATAAGATGCCAATTCATGCTTGCCTTTGGACATTTTTTACTTTAATTGTGACCGTCCTGTAGAAGGATTGGAAGTTAGGTTTGAAGTTAAGACGCTAGTGCAATGACCTGCATCTTTTTAATGATCATTTTGAGACTAGGTCTTGCCCATTGTTCATCGGAGATATAAAAAGGGCTTGCCTTGTGTTCTTGGCCCTCTCTCTTGGTAACGTTTATGGAGTTGAGAAATGATCTGGACAGTGTTCTGACATTGTTCATGAAATGTGCCTAACACTTTTATTCAAACAAAGACCTCTTGTTCAGTCTCAAACCAAGAGATGAAGGCTGAATGATTTCTTTTTCTCATCCGTTGCTTACATATGTGAAAATGATGTGTTTAGTCCAGTCATACAAATTCACAAGTTGATCTTTTTTTGAATAGCTCTTGAAATAATTAGCATGAGTTAGGTAACAAAAATTGCTTGTTTCTGTTCAGTTTTTCATAGGTCTTTGTAAAGGCTTTGGTCTTTGAATGATCTGCTGTGCTTCTCTCGCTTTCATTTATTTAAAAGCTTTTGGTGTGTTCGTTGGTTTTCCTGGTTTTCTTCCAGAGATCACAATATCTACTTTGCTTTAATTTCAGAAACATTTTTATGGTCTGAAATTTAAGTCTATTTAACAGAATTCCACCAATACAGAAGTGTTAGGAGTCCTTTATAATGTGAAATCCTTCTTCTTAAGTTTTCCTTTTTTGAGGGTCCTGTAGAAATACTGTAAAAAGAAAAACTGATGTTAGCAAACATTTGTAAATTTAAACTGAAGCTGGTTTTGCAGTCTGTCAAGTGAGAAGTTCTTTGCATGTGAACTGGGAATAATAGACTGTCGTGAACACAACTTCTCTCCGGTTCATGAAGAAAAAAGGTGGAAGAACAATTTTGGCTGAACATCCTAAAACAATTACTTCATATGACCCTGTGACATTTGTGCTTCTCTCTGGAGTACCTTGGGACCTTATGTTTATTAAAGAGATTTAATTAACATTCAGGATTTTCTGCCAATATGACGCAAAAATAAATTAACATGAAAATGTGAATTGTTTCCATATTTGGCTGTGAGGAGTTATTTTAGGTTCTGTAAAGTTACTGACTAGGTTTCCGGCAACAACACAGAAGTTGCTGGAAAAATATGTGAAACCATAAAACCAAAAGTTCAATTAAAACATGTTGTACACAGTACAGTATTTTTTACATTGTCTAGATACTTCTACTTGACGTTGGCCTACTTTTCCGTTGAAAGATTTGCATGAATTTTCCCCTAACGCTGCCATTGCAAGCTGTACTCAACTTCTCCTGTCGATAAGCATGTGCCGTACTTTGAAAACATTTTCTCCACTGTAAGGTTGTTTGTCTTAAAAAGACAGTACATACTTTTATGTTCTTATCTGCCAGCACGGACTCTTTTGCGAAAAAGGGAGTACAATTTCCATTTTGTGTTGTGCCAAATAACATTAAAAGGACAATGCAATAGCTTTGGGTTCCTCTCTGTGGAAAGTAGTTTGTGCCAGGAGTGGAAGATTTTGAATAGCTCAACTGGAGTTAAAGTATATGCTGTCTTTTTAAGGAAAGAAAAAAAAAAAAAAAGGGAAAACAGAAAAAGAAAAGATTCTGTCCTTTTACCTGTTGTCTGCATGTTTTTTCCTGTTACTTCTCTCTTGCCCTACTGCTGCCTCATGCAATGCAGGAGATTCAGGATGGACACAATGGCTATCATTCTGAAGCAGAACCTGATCAGGTGGCAAGTTTTACTCATCTTTCATTCATTAACTGTGTAGCAAGGCACTATATGTTAATACTTGTACAGAACATACACATCTCCTATTTCTCATGCAAGAGAATCCATAGAAAATACTCTGTGTGTTAAGTGGTTGTGTGCTAGGTAGGGTTTTCATGTAGTGTCATGCAGTCTAAACTGTAATACTGCACATCAGGCCTGATCTGACAGAGCACATCTGTCCTTCTAGGTTTGTATGTGTCGGCTAATTCTCTACACATTGTCTTTTGTGATTATGTGCTGAATATTAAATTCTCTTAGTTTTCAAGAAAATCTGAAGGCAGAGATCAATTTAATAAATAATTTCTAAAGATATTTAATGAGGGCTTGGCTTAGTTTTTTTTGGAGGCAGATAGATCGATCCTACCAATTATTTGTATGTGGATCAGAGCTGTAATACAAGGGAGGAGTTATTTCTTTACTGTAACACAGCCCATTAGATTTATTCTCACTTCAGGATGTAAAAAATTCAAACCTTAATATCTCATCATGTTGACCTGAGAGAGATCTCTCTCTCACGTGGTCCCTAAAAGTCCCACAAACCCTTTTAATTAAATTCTTTTGTATGTTGTAAATCTGAACACATCAATGAAAGACTCAGAGGATCAATCTTAAATCATTCAGGAGTGAAGCCGTTTACCTAAATGAAAATTTATTGAACTAGCCCTTATTTTAAAATCGCTAATTTTTCTTCTACATCTCACTATTACTTCATTCTTAATCTGACCTTCTGGATCCAAAATTCCTGTAATGGACCTATTCCATAACCTGTGGCACTCTTGAGTAGGGTATTGATTGAAATAGAGCATCATGGGGTGCTTCTGACTTCTTGCTATCAAAAATAACAAAGTTAAAATGTTAAATAAAGCAAGCTTCTGCCATATAATTCTCTTAGATGAAAATACTCAAATATTAAAAACGTGACATTAAGAATTAAGAAAAATTTTATGAGCTTTAAAATGTTCTCAGGTAGCTAAAATACCCAAAATAATACCTGCATTTAGCAAAAGACTTAACAAATTATTAATTACAAATTCAGGCTGATCTTAATGTTCATGTTTTTATATGCTTTATGTTGCTAGCATGTGAAACTAATTCTTGCATAAATGCTTTATTACTAATACGCTACTAACATGTATGTCTATGTAATATTTATAATACTGCATTTTGTGTTTCGTTTTTGTTTTTTTTTTACCATGGTACTGTTTATTACAGTTGTGCCTTGTAAAAAGAGATGCACTTCTTGTGTTCCAGTAATCTGGTAGTAAAAGCACTTTGCATCAAAATATATCGATGTAGTACAGATGGAAAGTAAGATTTACTGGTGGTTTTGGATTTCTGCCAGGCACTGCGGGATGGAAACAAACTAGCACAGATGGAAGAGGCTCCACTTTTTCCTGGAGAATCAATCAAAGTGATTGGTGAGCGTACTATTGAGTACTACACTGAATACTATTAAATCGCTGGTTTCTTTTAAAACACAATATTACTTTCTTTTGACTTTTGTGATTTTAATTTAATGCCACTTTAGCTTAGCTGATTTGATGCGGATTTCTTTTCGTTGTCTTTTAAATCCAAATGTAGGAAGGAGAAATCAGTTCCAGAGGATGACTTACTCCATATAGATAAATTTTTTTTTTTCAAGGGTTAGTTTGTTCCATATACGTGTACAGGTTGTATTTCTGCTTGGGGATGCCAAGGATACTTCACAGATTCAAAAGCTTCAAAGTTGTGATAGCAAAGAAGGTGAAGTTACAGAAAACTTAGTTTCCAGTTCTTAATGAGATTTATTTCACTTTGGCCCGTGACAGCAAGCTCTGCGTTAGCAGTACGGTTCTTGGCTAGAAAAGAGCTCATTCAAATACAAGTGAAAATGGAGATATGGGCACATAACTGAATTATTTGGAGGTCAGTTGTGTACACGTCAGTACTCACCCATTTGGATGCTCTCTTTCTTAGGTGAGGGTGGGTGCTTTACACCTCAGGGCAGGGACTGGAGCCACCCGCAGCTGAGAATACCAACAGGGTGCTTTGTTAGCTGCCTGCCCTTACTGCAGCCCGTGCTGGCTGAGCCCAGTGTCAGCTGCTCAGCAGTTGCTGAGCAGCAGTGGGTCTGAGGAATCAGATTGTTTTCATTGTTGAGAATAAAGACAGCTCTTCCAGACCTGACAGCATCTGAAGAGTAGGCTTTCCTGGATAGGTCAAGCATCAAAATCTTATGGAACTGCAAAAATCTTGCTATTTTTAAATGGAAATATATTGTTATGGCACAAATGTCTGTAATAGTAAAACAAAGCTTTAATTGGTCTGTTTTCCAGCTAAAGATGTTATGTATATCTGTCCATTCATGGGAGCAGTCAGTGGTACACTAACAGTGACGGACTTCAGACTGTATATCAAAAGTGTTGAAAGGGTAAGACCTCGCTCTCTGTCTGCATATTGTTTCAGGTAGGAATGTTGCTGAAGTATGTTTCAGAAAGCAACAAATTTGGTGTAAGTGAAGTATCATGTTCCACAGCAGTCTATTACGTAGGAATTATAGTTGACTCTGATGAAGCATACATGAATGCTGTTAGTTTGTATTCCTCCTAATGTACAAAATTAATTGGATTTATATACGAATTTCAGGATCCACCTTTTGTTGTGGATGTTCCCCTTGGAGTCATAAGTAGAGTTGAAAAAATTGGAGTACAGAGCCACGGAGACAACTCGTGTGGTATAGAAATAGTTTGCAAGGTATGGCACGGTGGAGATTTATTCATATTAAAGTATTTTCATTTCATTTTTCTTTAAGAGGAATCTGCATGCACATGTGCTGTTTTTCTGTCTGATCAGTTCCCTGTACTTGAACCCTGCTTCACTTAAATAACGTATTTCAATTCCTCTTATGATACTTGCAGTCTTAAACACTTCTGCCTTTTGTCTCAAGAGTGAATTCAAAGGAAAAGTGGCTATTTTTATATCTAGCAACTCTAATGATGATCCCAGTCACCTGACAGGAACACTTACAGAACCGTGTTCTAATGTGGGCTAGATGATGTCAGTGACTTCCTGCTACGTATTTGCCTTCCTTCAATCACATCTGTTATAACTGCTTTTAAAATTTTTAAATTTATCATGGAGTAAAAGAGTGTAACTTATTTTTGACAGGATATGAGAAATTTGCGGCTGGCCTATAAGCAGGAAGAGCAGAACAGGTTGGAGATTTTTGAAAACCTTGTAACACGTGCATTTCCTGTTTCGAATGGGCTGGTGAGTCTTAGCGCACAGAGAAGGTGTCACTGGCTCTTCTCTTTCTGAAGATACAAGGGCTGTATAACAAACATCGAAACGTTGATGCATAAAAACTGTTACAGAGCAGACAAGCTACTCTGACCCTGTTTCTTTTTTGCATTAATTCATAAAACGTTATGCTATGCCCTGCTGTTGCTGAAGTTAGTTAATTTGTACATAACCCTTGAGATCTAGATTTGCCTAATGTCACTGATTAAAAATATGTATGTATTGACTCTTTACTTTCCACAGTAAATAGTTCAGTCTCGAAGTTCTGGCTGAAACAACAAATAGGTACAATTAGTCTTATTATTAGTGAGCTGCAGAATTATGTGTCATTTGCTTATATGGGTAAGGAACTGATGGGGAGGTGGGAGACCAGTTTCCTCATCCTGGTTTTGCCATTGATGTGTTGTATGATTACAGGCAAGTAACTTCAGCTCTCTCTGACTGTTTCCTATCTTGATGTAGTTCATTATATAGCACGTACTTTAAAAAGGAAAATGTCTTCCATTTTCTTTCTACCACAGTGTTGTCCAGTCTTGACTGAAGGTGTATGTCTGCTGTTAAGAGTTTTAGAAGCCTTACATTTGAAATACTAGAATGTTCACTGTTCTGGAGCTCATTGTGTGTACAGCCCTTCAGACAGTACTTTATGTCTTTGCTTTGTTGTCTTTAGCCTCTTTTTGCATTCAGCTATAAGGAAAAGTTTGCTGTTAATGGCTGGAAAGTGTATGATCCAATGGCAGAATATAAGAGGCAGGTAAGTTATATAAGTACTTGGTGTATTTTTTTTTTTTCCCTCCATCTCCCTCAGAGACATTTAAACAAGAAAAAAATATTAAAGAAAACTCAAATTTTTCAGCTCTAGCTACATACAGAGACTGTCTAGATCTTATGTTTAGATAATAAAATGCAAGTGGCCTGACTTTGAGAGTGTTGAGCACCTGGTAAAGTTGATGGAGTAACAAGTGTTGTGTCTTGGTCTGTCTTAACATGCATTCTTAAGTCCACATTGTCCAAGGGCTGTTTCTAGAAAATATGGGCTTTATAAAAATTTGGTTTTGAATAAGCAGTGTTAAACAGAAGAGTAACTGTAGCTTGTCATTGTAAATCTACAGCTTCCTAGTTGCAAAAGTGTTTTCATTTCACTATATGATCACTTTTTACTTGAGGTGCAGCCTATTGAAATGGTTATTTGGCAAATCAGTTTTAAAAATAATAGGTAGGAAAGTCTTTCAGTGTTTTGGTTCAATATGAAGAGCTCATGTTTATGGTGTATTTAAAAGAAAAATGTGTACACACTTTTTTTAAAAAAAGTACATGGCATATAAAAATTTTCATTACCCCAAACTCAGATATGTAAAGGTCTAACTTGAAAAATACAAAAAATATTTTGCTTTCATACAGGGTTTGCCCAATGAGAGTTGGAAAATATCCAAAATTAACAGCACCTATGAGCTTTGTGATACATACCCAGCTATTCTTGTTGTGCCAACCAGTGTGAAGGATGATGACCTCTCGAAAGTGGCAGCGTTTAGAGCAAAAGGCAGAGTTCCAGTAAGTGAAACTTTTACAAGGAGATATAGGTGCTCTACACATTTCTAGCTTATAAGACATTATCAGAGTTCTTTTAGGTTGGTTTTTTTTAAATAACAGTGGGCTACCTTCCTTCTTGAAAGGAAGTGAGGGGCAAGGGAAGAAGAATTAGGCTTGATGGGTTTAGAACGGATGAGAGCACCTCAAATGTGAGCCTAATTGGTTGGTTATTGTACCATGCTCGAACTTTTGGTTTGGAATTAACAGTTCTGAGACACAAAGGTATCTGATGGTAATTCACATATTAGCTTGTGTTCTAATTTGGAGTGGAATGTAACAGCCACAGCGGTTTTCTTGAGAATAGGCAAGTTTTGCAGGTAGCGTAAGAACCCCTTTAAATACGTTAGGTGGTGGCAGTTCTCATGCTATAGATCTGCTTAGCAAGGTAGTGTACACATGGAAACAGTTTTTCTTCCTCCATTATTCTTTTTTTTCCTAATTAGTTAAGATGCAGTAGCAGGCTTAGTTTTCATTAGAAGTAAAAGCTGAGATGTTTAGAATCACTTTGTATTTCAAGCTCAGATTTGGGATGAGCAGTGCTAGTGTGCTGTCAATATGGTTTTGCTTCAGCTTGTCCTTAAATTTGCATTTGTTGATTTGCCAGGAAATAATGCTGTGAGGGCGGTGCGATTGTCTAATTGCACTCTGCACTGCTGCTTCTCTAGTAGTAAACTAAATTTTCTTTAATTTCAGGTGCTATCCTGGATTCATCCTGAGAGCCAAGCAACGATAACACGATGCAGCCAGCCATCAGTAGGCCCAAATGATAAGCGTTGCAAAGAAGATGAGAAGTATTTGCAGACGATAATGGATGCCAATGCTCAGTCACATAAACTTATTATCTTTGATGCCAGACAGAATAGTGTTGCAGATACAAACAAGGTAGGTTGGTATCAGAACTGGTATTGATAGTTCTGGCTCTGTTATGAGGCTGAAGATCAAGTAAGAGATGAGAATGAGGAGATCTTGATGTTGAAAAGAAATAAAAAAGGATCTCTAAAGAGGGCATGGGAAGGCAGGTAAGTTGCTTGTAGCATTTTGGAAAGGTCGGCAGGAATTGAAGGCAGCATGAAGACATAGCTGAGAAATGATGCAGTAAAGCCCCCAGAAGACCCAAGGTTGCAGGAGTAAAAAGGGGAAGGTATACGGATGTATTATCAAATGTAGTCTATTACAATTAGATTTTCTGTCACCTAAAAAAAATACCCTAGTGCTTCTTAGAAAAACAATACATTGTTAGTGCTAAAATAATCCTTTCCATCAGAAAATGCGAAAGCCTGACTAAAATAACGCTCTCAACCTTACACTGAAGTCCTGTACATGTTCTTTTCTTTGTCTGTTTTTGCTTTTTGAATGACAGGCGAAAGGTGGAGGATATGAAAGTGAAAGTGCCTACCCAAATGCAGAGCTGGTCTTTCTGGAAATTCATAATATACACGTAATGAGAGAATCCCTGCGCAAACTTAAAGAAATAGTTTATCCTACTATTGATGAGACTCGGTGGTTATCAAATGTGGACTCTACACATTGGCTGGAATACATAAGGGTAAAATACTTCTGATTTGAAAAATTGGATTTTTTTTTTTTAAACTGTGTTTTTAACTTGCATTTCTGAAAATATTACTATATGTCTAGAATTAAACCTGTTGCTTTGATAGGATAATCTTGTAAAAATGCTTTATTTTGACATGGTCACTTAGAACAGAGCATTTTAAGCATGCCATACTAACTTTGTATTTCCAGTTTTCTGTATTGGTAGGTAATGAGTTAACTCCTGATAGCATCCAATTTAGTGTTGGACAGTGTTTTATTTTCTTGAGAGGGAATGTTTGTGAGCAGTCCAGCCCAGGGTTATCCCTGCCTTTTGGAAGAATGCCCTGGGAACTTCAGATCGTATTTGAACAACCGCCAAAAGGACTTGAGTGTAAATTCTGAGTCTTTCTCATCCTTCAATGCAATGTTAGTGTCCATGTGTCGGGCACCTCCATTTTCATGGGCTGTTTATAGTCACTGCTCTACTTGGTTATAATCTGCTCTATTATTTAACATAACATTAAAATCAGTCACTGCCATACTCAGGTTTACAGTCTCACTAACCCCTGATACGCTTTTAGAATAGGTTATTTCATTACCACATTCACTCCCCTGTTTATGATGAATATGGCTGGAGTGGAATTTGGTTTATTAACAGCTGGCTCAAATGTCACTCATGCAAAACATGTTTGGGATTGTTCGTTAGTTTTACTTTTCTGTTAACTAGTGCTTGCTGTCTGCTGCAAGAGAACCAGTAGAGGGAGCAAACGCTTAAATTACAAATTAAACCTAATGATCTTTTGGGAGCAGTTTAATTTTCTTGTTCTCTTAAAATTTGACTATATCAAACAGCTTTGGGAATCTTGAGTATCTGGAAATGTTTTTGTGTCAGGCTGGCCTTAAATACAATAGTCTATTTTTAAAAGTGGAGTTGTTTGGGCCAGTGGTGGAGTTCCTGGCGTTAGACCGTGTCAGTAGTGGACCTTTTACACACCCAGGCTGTTTACTCATGCCCTCCAGGGTGTTTTCTGTCTCTCAGGGTAGAACGGCTGTTAATTATTTTTAACCCAATTCTCATCTTCTATACCAATCCAAAGTTAGTCATTAAGAGCCGTAACTGAAATACTGTTCCTTGCTAAGTTTTGAAACACCTAAAAGGAATAATAATAGTTTGTGGAGGAGGATGTTTTCTAAAGGCTTTTGTCCAAAGCAGAATAAAACGCTTCACCTACTCCACAGATATTTACTGAATTAGTAGTAACTCTGCTTTCTGTCTCCCATTCACTACTTATTGCCTGCATGTGTTCTATCCTTTTATTTTCAGCTGTACTCCTTCACAGGCATCTGTGTTCTCTTCAGGACAACTTAGGGAAAGCTATTGCATAGCTGTATGTTACATAGATTAGTTTTTCTGCTTTTATTGAAGACCAAGCTGTTTTAATATTTGCACTTTTTTAGTGCAGTAGAGCTTTGTAACTGAAGTAATTGACAATTAACTAGTTCAGACCACAAGCTTTGTTCTCCCAGAGAAGCTTATGTATTGCTTCCTGATATTTCCATCCTGGCGTCTTCCGGTTTTACCATAAAAGATGCGATCAATGAAAGATACAATCGATGAAAATTGTCTCTAAAGCATGATTCTTGAAATAGCTTTGATGACTGGTTTTGTGCACAACTTCTCCAGAGAATGCTGGCTTGCCTACTTCTCAGAAGATGTTTTTACATGCCTGGGAAGGGAAGAATGCAAATACTTTGTGAGATTCTATTTTCTGGTGTTGGAATGCAGAACAGGAATTTCTCCTGTGGTCCTATGCTAGTGGTTGGGGGGTTTTTCCACATATTTTCCAGTGCCGCAATAAGTCATTTTACAGAGACAAATCTTCACAGGAGAGAGATTATTCCAGTTTTCAAAAAAATTACAGAGTGGCATAAGAGAACAAGAGGGGTTTTTTTGTGGGAGGGAAGACTTAAATTCACACTGGTGATCTCAGTCCTGTGCCATCTCTGTCCTTTGCTCTCCAGCATACTTCTGAGTTCACACTGTTAATGGGTTGAATACAATGTGTACTTCATGCACCAACAAATCAGCTCAGGCTCTCAGCCAGGGGTTTCTGGGTTTGTTTGGGTCATGTTTTGATTTAGATTAGCTGGGTAGTTTGTCTCCTTTCTCTAAACTTAGTAGTTGACAGCTGAAAGCTGAGGGAGAAAGAGTGAGTGATTGCTGTGAAAATGAACTTTGAAAATGTTGAACCTTCAGCCTTTGGAATAGGTTACAGTGTTTGTGTCTTTTCATCATGATACAGAATTTCAGACTTAATTCAACAAAGGGATTCCCAGGTTCTTTTGCTGTGTGCTACTAATAATGGAGAGCTGGTCAGAACGCACTCCTGGACAGCAGAGTGCACACAGTTTTTGTACCTCTAGGAGTGTGCATACCAACTGCCATTTGGAAATCTCTAATTTAAATCAATGTCATCCAGATGATCATGTAATTATTTTGAAAATTTAAAAAATATTAACCCTAAGAGGATAAAACTATGACTTTTTTTTGGTGACATTTTGATTAGTATTTAATATGCTTTTTTTTTTTAATTTTTGTTTATTTAAGATGCTTCTTGCTGGAGCAGTAAGAATTGCAGATAAAATTGAATCTGGTAAAACATCAGTAGTGGTACATTGCAGTGATGGTTGGGATCGAACTGCACAGCTTACTGCGCTAGCTATGCTTATGCTCGACAGCTATTACCGAACTATCAAGGGCTTTGAAGTTCTTCTTGAGAAGGAATGGATAAGTTTTGGACACCGATTTGCAATGGTAAGCTGAAAGATTCAGTGTGCAGTCGTACACCTTCAAGGCTTTTATTTTGAATAGCATGTTTTCTCACAGTACTCTGCTGCATTTTAGTTAACATCTCTGGCATCCTTTTTTTAATGGTGTGAGTGTGTCAGAAAACTGTGACCTGATCACTTTTAACAGGAAATCTGTGTGTTGAGGTATAATGTAAATTAAATGGCTTGAGCATAATGGTTAAAAAGAAGTCACATGGATTTTTTACGAGGAAGAGGGATTGTAAGACATTGCTCCATCTTTAAAGATCTTATGAATGGAGAAACAAGGAAAACAAGGTGTCTAGAAGGTAAAATTGCTGGAACCATTACTCTGATTTAAGGTTGAAGTGTTTATTTAACACATGAGCTAGTGGGGAATTAGGACATAAATTATTATGACATTTTATAGGCTCTTGACTCTAAGATGGTTTAGGAGAAATGACATGTAGTTATGGCGGGTGGATACGGGATGATCGTTTCAGTACAATCTTAGTAAATACCTACCAGTTTGACCCACTGTGCCAGTAAAAGATGGGGAAACAACTGGCACAGCTTTGTTGACTGAATGTCTTTCCAGCTGTGCTCAACAGCAAAGGCACATCCATAAGTGAATATTTGGATGCATTTTTAGTAGTTGGAAAATACAGATTAGCATTATGGAAGATTTGCTTGTCTTATTCGCCATTGGAACATACTTAAGAGTTACTCAGCTTTGAAGTGTTGGTATGGTACTGTAAATACACTAGACTGAAAGGAGAAGTTTGTTTTGACTTTCAGCGAGTAGGACATGGCGATGATGATCATGCTGATGCAGACAGATCTCCCATTTTCCTTCAGTTCATCGACTGTGTTTGGCAAATGACAAAGCAGGTAAGATGCTGAAGAGTCGATTTCTGTGAGGTCTCAGTCTTTATAATGGAAATGTCATTCACATAGGAGAACACATTCCTTTGTAGAGCTGCAGCATGTTTTCCTGAGGTTGGTCGTGCTATAGCTGCACCATGTGCACATAGGGAAACTTTTTGCTCAAAGTGAGGTACAAGGAGCTAGAGTGGAAGTATGGACTTGAAACCAAGATATCAGGAATCCTTTTTGTTTAAAATAGGCTTTCAAAGGATTCTCTGATGACATAAATGCGGGTTATTAATGAGATAAACGATTTGTGTTGCATATTCACTGGTGGAGTAAATGTTCGTATGGATTTATGTTGCCCTTAAGAAACGGCAAAAATGCAGGGTGATTGTGAACTGAGAGGAGGGAGGGTTCTATGTATGTCTCAGATGTGAAATGTAAGTTCATGTTAGCATCATGATGCACACAGGGCAGCAGTTCTAACATACAGGCCTGTGGTCAGATAGGTTTTCTTACTTCCAGTGCTGCTTTTACCTCTGGATCAGGGGAGATCTTTGAAAATAGGGATATTTAAGATATCGAAATAGTAAAATTACCTTCTTTTTTTCTGAATATGTTAAATCGCAGACAGTTTTAGCCTTCATTTTCCTTATTTGTGCCTCCTTGAGCATAAACTTACAATTTTTCTGAACTTTCGTATTGCTGTTCTTTAATGGGGTTACTGAAATAAGTTGTCCACGCAAAGGCTTTTATTTCCAAGTAAATTAGAAGTGCTTGACTCTTTGGTTATTTTTCCTCTCTTTTTTTTTTCCCCCCTCTCCTTGAAGCCTAACATAGATCTGGGTTTTTACTGTAGAAGCTATTATACTGAAGTCTGTATAGCATGTGATTTGTTTTGAAGAGAGGAGGGTAGCAGTCTGGTTCCATATCAGAACATCGTCTTAAAAACTTACATCATAGTTTCCAAAACTTGTATTCAAAACAGTCACCTTTGATGCTTTCCTGCTGTAATACTGGGCCTTTGTCCAGAGTCCCTTGAAGACTTTCTCTTTCTGTGTATCTATATTTCAGCATTAATGTGCTGTTTAGTATAGCTGGAGAAAATAAATGAAAGATTCGGCACCTCTGTCAGAGGAAAGCTAATAACAATAGCAAAGAGAAACAGTTCTAAACACCTGGTAGGAACAAAAGTCCTCCGGGGAGATCCTTAATTGAGAGCAACCTCTTCTATTTTTGTGATCTCCCTTGCTGCCTCCTATTTCTTGCTATAAACAGTTTAGTTCCCTCTAGTTTATTAAAAAAAAAAAAAAAAAGGCATGGGGGCTGGGAGAGAATCTGTGAAACATTTTGCCAATACCACATCTGTTCAAAACCTGGATCCAGAAACTGTTCTGAAATTCATGAACAGCAGTGCCATCAACAAATGTTATAGCAGGAAAGAAACTGAAAACGTCATTCCTGGAGACTTCTTGCCCACTTGTTCTTGTGTTTTAGTTGACTTCAACACCTAGAGAATAGATATGAAGATTGTGATTACCTTCCCATGGACCTATGAAAACTAGGGTTCTATTTTATCCTTGTGTAGATCACGTGCTCATAAAACAGTGCTATTTTTGTGCTTTAGAATCCATGGTAAACATACGTAAAATGCTCCAAAGCTTAAATAAGTGTTAATGACTGCAGGAGGGTGTAAGAGCTCGGGTTTGGGCACGGGCTCAAAACAAGCAAATTTTCAAGTTCTGAGAATTACATTCTTAAAACAGTCGACTTAATATGGTGAGAGAGTAACTTCCCACTAAGATACAAATTTCCAGATAGCTTTAGACAGACCTAATCCCTGACAGCCTTTTATTTTCCCTTGCTTTTACACACAAATCTAGTAATAGAGAACTTGAGAGAAGTACACTGATATCACACTTTAATAAAAAAACATATGGTGAAATGATTTCTCTCCTCTGTTAGTATATTCTGGTGATTTTAAATAGCCAATGCCAAACTGGAAAGTCCACATGTGGTCTGATGAAATACTGATGCCCTTTTAAAAATTAAGCAGAGCTGTAACATTTCCATGGAGCATTGCAGCTCCAGTAGTGGCTCTCTACCTTTCCTGCACAGTACCCACCCAGGAGGAAGGTATGGTTAAAGTGGGTAGAAAGTTGCATCCTGATTGTTACCAGATGTCATCTGTTGCCAGAGGAGCATTTTTCACGAGTTTCAGTCCTGTGCTCTGTTATGCTATCTAGTGTTCAATTAACCCGATTCAGTTCAATCCCACAATCATAAGAACTATTCCACAGTGTTTCAACTTTAAACGTTACTGTACTACAGAGGATTTCGTTGATGGAGAAGCAAGTTTATTCCGCATGTCTCTGATTCAAATGTCACTTGGCATCATCAGGCTTTTAAAGAGGAGAATTCCTCTTTTAAATAACTCCTTTACAAAAATCCCCACCAATCTCCAGAAGCATCAAGTGGGAGATTTTAATGACCCGTGTGTTCTCTCACAATTAGTGGATTTGACAAGAAGTAGGTTTTCATTTGGGGAATTTTTCCACCTGAGTCTTCAAACAGACGCTAATGGGCTTGGAACTACAGAGGAAAGCGTTTTTAGGTCAGTGATTTTTCAGCAGCGGTAATAGAAGCTTTACAGTCTTGATACATCAGCTCCAACAGTACAACTCTTGTATCCAAAGACAAGGTTTCAATAAAGTGCTATCACTTATTAATAAATTAGTTGGAGTGCAACCACTGATGTATGGAATTTTGAATATGCTTCACTGGGTTGGAATAGCAGCCATGTCGGCATCTATCTGATTAGTACGGACCCGTCACAACACAGAACCCTAATGTGACAAGGCTCATTAATTGCTTTCAGTTAAAGAGAGTTCCTTTCGGAGAGGCTTTGTCTTTGAAGTTATTTCTAAATATCATTCTGATCCTTTGCAAATTATTTTTGCTCTCTGTATCTGATTGCTGCGTTGGGCTGGATGCAGGAGATTGAGCTCTGAGACCCACTGAATTTTCTCCTGACGTGGTTCAGCATACCCGCTTATCAAGTTCCCTTCATACTTTTCTAAAATTACTGCTGTGTTGTTAAAATTGTACCGTAATTGAGTTTTGGCAGGATTTCCGAGAGAGAAGGAGGTGCTGTAAGTGATAACTTTTGAACATGACTGAAGAGAGAATTTGATAATCTTCAGTTCCTGTATGTTTTATGAAAACAAATGGCTAGGTGATTGAAAACAAACCAGTGATTTGAGAGAGAAGCCCCAGCGTGAGCACGCTGTGCAGTTGAGCAGCGTGTAATCCACAGCAGAGTCAAATTTTCGGTTGAAAGTTGGTATAACTTAGCTTGAGAAGTCCTGGAAATGCAATGTTTGACTTAATCCTCTTTTAAGACAACATTGCTTGAAAGTTAGATCTTTCTGGGCTTAATACAAGCACACCCTTTGTGTGTTATTCAGCTCTTTACTTTCAACATGAATAAACATTTGCCCTTCATAAATCACAGATGACACTGAAGAGGAATTTCTGGATCAGCTAGTTCATCTGTAGTCCCACTTGCTGCGTTATTTTTCCTAGCTATACTTGTCATCATTTTTTTTTTATTATTTAAAGTAACTCTTGAGTCACTCATGCCAAGGTGTTCAGTGTTCTTCAGTGGCACATAACAGAAACCAGTCTGCTGCTTTCTTCAGATCTTGAGAAATCTCATTACTTGAGATTTTGCTGTGTAGCAGGAAGTTCTTCCTTATGAAGCTGTAACCTTGCGTTTTTAGACATCTGTAAAGATTTATTCCTTGTTGCATTTGTCCTGAAAATTAGTCTCTTATTCTCTTTCATAGTAATGAGAGAAATGCTACATCTTACATTTTCCTTTAGTCTTCTCGGGTTTTTTTTCTCCTAAATGTTTATCATTCCATATCCATGTTTGAGACCCTTGTCACGCTGAATGCAAAGTTATTTTGACACATCAAGCAGTTGCCATATGTAGCCCTATCATAAAATTTGATGGAAGAAGGACCCCTTCCGTCTGAATAGGTAGCAGCCCATGCAGTTTGCATTAATTTCTTCCTTTATCATTCTTAGGGCTCTACAGATTAAAACATATCTTAAACATTTCAAGTGTTCTGAGATTTCTAACTCTCTTTTCCCAGAAAGTATCAGGTAACCTCTGCTTGTGAATAAAATGCCTAGTGGTGCTCAGTGGAATAACAGTTCTTTGGTTTCAGATGGACAGGATTTACTTACCCATGTAAAAGAAGAGGGTTTAAAGCCTTGTTGTAGATAGCTGATGGTAAACTCCGGGTGAAATGGAGAAAAGTAACTTACTTGGCTAGAAAGAAACATTTTAAATACATGTTAAACACATTGTACTTGCAGTGTCATTGTTATTCAACTTGTTGCGTGTTAGAATAAGAAATAAAACTCTTAAATGTCATCTTGTTTTTTTTAAATGATTTCTTGCCCCCGAACAAGAGAAATAAAGCATATGTTGAAGACAGTCTGGGATGGGTTAGAACATAATACTGTTTAGAGCTCCTTAAAATGGATTGCTTTGTGTCACTAGTTTCACGATAGCTAATGTTTCCATGTTTGTATTCCAGTGTACTTGCATAATGAATGTAAGGTTTGTCTCTGAGGAGCATTTATAAAGAATCATGTAGGTGAAATGGGTTATTGCAGTGGGAGTTGCAGAAATCACTGAATTTTCCTGAAATAATCACCAAACAAGGAAAAAAATCTTAGCTGAATCTTTTGGTTATTTCTTATGTCTGTTCTTTCTTATGTTCTTCCTTTCTACACTGCTTAAAATAAATTTTAATGTAATTTTACCGATCTTTTTATTTCAGTTTCCTGCAGCCTTTGAATTCAATGAGTTATTTTTGATCACCATTCTGGACCACCTTTACAGTTGTCTCTTTGGGACTTTCTTGTGCAACTGTGAAAAGGAGAGATTAAAAGAGGTAAATAATCAGTGTAATGCATATTTGTGATTTGTTGATTTTCTATGGAAATGCTTAGAATACAAGACCTAAGAACATCTGAGCTGTGTTTTTGGAGACATTTGTCACATAGTCTTAAAAGACAATGCAGACACGAAATTTCATGGTATGAGAAATACCTATATTAAAGTGGGGTGGCCCTTACTCTTCTTTAGTTATTACCTGTTCAGGGGTTTCGGGGTTTTAGAAGGTCCTCTTTCAGATGTATTTAGCCAACATATACAATTTTAAATAATCATTATCAAATTACATTAGCATTTCTTTCACCGTTTCCAAAGGAACTCCTATGGATGACTTCGCAGGTCACTTTAGGACTTAATTGGATGAAATTTTTGGTTGAAGACAACAGAAATTTAAAATTTCTAAGTGAATGATGTTAGGACTCAGTGAAATACTTTGAGTTTGGGAAAAAAAAATCTAAAAGTTTGTTAATATTCCAAGTACCCTTTTGCTTACTTTTGACTTTGTTGTTTTTAATATTTCATATTTTTTTACAGCAAGTAACAATTCCTTGCCATATTTAGCTTTGCTATTTTTTTTTTAGTTTGTCCCTACTGCTTCTGTAGGGAAAAAATTGCATGTAAATACCACAAGATGGAGCTGAATAACATGTTCTCAGCAAATGCAAGCTTTCCAGGCAGTTTTCTTTCCTAAATGAATAGTCGGATGTAATTCTCAATAAAGAAATGCAATTTAAGACCCAGCGGTAGTAGAAACACATGCTTTACAGCACTGAAGGAGTGTAAAATTGCGAGATCTAGCTGATGAAAGTTCGGATTTTCAATTTTTGATCTAACCATGATTATGCTGATTACATTTAGAATAATACAACTTTCAGAAGTGAAAAGAAAGATAAAGTAGGCATTTAAAAGCATAATAACAGTTGTTAGGAGCAAATAAAGCAAGTGGGAGAATTGAATAATTGTTTTTCACAGATGCCGTTTTGAATCTTCCAAACTGTCTATCTGATTGTCTTGTCAAAGCTAATGTAATTTTATTTTTTTTTCACCTGGTCAGTGTGTAACCATATGTTTAAGTAGCTGTAAACATTGCTGTAAATTACAAGCAGTACAGCTTTCTTTTGCTCAACTAGACCTTAGTGTCTCTGAAAATAATATTCCTGAATCTCTTTTCTCAGCCTTGGACCAGAACAAGCGTTCGAATGTTTTGCTAAAGTTTTAGGGCAGTTTAACTATCAGCTACTGGAAGTGTTCTCAGAGTGCTTGCCATTTTCTAGTAGATAAGGTAAATTTCACAGACAAAATTCCTGATATGTAGATATTAACCTCATATTTTGAAGTTTTGAAATCCACATCATTAATGTTTTTTTTTCCTTCAATCAGGAGGTAAGCACGAAGACTGTGTCGCTCTGGTCCTATATAAACAGCCAGTTAGAGGAGTTTACAAATCCTTTCTACGTGAACTATGAAAACCACGTCCTGTATCCTGTTGCCAGTCTGAACCATTTGGAACTATGGGTGAGCTACTATGTCAGGTGGAATCCAAGGATGCGGCCTCAGGTATGAGCTTTCACATGACTTTTACGTTTTAGTGAAGAGCACAGAGCTTAAAAAAAATTGCTGGTTTTGATAGTGTTGAGTGCAGCATTTAATGTTAAAGGTGTTCATCTGCTGCATGTATTTCAGCTGATACGTAAAAAAGTGATTTTCTCGAAGAAGATGTTGGATGTGTTCAAACTCAGTGAAATGATACGTTATTAAAGTCATCAGTAGAATAGGGAATTACAGTATCGCTTTATTGGCTTGTGAGAGGTAACAGATAAACGGGGTTTGTTGTCAGAAGATTACTTTTATAACACTTCTATAATACCCTGTAACACTTTTTAATAGTTTCATTGCCTTAACCTTCTTGTAGGGTTTAGTGTACTTTAATCATATTTTGCCCTTTACCAGCAATGATACAAAATATAGCAGCAGTTTCTGCAAGAATTGGACTGTGTGCCAACTCATGTTGTAGGCTCTCTAAACTTGGCATCACATAGATGCTTGTTTTCAATTGACCTTTATGGTTTCAAGCTGGCATGCTAAAGATTAAAGACTCCCTGCACATGCTCCTTGATTCATCCAGTATTTGTTCTTGTAAGTAATGTCTGCGATTCAGATAAATCTCTAAATCTCATCAGACCACTACTCCGTATGCTCTCGTGCTCAGACGTCTGAAGAACATTCAGTTTGTGTCACAACAATAATATATGTGAGGGTGCTACACCATCTCTTTATTAAGATAACATTCCAAGGTACCCCCAAGCATATTATGATAAATTACTTGTATTAAGTGACTGCTGCTTTCATCTTCTAGCAGTTAGAATGAGACTTGAGTTTCAAATTTATTAGACACCCACAAGTCAGAGACTGTTGTAAAAGATGGTGTTCCGAGGTAAATTTCAAGGACAGCACGCTGATGGAAGTTCAGGCGTCTGAGGAACACCTTTAAAGCTCCTGGAAAAGTCTGGTTCGCCTGCTTGCTCTCCGAGATGTTTCCTCTGAGCTGCTCTGTTTCCCTCACTTGTTCTATTTTCATTGATGTAGTCCAGTGACTGTTAGGTACCTGTGAGGTGTTAGCATGTGTTAAAACGTGAAAGGTGGTGTATTTTAATCTTTATGTTTTTAAAGTAAAACTGTCAGCTGCTTTTTAGCAGTTTCCCTTGGCCTGTTGGCTGAAAAACGTTTGCCTGGTTTATGCATGTTTTACCGTAACTGGCCTGCAGTAGTGTCAGTTTATTACTTGCATTTAACTGAGATCTACAGGCCCTTGATGTGAGCAGGCTTTGTAGACCTGTGTGAAAGCTAGTCCCCATCCAAAAGAGATGAGGGTGGGGAAGAGATGACACAAGGAGAAGATGTCAGAACTATTATGTACTTGGTGGCAAGCTCCGCTCACTGCCTCTGCTGGAGAGCACTCTGCAGGCACTCCAGTGAGTGGGAGCCATTCATCTTCACTGGTCTTGGAGAACAGGACCCTCAAAGCAGCAGGCTGAAGATAACAAAATTTGGTGATCCTGTACCTTCTGACACCTTCTTTTCTTGAAGAACTAATAAAACTGTTTCAACTTTCTAGTTCAGCCACATTAGCTTTGTTTTGTGAAGAAACACCCTGCCTTTCCTCTTGTCTCTGGCCTGAATTTATGTGATACTTATGACAAATATTTGGAACTATTTCACATCTATTTGGATAAATTTGCTGCAGAAATTACACATTTTTGTTGCAGAATTCCGTTCTCCAGCCTATTATGAAAGCACAGACTCCTGCGAACAAGTCAAGAACCGGTCTTTGTAATCACCATGTACTCAGTTTGCTGCCTTCTGTATTTGCATTGTCTTGTTTCACACCATGTGAGCCAACTCAGTAACATTCAGACCCGTTCAGTGACAGAAGAAAGTGACCATTGTGATGCCCAGCAGGTCTTCACTTACCTTCAGTGAAAAAACGTCTTAATCAGTGGATTTCTTAAAAGAATGGGCATCTCTGCCTACTGATAAAAGGTGGTTTTGTTGAATACCTCTTAATGTGGTTCTTCTGGTTTTCAACTGGAGTAACAGAAAATTAAATACTTCACGTGAATGAAGTGCTCTCTGATGAATAGCAGTTCAAGGCAACCTCACGTGCTGTTTTATCAGCTGCAAAAACATCTTCAGGAGACTAGAAAATGTTTATTGTTTTCTAGGAGTTCACCGAAAAGGAGAAATGCCTCATAGCTGAATTTAAGGGAAGATTAATAACAGTCCTTTAATATAATCAGAATGGATGTTGTATACCCATTTTCAACTAACTTTGTATTATGGGAGAGGAAACTCACGAGAGCAGAAGGGCAGGTTTTGGTTTGGGGCAATATTAGGGGTTTTCTAATTTCAACTTAATTAGTGAGTGAGGCCTGAATTTTTAAATGGACTGAAAAAGTTAATCATTGCACATCTTTGACTTTTCTATTGGAAATGAGCATATGTCACCTTTAATTTCTTTAATTTGAAAATTACTGAATGCTAACTGGATATAACCATTTATTTTTGCATTGTTGTACTCTGCCTGCGAATATCGGTGTCTCATCAGACCTTCAATAGTGCGATAAGGTCTGAGCGTATTCTTCATTGCACAGGACAGGTGAAATTTAGTGTTATTCCTGTGTTCTGTAAAGAAAAGATTGCTTTTTGTCTTCAGTTCTATTTAAGTTTTGTGGAAGGCTGAATTGGTGGTTGTCCTGGTTTGAGTTAGAACAGAACTAATTCTGTTCAGTCATTTCACCTCTCAGCTCAGTCTCTCCTAAGTCACTGCACTGTCTGAAGGTAACGACACATTTTTGCAGACAGTGTCTGCTCTAGAAGTGATAACGCTTGATCTTTACAGTCACTGCCAGGGGTTGGGATGCAGAAAGGCTCTTCCTTATACTTGCTCCTGTGCAGACCAAGGTCACTGCTGAATCCTGTGTACCACAGTGGGGGTGCAGTAAGTGAGAGGCCTCAACTGTGGGGAGGAGCAGACAGGACAGGTGACCCTACACTGACCAACAAGGTGTTCCATCCCATAGATGTCATATGCGGTGTAAAGCTGAGGGATCACAAGGGTCGAGCTCGCTTCTTCAATGGCCGGTATCCGAGAAGGACTCTCTTCTTTATTCCCTTCCTCTTCCCCTTTGAGGAGGGAAGGACACGTAATAGAGAACATCTGTCATTTGTCTAGTGGCCGGCCCAGCCCTAACCCATGACAGTGCTTTTGGTGGTGTTTATTTGCGTCAAAAGCCCTGTTTTAGTATTAGGGCTGTATTGCAGTAGGTCCTGTGCTGTTTGGTGACTTGCAGCCTCTTTCCGTAAGGTTTAAAGCTCAAGCGTCTGAGAAATGAACATGGTGGAAAATTCTAGGTTAAATGTGGACATCTCTTGTAGATTCCTTTTTGCTAAACTGTGCTTCAGCAAGGTCATTCAAATTCTTAAGTGAAATAAAATGTTCCTTGGTTTCAGTTTGGAGGTGTTACATCATTATTGACTTCTTGTCCCAAGAAAATTAGATAGATTTTGGTCCTACCTTATCTGACTTCATTGACTGAGAATATTGTTTTTTCAGATTTGCCCTTTCCTAGGGTTGGAGAAATGTGTATTTGTATGTGGCATGTGGGAGATAAGGATACAGAGGTGTGTGCTCTGTGGGTACCTGCTACTGGACTTAGAGATGACCTGGCTAGTCTGGAAGAGATAAGATAGTATGATGGTTTTGAATTTTTTTCAGTCGATATCACATATTTCTCTTTCTTTTCTATGTAGTCATTCAGACCTCTTCTTTATGCTGGTTTGAGGAGTTCTGGCTACCAGGTGTCAGTTAGTTGTCTGGAAGGTGGGGAGAACCCAACAAATGATGTTTCTGAATATGCCTTCTGCCGGGGCAGCATTTTTGAACCGATAAAACTCTTACCATTCACTTAGGCAGAGCATGAGTAAAAATTCTGGTCCTTTCAATTTGCGCTGTGTCTTGCTATATGAGAAAGAAGGAAGAGAATGTATTTTAGTCACAAAATGTGCATAATCCGTCAGGATTATTTAGGTGATTTTATGCCTTCTGACAAATGACATTTTAACCCTTAGAGTACCGGGCTTAAACTTGTGTTGGTTTAATTATTGCATTTTTATAAATTTTTCTATGCCTGCTAATTTTTCTTCAAGCTACATTTTGGAAATCTGGCTGCTGTGCTAGAGAGAATATCATAGGAATCCCTGTAAGTTTTTCAGATTAGTTCTTTTCTTTGTGTGTGTGGACTTCCATCCAGAATACAAGGCCAACACTATCTGTAACCCAGAAATTCAGTTCAGCTACTGGAATGGGATCGTCTGCTGAAGGCCGTTTTTGGAGCTTCCGTGAAAAGCCAGGGAAAGTGTGTTTGTAGGTTAACAGCTGGCTTAAAAAAGAAGAAAGGACAAGTGGGAATGAATAACTGTTTGTTCAGTATGTACAGAAATGACCAGAAAGCATATAGATAGGTTGCAATGCTGCTTTTTTGTGTTTATGCTATGTATAGAATTGCAGAAGGATTTGATGTGTTGAAGTGATGAAGTTGAGTGATTAGATGTCAGCTGAACTTCACTGTCAATAAACAGAAAATATTGCATATTTGAAAGAACAAATAAGATCCCAAGTGCCACTGGAAAAATTTTTACGAATAAACTGGAAAACATAGTGGGATGCTTTATCCTGCACATAACAGGATACAATCTACTGTCTGACACGTGGAGCATTCATCTTATTTATACCTGTCTTCGGTCATGTTGCCTAGCATTTTCCTCTCTGAGCATGTTGACATTGGTTGTAGCATTTTCAAAGTTCCTGCATTTTATTTAACACCATTTTGTGACAGGGCAAAGCCATCATATAACTGGAAATGCTTGGCTTTGCTGGACCGTGATCCATGGTCTCGAGTCCATCTCTTTCCATGAAAGAATGAGGCAGATATCAGGAGAAGGCATTGCCTTGAGGGTTAGATAGCGAGGTGTTGCCTTAGCTAAGGAGATTTCACCCCTGCATTTACCACAGAGTTTCTTGTGTGCGACAGGGCAAGCTTCTTACAGTACCTGGTAGTTTCTATCTGGGTGTCTAAGGCAAGATTTCCTTTACTGCAGGTAGCTTACATCTGCAGATAGAACTCTCAGCATTCAATTAATACGGAAGAAAATACAGACAAACTGCTTATCCTGTGTGCTAAAAGAATCTGTAGTTATTTGTGAAAAAAGAAAAAGATTGATACGGTGTAATAAGCACAGCATCAGAACACGCACAGAAAGAGAGAAACTACTACTGGACGAATAATCTTCGTTTTGGGGAATTTCTAATATATTTTGAAGAGCAGGCACTGAAGACATGGCTCTAATCTATCAAATGTCCAAAGCTAAATGGGCCATAGGTTTTAATGAGCAGTGGCATCAGCTTGTAGCGTGGAGAGTTTCCTGAGTCTGGAAATCTGTGCAGTTGTTTGCAAAAATCTCTGTTCTGGTTCCCACATGGTAGTATTCATAATTTCTGTTTGCTAGTCATTGCTCTTGCAGAAGGCAAATTGCAGGACATTTTTGCTTGGTTTCCCAGGAGCATACCTCTACAATAGTGTGGAAGTATTGATTGTTATTGAAAACTGCTGTTTCCATCCTTTGAGATTGCCTTTTTCTATGAATATACTGTTAACTAGGTTTTAAAAGAAATCTGTCAGAGTTCCAGCTCTTCGTGCAGAGGAACAAAAAACCTCAAGTGAAAGATGCTGTTGTCTTTCCAGTGCACAGAGCAGGTTTTTGAAAAACCGACAGTCTTAAGCAATGAATTTAAAATAACCATTTTTCTCTGCAGCCTTTCTTCCCTGTTGCTAGAATAGATAAAGTATACTTGCTGGAGAAGACAAAGTGCATTCACTGTTGAACAATTTTCATGTGAATGACTGTCCTTGAGCTAGTACAGTAATACACAGTAGATACCCATCCAATTAAGACTTGGCAGTACTAAAAGTGAGTAGCTATTATAATTTCTTTTATACCTATCCTTGTGTTGACAAATTTTGCTATCCAAAGCACTCCAGGATCCTGAAGGATTACTTGGAAATGAAAACCTGAAAATCAATACTGAAAGTGAACTGTAGTAATTCTGTGAAGAGGAAGGTTTGAATTTTTTCGGCAGTGAAGCTGTCTTATACCTAGATGGGTTTTATGTGTGTTGTAGTAGGGATATTGTATAGCATAATTGTAGTTTCTGTATGGGTATAATTAAAAAGAAACAACTTTGCCTTTCTTTAAGTCCACACCCAGCAGGAATAATTTATTGTAACTGTGAAGTGGCATGTTCTGAGAGTTGCAGTACACCAGGTTCCACTTTCGGTGTACGTGTGAATAATTCAGTTTAAAAAATAGTATTTTAAGCAATACAGAATGTTTCTTCAGCAACGTTCTAAGTATTTTTCAGCCCATCCTAGGCAGTAGGTACCTTATCTTTAAAGTGTAGGAGAACTATCTGCTTTTGAATGGACTAGGCAGCAAAGCTAACTAATCAGGAAGATAAAACCCCACCCATTTTAACTGGTTAATTTGCAGGAACCTACAGTCGGTTCTTTTTGAAGACTGTTGCTTAGCTCGCTCAATTTTGCAGCATTTTTGCTATTTCTCACTGGTTGGGAGCGGGGTTTCAAATACTGCAAGTGTCACTGGCAGTGGGAGAATCTTACCAAGACTTGCAGGGGAAAGAGACTGCTCGTACCAGAGAGAAGGAACTCTGGAGAGACGGCACCTGGCAATGTCGGGGATAAGGAAGGGAAGGGAGAAGCAGCAAGTAGCAGGGAAGAAGTGCAAGAGTAGAAGGTAGATACAGGTGAATAGGTTGTATGCAGAGGATGATCACGTCCTAAGTTTAATCATCGCTTGATGCAGAAAAGTTGGACTGGAAACTTAAAAATGGGCAAAAATGCAAATTGTTAAAAAGCTAGAGAAGCCTGAGAACGTCACTACATAGAATCTTCCTGATGAGTTGAATTTATTATAGTTATTTATTTACAAAAGATTAGTTCCTTGTTAATGAGAGAGGAGTAATGGACTAAAAGTAGGGATTTGAACAGGATGGGACTACAAAACTCATTGAGAGCTTGAAACCAGACAAAAAGATGTAGAGTCATGGACAGGTGGGACAAGTCTATAAAGCTTATATTTAGTGCTAAGGGTGTTGGTCAGGACAGGTAAAAGGAGAAGGGACCCACGGTTTGGGTAAGTGGCTGGAAAAAATCGGTTATGAGTTAGGGAGGGGAACAACGTGCAATCTCAGTCATATTATTCTCGGTTCCTGAGTCAATATTACAGCAGCAATTGGGGGGGGGGGGGGGGGGGGGGCGGGGGACGACAATAAACCAAACCACTGAAAATCTTCTTGAAATGTTGCAGGTAAATTATTCTCCAGCTTTTACCGGGCCAGCTCCTTGCTTAATGCCAGGAGCAAGCACTTCCCAAGAATCTGAGTGCTTTTTCCCACTACTTAGTGCTACTTCTAATAATTTTTTAGTTATTTTTATGTAATTGGAGAAATCTGATTTTACTTCTTATAAGTAGTCAGACGACAGAATTTTTGATGAAGTGAACCCACCAAAATCTGTTAAAAAGTAGTACCTTTATGTCTCTATTTTTTTCTGAAATATTTTGTTAAGTAACGGAAATTAAATGTATTGGTTTTCAGCACATTGAGCTAATAGTTTCAGTAACAGGTGAAAAACATCCTGAAGACCTAATGAGCGATAGCCCAGCCAATTTTCTAGCCTGACAGAACCACAAGTGCGCTGCTGGGTTTGGTTTCATGAGTAGGCTCCTCTGGTGCCCTCCTACTCTGAGGAGTAGGTCTTTGCTCTCCCCTGGAGCAGGGACATGAATGAAGGGGACCTGGCTGTAGTGGCCAGGCGTTGCCTAGCAGCATTGCTGTGGCAACACACTGGGAGGCTGCTGTTCCAAGGGAGAGGATGCACACTCCTCTGAAAATCTGGTATTGATACAGTGGAGCAAAAAGTAACTTAAATGCGAGTGGGTGGTGGTCCTTCTCTTGAGCTTCCACTCCTAGTTTGAGAGGCAGGATGAGAGGATAGCAAACAGTGCATCTGCTGTCAGACTCCCAGCAAATTCATCTCAGCCAAATCAATTACATGGTTTCTTAACAAGACTGTAATAAAAGCTTGCCGTGGAGACACTACTTGTGCTGTGCAAGTGTACTCTTCTGGGGTGAAGGTGGTAACAGGATCTTACAATGAACGATCTTCTCCACTCCTTTTGTTCCTTACAGAATCTGTCACTCTTCCACTGCCTTTTATTCTAAGCAGTGGCAAAGTAAAGGAGAACCTCGCTCACAGCAAGCCATTGCAGGTGGTGGTGTGAAGGCTGTAGCACCCGTTTCCTTCTGAAGAAGGCTTTGTTTGAGAGAGGAATTGCAGGCTGAAACATAACGGTGCGAAGTGACAAAATGGAGATAGTTACCTGTAAGAATTTGAACAAGGTGGTGTGAGGAAACACTGGCAGCAACAGGTCTGCCTGGGAATAAGTTTAAGAAGTGTGGAAGTGAACTAAACTTATTATAATGGTTTTGTGACAGAATTCATTTGAATATGCTTTGTCATCTTACTCTTTCTCCTTCTTCCAAGATGGAAGGAGACTTCCAGAAAGCCGCATACTTCCAGTTCTATTTGATTCTCTTAACGGTTTAATTAAAAAAAAAAAAAAAAAAACACATGACTTGAGGTTGAAGCTTTCTTTTGGGCATTTTCCTTCTTTTTCCCCTCTAGCACCACTGTCTTACCTTTTCATTCTTTCACGTTGGAATTTGCTGCTTTTTTGTAAAAAGGGAGGTGGCAGTAGCAGAATTGAAGGCATTTGGGAGAAAACACAGCTCCTCATGCCAGGCTGCTTTTCAGATCATTTTATAAGAACTTTGATACTATTGTTACATCTTTCAGCTGCCTATACCCCCTTTTTCTTACCCCACGAGTATGTAAGTCTAACATGGACCTTTATCACTAATAAATCAGTTCCTGTCAGCTGCTTAAAGATACTCTGAAAGTGCTACAGCTTTCTCTGGACTGAATGTGACATGTTATTTCATGAAATTACAGTATGTATCGGAAGTTTAGTGTGTGAAATCTCTTGGAATTTTGTCTACATCAGTGTGCATCTACTTGATGCTGTGCTAAATGACAAGCAACAAGAATCTTTCCTGGGAAATGCTTAGCATTAGAAAACCATTCGTGTTTATACTGCCATATGAAATGGCTTGATAGTATTTACGTAGAACTGTCTTGCAGTATTTGCATCTAACCTGCACTTACTAAAAGATGGCCAAGGTGACCCACCCTTTTTTTTATCCATTGTAAGACCCTGCTCTGCCTTGCTAACAGCTTTGATGGACACTAATAATTTGTATTGAGTTACCAAGTATGTGTGTCTGACTGAGTAGTTTTGTAAAACTTCATCCAAGAAGGCTCAGTTGCTTATGAGAATATGACTAAGGAAAATGCTTTCCCATATGAAAATACTGGTATTGTAGACATCTGTTTTGGGAGGCGAGGGGCTATATTTCCATAAATATTCCATCTCCAGGGTAAATGTGAGATTTTAGTAAGAGAGATTATGTTTCAGGAATGTGCCTGCTCATATTCTGGAAGAAGTTCATCCAGTTTGGAGGTCTGAGGCGGGAACAATCTCAGTGAATTCTCAAGGACTGAGAATAAATGAGAATAAAAGGACTGAGAGATGGGTTTGATACAGAATCTGTGAGAGAGTTGTGACTAACTGGGAATAGGAACAAGGAGTGCATAATGTTCCAGGTCTCTTGGAGCTCTTTGCTTTCTGTTCAGCCCATGGAATACGATCTGGGAAAGCAGGCTGGAGAGGGCATGGCTGCAGACAAAGGAAGAATCGTCCTGTAGGAGAGGGAGCAGGATGCTGCTCTGGAGAAAGGAAGTTTCTCTCTGCCTTTGCCACAGGATTCCCGTGTTGTAAAGGAGTTCACCTGGAGCAGAGTGGTCACCATGCGTGTGCTCCTTATTTACAGGGTGTCCTGCTTGATACCCACGAGGTCAAATCGCAGAATTCCTGAGTTCTGTGTTAAACCAATTTGAGATACAAAGTAGGCAAGATGAGGAGGTGCTTGCTTCAGATCCTTGTCTGTAAAAGCAGAGTGTTAGTACTACCTTGCCTCATTAGAGTGCTGCAGAAATGAATTTGTTTCTTGACACAAGATGAAAGTACAGGAAAGGAAACTTAAGCATTTCAGGTTCAGAAGAATAAATAAAGCATGGGGTCAGACACTGCAAAGAAAACTGAATATTGAATAACTGCTCACTAATTGAGTAGCATCAAACTGTGCACTGAATAAATGAGGAATACAAGGGGGAAGCTAGTATTTTAATGTTTATTTAACCAACGGTTTTATGCAGATGTACAGGAAGGCTGAATTGAGTTTGGAGAAGTAATCTTTATTCTGACACCTAATTTTTGGAGAGCATAATTCTGCAATCTTAATGTTGAAGAGTTTTTTGTGTGACTTGAATATACACAGACTTCTTAAATGTCATTATTGTTATTTAGCTAATCTATTTAAAAGCAGCCTGTCCTTTGAGATGGGCATGTGGGGAGAACAGCACTTGCGTCAATGTTTGAGCAAGTGCCTTGTTGAATTAGGTTCCGAGGGAATGCAGAGGAAGGATCGAGACCTGCAGCCACGCTTTTCCTCCTTGAAGCACTTTACACAGTGTGCCAAGTTCTGCAGCGGCTTTTGTCTAGTGTTTCCTGAAAGGATTTGTAGTAGGTTCCCCAAAAGCCAGTTGTATGGAACATCTTTTTATGAGTGTTTGAGCTTTGTGCAGTGGTACCCACCGGCTAACGTCTAAGAGAAATTGGCCTGTTCTGCTGAATCATGATGAAGCGGTGCAGAAACCAGGTGTACAAATGTCCTGTGACCCAGGGCTTGCGTGACTAATGATACCAATGGTAAATCGCTCCGTTACAGACCGAAGTGTTTCAGGAAAATGGCTTCATAAAGAGGAAATCTTGAGGTGGTAGTGTATGAGGAAGGGATCTTTTACTTGAGGAAAGAAAAGGAAAAAAATAATACAGGGGGTGCTCCTTTCAGAAAGTCATGAAAAATTCTGAGATTGGCTTTCTGGGGGTTGTGCGTTGTGTTTGGTGGTGAAGGAGGCTGCTGTCTGTAGGCTTGTGGCCTCACTTGCTGAAGAGTTCGTATGGTGGGTGCAGGAGAGGCTTGCAAGAAGAGAAGGAATTCATTGCATAGTGAAGGCAGGACTCCAGGGTCATTGGGAGCTTCATGGTGTGCAGCATGTTCCTCTGAAGACTCAAAAAGTAACTCTTAAAATCACTGTAAGTGACATGCTGGATGAATTGAGGATTCCCAGGGCACTGGGAGCAGCGCTTTGTGAATACGCTGAAGTTTCTGTTCGTGGGCTAAGCCACAAACAAGAAAAAAGTATATGGGCAAAAAAATGATGACCTAAACCAGACTGTTTGATACTATTTTATTCTTTTAAGTAAGAACTGAAGTTAGAAATGAAATGGTATTTTCCTGTGTCAGAAACATGAGTGTTAGGTTTTGAAAGTATCAAAATCAACGGCATGGATTTTTGTCGTACTTTCTTTTCACAAAAGAGTAAATTTTGACTCAGTTGTGTGTTGATGGCAAGAAGAGAAAAAACCCTTTCTGGATTTTGCTATCTTCTTCAGATAGCATCAAGTGAAAATTCCATGCTCATGTATACATCCCAGCCCTGTAATGACTTTGAAGTGGTAGGAAGTGATCGTGGGTGAATGCAGTTCCCTGGACCTGGCATTCCATAAATTACAATGTCTAGCAGTCTGTAGGTTTCCCATTGCTCCATTTCCCCATGATTGTCTCACCAGCCCAATTAAATTCTTTTCCCATGTTGCTCTTTCCAAAACCTGTAAACAATTAGAGATTATACAGGATAAAATAAAAATAAAAGCAATTTACAATCAAACCTCTTTGGCCTTTCTGAGGCATTTGAAAGAAGGGGAGGTCTCTCTCTGCTTGTCTGAGATAGCAGCTGCAGCTGCAAAAACGAGCGTGGCTTGCATCTTGCTTCGGCCATGATGTAGTTGAAGGTTCCAGATGAGCGTGAAGAATGCCTAGAACTCTGCAGAGTGGTGCACCTCAGGTGGGTTTTTTTGGGGACTCAGAAGGAGAGACAGAAGCCAAACAAAAGGTTTATTGAAGTGTGATTCCAGGAGGTCCACCACAAGCACAATTCACTTGGCTGCTGCACTTCTCTCACTGACTGGCTGGAAGGGGTCAGACTCTTGGAAAGATGCCTGGTTAGAAGAGTAACAAGATGCTCCATATGGAGCCAGCTTTGTGAACTCTGCTCTCTGAACAGAGTTAAGTTCTGTCCCAACAGGTGGGGGTAGTAGTTCTCGGGAAAGGTGGTTTCAGTTCAACTGAAAGTGGTATTGAGAAGGGATAGGGGTATGTTTATTGGAGTATGTTTGGTATCCCATCAAGACCATTTGCAAACAGTCTTTGAGTATGTTTCCTGCCAACTGTGTTGTTAGAAAGGGATGGTTTGCTGAAATGTAAACTTCAAATGACTAAAGAAACACTTTCCCTAAATAGCCACATACTGAAATTCATAGGTGTTGGATTCCTTCTATTACTGAAGGAAACAATGATGGAAGCATTGCTTGAGAAGGTAACTCACTGTGAGAGTCCAAGTGAGCCTCTTCTTTCTTTACCCGGCAGGTGCCAATCCATCAAAATCTTAAAGAGCTCCTTGCCATCCGGACAGAGCTTCAGAAGAAGGTTGAAGATTTGCAGCGGGAAGCTGCTACACGATCCATTTCTTCCTCCTCTGATAGAGGCTCATCTCCTTCCCATTCAGCCACGCCGGTGCACACCTCTGTGTGATGCGTAACAAAAGCCACGGGGGAAAATGCGCGTCAGGTAATACAGAGAGGAGGGTGAGATGCTTTTCCCATCACAAAAGGATTGTGAGTGACTTGTAATTGCTATGATCTACATGCCTTACTCTGTGTCTGATATTATCATGATGAGGCCAAAAAGAGCTTCAATAGATGTGATGTATTTTCCTGTTGGCAGTTCCCACATGTGTTGTGACAGCTCTAGCTAAATCACCAATTGTGAAATTAAACTTTGTTTTGAGCAACTAACAATTTAACCATCCTGAAAAGGAATCCATCTGCCAAGCAGACAGAAAAATGCCTCTCGCTCTGCCTGGGGTACCATGCCTGGTTGAGAGAATCAGATGAAATGCCACATGATCCTTACACAGAACACAGAACATTTTTCTGAATGGGAGCTCCTTATTTCACTCAATGATATTTTTTTTCTTTTTTTTTCTTTTTTTTTTTTTTGGCTAGAGCAATTTATATTTTTTTAGGTAATTAATGCACTTGGAAATTTATTTTAAAATAAATACTTTCCAGTGTAGTTGGTTTTACATTTCCACTAAATATGCCATTAAAAGTGGATGAAGCTAAGCTGGATTTATCAAGTACACCACACTGACTTGTATGATGTAATATATTGGGTAAAGCATGTATTTTAGGTTTTTTAACGCCTTTTGTACAAGTAGAAATAAAGTCTTTTGACTGTTTAGCATATTGTTCAGTTTCAGCCTCCTGAGCGAGGGGTAAACTTGTTCATGTCAAGGTCTTGTACAAAGTAAAAGTTTGTTTTCTAGCAAATGGTGAGGTTTGGGGTTGGAGTGACACCCAGCTGTGTAAATTGTATAGTCTGTATAGCTCCAGTTTGTTGAGCCTGTTTTAAGTGTACACACAAAACGCAAAGCTGCGTCTGTTCATACGCACGTGTATGTGATGTTAAACATACACATACTTCCATGGGTTTAAGCTGTCCGTTCACAACATGGATCCTGACTGTCCAAACTCTTTTGAAGACCTTAACTTGTAATGACTTTGTTTGACAAAGTTTTTAAATAATGTGATCTTGCCATTGGGTTTTGTGGAAATAAAGCCTCTTGGCTTTTTGTTTTTTAAATCGGTGCTAGCATGTTTTTCTGTAAAGTGAATAATTTAACTGTGTTTTCCTATAAAATATACATTCCCAACTTTCTTTTCATGTCCCTCCCCAAAATATTCCTATATCAGAGAGAATCAACCTTTAAAAAAACTATTCAGTGGCCTTCTTGGAATGCCCAGAAATGATGCATGCTGAGAATATTCCCTGGGTTGTTTTCCTTGCTGTGTTTGTTGGGAATCTGGGGCTTCTCCTTAGAACACTTAAATACTGCACCTCTGCTTTTTGACTCGTGCTTGTATTGCTCCAGGTTCCCCTGGTGGGAGCTGAACCCCATTCTGAAGAGCCAATTGTTTCTGTATGCTGACTGTGGTTTTCACTGTGTTTATCACTGCGCGTTTGTTCCTAATTTGCGAACATCTGTGTTTTTCTGTTTCTCTGCGTTCATATATGCAGCGCGTAGTTAATGAGTAAGGCTCAGGTGCTATGTCCAGTCTTACCAGCTCGCTGTGCAGCGCAGGGTATTTCAACAGGTCCTTTCTGTTACAGCGAACGCTTTTTACACTAGATACTCACCTACAAGAACAAAGTTTAGGGAGATTTGCGATGTGGCAGCTCTTAAGCGACCTCAGGGTTTTTATAGATGAAAGATGTCTTCCTGTAAAACAGTTCTGCTGAACAGTGCCAGCGGTGAAGTCTACATTGCCAAAATACGTTGAGCTGGTTTTGAATTAAATTCTTCCATACTTCGGATTTCCTTGACATTTTAGCTGTATATTAAAGTAAAGCACATTATCTCTAAAATGCAGTGCTAAAGAAAATCTTTTGAAGTTTTTCTCTTTATTGATGCTCATAACCACGACTTTTTCTCTATAATTATTATAAAGTGATGGCTGGATTAGCTTGGGCGTTCTGAGATTTTTTTAAAGCTTAGATTCCTAGAGCTAAAATCGGAGAATCTGATTTTGCATAGAATACAGCCGGCTGACTGGCTGTTTATCCACAAGTTTCAACACAGCTCAGTGAGTCTCCTCTGCTCTGCAGGGAGGGCACTGGGGGAGGTGTCCTGCTGTCAGATGTGTAAGCGCAGTGGATGGGTTTGGATGTGCTTAGTGTGGAAATTTTCAAGGTTTTATACAGCTCATATATGCCAGTTAAAGCATAGTTTTCTATCAGAGAGGTGAGTGTCTGCGTACTCAGTCCGCTCCTTGATAATCAGATTGTTTCCTGTTGATTCAACAACTAATTCTCTCATTACTTTTTATTTTTAAATAAGGCGGTATTGAACTGGTTGAGGAAGGAACAGAACCCTCTTCCCTGTCTGATGCACCTTTGACAGAATCATTAACTTCTCATTCCAAAGATGGATCTTCGTTTTGCATTGGTTTTTGGTTTTGGCTTGGCTGAGTATAAAGGGAACGTGCAAAGGCAGCAAGCAGTTAAATTTGGCCTGTAGAATTTTCCTGTTAACAGTGACATGTGAGAGGAGGAACAACCTGAATCCAGTGTCCCAGAATGGGATGGAGCCTTGGTAACCAACTGAAGCACTTTTTCGCTTGTAAAGAAAGTTAAGTGAATCATCAGTATCAGACACTTGGCTATTTTAGTCCTGCTTCAGAGCTGAATTACACTTCTTCGTCGATAATATTTTTTGTTGTTTCAGTAAAATGGAAGGAGGTTTTAAAGCTGGTAAACACTCTTATCTGCCTGGTTTTGTTCCCTGCATAGGCAGCCGCCTTCTCAAGGAGTTAAAACTTTAAACAAGAAGTGTTTGATTTTTTTCCTTATTTTCTGAGGAAACCGGTACTAATTCCTATGCTGTACATAGAACACCAGGAATGGCTGTTCTCTAAGAGCTGGAAATAAGGAATCAAGAGCTCCCCATTCATGTGCATTGAGCCCCATAGCAGAGGACAAAGCAAAGTGGGCAGTTTAGAGTATCACCCAGGTAGAGCATTTATGTTAAACAGCAAAAAGTAAAGTCCATTTGCTGAGAGATCACATGTGCTGAATTAAGTGGGTATCATAGCAGAGATCTTTTGACTGCCAGATCTTGTGCAGTTGGGAAGAAAGCAGCTTATTTCCACAGGAAATATGAGTCAGAAGTAGCCAGTTTGAAATCTAAACCACGTTTTTTGACTGTGAGACTAAGCACTGCATCGTTGTACAAAGGTTAGAAGCTGAGTTTGCACTGCAGAGGAGCTTTATCTGCTGGATGTGAAAATCCAGAGGAAGCTGCAGGAAACACAGGGCAATCAAAAGGACCCAACCCAGCCAAGCTGAGTGCAGCCGGGACACAGGACAGGCGCTACCTGGAGATCAGTTGCTGGGTGACCTGAGGAGAGCCTGTGTGCAGGTGTGTGTGTGCAAATTCTTACCATCTACGTTTTCATAATGGTACCTGTTTTCTCACAAAGTCCAGTTTGTTTTGTTTCTTAAATAGAGTCCTTAGTTACAGAAGAGGTGATGTACGATAAAGACATATCCCACCATTTGCAGTTTACTTCCGACATGAGAACACACAAAAAATCGTGTCTACAGTGTCTTACTAGTCAACTCACTTTATTTGGTGTTTTCCAAGGTAGTCAAACGCTGATTTTTACCCCCATGATCCTTGCATGCACAATAGCAAAATTAATCTTATTTTCCTATAGCGTAAGATTCAACCTTCATTTGGTGGAGATCACTTCTGCTTTGGCAAACAATGTCCCTTGCTTTTAAGTAAGGACTTCGCTCAAAAGAAAGGATTCTCTGGTTTCACAATACCGTTGTTTCTGAACCTCATTTGTTCCTGAACCTCCTTTGTTGCAGAAGCAATTTTTAAAGCCTTCGCCTGTCGACTCATCTTACTTGTTCAGAATTGGAAATGGTATTACGGACTAATTCCACTTTTATCACAACAAATGAGTAGTTAAGAATGACAATATAGCACTTGTAAGGGTTCACTGGTGGGGTTGCAAGAAAACGACTGAGCTTATAGAGCCAAAATCTGAAATTTATGTCAGAGTATTCTCAACTGAAGAATCTAAAACAAAGCAACTCCTGCAGTATTGCCGAAGGAAAATGCAAGAAATCGGAACAGGAAAAGAGCTGGTTAAATGTTTTCAATTCTCTGTTTTCTCTGTCATTGAGAAACCTTTTCTGAATCGTTTTATTAAAAATAGCTTTAGTTAAGCCGAAGTGAGGTGTGATAAGAGCTCACAGCACAGGTAGTACATAAACTCAGGACAGCTGTATATATATTTGGACTCATAAAAAAATCCCAGTTTTCAGTGCTTTATGGCATTTTTTTTTTTGTAAAGGATGAGGAAGTTCATACCATGTATACAGAACTAAGTACAGGGTTTTACAAATTCCATATCCAGATTTAAAGAGAGTAGATACGAATTGAACTAAAGTCGTTAGAGACATGAGTGCTGGGTCAGTTGTTTCAGAACTTGGATCACTACTAGGAAAATACCCAGGGATCCTCTCAGTTGCTGTATATGCCTAAAATACAGATGATGTGTGAACTCCCTGTTTCTGTGAGACAGGTCTGACAGTTCAGATGGAGGAGACTGACTGCAATAAAAAGCAATTTGAGCCTTTACTGAGATTTAGCACATTAAGACTTGTGACTTTTGCCCAGTTCTGAAGAAAAGACCAAGTGTAATTTCTTTACTGCAGTATTTGTCGGTATTTTCCTATCTGAAATCCTACAGAAAGAGACCCTGAATTCAGTTGCTGTAAATCTTTGAAGAAGTGCTCCCTTTCACTGTGCAGTGATGGTTTTCCATATACCTAGAAATTACACTAATGCGTAGGTGTTCACCAAAGTCATAGAAAAAACCTGGGGGAAGGAGCGACCTCGGAGTTCTAAAAAATGGGTGGGTTTTCTCATTGAAACGGGGGTTTGGGGTTTGGTTAGGGGTTTTGTTTGGTTTTTTTAACTGCAGTACTGGTGAATTAGACTCGTGTTTCTCCTATGTTCTAGTAAAGAGTTTCCCAAAGGAGGAGTAGGTGCCACATTCTTTAGGCAATGCTGGACACTCCATTGCACTGCCCTACAGACAAACAGTAACAGAAATGCAATAAACCCAATTATCTGCATCTACAGAGAACATGGGCATGAGCAAGAGAAGAAACGGGATTACGGTCACTTGATCTCGGCCAGGAAAATGGCTCCTGGTGATCATCAATGCCATGTCGTAACACTTTATCTACAATAATTTCCTAAAAACATTTTTTGTGCTACAGCTTTCAAATACGTTTGGCTAAGAAAAAAACAGGCGACAGTGCTTGGGAATGGAGACACACAATCTCATCAGCATCTGGGCTCCTGCGTGTGATGATCTGAACCCTGCAGACCACGCTTCCTCCACGAAAATCCTTCTCTGGGAGTAAGCAAACACCGAGTGCATCCCATCTGTTTCCTCTTATTTCCATTCTCTGAGCAGCCAATAATTAAACATTTTTGTTTTCTAACCCAAACACATTCATAAAAGCAGCAGCAGTTCGTAGCAGCTTCGCAGCCTAAGTGTTCTGAACACACGTGAGGCACTACGTATCCCTCGAACTCACCTCCCTCATAGAACACGGGAGCTGTTCTGCTAGAGCTAGTGTAAGGCTTCAAAAATGCAAGTGTTAAAAAGAGCAGAGAGAACTGTGTAGCTATTGCAAAATACTTAACCATGTTACCAGGCAATTCTCGATCAAATGGAGCTGTTAGGCACCGATGCTCTTAGGCTGATTCACCTCCTGGCAAGGCCGCCCGTAAGTCGTGTCTACCTGAAAGCTGTGAAGTTGTACTTCAAACTGAAAGGCTTTTTAATAACACGTTCACAGAACACGGTATTTGCAACACAGTACAAACTGCACTGGTTTCAGGTTTGTATCTTCATAGCGAGTACCTCCTACACCTTGTAACGTGAATTTTCCTGCACTTGAGAGCGTGCTTCTTAGGCAACTGTTGATACGGATAAATGTGTCGGGAAGTGGCAGTATCCACATTTTAGCAGCAATAAAAAAGGGCTGGGGAGGGATTAGAAACAAACACACGTCCTTGCAAGATAGCGAAGGTCGGGTCTTGATACAGGTTCCACAACACTGAAGAGGGCTTGTGTGCACTTGCATGGGATCGGGGTGCTGGCACAGCAGGACGAGCACCACTCGCAGCCTGATGCTTCCCAGAAAGCTGCAGGAACCTCGCGCAGGTTGTGATGGAGGACCCATCCTCACTGGAGATTCTGCCTTTTTTATCGGTGACACGACAGACGAAGCTTTATGTCCTTTTACTGCCTCGGGTGCCAGGGAGTGCTCTCAGTAGTGGCTGATAAAAGGAGAAATGTGGAGTGACTGCATCTCGCTACGCTTGACTTCTCTTGTGGTGGTGAGTGTTACAGGTCTTCATGGGCATCTCCTTCGTTTTCTTTTGGGTTAAAGCTGTAATTTGTTCTAGTGAGAATGAGATCCGAAGCTGTCCTTGAAAGCGTCCAAACACATGCCGTTTTCATTTGAGTGACAATGCAGGTAGCTCATGTCACACAAACTATCGCCTGGCACCGTCAGCTCCACGGGCAGCTCTGGCATAGCCAAGTATTCCCATGGCGTTAGCTAGGAGTGGACACCGCGCACCCTGCCACTACCTGTAGTTACATGACTTGGCGTGAAAATCAGGTCCTGAATGAAGCCCAGTGCTGCGTGGTGGTCAGCATCTTCAACTCGAGGCTTCGGAGCAGGGAGCCACCTGCCTCAGCCTGAGGCCCCATCCAAGGACCTACCTGTAGGCACTTCATTTCTAGCCGTAGCTACGCTAAGGACCGCAATCTACCCTCAGGAAATGCGCAGTTTTCATCCCGCTTTTGGAAGAGAGATGCCCACAGCTGATGGCAGGAGTTGGCTGGAGGTGCTTTACAAAGGGCTTTGCTTTGGATCGCTATGTACAGGCACTTCACTGTCCTCATTCCCGTAAGCTCTTCTGCTCCTTGAAAAAGACCTTGTCCCTTAATTGAGAACTGACCACGACTGCAGCACCGTCTGTTGGTTTGATACAACTGGACATCAGACCTATACTATACCTTTGATGTAAACATATACCTCTTTACAAAAAAACCCAGATACTACGACTCTAACCCTAAAGCCTAGAGCAATAAGAAGCCAGTTCAAGCCTAAGTACACATTAAATAGCTTTGGAGTCAAATTAAATAAAAAGCTAAGTTACAAGCACATAAGATCTCCGTTTGCTGCCGCGTCTTTCCTAGCCCCAGGTCACGCTTTACATCTTGGCACTGTCTTGTTTTGGTGGTTCTGCTGACTGTGTTTGCAGTACTGAATATTTAACTAGGGAGAAAGAAAAAAAATCATGAGTACAATAGCGCACGATGGAACCAGAGCGCAAGCAACGGGTGCCCCGTACTGGCTGGTTATATGTGACATTGGAAAAGCTTTTGCGGCAGCCTTGATTATCTGTCACTGAAAGAAGGATCATGCTTTTCTGTATGAGACACTCTCGATGGCTGAAAACATGAAAGCTAAATATTAACTGCCATCGTCTGCAGCATGAGCTCCTCGTCTCTCACCAAGGCTGTCCTTTGTGTGCAGTAAAGGGGGAAAAACACTGTGGTGGGCGTTTCACAAAAGGCTGCAGCATCAGCTAAGTGGTGTCTTCATCAAAGAGACACAGCAGCTCGATACAGCGTGAGGGATCTTGAGAAAGTCCCTCAGTAAAGCTGCTTTTGTGGCTGGATGCAGACAGGGTAGGGCATGCAGGGTTCTCACCTTGGGGTTCCTCGCTTACGACAGCTTCCATGTTTTCTCCTTTCACATATTCCGCGTTAAGTCCCTCTGAGAAGTAACAATAAAGAGAGTGAGATGGGAGGGTAGAAAATAACAATTATTTGCTTGATGCCCTTAAAACTCGGGTAACGGGCCTGTCTGCTCTAAAAGCCAAGATGCCTTTTTGCAGCCTCCTCTGCATTAACAGTGCTATAGAAACACCAGTAAGCTGTAAACTGCTGAGGAAGTGTTGCTGGATTTCAAAGTGACCACAGAGGCTTGCCTAGAAGGCACAGCTTCTAGCAGCAGCCCTTTTTTCTGAGTCTCTGGCTTCATCTTTATTAAGAGAGGCAGCCGGGCTGATCGCTGTGCAAGGTGCTCAGCCAGAAGGGCACGGCGTAGGTACGTCTTCCGGAGGGGTCTGCTGTGCAGCGGGGGCTGCGGCTGAGCGCAGGCAGATGGGCTAGCGCTCACCAGCAGCGAAGAATCGCAGAGCCCCAAGAAGCAGGTCAGAGCCGGGCTGTGGTGGTGAAGGAGGATCCCAGTGGGGTGCCAAATCCCAAATAAGTCCCTTACCTAAATGCAAGGAAGTTTCCAGTGTTTGCAACAAGAGCAGCCCAGGCGAAGGGGCAAGGCTGGGAGCTGCCAGGAGGGTGGGTGGCTGCAAGGTGGCAACGAGAGGGTGCGCAAGGGGAAGGGGATGGCTCTGTTTGCCCTTGGTCCAGGTCACAGCAGCAGAAGATTGCGTGAAGGCTGTCTAGGGTGCACCACAGACCTCAGCTGTGCTCTACAGCTTCCCTAAAGAGCCTCTTTGGAGAGAGGCAGAGACTGGAGTGCTGTGCTAACCACTGTGTCCTGTTAGGGAGGGACCAGCGGTAGGGTGGGGGCCGTGCTGGTTTGTAATGGGGGGCTGAAGCAATCCACGCTGGGGCCATGCAACATGCACTTTTTAGGCATCTAGACTTTATATGCATCTAAACAAAGTGCGAAGTGGGGCAGGGACCTGCTATGCTTCACCAGCAGGTTTTGACGGGGCTCATTTGTATCTCACGGGCAAAGAGAGAGGGGAAAGAGAGCAGGGAGCAGTGCTGGGGCCAAGGCAAAGCAGTGCGGTGGGAGCCCTCACACAGCGATGGGGCAGCCAAGGCGCGGGAGAGAAGAAAAGTTTCTGCAGCTGGCTAAAAAACTGTCACAAACCCTCTGCCAGCACAGACCCTGCAGTCCGCAGCTGGCCAAGCCGTGGAGGCAGGGGACGGCTCCGGTGCTGCCCGGGTGCAGCGAGCGGCTGGGGCAGAGGGACACAGAGAGCCTGAACCATCGCCCAGGGCATGGCTGGAGAGCGGCAGACGTGGTGTAGGACAAGGAAGAGTATTATTAGGCAGCTTTGCTCACATCCTTTAGAGGAATCAGCAAATGCTCATCGGAGGAGGCTCAAAAATGAGAACGGGAGCCACAGCCTGGCCACCGCAGAAGGATGGCTGGGCAAGGGAAAAAGCGGAGGCTGTTTCTCTGTGCTTCAAGCGCGTGGTCATTACACCCCACTGCTGCCTCCTCCAATACATGTGTTCTGCTGGGATAACACCAAATGCCATTTATGTTTTTCAATAAAAAGCCACTTTTGCAGCGGCTGACGGCTCCTAGATTTCTGTCAAGCATTGCAATGCAGCTAAGGCCTGACATTAGCCCAGCATGCCATGTCTGATGGCTTAAATTAATCCTCCTTTATAATTAACTTTAATTTCCTGCCGCCTTTCTGGGGCTTTGTGTCTCTCAGCTTCCCCCTCATCAAAGCCTTTACTCTTTTTTTTTTTTTTAATTATTTATTCTTGCCAAAATATCATTTAAGTGGAGGGGAATATACAAGGGTGTTTCATTCCATCACATTCATTTGACTTTTCCTGCTGATGTAATTTACCAAAATGCTCCTGTTTGTTTCAGGCACAACTGGGAAAATAGCATGATTCCAGCAGAAACTTCCAACCCCAAACACCCTTCCCCCAGAGCAAAGGAGACTCACCAGAGATTTCATTCGATTAATTTAAAAAGAGCTTTTTTCCAGCTGTTTGCAACCACCCCAAGACAGGCTGCAGGAGCCCACCATGGCCAGGCTGGTGCCATGGGGCCAGGCCGTTGGGACACCTTACACCGAGCAACTTTATGGGGCAGCTCCTGCAAAAGGCACTTTCAGGGAATAGGAAGCTTTTTGCTACTTAATTTACACCTAATTGCAGCAATTGCTGCATACCTGTGGGAGGGTGGGCTGGGCTCGGCTGGGTTGGGCTGGGCTGAGCCGAGCCACCCACAGGTGCCAGAGCTGCAGGGGTTTCCTGGGCTTCCTGCACCGCTGCCCGGTGAGTGTTTAACTCTTGCTGAGATTTGGGGTTTTTTTCCGGTTTGTTCATTTTGGGGTGGGGTGTTTTTCCATATTGACCTTGTTTGGTGTCGGTGGGTTTCTCTTTGGTTGTGACTGTGGGATTGTGCAAGGGGCTGCGTGCAGCCTCTGAGGTGGCAGTGGGTGCTGGGGCCATCGCTGCTGGTGGGTCCCTGCCTGGGCAATGCCCCATGGGGCAGGGGGGGCTCAAGAACCCATGGCTGGGGCTTTGCTCTGCCAGCTCCAGGTCACTGGATGCCTGACATCCCTTCCTGTCTCCAGGCTGGAAAACGGCAGCAGGGTTCAGGGGGCAAATGGGTGGGTGCTCTGTGAGGACGACACACACTTACGCTGGATGCTGAAGCAGAACTTCTTCTGCTGGTAGGAGATGTAGCTGGTGACGGCCCCGATGAGTGCCATGGCCAGGCCGCTGGCGATGCCGGCAATCGTCCCTGTCTCCGCCACTGTGCCTATGGGGCACAGAGAGCAGGGTGCTATGTGGCAGGGGCTCACACATCACCCATCCCATCCCACCGCTGACCCCATGGTCCCGTAGTCACTTACCTCCATAGTTGTCGTCGGTGTTACCCCCAGAATCTGCAAGAGACACGAGCCTGTCAGTGGCCCTGCACCCCTCTGCTCCCCTGCTGCCATGCCAGGCAGACCAGGAGGGAGCAAGCATGCGGGGAAAGGGGCAGCAGCGTGGCCACAGGGGCACCCCTGGGTTGGGGACAAGCATATGCCCTGTGGGTCACAGTGTCATGCTGCCCCACACCTCTGTCTGGTTGCCCAGGGCGTCTTGTCGCTGCTTCTCAGAGGGGTCTGAAGCTGCTCTTCTGTCCCACTGCGTGTGCTGGGGGCGGAACTTTGCGGGGAGCCTCTGCAGGGGACACCTCTGCCTGCACGACAGTGAAGCCCACCTCTGCCCACGCCACTCTTGGTGTAAAGAGCGGATAAATGAAATGCTGTCATAGTTAATTACACAGAATTAGTGGGCTGTCACAGGGAGGTGACTGGCTAAGGTCCATAATGTCAGGGAATCTTCACTTGGCTTGAAGTCTGTTTAAAATCACCTTCCGCGGAGAAACAGGGCTGGGAGGAGAAGCTGCAGTCCTCAATGAGTCACTTACATCCTGAATTTATGGAAGCAGGTCAGCATTGTATTAATGCCTCCGATGCGGTTTGTCCTTGGCACAGAGATTCATTAAATGTTGATTGGGCTTGTGGTGTTCATCTCTTTACTCAACTGCTTTTAAAATTTAATGCTGTGGATCCTCGCAAGTGCACAGGCTTATCTGATTGCTGCTAGTTTTCCTCCTTGTCTCAACCGTCGGTGGTCGCATGGTGGAAAGCAAACGAAGGCTTGTGCCCTCTCACGGCACAGGGTTGGACATTTGCTTTCGAGGTGGGTGGGGAGACGTGGGCTTTGACTGCCCTGGTGACAGCTGGAGCTGCAGAGCCTTCACGGGATCAAAACTAACCAACCACTGGCTCAAGGTGTGACCACGGAGGTCAAAATCTATGTGTTCCCCTGGCCCCACAGCTAAGACTCTCTTTCCCCAGGCGCGCGCCCCCGTCGCGGAGGCAAGCGCTGCTCTGCGCAAGGTGGCTTCTAGCAGCTTGGCTGATACGGCAATTACTGCCCGAGCTGCGACTGCTAAAGCAAACAAATGTACATAGGTCGCTGCTTACCCTTCTTCTTGTCTGGGTGGTACCCGCCGTCCACAATGCTGGCCAGGTCGTCATCAGAAAACCCTTTAAAAAGAACAGGAACAAATGGTGGTTGACACCCGAAGGGAGATGTGGCCCCGCCGGGAGGTAGCAGCCACGGTCTTCCCGCGTGCTGCATGGCAGCGGGGCAGCTCACCCTCTCAACCCGCGTAAAACCAAACGCACCCAGCAAAACACTGAAGCCGCCTTCCTAGGAGGGGGAATGCAGCCAGAGCTGCTCAGAAAACAACCCAACGGGAAGGAAAAATAGCACACGGCTTGTTTGAGATGAGAGGGGCCCCAAAACCTGAGTGCCCTTGGATGGGCAGGGGTCACCTGGAAGCGGGGGATTCTGGGCAGGGCTCACCCGTGAGCATCACGCACCCAGGGTGGGACCGGCCTGCACACCCTCGCTCCTGGCGAAATGTTTCTCTGCCGGGCAAACAGAGACTGCTCTACTAATTTGATTATTGTCTCTAAAACTCTACAGCTATTTTGAAGAGCCGTGGGGGTCTTTCTGCGCAGCCAGAGCAGGGGTTTGCACGCCCATTTAAATCAGTGGATCCCCGTCAGCCGGCTTCTCTGTCCCCAGCAAGACCAGGGACTGGTCAATAAGCAGTTCTGCTTCTCGCAATCAGATGTTAACAAAATGTTTAACCCCCAAATGATCTGAAGCTCATAAAAGATGTAATAATTAACTTTAAGTCTAGTGTGAAAGAAACGCCCTTGAATCAAAATTTGAATACTACTGTATTATTTTTTTAACTGAAATGACTGATGTATTTACGAGTTCACAAAGTGTTTTGGCTGCTCAGCCTCGGCTGGCAGTGGAGGAGGGAGGACGAAGCGGTTTGGGTGTGCGGTGGCTGTGCTGCTGGGGACCGGCGTGTCCCAGCCCTGCCTCCAGTGAGCCCCTGGCAATGCCAGCCTGGCCCCGGGATCCTGCGGGCAGGGACCTGACTCTCCTCCTTCCTGAAGGGACAGAGCAGCTCCAGCAAAAGAACTGAGCACCACGTCACGGTGCAGGTCAAATAGTAGTTATCTCGGACACGGGAATGTTTAATTCGTGCAGGATAGGTGCAGAGAGTCATGGTCTGGCAATCAGCAGGTGAGTAAGTGGAACTGTTGCACCCCTCAGCTCCAGTCCCAGAGGGAGCCTTGGGGTGCAGCAAAGGTGCGTGATGGGAGAAGAGACCCAACACCAAGCCAGCAAAAGGCTCCTTCTCTGATGCTGTGCTTTGGGAAGGGTTACCTTTGCCTTAGCAGCCTGGAAGAGACTGCCTTATTGACAAGCTTCCCACAAAAAAAAAGAAACAGATTTATGGGCTCAGTAATGAGCGTAAAAAGAAAAAGAACCCTGACCACGCCAGAACCTGGAAAGGTCTTAGGCAGTCGAGGGTGCAGCAATGCTGGAGGAACGCGTGTGCTGGTTTGTGACTGGTGCCACGTTCCAGCAGTTCAACGCCTCAACCTTTGCTGCAGAAGTCTGAAACCTCAACAAGCCCAGAATATCAAAGTGCAGACAAGTCACCTAGTTAATACAATCTAATAAAATATCTGACTATTAATTACATGTGTGAGCAGGGTATATGGCCATCTCCACATCAATAAACTAGCTGTGCAAAGTCTGTTTTCTAGCTCAAGAGCTCAAGGGAACAATCCTCACGGACAAATGATTCATTCACCAGAGTATTTTAGAGATGGAAAAAAAATCTCCCAGCCTATAGCGTATGTTATGCCAGGACTTAAGCCTGCTCTATATTTATGTCTTGGCAATGACTGCGAACCTCAACAGCACATGCCCTTGGTTAAACAGCTGTCAGGTACGGGAACGAGGGGGAACTTAACACAATCACCACAATTTAACGGGTCAGAAGAGAACCTGGGAAAGAAACCTGCAGACAGGCAACACGTCGTTAGGCTGAGCCCCTCTGCCAAGGACCGCCAAGGCGGGGGCTCCTTCCCTCCCCGCAGCCCCAGGGGAAGGGGCTGTGCTGCCTGTGGAAACATCGCCCCCTCCCCTGTGTGAGCAGGGCAGGGGCAGCGGGGTGCTGGCTGCAGGCAGGAGCCTCGGACGAGGCAGCGCCTCGGTTTCTCCTTACCCCGTCACTTGGCAGGGATGGTGTCTGGCAGTGAGAGCCTGTTCCCCAGAGGGAGCAGGGAGGATCTCCCACAGGTCCCGCGGTACAGCACGGCTGGTGACAAGCAGGATGGAGAGAAGTCAACATACCTTCACCTGGCCTTACGTCCGGCCTCCTACCATCTTTCCCATCGTTCTTATCATCAAGGGCATCAGCCAAGTCAAAATCCATAGGATCCTTTGCTAGAAAACAACACGGGGGTTAGCAGTGCTGGCCACAGGCTGGGAAACTCTGCAATTAATTAATTAACCAAGATAATGCTCAGCTTTGCCAGGGAAAAGTGCCAGTGAAAGAGATAAAGCCCCTGACACAAGCATCTCCCGGTTTCGCTATGCAGCATCATGGCAGATCTTCCAAATTCATCCCATTTCACGTCCCCACATCACTGTGGTGAGAAAAGCCATATTCTCCCACAAGACAGAAACAGTCTTGTGCCATGAGTCAAGCACCGGGCAACCGGCTAAATCGGGCCAGGTAGAAAAGGTCAGAGACAAACAGGTGCTCCCAGGGGCCAAGCCAGCGGAGGGGAAGGAGGCGGCTGTGCCGCGCTGGTGTGCTGGCTGGAGCAGCCTGCCACTTGATCACTTGGTGTTGTTTTCCTCTGTGAACTGCCCAGTTGGTACCCTGAGCAGCCCGCCGCTGGCAGAGCAGCTATTGCTTTGCTAAATGGTGGCTAAAGCTGTAGCACGGAGCCAACGTGAGCAACTCAGCCCTCCGCCAGCTCACGCCTTAGTTTATTCCAATACAAAATTGATTTTTTTTTTAAATTTTTTTTATTTTAAGCCTGGGAGCACCTTTTGCCAAAACTGCCTGCGCAGGCAGCAAAGCGCCCATCTGACAAGGGTGCCCTGAGCCTGCAGGACCAGTGTGCTGGTGGAACCTGGCATGGATGGGCTGTGCCGTGCCGGGCTGTGCCAGGGAAGACAGCACGCCCACAGCCTTAAAATAGGCAGGGGATGCAAAATGGTCCAGGAGCCACCAAGAACCCCAGGGAAGTGCAGGGTAATGCTGAGATACCCTGTCTGCCATGAGTTGATTTAATTTTTCCTATGTGTCACATGCGAACAAACAGACTAGAGGCTGGAAATACCAGAGCGAGGGGCAGCACCACTGTCACAGCCCATCCCAAAGCCTCTGCCTGCACTGGCAACACAGCCAGGGTGAAGCCTTGGGGGCTGGGGAGCTCATGCTTACCTGGGTTATGCCTGGGGGGGGCCCTCGTAGTTTTGGGCTGCTTGGTTGTGGTGGTGCGGATGACATCCCAGAAGCTGTTGTCTGAAGGGAAAGGAAAAAAAAAAAAGAGCCCCAAATGACGTTACCCTCTGAAATGTGCATTTGGACGAGCACTGGGAGGGAACCCCCTCCCTGGAGGGAGACTGGGGCTGTGCTGGGCCAGTTCAGTGCTCTGGTCTCTCCTCAGCTTCAGCTGTCCCTGGCACCAGGGGCAACCCCAGCCTATCGGTGCCCCAGGGATGCTCAAGCCCTCAATGTGGGTGGCGGGATCCTCTGTGGCAGGGCATGTGTCAGTGGGGCTTGAATCTGAGAAGGGGACAAGCAGGGCTGACAGGAAAATCCCCCCAACCACACTGCCAGCAGGATGCCAGCGCATCTGCCCACTTGTGAGAGCTCTGCCACAGGGCTGCTCAGCAAAGTCCCCCGATATGGCTTGAGCAGGGGTGCGTGGGCCATGAGGGAGGGAGGATGCTGATGCTGTGATCCTCCTGGCATGTCAGCGAGAGCCTGGAGCATCTCTTCTGCTGGCTCTGCTCTGACAGTGGAGCAGAAGGAGGTGGTCATCTTTAGGACAAGGGGAAAATGGCCTCAAGTTGCAACCAGGGGAGGTTTCTGTTGGACATTAGGAAAAATTTCTTCACCAAAAGGGTTGTCAAGCACGGGCCTGGGCTGCCCAGGGAAATAGTGAAGTCCCCATCCCTGGAGGTATTTAAAAGTCATGTAGACATAGTGCTTAGTGACATGGTTTAGTGGTGACTTGGCAGTGCTGGGTTAATGGTTGGACAGAATGATCTGAAAGGTCTTTTCCAACATAAACAATTCTATGATTCTATAGTCACCTGTTGGTGGTCACCAAAAACTGCCGTATCTCATCTGTCAACACTCGATTCCAGCCACTCAGCTACCAGGAGAGTTCCCAGTTACCTCGGGGAGTGTATTCCCCTGTTTGGAGCCCTGAAGGTAAGCCCTCATGCACCCTCCCCAGGGCACAGGGAGCTCCACAGTACCTGGCTTCCCTGGCCTGGGGAAGGGCTTCGGAGTCGGCTTGGCTGGTTTGGTTGTAGTCTCCAGAGGGGTGTCAAAGTAATCAGCCAAATCAAAGCCTGTGGAAGGGCAGAAAGGATCGTTAGAAGCCCCATCATTTGTGGGGGTGAGGTTTTCGGCACACATCCCCTGTGCAGCAGCTCTGTGAGTGCTGTGCAGGCAACACTCCACTACTGCCAGAGGCCACCAGTGCCCATGTCACTATGGAGATGAAAAGGACGTCCAGCTGCTCCACTGCTCAATCGCAACTGCATTGCAGAGCCTTCAGATCAGCCTGGACATCGTTTAACAATCCCCATCCAAGCTGTGGCTGCCGCCTACCCCCAGCCTGAGCAACCCGAAAATTGGGGTCGGGTGGGGGACCCACCGGTTGCCTGCAGCATCTCCAAGAGATGGTGCAGATGAGAAGGTGCTGTAGGGATCGAGTTGATGGCTGGACCTGCTCTGCTCCCTGCACAGCCACCTGTGAGTGACCCTGGGCTGAGCAGAGTGTGCACAGGAGAGGGGCCAGAGCGCAGGAAGCTGCTGCAGGACCCCCTTGGTGCTATCACTCATCTGTAAAGCACTCCCCAGGGAAGAAGAAACTCGCCCAGCTGAAGCCTCGGCTTCGGCATGCATCCATTTCCCGGGGAGAGTGTATTGGGTCAAACAGCCTCTGGTTTGGGCTGCGATCCAATGCTGAAGCCCTGCACATGCTTGTGGCACTTTGCTTTTCTTGTCCCTAGCAAAGATGATGGTGGCCAAGGAGCTGAACAGTCAGATTTGCTTAAATTTGTGCTAAGATCCTCATGCGGGGCGAGTGGATTCACTTCTGAGCGCTCTCCTGCTGCTGTTTATTTCAGGCTGCTCTGGCAGGGTTGAGCAACCCTTGGCTCTTGTGACTGTGCTATATTTAAGTAGGTGCGTTTGGCCAGCACTGAGCCAGAGGAGCTGCTGGCAATGAAACTCGGGTGAATTTAAGGCAGCTTCCTCAAGTGGGGCAGATGCTGTGGAGCTGGCCAGCCAGCACATCTGACAGGCACAGACAGTCAGGGAGACATTTCTCCCTGGATGGGAAAAAAAAATCACCAGGCTGGGCCCTTCCATGGAGGTTGGGGCTACCCTGGAGTAAAACGTGGAAGGAAAATATCCTCTGGGCCCCCTCCTGGAAGCAAAGCTAGCAGGTGCCATGCAACCAGAAACAAAAGCCCTTGTGTAGCTGAGCAGTGATTTGTGTGTTTTCCATTAGGATACTGCAAAGCGTGCAAAATCCAGCCTTGGCCGTAAATGCTCCACTGCCACTCGCCTTCAGCACGGACAGAAATACCAAGATCACATTTACTTTGGCCATTCAGGAGGAGTGCACGAACGCACGATGGTATCAGCCTTCTTACGGGCAAGCGAAGGAGTCCCAAAGCTCTGCCAAGGCAGCAGCACCCAGCCACAAACGCAGAGCCCACGGCGGGGCTCGCACATTTCCAGCCCCCACGGGAAGCAAACCCCGCGCTGTGCTTCATCATAGAAGGACTCACCTGTCCCACCTGCCGGCTTTCTGGGGCCCTTGGGAGTGGCTGTGACAAAAGAGACAGGGAGGAAAGTGTTAGTCAGCGCATCACCAAAAAAGTGTCACTTCTGGTTTGAGAAGAAACGGCAAAGATGTCACCACGAGCTTTCCAGCTGACCGTTGCTGGTCTGCGTTGGCAGGCTTGGAGCCCAGAGCCAGGAAACTCCCACGCAGACGGCGCGTGGCCGCAGGGAGCACGACTGCTGGTGGGCGAGGGCGAGTGGCTGCAGCCCCAGGCGGCGCTGAGCCCAGGGCTCTGCTGGGCACGGCTGCGGCGGGGGCCAAACGCTGCCTCCGCGCAGGCTGGCATCCCACCGGCCGACAGCAGAGAGCTGTAACGAACTGCTGCGAATTGAGACCCCTGGAGACAGCAGCAAACAGGGCAAGGGCAGATACTCTGCACAACAGCGTGGAAAACAAGAGTAAGCTGCCAATGTTTTGTTGTCCCCTGCCCCGTATGTTAGTTAAATGACAGGTAATTTCCAGTGTTGCATTATGTACAGGGGGTTCCCTGTCAGCTGGAGGAATTTTGTCGATGCCCCGATGCTCAGCTCCGCTCCCCTGGCAGCTCCTGGGCTCAAACAAGCTACAGTCAGCCTTCGAGGGGGCTTGTTATTTATTTTTTTCACCCTCTGTAAACCACTATCTATTAATAGTGGCTAGCATTACCAAGTACATGAATAAATTATGAGCAAGAGTTGTAGCTACACTCTTCCCATTAATCTCCATTTGTGCCTCTGAATACTGGAGTGCTTCCACTGGGCTTCACTTCCAGCGTGCCAGTACGGTTTGATGTGACCCAACTCCAGACCCTTCGTTTGGTTTTATTCCGGGGCTGACGCAATGAAGTCCAGAGGGGGATGTGGCAGCTGGGGAGGCTGTGGGGACAGCGCTGCCTCTTCCCTCGTGTTCGGGCAGTGAAGGGGGGCCAGCGATGTGTCTGGGTGCAGACCACTCTTGGGGTCAGCCCTCCATGCGGCAGGAAGCGTGTGACATGCCCTGGGGAGGGAGACGAGCCTCCTCCCAGCAGCTGCTAGGCTGGCCATCAGGTTACCTCTTTCGGGTGTAAAACGAGAGCTGCTCTGCTGAATTTCCTCCCCCTGGGGTGGTGGTAACACCCCATCAGGCCACTGTTTGTGAGGCTGAGTTCTGCCAGGCACTCATGGCCCCTCAGTGACACAGCCTGGTCCTGACTTACACAAAAATTACCTATTTCAAAGCCAAACATTAAATATCAGCATGCCAGCAGCAAGCCCCCCCTTCAGAAACGAGTTTACTTTGACTGAAAGGTTACACTTGAAATTACGTGTCGCAAAGCAGCAACCCAACAAGCCATGTGCTTTCTGTGGCACCGCTTTGCAGCAAGATCAGGGAAGGACCCGGTGCTGCCCCTGCCCACCGGACCCAGCGGGTTGCCTTCCCCAGCTGGAGAAGGAAAGTGGTTAATGCATTAGCTTCCAAGCAAACAGGATCACGTTTGATGGTAGGTGTAACTAATGAATGCAAGGAAGCCAAAAAGATGTGTTCGGCATCATTGCTAGATCAAAGCGCTGGTGTGCCACTGGGGTTTGCTCACGGGAATCAGAAAGCGAAGGGTATGTGGTCAGCAACCAGCTTCTCAAGGACTATTCCCAGTCCCACCCATTGGGAAGCCTGGACACTGCGTCTGCCCAGACAGAGATGATGAAGTACCCCATGTCCTCCACGACCCTCTCACCAGCATCAGATCTCAAAGAACAAATTGCGTCTATTAAGATGTTTGTTTTCTCTTTTTTAAAGAGTAAATAAATGTGACTTACGTCGCTTGGTGGTGAGGTCATCAAACAGGGCATCTTTTAGGTCCAAGTCATCTAGGTCGTCCCCATGACCTGGAGACAAAGAATAGGCACTGGCTGTACTCATTCTCCACAAAGTAAACCACCTTTAAAATCAGCATGGCTAGAGTCATTTGCTCAAATTGCTGTAGTTTTTAGAGGGCTTTGTGGTTTTTTCCAAGCCTGACCCATCATCGGCGATGAGGAAGACATCAGCCTTCTCCGAATGCTGTGACTGTTAAATTGCAGAGCAGTCATCTCTGGATTTTCCATTTGTCTGCCCTAATGGATGCGGTATAAAAACACACGCTATGCTTAAATTTGTCAAGGAGAGCCTACCAATTCATCTCTCGAGCTGCCACTCATCCGTGGCGGTGCTCGCAATTATACGTTTGCTAAACACCATGAAAACATTGGGCCAGCGCAGACAAATTCAGTGAGAAACAAGAAAGCCCTACGCACCTCTTCTTCACAAGCGCCTTCCAACATCGAAGGCTTCGTATAAAAATGCTGCTGCTGGCTGCCAGCACAACTTTGCCATTTCAGAGACCGCCCGCATCGTTCCTCCTTGGTAATGCAAGCCAGGACCAAACCCCCATCCCGGGGATACACCTGACAGGCACAGGCAGATTTTGTTGTTAGAGACGCCTCACCGCAACTCCAGTCACTTCATAATATCCCAGGGATAGCTTGGTGCTACGCCGTGTTCTCCTGCGATAGGGCCGGCTAATCCTTCCCTTCTCCGTCTCTTTTTTTGCATCGCATTAATTACTGTTGACTTACCCTAGTTCTGAATGTATTTGTCTTGATAAATTCGTGCTTTTACATCTCAGAGCATGCTGAGTAATTAATATCCTTTGGGTTTGCTAAGTACTGCAGCACTGCAAGAGAACATTAAAATGGCTTTCCTCTTATTCCTACTGCTAAATGGATTTAGCTATTGCCACCTGAGCTCCAGCGTGCTTCATGAATAAATTTAAAGCTATACTGACAAGGACAATAACAACGGGAAGGCACCAGTCCATCAGAAAGCAGGTATCAGCATTTCAGTGAAAAACTTCTGCCGAGAGCGGTCACTAAGTACTGCAACACCTCCAGCTCCGGTTCCACTTACTCACACGTCACATCTCCTTTCATCTGCCATCTATTTAACTAGCGGACCTGAGGGTGATTTAAATGCAGTGTCTATGGCTGGAAAGTTGCTACAGGCTTCTCTGCCCCAGCAAAGTGCTCGGTGTTAAGCTGCTCTGGGGATGTCTGTCTAACACAGGTCCCAGCCCATGGCGGTGTTTCTCATCAAGGTGAAGGACACCAGCGCTTCCCCTGTGAGGAACAGCCGGCAGCAGGTGATGCCCCATTGCAGGTGGAGCCCAGCGACCACCGTGTAAAATCTGCGGAGCGAGGGATGCGGGCCAGCCCCTTGCTCAGCACAGCGGTGCAGAAGGGCTGTGCTTGGCACCCTCAGCCTCCCCGTGTGCCCCTCCACTCCCTTGCCAAAATATTTGTCTCTTGGGCCTTATTGCTGCTGAAGTATTGGCACCGTGAGACAGGTGATGCTCTCCCGCTCCGACAGCTGGGATGAAGCCGCAGGGTTATCAAGTGGTCTGTGGGTGCAAAGGAGCAAAGTAAGGAACATGCAAGACCATCCACAGCACCAAAAGAAACACCTGCCCAGCTCCAGCACTTGCACAGGGTGCTGCCAAACCACGAGCACGTTCCTGCTGAGACCCCACAAGCTCGTTACTGCTGTGGCCAACTGTCCCAAGCTTTCTATTCCGGCAATTCATACAGGTTCCCTTTCCCAGCACGGCTCTTTCCCCAGCCTTTACTGGATTTTCAGGAACCAGCGGGGCTCCATCATTCTTGTGTTTCTATTTTAAACTGTGGTTAAGAAAAAGTGGAAGGGGAAAACCACAGCGCGTCTCTGGCAGGATGGAAAGTTCTACAGACCTGACTGGGGGAAAATGTGTCGCAGCTGTGTTTCGTTTCAGTTCCCCCTGCCTCTGCGGCGGGCAGGCTGAGGTGGCAGGAGGGACATGCTGGTGGCACCAAGACTCGCTTTGGTACGCCACGAGCCATCCCTTCCCTCTGCCCCCCACTCCCTCTGCTCTCTGTGATTAAGTAAATGTTAAGGGTGCTGATCTGCTGCACCCCAAGCCTTGCCATCAGCGTATCCTCCCTGTGCTTCACCTTCGAGGTAGGAGCCCAAATAAAATGTGAGGGGGAGCAGGTGGCCATGGGGGTGTGTGCAGCTTGCCCGTTCTTCTGCTGCAGGGCTATGGGGGTCATGGGGCCTCATGGAGATGCCCCTCTGGTGGGGCCATCGGCTCCAAAAAATGGGCTTCCTCCATGCCTGGCTTTGAGGTGTCCTCCGGACCCATCAGCTGAGCAGCACTTACACCACCCTAGGCGTGGTGACAGCTCCCCTTGGCATGTCTCCCTGCAGGACAAGAGGGTGGTGCTACTTCCAAAATCACTCTCCAAAGTGCCATCTGGCACACGAGTGAGTGCAGGGGGATGAAAGGTGCTCAGGGTCCTCCATCCTCACAGGCATACAGTCATACCTCAGGGCTGACGTAAAACAGCAACTGCTAATGTGTCCTGCGCTGCAGCTGCGTGCGGGGGAGCCCCGCTGCTGAGGGGAGCCCACGTGAAGGGTAGGAAAATGCACTGAATCACCCGGTAAAACCCTCCCTGGGAGCTGTAGAGTTTGGCACAGCCCATTTCCCCAGAGCTTTTCCACCACTGCCCACGTCAAACCAAGATCCTTTTCCAGGACAGCTTAAACCCAGGAATACCCTAGGCGTTGTTGAGGATTAATAATAGATTGCCAGTTAATTGAAGCTGACAACATCTTTATTTCATGCAAAGGCTGTTACAGAGAGTATTACACCTTTTATGGATCAATAACCAAGAGCTGCTGTCAAAGGCACGCAAACTTGCCTGCTTGCTCCGACAGATAAGAGCTGAACGCTCTCCTTCGTACTCTTTTATTCAGTTATTAAGCAGTAACAAACCTGGCACTTCACAGCCAGATGCTCAAAACCCAACCAGCACGCGGTACGTACGTTTACCTTGTAAACACAGTTTTTTGGGAGGCAGCATTGCTGCTCCCTGCGCTGTCGCGTGCAAATCCCTTTGCTCCTGGAGCCCTGGTCCCACCCCGCGACAGCCGGAGGAGCGGGTGTCTCAGGCTCCCAAAGGCCACCCTCTGATGGGAACCCACGCACAGCACAGAGGGTGTAAGGGTTCTTACGCTCCAGGAGAAGCTGAAGGCATGTTCCTACACACGAGAGCTCACAAGCAGCCCGCTGCCGAGTTGCAGAGGTGTTGGTCTGTAGCGTGTGCTCAGCCGTCACAGTTGTGCATGCCCTGTACAACGCTCCCACGCTGCCTGCAACCTGCTACAGGACTATAAAACCACTGACAGGCAAAATCAGGCTCTGCTGGTTGCTTGGTGTTGGGGGAACAGTATGGGATCTTTGCCAGGGTTGATGTCTAGGCTAGTTTGGGGTTTTTTTTCCCCACCCTTGCACTGGGTGCTTGGAAGAACTCCTGTCGCTGGCAGCTGGGAGAAAACACACACCCCCAGGGGTAGCTGGGAGGCAATTCAAGCCCTGCGTGCCAGCTGGCCAAGGGCACTGGAGCTTCCGTCCGCAGGACTGCAGGTCTATGGAGGGGGAAAACAGGCACGTGAGGTGTTTTCCCTACCTTTTTTTAATATGACAATCAGGCTGAGCCAGGACAACTCATGGCACCTAATATGAATCCCCTGACACCAGAGCGGGGAGGTGGGGGGACCCCACAGCTGTAAAACAGAGGTGGGAGTTATGGCCGAGCTGGTGCCACAGGCTCCGCCGCCTCGTGCCGAGTCCCCTCGCCTTGCCGGGGGTATTTTAATCAGAGCTGGCCGCTCTTTGAAGGTAGAAAGGTTTTGTGCCTCAATGTATTCTCTCCTCATTATTTTCTGTAGCAGGCAGCTCAAACGCACAATTGTACTCGTCAGCTTTTTAGTTTTTGCAATTATATATATATTCTAATTAAGCCCCACTGTTTGACGAAGCTTGAATTGCAGTATCATAATTCACACCCAGAATATTGCTAGGCCGTCTACAGCACTTGGAGTGAGGTGTATTTTTAGTGCCAGCCCACGGACCTCTTTGTGCAATATATGTGTTTAGCCTCCCTGGGAATTGAGAACCCGCGACGGTATGAGATTGACAGCCCAGGAGATTACGGGAGAATGCAAAGCAGGTACAAGGGCAGCAGAAAGTAATTCAAACGGCCTGACTTTTATGCATCTACCTTAGGAGCGACCTGGTGGGCAGCGGGTGGGAGAGCAGGAGGAAAGCGCATGCTGAGGTGATCAAAAGCACCAGAGTCTCTCCAGTGACCAACCTCCTCTTTTTGGCTCTGAGTTGCGGGGTCGGCACACGCAGGTGGTTCCCTGTGCAGGGCACCCACGGCTGTGGTGGCACCTCTGGGCAGGGCGCTGGGGATGGAGGGTTATTGGGTGCAGGGGTGTGTCACGTTGCTGGTGCTGGACTGCATCCTTGCAGTGGCCTTTCCTGCTGACTCCGCAAAGATGCAGCCCCCCCAAAGGTGATGGGAGAGCAAATGGCTGTTCCTCCGTGGACGCAAGTCGGCTCCGCAGCAGCTGGGGTGCCTCTGGCAGCACTGAGGGTCCCCAGGGACCTCTCTGGCCACCGGCCAGAGCAGTGATCCTGGTCAGCAGAGATCAGAGCTTCAGACTTGCTGATGCTCCCTGCCACCACTGCCTGGGCGCTGGCCCCAGGTGCCTGCCAAAGACGGCAAATTTACTAGCAAGTGCCTGGTTGCTTGCCAATCCCGAGTTCTCGCTGACTACTGAGACCAAAGCATAGTCCTATGCATGTAGGGAGAGCAGAGCTCCTCGGAGCTGGGGTGTTACGGACTGTCCCCGGGGGCAGCACTGGTGGACCAGGCGGGTAAGGACAGCCTCAGAGCAGCTCGACTTCTCTCCAGAGACATGCCCCGGCTGTCTCCTGAACACAGACCTCCTGGAGTTAGATCTGCTTTGAAAAGCAGACTCCGAACTTCCTCCAGCTCCTCAGCCGCTGCCAGGGAAATCAGACTGCCCAGGGACATGCTCCGGTACAAACATCCCTGCCAGCAGCCCACCAGGGCGAGGGGAGGCAGGGCTCTGCTGGGAAGCAACGTGGGTGAGAAACTCCGCACCCTGCACCCGCCGTGGCAGCGGTACCGATGGCTGACACCGGGGGTACATCGCCCCAGTCTGGGGCACAGCCAGGGGAGAGCAGCGGGACCCAGCTGCCCCCGCTGGGATGGCCCCTGCTCCTCACGGGGGACGAGGTGGCACTGCCATCCTCGTTCTCTGTTCCCAGCGAAACATTTTGATTTCCAGAAGTACTAATCAAAATCACTCTTGATTATGGCAAAAACAACCTCTGCTGAATCTTTTTCTTTTTTTTTTTTTTTTACGCAATTAACAAGGGTATATGGTAATTCCAAGCAATCTCGCTCTTGAGATTAAAGGAAAGCCTGCCAGGAAGCACATGAATAAAGCTTTAAGATGAGAATTTGCATAATGAAGACTTTCTCTTTGTGGAGGGACTAATGGTGGTTATGTTTGAAACCTATTAACGGAAATGCCTAAAAGCCTCCACTAAAGTCAGTGCTTGCTGCCGAGCCACCGTGACCCATGCAGGCTCCGTTGCCCCCGCTGCCCTTCACACTGCCAGGTCCTCGCCAGGAGCCTCAGCTCCACAAGACCCCTGGTTCTGTCCTCACCTTGGGCCACCCGAGCTGCAGGATGAGCCGGGCCAGGCCAGGCAGGCTGGATGGGGCAGGACAGGCAGCACAGCCTCCACGGGAGCAGTGCTGTCTGCAGCCCAGGGCAACACACTGGGGGCAGGTTTTTAAGCTACAGGAAAATTCTCTGTTTCTGTGCGCCAGGGCAGCTGGACGAGAAGCAGATGTCTGTTGCAATTTGATTTCAAGGCTTACGAGGAATAATTTAAATTATTCGGTGGCAGCACCCGATACGCTCAGCTGGAAGGAAGAATGATGGAGGTGGTGAGGAAAACACAACCAGCAAAACCAGCCTGCATTTGGTGGGCTCCAGGCTCCTTCTCAGCAGACACCATCAGCACCATGATGCGGGGCCAGGCCAGAAAGGCCACTGTCCTGGTGGCCAGGAGAAGGCAAGTCCTTACTGGGAGCTCTCTACCAGGCACTGAATGCTTGAGGAATGCTGGTGTCCATCCACTCTGTGCCATGCTGAGGGCTGCCTGCAGGTCCCAACACATCTTGTCCCCACCGCAGGTGGAAGGACAGACTCCAGGTTGCTCCCGAAGCATCTGGAGAAGCAGTGCTGCCCTACACACCCAGTGGTGTCCCACAGCCCTGGGAGCCAGCGGCTCAGCCCCTCCCACCATGGCCACACCAGGAGCTGCTAGGAAGTCCCTCTGCAGAGACCAGACCAAAAACACATCGGGGACAAGTTTCTCATCCGCTGGCGTCTCACACAGCCTTTCTCACTTCTCCACAGCAAGATTAAAAACCCTGGAAGGAAGCACCCTCGTCTCGTCTTTCCCAACAGCTGCATCAGGCAAACCAGCTCGCAGAGAGCCTGTGGGATCTGCCATGTGTGCCTGCATGGAGCCTGCAAGGAAACCTCGAGGGCTGCGGGGACAGCTGCTGGCCTCTTCCTCCTGAATTTTGCCATGTGAGAAGAGTCCCTGCTCCAGACCTGCCTGCTGGAGGAAGAGCTTTCCCACCAGATGGCTCTTCCCCCACGTGCTAGTTTTGGCTGGGGTAGAGTGCATTTTCTTCATCGTAGACCGTCTGAAGTGGCTAGGCTATGGTTTGGATTTGTGCTGGAAACCGTGTCCGTAACACAGGGGTGTTCTAGTTATCGCTGAGCAGAGCTCACACAGAGACAAGGGCTTTTCTTTCTGCCCCTCACACCACCCCACCAGTGAGTAGGTTGGGAGGCACAAGCAGTTGGGAGGGGACACAGCCGGGACAGCTGACCCCAGCTGACCCAAGGGATATCCCAGAATGTATGGCGTCATGCTCAGCAACAGGGGTGTTTGAAGTGATGGCACCCAAGTCACCGCTACATGTGATGGAGCCCTGCTCACCTGCCTGCCATGGGCAGTACTGGATGAATTCCTTGGTTTTGCTTGGCTTGTGGGTGTGGATTTTGCTTCACCTGTGAAACTGTCTATCTCAACCCATGAGTTTTCCAGTTCTCTCCCCCATCCCACTGGTGGAGAGTGAGTGAGCAGCTACATGGGGCCAAGTTGCTAGCTGGGTTTAAACCACGACAGTCCTTTCTGGTGCCCAACATGGGGCTCGAAGGGTTCAGGATAATGACAAATTTGATTGGAATGTGCTAGATCTAATTTATAACCACTATTGCTGTTTAGCTATTAGCAGACAGGCTCCTGTGCTTGCCTGCCTTCCTTAACGAGTCTAGTGCTCGTTAGTGGCTGCTTTTTGCGTTCGCTGCTTGCTGTACTGCTGATCATTTCATTCTGATGTGTCTGGGAACACTTTGGTAACTGCAACAGCCTGCGCCTGGGCTGGCAGATGGCCGGGGCGTCACTGCTGTTACTGTGCTGCTGTACTGGACAGGCTGGAACTTCAGTGTGAACTCCGAATGAAGGAACTATGACCTGTGGATGAGTCCACATGGGAGCAGGACACACCAAAGCCTCTGTGACTGTGGATGGGGCCACACAAGAGAGGTACCTCTTGGCTTGTCTGTGGCCATGGTTATGCCTGTGTCGCAGCAGCTACAAGCCCAAGGATAAGTCCATGCTGCAGCAGGTACACCTTGAAGCATCAGGTAGCTGTGCATGAGCTCATGCTGGAACACATCAAAGCATGTGGCCACGGATAAGCCCACAACAGAGCAGGTACAACCCTGGAGAGACTGCAGGCATGGGTAAGGTGATGTTGGAGCAGGTTCACTCCTGAAGGGACTGTGGCTGTGGGTAAGGCCATGCTGGATCAGGCGTATTTCTGAAGGCATTGTGGTCCATACTGGAACAGGTGCACCTCAAAGCGACTGTGGCTCTGGATAAGTCTATGCCACAGCAGGTAGACCCCTGGAGAGACTGTGGCTCATAGACAAGGCTCCACATGGAGCAGGTACACCCCTAAGGGACTGCAGTCTGTGGATACGTCCAAGCTGGAGCAGGGTCAAGGGGAGGAGTTCACTGCAATGTTAAACCTGATGGTCTGGTCCAAAGGGACCAGATTGCAATGGAAATGCCTTTAAATGGTTGTAAATTGGGATTTGAGTTGCTTGTTATGTGAACTACTATAGTAGAAACCATCTGAACCACTGGAGGACAAGCTTTACAAGACGCAGTGCAAGTGCAGCAGTGACCCAACCTGAGCTGGCTTTGGTGCCCAATAACTCCACACAACACACCACCTCTCTTATCCTGAGTGACCCCATAACGGATGGAGCCCAAAGTCACAGGGTCTCATGGTTTAACCCACACCAGCTGCTCTTCTTGGAGCAATGGCAACTTCTACCACCAAACCCACCAGCCTCCACGACCAGCCAGCCAGCTCCTGAAGGGGCAGAAAGCACCCTCAAATCCAGAGGTTTTCTCATGCTAAATTCTCATCCTAACTTTCTCCTTCCTCCCAACACCTCTCTTTCACCTGCTCTCGGTCTCACTGATTCAAACCAGTGGTGATTACTGTATTTCCATGTTTTATTAAAAAAACATGAGATGAGAAAGGACATTAGTGGAGTGGCTCAGTTCCTGCCAGCTGATTTTGCTTTTCACACCAGCATGGGGCTGCCAGCTTGGGGGCTGCAGGACCGTGGCAAAGGGGTCTTTCTCCACATGACTGGGACTGAGACACGAGGGAGCAAATTTGCTTTCGGAGGGAAACAAAGCATTTCCACGCATTTGACTGCTCTGATGGTGATGGTGTCAGCGCGTTGCTGTGTTAAAGCTGTGAGTGGAAGGGGGCTGCAAGTGCCAGCTGGCCCTGAGACACCGCAGCTCTGCTAGAGACAACCTAATCCTGGGGGTGATGCACTGAGTGCCCATGGGCAGCTACATGACATCTGTTTCGGGGGAGTGCCCAGCCCAGGGCCCTGCACAAGGTGCTGGTGGGGGAGTGAGGGGCCATGCCACACATCACATCACATCGGCCACTGCCACGCAGTGTGACAGAAATCGGTGCAACAGCAGCGAGGCCATGGAGGAGTCCTGGTGCCTGAGGGTCCATCCTGTTCCTGCAGGCTGGCAGGGCGCCCGAGTCTGTGCCACAGCGAAGGGCCCTTATGTGACCTTTAATGCGATTCCTCCCCGACTCTTTGGGGAAAACCCCAAGGAGCAGTATAGCTGCACAGTGCCTTGAACTACATCGCCCGCAGCGGCAAGCTCTGGGCAGTGACCACCAAGAGTTTGATCTCCTGAATGAAAGTGTCTGGCCCCTGGGAGGCTGCAAAGCCTCAGGCTGGGCTGGAGTCCTCAGCTCTGTGGGAGACCAGCAGCTCCCTGACCTGCTTGTGCACGTCAGGCTACCCAAAAGCACTGGCCAGAGCAGTACCCCCCACCACAGAGAGAACACCACCTCTGGGTGCCGACAGAAACCTTTGACAGCTCGGAGTGAAAAGCAAAGCCCTGTGAAGGGCAGCACTACCGGAGCTGGGAAAGGCTTCACATCGGGGAATCCACAGGATGCCTTGGACCAGTAGCTGCTGACTGCATCGGCCCCATCTCTGGCTCCACAGCATCATCCTCTCTCTGACCCCACATGAATCAAACATTTCTTTCACCAGCTCCTCTTCCACCCCAGCATGGTTGGAAAGCAGGTAGCCCTGTTCTGGCAATAAAAGGTGCCAATCAAAATGTTTTTCTTCAGCATCAGCACTCAAAGCTTTGAAGGTTTCCAAGGCTTTCTGACATCTCTGCACACAGAGCAGGTGACGTTTCCTAAGCAACTTTAAGAAGATAATAATTCTTTGAGGTTTGTGTCAAAGAGATCTCTGCCACACCATTGCCAAAACCTGCTTTCAATTAGTCCCAGATCAATTGCATCTGGACCTAAAGGCTGGAAGGTTTTGAGCACAAGTACTTAAGGCTCCTCCCTTTCTAGGGAGCACCTGAGTGCAGCTGTACCTGTGATGGGATGATACCCAGCATTCCATGTCTGGGTTGAGTACAGGGACAGTGTGGCCAAGGGCTGATGAGGATGGGGTAGTTCAGCCTGTCCTAGCCTTCCCAGGAGCTCCATCACTGAGCCTGGAAAGCAAATCTCTGACCCTCCCTGGGACTCTGGAAAAATGCCTCAGGTAACCCTCAATAATTCAGAGGTGCCTCTGATGGGAAAGGGATTTGTTTCTTCTTTTCACTCTGTTGATGTTTGGTTTTGTTTGGTGTGTTTTTTTTTTAAGGAAGAACAATTTATTATACCTAAAAGGGGAAAGCATGTAGATGGCATAATTTTTTTTATTCCCAGACCTCAACCATTTTGCAAGTGGCAGAGGGGAAATTAGCACTGACCCCACTGCATGGGTTAGGGAATGGTTAAAGGTGACTTTCTGAGGTCACGAAAGAACCAGCAGTGTCATCCAGGACTTGGGTTTGACCCCGCTCCAGGTGTGGTGTGCAGGAGTCTGCTGGGGATTGGATTACTGCTCCTGCAGCAAGGGAAGGGGGGATGTGGGGGTGCTGTGACCCCACTCCTGAGCAGATGCCAGCCTGGTTTTCCTGCAGTGGAGGGCAGTCAGCCACAGCCTGGTGCAGTGATGCCAGGAGCCAGCCCTGCCAGGGGAAGGCAGGCTGGGAGTAGGAGGCAGGATCTGAGTGGAAACCACTTTGGGGGCAGCCTTGGCACCACCTGCATCCATGTGCACTGCCCCAGACCTTCACCTAGCCTCACCAGGTGTAGGGTGGGAGACATGGACCCCAACTCACTTGGTTCATGATCCCTAGTGAGGGTCAGAAAACACAGCAAGTTCACTTTCCTCCTACAACTGTGGGTGCAGGGCTGAAGGTTGGGGTGCTTTCATGGTTTCCTGCATGGTGTCCACCCAGAAACATCACATTCACATTAGCCACTTGATTTCTGCTTACGTGTGAAGTAATGATGACGAATTTGCCTAGGGCCAAAGATGCCTGTTTATCAACCAGACCACCAAGTGAGGCACAAGAGCATTTTATTCATAACCCAGTGCAGAACAGCTGATGACAAAGCCAGTAATGCAGGAGCCCGAAGAAAACCTAAGTGGGAGATTAAATGCTTATCACCTGATTCCCGATGGAAAGAGATTGCTCTCATCAGATAAAGATCAAGAGAAGATTCTGTAGTTAAAAGTAGGTAAATAGGGAATTACACAGTAAAAATGCTGGTTCATCACTTGGGATGTGCTGCTCCTGTCGTACTGCGCTATTTAAAATTGGAAGCGGAGCGATAGGGGGAATGAAGACTCGGGCAATGCTGTCAGATGGAGCGAGGCCCTGGGAGAGCGCGGGGGGTTACAGCCCTCTCCTCTGGCTGAAGGCATTTGTCTGTCCCCTGTCACCGCAGCCTGCAATGCAGGGCTGCTGCTGCGCAGTGTCTGCAACTGCCTGCTCGCCTTCCCGCGGCACCTCACCCTGCAGGCACTGGGTATACGGATCAGGCGGGCAGTTCTTAGGATCCAGACCCTGCTGTTCACCGTCCGCACCCTCCTTACAAGGGCTGTGCTGGGACACACAGGGGTTGCCCAGCCGCGCTCCTGCTCCCTGGTGCTTTGGGTGGGGCGGCTCCACCACACACCCAGGCTGTGCTGCCAAGGGACCACATGGTCCTGCTGTGGGAAGGGCCTTTTGTCATGGAGGGACACCAGGGTGGAGGGCGGCACCCCCAAGCAGGAAGCAGCAGCAGACACATGCTGGAGGTAATTGTGAGCAGGTGATAGGAACTGGCAGTGATTTTTAACCACCAGCCACCACCCAGCCCAGCAGCTGCAAGACCACTCCTCTTGGCTTGCCCAAGGCAAGGGGAGCTGCTGGCCAAGTCTGCCTCAGCCTTTTGCACCAGCTCATTTTCAATAAGGTGGGTTTGGCTCCTTGCTTTCATAGAGAAGTTTGGAGAAGTCCCCTGGGAAGCAGAGTTCAGGGTGTGCATCCAGTCTCTGCTGTTTCCTGTGCCCAGTACAGGCTGTACCTGCAACTGGGGAGGTAAAGCCGGCTTTACCCAGAGCCTGCCTCCCGCACCCAGCTGGTGAGCATCTGCCCTGTTCCCATCAGCTCTTGAACATGCTACGAGGCGGCAGAAGCAGAGTCCTCTGTCATGTAAGGTGGGAAAGGTCTGCTGAAATACTTCTGCCAGCGGGAAAAAGTGTTTCTGTTAAGTCAGTGACAACTCATCAGGACAAATTCTGAAAGTTTTTGTTACAGAACTTCATGGGGCTTTTAAAAAATTATTTAATGACTGTAATTTAAAATGTCATTTTTTAAGTTATGAAAGACAACTGTTTAATCTTGAGATAAAACACTTTTCTAGATGAAGGAGGTGCACGGCTGCCTGGGTTTGCCTCCCATCAGCAGGTGAACAGTTGCCTTAATGCCAGAGCACCATTTGCTACTGATGTGGCATGAAATAATTTAAACACAAAAAATGGGAGCTCCCTGAGTTCAAAGAGAAATGCACCAACAGGTCTCTTGCTCCCTCTGACCCTGCTTGTGGAGGAAATGGCACCAATATTTACAAAACCAGCTGTCTGAAAACTGTTATCTTAAGTGTCAGGGCTCTGCGATTTCCTCTGCAAAAGTATCTATCTAAATAATTCATTCAGTTAAGACCATCCTTACAAAAGACAAAGAAGGAATATACCTTTTTTACAAACGTATGTTTAATCTCACTTAAAACTGCTCTGTTTTCTGCATGAGGCCAGAGGAATGTGTTGGGATCTGTGTGCATTTTTAAAGACACCCAGGGGCTCAAAGCTTAGAGCTGGCCTATGGATTTTTGGAAGTAATGAAATCTGGTTTTCTGGCAAATAATGACACACAAACTGCATGGCACCCGCTCAGTGTCTCTTGACAGTGCGTGAGACAGTCTGTCACCAGCAGCAGTAGCTGATGCCTGGTGAGCGGGGCCTGGCTGAACACCCACCCCAGCTGAAGCGCCTGGGTTAGAAACCAGCCTGTTTCTGGGTCAGAAAGCAGGGGTTTGCCTGGGGGTGAGGGAGATGCTCAGGGCAGGCTTGCACTAGCTGGAAGCATCACCCTGGATGGTTTGGCTTTGGGGGGCTGCAACCTCTTCAGCCCAGCATTGTGTTGGGATCAGGTTGTGCTCGGTGCTGGTGAGACCACACTTTGAGTACTGTGTCCAGTTCTGGGCCCCTCACTTCAAGAAGGATGTTGAGGTGCTGGAGTGTGTCCAGAGAAAGGCAGCGAAGCTGGTGAAGGGTCTAGAGAACAAGTTCTATGAGGAGCAGCTGAGGGAATTGGGGTTGTTTAGTCTGGAAAAAAGAAGATTCAGAGGAGATCTCATTACTCTCTACAACTGAAAGGAGATGGTAGTGAGGTTGGGGTTGTTCTCTTCTCCCATGTAGCAAGTGATAGGATGAGAGGAAATGGCCTCAAGTTGTGCCAGGGGAGCTTTAGGTTGGATATTATGAAAAACTTCTTTACAGAGAGGGTGGTCAAGCATTGGCACAGGCTGCCCAGGGAGGTGGTGGAGTCCCCATCCCTGGAAGTCTTCAAAAGACGTGTAGATGTGGTGCTGAGGGACATGGTTTAGGGACTCTGGCAGTGCAGGGTGAACGGTTGGACTCGATGATCTTAAAGGTCTCTTCCAACCAGATGATTCTGTGATTCTTTGGCCAAAAGAACTTCCAGGGTGGGAAAATGTGCTGGGCAAGGGGGAAGTTTTACCAGTTCTTGGTCTTTCTACCTCTTCATGGCACAAGAGTGCACCCCAGGGTACATTCAGGCTCTGTAGAGGAAATAATGCAAATCTCTGTGAGGAATGCTATGTACTGGATGGCAGGATGGGATCTAGGGAGGTTGTTGCTCCAAATGAGGTAGATGAGGTCTGGCATTAGCTTTGTTCAGATCATGTTGTCTGGAAAGACGACCCAAGTTCCTGCAGAGGCAGGAACACCTGAATGGAGGTGGCTGATCATCACGGAGATGTGTGCTCCACGAAGCTGCTTGCTTTCATCCCATTATAGGTCATATAGAGACCTGATCTAGAGACAGAGACTCTTCCCTAAGCTCCTACCCCTAAAACCACACTTCTGTCAGCAGACAATGCTTCATAGTCACAGATTAATGCACTGTTCAAAATCATATCACATATCTAATGTCCCTTCTGCTGCACTAGCACCTCCTTTGTCACCCACAGCTCGGGCTGGAAACCTCTTCTGCTTGTTTAGCCTTTGCCTCCCACCCTCCTGGAGCCTGTGCTGCTGGCACCCCTAAACACCCAACCAAGAGCGTGTCCTTCTGAATCAGGATTTCAGTAAGATTCTTTCACCTTTGACAATTCTTTCCATCCAGATTTCTTTGTGCATGGGCAAAGAGGGCATTTCAAAGGGCAAGCAAAATGCCGAACAATTCTCTTTTCCCAGCACCTCGTTTGCTGGAGACCACCCTGTGCCAGCCTGCGGGGCCTTCCAGCAGCAGAACAATGCTGGCTGCAGTGTCCCTCCTCCCTGTCTGAGCCGCCACCTCCAAAATCTTGCCAATGCGTCTGGTTTTGCTTTCTTTGGCTTTTCTACACATGTATGCTGTGCCAGCACTGAATCCCTACAGCAGACCTGGCCCACTCCTTCCCTGAAGATGCTGCTCCTGCAGTTGGGTATCTCAGGGAAGAGGAGCTTCTGCTCAGCATCAACTTTCTGCCTGTGGCACTAGTACTCCTACCACAATAATTTTCCAGGTTTCCTGGACAAGGTTGGGAATCAATAAAAAAGGATTTTGGAGTGACTACAAGACAGCTTCGTAAATATGTATTAGCATTAACTTTATCCACCTCACACCAGCAGGCCGAGCTTTCAGAAGATCAAAACCAAACCCAACCCTGCGTGGCTCCACTGAAATCCCTGCAAGTGTACGAAAGCGTTTGCCTCCCACTCCGCAGCGATGACTAACGGGTTTGTATTTGGGCTCTCTGCTCCTCAAAAGCATCATTCATTCAGCAAAAAACATTCTTATGCTCGCATCCCAAATCACAGCTACTGACTCCAGCATCTGGATCTCTAACTCTGAAGTTTCCTTTTCAAGAAAAGTTCTTTCAAGTTCTGTGTTTTGATATGCAACATTCATCTTCTCCTGCTTTCTTCTACTCAGGTGCTTCCACCAGTTGTGAATTACATCACTCGGATTACAAAGGAACAATTGCAAAGGTTTTCTCTTTGCCATCAGTGCTATATAGTTTATTAAACGTATGTTTTGTTGCTAGAGCGGCTTCAGAAGCACTGTCTAATAACACCTCAGTTTTTCCTTTAGTTAACTGTAAAAAGTCAATGTCTTAAACCTCCAGGAGGTATTTTTCCAAGGAGAAACAAATTTGGTTTTAAATGGAGCAGTCCTAAAAGTTTATTCTAGTCAACACTGGAGATCAATAGACTGTTCTGGTTTATGTGCTTTAAGAGTTGAAACAGTTGTAAGGAAAAAATTACATTTTTGTAGAGGGGGGGAAAAAAAACCCCAATAGTTAAATGGCTGTTTCCAAGCACAGATATTACTAGGCCAGTAGAAGAAAAAGTTCTGAAATACAAGCAGAAGTATGGAAATTAATTATTTCCAAAGCTATGTACATAAATATCTGGGCACAGCACATTTAATTAATGCATATTTGTTCAAAGATCAGAGATAATTTGTAAGAAAACCAATTTAGTTTCTCCTGCTTTGTCATATGCGCTAAAGACACTATCAAAGTAAAAATTATTCTTTAAATGTATTATTTTGACTCGCTGCTGATACCTAGTAATTATAAATTTAATAACATAATGTATTATAACAAAGATTTTTTTTAACTCGGGTAAATGCCTTACACAGCGCTGCTATCTCCTTCGGTTTGACAGTAACGCTCAACCAAGGCTTTTGCTTCTACTCCAAGTAACTCCTCCAGCAACTCTCCCAGCGCAACCGTGGCGAGTGATGGGCGAACAGCCAGCAGGTCACCTCCACTGGCACCCCCTTTTCTGCCAGCTGTGTCCACCGCTGCCCACCGCAAAGCAGAGCCTGGACACCTGGCAAAACATCTGGAAAAGAGCTGGCTCCTTTCTGCTTTCTCTGCGCTCTCGGCTGGGCACCGTTGTGCAGAGGAGCCGCCTGCAGTGACTGCAGCCATCTGTGCAACAGTTATAAATAGCTAATTATCCTGTCTAATATTCCTTTCACATTGAAGTAATTATTGTAATTGCTGGTGGGATACTGTAGTCACACTCGAGAGGAGTGGTGATCTGTGAGACACTGTCTATTAAGACACGGGGCAATAACACAGAGTTGCCCATCACTGCTGATACTGCAACTTTGGAGGATGTGCCCAACTATTCTTATTGCTGCTTTGTAATCCCGATGTTTTTCTTCAAGTTTTTCTTATACAATGTAAAGTATGAAATCTGGACATGCCCGTTCTGCCCATAAGAGGTAAGCTTGTGCTCCGTGCAACAACACTGGCCTTGGATGTCAAGTTACCCGTCTTTCCATGAAAACACATCAGAGCATTTCTGTACTGCCTTACCATGAGAGCGAGGAAAAAAGACAACCATGGAAAGTGCCTTGTTTTACTGTTTTCCTTATTTTCCACAAACATGTGGCTAACCCTGGATGACTCAAACACAACTACTTTCTGGAAAAGCCACAGATCCATGCATTTAAAACATCATGCAACGCGCTGGCATAGGGAGTGCTTGCCTCTGGCTGCTGCTCCAACTGCAACAAAAAGGCGTCGCAGGGCATTTGGTTTCCTCCATCATCTCTAAATACTTTCATGCTTCTGCCTCCCACTGCACTGTCAGAATATGCCAGAGTTTAGCGTCGCTGCAAACAGCTTGGAGCCCTGTGAGCAATTCCTATTTCCTGCACTGCACCCATGGCCAGATGGGCGGTGAGGGCGGAGGAAGCACGGCTGAAGCGCAGTCACGTATGAAGGGAAATGCGGTGGCATTTGACAAAAGGGAAACCCAAAACCTACCACATTTTTTCAGTTAAGAAGTGGGGGTTTGTTCCTGCTTTACCAGACAACCAAGATGCACACTATTCTTGTGCCAATGATGGATCTGGAGCTCAGCTGCAGGAAATCACACTAAGTACTGGTTTTGCTGTCTAGTTTGCCATCCTTGGTTCTTGGGAATTTGTAAACCTCTGAGGTTGCAGGAGACTGGGCGGGCACCCACTGTCAGCAGCACTGGAAAGACTGTTTCAGACCAAGGAGCCAAAAAAAGCCAGCAAATAGAGGCAATGAAGAAATTTGATTTCTCTTGCTGCTGTTCTGAGGAGCTGGGGTAGAAAGCCCTGCCTCAGAAACCCACTTCCTTAACCACCACTTGATATCTTCCTGTGGCCACGGAATGGTGGCAGGGAGGCCACCCTGGTATCCAAAAGACTGGTTCAGTACTCAGGTGGGGAAGGACTCTCCAAGCATCTGTCAGAGCGCTGCAAAGCTGCTCCAAAACACTTGGGAAAGAGACAGAGGGAGGAGCACGCACCCACCTGTGGGCTGGGAGAGCCACTACCAAAGCACTGGAACACCAGGGAAGGAACCGGAGGCCACGTGGAAAGGCTGGAGCCTTGCACCAGTACCTGGTCCCTACACATCCAGCGTCGGCAGGGCTCTGCGCAGAAGAGGCTGCACCTGCAGAGTCCGTGTACCTTTACATAGTCACTACCATGGAGAGGAAATTTAAAGCAGCTCAGACAGGAGCTGTAATGTTGTTCAATTACCTGTGAAGCCTCGCGCTGGCAGGAAATGATTTATGAACATTTCAGTGAAATTCATGTTGATGCAAACACAGCCAAGGATATTTAAGAGCTGGACCCTGCAGCCCAGCACTCCAAAATAAACCAGAACAGCTCTTTTCTTTGCCTACATTGGAAAGAACACACTGTAAATAAACAGCTTTACTGCTGACTCAGCAGATTATTTTTACTTTAAGCTACAGACAGGACTTTATGCACGGTCTCTTAGGTCAGCCTGTCAAACTGATACCCACCAATTAGAAACGTAGCCCCTAAAGTGGTGAGCCTAAGCATCTCTGTACCACGCTGTTACCCTTTCAGGTGCTCAAGCAGGTACATACCTAACGCCAACAGAGACTAATTCCAGGCTGACTTCTCTTTCAACAGCAAAAGCTGCTGGAGGTCCAGTTCACTCTTTGTTTTGGTGCTAATACCCTCTAACCAACCTGTGTTTGACCGGTGCCTCCTCACTTATGGCAGATTCTTTTAGAAGAACTTTCCCAAGGCCTTTTACATACCTGCTGCCTGTTTTCTCTGCTCAACCTTTAAGAGGATTTTTTTCTATTCAAATAAACCAGTTTTTAAGAGTACTTTTTTTAAAAAGCAAACAAGCAGAGTTGTGGTAAGCTTTGCATTGGTTTTAATACCCCTCTACAGGAAAAAAAAAAAAAAGCATGTTTTGTTCTCTGTCTTCCTAGTTCCTGTCCAGCTGGGACTGTTTTCCGGGTTAGACTATTCCAATCTGCAGAAAGAGCAGTGGGACTAAAAAACAGTGAGAATACAACCGAGCAGCCCAAGAAATTTGGGTCACGCAGAGAATCCGTTAATCCAACAGCTCCGTATGAACAGAGACAAAATCCAACTCCTGTCATGACGACTCTGTGACTCCCTCTGTTTTGGATTACGTGAGACACAGGCTGCTACAGAGCTTTATACCTGCAGCATCGCACGTTTTGTCCAAACATCGCCGTGACACTTTCTCACAAAGAGGCGCGGGCTGCATTCGGAGATGCTTTAATCACCAGCATTGCCATCCAGTGACAGGCTTAGAGCCATCAGACCTGTCAGGTACCTGTGCAGGAGCATCCCCAGCCGCCGGGCCGGGGGAGAAGGGACAGGCGCCGTCGGGGGACGGTAAGAGCCCGGGCGGGGGGCAGAGGGGGTGACTAGGGCATGGCTCTGGCCGGGCCCGGCGCTGGTGCACAGGCTGGCGTTCCGCCATCTGCTGCGGTGCCGGGGTGCTCTCCGCAGGGTGGGGCCCCGGGGGGGTGCAGCCCTCCCCAGGGGCGACCCCCCGGGCGGTGCATTCTCCTGGGGTTCCCTGCTGGGGCCTCTCCTCGGAGGTGCATCTCCCCGGCCCCGTGAGCCCCACCCGCGGGGAAGGCTGCATGCTGCCGGGAGAAGCATCCAACCCGAGGAGCCCGCACGGGGGTCGCGACGGGGGGGGGCCGCAACCCCTGCGGGGTTTCCCCTCGGGGGTGCACCGTGGGGGGTGACCCCCGGACGGACGGGGAGGGGGTTTCCGCCGTGCCTGGGCCGGGCCCGCGCCCGCGATCATGCGCAAACCGCGCCCCGCCACCGCGCCCCGCCAGACACCGGCACCCCCCGACCCGGGCCGCCCCCTTCCCGCTGCCGCCCCGCGGTGCCTGCGGCCGGGCCGCCCTACCTGCGCCCAGCAGCGCGGCGAAGGCGAGGAGGAGCCCCAGGAGGCGGCGGCCAGCCATGGCGCGGCGGGGCTACGCGTCTGCCGCGGGCACGGCTGCCTGTCTCCGCCGGGGCGGGGCGGGGCGGGGCGGAGCGGGCGCGCGGCTCTTCCGCCCCCTCCGCTCCCCACGCCCCCCCTCCCGCATCCACCGGGGTGCGCTCTCGCCTGGCCCCGGCCCCACCGCCCACGGCTCAACCCCGGCGCGGCGAGATCCCCGTCCGGCGGCAGCTGCGGCTCCTGGGGGAATGCTGAGCTCCGGTCCCGCAGGCCGCCTCCTCCGGTCCTGCCGGCCCGGCCCCTGTCCGCATCCCGCCGGGCGTGTGCGGTGGCTGCTGCTGGGTTTAGCCCCGTAGTTACTGGCCGAAGCGGGGAGAATCCCCGCTTTAAATAGCGGCGAGGAGATGCGCAGGAAGCCTCTGCGGGGGTCTGGATTGCTGCTGCCTGGGTGTGATCCGCTGGAGCGGCGGGCGAGGCGCGGAGGGGCCCCCGGGGGCTGTGGGAGCCGTGGGTGCCGGCTGGCAGGACCCCCGGGGGCTGTGGGAGCCGTGGGTGCCGGCGGGCAGGACCCCCGGGGGCTGTGGGAGCCGTGGGTGCCGGCGGGCAGGACCCCCGGGGGCTGTGGGTGCCGACTGGGGGGCAGCAGTGGTGCCGGGATGGGGTGATGGTGCAGGCGTGGGTGCTCTGCCTCGCTACTGGGAATGGGCTCCGCAGAAGTGCAAGGAGGGAGTTGCTGCAATTTCACCCTTTGATGCCAAGTTTTTGATGTGGAGGTTACGGAGCTGTAGAAATGTTGGCTGGAAGCGACCTCTGGAGGTCTCTTGCCCAAACGCCCCTCGGAGCGGGACCCAAGGACAGCAGGTCACATCATCCATGGCTTTGTCTGGTGAGGAGCTGAAAACTTTGGGGGATGAAGGCTCCCCCACCTCCCTGTGTGACCTGTGGCAGTGCTGCCGCACTGCCTAGTGAAGGAAATTCTCCTGGGTCCAGTCTGACCTTTCCATTGACCCTGACCACTTCTTTGGCCATCACACCCTGTTGTTGCCTGCCGCTGCCAAGAAGAGTCTGACTCTGTCATCTTGATAACTGCCCATAAGCAGCCAGAAGCTGCAATTAGATCTGCCCTCAGCCCCTTCCTTGCCAAAGCAAACAGACCGCCCCTGCAGTTCGTGTGCACCAGGTGCCGGACCCTCTTCTCTACATCTCTTTTAAAAATGCGGGGAGGGAATGATCAATACAGGAGATATCTTCTTTTGTTGGTATTTATAGGTTGTTTCACTACAGATAAGGGGGTGAGGATGTAGCCTATATTTAGGAGGAATTCCTCAAGGCTTAGTGGGGGCTGAAAGCCTGAAGAAGCATCTGGGTTGTCCTAGTCCCACCCCAGCTTACAGCAGTTGGGAGACACTGCTGTCCCCGGCTGCTCCAGCCGAGTATTGGGACTGCCTCAGGTCTGGACGGTGCTTTTCATCTTTGGTGACTTGAAAAGATAGTGAGCAAACAGACCATGGAGTAGTTACTGCCCTCTTTAGAAGCGCTGGGGTTGAGGGATGTGGTGGGATATCGGGGGAGGGATGCTCTATTGCTGATTTTCATCTATGGCCATGCAGATTGGAGGCTCCACAGCTCCCAGTGCCTTGCCTTCCACAAACCTTCCCGGGGGAAGGTCTCAAAACCCGCACCAGAGCAGGGTTCGGTAAGTTGGTGTCGTCCAGCGCGCTTGTCTCCTGCCGTCGGGAGTTGCAGACGCTTGCGTGCTCTGCAATTCTCTGTGCTGCAGCCGGGAAGGGGAGTCACGGGGGGCCCGGGGACAAGAGGAGCTGAGCTGGAGGCGATGCAGTTCGGCTGCTAAACAAGGCCGTCCGCTCATTCACAACATTGCTCCTCTTCCCGCTGATACCAAGAGAAATTCAGGATTGCAGTCCCGTTTGAGTGGAACTAAGGGGAAGTGGCCGGACCGCAGTTGTACCTTCCCAGCCTGGTTCCCCAATAACCCTCCGTCAGCTATTTGCATCTCAATGGCTTTGCAAGCCTCTGGTAATTGTGGGGGGAGGAGGCGGGTAAAACGGCTATTATATTAGAGTTAGACCAGCTTTAGCCAGCCCGGAGGCATGAGAGAGCATCGCAGCAGCTGATGCAACCCGTGACAGCGCATTGTTCGCGTTCGGTGTGCGCCGGGGGCGCGCACCGCTGCCTGTGAGTTGGTTCGTAACTACAAAGACATGCACGAATGTAGCGTTTAACTGGCAGCCAGCAGCAGCGGTGTGCACCGAAGCCGGAGGGAAACGGCAACTCGTGTGGGAACCGCTCCTCTGGCTGAACCCGCCGAGGTGCGAGGGCGCCGCCCGCGGCCGGTGGTGCCCGGCCGGGGCCGAGGCTGCGTGCGGCGGCTGCAGGTTGGGTCGGGGCGGGCGGCCGAGCCCGAGGCAGCTGGAGAGCCTGGGCAGCGGCCAGCGGGTGACTCAGCACCGCCTGACCGGGCTATTCTTGGTCCGGGGGGTGTTGAAGGCAGGCAGCCCAGCCCTCAACGCTTCCAGTCGCCCCGGGCGGATGCGCCAGTGCCGAGGCTGGAGCCCCGCACACACAGGGAGCGCGGTGCCGTCTTCCCGAGGCGTCGCTTTCCGCCAAGGCTGCGAGCTCTGCGTTTTCTTCTCCTGAGCCAGATTAAAGCTGTAATCTTAAATAGCGGAATAAACAGCCATCGGAGAAACTTTCAGTGGGAAAACACACTTGCTTCCCACTGTGTTGTCACAGGTACCACGCTGAACTCTTCTCGCCGCCTTTGAAAACGTGCTCCCTGGGCTTAGCGTGCTTTTGTCTCTCTGAGCAAAAATACTTGTAAAGGGGAGAGGAAATGCTCATCAGGAAAGGTAATGCTGGCTCAGATAAAACTCTGATTTAGAATCTTTTTTCTTCCTAAATCTATTCAAATAATTTAGCAGGCTCAGAACATGTAATCCGTTAGATCTCAGAGCCCCTCGCAGGCACTAATCAATTACCCTTGATAAGTGATGGGCACATAAAAAGCGTCAATTTAGCTGCTGCTGAAGTGCTGCTGTTTTAAAAGCAGAATGAGCTGTCATGTAGCAATGCATAACCTTGCCACGCAGTTATCTGTGATGGAAAATGAAAATACTGTGCACAATTTAAAATGAACAATTTCAGAGGCTGAATTACGTTTCCACCTCTGTCCGTCTCCTTCCTGAGGTATTGTTGCTTTTTGGCCCTGTTTCCAAATGCAACCATTCTTTTTCTAAGCCAAAAATTTGCTAATTTGGGGGTCTTTTAAATTCCTTTATGAAGCTGGAATACATCTGGTCAAATTTTCTAAATATCTTGTTTTCTAATGTCTTGATTAAAGTTATGATCCAAGTGGTTCTTTTTTTTCTTAAAAAAAAAAAGCAGTAGTTTGAGGTGGCAACGCTACACACAGCCCTGAGCCTGCACCACCCCAGCAGCCCTGTGCTTAAAGGACTTGGGGATATTCCCAGCCTCTTCCGTCACAGCTGCATCACTGGAGAACGAAGGAGTAGGTTTCCCTGGGCAATGGGCTGGCAGGTTGCTGTGCTGCTGGCTCTGGTCCTGTGCCAGAGCTGAGATCCAGCATGCATGTTCCCCCTCCTTCAGTGCCAGCAGCTGAGCTGAGGGAAGCGGCTGGGGGGTCTTCAGGGCTTGGTTCTCCCCAGCCTGCGGCGTGCCGGGCTGGCTGCAGTGGCTTGCCTGGTGGAAGTCACGGCTGAGTAGAGGTCCCTGTAAACAGACTTACTCCGCTTCTCCCTGCCTGCCAAGTGCTGACTACTATTTGCCGTAACCATCTTCCCAGAGAGCCTCCAGTCTGGTTCCTTGCAGAACTCCTGCATCAGGGGATATTTGTACAAGCTGATTTTAAGTATGTAATTTCTCTGCCTCAATTAGATGTCTAGACTCCTGCTATAATCAAAGGTGAGAGGCAGGTTCCTAATTACAGTGCTCTGAATCACGCCCTGAAAGGTCCCTTGGCTGTATGGGGAGCATGGGCACCTTACACAGGGTCTTAAAACAGGTCTGGCTATTCCCTGTTGTGTGCTGGATCTGCCACTGCTACTGCAAACAAATACAGAATGTCCTCGCCTGGTGTAAATCAAATGCTTTAGCTGCACTCTTAACGGAGAGATGTCAGTGGTACTCGGATGGAAATTAACTGGAGTGCATTTATTTTTGGCCAGTCCCCTGGGAGCACCTGCCAAGCATCACCTCTCATTTCAAGCCTGGCTGTTCCTGCTGAGAAAGTCTGATGGAGCTTCAAGTCTGGGTCAAGGTGAGTGCCTGGCTCTTCATCGGCCGTCTGTGCCATTTAGAAGGGAAAGAGGAAAGAAAGCTAAGCGGCAGATTGGGTGCGAGGAATGGTGTGCTCGTGCTAGAGAGCGCAGGAATGAGAAGAAACAGGACTGCTTGGGTATGGTTTATGTACTGATTAAATGCACTTGCCTGTCCCCAAGCCTCAGTTTTAGGAAAAAAAAAAAAAGTTGAATTGTAAATTAAATAGAGAAAATTAATTCTGGCCTTGTCTGCTCTGGGATGATAGCCAACTGCTTAAAACAAGGCTTATGTGCACCTGTTTGAAACTGGAGTAACTGGCACAAGCCATGGTGTCTATGTAAAAGGTTTCCGAGAGTCATTAAAGGCGTCGTGCGGACACACTCAAGAGTCGACGATGGGAGCTTTGGCATCGAGTGGACCAGGCTCTCCCCTTCCATGGGAGCACAACGGGAGTGTGCGCAGGGATGTGCCTTGCTGGGTGCCTGGAGGTCCCCCATGCGGAATGGGAGCTGGTGCGGCCAGGCTGCCTGCTCTCCCCCTTCCCAGCATCGTGTGGCTGGGAGTGCGCTGGTCCGGTGCTGGGCGCTGTGCTGCCCTTCTGATGGCAGGACTCGCGGGCAGAGGCGTTTGGAACTTTTTTTATCAGGATAACTGTGATCTCAAATGGAAGGACACTGGGGCATTGGGGTTATTCCACATCCTTGGCAAATGCATTAGAAACTCATGTTTTTCTCTAGATTCCTGAAAAGCAGAAAAACCTGGTGTTTTCATTTTTTTTTTTTAAATTTTCCACCAGGGACAGAAATCGCTGGCTGAGAATCTGAGGCCTGAACCCAAAGAAAACATGTCTCAAGAAGTGGCGTAGCTGCTCTGGCCAAGGATGTGTTTTTTTTTTCTCAGCCTGCTCCAGAAGTCTGCAGAATCCAAAAGGGGCTACAGCATGTAAGGTGACATCCAGTGGATCAATGAACAGCTGTAAAAGAGCTTTCCTGCCTTTCCCAGCAGTTAATAACTTCATTGCACAGAACTTAGTTTTTCAGAAAGACCTCATGTGTTTTTTGGCTGACTGTGGACTGGCGAGGAATGTTCATAGTTATAAACTGGGAGAACTTTTTTTTTTTTTAAGGGAAAAAAACCCCCCAAACCCTCAAACAAACTTGCTTTCACCACAATCTTCGTTCCTGTTGTTGGGAGTGTGCAGTATTACCTGCAATAATAAAACGGTGCATAAAGCAGCCTTATTCAGACTGAGAGGTGTGGAAATTCGAGTGCAGAACAGGTAGTGTCAGGCAGTCAAGGTGTTTGCTCGGGGTTTTTTTTGCTTGCACTGGACAGGTGTGATCTATGTGGCTAGGCACATATGGTGGGGTGGGCACTGGCAAAAAGCAGGTACGACTCTGGGCTGATGCTGCTTGGGAGGAAAGTGGTTTTGCTGCCAAATCCTGGATGCTGGCCCTTGGAGAAGAGACATGACTCTGTCTTCCTGGCTCCTGAACCTAAAGGAGACTTTTAGCACAGCTAAATTGTACATGTCCCTTGGGAAGGATTTTGAGGCCAAAACCACTAAAAAAACCCAGACTTTTTAATCTAAATAGAGTCCTAGGAAATTACTGTGGTCTCAATCTAATATGCACTCTGTCCTGTACAGTGTTATACCCCTTATGTACATAAGGGTTTGCTTATTTACTCATCATTCTACCTGTAATGGAAAAGTTCATCAGGTCTGACAAAAGGTATGTACAAAAAAGGAAATGAATGCTTTTAAAATCAAAGAAGTTTGCTATTGTTCGTAAGTTACTGTGTGTGGGTTGTTTGGGGGTTTTTTTAACCATGCTATAAAATTTTGTAATTAAGCAGTGATTTTATATTACATTTCATTACAGGTTCAAAATGCTATGGAAAAGTGCTCGTGTGTCTGGTACTTTCTCTGTGACTCTTTTGTAAATGTGTGAGAGAGTTAAGAACCCCAAGTGTTGGAGATGGACAAGTTCTTCTCAGACCAGCGCACAGTTGTTCCCTTGTTGGGACTGTTCAGTCTCGCTACAAGCTGGTAATCCCTACCGCATCAGCTGGATAGATGTGAATTTATTGTTTTTAACTTAGTATTATGTGGGTAGTTTTCCTTTCTCAGACTCTGGGGACATGTATCAAGTGCTATTATGTGTAAAATCTATAAAATTCAGGCCCTTTTTCCATGGTCTTTGTGGTGCCCTGGTCCTGGCTCTTCGGCCGGTCTCCACCCTACCAGTATGTGACCTGGCCCCTACTGGTGGACCTCATGGTAACACGAGTCGCTGTGCAAGGGTTCACTCCTTAATGAGTGAAATAACCTTAAAGGAGGTTATTTGCCTACAAACCCAGTTGCTTCTACTGCTGATGCCGTAGTGTAGATCTCCATGTGTAGCAAAACTCCAGGGCTAGCAAAAAAGCGGAGCTGGTGGGTGTTTAACTGCTGACTTAATGAATAGAAAAAGATGCGACACTATTTTGACATATGCCTGAAGTGATTCCGTTTTACACTTGTACAGCTTTGAATATTTTTCCTGTCTTAATTTTAATGCTTTTCCTTTCCCTCTTACTGTTGCTGTGATCACAACACTTTCCTTCCCCTCTTCCCTCCCTCTTCACCTCTCATATTCTTTAACATCTTCCTGATTTGGGGGAGAGCTTAACAGCATCATTTCGTCCAGTCCTGGTCTGCATTTGAGCAGGATGCACGCGGACATAACAAGCCTGCTGAGATGCAAAAAGCAAATGCTACCCAGCAGAGCAGGCTGGCGTGTCGGGCAGACCTCTGGCTGCTGGCGGCTGATGGGCAAAGTATAAACCCTGTCCGTAGCGAAGAACAGGACAGACTCTCTGGTAGCACAGGTGCTGGCAGAAAGCATCTCTGTGCATGGTTGTATTCAGGTCTAACGCAATTCGACCCAAGTTTTGTCCTCTGCTTGTCAGCCCAGGTGCTTGGGGCAGGCATAGAGGGGAACTATACTTGTGCTAAATATCTCACCATCACCAAAATAGACTCTTATTGCTCGTCTCTAATGTAACCACCAACTTCCGTGGCCAGACAGCATTCCCACTGATGTCAAAGGTTGTATTTCCACTGATAAATTAGTAAGCACTGTGGATTTTGGAATATTATCAACCTTAAACCAACAGTCTGGGCTGTATTTTCCCTGCTGTTGTTACGTGAAATACTCAGGGGTGACTATAAGTGTAAGTCCTGTTACTCTTGCACTTTCTTCATTTGATGGCAGGATTGCTATCTGCTCAGTTAATTAATTTCCCCTGCTGGGCTCTGGTCTCTCACACAACACCGGGGGGAGAAAGAAGTCTTAGAGTGAGTCAATGTAGTGCGAACCCACAAAAGTTGTTAGAGGGACCCAGGGGAGGTGAGAGGTTCTGAAAGTTGGGTTTGTTATTTAAAAATGGTTTTCCTGTAGAACGCAAGCGCACGTGCCACTGCGGAGTCAGTGGTCAGAGCAGCGGAAATGGGAATGAGTTTGGTTGACTCGCTTGGAAACCCATTATGAAATTCTGTAATAAGTCACTGCAAGGAAGTTCATAAGTGAAGGGGAAGCTGTTTCTTTCCCTTTCAAAGCCATCTGAGTTTTTTACCGCTGGGGTGAGGTTTGCGCTGTGTCCTGCAGCTCCGCTCTGGGAGCTCAGCCTGCTCTTTGGACTCCATTGCCGGCCCTGCCGCAGTCAGGCTGTGAGCTGTTCCTCGGCAAATAGCGCTGATGATAACTGAGTTTTCATTCCCCCATCCTGAGCCAGCTGCAGAAGTGTAAGTATTGTTACTGCTCTTTTACAGGTGAGAGGAAGATGGGTGGGGACAAGTGTGATGTGCTCAGAGAGCTCAGCCCCATGGCAGCTTGCACGGAGGGGACAACGTGGGAGAAGCTGGAGAAAGAGACCCCATGCATTATCACTGCTCCGGGAGCGGCCAGGGGACCCAGAATGCCGCCTGCTTGGCTCCGTGCAGAGCAACACCCACTTTGATTCAGGTGTCTCTAGGCTGTCGCACTGCTGGTACCACGAGCGGCTCTGGTTTGCCTTGAGCTGTGGGGCACAGGCTGTGTGCATCTGGAGCCCAGGCTGGAGCGGCTCTCACGCTCTGGTTGCCAGGTGTTAGAGCCAACACTCACCATGGTTCTTCCCTTCTTAGCATCTCTCCGTGGGCTGGGACAGTGCTGGTTGCATAAAGACTATAAAATGGTCCGTGTCATCTGGCGTGTTTCTGTGTGTTGTGACTCCTTGGGAGAGCTCGGTGCTGTGAGCCTACTGCCTTCCAGATGCGATGTCTACCATCCCCTCTCCTCCCGGCGGAGCCAGTGCTGTCCCTGGTGGGAGCGTTTGCTACATCAAAGCCCTGGTTTGTGCTGTGAGGGGATGATTTCTCTGGTATATTTACACTTGTAAGGGAAGATTTTTTTTTTTTTCCCCCCATGTAAATATCACGGCACTTCTGTTGCTTCTGTGCTGGCCCATCTGTGCACCGTTTTCACTTGTACTGACTCATGTTCACAGAGTAGTAAGAACCGTCTCTAAGTGTTTTAATTTCTCCGTTGGAGTGGGCCCGCTTTGCTTTTCCAGTTAGCTCCTCTTTCTCATCTCTGGACTCCATTGGGTTGGTACAGATTTTAACGGAGTAGTTTGTATTTTTTTGTTCAGATTTTTCAAGACTTCCCTTCCCGTGTTTCTGGGGTTTGTTCTCTGTAGAGAGATGCTCTTTCTGCCTGTTTTCTACATGACCAGAAGTCACTGAGTATGTACCACCCCTCTGAAAGTGGGTACTACATCTTTAGTCTGTCACCAGGCTTCAAGCTCAGATATTCGAGAAGAAAGAAATGTTAGGTTAAGGTTGTTCATGCAGATGGCATTCAGGCCCGTCGAGTTGTGCCGTGCTCTTTTTAACGAGTGATCACGTACTCATTTTCTCCACCACCATCTCTTTGGGTAACCAGAGTAGACAGTAGCTGTTTACTGAGCAACTCTTGAATATTTTGGCTTGTCTTCTCTGCTCCATGATCATAAGCTGATCATAGACTCCTTTTAGTAGCTGCTTCCCTGGTGTTCACCGAGATGTCCGTATCCTGGCTCATCTTGAACTGCCTCCCAGCTCTCCTCTGGCCCTGGTACCACAGGGGCCCTGCAACCATAAGGCACATTTGCAATGAAAGCCCTACCAAACCCTGCAGCCTAGGAGCATCCTTGGTCACAGTCGAATGCTGCATGTATTGCCTCACCGGTGTGTCTGGCACAGTGGGGCACCAAGCTTGTTCAGCACTGAGGATAGTCAAACTAACCGCTGGATCTCTGCTATACGTGTGTAAACACCAAATATATATGTATATAAGTCTGAGGCTGAAAACAGTGAAATTATGAGCCCCGAGAATATGAAAAGACATGTATTTCACAGCAGTTGAGTCTGCCAGTATTTCAAGGTACTGCTTTTAGAAGCATGGAGATGTGAGAGCACTTCAGTAAGTTTCAAAAAGATACTTTTAATAGGGGCAAAAGAGAGTCTTTTTTCTTAAACGTATTGTTGGGAAAGACTTGAGCTATTTAAACTGAAATGAAAAAGTTTAACCTGAGGCCAAACCCAGCTTGAGAAATTTTCAGCTCAAACAATTAATTATAGATGAAGTTATGAGCAACCAAAACTGGAGTTGCACAATAGTCAACTGTAATTACAGTGGTGCTTTCAACTCTGCTATAACAGTTTAAGTTCTTGGGTGATACATGGGAAGAACCTTCTTGCAGAACTGTATATAAAACCCGTCTGAAGAGATGCGAGCAAGCGTTTCACACCAGAAATAATCTGCTTCTGAAAGACAAATCAACTGAGCCGTGTCTTGTCTGTGTTCAGTGTCTACCCAGGGTCAGGTTTAGCTGGGCTATTATGTTTCTGTTGCACGTGGGAGGAAGGTCATAATGAAGAGGGAGCCTCCTATGACAAAGAACAGCTCAGGCATGAGGAAGTGGGATGGCAGAGATTAATGGGGCTGCATCCCATCTGCAATATCTTCATCTGAGCAAGGCTTTCGTGGGAAACTGGAAGGTAGCCTCCAGATGATGGGGTTGTCTGTTGTAAAAGCAGTTCCTTGCTTAGCAGGGAGAACACATCAAGCCTGCAAGTGTGTTCTGAATGAATGGTTCCTCGTGGAGATGTTCATGCCACTCAGAATAACAGGCGAGCATTTTAGAGCCTTGCACATGGGGGAATATTCTCGCCTCTGTTGACTGCTAAATTGAGCTGCATGTGAACTCTCAGCAGTAGAGGTAGTGCTGACAAACAGTCATCTTCAGTGATAAAAGGAGTGCAGGTGAGAGGAAATTTTGTGGGAGGAGATCCTGCTCCAAATTTCTTGTGCAAACCGTAATTATGTGATTCAGTGTAGAGAGGTATGAGGGTTTCCAGTGTAAGCTATAAAAAACGCTTAGGGAGGCAGCCTATGGATGAGGCTGCTCATTCAGACCTTATCTGTTCATGTGGGAGTGTGGAAATCTTAGCACTCCACCTTATCTCTTCTCCCTCGGGAGATCAGTGTTGAGAGAGTTTGACCTCTTGCTTACCGTTTCAAATCAAACCTAGTGTAATAGTGGCTTCAGCCATGCAGTGCCTCAGTCACTTAATGAAATTGTCTGGTTCTCTGCCCTTGCGGGTAGAGATATGTCTCGCCAAAATACCACTTAAGTGGTACCTGGAGGATAGTCGTAAGGAGTAGAGCTATGGCAGAAACATCCCCCCTTCCTCCAGGCTTTCCCTGCAGGGGCAGAGCTCGGGAGGTTGGAGGTAGAGGAGGTTTGTCCCTCTGCTCCGGGGCAGCTCCTATTACGTGTGGGAAGAGCATCCCCGTTTCTGCGCTAGCCCCCGGGCTTTTGCAGTTCCCTGCAGATTTAAATGAACTTTAAATCAACACTGATTCACAGCGTTCAGCCCAAGGAGATCCCAGATCTGGAGTGGATGTTCTCCAAAAGCAAGGGTGCCTCAGCGCCGGCACAAGAGTACCCATACAAAGAGCTCGCAGCCAGAGTGGGCCAGAATCTGTTTTGCTTTCTCACACTTGGAGCTGGTATATTTTAAAGGATATCAAGCGGCAAATGTGGCAAAGGGGAAAAATTGTTACAGGCTGTATTTGGCAGAAAACCAGCAAAGATAAAATACCATACGTTCTGTGCAATGAGCTCCTACATAAATGATTCATTCACTAGAACACAGCTGGGGTCAACACCTTCTGTCTGAATAGCCCGAAGTTATGCAAATATTTTTATGTGGCTTTTCTAAAAAAAAAAAAAAAAAGACAATATATTCTGTTCCAATAAAAAAAGCTCTTTATCTATGTAACTTTTAAGAATCAAAATCCCACAAGAACAGTGTCACTGCGTTATACACATATATACAGCAGCTGAATAGCTAGAAGATGACAAGATATGCCCTAGAGATGCAAACTCTGAAAGCTTGCTTGTTTTCTTCTGTATTGCCAGCCAAGCCTGTTCTACAAATTGTGTGTGGTGGAGATCACGCTATTTCAAAATATCAAATTGCTAATTAAAGAAACTACTCAAGGAAACTTTCCAGTAGAACAATATATGCAGTGGGATAATAGTAGTCACTGTTTCTTTAATGAGTTTCTTTCCTAACCAGAATTTCTTACAACACATTCAGTGCAGCCATTCAGTTAAATTATTATGAATCACATGTGTATTATTTCTGATTCGGTATTAACATAAAAAGTTCTGATGAACCATAGTATTACAAAAACAGGTCTAGTGTATAGAACGGCAATATCATTCCTGCAGATAAAAGCCTGGAAACGAAGGTCCTCATGCAGCAATACAATTTAATGTGTTAGTTTCTAGCTTTAATTTGCAAAGGTGCTGAGAAACCACAGGTCCAACAGAAGCCAAGAAGAGCAGGGTGTCTCTGGGTGGTCAGACACGTTGATCTACAGCATGAGCATTGCTGTGCAGTGCAGCATTACACTGTGTAGGTTCTGGATCAGCAAAAGGTAATGGCGGGGGGAAATCTTTGTCAGTGGGTGTTCTCATAACATGGATGGTTGAGTCAGATTTTCTTAAATACTTATGTTTTGCTGTAGTAAAGTAATTTAGCAATGTCATCCAAGGGACAGTGTGTACAAGCCCTCGTGAAGTGATGTGGGTAGATCAAGTCAAACAACAGAAGTTCAGTTGCGTAGCAGAAAGAAGAGCGGAGAACGTTAAGAGATCTCTTAAATCCCTTCTTCCCCATTCTGTGAGAGGATGGTGGTGAAAATACTCACTTCAGGTTCTGAATAGAAGTTGACATAGTGAGGTGGATTTCCAAAAATATTCCAAGAAGGTGAAGAGCTTTTTCAGTGGCTTATTGGTGGTAACTAGATGCCTCATTTGGTGTTCTTGAAAATCCTTCATTTCTGCTTGAGAAGGTCTCTAGTGTCTATTTCATTCTCTCTGCTGAACAAGAATGACTTCTTGATCTTGGGTTTGCCTCCCCAATTAGCCATTATTTGAATTCCCCTCAAGAAAGGGAACTAAAAGACAGTAATGAGAGTATTTAAAGCAAAGAATGCAAGGGCTTCCTAAGTATAAAGGGAAGGCTTTTCCTCCTCATATGTTTGGAGTGGTTACCAGGCATTAGATAAGTAGTTCTTGATGAGTCCTTGGTTTGAATCATATTATCTCACCACACAGTTAGTCAGAGACCCGTGGAATGACTGCTCCTCAGCTGCCTTAAAAATCTCTCCTGTAGCCTCTGATGCTTTGAATGACTTAGTCTCTTCTTTATCATCAGACTCAGTGATAATGGTAGTGCTGAGATAATGGCTTTGGATGGTTCTTCCATAACCGATCCTCACCCTGACTCTGGTTACCATGACTCTTCTGCATTTCCTTGCAGCAATTGACTTGGATTCCCTTCCAAATAAGAATTGAAACAAACTCTGTGGGAGGGGTTTGGACAGCAGCTTGGTTTGGCTGTTACTTGAAGACAGTGGACCCAAAGCCTTCAGCTGAGGAATCAGCACTTCACTGTGGTGTGTTCTACTCCAACTCATAATATAGAGGTTAGAGAACTTAAATACGTGAGTTAAAATGGTTCTTCATCCATTTTGGCCAGCAGAACTGGGCAAGGGTGCTGTTTCCTCTGTGTTGGTTGCAGATGGGCCAGTCTCTTAGGAAATCAATTTGTTGCTAATAATCAGTAGGACAATACTGTGGTCAGGATACGTGTGCCATTGTTTTCTTGGCACCTAAGCTTCACTTGAATGTTTGCCACGAGAGTTAGTGACCTGGTGAGCTGTTTCCGAATGTGACCTGTAGCATATGACTTAGGTCAGGGAGCATGGATCAGCTTAATTCCCATGTGTCCAAAGCACCCTGTCAAATACTGAGAAAATATTGGAGAGTCTAACAGGTCAGACTTTGCTCATCAGGTCCAGACTTGGCTCTTTTGTCTCTAATGTCTAACAGGCAAGCCAAAATCTCAGTCCAACCACCGCTGTCCTCAGCACCTCCTAAATGTAGGTTGGATGTGCATCCAGTCTACTGGGCAAATTGTTAGTCAGTGTTTTAAGAAGGACATAAATGTTGATGGTGGGACTCCTTCATCCCAGGAAGAAGTCAAGAAATAAAGATGGGAAGTATCAAAGTCCAGTACACTTTTCTGCTCTCATCAGAGCCATCTTTGGGTGGCTTCTCTCCTCTCAGTCCAGAAGGCATCATGTCGGATCTGAGGGTTACTGGTCTGGAAAGCTGTTGATACATGAAAGGTGGAAAGCATAGAGGGAAGAAGTTGGTGAAGGGCAGCAAGTGACCACAGAGTCCCTCGCCGTTGACCACGGACCCCTTTGTTTTTCTTTGTTTGGTGATGGGTATTCCCACACCGCCTCAGATGCTCTCCCCTTTCCTGCCTTGCAGAGCATTGCTCTTTGCATGTGGATTTATTCCCCTTCTTATCCAATTTTAATTAAAGCTCCTTTCTGCCCTCCTCTCCCGCACCCCACCAACATAATCAACTGAAGAAAAATGAGCTGGTAAGTCATTGTTTTTACCACTTTGGCAGCAAACGAATGTTATGTCTGGCACGCTGGGCACCAAGTCAGAAAATGAATCAGCAGCTGTTGTGACAGAAGCTTTTTCCTGAATGGGGAAACAGAGACAAAAAGAAAACAGGCTGAGGAGAGGTTTCTGCGGTGGGCATTGCCAGCCCCCCACTGCCATGAGGAACGTCTTTGCCCTTTGCTGGTGAAGGCAACCTGGCCACTGGCAGGGTCTCCCCTCTTGCCCCTGGCATAGCGGTGGGGCCAGGAGGCACGGGTTTGTGACTGGTGTCAGCTGGAGGCTGCTGTTCATGGCTGTGTCCAGGAGAGGAGTGGTGGGACAAGGTGCTCCGGAGCCTGGGTGAGGAGCTGGTGATTTAGGGAAAGGAAGAGTGGCCCAAATCCCTGCAAGTCTTCCTGAAAGCCCCATCTTGACCAGACGGGTGGTGGAGTGTTTATGCAGGGGCATTGATCAAGAAGCACTTATTTGTCCTGGCACTGCAGTTATGGTGGTGTTTGCTTTGTGCCCATCCTTGCGAAAAGGATGAATTATTTCTTTGTGTCTGGATGGACTTGGACCTGTATTTAGTAGCGTTAAGTGGTAACCTTGCACATATTATACACAGCATGTTGTGAGCTGCAAAGTCCTGGAAGAAAGAGTGATTTATGGTACGCTCAGATCATCCTCATCCTTTTTCTTTATCTAATAGCTAACTTCTCAATTTGCGTTGTGGCCTTTGGCATCTGCTGCTTCTTTTACGCCAAACATTTGTGGGCACATGAGAAATGCTTCTGACTATTATTACGGCCTTGTTAATATATTGCAAACTATTTCTACAGGAGCAGCATCAAAGTTTTATCTGCTAAATAAATATTGCAGAGTAGATCTGGAGGCCTTACCACACTGAGGCAGACACAAGGTCCAGCTGGAGAACAGCACTGTACAACTTGGCAAAGAGGAAACTGGAGCTTCAGTAGGTTTGTCTGAGACAGAAAACCAGCCTCTGTATCTCCTTGGAAAGGGCTGCTTTTCCTGGGGTATTTTTAATGGGAATAAGAGACAGTTGAGCCAGCTGAGCTGGTGACTTGCAACCTGAATAGCCTCAGTAAAGTCCAAAGGGACAGCGTGTGGTCGTGAGTCAGGGCAGAGGTTGCCCTGGGTTCCTGGAGACAATTATCACAATATTTATAGCTCCTTTCATGCCAAACGACGTGTTTGTCCTTTCCCTGTCCCTATAAATTCCCTCCTCACCTCTGCAAAACAGTGCGTGCTTTAACGCCTGCCCGGTCACGCGCTACTGGTGGCACAGGTCAGAGCAGGGGTTTCTTCTGTGGCACAGCTGGAGGAACTCTCTCTACCCCTGATTTTCTCTTGCTGAGCATACAGTGGTGTTTACAGTCCAGCCCATGGCCTCGCCATGCCAGAAATCCCTCCTGGTTTTGTCTGGGTTTTGGAGGGGGGATAGAGTGTTAGTGGGACAGAGTACAACCATTACGGGAAGAATAAAACGAGGCATCAGGTCTGTTCATGTATTGTGCAGCAACTGACAGGGTTTTCAGTGAAGTCACTTGCTCCCTATTTCCCTTTCTGCCCGCTTTGCTCCAGCACCAACTCCTTCTTTTGGACCCAATAAAATGGGGGTTCATCTGTGCTGTAAAAACCTGCAGTCCCATGGAAATGCCGGGCACAAAGCGCCTGCAACTCCCCACGGTTACCCGGCTGGACCAGGAGAACGTGGTACTGACTGCCCAGTCCACCACAGTCACAGGAAGGTGTTTCGATAGAGAGTTGTTATTCACTGACCAAGACAGTGATGGGACAAACAGCCACAGCCTCAGACATACCAGTCCTCTGAGTCCTCAGCTAACTGGTTTATGTAGGAAAAACACTTGAGGAAGAAAAAGATTGCTCTAATTGGTGCATGCTTACTTTTTCCTTAACTTCGGTTTTGTCTTATGACTTATATGACTGGTGGACTTACACTCAATCAAGAGGAACCCATTAGACCTCTCTTTCTAGGAACACTGCTTTTTATGATCTTATTATATCATTTATTTTCTCATCTTGACCCTGATCCTGCAAAGCCTTTCCATCACGTGTAGATGCACTGGTGCTCTTGTCACTTGTGTGGCAGCAGCTCAAGGGACCCCAGCCTTGCTGGAGCAGGGACAGGACCCAGCAACAGCCCAATGCTGCCCTAGAGGCTTCTTTAGCTCCTGAGTAGCTTCATCTTGAGCTGCTAAAGTCAATGGGTGATGGGCTCGTCCTTCAAAGTAACATCACGTGAATCATTCCTGAGCGGAATTTAATTGATTCTGTTTGCAAATGTGAAAAGGAGGAAATGCTGCGCTGTTGGCGAGCAGTGCCATGCCCATTGGGTGGTGTGGAGGGACCTTTTCCAACCAGCCTCGCGCCTGTAAAAAGTATCAGTCCTGATTCTTAAGGCAAGACCGAAGTCACTCCTAATTTGCTCCATGCTGTGATTATGTGAGAGGAAGATGAGGCTTATCAATTGTCTGAAGAATCAAAACCAAAGCTGGAGGAGGGAAAAGTGCAGAGAAATTTCAGGACTGACCGGCCATCTGTGCAAGCATCATCTATCTCCTAACCAACAGACAGAGGCCAGCTCCTTCAAACGCTTAGAGCTGAGCTTGTCGTCGGTGCTGACAGCACCGGGTTCTCTCGCAGCAGCACCCACAGGCACAGCTCTGCCATTTTAAAGGCTTTCAGGATTAGGCCAGGGCTCCGGCACAGCTGCGCTGCCTTGCCCCTATTTTACATCCCCTGAAAGATTTTTGAATGGACTTCAGAAGCCGTTAGGAACCCGAATGTCGACTTGTGCTTGCAAAATGTCTCTGGTTAATGTTTTCCTACTGACGCTCTGCTTTGCTCCCCGCTTGCCAGAGTTTCCTGTGACCTATTTGAAATATCACTCTCCTAAGTGAAAATGTGCCTCTCTTTTTCAAACTTGCAAAACTCACAAAAATAAATAGCCTAATTTGGCCAGTTAATAGCCCTCTCCTGGGGCTCCTCTCAGCAACTAAGAGGCCTTTTAAATACAACATTTGTGACTGCGTCATTAAAGCTCTGCATGATCCAAGCAGACTAAACCAAAAAGAAAGAAATGCCTTATTTGATCTAAGTTTTCTTTTCTTTTAAATAGTGACACTAGAGACCCATTTATTTTTAATTACACAATTGCTTTATTAAAAGCCTAAATTCTGCAGTCCCTAGTCATTGCTCAGGCAAAACTGCTATCATTGAAGGAAGGACCTGTAGGAGTCAATCCTAAAAATAGGGCAGCTGACAAAGTCTGCCTTTCAAAATGGGTTTGCTTTATTTTTGAAGGATTTTCCAAGTCAGAGAGAACTTGTCTCTGCTTTGCTTTTCAGTTCTGCAGAAACTTGAAAGCTGAATGTAAGAAAACGGTCGCTCCAGAAAACAAAACCAACCTCAGTTTTCCTTTCAGATGGGCTGTGCTGCCCTTTCCGCCCTTAGACACCACCCTCTAGAGAGCCACGTTAGTATTTACTGGCACAACAAGGTATACTTGAGAGTTAGCTCTGTCCAAACATATCGCTGAGCCTGAGCCAGCTTTACCCTGGTGTGCCCTGAGCAGAGGTGTCCCTCATGGGATGACTCGCACTGTGCCCAAATGAGCTGTGGGAAGCCCCCAAGCTATCAGCCAGGTTGCTGGCACCAAAACACCTGCCCTGTGCTTCTACCAAACACAGAGCCTCCTGCAAACCCTCCCTGGGATGGCATTTGTTCTGCTCCGCAGGGTTATGGGTACAGCTGAGCGGCAGGCAAGTCCACCTCAAGTCCCACAGAACCTCTCCGCAGCCCTGCCTGGCACATGCAGAGCACCAGCAGCTGCTGGGAGACTGACAGTGCTGGAGTGGTCCCGTGCCTCTGATCCTGTGCTAGTACACAGGCTGTGCTACCCAAACGCCTTTCTGCCTCTGGACGCCACGCGAAGGGCAGATCTCCTTGCTAGGTTAAGGCAGTGCTGCCAGCAGCAGGAGAGGGAGCCGGCTAGCCAGCCACTGGATTCCACATCTATCCCTGGGCTAAACTCCAGAGCCTTCAGTTTTATTATCTAATTACCCAACCAAACTCATTCATCTATATTTTTCAGCCTTACCCGCAGACCCCAGTTGAAAGGCAGCCCTGCTGTGTGAAGTGCTGCCCAGGCACTCTCCACTTGGAAGAATCCATGGTTTCTCAGCTTTATTTGCTCAAGCTGTGTTTTCTTAGTGTAAAGGATGCACGGCCGAAATCCCAGCCCGGGTCTGTGGCAGAGGCTGTGTTGAGACGGAGATGGCTGCATTATCACAGGCAACTATACCAGGGGAAGCAAGAGAAAGAAAAAAACCTGCTAATTTTGTATGAAGGTTGTGTAGCTCGTAGTAATCTTCATCACCAGTGTGACACGCCATTAGGTTGCGTACAGGGCTTTGTGGTGTGGCTCACTGCGATATATGGCTTCATTACCAAGGATAAACACCAAGAGTTAGTAAATAAAAACAAGAGGGAAAAAATCCCCCCAGAAGTTAATGAGACATCAGGACTATAGCCCTGGAAACTAGGTGCCAATGGGGCACCGATGCTGGTGTCCCATCCTTTCTCCTCAGGTCCAAGTGGGAGCGTGGCTTTGCCCCTCTGTTCTTGAGTGCCCGGGTTAACGCGTGGCGTGAAACCCTCCAGCCATGTGTGCGTTCCCTCCTCTCCATATGCTACTACCGTGTGTATGTAACCCATGCCCCTTGCTGGGACAGAGGCTCCCTCCTCAGCATCACCCTGCCCCTGGGAGGGGCTTAGGCTTTAAATAGGCTGCTTTTTCGGTGCTCCTTGCCTTTCCTAAGGGAATGCAGATGCTGGCATGTTCAGTGGGCATCCAGAGCAGGGAAAGGGCTAAAAAAGGCTGAAGAGTAAAACATTCCTGAGGAGCTAGCAGCGTTAATGTTTGCTCTCCAGTTTGCAGGGGTTGGGAGGGAAGGGAGAGGTGGCAGATGCTGTAGATAGAGCATGAGGCTGCTGTCTCACCAGCTTGCTTTCATCTTAAGAGTTCAGCGAGACATGGGAGAGAAGCCCTCGTGCAGACTTTCTCCCTTAGCAGCCTCTTGCAGAAGGAGCTTTTCTGGTGCTGCTTCCCCAGCCCCAGTGTGCAGCCCGTGGGACCTGAGTGGCTCTCTCTGGTAGGAGACTGGGGCAGAAACCCAGATGCTTCGTGGAGTTCAGCCTGCCCTCCAGGCCATCAGGTGCCCCCACTTCTTAGCAGACAGCACAGCCGGGCGCGGGGCATGGCAAGAGCAGCCAGGGAGGAGTTGCCTGCTGTGCCATGCCAGGAGCCCGAAGGCAAGAGCTCGTGTTGCAACACAGGTAGGTATGTGCCAGCGAGGGTGCTCTGTCCTGGCCTGCTCCAGTGCAGGAAATGCTCTGCAGAGAGGTGGTGGCACCTTCTGCAGGACAGGTCTCAGTTCACACTGAATAGCCCGTGGGAAGGAGCCTCCTGGAGCACAGCACGAGAAATCCCAGGACATGGAGCAGAAAGACAACTGGAGGTGGGTCTGGTCAGGAGGAGGGAATGGGCAGTGGCAGGAAAAGCTGCTACATCTGGTGGTGGAGGTGCCAAACTGAGTAAAAACCTGTCAGGCTCCCAGAGTGAGTTGTGCTCTGAGAGGCTTTGCTCAGGGATGCTTTCACAGATGGCCACAATTGACTTCATTCTGAACGGTACTGGCTGTGGCCGTGTTACTTCTCCTTGCCTTGTCTCTCTACTTGCTGTTGCCTAGGCTTGCTCCAAGCAGGGACCAGCTGTCTTTATCCTCCCAGATGTTTCTTATGATCTTTCCCATTCTAGCTTTTATCCTTGACCACAAGCAGCACTTGGAACAATTAACACCTTGTGCTTCTAACATCTTAGTTTACAAGGCAGCTGGTTACTAGGGCAACAACTGCACTTTTTTCTTTCAGTATATTGAATGAAAATCAACATTCTATATTAAGGGAAAAGAAAAATAATATTCTCAGTAGCCACAGTGAGTTACAACACCATCTCTCCTGTAATCAAGATATTGCTGAATTACGGTGCTATAAACAAACACTTCTGATATAACCACAAACACTGTGGGACATGTAACACATTGGCAGTATATTTCAAGTGACAAACTCATTTATTGTGGGGAGTGGAGGGAGAAAAACACCTTTCCAGAAGCTGCTGCAAGGAATTACAGCAAAGAATGACCAGAGCTTAAGGACAGAGAAGCAAAGTAATTCTACCAACCTGAGCGGAATAAAGCACTTTGAAGAAGATCAGAGCAGTACCAGTAGCTCAGAAGGTGAGGACACAGGACTTGATTATTCCCTTCCTCCCACTGGCATAAATCAAGATTACTTCCATAGCACTTAATAGAATCAGCATGCTGTGAGACTGGTGTATCGAAGTAGCTCCCAGGGGCTTGAGGAAGTGAGCCTACAGCTACCCCATAACATTAGCAGGCTGGTGTGGAGGCTCCTTGCTTGCAGGTGGGACTGGACTAACGATCATGAATCATTAAGGGTCATGCCTATCTAGGAGGGAGCAAGAGCTCTAGATGTGAAACTAGCTTGTGCCAGATGCCGTGGAGGTAGAGAACAGGGTGGGAGCTGCTTGCCAAAAAGGTTTCGTCTCTTGCTGTGTTCCAGGCGGCTGCTGGGTCACTTTGGTCAGTGGCATTGGAAGAGAGCCATCACCTTCTTCTTCGATGGTCTGCCAGCACTTGTGTTTGGTGAGTTTCGGGTCATGAGGCTTCCTTGCCCAAGCAGGGTGATTTTATATGCTGTTTTATTATGCCATGATGTGCAAGTCTGTTTTGGTAGTGATCTGCTGCCCAAGTCGTTAAATACACACGAGCTGTCAGGAGTGACTCTCAGCTGTCAAGGGGAGCATGGATGGAGCGGGGGAGGTGAGATGAGCTGGGCAGCTGTTCAGTAACTCCCTAGCCACATACGAAAGGACATCCGTGCCACGCAGTGGTAAAGGGAAAAGGGGCGGATGGGTATACATCCTCTTAGTAAACCTGCCCCTGGAAATGTTAATGTATGTAACCATCTATGTGCATACACGAATTTGATAATGATGGAGCACTTCTGGTCAGGAAGTACCTCTGCTTAAAGAACATTGACTGTGTCTTACAACTTATGTATTTATACCAACATGTAGAGTACGAACAGTTTAGCACGTTGGATATGGTATGGGGTTTGCGGGGCTCACTTTGAAGTAAAAAAACCCAAGTGAGCGACATATAAGGTGACCTAGCCGACATTGTGGGTGAGGATGATTAGGATGCCATCGCTTCTGGAAGACTGGGTTTCCAAACACACCATTACAAGGACACTGGGTTCTCTGCCTTTAGTTTTAAGTGAGTTTGGGGTTGATGGGAATAAAGCTCCAAGCAAACCCACTGTAGATGAGCACAAAAATGCATTGAATGGGAGCTGTTCAGCTTACAGACTTCTGATGGTTTTGACAGCAGAGAGCAAGAGTTCCTCGAGTAATAGGTCTTGTGATTTCTGGCAGCCTCTAAGCACTGAACTTCTTTGGATTTCAGAGCAAATAGATACATCTTAACAAAGACCACCTTGTGTCAGCTATCCTTAAAATTATAGTACATAGATTAAAATAAAACATGTGTACTTGTCCCTCCTGGGACACCGGGGAAAGGAAAAGCATTATCAGAATTCTTTAAACTCATCTTAACAGTATCGAACCAATTATTTTCTAAAATCTGCGTTTGTTTTCTCCTCTCAATGAGAACATTTGAAGTCTATCATCTCCACCATTTATGAGTTACCAGTATGCAAGTGCAAAATTTCCAATTGGAACATATGGTATCAGAGGGAACGAGGGGGAAATATCTGATTGCTTGTGCTCCCCAAACTCCAAATCTACTGCATTTAGTATTTTGCTCACAGTTCCTGCAGGGGGAAATAAAAGAAATCATCTCTGAGCTGAGACCAAGCACTGAACATTTCACCCTGAATAGGAATCTGTTTGAGAAACTTATACGCAGCTGAAAAGGGAATAGAATAGAAACTACATTTCAGTTTCTTCAGTTGGGTTGCAGCTATGGGCAGAACTTACCACCAGCAACAAAAACCCTCTGAACCTTCTTCTCTAAGTTCAGCCAGCTGGTTTGGGGATGTGCCTGAAGCCCATGAAAGACCAATTTTTCCTGTGAAAGGAGGGACTCTCAGTGACCACGCTAACAGAGGAACCAGCTGCTTCACCTGTGTTCACTCAACTGGTTTGTGACCAGCTGCACCATTTGTTCAGAGGCTTGCCGTGGGTATGGAGCAGCCTCGGGCACTTGCACGTGCTGTGCTTGGTGCATGAGAACATGCTAGTAACTGATATCCAGCCTGTGGGGAGGGCTGTGCTGAGGTGTCGAAGGAGCCATTTCTGGTGTGCTGATGGATCTATAGTACGGGCTCACAGTCCTCCCTACGCCTAGAAGCAGAGGATCATTAGGTGAAGTGTGACCAGAGACACCTCACAGCTCCAGTTGCTGTCTCTGCTGAGTGACAGCAAATGCTTTGGAGAAAGACAGAAGGACCCAAGGACTGGAATGTCATTTTCTCCCTGAGATTTTATGCAGAACTAGATTTTGGGTTTCTGTCTGTCCAGGCATGGAGACAAAGTGATGCTGCTGAGGCATGCTGCTCTGCACGATGCCCTTGCCTCTAGCAAGTGCATGGGGACAGAGCAAGGAGGAGGCTAGAGACCAATTGTTTTTCCCCTCATGATCGGACCCACACCTCCCCACGAGGTCAGTGAGGCTGGGCAGTCCAAGGGCTGCTAGCAGAGCCGGGCGTGCAGGCAGAGGGGCTGCTGTGGCCTGGTACAGGGACCTGGGAACACGCTCTACCTCTGAGCCCCGAGATGCTCCCAGACTGTGCAGGACAACTTGCTGGGCACACTGGCTGGGTTAACCCCTACATCTCCATTCAGCACTGGCCTGAGTCTTGCCATGCAATGGCACAAGCCCTTTGAGACCACCAGGCAACACTAGCTATCAGGCGCTGGGTAGTCACGTTGCTCCTGTGAATAGTCAATCCCTTGCTGGCAGTAAGAAACGCGTGGCCTCCCTGTACCACCACTGAGTTGAGTCATTCTTGCAGGGGCATCTCTTTACCCTGTTACAGAAAACAATCGTGCAGACCTTCCTTCTGTGTGGGGTGGTGAGGACCCCTCTCCTTTGCTTCCCTGCACAGTAGAGGCTGCTAGCTGTGAGCAGCTGGGCTGTAGGATGCAAGAAACAGGCTTCTCACTCTTCATCCTGGCAGAATAAGGAGGGACTGAGCCTGTAGCCCTGGGAATTGATGTGACCAAATCACTGAAGAGAAGTCTTTCACTCAGCAGCATGGATGGTTTTGTAGCACCACGTGTACAACCGAATTTATCCTTCCTGCCATTCAGACAGAAAGCAGCATGTTTTGGAGTAATTTCCCTGGGAGGGGGAGGAACAGATGTTTGAACCAGAAGCGTATGTGACAGTTGGGAGAGACAGCGTGGAAACGCACAGTTGAAAGGAGAAGTCTGATGGGAGTGTGATGACAGCAGCAGGACTCCAGTGACAAGGAGTGGGAAGGAGAACAAGCAGGGAGGAGTGTTACTTCAAAAGCTGAGCAAAGTGCACAAGAAGATGTGTCAGGAAAGCGTGAGGGAAAGGAAGAGAGGAAATGTGAGTGTAGAGACAGGCTTTGGGATCTGTCTGCAAGCATGTGTGACCTGTTGCCTGACAAACGGAGAAAGCAAGGCCTTTGATTCCTCTGCCTTCTTCCACCAAGTTAACTCTTCTTGCAGCCAAGCTGGCTGACCAGTTCTGGTGGAGCTCTTCAAGCATCCAGTTAGCACTTCTGCAAGGTAAAGCTGCCTGTGCTGAGGTCTGGGGGTACCAAGCTGCAGGGACTGTGACTGAGATGCCTGGGGCTCTCCTCTGCCCGGTGCCTTTGCAGGGTAGCACAGTTGCCACCCGACTTGGGATTTCTGGACACTGCAAGAGGAGGAGGAGTGGTGGCAGTCTCATAACAGGCTTCCCCTCCGCAACTGTGCGGTGATCGCAAGGGCAGGATGCATGAGGAGGGAAAGATAAGTGAGTGCGTATTCCTCCTGCAGCAGGGAGGGACCTCTCCAGCAGCGCCTTACCCTGGCGATATAAATCACGGCTCTGCAGTGTCCGGTTTTACCTTAGTTCAGCAGATGTGCAAGGCACTCTGGGAGCGCGCCACTGGAGTGTAAAGCCCCTGACGCCAGAGATTCTGTGAGCAGGGGGAGGGCGGACTGCAACTTCTCGCACCGAGGGAGAAGTACAGTTTTGCAGACCCCTTTCTGCACTAGGATTCACCACTGACCCCCCCTCACCCCCCTCAGTGTGTCTTGAGAGATGCAAATTGGCCGGTTCTGCTTTGCGTCCCCTTGTAGTGAGGGGAGAACTTCTCCAAGTATGGTGTGAGTCTTGAAATGCTGTAATGAAGTGATTGTCAGGTAGATGCCAGCTACGGCTGGCTACGCCAGGAGCTGGGATCTGTCACTGGCTGTTGCACAGCTGGTGACTGTCTCCCCCTTCACAGAAACACTGGCATTCATTTCTCTGTGAAATCCCAGCAACTTAGGGGACAGGCAATATCCTCTGTGCGGGTGTGCAAAGGGAAAGGCTGCACCAGGGTTAAGGAGACAGGTCAGAGTGTGCTGCATCTGACAGCCCTGGGGGAGAGAGGGGCCTTGCTAAGGAGCAGCAGAGACCTGAGAGTAGCATGGGTTGAGTAGGGTCAAGACTTGGCCAGCAATGTGTGCGTTTATTTATTTTAAGGAGGAAATGGATGGAGAAAACGGGAGAGACTCCTCCTTGTTAAGGCACGTACTCTTGGCTGGAACGATTCATCCCACATTGATGCAATGGTATCCAGTTATGTGTCCCCATTGTGCCAGCCATCATGGGAGGGCTGCAGCAGAGTCTGAGGGGTGCTCTCCCTGCTACACTGGAGAGAGTGGCCCCTGGGAGGATGATGGCTCTTAATCCTCTTGGTTGCACCATCTCAGAGATGTGGTAAAAGGTGGAAGGGAGAGGCCAGCATCTCCCCTGGTATGCCGTGGTCAGGAGCAGCTTCAGATGAAAACAAGGGTTTTGGGACCTACTGCAGTTGATAAACTCGTGGAAAAACTGGAGCTTCCTGGGTTCAGACATGCTGGTTCTCTCTCCCAGCCAGTACTTATGGATCTCTCGACTCACCTCTGGCTCCTTGTTGCTGAGCTTGTCCTTGTTGGCCCATGCGCTGCTCTGCAATAGCATAGGATGTGTTGGGGAAGAGAATCATCTTCAATGATGACAACAAGCAAGTTCTCCTTGGCTGATTCCACCATCTGCTGACCTGCTCCTGAGCTCCCATGTGGGCCTAGGGCTCTGTCAAGCAGGTCCTGGTGACCAGGCTCCATATAGGGGCAGTTTCTGAGACATCTCATCCAGCAGCTGCAACCAGTCTGGGTGGTAGAGCGTGTTGGGAAGTGTCCTCAGTCAAGACACCATGGCAGTGCAAGGGTGTTGAGTGCTGTTGGAGAAACAGCTTGATGAAGGTGTGAAAAAGTGAAGGATCTGCCTGCTTTCCTTCACCAGGAGCAGAGATGGCGGGTTCATGGCAAGGGAGGAAGGTCTGGGCAGCATAAAGGCAATGCAGGCAACGTAAAGGCATGTAGGGAGTGTAAAGCTGATGAAGACCTCTGGTGCCTGTGCTGATCAACTGAGCTGCAGGACCCTTCTTGGAGCTGGTCTGGGGGGAGCAGCTGTGGGCAGTTCTCACTGATCAGTACTTCCAAGCCCTTCCACACATGTGCAGCAAACTGGGGACAGTGTGGCTTGTACTGGCTGCTCTTCCCCCTGAAGCTGTGGTGAGGGGTAGCTTCAGCTCAGAGGAGCACAGAGGAGCAGGCACCTTGATGTTTACACCCAGGAGCAATGAACTTCACAGCAGGATAGGGCTGAGCATCCCCCAGATGCTTGGCCTTGTGTAGCAGAATCACACCTTTCTTCCCATTAACCTGCACGAGATCCTGGCCTTTGACTTCAGTTATAGTCAGGATCAGACCGAACATCACGAGCTACTGAAATTAAAATCTCACGAGTAAAGACTTGTCTTCCCTGCAGTCTAAATTCAGAACAACAGAGCGGCCTTTCCTCTCTGGAGATAGTCTAAAAACCTTCTAAAGGTCTGCACTCCTTGTGGAAAAAACAATTCGGATGATACTCGCCACATGTGAGAGATGCCAGCCTTTGTTCAGTACAGTAAGGACGCTTGTACCGAACTAATCAGGGATTCAACTCCACGCTGCCATGTACCTAGTAAACAGTGTATCCCCAAACCCTGAAAAGATGCTGGAGTGTCCCTGGGAAAGCAGGCTGCAGGAGAACACAGGTGATTTCTGCCTCAGCCCTTCCAGCATGGGCTTGTGAAGGTTTCCTTAGGACCAGCAGCCTGAGTTCCTCTGGCTTTCACTGCAGCCGCGCTCCTTGCGCAGCAGAGCCGTATATCACCCGGCATTTTATGCGTGCCTAGGAAAGGGAGCCTGAATCCCCTTCCTGCACAGGGAGCTGACAGACTGGGGGCCAACACACAACCCTCAGCATGTCTATTTACTATAAACCTCTTAAAGGAAGGCTGGGGGATTTTTTTCATTTACCATCTTACGTATGGAACCAATCACTATAAATTTAAATGGAGAGCTGGTAGGAGCACACTTACCTCTTATATAATAATTGTGCGAGTGCCGCTGCTGAACCGCTATTAGGATTATTCAGACCTTCTCAGATTTCGTTGTAAAACATTAGGCTGTGAGAGGTACTCTAAGGGTGTGATTATCCAAAGAGGGTAAGTAGTAGTGAACATTGTTGGCCAGAATTACGACAACAGGGAAGAAATGCTGAGTAGCTGAGAGTAGAGAAAGCTGAGGAGCATAATCTGCCATTCAGAAATACAGTGGTCTGTGCGTGAAGAAATCCCACCTGATTTCTCTCTGGAACTGCACAGGCTTGATAAGTTTGTCTTCAATTGTCATTGGCTGTGATTTGAATTCTCAGCTGAGCATAGGTGTGAGCCCTCGTGCTCCTCTCTGGAAAGTACAAGTCACGCTGGCGCTCAAGCCCTGCTGCAAAATGCTGCCAAGTGTGGCCACGCTGGCTCTTGCTTTGATGGGATCAACTGGTAAGGATCTGTCGTAGGTCCAGCAGAAAAGATCTTCTGTGAGCTCAGGGCTGAAAGGAGCCGTTGGCTGCTGCCCTGGTGGAAAGGGCGACTTCTTCCACTTGCTGTGCCTGCTGCAGAGGCAGTCCCTGCTCCTTCTGAGTGGTGTGGAAGAGCTGGGAGCCAAGCGGTTGGTCAGATGGGCAATAGCTGGTCTAGAGTTGCAGACCTGACAGGGCTCAGGGCAGCGAAGCTAACTGGAGAGTCACTGCTCCTGCTCTGAACAGAGCCCAAAGCTACGCCATGCTGAGGAAGGACGCGGTGCTGGGAGGGTGCTTAGCTACCCTGCTTTAGGCGTTGGCCATCCTACAATATCACCTCAGTAAGGTCAAGGCGTTCCCAACTTTTTCTAGGAGGCAGGGAGAAAAGAGCAATGCTGTATAAACACTCCTCTGCTGCCTCAATTTTTCACCTGTGATTGAGATTTTAATTTTGCCTCCCATATGATTTTCCTGTTGTAACACATGCCTCTTGGCTGTCACCGCAACAATGCCTTTTCTTGGCAGGGAAGGCAAATCTGAAAGGAAGCTCTTGAGCACTCTACTGTGTGAGTTCCTCGAATGATGGCTGTGTTTCTCCCCCTCATTCCACCCGTTTTCAAATAATTTTCATGCTGGGAATAAATCTGAGCAGGTAACAATCATGTTCGGCATATGATAACCAGAGACAATTGTATATATACAAGCAGCCACAGGGAAAACAAACGAGCTGATGGAAAGTCAGAGTACAAGATGACCCAGAGACCACAGTTACCATGTCCACAGTAAGACCAAATAACTGCCATTTCCACGTAATTACACTTTCTTTCCCAAGAAAACGGGATTCTGAAAAACATTTAGAGTTACTAAATTTTTATCTCACCAGTTTATGCAGTGGTGGGAAAAAGCCATCTCCCACCAACCAGTATGCTGTGGGACAATTATACTTAAGCAACACAAGGTTGAATTCTGTCCTGAATTTCATCTCTGCGATTCCAGTGAGTTCAGTGGAGTTTTGTAACTGGAGGTCAGGATGTGAACATTCGTTTATAAATGAAAGAACAGCAAGGGCTGTGCGGGGTCTAAGCTATTTGGGTATTTTTAAATGCCAGATACACTGGGCTGCTGCTGACATCCTGAAAATGTGCTGTCTCTGATGATACAGGGAAGGAAGTTTGGCAGGTTTTTAATTTTTATTTTGTTTTAATCTTCTCAGTATGTTTGTCTTTCTTTTGTGATTGAAGCCGGGTTTTTTTGAAAGGCATCTACCAGGGAAAAACAAAGCTGAGAATTTTAAAGCAGAATTTTATCAACCCCCTTTGTCTTGATATGAGAAGTTGTAATTAAAAAAAAAAAAAAAAAGTTAATTGACTTCAGTGGAATCTTCGATGGGTACACAATACACACCCCCATGTCAACAGACAGTGTCTTTTAATCCTGAAATGGTTTGGCAAACCTAAAAGACAATTGAAATAGTTGCAAATTTAGGGGGGGAAAGTGCACCTTCCTTTAACTGTAAAGTGATTCTTAATGTATGTATGTATACACATGTGTGTCTCTCTAAAGAATATGTGCACCCATAAATTATACAATTTTAAAAACAATTTCACTGTAAATATATTTGCTATTGGCTCATTGTAATGTTCTACACTGCTATGCAAAACAGGGATTAAATATGTTAACAAAGCAGATGTTCAAAGAATGTAAAGCCAGAATAAGGATTCAGAAGCACTCAGCAGAATTCTACACCCTTTATTATTAAATTTTCCCCCAAACAAATTGTTCCTTCCACATTGTCTAGAATAGACGTAAGCACCTGCTTGTAGCATCCTGAGCTGGATACCGTGTCACAGTCTTCGGCTCTCCTGTGCTTTTCAGTAATGTAAAGATACCCGTGTAAGTCCCAACTGTGCATTGCAATGCTCCCCTTCCTCTTCTTCATTGCTTCATCATCCAGTTGACTTCTTTATCTCCCTGCTGTCCTGCTGAGTGTAATACCTCCGTGGTCTAGGAGCAGGGCTGAACCTCATCTGTTTCAGTTCGTGCTCTGGTCTCTTAGCTCAGGTCCATCCTCACTGCTCCGTATTGCTTGGGAGTGTCCTGGACTTTAGGTCTCTCACACAGTCTCACACCCAGGCTCTGGTAGCTCGGGGACCACTGGCAGTTTGGCCCGTGACAGCACAGAGGTGTATGCAGGGGAACTGCCTGGGATGGACCCAGCTGCCCCAATGGGGTTTATGGTCTGTGCCTGTCTTCAGGACTTGAGGTAGTTACTTTAAAAGTAGCTTGGTGTGTCTACGGGAGCTGCTGTCATACCTTGATTACAGGGGAGCTGCATGCAAACTGCAGTGGCTGAAAATATTCCTGCCTTCTTGATAGTTTAATTGGTGGCATTTAGTTGATTGTGTATATTCTCTTTTAGTGGAATTAAATCTAGAATTATGCAACTGATGGTTTTTCCAAAAGTAAAGTCCCTCAAGCCTGCTGCTGCTGGAGAGTCTACCTGAAGCAGCCAACAACTTCCAGTTGTTTGAGCTGCTGTTTGCTGTCTGTTGCTATGGTGAGGTGATAGCACCAAACCGATACCAAAAAGGAAATGATATTTTCTGAACAGATTTATGAAAAGAAAAAATGTATGGGGGACAGAAAGGTCATGGGGGAGAGTGGGGGAAGCTTAAGGGACTTTGAGGGCTTTCCTGAGCCAGTGTTTCCTGTTCCTTTTTTAACTGAAGTTCCACCTAACCCTTATGAAGACAATCCAAGAATCATCTTGTGCAGCGTCACCCTGGTGGGGATTTTTTACAAGCAATTAAATGTTCTTCTAAACTGTAAATACTTATAACTTCAATTTGCATTTTTTCCCTTATGGGCAACATAGTAATTTCCAAGCTTTACAGTCAGTTTTTGGAGATCTTGTGTCCCAGCAGTGTAGTGCAGGTCACAGATTAAGAAAACCTGCTTTAATTTCTGTCTTCGCTATAGGTCCTATATCATTTATGGCTTTTCTGACAATTAGATTTTTAACCCCTCTTAAAGCTCTGTTGTCCTAGTAGCATATTTCCCCACCAGAATGGAATCAGCCAACGCACTCCTTGTTTTCTTACACCCAGACCTTCAACCTACTTAAGATGCCATCTGGGACAGCTGGTCTGCGCAATGCACTCCTGCAGCTGATCGCCCCGGCAGCCTGACCAGGCTGGGAAGAGACCGAGCACTTGGTTCACAGCTCCTGCAGAGAAAATTTGTTCCTCCTTCTCTCTAGCCGAGGACTTTGTACATCGCTCCCCATCTCAGCAGTGATGTGGGCACCTGGAGACAGGCAGCCTGGCTTTAAAAGTTCTAAACCATGGCCAGACCCAAAGCTTTGCTCAGGAATGTGTTCTGAGATAGTGTAGCACCAAGATTGTGCTTCCTGAAGAACACTCTCCTCTCTCGTTCGTTTGAACGTGAGTGGTTTTAGTGTCTTGTCTGTGTGCTGCGTGCTGCCCTAGTCCTGTTTTGAAGTGCGGACAGCGGTGGGATGGCCAAAGAGAAAAGGATACACGCTTGTCTTCAGACATTGCTGACTGTGGGGGAGTATTCATGGGTTTGGAAGTCATTATTTGATGATCTGAAAGCAACTCTGACTATAGCGACATTTCAGGACTGTGAAATAAGTATCCAGTGGCAGCTTTCTTGTCCCAGTGCCAGCCCTTCTGATTGCTTCCATTAGTGTCACTTCAGTGGGGTCTGAGCTACACCTCAGCTGTATGGTCCCCAGCTTCTTTCTAATGTGGGGTCATGCCTCCCTTTATATCTAGTCCTTTGCCGGACTGCTGTTGGGTTGTAATTGCATTGGATTCCTAATAGATTTTCTTGGTCCGCTGTCACAGCGTGATTGCAAGAACTTGTGTTGCACTGAATGTGGTCTTGATTACTTGCCAATTAAAGTGCAAGGAAAACACTTACAAACTTCTCCTTTAAAATTACATCTAGATTCCATCTCCCCTGAAGGCTATGGGAGACTTGCAGAGGCTGTTGCCAGTTGCCCTGTCTTCCTACTTTTAGTATTTGGCTTAGTGTGGTAGGTGGATAAACGTTTGGGGTTTGGTGGGTTTTGTTTTTTTTTTTGTGCCTTTAGGTTTTTTGAGTGTGGTTCTTTGCATGCAAAATAGAAGCAGAAAAGCCCTTCTGAAGCTGAATTTTGACTGTTGCTCATACGCCAGGTCCCTTGGGGTTTGCCAGGTTTGGGATAGTACCCCTTTAAAAAGAAGATACGTGGAAGCAGATGGTCCTGTGGTAGCTGAGCGTGGAAGGAGACGCCTGAAGAAAGTGTGTTGTGGCAGGAAGGATGTGTTAGCTGAGGGAGCAGAGAGAAGCCTGGAATGCAAGGAGGGAGTACGCAAGGGACACGCAATTTCCAGGAGTCTGGTAGCGTAGGAGGTGCTATACTGTGGTGGCAAATCTCTTGGAGCAGGTGTGCAGGGGCAAACCGCCTGCCTGCCACCCCCTGGGCAGCTTGGCAGTGGGTGCTGGGAAAGAGCCAGGGCCGAGGTGCGAAGGCAGGCAAAAACAGGAGGGGGAGAAGGGAGCGAAAGGAAGAAAAAAGCCAAGAGGAGTGGGGACAATGTGACAAGAAGTGGGGGGAGCCCACCTGTGAAGGTAGCGGTGAGTTTCTGTTTATCTTGCCTGTGGTCATACTGCAAGGAGGTTTTGAACTGCTGCCTAATATGACTGTCAATTATTTTAACTTGTATTTCTCGCCTCAGCCCCCGTGAAGTGCATTTGACAATAATTAATTTTGTGTGTGCAACTGGGAGTGTATCCTACTCCTGCAGAGGTGTCAGCTTAATGGGATATGGCTACAGGGGATAACAGGCTGTGCCACCCCGTTAGGGGATTTGGGGGGTCACCTCTTCATCTGAACTAATATCTTAATTGTTGGAACCTTAGGTTTCCTGCAGTTGAGTTGGAATCAGATTAACCTCTGTCTCTCTGAACTTGCATGCTGGCAAGCTCCTTAAACACCATTGCTAATTTTATTTTCTACTTTCAGCATGTACTTAAGATAACTCTTTTTGTTTCATAGGTTAAAGAGGAAATATTCTCGCTGGCTGAGATCCCAGTGAGCAATTACAAGTATTTTACTACGCTTACGGGACTTGGAATTCAGTCTCGGGCCACGGGCATCAGAAAACCCATGCGTGGAAATCCCACATCTTGTAAGACTGGGAGGGTTCCATATAGAGGGATCCCTCCTCATCTTTACTGAAGTAAAAAATTAAAAAATAATCAAAAAAAAAAAGCTCTTGTACTTGTAAATCAAACCTCTGCAAACAGCTTTTGACTATACCAGATAGAAAAGGGTTAATTGAGCCTCTTCATCTCTATTGCATGTTAACACAGAAGGTCAGTGGTGGGAGAAGCTAGGTCCAAACTGAAGGCTTTTGAAGCAGCCCCCTAACTAGCCTAATGAATATGCTGTTGAGATGAACAGGTCATTTAACACTTTTCATGTTGCTATTGTCCATCCAACCTTAAATGTCAACTCTGTCACGCTGATAGGCTGGTTCTGCTTAAAAAGGCTTCCTGGCTTTGTTAGATTCCTAGGAGGGATTTCCCCCCGGCCTTATTCCTAATTGCTGGCAGAACCCTACGGATGTATTTATATCAGCCTTTTCAGTCGGGTCAAGTCTTCACTGGAGAATTTTGCCGGTGGGTAAGGGTTGTGAAGAGATGCGATCCAGACAGAAGTGGAAGCGCCAAATGCAGTTATAATTGTACCGCTTAAACTGCAGCTTACAATGGAATAACGGGCTTTGCTAAGGGCAGGGTGGTTTGATACACCACCGTGAGGAACATATGATGGTATGCTGGGATTGCAGTGTCGACACTAGGACCATTTCACAGAGCTGGTGTGCTGGAGCCCAGCTGCCTGTGAACCGTCCGAGCCTGGTGTGGCCCCAGCCTCGGGGAATGGCTGTGAACGGGGCTGGTGGAACGGATCCTTCTGCTGATACCTGCCTTGTAGCTAACCCGTCGTGACAGAGGTGGGTAGCCTCCTCTCTGGTGTGTCTACCAGGGCCTTGAGAACGTCTTTAGCGTGCTGGCACTGGATGTCCGTGATGCTTGAAAAAACATTTCATGGGAACCAAGATGCATACCTGATGGAATATTTATCAGAAATGTTTTCCTGATGTTCCTCACCCTGTGAACAGCAAAGGTGTTTCTTCTTGGGAGACTTCTATTTTTCCTGTGACCCACAGCGTTCTGTGGCCTAGAAGGACTCAGAAAATTACTGCTGAACTCAGGAGGACAGCAGGCAGATGGCCCCAGGCTTTCCAGTGAGATTTCTTGATGCCTCCCGTACTCCTTGCCTCAGACTCCCCAGCGCAGTAGTCGGGAGCACAATAACACGGGTGCTCCTAATTCAACCACACAGTCACAGGCTCAACGTATTCCAAAGCTGGGTAAAGGGCAAAAGGACGGAAGCTGTACTGGTATCCAGTACCTCACTGCAGTTATTTGTCCCCGCAGACTTCCTTGACTTTCTGATACCTGCACTAGCTGGCAGATAGAAAGGGGGGAAACTTGGGTATCAGCACTGGATAATAAAGGCTGATGGTGTGAAATATCACATCTCCAAGCATGTATGCTGCAGACCAGAGGACTTTTGTGACTATTCGCAGTGATGCTGCCGTATCAGAGCCCAGGAAGCTCCTCAGTAAGGAAACTGCTTCGGCAATGCGCTGTGCATTTGAGCTGCCCCTCCACAGTGGGAACCAGACAACTGTTCTATTCCTTCTGGAACTGATCTGGTATGTTTGGGAAGCTTTTTAGACAGAGTAGCTCATTTTGAGGATATCATTGCATTGAGGGCCCTGGTAAATTTTCTGACTGGTGTGTTTCTAATTCACAGAGGTGCTTTGAAATGTCAATGTGTGACTTCATACCAGCCTCTTCCTAGCACTTAGTAGGTGATACCGCCCATGATCGTGATAGCCAACACAACAGGCACGATGCACTCTGACCCATATTGGACAAACCCAGTATGGACACGGCATCAATTCAGATCAGCTGTTTGGCTGAAAGCATCCCAAGTGCTGAGCAAATGCCTAGTGAAGTACTTTCAAGCAAGAGGTCAAGGAAAGTTAATGTCAGGCAAATTTTCTACATCAAGAGAATCTGGATTCAGACTGGGAAGCTTGTTAAAGGACTTGAGGACTAATCTTTTACACACAGTTGTTGTCCTTCAGGGTCCCTCCGATCCCTCTGATCTGAGGCATTCGTTGATCTCACCGATAGGAATGAGATGGTTGAGGTACATTGTGAGAATGGCTGGATGAGCTGCAGAGCTGACCAGTGGTGGTGAGGAGGCAGCTTCCTTACTGCACCCATCATACAGTGTTCCACAAAGATCAGTATTGCAGTGGTCCTTTTCAGCACTTCTGATTTCCGAACAGCTTGTAATTCATGGTGGGCCTTATTTTGCTGGCCATCTGACACAACTGGAGCAGGACAGAGCTGTTCAGATGAGATTTGGCTGTTGGCTGAAGAATAGGTGAACTTACTCTAGACCTCGGGCAATTCTAGGAAGCAGAAGGTGGCATTTCATTTGTAACCGTGGATGACTTTCCTGAATTTAAATTGTATTTATGCGATCCGTTGATTTGTTGGAGGACTCCTTAGTGACTTTTTCACAGCAGCCTCCCTGTTGTATTATCTCTAGCTGAAGAGGACATGCTATTCCATCGTGGCAGGTAATGATGAGACCTCACCTGTTTGCATCTCTGCTGTTTCCTGTACAGCACCAACATGATGTACACGAGCCAGAAGCCTTCAGTGTTTGGCGACTCCAGCTGGGGCAGGACTTTGCGATCAATCTTCTCAGCAACAAGCTACTGCAAGTATTGGAAGCTGTCTTCTTGCTGTGGGACCTTGAACCAAATTTTATGCCTGATATTCAAGATACTGCCTGGCTTGGGTCTGGCTGTGGGATGCAGGGTATGGCTGACAGTTGCTTGAAGTTTGCAAAATAAAGCCTGCCTGTAGCAATCATGGTGGGGATCAGGTCAGAACTTTCTGAAGGGAAGGTAAAGACTATGCATTGAACTCTCCCGGCATCACTGCACACCTTGCTGTCTTCAACAGCCAGGCATCCTGAAATTTCTTTTAGTTTTTGTTTTCTTCTCATGCTTCCTGTAGCATAAATACACGGTAATCTGTAATACTAAAATAAACAAACCAACCCCCTAAAATTTGCCAAACATTCTTAGGAGTGTGTCCCTGCTCCTAGCTGTGCCCTTCTGCACCCTCCTTTGCCTCGGCTCTGGTACTTGCCCGGCTCCTCGGTACGCTGGTTCAGTCCACTAATCCAGCAGAAAACTGACCCAGCAAAAAAAAGAGGTTGGATTTTGGGCTTGGTTTGTTTATTTTTTGTTAGGTTAGTGAGCTGCCTCGGCTCCCAGTGGGGCCAGGTGAAGGCTGGAGCTGGGGTGTGGGAGGAAGCGGGATTGCATGGCCTGGAAGAGGTTGCAGCAAAAGGTTAGAAAAGGTTAGATTTGCTCAGCCAACTTTCTAGGCTGTTTTCTTGGTGCACCACGGGAAAGTGCTCAGGCGCAGGGGCCAGGTTCGATGTGCAGGGCGGAGGGCATTGCAGGAGGATTTCTTTCAGCAGCGGCAGCTCTGGGGCTGAGGAGCAGCTTTCCCTGTGGGGGTTGTGTTCACCCGTTTGCTACTCAGCCCTCCGCTGCTTTCAAAACCATGCTGTGAGTGCTAGGACAAAACCTTCAACCCAGCTGTCTCTCAGCTACCAAAATATCTCCTTTGCCCCTTGACCAGCTGTCAAAACTTCCCTGGCCTTCCTAGAACAAGCGTCTTAGGGAATGTTTCCCTTGGCCTAGGAGAAATGGGAGGGATGCTCTGGAGGTGACTAGCAAGACTGCGCATCCGATGCCAGGCACTTGCCCTAAGCAAGCTCCTAAAGCCATCCTGTCCACCAGCCTCGCCTTTTGTAACGCTCCCAATTTGGGAGCTCTGTAGGATGAGATTGCGGTTCGAGGAAGGAAGTGTTTCAGAGCAAAAAATTGTGCAACTCGAGAGCCAAGAAAAAAGCCTTAATTATTCAACTAGTTTGAAACACTTTAAAGTATCCCTAAAAATAGGTGAGAGTGGTGTTTGTCAGCTACAAAGAGATTTTCCTGCAGTAGTATTGCTTGTCTTATTTTATGATGATGCTACAGAATACAGTCCCTGGGGTAGCCTCATTAATGTTTATGAATGAACCCCTTGTTTTATGCTTTTGGTTTTAGAAGGTAGAAATAGGGCGAGAGGCTGGTAAGACTGGTTTACTGGATGTGCTTTGGAAAGCCCAGAGACACTGGTGTAAGGTCTCTGCCAGCCTCAGCGGTTCTGCATATGGATGACAACAGGATTTGGGTGCTCGCTAGACCCTAAGGGAGAAATCCAGGCAGGACTTTGGCTAAAATCCTGGGTGAAATTCTGCATGCTTCCCAGTGGATTTGTCAGCAGGAGGTTGGCACTCCTCTATGTCTCATCACTCGTTTCGTTTTGATCTCTTCCGGCAAAGGCAACCTGTGACCATATGTTGTTATAGCCATAAGCGCTTCCACAGAGCAGTATCTGGAAAATCCCGCTGCCCGGCAGCGTCTCAGCCCAGGGTGGAGGCTTCTTTTCACTATCTGTTCCTTAAAGAGGGCAACTGTTTCTTCTGGCTATCATAGAAGAAGGGTGGCAGTTGAACCCAGCCCATAACAGTATGTGGTGGTTTCTGTGTCTTACTGCTCCAGCCTTAAAATAACAGCGCTTTTTTCCAAACCAACCAACAATTGTGGTCAGCCACTAATACCAGTTTAACCATTTGGCAGCTGCCCTATAGGAAATAGTTCTTTCAAGAGAGACCAAGGAGCCCTCGTCCCCTTGGCCCTGGAGATGCACTGGGTTGGTTTCAGTCAGAAGGGCATGTTTACAGATTTCCCTGGGTACAACCCACCTCCATAGTAACAACCAAATCCTAGAAAGTTAATACCAAACAAACGTGTGGACTAGGTCAGAAACAGTAATTCTAGTTAATTGTTTTGGCGTTTTATTCGCTGAATGAGTGGGTACAAACTCTCTAATCCCCCCCAACAAACATGCAGATTTTTTTTGCTCTGTAGTTCCTTTTCCATCCCTCGTGTGCTGGGACTGTCAGCGGAGTTTATTTTGGTCTCGGTTCCCGCCCCGTTAGGCGCAGGAGTAACCGGCTCTGCAAACGCTGCCATTGGAATCGGGTCCTTACGGCTTTAGGGCAGAAACTGGCAATAAAGGGCTATTGCAGACCGGGGTGCCCACCCTCTCCTCGGGGTGCTGCCGTAGCTGTCCCGCCCCGTGGCCCCGCGTCCCCCCGCTCTCGCAGCGGCTCTCATCTGCCCCAAGGCACCGGCGCAGGCAGCATGCAGACCCGCCAGCCGCCCTTTGCTGCCGGGCCCCCACGCGCTGCCCTTCACGGCGGCTCTGCGCTGAGCACGGCGGAGCGGGGCAGGCGGGACGGGTGAGCACCGCACGCCGCGCAGCGACTCCGCGCACGGCCCCGATCCGTTCCGCGGTGAGCCGGGAAGCCGCCTCCCCGAGCGGCCGCAACCACGTGGCGAGGGCAGTTTCCCGGCCAGTGGCCGCAGGGCTCCGGCTCGCCCGGGGCGGAGGTTACGCGAGGGGTCCGCGGGGCGCGCGCCCCACTACGCGCCAACTTCTCGTCCCCCGCCCCCCGGCGCGCGCCGCCAAGCTCCCCTTTCCCCGGCGGGCGCTTCGTTTTGAATGAATGACCTCACCCGCGCCGGCCAACCGCCGCGCGGCCGCGCTTAATATTCATGAGGCGCCGCGCCAATGAGCGGGCGAGGAGGTTGTTTTAAACGGCGGAGCCCCGCAGCCAATCAGGCCGCTCTCGTAGGCAGCCAACGCGAGGCTGAGCCGCGCCGCGCCGAGCCCCGCGTCGTGCCCTGCGCTCCAGCTCCTGTCCACACTACCGCGAACAATACAGGTACGTGCAGCCCCGCCGCAACTTTTCGGGGGGCGGCTGCCCCCTGCCCGCCCCGCCGCCGCCCCGCCCTGCCTCCGCGCCTTCGCCCCTCTGCTCTGCCTGCCTCGGGATTTTTTTTTTTATTATTTTTTTTTTGTTTTCCATTCCTTCCTTCTTCCGAGTTTTTTTTTTTTTTAATTAAAAAAAAAAAAATCGGAAAAATCACCCAAAACTTTCTTCTCCCCTCGCCAGCGGATCGGTGCTGCCGGGGCAGATGCCGCGCGCAGCTGGCGGGGCGGCGGGCAGCGGGCGAGGCGCAGCGTTTGCCCCCCGTCCTCCTCCCCTGCCCCACCGGGAGCACCCCCCGGAGCGGAGGGGCTACCTGTCCCCGGTGCAGCCCGGTTTCTCCGCGCCGGGCTCCTGTAACGCCGAGAGTAACATGGCTGGTGCAGCAACTACACCGGGACTAACTCCTCTTCTCCCCCGCATGGGCAGGGATTTTTCTCTGCCGCCTCCTAATGTCGCACGGCAAAACGCGCGGCGCCCTCGGCTTTTATTTGCCCCCTTCCCCCGGGTGGGCTCGGTGGGGCTGGCGGCGGTGGGAAAGTTGTTGGCCGTGCGCAATGCCGTGCCCGCTGTTTATTCTGCATTAATATGGCTGTCGCTTTAGCATCTGACAGGGATAAACCCTGCGCGCTGCGCCCGTCTGTCCCGGCGAAGCAGTTTTTTTCTCGCCGCCGCCGCCTCCAAACTCCCCCGATCCCTTCGCCTCTGCCTCCGCCGCTCTTCCCCTACCCGGGAAGGTGTCTCCGGCGGGGCTGCGCCCGCCGCGGGGCCCCGCATCGCCTCTTCCCCGCGCCGCGCCGCCCGTGCTGTGGGCATTAATATGGCTGGCGCTGGAGAGCCCCGGCGAAGGGAAGAAAGACGTGTAAGCGGCATAGGGATGGGGAGGGGGATCGCGGCGGGGGAAATCTCCTTCCCGGTGCCCGCAGGGGCCTCAAACCTTTCGCTTTCGCCCCGGCTTCTCTCTCCCCACCACCCTGCGCCCTCGGCCGGGCGCCGGGGGGCCGCCCCGGGGCTCTCCGCACTCTTTTTCTGGCGGCGCGGAGGAGCGTAGCGGCGGCGATAATGGCTGCACGGGAGCCTTTGTTAGAGAGCGCTGCGCTAGGCAGGGGCCGGGAGGGGGGGGGGCCGCCTCCCGCCCGCGCCCCGGCCCCGCCGCCCCCGCCGCCCGGCGGGGGGCCGAGCGGGGAGCCCCTTCTCGGTGGGGGCGGCGTTTTGGCGGGGCTGGCGGCCGGGGGCGGCGGGCGCGGGGGGCCGAGCGCGGCGGAGGGGGGGAGCGCGGCTTTGTTCGGCGGCGCGGCGGCGGCGGCGGGAGAAGCCATCTTAGCGAGCGGGGCCGGCCCTGGGCGCGGAGCGCGGCCGCCGCCGCTCCCGTTGCCGCTGCCGCTCGCATCGGCCGCCCGGGGCCGGGCCGGCGCCCCGCGCCCCCGGCCGCCGCCCGGCCCCCCGGCGCCCCTCGCCCGCCGCCCCGCCGCATTTCAGGGGCACTTTCTTTCATCAGGAGGCATTTCACAAAATGGAAGATGAATTATTGGCGTCTGGCGGAGCCGCCGCTGCCCCCGCCGGCCCCGGCCCCGCCGCAGGTGCCCGCGCGCCGCGGAGCCCGGCCGCCGCGGTGACCTTGGCGGGGGGGAGAAGATGGCGGGAGGGGAGCGGAGCGGAGGCCGGGCCGGCCGCGGCGGGCCGCTCGCCCCCAACTTCGGGAGCAGGCGGCGGCCCCGGCCCCGCTGCGCGCTCCTGCCCCGCCGCTTCATCCCCTGTTGAAGCGGGTTTTCCGCTCCCCCGTGGAGGGCTCGGGCGGGAGCGGGATCCCACCGAGCTCCGGGAGCGGCCGGGCAGGAGAGGGCGGCTTAAAGCCACTTGCGCTGCGTACGGGGCTGTAGTAGGTGCAATTAAATATTAACGTCGTGCTAATAAAAATTAAATTTTCAAGCACTGGAGAAGCTGGAATTAGGAAACATTGCTGCTGTTGTGTGGTTTGGGGTTTTTGGGTTTTTTTTGAGGGGGTTGGGGGAAGAAATATTGTGGAAGAGGAGGAAAGAAATACAGCCCAAAAGTTAGCATCGTCCTCTCGGTGACTTGCTAATCACATCCTTGCACTGACCACTAAGCCTCCAAACATGTGTCACTTGGTGGAGCAAGAGCAAGCGCTGCTCACCTCGCATTGCTCCACGGGTCCTATTGTGTTTATAACTAGCCTTTATTTGCACCCCTTGTTATATATAAAAGGTTATTGCGCTTTTGTGGGGAGGAATAATCCGTCCTGCCTTTTTACCTGGGCAGCAGCTGCTAACATGTGAACTTGGCTACTCAAGGGATAAGTCATAGCCTGGCACTGGGCTTGCCACTCAAGCCCCAGTGAGGTAGCCAACAAAAATATTTTATATTAGTTCATATATAACTCTTAAGGGGCAGAAGTATGTGTATTTAATAGCCTGTCTCCAGGCTTTGGACATGATGTAAATATATATATCAATGTAAAACTTAAATCCAGTGACCAGTTTCACTTGGCTCAAGTCTGCAACCCAAGTGTCGAGGAAGAATAATTTAAGTCTCCGTTGGGGGAGAAGAAAGGGATGTGTTACTGATGGGACATCACTTCAGGGGGTGGTGGTTGCATGTGGATGTATATGCACACTGTGTATGTATACACACACGTATGTGTACACGTTCATCCATATATGTGTTCACTTGTTATTTTTTTCCCTTTTCCCCCTCTTCCCTACAGAGTCAAGATGGCTAAAGGTGATCCGAAGAAGCCCAAGGGCAAGATGTCTGCCTATGCCTTCTTTGTGCAGACATGCCGTGAGGAACATAAGAAAAAGAACCCAGAGGTTCCAGTCAACTTTGCAGAGTTTTCCAAGAAGTGCTCGGAGAGGTGGAAGGTACCTTGATTTGTGCCTTGCTGAAGGGATAACTTCTTACGGTATCCGCTAGGATGACGCGTGTCTGTCTGAACATGAAGGGAGCCAGTGCTGTTTTGGTCTGCGTGCTGTTCTTGGCAAGGTGTCCTGGCCATCGATCAGGTGCTGCTGACTCCTGTAATGGTCACGAAGGCTTCAGCCCAGAGTATCTGCCCAATTTGAGGTGCTTCCACTGCAGCCTGGCCTTTGTTCCTGTTCCCAAGCAGTGCCCGTCAGCAGCTACCTCCCTCCGGGCGCGTGTCCTCAAGGAGGACTGCGGCTGTGCTTGTCCCCTTACCGGTGCTCCCTCTCGCTGAGTATGGCAGCTGTGGCTGCGGTCCCCAGTACAGGACCTTCGTCCCCAAGGTGGTCCAGTTAGAAAACAAACAAATTCTGAAACTCCCCTATCGAGTCGGTATGTGTTGGCTTGTTTAGTTAAAGTTTGCCAGTTATTGAACAGTTGGGTAATCACAGGTTCGGTGTCTTGTTTTGGGGGGTTTTTTAGACTATGTCAAGCAAGGAGAAGGCTAAATTTGACGAAATGGCAAAGGCTGATAAGGTACGATATGATAGAGAAATGAAGGACTACGGACCGGCTAAGGGTGGCAAGAAGAAGAAGGACCCCAATGCCCCAAAACGACCACCGTAAGTAGCTTTGAGGCGTTAAATGCGCAAGTTCTGTGGTTTGTTTTCATGCCCTATAATACAGGTGATAGGTTTCCATAAAGGAGGTGGGTGGGGTGTACTGGTGTTACAGTGGTATTGGTAGTATTCACAGCTTACTGATGCTGTCTTGTAAATCTTCTTGGCAACTTGCAATCTTGAGCATGGAGAGCACTAACAGGAATTGTCAGTACTGGCTACACTTAAACTCATAGTGGTGGAAGATACGGAAAGGGTTGGGTCAGAGTGCGACTTGTGTATCTAAGATGAAACTGGGGGCGGGGAGGGGTGGATAGACAACGTTAAAAATTAAAAACAGCATTGGGTGAAGGTTGTGGGTCTGGGCTTCAGTAAAAGCAAAACACCTTTGGGTGTGTGAGTGCATGTGTGAATGTTGTGGGTGAGGGACAGAGGAAGGGCATGCTCCCTGGGCATGCTGCTGCGGTGCTGACTGTGTCCTCTGGTGCTTCTCCCCAAGGTCTGGCTTCTTCCTGTTCTGTTCAGAGTTCCGCCCCAAGATCAAGTCCACAAACCCTGGCATATCCATCGGGGATGTAGCAAAGAAACTGGGTGAAATGTGGAACAACCTCAGTGATGGTGAAAAGCAGCCTTACAATAATAAGGCAGCTAAACTGAAGGAGAAGTATGAGAAGGTAAGGCTAGTTTTCACTTGTGCCTCTTCCATACTGGCTCTTGCGTTGGTGTTTGTGTACCTTAGACCCAGCTAAGGTGGCCACAGCATAGCGAGCGTCTCTAGCTTACAGACCTGTTCCCGTTGTGCTACGTGCCCAAACTTCGCATCCGTGTGACCAAGTAGGTTAGAGAGCCGCAGGTGGATTCCAGCGAGGAAGGAGAGCTTTCCCCCAGTGCTGCGCAGCAGTAGCTGCTCGTGTTGCTCCAGCAAAGGGTTTTGCTGTGCTGTTAAGGGAGCTTTGTCCTATTAGCAGGAAACTTTTGAGAGAGGCTGGGTTCTCTTCTCCTCGGAGAAAGGACCACCAGTGCAGGGATGGAGGCCTCCATCATCCAGAGGCAGTTGAGTACGCTTAGATGTCCACGTACCCATGTACTGTGCTGCTGGCTGTCTCCCCTTGGGGGCTGCAGCTGTGGAAGGCCGGTCCCGGTACGTTCTCGCCCGCTGCTGTACGAATGCTGTGTGTGTTTGCTGCTTAGAGCAAATTAAGACATCCCCTTGACTTTGCAGGATGTTGCAGACTACAAGTCTAAAGGAAAGTTTGATGGCGCAAAGGGAGCAGCAACCAAAGCTGCTCGGAAAAAGGTAGAGGAAGAAGACGAAGAGGAGGAGGAGGATGAAGAAGAGGAGGATGAAGATGATGATGATGAATAAAACTGTACAATACTTGTCTCCATGTGAATACCATAGAGTAGGGGAAACACCGTAATTGAAGCACCTCTTATTTGAGATGGTGTCTCTTGCCCTTATTAGGCTTAATTAAAAAAAAATTTGGATTCCGATCGCGTTGTAGTTTCTAAAAGTGCTCTAGAAATTGTAACTGGTTTACATGAAGTGGCCATGGGTGTCCTGAGCACCCTGAAACTGTATCAAAGTTGTACATATTTCCAAACATTTTTAAAATGAAAAGGCGCTCTAGTGTTCTCCTAACTCTGTGCACTTTGCTGTTGGTGTAACAAAGCATTTAAAAATGTTTCAAGCATTTTTTTAATTTGTAAGGTGGTGTTACTATATGGTTATTGGCTAGAAAATCCTGGGTTATAAACTGTACATATCTATAGTTTGTAAAAACTAGACAGATTCTTGTGGTACATGCTTAGAGTTATGATGCCTTAGAGGAGCAGTGATTACTTGGAAAGGCTGTACGTTCCCCGGGGTGCCATGGCCCAAAGCATGCACTGTGAGGGTAGATCTATTTACACTACAGTGGGCGTCCATTTAGCTTAAAGTTGTCTTTCTGTATATAGTGAAATAGCATTCTGCTGCCATTCTTAGTTGTGGAAGGGGGTTCAGCTGGCATGAGAAGTGTATGGATTTTTTTAGTTAAGTGCGGTAGTTTTTAAACTGAAACTGTAGACATCTCTTCATCGTCAACTAAGTGAAGAGCCAGTGCAGCAACTGAAGTTCAAAAACACTCTGTACTTAAATGAATTTGCAACGTTCTGTTTTTTTTGTATGTTTAGAATGCTGAAATGTTTTTGAAGCAAAATAAACAGTATTACATTTTTAAAACTGTTCTTGACAACACTCTAAATTTCTGGTTTAAAAGGATTTTAACAACAGCAAGAGGTTCATTTTGAAGTCTGTGGCATCCCTCAGGGCTGGTGACTTAGGCAACATTCTGACTCAAGGATTAAAAATAAATAAATAAATAAATGGTGGCCAGCCAAAACTGGCTGAATTGAAAGAGATGGCTGCTCCAGCTAATATGCAATCGTAACTGTTTATGGCTGAGTGGCATAAGATGCTATGCAAGTTTGAACTTTATTACTTGAACTTGGGAGCCTAAATGAACATTCATGACGTAATTGTTTGTTTGTGTGTGTATATAGCAGCATTCAGAGATGCAGAGAAAGGTAGGTGGCTAGGAATGAGGCTGACACCATGGAATAAGTATAAAAGCATAGTTTGGATTTTTTTTCAGTTGTGTTGGGTAAATTTATAGCCCAAATGCATTGCTGTACATATTAAAATGTGCCTTTTTTGTCCTGTGTTAAACTGTTTCAGACTTGTGTTTTTTTCTAGCATCTTGATTCGTGGCAGGAGCCAGGTGCCTAGTCTAACTCCCTGCTGAAGTAGGAGCGTGGCGCAGGTACTTAGTCTGTGGCCTTCCTCTGATGACACAGGTTTTAATAGGAGTTGGGTGCTGTGAGGTGGGTTGAAGGAGCAATGCAGGTCTCTCTTTCCCCTTGGCGACCGGCTGTCTGCGTCGCAGTCTTTCCAAATCCAAGCTGGGGATGGTTTGCAGCCCTTGGAAGGGCAAGTCAATACCTGGTCTCTAGCTGGCAACTCTAACCTCCTTTTTCCTTAGCACAGAAACTGCATGAACTGGGAAAACTCTACCCCCTCACTACCCTTGAATTCCTTCCTTGTGCTGACTGTAGTTAGCAGTTGGTGTTTGCTTGGCAGTGAGGAGCTGGGGGTGTGAGGGTACTTGGATGAATAGCAGGTCAAAGTTGTGGGCTGCTGTATGCAGCTGACTTAAGAGGACAGGGTAGCTCACTAGTGTAAACCATGGGCATGGGCTGCTGCCACTGCTTCACTTGAGCCAAACCTCAGTTAATGAAGGCCAAACTTAAAGGCAGTAAATACTGGTTTGGATGAAACTGCTTCGTTGCTTTAGCGGGTAGCACATCTGGCTGCCTGTGACTTAACAACTGTAGCATCTTGACCAAACAGCCTGCTGTAGCGTTGAGACGGAGTAGAACCTGAAAGCAAATCCAAGCAAAACTTGGCTTAATTATGACAATTTGTAGTGTCTTTAATGCACCAAAAACCCAAGTGTGAAATTGGCCCCCATTTTATGGAAAGTTGCATTTTAAAAGCCTCAATAAAACTGCATCTGGAAAAGAAATGGATACCTTTGTATTTGCTACCCTTTCCGCATGTCTTCTGATGCAAGGAAGAAGACAACTGGAGATTCCAGCACGTGGAAGTTTGATGGGGAAGTGTTGGAGCAGAAGAAAAAAAGCAATGGCATCGTTTCAGGAGCTGTAATACTGTTTCTATTGTCTAGTTGGCAAAATCTCCCCTTAGCCACATATGGGAATTAGTGTAGATCACTGCTGTGCAAATCGAGCTTGGCTTTGAATTAACTGCTAGTGAGCTGAGCCTCTATTGATAGTATTAGCAAATAAGAACTAGAGCTGACACCTCTTTGTCTTCGTTATATTGGAAATCTATCAAGTTGCAGGGCTTGATTAAGGTCTTGGACCTTACAGTGCACTACCTCTTCGTGCTCTGCAAAGTTCTGAAATACGGCATGCCTTGGGGCTGTGGTTCAATGCAATGCTAGAGCAGGGCTCCGGGGACTCAGATTTGGATATTGCAGACGTAGTGATGATGTTTCTTCCCCCAGTACTCTGCCATTGATAAATACCATAATGTGAGTGTATATAAATAACACATGATCTCTCATCACCACTGCCACCACTGGTTTTTGTGTTTTGAGATGTCATCTCAAATATTGGGAACTGCTTAATTTCATGCAGCTCCCTTTTTTTTTTTTTTTTTTTTTAAGATAGAACACTCTCTAAATGCTCTTTCTCTCTGCTTTGAAATACTTGTGGTGTTTGAGAGCAGACATTTCTGCTTTGGGCTGCTGTACAGCTAAAACTTCTAGTTTGACTTTAGTCCCAAGCCAAACAGTCAATATGGTCTCTTATTAACTTCATTATGTGTAGAGAAGAGTAATGATAAAACAGACTTGGGGGAAAAGGAGGGGTGGGATGAGGGGAGACTCTTCCTTGCATGAATTTGAAGAGCTGAGTGAGACTGTGTTCCCAAAGAGCGAGATGTGCTATGTTGCATCCCCCTGTGCCCGCTGAAGTCAGGCTGAGGTGGGCTGTGAGGGCAAGGGGCTCAGTTAAGAGAAAGGGGGGTGGCACTGGTACTGGAGCTGTTAAAGCCTCCTTGTTGCTCAGGGGAAGCAGAGGATGGCTCAGCTGGGTGGGCTGGTCCTTCCAGATGCCTGAAACCGTGGCAGAGACATGAGAGCTCTTGCTCAAGGGAAAGCATCTGCTGGTGCTGATGCGGGGCAGATGATGGATGTGGGGCAGAGATGGGCAGAAGCGAGCAGGGTGCTGCCTAGCAGCCCTGACCCACGTTGTGCAGGTCATTTCCCATGGTTGGTACCATTTGATTTGCACTCAGGGCTATATGTAGTCTTGAGAACACGGTTGTTGCCAAAATGCACCACATCCCTCTGAAGTGAAACCAGCCTGGGGGGCGATGGGACAAACCAGGCTGCTCTGTGCTGACCAGAGCCTACCTCTGCCAAAAAAGCGCCCAGCAGTCTATTAGCACGACACGGGGAGGCAGAGGAGCGATGCTGTCCCCCTGCTCTGTAGCCTATGCATTTCTAAATGCAGTTGAAATGTAAACATTTGGTGGGAGCTGAATGTGAGCCTTTAGATAGAGGTGGGGCTCTGGGGGAGGGATGGCATCAGGGAAGCCCCTCCGAGGGTGTGGGGTTAGCTTCTCGCAAGCAGTCCCAAGGAAAACTGTGCTGCCTGATGGTTTCCTTCTGCTCGTGTTGGTATCCTAATGCATCTGTGGGGAAGCAGTGCATTAATTTTTCTGTAATAAAATTAATTAAAAATCCTAGTCCAAATACATATTGAATCAATTAGCAGTGAACGGCTGCAGCTCTAACAGAGGTCCACGGGAAGGTGAGAGTCTGCTTTGGGGATCGTGCTGGGGATACAGGTGGAATTGAAACATCTCTCTTCTTCCTTTGAATCGCTGATTTTTATATAGTTTTATGCAGTTCTAATAAACCCTGCAGGAACAGCAGTGAGGTGCGAGGGCTTCTGTTGGCTCTGGCTCAGGCGGTGGCAGGTGAATGGCTTTTCGCTTCCAGCTTCCACCACAATTCTGGCAGCCGCCTCGAGTTTGTTTTCCTTCTGCTCGCTCAGGCTGTTGTTCCACGGGCAGATAAACATCCCCCAAATACGTCCTCTTCTGCTGAGGGTTTTGGGAAGCAGGGCTTGGACCAGGGAGGGGTGGCTGGGATGGGACCTCCCTGCTGGCTTTGCTGGAGCAAGACGCTGTGTTTATGGCCACACTGCCATTCGCTTTCTGACAAGCCCCCCGCTCCCCTATGTGAACGTTAGCCCAGGCTCACTCTCCTCTAAAAGATAACGGGAGGAACTGTGACAAGTGATGTATTTCTTTCTTTCCGCTAGGGCTGCATCATGTTTTAATGCAATAAACTGAATTGCAAATCGTCGCTGTGCTACAAAACGAAGTGCGCTGGAGACCCTGTTACCAGGTGGTTGCTCTCTAAACATGTTTTAGCTTGCAGTGAGAAGGGACTGAATAACCAGCATGCCTGATGTTGGGTTTCATGCCCTACGAGGTGTCTTCATCCGCTTTCGACAGGCTGGGCTCCGGTGGGAGTGCGGTGTGCACCTGCCCCTGCTTTGGCAATGTTTGGTGACCTGTGTTCAAAGCACTCTGCGAACATCTCATCCTTCTGATATGAACATGTTAAAGTGGGGTGTGGATGAGGGGTGGCTCCTTACCTGTGCTGATGATCTTGATTGGAGTTGTCTGCTGCTGAGAGCTCTTCCCTGAGCACTCTCCTGCACCTGGATCCCTAAATTAGGCAGGAGGAAGCAGCCACAGCCCTGCTAGAGCTGGCACCTATGTCTCCCGGCTGGTGAGTACCTCCTTCTCTCGTTCCTGGACATGGTAGGGACTCACAGAAACACCTGTGAACTACCTAAACCAGGGTTAGTCTTTCTGTTAAGCAGGAACAGAGATGACAAGTGACCTCCTCGGGACTGGGGAGCCTGGGTCTTGTGTGGAGCAGCCAAGTGGTGCTGTAGTGTGTTTAAGACCACTGGAGGCTGGGTTATATAAAAGCAAATCTTTGTCTTGCTGATGTTGAGAGATGAAAATGCATTACCCGTGGTAAGGGAATGGCTGTCCTGTAGCTGTGTCTCCTGACTCAGTTGACTTCATGTCCTTGGCTGAATCCAGCAGCCAGAAAAATCACAGCCGGAAACTGCGTGTTGCTGTGGGACTGGGCATTTTGATGGTGTTTGTGATTGACTTTGGAGCCCCTGAAGCGCAGAGCTCTGCCCCCGTACCTGCCACCTCGTCTTGTTCCTGGCTGGGTGCTCCCTGATAAGACATGCAAGGAGCAGGAGCAGCCCCTCTGCTTGGATGTTGCGTGTCCGAGCACACTGCTGTAGCCAATCCTGTGTAAGGGGAGAGGTGGGCAGGGGGGATGCTGTAAGTGATAGAGTCACTTCTTATTCTCAGTCCTTCCCCTTCTAAAGCTCCTTTGGGTATTTCAAGTCAGAAAAAAATACTCTTTTTTTAAAAGTATTAATTAAACGTGGCCTGACTTGGTTGTTTTAAGAGCTTATTACTTGTGTTTTTAACTGCTTCTCTGTGAAGCTTAAGTTTTGCTTTATGTTAGTGTAGAAAATAAATACATAGAAGGGTGAGGCGGTTTGAGGGATTGCTTGAGACAAACGCTTCTTGCCTGCTGCCAGTTACGGAGTGATTACTCTTCTGCTATGTGTTACTTGGGTTTTACCAGCAATAATTCATGGTCTTGCAAAAGAGGCTTGAGCAAGGTGGAAGTAGGGGAAATTCAGCCTCCAGTTTTCTCAAAAAATATGTTGGTCAAGTTTTGTTCTCTTCAGCTTTTGAGCTCAGGCTGGGGATCTTCCCTGGGCTTGGCTTCTGCAGTTGTTTAAGGTATTGCTGCTACCTGCAGCTCCTGGCAAAGGGTGCAGAGAGAGCGGAAGGAAACATGCACTGGGTCTTCTGTTGCTTTATGTTGATGCTTCATATAGGAACTTAATTTTTGTGAGCTGCTAGGAGGTTTTTCAAACCTAGCTCAAAGATCAAGGTGTCAGTAAAAGTCTTAAAGAGAACCCTTTCTTCAAAGGGCTTGTCTGGAAGTGGAATAAAACCTGACCAAACAGTGTTAAACTGTCGAGTTAAAGATCCCTTGCTCCTTACTGTCGCTCATGTTTCGTTCGTTGGTGATTCCCCACCAGAGAGAGTTCTCAAGCAAAAAAAATCAGCTAAACCAGATCTGGTATTTTGAACCTTAAGGATGACTTGAACAAGGTCTTCCATGGTGTTGAGCGTTGGACCACTTGGCCTTGTTTGTTTTTTTCTATTCCCTGTACGTGTCGCTGTCCCTCCTTGGCACTTTGCCTGGGGAGAAGGCGAAGGTGTCTCACTTACAGGCTCAGCCCTTCGCCTTTTCTGTTAACACGTGATTACTCATCTGTGAGGAGCCCTGAAAAATACTCCTGCAGACCCAGAGAAGATCGCCGTTGACACTCCTTATTTACTGGAAGGTGACATCTGAAAAAGCCAACTCTCCAACAGCGGTTCGGGCTGATCTTTCCAAGTGTGAAGTGGAAAGAAGCCCCCAAACCCCTTTTCTCTCTCTCCCCCTCACCCCAGACTCTCCATATAAATGTCCCCACAACGCTTATTTCCAGGTGCTGCTTCACAGATCTTTTAGCTTTTAAAGCCACTTTTCTTCACCTATTTCGTCTCCTCCTCTCCTCCCATTCCCTGCCCCAGCTTTTCCTCTGCCCAGCGAAGCAGCCACAGTCGACAAATCGGACCCAATGCCTTATTTGAGGTGGTGTAACTGACTCCCACGTTTTGTGAGCAGACTGGCCTGTGTTTTCCTGCTAGTCAGATGCTGTAGGGAGGATCTTCAGCTGGTGTGGCTGTTGCTCTGTGCCAGCTCAGACCACCCGCTGGTGCTGTTCCCCCGAGATTTTGTGCTCATGGCAGCATCGGGGCGAGGGAGGCTGGCTGGGAGTGTGCTGGACTGGCCAGTGCGCGTGGAGCTGAGTGGTAGTGATGGAGGTGGGAAACGGGAGCAGGAGGCGGCTGAGGGATGCGGGTCTCCAGGTCTTGAGCAGACGGCATCCAGCCTGCAGGGTCTCTCTTGTGTCGGGGACCATATGGTGCTGTATTTCACAGCTGGCCCTGTGAGATACGGTTCAGCGGCTAGTATAGATGAAAGGGAACAGGTGGTCTCAGAAATGTTTGTTCGGGTCTCTCACGGAGATGGTTATGGCCAGTGAAATACGTTAGGCTGTACCGTGGCCGTGGTATGGGAACACCTTTTGGTGGCGGGGAACTGGAATAGGCTGCTGTGGGGTGAGAGAAGGTGTTAATTAATGTGTGGGTGGGAAGAACCTTCATGTATATTCTCGTTGTGCTGAACATGAGTTTCCTGCCCTTCCAGGGCGCTCTGGTATGTTCTCTTCCCCAGGTAACCCCTTCCAGGCGATGCTTGGGTGCCGGCTCTCGCAGGAGGTGACGGGTCTGTGCTGGAGCACATTGCAGAGCTGCCAGGAGACAGCCCCTCCCAAAGCAGAGCTGCAAATCTCCATGAGCCGGAGCGGGATCGCCTCCAGCCCCGCAGCGCAAGTGAGAGCCGCCCTATCGCTGTGGACGTGGGTGCTCAGGCAGCCCCATGGGGAGGGTCCCGTGGGAGCAGCCCACCTCAACAAGGGCTCTGGGTGCCTGTGGTGGGAGAGGAGATCCTACCCGAGGAGCCGCCAGTTTGCTAAAAGCTGTCTCCTGAATATGGACGTGATTATTTTTATTTATTTATTTGCTTGCTCTGGAATCTTTGCATTTTTCGCTTAATCCTGGAGGAAAATCAGCAGTGCCTTGTGTGCATGTGACATGGCTGTGCACAAACTCCCTTTGTGACTTCTTTCTTTCTCAGGCGAGATAGGCATTCAGAAAAAAAAGCAGGGTCCTGACAACAGGAATCAAGTGTTTCTAAATATGGACATCCCTTTTTGGCCTAAAAAGTCTTTTTTGTACCATGCATATTTCCCCTGTTAATCATTTCCTTTTGTTCCTCACAAACTTTGGTCCTGCAGCGTTATAGAAGGAATTATAGCTGCTCTGTTTGTAAGTGCTCGTTTGTGATACGTGAACTGGCTTGTATGTTAGATGGATTTGCTGGGGTTTCTTTCTAACGCGGGTGGAGAGGCCAGCGCTCCAGTTACTCACCCTTGGCTTTTCCTTTTTTTAAAAACCAGTCATATTTGGCCTCAGCCCATCTTGAAATATGGGGGATTTTACAGGCCATTGAGCTTTGCCTGGTCCTATTCACTGCTTTTGTGTTACACTAATTGGCTTGATAAAGAAGGACCTGGGCTCCGTAAAGTGCGGCTCCGCCAAGGTGAAATGTGAGATGGAGGGGGGAAATATTCAGATGTTCACTAGTAGTTATGCTCGCTGGATAATCTGAATGCATCAGAAATGAGCTAGAGCTCAGACAAAGTCGGGGATTAGGAGTCTGAGATGGGCGAGCGGGGTGGACATCTGGAAGCCTGCTGTTTAGCTTGTCTGCTGGGGCGAGCTGCGTCTTCGTTATAGGGGTTATACATGCCGAAAATGAACAGCGTGCTGGGATCGCGGTGGCTCTCTGCGGCTATATTCTGAAATAACAATTCCTGTTGTTATTTACGGAGCACCCCGCCCTCCCCAGCAGACCTCGGTGTGTTCAACGCAAACCTGACCACCAGCGCGAGTGGAGCAGGAGACACTCGCCCTCAAGCCGGAGGGACATGCTTATGTTTTACGGCGCTGTTTGCACGCACCACCTCTGCCTGCTGCTTTGGGGAGGCAGGGAGAACCATTGCACGTGCCCACGGCCGGTGTTACGCGAGAGGGCAGATGCTCAGGCCCTCCTTGGCATGTGCTGCTGCGGTTTTGGACAGCTGCAGCTCTGCAGAGCCCGATGAAGAAGCAAATGCATGGAAGAGGAGGAGAGAAACCAAACGCAGGGCTTCTGAGCCCTTCTTGTGTGCGGACCCTGGTTCTCCCAAAGTCGAGCCCATCATTACAGCACTGGGTCGCTTCTGCCGCTGCCAGCATCTGCCACGGGCAGCACCATCCGTGCAGCGTCGGCTTCGCCTGCCCGCCCTGTCCCACTGCGGGCAGAAGGATGTAGCTTGAGGTGCAGAGCCCCGGGTGGAGTGGGGTCAGATGTGTGGGGTTATTCTCATCTGATATAAAATATGAGCTGAAAACTGCTTTGCCTTTTTGAAAACACAATATTGGAGAAGGAATTCCAAGTATGTTGTGAACAGAAATAGCCAAATAGTGGTTTGTTTTGCTTTTGTTTCTCCCTCTAAAGTGATTTCTTTACCAGCCTCTCAGCGTGTGCTCGGTTTCTCCTCCTCCATCTCCAGCGCTTTGCTTTGCTCATGTTTCCATCCCTTTCCCAGACAACCTGCCTTGGCCCCTTCAATTTGGGCCACAGCTGTAGTGTACCAAAACACGGCTGTGCACAGCTGGAGCCTTGCAGCGCTCCCACCAAACACCCGCTGCTGCCTGAACAGGATCACACCCGTCCCTGGGTGGGAAACACGGGGCTGAGCAAGCCAGCACCGAGAGGTTTGGGAGAGTGCCTTGTTCAGGTGAGCCGTGAAATTCCCACCCTGCCCCAACTCTGGCAAAGCCACAGAGAAATGATTTAGGGGATAGTGAAGAGGGGACCTCCAGGCACAAATCCATCACCCTAAAGCCGATGCAACAGCTTGGCTGTGTTTTGGGTCGTGCTTGGGATGATAAAAGCAGGGGGATTTTTAATTAAAAAAAATTAATCAATGCTGCAGATGAGAGGCAGGTACTAGGGCAGCGGGGACTGGGGCAGGGCATTAGTAAAGGCTGGTTGAAAGAGATGTGCCAGTCGCTGCCAGACACGATGCCCCAGGGAACTGAAAGCAGGACAGAGGAGTGAGCCAGATGCAGCCGCGTGGCTGAAAGTGCTGACTCGGTGAAACGTGTCCCTGTGGTGTCAAAGACGTGCAAAATTTAGGGAGAGAAGGAAGGCACCAGGTTTCTGTTTTTTATATGTTGTGTGGGATGTTCTTGATAGCTACGAGCACGATAGCCTGGCCCGTGGGCCTTTTGGTGCGGTACCGACGGCCGGCAGCTCCTGCTGCGCTACCTTGTTTTATTGTCTTTTTTGGCAAAACTGTCTTGTCTTTTTTTGGGGAGACCTAACGGGGGAGCCGAGCTGAGCCCTGGCAGGTACTGGCATGTTTTTACTTTTTGGGTGCCATTGTGTCCTGCTGGGATCGACACATGATGTCCTTACGTTTTCTTCGTGTGAGCTTAGGCTGCTGCTGCTGAGAGCGATTTGTGAGCGCAGGGCGGTGTGCGGACACACGTGTAAACCGGCTCCTTTGCTGGGTGCCACCGTACCGGAGAGCCTGTGTCTTGTCCTCTGTTAGGAGCAGGTTTTGGCTGGAGAGAAGGCGGTCTGGAGAAGGGGTACAGCTCCCCGGGGGTAGAGTGTGGGTCCCCTGGATGCCAAACCTCTGGAAGCTGGATACAAAGTCTTCCTTTTCCCCTCAGAATGGGAGGAGGAGTGTGTTTCTCCTGAAAAGCAGGGCCAGAAAACCATTTGTGTGCTAGGTGATCTCTAGGTTTAGGAGACTTGTGTGATTTTATGTGGACTAAGTGCAATTAAGTGTTTCAGCCCCAATCCTTGCTCCCTTTTAATGCCCTTTTTTCAGAAATGCCAGCAGCACAATGCATTGGAACTGCCCCGTGCTGGGGGAAGAGCCTGCAAGGCTGTCCCGGGGTCTTTGGGAGACCCCGTGGCAGGGACACGGCACACTGCAGCTCCCTGCCTACCCTTCTGGGCTGCCAAAGCCTTTGCTGCGAGATAGAGGGGTCGGGGTTTGGAGGAGGCAGCCCCGAGCACCAGGTCAGTGCTGGCGGCTTTGGTGGGGATGCTCCTGCAAACAGGAGCTGCTGGCAGTTTGCATTCCCCTTGGCCTCAGCTCTGAAGAAAGCCTAAAGCCTCGGTCAATAATAAGCTTATAAGTCAGTAAATCTTGGTAATGAGAAAAACAGAAGATGGCATCTGCTCGACACAATGGTGCTGTGTATGGTCTGGTAAACAGCTATTGAAATGAGTTGCCTGTTATTGCAGGGGTTACAGCTGAAAAGCCCAGTTTCCTTGCAGGATCGGCAGGTTTCGTTGCCCCCAGCCCTTCAGAGTGGCTGCTGGAATCCCGTTGAGGCTGAGCATGGGGAGAGGGCCAGGAGATTGCCCACAGGAATGGCAGCCCTTGCTCTTAAACCAGTGGCAAGCTGCCCTTGTCCTCTGTGTGTGTATCTCTGAGATGGGCAATGAGACAGGACCCCAACAGCGGTCACCTTCACCTCCTCCTGTGCTCCATCCAGCACCTCCTTGCACTTGGAGATGTACGTACTTTGGAGGGTGCTCTGCAGCAAATGGGGCTTGGAGTAAAAATGGGAAAACAGTTTCCTCTCCATCATATCTTCAGAGATGCCAAAATGAGATGAGCTGAAAGGCAAAGGGCGCCTGGGAATAAATGAGTGGTGCAGGGGACAGCAGGAAGAGGAAGGTGCTGGTTCTTCACCTGAAATCCACTCGGATGAAGCTGGTGCCCATGGGGTGGGACCTGGCAGTGGTCCTGGCCCTGTTCAAACTGTGTGAAGCCAGGTCTGCAAAATGGGGAGGAGGAGGAGGGGAGAGTTCAGGGGAAGGAATCTGCATATGGTGTGTAATGCTTTTATGAATTGGGTCTTTAATAATTTACATTACCAGTTTAATACTTTGAATACAAATTATCTTGCCCATATGCTGTGCTGACAAACATAAAAATGGAGTAATCAAAGCTGTAATAGCACTACAGCAAAAAGACATAAAATGCCACTAGAAGGCTTAGGATAAATTATTGCATGCACACACTAGCTCTATGGCTCCCTGGTGCCCAAGGATGCATTGCAATTGCTTCCTCAGACTTTGCATTTGGGCTTGAGGACTGGTGCAGTACCAGGAGTACTGCTCGAAATTCTGAGAGACAGGCGGTGTTTAACAAAGAGGAGGAAAGAAAAAAGGCTCAGACCTGTTTGATAAACACCGCAATTTAAATTCTGCTCTGGCATTACATGGACTGCAAAGAAAATACAGCCCTCTTATTCATAGGGAGCCCCCTTCTTCCTCCAGCGGGGTGATTTGCATGTATTATAAAGTGCAGTGTTGGCTTGCCATCTTCAGGCAGCTGCCACGCACTGCACAGCATTCCTGTGCATCCCTGTCCATCCCTGCGTTGGTTGGAGGTGGTGGGTCCAGCCTGGTAACCACAAGGGATGCCCAAGGGCGGATGCTCGCCACAGCCTGGCACCAGGTGACCAAAGCAATGGGCACCGTCAGCCCAGGTTAAATGCAAGTTTCACCTCATCCCTCTTCATACCTGTGCTTTCTCCCCTCTGATGCTCGAGCTCTGAAGGGCTGAAGGAGGCGGGAGAGCATGAAGCAGCCCCAGCCCTTGGTGCTCCCTCCTGGCCACCCTCAGGCTGCAGTTTAAGCGTGAGAACAGTATGAGTGGACCTGGGAGCTCGTGGGTGCTGCAGGTAACTTAGTGGTTGGTTTTTCGCAGCCTGGCGTCTTTTGGTGCACGTGTGTGGGTATTCTGGGCATCACGGAGGGCATGGGGCTGTGCAGCAAAATGAGCAGGTTTGCAGAGCAGAGATACAGGTTGCGCTCACAGCGAAAAGCTGCTGTTTGTAGAAGTCAGTAGACCTTGTATTGTAGCGTGTGGCGAAGTCTCTGCTTTTAAATACCAGTTTATGCATTGGTGCGGTATCGCAAAGGCGTCCCCGCTACAGGCAATCTTTCACAGAAAGAGCCATTTAAGGCTCGCATTTGCATACACTGAATTTCTCAGCTAGCAAGGTTACTCCATGCTCTAATCCGTTCTGTGCTTCTAATATGATCAGTGAAAAATGAGGCTTCTTCCCAAGTAAATCATCAGCAATGGAGGGAACAATGCTTTTCCGGAAGGCGTGAGGCTTCAATGGCAGCAACGTCTTTCCCAAAAGGCAGAGGAATTGGGGCAGGCTTGTTCTGCGCTGCTGCGCTGCCTGAACTCGCTGCCAGTCGCTGTGAGACCCAAACCCCTTGCACATGAACGCGTATTTTCTACCTTTGCCGCTTCCAGGGTATGCTGCTGGCTGTCTCCCCGGGATGTGGTGCAAGTGGCTAGGGCATAGTGCACCCCAAAGGCTGGGGTCACCCATCTTTGGCTCATCCATTAATGCATGTATTGGTGCACACGTGTATCTCCGTAATGGGCTGAGGGGAGAGGAGCAGGTGCTGGTGTTTGGGACCTCACGACCCAGCCAGGTGGGGCACCCAGGGCCGTAGAAAGAGAGAGCGCCCCCCTCCTGCCCACCTTGCTCTCTTCCTTGTGCCCATCCCTCCACCCCCACTGGGTGCTGCAGCCCTGCTCCATCCCCTGTCCCTGGGGAACAGCCAGCCGTTATCGCAGCCAGGCGCACCACGACTCCAAAACCCTCCGTGCAAAGAGTAGCCCCAGAGCTCTCCTGCCAGGGTCGATGGGGGCTGCCTGGGTGGACGAAGGGTCCTGCATGACCTGGGGTGGGGAGGCGCAGGTGGGCATCCAGCCCCCACTGGAATAACTTTTCCTTTTGCCAGATCTTCTGGAGAATAAGGTCCTTACTGATCCTTTTGCTCTGCAAATAAATTGGATGGATCAAGACTACAATGAGAAATATCCCCAGTCTCATCCAGAGGGGGATTTTCAGCATAAAAGGCTTTATATGACTCGTAAACTCTAGCATTTATTTCTGCGTGTGAATGTCTAAGCAATGCGATTTTGTTTGAAGCCTCCATTTGTCTGAGTCTGTAGGTGACAATAATTCACCTGTTTTCCCTTCGTGCAATTCCCCAAGCAATGACGTAAGCCAAAATAGAGCGAACTCAGCTCCGGCTGTTCGTCACTTGTCAGCTCCCCCCGTCAAATACGCTCAGATGAGCTTTGTCCTGGAGTCCACGTTCGGGCACCTTCTCTTCTCTAGTCATTGGTACGTGGCCCCGTGCTTTCCTGTTTAGAAGAAGAAATACAGCGCACCTGCATGCAGCCGCTGCCAGGGCAGGCAGGGAAGAGACATTAACTTAATTTAACTCCAGATAAATCATGATTTCACTGTGATTTGCCTGCCACAGGCAGTTGAAAGTACCATCTCCTTGGCACTGTAACAATACTTGTCATTCAGTGTCCCAAAGAGACCTGCTCGCGGCCAGGGATCACAGATGACTGAGGAGACGCCTGGAGTTGTAAACACCATCAATCTGGAGAAAACAAACGCTCGCAGGAGCTGACGTCAAGTGAGGATACTTGGAGGCAGCGCTTACCTCTGCAGAGCATGGGATGTGCCCACGGGTTACAGAGGTCCCCAACCTCGGACATCCCCTGGGTCTGTCGCCATCTGAAGCTCCCGCAAACCAAGGGAGGCAAAGCGCTGCCTCTCCTCTTCCGCGGGAGGACTCGGGTCCCCAGATTTTGGAGGCTGCTAGCCCCGTGCAGCCCCAAGATCCTCTCAGGAGAGGGGGAGCCCAGGTAGGGGTTAGCTGCTGTGGGGCAGGGACAGGTTAGCTGCTGTCGGGGGGTGGCCTTAATTCACGTCTGCTTTTGCTCTTTGAGGGAGAAGAAAAAAGGATGTTCCTGTTTCCGTGGTAGGTGCAGCTCCTGGGTGCTTTCTGCTGGGGATTTTCACCCCCACCAGGAAGCTGTTCAGCTCCTGCTGGTGGGACAGAGAGCCCTGGGCATGTCCTTGTCACTGCTTAAAGATATCTTTCGTGAGAGTGATGGGTGGATACGTGCTCAAAACCAGCACAGCCAGGACTTTGGCTGTGTGGCTGTGCAGAGCTGCTGGGGGTGCAACCAGCATTGGCACTGGGTGCTCCCTTACCACCCCCTGATGAGCTGGGCTACCTTCTCCTGGAGAGGGGCGCTGTTTTGAGAGAAGTGTTTGAATTTTAGCTTCAGTTGCCCATCTTGCAGGCAGCGCCCCTCAGCGCGGGCAGAAAGCCCCCGTCCCATCAGAACATCAAGTTTTGGAGGGGCCTTCCTCCAAGGCATGGACAGGTGTCTCACTTTGCCTTCCATCCTTTTGGTACCCCTGTGCCTTTGCTGGCGTTGGTGGAGTCGGTTCTGATTTACAGATGGTGTCGCAAGAAATCCCAAGCAGGCACCGCTCCTGCTGCTCCCCTGCTCACACCCAGGACCCTCCTGCTTCCCAGGTCCCTGCCCATCCCTGGGGACATGTCCATGTCCAACTCTAAGCTCAGTGCTAATGTGTACAGGCAGTTTGTTTTTCTGTCTGCCTCTTTATCTTTTTTAAAGGAAACTAAATCCAAGGCTGCCGTGTAGTGATGGTGATATCCTTGTTAGTAGTTAGTTCTATTTCCACAGCTCCAAGAGGCAGAGAACAGAGTTCCACTGGGTTAAATGCAGCACATGCTATAACAAAAAGACAGTCTGGGTGCCAAACAACTTGCAATCTTCTTCTTAACGTAAGGAATGTAAAATTAAGATTACTATAGCAACATCTTGCTCACTTTGCATACAGATAGGATTTGTTGGTCTTTATATAAATATGTGTGTGTATATATAGATATATGTAACGTACATATACAAACCCTAAATAACTCTGGCAACCTTTTCCATAGTTGGGTTTATATTTAATTTCAAGCTCTCTGTCTGTATCTCAGATCTGTTTTGCTCCTTAAGATTTTCATCCAGCTTTTCTTCAGCAAGCCTTGCCTTTTCCTTTGGGCTTTTTTGTGCATGCTGCGTGCCAGGATCGAGTACCCTCTGTCTGGGAAAAGTGCTCAGCCCCCTGCCAAGAGCAGTGACAAACCCTGACTGGGGGGGTTCATTCCATCTAGTGGGGGCTTCATTTTAAATGTATACAACCCCGTTAAACTTTATAACTGACTTAATATCTCCAAGTCTTCTTTTTACAGTCAGACTGTAGGAGAGCGGGGTGAACCTGAGACATGCCAAGTCCCTCTTTTCTCTTCCCGTCTCTCTTCTCTCAAGTTATTAGTTCAACTTTAAGTGAAATTTCATTTGAGTTATGACCTGCAGCTCTCATTTCTCCTCCACGACTGAATCAAACCTGGGCCCAGAAATGCCTGCGGGAAGGGCAGAGCACACCCAGGAGCGGGGAGCAAGGGAAAGGGAGCAGAAGGATGGATGAACCTACAGTTCAGCGTCGCTTAGATTCTCCAGGAAGGTGGCAAAAATTCAAGCACAATTTTCACCTTGTCACAGAGGTAAGTGGAGTAACTGATAAAGAAGAGTTTTAACATCACCAGATCTGAGGAGCTGTCTTTGCTTACCAGGCTTCAGTCGGGTAGGAGGGGAAAACCAGGCACCAAACTGTGCTGAAGACATCTGAAGGGATTGCTTGCTGCAAAGAAAGACGCATCAGAGGGATAGCCGTTTCTCGTGAGAAGCAGAAGGAACTTGCGGCTTGTTTGTAACAGCTTTGAGGCTGGGGAGTTGAACGTGCACAGTTGGAGGGCTGGTGGATTTGCTGTTTTGAGACCAGACTGTAATGGAGATCTGAGAACCGAAACTGAAAACGTCTGCTGGCAGGTCTGGATGGAGGAGCTGGAAAGCAGCCTGAAGTTGCCAGCTGCGGATTTCTGGTGTCTCTGACTTAGCAGTATTAAATACGCGGAAATGAATCGTAGGCAGCTTTGCCTGTGGGGTCGAGAAGGAAAGCAAGAGGTTTGGGGTGAGTGGGGTGAACAAGCCCCACTTCCCAGTGGGTCTGTGTGGAAGGCAGAAGTGGAAAGGCAAAGAAGGGATCTGCATGGCATGGAGAGGCCAGCTTTCAAAGACGCCCCCAGGCAAACGCGATGGCTTTTCTTCAGACAGAACTGCCCTATGAGCAGGAATCAATACCCTTCCGCTGAGCCTGCAGCAAAGCTGATGGGCGTGAACGTGCAGAGCTGATGCCGAGTAGGAGATTTCTGGATGGAGTTATTGAAGAGATGGGCAGGATGGGAGCAAGCCTGAGTGACACCTCACACATAAGTTGAGTCTTGGAGTGGATCTTACGGTGATGGGCTGAAGGTCTGGGGACAACTGAAGATCGGACCAGGCAATGGGGAGTAGGTTGAAGACCAGTGGAAGCTCACGAGCAGTGTTGTATTAGAGGGCAGAGCAAAGTGAACTTTGTAAGATGGGTACTCGGCTTGTTCACTGCCAGCAACAGGCAGGAAAGCTGTCCCTTCGCTGAACCGGGCTGACCTACAGGCAGAAGAGCCTCTGATACCTCTTTCCCTAAAGGAAGGAGTAAAGGCAGGCTCTGGGGGCCAGGTGGGTCAGTGGGGGCTGTGAACCTGGCCTGGGAGAAGCCAGCAAGGTCTGCAGGGCTGAAGAAATCATCTCTGAGACTGTTGGTTAAAATGCACATGCGCTTTCTAGTTCTTTTCTCTGGAATGGAGACCCATCAGGAAAAGGGTCTGTCTGTGATGCTCAGCTGAAATTTAACCTCCCTGGGCTTCCCTGGGTAAGGGCAGTTGCTGTGGGCGGTGTGAGCACTGGTGCCCTACTCCAGGTAAAGGCTTGGCGACCTCAGCCCAGAGACCTGGTCTCTCACCCCTTAGAAATCCTGCAGGGTTTGCAGGTGTGCTGCAGTGTCCGGTGACACTGGGGCTTTTGGTGGGAGTATGGTGAGAGGAGAGAGCTGTTTCCCGTTCCCCAAGGGGTGCCGAGTTTCCTATCTGTGGGCTGCACCTTACTGATATGTACCAAAGCGATAACCTGAGAAAAGGGAATCGCTTCTTTGGGGAAAAATTGGTGGCTTTAGAGTCAACTTGCTGCAGCCCCTCTGTTAACCCTTGCCATGCTGCCACTGTGGGTGTCTGTGCTTCTGCATTTCCCCTGGCTCCACAGCACTGCCGTGCCAGCCATCATCACCATCCCCTCTACACTCTTTATTTCTCTTGACCTCTGTGTTTCCATCAGCTGTTTTTAACAAGCCCGACACTGAGACTGTAATCGGTTCCCATGTACTCCTATTTATGCTTTCACCCAGCAATTTGCACAGGGCTGTCGAGCTCTGTGCTCATAATTGACAGGAGAAAGCAATCTGCTTCACGAGGGGAAACATCTCCACCGACTGCTGGATCCAAGCAGGCTATTTCCCATAATGAGGATGAAGCAAAACAGGATCTCGCTAACGGCCATGGATGTGGCTGAGCCCTCATTACTGCAGGCGCTGGGGTGCTGCTTGGGACGTAATTAAGAGCTCGATATTTGGAGTACAGCATGTCATGCTGTCCTTCCTGCACCGCTGGCTTGTGACGAGGCAGTTAGTGCCAAGCACTCCCGAAACTTGTTCGAGTTGCTCCCGCAAGTCGGACCGCAGGAGGGACTACTCAGGGAAGAGAAGGCTCCTTGTATTCCTAAGACTGTTATTTCTCCACTTGCAGAGGACGACTGTGGCAATTTCAGCCTCAGCGTTGGAAAGCAGCTGCTAATGGCAATGGAGTGATTTTGACCAGAAAGTCATCAACTGTGAGTGTCCCCATGGTGACAGTGCGGCTGGGTGGGTGACACAGGCACCAGCGAGCCAGGCTGGCCGGAGCCCAGCCAGGTTTGACCCACACCCGGCCAAGCTCCTGCCATGCCCAGCCGGAAAAACAGCGCTGGGCAGCAGAGCGGGTGTGCTTCCCGGTGAGCTGCAATACATATTAGGGATGGGAGTGGCGGGGAGTGTGGAGGAGGGAGTCCCCAGGGGATGTTGGCGGTTTCTGTCTCACACCGTTTCCCCAATAGCAAGGCCAGGTGCCTGGCGAGAGATGCTGAACGTCTGAGATGACGCACCAACTTTTGAGGGTGTTGGAGAAAAGAGCAACCACCTCTGCTTGGGCAGTATCTGTGGAGCGGAGAGCTTCCCTCCCGGCTCCCAGGGGAGCAGCCAGTCGTGCCTCCTTGTGAAGCACTAACTAGCCCTTTTTATTGGGATTGAAACACGGGCAGAGTTAGGTCCATATGTTTTGGTCCATTCTCCGCATACAGGTGGTGGTAAACTGGGTAATACCTTGGTGTATCCAAAAGGTTGGACTGACCCCCTCCAGCTGACCCCTAACTGGGTTGGACCCTGGGCTTGGGGAGGGAGAAGAAAGAAAGAGGAGAGAAAGGGAGGTGAGACGCTGTGAGAGCTGCACCAGGGAAACTGGGAGCAACCCAGCTAGCATCCCTGCAGGCACCACGGCAGGAGGCTGCGGGAGCAGCGGGCTTCCTGTGTGCATGGTGTGTCAGGGCAGAAGGGATAGACTGGACAGGGGCTGGAAAAGGAGACCTGTCAGGAGCAGGAGTGGGTTTGTTGTGGGTTGTCAGTGGTAGAAAAAAGGATTGGATGAGGAGTCTCAATGGGTGACATACAAAGTGCTTTTTCTTTCTCCTGCCACCCAAGGAGTCTTGGTGTAAGGGCCTTGCCCACCCTCGCTTGAGCGCACGCTCCATGGTCATGCTGTGAGGGGGATGAGCGGTCCTTCTTTTGCTTGAGTTAAAGGCAGATCTTGAAGACGAATAGGGCCCCTGTCTGGAGGGACCAGTCTGTCATGAACCAGCTTTCCTTTCTTTTTTTTTTTTTTTTTTTTCCCCAGATTCATCGCCTTCCTGACAAGCACTGAGCTAGCACCGCCTTGAGTAACTTGCTTGTTGTTGGGTGATGTAGGAGTTTCTTACTCAGGTATACTAAACCACTCAAAGTTCTTTAGGATTTGTTAGCCACAAAATCCATCAATGGAATCTTCCTGGCTTAATGGGGTAACTAGTTGTGGCCTTCCCTGAGTTGTTTTTTTTTTTTTTCCAGTTCACCACAACAAACCTCCCCAGCCTGATCATTTCCGTGTATTTCCTTCAGTGTGACCGTCACTTGGGCAGAGTCCTGCGCTACCTCTCCGTTGTCACCCAAGCAGCTCCGGCAGCCGGCACAGCAACCAATCTGCCTTCCCTGGGAGCAGGCCCTCTGATTTGGGACATTTTGTTCAGGCTTCAGTAAGATCGTTGAAAACACCCCACGTTCCATCCTAGAACCTTGAGACCCGCAGCAGGACTGGTTCCAGCTTGGCAAAGCACAACGTTCTACTTGACGTGGCTAGTGGTGAGGGCTACTCTGATCCTCCAGCACGTGTGTCCCCAGGGTCTCAGAGGCATTTTCAGCTTCAGAGTCCAGGTTCAAGCCACCAAAGATGCTGCAGGGAAGAGCCTGGGTTTCTCTGCTAGCAGAGGCTGTACAAATCCCGTGCATAATTCAGCCACTGCCACGCAGATCATCCTGCTAGTAAAAGTCATTTTGGAAAGCACGATTTGATCGCAACAAACTTTGACCTAAATGTGCCGCAGCTGACAGCCCTGCGTGGTGGGTTTTAAACTTTTGCCGTCACTTCCTCCTGAGAGGCAAAATGAATCTAGGTCACCCCCCCCCGCCTTGCTTGTTTGTAACGAGGCTAAATCTGATTTCATTCATGTTGCGTCCTTGAGTTCGAGATGGGGAAAAAATGGGAGATTTGAAACGGCAAGTCAGCCTCCGAGTCATTCTTCTTCAATCCCATCTCGGAGCAAAGGAAGGGGTTTGATGTTGCATCCCAGGGCAACATTGATGGTGTCACTTAATATTCAGGGTACGAAAGGAATACAAAGTTTTCCTTCTTTCCCTTTTTATTTAGATTGCAGCGTTGAGCAGTCGAGCTGAATGAACAGGCCTGTGTCCGCGGCTTTTTGAGCGATTAACAAAAAAGCCTATTCTGGGCGAGCGAGCCGTGCGCTCTGCGTGAGGCTGCTGCTTCAGGGACAAAGAGGGCAAGTGGCTGAACACGAGGTTATAGTTTGTCTGGAGTTTCTCTACAAGCACGATGGCATAAATAGAGCCACTTGTTTGTTGATCTCTTCTGCGATGGCAGCTCGGGGCAAGCTGCTGGACTCCTCTATTTATTGCTGAAGCAACCAGTGCTTTTCGTCCCCAAGACTGGGATTCTCTTACTCCATGCCCAGTACAGCTGTGTTGCCTTTGCTGCGCCGTCCAGACGAACAAGAAAAAAGTTTGGGAGAGGAACAAACACATACTGGCTAGAGAGCTGTGAGCGAATAACGGTGATTCCTCCGTTGGTAAGGGTTTGGAAATAACTCTGCCTCCTGGCCACATACGGGTTTAAGGGCAGAATTGAGACAAGGATGGGGAAAAAAGGTGTTGGTCCTTATTTTGAAGATAACGGCCATGAGGCATAGGGGGACTAAATGGCTTATTTTAGATGTGTTTGTCAGCTCAAGGAGTCTAAGACTGTGCCAAGGGATGAACCTCAGTTGTCTGGGGTCTAGACCAGAATCTTAAACAAGAAAAACAGACTGTGCTGGAAAGGCACGTGCTGAAGTTCTCCAATGGTTGAGCACCACGTGCTGGTGGTGTTGGAGCACCACGTGCTTGTGGTGTTAAACAACCGCAGGCTGCTGGTATCGATATGGGAGGCAGGAGAGACCTCTAAACCCTCATCCTGCCTCTTGGGGTGTCGAGGAAACCTGCTCTGCCCATCACCGGGGCGGCCCTGCAGGGCTCCTTCACATCCCGTCCGGGACTAAACAGCGCGGGAGTAGCCTGCGTGGCAAAGGATTTATTAGCCCCATTTCTGTGTCTGCTTATGTGTGAGTCCCAAAGGCCACTGCTTGAGTCAAAAGGCCCCTGGCTGAGAAATTACAATTTTCATTGCCTGTTGTTCTCACTGGAAATAAACATGAGTACTCGGCCAGGCTGGTGGTGTGGGAGGGGAGGGCTTCAGCTTCATCCAGCATCTTTGCGCTGCGTGTGTGGATTTGGGGAACAGAGCGGGTGCTCGGTGGGACACAGGCAGGGAAGGACGGCTGAGCATTCCTGCTCGGGGATCTTCACGTTAGGAATGACTTCATGCTACCTAACTGCCTTTGCAGCTCACTGGGAGTTACTGGCAGTGGGGAAACAACTAACTGCCCCGTGGTCCTGCCTGGCGACTGCGTTTGCAGGGAGGGAGTTACAGTTCAAAGACAACTTGGCAGCACCATGTCTGCAACTGAGACAGTCAGCACAGAAGTTCAGGGGAAGGTTTCCCGGTGCCCCAGTTTTCTCTTTCTCCTTCCTTCTCATGTCTTTGAAGCGGAACACCCATTCACTTTGAATGAGCTTGTGAGGGATCCTGGGTTTCCCAGCCTGGTATTCCTTACCTCACACTAACCTGCCTGTTCCTGGGGGCGCTCAGGGGGCTGCTAATTATTTTGGTAAGCACAAGGAGTTCCCCAGGTCTGACTAAAGGGAATGGGTATATCACTGTCACTAAGCTCAGTCAAAATGACAAGAGAAATTGGCCTTAAATATGCCGTATTCAGTGTAGTAGTATTTGTGGAGAGCAGCCATTATCTTTGTGTATTGGACAAAAGTTAATTGTCTCTTTGACAAAATCAGTGTAGTAGTCAGCCTGTCCCTGTATAGGCAGAAAAAAAATTTCTTTCATTTCTAAGTGATTCATTAAGTAGCATTAAAGCTGTCTCTGAAGACAAAATAATCTTTTTAAAGAGGACTCAAGGTACCGAGAAGGAAGATTAATGCCTCAGCTATTTTTCAATTATGCAAGCTTTCATTTGTTATAGTACACCTGGATTAACTCTTACTAAGCTGCGTGCTTCAGTAGGTAGGGTCGGGAAGGGGCTGTTTCGTGCCACTGGGTGAAAGGGATGAGCAATTCTCTACACGTGGCCGCTGCGTTGGGTGCGAGCAGCATGGAGGAGGGTGCCAGGCGCTGCCCCTCTGAGGATCACTGTCAGCAGAGCTGTTTTACATTTTTGCAAAAGGAGTGTTTGAAAAGAATTTAAGGTCCTTGAATATTTTGCCCTGGTTGCATTCTGCTTGCTCTTCCTGTTTGTGTACAGGTATGTTCCCTCCCTGGCATGGTTTGGGTACTGAAGGGCTCTAGTTTCTGACCCTAATTCCGTTGCCTTCTCCTGTGATCACATTCATGGTCCCTGCACAACCAAATGAGCCTAAATTCTTCTAACACACTGGGGATATTTTTATTTCAGTATGATTTACATCAGAGGTTCCGGTAAAGCGTAATTAAATAGGTCTTATTGATGCCTCTACCTTAATTTTTTTCCTTGCCACCGCTTCCTAGAGTGCTGGCCGTTTCTTAATTGAAGCAGTGAAGAGTCCATTTAGCAGTAAGGTGGGAGGAAACAGCCTGAAAATCATTCATCTAAATCATTCCACTGATGAAAACAGTTGCTCACTACATCTATCACAATTTCTTCTGCATGTCTCACAAGAGACGAGTTGCTATAGCTATGCAGATGCACACATGCCTGGTAGAGTTTGCAGACCTTCCCATGCAGGGCAGTTGCACCAGGCCATGGAAAAATTAAATAAATTATGCACCAAAAGAAGGTACCCGATGAAAAGCCCTTCTTGTGTTTTTTCCAGTTGCAGTGGTTTCATAAAACGCAACCCCCTCTTACTTTGCACTTGTGTGCTAGCAAGAATTTATTCAGTGAGACTAAAATCTTCACTGGGCAGTTTTGGTGCTGCCATCGCTGCTCTTGTCCCATACAGGACCAGCACAACCACCCCCGCCCTGCAGCTGGTGAAGGTCGGTGGGGTCCAGCAGAGCTGGCATCATTTCAGAGCAGAGTGAAGGCAAAAGGTGCTGAAAGGCTGCGTCCACGTGAGCTGCTCCTGTTCTGCCGGTAGGTCCTGAACACAGAGCAGCTGAAAGTCTGTGAACAGGATTATTTGGTTTATACAGAGAAAACATTTACAAAACGATGCAGAATCCAGTGCAGTGTCAAGCAAGCAGCCCAAAGAAACCAAACTTCAGGCCAAAATGCTCTCTCTGCTAATTGGAAAATGCGTGGTTTTGAACATCATCTTCAAAACCCCCATTTTGTTTCAGAATCGAGTGCTCTCCTGTCATGGGGACAGGGTAAAAAGCAGCTTGGCTCAGCTGAGGCCGGAGCACAGATGTGGGGCTGGCTTTGACCCCATGTCACCGGGCTGGGACAGACCCTGTTTGACGCTCGCTGTGGCTGTGCCTCACTGCTGCTTGTGCACCGCTGGCGGAGAATAAACCGTCCAAGCATTGTCCTTTAGCGTTGTTAGTGACTTGCTCAACCAGGCAGTTGTAAAACCCCCAGGCTGGGTTGTGACGCAGCCTTTACCTTAGCGCAGGCACTTCAACCTCTCACAGAAAAGAGGCTTTGGGCTAAAGCCAGGCGAGGTGCCCTGGGGAGGCAAGGCACCCTGTCCCCACTCCTGCCCCTACCCCAGCCCAGCATCGCAGCTGATCTCCACAGCCCATAAAACCTACTTTCTGAGTTTATTTTCTCAACAGTGCTGAGAATTCATGTGGTTGCAGTATTGCGGTCGCAATCTGACCACAGGGGGTTTGGTCCCTCGTTCGTGTTGTTGTGGAGTAAAGCGCAAAAGGTGCCTGGACGCCTCAGCCACGAGGCTGGGCTGAGGGAGGTGGGAATCCCCGCGGAGTGCTGCGTTCCTGCGGCCCAGAGGTACGCAAAGTGGGCTGCTGGAGTTGAAATTACTGCTGGGGCTTCTGCGCTGCACGCACTAGAATCAGTCAAAAGTGTTAAAACGAAAGCGAATGGTTTTTCCTGACGTAATTACTGCGGGGAGACCTTATCGCTTTCTACAGCTACCGGAATAGAGCTTGTAGGGAGGTGGGGTCAGTCTCTTCTCCCAAATAACAAGTGATAGGATGAGAGGAAATAGCTTCAAGTTGGACATTAGGAAAGATTTTTTCACCGAAAGGGTCGTCAGGCGCTGGAACAGGCTGCCCAGGGCAGTGGTGGAGTCCCCATCCCTGGAGGTGTTTAAAAGACTCATAGATGTGGCATTGAGGGACATGGATGAGTGGTGACCTGGCAGTGCAGGGTGAACGGTTGGAGTCGATGATCTTAACGGCCTTTTCCAACCTAAACGATTCCATGATTCTACGAGGGCTCTGGGGCAGCGAAGGGGCTCTCCATCGGCTGCCTGCCCCGGGCTTCTTTAGAACCGCTTCGTGCCGGGGGAGGCTGTTCGAGCTGCAGCCGCTGCGCTGCGGGGAACCCAGTCATGGTGGAGTATTTTTAATTGCCCGAGGAAGATGTTACGGGCAGCTGCGAGGGAGCGGAGCGAGTTAAGAGCCCTGCGGAGCCGGCGGGGCTGCAGGCGGGCAGGGAGCGCGTCCCGGGGGCAGCCCCTTGCGCATCCCCGCGCACGGCTCTCACCTGCGCCCCGGGGCTGCCCCGCCCCGCCCCGTCCCGCCCCGCCCCGGTGCTCCCCGCCGCCGCCGCCGCGAGGTGGCGCCATCGGACCGAGGAGCGCTGCGGGTGCCCCGCGCCGCGCACCGGGCAGCACCCACCCCCCCACCCCATCCCGCCGCTCCCCCCGCCCCGCCCCGGGCAGGGCGGTGGCACCGCCGGGGGAGGGGGCGGTGTGTCCCCCCCCCCATCCCCCCGGGACGGGTGCCGAGGCGCGCTCCTCCCCGCGGCGCGGCGGCCCGAGGGGGGTGCCGTCGGGGCGGGAGGAGGAGGAGGAGGGGCCCCGGCGGTAGCGCGCATGGAGCGACCGGCGAGCAACGGGAGCTGCCCGGGCTGCCGGCTGGAGGGGGGTCCGTCGGCGCGGGCCGCCACCGCCCTGGCGGCCGTCCTCATCTTCACCATCGTGGTGGACGTGCTGGGCAACGCGCTGGTCATCCTCTCGGTGCTGAGGAACAAGAAGCTCCGCAACGCCGGTGAGCGCGGGGCGGGAGCGGGGGGCGGGAGCGGGGGGCGGCGCGGCCCCGCTGCCAACTTGCCGGCGGGCGGGCGGAGCGGCAGGGAACCGCACCGCGCCCGGGGCTCCCCCGGCCCCGCGCGGCAGCGCTCCCCGCTCGCGGCGGGGTAGGAGCCCGCGGGGGTCGGTGGGCGACAGCCGCGGCCAGGACCGCAGCCCCTCGCCTTAGCACCAAGCGGTAACGGGCATCTCTGCCCCGGCAGCCGCGCTGCCCCGGGTGAGGGGGTGGCGAGCTGCCAACGAGCCAGAGGAGCGCCCGCTCGTCTCTTCTCTCCGGTGACCCGAGTTACCGCCGGGGTTCCCGCCTCGCTGTCTGTCTGTCCCGTACCGCCGCTTCTACCCTCCAACTTCGCGGAACTTCTGTCTCCCAGAGGCAGCTGCAAATCGAGGAGCCCGAAGCCGCGTCGCGACTCAGGTAAAACCCTATTCCTTCAGTGCTGGGGAAGAGCGAGGAAAGCAGGCGCCGGTAGCTCCGACTGCCAGGGGCAGGTGCTGAGCGAGACTGCTCACGTTTTTAAGACGAGCCTATTACAAGGCTGAACGCTTGGTTTTATGTCCCAGTCCTGCATACGTTTTAGCATTTTCATCTTAAAGCCGCTGTGCTTTCGATGACCAACTGAAAGCAGAGTGAAGATTTTCCATGCTTTTTTCCATGGGTAGTTTGAAAGTCTGCTTTGGCGCCTTGTGCATTGATCTCCCTAATAAATTAATCTAGGAAAATCGTTAAGCTGCTATTATCCATTTTTAAGAAGGCTGGATTTTTTTTCTTTCAAAGTCTTGTTATTTTAGCAAAGAAATAGCTCTGGATATAAATAGCTCCGTAAGGAGTTTCAAATAGTCTGTGTAGTGCTGCCTAAAACAGAGTCTGTTTTGCTGAGGACTGCAGCACTCTCCGCTTTTACAGCAAAGGACATAAAACGACCTGTAGTTTAATAGTTTTAATGAAGTATCTCCAGTGCTTATAACGTGTAGGTCGCAGTTGTAAGCCTTCTGGAGTTGCTGATCTCTCTTGTCTCTCTCAGTCTTCTGTAAATGTGGAGTAACTCAACAGAGGTCAGTAAAAGCAGCTGACGGGGAAGACTGATGGGACAGTTTCTCCCCAGTGCCTTTAACGTTAGATTGATTTATTAATGACAGCACGCGAATGGCTTTTGGCTCGTGCAGGCGCTGGATGCAGCGCCCTCGGCCAGCGGGTTGCTCTCTAACTGGTGCGTGAAACACTGCCCATAGTACCCACAATACATGAACACGCTGTACTGGGATTATGAGAACTCTAATATAGTTGGGGAAGGTGTTTTCCGTTTTCTTTAGCTTTGCTTTAAAATGTGAGCGCTGTGAGCTTGCGGTCAGTGGTTCTGGGAAAGAAAAACGGAGACACCCTTCCTTTCTCCCCGGGATAACTAGTGGTTTATGTTATCTGGCTGGTTGGGCAGCAAACAGATATGAAACTATTTAACTGCTTTTATCACCTTTCAAATCGTTAATCGCTTGATTGCATTTCATGTCTTAAGAGCTGAGTTAAAGTTCCTGCACAAGTGAAAAAAGAACAGCTTTCTCTTGAAGTGACCACGGAGGTGTTTTCCAAATCTTAATCCTTTTCAGTAACCTGTTGTCTGCTCTACAAACAAGCTATCAGAATGTATGAGTAAAACCAACACAGGTGAAATGTTTGTTAACCTCCCTGGTTTGAGGGGAGGTGGTTCTCACTGCACACAGAACTTGCGCCTGATGAGTGGGGAATTCAGTGTTCTGTGCTTTGAAGAGGTGAGAGATGTTGAGAGATCCGCCCTGCTTTGTTGACCTCAGCATTGTTCCTTCTTCAGTCAACAGCCTAATCCAGGAATGCCTTTGCCAAGTCACTAGCAGGAAAGTGTGGTGGTCAGGCAGATGGTGATGGTCTGAAGTTCGGTAAGGTAGAACATCTAAGCAACATCTGACTGTTGTCGTCTCAGTTTGCTGAAAAGATGATGTGCGTTTAGGAGGTTCAGACAATATCCTGCATCTGTCCGTGTTGGGAAGCAAGTGTGCCTCCCTGGCTGCAGAACGGGAAGTCAGGGATCTCAGCTCAGTTCATGCTCCTCCTGACATGAGCAACACCATGAATGAGAGAGGCTCAGCGGGAGTCCAGCAGCCAGGTTGAAGTCAAAATGTTGCTCTGCTCATGTTCAAAGCTACCCTAAGTGAGTCCGACAAATGAAAAGGACACCCGTTATGGGCGTGTAGCTCTTGCCAAATCCTGGAAGTGCCAAGCCCTCTGTTTCTGGAGCAAGCTCGTGATGAAGCTAGCGAGAACCCAGCTACAAGGTCGTCCAGCTGGAGCTAAAACGGTATTGTCAGAACAAGCTGCATTCAGGCTGGGATGTGAAGCTGGCACTGCTTCAGTAGCTGTGGTAGGTGATTGCTTTCATGAGGATGGGGTTTTTAGTCCAACCTCCTGGACCTCTCTGCAGGACTTGGCACACTTAGCACCTCTGCACAGGCTGTAGCTACAATGGGCAGAGAGTATGAGTGTGGCTGTCAGGCAGGGTCTCACAAGGGGTACCCTCACCCGTGTGGTCAGCTGCCTGCAGACCATCAGCAGTTGCCTGGGGCTGAATGAGCAGAATGAGGTGAGTGATGCCTGTGGGCAGAGGAAATCCAGATTCACTGCAAGCCCCAGGCTTCCTCTGTGAGGGACAGTTCATGTCCACAGTTGGTCATTGTCCACAGCAGTCATGCTGGAGGACTGCTGGTGTTAAACTTTTCTCTAGTAACGTCCAGCTACCCGGGCACTCAGAGCTTGTCGTATGGTCTGAGAGCTCCAAAAAAAGCTCCAGTCTTTGGTCCATATGTTTGCAATGCAGGACACTTACATGGTTGAGGATAAAGGCTCCTCCGGCAGGAGAGATGTCTGTATGTCTTTGTGGGAGGCAGCTGGGAAAGGGTGAACTCTTCTGGCAGCCGAAAGCCTTCACAGATGTGGTCACCCTGCTATCCCTGCACTGGGGCCGTTTAAAGGGGAAAGACCTGACCTCTAAGACTTTCCAAGAGAGATGACTCCACTCCTCTTTCCTTCTGAGAAGGTGGAATGTACGTTGGGTGGGTGTTGATATGTCCTGTGTTGTTACTGGAAGGTGCTCAGGGTGCTGAGCACAGATGAAGACCCATGTAGGAATTCATATGAGATGTGCGTTACGTGGCACGTGCAGATGCGTGACCAACCGAAGGCTGAGCTGATGGGTTTTGATGTGTGGGTCCTGCTAGCTTTACAAGTGTGGCAATCAGCACTAAACCAGCCGCTATTTCCCAGTGAGTCCGCCTGCTCGTGGGGCAGAGGCTCTGCAAATGCCCTACTCTAGCTCTCCTGAACTTGCTCCAAACTTAGGCACGCAGCCAAATCGTGTATTCCCTGAAAACCCACATCTCCCGCCGGTGCTGCCGGCAGCTTTGCATGCACAGAGCGATTTCCGTCGCCTCGTGGGCGCTATTCCCTCGTGGAAGCGTCTCTCCGGGGAGCCGAAACCTCTGTGGGTGTAGGCAGCGCAGGTATAACTCTGATGAGGTCACCGGGCTCAACCGGTTTTTAATCTTCTGGATATGCACTATACGCTGGTGTTTGCATAGCGCCGGGGATTTTGTTCTTAGACTGTCACACCGGCCAAAGGCAAGAGTCACACACGAGTCTGCCCGGATTATATCAACACGGTTACTTTTGTCAGCTAAATGTGTGCTCGTAGAAGAAACACTAGATCGGTTTGACAAGCCCTCCGACCAGAAAACTGTGTTGACTCGCGCTAATTGCGTTTCCAGCTCCGAATGCTGGCCGTTCCTCTGCCGAGGAACCAGCCTTCAGTGCTCAGCCAGCACTTCCCAGGTCAGGCCATTCGTCCTCTGAAAATACTGGCGCAGCGCTAAGTTTTTGTTTGCCTGAGTGGAGTTTTTTATTTGTTGTTCCAAGACCTTTGGAACTTCCTGGCTGGCCTGGGACATGTTTTGGTTCTTTCATATTTTTTTTGATGTCAATGCTAGGGATTTGGTGGGCTCCTTCATCCGCTCTGACGTGCAGGTTTTCCAGTTAGAGATGTGAGACATGGTTAGGAGATGGTGTTGGGTGTCTTCCCAACTTGCTTCTCAGACACTTTTGTTATAGCTGAGATATAAGTCATTCTTACCTGCAAAGATAAAAAGTAATAGTTACACTTTCTCCATCTTCTCTATCGGGATAATTTCACTGTACTTTTTTAGCATCAAGTATTGAGTTTGCCATTAGGAGTTTTTTTTAATATCTTTTAGCTTGCTTTATAAAAAGTGTTGATTTCCAGCTACTAATTTTTATAGTGGATTTTCTGTTTGTTCCATATTTTATTTATTTTTTAACTTCAGTCTTGAAAATCTTATTTTAAACCAAATAAGCTTCTTTTTAATATAATTTTGCTTTTTTGATGGGGAAGGAGCATCTTTAAACTTCTCCCAATAAACATTGTCACATTTGCTTATATTTAGGTGTTTTCTCTCAGTTATTTTTATGTCTGATTGTTTATAGTTTTGGGGAACTGACCTTCTAGAGATGTTGTGTTGATCCATGATCTGTTTCCTGATCTCCAAAGCAATTGAGAGCTGCAGTTGGTTTTCTTCCAGCTACTGCAGGATTTCCTTGTCCTAGAAAGCTATCTATTATATGTAGGTGTGTTTATTTTTTTTTTAACTATTTTTTTTTTTAGCACCACAAACCCTCCAGCATCTGCCACAAGCCTGAAAATACATCTTTTCTTTTTGTAGATTGCGGGTAGATGCTTCAGGAGCTGCTCCTCTGTTCTGCTGATTCATTTGTCTGTAGCAAACTCCCACCAGACCCAGCCTCTGACCCTCTGAAATGTCAGGGACCCTGCAGCGGGTGTCTTGGCTTTCTGGTGGGCTCTGCTGAGGGAAACGTGCTGTTTGTCGATGAAATGGTTTGAAGGTTCTGGACTCTAGGGGATCCTGGAGCTGCACCCACTTCCCCATTCCCTGGGTTCTCTAATGTGGAAGGGTGACACCCAGCGCGCCCTTGCTCTTCAACAGGGATGGGTGCCTGTGACATCAAATGGGTGACGAATGGTCTTGCTGTTGCTTCTCCACTGTTGGTGGGGAATAATCCGTGACAGCGTTTGCTTTTAGCTTTGTTATTGACTCACTCAACTGGGTGGTGGTGAATTTGCCATACCAAGCTGACTGCCAGCGATGCTCCCTGTGCCATCAACCACGGGAATGTTAACTGCAGCGATTGGGCTGCTCCAGAGAAGCCTGGCTGGGGCTTGGCACAGTGATTGCGTGGGCTCTATGGTTGGTGCAGAGAAGCTGGTGGAAGTGGTCTGTTGTTGTGAGCAGTGGGGGTGCACCCCAGTGCGTTCAGTGGGTTCGGGGAGTGGTGGAGCGGGTCTGCTGGTGGGGATGTGTTAGGCCATCCCTGTGTCCTTCTTTTGCAGCCCACTGTCCCTGTGGCTCTGCAGGCGGGGGCTGGAGTGGGGCCATCAGCTGCAGGAGATGGGAGAAGCAGGAGTGAGCGTGGGTATAACCTGTGAGAAATTAATTTGGGTTAAGGCAAAGCATGAGCTTTAAGTGTAACAGCAGTGTAAAGTGAAGAACAGTCTTAACCTATTATTTCCTAGAAGATGATTTGCACAGTGAGAGACAGAGTACTGGCGCTTTGCTTGGTTCGTGTCACAGCCGCAGAGCACAGCCCCATGGCCAAGCTGATTTGGAGAGGTCTCTGACAGCATCACCTTCAAGTGCTCCAGCTTTGCTGGAGGTTCAGATCAGGTTCCCACCCAGACCCTTGCACATCTCTCCTCCCAGCAGTGCTGTGCTGGGCTCCTCCTGGGCTGCGGGAGCAGCGAGGTGCCCAGAGTGCTGAGGAGGAGGCTCAGAGCTGCCGGTCTGCTCAGAGGGGTGTTTGCGGTCGTGCTGTGGCGCTCCCATGCTGTGCTCTGGGAGCTCGTAAGTGTTTATGGAGTGCAGTAGCTTCAGAAATATTTCTAAATTGGTCCTTCGTACAGCTCCATAGGGGATCCCAAGGGGATTCCATCCCATCAACTGTGTGAGGTCAAAGCCACCAATTTTTGGGTTTGCTTTTTTTTTTTTTTTTGCTATTTTTTTCAGAAAAAACCCCCAACTTCATTACAGTTCTTGTAGACGAGAGTATTTTTAGGAGTGTGGGATATCAAGTGCTGCTTTGTGAAACATGGCAGAACTTGCAGCAGAAATCTCTTCTCCCCTGTCGTGGTTTAACCCCAGCCAGCAACTAAGCACCACACAGCTGTTCATTCCCCCTGGGTGAGATGGGGGAGAGAATTGGAAGAGTAAGAGTGGGAAAACTCGTGGATTGAGATAAAGACAGTTTCACAGGTAAAGCAAAAGCTGCTCACGCAAGCCAAGCAAAGCAAGGAATTCACCCACCACTGCCCATCGCAGGCAGGTGTTCAGCCATCCCCAGGAGATCAGGGCTCCATCATGCAAGTGGTTGCTTGGTAGACAAACCCTTCATTCTGAACGTCCCCCCATTCCTCCTTCCTCCCCCAGCTTTATATTGCTGAGCATGACATCATATGGTCTGGGATATCCCTTGGGTCAGTTGGGGACAGCTGTTCCCTCTGTGTCCCCTCCCAACCTCTTGTGCCCCCCCAGCCTACTCACTGGTGGGGTGGGGTGAGGAGCAGAAAAGGCCTTGACTCTGTGTGAGCTCTGCTCAGCAATAATGAAAACATCCCTGTGTTACCAACACTGTTCCCAGCACAAATCTAAAACGTGGCCCCATACAAGCTAATATGGAAAAAATTAACTCTCACCCAGTCAAAGCCATGCATCCCCCCACTCCCAATTTCAGGACCACCCCAACACAGCACCGTAAGTTGTGGATGTGCGGCTGGGGAAGGGAGTTGAAATACTGTTGGTCACTCAGTAAGCCAGCAGTGCTCGGCGTGTACCAGGGGTTTGATAGCCAGATGGTATGTGGCCAAGTGAGTGATCGTATTATAAATATAGGATTTGAGAGAAGTGATTCGGGTTTCCACTAGAGACAGTAATTCTGGTATTTGTGAACCGAGGAATATTTGTCCTTGCAAAGTGTTGGACAAAAGTTTTGTTTCACGTTGGTGCAGGTCTCTATACAGTTACCCTCAAATTTGTTGAAATGAAAATCCTCTGATTAGGAAGATCTTCATCTTGTATCACACCAGAGAAGCCCCTGCCTGCCCCGGGAGGGCACCCTATGGACCTCACAACAGGAGTTAGCAAGCCAGGTTCAAACCCAGTGCTGAGCTCCCTTTCTCCCTCTCTGAATCCTCCCAACCCCTTTGCAGGCGCCATCCAGATCTCACTGTCCTACCGCTTCTTCTCTGGCCCTGAGTCCCATCTGCAGGCTGCTGAAATACTCCTGCCTGGCTTTTTTAGTGTTGTGCATTTGCACTCCCAATGTATTCATCAGCACGCAGCTTTGGGGCTTCCTTGGGCCAATGGAGAGTCCCCGGCTTGGGGCGGGGAGCAGAGTCACCCCAGCATCAGTGGGAGGGATCAGGCCCGTGCAGTGGGCAAGGGAAGAGGTGACGGGAGCTGTGTTTTGAGGCACACTGATGAGGAGGGAAGGGTTGAGGACAAAGTGGGAGGCACATGGGGCTCCTGCTCATGTCCCCAAGGGAACAGTGAGGCAGGGATGGCAGTGTGATGGCACTTCCTCCGCTGTGCTGTTGTTTCCAAGCCAAACCTAGTGTCATTCTTGGCTTGTTCCTAGGAAAATGGATTATACCATATTCAAAATATTCACTGCTGGATTTAATAATATTGCGAAAATAACTTAAATGTATTTCTTTCAGAACCTTAGGGTATTTCATGGAAATGCTGTCTGTTTATCTGCTGGGGTTGCCAAGCATGTACTCCAAAGCTAACGTTCATGCAAGTCATCGCTCTTTTAAATAGAAGGGGGGAACAATAGCTTGTGTTGGTAGCTTTGGCCCCGTGCTGTCTGAGGACAACGGCTATGCATTGTGCCATTCACTACCTGCAGCTTTTCACCAGTTTCCTGGGTTATATCTCTGCGTTGGCATCGCTAGAGAGGCGACTTGGGGAGCAGAGCCAGGGCTGAGTGGCTGGTTAGCCCTCTTCTACAACTACACCTTTTCCAGGGTAATTTGTCCTTCAGTCTCTGTACCTATAGAGACTGTTCTTCAGTCTCTACACGTGAAAGTCCTCCCTCCTCACCCTTTACTTTGAGATGCTCTAGAACTTTTTGGAAGTTGCATCAGTTGTGGAGGAGCTGGGAAGGCAGTGGAGGCCTCTCGACACTGGTGTGGTGTCTTCTTTACAGAGCCAGCCCAAATTAAAGCAAACCCGAGCCCCTGCAACTGATTCCCCAGCCAAGTGCAGCAGCCCAACCTTACAGCACCTCCAGGCCAAGCCTGCAGCTTTCTGTGTGCTCAAGGAGGTCAGAGTTGAGCTTCAGGAAGAGTCTGGCCAGTGGTGCCATGGGGACACGGGCATGAGGTGCATCAACTTTATCTCAAAAGTAATAAACAGCCTTTCCAATTCCTGGTACAGAGACTAAAAGGATGGCGTGACAGCATAAAATATCCCTGGAAGAGGCTTCCAGCAGCATTTAGAGTAGTCTGGAGTCGTCAAGATTCATACTCCTGTTCTTCTCTTACATCCTCCATCATCCTCTCTCACGCTCCCCTCCCACCTCCCCTCTTCTGTCTCCTGGTGGAGGGCAGGTCATGCTCACACTAACAGTCTCTGTAATATCTGACTGAAAATACATCCGTCTCCTCTGAGGTTTGCACCACTGGCTTATTTACAATGGCCAGTATCATCTCAGCATCTCAATAACCAGCAGCAGTGAAGATGAAGATGAGTTAAGAAGTTATTGTCCTCTGCTTTCCATCACTAGTTCTGCCTGTCCTTTTTTTCTTTCTGTCCTTTCCAAAATTATTGGCACCATCTCTGGACTCTTCCGTGCTCTGCTTTGCAGGCAGAAATGAAGCTAGAATAAAGTATACTCTTCCCTTTTATGTGGAAGTAGATGTTGTCAAGTCAGAGACTGTATCTTGGCTTTTCCAAGAGAAGACTAGGAACGAAAGAAACCTTTTCTACCATACCTAAGATGTGAGTGTTAAGTCAGCTGCAAGCTCTGGCTTTATGTCTTAGGTTTTATGTCTTAAACGGTCTTTCTACTAATGAAAACTGATTAGGCAAAACTAATTGGACTAAGTTGAAAGCTTGCTGACAAAAGCGTTTAAGAGTAGGTGTAGTTGATAGGCACTGAAATGGTCAGGTATTGCAGTGCGGATGGCAAGCTCTGCCTCTCCCGTGCTCATCCCCGGGAGTTTCTGTAGTGAAGGCAGAAGCGTGGTGCGAGGACTTGCAGGAAAAGGTGTGTGCGATGGGAGAAGGCAGGACTTGTTTAGTAGGAGGCTGTCAAACTAATCTCTGCCTTCAAACAGGCAGGCAGTCAGTCCTGCCTGCCGAGCGCTGTCACGGCCAGCAGTTAGAGCAAAGGGGAGCAGCAGCACTCATGGCTCTGTGTTGTTCTAGATAAGACACAAGCTCGCAGCTCCTGCGGGTGATCTGCTTGTGTTACTTGCTGTGAAGCATCTGGGTGCCCAGGGAACAGAGCAGTGCCTTTCAGCACATGCCAGCTGGGCCCTTGCACAGCACCCTGTGTTTTGAGGGTTCGACAAATCCAGCCTGTTGCAAGGTGCCCTCTTTCAGGACGCTTCTCGCCCAGGTTAGGGCTAGACTGAACATCTAGGCATATGCAGTGGTCTTCTGGTCCTTCAGAGATACACCAGCTTTATTCTCATAGGAAAACAGAGAACTTGTTAGTCCATGTACTCCTGTTGCTCCTGACAGATGCTGACCAGCCAGTTCTTAATGACCCAAGACCTTGCTGGGGACTTCAGAGGGCTCTGCTTTCAGGAGGACAGCTGCAGTGAACAAAACAGTCCTGACCTGGAACAGATTAGCATCGAGAGGTGAAGTGATGCTGTCTGCCACCACCTAGCTAAGTCCTTTGAAAAGGCGAGTCAGGACGGAGGAACTGGGAGCTGACTTGAGGGAAGACCTAGGTTTACCATGCAAGGTAATGAGGGAGTAAAACTGGTTTTCCCTGCTAAATTAGGAGAGCAGACTAATTAGCTAATGAGAGAATCCTTCCCAGTGTGGATGTACCATCGGAAACCATTAATTAAATGTCTTGCTAAATCCCAAGGTAGGCAAAGCCCTTGAAATTAGTGTATGAGTGAGAAATAACCTGTGGATGAACACCAGCATCGTGTCCCTTAGCAGACACACAGTCTTCTCTGCCTTCTCTGTGGAGTCTTTAAAATAATACATTTGCTTTGGAATAAATTATACAGATATGGAAACAGCAGTGAGCAAGCAGCAAAAAGGGTTTACAAGGAGCTAGACTGTTTCAGCCTTCCTGTGGCAGCATCTGTTCTTCCGTAGTGGTATTTTGACTGCAGTTCTCTCATTTGTTATTTCTTTTTTGAGACAAATATCTCCCAGGGGAGGCTGGATTTCTTCTGATTGATTTTAGCTTTACAAAACCAGTTGCTGCTGGACTGTTCCCATTGCTTTGATGAACCAGTCTTTCACAGTTTTTTCTTACCTTTGAAGGTGATTGTTTTGCCTATTTGCAACAAATGTGGAAAGATACCCACTTTTCCTCCCATGTGGAATGAAGACAAATGATCAAGCTCTGACACTTTTTTTCCTGGAATGTGATCCTGGTTTGTAATCAACCCTTTTGTTTTTCCTCTCCTCTGTTTTTTAAATGATTTTCAGTTCCTAGCAATCAACAAAACTACGCTATGAAGAGATGGCAAACTGTGATCCCCCTTTTCTAGCTGCTATAGTGTTCATACCGGGTGGGCAGAAGCGTCTCCTGTGAGGGTGCTGCTGAACGGTGTGCCACCACTGCCCTGGCTCCTGCAGAGGTGGCATGGGGGTTCCAGGCCATCACTGATTGATGGCAGATGCTACTCTGTAACGGACGCCCCCACCCAGGAGATTTTACCCTATGGTTCTACGTATATATCTCGCTGGTGAGGTTTGCTTGTGAGGTTTTCATGGTTTGTACTCATGGAAGGTAAAAGCTGGCAGAGAGGTGGCCTTCATGAAGGTAGTTTTGGTGTTGAGGGTGGTTGTGCTGCCAAGTTGTGCACTGTGGTCCTGTGCTTGTGGCCGTATGGCTGTAGGACTTGGGTGATACCTCTGTGTTGTAAGGGTCCTTACCGCAAAGCTGGCGAGCTGTTGGGCCAAGTCCTTAGCCAGGAGCTGTCCTTGGCCGTGGTAAAATCCCCCCCAAACGGGGGTGGAAGGATACAGAACATCAATGATGAGGAACTGCTGAGCAGCCCTTTGTCTGGTTTAACTTTTTGCCATGGACATCCAAGACAAGTTCATTTTGAAATAGAAAGCTGAGCGGTTATTCTGCACCGTGTCACTCAAGAATTTTTTTTGAAGAAGAGACAGAGAAGCAAATTCCTGCAAAGCATTAATTTTGTGCATGTCCTTCCACACACCCTTGCTTCTCGAATTCTGCTGAGACCGCTCTTCTACCAGGGAAACCAGGAAGGGAGGGAAAAGGTGCTGTGTCTGGGCCATCTAAATGCATTTGGTTGCTGACTGCGGGATGAAGATGCTAGCGCGGATGAGCGCCTGGCAGTGTGTTACACTTCTATCTTTGGAAACCCAGCAGCCCTTTTTGTTCTGAAGGGTCTGTTTTAACTCTTGGACTTTCCTCAATGCGGTGTTCTCAGTGTGTGCTGAACTGTCTTTAAAGGAATTGGGTGGGATTTGACTTGGCAGCCTACTAAACACCGTAAGTAACTAGTGGTGCAGCTGCATTTGTTGTGGCATCCTGGCTTCCACGCCGCTCGCAGAGCATAAATGTGTTCCCCTTTGCATTGGAGGAACAGATGGTTTCCTGTGGGTCGTGATCATGAGCTTTGGTGTTTTAATTCTAATAGTACTGCAGGTAGAGCGGGTGCTGGTCCCAGGGCACGTCTGTCCCTGCTGTATCAACGCACTGGTCTTGCAGAGAGGGGACTGTCCTGGCCATGCATGCTGCTGGAGGATGCCCGGGGAGGCTGCCACGCCGGTGCTGTGTGAGGGGTCGGCTGCCCTATGGCCCCTGCTGAAGGCTGGACTGTTGCTGTGCTGGAGCACTGACATATGAGCTGCTACGCTGACGGCGACTGCAGAGCTTGGCACATTGCTGTTGGGAACAAGAGGTGATGTACGCAGTGGGTGTGATGTCTGTATAGGGTATTGAACGCCTGTCCTGCTCTCCTGTTGCCCTGTGCATTCCCAGTAGGGAGTAGATTGGGGAGAAACAGGGTGGATTTAGGAGAGAGAATGACTCTTCATCCTGGGCATCCTAGAGCTCAAAATACTCGAGCATCTCTGCTGTAATGGCAAGATAGATATTTTGCAATCACAGGAAAAAGTTACAGTATAAGAGACTTCTGATTTGGCACCTTTTGTCCTTCTGACTGTGCCGACTTTAAAGCAGGCGAGGTGTCTGCTGGGGTGCCCTTGAAGTGGCACAGGAACAGCAACAGGGGAAACTGGAGTGGAAGTTCCCTGTAAAGTTGGTAAAAGGACAGCCTGAAGCTGAAGTGTCATTCGGTTACAAAAGAGATGAAAGTAGCTTTTGCTTGAATACAGCCCCTTTCTTATACCTCCGCCTGTGATCTTCGTGGCTACGTATTTGTCAAAAATAGCTGTAATTTTCCTGTTGTGGAGAGTGTGAGCGCTTAGAAAGCTTGTGCTGGCTTTCTGGGCAGCTGGGGATAAAACCCAATGCTATTGATATCCTTGCCACCAAACCGGGCACAGCAACTTTTATTCTTATCCTTCACAGTTAGGAAGTAAGACAAAACGTGATTTCTTTAGCTTGGCGACGAGCCGTGGGCTATAACAGGGGCAGCCTTTCCAGGGGGCTGCTGCTGGACCGATACATTTCAGACACAGCACGTGCTGCTTTCCCGCTCCAAGACAAGGAGATTTAGAGTTGTGGTACCTGAAAGAAGCTCTGTTCATATCCATCCCATCATGAGGTTTACTTTATTTCTGTCGGAAATGCCTAGTTTGCATTTTAACAGATGCATCAGGGATAACACTTCTTCCTCTTGAGTACTGCTGGTGGTAGGATGTGAAACCTGTAGATCAGCTGCCTGGGGAGCTAGAGTTTCACCTGCATTGCATTAGTTTCTTTGCCTTATTCTTTCTCCCCCCTTTTAAAATTATTTTGCTTTGAAGTGCTTTTCCAAGCTGTGGAAAGCTACTGACATTCCGACACTCTCATCCTCCACCACAGAGAACACAATTCTTCTGCATTCTTAATCAGCAAGCGTTTTATAATTCATTATTCTAGTAAAACTGAAATTTTCAAACATTCATGGGTTGCTTAAATATATTAACTCTCTGAATTCAGAACATACATGTCTGATAATGCATCAGATCTGTTCCTCCTGCCTCTTGTATTTCCCTTGTCTTCCTCACAGTCACGCTGTATTAATTCTTTCAGTGATTAATGGTGTCTCCCTAGAATTACGTTGGGAGTATCTTGAGAAGTAAAAAGCCAGCTGAAATTCAAAGCAGCACAAGGCAATCTTGACACGGATCTTGAAAGTGATGCAAAATTACACCCAAACAGATCAAGCACCTGTTTCAAAAGCCGCTCTGTCCTTTCCCCTTCCCTCTGAGTAGTAGATGACCTGCATTAAAGCAGTTTAGATGAGCAACGGAGCACAAAGCAGCAAAAACCCAGAAATAGAGCAAGATGAGTCCAAAATGATTTTGTGAAGCAGCTTGGAGTCTTCTAACTTAAGATCTGTGTTCTGAAGCACGGTGCAGAAAAATAACCCTTTGTCCATGTGAGTGGGTTCAGTTGGCCTGTGAAAGGGAAGGGTGACGTGAAGTCTGGGGCTTGGGTTTGCCTTGTGATGAGGACACTGCCTTTTGGGCTCACCTCTACTGCCGTTGCCTCAGTCTTCCCTTTCCTGTGATGCTCCCTTGGAAGTTGGCCAAGACAGTTTCAGTCGTCATCTTTTTCCTTAATCTCTGAACATCTCCATGCATGATCACTCCTGTAATTATAACCACATTGGAACCAAGAGCGTGGTACCTAGTAATCACTGTATTAATTAATATTTATTTGTTGATATGACTTTCATTCTCTTTCACTTACGTTAAAAACTGGATTTTGATTTGCCATTGTTCAAAGTCAAGGATGTAGCGTGCATTTAAAAAAACACACACACAAACCCAACCCTTTTTCTGTTTGGGGGGAAAAAAGAATCCCAACCACAACTCGTGTTCAAGACTTCCCAAGTATTTAAGCAAAAGTACTAATTGTCTTTAAGGAGTTTGTGGAATTTTAACTGACAACTACACAACCTCGTCAGATAGTCATGGAAAGGAAAGACCTGGTGTGCATCTCCAATTTGTAGTCCTGCTCTGGGACATCTGGGCAGGTTTAAGTGGCTGGGAAGGTGTAACGCGAGTGACTTTGCACTGCGTCCTTCCCCTGCCCCTTTGCTTGGCCTGTGCTGTGGGCAGGGTCTGTGCCTGGCCTGCCAGAACAGAGCCCGCGTGCTCAGTGCCAGTATTATCTGCCTGGGCACTCAGACACCGACACAGGGGACTCGTGTGCTTTGCCATCTTACCAAAATTTGCAATTTCTACTAAAAAAAAAAAAAAAAAATTATCAGTGACTCTGGCAGCCCCGCGATTTGTATGAGCAGCTTCCTTAAAGGCTAAACGGACCAGACAGGAATGCATCTTTTACCCCATTCTGACGGACTGGAGATGAGTCCTCAACTTGTGCTGGCAGAGGCAGCCAACCAAGATGTTTGAGCTGAACAGGGGGCGTTTTGCATGCTAATTGATAGCCAGATGTTTTCTTGAAATGTGCTGGTTAAAGAAAAATAATTATTGCATCCGTAGGATGCCATTACATCATCCTAGCTCATGGCTTTATCCAATTCAACTTTTGATTTAGATTCTAATTTTTCACACCATTCAGAAAACTTCCCTGAACAAGGAGCAGGAAAGACTATGGGAAGCTGAACGCTTGCTGGCACTAGTGGCCCGGTCCTCTACAATCTTATTCCTCATCTAATTAGCAAAGAAAGATAACGAGAGGGTAACATTTTGTCTAAACTCATAGATGCAACCCACTCCCTTACGGGCTTGCTCAGAGCAGGTTGTAAATCAGGCAAAGCCTCTTAACTTAAAAGTGGCTTCATCTGCTCTGAGCAGATAAAAGGAGTATAATAGGGAGCAGGTATTACTCATGCCAACTTTACACATACTTGGCTCTGATGCTCCTTTTAGGAATGTTTCCTTCTGCAAAGAGCCAAATAAGAACTGTCATCTTGCAAACGACTGCTTAAGAAACTGCAACATGAAAATACTCGGAAAGCGACCAGCAGCTGGCCCTTATAAAGGGCTGTAGCAACTGTGGAGAACAAAACAACTGGACTTGGTTCCTGGGGATATCGTTAAAAATTCAAACGTCTAGTAACCCAAGAGGAGCTGGTTGTACAGCTCTGTACATCGTCGACAGTGTAGTCTGGTTTTGCTCAGCATCCAATACCTTCAAGCCAAAACTTTGGGAGAGTTGCAGTAAGAAAAGTACATTTTAATTACACAGCGAGGAAGTACTGCAGGTTAATCGGCAAGGCTGGTGGTATTTTATTACCACCACCAGAGGGGAAGCCTGATTCTAATTTATGTGCAGAAATTTCACAGTTTGGCAGTGCTGTCTGGCAGACTTTCTCTTGATTTTCAAATGACTGGATATTAGGACCGGTTCGAGTAGAAAGCTTTATTTGAATGTGAACTTCAGCTAGAGGTTAACGGTGAACTTTCTTGAGATCCTAATGCATACACGTAAATGTGAAGAACTTAGAAGAAACCCGAGTTACTGATCAATGTAGTTAGTGTTTGAATTCACGTATCTGTTCTAAATAGAACTTTTCCAAAAGCTTCTGTCTAAATTTAAATGGACTGTTTATAGCAACCAGCCAGCAATACAATATGCTGAGCAAAATGTGCTGAGCATATGAAACAAACAGGGTTATTAAGCCATGAATAAATCATTGGTTCAAATCAACTTGCACTAATGATAGTGCCCATTTAAAGAAAATGTACCATGTAATTCAAAGTGTTTCAGAATTAATAATAATAATTACATTCTTAATCACCAGGAGGCAATGTTTCTTTCCCTTGCAGCTGAGGAAACCTTAGTAATGCAGGATTTATACTTCTCTAGATGGAAGCCTCTAACTTCTCCATAGCAATCGTATCAGATACGTGCCATTGTGTGGGATTATTCCCCTCTGCTGAACGGGGAAGGTCCAAGAAAGATTACAAATCTGGCCTTGTATGTGGCTTTAGGAAGAGAATGGCTTTGACTCTTAATTTCTCTTCTGTGGGGAATTGCCATGTCCTGATTTGGGTTTTGGTGTTTGGAATTGGAACTAAAAGTCTTCCCTGCAGCCTGAGGGAGGTTGATTCCAGCTTGTCAAAACACTGTTTTTAAATGTGCATATCAGGTAAAATTGAATATTTGCATACAGGTAAGTTGAGATGAAGTAAGCTGAAGCACCCTTACCTATCAAGCTTATTCATTTCGTCATTTGCTACCAAAAATTCTGTCCAAATACCATCTTCCCATGAAGCTTTTGGATTTTGGTGCAGCAGAGTTTCCTGTACTTGATGGAGAACATTGCCTTTGAAAACACGTGTTCCCATCAACTCTGCACACTTGGAAAGAGGACGTGGCCTCTGGGTATTCAGCCCCCAGCTCTGCCTGTGGGGCCGTAGCTCCTCCAGCCCATAGGTAGCCATGCCTCGGGGATGCAAAGCTCATCCATGGAGGAGCAGCCAGCTGAGATTTGGCAGGATACACCGAGGTGACCTTTCTTTCCTTGTGTAGTGTTTTGTACAGTGAATCATTCTATAAATTGTGGAGGCTTTACTTTAGACACGAAGTACATCTCATCTCGGTAACCAGGTCATCTTCAAGTACGGGTAGCTTCTTCCACCAGCTGTGCTCTTTGTCGCCTGTGGGTGCCTCGAGCCTGCTGTAGCTCTCACCCGGACAGCGTGGTTATGGCTTTATTGGAGAGCACTGAGCTACCTGGGAAGTTAGGCTTAGATGATGCAGGCTTATCTTGGAGGAGACTCGTAAAGATCTGTCAGATTTGCAAGATCTGACACATTCACAGATGTGTTTTCTGTGAACACATCCTAAATCTTTTCTGGCCGCCGTTCAAGCATGGGCTCTTATAGCATCAGCTCGTGCCAGGCACAGCATCTTCCCTCCCTGCCCAGCCTCGGGCACAGCTTTCTGGCATATTATCTTCTCCAGAGAGATACCTTAACTGAAAGCTCTGTGCGTCAACTCTGTTCTGAGATTGTCTTATGGATTCACTGTAGTAGTGTTTAAAAATGTACTCTCTTATTAGCTGCTATGTTTTATTAACATTATATATGACTCTGGTGTGCCTGGCCGTGTGTCAGGGAGGAGTGCTCCCTTAAAGCACATTATCTCCCTGTTGCCCAATATATGTCTCCTCGAACTTTTCTGTTCAGAAGGAGGCAGCTCCTTCTGGCAGCTGTTGGCAATGGGGCACAGGACCAGATGACCCTTAGCTCTGCTTTGATGAGGCTGTTCTCATCCTGAGAGTGTTCATCAACACTTTGGTCTCCATGAAGTATGAGAAAGTGTTACCTTAACTGACCTCTGTGGAGTAATACAATGTGGTAAATATTGATCTTATTTACCTGGCTTTCTGAACACTTTTTGTTTCTAGTGGCACTCAGAAAGTCCAAGACATTTTTTTATATAGAGAACTGAAAAGGCAGGGAACTGAAGCAAAAGAAAAACAATCAAAACATAAACTTTCTACTGCTTGTCCAAGACACGGTGTGACCCCTTGCCTTGGTGCTCTGTGTGATTTCTGGGGATCCCTGTTATTTATTATATTGGAAATAACTATTTGAATTCATCCATTGTAGATGTATATTGTTCCCGATCAAGAGGGAGAATTTAAAGTTACTTTATGAGCAAGTACTTTCTGCAGGTTTTTTTTTTTTGGTGGTTCGTTTGTTTGGTTTTTTGTTTTTTTCTTTTTTGTGGTGCTTGATGCTTTTTATCTTCCTAAAACTTGAAAAGAGGATGGTTCATGCCTTGGGGTGCGATAAGGTGGAGTCTGAAGGATAGAAAACCAGCAACAACAACTTACAGCGTTGCCTACAAACCCCTGTTAAATACATCATTCAAAACCATTTTTTAAAGAGATGTTCTTGACGATGTTGCCACAGAAGCAGTGAGAGCTTTCACACTCACTTCAGTACACCAGGATCAGCCCTGCTGGGAATGTCCCAAGTAGCTAAAAAAGGTGAAAGAAGGGATTTACCCTTGAGATTTGTCAGTACTGAGGAGGAAGGTACCAAGTGGGTGGGTTTGCCGATAGCAATATCAGATGTGCCACCACACTTGTTTTTCCTTGTCCTTTGATGAAAAAAATAGAAGAAAGCACCAAGGGCGTGAGAAAGAAATGAGAAGAGAGGAATAATAAGGACATGAAGGATTGCAATGGGACTGATGTTTGCAAAGGTTTCCCTGCTTTTCCTAGTGAGAAGCAGTAGTCCAATTCTACTCTCTTTAAGAGAAGGATCATTTATGCTCTCAGCATGGATGCTATTTCCAGTTTTCCACATCCTCTCAGTGCCTCAGCTATCTCTTGTGAAGATGAAGTGTGTTTGTTGTTTATTTTTGGTTTTTTTCCCAGATGAGGTTGTGGTGTCCTCCATTAAGGGCTCTGTGACTGTGTATCTCTTGGAAATGAGTGAAGATAGGTAATAATTCACACGGTGTTGTGTGCCAGAGTCGAAAGGTGTGTTATTATCCAAAGGACTGCACACCCCGTGAGCGACAGAGTTGAAGGCATATGTGGCTTCTAACCTGGACTTTTCAGAATTTAGCAACAGTAGATACTCTGCTTTGCCCTGTATTAGGGATTGGAAGAGTTCTGGGATGATTTGTGATGAACATTAATCATACTTATAAGCATGTCATTTTCTGTGTCCTCTCAACATTTGCATGACTGTTGCAGCAGCTGCAAATATTGATGAAAACACAAGACCACATCCATGGAAGGAAATCTGTAAATGATCAGAAGACTTTGATGCACACTGAGGAAGAGCTTTCCTTCCCTGGAATATAAATAGTGTCAGCAGAGCCGTTCCTTCCCAACACATTTTCACTTCTCTTCGAAATACAGATAAGAGCCAACTTTGCCTTCTTTACAACAAAACCCTGTACGTGGATAATACAGTCCCACTACATCCCAGTATCATCTTTTTAAACCATTTGCTCATTGCAGGAGAATGTATAAGCGAGGGAGGGTGAGTAGAGAAGAAAAGTCTACTCTCATAGCCTGAAGCTAGTGGGTGTGTGGTATGGACACATCACCCATGAACGTGTTGTCGGATGCATCGTGGTGAGATAAGGCACAGAACATCTTTCTCATTGTGTGCCCAAAGGGGCTGGACCTGCCACTTCCAAGGCACAGCAAACTTGGGTTTGTTTTCAGAAGGCTTGTTCCCACGCTGTCTCTAGCCTGCTGCCCTGGCTCAGGGCTGCGTGTTGTGCACAGAGCATTTTAATTTCCAGCTTTGCCTATGGGGAAATGAAGTAGCATATGCTTTAAGACCTGCTACTTCTCCTTGAAGAGGTCACACTGATTCAGTGAGAACTGGCTTTGGCTTCCAGTGACACAGAAATCTGAGGGGAGAACATCTGTGAATCCTCACTTAGACGGATCATGTGAAACATAGATGTGTCATTGCCTTGATGTCCACAGGGGCAGGGCTGAGCCTTCTCCTTCTGCTGGCATGGGTCTTGCACTGTTCCTTGAAAGTGTCAAAAGTGAAAAGCAAGCTGCACTTTCTGGGTCCCTGGAGGGAGTGTGCAGTACTCTGACCCCCTGACTTCCCCAGCCTTCCCTCCATCTTTGTTCCCTTTCTCACACCCTGTCTCCTGGTTTTGCTCTTCCTTCATCCCAATCCTATAAGCAAACAATGGGGAGAGAAATGGGAAGGGGTACCCTTTTCCTTCTTACAGCTCAGCAAGCTGGAGCCATCCCAGGAAGGCAGGAGCGCTGTGCTCCTGCTGTCACATCCATCACAGCATGGATTTGAGGGTGGCTTCTGACTTCAAAATGAACTAGCAGCAGTTGCAAGCATCGTCCCTCACATCCTGCTCTTGCTCCTGATTTTTCTCTATTCATCGAGTGCAACCTCATGTTAGAGAGGGAACTGACCTGCTGGCTCCGCAGCAGGAAGGCAGTACAGTAGGAGGGGACGCTTTACTCCTCGGCTCCTGCGGCTTTCATCTGTGATGCCAGCCTTTGCGGTCACATCTGTGAGTACTGCAAGAGAGCAGGAAATCCACTCAGACAGTTGTATTGCTGGAGGTGCATAGTACATCCTAGCTGTAGCGTTTTCCTCAGGCTTTTTCTCACTTAAAACCCTTATGTCGTCTTCTAGCTATTCTTGAAAGTGTTTCTTCCCGCCCTACTTCATCTCTCCAAAATGAAAAAGTTGAAAGTCAACATTAAGGGTTTTACAGATAACTCCTTATTTTTACTATTTCCTGCAGGCAGAGCTCAAAGTTCGAGAGGAAAGATGCACCAAACTGCAGTTCTGCCTGAGAGGGCTTCCTTCTTGACGGAGCATTCTAGCTCCAGCCAATTCTTCAGCCAAATTTTCTTTCTCAGCCTTCATTTCAAAATATGGCCAGTCCATACTAGAAGAAAATAGAGCCTTTGGTTCTTACTCTTAGGTTTTCTTCTGTTGGCTTCCAAGCCCATGAGGCTTCTGCAATGTTGAGATGCAGGTGTTTATGTGTTTCCTTCTAGGGAGTGGGCAATGGCAGGACTGCACGTCCTCAAAAGGGTGCGAGGTGGTAATGTTTTAGAGTAGAAACCCTTGTGGTGAAAAGTGAAGTCATCCATTTCCTACAGCAGTTTTGCAAAAAGCAATTCTTTTGCGTTACGAGGAAGAATAAAATAGAGGTTTTCACATCTTCAGAAAAGAAGGTTTCTGTGTAAAACTTCATTGGAAAAAATAAAAACCACTTCAGTGTTATCAAGAAAGTAAAAGAGCTTGAAATCACAGTGAAATATTGAGCTCCCATTTTGTTCATTCAGAAATTTCTCCTGGATTGATGCACTGGAAGTTACATTTTCTGAAGTACTAAAGAACAAATTGTGTTGGAGCAGGAGCCAAATGCTCTTATTCCAAACAAAAGGTGGTTTGTACAACCTGTGTACTGGAGTGTGCTGAGCAGCCAGGAAGCGTGGGAGAAAAGAGCAGCAAGACTCCAGATATGACACTTTGCCAATCCTCCCTTTCTCAGTTTTTTTTAAATTACAAAGTTTCTCTTATTTCTTGGATGGAATAACACAGATCCAGATCCAACGAGCAGTCTGCCTCCAGTGGCCTGAGAAATTGTCCTTAATTTTCTGGAATAGGTTAATTTCATTTAGGTAAGGAAGGCAAAAAGAACAGGCTTTTGGGGCACTGCCAAGTCAGAAGATTAAGTCAGCATCAAATCCATTAGTGAACCTATTTATCTATGTTGGCTAACACCATTTCACCCTCTTTGTCTTGCCTGGTTTTTTCCCTTGGTTGGCAATTTAGGTAATCCACAATCTTGCTGCTGTATTGTAGGATTACATGGTGGTTGCCTTGCTTAAAACTAGGTTTACTGCCCTCTTAATGTTTTTTCAGCGGATTTAGGTTTTTTTTTTTTTCATGGCAACTTTTTCTTCTTCTGCAAATGTACTATTTCCTTGAAAACTCATGGGACTTGATTTCTGGGAATACTCGATCCTAATCATAGGCTACTGCAGAACATGCCTGCAACAAGGAATCTGTCTTTATTAGTTTCCCATGTATATGTGTCCATTTTTATTCAGTGTCAGCTTTGAGCTTCCTTTCAGGAGAGCTGTTCCTGGTCTCAGCAGAGGGCCTGCTTGTAGCTGTCTCGCCAGTCTTTGTTTTCCTCATTTTAGTTTCCTGCTGATCGGAGCCTCATGGACAGAGGTTCTGGTATCAACTGAAGTCTGATCTCTGACAGAGACTTTTTCCACCATCAGACTTTTTATAGCATGTCTGACTTTTGTGGATTCCTTGCGAATTTCCTGGTATTGGATTTTGCAAGTTCTACCAAGAAACAGGTATGTCGACCATTACCCCAGCTGTTGTTAGTCTTGCTGAAGCAGTCAGGACTTCAGGGAAAAGTCTTGGTTTAGAGGATAATTCTGCTAACAACTCCCTGCCCACCTAGTCTGACTTGAAGTCAGCAGCAACTTCTCCACTGTATTGTCATGTTACCTCTAATTTTCTCAGTCTTCAGCATTATTCATACAGAAGATGAGTTAAATGTTGAGCATCAAAATGAAGGCAGTTTTCCCACAGGCTGGTTCTGCATTGGGTGAGCATGAACTCGACTGAAACTTGTCCCAGTCTGTGGTTTTGTAACAACTGAATTACCCCATTTCCTGGAAAACTTGAGGTCACCCTATACCTTTTTTAATGAGTGCAATCACTCACAATGCCCCTGCTCGGCTGGGGACCAGTTTCCGTTGGGTAGAATCTCTTGGGTTTTTTTTCAAATGAGTCATCAAATCTTCTATAAAATGTGAATGAAGTTGACCTTCAGAAACAAAAATCAATGGGGAAAGGCAGGCAGTGTGATCAGAAACACTTCGTTGCTCCAGGATACTGGGGTGAAAAATGGAGGTGAGCTGCACTGATATTCTGAGGTTCATACCTAGGAGAGAAGAGTTTATTCATGTCCAGCTGTTGTTGGTAAGTCCTTTTGCTGTGAAAGCCATCTTCATGTGTTGGGAATATTTGTAATTTTATGTTTTATATAGTAATGATGTAGCAGCAACTTCATGTCTATCTCAACACAGAGCCTTTTGGGGGACAGTCAGGGTGGTTGTGTGGGGGTTCAGGGTGGTTTCGCATCTTGAGCCTGTGAGAACAGCTTGTTGGTGTCTGGAGTCTCCAAGACATGCATCTTTGTTCTTGATATTTCCCTGTCTCCAGAGGAGGAAGGCAACAGCCCTGTTTTATGTGATTCTGTGATTACCAGAATTGACTTGCTGGAAGCTGACATTGTTCTAAATGCTGCCATTATCCCAAAGCAGCCTCTGCATATGCTTCAGCCCATGCCTGTCCTTCTCTTTTCTCTGAGAAACTTGCAGCACTTACCATAACAATGATTCACAGTGCCCTGTCTTCCATAATTACCAGACCACCTGAGGATTGTGCAGAAAGTGCTGCTAAAGAAACCCAAATGATACAGTGGATTAAAGAGGATGGATGTGCTCCTGTCAAAGAACGCTCCAAGTCCATAGTGCAGCTGTAGCTGTTCCTGTTGCAAAAGCTTTTTTGCAGACCTGCCTTCAGTAGGTACCACTTCCACGGAGCCACATCGCTCTTGAATCTCTGCCACGTGAGCTTAAACGTCCCCACGCTGGGCCCAGGGAGCAGGGTCCTGCAGTGTGTTGTGCGTGTCTATCGGGAGGCGTTGGGGACATTTTGTTCTTTTGATGAATAATATTTCATTGCTTTTTGCTCTCAGTGCTTCCACGTCCTTTCACGTTCCTTTCTTGAGCAGATGTTGCAGTCATATAGTAACGCACGGTACGGTAGTTTTAGCTGCTTCAGTCTGTTACGTAGTGCTGTTGTTACGGCCGGGGTTACAAAGCCATGCTGTTGTACATAGACAGCAAAGCTCTTTCTCCTGGCACGTGAGCAAGTGTTTAGTTCTGAGATGCCGAGAGGTATGTGTGAGCTTTTTGTTAAGTGAGACGCACTGGGAGACATGCAAGCAGCAGGAGCCTGAAGGGAAAACCAAAGCTGGACCTCAGTTCCTGAGGCCATGGTCTCTGGGAACAAGGAATTAGCTTTGGGCTCCAGTTACAAAGAGGGAATTGTCTGCAGGCTGTGTGTGACCACCTCTGCTTCAAAACAGGCGTGAATTAAACAAGCAACGCTCACAGCTTACCCATGAACCGCATCACTGCTTTCTCAGATGCTGACCTGCGAGGCCATAGGCAGAAGGGCAGTATTGTGTTGGTTCTCACGCAGTGTGATTTACAATGGACCTTTCCGATTATTCCGTAGGAATCAGCTGGAGAGGTTTCTCTTTTCAGGCACTTTGCAAACTGTCACAGGCTGCAAGCATGGAAGTGTTGACAGTCCAATAATGGACCATGAACATATTTGATTTCATCCAGCTTAGAGCACGAAAGATTTCCAAGTCAAGCGGAAGCTGTGGGATAACTGCTGGATGCAGCAGTCCAAGTTAGGAATAAGTCAAAGGCTCTTCTGATTCAGACCGCAACTGTTGTGAATCCCCAGTGATGTTTGTTCACCCAGCTAGCTCCGTCCTCTTCCAGGGCCAGCAGCTCCAGTCACAGCACCTCTAGCAGCAAAACGTGCTTCTGGTACCATGTAGGGGTAACAAGTCCATCTAGTTGTGCGGGAAGCGTGTTGCCTACTGAATTGACAGTTGCATGTGCTGCAGTTCAGCATTTCTCATCTAAAACCCTCCCAGTTTGGGGGATTGAGGGAATTCTGAGCCAGGTTAATAGGGCTGTGCTTCTGCCAGTTTTATCCTGCTGCTTTTGGTTGTTCTTGCATTTCACAGGCTCCGGAGGCTGCTCTGCACAGGGCTGTTCCAAATGAAGTGTTCAGTTTGGGAGAACTGCCTGAGAGCCAAAAGATGAGCACATCAGAAATATTTTAATTTCTATTTCTGTTCTGCCTTCCACTGAACTACATCCTTGTACTATTAAACATCAGTGAATGCAAGGAAGGTGGATCTTCCGCTGGCAGAGCAGGAAGCCGAGACATGCCAGGGCAGTGGTTTGCTCAAGATTACATGGCAATTCACTGGGAAGGTCCTTGCTGGAAACAAGAATGGATCTCTTGTTTGTCCTTACAGTCAGCAGTCCAATGTGAGACTAGCTCTGAGTAAATGCAGAATTACGCCATGCCATCAGCTCCTGCCCTCTAAGGAAACACAGAACAAAACCTGTCAGCACTGCACCTTCACACCGTGGGATAATCTGGGGCTGGCTGGCTGGTTATGTACTTAATTTGTTTGGTTTTCAATGTTTATCTTGGGGCTGATTGAAGGAGGATCATCCCGTCCCCTCTGGAAATCACCATCCTTCAGGCAAAATGTATAGCTTGGCTTGCAGGATGCTTTTCAGTCCCAAGCACTTCTCGGTGGTTATTGCGATACCTCTAAAAACCAACTTCAGGTGTGAGTGGTGTAAGGCTTGTGCACCTCCTGATCCCTCCTGGCAATCCAGCAGCCTTCGTGAGCGAAACCGGTGCCTGGGGGTGTAGAGAACTTGAGAGTGCTGCTACCTGGGGACAGGCATGGCCTCGACTTACCTGGGAAGATGGAAACGTGGTCTGGTGCAGGATGGCATTTGTATTGATGCTACAGCCCCATCAGCATCCTCCATGTGAACGCTTGCATATTTTTAAGGAATATTGAAACACCAAGTGAGTAACATAAAATTCAGTCTGGTGAGATTTACTACTTTAATACTGGAGTGTTCCAGCTGATACGAGATTAACATATTCATAGGGTTTTAGGAATCGCTTGTGTATTAACAGTTACCTTTTAAACTGAAATCTTTGCACGGGTCTTGTGTCACTTCTGCGTTAATGACTCAGCCTGTCTTTATAAGAGAGTGGATTTCTTTACATGGTATTTTGAGAATAAATATGAAAGAGGGAAAATGGCCCTTAATTTTAACAAGTCCCCATTTGGTTTAACAGCTGCTGTGAGTTCTGTCTTGTCTTTTCTTCTGTATTTGCCACTTTGGCAGTGTGTTTCTGGCTGACAGAATCTTACAGATTTCTAATGAAATGCAACACTTTTTTCTTTTCCTCACAGCTGTTATTTGTCATTTGATAAAAATCTGCCTCGTTAGAGTTTTATTCCTGAATAAATGATAAAAGGACAGTTAGTATCAGAAGGCAGTGCTGGAATGAGAGCTTCCGCTTTGTTGCTACCGTGGAAGAACCATCGCTCTCCTTCAAAAGGATGTGGTATGTAGCTGGGTTTGGGGAAGGCTTTTAACTCCTGGGGGAACCAAAGCTGGACTCTGCCCCTGTTCTGCCCTTCACTGATTAACTAACCCTTGCCGTAATTAGCAGTTAAACTCCACGCCCTGGGCTCCTGGTGCTGCGATGCTGGCTTCGGGCAATCCCTCTGGGTTTGTTTTTCATTGTGGTGCAGTCCACGCGGTGTGTTTCTCCACTGTGCTCCCAAATGAAGGCTGTGACATCTGCTGAGTTAGCAGACTTGGGCCCATGCTCCATGGGGTGCATCTTCCCCACCCTAGAGCTGGGGAGATGGGACAGCCAGAGCTGGGTGACGTGATAGCCCGGGCACGGTGTGCCCCTGGGGAGGTTCATGGGTGGTTCGAACCGAAGAGTTTGCTGCAAGAGCTGGTCTCTGTTGAAGCTGCAAATCTTGGTTCCTTCTAGCTCTGACATTACAAATAGCTCCCTGGATTCTGTAGAATATATACGGATACTTGACTGAGCTCTTTGAGTCTGATAAAAACTTCACGTGGTTGTGCAAGAGCGGTCCTGCCAGATTGAAGATGACCTCCTTGCTCTCGCAGGTGTTTCTTGAGTTGCCTAAATGAACGTACGACCCATGTTGGTGCGTTCAGATGCCTGCTAGGGAAATGCACACCATACGATGCGGTGGTGCCAGCTCTGCTCAGAAAGCAGAGCGCATTTGCTGGACTCCGCTCAGTTTCTCATTAATGCGCAAAACTCTCATCCGTTTCCGGCAATGCGCCAAGCAAATTTTTGGACAGAATTTCTGCAAAGCTCTTTGTAGCGCACGCTAAGCCTGCCTTAGATCTCCCTGTCCTGTCTGTTTCTAACGGCTTGCTTTTGGGGCTCGCTGTGAAGAAGAAGGTGGGCAACGTGCCGTGAGTTTTTGTTGCCGGCCTTGATACGCCTGTGTTACACTCTAGAAATTCTCGTCCTTTCTAACCCTGTCAAATCAACCCCTTCTCAGGAAGATATTTTTAATGATATGGGATATTGCAAATACTCTTAAGATTTCATGATGAATGTATGAGATTGGTGTTTGTTTGCAATTGGACACAAGGACTTCTCACTAGAAGCCTGTATAAAGCCCGTGCTTCATTTTGTCCTTAAATCTGTTACTCTGGAGTTTGTCGATAAGCAAAAATACTTCATTGGGGACAGATAACAATATGAGATTTCAGCAATGAACTGAAAAATATCAGTGAATCCTACTAAGGAGAGAAAATGGAGGGTAGCAAGTGGCTCTGAAGGGACTGGGAGGCATGAAGGAATATCTTACGCTTAATGAATGACAGCTCTGAAGAATGTGTTAGATAGTCTAGGAGTGTAGAAAAGGGCCTTTCAGAAATTGCATGGGGTGAGTGAGAGCTTTTCTTTTAGAAATTTAGGAATCTTGACCATTCTCTTGTCTTTGGAGAGGATGGCAAGTGAAAGTGTGTCCTCTAAAAGTGATTCCAGCGCTTTAGGAGCAAAGGGCAGCGTGAAGAGCCGTTGCTCTTCCTCTGTTTTGCTTCTGCCTGGGGGAAGGTCTCATGATGATTTAAGGTGCTGTTGAATTATTCCTTTGTTTCTGAGCTTGCTCAACCAGCACGTCTAAAATTTTTTTTTTTTTGGTGGCAAGCAGGGTGGAAGGCAGCTTGTATTTGAGTAAGGGCAATGTTCATCTAGAAATGCTCCTTCTTGTCTTTCTTGACAATTCTTGTCAGAGGAGATGCTGTATCTGAGGTGGATGGTCTACCAAACTTCCAAGGTTCCTTCCAGCTCTGTTGTCACTGATGGGTCTCATAGTCATACCCTTGGCCATACAAAAACTGAAGGGGGGAGCAGAGTCTCCCATACCAACCACTAACTGGTTTAAAAGGTCCACTCGGGGTTAGCATTTACAGGGTTGCATGCAGCACTCTCTAAAGCCTCCCTGGCTCGTAATGGGAGTCATAAGGCTCAAGTTTCACATCACCACTTTGAAGTATCCTAGTATGGATGTTAAAGAGTTTCAGAGAGAAGAAATCCGTGATTTATTTCTTGCTGAGAAAAGTTCAATAGAGACAAAAAGGGAAAGGGAAAGTGGGGGAGAAGTTTAAAGGGACAGTAAAAGCACCATCGCTTGATGGTGATTATACAATTCTAGAAGTAGGTCTGCCCTTATCACTGCAGATGAGAAAATAGGACTTGGGGTGTTTCAGGATTAGGCAATTGAGCTAAGTGCTGCAGAGTTTCTTTGGCTTCTGTGGATGGCCTTTTTTTTTCAGCATCTTTTATTCTTTCTGGTGTGTTTTGCTGAGGGCAAACTGTTGTTTGTGTAAGACCAGAAGCCAGCGATGCTCTTGTATGGGAAGCTGTCACTGGCAGACGTGTCTGCCAGCCTCGTCAGTTATGATCTGCAAGTGCAAGGGCAGTGTTAGCTTTATGGTTGGACTCGATGCTCTTAAGGGTCTTTTCCAACCTAAACAATTCTATGATTCCGTCTCCCTTTAAATGTGTGTATTGCTGCCTACAAATATGGCTACTTACTTCAAGAAGCTCCCCGGTAATTTAGGTGTCATAATCCCATGAAATCTTATTCTCCTTCGAGCCAGTTGGATGTTAGCCACCGTTAGACTCCCTGCTGAGATCCGTGTTAGAGCAGCCCCATTTGAACCATTTGTTCACACAGGCTTGTGTCAGAACATGTTTGCTCTGAACGTCATTGCAAAAAAGTCTTTTCTCTTTTAATATACTCGCACATTGTACCTCAAAGATGATTAAGTTTCATAAGTCACGAGGAGAAAAACAGAAGCAGATGCCTTCCAGCAATACGTTTGGGACTCCCTAGTCCAATTTTCTCATCATTTTCTCATCGATCATTTCTTGTTGCCCATCCTGTACCCAGCCCTGGCATGAGTCCTCTAAACCCTGCAGAATATTTGGAGTAAAGGTTTTGCTGATGTTCTGGGAAACACTGTTTTTTGGACTTATTTCTGAAAAATGGAAAAGGTCCTTTAGGGCATGTGTTGTTTTTTGAAGTAATTTTTTCTATTATTATTATTATTCTCATTGAATCAACTTTAACTGCTTGCATTGGACTTTTGCTGATGTGATTCTATCAGAGTCCCTGATGTGTTCCCAGGTGAAAGTAACTCTCCATTTCCAATAGGATTAAAAAATAGTTGTGAATGAACTGAGAGTTCCAAAATAGATTTTCTTCTACTTTCTAGTCTCCTACTTAGATACACTGCTTCTCTCACCGTTCACATAGTCTTGATGAAGCCACCAAACCTTGGCTCTCTCTCTTTCCCCACCTGTAATGTAAGGAATATTACTTCTCTTCCTAACAGACTGTGAAGACTGGATGAACAGTAGTTCAGGTAGCTCAATCTTTTTCCTTGCCATGGGGCTCTGTGCTGGGTTTGGAGGACTGACTGTGCACAGGAATTCAAGCAGCTCCCTGCAATATGCTGTTTTCCTGCCACTGCATGTGCGTACTGAGGCAGTACCTGCTTCATTGCCAGGTCCAATGTGAGGGCACAGGAGAAAAAAAATGGGGGCTGGAAGGAATTCCGTGGACTAAATCTACCCCATGTTTGTTTTGTATAACCTGCTTTTGTAACATTGGGAATGAAATGTTTGAAAAAATACGGTAAGGTCAGGTCATCAGAAGAAAAGCCAATCAATTGCAGTGCAGTGCTGTAAGGCATACCAGGACCATGCTGTAGCCTTCAACGAGGCTATCGCCTTGGAGATAAATGGAATCCCAATTATGTTTCTTTTTCCTAACTCTAGTGGCAACTGTTGTGCAGAAGCAGAATAAACATCCTACTCTGATTATCACCCTGTTAACTGCTCTAACCTCGACTGAGTTCCATACTTAACTAGCTGACCCTTCGTTTCCAGTGCTGAAAAGATGAGCAGAAAGGAGCTGTTTTGTTACAGTGGTTGGTGAAAAGGGCATTTATGAGAAATCTGGTGTGTGCTCAGCACATCTCCATCGACACCAGGGTGTGCTGGCCCCTGGCCACAAGTCATGGTCAGCGAGGTCTTTCCTTGGCCAGTGAATTCCTCACCCCAAGCCCAAATCAAAGAGAGACTTTAGAAGGTTAGCTTTGGTTTAGGGAGGCATCCAGCCTTTGGCTGATGAGATCGTGGGGTGTCAGGGTGCAGACTTGGTGCATCACACAGGAAGCCCCAAGTAAGTTAAGCCAGAGAACATCTAAGAGCACCAAGGGGAGAGTAAAGATGGAGAGAAACAGGCCTGCTTTCCCTCCATCTCCTGCCAGCCACATTTCAGCATGTTTAATCAACACGTTGTTTATAGCAAGAGGAGGAGGATGCTGTGTAATTACAGTGAGGGCAGACTTAACAGCTAAGGCAAATTAAATGCATCTCCTATGGCAGACTGCAGTGTTCCTTTGCCAGTGAGCCAGCCTGCTTTCCCCCTGCACGTCCTGCATCCTGCTGCTCTCTGCGTGATGGCTCTCCTCCTTACGTCCCTGCATTCCCCTTTCTTCAGGCTTTGACACCTGCTTGCAGGACGGTTTTTCTTAATTAAGAAACCTAAGATTTACCCTGTAATACTGTAAGAAAAGTGCAGGCCAGTACATCTTCAGCTTCATGCTTTTCAAGACAGCGTGCAGAGGTAGCAGATTGACAAGCCCCATTGTACTGGGTTTGTTTTGGATTTGCCCAACCTATGTGAGATCAGATTCTGGTTCAAGGAATGGCATTTGTTTATCCTCTCCAAAATAGATGAGAAAGGAATTTCAGCTAAACAGGCTGTATGGCATAGACTAATCTCTCTTGGCAGTGGAGAACAGGAATTCATGAAGTTCCTGAGAAGGCAAGATTTGCTGGGAAGGGAAACGCCCTCCTTAGACCAACCCAGAGTGGGAAAAGCAGATAAGCTTCCTCTGGGCATAGAAGCCCATTGCGGCATCCCTGAACTGAGGATGCTCCGAGCACAGCCACTCTGCCTGAGCGTGTGCATCCAGCATAACTCCAATCTGTGAACTCACACCCTTCTATCACTATTCCTCTAATGATTGATTTAGGTTTAGTTATTTCATATGTTGATTACTTTTTTTTGTCTAAAAATATCTTCTATCTTTATATGGCAATGGACTTATTTTTATGTTAGTCTCTTGTTCTTTTAGAAAGTGAAGCTGGATTTGGGACAGCGTTTTGTTTTGTGCGGGTCTGTGTCCAGACTGAGCCTTTTCTCTACAGTCTAAGCTCAGCTTGCTCTCTCCTGAAGTTGGGTACTGTGTACAATACTGTTTTGATTCAAGTCTAAATCTTTAAAAAGGATATTAAGGAGTATCTTGGAAAGGGCATCTGAATTTGGTATCACAGCATCTAATGCAGCCCAAAAGTGAACCTATTGTGTGCACGAACAACCCTTGTAAAAAGCATCTTTAAGTCTTCTCAGGAAAGCTGGCTGCTTTGAGTCTCCACCTCTTTGCCTTGTGTGAGCACAGTCCTCACCCAACCCCTTCGGTCTGTCCCAAGGCTTAGTCTGAAGATGTGTCACCTGTAGCAGACTTGGACAAGATTTGATCCAGAATGAGTTAAAGACTAAATGTCCTTCAGTGATAGAAACATTTCTGTGTGATTTTCTTTTTTTTTAATAGCTTCATAATTTCCCAGTACAATTCAAAGGAGTTACAAGAAAAAAAGTTGCCTCCCATCCCCATGAACTGACGAGAAAGAGCTGGGACTGGAGAGAGACTCATTCTTGGGACTGTAAGGCTGGGAGGCCAAAACAAGCTGTTAGTTGTGGCAGGGTGACGTCTGCCTCTCGTGTTGGAGGTCCATGGGTGTAGTGACTGGTGCTGCCACTAAGCTTTAGTCAACAAACGGTGCTGATGAAGCACAGGGAGGAGCAGGAGCCAGCTCCTGGGCTGAGCTGTGTTGGTTCAGCAGGGCTCACCAGGGCAGTCAGACATCATTTTTATGACTAAAAGCAGCTGCGTGTTCAGGTCGGACGCTATGCTCTGCTTGTCAGCTGCCTAGGAACCGGCTGCTTGCACACAGCTCCTTTCCAGGAACACGCTTCGACCGGCACCGATAGCAAAAGAGCATCATTATGTCTATTAAGCCTGAGTTCACAGGTTTCGTTTTAGAGTAGTAACAGATGGCAAATGGTGGCAGTTCAGCTGCCGGGACAGGGAGAGGATGGATGCTGTTTGTCATTTCAATGCATGCTGGCAATAATTCACGTTTATGTTTATACAGGGCCTTTCCTGTTTCAGAGCACTTAACAAAACAGTTGATAAATAATTGGCTTGGAGTTAACGTGGGCGGGTAGAGCTCACCTCGGTGCTCGTGTGGCCAGCGCGCGAGGGTAAACGTAAGGGCATCAGCCTGCACATCCTGGATAGGAATTAGGGAGCTGCTTAAAATCACGTAGTACCACCCAGCAGGGATTTCAGGCAGGAAAGGAGGGTAAACAGCTGGAATTCAGAGAGTGGCACCGGTAGCCAGGGTGTCAAGTGGGAGTTTGGGTGCTTGGACTTGCTCTGCCATGGCTGCAAGGGGTTTTGTTTAGACTTTTCCCAAAGACGTGCTGTCTCCCACAAGAAGCTGCCCTAGGGGCTAGGTAGCCATGAACCATGCTGTCCTTGCAAAGTCAGACACTGCAGTTAGTCCCGCGCGGGCTCAGCTGGCATCAATGGAGTTGCTGAGGCTTCCTTGTGCAAATTGGAAGGTGACCCCAAGGGCTTCCTGCCCCCGACACTTGCTCTCCATCAGCCTTGCTAGGATGGGCTGTGAAGGCAGGTGATGTTTCTGAGCCCATCCTTACCCCAAGCATTCGTAATCGATACAGGAAGGAACCAACTTTTTAAGTTGATTGACTTGCTATCTCCTAGCCCTACCGCAGGCTGTGAATTTGGATATAGCAGTTAAATGACAGGAGTCTGGGACACATAACCAAAAGGGGTACTTTTTATCACTTTTTTTTTTAACATTAAGAGCCAGATCAAGACCATGACTTATTCTTCCTCCATTACTAGCAGATCCAGGTGCCATAATTGCGTCCAGGAAAGAAATCACACTAACAAGAGCTAAGCTGAGAAATCCAGGATTGCAGCATCGCGGTTTTTCCTCATGCGAAGGGTCAGAACTTCCAGGAAAACGCAGGAAGAAGTCATTAAAAGGCCAATCAATGAACAGAAAATTGTATTTTTAAAAAGTTGAAAATTGTTTGAGATAGGTAAAATGTCAAGTTTACGTAGTTTCTCCTTTTTTTATAATATCTTTAGACCATCCTCTCAGGAAGGTGTGTCTAAGGTGAGTGGGACATGTTAGGATTAATATGGAGTAACAGGGGGAAGCTTTTCAAAGAGTGTTTCTCTGGGATGGTCTGAAAACTTTTTTGCTTTCAAAATATCTGAAACTCTGAAAACGGGGAAGTTGCTCTACACTGGTATCAAAAGAGGGCCATCCTCTTTTTAAAGGTCCAGAAGATGTAATTAAAATTTTTATTCATTCAAGAATGAATGTGTAGCTACCATTTACGTCACACCAAGGGGAAAATCACTTCCTTTACATTGTTTCCAATGTAACGCTCAGTGATTTAAGGAAAGATATGAAATCAAGGGATCAGGGCTGGTCTCTAATTTCCAGCCCATTTCCACAGACGGCTGAGCTGAGATATGACTTTGAATCTGGTTGGCCTCAACTAAATGAAACTTAGGAATCTCTGCAGGTGATTGCCCTTCGCTGCATTCAATTAGAGCAGCCGAAGACGTGGCTCAAATATGATTTCGACAGCAATACAATTAAAAGGTCATGACCTAAAAGTCTAAAACCCAGTAATCCAGTGCTCCACCTGGTAGTGTAAGCAATTCCTTCCTTTAACCATCAGCCAAATACATGGTGCATAACAAAATAAATGTAATTGAAGGGCTGGGGAGCTGGTCATTTCTACTTCAGTAAATACCGTGAGGTGGTTCTCCCCCTCCTGGAAGGAAGTCTTTCTCACAGGTCCAGAGGGAAAGGTAGCTTTCAAGCAGCCGTGGCAATATACTGATGCTATGGCTAGTGAAGCTTGGAGTCGTGATGCCGAAGTGATGCCAAAACATCCGGTCACGAAAGGGCGCAGGAGGAGGCTGACGGTTCGCTTTGCAGACTGCCTCCCGCTCTGCCTTGGCCTTGCCCTGGCGTGGATGCAGGGCTGGCACAAGGCAGGAAGCAGCACTAAATGCCCACAGTTCTCCCATAGGGACCGATGCTAGTAAACCAGGTAATGGTGGTAGCCCAGAGCATACTGCTGTTCTCTGGCTTCGCGATTGTGCTGAGAGATCATAGAATCACAGAGCGCTTTGGTTTGGAAGGGTCCTTTAAAGGACCAACTGTCCCTGCAGTGAGCAGGGACATCTTCAACTAGAGCAGCTTGCTCAGAGCCCTGTGCAACCTGACCTGGAATGTTTCCAGGGATGGGGCATCTACCACCTCTCTGGGCAACCTGGGCCAGTGTTTCATCGTCTGCACTGTAAAAAATTTCTTCCTTCTATCTAGTCTAAATCTCATTCTTTTAGTTTAAAACCATCACCCCTTGTCCTGTCACAACAGACCCTGCTAAAAAGTTTGTCTCCATCTTTCTGTTAAGCCCCCTTTAAGTATTGAAAGGCCACAATAAGGTCTCCCTGGAGCCTTCTCTTCTCCAGGCTGAACAACCCCAGCTCTCTCAGCTTGTTCTCACAGCAGAGGTGTTCTCAAAGGACTTTTGCCCAGAAGAAGTTAAATTGTTCTGGAGTTCTATGCTTTTGTCTAGGTCCTTCATGGTGTCTTTAAATTGGATACTTCCATGTTCTCTAACCTTGCCTCCTGAGGATGCTTAGGGGGTGGCAATACCTCCTGTCCTCTCTGTTCAATACCCTCTGTATCGTTTTACGCAGCACAGTCAGAACTTGAGAGCAGCTGGCAGCCCAACTGCATTGTCTGTTTAGCTGCAGGAAACCACGCTTTAGCCCCCTCTGAATCCTGATGGAATAACGATAACCGATAATTGATTGACTGCTTTTTCCTTTCTTTTGTTTATTCCTCTCTTTGAACAGACTCCCTAAACACACAAACAAAGTCCTCAATTAAAATTTAAGGATTAATGTCTTGAACAACAGATTTTTTTGTTGTTGTTGTTCGTGTGGGGTCTCAGGGAGAGTTTCTCTGATTTTCACTTGTGTTCCCTTGTCAAACATTTCCAGTTGTCACAGTGGGTAAGTACAGCTGGGCTGCTGTACAGGCATGCGAGAGGCATCAGTGCTTATCAGAATGCTGAAAAGAGATGACAATTAACAGTCTGGGATTTCTCATGTGCTGTTTTATGGCAACGTGTGCGGTGTTCACGGTGCTCTGGAAGCCAAGAGCTTGCACAGAGCAGTGACATGGGTCGTAGTCCTCTACAGAAGGATAGCTCTTAATGTGCTTTCATGAGGTAAACACTGTCTTCCCCAGAGTGATCCCTTAGAGTCTGTGATGTAAGAAGTGCTTGTCAGAGCGAGGACTGCAGGATCAGGATCCCTCAACACCACAGAGAGGGTTGTGAAGCATTGGAACTGGCTACCCAGGGAGGTGGTGGAGTCCCCCTCCCTGGAAGCGTTCAAAAGCCGTGTGGATGTGGTGCTGATGGACATGGTTTAGGGACTCTGGCAGTGCAGGGTGAACGGTTGGACTCGATGATCTTAAAGGTCTCTTCCCACCCGCTGATTCTGAGATTCTGTAAATTACAGCCGTATATTATCAATATGACTGTACATGTTCAATGGTATCTTTATATTATAAAAAGAACAAAATTGGTCTGAAAGTGTTTTCTATGAGCTGCCACTTAGTTTGCAGAACCAAGCGTGCACTTCACATCTGCGACTGGAGGTTAGTGAAATGCAAGCAAACACACAGTGAGCGGCAGGTAAAAACAAACAAGAAAAGGCGGCTATCAAAGCTAATAAAGTCTCGTTGCATGCTGACTGAAGCTTTTATGACTTTACCTTTTTTGCTTGGGGGAAACAGTACATTTTGTTTCTGTTTTGCAGTGAACATAAGCTTTGCAAGGTTAAGTAGAGAATATTAGGTTATGGTAAGTGGTCATCAGAGGCTGGATTTACAGTCATGGCCTGCCACGTTGTTCATTGAAGCTTACGTATATCTCTCTGAGGTTTGATGTGAGTCTTAATTTCAGTTTATCTCCTTGTAGACATGAGCCTGTTGAGTTTTTTATAAAACCTAAAAGGACAAACATAAAGATGCTTTTTGCCACAGATTGTAAGGTGTCACCACAAACATACCGGTCACCCTAATGAACTTTTAGCATTATGTCATTGTGTATCTTATCAATCTAAAAACTGTCAGTTATTCTGGCTGCAGCTGGACAGATGCCAGGATCTGATCTCACTGCTGGGAAGAGGTTGGGCCGGTGGGGGGACTGTGAGTTGGGACAGTGAGTCTCCATTGCACTCATGTCCCTCAGGCTTTTGGGTCAGCTGCTGGCCTTGAGGCTGTTGTATGTGGTTTTGTTTGCCTCAAGCTGCTCTACCAGGCACCGGCTGTTTGGGAGCAGCTCGGATGCCTGCAAGGTGGCTGGCAGGAAGGGGCAACCTTGACAGCAAAGCCCTTTTTCCTCCTCAGTTGGAGCTGGACTCTGCCAGGTGAGCACAAGTGGATACGCAAAACTGTTCTGGCTTTGGTGCAGCTCCTGCCGCTCAGGACACTTCAGTTTCAGCACCGGGTTTACAGACAACAGTGTTAACTTCAGCTGCGTCGAGTGTATGCATCTTGTTGACCTGAAGCAAACGGTTTGATAATATCTCAGCAAGGAATGTGAGGGTAAGAGAGCTTTGTATGAATAACCGAGAACATGAGTTTTGGGTGCTTGCTTTGGACATTTGGAGATGTAGAAAAGAAACCAATTTTCAGAAAAATATCTTACCTCCTTTTCACTCCCCTCCCTGCCTCATAACCTTGCTTCTGGGTTCAGGATACCTAAACCACAGCCCGTGTGTACTGAAGGACAGCCCACCGCGGCTGTGTGGGAACAGCGGGGAGAGGCTGGATCTCTGCAACTGGAACTTGGGCACTGAGGGATTGCCAGCAGCCTCCTGAGGCAGGCAGGGCCAATGACCCGGGTATTTGTACGGCGATACTCCATTAATCTCTGCAGAAGAGTGATGTCCTTTTGTATCGGAGTCAGGTGCTGTTTGGGCAGCCTGCCACCAAGGACCTTTAGGTATGTGGTTTGTTGATTTGCAGACCTCATTGCAGTATTTCCACGTTTCCTGGCACCGGGGCTCGGCAGTAAGTCCTCAGATAACCTGTGCTGTTGGATAATCCAGGCAAAATGAGAGGCAGGGCCAGGGAACTGCTGGAATACAGGAGCAGGCTGTTGGGGTGAGCAGAAACAGGATTATAGGAGTCCGGTGAGGAGGAGGAGGGGAGCTCAAAGGCGGAGTACTAGGGCAGAAGCTGTGCTGGGATAAATTCCTTTTTCTATCACTTGCACGTGCTTATAATCTGCTGTGCTGCTGGGCTTCAGGTTATCTTGTGGGGTTTTTTTTTTTCCCCAAACAATTTGTGGATTGCACTGTGAACAGCGTATCCTACCTCTATAATCTATAGCTTTGTGTTGGACCTCTGTAGTCTAAAACTATTGAAGGTTTCTCTGAAAAGATGGTCAAGTCTGTATTACCAGTGTGCTTGTGGCAGACTTGCCTTTCTCCACCATTCATGCTTCTTCACCTAGGACTCCAGAACTGGGGGATAGAGCACAGCGGCACACAAACCAGTTTATTCTAAGTAGAAGTTAAAAACAGGACGGAAAATCTGAAAGCTAAGAAGGAAAGATAATCACATGCCCACAAAGAGAAAAAGATACATCTGAAAATAGTGTCACAGAAGCAGATTTAAATTTGAGATAAAGTCATGCTGGTATTATTTATGGGCAGGACTTTTTGTTTTATAGTGGAAAAATGTAAAAAAATACGGCAGTGAAGAACATTGGCAGGAGAGCGCTCTTTAGCATCCCTAAAAGCCACACATCCCGCAGTATTTTTGAGAGCGAGGGTCCCACAGAAGACAAGGACATGAGCCTTTGGCTGCAGGGCCCAGCACATGGTGGTCTCAGAGCAAACCAGGGATTGTGAGGCTGAAGCAATGTTTAACTCAAGTGACTCTTGTTTTAATAATTAGCCAGCAGCCAGTTCCCATGCTTTGAAGGGCATGTTCCGCTTTGGAGGCGTGCAATGTTCCCCCTCTGTGCAGTACTCGGTCGTTAAAAATGCACTGGTTTTCAGGACTGACTGGCAAGTGGCTATTATATGGGTCTGACCTTCATGTTCCTCTCCCCAGAAGTAAAATACGAAGTTGACCACATTGCCAAATAAAATGGGAGGTGGATTTGTTTCTGAGTGAACCTCTCTGACTTTATTTTCAGGGACCTAACACCTTGCCGGAGAGATAGCCCTTCTAGCTGACGGGAGAGCCAAGGCTGCAGGGTGAAACCACAGAGCAGAGGATGGCAGCTTTGCTCTCCAAGGAGGAGAGTATTCTTCTCTTGATAAAACCGTCTCATTTTATCCCTGCTGGAGCAACATTCAATGACGTGGTGTCAAAATAATACAGAGAATACTGTGCTCTTGGGTTGAATCCAAACTACCAAGTCCATCCCATGAATATTATTTTTACAGATTTTTTCCCCCTATATTTTTACTTCCAACTATTCAAGTTAGGGAAGAAAGACTGACAGAGACTGCTCATTTCTCCCAGCAGCTGGCGGTGATGTGAAGCTAATAATTTTCCCTATGATTTAGCTAAGCTTTGGATTAAATCCACTGATGTGCTGTCTTAAGTAGGGAATACACAGCTTTGTTCTGCTTTGCCTGATTCAGAACTCGGTGTTGAACGTGGCTGGCTTTCATCCCCAGCAAATGCGGAGGCTTGCTCTCTGGCTGCCTGTGTATATAAATGTGTATCCAACTGGGACAGATTCAGTGGAGAGGGAGCGTTGTGGTCCCATCAGTGGAGTCTGTCTCCAGCATCCTCTGGAAGTCTCCTAAATTGGGTTGCTGTTACACCTCTGCCTCTCTTTTGCTGTCTTGAAAATCGTTTTGGAAAACCTCTCCAGAAGGAAATTCTGCTGCTGGGGACACATTTTGCTGAAGTGCATATTTTTGATTGAATGAATAGAATAGAAGTTTTGCTGCAGAAGAGCATTCCCTCTGTATGGTACCTGTGTGAGCATTATGCCTGACCACAGGTGGTTCTGCCCTTGACAGTGGGCATAAACAGAGTTAATTATATGGGGACCAGGTTCAGTAACTGCATTTTAAAAAGCTCTAAGTGAGATACTAAATGAGAAAAAAAAGCAGTACTGAGGCACAGCAGCCACAGAAGTTGTGTGCTGTGGTAAACTGGTGTGTGTGAAATCTCTCTCTAAAAGGATTTCAGTGCTTCACGTGACCTCTGCTAATACTCATTTTTAAATGATGCTTTGTGTCAGCTGTCTCGGCTCCACGCTGCCATGGGCTATTCTCAAGTCTGCACTGTTTCCCAACCAGCGTGAAGTGGACTCTGCTGCCTGACATGAACTGTTGACTTGTCCTAGTAGTTTTTCTTGGCAACAAACATAGCAATGAGCCAAATGCGATGGCAACGCAGCCGAGATTTCTGCCAGCCCTTGGATGTATTTTCCTAATACTGAAGCCTGTGACCTACCTGAACTGAGATCTCAGAGAATCCTTTCATGCATACTACAGAAAGAGACCTCTTTTTAGTGGGTTTTTCATATAAGCCGGTAGACAGCAGGATATGAGGGTTTGGAGAGAAGGTGTGATCAGTCGGCTGAGATGTTGCCTATAACATGTAAGAGCATAGGTGTTAACACCTTAAATGTGTTAAACAGCCTCTACTGGTGTGCTGGTAATATTTTCCTTCCTGCCACAGCAGATAGACCTGAAGGTAGTAGAGTTGGAAAACCAACTCCTTTTTCTAGCGTGCTGACCTCTAACTGCAATGTCAAGCTCCTCCTGAAATGACAGTTTGTCTAGTCATCAAAAAGCTGAATTCTGACAGATGTCCTTTTAAACACTATAGCTCCCAGAAGACCTCGAGGTCCCTTTCTTAATGCGCTCCTCTACTTTGTTTGGCAAACTGAACAGAAAGGCTTTTTGCCTACGTAAAACCACACAGAACTCATAATTGCTGTTGGGAAGTCACTGGTTGCCCAAGTCGTGGGAGGCTGTTCCACAAGGTGAAGCTGATGGGTGTTGTCCCACACAATGTGCCGTGTTCAATCCAGCAGGGCTTGAATTATATTTGCACGGACTCTATTTGTTTTAGAGCCTAAATGAACAACCTGCAGCACATACTCTGCAAAGATGGTTGTCAGCAGCTTATTAATCATATTCCCTGCCCAGGACCAGACAGTGTAGGAGTGGCTGACCTTCCGTATTGCATTGGACAACTTTAATATTAAAGGAACAGGAAAACAACCAAATAAGATAAGCACACAAAGGCTGTCTTCACCATGGCTGCTGGAAGAACACGCACTCCTTAGCATGAACACTGCAGAAATTCTTGAGAAAATATACCTGTTCACATGCAAAAGGTCAAAAAAGACCCTTCCTATGGAATGGCTGTCAGTGCAATGAATAACTCATGAAGAACTTAACCTGCCTGCCCCAATTCTTTGGTCCATGATGGGCAGAGCTTATGTAAAGTGTCACTACGTGATGTTACAGAAAGTAATGTGTCCTGAGTAGTACTTAAAGGAATGAATTTCTCTACGGGATAGTGAACTGCCTGGTGACTGCAGCTGTGCTGGGTGATTGAAAAGGGGAGCAAAATCCTTCTCTCCTGCACAGCTTAGAGGAATGCAGACCCCACAGCTATAGCTGAGTTAATGGTAAAGATTCCAGTTTAGAATTTTCTGGAGAAGGAATACGTAGGTTAATCATGCCTAGTTACTCTCCATTGCTGTCACTAGTGGAGCAAAGTCTTATCTTCTAGAGTTTCAAATTCCAAACAGAGGGCAGTGAAGCCTGTGAGAAGAGTTAGGCCTAAAGACAAGTTCTGAGTTTTCTATCTTGACCTACACTAACCTCTCACACTCTCTTCTCCTGTTTTGTAGGCAACATCTTTGTCGTCAGTTTGTCTGTCGCAGACCTTGTAGTTGCAGTTTATCCATACCCTCTGATCCTGAGTGCCATTTTCCATAATGGATGGACCATGGGAAGCGTTCACTGCCAGATCAGCGGGTTCCTGATGGGCTTGAGTGTCATCGGGTCCATTTTCAACATCACGGCGATTGCGATCAACCGCTACTGCTACATCTGCCACAGCCTTCGGTACGACAAGCTCTTCAACCTGAAGAACACCTGCTGCTACCTCTGCCTGACCTGGTTACTCACAGTGGTGGCAATTGTGCCGAACTTCTTTGTGGGCTCCTTGCAGTACGACCCCCGGATTTACTCCTGCACCTTTGCCCAGACGGTGAGTACATCATACACCATCACAGTGGTGGTGGTTCACTTCATCGTCCCACTGTCCATTGTGACGTTTTGCTACCTACGGATCTGGATTTTGGTGATTCAAGTCAAACACCGGGTGAGGCAAGACTACAAGCAGAAGCTCAGAGCAGCTGACATCCGGAATTTCTTGACTATGTTTGTGGTTTTTGTCCTTTTTGCTGTGTGCTGGGGACCATTAAACTTTATTGGCCTTGCTGTTTCAATTAATCCTTCAAAAGTGCAGCCACACATTCCGGAATGGCTTTTTGTCCTGAGCTATTTTATGGCCTATTTTAACAGCTGCCTCAATGCTGTGATCTACGGGCTTCTTAACCAGAATTTCCGGAAGGAGTACAAAAGGATACTGCTGACACTCCGGACTCCCAGACTGCTCTTCATCGATGTGTCCAAAGGCGGGACAGAAGGGATGAAAAGCAAGCCATCTCCAGCCGTGACAAACAACAACCACCAAGCGGAAATACACTTATGAGCCAGAACAGCGCTATCCATTCTGGATTACAGTTGTATATATGATATATAGGAGCCCTTCCGTGTGTACATTCACAGCTGGCATTGCTGGGCCCCTCATGCAAAGGAGGAGTCCGCTACTTCTCGTGCTTAGATTATTGCTACAACATCAAGGCTTTGAGTAAGGATTTTGAGAATGGAAACAACTGATCTTTCTCTTGGTTTTTTTTCATATGCCATCTTTCACCGTGTGCCTAATCAATCGGTTTGGTTGTTTTTGCCACAAGCATGCCAATACCCTTGAAAAGGGAAGCGTTCAGAGTGCATGGAGAAACGCGGTTATGCTTGAAACGCACCTTCAAGAGCCAGCAAAACCACCATGTGTTACAAACAAACCTTTTCCCCTTCCTCTGAATTCTATTTTTTTAGCATTAACATAACCCGAACTATAGCAAACAAAGTGTAAACTGCATGACATCTTACCTTTTCGTGTAGGTAACAGTAATTGTGAGCAGGCATACATATGGGCATGATGACTTCCACTGTGTGTATGTGTTCGTTTTCCTTTTCTCTTCAGGTTTAGCAGCCAGCCTGGGCTAGACGTGAGGCAGACAAAAGCAAGACCTAGCGAGTGTCTGATGCGCTTACTTTAATTGAATATCTACAGATATTAAGCACCCTTGCCCTCTCCTTCCCAGGCCATGAGTATGAGTAAAATGTATGACATAATCTGATGGCAGGAAGATACTTGGAGCCTGATTCTAATTTAGTCAGTACCCTGTCAGGGCCAGCAGTCATTCCAAATGTCTTTCAGAAGTCCCTGCTACATGAACATCACAAAGCAGTCTGATCTGTTTAATGCAGATGCTGGCTTTTAAGTTCCAGTAATACTTACACTTCCAGACAGTGGGAGAAGGGGAAGGAAGAGTTTATTCCAAACATCTTTTCTCTTGCCCACCACAAAATATGAAGCCGATGGGGGGGAAAAAAAGTGGAGATTTTTTTTTTCCACTTTATTAATCTGCAAAGCTGCAGTTAATTCATGGAGCTGAGAGAAGAAAGTTACTTAAGCATATTAATGCGTTAGTTCTCAGTTAGAGCCTGAACTCTGTTATCCTCCTGAAGTGCTGGGAAGGCCAGTATCACCTTAGGAACAAGCACATGGGCAAAGATGAGGCTGTTTCTTTAATGGACCGTGGGGGATGTGTGTGTGATGGCAGATGTCTGTAAATATGACTTCTTTTTTTCCTTAGCTTCATTGTGAATTCATCTCCTTACGGTTTTAAATGTGTCGCTCCTGCTTTGAAACAGTCCCATAAAATCAACAGGTAAAACTTCCCTGGTGCAACTCTACCTTCAAGCTAGCAAGCCTGGCTTGATGCTGGTGTGCTGAGAGGCACGGTGGGAGCTGCGTGATGGAGAGGAGCAGGACCGAACTCCATGGGTCTAATGAGGACAGCGGTCAGCCCTGCACTTGTTCAGAGAGTGCAGTCTTCTGATCGCGGTCAGCAGGAGTAGTTCCCAGGGCTGAGCCCTGCACCACTGAGAACCAGAATTGGCAATAGCATGTGGGTGCCTAAAGATGGAGGTACGCAGGACTTACAAAAACCCTGAACAGGCCAGTCCTTAGTGAGGTTAAGAAGCCATTTGTGCATTGCTTGCTGATGAATGTCCCTTCTGCTGCTTTTTGAGGCAAAAAGGAATTGAGAGAAATTAAGCCCCTGTATGAAGTGGACCAAGAGCTGTCGTACGGCACGTTGCGTCAGTCAGGACCGCAGTGTGTGGGCTGCCGCGTGGTGAAGGTTGCTGCAATGCAAGGCGGGGGGGTCTCTGCGTTTACAAGGGCACTCTGACACTTTGTGAAGTTTCAAACCTGAACACGTGAGCCATTTCAGCTGATTATTGTTTTAAAATATTCCCATAATAGGAATGAAACTGAGTTCTGTTTTGGCCTCTTGATCTGCCTGAGCATGGCCAAATAAAGGTATCTTGACCCTCAAAAATAATGCGGTCCCTTTGCCTTCTAGCGAAACCAGTCTGGATGAATTCACACCATTCCATGCAAACAAAATCATTTCGAGTCAAACTTGGATAAGAAAAGCACCGAGGAATCTATAACCGCAGGGAGTGTTTGTCCTGTTGTGCCAAGGAGATGTCCTGTCTTCTGTGACTAGTCTTCAGAGTCATTCGCAATCAGCCACAACAGCGTTAGTTAGAATCACATTAGCAAACAATTTCAAGCATCTAGCGCCAAGCCAAATATACTCCTTTAAGACAATCATGAAGAATCCTGTGCACGTTTGCCAAATATCTCAAAAACCCCACAAGTGGGGTTTCATCTTAGGTATCCTTGTCTTTTTACCTGAATGTTCAGTGAAGACAATGTGGTATTTTTTTTTTGCTTTAAGCTTGTATTTGCACTATTTCTTATTCAGGCTCCAGAGTAACAGCCAGCGAGCATTTGAACCAAACCAAGTAAGCCAAAGAGGTCCGAAACAGGCAAGCCGTAGGAGTCTCTGCTAGCACCTGGTAGGAAGTGGAGCAGCAGGAGCACACTAGAGCATCTCCCCAGGACTCACTGCTGAATCAAACTATGCAAAATGAAAGGGGGATCTGCTCACCTTCTCCTGCAGGGTCAGAGCCCGACTCGGCCCCAGGTCTTTGCAGGGGACAGGCAGAGTACGTGCTGTGCTGGGGTGGGTCCTGAGCAGCTCCCTGCACACGCAGACCCTGCTACCACCCCACAAGGTGGGGACAGCTCTGCGGTGGGAGCTCTCCATCCATCAGCACAGAGCGCTTGCCCTAGCGCAACCCGTTCAGAAGTGCTTTGGGTGTCCCAGTATGAGTGGGGGCTGCCCGAGAGCGAGCCAGGAGCTGGGGCGATTCAGCATCGTGGTTGGAGTCGTGAGCTCAGTCCTGCTGCAGCTGAGGTTTGCAATATGAAACACGAAAAGCGGGGAACACGGTTTCATACAGAAACTCTGTGCCGTTTGCTAGGACTTTGATACAGAGACAATGCGTAGGATAGGATAGATTTATATCCCGACTTATTTTAAAACTACCCAAGCAGCACCTTATTTTTATGTTAAGAAATGGTTAAGAGGGTACAGAGACTTTATTTTATTAACGTTTGTTTACAGGAAAAGGGAAGTGTGTCTTGTATTGGGAATCCTGAGCAGTGTCAGAGATTCCCTGTGGCAATCTAGCGTTAATCCAAATCCGAGTTTTCAAGGAGATCACACAGCTTAAATCACACCCTGCAATTCCACCTGGTGCATACCTGGCCTTGAGTCTCAGAAAATACACTGAGATCTTGTATAAACTAGTTTTAAATCACTTGCTCGGGATTTGACCTGGCGGTGTGGAATACCTATTCTAGCCCCAAACTCTGCAATTGTCATAGTGGACATAAACTTTTGGAGAGGCCTGATTGCCATGAAAGAAGATGAATCTCCCACAAAGAAATACTTTTGGATGTTGCTAATGAATGTTGTTTAATCTATTTAAGAAGAATGTAACCAATATATTTATATATAAATATATATTTCATATGCTGTTTCCATTTTATCATTTGATTAAGAATCCTTCAGTATACTTTCCTATTGCTATTTTTGTTCATAAAGTAGATTAATTCCCTTTATCTGTTCAAACTGTAATAAACTTGCCATTGGACTGCTTATTGATTTTTTTTTTTTCCCACTTGAAGTTATTTTTTAATAAATATTTGGAACAACAGCTTGGGTTTTGTTGACTCCCAGAGAGCAGCTTGAACTGACAAATATAATTGAGTTCAGGCATACCTCAGCTGCCCAGCTCAGACCTGGAAGGGAAGGGAATGACCCAGTGCATCTAGGACATCTCCTTGGATTCACGTGTCTTCCTTCCACCTGCCTGTGAGCCAGCTGCCTGGTGGACTGTGGCCTTCCTCATCGGGGAAGAAACTTTCTGCCGTAGGTCTCGTCACCGTGTGTCCCTTTGCCTTTCTTGTGTCTATGTCTATCCATCAGGTGCTATGGAAGCAAAGACTCGCCATGTCCAGTTCCTTGCCCAACAAAGCTGGGTTGCAGCTGGGAAGGAAAGCGTGGGCAATCTGCATATGGGATGGTGTAGGAGCTGGGGTGGACACAAGTCAGGGCGCACGAGGTGGCATTTGGGTTGTAGGGCAGGGTTGGGGAACAGAGAGTCCCCCTGGGCCAGAGGCACAGTGACGGCTGCCACACACTTGGTCTCCATCGAGGAGCTTTGTGAAGATAAGGACTGCTGTATCTGACGTTTTTTTTTTTTCCCCACCTCTGTTTCAGAGCAGATTTTGCTGTATTCATGCAGTTCTTCAGACAGTAGGTTCTGCCCATATGTTGCAGCAATTGTGTTTCCATGTTGGCTTGACTGGAGCCGTTTTTTCGGGAGCCTCAGTGCCACTTCTGAAGCAGAGGTGATGACAGTGTGGAGGGTGGTTGACCTTTCTGTTTGATTTTTGACACAGACTGAGTGCCTTGTTCCTCTTTCCTAACCAGATCCCATGTGTAATCACAGTGTTAAGGTCATAAAGGCTGAGATTATCCATTAAACCAAAAATTGCTGAACAGCCGTGGAGCAGACGTGTTGAATGAACAAGCACTGTTCATTCAGTGCCATCCCAGAGCAGTACCGCTATGGTTTTTTGCTAATCTTTTCCAACAGACACTGGACTTCATCTGCTGCTTCCACAGTAAAGCCTGCAATGCCCGGCGACGTGAGATGCTGAAAGCAGTGGCTGTGATAGTCGTAGATGCCAAAATGTCTGAGTAGAGCTGCTACAAAACCGTTCCACGGACTCGTACCTGCTCTTTGTGCCTCGTACAACTGAATTAATTGAACTGTCAGAAGTGAGGCGGTGTTATTTATTTACTCGCTTGCCACGAAGTATAGTAGCTGGGAGATAAGATATGGCTGTAAAAGACAAGAGGTGCGATAATTCAACGCCGGGATAAAATCTCACTCATGGTGACCATTTAGAAATCAATATCTGTCCTAATGCATTTACTTCCAAGATTATAATTTATCACATGAAGTCAGTCAGTAAAGCTGTTGCATATGTATTTAGAATTTCATTGGAAAAATGTAAATCACTGGGCCTAATGCAATATTTCTTACCTTAAAAGCCCTGAGATAAGAAATGCAGAATGGATTCTTGCGAGAACTCTGTGATGGGATATGCAAATTTTTTCATTGGTGGTCAGAACCCTAAAATTTGTGTCACTCCTGTATTATCATCACATTTGTGAATGGAAGCTCCATAAAATGGTAAACTGAATTTTCATTTTGTAACGCTTGTTTATAATATCCATTATTCGTATGCTATAAGTAACGCACTCTACAGCGGAGATAGAATGTACAGTATGGGGTCAGTTTCCAGAACAAACAGGGTGGGTCTGACCCATTAACTGAAATATTTTTCTATGTTTTCTCCCAAGTATGGTCTCCCGATAAAGTTTTTAGCTCAAATCATAGCTTCTAAGAGGTCACGGAAATGTTAATGTCTTTTAGGTTAGTGGCAATGGCTGTGCAGTTACAGCTTGCTTAGATTTACCTTTTAATAGACTGAGCCATCACACCATTTTATAAATCTGTCCAGTTGAAGCACATAAGTTATTTTCTATGTAGAATATTTCATATGTAACACATGTAATAAACTGTGATGTCTTTTCCATCGTGCTCCTCCCGTGAGCAAAACTTCTGAGTGTCCCTGGAAGTAGGATGCAAAATGGTTTTCTTGACTGTAATCGGGTTGCTTTGTCTTGAGGTAGGTTTCCAGTGGTCTTAATAAATATGTAAGATAGAGGTATTAATGTGGCATCAAAATACAACCATCTCCTGGGTGAAAAGTGGCAGCCGTTTTGCAATTAAGAAGACAAAAAAAGCGTGGAAAAAAGCACAAAATGACTTGCAGGAAAGAAATTTAAAAAGACATTTGTGGTTGAAATAAAAGAGGAATATTTGGAGGACTGTACTTACTCAAACTGGGACCTGGCCAGGACAATGAAATTAATGAACCCATGAGCATAAAAAATGACCCAGGGCTTTTTACGGCGCTGGGGCGCACAGCCAGCATGGAGCCGGGTGTCTGGTGCGGGAGCCCCTGCGGCACAAGCAGAGAACAAGGCAATACAGTAGGTAAAACTGAAAAGATCAAATGCATAAAGGTATTGGTAGTTACCTGGTAGTAAAAGTTCAGTAAGATTTTGCTTTTTGTTGTTTGTTGGTTATTTTCTTTTCATGAAAGGCCAACATTTCCCTTTCTAATGCTTTTGAAATATTACAAAACGCTGTCAGTCAACTTCAGTACTCAATTTTTATAGGTGTTTGTCCTGCTTTCGTCATTTTGTCATCTTGTCATTGCAGCACTGCGGCTCCCCGCGACATCAGCCTGGCATGACCACGGGCAAGTAATTTCTTCCAAACTTCTGCAAGAGGAAACGAGCTGAAGAAAATGTTTCAGGAGGCCAGGGCACACACAGCACTACATCAGCTTGTGCTGCAGACCTAGCTCTTCACACAGGTGGGTGAGGTGGCCACCTTCACAGGAGCCCCTTAGCACCTTGCTGGGGTCACCTGAGGAGCCTGTTCCTCGAGGGAACGGGGGCTCTGCCAGTGATTCACAGCCAGAGCTTGAAGAAAATATTTTCCCTCTTTCCCCCAGCTGTGATTTAATTGTAAATAAACCAAACTGGTTACCGTCAAATGCTCCTGAAGGACCGTTTTGGTTTGGTTCACTGGTGGCTTTGGGGAGCCCTGAGCTGCAGGTATGGCAGCCTGGGCACAGCTGAGGACTGATGGGCTGACGAGCTGCCCTTGGGCAGGGTGGTGTCACACCCAGTCCCACGGGTCTAAATTGTCCTGGGGAGAGGTTCTTCCTTCCATAGCAGAGTGTGGCTGGAAGAGGAGGAAGGTGCTGAGCTCTGATCACCATGTCTGCCCCAGAGGGGCTCCTGGGACGCTGTGGGGCTTCGCACCCAGAGGTGATGTGACACTGCACCCACATCCAGTTGCAACGGGGACTGGTGAGACTAAGCCACGAGAGATGCCTCACTGAGGTAGGAGGGGACCAGCCTGCCCCAGGAGCAGGAGGAGCTGAGGGAGGTGAGGATTGCTTTCTTGGTACAATGCTCATCTTGCTGGGAAGTCGAAGCACGTTTTGGAGAGCAGATGTCTCCTGTGGAAAACAGAGCTGCTCTGTTCCGGTGGCTTATGGCTGTCCGTGCCCCGCTGGTGACAATGCAGGAATTAAGGCTATAACAAATTGCTTTTTTCACCAGCAAAACCTGTCTCTGTTGCTGTCCTGTGCTGGCAGTGCCCACCACGCAGCCTGCCTCCACCCCGCGGGTGTCTGGCCCTGCAGGGCTGCTGTGTTTGTAGTTGTTCTAATGACACTGAGCCTGGGATGTGTGAGAAACGATGAATATTTGGGCAACGAGCCAGGTTAAACCCAACTTGAGTCAGTCCTAACCTAGCTGTGAATCAGTGGTAGCTGGGCTAGAGGCAGCCCTTATCGACAACCCTTTAGGGCAATTTCTTCCGCATGAGACTTTCTCCTGCTATGACCTAGACCAGAAATCAACCTCTTCCTTTCTTTTCCATTGCCACTTCTCTGTCTTCCAGGCAAGTGAGGACTCCTCTGTAGGAGCCGTGGTCAGCAGGCCCTTGCCTGCAGACCAACGCTGGAACAGAGCAATAGGCAGGTGAAGGGAAAAGAGCTGCACCTTGGCCTGAAGCCCGTTGGATTCCAGAATAGATCTTACTTATACTGCTCTCCTCATTGTATAGAAACATATGCGCCCACACACATACATATATGCACAGCCTGGGTTTTCCTAAAGGAGTCAATACCGATCATCATTTACAAAGCGCTGGCTATAGAAAAGTTCTGATTTCTCTCCTGGGTATTTCAGAGCAGATGGAAAATGCACCAAGTGCTGATAATGTTTTTCTGCCCTTGGGAAAACTTGTCACAGTTACCTGTTTATCTTGTTTATTTTGACGTTTTACTGCCTGAAACTGCTCTGTAACATAAAAGCACATGCAGGGTGGTTAGAGGTGAAGTTTTACAGATTCACTTATACTTGAACAACTGAAAATCAATAAGCTACAAGCAACAAAGAAAAATGTCTTTTCGTGCATGTGGAGGAAGGCTGGTGTTTTTGTTTTTGCTGAGGAAATATCAGGAAATGCAGGGGTTTGCAGTTTGTGTGTTAGTGACTGGAGAGTGTAAAATGAGCTTTGCTTTAGCTGCCGTGCATGTGCTTTTCCTTTGCATTTTCAATGGGCGAGGGAAGCCTCAGCTTATTTTTGTATGTTCTGCACAGAAAGAATTTGGGGGTTGGCAGTACAGACACTGAAGGGTTCCAGTGCTCAGCATGTTTCAAAAGTGAAGTTTGTACATCAAAAGCAAGGCAAGTCCTGCTGGCTGGTCTGCGTGAGTCCAGCTCTGCAGCAGGAGTAGGCACTGCTCAGCGTCTTCATGTGCCTGGCTCTAAGAGCTCGAAAATGGGGATGCTTCTCCCCTGCTGATCCCATCTGTAGACTGGAGAGATTTGGGCAGCCGTTATTCCAAGAAGGAACTAAATTGTTTGTTTATGACTGTGGGTCCTTGGGCTGACAGATGGTGTCTTTCCAGATGCCAGACCTTTCTGCTCTCTGATGCTGAAATTTTGGAAAGCAAAGAATAGTTTTTACTGCTCCTGCCTGAAGAGGTGGCATCTTGCAAGTGTTTGTAGCTGGTTGCTGCCTTGGAGCCCGTTCATGGGTGTTGTTGTTCGAGGAATTACTGTAAGGTACAAATGACCTCTTGGAAGGGGCACTGAGCTGGGTTGGAACAGCATAGTTGGGGACAATAGCTGAGATGGTAATTACACAATACCTCAGTCTTCGTGGTTTGTGAGTATGGTAATCAGGCTTTTGGGTAAGGATTGAATTGCACCTCCCCGAAACTGCGCTGTCACCTGGGGCTGCAGCATACAGTAATTATTACAGACTGGGATGGTTGCCTTGTAGCGATTTGCATCGGTCTTTTCAGTTCTGAATGCTTGTTTCTTCATTTGGTCATAACTCAGACTTCTTCACTGCCCAGTTGCATCTGAAATTCACCTTTGAAGTAAAATGAATCCCAAACAACTGTCTGAATACAGAGCTTTCAGCTGAGAGAGGTATGGCTCACTGTTTAACAGAAACTAATATTAGCCATTAAACCTCTCAGCTGCTAATTAAATGGACTATTTCTATGTTATGTGTAAATCCATCCATATTTTCCCTTTGCAGCCAGATAGAATTTCATTAAGGCACTTTAGCAACTGTGAAGGGATAGCAGCAACTAGCGTTTTTGGGTATTCTGGGTTTAGTGAATTATATCGCTATCTTGTACTGATTACTAAATACTTTAATAATATGTCTAGTAGAATTTATTGTTGGTTTGGCAGGAACATTAGGATGATAAATAGCTCAGCCAAGAAGAGTAAATTACAGCTGAGCTCAGAGGTGGTGCTTGAATGTTTAAGTCCAGAGCTGCTGTAGCTGTTACAAGGATGCGTAAAAAGAGCCAGATAGCTTTGCATACAAGTCTATTTGTCAAACTTATTGCTTATCAAACACTGATTTAAACTGCAGTGTCTTTATATGATCGATGTGGAAAGGCTGCCTTTTCCCAACCTCTATTCTCATAGGTTTTTTTACTTAGTAGCTGGTGTTGACTTTGGCTTTCTGTTTTGTGTTGACATGGAGTGGATGCTACCTGGTGCTTGCAGCCGGGGACTCAGTAGAGGTGACAAGTCAGGAGATCTTGCCTCTGTTAGCGCCTCTTTCTCGCTTGTTTTGCGACACTGAAATGAAGTATGCGCTAGTCTTTACCCTTGGTTCAGAGGTATAGTTAATTACCCTGCAGAGCACTGAGGGCGGGACAATTAACATTGGTCCAGGGGAATGGCACGATGATTAAGCCCTAATTTGCTATATGATTTCTTTCGTATCAACCCTGCTGAAGCTGGACCTTTGAAATGGAAATCAAAGGTGAACATAACTATTAGAAGTGCGGAGGACTGAGTGAGTCAGCGGCAACAAGGCTTTGCAGACCCCTTTGTTTTATACTGGCCTGGTACAAACCTCAGGACTTGAGTGGTGTAACAGGCTGCGGCACGGCTGCAGCCGCCCGATTCTTTCTTTACTCATGTGCTTCTGTGTGTGGGGAGAGAAGAAAAAAGAAAAACCCAAACACCACCTGGCAGAAAACCACTCACAACAAAGGAACAAAGCCAGCTGAGTTTTGATCTGGTCTCCTAGCTCATGATGTCCCCTGGACGTGGTGTATGAAAGGCAGGAATATGTGCACTGTGCCGTGAGGCTTCACGTGTGGGCTGGATACGGGTTTGCTTGGGAGGGTAGTAACTTGTCAGCAGGGGGAGGGTACCTCAGCAGGGCATTGGATGTAAAATACTGTGGCCAGAAACATCCCCAGGTACCCAAGTGGGGTTGTGACCTGCCCAGCCTTGAAAGGAATAGGATCCTTTTGCCCGTAACAGAGCAAGAGTTGTGAGAACAGGCAAAAGCAGTGGGGGAAAGACAGACAGATCTGCCTGCCGGGTGCAATTTGATTAAATGTGCAATTATCAGTAGCACATTAGACTCCATTGAAGCTAATTCATCATTTCCCTTGTGATATTTGTTGAGTTGTTTCAATGCAGACATAAGACTGTTTTTATTTTGGTTTTTGTTGTTCATAGTGATGTGTTCTAACTCTGCTGTATGCAGGTGTTGTGATATCTTAAATAAGCCAGTTTTTCTTGTTGAAAATGATTACAGTGATGAAATATTTTCAGATTTGCTGCAATACTATTTGGCTGTAGTAATTCTCCCTCCAGAGCTTGGGAAATGCGTACGGGTTAAACTCCTACTTTAGGTGTAGTAAGGGAGAAAACAAAGGACTGACTTTATCTGTGTATCCCAGCACAGAGAACAAGACTAATTTCAGTGAACGTTGTGGTTATGCTAATGTAATACTAGTGTAGGAGGAGAACTGGGCCCAATCCAGTGTAATTTTTTTTTATCAGCTAAAAATTAGGACTGTTGGAGTTATTCTGAGTCATATTAATGGTAACAAAAAATGAAAGCGAGAAGTGATTTAATGATAGAAGTAGGAATAGATTAAAAAAAAAATCCTCCAGGGTAAATTGCTCCAGGAGTTCATGTGCAGGCAAAAATTAACAATATCCATGATGTTTGGGGTGGAAAAAGTACCATGTTCATCTGGCATGGGGTGAGGGATTCAGCTGGAGTTGGGATGCGGAGGCAGCAGCTCCTTTAAGAAAGCAATGCAGGAGGCATAGTCTGTGTGAGGCTGGAGGTCAGTCTGTCTCGCTGTACTGATTCCGCCGGGTATTACAAATTTCTTTCTGTACTCTACAAAACAACATTGTGTCTGAATTGAGTAGCCTTAAATCTAATGGATGACTGCGTCTGGAGAGAGAAATCAGAGATAATGCATTAATATGTAAACACACATGGGTAATATTGATACTGCCGGAGTCTTTCCATTTGAAGAACTGTAGCAGGTCATTGTGTGAACTAGTGAGTGATACACTCATGGAGAAAATGTATATTTTAAGCCTGTCAAAAGTGAGGCATAATAACTTGTGCTCTCAACAAGAATATTTTAGCACTTAGAATGGAATTGTTTAGGTTGGGAAAGGCCTTTAAGATTGAGTCCAGCGGTTAACCCAGCACTGCCATCAATCCAGCCTGTCCAGATCCCTCTATAGAACCTTCCTACCCTCCAGCAGATCAACACTGCTGCCCAGCGTGGTGTCTGATGGTACACTCGATCCCCTCATCCAGATCATTCATAAAGAGGTTAAATGGAACTGGCCCCAACAGAACTTGTCACAGTTAGTTGTAAAAGTAGCATCCACTGCTTCAGTTCGTCAGCTAGACCAAGTCCCCACTGCCTGTAATTCACTTGGGATGGATTTTGTGTAGATGGGACAGGATGCATGAGGGGTAAATGTTGTGCAGATGAGTTCACAGCTACGGTGAAACTAAATATTCAATTATATTACCTGCTGGATTTCATTATTCAGGAAGATACTTAGAGCATTTGTAGCCATCCTTTCCTAAATGATGTAACTGCTTTCAGGACCATAGTCAGCTGTGTGACATTCTGCTTAAATCCCTGTGCCTGATCTTTATTAGGCCAGATTTGGGCGAGCAGCTTGTGCAGCAACTTCCCTGGCTCTTTGCTATGTGCCTTGGATACCTGCTTCTCTCTGTTGCCTGGTCACTAGGGTGTGGGTGATTTCAGTGCTCAGATGTGGCCTTAAAAGGATATATGCCAATGGAGCTAGGCAAGAATACTGACAAACCTGAGCCTGAGTTAAGAGACCACCTTGGCACTGGGCTAGGCTGCTCATGGGGATTTTTGAGCACCTGCCTGGCTCCCACTGGACTGCCTTGGGCTCTAGCTGGGGTACCAGAAATATTACTGTTATGCCAGTAAAGAATAATGATAATATTTCTTTCTGTAAAGGGAAGTGCAATCACTTTTTCATTTGACTGATTTCTAATAACAAGTGGTTAACTCTGCTATTAAATCAGGTGAAATGAAGGTATTCTGTTTTATACCCTCTATTCTAGTAACAGTGGAGGCTGTAAGTCAAAAGGGAAAAGAAACACCAATAAAGTCTGCAAAACGGTAATTGCTCCAAGTGCTCCCTGGTCATGGAATCTACATGCTCTGCAGTCCCCTATGCCAGGAGCACCAACCTGGCTAGGAACTCATGGCTTGGTCTATGGGATGCGCTTCTGCCACAGAGTCCTTAGCAGTGCACAGCACTGCTTGGGAAAGTCTGTAGAAGAGGCTTTGGTAGCCAGCCAGCCCTGGTCAGTGCTCATGCAGTGTTTATTTTTAGGTCTTTTCTTGTCAGGGAAAATATGCTTGGGAGTCTAGCGATAGGAAATGGGGACTAAGGAGTCTGAAGGAAAGACTGAAGTGAGCCAGGATTACTGCTCCAGTCTTTTCTGGACTCTACTTCTGTCCCACTGGCTGTACCTGGCCAGTTCCAGGTTGAGGGGGTACCTGGAGCATCAGTGACCAGGTGGCTCACTCTTGTGGGACTCCAGCAAAGCTGAGTGAAAGAAAAGTTAAGAAATAACGATCAGGTATTTGCAGTGAGGAGGTGAAAAACTGCATTTATTGATTACTTTAGGGTGAATCTATGTAAGAAGAAAAGCCAAAAAGGCTCTTTTTACTATAACATTATAATGGCAAACTGCCATTATAGCAATTACTGTACTTTGGTGTTCTTAAGGCTGCCTATTAGACAGGGTTAAGAGGTGAAACCATTTGTTATTTCCCCTACTATCCAAATAATATAAATTATATGTCCTATAACATTCAGTAAGGCTTCAAAGAGATTAGAAGCTCAATTATTCATGCCCTATATTAACATCAATATTTCACAGTGAGGAGAGTTTATGGGAGCCTGGTGAGATTTTTAAGCCTTCTTTATTTTCTGTGGATTTTTGGAAAGAGTTTAACTCTGGAAACAGACCTATAGACTGATAGCATGGACTTGATTCATGTGAAGTTGTTCTGCACGGTTAGAGCTTTAAAACGAGATGACGGGACCATGCTGTGCTTGATCCTCATCATGTTGCGGATTCCTCTTGTAAATAGGATGTGGAGCTTTCAAGATGTGATGGGAAATCTTGCTGTTGACTTATCAGGAAGCTGGAGCAGATCCCATCCTGGGCGATGATCAACTCAGCACCTCAGTTTTGAGGTATCTGTGCACACAACTACAAATAATGAAGGTGCCCAGAGGGAAGCTGCACTGAAATATAGGTCGCAGAGCCCAGCAGTGTTATTCAGAGGCCTCACCTTGTTAATCTTTGGGGTCTAATCTTGGAGGGTCACATGATTCTATCTGACAAATGAGAAGGAGGTGGTTGCTCTGGCCATGTGCAGAAGATGCTTAATGGTCCCATCTTGGTTCTACTGTGTTCAAACTTATAAGCCTATATTTGAATTTGAGTAGTTTATTCTAACTCTGGGGAGGAGAGATTTAAATCCCAGGAGCAGCCTAAACTCCTGTTGGTGAGCACCATAATCAAATCTAGATAAAGGGAAAGAGCACTTTGGAAAAGGCAGGAGGCATAAACCCTGATGATTTCTGCAGGGGCAAGGTCCACTGAGGCAGTGAGCTTTCACTGAAGGAATTGTGGTGGTTCAGCCCTGCAATGTCATTGAGTATGGCTTCCCGTGGCATGCCCTGGTCCTGGTACAGTGGGATGTCGAGGGGAGAGGTTGTGCCAGAAGAGGAAGATGCACCAAAACAATTTGTCTCTTCCAATGAAACACTCCAGCCTTTCTAACTCAAATGCTTCCATTTTTTGTGAGTTACCTTTCTTACCTGCACACTTCTCCCTGCTGTATTAAAAATGCTTTTTGGCTGATCTGATTCTGATCAGGTCACAGCTCTTCAAAAAACAAAATCCATACACAACCAATCCCCTTTCTGAAATCTTTTCTTCATGACGTGGCTCAGCTTTCATTTTGGTGATTTATTAGAGCAGCAGTGTTCACACTGCTGTAATCAAGGGCCAGCTGATACTTCAAACTTTGATTCCCAGGAGTCTCATAACTTGCCTGTAAAACAAGTAAATAGCTGTTGTCCTGTTAAACTGCAGAATTGCCTTGAAAATATTTATGCCTTCTCCTCCCTCTTCCTTTCCCTTTCCCCCAAGCGCTCCTCCAACGCTCCTGCCAAACTTCGTGTACTGCACACAAACTGTGGATGGCAACAGGAGGAATGTACAAGAATGTACATTCTGTTATTTGAAAGAGGGTTTGATCCTTGCTGTGTTCTTGCAACAATATCCAGTATTATCAAGCCTGAACTCCGCTGCAAGCCTTGGGCTCTATTCCGTTGCTAGTGCTCATTGATGTTTGTGGTAGATGCACCTGCCCCCTTGGTCTGAGAACCTCCCAACCACTGAACTGCAGCAGCTGTTGGGCGGATTTCAGAGAAACAGCTAGAAACCTCTGGAAGCTTCTCACTAGCTCTGGCCAAGGCCACCAATGCATGTACATGCCCAGGAAACAGGTCCACAGCCAATGGGAGCAGGTATGACCACATCTGACCACAGCTGAGATTTGACTAAGGGTGTAAATGGAGCACTGCTGGGGTGAGTTGGAGTCGTTCCTCCTTGGAGCAGCAGCTCTGCAGTCAGCAGGGCTCTGCCCTTAGGTTGAGATGCTGCCTAAGGAAACCCCTAGAGGTTGAGACTCCTCACCTGTGTGTAGGTGAGTGTTTGTGTGTTCCAGATTGTTATTCTGAGTTTAGGAGTGGGGGGTGTAGGGTAGTAGTTTCCTTAACTGACATCCAGAGCCTGCAAACTTGTCTGAGCTTCCATTTGTTAATATTTTTAATAACTCCTGTAGAACTGTATTGGCTGGCTAATTGAGATCAGGGAAGCTCTCGTGACACGGTTTTCACTTGTGAATCCCTGACTATTTGGATGTGTTTGTATATATACAAATGGACAGAATGCCTGTCTAAAGCATTATGTCACTGGTGTCTGTGGGAAGCACTGGGATCTCCTGTGAAGCATCTTAATTAGCTTTGCCTTTCATGTTGACATCCTAAATTCTAGGCTTGAGTTATGTATTAAACTTTTTTCTCCTTGTTTGTCAAAACAGAACAACTTCTTCAGAGCAGAACATACTGCAAATGCTAATTAAAACTGACAAGTTAAATTGATGTCACCTATCTCAATTGGAAGAAAAAAAAAAAACCAAGAAAAATTCATTCTGCTGTTGTTGAAGTAGACTGAAACTTGATTTCTGAAAGCTATGGGCAGACTGAAGACCCGCATTCTGCTTTTGCTGTTTCTTGAGGCAGGAGGCAGCAAACCCCTGACTTCAGAGAGCAGAGCTGTTGCCCGTGGGGGAGGACAGCAATCCCACCCTCCCAGCTTGCTTTCAAAGCTGCTGTGCTGCACTTGGCAAGAGACGGTTTGGAGGCGTCTGCTGGCAGACTGTCTTTGGCCAGATGTGGTACCACAAGCTGATCTCTGCAGAACGCACATGTACGTGGTGAGACTGCTACTCAAAGGCTCTCTTTCTCCACAGAGTGCTCTAGGTGTTGCTCAGAAGGAGCATCTTGGTTTCAGCCTCGCAGTTTGTAATCTACATGAGTGTTGCCGATGCCAGTACAGGCAGACTGGTGAAACCAGCCTCTTTGAGTTGCTGTTTGGCAGGGGAATAAAACAGGCGCTGCCCACAGAGTACTGGCTGTTGTCACAGCTGACAGGAGCGTGGGAGCCCTCTTTGTGTAGCAGGGAGTTTGGATGGCTGATAATTACTTCTTTCCCTCCCTCCCTGAGAGGCAGAAGGTGGTGTAGGCACCTAATTATCATAAAAACCTAAGGAGTTTTTCGGTTTGGATGTGGTTTTCTTCCATCACAGAGCAGTGCATCATTTCCAGTGCATCCTGGAATTCTGCTGATGGTGTACTCCTGCTGAATGGCCCAAAAGTAAATGCCTGCACTTACTTGGTGAGGGGCATTTACTTGATGGTGAGACATGCAGATGCTAAGAAGAAAATTTTTTCCTATGTGGGTAGATATCTTGTCTTGTTCAGTGCAACCCTACCTACATCTACCTATAAATATGAGGATATATTGGGTATACTCTGATCATGTCTTAAAAGAATGCTTATAGTATGATTAGTAGTGCCTTTTATTCCCTTTCAGTCTGTCTGCACTGCTAATGATAGCTACTATTTATCTACTTCTTTTTTTTTTTCCTTATCTTGGGAAGACTCTTCTACTGCTTTCCAGAAGCCGGTTCTTTCTCATGGCCATCACTCTTTAAGCCACCCCTGGGACCCATCAGTGTCAGCTTCAGTGTCCAGTGAGTGGCTGAGTGCTGGAACAGTCTCTAGGTCAGTGGTCTGTTTTTTCTTATTCTACTGCCAGTCCAATTTGCCTGGGATGTAAAGGCTGCTAGGAAAGTAAGCCATTGCCTTTTACTTCCTCCAAATCAAATCCTGTTGTCTTATTGCTATGATGGACTGTTATTCAGGAAAAACTCTTCATTCTTCTTCGACCTTTGGGTTTTTATGGCTTTAAAATATTTAAAAATAAAAATTCTTCTGTCTTCCTGAACCCCTGTAGTTTATTGTGGTGGCTGAAATGGGTTGTCTGTCTGTAGCCGAGAATGAACTTCAGACAAATATCTGAGTAACATTTAGCAGAATTCATATTTGTTGCCTAGAAGTAAAGCACTTGTAAACAAGCCTTTCAGAGCACAAAACACTTCAGAAAAGCTCCATGACACCCCAGGGAAGCAGGCTAGTATAATCCCTTTCAATGGATGAGACTCAGAGGGCATCACTGTGGCAATCTGCTGAAGGCAAATAATGGCTCTCATATTTTTGGTATCTGGGCTTTAGCGGTGTGAACGGAATATCTGTGTTCTGCAAGTGAGGAATGAAGACCAGATGCAGGGCTGGGCTGGTGCCAGTTGCAGTTCCTAAAGTTTTGGTCTGGAACAGTGAAATGTGCTGCAGTGAGGCGGGCAGAAAACCAGACGTCTCAAAAGACAAGGTGGTGATCAGGGAAGCTGACTGAAGTGAGACTGTGGGAGGCACCAGGAACACTGCACTCTGCAGTCTTCTCTCTATGGAAGTCAACTCCCTGCAGGAGGTGTTGCAGGAGGAACCCTCTGCCTGGGACATGAGGGCTGCCTAGTTGTGCATCAGGCCCCATAGCTGCCACCCAGAGAGATGGAGGCTGTTCTGGTGGGTCACTGCTGTTGCCACCACCTCAGCTACCTCTGTGGGATGCTGTCAGGGCGGTGAAAAAGCAGAACTGAAGTATCTGAAGTCAGCCCGCGTGAATCTAGCCTCTTGAGAGGCAGCAGTGAAATTCAAAGAGGTGGTTGGGTGCTTCATAACTCATCCCTTGGAGCATAACCATGATGCAACCACTGAGCCTCATGGGGTAAGAGGTTTTGTTAGGAGGCACTGGGGAGCAGGAGGAAGAGCAAATGGTTCTGAGCTCTGGAGCATACATTAGCAGATCGATGGCTCTGTGAGGACCTTCCCAATGGCCTATATTCACATACCAGACAGACTGCTGCAACAGCAGCAGCTGAATACAGAGCTGTGGAGAAAAGAATCCTGCTGAAAGTGTAGTCTGTGTAACCCTTAGGGAGCTGGCTCAGTCTGAAGCAAAGCCACCTGTGACTTAGACCCATTTCCAGGGAATCACAGTAATACCACAAATGTACCAGATTTTGTGCTGCTGATCATGCAGAGCTTGGTGATATCGATCTGTAATTCCGGGTAAAGACATGATCCGTATTAGCGGAAAACCTTTTTTCTGGTGACAGTGCAGCCTTTGAAACAGGTGAGCACAGAGCTGAGGCAGTTATCTGGGCACTTCCAACTTTCCATCCTATTTTCTCAGTTTCGGCAACAGCAAATAAAAGCTCTTCTCTCTTTGGCAGTGGTTAAGAGTGTAACGTGAGCCTGCACCACTGTAACAATAATTAATATCACATTAAAGCCAACTGGCAAGAAACCTGTTTTGAATAAGAGTAAAATCTCAAGTCAAAGTTATCATGACAAAAATTCTGTCCTTTCAGTATCATCTAGGTTGCAGCTGGGGTAAGGGACGTTGTGGGGACTGGTTTCCCACATGTGACACAAGGTTGGGCTCTATCTGGCCTGAGGAAGCGGATGATGAGTGGAGCTGTTGACATGGACAGTTGGTGGGGTTGACAGAGGGAGATGCTGCTGTGTCGGGCCGAGCAGACTGAGGTCAGGCTGGTTTTCCCACAAGATGCTTGTCCCTGCTGACTGCCTCCAGCCCAACCATAACCTGTGGGGCGCTGAATGCTTCTGCACCAAATCCATAGTAATGTGAAATCTGGGTGTTAATCACAGTACTCAGCCGCAGGCTGCTGCGAGTGTGCAGCTCTCCCTAGGGTTGCAGTGCATTTCTGGAGAATCACTAATGTCACTCAGCAGTGAGAGGCGCAGCTTTAATGCAAAGAGGGCTTCAGCTGAGAGCAGCGTAGGCTGCCAAGGGACCCGGATGCCTTTTAGCCCCCTGAGTGCTGGAGCTAGTGACTGGGCTTGGTGGAAGCACTGTTTTGTCCCGACAATTTTTTTTTCTAGCCCCTTACCCCATCGTGGTAGTGCAATCCAGTTGACAAGTCGTGCTGGGATGCAGACGGATATGTCTGAAGCTGCACTTGCTGACTACTTTACTCTGAACGAGTACTGGCAAGCATCCCGTGGGCTGTAACATGGCCAACTAACAGCATGCTTAGTGGGTATCCTAGCTTGCCAGTTTAAGAAGCCTCAGTAAAAGTGACTGGAAGATGCTCCTAAGACATATGTAGGAGAAACTGTTCTTTTTCCATGGAATTGCAGATAAAAGCATTATTCCTTGGCTCTATTTCCTAATCTATGACATTCTGAATTACTGTCATTCCTGAAAACTGCATACAATTCCTGACGACCTACTTTCTGTTGAGAGGAGCTCAGCCCACCAACTATCAGCCTTCTTTTTTTTTTGGGTTTATTTTTTTCTGGCCAAAGAAGTACTGGTACAGAATCACAGAATTATTTTGGATGGAAAAGACCTTTCAGATAATTGAGTCCAACCATTGACCTAACGCTGCCAAGTTCACCACTAAACCAGGTCCCTCAGCACCACATCTGCACATCCTTTAAATACCTCCAGGGACGGTGACTCCACCACTGCGCTATGCAGCCTGTGCCAGGGCTTGGCAACTCTTTCTGTAAGGAAATTCTTCCTAAAATCCAGCTTAAACCTCCCCTGGTGCAACTTGAGGCCATTTCCTCTTGTCCTTGGGACTTACTACTTGAGAGAACAAGTACCTTGGTTCACATTGGGGTGAAGTAGGGAATTTGTCTACCAGATGCAAAAAATATCTGTTCTAACATCTGTCCAGCATGCCAGTCACACAAAGCAGATGGAAATCACATAGCTTATTTAACTGCACTGAGAGAAGTGCAGTTAAGTTGCCAAAATACACACTGGGTTTTGCACTTCGTGCAATTTTCAAGGTTAATATTTCTGCTGGTGTTGCATTTGATTACTAAAGGTAGTGAAGCAAAGATTGACAGGTTATTAAAATAGAAAATATGGCAGGTTTAGATAATTTGCAAATAATAGTGGAGATCTGAGACTACTGAAATGCTGCTGTTTTAAATCATTGTTTTATAAACAATTTTGCACATATAACTCTGCTAAGAGCCAAGATACTAAAAATTTTGTTTAGTGATGTCTTCTCGAGGTGGGGGTGCGTCGTTATGATGTGGGTTGGATGCTGTTATTTTCAAACTACTGTTCAGTTGCAAACGTTCTGATTTTCTTTAAACACTAGCTGCTGCTTTTTTGCTCTCTGGTGGTTTTTTTCTTAAGCTTTCATTCTGTAGCTGCTCAAATCCTGTTCAGAGTAGAGTGTTGTTCATAATAACACTAGGGATATGTCTTTCTGAAGACAGATATTGAAGGTTCAAAGGCAGAAGACACAAGCAGAGACCAGCAGTGTTTGAGCCTAAAATCTGGCATCAGTTTAGATTATGGCTTTAGTGCTGATAATCTCTCACAAACGTCAAATAGGGAGACTCTGAGGGTAGTTTTTCTTTCACTTTAGATGAAGGAAAGGACAAAATTGTCTGGAATTGGATAGCTTAAACCTTGAAGGCTGGTTCATACATAGGTTTCTGAAGTGAGAGACATTTAAGAATTTATTTTTGCTCATCTCTAAATGCTACACAAGTGAAATCCCACTTTATGTTAGACTGAGAAAGCTTCTTTAGCAACTGGGGTTGGCAGCTGCTGAGGCACTTAGACTACAACAGCTTCTGCAGTAGTACTAAGAAACAAGACTTCTGAGTTGTTCAGTACCTGGGTGCTCCTTCCACATGGTCCCCTAGCCAGTCAAGCAATCCTAAAAGCTTGACCTCAGTTTGGGTTTTTAAAGACCTACGGATCAAGATCGAGGGTGGGTTTTGTTTTGCCTTTCAAATGCCTGAGTTACGTCAATGGCTTGGATTTAGTTGGAAACTTAGGAAGGAAATGGAGCAGTAGCAAGAAGGAAGGCCGTTGAAAAATAAAGATATGGCTAAGGGTCAGGGAGACATAGAGATAGTCAACATAATATTTTTGAGAAATGCCATTAGTGCCAGAAAGCTGTGTCTAAAGGGAAGCTACACTGACCCATCATACTTGACCCCTGAATCACAGTAAAGGCAGACACTGTGTTCACTTGCACGCTGCACAGCTAGTTCATGGGTATTTGATTTAGAAACGGTGGTTTAAAGGCTGCCTTGTGCTCAGGTTGGGCTCAGCAGGGAAGGATCATGCCCTAATGATTCAAAAATGAGGTTAATGTGAATCAGCAGTGACAAAATTTGTTGTTATATTTATTTTTATTTTTTTCCCCCTTGGTCCATCTACAAAGAATTTAAACATCAGTAAGTGGCTTTTTTTTTCTTATGGAAATTTTCAGCACAGACAGACACTTCTCTTGTGCAGGAGATAACTGTTATTTCAGCGAGCTCTGCATTTGAATGTCACAAACATGCAATACCTTTCTCCATTGCCTGGAATTTTGCAGGACCTCTTCCTGCAGAGCACACATGATCTGTGTGGTAGAGTGTGTACGGACTAAACAACTTTTTTTTTGACGGTAACAGGAGTGGAACTCGTAATGTGAATGCCTGGGAGGGGACATCCATTGCATGTTTGCATCCTGGCACTGCATGTCAGACAGGCTTGTATTAGTTTATCCAAAGGAAGTAGTGTAAAAATTAGCCTCTCTCCTCTGGGACCGTGAAGGAGGATGCTGAACAACTTGCACAAGTTCACCCACAGACAGTTGAGGGCTCTGACCTGACCCATGCCGTGGGATTACATATCGGGTGTCTGAGCTAATTAAGTCTCACTCAGAAAATCTGCATAAGGTTTTTTTCCTCAGATACTTCTGAACAAGGTTTGGGCTTCTTGGCTTGAGATGTCCCTGAGCAGTTTTTGGTGCAGTCTGCAGACTTTGTCCATGAGTGAGAGAAGACTTTTCTGTTATCCCTTTTTTCCTTTCATTGATAATTATGCTTCTGATTTTCAAGATTTAATCCTCAGGGAAGCCTTGAGCAGCCCCTTTTCTGGGAACTCTGAGGCTGGTGAATGCCTTTGCTCCCGGGTATGGACCTGGCTTCAGGTGGTGGAGGGACCCAGCTGAGAGAGCAGAGAAAGGCAGCTACTGCCTACATGGAAGGAGGGGCAGAAATGGTGCTGGTTTTCTTCTGAGCAACATCTCTGGGGAGTTCCCAGCCCAAAAGAGCCAGGAACAAGGAGCAGAGATGGACCCTTACTGAAGACTTTTAACTGCTCAGGATAGCTAATGGCACTGGTATGGATGTGGACTTTGTTGGCCATCAGCAGCCGTGACCTCAGCAAATCCTGCCTGAGCCTCGGAAAAAGATCCTGGTGCTGTTTTTGAGACCTGGAGTCCAAACCCCTGCCTTCCTCACAGGAAAGCTTGGCCATGGGGACAAAGAAAGATGTGCAGATGGAATAGTGTAAAGGAAATCCTCTGGGCCTGACACTGGGGAACATATAAGGGATTTTTTTTTTTCTGAAATGTACAGGCTGTCTTGTTTGGGGACCGATTCCATAAAAGATTCTTGTCTTCTGTTGAAACGCAGTTGAGGTCAGACTTAGCAGGATTTGATTGGCTGGGTTAATGAGGCTGTCATCTTCTTTTAATCATGGTTCAGAATTCTGGACAAACTTTCTACAGATTAATTCTTTGCAGCTTCTCTACCACAAGGGGTTGGAAGATCAGAGAGCAGCCTGGTCTCCTGGTCTGTGCCTTAAAAAATTATCGAAGAAATACAATCAAAACTTGATTCAATTTTCTCCCATTTGGCTTTACTGGTTCTTTCCCTGGGCTCAACCAGAGACCAGCAGTGATGGAGATTAGTGGTGATCAATCTAATTTAGTGTTTGGTACATCTCCAGTGAACTCAAATGGACTATAGCTAATCTAGTTTTCAACCGTGCTTGTGTTGTGAGTGCACTTTAAAATTCGCTTTATATCCCTCTTGCCAGATGGCCTTACAGCTAAAAGAATCAGGGTGGGAGGAAGGAGATCTGGTATTAGCTGTAGCTTTGCTACGGCTCCTCTACCTCTTGCTGGCACAGCTCTGTGAGGAATCGTCCCCAACACGGTGACTTCAAAGCCTACTCTTTTCACATTTCTTCTGGATTATGAAGAGCATCTGCAGTTGCCGCAGTTCAGCTTGTGTGGAGTAACTCCGCTCTGTTTGGACCAGAGCAAAGCACGGAGCTGAAGTAGCGTAACCAAAAAGCAGCTGTTGGGACCCCTCAAAAAAAGCCTTCCTTGCATAAGTTGTCCTTAGCGATGAGGGAGAGCAAGGAAGGTGTGTGTGTGCACGCAGTCCCATGGACACTGCTGCGGTGGTTGCACCGCACTCCTGTGCTGTCACCCTATGTCCCTTTACTAGCTTAGGATGATGGCGTTAATTACCTGCAGCACAATATATGGGCTTGTGGGATGAAGAAACGAAGTCCTTAACATAGAACATTGTTACATGGGGGAAACTGTGCCAGGAGCACAATCGCTCCTATCTCTCTGCGTCATGGGAGAGGTGAAGGTTCCTCAGCATTTATGGTGCCCGTGTATTAGGGAAACGGCCGCACCAGAGCACTGACTGCAAGCAGGTTTTGTAAACCTGATGGTGCTTGTGTTTTGCAGTGCTTTCAAGGCCCCTTTTGAACCTGGAGTCCTCTACTTACCCCACAGGAATTGCAGGAGCTGTGTATTGTGACAAGCCAGATGATGCTTCGGTTTCTGATGCTTTTTCAGTCACCCAAACAAGCAAATGATAGAGCTTAGTTAAACCCGTTGAAGGAAAATTCACTTTAAGCTGTGGCATTTGAATGATTTAGGGGTCTTTTCTGTCCCCTCTGGTTTCCTGTTGAGTTAGGCATTCGGGGAGTCTCAGCTCGTGTGACCTGTAGCAGCACCAAATCAAGCCAAGGGCTGCTCCCCAGTGCTGCCTCCTGCCAGACCCGGGCAGGTCTTGGCAGGCAGTGATGTGGCTCTGCTCTCCATGCTGTCCTCTGCTCCCTGCAAGGCCACGGCAGCACACCCTGATACAACGCCATGGCCTTCGTCAGGAGCACGGGCTGTTGCTGCTCCCTCCACCAGCCTGCCCTGCAACAGCAAGCTTGAGCCGAGGGGTTGGGGTGTCCCTGGGCAAGGTGGGGCTGCCTGACCCCTCACTTGAGGGACCCGCTTTCGAGAGTGAGCCAGTAACTTGGGGAGAAGCTGGGAAAGCTCAGCTGTGGTGAGGTCTGGAGCTGAGAACGTGGTTTTGGGGGGAGGTTGCACAGTGAAGCGATGACTTATTTTTCTCTACCAGTTTTCAGGTTTGAGCTAATGCACAGTGTCCTGAAGGGAGGCTTACAAACAGGCTTGGGCTTAGGGCTGGACTTTTTTGCATGGGTCGAGGGAACTTCCTAGGGTCTGTTGCTTTTATTCTTGATACTTTTTGGCCTGAACCCACCATACTGAAGACTCCTTGAAGCTCAGAGTGCAGATGGCAGTGACAGCTACGTTCTTCCCACACAGGACTGCGGCACCCCAAATACTGGGCCAGCTGGCACAGGAGCAGAGGACGGGCAGGGAGGTGGAGGGGTTGGTGGTGCAGGGTGACTTGCAGCATGCGTGTCTCTCTCAGAAGATAGGACCATTCAAGGCCAAGGGATAAGATGTGCAGGACCACTCCATGTGCACAGCACAGGGTGTCCCTGTAGGTGTAAGGGGAGCTTGTTCTTTCGCGCTTGATTCCACATCAGATAAAAACTCTCTGCAGCTTTTATTGTGGTGCTAGTAGGTGAATTTATTTCTCAGTACCTACGATCTCATTGCTATTCTGAAGGCTGTGCAGGTGAGGAAACGCTGATCTGAGCCACTAGTAAGAGTGGACATATGAGGATTTTCTTGCTTTTCTTTCCTCTTTGCTGCTCATTCACCTTCTGTATTTCCAAGGGCAATCAACCAGAGATGTGGGATAGAAAGGATGTCTCACTTACATTTTTTTTTTTTTTTAGCCTTTTGTGTGCAAGTCCCTGGAATTCACAGCACTGCAGGTGACAGATTAAGTCTCTAGAATGTATAAACTACACTCACAAAAATTTATCTTCCCTGAGGAAATGAGGCTAATTTAGATTCTTTGAGTTTTAAGACTCAACTGAATGCACAAGCCCAGGTGTATTCATTATTTTTTAAAAACCCTTTTAATCTTCAGAAGGCAACGTGTTCAGTAATTGCTGTTTGATGTAAAAATATTCCTGCTTCTCCCTCATTAGAGCTTACCTTTCCCATTTGCAAAAACCCAGGGCTGTAAACCCAGCTCTCGCTCGACCGTGTTATTTGTGATAAAAATGGAAGGGCAGAGAGGGGAGAGGAGCAACGTGGGGCATCCCCTTGCCTTTGTGGGCACACACAGGCACAAAGTGGTGTCTGGTGCCTGGGGTGCCACAATGGCATCTGGGGGGGTGCAGGTGGGCTCAGGGAATGGCAAAAATGAGGAAAAGAGGCAAAATGACAGCAGTCAGCTGAAATTAGGCAAGATAGCAGAAGGCTGCCCAGGCACCTCCTGTGCCCATTAGGTGGTTTGGGCTGGAAGTCTTTTCCCCTTGAGGATGCTGGGATCCCCTTGAGGATGCTGGGATCCCCTTGAGGATGCTGGGATCCCCTTGAGGATGCTGGGATCCCCTTGAGGATGCTGGGATCCCCTTGAGGATGTTGATGAATTAGCTCAGTGGAGGGAGGGCTGACTCCAGGACACCTCCTCTAAGGTCAGCTCTGAAGCCAGCTCTTCCTGAGGCCTTGCAAAACTTGGTCTTTGTGTCTGGCTTACCAAAACTGCTAGATGGGGATGAGAACCACGTGAAGCTGTTCTGGTTTAGCAAGGTCCTGCGTGCTGCAATGCATTTATAAAGGTGTGGAAATGGTGTGGGGCCTGTCTCCGTCTGGGCTGCGGTGTCTGCCTCTGTGCAAGTACTGTGGAAAGAATAATCTCCTCCTACTGCTGAAAATGGAACTTTATTGGAATAAAAAGTTGTCATGAAAGTTACTCTTCCTCACTGCAGCTTCACTCATTCCTCTGCTGCATGACTAAAGAAGTGACTCATGGGAGCTTCCCATGTAGCTTAAGTGGGAGAGCCTGCGTGATGACATCTGCTTTAGTTTTTTAAAAAACCTTTTTTCTCCTGCTGGTTTTCAGCAGGCAAAATGAAGGGTTTGTTTTGATGTGGGTAAGATGTCAGGCACAGGCGGGTGGGCTTGTTTGCCCTCTAACATTTCTCACTGCATAGCAAATGCCGTCTTTTCCTGGGAGAAGGTTCATACCATATGGTTTTTCATGAGAATCACTTGAGCTCCACAGAGGAATTGCCTTGAGCAGTTTCTGTTTGGAAGGAAGCTCGATCAGGCAGGAGAAACATGGGTTTCTGAACTTCTTTGGAGTGTAATTACACCCAGGACCAACAGTCCTTAGTCCAGTAGGAGAGAGTGAATTTTTTTGTGTCAAAAGTCAGCTGCAACCCTTATTCTGTCATCCAACAAGGCATGTAAGCAATGAGAAACAACAAAATATTTTATCTTGGGTTCTCCCTTTCCGAGATGACTGCTTGCGTAAACAAACCCCCCAACAACTGTTGATAACCGAGTACTGTGTATAACCCCCGGTTACCCTGGTCCATTTGTATTCTTTAAATAGTTCATTGCAATTTCTGGTAGACGTCGTGGTAGACTCTTGGTGTAAAGCAGGCCCGGTTTGCTGGATGAAGTTCCAGCAAGACACTCTTCAAGGCCTCCCAGCCCCACCTCTCAGGGCAGTGGATTTCCAGCAGCTGGGCAGGAGGACAGAGGCTGCAGGTCAGGACATGCTCGAGGAGGAGCTGGCACAAGCTCTCTGTGCAAAGGCGTGGAAGACCAGCCTTGCCTATCTGTCCTTTCTGGTTTGCAACGCATTGTGTTTGTAGGAAATCATCCGCTCTTCCTCTGGGCTCTGGTGGAGGACAGCCATGCTTCCTGGCAAGGCTGTGGTGCTTGTCCAAAAGCATCCCCTTGGTAATCTGGATGAAGGTCTTGATACAGCCTACCCTCCGTTTCTGAGATAGTCTATTATCTTTCTCAAAGGAACAGTTAAAGCAGTTGGTCATGGCACTGTGTCTGCATGTGGCTTTTCCTCAAGTCCCCCTAGATGACAATTGGCTTTAGGGTGTTTTGAATATATTAGTTTGTTCTTAATATTCACCTTATGTAATCCCTGAGTTATGAAGAAATACATAATACAGCAATTATTCTGTCATTATGGGGGTTCAGAGACATGTAATGAAAAAACTGAGAATCATGCAACCATAAAATAATACTGATTGCAGATTAACAGAATTTAAATATTTACAAATAAAAATCTACCATATTATTCATATTAACTGCCTCCTATATGTCATGATTTGGTGCTCCTGTACCTTCCTTCTCAGCAGCAAGTTATTACATTTTATTGTTAGAATAAAAGGGAATAATAAAATATAAAATATCTTTTTTCATAAATAACTGGATTGTATCATAAGACCATCAGCGGTGACTTGTTTTATGGCTGACCTTACTGAAAGTTGCTGTTTCAAATGGTAGCATGAATTACAGCAGCACAAGGACCAAGTGCGTGGTGGATGGAAAAAACCATGGCATATAAAATGTTTCTTGGAATTAATTTATTGACTTTGTGTTATCTCTCAATGAAATAAAGATTAGATGTCTAAATAAAAAACAATTAAGCAAGGTATGTAAGGCATCGTGAAATCCTAATCTTGTGGATTGATATTCATTTGTTATACAGCTGAAAGGGTCTGGAAGGTTTAACAAAGATAGTTTATAGTGATGAACTTTATTAAAGCCTTAGCCTTTGCAGAGATTTCCCCTGTGAATAGTGCCTGAATGAGAATTTACCACCTGAAATAGGGTTGCCATCACTTGCATGTAACATTTAAGGGGGTTCTCTATGCTGAGAGGGCTTCTTCCAGGATTTTGTTCCTGCATGTAAACTTTTTGAATGGATGATTCATGGGAATGATGTCAGTAACTCCAGCGTGAACCTTCTTTCCTTTGAATCTCTCTTTCCTATTCAGTGCCCAATACCCTGGGCAGGGCTTGGATCCCTGGATGGGCTTTGTGCTTTCCGGGGCTTCTTTCACGGTCATGGTGAAAAGTAGACTCGAGGATCTGAGCATGATCCTCATTTCTTCTTCTGGACTTAGTACCTCAAGCCTTTGGTTTGGTGACCTGACTGCTCTGGTGAGGATTTTTCTGTGACATGGTACAGCAGGTGCTTCTGGATGGGCACTGTACCCAGCCCAGTCATCTGCACTTCCCAGTGAACATAAACTCTTCGGGTTAATGGCAAATGTTTTATATGAACTCGGCTGTTTCCTACATGTATCTTCTCTGGGTCTGCAAATTACCTTTCTCAGATGGATTCCAACATGTTGGCCCATATTCAGGCTGACATTTTGATTATTCACATTGTTGAAGAAATTAACATTTGAAGCAGTTGAAGCTTTTCAGGATATTTTTCCCCAAATAACAATTTTGTCTTTTGAGTGCCAGCCAGATTCCCCATATGGCTAAAATGTACTAGAACAGAAAGACAATTAGCATGGCTTAATAAACTTCATGCATGGTTTGCTATTCAATATCAGAAAGAAAACAAATACAGCCACTCGTTCTCCTTGGAATAACTCTGTTAAATTACCATTGTTTGAAATAAGCTTTTTTTTATGGCTTGTGACTGATATAATTTGAATTGTGATAGGTAAAGCACCCGTCCGTATGTCTAATGCCTTTGGACTTGACACAGGCCTGCTCGTGTCCTGCATAAATCTTCTCCCCTGCTGAGAGGGGAAAGGCAGTAATTTGAGTTTTGGTGTGGAGTGGAAAGCAATGGGTCCGGGGGACACGGGGGCTCTGCTCCAGCTTGTACCATGCAGCACCAGTTTTGCTGATGGCTTTTTAGCCTGCTTTCAGTCTTTGCTCTTCTTGGTTAAACGCTGTGTTTTGAGAGCCAGACCTCGGCGCCCACACAGCCCAACTTCCACTGTAGCGCACCAAATTGTGCAGTGTCCACCGGCGGCACGTTAGTGCTGACATTCGATGTCAGCGGAGGATGCTGCTGAGCACGCTGCTAATTGCTTGTGGTTTAGCCTCTGAGTTTGGTACGTGCAGCACGGAGAGGAAAAAGCAATCCCCATGTGTCTGAACTGTGCGACTTAAATGAGCTTTGCACAGCCAAGTCTGACAGCTGTGTGCTCATGAAAGCTTGTGTTTTGGGTTTGGGCATGCATGATTTAGAGATGGACAGGTGTGTGTGTGCAGGGCTGGGGGTATCCTGTTGTATCATGGCCATGAAGGTACTGTGGAAGTGAGTGATAAACAGCTCTCGGGGCATCAGTGACTCCTTGGGCATGGCCTGCCCAGGGTGATGGTGTTCAGATCATCCTCTGGTAGGAAAACCTGCTCTGCCCACTACAGTTGGCTTCTTGGACAATGCTGAGCGTGGGGTTACACAGAAGGAGTTTCTAGTGGGGAGTCCCACTGCAGAGCTGGTTGCGGTGCATCATGTGCTCCCAAACCACTGTTTAGCATTTGGCACTGAAGAAGGCTGAGTTTGGGCTTTTTCATCGCTCAAGTAATGGCAAATTGGTCAGTTCTTGAGCTGTCACACTGAGCCTGGCCAAAAGGGGGACCAGGAAGTGTCCAGAAATTCTTGTTTGAAACCCCCCTGTCCAAGGGAGGTTATAACAGTGCCCTGTCTAACGTATCCCTGTGCCCTGTACAGATGTCTCCTTGTTAGTGATGCAGCCTGTTTTGCAAGTTCTCATGAATGAGAGTGCCTATGAGAAGTGGGTTTTTTTATAGAGCACTGGTTTGGAAGCAGTTGATGTTTTAATTAACTTTTAGGGGCTGTGATCGGACTGGCTTGCACAGCTATTCCGTAGTCTGATCTGAATCTCTCTGGATTCAGAGCACATCCATCCTAATGCCTTCAGAGCACACGAACGAGTTCAGATTCCCAATGTGCATAGGATGACGGTTTGTATTACCCCATCATCGTTATCATCACCCTTTTACTCCTTGCTAGCGCAGTGATGTGTGGCTGTAATTAGTATTGATTGTGCAAGAGGGCAGGAGTAATCAGGAAGGTGTTACACGAGGGGGAAGGCTGTGAATTCCCTGCCCAGGTCTCTTACACTGTTGCTGCTGGCAGTCTGTGGGGGCAGTACCACTTGTGTTTATGGGGGGAAAAAAAAAGTCTTCCATGGGAATTCCTTTTCATAGCACCTTGGGCTTAGGGCTTCACAGTTCAGCTCCGGCAGGATGTGAGTCTCTCGGCTGCTGCCCGTGCCACGGGCTTAGGAGGAGTATTTCTCTGCTGATTTCTGTCCTATAAAGAAAAATACTCCAGTTAGGAAAAAACCTCAGTAAATACCATAAGTACACCTGTAAGGTTTCTTACCTCACTGTGGTGGATGCCTCTCCCAGGCTGATTTTCTTGGGTAGGAGATCCCCACCTTTTCCATGCTGTGCCTCCTGCTCGCATCCCGTGACCTGTGAGATGCCTCATAGTTTTTCCCTGCAACATTTATATTCCGCTGTTTCATGCTGGGGTTTGTGGATTCACTCCTGCTGTTGATTAACAATAGCAAAATAATTTCTTTTCCTGCAGCACGCTGCAGCAAGCGGGCACACCAGGTCTGCAGTGTCTGTGCTTAACTGCTTGCCCCTCTGCAGCTGACCCCACTCACTTGGCACCAGAAAAGGGTGTGTTTGCCACATGGACAAACCTGTAGAGAGTACGGTGCTCTCAAGCTCTGCCTCTGGGGCTTCAGCCTCAGTGAGTCCTTTAGGGATGGCAGTGGGAGGCGAAAAACCCTGCTGGCTTCATGCAAAAGCGAAGGGGAAGCAGAGCTGTGGGCAGGAGTGACCCAGCCAGTAAAGCTCGCAGCGAGGGCAGTGTACCGCTGCGGTCCTTGCCATAATGCTGGGGTGAAATCTGCCTTCGCCGCCTTAGCATTGTTCCGCAGAAGCCGCGGCATTGATACAAAACAGAGCAAAGCGTGGTTGAGTGTGTGGTGACTGCCTCTGCGAGCCACAAAGCTGCTCAACCGAAAGCAGCCAAGATGAATGGCATGCCTGAACACAGCGCATAAATGATTGTATGCGAAGCTTAGTGCTCCCGTGCCAGTGTGTATAAATATTCATATTATTCCATGGATCTGTCATTATGTGCAAGCGCTTCATCTTTCAAACTTTGCTGCTGCCAGAAGTCCTCACTCATGGAGACACTCTCACTGAAGGCAATCAGATGATTGACGTGACCGAAGGGCTGGGGGAGCTCTTGTAACAGCCTGACTTACAGCAGTATTTCACCCGTAATTTCTGCACACTGGGGAACAAAACACAAATAGCCTCAGCTGGTTTTGAGACTTTCCCACTGTCGGGTTCTTCATGAGGACTGAATGAAACCACAGGGCTTTTCCTCGGCTGCTAATTGTCTGTGTCCATTTGTTATTATCGGTGACATTAGTGATGTAAATGTCAGGGGCTGAATCTGTCTCTGTCTCTTGAGCTGCTGCTTTCAGACTCCTGGCATGGATCGTAGCCCACAGCAGTGACTCCCCTGTTATGTGTTATTGCTGCTGTTTAGTGTAGGGCAAAGTAACTGGAAATGTGATGGGAGAGTAAAGTATGCTCTGACCTTGGTTATCTCTGGAGCCTTTAGATGCTCAAGGACACTAAAACCTTATCACTGAGTGTGGTTGTATGGGACCCAGCCAGTCCCTTGCAGTTAGATCTAAGTACATGAGGGGGGGAAAATGAAGATTTTTGGGAAGAAATAATTTCTTTCCTCATCGGAGCTGCCTACTTGCCCCATATCATCCAGCGTGTCCCATGCTGGTGGCACCCACAGACCACAGCAGCCGTGCAGCTCTGGCTTGGCAGAGCGTTGGCTTTTACAGCAGGGCTGCTGCATCACTTTGTGCGGTGTTGACACATCTGAGGCCATCTATAGATCTGCTAGAGGCAACACGGCTTCCTCCTAACACACCCTGTAGCAGGAGCAGCCCTGGTGTGGCACCAGTCTTGCAGTAAAGCGGCTGAATTAGATTCCAATTTTGCAACGTAGGTTAATGATATCAATGGTACAGGGGTGTGCCTGATCACATCCTGCCCCGTGCACCTCAGGAGCCATCCAGGAGCATGTGGTGGTGTTTAGGATGGGCAGCTTGGGCTCCTGCCTTATCTCCCTGATGTCAGCCTGTCAGTTACTTGCAGGGCAGCTCAGGAATGCTGGAGCAGCTGCAGCTCCTGCTCTTGCCTTGGCTCACATGGGCACTGGTGGCATTTTGGTGGTAGGGAGCTGCCTTGGCTCAGCAGTGGGTCACAGAGAGCCACTGGAAGCTATAATTGCAATGGCTGTGTTCTGGGCATGGTGCTCTTGCCCTACATGCAAGAGAACTATGGCCAGCCAGCTTTTTCCTCTCTTCCCTCTCTTCTCTTCCAACCCTGCTAGGCAGAAATACAGGTGACTTTGGGCATCTTCTGTACTAAGCTCCTAATGCTCACAGCATTAAGCTGAATGGTGTCACCTCCCATGGCAGGTTCAGAGAGCCCTGGTGCTCACAGTGAACTACCTAGGAGAAAATGAACAGAAAATGCAGAGACATCTATTCCAAGTTATCATCTCCGTAATATTTTTTTGTACAAAAAGATGAATGTTACTGAACTCTTTCCCTTCTGGAGTCCTGGTTCTTGCTTTAATTGATCAGCTATGGACAGTAACTCTGAGATGCTAATGAAATTCCCACCTTACAAAAACTGAATGGTAACAATCTTTAGTTTCCAAAAACTCTATCTTTTTTTTTTTTACCCCAAGATGATTTTTTCATGTAGTTATTAGCAGTGCTGAAACATGGCAAGTTGAGTCAGCCCCTGCTTGAGCTGCAAGAGCCCTCAGACTCTTAGGAGGCTGTGAAAGAGTGAAACCGCTTGTGTGAAAAACCTTTGGAGGAAGAACCTCCTGCCTGTGCTCCTAGGGAAAAGCTGAGACCTTTCCAGAGCTGCAGGGGAGAAGGATTCCATGGGGCACATAGCATCTGTTCCACCAGTTGTGGTGGGACTGTTGTGCCCCTGCTCAGTGGTGAAGTGGTTGTGGTTTTGGCTTTCTAGAGGATCTCAAGGGCCTCAGAAGTGTTGGCTGATCATAATAACCCTTTTCTGGGTGTGCTCAACTAAGTCCTGCCTTTCTGGCAGGAAGAGGAGAAACTACTCAACATGATTAGCCTTTTGTCTTCTCTTTGTAGGGCCTGAACCCAGTCAATGTGGGATTTTGAGGGAGCATCTTATGTCTGGGACTGTCAGGCCAGTCTATATGATGACCCCACTGGGATCCACAGGCAGAACATGGCCAGGGCACCCAGCCTCACAAGGTGGGGAAATGTAGAGGTGCACAAGTGCACTTAACAACAACAACAAAATCTGACTTTTATATATCAGCAGATTGTAATAGCTGTAATCCTTAAATACGCATTTAATCAACCTGCCCGTGAAATTCTTTCTTTATTGTTTACTGGGTGAGCCGGGCAGACAGTTCTTACGCTGCAGCTTTAAGTTTCAGTGTGTTTTGTTCTTTTGGAATACAGCAAAATGTGTTGGACTGCAAAATGGGATATTTGCTTGCAAAATGTCTCTTTGCTATCAAAACTGATTCCAATCATGAATCCCACCACTACTGACAAGCTTGTTTTGTTTGCTTTTTCATATTCTTCTACATATTTTCTTTTTTTGACAAAACCCAAGCTCACTAGAATTTTGATATAGCAGAGTTTGATGGTGCCCACAGCTTCTGCTCAGTTAAGAGCTGCAGAGCAAGGGTTTGCATGTTCCAGCAAGTGGCTTCTCCTGGTGTGGATCCTGAGGCTGTGAGTGATGCTGCCCACACCTAGTAAGGGGGCAAGGACTAGACTGTTTGGTCTCTTGTAGAGGATTGCTGTCTCCTGCTTGTGTAGACATCTGCCTGCAGTCCTGGGTGGGGCATTTTGAACAGCATCTTGTCCAGCCATATTCCATGAGCAGGTATTACTGTCCTGCTGAGATGTAGGAGCTGACCATCTGTGTGATCCTACCTGGCTGCAAATACCCTCTTTGCTGGGTTTGTGTAACTCTTGAGTTGCAAATAGAGACCACAATAAATACAGGCTGATACCAGAGAGAGGAAAGATCAGTGCTTTCCCATATGGCTTTTGCAGTCCCACACCTCATCTGTGCTCTTTCCAGTCCTTCTCATGCTTAAATACTGACATTGAGTGTGGAACATGGATCAATATGAACATAAATGCTGGCACCAATTAAAACTCCCATTGGAGAGAAAGGGTGATGGTGGCTTTCCCAAAAGTATCCTTCTCTGTGTTTTCATGGTTCTGTAGGGCTGCTAATTTCCCCATGATGAGTCACTGAAAGCATTTATAGAGGTAAGGCAGGGATTTCATACCCTAAATATAGCCTCATGTCAGCCCACATGGAGCAACCACAGGAGCTGGTTGCTGAGCTATTAAATACAACTCAGGGCTGGTCCCAGCTCCTCCTGACTGGTGGGGTTTGCAGAGAGGGGAAGTGGAGAGGTACAGAGCAGGAAAACAGTCGGCACGTGTAGGCTGGGACCACAAGACCCGAGATCAAAATGTGGTGTGAGAAATCACAAGTGCAGAGGTCTGCCTGGACCATTGGGCCCAGGGAACCCCGTGTGCCTACACAGTGCTTCTGGCAGAGGTCTGGGGTCAGGCAGCCGGGCGCTTCAGGCAGAGCAGCCCCAAACCCTGCCTGCTGCAGCCAAGTTCCTGGGCTCTGAAAGCAGGTGCAGCCTGGGCTTTGTGCTGCTTGGATGGGTGCTGGGCTGCCTCCCTGGGCATCTCTGTGGTCTCCCAAATGTGCTACTAGTTAAAGCTCTAGTTAAAGTTATTAATAACTGTGGCGAAGGTTTACAGAAACCAAACCCAGCCTACAGACGTGTAGAATATGAATCTAAGATGCTTCTTGTATGGTGACTGAACACTGGACGTTGTCTCCTCGATTGATATGCAAATGCCACTTGGCTAATTGGCTTTCTCAGCTGTCTGCAATGAGTCCATGTATAATTCATAAAGGACTGGCTACTCTGCCCTGAGAACATAATAGCTAGTAGCATTGAATATTCATGAATTCCACCAGCTAATAGGAGGTAAGACCATAAGTAGTTTTGACACATTGGAGTGAACCACCACAATCTGTTTTTACTGGAACTAAAATATCCAATGGCACTTTGGGTCTTCAGAAAACATTTAGTTCTCTTTTAATCCACCACATTTAAAGACTCTTTAGAAAGCAGCTTGAAGTGGCCTGTAACAATTAAAAGACATACCGTGGGTGTGTAGTGGGTGCCCTAGACACAGATATAGCTTGCCAAGGCGTAAAACATTGCAGATTTGCCTGACAGAGCTGGGTATATCTTTATCTTCCCCCATCAGGTTTGCAGTTCCATTTTATTGAAGCGTACTGGAAAATGGATGTTTGGGGAGGGATAAACAAAGTGGGTTAGTGAAATGGTTTTAATTATGCAGAATAACATTTACTTAAAGTTGAGCTCTTAAATCCCGGTGTGCAGAATTGATGCTGAAAAGATCAATGCAAACATGCTAGTTAGAAATGATCTCAACCTTAGGCTCTGGGTTTGGAAAACCTTGGATGTTTGCATCTGCACCACTGATTATACTTTAAAAAGTTAAAACTGAGAAGCTGGAGGGAGTGCTATCAGCTGGTCTGTAACTACAGTGAGTGCTGTAACATTAACAAGACCACTAGATTTTGAGGCTGCAAATTTTGGAGCACGTACAATTTCATTAGTACTGGAGGCTACTCCTGACCTCAAAGACGGAGTCTTTGGCCAGCCCAGCAGCTGCTTCTGCATCTGCTGAAGTCGATAGGGAAGCATTTGATGCAGCTCGTGAGAGGCTGAATCCAGCTCAGACCACAAATGGAGTGGCCAATAAAGAAGGGAATGGAGATTTGAGAACAGCATAAAGATCATGTTTATCTCTAGGAAATCAGCAGTGAGATTTCAGACAGAGGGCTTCCCGCATGCCCAGACTTAATGTGTATCTGCTCTGCCTCTAGTTCATCTGGTGCATGCTACCTTGGGATGCTACATTCATGCTGTGGCTGGGAATCTGGCAAGGTTTTTGATTCAGAAACGTGGAAAAGGGAATACTGAATTTTTAGGTGAGTTTTGTAATCCAAAACAACCTCACCTGGCTTTCCCTCCATCTTCCTTGGCTCTTATATTAATCCTGTTCAAAGCAGATTTCTGCCACTTGTGGTGAGGCAAGTTTCTGGGCATGGAATCTCTGTAGGTGGACCTCATCTTGACTTACAGATTCTCACCTTTCTGCAGTAGTAGAAGGATGACTGTGGTTTATCTCAAATGTAGTTCACTCTATTTCATGCTGCTGTAAAACACAGAGAGGAGCCGAAGTGTGGAGGAAGGCTCTGTCTGATGTCCCCTGCAGCCAGCACCCCTGTTTGTACGATGTGATGAATTCCCACAGGTGGGTGCATGAGCTGGTTCTGGAACAGAAGGTTGAAGCTGCTTTGTTAAAGGAAAAAAAAAAAGTATCAGAGAGATTTATATGGTACTAAACCATATTGCAGGCTACTAAACCATGGCATGTTTTGAGTGGAGAGCTTTAACAGCCTGTGTAGCATAGCAAAGCTGTTCATTTGATGTGCTTCCGAAGATGCTGGTGACATTTAAACAGTGCAAAAGTGGAACTTAGCAGGTGGCTTGAGGAATGGTCTTGAATTACCTAAGAAAAAGTCTATTTCATGGACGTCCAGATTTGGTAGGCAAGACCCCTCGCAATGCATGGTTCTGCATGACGGCAGCTTTGAAAAATCTTACTCTTGCATCTGAATGGTGTGAAATGTCCTCCTAGGCCACCTGCTTCTCTGTAACGGGCTCCCTCCCCTGATCCTGGGTGAGGAGATTTTAAGTACCTCAGTCCCACCTGAGCTGAGGTGGTTTACACCTCAGTTCTGAACTCAGCCTGCAACATGACCAATTCTCAGATGAAGAGCACAGGAACGAGTGCAGGACTCTAAGTGACAGAGGAACGAAGTCTCCTGGGACTTAATATGCAGTACGGCTTATGGTTGATGTTACTGAAGGAAGAAAAGCAGGCTTGTGTGACAAGGGAACTGAATCTGAAAATAAGTATCATCAGCTATCCGATTTTCTTTAAAAAGGAGAAAACCCCTCGACCTGTGTAGAAAATGAGTCAGCAGCAGCCTCCTCTCAGTGCCTTAATGGAAAATTATTTGTTCTCACCTACAAGTGCATGCTGAACCAATAAATCCCGAAAGAAAGAGCAAAGTGGAAGAAATTCAGAAAAAGTATTAGCTGTTTCAAATCAATGAGTGTCATCAGCTACAAGAACAAGCTTTGTCCTGATGGATAGAACTGCTCCACAAGTTGATTGGAAGAACAAGGTTTGGTGAGGGCTGGCTCTCTTCTAAGGGGGATTGTCAAGTTGAGGTGATTACACGCTCTGGGGGCAGTTGTTCTCTGGGTCTCCTTGATGTCAGCAAATAGGTAGCTTTATCCAGTCTGTCACCTCCTGGTGACTCAGTTATTGCCTTCCAAAGAGGATTTCTCCAAGATCATACCTATTGTCCATTTTTTTTTAATGGATGCAGAGTATTGCTGTCTTCTGTCTCTGTTTCCCACCAGTGTCCAGACTATGACTAAGGGATGGTGGTGTCTTTGGGAAGAGCATTGATGACACCAGAGCAGTCTGGTATTTAACTGCACAACGTTTGCTAGAGGATTTTGGGGTCAAATTTAGGCTGTGATGATTCCTTGTCCTAGATCTCAGTAGTCTTAAACCAAACGTGCATCATCCTCAGATTTCTTGTAGCTGTACACCTAGCAGGGCTTCCAGGGCTTTATCAAAGGGCTCCCATACAGTTACTTACGTGCCGTCAGTGCTTAGCTTGTAGAAGCTGTGGAGGCCTTGATTGCAGGCTGTGGGAACTGGAACCTACGTGTAGCCTGTCTCCCCAAGAGCTTCAGCCCACTGAGTGCTGAGCTGCAGGAAGTGTTGTTCCAGAAACTCGAGCGTAATTGCAAGTGCTGAAGTTATCTGTGGCTTCAGATGGTATCTTTGGGACTGAGAGCTTACAGTCTAGCATAAGTACGTGTGGCTGTCTGGGCTGTCTAAGTTAGTACAGCTAACTTAGCAAAACCTGCCTGGCTTCATTACATCCCTGTGCTCCCGAACTCTGAGCATCTTGCAGGGTCGTGTGAGGTAAGAAGTCCCGTTGGCTCACAAGGAGTGATCTGTCAGTAGGCTGCTACACTGCAGGGCAAGAGCAGCTTGACCTGGAGGCACTTCATAGGAGTCTGAGTGGGATCAATCAAGCTGAATTCAGGCCTTGTGTAAAGCCTGGGTAAAACGCGGAATGTGTTTCCATGTTGTCTAATCAAGATAAGGTTTCTGTCCTTCTGTTTGCTGGAGACTGTAACTTTCTAAATGTCATGAAGTCAGTGTTCAATAACAAATACCATTTTGCTCACTGTATAAACAGTGGGTGATGTTTTTATGTCCCAAGGATGAATGTTGTTGCAGATTCTCTGATGCCTAATAGGATTTACGCAGCATACAGATTACAAAGAGGCTGAACGGTGTAGCTGAGAAGATGACATTTACTTTAAGTTCACTTTTTGTGATTAATCTCTTTGTTTTGAACAATAGCCAGCCAGGACTCTACCAAAAATATCTTCAGCGCGGTGTGGCCAGCAGGTATCGGTGCATTAGGATGAGCTAGTATTTCTGATAAAATCAGTGAAATGCTCTTTTAGGCTTAGTGGATTTAAAGCAAAGTGCAGAAATGAAGGAGGCAGGTCAGCCAAGCCCGTGTAACGGGTTTCGCTGTGACTTGAGTAGCCCTGCCAAACTCCAAAGCCATTGGTAGATTTCTGCCTAGATCTTCACCCTGCAAAGGATAGCTTGTGTGTGCTTGAGCGTGAGAAGTCTGGGCAACAGAGGCTTGACACCCCAAATCCAACACCTGGAGAATCAGGATCTTTTCATGTCCCGTTATATCTCCATCTTCCATGGGACCTTTGCTCTCCAGCTTGCAGGTAGCCCTGGTGAGCTGAGCTCTTTGCTAACCACAAAGCAGAGGCAGCGTCTTGCAGAGGTGTGCCTCTGCGTTTCTGCGTAGCACCTAGAACATGGCTCTCAGGCCTCAGATTTAGCAAAACACAAACGCGTTGTTTACTGTGAGCAAGCTGGTAATCTCACCTCAGGGAAGCATTTAAGTAAACCCTGAGGTTGTCCTGAGCTCTGGGAGACTTTGCAAAGCAGATCCATAAACGCTTTCTGCCGTTGGAGATATTAATGATGACCAATGCGTTAGTTGTGAATTCTTTTGTGGATGGTTTGAAAACTAGAGAGTAATGACTTATTGTCAAGTAGTTTCCTAGTTTTCAGTACTTTTATGGCCTATGAGATTTCTGCGCCTTTCTCAGTGACATCTAAACTTCTAAGCTCTAACTCAAGCTTCATGTGAAGATTTTTTTTTTTCTAATTTTTCCTGAAATTATGAAGGATTATTGTGAGAGACTCTTGGAACCAGCAAGAAGACCTTCCTTCCTTCCTTACTGACTGGCTATTGCTTATCTTGCTTATTTCAACAACTTCTACATCCATTTAGGCAAAGGAAAAACAAACCGAACTGTTCTCCTAACTTTGTGAACCAGGATTGAGATTTAGGGTTGCAAAAACAACAGGGGCTCTGGGAAAATGTAGAATGTTTAAAAATAACAAACATTTAAGTTCAGCCAGATAAATATTAATTTGATATTGTATTTGTTAGTGGAGTAGACTTGTTCCTCCTCCTTTCACACTTAAACTAGCAAAGGCCGAGAAATTTGGAGTCAAAGACAAACTCACTCTAAGACAAGGATGCAAACAATGATTAATGAATTATTGAGGTTTAATCCCAGACAACTACTAAGCCCCACACAGCCTCTTGCTTGCTCCCCCCACAATGGGATGGGGGGAAATCAGAAGCGTAGAAGTGAGAAAACTCATAGGTTGAGATAAAGACAGTGTCACAGGTAAAACAAAAGCTGCACACAAGCCAAGCAAAACAAGGAATTCATCCAGCACTGCCCGTCGCAGGCAGGGTTCAGCCATCCCCAGCAGAGCAGGGCTCCATCACACGTAGTGGTTACTTGGGAAGACAATTGCCATCACTCCAAATGTTCCCAGTTTTATATTGCTGAGCATGATGTCATGGTCTGGAATATCCCTTGGGTCAGTTGGGGACAGCTGTGTCCCCTCCGAACTGCTTGTGCCCCCAGCCTACTCACTGGTGGCGTGGGGTGAGGAGCAGAAAAGCCCTTGACTCTGTGTGAGCTCTGCTCAGCAGTAACAAAAACATGCCTGTGTTACCAACACTGTCCCCAGCACAAATCTAAAACGTGGCCCCATACAAGCTAATATGGAAAAAATTAACTCTATCCCAGTCAAAACCAGCTCATCCCACACATCGCCTTTCAGGACCACCCCAACACAGCACCGTAAGTTGTGGATGTGCGGCTGGGGAAGGGAGTTGAAATACTGTTGGTCACTCAGTAAGCCAGCAGTGCTCGGCGTGTACCAGGGGTTTGATAGACAGAAGCTATCAAACTTGGTTTGATATGGCCAAGTGAGTGATTATATGATAAATATAGCATTTGAGAGAAATGAATCAGGTTTCCACTAGAGACAGTAATTCTGGTATTTGTGAACCGAGAAATATTTGTCCTTGCAAAGTGTTGGACAAAAGTTTTGTTTCACGTTGGTGCAGGTCTCTATACAGTTACCCTCAAATTTGTTGAAATGAAAATCCTCTGATTACGAAGATCTTCATCTTGTATCACACCAAAGAAGCCCCTGCCCGCCCCGGGAGGGCACCCTATGGACCTCACAACAGGAGTTAGCAAGCCAGGTTCAAACCCAGTGCTGAGCTCCCTTTCTCCCTCTCTGAATCCTCCCAACCCCTTTGCCCTTGTCTCTATCAAAGGCTTTTTTCCCTTTCAGCCCCAAAGAGCATTACTGCCCCAGGACTGGATGTTCCTGAACGGCTTGGAGAGCCACGTACTGGCTTAGATAATAGCAAATAATTAATTACCTTGCAGGCAGTCCTTTAACACAAGCTGGAACGTGTTTTGGGGAAGATGGAAGGTGGGCATACATGCTCAAAGTAGCTTTTCTGTGTATGACTTGTGGGAGTGATTAATTAAAAGGCTTAAAAAGACAACTGTCATGTGATGGCCTATAATTCAAATGGAAATGAATTCAGAGACAAGTTTTGTATGTGTTTTTTGTTTGTTTTTGCCTTTTCATTGGGTTTTGTTTGCCTTTCTTTCTCTGTGCAGGATGTTCAGTCTCTTCCAAGTCTGTCCCAAAGCAGAGAGCAGGGGCAGAGGAGGACAGGATTGTCCTTTGGGCTGGACGGCAAGGAGAACGCTTGCCACAGTGCCAGGACACTCCTGTCCCCAACAGCCCTGTTCTCTGTGGAAGATGTAGAAGGAAACACGGGGTGTACCTTTCTCATGTTTAATTATTCTCATTCCTGAAAGTTGGAGTGAGGACCAGTGAGTCCCTCTCTCCTGAGACAATCCACTTGATATCTTGTGTTGAGAGACCTCAGACCTTGCTCTGTTGAACGATCTCCAGTGTCATCTTCAGATGTGATGCTGACAAATAGTATGATGGCTGCAGGGGACTGAGGTTCAGCAGCCCGGGGTCTGACCTGCCCTGAATCCCTGCTTGTTATTTGACTTAGATGCAACACTTGTGGGCCTGGGCTCGGGCCTGGGTGAATTTCAGGCACAGCAGAGCTGGATGCCAGAGGTGCTGGGTAATGAACATCTCATAGCTGTGGATCCCGGGCCAGCATAAAAGGATCCAGGTAGAGATGGGTTCAGTGAGGCCTGGGGCAGGAGGATGCACTGAAGGTGAGGGGATAAGTGGGAATGCTGATGGAGTGGTGAGAACCTGGCCACTGCAGGAGGAGTGGTGGCAGGATGTGCCAAAGTGAACAAAGGTCAGCGATCGGATGCTCAGACTAACTGAGCTGCACCTTCTCCCAATCCTGAGGGCAGAGGTGAGGAGAACTGGCAGCTCTGCCTGTTGCAGACATTCGTGTTTGACGGTAAGTGTAGGTGGGCTCAAGAGACCCTGAAGTCTTTAGGGAAGGAACGTAGCTGGCTCCATGGGTGCTGAGCAGGCATGCAGCCTGCAGTTGCCATGGGCTCTATGAGCAGTAAGTTAAATGGAGTCTAACATATTTCACCTTACTCGTGGCCCTGTGTCTGGCCTTCAGCTCTCAGCTGTGAGTTTTATTTCTGCAAATATTGCAGTAGAAGCTAGATCAAACTGAATATTAACGGGCTGGATGCAATCGACAGCAGAGTCACATTTGGATGCATTGGGACCTGCAGCACAGGGCAGTTTTCCAGAGGGAAATGCTGCCTGACAGCCAGGAGGGAGGAGCAGCCTCCCTGCTGTGTCCACGGCTTCTGCAAGACACGGGCTGCCCAAGATGGGGGGCACAGGACTACCCTGTGGCTTAGCTCTGTCCTGCTCATGGGGATGCTCACAAGGAGGGATTTAGGAAAAGGAGATGTATTCCAGGTGCTCCAGGATTTTCCAATGACTTGTGGAGGGTGACTAATGTGCTTTTCTAAGTGCTGTGGGGTGAGGAGAGCCTGTTGATTGAGGTGACCACAGCAACATAAGCCAGTGCTGGGACTTGCATACAAACAAGGCATAGGAGCGTTTGTGGAATAGACAGCAGGTAGAGAAGGTAAGATGAAGACTGGGGTCCTGGCGCACAGGAGTTGGTTTGGGCTCTGCTTTTAGGGTGGAACTGGTGGAGACTGGGAGAAGATGATCTGTGCTTAAGGCTGGTTCTTCTGTACCTACCCAATCCACCTACTTACTCTCCTGCTTGTGTCCACTGGCCAGTTTCAATGGTAGGAGACATCCAGATCTGTGTCCTCCCACTTCTTCCTGCAGGTGGTGGAGGCCTCTCGACACTGGTGTGGTGTCTTCTCTACAGAGCCAGCCCAAATTAAAGCAAACCCAAGCCCCTGCAACTGATTCCCCAGCCAAGTGCAGCAGCCCAACCTTACAGCACCTCCAGGCCAAGCCTGTGGCTTTTCTGTGTGCTCAAGGAAGAGGTCAGAGCTGAACTTCAGGAAGAGTCTGGCCAGTGGTGCCATGGGGACACGGGCATGAGGTGCATCAACTTTATCTCAAGTGTAATAAACAGCCTTTCCAATTCCTGGTACAGAGACTAAAAGGATGGCGTGACAGCATAAAATATCCCTGGAAGAGGCTTCCAGCAGCATTTAGAGTAGTCTGGAGTCGTCAAGATTCATACTCCTGTTCTTCTCTTACACCCTCCATCATCCTCTCTCACGCTTCCCTCCCACCTCCCCTCTTCTGTCTCCTGGTGGAGGGCAGGTCATGCTCACACCATGGTCCACACTATAGTTGCATACTAGCTACTATGAAGAGAATTAACTCTATCCCAGCCAAAAGCAGCACAGCAGGACTATAGGTGATCTGAACTTTCTTCATTGCATTGGCTTTACTGGACTTTTCAAAGTTACCTTGAGCTTAGTGCGGGGAAAAAAAAATTACCTTCTTGCTTTAGACTATCTGAAATCTATATGATGACTTTAACCAATTTAGAAATCATTTAGGCAGAACTTGGCTGTAAAATGAGGTAGAAATGTTTCTGAGTCTAGACAGATCCTAAAAGTCAATTTTATAGGAACATTTCTCAGAGTAGAAATGATCTGCTGGGGAATAAACCCAAAGAAAAAAAGCACAAAACTGTTTTTGCTGGTAGGAAAAAAAATGAAACTTTACATTAAAAGATCTTTTCTTTAATTCTGATGCATTTTGATCCCTTTCCCTGTGACTTGTTCCTGCTGGGGCTGGGCGAAGGCAGCTCCTCTCCCTCCACCTTCATAGCTGAGCTCATGTTTCCCCTTAGGGGTGCCACTGTGACCACATGAAGTCTGTGAGATGGAACAGGAATGACATATTTATTTGCACACGTCTTGTCCCTCTACATTGTGTTTTGCTATGCAGAAACTGGAGACGGATGTCTTGAACTGCTTAATGAAGCACATGACTTGGGGTCAAAGCTAACCAACTCCTGCTTTTCACACTGTGTTCCTGTCCCTGGTGACTGTTAGCTGTGACGTGTGAGCTGTCACAGCTTTGTTACTTCTTCTTTTGGATTTCTTAATGAATTTGCTTTCCTTCTGGCTAATTAACCATGTCTGCCTCAGTGTTCTTCCCAAGAGATTATCTTCAGACTGCTCTTTGTTTGCTGTTACAAGGTCTCTAGGCTTTTGTGTCGTGACGAGCGTGGGATGGTTGTCCTCATCCATTCAGGGTGCAGGGTGTGCTACCAGGGCACTTCCACACCATGCAAGTACATCTGCTGGCAGCGTGCCTGGAGGGTGGCTCTCTGCTGATAACATTGTGGTGTCCATCAAACTAGCATGAATTAGAAGACTTTTTTTTGTTAAGACTTTATTAATGCTCTTTGGCGAAGATGGCCAAGGCTAGCACATGTCTTTTTTGTTTTCTCAAAGCGCAAATAAGACCTGTGCGAGGCGGAAGGGCCCTGAGCTGTGTGAGCTCTGGTAAGAACAACACCTAGCTCTCGCTGGCACCCTGGGCTAGTGGTTTGCTTGAGCCCGCTGCCCACTTGCAGGGCACTGGTGGCCAAGGCTTTGTGTGGAAAAAGTCATTAATGAAGAAGTAAAGCAGCTCAAATGGGAGAACCCAGCAGGCAGCGAACACAGGGGAACCTGAGGGGTGTCCTACCCTGATGGTGTATTATGCACACTCAAATTAGTGCCAGAAGACAAACTTGGTGCTGGACCTGTAGCTCGGGCTGCTTTGAGCCTTCAGACTTGTGGTATCTCAGCTGAAATAATGTGTTTGATTTTTGAGCCTAATGTTGTGTTTTAATTACCACTTTAGTTGGGTAAACACCTGTCTTTTAGCTGAACAAAAGATAAAAAGAGCATTTTGTTTATAAGTTTATTCTTCATCCAGTCTAGTGCTGGCACAAAGACAGCGATGGAAACACGGGCTGGGATGTGGGAGCTAACTACTGGGGTACCTGTTCCAGCAGGGAGGGCAGCCAAGGTCAGCTGAAATCAAGGTCAAAACACAACGTGTTTTGGGAATGTCCTTCCTCCACTGCCCGTGATGCTCATTCCTGCCCTGTGACCCCTGGTCTCCTCTCGGCACTGGCAGGGCTGTGTGGAGCTGTGCAAGGGCAGGACTGGTGTGACAGTCTATATGAAAATCAGCCTGCGGTAAAAAACCAGCTTGATCCAAATCAGCCATTCGATTCTGCTTTTCTCAGAATGCAGAAGGGGAGAGTGGGAGCAGAGAGGAACCAGCTCTTTCCTTTAAGTGGTGCTTTATGTCAGCTTAAGACACTCATGAAATTACAGTGTAAGCAATTAAGTGTCGCTGTGCGTGGGAGCTGCCCTGTCAGCTGGCAGCACAGGACAGGGACCAAGTACATTTGCAAGAAATGTCATCTTGGAGAAGATTAGAGAGTCCTTCAAGCTGAAAACGCAACCTTTAATCCAGCATTAATGGATTCACTTGCTGCTTGTGAAACCCCCAAGTGCCTCACTTGCTCCTGACGCTGGCCAACAGCAACGCACGGCTGCTGGAGAACTCGAGGGCTGACCTCTGCCTGTAACTGCGGAGAAGGACTGGGGAGACCTACAGTGACACTCGGTGTCTATGGCTGCAAACACAAAAATGAAGAGGAAATGCGTATCTCTAATTATTGTTTATAAAAACAAGCACAGCTTTCAATGGCACGCTTGTACGTTAAACTGGTTACACAAATTTCTAAGGGTCATGTAAGACATCCTGGCCCCTGGCATGAGCCTGCCCAGTGCCCAGTGCCAGCTTTCCTTCTGGCTGTGGGTGCTCTGGTTGGGAACTGCCTCTCCCTGAGCACATGGAGAGCTGGTGAGAAGCATCCATGGGTTTGGTACTTGGGTGTGTGTGTTGCGGGGGGGGGACACTTCTTTTTCCCACCATGTGCTGAAGTGGTCCCTAAAGTATACTAGGACTGGGAAAAAGTATTTACATCAGAAATGGAACCAGACTGTTTTCCCACCACTGGAATATATTTAGGAACAGATTATTTCAATTATTTTTTTCCTTCTAGTTCCTTGGTAAATATATCATTCTGTTTATTATTGGATTTATAGTCTGCTCTTTGGGGGAGACAAAGTATTTAGCAGCAGACCTTAATTTTAATGTGGGAGAGTCAATTCAGCTTAGAAGAATTTCCTTATGTCAAGTGGGGCTGTGATGTTTATTGTCTCCTGAGAAATTTACTCAAGTAATTTCACCAGTAAAAGATTTTAGGGATAGCCAAGCTCAGGAAAATAATAAAAAAAAATATAAAAGAGAATGTCCCGTTGTCTTAGTTTAGCACAGTTTGCCTCTATTTTCTAAGTCACATTTCATGTCTGATGCCAGTTTCCAAATGTGGGGACTAAGTTTCCCAGGGGTGCCAAGCCGCAACATCCAGCTGCCAAATAATGTTGGCATCAGGCAGGTCAGGCCCAGAATGACTTGGGTGCTAGCCGGGCACCTTACCTGCCTTCGAGCATCAGAACAACATCTCACTAATTAGGTCTTTAAGTTGGGTTGGTTGGTTGAGTAATAGGTCCCTGGTTCCTGGCAGCCCCTTGGAGGAGGAGAAACCTCCTGAACATCCAGGCTGGCTCCTCATGGGATCCCTGGAAGCAGCCAGAGCCTTTGCAGTGATGGCCCTTTGTTACAGGTGCAGCGTGTCATGGGGCTGGGACCTGGCTCCACTCAGCTGTATGACAGCTGTGCACGAGTGGTCTGTCATCAATGGTAGCAGCATCACTGAGGCTGGGTGAGTTGTGGGCTAGGGAGGATGGACCCCTTCCTGGGGTGAGGGACTTGCAGCATGCTACTTGTGGTTGATCGCAGCCAGCAAGGCAGGGACCGGATAAGGAGCATGAAATACAAGTGATAAACTATCAGTTATCATCATTCCATGCAGAGTTAATTAAAAATGTGAAGGGGCAGTTCTTTCATCTTCCCTGCCATAGGAAAGGTTTCACAGCTTCTCTTTAATTCACTGTATTTGGTGGTGAATTAAAAATGGAAATGGATATAATTTGCCGAGGCTCTCGAAGATGAATGATTTGCTTCACGTGATGTCTCCTCTTTCAGTCGTGCTCTTAGCATTATTGCTACATGCTGCTTGAGTGTGGTGGGTTAGGAAATCCCATGACTGGAGGGGAGACCTCAGGTATGGTTTCAGGGTGCTCTGACCAACTTTGGGTTTGCAACCTTGGGGCTGCTTCCTTTCCTTTTTTAATTTTCACAGCTCTCTTCTCTGTATACAAAGATGTTTTTGGAATTAAGCTCATGAAACTTCTTTTTCCTTGGTGATTGATAGGTAAATATCACAAGCATCTGAGGAAACAAATTCACCCCTCCTGCTTTCCCTGCTCTGCAGTCACCTAGAGGACTCACGCTGCTGCATTAATCAGTATGCGAGCAATCTGGTTGGTAATCTGTGCCAATAAAGGGTTTTATTTTCTCACAGTGCACAGAGGCTACGTTCAATCTTGCTGTCAGCACTAGGGTATGCCCCATTTAGTAGTTGGAAGACAGCAGGGATTTTAAACTTGCTGACTTTAAAGTGACCTAAAGGGCACAAGTGTGAGGAGGACTAAGGGCTTTTGAAGCTGATCTGGACAGCACCTATTTTGGGGTGCAGAAGAAATGTCTAACACCTGTGTGAAACTAATAAATACAAAAGCCCAACAGTCCTTCATGTCCCCAAAACTAATCCTAAATTACCTGCTCTTGCTACGCATTCATGGGGGCTGTAGGAATGCAGGGAGGACCTGGGGTTCGATGTGGCATGTGCACTGTCTGAGACCAGGTCTTCAAAAGAAAGCCCTGAATCTGAAGGTGATGCTCTCCACAGAGAGCCTGGGTGGTCTGCGGAGTCACGCCGAGCGTCTCAGCCCCTCGTGCAGCATACAGCTCTAGCGTTTTGGAGGTGCTAAAGTGCAATGCATGGGCACTGGCCGAGAAATGGAAATGCTGTTAATTTCTTTAACTTGCACGTGTCACCAGAAAAAAACTTAACTGGTCGGGTGATAGCTGGAGACTTTGCTTTGTGGTTTCCTTCCCTGTCCTGAAGCGAGAGCAGTCAGTGGTCCCGCAGTGTTCTTGCCAGGCACCGCCTGCCCTGGAAGGAGGGAGGCAGACGGATGCTGATTATCCTCTGTCCTTAAAGGATCAGTAGCGGTTGCTCTTTCCCGGTCTAGGATGACAAACTGCCTGTTGAACTCATGCCTCTGAATTAGCAATGCTTCCTCACGGGGAATAGCGAGAAAGAGACCTCGGTTACCCTTCTGCCTTTGTAACACGACAGAAATTCTCTCAACGAGGCACAAACTTCGCACGGACGGAGAAGCAGACTCGGCACACGGCTGCCATGCAGCAGCGCTTCTCTTCCAGTGAAGCCTGTAAAGGAAGCAGCAGGTCCTGCAGCCCATCATGTCTGACTGCGGTGGTCACCTTGTCTGTACCGTGTCTCTTGTGCCCGTTCAGGCAGACTGATAGCTGGTGGCAGGAAACCAGGAGGAGCTATGAATGATGTGTCTGAAAGTGTGGTTCTCTTCTCAGACAGGACCAGACTACTGGTAAGCCTTTTCTTTCTTTTTAAAAAGAGGATTTGGTATTTCTCAGGCTTCTACCATAGAAATGTTTGTGTTGCAAGTACAAAGACCCTATTCCCACCCTCATTACTGCCAGCTTTGCAGGCTTGGTTGTGAATCTGGGATGCCAAGGCTTGGTTCTTCCTCACATGTGATGACAGCGTGGATAATCTGAGGCCAGGCTCCTGCCCTCTCCTTCCTTTTGCCCAGCTGTTCCCCACACAGTCACTCTGCACTGGGATGCACTGTACGCGGCCTCAGACATGTCGTGATCGGCACAGGCTGTGTACCAGCCTCAGGCAGACCCCAGAGGAAGGCAGGTTTATCTTCTCTTTCTTTCCCCAGCCATGCTTTCCTCACCTTGGCTGTTTTTATGCCAGCCATTAATGTAGCTACAGGATTAATACTTACCTCTTTGCCGCATTAGTCCTGTACTTGAGCACCTATTTTGAGTACATCCTATTCCTTATCAGTACATTAACAACTCAGTTATGGTCACTGTGCTAAGTTGTGTACAGAGATATAGGAAAAAATTATCTCTGCCTTAAGGTAATTCATGTCTGAGTGCACAGGAAATGGAATTGCAGAGATAAAATTAAACACTCAAGGTTATACATGGGGAAAGCCAGGACAAGAACTGGATCTTCTGGTCTCTCTGCATGCGTTTCCCTTCTCTCTTGTTCTCCTCTCTCTGTTATACCTTGCTCTCACACTTGCCTCTGCCATTGCCAAACCACTCTCGGTTAGCTGGTTCCCCAGCCTGGTTTTAGTCACCTGCTTGGCAAGTCTCACATCAGCTGTCCTACTCTTGTGTGGAGGGCTCTGCACTGCTACGGCAAAACTGCTAGGCTGGAACTTTCCAAAGGGGAGCAGCATTTGAGATGAAGCCCTTGCTTAAGCCTCCTACAGTGACTCCTTGTCCATCTTTGGGCTAAATTTTTCTCTATATTTCACAGAGGGAGTGCAACTGCTCAACCTGAATGTGAAGGGATTCCTTTAGACCCTGCAGTGTTTGCTGTGGAGTTGATTCTCCAAGGACCCCAGACCACCTTTGAATACAGGATATGGGTAAGAAGCCTTTTCTCAGTGCCATGGCCAAAGATGTGGTTTCTGCTTTTTTGGCTGCCCTAAAGATGGAATTTGACCTGGAGTGCAAGTCTGAGCAGAAACTACTCTATTTCTCCACACTTGTTAAACTGGTATTTAAGCTGTTGCAAATTTGCCTATAGCCATTCCAGGTTCTTCACTAGATTCGGGGTGTGACTTTCGTGTCCCTTAAAGCATGGACCTAAGCATTGATCTGCTCTGATTGCTATGCTAAGGCCAGGTTACTCTATCAGGATATTTGGAGGAAACTGGAAAAGGGTCTCTATGTCTTCTGGCAGATCCCAGGAGTAGATTGTGGGACTGACAAGACTCCCGAGATGTCCCAGCTCAGCAGCGTCAGGAGGACCATCTACATAACCTCTGTGTTATCGGGGGCAGCTTTCACCAGCAGTGGACTTTGTACACCGTGGCGTGGTATTTGTGTCTTGCAAATATAAGTTTAATACACATGACATTTAAGTGACATTTAAATGAAGAGTTGAGTACTTTTAAGAGATTGAAGGTGTCAGAACACTCCCAGAGTGACCAAAGTGGCTACAAAGGGGGAAAGGGCTGTGTCTGAGAAGCAGAAGTCAAAGTAGAGAGGGAGGATGGTGGGTTTTTTAAAGCCATTTTCCTTTCAGCAGCTGGGATGTGAGAGTCCGGCCTTGTGGGAGATCCTTACAGAGATCTGTTGTTCCATGTGATTTTTACCTGTAACCACTTTATCCAAACCCAGATATCTCATCGTACTCCATTACTGGAATGTCTGCCTCACAGATTCCTTGGTGTTAAAACATGACCAAAGAGAGAAACAAGAGCAAAATTTCTAGAGTTTCCTTGACATCCCTCCAAGCTTCACCCGTGCAGGAGCACCGTTCTTGTGAGCTTTGCCACCTGCCTCAACACACAATTGCTCCTTTCTCAGCTTGACCTTTTTATTAAAACTACCAGGAAGCCCTGAGGCTCCGGTTAGGATTGAGCCCTCCAGTGTATATAAACAGTTTAAGAAAAATGAAACGCAAAGGTTAGCAAGAGGCTTGCAGAGACTTTGCTAAACAGGTGGCCATGTCATGGTTTCTTATTTAATAAATAGAGGTCACCTGGAAACCATCCAAGAGATAACAAGGTGTTGACATTCTCATTTTCATTGTTGCATTTAAAGTTTTAACTGTTTTTTAGCACTGTAAAATGTGATCATGAGCGCTTTGAACATCAGTGGCAGCACAGCGTTATTAAGTGACTTTGCCAGTGCCTCTCAGGGGTGAGTGCTCCTCCAGTCCTGTGCCTTCCACATGGGAAACGGCTGAGGGAACACATTCCCCATGCTGTACTAATTCAAGAACAGGAATAAAAATCAAGGTGCTGAGGATGCCTGGCCAAGCCAAGGAGCTCAAACCAGTTGTCAAGGAAGAGGTGTGAAAGGAGAACTTGCTAGTACAAGCAACATATAACCCAGAGCGGACGGACTGCCTCAAACTGCTTCTCCACTGGAGTGGGGAAGAGATGTCTATTGAAAATAAAAGATACAACTCCAGAGAGGCAGGGTCCAAAGCTAAGGCAGCAATTAATGCAGCATTCACTTTATTTATATCCAATTCTGGGGTTTCTTTTAAATCTATACAGAGGGGAAAAAAAAAGACTTCTGGGGTCAGAATGAGGCACCGATTTTCAGTAACATGCTCAGCAGGATGGATGCCTAAAACCCACTAGCGGTAATGGAAATTGGTTGTCTAACACGAGTAATTGAAATTGTGTGCTGACTTTGCTCTCTTCCACAGTAGTAGCTCTGAATCTTGCCTATTAGCTGTTGGAAAATAAAATGGGGTTTGTTTCTACCAGGACCATGCAGAAAAAAAAAAACCAAAACATCATCTTGCAGATGTGAAGGCAGTGCAGGTGTGCAGCTGCAGAGCCACCAGGCCTGGACCGGTGGTCTGGACCTCTTGGAAAAGGCCAGTAACCTGGTGAAGGTGGGGACAGAGGGATGCTGCTGTAAGGGAGGTGCCAGGCTGCATCTGGACAGATGTGTGTGGAGCATCAGTGTCCAAGGGATTGTATTTACATGGCTCATCTTTGTTCCCCGCTGAGGCAGGATTACATGTCTCCCTTGCACCTTCGAGTCATGCTTTTTTTGCTCAGTGGTTTGCACCTGCGTGTCCCAGGGTATAAGGAGGAATAGTGTCCGTCTCTTCAGGAGTGATGTGGTTAGCTGGAACACGAGAGTCAGTAAAACACATGGCATTGATGCTCCAGCCTTGGGCAATTCCAATTTGTCACCATGTCTGCTGGATAAGTAAATCTTTAATGAGGGTTTTTCTGAAAGCTGGAAGGATGGTGCATTGCTCAGCTCTGGCAGTCTGGAGGCATGTTCAGTTCTGTCCATCATCCCTTGTGTAAATGAGAAGCAGCAGCATTGGTTAGGACAGGCTCGTTACTCCTGCTGTGTCGACGCTCATGTGAGTAGCAAATACAATCACTGTGGATCAAGAAATGACTGTGAAAGTTATAGTTCAGACATCTGGGTCTGGCTGGAAAATTGCTTACTGCTTTTATTCTGGTTTCTAAATCTGGAAATGAGACTCTAGTAGGAGTATGTGTAGGACTCGGCACCCTTTGTCAGGGACTGGAAGATAAGAGATGGCCTTCAGCCCCCAAAACCTTTTAGTGAAGGGTGTGAACTTAGGTGGTGTAGAACAGGAAATACGGAAGGAGAAGTTGATAGTGGTGCGCATCATGATTTGTTTGGTGATCGGTTCGGTGGTCCTGCAGGAAAGGCTTTTTGCAAGAAAGGGTCTGAAGGAGGACCATATGTTTGTTTTGTGGAAGCGTAGGAGCAGCTTATCCCAAACAAATAGTAGGGGAGCATTGTGTAATCATTACATAATGTAATCATTAAGGCAGATCATTGTCATGGAGTCATAACCTGGAGAAGCAGGCAGGGCAAGATAATATTTTCCAAGCTAGAAGGAAGACAATGCCAGTGCATCAGTGATCCAGACATGAAACCACCACCTGGATGACAATTTTGGTTAGATGGAGATAGAGGAGAGTCTGTGCACGAAGTGAGATTACACTGAAAGAGTTTGCAGGATTCAGGTACGGTTTTCCTATGAGAACCTGAGAAGAGCATAAAATGACAGATTGTGACCTGTTAGAGGGGTGACAGTTCTAACGGGCCTTTGTATCTTCAGATGAAAGGAGGCTTGGCAAGGAGAGAGTCTATACAGCACTTTGTCTACCATGTCTCTAGGAAGAGAAGCCAGTCAGGTAATGCTCTGTGAGAGCTCCTCCATTGGCAGCACAACTGGGAGACACAGATGAGTGCCTGTTGCTCTGCAGAAGGTTTGGATCAAGTACCAACCTTTGCAGACACAGCATCTTTATTTCAGATGTATTGTGAAATGGCAGCTTTGGCCTGGAGCTCACAGACCTGAGGCTACTGCTACCTGCCAGCTGACTGGTGGTGTCCATTCCTGTGTAAGTCTCCTTATCTCCATCAGAAATCAAAAGTGATGTGCCTGAAATCAGCCTGCAGAGTGAGAAGGTATATGATGGGTGATGTTACAATTAATTCTTGTGGTTTATCAGTTAATGTTTCAATTAACTTTGATCTACATTGATTTATTTATAGTGCTCACTTTAGCCCACAATGTCGTGCAACACCAGGAGTCATGAAGTCACTCACTTAGGTTAAAAACCTTACTGAAGCATGTTGCACCACGATGGTAATCTTTATCAGCCAGAGCTGACAATTCCACAGCAAAGGAAGAGTTATCTTGATGGGGCATTCAGCTCTTCTATCTTTTAATTCTTTCATGTTCGAATACCATACCAGCCTTTCTGTGATTTTGCTTGGGGTTCATGCAAGATTATGGCTTCTTGGCCATCTGTGTATTATGGCCATCCATTTATTTCTTTCCAGCCCTCTGGAACACCCAGAGCATTCCAGGCTTTGTCAGAAGTCAATGCTAATGGATGTTAGTGGGCGTCAGGGAAACAGAATGATAACTGATGCCTGCAAATACCTCTCTTCAGCCAAATTATTCTGCTGTGAGACCCAGAAACAATCAGGCGCAGTGAAAAGCACTGTTAGCAAAGTCGTGTTCTACAGACCCTTGTGCAAGAGAGATTCTCTGAGGTTCATGGACTTTGCAGCTGTCCCTTGATTTGGGGCACTAGTGATCAATGGCAGTATCAGCTTCTAGGCAGTCTTTCTAAGCTTTTATTTTTCTGGCAACTCCAGCTTAATGACTTTACAAGGGTGTTTGTGTTCCAGGTTTGAAACTTATTTTCTGTGAAAGACTCCCTGAAGATCAATGTTATTTCTTCCCCGCAACCTGTAGCTGAGTTTGGGAGCTTTGTAGACCATTAATTTCAGGGAAGACCTTGACACAGCTGATGATTGAGGAGACAATAACTGCCATTTGGTTGCCCACAACTTTACTTAGGCTGAGATACCGGCATAGGATTTGTCAGTAACAAGGGGCACCTCTGTGGTGTTAAGAGCCCAGGGCATAGTGGAGGAGACACCAGGAGTGAGCTACCTCCCTTGTGTAGACCCCTGGTAAATAGCTGCTTTGGCCGTTCTGGTCAAGCTCTGCACTAGCTCTATATATACAGCTACAAACATGGCAAACCATGAGAACTGGGTGTGCCTAAGAGTCAAATGAGTTATAGCTTGGCTCAACCCACGTAGTTAAGACCTTCTGTGTGCCCTTAGCACTTGCGTTGTTTTATTATAACTGTATTGGGGGTGGAGAATATGCAGCGACGGAGAGTGGCTGAACCCAAAGGACTCTCTGTTCCTTGCTAAAAATAGTACCATTTTTTAAAAAACCAATGTTTGCAGTTCTGCTAGGGGAATTATAGGACAAGTTGCCCAAATATATTTAACATATGAGCTTTGGGATGGCACTGGAGGAGTGGAAGGGTGTTGTTTCCAGCTGCAGTTGATCCAGTATCAAAATGAACACTTGGCGTTAAGAAATGTGAGATGCATCTGCATCCCCTGTGAAGAAGAATCATAGAATGGTTTGGGTTGGAAGAGACCTTAAGGATCATCTAGTTACAACACCCTGTCATGGGCAGGGACACCTTCCACTAGTCCAGGTTGCTCAAAGCTCATCCAACCTGGCCCTGCACACTTCCAGGGAGGTGGTACCTGCAACCTCTCTGGGCAACCTGTTCCAGAGTCTCACCACCCTCACAGTGAAGAAATGCAAATGTGCGTCTTCAGCCTTCCGAATAATTAATACTGATTGTTGGCCTTCTTATAATAGCGCCTTGCCAATGTGCTGCAAGATGTGCGTGAAATCCGGCAGCAGTGCTGATAAATGCACAGGGCCAGAGAGAAAAAGCTGCAAGACCCAAAGGCCATTGGCAATATTCCTGGCATAGGTACTTGGAGGACTTAGGCTCCAGCCTCCCAAGTAAACCTGCAGCTATTTTCACTGGACGTTTTCAGCTGAATCACATTGTGTCCTCTAGAAAAGCACATTTACTTCACAAAATCCAGTCTGATAGAACTCGAATGGTAGAAGCTGGAGGCAATGGAGCAAAAAGACAATCTCTTTGGACACACAGACTAGGATACGTATTTTGTTGCAGAGAGGAAGGAGATGTGGAAACACTGATCAACTGGGATTAAAAATAAAGCCAGAAACCAGTTCTCAGCTAAATACAGAGGACAACTGTTTGTGCAGTTACTTACCTTAATGAGGGACAGAACTAGAAAATGAGTATGATTTATAAATACAGGCAGGGAAAATTGTTTTGGTATTAAAAATTGAGAAATCGAGCACCAAAATACAGAGCGAAGATAGAATTTAGTCATTCTTTTCAGTTCTTAGAATATCTTGGAGAGGCTCTTCTCCATTTCTATATTCATTTAATAATTTGCATAATTTGCACAAAGTAGAGGTGTTTAAGGAACCCTTGAATATGGTAAATTGAGGCAGTGCCAATTTATCTTGATTAAATTGAGACGAAGTCTAGGTACACGAGACCAAAGGGAACCAACTCGCTGCTTCTGGCACTGTCCTGTAATGTTCTGATTTGAGCTGAAACATCTTAGTTGGCTGAAACACACATCTGTAAGAGGGTGTTATGCTTCCAGTCCCATTTCCCCCTGTGACTTTCTATCTAAAACAAGGCTGAATTTGGGTGCAGGCTACTAAATACATGTAGGATCTCTACACAAATTAGGGAAATTGCCTATACACTTTCTTATGCATTAGGAGGAAGTTGCATATCCAGTTGCTTCATTCCATCTTTCTTAAGATGGATAAACAAAGTTCATTATGGTTCATCATAGAATCATCTGGTTGGACGAGACCTTTAAGATCATTGAATCCAACTGTTCACCCTGCACCCTGGGTCATGCCCCAGAGTAAATTGGGATTTTTATGAATGTGAACAAGGTATCTTCTCAGCCACTTAGGAGTGGAGGTTAGTGTCTCTCAGCCTCATTGAAGAGTCTGGGCGTGTTTTTGGAGCTCAAAATACAGATGCCACTATTAAAATATCATCCTCTGTCATTTTTGCCTCCTTCCTCAACTGTAAAAAGAAGCAGAAAATAAAATAATGGAGCGGTTCTTTCACAGTGAGCCCTTGACCCTAACACGTGTGTGACACTGCTTATTCTTTCTTCTCCAGCTTAATTCTTCTAACTTTTGGCATGTCCACAGTATGAAATGTGACCAGATTTCAAATACTTTTCCATTTCCAAAAGGATGTGCAATTTATAGATTCTGCAATGACTAGCAGAGCTGCCCTCAGCTGGAGGGAGAGGTAAAATAAGGATACGCTCTCAGCAAATAGCCACTGCTCTAAGGCGAGGTTACTTGCCCGAGTAAGGAGTTGAGGGCAGCTGAAGCTGCTTGGTGCTCTAAGTATAGTGGAAAATTTTGGTGTCATACTGAAATGGCAGTGAGAAGTATTAAGGCATGTTCAGGAGTTCTGTTGTGTCTTTTTAGCAGTGTCCTAGGTAGCTGCACGTACGAATTATTTTGATTTTACTTCTCCACAGTCCTGCCCACACACTTAATCTGGTGCATTGCAAGTAGGTGCTAACAGTACCATGTGAGAAGTCTTTGCAGGAATGGCTTCTGAACACTGCATCTTAATGGAGAGCCCAAAACTAATTTCATTATTATTTTGATGTAGAGGAGAGGCGTTGCAGCAAGCAGGGTTTTACAGATAACCTCTAGCTTCTGGCAGACACAGAGTCACTTTTGGAGGGTTCTCCTCTGAAGGTATTACAGAAATTCTGTCTTAAGATTTGCTTTCTGCGTGGAGTACCTCTCTCATTTTAATCAGATGCAGGTTTTGGAAAAATTCTGCTTTCTAGTTAGGTTAAGGATAACTTGTCAGGAGTGTCTAAACAAAGATGCTGTGGATCTGATTTATAAAGTTGTTAAGCTAGTTAAAATGGAGGGATGCAAAGGTACCTCATTCTCCTTGCAGTCACACTCGCTAGGGTTTTTGTCTTTCCCTGTCATTCTCACTAACCGCTGCTCTGACCCTTCAGGCAATTAAATACTTTTTGCATAACCAGCCCAAAGATACACAGGCTTGATTGTGAGTTTTGCCAGGTAGGCTGCATCTCCGAAGAACAGCCTCCTACATCTTGTCTCAGTGAGATGTCTCAGCGAGTGGAGTTCACATGCATAGTCCTACACGTTGTATAGCTTGAATGGCACTCAGATGGTTCCCTCCTGTTTCTCTGGAGGTTTGTCAGGTTTTGTTTCTCACTCTATGGGCAACCTTGTTTGCCACGGGAAATCTGTGCTGCATGAAAACTTCCTTGTGAAGCAAAGTGCAATAGTTTCTATAGTTGTTTCTCACTTAAAAGCTCTTAAATGCTCTTAAAAGCATTGGTGTTTCAAGTAGATATTTTATATAGGTGTTTCGTGCCATCTGATGAGAGTTAATTTTGCCTACTAGATAGTACTTCGTATTTAGAAGTGCTGGTCTCTAGAATGCTGCTTACTAAGCAAGTGAGCAGAGGTGGAGAGCTGCTTGAGATAGCAAGGTATATCCATGCCATCTACAGGTAGAAGAATGTAGCTGGGAACGTGCAACTATGACATCTCCCACGCTGTCCAGGTTTGCGCTCTCGGATCCTGCTACGGTGGCAATCGGCTCTAAGCAGCAGCAACCAGCAGGAAGGGGTGAGGGCAGCGCGCTGGGTACGGACCCCATCAGTCTGTCTCTGGCAGGGTTGTAGGCAGCAGGGAATCAGTGAGTTTGTGGTGCATGGCTGTGAAGCAGCTGTGAGGTTTATGTTTCTCTGTCACCTCTGAAGGAGATGTGGAGGGTGCCCTGTTGTGGGTGCCGTGCCTCTCTGTGGTACAGAAGAGCATGGAGAAAGTCATCCAAAAAAAGGCTTCTGCAACAGGGTAATAATAAAATCCCCATGACTGAGGGGAGAATGTGAAGGTGTTTTACGAAAAGTGAAGAGAGAGGGGAAAAAAGTGAGTGGAGCCCAACAGTTTGTCAGGGAAGGGAGAACTTTTTAATTGACTGTCAAACCATAACCTTGGAAACCTAAAGAAAACGGGCATCAGCATGTCTGTCAGCACAGATAGGCATCAATCTTCCCTGGCCAGACAGCAACATGATTACTTCTGGGATAATGTCAACATCTTGGAAGTGCACAAAGCTGATCTGGCCTGTTACAAAGGAAGGGAGGAGGTGGGATGAACCACCCATCTTCTTCCCTCATTCGTTCAAGCTGTTTCATTTGAATAGAATGTTTACAGCTATTTTTTCATTAGAGTGATTAAAACCTCTATCTCTATTTTGAGATTTACTTTCACTTTGTTATGGCTTATTCCAAAATAAGGTCAAACTGGAGACAAATACAATCTTAACCGTTTTTCTCTCTGTAGTTCTTACTGGTTTTGTGATTTCCTTTGTCCTAACCTAAGATATTCTAGCAAAACTGCTATGGAATGGTTGATAGGAAATACTTCTAAATAGCTTTAGTTTTAGCCAGAAAAAAATGCTTAAATTATCAGAAAAATTTTACTTAAGAATGATTTGTCTGGAAAAAGATTTGGAGCCTGATCTGACTAGAGAAGAAGATACCTCCTCTCCCTTTCAAAAGCACTTTTGTAATGATTTGGTGGTCTTTGGGACCAGTCAGCAGTCCTGCACATCCCGTGGTGGGAGCTCACCTCCTGACCAGCATCCAGAGCTGCTGATGGAGCACCTGAGGCAGTCATCTGTCTTGCTTTGCATGGAGTTGATGCATCACAGGAGCCTGCCTACAAGCCTGATAAGGGGCAACTTCACTGTGCTGTGCTAGGTGATTGTTTGCCCTAAGACATGAGAACGAGACACTGTTCCCACTCTGCTTTCCAGCTCTGTGGAGTCGTGGACTTTGTCCAGGATTTCTTGCCCATGGAAGTGCATGTTCAAAACAAGCTGTTCCTTCCTGGGGGGAGCATAGAGCATCCTTCCTTACCTGCTTCTCTGGTCAGCTGCCTCTCTTCGTGGTGGCTCTAGCAAACTCAGCATGACCCGCATCTTCTGCTGTGCTCCAAGAGGCATGTCTTCAGGAGCCCCAGGTAAAATGTTATCACTAAGATCTTGTCCTATGTGTTCTGTGCTGCACTTCCAGCTGTGAACTCAAACACTGCTGAGCAGTTAATTCAGGTTCAGTAAAGCCGTGAGCAAGGGGCAGTGCAGAGGCACTCTGCCCTGCCTCATTCTGCGATAAAGGTTATGAACAGAGTCAAGTCAGTAACTGGTTATTATTTTTGCTGACGGGTGGCTGAACTGCCCGGAGTTACAAACACTGATATTTTTTCAATTCTTGATGAAATGAAAAACCTCGAAAATTAACTTTGCATCAAATGAAGTGCTGTTAGTACCAGTGCCAGTAGTTTTGGTTGATCCCAAATTGTTGGGTTTAGCTTTGTTTTTTTGTCACTCTCCTTGTTTTGCTCCTGGTAAACTACAGCAGTTTTGTTTTTTTTTTTAACAGCTCACTACATTTTCCCTTTTAAAAGTTTTGGACAGGCTGGATTACAGATGTAATGTATAGTGACCGTGTGACATTATGAGATTTTTACTGTTGTCATTCTGCCTAGAAAAAAAAGAGGACTATTTTCTGCTACTCACAAGCAGCTATTGATTAACTCTGCTCTCTTCACTTTGGTTCTGCAACCTGTTCTTTGTTCTGGAGCATCTCTGCATTCTCCTGTGTAATGGCAAGGGCCATGGCAATGAGGTGCATGTTGTCAATAAGGTTATGTCAAGACACTGTGATTTATGACCATAATATTGCAGTCTTGTCTCCACTTCTTTGCACAACTTATCCTAATATCATCTACTGTTATCTGGAAGGAGAGAGGAGACCTTAACTTAGAGCTCAATTTACATTAATTGCATTTCCTTTTTATGTGCCTGGACCAAACTTTTGCTAGTTGTTTTGCAGAAATTTAGGGGAGGTAATCAACAATACCACGCTCTGTTGTACAGCACATTTCAAACAATTCATATGACATTTTCTGAATTAAAAATAATTAGTAGCGTAAATGATCAAAGCAGTTTATCAAAGGGCAAACATCTGCGCTGACTGAAAAGCTTTGAAGCCACCAGCCCATTAACACCCATTAAATCGATGATATATGGGACTGTGCTAGGGAGCGGGCTTTGTGGATGTTCTCCAAATGACTTGAGGTATGAAAATTTTCTCCCTGAAAGGCTGACAATCAGTCTAAAAGCCCTCTGGTGTATCTTACCTCCTCTATCCCCACCTGTTCTGCTTTTGGAAGCACAGCACCTTGGCTGGAGGCTCCTATGTGAACAGGTACCGTGTCCGAAGAGAGGGTGCAAGTGCGTAAAGGGGTGTGTGAGCACCCTGTACGTGGGATGACCTTGAAACTTTGTCTCACGGGGTCTAACAGGCAATTTCTGATTATTCAAGCACATCTTCAGTTGCTGATGGAAAGATGAGGTGAATGGTTGGAGGCAGCAACCATCGGTGACAGAGGGATTTAGCAGAAGACCTAAGGCAGACCTCTGGGTCTTGGCCCTGAGTTGTTTGCTCCTCACCCATAGATCAAACATGAATTAATACAGACTCGAAAGCATATCTCCAGCCAGCATGTGCGCAGCTGGGTACATTTAAGGAGGTATATGAGAAGCATGGTATGATATTACACCAGAAGAATGATTTTGCAAAAGATTCTAGCTTGGAAAAGATCTGGGAGCAACATGTGTGCACACACTTCATCCTTGTGTGGCCCATCAGGATGAAAACCTCTGGGTTTTTTCACTTATTCGGAAGACCCACAATGCCACGTTTGCTGCACAGATCTTGGTATGGACTGCTGTAATGCCTGGAGGTGGGAGGGCAGGAGGAAGTTGTAAGATACTGCTGCTGGATGTGTAGGGCTGTCTCATGGGAGAAGTATGTTTAGAGAGTCTCCTAGTAGCTTTGTTACTTGCCTGTATAGCACAGTTCCCCTTCCACACTTTTTTTTTTTTAGCACTGGCTTGAAATTTAATTGGAAAATGTATGTGGATTGTAAAGGGATAGAAAAAGTGACTCCATCGATGTGGCTGGGAGAAAACCACGTCTTAGGTGTTTCCACAAAGGCTGGTCTGGAGATCCCGAATGGGGAGTATCACTTGTTAACCTGTGAGCTTGTAGACACAGCAATTAAGCTGCTGAGACTGAAGTCTGCTGAAGTTAGGAGAAAATTAATCTCCTGAACCTGAGTGTATATTGCCCCGCAGAAATGTTTCCCTTAAAAATACTACATATGAAAAGTTTTTTTCACCACTTTCTTCAATACTCCTAGCTGATTTTTTTCCCAACCTGTGAAATGCTCACCCTTGCAACAACCCCTGGACTGGGCTATGGCATTTCTATAACCCCGTTTTACTGCAGGAGAAGTGGGTTGCAGGGAACCTGCAGGACTCATCTACGAGCATGTTCAGCTATGGAAGAGAGATGTGAGCCTTGTGTTCAAAATCCAAGGCTAGTCCCTTAACCCTGGACCAGTCTCCCTGCCTTTAGGTTGATTTATGTGTAGGATTTCACTTCTTGAGCACACTGTATACACAGTCTGCATTAACATGTGCAGAAGATACGGGTGCTTACAATCCAGGTTTAAATGCACATCTCCACAAAACAGGGTGCACTGCGTGGATGCAAACAATTATTTTCATGTCATATGAGTCTATCTGCTTAAAATCCAACCTGCAATTTAAATCATAGATCCCTTTTTAGTATTCATGCCAGAGAGAGACCATATCCAGCCTCTCCTGGAAAACTGGGCTTTGGAGCCTTCGGGGCGAAGGATCTCATTATAACAGGAAGGTCCTCATAGTCAAGCTGGGAAATTCAGTGGGGTGAGCTAGAGTGCTCTGGTTTAAAAGCAGAAGTCGAAGTTGCAGTTCAGTTGTGTACTTCTGTCCACAGCAGTTAGTCCTGCTCACTCAAATGATTGAAAATTGGTTACTCCTGATATACACCTCAGCTACTAACTGTCAGCCAGCAAATGTCTGATGCAGAAACCAATAGGAAAACAGAAATTTAGCCCAAAACCTAATGAAATTTTTATTCTATCTGCACAGCAGCTTCTCCATTCCACATAAAAATTCCTACCAGCCCTTTAAAGTTAAGCAAATTAAGGGCACACACTGAACTACTTGTTATTAATATCTCAGCACTATTTTGTAATTCCCAATTCATGCTTCAGATGGATTAAAACTGCTAATCCTTGACAAGGCAGCAAAATTTGATGCTAATTTATTGATGTGCACTTGTAAGGAACTTCGGGTTTCTTGTCTATAAATTAAATTTAAACAGAGCATTCAAGGTCCTTCCCAATTTAGAAAGCAGGGATCTGCGTGCTGAGACGTGGCGTGTCCTTGAGCTTACCGCACAGTATGGCTGAGGAGGGCATGCCTTGTTTTCCTAAAGGCACGTGTTTGTGCTTTGAGAGCTGTCTGTTAAGGTCAGCCGTGCCGATGGCTTCTCCATCTCACACCACTTCAGATGAAGAGTGCTCCAACCTCTTCTCTTTCACTGAGCTTTTTGCTCCTGTCCCAAGTCAGGCATTACTCGGTACCGAAGGTGGTTTTTAATGAGCTATCCCAGATGTGGGATGTCAGTGCTGAGCCTGGGAGAGGCTCTCTTGTTCTGCAGAGAATTATTTTAGAGTCTTTGCACATTTTTCATTATCTTGGAGCCTTGCTTTAATCTTCGACCTGAATGTTTAAGTGAGTAACATATTCCTTTACCAAAGGAAGTTTATTATTTTCAGAATATTGCAATTACGTGGCAATTGTTGCTTTCCTTGGTCGTTGTTTTCTCGCCTGGGAAGGAGTAAATGCTGGGGAAGCTTATAAAAAGCCTGCCATAGGTACCTGTGCTCTGTGCCTTCCTCACAGTGAAAAGAGCTGCTCTTATGAGCCTTTTCCAACCACCCAGCCACCTTTACAACTCTGGGAAAGACACCAGGAATGCCCTGTGCCTCCATGCCAGACTCCTGAGCCGGGTGGGTTGCCACCGGAGGAGGCAGCTGGCCTGTGCTCGGGGAGCCGAGTAATTTGAAATCTAGGAAAAGCAGGTAGCTAACAACATCCTATTGAGCATCCTGATGCTACAGTGAACCCTATGCGGGCACTGAGGCATTAATACTGAGGCAATAACAGGGTCCTTTGGGGGTTTGGTTTCTTGCCCTACCAATGTTTTGGAGGGTTTGTCATTTCTGTCTTGTGTTAGGTCAAAAACCTGGAATTTTTAAAGTGATTTTCATCCTTCCCCCATCCTGTCTGTCATCCCAGATATTTTTTGTTTTGGAAATGCTGAAACAAAATGTTTTGTCAGTTTTAAAGACACCTCATAATTTGAAAAATTAATTGAAATGAACTTTCCCTGAAGAATATTTTTAAAAAAGCAGTTATCACCTCAGACTTCTCTGGGAAAACGACAGCAAGTTTTATCGAAATCTAAATGACTTCCCAATTTAAGAACACAATTGCTATTGAACCCCAGCGAAACTTTCTGACAAACTGACCGCAGTAACAGTGTTCTATCCAGCTCCGATAAATGTTCTCCATTTAAGACAACCTGTGACTCCAGACATCATGATAGGAAGTCACTGTCTTGATGTGGATGTATTTTAAAACCAAGAGATGCAGGTGGAAAGGGCCTGGCATAGTGCACCCGAAGAGGATGCAACCGCTGCTGCCTCTCTCCAGCCAGCGCAGTGCGTATTTCATATAGACACTCGTGTAACGAGGAAACGGGGCAGCTTTTCTTCCAAGTCTTTAAAGGTCCCAAGTGCCAAGTTTCTCCTTAGATATTTGCAGTGAAGCATTGAGTTTCACAAATGCTGGGCCAGAGGTGTCACCTACAGCCGCCGCGCCTCCCTCCCCATATGCCTTTGTCTCCCAGGGCTCCTTCCTGGTCCCTACGGTAAGAGCCAGCCAGGCTCTCCCTCCCCAGCACTGCTTGGCTCTGCTCCAGAAGCTGCTGCCTGGACTCATTCCTGAGCTCACCACATCAGGTATTTCCTTCACGTTTTTGTACAAAAAGCGGTGTTCGTCCTGCTGGCCTCTCTTTGCTGGGTCAGGATTATCAGCAGCACACTTTGGGGGAAAACAGGCACAGGCTTACCTGTCCTTCTGTCTGTCCATAAATACCTGTGGAGTAAGGAGAACGCACCTATGTGCCTGTGCCTCAGTATTTACTCACCAGCTCATGGTTCTGTCTGTCTATTGCCATTTCTACGGCATTGCTGTGGAGAACTTCTCTGCCTGGCTGTTTTTACAGGGTTATCAATAAGCCCAGTGAAGTTTTGGAGATTGAGGGGAGAGCGGAACTCGTCATTCTGGCATGCTGAGGCTGGGTTGGCAGGGTTGGTAACTGGTGACAGTAGTGCTTGCCCAGGGCTCTTCTGATGATGCATCTCAGCTTTTATGGGATTTCCTTGCAGAGATTTTCTGGTTTGAGACCCAACATACACGTACAGTGTTTGCTTTGCTGGGTTTCCTGAAGTGCTTTGTCCTCTTGCTGGGCAACGTTTTTCTAAATGAAAAAAGCAAATGGTGTCTCTGAGCCTGGATGTTTCAGGGGTTGGAGTGAGTACTGAGAGGTGATCCCTAAGCAGGACCCTTAGCCTAGAAAGTTAAACACACACTGAGTTTTCTCAATATAGTGTTTGCTTCACTGCTAATAAAGCTGCGTGGTGGAAAGAGGACAAGGCAAGATCTGCCTGGTATTCGAGTCTGGTTTTCACAGCAGGCAGGACTGGCTCCCATCTAGCACTGTTGAAAATTCTCTGAGAAAAAGCCAGTGGCTAAACCACGTAATGTTAATTACAGATAACATCGACTGAAATACCTGGAGGAGACAGGCAGTAGCTGCAGTCTGTAGAGTCCAAAGGGACTTGTCTGAGTGGCATTAATTTTTAATGCTTTAATCAGGATAAAATCCCTCTACGAAGTCTTAAGGGGAGCCGAGGAAGTCTGTTTAATTTTTTGAATATAACCTGAAGGAGAAAGCAATAATTTCAGCAATCTCTAGTGATGACAAAGTTCTTAATCGGACAACAGGAAAACCAAACCCCTAATTTTTACACAAGCCATTTAAAATACAGCTGAAGCCAGACAGAGCAGCAATTCCACTACCTTTGTAAACTCTTTGATAAGATTTAAACCTCTTGCATGCTCCATATTTTTTTTTTAAGTCAGGTTTCTTCCCTCCCCTGCTGCTGCTGTTTGTGTAGCCAGCTGTGGGGTGAGCTGTGCAGAGAGGACCAGCACAGTGTGGGAAGGGGAGTGGCAGCAGAGGACCCACTGCATTCCTCTGCACCCCCAGGAGCTCTTCATCCCACTCCAAAAAAAAAAAAAAAAATCTTTCCTCACCAGAACATAATAGTGTGCTAATAACCTTTCAAAACCCAGAGCTGTATTCTACAGGTGTGCGAGGCATATGGCTTCTCCCCTATTAGCAATGCAAATTTAATCAACTGGAATAATATTCAAATGGTTGCCTCAGCACGAGCCAACAGCCAACAAGCTTTTGACAAACAGAAGAAAGAACTTTGATTAAAACTTCAATTCTTCTTAAAACAGATATCCCTTTGAATGAAGGGAAGCGACGTCCTCTAGAAGATCTGTTACATTTCCACTGTCACTTCCGAAGAAAACTGCTTTTTTATGTCCGGATCTCGGCAACATCAGATAGAAAAAAATCTGTTATTTTCCAGTTGAAAAGCAATCCCTGCCACTAAACATGCTGTAATTCAGCAAAGTGACAAAGTTCAGGTTGATCTGCATATTTTTCCATTTGGGACTTTTATTGCATTTCAGTTTAATTTCATAGCACGGTGCTGTTTGTTGTTGCCTGGCTCTTGCTAATAGCCTCAATATGCTGGATGTCTTCTCTTTTGTCTGTCAGACAGAAGTGCCAGGTCACTGGGTTCACAGAATTCACTGCAGAGCAGAAGTCTGGAGTGTTTTGATGTCCTCCTCGCTGCAGCAGCACAAACTTGATAATCCTGGTGGCGCTCCTGGGAGAGGTCAGCCTGGTCACATTTAATGGCGAGGGCAACGGAGGCAGGGCTTCACCAAGCCAGCGCCTGGCTCCAGGGTGCTGTGCCCCGTTTGCTTGTTGGAGTATGTACGTCTTTCTGGCAATGTGCAGGAGATGGTGGTGGTTGGAGTTTTGTTTGTCTCTTATGGGACTGGCGAAGAAAAGGTAAGGATAGAATACAGAAAGGAGGGTCTAGGGGCAGATTGCTCTCTGAGAAGCCACAGCTTAAAACATGTAGGGAAAAACTGTTTAGGGATGTCCTATAAATCTGAGTGATACCCCACAGGTTAAAACATGACATGGCCGTTTTTCTCGGAGTGGTACGTTCTCAGACAGAGCCCTACAGAGAGATGGTGCTGTTGAGGCAGCTCCAGCTGAAGGAAGGCTCTGCACTGGCCTTGTCCAGAGATCAGGACCAGGATCCCAGCATTGAAAACGTATTTGTTGTACAGCCAATATCCTCTGCACTGGGTCATGTCACAAGTGCTACAAGTGAACAGGACACTCCCCTCATTGACCTCTTCCCAGCTTAACAGCATCCCATGCTGCTGGAAGGGGATGACCTTGTTCTGCTGGACGTTTTGGGGAGCTCTGCAGTGTTTCTGGGCCAGCATGGCCCTTCCTGCCTCCCAGAGGGGGCTGGCACTGACTGCATGTTACTGATGAAGCTGGTCTTTTAGCTGCAGCGTAAATACTGATTTTGATCTCACTGACACCAGGTTTGAGCTGACAGCGCTTTGCTGGAGTTCATTGATGCTGGTGAAGACAAGATCTGGTCTTGCAGCCTGCCTCTAAAATACTTGTATCCGTGTCCTGCGGTAGGTAAAAGTGCCTCTCTTCTCTGTTTGCCTATAAAACGCACATGGTGCTGCACCCCAGGTCCTCCTGCTCTTGTCATCTGGGCAGTTAGAAGAAACTACAGTGTCATTTAGTCAAGTAATTGTGGGAGGGCTGCAAGACGGCACTTAAAATCTCAGGTCACTATTCTTCACTTGCTTAGTGAAAGAAAACGTGAAATTAGCACAGCAGATAATTATGGTAGTAGTTTTCTGGTGTTCTTGTTCATTAAATGCTGATTGAGAACTGTTCACTAATGACTTTGAGTTATTTCAAATAATATTATCTTTATGGGACTAGAAATCTCTTTATTGAAAGCCCCTTTACCTAAAAAGGCCCTGTATGACACATCCTTTTAAAGGACCATTTGATCATAGAAAATATCAAAGTTTATCTGACTCTTGCAGAAACATGGAAACTGAGTTGCCTGACGATGCAGAGGTAGATCCTGTGGTGCGTGATAAAGGACTTGGCTTATTTTGTAGCCTTTCTGCTACAGCAGTGAGATGATTGTACCCATCTGCCGCTCTCCCAGGACTGGACGGACACAGTGCCTTGCAGACTTCAGCTGTGGCTGAGGTTTGCCAGTGGGATCTGACGTTATTAGGGATGTGGAAGCACCGTGTGGAGATGGGACAAACGTGGGAGCTGTGTTCCTGTGAGGTGAATAGGAATGTGGCCACCCTAAGGAAAATACAAAGCTAAAATACGAATGGTGGACTTCAGCAACCGGAGTCGGTATCTGCCAGGAGCTGAGAGGGTGGCAGGCAGGTCTCTGAGATGGTCACCTCCTGGCGTGCGGCCCGTTGCTGCTCTCTGCATCCCTGCCTTGTTTAGGAAATGGCATCTCAGTGCCGTAAACTTTGTGGATGGGGTTTCTCATCCTGCCTGAGGCTCTTTGATTTACGTAGGATCTTGTTTGCAGGCTGTTTGCAAATTTGTCCGCTGCTGGTAGGTTAGGGCTGTAGCCAGCCTGTTTCTGGCCTCTGGCCAGGTACGTGCAGTGTTTCCGGAGATACCCATCTGCTCCTTGCTTGAGTGTTTGAGTGCTGCCCATCAGCCCTTGACAGCCATCACCCTGCGATCTCGCCCGTGAGTCATGGGAGGGCTGCGAGGCGTTGTCCATACCACTGAAGAGCACTCCACTGGGCTTGGAGGCTGGAGGCTTTTATGGGCAGGGCAGTACCTGTGGCCCTGGGGATTTGCTGTCGGCTCTGCCACCCACCTTGGCTGGGCTGCTGGGATGGGGGCTATCAGGGGGCGTGGGAGAAAGCCGTCATGCCGGAGGGCCAGGAGCAGACCTCCACCACCAGGCGGACAGAAGGGGTGAGCAATGGTCACAGCTCACAAGAGGGCTGCAAGATGTGGCCAGAGCAGGGCTCTGCATTGGGGCAGAGGTAAACATCAGCCCTCACAGGAGGAAGCAAAGCCCTGGGGCTCCTGATGCATTGCCCCGCAGGACTGTGGGTAGCAGAAACGCGGTGGCAAGCGCAAGCGAAGTTCCCACTGTGCTCCATAGGGTGCAGGTTTCACACGCGTCTCTCTCAGAGCTTTTATTTTTGTTTTCCTGGGGAAAAGTACACTTCAACATCTCTTCTTGCTGTGTCTCTTCTTCCTCTTGTAGGCAGACAGGGCAGCGTGAGTGCCTGAGCATCTGTTGTGATTCTGGGGTTGTGGCTTGGTTTGGGTTTTTTGGGTTTAATAGAACTTGTTCAGCACTGACGAGCAGTGAGCAAAGAGTCCTTGGGCATTTTGATTCCCTTGATTGCTGATTTTTGTTTACTTCAAGCTCTTGAAAAGCAAAGCGCTTCTTAATCTCTGCATGGGAGATGAAGCCATCTCTTTAGCTGCAGCCTACTTAAGAAAAAGGGTGTTTTTCTGATGCCTGTGCTTTCCCCTGAGAAAACATGAAACGCAATGGAAGGAGTTTAAGCAAAAAGCCAAAGTCCTTGGACTCCGAAGGCATCAAAGCTGAGCTTCTTTCCTTTGAAAACAGTCTTTGGGTGGGCTATGATTATTCCTAGGCATTTATAATACCACCCATCAGACAGGTTTATCCCAGATAATATTGTCTTCCATTTCTTGATGCTTGTGTCTATTTTTTTTACTTTTGATGCGCTTAGCTAAACAAGCTTAAATATGCTCCCAGGAGAAAATCCAACTCCAGGAAGCAGTGCAGCTCAGGACCAGGCTGTGCAAACAGCCCTTCCCAAGAGCCCAGTTTCCCCCCATCCAAACTTCTGCATTGGTTGTGCATGCCAGTAGAGCTGGGTGTCCCCTCAGTGCTACCACCCTGTGCGTTCCCTCTCCTCTCTGCTCTAAATCCACACTTAAAAGAGGTCTTGCAATAACTGAGCTTGAGTGTCTGCAAAATAAGTGATTCTGGCCATTCTCAACATGTTCTCATTACACTAGATCAGGCTAGCACGAGAAGGTAGTTTGGCATTTCATCTTGATTTTTAAGCAAAGCAAGTGGAGTCCTGCAAGTGAAATATCCACACACTGATTAGCATTGGTGTGTGCTCAGTTCGTTTGGGTCTGGGAAGGAAGCCTCTCAGATGGAGGCTGCTGCAGACGGGTTTGTAGAAGGAAGGAGTAATGATTAGCAGGGTCCCTCTGCTCTGCACCAGGCTGATTATTTGCTGTCAGTCAGTCTGGTGGATGTGGTCTGTGTGTGGCATGTAGAAGAAGCTGCAACATTAGTTGAGTCTGTGTCCTGTGGGGCTCTGAGCTCTGCAAATCTAGCTGCTTATGTGGTGATGGTATGACAGGAAAAGCCGCAACCCTGGTGTCTAAGGTAGCCGGAACAGCTTAAGGGGATTGGTCCCACAAAAGGTTCTGCAGAACTGCATGCTTCTAATGAAATTCAAACATCATAGGTTTGTCCTGGTCATGAAGCAAAACCATCTCTAAGGCAGTCTTGAGCTGAGCTATGCTCAGCCTGTCCCTGTGCGTTGCTCTGGGCAGGAGCAAGCATGAAAAAACCTCCTGATGTGCTGCGAGGCTGCAGGGAGGCTGTGTCCCAGGCTGGTTGGATGCTCTTCCACACAGTGCCTGGGGTAGCCTCACCTCTCCCATCATCTGGCTTTTGGGGACTTAGAGCAGGCATGAATCACTGAGCATTCACTGTAGAAATTGTGTTCCCAATGCCAGATCTTGAAGGGTGTTTTCCTTATGGGCCTCACGTTTCAAAACCGGTCCTGTTCAACTGGCCTCTAAATATTAGTCAGGTAAAATATTTTCCATTTTCCTACCTAACTTACCAAAGTATCTTTTCCTCTTACTGCTTCTTTTCTTATTACTCTCTCTCCATTTCTGCTACCTGTGCAAGCTTCTTATTTGCATATAGTTACTTCATTACAGTTTTTCTTTTGTTCAGATTGTTAGTTGTTAGTTTTCAGGTTTTTCATTTACATTTCATTTTGAATCTTGTAAATTGGCCGATGTCAGGATAGCTGCAAGCCAAGAGAAAATAATGGGTTTCAGAACAGAATTAATGAGATCAGAAGTGAAAAAGATCCCAGTGAGACACACAATGGCAAAAAACCCACGTGGGGCAGATTTCATTTCTCTAGCTTATACCAATCCGGAATTTATCCTTCAGAAATAGTATGGTGAGTGCCACATGATCTACAGAAGAACATGTTTCAAGTTCTATTTTTTCAAGATCCTTGGCTCCTTACAGCCTTTCTGAACAACGCTGGTGCCCTCTGTCAGTATGCTACAGGGGGGCTGGAAGTCTTCAGAGATACTTTCTGTGGCTGCATCATATTTACGCCTGTGCAGGTGAGTGACATAGGTTAGGTCTTTGTCCTTCCTCTGTAAATGACAGGGTGCTCTTGTGGGGTTCCACTCCCCTTTGACAGCAGTGATTTGTCTAAATCCCTTTCACCACCTCTTTGCAGAGAAAATAAGCTATTGCTAGTTTGTTGATCGTGTTTGATCTGTGAAATTCCCAAGAAGCCTAAAAAGCAGTGGGAGTGCAAAGCAAAGCAAGACTCAGCTGGTAGCAAAGGAGATGGGCTGCATAACGCGTCAGTCTGAAGCTGCCCTGCTCTGTTCCAGCCGGGGCAGGTTGCTGCATGCTGCTGCAGCCCGTCCCCTCCACGCCTTGGGGCTGTGTTGCCCTGGTGTTGGCTGTCCCGTGCAATCCACCTCCCACTGCTTTTCTACCTGCAACAGCAGCAATGAAAGAGTTCAAATGTGTTACTCTCCAGGGCAGGCTGCAACGTCTGTGGGGGGTGTTAGAGGGAGAGCTGAGGCTGGGCTCACCGTGGGGAGGCAGAGAAGGAGCCATGCTGTGCTTGAGGCTTTCATGTGGCATCTTCCTTCAGGAAAAGCTGCATTTACCATGCTCTGTGTGTGCATCTTCTGCCTCTCTGCAGAACTAGCAGAAGGTCTAAGCCTGCAGATTAAAAGTGGTGACCTTTAGCAAGGGGAAAGACAAATCTGCACAGGACTCCAAGCGTGATTGTTTACTCTCTCCATAAGGGAGGTATGGTTAGTGCTCTGGGACCTGGGAAAGAAGACATGGGTTCTGAGACAGCTGCTCTGGGGAGGAATTGCCATCTGGATTCTTCCCTTAGAGCCCAGAGAAGCTCAGTGAAGGAAAGACATGGTCCTACCAGATCCCTTCAAGAAAAGGCAGTCTGGACTGTGAGGTACCTATCACTTGGGTCAAACACTCTGATATAATAAAGGAGCAGCACACTTCTGATAGTCAGCTGTGGGGTTCGATCCAGTGAGGGCATTAGCAAAAATGGAATTGGCAAAGGAAGCTTTTAGGGAAGTTTAATCTATAGATGAGAATGCAGTGGCATTTTTAGCTCCAGGGAGATTCTAATGACTACAGCAATGAAGGGTGCAAAACCAGTCACTCTAGAAGTGTCTAGGAAGTACCCATGACTTTTCATCTACCAACTGTGCTAAATGGAAGGGAACAGAGGCAATCTAAAAAAAAGTGTCACAGTGACTGCTGCTGGGTGACACAGATGCCAGATTTATTTCAAGCCTGGGACTAATAGCTACACTGATATGCAGCTGATTCAGGTGATGTATGAATACAACCCCAGTTGGAAGGTTTTACTAGACAGTTTTCAAGGCGGAAATTGTTAAGAAGTGCCCTTTACACATCACCAGCTAAGTGCTGGGTATTTGCTGCTCGGAGCTACTGTGCCAGTTGGATGTCTGCCAGGCTTTTAATGCTGCTTTTAAAGGGATTGCTTGCCATACGGAGCTTTTGCTTTTTCTGTTATCCAAACAGACTCACTTGAATGTTAATTTGTTCCTGGCTGCCAAGAACCCAACTCTGCAAAAACCCAAGTGCAGTGGAGCCTCGTGCCTGCCGGAGGGGCCGCTCCTGTCCCTGCTCTGCCAGGCTGGGGACGGAGGCACGTGCTGGGGACACTGGCTGGCTGCAGGCGGGGAGGAATCTGTCACTGGGATATAAAACGTCCAGCCACCAAGGCATTTCCTTCTTCCAAAGTGCAATGCTATGGCCTTGGCAATAAAAGGACAGCAGCTTTTATTCTCCTGTGGGAGGTGACAGCTGGAGAAGGCATGGGGGGAATATTTGGAAAGGAAAAAGCCTCTTGGATTTTTGGAGCTGAGCTACTGTGAAACACCCTGGTCCTTGGATGAAGTCTGCCAGGGTGACAGAGTGGCATTGTGAGCGTGGGCAGGTCAACACAGGTGATCCAGCCCTTCTGGGATCAAAGCTAAAGCAACCAGAAACTTTGCTGTGCCATCAGCTGGCTGCTCCCACAGCGCCTGGGCGCCGGGTCCTTCAGAGGCAGGTTGGGGATTCCCCCGCCTCAGGCGAGCCCTCTGTGTGGGGGTGACCCTGTCATACCAGGGCCCTGCAACAGGACCCTCAGACCTTCTTGTCACCCCTCTGAGTTTTACCTTGTCCTTTTCAAGGTGGCGAAATAGCAACTAATGGCCTGGGTTCAAACAGGACTGTTTGTCATCTCACTGCTGGTTCTTTTAAGTGTTTGCAACATCTTTTGATAGGAATATGTAGGTTTTTCCACGTGAGTGTGGGCAGAAGGGAAGCCACCTCTCTGGGTGGCTGCTGTGCATGGCAGAGTAAACGCAAAGCTCCCGGGCTGGGGGTGGCTGGCTCCAAGGAAAACCAGGGGATGCTCTGAACTGCCCAGGGGCTGGACAAAACAGAGGGAAATACTGAGGGAGACTAAAGCAGATGGGAGAGGGCAGCAGCACAGAAGGTGTGACAGGAGGCAAAGGGTCCCTGCTCGCTGGGGTTAGCACACAGGCAGTGGGACACAGTGCATTTGGCGTGCCCTGCTGCCAGCCTCGTGCCAGGGCTGGCACCCTTTCCCTAGGCAAGGGCAGCGAGCTGCTGAGGGGATGCCAGGCTGTGGCAGTGGTACCACAGTGACGCTTGGTGTGCAGCATTGGAGTGACGGGGATGCATGGGAAAGATCCCCCCCATGTCCACTCGTAGGTGAGTAAGCCACTGGAATGCCAAAAGGCATGAGCTAATCTCATCGTTTGCTGGCACGAGTTTGACGAGATGCTGGGATCTGCACTGGAATTGCATTGCTTTGACTAGAAGGCACCCAAATAGGTCCAAATTTCACCAAATCTTTCTCCTCCTGCTTAATTTCTGTACCAGCATTTTTGGATGCTTAAAGAAAATTGCAAATTTTGGTGTCTGTTTTTAGCCGAGAAAAAAATGGGAGATTGTTCAAAATTTGATTAAATATTTAAAGCATGGCTTCTATTTAGGAACTGGCACTTTATCAAGTTAAACAACCCATTAAGCTCATAATCACACTCCATCTCTTTGGGCACAATGCCTTTTGCATCTTCAAAAATGAGTATTTGTGTCATCACTTACCATACTCTGAGGTGAAATTAATCTTCCATTGTATTGTTTCATTTTACTGCTGACTGAAATAATATTTTTCAATATCTTTTTATTTGTTTATTTGCATTGGGTTTTTTTGACACATGACTTATGGAGGAAATTTGAAAGCAAGCCACAAAATTGAGATCCCTGATAAGCTTCTAAAACTCCTTAAATATTCAGCTTAAGTATTCTGCCATCAGGGTGCTTTGAGTAATTGCTGCTTCTACCTCCGCTGATACAGTCAATGTTGCTTCGAGAATTGCTGTGGTCTTCAGTGTTAGGTGATCAAATACTTAAAAATGTGGTTTTTGCAAAGCAGCGGTAATCAGATCTGGGGGATGGAGCCCACAGAAAGCCGTACAAAGGCCAGAAGAATCAGTTTTGAATGCTAGACTTTTGTAAGGTCCAGAGATGTCAGATCACATCCCAAACACTTGTCGACAGACAGGGGCTTGCTGATGGACATGATGCCTGTTGCAGTAGTGGTGTCCCAGGTGTGAGGACCACAGCTGTGCCCTCCTGTGCCCAAGGGCTGTCTCTGCAGAGCGGGAAGCAGGAGCTCTCCCATGTCTCATGCACCAAGCAAGGGCTGTCTCTATGGGCAGCTGGGTGATTGTCGCAACAGTTTCCTAAGTCCGGGTATGCTTTTGTCAGGAGTTCAGTTGCCATTCAGAAGCCTTACTGCACGCACAATAACAGTGATTTGGGCAGAATTCTTCTCCTTCCAGCCTCCCATCATGGAAAGTTTTCCTTTTTGAGTTACCTCTAAAAACAAATGAGGTGGGCTGCTATTTCTTTGAAGGGTATGTCTGCTCTCCATGACATGGCTAACTCAGCAATACATCACATCCATAGACCACGAGATGGAGCAGCATTTTAAAGCTCTGCATCGTTTTGCAAATGTAACCTTTTCCATGGGATGACTACAAGGTGTGGATTATTCACGTTAAGAGACTTGCAATGAACACTTGCACGTTAATCTTATGGCATATTACTACACCCGTAAAAGATAGTGACTGCAGCAGCAAAGCCATCACTGCACTTTGTATGTTGACAGTGATGAGGTTACATCATCAGAGCAAGCAACTGAGCAAAATCTGTTATTGTTTGTGGGTTGGAAGGCAGTTTGATATCTAAACATAAAAGAAATCTAACTTTAGATCATTTTCTTTGCTCTGTGCCTCGGAATTAGAGCCCAACTTTTTCAAAGATGTTTCCTGCCATTGCTGACGGTGCATTTACTACAAGAAGTCCAAATAATGTCCTGGGATTGTAAGTTAGATCCTTTCTATGTCCCAAAACTCTGAGTGTCAAGTTTCCTCAGAATGAACTCATAAGAACGCAGACTGTCTCGTATTTCCCATGCTGATTCTTCCCCGTGCTGCAGCTGGTGGGTTACTGAAAGCTGAGTTGCATCAGCCAGGACTGATGTCCCTGGTCCTCTGCAGCTCTGCCCCTACCTGAAGTCCTGCTCTTCAGCAGTGGCTTTGCATGGGTCACAAAGTTTTGTTTTCTTCTTGGGTTCCTTGTGCTTCTGCGCTATGAGAAGTCTGATCGGCTTTCCCTTGCTCATTGGTGTACAATAAGCAGTTGTATGCTTAAGATCAACTGCAGAGTCCAATGTCTCTGAGGATTACTGTAACTGCTGGTGTTGTTTTTAAGTTTCTCTCCACCTAAGCAAGGAAGCTTCCTGCTTTGCCTCTCATGTCCCCATTGACTATTTCCATGTTCTTATACTGGCTTTTTGTGAACTGCTTTTTGCCCTGATCAATAGAACAGTCATCCAGAAATCATTTCAGTGAGCACTGTGCAAGAAAGTGTACTTCAAAAAATACCCAAAGTACAGATAAAGCCTCTTACACACCTGGTTACCTGTGGTATCCTTTGGAACTAACTCCCAGTTCACAGAGCAGGAGGAGTATTTACAGGCATTGATGTAACATGATGGTTCTTGGAGACCTGAATTGTTGTTTCATTCTCATAATGTGGAGACAGCAAAAACAGAACCTAACACTAAAATCAAGCAATACATCAGTAGGCTGTGCGTTGTGGTGGGAATCAAACCGAAGAAAGCTTAAATACGTATGTGTATTTTAAAACTCCATCACAGGATAATTTAAAGCACAGGCCAAGCAGCAGTGAGAACGGGGCTATCATTTTCACACAGCATTTAGTAATATATTGACTGTTTGCAATATACTCCTCTCCCAGAACCCAGCCTACAGGGAAGAATATTCTGCTTCTCTGGAAAGTACTTGTGTGAGAAAACAGGTCAGAAGATGCTTATTTAGGCTCGATCAACAGACTGGGATGCTTGCTAGGAGGGGAAGGTGGGAGGGAGCTGTCTAGACCAGCCAGACATGATCCCAGGTGATGACTGGGGGTCCTAAATAAATAAAATCAATAAGCAGATTCTTGGCACTTGTTCCCAACACTGAAATGGGCTGTGAATTGGGTACTGAAGCAGGAGATCTGTGTGCCGGTAAAACAAGCCCAGCTACTAAGAGAACTGTTTGCAGAGATGTGCCTGCACCGTGACCCAGCTGTACACAGAAGGATTTTGTGATGCCTCCCCAAACACTGCTACCTGCGGTCTTCTTCCAGGTAGATTTACTTCCTAAGTAAAAAATACTGGCCAGTAAATGTAAATGGCTGTAATAAAGTAATTTACTTTTGCTGTGTTTTACTATAGACCTTGGATAAAACCAGATGTACACTTGGAAAGCCTGACTGCCTCCTAAATCATGAGAGTGAGAAATTCTATTGGATGCTAAATATGGCAAATTAATGCAGCATTTCTTACAATTTTTCAACAATTTCAGACTGACAATAATTTTCCTGTATTTTTTACTGGTACCAAAGTAGGGCAATTCTATAGAACTATAATCTTGGTGCTTGCCCAGTCAGGGTTGGAAAGCACCCAGAGATTTTCTGTATAACTCTGTAAACCCAGATCTAGACCGTTCTAACGTAGCAGATGCAACTTCTCCTTTGTTGGAGAAAGGGATTTGTTACAGGAAGGGACAACCTAACCAGATCTTTCTTATCCAACAGTGTGATTCAAGGAGCCATCATGCTGCACCTGGATGTGGTGGAAGGCTTGATTGCTTCATCAGCCTTGAGTCACACCCCGGCTTCCTAGCACGGTGTCTGCTTGCAAGGGAAACTGTGCAATCAGGGTATCTCCTAATCGACCCCAGTGGTGTCCTGTGTAAAGGTATGTTGCTAATTTAAACCCTTAACACATCCACAGCACTGCAGTGACATAATCACCTGCTCTTCTTTTCATGTGTCTGTCACCAGATGGCTGCTGTTGGTGATTTATAGGATTATATTTCAGATCTTGTTAACCAACGTAAGAGCATCTATGTGCTAATTTAATCCTGTCAAATATTATTTGTAATAAGCCTCCTGGTATTTTCACCCAGTGGGGTTTATTGAGTAAAACAGCAATGAGGCAGTGTCCACATGCTGATCTGGTGGGTCTGTCATTAGCGAGCAGACTGGGTGGATACACCTCCTCTCAGGCGCAGCATGCTCCTACAACCACCCCTGCTCAGCATCTCTCAAATGAAAGGGAGCCCCTTCAGCAATCCCTGCTACCATCAATGAAATGGTCCCACTTAAAGCCCTCCCTGCAGCAGCTTTAAAAACAGACTCATAACGCAGCCCCATATGTTGCTATCTTTCTTTTCTGAAGAAGCACTCTCAGCTAAGGCAACAAAAAGTTAGTTATTTCGGGAACCCAAGGTACCATCTGTTAGCAAAATAAGGAAAATAGCAGTGTCTGAGGGCACAGCTGGCTCCATGACTCCTGGCTTTGGGTGCTGGGACCCAAATTTCCTTTCAGTATTGTTCTACGCTTGCCCCAAACTATAGAGTGATAACATCTTCAACCTACCTGATGTTCTCCATGCCACTAGTGTGGTTTCTAGACAAGATTCAGGAAAAAAGGCAAGGTTTTAGTGAGGTTATTAATCCCACATCCCTACCTAAGGCAAACCACTGTTGCCAGGAAAAGTCCCATTAAAACAGCTCTTGTCCGACAGCCAACTCCAGGGAGTCCAAAATCAGTGAGCAGAAACCCCAGGGTGCAACAAAGCCCCAGGACAGACTCAGCTCTGTGTGCTGGCTGGCCAGTGAGGCTGAATGCAGAGAACATCCTTGCAAGTTTAGGATGGGCCTATATTTTCTCTGCTCCAAATTAGCTACAGTCCGTATGGCATTTGCTGACATTTGTAAAACTAGAAAGCAATCCAACTCCAATGCAATGGGAATGCTGGGGGCAAAGAAAGAAGGTGGTGCTGGAGAAGGATGTGCATGCAGAGCTGAGGATACCCGAGGAGCCTGTGAGAGAACCAGCTGGTGCCCCTAAAACCATAGGAGAAAGCTGTTGGAGAGGACATTCTCTGGGCTGCTGCTGGTGATGCTTGGAGCAGGAGCACCTCCACCACACCTCACGCTCCCACTTGCCCTGAGTGGGGAGCAAGGAGTGGGAAGCTGAATACTAAGGATTCGTTACAGAACTCGCTTAATGTTGTCATACAAGCTGTTTTATCAGCCTATGATGTTCGATACCAAAGGCAGGCTGTGGTGCAACATAAATAGCAATAAATCCTGCTGGAATAGCAATTTTGTGGTAAGGCCCGTTCCCAATACTTAGAAAAACTGAGTACTATGTATTTATTAAAGATTACAGCTGCTGTAGTAAGGACTGGTACCACTGGTACCTGTCCAGATGAACAGATGGTGCTTCTCCTGTGTTTTGTTACTGCTGTCACAGACGGGGAGAGCTCCTCTTTAAGGAAAGCCCTGTTTAGCAACTGCTATCTGCGGGGGCTTGGGATGAGGAAAGCAGCCTGGATGTCATGTCCCTGCAATCTCTGTCCAAGAGCTCATGACTACGGACGTGGATGGGCCCTCTGGAAGAGTCACCGGTAGACAGGGCAAAGCTAGGAAAAGGAAAGGATGTCACAAGCCTTTTGTGGAAGACTTTTGGCCTCCTCTGATGTTTCACTACAGTCCAGGCAGATTTACAGAGGGAGGGAGGTTTCTGATAGGGTGGCAGCTTCTGCATTGCCTCCCTGCTGTGGTGCACGCTCCACGCCATGGGGTGGAACACATGGCACCACTCTTGTTCTCTCCACCACATCAGAATCCAGTGAAACCCAGCTGACTGTTGCTCCAGCAAGGGCAGCAATCACCCCTGCGGTTTCTCAACCCTCATCCAGTGGCACTCAGCATCCTCCTGTGAGACCTGGCTGCAATGTCTTGGGTTTGCCCTGATACTAACGCGTAGGGCACATCCATCCTGAAGGGGAATCTGTGACTGGGCCCTTATCTTGCAAACCCAGGTAAACAAAGTTTTTGTACTGCAAAGCCACGTGTGGCTTTTATCAGCCCAGACTTTTATTAGAGTAGCCAAAGCTGCTGTGAAGTGCATCAGGCAGGAAGATTTTTGGAGTCATTTCCAGGGTCCTTTTTCCGCCTTGCTCCCCGGGCTGCTCCAAAAGCTCCGGCACGTGATAAGAGCTCTTGGGCGGTTTGGCAACCCAAAGAGCAACCAGTTGTCTTGTCCCAACAACCCTGCCTCATTACCAACTCCTCGTCTAAGTTCCTTTGCTGGAACTGGGTGCATGTCCTGATGCTCACTGAAGTGGTCACGTTGCCAGACAAATGTTTCAGCAGCTGCAGTCTGACTCCAACTGCTCTTAAAATCCCATTTAGAGGATTTTCTCTCTGCTTTGAGGGAGACGGTCGTGAGTGATGTGCTTAGCTGTTCAGCAGGCTCTTCTGGCAGCTTCTGCAATGAAGCACAGCAGGAAAAGGGCAGCATGGCCTGCAATCCTAAAATGTTCTTGTTCCTCTATGCTTGCTATTGATTCTGCCACTCAATTCCCCAGCAAGTCTAAGCCTGAGTAATTTATAGGCACGGATCTGTCCTGCTCTAAAAGCTTCTTGAGAGACCTGTAACTTGAAGGAATGTCTTGTTGGTTTTTTTAATCTATCTTAGAAAAAAGAGTTCTGGAGATGGTCACCAATATCAGCAGTTTTCCAGAGGTCACAAGTCTAAATTGTTCAGGATTTATTTTTATTTCTATAATTTATATAAATCAAATCCTTGTTTGTATATAAAATTCAAATACCAAAACAGTGAAAATGAAATTTAAAAGACTTGAAGCAAATGGGGTTTGTTTCTAAAAATGTCTGTTAATGAGCAGACTATTAATATTTGCTTTATGAATGAGCCCTTTTAACTTGGAAAGCTTGGTAATAGAATTTATTTTTTAACTCTCCTGCCTTAAAACTTCATTTATGTCTGCAGCATCTTTATTTTTTAGTTGCATTTTCAGATGAACAAGTGGTAAAGTGGTTGTACTTTGTTGGGAAATTCTTCATGCTGTTTCTGTGTGATGGCAGAGGGGGACACAAGCTCCTTGAGGGAACATTTTTGGGTCCCTGCGCTGGTATCCAAACCACTGAGTGCCTTGCTCTGAACTGGACATGCAGATGCTCTGCGATGCCTGGCTGGCTCAGTTACACCCTGCCAGCTCTGGACCACCTCACAGCCCTAGAAATCCTTTTCATACAGCTGGACGGAAGAATAATTTTTATCAGAATTTTTTTTCTCTGAAAAAATTCACTAACCATTTTTAAGCAAAGACCTGGCTGCACCCACCTCCCAGCCAGCAGTCCCTGCTCTTTGCCCAGCTGCAAGCCACACTGTGGGGCATGAAGCCTCTGTGAAGCTCACGGGAGTCTCTGACAAAAACAGTGACCTGCTAGCAAGCTGCTTTTAAAGGGTTTTGCCAGGGCCAGCAGGATGTGATGCCAAGCCCTTCCCGCTGCATCCAACGGAGGCAGCGCCCGCTCTTGCCTACTCATGTTTCCCGGTGGTCCCTGTCACTTAAACATGGCAACTCAAAGACTAACAGTCAGATGATTCTCAGTACCATCTGTCTAAACATTGCTTTTGCTAGGAAGTCAATTAAGCCATAGTTTTTCTTTGCGGAGAATGATAGCTGCACTCTGATGAGAAATGCACTTGATAATTTAATAGGCATTTTGTCTTTTTTCTAACAAGCTGTGTTGATTTCTGAGAAGTCTGCTATTCACTCAGGGAGGAAAATGAACCAACTGAAGTAAAACATCAGAAGATCTGTTAATGTGAAGGATGTTTAATCTCTGCAAACTAAAAATAAAGCCTGTGAGCTATTTGGGTTATTAACATTTGAATGATAAAGAAATTTAGGAAATGCTAAGACAGTGTGTAGGGAAAAAATGACAGCTTTTTAAATTAAAAAGAATAATTTTGAAACAATGGCAATAATCATATTTTGTCTTTTGAAGTAAAAAAAATACTTCCCTGCCAGTATATCTGTGTAGTAGAATACTTTCAAGGTCAAAATAAAAATGTTCAGTAATTTTTCAGGGCTCTGAGTGAATCAGACCCAGGCTGAAAGAGGGTTTTTTGACAGTTCACAGAAGTTTTTGATTGTCTTCAGCCCTGGAATATGGGAAATCTTTGAAGTCTCAAGTGCAATATGATTGGCAAACCTTTTCCCACTCTACCCTGGTGCTTTAATTGACCATCTTTGGCAGAATTGTGGGGCTGGTTGTAATACCCAGGTGGTGTTTTAGCTGGAGGACCCGCTGCAGGGTGACACGGGGGAAGACAGCCTGTCTGCCAGTCCTCCCGCCTATGCCCAGGAAAGTAGTGGCAACCAGGCAGGCACGGGCACCTTTGAGATGAAGAACAACTTTGCCACCAGTAGTCTCGATCAACTTCCCCCAGTGGCCTCATGGCGCAGCAGCACCTTCTGCACCTTTTGTCTGGCGCCGGCTAGAAGCCATTGGCTGGCCTGTCCCAGCTGCTTACGCCATCCAGGGGCAGCAGAGCCAGATGGGGAAGAGGAAGCTCCAGAATCAAAAGAAGGACGAGGTGCAGCACTCTTTCCTGAAGTGGTCACGGTTGGTCTGTATCACACTCAGTCAGGTGAGTGCCAAGGATGGGATGGGACGGTATGGGAAGGAACGGGACAGGCGACCTTTACAGCTCCAGCCACCCTTCCCTGGGGAAAGCCCTCGGTGGTGAGGGGCAGGCAGGAGCTTCCCGTCGCCCACCCAGCCCCTCACCTACAGCTCTCTTTGCCCCCACAGGCGTTCCTGATCTCTCCCGCATGCCCTATGATGGCAACAGTCCTCCCTCTTCACGAAGGCCCTCAGGGAGGTAGCAGGGAGTTTCCACTGTGCCCATGGCTGGACAGCCAGAGCAGCAGCCTCCTGCTGCCAGGGCCAGGCAGGCCCCTTGATATGGCACCAGGACCTAACACTGCACAGCGTCCAGAGGGAGCGGCACAGCGAGACCTGGGATGCGCAATGGATGGGTGCACAGATGGCGCGCCACGCATTTGGCTGGCCTGAGCAAGGACATCACGCTGCCATCCGCTGTGCAGGATACCAATAAAACCTGGTCATTTCCCCCAGCGCTCCTCTGTGCCCGGTCCATCTCGGAAGAAAGACGGGTGCAGGCAAGGCCCGAGCAAGCAGGCAGTGCTGGCGAGCCCCTGAGCTCCCTCTTCTCCAGACGGAGCAGAGCCCGCGCCCTTGGCCTCTACCCGTGCCTCTGGCGCTCCAGCTGTCGCCTGCTGTCTGCTGCCACGGGGCGCTGCCCCCTCCTTTTATAGTCTGGGGCACCACCCCCCTTTGTGACATGGTCGGGCAGGCAGAGCCCCCTTTATGACATAATGGGGCAGACACCCCCCCCCACCTTTGTGACATCATGGAGTGGTGAGCCCTCCTTTTGACACCAGTCAGATTCCCCCGGGAGAGGCAGCTGTCTGCTTGCATGGGCCTTGGAGCCCTACAGCATCCCCCACCCCGGGCAGCTGATGCTCTTCGCCATGCTCCTGCTCTTGCTCAGCCTGCTCTGGGCCGTGCTGCTCTTGCTCATCCTGCTCTGGGCCGTGCTGCTCTTGCTCAGCCTGCTCTGGGCCGTGCTGCTCTTGCTCATCCTGCTCTGGGCCGTGTTGCTCTTGCTTGGCCTGCTCTGGGCCGAGCTGCGGGCCAGGCGGCACCAGGTAGGTGACCGCTGCGCCGCACCATAGCGTGACGAGGGGTGGGGGGACACGGCCTGGGCTGGGGTGGCCACGAGGGACCAGCCCTCTCCCCAGGGGCCACCGTCACTCAGCCTCTCTCCTCGGCTTCTCTTGCAGAGGCACAGCGTGGCGCGCAGGCTCCCACTGCCCCGCCGCAGGCTGTTGCGGGGCAAGACAGTGCGACGGCCAGCCTGGACACGTCTCCGCAGGCAGGCCCCGGTATCCGGGAGCGCAGTTTCTGTACTACAACCACCTGTGCCACCCACCATCCTCTTCTGGAACTCGACTCTTCCCCCAACAGCAGCCTCTGCACCTTCTGCCTGGGGCAGGAAAAGGGCAGAGCGGCAGGGCAGCCACAGCCAGGCCTTGTCCCTCCGTGAGGACAGGCTGCCACTGTTCCCCTGGCCCTGGATATCGCAGGCCGCTGGGAGCCACCACGCAAAAGTAGGGAGCCCAAGGGAAACGGGGCCAAACGTCTGCCCAAGCCCAGGAGCTGCCCACGGCAGGCAGGCCGTGCAGGAGGGGGCAGGTGGGCCCTGCCCCCAGAGCAAGCTGAGGCCCCTGTTCCAAGGCCGGCAGGCTGCCTGCGCCTGCCGGCGTGCTGCCGGCAGTCACCGTGGGCTCTGCGGAGACCAGCTCTCTCCCCAGCTGCCTCTGGGAACAGGGCGGTGGCAGCCGCCTGTGGGGCTCAGTGCTGCTGTCGAGGCTGGCAGGGGAGCTCGGCCGCAGGAGCTCTTCTGGCTGGGACATGGCGGTGTGGGGGCAAGGGCCACCGTCACTCAGCCTCTCTCCTTGGCTTGTCTTGCAAATGAGCCACCTGCCACCGGTCGACTCCATCAACTTCCCCAATCCACTACCTCAACGAGCAGCAGCCTCTGTGTCTTCTGCCAGAGGCAGGGAAACAGCCATCAGCACCAAAGCCAGTGGCCATCGACAGCTTGTCCCAGCTGCTTGGGACACCCAGAAGCAGCAGAAGCACCCGGAGAAGAGCAAGTTCCATCATCAGCACTCCTCCCTGCTGCAGTTTGGGGCGTTCAGGGACACACCCAGGCAGGTGAGTGCCAACGATGGGATGGGACAGTACGGGAAGGAACGCGAGAGCGGGATGAGCCTCCCACTGCCTGCGGCCAGTGGCTCCACCACACAGCTGGGGCCTGACCATCTCCCGCATCCCTCTCCCAGCAGCCGCTGCTGGCAGCTCCCGGGCAGGCAGTTGCTGGCGGGAGCCAGGCTACCTTTACGAATCCCTCCTCTCTCCTTTCAGACTGGCCAGGTGAGCTTTTTGTTCAACCGGTGGCAACCACGGCTCACCTGCAGGCTGCCCCTGATGGACGCCGCCAGCAAGCAGGACATGGTGGGGCAGCTGGAAGCGAGCAGTGTGCAGGGGCTGCAGTGCAGACAGTGCTGCAAGCACCCGAGAAGCTCGCCCGCGAGGGGCCCAGCAGCACGGGCCCAGAGGCATCCGGAGTGGCAGCTGCTGCCCTGCATGGAGCTGCTGAGGAGTCTCTTGTTCCTGTGGCACAAGAGGAGGCCTCTGTGTCTCCAGTCTTTGGCCAGCAGCCCACAGCAGCAGAGGCAGAGAGCCAGGAACCTGCCCCGCACAGCCCCACAGCCTGCGACGATGTTCTCCACACAGCCCAGGACATCGTGAGGGAAGCCGTGCATGGGGCTGTGCAGCAGCCAGAGGAGCAGCGAGACCCGGCCCAAAGCTTGGATGCAGCAATGGCAGCAACAACAGCTTCAACTACGACTGAGCGTCCCTGGGCTGGAGAGCCTCAGGAAGAGGCCAGCACATCCCCTCTCCTCCCCGCAGCAGGAGACGATCGAGAAAACGTGGCTTCTCCCATGTCTGGACATCATGAAGAGGCCAGCACAGCCACTGTGTCCCCAGCAGCTGCCCTCCCGCATGCCCGGTCAAGACGAAAACGGTTCTCCCGTCTCAGGAGGCTGCTCAGGCGCCTGCGCAGAACTGTCAGCTGGGTCCCCTGTGTGGCGGGACAGCCAGAGTAGCAGCGTCCCGCTGCCAGGGCCAGGCAGGGCCCCGATATGGCACTTGGCCCCGAGCCTGTGCAGCATCCAGAGGGAGCAGCACAGCGAGACGGAGACACGCGATGGATGGCTGCACGGACGGTGACCCTGACATTCAGCTGCCCTGAGCAAGGACATCACGCTGCCAGCCACCGCGCAGCTCTGGACTCTCACTGATAGCAATAAAAACTGGTCATTTCCCCACACCGCTCATCTGTGCCCGGTCCATCTCGGAAGAAAGACGGGTGCAGGCAAGGCCCGTGCAAGCAGGCAGCACTGGCGAGCCCCTGAGCTCCCTCTTCTCCAGATGGAGCAGAGCCCGCGCCCTTGGCCTCTACCCGCGCCTCTGGCGCTCCAGCTCCCAAGCAGCTGGGGCCTTTGCTGGCCTGACCCCCCACGGTGCCCGTGTCCGCCTGGACCCGGGCAGCCCCAGCCCACAGCCGGTGCCCAGGCACTGTGTCCCCTAGGCCCAGCAGCACCAAGGAAGCCCTTCCCCGCGGTGCCGCCTGCACCCTTGCTAGCACAGCCCGGGCTGTGGGACTGCCCTTGCTGCTCTCCAGCCACCTGTCCCAGACCCACCTCCTGTGGGGCCTCATCCCCTCCCTGGGCTGGTGCCTGGCACTTGCCGTTACTGGGCTTCCTGGAGTTCCCAGCTGCCCGTTCCTCTGCTCTTGCCACATCCCTCCTAAGTGCTGTCTGGCCTCCAGCACCTCGACTGCCACCCCCAGCATGGGCACCTCCCCTGTCCTGGCTTTCAATATGATCCTTCACACGTTCCACCTCCAGAGGTAAGGCACTGAAGGAGAGCAGCTCTTGAGGGACCTCCTCAGACTGCCCACCTGGCACCAGTGGCCCCAGGGAGAGGCTAGCTAGCTCTTCCCAGTACCCTGCTCCTCCAGCATGCCCCTGGGAAAAGCATCCAGGAGTGTTTGTGCCAACACCTTTCCAGGCATGGAGCCCCCTGGAGGTCTCCCACCGCTCCTCCTTGCTTTTCTGAAAGATGGTTCTGGCAGGAGTCTCCCCAGATCAGCAGGCCCTTCTGGAGAGCAGAGCCTGGCTTCACAATGGCACTGGCATTTTCTCACATTTTCTCCGACATTTTCTCATGTTTTCACCCACATCTTCTCAACAGCCCCTTGAGGCAGGAGGGGAAAAATCCCCCTGCTTCCAGGCTCTGACTGGGCAATACAGCTGCCTGGTTGAGGGTAGCGCCGACTTGGAAGTCCTGCCATCGAGGTTGAAATAATGCCACCTCCACCCTTCAATGCCACCTGCCCTTGAAGCTGGGTTGTTACACTGAGATGAAACGTGCTTTCCACTTTTTAATGTGTTTATTAAGTTGGCAGTATATGATTTATTATGTTCTTAATTATTAATTTTCTCCCTCATAAGTGCCTAGATTTTTGTAAATGATGAGAGAGGGTAGTGTAATGCTGGCACTTAGGAACCTTAACTGAAACAAGGGGGTTGGCTTTTTAACGCAATTTATATTTATGAGAAACTAATAGAAGATCATTTTATATTATCAAAGTAATACAACTAATACAAAATGATTAAAAGAATGATGGTTGGATAGGTCATATATGAACTGATAGGAGCAGAAACTGAACAGCTGTAGGATTTAGGTTTTAATTTTGCAAAACACTTAAAAAGTCCTAAGTCTGAAGAAAGTTACTGAGCGTTGCTCAAGGCTACCTAATATTCTGTATTCTGTAAACTAGGGTTTGATCTAGGGCAAAAGTGAATATGGGATAGATTCAAGCACAAGTGTTGCTTGCACCCATTCTGCACTCATTTGCAGAAGATGTACATGAAGAGTGCGGTGAGCAAGACTGAATTAAACTGGTTTAATCTGAGTTTGTAGTTTGGGGGTTTTTTCTACCACTGTGGGTGAAAACAAAGCTCAAGTAGTGAGTCTAGTTTTAACAGTCACAGACTACCTTGAATATCAGCAGGTGTCATCCAGACAAAAAACCAGTTTTATACCACTTCTGTAAGTTATGAGCACAGGGCACAGTCGACACTTTCATTACTACGTTGTGAAAAGTTCTGAGACTGCTTGTAAGGGAACAGAAGTTATTTATGCACCTTCAGAGCTCCTTACTCAATGCTGTGCCTGACCGTCAAGTTTCATAACGAAGTCATTCAGAATTACGCAGTCATTGCAAGTAAAGAAATCCATTTGAATCCTTCACATCAAAAGTTCCTTTAATTCACAGCAGTTTCATCTTCCTAGTACTGCATGTGCTATATGAGGACAGCACTGCTTTTATTCTGTAATTCCAGTTCAAGGAGGGGAGGAAAACAACACTATTCGAATACCCATTTCAAACTACTCTCTGACAAACAAGTTTTTCCTGATATAAAGAAAGATATCATCAGAATTCACTTTTTGCAAATGTGAAGGTCACCTAGAGGTTTGTAAATTAAATTAGTTCATGCCAAGAGAAACTAATGAGCCAGTTAAAAGACTGTTGTAGAGGTTTGTCTCTGCAAACATGCTGGTTTATCATCGAGAGTCCACTAAATATGCTTTTGATTACTTTCTTGACTTTATTTCTGTATTAATTTGAATAATTCTTAGTCACAACCTCATTTTGCTAGGAGTCACATATCTCTACTGGGTCTTCTTGGAAGCTTTTTTAGTTTTATATCAAATAAATACAGAATAAAGGCTCTATAACCAGTATGCAGAATAATCATAACAGTTATTACTTAGATATTTTAGATATGTTGATATAGGTGTAACATAAAACAGGAATACAAATTGTATTTTTTTTTCAGGGAATAATTTCCCAAGGATTAATACCCCAAATGCTGTCACAACTATTAAAACTACTATTAAAAGAGAAGAATAAGGTTTCAGATACAAGCATCCATGGAAACTTCATCATCTCAGAGCTTTGTAGATCCCAACAGGCCCAAATCAGGAAAGGAGCAGGCAATCTCCTTGCCAAGAGCACTATCCCAGCCACACACTGGCAGCAGGAACATCTGAGGCCTCCTTCCCCAGCTCACTCTGAAATTCTTCCAGATATATTTTTAATTATGTGTAATCACCTTGAAGTCTTTTCATAGGTTGTTTGAACCTCATTGCCTCTCACTGGAGAGGTAACACGAGATTTACAGAGGCTGTACAACCTTTGCTGAGGTTTTCCTGATGACAACTTCACATCTGGGCTGGTTCCTCTACTGGGTTATTGCACTTCATTCCTCTCGATTTTCATGAGCACACAGAAAAATCACAGGCACTGGCTCATTAAAATAGAGATTTCTTTTTCCTCTTCCAAATCTACCTTCATTCTTTTCTTAAGAAAGGGAATTGAGGTTTTAAGTCAATAGTGTGACTACATCTAAAGTGAACTGATGGTAGAGGCAAGCAGTTTAATACTGCATTTCTGCTCCTTCACATCTGTTGGGAACTCTACGTTCCTCTTCAAAACGGGTGTCCCTCAGGCATGCATCGCTCCACTGACACCCTAACAGATGCAACTGATCCCTGCTGCTGTGAAACACAGCAGCCCCAGTTCAGCCAGGAGGGGAAAAGCCCAGCCAAGGATTAGAGGTAGAAGAAAAGCAAACAGGTGGGAGCAAAACATGATGACCCTCTTCCGGCACCCTTGGGAAGAGGACACAGCCAGCACCCTGGCTGAGGGAGAGGTTCTTCTGGGAGCTCTCAGAAAAGGCAGCCCAAGGATACAAAGGCAAAATCCCTCTCTCCCTCCCTCCCTTCCTCCCTCCCTCCCTTCCTGCAGTGCCTGGATGCGGCAGCTGAGTATGGACCGCTTCCCTGGCAGACCTGGCTCAGACTTCACCAAGTGAGGAGACCAAGTTCCTCCAGGGAATCAGGGTCATGGAGGGACAACCCCTCCCAGGGGCTCCTGACACTTGGTTGTGCCTCCAGCTCTCATTCTTTCCCAAATCAAAATTTCCACTAACCTCAGTGGTCCAGACTGCCAGGCCATTTAAACCCTTGCAAAATGAATGATTTAAATAAACGTGCGGTCTGACCTCCCAAAGGAGGAGAAATAATTAAGCACTAATTTGAGTAACACTTTAAAAGCCATTATGGATTTTATTCGCAGACCAGTAACTGCTTAAATGGATGGCTTTAAGGCAAGAGAGTGATGCTCACCCTTGCTAGATAAGTAAGGTGCTCTCTCTGGGCAGCTGCATTTAGACAGTTTTTGGTTGTGTTTCTGAGAGCTAAAGGAGTAACTAGTTCAGTGCTAGCCAGGTTTTGCAACACAGACATATTTTAATCAGGGCTAAATTACTGACAGCGTAATGGAACATAATGATTGCACATTTGTTCCACTCATCAGCAGTGCAACTGGTGAAACCTAAGCAGATAATCAGAGCTTATAATAAAACAAAAGCATTTACAGTAGCTACTACTACAGGAGCAAGTGGAGCCCATTTCTCATTGACATCAGTGTCCCTCACCCCACCATGATGCTGGAGCTACGGTCTCTCCTGTATGCCCCATTAGTTAAGGACAGTGGGCAAGTTCCAGGAAAGGATGCCAAAGCTAAACCCAGTAGCATTCATCTGACCTATCCTCTCCTGGTTTTCCCCACAGGAAATGTCTGCGTTGACTCACAGTTCAAACAATTAAGTTTTTAAGGCAATTGTAAGAAAGTGGAAAATTTCATGGTACAGCAACAGAAAGAATTGAGCTGAAGGGATGCAAAAAAGGAAATGAATGCTGGTTACAGTTTTATTTATCTAAGAGCAGCAGGTAAATACTGATGTCCGTGATTATCTGACTGCAAAACGTGGTGCCGTGCGTGAAGCAGCAGCACGGCGCAGGCCACCATCGGCACCCGGAGCCATCTCCCTGCCCCGTGTCCCGTCCCTGCCAGGGCAGCTCACCAAAGGGGCAGACTCGTCTTTTGGCCTCTTCAGCCCCAGAAATCAAAAGTAGATATTTCTTTTGGAAGATAAAACTTACAGGGCCCCAAATATTTTCAGAGCCCAGACCAATGTTGTCTCCATTAGTCAGAGAAATATTTCTTCTTCCTCTGAAATCCTAAAACATCTCTTGGTCTCAAATCTTACAGCAGAGATTTTCACTGGTTAATTGTGTTGGTTTTCAGTAGTTCACCCTCTAACTGCATGTCCAACAGGAAATCGTCTAGTTTCTCTCTGTTATATCCCAAATCCTGACTCCACTATATTACCTTAAAAAAATAAAAAAAACTACAGGAACATCAAAAAATATGTGGCTATGACCCTGGGAGCCCTGAGACTCATTACCTGAGGTGTGATTAACAACCTGATTTGTGCAGTACTAGCAAAAGCACTCAGGGAAGAATTAGCATCCTAAGGAGAGCACAATAACACCTTAAATCTTGGTCTTGGCTAAGTGGCAGCCTACATTAATATATAATAGTATGAGCTAAATCAAGGAACATAAATATAGAGAAGTACCTCATATTGGCTTCCACCAGGATCCCAAAGAAGTGAAATAATAGATTTTCAGACTGGGAAAAAGCCTGAATTGAGACCAGCTTTGTCTTGAAAGACATACCATATCTGCTTACATTAATGAGAACTGCTAACTTTTACCTAGAATAAAACATGCCTGGATTATTTTCTAATTACTTTACAATTATGATAGAAAAAATGAAATGTGTATCTATACTAAAGCCATTACACTGAACATCTGCAAACTCCAAGTAAGGCAAGGTTACAGCTGGCAACTGACCATGTTTTGAGGCTAAGAGTGCAGATTTAGGGGCTGATACGTATTCCATAAGTGGGTTATCATCTCCTATTTCAGCCCTTTTTTGGTAGAGATCATGTCAGATGGAGGGTCTGACAGTGGGTGAGATGCATGGCCATGTATGAAGCAGGAAGGCAGCAGTCTGAGCATGGTTTAGTACATGATATGTGTGCATTGAGCTGGATCCAGGGTTTGTAGCGACCTGGGCAGAGGCTGGACTCTTACTGTGAAAGAGCATGTGCAGGTTGATTGGGTTGCACACTTGACAAATATATGCAAAAGCATGTGATGTTATCGATAAGAGAATGATCGAGAAAACAGTCCTTGGTGATGACCCACTGCAGAAACCACAAGGAAGAGGGATTACTTGATAGAAAGCAACTGCAAGCACAAATAAGCAAGTATTGCTAGAGGCATGGCAAGAGGGGGTATGCTGTATCCAGAGGAAGGGCAGGGTTTACTAGGCAGCCCAAATCCCTGAAGGAAAGATGGAGAACTTGTGAGGCAGATTTTCAGGCAAACGCTCAAGTACATTAGTGTTAACTTCCGTCAGGTCCCCAAATGCATCCAAGTTCCCAGCCTCTCCCTCTTCATCACTAGCTGCATGACTCACACCATTACCTAATTTAGCCTAATTGAGACCCAGCCAATCCCCCAGTTGCTTGTTGTTAAACTAGCCCCCCTCAAGCAGGGGCAGCTGGAGACTTGTGGCTTTGTGGCTGTTGAGCTCTGCATTCTGGTTGTAGTTCTCTTTCCAAGGCATGTTGCTTGTTTGAGCTACTTTTTCCTACCAGTTTCTAGTGGTACTTTAGGGGCTCCTGGCTCTCCAGACATCCTGTAGTGCCTTTGACCCTGCAAGCTGCCACATGTGCACAGCAGCACAGCTCCTCTGGACCAGCTCAGCCAGCAGCATCCAGTACCTGGAGCCAAAGGAGATGGAGAGAGGGCAAGATTTGCCCCCACAACTTCAGGTAGCTGGGTGATACAGAAAGCCTAGTGTCCCATGGCTGTGCTTGGGGTGTATGAGCCTGTGTCTATTCAGCAGTTTTCCAGGGGAGATGGCCTCAGCAGGCGGTTGACTTTCAACTTGGCTTTTCATGCTTCTTCCCAGGAGAGCCAGGCTGATTACTGTGGATGGGCTGCTGCAGTTCTGGGGGAGGTTATACCAGCTCCAGTGCCCATCCAGGCTGTGTGGGCTTTCACATCCACCCTGCCTGCTGAGGACAGGGGGGATGCTTGACCCTTTCTTTCTGCAGTAAGAGGTAGAGGCATAAGCCCCACCTCTTTTTTTTTTTTTGTTTGTGCGCATCTGGAGTGAGCTCGGTTGCAAAGAGATAGACCATGGACATCTTGTAGGTTAATCTGAGATTGTCATCCAGAAGTAATGGGGTAATTATTTTTACTAAATCTGTGTGTTTTGACAATGTAGAAAACAATTCAGAGTCAAACAGGGGTCATTCCCTTGCTTTATTCCTGTTGTAGAATGACAAAATATAAATGATTACACCAACAGTGTGTCAAGGTTGTCAGCAAACACAGAAATGTGTCATGTCTCTGTCCTGCCAGGAATGAAGACTTCACCCTTGTGTGCTCTGGATTCAGTCAGTTAAAATACAGCAGGCAGAGCGAAAAGCAAATAGGAGCTCTGTGCTAGGTGTGCCTTAGCCATGCAAAGACACTTGGATGGAAACCAAAACCCAGGTGTGAGAACGGCTGAGCTAGCTCAGTGCGTGAAGAAGCTGTTTGCTTTGCTGCAGGATGATAGGTGACAGGGGGAGGGTAAACAGGGGGGCTTGAAGAGGGCGGGAGATTGATGTGGTTGTAGAAACTGTGTTTGCAAAGGCTAATCTCTGAAAGTAATTGGTATGATCAGATCCGGCTCTCAATTCGTGTCCAGTCAGGCTGTTGCCTAGTATATCCTGCCCATCTCACTTAGCATCCAAGAACAAGCAGCAGTTCGTGCTGAGACTATGGGATGGCTCATTTGAGCTGTCTTGTTCGAAGATATCAGGTCCCTGACTGCACTGGTTATTCCGAAGCCTTTCTCTCTCTTGCTGAGAAGAACAAAGTATGCCCAGAAGATGTGGAGGGCTTTTTTTTTTTTTCCTGTATGCAAATAATGGCCTTCACTAAGCTTAATCTCTGCCCAAGTAGAAGGGCGCCCTCCATGCTCTTGCAAGACAAATGGTGATACAACACATTTATGCCAGGTGAGAGGTGGTTCACAGGCTGGCTATGGGCCTTGTCTAATTTAGCATCACAGTACGGCTGAGGTGAGCAGGCACCTCTGGAGATAGGCTGGTTCAGCCTTGCTCAGAGCAGAATCAAAGAGACAGAGTCTGGCTCCATCCTCTGCTTTCCCCCATCAGGTATAAGGTACCCCTGGAGCCATCTCTTCCAGAATATGTGGTTCAGCTGTCAAACTTGTAAAAACACAGACCGTTATATCCACCTTTTCCCCTCTCTTCCCCCAACACCACATTTTTATTGGACTGTTTTTGCCAGTTGTTTCTCTGTTTACCATCCTCCTCTTCTGGAGGGTTGAATGTTGAACGTTTTCTCTGGCTGCCAGTCAGACTCCTTTGCTCTTTACATCCTCTGCTTTCCTGCAGCATGCTGGCTCCGGGCTGAAGGGTGGTAGCTGTTTGGTGGCCTCCCTCAAGTTAGGTACCCAGAGGGTGGCTGGTCCTTGGGCCAGGGTCTGAGTCTTGCTCCTGAAGAGCAAAAGGAGATAAACTTGACTTCCTCTAGAACATACATTAGGCAAGACAGCAGCTATAGAGCTGCCAAGAGATACCTGGAAAAAAAGTGAAATGTGTGGGTTTGGGTTTTTTTCTGTCTTCTAATAGATGAAGACATTTTTCATCTAGCACAATAATCTGCTAAGCCTCTAGATCATAAACAATGGAAATAGTTTAAATAATAAAGTGATGATTTTAAACTAGACACAGTCAGCATCGCAGCCCTGCTCCCCTCGAGAGCTCAGCGCGTGCCCTGAAGCCAGTACTCACAGAGCTCTGTTATTCCTGCCGAGGGCTCAAAGCGGGTGTTGGCCCTTGAAAAGAGTCAGGGAAAACTAGGTCAAGGCAAGCTTCTTAAATGGTACCAAAGCAGCATTTGAACCCAAGCTTTGTTCTAAATGTTGTTAAATATATTTACTGTGAGCGGTGGCTCATTGCTCTGCCCCATACCAGGGGTCTGGCAGGCTCTGCCAAGCTCCTTCCAGGTTGGACCTCTGTGAGCAGATGGAGCAGGATGGCTTGGGGACGAGATATCCCGCAGTTTCCGTACCCAAGCCTGTTCCTCCCTTGCTCTGAAATGAGCAGAGTATTGCTTCACAGCTCCATGTCTTCCACAGCTACTTCTCATGCTGGGATCAGAGAGAGAAAGTGGGCACAGGTTCAGGGCTTCACAGCCACGTTCTTTTAGAGCTGCAGAGTCTTTTATTTAGACAAGGAACTGAGAAGCAGAACCCCAAAATAAACTGGTTTTATCCTTTCATATCTTTAGCTCTGATTTTATTTTATTCCCCTCCCAAACAAACATGCTTTCTTGCATGTAAACACCAATATTTTCTTCAATAAACTTCCAGCAGAGGTCTGAAATAACTATGTCTCTCCAGAAAGTCACATTATTTGAATAATTCCTGCTTCTGACAGGCATTTGGGAAACAGAAAATTGTCTGAGTAAATAAAGCAGTACTTTGAAGAGTAAAATTCTCAAAAATTACGTTTTTTTATCGCTGCACTTATGCTCCAGTTCATATTTCTACTGGAAATGACAATTTTGTGTTCAAGGTGTTGGCAGACTGTATTTGTGTTGAGCAAAGCAGTGATGTTGCAAGTTGTATAGAGCAAGTAGGAAATGTTGGCTCCAGGGAAGTTGGCAGAGTTTGACTATACGCTGTGGACCAGGGAAAGTGTTTAAAAAAAAAAAAAAAAAAACAAAAACCCAACTGTTTTGCCAACCAAAATATCCAGAAAGGTTTCAGTTTAAAAGGAATCCTCTTCTTGATTGGCACATCTGTCACAGCCATTCTCTTACCTGGCTGAAGCTATGTGCTTCAATTCCAGCCTCATGAAGCTGCCACAACGCAGGCTTTTGGCTGTAAGGTTTTCAGTCCTCTCTGGTGTATGTGATGCGTGCAGCTCCTTGAGTTATTTTGAACAAAGCCCTCTCTAATCCCAGCAGTTGTTCTGATTTTCTCTGTTTTGAGAATTTTGTAACAACTTAAAAACTTTCTCCGTGATCATACATCATCAAGTGCACCATCTGCTCTTAGGTTTATAAGTTTAAAATATCCTGTAGGTCTGGTTTTCTATTTCCTTGTGAGTCAGGCTGGAACCCTCAAGCTTCTCTTTCCCTCTTTGTGGCTGTTATAACCAAAAATAATTAAATTTTGCCCATTCTAACAGCCGTGACCTTTTCAATCTCAAGTGCTGGTACTGAATTTCATCTGAGCTAGCACCTTTTCCTCCAGCATCCAGAAAAAACTCTTTGCCTTACAAATAGCTTTGCAAATGCAAAAACTGGTTGCTAATGGACAGGAGAAATGTCTGGCATTTAGTGAGGCTCGCTAAGCCAGTGGCTTTCAACACGCGTGCTGCTGCTAAAGGATGCCTGCGGAGGAAGTTGGCTGCTATTTGCAACCAGCCTCTTCCACCATGCGGATGTCTGGGGCAGGAAGGTGACCTGATCAGTAGAAGCTGAACGGCACTTAATTTAGTGCTATTGATCTTCTAGCAGAGGCACCAGACACTGTGACCAAACACCTGGCTGTTCAAGAAAGATAAAAGGTACCTACTTCAAATTTCACTTTCTAGTAACGTGACTGTTATGAGGCTCATTGTGGTGAAGCAAACCACCACCATGTGGGAAGAAGGTAAGGAGAAGCTCTTCAGTTTTGGGGACTTGCCTAGGTGGCCAGACATGCCTCAATTTGCACTCTGGTCCAGGAGAAACATGTTTTCTGCTGAGCTTGAATTGTGCCAGGATAACTGGGAAGCGGAGTGGAGACAGAGAGGAAGCTGAACCAGTGCTTGGCTGGTAGGCGGTTAGGGTGGCAGGAGAGCTGAAGGCAGCGGAGAACCCCCTCTGTTTTCAATGGGCTTGGACTCTCTGTGTTTATGTTTTTGTGTTTTTGAAGCCGCGTGCAGGAAAAAAAGACTAGTTGCTGTGAGAAGGGTGCCATATGTTGTTGCATATGGCTGAAACATCTGCATATGTACCCGGGGATCTGATATATGTGATGAGCTTCTGTTACAGTAAAGGAATTAGCTTTTGGAATTTTTTTTTTTTTAACCTCTAAGGCTCTTTGAAGGAAGTCAGCCTCCTGGCTTTGTCTTCATGGGATGTCATGAAACCTGCAGGGAGTGGTGCATGTAGAAGGTACTGACAGTTGTTTATCTAGGATCTACCAACACTCCAGCCATCCCTGGGGATGTCTGCAGGATGAATGAGTTGTCCAAAGCTCTTCCATAAACCTCTGCTACCAAGCAAACAGCAGAAAAGTGAAACAGATTTGAACTGAAATTATTCCAACAATCTAAACAGATATTTTTACATCTTCCACCATCCTTTTTGTCCCTGGCTGATTTCTGTGACTCTTAGGTGTAGCACAGGATAAAGAAATCACAGTGTACTGTGCATCTAATGGTGACATTGTTAAAGAATTTAATAGGGTTACAAGAATGAGACAAACATCAACAAAAATCTGTAGTAATAGCAGTTCAGATGAAAAGGCATAAAGAATACTGCTCCCCATGCTTAAAGATGTTCACTGATAGCCCAGATGTCTGGTTAATCCAAGACAGTTTGTAAATCCAGAAGTAGTGGCCATGGGAAATCTGTTCATCTTACATGGAAATCCTTCCATTTTGCCCAAAGTTAGAGTGCCTTCATCAAGAAGGGAGTTCATAAATCATTGATTCATGTTGTGTTCATACAGCACCTAGCACAAGGGAATCTCCCACCCTGGTAAAATTTGTTAGGCAAAAAGGGTTAGGCAAAATACCACAAATCAGTGAATAAAGTGATTGTCTAGTTCCCCATGGAGCTAGAGGGATGGAGCTCCTAAGGAGCCCTGTCATGGGCATCTGAAGCACGTAGTGCTTCTCCTAGGCAGACATGAATGCCGAAGATCCACCTTGTTCAGTTGTACTTGTGGTGCAAAATTCTCAATCACATATAAATTCCATCAAGCTTTTAAGCAGATGGGGTTTTTTTCAGGCAGATGGTGGAGGTGGGTAGGGATTGAAGAGATTGAAGATCATCTGCCAAAACAAATGGAGGAACTGATTGAACCAGTCCATACATGTAAATGTATTCCCAACAGCATCCTGCGAGCCTCTCCTCATCCTACAGAGGATGGACCACTGGTGGGTTAAAGCAGATGAGAGGTAGGGGAAAGTGAGACATCTGGGTTTTGTTCATTACTTGCATTGCTCGCTCTCTGATGGGAGAATTCTTCACCTGCATCCTCCTGTCTCCCATGTGCAAGAATGGGGTATAATAATGCACATGGGTCTAACGGGAATGTCTGAAGGTCGATGTTTGCAGGGTGCTCTCAGGCTGCAGGTGCTGAGGAGGTGCTGTGGGGCAGCATCATGACCAGTGGATCAGAGCAGGTGACGTTCCTGTGCTCTGACCATGGCTGGGTTCCACCACCACACCCCCTTCTATTTGTACGCATGTGTACAGGCCTTATTGGAACAAATAATTTGTTTTACCGTTGCAAACAGGAAGCTATCATGTAGAGGAGGATCTCCTTGTATTTCAGATTTAAAGTTGGCGCATTTTGTTTGCATTTCAGGCACCCTGAGACCACAGCCAGGGCACAACCCAGCAGCAGAGCTGGTGGGTCCTACAGCCTGCACCTTATTATTCCCAGCACCGCAGGAGAGTATAATGTGTGCTGTTACCTGGAGGAGAGAAGGGAGGTGGGGAAAACAGGCTTGGTCTGAACAACCCTTGAGTGGCTACAACACCTCTAGGTTCTCTGAAAATTACAGTGATAGCTTTTACTTAAACTGAGACAGAGACCCTATGACAGACACCCTTGTGATTTGCAAGACTGAGCTTTAAAAAGCTGGGGATGTGCGGAGCAAAGGACAGCCTTATTAACAGAGGAAGCTTAACGAGGAGGCATGAGGAGGTGGCTCCATCCTGCCTTTTTGCCAGGTGATGCCCCAGCATCTTAGGAATATGGTGCAGGTGTGTAGACGGAGGGAATAACCCTGGAGCAAACCAGGAACCGGGTGCTATCTGCACCTCAGTAAAGGTGAAGGTCTGGGCACATCAGTCCTGAGGTAGGTCACAACCTCACCAGGGAGCTTAGATGATCCCAGGTGGATGGAACCTTACTGTAATTGCAATCTTAATTCTCTTCCATTTTTAGCTCTTTATAACTGTTGTTGCATAGCTGCTTTAAAATACCCTTGCTAAAGCTTGCCAAGCAGTAACGCTGGTTGTGGGCTGGCCAGCAGACTGGACAAGCCCACTGCTGGGCTTGCATTTCTCCATCACCTGTGGGACTGCCACTGAGCTGAGTGCATGCCCCAGGACAGGGCGGCTGTGGGGAGCTGGGCTGGGTGGGCAGCGGTACAGCTGGGGAAGCATGGAGAACCAGGAACACCTACGTGCTAGAGGAGGTGCTCCAAGTCCCAGGCAGAAGTCTGAGGATCTTGGTTGTTTTCAGCTGCCAGGTGGGACCACCGAGGGGCTGTGTGGATTTTAACCCCTTAAACTCATGCGTTTTGAGCTTGCTGTGGGGAATTGCCTCCTGTGCTGTGGGCTCAGGTGGGGTGAGGGGGTGGCAAGGAGGTTGAAGACATTGCCAGGCATTCCTGAAAACTGCCCCTTATGGAATAGCCCCTCCACACACACAAGTCCCTCACCAAGGGGAACAGTGGTAGGAAGGTGGGGTTACTCACTCCTGCCTAGAAGCAGTAAAAAGCTGGTGAAGAGCTGGTGGTACTCAAGGGCAGAAGCGTGTTTCTGCTCCGTGGCAGCCCCTCAGCAGGGCTGGTTGCTGAGCCCACCTACTTCACAGTGGTGCTGCAACAAGTCTTTAAGGCACGTGTTTGTGCCCTCCTAATGCTCCAGCAGAGTTCCTCAGCATCACACTTGATGGGGAAATGATTGGATGTATTTCAGCATGTCAAAAGAGTTGACTGACCGTCCAGGCATTGCTCACTAGCCTCTCCAACTGACTGGGCTGTTTCGAGACAGCTATAATTAGGTGTCTTAACTGCAATTATAATTAAATCTCCTCATAATGGGGATATTTGCTTCTTAATTTGGTATCAAAACGGTCTATCTCAATATTGAAGCAACATTTCAGAAAAATCAATGAAAAATACGTTGTAAAACTATCTGATTTGTGGATGGTCTTTAGTGAAAACTATTGAAAAAATGAGAGAGAAGAGCCTACAGAAGGTTTCTTGGATGGCAAAAATTCCTAGATACTACTTGAACTACCATGTGCTGATAGCTCAGCATTCGTGGAAAGTGTCATCTAATTAAACCAGAATTTTTAAGTACCAGACAGCGTGAAGACCAGTAATAAGAGAGCAAGATGCGTCTGTATTACAGATGGGATGTGCAGCTCTAATAGTATGGCTTCAGGCAATATTTAATTGAGTAGTTAAATTATCTTTTCCAGACGGGAAAATAAATTACTGCTCATCTCTCCAATTTATTTTAGCTGCTCCACATTCTGTTTCCTGAGGGAGTGTGGGACATCCCCGGATATGCCCAGGATGATTTATTCTCCCCACACACCATAACTTCTCCTTCAAGGATAATGGCTTATATGCATGTGGAAGTTGGTGTGTATGTAACAGTGGCTCCCTGTGTGTCCCCCCCAACCCCCTTTAATTTTTTTTTTAAAGGATATGCAGCTAATCATTGTGGAGCGATCACAGATATCCAGCTATACGCTTACATGTGTGTGTGCAGGAGAGAGAATTGCTAGTTCAGCATCCTGCAGCCAAATCCGGAGTGTGTGTCCCACTGGGGACATGCAGTTTGCCCAAGAAGCTTTTCCAAGCTCTGGGACAGCCTGAAAATCTTCACTTTGTCTTACAGGTTTTTGTAGCATGGGATTATTTGTGGAAATCTTGTCAAATTCCAAATTGTTATTCCTCAGGGTGCCAAATAAGCAGAGAGAAATGAATGATACTCTGTGTGGTGCACAGGAGCAGAACTTACAATATTAGGAAATTTCAGTTAATTATTGGATCCACATGGTAACAGATCTCCAGACTGGATGAACTTTTTCCATAGTCAAGTGTCTGCATGCAAGCATAGCCACATGAGAGTGTATCAGCTTTGGTGCTTTATGCTGGCTACGGGAGCATGGCTGGTATTTGATCTGGCGTGGAATCTTCTGCCACAAAGTCACTCCTTGGAAAGTCTTGAGCAGATCTGAGTTTGCTGGCTGGGTTGGCACCAGGCTGCTGGTTTGTGTAGTGTGGCTGTGATGTTTTTGATCGAGTGCTCCAAGCCTAAAACCAGATTCCTCACATCTTGCAGAACCACAGCCTGAATAGCCTACAATTTCTGAGTGCTTGTGAAGGTAGTAACAGGCCTGTGTACCTGGCAGGGTGCTGGATTCAGTCTCCCCATTTCCAAACATCACAGCTTGCTTTCCAGTTCCCAGCCATGGGTCTCGGCCATGGGCTAGATGAGAGAACCACGTTCTCCTTGTGCAGCCTGAGATTCTGCCAAAATTCTAGTGAGAAGAGGGGGGTGAAGTATCTTTTAAAGCCCTTTGGGAGGAAAGACTCTGTATTAGTGCAGGATGACCTTGTTATTGGAGTATTATTACATCTGAGAGTAACCTAAGGGACTAGATAAAATGGTTTTTAAAATTACAGGTGGTCTGTTATTCCCTTTGGTAAGAATTTTTTCTAACGAAGATCTTAAAAGATTGCTTTAATGATATGGATGATTTTGTCGTATTGCCCAGAAACTCCATGGACTGCAGAAGATGATGTCTTCAGGAGAAAATGCCACCTAGAAATGCAGACAGGGCAAAGCTGATGTCTCTGAAATGTTTCTCTCCAGGCACACTAAGCAGAGAGTGCTTCCAGGCTGTGGAAATGCAGCGTGGTTGGCACGAAGCTGGGAAAACTCCTGTGCTTGCTCAGAGTTTTCATCTGTGCTGATCCCTCTAGTGACCACAGCTACGAGCTCAGCAACAGCTGAGCTGCTTCCCATTTGCCCACAGGTCTTTAGCGTTGAGCAGAGACAGATCTGTGGAAAGAGGCAAGGAATATCCACTTATCTGCAAAAAGGTTGAGGCCATGGGTTTGATGGAAGTCCCAGTGGACACTTTAACAGTGCAAATTTGCTCTGCAGGCAGAACCCTCCTCTCTTCTGTTCCACTCTGGAAATCTGCTCTGCTGCCTTTGACCTTGACGTTGCTTTCTTTTAGCCACTTGGACTTCCACAGCTTTGTGGTCTCTCGCAAGAGGAGGAGGTTTGCTTCACTGTGCTCCGTTCCTCTTTCGCCACTGCAGGTGTTTGATAGAGATGGAGCAGACCACACTTTGCACACGTGAGAGGCAGGAACCCTGGCCACCAACCACAGTCAGCTCTCTGACCTGGGACCTCTGCATAGGAAGGGGTAAGAAAACAGCCTCTCCAAATGTTGAGTTTCAGACCAGTGGCTTCATCATCCTTTCAGAGTACAACTGCAAGGGCACAGCTCCCTGGGAAAGCACAGGTTCGTCTGCCACGGGGAGCCTTCCTCTGCCAGAGCCAGTATGTGCAGAGCTGGGAGCTAGCCCTTCCACCTGCGATGGAAAGGATGCATGATCCTAAAGTGGCAATTTCATTTTTAAAATGAGTGAGCATAGATGCTTTCTAAGCTGCCTGGAACATGAATTTAATACTCAGTTTGTGAAAGGATTTTACTAGCCAACTCCTTTTCAACAAGCCTGTCTCCCTTAGACCAGTTTAAGTTTAAGCCTTATAAGCAGCCAGCCCTGAGGCACTGCTCTGTGGCAGGATCAATGTTTTAAGAGCCGGCAGTGCAGTAATAGTGCAAGGCTTGTTCTACCCCCAGGACTATATATCAGCAGTAAATTTAATCTCTAAATATGTTTTGCTGCATGTCCCTGTGCATCCATAAATGGCAGTTCATACTGGCATTGCAGAAACACTAAATACTCACTATTTCTACATTTTCTGTAAATAAAATATATTTAAATCCTGAATACAGATCACCATTGGATTCTAATGATTTGTTGCTTGCAGCAGTGAGCACTCATTGCCTTTTGGCTCTCTCACGTGGTCCCTGGCTGCAACACAAGAATTGTTTTATCTTTCTGGGTTTGAATCTGATGGCTGAAATATGGCTTCTGTCGTTTGTTTGGTTTGGGTTTTTTTAACAAAAAAGAATATTTTGCTAGGTAAGCCTTGACTTCAGAGGTGCTTTTCTCTGCCTTTCAGATCCTTGCTTTAGGATGGAGTACGCTGCTGTTGCTTCTGCAATAGACTGCTCGTTAGAAACACATCCTGATAGTCACGGATGGACACAGATCTGTTTCAGCTCCTGCGCTCTCTCCCTGGGCTGCTCCAAAGGCTGATGGATTTGAGAGAAGCTTACATCCAGTTACATTTCTGTAGTGTGAAGTCTGTTGGAAAGGTAGAATTTACTCCCCTCCATCAGTCACAGAACAGATGGAAGTTGGATGAGGATGTCATTAAACACGTGTGGGAGAGCCATTCCCTATGGAAACTGTGGGGACCAATGAGGACTGCAGGACTAAAAATAGTGAGGTAACAGATGACGTCCCCTTCGCGGGCAAGCCCTGCAGAATGGTGTCAGATGCCAAAGGTGCTCCAGACCACCTGGCTTCTGGAGCTTCTTTAAACACGTTCCCTGTCACCTGTGCGATGCCAGCATGCTGCTGTGGACGTGAGTTATTGTAGAAATCCAGTTTAGCAGCTCTACTAGAGATACCAGCTTGTAGAAGTTGACCGCAGTGGGTGGCTGCTGCTGCCCGCATAGCTGCGCTTCTGCATAGAGCTATGCTGAAGAGCTCTTAGTCCCCCAGCGGAGGTGTCACATAGGCTCCAGCCTCTCACCTCTTGTGTACAAGACCATGAGAAAAGCAGCTATGTGTGCGCTTCCTGCTACATCATGTGGATTTTGTGAACCAAAAACCTGCAGAACCGGAGATGCCAACTGTGCACGGCTCAGGCTCTCAGAGACACACAGGTTGGCCATGTCAGCAGGCTTCCACCTGCTGCTTTGGTCCTCCGATCCCCTCCTTCCTGCTGCTCCAGGACCTGCTGGGGTGGATGGTGAAACCACTGTTATATTTCCATGGGTACCTGTTTGTAATGCTACTTTATGGGTAATGTTCTCGGCAGCAGGACCCCCAGCAGCACCCGGTGCAGTGGGATCCACAGCTGGAGCCATATGTGAGAAGATGCTGGGATCTGCCCACATGTCTGACAGAGCCTATATCAGCCAGCTCCAAGAGGGATCCGCCACTGGCCAAGGCTGAGCCCATCAATGACAGTGGCAGTGCCTTGGGGATAAGGTGAGAAGATGTGAAAGAAACAGCCCTGCAGAGCCCCAGAGCAGGGGAGAAGGAGGGGAGGAGGTGCTCCAGGCACTGGAGCAGAGGTTGAGATTGTCCTGCAGCTCCTGGGGAGGATCATAGTGATGCAGGCTCTCACCCTGCTCTGTGGAGCTCCACACTGGAGCTCCTCTGGAAGTTCCACTCCTGAAGCTCCTCTGGAAGGCTGCTGGGTTTGGGAACCCCCAACCTGCCCTGTGCAGCACCCTGCAACCCAGAAATGCAAGCTCTGGGGTGGGGAGCACTGGCATAGCTGGAATAGACCTCAGTGGGGTTGGCTGGTGGATCTGGTTACAGCAGGATGCCTCGGCTGCGAGCTGTGCTGTAAATGTTTAGCTGTGCCCTCTGTTTAGCTGGAATTAGTGTTTCTATCACGGAAAGATCCTGGAATCACATGGGCTGTTCCACTCACCCCACCACACCGCCTTTGCTAGTACCTTGGGAAATGGGAAGGCAGGCTGCTGGCAGCAGCAGTGGGGTCCCTGCCTCAAAGGGCAGTGAGCACAGAAAAACAGTGGTGTGGCTGTGTGCGCCAAAAGGCTGAGACAGGGAAAGGGCCCTCAGGTGTCTGGAGTCCCCAGGGCATGGGCTGCCTCATCCCTGGGGCTGGATTGATGTGGGTGCTGGGGGCTTCTCGCATGGTTTGGGTAAAGGCAGGTCTTGTTCTTGTTGTTCCATCCCTGCTTTCAGGTCATGCTGCTGCTGGCAAATACATGATAGTGCATAAGGGGCATCTCTGTGTGTCCCAGAGAAACTGCTCTGCAGCTAGGAAGGTGATGGGGCAGGGCTGGAGGCAGGGCTCTGTCCTGAGCCACCCTTGGACTCCGCTGGTTCCTCATCCCTTTCTTGGAAAAACCTCTAAAACCCCAGCAAAAGGAGAATGGAAAATAGTGAGCAAAGTCCAGAGTTTATCCCAGTGCATCTCCTTCTGTCTGGGGTAGGTCGTGGTGTGCAAGGGGTGAAGGAGCAGTTATCCCACAGCACCCTGGAAGTCTGTGCATCCATTTTCCCTCCTTTAGCACCTGGAGGGGATCTGGGAGATGGTGCTGAAGTAGGGAGGTGCATGGGTGGGAGCTGTCCCTCCCCAAGATCCCATCTACCACCTCTGCATCCTCATTTATTTTTTTAAATTTTGCTTCATCATATTTCGCTGCTGTTGGAACGTGCTTGTTTGGCTGTGAAGATGCTGAAAGTTCCTTTTCTGGCTGGGGAAGGCCTGGCAGAGTCTCAGTGTTTAACTGCTTAGGCAAGGACAAAACCGCAGCACACATACATGTGTGAGTGCCTGCTGGGAACCTTCGAACTGTCTCCATCCACTGTGGGGCCCAGCAGCATTGCAGGAGGTGGTTTTTCTCCACAAACACCCCTGATGGCAGTGTGACGACAATCCCTGCGTGACATGGGGCTGCCTCCCCAGAGAGCGATGCTGCCTGAGACGGGGACTGCAGGGTTAACGATGGGGCAGGTTAGCACCGTTAAAGGAGATCATAAATAAATGCACAAGTTGATAGGGTTAGAAAGCCTTTATGTAGAACATTCTTTTGAGGTTCATCTTTTCCAAGCTCTGATGTTTGATGGTAGCCATTTTAAAGTGTTTGTGTTAGTACCTGCCCATACCAGTATATCTGTCTTCAAGGGAAACTAGTTGCTATTTGTGATCCAGGCAGGGTTCAGCTCCTTGGGCTGCTCAAAGAGATGATGAATGACAGTCACAGACCTTTATGCTAGCACTCATGGCCACCCTGGGGCTTCCTGGAGGGCATGGGCAGGCCTTCTGGGCTCCGCCAACCTCCTGTTACTCTGCAGGAGCTGTGGCTGAGCTGTGCTTGGGTGGCTCAGAGCAGTGCGTACCAACCCGGCCAGCCACTGGCCCAGGAGGTATGGGGCATTTACAGCCCTCACAAGGGGACAGAGCTAGAGAGGACACTGCATGGAGCAGCTGGCTGAGGCTCTTGCAACACCATCTCCATCTCCTCTCAGTGAGGCTGCTCACAGTTACACCATCCCCTCTGCTGCAGTGACTTTTTCCACATGCAGCATCACCAGTTGTCTTTGAGAATCTGATTGTGCCTTCCCTAAGTTGTGCCCAGTACCCAAACTAATAGCACAGTGCTGGGTCTGCTGATTGCTGCCCAGCTGCCTAATTCACCCACCTCCCATCAGCTGGGAGTTTGACCCATCTCTGAGCTCACTATTATCTCTGAAACTTGGGTGATGGCCTAGAGCTTCTCAAGGGAAAATAGGGCCGAAACATCACCAAACCAGAAAAAGCATTGTGGCCTTTTAGTAGATCCATACCCAGGGCATTGGGTCTACTGGATCCACTGTGTGTGTGCTCCTCGGTGTTCCCAGTTTAGTTCTTGTGCTGTAACTTCAGATGCTCTTGTCATCGTGCTGTCTCATGCCCCATGTGAGAATGAGCACACACCCCTTCCCTTGCAGGGGAGCACTTTCAAAGAAGCCCATGTAGTGACACAAGTGATCTTACTGAGTTGTAGGACTCTTATGCTCTGAAGGAACACTTATTTTGCATAAAGGCTTTGACATTTTTTTAGAAATGGCTACAGCTGTGTTATTTCATATGAAGAATTTATTAAGCCTAGATCTGGATCCCCTTTTTATCTTAAGCACAAGATGATAACAACCTTTCTTCACTACCAGCTCAGTGCCTGGGCTGGGGCTATTAAATCCCCCTTCCCTTCAGTCTGTGTCTATCAGACTGCCACATTAGGCTGCAACGTAATCAGAATTCATCAAACCAGTCCAGGCTTGTATAGGGATACGAGGCTGCAAAATTAAAACCTGAGCTGCAGAACATGATGTTTCTTCAGCTACTGCGAGAGGAGCAAGACGAGGTATTTTGGGGCATGGTGTGTCAAATGAGGCATGATGCCACCTCAATTACTTGTGATTATGAAAATTTCCACAACCACCACATAGTGGGGGGAAAAAAAGGTAAAAGTTCATTTATCTCACTGCTCTGGTCAGATGACACATGGGGCAGAAACATCCTGCTTTTTCTATTTTCAGGAGTGGTTTCTGCTGCGTGCCATCCACCTGTGCAATGTGCCCCTCGAACGCTGCTACTCGGTGCTCTGCTCTTGCCCCAGAGGTAGCTACAGAAGAGGGCTGGGGTGTGTGTGGCACCTGGCAGCACTGCTTGGGACATGCTGGGGAGGACCTCACTGTGTCTACAGCGATGTTCAGATCTTCACAGTTGTAAGATGAATCTTGGTTCTCTGAAAAAATTTCAGTGAGTTGGAGTTTTGTTTGGGAGTTATGTGATATGCTAGAAGTTTGAAAGCAATAAGGACTTTTTCTTAGATAAAATCAACAGAGCAGTGAAGTGCCCAAGAGAACAGTCACCCCAGACCCATCTATTGCTGGATATTTGGGGGCAGTCCTCTGGAAGGCAGATGTGAATTTGAAATTTCATGGTGTATTCCAGAAGAAAAGCCCAATTCTCCTCAGTCCAGGATGACCACCCAACCACTGAAAACTGGGTAAGTGTGCTGTGGAGAACAGCTGCTTCTCTGGCTTCTGTGTGCTCTGAAAATATCAGCTGAATCAAGTCCTGTAGGTAAGAAAAGTAGAGGAAGACCTAATTTGTGGATGTGGATGGCATTTCATGTGGGCTAAGACCAACTGTTCAGCATCTTTTGTGGTTGGATCCAGCCCAACTGATCTGAAGCGGCATGTGCTGAGTGAAAAAATACATATCTGAGGGAGTTCCTGGCTATAATTTTCTTAAAGGGAGAAGCAAAAAGCATTCCTGTGAGTTTAATTGTTTCAGGGGAAAGCTATCAGCGCTCTTCCCAGAGCAATTCCAGGAACTGCAATTACGCTTTTGTGTATCAAAGGAGAACTGTGTTTACTCCTGACCTAGTCTCTGGGGAGATGAGATGTTCCGTCTTGGGAAATTGTCACCTTCAGGCTGGCTGCTCTCACACAGCCATTGCAGAGCACAGATTTCCTCCACAGTGTGATCGTAGCAACCTGCCAATATTCACCCAAGGCAAGAGCAGTCTTTCCTGCTTTCACGGCAGCCTGTCAAATAGCGCTCAAGGGATTGATTCTTAGTCTGTGGTTTGCATTATATTAACTTCATTAAACTTCAAAAAAAGTATTAGTACCCTAGCAAAACACAGAGATAATTTAGGTACTGAAGTCTAGATCAGATGTGAGCATCAACAGCTCCTGCTCCTCCTGAACTCATGTGCAGCCTTCCGTTAGCATCCCCGGGGAGCGCCCCAGGTCTGCTGCAGAAGGGGCTGTGCGCAGCACCCGCGGTCCCAGCGTGAGGACAGCTGTGCACTGCACACTTGGGCTGCTGCTTGCAGCTGGGTTCTCAGGTCCTGGAGTGCTTTGAGCCTCTGTTCAGGTATCTGACTGGTGAGCAAAGCAGGTCAGGACTATAAAACCGCAGAGTCTGTAAATGACAAGTGGATGCTTGTTCAGAAATTATGTAATTAGGCTACGATTTTTTTCCTCTTTAACAGCCAGAAATAAACTTCTTTGATTAGGGCCCAGCCACGTTTCCTTCTCCACTGAAATAATTTCAGAAAAGCGTGCCCTGCTTCTAGACCGGGCTTTAGAACAGCGTTTTTAATGAAACACGGTTAAACTAACCCCCCAGTCCCAACCATCATCCCTGCCCAGGGCTGCCGGAATGGCTGGGCTGTCCCGGCCCCCAAGCCTGATCTGGGGGGGCAGCACAGAGGTACTGAACAGGAGGACCCCACGGCCCTGCTGCGCTTCCCCGGCTGCCGCGGACACGAGGGGGTGGTGGGTGCCGGGCGGGTTCCTCGGCAGCCGGGGCTCATTCCCTGCCGAGCAGCACCATCTACAGGCTGCTGCCTTCCCCGGGCGCCGGCATCTCCCGGGCAAGCGGCCGGGCAAGGGCTCTGTGTCCTCTGATGCCGTGGCTGGAGGAGCACCAGCATGTGCTGGCTCTGGAGCTGCTACAGCCCTGATCCGTGGTGAGGGGAGGCGAAGGATTTCATAGAGTCATGGAATGCTTTGGGTTGGAAGGTCATCTCATCTGACCCCCCCTGCAGTGCGCAGGGACATCTTCAACTGGAGCAGGTTGTTCAGAGCTCCGTCCAACCTGATCTGGAATGTTTCCAGGGATGGGGCTTCTACCACCTCCCTGGGCAACCTGGGCCAGTGTTTCATCACCCTCAGTGTAAAAAATTTCTTCCCTCTATCTAGTCTAAAACTCCCTTCTTAATTTAAAACTGTCACCCCTTGTCCTGTCACAACAGTCCCTACTAAAAAGCTTGTCCTGGTCTTTTTTACAGGCCCCTTTAAGTGTGGAAAGGCTGTGATAAGGTCTCCCTGGATTTTGTTGTTTTCTATAATGTTATTATAGATTTCATTACTTAATGTACTGCAGCCCTGGCAGCAGCAGGAATCCTGCCTGGGAAGCACAAAGGGGATGTGGTGTTTTGGCTGGGCACAGGCGACTCTTCTACTCGCCATGCACTCTGCATGGGTGGAAGCTGGAAGAGATCCCCCACAGCCTGAGACCCATTGTCTCAGGCTCTTCGAAGCATTCCCTCTTTTCACCAGGTCTCTTCTCAGTCAGCCGAGTTAAGCCTCGCTTGGAGCGATTCACCCCTGTTCCTCAGGGCCTGGGAAGTTCAGAAGCTGGGAAGCAGGTTCAAGAGCATTTTCACGGCTCTCTCAGTAAAGGTATGGCTTAAAGAGAGGAACAGGACAGTTGCCGCTGGGCTCTGGAAGCACAGCAGCCACACACCACCGTGCCTCTCTGAGCCCCGGCTAAGGTGAAGCTTTGCCGTCTTTCAGGGACACTTCTTTTGCAGATAGTGATGACCTACAGTTAAACAGGGTGTGAGGCTCCGAGATGCTCACAAACAGCATGGGGAGTTTCTAGTATGGTTTTCTTGGCTGGTCTACTTAGAAAGGACTTTGCTGGGGACCGGGGCTGAAGTCCTCTGAGGAGGACTTTGCTCTTCAGCTCCTCGTGAGGCTTGGTGTTGCTCATGTCCCACGAAAGGAAAACAGATAGCAATGTTGGGCTCTGGGGAGGAGTGGGATGTTGCAGGCCTCAAAGGTGGCCTGAAGCTAAAAAAAAAAAAAAAAAAAAATCCCCTGTAGCATTATGCATTTGCCTTTATAGAAGTAAACCCTAAAAGTGCGCAGTATGTGAATGTCCACCATAGGGGAAGGGCTGGGGAAGTCAAACTGCAAGCCAAGTCCCTCTGCTCCAGGCGTGCTGGAGAGGCTGGTGAGTGGTAACGTGATCAAGCACCAATTGTCTTCAAATGACTGGGAAACCAGCTCCAGGGCAGGTAGAGCTGTCAGGGTATCTGCTGGTCCTGTCTTAGGGGTATTCAGGAACAGAGCAGCAGCAGCAAGAGTCCACACACATAACGTTAAGACTCAGAGTTAAGTGTTTGTTAGCTAACGTTCCCAGGGGAAAGATCGTAGTTTTGCCATAGCAGTGAAAGGAACACCCTAATCCTTAATTGATTTTGCTGGTAACCACAATTACACCATACTTATCTATTTTTCAGTGTATCAGATAAACTTTGAATGGGACCTTCTAAGCTGATGAAGAATTGGCCAGAAAAAGAGAACTACCTTCCTCTGCCTACCACAGTCTCCACGTCTTAACATTGAATTTTGTTAAAGGCCAAATTCCTACTAACCTCAGGAGAAACAGTAACAAGCAAAGGAAAGACCAACAAGAGAAACATCTTCCTGCAAGAAAGAGGCCAGGAGATTCAATGAAATGGGTACATAATTTATTTAGAAAATGATTGCCATATCACTGGTGAGCATCAGTGAAAGAGAAGCATCCACCATCTAGCCTGGGGCTATCATGGAGCTAATGCTCACGTTTCCATGGCCTGTACACGATGTACTCAGATGTCTGCCATCCGCTGCAGCCTTTACAACCTTGAGGCATAACTAGCAGTTAGTGAAGCTTTTTGTATTTTATATTTTCTAACATATTTAATTACTAACTTTAATTACTGCCTGTAATGTTTACTATGAGAGGACGATAGAGCAGGGACTTTTCATATGGCACCAAGTGGACAACTACTGGGGGACTACTTCTACTCCTGAAGGAGTCAGTTCAGTTGTGGATGAGGGAGAAGAAGTGGTAGCAAACTTTTGGTGTCCTGGTGAAAGACCTGTCAGAGGGAAAGGGCTGTTTTCTCACTTTCACACGGATAACAGGCATGTGCACCTGTATGGGGAGGGAAGTCATAAGGCAGAGACATGAGGTAATGGAAAGTTATGACAGTGGAAAGCAAAGAGGATCTTGCCCAGACTTCTGCATCTCAAGGTCCTCCAAGGCTCCCTGTTCATCAGCTTCTCCAAACACACAAGTGTCTACACACAAACCAATTGCAGAGGCAGCACCCATGTGTTTGCCTGTATGCTGAAAAGACTAGAGGTGATGAGAAGCCTTCACTCGGAAGGAGGGGTCATGAGGTTGAAGCAAAATGTTGAGAAACAGCATCCTCTGCAACACGCAAGGGTGCTTGGCCCCCGTCATGTCTCCCTGTGACTGTATCCCATCCAGCCAGAGTCTGTGGAGCCAGATGTTTCACTGCCTGCTAGAGAGCTGCTCCAAGGATCCCCATCTGTCCCTGTGACTACCGAGGCATCTCCAGTAGCAGGCTTGGAGTGTTTTGTCCTTTCTTTGTTAGTTTATGTAGAAAAACAGAAAAAATGACATCTAACACCTCTGAGATCTTCAGCTGTTTTCCCATGTGAGATTTAAAGGCTGTAACTCATGTCCCATGTGATGTCTCAGAGGAGTTGTGGGCAGGGCCTCCACATGTCCAGGGAGAGCACCGCTGGTTCTGGTCTGCAGGGACAGCGATTACTTTCTCCCATCTTTTTGATATCTCCAGATACAAAAATCTCCAAAGCCCCAGATTTTCATATTCCATATCCTTCCTGTGATTAAAAACCAAACACACTCATATTTGTGTTTTAAAAGTGTAGAAACGCATCATCCTTGCAGATATTCGACTACACGGCTGTACAGTGGCTGCTGCTGAGTGACACACAGCACATTCACCTTTTTCCAGGAGCAATCCGAGTGTCTGTGCTTTGGATAAAGCAATGGGTTTCGCTGGGGAGCCCTGGGACGGGAGTGAGGACATGCCATCAATTCACTCTGCAGCATCTCCTGCTGACTTGCTCCTCCTTCTGCCTAGCAGGAAAGCTGGGCGAAGAGAGAAGCCTGACTTCATCGAATCATAAAATCATAGAATGGTTTGGATTGGAAGGGACCTTAAGGATCATCTAGTTCCACCACCCTGCCATGGGCAGGGACACCTTCCATGAGACCAGGTTGCTCAAAGCCCTGTCCAACCTGGCCTTGAACACTTCCAGGGAGGGGGCATCCAGAAGCTCTCTGGGCAACCTGTTCCAGTGTCTTATCACCCTCACAGTGAAGTTTCTTCCTTACATCTACTCTAAATTTAGCCTCTTTCAGTTTAAAGCTTTCACCCCTTGTCCTATCACTACCTGCCCTTGTAAAAAGTCCCTCTTCATCATCCTGATAGGCTCCCTTTAGCTACCAGAAGGCCACGATAAAGTCTCCCCGGAGCCTTCTCTTCTCGAGGCTGAACAACCCCAGCTCTCTCAGTCTGTCCTCACAGCAGAGGTGCTCCATCCCTCTGATCATCTTCATGGCCCTCCTCTGGACCTGCTTCAACAGGTCCATATCTTTCTTCTATTGGGCACCCCAGAGCTGAATGCAGCACTCCATGTGTAGTCTCACAAGAGCGGAGTAGAGGAGGAGAATCATCCCCCTCGACTTGCTGGTCACCTCTTCATCCTTCTTGATGGAGAAACTATGAACTGTGATACTTGGTAAGTTAAATACAGATGTTCGTGGACTCCTTTGAGCAGTGTTCAATCACCTGTGAGCCCAACTGAGGGTCTGGCTGGATTCAAATATCTCTTGGGGGAGTAGTGGATCCAAACAAACTCCCGTCAGTGGAGATGACCAAGATTGGAGGTTTATATTAGCTAGTTAAGATGCCACACGCAAAGGACAGAAGTGAAACCACAGTTTCTGTTAAAATTTAGCTGCTCTATTAATTGAGTTGAGGAAGTCTGGTTTACATCCTAAGCTGTTGGCATCCTGTAGGGCGGTAAGAATATTACCATTTGTTTTACCAGAGAATGCAAATAACATCACTGTCATCCTGAGGGACGGCACGAGCACGTAACAGGCTGGGGGGAAAGCTCATAATTTTATAATATTTTATAAATTTTGTGGTGGAGTTGGCCCAGCACGCTGGAGCTCTGCAATGCTTTCCAGGACACGGGATGAACAGGGACCATTTTTTGCGTGAATTGCAGTGAAAACTCAACTGAGATTCTCAGGAGCAGGCAGAAGGGAAAGCAATTCTCAGGTAATTGATGTTGTGAAGCTCCTCAGAAATCCTTCACTTTTAGGACTTGACAGGTTTTTAAATCCTCCCACAGAATGCAGTCATACCGTAGTATCACTAATTGTTGTGATGCAGTTATTATTTACTCCCGGGCACTGTCTTCCTTATCTCTGGTTTAAAGTACACCTGTCTGTGTGTGTTTGTATCTATCGATCTATCTGTCCAAACCAAGCCTTTCTGCTTACCTTTAGAGTCCTATGGTTCCCCTGAAGCCAGCCTGTACCACAGCACCGAGGGAAACGTTGAGCAGCAACTGCAGAGCTACAGGCTTCCTAATGTTTTAGGAAGTGGAGAGATGCAGTTCTGAGGTGTCTAGGAGAAGATGACACCTGCATTTCTGACATTTTTTGTGGAGCATTGAGATAGTTTTGATTCTTTCTTCTCACAGTGATTCTCAGAAATGCTGTCCCCCGAAGCAAGCTCCTTACCTGGTCAGCCAAACAGAGCGTTTTGCCTATTTTATCTTTATTCCAAATTTGTCTGTCTACACAGCACAGACATAGCTGGCCTGTAGATCTCACTTGGAAATACTATTTGTTTGAGCTCTGGTGACTACTCAAATGCAGCAACTTCAGGGGGGCACTTTTGAATACAGCAGCTGTTCTTTCCACCTTATGTTCCAAGTTTTGCACCTCAGTAGAGTGTCGGATATGGGAATAAGGGTCTTAGAAGTATTTAGTCGAATCTGTTGGGGTTTGACTGCTCCACTAAGACCTTTTTAAAGGTCTCTAGTCTCTGTTGCCAGTTTCTTGCAGTGCCTGTACAAAGATTTCCCCAGTTCTGTCTATAAAGAGATGGCAAGAGGTCTGCCAGGACATGGTTGGAGCCAAAAATCTTTGCTTTCTAATTTGTTTTGAGAGAGTTTGGGACTTTGAGACCTCACCAAAATGAGGACTGTATTTCATATATTGGATTATTTTCAAACAGAAAATTTGCATTCCTGTCCCTAGATGGAATTTGGAAGTACTTTTCCCCCTGTATTGCCCTTTTGAGTACATAATGTTAGTAGTAGACAATGTAATTGTATTACTACAGGTCTGCCAAGAACAGCAGCATTTGAAAGAGAAGTTCACAGATCTGGGGAGGGGAAGAGTTTACAACCAGTGTGCACTCATCTATATGAATAATGGCAACAATTGTATTTTCACTCTCATTCTCAGCCATTTCTGATGGACCACAGTCACAGCACTGAGAAGTACTTTTTTGTTCACCATGTCACTTTTATAATCATCAGTCTTTTCAGGTATCCTTTTAAAGTATGTTGGCTTTGGGGGTTTTTTGCTTTGCTTCTGACTCTGCAAGATGAAGATAAACTGTGGTCCAATTCTTTGCTGAAATAATGGTACCAAGGACCAGTGCTGAAGCAGCTGGGGAGCTGTGCATCTCCCATTGGCAGGTGTGTCAGGAGGACAGAATGCAGACAGCGTCACTCTGCTGTCCTCTGAACCCACGTAACAACTTGGCCAAACTGACTGCCAGGCAGCAGAAATGCCTTCTGCAACAGAAGGAAAGCCACGTGGGTACGGCCATAATCCAGCCCCAGAGCAAAGGACCCTTTCCCTCTTATTCTCCACTAATACTATTAGTCTCAAAGCCAAAGGGGAATGCTTCACATCAGGCCCTTCTGAAGAACTTACTGGAGACCCAGGTTTGTTCCTGCTTCTTCTGCACTCACCTGTAAGCTGTAATCCTGCTACTGAGGGCGTCTTTTGAAGGAAAGGGGCTGTCATCCCAGAACTAGTAGGTATCAAGTCTTACATTTCCCATTGCATAAAACAACACCCTTTTTATGAGTAGTCATTACTCAAGCCATAAAACTCACACATATTTCTGTACTCTATAAAATGTGTCTCTAGACCTGTCCAGGAAACAACTGCTATTCCAGTTTATTTGTGCGTGTGTGGAGTTGAGGGCCACACATAACGTTTGTCACACAATTCCCTACTGCTCCCAGCCTAGAGGTGAACATGCCAACCTCGAAACCTGCTCTCCTGATGCAAGGTATTGCCTGGCTGCATTTGTTCTAGCAACCGTCTTTCTTCCAGCAGTGCCTGTCAACACTGCAAGAGAATATGGTTTTTTCCTACGTTGCCTGCTGTGAGCCGGTGCTGCCTGGCTGTCCCTGCCCGGCTGCCCGCAGAGAGCTGGCTGCCCCAGGGCAAACCCACTCCAGGAGCAAGCTGGCAAAGAGGTAATGGGGATGGTGGCAGGTGGAGTTCATGGCTGTGCCTCAGCCCTAACTGGTTTTCTAGTACAGATGCAGGTAAATTCCTTAGAGAATCAGATAGGGAAGATAAATGCCTAAGACCGAATAAATGCAGAAGACCTGACATAACCCTAGATGAATGGTTTAGTGCTTCTGTGTTTGGATATAAAGGTAGAAGCATGTTCAGTTTTTTATGGTTTTCCTGGGCACTTAGAGCAGCCCAGTATTCTGCATTTGCTGAAGATATATTTCATGGGAAATTTCTAGAATTAACTAGAAAAATAATCTCCCCTTTGTGACAAAAACCTTTTGGCAAAAGCAGAAGGTAGTTTGTTGTCTGTCTCAGCTAAACAATACTGTGAAATTTTATCTAATAATCTAGTGTAAAATTAGTTAGGTGTGACTTTTTTTTTGCACATGTGATCAAGTTACAGTCAAGGAACAGATTTTCATCAAATGAAAAGGTAGAAGTCCTCTAAAAAGAGTTCACGCATGAGTCTCTGCATAGCAACAGCCATGTACTGGGCTTTGGGTTGCCTGTGCTTGGGAGCTGAAACAACCGCTCAGGTCAATGGGGCGATGAAAACAGTCAAGCAGTGGGATTACACCATGGCCAGGGGGCAAAAATCACAGAAACTGCAGCCATATGATGGAGAGTGTCCATGGACTAGATACGCTTTGGGATTCCTGTTGTGCCTCACCACGATGAAGATTTATTCTGTTTCAGGAGCTTTGTTGTGGTCTCTTTAGGTTGAGTTTCCTTTCACGTATCTGATGTTCCTGTTAATGGTAAAGCTAATCCTCATGTCAATTTTTTAACGATTTAATGGCCATTGTAGTTCTTTGAGAGTTTAAATAATTCTGTACTGGATTGGGGTTGTGTGGCAAGGTTTTGGTAGCTGGAGATGCTGTGGTGGTGGCTTCTGTGAGAATCTGCCAGGAGCTTCCCCTGTGTCCAACAGAGCCATTACCAGCCGGCTCCAAGGCAGACCTGTCACTGGCCAAGGTGAAGCCCACCAGAAACATCACCCCTATAAATCTCCATCTTCACAAAAACCTATTGTATTTTCCAAAGCTAACTATAACCCAAACAGCAGTGAGAAAGGGCTGTTTTCTGTGCACTCATGCTAATAACACTGTTCAGAAAATACCCCCCAAACCTGCAAAACAAATCCACACCATCCACTCTACAGCCAGCACTGTTTATCTGAGCAGAGGTAGAAAATGTCACATGCTGCTTTAACTGTGTGTGACATGTAAGACTTTGATCACATTTGCCTCTACAGAAGAAGGGGCTTTCCTTCAGTATCTAGAGTCTCACCTGTGATTGATGTATCGCTGACTTACATCAGCTGCGGGAATGAAGCCTCTCCCACTGGGTTAACGTAGGCACCGCAAGGATTTCACAACACACGCGGAATTCAGCTGCTTCCATCAGTAGCCCTATGTTTTCTTTGCAAAACGACAGCAATAATAGTGGGAGGTGGAAATTAGACTGTGACACTTCTAAGCTCCATTAGCTTATAGGGGTGTCTTAGTTCTTTGCTCTAACTTATCCTGGGATGTGCAATAACAGCAACAGCTTCGTAACAGGGAATACACCCCTATAATGCTCGTATAAATGGTTTCTTTGCTAACCCAAGCATTAAGGTCACTCTGGTTCTATGTCCACAGAAGCTGGTGGTCAACTATGAAACATGTTCTATGCTTTGTATCGAAATGTTGGGCTTTTGGCCTGGAGCAGCACGAAGAGTTAGCCAACACACTCATTTCTCCTTTTGTGAAACAGATCTTCTTCCTGTAGAGGTTTACAAAACAGATAAATAGTATTTATAGTATTGCTGGAGCCAAGAAGATCAAGAAACTGAAAGAGGAAGGGTTTGGTAGGAAGAACTAACATCTTTAATTAGATCAACTGACATCGCTGCAAAAAATGGACAGTGTTCTAGCACAGAAGTCATTATTACTCAGCAAAACAGATTGAGAGCCCCTAGCACTGTCTTTGTTTGCTCAAGCTCTATCTATCAGATGGGGTAATAAAAGATGATATCACTCCCTACAAAGGCCAGCTCACTTACATAGGAACTGCACCTCCACACTGCGAATCCACTCACAAACGACACATCCTTCCCCCAACCACAGCAAACCATGACTTGAAATAAAGCCCAGTCTCACAGCTGCTCTTTCTTCGACACTGTCGTCTCTGGGACTAAGCTCTAACCACATAAAACCAGTCACTAATTCTAAGCAAGTGGTTAAAAGCCTCAAAGCTGATGCTGCACAGTGCTGCTTGTTCCTTGCTGGGAAATCTCATTTCAGTAGCCAGACTCGTGGGGTCACTTGGCACTTCTGCAAGGTCAGGCCTTGTAACCTGCGCCTGGTACTGGCCCAGAAACCACTGTCCCTTCCCAGCTCCTTTTCTGATCATCTGGTTTATATCTTCCTTTTTGATACACTACTACGAAAACAAACCTTGGAAAAAAAAAATACAATCAGGTGGTTTTGGTTTTAAATATTATTTTTTCAGTTTTCCCCTTTCCAGCTCTGCACATGCTGGGGGGGTGGGTTTTTTTTCTCCATCTGCCACTAGATGGTATTGCTTCAGCAGGCACATTCCCCGGTGCTCTGCACCCTTTCTGAGGTGCAGACCCCCAGAAGAGCTGGGGCCTCAGTGCTCAGGTGTTCCAGAGCGCCCCATCCACCCAGGCTCTGTTCTCAGACACAATTTCGAAACGCGCTCACCACACCACACGGAACCCAAATGAACCGAGTTCAGCAGCTACACAACGGGCTGTGTTTTCATGTTGCTTTTAACCTTTCACAGGCAGGCTGCAAGGCGATTCACAGGGACCAGCTGAAGGGGCTGCAGCACAAATGAAGCTGTGGAGAAAAGAAAATGCTCCAAGCACTTGGAGGTGCGTGGCCAGAGTTACCAGACTAACAGGGTTTCTTGCTGCACTTGCTGGACAAACGGGAATGCCTTCACCAGCAGGCAGTCCTCTCCGTACAGCTCGCTGCTGGTGGCTAGGACGGCCTCCCTGGAAAGGAATTGCTCTGTACTGGATTTTTTTTTTTTATGTTCTTCAAGCATCCCCTGGTGATTGTTTTGAGGACATCTCAGAATGGCAGATCTTTGGTCTCAGCTAAATTGGCAACCTCTTGTGCTTGCAGCACAGTTTCTGCTTAAGGGCAAATTCTGTATTTGCTCTATAATCCAGAATGTAAAACAGATCTGTGGTCTGCCTGAAATTTCAGAATGTTTGACGTATAAAACCTGAAGCAAATGATCAAGTCTTTGTCAGCTCCAGATCTTTTAAAATAACTGCCATAAAAATGCCAAAAAAAAAAAAAAGGGTTTTTTTCCTCAGAGTTGCAAAATTTTTCTAGTAGTTTTGTATTTCCCTTATGTGTTATGAAAGAAAAGCAGTTAAACATGCAGGAAATCATTCAGCAAAATTGTTATTAGTCTAGTAATGAAAGCATCTGTGATGAGATATGAAGTAATTTTACACTAAAAATTAATGACTGGGGCTGTTAACCCTTGAGTGATTTGCTACTTTCTAATGATTGATACGCATCTTTATGGCAAGTACATATAATGTCAGAGTTACTCCACTTTTTTGTTTCCTCATTTTGTTGTTTTGTTATTGAACTGTCTTATGTCATTGCTTTTCCTACTGGGGAAACAAACAAGAAAGTCAAATCAGAGGTGGCAAGACCATCATGTATCTAGTGATTAAATGTTCACTACACCTGATTCATATTTTCAGTCATCTGATTTATATCTTAACTATGACTGATTTTTTTTGCCAAATTATTTTTGGTCGCTGAGTAATCCATAAATAAACAAAACCTGCTCACACATTTGCCTTGGATTTTGTGAGTGGCCAGCTGGAGTTTAATTAGGTGTTTTTAAGATCTTATTTGAAGTTTTAAGTTCGTGTTACGCAGCAAATCCTCCTTCCAGCCCCAACCAACTGGGTATGGGCTACAAGGCCCCCTCCCTGCTCCACGCCAGCCCCTTCTGCCCCCCTCATGCAAATCGTCTCTCTTGCTGGCTCAGGCAGCAGTGGAATCGAAGGAGAGGAGGGCTGTTCTGTTTTAAAAGAACATAAAATGGGTTGGTTTATAGTGAAACTGTGACCACGAGAGCCAGACCTTCCTCTGTAAGCACTGAACATCCTGTATTGTGCTGCATCTTAAGAACCAGGAGGGAGCCACTGCTTGAACTACGTTCATTGCTGGGAAAAAAAAATGCTTCTAACAACATTCACATATACTGGAGAAAACATAATAAAAAGCCTCACTAGTCACAATTAGAGGGAGGAAAATCAGTGCTGCAGAGTGTTGCTCCTTCCCTCCCACCTTTACATGCTGTAGCTGCTGGTACAGTGTAGCTCCCTTTGCCTCTAGCCCAGCCGAGAGAAACTCACTCAGGGTAAACTCTGAGGGGGAAGCTCACAGCAGGGAGTACCAAGAACAAGGCACTTATTTCCTCATCTTACTGCTTGCGAGGAAAGCAACCCTCTCCATCTTTCTTCTCTTCCAGGGTCACAGGTAGCAGGATGCCACGCCAGCCCATGAGAGAAAGAAGAGGCCACCATGGTGGGCCGTGTGCTGTGTGGCACTGCCACAGGGAGCAGGGCAGAGACCCCAGTGCCAGGCTGCAGGAGTGCCGGGTGTCTGCGCTGCAGGAAGCCATGAGGAAAGAGTCATGCGTGGAGTTAGTGACTCACTCAGTCAAGATTTGGCATGGCTGAGGGGTAAGAGAGCAACGTGCGTTTACCATAAAAGGGGCAAAGGTGTTATTGCTGTGGTATGCGAGATTCAATTAAATGGCAACGTTCAATTAAACGGCGTCCAGAGCTACAGTTTGGAAGCTTGCAGTGCTCTGCGGTCCTGCTAGAGTTCTTCATTGACTACACACAATGAATTCCCCTGCAAACGAGATTGCGTAGCACTGAGATGGTAACGCTCTGTTCTTCTGTTGAAAGCTGGGTTCAAGTCCATCCCTTGACAAGAATTCAAGCCGAGTAGCTTCCACAGGAATTTAATAGCTTAAACAGCGACATCTTGGAAATGCGTAGTGCTCAGGCAGGCTGCTGGAGAATCTGCCCGAGTCCCTGGTCTCTCATTCACAGCACCTATTAGTTACGCTGGGGACTGTTTTTCTTGGATTTTGGACCAGGAAGTTTGTCTTTGGCTGGAGTTTTTACTAACTTTAGTGCCCGGAGAGGAGGAAACCCGTAACAGAAAAAACCTCTCTCCCAACAGAACAACATAGAGAGCTTTGCAGTTTCCTACACACAGTAACGTACAGCTGCAACCCAGATACCCAAAGAAATGCTTTTTGTGGAAGCTGCCCATTCTGGTGGCAACATTTTCCGTGTTTCCCTTACGCCTCCCTGCCAGGCAGAAACGTTCGGAGACACGAAACCATTTCACGTCCTTCCCCACACTGAATTCCAGCGGATGGAGGGGTTGTGTTGACCTGAAGACTTTGTCCATCAGCCCATTCCTTGGGGAAAGGGATCTGCACTGTCAGCTGCAGAAGCCCTGTTGAGTATTTATGGGTGTGCATTTGCACCAGTGGCAGAAAACGGCATTAGAAATCACTATTTTCAAGCAGTGTCAAGCTTGAACAGACTCTAACGGGCTGGTCTGTAGGCCCCCAGCCTCGCAGCCCGCGGCCATCACCCGCCGCCTCCCCACGCCCTCGGCCCCGCGATTGCGACGGAGACGGCGGCGCTGCCGAACTGCGCATGCGCCCGGCGCGCCGGCGGCTTCCGGCAGGCCGGAAGTTTCGCCAGAGCGGGGCGCCGGGGGCGGTGGCGGCCATGGAGCGCTACGAGAAGGTCGCGTTGAACGCCGTTCCTGTGTCCGACTTCAGACAGTAAGTCCCGGGGAGGGGAAGGGCAAGGGCCTGGTGATGGCAGGGCGGGAGGGCCGGGCCCCCGGCGGGGCGGCAGGGCCTGGCGGTGGGCCGCAGCCTGGCTGCGGGAAGGGGTGTCTGCTAGGCCGCTGCGGGCGGGCGTTCGCTCCCCTTAGTGCCTGCCCGGGGCAGCGGTGGCGGCGGGGGGGTGTAGCCCCCCGGGGGGCATCCGGGGAAGAGTGTCTGCCCGTCCCGCGCCGTTGGTGAGACGGAGGGAGCGAGAGTTTGGGCCAGGAGAAGCCAGGGGGTTGGTAGAGACCCCGGGTTTGCCTTGGCCGCGCTGCGTAACCCTGGGCAGCCCCGAACCCGAGCGTGGAGGCTGGTCTGCAGTTAAAAGCGCTGTGTTAGGGGTGATGCTGTACACGAATATTTGGGTTTGCAGCGTAGGGAGATGGTGAAAATGTGTCAGGGTAAGAAACGTATTTGTTAACAGTGGGTTTTGTAACTGTGGTAATCTTATTCCTCTGGGTAGTGTTAAATCGAGAATAGTTTCGAATTTCCACAGGGAAGGTTTGAATAGGACTATGCTTTCCACCCTAACAGACCTTGAGACAAGCTCAGTAAAGGAAAAGATTCTGTATGTCTTTTTTTTTTACGCTATTTGATGTGCTACCTGAATGTCTAGCAGTACACGATCAGCAAAATAATGCTGTGGGCTTGAGCATGAAAGCTGAGTGGCTGCACATCACTGTCTTTTGATGACTGTCGGAGGATGAGATGATTTTTTTTCCACTTCCACTTATTTTTTTCCAAAGGAATGTCAAGGATAAAACATGATTTCAAACTATACTATGGCACAAATATGTCTTGATAGAACTCTTTGAAACTACTTAGACAAAAATCGCTGTGGAGGTGCTTGGGAGTTTTAAGAACTGCGTATCTCTGACCTGAATTGGTTTTCTGCATATTTGTGTTTCAAAACCTTGAGGACACAGGCCATTGAATCTGGTAGTCTTTGAAAATCAGAAGGGTATCACTTGGCTTACGTGTTTACTTCAACATAAAATAATGTAGTCAGCCAAGCGGAGCGAGCAAAAACTGGTGGAAGCACATACAAAAACAAGCTGTATGTGGTGTTTTGTAGATACAAAAGCAGATCAAGTTCAGGGAGACCTTACCAAGTACATAGTCCTTCATTGTGATTCTCTTGCTCAAGGTCTTCTAGGTTTAGGTCTGTGAAGGCAAAAAAGGTTACTAGTGTTATGGTATATTGACTCTGTGTTCTGATTATTCCTACAGTTATTCCAACTTTCTCAGTGGAAACTGAGAAATTATTTTAAATAGAGGAACAATACCTATTAAACAGGAACTTCACTGCCAGCAGTTAGCAGTTGAAGACGTTCTGCGTACTTCCCTCTGTATCCTGACCTATAGGATTTGTCATTTTCCTAGATGTGTAGTCATTCTTTCAAATAAAGAGGGAACTTGGCAAGTTGTGATGCAGAATACTGTCGTATGACAAGTGCATGTGTGTCTAATATTAGATATTTAATAATTATGTAATAATACACTGATAAACATATATAATGTAAGCCCCTTATGTTGTTAATGCTTGCAAAGCCATAACAGGGAAAACTCTAAAGACTGTCTTTAATCTTGTTTGTGAGCTTTTGACTGGCAGAATCGTTACATAATTTTGAATACTGTCATTTTTCTGTTGCAGCCAACAAATGCTTACTCCAAGTCTTTACCACTTCCAAATGATAAATGTACTCAGTTCTTAAAAAGTAATTGGCTTCTGTGTGGGACGAGTTCTTGCCCTGTTTCAGACATACATATTGTGACTCTTCTGTGTGTAACTTTTCTTATTTATTTCAGAAATGAGGGTTCATTAACATCAACTTTAAGAACACTTCTGTTCTTCACAGCTCTAATGATTACATTACCTGTTGGGCTGTATTTTTCATCAAAGGCTTATGTATTTGAAGGTAATTCTGCTTCTGCCAATTAGTGTTACTGTTACAAAAAAAGAGGAAACGCACAGTCCTCTAATAGCATCTTGTTCTTCTTCCTGTTATGAATATTTGTTTCCGTGTGCAGACTAAAGGCCTTGTAATGCCTAATATAGACCATTTATGTAAATGGTCGGTGCATCCTTCCCTGCATTGTGGTCTGCAACCCAGTATTTGCTGTTTGTTATACAATGGTTTCTGTAGTCTACAGGTGCATTGTTCCTCTTTCCTAAAAGGTATCTAACACCACCTTGCAGCAGACTTTTATCAGAATTATCAGGGAAGTGTTGTAAAATAATTGTGTATTCAAGATAGAATAATGTTGTTTACTGGGGGTTTTTTTGTTTGTTTGTTTGTTTTTAAAACATTCCTGCATTTGTATGTGCAAACCAGTTAAGTCATATCGCCTGTTTCAGTTATTGAATGTGGTTGCTTGTAGAGCTTTCTTTTAATTTAAAAAAAAAAAAGGGGGGGGGGGGCGGAAAGAGAGATTTTAGATGTTTGTTTGGAGCAGTTCTGCCAAACTGCTAACAACCATCCACGTTCTAGCCTTGATGCTGCAAGGCTTTAACTTCCTAATGCTGCAGGAGTAAAGTATCTCCAAAAGTAGGGAGGAGGGAGGGAGAAAGCAGCTGCTTTTAAGAGCAGTTTGAGTATATAACTGAGCTGATCCAAGCTGATTCTCCTCTGGTGGGTACTGCTCTATGTAGTTCTGAAGGGTAAAGCTGAAAGCTTCTTAAGTAACTTTCAAGATCCCTTTTAGCACGGATTTTTTTTGGTTTTCACCCGAGGTGTAGGAAGCTGAGCCTTAACTTTGCTGTGTCAGTTAACGGCAGGATCTGTCAGCACTGATAGGACTGGGTTTGTGTTTGGAGGGTGGTATTTGTGGTGTGGTGTGTGGTTTTTTTGTTTGGTTGGTTTGGGGTTTTTTAAATTAAGGAAGAGGAATGATGTTTTGGTATTTGGTCTTCTGATACTTGAAGGCTTATTTCATGTTACATGCATTCATGTATCTTAACTGCTGAGGAATTATTGTTTTACATCTAAATGTAGAAGGTAAAAGTTCTCTAAATTTAATTGTTGTTCCATTTTATCCTGTTATAGTACCAAATTATATAATGATCCCTCTTCCCCCATTTTCCTGCCCCACAAAGAGACTTATACTAAGGAAAAAAGGATGTTGAGCGTTTTTTTGGTGCTGGAAGATAGTAACAGGAAAAAAGAGTGCTATAGCACTCTTAAGCTCTTGACTTCAAACCCAGGGGTATTTTATCTTAAATATTGAATAACTGCAGTGTTGCTTTATTCCAGAAATAGTTTCAAGGACTGTAATTATCATGGTGGATTCTTTCCTGTGAATCTTTCTGAGCTCAGTCATTTGATAAATGTAACTTTGGTCTTTAGGAAGAATTGTTGTTTGCCATTTCAGTGTTCCTAATAACTAATATTCTTTACTTTCTTTATTTTCTCAGGTACCTTAGGAATGTCCGACAGAGACAGCTATTTTTATGCTGCCATAGTTGCTGTAGTTACTGTTCATGTGGTACTCGCTCTCTTTGTATACGTAGCATGGAATGAGGGTTCTCGACAGTGGCGGGAAGGAAAACAGGACTAGAAGGAAGAACATCATCATCTGATGCCTACAGACTGTAAATCAAACTTCTGTGAGCTGAAGGAAAAGCATTCTTCAAAATGTAGAATACACACATACAGAAATGAGGCTGATGCCTCAGCTCGGGTTAGAGTAAGACTTGTGCTCATGTTGAATGTGTACCAGTGTTCTGTGTAATGCTGATAGAAGTTGTTCTCTAGCCAGCCTCTACTAGGTCGAGCTGAGGAGGTCTTCACCTGGAATTAGAATAAAATAATAATATATTTTTGAAAAAATCCTGTAGCTATTTTTGCCATTCCCAGTGTTTTTCTGGCTTGCTCTGAAAATAATATTGGCATGAAGCAAGCGTTACATTTTCAAATAATTGAATTGCTAGTTGAAAAAGCTACATTACTTGCTACCCAACTACAGCGGAAAAGATGGGATTTCACTTTGCTGTGAATAGTTTCCTGATTTATGGGTGTCATGGTTTAACCTCAGCTGGCAACGAAGCCCCCATGTGAACCTCAGCTGCTCACTCACTCCCCCATGTGAACACTCTTGTGTTCTGCTTCATAAAGGACAACATTTGCAGACAATTTTGTGGACATTTTTCTTCATAAATATTAACTTGTACACTGTGAAATGATACAATATGTTGATTGTTTTCTTTTTTTCCTTGGTTGTGTGTAGAAACTTTCTGTAGTCAAACCATAGTGAGATTTTTGTGTTGTAGGATAGCCTGAATTTCATTTCACTGTTGTGCTCTTGTTAGCAAGGTTTTTAGTCAGTAGATAAAACATTTTTCCTAACATTCCAGCAATGTGTAGAAATGTCCTAATGCTGGTGATTGCTGTTATGCCGTTGTGTTTGAGGTCATTCTGTTGAGTTTTCCAGTTTGTTGTATTAGTTGAGCCTTTTTAGGAAGTGTTTTGCTTGATACAGGGCTTGGAATGGTTTTGGTGCAGCATTTGTCCATGGTAAAACTTATCCATAAATGAGACAAAAACTAGTTATCCATGCCCGGTGGCTTGAGGAGTGTGTTCCCGGGTCTCATTCCTCTCATTTTGACCCCAGTCCCAGGTGTGCACAAGCAGATACACCACGTCACACTAATGGAAATCAACTTTTATGTTTAGTTTCTGATAATGGTAACTTTTCTCATCCAGCAGCCCATTGTCAGGTTGCTGCCAGCAAACTGGAGAACAGTCTCATAGTACTTGACATACAAATTGAGTTTGTACGTTGGCACCTTGGCTTCCTGTTCTCCAGTATATGAGCTGTACATTGTAGAACAAAAACTACACCGCAGGTCAAGGTCCAGTAGACAAGCACATGAGCTGAACAGTTTTTGAATAACTCTGTAATACTGCTCATGTACAGCTTACAACAAATAGATCAGCTGTAGCACTGTTAAGTAGCTTTTTTTTTTTTTACTCTGTTTTTAATGGAGAATAAATGGGACCAGACCATAGCTGTTGTGCTTTACGAACTGAGTCTTGTGCTATATATATTTTATGTATCACGTACCAGAAGCCCTAGACACTAAGTTTCTTTCCTAGGAATATAAGGGAAATAATTGCTTATTATAACTGTTTAGTTATAAAAATCTGAAAAATTTGCCCTATGCTATCAGTATAGGCGCTGTAGTGTCTCAGCAGTTGGGGGTAACGAACTGAGCATTAATCCGTCCATTGGAAGATCTTCTTTAAAGATGCTGCTTTGATCCACAATGTTGTTTGTGAGAAAAGAGTTCACGCATGAGTCTCTGCATAGCAACAGCCATGTACTGGGCTTTGGGTTGCCTGTGCTTGGGAGCTGAAACAACCGCTCAGGTCAATGGGGCGATGAAAACAGTCAAGCGGTGGGATTACACCATGGCCAGGGGGCAAAAAGCACAGAAACTGCAGCCATACGATGGAGAGTGTCCGTGGACTAGATACGCTTTGGGATTCCTGTTGTGCCTCACCACGATGAAGATTTATTCTGTTTCAGGAGCTTTGTTGTGGTCTCTTCAGTTTCCTTTCATGTATCTGATGTTCCTGTTAATGGTAAAGCTAATCCTCATGTCAATTTTTTAACGATTTAATGGCCATTGTAGTTCCTTGAGAGTTTAAATAATTCTGTACTGGATTGAGTTTGCATGGCAAGGTTTTGGTAGCTGGAGATGCTGTGGTGGTGGCTTCTGTGAGAATCTGCCAGAAGCTTCCCTTGTGTCCAATAGATCCGTTGCCAGCTGGCTCCAAGGCAGACCTGTCACTGGCCAAGGCGGAGCCCATCAGTGATGGTGGTAGTGCCTCTGTGATATTTAAGAAGGGGAAAAGATTGCTGTGCAAGAGCAATTGCAGCCACAAGAGAGGAGTGAGAATACAACCCTGCAGACACCAAGATTAGTGAAGAAGTAGGGGGAGGAGGTGCTCCAGGTGCTGGAGTGGAGATTCCCCTGCAGCCCGTGGTGAAGACCACAGTGAGGCAAGGTGTGCCCCTGCAGCCCATGGAGGTCCACGATGGAGGAGATAATCCACCTGCAGCCTGTGGAGGTCCGTGATAGATCAGTCTTTGCCTGCCCTCCCTGCCCTCAGTGGTGGGGCCTGTACTGGAGCAGTCTGTTCCTGAAGGACTGCACCCCATGGAAGGTACCCACGCTGGAGCAGTTTGTGAAGAACTGCAGCCTGTGGGAGGGACTCATGTTGGAGAAGTTCATGCAGAACTGTCTCACATAGGAGCAACCCCATGCTGGAGCAGGGGTAGAGTGTGAGGAGTCCTCCCTCTGAGGAGGATGAGGCGGGTGTGATGAACAAAGCACAACCCCCATTCCTTGTCCCCCTGTGCCACTGAAGGGAAGGAGGTACAGGAAATCTGTAGTGAAGTTGAGCCTGGGGAGAAGGGAGGTGTGGGTTGAAGGTGTGTTAAGATTTATTTTTCATTTTGGGTTACTCTACTCTGATTTCATTGGTAATAAATCAAAATTAATTTCCCCAAGTTGAGTCTGTTCTGCCTGTGAAAGTAATTGCTGAGTGATCTCCCAGTCCTTATCCCAACCCACGAGCCTCTTGTTATATTTTCTCTCCTTTGTCTGGCTGAGGAGGGGGGTGACAGCGGTTTTGGTGGGCACGTAGCATCCAGCCAGGGTCAACCCATCACATGTACAAATATGGAGACTGATAAAAGTTGTGGAGAGATCAATATTCTCATTTTGGTTTTTTTTTCTATCAGAGTGTGATGCAAAATTTTTACTGGTGTAGTACGTTCAGTGGTGCGGTAAGTTTGTTTATTTTACTACTAGGAATGGATTTGAGACAACTTGTCAGAAAGACAAAACTGGGAAAACTTGGTCTGCCTAAGTCATTCAGTACTTTAGAATTGCCTCTCACTTAGTGGTTCATCATGTGTTTGCAAAGGTTGGCTATTGGGTGGTTCAGCTAAAGCAAGCAACTGCATCTAGCCATGAGCAAATACCTTGAGACAGATCGTAGCAGAAATGTTCTGGAATGATTTCCAAGACCATAAAGGCAGTGGGGGGAATGGAGCCGTGGAAAATCAATGATTCTCAAAATTAGTTTGGCTTTCTTCTCCTGTAATTCGTATCATCTCTGGTTTTTTACATGCCTGCAGAACAGAGTGGTGGGTACCCAGCCTACGACGTAGGCAGGTGGGCAACTTTGGCTCGTGGTTGGGGATCCCTGACTTAATTCATCTGCTAACTGCCAGCACCCAGTAGGAAGGCTCCAGAGAAGATGCTGCTGGTGGTGATCATGGTGTTAATGGGAATTGTCATACCCTAACACTGGTTAATGTACATGAACTTTAAACAGCCTTTATGGTGTGTTTGAAACAAAACAAAATGGTACCTACCTGCTTTTGCTATGTAAAAGAGGACCTAGTAATAACTCAATTAACATGAAAAACCAACCAAACCAACCCCTGAAAAAACCCAGCCTTCTGCCCAGTTCTCACAGTGATGGCTGTTGCACGCTAACTGGTACAACGTTAAAGGATATTCTTTTGTCATGCTGCTCGTGCCGCAGGACAAACGAGAGAGCAGGCTTTTCGACCTGATTGCTGTGGTGGGAGAGGGGAGGTTGTGGTGCTGGCTGAAAAATTATGTTCTCAGTGCATTGGTGGATTTTAGCCTGCTGCACAGTTACTGTGGTTAAATAGACTGTGTTCAGGCTTCTCATAGCCCACACAGTTGGACCAGGTGTGCCCAAAGGCTCCAGGCTGTAGTATGGTGGGTAACAGTGCAGGTGAGTGAGAGATGGGAGAGGGCCCTTGACACAGCAAACAGCCACGTACGTATTACTGCAAAATAACAATGTGGGTATGACTGAAAGGAGTCCTGAGAAGCAAAGGAGTGAAGTGAGGAGGTGGGGTGGAGATGGAGCGGGGTGAGGACTGGAATGTGCTGGCACAGCTTGGTACGTGATGATCGAGGCACCATATGTTTGCTCAGAAGCGCATGTTCCACTGCTCTTCAGGGGATTATGCAGAGCTGTTATCTGAAATATTAAATATAAATGATTCAAAATAGCAAGCCCTTCCATGTTTAACTTCCAATTAAAGTTTTTCGTAAGTTGACAGCTTTGCGGTGTCTGATCTGGGATACGTTTATTCAGCTTTGTCATGTACAAACAGCATTGTTCTGGCCCTGAGTCATCTCTTAGGGCAGTGTCTAGCCCTTGGAGTGTAAATATTTCTTCAAAAATACAAAAGAGGGTCTGCCACTCTAATGTTCCATTAGCTGTAATCAACTGTTGAAGATGAGATGGAGGTAGATTCTTGGGGCTTGAGTGCTGTTTTAACCTAAAATGGTAAGAAAAAGTATGAGGGAGGTGGATGGGGATTTCTGTAGAAAGCACTTTTTTAGGCGTTGGTCTCCCAGTTTACATTCTGAAACCAAGAGCCAGAGCCAATGGTGGTCCTGTTTCTGAAGGCAGGGGTACCGACTGGGAAGCTTCGTGGTAAAGGATGACCAGGGGGAAGAGCTTGGGAAGTCGAGGAGTTAATTTGGAGACTGTCCAGTGGAAGGCTGGCACTGAGCTTCCCTTGTGGCTGGTTTGCTGTCAGGTTTCACAGCCCTCTTTGTCCTACCAGGTTTGGGTGGCATGTTCTTGCCGAGATGTTTCCCCATGGATGCCCAGCGTTCTAGGAGCGATCAGGCGCTTACTTGAACTGAGCTTTTACACTAGTGCAAACTGCTCACAGGCCTGGAAAAAAGCTGTTGATGCTTGTAGTTGGCTCATGACGCAGTGTGGTTTAATAGTTCTAGTGTAAATGGCCCAGGGCATAGGCACGGGGGCTGTGTTATTAATTAAAACTGTTCTTAATTGAAGGATGATTAATGAGTGAGAGTAACAGCAGTCCAAGAACAAAACCTGCTGTGGGTGTGGGCCCATGCTGCAGGCACCACTGAGGAGCTGGTTCATACCTCTGCAGTTTGTCATCCTCAAGATGTGGAGTTTCTCTTAACTTGCTCAGCTCATTAGTACAGCTCTGCTGATGTTTGGGATCAACGGGAAGTACCGAAGTTTAGCCCCACAGCTGGAATCCTTCATACAGCTCATTTCAGGGGAATGAGCCCTTGATGTGTAGGTGCTTTTGTCTGATAAAGATAGAAGACCCCACTTTACTCTCAAACCTTACGACAGTTTGAGCCCTTTTCTAGAACAATTCCTATAGAATTAGCAAGTGTTGGACGATTCTTAATTTGAAGCACTATGATGGAGTAGTTTCAGTTAGAAGCTAGTGTCTTTGATACAGCGGGTTTTTTTCTCCCTGTGTAAAGACTGCCCTTACCAAAAAATCCAAACCAAAGGTGATGCTGATGATTTGGGTGCTCGAACGGTGTTGATGGTGATTTGTTTGTTTGTAAGGTGCAGCCGGCTGTGTTTCAGTGTAGAGAGGCTGTAGCTCGTATCTACGGGTTTAGCCCAACATCCCTGAGCCTTCCCTGGGTGGAGAGCAAATTCTGTGTGCCGTGTCTTTACTGGGAGGGTACTCTGCCTTAGTGGCTTCAACAGGGTTTTTAGAAATAATCTTGAATAGCGGCTGTTTCACAGCTCCCAGTTTTACTAATGAAAACTGTCTTTGCTTGGGTTTTTGTATTTGAAATCATATTATAATGGCACCTCTCCATGGTAATGACTGACTGATCTGTTATGTGAAACCAGTTCCTCTAGTTCCAGCTATCATTCATTTCTATCCCGTTACACTTCTGCAAGCAGCAGCAAGTTCCTCACTCTTTAGTACTTCTCCCTCTTTCCCTCTCCTAGCTGTTTATCAAGTGTTGCCGATGGGAGCAAATATTTTCTATAGCGTGACATCTGTTGTGATTCCTACTTAAGATTGCATTGAGCTTTGTAGAGAGATGAGGTTTTTATACCACTTGGTGGGAATTGTGCTTTCCTGCCCGTGAATTTTCAGAATTGTCAGTGCAACCAGCTCTGATATGAAAACAGGAATGCCGGGGGGAAAGGTTTCAATGTTATAAACAGTTATTAATCAAATAGCTATTTGTCATGGGCCTTGGGAGGAGTAATTATAAGGAATAATTATCATAGCATGTTTCTGTGTTGTCGTACGCTTATTAGATTCAAAACAGTCAAGCTCTGCATTCAAATGTAGTTTTATTTTAGCATGTTACAAAACTTAAGAACATTTAAGTACAGTGAGTGGCATTGTCACTGTGGTCCAGGCTGTTGTCACTTTTCTGGCTCCGACAAAAACCTACACTGAGCCTTTTGGTAAGGAAATCTTAGAGAGCACCTGGGAACACGTGATGCAGCCTTTCGAGAAGCCTGCCCCTGCCTAAAAGCCATGTTTGCATTATATCAAGCTTAGGCAAGGGATTAATTTGGAGGCAGAGCTGAGTGGCTTGTGAACTTTCTCCCTCAGGTCAGCTGTGCTCTAGCTGCATGGTCCAAATTGCAATTTGATGGCATAAACAACTTTTCTATGCTTTAAGTGGACTTTGTTCAAAGAGTGAACAGGTAATTCTTCACAGCAGGTAATTCTGCACAGCACCAGAGCTAATTTGCTACACTTTTATCCAGTTACAGGTGGAGCAATGCAATAACATGGCTGATTACATAAGTGCACGTTCAGTAGGTCCCATCTGTGTGAGGATGTAATATGTGAACTGATTGACCAGTAAAGCAGACACAGTAATTTGTTTTGTCATCTCCTTGAATCCTGCCAAGACAGTTTCCTTTCAGTTCAAACTCAGCATCAAGAATTCCTGTACAGATTGACCAGTAAGATGAATTGCTGTGTTTGTGGAAGCCAGTGTGCTCCAGACCCCTGCAATGAGCAGGTGAGGCTTTGCGTCGTGAGGGAAGTCTCCTTGCCTGTGATCCTGGCTTCTGCAGAATTAACAAAGGCTGGTCCCATTTCATAACAATATGAAATGCAGAAAACAAGATATTGGACGTATCTGTGCAAGGAGTACTGAGATGTGGATGCGTAAGAAGAGTTATCCATCAGTAACAGGACATCAACTGACTCTTCTTTTTGGCATGTGCGTTCCTAGCACTGGGAAATCAGTATAAAGTCATTCTTTATTAGTCTTTGAATAACACAATCTGTTCTTAATATTTCTCCAGGAAAAAATTCTGCTTAAACAAGGCTTTTGAGACTCGGTTCAAATTTAAGCTACTTATTCTTTAGCCAAAAAAAGGAGCTTTTGGATAAAACTCTGGTGTTGGTGTTGATGGATTTTCCTCCCCAATATACTCTGTATATTCCTTTTGTGCAGAAAAAGGTTAATATATAGAATACTACATGTGGCAGCATCCACAGGTTAATTCTGTTGCTACAGAGTATTTAACCTTCTTGGAGACTGTACCACTAAGAATCCAGATACCACCCTCCACAGCTCTTGCCTTTTCCTGCACTGCCTGCCCTTCACTGCAGCAATACCCAAAGAAAGAGATGGGATCCTGCTGCACCTGATCTCGATGATTACCCAGTGAGAGTTGATTGCTGTCCTGAAGAAGTCACCATAGCACTAGATAGGTCGGGCTAAAGGGGTCTTGGGAAACAAACACAGCGACCGTGTCGCAGTGGAAGTGGGGAGGTGTTTAGTGTGGTAACATAACTCCTGGGGTCGTTGGGGCTGGCTCTTGGCTATGCCTCATAGAAGAAAAAATAACACATCTTTACAGTGTGTAGATTCTCAGAGGTAAGAGGACTTTGCTTTGCATGCTGTGGCAGATCACAGCTCCAGAAACAGAGGGCAGGAGGGAGGGGACTGGAACTTGAATCTTTTGGCCCAGTGCTCTGTCAGCGGTATCTGCCATCCACCACCATCCATCCACAGTGACTGTTTTAGGGAGTATTACTGGTGAGATCATGAATCAATGGATACCTGGAATGTTATGGAATTTTGCATAGCATGATGTTCTCTTCAAAGTCTGTGCAGCTCACACTCTAGTGCATGTTTGCCACCTTTGTCAGTTCTTCTGAGTATTCTGTGAAATCCCCTGCTTCGGCAGATCTTTGCTGTTGTTCAGCTGGCTTTAGGCTTCTCTGGGTTTCTTTCAGGCATACCTTTCTCTGCCTGATCCTTTCCTTCCTCCTCCTTCTAAAACTTTAATAAAAAAAGGCTAGTTGAAACTTGCACACCTTGGAGGATGATGCTGCACTTGCGCTGTGTGATTCCATCATCCTTTCAATAGTGTTAGCACTGTGCTTTTGTCCTGCTTCACACGTGAAGAGCACATCCTGTCATTTGCCCACAGAATCAAGCTGGGAATGAGTTTAGTGGTCAGGGTGCAGAATATGCGTGTGGTGCTAGCTGGGGAAAGGGTTGGCACGAGACTGGAACAATACAGCAGTGAGGAAATGAAGGAATTAAAATACAGACCCTGTTTTTCCTGTATGCGTTGGGATATGTACATGTCTTAGCTCTCAGCAGTGTATTGTTTGGGGAAAATACATTCAAGCATGACTAATCTGCATTTGTCTCCCTCTCCCAAAACATTCTGCTATTTGAAAAGTTTTATTTTTCTGTATTTGAAGAGTATTCTTTCATAAGCCAAAAGCTATTTTTCATTTTTTTAGAACAATTGGTTGAAGTGTTTCTATTAATCCTCTTATTATTTAAGCACTTCTATCTGCAATACATAATAGAGGCAAATGAATTGATTTTTTTGAGACAAGCTCGCTTTTTATCCTACAGAAACGATGACTCATGAGATCCATCCAACTCTCATCTGTATTCCTCCCCCAGCTAATAAATTAAATGTGAGTTTTGTGTTTGTATTAAAAGGCAGCCTATGCCTACCTCGCCAGGGAGCTGGTTTGAACATAGAGTTCACAAGAAAATTCCTTGCCACAATAAAACTGCATCTGGGCATTAAGGAGCTTTGCAAAGTTTGCTTCTTAAGTGAAGAAAACAGCATTAGATTTAATTCATTGCTCATGTTTGCAGTGACCCTAGTCTGTAACTAGTGCTTGTAACTCTTCATGGTCGTGCCAGGAGGTTTGTGGCTCTGATACGTGGATAGACGGGAGAAGGCAGAGACCTGTAATGTTTTGTCTTTGGGCCTGTTAATCCTGCAGATGGGGAGTATCAGGATGTACGAGATGCTCCACTGATCTAGGTTAAAAATGCTCTCAAATAGACTGGTTCTGACTGAAACAGTCCTGTAAGCGGCTGTGCTGGTGTAATGAAGAAGGGAGCATGAAGGGTGGAGATGGGTGGAGGTACTTCAAGTCAGTGTTGCTAATGAAGCCCCGTGCTCTGAGAAGGCACCTTGAGCTGGAGCTGACTCCCATGCTCAGGCAGCGCAGCTTGTTTAAGCTAAAATGAGGCATGGCCTTGCAGCTCTGTGGTGCGATGAACCGTGAGTTTTAGCTGAGAGGAAGCGAGACCTTGATCAGTGCAATTCACTGCATAGAAGGTAGCCAGTTTCTCTGCGAAGTTCTAGATTTTGCTTTGGGCTTTTTCAGTTGAGCAAAGGTCTTCTGAGCATCCTTGCTGGCAGATCCTGGTTTAAAGCCTCCCATGGGGGATGTCTGATAGGGGTGCACGGGAGTAAGAGGCTTTCTTGGTGTCTCCCAGCCCACATCTGGCAAAGATTTCACTCACAGGACCTGGCTTCTCTGACTCTGCTCTTCCCTCAAAAGGTGCTTATAAACCAGGTGACACAGCTAGGAGCAGTTTTGAGGCCTCTGTCAACTGGGATTAGAGAGGGAATGTAAGAAACTAGTTGCAGTACAAATTGGTCGCTCTGGAGAGCTGGCGCTGAAAGCTGGCTTACAGGTGGGTGTTTGAGTTCTCCATTTAACCTCAAACTCTGGGGCAAAGAGATACTTCTGTTATATAGCTGAGCCTGGTGCTGATTATGTGCTTTTATAAAGATTTGATCCTTTATGACACAAATACTGCGTAACCCAGAACAGAGTTGAGCTCCTCAATTGTATTTGCTGAGATGCTGATCAGTGTCTGGCTGTGGACAGTGCATGAAGCCAAAACAGTGACCTGGGTGTGAATTCTCGGGCTGGGCAGGTGTTATGCCCTCTCTTCCCTACGGTTAATTATTCAGCAGCTTCGCAAGAGCAAGCCCTGTATTTCCAAGTACTCCTTTTTGGTGAAATTTGGAGAGGTAGAGCAAAGGAAGAAGCTTTGCAGAAAGAAATCCACTCTCTGATCATCAATTTTTTCCTGTTTGGTCGCTGCACACTTAGTACTGCTGTGCAGATGTTGGGATGGTGGGTACTTAACTAAGACAAGACTGTTGAGATCGTTTATCCAGAAACAATAAAAACTCCACATGTAACTATCTCCTCCCTTCACCATTTCCTGGGGTGGGAGGGACTGGCTGTAATTCCAGAGGCTGCAGAACAGACGTGTCCGTACTCTCCGTCAGCCAGAGCTACAAGCCTCTTTCTGTATGACTCTGGCTAAGGGCAGACCGTCTGTGGATTCCTGTTTAAAGGGTTTTGGAGATTTCACAGCACTCCTGTTTTCCTGGAACTCTCCACAGCAAGTGTGCTGCTGTGAATGGAGTTCTTGATAGATGAACCTGCAGAAGTGCAAGTGATTGGGTCATGTACAGCAAAGGGTTAAGCTTTATATCCCATAGGGTGCTAAGCAGAACGTACATCTGCAAGAATAACGGATGAAAGCAACCTAGACCATCACATTTTCCAGTGGAGAAAACTGCTTTGGGCAGATGCAGCATGTGGGAAGAGGGAGATTCCACCATGGCAGAAACAGGCATGTGAACTGTGTGGTGAAGTTCAAAGACTGAAGGCTCTGGAGGGTCATTCATGCTCCTGCCTTCCAAACTCAGGATTTTCGTTGCAAGGAGAGCAAACACCAGAAGCTTAGGTGAGACAATTCTGCTGAGAAGTATGTTGGGCAGCCCTGTGAATAGGCATGGAATGTCTTTATCATTTGACAATATTTAGATGCTCTCAGCCATTCTGAAGACAGCCACAAGTGGAAAAATTCTGTGGTTGACTACAGGCCACTAGGTCAAGAGAGAGTCTGACAAAGAGTGTGGCTTTCAGCTGGCTTCGGTGAGCATGGCTTCATGGACGCTTCAGCGCTAGAACTGACTTAAGTGCAAGTCAGGTGAGTTTTTTGGGGTGGATTCCCCTTAGCTAGTATCAATAGCTTTCCTTAATTTGAATTTCATGAGTGATCTATTGGTTTGATGTAAACCTGTGCGTTGCCTGAATGTAATGTAGCATTCCAAACTTAAGAGCGCAAGGCAATAAATTGCCAACGCAAAAAAGCAACCTCTGTGACTTCCAAACCCTCCCTTATGCTAATAGTAATTTAAAAGTATACTGCCAAAAAATACTGACTTTCACGGGAAAGTAACTTATGCAGTGTGTATTCTGCAGTTTGATGGTGTGCCATGTAACATGGTATTAGTTTCCTCATTCACTTGAGGATGTCTGCTCATTAAGCAAGATCTCTAGAAACTGTAGGGGCTGTTTAAATGCTTTAGGGGATGAGCACATTTATTATGAGCCGGTAATCCTTGTAACTTGTTACATTAAAATATAAATGGATTAGAGTATAGTCTGATGAGAAGCGTGAAAGTGATTACTAAACTGCAGAAATAAATTCACCAGAACCCTAAATAGTATAATAATCCTCTAAGGGGAAATTGCACCCCCATTCTTTTATAATGGTGTTGCAGTTGGCTTTGTTTTAGTCCAACTTTGAGTCAATGCCTCCATGAAAAATCTCATGACTTGCCTTCCAAAATGACATCAAAGATGAAAGGAGAAAAACAGTCTTGACAAAACCAGGTCACTACATCAGCAAGAGCAGAGTGGGCTGAGCAGCCCTGCTTCCTAAATCAAATCCTCACTGCAGGAGCAGTGCTGCACGCCCATTAGTGTGTCACAAGTGCCGTTCTCAGCAGTGAGGGACCAAACAGTGTCACAACAGCAGACAAAAAGCTGAAGGCCTTGGCCAAAGCCCAGTGCCTCTCTCTTCTGCTGTCCTGAGATGAGGATGTGGAGGTGCTCAAGGCATCCCTTTGTGAGGCATGTCCTGGTCCCAGCTATGCTTTGTAGCCAAGCCTCTGCATGAGTTAGGAATGAGGAGGAAGAGTGAGTCCTTTGTGCCTTAAATCAAGCAAAAATCTCAGCAAGGGAACTGAGATGTTCTGCTAGCCCTATGCCTCCAGAAAAGCAAGGATCCTTTTGGAGCCTTGGCTAGGAACTCCCAGGGCTGGAGAGACAAAGCATCTTCTAAAGCATACACATCTCTGATGTCTGTGAACCATGACAAAAACATATGGGCCTGAAGCCCATCCCGGTCTGCCTGCGGAGCAAGGAGCTGTGAAGAAACCATCATCTTCCTCTCCTCCCACAGTTCTTGTGTATCCCCAGAGGGAGCTGTCCATCAAGGGGCAGAGAGGGGCAGCTGAGTACGCACGCACAGGGCATGCAGGCTGCTGTGGAATTGTCGTGTGGGCAAAGTAAGTCCTTCATGCACAATTCAGCTGTTGCAGCGGTGGGGTGGGAGGTGGAGGACATTCATGAAGAGGAGTCTGCTCCTGGATCCCATGTGACAGTGTCCTCCAGCCAGTTTTGTAAAGGTCCGGTTTAGTGTACATAGCCCAAACCTAACAAGATCCTGAGGTAGCTGGCAGGGGCAGGTAGTTGGTATCTAGTACAACATATTGTAACATACTGCTGCTTTTACACGTGGTTTGTGCAAGGTGGGACTGCTGAGGTGTGCTAGTTTGCAGCTGTCTGGTGAAGAGGGTGAAAAAACCCACAGGAAGAAAAAGATGCATTTCCTGTCTTTGGGGGTTTTGGTTAAAGAATCAGCAGCAATGGCAAAGTGCCAGGGCTTCTCCTGGGACTCGCTTACTGGGCAAGTGATTTACAGAGGAGAGGGACCCTGGATACAGGATGTGTTCGAGACCAGCATCTGTTCTTGCCAACAAGCCTTGCTCTTTGCATTGCTTATTTAACTTCACTTAATGAAGAAGAGACCTTTGTCTGCATCTTTGACCGTATGGATGCAAGGCCAGAGTTTTGGTGTTACCCCGTGAATAGCAGTGATGACAGCACAGGGTCTCTAGCAGGTTTCACTAAAGACACCCAACCACGCCTGGAGCAGATGCTAAACGGAAGCCACATGGCACAAACTTTGCTCTTTCTATAGGACACCTCAGGCAAGATTTGCTGAAAGCGAAGACCTAGTCTCAGGCTTGAAACGTTGCACTGCGCTATCCATCTCCTGACAGAGCCTCTACCAAGGCTGAAAGCCAGAGCCTGCTTCCACGCTCGTGATCTTGCATTCACCCTGCTTGCACCTTGTTGGCAGAGACGCCCTGGCTTCTAGCGTAGGCAGCTCACCCTGTTGAGGGGTCCTCCTGAAGCACTGCAAGCTCTGCAGGGTCACGGAGAGGAGCAGTCACCTGGGCACACGTGGGGTCCGTGTACCAGGGGAGGTTGTGCCTGCCCAGAGGGAATGCTGGGCACAAGCTGCCATCTGCCCTGACCCAGCATGACATCCCCAGTGGTAAACTCAGGGAGGGAAAGAGAAACTTACTTAATATTAGAAAGACCTGCCTTGGTTTCAAGAGAGTTAATAGTGCAAAATAAATGAATTCCATCATCCTGGGTTTTTCTGGGTATGATTTTAAGCACAGCAAGTTAATGATGATTCGGGCTCATAGGGATTTTAAATGTCATCCTGTCATCCTTGCTTCTTGGTGTAAACAGAAGGTGATAGCATAGCATATGGGAGGTCTTTAATCTTGTCTTCTAGATTTATGATTTGTAGGATTTTTTTTCTAAGCTTTTTGTTTCATCTTGAGCACTGGCAGAGGTAAGCAGTGTAACTACAGGTAGACACAGAGCATTTTAACATGGCTTTTTCCTGAAATCATCAACGCAGCCAAGCCCCCTCTATCCACAGCCCCACCTTCCCATCTGCATTTCATAAGGGTATTATCACTGTCATTAATAGGAGTTGTATAACAGTGCCTAATTAAACTCTGATCATATAGTGTAAGTTTAACTTGATTATTGTTAACCTCAGTGAACTCCGCAGGAGATTAATCCTGGTGATTCACTCAGCATAGAAAGCAACAGTGCCAGTTCTGCAGAGGGCTGAAATACTAGTGAACAGAACTGCTCTGCGCTCTGAAATCCTGCGAGGCAGTGCCGTGTACCGACGGTAACACCGGTGTCAGCGGGGGGATTGCACTGCAACTGGAGTCTCCCCGTTTCCAAAGCGGTTAAAAGCCACTGGGATGCCAGCAGGCTCCTACGGCACGGATCTTAAAATCACTGAATAAGGAGTCTGAGAGGATTATGGCTTACATAAGAGTTTTATGTGTGTTCTAAAGCTACAGCCCCTGTGCATTTGAGGGCTGTGCACTGTGTCCACCAATGATTCATGGACGCCAGCATCCCCTGGATGACTGTAAGGCATGTTTTGTTTAAGATGAAATGTCAAGTACAGGACCTGGTCCCTGTTGTATAAAAGCTGGTGGGGTTTTGCCCGTAGGAAGAGAGTGAAGGCAGCGATGTTATTTCTTTGTCTTGATTTCTGCAGATTAAAATGCTGCCTGCTTCGCTTCTGCCCAGAGTGCTAAAGGATGTTTCCACTTTCCTCAGCTAAAGTACCAAATGAGCCTTTGGTAAAATAATGTTTTATCTCTGTCTAGTGCAGAAGTACAGGGCATGGGGTTTGCCCTGTCTTTTGCTGAGCACATCTGCTTGTTTGCCGCTAATAATAGTTTAATCAATGGAGCCGGTTCCTGCATATTCTCTGTCTGGTGGGAGCCCAGAAGACCCAGATGACAGCAGAAAAAGGCCTTTTGTATACGTCACTTTTTTTTTTTTTTCCTTAATTAAAAGCAAAGAGAAAGTTTTACTCTTGTTTGCATGAATGGTCACATCAAATGGTACAGGAAAATCTAGGCCAAGCTGCTTTCAGCAGGCTAAGGAACATTACACCACTGCACCGTGCCCTTTCAGAGCAGCAATGCCTCTTAATGAACGCCAGGCACCTTTAGAACTTTGGGTGATACTGTTAGCTTTGCTTTTCACGAGTACCCCGAAGCCCACCTTGCCCCTCCCTCGCTCGCCCTGGCGCGGCTGTCCTTAGGAGATGTGTCCATGTGGGATGGGAAGGAGAGGGATGCGCGCAGGGAAGCGCGGCTGGTGCATCCTCACTGCCTGCGGAAACGGTGCCAGTTATATAACGCCCTCGCTGGGTAACGAGGTAAAACTCCGTCAACTCTTCGGCAGGAGGTTTCAGAGGGTTTGGGGCTGCTGGCTGGCTAAAGGGTAAGTCAGGAATGTGTTTCTCAGGGTGGTATGGGTGGGGGGGTGCACATGTGTGTGTTAGCATGTACGGTGCTGAAGAGGGGCTCCAAAATTAGAGGCGGAGGTGTGGGTGCAGGCAATGGTACCTCAAGCAAGCACGGCCACTCTGACAGTTCGCACGGTGCCTGAAACAAATCATTTTAGGATGCTGCTGCTTTGTGAAACAGCCCTGTAACTTGTTTGTACTGATTTTCTGGTTTCCTCTAATGTGTCTGAAGCACCATTAAGAATCTGCTGTGCTTAAGCCACAATGGCTTTCTCTGAATAGGGGTGACAACACTTTTGGAGAGAAGGCTGTGCTCAGGCAGCGAAATGCTTCACACCTGACAATGGCAAGATGACGACACTATTCAGAAGGAAACTTGCTGGGGCTTTGCTGTTGTTTTTTGCACTTGTGGAGTTGTACCTGTTCGCAGCTCAGCTGGTACATTTGCTTGTCCGAGTGAAAGTGCGTTGACCGGTGAGCGCATGCTGGGTGACTGTGTCCAGGAGTGCCAGATCCCCATGTGCAGTTGGATTTAAGACTGGAGCTATAGGTCTGGGCGCACTTGCCGCTGTCACAGAAGAGCTACTCACATGCATAGCACTCTCGTGGAGCTACTGTCAAACATGCATCTCAGAGCAGAAATCAATCGCGGTTTGCAGCCGGATGAACAGCAAAGAGAATGCCTGAGCTTTCTGGGGTATGTTACGGGGGTTGTGCTTGCTCTGGATGTGCTTAAAGTATGCGGGAGCGACTGGTGACACTGGTGGTTCCCTTACAGAAATGGGAGGGCTGCAGAGAGGGGCGGTATGTCCGCAGCCCTCTTAGCTGTAAGCTCAGAAGATTCAAACATAAAGAAACAAATAAGCGAGAGGTTTTGAATTATTCACGAATAAAAATGTTTGTTCCTGGACGGTCAGGTGCCTAAATCCGGAGCAGCCTCAGGCTGTGCAACCAGCATTGTGAGGGTGAGCCTTGTCCTAAAATGAACCGTGCAACAGAAAAATTGCTTGGTATTAGATACAAGCTCATACTCCCCTGGAACTGTGAATCTCTTGTGCTCCATTTTTAGACTCTTTTTTTTTTTTTGTTATAATCTAAAAGGTACTTGATGCCACAATTCCTGTCACTTTGGCTTTTGCATTTATTCCTTGCAATATTCAGCTGGAATAGCAACCTGTTTCATCTTCCTTTTCCTCCTCTCACTGCACTTGGGTCTCGTGGTCCCATAGATCCAGCTGGTCCCCATCTGGTTAAGTGTCCCTTGTGTGTGGAGATGTGTGCGAGCACAGAGGACTTAACCCGAGGGCAGTGTCTCACTCCAGACTCCTGTGGGGATTGGTTGCCAGTTTTTACACTGAACCTTGGGGGTCATGGGCAGTTGGATGTGTGGTGGCCACTTTTGCATCTCACCGTTGCCAGTGTGCCGCCGGTTTGTTGCAGAAGTTTTGCAGGGAGCAGCTTCCCCAGCGTTTCATACCCCCAACCCAGGCACCCCAGGAGGGGTGCGGCAGGGCCGGCTGAGGCTGGCAGCTGCCATCTCCAGGACTTGGACCTCGGGAAGGTAAATGAGCTAATGAAATTCCACCTTGGTGGTTAGCATGGCATGCAACCATCTTTGCACCAGGCAAAGTGGCTTCTCCATGCTGCAGGAACACCTCGTCACTTCAGGAAAGATCATCAGTTAGTTGCCTGCTATAAGTGGATGAAACTAATAAGGTATGTTATCCGTGACAATTGCAGGCAGGTTGAGGCAGGGGCTGTTTCTTAATACGAGCTATGTGTCGTTCAGTAAAGATCACTCCACGACTGGCCTACCATGACCCTGTCTGGGGGCTGTGCTTTCTCCAGGTTATGCCCTGAGGAGGACAATGGGCAACTGGTAATTACAGTAGCAGGTGGCAGGGTGTAATTCATGCTTTTATTACTCTGAACATGCTCCTGAGTTCACAGCTCTAGGTTTCCTTGGTGCTGCAAGAATGAGGGGCGAAGGGCAAGGAGGGAGCATACTCATGGCGCAATGGGTCTGTTAGACCCAGCTTGGTGCTCCCTTCTGGGTCCCGCTGGGCTCATTCCCTGGGCCAGCAATGGGTCACGGATTTGAAAATACCATTAGTAGTTAGGTATAGAGAGCTCTCTCTTGCGGGCCAGTTCCCAGATGACTCCAGCCAGACAAATGAGATGGTTTGACCTGCAGGTTGTTTGGTGGAGAAGTGCAAGAGGTTTAATGGAGCAGGTCCGTATCCCTGTTAACAGCTGCCTGTGGGCAGAACTGGACAAAATGGAAGGAGCAGTCCGGATGACCAGAGCCCGGAGCAGGCACACGCTGCTCCCTGGTGAGAGCTTACAGCAGGAACTGTATGTTAGCTGGGATTGTTACTTTTTTTACTGAGCCTGATTTGGGTGGGTTTTTTTGGCATAGTTTGATTTTTAAATTTTTAAATCCAAACCAAAACATGATCTGGTTCTGGTCCAGGATAGTGGTCCAGCTGAAAACTGGTATTTGTTAGACTGTTCCCCAGCAGGACTCCCAGGACCCGAAGCGTAGTGCCATACTGTGCTCTTCTGCCCATCCTCTCCCTCCCTCTCCTGTGCTGCATCACTCATCATTCATGCCAAATGTAGGAATCAGAAGTAGTGCCAGAAGCAGAATCAGAATATTGAGACTCCAAGTGATGCTGTGGTCTGGTAAGAGGAAAGGAGATCCTAGGGGATAGGCTGTCTCTGTTTCATCCACTTCAGTTTTCTCCACGTGAGCTGGTTTCTGCTGGTGGGAAGCTAATGAACCAGTTTGGTCCTGGGCTTAGAACTGAATCAGAACAGCTTCAGTCACACCAGGGCTAAAAAGCTCAGCTTCAGTCTACCAGCTCCCTACTTCTGGGGCAGGGTACAACCAGACTGGCAAGAAAAAAAGACTGCTAAATGCACATAATTAGCCATAAAAATCATTATAATAATTGGAAGTGATGGGCAGCCTTGCTGGGAGCTTAAACAGAGATGCCAAAGTTTAACCACATCTCAAAGACTATGCTCCACTGTCTCCTTGTGGTAATTTCTGTCTTGCTGGGCAGGAGGATGGGCAGAAACCTCTGCTTTGCCTTTCTAGCAAGGAGAGACGCGTTAGTCCTGGGTGCATCAGCAATGCAGCAGTTCCTCCAGAACTGGAGAGCAAAGGAGTTAGGCTTTCCGATGCCACAAGCCCCCAAGCACTGGGTGCACTGCTGAGCGCAGGCAGAAGGCCAGAAGTGGCCACAGGTATAGAAATATCACATAGCTGCCCGATCTTCCGTATGTGATCACTGCGGTGTTGGTGGCTTTGTCACTTTTGCAGCCCCACAGCTGAGCCCGCAGGGTCCCAGTTGCTGCCTGCAGATGGTGAGCCTTGCCCTATGTATCAAGGAGATATGTCTCTGTGCACACGCCTGTGTTTAATTACCATTATGAAATGGTAATAAAGAATTTAAAACGTCATTACAACACGGTGTGGAGCTGGGATTTGCAATCCAGCTCTAAGTGTCCTGTTGGTGAAGCTGCTCCGCATTTATCTGAGCTCTGCTGTTGGGTGGTTGTTCCCCTACATGAACCGCTCTCTGAGCAGGGTGACGTTGCTGGCGTTGTTTCTCACTGAGTTGCCTGGTGCACCTTTCCTGAGTATTTCCTAGGGTGGATGTTTAGCCTGGTTAAAACTCCTGCCTGCTAAATGGCTCAGCAAGAATGGTGCTCGGCACGCTTTGCCCTGGGAGTACCTTGCTTCTTGAAGGAGAGTTATTCTGGTGTCCTCAGGGGTCATTAGGACTGCTCTGACTTTGTGATGTTGGTACATATTCTGAGAAAGTCCCTGCGGAGATAATTTACTGCCACTGAACTCCCCTCTCCCTGATGCAGCTGCCAGAGCAGCGCAGCCTCTGAGATAGCAGAGCTGTGGGGCTGTGTTCCATCGCAGGGCTGAATGCTGAGCATCTTTGCATCTGTTAGACCACAGCCATCCTACCAAAGGTACCTGCAGGTAGTTTCCTTTGCTTCCTTTAAAACATCAGGCAGAGAGATGCACAGTGTAGAGACTTTGGCATCTGCCTTCCTGTGCCCTACGGAGTAAACCAGCCCAGCAAGCCTCCAGGAGGAAACCAGCACAGCCCTGTGATGGCGCTGACGTTTGCTGGCAGCTGCTTCAGCCCTCAACACGTGGTTCCCACCAGTTGTCCGTCATTAGATTGAGCCATTTCGCCCTTAATTTGTGTTGGGGTGGCTCTAACAGAGGCTGCCTGTGAAGTTCAGCTGCAGTTGGAGCACTTTGAAGATCTTGTGAAGATCTTCCTTTGAAGATCTGCTCAGCCATGGGACTGAGATCAGATGCCTGCTCTTGCACAACTGTAGGAGCCTGGTTCTCCTTGAAACCTCTGACAAGGCTGATGTGAAGCTGGCAAACAAATCAAAAGGTAACCCAGAAGAGGGGATAGGGCACGAGACTGCTCAAGCATTTCTGCTTAGGAAACCAGATAAAACAGTTTGTGAGCTTTGCCAGTGACTCTAAAGTGTAGAACTGTCCCCAGACATTTATAAAGTTTTAAATTGAATGTTTGAAGCTACCTTGCATTAGAAACCGTGAGTTCAGTGCCCTGATGCCTCTCATACATGCTGGAGACAACTGTCTACTGTGTGTTTGGCCATCAGGCCTCATCCTGCTAATTTGTGCTGGAGAGTCTCCTTCAGCTCATTTATTGATGGTTGTGCTGGGGGCAGGGATGTGTTAAAAAAAGAAAGAACAAAGAAACAAAGAGATCCACGTGTGTAATCATCAGACGGCAACAGCACTTGGTCGCTTCTGGAATGAGCTGGACCAGAACTTGGAGTAAGTAGTTGTGTTTCTCTTACTACCACTCGAATATAAAGCTGGACACATCTCTTGGTGGTCATGAGAAAGCAATAGGAGATACCACTATCACCATCTGCCTGAAGCTGTTGCAGCAGCTCTGCTGTGTAGGAGAGTTCCTGGACTTCTGTTTATCTTACGTGTTTGTAGAATAAATCAAAGCACCACCTAGGACCCAGACTAACAGAATGTTAAAATGCACATGGTGAGCACCCAACCCTAAAAACTTGCAGCATTAACCCAATTCTAAAGTTATAAATAACCATAAAGACTTAGGTGAAGGCATCAGTTATAAAAGTAGGGGTAAGTGATGGGTACTGATTGTGCAGAGAAGAGGTTTTCAGATAATGGGATAATCTGGATGTTTCCTGTTGAAACCTTGACGTTTTAATAGTGTGTTCTTCATGCCACCCCCTTAAATCTCCTCGCCTGTTCATTGAATTGGAGAACTGTAAATGTTTGCACATGTTCGTCGCTGCAAGGGTAGGTGAAGAAAAGTGCTTGAGAAGTTTTTGGGTCAAGCAAGGTAGAAGCATATCCATGAAGATCTCCTAGAGATCTTCACGGAGAGAATGATTTGGAGAATCTGAGCTGAGTGGGCTGGTGAATGGGCTCATGTCACTGCCTGTCTGCCCTGGCATGATTTTGGCCTTTAAATGGTATGTGCATTTTACCTTTTTTACCCTGTTTGTTAACATCCTTGGAGCAGAGCTCTGTGTTGTGGTCCAGGACAGCTGCTAGGGCCAGCAAGAGCTGGCAAAGGGCAGCTGGATGGCAGGAGTGGACCTCCATGGGGCTGGGCAGGAGCCTGCCTCGGGACAGGGGCCGTGGGATCCCCACACATCTGTGCCCTGGCTGCATGGTCCAGGGACAGGAGCAGCACCCACCTCTCCCCTGCTGCCCCACACTCCTCACTTTGGTTTTTGGACTGTGCCCGACAAACACCTCTTGCCTGCAGGCCAGGGGGTCGTCTTCTGGCAGACTGCTGCGTGCGTGCCTGGGGTACAGCAGCAGGACTGGTCAGAGCGGAGAGTCTGAATGACACAGGGAGCATCAGGGAGGGTCTCCTGGCTCCATAGGAGACACCCCCAGCAACAGGTCCACCTCACTCATCCCCAAGCCTTCCCTGTCGCATTGCAAATGCCACCTCATGGTAGCTACTGAAGCCACGAGCACCCATCTCACCAAGGTAAAGCCATTTGATGCACTTTGCAGTAAAATGATTCTCTGGTGCTTACAAATCTTTCAGGGTACTGAAACGAGCTTAAAACCTACTGTATTTCTCTTTAGCTAGGAGGCGGCTCAGAGTTGGGTTTGAGTGGCAGCTCGGCCGCTGCTTGCAGTTTAAGTTCTTTGGGATGGGATGATGGACCCCTGCCTTCCTCAGCCCCCCTTCACCCCACCGCCTTCAGGGCAGGCTGAGCCCCGAGAGTTTTGACCCGCGCAGCAGCCAGTGAAGCTTTCAGTATGCAAACCTCAGCAGCGGGGTCAGAGCCATGTTCATCAGAAGTGCCCCAGCTTCAGAAAATAAAGGCTTTTATTTAGGGGGGAGGAGGCCAGAGGACAAGAATGATTTCCAACATGCTAATAAAACCCCTAAATTAACTAAGTAAGTGTTCTTCCATTTCAGTGCAGCTCCTGGAAAATTTCCCAGGATGTCTTTAAAGAGCTCATTGTAAAATAATGGCATGTTCTTTCCCCACAGGTATATGTTAAAATAAAAACATTTCATTTCCTCCACTTGAAAACTATTATAGAATTGCCTGGTTTTGGGATTACTGTGAGGACCTTTGGGAAATCCTTCTCCTGGGCTGCTTTATGTGAGACGTACTATGGCCACGCAGGTCCACAGTTCTGTGTAGCAGGGGAGGGAACAGTTCAGCGCAGTCTTGCCCGCTCGGCTGTAAAAGGGAAATCATAGGTTTGATTTGGGTTATATTTACATCAGCAGCAGTGAAACTGATTACATTCTTTAAATTAAACTTTTTAAAATAGAAGTGAGGCTTTAGCACAAGTGGATGGTTTGCCACAATCTGATTGACTCAGCCAATTTTTTTTTCTAGTTGAAATATTTTTTTGCAGGAATTAACAGATATGTAATTACTACCAAATTTGTTTTAATATTACAACACAGACATGTACGTAGGAGGCAGAGGTCTTCCTCTGTGTGCGTCCTCCTCTGTATACCCGGAAGAGCAATCCGGCTCCTCACTGCTGATGCAGAGCACCTTGGGGAAGGTGCTGAGCCCTGATGGCCGGGCAAAGGAGTGCTGATGCTATCTGACACCTTAGGAAGTGGAGCCTAAGGCAGACCAATAAATTACAATGTTTTCATTGACTTCAGCAGCCTTTTGATTAGAACGCCATTCTCTCCGTAGTCTTGAGGACCAGAGTAACAAGGTGAGTAATAAGGCTAAGCACAGATGCTTATCCATCCCAGTCCCTCCGACATGCCAGTCCATTGAACCTATTCGCTGTTCTGGCCTCATCTTGGCTAGAATTTAATTTTTAGTCTTCATAGGTGGGTGGACCAGGCAGCCCCCGGCTCAAAGTACTACTTCAGCTGTGGGGAAAATATTGTGCCAGGCTGTATGCTTATTAATAAGCTGATTTTCTAAGGAGATGGAGCACCATGTCTGAGCTCTTGCGGCAGGGCTAATGATACTGGACAGCGAGCAACTGTCACTTCTGATAAATCTGTCATATTGCAAGTAAGCTGCTTACAGCGTGCAGTTGAGGTGGGCAGAATGACAGCCTAATCCAGGTTACGGCTCTACCCAAAGTCAAATTCAGAGGCTGCTTTTCTCAAGAACACAGTTGTCCCTTGAAAACTGTTGTCTCAGAAGCACAAAGAAGTCTAAGGAGCAGAACAGTCACCAGCTTTGCTGAATAAACTCCATTTGTGTCTACTCAAGGGCTTGTAGCCTCTCATTGCTGAGTGATGATAAAATAGGACTTCTAAGGACCAGAAGTGACATGGAATTTGTCAGAAAACATATCCTTGTACATTGCTTAGCAATGCAGCATGGATTTGCAAGCAACCTGAGGAGCTGGAACAGAGCTTTCTATAGAAAAGGGGACCCGGTCAGCAGTATAGGACTCAAGCTTTCATGGCTGGGAGCTGTGGCAAGTGGCACACAAAGAGGCTCTTGGCTATCTCCTTCTGTTCCCCATGTAGCAAGGTGCCAATCCCTAACCTAGAGACGCTGCTGGGACCTCACCGGCACCAGTGCGAGTGCAGCCCATGTGCTTGCAATGGCTGTATGATGGGTTTGGGAGAGGGAGGACAGTGTGGACACCTGTTTCTGCTGATACCTTCCTGCACCACCTCCCACTGGTGTTCAGTCCTAGGTCATTCTTCTCTGTTACTACATTGGGCATGACTGTCCCTTCATGCTTCCACGGTAGGAAGAGTGGATTTCTCCCAGGTTTCTCCCTCTCTTTCTACAGATGAGACTTCACCCATGCATCACAAGACACAACATGTCTTTCAGAAACGATCCCTCATTTTGGCCCTCATTTTGGCCCTCATTTGGCCAAAGTGCATAGCAGATCCTTGAATTTGAGTAGATAAATAATCCTGTTGACGGAGGTGCTGCTTAATATTAAACTAAGTCTGTTGCTGAGTCAGCTCCTTGATCTGTGGCAGCCTTTGTGCTACAGAAGTGTTTACAGATGTAAACATTAGATTGTAGAAACAGTTTCCTCAGGTGACGCTGGAACATATGGGGCAGAGTGCTGAGCTTTACGGGACAATAAATCCTCCAAAGCAATGTAATTCAGAGCTGAGCGCTGTGAAGAGTTTCCTCTTTGCAGGTCTTTATATCTGTTCTAAACAACTGTTCCTTGGTGGCGTTTAATAGCGTGTAAGAACATCTTCACTCCCCTTAAGTTGTCCTGTCATCTGTGCAGTGCTCCACATGTCGAGGGTGTTTGCTGATACTATTGTCTTTCCTGTGATTGCATAAGAAACTCCGCATGAGGCTGGACTGCTGGGTTAGGCTGGGAGAGTAGATCGTGCGTCGGGTTTGAAGGCTGTCAGTTACGATATGTGTTTTGAAATGATGAGACTTCACAAAATATGCCTGGGAGAGCTTCAGGAGACCTTGCAGTTTTGTCGCTCCCCACAAGCTGATCCACAACAGTCAAAGGTAGAGATGTGCCTACCTGACTTGTAGAGTAAAAGCTTAGGCAAACAAGATGGGAAAGTGGTTTTAAATGTAATCAGGAAAAGGAGATGGAAGATAGTTTAAATGCCTTGTTAAAATCACTTAGTGGCATTTAGTGTGGGATTCCTGGCTGTCAGCCCACCGATGTCAACTGCAATCACGTGCTGCTGAGGTACAGAGCTGAGGTTCCCTCCATTGCCTGCACACACCAGGGAGCGCATGAGACTCCTTGGTGACCATCATAGATGATGAGCTGTGCGACCAAGGAAACCAATTCACAAGTAGCTGGTTTAAGACCAAAGAAGGCAGCTCTGTCTTTTCCTGCTTCCTGCCATCTCCGCTGCATCAGCACAGTAATGGCAAAATAGTTGAAAGCTGATCTTTTTAAAACTTTCTTCCAGCACTAGCTTTCAACCATACAAATGTGGTTTTCCACGCAAGGGAACTTGCAGAAGTGTTTCTTAAAGGGCAAGATGTGCTTGAGCTGGTCATGAAACTGCACCCTGAGGGCTGCTGAATCAGGCTGCTCATAAAAGTCAAGAGCATTTTAATGGACGAGGTGTTTATGTTCTTTCTTGAAGTGTTATAAGGAGGATAAAGTGATAACATCAGGGAAAGAGGGTCACAGAGTGGAGCCCTGGGGAAGTGCATGCCCAGCTCCTCTGGTGTTTACCTTCGGATGTGTTTTGGTTACCAACTGCTAAACATAGCAAAGCTGAAGGGGCATTATCAGTCTTCTGAATTTCAGACAGTTTGTTGTGTCTTCCTGTAGAGGACATCATTGGTATCTTTAGCTATCTGTAATACAGAGGCTGTTGAAAAATGCAGCTGTTACCATAACTGCACTCTTAGTTTCATCTTCGGGAGGAAATACTTGTTGCATTACCTTTTGGCTCCCAAAAGTTGAAGACCTTTCTAAGTGGAAAGGTACAGATGAGTACATGTAACTTATTTTAAGGAAAAAAATGTTTACTGGTAGGCTTATATGTATGGTTTGCGTGTTTTCTGCAGTCTTCAGCAATTGGGTTGGGGTTTTCTTGGGTGGCTTTAGCAATTATTTAGGAGGTGATAGACAGCATAGGGTTTTGAATGGTCTTTAGATGACTTTAGGACAAGGCCTGTGAGGATGAACAGGCTGCATTGCCACTGGAGAGATCCAATGAGGCATTTATGCTTAAAAAGCACTCCCCAAATTAGCCCTCCTACCAGATGGGAGATCCACCTACTGAGGGCTTGAAGGCCTTGCTGAGGAACCCATGGACAGTGCTGGAGGGCACCCAAAAAATGTGGTTCCTCAAAGCATTTTAGGCTGTGCACATTCAGATTGGTACCTGCTTACCATGATGGTTAAACTTGCATTGTCCACTTGATGTAGAGGCTGAAACTCGTGTCTAAAGTGAGACATCAGGAATGGAGTCTATAAAATCCTTCATGGTCTATTCTTAGAGAAGACTGGCACCTGTTTGCTGCCCTGGCCCTAAAACCCACATTCCCAGAAGGTCAAGGGCAAGCAATACCATGAGTTAAAAGTACTTGGTGGGAAAGATAACAGAATAAATCCTCCAAAGCAATGTAAGACAGAGCTATTTTAGTCAAAAGGTTTTCTCTTCCTTAATGCTGTGGATTTCTTTCTTTTCTTTCTTTTTTTTCTTTTTTTTTTTAGTGTTGTGTACAAATTCTGACTAGCTCTGGAAAGTACTTTAAAAACCTGCAGAATTAAGTAGACTGAATTCTTTCCCATAGATTTTTATCCTTTTTTAACGCATACAGTAGAATTCATCAAGAGGTGTCACTCTGTTCATGTCTGTGCCAGCGCATCAGCCATCAGGGCAGAATTCATCTTTTCTCTATGAAGCTGAACAAAACAAAAAGGGTTTTGAGTTGTCGTCTACTCAAATCCTTGCTATGTAGGTGTTAGAAAATTTTTACTGAATGCTGTTGTTTTTCTAAAGTCTTTAGAGGAACCTTATCCAAAAGAGTTACCTTGTGGGTGAGATTCAGTTTCCCAGTAATTTGTGAGTCTGAATGAATTAAAAAAAAAAAAAAAAAAGGATGCAGACATCAAAAAACATCAGTAAATTAAATTACGGGGACTGGAAAACTGGCATTCCCTCACTAGAAATAGCTCATCTCGCAGGAAGATGGCATAATTTAAAGTCAGTGGCACATAAAAGAGGCCCTAGTGACCATGTCGGGCAGGAGTGAGTCTAGATTTATGTGGGTCCATTTCTTTCCGGCATTCCGCGTGTCTTGGAAACTGGGCCCTTTCCAGGCATTTCAGTGGGATGTCCTGAGTTGCTCTTCAGAAGTTTAACACTATTTGTCTCAAATGAATCTGGCCGCGGGTTTTGCGTTCTGGTGCCGTGCACAGCGTGTTCCGAAAATCCGGCTGGTCGCTGGTTACTTGACCTGCCCTGCCCTGGACCAAGGGGTTGTTGGAGTGATTTAGTTTTAAATAACATTTCCACTGTCTAGATCTTTATCTTTAGGAGAGAACTTACTCTGAAGGGGCCGCTGATTGCATGGGAGCTGCTGCTGGCTCTCACAGGAGCGGCTGTGTTTACACAAGGCAGGATTTGTTCCTGGAAAGTGGGAAGGTAGGAGCTCTGCACCCACCAGTGTGCAGGGGGACAGTTCTGCAGCCTGGCTTCATCTCACTCGCTTACCTTAAGTTCTCATTGGGCTCTAGCAGAAGGTATTTCTGCAGTAGTTCCGATGGTCTACCATCCTCCAGCTACCCATAAAGGCAAACTAAAGCTGTTAATTTTGTTTGGGGTGGTCTTGTTTGGTGCTTTTAGGGGGAGGTCTGGGTGGTTTTGATGATTTTGAGCTATTTACTGTGGTTTAGGCTTCTTTGTAAAGATGCTAAACCAAGGAAGCTGAGCCATGTCAGCAATAACATGGGTAACGTTTACAACCTTGCCCCCTGCTGAATGAAAACTATCGAAACACAAAAGCTGTGAAATCTGGATTGAGTTTTCAACTTGCACAGCAGCACTTTGTGGAATAGGAATGAACCTAAGCACAGGCTCAAGTTTCACTACAGCATTTGATGAATGAGGACCGAAAGTGATGACACCAAGTAATAACTGGTGCGAGACCTGCCTTCAGCTGTGTAGGAAATTCAGGGCTGTATTTTCCAAACGCAGAAGCCCATTGCATTGCAACACCAATAAGAAAAAGTCACTCTGCGTTCTCCAGGGCTGAAATTCGGTGGGTTGCAATGTATTTGCATTGCAAACGGCTCAGTAACAATGCGCTGGGTGACGTGCTGTTGAAACAGAAGATAGCGTTGGTGTTTGGAAACAGCTCTTATACGGGAGGAAAAAAAAGGCTGTTAAGACTCTGTTCTGTGAAATAGCTCCAGACAAAGCACTGAGCACACGGCAGTGTGTAGGAGAATAAAAAAAATGTATTAAGGCTCCTCTATCTGCTGCATGAATCATCAAAACTTATGTAAATATGTCTTCCTAGGCGCTGCAGTTATCTTCTACATATGGAGGAATCAATAGCCATGCTTATGGCTTCGCTGAGCAGCAGCGATGTAGGTATGGAGCACAGTATTTGATAAGCAGCATTAGTGCATCCTTCATCCCTGTGGATCGCGGAAGACGAGAGACCAACTAAAAGCAATTCCCCATGACGGTTACTGGGAAACTTAAACAAAATCCCAGACCCTGTAATCCGCGATGGTAATGCTATCTAACCAGTTTCTGAAAGGCAGGTACGAGAGTCTGAGTAACATGTCATTTTAAAATAATCTTCCGTTTTTTCTTTCGCTTGTATGTATCTCTGCGTGAGCTTCAGCAGGGAGTCGACGTGAAGGTTAAGAGGCTCCGTAAGCATAGTCGCAATTTCCTCGAAATTTGTCAGAAACGGCTTGTAGCTGGCCAGGGAGAATTGACAAGAGTCAAAATGCGGTGTGGCGCCCCGAAAAAGGATCTCAGATTGTGTAGGTTCAAAGTCAGATAAGTGCTGTGACAGCCTGCCAGCGTGAGTGCTGTGTTTTGGGGAGCTTATGCTTCATACCGTGTTCTCAAGCAGAAGACACTGCTCTTTCGGACATCTTTCAACCTTCTGCAGTCAGTCCATCTGCTTTCAAGACTGAAAAAAAATACACATTGATAATGAGAGGGATACTAACAGGTTGAAATTTCCTGTGCTTTTAGGGATGAACCTCTGTCTACTGAAGTCAGAGACAGCTTTGCCATTAACAAGTCACTGCGAAGACTAACAGAGTGCAATTGCCTTAATAGACTGGAGTTATCTAAAACTGTAAATGTCAAACAAGGTTCAGCCAGGGTTCCTTGTGCATTTTCTTGGGATTAACTAGGTTTTGGACAAGAGAAAATGTATTTTAGAAATCTGTCCATGCATAGAGTACTTTGGAAATTTACCTGAAGTTAAAGGAGTAAGAGACCAAACGTCCCCAAGTTTCTAGTGCTTGGATTTTGAGAGCTACATCAGTCTGTAAAAGGGCTGCCTTCTCTGAAGGAAAGGGTATGTTGAGCTTTGGGGATGGTTTTGGATTTGGGCCATCCTTTCAACCGCTGACATACTGCTATGCTACAAACCTTAAACCACCCAGGGAAAAACCTGAGGTCTTTGGTGTGGTACCAAGATCCTCTGGTGTCACAGAGCTACCAGTGGCCACCGTAACAGTGAGCCTGGTGAGGGTTATCCTGGCTGTCTGCTTTCTGATGTGTTTGCCTGATGTTTGAACTCTGTGTAAGTCGACTCAGGGGATTCTAGATTTTCAGCTCTGGAGCCCAGGAGAGCAGAAAGGAGGCTCTTGGCTCCAGTGCCCTAAATGGCTTGTCCTTTGTCCAGGACAGTGCAAGTTACTTTCTTCCAAGTAAATATTTACTAAGTACGTGGGGAAGAGTTCTATACAATTTGTTGGCATTACGTCAATACTGACTTATTCTGTTCTGTGTTTTAGAAATTTAATTAACACAAGCTCTGCAATATGTCCTGGAAAGTAAATAGCAGGCGCATCTTTATTTACTTGGCAGAACAATAACTCTTCTCCAGCTCTGAGAGCTTTTCCTCGTGCATACAGCTCTATTCATCAGTACCCTGCAGGCCATTCCGCAGCGCACACACTTCTTAAATCCCCTGTAAGCCCAAATATCAGGCTTAGGGGTGACTTAAGAGCTGTACAAATCTTGTGATGAGCCTTTGCGCAGGGGGGGAGTTTCACCCTGTTATCTGAACACCGCGCAAACAAGCAGGCAGAACTGAGGCCAAAGTTGACGATCAACTCCATTGGTTTGGCTGTTGTGCAGAGCCATTGCAGATGCACAGGCTGATGCTGCTTTGTGGATCTTATCAAGTTAGTGATCAAAAATATTCAGCATGAGCACAATACCCACAACTGAGCAGTTTTCATTTGGAAGGACTTCTTGGCTGAGAACTTGGCCGTCCACTGAATTATAAATCTCATCCAGCAGCATTTTATAATATGAGTCCTGATATAACCTTTAGCAGAGGCTCACAGATGGCAACCATGTGAGAAGGCTACTGCGCTTTTGATGCCATCTGCATTGTAATCAGCCCCATAAAAAGTGTCTTATCCTATCAGTGATACACCATCCTCTGATGTCTCATCCATAAAGTCTGATGCTGGGATCGTGCAGATTATTTGCACATGAGCTTTGCATTGCAGAGTCCAATGTTCAGGCTGACCAGTGGTGAAAAGTGGTGCTCCAGTGGTGGGAGCTCTAGTTAAAGAGAAGAAATCAATCCTTACTGGAGCTGTCAGACCCGTGAATCCTTTCACACATTTAACTTTTAACCATTTGAGCAATGAGTCCTTATCAGCTTCCCTGGAATCACCTGTGTGCTCAGGACCAGTTATAGCTGTACCCATCTTCAGGGCTTGGACTCAGGTGGGATAGGAGAAAAGCCCTGCTTTGGCAGAGGTCCTTCCAACATGGTCATATCCTGGCTCACAGGCAAGGTCTGTTCTCGTTAGACTGCATCCCCCACTCTACTGCAGATGTTCTCGTGCTTCCTCTGGTCCTTTTGATGTAGCATCTCGCATCTGGGATAACGCTCTCGTCGTACTCCCTGTTTTCCAAGAAAAGCTTTCAGCATTTCATAAGGGGCTAAAAGATGTATAACCACTAACTTTGCTATTAACAAAACATTTACAACAGGCTTACCAACAAGGACCAGATTTCTCGTCGGTGATTAACCCCGTTGGGCTCAGCTGAACACAACAGTCAAACTTTTCTTACTTTTCTCAACACTTCTCCTGTTTGTATATAACTGACCTTTCCCCTCTTTCATTCCTGTTCCTGTTCCTGCTCTGTTCTTCAAATACCATTACAATGATGTTTAATGTGAGTTAAACGCTATAGAAATGCTACTCCGGTCACATTTGTCAACTCTGTTATTCTAAGGCATTGCTCCATAGTCTTCTAACACCCTGATACAATGGATATTTTCCCAGGTTGGGGAAAATAGAGAGGTAGAGTAGAGGCATGTTTTTCCCAAGGTTATGCAAGAATAGGCACAATATTTGTTAATTGTCCCTCATATCCCCGTACATGTTTACTGCTCTGCTACAGTGAATAGGTTATTGCTGGCTTGTCTGTAGTCATCACCCGCACTTCGATATAGAAATTGCAGTAGATGATGTTTTTCCTTTGGACCTCTTTATAACTCTGCTTTCATCTGCCTCATGATTTTTCTCTGCCTATTGAAATTTCAGGCATTCGGGGCAGGGTGCTGGTAGCCCAGATGTTGTTTTCATGACAATGGTGTCTTTATCATCAGGATTTCATAATTAGGCAATTTTTTTTTTTTTTACAATAGTCATTTCAAGATTTTTGTGTAATAAGCAGTTAGATATTATAATCTGCTAGAAATGCATTTTGTGTAAGTATGGATTAGAATAGATTTTAATTTTACAATTTCTGAGATCTAAATTAGACATTGTAGTAAAGAAAACTGACTTTTTATGTCGATTAGAACATTTACTTTTGTGTTGTGCTTATGGCAGCTAGAGTGAAATACTCCCACGTATTTTTAATCTTAGGTTAAGTTAAAACTGCTGGGAAAAGAGATGGTGGGAGAATGGTTTGTGATGGTGCAAGAAAATGTATCTAGCATTTTTAAGACACTGCAGTGCCCTCTCCCCTCCTGCTCTGCAACAGGGAAGCCAAAGTGTCAACAGAAATAAAATCTTAGCCAGTTCGAGCCAGCTGGAAGGTGGAATAACTTCAAGGCAGTTTGTTCGGTTTATTTCAACTGCTTCTTTTTATTTGACCAAAAGTCATTTCATTTCCACCTCTTCCTGTTTTGTGTGTGCATGTTTCAGTGTAAGCAATCACCTGCGAAAACGGGCATAGTCCAGTACAGAACCATTTCCCATCATTTCCCTAAGAAGCTCCCTCTGTTTTCTCTCACTCTGTCTTACTACTCTTCCCTGTTTTCCCTGCTGGGAAAGATGTATGTTCAGTAAAACATGATGTAAAAAAGATGTCCCTGTTCAGTACAATATTAATCCCTTAAAACGTTAAGCCTGAATTCAGTCTTTCAGTTTATGTTTTGCTTCTTCATGGCTGCTATTAATTAAACACTGATTTCTAAGGGTGTTCATAGAGGCAGATATGGTTTCAAACAACACTGGATGAGTATTATTTTCTGTTTCTGTGCTACTTTTATTTCTATTAGAAAACTGCCTGAAAACTTTACTCCTAGTCCACCTCCATTTGTGTTTTGATGGGAAAACTCCAGCTGACTTTGAGCAAACAAAACGCTTTGACGATGTAGACGGTGTTTTGCTGCACCGAGGCCCCATTGAGCGCTCTCTGGTCCTGCAATGCCGTGGCTGTGCTGGGACACCCTGGCACTCATGGAAGTCTTGTGACTTTGTCTTGTGATGATGTCTTTTTGCCAGGCTTCTGCATAGTGTTCCACTCGTGTCTTCTATCATGCTCTGCAAGGGCTATTCGACAGCTCTCCATTAGCTCAAGTGAAATGTAGGCTACCAAAACGCTCAGCAAAGTCTTCTTGCTCCTTTCTGCTTTAGCATTGATCCAGCGATTCAGCTCTCCTCCTCTGCTCTGTCAGGAGAGCACCGGTAGTATAAATGGCTTTTTTTTTTTTTTTCGGCCCCTGGAAGTCCCAGGAATACAATGTGAAAATAGGTGATCCACCATGCTGTGAGACAGACACTAACTTTGCGGCTAGTTTTTGTTGCCCTACCCACCTGGGGACAGCGTGTTAAACGTGGACTGTCTCCAGATGATGAGTGCCACAGGTTACTGCTTGTCTTGCCTGCAGGCTACCGACATTGTATCCAGGTGCATTTCAACCAGTGATGCCACTTTTGTCATTAGAACAATGAAAAGAACCATGAATAAGATGCAGGAGAAAATTCCCAGCACCCCAGGAGCTGCCCTGAAGAAAAGGGATACTGCATATCCTTCAGAATACATCTTTTTCTGCCATATTTAGCAGTTCCCCAAGATCATTCTTTAACCTGAACAGGGTGACACAGTGTACAAGCATGGCATCTGCTTGACTGCTTCTTGGATTGAGGAGAAGCCTGAGATGGGGGAGCAATCTGGGGGAGCAAAGAGGGGAAGAGGAAGGCTTATACCATCCCAGAGCTGGTGGGTGTTGATGGCTGTTGCTGTTGTCCTGTTGAAGGGAGAACAGGCATGGAGAGCTATTGCAAGAGACCAGCTTTTGCTGGTCACAGAGGTCCTCAAGACTTCCCTGCCTTTAAAAACTGAGCTTTGAGGTCCCTGAATAGCACATCAGGTCAGGATGAGGGAGTTGGAGTGAAAATAGTTAAAGCATCACTCTGGAGGTAAAACAGGTCTCCTTCATGAAGTCTTCCCTTGGACAGTTTCTGATGCTGATGGTGGCACTGGTAGACAAAATTTGGAGTTTCTCTATGTGTCAGCATGGTGGACTCCCAGGTCCAAACTCTGCCCCATGGAGTGTGCATGTTCAGACGGTGGCTTTCAATGTCTCAAGGTTAGAAACCGCTTTCTCTATTCCTGTCTAACCTAAAACGATTTTTGTGGCCAGAATGAAGTAAATGATGACCACATCCCGTCTATCTCTTCCCAGCCAGACCCACTACTTGCCTCTAAGAAGTTAAGTAAGAGGTGACGTCGCAGTCTGAGCTAGGGGTGGCTTTCATGCTACGTGGTGCTCAAAAAGTAGGTTACTGGGTCAGGAACAGCAAGTTCTGACTGTTTGCCAGCTCCAGCTTTTTTTTTTCCCCCACAATGTTTATACTGCTGTGACCTGCCATGCTAAAATGAGTCTAAAATGAATACAAGCAGCACTTTAAAACAGCAAGATGTGTTTGATTGAACTCATCCTTCTGTACTCACATCAGATTATCAGTTTGCAGGATGCTTGCTTTATGGTGGCTTCCTTTTTTGAAACAAAAAGTAGAGCTAATTGGAATCCAGTCGCAAGGAGAAAGACTGTCCTTCTTTTTAAAATGGTTAGCTAAAAGTCAAAAAACTTTCTAAACTCACTGGAGAGAGCAGAGATGGGGACACTCACTCAGAATTCAGTACTAGGAGAATTTGCTCCCAGATCCAGTGTTATGTTAGAGAAGATCCCTTGGGACATCTGCAAAATTTGAATCTAGCTCAGAACAGTGAATTGTGGAATAAAGGTGTTTCGATTCAGGCTCTGATCTGTTTGAAACTCTCCCCAGTTGCTTGCACTGCTTTGTCCAAAGCTGGTTCCTCCCCCTGCAGGTGTTCTGTCCTTTTAAGCCTCCGCAAAGCTAGAGCCTAGGTTGGTGCTGCCGGGCATGTGGATGGATGGCAGCTGCCGACAGGATCAGATCCCCGAAGGAGAGCAAGGTGCCAGGCTGAGAGTGGGAAACCCGACAGGGAATACAGGGAAAGCAACCGCAGCCGCCTTCCCAACAGGAGCACGGGGGGAGGAGGATTGCGATTGGACTGGATGATCTTAAAGGTCTTATACAACCTGAATGATTCTGTGATGGCAGAGTCAAAGCTAACTCATGCTGCATGTGGACTTCTACCTGCCCTGATCGCTGTGCCCCACGGTCCCTCCTGTGCTGGGTAACAGCAGCCTGGGAGCAAACTGCTTGTCCCGGAGCTGCCGTGGGCTCCATTGTGCCACGAGGGAAGCACAAAGGTAGCAGCAGTGGCGGCTTCATCCACGGGGCTGGCACGAGCCCCTTCTGGGCCCGATTGCTCCAGAGGTCACATCCCTAACCCACTAACACCAGCAGCACACTGCTGGACTGCCCCAGCCTCCCAGCTGGGTGTCATACCCAAAGGGAAATCCCTTTGCTGTTGGAGGCAAGCTTTCCTCTTGATCAGTGCCTTAGCGCCCAGATCTCTTCCAGACTGATCCTGCAGCCCTCCTTGCTCTGGTTAAGTGCAAAGACCGAGGTACTCAAAGGATGGGTGGCCTGGCTTCAAATATTTGAGTAATCTCACCAATAAAAATATTACTTGAAGCAAAGCCTCAGAATATATTCAGTGGCTCGCTGCCAAACCTGAGTTAAGAGGAAACTATGTGGGCCATTCAGCCAGTGATTCATCGAGCTTGCAGTGCTTCCAAAAACTCATCTACAAGAAATTAAAAAAAAAAAAGAGAGAAAGAAAAGGCAAGGAGGATTTGAAGAAAGAGCGCACCTCACAAAATCTCTCCCTTAAAGCACAGAGAGCTTTCTGCTTGCCAGACCAGATGTAGCAGGACAGAGAAAGAACAGCACCGCTTAGTGCTGCTGGCCAAGATAGAATGGCATCTCATCACAACACATCAGCAGCGCACCCAGAAAATCCTTCACGCAGCCTGCAAAGGCCACGCTCAGCACTATGGTTTTCACATGCCTCTTCATGTTTCTCGCCTGTAACTTGAAAATATCTGACTTTATTCAACTGGAGGAAAAATATGTTCCCCAAAGAAGGGCGAGCTGGGTAATGCAGCTCATAAACCCACAAGTCTCCATGTTTCCACATCGGGATCAACTCAGTTTCTTACCGTTTAATGAAGTGCGAGTCAAACTGCAGCATCTCTTAGAAGGCATGTTATTTACGAGAGACTATCAGCCTCTCGGAGCTGCAAAGGCTCCCCACCGGTGACGGCTCAGCAGGGCCTCGGTTATCACCGCTGACTTACAGTTCTTTCTCTGCTGGCAGTCAGTTCAGCCACTACCAGAGATACATGTTAAGCCTCACCCTGAAGACCCCAGTCCTGTGAGGTGCTGAGTGTTTGGTGAGGGACACAGCGTTACAAGAGGCAGCGAGGAGGTAAATGGCTCAGCCCCTGCATGCCCCCTTCTTTCTTAGAGGGATGGATCAGATACTTATCTGATGGAAATAGACACAGCTCCATCACCTTCGGAGGAGCTACGCTGGTGTACAGTGGATCAGAATCTGGCCAAGAGTCTATTTAGACACAAAAGCTCTAAATCTTTAAGGAGAGGCGTGCCTTTAAATGCAAAATATCGAGCAGTATTTCTTGCTGGCCTTGTTTCTTCGGGGCTGTATTGATGATAGCTTGGCCTGGAGGTTGACCGGTATGAAAATCCATGCTTTTCTCTCGGGCACCAAGTCATCGGTGAGTTTGGCATCATGGCGCAGCTCGGTTCTGCCTTCCCTTCCCGTGTCAGGGTTAGCAAAGGACGCGATGGTCTGTTGGTTGGAGAGCACTGCCGCATCACACGTGCTCACTTCTGCTTCGGCTCTTGCACCACTTTGTTGTCTGATCCTACGCAAAGCCTGTAGCTGTACTTGACCTTGATTTCTCTCTCTGCGAAGCGATGACGACAGCGCTATCTGAGTGCTTTTACCTAGACTTTTTTTGGGGGGTGAAAAGCTACATAAAAGAGCAGCAATCTGTGTCTGTTCTTCGTCCCTGCTGCACAAATAGCTCTGCAACCCAGCTTTGTCACTTCAACAGCTGTAGCATGAAAGTAAAAATGTCAAAGCCTGATGTAAGGGCTCTGCTTTGGAGCTCGCAGACTATTATTATGGCAAAGGAATGCCCTAATAATGCTCTGCTTCCAGTCAAAGAAGATACATCTACTCCCCGTGTATGGGATTCTGACCTATGAATCTAGTTACACTTAATAAGATGTAACAGTTGCTCAGGGGACTGATAATAGGATATAGCGTCCTTTATCTCTGTGTCACGAGTTGAAACCCAGACCGGGCCATTAGCAATTAAAACGTTTTACCATCTGATGTCTGTCCAGTGGCCTGTGCAAAACGAGGCTCGGCGCAGCAGCCAGTGCATAAACTTTTGGGGTTTCAGGTAGTTGGGCTTTTTTTCTTTTTTTCTTTTTTTCTTTTTTCTTTTTTTCTTTTAAGTGGGGGAAGTGTCTTTTGCAATCCCCTTCCTGCCTTCATTAGCACCATGGCCAGCTGTTTGTAGGCAGGCAAGTGGCCAGGCAGACATGGAGCCGTGGTGTTTTCTTTCCCTGAAGATGGTTTTCCAAATCAAAGCTGAAGTATGTTAGAGCAAGGCCCTCGGGAGAGCCGCCAGCGCTGGCTCTACTCATATTGAGTTTGTTTTGGGACTAAATACACAGTTGTGTTCCCTTGGCTTCTTAATGCAGCAGCTATTTAGGAATGTAAAAATAATGGCTTGTAAAGAGTGATGCATGGATCTCCTCTTTTTCTGTCTCTCGCATGAAAAACACGCCAAATATTTATTTTCAAGAGTTATTTGAAAAATAGGAGAGAATGAAGAAAACCTTTACTTACTGCTGCAATTTCATTCAGATGCAGACATGTTTGTATTCCATTAATTATGGTTATGGTTGTATCTTTCTCATTGATTTATGCCTGGTAAGACTTTTTTTTTTCCATCTGAAAACCACCCGATGAGTGTGAAAGGCTCCACAGTTACCATCCACCCCGATGAGGGCTGTGTGAAAGGATATATTTCTTTTTCTGTCATCAAAACAAGGCCACGGTACTGTTCACACACAGATGTTCGGATCTGAGAGAGTTTTATAGCAGCGAAGACCATTGTTATCAATGGCTGGTCAAGCACAGAATTCAAATTCCCTGTGAGCTGGACCCAGGTCTGTGACGTGCAGCTGTTGTTTGAGCGATCCCACTCTGAGCGATGGGAACCAGGGCTTCTCAGGGACTGGACAGCTCCATCTTGGTAGTCACATGCCACCAAGTGAATCTTACTGGTTCCTCTGCCCCCTACCTCCACCCTGCTGGGCACATCAAGGAGGATTCATGGCTGCCCTTCCTTGTAGGACTGAGAGTCCGGCACTGACCTTCGCAGACCATAGCCATCCAGGAGCCACCCTCCTGCTGTGGTCCTCATCCAGCTCTGGCAGAAGGTCCCATCTCCCATGTCAGCAGGCTCTTGTGAAACATCACCAGTTTTGGAGGAAAATGGAAAGAGGGGAAGGAGAGCACACAACTGAACCCCAGTTGCCTGGAACATGTTAGCAAAAACTGCCACTTTCAAGCAGCTCTTGAGCAATGTCTTCCCTGCTGGAGATCTCAGTCCTGGGAGATTCCCTCCAACAAGAAATACTGCAGGGCACGACACTGCTCCTCTTTCCTCTGTTTTAAATCCCCATCATAGGTCCTAAGGAAAACTTGCCAAGAGGCATGGCAGAACAACAGGCTGGGAATCTCCCACTTCCCTTTTCTCAGTATCTTTGGGAGCTTTGAAATCTTTCACTGGAGTTTACATCATCCCTTGGACGACTAACAGCATATCCATCAGCGCAGCCTTTATCTAGTGAGAAGGAAATGCAAAGCAAAATCAGTGAGCCAGATCATTGACTGATGCGTGTCACTGTTGGTCTGCTCATTGGTGGTTCACACCAATTAAAAGCACGGCACAGCAGTCCCTGCAACGCTCCAATAAGCTACACAATTACTTAGATGTTACCGTTTTGTCACCTCAGGATCTAAAATTTTGAACCAGAACATTTGGCTTCATGAGAGCCAGGCTGGATGTGAGCTGGGGATTTCTCCCTCTCCTGGGCATATATAATACATAGTGATGTTCCAAAAACTGGCAAACATTTTCCTTCTGTGTTTATAAGGAGGAGCCCTGTGACAATAAGGGAAAGCAATAGGTAATGAAACCTCCCTACGTTTGCAGAAGGCAGTTTCTAACAAATTCCTTTGGGTCATCTCTTTATGCCAGCACTGTCCTGACGTACCTGCCCTGAGCTCCCAAATTCAGGGAGAAAGATGAGCTCACGTGCAGCACAGTGACTGCTGGATCTACATGGGCTGTTCTCACATGAACAAACATTGTCCTACTTTAGAATCCCAGGAGGAATCATGGAGTCAGTCAGCATCTTTTGCAGGAATCAATCTCGGGTCCAGCCTTGCTTAGTAGCTCAAAGCTGGCCACATCAAATCTGTGCTGCTTCCATGCCAAGCACTTTAATTATCTCTGGACTGCACCTCCTCACTGGTCCTGTTCCACCTCTGCCATCTGCTCCCCAGGACTCTGCATGTGAAGTAAAGTCTTTCAAGAAACCAAGTTGACTCTGATCCAGAGATCCCAAACATCATCTCTGTTGCCTCCATCATGATGGTGTGGCTAATCCCAAACCCAGACCGACTGCCTGCAGGTACCTGAGATGATGCGGCTGAGCGATGCTCCTGGAGACAGTAATGGTGCCGGTGGCTCTCACTGCTCAGAGCCCAGAGGTGTCAGGGTGTCACTACATCTCTTTCCTCTCTGGTGTTTGAAGTGAGAGTCAGCTGACGCCTGGAATAGCTGTCCATGGCGTGGGAGGTGGTTTGCAAAGTATGCATCAGAATAAAATTAATATACCTGCGGGGAAAATTCCTCCCTGAATATTTTTGTTTCCTATTTCGGAACGTGCCAAAGGAGAAGAGTTTGTGAATCTCCACTTTGAATGAACTGGAGAATTGAACTTTCTTTCTGTCTGGTTTCACTATCCACCCATCCGTACAGACACTTCTAAGACTGCTCTTGTGTTTTTCCGTATTTGTGTTTGATAAGTCTGAGCTGATGATGGGCAGAGATGCTGTAAAGATAAGCACCTGTACTACATGTAGAAGGATCACAAGCATCCTCTTGGATGACCTGAATAAAATGGTCAGTTCTTTTTAAAGATGAAAGAGGACTGTGACACAGATCAAATCATCAGATCCTCATCAGCCCTTGGCCTGCTCACCCCCCCGCAGCTCTCCACATGCTCGGCAGCAGTACTCCAGATGAATCAAGTGGACAAAGCCAAGCCTGAACATTAGCCACGTCCTCTTAATTGCACCAAAATGTGGTTTTTTTGTTGTTCTTATGAATAGGAAATGATCAAGGCAAATGAACTCTAGATTAGGCTTTTTTGGCCACCACGGGGAGTGATTAACCTTTTAAATACCAGACTCGTAGAAAAGTCTATCTCCATGCCTGTAGCTTATGGCTATTTAATTGTTCCCCACGAAGCACCAAGTTAGAAAGGTTAGTTGCAAATTGGGCAAATCAGCCATTCTCAGTGAGTGTTTGGACATGGTTGGGGCATTTAGTCATCTCGACCCCAGATTGGCCAAAGCCCGTAGTGACGATGCGGTGAACCCCATGCTCTCTGCAGATGAGTGAGCACAGTGAACCCTGAACAAGCTCTTCCCTAGACCGCGTGGTGATGAAAACCAGTTTTATTTATATTTCATCTGATACTATAGAAATCTTTCTCTTTTCTACTCCTGTCTCTCACCTCTTTCAGTTTTGTTTTACACGATAACAAGGTTGGCATTGCAGGGGAGATGTTCAGGGGAGGCTGCGCGCTGTGGAGGGGCTGCAGCCTTGGATGCTGCATGCAGGCACTCTGCTTTCGGAGCCGCAGCCGAGCTGATGTGCAGCAGCTCAGGGCTGCTGGAGCTGTGCTTTCCTGGGCTGAGGGGCTCTGACCACTTGTGGGATTTGTTGGTTAAGGAAGGGCTGTTAATTCCGGTCTGTGGCTGGATCCCGATAGGATCCGCCCAGGCGTGGTGCCTGCCTGGAGTGCCCCCTGCGATTTCAGTGGGAGAGCTGCTCTCCCACACCTTCTGTCCCGGGCTGGTGGCTCGTGCCTTCCGTTTGCTATGTCACTGCTGCCTTTTACCCTAGACTTGGCTGGGCTTTGCCTGGTGATGTGTGGTTGGCTTCCACGCGGATTTTTCATGGTGTTCCAGGTCCCCCTCAGCTGAAAGGCTCTGTTCCAGTCTTAGAGGAAATTATTTCATTCATCTTTTGTGGCTTGGGGTTTTCCTTAGGCGGGACACTTGCTGCTGCCCCTCCAACACAAGCAGCCAAGGGTTACTTAACTACCCACATCTCTCTGAAAATAGAAATTCATGGCTCCAAAGTACTTAGAAACATTTTTATTAGTGTATACAGTGAGCTTTCTCCCAGCTATCCCAGTCTATTAATAACAGCTCCAAAGCCTTTGGTTTGCCTAAGCGTTTAGGAAAATTCACTTTTCCCGGACAGGGGCTGTCGGTATTTCTGTACTCTGAGATCAGAGCTGCCATCCTGCTCACATGCTTGGTGATGGAGGTGGGGGGGTGGCTCACGCACCCATTTCTTTCTTTCCTGTGGCCTGCTCTTCCCTAAAGAGCACAAAAGCATGGAGTGGGCCACGTCTTTTACTTACAGTTCGTGCCCTTTTACTAAGAACTGACCACAGAGAGGGATCGGGGAAGAATCAGAAAATTTGGATATATGTTAAAGGATAGGAAATGGCAGGGAGAGGGGAAAAATAGCAGAGAGGAAAGCACAGAAAGGAGGTGCCTTTTTGTTGTGAAGGGATTAGCTGAGAGTCAGCTTTCAGAAGCTTTTAAAACAAGGCATTCTCCTGGAAAATATGGATCCTGATCGATTACAAAACCCTCAGGGATTTTTGAGGTCAGAGCTCCCGTGGTTCGGGGACAAACAAGACTGAGCAGCGGTGCCATTTGCAAACGGTTGTGTTACTTTTCAGTGAGAAGTGCAACCAAAAGTTCTCACGGAGTTTTGTTTTAGGTTTCAAGTGAAAACGTTCTCTCGTTTTTTCTACATGTGCCCCACAAAAAACTAAAGACAGGTTCTGTGAGTCTCGATAACAGGGTTTGCACTGGATGATTAACATAGATAACCATGCGTAGGTGGTACAGAGAGGACCGGATCCGCAGCAGGGGTGATTCGCACGGACCCGTCAGCTCCACGCTGGTGAGGGGCTGTCCTCAGCATCCTCCTGCCCCGCAGTGTGATGTGTTACCTGTGCATTATTTGTCCCTTTTATCTCTCCAGCAGGCTCAGACCCTGAGCAGGGCAAGTTTTTCCTCTCCCTGCGGTTTCCCTGACCCTTTCTTCTTCATCCTTCACAACGTTTGCAGTAACCCAGCCCTGCAGGGTCTGCAGCCTGCGAGGTGCATCTCTTCAGTGCAGAGTGATGCTCCTTTCCTTTCTGGCCTTCCTTAATTCTCTGCTCGCAGCTGGAAAGGTTTAGTTGACACACGGGTTGATTCCCGAGGAACTGTGGAAGAGCTGCCCTATCCACTCGTCTCAAGGTGAGCTCAGCCCCTGCTCTGGCGCTGCAGTCCTGGTGCTTATTTGCATTTTTCTATACATGGCTCTTTCCACTTCCACACATTAATCTTTGTTAAGACTCTGCCCCACGCTGAACAGACAGGAGGCACAGATGGCTTGATGCGGGTTTTTTTTTTTTACTCTTTAATTTCTACAGTTCGTTGAACAGAAGCAATGTTTAAGTTACATAAACCTTAAATACCTTTTATTTTCAATGGAAATTGCACTTGCTTAGCCTAACTCTCCACTAATCACCTTGTGCTCAAGAATATTTCAACTTTATTTTCCCGTGCAGCATTTGGTTGTGCTGAGGAAGGGGCGACATTCCTTCCGTGCTATGGAAATAATCCCAGGCTGGTTGGAAAAGGGAAGATTATTTGGTTCCCGTGGAGTTAATTTTAGGACAGCCTTTGGAAGTCATTTTTCCTTGGCATTTACTTAAACAGGCTACGTGCCACCAGAGATCAACTTCAGGGCCTGCTATGGAGTCTGTGTTTCAGACCTTTAATGTCCAGTCAGTGGAAATATTTTGGGTACCTATGTACTATAGATGAGCACCTATAGTAGGGTGTATAATATCAAGTGTGTGCTTCGAGTGTATCCCTTCTCTTCGTGGCTGAGCAGGGAGGTAAGGGGATGCAGTCCTGGGTAGTGATGATCCTCTTGGGCACAGCAGATGCCCAGGGCAGTGCCATGCTCTGGATCTGGACCAGTGCCCTGGTTAGGTCCCTTTGCAGGCTTCCCTGGGCCATCCCTGCAAGGTGATGGCAGACAAGAGGGGAGGCAGCCTGGCCACTTGTACCTTCTGCTGAGGGGTGGACTGTCTCCCCTATTTCAAACCCAACTCTTGGCTCAGCCACATGCTGCTCATCAGCCAGGGCAGCGTGTTTCAGAGACGGACCTGGTGGTTCCGATTCTGCTAGAATTCCTTGTGAAAAGTTACAGGAGAGTAAAAATTTCCCCACGTGCTTTATTGCTTCCCAGGTTGTAGGTTTTCCCCTGTGCCTGGTGGACTCAGCTGCTGTGGCAGTGAGTTGTTCTTGCCTGGGGTGGGTGTTTGGGACTGCTCTGGATCCTCCTGTAGGATCCCACCTATGGCCCCACTCCCCGCTCACTGAGCTGCCAGCAGTAACTGGGACTGCTCCATTATATTTTAAAAAGCTGGTTAGAGTCCTGATTTATAAAATACAGATCTGTCACACTGACAATGTAGATTTTTAATGTGCTCAAGCTTTAAAATCATGTGTTTTGACTTTTTCCAAGGTTTCCTTTTTGGCAGCTCAATTGCAGTGCTCCCTACTGGGATTTATTTAAGGGGAGGAAAGGACATAATGTACTTACAAGTGTAAATGATGAATGTTTATTCCCCTGAACTGAATAATGGCAAACCCAGAGGGTGAATAAGAGAAGTTCATCGACTATGTACTCTTAACTTTCTTTTCAGCAATTAAAATGGGTTTGTACCTCCGTGTCAGTTCTGCCATATAATAAGACGGGGTAGTCAGGTAGCTTTTATTGTAATAGCAGAGGGAAGGCACTTATCCCCAGCTCTGAAATACAGACTGGGTTAAAGTGGGATTGAAGGTATTTAGTATCAATTGTATTTTCTATTTGTATTCAAAAATGGCCAGCTTCATTATATGGGGCAAATTCAAAATACTTCCGCTGAAGGCACAAAGCCCAAATTTACACCCTTTCCAACACTAAATCCATCTCTCTCCAAAGTGTTCTGGGAAAGCTGATTCAAGCTTCTTGTTTCTAGATGAATTTGCTTACATTCAGAAGAAAATTTTTACATACACAGAGAAAGAGAGAGAGAGAGGGAAGGAGAGTTCCTCTTTCCTACTTCACAGCCTTAAGAGGCTGGGCAAGATGGGGGCTCAGAGCTGGACAGAGCCCACAGTATATGGGATGGGTCAGGACACAGAGAGATGCAGGGACTGGACCCTGGCGTGGTCCAAGATCGCAATGCAGGTCCCAGTGCAGGGTTGATCAGTCCCTCCATGCCATCCATCCCAGCCAGCACAATGTGCTGCCCACTGCTGTCATCTCCAGCTCTGCAAAGAGCTTTCATGAGAAACTGGCTGTGTTTTAGCCACTGCCTGGTCCCCTGACCATCGCAGGGCTGCTGAGGCTCCGTCCCTTCTTCCACTCGTTCTGGAGCTCATCTAGGCTGTTGTGGCACCGTCTCTCTGTCAGCCTGAACTCTGCTTGTACCGTTTCCCTCCTGAGCTTAGAGATCCGTGTTTTGGCACATCTTCTTGAACAGCTTCAACCAAGTGTGAAGGGAGGCACAGTGCTGAGCCGCAGTGCTGCAGTGCCAAGGGATTCCCTGCAGCAGACGTGACCCTGCAGGTTCCCACACGGGTTTGCATCAAGTTCCATCCACCCTTTCATTAAACATTAGGATCTGTCTGCATCTCAGGGACACTGGCTGCATGTAATGTAGTCTTACCTGGGACAGAATGAACTTCTGTCTTCTCTACTGGTTTGTAACTGGTGACTGAGATCTATACTCCTTCTGGCCAGTTTGCAGGAGATTTTTCCTTTTTTTTTTTTTTTTTTTTTTCCCCCCACATAGAGACCAGCTTACAGGCCCCCTTGTTCACTTTTGATTTCAGTACTGAAGGTTTCACATCAGCCCCTGCTTACAAGAATGACAGTTATCATGATCAGGGCCATATTTTCCCTTCTGCCCTGCCACGAACACAGGAAATCCAGCCCCAAGGCATGAAGAAGGGGTGACATTGATTCCTCAAAGTGCCTCCTCCTCCCACTCCCTGACCTGCACCAGCCCCTCTGTGCAAGAGCAGGATGCAGTTTACCAGGTGGAGGGGGCCAGCTAAAGGGACCAGAGCCATCAGACATAGGGGGACCTTCCTTTGAACCTCCCAGCATGAGATTTAACCCTGACCCAGCAGCAATAAGTCCAGTCCTTACAGCTCTCCTGCTTCTGAAAGACAGGGTTGTGGTTATAACTAAAGGTTCCTAGGGGTGGGCTGGGAGCCAATGCTGGTGGAGTTCAGGGGTCCCTCCAAAGGCTGCTCTTGGGGCAGACTGCCCACCATGAGCATGATGCTGCTCATTCAGCCCTCAGCTGGGTTAACCATCACGAATTACAACAGAAAAGGCTTCCACAGCCTTGTTAGGTGCAGTCCCAAGGGTGCTGCTGGTGGCACAGTGACGCTCAGGAGTGGCTTTTCAGCTCCCTTTTACTGCCCTGTGGGATATTTGGGTTGGTTTTTTACCATCAGCAGCTGAGAAAGAGCTGCTGCATCCGGCTTTGCACTTCTTCCATCTTCATGGTTGTGGATAACAGCCACTCCTGTCCCTGTAGAGTTCACTGAGAATTTGATTAACAGATGACATAGTTTGCTGCCAGGCCATCAGAGGGAATGCAAAATGAAGATATTACTGGTGTTCTCATTTGTTGTCTCTATGGCAGTGAAGATAACACCTGGGCTACGCACTGCCACACACTGCTTACTTCTCTTACCTTCCTGCTTTAAGATCTGCCTTCACTGAGAAAAGAAGGGAGGGAGAGAAGACACGAATTGCCCTCCTGCCTGCCCAAACCCAGGCAAAAGGCTTGTCCTCCAGAGAGGAATACTTGGGTGGTTACAAAGGCGCTGCTTCCAGTAGTCTGCATACAATATCTTTTGAAAGTTACTGGACTTAAAAGTCATGAAGAAAAATTCAGTTCTCACTTTGTATTTATAATTTCTGTTAGGTAGACATAGAGAATTGTGGTTAGAAACATACCTTAAACACCGAAAGTCAAAAGAAATGTATGTAACCCAAGAAGGAAAGACCACAGCGCAGCTGGGGATGCGTCTTGCCGTCTTTTCCAGTCACATTTCTAAGTCCCCAGAAAAATATTGGGCTATTCATCAGTCGGATTGCTTCTCCTTTTCTAGAGAGGTGATGCAGGAAAGTAAGATGTTGCTTCCTTTTCCAAATTATAGAAGCAAAAAACGCTGCCTTTGTGCAAGCTGATAGTAAAGTTGTGCAAGCTGCTACTGCCAGCACTGCTTGAAAAGAGACTCCAAGCCTCGGCCGTGTGCACATATTTTAATTACAATTTGGATACACAGCAGGACAAGTGCGATACACATTTCAAAATAAAACGCACCGTCAAAGAACAGCCTCCTGCCCGTTGTAGAGGGGCTGTGAAGATAACAAAGTAAACCCACTCGCAATTGTTCTTTTGCAGCAAGTGCTGGTACATTTTTAAGCTACTCACAAGCCTGTTAAATAACTGGCCATCTTTTAAGCTCAGGCACCCTGGAGTGTAGGAGGCGAATAATTCTCAAGGGGGATTTAACACAGTTATGTAAAATAATCTGAAGCCATCCTGGTTGCTCCAGAAAGATTATACTTAAGTGGGGGTGGTTTTTTAATGTCTGCTATCATCAGGTGATTTTTCTTTGTAACAAAACAAAACAAAAGTCTTGTTCTCATTTGTTTGAGAAGCGGTTTCTGTTCCTCTCGCGAAGAGGAAGGGGGTTCGGACATGCTGCTGAATGTGCTGCTGTGAGTCTGGATATTTACGACACAGAATGTCTTTTGAACAGTGATTTTTAACATCTGATTAATTTTCCATTCTGTTTGAGTAGAGAAGCTGGGCTGGGTACAAAAGGGGCTCGGTACTCAGTACCAGCAGTCACCCTGTGCAAAGGTTTCAAGCAAAATCCCTTGTGATGCTTGTCGGCATTCCTCATCAGGAGGTTGGCAGCTGCTTAGCTTGAAGTTGGGGGACCAGATTTTTCTCCATAGGAGCCTGTGACAAGTAAATTTTAAAGCAACTGTCCGGCATCCTAACGCGTATCTAGGATGCGCACAGAGCATGACCCGTGCAGCCTGCGCGCACTGTGTCCCTGTGCTGGCCGTTGCACAACAGGGTGAGGAGGGGACCTCTGGACCTTCTGGACCTTCTCGTTACCTTCTGGTTTAACGCATTTCTCCCCTCTCCCCGCCCCCCCCCCCACTTGTCTTCTGCTCCTTTGTTCACCCCTGCCCTCCACATGACAAGTTTCCTTATATCCTGCATAAAATAATTTTCACATTACTCTGTCACGGATTAAAGAGAAAAGCCATTGCCATGCCGGCTGGCTGTGGTGGGAGTTTGGCTATTGGTGCCATTGCATTAGCTGCCACCCTTGCTATACTGCAGACCTGGGAAGCAAACCCTCTGCTCATGTTGGGTAAACTCCTAGCAAAGGCAGAGAAGCCACCATGCTGCTGATGGTCTCCACAGCTGCAGGGTTAAACCTCAATGGCAAGTGTGGAGGGAGCATTGTGGAATACATTAACTGGTGCCCATTTTCTTTTTTTTTATAAAGAAGAGAGTGATATTTAGGAGGCCTGAGTATCCGTGGTGCTGCCATTTTTTTATTCCACTATAACTAAAGCAGAACTTCTCACAGATGACTGTGTTTAGGGTCGTTTGGATGCCCTGCAATATGTTCACATATTTTCCACTGCTGAATGAAAAGGAGAAAATGAGTATGAAACTTGTTGTAGGTGTCTGCCTTGCTTGCAGATGGTCTAGATTTCTGCATAACTGCTTCTTTGTTTACATGGGGCTTTCAGGTTTCGCTATTGATTAGAGTGGTCACTTTTCTAATTAAAAGAATTCCTAAGTAAATGTACTGGGTTATTAAAGATAAGAGGCTTTAGTCAGAAAATATGTTACCCTCTCTTGCAAAAGAGGTCACTGTAACTCGAGTAAAAGAGCGTCCTAAAAATCAGAAAACAAGCGAAGGAAACGAGAAAGTAGGAGCCGGGCAAATGCTGCTTATGTAATTACGGCAAAGCAAGTAGGACAGAGGAGAGGCCGGGCAGTTGTGCTCGGCTTTCGCGTGCCCGCTTCTCAAGGCAAAGTACGATTGCACGTGTGATTCGTGTTCCTTCGGTTCCGGTGGCCAATTCCACTCAGCAGAGGCAACATGGTTAAAAAGGGAGCAAATGTTCTTGCCCATCATGAGGTAAGGTGTCTCCCATTGGCATGAACTTTCACAGGGCTTCAGTGTCCAGCTGCTCGTGGTAGGTCAAAGCGGGTTTTGAAGGTGCGCTTCAACCCCTTATTTAAAATATTCCTTCTCAGCTCTTGACACACATCCCCAAAACGTGACAACCATTTCTGTTATGGAAAATGGAATTGGCTGCAACGAGGTTGAAGTGACCTGGCAGCCACCCATGCCTTGCCCAACACGTTCCTTGGCCACAGTGAGAGATGGGCCCTGCCATGCAATCTTCATGGGAGAGTCGGAGCTGGAGTCTTCGAGGGACCCTCTTTCCCTCTGCTGTTTCTAGAAATGAACCTACGTGGTTAGCTGGGAGTAAGCACTGAGCTCTTACACAATTGAAGATGGGTGAGATGAATCCTACCCGGGGAAGATGATTTCCTTAAGGCAATGCCTAATTACCCTCACTGGAAGTTGTTCACACCTCTGGGCATAGGTCTTGTAGGCGGTTCTCAATGTGTGCTGGTAGTTACAGGATTTGCAACATCTTATTTGTGTACTCAGATCCATCACCTGGGGATGTGAAATTCCTGCTTCTGAGTGTCAATAGGCAGGTATGCTGCTGGGCAAACAGAAAGGAGGGTACATCGGCTGTGGGATATACACAGCCAGCCTTGGCACTGGCGGTGTAATTTGTAGCTCTGCTTGGTCTCGGGGCACGTGGAGGCACTGGGTCCCTTGGATACTGAACAAACACAGAATAGAAAAGAAGTCTGGACTCGCAGGAGTGTCGAGCATAAGACAACGTGAGAGGCAGTGGGTGGATCCATCGAGTGATGGGGGGGAATGTGGGACGACCAGGAGGTTTAGACATGGTGGCTCAGAAGGGCCATACTAAGCATTTGTGGTACAGCCTGCTTCTGAAATACGCTCTTTCACAGTTGATGCCAGGATTGCTAACGGAGTTTAATAACCACACACACTTAGAGACCTAATACGTGGAAGAATTGAATGTGTCTTTGGACCTGCTCTCTTCACATTGCTAACTGGTCTCTTTTTGACCCATTCTCCACCTCAGTTTTTCCCATTTTCCTATGCTTTTAGAGAGCTTTTCCTTACATCAGATGACTTTTTCCACTTCCTTGTATAAATTTTACCCTTGTCTCCAGTCCTGAAGTATTTATAGCTCGATGGCACACATAACATAGAGTAATTGGGCATACAGTAATTTCTCTTTGAATACTTTCCATCTCTCTCCTGTGTGCTTTTCCACCCACACGTGTTCCATTGCCTTATCCCGAAGGATGTCTTTATTCCTCTTTTATACTTTTGGTTTCTCTATTGTTTTTTTCATACCTTTCTTCTTGATGGGTTGGGTGTTATTGCACATCACACGGCTTGAAAAAATTTCCCCTTCAGACTCTTTCATTGAACCAAATCCTATTCATCTGACATGCACACCAACTGAAATTCAGTTCTGAGTAAAAGAGCGACCTACCTGCTGCGGGGAACCTATTTTTGAAGAGTTTTTGGGACAAAGGCCTCAGATTTGCCTCCACAGAGGAATTAACTTCACCCACAGAAGAGCCCCACTGGTCACAGCACAGCTGTGACCTCTAGGGTTGTAATTGCACCTAGATATTTTTGTTGGCATTTTCTATCCTATGTTATTTTTCCACCAAAGCATAAAACCTACATTCTATTTTTTCAAAGACTGACATAGTTTTTTCTGATGAAAAGGTAAGAATGATGGTTATTCAAATTGTGCGGTTATTTTCTTCCTGTTTTTATTTAGCCTCGTAAGGTAATACCACAGGAATAGCGACCTGTGGCAAGCACATAGCTTTAACTTCTGTATGGACTAATACAGAGTCATGCTTCAAAGGATGAAGACGGGAAGGTAGGCTCGCAGGACTGAAAGCAATGACTCTGAACAAGGCTTTAAGAGCCACGGTTAAATAGCCACAGTGCTGTAGTTAGGAGGACTGCAATCATGGATGTTAAGTTATATTTCTTATGTGGTTTGGTGCTCATGGCAATGCTGATGCAAGCCTTCCTTTAGTTCCACAAGGTTGATAAGAACCTGCAGAAGACCAAGAGTGACAGAGGGACTGGAAAATGTGCATGGTGGTAAAGGATTCCAAGAGTTCCACCAAGCTGGCTTAACAAAGAAAAGGTTCAGGGCTGACTTGGCTGCAGCTTAGACGGATCTAATATTCCCAGGAAGGAACTCTTATTAGTAGGGAGTTCTCCTATTCAGCAGATAAAGATGTGAGAGTCAGTGGCTAGAAGGTGAAGTTAGGAGAATTCCCAGGTCAATTCAATCTGCACAGATCATTGTGGTTGATCAAGGAGCAGAACCAATCCTCACATGCAGGGAGGGCAGTTCCAACCCCAGACAGACTAACTTTCTAAAATGCCAGTGGCTACTTTGAAGATTGCTCCCAGGCACAGACTCTGGCAGCACCACCTCGTGTACCTCCATGTAGACAGCACAGAGTGTCCAGCGGTCACATGCCACGCTAACTGGTGGCGTGTCACTGGTCTAACAGTCTGTGTGCGTGAGCACTGGTTCAGGCAGGAGTTAATCCAGACATCGTACATGCTGCATTAATGCCCAGAGCCCTGATGAGACGGCCGAGATAGATAGGTTTGGGTTATGGGAGCAGTATTGGCCTTTATAAATGCTGCAAAGAAATATAACACTGTTTGGCCTGATTCTTTCAAAGATAAAGAGTGCCAGGAATGAGTTGAAATTTACTTAGCATTTCTGAAAATCAAGCCATAACCAACTAACCCCTGCAAGGCGGCGCGCCTATTTATTTGTTCCACTTCATTTCAGAGAAGAAAGGAGAAACTTTAGACTTCTCAAAACTTTGCAGCAAGATTGTGGCATGATCAAAACGTGGAACATCCTGAATAATCTCCTCATCACTACTTCTTCCTCCTTTCTAATTAACTTTTACTATCACCAATGCAACCTATTATATAACATAGACCATATAAGCTACCGGAACAAACCCCAGGAATACACCCGACTGCATTCCCGCTCAGAGCTGCGATAAGCCAGCCAGGAGCACATCCTGCCTTTAATTATACTGAAGAGGTCTTGTTGACTTGGTGTCCTACATCAGTATTAGGAAGCTTGAGCATTGGATTGCTATAAATCAAGAGCTTTGCTGCTCTCACAACAAGCCCAGTGGGAGCCTGACTTTCTCAAAGAGCTTAATTAAAGAGCGCTTATTGTCAGCTCACCCCTGTAGCCCATTAGAGCTCCACGGAGATTTCTGTTCTCCAACATCATTGTGAAAAGTGGGACAGCCCTTGCTTCTTAGGGAGCTCTGTGTTCATAATCACTTCCTCACATGTCCTGGTGATCTTATAGTCATGTTGCAATTAGCTGGTGATAGGTGTGAACAGGACATATCTGAATAACTGTTTATGGAGATCCTATTGGCTAGACAGTTATTCAACACAGTCATAATTTTCCTCAGAGCAAGTACTTTCTCTAGCTGTATCTCAGTGTGCTTGGAAATGCAAGATTAATGTGTGATATTTCAAAAAAATGCCGATTTTCTTTCCCCAGAGTCACATAAATCCCTGCCCTCTGATGAATGCAGCCCCTTGTGATTTACAGAGAGTGAGAGGATCCCAGGTTCCCATGTCACAGAGGTCTTTCGAAAGGTCACTCCCTTTTGGCTTCAAATCCATGTCATGGTGCAGTTCACTGCGGCGTAGTTAAATGAATTATCCAGACTATAAACTCTGCTGGTTGGCAGAACCAGATTAAGTTTTCTGTGTGCATCGGGCTGGCGTACTTGGGCCCCCATTGGACTCACCCATCTTGAACGAGGATTTCCGTGCACTTTCATACTGATAAACAGCAGCCATTGGACATCAGTTAGAGAAATGGGTGGGAAGGGAGCGGTGATGCTCTAGGATCGTGCCTGTGCCGCCCATTTGTGGTATCGTCACTCACAGATTTGGAACAGAGAGGGTGGTGGTGTCATTTGGGTTTGCCTTGCACCGCTCATGGCGCAAGGCCACTTGCAGAGCAGTTGCCAGGCTTGTTCGCCCCGCTCCCTGAGCCATCACGCACAGCCATTACCCACGCAGGTCCGTGGAGTGCTGAGAGGGAGTTTTTAGATTTGATTCAGGACACTTCTCCACATTGCACGGGCACAAATGGCCACCTCCCTTTACGCTGGGCTTGGGCAGTGTTGCAGCAGGGACAGGTTCCACTGATCTCCTAGAGGATTGCACAACTTCTGGCTCTGCTGGCTAACCCACATCTCAAAGGAGCTGAGAGGGCTCATTGGTTCAGGTTTGTCCATTACTAAGGATTATTTCCCAATGCATGTATGGAGCCGTCCTGCCTCCAAATTCCAATCCAGAGAAGTCAGAGATGTTTAGAGGCTTTGAAAGAAATTTTGGACAGCAAAAATAAGAGGAAATCTCACGGATATAGAAATTGTCCTTATTTTGTATGTCCTTCTTACAACTTCCTCATTCTTCATGATTGCAGCCGTGAATCAACCTAGTATAAATTTTAATTAAACTCTGGCCAACTAAATGTGCCAAGAAGATTAAGGAGCAAAATGTAGGCTGTCACCCTGCCAGCGGCCATTCCCAGTGCAAAACTGACTTTAACAGAGCCATCTGATAGACAGGAAGCTCTTGGCAATGACACCATGAGAAAAAGTCTCCTCTGACTTGTGCTCTTCACTATTGCAGCGGTGTTTATGAACGTCCTATGGGTACTTGTGCCCTTTACTGTATGGTAAGCAATCCATAGATTGCTTTAACCATATGCATTGTCATTGTCCTCCTGCTGTCCGCTTTCCCACCCAGGAAGAAAGTGTTTGCAGGATCCTCATGGAGGAGAGGAGTTGATCCTAGAGACAAAGTGGTCCTGGAAGGGAAGTTCTGCTTGTCAGCAAGTTATATATTGTAATATGTAAAGCTGGCCGTCACTTGCTTACACCTCATGGCTCACGTGGTGATTTGTTCAGAGTTCCCCACCCTGATATTTCACTCTGATGTCTTTTGAGCTGATACGGATCTGTACAAACACAAATTATTCGACTGCCTTCTGGCACAGGTGAAGAACCATGCAAACCCCACTAGGCCCACACCCGGTCACTGGATGAAAACTCTCCTCCGGCTGCAGCCCTGAGCAGCAGGCAGGCCAGAGGGAGCAGCGGGGATGCAGAGCGCGCTGTGCACCATGCCTTAAATGCCTGCAAAAGCCGGTGGCTTTCTGACGTGAAGCAAACTGGTTGCTTCCCTGCCATTCTGCGTACAGCAGACACTGAGCCACGGTCCGTGACAGCTTTAGGTGACAGCTGCCGCATGCTGGGTTTGGGAACCAGCTCAGGGGATGGAGCAAGGGAAGTGCCACCCCTGGCCGAGGACACCTGCCTGTGGCAGAGGCAGTGCCTGAGCAGGGCAGCTCAGGGAGGCAGGAGTTCCCCACCCAGCACAATCATTTTCCTTCCCCAGTGGAGCTGGGGAGCAGGCTGGACTCATCAGGCTCATGGAGGTGGAGATCCCCAGAGACCTGGCAACGGGAAAGAAAACGTGGCTCCAGTCCTCTTGGCATGAAAGTGATCTGGTTTGCAGCGGAGGTAGGCTCCCAGTTTTGGAGAAGGGATGGTGAGCAGCAGCAGTTCCTGAGCTGGCTCTGAAGTATCCCCTGGGACAGTGCGCAGTGACTGAAGGGAGCAGCTTTTGAGCAACTCATTACATGAGTGATGAAAATATAATTGCCAGCTCATTTGGATGTAACAGTGCATTTAGAGAAACAGCACGCCAAACCAAACCAGCCCATTTTATCAGACCAAACCTCACCCTACTCCTCTGTTACCAGAGGAAAGGATGTTCCCCTGACCCAGCTGAGGTTTTAGATGGCCAGTTGTAATGGTTCAAACGATGCTGCTTCTCTACCAACACCTACAGTTGTGGTTTGCCATAGCGCTGCCTCCCAAGGAAGGGAGCTGAGACCCCGGGCAGGGTAACACACCCAAGTGATTGCCATGGGGAACCATTATCATTTTTCTTCCCGTGTCTTTATCTGAAACTGCACTTTGTTGGTGATGAAAATGCATTTAATTAGCAGCATTACCGGTTGGGTGTGGAACATAGCGAAGCATGTGAGCAAAGTGAAGAGCAAAGTAAGGCACGCTTAGAGTTTCTGCAAGGCTGACCCAAACCAGTACAGATCAAAATCCTATTCCAAGCTCTTCCAAGCCTGGAATGCAAAGGTAGCCTTCTTGTATTTGCTGTAAGAGCTGAGGTAGCGGAGGCTGCATCTTCCTTTATTTTTGAGCCTTTATTGCAAGTGGACGACTGTATCCCACAGAGGAGGTGATCAGAGGTGAGGTAGGCTGGAGCTGTGTGCTTGATTGCCCTCCTGACCGATATATTTTGTGAATGTTATTGTTGAGTGTGGCTGTGCCACATCTGGAGTTAGTATCAATAGAAGAAAAGCCTACTTGTGCTGCTGGGTTATATAAACTGGGAAGAGCTTGAAGCACATTGGGCAGCAGCACTGCCGTTATCTTTTCAGCTTTGTGCTTGTGGGAAGTGGAGGTTTAAGACTGCACTCACATCAAAGGGCTGCAAGTGTGTATTGAGGATACCGGGTTGAACTTCAGACCGAAGAACATTTAAGTTACTGAATTTCTACCTGATAAGAAACTAATAAAATAAATGAACGTAACTATGCATTGACTGCAAAGTCTGACCTGTTTGAACAAAAAGTAGTACTGGTTTTTAGCCACCTGCAACTGGCATATGACAGCAATATTAACAATTTATAATACTACTAGTAGTAATAATAATGAAAATATCCTTGATAAGTTTCATAGGCCTGCTAGATTTTACCACAATTCACCCTAAAGACTTTTTGCTGTCCTGCATCTATGGGAGAAGAGATCGTGGGGTTGCTAATAATTCTAGACTAGAGACAGAAGGTCTTATTTCCAGTGAACTCCAAAAGAATAAATTTATTGAAGAAAATGATGACTTAGAAATAGTAACTCCCATCTTCACAATGCTTTATCAGTGTTAATAAGGGCTTCCCGATAAAACAATAGTTAAATAGCTGTTAAAATATGAATGTTAATGGTGTGTTGAATTCTGAATACTTTTGCAACGGAAGTCTGCGTTCAGTGTTAGAGTTACATTGTGGAGGTATTTTCTACATACCAATTTCAGGAGTGGGTCTATTAGTTTTGTTCTGGAGTGGACCAAATAACTGGAAAATGCATGCTTTGTTCTGAATATACAATATTTACTGTGCTCTAGTATCCTCTTGGCACTGTTCATCTGATGAACTTGCAGGATATTGATTAATTTTGGCAGTGCCTGGAACATGTTCCTGCAGTAGCAATGAACTACATACTGGGCAAACTCATGGTGCTGTAGCAACATCTACGAGTCCGTTCTTTCCAGGTAATAGTAGTGTGGTACGTGGGAAATGATGTAAGAGATTGATGGGCATGCCCCAACGTGCTGGCAACGCTGAAGGCCATGTGCTGTGCCCAGTGTGCCTGCTGGCATGAACCTCAGGGGTGGCTCCCCTCTCTCCTTAGGGTGAGTCTTCTAAAATCTCCAGAGCTCCTTCTGTTGCATGCAATGTTCCATGCACTTGTGTAGTTCCCTCAAGCGAAACAATCAGCCCTCTGTGGTTGTGTGTATCACCTTTCACTACAAATTGGCAGATTTCCACCTGATAAACTGACTGAATGAGTTTCAAACTCCTGGGTTTTACCTGTTCCTTTTCCCCAAAAAGATTGAAAACTGAAAGCTCTGCTCCATTTACTGTCTGTCGAATCCAAAATGAGGATCTAAGAGCCTGAGTATACTTAATGTCATGGTACTTCTCATCAATGCACACCCAAAGCTACTCCTCCATCCCCACTTTAACCAGATTATCTATAATAGTAAGTAGGATAAAATTTTCCTCCTTATTTACTAAAATAATGCTGGCAAGAAAAAAACCTGTGTTTTGCACAACCACTTCTCAGTCTGAAACACTTAGAGGCTAAATATATTCTTCTAAGATATGCACTTCAGGCATCTGTTTTCGTGCTGCATTCTCCCTGCAAGCAGCACAGAAGATGCTTTTCTTTGCCATCACTGTGTGCAGCGTGGGTAGATCTGAGAAAAGAATTCTGCCTGAATTTTCCTCTTGTCTTTTTGTTCAGTTGAAGGATATGGCTCTAATTTCTCCCATTTGCAAATTGCACACAAAACGCAGTCATACGCCTGGCTGGAAAACTCGGTTATACCTTCCAAGCCATTCTAAAAGTACAACTCAGGCCCTGCAGTCCTGAAAAATTAAATCCAGTGCTCCAACACGTAGGGTAGCCTAAAAGAGTGTGCTGCTCCATAGCACAGTTATCGTCCCTGCACTCATTAGAGAAGAAAATTGATATTTACAAAGGCTTAGTTCTCTTTAAAATTTTGCCCCTCATGTTTTATGAGGACACAGGAGCCAAGGTCCATTCAATTACCATTCCGAGAGGATTTTCAGAAAATGCGAGTAAGTCCTCTCCCCACCAGATCTCATGAAGAAAGGGATATCTTTCCACTCCCTCTGGGAAGCGTAAGAAATACCGGTTTTGTAATGAAAAAATACCCCCCAGTTATTCAGCTTTATTTTTACAAGTGTCAGACTTCTGCAAAGTTCGATGTCTCACCTTTACCGGTCGATAGTGTGTATTATTCCAAAAAGCTCTCCAGAGCAACTCTTTTCAGTCTCAAAATTAGCCATCACGAGGAGGCAATGAGCCCACCCAAGCAGTTGGGCTCTGTCAAAAATTCAGCACTTGTTTCTAGCGTTGCATCTGGGCTCTTGTCTGAGAGGTCAATTAAAATGTCCATTTGCCTAGAGTCATCTGAATGAGGAAGGGGCATGATACAGAGCCATTAAGTCCCTTTGTAGTAGTTGTGAGCAGCAGAAAGGCTACGTAGAGGAGAAAATGATGGAAGAATGACAAAGAAGCACTATCTCGGATGCCTTGGCTCTGTCAGTCAGCCTCAGGATGGGGAGCCTGTCCTGTGGATATCCACACTTCAAGCACCCACTCCACAGGATGGAAATGCTTTGGCCTCTTACTTTCATTTATTGCGCAATCTCTCCGTGCTGCAGCCTTTGTGAAGAGGGGAAGCTGTACGTTCAAACCTCTGCTTCAGCCTGGTCAAAGCGAAGCTTGCATCACTCCTGGTGCAGATGTAGTTATGAGGGTTGCCTGGACATTTGAAGACCTCTCTCAAGACGACTTGGTATAGGAAAGACACATGTTCAAAAGAGTGAGCTCCACCTTCTGATCCAGAAAAGCAGCCCTAAAAAAAGCAAACAGACCATCATTGGTTCTTATAATTGATGAGGCAGAAAGTCCCTCGGTCCAAAAATCTGAACAATAAAAAGGAAACTACCCTCACAGAGAACAGAAGTTTCCCCAGCTCTCTTTTCCCCAGCCTGTCAGCCTGGGCTAGGTCACAGCCAGCTTGCCCTCATTCAAGCCCTGATCCTGGCAAGACAGTAGGTAAGCCGATCAACCGCTGCAGCCAGCCCCAGCAGCCAAGACCTGAAATAGAAATGCGCAGCTGAATGGTGGCCATGCGCTGGAAGATCCCCAGTGTTCTCATGGTGGGAGGAGGGGGACAGCTTCCTCAGAGATCATTTCACTGCTCTCTGGAGCAATGTATGTTTTGGTCAGCAATAGCGAAATTGCCTGATGTCCCCTTGGACAGGGGGTTTTGCCTGTGGCAAAAGGGAAATTACTAAGTCAGTCAGTTCAGCCCCTCAAGCTGTAGGTCCTTTCAGAGGAAACCTGCAGAAAAGCTGAGGCTTGCCCATCCCCACCACAGGCTGTGACTCTATCCTGAAGTCTGAAGATTAAAAAACCCCAAACCCGTAGTCTCACAGTTGCTAATCTGTGATGAAAGCTGCTTTTCAAAGAGGAGGACTGATCCGACTTGTGCAAAATTAAGAGATGCTCTCCCTGCTCTCAGGGGCTGCAATGAAATTCTGAGATGTATGATGAGACGGGCAGGAGCTGCATGAGACCATGTGCTGCATGATCCCACCAGGAGGGCAGGAGTTGCAGGTCTGGTTGAATCAGGAGGTCTCTTGCTCCAGCCCAGGCACCAGAGGTAGGTCCTGGGCATACATGGGCAGGCAGCTGAAAGCTGGTGCTTAATTATGGCTGAGCAAAACTCCTTTCTCCCTCCTAAGGTAAAGGTCATGTTGTTAACCCCTCTTCTCCTTTGGTTCCACCACTGTCCCTGGAGCCACCTGGGCTCTCATCACCATCTGCCAGACATGTGGAGGAGTGGCTGCAGGACCCATGCTGGGGCTCACCTGAGAGCACCCAGCAGGGTGATGAGACTCAGAGAGCCACGCTTGCTGAGGAGTTACACCAGGCACGTGCAATAGGAACAGCCTGTTCCTTTCTCATCTTTAGTAGGGAGTGAGGGTAACCCGGTCCCTAGAATGAAATCCTGATTTTCAGTGAAAAAATTCATTGGGGCTTCTTATCACTTTAGGTATTTCAACCTGTGTGCAGTTTTTGTGCTAGTTCTCATACCTCAGACATTCCCAAGCGGCTTGTTCAATCTGATAAGGCTTTGTTCACAAGAAGCTACACATTTATTTACTGAAGGGAAGACAGCCAGAAGGGTTTCTGAGCAGATACAAACATGTGAACAGTTAAGCAGAGACTCTTACGACAGGGTGTGTAACACATGATTGATGGGCAGGTAACATTTAGTCAGCTGCCTGCTTGGGAAGCGGGGATGGGGAGTGCTTCAGCCCAGCACTTTCTGAGACATGGAAATCACACAGGGTGCTCCTGCCGGGGTTTAAGGGTCCCCAATATTACTTTTTCTTTCACCTTTCCTCTCTACTGCAAAACTGGTCTGTTCGGGGAACGTAAGGCTTTGTCCTTCCTGAGAAAAGACGCAGAGATGGTGGAAAATCATGACATAAAAGCACACACTGTGGAGACGGAAAAACCCCAACCCTTCAATCTGAACTAAGGCCCGAAGTCACTGTTAAGTGTTTGCCAAATTTACCACCCACAGAAGCATGACGGGTTAAAGCCACCAATCAGGCAAAACTCTTTCCTGGCCATCAAGGCCACTATATTCAAATGAACTGTCTGCATGATTTATATTTATCTGTTACTCAGCTGGGGCAGCACATGAACAACATTTCATAAGATGCTGTTAAAGGATACGTTGGCTCCTTGCAGTACATGTTGGATTCCACACCTTCAGAAACAATCTAAAATTAAAAAAAAAAAAAATAAAAAAAAAATCGGAAAGTAAAGTATTGCCTCCATATGCGAATGGAAAATAATTTAATTATGAAATCAAACAGCTGTACAGCACTGCCAAGAGGGCAAACAAATGAGATCTTAACCAAAAGGAGAAGATTGTCAGTCTTTCAGCGCATAACCATTTTGTTCTGAACAGCAGCAATTATGGAAATGCGCAGAAGACTGTTTCACTGATGATAAATCTGCAATATGTCAAGCAATATTTGAAGATTCATATTTAATTACTGTGACTACACAAATTCAACAGTGGAAAAAAGTTGTCAATGCTGTTTCTTAAAGTGGGGAAAGAGATCCAATGCCAAAAGCAACACGGTTGACGTCGGTAACTAAAAAGAGAGAGTTTCCCTCTAGGCTAAACCTTGTAATAAAGGAGAGATGTCACTTATTATGCACTTTTGAACATGTCTGGCAAGGTTAAGAAGTAAATAGCCAGAATGATTATCGTCTGGGTTGGTAATGGTTTTCTCAGCCACAGGTTTAGTCTGAGCACATTCTTGGTGTTCCAGGTTACTCATAACTCTTGATCACAATTTTTTGGGGGTTATTTTTCCCATCTAGAAATCATTTTAAGGCAAATAACTTCAGAAAACAATGCTCCACTAATGGCCAAGACAGGACAGAGCTTCAATGAGTTCACACCGTAGCGTTAGTGCAAACCAACTACCGAACTTGGCGATGTTCATCTGCGCTGTGCCTGCAGCACGTGCCTGTCTCGGAGCGGCAGCTCTCTGCCCTAGCGAGCAGCACGCAGTTCGGCGCGAGGAAATCCATCTGCCAAAGCGAGGCACAGGCTTGCAGGGTGCTTGGAGCTGCAGGTTGACCAGGGTGAGCAAAACAAGGACAGCACGTGCTTTATTTCAGCGTGCACAGCTCGGATCAGTGGCAGCACGCATAACTCATCTGTGTGAACGGGGAAGGGTGTTTCCAGAAGCATCTTCTGGAACAAAATGTTACAGGGCGTGTAATCCTTTTCCTGCAATGTGCTGGCTGGCGCAGGGAGTGCCCTCCGTCCCAAGCCTGCCTACAGCAGCCAGCAGTCAGCCGGGGACACCGCACACCGGGCTTCAAGGGAGAGGGCTGTGGTGTGTTGCTCCTGTGCGATCAGAGGCACGGATGCACTGAGCCTGCTGAAGTTTGCTGTACCCCATGGTGCAGATTTTGGCTGCCGAATTCATGGAGTCATGCCACCCTGCTGGAGCCATGCTCCTGTTACCCTAACGTACTGGCCCAAGTGACCTGGGTGCAAATACCAGTCCTGACACTGCTGTGCTGTGGGGCCTTTTGTGAAATTTTTTGCCTGAGTTGTTCATCTGTAAAATAAGCAGAGTATTTTTTTATAAGGATTACCCTTGCAAAGTACTTTCAGATGTCATACCGAAAGGGCTATGTCAGAACCAAGTCATAAATTATATTAGACACCAGGCAATATCCCACTGTAAACTCAGAAGAATTACTCACTGTGCCTGAAAACGCCTCACTGAACTGCTCTCAAGGACAGAATTTTGTAGGCTGTATGAATGGAGCAGTTCCTTAAGGAGATCCTCTGTGTGGAGTGGATTGCGTGCCACGCTCTGTGCAGTTGTCATGGCGAGTATTCATACTTCCCATAGCAACAGAACCAGTAAATAACTGCATAAAAAGCTGCATTAAGTGACCAGGGCACAATTCTTTCATCAGCATCCTTAACTCGAGCACTCTTCTGTAGATGAAACACTCCACTGAAAAGCAAGATTTTCCTCCAGTCTGTGACAGGTTTCCTCTTCATAGTTTCATTATGATTCACCCACCGGTTGCCACGCTAGTGACACAGTCTGCGCGCGTACGTACTACTGCACGGTGTCTGAATCGACTGCAGGAGATGATGACATGGCAGCAGACCCGCAGCAAATGCTGGTTTTGTCGCACTGTGTGCAAGTGCTGTCTAAAGCAGGTCAACCAAAGTTCTGCAAGTGAAAGGACTGAAGCTCGACAGGAAACAATGCACTTTTTTTGAATTTATTTTTGAGTGTCTCTCTCATGTTTCTCCTCCAGTTGCAATGACTTGTTATTCTGCACCCCAGCACCACCACCGGCGTTAAGGGCAGGCAGATGTATTAAATGGACAAGGCGAGAATGAAAACCGAGGGGAACTAGAGGATGTCACTGTAACAGCAATGATGGACAAAGCAGGACAGTCTTTCACATTAATGAAAAGAAATTTGTTGTAAGCCAGCGTTTCCCTGAAGAGTGGTTTGCAGTGCTCTGAGAAGCCCTGGGCTCTGCTCTGCAGAACCGTGTTGTTTATATGATCTGCTGAACGCAAATTGGGTACAAAGGTGGATGATGTCCTTGAGAAACACTGCAAGTTGACAGAAGTTGTTAGTGCAAAAGAGCTAGGCACTATTTTTCTGGGTGGGGGACACCCCCCCCCCCCAAAAAAAAAAAACCCAACCAAAAAACAACCAATCAACCCAACCCCAAGCCAAAAACATTATTTGGCTCATCTGGCTGCCCACAAATGTTCTGGGAAGGTGCTGCTTGGCTCACCACGGAAGATGTATGCTCCCCTGCAGTAAGAAGGTAGAGCGGGTTTCTTGATGTGGCGAGCTGCTAAGACAGACAGGGGTGCAAAGACAGGGGTGCAATGGAGGGTATTGGGGTCAGGATGAGAAGGCTGGCAGTTCTTAACTGCCCACATGGTCCCCACCATATTGGGGCCAAGAAAAGAGACAAGCAGTCCAAAGAAAAAAACCTATCCATTTCCCACAGGTCTTGCTTCTCCAAAATGTGTCCCGAGTTTCATAATAAGCATGTTCATTAGACAGCTCCCCTCTCCAGTCACAGTCCCTCACTGGTCTTGATATTCCTGTTTAGATGAAGAAATTCCAACTGTCTTACATATTCATTTCCCGTAAGCACACAAAAACGCTACCAGTCACTTAGAGCTGCATAATAGAAACTGATTTCACCGGGTCAGTCAGGGGTTTGTTTCCACTTATTAGGACTGACTTTTTGCAACACTGCTTGTAGACAAAATCTGTCACATACTACCTGTTTCTAGCATCATAGTTGATTCATTGATGGTGTTCAGCATCAACCTCCGCCCAGAAAAACCATGTGCATTTCTGTGAGTAGAGGGTGCAGTAACATCCCACGCAGTTCTGAATATTTTTTGACACATTACAGTATCACTTAGTGATAAAACACAGCGATAAAGTCTTGCAGACTTGCGTTTTAACTTGCTTTTGTTTAGGTATGAGCACAGTGGCAGAGCATCAGCAACACACGACGCTTTCGGTCCGTCCTGCTCCCAGGGTAAAATCTGTGTTGAATATCAGGCCACTTGTTTTAGGCACTCCTGAATTTATTTAGAAGGTTTCAGTGTTTTTAAAAAAGGCAGAAGGGAAACAGCGGAAGTTAGCCCAGAACCGTGTTGACTGGGGTGCACTTGGAATCAAGGACACACATTTTCTCTCCTGTGTATCCTAAAGGACCATTAAGGGAGGTGGTTGGAGAGCTGTGCCCTGGGTCCTGTGCTCTGGGCTCTTGTCCTTTTTACCATCTGTGTTGTCAGTGGTCCCTTGAGACCATCAGGCTGCTCAGTTCTTCTGAAGAACCACCAGCACAGCTTGTGCTTAAGAAACCACCGCTGGACATTTATAACCTGGCTGGCTGGTAAACTCTGCCTGGTTCTTTTCTTGGTGGTTAAGTACGTGCAACTGTTTGTGGTGAGTGAGTTTGCGTGGTATCAGATATACACACAGATATATATGTATTGTTTCTTCAGTCTTTGCCAATTAGGGTGTGGTAGGAGGACTGTCAACCCCACGATCTTCTAAACAAAAACGCCCTCTCTACTTCCTACTGGGTCCTTTCACAGTCTTCAGTAGTCTTGATTTTAATGTCATCTTGTACAAGCTGCAGAGCTGGGAAAGGGCCACGCTGGTCACTTTGCCTTGGAGAGAAAGATTTTACTTTCCTTGCAAAGTCAAATCAGGCAATAGCTTCTGTCAGCGTCCTGTAGCACAGGGTTTTGCAGAGGGAGGTCTCCCCACCAGCAAGGCTGCGCAAGCTGCAGTACTTTGTGCCTGCAGGTCACAGCCATCCTAATGCCACTCTCTGTCCCAGTTACCCAGTTTCCGAAGAAGATTAGGATGTAGTTGGGAGCCCTCTGGCTGCAGACCAGTCCTGGCAGAGCAAAGGAGGTGAATGTCAGCAGCTGGGATTCAGACCAGAAGGTATGAATGGAGGCAGCTCCTGTCCTACCACATGTCCCTCGTAACCCACATGTGCAACTCAGGGCTCTGGCCAGACCTTGGGTTACAGTAGGAAGATCAGGTTACAAGGACAGCTTTCTCTGCCATGTGTGTGCACATCACTTCTTTTCTTGGAGTCAGATGCTTCTGCTCCAAGCCATGGTGTTGAGAAGTCCATCAGATGACACTGTGAACATTGCATTTGCTCTGGGTAGAGGCCAGAGAGGAGAAGTGGAAACTTTGCAGTACAAGGAATAGTTGACCTGCAGAATTCCCACCTGCCATGTTTGGGATCACGTAACTGAGAATGGGCAAGTATGAGAAAAAGCTTGAAATTGTTACCACTTTGGATGAATAAAGTTTAGCATCGGGAGAATTATTAACAGGAAATATCCACGTTCATCAATGTGGATTCAATGTGCTAATTATAACAATTGTGATTTATTAGGAAGGATGCACTTGAAGATGATGGACAGCAATTCTGCACCGACTTGCCCATTCTTCCTCTGTGCCTCACCCGTGGGCGATACTACAGCTGAATTTGTCTTTGCACAGTCTCCAGGATCAAAGAAAATTAATTTATAGGTACATTGTCCTATGGGATCAAGCTAAAATGTGGTCAAAAAGCTTTAGTGTCATGTATGCTCTCATGGGAGGGTACGGGCAGAAGAAGGCAGTGATGTGCTTGTTTGTGCAAGTTTTTCTTTTCCCCATGTCTTTGAGTTAGAATAACAGATCACAAGAATACTTACCAGAGAATATTTTACTGCAGTTAAGAGAGAACACTTTTTCCTTTATAAAAATAATAATTATGGGTGGAAGTATGAGCAGCCATATTAAAAATATTCTTTTATGCTTTTTCCTGGCCAAATCCCTGACTTGGGCACCTCGCAGCTTTTCAAGGAAATACATTTACCTGGCCGTGCTATTACTTCAGCACAAGGAAATACAGGGCCTTACACACAAAATCTGGATACCGATCTTTCCTCTACAAGAACCCTCTTAAACCATTTTCTACAAACTAAGGTGCTGGATGATAGAAATTAAAATATTCCAGCTGGCTCTCAAAAGCTTAGGTGGAATTTTGTCCTAAATGGTGATTAACTCATTCATATTCCTAACCCTTTTGAGCAGTTGCATAAAGATTCAAAGTGGCGCTCAAAGATGCTGGGTAGGACAGCAAGTAGCTCCCTCCAGCCCACAGGGATGCAAGATTTTGTGCTCTTTTGTGTGCTGTTCACACTGGAGTAAGAGTGGGGTTTGCTCTGCCTTTAATGGAGTTTCCGTTCCTTTTTCTCAACTTAAATGAGAACGGGATTTTACCCACCTTCTACCATGATCGTGGTACAAACCTGAACTTCATTTTTGAGTCTTTTTGAAGGGGGAAAATTAAGGTGAAATCATATAAGCCCAGAGAACAGATGCATCTCCAGAGAGGGAGAAAGACTCTGACAGCTGTCGGCTGTTGCCTGAAGTAGAGACGTGAGCTCTAAGCAGTCCCCGCAGTGCAGCAGCGATGCCAGCGGTGCTCCGGGGTGCTGGAGAAGCTGCTGCCAAGCCTGACTGCAGGTCTCTTACTGGTGGCAGAGTTGTGCCTGGCCAAAAGGAACTTCCTTCTTCCCACCCCAGGTGCAGAGGGTGTTTGGGGGGAAGAGAGGAAACACAGAAAGGAAAATGCACTGCTATTTCCAGGAGTTTTCAGTGGCACTTTAGAATTCACAAACATAAGGACAGATAAGAATGGCAGGGACAGAGTTTCACATAGGCAAACTCTTGGGCAGGGTATTTTTTATGTTGCAAGTAAATGTGACTAAAATATTCCAGAAACATCAAGTACATTCTTTACATTAAATCTAATAATTATGTATTCATCTCCCAACTTTGGTTTTGTTAAATAACCAATACCATAATTCAAAGGCAAGAATTTAATCCGCAGAAAATTCTGTCCTCGGGGAAGATCAAAGTGAGTCCTGTGGTGTTAAGCACACACCTACAGCACTCGATCCTGAAAAAAAAATGAAGTGCGTGTTCCAATCAGCCTATCCCTTCTTACTGGTCCCCGTGCATTAACCCCAGCCTCTGCCTGCACGTTTTCAGCGCCAGGCTCAAGGACCTTTGGGGACCTCCACACGGGGAGAGCAGAGGTCTGATAACGAAGCAAGCAAACACGCAGGAACACCAGCAGGCTGCGACGGCACCGCCTGCTCCTTCCTCTGCATCTACCAGGGGTACAGTAAAAGATTGAACGTCTCGTGGCTGAAATAAATACGCACGATAAGCGCGTAAACGAGAACACAAAGGTGAAATGGCCCTGTTTATCAGGCACAATTAAAATGAATAGAGGGTGACTAATAAAGAGACAGTTTAAAATCTTTACATGACACAGTGTCAAGGCAACAGTGTTGTGCAATAGCACCGACACAATTAACACCGTGTCCCTGCCTTGGGCACTGCCGGGAACTGGGCTCCTGCTGCCTTGCCCGCACATTCCCATGGCGGGCACTGGGTGGGCTTCACTGCTTCAACTTTCCACTCGCTGCCGCATCCCAGAGTCGCAGCGGGACCCGCACAGAACCAGCCCCTTCAGAACAAGGCAAGGGTATTTTTTTCCATTTCATTGTCTCTATCCTTCTCTTTCCTTTTGGTTTGCATTATCCCGAGCCTCACGGTGACAGCGTGAGAAGTGAGAACACCATGTTGAATTCCTGGGCACACTCCGCAGCGAGGTGCCTGCTTCTCTGCCAGAGCTGGTTCTTAGCACTGCGCAATGCAAACATTTTCTGGATGTGAATTTTTGCAGTATGTGATTTAAAGGCTACTTCGGACAACGCTTTGCTCGGGATGAAAGATTGTTCATGGGAGTGTGATCTTGCAAACTGCAGCTCAAGCTCTCCCTCTATTTCCTTGTTTAGTTGTGTTACTCCTTAATGGTGCCTGCCAGGCTGCAGGATTCTCCAGTCCACTGGGGGAGTGCAGCAGGGACAGGCTGGGGGGGGTTATTTTTTCTATTTTTTAATATATATATATATATATATACATCTATATTCCTTGCTGTTCTTATTTTCTGGCCAAAACCAGTTCTCTCTTGGTTTTATTGCTGCTGGCATGTCTTTGCAACATAGCATTGTTAATAACTAATAATATAAACAAGTCTGAGGCTCTGCCAACCATCGCAGAACACAGCCAAGGCTGTCCAATACTGCAGCTTGATGAGCAATGTGTGAAATTTGTCGTGTCAGAAATGTCTGTTTCCTTGGGGTTTTTTTTAACTTTTGGAAGGATCTTAGTAGCGATTGTGTTCTTCTAAACAAGATAATTAGCCATCAACATGGAAACTGTTTGAGCATTGCTGTAGCCCCTGCGTTTGCCCAGCCTGCTGTCTCTACCTGCCAGGGACTGCAGGGGAGTTGGTTGAAACACTTCAAATAAAAGATGATTTCTGGTCAGAAAATCCTGTTGTTGCAATTAACATGTGAAATGGTATTTCTGAGTGTTTTGGTGCATTGGAAGAGAGTGTTGATGCTGTTTGCTGTGCCTGCTAGTCTCGCAGGATGGGGGTTGGCCGTGGAAGCGTCCCAGGTGCCGACCTGGCTGGGCAGTGCCAGCACACCCGGCCAGCCGCCAGCACAACCCAGGGCAATGGCTGTGGCACTTGGTGGCTCCAGGGGAAACCTGCCCCAGCCACAGCCCGGCCCCTCTGGGGCCACATTCTGTCTGCGCTGACCACTGCATCTATCTGTGTGTGCTTAATCTTAAGTGCCTCCCCTGCAGTGTGAGGTATTCTCTTTATTCCTGATCTAATTCGCCGAACGTGTATCTGCATGCCCACATACGGGGGCAATGGCATCCTCTGTGACTGTCACTTGGGTGACGGAGCGGCACTGCAGGCTGCAGAAACACACCTTAAGTAAAAATATACCTGTTTGTACTTTGCCTGGAAGAGAGCAAGGTTTTTTTTCCCACGTGAACGAGGGAAGGGTTGCTGTGTTTCACATGATGAGGCTGTGCCCCTCAAAAACCTGCTCTCAGTGGGAAAATGAGATTTGCCACTTGTGGCAGTCAGCAGAACCACGCTCTTTGCTTTGCCTCCGATAAGAAAGAAAATAAGAAATATTAAGGGCATGCAGACATGCCTTTCTCTTGTCTTCATCAATAATAGCTGATGTTCCTCAGGGTTATTGCTGTAACATCACTTCTGTTTCCTCGGTAGCATCAGGTTTATATTAAAAACCTCATAGCAAAGCCTTTCTTTTCCACTGTCACCTTTTTGGTTCTGCCTTTGTCCCCTGTGCTGTGCTTTGGGGCACTGGCAGATGTAGGGACAGGGCCATGCAGGTAGGCTGCTCGCCTGCCCCCTTCCTCCGGCAAAGCGAGGGCTGGGAGAGGAACAGGAATTCTGGCTGAGCAAAAAAAGCCAGGGGACAGGTATGCCAGCTGTGGGAAAAGGCTACTGGGTGGGAAGGTGCTCCCGGATCTCCCAGCATTGCACAGGCTGAGGAGCAGCTTTCCCAGAGGAGTTGAAGGGGAGTGGGGAGGAGGAAGAAAAACCCCACCAAAAAAATTCCAACTCGTTAGTGAGTGCAGTTTTGGAAGGGGTTTACATGATGCAGCTGCTTGCAGCACCCTGGGGTCTGGGTCAAGGCCCCAAGCGATGCCCCCAGCCCCACGGTCCCCCAGGTCAGCCCAGGTGCGGCATAAACCACGCGTTCCTCAGGGCAGCGCCCAGCCAGCGCTCACCCCCTCCGGCAGGACCTTGGGCAGAGCAAGGAGGCCAGAGACCGGTCCTGATGCCGCAGCGAGCGGCGTCTACCGCTTCCAGAAACAGGAGACGCGTAAATGCTGTCCCCGGCAATCAGCAGCGCCTAATGGAACACGCAAACCGCGGGCCCGGCTCCGGCTCTGCGGAGCTGCCCCGGCAGGGCCAGGGGACCCGATGTCTCCGGCCACCGGCTCCAGCCGCTCGCCCGGAGCCGGGCGCGGTTGTTGTCGCGGGAAGGGAGTGGAAGGAGCAGCCCACGGTGCCTGGAAAGGAGGGAAAACAGAGTAGAAAAAGGGAAGAAAGAAAGAGCCGTATGAGGAAGGAAGCAGCAAACCTTACAACAGTGACTCATGGTACGGGATGACTAACCCGCCACAGCGCGGCTCGTGTCGGGCACGGCATTGGTGCCGAACGCCCCCCGGGGAAAGCAAAAGGCTGCGGGACCGGGCAGGGGCGGCCCGGGCGAGGGGGCCGCGGGCGCGCCGGGACCTGCTGCCGGCGCTGGGCAGCCCGGGCCGTGCCCCGCCGCCCTCCGCAGAGCGTCCCGCAGAAACGCGGGAGGGGAGGAACGGCCGGTCCCGGCGGGGCTCCGCGGTTCGCTGCCGGTGGCGCGCGGAGCGACGGCGGTGACCTACTTTCCGCCGGCTCCTCCCGGCGGACGGCACCGCCGCTCCCCCGCCACCTGCCCTGCCCTGCCCTGCCCCGGCTCCGGGCGCCGAGCCCGCGGCAAGCGCGCTACCTGCGCGCCTCCTGCGCGCGCTCAGCCCGCCCTCTGCCCCTAGTCGATCCGCGCGCTCCGCCCTCCGCGCTGCTCCCGTTCCTCCGGGGGCGCGCCCGGAGCGGGGCGGGGGGGCGCGCGCCATGGGGGGCGGGCCCGCGCGCGGCGGGTTGCCGCCGGCCGGCGGCTGCCGGTGGCGGCGGGGAGGGGAGCAGGCGCGCGCCTGTGCAGTGCCGGGGGGACGGGCCCAGCCCGCCGCCGCCGCCGCCGCCGCCGCCGCCGCGTTACACAACCGGCCGCGCTGCGGGCCAGTTTCACAAGTCCCGCCGCGGCTCGCCGGCAGCCCGCACCCACCGTGCGCCCACCCCCCCGCCGCGCCGGCCCTGCCCCTCGCCCTGCCCGCCCTCATGCCATGTCTTTTCCGGGCAGCGGGACCCCGGGGCGGGCGGTAACCCCTGGCGCCGGGGGAGCACCGCGCCGGGGCTGGGCATGGCACTGAGAGCGGCTCCGGGACACGCATCCTCCTCGACGGTACGTACGGCCCTGGGCCGCGGGAGTGCGGGAGGGGGGTCCCCGCACTGGCAGCCCACGGGGAGCGGCGGGGCGGGCGGCGGTGTGTCCCGGGCAAAGCCCCCGCTGCAGGGCCGCCCCGCTCTCGACAACACCTCCAGCCCCGTCCCGGTTAAGTTTCGGGGACGAAAATTTACAGCCGCAACTTTAGTCGTCCGGTTCCCCCCACCCCAAAAGAATGAAATCGGTGTGTCGGCAGGACGGGACTGCAGCTGCTCGGTGGGTTTTCCGTTGTAGGGGCGAGGCGGGAGGGGTGTCCGGGCGCGGCAGTCGCAGAGCCCGGGCGGGGATGCTGGAGCGCGGCGGCATCCTGACAGCCGGGCACCGGCTCCGCGCCCCTCCCCGGCCCCGCCGGTGCCCGCGGAGCGCAGGTCGCGGGGCGGCTCGGGGGTAGCCACGGGACCGAGCACAGCGGAGAGCTGCGGGGGTCTGGGTGGGGAGAAAACGGTTTGCTGGAGGGCAAAGTGGGCCTGATGGTAGTTTGCTCGTTCTGTCTTGCGTTTCTGGCGTTCTGGGAATACGTTTGTCTGAAAACACGGTGGGGAGAAACCTCCGCGCTGAGCCTTGCGCCTGGAGATAGCACCTGAAATCCGGCTTGAAAAGTTACTCTTCCGACCAGGGTTATTGTGTCATTTGGTTTTACAGACTAGGTTACGAGTGGGGAATGGTGATGGCTTTGGGAAGTCCCTCCTATGTTTCAGCCGTGGGTTCGTGAGTGATAACTCCGAGCCTTGGTCCTTCATGGCAGAAACTGCAGGCTGGTGGCTCTGGGGAGCTCGCGCTGGAAGCACAGTTCAAGGCTGAGCCCTGCGTGATTCACAAGTGAGGTGTCATATGTGCTTTAGAGAGCACCCGTCCCTCCTTTGTAACATGCCACGGTCCCCAAGGGCAAGAGGCTCCTGAGCCGTCCGCAGAGCAGGTCCCTCCGAAGTGGAGTTTGGAGAAGTCCAGCTCAGCAGTCCCTTTTCGGGGACAGAACCGGCACCTAAGTGCCAGCCAGGACTGATCCCTGAATGAAGTCATCGTCTTCAGCAGGGGAGTAGCCCTGGAGATAATGTACCCGTTCTGAAATCTGTTAGGATGTCCCGCGCTTTACCCCACCGTGGGGGTGTGGTGTCACTGGGGAGGGCAGGGTTATTTATTAGCTGGGGTTTATTTTGTTGTGTGCCGTGAAAGCGATGGCGCTGATTTAACTAATGGGACGAGACGTTCTGGTGCATAGATGGGACAGTCACAGAAGATCTCGGGTTGGAAGGGGCCCATCAGGATGTCAGGAGACGATACATTTTTAGGCAGAATGAGGTGCTCCCCTGTCCCTTTCCTTGCTGGATCGCTGCTGGCTATTCCCTGGCTCTGGAAATGGGAACTTGCCTTAGAGAGGCAGCTCTTTGTGGTTGTGAGTCGTAGTCTTTACTGTCCTATTAGGATGTTGTTTGAAGCAGCAGATAATTTGGGGAGTATGCAGCGTGAACCCCTTGTACTGAACATACTGCAACTTGTGCTCTTTTGGTTGGGAATTTGTGTAATTTTTATCCTAAGCTGCGGTGCCTCACCATAGTTCTCCAGTCAGAAAAATGCCTTTGGATTTTTAGTTTCTAGAAACTGTATTTAAGGAGTGATAATGTTCCTGTGACCAGAGTAAACCAGTGTCTGAGCGATGCGTGGCGGAGGAGCGGAGCACCCTGTGCGCTGCTGCGCCGTAGCGACAGCACTCGGGGCTCTGCAGCTGACGGAGTTCTGACAAAGGCAGCGAGCGCTAATTGAGGAGGGGACGCTCAGGAGTTAAGCCAGAGGTGGAAGTCTGTGTGGAAGGGAGGCATCCGTATCTCGTGGGCTGAACATTTTTGTTACTGATAAGAATTTTTCTGGAAGATGTAATAGGAAAAATGCATCTCGAGGAGCGGTTGCTTACTGCTCATTTATTCAGAGCTCTGTGTTAGAGTTACTTATCTAGAGGAAAAAGTAAAATCGGTTTGAAATTTTTTGGATGAACTACAAACTTCAGTGAAATGTGGCAGTAAAGTATGTGATGGTTCCTGGTTTTGAGCCACTCAGACTATGTCTTTATTAAATTATTTTGCCAGCTTAAGACACACATCAAGTACTGAAAACCAGCTTAGGGTTAAAGATTGAAGTGAGCAAATGAGTAGTTCATAATTAAAGTCTCACAGTGTTGGAAGCAGAATCACATTTCAGAGGTACTGATGTCAAATCCAACCTCTGCTCATTAGTAGCATCACAGAATTGGTGGGATGCCTTTACAGTTTGGAGCTTGGGCTTGTCCATGCACAGAAGTTGCGTCGTTTTGCCCTAAATTACGCAACCTCCCAAGATTCACGTGTGATGATACAAAGGTTTTAATGCTCATTCCTTCAGGACTGGGGGAATAAGCTGTGTGCCTGTACCAGAGCATTGCCGCACTGGAACAGCGATGGATTCTAGTGGAATGATACGGCTTTAACCAAAATAGTAACACCTGTAAAAACCAAACTAGTCTGGACCAGTCCTTGCTGGTATTACTAAGATGATACACCTCGGTGTCACTGCAGTCCCAAATCTCTATTAAGGAACCCACGCAGGTACAAAAGCCGTACCTGGGTGACGCCCTTCTTTCACGCGAATCTTTGTTCATCCAAGACCACGCTCTGCTCGATGTCCCTACGTCGTCCCGCTGCGATAGCGACTCTGTACGCATTGGGGCTCGCCTGGCTGCAGCTCTGCCGTGTCTGTCCCCTTCTGCTGCCCAGGCTGAGGCCGCTTCTGTTTTTCTCTTGTTTCGCTGCTAGGTTGGTGCTCGCAGGACCGTGTAGCACCGAGGACTGTGTACTTCTTGCCCCGAGGCCTGTGTGCCGAACAAACGGTGCCTCTGTGCAGAAGCCCTGCAAAAGCCCGTTTGTTTTTACTCTTGTTTCACTTGAGCCCCGGTTTGACACAACGTCGAGGCGGTGGCGAGTCCTCGACAAGGGCTCCGTACACAGCTGGGCTCGCTGGCCGTGCGTCTGCTCGGCCTCAGAAGCATCAGATTCAGCCAAACCACAGAGGAGGGAGCAATTAATGAGAGAATTTGACCTACTTCATATTCCATTATTGGCTTTGGCCTTGTCTACATGGGGAGATTACACCAATTTAGTTTAAGTCTGGTTTTAAAGTGATTTGATTAACCTGATGTGACCTCGTGCAGGGACATTCTTATTTTGGTTTAAATGAACTTATTTGGGTTCATACGAAACCTGCGCTTGGTCAATTTGCGCAGAGGTGTAGTTAGCCATGCCTAAACTGAAAGGAGAACTGGTGTCTCTAAATAATGACGCAATATTCTCATGAAAGCAGAACCTGCTGTAGAATCTGGAACAGAGCGTAATTACTAACACATCTGCAGGAGACTGCAAGCTATTCACAGCAAAGTTAAAACCAAACCAAAACAAAGAAAACAGGCAACACTTAAATATCTTTGTGAGACAAACGAAGAAGTGCCAATAATGCGAGTCCTGGAATGCTGAAAGCGGTGGCACAAGGTTTGCACGACTGGCAGCAAGGCTCTCCCATGGCTCTTCCGCTGCAGAAGAGCGGGAACGTTTGTGTCCGGTACACGGAATCCCTATCCGGTCAAAAAATAAAGAAGCCAGGCAGGGAACTATAGGCTCTGGTTTGAGTGCAATAGTACACAGTGTTTCATGACGTATTTTGTCGCAAAGAATAATTAGACATGGAACTGATGAGGAAGTAGGCTAAATTACAATGAGATTTTATCTAAGATGGATTGTGCTGGACTAATCTAACATCATTTTTGTATAACAGATTATTTAGGTGGGGTGAGGCAGGAATGTAGTTTATCTAAAGCCAAGAGTTTGATACCATCCCCCACAAGACATTATTGCTTAAAATGAAGGTGCTGGTTCAATGCAAGAACTGGAAGGTGGAAGAGGAGCTGGCTGAGGAACGCATACAACAGCTGCATGCATGTAAAGTTGCCTGAATGGAGAGGGGTGTTCTGAGAAAGTCCTCAGGATGGAGAGGGATCAGTGCTGTTGCTCCCTTGAGCCCAGGCTCGCGCCTGTTGAATGGAGCCGCTCTGACTGGTGGGTAGGGTCGGGGTGTGTGCCCAGCAGCTGTGACACGAAGTTGGGAGGTATTGTCAATCTGGAGAAGAATCAGATTATCATATGAAAGGAATTTAGATGACTTTGTTGATCCTAGTGATAGAAATAAAATTACATTTAATAGTGCTGAGTGCAAAGTCATGCAAAGTTTTAAGCGCGGAGACCAGTAACAAGAATTTCCAGTGTGAAACAGGAGCTCGTCAGCTGTCCGTGACAGGAGGAAGAGATGTGGATGCACTGGCTGGTCAGGAGATACCTGTGCGCAAGCAGTGAGGTACAGCTGTGATGGACACCAATGACATCCTTGGATATCAAAAGAAAATAATACGAGAGGTTCAGGGAAGACTGATATTACCATTGTACAAATTGTCATGCAGAGCATCTGCGCAAGAGCTTTATGTTGCTCATGAAGTAGCCCATTGGGATAGCCCTGGGCACCCCAGTCAGGAAAACGTTCAAGTCCGACGGTAGCAGGGCTGGAGACGTGGTTACACAAATGGACGATGTGTGGTATGAAGTGAGGTTAAGGAGCATAATCTGTTTAGCTGTGGCCAGCTGAGCAAAGGAAGGGACAGGTTACAGCAGGTCTTTTTACACGCAGTTGGGACCAAACAGCAAGAAGGCAGAAAAACTAAGCGAAAATATAGCATCTGCACAGGATGAGCCTGTCTGAGTTGGTCATGAATAAACTTGGATGGGAAATTAGAATAAAGCTTGTAGCTACCTAAGGATTGAAGTTGTGTAATAGTCTTTCAATTAGGGTAGTTTTGAGATAGATCTTGATAATCTTATGAAAGAGGTTATACAATTAAATTAGAGAGTTGCTGGAGATCGGAAATTGAGTTTGCAGAGTTAGCCCTTTGGTCTCCAGTATAATGCTATTTTTCATGTAAGGCTGAAGGGAGAATGGACCTGGCTTTGTTTGCACTATTAACCCCATGCATCAAGACTTCTGCTGTTTTCTGGGAGCCAAGGCAAGACTGAATTTTCCCTGTTGCTGCAGACTTGAATCTTCTTTTTTCCCCCTCATATTTGCCTTCCTCTCCAGCACTAGACATTGAAAGCGTGCACGGCAGAGGCTCCTTGTTGCAGTAGACAGGCACCACAGTTGCCTGCAGTGTTTTCTGGCATACTCTCTGGTTTAACCAGTTTTGAGCCAGAGAGGTGGTTTTCCTTCAGGTTGTGTTGCCGGTGACCATACTGTACTTCATGGTATAATTTCGGGGATCTGTTTCTAGCATTGTTTAATGAACTTTGTGTGATTCTAGGACATGCAGTACCAGCAGTGATCTTTACCTGCCCTTTTCTGTGTCACAGCACAGGTTAATCTTCTGTGCTTCTGACGTGTATCCTAAGTTTGTGGTACGATGTGAGGACGTGTTCTGGGACTCCTGGTGCATCTCAGCAGGTTGAAGAGATCTTGTGAAGTAGCCATTAATAGTGTTGTTTTCCGAGACTGGAGTGCTGGGCATTGGTATTCCCTTTCTACCTGATATTCCTAAAACAAGTCACAGAGCTGGACTTAAAATCAGCTCTGTGCTGGTGCTGATCAGAGCAAAGTTCTGTAAATTGAGCAGGATAACCTCTAGAAGAAAGAAGTGATTGCTGACCATAAGTGATGGATTAGTAATTTTAAAAATGCAGTTTTGTTATAGGGAAGTTGAATGTATAATGTGCATTTTATTACAAGAAAGGGAGAAGGAAAAAAAGAAAAAAAGGCAGAAAGCAAGGAGAATAGTTTGACTTAACCCGATGCAGAGATCACATACCTGCTAAGCTGCCTGTAAAGAGAAATTGAAATATGGAAAAATGACAGTGCAGATGAGGACAATATTGAGATGGTAGAAGAGGAAGTGCCTTAACCAAACTCCACGGAGCTGTTGAAATGCATTGGATCATCTGACTGACGCTTGTATTCTTAGGCAAACACAACTGTATAATTGATTAATTTGTCAACATTTCTTTAGTGCGTAACACTGTGGTAACCAAGAGGCTCGCTAAACATCGTCACAGAGAACACCGTACAATATATCTTGCCTTAGGAGGGAGGGGAGGAGGCAGGGCAAGTCCTTGGAGCTCTGAGTTTGAAGGACTGATACGCACCCCCACAAACACGCACAAGCGCACACATGAGCAGCTGGAAATGGCCTCCTCTTGATGGTGGAGGAAGATGAGCGGAGGATGGTTTACTGGTGGTGTGCATCTTCTGGATACGATTGAAGAGGTGCCACTGGCTAACAACTGCCTTGAACAGTAGTGCTACCTGGCCTTTGCGGAGCAGATGGTTTGGGAATGACTATGCCACCCTCCCACTGGGTCCCTAACACCCAGGGGTCCCAAGCAGTTAGGGAGAGCCAAGGGCTTGGTCTTCCACTGCTCATGTGGAATGGAGGGCTATGCCACCCTGCACGTCACTCTCCATCAGCTTCTGGGACCTCAGTCCTCCAAGCCTACTTCTCAGGAACCTGTCTCATGAAAGAAGAGTTTACAATGAGTACCCTGGGCTTGGCTGGTAGCTGGGTGGTACCTGCCGTTGCCACCTGTGCTGGCTCTGGGCAGGGATTTAGGGAAGCCCCTCTGCTCCCGACGGCAGTGTCACGGCTCAGCAGACACTTAGACCGAGCCTCTGTCTCCCCACGGTTAGTGTTCCCCCTCACCTATAGGCGATCTATAAGTCCGCGTGAGGTGCTCTGTTGAATGCCAGCTATATGCAGATTGATTAATTGATTGACTAATAGATAAGCACAAAGATATTTCTAGGTGTGTTTATTCTTGTTTACAAACTGCCCAAGCTTAGGCAAGATTTTCAAGTATGTAGCAATGACAGGAATCGTATCCATAAAAATGCTAATCTCTCTTGCTTCATCTGTTCAGCCCACAAACACACGCATACTCACATGCTTTAAAGAAATTAATAAGGTCTGTTTGTTCTCTTCTGGGCTCAGCCTGCTTTAGTCTTGTTTTAACTCACAGCACAGTGTGGCACATTGCTTCAAGACAATCAAGTTTTGACCATAAGCAACATACTAAGTAAACCATTTTTTTGAGAAATAAATGAAAAATAGATGAACTAATAATAGCTCCCATTGCCGTTAATTATTTTGCGTAGATGTGGCAGCATTATAGGAGGATTTTCAAGTAAGTTCCGAGGCTTTCTCTGAAGGGGATGAGATGAACCCTGATGAAGGCAAAGGTTGAACTGCCATCAGCTTCTGTGCGCTGAGGACCTCTCCCAGAGTAACAGCCAAAGAGAAAAATAAACGTCCCTGGGCATCAGCCCTTGGCTTTGGGCTGCTCAAGGCTCTACTGCACAAACTGCAAATATGTTTTTTTGTATAGAGGAGGATGCTGTGTGTTTGGTCCACTGTTGGCTTGTCACAGCCAACACAGCAATTAGAGAGGCTGTAATAGCTGGGGAGGGTTACACCCCTTGCTGAGGAAGTTTGGCTGTAAACCTGTTTGTCCTGTCTGTGAGCGCATGGTACACTGGCACGATTTACAGTAAATTAAAAATATCCACTCTGATCACACTGCTTCCAATCAAATTTTCTTAGGTGGTGCGTTAAGTGTGCATGTTAAGTGAGTCATGTGCAGCAAAAAGGAGGGACTGGGTTGACTTCACCACTGATGTATATACTAAAGATGAATATCAATAATTAGCTTTTTCTCTCAGGTAGAATAATTTGGATGGCTTTGTTTTGGGGCAGACTTTTAGTGGAAGGGGCACAGTAGAAAGTGTTAATAAACTCTTTGGGCTAATCTTAACACCTAAGTTTTCTATCTAACCTTGCTTATTGCAAAGGGCCGAACCTTGTCATTAGTGGAGACAATGTGTCAACATAGAAAAAAGCGAGTTACTCTATTTTCTTTCCATCCTAAGCACTGGAGTGAGCCTCCCACATGGCAGTGGTGATGTGGAGCTGTGTAATTGCAGAGGGAGTACACACTGGCCTTTGGATGCCAGCATGGAGCAGACAATTCTCATTGCTCATTCTGCTGGAGCATGGTCTTCTGTGAGTTTATATCACTTTCTTATCTGGGGCATCTTCACATCTCTTGGGACTTGGCTTTTCAGCTGCCAGACCTCCTGGTATTTGTTTCTCACCGGACCCAGAGCAGAAGTCCATTATTTGGGGAAGTTTGCACAACTCAGGAAGCCTTGCTGAAAATTTTGTGACTTGGGAAAATTGTCTACAACTCCATTTTTCTACTTTCTGGAAGTAATTCAGAGTTTGGAAGGAGATGGTCCCAGAAGAACGTTGTTAGAATAGGAGAGTGTATATGATTCTGCAATAGTCCTGGTGTACTGTCTGGAAAGGGCTAAGATCCATTGCCTAAAATGGGAGAAGAATAAATGCAATGGACTAAAATTGCCACTAAACCGTTTAGAAACAAGCAATGAGGCAGAACTTTGTCTTATCCAGGGCACATGTTTCAAATCTGGAGCTGAATTCCTTATCTTGGGTATATTCTTCATTGAAAAGGCAGCTACCAGAGCTATCAAGACCTCGAGTGCTAGCCCGATCAGTTTGTTGGTAGAAGGCTGTTGTAACTAGAGCAGAATCGCTGTTTTCGCTTGAGGGACCGAAAAAAGACCAGCACAAAGACAAACAACTTCTGTCTTTTGATGTTGGTTTGTTTGTTTGTTTTAAGGAAAGCATGTGAATATTAGTAAGTGACCCAGCTGGAATAGTGCCTTTCTTAAAAATTGTCTGTAGAGTTAGTGTATTATATTAGCATGAATTTGATTGGACAGTAAGTAAGATTTTATAAATATAAATCAACATCTTCTTTCAAAAGCTGCAGTGCCGAGGAAACTATTCTGGGATTTTCTAATATAGTCTGGTTTGAATTGTTTGAATAAGAAGAGATATCAGTGAATAAATCAAATAATGAGCTGCTTTACATAGAAGGCATAATGCCTATTTATGGCCTATAAAAGTCCTAAGAGAGATGAATTGTCAGTTTAATCTTCTTTGGATTGTGTTTGGAATCTACTTTTATGAGGCATTCCTGACTGTTCCGGAGGTTACTGCCCAGACACTTCTATAGACTTCATTTACATTCGATTTACAGCTCTACAAGACCCTTTGCAGGCAAATGTTCATTTTCTTCAGTTGTTTTTATTTGATTCCTTGACCTTGAAGTAAAATTCATAGTTGTCATAGGTGTTGCCGAAAGTTTTGTTCTGACCTAGTTGCTCTCGTGAGAACTTAGGCAGCACTGTTACCTCAATGGTGCACCTTGCCAGAAGGAGCGGTAACACAGATCATCTCTTTTGTCATTGGCATCTTTGACACAACATTGCAGAGCTTTGCGGTTGACCTGAGAGGGACGAAGATTTCTCCCTTGCGCTGTGCAGAAATGGAGAGTATGGAGTTTGGAGCCATTGCTATTAATACTTCTTTTTCCTGCTTCTTTGTAAGTTCTTGTGATAAGTTTCCTGTGGAAAAGAGGATTGCTGGATGAATTAAACCAGATTAACTAAACATTAGATTTCTCTCTCTATTTCTAACAGTACGTTGACGTTGATTGTTTACCCACAAAATAGCTATTTTTTGAGCAAAAATGTGGAATTTAATTTTGTGTCTTTCCTGACATGAATGTCATGTTTTATTAGGGAATCATCTCAGTCAGCTTTACTAGCAGCTGATTTTCCTCCCAGCCTTGCAACACTTGCAGCAGCCTCAATCAAAGAACCCTGGTGGGGAAGTGTTGCCGAAAGGATGACATGCACCGCCGGAGTCTGGCGGAGCAGGATAGCTGCTCTGCATAGAGGAAGAAAACATCTGTGAGACATTAAAAAATTTTGACAGGGTTAGGAAAGTAATTCTCAGGATAATTCCATGTCAAACTCTGCTCTAACTTCTACCTCCTCCCAGGCTTCCTAGGCCCTAGGTCATAAGGTTAGAGAAAATTGTGGGCTGTTGTGTCATCCCTCACCTGTAGATACAGAACTTCCCGGTGGCAGTCAGTCGCCACCAGCCTGTCATCACCCTCCTGTTAAGGGTGACTGTTTCTGAAACATTAACATTCATGTCAGGTCTAGATACGGATCAGCAGAGGCTTAAATCATTGTCAGGAACAGATGTGAGATACCTAATCAGTTACTTCCTAAGGAAAATGAGTTTGATTGCATGAATAGTTGTAAATATTTCGTTCAGCAATTCAGCTACTACAGCAATGGTAAACAAGCTTCTGAGGCTGAAGAGAGGCATTTTGTGGTACTACTTGATTTCTTATTCATTTCAACTTTAGTGTGGAAGAAAGCAGCTTAGGTACTTCAGGCTCCTTTTAGTGACAGCACTGATCACAACCAGGAGCTCACTTTGAAGAGAGCCAAACACGATTAACCCTAACGCACAAGGCCAGCTTCATCCTGGTTTACAATGTGCGGCATCGGTCCGCGGGATGAGCACAAAGATGCAGATTTTGCCACTGAGACATGATGAGGGCACAGGAATTAATTTTGGCTTCAGTAGGAAGATGACAGCCCGAGCACCGAAATGTCCATCCTCTGCCTTGGTTTTGCACCTGCCCACCCGATGTCGGGCTTTGGTGGCGAGCGCAAGTCCTTGGCTGGGAGTTGAGCCAGGACTAGGAGCTCTGTGCCCCTGTCGTGCAATTGCTACGCGGTATCTCTCTTGGCTCTTTGAAGCATTAGCTATATATAAGCAATAATTAAGGATGCGGCTTTAATTTCTTGGGTTTTTTTGCACTTCCCAGTTGAAAACAAAACTGATTTAAGCTGGAAGAAGCTTTAACGTTAAATCAGGATGGGTGTAATACTAATTCCAGTGAAGTCGGCAGGATCTTTTGCAGAAGGGATGATGAGAGAAAGAAAGGAAGGAGGAAGTCAGCTTTTCTCTCTGCCTAATTCAGTGTTGTCCCTGCTTGAGTTTTGGCTAAAAACTATTGTATTGTTTGCTTGTGTTTTTTTTAGGAGACGTGCACAAAGCAGTGTGTGAAAGAAGGAGGTTGGGAGTGCAGATGATATTTGCCTCTCGATCATGGTGTGAAATTCTGAGGAAACTGGGGCTGCCAGCTAAAAGTCATGGGCATTTTTAACTTCTGTTGCTGATTCCATGCTGCTGCGTAGATGTTTCTCAAGACCTTGCTGGCCTTGGTGGTACGACGTAGTCAGATTATCACAGAAGCAAGCTCCTTTTTCCTGTGTGGGTCTTATGCATGTACATTATAGTATGATTCTTTCCATCAGCTGGTTTTAATGTGTGTTTTCTCGGCCAGCCTAATTTTGTTGAGTTGAATACAGTATGGACATTGTTAGTATAGGGATACGCAGTTTAAGGTGCTTTGGTCAGGAAAGCCCTAGGTAATAAATTAATTTTTATCCTAATTCTGGAAAGCACAAGTAAAACCCTCTGTTTTCACCCAAGAGTTACACAGATGGTTAAAAAAAGAGGCATGTGCCAATGGATCTGGCTAAATGAAGGGCCAAGCTCTTCAATTCTCTTTTCACTTTGTCCCAGGTGAGATGCGATCTCACACTGCAGCCTTTTCAGCTGACCTGGTGTCTTACTTGATAAGCAGGGACCACCGATGCCTACAGGTACAGGTCTGCCATCCTTGTCAGCCACATCCGAACAGCCAGGGTTGCTCAGCAGGACAGCAGTGTACATCGCTGCTGCTTTTAACTTAGTAGAGGAGAGTTATTCTTCGAGAGAGACGGACCCATGGATTTAATTTACTGGTTGTATTGGAGTCTTGATTTCGACTCATACTAGGAGGATTCTTAGTCCTGGACCATTGCAGATGTGCAATAAAGCATATTTTAAAATGTTCTGCATGCCTGCACAATTGTAATCCATAGACAGGATTTAGATGTCCAGAAAAACCCACAGGTCCTTAATTTCAGGGGTGCGCATCCTTGTGCGTCATAATCAGTTCTCTGTCCTGTGTCCTCGCTCTGCCAGTGGTGAGAAATCCCTGCAGTCTGTGATGCAGCAGGTGACAAGGGACCGTGCGCTCTGCAGCACTGGGCAGAGTGGCTGAAGAGACCTGAGCCTCTTTAAGGGCACGACAGCAGAAACATGGCTGTTTGATCCCTTCCCTTTCCCCTGAGTCTCTGTGTTTACTCAGATCTTTTTTTACACGAACATTAGCTAGGAGGGGCATATTTTTCTGCTCTTAAATAGTTAAAAAACCCTCCAAGAGAATCCCCAAAGCGAAGTGGACATTCAATCCTGCTGAGTCATATTTTGTTATTACGGCTGATTATCCAGCCAGCCATGCAAATAAACTGCAAGGGGGAGAAAAGGATGTGTGAGAATATCTTATCTCCGACAGAATGAGGCCTTGGGTCTTTGTGCATAATGTGTGTAACAATAATGACCTAGTATGAAAGTGTTCCAGTGACTGACACATTTGCAGTCTTAAAAAGATAAGAAAGTAATAAGGGTGAGAGAGAGACCTGGGGATGTTTATCTTCTCTGCTTTCTGAAGGGAAGTTTTGCTTTCTCATTATATTTCTAGAGCGTATCAGCGGTGCCGTGCAGAATGATGAATGTGATTGCAGTTAATTGTTTAAATATTCTTTCATTCCTGCAGCGTTCAAAACAAATAACCATCTTTTGAGGAGTTAGTTGAGCAGTGATGTGGGCAAGATAGTGCAAAACAGAATATTGATGTGAAGTTAAGAGTGCCTGGGAGAAGAGAAAGAGCAGTAGGGGCGGGGTGTTTAAAAGAAGGAAAGAGAACTGGTTGTATTATTGACAATACCAGTAACATAAGTGGCAGCAGTTCTTGAAAAAAACTTTGTAAGCTTCAATAGTTCAAATCTATTCTTGGTGTAACAGCGATAGAATTACGCTTGAATCAACATCTCTTCTGGTGCACAAGTCTTCGAGTGTTACTTAATGCAAACACTTCAAATGAGTATGACTTTGTCCCAAATGCGTTTGCTGACTATATTTGTCATGTCTTCTTAGCAGTAAACAAGAAGAGACGTCTTCGGAGAAGGTCTGGTAGCCACAGAAAATATTTTGCATCAATAACTGGTGCTATTATGAGCTGTTCTCAGCTCAAAGAGCTGTTCTTTAGGGCAGCTGAAACACAAGCGTCTATTTGGTGTTTGGGACCCTTTGCAACCGTGTTCTGTACTTGTAATGCAGGACGTAAAACAACGGTGTGGAAAAGTGCCATTTCCAGGCAACTGTAAGTGATTTTGGAACTTCTGAGTAATGATACGAGTTTTCTCACAATAATGCTTAAGTCTAGCCTGTAATCGTACGCTTGAAACAAGTGGGCTCAGACCTTATGAAAGATGTTTACTTATTCAGCTTTAAGGCACAGGCCAAGAAATAACTTGACTGGATTAGCCAAGTTTGAATAGGAGCAGCAGCAAATAGAATCAAATGAGTGTGAATGATGCTGCTGTGCTCTCTATTAGAAAAATATCTGCCAGCTGCCGTTGTAGAGTATAATCCTGCAAGGTGCTGACGCCTCCAGTTCCTGTTGCCCAAGGGAGCTGGACCAGGGCACTTCAGATGTGTGGCTCCCATTACTCACCTTAGTCAAACAATGGTTTTTCTCTGAAATCCTTCTTTTCCCTGTTATATAAAGGCTGATTCTTTTCTACCTCCTCTTTCTTGAAAGGCTCTTGATGCTTACAGGGTACATTGCTGGTTCTTCTCAGATGCAAGATGACAGAGATGACAGCGGTAAGGTCAGTGGGGCATGAACACGGCTCAGCTGGAGAGCAGATGTGAGCAGATCATTTAAGAAAAACAGCTGAAATACTCAGAGCCCAGAGAGGATAAGACAAATTTTGAAATGTAAGCACTTTATTTAAATTCCTTTTGACTTATGTGCACATTATACCTGGAATGCTCCAGAATTAAACACACTGAGAGGGTAAAGAAGTTTCTTATGCTTGAACTTGGACGCATGAAGCCAAAGATGTAAAATGAGGTCAGCTGCAATGAATCCTTTGATATTCATTTAATAGTAAGTAGATAAAACTCTAAGTAAGCTTGCATGAGAGACTTTGAATTTTAACTGCTAAAGCTCTTTATAATTTTCTTACCGGTCTTTTACAAAGACTGAACATTAGGAAGCGTTTTTTTAATGAGAGGGTGGTCAAACACTGGAGCAGGCTTCCTAGAGAGGAAGTTGATGCCCAAGCCTGTCAGCATTTGAGAGTCACTTGACAACATCCTTAATAACATGCTTTAACTTTTGGCAAGCCCTGAAGTGGTCACTCAGTTGGACAAGATGATCATTGTATGTCCCTTCCAACTGAAATTATTCTGTTCTGTTCTGTCCTGTTCTATTCAGCAGTTTAACTGTTCAGACAGCCAGTGCTGTTCCACTTCTGCTGCATTACCACTGCAGGTCTCCTCAACCTATTTTCTCATTTCTTCTGTCTCTGAACCAGAGGTGAGAGGTGGTCTGGCTCTGGGGAATTCATTCTTTTGGCAATCTTTGGGTTTGAGATTTGGGCTGAAGTCAAGAAGTTGAACTCTGGAGTAGGAGTGGAATTCTCCTCTGCTATAGGGAGGCTTTCAGTCTGGTTCAGACCTATCTCTAATCCTTTTGTCATAGTATTTCCTTTTTATGAATAGCTTCCTTATGGATTGAGTTCCAGAAATTCCAGGCTGCTGATACACATGGGAAGCAGATTGCAACAGAGAGCAGATTAAATTACTCAGGTCGAGGATTACTGAAGCAGAACATTTTTTCCTCTTGTTGTTTGAAAAGGAAGAAGAATCTTCCTTTTTTTTATTTATAGGAAGGAGTTTGAGATCAAATGACTCTGAGCTGCCCTTCCATTGGTCAGTCAGTGATCACTTGAGGAAAATCTAATGAACTGGGGTTCTTTTCCCCCTCCTTTATTTGGAAGTCAGTTCTTACCAGTGCTGCGTATTTAAGGGAATTCTAAGACTGTAGTCTTAGATGCTTCAGGAAGCTTATTTTAGGAGGGAAGACTTGACTGAATGCCAATAGACAGAGCTAATCATCAGGACATCTGGATTCACTTCTTAAGTCTGCTGCGTGACCTTGGGTCAATGATTTAGGTCGAGCTTTTCCAAAATGTGCATTATTTGTAGGCACTTACACTCATTTTCAGCATTACTGAAAAACAGACTGTAACTGCATTTACCGTTTCAAGTTCAGCTTCCCAAAACTGGGACACTCATAAAAAAAGGCAGAAGTAATATGTGTGCCCCTGTTTCCTTCCTTGTACAACAAGGATGGATAACTGTGTTTATGGAGTGTGCCGAGGCTTCCTGATGTAAAAGCATTAGAGGAGAGAAAGGGTGGCAGCACGCTGCTCACGAAGCAGCAGAAAAGTAGAACCAGTCTTCCAAGATCTCCCACTTTACCAGCTGAAGGGCTCCCCAGGCCATCTAGAGGACCAAGCAGACCTAAGGAAGCACAGAAATGATGGAGCCAAGGATAGCTGCTTATCTGCAGACTGTACAGCATCCAGCCCATCCAGCTGCCTTCTCACATGTTGCCCGACAGCAGCAGAGGTGCCCTTTCTTGGAAGGAGTTCCAGGGCTGTGACATTGAGTGGACAGGGCAGGTGTAGAAAGCCGTGTCCTTCCAGGAGGCTCTGATTTGTGTCACATAGAGTCAGTTCGTGCATGCTGGAAAGGGGCAGACCTACTGTGCAGCTGTGGATCAGCTATACTAAACATCTGGTCACGTAATGGACAAAGGCCAGGGGAGCACTGTATGTAGACAGAAGATATTTTCGGTTGAAAGAAAGTCTTGCAGTCCACAAATTGCTCCCACCACCTGCTGGTCCTGCAATCTATGAGCAGATGGACTTTGAAGGCAAGTCATACACAGCATTTTTCTCCTCATCAGAGCATAGCACTTTGGAAGTGTGGTCCTGGGACCACTTAGGACCCACTCCTGATCCGGTTTTACAGTGCAAGGCAAGCAGCCCTCGGGCCTCACGTTTATTTCTGCATTATGAGTTCTAACTCCAGCACAAGCAAACACAAAGCACAAGTGCTCATCTCCTCATCTGTACCATCCTCAAGTATCTGAAATGCGTTTTGTGTGCAAGACTGAGAAAGGCAAAGAAGAAACAAAGCAAAAAATGTATTGTTTGAGGTGAAAAAAAGAGAACAGCTAAGGGCATGAATGCTCCTATTGCCTCTTTCAATAAACTGGTAGTTGCTGGGGATGTTCTTTCGCTGAGAAGAGTAGAGGAGAAGGTATTCAGTGTAATTAGCTGATTTTCTTTGTTGTCTAATGATTGCATTTATTCTGTGCACAGGAAGAACATAAGGCATAAAAGTAGGCAGTTTAATGACACACAGACTTTTTGTAGCGGTCTGCTTGGGATAAGTTTCACCCATAGTAAATAGAACAGGAATTACAAGAGGGATTTCAGGGTAACACATCCAAAAAGACAGCTTTGACGTGTTTGTCCTACTATCTACACAGTTGCCAAAACAAAATCCGAAACTGCGGAAGGACCCAGTGACCTCACTTAATGCCATAAACAGAGTTGATGCAGACTGTGTCCTCCTGGGGGGAGTAACGCACAGCACCTCCCAGGCAGACGCTCCAGCTGGTGATCCCTGAACGCGGAGCACAGGGTGTCAGGGTGCCCATCACCCACTTCACCGGCAGTTCTGCAGTAGGTGCAGAAGCCAACGCTGTCGAGTTAGCAGGGAGTGTTGGTTTCTTTTGACAATGTTCCTAGCTGGTTTGCTTGGAAGTGTTGGAACTATTCTGAATGAAACCCTAAAATTAGCCAGAATTTCAGCAGTGGGTTTGTGCTCAGATGTTGTCCATATTGTTTAAGCTGCGGAATCAATAGCTTTGGGGGGTTTTTTAGCTTGTTGAGCCACTCTTCAATGCTGAAATTTATTGGGTTAAACTTTCCACACACTTTCCCCATCCTTTGTGATTTGCCAGAGAAGTGAATATGATAGAAATTGGCCTGAGGCATGAGGAAGGGAGCTCTGCTCACCTTCCCTCCGCATGCACCCAGCAGGAACGGTTACTTCACTTCCAGCATCGGGAGGTGAGCAGTGCAGGAGTCATCCTGAATGTCACCACTGCTTTCCTCGGGAGAAACTGCTCTCAGTACTTTTTTGCTAATTGCTCTGAAGTGGAATGTGTGTTTGTATGTGTGTGCCTACGCATGCAGCCACGCACATGCATTGGCACCACCAGGATCGGCCAGAAGCAAAAGCAGAGCTTTAAGAGCATTCGTATTTGCTGGAAATTCTGGAGCACATTCTGTTCAAAAGATTTTTGACTGTTAGATGTCAATATTGCTGCCTTCTCTTTAGCTCCATGGGCCTTTCCGGGAAATAGTCCCTTGAAAAGACACATCTCAGTTTCAACTGAAGGATTATCTGTGGACAGCTGCCTTTGCTCCCATTCTACATGAGGCAAAACTATTATTATTTCAGGATTATTTGGCTGAGTCAGGTGTGTTAAAGAACTGTTTATAGGTTAGATACCATCATTTCATACCACAAACACACGATTTCCTGTAGTAGCTGAATGGCTACAGATGAACACAGGTATTCATCCAAGACTGCCGAAGAAGTATTATTTGTATATGCATTTTCATCCTTCCCTGCTCGTGCCAGTAGTATAGTTTTGTACTCCTTAGGGTTGTGAATCAGCAATTCTGCCTTTTGCCGTGTTTTGAGGATTTTAAGGGGCTATTAGACAAATTGATAGAATTAATTAAATGCGCGCCCTTCTTGTTTCAGAAACCCTGGAGGCGTTTTAAATAATATTGTACAATGTTGTCTCGTTACCCTGCAAGGTTCAGTAATTTGCTGGAACAGGACAAACTTGGCCAGCTATTTTCTCCAGCATCTCACAAAAATCCTAGACAACAAAATGTTCCAGTAGTCATCGTTTCTTTTCAAATGCCTGATAGATTTTAATCCTTTTCCCCCTTTCTTTTGTCAGAAAACAGCACGTCTTAGTTAAGAGAAAAAAAAAAAAGGCAAAAAAAAAAAAAAGCAACAACCCACAGCACCATTGTTCCTCCCTGTATCTTTCATTTCATGTCTGTGCTGAATCACAGTGTTCTGATACAGCCTCTTTTATAGTGTAATAGTTTTGTATAGTCCATTGTCTTTGGGCACCTCTTAGTTTCTGTCTGAAGCTGTTACTGCTATAATGAATGTACCCATAAATCTGTCACAGGTAACAAGCTAAATTTAGAGCTCAATGAACCAGAGGAGAGTGTGCTGTAGATAAGTGACTGCGTCGAGATACTGTGGTTACAATAGTGGCACAAAAAGTCCATTCCTGACAGATTGACAAAAAGGGACACGGAATATTTGGTTCCCTCACCAATTCACCGCCGTTACCCACGTTCCAGTAAACAAAGATGCAGTGTGAAAATACAGGTACAGTCATGGCGTATCACCCTGCCTTGGCACCCCCAAAGAGCGAAGGTGGGTGTTAGCTGCCACAGATGAGTGTGCTGTATGGCCCGTTTCCCTCGGCCGTCCCGTGGTGGAGATGTAGGGTGGTGTTTCTGTACCTGGTTATGGACCTGCCCAGCTCTACCACTGAACTGAAGGCGATTCCATTTCCTCCAAAGAGGCAAGCGGTCTGAAACTGGAATTAGGAGCTCTCAGGCAGGACGGGACCCAGTGCTCCTGGACCTGGACCTGGACCAAGGGGGTGTGGGAGCTGACCGTCTTGAAGACACCCATCTGATCCCCACCATCACGATCCCTAAGGCAGTGTGTCCCTACACAGAATTTGTCAGTCGTGCCTCAGACCTGGGCAAGCCAAGAGGTCCCACAGTTAGAAGGCTGACTGATTGTCAATACTGAGATCATTATAAGATCCTTTTCTCTTTTGAGAAGAGGAAAGTGATGAACACAGAGAAGAAAAAGCAATGGAAAGATGAAGGCAGATGACATCAGAAACGACATTCAAGAACGATCCAATTCTCTGAATCGCAAACCAATGGGTGTTAAGTAATAAAGGGGATTAAGTGGAAGAAGAGCAGGAAAGCGTGAAGAAGGACAGACATGGCAAGGAAAGGAGAGGGTAAAATGTAAGCAGAAAAAAATTAAGCAAACAGGTCAAATAATGCAGAGATGCCGCATCTGTTTTAGTCTTTGCGTTTCCACGTGGTGCTTTCACGCTGAGCTGTGACGTGGCAGCGGTGAGGCAGAGCTGGACGGGGTACTCTGGTAATGCTGCAGCCGTACAGAGCAGCGGCTGCTGCTGTTGCCCACTTGCTGCAGCCTTGGGACAAAGCCTGTCCAGAAACGTTTGTCCCAAAGGTGGGTAAGTTCATCATCCCATCTCCTCAGTATAAGAGAAAGACCTTTGCAGTGGAGGGCAGTAAGCGCCGCTGCGGTGGCTTTCCTCCCTGCTCTGTGTGACAGGCGAGTGTCCAGGGAGCTCAGCGACAGCACAGGACAGGCGGCAGGGCTTCGGCACTCTGGTGCGTGAAGGGAGGTGGTGATCACTTCTGTGCTAAACTGCCATGAAGATTCAGTGGCACTGTTTGGTTTTTCAAATGTCATTTACATTAGCATCTTATAATTGAACCAGCAGCACTTTACTGAAAAGGTTAAATTCTGCCTTTTAAAAATTAAATCAGCTGTTTAGCTGTCAACCGCAGTCGTGCCCTCCTGTTGCCTCCAGAAGAATGAAACATCGGCATATTGACATACAAATCGTATTGCTGGAGGATGCATTAACTCTCTTATTTATGACTGCACGGTGCCACAAAGTGCTGCATCTTGTAATTGAGGGCTCTCTGCTGAATTCGTTGCACGTAAGATCTGTGGAAATTATTAGCACAGCACATTTCCATAATTAAAGTCTTTCCTATGATATAGATTTGAAGACTCCCTCGGTGCCATACGTTGCTGAAATGCAAAATTTTATGAAAATTTAAATACAAGCACCACAAGGTTTTTATTCATGGAGAATCTTTTTAATTAGACCAGTTGATATAGCTGGGAAAAGCAATCGAATTAGCTGGGTTCAGGGACCCTTCTGAGGTGACCAATGAAAGCTCTGTTTGTTTCTGGTCACAAAGAAACGTGCAGCATTACACTCGCAGAGTGACCTTGCTTTCCCATCCCTGACATAACCAAATCACTAAACTTAAAGCTGTAATGAACCGCTCATAGGAACTGTTGGTTTCAGGGGATAATTCTTACTAACATGATGTTTCATTAAGAGTTTTCCTAAGTTAATGGTAATATTTTGATGAATTGCAGCAAGCCAATAAATAAACGTTTTCTTTAGTCAAAAGTTTGCTGGTTTAGATAGCTCCTGAAGTCAGACAGTCCTGCAAAACAAAGAATTTTTTTTTAAATTCCATCTCCCATTCTCTCTTCAGTAAAAAATGTGCCAGAATATTGCAGGTAGCATGGAACACTGCTTTAGCTATTAGCTGCGTGTCTGAGATGTCCACTTGTCTTGTTAAGGCTGTCGTACTACATTACCCTTTCTGTAACCCTGGAAACAACTTCAAATACAGGGATATTTGAAAAGGCTAAAATATAACTTGCCCTTAAAATGCCATGAGTGTTTTTTGAGACTCCCTGCACAAGGGAAGAAAACATCTTTTCCCTTCACAGAGGGCATTAAGCGGTGATGGATGTCCATTTCTTTGTGAGAAAGCTGATCCTCACCTGTTGTAGCTGGGGTGAAAAACGATGCCGGCAGCACTGGCAAGTGTCCTCTCTCTTTACCTGCCCATTGAGTTCAGGATTCCTTCTCCCCAAGTGTTACAGGAGGGGATTTTCAGAGGCAATAAATAAATTTTGATCCCTCCGGTTAATACAGTTAAGGTCAAAGAGGTTCGATCTGGAGCTATTTAAAATACTCTTAACTTGCAGACACACTGCTGTCGGTAGTGCTAAGTGCCTTATCGTGCTGAGGAGTGTATACAACCCTTACGAAACTGCTCTTAAGTATTCTGGTTACTATATTTAGCTCTGGCTCATAACAAGACAAAAAGCACTTAGCTAAATGTAGTCCTGAAGTGTTTAATCCGGTTAAGAATATTTTGTCCTTAGGTGTCTTCTACTAAGACTTTTTGTAGCTCACTGTCCTGCTGCATCATGCAAAAAGCTTTTCTTTGTGTTTGGGCCTGTGAATTCTTTGATGGCCATTTATTCTGTTAGAGCCTCCAAGGCTGGAGTTGACTGGGGCCGCCTCTCACGTTCATTGCGGGTGTCCCACTGGGACTGCCCCGGGAAGCCTCATTCCTCTGCCCTCGCAGCTCGCAGCAGCCCTACGGCAGTGGGATGCGATAGCCGCTGCTGGAGACTGGAGAAACTGGGCTTCGTTTCCCAGTTTCGACTTGGTGAGCATTGACTGGACTGTAGTCGCTCTCAGTGACCAAACAGCTTCCCTCAACTTACTGCTCTCCAAGCTGGCTGGGAGGGCAACCACGCGTACAAAGCTGTGCAAAGCTCGGGAGGAATCCTGTTGTTTGGCTGAATTTTTGCATACTTAAACCCATATAGAAAAAAATGTTTCCTGAAAAATTGTGATAGATCTGTTGGAGTATTCACAAGCATTTTTCTACAATTTAACCCATTGCTTTAAAAAGAATTTTCTTTATGCCTATGTATCTGAAACTGTTCAGACTTAGCAAAACTTCTGTATGGATCGTTCTTCTGGAGGAGAAACAAGTGATTTTGAGAAAGCAGCACTGACCGATGAGCAGCAGTGGCTGAGATAAGCACCTCGGTTCTGTGATAGCTCAACAGGGTAACAGAGAAGATCACACGCTCCTTTTGAACTAGGATAAAAGCTTGCAACTTGACCAGCCTATGAGGACTGTGAGAACTGAAGCGTAGCAGATCCACCATGTTTAAACCTGCTACGCAGGCATCGTTTTCGGTCGCAGCTTCACTGAGGGTATCAGGAGTTGCGTGAGGTTTTCCGTGGAAGTTCATGTTCCAAACTGAAAATTACCACTTCATCCCAACTACGCTTTTTACTGATTCACTTAGCACTGAACTTATTAGGTATTTTATGTTACTCATACCTCATGTCAGGAGGTTCAAGCCTCTTACAGGTAGCTTCCGTATCACTGTTTACAATGAGTGTATCACGCATTATCTGAGCCAATATTTTCGAGCAAATGGACTGACACAATTTAATTTGGCTGCAGTGAGCAGGAATTTGGCCCGTTGTCTCCCTTACTCATGTAAACCTCCCCACAAAGCACTCTCATGGTGTCACTGGTTGGGATTTGTGTGGCTCGTGGCATTTAGCAGCACCCCACATTGTCAGCCCCTACCTCGCCCCAGCTGCCCTTTCCAGCGTGCATGCCTGAAGTGTGTCTCTTGTAGTGGTTCTTCAGCGACCTGCTTGTGTTTCCTTCCCTTTGAGGTGTTTTCAGCAGTTGAAGGAACCAACAAGCTCTCACTAGTCCTTGAGATGATGACAAGTTTGGGGCTATGTTTGCTCGTTCACCATGGTTACAAATATGCAACCCCTGGTAGTGGCAGAGAGTTTTTTGCAGTGTCTTGAGCTGATGTTGGAACTAACGGTAAGAGGAGAAATAGCCACGAACCTGGGCTCAAAGTGGGGAGGTCACTTCAAGGGCATTAAAAGCGTGTTAAATTTGGAAGCCCAGCACTTGGCTGTTGTTGAAGATCTTACTATCAGTCATGGATAGTCTGATCGTATCCGTGTCCTTCCTGACAATGAGGCTTATCGAAAGCCAAACATGTTTCAACAGCGATGGTTCCAGAGAGATGAACACTGTAGTGTGGGTATAGTCAGGAGTTCAGGGTGTTCACTAGTAACCGTTTAAATCGGAAACAAAAAGGAGACGTCTGTGTCCCATCAGTAGCAGATCTTAACGGGAGGCCTTAAATCCACCCACAGGTGGGTGGTTGTGGCTTGCACTGACTTCAGCTGATCATGTTCATCTCAAAGGAAGTTTTTGGTTTCCAGTTTGGGTAGATGAAGTATGGATCATACTTGCTGGTTTTCATAGCACACATGCCAGGTAAACTGTCATGCTTTGGAAGGACTCCAATGAATCCTCAGTGGCCCCAAGCTAGTAGGGCCATTCCTCCACCCTGCTGGGCCACATGGCTTTTTGGACATGAGAGGTCAAATTGGCCTTCCCAGACTGCTTCTGTGGCAGCAGGTGGTGTACAGAGAGACAGGAGCCCTGGAACATGGTCCAGCTCCCATTCCTAGACGCTTTGCGGAGCTTTCACTTGTTATACCTGAGCACATTTCTAATTTATGGTGGTGGACTTTTTCAGCTTGAAGTGATTGCTGCTCTCTGAGCTAAGTGTTGCCTGTAACTGTGTTTTAACTGGATTTGCTTTTCCTTCCAGGATTAATTTTTCTCCGTCTCTTTTTACATGGTGTTAGAAAGAGCTAATCACACTCCGACAGTCTGGACTGATGAATCTGAGGAATAGAACAGGTAATTTCTAATTTGGCTTCTAGCTTGCAGTGACTCAGGCAGTGAGACCCCCTCCTCCATGGAGTGCATTCATATTTTGGGACAAAAGAAGTCATAGAATTTCTTTTGCCCAGGTCATCTGCAGGAAGGGAGATCCTTGCCCTGGAACAGGAAAGGAGGGGTAAATTTTTGTAGCTTTTACTGTGAGCAGCATCTTTAACTTCCATCAGTTGTGGGTGGTTTTATTTCATGTTACTTTTATAGCCACCAAGCTGTTTGTGCTTGGAGTAGTCTCAAAGCAGGGAAAAACATTGGGATATACACAGTGAAAAATGCCCCCTGGGTGCTGGGAGGGGTGGGAGGGCTTTGTCAGTGGAAGTGCTCACTAGAGATGGAGGCAGATTGGTGTTGATGCTGGGGATGGGTGCTATTTCCTCTTTGGAGGTGTCTAAGCAGGGTGCGACCCAACAGAGCTGACCAGGTGACGCAGTGTGGAGTGACAGCAGCTGCTTTGCTTGCATCTACTTGACTCCCTGTCCCTCAGGCTTAGCCCATCTGAGTCACAGAAAATGAGTCACCAGCAAAAAAGTTACCTTCATGTTGGATTTTCCATCATTTCACAGGGCTTGAGAGTACCGTGTCCTTATTGGGAGTTGTTGCTGCCCACTGTTCTTCTGTGCTGCAGGAACAGTTGAGATAAAGACAGGCAGCAGCCCACAGTGTCTGTTCTGGTGCAAGAATGTATAGAACCGAGGGAACACAGGTCCCATTCTCTTTTCCCTGGTTACTGCCAGGTGAGGAAGTTTTATCTGGAAGTCTTTTGTATGAATCCCAGTGGTAAGGATGCTGCGGTGAAAGTCCACCAGTGCAAGCAGCAGTCATTGGCTGCAGGATGCTTTGGATGAACCTGTTTATCATACCATCTCTTAGATGTCCTGGTAGTATTCTGCTGTTGCCTAATACTAATCCCTTGCGGGATTAGCACAGTTTCCTTCTTGCTCCTGTGCCCTTGTACTGGGAAAGAAATCTCAGATGCTTTTCAAGCATTGCAATGCGTGAAATCAGCCAGCAGCTTGTTTCATTTCCTAAAACAGGACCAGGAGCTGCACTGCCTGGTGCAGACATCAGAATCAAATCAGCTCTCACATTTGCAGGGGAGATGCTGACTCCTGTGCAGAGTTCAGTGCTTCAGCAAGGTTCCCCATCCTGTGACACAGGAGAACGCAAGGGCAGCCTGAGGCACTGCTGGCTCTTAGCTCTTTCCCTCTAAAGTCAGGCTTATTGTAGCTCTATGTTTGGGCATAGAACAACGGTTTCGCTTCTCAAGCCTCAGTAGCTGACAGAAAAAGCAAGAAACTACATACCAAGAGTGGAGTTTGGGAGGGGAAGATGGAAACATCCAGGAGGTCATAAAGTACAAACTAGTAAGCTCTGTATTCTGACATCCCTAGCAAGATCAGGGAATATCTCAGTAAGTACGTCTGTGTTTTCCTTCCAGAGCCCTGTGTTGTGTAAACGAACTGATGGATGAAGATGAGAAGGACAGGGCAAAGAGGTATGAAGGGATGCACAGAGCGCTGAGAGTGGAAGCTGTCCTAGGGGAGAACTGTAAATGCTGTGTTTTCTGATGCTTGAAAAAGTGCGTGGGACCACTGATGTCAGAGGCAAAACCCCCATGCAGTGTACCGGCTGTGTATAGCGGACCACGAACAGCATAATTAAATCACCATTTTCAAGCCCCTACAATGGGTTAATCAGCTGGGTGGTCCTTAAGTTACATCGTTGTGCCCTCAGAATCTCATATTATCCCATGGCTATTTATTATCTTGATGCAGGACTCCTGGCCTGTGATTTTAATGCCATCATGCAGTGCTGCCCACCTGGGGTAGAGTTCCCTGTGAAACTTAGAGAGCAGTCCTGCTTTAGCACAGGTATGAGTTAGTCTCCCTTCAGAGGAGCATTTGGCTCAGTTCTCGTTAGTCGTCGTACACGAGTGCCAAAATAGAGATGGCTGTGAGCATAAATGCTGGATCTGAGAACCCCCAAATGCCAACCAGAATATGAATGGAAATGCTTTCTGCATACCACATTCGGTCTAGATCACAGGAAGCGTGTATCATCATGAATACACTTGTAAAGAAAATTAATTACTACTGGAAGAGGTTGTATGAAAATAGGGTTATCTCAGATACAAGTATTGGAAAGAATGTTTTGGAAGAAACAGAATGGATTTGCTTTCTCCTTTATTGTTCTTAATGGAGGGGAAAACCCTAATGAAACATTCTGAAATTGTATTAAGGCAAGCTGGAAACTGGTCTGCGGTTTTGCAGCCAGACTAGTTTCTGCAGCCAGACTCTGAACATTCCCAGTTTCATATACCATGGCAGCAGATTTTCAAAACCAGATACAAGAACACGTGCTTGACTTCATTCTGCAGCCGAGTGGGCCCTGCACAGTATTGCCTCTTGATAAGCTGCTTTTGCATGTACAAATCAGGGAATGAGGAACCCTTCGCGTTTTGACCTTTATATATGCGAAACAAAAGCTCGTAAAAATGAGGTGGGCAAAACGTGAGCGTGTAGATGCCAGGACTTCTCTTACTGGAGAAATTTCACCCATAACACCTTCACCTCATTATCACTGGTTTCGAAACAATGGGAGCTGCCGCTGAAATGTGTGTAAGGATGCGGTCTTGCTCAAATGCATGTAAATCATTTGTTACCTCCGGGTGTTCCTTGCTGACAGTGAGCTCAGTCCTGCTGCAAGGCTTTAAGCACCAGCAAGGCACTTGTGCTCGAGCCTGATTTTAAACAAATGAGCAGTTCCAACAGAGTTTAGATTCTTGTGTTTAAAGTGTTTTGCTGGGGCAGGGCCATTTACCTCTCCCTGGGTCGAGCTGTAGGTCCTTCGTTTTACTTAGCGGCATTTATGTTTCTGTTACCCAGGGCATCACGCAACAAATCTGAAAAGAAAAGGAGAGACCAATTCAATGTCCTCATTAAAGAGCTTTGCACGATGCTGCAGGGCCACGGCCACCCTCTCAAGATGGACAAGTCCACAATACTGCAGAGGACCATCGACTTCTTACAGAAACAGAAAGGTACTGGAAGGTGCTGGTCTGTCCGCATTGAAGGTGTTGGCTCTGCATCTGCCCAGCAGCCAGTTTCCACTCAGAAGAGGAAAACTGCTTTTCCCAAACATCTGAGACCTCCAGAGAGAACACGAACCTGAATGAGGGGCAGAATAAGGCTTAGCAGTTGGCTTCAGGAAGTGGGCTAAGTTTGAATCCAGCACTGACCAGTTAAACATAGATACACTTGAAAAGACGCAGTGCTGTATGCTTTTTAATGGAGTGACATCACTCCAGTTCCCTCCCTGGCCTCCGCATCCCCTGGAACACTTTGTACATGAGCACGAGTGAGGAAGAGCTGAGGAGCAGCACGTGCTACAAAAGCCACGGGCAGGGGGTTTCTGTGCCCTGTTCCCCGGTCTCCTGGGGTAGGAGATGGCTGGGTGCAGCCTATCCTGCTGCCTGGGCACTTCCATGAGCCTTCCTGAAGTGGCTCCAGAGTCGCGGACACCCTCTGCTCACGGTGATGCTCAGCTACTCTAAAATTAGCCCATTGACCTTATTTTTTGAAGGATTTATTCAGAACAAAATGTCTCCTCTTCCTTTTCTTGATTTCTAATGCGTCTGTGCCGTGATGGTGTGCAAAATGCATACAAGAAGGCTTTGTGTGAAGAATGATCTGGGGATGGTTCCTCTGAAAGCTTCTTAAAAGAAATTTAGTGTTACTTGAAAATGAAAAAAAAAACCCCAACTACCATGAGTCATGTTGCTTTTTGATGTTTTCTCTTTAAGAAATCACAGCACAGACAGAGGCCTGTGAGATTAGACAAGACTGGAAGCCTTCATTTCTTAGCAACGAGGAGTTCACCCAGTTGATGTTAGAGGTAAGAAGAATTGCAGGCTGCATAGACTAGTGAGAAGCGATGGGTTCGGTGGCGCGGTTCAGAGACACACAGTTCCTTTTCACCTGTGGGTCCCAATGTTCACGTTAACGATTTCTAGGCTGCTGGCACATATGGTACAAACATGGCAGAGACCACGGTTGTGCTGAAGGTTTTGCAGTCACGGAATTAAAAATACGATTGCTTCCCTTTAAAGATAAACAGCTTTTCATTTAGGAATGAAGGCCAGGTTGGCCCCGATTTGGCCTGGTGGGAGAAGAAAAAGAGAATAGCCCTTCTCAGAAGAGCTGCTTGAGCAAGCAGTTTTAGCCAGAACTTGAAAGGACCTGAGAAAAGCAGAGCAGCTCTCTTCCTCCCACGTCCCATTAGGCAGACAGCATTTACTTTGCTGCCGTCGCTGCTGCTAGCTGTGCTTGTGCCGTGAATGCCCTGTCTTTGCTCGGATTGCTGTCAGTGCATCCAGAACAGCTCTGATTCTCTTTACCTCTGAAATGCTTAGCTGATCTAGAAACAGCTTATGAACCTACATTTTTCCTTTCTTAAGGATGCTGTCTCTGGCGAGGCCATCTCCTACCCTGCGTGGGCAGCTTTTGCCCCACCAAAATAAGGGTGTATGCTGGGCTGAGTTGGGAGGTGCTGCAGTGTCTTAGTTATTCCTTTTCATCGGGATGTCATGACTCACCTCCGTGGAAAAGTCTGTTCATTCTTTCTGGGAATTTCTCTCACCAAACAAGCTATTTTGTTCCAGCTGAGTCAAAAAAAATTTCCTCCTTAGAAGTGGTGGGGGAGAGAAAGCCCTTTAATAACTGTTGGCTTGCTGGACTATGTTGGACCGTTGACCAGTTTACTTAAAATCAGTGGTTTTTCTCCAGAGAGTTTTTCAGCAAAGGCAGAGTATGACAGTGAGCTGGGGAAGGTGGTGAATGCTGCATCTTTGGCTCCCTATAGCTAAGCTGCAGAGCAGCTTAACAGTGTCTTTAGAAGAGTTGGCTTTGTGCATAGTGCTGACCAGAGATTAAACCTCGCAGATCTTAATAAGGGTCACAGAAGAACAGGGTCAGACACTGGGTCAATGGTACACGCAGATGTTGTGACGAACAGGGAGAACACCCAAAGAGGAAAGCACATGCAGTGACTTCAAGGAGACTGAGAACTTCGACTCTGGACAGAAACCATTGTGAATAAGCAAGAGGAAACAAAATGAACTCTGAAATTGTTGTGTCACTAGCCTAACAAATGAGTGCTTTAAAAAAAAAAAATAAGACCTTAGATCTTGTCAGTATTGTCCATAAATTGCTAAAAATACAGCATTGCATAATTTTTCTGTCTCTGCTTATCCATCCATCCATCCATCCATCCATCCACAGTGCTGGGTTTGCCATGATGGTATCTAACATCTCCTTACGTACCAAATTGGTTAAGTATTGTGTAATTCAGAACACATAGTGAAGTGACTGAAGTCACTAGGATTGTGTGGGTGTAGAAATTCTAACCACCACTGGCTTGCTTCATGTTAAATAAATACTCCCTGGGTAAAAAATACAAGTCAATTTAATGTTAATGAGCAAATAATATAAGAAGAGTTTTGAATGAGACAGAATGGGTAATTTTTATTTTTCTGCATTGAACTATCATTTCCATAATTGATAATTGATTAGTTTTAGGCTGATAGAAGCATCACCAAAAAATAAATTAGCCTGTTATATTTTAAGTTGTCCATTGCATAATTATTTTTATTTTTTTCTTTTTTGCCCACCTTTTATCACTAGGCACTAGATGGCTTTCTCATTGCTCTTACCACTGATGGGATTATTATTTATGTATCTGACAGTGTTTCGTCTCTGCTTGGACACTTACCGGTAAGTTCTGACAGCATGATATGTTGAAGAATCATTCCCCTGCCTTAACGCAGCTCCGTCACTGCAGGGCTGGGGCTTGTTCTTGGCCAACCAAAGAAGCAACTGACTGAGGGCGGGCGATAAACCAACAAACTCCTAGGTAGTTTCTCAAGCTTGTGTGATTAACAGCTGCTCTCTCAGGGTCTGCAAATTAGCTAAAAAAAAACCAAACCATGCAAAATCACTGTATTCATAGCTCACCACTTGGCTGCATGTCTGAAGGGTGGTTTGGGTGGTGCTTATCCCACCAGGTATATGAAAAATCTCATGCTTGTCAGATCTGTGCATGCTGAAGCTCTTCTCAGATAATGTAAAGATTATTTCAGGACTGAATCTATGCTCTTCTAGTGACATTGGGTTTTTCTACTTTGAGCCCATGGTTTTTAGTAACAACTCTGTGGCCTCAGAGTTTCCTGGGAGAATTTCTACAAATCAGTTTGCTGTTGGGTGTAGAAATTTCTGCTGGCCCCTCAAACGCATATTTTATTTTTTATCTGGTGCTGAGCACGAGGCACCAGTGATGAGGGGGACCTGGCTGAATGTCCTGGTGTGCAAAAAATACATATGTGCTGACATTTTGGTAGAACCTCTTTAGTCAGGATGTGTGGGTTTATCAGCACTCGAACACTTGCAGGTCGAGATGATTTTTCCAGATGTTCAGCCTAGAACAGAAATCGGGGATGTGAGAAGGAGCTCCCCCGCTTCTGTCTTGCGCTTCCAAAGGGAAATGTTTGAAATTTTCATTTTGACATGGTATTTCTCATCGTGTTGTATTCCTGTGGTACCGGAGATTCTTCTCCAGCTTGCATCTGGCTGAACTGAAGGGCAACCCCTGGGACCCCTTCAACCTTTTGCAAATAGTTAGCAACCCTGGGGTAAAGTAGCCTGAGGGTTGTTATATTCTGCCCTAGATACATCTGCAGATTGACTGGGCTTCCTTGTCTTAAGCATCCGTGCTAGATCAGCAGCATCTGTGTTCTGCTGTGAGATGAAAAGGCGTGAGGTTGTGTCAGTCTGCACTGCTGAACATGACAAAGCATTCTTTTGTATCAGTCAGATTTGGTGGACCAAAATATATTAAACTTTCTGCCTGAGCGGGAGCAGAGCGAGGTGTACAAGCTCCTTTCTCCACACGTGCTCATGACAGATCCTGTTGCAGCTGATTTTCTAAACGGTAAGCTCTGCTCTTGTCTGTCAGTCAGGGCAATTTGCCAAAGGCAAACAGCTCCTGGGGGAGCCTGCACAGGGCTCTCCAGCTATTTAATTCTCCTGCCTGCCGCTTCTGTTTTGCCACAGTTAGTACTTCTGGTTTTTATGCAGCTCATCATCTAATGTTCCTACATGCTTCCAGTACTCGGGCTTTGATTTGAACAGTCTTTGGTTTACTGTCTGCTTTGCATCATAGCACAGTGACGTTGCCCTCATTAGATATTTTTTCCCAGGGCAGGATGCTGGGCTGAACCTGTGAAAGGAGTAAGGGGCTTTGTAGGGGGTGGAAGGGTAGTAGAAATACCAAAGGGTTTTGGCAGAGTCTTTCTTCCTTAGGAGGCTTGCCTGTCTCAGGGCACCTAAGAAACCCTGCATGTAATCTAAGCAACTGCCTTCCTATCTGAACAGTCCATCTGGATCTCTACTGCTGGTTGCTGTCCCACCCCCAAAATGTCCCTTTCCCCTGGAAAATGTCCCCAACACCAGAGCGGGCAGCAGCGTCCTCCTAACATCCACATTTCACCAAGCCTGTGTTGGGACTCTACTTTCCTGATGGGTTCACCGTGGCCAGGAGAACCTCCCCTCTCTGTTGCCCCATAAGTGTCAGTGGAAACTGGGCAGCCCACATACTGGTGCTTTGCCCTAGGGTTGGTTTCCCTCTGGCTGAAGACTGCATGGTCTAATCCATGGAGTTCAGACCTTGGGCAGAAAAGTGACTAAGAGCTTGGCATGGTGCCCTCCACCGTTAATGGAAAGGCTTAGGGTAACTTCAGTGCCCTTTGGATCTGGGTCCTACTGAGCAGTATCAGGGCAGGGTGCTGCAGTATCAGTTAACAGCTTTGCATGAGGTCATGCATGGACAAAGTAGTGAAAAATACCGCTGATTGGTATTGCCGGGGCTTCACGCCCAGCGTAGTGCGGTGGCTGCAAAGCTATGGGAGAAGGGGTGAGAGTACATTTCCTTAAGCAAAACCAGCTGATGGTTGCTCCTAGTAGTTCTATATTATTTATATACTTACTTATATATATTATATATATACTTACGGGTATCAAGAGCATCCCAACAGGGTGTGCTCAGATAGCACAGCAGCAGGGTGGGTGTAAGCACCTAGATAGATTCAATACATGGAGCATGCTGAGTGCGGGTGTCTAGTAACGTTGTGTATGTCTCCCTCTCTCATTTCAGCAGAAAAACAAATAGAGTTTTGCTGCCATTTAGCAAGAGGCAGCTTAGATCCAAATGAACCCCTGATGTATGAATATGTGAAATTTGTAGTGGATTTTAAATATTTTACTCATGGTAAGTTACTGCTCCAGCCTACCTTTACCTCTCTACCTCTCTCCTTTAAATTGTGTGTGGATCTGTAGCCTCCTAAAGGCCTTGTTTCAGCTGGAAATGCCCCATAATCGGCAGGGATGGAATGAGCTGTGGATGTGTTGGAGGTTTTTTCATGTAAAGTGGTGGGGAGGCTGTTGGTCAGAAGAGCGTACTCTTCTGCATGCTGTGCTTAGAGAGGTGGAACCAGACTGACTCTACCTCCATTTGACCCACTGCTGGTTGTAAAGCAGCCTACTTATTCAAATAACCAGCCAAATATGCTGTTCTGTTTCACTCGTGGCAATCAGATAACACTTTTCAAAGATTAAGTAGTTGGGTAACTTGTAAAATCTTGAATCTTGCAAATGTTGAGCTGGAGAAAGGCTGACAAGGAGACTGTAGCTGCACGCTGCGAGCAGCTCAGAACTGTCCTGCGAAGCTTCCTTGCAAGCCAGGGGCAGGTGGTTAAAACTGAGTAACTCAGAGCCTAAAGGGTCATGCTTTAAATAACATCAGCTTGTATCACTGTGGCATCACCTTGTGGGTAGGAGGGGTTTGTTGCTTGGGTTTCATCCGTCATTGTACCTATCGTAACATGAAAAGAAAACTCTTCTTCCTCTGCTTCTTAAATAAATTATCTGGTTGTGTCTAGTGCCTACACCCTCCTGTAATGGCTTTGAGTCAGCTATTGCACGAGCTTTCAGGTCAGCCACGGAGGAGCAGATCTGCCTTGTAGCAACTGTCCGTCTTGTCACACCACAGTTCTTAAAGGTGAGAGCTCTGCGTCTGCATCTTCCCTTTTGTGCGGGAATCGGCCGGTGCTCCGCGGCAGAGCTGCTGCTGGTACCTGAGCCGTGTGCTCGGCTGTTGTGAGGGGAGCCGTGTGGCAGCAGCCTCTCAAAGGCTACATACAGTCAGCAGCACAGATTGTATGTTCAGAGGGTTGGCGGATGAGAGAGGACACCGCTGTGTTTGTGAGTGGGACATGACATGAGTACGTGTTTTGGAATGACGAGATATAAAGCAGGAGTTGCTTTTGAGAAGAGGCGGTCGAGTGATGGGGTGTCTCAGAGCAGTCAGCCTGGGAAGCACCAGTACAAGGTGAACAGCTAAACCACTTGAAAAGCTGCAGCCTTTAAAGAGATACATCCCACCGCTCCTTTGTGAAAGAAGGTCACCCACATCCCGTAACACTGAACACCGTGTTTCACGGACTCTTTCTGCTGGTCTGTAAGTGTCCTGTGGCACAGTGCAGTGATGACAGAGATAACGACCGCAGGTGTTTCTTGCTCAAGCGAGCATTAGCCAGCTCGGTGTGAGGCTGGACCGGCTGCTGTCAGCCACATTTAGGTACCAATATTTACCAAAACTTGGGGAATTTTGCCTACAGACTGCAAGATGAGGCCCTTGGACTATTTATCCTGGCTCTGAAATTCAGCCCAGGATAAATTATTCAGCGACTTTTCGTCAGTTTGTGCATCTATAAAACAAGGCTTATCTATTCTAAAAGAAAATAAGTCAAAGCACAGTATTTTGCTAGGGTTTGTTACACCAACGAAATGTATCCTGGTCTTGGTAGAGGGCTCCTTTTGTTATTTCATAGAGTTAAATGAGCGTGCCAACTGTTTTGCAGGAGCTCTGCAATGTTGAAGAGCCATGTGAAGAATTTACATCGAGGCATAGTTTGGAATGGAAGTTTTTATTCCTGGACCACAGGTAAGAGATTTGGTTTTAGTCACTGAAGAATAAACAAACTGTAGCTTAAAAATTGAAAAGTTTGTGTAGCTCTTGCCTGAGATCCCAAGTGGAATAGCTCTCATTAAATGCAACTGAGTATCCTTAAATGCTTTGCTCTTTTCCATGTTTTATGCAGGTAAGAAACCATGTAAAATGGTGGGAAAATGTCTAGAAAAATGCCTAACTTCTCCAAGATATTATGTCATTGAAACTAAGCAGTGTGGATCCTGTTCCCTGTATTGGTTTAGCTCCCCTGTTTTCCAGCTGCAGCTCCCAGGGATCTTTCTAAATCTTTTGCTGTGTCAACAAACTTGATTTTCACCGTGAGAAATGATGGAATTTATAAAAATAAAAGAAAAATAAATAAAACTATAAAAATAAAAGACAAAGCAGTGGATTAGATGATGTAGTTGCAAATTTGCTTTTGACAATGCCATATGGTGAGCTAGGATTTGGCTTGGTACACCTTCAGGAAGCTGATTCCTTCAGGAATCAGATAGGAACCACTTTATTAAGGAGATTAATACAGGATTCATTTTCTTCAAAAGAAGCTGGACTTTTGTTCAGTCTTTTACTTCTCTATATTAGACATGTATGCATAAGCACTTTGCAAGACCTTACCCTTTCCACTATCCCTCCCTTTGCAAGCTGAGCAAAGGCAGTTGGTTGGAGTTGTGAAGGTCATTGCTAGAAATAGAAGACTAGTAAATAAGGCTGTAGGGAAAAAAAATATTTGGGAGGAAAAAGCCTACATGTCGCCTGCACATTTAGAGCAAGAAAGTGGGAGAGCAAATATAAATTAATAATAATTTGCATTTATATGGTAAACAAGATGTGTGCCTCGCATCGTACCTTGAAGCATGGAGACGCTGACCCTGTGACAGCCCTATGGTTAACGCCGTGTGGTTTGGGACAGCTGACCTATTACTCATGTGGCTGAGATCTCGCTGGAGTGACTTTGTTAGGCTGTAGTTGGCCTGTCCAGTAATGCACATTTTCAGAACTGGGTGATTAATGTTAAGATCCGTAAAGGAGCCCTAAGCCCCTCGTTTCACTGTCTGATGAAGGGAGCTGGTTTTCCAAAGGGCTGCATCCCAGCAGCTCCTGTGAACAAGGCGAGCAGGAGCTGCTCTGAAACCTATCAAAGAGTCTTTTGATGAATCTGGGTTATGACTCAGAGAGGAATCTCTCCGCGGCGGGTGCTTGCAGCCACTCTGGTCCCACCGCTATCCCCAGTGAAGAAACCACTGTTACTGAGAGTAAATGAAGCTGAAGCAGATGCTGAGGCAGAGGTTGTGACAGCCCCAAATGCAAGAGGTGAGCCCGGGCCCAGGAATGAGCGGGGAATTGTGTGGGTTGTCTCATTTAATCACCGATTCAAACCTCTCTCCAGTACAGTCCACAGGATGCTGTGAAGTGTTGTTGGGTATTTTGCTGTCTCCTGCTTATTTACACCAACTCACGCTGCCTGATGCTGAGGTGTGCTGTCAGTAGGGACAGAGGGTACCCAGCGTGAGCTGGAATCAGGACCTTTGCTGTCATGACAACAACATAAATTGGAGTAAAGATAGATAATGCAGAAAGCACTCCGCAGATCTGGATAAACGTTAGAGAACTATGTAAAATCTGTGTTCTGGGTCTACATGTAAATATGTGTAGAGGAAATAAACCTGCCAACTTTGATAATCCTCTATTTCTCTTCTGCTCTGTGCTCCTCTCCTTGTTTTCCCTTCATTTGTTAAAAGACTGCACTCGAACAGGCTCTGTGAAGACTGTGCATGGCCATTTGCACAGGCAGTTGCAGTCCTCAAGGCTGGAACTGGAGCTAACGAGACACTTTTAACTTGTTCCACAAGTAAGACAGCTCCTTGTCAAATGTCAGATGAGGATTATTTTGTGGTTGCTCTCATTTAAAGAATTCTGGTGAAAGTCAGCAAAGCTTAATGCTTTCCTGATCAGCTTAAATGTTTATCTGATGTGCATCTGAAAGGCGTTATTGTCTTGAATATAAGCATGTCATTAAAGATAGGAGAGACACTGGTGCGTTCTGCCAAAGAGACAGCAAGGAAGGACACTTTAATAATACACATATTACCATCATTAAAAGAAATCTGGGTCACATGAGGAACAAGAACACTGTGCTCTGTGGAGAGTTATTTGAATAAATAAAGCAGTATTGTGGTGGAGACCACTGTGTACTAAGCGTGCTCTGTTTCAAGAGATTTGCCATCAAAGAGTGAGGAGGACTGGCTCTTCTGGCCAACCTGTTGTGCTGGGACTCGGGAGCTCCTGCCCAGACCTTGATCCTTCTGGAGCTGCTGTTCAGCAGATCCCTGGCTGTCCTTCTTTTTCCCCCGTTTCCCGTTTGGTGCCATACTGCTCGCAGTTGTGGGGAGGAGGGGCGTTATAGCCCTGTATGGGCTCTCTTCAGTTGAATTATCTATGCCCACGGTATCTCTCAAGAGTACAAACATGGAGCTGGGTCACTCAGCCAAGACAGGAGAACTTCCCACATTAATATCCAGAAGAGTCAGGACGGATCCATCCAAACCTGAATGTACTTACACTTAAATAAATTTTTGCTCATTTTCCTGGCCACTTTGTGGCATTCACCTTCCTTAAGAGGGTCACTTGGCACTCCAAGAGAAGGCCAGCGGAAGAGGCATGTTTGGTAGGCAGTGACACCTTCAGCCTGCCCTGGTTTTGACTCATTAACCGTTTCACTAACATACCGCCGCCTTATTCCTGAGAAACACGCTGAACTTGGTAGGTGAGCCTCATGCTATCAGCTCATCCAGCAGCCAAAACAAACAGGTGGAGCCAAATTAGCACCAGTCCTGCCTCACCGAGTAGGAGCGGTGCTTGAATGGATACAAACAGGAGCGTACTTGAGTGCTGGGAGACAGATGGTGGCATGCTGATAGAGAGACTAGAAGCAAAAATAGTGGTTTTCTCCTCACAGGACAGTGTTGTTTCATAATCATAAGCTAGCAGGCTCCAGCGAAGGCTGCGCGCAGGCTCAGTGTTGTTAGGGCACCTGCTTTAAAAAAAATCTTGTATTTTGCCTAGAAAATGGAAAATCTAGAATTGACGTCAGAATAGACAAGTCACTGCAATGTGCCTATCTAAATACTTTGTCAATTCCTTCTCTACCTGCCATAGAAGTCACAGTCCTTAAAATCAGCCCCATGCCTATTCTTGTCTTTATTACCAGCATAGAAACATTTTTGTTCATTATATTTTCTCAAGATTTTCCATGGGAACAATTATATTTTCTTTTACCCAAGCTGGTCCTGACATACATTGCAGCTCCCCACTTAATCTTTCTTCTACACTTACTATCCAGATGACATTTACCTCCAACCTACTGGATAATTTTACTCGAGCTCCAAGTTATTATGCACATGAACAGCCGTAGCGTTTCTCAAGCTGTGTGTCTCACAGACGTGCTTAATGAACTGAGTCACTCGCATACGTACATGCCTTTCTCTACACCCACATAATGAATAGGCTATGAAACAGTAAACACATACCTTTTCATTTTCTCAATTTTTACCTCTCCCTCACTGGTTTTGGTTTTTTTTTTTTATTTGCTTGTATATGAAAATACTTGGTTGTGTATGTGAAAATCCACTCCTGATTTTCCTGCCAAGTGAAGGTACGAGATGGTTTTGGTTGCTGCTATCGCAGCGTGTCTGCCAGCATGTCGAAGGGTCACGTTTTGTGCTCACTCTCTGCCCTTTGCTTCCTTTCTAGGGCTCCACCTATTATAGGATATTTACCCTTTGAGGTTCTGGGAACGTCAGGGTATGATTATTACCACGCAGATGACCTGGAGCTTCTTGCTAGGTGCCATGAACACCGTAAGTTCCTCTCCCTCTGCAGCATGCCTGTGTTTGATCTCATTTGTCACTCATGCAAAACCTCTTACTGACCTCGCAAAAAGCATCTTTTTCTGGGGCACGAGGGAATTCTGTCTTCCCGTGACAGACCGTCATAGCTGATGCTTACCTGAGAGGTTGAACCCCTGCAGAATTCACTCAGCTCAGGAGCTCTTTGTGCAGGGTTCCCACATTGGCAGATACCCTGTTGAGCTCAGGTTGTCTGTGAGTGAAATGAGATTAATAGATGAGAAGTCAGAACTGTCCATCCTCTGCCCCCAGTTTGTGAGGGCAGCCCCAAACCCTGGGACTTTTGTTGCTGTTCCCCTTGACTCTGGAGCCTGCCAGGAGGCTCACCTCACAAAAATGCCTTCTGAAAGCAGCATTTGGATTTCCTGCCTGCGCAATCAGATGTTCTGAACCTCACTTACTATTAGTAAAGTCCTTCAGAAAACCCACACTCTTTTTTTAAATACAAAAGTACCAAACACAGATTCTGTATGGGTGAAGACTCCTCATTTTTGGTCAACCTGAAAGTAAAGCAGAAAAGCAGAAAAGTCCCTTTCGGGCTGATGTGTGAACACCAGAGAATGTCCAAGATGTTCATCTTTGTGCAAGGTGAAATACTGTGACCTGCAAGAGCCCAGGAGGAGCCAGGTGAGAAGGAGCACTTACCCAAGTCCTGCAGCGGTGCACCCACTGCTGAAGAACCATGTCTGGCTGAAGGCTGGAGTGAGATGATTGTATTTTCCACTTTATTTCATGCACTTCAGGCTGAGATCTTGAGCCAGAATCAGGTCTGTCCTCCAGCTGGTTTGCATTGCCAAGGGCTGTAATGAAAAGTAACTACCCACTTTCTAAAACGCAACTAGGTAATCAGATATTTTGCCAAGAAATATAACTTACAGGCTTCCTGTTGGGCAACTCTCTGTTTGTTTCTCTCTCTGCTGTCTCCGTTTGAAAGGAGTGTTTTGTCAAAAGGAGACAAGGACGCCCCTAGAGATGGGAGAAAGTGGGATGCTGTGATTCCTCTGAGAGGCAGAGCAGCGTGATGCAGGGACACCAAGAAACTCCACATCCCCCCAGCACGCTGGAGCCAGACAAGCTGCTTGGTCTCCAGGTTGCAGACCACCCCCATCTCTACCACCTACCTCTACCACTTGCTTACTCGTGTAAGGTGCTAAAGGACCTAGTAGAGAATGAAGACAACGGCTTCTCTGAATGCCAAGTTTCCCCACTCCACTTTCCTGTTGGCTTTTCTGCCCTGTCAAGGCAAAGCGCTGGCACTAAACACGAAGCAGGGAAGTGGGTTGCCCGTCTTGAGCACCTGCAGGAAGCTGTGGAAGGGGCTAGACACGCGTTGTGTCAAGTGCTGCAAGCGTGTAGATGGGAATATTAAAGGAATATTTTAATTGCTCTCAAGTACAGTACTTTTTAGTGCTGCTTGCTTAAAAGACCATTCAGACTGAAGTGAGCTACTTAACCAGACGACGTCCGTTTGGTGATATGTGTGTGTGGTTTGACATAGCCACTGACTATATGAGAGTGGGGTCAGATCATTCAGCAGAGACTCTATTTAGTGATTTATATTCTACGTCTCTACTAGCCATGGATCTCCTCTTACATATTAAAGGATTATTTGCATCACACACTTGAGGGAAAGGATCTTTTAATCTTACTGTGCAGGGGAGCAAAGTAAGGTGCTGGCGAAGTGACTTACAGAAGTTGCTTCAGGAAATCCCTGCCAGGACTAGGAGCCGAGGGATCCCCAACACAGCGTGTTAGCCAGGAGACCTTCGCTAAGTGCTTCAGCTAAAGCCCATCACTGTTAAAGAGGGTCACTAAAGAAGTTAGTCCTGATATTTGACAAAGGAGAGGGGTACGGGTGGGTAGAAATACTGGGGTTAGTGTGGCTTAATAAGTTCCCGTTTGTCAGGCTGACCGCTCTGGGCAGGCATCTTGCCTGCCTTGAAGTGAACTGGGTTTGCTTAAACCATGTTTGTATTTTACTTTGCCTTAATTATGGGTATTTTAAATGAGTATGTTTCATTTTGTAATCCCAGTGGTCCAGGGACAATTAATGTGGTTATCTAATGTAGTTCCCCTCATTATTTTCCAGCTGTATTACACCACTTGAGATTTTTCTGGACATACGCTGATAAGACGTACCAGTCTGGTGCATTTAGTTTTCTTCTCTTGGAAGAAAACTCTCAGTTAAACTGCTAAAACTCCACTCTCTTATTGGTTTGTGCCATTATTAGGATCCTGACTTCAAGCCCCCAGACTTTGAAATGCATTCTCATGTATTTGGGAAAGGTCAATACTTTAATGAATGTTATTTATGCTTATTTCAGAGGAGCCCATGAATAAGAAGAATGTAGCTAGTTATATAGTTATGCCAATTATTAGTTATAAGAACAACCTCAAAACAGCAAAGTGCACTTTTGAAAACCAGTAGCAGAAAAGAACCCAAATAAAAGCTCAGTACCTGGTTGGGTATCGTCTGTCGTGTTTCTAAAGCCGCCAGAGCCATTTCAGTGCAAACTGCAAGAGGGTTGAGGGGCTTTTGCACCGTGAAATTTCTGTATGCTATAGATGACTTTCTTTTTTGTTTAACAGTGATGCAGTTTGGAAAAGGAAAGTCCTGTTACTATCGGTTCCTGACCAAAGGCCAGCAGTGGATATGGCTGCAGACACACTACTACATCACCTACCACCAGTGGAATTCCAAACCCGAGTTCATCGTTTGCACTCACCTGGTAGTTAGGTAGGAGCAGGCACCAAACACTTTACAATGCATGTCCCCCGTGCTCATCCATTATTTTTTCCAGTTCTGTGTTAGCCAAACATTTGCTGTGCACATTGACACACTAAGATGGTATGTAATTGTGTGAAACTATTGTGACCGGGAACATGGGGAAAGCATAATGTGTTTTCGTTAGTCCCGAGGGGGTTTTTTTGGCAACAAGTCCAAAAGCCTGGAAGCCACCGCTGGCCAAGTCTATCAGTGTGTTACGTTCCCCTTTTATCCCTGGCGATGACGTGGCCATAGAATTAAAGCCATTAAGAATCAAGAGGCTTCCTGGGCGTGAATGGGATCATACATCTCCTACAAAACCTTTTGATCAGAACTTCAAATGTTTATGACTTCAAGTTAGCTGCTGTCCTGCTAGCCTTGTTCCTCACCTGAAATGCAGCCCAGGATCCCCCTCTAGTGGGAAGCTGCTTGTGCTGGGCTGCACACCCGTGCTGGAAGGCAGTGCATGTGTGGGATGCACTGTGATACACACCTTCTGGAGGGGAATCTGCTTGATTACCACTGATACCTCAAGAAAGATTGTGTTAAGAGCGAGAATACATTAACTGAAGGGCTTGAAAAAATAGTAACGTACTGATTTGCTCTATTAACTTGAGGAAACTTTGTCACTGCATCTTTCTTTACCATCAAGAATCAATTTGTGGATTTTTTTCTAGTCCCCCTTTTTCCTGACAAACATCTGGAAGAACAAACACTAGTAAATTAGGATTTTTCTCTATATTCTGAAATACTGAAAACACCTTACACCACTGAACGGGTGTAAGTTATTATTGTTGCATGTGCTGATATAAACTACATGTCAAGTGCTATCATAAGCAAACGTTAGACACAGAGATTGCTTCTGAGTTGTGTTGCTTCTGCCACCCTTCAGGGAATTCGCTTCACTTCAAGCTCTGAATTTATTGTGCATGAATGTTTTTCTTCTTTCTACTTCTAGTGCCTCTTAAACCTACCGATATAGTCCTGAGCAGCTTTTGAAATTCAATTCTGTCTCACGTAGCTAAGGTTTAGAATATATTATTGAAACACACAAGTTAATACGTAATTGCAGGGAAGTTCATTGCCTACAATGATATAAGGGAGTTCAGTTCAGCAGCTTCTCTTGCCTCCCACAAAGGTTATGGCCCATTAGTATTTCAGCACGGTTCAGTGCCCACGATCCTCAAGCACTCAGTCTTTAAAACATCCTCTCCACTGTATCCCAATGGTGGATCATGTGGCATTGTTTACTGTAAATATTTTATTGTATAAGAGAAAAAGTAGTAAGGAAAGCAAATACACACTTTCAGAGGCACCTTCCTGTGATTCCCGCACCTCGTATTGCACCCAGGCAGCCGTCAGTTTGCCCTCAGAGCTTCCACCAGTATGAAGGGTGTTAACTCTGGTGGAGAACGCTGCATGGTGCTGCGTGCACCCTCGGAAAGAGGGGTGTCTGCGTTTGTGCGGGATGATTAGTGCAATTAATCATATAGACTCTGCAGTCCTGGGCGCAGGGGGGCTGGGACACTGCCCTGTTGTTTCTCATCTGTGGATGTTCGGCATGTGCAGTTATTCACAGGTTGTGAGGTCGTATGACGATGTCCCTCTAAGCACCTCGTCTAGGAGAGAGAGTGTGTGTGTGTGTGCTGTGCAAAGCTTGTGACTCAACAGGAAAACTCCGTAGTGACCTGTATGGTAGGAGAGATACTGTACAGTAAACAATATCCAGACTGAAAAACTGCATTTTAAAATTAATTATGGGGTTTTTTTCAGTTATGCTGAAGTTCGAGCTGAAAGAAGGCGAGATCTTGGCCTTGAAGAGTCATCGATTGAACTGGCATCCTCTTCTCTAAAGGTACTACGTCCCGTCACAGCTGAATGAGCAGATGTTTGAACCAAACTGAGTAATCGCTTACCAATCTTAGGAGTGTCTGTTCTTTCTTCTCTTTGCTCCCGTCTCCACGAAGCCTTCAATTGGGTTATGACTCAAGCAGACCCTGAGAAGTTGTCCACTTGACTCTAACCTGCCCGTCTTGCTTCAGGCATATAACTGCAAATTCCACGGTTGTATGGCTGCTGTTCTGCTGTTCATGATCTTTCTGAGACAGTTATGCAAACGATAGGTTAAACCACCTTAGTCCAGAAGCAGAAGAGTAGAGCTGGAGCTGGAGGCTAGATTGCTGTACCTGTCACCGTTAGTAAAGCGCAGAGGATCCGAGAGCAGGGCAGTACCACATGGTGCCTGTTTTGTTAATGCCAGCTCATCGCTGATGCTCAGACAAGGACTGGAAATGCAGGGAAAACGCGTATTCTTATACCAGATCTCAGCTCTGTTTACACCACTGGGCAGGATCGCATCAAGTGTAGGATTGTGAGCAGAGCAATAATTTTCATGGCTTGAATCAGTCTGGCATCCCAACACACCTGCCCAATTAACAGGATAATTCTAATTACTTTTAAGCCTTCCTCCTAGTAGTTGACAAATAAGACCAGTAATCAAAGTAATTTTGAGTGGATTGTTGTGTAATTATCGTTCCATTAGCCTCATTGCTCCTCAGATATTATTTTATAGAAGCCATTTATGGGGTGTATAGGGGAAGCAGTCCTTAAGCTGCATCTGTTGATGTACGGCAGCTGGAGGAGAGGCAGAGCAATCACTCCCATTGGTCGATCTTCTGGAGGGTAGTGGGAAGCTGGGGAACTACCTGGGAGGCATGGGGACAGTGGTGGCACGGCCATCATGGTCACCCATGTCCTGCAGATGAAACAGTCTCCTATTAACCTACGAGTTATGGGCCATTTGCGGTAAACCATCTGCCAGGTGACTTCCGTCTTTTTGGAGTGACATCTCCAGAACCATTAATACTCACTAGCTTAGGCTGCCCGCCTCTGCTGATGTGCTGCCAGGTTCCTGCCCGGAACAGCCTGCTGGGAACGACTGACTGCTCCCCAGGCAGAGGCGAGCAGGGTTGCAGCTCTCAGCATCACCCAGTACCTGTCCCCGGCAGGAGCCGTGTGCTGTAGGATCTTCTAGGGCTGCAGCTGATGTCCTCGTAGCACTGCTCCATGTCCCTTCCCAGCCATCTCTCTCCATCTCTGCAATGGATAAAACCGTTCCCCAGGCAGCTCCTCCTGCCACGTTCATTCATTACATCTGCCACCACTCCCCAGTGTGCCACAGCCAATGAACTGTGACATCCCTGAAGAAATCGGGCAGAAAGAAGCTAATGGTAGAAGCTTATTTCCATTTGCACACCGCTCAGTGGGCAGGAGAGCAGGAGGGTGGCACACCAGAGCACAGGGCATGGGCAGGAGTCCCCGCAGCATCACCCCCACCGCCACTCACTGCCGTCAGACACGGGTGTCCCAGGGCAGAAATGCGTGGCATCGCCCCAAGGCCAGGGGGCGTGATCCTGAGGGTCCTGTCTGCCCAGGGAGACCTGAAGGCTTTAGGGTGAACATTGAGGGGCTGACCAAATGCTGCAGCAGGGTTTGTGGATGGTGCTGCAGTGCTGGCCCTCTACGCACACAGCTTGTCACTTTTCTTTGCCAGCAAGTGGTCAGGGAGGTGGAGGTACCCTGCAGCGCCGTCCTCTCCTGCTGACAGTCTCGCCACTTGTGCTTCACTCCCCGCAGAGCCACAGCAGCTACCTGGACGTGGGGCAGTGTGGCAGCAGCCAGGACGCCAGCCGGGAGGGAGTGTCACTGTCGTCCCACAGCTCCCGGCGCTCCTCGCACACCGCCCTCTCCGACTCCGCGTGTAGGTGTCTAGCGCGGCAGGGGGTACCCCAGCATGGGGGAAAGGACTGGGCTGGAGGGCAGAGCAGCCTCCAAAATACTGGGGTTTAGCTGGGAGTGACCGAGTCAGGGTGGAAGGGGGGGGCTCAGCACCGGGACCAACATACAGTACTGTAACGTGTTATTAGCAGAGCCGTGGCTGCGTGCTGCCTTCTCCCTCTTAGCTCACTGCCACCGTGAGAGCAGATTTCCCTGAACTTGCCACCAGGTGAGGGTTGTCGTTGCTTGCTGTGGCTCAGGGGACAGGAGGTGACTCGTTAAGCTGAAGCAATTTAATTGAGCTTCGAACCTCACTGACAAAACTTTTATTATGGTGTAGTTCAGTCCCTGATGATAAATCCCTGCAGAAAGAGTGCAGAAGGCTGCTGGCCTTGGTGGCAGCGTCATGCCAGCTCCCACAAGTGTCCCCCCTCCCTGGGAACAGTAGGGAGGTGACCACAGTGCCCGCGCATATGGGGCCATGGGTAGGAGCTGACTCAGGGGGCTTTTCTTGAAATACTTCCCAGAGAGTGGGGAAAGCTCATCCAGAGACACCCATGGAGGGAAGGCTGAAATGAGGCATTAACATCAGAAGGGAACCCCACGAGTCAGGTGGGGAGTCAGAGGGACCATGGAGGAGCAGTCTGGGGACCCAGTTTGTCAGCATTTGGGTCAGCGCTCATCTGCATATGCAGAGTTCGGGCTTAGCCAGGGTACCCAGCCACGGGTCTGCCATATCACAGTAAACCGTCTCTTTTTCCAGCCACATCGTCCATGCGACACACGGACACTAGCACACCCACCCGGCCATCAGTGCCAGGGGGGCAAGTGGAGAAGGCAGCCCTGCGGCTGGCATCAGCTGGAAGCGCTCAGGTCAGTGTGGTCTTGGCGAGCAAAAGCCTTTCTAACGACATAAAGAAATGAGCTTGACGAACCTTGATCTCACCCTCAGAGAGGCTAGATTCCCACCTCTGAGTGTGCTGGGTCTGAGCTGTGGGGAATGCCGCTAGCCAGCGGAGCCGTGGAGAGCTGCTAGAGGCTCCTCTGCTGCCTCCTGTCAGGGTTCAGTTTGCTCCTCCAGACCAAACGCCTTCTCACACCATGAGCCGACTTTTCTTGGGGTTTGTACACATAAAATGACTTTTATCCAAAAAGTGGATGCTGGCACCGAGGACTTGCAGTTAGCAGTGGGCATGCAGGAGCTTAAATTCTCCTTTCAGACTCATCCTCAGATCTCCATGTGGAGTTGTCTAATTCTCTGCACTTGTTCAACCCCAGTATGAGCTGGTATCACACCAACTCTGCACTGGAAGTGCTATGGACCTACAGTAAGGCAAAGTTTTCATTTCTAGGCCATAGCAGCTCCTCAAGCCCCTGGTGAACACCTCCCTCAGCATCCCGTGGCTCAGCCGGCAGTCCCCTCTCAGCACACTGTCATGGTACGTGGTTTACTTTTGTTAAATGCACTGGTTTGGCCAGTCAGTGGGGCAGACTTGGTGGCTTCCAGTTCAGCACTCTTACTTCCTTGCTGGCTGGTTCCAGCATGAGGGCAAGGTTTCAGTGCCCTTTCTGTTGCTGTTCCTGAGATATACCTGCAACCAAATCATTGCACATGCTTATTTCAGCAAGGAGACAGAGCAGGTAGACACCCAAGAAGATAGCTTAGAAGAAGGTTTGCTTTTGTCAGACTCATTGGGGGCTGCTGAAGGCTCATCTCTGAATTGCTGCTAACAGCAGGCTGATACCACGCTGAAGAGTTTTATTGCCCTGGCAGAGGAGGGGGATGTCGTGGAAGGTTTGAGTTAGCCCAGAAAAAAGGAAAAAAAGAAACCACAAGAAAAATGTGGCAGTCATAAACCATAACTGAGACCTGTCCTCACAGGGCTTTGAGGTCGGTGTAGGGAACATTCAGACTAGAATGCAGGGATCAAAGGTGGCCAACGTAAGTATGAAGGATGGATCCCAGGGTGGGATTACAGTCTAGCTTGGGCCTGGCATTTAGCAACTGAGATTAGCAGCACAACTGGAAGCCCAGCCTGGAGGTGTGGCAAGGGTCTGCGTGCAGCATCTGCCACAAAACACAAGTGGTCCGAAGTCAGCAGGGTGTGACACTAAAGGACATAGATGCTATATATGCACAGAAATTTGACAGACCAAGATCAGGAGTGAGGCACCGGGAGTGAGCCAGTTCTGCTGCTGCTCTGGAAGTACAGGGGTACTTTGGTTAAATATGCAATTGCCATTTTTTTGCAGCATTGTATTTTCTATGGCAAAAGCTGAAAAGCAATCGTTTTTCTGAAGCCAGCATCACCATGAATGTGAGCAGCAGGACAGGTCCTAACACTTCCCTGTTCTCCATAGCCAGTGTACCATTTCCCGACCCAGCTGGGGATGATGCATCAGCTGAAAGAGCAGCTGGAGGAGAGGACTCGCATTCTTCAAGCTGACATCAAGACGCAGCAAGAAGAGCTCCACGTCATCAAGGAGCAGCTCCAGCTAGTGCAGGACTCCAACCTGCAGGTACCTGCTGCCCGCAGGGTTCCCAAACCCACAAAGCATTTGCTTTTCCTTTGAGCATGCGGATCAGTAACAAAATTGTTAGTGGCAAAATCCTTTAGGAATGAGCTCTGGATAAATTGTTAGTTCGGTCTCAGGTGTGGGAGTAGTGTCTCCCGAGACATGAGTGGCGTCAGTATCTGCCCAAGTATTGAGTCAGTAATTTTCGTGATTTAGAAATAAACAATCCCAAGCTAATCCGAAGTCGCTCCTGCCTAAAAAACTCTGTGGTTCAGTGGCTGGTTAATGCTGCTGGATCCCCAAAATGCAGCAGTCGTAATGGAGCTGGAACAGTCGTGGCTCTCGATAAATATTTGGGCACAAGCTAACATTTCACTTTCTATCATCCATGCTTTGCTTTGCCCCTGGGTTTAGAGCTGTTGCTGCGGCACTGTTACGTATGTCGACAGTCAGCCTGGAGCCGGTGTCTCCCAGGCAGCACAACCACCGTACGAGCTGCAACAACTGATGTGTCCCTTTCTTTTATTTAAAGATGCTGATGCAGCAGCCAATCCCCATCGTCTTTAACAACGTGCAGCACCCGAGCCCCAGGAGGCCACCGCCGGGGACACCCAGGCAGACCCCAGCCAAGAAGTCACAACAGCAAGGACTTACAGGGACGAAGCACTACTGCAGCACCCGCCTGCCGTCACCGCGCCAATTCCTCAGGGACCCCTGTGGCACAACCGCCCAGGTCACTGGCTGCTTCGTTGTCTTCATCGTCCCCTTCGCTGGCTTTTAAATACGCGTCTGCTGTGTCCCCCCTCCCTGTGGTCCTGCGCATCTCCTCTGTGCTGGTTTTACCCCGTAGCTGGCATTACAAAATCTGTGTCGAGAGTCCGTTGTGAATGTCGTTCAACTATAAAAATAGAAGCCGGGAGGCCTAAAAGCATCACTCCCTGGGCACCACTGGAGCCGTCCTGGTGACCGGAGAGGAGCTGAGTGGGAGGTTGGGGCTCTCCTTTGCTTCTGTTTGCCGTTACACCGTGGTGCTTCCTAGCTGTTGAGAGTTGTGACTTCATGACGTGGGGAAGTAGGCCTAATTTTAAAAGATTTGTTTTCTTCTGCCTGAGAAGTCTTGGAAGGCAGCTTTGGAAAACAAGTTTGTCATCACTAGACCTAAATCCACTCTATAGATGGCCACCTGTCCTTGGGAAAGAATTGAGGTGTCCAGAAGCAAAAAAGGCCAAAACCACTGCTCTGACGGCCAGAAGAGCTGTTCGCCTTGGCGACTTTGGACGGGCACTCCTCCTCTGCTCTTAAGCTGGTCTCTTCTCCCTCCAGCCTTGCGTGCCCTTACCCTTGTACTCTGGTTTCTCGAGGGACCTGCCACTGGGGATTGCCGTGCAGGGGCAATAAGTGCAGTTGGTTTGGTTCCTGTTCCTTCTGCTGTGTTCAGGGAGAATCACCTACTCTTCTTTCTCCTTTTCCCATCCGCATACTGGAAGCAGTTGTTTCAGCCTTCTGTTAGGGAGCTTTAAAAACTCACGTGGATATCTATGTCTTCATTTCAGGTACAGCAGCAGCAGCAGCACCTAATGAGGGGAAACCAAGCCCAGCAAACGTGTCCACCGGGGCAGACGAGCATTTCAGTGCCCCTCTACAACAGCCCCATGGTGTTCTCACAAGCGCGTCCCACTGCGGTGGCTGCCCAGGTGCCGACCAACAGCAGTGACAGGCAACCGCAGCCTGACTACAGCCAGGACAGGAGCCTCAGGTACAAACACAGCCTTGCTGAGACCATCCCGATGGCGGTGACAGCAAACAGCGAGAGCTGGGCAGTGGGGAGAGTGGGCACATTGGGCTCGGGAGGTGATGGCCTCTGGGTGCCACCGCAGGGACGTAGGGATGTTCCCTCCTGTAGAGCTCTGGGTTATTGGTGAGCCCAGTGCTGTGCAAGCAGGGATGCTGTGCGCACCGTGCTATACCCTCAGGGAGCTGAAATCCTTTTCTCTCCATGTTTCATTAAATAGTCCACGTAGCTCAGTAACCTTTGGCCATTTGCTGCTGTCAGAGGGAGCGAACAGGAAAAATTACCAGGGACAGCCTTTCCCAAACCTGTGTCTGCTTGCTCTGAAGCTGCAGAGTGTCTTCTCTCCAGCCAGGACAAGTGACATGACAAAGCCGATTTCTTCTGTACGACACTGGAATTGTTGTATAAAACATACACAACTGCCCCAAACTATTCAACCACTTTTCAGAGAGGTATCTGCAGGCACTGCCTCCAGTATCCAGCTCTCTCAAAAATCAGAGACTCACAGAATGGTTTGTCTTGGAAGGGATTAAAGATCGCCTAGCTCCAACCCCCCTGCCCTGGGCAGGGACACCTTCCACTAGACCAGGTCGCTCAAAGCCCTGCTCAACCTGGCCTTGAACACTTCCAGGATGGGGCATCCACAACCTCTGTGGACAACCTGTTCCAGTGTTTCACCACCCTCACAGTGAAAAACTTCTTCCTTACATCTAATCTACCCTCTTTCAGTTTGAAACCATTACCCCTCCTCCTATCGCTGCCCTCCCTGATATAGAGCCCCTCCCCATCTTTCCTGTAGGCCCTCAGTGCAAATATTCTGTAAGGCAACAGGATAAACCCTAGAGGTCTCACCGCCTATAAAATGTTTTTCTTTCACATGGGAGATTTAACAACTTTCAGCTCACCTCTGCGAGGGTGTTGGACAATAAGTATCCTGTTTCATTGAGGGAGTGGTTCAGGGTGATGCTTTGCGTGGGCATTTGTTTCTGAAGACTGACAGTCAGGAGGCTGGACCTCTCCCTCCCCTGAGCGCCCTCTGTTTTCCTTCCACCGCAGGATGCTGTTGGATCAGTCTATCCAAGCCATGATGCCCGCCGCCAGCAGCAGTGGCCAGTCCACGCAGAGCAGTGCCAGCAGGCAGCAGGGAAAGTGAGTCTTTGCTGGCCCTTGTTTTCATGCAGTGTTTTAGCAGGGCACTGTACAGCCCTGAACATTACTTTGAGAAACTTGTGCGTGATCACGCAAACACAGTCTCAGTCTTAAAAGAAACAAAAGCTCAACTGGTTAGAAGAAAAAGTAATGAGAATAATATTTTTTAATTACAAAGAACTTTATGATAACTAAAATGCTTTGAAAAAATATTTATTATCCATTTCCTGGCTTTTGCAAAGCCTAAAATGCCTAATCGAGTCGTGGAGGAGGTGTGCAGCCTTAGAAACCTTAATTTTCTGCAGTCCCCGTCCATGCTTGATGGGGAGGAGGAAATCCAGGGCCTGCTTTCACCAGGCTCTGCATGGTTTGACCAGCCCCGCTCCAGTCTGGTTCCTGCAGTTCCTGGACACCCGCTCAGGTGGTGGGTCTGGGTTTGGCTTCTCACGCTTTATTTTCCTCCTCGTGGCAGATGCGTTGCAGAGCAGCAGGTCTTGCCTCCCCCAATACAGATGCAATCCGTTACCTGTAGCACCATCCGACCTCCAGCCCCGTCGCCCGTTTTCTCCCCATCTCTGATGATCCCCCACACCAGCTTCACATCCCGCCAGGCAAACACGCCGGTTCATCTCCACCAGTGGCCACAGCAACAGGGTCAGCAGCATCGTCTCTACCTTCAGGTAATACCGCTGGAACAGGTTTCTGAGGGCGCACAGGGTTTAGGTTGGGTTTTTTTGAAGAAATGGGGCTTAGCTGGCTAATCAAACCTGGTCAGTGCACTTGCACATCCTCCATTCCCCTTGTATCTGCACATTCCCAAGTGCTCACGCTTTCCAGGCTGGCTCTGCGCTCATTCAAGGCCATATTTTCCAATGAACTCCAGAAGAAATAGCCATTTTTTCAAACACAGCTTGTCATCCAGAGGCACTCTGGTGGGAATCTTGCTGTAGACAACGAAACATGATAAGAGATAATCAGCAGCTCTTTTGAAAACATGCCTCCTGCTGTTACGTCTCAGCATAGCAAGGCTTTTTATCAATTGCTGTCACTGCTTGCTTTTAACAAATGGCTGTTTCACAACACAAACCTCTGGAGAAGCTGATTTTCGTTTTTCAAAGCACGGCTTTGTCAGTGCGTGCCAAACCAATGATGCTGCCAAGGAGAGCGGTCGTCGAAACTAATAATTAATTAGTAATACACTCTCCAAGACTCGTCTGGTCAGCAGAGGTAAGTTACGGTCCTCCAGGCAAAGGAGGTAGAAGACAAAGCAGGAGGAGGAGGTACAGCTGGAATCAGCCATGCAGCAGGACTGGCTTTAGAGTAAGAAATGAATTGTTGTTGTGAGCAAACGTGGGCATGAGCCAACCCTGCTTTGGGTTTGGGTGCTCATGGGCTGCACGGAGGTCCTGAGGACTAGCAATATGGGCAGCAGACCTATAATGCTGGGGGGGATAAATAGCTTCAGGGCTTTGGTGCCACAATGCCTTTACCCAACGGGGGCTGAACCACCAAGACGAGGTCTTTGGGGTACCAGCCACAGGGTGGTACATGGACAAGGTTGCTCTACAACCACTGCATTGGTTATCTGAAGATTCTTCCCATGAAAGATGGAAGCTGCACGTCCTACAGATTTTACCTTGCGTCGAAGTAGATTTTGAAGGTCTCCATTCCTGCTCAGCTTCCTGTGGGGCTGGTAGGACAGATGTGTCCTGCTTCTCCTCCATACTCTTCAGGCATCACTAGTCATGCGTCCCAAGCTGCTTGTCCACAACTCATACCCTTAATAGGTAGAGGTACCTTTAGGACTTGGTACTCACACTCCTGGGTACGAGCCTCAGCATCAGCCCTGCAGCAAGAGAGGGAGCGGATCGGCGATAGGGCAGGTCTGACATGTTGGATTTGTGTCTCCTGACAGATGCAAGGTCCTGAGCCGGTGCCTGGGGGTCCGACGCCACGCATTTTCCAGCCCACCCCCACCCCACAGCAGAACACCCTGAGCTACTTCCTCCACCCGCAGCAGCAGAGCCGCCGTGCCCAGCGCCAGGCCTGCAACGTGCCGGACCTGCATCCCGAGATGCAGCTGCCCTGAACGCCGGGTCTGGGAAGCAGGGACCACCTTGGCTGCAGCCACTCGGCTCCCCAGGCACACATGGAGGGGAGGACAACACGGTCAGAGGACAGGATGGGTGAGGTCAGGCCCCTCAGGGAAGGTGGTGGCTGGAGGGACAGTCCCCGCCAGGGGCAGACGGCTCTGAGGGCACCTCATCGGTTGGGCTTTCCGTGCAGCCGGTCCGTGATGCTGCTGCGGCGGCCATACGTGCCCAGCGGTACGACTGGAAGGCAGTGGCCTTCTGGCTGCAGGGAGGTTAGTTACCGGGTCGGCACGAAGATTGCTTTGCAACAGAGGAAACCCTCTTGCATTCAGGACTTCAATGCTGAAAGTCACTGTGAATTTAAGCTCGGCGTTCGGAGCGCATGCACAGACTGTCCTGGTCGGCAGGACGCTGTCGGATCACCATGTACAGGACTCCTGTCACTGTAGTAGGTCCATTGTGGATTTTTTTTTTTTTCCTTTTTTCTATACCTCAGTCCCACGGTTTTTTGTTCTCCAGGAGATTGGATAATGCTGCTAATTTACGTGACACCACTTTTGCCTGAATTTCTTACTGTTGTTATACCACATCGCAGCTAGTAAGATAGATGTCATGTTTTATTTTGGTTAACGAGTGCAGATAAATTTATATGGTTTGTACTCCCTGTAGCCAAATATTTTTCAGGTTACAGACAAAGAATCCTCACTCCTTCTTTTGTTTGTTTTTTTTTGTTCTGTTTTGTTTCAAGTGATGTAGTTATGTGTGTTTCTATACATGAAAACAAACAAGCATAGAACAGCATATGACAGCAAACTTTGTGGTTTTGCTAGGTCATGTTTCAATTTGGCGAAGCTGAAACGTGTGATCGCAACGACACAAGCGGCGTTCCAAGCCCGTAGGGTCAGCAATAAATTGTATTTTTGTACATTGTCACTTTTTAACTATAAGTTTATATTTATGAATTGAAAAAAGCAGTTTATTCCTCAGTGGGTGTATAGTTAAGTGTCCCTACTGTTTGTGTCTTTCCAAAGGAAAAATGAAAATGTACGTTTTTTTGAGGCGTTAATAGCTGAGTGCTAACTTTGGGCACTGTTAGAGCCCAAACGTAGGGGATGGGCCAGGCCATTGCTCTAAGCTCTGCAAGAAAATGGACCAGGTCCATCTAGCAGCAGAGCTCCATCTGGCAGTCAGCAAGGTTCAAGAATGGGAGAGCTCGTAACCTCTGTCCAATCCAAGCAAAACACACTCTCTTTTTGCCCTCTTTTTTTTTTTTTTTTTGGGCATTCATTTGCTTTTTTCCTTGTGCAAGCCACTTTCTTGGCTCTTCGCACCACCGCAGTAGCTGGACGCTGGTGCTTACTGCTGGAGCAGCCTTTGGCACAAACAACCCCAGGCAGCCTAGTGCTTCAAGAAGGGGGGGGCAATGGGAAAGTTAGCAGGCAGAAAAAAAATAGATATAGCTCATGGTGCATGTATCTGTAGCTAGAGGTATGTAATGCTGCAGATATAGCAGAGATCTATAGATAGCTATAGCCAGCCCGCTAGCTTGCTTCCCCCACCAGCCCCACACGTATTTTCAGCACTGGGAGGATTTTGTTATCTTCGGGGCCAGGCGTGAGCGTGTGGGCTCAGTTAGCGCGGGGTCAGAAATAAACCTGCCTGGTTCAGCCTGACTGAAACAGGCTGCCTCAGCCTGCGTGTCCCGGAGAGCTCGGGGGTGAAACGGGAGCGTGACAGCCGTGGTTGTGGCTGCAGCGCGCCTCACCCCCTGCCCCAGCCATGCTCCAGCCCCGTTACACAGGGGGCTGTTTCCCACCCACCAGCTTTTTTTCCTGGGGAAGGGGTTGGGGTTTTGATGTGCCACGTTGTCCGTGGTGGAGGTGGAAGGACAGGCTGCTGGAGCAGGGCACAGCCGGAGCAGGGGGCACCCGCAGCATCTGGAAGCTTTCGTGGGGATGGTACAACGCGCTGGGCTGCTTTGGTGGTTTGGCCGGGGCCGGGGTGGGCATGTGAACAAAAGCTGTGCGAGCCGCTGGCTTTCCACGGGGTCCTCCCTTGGCAAAAGCGCTGGCACGGGTTGGCTTTGGCCGGGGCATTTGGGCATACGCCTCCAGGGGTGCCAGCGGCGATGGACTGTGGTTGCGGAGCAGTGCAGCCTCCCGGCCAGGAGCAGTGTTCTGGGGTGCACAGTGCGCAGAGCCGAGGAGGGACCTGGCAGCCCTTAGTCCTGGCGTTACGCTATCGGGGCCAGTGCCTTGAGAGTGCAGGTCCTGGGCACCAGGGGCCTTTGCAGGGCAAGCTGGAGCTGGAATAGTAACAGCCCCAACCCTTGGCTCATAGACGCCAAGTCCTGGGCAGAGCACAGGGGCTTTCCTGCCCTGGGCAGATCGTGCTGCAGCATCACACAAGGAGCTGCAAGGGCCAGCACAGAGCCTTTGTGGGAGGACAGAATATTCCCCGCCTCCTGGCCCGCTAACCTTGGCATGTAGTGTTAGTGAGGAGGAAAATACCTTTATTTGAGGGCTCTGCTTGTCGTACACAGTGAGCGAGGCTGGGCACTTCCCCGTCTTGGCCATTAAACCTGCATCGCCCCACCACGCCATCACGGCTGCTCTGCAGCATCCCAGTGCCGAAGGTGAGCCCAGATGTGGCAGCGGTCCAGCCAACGCCTCTCGGAGGTGGTGGCTGGGGTCAGGGGCTTGGGGCTGCCCAGGCGGAGTAGTTCTCTGCCATTGCTGTGGCTTTGAAAGCAAGTCCACAGAAGGGGGTTGGGGGAGTGGGGTGGGAGTGGGGGTGCCTGATGGGGCTGTGGCACGAACGCAGCCCTTCTGACGGCAGCGCTGGGCTGTGCAGACAGGGACGGGCTGGGCGGGTTGAGCACCGCCGCCCCTGCTCGCAGCCTCTCAGCGAGGAGCGCAGGAGGTTTGCAAGGATGTTTACATGTTAGATTGGCCTTGCTAAAACAAGAGATTAAAAAAAAAAAAAAAAAAGCACTTTATTACATGTCATGCTCCCACTTTATTCCCAGTGTCCACCCCAGCCCAGCTGGCAGGCGGTGGGTGGCCGGGCAGTCCCAGGCGCTGCCCCACGGGTAGAGCTGAGCTGTGTTTTCCAGACATGCTCCAAAGGACAAAAATCCCACAGTCTCTTTTTGGGGCTTGCTTGGTCCCTGCTTGGTCTGCCTGCAGGCTGGGGGAAGGCTCAGTCAAAGCCCTGGGATTTTTACCTTATATTGTCACTCACTCTCAAAAATATACGAATAAATAAATCTCTTTATTCAGGTTGATTTGTATTTGTTTACCTCGGTGTTAGCTATAACCTGTGTTTTTGGGATCCATTTGGAATTGAGGGTTGCTGGTGGGTTGGGTTCACATCCCACCCACCCCCGCCAGGTGCTTACAAGAAAACACAAGTGCGACTTGTTGGTGACAAGCAGAGGGTAGGAATGTGACCGATGGCACCAGCGCTGGGCTTCAGTGTCAGTGTCATTCTTGTTCTGAGGCTTTCTGGCACACGAGCACCGACAGATTATCTCTCTCTATATATAGATATACAAATATATGTTTTTAATATACATGTATGTAAGTACGTGTATATCTATATATTAAATTATATATAGGCCTCACAATTCCAGACCTCCGAAAACACAGGCAGCTTTAATTCATAAAGTCTTGCACTTTTAGCGTATTTGTACATATAAGCTGAAGCCTGGTGGGTATAATCAGGCCGGTTTGACAAACACAGTGAAAAGTCACTGTACCTATTGTATATACTCCATGTAAAAAAAAAAAAAAGAAAAAAAATCTTAGAATTGAGTATAAATCTTGGTTTATTTTATATGCTGTCACATATAGATACATTTATAAATGTTACTATTCTTAAAAGTATTTTGTAATGGGAAAAAGGAAGTGTCTTATGACGATGAGCAGTAAAGATTTTATTCTTGTTGTGAATCGATGTCCCGGCACAGCTCCATTGAACGGGGAGCCCCTGCGTTTCGAAAAGCTTTAAACAGATTGTACATAGTATTTTAAAAAAAAAGAAAAAAAAAGAAGAAATAAAATAATACTTATAAGACCTCTTACGCACTGTGTGCTGTTGTTACTCCCTGGGTGGTGTGGGTCCAGTGGGGAGCAGGATCTGCTCCCCGCTCTCCCCGAGGCACAAGAGCAGCAGCCGTCGCGTGTACATGTGTATAAACACTAAGAAGGGACGGGGCTCACGGTGGAGACCGGGATTTCCATGACCAGTGTCACCAGCAATAGGAGCAACATGTAAATTATAAAGAACAAGGCATCCGAGTGAGTGTAGAGGTGGCTGCACACTATAAATGTTTTAACTTGGATTCACCAAAGGAGTAACGATACCCTTCCTGGGCTAACACACTTGCTGTAAGCAAGGCTGAGCTAGTCCCAGGCTTTGAAATCCGGGTGTCCTCTTCACTTTCCCTCCGCTGCTGGGGAGGCTGGCATCCTAGCATGGTCTTTGGCTTGGTCATCGCTTTGGAAAGCACCGATTATGACTTCGGCATGACCAGTGTTCTTGAAAGAACTTCTGAAACTGTCCATCGTGAGAAATAATAGTGCCTCGAACACAGATATTTTGATTTTTTTCCTCAAGTGAAATATTTTTATTTAACACCCCATTTGTCACACAGTACTTCTGCATACAATACATTGCATTAACTGCCAACCTGCCAAACAAACGTGTTGCCTTCTTGGAAAGTGACAAAGCTACAGCAAAAAAGACAAAAGAGCCAGTTTTTCTAGAAACCAATTGAAATATTTCTTTCTGGTTTAGTCCAGATAACAACTGCAATTGCAATCTAGAACCCTGTATGGTACAGCTGGATGAGAAGCTTCTAATCAAATCAACACACAGCTACTTCTTAGTCACTATGGTAGCAAACTCTTCAGAAATCCATTATTATCTAGGCATGAGAGTGATGAACAAGTGGCTTGTTTTAGGAATGGACAGAAACAGAGTCCTTTTTGTGCACCCCAGGGCAGCGACCATCTCCACGTCCTGGGAAATGCTACTAGTTGAAGTACAAGCAGTTCTCCCCCGTGGTGGAAAGGGCTCCTACCTTCATTACCATTAGTTGAGCTGTTCCCTCACCTCGCATGCCTAAGCCCTGAACTCACTCAGCACACGAAGAGGTTGAGCAGCCGGCATGGTCAGGGCTGCCATCACTCACCTGGAGTGCAGGGCATGGCGACACGGTCCCTGAGCAGCACACTGGGTATTGCACGTCTGAGGGATCATCGCGGCTCCGCTGGACATGCCCCAGGCTAACAGTTACATTTAATGACAAGCATCCGATGTGCACAGCAGCACTAACCATGGCCTCGTCACTAGAAGGGACTGCGCAGCGGGCGCTACCAGCCACTGAGAATGTTTCAGGGTAAATAGCCACGGTGTGGCTGGTCACGCTGGTGACACTGCCGCAAGTCGTGCAATTTTAAAACTGAATAAACAGCATCACTAGTTTTAGCCATCTATATCCTACCTACCACTGTCTATTTTGTACTGAATGGTGCATGTTGGTTTATTTCCTATGACTGAACCAAAAAAATAAAGAAACAAACTTCATGAAAACTGTTAGAGAAAGAAAGCCCAACGTAGCTCGGTGAAATGACACATCAGGACTCAACCAATGCTGCTTCCTGTTCCTCAATGAACTGTTCAAAGTTCAAACACAGGTCTAGAAATTTAGACATTACCACTTGAATGGAAAGTCCCCTCCTTGGGAAGTAGCTGAGTAATTCTGGGTCAGACACTCTGCAACCACCAAACTCCTTGCTCGCACTTCTGCTTAATTCCCGGCTACATGCGGCAGCTGCCCTTCTGCAGCAGAGGTGTGCGCACCAGCAGCGTCCTAACGCAGCGTGGTGAGAACCCGGGGTCATCCCTGCATTGCCAAGAACTTCACATGGCCAAAGAGCTGTAACGCATGGGGAGCTCCATCTCTGACTACTGGGCTTTCAAGCCAAGGCATCCCCCTTCGAGACTGAAGAGAGGGAAAGTTTCTCCTGCTCTAGCTCCCCCAGTCCCCTTTCAGCCTGCGTGGATTTGTGAGCCAGCCTGTCTCCACAACAGGAAAGGGAAGGAAAGGAGCGAGACACCAGCTCCAGAGTTACTCTGTCACAAGCAAAGCCCGAGTGTCCCTCAGTGTTATGGCACGCTGTGGAAGCAGCCCAGCAGACATGCCACTGGGTCACGCTCCTTGGAACTCGCTGGCATTTGCTACCTCTAGATCTGCCCGAAGGATCAGCCCGTGACCCACATGCTCCAAAAGGAAGAACCTGCCCGTCAGTCAGGCAGTTGCCCGAGTGCTGCCGGCCTGCTGGAGGCAACCTTGCTCCGCTCCACCCTCTGTCCTGCCTAGGCTGGCCGCCTGGCCACTCTGACTAGCCTTGCTGGATCAACCTGCAGCTGCATGACAGGAACAATTTAACGACATTACCCTTTGGGGGAAAAAATATAAACAAATTACACAGAAAATCCATGCAGTTAATAAAAGTTCGTGTTCCCTATATATCCTAACTTCTCACCTGAAATCTATTTTTTTATATATATATGCTGGTAATCTCTCTTTATACATAGATATGATAGCTGACAAGAGCTACTACGTAACTAGTCATGGCTCTACAGTCTCTTGAATTGCCACTAACAGAAATTGGTATTTTAAAAAGTGCTCCGTTTTGCATAACCAAACCAAGTAATGGCACAAGGCTACTGGATTTTGCAAGTTCCTTCAGTACAATCTTCTGTACTTAGATCTTAACATCTTGGCTCGCAACCAAAAAATGACACTGAGTTTTAAGACGTTCATATCTCTGCGCTGCCCTGCTTCGCAAAGTTCATAGCTTTGACTATTAATGACACCCTTCATAAACCTGCTGCTGCGCCTGTTTTCATGGGGCTCCATTAATTTCAGCACAGCTATTTGCAGAAGAATTATTCACTGAGCAAAGCTTATCTGAGTACATGCTGGACTAGAACAACGGTGTCATCTGCTCTGTATTTCTAAAACAATATTAGGAAAACAGTGAGTAAATACATTTTAAAAGGAACACAGTGTTGCCCTGCTTTGCCTCAGAAACACATCCGTTCGAATGGATAAATCAGTTCTTATTTTAAGCATAAAAATACAAATCAGTATTATATTGTATCAAGTGTAATTATTTTGTGAAGGCTACTGAAAAAAGCTTCCTCACTACTCACATACATGATATAGTTTTTGGAGCTACTGCTCATTCAATAAAATTTTATTTTACATTAATACCTGAGAGTATGGGGGAGAGTAGAAGAAATAATTCACAAATTCATTGCTCCTGATCAAAACTGCATCCTTTAGAAGCAGCATGGGAACTTTAACACCAATTGCAATGATGGTATTTCACCAAGTGCCTGTAACACAGGTCAGAATTCCCTTTTATTCTGCATTCATAGTAGTATTGCAAGAAAAGCCTCAGTGAATGACACCATCCCCAATCTGCTTTACAAAAAACATGCACCGTATAAAAATAATGCTGCTCTGCAGAGAAAGATTGTCAGACAGGCCTTAGAAAAAGCCTTTTTCAACAAGTTTAGCAGAGAGTCACAGTTTACTTTGTTGTTAAAATACAAGCTCTTCCCCTCTTTCTCTAAACCCATTCTATAGCACCAGCTACCCAAGGGTCAAGGTCAACATTTATCCGCATTAATGCTGGCAGGACTTGCCTCCACAGGGTCCTTACTATATCATATTTTTTTATATTCAAAATTCCAGTCAGATTCCAGAGTATTTTCTTGTGGCCATGAATCCTGGCAGATAGAAAATATTACAGCAGCAAAAATCTAGAGAGCTAGAGAAAAGAAGGAATAATTGCTAGGCTAAGGTATGGACAGGGTAGGCAGAGGAGCAACTGCACTGTCCCCGGCAGCTCAACAGGCAGCACTCAGCTAACTATGAAGTCACTAAAGATGGTCTGTGCTTGGCCTTCCCAAACACGAGCAAAACAACACATTTCATCAACATGCTCCCAAGCCAACAATGGCTCCCCTTGCTAGGTGAACGACAACCACCACGCGGTCAGACAGATTTAGCCACTGCTTTCCCTTCATTTCAGTAATCTATAATAGCATTTGCATCTGTGTGCAGCCTGGACAACAAGCAAGCTTCCATCCTTTTCACCTGTACTATAGGAGGACTGGTATGAAAATGGGAGAGAACTCGTATAGCTAGAAAAGCAGGACACCAGTTGTTTGTCACAAAAACTGAGACTTGGGCTGGGAGAATGCAGTCTGCAAACTGCCAGCTGGGGCTGGAATCTGCAAGAGCCCAGGACCATGGGTAACACCAAAGCAGAGGAACTGAGAGCAGGGCAACCTCCTCTAACCCCATGCTCTTGAGCCTACCATAGCCTCTGTTCTTAGTCTTCACTCTGCTTCGATCCCAGTCCATGTGCAAGTTTGCAAATAACTAATTAAACTAACCTGGGAGGCAACCTCTAAGCTGTCCATACTCTTTTTAAATGGAAGTGGCTGGAAGTCATTCCTTTTATCCCAGTAATAGCAAGGAACCTGGAGAGCCCACACTGTAACAGCTGTCCTTCAGACAGGTTTGCAATAGCCCACATCCAGTATTTCAAAGCAATGTTGCATATTTTAATAACATGGTAAAGATGGTTTATTTTTCAGTCCTTTTTTTGGAGTGAAACTTATGAACAATGCAGTAAAGTGATTGTGCTTCAAACTATTTTTATTTACATTACATACCAGTAATCTGATATTTAAAGCTAACTCTTCAAACTCCGTCCCCTATGTAAACACCAGACTCAATTTCCATAGTAACAACCTTCATTTGTAAGCGTTTTATGTGGTTAATTCAGAGTCAAAGGTAGAGAAAATTACATTCTGGTTCGTGCTTTAAGTTGTAAATTTTTAGCACTCTCTATTTTAACTTTTATGTCATGAGGTTTGTCAAAAAATCTCACAAAGGCTGGTTCATTTAATAAGGATGCCAGAATCTGTTCAAAGGCAAAGGACCATTCATGGTTCCCTCTCAAAGTCTGTGCTCTGCTGCCTTCAGTCTGCTCGGAGCTGCTTTCCTCCTGCCCTTTTCTGGGGATTTCAGCAGGCACCTCTGTAACAGCCACTGGACTTTCGACTGGTGATGTGGGACCCTGCAGTCTTCTCCCAACTTCTTCCATTTTCAGCAGGAGGCTGGTAACCACCGCTATAGCCCGATACAACAGTTCCTCCTCAGGATCCCCATGGAACAGATTGTACAGAGTTTTTGAGAACTGGATGAACTGAGACTACAGAGAGATACAGAGGAGACTATTTAGAGAACAGCAACACAACTGCCCTGTTCCACTACACGTTGTGATCTCAAATCAGTGCCTGCTGCTGCTGGTCATCTGGTACAACAACTCTCTAATGACAATATGGGTGTGGACCAGCCCTGATAAACCTCAGTGTGTCTGAAAGTCCCTCTCTTCGTAAGCTTACCGTTACAGCAGTTTAAAATAAAACAGTCTAATGATTGATGTGAAGGTCTGACGTTTAACGGATCCTACAAATCTTTTAGAAAGCTACTAATAGGACTTAAAGAACAGTCAAAAATAGACTTAAATAAGACTCAGACAGACAGTTCACCTGATTCATTCTTGGCAAGTCCTTAATGTTTTCTTCTTTTTTAAGAAGTTCATCTTGCCACTGCTTCAGATATGCCTGAATATCAACCTTCCCCTTCCCTACTTGACAAAAAGAAAAAAGACGACGTGAACAAAGGAGAACTAAGAGCTTCCCATGAGGGATGATGAGCAAAAGAAGGGGCATCCCTCAGAGTCATTCCATCTCAACAGAAGGTGGGGCCAAGGACTACGCAGGATGAGGGTTTACATTAAACTCCTGCCCCTCAGGACTATACTTACATAAAAGTGGATATATGGTTAGCACTACACTAGAGATGACGTTACTGAGTGTACTTTGGCACCACACACTTCCCCAGCTCTACTCCTCTGAACGACACACAGTTACCAAAGGTGTCTCCAGGATTCTTTACCTTTTTCTGGGCTGCTCTTCAAAGAGGCACTTTCAAGACTCTCCCCAACAGATGAAACTACAGTTTAGAAGGAGAAAAAGAAGACAGAGTTATTTATTTGAGAAAGGAGGAACAATGGTTCTTTCTCTTTTATCAAAAATTCCTTCCTTAACGAGCAAGACCCTCACTGACCCCTATGTTCTCCAACAGATCACGCCAAGAAGAAACCACATGGTAAGACTTGTATACTCTCTATAAAAATAGAAGCCACCATGAGGCTGGAGACCACAAAAGAAACTGCAATCAGTTCTTATCAAGCAAATAATCTTCATAACATTCATGGCCCATGTCTTGAACAGTGGTGAGAACAGTACCCATATATTACAGACAAGGAACTTCTGGATATTTTTGAACACCAAAAAGGAACTGTCTTCCAAAGCAGTAAAACTGCACAGCTTTCCAAACAGAATATTATATCACCTCCATAAACTTAGACGCCACTAAACTTCTTTCAGCTTACTTCATTAAAAATGGAAGCAAAGGATTTTGCAACACTTGCTTATGGGCCTCAAAATAATTATGGATTTGGATATTTTATTTCTTGAGGTAGAAAATATCATCCCTTTAGGCCTTGAATGCAAAAGTGAAATGGCCATCACTTCAACAACCACTGCGACAGGCTGCCTACTGTGCTGAAAAATGCTGACCAAACACACTCCCCTATTTCCATGCAAACAGCTGCGGCATTTGAATCCAATCATCACGTTCACAAATTCTGCACTGCTTTATGGAAATGTAACTATCTACAGAAGGTCTTCACAGAGGATCGTTGTTAACAGTGACATGATTTACTGCATATACTAGTTTTCAGAAGAAAGCTCCCCATTTTTCACCATGAGATAATTAACAGATTCCTTCTAATATTCTGCAGGCAAAGCCTCACACTCTGGAGCTTACCACTGAGCTGGCTGAAGCGGATCAGCTCTTCTTTTGAAAGATCATCACCTTTGGAAGGGCTTAGAGATTCTACTTCAGTAAAAGCTGCAATAAATAGATGAATAAAGTGGTTTGGGGCACCCAAGCATTACCAAAGCAGCAATAAAAAGCAAAAGCTTTGTGAAGACAAATGGTGTCGGAACAGATTAAGTCCTTCCCAAAGAGTACATCACTTGGGAACAAATACACATCTGCATTACAGCTATTGAACTGTGCTGTAGCCAGGACTGCTGACAACAGGAAGAAAAGTAAAGCCAAGGAAAAAACAAAACCCATGCAAAGATGATAAAAGCCAGGAACAGGCCTCCCCAAATGCCACCGCCTCTCACTTACCTGGAGGGATGTGCAACTTAAAAAGAAGCTTGAGTTTGTCAGTGAAGCTTCCATTATACATGGTATCTGTTAGAGGAAAGAGGCAAGACAGTCTGTTCAACTGGACCAAACTCTGAAACACTCTCTTAACCTAATCAAGTACAACCCAGGGAGGTGGGAACTGGACATGGGTCCTGCCTTACGTGGAGGATCGTTAGAGATGAAGCTTAAGGAAGGCACTATCACCTGCAGCTGAGCCTGGGGTTTGCTACACTGAGCAAAGAACACTAATAACACCTATGACTTGCTAAAATGAGACCACAGCACCAAAGAAATACTGCACTAATGTCTTTTCAGTATTTTATCTTAAATTTTTATTTCCTGAACGATACCATTTTGAAAATGAGATGAAAGGAACAGAACAGTAAGTCAAGAGAACTTTCAGTTCCCCATAAGACACAGGGCATGGTCATCTTGCACTCCCTGAGTATGAGAAAGCATTTATCATCAACCAAACAGGCTGGGCAATGAGATCATACCACTTCCTAATTTTCTGTGACTTTGATGGTAATCCCATATTTAAATTTAATCTCAAATGGGAGACTATTCACCAGGGGATTAATGTCTCAGAAAAGTTCCTAGTCATAAAGCCTTGTGTTAGCTATTTCACAGTGAAATACAGACAAGAAAATGAGAGCACAATTCTGTAACTTAATCCACCTAAATAGCACAGCTCCCACTCTCAAACTCCTAAATATACTTTGAGCATTTGGCTTGCCATTTAAACAGTCTTTGCATTTCAGGTCACATGATAAAAATCAGACTATTTAACCCTGAGTTAAGAGGCTGCTCCCCGTGAGCTCTGTATATAGTGTATGGAAGGTAGTACATGCCAGGACTACTCCCAGGATGGAGTTCCCTTGTGAATGTGCTGCATATATGTAAGTTCTCATACCAAGAACACAGGCAAATTGTTTGAAGTTTATAAGGCAAGCGGAGCTCTCATCTATCAGTCTGAACGTCCACAGTGCAAGTGAGTCTCTGTTCGCACAGTGTGACCAGGGGCTCAAGAGATGACAGAGAACCCTGAATTGCTGGCAATCAATCCGATACTGGTCGAGATATGGCAGACTGGCATCATGATGTTGCAAGACGGGACTATTTACATTCCAGTAGCAGGAAAGGAAGTGCTCCTTCTGCAAAGGAAAGATGAAATGTTAGATTTTCTAAAACAACAACTCTCCCTGAGCCAAAGATGTGGGAAGCTAACAATGTAATTTGATTTAAAGCCGACGTGTAAAACACAGGTTGACTATAGCTTTACCTCCATTTGTTAAAACTGTTTCACACCCATAACACAGTCTGCCACTAAGACAGATGTTTGGCAAGAGAGGAAAATGGCACATTACCTTGAATAATTCATAAAGCTCTTCAAGATCACTAGGATTGAACTTTACATCCTGGGACACAACACGTAGCTGAAACAAAATTAAGAGAAAATTAAGTAGAGTCTTCCTTCTTTGGAATAAGCCTGTGGAATAAAGTTATGGGAGACTTAATCTTCCATTAGAAGACACTGAATATTCCTGGTTTTGGCATGTTACAGTTATGAATAAGAACAGAACTTCTTTTTAAAAGCAATCAGATTGTAGACAGAAAGAAAGAATTTCTCCCCAAAAAAAAGGAGCTTAAAAACTAGTCATTACTTGCATACATGAAGCCTACACTATAAAACCCAGAGGATAAAACTCAATTATTTGTAATGATATAACATATAGCTTCCTTTATAATGGGCAAATGCTTTTTAAAACAAAGTTAGCTACAAGACCAGGTTCCATCTTCACAATATGTACGTTTTGTAAAATGAAACACAACAGTTATCATCTTAGCTCAACCAACAGCATTTAGTATCTGTTGCTACAAGTGAGAGCAACTAGTTACTACTGAGAGAAGCTCTGCTTGCTAAATATACTCATATTGTCATCAGTTATTGGAAATGAACCACTGAAGAGAAGAGGCAAACAAAGGAAGCACCTTGCAACCTCCACCTTCATTCAGGAGCCTGAACTTTCAGGGTGATATTGGCAGCTGAAGAGCTACCACGCCACGCACACATTACCGGGCATCCCCACACACCACAGACAAAAAGGAACCCTTGTTGAGTGCAGCACAACACTCTCTTCAGTGATATTTGGGATTGCTTCCCAAAGTCAAAATGCAGGTGATTAATGGTTTTACTGTAGCACTGTAGACATTTTACAGTGCTCTGTGCCCCTAAGAGAAATGCGTTAACAATTTAACAAAAGCAGATGGAAATACAGGTCGGCCTGTTCCAGTCAGTGTCAGAGAGATGCCAGCCTCTAGAAGTTGTCTGCGATGGTGTTACTTGTCATGAGACCAGAAGGTCATGCTGCAATTCACAGACAGAAAATGTCACAGGCCAAACCTCAGTTAACAGACAACCTGCAGACGAGAGGAATTTCAGCATATAAAATTATATATTTGGCCCTGGGAAATGTAGCTTTTCTCAGAATTTTCTGACAAGGAACAAATTTTATCAGAGGGAAGGGTTTAGCTCTTCCAAGTCACTTACCACATTCTGCTTGGTTGTAGCTTCTAATGTCTGGATCACATAAAGCCTGTTCCTGCAGCGCATGCTCTCAACATCCTCATATCGAATGTCACCATATCTCTAGGAAGAAAAGCATTGTTCCATGAAATCTGCTGTTGCTAGACACGTCTAAGCAGGTTTTTTTGTCTTTCTTGCATCTAAACACAATACAGGTATGGACACAAAGGAAGATGCAGAAACTGAGCAAAAAAATCATTTATTATAACACTAACGTTCTCCCTAAACAGTGTAACTTTTAAAAGGGCAAGTATTTCAAAGAGTGATGGAGAAAGAAGAAACTGGAGTAGTTCGCTGCATGGGAAGATAAAGGAAGGGATTTTACTGCAGTCAGCTCTGTATCCAACTCTGCTATCACATGGTGACTACTGCGCAGGGTAGCAAAGGCTAAGATATGTTAGGGCTTGAAGTTGACGCTAGTGAACTTCAGAAATAAGCTGAAGTAATTTCTGAACCATTCCCAGCTATTTCTGCAGCTTCTGAAGGACAGGGAAGCTGTCTGAGAATAGAAGTAGGACAAATACATTTACCTTTAAAGAAAAGGGGGATAGTAGGCAAAAACTAGAAGCAAATTCCAAGAGAAATCATGGACCAAATTATTAAACAATTAAAATCTAAATAGAAAGAGATAAGATAAATAAAAATGAGCCATTCTTTATCATATAGATTCAATTTAATTTTATCCTATGAGGAAATCCAGTCTGGAAGTGAAACAGCGGATAGGATACAGCTCTACTTCTGTACGGTTTTGACACATGCAGCCAGGAAGACGTGGCCTAACCACGATCACCATGTGCACCGCGTGCACAACTGGTTCTAATAACAAACTTTGAGAACAAAGGCCAGAGTTTCACAAGTTTTTCCACGGTATGTTTTGTTCCCATTTTTGGCAAACGCATTTTAAACAAGATACAGAAAACTGGAACACAGTCATAAAGAGTCTGAGCACATCAGCTCCGAGGAAAGGTTAGAGGAACTGCTTGTGCTGAATCTAGAAAAAGAAAACATCAGCCACCTGACAGCAGCAAGGGATTGCCAAGAAAACGGCAGTTGACTATCCACAATAGAGCTTTTTGAGCATCCAAGAGGAACTAGACTGGATATTAGGATATTTTCTGACAAGGGCAGAGAAACCCTATAATGGGAAAAAGCTTTTGTACATTCTCTTTTGTTGAAGAGTTTTAACAACTTCAGGTATTTTTCAAGGATGATCTGGGTGTGTGCTGGACAGGGAGCTGAACTGGATGACCCGTGGAGCTCTCTTCCAGAACTGTATTTCTATGTTCCTGGGAAGCCCTCTACCACCATACTTCTGACTTGGAAGGAAGTAGAGAGGAGGAAGCAGAGAGAAATTGCATCTCTGAATCATAACTCATTCACTGGTCTGGCTTCTGGGCACTCGATATTGTGCAATGGCCTCAATAAGAATACAAATAAGATGTATAATCTAACTCTGAATTAGTGTGATGTGATAAAACGTTACACATTCTTCCATTCACTAGTTAAACATGACTTCTTCATACCCGATTAGCCTGCCAGAAAATGAGTCTTGCACTTCTGCCTGAGTCATAAAAACATCATTTTAAAATTCAACTCCATATCTTTTCACTTAATCTCATTTATCTTGTGAACACCCATGAGAAGCAACAGTATCACAAAGAACATCTCTGTTCACTTATTCATGATTTGTTACTAGACCTATGTGCAACATGACAACTCTCCATTGCAGCAATCTCCCCATTTCAAAATTTGTTTATTTCCACAGTGAAATGAAAATAAAATCCTTCCTCGCAACAGAATTGTGTTGAAATTAACTGTCTGGTCAAAATGGGAAGCAGGAAATTGACTCTCACTTTGTATCAGCAGTTCTTCAAACAAGGGGTTGTGACACTTATCAGCATTGAAGAAATTCAGTTTCAACTGAAGATAAAAATTTGCACCCAAAAAAGGGGCTATGAGATAGAAATGGGCATACGGGTCTAGGAACAGGACTGTCAACTCAGAAGCAGGAGTTTCAGGTTCAAGGATCTGCCCAAACCAATGGTCAAAAGCCATACCAAGTCAGAGGCTATCGCTTTGGTCCCGTCACCTGCCTGCACAGGCAGGGGAAGAAGAAAGGGAGTTTCTTTTGCTTTGTCTTTCAGTCATGATACCACCTCTGTGACAGCTTCCGTTTACACTTCAGAAAGCAATAGACAGCACTTTATTATTTACCATCTCTGCTCTTTATTCTGCAAGAATTCATCCTCGCTATGAGACCTCACCATGACAAGACAGACACATAGTAGTTTGCAACTCTTCTTACAAGAATCTTAAAACATTTTACAAACATGATTCTTCAGTATAGCGTTCTTGTGAAACACTACTGATAGCAGAAGCACGGACTTTTTACACTGCTAGCCCAGCGCTATAAAGCCGCTTCAAGAGAACCTGAATTTCTGAGTCTCGTCTTTGTTCACCTCACTAAAGGCAAAGCTCTTTTCTCAGTAAAAATCAAAAAAATAGTTCCTAAATTATACAGATTACAGTTAATTAACCTTTTCTGAGTGAAGGCCAGGACTTTCTTCCAAAAGATGTGCTGTGGATCTTTCACTAGAAACACATGACTGAGAATTAGAAAAGAATCACATAGATAAAAGAAACCAGCTAAAAGAAAAAAAAAAAACCAACCCTGTGTACAAGTCTCTTCTCTCAGCTTGCCTTTCACCTCAGGGGGGCTGAGCAGAAACCTGTCTACAAATGGATTAATACCCTGATACAAACCATGCCAAGGAAGGAATTGCCTCATGAAAATCTGAGGACAAAAGGAGAAGGAGAAGCTAAGCCTATTTCCTCCCCAGCGCAGAGCTGCAAAACTAGACTGCAGAAATCAAACTTGCAAATTGAAAGTGCTAAAAGATCACTAACTGCTTTTCCTCACGCAGCTCATCTCCAAACAGCCATTTAACCCACACAATACACTCAAGCACACAGTTGCCTGCCCAGGTTCTTATGTCAGATGTCACCACTATCTGCAGCGTGCAGTAATCAGTCTCAAACCAGTAATTGCAAGGGCTGTTCCTGCTGTACTTTGTCATCTAGTTGACATACTAATAAAGTGAATGAGGGATGGCAAAACATGACCTGTGATGAACCCAGGGAGCTCCACTCAGGACAGCCTAGCAAGCACATTCCAGGCAGTTAAAAAACCAGAACAGTACAAAACCAAACATATCCCATAACCTATAAGGCTTTCAGTGAGGCTCAAAAACATACAGAGCCAAATTTCTATGTATCTAGGCAGATTTTCTTCTCTAGTTTATACAGTGCAACTGCACTATTTTTAAGGTAGCCCACACAACATAAACACCGCACAGGGTGCGAAAACATACCCACAAGAACACATACTTCATTTGCCTCTCGGATCAAATCAGTGATGTCCACTTTTGGATGGGCACTCTTCGTGTTGCTGAGGTTGGAGCCCTGCTGCACAGCTGGAGGCAAAGGACTGTCTTTGTTAGTGACACTGTCAAAAAATCTGCACAAAGCAAACACACGAGAAATCAGCAGGAACCAGTTTATCACAAAACGGTAACATCTGCATCCACTGAGGGACAAGCGCACAGAGAATGGGAAATAGCAAAGAATATCAGCACGAGTAGCGCAATTATGCTGTGGTAGTAATAACTCTACACAAATACGGGATCTGGGAAGGTTGTAGATCTTCTAGCCTTGGGCGTTTTTCAGGCCCAGCTGGACAGTAACATGGCTGTGTGATCCACTGCTAGCAGTAACCCTCTTTTGGGAAAAGGGAAGTTAGAGCAGAGACTTGCCAAGGTCCTCTAGTTGTCCAATCTGGTGAGGTTGTACTACATAACTGGAAGAGGGGAAAAGAGGCTTGTCCTGAACTGTGACCACAGCAATCTTAACTCCCTGAGATGCTAAGCCAAGACATGCCTGATCTGCACCTATTCACGATACCAACCTAACCAGCCTAAACAGATCCGTTAGAGAGACTGCCAACACCAAGGAACACATGTCTGCAGACTGATGGCTTCCTTTTTCTTGAGGAGAGGCAAACTATTGTACTAATTTTTTTTTAAATATACCAGCATGCTGAAGGCTGGATTAACTGTGCGACAGAAGTATTACAGTCAGTAAGTGTTACAGATAAAATCTTGAAAGCAAGAGTTCAAAAGGCCTTCATAATAATCATCAGAATCTTTGGTGTCAAGCGGAAACAGCATCTTGTTTGGTTCAAGTGAAAATTTAAATTTCACCAGACTTCAAGTTTTGAAATTTTAATGTATTTGAACTGCGTACATGTGCTCTTACTGTTGGTTTTTTAAGTGTTAAATATTTAAATCAGTACAGCTAGTTTTTACAATAAATGCCAGGCTGCATGGTCTTTCACAATAAAAATTACATTTTCCTCATCAACTCTGTAGCTCCTACCCTATTCAAACATGCAACATCTAAAAGTCTCACTAAAAGGAAGTTCTTATTATCAGTTCGTAGCAGTCATAACTTGGTGACTCCTACAGCACAGTCATTTTGCTGTTCTAATACTCCACGTTACACAATCACAGCAGCAACAACAAAATTTAGAGAGGTAGTGAAGCAAAAACTGTGCCAGTTTGCCTTGCAATACATCACTTTAAAACACAATTTATGTCGCATATTTGAATTTGTTCTTCAAATGCTAATATAGAACAGACATCTGGTCATGATTGTCCTCATTGCCTTTTTTTTTTTTTTCTTATTCCTATTTTAAGCCATTAGTAGCAGAGGAGCCAGTAGCCTAAACTACAAGAACTGAGCTATAGAATATGTTGTCAGCAAGTTGGTGCCCAAACTGCTTGGAACAGTATTAGCGTGCTCTAGATTACCTCATCATTAAGGAAAGCCACCTTCTATAAGTGATAGACATTCCAGGCAAAAACCACCTTGCTTTTACCTTAAAATACACAAAATGGCAAAGGTTTTAGAAGAGCTTTAATGAAGGATGGGGTTTTCAGAGGACCCATGCATACTTTCCAGCCCCCCCTTCTAGAATTTCAGCCTCAGATGAACACTTAATTCCTCCGAAGCCTTCGAAGTCTTGGCCAGAAGTCTTCTCAGATGCCCCAGAACGACTTATCTATTTGCAATTCTAGCAGCTGCTACACAGCCCGTAGGAGTAACAGTTACACTGATACCTGTTGAGAACAGTGACTGCTTCTGCATCATCCTTACAAGTCAGCAACTTCTCCATGTTGTAGTCCAGCACTGCGAGCCCCAGCTGCAATACTGCCTTTATTCCATCATAGAAGAAACAGTCCACCACATTGACTGCACTTTCAATAGGCAGCACACTGATAAAAAGGGTAAGGAACCAGGAGAGAGAGACCGAGGAGAAAAAAGTCATGTCCATCATGTGGTCTGTCAACTGAGGCAGATGAACCCTGATGAGCTCCTCAAACACTGCCTGATCTACCAAGGCACCTGCAGGGAAAGGATAACAAAACCACCACCCAAATCTTAATACAGAGAAGCATACTTTTCTCAGAGCACTGCCCCGAAATAAAGCCCCTGTCCTAATGCATCTTTGTTGCAACAGCAAACACAAGGCCTGGCTGCATGGAACCATTGGCTTCGTTCCCGGTGCTGGAAGCTATGCACGCTACGCAGGACTCCAGAGCCTTCCTGCGTGCTGTACAGTGTGTTCGCACTTCTGTGAGTGAGTGGCTACTTCCTGACAGCCGATACACCCCCTCTGCAATTAGTCAGAAACTTCACATCCAATTTTTCTTCTAGCATACACACCTGCGAGTACTGAGCACGAGACCAAAGACTAAGTCTGGACCTGGAGTAACTCTTTTTACTTTATTTAGGCTTATTTTCAAATAAATAGTATGAATTGCAGTTGTAATTCCAAAAGAACAGTGTAATAGTCTAACTGACTACTTCCTGAGTAGTTATGCCTAGAGTAATGACGACATCTGAAAATCATATCCACTCCTGCTTAAGGAGGAGTCTTGGGACATTCTCTGTAATTTCCATTTTCTACTTTACGATACTGAACCAAACGCAACAGCTTCTCTCCACCGCTCAGCCTTCAGCTCATCCCTTACATTTGCTCTTATTGAATGATCATTTACATTCAGTTCTAGATAGATAAAAAGACAGACGGATGTTACCAATGATTCGACGATTGAAATAATCGGGCAGCATCCTTTCACACACCGCAACCAAAAGCCAGAATGCTTCCTCCTCTTTAGCATACAGCAGAAGCACTGATGTCAAAATATTCATTGCCTGGAACATTTAAACAGGAAAGGAAGCATTTACTAGGAAAGATGGTGATAACGTAACTGTTGTCATATGTTAAAATTTTATTTCTGAAAGCACTTAACGGCACGTTTTTAGAGTGCTAGGACAACTTAAGACATACCCAGTATAAGCCTTTTACCTCTATACTGTTAAATACAGAGCATAGTATTCAAACTACACAAAAATACTTAAGTGCTAAAAGTCTAGTAAGAATGCAAAGGTAGAAGTGGACATGACAGCACTGATGAACAATTTCGAGTACAACGTAAAAACTCATGTTACATAGTGGGATGATATAAAACAGGTAGTGAATGACTGAGAAGGAACCATTACATATTTATGTGATGATTGTATGAGGTGTCACTACACTGCCATCGTGAGCTAATGTTTAGACAACCAGCACTAAGAGTCTCAAAACTGCTGTACCTGACAATATCCGATTTGGGGATTCCTGTATGCATAAGCTGTAAGAACTCTCCTGAGTGCAGAAATCCCGGTGTCACTTTGAAAAGCGGGATGCTCGGGTAACGAGCGGCGTAAATCTCGTTCAATCTCATCAGTAGCTAAAGTGCACGTTCCTAAGGACTTTTCGACCAAGTCAGTGTAATAACCAGGGTTGGATGCCATATCATTTACAGCACCTGTCAATACATTGTATTGCACAGCATTAGAGGACAACAGCGAAGTTTCTACCGATTGTCTGCAATTCATATAAAAATTTTTGGTGACTACCTAGGTACCATATGAATCTCCAGATGTTACTGCAGTAACCTATCAGAGTAATTCTACTGAAATCAATAACAGTACTCTGAAATGAAAACAGAAAAGCAAAATAAAATAAGGCTTGGAAGAAATCTAAGTCATTTCCCATATAAAGTTGATTTCAACTTACTTTTTTGTTTCGTTGCAGGGAAAAGCTTCCTTTCATCTAAAATTTTACCCAGGTTTTCTGGCAAACACAAAACCTTTCCATTTGTAGAGCTAGAAACAGATTAGGAAAACTAGGCAAAGGACTAATAGTTACCTGATTAATGTCATAACTTCTATGTCAACAACTTCCAAGACAATTGGTCTGGTAACAGAAACCTGATTGCCTGTGTAAACACTCAAAGAACACCAGCAAAGATAAATCTACGTTCACAAGTCCTCAAGAGGAACTACCACACGCTCGGCTGAACGAAGAGATTACAATGCATTTGTTATGATTAACAGATCCTCTGGAACAGCAGAAAGCTCTGCCCAGGGGAACACGGTGAGTACAGCGAGCAGATAAGGTCCTGGGTGGCTCCTCAAACTCTGCAGCTTGTTTTCGGAACCTGGCACAGGCTTCCTGTATGACCCTGACCAAGTCAGTGGCTGCTGCTTTTCTAAGTGTTTCAGTGAACAGGAACAGAAAGCACACAGAGGTGTTGTAAAGCAGTGTATAATTCCCTGGGCCTCCATTTCCTCAAGTTAAGTGTTCCCACACAGGAGTGTTCTACAGAAGAAAGCCACAAAGGCACACTCAGAGCTTTGGGAAGAGATCCCATATGTCTTAGTTCACAATTCCTGTGAACCAGGAATTTAAACCAAGCAACAGCGTATAGCAAAGAGCTGCCCATAACTGGCATCAAATTCTTTGCCAGGGAAACTTTTGTGTGTGTGTGTCTGGTAACGCTCTCCTCTCGGAAAGCTGAAATCAAAGCTATTGAAACAGTCCCACAAATGTGCTTTGCTTTTTAGCAAGTAAACAGGCTTTGCTGAAACTGATCATCCTCTGGAACACCATGTATTCCTATCGCTATTTTTCCATTGAGTTTATTGCAAAAGACGCAGATGCAGGTTTAGTTTTAATCAATGCAAAACAAAATAAGAGACAAAATTATCCTGTTGAAGCATCTTTCTTCAGAAGCATTTGGATAAATTGCCAGAGCTAAGAGCATTCTTTGTCAGACTATGCTCAGTCAGTAAGTGTAACATCCATACAGCAGAGTCCACAAAGTGAATCAATTACACTTGCTATGCAATACCTGAGAAGAGAAGCCAGAGCTCTCCTCTTAATGCCTCTGGGATCCCTCTTACAACTAGGTCTCGAGTCTTCTTTGTTCGAAACATACTGACGCCATGTCCTCGTTCGACAAAGAGAATGTTCCAGGACTGTTCTTTCATTTTTTCTTTCAACTATGAAACAGAAGACAACAAGCATTAAGTATACCGGGAGATTTTCCTCAGGTTTCAGAGAGCGGAACCAAATTTTGCTCTCAGTTATATTCATATAAGCTGGTAATAACAGCATTGACATCACTGGTATGTGAAATGAATGCTGATGCAAATCGGAGCAAAATCTAACCTATGCATCGTTAAATTTGGCATACAACACAATCTCCTATGTGACGTCCTATTCTTTAAAGTATATTATTACAAGAATGTCTATACCAGATCAGGCAAAAGGTAAATCTAACCCAGTATCCCACCTGACAGAAGCCAACAGCAAGTGCCACGGACAGTAAAGTCAAGCAAACATCTGCAAAACCCCTCCATCCTCCAGCAAATAGAAGCACAGGCACCTCCTTGGCAGAGGCAATCTCTGAATCTAACAACATACAGCAGATATTTCCCTGCAAATTGCTTTCTGAACGCAGACAAATTTGCCACCTTCTAACTCCACTTGAAGCCCCCTTGATGCTGTACTAAGATAGCAAACAATCGCTCCCTTTCACCTTTTTCAAGCTATTCCTAAGTTCAACTTTTTCTTTGCTTCCCACTTGAGAATGAGTCCAACCCCTAAACAGCAATAACTGCATTCAAGCTGGATTTTCATTTTAAATGAAGTCATCACCATCTATTCATTAGGTTTTATTGATCACTATTCTGCTAAACTTATTTAGAAAAAAAGGGCAGGAAGTAAACAGATTGAACCATTTGCAGCTTTGGCACCACATCAACAAAAATTACATAATTATCAAAGGCCTAAGAAGTACTAGAGATTTAAAGGGAGTGAATGAACAGTGATAAAGCGGTAAGACAGTTAATCAGTGCAAGTGCAACTGTGCAAATTCTGCCATCATAGCACTCCTGAGGCGTGTCAAAAATGCACTGCCAGCACAACGGATAAGAAAAGTCAACATTTGATAGAATTCCTATGGCAAGAAATTCATCATCATCATCATCATGGCTTGGCTTCGCGGACGAAGATTTGGGAAGGGCTTTGCCCACGCTTATTGCAAGCGCGTTGATGGCTGAAAAGGCCAATGCGGGATAGGCAAGACCGGTTGCAAAGAGCACACCGGAGGGTCTCCTTGGGTGGTATAGTCGAGGCACGGTTCTTTCTGCGCTGTCTTTTCTCCTCGAGCTTGATTCTACGCGTGCTCTCAAAGGAGACAGCAGCGTTATGTGTGGTGTGTCTCCAAATCTCCCGATTGGAGGCCAGGGTGGACCACTGATGGTGGTCAATATGGCCTAGGCGGAGGTGTTGTTTCAGGGAGTCCTTATACCTCCTCTTTGGAGCTCTTCTCTTGCGGCAGCCAGTGGCAAGTTCACCATAGAACACGATCTTAGGGAGGCGGTGATCCGCCATCCTGGAGACGTGCCCTGCCCAACGCAGCTGCGTTTTCAGCAACGTGGCCTCAATACTGGTGACGTCTGCCTGTTCAAGGACAGCAACATTAGTCACGTAGTCAGTCCAGTGGATGTTTAGGATTGTGCGGAGGCAGCGCTGATGGAAGCGTTCGAGGAGTCGCAGATGGTGGCGGTAGATGACCCATGATTCAGACCTGTACAGAAGAGTAGGCAGTACCACGGCTCTGTAGACACTGATCTTTGTACTTTTCTTCAGGTGTTTATTGCACCAGACTCTTTTATGGAGTTTTCCAAAAGCTCTGTTTGCCTTTGCTATTCTGTTGTCTATCTCTTTGTCGATCGTGGCATCTGAGGAGATGATGCTACCCAGATAGCTGAACTGCTGGACTGGCTGAAGCTCTGACTCGCCAATGGTGATGTGGGGATGATGGTAATCATCTTGTGGTGCTGGTTGGTAGAGAACTACTGTCTTCTTCAAGCTGACTTCCAGCCCAAAAAGCTCAGCCGCCTCTGCAAAGCAGGATGTTAAGCGCTGCAGAGCTGCTTCTGTGTGGGCAACAAGGGCGGCATCGTCAGCAAAAAGCAGCTCGCGGACAAGGTGATTCAGGGTCTTGGTGTGGGCCTTCAGTCGCCTTAGGTTGAAAAGGCTCCCATCGGTTCGATATTGGATATAAATGCCATCTTGTTCGTCGAGGTCTGCCGTGGCCCTTTGGAGCATCATGCTGAAGAAAATTGTGAATAAAGTTGGTGCGAGAACGCAACCTTGTTTCACACCATTGGCTATTGGGAAGGGCTCAGAGAGTGCATCGCCATATCTGACTTGGCCGCGCTGCCCCTCATGTAACAGGATAATCATTTTGAGGAACTTGGGGGGACATCCTAATCGTTCCAAGATCTGCCACAGACCTTTTCTGCTCACAGCGTCAAAGGCTTTGGTGAGATCAACGAAAGTTACATAGAGACCCTTGTTCTGTTCCCTACACTTCTCTTGCAGTTGTCTGAGAACGAATACCATGTCTGTGGTACTTCTGTTGGCTCTGAAACCACACTGACTTTCAGGTAGAAGTTCTTCTGCGATAGCGGGTACCAATCTGTTCAATAGTATTCTTGCGAGGATTTTTCCAGCAATGGAGAGCAGAGTTATGCCTCGGTAGTTTGAGCAGTCTGACTTTACTCCTTTTTTCTTGTACAGGGTGATGATGATTGCATCACGGAGATCTGGTGGTAGTTCGCTTTGTTCCCAACAGCGCACAACTAGCTCGTGAAATTTAGCATGGAGCGTTTGGCCTCCATGTTTCCAGATTTCAGGCGGGATTCCGTCGACCCCAGCTGCCTTGCCGGTTTTCATCTGCTGTATGGCCTTAAGGGTCTCTCCCATAGTAGGGGCTATATCCAATTCATTTTTCACCGTTTGTTTTGGGATGAGCTGGATTCCTGAGTCTTGGACCACACGGTTGGCACTGAAGAGAGTTTGAAAGTGTTCAGACCATCGATTCAGGATGGAGGTTTTATCTGTGAGAAGCGTTTGGCCATCTGCGCTGAGTAGGGGGCTTTGAACTTGGTGTGTGGGTCCGTACACTGCTTTCAGAGCCTCATAGAATCCTCTGTGGTCACCCAAATCTGCGCATAGTTGAGTCTTTTTTGCTAGGCTGAGCCACCACTTGTTCTGGATGTCTCGAAGTTTCTGTTGGAGTTTACTGCATGCAAGACGAAAGGCTGCTTTTCTTACATGGCAAGATGGCTGAGCGAGGTGTGCTTGGTGAGCAGATCTCTTCTTTGCCAGCAATTCCTGGATCTCTGGATTGTTTTCATCAAACCAGTCTTTGTTCTTCTTTGTGGAGAACCCTAAGAATTCTTCGGAGGACTGCAGGATGCTATTTTTAATATGTTGCCAAAGCGCTTCAGGAGAAGAGTCTATGGGACAGTCTTCAAGCCTCGTTTGAAGGTTTGCCTGGAAGCTGTCTCTCACTGCAGCTGTTTGAAGATTGTTAACTTTGAGCCTCCTCCTCAGAATGCCGCCCCTCTTAGGTTTGGGCTTAAAATGGAGGTTAAGTTTGCAGCGCACAAGGCGGTGGTCTGTTTGACATTCTGCACTAGGCATCACTCGGGTGTGACAGACATCGCGAACATTTCTCTGGCGCACTAAGATATAGTCAATGAGGTGCCAGTGTTTAGATCGAGGATGCATCAGGTTGTCTTCAGGCTGTCTTTCTGCTGGAAGATAGTGTTGGTGATGGTAAGCTGCTGCTCAGCACAAAACTCTAGCAAGAGGCGACCGTTGTCATTGCAGTTTCCAACTCCATGCTTGCCTAGTACTCCTTTCCAAGCTTCGGAGTTCTTACCTACTCGGGCGTTGAAGTCACCAAGGATTATGATCTTATCATCCGCAGGAACCTTTTGAGTAAGGCGGCGCAGATCGGTGTAGAATTTGTCTTTTTCTGTAGGGTCAGCTTGGAGAGTTGGGGCATATACGCTGAAGAGAACAACATGTTGCTTGTTGTGTAGCGGGAGGCGTAAGGAGATAATGCGATCGGAGTGACCTGTTGGCAAATTTTCAAGTTTAGAGGCGATGGAGTTTTTAATCATGAAGCCAACTCCGGAATGATGACTTTCGGTTTTGGGTTTGCCTGACCAATACAGTGTGTAGCCGGCACCATGTTCTTTAAGGCTGCCTTCCTCATGAAGGCGAACTTCACTGAGAGCAGCAATGTCAATGTTGAGTCGTGACAGTTCGTGAGCAATTATAGCAGAACGGCGTTCAGGACGCCCACTGTCTGCTGTATCGAGCATGGTTCTGATGTTCCAACATGCGAGTGTCAATCTGGACACACCTTTGGAGGCAGGTGTATGCCTTTGTTTCTTTGTCTTTGGTTGACCGCAGAAGAAGATGTCCGTTGGCCACGGCTAGCCAACCGGATTGGAAGGGGAGATGAGCTTTGGTTAGGCCACCTTTTCTAGGCCCCTCTCCATGTGGAGCAAGCAGTGCTCTCCTTGAAAAAGGCTGCTTGGTCATTCAGGATGCTGCCGAACGAGACTGTCATCTCCCGGGTCAGTCTCAAGCGACCAATGTCCTGAACCGCCTGCATGCAGGGTTGGGTCTGCAGCTTCCAGTGACATCTTTCCACCTGCCGTTTCGTCCCTTGCCTGTCGCTACAGGGCTTTGCGAACGTGAGTACACCCTTCAAGCCTGCGCGGTGGATTTTTTAGGTGAGGCGCAGCGTGCACGAGACTGGCCCCACCCTTTACACCTGAGGTTCATCTGCCAGGGCCTAGCGAGCTTGGACGGTGACAGCGAAGTCCTCAGGTCGTAGGTTTGGTTAGAGTATCCTTCTCTTAGATGGATGGCCTTACAGGGCTAAACGAGCTCCATCTGCCCGGGTTTGGAGTTAGAGTTGTCCTTCTCCTAGGATGGTTGCCCGAAGGCTGGTGAGCCCATCCTGCCCGTGGACACACTTTGTCTGACCCTTCAGTTGAGACCTGTCAGGCTTGGGAGACCCTACCGGAGGCATATGCCCCCACCAGCACAGCTCTCAACTTCGCAAGGGCACGCAAGCTCTTTTCCCACGGCAAGGGGGTGCCCATGAAAGAGGGCAAGAAATTAGAGGTACAGTAAAACTCCCTCTTGTAAGATTCTGTTTCAGCCATTTCCACGTAAATATATTTAGATACATGTTTATATGATACATACCAACAAATCTGTTTATTGTAACTTGGGCCAATTTTAAAATATCCCATTTTTTTGTTGCTGCCTTGTGATAAACAACTTTCTTGGTAAAGAAGGAGGAAAAAAGACTAAATTGAATGAAACCAGTAGAAAAGACAACCAGGAAAAATGGGGTGAAGAGAAGGTTTGGATTGCTTATGTGTGGTGGTAACTTCCTCTGTGCTAATCACAGAATTGTTTAGGTTGGTAAAGACCTTTAAGATCATCAATTCCAACCGTTCACCCTGCACTGCCGGGTCATCACGAAACCATGTCCCTCAGCACCACATCTACATCTGTTGAACACCTCCAGGGATGGTGACTCCACCACTGCCCTATGCAGCCTGTGCCAGGGCTTGACAACTCTTTGGGTGAAGGAATTTTTCCTCATATCCAACCTAAACCTCCCCTGGGGCAACTTGAGGCCATTTCCTCTCATCCTATCATTTGTTACTTGGGAGAAGAGACCAAAGCCCACCTCGCTACAAACTACAAGAAAAAGTATTCGGCCACGATGGCACGATGAAATCAAGCAAGTGATTATTTGCAAAGTCAACTCACTGTCACAGACACCTGCTTAAATACTCTGATAAATGAATGTATGCTTACATAGGTTTTACATTCAATCAAATATTTATCAGCCAAATAGTACATTTTCAGAAACTACCAATTTCTGTCAACATAGAAGATAACAGTGTGTGCATCTGAACTCCAGCAGGACCAGCTATGGAAGTAAAACCGGCTCCACAAAATGAAAACAGGTAAAAATTCCCTATTCAGGCAAAACTGAAGTTACAGGCATTTTACCTGCAGAGTAGAAGGAGGTGGGAATAAGAGAAACAGTGAAATAGATCCTTTGTAAAGTACAAGATAACTAATAAATTATTGATTACAGACCTCAAAACGCAATTCACTTTCTCTGAGGCAAAGCAACTGCTGATCAGGAGCTCCAGCTCACGCAAGGCTCCAGGGCTGAGACAGGGTGAACGTTGCCACTATATTTTCTGTGCATGCAGCAGTAAGATTTAACATTGCTAAAGCAATTAAAGGTGCCAAAAGGAAAAGTAGATTTTGTCCAGTTTTGTTCAATATACTACAGAAAGCAGAACTTAAAAATCTGGATTCCCTTTCCTCTTGTCTAAAGGGTGTTTACTTGCTGATATTCTAAGATCAAAAACTCCATATCTTAATTTACCTTGTTCTGCTGAAAGAATTAATTTTACAATAAAACCTTTCTGCTTTCTTGCACATACTATGGAGAAGCAAAAATAGGATGTCCTACTGCATGAACAATTGAAGAAACATTCTCCAGAGCACAACTGTGTTAGGCGGAAAGGCAAAAGACTGAAGAAAGGAAGAAATGAAGTCAGTTTCCTCATAACATTCCCCTTGCTCCCAAAGAGTTCGTAGCAACTTTGTACCTTGACAAATCAGATAGATATGAAATATGTTCACCATCACAAAACAATCAGCTAACTCTTCCCTGAGGGGTGGAAGAGCAGGAGGAATTAGCTCCATGAAGATAAGGCATATCATTATTGAATGATATGAGCAGAAAATTGAATGGAGCCATAAAGAGGCACCCTGCGGACTTCAAATACAGAAAATGCAGATGAAAGAAGATTGGCAAAGCCCCAGAGGAAATCAGCAGCCTTGCTGGAATATATTTTGAATATACTTCAGTCCTTTCCAATTAGATGCCAAAAACTGTTGGCCATTATACCCCTTACCATTTTAGGGTCTAGATTCTCAGCATCCTGAGGATGGTAGACAGTCATTAGGGCTTCTGTACCGACAGTTTTGCTGTTATCTCTCTGACCAGTCTTTGACGGTCCCGCATCAAAATCCCTTGGACTGTCAGAGGCTGAATTAGCTGCAACCTTGAGAAAAAAAATTTAAAGTGATAGTTATAAATACCAAACAATCCTTCAAGAAGCAGCACTGATACCAGAAACCATTTTGCTTCTAGACTATCATTGCTTATTATATCAAGTTACAGGTAGCAGATACAGACTTTCAAAATACATGAAAAACAGCAATCGCTGCTCTACACAGCTGGGCTTTCAAGAGGCTGCACTTGAAAGAATATTCATCTCCACAGCCAAAAATTTCATTATGAAAGGATAAATATTCATAATGAGAACTGCAGTAGTTAGGCAGGCCTGAGCATCCATCACCACTGGAGTCCAAAGAGAAGCATTCATTTAAATGGAGTCATACACTGAGCTATACAGAAATGCTGAGAGCACTTAAAAACCAGCATTAGAACCTGGACTGTTTTTCAAAACCTGATGGAAAACAAAGTAAAAGAAACCAAAACAGAATGCATTCACAGTAGGACCATTGTTAAACACGGTCTCTCTCCTCAGGCTTATTTCTTTTTCCACACGTTACAGTACATGAAGAGGCACATGACTCAGTACATCAAAATAATGCAGATATAACCCAAAATAAGGTAATCTAAAAGGAAATGCCCTTGAGCTGCAGACCTTACCACTCAGCCCTCCCAGGGCTGTGCTGTACCCTTATCAGCTGAGCACTTCTGCTGATAGAAAACTATCTGGCTTTTATTACTCATTTTTGCCTTTTAACAGTTAAGAAACAACATCTTGAGGTAGAGACTTTGCTGATACAGTGATTATTCTCTACCAAAACAAACTGATATGTACACTTCTCCACTCTTACAACTGTCACTTTAGAGGCTACTCCAGCTGATTCATCTATTTATTTTTTTTCAGGGGAAAATCTTCAGGAAAGAGATGCAACTATAGTAAGTAATGCTTGTTACGGATGTTTTGTCATTGCTTTTGTCTTTCCCATGCATGAAACTACAGAGAGAGGTTTCTTCACATCTACAAACAACCTTACAATCATTCCATCAACTTCCTGAGTCAAACAGTCAGCTGTCAAAAACTGACACAGCTACACAAAATCTTACTTTTGTGGTCTTTTGTTTTAATGTGAAGGGTCTGAAAGCAAGAGATTGGAACATGATTTTTCGAAGAGGGAAAAACCCCAAGATTTAGGCATCTTGAAATCTAGAGGTACAGAAGTTATTGTTACCCATCTTGTGTCTAGATTCAGGCTTAAGTATAAATGTAATGCATTACATAGCAAAACACTGACAACAATACATAAACTCCTAGTATGATCACACAACCTTTTTCCTAGGAACAGGTACTATGAAATTAGAACTAGCAGAGCGGTTACCTCTGTATTTATGATGTGTTGTGGACTTGAAGTTGCACTGCATTTCATTCTGAGCTTTGCCACCAGCTGCTCGAAATCTCTAACCTCCGTGAAACGAAAAGCTGTTTTCCCTTTGGTACTAATGCTGACTCCTCTGTTGGCTGGATCTGCCTTATCCACCCCTGTGACCTACAGAAACACGGACAAATGAATCAGGCAAGTATTTTTACCAGCTCACTTCTAAAAGCAAGAACCTGATAAAAAACATGTGTGCATGAAACAGCAGTATGAAGCACCACACAAGCAGAATTAGTAACACAAGCAACAAACTCACTACTTCAAAGCTCAGCAGTCTGGAGCTATTTTAGCACAAGGTGCTAAGTATTATGGAACAGATTTTCGATAGAGTACCAAAAATCTTTGAAAAGGCTTTCCCAGCTGTGAGCATCGAGCATATCTGAAAACCTCGCCGCCTCCTACCTGCTGAAGCTGTTATTTTTTTTCTTACCATCCAAAAGCAGACAAAAGTAATCAAATGAAACAAGTTTCACAAGAATGAATTTCCACTGAGACTACCCTTTCAAAGACAGCTGTCATAACATGTGACAGTTGGAGCTGATTTTAATTGCCATGACAGAGCAGTTACAGATTACAGCAAATAGTACACTTTAATAACGCCAGTACAAGTGAGACAATAATGTATAGCTAAACTGATGCTTTCACGTTGTTACAGGTGAAGAATGAAAGATCACTGAAATAAAGCAACTCTGTGGTACTGTAGAACAAATAGCAAGGGCCTGACAATCCACAGGAACAAATTTGGAGTCAGCTCCTCTAAAACAGCCCCTTCTCATTTTTCACAGGTTATGAAAGTCTCTGTTGTCTGCAGGCCTATTAATAAACATTTACCAAATAAATTTCCTTATCTGGGTGGGGAACACCAAGTGTATTGATGAAAATATCTCAGCTCCTATCAGTTGCCATGTCCGGCTGTATGTACACAGAGTATGCAGAGCAATTACAGAACCTGGTTAATTTTTAGGTTATTGTAAAATATGTCTGCGTGCTGATGAAAAGCTTTTAACACTGGAAGACTGAAACATGGCGATGTCCCGGATCACATGAAGCCAAGAGAGGGATAGAGAAGGGTGGGGGTTTTTTTCCAAGAAGGGTTTCCACAGTGTCGCTACAGTACTCTATATAAATAATAATGCCTTGTCCTTTCCAATATGGTCCTTATTCAGTCTGTTGAGAGAGACTGAGCATTGGAACAGGCTGCCCAGGGCAGTGGTGGAGACCCCATCCCTGGAAGCGTTTAAAAGATGTGTAGATGTGGCGCTGAAGGACATGGTTTAGGGACCCTGGCAGTGCAGGGTGAACAGTTGGACTCAGTGATCTTAAGGTCTTTTCCAACCAAATGATTCTGTGAGACTATCAGCTGTAATGCCATTGATACTTGTTCACTGACAACCATCAGTGGATTCTCCTATAGCCTTTTAAACAGACAGCACGGCTCAACTGCTGCAAAAAACCTGCACTACCGAGCTAGAAAGAAACACAGCAAAGCAATTACTGATCTTCAAGATCCTCTACCCTCTTCAATTCTTTACTTTTTATCTTTGTATCTCATTAACTCCACTTCAAGAATTAAGCACAAGCTTTTTCATTAAAAAAAAAATCTTAAAAAAATTTCAATTCCGAAACCAGCACAGAAATCAGAGTAAACAGAAGAGGGCAAGAGGATACAGGGAACACAGCCGAAACGTGAAAGCAGTTCTACAAATCTACAAACAGAATTCCTACATGCAATATCGAAGGGGGGGGGAAATATATGACATCAGGTAAAGTAAGCAGATTCTAATGAAAATTTGCTAATCTGGCATTAAACTACACAAGCATAATACTTTTGGTATAAGTGGCTCTGACTTGTAGTTTGCATTACCTCTCTTAATGGAATGATTACACTGCACAGGCTGCCATCCTGGCTAGCAAAGCAGATGTAGTTTTCTGAAATGCACATTTTCCCGTGGGCGTTGTAATGACCGAAAGGAACCCATAAGAAGCACTCATGAACTTCCTTCAAGGTCTCCTCTTTGGGTAGCCTGAAGAATGCACTAAACTGCTCACTGTGGGCACGGCTCTCTAGGCCTCTAGATCACAAACAAAAGATAGGGTAGGAGAGAGAAAAAGAAAAATTTTAAATGCCTTTACAAATGCAGAAGTCAAAAATACCTTGGGAAAAGACAGTAAAACATCATGTTCTCCTATAACCCCTGGGGTTGATCTGGAGGATTCAATGTTTTGCTTGAAAAGGCAACAAAGGGCAGGACCACACCCATCTACATACACCCACCGGACAAAATACTTCAGTGAACAGGGACAGATTCGAGCGTGTTCTCACAGAGCAAAGCACTTCGCTGAATCAGGGCCTTCAGGTAGGGCAGAAAAACATACTAATAGCCTAATCCGCTCTGTTTCCCCACCCATCACAAGAGTCCATTTAAAACTAAAAACGAGTTTTGGCTTGACAGAGGGTCAATTAGCTAAAAATGTAGCACACGTTGTAAACATCTGCCATGGGCTAATTCTTCACAGGCAGCTGCAGCCAGAAACAGCGTTTTGGTTTTAGAGCAACATCCTCTCCAGCACTGCTACTGAACTGACGTATCAATTACCCAGGAAATACAGCCTAAAACAGATTTTACTACCAGCGTATTATAAAACTAAATGGCTTTTTTTTTCTTAAATCGTAGGTGCATGGAGCTTTAACCAGGAACAATTATTGGAAAAAATGCTTTATCATAACGTCTGGTTTGCAAATAGGTAACATTTTCCAACAAAGATCTAGTCCTTTTATATGAATTTAAATTAGCTAACAACAGGCTTGCTTTTCCCCGTTACTTTTCACAGTAAATAGCTGTAGTACACAGATCAAAACTTGAGAATTTGGACAACTTTGAGGAAAAAATAACATTTGCTTCAACAGAAACCAGAATTGAAGATAAGCCCTAAAATTACAACAAGGGATAATGACACACCTTCCTTGAGAAGGAAGGACCCTAACCATCAGATCACCTACACACACATCTTTCCCACTGCCTAAAATACTACCATAAATAAGGAAAGCCATGTACCCACCTGCAACTTACTGATTTTATCACCCATCTCGTGGCAGAAAAGCCACGCAGTTATTATTTACACATGAGTATTAAATGATTTATTCTCCACCTTAGCTTTCCTCATCAGGTCTCTTTGGAGACACTGCAGCATCATTTTGCATTTTCTAATCCTAAACGCTGCAAGAACACCTTTTAAAAATTCAAACTACTGTAAACCCTAAAGTTGAAGACCACCTCTAAAGGTTTGATCAATTCCTGCCTTCATACAGTCTTTGGATATTGCAAAGCAGCAATAAATTATAATGCCTCACATTGCTTTGATCCCAAATTTTAATGACCTATTTATTTAAGAGAACACCGGCTTGCTGACATTTAGGTATGTCCTTGAGACAAGGATTCTCCTCCCCTTCAGCTAAAAAAGTTCTGGGCCCAGAGCAGATAGGTGCTAAGTAACGTATTACCTCTTGGTGATTTGCAGGGGGTCATGAAGGACGAGGTCATTTTCAAATGTCTCCTTGTCAAAAAGTCTCCTAACAGCATAGTTTGCCAGCTGCTCCATGAGAAGGAATGTTTCACTAATGTGCAGAAACATGGAAAAATAGTGATCCTCCCCACGGGAGCACACATGAATGCTCTCTGTCAGAATCACATTGGAAGTCTTCTCAAGTTTTGATATTTCATCCCAGGCAATAATAAATTTTACTGAAAATATAAGCAGATGTGAGTAACTTCTTGTTAGATGCTATCCTCATATGAAAAAAAAAGTAGTAGTCAACAGCACTAATTAAATACAATTAATCAACATAGTGAAATGACGACGCACTTGGAACGGGCTACAAACGCACGAGCACAAACCCCACTCTCTTCACGACTGCTATAAAATAATTCCATTAGAAAGAATTTTGTAGAAAGAAAAACATGAAAGACACACCGTGTATGAAAACACAAGCTTACATCACCTTTTCTTTGCTCTCACATGAAACTGAATTACAAACAAACGCCGTCGCATAAGCCACCCCACTTAAACAGTTTAACAAAAGGGCTTCTTAAAGTAAATTGATCATGTACTGGCACTTAGAGGAACCGCGTCCATTAGCTATGACATTTCCCAATACAAATGAAAGAAAGGATCCTACTTTATACTTTCTAGCTATAGCTCACACTATTAGAGACCTCTGGGCATTTCAAACTAATGTTACACAGGAAAAAAAAAAAAGATACGTGCATAGTGCACCCAAGTGAAACATTAAGTCTGTGTGTGAAGAAATATCTGTAATCCTCACAGATTGAATTAATACGCAGCATGAACTGAAGATGACGGACACCTTTTAGTTACAGTCAACCGCCACAGGTCTGCCTTCTTCCTGAAGCTTATATAGAGAAAGAGAACTAATGGATGTTTTGTAGTAAGTTACACAAATGTATTTGCTTCCATAAAGTATTTTATGTTGGCAGTTTTTTCTACTCTGTGTTGACATCTGCTCACTTAGCAAAACAGCTCCCTTTGGACATAGGAAAAATTCTTCCAAATCTGAAAGATGAACAGCAAAACGTGAAGGGGCTCGGCTTAGTATCGAGGCTTACTTACTTTCTGCTCCCAGTAAAAACGAGTAAAAGCTAAGGAAGTTGGTACTAAGATAAAGCCATCCTTGGCAGGGCACTCTGCCCTTCCAGTAACTGCATGAGTAATAGGTAACCAACTTCTCCTGCTCTGGTAATCCAAAACACTTCTCAAACTTCATAAGACCTTCACGGAACTTCTCAGGATCTTCTTCTTTTACAAAAGAACCTTTTCCCTCTTCAGCAATCAAACCCTAAAACAAGAGAACCAGTTATTTTACCCATGCATCCACATGGGTGGGTGCCATATACACACCTGCATACATACAGTGTAGCATTAAGGACAGTAAATTTTAGAACAGGCAGAATAGTCTGAGGATCAAAACACTGGCCACAAATCAGACGTGGTATTTCAGACTCACCCACCAAGCATCCCCCACAACTTAGGCAAAACACACATTCCCAAATCTCCTCTTCTGAAATACATATATTTAACTCACTTAATTGCAAAAATTCCTGGGATAAATATTTAGCATGTATAAAGTGAACTGCTGCACCTTCAGAGAAATATACCATATGTTTCCCAGGCATTGTTAAATCATTGTGAAATAATTTATCAACAGCTTTAGATCACTAAAGGCATCCGGTGGATCATTTACCAAAAGGAGTTATGACAAACAACCTTACTTAACTGTGGGGCAGACAAACAGAAACAGTGGAGTGTGTTGAAGTTAACAGCCACACACCAATCAATCAGAAGGATTATGATGTATTATCTGTGTGCACTTAGAGAAAAAAATTGCTTAGCCTTTCCCAGTCATGTCATGTGCTTGTTACTTACTCTTATCTTTCCCTGGACAAAGCTTGTAATATCTTCATTTGAATCAAATACTGATAAAGTTGTCATAACATTGTGTTCTAACCAGTTCCAGTGTTCCGTTATTTCTTCTCTGCTGGATCCTGATTGAAAGAAAAAGTATTAAAATTAGAACAGATTTTAATCATTTCACTAAAAATATTAATCAAGAGAACACTTAGCAAATTCCCAAATCACAAGTCTCAAATTAACTGTCCAACTCTTGCGTACACTAAAAATTTATTTGGTGTACATTAGAAATGTGCAGTGCTGTGTTTTTATCCTTCAAGCCCTTTTCGCAGCTGTATTTCGAGCCTTTACATCTAGAAGCGTCTCAGCTTTGTCAACGTTGTGTGGCTCAGTGCTGAAGCCTGCCTTGGACTGACAGTTCCTTCAGCTCAGCAGTACCTCCCCAGCACAGATGGCCGAGCATCTCTAGAACACTCCTGTCTAATAGTTTAGAAGGTGGGAGACGTAAGATCAAATTCATGAAGCTAAGAAGAAAATGAAATCTGGGCCTTTGATATCCTCAGCTTTGATCACGGGCCCACAATGTTTTCCAGCGTAGAACTGCAAGACTTGGACCTGCTGTGCAAAATCCTTTCTAACACGTGTAAGGATGTAACACGTACATCACCGTAACCAGGAAGGTAGCCAAGGTATCTCTCTGGATACTTGAAACAACCATTTATGCTGGTTAAAACAATCAGTTGCTACTTACTTGTGCTCAGTGTAGGTCATGGCTTTATCTCATTCTCTATCAAGCCACGTTTCAACTGTATTTCTAACCATGCTAAAGCTTAGGCAACCACCCTTCTGGAAACAATGTCTTTCTACCAACAACAAAGTTGTGCTTATGCTGCAACTCCAACCAACACATTGTTTTCATGCAGCTGCAAGCTTCTACAAGAGGACAGACGCACAGCTGCAGCCCATACGGAAAACACACCAGAACTAACTCCTGATGCAGGAAAAAAGGCTCACTGACTCAGACGAGCTGAACAATCCTTGAAACAACGTTTGTAACCGCCAGAATTAGTCTGGATTTTTTCTTCTGGATCCTCTGAGACACAAACACATGGGAATAAGGACTGTTTTCTTCCCTTTCACTACGTATGTGCAAGAAGAGAAGTAACTTAAAAAACCCGTTACCACTAACCATAAGGAATGTAGAAACCATAAGGCCAAGATAAATTCAGTGTTCCAAAAATATAAATACTGCATCTTCAAACACCTTAGAGAGAAGCCAACCTTGTTACTTACTACTTCACACTGCTTTTTAGTCTAGGTTTCAGAGAGCTGTCACCTACTGTGTGGTGAATGTCAGAGCAACTTTATAGCAAAGAAAAACCCATCTCACCTGAACTTTCCAGAGATACATTTAGATTACTGGTTTACTTCAACTGCAAAGGAACACTCTCACCCACTAGCTACTTCTATAACTAAAGACATGTGGTAGGTCAGCTTCAAAAGGCTTATAATAAGTCACCTTCCTCTTTTCACATATTCAATTATGAATTATACAAGTGGTAATAGGTAATCAGCAGAGATTATACTAGTGAAACAACAGTAGAGGCCCAGCAAATTCAACATGGAATCAGTTCTTTAAAGACAAGTGGCTCCCCATGAGATGGTGCGAGACAGAGAGGAAAAGAATTTACATAGGTTTGAATAAAGAGATTCTAGATTATAAATTAATTGGCAGTTTCATCCTCCACAGGAATGATCACAAATAAAATCAGTCAGGGAAGTGGTGGAGTCCCCATCCCTGAAGGTGTTTAAAAGTCGTGTGGATGTGGTGTTGAGGGACATGGTAGAGGGACCCTGGCAGTGCGGGGTGAACGGTTGGACTCGATGATCTTAAAGGTCTCTTCCAACCAGATGATTCTGTGAATGACACATTTAGCAACACTCCTAAGCCAGAACACACCTTTAACAATTTCTTTTTTCTCAATTTACTTTGTAAAGACTAATTAAACAATTTTCAGTGGACTCCACAGGATTAAAGTTGTTTGGGAATGAGCAGAAATTGTTCTAAATAAGGCTAAATAGTTAGACTGCACTATACAGGTGGATTCGCAGCAGCACTTTAAAAATTATATGAAGAGTAATTAACATAGCAACTCAACTGCAAACTAATTATTTTTCTCAGACTACATATGTAGAACAATTGAGTCACAGTGTGAATCAGAGGCACAGATGTGACACAGTAAAGGTTAAATTTTTTTAATAAATATATAAATTATTTAGGAGAACTGTTTCAGATCCTTAGTATGTAAGCTCAGGAGCAAAATGTAGTCTCTTCAATTTCTTCACTTCACAGAAGGAACAATCTGTTACAACGACATGACGTAGCCTTTTGTTGTACAGTATACTTCAGCAGCAGAGAACTGATCAATTCAGTCCTAAGGTGAAGATTACTCTCTGTATTTTCCCAAGGGCTGACCTGATGGCATTAGCATTCCCCAGAGTATATTTCCAACAGACTTATCAAAGTCCCTTTTTGATAGCCTGTCACCATCAGTGCTGACTTCTTCAGAAGTAGTTCTAAAATTTTATTTACTGCCAATTCACAAACTGTTCAAATTCCATCAACTTTATAGGGCTGACCTTTCAAAGTGACATGTAATGAATTACATCAAATTGTTATTAAATCAAATTGTTAAATCAAGTTGTTATTAAACATTTCTCTCAGCGACTACTGCCCTGCAGAACGTGAACAGGAGCAAATTAGAATTACAGCATGAAACGTGTAAACTATTAACTAAACATCTAAACAAACAACCCTGTATTTTGAAAGTAGCTAACTGTATAGAAAAGACAGCAAGAGGCACAATATTTCATTTAAGGTGAAGCAACGGAGATGCATAATAAAGCGAAAACAGCAAAATCCAATGTACCAACAGCATAGCACTTACTAGTGGAATTACTCATGCGTGTAAGTGTTTAATTACTCATGCATTTAAGTGTTTGCAGAATGGTAGATTTCCTGCAAAGCTCATCTTTTGCCACAGGCAACTAAAAGGAAGACCTAGAGCCCAGAGAAGTCTAGATGAGTTCTTGTTTCCTCAATGAATGCTGCTAATTAAAAAAAAATTAAAGCATGGAAAAATGAACTAAAATATGTGGTTCTTTTTCACTGTGATTATAGATGTTTTCGGTTTTCAAAAAGCCTAAGAAATATATTAACGCTACAACACTACTTTTTAGCATTAGACCACATGACAATATTAATTAGTTTCAATATAAAGACAAGACCATGCCTCAGAATAAAAAAACAGCGATGCATGCGAGTCCTCTCAACTTTGACAATGGAAGGCTCTTTGGACACCCAGTAGTTAAGTAGCCTGTATAAAGGATTTAAGACTTTATTTTCTGAACCTTCAAACTTAAAAAAATTTAAAAAAACCAACCCACACAACAAAATAACCCCATGCATGCTATCAGAAAGCATGCTCTAGGAAAAAAATCACATACTCCACTCTCAAGGTCAATTTTCTTTTCCATTTCCTACTGATTAATAATGCAACATATGAAAGAGAAAACTTCTTACACTATGAGAGCAATGGATCTGAGGAAGAATTCAGCTCCAACCATGGCTGGGAACCTGGCTCATTTTAACAAGCAAAGATAAGGTAGAAAAAAACATTAGGATCAGCAGCTCCTGTTATTCCTATCTACAGCACATGTAGTACTCCCAAGGGTCAGCTTACCCCTATCAGCCTGAACTGCGCCAACTCACAGCTTACAGAAGAAAAGATCATGCCGTTGTTATTCTAAGAGAGCACCAAGGCTTCAGTGCCCAATGGACCACTGCAGAAAGCAGGCAATCGGCAGCTGTAATATGAAGAGCCCACAGATACATTCTGAAAAACTGGAACCCCACACTACTGTCTTTCACAGGTTTGCAAATAATTTTAAACCATTTAGAGGTCACGAGAATGAATAATGATGTGAAAGGATTCACTCCAAAATGCATCCTGTACTTTCTACCCTCAATTTTCACTTTATAAACTCAGTTAGCTTCTATATCATAGTACATACCACATGCAATGGACCAGTAGACTTGAGAGTCTGGTGTCTGATGCAGGATGCGAAATGGAGCGACTTTCGATGTAGAATCCAACACCGCATCTAATGTTCCCACGAGAAGACCTGTTGCATTCAAGAAAATGTAAACAGCATTGTAAACTAAGGTTCTGAAATGTACACTCACTTCTGATCCCCTTCGCAGTGAATAGGAATGCCACTCAAGTGAGGACTATGAACCCTGAAAGAAGCAAAAATGAATAAAACAAAAAGTGCTCCCAGAGGAACCTCTTTGGGAGGTGATGATGTTTTGATCCAGTAAAACCCACTATAAACACAAAATGAGGGTGAAGAAGTTTTTTGAGATGACCCCCTTGGAAGCAATAGCCAGGGAGTGTGGTAAACCAGAGGACAACCTGAAAGGGAACATGGTTCTCAGCCTCCAGCGAGCACAAGTAATAATGGAACCATCTCCCCATTAGTCATTTACTGTTGTTCCGTCTTCCCATCACAGGAAACAGCTCTTAGGAGACTGTAATTCCATTATGGCTGATTTTTATGAAAATCCAGCTGGTTTTACATATCACACTTTCTGCACATACTAAAGTTTTGCTGCTCATACCACATGCAATGCCTGACATTCTTCATGGACAGTCTATCAGGTGACTCCTACATAAGGTATGCAAAACTAATTTATCATTCTACCCTTACATGCATATGTATATTACACAAAGTGCATTATTCCCATATAGATTAATCACCCAATGACAATGGCCATGCCACCTCCCTGCCACTAGATATTGAATAAGCTCCTATTAAACAGAGTCCAGATGAAAATATACTAAATTCATTAATGAGACATACTTCGTCTCTCCATAACCAGGAGCAAAAAGTTTCCTGAGAAAATGAGTATGCACTTTAGCTTGGCTGCCAAAAATCATTCTTTCTGCACAGTAATAAAAATATTAGTCCTTAAAAGTTTCTTTCAAATCTAAGAATCAGGAATTCCTAAAGAGGAAGAAAAATCCCTATAGAAAAAATACTAGCTTTGGGATCCTGGTGCACAAATAAAACTTTTTGTTACAACAGAAACAAAAATACAAGCAACAGTATCTTTAGCTTTACTCCTGTATTTCCTACACTTCCCATCCCTCTAGCATGCCACATAAACGGAAAGTTCAACTAAAGCAAAGCTACCAAAGAAATGACACAGAGTTTTCATTCTCCTACTGAAGAACTGCAAAATAAGAGATGAGATTATCCCCAAAAATGAGAGATGCAGTTATCCAAAGAGACGCTGTAAAATCTGTTCCACAAACCTGCTGAGCTCAGGGATGCAGGGCATTCCCCAAAAAATGCTATTAGTGTAGAGAGCTTGTATGCAAAGTTAATATATCACTTATAGCACCCCTAAGTACTCTTACGTGTTCAACGGAAAATCATTTTTGATTCAGGTATTTAATATTCTATAGAAGCATTAGATTTAAATCATCTCAAATGCACCCCTCAAAAGTTATTTCAGAATTTTTAGATCAGCTGCTGGTACTTTTGGTCCCACTTTCCTTCCATTAACCACCTCTCAAATTCTGAAAAATAACACTTGTGAGAGAATACAAGAAAGCAAGGTGAGACAAAATTCAGAAGTCTGGACAATCATCCACAGAACCAGGTTTTCCTAAGGATACACTTTCAGCACAGAGCCTGTGTGACTACCTTATTGGAGGTATTTCAGAATGCTTTTGCTTCCGTTCAAAAAAATGGAAGTGAGTAATAATGCAAAACACAAAAAAACCCCAAAGACCAGTATATTACATCAAACAAGACTAATATCTTGTCTGCAATTCATAGAATGTAAGTTACCATTGGAAAGCAGTATTTTTTTTGCAGTTTCTAAGTGAAGTCAGATGCTGAATAGATAACAACATCTATGTCTGTTTAAAGAGCTCTGGCTTACTGAATGAGTCATAACGCTGAGCTGATCTCAAAGTTGGCTTTGCTTCAGCAAATGTTTTATTATTTCATTCACAATTCTCCTGATGTCGCTTTCTGTTATGATATACAGTACAGGGACATTAGTCACCATCTGTAAGGTTGATGTAACTGCTCCGCTTGAGAGAACGGTTATAACAGTGCAGTAGCAAGCAGCACTCTTCAAAATACCCTCACGGCTCCCATGTACTTGGAAGGTCAATAGATTTTAGACACAATAAACTGTATCAGGTTAGCATCAGTCACTTCACCAGTCCCACCAGTCAACACTGCGTTGTCCACAAATGTGATACAGACTACAGGCTTGAGCTCAAGGTGATAAACACTCAGTACAGTTCAAACTAAATCCACGGCTATAGCTACTGGCATAATTGTGAGGATCAGTCTCACCTTCTTACCCCAGTCCTGAAGTGCTTTATGAGCCGTGAATATTTTGAATACTGTATTATCAGTTGGGGTTTCCGTAACTACAAGTTGTTGGGTGCTTCTCAGCAAGCACTCCCTTTCCTTGCTATTCCCAATGCAGAATCAGAACCATGTTCACCCAGGCAAGTAAGACCACTGCTGAGCTGTGGTTTGCTGGCACTCTGCTAACTCCATTCACACAAGCCTACTGGAGAATGATTCACTTCCAGGGTTGCAGAGATTTAAAATTCACCTGTATAATGATGAGGATATTAATTGTAAACTAAGGGAGTAGGTAACAAAAGAATCGGTAACTGCTCAGCCCAGACACTAGCATTACCATCAACCCTGGAGGTATTTAAAAGACGTGTAGACCTGGCACTTAGGGACATGTCTTAGTGGTGGATTTGGCAGTGATGGGTTAAGGGTTGGACTTCATGATCTTAAAGGTCTTTTCCAACCTAAACAACTCTATGATTCTATTATCTCCATAAGGGAGGCAAGGGGAAAAAGCAGCTCAGGCTGTTCTTGCCAATCCATCACTAACGAAATGCCATACCCGTTGCTCTCAAGCAATCCAACTCCAGCTATAGCACAAGCTTCCTCTCGTGCCCTGCAGTTCCTACCAAAATAAATTTCTTTGAGTTTGTGCAAGGATCACCAAGTACTTTTTAAATTGGTCCTCCACGGAATTCTGTCAGAGACAAGGTCCTCACCATTGACATCCACTACTTTAACGTTATGCCTTTTGACAGATGCCAGATAAGGAAAATTCTCCCAGAGAACTCACACAACCCTAGCTCCGTCCGCCTCCTCCAAACTCCTACGCCTGTGAGCTGGCTAGCAAGCACGCAGACAAGCTACATCTTTCAAAAAGCAGGAACACCAGCAGGGGCCTTCTACAGATTCAGGGTGGCAATAACTGACACAGGAAATCAGGACTTGAAGACTCAGGGGGTTTTCCTTACCCTTCCAAGCACAGCACGTGCAACAAGCAGGCAAGACTAGCTCCAACCATGTATTTCATTGCTAAGCTCTTCTCCTCTTGCAGTTGCCTTTTACTTAAATTTCACAAGCAGAAAGAGGCTAGTTGAAACAATGGAAGCAGAAAACAAGTAATTTGTTCGTTTACATTTCAGTGCAAGATTGACTTTTTATGACACCAAATACTCATTCGTATAACTACTCCCAGAACACCCATCTTCTAATTAAGATCCTGTCTAAACCATAACCAAAGCAACATCTTTGTGACCAACACTAGACCTTGGCTACAGCACATGCATTCACAACGTGTTCTGCTTCATCGTAACTTCAGCACATGGGACGTTTTGCCTAACTATATTCTGACCAATGCACTCCAGAAAACCGAGTAGCTCTTCCATAGCGGCTCTGCAGAAAGCAGAGCAGCCAGAGGACGTGATCACACAGCTGCACTGCCAGGCCTACAGCAACACACTTTGGGACTCTCTGTTGCACAGTGAATTATCAGATGGAGAACCGGTCAAACCACTTAGTGTATCTGTATTCTTAGGTAAGGTCTAAGAAAGGAAAGAGAATGAAGTGTAAAGCTAAACAGGCACATACCTGCAGAAAGAGAGCCGAGGCGAAGCAAAAACAGCACCGGGTATTTTTGTCCATTGTTATCCACACTAGCCAACCCAGAACTATGCAGTGTGTGGACAAGCCACGCGAGCTAACTGTATCATCCACGGATTACAAATTGCTGCTGCTGTAACAGCCAGTCCAGAAGGGTCACACGAACAAACCCAACTGCAGCCTTCTTTCCAAACCTAGGGCAGCACCAGAATACCCAGCCTTCCTTCAGGTAAGTCTCTCTGCTGTCATCTTTTCCTCCTTGGTCTGTACCTTCTCCAGCTATTGACCGCTTCCTCAAAACTCACATCTCCCCTTCTTGAACACTGCCTCACAAGCTGTACTCCTGCATTCTCGGGAATCCTTCCCCACTGCCTCTTCAGCTAGTCCCCATTACTGCTATTCAAACCTCACAGCACTGTTCATCTTTCTTCCCATTCCTGCCTCGAGGCATTGCCCCCTCTTCCTCCCTCAAAACTCAGTCTCGCACTGCTGCCCGCCTCTCTTAACTGCCCACTCCCTCAATGCTGCCAGTCACCTCTAACCTTGTCACACCAGCTGAAAAACGCCGTTCGAAGAACAAGATTTTACTTGGCACATTTGCCATGATGTTATAAGATAAATGCTGTTCCCTGTTTTTTTCTAAAGTAAGTGCTAATTTTCTTGAGTGACACATAGCAATATACAATTAAAATCAGGTAGCTTATACCTAGGAGGTTTGAATATTTTCAAACCTGCAAACATAAATAACTGCATTTTTTCCAATTTTCTTGTTAATCTTTCTTAATCACAATTTTATTTCAGTAACACATCACTCTTTATGGGCAGTGAAAAATGTAACTTGCATAGATTAAATCTGTGTGACTCCAACATTATGAGAAAGGCTACAGAAATAAAATGTGCAAGGTCACATTAACAAAAAAAAACACCTACAGGAACTATCCCATTCACATGCTTTTCCACACTGTCAAATGCCATCAAGGACAGAGGACTAGTGATAAAAGCTTCACCTTCAACAAAACCCAAAGGGCACTAGGAGAGGCCAGCTGTCTGTCCAGATGTAAGCCTATGAGGATGTTTTCAAATAAACACCTAAATCTAGTTCTTATAGTTTCATTTCAGTCACAATTCTTAAAAGAATTTTATCACATTGAAAGACAACCTTCATACCGACTCGGCTTCCCCGGCTTCCAAAGATACCAGGGCAGAGAACGGCCCATCTAGCCTGATGACCATGAGACTTCCAAGGTTGCAAAATATCACCCTTGGTTCTAAGCTGAAGCCTAATATTATCTACCTATAATATCATTATATCCCTAGAAGAGAATCTGGGATTTTGTAATTACCTCTTTCTACACTTTCCTTGCACCCTGCAAGTGTTTCAGATGCTAATGAAAAATTCCCAACCTCCAGCGGGGAAGGCTATTTTTCTACATCTGATATTCATCAGCCACAAGTTTGGATTTTGTCCAGTAGAATGAATAAACGTTTCAATGAGGCAATTATGCCTCTTGTTTAATATAGCTTGCTTTATGATAACACAGAGAGCCTAGGAAACCCAGAGATATGCAATTCATACAAAACACCCAAGAACCATTTACTGCCCAGCACAACTTTGCTCTGCTTCCCTGCAGCATTTCTCCTTGATAGGGTCAATGACAGATGCCACCAGACTGTGAAAGAGTCAGGTCTAGGCTGAAGAGCTAGCACCACAGCAGAGCTCTCAGTGGTAGCTGGGGTCCTTGCAGAGCACAGTGATATAAACAGACAAGAATTAAAAATAGAACCTCAGTTCCATACCTCGAAATTCTCATGAAATAAAGTTTATTATAAGGTGGTCAATGCCCTGTCACTTCCCTGACTCACCCCTCCTGACAAGCATCATCAAATGATACGCTTGTTTTTAACATAAGGGATCGGAAATGCCTGAGCAGGAGCTCATTTCAAGCAGCCTCAGATGCATGCAGGAAAAGGGGTTTGGAAACGACAGTCTTGCCAAGCAGGACAGATTCGTCATTTCTTCCAACTCTCCTCTCCCAACTAGCTGCACATCTAACCCTGCCAAGGCGTCTGCTGGACAAAGGGCTGTGAAGCTGGTACCAAGTGTCGGGCTACGCTGACCTCAGCTCTCCGTGCCCCGCCAAGGCTGTGGGGTGCACCGGGCTCCTCTGCACCCGGCTGCCGCGACACCGCGGGCACCGGCAGGCCCTATCCCACACTGAGTGTGCGGAAACTTCAGCAAACCTTCCTTTTCCCAGGGGGATGTCTTTCGAAAGGTCTCTCCCGTGCAAGGAAAAGGGAGAGGAGGGGGGGGGGGGAAAAAAAGGGGGGGGGGGGGGCAGGAAAAAGAGCCACATGAGAAACCCCGTGAAGGTCAACAACTCCAAAACTCGGCCAAGCCTCCCCTCCTCCCTGCCCCTCTGCAGCGGGGGTGTCCCAGGACCGACGAACGGCCATCCTCCCCCTCCGGCCCCTCAGGTCGTCCCGCCCCGCCGCCTCGCCGAGGGGAGACCCTGCCCCGGCCCCCGGGGGGCAGTACCTGCCAGCCCGCCTCCGCCCTCCTCGCCGTAGCCCCGCCGCCTCTGCAGCACGAAGTACTGGTTGGAGCGCTCCTGCACCCACAGCTTGAAGGCATTTTTCAGCAGCACCTCCTCGGGCTTCAGCCACATCGCGGCGGCGCCCCTCACTCCCCGCCGCCGCCGCCGCCGCCCATACCGGCCGCGCCGCCGGTCTCCCGCTCCTACGCACACCGCCCAGCTGCCACGCGCCGCCGCCGGGCGGGGAAGAGGGGGCGGGGCCTGTGGCTGCCCCGAGGCATGCTGGGAAGTGTAGTTCCAGGGGCCCGCTGGCCGCGCAGCGCCGCTGTCTCAGGACTACAGCTCCCGTCGGGCCTTGCGGGGCCACTCGCCTCCTGGGCCGTGGGGCAGCAGCCCGGCTGTCCGGTTGTGACGGGCAGCGAGAGTGGGGGACAGGGACAGTCCGCTGACAGCCCGCGGGGCTCGTACCGACCGAGAGTTATGGCTCCTTCAGTCCCACAGGCTTGGGGAGAGACCCCGCACTCGGCACCTTTCCTGCCCCTGTCCGGGAGCTGCGCGGCCCCAACCTCCGTCCCGTCAGGCAGGGCCGCAGCCGGCTCGGAGCTCCCCGATGGGCCTCCAGCCCCCAGCGTCCCCAAATACCCTCATGAAGTGGGTTGGCTACTTTTCTGCCCTGTCGGCTAATGACAGAAGTCCCGTTTTAAAGGCTGGCCAAGTGTCACTCCATTTGCAGCCCAGAAGACAGTCGGGCGTCACCAGAGACTTGCTGGGCTTTTACGATTGTTTTCCTGTCAGCACTAAGCCTTGGCTGCAGCAGGTGACCGGAGTGCAGAGAAAAAAACAGGAAAAACCTGCCACAAGGAAAGGAGCTATGGCCATCATCTCCACCGACCACAGCACCCCAGTCATAACGCCTGTGGAAGCCCCCTCCCAGGTTGCTGGCCACACTGGGAGCAGAGCAGCAGCCCCGCCAGCTGCAGATGAAGACTTGTGGGCGATGTTTGCCTGTTTACATTTCACGTGATGAAAGACAGCCTGCCTCATTGCTTCTGTCACCCAACACGATTCAGCACTAATTTTGGTTGCTGTAACAACAGCTTGACTCGTGGTCTCAGTATTTTCATGATTTGTCTGCAAGACCTTCAGCATTTGTCCTCAATGACAGGCTCATCAGATTATTTGCAGACTGACTTTACCGGTTGTTCTGCACTAGAATAAACCCATCTTCCACTACTGGTAGGGACTGCACTTGAGTATCTGCTCTTCCTACTGTCATCTGTTGCTGTCTCCTGATTTAAAGGCAGTTCTTTTACGTCCAGGTTTCAGAAAAAAATCAGGTGCTGGAACTATTCTGCCATACATACCTGGTAGCCAAGGATTTCCCAAGGCTGTGGGACAACCTCAGGACTTGTTTTTCCGGCGCACTGGTCAGCACAGCATAACTCCCAGCTCCCCAGCAAGTCATGATCACAGCCACCTAGCTGCTCAGTCCACCCATTATTGAGCCCCCTCTCTTGCTGTTTCTTCTCCAGTCTCTTCACTATGTCCCAAAGGGCTCCAAATCTCTCCCTGAGGCCTCACGCTTGATAGTGCTCTGCTCCCTAAATTGTATCTTTTGGTGCTGACCAAAACCAAACAAAAACCTTCCAGGAGTGGAAGCCCCACTCCCTCCTCCACTCCAGGTCACTGGTGCTGGTGGCTTCTCAGAGTTACCATTTTTTCCCTCCTCCGTGCAAGATTCACTCCTGGTCCTGACACAATCTCATTTGGTACAACTGGACATTACCGTTTCTCAGGAATGTCTTCGCAGGTTGCTGTCCTGTTGGATCCCTCCCCTAGCACTCTCTTTCCAACATAATTGAGCTTCCTAAGGTTTTAAAGAATAAAGCTTCATTGATTGTGTATCATACAAAAAATTCAACACACAGTTGTTTAAACTCTAATCCACTTTGAGCTCTTTCTAAAAAAAATATGCACATCATGCACTAACTATAGGTTGCAGACGTGGCACTTTTGCTTTATCCGGTCTTTCTTTCAGCCCTTTCAACAGTCCCAGATGTACTTCACTACCAAAAATGCTTCTGCCAGCACTGGCCTATTTGCAGCCGAAGGCACAGCGAGATTTTGCCAAGCGCTCACAGAAAGATGTTTGGCAATGCCTGTCCAGTTCCAGCTGCATAAGGAATCAGCTACCCAGGGTCACTGGTGTGAAAGCAGATCGGAGCATGTAATCACATTTAACTCACTGGAGAGCTTCAAAAATGGGTGAATTGCACTTGACTTTTTCCAATCACTTATTGCGCCACAGCAAGACAAGCTGGAGTATGAAAGGATTTTACCTTCAGGACCTAATATAGATTTAACTATTATTACTAATTTTTTTACCAGTTTTTATAACAGAGTAAGAAGCAAAAAATTCCCGGTGCTTTACCTTTACTAGAAAGGAAAAATGAACTAAAAGTCATTAGCCAGCATGTGGTAACTAACACAGATGAAACATCAGTGAGACAAGGCAAACAACTCCTAGGTGAACCAGCACATCGCTCTTGATGAGGCTGTTTCTTCAATCTCCCTGCTTGAAGTGACAGAGTAACAGACATTAGCAGGTTCCTGGAGTTTTACCAGATGAACTGATAAAGTGGTTCCTGCGTGGATACTGCTTTTCTAAGACCATTTCCGGAGAAAGTGTTTACTAGTTAATTTTCCCCAATAAGCCAAGACCTTGGATAGGAAATACCTATTAATGATATAACGCAGCTCTTCTAATTCCGATGCTAATTGAAGGAGAGGTGCCCTTGGCATTTCTGACCCAGAGCTTGGCTTTTGGCATCTCGCAGGATAGGAAATACCTATTAATGATATAACGCAGCTCTTCTAATTCCAATGCTAATTGAAGGAGAGGTGCCCTTGGCATTTCTGACCCAGAGCTTGGCTTTTGGCATCTCGCAGGATAGGAAATACCTATTAATGATATAACGCAGCTCTTCTAATTCCAATGCTAATTGAAGGAGAGGTGCCCTTGGCATTTCTGACCCAGAGCTTGGCTTTTGGCATCTCGCAGGATAGGAAATACCTATTAATGATATAACGCAGCTCTTCTAATTCCAATGCTAATTGAAGGAGAGGTGCCCTTGGCATTTCTGACCCAGAGCTTGGCTTTTGGCATCTCGCAGGATAGGAAATACCTATTAATGATATAACGCAGCTCTTCTAATTCCGATGCTAATTGAAGGAGAGGTGCCCTTGGCATTTCTGACCCAGAGCTTGGCTTTTGGCATCTCGCAGGCACTGGACATGTTAGGACTTATGTTGCTTTATGTAAGATTCAAATTTTGTTACCTGGATAAAAATTTAAGAGTAAAATGCTACTGCTTGGAAAATGGCTGGTTTGTTTTCCTCTCCCTTAGTTCAAGGTCTTGAATGTCTGTCTTTTTTCCAATTCCCTCAGGCACTGGATTCTTAACCAAATACTATTAAGATGCAAAGAGTGCCCCTCTATCTGCTTGGAGGAATTTATTTATAGACACTTGAATTCTTTCTTAATCAGTGCACAATCATCCTACAGTCTAATCAATGCATCCTGCAGCAATAGAGATCCGTTTAGTGCCGCAGAATTTTTCTTTCACTGTATTAAAGACCTCCTAGAAATGGTAAATTACTTCCCTCAAGTAACCATAGCCAAGATTATATAAATAGATAAATAGCTATATAAAATTTTGGCTTCACTCTGTATAACCAACAGTTGAACAACCAGCACAGAGATTTACATGGTTGTTAATTCACAGTGGGTGAACAAACACTGCAATTTGGTTTCAAGTTTCCCATAGAGCCAAAATTAAATTGCTGAAGCCAGTAGATTGTCTTTCGTCTGTTCCAAAACACCAGCCATTACACAGCTGCAGGAGGGGAGCTATTGAAATCTGCACAGGAAAAGCATCAGGCTAAACCTGGGTGAAAAGGCAGAGTTACCTTCTACGCTGGTGTATCTTAAATACGGAATGAAATTACATTAAAGCACACAACCAAGGTAGACGTGTGTATTCGTTTTGTCCAACTGCTAGGTCATTTGGCAAGTGCAGATCTTTCCATCTAAAGAGTGAGGTGAACCAAGTCTCTCCATTTTATGGAAAGAGTCCAACTGGCCTTTTGACTCAAACTGCTTTTATATGTTTGCAGCCCACCATCACAAGTCTGCTGCTCCCTTAAGCAAAAATTTCAGCTATAACTACATTTTCTATTTTCCTCAATATGAGAAAATTATATTGTTTTGGTTTGGGATTTAAAATAAAATCCCACTGCTGTAAAGCCTGGCTTACAAGAAAGCACAGGAATCCAGCACCAGGGAACAAGGCTTCCTCTCCTGCAAGAGTAAAATAATCTTCCCCAGTCCCTCTAGAAGAGCATGCAAGCATTTGAGTGAAGTGTCTTGATCAGAGGTTTCCTGGGGGAGAGATAAATGACAGCAGTGAGTAAACACTTGGAGATGATGCTAAAGCCTGTTCTGCTTTCTCTTGGGGGACAGAATAATTGACATACCTGTGTGACTCAATGGGAATATTAAGAGTAGAGAGGAACAAATTTTAGCAACTGTTAACACTCGTGGGCACAATTTCCAGCATCTTACATGCAAACATTAATGTATATACGTAGTAAAACCCAAAAGTATTGCACAATAACAGTAAGCTCACACTGCATTCTATCTCTATCCCCAGGCACATCCCTGTTTGCCTCTTGCCTAGAGGAGTCTATCACACCATAGTGCACACGTGTATACACATAACAGAGCCATTCAAGCCTGTAGCATCCCCAGAAACCAAAATCTCCTGCACAGTGCTCTAAGCAAGGTCAGCCAAAGGCAACTGCTATCCATGGAAACCTGAAAATACAAAGTGAGAGTGGAGCTTTGAGATTTCTTTAAAGCAGGTAGAACTGCAGCAATGTTCTCAAAGGGGAACACTTTGGAGTTCAGTGAAATAAGGCAGTGGATTTTTCAAAGTCAGACAGCAACAGACCTTGCATGAAACTTGCACACTTTCAGTTTTAAACAAGAACTCTTACATAGCTAATATTTACAAATATATGTGCCCAATTCTGCCTGGCAGTAGCTCAAACACTGTTCAGGTACAAACTCTGCATTTATTCCTTTAGCAATATAAGAATCTTCAAAATCTTCCTGAAAATGCCTTGAGCTCCAAGCAAGTCCACATCTTGATGGAGCACATACACATCATCTGATTCTACAGTAGTATGGGCTCACTGACAGGAAATGCTGCACCCCCAGTTCTCCACTAGTGCATTCCTTGAGAAAATGCTGTGCATCCACCTTACCCTTAGAAATGAGCGCTGGAAAAAAGGCAGGTTTATTGCTCTTAGAAGACAGTAAGTAGAGAGGCTTGAATCCCCCAAAGCACCCCAAATGTAGAGATTGGAACAAGAAAAAAAATGCCCAAGCACCTTTCAGTGTACTGAATTGATCTGAAGCCCACCTCCCACCCACCCTTTTTTTTTTTTGAAGGTCAGATTGTTTCTATTAAACTGGCAGATGATTTCATAAGTGTATTATCACAAAATTCTACTACACTACAGCACAGACACCACAACACATTGATAAAAGCTTTTTGAAATTAAAATGAAATTAAGCATTCAGGGGTTGTGTATTTACTGCTCAGCAGCTCCCTTCTCCGCTCTGAAAGGTGATCACAGGAAAGTGCAGCTTTGGAGTGAAGTCCAGTTACACTCAGCTTTGCAGTTTGAGCCCATAACCAAGCAATGCTTCCTAGACTAGACTTGGAACTGAGCTAAAAAGAAGCACAAGACTAACTACTACCACACTGGCCAGGGGAGGAACAAGTTTTTACTACAACTACTAGTACAGTACAGAACAGAGGGCATTTAATTGCTTTTAAAATGCTTTGTCTTACAAAGCATGCATAAACTTTTCAGTAAGAGAGGGATGCTGAGCAACCTGACAGAGGACAGCGAGCTCTGAAGAGTTCATGCAAGACTGCCTTGTGCCAAACTTGCCTAGAAGAACAGTTGGGAGGTGTATGAAGCAGCTCACTGCTTGACAGAGTACAGCTGCTAGGCTTAAGCCTCTCAACACAATTTCAGTCCATGCCACACCCTGCACATAATTAGCACTCCTTATTCCAATTAGTTTGAGCAAACACTGCTGCTTTTTGCCCTCCTAAAACTGAATGAGTTTTGCAGTTGCGGACAGGGCAAATTCAGCATTGTTTCCATGTAAGAGCTGGTAATTAACATTTAATGTCAGTCAGGGTCATCAAAATATAGTTTTATTTACATTTTCATATTCAAATTCAATACAAATCATGAAATATTTACAACAATTTAAATTGTACTATAGCTGAGAAAATGCATTGCTTTTCCCCACCAAATTCAATAGTACTTTATCGTGGGCTTTAAGACAAAGTTCTGCTAACATTAGAAACAAGCCATAGATACAGAGATTAAAAAAATAAAGTGCATCTGTAGGATGTCCTTAGTTACCTTCACTGGGCAAGGCCCTGCGTGTAATGTTGACGCACCCAGTGTTCCTCCTCGACTCCGGTTCAACTCCCCACAGGCGGCAGACGACTTCTCCAATCATCTCTTTACAGGACATCAGCTCTCCCTGCAGCTTTAGCACACAGGCAAGACTACGCACAGCAACAGTCCAGCATTTTGCAGAGGCTGGCTCATTTCCTGAACAACCAGGAGACCTTTTGGGAAGAAGTTCAGTCTTCCTGAAGTCATCCCAGACTCTCACAAGCCAGGACTCCGGCATATTGCTGGTGCTAGAGATGGTTATAACTCCAAAAAGCATGGAGGGTCTTTCAGACTGTCTAATATTAACAGGTTTGAAAAGTTCCTACAATTGTTCCCGTTACAGTATTGTACAAGCCTGTCATAATTTGGCCTGTCAGCTTGCGGCTCTCTTTTCCCTTTGGGAATGTGTGGTTGGCAGGCTGGAGTTGAGAGGTAGAGAATCTATCTGTTTATACAGAGAACCAAAGAGACCATGGGCAAAATCCAGTTTGACAAGCATTAGTTTATGCTTCCTCCTATCGAATTAGTGAACTGAAATATTAAATACACTGTTGCTTTAAACTAAATTGTGTCTGGTAAATAAGTATTAAACCAGATGGAAATCAATTTGTTTACAATGAAAATCCACTTGAATTAAAACAAACAAAAAAAACCCCAAGTCAAAACAATTCCCAGTAGAGACAGTTATGACATAAAAGAATCTTCTCTGTATTTAAGTGACTCAAACACTGAAGAGAAACTTTGCTGAAGATGGAACTTTTTAGTGTTAAAGTCTGATATTTTATTTAAGACAGCTTTATCTGAAGAGTGCTAAAACTAAGTTCCACATGGGAGAGACAGTTTAAGAATTGCAAACCATACAATTCTGATTTGAACAAGTCTATTTGATCTCTGCATTGCCAAGGCAATACGGTTCTGCTACAGCCTTGCAACGTTCGGTATATGCGTGATGGCAGTCGGCAGCTCCTTGCAGAAGGCTTACACCAGGTTGCTGGGCATGTTCTTAGGACCTGGCTTCACGAACTTGTGTTTCATCGGCCTCAAAGCTTGGGTTGTCATTGTGTGGAAGGACATTCACAGCGTTGTTTACAAGATGCATGTTGTCATCTGTCCAGAACAAAACCAAGAAAAGACAAGTTAAGCAGTGTCACAGGCAAACTTTACTACCTTAAAGCAAACCACGCTTGCTTTATTTCCACAAGCCCACTGCAACAGTCTTTTCCCAGCACCTTTTCTGTAGACTGGGAAATCCAAGGCCATGCTCCAACTACCACCCTCCTGCTGCCCCTCGTTAGTTTGTGAGCCCGTTCTTGATGCTGTCATTTCTAGAGGTATCTGCCCAGCTCTGGAGTCCGCTTCTCACTAGTGCCAAGCAAGCCTAGGTTGTGTGCTCAAGTGACAGAAGGCCATGCGAGGCTACAAAATCTAACTATAAGGAGACTGGCAACTCTCATGTAACTTCAGCACCGCTGAAGACAGGCATCAGGAGCAACATCTAGAGACTAGGTTCAGGATAAACTGTGGGACACAGGCTGATTCAGGGAAGACAACTTCCTTCCTACAGACTAACCTTGTTAAGCCAATGTTAATGCATGTCCTCACCACTCAGAGAACACAAGGGCCTGAACCATGTAACTAATCTGGCACCGCTTCAGTTGCTTATCCTGATGGAATTTCAACTTCTGATGTTCAGCCTATAGGAAGTGCCCCCTGCTCTGCTGGGGTGCCTAAACGGGGCACTCCTGTATACACGTCACTCGCTCTTGGAACATGTCCCACAGGAGGCTGGCGGCAAATCCCACGCTTTCCTATCAGCTAGGCTTCCTGCAGGAAATCTAAGCAGACACAGCCAGAGCATCCCTTTGGCCTCTGAAAGCTTCCCCACTTAGTCCTCTTCCCAAGGCCCTTCCACAATCCAGGGGATAGTTGTATTCATTTGTTTACTTGGAACCTTTCCATTTTTAAAATCAACAGCAACACTGAGCATGTCGGCAAAGTTGAGCACTAAAAAGGCATTTTAAATTAGTTTGCTCTTGTTCAAAAAGATAAGGTATGGGGAAAAGCTGATAGTCTTTTCCAATTAAAATTCTCTGAAAGTGTTCAAGGATGAGTCACCCTTGGCAAAATCTGAAATTCAATTGCACCACTTGTCATCTCTATTTTGCGTCATCTAGGCTAGAGCAGACCTGACTCCTCAAAAGTTTTCTGTAAGTAATCAACTAAAAGCAGGAAGATCTGGTGGCAAAGCAACACTTACCCATCCAAACGAAATCTCCAAAGAGACACTGAGATAAGGGGCACCTTAGAAAAGTCTTTGGCCTTTAAGTAGTAAGTCTCTGATTTTTAACTACTCTCTTTACAGACTTCAGCTTTTAATTTGCATTTAGGTTGTGTTTCATTTGAAAACAATGACCAAGTGTCAGACCCAAATGTGAAAACAAAAGGGAAGATTAAGATTACCCTGAAAAACAAGGTATTTAAAGCACTGTGAGATGTTAAGGCAAACCCCCCTAGTTCTTAGCTTAAGCAATGGAGTGCAACGCAATCTAGCAAGACAGATGAAACGCTAGACGCACTTCCTGATGGTGCATGTTCCTCCAGGACAGATTCATCTGCTCCTTGTACAGAAGCATATCCAGATGATGCTGTTTCACTACGATTATCCTCTTCATTAACTGCAGAGACATTTGATGTCCTGCTGGATACTGTGGCTTGCACAGACTCAGTCCCTTTTTCCTCATCCACCTTCAGGAAAAAAAGAGAAAAAGGTTAGGTTACAACTTCATTGGAGGCTGCAGCTTTCCAGAAGACCAATGCCTGCAAGGACTGGAATCTATTGAACACCTACCCAGGAAAAAATAAAGTGGAAAAAAAGCTCTGCTGTTAATCTCCAGCATCATAGATGAAATCCATTTACTGCCTAATTGAGTGGGAAATTCAAATGCATCCTTGAGCCAGCTCTTCCCTTTTACTGCCTAGTACAAGGAAAGTAGAGTCTTCCTTCCACTCAGTGCAGATCTCCCTCCCCCAGGCAAACTCTGGCATACATTTCAGCCGATCCAGGCACTGTCAGGCATTGGCAACGGCATCTTCCCTGGCACTTGCCACAACAAGCAGTTGAAGAACACTCAGAAATTCCTTACGTATCCTAGGAAGCCATGCGGCTCCCGGAAAGCCACACATGCCAACACATTCACTTTAAGGACTCCAGGTACTTAGCAACTGGAGAGAGGCTGGTTTCAGGTACAGTATGAGATGTCAAAGTCTGCCTGAACCTTTGAGAAACATCCTTAGCTGCAAGTGCAAGAGTTAAAGAGCAATTCTTCAGTCATGCATTACAATCAATTTTAATTGACATTCTGCCCTAGGCTTTAGACGTACCAACCCAGACCAGGTCAGCTGCAGGTTTCACTAAAGGGGACATGACAATTAGTTCTGTAGCATGTCACCACTGACATGGCAATGCCTGTGCTTACCACCTGTGGTCTAGAGGCAGCACAAAATACCTCAATATGTGGTTACTACTCTAGCGTAACACTGGTAAGGGTGTCTGCCCCTAAGAAAGACCACTGGCTTACCTCAACGCCCAAAGCTTTGAGTATGTCACATTTGCACATCGGGCATGTCCTGTGTTCCAGAAGCCAGGGGTCAATACAGGTCTTGTGGAAGACATGGCTGGTGGAAGAAGGTAACCAACAAGTTAGGTGTCACAACAGGAAAACTGTTTATGTGGCAGCTGTGAAGGCCCATTTAGAAACACCAATAATTTATTCATTCTAGAATGATTTACCTTATTTTGCCATGCATTTCAGTTGAAAGTTATGGCTAGTTGATCTGTGAACCTGTAGCTGGTTTGTGCTTATTAATATCTCTGTACAGCTTGCAGAATTCAGCATTATTGTCTTTGCTACATCAGTCAAGCTTTTAAGAAAATGTGTACAATACATTCCCAGCTGGTAATTTAACTAATACAAATGCTGACATCTCAGCCTTAGCTTTAAGGTTAACTTCTGTCATGCAGATGACTTAAATAGCACTTGATTTTTTTCTATATAATTTTAACAGAAACATCTCATGGATGTAGGTCTTCAAGATAAACTATACTCCCATACACCTCTTTTGTCTATGCAGTCTCTATGTATTCCAAGTGGATATTTGGCAGGCTGTATACTCAAGAAAGTAAATATAGTTCAGTCATTACAGATGCAAATGTGTGCTTCTATGAAGACAATTCCACAATGGGTCTGAATTAGGCCACAAATTTAGGAGGACGACTTGAAATCCTGTAATCTGTCTGTTCCTTCAGCCTGAATAGAAATAGCAAGGCAGACAGGCACTGCTCAATATTAATCAGAACTCTATTATTAGAGATCACCATGTCCACAGCTCAGTATCCTACACCCCAGTAAGATACCAGGAGTTTCCAAGTCAGCCCACATAACCAGCACCTCCTTCCAGCTGTACTAACGTGATGTCTAGAGTTCAGCCTGAAGCTTCCTTGATGTGTGACTTCTAAGTACACACTTAACACTTATCTTGTGTCCCTCTGCTCCTATAAATGTCTTCACTTTGACTATCTGGACAAGAATGCCTTCTGCAAATACACACACCCCAGATACTTAGACACCACCAGCGTGACTCACAGGGGCATTCGATTGCTTGTTTCCTTTATGGATATAGTTAAACACTTTCAACAAGTAGAGTCTCAGTATTGAGGTCAACCACCAACATCAAGTACATTCTTGCAGTAAATATCCATTTAGAACTCATGTGAGAGAATTTAACACAGTTGATACTAGCAGAGATCACCACTGGTGAAGATTACCAAGTACACACAGTCATCTTCAGCTAGTGCCTCCCAAGAGCCACATTTGGGCCAAAGAGGAATGAAACATCACAAAACTACATAAAAAACACTCTCAGAGCAAAGCATAATGCAGCAGATTTGTGTATAAAGAATACATCCAAGAGAAGTTGCTCCCAATACATCCTGCTTTGTTTGCAAATTCACATCCAGGTTAGCAGGATTTATAGGGAAATAATGCAAAGTCAGGTCTCCTATTGGGCAGAAGTATCTCGAGCCTGTCTAAATGCTTCTGTACTCATGGGACTGACTTCATTACTAAAGAGGACTACCCATGAGCATAAACCTGACAAGAGCACCGAATAATCATCATCACACATGCCTGAAACCTTATTCAGTTTGGGGTTCTTTCTAAACTATTAAGCCTGAGATGAAGGAAGGTTGGACCTTAACAGGCCAACTCTGTGGTATCAAAACAGCTTAGAAGTTCTCCTGCTAGGAAGCAGAGAAAGCTTTTGCAAAACTAACCCTGTGCAAAGGTAACCCCAGCTCAGGCCTGAGTGTTTGACAAGTAACACTGCTCAGCACACCAGCAGCTACAGGCTTTTCCATTCTTCAGAACTTGATTTTTCCTACATCCAAATTTTTCCAAGTGCTTTTTTGTAACCCTCCCCAAGAGTTACAAAACCTCCTCCCATACCAAATTTGCACAGGTCACGTTGCAGCCCTCTTATTTTAGAAGCTTCACCAGCACAGTCACATTTAGCAGGCACAAGGGGAAGTCCCATGAAACAAGTTTCCTGAAGCCCTGAAAAGGCTTCATTGCTCATCTTAGCAGCAATTAAAGTCTTAGTGCTTCAATACCAGACTTCCACAGAAGCACATCAACAAGATAGATAGCACAGGAGAGAATTCTAGAAACATAAACTCCTACAGTTCTATTTTGGTCTCGATTTCAGAAGATGCATACCAGAATAGAAATGCTTTTTTCTAAACCACAGAAGTTAGCGTGGTTTAACAAGTTTGGTAGGAGCACAACCTTCTTAGTAACCAGTAAACTAAGTGACAAGAAACGGGTATAGTTTGGCCAGTTATCTGCAATTTAGAGGTAACATTCTTATACACCAGCAAAGGAAAAAAAAAAAAATCTTTAAAAGCCCTGGCATCCCCTGGAGAGGCACTGTGGTCTGCTTAGTTATGCTTGTCAATCCTCTCACAGGGGAAGTTACGAGCACAGGCCATCGGGGCTCACAACAAGTGTGTATTTATACTGTTCCTGTTGTTCAAAACACTGTTTGACAAAGATTCAAGAATTCTTGCTGTGCAACTGCTTGATTAAAGTTTGATCAGCTTTGTTAACATAGCAGAAGGAACAGCCAGCAAGAGGCATGCTTCCAGATCTTGAATTAAGGGGCAGTTTGGAAGACAACTTACTTGCAAGTCAGAATACGCACTACTTCGTTCGGCTTGTACAGCTCAATGCACACAACGCAGGCATCGCCATCAGGACCGGTTTCCTAAAACAGTGAAATTAGTTGAGAGCATGAACAGACTCTGAAAGCTTCCTTTGACCTACAGTCAGATTTACTGCAGACAAGGGGTCCAGCTCAAGTAATCTGAAATAGCTCCTGTATATAATCTGACAGAAAGACATTGTGTGGATTGCTTATAGTCAAGCTGGCGCTTTAAGAGAAGCATTGGAAGTTTAATCCCATGGTTTAGAAATCCAGCTGCAAACTGTCACTGGATTATTTGAGGCACTGCTGTAGAGGTTTAGAAACTGCTACCTCCAGTTTTAGTTACAAAAAGAATAGCTGGGGAAGCTGATTAGATACACAAGTTTACCTTTAAGCATCCATACAGCAAATTAGGACCTCTCACCTCATCAAGACTAAAGCAAGCAGCTAAAAAAAAAGTAATCTCTGATTTATAAGAACGTGCAAATTGAAAAATCTTGCACCCCAGAAAGGGATCTGGTCTGAAAGAGGAACCATCTGTGCAAGAGACAGTTACTGGCTCAGAGAGGGTTAGGCATCCTGCTTCACCAGTAAGGACCACTCTGGGTTCTGTGCATAGCGTGTGCCATAACACTCAGCAGATCATCGGATCAGTCGTACCTTGTCCCCTTGCTTCAGGGTGCGCAGCTGCAACCGTTCGATGGCCTTCTTAGCCCTGGCCTTCAGCTGTCGCTGTAACAGAAGGAGTCATGGTTAAACGCAGTCATTTTTCTCAGAAGTGGTGGTTACCAATATTTGCCAAACAGGCACCAGTTTTATTACCCAGATGTTACCCGAACAAGCCAAGTAAGCACGACCATGCTATTTAGGGACAACATGAAACAGCGTTTCACTGATGTGGTTATAGACTCTGGATGACCCACCTACAAGGCGTTTGCATACGCTTTGGTTTTACCTTGTCACAAAGCACAGGAATTCAAAGGGTTTCTTTCAGAAGCCTTCAGATTGACTTGGTACAGCAGACTGAACGCCGAGTCCGACAATCAATAATTCTACCTACTTGCTTTATGACAAACTCCTGGCACAAGCTCGACTCCTGATGAAAGGTAAGATTTGTTACCAGCCAGCTCAGCTACCTCCAACACACCCTGAACTAGTCCTGCACCGCGACTGCTTTACAGAGCACACAAACGGCTCAGCAGCCTCCTAGCACCGACCGCTCCTGTCAGGGGGAAGAATGCAGTTTTATATCAACATCGGTTCAAAGTCACATGCGTAAAGGAAGGAGGGGAAAAAAAAATAAGAGCTCAGAGCTATTTCTTTCCCTCCCTGTACATAAGGTGTGCAGCAAATGAAATGACCAGCCCGGGGTGGATTACAGGGCAGCTTTAATGAACGCAGGGGAGGAAGCACTCCCCATCCTGCAGGGATGTCCGGAGAGCAGGGCAGAGGTGGGCAGGCAGCAGCAGCCCCGCGCGCCTGGCAACTGTTGCTGCCCAGCTGTCACTGCAAAGCATTTCATCAGCACAGGAGCCAACATCTCTGTCTGAAGGTCACAAGCTGGTGCTGTTTCAACAACATAAAATACAACTGTCCTCTCCCTCCCTGGTGCTCTTATTGCCTCAGGCAGCGCTGGCCGTGCCATCCCAGCACCGCGCTTAGGGTCACACTAGACTCAAGTTTTGCAGCTAACCAAAAACCCTCTTCCCAGTGCAGCTGCTCGGCGCAGGAACCCCACACTGTTCACTTCCCACCACTCCCCCTTGTGCACTTGAGTTCAGTTACAACAATCTTTTCTGGGGTGAAGGGCCGGTGCCGGTGGCACAAGTACAGAAGGAACAAGTGGGTGCAGGGCTGCTGCTGACACCTAACAGACTCCTCGAGACCTGGCAATTCTAGCCTGCTGAACAGTCCCTGTGCTGAAGCAGTTAATGGCAAACAAGTTGATTTATACGGTCCGCTGGGACCCTGTCAAACAGTTTTGGTGCACGATGACCTATTTGTGTATCAGTGTTGTTCTGGGTTCTAAGATATCAATGTGCACGCTTTTAGGAGTTTAATGGTTGATAGCTACTAGCAACTATGAAGGAAGAGACACATACAATCCAAAAGGTAAAGGATGCAAACAAGTTTTCAGGTATATTTTTTAGGAATAAGAACCAGTCAAGTTTTCTTTGAAGCCTGTACAGATCTTCTGCTGAAGACATTGATGTAAGTTTCTGTATGTCATTTAAGGCTACTTTTAGAATTATGTTTCCCTTGCCAATGTTTCAGTGAAGCCACAGAGAAGCAGCCACATACTCATCTCAGTAAACACTGAGGCCCCCAAAAGTTTTAGCAGCAAACATGGTAACATCAGCAGGGCAGGAATGCAGTGATACTAGTGCTTCTCATACGCAGCCGGAACTGTCTGTCACCGCTACTTGTTATTAATTGAAAACTAAACTTTCTAGGAATGTACTCCCTCATACGGTATCTAATCGACACATCTAACATCAGGTCAAGCATATTAGACAGGACCCAACTGGCTCCGTCGTTAATAATTTACCGAGACAATATTTTAAGTTTTGCCTGGACACAAGTTTAATTGCTCCTCATGAAAAGCACCAATGGCAAAGTCACCTTTAACATTGATTTTGGTAAGTACAGCAGAACACTCCTCCGGGCAGATGGAGAAAGGGTGCAAAAGGAAGCTTTTTATTGAAGAGCTTACCAGGGGATCCAGGATACCCAAGCTTGGAATGTCAAAGCCTTTTGTGAAGCCAAGTTTTTCAAGCAAACATTAAATGTTAGTGACATTAAAAGTCTAAAAGCCCCAATCCAGCAGCTCTATTAAAACAGTTAGTTGAGGCAAGATTAAAAAAAAAAAAAACAAAAAGAGAATCAAGATGTTACAAAACGGGTCAGGTCCCAGCTCCTTTCCAGGCTCTGGCATGTTGAAGCAGAGAGGTACCGAACTGGGAAAATTAGGTTTGCTGTTGCTTAGTCCTCAGTCTTTCCCTAATCCAATGCTGCTGATTCTACCTGCAACCCTTTCTGCATAAGGGTGCCTTCCTGGCCACCACGGCAATGTGGACCAGCAAGCTCTAAGGAGGTCAGGAACTCCTGCAAACTAAAGAATTTCTTCCTCACAAGTAGCTACTGTCGTGAAAACAGTTTTGAGTGGTGGAAAGTTGAGCAACTCACCTACTTCAAAGCCATTAATGAGGTCATTTCTCACTGCAACTTCTAATCTTTATGAAATCATGGAATTGAAGGCTCGAGCTTAAATTAGAAACCAGGCCACAGATAACATCACTGCCCATTCTGCATTATTAAGAAAGGTTAATATATTGAGGAACTGAATTTGCCAGTACTTCCCCCAACTAGAAAGGTAACAAGCCACCTACCACACTCACCTTTTTCCACCTTCTTGCTCAGACTTCATGATGCAGTAAGAGATTGCAGAGGTGGGGACTTGAATTTCAAGCCCTGAAGAAATATGCATTCAGATAAGAACTAGCAGGTTGTAAACAGTTTAGCTATCTGGCTCTTGAGGAAAAGCTACTTTAGCTCACAATTGGGACAGATGTGCTACTAAACATAGGTTTTCACTTGGGCCACAAGACAACACGACTGGCTCTTCTCAATAGTCACTCAACTTTTTTTTTTTTACATTACTGACTTGTATGCGCTTCCTGCTCAAGCTGAATGACAGACGGCTGCTGCCTTCAAGAAAAGTCTGCAGAGGAGGACACGTTTAAAACCTGACCTATCTGTGACCAAGCCATCCAGAGAAAAGCACCTTCACCAGAAACAAGTGGTGATACCAAGAAGTACAGAAACTCCACTGACAAACTGCTAAGTTTAAAGGTACAGCCTGTCTATAAAACAAGAGGTTGCTTCAGAAAACACTTAAGTCTGAAGATTTTTCTCAAGTCAGAAGAAAAGCAAAATCCTATTGCTAATACGGTAACACCTGGAAGCCATCCAGTTCAAGCAGGGGTTACCTCTAGTCCCATGCATGAATGAAACACCTCTATAGCCAGGCTCTTGTTTTCAAGAAGCTTTTGCAGAAGAGACAAAGCCTCTAGAAAATGGTCTCCCCTCTTTCTGTGCTACCCCTCAGTAAGCAAGTGGGACTCAAGCTTCACTGGCCTTTTCAGTCCAGGGTGAGAGCTCTGCTGGGGCTGTGGCTCGGTCCACAAGAACAAGCCAAATATTCAGGAATGTGAACATACAAGAGACAAGCTGGAGAGCATCATTATCACATATCACAATTAGCTCATCATAGCACTCTGTGGAGCAGTTGAAAAGCGTTCATTTTGGTTCAAGTGGTAGACTGACACTTCAAAAGACTCCTCACACAATAGCAACGTAATTCCACAGGGAAGGTCAAAAAAGCAGACAGATACTTGGAAGAGGAGTAACACTGGGTGAAGGAGCATTCAGAACAGCAGTTCACTTGTGAAAGAGGGAACATTTGTAATGCTTAAATATCACCACACTTAACTGTTTCCTAAGGACACCTCTCAAAAGAGCATATAACCTGTGACATCTGTGCAGTAAAGATGACAAAACACACTCCTTGGCTCCAACCAATAACAGACTCAAGTCCAGCAATCCAAGTTTCCAAAGGGCGGAGTGATGACAGGAAAGCTCCCATGTGGCATGGCAAGCTCTTAAGCTGTTTGACTAACGTTCAGTATTTCATGGAGCCAAAGCAGTTAAGTCTCAAGGCTATACATTGAAAGCCCAGTCTGCTGGCTAACAGGGAACGCTGCATCATCACCTTTTAGTGGGTCACCTTCTCTAATAAGAACTTCACAAGGTCAATTTTTAGATGCCATAATATAAACCAATTTAAACCAATTCTGCATTGTCTTGAGTTTTACTTCTACAAAGACTACATTTTAACCCCTGATAGCAGAGAAACTTTCTCCTATTCTTATTTTTTATAAATCACTTTTAAGGCTCCTTCATTTCAGTTCAGCTGAAATCATGTGGAACAGGCATGTTATTTATCAATGTTATTTCTTCAATCTACAGTAAACTCCTCATGCACACAGAGCCTAAGACAGAAATAGTTTGTGAAGGTGCTAGCCAAGCAGACTGGATTTTCCCAGTACCATCTACCGCTGAGGCATTAATAACATTTGTGTCTTGTTGAAAGCCTGATTGCTCAGAATAGAGCTGAACTTCCACAGCTGGTCTGTTAAATATAGGAGGAAAAAATTGCATCTGATGTGATAAACAGTGCCTTTTGCAGACCAGCTTCCAGGACACCCAGTTTTTTCCTGCCCAGGTTTGTTAGCATCGAACAGCGTTCTCACTCTAAGGTCGATGGCAGGGAATGAAAGAGCAAACTCATCAGCAGGAAACAGCGTGCATCTCTGTCCACACGGCAGCATGAGGACAGCATCCAGTTACAGAGCTCCATGCCATCCCTCATGAAAGGCACTACAGAGACAACTCTGTCTGACATCCAGGAGTGGCAATGCTACATCTCACAGGCAGATGACAACTTCCAATACCGCTTTTCCAAATATTCCCTTATGGTATCTTTATTAGAGGGGCCTATCAGAAAGATGGGGACGAGACTTCTGGCAAGACCTGTTGCAACAGGACAAGGGGTGATGGTTTTGAACTAAAAGAAGGGAGATTTAGACTGGATATGAGGAAGAAATTTTTTTACACTGAGGGTGGTGAAACACTGGCCCAGGTTGCCCAGGGAGGTGGTAGAAGCCTCATCCCTGGAAACATTCCAGGTCAGGTTGGACAGGGCTCTGGGCAACCTGCTCTAGTTGAAGATGTCCATTTACTGCAGGGGGGTTGGAGACTAGATGACCTTTGAAGGTCCCTTCCAACACATTCTATGATTCCCTTACTGTATCCTCATGGTCAGTTCCAGGTGTGGCATAACATCAGAACATGCAAACAGGCTAAATCAAAGCACTTAGAGGAGACCTAGTCCAGAAGCTGAGGCAGACACAGCTTAGACAGACACAGCTTAGACAAGGCACAAATACAGTTCAGCTCGCTGTCAAATCTCTAGTCTCAGTAAGGATTTGGCCAGGTGACCAACATCCATAAGATTACACTTAGACAATAGGATTTCAGAATACAAACTCAACTGGGTTAGGTTCGGTGATTACTAAAGAGAACCCAGCATTGAGCTCTGGAGAATATCTGAACCCAGCTTTCAGCTCCAGGAATATTGCTGTTATTTACTCTAACTAGTCTCTCCGCCTGCCAAAAGCGACAATGGTTCTGCACGTTAACATTTTAAAGAAGCCAGTCCTAAAATGTTAGAGAAGCCTGAAACTGGCCTGAATATCAAGACCTGTGTCCAACTTCTTGCTTCATCAGCTTATTTCAGAAGGATCCTGATCAAGAGACCTGAAATGTCCAGGACAGCAGGGACCCTTAGTAGGGCAGGTCTTCTGCAATGGCAAAGAAGTCTGTCACTTCTTTAACCATCTAACCGCTGATCCAGAGATAATTCACGTGCTCTGAGCCCACCTAGAGTGAGTGCTTGTGCTGTTGCTGTCTGTAGGAGAGGACTCGAACAATTCTTCTGTCAGAGTTCAGGTAGCTCCTCCAAGAAGCAATGCAAGTACCAATGGTCTGCTTTGCAACACAGCTGGAAGGACAAGGCTGGAGTACTCACATCTGAGGCACTCAGATCCTGGTCCTGCTGAGCCCATCACCTTTGCCAGATGTCATGCCAGGACTTTATTCTCACTTTTAGACTTTTGCTTAAGGCCTGAAGTAGCAGGTGTAGGGCAGGTCTGATCAGACTGAAGACAAAGCTGTAAGCATTAGTCCTATCCGCTATTATACAGAAGCAATTCCTTGGAAACTTAACTCATTAGCAACATCCTGCCTGGGGTTAAAAGAACACAATTTACAGCACATTTTTTTCCACTCCTAATTGAGGCTGTCACCGCAATTCTCAGGAAGCTTTCGGTCAGAAAGCAGCTTTCAATAAGCAGCAGCTCCCCTACTTGTGGTCTACAGAAAAGCAACCAAAGTCACCGACCGTTTTTCAGACACTTTGCAGTCGTGTCTCACATTACAGCTAACATAGGCAGTGCTATGTGGGAAGTGTGAGGGTCAGCTAAAAGCAGTTTAGCTCTCACCACCTCCAAGACGTCAGCATTACGGCTGCACCACAGTTCAGGGAGCAAAATTTGTAGGAGACCAAGTTAGCTAAACATTATCAGTTGCTTTCTCCAGACAGTTTATTTTTTGCTGTTTCTTTGGAAAGTTTTAAGCTGTTTAAAGATATAACTCTTAGTATGTTACAGATTGCACTTTCTCCTTCCTGTGCAGTGAACAAATTCAGTAATTTGGTGCTCAAACCAGTATTTTTCCCTCACAGCATGGAGGCTCAGGGGTATAAAAAAAAAAAGCAATGGCATGCACACAAACTCACCTGATTCCTGAACTGGACTCTTGCGATCCTGAGTCTCCGAGCAGAATAAATATAAAGTAGCCATGTTGCTGCTGTGACAATGAAAATGCCACTGTCATGAAGAAGATGGAGTATTGACTTATCCAAGGACCATGGTTTTTCCCCACTTCAATAACCATAGTCACTTCATGCCATTCTGAATCCGGTGTAAGATCTCCATGCCTTTCAGGTGGCCAATCATAATTGCAACGATGTCTTCAGCACCTGCCCAAGGAGAAGAGGAATCCATGCTCAGCTCCCAGGTGGTGTATAAAAGTCATTGTCTCAGATGTTCCAGTTCAAGTGCTAAAGAACAGACTGCAAAGTTTAACTAGCATTTGCAGATTCAACATGAGCTGATGGAATAAGTGTCATCTCTGTGTGCTTGTTCAGCTGAAAGGTGTGTCCGATTACGTATGAGCTGCATAAGTGAAGCGTATTAGAATTCATTCCACAGCACTCCTCACTCCCATACAGGAACACACGTCATTATTTTAGACTCAACACTCTGACGACTTACATTTTAACATGCCGTTGAAGTACATGAAGTTAAAAAGAATCCTCTGCAGAGTGAGGTCACCAGGGAGCTCCAGGAGCCTCAGGGATGCCAGGTACGCAGCTGGTGGCTTAAGGACCCTTCCTGTACTGGACCTGACTCCCTCCCTGCTCCGCTGCTACTTCTCAACACCTCTTTTCTAAATTTGACTGTACTGTTGAGTACTTCCCCAGGCACTGAGCAAGCAAAGCTATAGATCAGCCTTTTCTTCTATGTGCAGAAGCAATTGAGAAATGTTTGAGTAAAATTTGGTTGTGAACTCTTAACTGATGTTAGGGGTTTCTGATGCAAATTCAGAGGGAAGCAAATACCGAGGTGTGCTCAGCTTTAAACAGTTGGTCACAGGTGACAAACTCCATCCAGATTTTAACCACAGATTTCATTACTCAGTTGAACATCATAACAAGCCATCAGAGGAAAGAAATTTCAAGTAACTCTGGTCACCAAGTACAGTCCAGAACAAAGCTGCTTTCGTTTCAGTGACAAGCAAGTGCTTGAGGACACTTGACACTATTTGCAGGAACTTCATGCAGTCCCAATAAAATAGAGAGGCTCTTAAGAGAAACAAAGGGAGACAGGGAGACAAGTAAATTGTTACTGCCTCTCTCTAAATACAAGGAAAGTGGATTAGGAGACTCACTGCATTAAACCATAAATGGCACGACATTCATAATAGTGCAGGAGAAGGAATAAGGGCTGTCATGGAAGTGCTATTTTTAGCTATCCTCTCAGCCAAACACTTTTTAACAGGGAGACCATTTTTTTTCCTCCATTAAGAGAAACCTTACCCAACTTGCAGCTATCAAAAAAACCTAGAATTTATGTTAAACCACAAAAGCGCTCATTTGAGAAAGCACTTACTAGTTTTTCAGCTTGTTCACATAATGCCTTTGATCCCACATGGCTAAGCAGGATGTCTAGCAACTCTCCTCAGTGTGACTAAACTCATCTTTTATTCAGAAAGCTCCTTGCAATGAGAAGTACATCACCAGGGGGAAAAAAAAAAAATAAATCAGCCAGACTGCAACTACTGTCCTCTATCATGAGCTAGGGCTTATATGTCAGTTATAAAATGAGCTGGAGTCAGGTGCTAGGAGCAAGTACAGAACGAAGCACAGGTCAAGTCAGAAGCTGAGACTTACTTCCATAAGCATGGAAGACAGTGTGAAAGAACAGGCTATGACAACAAGAAAATAAAAAGGCTGCCAAGTAAAAAAGCTTGTTCTGCCTTATTCCCCCTCACTCCTGCATGTCTCACTAGTTAAATATAGCCGTGGTTATGCGCAATACAAGATGAGGTGTAGGGATTCCTGATAATGAAATGGCACCAGCCGCCTGCAAAACCACTTGACCTACAGCTGTGAACAAGTTTTACCCTTAAAAAAAAACCCCTTCCGCCTAAGTTTCAGGCTAATCTGTTCATCAGGATGTCATTAGATGACAGTTTTAAGTCTTTTCCTGACACTTTTTCCGCCCCCAAGAAATTTCAGCTCTGCTTTACATAAACACATGTCAGAGGTCAGCTGGCAGCTTTGACACTGGAGCAACAAGGGCAGAAGAAAGTGGTCATTTCCACAAGCACCTGCACTGCTCCCCCCTTGGAGCGAACCCCCACTGACATACATCAGTATCCATCTTCAGTGCAGACTCTTAGGACCAACAATTACTTTCTAACAGCAATTACAGGTGATCCAACCTGATGTCACATGAAGTTAACCGAACGCCTTCTGCCAACAACAGGGGAAAGGAATCCAGAAACTGCACCTAATTTCTGGCCATCAGTAGCACAGGAGTTTAGTCACTGCAGAAGCTCCTTTTGTAAAGGGACTAAGCAAGGCTTTGGCACCACCACACGGGGTCTGTCATGGGTGCATCACCCTTACCTGGCAAAAACAAGGCCTCCTTCACTAGCCAAGAGGAGACTCAATGATGCCTTAAGCTAATAGCCTGAAGCTAAGACAGAAGCCCAGAATTAATATTTAGGATTCTAGAATAAAACCACCTAGGATCACCCCCACCAACGCTTCCTGACTGCTAGATGGGTCCCATCGTGACAGGTACTGAAACGTGTTGCTGTGGCCTGGAAACCACCAACCTCGACAGAAGGTCCTGGCAGTGCTTCGGCATCTTAAAAGCAACTCGCTATTGGAGGGGGACATCTGCAGAGGTGTCTCAAGATAGCAGCTGCCCCAGAGTGACAGCTCCACCCCCCGCCAGCCTCCAGCAAAGTAAGAGGAAAGTCAATTAGTTGTGCATGGTAAAATAAACCAACCCAAACTCATAGAAACTCAAGTTCCTCACCTTGGCTTCAGCTTTTGTGGCTCAGGTAAAGGTTTCTGTAACAGTTTTTTAAGGGACATTAGAAGGTGAGATTACGCTGCTGCCTCTTTAGCTAATAACAGCCTCAGTGCTAAACAGCAGCAAGACCTGTTTAGTTAACATTGCCCAGCCTCTCTCCCTTCCCATCTCCTGTGAAATCGGAGAGTGAAAGTTACTCAAGCCTTTAGACAAATACAATCTGCCTTGGCAGATTTGGAGTTTTGCAGAGAGTACCTCCCACACCATAAGGCAGCACATCTGCAGGGCATGCTGTTCCGCAGACATGGGTTGGCACAAACGAAGCCCCAAAGCGGTTTGTTGGGGTGAAGAGAAGAGCTGGGACACAAGCACATTTGGCACACAGGGAGAGTGCAAGACTGCGATCAAAGTTTTACCTTCCTGTACCAGGTTTACTTAGATGCAGAGTGGAGTTGCACCTATTTATATCAACATTTATTATAACAAATGGAAAACATTCTTTATAACAACCTATATTAAACTGCAAAGACTTCAACTTGTTCTGCCGTTACACTTCTGCCCCTGTGAACATGAAGTTGCGGCTTTCACAATTCAGCAGAGAAATGCAATGGGCAAGAGGCGCACAGAACTGGGAATATTCACTTTTGCACAGTGAACACCTGCTATTTCACACTCATTAGGGGTTTATTGTAATCCAATGCTACTCTTCCGGGTGCCTCAGATAAGTCTATCTGGAACCAAGCAAATCATAAGCCCTGGAGAACAGTCACCCCACAATGTTTAGCAGACTGCAACGTGACCTAATCGGTGCCTTAACAGCAGTCGCTTTAGCTAAAATGACAATCTGTTCATGCATTAAAGCACCTTGAGACAAGGATTAGATCTTGGGACCAACCAAATGCTCTGCTTCAACACAAGGTACAGCGAAGCATTGCTTACCTGACTAAGAATACATAACATACAGGATGGCCAGAACTTCAGCTCTTTGAGCCACTGCATATGTCTAAGTTCCAGCCAAATAGGCCCCTGTGTGCCACTGCCAAGTGTGGTGGGACTCCATGGCACACCTCAAGGCAACACTTGTACTGCAGATCCAAGCTAGAGCACAGCGTTGATACCACCACGGTCTCCATAGCTTGGCACAGCTATCGCCATAAAACCCGCTCCCCACAGAAGCGGCTTGAAGAGCTGTCAGTGTGTTCAGAGTGAACAAAGCTGCAAGCTGATTCCCACAGGAGGTGGGATTTTCAGAATTGCCTGATTATTTTTTTTTCCTTCCTCCCCTGGGCAAGTGAAGGAATGAGAAGTCCCAGCAGCTTAGAGGAACTACCTCCTTCCCAGGCATATTACAAGTAGAATTACAACTTCTAGAAACACCACGAGCAGGTTTCTCTGGGTGCTACAATGAATTTTTTTTTTTTAATGAAAAGGGCACTGCTTTTCCAGTTGATTATTAATCAATCTCTATGGATTAATCAGCAATGAGCCCTCCTTTCTCACTTTTCTGTTGGGACCTGTTGAAGTTGTCCAAACTTTCAGGTAGTTATAGCACAGCTTCCAGGTGGTCTGGAGTTCAAAGTGTCAAGGAGATCCAGAGATTAAGAAATGCGCTGGGTTTTGCAGTAATTATAGGCTTCATGACTGCCCAGCCCCCAACCCTCTCTACTGTTAAAGCCTTTCTATAATACAGAAGGAGAAAATAAAAAACTTTAGAAGGGAGCTACACTAGCACTCCATGTAGAATACATACAGCAGAACATGACTTAAAAGCCCAGCGACTACAGCTGCAGCATGCAGACAGATAGGAAAGTTCTGCGCACAATGGACTCTGAAATGGTGACACGAAGCTTGCTCATGGTCTTGACCTGAAGCCTGTGCTGCTGGCAAGCGTGGGAAGGCCCCAGCAGCCTCCCAGAGCACAGCTGCTAGAGATGTGTAAGCATAATAGGCAGATCTCCTCATCTGGGATGAAAGTTGAGTGCTACCTCAACCATAATTAAAGTTTATCCGTAGTGTCCTGCGTGTCCAGCCTTGCAGTGGAGCCACGCACTGCACGAGAACATCCGAACCAGCACAGCGCATTGCCTAAGCTTCACCCATTGCTGCCTTCGCAGCAACCATCCCTTCCCAGTAAGCCAATCTTCCCCTGAGGAGAGCGGGGTGTTGCTTTAGCATGTTTTCCAGGGTAAATTCCTGCCTCTTGTACCCTTCGGTGCAGGCTCCTACAAGTTGAAACAGCTCCACACGCGGCAGCCAGCTCAAAAGGAGGAAACGGGCTTTTTTGCGCACGCTGCTCCTCCTCAAAGCTCCAGACAGTTTCAAGTCAAACTTTGCTGTTGCACTTTCAGATCTTTGCCTTGTCTTGCAGATGTTAGAAAAAAGAAAACTTTGCCCCGGTGTTAATGGAGCTTTTGCCTTGTGCATTTAATAAAACCAAAGCCCGACCTGGAAGGGGAGGAAGGAGAGCACCTCCAGTCATGTAAATCTCTGCTGTGTTAGCAAAACCCCCTCAAGTTATGAAATCCATATTTAAGTTCCCCAGCTAATGAGCGCCAGAAAACAAGTTGAGTCTTAAGGAAACCTTTATTGTAATACCACGTTTCTTACTCACCACCTGAGTTTCATAACCAAGGAAAACGAACTTGTTCAGGCTGCTAACCACAACGCCAGCTTTACAACTGTACGCTGTTTTCTGGCGCAGCCCATTTCAAGGTCTAATATACCAGTACCTAACAGGAAAATGTCACATGCCTTCAAAACTTGAGCAGAAAGTTCAGTTATGAAACTTGCCACCTCTGCACACTTTCGTCTACCGCTGACTTCAATACCCCACCTAACACCACAGAGAACATTAATTTGGGCTAAGAGAAATATTTAACATTTTCTCTGTGCATTATTCTGATGTGACACTGAAACACAGCATATGTTTTTCCAGCTCTTGTGAGGCCCTGGCAAAGCTTTTTGCAGTGAATAATTAACTTCCAGCTGTTTGACAGCTTTGCATGTCATGGAAGTCAGCTCAAAAACTGCAGCTCCAAGTCAGCCCCTCTAGCCTCAGCATTGGTTTCTCAGCTCGTTCAGGCATTGGAACCATTTTCCATTGTTTAAACTTGCTTTAAACCAATCAAATTCAGTTTTGAGTAAACCATGAAAGACCCTTTCATTCCAGTTTAAAGGCCTCAAGCATAACCTGGGGGGGAAAAAAAAATTCTATAAATCTTTATTTCCTCAGATAGCAAAAGCCAAACCCTTCTAAAGTCTTTATCACCATTTACCAAGCACAGGCTGTAAACCAGCACAATGGGACCCTTTCCTCTCTGGGAGCAGATCTAGCTACAACAGTTTGGTGAAAACTTTTGAGGAAGGCAACAGTTTTGTAGGAATTTTAAAGAAATGTATAAAACCTCAGTAGGCAAGTTATTTCAGAACAAGGAAAACACTAACATACCCCACACCAGCTCCAACATGTCAGATTCAGGAATTTTTCCCCCCTTTCTGAGACTCTGAAGTTTTGCATCATCTTTAAGCAGAGTGAAATTAAGTGCCCAGAGTTTTGCCAGTATTATTTCCCTTTGTCCAGAGAGTGCCTTGTGCAACCAAGGCATCTGCCATGGCACAGCCGCAGCCTCCTCTCCCTGGGAGCCAGCACAGCTCACCCCGCAGCGCACCTAACACTGGGGCATACCCGCAACCAGCCCTTGGTCCTGGCATTATCAGCAGTCCACTTCAACAATGTTTTAACCTAACACCCAACCAACATCAAATTTTCCTTAGGACTCAACTGGGGTTTCAATATTGAGGAGAAACAGTTTTATGGAAGTCACTGGAAGGGGAAGGAGAGGAAACAGTACCGTCATTCCAGTAATCCTATCTGAAAGTTAAACATTATCTTTCCAAGTGCAGAAGGGGTTTTCTGACAGGCCATGGCTAGCTGGTCAGAAGTTGTTTAACATCGCAGTGGCACAGTGAGTCCAGATAAACTAAGCATTTTTCTTTTTAAAAGGACCCCCTTTTTCTTGAAGAGCGACGCAGCAGACAACTCCTGAACTGTTTTCTCTGAATACTTTAAGCGGACTGAGAAATGAAGGACACCATTATTAACAGATTAAAGGCTGCAGGCATTCTGCTACAGCTGAGTAAATTCTTCCAGAGAACTACTACAGGAAGAAATATTTTATTTTCCCAGAGCTTGCATGGTCTTGCAGAGAAGCCTGCAGAGAATGCAGTCACACAAGAACTGTTCGAAGTACCTCAGCAATAACCCATCACACCCACTTTCCACAGCTATAGAAAGCCCCAGCTGACCACCACATAAGCCACATGCTCAGACAAAAGCAGAATGGAAGAAATTACTTTCTTTTGATCGCTTCACATGCAAAAAGAAGGGCAAAAAGCAGACTTCAGTGTCTGAATTCTCAAGGAAAGGACAGGCTCTCCTTAACCACAGCAGAATCACCATCTGAAGACTCTTCAGGGAGATGAAATACAAACCCTGGCCTTGGTCAGGTGGTGGCAGGATCTTTGCTTTAATCTACATGGTATATGCTTGCAGGACAGAAGAGCAGCACTAGCTGTGCCTTCAGTCTCAAGCAAAGAAGCTAGTAGTAGTCCCCTGGCATCCCTCCAAGATCAGAAAAAGGCATTAGGAGATCAAGCCATCTCCTGTACTTGAACAGGAGAGACACTGCTAGTTGACTCTCCAACAACTTCCTACCAGATTAGCACTCCTGGCTCTTCAGGAGCGTAAGAAGAATATTTAATATACTGTCTTTCGGGTTTAAAAAGAAATGTAAGATGTAACATTTTGAATACTGATTATCTCACTGTATTGGAATAGTAAGAAACGGGATTACTGGTGGTTATCGGAGAGGCTGGTACAGGCTTACTGTTATCTGTTACAATAGAAGGGAAAATAAACCAGCAGTGTACACAGACTGAGTCGATATTACAGAGATGATGTAATTCACTGCGGATGAAAGGCCAGCGCTGCACACAAAAGCCATTGTGTCTTGGCACCATACGCCGCTACGGACACGAGGGTTACACGGGGCCTCAGAGCACCACTATGAAACCAGACCCCTGCACGCCAGCTCTGCTCTCATCAATGGGACAATGTTGACAAAGTAATGACTGCTCTCACCCACATGCACAAGGTCGAGACTCATCAGGAATGCAGCTCAGATGGGCAGCACCTATCACGGCAGTCATCCTCCATCGCAGACGCTGTGCTGTCAGGGGAAACGTCATCCTCGTGCCTTTATTGCCCTGCCATAAGCTCTCCCCTTTGTCAGAGAGGAGGGTGACTGGCCTCATAGTTCCAGGATCAATTCAAGCCTGGATAAGCTGACACGTAGGTAGGCATGTCCCTCCCCATTCTCCTGCTCTTCATGGTCCCCACCCCAAACATTACCTGGCACCAAGATAAAAGAATTGTTTACTTCCAGGCGACTCTGCAGTTATTTAAAGCAACAGCTCCTTATGATCTCAGCTTTTTGACGGAACTGTCTTCTTGCTCCCACTAAGCTTAATGAAATCTACTTTCAGCTTGCTTTACTTGGCAGCTGGCACTATGCCTGATCGCCTCCTCCTCAACACACAAGTCTTTCAAAGTACAGAGGTAAACACTCAGCAGCAAGACACTTGAAAAAGTTGCAAAAATTGGCAGAAGTACCGAGAAGCAGGAAGCAATAGCCAGAGCTTTACAAAGAATATTAAAAGCAGGGGGAGAAGGAGCATTAGAGAAATTTAAAGACATGAGAGAGCCTTAGAAGATCCTCAGCATGGTGAAGACAGAAGAGAAGGAAGAAGAGAAACCCCCTGCTAACAGGTGGTTGTGTTGCACAAAAAAACCCATCTATTTTGGAGAATTCATGCCCACAGTAGTCTTTGGTTGGAAACACATATTACCATATGCTCCTCACCAACGCTATATTTATTAATGGGACTACGCAGCTTGGGATCAATCACCCATATTTGTCTAGGGAGACTCTCTGGTGAGGCTGGCCTCCAGATCAGTCATCAGTGTGGAGAAGGCAGATTTCCACACTAGGAAATGTGGGGAAAATTGTGCCAGACAAGCTGGTTGTCTAAAGGGACACATCAAGACCAAATATAGCTTTACATGACATGAGTTTCCACGTGGATACTGGAGGCGGAAACCAACCCGCACTCTATGTAGTTTAAATAGTGTTAAAAGTTATTATTTGCCAAGTGAATCCAACAATTACCAGCCTTTTCTTCTCTCCCCTTGCCCCACCCCCCTGCCCCCCCTTCTAAGCCTTTAAGACTTCTGTAAATGCTGACAGGCCCTAAATCTTAGACCATTTCGAACATGAAATCATCCTTTGAAACAGCAGCCAGGACAGCACACTTATTAAGCGCACTGAGATGAATGGGATGTGTAGGACAGCTCCCTTCACGTGCTGTTTGGTCAGGAGCACTTGCAAGAGTAAAGTATCATCTTTCAGTCTAGCAAACAGCATATAAAACCCTCTGGAGAAAGAGTGATCAACATTCCCTAATGAAAACGATCCGGTGAATTTACTCAACAGCTTTCAACAGTTTTGATTTAGGAAGTACACTGCTTACCCTCTTCAAATGAGATTGAGCTCACAGCTAATACCCCTGGATCTCTATATACTGGTAGCAGCTAAGCGCTCACTGGGAAAAAAAAAAAGAGCAAGCTTGAGAAAGCTAATGGTAAAATAATGTAAGTCAGCACAGAGTAAGCCAGAAGGCATCTGTCTGCAGAAAGATGACAGGTCACATTTGATACAGCGGGGAACAGTGCTGAGCCTGACTGCTGTTTGCTCACTGGCACATTCAAGACTGGAGGCAAACAAGCGCTGTCATTGTTTTAGGGCCATATGTCCCACACAATGCAGCCTCTGCTACCACAGCTGTCACTTCGGGTTTTAATTCATCCTTTCACATTTCAGCAGCCCAGTAAACCGAAAGAGCAAGGGCACTTCAAGACCTGTCTAAGGGTTGGTGCCTACCCTGCAGTTTTCCATAGCACAGAGGTACTTGAATTAGACCAAAAAGAGCAAGAGCAGGGATCAGAAGCTGTGAGTAGCACCAAATAGCCTATCCTGTTTCCCAGTGCCTCTCTCACATGTTCGCAGACCTCTGTGCAGTGGGCAACCCCAACTCGCTACGGCACCCCCACCATACCCTGCAGGAGTGAGGTCGGGGTCATCAGCCGGACTGCGTGCTGCGGTCAGGTACCTGAATTCCACTGCAGCTGTGACATTAACTTACTCTAAACCAGGCAGCCAGGAGAACTGAAATAAGCACATAAAGACAAATTTGCAGCACATACACATCAGTTCTTCTCAGATTCAAAGAGCTACAAACTCCAGGCACTACAGACTGCAAATACGATCCAGGCACAGTGGAGCCATTCAAGTTCTTTCTCAGTAAGGAGCTGGTGGTAGGAAGGGCTAAGTAATCTGCAGAGGCTCACCCGGCCATGGCCAGGGAACATGGGAGAGCAAGTGTCATTAAAGAGACCTCGCATCCTCATTCCTCACCTCGGATGTGAAGTCCACTCACTACAAAGGAGAGGTGCACTGTGTTTACACAACATTTACAAAGCGTCAGCTCAGCACAGCCTGCCTTGGGATTGCTATTCTGTCTCAATCTTTAACAGGAACAGTTTTACAGGTCACATTGTCCTTTTAATGTCATAGTAATGTTGCTGTCCTTGAACAGGCAGACGTCACCAGTATTGAGGCCACGTTGCTGAAAACGCAGCTGCATTGGGCAGGGCATGTCTCCAGGATGGCGGATCACCGCCTCCCTAAGATCGTGTTCTATGGTGAACTTGCCACCGGCTGCCGCAAGAGAAGAGCTCCAAAGAGGAGATATAAGGACTCCCGGAAACAACACCTCAGCCTAGGCCATATTGACCACCATCAGTGGTCCACCCTGGCCTCCAATCGGGAGATTTGGAGACACACCGTACATAACGCCGCTGTCTCCTTTGAGAGCACGCGTAGAATCAGGCTCGAGGAGAAAAGACAGCGCAGAAAGAACCGTGCCTCGACTATACCACCCAAGGAGACCCTCCGGTGTGCTCTTTGCAACCGGTCTTGCCTATCCCGCATTGGCCTTTTCAGCCATCAGCGCGCTTGCAATAAGCGTGGGCAAAGCCCTTCCCAAATCTTCGTCCGCGAAGCCAAGCCATGATGATGATGAAAGTCTCTACAGATCATGCCTCACACAAAGTTGGAGCAGAGCACAATTATAGGCTTTTGCCATACACTATCTCCTCTAAGCACAGGGAGATTAGCCTTCACCTCAGTGAAATTCCTGCAGAGTAAGTTAAGTGGCAGTGCTACGTATTTAACCTTTCCTTCCCCTTTCACCCACCGATGCAAGTTTACACTTGAACCAGACCTTGTTAGCCTGAGACACACTGTTACTGTTTTAGCCCTAAGTCTTTAGCTGTGCTCCCCCAGACTAAGCCCTCGGCGGATCAGGTGATGTGCTTCTCAAGGCTAGAGTTACACACGAGAGACACCAGAAAGAATTATCACAATAGCTTTCTGACCCACAAAGAATCCTTCTTTACCAGCTGCAGGGAAATTCTTAACACCAAAGGACACTTTCCATGGTTACCACCATACCCAGACACCAAACAGCCTGGTTCTATCTTAAGTCAAGGTCCACCTTTAAAACAAACCAACTCGTAATGCACTTTTTCCCCATGTGCTGCTGTTTTTCTCTCATCAAATGTCTTTTTCAGAAGGTCAATACAGATTACAGAGAGGTGCAATTATAAGCACACAGAACTGTACTTTGAAACCCTGCTCAGCCTGCCACAGAGCAGTACCATCTTCTTCAAATGAGCATAATTAAAACTCAAGTTTGCCAATTGATACGGTTTTGTGCTTATAAAAGTACTAAGTAAATATTACTTTGGACTCCATTAAATATTTGGCATTCTATGTGTAAGAGAGGATTAGGCAGAATTTGATCATATCTAATTTGGCTAATTATTGCATTCTGCTGGTTTTATTGCCAGGGTGGTTTGGGGTTTTGGTGTTTATTTGGGGGGTTGGTTTGGTTTTTCCTTTTTTAAAGTTGGCACACCAGAAGTTTTCCACCACACAGAGCTCTGATAAAAGCAATAAAGAATCCATCAGACTAAACGTGATGATTATAAGAAAAGAAGTCTCTGGAAGCAGTCAACCAGGACAAACACTGCTGTCAAATACAGGCACAGTTAAGTCTCTAAAGAACAAAGTTGCTTCAAAAGTCAAGCTTGACAGCCCCAGAAAAAGGCACACTGTACTTTTAGATAAGCTTCTGTTAATAATTTTGTCTTCTGTGGCTACCAAAGATCTGTGAAGAAAAGCACGTTGTGCCATACATTTTATCAAAGGGATCTTCCTCCTCATACCCTGCTCCGGAGAGGAGAGCTCTCGGCACCACTGCAGCACAGGCTGGAGGAGATGCTACCCCAGGCACCTTGGAAGATGGGAAAGCCCTGGAGCTTAGCTCCCCTGCTCCAGCAAAGCCAACTCCCACTACTTGCCACTGCATCAGCTCGGAGGAAGTGCTTAGCCTTGTTTGGTTTCACTTGACAGCAGATGATAGGCCAGTTCAGCAGAAATGAAGACCGTTAGGAAACCCAGATTGTGAAGTCGCTGTTAGCACAGCTACAGCGTTACAGCAACAGCAGCAGTTGTAGTTGCACAAAAACCGTTCTTTAACAAGCTGGGCTACCTTCACCGCTGCCTCCAGAAGCGTTAGAGCATCCAGTGCCACCACTGGAGGCCAGAAGAGAAGACCCACCCCAAAGCACAGTTTGGCAAAAGGCAGCTCTTACCTCTTAAGTTTGAGCTCAGCCTACAGCACTAGACCTCATCAGCCTTACGCAAGGAATATGCTGCACTTGGCAAAACAAGTGAGGCTGACCACTTGCAGCTTGCTGCTTCTTGGCCGTGCTGTGTTGAAAGCCCACAACGTTTGTCAAGTTTGACTGGAGAGTGTTGGCTCCCAGCAGGGGCAGCCCAAGCACAGTGTGCCACCAAAGCCCCGTGAGCAGAAGGAAGAGCATCGCTGTCGGAAGAGGTGAGAACAGTGACTCACAGACAACCGCAGCAATAAAAAAAAGAGGGGAAGAAAAAGGAGGGTGGAACAGGAGAGAAAGTGAGGGACTAAAACAAGGACAAAGAATAAAAGGAACAGCAGCAACCAGCTTAGCCCAGTAATTGCGCTAGGACACGGCAAGGAGGAGTCATGCAGATGAAATAAGCGGTTTGACAGAAGCTGTCTTCTCCAAGAAGTCCCTGTCCTGTTTGTCTACAGTTCATCTGGGAGTTTTCAACATGCCCTCGAGCCCGTAGCTCATCATGCAGGATAATCAGGACAGCTAGAGCCGCTCTGACATAAATCCCTCAGCAGAAAGCTTAAGGATGGCACGAGAAAGGAGGGAGCTACTCTTTGAGCAGACCCAGCAAAGAGCAGATGGCTCATTTCAAGAGGCAGCTTCTAGCAAGCTTAAGATGCTGTAGGTCTCCCAGCAGCCAGGGTGGAGGAGGGGGCAGAAGCACATATACCATCCTGTCCAGAACCAGTTCAGCAGTGGCCTACCCAGGCCAGCAGGGCCAAAGGAGCTCCTCTGAGAGCTGCAGGATTAGGCAGGCGCACAGTGAACTGGGCTTGGGGCAGGGATGCTCCTGTCAGCTCAGCAAAATGAACTTGCCCAGCGATAGCCAGAGCTCGATAGCATTTGTCAGCAGAAGATTTGATTACATAAGAAAGCTCTGCCTCAGAAAAGCCAGAGCCCATCAGATTGTGTATTTTAAATTCCTAAAGCGCAGTACAGACAGACACACAGCTCATTAAGATTGCACACAATGAACTTCCAGAGGCACCTAGTCTTTCTTTGTCTCACCAGAGCCCTCCACCACTAACAGAAATCCTTTCCACCCTTTCTAAGACAGGTGCTGCAAGGATACAATTATTTTCCAAACCAGTCAAAGCTTTAAGACTCGCTATTAATTTTCGCTGTTGTACTTCCCTCTAGAAGATGTGGCTTCCCAAAGCAGTGCCGCTCGGCAGAATACCCTCCCACCCACGAGGTGGGTGACAACCCAAGAGCCGAGGGCTGGACAGAGCCACCAGAGCCAGCTCACCCTGCCCCACCACTGCCAGGGCACCCACACGTGCTGTTACCAGACGGCAGTTACACGGCTCTCAGCCCAGGGCTGTTTCTCAGGAAACACCAGTGTGAAATACAGCCAGATCGCATTCTTCGTTTGAGAGATGGGCAGTGGGGGGAAAAAACAAACCCACTGCTGGCAAGTAAGAGGCTTCCTATAGCGAGAGAACAGAGGCTCTGTCATCAGCCTCTGCAAACAACCTTGAAAGGGCTTTGGCCGCTTGCACTGGAAGTGGCAGTGTGCTCGTGAAAAGTCACCCACAGGGAAGTCTCTGAACTAGTTCGTGCAGGGCATGGGGAAGAATGGTGTCCAAGCGTGCACAGCCTATTTCAGGGCCCAAATCGACTCCATAGACTTAAAAAAAAAAAAAAAACCCCAGCAGCCATCAGCTTTGGGCAGCTGGTCACACCAGAAACCCCAACAAACTGGAGCCACTGCTCGCCCCTTCACCCCACCCGCCCAGCCCGGAAAGCTCAGGCAGCCCCTGCTCGCCCTGAGCCATCAGACATCGTTACTCATTAATCAGAGAAAATTCAAGCACAGCAGCGCCTGCAACACGACCGGCTAGTCCGGGCGGAAACTCCGCTTGTGCGGGAGGGTCAGGAGGAGATTCCGGGCTCTCGCCGAGCGCCACAGCGGGGGACGTTCAGCGAGGGCTGAACCCCCGCGGGTTCACCCGAGACGAGCCCTGGTCTCACATCCTACGGAGGATCCTACAGAGGCCGCTCCCAGCCGAGGGACCCTGCTCCTTCTCCGGTTCCCCCGCTCCCAGCAAGCGGCGGCTCACCGTGGTGGGACATGGGCAGCACCTCGTTGCCGGTGCCGCGGTAGTTGTAGATGACGGCGGCGGCGGCGCCGCGCTCCGCGGCCAGGCGGATCTTGTCGGCGAAGGAGCAGCCGCCGCCGCGCTGGATGAGGGCGAGCCAGCCCGGGGAGCCGCCGCCGGGCGGGGGGGCCCCGCTGAAGTTGGTGCCGGCGCTGCAGGCGTTGAAGGAGTCGCGGCCGTCGGGCAGCACCAGCACCCCCGAGGCCCCCTGCAGCGGCGAGTCCTGCCCGTACAGGCCGCTCTCGCTCGCCTCCCAGCCGCTCCGATTGTGGTCCGCGCCGTCCTCCCACGACACGTTCAGCCAGGCAGGCCACACGGCTGCCGCCGCCCCGGGGAGACCCGGCGGGGCGGCGCAGAGCAGCGCGGCCAGCGCCAGCAGCGCGGCCCTCGACGACATCGCGCACGGTCCGGCCCCGCCGCCGCCGCCGCCTAAAATCGCCGCGGCCCCGCTGCCGCCCCCGCCCACGGGGGAGGAGCGGAGCCGCCCCCGCCGCGGGAACGCCCCGCCCGCCCCGGCCGCCGCGGGAACCACACCGGGAGTCCCCGGCCCCGCCTCGGAGCGAGGTGCCGAGCGCTGCAGCCACGGGCGCCCCGACGGCGGTGGGGGAGGGCGCCGGGGGGGTGTTCCTCGCCGGATCGCCTCCCAGGGCAGTGGGTCACCACCCCGGGCTGCTTCCCAGGGGGGATGCGGAGGGTCGCCCACCCGAATCACCTCTCAGAAGCGGTGGTTCCTCCTGACGGCACCTCTCAGCGCCATGAGTGACCTCCCGGACCGTTCCCAGGAAGGGCAAATCACCCCCCTCCATCCCTTCCCCGCTCTTCCAGGCTGCCTTTCACCGCCACCTGCCCCGGTGCCCGCAGCGGGCAGAGCACCGGGGGTCCCGGCTGGCCTGTGGAGACCCCCTGAAGGGGCCAACACCAGCACCCAGTGCCAGCCGTGACCCAGCTCACTTCGCACCGTTGAATTAATATTTGCTGAACACTCAGCAACAGGCGCTATCAATCCTGCCTGAAATTGGTTTATAGAGTACTGGGTGAGCTGTGTTAACTCACCCGCTATTGTTCTCCCTGTCATTAGACATACACTGTAAACGCGCCACCTCAACCAAAACGCCTTTTTCTATCTGTGTGTTTGCATGGTTAATTGTTGTGTTTGCATCGTTAATTATTATTTAATCTATGTAACTCGCAATGAAGAGTCGTGTTTCTGCAGTTCCTTTTTGGGCAGCCAGTTTGCACCCACAAGTCCCTTGCTCCAGCGCAGACACAGTTTTGCCGGATTGTCCCGCATCGGGGAGTGCGGTCAGAGTGCTTGCAGAATCGCTGCAACCGTGAGCGTGACACCACCAGCAAATTTGGGGCAAGGAAGGGAGAAACAGGAGAAACAAGAACGCTTTGAGCACCTCTTCTCCGCAGAGCTGCTCTCCTGATGGAGAGGCCCAGCTCCTATCAGCCGCTCTGCAGTGCCAGGAGCCGCTCAAACGCATCCCCAAAAGGCCACATGTCGCTAGGCACAGGCTGGCCCTCTGGATGGAAGCCCATCATTTAGAAAGGATTATTCCTGTGCGGTGATTACATGGCACGAGATAAGGTGCTGCCTATGCAATCACCAACAAAATGAGTGTAAACACAGAGTTAAACCCTTTCTGATAGGGGTTGGCACCGCTTAGTTTTTAAGGCAGGCTTTTGGCTGATTCTGAATCCTCGCAGCTGATAACCAACAACTCGGCATCGATCTATGGCACACATTTTCCTTCACTTGCACCTGTGCTAAACGCAGGACGACGAGTGCCGCACGGTCAAGCCTGACTCAGATCAGAACGGCTACCTGGGGGCAGGGGCTCTGAAGCCAACCCGGTCCCCCAGCATCCACCCCTGCCAGCACGGAGCCTACAGGTTTTTGTAGCTCAGGAGCACAGGGAGAGCGGTGGTAGGTTTTGCTGCTGAAATAGCAGCGGTTAGAGCAAGTTTGCTGAAGATTTGCTGAAGATCGATAATGCTAAACGCACGAAGCTTACTGAGGGAACCCTTTTGTCCTAACCTAAAAAGACCTCTCATTTTCTCATGCCATACCAAAGCAGACGACTTATTTCCGCAGTAACATCGCTTGCTGTAATGAGGAGCGTATCTGTAAGCAATCAGGGAGGCGTGGATTTGGTTTGAAACCTGTTCCATGCAGGTGCAGGGAGCGACTTAACAACACTCTGAAAACAACCAGCCAAACCGCTCAGCTTCAAACGCCTCCAGAGCTTTAGAGGTGTTTCACTCCGGCGTTTTTACCAAGGCAAAACCGGACCAAAGACTAAGATTGGAAATTCCTCGAGACTGGAAATTCCTGGGGACTTGGAGTATAAGGCTTAGAGACAGCGGAGTCCCCTGCACTTCAGTACGTTCCAGTTAGTGACATGATTATAGCAAAGCGACATCGCGGGGGCAGATGTTGCAGCTGCGCGCGGGCGCGAAGGCGTTTCTGCGGCAGGCAGGGTGCCGGGGAGCAGAGCTGAGGGCGTCGCAGCGGCTCTGTGCTGGGGCACAGCTGCTCGTCACCTCCAGCCTGCCTTCGGGTGGTAGTAACTGAGCTCGCCGCTCTGGTGGGAAATGCGCACGCTGTCCAGGCTCCTGCCTGGTGGCACGATGTCCACAACGCCTTTGGTGACCTCGCCACAGAGCCTGAACTTGAACTTCTCACCGTGCAGCACAGGGAGCGATTACAAGCAAAATTGCTTTGAATGCGACTGTGGACAATTTGCTGCCATTTCGGCACCAAGTTTCTGACTCCTTGCTCAGGCAATGTTTCCACTCACCTGAAAATAACCGAGCAGGCAAATGGCAGACACAGACAGCTTGTTCACTGTGGCTGAGGAATATCTCGGGCTAGCACAGCAAAGGAAGTCGAGTGTTTGTATTGCGGCAAAAAAGCGGATGCTTGTGCTGACGGTGGTCAGTCCTTCCGAGTAAACGCTGAAAGACACCAGCCTTGCTTGGCTTGGCAGGGAAGCCACTTGCAAGAGGCCAGCGGTCCCTTGAGCATCCCAGTGTGGTCAGTGGCTCCTCCGGGCAACACAACTGAGAGGAGCCGGGTGAGGTGGCTGGGACAGCGTCAGAGCGCAGAGGGACACCCCGGCAGAGTTAAACCGGTCTGTTTTAGAAACAGCATGGCCATGATACCTATTTTAATCTGCCTATCTCACATTGAGAACTTTCTGGGCTTTCATTCATTAAAGCTTCTTGCAGAATGATAATTAACAACCAGATCTGCAGCCTTACTGAAGTGTATCCTTTACTCGTGCTTGAAAAATATGGTTTGTCTGATGGCTTTCACCTCAGTTACCTGTAATTCACAACAGAAGAGGCGCATATTGAGAAGCAATTAAAAATAGTCACTGCTACCAGGAAGCCTGGAGGGACCAGGCAAGAGAAGGGCTGAGAGGGTTTTTTTGCTCGTTGGTTTTTTTTCTTCCTTCCTCTACACAAAAATCAGAGATTTTATTGTTTGAAGAAAGCACATTCTGTTTTGGAGAAAGAGGCCAGACATTGTAGGGGCTGTGACTCACAGAACGAGGTATTAACAAGTAGTGCTGCTACACTTGTTTGCGAGAGCTTTCTAAAAGTTTCTGACATTAAAGCACTGTAGCCCACGATGGCGACAGATGTGAGAACGGGGCGGGGTAAAGCAGCATTAATGGGCTGCCACAAAATCAGAAGCAGAATTACATCTAAAATAGATATGGCATGAAGGAATTTCTGGCACAGATCTGATTTTTTAGAAAATAATTTAATTGAAAGAGTTTTATTATTTAAAAACTTGTGCTGTATAATTTTGCTTCTCATTTTTACCCCGTGGCTGCTGGTGGAGGCTCTGAAAAGCTCAGAAAGTAGGGCATGACTTTCAGATAAACAAAGTGAAGTGCTGGGAACGCTGTCACTGCCTTCTACAGGGATAGACCCTATCAGCATCTGGAGCTTTATCTTCTCTGAGTAAATATTTAAACATATTTTTTCAAGATTAAAAAAAATGTGGATGCTAAATATTGCTTTTTAATGTAAAGCCAGATCACTCAGGGCATCTTGCTGATGAGAGACCTGTACATTCGTGACCGTCAAAACTGCATTTGTTTCTTATGCAAGTGCCCAGCTCTGGATCTGTGTCTTTGGAGGAAAGCTCACAAGGACACAAGAAATCTGTTAGGGCGAAGCATTACAGGGGCCGGCACAGGGGAATGCCCCAAGCGCTGCATATCGATCTGAACCGTGTCTCTGGGCCTCCTCCACCAAACAACTGAGTGGAAAGGAGAAGCACTTAGAAAAATGGAAAAAGCAATCAGAAGGAGCGCCCTAAAATGAAACCCAGGATCGAACGTCATGGGACAAAAAAATCCATGAACAAGCGTTACCCTGAATCACAAGTCAAAGACAACAGATGTTGCATTTCCTCATCCAAAACCAGCTCATGTCCATGACCAGCAGTGGAAGGGGCTCGGGCAGGTGACTTGCTCCAGCACAGGCAATGGTGTGGGCTAAAGCATCCCAAGTTTTTAAGCTCACTGAAAAAACCATTAAGGTATGCGAATGGAGCCTGTGGTCCATTCCTGCTCTACGAAGAGGACAGGCTCAGGCCAGAGGTGGCACAGAGGCTGGAAACCTCCCCACCTCCTGCCCGCAGGGCTTAGGAGCTTCCAGGAGAACCTGAGGCGATCCTTATGACTAGATGCAGAAGACACACGGAGGTCACCAGTTCCAGCTAAGTTTCACTGTGAATCTGGGAGCTTGTTTGGCTGTAACACAATTTGGAAACTCTAGCCTATAACTCTCTGCTCACGAGACATTGAAAAAAAACTAAGTGCATCAGATCGCCCTGTGTGCTGGCACCGAGCACCTTCTCTCGGTTGGCCAGATGTGAGCAAGGGTTCCTGGTGCCAGCAAAGCAAACACTGTTTCTCCATATTTCTGGTGCAGTGGGACCAATAGTTGTGACAGCGCTACGTGTGCCCTCTACTACCGCGGAGAACACAGGTAAAACCCCGTCAGCAGAGGCAGAAGGTACAAAAGGGTTGGATGCTCATACGCTGACCACAGTTGCATGCACTCTTCCTCCCATCAGACACTCGCAATTTCACAAATTATGGTTTTTGTCTTTCATTTCAAAGGAAGCTGGTTGATAAAGAGAAATAAGCATTATCTAGGAGATGCAAGCAAATGAAAGTGAAGATAAAAGCATTCCCTGTGGGTGACTACAATGAGGCTTGCGTGAAAAAAATTCTACAGTTTCTCTGAAAAACTAAAAAGGCCAGAACTTGCTGGACAACATGTACTTTTGGTTTGGTTTGGTTTCACATGGAGCTGAAGCATGATGCTACTCAGGCCTGTTGATTCAGTGGTGGTCTTTATCCAGTGACAGTGGAGTTTCCAAGCAGGGGACTGAATCAGTGGTTTCCTTCCCGTGCACTCCGTTGGGCAATCTCCATCCAGCCTGGGGAACTGGGATTTTCCACCTAATGCATGTAATGCAGTTGTCCAACTGGAGAGCATCAGATGACTGGAAGTCTGAACATGTCCTCAAGAGCAGAACATGATGACACTTGGCCCTTTGAGGAAGAAATTAGTCCAACTCAAAATGTTTGCCCTTTCTGTGTTCACGCGTACGCACAAACTACGGGGCCACAGATTGCAGCTGCTCGCAGAAATCAGTAGCGCATCCCTGAGGAACTTTGTCATCCAAGGTACAACTGTGCCTAGTTTCACTTCTGACTTCATCAAATCTGCAGCGACCTCTGTGGAAAGCCCTCACTACGTCCTACAGGGAAAGCTTGGCAGTGACTCCAGCTGGTCCTGAAACCCTTGTTTTCAGTCCTGTGAGCTGAAGGCAGGAATGCTCTGAACATGGGCTTTTAAGATTACACAACTGTAAAAGCTCAGCTTTTACAGCATCATTAGGCTGTAAGTTGTGACAAACTTCAGTGACCCCAGTAATGTCAGCGGGAACTTTGCCAACAGCCTCATCAGACCAAAGACTTGCCAGACTCTCTTGTTCCTTCCTTCCACTCCCAAGAGCTGCTGACAAGCTGCAAGAGCCATGTGCCACCCTGGCAGAGACAGGACCCCAGAAAGGGGCCCAGGAGGAGGAAACAAGCATTGGAGCAAAGCAATCGGATAGAAAAACCAGGAAGGAGAAAATCCCCTCTGGAAGGTGCGTGAGATTTAGGGTTTCCATGTTTGGACCCAGCTGGTGGATGGGGAGTTAGGGGATTGCCTAAGCTCCCTGAGGGCCACCCAGCACCAGGCAGCTGTCACGGCTTGCAGCCAGGAGTGGCGGGTGCTTGCTCCCTTTCTGAGAGGGCTGTGGAACTGTCTAAACGATTTGTTTTAGGACATACATTTGTTCTGAGATTTATTTTTGGCACGTAACTTCCAAGCATGACATGCCTGAACTGCAAAGGCGCGAGCTAGAGGTGGTGGTCCTTCATGCCCAAGAGGACAGAGACCTCGCACGGTGGTTTAAGCTCAGCGATGCCTTCTTTCAAGATCTCCCCCTCCGTGAGATGGAATAAATTGTAAATCACAGAAGTTTATTCCTCTGTGCCTTTTGTATCTTTGCTCAACTGATGCAAAGATGCTGACAGCCATGGCTTAGGAGAACACTGGGGAGAGGACAGCCCACTGCCTGCAAGCGCTTCCCCAAGCGTGAAAGAGACCATGTTCATAGCAGTTAATGAGAGTTAAAGACCTCTTCAATTTACAAATACGATTTGTATTTTAGATTTTCTTCATTAGCGCTTTGGCTCCTCAGGTGGATGCACACGGTAATGCACTTTGATACAGATGATCCTCCCATGGCTCCACCAACACATCCATAAAACTGCCTAGAAAACAGCAGCAGATTTTAACTGGAAACAGTGACTACTACAAGCAAATTGATGGCCCATGTTAAAATGTCTTCTAAATAACTTCTAAAATAACTACTTTATTGAGGATTAATTTCTAAGAGAGATATTAATAAATGCACCTATAAAAAAGATGGCGCAGCTTATTGCACGCTTGCTGACCCAACATTTTGATGTGCAAATGGCACAGTCTGGACTCCACTGAAATAGATGGAAACACTTCCACTGATTTTGTAAGGTTTAAGTTTGTTTTTTTTTTCTATAAAGGCCCTGTATAAATCTTTAGAAGGGCAGCTGGATGAGGAGGTAAGTAGACAGGACAGTAAATTGCTATAAGAATTTTAAAAGAAACAAAAGGCTGATTGATCACAAAAGAGAAGTGAAAATTGGGTCCAAAACATATTCTGAAAATCTCCAATCGGTTGCTGCTTTCCGGCTTGCCTACACTGCCAACCAATTTCTCGGCAAGGGAGTCAGGTGTGTTAGTTCAAGGAACAAGGAAGCAAAAGGATTCTTGAGCTTGTGTTGGGAACAGAGGTGAAATCATAGGGACGGGAAGGAGGAAAAGAGGAAAATGTTGCTCACGTGGAGTCAGAGGGTGTACAGGGACATGTGTTAGGACAAAAAGCCAACTTTGTTAGTTAGTTCAAGCACCCGCTGCCTTCCTTCTACACATGCACTGGTCTGAGTAGGGCCAGCAATCGGCTCTGCTTCCCTGCAGCGCCATGAGCGCAAAAGGCACATCGCGTACCAGCACAGCCTGAAGCTCAGGGATCTTCGAGGAAGCAAGAAAGTGGGTTTGAATCCTCTCAGGTGATAAAAGAACAAAACCTGGTATGAGTCAGTGCACTGAGCTCCTCCACCACATCCCCTGTGCTTCACCAGGAGGGACTGTCCCAAAACATAGTGAAAGGCAACGCATGAAATGCTTAAATCCAGCTGGGTTCCAAGCTCTGAGTCTTGGCCTGAGCCTGAGTAGTGCCCCAAACCACAGGAGCCTTCAAGGAGGTCAGAATTTAATCTAAGTTGAACATTTTCCACTTGGTTATTTATGCCCAGCTCCTTGCTCAGGCAGTTCACAGTTTGCCTCGTTGGCTCTCATCGAACCTTCTGAGGTGTTTCACAGTGGTGCCGGTGGGGAGAAGAGGCACCAGGGGCTGACCTCACAGTGCACTCTGTGATGCCCCCAAGGACTCATGTCACTCACGCCCACAGGTGACCACCAGGCTTCCACCACTATTTTTTCTGTTCAGGTTTTGGGTTGTAACAAGTAACACAACTTGCACCTCAATGGCACGACTGGTAAGAGGTTACAGTGATAATGGCTGAGGAAAGCTGTGCATATGCTGTAATATCTTACATGCTTGTAATTAGATTGATAGACTCGATTAGATGCAAGTATTCCTTTGGTTCTGTGTTTCCAGCAGGTTAAACAGAGGAGGCCACCTTTATCTTTCTAGGGGAAATGGTTAGCCGGCAGGTCAGCTGCTTCTTCTGGCTCTGGCAGTTAAAGTTTTGCAAAGACTCCTGAGCTTTGCTAACCCAGAGAGGGCCACACCGCGGTTCCAGGACAAACCTTCTGCTGGTTTCCCACAGAAGCAGAATCTGGGCTCCCTGTATCTGTTCACCACCACGTTTATGGATGAACAAGCGAGTCACAGTATGCAGTCACCTGAAATAAACGCAGTGCTCTTCACGTGATTACCTTGGGAGCTAAAGAAACAGTACTAAATGCCAGCGTGGTGAGCTTCTGGGTTTTGCTGGCTCCACATTCTGGGGACTCTGGAAAATCCCAGACCTGAACGCAGCCCTCTGGCAGCCGGCACTCGGCAGAGGTGAGCACAGCCCGCGGGGATTTTTATGGCTGCTTGGGAGCCTTTCTGGAAGGGAAAGTCTCTCTGCTCTGGAGATCGGATAGTCCAACCTGGCTCTGAACAGTCAGGTTTTGAGTATCTCCAAGGATGTAGACTGCACAACCTCTCTGGGCAACCTGCCATGCTGTTCAACCACCCTCACACTGAAGAAGTTTTTTCTTATGTAATTTCTTGTTTGTGCCCGTTGCTTCTACTTCTTTCACTGGGCACCTCTGAGAGGAGTATGGCCCCATCATATTTACCCTCCCTGGCCCCATCAGGAATTTGTACACATGGGTGAGAACCCCTCAAGCCTCCTCCAGACGGACCCGCCCCAGCTCTCCCAGCCTCTCCTCGCAGCGATGGCTCCCACTGGTGAAGGGCCCTGTGCTTCACCCTTCCTGCCACCGCCCTCCCTGCACCCACACCTCGTGCTGCCACAAAGACGCGAAACCACTTAGACAATTTTCTTGGACAATAAACGGAGGAATTCAGTCTATGCTATGAGAACATTGACTTCACAGAGGCACCCGGACTGCTGTCAGCAGAGCCACTCACTTCATGAAGAGTAAGTGAAAAGGGAAGTTCATGGCATCTGCTTTGCACGGACATTCTTGGGTGTTGATTTGTTTTCATGTGCAGGCAGAGAGTCTGGCTTTGTGTACAGTGAACAGAGGAGATGCATGAAAATATGCTGTAAAGCAGCAATTGCTCTGAAGATCAAATAGCCCATGATGTTTTAGAGAGTCGAGGTGAAATATTTCAGACAGATTTTATACCAGCTTTCAAAACAAAAGATAAACCCAAACTCCCTTGCCAGGCATTTAACCCCTGAGTTTATAACACGTCTTGCACAAACACCTGATAAGATCCTATCTCAAAACGTGTCTGAGATAACAGAAGTTAGACTTTGAGGCTAAGAATATTCAGGAAACAAGTTGGAAGGAAATGCAGATCCACAAGAATTTTTTTCAATTCCTGTCTGGATTGCCAATTACTTTCGTTGTACAGACAAACTGAGATAGCTGCTTGCTCCTGTGGTACAACGGTACTGCCGGGGTACTGCTCTTCATGAGCCTTGGAGGCTTTAGCCAGTAAGAGAGCTCCCTTTCACTGCGTCATAGCAAATCCCTTGGAGGAAACCTTTCAGAACACACTTGATATTTTAGCTTAGCTGCTGCATTGAACTAGTATCCAAATGGCAGCAATAACGGTGTTTTAATTTTAGTATTTTTTTTAATGCTTTTATCTCCACTCTCCTATTTTCTCTTATAAACAGGAAAAAAGGAGAAAAAATTCAGTTACAAGAGGGTACAGCCCTCTCCCACCTGTGCCAGCCCTGCTCACAAGGCATGGGCCCAAACCGGCTGCTTCGTGGCTTTGGAGAGCGCCGTTCTGCTGCTGCTGTCTGTAGTCTGGTATTTGATACTGAAAAGGGAGCCCCGAAACACCTTGTTTAAAATTGGGCTATGTTTCAAAAACTTGATAATTCCTGGAATTTCCACTGAAGTTTCAAGGAGCAGTGCTGGAAAAATGTTGTTACAGATGCATATTCCATTTCCTTTCCAGAGAAAATCAAGTGAGTGCTGGAACTAATGAAAAGAGGCATTTTTCTTGCAGCAAAAGCTTAGTCACTGTACCATTGGCTCAAGCTAACTTCACGCACATAAGATACAGACAACTACAGGAAATTTAATATTAAAGCAGACCATTTTCTCGCCAGTGTTTTGTGTAATTGGAGAGGAATGGGGAAGTTGTTACTAATGTCTTGGCCTCTACAATTTTTCATAGTAAAAGCTATTAATATATCAGTTTTATCTTATGTGCGTGTGTGTAATGATGAACCGATACCCAGTAACAGGTAAAACTGATGACAGGTAAAAGGAACTGCAGTAGAGGATGAGGGAGGAGTCACCAGAAGGGGAGTTTTTTCTCTTTGTTCCTTCTCAGCAACTTTAAAAGCCCAACATTTCCTGCACGCTTGGACTTTGCCCAGAACAAACTATTTCATTGCTGTCAGACTGAGCAGGTGTTTCACGGCGTGAAATCCTTCCACAACGTTGTACTGGTGTAACAGAAAATGAGGGTGGCTAGAAAGGTCTACGGAGTTTATGTGAAAGTCAGCAGGAGGATGGTGGGAAACAACAGCATTTTTTCCCCAATGCTTTCAAGATAAGGCTGGGCAGGGAGCTGGGCCGTCTTGTCTAGACTGGGTTTTTGCCAAGAAAGGTTGGACCAGATGATCCTTGAGGTGACCTTCAACCTGGTGTCTATGATCCTATTAAGCCCCAAGGCCTAATACATAGCCAAGGTGATGGGATTCCTACAGCCCTGCCGATAGCAGGGCCACACAGATGGACGAGTGAAGATGCCAGGGCTGGCCCCCACCCAGAGCCAGCCGATAACCCTGGAGGCTGCTGCTGCTTCTTCAATCTGGAGCTTGCAGATCGCTGGCAGCAGCAGGGCAGATTTTTCTCTCGCTGCTCTGCCAACACTTCCTCTCATCTCCAAAGGTCACCTACCCAAATGTCAGAAAGGATTCATCCCCAAGTCTCCTCAGCGCTCTCTGGCTGATGCCACCACTGGCAGATTCCAGCCCAATAGCTCGGTCGCTTCCCCAGCCCTGTGAACAGCTCTACCGGAAAAAACCAAATCATCTCCAAGCACTTTGCTGTAAGCGCTGTGCTGCAGTGACCACCCCTCTGGCAGGCTGCTTCTGTTTTTCCTAAAGAACTGAGAGCTTCACACTTTGCACGGAGGGAGACAAATACAGCGAGATGTTTCTCCTATGTGGATTAGACGGACGGCTCATCTCACTGAAGTGTTTTCCCTCACTCCGTTTAACACGTGTGACTACTGCACCGATTTGTAAACGCTCTTTGCCACCAACCAGATTGTGATACCCACTTTAGTCCCTCCTATAGCACTGCTAGAGGAAATAATCCCATAAAAATCACAGTTTGTCTTTGAGAAAACCAAGTGAATTAAATTAAGAAAGATGGGACTTCATGTCCCATGAAATACACTCTTGGGTGATACATCCAGTGATTTCAAGATCTGAAAAATCTTTTTAGTTTCAGAAAAAAAAAAAAATCTGAAAAATTGGGGTCTGCTTTCAGAGTTCATCCTAACTCATTATCTTATTTCTGGAGTCTAGTCTGACTGTCGGGTTTGTGACTTCCCCGTTACCCAGCGTGTCTAAACAAGGTTCCATTCCATTCTCCTCTGCTGACCTCCGGGGGAATGGGCCACCCTGCTCCCACCGTGCTCACGCCTTGGGCCAGCTGGGGCCAGCACTGCTGGCAAGAAACACAGCCGGCACCGATTTTGCAGCTACATAAAGCCAGTACAATTCTTTCCCTGTTCACCTAGTGTGAGTACGAGCTCGCACGCTCCAAAACCAAACAAAAAAAGCAAGTTAATCTGCATTTTGACAAGCCAGCCACTAAAGTCTAAATCATTCTCTCTAGAGGTAGAACAACAGCTTTGGTTTATCGCCTACACATTTTCAGTAAAACATTTAAGCAACATCTGCAAACACGAGCTCTGTCACGGTACCAGTAGAGTCAAAGCTGGCTGCGTAGTACAAGCCACTGCACTTTCGGGGCCGTACAGCACTTTTTTAATTATGTTGTGCAATACCTTGTTTAGGATGGGGTTTTTTTTGGAGCTGAGCCTCCCATGCTGGTGGGGTTCCTAAAGCATCTGTGATACTCCTCCAAGTGCATAACTGAGACTCCGAGCCAGCCTGGCCAGCAGCTGGTGCCTCTGACCCCTGCGATCTGCCCAGTGTGGGCTCCAGTGAGAAACTACCTGAAGCACCAACCCAAACCAGCATGGGGACGTGATCAGTAAAACACTGGCTCACCTCCGGATTAAAAATCACTCAGTTAAAAATCAGACAAGCAAAGCTTAAGCCAGAGGACTCCTAGTGCTTCATCAAAGGGTATTTCATGGAATTAGCTACGTATCGGTATGCTTTGTACTAAAACGCTTCTTAGACAGGGTGACCTAGAGGAACACACACAGAAATAAAAGCCGAGGAACACGGCATCACAGATAGCTGCTCAGCTCTTCCCTAATAACAAATCCATAGCTATTAGGGCCAGAACGGGCAATTACAATGATTTTGACAAACCTTTCATTAAGGAATTAGGCAACCCCAGAAGAGGCTGAGATCAGGCACACTTCAGAAAGGATTACAACAATTCACACACACACACCACACACAGAAAAAGCAGCAAGATCTGGCTGATAATCTGCAAAGCAAATACCTATCCTGCAGACACTTGTAGGTTCCTTTGTAACCTCTAACCTTGAAAAATAAACTGGTGCCTTCAAAGCAGACACTATGGGTTTCTTTACACCACTGTCTCAAATAATTTGTTTGCTGTACTAGTAAAACCAGCACACAAACTCACCAGTCTGGCTACTCTGTACCAAGTTCAGAATGTAACTGCAGAGTATTTCTTACTAAGCTCTGAAGTCAAGTCACGAATTGCATAATACATTTTTTCCCTCATTGAATTTCTTGATTAAAGCGACAATCATCCACAAATACAACTGCTTCATTTTAGCCTGGCTGTGCTGTCTGGACCAAACTTCAGAGAAATTACCAGGTTTGAGCGCTTGACGCTGTGGTACTCACCGCCATGCGACATCAGGATGCCGCTGTTGCCTTTGCCTGGTCCGTTGTAGATCACAGCCGCCGTTGCACCTCTTCTGGCTGCCACCGCAATTTTTTCAGCAAAAGCGCAATTGCCTCGTTCCATCAGTGCTATCCACGGCGGTTTTGTGACGGTGAACTGGGTATTCGCATCGCAGGCCTGAAGATTAGCACCTCTCGGGATGCCCACAAGCCCCCGAGCGCTATGCAGAGGAGAATGCAATCCATAGAGGCCACATTCGCACTGCTCAGACTCATTGCTAGTGCTGTTGGAATAGAATAAACTCACAGAGGCACTCAGAGTAAATGCCTCTGTAGTCTTGAATAAAATACTAACAACTACCAGGAGGTAGAAAACCCTGAACTTGTCCACTTGCTTCATTGCTTATTCATGTAAGCTCAAAAAGTAGATGTCTGCAGGTAGTTTTGGCTGGTCGTTGTCGTCGTTAGCCCACAGCCTGCTAAGGAGTTTGAAATTTCAGTTGCAACAGGAACTTGACACCGCCCGGGAAAGTCCTCGAGGTGTCAATGAGCTTATCTGGAGTGGGGGCTGGGACGGGACACAAGTGACACACCTGCCTGTTGTGAAATAGAGACGCAGACTGCAGGACCTGCCAGCAGCCTTTGGCCTCAACTTTCTGTTCCTCTTCACAAAGCTCCGTTCTCCCCCTCCTTGTCTCCTGTTACTGTGCGAACTGTAGCTTTGACGATGTGTCCTTAGAGACTGCTCAAGCTCCCTGCTCCTCTTCACAAAGCTCCGTTCTCCCTCTCCTTCTCTCCCGTTACTGCACAAATTGTAGCTTTGACGACGCGTTGCAAGAGATTGCTCAAGCTCCCTGCTCCTGTTTCAACCTGAACGTCAGTTCAGAGGACCAGGTTACCACTCACTCAGTGACGTCACCTCAGGGTTCTGACCTCACAATGCAATGAAGCACGTGACCTTGTTAAAAGGGTCAAAGGTGAAAGCAGGGAAATATGAAAAAAATTACCCACCTTACAGACTAAGAGAACCACGTAACTCCCCACATTGATCATGTTTATCATGAACTGACTTTAATACTGATTTGTACCAATGCAGGAGATGTAGAATCACCTAAACTGATCACAGCAGCCTCTTCCGGCCCATTTTCACACTCCAGCTCACCTCTGAGTTACACTGAGGTATTTGAATGACTGCCACACAACTCTCCGATTCTGGATGTAGGCTCTAGAGAGTCTTTCTCTGAATTCAGTCAGCATTGCATTCCATACAATTACTAGTATTAACTCTTGTTTTCTTACATTAGAACAGAAAAATGAAAACTTTAACATCAGAACTCTGTAGTCCATTGCAAAAATAAAGGACTAATTGTAACGTTATCAAGACCTTTCTCTGTGATGTTCTGCAAAAGTCACATGGCACACAGTGTTAAAAACCAAGAGAAGCTGCAGTTGGTGACACATTTCGATGGAAGCTTGACCTAGTGCTTCTGTAAGGATTCTTTAAAAGAGTAAACATGACTGTGAAGAAGATTCTCAGAAAACCAAAACAGCTTTCAGAAAAGAAATGGAAAGAAATAATCCAAGACGTTTACATATATTAATTCCTTTATTTATATTCTTCTACATCACATTAATTAAAAACCGATCTTACCTAAGATCTATGACTTAGCAAGTTCTATACACCCAAAAGTACCATTAGCTACATACAGTTTACCTTCCTCTGGGTTTTTTTTTAAATTAATGCTGGAAACATAAGAAACATGCAAATGTGAGGTTTTAGAGTACAGTTCTTTCGTTGGGGATGAATTCTACAGTTAGGGAATGTGATACTCTGACAGTATTTTACTTTCAGCAGTAGCAATACACAGCAGCAAGAAAGATGATTCCTACGACATTTTGCAGGAATAAAGATTCTGCATCTCGGTTTAACATGGCAAAATTTACATGTTTTGACAGACTCAGGATCAACAATACTTTTGTTTTATACTTGTGTCAATAAACACCAAGTGTAATAAAACAGCAAATAGTTTCTTTGCAGGGAGGACCTTCACCCCAGTGCTACAGTGCTGGTTTGGCAGGGAGGAGGGAGACAGCCAGAGTGGTGGAACCATATATTAACACTGCAACTCCTCAAACACTGAAGTCAGCATATCAAGTTCAGTGTAACTTACGGGGATGCGGTAAATGCCTCTACAGATGACCCAGAGCGTGAAAATTCCAAGTCCACTACAGACATTGGATATTCTCTACCTACACACAGACAGCCTGTGCTTCTACCACTGGTACTTCATTTATTCCGCAAGAATAAATGTCTCTCCTTCCCAGCTTTTGCCATGAAAAATTTCAAACAACACTTCTGAAAAATAAAATTATATACTTAGAAGTCTCAATCATGTATTATACATATTTCACACTGTTCTGATATTTCTTTTAGAGTTAGGAAATCCTAACAGGGAGGATGAAATGATTAATGCTACATGTTTTAAGTGTAGTAAGTAGTGCAATGCGGCAAACAGCCTTTGCTGCGTTTCTATTTCATGGGACGGATGGAGTGACTAGAACAACTGAATAGAGTGGCTCTGCGACAGCATTAGCCACATCAGTCCTTTTGTACAAAGGTATTTACTTTAAAAATTGTTTCTAGAAATAAGAATTTCATTAAAATTAGACTTCGACCTGAAGTATATCTAAATAACAAAACACTGGCTGACACAGTCAGCATGGCTCAGATTGGTACATGAAGTGCTGGTGCTAACCCCTCTCACTCTAGAGCAATGGCCTCTAATCTTCACATACCCATGAGCAACAAAATCACACAAATATCACATTGCAGCCAACACCATGCACTTCCTGGGTTGGTAGGTTTTCATTTTGCCCTCTGTGGCAAGGTGAGAAGGTACTCTGAAAGGCCTGGGTTGACAAGCATTGCTCTAGAACTAATACTACATGATCATATAAAATATAAACATACAATACATAGTCACATTTAATTCACTTTTAGTCTCTGTGCAATTTAAGTTAAACTTTTCTCATTAATACATTTGTAAACTGTAAACCACACTAGAGAGACAGGATAATTTAATCAAATTCTTTAGAATGTTAAAGCTTTTAATTTTTATCTGAAGTTGCCTATGAACTTGTACTGTAATAAAGACAGTTACGTTTCTCCTTCAATGACCATTAACTGACTCAGGGTACAGACTTGAGACAAAGTCCACTGTCCCCGGGGCAGATGAGACAGCTACTAGTTGAAAGAGAAACTCCACAATTACCAACAGGCTGCTAAAACTTGCCTAGAAGTTTTCCACAAAAGAATAAATCTGTTCCTATAAATTAACTCTGTGGGTCTGGTCAATAATGGTGCAATTTCATTGTCAAGCTTCCATAACGCAATCATTTCTTCTCAAAGAACTGAGCTGAGCCCAGTATTTCACATGGACACGTTGTCAAATAGCAATGCGTTTTGGCTTCTGCTTGAGAATAATTTCCTAAGGATCTAGTTGTATAAATGATTTGAGGCTGTCTGATATGGGAGGAAAAAGTGGGACTTGGTTCTGAACTCAGCAGGAGCCAGCTGCTACTTAGTACACAGGCAAAAAGCTGTCCGAATTTTATAGTCTCTTGCTCTTGTGGAAGCAGCAGCTTTCACAGCTGCTGAACCCCTTCATGTACTCAGAATATAGCTATTACTAAAAAGAAAGCGATAGTCGTGGTCACGGAAAAACCCCTAATGGTGTCTCAAGCTGTATATCCTGCCATGCTAAGCACTCCTTAAAGACAATTTTCTCTTGCAAAGCTAGAAGCCAGTTCCATTAACAAAGTTTCTCTTTTAAGATATTTCATTAATTTTGTTATTAATAAATAAAATATGTTTAAAAACTTCAGGTGCTACACACTATCCAACGCTGTATATACAAAAGCAGACATATAAAAACACAGCTCAGGTAAAAACAACTAAAGTTGGCTTCTTAAATCACTGATTCCAGTCACCGGTACTAAAGGCACCGGGGTGTTTAATCCCTTTCACAAACTCAGTAAGCTTCAAGCAGTTCCGGCTGCCCCTAGTACCTTCCGCTAAAAGATCGCTACAGAGCAAACCAGCTCTAACCCTCAAAATTATTCTAATTTCCTGCCTGAATTTATATCACAACCAGTTAATTCTTTGGCAAACATTGTCCCCAGTATTGGGAGAGCCTGCTTCTCCTCTCAGTTCTCACCCTGATGTACTCATTCCCTGGGCGTGTGCAGAGACAGAGAGAGAGATGACAATCATACCTACACTCCTTGGTATCCTATCAAAAGCTAAGCTCACTGTATTGCCTATTCATCTTTCTATTCATCCAAGACATTGTGTGATCTCCTTCAAGACTGTTGAAAAATAAAGGCAACAATCGCCCTTCTCAGTTACACTGATGACCATTACAATTGCTCTAAGAATGACAATTTTATGTTTGTGTCTGCTAGTTCTAGAAAAGTGCAATGTGTAGAGGGTGTATTCAAGTTACAGTGATTTTATTTCCCTCCTTTTGAACAATTTAAATAATAAGTTATTAAATTACACTGGATCCAGCACAGCAGGTTCCATTGTCTTGTAGATTTTGCTCAGAAAGACTTCCACCTTATCATCACCCAAGTGACAGATGTCCAAGATACAGACAACATGTTTGCCGTCCAGATCCGTCGCTGCTTTTACAATTTCATCTGGAAATTAAGAAGAGGTGTTTTAAAATACACACAGTAAAAAGCTATACTGAACTGACGCTGGTTTCCATGCAGTAATGCACATATGTTCAACCCTCCTGCAGTGAAAAACCTCACTCTAACTATTAAATGTTGGCCTACTGGGAGGCTTTGGTGGTGCTGTGGGGTAGAATTTCATTAGTCAATTCCATCACTAGAAATGACAGCATCAGAATTTAGATATGGAAATGCTAAAATACGCATTACTTACTCACCAGAGATTCTCAGATTTCATAGTATTATTCAAGGAAAAGTAAAGATGTATTTAAATAAAAGCAGGTTTGTCTATATAACCATGCAGGAAAACACGATACTTCTACACCACTTTGCAGTGTGATACACATTACTAGAGTTCACCATAGTTGTAAGGTGCTTGTAATTAGAAGCATAGTCTGAAGGAAAATAGCTGGCAAATACTTCAGTTTATAGGCCCTGTAGGTTGTGTTAAAGCAGCTGTTTGAAGTGACACCAGTGAAACAGGTTGACCGACTGACAGGTATTCCACTCTGTTTCACAGCACATCAAGCCCAATATTCGCAGGCTCAGCCACTCTGACTTTTATGTCAGTATCATTTTGTATCAATGAAAAACTGCAAGTACTCTCTAGGTCACTTAGGAGTTTGTGGTTTGGATATTAAATATTATCCTCAGAGTATGAGAACAGCTCCAGGAAAAACTGCCTTGAAAGTTCAGTATTACATCTACTTCCTAAAGGTGGTACCATAGAGTTCATGTGTCTTTCACTGAAGAGGTGAACAGTGTCTGAGCTACATCAGAGATTTCTACAGCGGATTCACTCTTGCACTGGGAGATAAAAGTACGAAACAGTAACTGAGTAATGTCAGTGAAAGCCAGGCTCACTTGAAAGAGGAAACAGGTCACACCGCCTTCCATTGCTGGTGGCCTTCTGCTGACGTGCAGAGATGCAACTCATACAAGACAATAACGTGTCATTTTGAATGTCTTCTAGTTGAACGAAGTGTGGACCTTCAGGACAAAACAGTGGAAGAAATGCAACATCTATTGCTACGTCGTGGTTAATACCTGTTGAAAAAAAAATTTATGTTAGCAGAAAACTTCTTCTTCAGACCAGTAGCAACTTCATGTACCTTTACTTATTTTTTTTTTAAAAAAACCGAACTATTGTGGGTTGAACACTGATTTTTATTTACTTGATCTTTGTCCATTAATTAATAACTGATGTCTAAAAATGCATTTCAATATATGTATGTACATATAATATAAGCCTATTCAAATTGACATGCTGTTACAACATACTATGGTTGAAGGCTAACAATGCTGTTAGCTCAGAAAATATTAAACCAACATTGGAAGTTATTTCACACTCCTTCTGAACTTTATTGCTTCTACAAGGGCAGAGAAATTAATTTTATGACCAGCGTATCTATGCAGCATGTGGTGCAGTACTCATGCTACTTCCGTCATGAATATTATTTTATAAGTCCTGGGTTTCTAATGACTGTAAATATTCAAACACGTTCTCTGCAAATCTCCCTTATCAAATAATGGAAACTTTTTAAGTTATGGGAACTTAACATGAGCATTGTTAAGCCAGGCAATTTCCTTCTCCTTTTCATGGGAAAAGAAAACCAAACAGATTAATATCCACAGAAATACTGACATGTGTTAACAACTCGCGTATTTATACTTTAACAAATAAAGATCAATTGACTGATGCTTTGTGCTAACCGGCAGCAGCAGAGAGCAGTTGGTGAGCACGGCTCAAACAGAGCCCTCCATTCTCCAGCATGGAACAAAGGCGCTCTAGCAGCAACAGTACTCAAAAAACAACTCAGTGAGAAGCAGCAGCATTTAAATTGTCCTTTTCCTTTGAGGAACACTACCTTGTTTCTGATGAATACCTTTCTGGCAGGGAAGTCAGCTGACAATCAAGTGCAGTTGAGTAATTTACCTGATTATGCCAGCCTGGTTGAACCAGTGAACAGGACATACCTCTAACTGCGGTAATCAATAGCTTAAGGACTACACATGTTCTTACGCGGTACACAAATCTATACACAAAATTGCATTCATATGAAAAGTTATTCTAGAAACAAGATATGCAGTCATTTCATTTAAAGGTACTTTTAATGAGAATTACAGCTTTCTGTAATTATCCTAAATCATGACTAACCAAAATCTAAATTGTCAAAAATTTTTTTAAACTTGCAGAAATACTCAGAATCAACTGATTACTTTAGACAAGTCCATTGCGTTTCTAACGAACCTCCAAGCCATTCTCAACACAGTGAAGAGCTAAGATCCTAGACTGCTCTTGCTTAACCATTTTTAGAAGCCGAGCTACCAAATACTCACCCAGAACTGTCACTTCATAATACCCAAGGCCAGTAGCACTTTTAAACTCACTGATATTTTTATCTGTTCTGGTTTCTTCCGGCTGGTGCACTGCTGCATGAAGGTTGTACTGCTGCATAAGTAAGTCTTTGTGCACATAATCAAATTTACGTGGGATGCTTTCTGGGAAAATTGTGCTGTGATGCAAATATTTCATTAATTTGTCTTTCACTTGTGCCCACAGGTCACTCTGCCACGAATTGTGAGTTCTTTCAGTCTCTTCAGATTCAGCTGTATCACTCATTTCTTCTCGGTCTGGTATAAACACAGAAAATATGTAGTTGCTTATACACTCATAGAGTTGTATCACCTCTCTGCTAGATGAGAATTATTTTCATTAGGACACTTCAATTATGAAGACATGGCAGAATGTTCATAACATGCAACTCAATTAATTAAGTTAGGGTTGGAACGTGAGTAAACTGGTAATCTTAGAGGGTAGATGTGCAATAAAAAGACTTATTTCACCACATGAAGAGCATCATTGCCGTTTGTTTTTGGAGGGCATGTGACTTGTTCAATGAACAGCCAGAAACCTCAAAAACAAGTTTAAAATGGGTACAAGTGAAGGTAAACTTTTCCGTCCCTTGCACAATAACTATATGCTTACACTGAGGACTAGCTACGTTCAAAATCGCTTACTGCACAGTCAGTGATAGCTCCGTTCTTTCCTATTACCTGTCACTGGAGGATTGTTAATGGTAAAAGCTTATATAGCCACTTCCAATTGTGAGCTTCTCAGAAAGCTCATTTCAAAGTATTCCCAGTACAGCCCTGTAGCTCCTCCCTCTCCTGTCAAACAACTTCTCATCAAGTAGCTTTCTGAACTGCGTGTTTTATCCACCCCAACATTTCTCTATGAACATATGCTTTTTTTACTTCTTCTTAGTGTCATAATTGCTACGATGGAGTATCAGGATGTTCAAAAATGCAGAAAGCAGGATGTACACAGGCAAACTTGTGGTGTTCTATGTGTAAAAACATTCAACAAGGGAAAGAAGAGTCCTGCTGCATTGAATCGAACAACAAAGGACAGTGAATTTAAAGAAAATTGACACTAATATGGAAATTCAAAGCGTGCTCTGGATTGCATAAAGCAGGATTCTTCTCACAGAACTGGAATTCATCATACAAGGTAAAGGGGTGCCTGAAAGCTGCTACACAACAAAATGTTTTTTCTCACCATTTTCCTTTGAGAGTTACAGTATTCTCTACAAGCATGAAGACTTAATAGTACACATTAGGCAAATAAAGTACAAAAAAATTTCTGAATGTAAGCAGTGGGATTAAAAAAAACCCTTTCTCTTTCTAAAACTTCAATCATGACTTTACTTTTCTCCTCCCATATATCATTGGTGCTGTAATTTGTATGTCCTACTTGTACACTCATTATTAACTGAGCATAAACAGATGGGTAACTAGGGCAGCACAGTAGAAACAGCCACCACTGGTTATTTAAACAATAAGATCCTGAAACCTTTAACAATCTGACCGCACTTAAAGCAAATGTTTGAACTCCTCTAGCTACAGAGAGCCTCAGGGCAGCAAGGTCTGCTGTCTTCAAACCAATCAAAAATATAAAAATGGCTAAGGTGAACATTTCAACACATGACATCCCACAAAAAGCAACTGAGATTAAACCTATTTTGAGTCCAGTTAGCAGAAGGATTTTTTTGAAATCTACTGTGTAATAACTGTACAGAGCAGATGCTTCTTTCTTGAAAAAAATTAGAAGTTAATTTAATCATCAGCCTACACTGTTACTATAAAGTTTCTTCCTTGCAAACGCTTTTGTTAGTAAATGTGAGTCAGTGCATTCCTGCTTTACAGTTACATTTCGTGTTATCCTACAGCACTGACTGCAACCATTTACTCCTCCTTTAAACCTCTTGCAAAAAATAGTACCGGGAGCAAATGAAATTCCACCCCCCACCCCGATATTTTGGTTTGGAGATATCTATCTGCTCTTCCTGTATATGTACCCAATGACTATTCAAAAAGTGTTATTTTGATGCAGGCTGCTATGATATGAAGCTGTTAAGAGGCAGCAGTGCCAGAACTGCTAATACATTGTTATAAAAGGGGGGCTGTGGGTGGATTTCATGTTCTCATAGTTTCTAAAGGCAGCTAAGGGCAGTTTCCCTTGCTGGTATTTAAAAAAAAAAAACAAAAAACCACAAAACTCAAACAGCTCTACCTGAGACCATAGTAACAACACAATGAAGCTTAGAGCAATGTTTTTCCATGTTATATGATACCTACAACCTAAATATCAGTAAAGGGAAAAATAAGCATCTGATATGTAAGTGATACACAATCTCAGAATACTGCAAAAAAAGGTATCTTCAAAATCTGAAGGAACACTGCATAGGAGAATGTTCACTTGGACACACACACACAATTAGTTGGCTTCTTTAGCAAAATATAAACATTTAGATAAAACTAGCATCAGCTAAACAATTAGTATGTTATAAAAGACTAATAATAATGCCAGTAGGACTGATGTTATGTGAGAAAAATATGTGTATATGTTCAGTAGCTACATTTACTAACACATTCATATAATTATTGCAAACTTACATTACACGACAGACTGATTAATTTATTTTGGACTACACTCACACTATCAGCCAGCTGAAGTCAAATAGAGTTTCACATGCAGTGAGGAAATATCAGTGTAAATTATATTTTAATTTAAGAATAAAAGTAACTAAATAGATTTTTATTTTACATATAAATATCTAAATACATTTATCGAAATACAAGTATCTAACAAGTTTTCTTTACTACAGTTAAAACTAAGGCATGTATTTCACTGTACATCTTCTCATACTTCCTTTTTTTTCTAAACCAACTCATTGAAACCACATACATGCATCTGAACACGACATCCGAACAATTCTAGGCAGAGTAACAGTACAGCACAATAAACACTGCAGCTACCAGAAATTCCTGTAAAAATCATTTCAGGTGAGAACACTCAATCTGATTTCTTGTCTTTAAAAGCAACAAGAAATTTCACCAAAGACTATCAACCAACAAGGTAATTAAATACCAAACTTGCTTACAGGTATGTTCTCTTACTTTGAAGAACAGATCTCGACACAGTACCTGAGGCTGCTCTTCCTCTGGAATAAAACTTCACTTTAAAGAGTTACCTGTACAAATTTTTCTCCAATGTGAAAGTTTCCTCATCATTTCAGCCTCTTAATATATTAAACATTTGGAAAATTCATTGTAATTTCTATTGCTTTAAAGCAGCACAATGGAGTGATCATCATCAAAAGGCTACAAAGACAACTTATCACAGACTTTACTAAATTAAGATGAACTGCCGCATTGCAAGAATAAAAGGATGGACAATGTAATATATAATTTAGCAAGACAGAAGTAAATTTGCAGATGTTAATGCTGGGACAGATGTGAGTAGTAAACAAACTTTTAGATAAAATTACATGACTCAGAGTATATTCAGTCAGCTTTGAAAAGAGGAAAACATGTCAAAATATTTGCATGAAATAAAAAAACCAGACCAAGCTGCATATATTGACAACTGACAAATGAGACTTCATTCTTCATTCGAAAATAGATTATCAAGAAACTAACTGCATGGAACACGAGTTTATTTTTCAATTGCAGAGGAAAAAAGAAAAAAAATAATAATATTAACTTAGTGCAATCCTTAAACCAAACATCCTTCTTATTACTAGCTTGTAGGTTGCATCCATTTCCTCCCCACATCTTGTATTTGTCTTTTTAACTAGGTCCTCACATAGCTTTGGAGTTGCCTTCCCGGAGAGGGACAATTTTATCACATGCAGATCACTATAGCAAGAAAACTGCCAACAGAAAATGTAGGTCTTCCATTGCCATGTGCTTCTGAGGTACAAAACTGACTTAAAACTTGTATAAAGCAACACAGAGAATTTATTCCCCAATCTGGGGAACAGCTCACCACTGTCTTTCCAGCCACCCTTTAGGACACATCAGGGACATGACCAAGCAGAATGATATTAACAATACATTGCTACAGCGGCTGCCTAGAGGCTGATGCAGCCAGACGTACAGAAGAGCTGTCCTGACAAACAAGGGCTATAAGGATGTCTCTGTTGCCTGTTTTAGACCTGAAGAGAAGAAGTAGCTTAAAACTCCTAAGGTTAACGTAACAACTATTTGCAACATACCTGTGCGGGACTGTAAACTGTCTGATACAGCCTGTCCATTTTTATCTTGCGCAAAATCTTCACATTCATCCACACTGTAAAAAGAAAGTTATAGTATATATATATTTAAAACCTATTTAATCTCAAATACTACACAGCAAAAGTTCAAACCTTGACAGAATTCCAGTGACAAATGACACAAGCTCAAATGAGCAAGCACTAGTACCTGGTCTCCCATCGTGAGACTTGTAATACAGCAGCTTGACATAATGAGACCTACTACGTCAGTAAATCAGCTCTAAAGAGCTGATGACAAGAACTGCTGTATTTCTTTATGAAGTAGATACACAAGTATTTTACATTCAAAAAGCAGTGTTTGTTGCCCTCTACTGGGCACTTACTGGAAATAGCATCTGTGACACTAAAAGCTCCACATGACAGATGGCCAAGAAGTTTACGGCTTGACTCTAAAACACAGCCGCAAAGCATGCTGCTGCACTTCCATATCGGCACCAAAACCAAACCATGAATGGAGCCGTGTCATCACTCCAGGATCCAAAATTATAAAGAAATTCCAATATATATTTTCCCTTGGACATACTACTCTGCTGTAACAATCAGCTCCATCCAGCAAACTAGATTTTTGTTATACTTCCATTTTTAACCATGACATTTTGAAGTAAATCGGTAAGCAACTATTCTCTAATGACGTAGGATATTATGCAGGAGAAAAATGTAACAGATACTCTAGAGCCACAACATGGTAAAAGAAGCTCTTAAGTCCATTTATTTCTTTCTTTGCTTCACTCCCCTTATTATAAACTCACCACTATGTCTGAATAAACTTAGGAAAAACACTATCTTGATTATCTTGCATCACAAACAACTGAGTCATAGGCAAGACTTTGTTAGGTACCATTAAAATTCTACCAAAGTAGTTACTAATAAAATACTGTAACAGCAAATACACAGGGACAATATGCAGACAGTGAAAAAGGCACCAAAGATGAACATGCTGTTTAGTGTGACATTCGCTATTTCAGTTGTAAGGATTTATAGGGCTGTTTTTTCAAATTTTTCCCATTTCGTACTAGGATATGTCTTGAAAATGTCATGTCAATGTTTCCTAACAAATGGAAAATATCTAAAAATCTAGTGAAAAGATAGAAGTAAATACATCGTGGGTTTTGAGTATGAAAGTATGTTTTACGCAATGCACCATCACCGTGGTGTGGGCCAAGTACTGGAGTGACCTTCTTGCAATCTCCAGCTCTAGGCACAAAAGAATCCTCACTTTCACAGCACGAACTGTGCAACAGAGGTATCAGCCACCTAATTTTGTAAACAAAAAAAGCTGCCACGTAGAGAACTTTGAAACAGCAGACTCTACTTGCTTCCCACCACACACCCAAGCCTCTGAGCAGAGTTGTGTTGAAAATGTTGGTAAATGAAAATTGGTAGGTGTTTCCATGTGACTTTGTAGTCCAAAGTATTCTTCAAATTTTAAGGTTCAGGGCAACCTCAGGAAGATACATCTAGGCTGCCAGATCTAAGTTCATGCAGTGGTATTTTTATGTTTTCTGATGAAGTTTCTCTCTCTCTAAAATGATAATTCTCTGCGCTTCCTATGGTATTATTTCTAGGTAAAAGAATGTTTCCATGAAAACAGTGTCTTATGAAGAATTGATTTCTTTTACAAGAACCATCATGGAAAGTAATTACTGTGTATGCAAAACAAGAAACTCAAGTTTTACATACCAGCTATATTAATTTATTTTCAAGCCATTAGAAGACATTGTCAAAAGTATTTACAAAATTAACACCCACAAAACTAATTGTCACTTTTCAGACTCAGACTTCTCAACAAGAGACGTGAAAACCCAGCACAACGTTAGGAAAGGCTTGCTCAGAAATCAGCGTGTCACGTTAGATACATGCCAGCTTCCCTCTTCATTAAAGCAGAGGATTAAACCAAGTCATCCACCTGACATCCTGATATCATGGAAATGGTTTCTTTTTTTAAAAAATTGTCTAGTTTTGGAGGTGAATAGGCTCTGATTTAGAGTTAGTAGAGCCTCTGAAAAAGATGAAAATAACTTGTCACAATTTTTCCCTGCTTCTTTCACAGATCTGCAGCCGGGATGATCTCTCCTACCTGCCTGACATGTTATTCCCAGGACCTCTTTGTCCTGCCTGTGTGTACAACATAACTTGAGCTGGGTTCGTGAGGGAAACCTCCTTGTTTGTAAACACGGTTTACAAGCTTCTTTGCCAGCCACTATATCTGCAAGCCACCTGATATAACCCAAATTCTTCTGTTTACTGCAATTCTGCAGTACGTTGTGGCTATTGTACACCTAAACACCCACATTTTTAAAATGAGAACTTGTGCCACGCCAAATCTGCTCCTCCCAGTCTGCATTCTGCAGACTCCCCTTTTCAAAGTTGCCCACCTGCAAAAAAGCCTTTATTCAGTATTTCCACATGCACTAGTATTCACTCACCTTCTTAGTCATAAGTATTGTCAACAAAAACGACATCAATCAAAACAGGTGGCAGATGAATACTTTTAGAAAATATTGGGAAAATAAATGTTATCTTGTGCTTCACACCGATTTTGTAAGCACTTGGACTAAAGATGATAAATAAAATGAAGAAAATAGTTACAACGTGCAGCTATGCCCAAACGATGCAAGGAATTAAAGTGCCTCAAAACAACAATTCACCCCACTCACTGACACAACTGGTAAAAACCTTATTTTAGAGACTGGTTTGAAATCAACCCAACTGTCATGGGACCATTATGGTACACGCACCTACCACAGCAAGTAACAGAGAAACCACACAGCCTTCTACATGAATTTGACAAGTCTGCACAACTTGACTGTTGATATTTACCAATTTCTCCCTGAAAAATTCTGATTATTGTGAAAAAGGGGCATGAAGGAAATGTCGAATTCTGGGAAACTTCCCATCGCGCAAAACTCAAGCTCAATTTACCAACATTATAGAATCCCCATCCCTTAGCTCTCATCACAGGGGAGGGAAAAAAGAGAAAAGGGTCTAAGTTACACAAACATTTAGAAGTGAAACTGCAAGGATAGAAGCAACAAGTTACTTTCAAGCAGTGTAGAGTGTGAGCATGTAGTGCACCAGCAACTCCATGGCAAACTTACGAAGTTTAACTTGCTAAGAAAACTGCTGTGGTTTTTTTCACTTCCATATAAAAATAAGCCTTTCTGAAATTCCTGATCTTTCCCCATTCACAATAAGCTATAAATTAAACTACTTTGGGGTATATTAAATGCTTAGAAGTATATTTATATGGAATGTCTACTAGAAAGGATATAAGTATCAAAAATAATATTAAATAAACCAGGTTCGTTTTACCTTGTTCTTTCTGAAACCCTTAATAATCAGATAACCATTACCTCAGAAATGTAGGAACTGAGGCTGTCAATAAAGAGCCTTAAAATAAGATTTTACTGTTTAAAAACAAAAAAAGCTTAAAAAATGCAACCACATGCTGAAAAACTGTACAAAATACTTGACACAAAATAATCTAAGATAGACTATGTACTGCAAAATAGATCTCTACTGCTTTTATTTCATCAGCATATTGAAATATTTTGGTGACAGCTGACATTCTGCTACTTCAAAGCAAGAGAACAGAAAACAACGCGATTTTAAGGTATGTCAGGCTCACTTCCTGTTTTTCTTTTGCAATTTGGAGAATTCAGCACTTTATAGTTAATTACAGAAATACACAAGTTACCTTTTAATTATATAGAGTGAAACAGCTTTCCATAATCCAACACAGACTTTATCCTCCTTTAGTTGGGGTTCTAGCACTAATGGCATAGAGTGGGCTCACAGGTAGCGAGGAGAGTAGCACATTGAGAAAAGCAGAGAACAAAGCAAACATGCCTTAACTTTTTGCTTCACTTTTAAGAAATGGGGAGAAAACATTCCTCCCACCCACCAACCCCAAGAAAAAAGGGAACATTTTTCAAAAAGCGACAGGGAACAGAATTCCTCACATTCCAAAAAACCTCCTAATTTTCCTATGGATTTGTGCCGCAAGCCCCTCCAAAGTCCTGCACCATTGGCAGAGATGTGGCATTAAAGCCAGGAGTCACATTGTTAATAAACGGATTGTACAGCCAGGCAACCATTTCCCCTAGAAAATGCAGTATCTACCAAGAGGACCCGAAGAAACAACAACACGTGGGCTCAAAAGAGCCTCGTTTATCCCCCAGAAAAACTTTTGCAAATCAGTTTCCAAGGAATGTTTTCCAAGAAAAAAGGGAATGGCAGAATGGTCAACAACTTATGATCAACTTCATCATTACTAGTATTGCTATATCCCTAGCACCATGGTCTTTGTCTTAGGGAGGAGGGAAGAGGTGCTAAAAGTAAATGAAGACAGCAACAGAGGGGTATATGTACTTATGACACAAGCCCAAATCACCCAAACATCCAAAGTTACTGACAGCAAAGAGTTCAAACATTGAAGTTACCTGAGCTGTGTTTGGAACAACAAGAATTTATGGACCTTAAACAAATTGCAGGAAGGAAAGTAGCTTTTTACCCCAGTTTAGCAAATAACAAACTCATTCAGTTTTCTTAGTAATTTCCCATTTGTAGCTATTTCATTAGGTTCTGGACTTGTCAGGACTCTGGATTTGAAATTCCTATCTTGGTTGTTTAAAAAAAAAAAAAAATCCTTCTCCGTATCCAAACCAAATTCAATAAAGACTTTGAGTGGTGGGTAGCAGAAAGAACCAACTGGCTTCTCAGGGACAAATATACTTACACCTCTGTAGCATCAAGGATGGTGTATGGCTCAACCATATTTAATATGTTTAATAACACATTCAAAATTATGTTTCAGAATAAAATAATCCAATATATTTGAACTAGAATCGGTGCAGAGGAATTGAATAGGAAATATTAAACTCTACCCTGATGTGTTCTTTCATTTCACTTCCATACAGATTCTTGACAAGTAAAAGTTTCACTTCAAATATCTTTGTTTCATCATTGCAATTATTTGACATAATTAACTGCACAAGACTTACCCAAGTTTTCTTCTTCTAGACCGTGTGAAATAGGGGTAAGGTGATACAGGAATAACAGATGCGCTTCCCCTTAAAGTAGGAAATTCACCATTATTTTACAGTATTTAATGAAATGGAGAACATGCACGTAATTTTTTCAGGCAGAACTAACCTAAGACACTCAAATGTTGGAATTTTTCTTACAGAACTGAAATCCACTAACAAGTTTTCTGTAACACTGCCAATACAGAACTTCTATTCACCAGGGCTTTCTCAGTCTCAAGTTTTCATTCCATCCTAATTATATTTCATCTCATATTTCCTTAAAATATTCTGAATATCCATCCTCTTCCCACATTATGACTTCTGGGTGTGAAAAGTTGAGAAGAAAAATATACCCCTTATAGCATGAGAAATCCACTACAAAAAAAAAGATGTGACTGGCTGGAGATTTGCAACACTAAGTCTGTCAATGCGTACACCAGAATTTCAATACTAAGTACGGGTACAGCAGATTTTGCACAAACCTTGTAACAAAGGGCAATCTTACACAAGTAGACATTTTATTCTTGAATCTAATACGGTTGAATCAGACAAACTACTTCGTTTATTCCATTTTCTTACATCGGACTGATATCCTTTGTGTCTGACTAGATGCAATACAACTTCATGAAATCCCATCACAAGCAGAGCCATAGTACTAGAAGTTATTTTGAGCCTTTAGGTTAGCACATGACCACTATGTACTTGCCTTTCTGACAGCAAGTTACAGCTATGTGCAGTACATTCCATTAACCAGAAAGAAAAAAATAAGGTATGTTCGAAATTAAGGAACAGGTATATCAGATCCTGATTCTGCATGTTCAGTGAAGAAATCTTACTTCCTCACCCCGCTGCAACTGTTGCTTGTTCCATGGCTATGTCACAAAACTACATATGGTTCAAGTATTAACTACTTTTATGTCAAATCTGTGAGATTAACAACATAGTAGCACAAATATTCATCAGAAGTGAGCACTGCAAACCTGCTTTAATCAATCCTTCATTGGCCTGAGCAGTGTAACTGTCATCACGTGATGCCAGGAAAAGTACCTCACTACCTTGTAAAGATTAAACTTAAATGAAGCTTTTAAAGCTTTCTGTGGCCTGGGCTCTGAACTGATTTCTATAAACACTTTTTAGAAGATCCACTACATATTTATGAAGTGAGCTTACTGTTCTGCATCTGGATTTGATCTGCATGGACTCCTTCTCTCGGCTGGGCTCTTTTTTGATGGTGGAGCTTGGCACTCATGTTGTCCTCTAGGAGTGCCACGTTGCCCCAGAAAAGACTTAACTTCTTTACTTTGAAGGTTGGTGGTTTTTCCCTTGTGAACGCAGTCTTCTTTGGACATAGCAGAACTTTCAAGAGACTGAGAAGTACCTTGCTGCAACAACAGTTAATCATTGAAAGTTTCAAAGCACTTAAAAACTATTGCTTCCAACTCAAAAAACTGCAAGTTTTAAAGTAACTTTCAAAGGAACGGGAAAATTTACCTACCTTCTGAAAGTCACATTTTGTCTAGCACAAAATACCTTCTAATCATATTAACAAGATAAATTCTGTCTGGAGAGTGGCAGTGAGCATGTTGCAGTAGTTGCCTCACCCGTGCTCTGATTTACATTAGGTTATCCAGTGGGTCAGACTGGTAACTTCTAAACAGGTCCATAGTTTTACGGAACTGCCCTGACACTTTCAGAAAAAAAATCATTGCATTTTAAAAAATTTTAAATTTTAAAAAAAAAATCATTGCATTTTAAAAAGTTCTAAATTATGACTTTCAAAAATTTTGCTCTCAAAATAGCAAATGAAGTTAATCTAGAGACAATGTAACTATGTTCTAAGCTCAAATGCAAAATTCTGCCTTCTTATTACGATCAGAGTTAAGTGCTAGAGCATTAACTCTCAAACACGGTACCTGAACAAGTTCCACTCCTGAGCCTTCTTCAGCAGCACTGATACAGCCGATGTATCTTATGGCACTAACTATTCCCTGAACAGCAATGCGCTTGTGTTCTCTGTAGTGCAGGTCTTCAATCTCTTTCCCCATTTCACCTATGGCTTTCAAGACTGATTCAACTGCAAAAAAGCAATTTGCATAAACAAGTTTTAAAGAAATACAGTATTAAAATGTCTGAATGCAAAACTCAAAAGAAAATTTGTTACAAAATATGAAATTGATTTAAAATTATATTTTGAAGAATTGTAAAGCTTTTCGTTATTCACATTACATGGAAAAAAATTTAAACAACAAACTTTAACTCACAGGCATCTTTTAGAATGCATTATCAGATATGACAATTTCTGTTTCAGGTGACATTTGGAATTCACTGTATTCTTCAGTATAACTCTCTTTAATTCTGATTTAGCAGAATATTCAGAGTAAAACTTCTGGCTAGATCTGTATCTCATGTAAGCTGCTACAGTTCTGCAGCTAATGGTGCCATGATACTTTCTGTAAGATGAGAATTTAGCCCGTGATACATTTAGTCATGAAGGAGTTTTGTTTAAATGACATTACAAATTTGTGTAATCACTAATAGTTACTGTGTTGCTTTTTAACTGATGCTTTAAATGCCTGGAGTAAGACCGAACTGAAAATCGCTACAAGTCTTAAAGCTATTTGGCGGTATGATACCTTTATTGTTTTTACAATATTTCAGGAAGTTATTTGGAGGTCGTGGAAAAGGATAATATCCGCCAATCACAGTTTTCTTCATCTGATCAGCTTCGTTTTGTGTTTTAGTCCACTGAATGAAGTTTTTGACTTTGGTATCCTTGGTGTATGGCTGACCCTTGTGCCACCCTTTAAAAACAAAAATAATCAGGTATCAAAACCAAAGCAGGTTACTGTCATTCGTTCTCATCTTGAAACTATACTGAGCACTGAGGAGAAGAAAAAGATTAAGAAGGATTTGACTAGAGAATACAAAAGACATCTTTCCACTAGTCAGCAGTGTTTTATGAAATTAGTATCTTGAATTCCTTGACTAACACTTGTATTTGACACTGAAAGCTAAGACAAATGTTTAGTAATAAATAAAACCACTAGCAAAAATGCTACTAGAATACTTTCTCAGATGAGCATTAAAAACAATAAAATAATCAGAAATTGTTTTATTGGCAGGAAAGAACAGATAAATCTTCTTCACAGAGTTCAGCAAAGATTGTTACTGACAGGTAATTGGCAAGGCATGTATTCATTTCTGGCTGATTTAATACCAAGATATGGACCACCATCAGTGGTCCACCCTGGTCTCCAATCGGGAGATTTGGAGACACACCACACATAACGCTGCTGTCGCCTTTGAGAGCACGCGTAGGATCAGTCTCGAGGAGAAAAGACAGCGCAGAAAGAACCGTGCCTCAACTATACCACCCAAGGAGACCCTCCGGTGTGCTCTTTGCAACTGGTCTTGCCTATCCCGCATTGGCCTTTTCAGCCATCAGCGTGCTTGCAATAAGCGTGGGCAAAGCCCTTCCCAAATCTTCGTCCACGAAGCCAAGCCATGATGATGATGGACTAACTACCAGTTCCATCAGATAAATCGTAATCTGACCAGGTCTACGCCTAATCTATGAACTGAAATAGATCTTATCCAATGGTTTGCCATCTCCAGCTGTAGTTCTCATTCAGGACCCAAACAGACATAAAATGAACTATAGCTAGGGCAGGGGAAAGTTTAAGTATTTAATTAGAAAATTAAGCACAAAATATACTGAAGGAAAGCAAAGGGAAAAAACCCAACCTCTTAAAAAATCAACTTAGGAGTGAATTAAATCATTAGAAATCTATTAACAAAAAGACTAACTTGCTTTGCTAGTCCAGTTAAGCACAAAACACCCCGCCTAGCTTATTGGGAAGGACCATGTGTATAGAACTGAGCATGTTCAGGTAATTTTTTAGCACATATTTTTCTCTATTCCTACTTGCCAGAGGAAACATTCAGACTGGGTAACTGACACGTTAGGAACACTGAAGAAATGAGCTGGATAAACAAACATAGGACAGACACACGTATAGCATCTCATACTTCCTTGCAGTTTGGCCAGTACCTCACTTGCCTGCAACACTGCTATAATATGCCTCCTGATTCAAGAGCAAATGACCTATAAAGAGCTGTGCTGGGTCCTGTCCGTGACACGCTGATGGTGGTATCTAGTGTACAGTACCACAGGACCATAAAGAGTACCGTAACTACAGAAGGGAGTATTCAAATGAGACAATCTAAGATGCGAGTATTAAAAAATGAGACTATGCAGAAGGAATGCTCCCTTCAGTGCAGCCCAGCACCAAATCCCTTACCCATCATCGTCTGCATAAGGCCCTGCACATTGGGAGAGATGAAACATAATAGCTCTCCAAATACTGGGTGAAAAAGATTAGCTAAGATAAATTTAAGACAACTGTACCCTTTTTTATTTTATTTCATTTTTTGTAATAAAGAAATCTGTAAGCCAGAAAAGCTGCAAGTGATTTTTAATGTTTTTAAGGAAGTGGTAATCTATATTGCTACACTATCAAAGGATTAAAACTGATTCTGAAAGAATTAGTAAACATATGACTTAAGTTAGTGATACTTCGGTACTTTTCATAAGCTACCCCCAATAATGCCTCACGAGAATGCAGTTTGCCTTTTTCTTCTGGCAATGGTATTTCATTATTAACTCGAAGTAGTTTCTGACAGGGAAACTAATACTGTGCACTGATTATTTTGTTGTAAAACGAAAATACCCTTTCCAAAGAAATGAGAACTACAAAAAACTAAAACTAGTGTAAGTTACCTGTAATGAATATCTGACTTTCGTTTGAAGTTGTAAGGTAAATTGTGCTGGAAGGATTCTCCGTAAGGTCCCGTACCACTCTCATCTGTGTACACACCAAATATGTCACTGGGGGAAAAAAAAATTTCAGTTTTTTTCCTGATATATCATTGATTTTAGAATGTCAAGACTGACACACGTGGGATTAATTTTATTAAGTGCTCGAAACAAGACTTTTTAGTTCTTGACCTGCTTCAGCAACTATTGAGTCTCTGGTATAAATTACAATACGGAGATAGAATTAAATTTTCAATTTAATAACTGTGCAAGGAAATTCCAGCATATCTATTAGAACTAAAACATGACAAACTTCATCCAGTAGGCTATCAATGACACAAACAGTAAAAATACTGATATTACAGGGCTGTGTTTCATAAGGATAAAAAGCATAAAATCATGAAAAGCACAAGAAATCATGACACGCCACTGCAAAACTTCTAGTCAGAGTACAAACTCACTCTTTTGTAATATCTCAGTTAAACACTGGAATGTCATTCTTTGCCATTTCCCCAGAACACTCAAGATGAATGCAGCCATAATCTTAACAGGGTTGTGCAGCTGGTCCTGCATCATATGATATAAAAAATGCATGTGACACCAACCAGTGTTAATGGAAGGATGGGTGCTTGGAGAAGAAGAGCGCAAGAAGAAATATTTAAAGTTCTTTTTAAATCCTTAATTAAGGATTCCCCTATTTGAAATGTATCATTCTCTAGCGCACATGCAATAACTAACACAGCTGGGTGATATCTGCTGGTTAGCCAAAAAACAATTATTCAAAGAAATTATGCTTTTCCACTTTCACCTCTCCCTTCCTCCAATGCTCTTAAATTATTCCTCTTTATAAAAAAAATACTTATTTACAGGACAAAAGGAGTAACAGATTTGACCAGCTGCCGCCTTGATTTGCCTCGGATGCAAAGGATGTTTCGCCAGGTGCTTCACTTAAGTTTCTGTTTGAAATTAATAAGACCGGATGAGTCCCAGGCCTATCTATTTCTTTAGTCTAACTGGCAGATTGCAGTATGATAAGAGTTTCAAATACCCAAACTAATTTTTTTTAATTTCTGATCAGCTATTTTCTGTTTGAGGAGATAAACTATGGCAATTTTTTATTCAGTGGCAACTACACTCAGAATTTTAAATGAGCAAGCAACTAGAAAAACACTCTAAGTAATTATTAATAAGTAGTATAGAAAGATGAATACTCGGATGAATATGCTCAAACACATCCGGCTGAGAAGTTGCAAATAATTCCAATATGAATGGTTGGTCTGAAGTCCCATCAATGGCATGTGCCCAACGATAAAGCCAGAAGTCTTCACCACGTTCTATAAGAAAATATTAAGAAAAAATGTATAAGCATTTATTCAGAAAGTTAAAAATTGTTTGATAAATTCCGAAAGTCACATTTATAGAAAAACCTCTCTTTCTTGCTCGTTCAGCCCTTCCTACAAATGTCACAAGACCAATCACATCACAGGGATAATTGTTTGGTAAGTCATCCAGTTCCGACCTAAAACCAAAACAGAACAAAACTGTGAGTATTTGTTAATAACAAAACATAAAGCTTTCTCAGAAACCTTCCAAAAAAGATTTCCAATTAGCATTCAGTGTAACGTAGGGAAATTTAAGTTCCAGCTTGACAACCAACAAAATTCTATTTTACCTTGTGATAAACCTATATTTAACTTCAGGTAATCCCCACTCTGGCTTAACTATTTCTTCTGGAATAATACTTATTTTAGTAGGAGGGTCTCGAACATTAAGGCTGATTTCTGACAAAGAAAAAAAAAGTAACATTTAATTCATGAATACAAATTAAAAAACAAAACAAAACAAACCCCACAAAAAACCCAGGATCAAGTTTCTTAAATGAAGTATTCCAACTTTGTTGCACTGCTTGTGAAATTATTATTCAATTTCTCTGACTTTCTGTTTTCATCAAAATAAAGGAAGGAATTCAGGTACGGCATTCAGCAATGCAATATTATAATGAGAGCAATGTTAAACTTTCCAATTCCCTCACGTGAGCCAATCAGTCTGATCTAGCCAGATATTTTAAAATCTAGCAAGAGACACTAATTCAATACTGATCAGATACAAAGTACATTTTACCTTAGCTTCATTCTCCCGTGTCACTAAGATCTAAAATGGACTTGCAGACAATGAAGTAAAAGAGAAGACAGAAGTAGCAGATGGGAACCTCCACATCTGACACCAGGTCAGGGAGTTATTAATATGATAGAAACACATCATGGCCATGGAGGGAAACAAAAGGTCTTCTCATGTCTATTCTAGAGCACCTGTAAAATTTAATTTATTAGGCAGACTGTTTAGATGCTGAATAACACACATGGTGGAGCACTGGGGGAAGAGAGGGGTCCTGCAACCGGCTAAAAAAGGCAGGAGGAATGGCTTCAGCGTCTAGAATGCACAAGGTGGTTCGCTATCGTCTCTCTCATAGCAAGACAAATCTTGCTGCTATGAAAAAGATCCTGATGAAGTTTCTACAACATGCTTGAGTTTGGGCAAGGGATTATTCAAATAATGCAGACAGAGAATAATTAAACAGGTATAAATAATGTATACAATTGTTTATACAATTATATCCAGCGCCTCACCCTAGTGGTACAACTGTAGGAAGGTGTTTTACTTGAGATCTGACCCTCTACTTCAGAATTTTCTTTTGGCTGCTGCTTTCTAGTAATGTATTTGGAGAACAATCATGGTTTTGCATATGATGTTTCAGGATAGCATCTCAGAGAAAATTTCTGAAAACAAAACTTGCCCATGCATCAAAACTATGTTTCAATTGTTCTGTCATTTTGAAAGAGGTTAGACGAAAGTCATATACTCAACTCAGAACTACACGCCAGGATGATTCAAAAGCCAAGGTCAGCCCAGGCTATTGGTAACAGCAGTTTCCATCAGTACCACACACATGCAGTGATCTGTGAAATGCACACACTGCCTAGCAGCGGCATTCAAGGTGTTGGTACTATTTAAGTTCCAAGGGTTTCAGGCCCTGGAACAGCAGCTCTCAGCATGTCTTACAGTGCTGCAGCTGCAAACAGAAGCAACACAGAACTTGCTTCACAGAAAGCGAGAAATATGCCAGAAGCAAACTGTCTTGCAAGAACTGTTAATCCAGAAAGGCCTTTCCCTAGTGGCCCTGTCAACCCCCCAGGAATATTCTACAACATTTACAGGTGACTGGTTGTAAGGAAACACTGCGAAGTTGGGATTTGATGGAACTACAAATCGGAAATAGATGATGAAAAAAGTAATCATTACTGAAGCAATTCAGGGGAATTGTTTGCTTTAACTAGCTGAAGAACTTTTCGAGCACTTGTGCAGGCTTAAAAAAAAAATGAAATACTGTACCATAATGAGCATAAACAGATGTATTTATATTAATAGAGTAATGAGCGAGACTTGAAATTTCACTTCATCTGAACAAAAATAAAAACGCAACCATGCACCAGGAGTTGCATAAAATCATTTTTACAACTGCTTTAGTCTTTTTTCTGGGTATTCCATTCTCTTTAGACTCTCTTATTACAGTACGTATGGGCAAAACATCTATCAGTGCATGGTATTATGCGCTTTGTAAGTTCATATTACGATAAAATTCTGAGCTTTGTACTGGGAAAAGAAATAAGGTACCGTACATACATTGATATGAACTAAAGATCAGTAATTTCCAAAGTTTATCTGTGGTCTGAAAATACACCACATAGCACTTTACTACAGACTGACTTTTAACTCTTCCATTGCCCATCTATTATCATTTACAGCCCACTGGCCTGGTTTTCCATTTTGACCTCTTTGTTAACATTTCTACCCCAATAAGGGCTGCAGAAATCAGCAGTGCAGCACGAATGAAACGATATTTGCCCATACAGAAAGCCACCTCAGATGGCATATTTTATTCTGTCTTTTCCCACAGAAAGGTTTTGTGGCAATTGTAATTGTTTTCAGGGCTGGCTTGTAATGATCAGCAGCTTCCTTCACAAACTTCCATTCCTGGCTAAACATTTCTCTCCCCTGCCAACTCATCACAAACACTTCAGACATTAAGATCTGCTTTTAAGGCGAAGATATGTTAGGCAGAGAATACACTGCTTCTAGCAGTGAAAAGATGGTTTATTTTTGTGCACTGTAGCCACTGCATTAGGAAACTGTCAGCATTAATAAGTTAAATATACATCAACCTTTGCTAACACTCGCATTTCCTTGTTTCAAGGAAGTTATTTGAATTTTCTAAATGTTGGCTGTCATTTTGTTCTGAGTATAAAAGCACAAAAGCGGAAAGAACTCATGTTCAGTGAAGTAGGAGAGAAAAAAAAGAAAGTTGACCCAATCCAGTTTGAAAAGGCTGTTCTTGTTATATTGCAGCACTTGTATTTCTGTAGCAAAGCTCCTTTCAATATCTGTCATGTTAAACAACCACAAGTAAGAAAGTACTTTCTCATAGCCAAGGAATATTCTCCCTGTAGGCACTCCCATGGTGCTGCTGTTTCAGCACAGACAGCAGTCAGCAACGCAACTTTTTACTCAGTGGAGCTTTGCAGATACTCTGGGCCTTGACCACGTACACTGAAATCTCAAGTCAGATCAGGCGACAATGTCGGAAGAAGGGGTGAGCAGTGCACAAACAATATCTGTATGATTGATCAGAAAGTAGAATCAGATGAAAATTCAGTACCAGAGGCCTGTCTTTATGACCCCAGTACTTGAAATCAGGGATTAGATTTTTACTTATTTATTTTTAAATACAGGTTTTAATTGTCTCAATAAACTTTGTAGATATGATCCAAATATAAACAGGGAGCAATAAGAATTTGGATGCCAAGAGACCTTCCAGAGCTAATATTTCAGGCTATATACCTTACCAATTACTCTCAGCAATGGATCACTTTGTATTTTACTTCTATGAAGAGCTACCTCTTTACAGCTCTATTACATCGAATCAAAAGAGGTTTCTGCAATACTTAACCAATTGTAGCAAATCTCTTCATCTGTGAATCCCCTGGGGTTGGCTGTGTTTTAAATGGGTAACTGGTTTTGATAGCATACTGTTCAAGAAGCAGCACCGTGCCAACCTTCATACTGTTGTACCATTCGGGACATAATGAATTCCACAAAACCATTGACATCATGCCTGACCCATCAGCAACTTCAAAATAGGCCTGAAGAAAAAAGAAGAGGCAAAATACATTCACTTTTTATTTGTCATCACTCTGGTATTTTGAATAATGCATCAGCTACTCGGCTCATGAAAAATTTCTCTGATGGTTACAAACGGATACAGGGTATGTACCAAACCTTGTACTGAATACTAGAGTTGAAGAAATCCCTAATTTCCACAGAAGAATTCTTCCACAACTCCCCCAGCCCAAACTCTTATCTTTCCACTGCTCAGTAATGGTAGGTGATGACTGTTTGACTATATGGTTTTTGGAGGAGGTTGGGGAAATACTATGCACAAGAAGCAATACTGAAAAGATTCTTCCCTATCAGAATGAATGGTCTATTTAGAATAACGTTTCAAAATATCCATGACAAAAAGTTGAAATGTGACAGGACCACTTGTTAAACACTCTTGATCAAACTACGAATCTGATTTTCAAGCAAAACAGAAAATGCAGAAAACAATCTGCATTGCATAATACTATCTTCTCATTGAAGTTTTTCTCATTACAAAGATTTCTACCTGAGTTTTGTTTTTTTTTTTTTTTTTAAACTGGCTGAGCTTTGAACCTATAACTGAGCAGATCACTGAGCACTGAAAAAGATTTTTAAACACTTTTATAACATTCTTAAAAGGTAGCAATCCTCTGAAAAAAAATCTCAGCTTTATCAAAATGCTTCACTTTATCCAGTCATCAGCCTCAAACTACCATCTGCATTTGTTCACACTACCATCCGCTCTCTTCAGTGTATCACCATTCTAGAACATAGCTCACACCTTACAGGCTTTTCTCCCTTGCTGCTTCCAAAACTCTCTTTTCCTTATTCCGAGTTCAATACAGAGATTATACAAATTAACACTTGCTAGTTCATTCTAATATTCCCAATTAGCCATGAACTGTGCATCCTTGAAAGCAAACCATTAGATCAGAGAATCTTTTGTTATCCCACTGTTTTTTATCTAATAACACCATGTCAAGGACTTTCTCTGTTTCTCACTCTGCCACACCAGTGAGCAAGCTCCAGATGGGAAGAGGCTGGGAGGGGACACAGCCAAGAGAGTTGACCTGAATTGACCCAGGGCATATTCCATGCTGTGTAACATCATGCTCAGATATAAAATGAGCTGCTAGTCTTCCCAAAGGGCCCAGTGTGCAGAGACTGGTTGGGCATTGTCCTGCTGGTAAAAGGTGGAGAGCAATTCCCTTTGTATCACTTGTTTGCCTGCCTTTCCCCTCTCTTCCCTTCTCCTCTTCACTTCATTAAACCATTTTTATCTCAACCCATGGGTTCTTCCTCACTTTTGCTCTTCCAATTTTCTCCTCCAACCCCCAGGAGAGGGCAGGGGAGAGCAAATGACCAGCTCGTGAGTTCTTAGATGCTGGCTGGGACCAAACCCCCGCATCTCCTGTCTGCATTTACAAGAAGCTCTACACAAAAATATCACAAGTAAAACATATTAGGAAAATCACTAAAAACTTTACAGTAAAACAAACGATCTGGAAGTCACCAGGTGAGAGAATCAGGGGATACAAATTGTTAAAATTTATTTGCCTTTTTTTTAAGATAGACTAACTATAGTATAGAGACACATGTCCAAAGTTTGTACACAGGATCACTAAATTCACCATTTCCTACTCTAAAGGGCTCAGCATTTTTGCAAAGGTAACATTTTTAACACAAAGTAGCTACAACATGAATCTGAACTTTATGGGCTTACTATATCGGAACAGTGATTTGCAAATAACCCTACAGCCATTTGTTCAAGTGTTAACTTCTGTATTTAACCCTCTTTACCTGATAAGGCATATCCACTTTTTTCTCTGGTTTTCCGTAGTACCTTAGTCTAGATTTATGCAGGACTCTCACAAGAAGTGGATGGCAGTGACGTCTGCTTCTCCAGGTCATTTCCAGCTGACCAAGAGAAGTAACCCTTGAGACTAAAGTTAAAGAGGGAAAAAAAAAAAAAAAAGAAAAAAAAGTCCAAAAAAGAGCATTCATAATTGAGCATTTAAGTTTTCAAGAGTAAAGTTCACAGACCAGGACGTCACATGTATTTACTTACTATTTCTAACATTTACAAAGTCTCATTTGATACTATTCACTATGAAATCCTGTTCTGAGCTAACTGCACACAGCATAGTTTTGTTTTGTTTTTAACTGAGGATGACCCATTTAAAATGACAAAGAAGTGTTGCCAGATGAGCAGAAGAGCTACTACAAAAGATGTAGGTGTTAGCTTAAAAGGGCATCACACTTGTGCAGAAGACCCGCTTATACCTCCTTCCTCACCAGGCTTCATGGACCGGCCTGAGCCCCTCAATGCTGACCCCGTTTTGGGTGCCAGCTTCCAGATGTGAGCATCCCGTCCCACAGACTAGCCAAGAGGCCTCTGCTGGAACGGATGTTTTTGACAGCTCAGAAGACTGGGTGTAAGCACCACAGCTATGTATCTTCAGTCAGCATTTCATAAAGATAAAAAAAAAAAACCCTCTCAAAGGTAACATGAGCACATGAACTGGTCTCCTATGAAGAAGAACTGAGAGAATTGGAACAGAAGGCTCCAGCCTTTCTGTACTTAAAGGGGGGTTATAAAAAAGATGGGGACAGACTTTTTAGCAACAGTTGCAACAGGACAAGGGGTGGTGGTTTTAACCTAAGAGGGAAGATTTAGACTAGATATAAGGAAGAAATTTTTTACACTGAGGGTGGTGAAACACTGGCCCAGGTTGCCCACAGAGGTGGTAGATGCCCCATTCCTGGAAACATTCCAGGTCAGGTTAGACGGGGCTCTGGGCAACCTGCTCTAGTTGAAGATGTCCCTGCTCACTGCAGGGGGGTTGGACTAGATGACCCTTGAAGGTCCCTCCCAACCCAAAGCATTCCATGGTTCTGTGACAACCGCGACACCTCCAGCACACCTGCACTGGTGCCTAACACAAGTGGAGGCTCACTTCTGACCGGGGAGCCCAGCCTGGCTGCACAAGCAACGCAACAACCGCGCTCTCTCATCTTTCTGGGTGCCTTTGGGCGGCTTCAGGAGCTCAGGCCTCCCTCGTGCGCTCTGGGCCTCTTCCCACCTACACCCCCCCTCCTCTACAGCCGCCTTCTCTCCGCTTACCGTCGACGTCCACCTGCGCCGGGGGCTTGTCGGCCATCCACCCATCTCCGTAGGGATCCTCGTTGTGCCACAGCGGCAGGTAGTGTTTCCTCTCGCCGCGCAGGGGCGGCGGGCGGGGCCGGGGCGGGGCGGCGGGGGTCCCGGCGCCCCCGACCCGCTCCACCTCCTCCAGGCAGAGGAACCCGTAGTTGAGGCGTTTCTCGTCGTACAGGTACGAGCAGCGCGTGACGCGCAGGCGCGCGCCGGCGCGCAGGTGCGCGCGCTGCACCAGGCCGTGGAGGCGCGGCGCCAGGTAGCACCGCTCCTGGCGCGCGCCGTCCGACAGCGTCACGTCGTACCAGTAGTGCGCGGCGGCGGGCGGCGGCGGCGGGGCCTCGGCCAGGTACCGCTCCACCGCCACCACCGTGACGGGGGGCGGCTCCGCGGGGGCCACGCTTAGCTGGGAGGAGCCCCGCACTTCCTCAAAGAGCCTCCGGAGCCAGGAGGTCCCGCCGCTCGCCGCCCCCCGCCTCTCCTCGGCGGGGCGGGCGCTACCGCCGCGTTCCGGGGTAGGGTCCTGCATGACAGCTTCTTCGCGGCCCCTCCCCCGAGGGCCGAAGCCGGGTCCCGGGCCGCTGCTGGGGAGGGGGAGGGTGGCGGCGGCGGGAGACGGCGGCCTGGGCCTCCCGCTGTCACGGGCCGAGCCGGGACGCCGCCATGGCGCGCGCGGGGGCGTGGCTGGTGCGCGCGCGCGCCGCCTTCCATTCAAAGCGCTCAACGGTCGCTGGAGGGGGAGGGGTGGGGCCGGCGGACCGTTACGGGGGGAGACACGGTGACAGGAAGGCGGCGGGGGCGGCCCCGCGGAGCGCGGGCTCGACCGGCTGTGAAGGAGGAAGCGGAGGGAGGAGCAGCCGCCGGCAATAAATAGAGAAGGGTGTTCCGGTGCGTTCCGGGCGGGCAGTCTCTCTCCCGTCTCTGGGTACCCCAGGGCTGGTCCCTTCGGCAGGCTGGCGCTGCTCGGGCGTTAGGAACCGAGCCTGGGGGCTACGGCCGACTGCTGCGGGCCTGACCTGCTGCCCGCCCTCGCCGCCTCCCTGTGGCGGAGACCTCGCAGGGTGCCCTCGACCTCGGCACGGCACGGCTCGGCAGCCTTGCCTAGAGCCTCCTGCGTGACTAACAGGCTCTTTATGCCCTGCGTCATGTTAGGGACTTCTTGCTGCACCTGTTCCCAATTCCGCTTTCATTCAAGTGGATGCATAATACTTAGTATTGCTTCTGCCTCAAGATGAACGTGTTCCTCGTTGCAATGGAGGATGCTCGTGCTAGCTCCTAAAATTGTATCTACCGTTTTTCATTGTTGAAGTGTGTTGGCAATCATGATCATCCTGCCTTTGAAAAAGTCTCCTGGGTCTTTCTCCTGGGTTATTTCCAACAGGAAACAGTTTCTGTCTATTAAAAGAAATTCTTATCAGTGGTCCCTAAGTTTGTGACCTTTTTTTAATTTATTAGAATCACAGAATCATTTTGGTTGGAAAAGTCCTTTAACATCATTGAGTCCAACCGTTAACCCAGCATGGCCAGGTCACCACTAAACCATGTCCCTCAGCACCACATCTACACATCTTTTAAATACCTCCAGGGATGGTGACTCCACCACTGCGCTGAACAGCCTGGGCCAGGGATTGACAACCCTTTTGGGAAAGAAATTTTTCCTAATATCCAACCTAAACCTCCTCGGCACAACTTGAGGCTGCTTCCTCTTGTGCTATCGCTTGCTACTTGGGAGAACAGACTGACCTCCACATCGCTACAACCTCCTTTCAGATAGTTGTAGAGAGTGATAAGGTCTCCCCTGAGCCACCTTTTCTCTAGGCTAAACAACCCCAGTTCCCTCAGCTGTTCTTTGTAAGACTTGTGCTCTAGACCCTTCACCAGCTTTGTTGCTCTTCTCTGGACATGATCCAGCACCCTTCACATTCCATTGCTACTATCAAGATCATCCTATTCTTTATGATGCCACGATCACTTAGAGTATTAATGAAACTTCTGGGGATTTAGAATGTAGCTTATACTTTATTAGCACTTACTTGCTAATACATGTATTTTTTTCTGTTGGAAGAAACACTAGGCTATAAAGCAGCAGGACAGAGTGAGGAGAGAGGGGTAAAGATAAAGGGGCGGGAATTGGAAGAGAGAAGCAGATTCCAGTATTTATAGTGTCACTGGCCCAGATAGGCTTTGCAAATCCAGAAGACCAAAGTGGGGCTGGGCCAGAAGCAGTTCTCTGAGCTCACAGCTCAAGACTGATGATATTCTCAGTCTTTGTCACTGCGGAGCGTTTGCCTTAGGGAAACTGGAAAACCTGTTGCTTGAACCATTTAAAACAGACTGAAAAACTAGACAAGGGGGTCTAAACCCCAAGCCTTTTCTAGCCTTTAGACTGCCCGAGGGATGGTATGAGTTTATGGGTTTGATGTAACAGTGCACTTAGTGAGAAGATGTAGAACAAATCAGCCATTCTTGATACTTTGTTGAAGTCAAGGTGTTGAGTAAAAGTTCAATGTGGTGTCTTTTATTCCCTGGTAAACACATGATCTGTTGTGTGGACTGAGAAAATGGCATTTACAATTTAAAAAAACCCACATTTTCACTGAGGTTGCACAGGACGGGATTTCACATCACATACAAGCCCTACTGGGAGAGCTGTGGTGTAGACTTTTTCCCAGCTATTAAATGAATCTGTAAGTATAGTGAGGAAATCTGTGGACTGTTCCCAGCTTCTCTCCACTGTTTGTGCTCATGATATGACTTGCAGAAGAAAGGCTTTTCATTTATAGCAGAGGTAATTGTTACGTGTACATCTGTTGTCAGGATTTCTTTATTATTTTAAGTCACTGTGGTTTCAGTCATGAAAACTATAAAGCTGTGGCTTTTGTGGAGTGATAATGGACACATCTATTTATAATCCTGGGATACACGACACATATGTTGCACAGTGTTGCCTTAACTAACTGAGCAGTGAGTTGTTCCCCAAATTTACGGCCTCTCAGTTATGCTACCCAGGAGCATGGCTCTCCAGATAGCACAACCTCCAGAGAATGGTAAATGCCTTTCCATTTCTAATTATATCACTGCAGAACAGTGAGAAAAAATAACATACGACCCAAATAGGGCTGCATGTAGGTATGTATGAATGCGTAACAGATGCCTGGTGCTGGAAGTACCTTGTCCACTCCACAAGAAAAAAGAATTCAGAGTTCCGATCACAGCTTGTGTCCTCATGAAACTTGGCAACAGACAAGAAAAAAAAATACAAAGCTGATCTAATCACTAATAATGACATAATTATTATGACATATCTACAAATTTATGATATATCTAGTCTGACAATGCTATTTTAGGATGATAGTTCAAGTGAGGATGCAAAAAACCCAAGGTGTAATTCATTCCCAGTGTAAACTGGCAGTATTCCCATTGACTTCAACGAGAGATTTACTTGTTCACCCCACTTCTAATTTTGGGTCAGTTTCTTTCCAATATTTATGGCTGAGTTGCACCAGCCTAAAAACTACTCACTCTTAAATCCAAAGCAATCTCCAGGGAGTTGGGGGAAAGGCATATTTTTATGTAAGTATCTGCGTTTGGAGAGAACATTTAGATTTACTGTTATCGGGAGAAGACATGAAAATTTTAAAAAGTCTTTGAGCAGCAGCATGCAGGACTGCAGCCCAGCCTTGAATGTGTGCTAAATTAGATTAAAACCCAAATCTTATGAAGACTAAGGGAACAGAAAGAAACCTGGCTTCCATGTCCTTCCCTCCTCAGATGCACTGAGCATAAACCCAGCAAGGCTGAGTGAGAACTGTGCTTTTGGTTTTTCCTTTCTCATTCCACTTATCCTTTTGTGTGCCCATAGGACAAAGGGTGGCAGTAACAGAGAGGGTTAATAGCTTCACTACACGTGACTGGTGTTAAAGGCAGGGCAGATGTGGGCTTTAATTAGAAAGCAGCTGCACATACATAAACCACTGCAATCTTAATCCAGAGAGTGACAGTGTGAATAAAGACCTCTTGCAAAGCACATACCTTTAATCTGCATCTGTCTGTGGTTTTAGGGGGAAGGGGTTTCAGGGGGAAGCAGAATTCTATCCAGGAGCTCAGAGGAGATAGAAGGAAAAAGTACATATATGTCTAAAAATCAGAAAAAGGCCCTAAGAATGTAAACAGAAAAGAATAAAAATAACCACATAGATCAAGTTACTCGGCACCAAAACAGAGCAGTAAAGTTTTCCATTACCTTTCACAGAATAGAGCTCTCCCAGTCAGAGCACGGCTCCAGCTGTTCGCTTGGCTTCCCCTTGGGCATTGATTATGCTGGACATCCTGTGAGCCCCCCAAAACTGGCAATGATATCTAGAATATCCCAGCCCTTCAGGAATTCAGGCACCAAATTTGCTAGAAATACTGCAGAGGAGGAAATAACGAGCATCGAGTTTACTCTGTTAAGTTTTACCATGGTCCAGTGGGTAGAACGTGGAAGTTCCCTTGTCGGGAGGCAGATGAGCGCACAGGAAGCACCGCTGCCCGACAAGCCAGGCGCTTCTCCCTTCCCACCGGCAGGCAGCAGCTAAACCCTGCAAGCTGCTCCCTGACCACAGGATAAAAAGGAGGTTACTTCGGTCCAGAAAATCTATTAAGTCTAAAGTCCACAGGCTTGTTAATCCTAAGTATAAGTATGTGGGCGTGTACTCCAGAGAGAACAATTGGCAATGCTCAGTATCCACAGAGTGTTCGTGTCCTGCCTCATCGGATGGGCTGCATGCCCCGTGTAAACTGGTGCAATGCACTTCATGTTGTCAGCTCAGCTCTAAGGCTCTAAATCTTGAATGCCATCTGAAGGTAGAGGAGACAGTGGGTAAACTGGGAATTCATATATCTCAACATATGTGGGAGACTTTAAGGAGCAGCAGGACTTGTTGCTGTCAGATTTGTGAACAAGGATGGACATGAACGGACAAGTACGGACATGTACTGAGAGTGAAGCGAACTAGCCAATTATAGTGTTAGAATAGGCACGTGAATTTCACTTATGAGCCAATTAACTGTAACCTTGAAGCGCGTGATCAGTGCATGTACGGAAACTCTGTGCCTATAAATGTAACTCTGTTGCACTTAATAAATCGAGCTTTCTGCACACCATATTGGCGTCTGGGTCTGCTCCGTTCCGGCAGGAGGATTGTGTAAACCGCAGCGACAACATATATTACAGTAAACCATCTCCCTTTCTGTCTTCAGTGATTGTCCCTGTGCAGTCTTACACACTCAGGATGTTTACTATCCACCAACCTGCCCACTCCCCCAGTGCAGATTACTTGGCTGAGAAGCCTGATGCACGGCAAAGTGCCAGAGTTATGGGGATTATTCCACCAGCAAGCTGTAAGGTGTAAACCCCAGGACAGGACACCAAATGGTTCTGCTCTCCGACATCTTTCTTTAGTGACTGATTCAAAGAAATAAAAAAACATTGTCAAGGTTCTTGACAATGATTGGAGTGACAGTTTGGCAAAGGAAGGTGAGAGACTCCCCTCAATGTTGACATTAAGCCACAGAGGCATCGTGGATACATCACTTTATCACAGCCTTCAAGGCAAATTCGATACACCAATAAATACTACAGGGTAAATCTGAAGTTTGGGTGTGGATTTCGTGGATTTGGAATCCTTGATTATTGTTACTGAGCTTGACCTTGAGCAGAAATCTACCTCCAGGATGAGCAGAAACCAACCTTTCATAAAGGGAGACGAATCTGGAAGTATTGATCACCTGCATAGCCCTTAACCGGACCACTGCTTAACGCAGGTTACAATTCGCCCTCGCTTTCATTTGTGAATATGTACCACGTTTCCTCCTTTCCTCAAATACCCCAGTGATGGCTGCTGGCATTTCTGTGCACAGAAAAGTAACTAGCAAAGTATTTAATATAACGCAGCTTCTTCAATTCAGCCGAACAGCAGGAAACAGCCATTTGGTGTGTCAGCGCTTCAGGGACCGATGGCCAGCCCCTGATACACCACCGGCAGACCTTAGAAACACAACAGGAATTACTGGCATAGAGTGAATAATTTGTGAGTGAATTGCCCTACATCCCAACGAAACCTTTCCACCCCAGTCTTCAGCTATAAAATAATGTGCTCCGCCACTTCCTAACATCCGTATCGTGCTGCAGCTACTCTTTCATGTATCTCCTTCTGTACAAAGCACATTGAGGTGGGGAGTGATGGGAAGGTCGGATTTGTTTTGGAAAAGTCCAAAAGCTCTTTCTGCAGCACAGTTACTAGCAGAACTGTGAGAAGGCCCAGTGACTGTCCATAGTGGGTGTCAGTAAACGCTAACTGCGGTGCGGTTTGTTGGATGTCTCAGCGTTATCGGGCAATGGTGGCCATACACAAAAGCAGGTCTTTCAGCTTAGTAGATCAAGCAGATAAACTGCCAAAAGTTCAACACCTACTGAACTTTTTCTGACTTTCCATCCATCCCATTATTTCATTAAATACAGATTCCTTAATTTATCTTTTTTAAAAACAAAGAGTTTTCAAATTACAGGCTGTATTTTTATTAGCAGCCACTATTGGCAAAACACAAGAAGCCGCTGGGAGCACATTTGTTGCTGGTGCAAGCCAGTTCACCCCATTGGTGCTATTTTGCATATATAATGCCGGAAAGGCATCAGTAGAGCTTAAAAGACACAGACACAGAATCCGGGACAATATGGAAGAAACTTTGTGACCAAAATTACTTTTGGTATCTTCCCTTAGCTTCACACTAGCTTACGAGTACATAAAGTTTCCCTAAAAGACGCTGAGGATTCTCCTATGAAACGCGGTTTGTCAAGCAAGATAAAAGCCACGAACAATCACTCGCATCCAGTCCCATATCAAGCACACTGACAGCTTCTCCGTGCAAAGTGCAGGGTTAGGGCTGGAATGTGAAGTCCAGTCCTTCCCAGACATGGGGAGTGAGCCTGAGAGTAAGCCTGGCTGGGGAACGTTTAGGGCAGCCCTGGAGATGCTTTTCCCTGTTTCTATGAAATGTGTTAAAAGAACAACAACTAAAATAAATCTCCACAGGAAGCTGAAAGCAGCAGAACCCAGGGCAACTATAGTCCAATATTCAGAAGTAGCTCCCAATTTGGAAATGTTCTTAGTTTTTAGATGCGTGATAAAGACCTCGCATCCAAAAATCCCCAAATCAGTTGCTGCATTTTAAAAGACTGATTTTCTTATGCTGACTTCTATGCCACAAAAAGCTCTATTGAGCAATAAAAAGCTCAGCAATTTTACTGAAACGAACAGTGTTAGCAAAATGAGGAAAAGCCAGAGAGGAGCAAGCTAAAACAGAGGCACACCCTCGTGAGACAGAATGCAAAGCAACGCCCATAAGTAAGAAATAAATAATTTGTCACAAGTTTCTCCGTGTCAGGGGCCAATACATAAATATTTTGCAGATGCTCTCTACTGTGGAAACAGGAAAATGAAATAGTTGCCCACGATGTTCATGTAGGAAATAAAATCAGTTGGGAAATATTCCTAAAATCATTTCCTTCCCTACGGTAGCTGTGGCAAGCAGAAAAGCAACCAAGGCAACTGTCTCTTCAGCATTTACGATGAGCCAAAAAGAAACGAGGGGAAAGTAGATACAGGACTGTTACCGTAACTGAGACGGCAATTAAAGAAGAAATCGCTTTCTAATCTAACCCTGATCATAAAACGGAGGAACCCTGGAGAAGTACCGCAACCCAACTGGAGCGAGTGGCTGCCGGCCGGGCTGTCGCGCTGTGCCGGGTTATCCAATGCCGCCCTCTAGCGGCCGGCAGCCAGCGCACCGGTGGCGTTCGCCACATCTGGGCTTTTAACGGCGTTTTACAGCTGTTCCTCAGCAAACGGGAGAGCTCAGCGCCGGGCACAAGAGGCAGCAGCAGCAGCTACCCAAAGAGGGTGGGTTCATTACAGTCAGAGCTGCCCAGCGCTCCGACAGACCGAAGTTCACGACGAGTTCGGATGTCTGTCGGGAACGTATCGCTACACGACAAGCTCCTGGACTCCAAGGAACGCTCCTGAAGGAAGAGAAATGTGCGCGCACTCGCTCATAGGAGAGAAAATCTCCCCTCGAGGGGACCCAAACCCAGGGGTCGCTCACCCAAAAGGGGGTGAGGATTTACTCCAGGCTACCCTGAAGAAATAATTCACTCACCAAAGCAGGGGGTGAGGGCCCGCTCAATCCCGGTCCGAGGGGTGAGTCCCCGACCGCACAACCCGCTGCTCTGAGGAGGACCCGCTCCAGTCGGTTCTCCGCGGGGCTCCTTTATCCCCTAACGGGGTGTGAACTGGGGTCATTCTCATTAGCTGGGGGCAAACCCGGGACAGAGGCAGGCTAATGAGCCTGCGTGTGAAGTGGCAAGCCATAGCCCTGAGGCACCCAGCTGATGTGCATCAGGGAAGCCTGAGGGCACTCGGACTTCAAAGGACGTGCTTTAGGCTCACTCAGCCTTACAAAATGCTGTCCAGGGGCAGCGTACGCATAAATCCCGTCCAAAAAATGGTCAGATACGCTAGAGCCAGGAACATTCCTTTCTGACGTTGTCCCCCGCGAAGAGTAATCCAGGGGTGAGACGTCCAGAAAACTCAGCACCGGACAACTCCGTACAACCCGGCGCCGCGCACAACCGCAACGCTGAGTTAGATACTCTTTTTTTTCCCCTTGTCCATTGAAACTATTCAGATTTTCTAGCCTGCTCAAGATTATAACTTCTCTGCTCCAAATCTGACCCTTTCTGTCTGAAAGAAAGATCCCCTCCCATCAAGCCAGCCCCTGAGGGGACTGTTAAGACCTTGATGTGCAATACTCAAATGTTCGTTTATTTATAACGGCAGCCTACAATAGAGGCAAAAATAAATCACAGAGTCATCTGACATTACTTTAAAATGCAAAGATGGACAAAGCAAGCACATGAATTATCCAAAGCTGAATAGTTCGACACCGATTATTGCATCAGAGAATGCCAGGAAATTATCTCCATGCTGCAGCTTTACAAAGTCCAGACTAACTACTGATGCCTCATTACATACGAGTGACCGAATCTTTCAAGGTGGTGTTCTTGGATGTTCACTCATCCATTGTTTTCTTATTTTTAGTCATGACTTGATTTCCTCTTTTATTGGATTAGGGTCTAGATCAAAAATTAACAGTCAGTAACATAAAGGAATAGATGCGGATGTTTCCCTAGGGACGCTGACTGGATTTGGAAAACAGTAACAATGCTTTCTGTGCTCTTTACAAGAGCTCATGCCAATATAACAGAATTTTACAAGCACAATACTAGTTTTGATTTTCAGGGTATTTTTTATTACTGTTTCAGTTGTACAATTTCAGCATTAGGGAACACTACATAAAGTACAGTACAGAGCTTGTGCTGTTCCCAGGTTTTAAAGTCACGTGTCAGGTTCAGGCTGCAGAACAGCGTTCACTGTTCCTAAAAATGAAAGCAGGCACATACAATACTGCCTTGCTGCAGTATTAGTGCAATCTTGTTTGGCAAATACAGCATTAGGGGCACCACCTTAGGACAGGTCATTAGGATACTGCATGTACCAAAGGATTACTGACATGGATCCTTAACATTCTGCCCTTCTGCCCCTACAGCATTTGTTCACATCAATGCGACATCACTAGAAAAACATGTTATTAAGCAGTTCACTCCTTGGTTATAAAAGTTAGTGAAAGGGAATAGCTAGAGAAATACCTCACAAAATGAAACTACAAATCCGATACGTATTTTGCATAGTTAGATTTACGTCAGGATAAACTTGGGTCTCTGGAATTTTTGTTTCTTTCAGCCTTAGAGCTTTTGCTTTGAGCCGAACAGTTACTCAGAACACTCTCTTGGTCCATGTTCAGACCACCCAGTCACTCCAGACACCTTTCCATTTCATTGGTTCCTTTCTTTTCCTTAACATCTCTTAATCTTTTTTATTCCTCCTACAGCAATACACTGTTACAGACACCCACTCCCTCTCCTTTAGCTACTGCTACTGATTTGCTTCAGCTTTTCCCTCCTCTTCAGTCACTTCCACTCTCTTCTGTTACTCTTCTCAACATCTCTGAGCTCTTTCTCATCTTCAACCATTCTGATTTTCTCTTCATACCGAGAAAAAGCCACCATCTTCTGCTTCTTGCATCCCGTTTCTATTGCTATGTGCAATACCACTTCTGAATTCTTTAACAGCATTCACCTTTAAGGGCCTCATTCTTCCCATATTTACACTTGGATGCAACCCCAATAATTCCACTGGTTTTACATGCAAAGTGACAAATGAAAATCCAACCTGTTGCCTTGAATCATAGCTGAAAAAAAAAGCTAATAGAAGGAAGCAGAAGGAAAAATTAAAATCTCAATATAATAGTGCACAGTCCTTCTCTTGAACTGGCTTTTTTTACCCCTCTTGGTATGGAGCTAAACACCTTCACAGCGTATCAACTTATTGTAACAGAGAAGCGTGACAGTAATATTAAACAAGTTTGACCGCATTTGCTTCTTTAACCTGTTGACAGGGGTTGTTCTAAATTCCCACTCTTCTCTGTTAAATTCTTTTTAACTAGTGCCTAGCATCAGGAAAAATCTGCCTCCTACCTGTTGTCACCAACACGGGAGAGGGAAAAAATCCACATGCATCCCACGTAATGCAGGGGCTGCTGAGATAAGCACACTTCAAAAGATACTAGAGGGCAGACCGGATCATCAGTTACAGCATGAGCAGTTCTGTGAGCAAGTTTTGATACCTACTGGGTACAAAATGAAAGCTGCTCTTTCTTCACAGACGTAGACTTTTAAGTCAGAGGCAAGTCAGTTGTATTTCTGATTGTCTGCAACTTATTTTTTGCCTGTAATTGCTTCTGTTACAGGTTTGGGTTTCTTTTGGTGAAAGTTGAACAAAACAAGCCCAGCGTTGAGCAGCACAGGGAGCCGAGCCGCGTTGTGCTCATTTGCCCCAGTCCTAGCACTGGCAACAGGTAGGAACATTACTACAGACAGGCAGCTCCTGTTTCCACATGCTCTGCCCGAGCATAGGACACCAGATTTTAAGTCTGCACACAAGCTGATGACTTGCATACCTTAAGAACCACTTTGAGTATTTAACCGCACATATTTTTTAGCATGGCCTTTAGGCTTGTTTTTCTGTTAGTTAAAACATTTAAAAGGAAAATACTTCATAACAAACACTCTACATTTTGAGATAAGCTAGTGCTCCTGAAAAGTGCTCGGTTAGTAACTTTGGAAAGTGCAGTCCTCCACACAGCCAAAGAACACAGCGACCGCGCAGGCAGCTGACCTGCCTGCAGCAGCTGAGGTGCCAACACAGGCAAGGGGCGTAGGGCGATTAGCCCCTAATTTGATTCTCTGCTGACATATACAAGGAAACCAGTCCTGGAGGTGATGGTTGCAATCTGAGCACCGGTCAGTCACAGCACACCTAACCTGACACGCTGTACAAGACAGCTACCAGTTCAACAACTTTATTTCTCCCCTTCTCAGTCAACTTTGAATCATCGTCCTTGAGGTAGACAACCAGATATGCCAACACACTTTCCCTGCACCTTTCAGAATCACATATTTCAAGTAAAAAATGTCTGTTTTCAAACACCGTAGCAAGCAATTTCACTTTTGCCTATAGCATCATCCATACCGTATCATGTCTGGAATGAGCTCTTTTGTACTACATCTGATGCTTTACATTTCCAAAGCACATCCAAAAGTCAGGTAAATGAGGATTGCATTAAACCCTACAATTTAATCATAGTATATGATTATATATAGTATATATATATTATATCTGTATACTTTTATGGCCAAGTTACAAGCCCCTGAGAACAGAGTTTATGCAGAAACACTGGCACCAATAACACTAGTGGATGCGGCTTTAGTTAGATGTAATTAGCATAGGAAGCACCTGGAATTGTTTATATTCTCTATTTATAATAGATTAACTCTTTGGATATTTTCATAACTCTATTAAGAATACATTTGTTAACATCCATTGTGGAAAGATTATATTTACACACAAATACATGAATTCTTGATGCTGAAAGAGCAAGAAGGAAAGAAAAGGTGCCCAATCCTGTGCCCTTATGTACATGGGTAGTGCCTTTAAATCAACTCATATGACTGTGGGTCCCGTGTTTGAGTAGAAGTTACAGGTTCAGGTCCATCATACTTTATGCATATATGATTTTGACAAACCACTAAACTATATTTTACAAATATATTCTACAGTAACTGTGTCTATGGGCTCAGGCATCCAGCCCTGAGAAACACGGTCTGTCTCCTGCGTTTTGTAAAACCTACCACATGGGACACGTGTCTAGAAGTAGCTGCTTTTGCAGCTCTGCAGTGAAATGCTCCTGTCTGCCTAGCACAGGACGCGATCCCTCAGGCGTCCCGGTCGGCGTTTGGCCCCATCATGAACGGTTGCTCTTTCACTGATTATAAGACTTGGACGAGTGAGTCTTGGTGAACAGTAACAACTTGTTTAAAATGCAAAACGAGCCAAAACTGAATTAAAAATCAAGCAGATTCCAATTGTCACCAAACTTGTTTGTGTTTTTATATCTACCTACAGATGTTGCTCCCTAAAAAAAAAAGAGACTTCAGTTCACCTTAACAACATCATCTGTGAAAATGGAACTGTACCCGCTTCAGAGTACAGGAGCTTCTTACATTGTCTGCAGTCTTCATAAAAGATGTTCTAACCCTGTGAATACAATTTTGGTTTGCAACATATTTTAGAAGAGAAACTAAACATGTTTGCAATGCTTTGACAGGAAAATGGAATTCTTTCCAAATGGAAAGAATATGAATTTTGATAAGTTAATAACGACCACATTTTTGTAGGTAAGGAGTGCAGATTTGTGTATATTACCTCCAAGCATTTGACACTGCTACCTACAGGGAATTTCAAAGCATCCTTCATTTTGATGTGATTTACCAGTTGAATAGTACATTTTGACCAAGAGTCATAAAGTATATTTGACTGCTGCCTCCTGACTGTACAGACGCAAAGAACACCTTGAAAGGGAAAAAAAGAGAAAAAGATATGCTGTCAGTTTACCTTTATGAGAATGTTTTTACCCACACAGATAATCTGAGAGAATGCCACATTCCCCAAACCAAGAAAATATATGTATCGCAATTAAATTTTAATCCCGTGAGAAGCCTTTTAAAGTGAAACTGCTTGTGGTACAACTGAGATACGTTTTCGGTTTATTTCTTTTCCTATTTGGAGAGACACAAGAGAACATTTTAAAAGGATTTACCTAATCAGTTTTGAGGCCCCTGTTTTCTAAATATGTCAGTGGGACTAAGCAGTTCTCACGAAACATTTATCAAGCGCTGCTGTATGCAAGAAATCAGACTTGACTATCCGCACCCTCGTGCCTGCAGCCTCTAATATCGGAGCGCTGGCTTTTCTTTCCGCGATAGCTGCCCTGTAATTTCAGGAGAGGCAGCCCTGCAGCTGGAGGGCTGGCTCCCTGGCCCTCCCCACTGCACCCGCGGGTCACTGACTACATTTGCTTTGAACTGGCAAGTTATACTAAGGTAACAACCACCGTAAAAACCAAAGTTACAAAAATTAAGTGGTCTGAGAGCGTCATAGTCAATATTACTCATTTTTTTTGCTACATCACCACACTGTAGCCGTCTCTGTACCTTGTCATTTCTTTCACACAGAAATTTTAGTTTCTGTGCTTTCTTGTGCATAAATACTCCTTCCAGATTTCCTGTTTCCACAGAGCGTAGTTCAATCGCCTTCTCTCCCCAGCCCATGACCTGATTTGATTGAAGGTAAGCTAAAAGAAAAAAAAAAATTACTACTTAACAGTTGAAAGACTGATTCTTGCCTCATTTATGTCAATATGGATCTGAATCATTTCTCTTTGATAAAATACAAATAATTCAGAAAATACTATTAAGTTTACTGAAAAAGCCTTGGGAACAGTAACTAAATTTCAGTTTATCCTTGGACTTATTGTGGACTCTAGACATAAATCTCAAGTCATATACTGTCATATACTTTAGAATCACAGAAGGTTGCAGGAAACCCCTGAAGGGCATCTTGTTTAACAACCCCCCACCCCCCAAAGCAGGGCCAAATTAGACACGGTTACTCAGAACCTTGTCCAGCCGTTTTTTGATGGATATTTCACAGCATCCCTGAGCCCCTGCTGCAATGCATCACTATTTTCAAGGTTTAAAAACTTCTTCCTAATACCTAATTGGAATGTCTCTCGGTGCAGCTTGTGCCCATTTTGCCTCTCCTTCTTTCACTGTACATGGCTAAGAAAAGTCTTGACTCTGGTTTCTCTATACCCTCCCATTAGGAAGTTTTACTACAGAGTTCAGCTTAGTCTGACACCTAAATACTTTTGAATCTGAGACTACAGCATGATTAATTTGGTCTCCTTAGCTATTGCCTTCCCCTCACTGGTTACGTGCAATATCCACAAAACAAAGAGAAGATACTCCAGCACTGTGGGAGCTCACTATGTTACTCCTGTTAAATCTGGCAACTGGATGACAAAGGTGAAGAGTGAAGGAGTCAACACCACAGACTTTAAGTTAGGCACAGTTTCAGTGAAGGCCCTCCGATGAGCCCATGTATGGGCTTCCAAGGTAAAAACTCATTAGTTATGCTCTCTTGATAGTCAATGCTCAGAAACTGTTCTTCTTGCTCAACTATGAATGGTTATTTCATTACTCTGAGAATTCTGGTGCTCTGAAATGATGGAGAGGGAATGTGTGTGTTTGATTGGTTTTTAGCTTTGGAGGACAGTGCTTGCCTGCCCTACACTATTAGTGCAAGCAATGCCTGTTCCTCAAAACCTTCCACAGTGATTTAGATTTTTGTCTAAAAATTAAACTTCCAGTACACACTGACACAGGAAGCAACAGCCTGTGATCCTGCTTTAGAAGGACATCAGAAAATAAAGGCGAGATGCCTGAGTGACTGTATAACGTTCCTCTACCAGTTGTTAATTTAATATTAACTTGGAATCCTTGCTTTATGATTCTTGTCTGAACAAAGGTATGAAAATTACACCTCCTTGGAAACGTGTGGTTTAGCTACAGTGTTGTGATTTTAGTTCCCTCAAAGTCTATGAATTTCCCCTAAATCTGTTTAGTGTACTTTCCTTTATTTGTTGTGCACACTGAAGGCTTCCCTGCCACTACAGCTGAGAGCAAGAAAATTCTTTCCCAGCATCTCAGTCACGCAGAAGGAGGAAGAAACCATCTGTTTGAAAAGCAAAACAGCAGTGAGCAACCAAGGGTAAGCGGGAAAAGAGAAGTGGGGAGGGCTATTTTCTAAAAATCAAATCACCTGCAATCCATGAAGTTTAAATTTTTTCTTTATGCTTTGGTTCCTAGGCTGTACAACAGGGCGCTGCTGCTGTAGCCTGCGAGGAAGATGCCGTTAACATTTGTGAATCACTGCAGCAGCAGCTTGATGAGCAGCAGGGCAGCACCCACGCAATGTGCAGTTAGCGTCTAAAAAGGTAAGCCTAGACCACAAATCAGTGAAGATGATAAATAAAAACGATACAGTACTCAGACGTTTGCTGGTTTTTGTGTCAACTGATGGCACATTAACCTTTCCAAACTTAACTTTTGAATGCACCAGAGACAGGACACTGTGGTTCGGGAGGTGGGACAGCAAGGCAGGTGCATATATATAAACAGCATGAAAGCATTCTGTGGCTACCCTGTTTGGTGTAGGGCATACAGGTCCAGCAACAAAGACCTAATCCACTCCTAAGTCTTCTTATCTTTTCCACTACCTGAAATCTGCACTGAGTTGTTAAGCTATATCTGTATCCACACCTGAGGTAGATTTCTACCTGACAGCACCTTTGCTGCTCCCAGTAACAGCTTAAATAGGCTCTGTTGCAACCTCTAGGACATCTAGGACAGAAAGCCCTGGATGACTGGACCACTACTGCTATGTTCAGAAGAGACCTGATCTCCAAGCAGCACTGCAATAGGAACATAATAAACCAGATAGACCAGGTCCAGCCACTGATGCTCTGCTGGCCGGCCGCTATGCAGAGAACTTGTCAACTGAAGTGGCAAATTTCAGTAGCACAAAAACTCATTCTTGTAGCAGAATCAAGAAGTTCTTTCTCAAACTGTATCTGTGCAATAACATGCCAACAAAAAGGCCCCATTATACCATGTGTGGTTGTCCAGTTATAAAGATTTACCTATCCATGGAAATTAATTTGGAGGATAGCAGGCTGTGAATTCAAAAGGTCATTACTGAGTCTTGATAACCTCCCCATGTGGGAGCACTTACAGGTGCTTCATGTGAAATGAATTGACAGCAATTAGAATAAAGTTGGTTTATTCTGGAACAAAAACTCCTATACCATGAGCAACTTAGGAACAGTTACTTTGAGTCCACTTTCCACCTCAACAAGCTTCAGATGAAAATATCCTACACTTGCAGCTGGCAGTGTGTAACGGCGCTTACATTACATGCAGTGCGAGATTGTACTGGTTTCTAGCAACCCTAGACCTGGAGAGCAGCTCAGCAGAAAAGGTATACACTGACTCAGACTGATGTGCCAACATTGCTTAACGTACTGGAACAAAGTTATTCCGAGTTACCTGAAGCCCCCCTGCTTCACTGCATGTCTTAAAAGACCTACAGCATAAGCTGAGGTTCTTATTACGCCATTTACACCAGCATTACTCCCTGGACGTCAAAGAACATATGTCATAAAGTTAGCATAGCAAAGCGAGCTCAAAATCAATTTTGTAACACCGTGAAAGCATTAGCAACACTCTGAACCTGGGGCGAGACTGGGTATTTCCTCTTTACATTGTGTGTTAAATTGAGCCCCCATTCAGGGGGGTGACTGCTTCAAGGAGAAATGGTTGATGACGATGGGAAAGGTGAAGGAAAATACTGAGCCCTGTTGGATCCATTAACTTCTCTGAAGTGTCACTGACGTGAGCTAATGGTCTCAGTCTCACACCAGCAGCACACTCTCAGTCTGAACGAGACGAGTGCGCTTGGTACCACAGAACCCAGGTACTGCTACAATCGCACTTCCTTCTTAACCGTTCTTTTCTTTTTTAAACTCTTACCCTTCAAAAATCCCTTTTTTGATCTCATGTCCTGAATTTGGCTCACTGCCCTAAGCAGTTATTCCCACGGGACCTCTACACGAGAGCAGAATCAGGCCAGCTATTAGCAGAACATCAGAAAACTGGGCTTTTCTGATCAGTGCTACAGAAATAGGGCAGGAAAGGATCTTAATGCACCTTCTCTTCCATCCGTATCTCTGTGCCACATCGGCATCACTTCTGACAGCTGTCTAACCTGACAAAGACCTCTAGTGATGGAGACTCCAAACAGGCAACTGATTCCAGATAAACCAAGGAGTTTGAACATGAATTAAGAGAGTCTGACCCACTTCTGCATGCCCGAGTCACGTTGTCAAACTCCGTTTCACAGGACAAAAGTGTATGCTCCTCTTTTTGGAGACAGTGCATAGGTGAAATTCAATGCAAAAAAGCTCCTGAATTTTGGGTTTGTATGCTTGTTGGAGAAAAGTGCTTCAGGCACGTATGCAGCTGGGCATGGACATTAAAAAGAGACGATCCAGAGATAACTTTGCTGACAGTAAAAGACACCAGCTATTAGAGACCAAACAGGTCTTAAACCCGAGTACACGTCTACAGAAACCTTGGGCCCTTCCGTCAAACCCAGCACGCTCTGTGAAATCATGACTTTTGTTGGTTCCCCACTCTTTGGGAAAGCAAGTTAGTTTCTTTATTTTGAGACAAACGGAAGGGAGACGTATGCGTTGAGGATTGGGAATGGAAGTAACCCACAGAGATAGTAATGGTGTCCTGTGATGGCGCAAAGCTTGTTACCACTGAAACCCAGCCCTAAGTTCTCCAGTGATGCTGCTGATCACCAGTTAGGGACTGATAAGGGAGTGAGCAGCTACTTGCACATACTTCTGTCTGTTGCCCACACTTCAAAACTTACTGCCCCCAGAGTTAATCAGTTTTGGGTAGGAAAACTGAGGAAGGAGTTGGTACCTTCTCTCATACAATTCTGTTAAATAGTTTTACTGCTGTGATTTATGTTACCTGGATGGAAGGGGGTATTCTTCTTCCTCCAGTCACAGCTGAGGAAGAGAGGCTTAAGAGTCAAAATCAATAAAAAAGACCTGAAGGCTGAATAAAGTCACAAATGGACAAATGAAGCAATTGGCCATGGAAGGCGGGTGGGTTTCTGCTGTATGTTTTGGTTAGGTTGCTCTGGACAAAGGGCTGACACAGGCAGTGCCCCGACCACCCCACGCAAGCCAGGAACAAATTTATGACTAAATCTTTTTATATTCTAAACAGGTGTGTTTCTATGCAGCTCTGTGCCAAAGCTGCTCTGCTCCCAGATGTTGCTCATTCCTTTGTAATTATTCCAGTAGGACAGAAAGGAAAGGTATCTGGGTGACAGTCTGCTCCTTTGAATGTTTTTTGCTGATTCCTGGAGCAAAAAGCGCACCTGAGATCTGACCAGCACGAATCATTCAGATATGAGCAGGCAGTTCCTGTGCAGGAGCTGGACACCAACTGTTTCAAGAACTGGTGAGGATGTTGATAGAGCACTGAAGCAGAAATTCAATCACCTTTTGGTAACGCTGTCTGCTTCTCCACATCTTTTTTTGCTTATAACATGTACGCGACAAAGGAAATACAGACTTTTCTTTGTTCCCCGCTCTGGGAATGTCCAGTTTTGTGCCAACCCTCTATGACTACACACTGTAAATAATTCATTAGTAGCACAAAAGGGCAAAAGTGCTCCCAAATCTTATTAACTTGATGTTTCTTAAACCCTTTTTTAATCCTGTCTTACAGAAAGAAAATATTACAGCTCTATTTGTATTTAGCCCTACATACGTGAAATATCCTTCAGATTAAACATACATAGAACACTTTGACAATTTTAATTTCCCACAGGATTCAAGTTTCCTCTCTCTGATTTCTTATTAACAGATTGGTCACAGAGGTCCCAACTTAAAGACTATGAAGGAGCTATATTTAGAGTCCCTGCCCTATATCCATCAGCTATAATCAACCGAATTTTTTTTTTATTATTATTTTTTGTAGTCAAGGTGTTCTTACCAACTACAAAACTTTTATTTCAAAATAATTGTTTAAAGAAATCAAGAAAGGAGCAAAGGATGACTAAGAAACACCCTGAGGTTAACACAACCCCCTTTTATCTCTGAAACAGCGTGAAAATTTTGAGATAAGCTCATATGGACTTCAGGAGGTCTGAGATGGGTCTGGAAATCCAGGAAAATGGGTATCTCTTACAAAACTTCCAAGTTCACCCTAAGGTTGGCCACGCAAATAACATAGTTATTCACAATTCTCTGGTAATAGTTAATGTTTTTATCCGTAGCCAAGAATTTCAAAGGATCAAGAAAATTAATAGGAGCTAGTGGGAAACAATTATTAAAATAATGGTTAGCAGAGCCCTTCGCTTAAAGTTTGAGTGGTGTGTTGAGTTGTAGGTTGGGTTAATTTGTTTTTGGTGGAAATGCGATTCCAATCAGAAGTCAAATTAATCTGGTACCACATCACAAAGACTGACAATTTCTCTTCCAAGGAAAAGGATTTCTGAGATACCAGAAGTACTGCAGCAGCAGCAGCACCACAAGGGTTGTCAAGCTGACATACTGGGAAATTTTCAAATGACAGCAGAGAGGAGCTGTTGGGAGCCTGCCTCCCTTCAGCCGCGGAGCCTGCAGAAGTACCAACAGCGAAAGGGGCAGATGGATGGAGACAGACACCTTTCCCTTCAGAGAAAACCTACAGTCTTGCTTTCTGAGCACTGAGGAGTTCTACAAAGAGCTCTCCTAACCTTACCATCCAAAACATCGCTCCTAACTCACCCTCTGCTTCCTCAGCAGGATGTTTCATTATACCTGTCCTAGCTGCCTGTCCCTGGGTGGGCTCCACCTTCACCTCTGGTGCTGCCCCTTTCTCTAAACTGACTACAGAGAAAACATTCACAGAGACAAGACTCCTAACTTCTGTATAGTAAAATTCACCAGGCAGGATGCCACAGTCAGAAGCACCTTCTCCATCCTCTTCCTATTTAACTGCCCTAAAATACAAAAACGCTCTGGCAATTGGGCACTGATAGCTTTCCATGCAAATGATTATTGTAGTGGTGTGCTGGAGAACAGGAGAAACGGCTGCATGAGCATGTGGAAAGGCAAATGTCCAAATGGCATTCCTTCTATTAAGATGTAATTGACCTTGAGAAATTCCGAGTATCGTGCCTAGCCAGATGCATACCGAAGAAAGTTTAAAATTAAGAGTAATTAACTGGCACCAAAGATCACATATTTGGCTGATCCAAAGTGGTGAAGCTTCATTCACTTCAATGCCAACAAGGAAATTTTTACTGAAATTAAGGCAGTGTGATTTCCAGGCTACAGGAATGCTGTACAGACCTCTCTCTCCTGTCTGTGGGTTTGATGATTCAGTACTTTCAGGACCATTAGGAAGGAGTTAAGGTCTCTCTGGTCCACTTCTGAGGCATGCCTGCAAACTCTACCCAGATTAAGGGGAAAAGCTTTGAGGGCAATCAGTGCCCAGTGACACAAACTGCACATTCCCAAGTAGGAGTCATAGATCTGTGTGACACTTCTGGCAACATCCCCCTTTCTAAAGCAGGGTGTAAGAAAGCCCTTTGGTCCTTATCTATCATCTGACTTTGAAACACACTATCTAGTAGCAGTGACTCTTTAGGACACAGCATGTCATAAGAATAATACAACTAGAAAGGTCTGGAGTAGTTACAAATAACATCCATGGTTTAAAAAGTATTAATCATGAGATTAGGGTTGATCGCTGGCAGGACATTTATATAAAAGCAGCTCATTTTATTCTTCCCAAGGGAGGAGAAAGGAGTCTTAATCAGTGAAGTACATGTGGGAAGACAAAGGAAAGTTTAAATATTTATGAAAATCACATGTGCACGCCATAAGGTGGCTATTACAGCGTGAAGAAAAGGTACAGGTTGAAGAAAATGTTCACGTTAAGTAAGTTTGCTTTTAGTAATGTCCCGTAACGACATGCTTCTTGAAAGCTCCTGTCCCCTTCCCAGAGCATTCGCCAGTGCGGCTCCCAGTTACGCTCAGTATTTCTCTTTAGAACTCTCATTACCTGGCTGAGTAATTGCTTTTTGAGTATTGATACTTCATATGGTCTTACTAACCTTAGAATTTCAACATATCAAAGACCATGAGATATTCCTATGAAAAACAGAGAATTGACTTGGTACCTTTTAACTACGCCCTGTAACTTTGCATATGGGCTGAAAACTGGCGATAGGGCAATTCGGGGAAGGGAAGCACACACTCTATCGTTGGCTTATAACTTTATACCTGCTTTTGAAACTGAAGCACTTCTGCTGCTGACTTTTGATACAGTGCAAAAAAGTTGTCTCATAGTAATCTGTGTTCCAAGGTGGGCTTCTTGCCCTCGGTACTGCTGGAAATGCTCTACAAAGGTCAAACCTGGCATTTACTCAAGGGGGTTATTCTACTGATTTTAATGGACCTTCCTTAAAACCACCCAGCTAGGAGTAAAAGAAAGGTGAACATCCTCAATTTTTCACTGTGGCATCCATTTTCTGGCAAGCCAATAAGACGCTTTTGTACAATCTCAGCGTCTTGGGTTTTTTTTTGTTTGTTCGTATATTTGTTTTAAGATGCAGAAGAACAGGAGTGAGCCAGAAAAGAAATTAAAAGCAACAAATAATAAAAACAAAAATCTGCCTGTGTTGTTCTTGGTCTTCCCCACACTGTTAACTGGAAGCCCTCTGGGGAAGGTGAAACAAACAGCTGTCCTGGCTACAATACAATCACAATCTCCTCCCACGAAGCCAACTGCAAGCACGGAGAGACCGAGAATCTAGTAGAAAAACCCTGCGCTGGCAGCGCTGTGAATTTGAAGTGATAAAATTAAGGGGCCATTTGACAGCAGTTACAGACCTCTTCACTAACTGACCTCTGTGCAGTTGTGAATTTTTTACATAAAATGCTATGAGCTGCGAACAATTAAAGTAGGAAACGAGCACCTTTTTCCCCCCTCTGTAATTCACATAATTCTGCCTGTGAAAACCGGTGGTAAGCTGCGTCTCCGGTGAAGTTTGGCTGTAGAGTCAAGGTATGATGCAATAATCGGTGTGACAGGAATAAAAACTCTGCAAAGACCCTACTGCCTTAACTCAAACATACACAAATCTGTTTACGCACCTGGTTTGCTCAGGAGTTGCTTTATGTGCCATACAACCCCTTTTCATGAGGATACAAACCTCATGAAGAAGTCAGGCTTCATGCAGCAGAATCTTATGTTTAGGAAGGTGCTGTTTTTCATACCTACCTACGGACGCTGGCATTTCTCCCCACTGCAAAACGGTCTCCTTTGTGAAATGCCCATATATGTCAATGTAGATGCCTTCATCTTCATAGGTGAGTAACAGCTCCATTCCGCTGGTGTTCGGGAGGATGATAATGGCATGTGGGCGAATAGTCCCCTGGATCTAGAATCGCATTGTACTAAGATTTATATCAGAAAATGGACTGTAATTTTAGCGACTACATCCATCTACCTAGCTCGGCACAGCAATAGCAAGAAGCAGCTCATGGCTCATGGAAAGTGAAAGAAACGCCTGTTTTCAGGAGGGCTGCCTAGTTTGCCAGCCAGCCTCGGAAACAGGCTTTCTCCCCTCCTCCCGCTTTGGATATCACCGTTTGCAAACGAATCGTGTTCACTATTTCACTTTACCAGTATTGGTATCAAGAAGCCATGGAGCCACTGAGACACAATAATATTTACTTAGTCACTCACAAAACGCTTGCAGTATATTAACAGAAGAAAGGTGAAATAAAGCTGAATTCACCATTATTTCAGAAGATGGAGGAAGGACAAAAGCTTCCACGTTCCAGGAAACCAGTGCTTTCACTTTCCATGATATTTCCCTGTCCCCCTCAAGCTAAAACCTGTAAATTCCACAATATTTACAGCAAACCTGCTCCTTTCACAGACACTCTGTCCTTCCCTTCCCACATCTGTCAGTGATAAACAGTTCCCCATTTAAAGGCTGCTCAGCACACATTTTCTGCACGCCACAGGAACAGGGCATTTCACTCACACAAATGATTTTAACAGCTGTTCAATGCACTAGAATCTCTCCCAGAAGCCAACATGTCCCAAGTGAAAAAAAATAAAGTCTAAGCACACCACCATGAAGGTAGGGTTTTTGAAAGACAAAGAGGACAGTAACAAAGCATTTCCTCGTTTAAAGCGCCACTCAAACCAGGGCTTTACATAGTAAATCAAACCGCTACGATTAATATTTTTACAGGAAGCATATGACTGGAGTTTTACATCATTTTCACAAGCCAGCCACACACAGATCTCTTCTTCCTCAAGCACATACATTTATGCACACCGTAAGGGCACAACGAACAGTAAAAGAAGCACTGAAGCTGTACTTGCCAAACTGAACACACTCAGGCCAACCACTTGACTCCGTGCCTCCGCAACAACTATCCGTAACACTAGAACGGGGATCCAGAGTCGCAGAGCAATTTTAATGCGTTGCCTTGGTACTTGCATGAGTGATCGAAGCAGGTAAGAGATGAAGAAAGAGGTGGGGAACCAGGAAAAGAGGCTACCAGAAAGCAAGAGTATCTCGAGTCAGCCTGTTAACGTCTGGTCTGTTGCCACCACAAAGCTCCTGGAGAGAATTACCCAGATCTAGCAGATGCTCTTTAAAATAATAAAATACCAAAAAAGATTGAGCCACTGCAGCAGCTGATTTATTTAATGTCTAAGACTCTAAAGGGAGAATATATTTTTAGTATGTGCCAACTTTTGGCTGAAGAGCACACACAAATGGAGTCAGGCTTAAAGGTGCCCCATATATGCAGGACAGTCACCTGGGAAATGTCTCTCAGCAGGTACATAATTATATTTGCAGCCTGTTGAAAAACTAAAGCCTCTAAGAAGGTTCACTTTTTTCTTTGCCTTTCTTATCTTGGCTAATTATGCTAATGATCTTTTTGACAAGTTATTATTCACCTTGCTTAGCAACCAGTTTCCAGGGATGGTGTGCAGGCGCCACGCTTAGATTTATAAGCTGTGATTTTTTCATAGTTGCATAGTTAACAAAACTACTAATTGCCAGATTAAATAAACTCTCTAAGAAAATAAATATTAAGTCCCTTAAAAAAAAAAAAAACCAACACAGAAATAAACAGTACAAGCTTTTAGGAAGTGATTCAACAGTTTGTTGTGAACAGCTAGAAAAGTTATTTTTTTAATTAAGAGAAGTTTATAAACTTCACAGCCATCCTCAAACATGGTGTCCATCAGTAACACAGGTCTGACAATGGAAGGCTGTTGCTTGTCAGGGCAGCAGAGGGATCAAGTGGCTGCATGGGAGGCGTAGGGTTTCATTTGGTTTGAAAATGTGGGGCTGAGAGTGGAGAAAAAGAAGTTAAAAAATAAAAGGTTTCAAGGCACAGGCTGCAACATGCAGATCTGGGATGAGATTTCTTCAGACCCGAGCGTAACACATTGCCTTGGGATACAAGGAGGCTGTGGCACGCGGATGAGCTAACCGCTGCCCCTACGGAGCTCCGGTGACTTCAGGGAGGTTTTCAAGTGTGCACAGAAATTTCCTTGCCAGGAGCCTCCCGTCAAACCGGAGCAGTGGGACACTGCTAGTTTTACCGACCTCAGCCCCCAGGTCTCTCTGGCTTTGGGGACTTGCAGCTTTGAAAAGAACTATCTAGAACAGCTAAAACTAAGCAAACAAACAAACAAAACATAAAATCATAGCACAGACTTCATACTGGACAGCCCCATGCCAATCATCAGCTTCTGCAGGGGAACCACTCTGCTGTTATCTGAGTTTATGCAGGAATTTAGTGATCACCATCACCTCAGTGAACAGATGAGCACCGCGGTATGTACTCATTAACCTGAAATCAACGTCATGCCAACTTCTTGACAATCTAATGAGAAAATCCTGATGAAAATGTAAAAATTATTTCGGATTTAAGAGCTGATTGCACGTTCAACTGAACGGTAAGATCAGCAAACTTATTTAGTCTGGAAGTTGGGTTTTGCACACAACTTGCAGTGGATCGAGATTAGAATATGTTGCAACAGCCTTTGTAATCCAGGCAAATTTCATCTTAATTCAGTGACAACTTAACTCAGCTTGTTAGCAAGATTGAAAAGCACAGTGGCAGGTTGTAAAAATCTCCTAAATTCATGTAGATATTATTGTGTCTTTGATTGCTTAGGAAGTCCTAAATTTCCAGAATAAATCAATTAAAAATATCACTGTCCACGCGACAGACTTTCTGACATTAAACCATTAAAATTTAAATTCTCAATGCGATAAAAGCCTTTTAACAGAACGTCAGCTTTATAGAAGTATGTGAAAAGCGGTTTTCTATTACCTGGCATACAGTAATTATTCTCTTCCCTTGTCTTTTGAAATACAGCACAACTCTTAACCCGATCATCATGAATATGCAGCCCAAAGAACAGAGACATTTATGTAATTTTTTGGAGTATCTTACGTGTGTTGGAAGGTACAGGTCATACACAGATCCCGAGTCCACGTCGATAGCGTGGAAGCCCACCAGTGAGCCATATATGACTTTTAATCTTTGCCCATTTTCAACGGTCAGGTCAACTGACAGTGGCTTGTGATGAAGTGAGGTAAAGGACTGGAAAAAGAACAATACACTCTATAACACAAAAAGCCGTTGGTTTACACATCTACATATATGGTCTTAAGAATCTTCAAAACTCAAAAGTTAGATGGCTGGTTTTGCATTTAAGGAGCTAAATTTCCATCACCCACGAAGCTGTGAGGAGAGGTGGATAATTCACTTGTGGTTTGAAACAAATCCGAATTCTAGAAATGGACCAGGCGAAAATTAGGCTGAGTACCATCCAAGTTCAATTTCCTCCTCTTCTGAGGGAATCAGCATCAACTTTGTGAACTGAAATGTCCATTTTGGCAAGGCACTGAAACAAGCGATTCACATCTAACAGACTCATGACTCTGACAGTTCTATGCCTGCCATCTCCAATGTATGTCAGACGAGCTACATCTTTAAAAGAATACTCATTTTATCTCTAATTAGAAATAAATGTTATACAAGGCAACAAAAAGCAAAAGCAAAGAGTAGATGAGAGACAGTGAGAGCCACTGATACATCTGAACCAAGGAGAAATTTCACTTACCTTAAAAGCCATGAATTTGTGATAAGGCTTTGGAGCCCAAGCATAAACCTCCACTGAGTTTTTCAAAGCAATTACAAGGAATTTGATTCTCTCATATTTTACTGTAATACAAGAAGAACAATTCCTCAGGTACTAGACAGACACTTAAATCAAAGACCATCTCATCACGTGTGGTAATTTCAATGACTACTTGTAGAGCTAGACATTGCCCAACAAGGGAGACTAATGGATTCCGGACATCAGGGTTTAGTATCACCAGTGACAACTCCTTGACTGAAAACCTGTAGTCCATTTATTCTCAGGAAAGCCATATGACTGTTAACAACATTTATATATTGCTTTTCATATACCTATGAAAAAATAAAAATCTACTAGTCAGAAAAAAAAGGTCTTGACCCTGCAGCTAAGCCAACCTACTTTAGTTTTTGAGTGCAAACACACCCCAACGTTGCTGGTTGCGAATAAGCTACTTTTAGAGGCATGTTGGTTGTTGGCTGAACAACTCTGTTCCACTCTGCAGGATGAATTTTCATTTCTCTGTTAATGTGTGGGGTTAAATCCCCAGGTGCCAGTGTGGGCGAAGGACTCCCATGCTCTGAGATGAGTAAGCATTTAAGAGATGAGCAATTTCTCTAAGCTGATTAAGGTCATGCTGGGCTGATTGAGAATAAATGAAGAATCATACACTGAAAATTAAGGTTTCCTTATACACCGTGTTTTCACTCTGCCAGAGACAAGCATTTGCTTTGGAAGCAGAACATGAGGGTATCGCATCCCACGCATTCACCCTTCATTTTACACTGAGAGCCTGGCAGGGGTTTTTGAAAGCAGCAGGTGTTAGGCTGCTGAAGTAAGGTTTGCTTTCTGGGCGAGGAGGGCTTGATCAGCCCTTGCTGCTTACAAAAGGAGCAGTGCACGCTGGCCAAACATACAGCAGAGGAGTGAAGAGAGGCTAAGGAAGGACACTGGTTCGTGAGGAAAACCTCACATAGGCAGAGAAAGGAAAAAAAAAATCCTCCACCAGAACGTAGAACATCCTTTTCCTCTTCCACCCGGACAAATGGCTGCTAAGCCAGAGGTCAAGATACAAGATTTACCAAGAGAAAAACAACAGCAGCTGTTTTGTCAAAGAAGTAAGAGAGGCTTGTCATACATAAACACAGAAGTTCTTACCAAATGTTTGCCTAATTTTAGGATAACTGAAAAACCAACCCACACTAAACCCAAAGATGAGCAACTGAAGTGGGATAGGTGGATGCTCGGCTGTAACCACAAGGAAAGTAACCACGCACATCTGTTTCACATTCAGTCTGGGATTTAACTCTTGCCACTTTTAAAGCTGTGATATATAAAAGCAGAAAAAATGTCAAGCAAGGTCTTCTGAGAGCCAGCCACCTCGCCGTCTCCTCCACTCCTCTGTATCATTTCTGTTTGACTTTGAAGAAAATGCCGCTTTCATACAGCACCCTTCACCAAAGCAGAACCTGCTCTATACATCACACCCCCTCGTGCAGTTACATGACAGAAACCATCACAATACTGATGTTCATCTTCAAGAACGAACTACCCAAAAGCCACATAAAAGCAAGATGGTTTTTCAGCTGCTACGGTACCATTTGCAGTGTGTAAGTTTAAACAAAGATATATTTTATAATCTAGAGACAGGGATGAGCTGCAGCACATCCAATCTGGTCTACCTATGGACATCCTACAAATATGATTTACTAGCACTTTACTAGACCAGTTTCTTAGCAGTTACTCAGCTTCCCTCCTGGCCCTGAACAGCATGGAGGTGGAAAACGTCAGTCTAATTAAAACCTTGAGTAACTACAGAACTTCTAAACCACTGACTGAGCAACAGACCAGGGCTGGCACTCCCTTCTTTGAGCAGTCACAGGGAATGCCCATAACATGATCCAGTAACTCCTGCAAGAGGAGATGCTACCTGGCACGACAGGGAGAAAAGCATCTGCCACGTAAAACAAGGAGGTTGGAAAGAATTCAGATATTGAGCCCAATACAATCCTGAACCAGAGCTGAAGAAAAAAGCTGGTTCCACGAGATGCAAAAGGATGATTAAGCAGCTCTCCAAGGAAAAAACAAGAAGTCCTTACCGACTTTGTAGTGTACACAGCCTTCCAGGTCACCCACAGACACCCAGCCCTGCCGCTTCTCCACCTCTGGATCATTGCGCAAGATTTTGTTTCTCAGCCATGATAAGTAATATACCCTCAACTTATTCTTCTTCCCTAGGATTTGCAAAAAAAGACAGACATAACGCTTTAACTCCCTGAAGTACAAACTCTCCCACACTCAGAAAAAGCCAGAGTTTTGTGACCTTGAGTACAGCTGGTCTTTGTGCCCGTTTGAGGTGAGGGGAGAGTCCAGCAGCACAAAAGAGAAGTCCTGTGCGATGGTGACATGCAGGAAGGAACTGGAACACCAGCAATCCTATGGCACTTGGCACGTGCGTGCTTGCCTTGTAACTCAAGCTTCATGCGAGATTTTCACACCTGACTAAAATTCTTCCCTCAGGCCAAAGAACGGCTCTCTATAGACACATGTATTATCAGAAATAATCACATTATCTGGCATTTACTCTTCGATGTGAAGGAAGGAACACAGGTAATGGCCTACAACGGACATGTTGAAGAAGTGACTCCTTTAGTTCTAATTAACTGACAACCTCTATCACCAGTAGCCATTTTCTTTTGGATGCCTTTCCAGGTGAGAATTACCTTGTCATCTTTCCTTCTTGGTCAGTCTTTCTGTGGTTTTAGTCCCTAAGTACATACGGTCAACAGCAGCCTGGGCTCACAGGTTAGGCTAAGGAGAAGGACCGTGTCACATAATCCACCAGACCTGGCACAGGGGACAAACAGCTCTCACCACAGTGAGTCTGGAGACCAGGAGCTGCCATTCCTTGCTGGACCTACATCTCTGCCTTTGTTATGTACTAAGCATCCTCTGAGGCCACTCTCATCCATGGGGAATAAGGGCCTCGGAGCCGTGCAGGGCAGAGTCCAAGCTGTTTGTCAGACACTATTCCATTTCACGTTACTGATGCTTTCACCGTACAGATCACCGTCATGTCACTGCTCACACATCTTGTCAAACATAGAATGAGGTTATTTAATGATATTTCAATAGGATTCCACTCAGACAGGTGCTCACCCACCACAGAAACAAGCAGACTGACACACGATAACTTGCTGAGAACAACTTCATTCTAAGGATCTGAAACACTCTGTACTTCCCACAAACCATTTTACACGTTAACCAGGTAACGAAATATCCCAAAGCCTTTCTGAAATGAGAATGTAAATGTTAAAAATTAAAGAGTGTGTTCCTATTAACAAGAATAACTGTCCTGCAATTTTCTGTAAGAGGAAATTCCTCAACCTAGTTTATAACCTAATTATTCTTTCTAATTGCTTCAACCCCAATGCAGGTCAGATACTTTTAGACACTGAACTAACCTGATATAGTAATTAGCACATTGAGCCCTTCCAGAACATCCATTTGCTGGAATCGCCTCCTTGTAATCAGTGAATAAACTCTTCCTTGCCCACTTCTGTCCAGCAGCCACAATCCATTCTCCGTTCCCACCAGTAAATTTACTCCTGTGATACAAGGAAAAAAAATACTGCGTAAATCACCTCATGATTCAGAGGCCACCGAGCATTCATTGGTTTGAGAACTGATTCTTATTTAGTCGCACTTAATGGTACCCCATAATTTCTCTGTTGCTCTGTAGATGACCTCCCAGAAAAAATGACTAAGAAAAACAAAAGATCTCACCAGTCCAGTTTTTACCAGCAGAACACTTATATGCTCACCTAACTTGAAGGATGAGTAAATCTGCTTAAGTCAATATTGATTTAAGCCAAAAGGAAAACGCTTTGCCAACTCGAACTCCTCAGGTGACCTTGGAAACTGCCTGTGAGCTCTGCAAAAGTCCCAGTCCAGCACCACTCCACTGGCAACACAGGAGATCCAACTACATGATCTAAGGGTCTCTACCAATTGGAAAAAAAAAAAATTCCCTCTTTTCCCAAATACACCACTCAAATCACAGGAGGACCAAGCCTGCGGGAAGAAGGGCTGCTGTTACGAGGAAGTGGAGTGTTTGAAAATGGCCTGTGTTTTGTAAGAATGCTTTCAAATGACAAATTAAAGGAGTGAATCCATCTGAAATCCAACTGCTCCCAAGGAAGCGAAGGCTCCAGTGGGTTGCTGACATCAGAGGATGATAAAAGTGAGTTCTAAAGAAACGACATGAGGTATCTTGCTGTAACAAGAAATCTCCTCTACCAGCAATGCTCTGACGAGTACCTGGTGCTCTTCAGCCTCAATGCACATTTAATTACAGACCTTGCCACACAGCTCTGTTCTTAATTTAAAATCTTGGACCGCTACAAAGGTACATCACATAAAATCTGTGAAGCTGTAAAGTGGAAATCCACATTTCCTTTGGATAATGGTTCATCTACTTCATTCATTTTCCATTCTGGACTCAAAAAGTGAGGGGAAGTAAAAGGCTGGGGGAGTCCCATAGAATATGTCCCTTCTGCTGAAGTAGAAAGATGGTTAAAACAACTCAAGAGCTTAGCTAACGTGAGACTGGGCCAAGGTCTACAGCTGTTGAAAACTGGTCTGACCACACTCATCGTGGTTTTACATCACTTGAAGCTGACCCTGTAGAAAGGGTGATCCAGCAAGGTTCTGAGTAAGCACTGGCAGCATAAACTAAGGAAGCCAAGCTTTTGGAAAGACTGACACCTGAACCTCCTTCAGGTTCCTGGAATACCTAACACACGACAGGAAAAGGCGTCAGGTTTGGACTTTTTCCACTGGGTCAAGGCTTAGTGTAATCATATGCAGCTAAAACAAGAGTAAGTATCATAAGCTGCATAGAACATTTGTAACTTTTGGCTCCTTCAACTAGTGCAGATGCAATTTGGTGCCTGATCAAAACATCTTCTCGTTCTGATGCACAAAATCCTTTGCAACTGCAAGTCATCTGTTTGCCATCTTCTACGAGGAAGGCAGTGTCACACGAGTGATGCAGGTGATCCACTCCAGGACTTTCTGACAGGGCAGGTGCAATACAACTGTAAAGTCTGCCTAGCATATACTGCCAGCCTCTCCTGCTGCTGCCTTCCCTCCACGCACATGCCCAAGTACTTCTGAGCTTACCCCACAAAGCAGCACAAAGGACCTCCGAGTTGAATTTCTTCTTGTATTTACGAATTTCTGGACTGTCACTCTGCGGGCGGATATTCGTTGGGTTGACGTTGACAACGGAGCCCTTCCTCGCATTTTCTCTCCTGACAGGCTCAGCTTTTGCACTAGATGCTAGAATGAAAGGCGTATGCAATCATGAAAACTGCGAGTGTTCGGCTACATCTCACATTTGACCTGTTTATGGCAGAATGAAGGAAACCCCAGAGGGGTGAGAAAACACCTCAGGAGCATTACGCAGCCAGAGGAAAAAGCAAACACCTGGAAAACTCCTCAGGCATTCCTGAGTGAGCACTGTGGTAACGCAGCAGAGTAGAGCAAGCCACATCTGGAAGCAGGGCAGAAGCAGTACAATGGATATACATAGCGATATGGAGTTCCAGCTTCTGGAGATGTCACTGAAGTTTCTATTTCCAAGCAACTGGCCCTTCCCAATCATACCCCCACTCCCCCCCAATTCCCTCCCCCCAAAAAAAAAAGGAAACCGAGAGGGACAGTTTATGAGAAGGATAAAGAATACTCACGAGAGCTACAGGATGGTCCTACAGGACTGGTGGGAGGGGTGATTGGCAGAAGTCTAGGATCTATGAATGAAGTAAACGATGCTGTAGACGATGTACTGCTCTTTGAAGGCGTGCTTTCAGTGCACGGGGTCTACAATGAAAAACACAAGCTGCTTCAGGAAGACGATGCTAGGAGAGCAAACAGCACACAGCAGTGTGGTGCTTCTGAGGTTCAGAAGAAACTGGGGGCATTCTTAGACATGATGAACAGTCTTAGAGCAGTAGAGACATGGTACCAAGTCAGTGACAGGAGGCCTGAGCAGGCAGTTGTGTCAGGATGCTTAGCCAGGCACTGCACGGAAATAACCAGCCCCCAGATGAAGAGCACGTGGATCACTCCCTGCTGTCTCAGCTGCAACAGGAAATTAATTGCTCAAATCTCTTTGCAGCAAGGAGGACGCTGGGACTTTATTGCCTCAAGAAAGGCCACTTAGGACGTGACCTCTGACAGAGCTGTGACCTGCCTCCAGTGCCACATTTCTCCCCAAGAGACCCTTGCTCCTATGGCGGGGTTAGAGTCCCTTTGGGGCTGCTGAAACATGCTGCCCTGGGCCCCCCCAGCTGACACTTGGATGGAAGAAAGGCAGGGACCATGAGCAGAGGCAGAGTGCTGCGCTGCTGACATGAAAGGTAAAGGAGCAGAGGGTACAAGCCCTTCTAGCTTGTGTAAAAGAGGAGGAAAGAAAAAAAAAAAAAGAAGAAAAGGGAGCAGAGAGAGAGATGGGGGCAAACAATTGGAACAAAAATGTCTGTTAGAGAGCTCAGGACTTCTCATCTCTCCCCTAGATAAAACTTTTAAAGAAAAGAAGGGATGTGGTGAAAAATCTCACCATAAAAAGAGACAGAATAGAAGTAGTTAAAAGCCTCTCAATCTCAGGCTCCTGCGGGCTGGAGGAAAATGGTGGAACAATTCATTCCATTTGTAGTTTATCTCTTACCTTATTCAGAGGTTTGTTCTGAGGTTCCTGGCTAGTCAGTGGCACTTTTGGTGGGTTCACAGAGTCTGAAATTTGGCTTTGCTGGAGGAGATCTGGCAGGAGATAGTTCTGGTTGTTTACACTCCAGAGGCCTTCTTGGATGCTGGAAATTTGTTTCCCTAAAATCCAATCCTGCACATGAGAACATACAGTTAAACTCCACGTTTAACATACTTCCAATGCCCCATGCAACAACGTTAACTGCGACAACAAATAATGAGCATATGAGGAAGGGTGCTCTGCGTGATGCATCACGGGAAGACACGTGGAAGTCCTATGGAAAGACTACAATAAAAAAAAAATAAATACAAAAGTGCGTGGCAAACACCTGAGACACTGGCTTCCACTCCTTAAGTGTTCCACAAATGTCCCTCATCTACATTACCTCAACCACAGGTAAAGAAGCAACCTCCTCCTCAGAGACACTTGAGGCAGAATCAGATCACTTGTCCTAATGTCACAGATCGGACCTCTACCTACTACAGTCAGAAGCAGGCACTTCTTGGTTCTGGACCTGCACTTAGCTCAAAGCCCCTCCCCATTCATCTCACTGCTACTTTCCATTTACTGCATTAGGAAACATTATTCTAGAACGATGACGTTCAGCAGGACCCAGTATCAACATTTCTAGTACAGTGGCGTTCCGTACTGCAGACCTCCCTACAGGATCCCAACAGCTTCAAGGAAGTACTCGTAAACTAGGTAAGGTGTGAGGCACCACACAAACTTTCTCCCCAGCAGCACAAAATACAGAGTCAGAGGTTGGTTCCTGGGAATACACATCTAGAAGCTTTGAGAGGAAGAAAGATGGGATGTATAAAGTGACTGGCGTCCCAGACAGGGAGGGTAGCGCAGAGAGATCTACCCCTGGCTGTGATCGGTCAGGGTGCCTGACCACCACCAGCACTGGAACACAGAGAGTGACAGGAGCCAAGTGCTATGCTAGAAAATTCCTCCTGAATTACACCAAAGCAAAAAGCACCACCAAACTCAAGCACCTTCTGGCTGGCTGAATTCAAGACAAGTCTGTACATTGTACTGACTGTGATAAACAACCTACTGAAATTAGATGAGCTTTTTTGAGTGCTGGCCAAAATACAAAAAAACCCAACAAACCATAGATAATTCTAAATAAAAGACATTTGCCTTTTAAAAGCCAAGTAATTAACTAGAAATCAAGTTTATGCTCTAAGTATTTTACATTTTAATTAAGATATAAAACCCCAAACCAAACCAAAACATACATATCAGTTTTTGAGATTAGGGAATCAAGCCACTATGGGGCTTTTTTGTTCACTTTTGAGTGATTCAGCTGAACTGAAGCAAATCCCTATTTGAATCATTTGGGCAGTCTGGTACACTCTAATCACTTCAAACCGGTTCATGCTGATGAGCCAGAGAAAGGGATGTCGTGTTGGAAGAAATCGTGGAGACTCATGATGGCTGTGGTTGGTGAAAGGGAGGTGGGAGGAACAGATTGGAGTCTCCATGAGGAGAGGGAGAAGACTGGAAGGCAGAGAGATTTGTAAGGAGAGGTGGCAGTCATCTGTCTGTCCTCCCTCCTGCACTGTCCTCCCCAAACCCACCAGAAAACATGACCTACTCCCTTTTCCCTCCTTCCTCATCCTCAGTCTGGGCATCAAAGACCCCAATCTCCTCCCTTCCCTCAAGCAGCCTATTTCCGATGCCCGGTATCAACGGAAAGGGAAAGCACTAAGCTGGTTTTGCCACAAGGAAAATACCGGTTTTGCCCAGTTTATAATTCCTTCTCCGAAGCAGGGTCTTCTCTACTTGAGGATGGTGGGATGAAGACAAGGTGGGACTCCTTCCCCAGTGAGGAAGGATCCCACTCTGGTCAGAAGCTTAGAAATCACACCAGAGGTAAAGAAAACTCCTTTTTCTTCCCAGCCCTGCCACAGCTCACACACGCAGCTCTGGGGAAAACGCCAGTTTCACAGCAATTTCTGTTCCCCATCTGCGAAACAGGAGTACACTGGGTAATACGTGAGAAGTGCTCCGACGCTGAGTGCAAGGCTTATTACTGTAATTTTTTTGTTTTCGACCACAAAGACTGTTCTGCTTTGTCTGTCTTCATCTTTTCTGCACTAATATTTATCACAGGGGAAAACCCCCATGACTTGAAGACTCTACTAGGAACTACAGCTGGGAAGGAACCGTAACATGACATATGAGAAGACACGTACTTTTGCTAAGCCAGTAGGGAGAGATGAAGTGGTTTTCCCCTCTTCTGGTAATATTTTAAGTAGTAAGAGGTAGTTCTCTTTAAATTGGAATAAAAAAGGTCAGGATTCTTAAAAATAGCAACAATGCCCACCAACAATAATCAACAGTATTGCTTTTTGCAACCTGCCCAGAGCCTTCAAGAAATATGTTGCCATCAGAAACTACTCCCAGGTCAATACCAAGGACAAATAAAGCAGCGCAATTTTGTACCTAAATGTAAGCATTTTTATAGGAAGCACAAAAGCTGCAACTACACATTTTTTCAAGGCTTATAGCTATAATTTTCAATGACAGAGCAGGACTTTAGAGTGAAAGCGCTGCCGAGAAGAAATGGATACAGCGTTTATCATGCACATTAACGACGTGACTCCCCCCACTGTACCCACCCCCTTACAAATGGCCAAATTACCTTCTGTTCTGCCACGGTGCTTTGGGGTTTCAGTTCAATTCCATCTGGTACTCTCGTCCTTGAGAAATCTGCCACTCTGCTGCTTAGCAGTTGCCTGGAAACAAACTCCACTTAATGAACAGAACTAGTTCAGGGACAAAAACAAGGGCCCAAAAAGCAAAAAAACTCCACATACACATGTTCAAAAGTGAGCATAATTAACATTCACTGGTTACACTTAAAGGTTCTTGTAGAAAAGCAAGCTGATTAGTCTGTGGATGTGCCTGAACAGACTCAAGCCTGAGGATCACTCCCACACAGCAGGAAGCTCTCCCCACCTTGGAGAGCATCCCTTCATCTCCCTGCATTTCACCCACCATTTTTCAGACGCTGCATAGCTCAGGCAAGTGAGACTGGTCCCTCAAGCTGTCATTTGAGAAGTGCCTACTTCAAAACTTTTCCCAGGTCCCTTTGTGCAGCACCCTGCAGGGTGCCATAACGAGCCACCTTGCTCTCCAGAGAAAGAGCATCAGCTGCACTTAGAGCGGGGAGAGCTGCTGCTCTGCTATATACTGGTATCAGGGATCTCTCTGCCAGTGCCTACTGGGACAGGCTACACTGGAATTCCATACTGTGAATCAAGCCCTGAAACACGGACATCCTCAGCTTACAAACAAAGAAACAAAGAAAACGTTGCCCAGTGCACACCAAGACAGAACGTAAGAGCTGCTGGACTGGCTGGGGCCAAAAGCCCACCCAGACCAGCATCCTGCCTTCAACAGTGACCAAGCGCAGATCCCTAAAGGAAGAGTAAGAACAAGACAAGCATCTGTTGTCATATACCTCAGCACACTATTGCTCCCCACACAACCAGTGGTATCTTTGAGTACGAAACTTTTTCTCCGAAGTGGAACTGCCTCAGACTTCTGTCAGTGAGACTCTGGCCCCATTTCTGTGCATTTCCACCCCACATTATTATCTATTTATTGCACTTATTTATTTATATTAATTCATTACTGTAACCTATTTAAGCCTCTTATATTTCTGCCTCCTTTCTAGTAATTATAAAACCGACTGGATCCAGGATGCCAGTGTGAAGGGCTCTACAGTGCTATGCCACAACTGACAGGAGTGTGGAAGGGTTGTTTTTTGTGATAACAAAGAAGGTCTGGTGAGAGAGCTCCCAACTTAAGATGTCTGTGAAGGAGTAAAATTCTTTGTGGCTTTTTTGATTTTTGTTTTGCCCCCGCCCTGCTCTATGGAAGGGATAAATATTTGCATACTGAACTTAGAAGGAATAGCAAGATATGGAGTAGGATCAATGGTGGGTGGAAGGACCTGTTCTTCCCAGGAAAGCAAGCAGCAGCCGATCTTAAATGATGTCAACCTCCCGCTTATTAGAGAGCTAAAGCAATTCCTACCCAAGCACACACGTGCACCCACCTTGTTCAAATTTTGGTAAGGAACAGCATATAAAGAGGAAAGAGAGGAAACTGAACTATACAGGTTGGCCCCAGGAAACTCAAGTGTTTTAGGGGGATTGTGAATGCTGTAGGCACCAGAAGAGGAAGCACTCTATTCAACAGAGTAGGAGAAACTGGCATTAATGGCACTGATATGCTACACAGGCAGGTAAGATGCTGGATCACATACACTGACATCCCTTCCTTCAAACAAAAATTTGGTTTGTGTGACAAAGAATTCTGGCTCATCTCACTGAAAACAAAAACAAGACCAAAAGTTGGTTTACTGGTGAAAGAGAACTGCCCTTAGTCCTGGCAGCCTCAGAAACGAGCCTTCTCAGGGTGTTTGACAGGACTTGTCCAAGAGAATATGAAGCTCTTTCTCCTGCATATGCTCATGCCCCAAGTCTAGTCCTACCGGGCACCCATGAAAGCTGGAGCATGGATATCAACAGCTGTTCCACAGCCCAGGGAAGAATAAGAAAACACAGATTGTTTTCCATAGCCAACTAAAACTTGACCCAAGGTGTCTCAGCCAAAGGCCACACAGAAACACTCCTACAGACTGCAAGGAGCTTCAGATCCTGCATTCACATCCTTTGGACAGCAAGAAAAACAAAAGCCTTCACTTTACCCAGAATATGCAAAGATTCAATGCTGGCTGCTGCTTTCACTTTGATCACTATCCTTTTTGTTATTTACTTGATACGAAGCAGGATCAATGGTGAGTGCAAGGACCTGTTCTTGTCAGGAAAGCAAGCAGCAGCTGATCTTAAATGATGCCAGGATCTATCTCCCAAACTATCTATCTTTTAACACAAGTGACGTTCAGCCAAGGTAAAGGGACTTTGTTAATAGACAAGACGATACTTTTGATTTTACAGGAGCTCTTGTGGTGGCTGTGTGCACAGGAAGGCAAACAGGTCAAGGATCATCCTGCTCATTCCGCTTCTCTGGAGGGCTGGTGGACCTCACACACAGAGGAGATGCAAATAACACATGCAGATTTGCAACGGCAGTGATACCACTCCTTCAAATCATTACAGCATGCAAGGATCACAGCAATCTAGCACTTACACAAAGTCATTGCTACAGGGCAAATCCATATTTTTATGTAGAGTCTTTCTGAGGTCTAGGATGAATTCTATGACCTGGAGTGAACAAAACTTTTTACAGATCAGAATAAGGTGGTTTGGAAGAGGAGCAGTAAGAAAATAAAAGGCATTACAGTAAAAAGACAGCCCTTTCAGGTGCACTGAATAAGCCAGAAGATTCTTCACATTCTCCCTCATCACCCCAGCTTTGAAAATTAACTTCAGAAATGCAAATCAGGAGCATATGCAGGCATAAAAACTCTACCTTCCTCAGAGCGGCACAGGGGAAAGGACTGGTACCAGGCCAACACAATAGCTTGCCAACAGTGCTACAGATCTGTGCATCTCTTCCTGAAGACTGACAAAACTGCACGTGCGGTTACGTCAGAAGGGCAAGAGCCCCATCTGAGAGCTCTGTGGCTCTGTGATGTGCTTCAAAGTCAGTCCTAGAACTGGAGTTAAACTGAAGTCTCTTTGCAAGAAAATGAGCAGTTTCATTCATCAATACTAAAAAATAATTCTGTTTGCTGTTCCAAACAGCAGGGCTGGCCAACTGATCCCCTGACTGTCTTTCACTTGGACTAGCAAGCTATTTGCGCTCTGTTATTTCTCAGCAGAATACACTTTTTGCATGACAGATAAAATACCACAAAACATCAGTCACAAAATCAACAAGAGAAACCGGAAAGCTACAGAGAAACAGTTCAGGTGAGATCAGTGTGGTACAAAGCCAGAGCATCATCTGTCAACCACAGCAATTGTGCAAAACAACAACATTAAAATGACAGTGAATTTTACAACAACAAATGCTGCTTACACTATTCCCTCTTCAGAAACAGCCCCGGTGAAGGAATCAGCATTTCAGTGGTAATTATTTTTACCACAGTGAACAGACTATCTGAATACAAGGGTCATGGTTCTCTTGCTTTTTTCACCGTAACCTGTATTGAGCATGAAGGTTTCTTTCACTCTCCTTTTCTCTTTCAAAAATTCCATTTAAACATAGATCACTGCAAAGTAATCTCTATAAAATCACTACCTATTGACACTCAGTTAAAACGAGACGTTTCCTCATTGTCCCAGGGCAGCAAGTCATCAAAGCTCATTACACTGCACACATCTGATGGAGCAAACATTTACCCCCGGGAGTTCATTATAGTGCAATTAAACTGGTTAATTACAACTGACATAAATGACTGAGAGCATCTTCAGAGGGGAGGTTGCATTTATGTATGCCAACTTCTTCCAGATATTTAGAAGTGTGTAATAAAAAGGAAGAAAGTAAAAATAATAATTTAAAAAAAAAAAACCAAGCCGACCTTGTGTGGTTCATGTCATCTTCATCGCTGCTGCTGACTTCATCACTCGATGAGGAATAGTCTGCTGCTTTTAACAGTGAGTTGGCACCATCCTTCCCCTTGGCAAAGGAGCCTGGACTCTGAGTAAAGAAAACTCAGTTGGTTTTTTTTTTCCCCTCATGGGAGAGCTCATTGCTAAAAAGCACGTGCAGTATTTTACTCTCCCAGCAAATACAGTTATTGTCACTTCTACACCAAAAAAGTTTTACTAGGAAGTTGATGCTTGGTCCATCACAAGTGACTATTTCACACATGAAAGTGACCTAAGCCAAAATACCTGATTTTCCTAAAAAACTGAAAGGTGACTAACTTTAGTCAGTATGTTATTTTGAATCTCAAACATTTATGATTCAATCTTTGCAGGAGCACAGTACCTCCTTTTCACAGAAGAAAAGCAGTGCTCTGCAGCAGGCCTAAAGGATTACACCAGCTTGAGTTCCCTTCCAGCCCTGGATTACCTTGGGGTCTTGCGGGGCCGTGCCTGAGCTCAGGCTGTGCCTGCGCAGACCAGGTACGAAGCACCTTTGGGTGTGGAAAGGCAATACCAACACAGCCACGGCTCACACCCTCAGGGCAGTCCCTCACGTGAGCTCTTGCACAAGGCACCGTGAGCTCCTGTCGCCCGACAGGTATCCCACCCCTCCAAACACCACCAAAGAAAAGAAATGCCTCAGTAAACAACACCGAGAGGCAGCAATCATCCTTTCCGTCAGTGGCACACCAGCGACCAGAGAGCCAGGACAGTCTTGCGTGTGTCACAGCCCGGTAGCGCATACTCCAGGCAGTTACGCACTGGCTATTTGCACAAGCCACCAGCATGGTCTTGACTTCTGGATTGCATGACAACCGATCAATGACTTCCTGAAATAGTAAAGACATACATCTCCTTTCTAAAGAGTTGTTATCAGACAGGCTCAGGAAAACTGAACTCTCTGCTGACAGCCTGAGCTGGACCCAAGTCAGACCTGGACCGAAAGCTGATGAGACACATTAATGCAGCAGAAAGCTCGAGCCAGTCCCACACAGCCTCTCAGGTGGACTCATTAGGTTGTAAACTCCACCACCACTGGAGGAGCAGCCTGCATCCACATACCCTCAGTGGTATCAGAAAAATATCAGTGGATTTAAAAGAACCTACTGTAACCTGGCCTGGATGAGAAACTTTTTCAGACTTCTTATGGAGCTGCAAGTGGTTCTGGGATAAAGCGATCTCTGCCTTGGCCAGTCCTGGATTCCCTGCAGGAAAAAAAAAAGCAAAAAAAAAGCTTCTTTCTTCAAATGCATGTGTAGCAGAGTGAGAGAGAGGCCCTTAAGACAAGCATATATAGTCACCACCCAAAGCAGACACTATCCTCTGCTGTCAAACTTCTTTTTCTGCTTTGTTGCAAAGGGAAATCTTTTTGCTCGTTTCCCAGTGCTTCTGGATGCCACAATGTTATGTACATAAATTGATGCTGGTGCAGTTTAATGCTGTAAGAGTAAGATAAGCAGACCAAAACCTTCACAACCTACTCCCACCGTGAAGCAGCGACAGTTCCGTGGACTGGAAGGCAGCTTGCAAGGGAAAAGGGTGAGAGCATGCTAATCCCTTCCTCTGATCCTCTTTTTGAGGGGAGACAGCTCATCATATCAGCAGCTCCTGGCCATATTTCAGCACTAAAGGTACCACCGAGCTACACTCCCGTGAGTTCAGACCAGGGGGTCAGGGAGAGGGTGCAGGAGCCTTGACCCCCAATGCACATTTTCATGAGCAAAAAGATGTGCTGCCAAGATTTGGCCATCATAAAACTGTTGAACAAAACCAGTCTAAAGGCTCTGGTTCTCTAAACCCAGCTGGGCATGAGGGCAAACAGCTGCAGTAAACCCCACTCATGAGCACGGGGTCTAGCTAAAAGCAGAAGAGGATTCACCACTTCCCACAGCAGCACAGGGAGAACCATTTTCCAGTTTCTGCTTCCCTTGGGGCACACAGAGTGTCACTTCTCAGCTCCCACTTCCACTCTGCACTGTGGGGAAGTAGGTAATAACAGCCCTCATTTTTACAGAGAGGGCTGACCCCCACTGTGGGTCAACCCAGCGTCAGGTGGCACCTCGTGCCACTGCCCAAGGTCAGGTATGGGTAGCAAGGAAGCTGTGGCACCATGCTTCCCTCCCAGGTGGCATGGGGACCTACGCTTGCACAGCTTCTGAATGCCCAAGCAATCAAGACTAGAGGAGCTGGAGCTCACTCGCACATGCTCATGCCACGGTAGGGAGATGTCTGCAAATAATTCAGCAAATCTTCCCTTTCAATGCCCCCACTGCCCACAAAGCTACCTGGGAAGAGAAAAAGCTGCCTTGGAGAGCTGCTGTCTTCTGCACACAATTCCTGATACAAGTGAAGGGAGGGAAAGCAGATGTGCCCTCACCCTGCCATGGGGACACGTTAGCCAGCTCCCCGTCTACCACATTCAGCAATTTCTCCCGTGACTATCCCACTGCTGCCAACAGGACTCCTTGCAAGTTAAGGAGGGAGAAGTCAAGCTCACACAGATCAGGATTTGTATTTGGTAATTTAGATAATTTTATCACAATGGTTTCTTGCAAAGCTTTTAAAATTCAGAATTCTTTATTCATGGGTACCTACGCAACTCAGCACAAGTATTCGCTTTAAAGTATTTATAGCCTTTTCCTACCCAATTCCTTATCCCTGTGGGTTTGGGAAAGCAACAAACTCTGGAACACCATACGCCAGAACTAGCTGTAATTTAATGACACTTAAGAAACCGAGGAGACAGTTTAAACCACAAGGGAGGTTTTCTATTCTTTCCATTGCTGGTGAGGTTTTCATTTCCTCATGCTAAAATAGCACAGGAGTTACGCATCGTGCAGACACTGCAAAGTCGAGCTGGGCTGTTGCATGTTGCTCATCTCTATGCTGCTACTCAAACACAAAACGACATAAGAGCAAAAAGAAACAAAACCCAGGCAGTTTAAAGTGTGCCTTGGATTCCTCCTGAAGCAAAGCTTCCTATTGCGGGTAGTTAGTGAAAGCAAAACTGGCTTGATTGTGTAAGTGTAATAAATAATCAATTTGTTCTTAATTTATCAAGGGCTTGCAAATTAACAATGTAAGCCTCAGTTTAAAAATGAATGACCTCAGCAGCTCACTGGTGTGGTTTCAGAACATTTTTAGTATCCACCCTACTTCGAACTGGGCGTGATTCCCCAGGTCCCCCATCTTTAGCAGTCAACAAGTGTCGTAACACACCACTGCTTTGCAAGGAGCTACACAAGAAATTGCCCTGCGGCTGACCCACAGAAAAATGCCCTTAGGAATAACAACAGAGAACAAAACTGTCCACTTCTCCTCCGTGTCCCCATCTGCCAGAATCTCAGGTCATGTCTCAGGAACCAGAGTCTGTACTGCAAAAAGTCTGCACAGCCATGAGCAAGCCCACTGCACTCCTGCACCGCTACCAGTGACACCAGGATAACTTCCAAAGCCGTGCTTTGTTTAAATTGCATGAGACTATCTCTACCTTCCAACTTCTGCCTTTTTTTTTTCCCCAGTTCCACTATCTCCCTGCAAATAAAAGAACACTGAATGAATGTTTCGTACGATGCTGTACAGAGAGCCTTACGCTTCCCCCAGCCAGTACGTTATTAGAGCACAGAAATAGTAGTGCACAGCAACTGCTCATCTGTGGACAATGCGAAAAGGCAGCATATGGTCATGCAGAAAATGCCAGTGGGGGAACATTAGTATTGAATTACATCTGTATGTCTGTAATGTTGGCTCTTGCTGAGTTTCAGTGGTGTCAGTAAGTGCAACAGAACTGATTTTTTTCAATTCTTAACTGAGGCCATTCAAATTTTCTATATGGAATTACGGTCACAGTCACTTTTTGACTCAAAAGAGAAAGCGTTTATGTTTTAGGAACATGGAACCATACTATCCAGAGGGCTTTCAAAAGCCTATCACCAGAAGGCATCGTTTAACAAAATATCCCATTTGCAATGCAGCCTTTGACACCCTGCAGAAGCCCATTGCATGTGACAGGAATTCTGCACAATTTGACTGATCAATCTTTGACTTAGCAATCACCTGAGGTTGACCAGCTGCTCTGATGAGATCCCATCTCCCACTGCTTGCTGTCAGGAGTGCTGCTGCTGCTGTTTAGCTTCAGAGCATGTCCCCCGGGGGATGACTGATGCGTGCTACTAAACAGAAAGACACAAAGCAGATCAGACTGTCTTGCATGCAGGAACACAGACTGGAACGGACCTCCCAGGCCACTGAATTGAGTTCCCTGCTGTTAACTGTACGATATAATATTCCTGATAAACAAAATTTTATATTCATTGCTGCTCCAAGCAGGGCCACCCAGTAGCGAGAGGTGATGATGGAGGGGCAGTTTTCTCAGGGCAGTCATTCTGGGAGATTACAGAGATTCCGAAGTCATTACAAAATACCCTACTATATGTGCTTCTCCTTTGGCCTCTTCACAGCTGTGTCACTCCTGATTCCAAAATCTCATGGCTTTTACAAAGAACGAAACCTGCTCCAGCACCCTCCTAGAAGTTACATCATCACCCACTCATCAGTGCAGAAAGGAACACATTGGACAGTAAAACAAGCTGCCAAGCTTGTGAAGTAGAACAGTGGCTCATCCAGAAACTCAGGCTCAGAAGGCACTTGTAACACATGGGTTTACTTACAAGTTTCTTTTCTGCTTTGCCTCCTATAATTCCTAAGCAGAGAGAATATAGGGCTTGACTTCACCTGAAAGTTATTTCAGATCATGTTTCTGACTCTGGCTTATCAGAAGTGCTCCACATTATTTTATGTCTGCTAAATCTACTTCCCTTTCAAACCTCCCCACTGCTAGTTTCTCACAGCATTACGTTCCTTGATTCGACATCCAGTGGGGGCTACCCTTTACCGCTGAGCTCCCTGCATCCTTGGCCTTTTCTCCTGGGATATGAAAAAAGTACACTAGCCTCAAGGGCTGATTGCCAAAATAGTCAAGATACACCTACAGACAGCCTGTTTCAAGCTACTGCCAGGCAAAACAAAGCTACAGGCACAATCTTCACAAGCTATAATTACAAATGCCTACACAGGGAGTTGGGACCAGACCCCACTTGGCAAAGTACCCAGGCACCTAACTCCCCTTTGAAACCAATGGTGCTGGTGCAGAGCATCCAGGCAGCCCTGACTAGCACCATGCCCACCTGCCATCAGCAGTGTCGACAGCCCAGCGCCTCAAGTAACCTGCACATTCAGCAGCCACTTCATCTAATGTGAAGGGAAAGTAAAGCATCACTAAAGCACAAGAATTTAAAGGATTGCAAGACATGCTGCCCATTAACTGGGAAACAGATGCACAACTTGCACGCAAACCCTTCAGGCACGCCAAACAGGCTGAACTAAATGAAACAACTCATTGCAGGAATTACTACAGGTGGAACAGCCCTTATATCTTAAAAATACTGCTTTCCAGCAGAAGACAGAGACTTGTTTCTCTTTAAATCAGTTATGCTAACCATTAAAAGGAAGATGGCTTAGACACTTCCTTCAGGCTTGAAATCAGGAAGTTTGGTTAGTTACTTTTTGTGGACAAACTGACTCAAAAGACAAACTAATTGTAACTGCTGTTAAATGAGGTATGAATCCATGTCAGTTTTGGTGCTACGGAGGTTATGGCTTTGTTTTCAATAAACTGGCTTTAGTTCTCCTATTGACAATAAATCAGCATTCCTATAAGCATAAAGCACTTTAACAGCTTACCTTGAAAGGCATCTCTGCTGGCCAGGCTGATCCTTGCTGTAAAATTTAGAGGTTGTCCTTTCTGGAACCTTAAGGATTGAATCAGATGTTTTAAGGTTGCTATTGACATTTTAGACTCAGTTGCTAAGCCTAATGCTTACCCTGTATCAATGCAAAAATCAGACTAAGCAACACAAATGAATAATGCTTCAGTGGGACCTGTGGAGAGGTCTTCCATGGTATCAACCCTGGAAACTGCAAGTCAGCAGCAGCTGCTTCCAGTTTGCTCCAGGCCTGTGCAATCTATCAGGATATAGACTGCAAGTGGTTTGCACCTTTCCTCAGAGTCAGCATTATTCTTGGTCAGTTTTTAAAGCAGACAGGAAAATGCATTTGCGGGCGCTTAATGCAGCTTTCCCTAGGTGGTGGATTACCTTATCTTGCCATCAAAGGGCTGGGGGAAAACACACCCCCCCCCCCTCAACTGCAAAATAATAGATTGAATACACACACGCATGCACATACACATCCCCGCACCGACAGTGCCAAGCACCCCGAGTTCCACATACCTTTGGGGGCTGTTCTTCATTTTGACTCGCACTCCAGAATACGTCATCCTGCACGGGGCTGAGCGGTGTCGTCACCATGTCTGACAGTGAACTGCTGTGGTACACATCCTTACTGGCCAGGAAATTTTCACACTTGAAACAAATTAAATACATATTGAATTGTACTTCCCTGCCTATGTAACACATCCCAGTTTCAACAGATATCAGTGTTTCTGTCTATGAGATCAAATTTTTAGTAAACATATAAGGAGTACTGTGTTTGGATGCAGCCTTACTCACCTTGTTCACTGTGAAGTTATTAATTTCCAGCACGTTACGCACAAATATTTCAAGATGAAGGGTACAAGCAAAAGAAATCGTAGTAGCAGCTGTGCTGTTCATGGATCTCCCCTTCATAAATCTGTGGAGAAGCTAGTAGGGCATTGGCCATGCACAGCAAACTAGTTAAACTGGATGATGCAAAAACTACTGTTGAGTAAGTACATTTCATTCAAACCTGAGCAATGCTTCTGTTTCAGAATTTACATAGTGTAACAACTGGGGGAACCCACCACCCCTAAGTCAGAAGTTTACTTTCAAACTAGTATTGCAAGCCCACCATCAATGGACAAACTGCCTGCTGGAAGCACTTTCATCTCTCCAGTGGTTAGGAGGGTGTCCTGGCCCTCCTCTGGAACAGATTTTTCAATTATTTGAAAAAAAAAAGTCAAACTTGAGAATGCAGTAAGAAAGAAGTAAGAAACTATGCTCAGACTACACCTCATGGGTGCTCATAACCAGCTGCTCCTCTTGTGACTGCCTGTGTTTAAAAGGTATCTTCAAAGGTGTCTAATTAAAGCCTTAGGATAGCAAATGCCCTAATCACAGCAGGGAGCAAGGGGTGGGGAAGAAATCAAATCACTTCCTTCCTAAGTCTTCATGCCAAGGGAACAACAAGTAAGCAGTGTAAAACTCAAACCGAAATACTCAAAATTTGGTCCTCTGATTCTATCTGCATGTAAAAGATGAAAAAAAAAAGAAAATGAGAGAAGAGAAGGAAAGGTCCTTTAAATTCTACACACTAATGATGTATTACATTGGTGCCTTTCAAAGGAGAAGAAAGGCAGAGAGCTCAAAACGTCAACTGAATGTACTGATCCTCCCCAAAATGAGAAATCCTCCTGGACACCAGACAGCGACAGAACACGTGGAAACGCTGTGTGAGACGGGCCCATCTTGAGGGATTGTCACACTCGAGCCAATTTGAAGTTACAGAAATAGAAAAAATATTAGAGAAATGCCTGAAGCTATTCCACTTGGTGCTTTATCTTGTCACATCTCCCACGCAAAGCGAGACCGGGGCTCTCCAGAGACGCCCACAGCTGGCAGGAGCACCACGGGCTGACATCCTTCCCGGGCTGGGAGGGAGCCCGTGCCCCAGCACGCTAACACACCTCTGCTGGGAGGCACCTCTTTCTCAAACACCCGGCAAGACCAGCATCCCCACCACGAGCTGGCCAAAGAAAGAGGCTGGCAATTTTTGTCCGAGTCAAAGCTCAAACTCTTGTGTCCCGACTGAGTGACTGCGACTCAGATCAGAGGCAGCTGCAGTTCAGTTTCCCCAAAAAATGACTCAAGATGAATATTTTAGTGATTTATCAGCACTATCAGTCTATAAAATTCTCAAGTTCCCCCATATTAAAAAGTAAAATACAGTAACTGAGGACTGCACACAGCTTTTCAGCAATATAATATGGACTCCCTTTATCTCTACAAGTCTATTTAATGGGGAAAACGATCAAAATCACTTAAATACTGACAGGTAGTAATTCTAAAACGAGTTAGAGATGCTGAACACCCATTCAAATGTGCCATCACAAACTCCCAGACCAGCCTGGCAAAGCCAGCTGTTGAAAAACAGGCTTGTGAAGTTCACCTAGTTAAATATGCAGGTGCTTTTTCTGCCTTTTTGGGACAATATGTTCTGTTACAGAAAACAGCTTTTTCAGCAGTTATAACGTCTCATAATCCATGTCCTTTCATTTTGTCAAAATTACTTCTTTGTCCAACATGATTGTCACTAATAATAGTTTTCAGTTAACCAGAATTATTTCAACAACAAAGTGCTCCCCTGAAATGATTCATCGTGAGTGTAGGAATAGGTTTTAGAGCAAGTGTATTATTATCAGAATGTAGGAAGATTTTTTTTTTCCTTGTCGCTTTTTCCAGCTTTTGAGTCCTGCAGTCTACCAGAAAACTGTGCTTAAAAGCAAGGATAAGCTTTGCTGAATCATGATAGAAGTGTCTGGGTGACTCCAAACTCTGCAGATGGTACCCACGTACCTTCTTTGGGCAGAGAGAAACCAGTACACCGGTTCCATGTAAAGCCAAGAAGTGACGCCTGCTTTGGGGATGACTTCTGTAGGACTTACAAAACACCTTGCAATTCCACAGCAAGCCAAAAACGTCTCGGATAACCTCCCGAATCATAGTGCTTGATATTCCCCTTAAGATTTACGGACAAAATACTTTGTATGGGGAAAAAATAAATTAAAAAACCCCTAACCGTGATTCTGAACTACAGTGACTTGAGCCTTAAATTGTTTTTATTCTAAATATTACTGAAGGAACAGTAGCTACTCTCCTGCACAGAAAGCACTGGTAGACAAAGTGTTACCTACTATGTGTGTTTGAACCGTAAAGGTACATCAACAGAGCTGAGCAAAGGGAGCCTGTGCTCCCTGAAATGATCACGTAAGGTGACACAGTACAAAAGACTGATTACTAGGGTTAGTTTAAAAACATTTAGGAGCAAGAAGTTTTAAAAAGCCAGGCTGCTCTGCTTTTCGACGGATGCCTAAGGTACTAATTTGAACTGACTCTACATAAGGGGGTCAAGTGCAACTGTTGTTACAGAACTGCATAAAGAAAAGGATTTTCTTAACCTTCTGATCAGGTCTGCTCTGGGATGCTGGGTCAATCTGTGACCTAATGCACAGCTAGTTCTTCAATAGAGGAGATCTAGCTAGCAAATCCTAGAGGAAAACCACAGAGTCAATTAGAAAGTGGAGTTAATTTCAGATGTGAGCTGAATTCCTCCACTAGTAAGGCAGCAGGAGATGCTGGGCAGAGAAAGAGATTCAGTGGCTTTGTTCAAGAAGTCTCTGAGAAACTCTGCAGGTAGCCCAGAATGGCTCAGCCCACACCACCATAGTCAGAGCCAGATTTGCTACCACAGTGCAGCAAACACAAACCAGTACAAACCAGGTAGGAATGGCACACTCGGATCTGGTACTATCTCCCATTTCCCTTACCAGACAGGTAGGATACCAGACACAGAAATCATGCCCCCTGCACCTCGGGGGTTGTGGTAAGATTTCCAGTGAAATAATTTTGAGAGATACTTGGGCAACCGGGATGTGCCACAAAATCTCACAAAGTACAATCATTTAAAATGAGAAGCCATTTTTGTCTGAGCAGAGCAGTGATGATCCCTCTCTGACAAACCTGGCTGGAAGATCTTCAGCACAGACATCTGTGATGAATTCAGCTTGCATTTTAACTCTGCAGTTCACTTTTATTTTATATCAACACGGCACCCACATATCGAACTTCACAAGCATATTGCTGGAGTCTTTTAATCTCCAGGTGACTAACTGGTCCGTCACTCGTATTGCCTCAACGCTTCATAGAGTTAACGCCGGCAGCGTATCCAAACATGCCGCTATTAGCGCCAACAGCTGCTGCCACCCCGCAAAAGGAAACACAACCCTTCAGAGGATTGGTAAACTACCCATTGAAGATCACCTGGTCTCCATCCCAGCACAGCAGGTGAGAGCACAGATTGGCTTCTCCCTGTCCACACGGTCTCTATCAGCTGGAGCACTGACTTGTGAGCAGGTAACAGCGCAGCTACCGTCAGGGAGTGAAATCACACGGTAACAGCTATGTATCACCTGCTGCTATTATCCTTGATTAACACCGTCACTTTAAACAGCATAAAATTTTTACAGCGTAGTTTCCACCAAAGACTGTGAAAAAGGTTGGTAAATACTGCTTCATTCCTCACCATTCCCCTTAGCAGCTACTACCAAACAGGGAAGCACCAACAGGGCACAGAGGAATGAAGTGACTTGTCCTAAGTGACGCAGCCAGCCTAGAACGTAGCTCCTTTCATCCCAGGAGTGCCATTTTAACGGGGCAGGACTATCCTCTGTACAGCCACTGTGCTCCTGCAGAATCCCAAATGCCCTCCAATAAACTGTGCCCTCTCCCACTTCTACTACAGGACTGAAATGTTCACCTCAAGGAAGCTGTCGGCTTCTACTCAATGCTAAGACACAAATGTCCTTCTTGGAGACCTTGCAACAGCTCTCCAGTGATTTGATGCTACAAGCCAGGCCATCAACTCAGCTCGGTTACAATACTTGTGTCTTGAAATGACAAACAGACCCTGGAAAAAAGGATGGCTAGTAAAAGCTATCCAGTGAAACAGGGCCTTTCCTCTCCCAACAGCTGTTTATGGTCATTCTTCCATCATCACCAAACAGCAACCTGAACAGGAAAGGCACAGGGAGGCTTTGACTTAAAGACACGAACAGCCGGCTATTACCTGCCTCCCACATAAACAGAAGCAGGGCATAAACAAAAGCAGAAGCATAGGGGAGAGCTGAGCCAGGGAGCCTGATCCACAAGAACCCTGGCTCTTGTGGAGAGAGGAGCTATGGAGTGCTCAGTGAAGCACAGCCTGAGATAAGGCAGAACATGAGAATGGTGCTATGAGAAGAGCTGACTCAGGACACGCTGAACCTGACAGGGTCAGGATATGGAGCTGCTAACAAGGGCATGATTTTTAGGGCACTTCCATATCCTGCTTTTTAAGGCATTTCCCATATCCTGCTGGGGGATTTCACCCTGACATCTGCTGGAAGAGCAGCATGGCAAGATCTCGGCAATCTGGGAGACTCCTGGAGTGCATGGAGGACAACTTCCTAAGCCAGGTAATAGACAGCTCTCTCAGAGGGGATGCGACACTAGACCTGATGGTCACCAATGCAATTGAACTAATCGATGATGTCAAGATTGGAGGCAGCCTGAGCTGCTGTGACCATGCACTGGTGGAGTTGCCAGTTCTGAGGAATATGGGTCAGGTGAAGAGTAAAGCGAAGACCCTGAATTTTAGGAAAGCAAACTTCCAGCTCTTCAAGGAGTTAGTCAATAGGACCCCCTGGGAAACTGCCCACAGGGACAAGGAAGCAGGACAGAGCTGGCAGATCTTTAAGGATGCCTTTTGTAGAGTGCAAGAGCTCTCAATCCCCAGGTGTAAGGAAGCAGGAAAGGAAAGTAACAGACCAGCAAGGCTGAGTGGAGACCTGCTGGTCAAACTAAAGGGCAAGAAGGAACCACACAGGCAGTGGGAGCAGGGACAGGCATCCTGGGAAGAATATAGAGACGCTGCCTCGTTTTGTAGGGATGGGGTCAGGAAGGAGAAAGCATGGCAGGAGCTGAACTTGGCAAGAGACACAAAGAATAGGAGCTTCTATACAGGTATGTCAGCCAGAAAAGGAACATCAGAGACAGTGCACCCCCCCAGTGCACTTGTGGATAGACGCATGACGCCTAAGCCTGATCCGAATGCCACTCTGCTGTGGGTACCGCTAGCTAAAGCCCACAGAAGCAACTGGAGAGATGGATCAGAAGTTGTACATCCATCCATTGATCCAGGAGTCCAGCACAAACTGAGAGCTGCCAAGAATAAAACAAGCACTCTGATTGTATATCCTCATTGAGGGGATGAACAAATTCACAGATGAAGTGCTGTGGGCAACTGTAAAGGCAGTAAGATTATTCCTGCCACTGTATGTGGAGATTTCCAGCTTAAACGAGCTGTGCTCACACTTACAGTAGTTTATTCCACTTCTACTTGCTCTCTTGTTTTTCTTATTGCTCGCACATGCTTACAGTCCCTTCACAAGAGACTGGAGGAAAAAGTAACTGCAGTCTACGCTACTTATTTCAAACATTGTGGAAGAGTAGGATGTTGAAAGGGTGCTGAGTTTTTGAGCACACTGCAAGAACCTGAATCACCTCTCCCAGGGCTGGGAGAAATAGCAGGAGCTAAAATGTTTTGAGAGAAGGATTCCCATGTAGAACCTTATCAGAGTGCTTTCACTGTGTAGGTACCGTTTAGGTACCACTTCTACCTCTAATACTGAAATTTTTCAAGTCACAGATCTTCTGGGCTCTATCCACAGGCAAAATCTGACTGCACTGGTCCTTACTGCATCTCCATACACAGATTTTTTCCATATGAAATCATCTATATATTAGTATGTATAAAATCACTAACAACCTTGCTTGTTTATATGGTCTTCAGGGATGAAAATTCTGCCTTTGGACTTGTCCTGTAAATTGTCACATATATTTTTGGCTCCGTATAAATAACACATGATCTAGGGATTGCAAAAGCGCAGTCATCGAGGCTTGCTCTGAAAATCTGAGACTAAGCGGGCATCAAGTAGCTAAAAGTAACTGTTATCTATCCCTGATCTGCAGTGCCTAAGTAGGACTCCACACAGAACTTAGCAGCGTGCGGTGGCACTAAGAACCTCTGAGCTGGTTTGGACGTGCCTCAGTCGTCTGCGCCAGGAGTGAAGGGGATCAGGTTTCCCATGGGCTGTTCTGCTTAGGAACCACGCGCTTTCTCCTCCCATCTGGGGCAGCAGTACCATACCTGTACTAACATGGCTCTCTGTGGCACGGGGGTGCAAGGGCTGGAACTGCTGCCAGATCCCATCCTAGCATGTGGCGTGGCTTCATGCCACTGGAGAGAAGGCTGGATGCTGTCACCTTTCTTTTTTCGGTCCTCGGCCTGAGAAGGAGAAAAGCAGCAGCACGTTGCACTTTGAGCCTCAGGCTTTGCAGCCGGGATGTTCTCCAACAGCAGCTCAGTGCACATGGGCTCTGATGGACCTCCCAATCAGGGAGAGGTCAGCCCTGGCACAATATGAACCATTATCCCTCTCCATCTGCAACCCTTTTCCATCATGTTTCCAAGCTACAGCAAGGGAAAGGGCCCGAGTTGTGATCTGCTGTATTCTAGGCCATCCCATTTGCTGCAGGCTGGGATTTTAGCTGGGAGGAATCACCTGTCAGTATTTTCTTTTCCTTGACAACATGCAGCCTGTTTTGCTGCACGTTTCTACAACTGTGCTGGTTCGGCTGGGACAGAGTTCATTTTCTCTGCAGGAGTTGGTGCAGGGCTGTAGTTTGGATCTGTGCTGGGAACAGGGTTGGTAACACAGGCATGTTTTGGTTATTGCTGAGCAGAGCTCACACAGAGTCAAGGGCTTTTCTGCTCCCCACCCCAGGCCACCAGCGAGCAGGCTGGAGGGGACAAGAAACTGGGACACAGCTGGGACAGCTGACCCCAACTGAGCCAAGGGATGTCCCAGACCATATGGCATCATGCTCAGCAATATAAAGCTGGGGCGAAAAGAAGGAAGCAGGGGACGTTCAGAGCACTGGAGTGCGACTTCCCAAGTCACTGTTACGTGTGATGGAGCCCTGCTCTGCTGGGGATGGCTGAACCCTGCCTGCCATGGGCAGTGCTGGATGCATTCCTTGTTTTGCTTGGCTTGTGTGTGCGGCTTTTGTTTTAACTATTAAATTGTCTATCTCAACCCATGGGTTTTCTCACTTTTACTCTTCCAATTCTCTTCCCCATCGCACTGGTGTGGAGCAAGTGAGCAGCTGCATGGGGCTGAGTTGCCAGCTGGGGTTAAACCACTACAACGTTGACACTACTGCATGTTGCTTTCTACTTCAAAACACTGTCAACACTCTGTCTTTTGGTGTGTTACTTGCACTATAGAAAAGACGGAGAAATGTGATCTAGAAGGAATAAAGGTCCTTTCATTTTCTGAGGGCATTGCTCATTACCAAAAATCTTTATCCTGTGGTTTTGACTCCCCTGCTCCTTCCATTTTCATTCAACATGACTAATTCCCATTCTCTAGTGTAAATCTTTGGCACATCCTTCAATTCAGCAGCCTGGAAACAGCTCTACACAGTAAACTAGAGATAAATGCCACAAAAACACCCAGTTATCTATAGGTGGGTATTCTTAATGGTATCCCTCACTGTATCTGGACGTTTGTGCCTATGTCAGGAAGGTAAGCATATCCTTAACACGGCCTAGGAAACTGCTGAGGAGATGGAAAATTATTCCACTTGGTCTCAAAGATCTCGATTGGGGAAAAGAACACCACATTAAAAAAAAGCCACAAAAAAACCTTATTAAAACAAGCAACCACAGCCAAATACCACGAAATTCTAGCCCCAGTGAACTTGATTGTTACTCTGCTCTTGAGGCCAGATTTTCATTACTTGCAACTCCTAATAATGAAAGGCAAATTTTACCATAAGCAAGAAAGAAAATGTAAAAGCTAGCTATGATAATTTACCGACCACCTCTGTGCCCAAAGGGTGCTTGTATGCACTACATTATGATTCAGATCCACTTGAGGCTGTGGAAGGCTTTAGGGTTTTTTGTTTTTAATGCCTCAATGCAAGAATAATTCTGGAGAGCTTTTGTGTATCAATAATTGGTCCTGCAAATGCCACTGAGCCCTAAAAAGTATGCAAACTCGCTCTTGAGTAGAGTAACTTTATCCCCATGGAGGTGTCTCCTGACAGAGAAACTAGCATCTCTTTGGCTAATAAACTGGGAAAGATCAGTATCAACAAGAACAAGTTCACCAAGTTATCACCGTTAAAAACAGTCAAAACTTTAAAGCATTTTTAAATTGTTGTGAACAATGATGACTGCTGATATAATTAAGAAGTCTCAGACTTCAACCAAAAAAATGCAACTCTGTGCCACTAGTTACGATTTTAGTGGAAGGATCTGTGACTTCCAAGAAGCTAAATAATTTGTAAGTAGTAAAATAATTTGTCCTCAAAACTAGAGTATGTTATGGTAGCCGTGATGACAAGACCCTTGTGCCGTGAACCTAAAAGGCAGGCAGTCCTTTATCTGCATCTAGTGATATTTTATTTCACCACTAAATTGAAAGTTAGCCATGACTGCACACTACATTCCATACCACATTTCATTCTGCTACAAAGGGGTCATTTGCAAAACACATGCCAAAACCAGAGACAAGTATTTAAGCTGTCATTTTGCAGTTCTTTTGATTTCTAACTACAATGAAGTAGAAAAGGAAGTTAAAGTAACCCAACTGAGATGCATTTTCTCGCCACCCACCGAAAGCCTAGCAAAGGCAAAGCACTGCTGTGGAGTTTGATGTGGTGCATTTCGCAAAAGCAGCTTACTTCTCTGTCCACACCCAGTTTACTCCCCAGCTGGAGTCAGACCCAGCCATCAAACAAATACTGATTTCAAGAGAAGTTAATTCAAATTTCAGTAACGATTTGTTTCATCGCTCAATGCAATAAAGCCTCTGGAGCTCGGGCGTTTGGGGGTTTGACAGTTAAGTTGTACTTCAGACTTATTCTCTTGTTTTCACAAACTGCCACTCTAACAAGGAGCTTAACATCTTTTGTTTTCCTGATTTCACACTGCTGTTTAGCTGTTTGCAGACTCTGTTAACCTATTAAAATTCATCATTTCAACAATCCCAGCAGTTTCATTTAACTACTTATCAACACAGAAAATGTCAGCGAAGGGAACCAGTTGCAGCATGCACACACACATGCACACACAGGGAGCGGTGACAAAGAGGGCATTTGCTCAAAGACTGCAGCAAGATGTCAAGAGGCAGCGCTCTGCGTTCCTTCTACATACACGTCCATGAGCTCTCCTCATGCCTTTGCTTGGGTATTTTGGAAGATGCTTTGTCATGAATGCAGAGACCATGACCATGCACTATTCTACTCAGACACAGCCACCTGAGGAGGCTGCGACTTTTGACATCGACCCAGACTTTACTAACACAACAAACTGCACCAGCTGGAGAAATGGGTTCACAAGATGAGGTTATATCAAAGAGAAAAATAAGTGTGCTAGGAATGATGAGATAACATATGTGAAATGAACTTGTAACTTTTCACAAAAGAACAGTAAGCAGAAGCGGTTGATGGACAGAAACACTTTCAGAGTTAGCGAGAGAGTGAAATGGATTACAACTCTTAATCAAAGGCTATATATATACACCCCTGGTCCATCAAATCTTATTTATCTAAAATCCTGGGAAACAACAAAGAAAGGCATCTCAGCCTGACATTGGGGCACAGAGATCCATGCTTGGAAGGCACGACACCATTCTGTATCTGGGTCAATTTTGTGAACCCTAAAATCAGGCAAAGACATCTGTTAAACCTCAGATGATACTACCTTAATTCATTCCTCCTTGGAAGACAAGGGAGTGACACCTGGTTGACCAGAAGGACTTTGTTTCCTCATTCAGCAGTCAAATCCTTCTCTGAACTTGAGTAGATGTGACAGAGGAACCTTTTCTTTCCCTTATCCTCTACATTAATCGAAACCAAAGACTTCACTGTCGTATAGACATGTAGTAAGACACAGGTCAAGCTCCAGATTTAGGTTTGAAGATCAGTCTGTTCTCTGCTTCAGCACTACCACACATCACAAACTGCAAAGCATTTAAATGCTACATTGGGCAAGACGGTACCTCTTTGCTTGTGCTGCTTGATGGAGGATGCGCTGCTGAATTTGAACTCTTCTTCTGCTTGTGGTCATGCTGGAGAGACAGCAGCTGTGTCTGATCTTTGGGGAGAGTTCGATGCACCTTCCTATTGTGCTGCACATCTTCCACCTTCTGAAAATAAAGAGTGATGAACCTCAGAGAGGACAATGCTTTGGAGGACAACCAAGTTGACCTCTGGAAATACTGGCTTTTTAAATAACAAAGCACAATTGCAGCAGGGCTGACAGAAGAGCCACAACCCCAAGCAACAGGAAGCATAAAATGACCCCAAACACTCTGTGTTTGGCTTTTGAGGCAGCATGTTTTTTCTTTTTACTTTTCTTAAAACCAGGGGGCTTTAAATCAAACACTCCATGCTTCTGTTTGATTACAAATCAGTTTGCTGCGGAAACATTACAAAAACATTGTGGCCAAGGTGCCAGACTTGGCAACTAGAGACTTCAGCATTAAAATCAACCTCTGCTCCATTTTCACTTGTGAAAAAGAAACGGTCCTAGTTGCAACCCAAACAGGAACCGGAGATTTAAGCTTAGGTTGAACTGATGCTGGAAGCTTTTGGGGTAAAGATATTTTAAATCAGATTTAAGTGACTGAAGATCATTTCAGCACAGAGAAACATCAGGGACAGAAGTGGGAGAGACAGTGCATTGCTGTAGATAAGGAAGATGACTCAGTAACACGTAAGTTAACCCCAAAGAAGGTTGAATCTGAGAACAAGAGGCAGTAAATGTATTACAAATTTCCCTCTCTGGTCTGTGACTCAGAATGGGAACACCCTCAGGGAACTGAGAAAGACATCAGCTACAGCAACAGGGAGCTGTGCATTGCTGTCAGTAAACACTCTTTGCATACCTGCTTCTTTTCTGATTTCCTCTGTCCATCTACTAGGAACTGTTCATCTTCCACAGCCCTTTTATCTTCTTTACACCTCTCTTCTTTCCTCTGAACAGCCTTAGCCTCTGGCCACCTCTGCTCACACTCCTGCTGCCTCCGCAGCTCCTGCTCTCGCCTCTGATGCTGAAAGAGAGCCAGGGAATAACGTTCCTTATTTTGCTTTACTTTTGTCCCCACCAACTACTTGTGGCAGCGTTCATTAATCACAAGGCCCATTTCCTGCCCTGCACTCACTAATGGGGATACCCGACGCACTGCGCAGCAGAAGCAGACAGCCACGAGCTGCCACCACGATGACTGCCAAACGTGAAGTGAAACCTTTGCCCTTTTGGCAGCCGAGGGCAGGTCTGCCATTCATTTAAGCAGGCGGGTGAGATCTCTGGGATGGCTGGCAGCTAATCTCATGACAAATGTCTTCCCGTCATTTTGAGAAGGAAAGGTTTTTCCAGAGTCTCCCGTTTCGATGAAGCAGCACGATGCTTCACAAATGCCAGCTCCAAAGCGTTTGCACAATGATTAAATTTCGTCACATACTCATGAGAAGAGACACAGTGATTTAGCAATGCCTTCGACACCATAGCGTGTCAGACAGCTGAAAAGGCAGCAGCTATCTTGCAACATCTTAAACAGACGCAGGACCAGAACAACGGATCAGACAGACAGACTCCAAACTGGGCAATGCACATGCAAGAGAAACGGGGATCTTTCATCCCATCTGCCTGGGCTTCCAACACCAAACAAACCCAAGCAAAATGCCCTTCCTCTTCCGATCCCAAAGCTCAGGGCAGGTTGTCAGCAGGAAAAGGACAAAGCCCATTTAAAAATATTTTAAATCATATTCAAAAGTGACGCAGTTCTCCCAAGGCTAAAGACTACAACCCAAGTTGTGCCGACAATTTAACACAACCTTCTCGCCTTTCAAAGCCTACTGTCTACAGACACGGTTTTATCTGTGATGAGACATGGAACAACAAGCCAATCCCTACATCTTCCAGCCTCCTCCTCTGCTCCTTCTGCTGCTCGATCCGTTTCTGCCGCTCTGTCAGCAGCTGCTTCTTGTATTTCTCCTGGTCCTTCAGCTGCTGCTGCTGGCGATGAGGGTCAGAACGGTTTTTGTTCTCCTGCTGCAGCCTCAGAAATTCACGGCGGAGAGTTGACTCCCCTGGGAGATTAACTATGGAGCTGAAACAAAGTGGAGGTTTCTACATGACTAAACATAACATTAGAGAGAATACAAGGTGCATTGGGAATCGCCTGTTGCTCTGTGTTAGCAAATTAAGATGTTCCCATAAATCTCCAGCATGTTGACTATTCATCTGCTCTTAGTGTGCTACAAAAACAGCCTGGAGCTGATTATTGGGTCCTTCATTTGAGCTTCCTCCCTATTGTAGAGGGAACGAAGAAGCAGCTTATTACAGACATCTTACACTCGGCAGTTACATTTGACAGCTACAAACCAGTTAAAGCTACCAGAGGGAATACAGGAGACAAGGGATTCAGCCAGCCATTCTGGCTGAGGAGGGCTGAATTCAATCAGAACGGCTTGGGCACTCAGATTTTGTATTCCAGTAATAAAATTAACCTTGGTTCTCCTTCATCTTCATTCAGGTCGTCATCCTCTTCCTCACTCCCGCTGTAATCGTAGTCCGTTTCTTCTAAAAAAAGAGAACAACAAACAAACCCCAGTGGAGGTTGCTCTTATTTAAGTCCTGATCTTGAGCTTTGTTTCTGAGCGCTCAACCTGAACTACGTGTAGCTCAGCAGGAATTTAAAAGCCACAGGTTGCACTAGGAGGCTGAGGGAAGGTGAGCTATGCACATAAACAATTCAAAATCTAGTTCAGATAACGTTTCAGGGCAGCCCCGTTACCCACTCACACCTTCTCCCTTGACTGACTGTACCGGTCTTGCAAAACTACCATATTTCCATAATCTGAAATAAATTAGGCTAAACCCACAGAGAAAGCCAACCCCCATAACAACAGCAGCAGAGGGGTCCTTCAGAAAGAAATTTAGACACTGCCCCGCTCTGCTTTTGTATACCTGTCCTATGGTTAAGCTGAGGCCTCCAGTAAATCCAGATTCCTTTCGTATTGAAGTGAATAATTAGAAAAAGAGACAGGGAGAATTAACCCTAGCTTTAGGACAGCGCTTCAGAAGCTGGCCCATACTTTTAAAGTTCGCTTCAAAAGTAACATGAGGGCAGCTTCTAAGGGATAATTTTGAACTGGTCCTGCTCTGCATTGCTGGAGATATGGAATGCTAAAGTGGGACAATCTTTTCTAAGTCACTATTTTGAAGTGTATAGTCTGGCAATTTGACACTGTTTTCTATTTCAGGAGAGCTTTGATTAAAAATAGCACTTTTCAGGTCAGAAAATAACTATCTATCAAGAAGTGATGGTTACCATTGCATTTCCACCCCCCACCCCGGGCATTTGTGAGAAGCTAACTTGCTATCTTTCCCTTCGAATGTGCTTTGAGATGCATAGCTGAAAGAGGCGGCGGAATATGCAACTATTATTGGAGTCAGTAACATTGCAACAGCAATTTCATTTTAGGCACAAATATTCCTGTTGTGGAATCAATTCTTGGAGTTTTTAAGTCACTTTCCAACTGTATAGTGCTTTCTGAGTTCGCCCTCACAGTCAGTGCTCTTCACAGTGCCCCTGCCAGTAACAAATATACAGAAGAGGAAGAAGGGAGAGGGGGCAGGGAAAATCGGTGGTCAACAGGCTACGGCTCTCTACACTTGGCACAGCCCTCGGTTCGCACTGCCCAGGCATTCACACAGGTATCATCCACCATTCCAGCACTTCCTCCAGGTTTTGTTCTGAGCAGTAAGGCTAACGTTTGGAACAAACTCAGATTGTCTCTTTTTCTCCAGCCACCCTGTGAAGTAGATGATTCGTTATACCCATTTGTGTTTTGCTGGAGCTTGGAGGCCTTCTCGAGGTCTCTTTTGTGCACTCACTGCAAAACGCTTAAAGAGCAGTTCTGCCCCCAAAGGACTCACAAGCTAAAATTATATGGAGATGTACCAGGTAAATTAAATGGATCAGGGACAGATAGATGAACTAAGAGACAAGGAAAAGCTCGTTGCGTACTACTTAGATGCTCAAGAAAGCAGGGACCCAGACCTTACTTGGAGTCCTCACTCACATTAGCATTAGGATTGCTCTCAGCAAATCGGAGTCAGACAGGCTGCAAAGCCTTTAGCACGTAAACACCATCAAGGACCTGGGCTTTGGCAGACATCTTCAAAATGGCCTCACATCCATCAAGGGCAACACTGTCACAGTTTTCCTGGTTCTACTACTTCAGCTGCATCTGCCTTGTATTCTGCTGCCAAAACTGGAAGAGGACCTACTCTCTGCAGTGCCTTTTGTTTTGTCTTTGCCACATTACCCTTTTCTCCTTTTTTCTTCCTGGTCCTGTCCAAGTGGTCTTTCAGCATGATGCGCACTTGCCGTTCATTCTGCATGTCTCGGATGAAAGAATGCTTAAGCAAGGTTTCAGTGGACGGACGGTGCACGTAATTTTTTACGAGGCAGCTTTCAACAAAGTTTAGGAATTTCTTCGACCTGAAAAAGATAGAAAAGTGGAAGAAAACAATAATGCTCCTCATCTTGTGCACCAAGCACTACCCCTGAGCGATGGAAAGCACTGACTTTGCCAGGTTTCCTTTTGCACTGGAACTGCATGAGACAACTTGAGTTTAGCCACCAGTGTGCCTCCTGAGACCAGCACAGCGCTGAGGGCAAATGATGGGGAACCACTGCCTCAGTGGAGTTAGCCTGAATTTACATCTGAATCAACAAAACCACAATCTGGCCAATGCAACTCTTTCAAAAATGCCCTTGTGATTTTGGTATGGTGAAGATAACGCTTCATTTAAAAGACAAACCAATCCCCTGTAGGCCACAGTGACTGCCGTTAGCCCCACTACGTCCACGCAGTCTTCTGACGAAGCACTGGCCCCAAGCAGCCCATCCAAGCCTTGCCTATACCGCAATGCCAGCCACCCATGCCAAACTTCAGCCCCTGCAATGACTGCCACAGCTGAGGCAGGGTTCAAAAGAAAGGTGTTGCTTCCCAAAGGTAAACTGCAGCTGCACCCGTGGCTTAACCCAGCGCTAGAAACAGCCTAGGAAAGACCTCACAGATTCCTGTAGGATTTAGGACGATCATTGTTTCCAGACAAGAGCACTCAAAATCCTCCTAAGTCCAATGCAGCAAAAATACAGATTTTACATGTCTCTTTCTTTACCATTTTCTCGATTTCAACTTTGGGGGCGGGTTCCGCGGGATGAGGAAGAGTGCTCTCATGGGGTGCATGTCACACAGGGCTGCAAAGGAAACCACAAGCTATTGAAGGGTGCATCTCCCCGCCACGTCCCTCCCACAGCCTGACCACGCTGACCCAGCCCGGCCAGAAGCCTGGTTCTCCCGACAGACAGGAGCAGTCCTCCACAAACACTCCCACCACAGCATCCGCCACAGAACCGCACTGTTAGCCAACAAAATTCCAGCCAAGAAATAAAGTCTCGGAGGAGACAGAAACATTTCACAACAGTGTGTTGTTATTGCTGGTTAAAAGAGATTTGAAAGAAAAGCTCCATGGCAGAAACAAGGACAAGTTACTCCATATTTTTATAGATGAGGCTTCAGAAGGACATAAAAAAAAGCTCATCCTTCTAATACACCAAAGGGTGTTCTCACATAAACAGAAGTTAAAAGTTGGGATTGAAATACTTCTCTAGTTTATTATGCCTGGCTTATAGTTCAGATAAATGAGACGCTAAATTTTAACCAAACTCTTAGCTGCACCGTTCATGGCGTAAGAGAAAATGCAGGTTGAAGAAAACCTGAAGCGAAGTGGAGAGCTCATAAACTGCACCACTGGCACAGAACGTAACGACTAAGCACACATTTCATTTATGCTGTGTTTTGAGAGTGTGACCACCATTATTAGACAATCTGCCACAGATTCTGCTCACGCATTCAGACATTGGTTTCTCTCCAGCCCAATGTACTTCTATTTACTGTTACTGTTGTGGAAAGTTGAAGCTACAAAGAACTCTGCAGAAAGTAAGTATCAACACATCTCATCTCTCCCAGGCATTTTGTGTGGAATTATGAGCGTGCTCCATCTGTCACGGAGAAATATCGAGGGTCAGAGGTCTGCCTTCACAAAACAGAGCTACTGAATGACAACTGATAGGAACTGTATGGAGGCTCGTTTCTTATGATATAGAGGTGTTCAGCAGTGGTTCTGTTAACAGGAATAGACTTACAGCACTACAGAACTAGTAAAAGTGAGAAAATTGTGGTCTGGTAAAGCCTTCCCTGCCTTCTATTAATTTCTCTGTCTGCATCCACCTGCCATCGTTTCTCACATCGGGGCTCTGGCTTTGATTTTTCCCTTTGTATTTTCAGTAGCAAGTGATACAGTGGGGGTGGGAGGCAGAAGAAGTCTGGTTTCTAGCTATGGGTCCCAGACACTGTTGTACCACAGTAAACAAAACACAGTGCAACAGAATATAATCCATGGGATTTCCCTGCCAAAACTAGGAAAAACACCAAATACAAACAGCAGGATGAATTAGCACGCAGAGCTGCAAAGTCTCTCTCAAAGGAAACTCCCCCTGGACTCATGTCTCAGGACTAAGCTTCAGCCAGGCTGAAGGTCAGCGTCTGAAAGTGCTCCTGAGCACTGCTAAAAAACAGGTCTGGCGGAAGAACATCCAAGTGCGTTTTTTAAAAACACAGCCTACGTGCTCTCAGGCTGAGGCCAAATTATCATCTACTTCATCTCCCATGCTCTCAGCAGTGATCAGATACCCCATCACATTACATCTGCTTCGTGGGCGCTGAGGCAAAGCAACCGGTCCTCCGCGGGAACAAAAATGCACGAGGTCTTTGCATCCACGCTACAGCTGCCGACCTCTGCCCGACGGCTGCAGGAGGCTAACCGGAGGAGCGAGGGGACAGCTGGCAGGCGAGGGCAGGCTGTAAACTACAGCAGTCTGCTGTCGGGTTGAGAATGTGGTCATGGACTGAAGCCATTACGTGAGCAAATACAGCATTCATCCCAAAACCGGTGATAATCAAGTCAGTCTCAGAGTGAAAATATAACCTTTAAGCCTAGCTTCTCCCACTGCCGTATAAAATATATATATATTAGCAACCTAGACCCCAAGCCACTCTTGCCAATTTTTCTGCTAACGTGTCAATCACTTCTGCTTAGCTGTACCCACAGGCAGTGATCGATGAAATGATGCTAAGGAGAGCTCTAAGAAAAATGTTTTTGTTTCCCTAGGAAAAGAAGGTGAGGAATCAAAATATAGACTTAAAGGGTCTAAAAGGAAGAGGGAAGCAAAGGAGCCTAAATGCAAAAGAGTCATAGATTATTTTTAAAGCTACAGCCAGAATCAGAATTTTGTACAGCTGTGCATTAGCCAAGCCTGAGTTATTTTAACACAAAACACGCTGACAAAGCACAGGCAACCCCCCTTTATACTGAATCACTTACGAGGAGCTCCTTCGGCCATCTCAATAGCAGTGATTCCCAGGGACCACAGGTCACTCTGCAGGAAAAGAAACATTGCACATTGCAACTTGCAGCACTGGAGCTTTTTGTTTGTTTGTTTTCTTTGGGGATTTCGGCTTTGGGGGTTTTTTTTGTTTTTACAGTTTCCCTAGATTTCTCCTGGATCGGGTCATTTCAGTTGGAGCGACACACATACATTCTGCTCCCTCCCATTCCCCACTGAGCTTTCAGGAAATGTGCTAATGGCCAGAAGCTTCCCATTTCCCATGCAACTCCGAACAGCTGATTCATCATTTAAGCAGCCAGCCCCCAAATGCAGACCTTCTGGATTCAAAAAGCGAGAGCCAGAATATAGCAGGCGCTGTTTAAATATATGTCTTAAATCTTTTAAAATGTTCTCATGAGGCAGTGCCTCGCCCTCCTGCTCCTGGCCAAAAAAATTATTGGTCTTAATTCTTATTTCAGAGCAGTCATTGCTGAATTTCTGCACTGATGGAACAGAAATTATAGTCAGGCCTTGGGGTCTGACTTTTTCAGTCTGCGAAGTCTCCAGTCACATGTTTTTGGGCACATGAAAGAAGAGGACATCACGCAGTCAGATTTACGCCGCAGTTAAGTTCAGCTCGGTTAACTTTGAGTGGAGTTTCCTTTATCAGCTCACCTGGATGCTGAGGGCCAGGTTTTGATCACGGAAAGTAAATCGGAAACACTTCCAGGGACTGTAAAAACTTCACAGATTTCCACTTGATTAATCATGTGCATTATTTTACTATTTTTTTTGCATCTAAGTGTAGGCAAATGAGAGGCACGTGACCAAATCAACTTGCCGAGCTTCTCTAAAACTACCTTTTGAAAGGGGAGTGACAGAAGACAAATCTTCAAAGATTAGAAGCAATACACCGTTACATGAATAGCAGCTCACACCCAGCCTGGCACTCTAACAAAACACCACTTTATCCACAGAGCCTCCTCAGTCCAGATGCTCTGATCTGCTTTAGATAAGCTGAAAACCACATTGCATCACAGTTTGCAGAAGGATTTTCAACACAACTGGTGGGAATTTAATAGATTCATGATCCTGACTTGTTATTAAGTAATTGACTGAAAATTAGACAAGTCTTCCAGGGTAGTACCAGAGGTTTTGGGGACAATGGGAATTTTGGGTTGGAGTTTCAAAGCATGAGAGGCAGACACGTGAAAGGGAGGATGACAGCAGCATTTGTAAAGGTCAGTGTGTATATATACATATTTGTGCATAAATATTATTACTCGTTTGGGGGTTGGTTTTTCTTTTTTAGCAGCAAGAAGTTACAGAGTGGCTTCCTGCTACTTTGCTCATCGTAGGAGCTATAAATCTCTGTAGAGAAGACCGGCCCCATGCCACCCTCTGAGTCATAGTCCTGCCTGCCTGAGTGCTTCCAACCCCTCCGCTGATCAGTTTTAAACTACCATCTGCAGAATCTATTCAGAAGCAGATATACACGCACACAGATGAACCCTGATTATTAATGAAGGCAAAGAAACGTCAAGAATTAGGAGTGCATGTTCCTAATGCTTTTCTCTTCTGAATAGTACACATTCTGACTGGGGACAGGGAATGAAGACAAGAGATTAACTTCTTGAGGTTTCATTAGAAGATTTACATGGTATGAGAAACAAAATCCAAGAACATTCTTTGGTCATGACTGACATTCAGACAATGTGACCTCACTCTGCCTGTGTAGCACAGAAGGTCTCAAGAAGGGAGAATCAGAGCCTCTGAATCACTAGAAAAAGAAAGCAGCAACAGGTTCTTCTAAGAAATATTTCTGAAACCACAATTAGACTGAGAGGTGCAAAGTGGCAACCAAGAGCGCTCTTGAACGAGGAGAGTGACCAAAGGGTCACTTAAAAGATGCTGCTCAAAAAGTCATCCCTGGAAAACATCCTGCATGGTAAGTGTAGACAGACAAATGACAACACTGCTGGAAACAGGCCAGAGGACAAAGAGTAAAGCTTTGTAAGTCTCTTTGGAACAGCACCAGCATATTGTAAGAGTTAGGACGAGAACCAGAAAAATGCATGATAGCTGTTCTTGGGCTCCCCAGTACAAGGAAGTCATGGACATACTGGAGTGGGTGCAGCAAAGGGCCACAAAGATGTTGGAGGGATTGGAGCTGGGAGGCTCTGGAGAGAGGCTCTGAGAGAGATGGAACTGTTCAGCCCGGAGAAAGGAAGGCTCAGGGGGATCTCCTAGACATGTACGAATTCCTGATGGGAGGGGAGTAAGGAAGACCAAGCCAGAACTCTGAGTGGTTCCCAGTGACAAGAGGCAATGGGCACAAACTGAAATACAAGAAATTCTGTGCCTTCTCACTCCAGCCACCTTCCAAATGACCAGAATTCTGGGATGGAAACCTCCTGCAGTCACATGCTCACAAATGAGTGAAGTGATACTAATTATTGCCAATTAACTCAGGATTAGCAGCTGAGTACAAACAGCTCTGTCACAGAGGAGAGCAGTAATTTGCCCTATTAGTATCACACTACCTCAAGTATTTCTTCCAAATTTTCCTCTTCCTTTCTTGTCTATCCTGATCTGCAACCTCCACATATCCATACTTTCTTTTCACAGAAGTTCATGCAAGTGTATTTAATATATTAACAACTCACAAAAAGAAATACTCATAACGAAACTCCACTCTTACGAAGAGCCACCACCCACGTACTACAAATACTTCTTTTTGTACAGTTGTAATATTATTGCGGTTTAAAAAAGGAGGGAAGTTTGAATGGTTCAAATGTAGTACTTGAGCAGGATTTCAGCAATAACCTGCACGTTTTGCTACCTTCTGCAGAGCTGTAACACTTACTCTGTAATCATACGTAGAGTCTGGGTTCTCCTCACAAGCAATGACCTCAGGCGCCATCCAATATGGTGTGCCAATAAACGTGTTTCTTCTCCCAATAGTCCTGTCCAGTTGAGCGCTAACACCAAAATCCACTGAAAAGCCAAGCAGAGGCAAAGAAATTAATAAAGAGTTGTATCCATGTGGCAGTGTTTGCTTGGTTACTTTCATACTGTTTAGAATACCAAACCTTTGGGCTACTACACATATCGAACACGAGTTCTTCCAGTACATCTTCTCCAACAGCTGAAATTTAATTGCCTTTTTTTTTTGTCTTTTTGTCAGAAGGATCAAGTAAACAGCATGCTACACCTGCCAGGCAGGTTACAACAGACATAAATTGCTCCAGGAAGACATTACAGAATAATTTATACTACATCTAAACACTACATTGAGTAGGACTCAAGATCTTGGACTAGTAGCTGAAAGGAAAAATAGTATTTACAAACAAGGTGAATTTGCATGTGTCTAATACGGCCATTTGTGAAAGCTGGAAAGAACTATCGTACCACTTCATTCTGAGGTGTTTGGAATGACTCCTTCCCTACACTCATATGCCATTTTAGAACACGCTGGAGAATATACCAGTTTATTCTGATCTTAGACTCATTATAATGAGAGAATCATGTAGTGCTCTTTGTGCTGAAAAAGGTGTTACTTTCATCAGGATTGTAGAGCAGAACGTTTTCACTCAGGTGTGAAGAAGGGCCCAAACAATAATTATGTGATTGTATTTTTCTTTGAACAAAGCTCTAAGATACACTAATTGGATCCACTGGGCATAGTATTTGAGTGCTGTTCACAGAGAAGACAAAACACACAGAAAAGAAAGGACTGAAAGGAGACAGCCCTATGGCTATCATTAAGGAGCAGATTTTATGTTACCTCATTGCAGATTCTCCGCAAACCACAATCATTTGTACTAGTACAATTTAACATGCCCATTTAGCAAGCCTTCATCAGCAGGAGGTGGGACCAGACCTGTGTGAGCCCCAGGAGTTCTGTGCTTCTGATGGGAAGCCTGCACACGTGCACTTTGTAATTGTTGTACTTAGTAAATCTGTTTCATCCTTACCCAGAGTTAGAAAGGTTTAACTTTCTTGTCAACCATGTAAAGAATAGTGGAACTAGTAACTATACAATAACTAGTAACGATAGAAACTTTCTACAGACTACAAGCAAAATCCTGCCTTCATTTAACACAACAGCAAAACTCCCTTTGACTTCAGTGAAGCCGATTTCACCATGAGGTTGAACCATAATGAGATTTAAAGTACTTATATTTAATTGCTCCAGCCAAATATCCTACTCCACATCCACAGGCCATGTTTATTATTTTTGTTCTCCAACTCTACAGTGATTTTTTTTTTTTTTTCAATTAAAAAGAGAGGGAGCATAAAGATCATCCCAAGTAAGAGAAGTGCTGCCCTTGAGACTGCTCCTTTAAATCACTGCCATGCATTCTCTGGGATGTCTTCCCAAAACATGAAAGACATCTCCTCCTCAAGAGAGACAGGTACTTGAGTTTAGTCTTAGGAAGTCAGAAGTTGTCAACACTGACATATCACAGCTAGAAAAGGATGTATGTAAACTTGCCAACATTTTTGAGATTACTATTAATAAGAGCTACTCTTCAGTGGTAGCCCTTACACATGGGTACTTTCACCTACTGTCAGATCCACGAAAATGTCTAAGACCACTTCCCTTAGAGAAAAAGATCAGCATAATTTATTCCCCCACCTCTCTCATTTCGGAAGTCTTTCCACGCTGGAATCTACTCTGAAGGCCTGATGGTGCTGCGACTTACTAGACAGGTTCTGTGTTTGCCCAGAAGTAGCTGTATTCCCCACAGACTGTGAGTGACACCCTTGCAGAGTATGTCACATGTTCAGCTCTTTCTACATGACAGACACCTTATAAACGCAGGCATTAATGCTACTTGACGTCTTTGCTGCTCTCAGGTTTCTGAAAGTTCTTTCCAACACAAGATGGAAATCTTAAACTTTTACAGACAGGTCTCCAGCACATGTATAAGGAAACTTACCCAGTTTTACTTCTGCGTTTTCTGTGAGAAGAACATTCTGTCCTTTAATATCCCGATGGATGACATGGTGAGCATGAAGATGTGCCAAGCCCTAAAAGAAAACCAGACTTTCCTTATTCTTTCTTCCTATCATTATCATGAGCGTGGCATTGTTGCCATTTCACACTTCTGCCCTTCTCAGACTTTACTCACAAGGAAAGTCCTTTAGATGTTATTAGCAACATGAAGACCTCAGCTTTGGGGAGGAAGAGTTTGATTGTCTTTTTTACTCACAGGCCTGACAGTAGCTGAGCATCTCTGAAGCCAAGTGTGAAGAGAACAAGGTAGCAATATTTTGAAACTTCTGTCTCAGCATCAAGGGATGCTTCCTTATGCTATGCATTAGAAGCAAACAAAAGAGAGGAAGAGCAATACAGAATGTTCTGCATGAGGAGCAGAGACAGCAGCTTCACTCAAAATGCTTAGCCTCTGTAATATTAATGACTTCAAATAGAGCCTCCAACTAGCTCTGTAATTTTCCAGAAGGAAGCGCTGTCGATGCAGGTGCAACTGGGTCATTCTGTTTTCAAACAAGCATGATTAAATACAGTCTCTTCTTTTACCCCAGCATGCTGTTATGGTTTTCAGTTGCGTGAGCATAAACAAAATGCTTTAACATCAATTGCTTTAACAGCCACATAAATGAAAAACAATCTGACCAGACCATTAAAATTTGTTTTTTGTAGAAGAGCTCTCCCCATGTTCTCCACCTATAGTTACCACAATCTGCCGTCTAATGCCAGATCCTGCTAAGATGGCCAGTGTTCTCCACTGAGCACGCTTCTCAACTCCTCTGCTCCAGAAGCGAAGATTTACCCCTATTCAAGCATTACTTTGGCATGACATTTGAATTCCAGCTCCCAGAACACACATTTATCTTACCATTATTTAGAAAAGGAGTAAAACTCCATTACAGGGAAGACGGATCGGTAACTCTGTAATGGGTTTTGAATTTAGAATGACAGGTTCCAACATTTTTTTTTCCAGGCTAGTTCACTAGATTACACTTGGGAATTGTTTTAGCCTCTGTACTTTCCAGAAACAAAAAAACCCCAAAACACCCCCAACCCAAACCACCACCACAGACAAAAAGCCCCAAGCCTGCACAGAATGAAATACAGCCCCAAGAATTGTCTCAGGGAATACCACCCCAGCAGGGCCTCCTTTAAGATTCTGGAATGCTGCTAAGTCAACACTGCTTCTAATAGTGTGGAAAAGAGGCCAGAGTGTGTGCAGGTAAAGGAATTATGAACAGAAAGATCTTACACAGCATGGAGAGCTGAAGCAATGAGCAGTAAGATCTCCTGATGTGGAGGACAGACTAACTGAAACCAGAAAATTTTATTTACTTTTCTGGATGCCCAGAATCGGGACCTTCAGAAGACGGCTATTTGCCGTAGGAAACAGGAATTTTCTGTTCTTCGTACAGAAAATGGGATTAACTACAATCATACGAGATGTCAAGCAGCCATCGTGCTGGCTCTTTGAGCTCTTCTGAACTCCAAGGCTCATGAGCCCCAGGGATCAAAACCTTTAAACAATAATGCTCATTAGTGACCTATGTTAGCAACCAAAGGCTTGGAGGGGCCTTTTTGTGGAAATGAGCAACAAAGCTCTGTTGGCACAACTCACCCTGAGAACCTCTCTGCAGATGTATGCAATCCAGTCTTCCTTGAAACAGTTCCCTTTTGTCTTCTTCACCAGGTCAGTGACAGAGCCCGCACCACAGTACTCCATCACCAACTGCAGGAAGACAAAACGCCACACACCTTCACCACAGCACTGACAGGCTGCCAGCAGAGATACTGCCTGCAAACACCCACTCCACCGCAATCAAGGTGTGGCAAACTACAGGCAATCTTCCCGGATGCCAAGTGATAAAAAAAAAAACCTCGTTTCCTGAATCACACTCATTGCTGAATAAATAAAAAACCTCAGAAGTGCTCCTCTCCTCTTGCAGGTTATGGGTACTTTTTTTTTTTTTTAAGAAATGACAAAATCAGAAAACCAAGAGCTAATAGCACTGAAAAAAACACGAACATTTTTGCGCAATTTGAAATTTCTCATTTTGCTGCAGAGCTTCAAAAATCGTGCTGCCAAAAAAATCAGAGGATTCATTTTTCCTCTTTGCTTTATTGCCAATTCCTCTGTTCCCTTTTTTATTTTTTAGTTGAAAGAAGGAGAGGAACGCAACAAGAAAAGGGAGAGGAGAAGAAGAGGACAAGTTCTCTTTCACTGTCGTTATAAAAAAAATACAGAAACGTTTCATTTAGAAGAAAAAACTTCAAACAACAAATCAGAATGACACCACGTCACAAGCATCACAACATACTTTATGGCCATCCTCAAAGGAAATCATAGGGGATGGGACATGTCTAGGGAAGAGCAATTTTTCTCTTTTATTCTCTCTTACTCTTCAGAACAATGGCTTCAGAGTTTTGCTGAGACAGAGTCTCAAGCCAAGCATACTGGAGCTGTAAATCTGATGAACAGAAGTGGCACTGAACACTTACCCAGAGCTGATCATCTTGGCCTGCAGGACTTTTCTTTACAAATGCGCCGTAATACGTAGCAATATTCCGGTGATGGGAGTACTTTTTCAGCATATTTATCTCCAGCTTTATTTCCTCCTCTTCATTCTGTAGCAAAAGAGAGCAGAAGGCTCCTTAGGTGACCAGGAACTGCTGAGCTCCAAGGCTGCCCAGAGCTGCAGGGCAACCTCTGTCTTTGGAGGCTTTCAACATCCAGCTGGAACCAGCCCTGAGCCACCTGGTTTGATTCCATGGATGACTCTGCTCTGAGCAGGAGGTTGGACCAGAGACCTCCTTAGGCTCCCTCCAACCTGAGTTACCCAGTGATTATGAGACTGCAACTGAAGGACAGCTTCTTAACCTGACAACCGATTCACCCTGATCCATCAGCCTGAAACAACGAATCGCTAGAGTTTGACCTAAACAACTGGAATGTCCTGATTTGGGTGTAACAATCACGTATTGTCTCCTCAGGGCGCTTAGACAGGACTTACTATTCCCCCTTTCTGTATGCAGTAATTTAGCCTTGGAGAAATGAACCAGATTCAAACAAAAATATTCCTATCACTCCGTTACTCAAATACATGGAAAAGCACTTGGTGCACACACCAACCAATTTGTCTTCCCAGTTCCATGGAGGGTCTTGCTGGGAGGAAATCAAAGCCAAGAAGGAGGTGAATTGCCACAGAAATCAAACTCCAGAGCCAGTGCAGGGTCAGGATCCGCTCCTTCCTTACAACTGTGAGGCTACCCTGCCTAGACCATGAAGTTCTCCTCCCTCCTAACATGATGCCACCAGTTAAGGCTCCAATGAGTGGGGGCTAGCACACCCCTAGACATCTTCTTCCAGGCACTAGCCAGCTCTGCTTTCCCACTTTGTTTCAGTCTCCTCAGGGCAGACATTCTCTTCTGCCCAGTATCGCACCATGCACAATAAGACAACTAATGCAATCACAAGTTTTAATAATTACGTTAGAAGGAAATGCCCTTTTTCAGAGAGAACCGCCTGATCTGAGAGGTCCTCTCAGAGCGAGCCTGTTCGCTGTGCAGCCACCAAGAGAACCAGTGCACCACACCCGGTGAAACACATGCAGATTCTGCTGTCTCATTCGCTTTAACGGGAAACGAGCGGTGCTGCGAGGTATCCTTGTGTCGGTTAAAAGTAGTGCGACAAAGTTGAAAATTCATTTACCTTGCTAAAAAACATTCCAGTCAGCACTTACTAGCTGAAGGGAAAAAGAGGCAGCAAGAACAACTCAGCCCCACAGGACATTTTTAATCGCTTTTCCACTGTTTTCCAGTAGCTTTGCCATCGAAGCATTCCTTTACCATCACCACAGGGCTGCTTACAAAACCAGCTGTGTTGTCCTTTCTACCTGCAGCAAAGCATTGAAGCCTGACGGGCTGAAGCCAAGCTCCCTCAGGCTTCAGCATATAATGTGTCTCATTAAACCCAACCACAGCAAAATAATTCCCAACAGAAGGGACCAATAGGTTTTCCCCAGCGACATCAATCCACAGGAGACAGGTTACCAGACCAAAGCCTAATTGTCTTAAACTTTAGGAAATGAGAAGCGTATAAGAGCTCCACTTGAAGCAAGGTGAGGTATTTCAGGTTTCAGGACAGCCCCTTTGTTCCACACAGGGTCTCCAGCTGCACACATCACACTAGCTATTTCGTTTATCTTTTGTTGGTAATAAGGAGAAAGGAGGGCCCTTAATCCTTGCCTTGGTACAGCCCTGGATGTTGTACGACTTAATCACAGAGGCTAAGGAGGAGCCCGGAGCAGCACCTGGAGTCTCCAAGAGAAATCAGAGTGACTCCCAGCCAGCATGCAGGAAACCCTCCATGAGCAAGGTCCTGTTTCTCTCTGCATGTGGCCAGGGCACAACCAAAGGCAGCTGAGAGCTTGTGCTGATGCTTTCTGGGACGGGAAACAAGGCTCTAGTCCCTCTGGGACTCCAGACAGCGCACACGAAGGGCGGAAACAAGCAAGCGAGAAGGAGGCAGGGAGTAAGGACACGGGAACCGCCATCCTGGACCTGACCACAAGTGTCCTGTCACAGACAGAAGTTTCTGGTTAACAGATCTTCAGGGAAGAAGGGCAGAAAGTGGGACAAACAGGAAGGATTCCTTTCCTCCCACTGCAGCTCCTGCTGCATCCTGCTGCTAGGGCAACCAAAGATGTGGAGGGGCATCACCAATCTTTGGCAAAGGCCTTCCCCAAATTACTTAACATCTCTTCAGATCTTAAGGTTTGGTTTTTTAACTCTGCCCACCTGCATAAGCTTTGAACTGGCGGAGCCCAACTGAAAAGCTTCCTTGCTATGCCCTCAGCACCAGCCTGCAGCTTTCACAACGTTCCCCTCAGGGAGCTGGCAGATATCAACCACTTCCTCAGAGCTGTCTCTTTTACAGCTCTTCTTCCTTTGCCCAGTTAACTTGCTGGATGTTGGAACCATGCTTCATGTTTTTAAAAGAAAGATAAGCATGTGTCTGTTTGTGAGCACAGCTGGAATACCAGGTAGGCTCTTCCATATCCACTGTCAAGAGCGAAGAGTAGCTGCACATGTGTAATGCTCCTTTCCCATCACCAGCAAGATGAACCAATTCCTGCTCTATCTTGTGTTCTTATTTATTGACCCAGAAGGCTGGAACCTACACTCTCCCAGCACCTGCCTCTTCTTCCCTCGCTCATCCCTGGCCATAGACGAAGTTACCTGTGTTTGCACGCTGCTGGATGCTGCTCAGGTACAGGATTATTGCCTTGGGAAGACACTGCCTAGACTGGACAGTGGGCTTCCCTGCTGAGCAGAAACCCTCTGAGCCAAACTTTTGCATCCTCCAAAGACAGAGCTGTGACTTCAAATATCAATCTGTAAGGTAAAGGGCTACACAGGACAGCAGGTGGGCAAGGACTCTGTTATCCCAGCGCTTGAGTGAGTTTTGGAAAAATTACTCTATTTCACATGGAGAAACCAAGGCAGAAGGCTAAACGTGAGTGATTCTGTCCCATGGGCCATATCTGAGGCTCAGCCAGGAACTGAACCTGGACTTGCTAAGTCTCAGTGCTACACACATCCTTCAAGCAGGGCGAGTGGGGACAAAAGCACCCTGAACTTTTTGGTGCTTACACATGCTCAGGATTTCCACTTTCCACCACGCCTCTGGTCAGTGTTACCATCAACCACATCTCCCAGGGGTCTGGAAACCTGCTCATAAATCATGCTGCTTAAGACAAGGTAAGGAGCTTGCAGATGTGCAGGTGTAAAAAGCCGTTTGCTTTCACAAACCAATGCGTTCCTGTGCACAGATGGCTGCACAGATGACAGGTTCGTGATCAAAGGCTATTTTTGAAGATGTGGGCCTATCTGCAAAGACATCAGGAAGCAAAGAACTAGAAAGCACATGCCTTTGACCTCAAATGGAAAGAAGATCACGAACTGATAAACAGTCCACTAAGAGACTCCTTAGTACTGAGGCAGTTTCAATGACAAGTTTCTCATTTAGATGTTATTTTGCTATCTGGAAAGACTGAAAGCAAGGACAGATAGAGAATGACCTGCTGCAGAAAAGCTCTTTGATCACCTGCACTGATAGGTGAAGAGAAAAGCAGCAAGAATCCAGTCTCTTTGCAAGCACTCTGCTTGCTTGGCACTGTCAGATAACAGAAAGCAGAGCTGGCGTGCAGAGGCACATGAGCACACCGTGCCATCAGCTCCCCTTCAATCATTTCAAAGGGCTCCCTCTGTAACATGACAAGGCAGCAGTTCCTGACGGATGTCCAGAGGATCCCTCAATGACCACAGCATCCTGCTGCCGCTCCTGAGAAACCAGCCTAGGGCTGCATCTCATGACAGCAAAGGGCAGATTTCCTCAGCTTTTGGTGTGCCCCAGGTCTTAGAGCTGAATAATCACAGATGGAGCTGCTCAGGGAATCTATGATGCAAGTATTTCTTGCCAGGAAAAAAAAAAAAAAAAAAAGGAAAGAAAATTATAGATTTGGTGAAACGGAATCTTTTGGCAGAAATGTACTGGTTATGATGAAACATTAGCTGAAAGACTTCTAAGGTTGACTTCTCTAGTGATGAAAACATGCTGGGGGAGAGAAAACCACTGCAGAATATCCAAGTAGCACAGAAGTAGCTCAGACCCCTAGGACACGAGATATTCTTGTTCCATCCTATACTCTCCCAAGTCAGACAGCACTGACCAAGACTGAGCATGTTAGTGACCAAACCAGCACCAACCTACTCTGGGCACAGGGCTCCATCAAATTCAGCCACTGGAATTGCCCCACTTTGAATGACACATCTACTGGAGGCTTGAACTAGGGAGTCTTCTAAGCAGGTTCACAAATCACAAGGCCAATCCAGGCATTCAGCTCTTCTCCATTTTTTTGGGTATGGGTGAAGGGAAAAAGACTGCATTTCACTTGATTTTACTTCTTCATGTGGTAGAAAACAGGAAGATTGAAACTTTCACTCCCTAAGAAAACTGTTCCCTGGGCAGCACAAATCAGATCATATAACCACCCAAAGATGAAAATGGCCACAGGGGCTAGGAGCCTCCTGCCTCACTCAAGCAGGTTTACTATGACAGCTTCCATTTCTCACAAGCCAAACTCCATGTGAGATGTTGCTCTCAGGTGCAATTTATAGGCAGGACACTGGAGACGAGGATTTCAATATTTTAAAGACTTTATTTAACGCCTCGAGCTAGCTTTTCAAGACCAAAGGATCAGAAAATAACTTAAACCTGAGCAGACTAACAATGCTAAAGAAATACTGAATCCTTGACAGACTCTGAATTTATGACACTGAAATTCTGGAGATTGAAAGGATTTCCGCATTACAGTTAAGACCCACTACTGCTGTGAAAGGCTTCAGTAACCAAATGCTATGGAAGCAGAGAAAAGCTATTGCTATTTCCTGAGCTTCAGAGACGCCCTGGACACACACAGCACCAGCCTCAGCAGTACCCATGCTCCCACCTACTGCAACTGCAGAGCAGGAACGCACTGGCTTCAACCACCCCACCCACTCTGCGCTACAAGAGACCAGCAGCCCAGTCTATGGCCAGTCGGATCAGCTCAAGAGGCCAGCAGTAGCCCCATTTCTTGCAGCCACGGGGCTGGGAATTTACACCGAGGTGTCTGAAGGGCTCGGAACTGCAGCTGCCAACCCCACCCTGGTGCTGCAAACAGCTGTACGCAGCTCGCTGCGCTGAAAGCAGTCAGGGTTTACTGTAACACACCGAGCCGTGAGATGTGGTGGCTGAGGAGAGGACAACCCCAGGGCACAGCAGACAGCTGCAGGAGGAACTGTCAGCTACCGGCAGCAACTCCCCGAATCGCTCCTGCACTGGTCTCCCAATAACTCACAGAGGCACCACCAAGGGCCTGCAAGAAACCAGTGATAAAGCAGAGGACTGCATCCAGGTCTGCCAGCCTGTGCCCCAGCGACAGGGACACAGCCAACCGCTCACTGAGAAAGTGGAAATAACAGCAGAAAGCCTTGCACTCGCCCTGCACCGAGGTCGGAAAGCAGAAACACTCAAGTAGAGCTGAACTGGATTTGCTCAGGGTTTAGCGGGGGAAGAGCACCAGGGAAAACCCCTCCAGGTGGCTGCACCAACATGCTGGCCACTCAACTCTCAAACCGTCACAACTGCTTTTGCATTAAGTGACTCAATGTGAAAACAGCATGATCTGTTATCGCTACCCCTCAAGCAAAGGGACAAGATCCCCAGGATGATGCTGGCTCTCTAGCCTGCAAGAAAGCAGCAAATCAGACCTAAACAGCTGTATTTTTTCCCGCAGAATCATGCAAGACTATCAATGTGATTTCCTGAAGCTGGACCACAAGGTTGTCCTCCATTTAAATTGTTTCCAAGCAAACAGGCATTACTGGATGCTAGTTTGTTGCTTACATAACAAAGGAGACCATGTTATGTATAGCAAAGGGAAGGAAATCTTTCCAAGGTTCCCTTCCTGCAGTTTTTGCTTCAATTGTTTAATCAAGGAAGAGACTGTCACTGGTGTTAACATGACAGCCCACAAGTGACACCTCTGGCCAGCCCTCACGCACTGCTGACTAACCCAGCAAAGCATTAAAGCAGTCCATACAGAAGCTCTGGATCACTTCTGAGTCCCTGCCAGGATCTGTCCTGACAGCTCCTCTGCTCTGATCTCAGGAATCTGTCTGTGACCCAAACCCTACCCCCTCTCCCTTCCAAAATCCAGCAGCCTCATGTTTGGTGACTGCCATTTTTTAAAGCCAAAGCATCTGCTGACAGATGTACCTAAAAGCAAGGATTCCACCAATCTAACGTGGCACTCATTTAATAAACACACCCTCTTCCATGCACAGAGAAGAGCAGTTCAGCTAACACACGCATAGCAGCCACAGCCAAACCGGCCCTTAGGTACGCTTGTCAAAAGCATTACAGTAGCATCTAAGTTCAAAAAACCAATGTGTAATTCAGACCACTTGCTGCTCAGGGCTAGACTCCCATTCCATCAGCAGAGAGAACTGTCCTGGACCTGTCTACGTGACAAGGCACATGCAGACACCAACGTGTTCTGCTGTCTTCCAAGACAATCAAAAAGACATATGAAAGTGCAGGCAAGGCTTGCTTGTGCTTGCCCAAAACACCACGCGTAGATGTACCACTGGCAGACTTGGTCCGGAGGACCCTGTTAGCTCTGGTTTTTTATTTCAGGCAATAACCCTTCCACAATATCACAAATGGACCCTAAGTTTACCTTGGAGTTTTTACTCCTTATCTACACTGCCAGAGTGACAGAATGGGGAGCTGGTCTTCAGTGAGATCAGGTGCATCCTACCAAACCACAGGCTTCCAGTAAACTCGAGGAGGGGAAGCAGGGAGTCTCCCCAGCCTTTCTGGGGCTCAAGCTAATACAGTCCCAAGAAGGCAACCTGCTTCGCTACCAGCTGTGCTCTTAGAAGGAGAAACAAAAATCAATACTTTGAAACTTTTTCAACTCCCTGCTCCAGCACTGACACCACTTTATAAATGAGAGCAGGGATAGTGCCAATTAAATTGTCTCCTTCTCTCATCTGTCAAATAACAATAAAAAAGTGCTACATTTGCATTTCTAACATGTTTCTGCTTGCTAGCTGTCAGGCTAGCTACTCTGAGGAATGGCTGGCACGCGAGGGGAGAGGATGTGATGAAACACAACAGGAGCAGCGCAGCGCTACAGGAAATCATTTACTCGCTATCTCTGGAAAGAGATAATCGACTAGAAATAAGCAGGAAGAGGGTTCTCCTCTTTGTTATTATAGACCATCAAAATACATGGCAACGCATTCCCTTATTGACCCATTGGTCAGGTACAATTGAAAAATCTGGTTTTAGTAACACCTCTCAGTACTTTATAAAACACAAACCAGTCCTCAGCAACCATAATTTATACCACTGGATCGTCTTTTATAAGCTATCCACCTTCTCCTGATTTGGTTATTCTTCTTTGCACCTTCGTAACTTTTTTATTTTGGGGTTTGCACTCACCTCAGTAACATTCATCACTTTGATTGCTGCTAGCTGCCCAGTCTTAACGTGGCGGCCCTGTTGAAATAACAAAAGTCTGTAAGTAAAACACGTATGCAAACTATGGACACAGTAACTAATCATGCACATAACAACTAGGCTCGAGTACTTGCTTTCCAACATGTAGCCACAACCTTTCAGTGATACCCAACCACCAGGGTGACGCTTGGTGATGGTGTAAATCAGACCCATACCCTTACCATGCCCTAAAGTTACCTTTGCAGGGTTGAATTTCCCCCTTTAGCACAAGGCAGCAATGCCGGGAGAACTCTCCTGTCAGAGCACAACATGGCATGAGTTCACGGGTCTCCATCCGACTCTGTTCCATACATGTTGCCACCCCCCAAGCCTCCTCTTCCAGGAAATCTCAGCACAGGCCCAGGGTGACCTAACCAGAAGAACCTCCTTGTCCTGCAGTCCAGGGCTGGCATGGGCTGGGGAGGCACAGCGTCGGGTGGCTGGCACTGTCCCTCCCCCAGGGTAAAGAGAAGACTCTGGGTTTCAGTACATCAACCTGTCAGCCTGTATGTGGCTCCCAAGAAATAAAGCTGTAGGTACTTTCTTGCCTTTTTTTTTTTAAAGGGTTCTTTTAATGTGAAATGCTTAGATTTTAAAATTCTTACTGCAGCCAAGATAACTGTATCAGAGCTACCTCCTAGAATGCATGCAGAGGCTTTGTATTTAAAATGCAATCTTCTGTGGTGGTGGAGAGGAACCCTCCCAGGGCGTTGACTGCGTGTCTGCCTACCTACATACACACAATTCACTAGTGAAACGCCCACACCCCACGATCATTATTCATCAACAGATAACTGGTAATTCCAGACTAGGAAAGCGGCTAGCTTTTGAAAACAAAGCTTGGGAAAGGGTGGTAACAGGGAATAAAGCCATTAAAAGAGCAAAGTTGATAGTAAGACTGACAAAACGTGGTTCACAAGAATGTGCATAAGAACCACAGCCAGGAATCTTGCTGTAAGTTCCCGTTTCTTGGCTCAGTTAGATCAAGTTGCTCAACAGATGCCGTAGGTGCAGTGTTTTGCCATGATAACCAACACTGATCTCACACCGGAGAATAGTATCAATAGATTAGTCCATACAGTGGATTGGCTACACATCCTACCTCCTCGCTTCCATCAGATGTTCAGAAATGGGTTTAAAGCTTTGAGACTGCAATTTTGTTCCTGAAATAGTAGTGCCTGCAAAGCCGTATATCGAAAAAACTATCTGACATCAGCTAAGTAAGCCATAGGAAATCAGGAAATCAAATATGAAATGCCGCAGCTGGCAGACAAAATGATTTGCAGGTGCCATTTATACCTGCAAAATTAAAAGTTAGGTTCATGTCCTTTTAAAACCCAGGTCCTATCTGCACAAAATACATACAGTGTTATTTCTAAGACTAAGCAATTTTGCATCAAAGAAAAATGATTCCTTGTTCTCTGGTGATACGTCACCATCATGTTTTCTTTTACAGAAGAATAAATCCTGCCGATTTTTTGTATATTTGTAAGTGTCCTCTTTCTGTGGAAGCACTTCTGGGACTGCAAAGCATTTTCTCATAAGCTATAATGACAGGATTTACACATTATCACAGACCTCAGGAGGAAGCCGAGTGGGACACACCCTCACCAGCCCCACGATGCACACACAGAGCCATGGCTGAGTGCAGATGGGCATTGAGGAGCGCTAGCCCAACAGATGCCGGTGTTTGGTCAGCATCCATCCCAGCTGACGTCAATCCCGGTTAGTGAGCTTCCTCCGCACGGCCACGGCTCCTTTGTTGGAGGCCATTGTTTGCAAATGTTTCCAGGCATTGAATGTCTTGGCAATATAGCGAGAGAGGGCCTTCCATAAAATACGGTCCTGCTAGACATGTTGGCAACCCGACTGAACTTTAAAGTTTGGCTGGAGTAAGTATGCTGATAACTCTGTGTCTTCGGCCACCACACATAGCAGGGGACCAACCCATCGAAACCATGGGTCTCTCCTGGGCTGCTGTACATTCTGCAAAGGATGATGTCAAGTATCAACACTGATTTTCACAATTATAGCGAAGCATGGAGAGCTGCTTCTTTACTGAAAAAGGAAACAAATCAATAGTAGGCTAGCACTGCACTTGATAGTGAATGTTCACCAGAATAACGGAGGGGGAAAGGCCAGGCATTCAGTTTTGATTTCAACGCACCATACCTAGTCAAACCATCCCTCTCTAACAGACATCTGTTAATACGCAGCCAGTTATTCTTTGTACAACAAATGTGTCCCTGTTAACTGAGATGCACAACTCGATCCTGCTCCTGCATTCCTAAAAGCTCCCATGTCTGCAACTGGGCTGCCTGCTGGATGAGTGGAGCTTAGTCTGTGCAGAGAAGGCAGGATCACGTCCTGTGCCTTGTCTCAGTGCCCTATCTTCCTCACCCCACGCCACGTTACTGCTAGCCTGAGGGAAACACAGGAGGTTGCATCCAACTATCTGCACAGGCTCACCTGCAATAAATACTCTCTGACTGGGTAAAGCAGCCTTTACATGGAAGTAAATTCTGTTAACTACACACACTTCACACCCTCTTGTTCATTCAGACCCTTTTATCCTGGAACAAAGCACAGAGCGGTTCAATCCACCAGACAATCAGAATCCTTCTCAAGAGACAAAAAAAAAGAAGCAGTAAAAATTCATTCATGATGGTTTTCTCTAATTCTCAACTCATAACAATTTAATTATATTTTCAACAACTATTATCACACCTTTTGAAAGAGTCTCCCACCACTCTTGGTTGCATTAAGCTGAAGAATCTCATTTTCCCCCACCTGCACAAGCTTGTGAAGCGTAATGCAGAGGGCTACAGGTTAACCTCATGAAGAAGCGTAAGCATATCTATATATTTACATCCAGTTTTCATCAATTATCTAAAAGGGATTAATTAGTTTAGAAGTGTGTGTATATACAAAAAAGTATCTTGGAGATTGTAGCTAAATATGTATTTACAGCTATATCTATATAAAAAACATTTTCATTATGAGATATTCATTTTACTGCCATCTTGGCAGACTTATTTTTGATTACACTTACACATTTTCCCAAAGTAAAGGATTCGATGGTATCATAGAGCAACACATCTCAAAAGCCTCTGCTACCCGCGGTGCAACAGTGTGGCAGGATTACACAGCACACACCATCCTTTCCTCTGACATCATCCCAACATATGCAAATAAAGCTTTTCCTTTAAATATTGCTGAAGGAAAAGGATCCGTCAGGGGAGACAACATAACCAGAGAACCCTGGAGACATCCTAAATTTTATTCCTTCTCCTCCCCGGAACTTCACTGTCTATTCAGTCAGTTACGAAAAGAAGGGTCTGAAGCAAAGGCGCCCAACAGCTCGCCCAAACCCCAGCGGTCGCACACTGGTCCCCTACTGAACTCAGCATCACCACCCAAAAAAGTGGCTGGGCTGCTGCAAGACTCCACAGTAAGAGGGCTGAAGCTTTCAGAGGACACTTGTGTTGATGTGGATGTGAACAACGATTAATGCCTGCACAGCTTACCTGAGAGGGCAACAGCCTCCACCTGACACTTGCTTTAAAGCACAGACTACAAGTGTGCTGGTGGTTCAGAATAAAAATCACACATATCGCTCCGTTACGTTGGTTTTTTTCAAACTGTTTTTTCAAACTGTTCACTTTCCTTGACATCTCTAAAGGCAGTAAACATCCTGAACCCAGCCCTGGGCTTCTTGTTAACACACCGAGACTAGTGCCTAAGTAAGGAAAGGTTTCAGGGCCTGGCCCCTTATTTTTTCATTTATCAATAAATCTCAGAGGTTAGCCAGAGTTCATGGGAACTCACACACTTCTGCTGAAGCCACAAGGTTGAATTGTTTTGAGAAAGGTGCCGTTTTGATTTTTTCTAAAGCTCCTAGAAGCAACTGGCTGTTTTAACTGTTTCCCAACCAAATGATACCAACAGATTTACTTACTTCCAGTGACAAGACATGCAGGAGTTCATCTTTTTTTGTTATTCCTCCTATTTTGGGTTAAATCAAGGAGCATTGCCCTCCCAGCCCTCTGTGCAATCCACCGCTGCCCATCCTCTCCAGATCATTGAAGGGAGTCAGCCTGTTGCAGTCCAAGACCCTCCACTGCACATTTTCTCTGAAACTGGGCAGAGGGCAGGAATAGGCTGTGAGCCTGTCTACCCAATAAAAGGTTTCGTTTTTCACCCAAATGCTCAGTTTGAGAGCAGATTTCCACTCCAGAGAACGCAGCCAAAACATCCAACAGCCATCTGCAAGTCACCCATATTCCTACCCAAAAATAAAGCATTAAACTCTATCGAGCTCATACAGAACTGACACACGAACGACTCTGAAGCTCAGTGATGATCTAAAATTGAAGTTCCTGCCTACCTTTTCATGAGGTATCCAAGCTGGAAGAAGTTCTCCCATTAGCTAAAATTCCTCATCTCCTCCAGAAATATTTCCGCATAAAGTCTACTGCGGTTGCCAGGTAGTCGCTACAGCAACGTTCAGCGAACCCGGCGCCAGCACGCGTATTTTTCAAATGGGCATACCGCTCATTGCGGCCACATTTGTGGAAGATGTGTTGTGCCAAAGATCCAGCTCTGATGAGCTCTAACTGCATTTTCTCTGCAGGGAGATGTACATGCGGTAGAACAGGTCATTAGTGTTATTCCTGTTGGATGTGTATTTACCTTTTTAGCTCATTGAGATAAAGGAACTGCTTATCTATGCCCTCTACTGAGGGTCAAGATGTATTTTTCTGTTTACATCAAACATTAGAGGTCAAGCTATTACCTGATAAAGGGGCTTTACATGAATTAAGTGTATTTACAGAATGATGCATTGAGTCACGTACAACACCTTCTCCTGTTAGGTCCAAACAAAAATTTGGGGCAGTCCCTGGCTTAGGCCACAATTACAACCAGAGTCACAAAGTCCCAGTGACACACACCTGAGACCGTAAGGCAGTGGGTCACTTGCCGAGAGCTTGGTTTGACAGCTTCCCTCCCAGATCCTGCACAGACCTCTCTTCCTAGGGGTGGCAAACAGCTCCCATCAGCTTCTCTCCACACTTGCGATCCGACAGATTTGGACAATTGCAAGTCCAGACGACACAGCCCAGCTGTCCTGTTACAGAGCCATGCACCATGCCAAGGCAGCCCAAGGCAGTCCCATCACACGCTTCCTTTTTGGCAAGGGGCGCTCATTAACGTCCACGTGTTTCTGGGTCTGTCTGATGTAGCTGTCCCCATTTAACCGCAGCAGGAAAAAGTGCACGTGAAGGGCAGGGTCTGCTGCAGGACACCAAGGCAGCACAAAGCTGCCGGTTTTGACTACGCAAAAGTCCCTGTCGGTGTCCATGTCCTGTCTGCAAACAGAAGCATGACCTCACTTCTCTCTCCCTTAAAAAGCAGTGTTTTTGGTGAGGTGCCTGTGTGCAGGGACACCTCCCAGGTGCCAGAAGCCTTGGACACCTGCCAGTTTGCACCTCTGTGCCCAAGCAGAGGGCCATTTCACATCAAACACACTCTGCCATCAGGCAGGCACATGAGCAGTGCGCTTAGGCTGTGCACAGACACCGACAGCTCGTGCCATCTACATGTGGCTGCGGGACGTCTGGGTGACCCTTCACAGTGCTGCCTGCCTGTGTAATCCAGAAAGCTGGTAGGTACCACAAACTTAACTCTCGAGACCTTCTCTGGATATTGAAGGTTCGTATTTGAAAGCACGATCTGGCTGTTGGAGGCAGTGGACTTTCAAGGCCAGAGGACTTTCTCACCCAGAAGCATTTATTACAGGATAACTGATGCAGGCTGCAGCCACCCACCCTTTGGGAGCGAGGTGAAGGCACAGCTGTTTTGCTGCAAGCTCTTACTGAAAGTGAACTTCAGCAAGGTTTCCTGTTCAAAACCCACTTACGAACTTTGACGTTTGAGCCTATCTCGGGTACATCTGTGTGGCCCCGCGGTTGCTGGTAGACTGCCAGCTCAACCTTCTGTGCCCTGAAGGATGGGACCCCACCCTTTTGCCCCTCTCCTCTCCACCCTTTTCATCCTGGTAACACGAGGAAAGCCTATAAGAGACCATGCATCAAATGAACAATGCTCTGCATAGGGATCCAGGAAACCCTCTGTCCTATTCCACATGACCTTGAAGTCATGATCCTTCTGTTTCCCTTTCCACCTATATAGGGTTTTTCTACTTAGACCCAGCTCTTTAGAAGAGGTGAGCAACGTTTGCTCTCAGCAGCCCCAGAGCCAAGCTGGGAACACCATCTTTGCCTGCTCACACTGCGGGCAGGCAAGGGCAGCCTCCCGTGCAGCTGCAGTGTGCTCCCCAGAGCACACCGGTGGGTTAGCAGGGCAGGGAGGAGGACCCCAAGAGCATGAAACCTGCAGTTACGCTGCTCTTGCCCTGCAGTTCAGACACGGCCGCTGTGTTCCAGCATAGGGCTGCTCACAACAAACATCCTGCTGTCCCTTGGCGTTTTGACTAACGTAAACAAGTGGACAGGGGTCGCCTACCTGGGGCTGTAATGTTTTGGTGCTGAGAAGTGTCACCTGACAGGGCAGTTTATCGGAGAGCTTTCTCAGGGAGACCAGTCTGTAATTCTCATCTCAGCAACTGGTACCACGTGAGACAACCCACTGTAGTCATGGTTGGAGCTCTTCAGCTAAAAATACAGCAGCAATGCAAAACTTGAAATGAGACGGGAATAAATTCCAAGGAAGAACCTATTAAGAGTTTGGAAGCTTATAGTTTGGTTTCTGTTAGTTAACGGTCTGAGGCAGAGCTCAGGGTCAGTCGTGCACTGAACACTAGCACTGGATTTCAGAAATTACTCATTGCATTGTGAACTATGACATGTAATCCACATCAATTCTGATAGTTTAAAAAAACCACAACACAAAAATCACAAAATCCCCAACCTACCACAACATACATCAGCCTTGGGCAGATAATTACCTGTTTCAGAAAGTCTTGGTTTTTAAACCCCTTTGAAGAATTCAGGACACCAGCCAGGTGGGAACGTGGCTATAACTTTGATTACAGCTTCATCCTTTTAATCATGCAACTCAGGCTGCGGAAAGCTACTTTGACTGACGTTATAAATTTTTGGTGGCACTTCTGTCACAACATCTCGAGATGCCTGTTGTATTTTGGGGCTATAAAACAAATAATTGCTTTCCCCTAGAGCATTTCTTCTCTTCTTTATGATACTGGGAGATGTTGAGATTTAGAAGCCTGGGCCCTGTTCCAGGTCACCTCTAGGGCAGTTCTCAGCTCCATCTCCCAGCTGGAACACACCCTCCTTTCCTTTTGAGTGACTTTTCATGGCAGCAGCGCAGAATGCAGGACTTGGTAAAACCACAACCCAGCTGCATTGTGTAAATGCTGACCGTGTGGATGCAACACATTTGCCCTTTCACCCCCCACATTTGGCATCCAATTTCCAGACACTCCTAGGTCTCACCCAAAAAGATTTGGCCAGCATAGACAAACGCTGCATTTCTCCTTCCCTGTCCTCTGTAAACACCCTCTTCCAGCAGCTACTGGATAGTTTTCTCTGACGTTAACTCTGTGCTATCGAGAGGAAGAGCTCACAGCAGACTGCAGCATCAGAACGAGCTCCTGAGATTATTGCTGCAGCTACATAAAGGTCCCCCGTTGCTCTCAGATTATCCAACTTCAGACACCACCAGTCAGTCCCTTGGGCTGTAATGGGACCGCTTATTTACTTAGATTGAACGTTGCCTTCAGAACTGACCATAGATGCCTTCCTACCGGGGGAGGCAAAGCGTACCACCTAAACACTACACAATACGATCACCCTTGTCCACAGCTGGTCAAAGAAGTGAACAACATAAATATTAATATACTGTAAATAATCAAGACATGCTCTTCAATATTTATGGGGTTTTTTTCTCCTATAGGTTAATTCCCACTCTGCTTTATGATTAGATCATTCCAAGAGGTTAGCTAAGGTTTAGCACTTTCAGTACAGACCATACTATGAAGTCAAACACTATTTAGCACGCCCCAGAACTTGGGCTGTAAAACATTAACAGTAAAATCTAACATGTCTGCATGTAGATTTATAAAGAATGAGAGTTAATTAATAACAGTGCACTTTACGACAAAGCATGCTACATTAATGAAGAATAAAAAACTGTTTAAAAAAGTTACACTGCATTCCAAATGAAAAAGGATAGTTTTGTAAAAGGTAGCAAATTTATATAGCAAAAATGACTTGAACATTCAACGAAAAACAAGTTGCTTTCCTAGCAAACACCACTGCCCTATTTCTGTGTAGAACAGATCCTTCCACCCCACCCATTGCTTCTCCTTCTCTCCCTTCATCTCAGAAGTGTTAAGTATTTCGGACTCACTCAAAGTGAAAACGTAAACTTTATGAAGTTTTTTTAAATGACGTTTTAGACATTTCAGGGTAAGATGTTAAAAGAAAATCAGGAATTTTGGTCAGGGCCCTTATTTGTGTCACACGCTTACACAAACAAACAAAAACATCATTGTAATTCATTATACTGTAGAAGACAACGAAGTTGGCCATGGTGTAGGTGGACTTCCCATATACTGAAATAGCAACACATTAGCCAAGAGAAGAGATTACAATGTGTAACTCCTATCAGTCACTTCAAATTCTACCCAAGTCCTCACCGGCTAGAAGGGAGGGATGGATAGGGGTCATTTCAATGGTACCAGATCAAACAACCTTGATCTCTGGAGGAAAAGGACAGGTTTTCACCCCTGCTGCAAGCATCTGTACCACAGCCCTCCTGAACTGTAAAACCCAAGAGGCTCCAGAAGCAGTTTTTCTGTCCAGTTTTTTTTTTTAATCCTTTCAGTTCCTATTTCCTCCCATTGTACAAGTGGAAACGCAGATTGTTTGCTTTGCCTAATGTTTGCCTGGCTGCAGACCAGTGGGAAAAGAAAATGAAACAAAGGAACGAATTCAAGCCCTTTCGCAAACACATATTTAGTACCCACATTTTTGCACTATCAGTACGTTCGGTTGATCAGATTAGCATCCTTACGCAAAACACAAACCACTCAAGGCTACCACATACTTGTATAAGACTGGACTAGAGACTGATCTTTGGCGATTTTGAAACCTGCTCCTAAAGAGGTCATTCACGTTGCGATGAGCAAGATCAAGCAAAGCACTAAGCGCTTTTGAAAATACCGTGCTAGTCGTAATACGAAGAAAGGAGTTTTGACCTCTTCTTATCTGAAATGAGTAGAGTCTGCAACAGAACATCCATGTAATGTGCAGCTCCACGCTTATTATTCAGGTAACGTGCAGACACGATGCTATAGATACCCTAAAGCTGTTCCAAGTTTCTGAACAACATCAACACTGTGCAAGAAGGGAGAGCAGCAGCATTCCTCCTGGGGCAGGTAAAAACAGAGAAGCCCTTGGTGGGTCACAGCAGGAAATTGAGAGCTACAGCACAGTGTGCAGCTAGGAAAAGTAACTTCACGGACTGCCGTCGCTGTCGTGCTTGGGGTCAGCACTGGCGGGGACACACCGGGTTACCAAAGGTGTAGCTATGCCTGGAGAATGACCAGACCCCCACCAGACTTTGATCTGGCCCAATCTGTTTTGTATCTGGAGATATTTCAGGAGGGTCTGAGGGGAAGGATAAACACTGAAGTTCTCACTGTCTTCTGTGCAGAAAGTCATCCAGGTGCTTGACTTTAGAGGTAACTGCAAGGCCCCTGAATGGGAGCTGCTACCAGCAAAGAAAAGCAATGATTTGGGGTCATACGTGAGACAAGAGAGCAACTCAGCCAGCAGCACAGTGGATGGCGGGAGAGGCCTGAAAAGCAGGCTGTGCAGTGATCCCCTTTCCTCACACTTCTTATATTGGGATCTAAAACCTGATTTCTTCAAGCCTGTATTTCATTATTTGCACAAATAATGGTTTCAACAGCCTTGCCACTCATCCTGGGCTTTGGCATTTGTCACAACTCCTAACACCTGCTGAAACACGCTGTTGGGTTTCCAGCCTCAGACACCCCATCACGGGTTGCTGCCCCTGCCAGGGGTGCAGAGGCTTTGCAGGCACAGGTGGCTTTCCTCTTCCAGCGGGTGTTCTGCCGTGGGGATGCCTGGGCTGGTGGGCAGCCAGTAGCAGCAGGGACCCAGCTGCCCAGTGCAGGGCGGCAGGGATGCGGGGCGTTCGCAGCCCTGGGGCTCCTCTCGCTGGGGGCAGGAGGGTTGCAACAGCCTTGGCACAGGGCCAGTCCCACTCGGCACCTGGGGAGCCCAGCAGTGATTTACGACAGCAAAGGTCTGCCGTGCCAAAAGTCTATTCATCCAGAAAAAAGTAGCAGTTTAGGGTAAAAGCCTCAGCCTTTCAAAGGTTCTCACTCTGCAGACCAGGGACGGTGAGAAGCTAAGTCTAGGGAGAGGTACAAATCCCTCCACCCCAGTGAATTTTCGCTGCCTGACTCATGTGCATCTGTTTACAGAAATACAGGGCACTAGAGAAAATCTATACGCGGCACATCTCTGCTGGATGAAGTCACAAGCAGTTGTATGTGTCTCAGCGGCCCCATCCTGCTGAAAGGAAGTCAGGGCTGGACTGTAGGAGGTCAGCTGATGGGTGGCCGGATCCCTCAAAGGAAGGGTTTTTGGCTCACTATCACTGTGAAGCTCCGAAGGTCAAGCTGCACTCAGCAATTACAAACCTCATGTTATAAAAGTCATGTTTTAACTTTTTAAGTAATGCAGCCTTCCCCAGACACTTGCTAATGAAGAAAGGCTTGATTAGCCTTCCATCCCACATACAACTTCACGTGGGCATTAAGCCCTCAGTAATTACATCACTGAATTTTTAAAAATTCTTCAGCATTCTTGTGAACAATAAGCGTAACGTAGTTGAATTCTCTCTTGCGTATAACACAGAACATGGACAGGGTTCTGCATGGGTTAAAATTGTGTTGCTGGGTTCTTTTCAAAAGGCTGTAAAGCAGGAAGGGTACGCAGCTCAAACTGCAAGCTCCAGCTCCAGGAGAGCTACAACAATCTTAAAGGTGATTTTCATTCCAGTTCTGCTGGTGTTTGTCTCACACAGATTGCAATACCATGTGGGCGTGCATCTCTCTGCAGATGACTGTGTGACACAGTACACAGGACAGCCCAATACTAACAACCGGCATTAAATGGGCTTCTCTTGGGGTCCCCAAGCCTTCCCTTCAGTACTTCACAGCAAATACCCTCCCTACAACTCTATTCCCTTGAGGTGAATCCTGCAGTCAAAAACTCTGCTGAGTACCGCTGATAAGGTTTCCTTAGGGAAAGATCATGTTCCTCACACACATACTAAAGTCTCTAGAGAGCATTTAACTGAAGAAAGAAGAGCATCTACTCTCAGTGCCTTTTCATTTGGCTCCACTTGATGCATCCTATCCAAAAATTAAAAGGGAGTTAATGGCCACAATTAATCTGTGAGAAAATACATCAGTCTTCAGATTTCTGAATGAGCTCTGCAAGAGATGAACTACATGGCACTGATCTCGCAGCAGCAGTCAATTCCTATTTCCTTCCAAAATCCTATTGGCCAGATGGTCCACAAAACTCAAGGGAAAATCACTCAAATGTTTGGAAAGGCTTTCAGTATTAAGTTGGACTCCAAAATGAAAACAGACTACCTTTCTAATTATTCTTTATACCTTGCTACTCTAATTAAATTAAGAAGGAGCAGTGCTTCCAAGTTCACTTTCCTAAAGGAAAAAAAATCTGAATTTGAGAAGAGCCTTAGTGTTATTCTTTTCTAAATTGATCTAACCAGCTTCATACAGCAGAAGCCTAGCTGGCAAAGGTTCTCCTCTCGAGAAAACTACAGGTCAGATGTGCAGTGAGAGTTCCTGAATAGCTACAAGCAGTTACTGCTCAATGCCGTACCTTCCAATTTTCTGGATTACCTGTAGAGATCGAAGTCAATCACTGCAGAGAGAAGTAAACAGTGAATTCTTGAGAAGAAAAAAAAAATATATATATATACCCCTGCAGAATCATTAAGAAAATGGCAAAACATATTACAGTTGGAGAACTGCAGAGCCTTAAGCAATGTAGACTATAATTCCAGCACACAGGAAGCTAAAGCAGCAGCTAGCCATTGGAAGAACTGGTCACAAAAGGGACCAAGTGTCTCCTGCAACTAACCACTGAACAGCTTTACCAGATTTTGAAACTCCCATCTCTTTGCCTTGTTCTGTTTAAACAACCCAAGTTCATTGTGTACAGGGTAAGGTGAAGCAGTGCACTATACAGTGAATTATGCACTTGGGTAGAATGAACACAGAGCCTCGGAACAGGCGGGGGCCTGCCCTGCCCTCCTCTGGTGCACTGCTGGCTACACTTCGGAGTGGTTCCCTGCAGGACTTCCCACCAACAGCTACTGATGGGTTCTCCTCATGCTTAGGTTCCTGCACTGCAATTCTGGCTCCACTGATGTCAACAGTAATTTCTGCTGTTGAATCTATTCGATCTGAATTTGCCCCATTGCACCAAGTTTCCCTCTGCACCAACGTTTTCTCTGTTGGAGAAGGTGTGTTCACACTGATCCCGTCACAGGTTTGAGCCAGAGCTGGTGACAGAAGAAATTCACCTACGCCATTACTGCAGTGTGTCCATTTGTCTAAAAGGATCCGACAGCCAACTGCACTACTACCACGCAAAGTTCCCTGCCTACTGGAAATTAGTCTCTGCAGATGAAGGCCAGATGGAAACAGAGAACACTTGCTATTCCGATTGATTACAGACACATTTACATTCACAGGCATGTAGATTTCATGTGAAGCTTTCCCAGGCAGCAAAGGCATCTCTGTAAACTTGTACAACACAAGGGACTATGGTCAAAAGTTCATGCACACACACACACAAACACATACATAAATATTCGAAACTATAAGCCTGAAAAGCACTGGCCCAGCCCATCAAACCTCAGCTGTCAATGAAGCCGCACCAGAACCCTTCTCATGATTCAGTCTCAAACCCAGCTCTCATTTTCCAAGCTCTGAACCCTCTCTGCCTCCTGTACCTTGTAATGGCAAGAGCCTGTCCAACCAGCTGCATCACATCACAAAGCTGTCAAGAAAGAAAAAAAAAAAAAAAAAAACCACCAAAGCAGCAAAACAACTTAAATATTCCACGAGGCATGCCAGCAGCTTGCTGGAGAAATGCAGAGTAGCAAGTACCTGAAGTCTGGTTTACACGTATAATATAAGCTTTAAAAAACGAGCATCTCTGCTTTACCATCTTCTAGTTGTATTCACTTCAAAATTTACTCTAGAAGTTTAACCGTACACAAGTTTCAAAATAACCTCCTTTTGCAGGTTCTTTGCATATTCCACCATCCACATCCAGATGCCAAAATACCAACAGCTCATTGCTCCTTCGTATCAACCTGATAATACACACCAGAGAAAAATTTCACAGAGTCAGCTAAAACTGTATAGCATTGCCAGTGCACGTATTTAAATAATAAATGTGGATAACTACGTCTCTATTTACAACAACAGCATCTTAAATAACAATAATCAAAGAGCATATGAAAACACCACACCAGAAAACCTACCTCCCAAGTGCTCTGTGTTGCCTTCTAACCTCAGAATATTTAGGTTCAGAGAGGGACGCAGGAGCACAGGGAATTGCAAGCTTTCCTCCGCTATCAAAGACAGGAGCTTAGCCAGGTTTCTTAGAAAAACAAGGCGTACGTGATGGTGCTGCCCTTGCATCCAACCATGTTCTAACCTGTCAGCCCATTTCAACCAAACTTGACAGATGGAAGTCTCAAAGATGACTCAATTCCTGTGTGCTTTGTGAAAACCGGAGACAAATTCCCTTCCTCCGGAGAGGAGGGCTCCAGAGTGGGCTCCGCGGGTTCCCAGCCAATGCTGCTGCCAGGGAGCACGCAGCAATCTGCAGCCAGCCAGAGCACAGGCTGCTGCCTGGCTGACGGGCAGCAGGTAGCCACGGGTGGCCAGCTGCTGAAGCACCAGGTCAGAGGGGTGGCTAAGGAGTAAGCGGGGTCACAGGTCTATGTGCTAGCAGAGATCCTAAAGAACTCAACCAAAGAATGCGGAATGCTGAGGTCAGAGGCAGAGGACAGGATGAGAAAGGACTAATTTGCAAGCGACTGTATTTTGTAGTTTTACTATTTAGTTTTTCCTCAAAACCCAGGAAGTTTGAACAACTTCAGAATTTACCTTGATACATAAACCCATCTCTCATCAGTGCTTGGAGGCTACTTTCCTCTAGTCTAAGTATTTATATTGCAAAAGTGTTTTCGGGCTTGCACCACTGAGGCTTACAGAAAATATGTATTCTTGACATGTTTGCACAAGAAAATAACTATATTCAATAACAGAAGGGTTACAGAAAACCTTACAAGAAGGAGTTCTGAAATTAGTCACTTAGCCACCTTTTGGGATTCTTATTTGCCATTTACTCTAACCAAGTGAGTGCGAGGTGAGTATAAAGCGCTAGCATACCACTGTTAGCATTTTATAGCCGCTCTGAATAGGTAAAATAAATGACATCATGTGCAAAGGACTGGAAAAAACAAGGTTCCAAATAATTATTTTTAAGGACCTGGTTTGCACACATGGTTTGACCCAGTTAAATTAGAAATGCATTTCCAGCTCAATTTTGTTAAGTGTGGACATCTCACTGGCCTGCATTGCTTTTGTTTTTCATTTTCTTTTCATTCGTCCAGCCACACTGGACATCATCTTCCAAAGTGCTCATCTTTTGCCTAACTCCATCTCTGTCCATGCAGTTTCACAGCAGCTTTAACAGACAAAGAGGGAGATTAATGCCAAGTTCTTTGGAAATTGCCATTTATTTCTGTTACCAGCTTTTTCTTCTTTTTAAATAAACTTGCTTTAGGAAAGTCAGCAACTAACACTGATTAAAAAGCTGACTGGTCTAAGCTTAATACTCATACGTCTCATGATCCAATGAGAACAGGGGTTTTATCACTAACTGGGACAGCAACTGGCGGCCACAGTCAAGGGTGGGTCCAGTTAGTGGTTTTGCTCTCGCAGCAGTCATATGTGAGAACATGTTCCTGTGGCAAAGCAACAACCTTCTACCTGCTAAAGCTTCCTTTTGTTTTTGCCAAGAAAAAAAAATGTCAAGAATTATAATGTAAGAAACTATTTTCTGCCAAACCTCAAGAGAGCTGCTGTTCTGCTTCATCACCACCTCCAGGCACACACCCAGTTAGGTAATTCACCAGCACCCGTGCAGCCCAGTCCAGAGTACACGGGTTAGAAACACTGAACCTCAGAAGCACAACCACAGAGGTGAATGGCTATGCTGAGGGCAAACACAATTTGGGGAGCGGGGGAGAATGTTCAATGAAAATTAAGATGTGAACCCCCTGTGTGGTCTCATGTATTTCAAACATCGCTTGCTAACAAAGGTTCCTTCAGCCAGTGCTGACGCACAAACGTGGATGTCCTTCTCGGCAGCCAGGACACGAGCCAGATGTAGCTTATCAGATCACAACCAGCTCCTGGAAACGCACCTAGAGAACCGCAGCGTCAGCAGCCTGCCCTGGGGTGGGGAAAAATGCAGGAGCAGCAGCTTCTCCATTTCTCTTCCTGATCATGCTCCCAGTTTTATAAGGAGATCCCTGGCAATGAAAATGCATCATGCAATCTCTGAGGGCTTTTCGTATCATGCAGTGACTATCGACAGCGAACAGGAACAGCTCAGGTAACAAGGCACTGTATAATGACATCCGTGGTACTTGCTCGGCAATAAAGGAAGCCAGAAAAGAAAACCCGCTGTTGGCGTACGCTCCCGCAATCCCAGGGAACAACCCCTCTGGAAGTTCAGGCAGTGTTTACACACAACAGGATTCAACCAGCCAGGCTCCCATTCATAATCAGTTTATACAGCACAGTGGCATCTCCAAACCGAACTCCACCGGCACCTGCAATCCCCAGCCAGCCCTGGTCCAGCTCCCATGGGAAGGCTCAGCACTGCCTCCACCACAAGGGCAGTGGAGGTGCCTGGAGCCCCACAGACAAGCTCATCAAGAGTTGACTTGAAGGCCATCTCTGTAATATAAATTACTACTCTATTTTAATATTAGTAATGTCAAAAGGGAGAGGTCTGCCAGAACTTTGTAAACAATGCAAGATACAGCCACAAAAGCTCAGAAAGTCAAGTTGTCTTTCATCTACTCACTATGACATTAGAAACCCATCTGCATGACAGACAGGACAAGCGCCACACAGACCCTGAGCATCACTCAAGGCTGATACGGCCGTTTTCTTTCGTTCCTGGTCAGAGAACTGTGAATTTGGCAGTTGCAAGAGGCCAAATGACATTACATGACCTAACCAGGAATTTGTTGTGACTGTTTGAACAGTCTCATGAACGCACTAGGTGCTCTGCAAACATATGCAGAAACCTGACCGCTCGTGCCTGTCTGGCTGTGTAGATAGATTCCTGTGCCGAAACGAAAATACTCTAACTCCGACATGGAAGCCAGGGATACAGGCCATGCAAAGTCTTCCACCAGGTGGGTACCTAGGAACTAGCACGATGCAAAGAAAGAGAGGAACATAGGAAAGCGTGAATCCTAAATCCTCTCTTATTCTCTGGTCTGTGGGATCAGACACCTGAGTTTCCAGCCTTTGTTTTGCAACTTCCTCTATGCAAAACAGTTCTGACTGAAATCTTCCAAGTGTCCAAAAGGAAGCAAAGTTAGTGCATCTCTTTATTCCATCATCCCTTCTCCATCTTCAGGCATATTTGTGGAAAGCAGGCTACAATACATGTCGCTTCACCAGATGCAATCTCTTTTTCTGCCAAGGAAACTGTCCCAATTGGGCATCCAGCAATCTGCCATGCCCTATGCAAGTGCAGACATACCCAACAGCGTGTGAGCCAGGAGCTCCACACGTTTGGGAAATGTCAGACCTACTTAGGCTGATCTGCACACGCACAAAAAGCCCAGTGTATCCTGAGCACACCACATTTACTGGCACGTACCACCTCTGCAACGTCCAAGTTGTCCCGGGCTTCATAACTGCTGGGTTCACTGGGCACATCCCGCGCCTCAAGTCTTAATGTGCCTGCCTGCGAGATTTGGCACCCTTCCACTGGGAGAGATGACAAAACATATTCCAATGTCTCTAGAGACAAATCACCCTTCATCAAAAAGGAATCCCACAGGAGAAACGGTCTGGTGCACCCAAATCACGTACTGGCATTGCCTGCCCTCTTCTGCAGGTCAAAATGCACCCACAGGGCTGGTTCCTGCTGTCAGCAGCTGATGAAATACTGGAAGACCTCACCACAGCAATCCGATTTTCAGGGCAGCAGGGATCTGCTGGTCCACAATACCAAACTCTACCCTCTGATATTAATGTAAGGCAATTGTGTATCTGCTGATGTAATTTGGCTTCTGGGGGCAGAATTTTTGCAAGAAGCCTGTTACAATAAATATTTCATGTTAGACTGGAAAAAGCAAATATTAAAGCAAACACGTTTTTTTCCTGGCTCTTCTCTTTTTCCATATAACAAGACAACATCGTGGACAATCTGTGTAAATAATACATTTGAGAGTCCATTATCTAAGCCATATGCATATTTATTTTATGTTGGTTTTGTTGCATATTTTAGTATAATTGTTCATAGGTTTAAAGCCAGGAGTTAAACAAGAGTAGACAAATCTACTCCAGCAGAAATAATCGGTAAATTGGTTACTCTTTTGTTACTTTTAAATACTAGAAAAAAATCCATGCTAAAATTTAGTGTAATAAACAAGGAAGAAAATTCCTTAAGTTCCGTAAAAAACATATTTTCAGAAGGCCACTACGTTTCTCTTACGCCCTTTTCCTCAAAACATTTCCACTTTCAACTATAGAAATACAAGAAAAAATGGCATCAAAAATGCTGATATCCGATGTAGCAACTGCACAACGTACAGCGTCAGAAAATGGGATTTAGTCCCTTCCAGAACCAATTAAACCTCAATAAAACGTCTGTATTTTGCCGACTAGTCTCACTTTCAGTTGCAGCCACTCCTCACGGAAGGGAAAGTCAGAAGAATTCACATTAATAGTCACATTTATTTTGGGAATGCCAAATTATTTCAGTATGATAGGGGTTTTTTTGAGGATGCAGTACTAAAGACGATCTAGGAAATATTACGCACCTCGCTGAATTCAAACTTATGTTCAAGCGAAGCAAATGTAACGCAATGTTTTGACATTTCAAAAAGTTTGGAAAGGAAAGCCAAACAATTTCTGAAGGTTTTCCCACTAATGTTTCTGTTGAACTCAACGTGTTTCGGCTCGAGGGGAACCGCTTTCAAAGGGCACGTTGTTCAGAAAGTGGCTGCTAACCAACTGGCACAAACCGCCTCCCTAAGCACACTACTGCCTCTTAACCAGAGCCCCGAACGCTTCACAGAACCAAGGACTGCCTCCATTCTAACAGCAACAGCTCCGTCCCGGCCAAGTCAGGCGTTTGAGCAGTGATGAGAGGCAGAGCTAAGACGACCAGGCGCATCTCCTCAGGGGCAGCTGCCCACGTCAGCCCCTCGCTCAGCTTTGTGAACGAGGGTCGTTCTCACCGGCCGGGAGCACCCAAAGGCGCTGCCAGAGACCCCACGTTAGCATTGCGTATTGGCTAGTAACTAGTTGGGCAGGGCACTGAAAAGGCCACTCGTTGCTACAGAGCGTGGCTTCTGGATTGTTCACTCCCCGAGATCTCAGAAGTTACCGAGGTTTCATGTTTTCATGGGGAGAAAGAAGGGGATGAGGAAGAAATGACCTTTGAAAAAGTGCTTCTAAAGCCCATCTTAAAAACCTTTCAGGAATCCCACAAAGACAGTAGGTTACAAGGGCAGCCTTATAACACAGAAGGGCTTTAAAAAAAATAAAAGAAGCATACTACAAACAGCTGAAAAATAGTTTTTTCTTTATTTTTATTCCCAAGATCCGTATTCACAGATCTGCACAGGCCAAGAAAATTACTGCTGGCCAGTAGCCTGAGAACAGCTGAATGCCAGACAGGAGAAGCACAATTTTATCCCATTTATGGATTTTACAATTGAAATTGGACATTACGATTTAAAATTACTTCCTGGAAATTTCATTATGACAGGACAAGGGGCTGACCTGCACCTGCATCTACTGACAGAGCAAGCTGTTTGACCCCAGCTGACAATGAAAACTGGCTTTTAAACTCCATTTCCCCACAACCGCCTTGGAAGGGCAGGATCAACAATTGTCCCACCAGATTTCGCTGCTGTCCATCCCAGCAGCTGCAGTCTGTGCTACCACCAGACCCAGACGTGTTTGGCTTTAAAGCCAGTAGGAAGATCACAGCTGGGCCAAACACCGCATTCCTCCAGAGCACCGGAGCTGCGCTGCCTCCAAGGAACTCACAGCAGCATTGTCACACAGCCCTGTGTGAATCCACGTGGCACTGGGAGACATCATGAGATGTGCTCTCTGGAGGAGCTCTTCCCAGCAGCAAGCACAAGGACCATGTTGCTAGTGGCACCTGTTCTGCTGCCAGCTACGTTGGCCGTTGTCCTAACTGCCCCTCTCCCCCCATGCCCCGCACCTCGCGTAGCTGGTAGTCTGCACAGTGCTGGCCTCTTTACTTGTGGGATTAATCAGCCAGCGTGGAAGAGGAGCTGTGGCAATCGTCCACAGCAGCCGATCATGCCAGGGTAAAGCTGTGGGAACATCCCTCATGGTTTTCCCAACCCCAGTGCTAAGTCCCGTTGCCTGACTTGGCAGACTTCTGCGCAACCTTTACGCGGACATAAATCAGCATGTGGTTTGCAGGACAGCACGTTCCCAGGCTCAGGACTTCATCTGAATCACAAACAAAAACAATTCTTTAATGCTATTGACTTCGGATGGCTCCAGAAAAGCAACTCAACAAAGGGCTTGCCACTGCTGCAAGTTGCTCCAGTCCTATCCCAAACACCGCCCTAAGCTCAAGTAGCGAGCACATCGGGAACCTCTCTTGCACAAGCGTGGTAGTGTTTTTAACTGCTCCCAGATGGACTTCGCAGAGCAAAAGTTACACCCCTACAGCTACAACCCAGCAGTCACTAACACAATTGCTTCTTACAGCGTTATTTCATGACGTTCTCACACGAGCCAGACTGACCAGGAGGAGTTAAGGCATGCTCACCTCTGTAGTGAGGACACTTAACTGAGGGCAGAATGAACTACCAATGCATCCTGCAGTTCAAGCAAACCGACATCCATTGTACTTCGAGGAGAAAAACCCAGAGAGACTGATCAGGTTCTGGGGAAGACAGAAAACGGGGAAGGTGGGGAGGGCAGAGGTAGGACAGAGTTCAGCCAGGCCCAAGCTCATGGTCACAGTGCCGTGCATGCTGGAAATGCTGCTCTACATCCAGCCCATAGAAAATAACGATCCATCACAGACCTCAGCAGGAGAACCTGCCTCTTTGAGGACTGACATTTCTGCTGCTGGATTTTCCAGTGACACTCGCCATAAAGCACTACTGCGACAGGATCACTGGAGACCCCGCTGCACACATGGGTAAAAAGCCTCCTTCAGAACAGGATCACAATCTAGATTTCTAAAACACAGCCCAGAGACTACCTTTTGGTCCCCAAAATCTCATCCTGCAGGACCTGACTATTTGGCTCAACGTAACAGACTTGCTGCATGCTCAATGAGCAAACTATAAAGCACTACTGTGGATGATTCCTATAGAAAGATAGAGGTTCCTCAGGCATAAACAAATTCAAACATATTCTTAAGAAAAAACTCCTGAAGACTGGGCATGAAATTTATGAGAATATTTACTGCTGGTGAAGACAACAGTGATGTCTTGTCTATACAGACAATGGGAAAGGACAGAACAAGAGCACACAGTCCACTCAATTCTTTAGACAAATTCATCACACTGTCTAGTTTAAAGCACCAAATGCTGGATAAGTCCATGAAATACATGTAACAATAGCGATTAAAACAGACAAGCAGGCTCTCAATATTTTTATGAAACTAACTCACGCGTTCCTTTTATTATGCTTTACTAGCTATAGGCCAGAGGTACCAACGAGGGACTTTCAAAAAAACATACACGCATCCTTCAGGTCATTAAAGCAGCTTGGAAAGTACCATTCACATGGAGCTACAGAAAAGAATCAGAGCCATGGAGATAAGGTGATGTGTGCTTGGAAGGCACCAAAGTTCTGCGATTCATTCAGAAAAAGGTACAGTTACTAAAGGTAACCTGCAACAGGAGTCATCTCAGACATCTCTAAACAACATGCTAAATTTTCTGCTGTTTAAGTAATATCCTGTCATTCATTCATTAACTCCAATGGCTCATTACAAGTCTGGGAAGTTTTTCTGACTGCAAATAGACAACTTCTTACAAGTCTTTCCCCAAGCACACTCATTTATTTTGAGGAAGAAATAGCATATACAATGAAATACTTCTGAGGAGGTCAGGTATTGGAAAACTCAGGCATGCAATGTGCTGGTCATTCTGATGCCTATCTTCATGTAGGCACAACTCCGGATGCTGCTGAGCAGTTGGGAATATTGAAATCAATGTCACTAGTGAGGTGCTTAAAGCAGAGCAAAGTGCTTAAGTGGGGAATTCAGAGCTTGCGATATTTCCTGGGCATATTATCACCAGAGCACTTTTAGCATGTTCTCTTACCTTCAAAACAGAACGTCCCAGTGCCAACATCTGAAGTGTTATGCAACGTGAGCTAAAAATGCCACCACTTTAGGATGAAAATGCATTGCACTCTCCCATATGGACATTTGGGTCCTAGACACGGAGGAGCTGGAAGTGGCAAGCCTGCCAACCAATTATTTGCAAGGATTTTACTACTCTCTAATGGCTGGCATGGCACATCTAATTATTGTACATTGCTCTGCTCAGTCAAAGAGCCTTTATTGTATAGAAGCACTCCACAGCTGAGAGGTTTTTTCACATCCTTACTCTTCTATTTTTGATAAACTAGTCCTACACTTAAGAATCTTAATTGAATTCTTCTGAAATATTCACTAACTAGAACCAGGACTTCACAATTTGCTAATTAACTTCGCATGTATGATCCATTATTTTAAATTCCAGTGCTGAATATAGTTTGGCATTGCCACGCAAACAAGCAGGGAAGCCAAGATTAAAAAAAAAAAATAAACAAAACCCACAACCAAACCCAAAGAAACCCCAACACTACATAAAAAAAATGATCCAGGCTCTGTCAACTCCATACACACAATACACTACCTATTTTATAAATATATTCCAAATAAAAGTCATTCCCTCTCCTTTTTTTTTTGTATTCTCCAAGTCAGTCATTCACAACCTAGTAGGCTGGATTGATAGTAGGCATGTTCTGTCCACTCTGATTCACATGTCCTGTACTCAGTCAAAGTCCTGCACTCAAATCAAGACTGGAAAACACCTCTGGGAACATATGGTCCCACCTTGTGTTGAAAGCAGGGCCTTAATTTAGGTTACCCAAGACAATGCCTTGGATATTTCCAACAAGGGTGACTCCAACACCACTCTGGGAAACCTATTCCAATGTTGACTTCTCACAGTGGATTTTTTTTTTTTTTTACATCCAGAAGGAATTTCTCTGAGCAACTTACACCTGGTTCCTCTTGTCCTGCTCCTCCCTGTACTTGCATCTTCCATACAAACCATCTTTGAAGCACTTCAAGACTGTGACTAGATTGCCCTGGGTCTTCTCTTTCCTGGGCTGAAAAAAACATGATTCCTTCAGCCTTTCCTTCTTCATGCATAAAGTTCTTCAACCCCCCAGATGTTTTGGTGGCCCTCTGTGGAACCCTCTCCACTTTTCCAGCATCCCTCTGGAACTAGGAGAGCAAAGATGGGACACAGTATTCCAGGTGTGGCCTAACAAGAGCAGGGGAAGTAATCACGTCCCCCGATTTGCTTGCTACGCTTGTGCTGATGCAGCCCCAGGTGCAGGTTGCTCTCCCTGTTGCAAGAGTGCACTGCCACTCCACACCCTTTCCGATGAAGGAGGAAAAGGACCAACATGGTGATCTGGAAGCTTTAAGAAAAGTCTGCAGACATGCATGAGATTGTATTTAGGAGTTGCAGGCAACTGATAGAAGAGGAAGAAATACATAAAATCATAGAATCATTTTGATTGGAAGAGACCTTAAAGATCATTGAGTCCATCCATTGACCTAACACTGCCAAGTTCACCACTAAACCATGTCCCTCAGTACCACATCTACATGACTTTTAAATAGCTCCAGGGATGGGGACTGCCCTGGCAGTCTGTTTCAGTGCTTTACAACCCTTTCTGTAAAGAAATTTTTCCTAATACCCAACCTAAACCTCCTCTGGTGTAACTTGAGGCCATTTCTTCTCATTCTATCACTTGTTACTTGGGAGAAGAGACCGACCCCCACCTCGCTACAACCTCCTTTCAGGCAGTTGTAGAGAGCAATAATGTCTCCCCTCAGCCTCCTCCAGGCTAAACAAGCCCAGGTCCCTCAGATGCTCCTCATAAGACTTGTGTTCTAGACCCTTCAACAGCTTTCTTGAACGTCTCTGGAAACGCTCTGACACCTCAACGTCCTTCCTGGAGTGAGGGGCCAAAACTGGACACAATACTTAAGTAGTGGCCTCACCAGTGCCCCGAGAACAGGGGGACAATCACTTCCCTACTCCTGCTGGCCACACTATTTCTAATACAAGCCAAGATGCTGTTGGCCTTGACCACCTGGGCACACTGCTGGCTCATATTCAGCCAACTGCCAACCGACAGCCCCAGGTCCTTTTCCGCTGGGCAGCTTTCCAGCCACTCTTCCACAAGCCTGTAGCGCTGCAGGGGGGTGTTGTGACCTAAGTGCAGGACCCGACGACCTTGTTGAACCTCATATCACTGGCCTCGGCCCATTGATCCAGCCTGTCCAGATCATTCTGTAGAGCCTCCTGACCTTCAAGAAACACTCCCACCCAACTTGGAGTCATCTGTGAACTTACTGAGGGTGCCCTCCACCCCCTCGGCCAGACCTTTGATAAAGATGTTAAAGAGGACAGGCCCGAACACTGAGCCCTGGGGGACACCACTTGTGACAGGCTGCCAACTCGGTTGAACTCCCTGGGCCCGGCCAGCCAGGCTTTTACCCAGCAGAAAGTGCACCTGTCCAAGCCACGAGCACCCAGCTTCTGCAGGAGAATGCGGTGGGAAACAGTGTCAGAGGCTTTACTGAAGTCTAGGTAGACAACATCCACAGCCCTTCCCTCACCTGCTAAGCGGGTCACCTCGTCATAGAAGGGGATCAGGTTAGTCAAGCAGGAATTTGCCTTTCATAAACCCTTGCTGACTGGGCCTGAAGGCCTGGTTGTCCTGTATGTTGCCACCCAATGGCACTCAAGATGATCTGCTCCATCAGCTTCCCCAGTACTGAGGTCAGACTGACAGGTCTGTAGTTCCCCAGAGAGCTTCTTCTGGCAGTCTTTGCTGGGCATAACTTCTGCTAATCTCCAGTCAGCTGGGACATGCTCGGTTAGTCAGGACTGCTGGTAAATGATGGAAAGTGTCTTGGTGAGCACACCTAGCAGTATGCAGAATTCACAGGTGTTATTAAAATCAGAGGCATGAAGAAGTTAAGTAGTGACACACCAAACCACACCTTAGTGTATTAATACTACGGCTGAATACACTAAGCTTTCAAGACAACCCATTCATAAGCATCACAGCATTTCTGATCTTATTACAATGGCAGTAGCAAATATTAAGCTCAGGCTTATTCCTGAAAGAGATCTCCGTTGCCAGGATTAGCGGACAATCTCCATTATTTGTTTGCACTGCTGAACCAAGGATCTGCACAATGAGTTGTTGACTCCATCCAGTACACTGCAGCAATACATCTTTATACACTGCTGCCCACAATAATTAGCTAGTTTTTCATGTGGACAAGATAATCAGCTATGCTACTAAAATCCCAAATAAAGAAAATTAATAGACAAACAAGCACTTCTACCAAGGGCTAGTGAAACAGAAAGCAGCGTTTTGTCATTTCTGTAAAGAGCAACTGATTTCCCTACTTGACTCATCAAAACCTCAGTGTTTTGAAGGCTATGACCGGCTTGAAAACTGTAACTGACCACAAATGATAACAAAATACCCCAAGATGACATGACATTTTTAATATCTCTGTTTGTGGCAGTTTGGAGACTCTGAAATTGCATTCCAGCCCCGAGACACATTCTTCAGAAGGTGGCTACTTCTGAAGCACCCCCAGAAGGGATAGATTATGAAGTTTCCAGCTTATACATGTTCACCTTCTGGATTGCACTGAACAGAATTGTAATGTTTCTTACATTTAACCTTCCTTTAACTGCCTGAGGTGCCACTACCATCAATTAAGGTTTTCAATACAGTCCACACACTTTAACACTTCGTAACTCACCATGATCTTGTGATTCTTTCCATACAGTACCACCTCTCAGAAAGAGCATGTTGCTTCCTCCCACCCCTCCCAACTTGGTCTCAATTACTTCAGCCAGTTATTCCATTAAACGAATATCAAAGAACTTGGCAGACTTTCAATTTAAGATAAACTGAAAAGTTGTATTTATGTTTCACTACACTCCTGCCACTGCACACCAACAGCAGAGTAACTCAGAACTCATGTCAACAATTGAAGCACGATTCGATGCCAAGAAGCAACTGGGTTTATTTAAAACTAAAAGAAAACCCAAAACGCTTCCTTACTCAGACCTGCTTCCTTTCTGTAACCAGCGTGCTTATGTGGCTACACAGAAATAAAAATATTAGCTGTGCAGAGCCACTACAGGAAGGCAGAGTTGCTTCTACCCTCTGCTAAGCCTCAGCAACAGCACTGCTCCACCTTCACCACTTGCATTACCAGGAAGCCACTCCTTCCCTTTTGACACAGTCCCAAACCAGAGCACCTCTCTCAAGTCACCTGTGCCCCCAGACTCCACTAAAGGTACAACCATTCTGCACACACAACAGCTGCAAATCTGTCAACCGTTTATCATCAGCCCGCAAAATCATAGCCCAAAAAACAGCAGTCCCCGGACCTTGCCAAAGACACTGACCTCTCAAAAATGCCGACCCCAAGAGAGGGCTAATCCACACCATTAAGACAAAGGAAGTCAACAGCCCCAGTCAGGTGTGTCTCAGTATCCGAAAACAAGCAGATTGCACAGGTGCTGCTGACGACCTCATCTGGCCCATGAAAACTTTTTTTTAGAAGGATGAGGACTCTCAGAGTACAGCTGAATGAGTAGGATTAGGAGCAATTCCTCTTTATCTTGATAACTCAGAAACCAAAGCACCTGTAAACTCAGGGTCCCCCAGTCTCTTCTAGAGCTCAAGAGCAACTGTCTGACCCAAACACTTCAAAAATGGCACCTACCTCAGGTGCCCAGTGTCCACCTTTCCCCATTCACCCATTAGAAAAATGACCCTGCACTGAAAATTAAAAGATAGAAAATGCATTAACAAGCTCCTACTGAAGACACACCACTCACAAGAATATGAAACCAACAGCTGAGGTCCTCACAAAAAATTCTATTTCACTCCCCCAAACATGCACTTTAGTTATTACTGAATGCACAAGCACAGACCAAGATACAACTGTTCTACACTAAGGGTGATACGCAATCACTATCCAGCTCTTCACAGCAATAGAGTCCAACTGTGGAAGGAAAACCAAGCATCCACACAATTAAACTCCTGAAGGTAATAATGGGAGTAGACAAAGAATTATTCAAATCACAACATTGTCAGGTCTTGACAGCCATACCTACATTGCAAGATACAGCCTCAAGCACGCTAAGAACTGTCCACGTAGCCACAGACATGAGCTTCACAATGCTTTCAAAGGTACCACCTTTACCAGTACACATCACAATCATGTAATAGCTAGTAGCAAAAAAAAAAAAAAAAAAAATTAATTTGTGTTTACACATCTCCTAGATGATTTTCGGCAGTTTTACTGCCTTCCCAAACACCACCCACGCAAATCAAGCTTCCCCAAGCAGCCTGCAAGAGGGGGTTCCAAGGTACCACAGCTGCAGCCCAGGGAGAAAGCAAAACCCAAGAACTTGTGGGTGACATCTTCAGCAATCTTTGTTCCTCCCAGATGACACCAACAGCTAGGCAAAACACTGTTCTGCCCTGTCTGAAGGTCCTTACTGATAAGCAGCTCTAGAAACTACCGAAAACACTGGCCCTCATACCTCAGAGAGCAACCCCAGGTCCCCTGCACAGTCTTTGTGGTCCCTGGCCTGGAGGGTTCCCAGGAAGATAGACAGCTCGTGCAAAAATCAGTGCGTGGGAAGTTCAGAAACTTCTCTTTCCCATATGCATTCAGTGGAGATGGGGCAGAGACTGGACACAGCCTGACCTTTAGCACTTCAAAGCTCAGGAAACAAAGGTATGAAAGAGCAGATAGTCATACTTCTCCAACCACCAGTAAATGCACTACTTCCAGCTGCCTTCAGAGAAAACCTTCTGCTACCACCCTCCATTCAGAATTGCCTCTTTACACAGTCTTGTTCTTCAGATTTCAGCTCCCGGAAGCCACCAATTAACTGAAAAACCCATCTGTAATTTCGAGAGATAAAGAAGCCTAAGTCTCATGACTTCTGGGTACCATCTAATTTTTTTAATATCCAATTCATACTTTCCAAAAGGCTGAAGTTGCCAGTACTGGCATATTTACGTCCTACTACTTCGTAAGTTGTCAAAAAAGCTGCTAGCTTTTAGTCAGTTTTTACATGCAAATCCCAACTTTATAACATTTCTAGACAGTTCTAGCATTATCACTGGTACAATTTATACCTCTTCCACTTCATTTAAAAAGACACTGAACTGGAACTGGCCTGCAATAATTCAGTACGAACAATACTCTTCTTCAATAAATCTGTTAAACATTGTTTTCCAAATCTAATGATGAAGCCTCTAAATTTTATTTTTGTTTTTATGGAGCTGCGTATATTAAAACATATAGCCTTATGAATCATCTTCAGAGCCAACCAAGCCATTTAGCAATCTTGGACATAGTTTATTTAGCCTGAAAGAAGCTTTGCTTTGATTACGTGCAAACTACTAAGTATAGTTTCTGAACGTACAGAAGATTCTGACACCTCTGGAGAATAAAAACATGCTCTAATGACATGAGTACCTTATGTGGATAAATATTTAAGTTATAAAGTAATCTCAGTTATGATCACAAGCCTATACTAGACAAACTACAAAGTGATTCCAGCATTCCCTAATTCACTCCATCGGTCCTGGCACTGTATAGATCGAAGGACAGATTACACAGCAGTGAAAAAGTTAATACCACAGCCTAACGCTTTATGTCACTTCAGAAGCAGTTGTTCCATTGCAGCTGCCCTTCTTCAGAGAAAACAGACATTTGCTGTGGTTGCGAGGCCAGCACCAGGGAGATACCACCTGAGCACATTCAGCTGGTGCTCACCATCTTCTGCAGAGGTATCTCCAAACAGACTGGACCTTTGGACTTTGTGAAAACCGTTCACAATGGAGACCAAGCTGATTGCCCTCAGTTTGGAGCACACGCTTCGTATCTGTCCACCTCAGCTGTCATCATCTGTCTTCTTCAGCTGCACGACTCACTGTCATCCGCCCACAGAGAGCAGCTACATCCCCTAAACAAGCCTGAGCAAAACACCCTACCGTTCAGAGATCGCACATATTTATACGAACAAAGCCTTTGCCATGGGTGTGCTTGCACAGAGCCAGGGTTACACACGGTCCCTCATCTCTCCATTGCGTGATGCATATGACCAAAGCTTCCCCTCAGCCTTGCTTAGATGTTGCAACCAGTCCAAGTGCAGAATGAGCTAAGATTCCAATCACCCATCATCTGGAGCTGTCAGAGCCTGGTCTCTTGCGTGCTCAGTGGAGAACAGCCTTTGGGTACAATTTTTAATTGTCATTGTCAATATTTCTTACACATTTTGGCATCTGAGTAAACCACACAATAGCTCAAAAGATATTTTTTTCAGCAGAGAAGCAAACTATGTTGCTCCTTCCTGTTTCTGCCATGATTAAGCAGCTGATTCACTCTCAACATCCTTAAAAGATGACTAGATTGGAATTTTTTCTCTCCCAATATAAAATAAATCCAGGCGTGAAAAGAAAGGCAACTCTTTCAGAGGTTATTTGGGAGCTTTAGGATCTTTTTACACATAAAAAAGCTCTGTGATTACACGGACAACAGCACCCCTGAATGTCTCCTGGTTTCTAACCCGCCCATGTGAACCCCTGAGCCTCTCTATTTGATTTAGTAGTACTGATCTCAGAAACAACACAAACTTAATCACAGCAACGAAGAGTTACATGAGAAAGATCCTGCTTCTGACATAAAAATAAATTTAAAAATAATGCAGTATGGGAAAGCGGACACTCTCCAGAACTGCTTCTGTAGAGGATTTCCCAGAATCTTTGAAGCACTATGTCTAAGATCAAAGGGAAGCCAAAATGCAATCACGGCAGATCTGCCACCAGCGGGTAGACACCAAAACGTAACATGCATTCGGTGCACTGGAATCAGAGAAAGGCAAATAGTCTTGCACTTCTGCATCAGGGACCCCCTTCTGCAGTCTTCCTGCAACAGGGGATCAATGCAGAAAGAGCTTGCACCAACACGACAACTTGTCACGCAGGAGCTTGTCAGCAGTGTCGTCTGAGGGAGGAGCAAGACCAGACAGCTTCCTCCAGTGCTCTTACCCCTCTGATGTTCCTCCAGGGTTCAGCAGTGTGGCCTTGTCCTTCCTCTGACTTCCTTCTCCAAATGGTAACACCACTGACTCAGTTCCCCATTTTATCACATCTATTTTCTCTTTTTAGATCATTCTTCGGAAAGGCTTCACAGCAAAAGAACACTTTCCTAGACTAGCTCTTATAACCCAACGAAGGTGTGCACTGCATAGCATACATAGCATGTTATGCCAGGCAGTTTAACTGCTGTAGCTTCTTGACTGACAGCTGTGCTGTGATATCACAGCGACAAAGGTAGGAACGGAAATCAAAAAAACTTCATAGCCTGCCACAGAACAGGGTTAACTGATACCTCTGCCTCTGAGGCCGGTGTAGTCTCGGCTGAGCTCTCCACTCAATCCAGGCCAAACTGAACCATCACTGATGTTAATTTGCGCCAGTCACTAAATAATTTTGAAAAAGGAAATAACCACAGGACAGAAAAAAACAGGGCAGAGGGAAGTCAGTACATTTTGCCAATGTATCCGACCCATGGCAGCAAAGAGACATGAAACAGGACAGAAGGAAGGGGCACAGAGTTTCACCAGTGACACCATTTTGCATTGTGCAGAAAAGACAGCAAGACAAACCAGACTATTACTGGAACAATATGGCCCATTTTCTGAAATGGAACTTCTTTCTGCTTTATCAAGAACAGCACCATAAATTAAAGAGGCATCCAAACCTTATAGACTTGTCCGTATGTCCCATTTCCAACAACTTGCACCAGTTCAAATATTCCAGCTGGGTCCTGCAAAAAGCAGAAAAAAATAACCATTTTTGCAGCAAAACAATCACTTCATAATGGAGCATAATTGTACACAATCAAAAGGAAAACGTCTCTGGCACATCTCCTAATGATCCGTATTACACACTAAAGGGGAAATGGCCAAATAACAGTATAAGAAACAGACTAATATTTTAGTTTTCAGTCAAGTTGCTCAAAATTCTATAAACAAAACAACAGTGAAGATCTGTAGCATGGCAATACAGCAGATAAATAACTGGAGATGCGTGAAGAGTACAACTGATTCGGCCGAGCAGCAGAACAAGGAGTAAGCTCCAGGCTCCCTAAGCTTTAAAACACTGAGCTGGCCTGGAGTCTTCTGCTATGAAACCCCCGGCACTAGCCACGTAACAGAGGAAAGAACCTAAATCCTAGAACTGAAAAATTACTGTATAAAGGACCTGAGCCCAATTACTTCACAAAAGGGAAATGTACCACCCCAGGCAATCTTAACCCTAGAGGAGGTGGAGAACACTCCATTGTCCTGTTTTGCAAACATAACAAGGCAAATTTGACTGATGTATGGAAGTGCTGGCTTTGAACCCAAACTAGATTGCTGTTAATTTACACAAAAGATTCACGCGTCAGGTGGTCAGTGTCCTGAGCGTCCTACCGTTCAGCACCAGTTGCTCTAAAACCAACCACTGCAGCAGATGGTTTTCCCCAATAAAGAGATCTTGCAGCCTTTCAGATAGAGGAAGACCATCTTCTTGCAAGGCGTGGGCAAGTAGATGTTTGCTCCTGCATGACTGAGCACATCATGAAATCTGTTGCTTCAGTTAAAACCCACCTGAGAGCTTTATATAAAAACATTAAGAACACAAGAGACCAGTTTCTCGGTTTCTGGCTGAGCCATTTATCAGGCTGCTCATTTCTTGGGATGGTATCGTTGAGAGATTTATATAAAATATTATTAACTCCGTGTGTCAGCTCTACCACATCTGTTTCAGCAATCTGCCACGTCAGTTGATGCCTATTGGTACTGCTGAGGGATGAGATACAGAAAAACATTATCTCAGGAGTACAATTTCTAGGACCCTGGTTGCAAAACGTCCTTTTTTAAAGGTATCAAGCTACTTCTCCACTACACTTACATGTTACTCTTCTAACATAAGTAATGCTTTCTTCATATCTGATATGGAAATAGTTACCTCGGCAAAATCCCAGTGGAAACACACAGGCTTTTTTCTGAGCAGATTCCGCCTTTACCAGCACAACTGTCATGATAAAGGGCAATAGCTTTCACTGTCGGAGCAAGAGAGCACCAACTTCCACGACTCAAAGTACTAATGAGTTCATTTGGTTTTGCCTTTAAGTTAAATGAGTTTTAATCTTGTATTTCCTGGATTGTCAACCTCACAAGACATTTTTTTATAAAAAAGCCCTAATTAAAATGTATAAACCAGATCAAAGCACTGACTTTTGACCCATGCACAGGCCAGTCTGCATCATTCCTTTTCTGTCTCTTGATTTTTTGAGACAAGGTAGTAAGGCATGGCCTTCTAGACTGAAACCACAATGGTAAAAGCCCTCCCACAGAATGAAATCAATGGAACCACTCGTGTATGGAGCTAAGCACAGGCATAAGAATCCTTGCAACACTGGGATCTTCATAAAGTGCTTTGCTTCCTTCTCACTTCTTCATTTTACATTTCCACTAGTCTTGGACATAAAGAAAATCCAAACCCTTTCCTCGAGCAGAGCTGAAGTCAGTAATAAACCACTGCCGCTGCTAAAGCAACAGGTGAGTGGTACAAACCTCTACTTCACGCGTGACCTTCCCACAGAGCTGTGCTGTGGGTTGCACGTGGTCCGTGCAGTAAATCGCATGGCAGCTCCCTGAGGAACTCTTCCAGACAAAGGCCCCTCTGCACAACATCTACTGCACTCCTCCGCGGGAAGCACGAGCAGCAGGCCATATCCACACCTCTCCTGCAGAAAGTAGCGCTGCTGGATTAGGAGGTGTTCGTAGTGAGGAATCTAAACTGCATTTTTAACTCGGAGTTCACAACTGTCCCTCTCAAACGCGTGCTCTGTTCTCAACTCTTCTTTTCCAGCCTTAATCATTATGCAAATATAATAATTTAACGTGCCTCAAAATCAGCTTCCCTCTCTCCCTCCAATCAATTTCATTCTGATTTAGCATCCTAGCTTGCTTCTAAAGGTTTCAGACACTCTAGGAAAAACCCAAACAATTATCTAAATAAACATTAGCATTAATAGAGCAAAAATCCTACCCTGCCCTTGCTAGCCACTTGAGCATTAACGTCTCAAGCCTCCGCAGCTCTGAGTGCAGCCAAAATTCTTGGCCATCTCTCTTCTTTTAATCAGTACACTGTAGTGAACCAAACCTTGTTAAGAGTCATAAAGGATATTAATCTGGGCTCTGACTTCGGTCCTTGGACTGCCCTTGTTTGCTTGGATATCAGCAATGCATTGTTCCTGGCATCCTTCACAATGGGCCAACTTAATTGTCTTGGAGTTAGGTATCATCTTTGAGGTAGTGCTGCTTCCTCTTAGCTACCATTTAAGCCCCATGGTCCATCTAACTCTTCACCAGTCAGCACCCGCCAAATTGCTAGGAACATTCTGACAGATGCCAAAATCCTGGCCTGAGCATTCATCACTTTAAGGTTAATTACTGTAATGCACTGTACCATATGGTGGCTTCCTTGCCTTCCTGCAAGTCATCTGCAGAGTACTCAAAAGGCAAGAGCAAGACTGCTGACCCAGAGACACCCAGGTCACATCCATCTTCTCCGCAAGGCAGAATGAAAAACAATGCACGCAGCAAGAGCCTGACCAAAACACAATCGCAACCTCCGCAGCTAAACAAGACACAGGTACCTGAAGCTCAAGACCTTCTACAAGGCCTCTGCAACTTGGCACCTAATGCAGAGATCAGAGGCTTTTTAACCATCTGACTGCCTTGATGAACCCTGGGCAGCAGCACCCCAACAAGGTGCTCCAGCAACATTTGGAAACTACAACCCAAAGCACCTCTTCCAAGGAAAAGGCGAAAGTCCTGGTGAGCATCTGTTTGGAGTGGAGCAAGGCCAGCTCGTGCAGTTTGAAAATGACCTCAATCACAGTTGTGCCTCCCCGCCGGACACTGTGACCGCAGCAAGGCTGGCGGGAGCCCAGCATCAGGCAGCTCCCAATGGCCCTGGGCACACCTAAGACAAGGTGAAGGTAAAACACCCCTTTTCACATAATTTCTATAGCCTCACCCACCTCCCACTTCCTGCTAAGTATAAACTCCAAATGAAGGCTGCTGATGTGCTGAACAGGTTTCCTCTGAAAGGGCACCTATGTCCCCTCCCCTGCCAAGGCTGGAACCTGCAGGGCTTACAGCCTCCAGGAGGTTTCTGCACTGCACGGCTGTGACACAAAGCCTGTTGTCTGGTTTGCAGTACCACTCTTTTTCAAACTTACACTGGTTTCTTATCATTTATTTAAGGAGATAAGAGTCATCTGCTACAGCTCTGAAGAAGAACTTCCATTATTACGTCTTACTGCCTTGAGGAGGGCCTGGTTCACCTTCTGCTTGTCTAGCCAGGCGCCTTGGGCCATCTCCACAAACTTTACTGTCTCTGCTGCCTTTCTTCTTTCTGCCTCCGGTCTGGAACACCCTCCTCACCATGTGATTATTGCAAAGCCTTCTTCCAGTCCTCTTTTTTTTTTTTTCCTGATATTTTTAGAAGGCAGCTTGCTTTGGTTTCACTGTCTGGGGCTGACTGCTTTTAGCCACAGTTGAACTCTTCCCTCTTCTTCTGTGGAGAGTGCTCCAGAAAAAACTTCCTTGGTTGGACTGGGTGGATAGGTGGTCAGCTTTTATGGAAAAAAGCAAAGTGGAACTAAGGGGCATCATACAGAAGCCTGTTAACTGTAGACGTGAAACTCTTAACCGCGTGGCTTTTACTGTGGCCAAAGTTTGGGTTGTGTTAAAAACCTAAAAACGCAAGAGCATAATGATAAAAATTCACAGCAAACTAGGTGAATGTTGACTTTTTGAGCTTTGAAAAAACAAGCAAACAAAAAAAAAGAAAAAAAGCCCAAACCTCAACCCAAAACCACAAGAGCCAAAACCCCACGCACATATTTTCTTCTAGAAAATCCTCATTTCTAATTCGTTTTCTCTCCACAGCTTCACGGCATTCACATCACCCTCGGGAACGGCAGCAGGAATTATTTATTATCTTGGAAGGGGGACGAACCTCTCTGGTGAAACACCCGTGGCAAGGCAGGGGAGCGTTCCCATGGCACGACCTCACGGTTCGAGGGAACGCAACCGCTCCAGACCGCACGCAACAGGGCAGGGTGAGCACCGAGCGGGTGGAGAGCAGCCCAGCTCTGCTGATCCCAAGGGTTTCTCATCCGCCCGCACCAGCGCAGCCCCGGCCCCACAGCCTACTTCTGAGCCATCTGCACTCCTCCTATCCGCGCGGCTGGCACCGCGCTGCTCTCCCCCGCCCCGCCGGCGCGGAGCGGAGCGGCACGGCTGTCCCACGGCCACCGCACGCCGCACAGGCACCCTGCAGCGCCAGCGCCTCTCCCCGGGCGCGGCGGAGCGAAACGCCCTCGGAGAAGAGGGGAGGAAAAAAAAAAAAGAAAAACCGAGTGAAGCTTTCGCACACCCCTGCGGGAAGGCTGCAGGGGCGAGGAGCGGCTCGGGCAGTCCCCAGCCCAGGGGGTCTCGCCGCCCGGCGGGGTCGAAGGGGGCCCCGCCGCAGCCCCCACCGCGGGACGCCCCCCGCCGCCGCCCGTCCTTACCCGCAGCGCCGCCAGGTCGATGCCGTCCAGGCTGCGGGCGGTGCAGTCCCGGGCCATGGCGCTCCGGACCGCGGCGGAGCCGCCAGCCGCGCCCCCGCCGCCCCGAGCTAACGGTCCCGCGGGCGGCCCACGGCGGCCCGGCCGTGCCCCGGCGAGCGCAGGAAGGCGGGCATGCCCGCCCGGCCGGCCGGAAAGCCCTCCCCGCTCAGCGGGCGCGGAGGAAGGGAAAGAGCGGAGGGAGGCAGCCCCCGGGCCGGGCGGCCGCCGCCGAGCAACTTTCGCGCAGACGATTCCTCGGGAAAAAAGTTTGCGAGGAAGTGACGTGCCGCACCGCACCGGCGGGGCCGGGGCCACCTGCCGCCGGGGAGGCGGGGGGCGGCCGCCACGCGCGCGTGCTCCCGGGCGAGCCGGCGTGGGCGCGCGCCCCGCGGAGCCCCGCGAGCGTCGTGCAACCGTTTTGGTTGGGAAAGACCTTTAAGATCATCGAGGGCAACCGCTCCCCCGGCGCTGCCAGGTCACCGCTAAACCACGTCCCTCGGCACCGCATCCACACGCCCCCTGAACCCCGCCAGGGACGGGGACTCCACCGCCGCCCCCGCAGCCTGGGCCAGGGATTGACAAGCCCAACGGGCAAGAAATGGTTCCTCGGGTCCAACCTAAACCTCCCCGGCACAACTTAAGGCCGTTTCCTCTCCACCTAGCGCTTGTTACTTGGGCAGGGACTGACCCCCACCTCACCACAACCTCCTTTCAGGTAGCTGTAGACAGCAATAAGGTCTCCCCTCAGCCTCCTCCAGGCTAAACAAGCCCAGTTCCCTCAGCCGCTCCTCATAGCACTTGTGCTCTAGACCCTTTGCAGGCTTTGTTGCCCTTCTCTGGAAATGCTCCAGCACCTCAACGTCCTTCTCATGGCGAGGGGCCCAGAACTGGACACACTGTTCAAGGTGAGGCCTCACCAGCACTGAGAACAGGGGGACAATCACTGCCCTGGCCACGCTGGTGCTGATACAAACCTGGCATCACCCCACCTGCGCTGCTAGACCCGACCCCTCCCCTCAGGTGACGAGCACTGCAAACACAAACCCATGGAGGTGACAGCGATGCTGCTCACAGCACCAAGGCCAGGCCATTGCGAAGGCCAGAGCGGCCTCAGCCACGGGGCAGGCCTGGCCCCATGGTCCCACACACAACAGGGGGCAACCAGCAGCAGCAAGGCCCTCACAGAGCGGGGCAGGGCAGCAACCCCCGTCGCAAGGCTGTCCCGAAGCGCTGCAGCAAGCTTCAAGAAGTCAGCAGCACGTTACTATAAACTCTGCTGCTCATTACAGTCTCTTTTGCCCTGTAATTATGACCACAGGAAGAGCACAGTGTACAACTGGGGTGGAAGGACTTGTGGATATTTTTGGGCCTCGTATTCAGAGATAAAAACTTATGGAATCCTTTAGGTTGGAAAAGACCTTTAACGTCATCAAGTCCAACTGTAGGTTTAAAAAAAAAATCCGTGGAAATGCACATGACTGAGATAAAGTCCTTCAACACTCCTGAACAGTGCTCAGGGCTGGGACATTGTGCCCTCGCAGTGATCGAGAAAAGGGGATGAACTTCTGAATCAGTGTTTTCACAATCACAGACGTGAAATCAAGACAAAGCTGTCAAAGCCTCTTCGGTGCCGATTAGCACACCGGGGCGGACGCAACGCCAGCAGCGGAGTGGCAGTGGCGGTGTTGTAACAAAGGCGTTTGGCAATTTCCTTGAAAGAAGCTCTGATGTGTCATCCGGCTTCAAAGCATCCCTTTACAACAGCCCACGCTGGGTATGTTCCTGCTCGAGCGACCCTGGCTTTTTGCTCTCTGTCCGTCTCTCGGCCAGCACATCGATGGTCCGCGAACAGATTTGAGGCCGATTGCTGCATCAAAGCACAATTTTGTTGAAGAACTAAAGGTGCATAACAGCTATGCACAACAGGGGCAGAAATCTGCACACAGCGACAGCCTGGCCCAAGCTCCTCTCCATGCCCTGCCCAGCCCCTCTCTCTCCCCTGGGCAGCATTTGGAAAATTCTGTCCCTCGTGGCACCTTTGAGTTAAGCCCCGGTTTTGCTCCCCATTATAGCCTTCCTGCCTTCCATAAATCCGTCATTAGCCTTTCTGCTTGTGTTTTTTCTCACAATCCCTCTTTATCTCTTCTCTAACCTTCGTACTGTCCTTTGTCTCCTGCCACTTTCCATTTCCTTCCTGCTTCCCTGGTGAGAACTGGTAGGAAACTCCAGGCTGGCGTCTACCAAACGCCCTCTCTCTTGCTCCGTCTTAGATTCTTTGCTGAAATTAATCCTACCTGCCTTTCTTGCCTCTGGTGAGTGCTCCAACCCGAGGACTAATTTCTGCTTGAACAGAAAGCTCTACCCAAAATCATATGAAAATCTGGTTTTAGAAGTATAATACGGCTTGTAGCATTTCTGCAGGCATGTCTTCATATTTCTTTGTTACATGCTTTTATCCCCACCTTTCATTGCCTTCCCCCCACTGAACCCCACTGCTGGCAGCGTTTCTGTGGACGCTGCAGTCCCACCTGCACCACCGCGGGCAGAGCTTCACGAGCGGTTCTTCCCTTGCTGAAGAAGGCAGCGCATGTTTTCCCCATAAAGGCCTCGCAGGTCTAACAGAAGCAACAGCTGGTTTTGTCACTGATGTTCACAGTGGATCTGTTGAGGGTGAAAATGCCACCAAGACAAGGCTACTGTTCCGAGTGGAACCAGATTTACAAGCCCAGAGTTCTTAATCACCAGCCCGATGACCAGTTCTGCAGAAACAGAATCTGTCCTCCAAGTGTCCCCCCTGGCCTCGTGCCCTGCTTCTGCCCCAGCCCGCCCCAAAGCACCGCACAGACGGGGCGTTTGTGCAATAGCTGACTTGGGAGCAGGCTGTCCCGCCTTGCTCTTCTGCATGAAACTGCCTGGCAGAATAACTCGCAGGACTCAGGAAATGCAATGCCTTAGCGCAACCTGGCTGTTGATAACCCAGAAATCCACGTTCATCTTATCCATAACGGGATCCCTTAAGAATAAATTCAATTTAATAAACAAAAGGAAACAAACCAAACAGAAAAGCACAACCCCAAAGCACAACAAACACACGAGACAATCGACTGCTGTCAGTATAGCTTTCCTCTCCAACAGCCGTCGTCAAACCCCTGCAGCCAAAGTCAGCAACCACAGACCTGAACACAAAAACCTTTCAACATAGGTACATGCAAAGGATGTTTTGTATGAAAAGGGAAGTGCGAGCATGAAGGGGGAAGAACTTCCTTTGTTTCAGCAAAGGAAATGCTGTTGTACCCCAGAAGTACTGGGCTAATCCTGGGCTCTTCTGCCTGCATCCTCCCCACCCCGCCAGCCCCCTCAGTTTGGGCCCATAATACTAATCACTAATAGTAATTGCCCCTGCCAGATGTGACACTCGGCAAAGGAAGAGAGTGTTTAAAGCTGAGGCTCGAATGGACATGCTGGCTTGTTTCCTTCAGCTTTGTTTATGCCGGGGTCTCAGCTACAGGTGTGAAGCTGAAAAAAACAAGATAACTCAGAAGAGAACAGGATTTCCGGTCTGCAGGAGATAAACAGCTTCTTAAAACGTGGTTTCAGTCTGAATTGGACAAACTGACTCTTTTCAGCAATTCTTAGTTCTCTGAACCGTAAATTCAGAGAAATTATCATTCAGAAAAACTCAGACACACAGGATCTTCCCCTTGAACTAATCCCCCTGGTGCTGCTCAGGGAATGGACATCCCTGCCACCTCCACGGCTGCGGGAACAGCCAGGCTCAGCAGATCACACCACGGCTGTGACTCCAGAGCCAACCCTCTGCGTACACTTCCCAGCATTTTCAGGATCCAAATCCCAGCTCCACCACAGGGAGCTCAGAGACCCCAAAGCTCAAGTTAAGCTCTCTGCTATACAGGTAGGAGGCAAATTCTTCGAGCTTCTTGGTTCCCCTGCTCCCAGCTTCATGGCAGAGAGCTAGAGCTGGACACCAGTGCACCAGCCTTCCCAAACTCCTCTCTGCAACAGCTCCCCAGCACTGCTCCAGAGTCAGATAGGACCCCTGAAAACACCAGCTTTGTTTGGCACAACAAAATTGCCCAAGAAATTTATTTTGCTGTAAGTTTTCTTACCTTTTGTAAGGAAACTGCATTCTGCCAGTGCCAGAGGTGCCCGATCGGATTGATGCAGACTAACGCTCAACACCTTTCTCCTGGTATACAAATCCTTACAAAACTCCCCATCACTTTTGGGTTTTATGTGAACTAGAGATTTTAGACATCTCTAGTGTTTCTTTAGGGACAATCCTTAGCTGAGAAGCAGCAAAGTGACACAAAAGCCCATGAAATCTGGTTGGAACTACAGACTTCACCCTCCCCTTCCAGAAGCTCTCTCTGGGTTGCTCGAAAAGGAAGGCCAATCTTTTTGTCTAATGCTTTCAGAAAACGTGTTGTCCTCATTTTGGTTGCACCAGAGCCAGAACATTAGCAGCTGTTAAATGCTGATTACAGGAGAGTCAATGAGTGGCAACAGCCAGCATGGTATTAAGCCCAACATTCACCCACAAGTAGGGTCTCTTGGCTGCTGTTTGAATTAGTTACCATTTACAGCATCATTCTGGAAAAGATTTGTTGTTACTAATGGTTTTTATGAAGCCCTGAAGTACAAAAAAAAAAAGAAAAAAAATCCTGATTTATTAGACCAGCCACTAACTTTAAAGTTATCCCCTTCCCTTTCCAATTACAGGATGGTTTAGTAGCGTGGGTGGCTTTGCTAGACTGTCAGGAATAAGATTACACGTTAAAAAACCACCTAGGATTGTAAATAGCCTGGGTCTGTCTTCATGCTGGCTCACACAGTGCCATGAGTACTATTGGATGAAACAGAAAAGCAGAGAATACTTCTGTCAGGTCATACCTTGGAAAATACCAGCACAACTCAGCAAAAATTTTTTGGATTGCAATGGAAAGATTTTAAGTTTCAGGCCATGGACACCCAGTTACTTACATTCCAATATGGTTAAAAGATGCTAAAAGAGATGAAGCACCAAGCCCTCCCCCAACACAATCCGCTTCATAACTCCAGTGTTTCTGTGACCCATCCCTGCAGTGCTTGGAAGCCACGGTAAGATGTCTTTGTTTGCAATGGATTGTTGGACCAGGCTCCGAATATTTCTCATGCTTTCTCCTATTTGAACTGAAGAAAATTTCACTTCATTCCAAAGACGTTAAGGCTGGGCCAGAAAGTCATATTTAAACCTGAATCTGTCTTCAGATTTGCACTTTGCAGCCTCTGCTGCATTAGGATTGAGAGACAGGGTTACTACCTCGAGTAAACTGGGAAAACCAGAGATCCAGACAAACAAACCAAACCAGTCACTTCCCGTACAACGCTCAGTAGCGCATACAGTAGTTTTTAGCTCTTTAAAAATTAAATAACTCCTTTCAGTTCCTGGCAGCCGTGCTGGTTCAGTTTCACAGGATATCCAAAAGGAGACCAAACAGCTTCCTTCCCAAAGGATTCCTGAGTGGACAGGCAAGCTGGAAAAAGTGCCTCTTACTGCTGTAATCACAGCCAGGATGTCCAGCTCATTTCCCAGGGTACAACTTCACGTACAGGTCTCCCACAAAACTTGCATTTGTCCAACTCCTGCTCGCTGGGACTCTCGCAGAGATTTATTTTCTTTTGAGTTGTGCACAATTGAACCTGCCCGAGCAAAGCATATCCCAAAACACTGCCCATAGAGAGCCCGAGGAACCCTCTCCCGGCAGGACCGATAACCCTCTGTCACTGCATGACCTGTGACTCCACAGCATTGTTCCAGCACCACACCACAGAGTTTCTCAAGGCAGGACGCTGCTGCTGGAAGTTTCCCATTTCCCGTCGGCCCAGCACATGCCCCTGCTATGCCTGACCACAGCCACACAAACGCTTTCAGGGAGAAGAGCTGTAGCTTCTGGAACGATATTTTGCACTTCTGGCTTTTGGCCAATCCGTTCCAGCACCGAGTCCTCAGTTGTGATTTTGTGCAGTGAGGCACGAATCACACAGATAACTCTTTCCCTGGGTGAAAGCTCTTTCTATTACATTGTCTCCCCCGAGAGTTCTTCCTACTCTGATTTTCTTTTGTTTCCTACATCACTGGGTATTTCATAGCAGCCCGGCATCTGAACACCAACACGGTGTCTGCACGCTGCGGTAATAACAGCACACAAAGGCTGGCTGGCAAGTTTGCAAAATTAAGAGCAAGATGATTTATTGAAATAAATCGAACTCATACATTTTATATTACTATTGTATATTACCGTATGCAGACATCTGCCTTGCTAGAAGGTTTCCCTCCCCTCCCACCTTCTGCAAAGTTATTTCTTCATTCAAAGTGGCAACTGTTGTGAATGCTTTGCAAGGAACAGTAGCTGTATGTTACTAGGTCATCAGATCCCAGTGGGGTTTATGAATACCATAATGAATTTCAGCCCAACATCTGTCTGCTCTCTGAAACAGATGCAATTATGGGAAAAAATAGCTGCTACCTCTTCACGGGCAGATTTCTCAGTAAAGAACCCAAAATACAAAGAAAACTGACATAGCATAGTTCAATTGCCACCACATGAATTTTATCAGTCAAAATATGATGTGGCACATGCTTTTTTGGTGAAAGCGAGACAAGTTGTGGTAATTTTCTGGCAGACAGGCAGAGGCTTTTTGACTTTCAGAAAATCTTGCAGGCATGGTTTTGCCAACCAAAATGCTAACTTGGGATGACTCAGACCACGGTTCCCTTTTATCCAGAGCACTGAAGTTTGGTGGTTAGCTAAAGAGGAACTGGTATCTGAATCACCCTTGGTTTGCAGGAATTGTCAGACAGAAATCTTGGGCACGGGGTTTTGGGGGCAGGGTATTGGTTAGGTTTTTTTGTCCCCCTCTTCCACAAGAAAAAAAAAAACCCAACAACTTTAAAAGTGGGGACACCTTTCAATGTACTTCAATTTATTAAAAAAAAAAAATAATCAACTTCACCCAATCTTTTCAATGTCACGTGGTAGCCTGGGTACATTCTCAGTAAATTAAACAGATTTTTTCAGTCGTGTTTCAAGCCTAACCTGTGCCTCGCAAAATTACACAATTTTAACCTTGTCTTAGCTACAAAAAAAGCCTACCTCATTGCTTAAGTCCTGGTTCCATATCTGCAGTTCCCAGGCCCCCTGCTTCTCCTTTTCTTGGGGGGGGAAAAAACCAAGGCAAAAGAAGAACTGTAATTTATGAGCCCCCATCCAGCCCTCTGGGACAAAACCTGCCCTCCGTGACCTATTAAACATCTTCAGGGAAGGCTCCTCTATTCTCACTCCAAACCTATTTCATTCCAAGTTGCTTTTCATCAGGGTCGTTTGTCAACTCTGAAGATTTCAAACACACTTGGACGCCCCAGCACAGTGCCTGAGCCTTTTAAATTTAAATCCTCTTTTTCTCAAGGGACACGCATCCTGTCTTTGGGATGTTGCCTATTTGTGTGTGCGTGTGTGACTGCTGGATGGGAAAGGCAAGGGGAAGCTCATTTGAGCCCTGAGCAGAGTCCTCTTCCAACACTAACTCATGAATAAGTCTGTGCCTTTTCCTGTATATCCTTGCCAGACCTATCTAAACATTCTCTACCCTTGTATATTAATAACCAGCATAAAACTTCCAGCCAAGTTTCAATTACATCTGTAACACGACGCTCGGTCTGGTAAGAGGCAGCCCAGCTCTCACGAGGGTCTGTCAGCATTCGCGCTGCACTTTACAGCGTGTCTGGGAAAGCGGTGGGTAGGGGCTCTCGCCTTGATGTTGCTACTGCACAGTGCAGCTGTCAGCTGAGACTGTAAACATTTTAAAAATTAAATTTGACATGTTGTTCAGTGGCTTGGGAAGAACAGGGAGTGTTTGTACATCTGCCAGTCATTCACTGATATTTAGTCATGGAAGTTTTGTGGGCAAGGAATGTGTTTGTGCAGGTCCCAGACTGGCTGTATTCACTGTTTTTATTGATAACCTGGAAACGAATACCAAATAACTGCTGCTTAGTTCACAGAGGGCACAAAGCGGCAGGGAGGCAAGTGGTGCAGGGCTGCACTATACAACACACATGGCTCAGTAACCTAAACCCGTTTAAACAATCTCCATCTTCACGGCAGCTTGTGCCAGGTTACGTGCAAGCCCAGTGTGCATGTGGTGGGGTGGAGAGGCTGTGGCACAGCCTGGACACTGCCCAGAGCACGAAGCCCTGGAGGCACTCACAAATATTTCTAACAGAGTGAATCTGCAGGAACATCTTGGTGCCATACTGTGGCAAAAGGGCTGATGGGATCACAGCTGCATAAGCAGAGAAGACAGACTGGGGAAGGGACTTTACCTCCCCTACAGCTTTGCTGAGGTGGATGCTGGAACAGCAGCTCCAGCGTCTTTCTGATGACATGTAGAGCAGAAATGAAGACTTGGAGTCAGCGCACGGAAGCGGCGCAAAAATTAACAGCTGAAGGCAAAATGGCTTACGGCACCCACCTTGAATAGTGAAAGCTGTTGCCATACTGAAAACAGAACTGACTTTATATTTTCTCCTAAGGAGAAAATAGTGGGCATTTTAATCACAAAAGACACAACAAGAGCCAGTAGCTGAAGCAGAAGCCAGAAAGAAAAGAAAACCCAAAATACAGGACTAAGTAGGAGGCACCACATGTTAACAGACCTGTGGTTTCCATTGCTCATGGGTCTCTCACTTTCTGGTTCCTAGAGTAAGTGAAAGAGTTCTCGGACCTCCCCAAATCACAGCTGCTTCCAGCAGCCTCTCAGACAGTTTCACTAGTCCAAAGTAACTGGTGAACAAGATGTCCTGACCATAACAGCTTCTGTGCCACCCGGGAAATGCGTCCCCTCCGGAAGGCTGCCTGGCTGCTTTACGGTAGCCGAGCAGCAGCAAAGCCCAGAACTGGCACCCCATAGCGCACTTGGGCTTAGCCTTCCAGCTGGGGGAGTGGGAGGATTTAAACCCGCTTCCCTTTTCACAGCGGCTTAAGTTCTTTAAGGAGTTTAGCTCCATAAACCAATTAAGCATCTTTAAGTCTTTGAGCTCTCATACCTTCTCTGAGCAGTTTGCATGCTTACATTGCTTTAAAGAGCGAAAGCTGATTTCATCTAGCTGAGACCTGAGCATCTTACGAGGTCACGGGGTGAGCAATCCCAAGCAGAGTCAGCAAGTCTGGAATCCTCTGCAGCCCAAATCTGGGGTGCTGCACTGCCGTGGCCTCGTTTCTGCAAGCAAATTCTCACAGGTTTGGAAAAGGCCAACCTCACCTTCAATTCTTTGCCTTCCAGAAGCCCCAGTTCTAGGTTATAAAGTAATAGATGGCCTGTGAGCTCATAAACTTCACACACTAAGCACGGGCGTAAAACAGCTATTATCTGGATTTACGCATCCACCGTGGTGGTGCGGGCAGACGGAGCTGGTGTGTCACTCCCTCGAGTCCCATCCCAACGCCTTATCTGCCCTTCCTTTGGGTTAGTTAATACTAAAAGAAGGAGAACACTAATATGGTCATTTGATATTTGAATATGAAAGCTCACAACCAAGTCTCTGAAGTACTGTTTTGGGCTTTTCTGGGTTTTTTTTTTTTTTTTAAACTAGACAAATCAGCAATATCTTGAGAGACAAAAAAACCACATCGTAAAATTTTATGTGCATCTATCACCAGCTCCCTTTATTTCCTGTAGGACATATCCTGTATAGCTAAATGGATTTATATATAAACTATATGGATTTGCATTATATAGACAGAAATAAAATTACTGCATATCTCCTCAATGCTGCAGTTCTCACAGACGCGCTTTTTAAGTCAGTTAATAACTGTACATCATTCTGTTGTGTTTAAATACAGTTTTTAACTCCTGCACAGGAAAAAGAACATGCCGCGGTAACAACGTGATTCTGTAGACAGCTGTGGATTAACATTCAGTGACCACTGAATCTTCTCTGTGATTAAAAATCCCCAGCAGCTGCCCAATCTGCTTTTGTCAGTAAACTCTGTGACATTTTATAGCAATAAAAACACACTTCGCCCACTCGCTTGAGGTCAGTCATGTGCTTATGCCTGAAAAGGAGCACTTACTCGAGCGCTACGTGAAGGGCAGACCTGCTCTGTTGCTCTGGAGTTGCTACTGCTGTTGCTCACTTACAAGGTCGCCATCTCTGTCTCTTCTGAAACAGTGACAAATCATCCCAGAATATGCCCCATCCATCAGCTCTGCCTGCTCGGCACCCAGGCAGTGCCCTCCGCACTAGGTTCACCTGAGGAGGACACGGCGCTGAGGCACAGCCCCTGGACCCTGAAGCTGATCTGGGGGTGCTGCATTTTTCCATGGGCTTTCCAAGAGAAGCCCTGTCCCCATGAGGCACTTTGTGCACCTCATTACCTGAGCCCAACTCATCAACAGGTCCAACTGCAGCTCTAACCATGAAACTTCCCAGCCTAAGCCCCAACAAACAGGAGGTGTCTCAGCAGTTCTTCCCTCCCTACAAACACCAGCACTTCCTACCACACAGATGGGATTATAAAAACTTACCTCACCTTTGATTCAAAATTCCCCAAGGCCACACAGCTCCTACTAAAGCACTTCCAGCGTAACTGTGCCTACCAGCTCAGGCTGCGCACCCCTCCTCACAGAGCCAGCAGCACGCTCCCAGTGCTCTCTTGAGCTCCGGGGGTGGGAAAATTCAGCCACCTGCCCAAAGAGGAGCTCCCTTATCAGGAGGGACCCAGCAGGCAGCAATCATGGCTGGTGGAGAAGGTGAACACAAGTGTGGCTGCTTTGCACTGATTTTGTATCCTCCCTCTTTGGTAAAACCTTTACATGGGCCTTTTCCTTGCAGAGACAAAGTGGGGGTGTCTTTGCCCACCTTGGGGAGCTGCAGCACCTGCAGCCATCACTTGCACTTTACAATGCACGCAGTCTGCTGCCGCCCAGCAGCGCCCTCCACCACGGTCCATCACCCTGCCTCCGAAGCTTTCCACTCCGTTAGTTTCCGGGCACCCCAGCTGTAAGTGGGAGGACTGCCCTTGCCAGATGGTTTCTCTTCCTCTGTGTGCGCACGCAGCTCCTGCACCCTGCCTGCCCTGCGTGGGAGGCTTGTGCCTGCCCGGAGTGACCGGAGCAGGGATACAGCCCCGAGCGCTCCCAGCCTGCAGCTGTGCCACACTCTGCGTGCTCTCGCTCAGGCAGTAGTGCCCACCCCGTGCCTTTGCAGAGCCTGCCCTATGCCATGGGCTGCCCACCTTCCTCCTCCACCTCAGGTCACCACCACAGCTCCCACAGCCCTGGCCAGAGCCACCTCCTTCACCCGCTCTCTTTTTGGAGCAGAGCACTGGCAGGCAGCCTGTACCAACGCCTCGCGTGCTCCCATCCCACGCGGGGACAAAGCCCTGCACGGACAGGTAGTCGCGCAGCAGACCGCGATGCAGCAGTGGGTGGGTAGTGACAAGTTACTTCACGGTTTTAGCCAGCCCAGCACTGTTCCTTTTTGGCCTTGACCTGTGCTGAGCCGCTTGGGACACCGCGGAGGCTGGCTCACCAGCCTGGCTGTGCCGTAGACTTCCCCCGGCGCAGATTAGCACCGAGTTCTGTGCACTTTCTCTTCTTTAATCTGCTCTCTGAAATCAGAGGTGTTCCTTGTGGTGACTGTGAATACACGTGCACGCGCTGTGGGTACTCACATGCTTTGTACCACCTCTTGCTCTGAAGCAGCAGTAGCACTCCCATTTTTCCCTAGGTGTTTTTTTTCTTTAATTAAGGAAAAAAACCAAAACAAAAAACCCACACCAGAAAACCTTTCAGTTTAACCCCGCAATACTTGAACCCTTTTGTTCTTTTTGCTGGACTTTGGTTACCCCACAGCGGTCAATTGTTTTCTTTCTTGTCCAGACAGGTCTTCCTGCGCAGCCAGATAACAATTTGCTTCACTTTTGTGTGGCTCTGTGGGTTTGTGTTTCCCCTTGACATTTCTGTGAACAATGCAGCAAAGGTCAGTGCTGTGTATCCCCCTTCCCTTTCTCCTTTTGGCTTATTTCGATGATTCTGATGCTACTGGTGTTTCCTAGAAATATTTAATCCCCTTTGTGGCCACCTCCACTTTCCCAGTGCATATGCTGGCATTAAATTGCCCGTTATCCTGTCCTAATCCCCATCTCATAACTGCTGGGAGAATAATCATAAATTATCTATTTTTTCTCTCTCTTTGCTGTGTCCCTTTGTATTGTTTATTCTTCATCTAGATTGGGAGGGCCTGCAAGTCCTTTCATGACTATTATTTTTTCCACATGTCCAAGCTCAAGCTGCGAATTAGAAAGCTTCCAGGGCTGATCCTTCCTTGGCCAGCATTTCTATTGCATTTTTTCTTTTTAACCTTTTGAGAGCATTTTCTGCAGCTTTGCCTTCCCAGCTGATCAGATGGGACACCCGGGCAGCAGGGAGGGCTCTCCGGGGGCCAGCCCCCAGGGTGACTCCGCACTGGAGGTGGTGCAGGCTAGGATAAAGGTAACTGACTTCTAGCTGAGCTGAAACCTGCCTGATGCTGGGGTCAGGAAGGACAATCCTGGCCTCTGGGCAGCATTAACTTTACACTGGGACTTCTGTGGTCTTTTACGGTACAGCTGACTCTGGGAGGGTTTGGTTGGTTTGAGTGGGGAGCGTGGTTTCAGCTCACTTCTCTAAAATTTGCTGTATGTAAAGCTGGGAGGGGGGGGGGGGCAGCATGTTTTTGTACTTAAATGACAAACCAAAAATACATCTGGTCACTTCCCTCTGTGTAGAAGGAATCGCAAGTGCTGCCAAGCCACATCACATTAACTGGTCCAGTTAAAAAAACACAGACTCTGGAACGCACAGGTCTTTGTTTTGTCCTCGGTAGAAGCGTTGGAAGCACTGAAGCCAAACGCTCAGCGTTATGACCATCTTCCTTTTAAGCCGCTGACATTAATGGAACACACTCTCATTCAGAGAAATCGGGTACAGCTCCCCAGCGATTACACTGGCTTGACTCTGGCTTTTGAGTCGTACAAATGACAGCGGAGTAGCATTACTAATTTCAGCTGCCCCCTCTTCTGGCAAATTATCATTCATCTCCCAAAACGGACATCTCATCTGGAGACCTTCATTTTATCATCTTATTGTAATAAATCCCCACTGCTTCCTCCCTCCAAATTAGCAGTCTATCATCTCCCGGGGGAAGTCTGTCTGAGGTGCAGTGCTATGACTTACGCTTGACTAGTGCCACCGGGATGACACGGGGCACCAGCACATTTTTACCTTCCGACTCACACCTGAAAGCTCTCCCCAGGTCCATGACTGCCTGCTCAGGAGTCAGTCACTTCCTCCACAGCCTGTAGGGAAGACAGCAAAGGTAAAGAAATGTTGCTCTATTCTAACAAAGCTTATTGCCAGTGTCTCCCTGCTCACATGTACACCGAATCCATCTTACTCCGTATGAAAACTGCCCAGGCTGCAGGCCAGCGTCACTAGAGCCTTCACCTGGTTCTTGGCAGTACCTGCTAACCACGGATTAACCACGTACCATAAAATGTAATCTCTGAGTGTTACAGGGAGCCTCGCGGCCCCAGTGCTGCATTGCAAGCTGCCTGTGAGGAGCTTTTCCCTTCCCACAGCCAGGGAATTTTCTCACGTGGCTCAGTGCGAAGTAGGAGTTAGACATGGAATCATGAGGAAAACGCTGTAGTGTGCGTGCAGGCGGCTGATGGGGCAGCAGTGGTACCCCCAGTGCACGGCAAATCTGGGGAAAAGCAGAGCGGGCTGGGACAAGGGAGGTCAGCCCAGGGGGAGGCTTCATTCCCGGTGGTGCCAGGAAAGCCGTACGGACATGCTGAGGCTGATGATTATCTGAGCTTGTTCTGCTTCAGCTACTGTGTGAAAACACGGCTTCCACATCGAAATTTCAGAGTACTGTTTCAGAAGCTGTTATCTCGCTATGAGTAAACTGGTCCTGGCTAGGTTACCTGGTGATCCTTTAGTCCCGCTGACATCGCAGCTTTGCCACCAGTGCTATTCCTGTGGGTTTTGCTGGCTCAGGGGAAGTAAGTATTAGAAATCAGACACTTTGGTGAGATTCTGGGGCCTGGTGGACATGTGTATTGAAAGGCTGTTGCATCTTCTGCTGAGGAAATAACAGTACTTGATCCCCTGTACCCTGGACACTGCCCCAGATGGGCATCCTTGTGCCAGCCATTGCACACTGTGCCCCTGCCCTGCCAACACCGGACAATAATTTGGTCTTTGGGCTCGCACTAGCCTCAGCCGCTTTGCCAAGCGATGGGAAGAGGCTGCCAAAGGAGAGGCCCAGGCTTGTCCACTAGAATCCGCCCCAAGATCAGCAACTAGCATCACAGAGAAGTGACCGTGGGATGGCAGCAGCTTTGGGCAGTCAGCCCACGGCAGGGTGGTGGGGCTGCGGTTCCCCATTGTAAGGAGGCTGCCGGCTCTGTCCCTGCAGGGCACTGTGTGAGATTAGTGTCAACCATCTCACACGGACACGCTGGTTTCTGCCCTTCTGCCCAGTCCCACCTCAACTCCCGTCACTGCCCCGCACAAACCTCCACGCTCCCCCCTGTTCTCCTGGGCACAGTCTGTGCTCTACAGTATTACTGTAAAATAACAAGAATCAGGCTTCTAAAATCAGCAAGGTTCTCTGACAGGCTCCTGTGCTTTTGCTATAATTGCTCCACATGCTCCTCTGACAATTTCTGTGACCTTATTTCTCAAAAAAAAAAAAAAAAAAAAGACACCTTCCATCATCCCTCAAGTCTCAGTAGAGCTCTGCACACACCAAAGGGGCAGCAGAGGCTGTCAGCTCGCTCTGTCTGGAGCTCTTCTTACACGTTTCTTAGCCCTCCGGGTACAATGGATGCTGAGAATTACTCTTTCGTAACATTTGTTTGGCTGCCCAAAAGGAAAAATGATTAGCAGCTCAAAGGTTACGCTGCTGTATTTTGCAAGAAAAGCCCTTGTCATGGGCTGCCTCTATTTTGCTGACTGCGACATGGAGCCACAATGCTTGGCTGCCTGCGGCATGCCGGGGTACTCTGCCCGTCCAGCTGGGCTGCTCCAGCTCTCCGTCATGGTGCTTGTGGTGCAGCATGAGAGATCTCCACCAGCGCCCTGCAGACGCATGGCTGTTTGGATAGGATTTACCTCTCCTTGGAACCCGGGGAGCTCAGGAACTGGGTACCAGACATAGTTTTGGAAGCTCTCTCACGGGTCTCAGGGCAGGCTGCAGTGGCCGTGAGATGCTGACACCATTGCATTCAGGCAGTGCCCATGCCCTACACATCCCCACCAGCTGCCAGCATGGGCATGTCTTCCAGGCAGGCGGTGGTGGGCTCCAGCCCCTCTCGCACTCAGCTCCTGCCCCGCTCTACCACGAATCGCCACTCTGCAGCAGCTCTCAGATACACTCACCCAGCCCCACTGCCTCTGCTGCATCACTCTTCCCATAGGGCACTCGTGCTTCTATTTCACAGCTGCGGGGGGCTGCCAAGGGCATGCCAGGTCGATCAAGTTCATGAACATCCTCCTTTATTTTGCTGCCTCAGGCTCCTCTCTTTTATTCCACAGTAAAGGGGCGGCTTTGAATTGTCTGTGCACTAAGCTAGACCTGTACCGGCGTCGGTCTAGGCGCTCTGCAAGGAGGAATTCTTCAGAAGGGTAACTGAAAACTTCCGACCCCGGACTGAAGCCCTCCTCGCAGATTGGCACTGTCATACCACAGATGCTTGCTCCGTTCATTACGTTGATGGGTGTTAGCAACGAGGTTTGAACTTTGCTCAGATTTCCCCTGGGTCTGGCAGTGTAAGAGGCAGAGCTCTGATCTGCGTTCAGCCTGGTTGTTAGCAACAAATAATTTGTCAGTCCAATTTTTCCCCCCCACTGTCTCCTTTGCCAATCATTTGCCACAGCGCGGAGATTCCCTGTCATCTCATCTCGACAGTCACTTGACTGCCGATGATTAGCTTCGGTCTTTTCACCTCTCTGCAGTGAGCTGCTAATCCCGCAGGGGTTATTTGCTCCAGGAGAGTTCTCCTGTGCTCCCCAAAACAGCCGCGGGGCGACCCATTTAGGGGACATTCCGAGGCTGTTCACACAGACTGAAACGATCTTTTTCTGTTGGTCAAGACAATGCGTCCACCGAGCCAGGACGAGGCAATCTGCTGTGAAGTTGCCCGTTTGGCCCAGGGAGTATTATCCACTGGTCAGAGCTCCGCACTGGGAGACGGGGGCCACGGCCCCAGCTCTGCCTTTGGTTTTTGGCAGGATCTTGTGCAAAATGGATCCTAATCCTGCTTTTCATTTGCTAAAGGAAGGATGAAAACATTTCCCCAGCGGAGTTAGGTGTTAGATTAATTGTTTCATGATCATAAAGCCTTTGATATCCTTTAATCAAAGAGCTGTTAAGGGTTTTAAAGTTGCTATAATTTGTGGAATAGATGTCAATTTTCTGTGCACAGTCTATACAGAACACGGAGTCTCTAATGCTATTTCGGGACTAAGTATTAAATGCTCCCTTTTAGATGCCGACAGAAGTTACCTCTAAGCCGCACACACACTGATTAGAGTATATTGCACTTTAAAAGCTTCTTCACATCTCATTAGACCTTCTCTTCTTCAGTCACCTCATACGAGGCTAATTTACACTAAGTCTGGGCCATATCAGAGTCTGGATTTCTCATTAAAATATGTCTTGGTAGTAAAAGTAAAGCCCTTTGTGCTTTCTGCATGAGAATCACTAACTCTCTCCTCCACATGATAAATCCCAGGGCATGCTCCGAATCCCAAATAATTTGGATTTAGAAAGAGATGAGTCGCACAATTCTTCCTTTGACAATTTTCATTTCCACCTTGGCTCGCCTAAATTTCTCCATTAAAAGAGGGCACCCGAGACTTGCAAATCCCTCTATACCATATGAGCATGGGGCTATATTCTCTAGGCATCACCCAGCCAAATACTTGAGCCCACCCTGGCACGCCTGAGCACGGTGGGTACCCCACTGCACCCAAATGTAGCCCTGTTGGTCTACGAGCTCCGACGGGTTCAGCGGTAGCTGTTGGTGCTTCACTCCAGCAAACCACTTTGCATGCCTGTAGTGGAAACCTGCAGCCAGGAAAACATTCACCACCCACTGCTGTGTACAAAAGAATTATTTTACAGTCTTAAAAAAAAAAAAAAATTGCAAAACTCATCTAGTATAAAATGCATTGTTTTGTCTTTGTGTTTGTCCTGAAGAGAGGAAAGCTCTTAAAACCTTGTAAAGCCAATTACACTCCATCAAAAAGAATTAGAGGAGTTGTTTATACAATACCTACCGTGAGAATCTGGCTCAGCTTGACAAACTGTGTTTTTATTATTATTATTTATTTGCTTTACTGCTTGGTCTGTAGCTCTACAGTGATATTGCAATGAAGAGAAAATGCTGACGGGTCATGTTCTGCTTCTATTGGCAGTGCTACTGTTTTATATTTAAATGACAAATATCCTGGCAAAGCTCAGTAACTTTTACTTTACATTTCCTTTTTTTCAGACGTTGTTCCATACCTGTTCAGAGCAGCCTTATTAACCTCTGAATTTCTCCGGTGGCATTGCAGTGATCAAACGGCTTCTTGCGGGAAGCACTGCCAAGCCCTCCTGCCTTCACCACCACAAACACTTTGTGTCTTTACTTTAGGGAAGCAAAGCACGTTTCAGAACACTGTTCTTTGTGTTTGCAAGAATGAGACGTGCCATTACTTTCCATTTTCAAATTTTGCTTTCTTCCGGTGAAGCATTCCAAAATCCCGTGTTTCTAACATTTGCTGTGTGAACTAGTTTTACTCACTATTATTTATGAAATTTCAAAACCTTGAATAATTTCAAGACCATGGAGGAAGGTACTTTTATGTATTTTTCATTATTTTGTAAGCAAATAGAGCAATACTGGTTACGTTGAATGTAACACCATAACGTTCAGGTGCCCGTTTTCCTCCTGACCTGCGTGAGGAAGCGCTCGCTGGCTCACTGCCGCCTTGGCGTGGCTGTTCCAGCTCTGCTGCTCAGAGCAGTCATTATTTCTCACAGTCCTAACTTAGTAACGCTGGTGATACAAGAACCGAGGACCAGACCTAACTCCCATGGACTTTTGATAAGATCTGACTCCCGAGTGGCTTAATTGCTTTGGGCAAACAGGCTCTGGCTGTGACTGCACTGCTCAGCAGACTGCAAGAGCCAGAGCCTGGGGACGGTGCCGATGCAAACTGATACAGCACCCAGCAACTGCATGTTGAAAGAGCTGCAGAGCCGCTGTCGGGACAGTCCTGAGCAGTAACGTTTGGTGCCCACTTTCCTCCCGACGCTGGACCATGCTTATTGGACATGTACATCCGGTAGTCTGTGGCAATGGCAAAAGCGAGCAGCTGCGTCTGCTGAAACGCCAGAGGCAGCAGTTGTGTTCTCCAGCGATGGGATCCACTCACCGCAGAAACCGCACGCCTCATCCACCTCACCAGAGCTCATCGAGTAACACTTCTGGCGTTACATGAGAGTTTCAAACCCACAGGACCAGCAGAAAGTGTGAGCTCTTACTTTGCGGGGAATTTTCACACATGTAAAGCAGCAGCTTTTATATTTTTTTTTCCGGTGGAAGAAATCAAGAAAATTTCCCATCCAACAGGAAACTGAAATTTAATTTCAAAATTATCAAGACAAGGGTTCTGAGGCAAGTGAGCTGCCAAGAAAAGATGTTTTTCTGGGGAACTTTGCCCAGCATCCATTGAGTAGTGGACAAACACGATGCATTCATGCTAGAGCCGTCATTGTGCTATGCTGAATCAGTGTTTCTGCCTGGGAAACCCTTGGACTCTGACTGCTCACTTTTTCCTCTCCCTTCTTCGCACTCTCCACTTCTTTCTTAGTGTTCCAGTAACTTTGCAGCCCCAGCATGAACCTCAAAGGCTGCACAAAAGAAGAAGGGTGCCCAAGAGGAGATGCACAAAGTGCTGCGTGGAGGTAGAGGTTTCTTGCAGATAGTGTTTCTAACCAAGCTGGCCCAGTGCCGCCGCCCATGGGGTAAGCTCCCAGTTGCCCAACTGGGACACAGTGATAAAAGCCACTGTTCTCCTGTCTACCACTGAGTTCCCAGGGAGATGGCACTGCCAGGCTAAGCAGCATTGAAGACTTTCTTGCAACCAGGACCATGAGTCCTGACAGCTGTCCTGACAGAATACTCGCATCTATTCCGAGAGTGAAATCGGAAAAGCTGCTCCAAGGCTCTCCAGAAGGGCACAGTTCTAACAGCTGCTAAATGCTGTGATTTCTGGCACTGAACTGCTCTTCCAGGGCCCTGCTCAGTAAAGTATTTCTCACTGAATTAAGGGGAATGTAAGTATGTGCTTATGCACTTGGACGAACAGAGAAAGCCTGTTGAATCAAAGCAACTACTGAGAGCAAAGCAGAAGCCCTTAAAAATCATGTGGTTTTTTTCCTATAAGTATCTGTCATTTGTTCCCAAGTCCTTATCTTGTTTATAACAAAGAAGGAACAACATTCCTTTCCCGAGGCTGGACGGTCCTGGAGCATACCCGCACCAAGCAGGGACAAAAATAAGCTTGATTCTAGGCAGATTAAGAAAACACTTCTTAGTCTCTTGACTTCCTTCTGTCCATCTGGGCTATTTTCTTTCTCTGTACACAGCACAACCAAAGGTTTTATGGCCTTATCCAAAGTCTGCTGAATTTGACGGAACTCCTGTTGGCTTGAATGGGTTTTGGAGCAGACCTGTAGGCCGAGTACACCAGTATCTTTACACAGGTTTCTCCTCCACTGTCTATAGAAAGGAATATTAATTATTAAAACAACGGTCCAGCACACAGCCCCCGAGAACTGTCAATATTCACTCTACTTTGTTACTTAATTTAAAATGACCCTATTTTCTCTCTGAACTTCCTTAGGAACACAAAATCTCTAGAGGCTGAAGAGGTTTCCAATTCCTGGCTCATTTTATACATAACCTTCCACCCATAATTGCTTCTGAAGCACATTGCACACAAAAGTATACAAACAGCAGCTTCCAAACACTATAATGAACCATCCCTCAAAGGAACGTGCCCCAGATCAGAAGCCCCCTGTGGCTGCGACAAGGATGTTGCTGCTGGGCAAGGCACAGTCTGACAAGCCAGGGTGGCGAGGGCTGCGCAGGGGCACAAGCGAGATGCAGCGCCAGGCACCGTCAGGGGACTGCCCTGGCCACTTCCTTGACAAATCCGGCTGAGTGGGCACACAGCTTTGGTGAGACGGAGGAACACAAGTGCCCTTATGCCCTTCCGCGTCCGCTAAGGAAGTCCACGTGAACGAGCTATACAACATTTTAGCCACCAAGGCCCTGATCCGGCTGCCACGGCCACCATGAGGGACCCCGCTGGAGGGTTGCTACAGGGGTGATTTCACAGCGGGACAAGCTCTCGGTCTCTGTGCCACCCAGGTCCCACTGATGGATGCATTTTACTGTTTGACAGTATTTTTCCAGACTCTTAAGTGCTACCTATGGAAACACTCGGGCTCTGGTATGTTGTACTGCCCTACCGTGAAGCTGGGTCAAGGAGAAGCCTCCTGAGCTCAGGTCCCGGTCCCCATCCCCATCCTAAAAGCAGAGGGTACAGGCGGTTCTGGTTCATGTATATATTGTTGTAGCACTCGATACACACTTTGAAATCTTAAAGCAGATTGTGACTTGTCATCTATAACTAAAAAATATCGATACACAGACACACAGTGTGCTTTTGCAGAATGACAGAAAAACTGTTCTTTTCATGTTCCCTCATGACTGCATTTTGCTTTTGAGTAGCTACCGCTCTATGAGACGTAGGGTCAGGCCGAGGAATTTGCTACCCATAGTTAGGCATTGGAAATAAAAGAAGCAGACCAACCTGCATACGTTTTCTTTTCTTTTTCTGGAGTTTGCATGCTTCATACAGAACTAGTAGGTTTAAAATCTCACTGAACATTCTATGTGAATTAACCAGATTCTAGAGTAATGTGGAAAGGAAAATAATGAAAAGTACAGCTTTTCATTTAAACATAGGCAGCTCTTTTCATGCAGGTTATTCTTTTAGGGTTTTTTTCCTTTTTTAAAATTACACTTTGCATTAAAGAACATAGCCAGTGTAAACACAGTCTGTAACACTTAGAAAACAGTGCAAATTTTGTAAAATTCTGGGAGGAGGCTGAAGTACATATACTTAGAAGGAAGGTAAAATCACTCTCTCGGTAGAAAAATACGTATATTAAACACCTATATGGTTGGAACTTAACTTCACGAAAGAGCAAGTTATAGTCCTATACTGTGTAATAAATTAGTATCTCTTCTAGCGTTCCATTTTCAGTGTTAGTGTCAAACGCATTATAATGCTAGAAAAAACCAAGAGAAACATGTATTGTTCAGAACCTACTGAAAATCTTACAGATAATAACTGGTGTAAGGGGGCACAGACTAAAGAGCTGGGGAAAGAAGCAATGGAAAAATACTGACCTCTATGAATTATTGCACATTGGAGATCATTCTCATGGCCTTTGGGCCAGTTCTGGATACTTTTAAGTCTGAGGTCAGTGTTTGTTTCCATTTGACTGGAGGGTACAATTTAGGAACCACTGCAAAATGTCAAGGATTTACTTGAACTTGTTTGCTGATGAAACCACAGGCAGCTGAGTGCGGAGTGTTAACTTTATTCATGCAATCAAAGAGAACAACGCTAAAAACATACTGAAATACAGGCGAGGTTGCCTGCCATAAGAATATTTTTGGGAAGTTGCTCCAGCAGATCTTACTGAGACAAAACTCTCGTGTCTCCTGTGTTTTCATTAAAGCCGTGCCAAACAACTGCAAAACTGGCTTCTGCCTTCTTTATTTAGAGCTTTTTCCTTGAGTACTGTTGTCTCCATGAAACACAGTGGTCCAAAGAAAACTCAACTCGCTGGGCAGTAATGCCTGACGCCGAGTACCTGTGTAACGCTCCTCCTCCGCAAGAATGCCTTCCACGAAAGACAAATGACAGTCCCCTACTGGACTGATGGGATCACTCACTAACTGAGAAATGCCAGACCTTACCAGCTGCTTAAAAATACCACTTTCCACTAGTTGCCCAGACAGTGGAAATATTCCTGCTTCAGCCGTATTTAAAACGTACATAAACTGACAGGTAGATAAACAGAGAGAACTGTCTCCGGTGATTATCACTGCCATTGAAGTCGGACTACCAGTAAACCTGAATAATTTAGCACTTCATCTCTGAATATTGCTGTAGTCATTATTTTCTATTGCTGATGTTGGCAGAAAAAGGTTAATTTCAAATTGTAACTACCGATTTTGGAAAAGAAATCCTAAGTAAAATTACCTTGCCTTTACTACAAACGTTAAAAGAGCTCAAGGGATCTTGAGAAATTTCAAACCAACAAACTGACCGACAGATAAATTTATACTTAAGGTTTTAAAAAAAGTCACAAAAAAATCTGCAAAAAAAGGTGAAATAATCTATAATCAACAGAAAAATTGTTTAAAATCCTCCTAAACATCTTTTGATATTGTAGTAAGTTGTTTAATAAAATGCATGGCTAACCATTGACTAGGAGTACAGTCTGCCTCAGCAACAAATGAAGAGATGCTGATGTGAGCAGGTGATTTATTCTGCAGTGACTGTTACTACGCGCTTTATTGATAAAGCTTCATCTGCATTGTTTCAGCTGATCATCTTCTAAAATGCATTTGCGAGACAATGTTACCGGGAAGGTTTCCTCCTCCTTCTGTTTGAGAATGATTCACCCTTTGTGGTCTGTGCAGGAGATAATAATTTCTGTAGCATGATTAGAATTTCAAACGGTACCGGAGTCTATATGAAAAACCCAACAACTTCCACGTATTTCAAAGACCATTACTTAAACATGTATGGATGTTGGAGATCATATACAGTGACCTTTTATCCATCCCAGATTGTAAACCTACTGTAAAATGATAGGATGTGTTTTTCCTATCCCCCCTCCTTTTTAAAGAAGCAATAAAACTGTACATTAAAAGACAGGAAGGACATTACTGAGTTACAAAAGAACGCCGCCTTTGTCAATAATTTGTAAACGTAAACAAAAAAGTTCAAGTAGAAAAGCAAACAAGTGCGCCGCTGCTTCGTAGGTCTTCTCACCCCATGGGGTCAGGGCAAAGTTCTTTAAAAATGTGTCTTCATGGCGGTCATGAAGCATCTCGAGAGAGTCCCGATCTTCACTACCAAATATCGCTGGTGAAGCTAAGCTCCTTTGCTGATAAAGGTAGCAATGGGTTGTTCCTGTGGAACTCCTGGGGATCCTTCATGGGGTTGTTAAGAGGTAGCTGTCCGTTTAGTACTGTCAGAGGTATGTTACAGTATGTGTGATGGTTGCTTATGGAAGCTATTGGCAATGTTGCTGCTGACACATCGTATTCATATCCTCTGCAATAATGTCTCATTTGCACAGAGTCTGCTTGATGGTAGTCAGTTACATCGGCCCGTGATTCTACCAGCGTGGCAGAAGTGCCTGTGACGGCAAGAGAGGGTACAGTCTGGAGGTCTCCAAAAAGGCCCTGCTCTGCAGAATCCAGGACCTGATGCCGAGACACCACCTCCTTTTTCTTCCCTGGCATTTCAAAGACTAGGCGCTTCCAAAACTTAGAATTCAGTTTGCTGCTTTTTGGTCCTTTCCACTTGACCACTGAGAGAAGTTTGATGGTGTGCTTTAAAGATTCCACTTCGTGATAATTCACTTTCCCTTTTAATTCAGTACACTCAATCAAAATAACTTTGATTTCTCCACTGACTAGCATGTTATGGAGTCTGTTTTCCATCTCAAAAATACTCCATCCTCTCCTGAGAACATAGTCTGGAGTTAACACGATAATGAGTCTTCTGCTTTGTTCAACACATCTTGTGAGATCTTCAATGTAGGCTACAAATTATAGAAAGAGAGAAAGAGTAAAGAATAAAGAAGTCTATTGCATCAAAACATCAGGCTTGCAATCAAGTATAACAAATTCCTACAGCCTACCGATCCACACCATTTAAGACATGGGGCATTTCACAATACACAACCCTGCTTTTGTTGGAGTATATCACAACCTATTTCTATTTATGGCATACATATAGAAAACTCCTTAATAGCACCCTTCATCCTTCACTGGTTTTCCCTGTTCATCAAACCAGAATGACATTTACATACCACCCTCACTGTGTAGATGTATTAGCGACTAAAAAACCACAGTTCACTTACGGAAAAGATAGAGGTCAAGATCAATGTAATGTTTGTGTAAATTCTAACATTAACGCTGGTTACGATTAACATCGCATTGAGGGAAGCTCGCTCGGGGAAGCAGTTCTTGTGTTTCGGATGCAAGGACGTGCGGGTGCTGCAGGGTGTACGAGCTGTAACTCGCAAGAGCTCAAAACGAAACCAACCCTTATCACATGCAGAACTTGTGCTATTGCATAGAAGCATCGTGGCAGCTTGCTCTTCTTTAGATCTTGACCACAAATGCACAATAACGTTTTCTTTGTGGCCCAACGTTCTGTTTTAATATCACAAACCTGTGCTTCTATGTACCCCAAGGTATTAACAGAAACTTCACAAGTGACAGGAACAAATGGAAAATTTAAACATACTGGAGGTGTTTATTTGTTGAGACATCAGTGACAAAGAAAATCGTGTTCTTTTATTCATGCATGCCAAGTAGTTGCAAACGATCAGTGTAAGCAGAAATGCCAGCCCCATCATTAGCTCCATGATGTCAGCTTGCTGAACTACAAAACATTCTCGAAGTTGGACTTGGATCCCCGAGTTTCGCTTGTCCCAGGGACGGTACGAAAGAGAAGCCAATTACACTGGTCTGACATGGAACCGGATGGGAAAGAGATTCGCTTACAGACCTGACCCAAAACCCATTCAAATGAACAGACTTAAACAAATTTCAGTGGGTTTTGGGTCAAGACCAGAAAAATGAAATAATTTGAAAAAACCCACTAAGGTCAGAAAAGTGTCCAGTGGTTGCATAGCATTATGATTGCAAGCTTATAGAGACCGGAGATATATATATGTATATATATTTTTAAACTACGTGAACCTCTTGACCAAGCTACTTGGAATGTGCCACCTGACAACAGAGGAGGAGCATGTGTTATAAATGAAGACTTGGACACAAGAGCTGCACAGAACAGATCTTTACTCAGCACAGGGCAGGGCCTCTCTTACACACACTGCCCTCTAGCAGGGACAATAATTACAAATAACATCATTAATCAACATCTGGTACTGCAAGACTCGTTTTTATAGTCCCAGGCACCACACCACAGCATGCTTATTCACACCACTTCCAGTAAAGTAAAAAGCTACAAAATAGGCCAACAGGAACATTCTAAAATAGCTTATTTTCATGAGACTGAAGGCATAGTTAGCATCAAATCTGCCTTTACCAATGTTGTATTTCACCACTTAGCAGCAAGAAGAATTTCTTTCACAAATGGAAAAAAGAGGCAATTGCAAACATCCCACAGACACACAAAAATTTAAGACATACACATACATTACAAATGTCTATGCAATAATCCTGACTTTTAGTTAATGTTTTATGACTCTTTAATCATGCAGCATTTACAGTTCTTTTTTTTTTTCCTTAAAATATTTCAGGAGGAAAACCCCCACATTGCTCTGTGTGAAATAGTTACTCATTAATGAAAAAAAAGTCAACATTAAAATCCATGGGAGAGGCAGCAGAGAGGGGAGAGAATCAGCAACAATGAGAAAATGATAAGCAGAACTGGTGAAACAAAACTTAAGGTAGAAATTTCAATACAATGGAAAGAGATTATCCCAATGTATCAACAGCTCAGACTCTTCATTTTCTTCCTTTCTTTCTGCTCCCAAAAAGAAAGAATTTAGGTGGGAAGCTTCATCATTAGAGGTTGAATCTGCAAGATACAGTAAAACAACAGACTATCATGCATCTATTCCTGAGACATATTCATCCCTCCTTCAAACCACTCAGAACACTGCTTTGTACAGGCAATTCTCTGCAGGACACAGGACCGGGCAGTACCACACATCCAGGTTAGCGCAAAGCACAGCCACGCGTTTCCTATACGCATCCAATTAAAAAAAACCAACAACAACCAACCACAACCCCCCCCAACAAAACAAACAAAAAATCACTCTCATCGCTTCAAATATCCATTGGCAATAATTCCAATAGCAACAACCCAGCAATAATCCATCACACCATCTCAATCAAAAACTCACCAGGCTTTGCTTTAGTCAAACAGGGAGTGAGGTGGGAAGAAGACAGGAAAAATTCCCTGTTTTCTCAGATGGATACTTCTCCCCTCTGTGCCTCTGCCATACTGTGGCATGCCCACCTTACGTACTGGCTACTGCACCACGTTAGAGCTCTCTACAGATGACTGAACGGACGCCTCCACAAATGACCACTAGACGCTCCTTCAAATCCCGAGTGTGCAGCAGGTTCACCGTTGGACGTGGCCAACGTATAGGGGGTCTGCTGGTGCACTGAGGATAAAGTACACTGTACCACAGGAAACTAGAAACCCAGTTGCAAATGAAATCAAAAGGCAAATGCAATTTCCAGCCATCTGGCCCAGAAGTACTTAGTACTCCCAATAACTTCAGCTTGGGACTAATACTAAAGGCAGGTGACAAGTTCCCCGGAGCACGTGGTTCCATTGAGTGCATTCTACGGTACATCCATCATGTGCAACTTAAACATTTCTGTGAGGAAAAGCATGGCGGGGGGGGGGGCAGATTCCTGTCTGTGGAAATTCGAGCTTTGTTTTTTCCAGTGGTAGCAGACGGACTGCATAAACCTGGGAGGTCCTAAATCACCCGCTCTCCGTTCGTGTCAGAATTTGAGACTGCTCAAAGTACCACAGGTTTGGTTGTCTGTTCTTCAGTGTTCTGTGCATTAGAAGGTATGAAATCCAAGCAATCTGTATTGCAATGTAGGACAGAGAAAGGGTTGTTTTCACCTTTCCAGGGAGCTAAGAAGTAACTGTCAGGCAATGGCTCTGTTTCACTTTCAAGAAAAAAAAACGAGGAGGGATTTCAGGAATGACATCATCAACTAGGATCGACTGTAAAGATATTTCCATCAGATAAATACCATTTTGCTAAAACTTCACTTTTGCTGCAGTTGTTGTCAACTTCCATGACAATGAAAAAATTCATCTTGACAAAATCAGTATGGAATTATTTATTTTTAATTCCCCAAGATTGTATTTTATCATAAACTAGAACGCAAAAATAAAACGTCTGCATTAGAATTAAACCACTTGATTTTACTGAAAGAGAACATTTAAAATGTTGACCCTTTTTCTCCCCTTGAAACACCATCTTGCAATATGGCATAAAAAGTGGTTTCAAAATGTTCAGTGTTTTCCACAGGTCAAAAAAATTAGAATTATGAGTAGCTCTACCACATCCAATACTCGCATCACGTCCAATGCAATGCCCAAGGAGGTATGGACAGCAAGAACTTTTAGACCCATACACAAACATAGTTTTTGCATGGTTGCCCTTTAGTAATGAAGACAAATCATCTGGCAGCAAATATGTGCTCACCAAACATTGACAACAAGCCACGATGCTGAACTGCAGCTTGAAGCACTGAAGAAGTCCAAGACATGAACCCCGTTTCCAATTAAACTGTGCAAAACTGCCTATTGAATCTTGACCGAGATCCACTAACCACGGGCTGGGAGGAAACCCAGAGAACCTAACGTGCAAGCAGACTACGAGCAAGGAAATTAATGAACACCATGGACACAAAGAAATGACTGACTAACCAGCTTCAGATGATTTGCAGAAGCAGTTGCGGGAGAGGGGAAGAATAGCAGGAATCACAGAAAGTCCTATGGATATTTTTGGGAAGCATGGTCTGCAGCACCACAAGAACCAACGAGTATCTACCCTCGACCTCGTACTGCCTGGTTCCTGGCACTCGGAAAATAACCAGCCTTTCTGCGTTTGGCAATGTGACTATCACTTGAGAAAGTTATTTATAGACGAGCAATTCAGCCCTGGTTTCCCAACTGCATAGTTCCCAAACCCTGACTCCGACTACTTCAGTAAAACAAAAATGATGGCATGTCTTCCTTTTGCTATTTATTAAATAACTGTTGCTTCTGTTAACTCAGCCCAGAACAGCAACACAGCTGGAACTGCTGCAACAGAGCAGAGTGACGGCCCCTCCCCGGAGAGGGGCCAATCCCATACAAGCTAAGGGACAGCTGACGAGTTCAACATAAAGACACAGGTAATGCGGATCAGCACGACATGCTGCCCTCTCAGCCCACCACTCCCTCAGCCACTGTCAGACTTACTGAGTTTGACACGGCAAAGGAAGGAGGGATTAAGGAGAAGGGAAAGATGGTGGCTCTGGGGATGTCTCCTTGCAGACTGGAGCGCCTGTAGTGAGTGATTTTGGTGACAGATGCTGGAATCAAAATTCTGGATTCATAGAGTCGTACCGGTTAGAAGGGGGCTCTGGAGGTCTCCTGCTCAATATCCTGTCCAAAGCAGGACCAGCTAAGGTTGCTCAGGGCCTTGTCCAGCAGTTTCAAAGACCTCCAAGGTTGGAGGTTTCTTCTCATTCTCTGAGTTCCGTTCCAGTGTCTGACCACCCTCATGATCAGGAAAATTATCCAAATATCTAAATGGAATTTTCAGTGTTACAGCTCGTACCTGTGGCCCCTTGTTCAAGAACTGTGCACCTCTGAGAAGAGTCTGTCTCCATCTTAGTGCTTTCCACTGGAAAGCAACAACAAGATTCCTCCTTGGCTTTGTCTTTGTTGGCCTTTTCTTCATGAAGTACAGTTCTTTTGGGCTCTCCTTTTATACCGTGTGCTCCAGCTCCCTGCCCACCTTGGTCACCTTCAGTGGGCTGTTACAGGGTGGCCAGACTTTCTGGCTTTTGTTCATATTTCTTCCATTTTCAGCTGTCATTCTGGCATTAAGTGTGAGATTCATCCAGACTAGACAACCAGAGACTTCTGAAAGGAGCATTTAGAGCTGGGTACTCTATTCCCATTCCATGTAAATGGTGTCTCATACCTAATTAAGGCTCTTTGGGAAGCCCAGGCACACAGTCCAGCTTTCTTCATCCAGGAACCCAGGAAGCTGGAATTCACCAGGCAAGAACCGCACAGATGGGCAGACAAAACTACAAAGTGCCAAAACTGCAATAATGACTGTTGGGTGCTTTTTACCACATGCCTTAGGCACTCTCCTGTTGTGCTGACAACCTCTCATTTTTCAGGTAAAAGCAAAGATTTTCATTCTATCAATCACCGTTGTTCTTTTCAGTGCCTGATCTCTATACCTGGGCTGAGCTGGAGTGAATTGTTGATGTTTTTTCAATCCTGTCAAGATCAAACACACATATTCTTAGAGAGCAACTAGATGGTATGAAAAACCCAGCTTGACAGTTCCGACCTCTTAACTTTCAGAGTTTATAATAATTTGCAGAAACCAGGTGATAAAAATATCTTCCTCAGAGGTAGTCCCAATTTTAGCAGAGTGTGGTGTTTCTCTCTGTAGAAACACCATACTTAGCAAAACAGAAAATGGCTCAGGTGAAAAAAACAACTATTCATATTTTTCCCCTGCAACTATTCAGTCTTCTCAGGTCTCCTAACACTGAATGAAAAAGCTTACAGAGCTAGAGAATGCTTGCTGTAGGAAAGGGTTTGTTAAAAAAGCCCTGAAAACTAATAGGATGGAAAAAAAATGGTAATTAATGCTAAGAAACTTAAGCAACAACTGTATCTTAGGGCTCACAGTCTCCTTGTCATGCTGTGTTCATCACAAGGCACGTTCAATTATGCCTTAGTTACCTCGGCAGAAAGGTACGTGTGCTGTCAGCTCTGACAGGATGAAGAACACTCACTCTGTTAAGACCAAAGAATATTCTTCAAGAGAGAATAGCTGCTATAAACATTCAGCTATAGCATTCATCTCAAAGCCTGGGTTACAAACTTGGTCTTGCTGGTTACTCGGCACACTGCATGTCATGTCTCCCTGACCTGTGGTCCCTCTCTTCTCCCAGCTTGCATGGCCACATGGGCTTCTGCGTGACCAAGAGCAGAGAATTGGTGGCTGCTTGAGCCCCCTTTCCACCTCGCCGGTTTGGGGAGCCGGGTCCATCTGTGCTGCTCTCAGCAGCACTATGTGTCATCGCAAAGGTCCTTGCTGGCCACTGTGTGGGAGGCATCACTGAGGCCCTCTGCATCCTTCACGGTGGTTCTCCCACTAGGACAAAACACTCCACTGGGATAACATTTGTATCGCTGCAGGGCACAGAAACCAACTCCTACTGCAAAAACAGGACCCAGCCCATCTGACCTGAGCTCTGAATGCCAGGGATCTGCTTCCCAATGGTGAAGAGGTGACCTCAGTCTCCACATCCATCACCTCTGTCCTCCTAGGGACAGCAAGAGTCACTCCATGGGCACCCCTGAAACAGGTGGTCCTCAGCGCAGAGCTGAAACACAGAGCTCGGATATGCAATGCGAAGGACCTTGCTGATGGGTGTGCGTGTCCCAGCTAAGGCATATCCGGCTGTAATCTCTCCCTCAGCCGCACAGGGACATGCAGAGCCTATCATAGCTTTTCCCCAGAGGTTAGAGATGAACCCGCTAGATAAAAGCATAATCAAAATCGTCCCTGATTTTTTCTGAAGTCAGCTTTTTAGTCTGTTCAGAGAAGTGCACAAGAAAGTTAATGAAATACTACTCAACAAATCTATTTTTTGCTTGCTCTCAAATCCAAGTAGCAGCTGTATGAATTGGTTCGTGCCGGGAAGGAAGCGCAATAATGCACACCCTCCTGTGGCAGCACCTTAAAATTGCAGAGATTAAATGAAACAACCAGCCTTACAAAACACACCTTATTTGCCGTACTAGTGGAACAGCACACGTTTAAGTACAGAAGACACAGAAGGAAACACATCGGAGTGGAGAGTGGAAAAGCTTTACACTACACCGAAAGTCATTCACACCAAAAGACGAGGAAATGCAGTACATGTGAGAAGAGAGATTTCCTAAAATAACAAAGATAACTGTGATCAAACCCCCATTTTTCTATAGAAACCTACCCCAAAGAACTCTACCTTTTGTGATATCTGCCACTTTTTGAGACAGCCACTCTAAAACACGTTATGTTTACCTCTGAAGTTTCTAGCAGGTCCACACCACATCACACTGCCTGCTCTCTTCACTAAGCACTGCAAGTCCTGGTAAGGCTGGTTGAGCGTTAGATCACAGCCATGTCCCACTTCTCTGGTGCACACAGATTGCTTACAGAGGAGTCTGAGTCTCCTCTCCTGCCCCATCACCTCTCCCTCCCTCTTGCCCCCTCAGAATAAAGTGCCTTCCCCCAGATCTTTTTCAAAGCTAAGGCATGCAAATCACACTCAGATCAGTTCCACATTTTATTCTGCATTGTCATTATGTCTGATTAAGTGTTCTTGAAGCTCCACGTGTTAGAATCAGGCCCTTTCATAACTCTGAAGAAGTGAGTTTGAGAGGAAAGAAGAGGTATTAAATCTGTGAATGTCCATAAATGAGAACTGACATTTTCAGGTACCCCACATTTTCAGGAGAGCTTTAAAGAACACCCAAAGTGATGACAAGTATTTGCTGTGTTTCTGACTGACAAAAATGAAATACCATGCTGGCTGGTACAGCAATTGGAAAGAAGAATCTCATTTCGGGTTAATCTGTGCTTCAGTGTAGTTACCATTGAAAGGCTACCGTTAAACTCTCTAATTCATTTGTATAATTGCCACATATAACTCTGCTATATTGTTGGATATGAAACAACTATTTACAAAAGCTCTGTGATTTTTAACACGAAAAGATGTAGTTTCTGTTGATAATATCCAAAGGTTCAGTACTACTTGCTTGTAGTGTCAGAAATAAGAAGGCTATGAGTCAAGTCCCCTTTCTGGAATATGTCACTATGGGAATAAAACGCACACCTTGCAGGGGCAGGGCAAAAGGAGTAAGGGAAGCAGCTCTCACCCAGGAGCTGCAAACGCACGTGATAAATTCAAGCCACTACATGGGACTTTGCATGATCTCTGACTCTGCTTTCCCAATGATACAGGATTCAGAGCTGTTTCCACTCCCTCAGACGTCAGGGCAGAAGCAGGCTCCAACTTCTGGGGCAGGCACTGGGGTTTGGCAGCAGCAAGGTGGCAGTTTCAAGCCTTTTGGCAGGCAGGTTGCTAATGCAGCCATGTTCTAGCTGTTTCATGTTTCGGGACATCTGCTCCAGCATAGCCATTGGTTCTTTTTTTTCTTGTTCGTATCTCCCATACAGTGGCATATACAGACAGAAGTTTGTATTCTCTTCTAATATTTTTTGTGGAAGTAACTTGCAGACAGAATTCATTTTAAAAAAGCTTAATTTTCACACAGGTAGTAATTAAAATAAATGTGATATTAAAGCAAATACACTGTGCATTAAAAATTCATCAACATGATGCATATGATTAATGGTCTTATTTGACTTGTCCAAAAACGAATCTGGAAGAAGAGATGTTCTAACTACAGCTTGGAAGGCATTAACTCTTGGTACAGACATCCAAAGGTGCTGCTGAATCTTCAGACATGGCAGCAAAACTGATTTGAAACAGACAACTGTATTTCACTGTCAGCGTGGAAAACAGCACGGAATCCCTGGGCTGGACATGGTCCTCTGAGGAATTAGTATTACTGACACAATACCGATTACTTACACAGTACCAACTGCTCAGAAGTGCAACGCTTGGTCAAAACTCTAATGAAAAAATTACACCTATACCATTAACTGGGAAACTTGCAGCTATTTATGAGACTTCAAAGTTAGGAAGACAAACAAAAGACAATGGGAAAGATGACTTTTACTTGTAAAGCTGCTGTAGATAAATGCATAATTACTAGAAAAAAAATAATAATCCCATTTTCAATGCTAAACCAGAGACTACAGAATCTTGTTAGGAAGTTTCCTACTTAGCTACCTGTGTCTGATGCAGGGATTCTGGACTACAGCACTGCTTGCGGTGCTGCAGCCTTCCCTGCGGAAGGTCCGGTTCCTGCCTCCACTGAAATCAATGGCAGTTCCTGCTGATCTCAGTGGTGCAGGGACAAGCTCTAACCTAGAGCTCAAATTTGCAGCACCGAGGAAATTTTTCCCATCCTCACAACCACTTCACAAAGAGAGGTTTCCCATATCTAGTACTTGTCGCACAGTCTGGGCCTTCATGACACATCAGAGAGAATTAAAACTGAAAGGTCAGAAATACTTACTTCCACTGGGGATCAGGTCCCTATCCGGAATGAAGAGCTTATATCCATAGTGCTTTTCCAGAACATCCGGCAGAATTTCAAGTGCAAACTGCTCCTCTTCATTATTATCACAATCTAACGCATCGGGATCCACTTTGGTGTAGGAAAGATAGGCATCATATTCCTTGTTGTCTGTAAGAAAACAAGTTCATGTTCAGCCTGCTGTTTGCAAGAGCACCATAAAGAATACAGGAAAGTGCTAGGAAATCGTATTATTCCCTGAAATGATCGCTCACTTCCCAACAAAATCAGGACTTTTCACAGGAACATATCATCTGCCTTCCACAGAGAAATTTTTCAGATCCAGACAAAGGATATCCTTTCAGTTTTCTCCTGCACATTTTAACTCTTCTTCATGTGGTCAGTGCACACATTTCACATCTGAAAAGATCATGGGCAAAATTTTGATACAAATACTAAAGCTGGAACTTCTTATGCTAATCCTTTACATACTGCTAATAGAAATCTTTCAACTCCTATGCCTCAAGAGTGCTATGACTATGCAAAAGTTTTGAGCTTGGAAAAGGTTTTGAGCCTGGAAAGTTTGGAAAGGTTTTGAGCAAGGAAAACTTGCAAAAGTGAGAAAATACATGACTTCATTCAAATGAGCACCGATTATGCAGAAAACAATGACAGATACAAACAGTCCAAAGTTTGTTTTTGTTGGTTTTTTTTTAAATCTTTTAGTTTTCAAAACCAGTATCATCATTTTAGATGTCACTCGATCCAGGACATTTTAATTACTTGGGGCTCACAGTATGAGAGAGAGGAATAACTCCAAGAGCAAATGGGATGCAGGGGGAGACGTGCTCCTTCATTCTGCCTGCAGCTCAGGGGTAGAGGCAAAGCCTCACCAAAAGGCAGAGGCAGGCACTGGGTGACAGAGGGGACCCAGGCAACGCCACATGAGGTCAGCGGGGCTGCAACACAGTGGTTTGGCTAGAAAGGGCAACACACCTCCTCTTCCTCCTGTGCAGCACTGGGGCTTGTCTCCAGCTCTCTGCATCTGAAACACGGAGCTAAGAGCTGGCAACTGTGCCAGGAACAGAAGTGGCACCACTATCGAGCTTGGGATCCATGCCGGGATCAGACTGTCTTAGTGACATTTCTCTTTGCTATTCCTCTGCAGTAATGGAAAATAGTATATTGAAAAAGTGAACCTTCAGCAATTCAGTCTCCAGGGAAGGGTATAGCTGCCATTATTTACAGAAAATGAAAAATCAAATAGTTAATGTTGTGAGGACAAAACTGCATGAACGGAGGACTGCTGAGCACCAATTATCTGTAAAGAACAGCGTGCATGAGAGATAACTGAAGCAGTTAAAATCATCAATATATTCGGATAAAAAGAAAAAATAGCTAATCATAATACAAGACATTCCTTGATGACCTTGAAATGATGGTTACTTTCTTAGGATTCTTGACACAAAGCCAAGCCCATGAAGGTCAGAGCTACAGACAAAGCATGGGAATAATTACAGGTTTGTAAAAGGCAATTTGCCTAGTGTCACCGTAGCTGTACGTGAGGATGTCCACCTGGCTTGCTGATATTTCTCTGAAATCAACAGCATACAAAAATAGTAGTTACTGGTGAAGAGATGACAGAAGAACAAACAGCAAAGAAATAAAGGCCAGCCGGTTTTGGAGACCTGTCCCAAACCTGCTGCCCTGTCCGTCATGAAGCCTGCCAAAACCTTTTAAGAGAAGCCAGCCACCAAGTGATCCAGGAGGCAAACATCCCTGCGAACATCTGAGAGGTCTGCAAAGGCAGCAAAGCAAACCCCCGAGCACTGACACGCCTGGTTACAAAGCAGCGTGAAAGCCGTGCACGGGTTGAGTGCCAGCAGTCCCCAAGCATCCTCCTCCTCCCACTGCGCGGGCGCAACCGCCCTCCCCAGTCACCTCTATTCACAAGTACGCAAGACACAGACAGAACCAGTGCCCCCGGGCTCCTGTGAGTCCGTACGCTTGCGTTACATCTCTATGGTCTCAGGTCCCTCTTCACAAGCTCCACATCCATAGGATACAGCAGAAGGACCTCTCCATGCTTGCCCACCACTTGCTCTGGGTGCTTTCCATGCAGCGCTGTCTGGAGCCATTTTCTAAACAGCTCCCTTTAATCCTCAGAACCCTCTTCTCTAAAAACAATGCTACAACAACTCGGGAAGTGAGTGCATCCAACATTGCTTACATAGGATATTTTTAGAAACAGGAATAAAGCAAATCTATTGAGTTCCAAATCTTCTGTTTTAAAGAAATGCATGTACAAATGGAAAAGGTCCCTGCAACTGCATCTATACAGCTGACTGCTCATGAGAGCTCTGTATGTTCCCACTATAGCCTACATAAATAGAAAGAAACATCCCTGGATAAACTTTGAGTTCAGGAACATTCTGCCTCCATCTTCCATTCTGCAGGATCAGAATGAGACACAAAGCTGCAGTAGTTCTAAAATCATACCCTAGAAAAATAAAAGGTTGTTTTCGAGAATTAACATGCACACAAAATCCCCTACGTACTCATGGGGCTTCCTCTAAACAACTAGAAAATAATATTGTTTCATAAATAAAAAGTGATTGAACCGAAGAAATACATGAATAAAAATGAAGCAGCTTCACAACGAAAACATGGGATAAACAAATCAAAGCAATCTGGAGGAATTTAAACTTTGAGTCACTTTTTGTTGGTGTGAACCAGGGATGTTGTGTTGGTACAATCCCAAAGTGTTAGAGGTAAATGACTTCCAAAACTGCACAATCTCACCCTTCCCTTTCTCCTAGGTATCAGTATAAATATTGTGCAGTATTGTGCAGTATGACATAAACATAGGTTTTCTCACTCACACCTGAAGATCAAGAAAGAGGAAGGTTCCTGACCTTTATTCCCGCTATTTATCATTCCACATTCTAAAATCCCCTGGATGTCATTCCACCTGCTCTCCAAGACTCCTGTGGATTTCCATTTTCACACCACCAAAACATTTACGATTTTGGTAACAGTAATGCTAACTACAGAAAGTAATGTGCAACTGCAGACCGGTTTGGGGCAACTAGGGGAAGTGTGTCCCTTGCTCTCTTTTCAAGTACATTATGGTCTCTAGATACACCACCCCAGACTGCCTACACAACTCCTAGGTGTTGCAGTGGGCTATGAAAAGTACCTTTACTTGCACACTGTACTTCAGATCTTCAGCAGATACTCGTTACATGCATATCTCTAACATATTAGTTATGGGGTAATAGAAGTGTTAAGAATATAACAATAGGAATTAAAGCACTTGGATTTAGTTTACCAGGGCTTACTCCAGCTTCCCAGGAGGAGGAATGTTCTATATGCAGAACTAAAGCTTCACTTTAAAAATATGTGTTGAGCTTTAGGCACCAAACTGAGTATATGCTAGTGAGAAGGAAGTGGGGAGAAGAACCCTGAAAATGTACATTTCCACTAACTTGTTTCCAGTCTCCCAATTAACTGAGGTAACTAGTTAGCCTCAATAACAATCACCGCTCACTAGTTACTGGTGTTAGTTGGCAGCCTGAAGACAATTCAATGGAAATGACTAATGAAAAGTACCTGGTGAAAGGGCTGCCCACATACAGTAGGGATCTCAGGAGATGTGATCCTGAGCATAGGTGGCACTTGGACATATGAACCTGAAGAGTTCTCCTGAGGAATGAGTCCACAAAGGGCGTGTCAGCCTCTCTAACAGACGCATGAACAGTCCTTCTGACTCCCATTTGCTTACGGTATGGCCCAGTGACATTTCAGTAGAAAGACTCATTGATTTCAGGTGCCTTTGGAAGAAAGTCTTTGGGCTTTACAATGTTGGGTTCTTAGTAGTTTGAACTTAACCTGGCAGCAGGTATCTTTTGGTATTCATTTCAATCTAGAAATTTCAACGCTTCTTGTCTCTGAAATATTTCCATTGCATATACTGAGTTTCCTGAGCAATTGCTTACCATCAGCTGCTTCGTCTCCTCCAAAGTTCTGTCTGTAGAACAGCATTAACTCTATGTTGTAGCACTTATAGATGGTCACGAGCAAAATAAGCAGAAGAAGGATGGCTCCCAGTCCTCCAGCAAGCTCTATTTTGTAGATCAAATCTAAAATTAGCAAGGAAAGACAAAAAGGTTATGATCTTTCTGAGCTTTATTTGCTCTAATCCACTGTACAATTCCACATAAAATTGTGCAGCTTCCAATTACAACCACTGTAACATTAAGGATGCCTGATTTGTTTTGGTGCATTACCTAATACTTTACCCATTTACTCCATCTACTGCCCATCTGAAATCACCATCCAGAATGCATTTGAGGCTATAATCATAATTCTCCTACAAGGGAATTAAGTAGTGATGTTACACAGAGGATTAATCAACTTTTAATGAGCTTGTGGAGTTTGAAACTTCTGTATGGTCAGAGTGCATCAGCTGTATGCAGCATGTGAGATTAGATATTCCAGACATATTGTACCTCACTGGGGAGGTTCTAGTCCCCCCAAATAATTAAACTTTGGGTTTATATTTATGAAGCCAGTGGATGACCTGATATGAGCTGCCAAACCAGAACTTCAGCTGAATCACTGGAGAATGAATTGAGCATCCAGAATGCCCAAGATAACAGGAGAAGCTGGGAACACACATCAGGCTGTTAAGAGCCACTTTGTGTGAGTTGTGACGGCTACTAACAGAGTGCTCACGTATTTGTTTAGTACACATTATACTTTAATAGGAACTAGAGCTAGTTAAAATTTCCTACTGGGATGCTTTTGCTAGGAAACATCACAAGCAGTCTGCCTCAAAGAACCTCACAAATCCATCCCAAGGCAATTATCCATCTTTTACAACTGGGGAAACAGAGGCATAGAAAAGTGAAGCAACATGGTCAAGGTCATTCAGTAGACCAGTGCCGAAACGGGGTAAAAAACCTTGAATACCTGTCCAGTGTTCTACCTGATGTAAGACACTAAGAGTGTTGCTCTTTAGCCTGCGATGTCCTCTGAACAAAATATTGCTCATAACCCCGCTTGGCATATTACTTAGCCATACAAGACAGAAGATGACAATTTGACAATAACTACCTCTAACAGCCTATATTTGTTTAGATAAGACGTCATGAAGATTGCTGCTGCTGTGATAAAGACAACGTGAACATGTAAAAACTGCAATACAGGCCAGACAAAGTTTTTGTGATCTTTATGCTTCTGAAACTTAGGTCAGAAGAAATTACTGCTATGTCATTTGTGTCATTTTCGAGATAAAAAGCAAATTGGTTGTGTATCTTCTGGGGTTATTCTTGCCTTGCCATGCCTTGTATTTCAATAATTAACATCAGATGTCAAGCTATTCCCAGTTTGCAGTATCTCTGATGTCTGTCTGGTAAGAAGCCATGGACTAATAGATGGAAAAAGTCTATTATAATAGCTATTTAATCTCTCTGAGAGCACAGGGAATGCTTGGACTTTCATTACACTGCATGATAGGGTTAGCATGTGTTCTGGGGATAAAGCTGGTCAAACGGAGAACAGAGTTGGTTAAAACCTCTTTTCACGGAAAAAACTATTTTTGTTGTTGTACTGAATCTTTTTTGCTAGGAACGTGAGATGATGGCAAAGCTGCTGCCCACAAGGGAGCACAGACTTGTGTCCACTTGCTAGGGGAATGGCAGAGTATCGAGCAAAACCACAAAAATCCAGCCCAAAAGGCAGAATTGATCTGCTTTTGCACATCCTGTGTTTGTCCTACTGCCCCATAAACTCTCCTAGAGACCGGATATAATGAGGCAGAACGCCAAGGCTTTTGTGCTCCTTATTTTCGTTCCAAGCTGGAGGCAATGGGAGAAAACTTCAGAATGTTCAGTTTTCTTGCCTGCTCCAGCTCTTAGGCATTAATCAGAGGCAGAGACTTACTCCTCAAGTGGTCCTCCCTGAGGTCAATAGGGAAGGCAGCACACCCCGCGTTACGAAAGGAGTTGAATCTGGGCTTTGTGCTGTAATACTGACTGAAAAATCAGTAAGTAGTAATATTCTGATAGTTTCTAATGTAAAATAATGTAGAAGGACTTATCCACAATGTATCACAGCGAATTACGATCTTTAAAATACCAAAAGTCTCATAAATACCAAATAAATGAGAGACAAATGTATTTTAGAAGGTTCCTCATAATTTAGTACTGTATCAGTATTAAAAAAATCCTCAAGATTAGTTTCCTGCATGTCTTGAATAAAGGCAGCCTTCCTGAAATAAATGGTGAGCAAACATCCTTCTAATATTTACTTTGATCTAAATTCTCTGCTTCTTCCAGCTAAAAGCATGGCTTGATTTTATTCCACAGTTCCTGACAAGTTATTCATGTTCCAGGACAGTTATATTATAGAATATGGAGACTTCAATCACTAAAATACTGGACTGCTTTCAAATTCATTTGAAGTGAATGCTGAACTATTTCCACAACTAAGGGACAAGTGGGTGCATATTATGCTTCCATGTAATTTAAGCACCAAACATGTGAGGACAGCATGGAGAAAAAAATAGAAGAGCAAACCCAGGATTGCCCGGAACGTATTTTTGAACTACTTGAAGGCAAATAACAATGTGGTCTTGAATTAAGTCAGTAAAGAAGAATGTGATAGCAGACAGTGGTATTCAAGTCTCAGAAGCACGGCTCATTCTGTCTTTGTATTGGTAGCTTTGGGTGTTTGAAATGGGATTTGGTTCTTCTTCAATCAAAAAAAAAAAAAAAATTAAAAAAAGTCCTAAATGATGATGCATGCTCTGGGGCTATCAGTGCTGCGGTGCTGTACAGACCGCACTCCAAACTCCAAACGTGTTTGTGAGGACCGTACCACTAATACAGCAAAAGACTTCAACATATTTTACCTCAAATATTTGAACAGTTCCTTTTTCTTCCTTAAAGCAAAGCATGTGCTTAACTACCTGATGTCAAAACAAGAACTAACTCAAGAAATCCAAGCTGTAACTTGGATTTGGGGTTTATTCCTGGTTTTTTATCCAAGCCTTCCTAGTTTCTCAGGACCCATGACTACACCTGACATGCTGCAACCCCACCTTTGAACCGAGGGCAGACATAATCTACAGCACTGGGACAGCTGGGAGACAAAAGGGAGCGACCAGCACCTCTTGCCGAACAGGGATAAGGCAGCCCTGAGCAGGTCAGACTTTGGAGCGAGGAGCATTTCTCTGGCTGAGAGTCTGTGCGTCCTCTTTGCCTTCCCCAAGTGCCTCAGCATCTGGAAAGCCGCGGCACATTGCGGCAGGAACCCACGATCCTTTCTTTGACACGCACAGAGGGTGCTGCTCAGCAGCTTTCTACCAGTCCTGCCCTTAATCTTGTCACAGGTCAGTAAATACCGTAGTATTTCCTGGCTCATAAATACTCCACAGCCAAATCCAAGCTGGAGAAAGCTAGGATAAGAAAGAAGTAATGATACCAAGTTGCAGAGAGGAGAAGTTTGGTCAAGTATTTGTAAGAACTTAATAAATAAGAAACAGGACAATGGGACAGCCAGTCGAAGGACACAGTGAAAATACTGTGGTTATTTTAAATGACACTTTAATAGCTTGAAAATCAACTACTGAGGATGCCTGAGGGGAATATAAGCTTTCTACAGCCACAGTGCGGAGAGAAATTAAATAGTAGCTGGGAAGTGATCCTTTCCACCTCAAATTCCTTATTCAGCAGTGCTTCTTCCATAATTTCAGCAGACCTCTGAAATGTCTGCATTCTCTTGTTATAAATAAACCTAGCTTGTTATTCTAATATATGCAACACAGCTGAACATTTAACAGTGTCAACATAGATAAACTTACTATCAGCTGTATATTTATGAGGTTCAGTGGATGGAAAGGTAGAATGCTTTTTTCACTAAAGAGGCTAATCCTTCATCATGATGACCAGACTCCTTAATTAAAGTTGGGACATCCTGTCAGTTTAGATGTTGAATATACATCTGTGTGTGTTCCACACCAACAACTGCAGGCTGTTGTTTCTCAGAGGGGTTTGCACCTTCTGTACTCTGCTTTATCACTTAGTGTAAAACATAACCTATGTTATGCCCTTCTTTCTGGAAGGACATAAAACTCTCACATATAGAGGAAACTGTAAGTAGGAGTTGATTAAAATGATTTTGACAGGACTGCCTACTGTACTTTCAGACATAGAACCTGGAGGGGTCACATGAAAGAATAGTAAAAAAAGGGGATGTTGACCCAAAAGCTTCCTCTCCCTAGCAGCCCCTTTTTTGTCCCAATAGCACCCTTCCCTCACCTTTCATTTATTGTAGCCATGAAACACAGCTCCTATCATCCAGCGTGTCTTCAGGTGAGCCGATGACTGTGTATTTTTTCCAGAACTGCAGTGCCCCATCTACAGAAGTCTTGGCTGCTCTCCCTGGTTTTCCACCTGGCTCTTATTTGTCCCACGGTTATGTCTACCCTAGACTCAGACGTCAATCTGCAGCACACTCCGGTACTAACAGTATATTCAAACCTTATTCAAACCTTCTCCAAATGGTGACACTTTTGTGGGATTTTACTGCAGCTGCTATGATGGAGGGCACTGGCTTTTTCAACTGACACTAATACTGCAATCCACAACCTGCTGAGAAGCACGTCCTTGGCCTTAGTACTCTGAAAGCACAGGAGGGACGGGAACTGCACTTGCAGATGTACCTCTTGAAAACTCTTCTTCTTCTCCTGTTTTGGTAAATTAATTTACAGACAAGAATAACGGCAGAGACCTGGACTATATACTAACTCTTCAGTCAATCTCCTGTACTGATGGCTCCGTGGTATCACATCTTTATCCTGAGTGTGTAACCTTCCTTTGCTTTCCCAACAGTTAGTTTTTGTACTCCCTAATACACAGTGTCTTAGAGAGATCACCATCAAATTTAAATGTCACCCTACTTACGAATAGGAAAGGTGACTGAACAAGCAACATTAGAACATAATGAGATGCTGTTACACTCCTTGTGACAAAGACTTCTACCAACAGCAGAGCATAGGAGCACCTTTCAGTTTGGAACATTCAATCCCAAATGGTTTCCTTTCTGCTACAGATAACTTGTCAGCAGTGGTATCCCCAATTCCAGGTACAGCACCAAGCAAAGCAACCATGATGGGGTAATTCTCTGTTGCTTTGTAGCTCCCACTGCAGTTAGAAATCAAAGTGCAAGGTAACTCTTTAAAGCTTTAAATTTAAACAACAAAGCCAGGAAGTGGAGAAATACGAGAACATCTGACCTCACTGCTGAGGTTTCTGTTCTAAGAAATGCACATTTTAATTCCATCACGCAATTACCTCTGGTCTAGTCAGTCAACTCTGGGTCGAATTCAAAGGTTGTTTAGACCAAAATACTTCTACTGATCCTGCTGGGGCTTTATGGGTGACTGTACCCCAGGTGAGTGCATCACTGCAAGGCTGATTCACTAGAGACTAAAGAACAATTCATGAAATTTTTTCACAAATGGTAAACCGAAGCCCTAACACAAACACACTTCAGCTCCAAGCAGGCACACAGGAGTCCAGCCTGGCACAGAGGTCAGCAGGACCTTTGCTACTGGCTGACCTGCTGCTGCTGAGGCAAGCGAGAGTACAGGTAATTAAGTAAAGAGAACTACCTTTCTTGCGCAGAAGAACGCTGGCATGTTTCCGTCCGTTTCTGTTTTCCACATGACATGTATAGTTAGCCAGGTCTGCCTCCTCTACAGCATCAAAGATCAATGTCAATTCAACTTCTTTTTCTCCCAGATGTTCTCTGAGGAGTCTGAAAGGAAGGACACAGTCTTTGCTTAACTGAACTAATACGGGTGATAGATTCTGAAGAGAACCACAAGATACACAGTGTTCCTGGCCTCCTTCCTCCTGGAGGGGGACTTAGGAGGAGACTCGCGTAGCCTGGAAGAGACTTCACAGAGGCTTCTCCCGTGATAACCAAAGGCTTTTTTCTCCTGCCATGCCTGTAGCGAGGAGCCGAACCAAGTGCAGGAAGAGTCGCTACGAGCGCAACGGTTGCATGTGGCTTGTTTACCTCAGTTCCACCAGCACTAAATGCTAAAAATAATGTTTCTGTTAAAAGAAGCAATAAATCCCCACTTTCCAGAGAAGTAAAAAGGCACTACTAAGCCATCACCGAGCATGTTACAAGGCAATATTTGAAAGGCTGGGTGTTGTGAGACATTTTAAAGCAGTCTGAAATTCAACGGAGGGAGCTGTGCTACTCATTGGAATGTTCCTCTATTTTGGGGGGCTAGATCCTGACTTTAAATGGAACCGGTGTCAAGAGATCTCTGCTCCTTTGAGAGGACAGAGGAGACGTGCAAAATCCCCACAAAGGAATAGACAATTCTAGCAGACTTTCAGGTCAGGGTACAGGCTTTTCATGTCATTGCCCTAATGTGAACATTGGAAAGAATGCAAAGTAAATGCAAGTGTGTTCTGATGCTGACATCAAGTCTAAAAATACAATGCCCTATTCTCTCAAAAGGCTTCTTAGCAGTTGCTGAAGAAAATGTTACTAGTCTTTTGAACAAGGAAATGTAACGTCAAGTAAAATCTACCAGATTAATTTGATCCCGTTAGGGTACCGCTGCACGATGTGTAAGGGCGTAAACACACCCTGCGTGATGTCCTCACAGTCACCTCTGAACTCACCACTGCACACAGCGCGTCAGTGAGTCTTTTCTCTGAGAAGGTAGTGTATAGCACGAAGCGGTGAAGGTACAAATAAGATCTAAGTTCACCAAGAAGGAAGTACTTTCTCTGGAGACTGAAGGGAGGCAGTTGGGCAGAAAGCAATTAACCCGAGCACTGTTGGTGCTGGATGGGAACTGCTTCTGGAGAGCTTAACATTTTTCAATAACAACAACAAACCCCAAACGTCTCTATTATAAACTGAAGTTGGTTTGCGATTTCCAACGTGCACGCACTTTTTCTTATGTACATAAATTTATGGAACTCCAAATTTGCAATTAAATCAGGACTGAAGTATGAGGGCATTGCGCTAGACAATCAAACAAGCAAGCCTGACTGCTACAAACCACATATTTACATATAGCACATCGCCTTCAAAGGCTTGTGTGATGCGACAGAACTCACAAGATGTACCAGAGCATCCACAATGATTCAGCCGCTTCCACTATGGCTGTGTAAGTTGCAAAAAAGCAAGTGGAAAACCATTAGTTTAAGAACAGGCATGTGTGTTGCATATGGAAACTCGGATTGCATCTTTTTTGCAAATTCACTCTCATTTACTGCGTATTTTTGCTTTTTTTTTTTTTAATTCTGGCCCTGAGCCCAAGAGCTGAAAATAATGCAAGAAAGGTTGAATTTGCATCATTTCTGGCCAGAAAAGAAACATCCCACGAGAGTCTGATCTGCTTGCAGGCTCGAATCAGTCTAAATCATTGGGGGTCAGACAAATCAATTCTCATTTATCTATTCATATTCTATATGTATATACAGCGAAATATTTTAAACTGAGGAAAGTCTTTCTTCTCTGTTGCTAAATAACATGCTCTGCAATTTTTGGCCTACAAATCTTGCTGCAAGGAACAAATAAAATCAGAGAATAAAACCAAATAAAACAGAGAAGACACATGGGACACTAATCTGGAGCATTCTGTGAATATTCAGACTGTCTTGTGTTTACTACAATCAGCATATTTTACACAGAAAAAAATGTACACAGATCACAATGAAGATAAAATAAACTATTATTCCGAATCTATTTAAAATAAAATAATCGACCCTTAACCTAAATTTAAATAATACATGATCAGCTAAAAAGGAGCTTTCATAAAAAAGAACATGCATTTGGACTGAGGATTTTTTTCACTTATTTTCATGCTGATCTCAATCTTTAGGAAGAGAACTCTTTAAAATGGGATCTATCATGGAAACGCTGACAGACACTTAAACATTATGCTGGCAGCAAAGCGTAGAAAGCGTGGTGGTGTTAAACCTGTCATTACTGCCCTTTTTCTCCCTCTTTTAACCAGTACACTACAACTCCATTACCACAGAAGTACACCGTTGGTCACTACGTCTTTTTCAATGTGTGTGCAGCCTTCCATTGATTGCATTTTGAGGTTGGTTCAGAGAACATTGAGCACGGTGTTTTGGGGGAAGAAATGGAAACCAGTATCAAGAAGTAAGACCTTAAAGCTGCAACAGTATTAGCTGCATGACCAGAAGATGAAGCTCTGCCCCTCTCGGAGCTGGGGGAAACTTTGCCAGCAACACTGCCAACACACGCCAGCTTCCACGAGTTGAGAAAATAATGGCTCTTGTTTCTGGTCTGATGTACAAACTGTAAGAGTAACTACATCATTTAATGCATAGGTAAATCAATGGTGCTAGAGACCTCACAACAAACAGGACGGACAGAGGGAGAGAAGAGGTGGGTGAAGCAAAAAAATATCCAATCCTTTCCTTTTATTCAAGCTGAAGCATTTTATTTGATCTGAAACAATACATTTTGTCTACTGATTATTTTTAAGTTAAGAAAATATGATCTAAAACCAAGTGTTGTTTCAAAATACAAACGTTTTCTTTGAAAAATATTGCATGTTTCAAAGTGTTCAAATCTTTTGTCATATTTTTCCAATGCATTTATGCACTAAGTTGAATCTGAAGTTAAAATACTTTCCCTTTGAAACCACATTTTCCTAAAATGTTCAGGTTTTGTATGATCACAGATGTCAGGGCCATAAGAAAGCTTCAAGTGGGTCCCTTCGCAATACCAGGGCATTAAATCCAAATCTTTACTGACCTGCATGCGAATTGGGACTTCACGAAATGGAAACTTTTAGTCTATATAGTTGAGGATGTGGACTGTGAACAGGGATGCAAACTCTTTCTAGGCCTTAACAATAGTCTGTAGATGAAAGGACAGATGTGTGTGTACGTAAGTACCTCTCCAGAGAAAAGCAGTTCAACGAAGGACATGGCATAGCAATCTTCCCTCTCACTTTCCTGCACTCTGTTTCTCATTCTGTGCCCAGTAATTGTCTACTTGAATAGTACAAGCTTTTCAGGAGAGGGTTGTCGTCTCCACACTTCTCTGCAAAGTTCATCCAGCACATTAGCCAGGCAGTGACGGTAATTCTGCCTCTCTCCTGCCACATCCCCTCCTAACAGAATACACTCTCATCTTGTCTGAGCATTTTGTAGCCATTGGTTGACTTCTGTTGGTGAAAGGCAGAATTAATGCCTCTAGAATGAGTTAAAGCATTAAAAATGGAGAAGAGAGGAAAAGAAAAGGACAAGCATGCCCTACCAGCTGAGCATTGTGAGGCACCTGCAAGTTGTTTGGCAGTGCTGCCTGAAGAAGAAAAAGAAGCAACTCATAGATGGCTGAAAGATTTATGTCTGAAAATACTTCTTTGCCATAGAGCGAGACGGTGTTGAAATTTGCTGTGGGCTCCCTTGATAATTAGGTACAAGTGACAACTCTGCAGGCAGGCTTAAAGACTCTGATTCCTTCTTTAATAGCCCTGGTTCAATTTACATGACATTTTTATTGCTGCTGCGAAAAACCCACCTGGCAGGCAAAGTCTCTTTCTCCGTTTCCCTCTATGCATGCCTAACCTTCGGGGATCTTAATTCAAGGGGAGACAAGGAGGCGGGTTAGAGAGGGAGGTCAGGGAGGGGGTCATCGCCCCTGAGTCCTGCAATGCTGATTAGTTCCTTTTTATTATGCTCTGTAATAAGGTCTAATAAAAACTGAGAAACCCAGAGCTACACACATATTAGTCATGGTCAAGTTTGCTTACCAAAAACCATGGTTCCATGGCTCAAGTCACGTGCATCCTTATTCCAGTGCTTTCATAACAGCACACTAATTGACTGGTAACTGCATGCTAGAGGAGGCAAACTAGAGGTGGATGTTTTGTTCTCCCACACCGCGTTAATTTGCAAACATGAACGCTCATCATATACAGCAAATTCAGCGACAAAACGGATAGATACAGTCCAGGGTAAGGACAGCACCAGTGCTGCTAAATTTGGGAACTGATTTAAGACAGAGTTAAAATCGTAGATACTTGCCGAAGAACAAACCCACAGAGAGTCTTGGTCTGGCTGTAACAATACCTAATTACCTGTTTCTCAACATTCTCAGAAATGTGCTGGTAATACAATATAGAAGCAAACTGATGGGAAAAGCAGCTAACCAGCAAGTTCACCCTGTCTCATCACATTTGAAACATACGTGACATATTTTGAAATGCATCAATGAATAGGACTGGGTGGAAGATGTGGGCTGGCTCAGGACACCGACAGAACGGTGCTGCTCAGTTTTCCTGAAGCAGCATACCTGCAATGGGACACATGAACAAGAGCTGCTACTTGGAAAAATCATCTGCAAAAAGTTCCTACTGCAGTTGCCATAGCTACTTCTAAAGGAAAAAAAGGGAAGGACTGTGGCATTGCTAGTAATGATGCAGTAGGTTTTGGTAAATGCTGTTTTTAATGCTGGCTGTGATGCACGGGAGATTAGGTACGTGATAAGTAGCTTTGTTGAAGAGAAGATTCACTGAATTGTGACGGGTCTGTAAACTGAGTCAAAGCATTTTAACAGAGTAAGAGAAGGGAGTTGTCACAACATTAATTTGAAACATTAATGTGTAATGAGATGGCACAATGAAGGACAAATACAGCTTTTCCAAACTCAATTTCACTAACAAATGCACATTAAGGAAAAGTTCTGCACTGTGCTAATGTTGGAGAGCTCTTTAAATACAAACCTCAAATTGTCTTTCTGATGCAGAGAAAGAACACGACCAAAATCACTTTGTTCATACATATACACCAGAGAGGACACAATGTCGTTAAACGCCGATTACGGCAATGGCAGAATTTTCCAATACTGTATTTTGTGGTCAGAAGCCCAGAAGAGGATTGTGCACTTAGAGCCACTCCGGCAATATATGATGGATTCCATCTGTATGCAGTTAAGGTGCAACGTTAGGTCAGTTGTTTTAGTGTATCTTAATAACTAGTGGCTACATGGCTGAACTTCAAATTATTGATCAAGTAATAAAGCAATGGAATCCCTCTCTCTGCCAGCTCTCCAAAACCACTTTTATAAGAAAAAAACATCTCAGAAATGAGACCAAAAAAAGGTGCAACGGAAGGTGCAAAGACCTTGGCTTTCTTTATAATCTATATTCATCGTGCCTATAGGAGCTGGGACCACCTTGTCCATAGCATAACCACGGCTTAGTCTTTGCACAAAGAGCTGTTAATCAGGTAATTACTAAATAAGGAAGACAAGAAGATGCTTTTAGGTGCAAATTCTATGCAAGTTCAAGGGGATACAAGTATTTGTTTTCTTTTCAACAAATGATAACCAGCATCTGGAACAAGCCAAGAACAAGCTGGACATGGGACTCCCTCACAGAGTGACTTCCTTCTCTCCCTTAGGTGCTAAGCATGGAGGAACAAAGGCTGCTCTTTGAAAGCCCTGGTTAGGACATACTGAGAGCTGTATCACAGGCAGACAACCCATTCGGTAGAAGAAAAAAATTCTGGTGACTTTGACAGGAGACTATTCATCTTTAAGACTAATGCTGATGCTGAAATGAATGTCATCTTGCCAAGGACTGCCATGAGGGGCAGCTGCAGTGGTCAGACTCATTTCCACACAGGGCTAAAATCAACACCCAGAACACTCAAGAGACACTTCAGCTACCATCAGGGGAATCTGGTAACAGATTTTCAGGCACATACAGCTCCTATGTCTTTCGAGTTTATTCACTAGAAAGGAGAGGGAGCAATGCACACTGTCCCAGTTCCACGTCATTCATCGCTCTTTAGACAGAAAACTATTTCCACTTCCAATTAAAAACCTTTTTAAAAAAAAAACCAACAGGCTTTTGGGACATAAAATGTTTTTACCAGTAAATACTCCAAAAAGTACCTGACTTCGCCTTCTCTAATGTGACCTTCTAATTCTTCTATGAATTTTTCCCCTTTCATCCAGTAGATCATGGGGCCCGATTCTCCACTGAATCCAAAGAAAGCTTTGCAGGCCACAGTCAGCGGGTTTCCTGAGGACAAGAAGAAAAGAGAGGGTTAGACACTTCATCATGGCTACTAGGGAGAGAATGATTATGAGAAATCTCAACACCTCAGATGAAGCTCCCCATTAAAAATTAGAGGCAAAAAAAGAAGAAGGAATGACTATAAACCATTGGAAAACCATAGGGAGATGTTGACTTGCATCTACAGGAAAGAGCTGTGAAATAAAACTCTGAGGTTATTTAACAATTCATTTTTCCCAGAAAGATACTACATGAACAAGGAGAAGGTATGGAACTGGTGGCAACATAAGGTGATGTCAGATCGATTGTTAAAAAGAAAGAGATGACTTCTTTGTTAGACACCCAGGATCTCTACCAGGACTGGGGAGTGTGCCCTAAGGGGCAGGTAAATCACCAAACTTGCTTACTGCTGCTATCCACCTGTAAAAAAGACACAGTAATAATTTCTTCCTCACTTAGATAGAAATCAAATGTTCATGAAGTCTTGGTAAGCTGTTCAGAGAGCTTTTAAAGATCCCCAAGTAATACATGATGCCAGCGAGCACCAACACCACTCATGTTACTGTCAGTAGGCTTTTGGCAAAAGACCAAACTTCAAAGCATTATTCAAGCCATACAGTAAAGAACTCTCCCTTTCAGCTCTGCAAAAATACGTCCAAAAGAAAGAAAATAAAACTTGGAAACTAATCAGATTTCTTTTCACTCCAAGAATTCAGCATTTAGATGGGTTTTCGTTTGGCTCCAGCTTTAGCTGTACTAGCTAGTCCAGGACTGTGCTTACACTGCCAGGACAGATGGTCATCTGCCTGCAGAAGACAAAAAAATACCCTCAAACCCCAAACAAGTCAGGAAATTGATAAGAACCATGCCCATTCCCTTAGTATGCAAAGACGGCTGCTGCACCCACTTCTCTTTGCCTGTTTTACCCAGCATAGGTGGTCCAGCTTACAGAGCTGGAGAGACACCAACTTATATGGGAGCACAAACCTCATTTAATGGCAGTGGTGACTCCTGCTGAACCTTCCAGGACTTGGATCAAGCCTGGAAAGACCAAATACTGAATTTTGCTGTATTTGGAAGAAATGTTTTATCATGCCAGCCATTCTCAGTGCCAGCAGGACTCTCCTGATGCTGAAATACAACAGGCCTACCCTTTTCAAAACGGACTAGTCATTTGGAGGACGTCACTCGGCTGAGCCTGGGCTAATGGTTTCACGTGATTTGACTTGCTGTGCCTTAATCAGTTACCTCTTGTCTGCTCAGCAGTGATAACTCGCTGTGTGCATACTCAGAGCATTTCAGAGCTGTGTGTTAAAGCATCCTTGTCTAACCCCCCACCCCTGCCCCGAGCTGTCCTAAGTCAACTACTTGCACTTGTCTATCCATTATTTCAGTGCCCAATTTAAGACATGTCAAAAGAGTCTGATTAGTCAGGAAGTGCAGCACTCCCAGGCGCTAAACATCAGCCGCCTTTAAATTGTTTCCAAAATTACAACATTAGGATACAGCAAGAAAAGGTTTAAAGACTGCACTTTGGCCTCTGTTTCTCAAATAGGAAAAGACAAAAATGGAAGATGTTTATCCTGAAAATGTTTTACGAGATCTTTCATTACCTCCATACTCTGAGCTCTGGTACCACAGCTGGCCACTGAACACACAGTCACAGAATCATCTGGTTGGAAGAGACCTTTAAGATCGAGTCCAACCATCCACCCTGCACTGCCAGGGTCCCTAAACCACGTCCCTCAGTGCCACATCTACACGGCTTTTAAACACCTCCAGGGGTGGGGACTCCACCACTGCCCTGGGCAGCCTGTGCTGACAGATTACACACGGCCAGCTCAAATGTCCAAAATACACGGGGTGGACACTCACAGTTACCTGTACATCCCACAACACCAACCACCAGTGTAAGAAAGTCCCAAACTTCATTAACTAATGAAGAGTCAGAAACACGTCTAGGCAGACTTTTAATTCCACTACAAAACCAGAGCAGTCTGCCTCCTTCTGCTTCCAGCCTGTTCACCCAGCTCTGCAAGGTGCCGCGTGCCCTCGGCGGGTGAAGAGGAGCCGCTGGCTATATCCACCTCACATCTTCCTAACATGCTGAATGCCTGTGTGGTGTGAGGTCTTTCGTGCCGCTTGCCTCAGAGTCATCATATGTGTCTATTTAAATACCACTTAGTGATTCCCAGCATGTGGCTGCTCAGTCCCTGTTTGACTCTAATGGAGAAGGACAATTGTAGCAATGTGAAGGGAAAAGGGCCAGACGTGGCCGATCAGCGCTGACAGTATATGCCCTTTTCCTGGCACACCATGCTGGGCATTAAGTGTTACAGGCAAAAGATTTTACAGGGTGTGCTTTGCCTCCAACCAGCAGATTTTTACTTAAAAAAACCAAACCCTGAAGGAATTAAAATATTCCAAGGTGAGTCTAAGTTTTCTATACATGCAGAGTAAATATCTTGAGGTAATACGTCTGGTCTGAAGAAATAACAAGTTTTCTATACAAATAGGAAAACCTAAAAAAAAAAGAAAAATAGCTGTTGGTACACAGCTTCTGTATAAACAAACTCAGTATAAAGCATCCGTAGCCCCTACTGTGACAGCCTGCACGCTCTGAACATGCCCGGGCAGATCTACTGCCCAGCTTTGCCACCAGGGAAAACCAGCAGAATAAACTAATGCTGTCAACAGCAAACTTCAGAGCGAATTAGTGTTTTCAGCTCAAAGCCTGGGACTGGCTGCCCCTGAAAAAACCCGTAGTCCAGCTCATCTGCCAACCCATCACTGATCAGAGGGAGGTGTAAGTAACTGCTTCTCATGGAACAACTGATTTTTATCTCAACAGCAGACTGATGTGTGTCTGGGTCGAGCTGATCTGTCCTGGGGTGGAAAGAGCTTGGGGCTTGATGACACTTGGAGGTCCCATCCAAACCCAAACTCTCATACACAGTTCTACTCCTCAAGCTGGTAGGGTCACCTCGCTCTTCTGGAGCTCTCTGAAGCAGCTGCCGGTTTGTAACTCTCATCGCTCCTTTGTGACTCTGGAAGCAGGACGAGGTCAGAAAAGGTAACATTGGCTCTTCCTTGCAGAAACAATCTTCCTCCTCAAATAAGCCTCCATAAGGAAAGGGAGGTTTCCCCTCTCCTGCTACGTTAACACACAGCTGGCCACAGCAGCGACCTGGTACTACTGGTTTTCAGGGAACTCCAACCAAGTCCCATCCAGAACAGAACACAGCGTGTCTCACTGCAATTCCCCCCGAGTGCCGAGATCCTAAAACTGCAGCTGAATTCCCCAGCTCCTAAATGTACCCTTGAGAAACTGAGCATGGAAAGTGCCCTTCGCAGGTCCTGATTTTGCGGCTGGCTCTGAGCCAGGTGCTAGCACACTGAGTCAGATCCGGGCGGAAGGAACTAACAGGCAGTTTGGAGCTCCAACAACTCATCTTGTGCAAGGCCCTACTTTTGCATATCATTACTGCTGTTCTGCGTGACATTAAGTAGTTCTGCTACTAACTGTTCTTATTAAGAAAAATCCCCCTTTGCATCATTTAATTAACAACTTCAAACTTCCCACATGGAATGGTATCCTCAAAGTTTTCCATTTATAAATGGTTTCTGTTTTAATCAGATAGACATTTTGGTTGCAATTTTAATTAACAAAATAATTTGCTGAGAAACAGAGAAAATGAGTAGTGAGATTTCTAATGAATCCACCCTTCAGAGTATGTTTTAAGGAACAAGGGAAGAAAGGAGAAGAGCTCGCTTGTAGCCATCCCTGAGCCTGCTGCTTTGCTGGGGTCACCTTGTTACAGTAAAGCCCTGGGTCCCAGCAGAAGTCTCTGCTTTAACTTGTTCCCCATCTCTGTCAATCAGACAAGCTCGTTGCCAACTCCCAGCTGATAAGACACAACCGCTGGCAATAGGAATGACTTTTTTTGCTGAATCTTACTGTACATTTTCCATCCGACTGTTTTCACAATAAATCTGCATGAACTCTACCACACTTTTAAGCATATTTCTTTTCTGAACACGAGAATTCCACAGAAGTGCAATGATTCAAGGAAAATAGCTGCCTGGTAGTGGAGGGGGGACTGGCTAAGGATGAAAAAAGGGCCTGCAAAAGAATTTAGCCAGGCATGATTCTGAATGTGCCTACTGCGGGTCCAACATGCTTTGAAAGAGAATGACAAACCTGCAGCACCGTCTCTCTTGAATAAGGCATTCTCCAAGCTTCAAGTAAACGAAGCTTAAAACACCTAGAAGTTATTTAGTCTTTAAAAACCTTAAATGCCAAGGCTAGATGACTGACCAGCACAGAAGACAAATTTCGGATTGATCACTTGCTCTTTTTCACCCGTTTTGCACAAGCAGGTGTATTTTGTGGCTTATTTGCGAGCTTCCATTCAAGAGTGCAACACAGAGTCCGTATTCTCTGATGTCCACGCTCTGATGGTGCTCTGCTCTTCCAGCAACCCTATCAAACAGCCAAAGTCATCTGTGAATCCTTGGGTGCTTTTTTTTTTCCCCTATGGCTCGAAACATTAGTGGTTTATCCAATTCTTTCACGGTTTTGTGCCAGATTCCACACCACTCTCAACAAGCCTGAACTGAAGCAGATGATCCTTCCAAGCTAGTGGCAGAACTGACTGGAAGTGCCAAAGGATGACCTTCTTTTGTGTCAAACAACATCAAAAGTCCACCCTGCACACGTTGCTAGCTGGATTTCCATCTTCAGCTCCACCTGGCTGTTAATACCATTGACTGTGGTATCATTGCTTTTATCTATTTCAGGGCTGGATGCTGTACACACACAGAAGGGAAAACAAGCGCACTGCTGCCACAAAAAAATCATTCCATCACTCCAAGTCTCTCTTATCGATACATATGCATCATGTAGGTCCTCTCTGATAACAGTGCTTGTGTCTCTTACCCTGTAAGACTGACAGAAGTGTTTGCAAAGGAGCAGCTTCCCACGCTTGACACGTGCAGATGTTATGCAGGCGCTCTGCGGGCTTTGTTTCAGTTTGCTCAGACAGAGGACACAAAGGCAGGTTGCTTATCACATCTCAGTAAGTGTATTCTACCAGCTGTCTGCAGAATCGAATCTGACGTTCCAGGCTGTGAGGTTTGCAATGCAAATCACCATGTCACTGACAAGAACATTATTGTTCTAATGTGCTTTACAAGTGCTAGAAACTGGCCAAAGAGCAGCAAGGTGATTTAAATTCCCCTGGCAAGGCAGGCTGGATTGTATACGACCGTGAAGTAAAGAGCACATTTCCTTTTCCTTCAGAAGGACATCCTGGATCAGAAGATACGGGAGACAGAGCTTATGCCTGCAGTTTATCCACAGAACAAAACACGAAAACCAATCTGTGTGTGTGGTAGTTTCTATCTAGTTTGCAGAGAATGACAGTTTTCGCTAAGTCCCTTGCAAGGACATCCTCTTAGCTGTTTTATGCTCAGCAACAACAGGCAGAACCCAGAAGCACACTGAGGTGGTGCAGCCCAAGCCAAGCCATGGCTTTGGCTCAGCTGGCTGATGCTGAACCGGCTGAGCTGCTGCCAGGGAAGCGAGGATGGCAACGGTAGCAAATGGTGCCCACTTGAGGCCACTCCTGCAATCTGAGAGCCAAACCCTGCGGCTGAGCTGCTGAGCCCCAGACCTCTGTCTAGGGCTCATCCGCAATGGGGTGACCTCCTGAAGAATCAGGAGGCATTTGGCAGAGGCAGCTGCTTAGGTTTTACACGTCACCCAGCACAGCTGATCACTCGTGTTTCCCAGTCCCCTCAGCACAGATCAAGGGACCGCAGCACCACTTCACATCAGAGTCTTCAGCATCTGTTCCTATAATCTGCTAAGGCAGCACTGCAGTTCTTCACTGATTTATCCACCACTGAATTTAGACAAAGCCACAAAACCCCACAAAAACCTCAGGTACATTATCACCTCCCTCCTTTATTTTTCCCTGGCCATTTCCCGTCGTTATTTCGTTCCGTGTTTTGTTTAGTACAACATAAAGTCAGTGCTAATTATTCTACCTGGGCTTCTTTTCCTCTTTTTTTACTTTGTTGTTCCACAGAATTCAAGCCTAGCTGTGTGCTAAACCATGTTACCCCTGTTTAGGTAAAGGTCTTATGGAGTTCAGTGGAAACAAAACATACTTGAAACAAATTATTTTCTCTGACAAAAAAGAAAAAAAAAATTATGGAAAATCCTACAATGTTTCAAAACTCTATTTCAGTAGATTCCTGACTGGAATCTTCCAAATATTTGCATAATTAAAGATCAGCCACGAATTAACAAACTGAAAGCATTTTAAATAAAATTAAGAAACCTGCTTTGGGGAGTGATAATAATTGCTTTAATAAGAAAAATTAATAGTGAAATTAAACCTAACTAGCCTCCAGATGTTTCAAATCAGTTTAAGAGCATATATGTATGTGTGTGTATATATATCCAGACTGTTCTATTCTCCAAGTTTCTACAAAGAAACAGACTAAAGGAGGTGCTCTTCCCCTAAGTAAGGCCCTGTGTTATGAACAGCATATGCAGCCACTAAAATAATTTTCCGGTAGCTGTAGTGATATGTAGGAAAAATAAATGGTGGTGGTACATGACATACATTAAGTTGGCTCCTCACTCATGTAAGAACTTTTTGACCAAGGCAACTCTTTGGCTATAAGAAAGAGCCCAGTAAGCTCTTTGACAAGAAAAAGGCAAAAGATCTTGAGGTCTTAATTTGTCCTCTGTAGTTTATGATCTTAATTCGAACTTTCTTGCTCTGCTCTTGTTTCTTAGGCCCTGAGACATCACAAAACACATGGCCATGAGATATTTGTGCTGTTCTTTCTCACTCAAGTGAGCAAATGCCATATATAAAAAGTAGCATAAAAATAACACTGACAGCAAAAGCAGCAAAATCCGAAACCCGAAACAAAACAACTAAGGCTCTAGACAGTTTCTTGCCAAGAACACAAGTCAGTGCCTTTACTGACACTCCATACAGCCCCCACCATTTCCAATTTAAACAATGCAATCACGACCCACTGCAAGTCTGCTTGTAGGCTTGGCTATTGACTGTAGCTCTCACAAAAAGAGAAAAACAAAACTAAAATACACACGAACCTGAAATCTTGCTGATAACAATTTCTCAGATGAATCAATCAAGGCAAAAATCTCCTAGAGCAACTTTCTTCCAAAAACACCCCCAGCAAAACATCCCCTCCTGCCCCCCCGGTCAAAGTAAAGCTCACCCAAATCCCATAAAATCCTTTCTCTCAGTTTCAGAACTGCCTTGGGGTCAGAATTTGACGTGTTAGTCATTGAGAACTCAGGTGCAACTGAAAGTCAAGGATTTTAGCTTGTCAGTTATTCACCGACAATGAAGATAGATGCTTAGTGGGACTTCCAGAAGCAGCTTGACAGCTGCCTTGTGCTAACTTTAACTTGTGCTCAGTGCTGAGGACCTTCTGAAAACCTCATTTCTGTGCATTTTGAGGTCCAGAAATATTATTTAAGAGAATTGCCTCATAGGTACGTAAGAAACGTCCCCTTGGTGGTAGGGTTCCAAAGGCTGGGGCAGCCCAATGGCAAGAGAGCAGTGACATCCAGACAGAGGTGAACTAAGCAGGGAGCGAGAAGGACCAAATCATCTCACTATGGGCAGGAAATGAGAACAGCCCTGTGCTGTCACAGCAATCATTCCTCACTATTCTGATATCACTTTTTAGCATGGTCAAAATAGGTGGCAACACACAGGTGTGCTGATTCAAGAGAAGAGCAGGAAGGGAAAAATTATTCAGAGGGACACTTGCTTCCTTAGAGCACTGTCCCACGGTGAAAAGGGGAAACAGCCAACTGTTTGTTTGAGCTACAAAGAGATAGACCACAAAGAGCTGCTCCTGTCTCATTCCAGCAATCTGCTGGCTCAAGGGGAAGGTAGGGTCCTTCTTGCCAGCTTCAGGACTTTCCAACTCTTCAACTTGCCCCTGCATAAAATTTTCTATGGACATTCATGTCTTAACGTTTCAGTTTCCTAGGCAAGTACGTCTCGATCTTTTCGCAGAGGGGAGAAAGGATGAAATCCAGCACCTTTCTAGAGAGCAATCTGACTTCATGTGAAGAAAGTGCACGGAGGGATCAACCTAACAAGCTCTGCTACCATCGATGTAGCCAAATTCGGAACCTTAGTCACATGAGTATGTAAGGGGTGTCCAGCTGCACATCTTAACGAGTTCCCATTTAGTACACAGAGGGTACATCCAAGATTGCTCAGGAAACGAGCTGTGGGCTGCATCAGACTGAAGAAATTACACTAAACCTCTTCCAACTTCTCTGTCGATTTTTAAACTAATGATAGAACTTCTTAAGACAATGACTATAGACCTCATAATTCTTCTTTGCTTAGAAAGGACACAGCAAATGTGAACTTGGGCTTCACGGTATGGATGTCCTGCCCTACAGACAAGGTGGGACTCTTTGAAATAAATGGAATCAACTGGGGTGTTTTTATACTCAGTTTGTGACTGTTTACTCAACTCTTGCTTAGATTTTGGCTAACCCAGCTCACGCTAAAGCCTGATGCATGCTGGGAGCAATGCCATTAGGTCAAAGCACAAGCACCATTTAAGCAGGACAGGTGGCCAGACTGAGCTAAAGGGCCATTATGCACCTTTATCACCTGCAAATTGCTGTCTCCAGCAGCCAGTATCTTTTGCGTGGTCGTTTTCTCAAAATCCACTAACTCAGGGAAATGGTATAGACCAAACCTCCAAGCTGGAAGGTATAAAACTTCAGTTTACCCAAGCAGCTTTTGAAGCAGATCCAAAAGCAGATGGACTGCTGAGGCTTTCGTGCTTCCCAGTGTGATACAGGGGACACCTGCAGCTCGATGGAGGAGGAAGGATGAGCACTCTTACCATCAGCGAGGTAATTAATCCTTTTCTCTAGCTCATAGGTGCACAATATTGAGAGTTCGGGGTTATAAGTTCTGAAACTTTATAAATTGAATGGTGAATAAGTGAATTTACATGATAGACTAGTCTGGACAAAAGGGGATTGAGCTCCTGCTTGTCATGTTTATTTCTTAATTAGCTCATGAAATAAAGTTTAAGTCACAGAGTACATTGTCCTGTAAATTGGAAAGATCCGAACAGACCATGACATCAGTTCTGTACAAAGATGTTAATGAAAAACCTAATTCTCCCTGAATAGCTTGCTAATATCTCCATAGTGCCCTGCGGCAGGCAAGAAGGGCCAGAAATGTTAGTGCATTTAACAGTGTCTAGAATATCACCTTGATGTATGTATTTTGATGTTAGCCAAGTCCTTTCCTCCATCTGCTGCCAAGCTCCTGACACAGTGCAGGGGAGGGCTAAGAAAATGGGCCAGACACAAGAAGCAGTAACTGCAGCAACTTTCTTATTTCTCCAGCTTTCCTTGCCTCCCTAAAATAATCGAAATGCAGTGCTGGGTCCTGGTCGGGGGGATGAAGATGTCAATCACCTCTCATAAAGAATGTAACCATAACTGTCACCTCACTTGGCCTCAGTCATGCAGGTGGCCTCTCATCCACAGGGGACAGGACTTGCCATGGCTCGTGATAAGATGACGCAAGTTCCCATTTCCCCTGCACAAAGAGACCAACGGGGACACAGCTACCAAGATCAGCTTGTACTCACATGAGGATCTACAACTGACTGATGTGCTCAGAACATGCTCAAAACATTTTGCTGAATAGGGAGAGGGTTGATTAAATTATTGATTAAATTTAAGCTTGTATTCAAGTGCTATGCTGAGTAAGGGCAACACTGAGTTTTAAATAAAGACTGTATCTACGAAAAAGATTCAAAAGGAAAAACAACAGCCACAGAGCAAACAGGTTGTACTGTAACAGGAAAGTGGGCTCCGAGCAACAGACATCCAGTGCGGTATGGAAAGCAAATGCAAGGATAAGAAACCAGATCTTCCACCTTAAAAGGAAAGGCAAGTATGAATATTTCTGCCAGGTTACTAATCAGTCAGCCGCATCCTTGGCAAGGAACTGAGCCTTGAAGTTCATGTGCGGGTTAAAACATTGTGCCCCCAAAATCTGGGCACAGACTCCATATAGCTAGAGAGGAACATTTTTGAAAGAATAACCCCCCAAAACTTCAATAATAGAGAATTAAAAACTCTTCATCGCCCCCCACCCCCCTCAGGAGAGGGATTCAGGTCTTCTCAAGACTCACAAGATGTTATGCATTTGAATCTGAAGCATATTGAAAGAGGGAAGCTATATTGCCCTGCTGGGGAGCACTCGGTGTGAACTCCTTCATCTGGGAGAGCCATGCTATGAGTTAATTCAGAGCAACGTCCCGAGAATTCAGTGGGAATCTACATGATTCATCTTTAAAAAAGTAATTTGCTATTCTAAAATAAAGAGCAATCAGGAAACAGGAGCCCTTCCTCTACCACGTGGGCAGGGCTGTCAGTCCTGTTACGCACAGCGAGCAAAGCGTGAGCGAGCTATGGTCTGGCCCAGAGAAGAGCTCAAGCCTGCCCTTTACTCCAGCCTGCTGTGAGCAGCCCTGCAAGAGCACTTGGGGAGGGGAACACAAAGCTGGCTCCCACAGAGAGCAACTTTGATTTCATACCGTCCTGGAGCCTTGGAATACCCCCCTTGTGTTTTGCCCCCGGTGGCGTTTGGATATAAGGCAGGATCTTAGGAGCTCAGAGCAGCATCTTAACAAAACCCTCCTGAGAGAAAAGCTTTGCTCCTCTTTACTGCTGATCCCTTTTCGTAGCTGTGCTAGTGCTGAGAAGGAAATAAAGCTGCTCCCTGCAAGATGTAATGTGAAACCGTGGCCATTTCAGTGTCAACTTTGTTATCTGAGCTTTTTTCTAGTGCCAAAAAACCTTTTTGTGGGCTTCACCTCTGAGTTAACCAGAGAAGGTTACAGACTTGCTCTTCCCTCCCTCGGGAAAGCTCCTGCCACCATCCAAAAGGATGCAAGCACCCAGGTAATTGTGATCATCTGGAAGCGCGATGGTCTAGTGACACGCAGATGCGCAGGAGCGAGACCAAAGGACTGGCCTTCGGAGACGTGCATCTGCTACCTGGCAGAGCCCTGAGTACGGCCGTGCCTGCAGCTGAGGCAAACGCCTGCCCCCAAAGCCTTGTGGATGCTTCTTTTAAGGATATTTAAAGGAATGCTGTGTATGCTCTTGACAGGTCATACAAAACAGAGACAAATACAACCGAAAAAACCTGCTGTCGTCCAAAATGGATTTTCAAATTCAGGAAAGCCGCTGTTGCTCCGTGCACAGGGTGATGGGAACATGGCAGCACTTCGCTGTTATTTCCCACTCCAATACCCAGAGGAACACCAGCAGATGGTACCCAGCACTGGGTGATGCCTGTGAAGAGCTGTTAGCTGCCCTGAGGGGGCTGTTACACTTGAAGTCAGAGAGGTTTTTCTCTAGATCTTTTTCTGCTGAGTATTGGAGACAGAAAAGGCCAAGTAAAATTCTGCCTCTGTTTGGATCATTATCTTCTGCGCTACCTTGTTGAGTACCACTGTGCCTGAACTAATTCATAATACTTCTATGTCAAAAACATAATTATTTCCTTAACTGACACATTCTTCCTTGGGCTAGGGCTCAGAAAAAGACACTAACTCAGGACGGTTTGTCAAGGATGGTCTTGACTGAACTCTCCTCCCCTCAACCCTCAGCTCCAGAGTCAGCATTCCTAAAGCCTGAATCTCCACCGCTACATTTGTGCTGACTCTGTGATAGATGAAGTGTCTTTTCTTGGGTATGGTTTATGAACTCCGGGATTTCACTGGGGGCCTCTACTATTTTCCTCTAGCCTAGTATTTCTCAACACTTCCCTCTGCTGAGTTGGGCAGATAACGAGCAAGATGCACCTCTTAGTTGTGCCAGGTGGACTGTCTCCGGTGGAAAGCCTGCCTGGAGGGAGATGGGGCTGGATGGAGCATCTGCGAAATCCTTCCCGTGTTGCAAACCTCAAAACCTGTGGGCAGGGCTGCCCAAAGAGCGGGGGAGTTGGAGCAGTGAGGAAAGCTCACGGGTGAAGCTTCACAGGTAAAGGACGGGCGCTTTGGTTCTGGTCATGGGGGAGAGAGCCGACTCGAGGCTTGTTGAGGAGAGCTGGAAAACAGCACTGCCTTGGGAAACCTAGGACAGATTTGTGCTCCCTATACCTGTGTCATTTCTCATTTCCCACTAAGGATGAGCTCACAGCCCGGCTCAGAGAACGAGCACAGACCCCTGCGGAACATTGTACTTCGTGCCTCACAGCGTGCTGAAAACCAGGATCCCTTGGGTAGTTATCAGCCAAACAGACCAAATAATACTCGCTATTCCCAAATGCCAAACAAATCAGCTACACAGACACTCTCATCTCCCTTCAGTCCCCCTAATGAAACCCACTTTAAAAGTCAGCTCCACGCAAGAAACTACTTGCTGACAAGTTGGGTTTTTTTCTTTCTTTTCCAGTGAGTTGCTGAATGTTTCTCATTTCCCCAGCAGATAGAAAAGACATTACATGCTTCTGCACTGACTTCTGTAGCACCAGTTTTTCTGCCGTTTTAGATTTACTGACCACTACAAATTTTCTGTTGGCGCTGCCGACCTTCCCAGAGAGCCCTTGCCCCACCGACACAACGGCACAGCCCACCTCCCTGTCAGTGCCCCGAGGAGCAATCTGCCACACTCCAGTTACCAACCACCACCCCGCGGAGTTACCTGACAGCAGGACACACAGTGCTGGGCTCGCTGGGATTACAGAGCGTACGCAGCAGCTCACTGGGGAGAGCCGTGGAAGGCAAAGGGCAACCTCCCTTTCAGAAGACTTCAGAGAGACAGCTTCAAACGTGAGAGCAGTAAAAGGGTATTTCAGTGAAAGGAGAAATTAAACCTCAGCGCAGGCAAACGCTTCCCTTGGGTCTGGCACAGATGCGTGAGGGGGCAGGGAATGAACCTTTTGGGCAGGGAAAGAACCAGCTGGGAGCATACAAGTGACGGGTTGTGGCCTCCCTAGAGGTGCGACAGGAGGGCTCTTGGTGTGACCGTGCCGGCACTACGCCTGCCATGCCTGGACAGCAGCGGTGCCACTCCCAAGGTGCGGGGCTGCCACAGTGGAGGTCCTTGCCTGTGCTTCCCCAAAATAGCCTCGAGTTCAGTTTCAGCAGTGCAAGGGGTGGTATTAATGGAGGCCGGGGTTCTCCACAGAGGCTGGCAGAGGGTTTCTCTTCAGCTCCTGGAGAAAGGTGACAGCAAGGTGTAGTTTCACAGAAGAGAGAGAAGTAAAATCTGCCCCACTTGCCAATGGAAACGCAAACACACGCTGGCCACACGCCCGTTCCGTGCTGGGCCTGCAAGGGAAGACACAGCCGAGGAACCCTGCAGGACTGGCCGTGCAACGGCAGCAGCGTGCTTGTCCCCATGGGGCAGGCACCCTGGTCCCTGCTGCCCACAGGCTCGGAGCAGACTGGGCTGGTGGATGGTCCTCAGTCCAGCCACCATTTCCTGCCTCCCGTCTTCACAGCTAGCGCTGCCCAAGCCACGGACCCGGGGCCGCCCGTGCTGCCACCACGCTTGGCAGGCACTCGAGCTCCTGTGGCTTTTCTCAGGGCGTTAAAGAAACCTCAACCACTGCTGAAGCAGGCCTGCCCCACCGGGAGAAGGGGCCTGCAGGAGCCATGGGGTCCCAACCGGCCTCACTCCCTCACACCGCCTGGCCCCCTTTTCTCGTTGGCTTTAGATGTAAAAGAGAGAAAAATGTGACGAGCAGTTTGCGAGAGCTACTGATTGCTGGCTCTCTGCACTTTGCTTTTGTCGTGTCGAGTCATCTGCAAGCTGCTCGGAGCCTATGTGATGGTGCTTTTTGCTTGCTCAAGTGGAAACGAAATAAAAGCCAGGGTGACATACACTACTGTGCAGAAAAACAAATGCAGAGCCACAGAGTGGCACTTCCAGCTCATTTGAGGCCGTGAGCTTCACCAGTGCCTGCGAAAGTCTATTTCACAGAAAGGAATTTCGCTTTGCACTTAATGAAGACAAGGTTTATGTAACCTCAAACCCAAAACCGAAGGAGTGTGAATGGTCCTACAGAAGGTTGCTAGGCTGCTTTTGTTGCTGTTTTTCCTTCTTCAGTTCCTGGCCACCCTGAAGCACTTCAGGGGTGTTGTTCACTATGCAGAGTTCACCAACCCCAATGGTCACTTTTGTGGGAGCCAGCCCTGGTTCAGAGGCTGTGATCCTGTGCAGTAAAACCTGAGCACGTGGCAGGGTGTAAGCAGGGCGTATCTGCTGGCCTGACAGCTTTGCCCAAGGCTAGTGGGCTGGAAGGAAGCTGTACCCAGCTGCAGTGGGTACCGCAGATACCTGGTGGTGTGTGACCATCTGTACAGACATGCCCAGCCTCGTTCCCTCTGACTCTTTCTTCATCTGCCCCCAGGTAAAGGGAAAGGGACTTTCTGGACAGTTGTTCTAGTGTGTCCCTCAACCAAAACCCATTGTTTGCACTTTGAGACCACAACTGAACAGAAAGGAAGAGCAGCCTTATAAGGACAGTTGAAGCAACGAATTGTTTTGGTTGCAAACAGACTTTGAATAGCAGGATCTCAAAAGCATGATCACACTTTGAGTGGATTCGACTCCACATAATAACCTGAGTAGTACAACCTGCTGTGATCACAGGTAACAGATGGAACGGCTCAGAGTCATCACTTTCCACCTGCAGACACATAGATGCAGTCGGCAGTTGATATGGGGTCCTTCCCAAATGAAAATATGCTCAGATGTCTCCCATCTTGAAAAAGAGAATAATAATAGTCTTCCACACACTCTCATTTAAAACAGAAATGATTCCATTTTCTTTTGTTTTACACCAGATGTGCTCCAGACGTGCCGGCTTGGACTCTAAAGACTTCTCTCCCTGCTAGGTCTCCTCTTCTAACTACTCATCAAAACACACTGGGTAAAAATTTCCTTCCTCCACATCACTGGTCACTAACAACATTGTCATTTCCATTTGTCACACCTCTTCTTTCCCCCTACCTTGTATCTCTGCAAAGTCTCATCTCTACAGCTTATTGCCATTGGCTACTAACGTCGAACAAAGCGCTCTCAATTTCAAGCATAATGAAAAGAAAAATCAGTAACACAAAAGAGAAAATTAACCATGGAAACCGCTCTCTCAGGGCTGGTCAGGTTCTTTAGGTTCAGCACCTGAATCTGCTTTACGGAAGCACGCAGACTCCCTCGCTGCTGCTGTTTTTCATTTCCTCTGGAGCTTGTTCCAGCAAACGATCTGCTCCCAAAGAGAGAGGAAGAGCACTGGGGAGGGTGCCAACCTGAGAGCCCGCCAGCACCCTCCTGAACAGCACAAAAGCACTGTTCTGCCCCCAAGGTCTTCCTGCGGTACACACAGAGGCACAGCTCCATACCCCCCCCAGCAGCCCAAGAGCTGTTTAACAACAAGCAATGATCAGGAGACATGAATCACCCGCTCAATTTTTTTTTGTTACATGCACACGAGAGGCACCTCTTCCCTGCTGGAACTCCAGCAAGCTGCTCTCGTACCAGATTGTCACTTTAAAAAGCAATTTGTCAGTACAAGTGATGCTTAAATTTTAAAAGGTAGTGACTAGTGCTGGGATTTGGAATCTCAGTCCCGACCCAGGCAGACCAAATCAGGCCACTGCCTCCTTGAATTGAGGGTTGCTGGCCAAAACTCCATTTTGTGCCAATTGCTAGTATTTAAAATTTTGAAGTGTTAAAAGTGGCATCTCAGGATGCGGGTCTAAAGACACAGCCGGCATTCAAGGGCACTTATGAAAGCACCAAAGCAGACAACGTCCGATTCATCCCTACAGCCATTTGGCTATGGGACAGAGAAGGAAGACAAAAGCAAGCGGGCTTTCTTGTGGGACACTGTCTCTGCTTTACCCAGTGTTCTACATCTCCTCCTTTTTCACCAGAGACTTCAAAAAGCTGATGAAGTTTTTGGAAGGGTTCCCCACAGTGTCTCAGCAGGCAGGCAGAGATTTGCTTACAAGCCACAGCCTGATGAGAAGATTATCGGAGATGAGTTCAGGGAGTCATCCGCACACACAAGCACATGGCAAACGCTCTTAACCATAAACTGAGAGGCGACAAAGAGACTTAGGATCCATGATTCTTGTTTAATAACTCTACCAAGCAAGAAGAAAGGAGGCCAAGGTACCACAGAAAACTGACTTCAAGAGTTGTGGGAACAGCTCTAAGTCACTGGAAACCAGAGAATATCAAGTAAACTACTGAAGCACCAGTGTATTATCACCACTGCTGGTTCATCTCATCATATTCCTTGATACCCAAGAAATGATCTGGCATGGCCAATGTGGCAGCAATCCCACAGGGCTGCTCCTTACCCCTCATCCATGCAGAAGAGCAAAGAAGGGGAAAGCCCTGGGTTCTGCTTCAAAGAGAGAAGCAATTGCCTAACTCTGCTGGTCCATGGAGTGCTTCTAAGAGCTGCTTTAAAAGGCAACGAGGAAAAGCAAGTCCCAGCAGTATATTTTATATTGTAACTATTTTATTTCCAAAGGAGCATGTACCTACTCTGTGCAATGTACTCTGTCCTTAGAGCAAGAGGTCCAGCCCCAGAGGACCTGGCCCTGTACTTCTGTCTTAATCTTGCAGAACAATGCACCATTCCTTACTTCTGGCCCCACGTAAACTCACAGTTTTGCTCCAGAGCAGCACTCAGTTAATAGATTTAGCTAGTATATCCCTCAATTTTTTAAATGATGCTATGCAGAAAATTTTCTTTTTATTAAAAAAAGGAAACAGATAAAATTACATGAGAAAAGTCTCACTCCAGCCGATACTCATAAAGTAGATGCTACTTGCTTCAGAAGATTTGAAGATGACCTTCAAAGACATGCAATTGCCAGATTCGGATGCTAGATACTGTAGTGCTTTATGGCTTCGAAAAAACACTTAGTGATTTAGTCATTCACCTTGTATTTTGCAAGAAAACACAAATTTGAGCTCTATTTGTGCGAATACTGGGCTGTTCTGCACATTCCCGATGTCAGCAGTGCCAGGACACTCACCGATGCTGCATGCTGCCTTGCTTATTTCCTTAAACAACTGCAGGGAGAGAACCCTATTACTGCTGCACTTTGTGAGACACTGACCTGCATTTTCCACACATTGTGGCGTAAAATGGTAATAACAGCGACAGCCTGCAAAATGACACAATGGGTAGAGAACAAGAGCTGAGCATACTGATGCTCGGGTTGAAAAAAAGAGTAGGTCTTGGAAATCTGCAGGAGTCTACCACATAGCACGCTGCCTCTCTAAGCCAATATGATTTAGGTTGAAAATTGAACCTCTCTCCTGCTATTTAATCTGTGTGGTTTTACTAACAACCGGGAGTTCATGTGTCTAATGCTGTTTTGCTCCTCTGTTAGCTGCACTGGGCTTTCTGCAGGCGTCAGAGGTTTTTAAGGCCAGAATGGGTCATCAGGACCACCTCTCCCCATCCCCGCTCGTAATGGTGTTCTTACTGATCCTTACCCTGCGCCCATTAACTTGTGCTTTGGTGGGAACGCATCTGGAAAGAGGCTGAGTATCCGTGTGTCTGGGAATGGGAAATGCTCTGTAATCTCTGATCCACTGCTCAGAAAAGCTGTGGTGTGAAACTGAAGACACAAAGGGAGCAGAGCGTGCCCTCAGTAGCTATCCCTCCTCCTCCTCTGCGGACTGGTTTGACAGCCTTGTGCAGCCCTTGGCACCACTACAGAGATCAGCACCTGCTTTCAGCCCTGGGACTCTTCATTTTAGGAAGCTTGCAAGGAATGCACCTGTACCATCCTCTCTGGGGCTTGCAGATTTTCTAAACGGTGGCTACATATACACTGATTTTTTAAAAACAGAAAAGACACCACCAGATTAATAAGGTAATCATGTGCAAACCTTCTAGCTTATTTTACCTGTTCCTGGAGGAAATAATTCTGTGACAAAGTTAAATCTTCGACATAGTGAGTAGGAAGGCAGAAGCTATCTGCAGTCCCTATATTCAAGAGTAAATATACTTTGGAAGAGAGGTACTGCTACATACTTGGACATCTAATATCACAAAGCCCTTGTCCAGTCCCAGCAGAGATCTGTAAACCCGGCAAGTCTCGGCACAGCTGGCAGGCTCTGCTCAAGAGAGAACGCAGCGGTGACAGGAAGGCTTCTGTCAGGATCAATTTGCTTTGGCAAAATGTGTTTAAAAAGCCTTGCAGAAAATATTGCCCTGTTATAGATAGCTCTGGCTAATGCCAGAACATTTCTTGCATATACTTCCCCCAAGGCAAGAAGGGTTTATGGTTTCTTTGTCCTCAGCGAGACAAAAATCATACCCAACATCCTTCTCTTCTCTCCATTAGCACCCCCTCCTTCTGTGCACCACCCCTAACCCACCTTAAAAAAAACTTTGGCAGAGTCATCTATCACTTGAATAGAAGAGCAGGTATTTCATGAAACTTAATACAAGTAATACCCCTATTCTTCACCCAAACATAAAACATGATAGATATGGATTGGTTGCCATTTTTTATGAATCTGCTTAGAGCACTAGTGGATATAAATTATGGTAAAGGGCAACCTGCAAGTTCTACATGGCTTGGCTTGTAGTAATGAGAAACCAGTCCTGCACAGAGCGTGTCACCAGATGACATACTATTTTTCGTAGTAATCGTTAATATCCATTAACTTCTTGTTGGAAGAATATTCCGTGTGTTTAGCTCTTCCTGTTTGACAGAGTCCTTGTTAACAATTCAAGCAGTTATGGTTGTTCGGTCAAAATCAAAGGCCAGTGACTGGTTATAACGACCCTTGTTTCCTGAAATCTAATTTGCTTTCAAGAAAGGCCTACGCGCAGATCACCACCACCTTGAGAGCTCCTCCTCTGCATGAGATTGAGGAAAACAAGCTATTGCAACAGGTTTTGACCCACTTTAGTCTTACCTCCCTATCACGAGCACATGGCTGCTATTTAACCACTTCAGGCAGCTGGCGGAGAGTCCATGTATTGCCACCACGTTCTTCATAGCTGGTGCAAAATTTTCGTACAGACTTTTCTCAGCAGGGACCTTCCACGTGAGGGCAGATGGGGCCATTTCCCATATGGACCTTTCAACCTCCATATTGTGGTATTCTTTCTGGACTCAAATCTCCACAGTGTCAACTGCAAGAGGACAAGCGCGAGTGGTATACTGAGGTAAACTAGACGCGATTAAATCTGGTGGCGTCGGCAAGGTTATTCAGACGACAGAAGGGATTCAAAGGGATAGCAGCAGTCAGTCAATCAGGCAGCAGGAGTGAAGCACAGGCTGCTGCTAAGGTTACTGTGTGACCTCAGGCAGCAGGAGGCTGCTCAGCATACAACTGCCTATTGCTTATCTTATTGGTTTTTGATTTTCACTGATACTCACTCAAGAAAGACACAAGGTAGAACTTCAAAGGGGACTGAAAAAAACAAGTGGAGATGAAGAGTCAAGATCCTGTCCTCAGTGCACCCCAAAGCTTCCCCCTCACACCCAAAGAATTTTCTGCTACAAGAACAGTGTCCGATTGAGTTTATACTTCAGGTTGTGATTAATAAGATCACACAGGGCAGGTTGGAGCAATTTTTCCATTTGCAAATCTTACTGGACTTCTCCCAGTAGTTGAAAACCAAACCACTGTGTCCAAAGCAGAGAACAAGGGGAAGAGGCAGGCTTGGGACAGCACCGTGTCTCGATCCTCCCTTAGTGCTCCTGGGAACCTCAGACGTGCCCCCCCCACCTTCAGCCACCTTACCAACCCCAGCCAGAGCTGGGGACAAGCTCAAGCTGAAGGGCAGAAACAACTTCACTTTCAATCATGTTCTCTGCTGAGCAGCGGACGAAGCTGAAGCTTCAGAGGATGGAAATGTGCCAATGCCCACTCTTGGAACTGAATTGCTGGGCACTGCTGTGTAAGGTTTTGCACAGGGTGGTGCTCTAATGCTTTGCCTCTTGGAGCATGGATCTAGAGGAGAATGCTAGCTTTTATCCTGATGGTTGTAGAGAAAACTGAAGTTCAATGATCTGATTCAAGTATGATGAAGTGCCCCACAATGCCTGAAGACCATGCTGGCATTTATATATATTTTAAACCTATCTCATGCATTTTTGGAGTTTGACCTCTGGGGTTTTTTTAACTCTTTGGGTTGGCAATAGTAGAAAAGAATAATACATGTTTCAGCTCCCTTCAAAGAAGTAAAATTGGCAGAGAATTAGATCAGGTGCTCTCAGCTTGGGGTTGGGGAATGGGAAGGAAGGAATCGCGACTGATCCCTCTCTCTTCACTGCCAGACGGGATGGCTGAGGATGAGGAAGTCCTAGGAGGATTCCTGCAAAGACAGTGTTGGTTGGGAAAACTACCTCAAACAACCCTCACTGATGTGTAATGTGATTTACTATCTAATCCAAACCGGAATGGGTGCTTTTTTTGAACATACGTCGTTAAAATCCCCACAAAGCTGTTTTCCTCAAAGACTCTAGTTCTTAAATACAGGCGCTGCATTTCTTACATGCCCAGGGAAAAGCAACAACTCTACAGGGACCAGATGGATACACGTGAGGGTGAGACAAGGAAAAGAGGGCCCTTCTTCCTGCGCTTTCAGAAAAGCTCCTGCAGCGCATACAGCTTTGATGAGACACACAGCTTCTTCCAAGAGGTATCACTAAAGCACTCCTTGGGAATGTATTGATCAGTGGACATTTACAATGTTGTCAGTCCCAGACAAGATGACCTAAGATCAATTCTTACATTGAGTACTGCTTACAAATGTCAGAGGCATTACTCAGGAAATTGATCTTGACTTTATGCAATTTAAAGATCAATAGAAACCAGCAAACAATTAGCAGCCTATTAGTGAGGGTGCACTGACACTCTTATTGACAGCTCCCTTGGAATTTATGCACTCACAGATACACATACTGTGTTTACATACCTATCATCCATGGGCTACCTGTACGCTCAGGAGATGCACAAAGCTCACGCTGACTTGCGCAGCTGCTCCAGAGCCTCATCCCTTCTGTGATTTGGGCCCATCATCACTATTTTTATCTCAGTACCATTACAAGCTTGTATACGTTCTCCTTGGGATACAGAGGGATGCCCTCAGCAGCCACCTGCCTTAACAGGTGCTTCAGGAGCCAATTTATTAAGAAAATTGATAGAGTCAATCACTAGGGGACAAAACAAAAAAGAGAATGCTGAACTGCTGTTTTTCCAAAACACAAAATAGTATCAAATATGTTTGTTAGTGTCCTGAACTAATCTTTCTGAAGTAAGTATAAAGTTTAGGAAAGCATGGCATTTCTCATTCAATTGTGTTGGAGTCTTCAGAACCAACCTTTCTGATCAGATCCCCACCACACTCAGACGAAGGAAAATGGAGCTGGGGAGGGTGGGTGGGGGTGTGTCACACAACTTACAAGTGTCACAGAGCTGTCCATGACATTACCTGTATTTTCTTCCAATCTGGCTACTTTGTTAGATCGTAACTGCTTTCCTATTTCTAAACTGCTAGTAGTTTGAAAATTCTGCATTTTATCAAGGTCTTACTCTAAGAATAGAATACTCAAAAGGATTTAAGAATGTGGGAAATGAGCTTGATTTCCTTTTCTTCTGTTAAAGAAAGGGACTCATTAGCCAGCTTAGCCGTCAGTGTTTTGAAAGCAGATAATGACCCTCCAGTTGCAGGTGAACAGAAACCTGATAAGCAAACCTCTGAACTATGTTTAGAACCCCTTGCTTCCACTTTGGCTGTTAAAACTCCGCAAGTCCCAAGAGTGAGGAACAAGATGAAAGGTCTCCTATGATTATTTATAGTTGTGTACGTCACGCCTGCTCAGTCACTTCGTTCCCTCCCCATCTTCTTCCATGTAAGTGCTTTAGTTTTAGTCTGAATAGCCTTGAGGAGGCTTGCAGAACAGTGAACGCCCACAGATACTGAAGATCATCAGAAATTCTGCCTAGGATTTAATTGCAAGTGCTCTGCATTGCAGGCTTGAGAGTGGCTTGCAGTGACAGAGATAAGAAGGGATTTAGAAAATCTTCTCTCTAGTGCCTTTCAGATCCAAAGCAGAATCACAAACAAGACACTCCTCCATCAGGTCTACTCTCACTTTCAGGGTGATCCTTTAGAGGTATCGAAGAAAGCAAACAGAAATACAGGTTAGCAGCTCTACCTGGAGTCAAACGAGGCAAAGGGGAGAAGCAGGGATGCTTTTTTTGACAAAGTCTCTGGAAAACAAATGTCAAATCAAGTGACTGAAGCAAAAATACCACTGCTGCCTTACAGGCTCTGGAGTCTTCCCGCTTCCTTGCTGATTTGTCAGAAAAGCATTGGTGTTGAAGGATAGAAGATGATCCTCTAAAGTACATGACCCAAATAAAGAATGATTTGGGGGGTCTTCAGGTGGGGGGGAACTTCTTCGGGTAGAATGGAGAGCTGAAGCTTCAGAACTCAAAGAGGACTTTGACTTTCTCACTTCCAACTTATTTTTGCAAAGCTCCAGCCACTCATTCTTTTTCCTTGTCATTGACATTGCAACTGTCAGATGAATAAATAGTGATGTTTCAAAGGAACATCACGTATTGGGAAGAGGGCATCGGGGAAATTAGAAGGCTGAGCAGGAGCCCGACTGTCACAGGAGGCATGTCAAGAAATGACTTTGTAACTCTGCCTGTGAATGCCTGTGAATGCAGCTGTATGGTCAGTAAGTATTGGCACAACCTTTTCATTTCATTCCTACCGGCACAGCTGCCAAAGGAAGAGCTGCTCACAGAACAGACTGCTGCCAAGTACAGTACGGGGAACAGCCTCGTTTGTGGTGTCTGAGGATTTCCTTAGATGGCACCATGTTTTAAAGCCCCCAAAGATCTGTCTGATAATGAAGCCTGCGCACTCAGATGTTGGTATTGGCAAGTTCTTTGATTTAAGTGTACTTGCCCCTTTGTTGAGCTACAGTAAACAAGCTGTGCTTTTGCATTTTTGATGTGCGTGCAAAAGCAATGTGATAGGACATCAAAGCAGCTCCCACAGCACTGCCCACCATCTCTTGCAAGAGGAGCAGAAGGCATTATCACCACCTGGGAATAAATAAGAAAGAATCCTGCTGATGTGATCTACCCTGTGCCGAAAAAGTTAACTTTCCTAGAGATTAAGCACTCAATGATGTGACTCAGTGATTACATTTCAGCAAGTGGTGTGCAATTTCTTTGTATGCCAAATGTGGACTGGCTGACTGCAGCAAATTTAACTAAACTACTTGGCAGCATCCAAGTAGTTGCTGAACAACACTTCTCTTTACAGCGGTGCAAAAGTACGGTCCAGCTCCCCTCATATCCGATAGGAATTCAGAGTCAATGCTCTTTTACCTATGTAGCCAAATCCTCGATTTAGCATCTTTGGTCACAATTCTGTGAAAATTTCCTTAATTATACAGCTAGTCCTGTTGCAATCACTGTCTTGAGATGTTGATCTTGCCACCAGCTGAGAAAGAGATGCAGGCAGATCCCCTGGGAGGGCCAGGGAGAGGAATAATTCCAGTACCAGTTTGTTCAGTTTGTCAGTAAGAGGACAGAAAAGTGCCTGCATTACAGTGTACGAGGATTTCCCTGGGAAGAAATGCAAGACAGTGGAAGATTTCTTAGTGCAGCAGAAAAGGCATTTCAAGAACTGAAAGGGGAAGCCACAAAAGTTTTAATTGCAAATAGAACACCAATTTGAAACAGTGAATCTAAACAGCAATTGGAAGCGGCAGCCCTGGGAAACAGTGAACTCTCTGGCTCTCAACACCTTGAAATCCAGGCACGCTGCCTTCCTGAACTATATGATTTTTTTAAAATGCACTGTGTTGGGCTCAACACAGGGGGGGACTGAAAATTTAATTGCCCTAATGTATACAAGATGAAATCAGGTGAACTAATGGTCCCGTCTGTGAGTCTATGGACTAATGGTGATGGGATTACCTGCATGAAAAATACCCAAATAAATGAGAACTTGAATGACTGGGTCAATTGCTAGTGAAAACTGCTCCCAACAGATATCACCTGTGCGATATACTCTACATCAACGATACAAGAGAGCCTACATCTTAATTTAGAGGGAAAGGGTAAAACCCAGGGAACCTTTGAAGACTTATAACAAAAAGTTTGTGGTTTCTCCCCTTCTCCCCCAATGATTTTGTAGTTTTTCAGGTATCTTTTGTTTTCTGCAGACTTGACTACTGAAGTGCTGTTGTCCAAATCTAATCTCAGCACATTTTTCATCTTTAGAATTTCACACATCTAATGAAATCATCTTTCTCATGACTTTGCACACATTGTTTTTTTTCCTGTTTTACAGACAGAAAGAAACTCTATTGTCCCTTAAATATAGAGGTCACCAATAGGATTTAGGGAAAGGACATTTTAGCAATCTATCTGCAGAAGAGTTATTAAAAATACAAACCACAAAATTCCTTAAATTAGTTTTAGGTTAAGAGAAACAAACAAATACAAAAGCGGTCCCCAGGCTTGAATGAAAACCTACTTATCTGTAAATTGGCCTTTTTTCAGAGTTCTCTTGGCAGTTTTGGCCTGAGGGAAGGTCTAGAAGGAGATGGCTGCTGTCTTAGTAGAGCAATAAGATTAATGGGACAGATTCTCATTTCCTGTATAGAGACAATTCTCTGGGACTTACACTATCTGAGGGTCTAGTCCAATAGAATTTCACGAATCAGGATTTCATACTGATGAACCAGTTCTTACAGGGGAGGGTTATGTTGTAAAAGGCTGTGCAAATATTAAAGCATGGTTTTGGCTAGTAGTGCTAAAAATGGACATTTCCCCACCCTCCTTCTAGCAGCAGAAGGTAGTGGACACTTTGTGATTAATTTCTAATTCTGCAGTTCATCTGAGTTTGCTGTACCACTCTGAGAATGTCAGCCCAACTTATACTGGCAATTATTCTGAACCAAGAGGACATCTTTAACGAGCCAGGACTCTACTGCTGACCTGTTTCCAACTCATTAATGCTTTAAAGTCTTTGCCATCTTTCACATCCACATCAGCTTCTTCACAGATGCACTCACTAGTACACATGGCATTTTGCTAACAAATGATACGGCGCACAGCTCTCCAGCCTGGAGAGATCTTACTCCAAAATTAAAGCCACACTTCAAAAGTGTGTTTGGAGTGACAGTGAACTCCTTCAGGTCAAAACGTGCGCAGTTAGCCAAGTCTATTACCATTTTTCACTAATGCCATATTGTTCTAAATACTTTTCTTCTTTGCTCCTGAATAATTAACAATATCCTTGCAACATAAAACAGGTACACTGGACCAGGCCAGAAGTTCATCTGTTCTCCTACCTTTTCTCTGACAGTGACCGGGATGAACGCCAAAGGAAAACAACGACCCTTCCCCTGAAACAGACTTCATCCTTTCAGCAATCAGCATTATAAGGACCTCCTGAGCTGCCGGTTGCATTGCATTTCACAGCTGCTGACGGTCACACCCCACCAGGCTCTGTCCCAACCTTCTGACACACTGAGCCTCTTCATAATAGTGTCTAGGAGCAGAATAATTTTATCATCTGAGATTGTGACCAATCAAATGCACGTATCACACAACTGAAACTAGCTTTGACAATGATAATTCTCCCTGCTTATATAACAGATGCATAATAATTACCAAAATATTTCTGATTCTTGTCACACACAAAACTCAGCTTGTGAAAAGACAGAAATAAGCTTTTCCTGGTGGTTTAAAATGTATTTACATACTAATCTCTCTTGGTATCATCTATTTAATTGTGCTAAAATTTCTTAGACTGTGATTATTTGCACAGAGACTAAGAGCCATGCTTTCTTCAGAGCCTAAGTCTGGGTATCTTTGATAGGTGGTTTCCTGCCTGAACGAATACCAAGTTTTGCTTCGTATTTTCCCTGTATTTTGTGAAGTGGATATCTTAAGCCTTCTGCAGGTCAAGCACTCCTGGAGTTGTGGGCTATTACACAGCTCATCGCTCCTGGACCGAGTAAATGGTGAGATACCCGCGGCACTGTTACACTGCTGGGGCTGCTGAATTCCTGCAGTGCTGAGCTGGAGGTGCCAGAGCCCTGGCTCAGTGAGAACCCAGAGGCTACAAAAAAACTGCTTCGGCCTCGTCCTCTGTAAACGTAGCTTTAAAGCTAAGGGTTGTGTCCTGCCTGAACAGACAGCAGTGCTCTAGAAAAACACGTCTCTCTTGAGGAATAGTTGGGATGGACACAGTGCTCCCTGCTGGAAGCACAAAGTACCTCCTTGGAGACTAACCTGGGGAAGAATGAAGCATCCCAGGCAGCCTCAAAAGGAAAGGAGCTGGTTGAGGGCAAAACCCTGGGATGAAGAGGGGTTAGGTTGTCCTGCATGGTCCTGTGGTTCCTCTGAGTCACACCATGAATCTACGACACCTTCCCTTACAAGCCAAGGACAAAGGGAGCGAGTGCTGCTTCCCCTCGCCTTCCCTCGTGCTTCCTTGCACACCTGCTTGGAGGAGGGTGAGAGGCAGAGGTGGCACACGTGAGTGATGAGGGAATAAGAAGAGAAACAGTTCTTCCCTATGGCCTGAACAGATTATATGTAATCAGGGTGCTAAAGCTGTCAGAAAGTGAATGTGCTGCACTGGTTAAGATGTAAATTGTCCGTGGAGAGTTACTTACAAATACAATAACAATAACTCACCAAGTAGGCAGGCGCAGCTGAAGGTGGAAACCATGCTAGCACCAAAGCTTGCCTGTCTCTCGGAGCTTTTACTGCCTGGATTTTGACGGTGTTCCTACACTAACATGGCTCTACAATAGAGACGTGCTTTGTGAGAAGATTAATGGCGCGTTTATCCAAGAAGGGTCCTAGCAGCCATCAGTAGCCGTCTCATTCATCACGCTGTCCCCTGCCGTAAGGGGAAGTTCATGTACCCCACCATTTATTCCAGTAACCTTACTGCAAGTGTGCACTCTACCTCTTGGGAATCATCAGCGAGAGACAGGCTTGTTGCCTCTCACCTCCATCAGCAGCGAGCTGCTGTCACTCGCATTCAAGTTAAGCTGCACGTCATTTGCAATACTTGAAGCCTCAGCTACCGAGGACAGAGCAGCACCCACGGGGAAACACGCTGCTGCTGCTCTCCCCGCAGGCTGACAGCTGCTATGGGCTTAGCTCCACATTCTTGACACAGGAGGTGCGGCTGTGCTAAAGTGGCATCTGTGGAGAGCCCACGGAGTACCAGGTGCTGTTTCTCATTTTCTTCCTTGAAACACAGGCCATTTTTTCTGTCTACACGAAGACCTAAAATTCTTGAATGATGCTGTGTCCCAAAACGAAGCCTTACCTCCGTCAGATAGCAAGGGCTGCACCCAGTTTGCACAAGGTCAGAGCACTCTTCAGTTTAAAAGCCCAAACCCTCTGCTGAAGACCTTCCCAGGGGCAAACATAATAAAGAACCAGAAACACCTTGAAAGTTGTAAATGCCTTTGCTGATACCTTCTGTTCAGGGCTTCACGTGATTTCTATTCCGTACAAGAACAGCTTCCCCTGAAGTCCCTCTTCACCAGAATGCTTAAAAGTGTATAAATTTAAGCGCCAACATCAACGGAGTACTTTCATGCTTAAAAGTCCTGTTAAACCGAGGCCTTGGGCTATGTCTCGCTGCAAAACCAGGTCTCTCTCTACATCAAGACTGCTGTCAGGCCAGTTGCTTCAACATAAATGCTGCTGGTGAGAGAGTACAGGAATTCTCTCACCACTGTAATGAACTGAGGTCACCTTGTTTCTGGACACGGGCCACACTGCAACTATTCAGACTAAGGTAAAAGAAAGCATCAGCTCTGGTGGAATTTTGCATGGACAGTACTGCAACGGAACAGTTCCCAGCTGCAGCAGGGTTGCAGCGTATCGTTATATCTTTTTGTGGAGTCAATGCCCCTCACCAGAGAAAGCTGACTGAATAGGTTAAAATGTCTGTCACTGATTTAACAAGGGCAGGAAGGTGCTACAATCAGAAGTCTGTCAAAAAGCTTCTCCTCTAGAAATAAAAAATAAGAAATTACATCAGCAGGGAATTTTACAGATCTCCTGTACATTGCAATAGGATAACAGACAGGTAAAAAGCGAAACAGCAGTGAGAAAGAGAGGAAACGGGGTAAGAAAGCTGGGAACTCCTCCCTTCAAACCAGAATGAAAATCTTCCCTTAAACTGTAGGTAGAGATGGATGATTTTTCCCCAAGGGTAAAATCTTAGTGTCCAAAATGAGATCTGTCATTTAGGCTTTAATATAGCTGCCTGTGAAACAAAGTTTTCCAAGGGTTTCCTTTTCCCTTCCTTCATGAACCTAAAAAATACAGTCACACTGAATTTGAGCTGGAAGCAATTCTTTTTATATTTTGCTTTGACTACTAACCTTAAAAAAAGATTAAAATTATTCGGTCAATTCTTTGTGGTGGAAAGCATCTTCTTAGGTATTTGGACAACACTTTTTGTAATTGGATCTCGATTCATTACAGAAAAGCTTCCAGATACTCCCACAACACCTACTAAACGCAGTCAGAGAAAGCATCACCAAGAAACAAAGGGTACAAAGTCAAGTGTTTGAAAGCCAGGAATTACCTGCAACCTCAATGCAGGCTCCTCGTGCAGCCGCAGCACCTGCCAGCCTAACTATATGTACACACCGTATTTTTTCCACAAAGCTGCTGCCTCATGCATTGCACGGGATGAACGCTGTCCGGGTCAAGAGCAGCTATTCAATATTTTGTTTTCTCCTCTTTGTTCCTTGTGTGGTCCCATGCTTTATTTACTTCACATCATTCAAACACTACTCTGAAGACAGAATTATTAATTTCCTCCTCGTCTTGTCTATGGAGTTAACCTCTCTCGTTTCTAATGGCTTCACAAACAATAACAAATCTAATTTTCGCAGCGACTTGGCGAGGCGGGATGTGTGCACGCTGAATTTGGTCCACATAAAAGTACTGTGCGTTATGCAGAAGATCACCAGGTGGAGGATTGAAAACTGCCTTGGCAGTGACTTTTCCTTCTTGTGGTAAAGCACCATGTGTATCAATAAATCCATACAGAGCAGCTGTAACATTACAAGACATCTTAGGTTTTCTGAACATCACGCCACAAACCCCTGCCTTAATGCCATTTAAAAAACACCTCCTCGGAATGAGAAGTGATTTCCTGTACTTACACGGACCCAAACACGTCGATGGAGAGGGGCTAGGCAGTCCCGCGCAGCCAGGAAGGGCCAGGGTCGGATCCAACTGCCACTGAAGCGCGAGGAGTGCCTGCTCTCTGGAGGACTGGCTGGACAGGACCGAAAGGCTAATGGGGCAGTTCGTGTCAAAAATAGGCAAACTCTTTTTCAAAAGCGTGTTTTCTGCTAGTGGAGAGGTCCAGAGGCTTCTTTCTGCAGGATAGCCTGCTGTTCTCTGTTTTAAAATCCTTTTTACAAGCCACCGAGAAATGATGCTACAGATTGCCGGGGATTTACACCTGTCAGTGGTGTTAGTGCAGTTTTAATCACAAGATAAATGTGGTGCAAAATAGGATTTTTAGTTAACAGCCTCTGTTCTGGATGAATGTTACAGACAAACTTCTCAGTAGGGTGATCTTGTAACCTCTTTGCAGAAACCATTTACGGTGGTTGATATATTTGCATATGGTACCTCAGAGAACATTTTTTAGTGTCAGAGGAGAAAATCCTTCGCAGAGGGCTTGAGATACTGGTCAAACCTTGTTAATTAGTCAGGCTGTCAGCTTGTCAGATGAATTATATGGATTTGCAGGTAATAGCTCATTAACAAGAAATAGCTACTGCTAATTATAACAAGGTCATGAAAGCAATATCATTCCAAATTTATGAAGAAATTAAAAATAATAAGGCAAGTGTCTTCTCCTCTGAATGCAGATTAAACGATCAGTAAATGCCTTTTCTCAGTATAAAGTAGTTGGTTCTGGCAGCTGAAGTTACAGCTAGGCATCTCTTTTACTGGAAGAAAAGATTAAATTAGAGAGGCCCCACTAATTTAACTTCACCCGTTATTTAACCATGTATATTGGTTCACAACAAGTACTACTCAGCCCTTATTAGTTATCCTCTTAATATTATTTTCCATGCCAAGACCTTTGTAAACAACCATGTGTGCAATTACAGATTTTTGCTTTCTAGATTAGCTGGTAAATGGGTTTAATTGCCACAAAATATCATGTTTGTAATAAATTACTTTACTCTGCAATTTGGTTTAGCCTAAGGTAATGTCAAACGAAACTTCTTTTGAACAAACAGTTTACAATTTGCACATAGGGAAATGTTTGTATATTTAAATGCTCCTGGATTTTTCTGTTTGACATTCTGAAACTAGCAATGTGGACGTAGCACATAAAGGATGGAGCACTAGTACAGGGACACTCTGCTTTCTGGGGGATGGAAACACAAGTCATTCCGGTCCCCTTCTCCTCCTGCATGACGTACTACTGTTGAATACCGCTGAAGTCCACTGCCTAGCCACTGTTCCCTTTGGCAGGACAAAATTCGGGGTCACATTAAATCCCACAGGAAATCTGCTATTGATTTCGGGAGGGCACAAAATTATTATTGCATAAACACCTTTAATATCTTGCTGTGGCCAGAATCATAGACATCCTTCTAAGATCCACAACGCCTGGGCAGTTTAAGAGGTCGCAGTCGCTAAACGTTTGCCTGGCCATCAGGCAGATGTTACTACCCTGGTAACAGAGATGACAGAATAGTTGGTAAGGCTGCGATTCTCCATCACATTTTACATCCTGGCATACAACTTCCACTTGCCACCAGCTTCCCTTCCCTTTAATAACACTGGCTGTGAAGCACACAGGCTCTTCTGTCCCACCTTGCTGTGGGCTCTCAGCTCCAGCAGTGCAGAGCCTCCATCGCCCAGCATCAACAGCCAACACTCACGATTCGAGGGAGCTCTAATTCTCGCTCGTGAACCAAGAGGTGAGCCATGCCCTGCACCACGCCTGTGGGCAGAAGAGATGCAAGGCAGTGAATCAGAAAGACTGATACACAGCACAGAAAATTTTGGTCTCTAAAACAGTCCCTGGCTTGCAACGGGTTCTTCCTGGTGGCTAGTTTGGGCAGAGAGGGAGTTGATAAGCATTTTCAGGAGCAGTTTGTAACAACTCTCAGTGACAAATTCCAGCAGCATTAGCACGACAAAAGGCAGCTGTTATTTGTATTTTCACTACTGAACTTATCATGACGTGAAGCAGCAAATTGGGACTCTCATTTAGCCTCATGGTTAAAGAAATTTCCCTGCGATCTCCTGTACCTGCAGGTCTTTCACTATATTGCCAAAACCCAAAGACAACACCTTTCCTCTGTGAAATGTAAACATAAAGCGGTTCAAAGTCTGGCCTGAAGTTCCAGGCTGAAACATTTTTACCAGCCCCTACTGAACACAGAATGGTTTCCCTGCCAAGGAACTCTGCAGGGCAACAAAGAAAAATATAGCTTGTTTTGTACAAGAATGGTAATGTTTTTAGAATATGGAACCCTACCGGGTAGTTTTCCATGAGGAGTAAAATGTCTGTTTGGAACATACAAGCCTCTGCAAAATGTTTCTTGCAGCAGCCGAGATAATAATTTCTGTTGTTTTGGTGGGAAGTATTCCCATCGAATTGAGTCTTAAATGCGAACACAATGAAAGCTCATAAGCGCAATAGAAAAGCAGGCAGTGTGTGGATTTCAAAAACAAAACCAAAACTCACTTTACCTCTTAGGAAAAGCTTTGTAGAAATGTGCTTAGTACAAATTGCAAAACATTACAACTATGCCAGCGTTAGCAGCCAAGAAAGCCTCATCAATTTTAAATAGGAGAAGGCAGAGCCTACTTGTGGTGTAACATATATAACAAACAAAGGAAAAACAAGCTACTGAAGGCATCCCTGGACACCACACATGTGCTTTTCTGCATGCAACAAAATGTTCTCCTCCTATCCAGTGGCGTTTCAGTTGTTCGAAAGGCTACCTGGTTTTGAAAGTTACTGCCACGGACAACAAGCATTGATGATCTCTGCCAGTGACGATGATCTCCGGTGCAACCAAACTCCCAAATCAGAGAAATTACTGTTCCTCCTGGTTACGCAACATGCTTCTTAAAGAAATGCAGTGCTTTACTGCAAAACTTTGTTACATTTGAAGGACTTTTCCCACCACTACCTACCAAAAGAAGTTATGTCACCTTAAGCAATATCAAGGCAATGAAAATCGGTGCTTTTACTCTGCGCTGCAGACCTACCACGGAGCACCCCTTGCCAACATTGCACAAAATCCACACAGCCTTATCCCTGATTCTGCTTGTGGACCTATCTGCATCATGATTGACAGACCACCACCACTGAGGTCTAAAACTGCCTTTTTTTGAATCTCAAAGTTGAGGAGCTCAGCTTAAAGGAATTCACTGTCTGGATTTCACCCCAAACTGCTGAGCGCTGGAATCCCACTTTAGGCAAAACACTGTGTGTTTGGGGCTATGCAACCAACAGCCAAAAGGAAAAAAGAAATAGGGGACAACTTCTTTCAACATAAATATTTGAGGATTTTCCATTTCCTTGAGTACCAGGTTCTTGAAACCACTTCTGTCAACCATGAGTTCACAAATGCCCTCCTGCACCCCTCAGTGCCCAACCCCTGCCTGGGGAGGGTCTTGCAATTTGCCTATAAAAGCAGGGCTCTGTTCCCAGCCAGAATCCCCCAAAAAGAGGCTTAGAGAGAGGCTTTCTATACTGGAAGTCAGATTAGGACAATGCTCGTGGGTTTTTATCTCGCCAGTTTTACAGTATAAATAGTAACACATTTATCATTGCTTTTATCAATCTGTCAAATTACCACACACCTACTAAAAACTGCTCTAGCTCTATGAAGTGGAAAGAGTAGAAATAATTCTAGGTTTATTACTGAAGGGAAGGTTCTGTTTACACTTAAAAGGCTCAGTCTCACTTTCGTAACAATCAGAAGCCTGAAGCCATCAAACATTGTGGCAATTAAAAATTTCTGGGAATGAAGGCGAATGTAAATCAGAGATTGAAGGAGAAGTTTGTAGCAAACATGGTGATTTCCGAGGGATTTCTATTTGGTCTGGAGTTTTTCACCTCAGCAGGATAATAAGCACCACAAGTTTTAATGAATCACCAAGCCATAATTCATGTCTCTATTTCATCTGCACAGCCCTACTTCACACGAGATTTGGCAACCGAGTCCCAGGCTTGGCACCGCTCTATCGCGTGCTTTCTGCTCCGCACGCTGCTCACCATCTGTCCAAGCAACAGCCAGAAAAGCTCCCCTGTCACAGTCCGGGAGTGCTCTGAATTACACGTGCTGCCTGCAGCTGCCCCCGACACGCTGGGACGAGGCGAGCACAGGCCAGCGCTGACCTGAACCAAACCGCTGGCTGATCCATCTTGCACGTTTCCTTCAAGAGCGTGGCTGGACCAAACCGCTGCTGCATTACTGCTGGGAAGCCATGACATTTTATTTAATGGCTGATGACTTAAAACATTGAAACTTAAACCATACGAAAAGAGAACCCCAGAAGGGAAGCGGAACATGAGACTTTCAGTGAAGTTATAAGGAATATTCCCAGGACCACCTTCCCAATTTTAAGAATGCATTTAATTTCACAGCATTTTTTTTTCCTGGAAATGCAGCTCCAGTAAAGATTGGATGTTTCCTTTAATTTATAACTGTATTTTGTACAGACACTATTGTGCTGGCATAGCTGCATAAACAGATGTACAATAGATTGTGTGGGTACACACTGATACTCAAGGGGTGGGGAGCGGGAAGGAAAACTCAATCGTGAGAGTTACAACCAATTGCCAAAAGGACCACCAGTGTATAAATACAGACTAAATTAGGGGTAAGGATTTATCTGACATGGCTCTGCCTGTGAAAGGTAGTAATAAATAATACAAATACATAAATATCTGTGTGCATGCATGTGCGTGTGTGTATGTTTTATCTGGGAAATTCACAATCCACTCATATTGACAAATATTTTTCCCACTTGCACAGAAGGATGATCAATGTGTCTTACTGCCTAATGATAAAGCAAGACAGAGTGATGGAAATCTGGGTTTTACTCCTATCTCTGCCACCAGCCCGCTGCATGTCCTTGGACAAGTCTATGGGTGCCAGTTTCCCCATCTGTAGAGCACTGGGCTCCTTGGTGTCAAGCTTTGAGCTGGACACACTAGAGTAGATTTGCCCGGAGCCAAACTATCTCTAGCACAGCTGGTGCTGAGCTGGAACCATGACGTCCAGCTGGATTTTTCTTGCCCTCACAGAATTGCCTGACTGTCCCTGTGCCCTGCTCCGCACGGCTCCCAGCAGAAGGCGTGCTATTTTGTGGGCTGAGCAACATGGAATTGCAGGACGAGCTTGAATCTGCTGCTCCCAAGCTAGAAAACTTTTCTGAAGCCTGGATGCTCAGGGAGAAAACACACTCACATCCAGATGGGCTTCTTAGCTCTAACTCTGTATGGACCATCCCAAAACAGGGACTGCCTCCAGCAGAAGCACATTGAGCGTGTCCACCTTGGACTTCCCCAGGTACTTCACTGAGGGACCACAGTGCAGAACAGCCCTGGGCTGGCTCACCACAAGCCTCAGCTTGGTGCTGCTCAAAAGCAGTGAGACTCCATCCTGAGCAGGCAAACCAGACGGCCGGCTCCACTCCTCCGCCTCCCTGCCACACAGATAAACGGCAGCGAATGGGTTATTATTTACCTCCTCCTGCTGAGCCCTACAAATGCCATCAGAGAGAAGACGTATAGGTCTGAATTATTATACTGGAGGGAGGAATCTCTTTTCAGTGTCTCAGAGCCCAGGTACTGTACACTACATCTAAACGTCCTCTGTCAGAGCCTCCTTGCTTATTCATACCAGCGGTGCCATTGGAATCAATAGGGCAGATTGAAGATTTGGCCTGCTGTTACTAAGCTAGAAGCAAAGAGAATGTAATTTTCAAGGATTATATTCATTGACTACAACAAATTAGTCTCCAGTGAACCTGCGTACATTTGGGTATTTTCTTTTATTGATGGATCTAGTTGTTAAACACCTGGCTCTTGCTACCTAAAAAGATCTAAACCAGAATATTTATGGAGAAAAATAAATGATCATATGGATGAGTGGGGCCTTTGTGTGTCAAGAAAAAATTTGAGCACTTACAGAACTTAGCTGCGAATCTCCTGCTTAAATCTGCAGGAATGTGGCACAGACACTCAGCATGGTCTTACCAACCAAGTTTTTAATCTCTTAGTTTCTTCTTCCTGCCTGCGTAGTTCCCTTGACCAAATTTCCAGCTTATGCTTCGTACATGCAGAGTTCCCACTCTACTTCAATCCTTAAGGAATATCACTAACAAAAAGAATTATTATACCAATAAAAATGAAGATTTTAAACAAAATCGTAGTATGTTCTCATTAGTCAATTGATTTCTAACTGACTTTTATTTGGTTTATATTAGGTGGACTCTCAAAACACAATCAAGGGTAGCCAACCCTTCCTTAAAGATTACCATGATTTAGCATCACATCTTTTAGATGCTTTGAAAGTCACACTTAATTCTTCATTTTAGATATTCAACAGCGTGTCTCCAGGAACATTTTTCACTCGGTTATACTAACGTGCTCTGACAAGTGAATACAATTATGACATTAACAGTCCAGCTCTGACACAAACCTCTTAAATTCTGTAGCTTCTGCCAGATGAGCAGTTACGTTTTGGCAGGTTTGGTGAGCTGCTTTGGCTTGTCCATTATCCACTCATCCTCCTACAAGAGGAATATGAGGACTCTTCAAAAGCCCTGAGACATGTCTGTCTATTCATGCCACTGTGAAGAGCCTGTGCCCCAAACTGACGAGTTTCTGAAGATCTGGTCTTTGACTATTTCCTCTCTTTCAGTAAAATGCAAAAGCTAAGAGCAAAACCTTGAATACGAAAGAACTCTTTACTGCTTTACAACATGCAGACAGAGCTGTATAAATCACAGGACAGGGGATGTCAAGTACCGGTATGAATGCTTTGCTAGCTAGGACTGAGCCTTAAGAGCAGGAGCTCCACAGGAGGCGTTGCAAAGACGAGTCCTTGTTCTACTCTATGTTTTCATCAATGACCTGGAAGCAAACTCAAGATCACTTGCTGACATATTTGCAGGTGACAAATTGTGGCTCAGTGATACACCGGAGGAAGACAAGCCAGTGAAAATGATGGGGATCATTGGCAAGCCATGTCCAGTCAAATCAATTTACATTTGAATTTAGGCAAATGCAAGGCCTTTAGAAACAAGAAGCCCAAATCTACTTGCAGGATGGGGAATGCCTCCGTGATTCCAGCAAGGATCTGCATTATTGTGAAGAACTACACACAGATACACATACACACCAGCTCCCAGTATTATCTTAGCTGTATTAAAATGCTGATTTAATCCTTAAGTTTGAATACTGAAGGGCAACAAGAAGTAGGGTAGTGTATCTGAGACCTGGTATTAGCTCACAGTGTGTTCATGTCTTCGAAAAAAAGGGAGACAATGCAGAAAACGGCCCCAAAACCTTGACTAGGTGGACTATATGGAAAAATCTGTATAGTGAGACTACAGAAATCTCAATACATGTGGTTCATAAAAAGGAAGATTGTCAAGTGACTAGTTTATACAGTGTAAACACTTTCCCAGGGAGCAAACAAACACTGGGTACTTATAATCTCTCTTGTCTAGCAGGGAAATTACACGAGAAGAACTAATGGCCGGGCGCTGAAGCCAGACAAATTCATTTGGGAAACAAGGCATTACTTTCGAATGCTGAGCCAAGCAATACAGTGAGTCCTCCATTTCTTTACTTTTCAGCTGGAGGATGCCTTCGGAGAGTAGGCATTGCATAGACACAAGTTCTTGGGCTCAGTCTGAGGGTACCAGGGTAAGCTCACGTACAGGGATGAAATACAATGATCTTCCGTTTTTTCTGACCTTAAAGTAAATAACTTTATCCATGTACACAGCTCTTTTGCAACTCTAAAAGGTGTATGCAATAGCTTCCTCTAATCATCAAACACTGCAGTGCAGCAATGGGGACCCATTAGCACCAGTGACAAATTCGCTACTAACAGGTAGCGACAGCATTCACAATAACCAGACATGAAATTGCTCTGCCACCGCTGCTGCTGAGGGGACAGGTTATATTAGCAAACACACATTATGCTGTGAAGGACAGGTCATTTGGTATTATTAGTTCCTCCCTGGTCACATTTCCCACAATACCTCATTGGCAATTTCACGCTCTACTCCGGAGCTATTTCTGCTCAGGAGCCCGTAAGGGGCTTCCAAAAGCCGTGCAGTTTTAGGGGCCAGAAGACTTGCCGTACTGCTCTAGACTGGCCCCACTGTCAATCAGCAACAGACACGCACTGCCAAGCGCACACAAAATCTACAGCTTGCCACTGTAGAAAAAAAAGGAAATCCCAAACCTAAAAACTTGGTTGGGAAAACCTGCTTCAGCTACTTGGGCAGCCTGTCTGTGGCAAACGCCATCAAAGATCCAAAAAGAAAGACTTGTGTCTGCATATGCCTTAGGTAGCACCTCACTGTGTTGGGAACCCTTTTAACTGGTATCCACTGGTATCCACAATTTTGTAAATGGTTAGGGATGTCCCTAAATTACCTCTCTTGAACAATTTCAATTTATCCAGTGAAACCCTTATGGACTTAAAGGTGATTTTACATGAGGGAAAAATCCAGGCGGATTTTGGAAAAGGCCTTGAAATAGGAAATATCCGCTTATTTTTAAATGACGCATAGCAAAAAGAGGGAAGAAATTAAATGAAACAGCAGTGTCTCTGCAACATAAAACACGCTCTAATATTCCAGCTCTGGTCATGTCTCCTGATTTCACTCGAATTAGCTCCATTTGGAAAAAAAAAAAAAAAAGGGGGGAAAAAGAAAAAAAGAAAAAAAGAAAAAAACCCACATTCTGACAAGCTGGCATGAGAGATGTGTCAAACAAGCTGAGAGTTTGCTTACTCATTTTGCCTTATTACTACGTATAAAACCTGAAGAGGGGAGCTGCCCAAACATGCCTCAGACGTTTCTCTGTCTCCTACGCCCATATCAGCTGCTGGTAAGCAGAGCCAGTACGGGCGCTTCTCCATCCCAGGGTTACTGCAGTTTATTTTATACAAATGGGCTTCCAAACAAGAAGTCAGTCTTCAGTTCACGAAACAAACTAATAGATAAGTGCTGAAGCTCACCAGCCCTAACGTCATCCACTCTGGCCTCCTGTGCAACATAATGGTAGGATTTGGAAACCGAAGACACATCATCATTAGGGACACTGCAACACGGACAGAGCTACTCCATCTTTTGGGGGCTACACCACAAGCAGTGGAAGCTCCTCCCGTACCAGGGGAAGGCTGCAGCCCTGAAAAGCTCTGGGTTTGGTTGGCTGATTGTGTCAGAAAGAGCCTGTGTTCCCATGAAGTTAACATGGGATTGCAAGGGCAGACTCTTCTTTGGCAGGGAGTCGCTTCCTTGTGGGCACACACGTGTCTCAGCCCCCACCCAGACCCCAGCGGTTACAGTCCACTGCAGCAGGTGGAAGTAGCAGTAGGTGAAATCCTTATGTTGTCTCAAAGCGCTGCCTGGAGAGGACCACGTTTTGATTTCAAGGCCTCAGATGAGCTCTGCAGCTCTGTTTGGCAAAGCACAAATGCCCAGGTAGCAACAGAAAGAAGCCTCAGATTTAATGCCTACGGGGGGATATAAATACATGCTCAAGCATTCAGCAATGGACTTCAGCATAATCTTGGCCAAACTGAGCCCTAAAATTTCCAGTTTTACTGACCGTCAAAGAGCTGAGAGATTGCTTTCTGCATCACGCACACCTCCAGCACTCTGCTCGCGGTCCCTCAGCCCTGCATGCTCCCTGGTAAATCTGCACAACTATGTGACTTCGAGGTAACCGGAATTATCAGTGACGGGTGTGCGGGGGTTGGGGAGAGAAAAAAAAAGGGGGGTTGGTTTTGAAAATAGGTGATAATCAGAAGTGGCGTTCCAAGCTGGTTTTACTAGAACAGGGAGATTTGAGCTGAGCTGTTTCACTGGCACTGGCTCACAGAGCGAGTAGATAAAACAACAGATGTCCCCGCAGAGCTACAAAATGGTCGGTACTGCCACCACCCCCAAGCAGTGATGGGATGCTATTTTTCCTCTGGAGGAACTCAGGTGGCAAACCAGCATCCCAATGGTTAAAAAGGGAGTTGGACTAAAGAAAGTGAGTTCCAGAAATTCCTGCAGTAGGCAGGTAAATCTGGCAACTACAATTCAAACAGCCATTGATTTCAGCAGGATGAGAATTAAACCCCCTGGTCACTGCCATCGCATCATCCTCATAATTTTCACTGCCCTTTAAAGCTGAATTTTGCCATGTGTGCAATGGCCAGGGCAATAGTGAAAAGTGGTTCAGTGCTGTGACCTCAGATGGTCCACTTTGGCAGTGACAGGAAGGTAGAGCAGGCATTTCTCTGACTGACTTTAAAACGTGTCCCTGAAGCAGCAGAATTCCTCTGGCTTCAGAGGGAGCAAAGGAAAACTTTTTATTAGATTGACTGCTGCTATTTCATCTATTTAATGTCGCTGGTATAATGTCTCTACCCATTTTGTGACTTGAGTTCTTATTTATGGTTGTAAATCTGTGCTTAGCATTTTACATTATTATAGAAATAAGCTTCTTTTAAATGTTCTGCTATTTTTTATTTATTTTTATTAGAACATGCAAATCCTCACTGGCTTAGTTTCCAAGTGAACACATCAATTCCCAACCCCTTTTCGCTTCTGAAAGAATGCTTTTAGTCAGTGGCATTTTGCAAGTTGTTTTTTTCTTACAGCCTGGTCTTTTTGGGTTACTTGTAATGCGCCATCTCAAACTGCCTTACTGGTCACTCCGGAAGATGAATGCAGCAATTACAGGATTTGTCATTAGTGGATGGAGGCACTTCTGAACCACCTCTTTAATCATCACATACCAGAGTGACCAGGGCTCTGTCCTCTGCTAAGGTACCACATTCACGCAGAAGATCACAAACAGCACCTGAATTCCTGTTCCTGCATCCTGTTGCAGGGGAAGTACTACTGATGCCCAGTCACTGACTTTACCTCACCAACCTGGTACACGTGAGCACAGCACACGGTTCTCCACCACGCTCAGGTCTGGAGCACACACAAAGGCATCAGAAGAGCATAACCTGCCCCAGCAGACCCAACTGGTTTAAATTGGGTTTGAGTTCCTCCCTAGCAGAGGGAAGCAAACGCAGAATGACTAACAGCTCTGGCTACAGGATGTGCTTCTGCACCATGGAAAACCAGGGAAAGGATTTATTTTAACTGCCATTAGGCTCAGATCAAGCCCAGCACAGTCTGTCTTTTTTACTTATGCCAAGAAGGGGTCAGTGCCTTATTTCCCAAGAGCAGTGGGATATTAACAAACAAGTTCTTGGAAAGACCCTAAATGCAAAGCAATAGTTTTTCTTCTTTTTGGCAACTTCTGAATCAAACACAAGATTTTCAGTCCTCTCTTCAACTCTGGCAACAGGCTCTATTCCTCAATCTCTGTCTCTGAGAAAATTATTTTTGTATAGCCTTAGCTCCCTTCTCCTTCCAGCCCTTTGAATAGCAAACCATACTTAGCGTGTATATAAGAAATACTTTTTCTAGCTGTTGAAGGCTGCAGCTCACCGTTTCTCTTTCTTAGGACTACTTATTTAGCAGTTCTCTTCCACCTACAGATTTCTTCTTTAAGATTATTCATATTTTTCTCTAGGGGGAATGATTTCAGAGGAGCTGTTCTTGACAGCAGAACAAATGTTTAAGACCTGAACCCATTACTTTTACATTCCTGGCAAAAATAAGAACTCATAGTCACCTTTTGTAAAGTAAGAGCTTAAATCTGACTCCCAGAAAGCAGAAAATATGTTAGAAAAGAAGAAAGAGCCAGGAAAGAGGCTTTTTCCTCGGTAGTCCCCTTGCTCATTTAACTACAGCGCATCTCAAGGCTTTTGAGATAAATTTTGGCAGCATCAAAACTCAAGCTCCCAGAATCCCTAATCTGCAAAACAGGGACGCACTACATGGACAAACTGGAATTACGGACTGCCACCAGCCAGCGCAGTAGGAATTCATTTACATTAGTCTAACATGAATTTAAATTAAGCAACACCTCATTATGCACATCCCAGTACACAATATTAATGCAGTGCTATTAATAACACTTATAAAGGTTTGGGCCAGCCTAATTCTAAGATTCATCACAACAAAACAGAGCATATTGAATAACTCCAGGGTACGTTTGTTAAAGCATCTGAGTGAGTTAGTACTCGGCGTTCCACTGATTTTTCCCACAGATGTCCAAAGCACTAATGCATATTGCCAAACACCATGTGGCTAACACATCCCAGCACCGAGTAAAACACCAGGCACCCAGTTAGTCCTTTCAATTCAAGCAGCTGAGAGTGCCTGACTTTAAATCTGTTCGAAGAGAGACGTTAAATACATGCTAATAACCTTTGCTGAGCAGGGAAGTACTCTCCTGACTGTCAGGGAGTCCCTCTGGATACCTTAGAAGGAACACACAAAACGGGAGGGAAGTCAGGTCACACACACAATCCCCAAGGAGGTGGAACAGTTCATCTGAGGGCACAGAGGTTTTACAGCATTTTGGTAAAATAACAATTTTATGATGTTTTCATGTGTCAATGCATAGTCTTTTGGGATTGCCTATGTTCCTATCCCCAAAATATGAACTGTGTCAGAGAATGACTAATACTGGGACCAGCGTCTGGCTTAATATGACAAGCTCTTCCAAAACCAGAAACAAGGTGCCAGCTGCCTTCCCCTCTGATTCTGTACTAAATAGTAGAGACGAGGGGTGATGCTCCACTACATTCTCCAACCTGTTCTGGGAGCTTGAGCTGAACTGAGTGATGGGCTCTGTCCTGAGAGTAGTCTGTGACTGCTGTCAGTCTTTTGTGATGACAATTGGTGAGGTCCCTCCCTGCCGACAGGATATAACAGCAAATTCTTCTGGCAGAGATGCACGTTTTATTTGCAAGTGCCCAGTAGTAACAGTCACCAGGATTTTCACATTAGAACCATGTAGAATCGACAAGCTACTCCATAAGAATAAAGAATATTTTCAGAATAATCAGACCTAGTTTAGGGCTTCCACTAGTACAAAGCCATACAGCAATGTAGCAACCAATCAGTCACTTCTTCACCTCTTCCTCCACCATCATCTTTTTAACCGTCACAATTTTTAACGCATGTCTGACTTTGGGCAGCTGTTTTACATATTAGAAATCTGTTACAAGAGATCTTGGACTCAGTACTTCTTCATGTTATTACGGCAGTGGTGACAGAGCCATCTAAAGCCTCTTCATATCAGCAATTGTGTCACTCTGTGCAGTTTCCATCTCCTCAGACAACTGCCACCACTAGAAAAAGAGGCTCAGGAAAGATGACATTCATTCTTTAAAGCCGACAGCTGTAAAACAAGGTTCTTAGGACTGCAAAGAGAGAGATACCTCAAAGACTGATGCAGCCCAGTAATCAAGTGAGTTGCATGTTTCTTTTTAATTCTCAGCTGTCTGTAGGATTTTCCTTTCCCAGCACTGCATCTGACAGACAATGGATAGAGATTAGGTGCCACTCACAATTAAAGCTGCAAGAAAACTATAAAGATCATGTTTCTTTTGATGTCTATCTCTTGCTCTCTGCGCTTATAATCAAAAGCCCGTTTAGCAGGTCACAAATATCTAGACAATGATGACAGCTTCCCTAAAGCTTCACATTGTTGGGATTTAGCATCAGATGAAAGCCTGCAAGTAAGAGGATTCAGATCCTCCTCTAGTGTACTTTCCAAAATGCTTAAGTGACCTCTACGTACATGTGTGTCTTGTCTCTGAGCCCAGCTGCTCGTTTGCTGTACGTGCTCCACATCCTCGCCCTTTAAATGGTGACAAGTGTCAGGAGAACTGGGCAAAGAGATCCCACAGTGCCAGGCACGAGCCCATGACTAAGACGACAGGGGCAAAGCCCAGGTGGGTCTGGTAAAACATCCTCCCGGCAAGCTGACCACTGGCTGCCTTACACTTCACCTTGAAACTTCAAGAGAGGAGGGAGCTGGGAGTCTGCAGACAGGCTGGGGAATGACAGTGTGGCAGGAGAATGGGGCACTTTGGGGAGCTGGTGTGTGGTGGCTGAGCTGTGGGGAAGGAAGATCAAGTCATGACTGGAGTTGCTGTTAAAAGAGTGGACACAAAACCGCTCTGGAGGACCACAAGGGTATGGAAAGGGTACAGCTGTGCGCTTGCTACTGAGACACACATTTACAACCAGGGTTGTTGTGCCATTTCTATTGTTTTCCAGAGCCCTATAGCTCTGATTTTGAGTGGCGTCCGATCTCTCCCCAATCCCCACTCAGCAGTTCCCAGTTTCTCATGGGAAAGTACAATCTTCACGTGCAAGTGGAGAGACCCTGTGAGGCTGAGGTGCTCAAAATGCTGCTGCAGAGGTGGAGACAGCCCCAAGGAGGGAATGAAGAGAAGTGAGGAGAAAGCACAGACCTAATCTGGACCTGTACAAGCCAAGGGGAGTTTTTTCTATCAACTTCCTCAAGAGCAGACTCTGGTGGGGCAGATCAAGGACACAGAGTTGTGAAACTGGCTCGAAAATCTCCTGCTTGCACTATTTTCCTAATTGCACTGTTTTCAACTCCTTTTTATTAGTCACACTCGGATGACACATCCAAGTCTATTTTGTTTTATGATTCTCTTGGGATGACCTAATCGCAGAAAAAATAGGGAGGTTGTTCATATCTAATCAGATGGCTGTGTGATTAACTCATTCACAAGCATTTTAAAGGCAATTTTATAAATGCATGTAAAGGCCTTTGTCTCCAAACTTGAAAAGCCTATTTCAGTGTGTGTACACAGTCAGGCTGAGTCACTCCCGTTCTGCCAGTCAGCGAAAAGACATCCCATTATAGGACACTGAGCTCTCATCCATTTGCCGGTTACATTTATAGTTCAGAAAGACTCCGATTATTTATTTTCTTTTGCCCGCCACACAGATTTAGTGCCTGGGGACAAACGAGCTAGGTGACACCAGTGTCAGGCCCGCCCAGAAACTATTTTTAAAAACCAGGCTTTGAAACCCAACTTCCTCCCATCGAGAGCAGGCAGCATTGCCTGGTAACATGAAGAACTGGGGAGGACTTGTTCCAAAGGGTAGGGGCTCGGGAAGAGCAGACGCAGAGCCCGGTCACGCCTTGTATCAAAAAATTCTGTGCCTCTCCTGTAAAAGGGAGAGGGCAGCAGTTTCTGTGCCCTCGTCTGTGTGTCATGCCGTCCCCTGCACGCTGGCAGCCCAGGTCTGACTGAGGCTTTCGGGATCCTGGAAGCACCAAGATAGTGACTTGCACCATGGTAGCGCTGTGAGGTCCCATCCTGCTGCAGAGCAGCTAAATATTAAGACTAGTGCTTTAACACAGAGATGCTCGTTTTTAAAAAAGTAGGAGCATAATTCCTCCTCCAGAAGGAAAACGCATATAGATACTCACCAGCTTTACACTAGGTTCCTCCCCGAGTGTCACGATGTGGCTGAGTCTGTGGCTAAACTTCAGCAGGCAGATTCCAAAGGAAAGCCTTAGGAATCTTGGTAAAACAGAGGTTTGATTAGGAGCAGAATGAAAGGACTTCCTCAGTCAATAGCTCTGAGCAGAGCAAAGCACATGTAAGGTATAATTCTGCCCCAGGTTATGATTAATTTTGTCATAAGAATAAAGACAAAACTTACAGCCAGTGAGAGAAAGTGCTATAACAAAACTTGTCACTTAGCAGATTTAATTAAAGTACAGATTTCCTAAACCCTTTCCATTATTATTGCTATTATTCTTTAGAAGCTGATTAGGCAATAGCAGATGTCACCACTGTACAAATGTAGATACACATGCACAAATATAATTAGAAGATTTCTTAGGGCTCACTACAAGTTGTCTACTGAGGAGTGAAAAAGAAGGTTTGCTCCAAATAGTTTCAACACTTAAAACAAAATGAAATCAACTTACTACTGGAATTAAACTGTAGCTCTCCACCCCAGGGATTATCTGTCACAAAAAATTCAAAAAGGCCTTGACTTGCAAATGTTTTTGGTGTGCAGGGGACATGCGGACCCTGTGCCATGCAGCAGCACATGGAGATCTGCAAAGCACCACATGGATGGATCAGAACCGACTGCAGCAGTAGCGCTGTCACCGTGTGGCTCAGCATCTCAGCTAACGCTCCTTCCCAAATTCAAGCTCACTTCTCGAGGTGGTGTTCCTGTGACTCTGCCAGGCAGCTCAGTGCTGTCACGGAGCTGAGATAGCTCTGCTCTGCGTGGTGACTACAGCTATGGTATCAGGCAGAGTTCTCCACGGTGAACTACAACATAAGCAGTAGGTCTCAGCAGGCTCAAAGCCCCTTTTCGGCTGGGTGGGGGAGAGGGAGGACCAGACCTCTTGCTCTGTCGAGCTGCTCTGCATAGGCACTTCCAGCACACTCCTCGACAAGACCGATTTTTAGATTAGCTGGGAGGTGACACAACCTTGAAAACACCGCAGTTTGGGCTTTCATTTAACAACTCGCAAAAGCTTGCTGAGGAGAACTAATCTAGACCCATTCTTTCCTCTCTGTACCTATGTTTCCTTGCAGCTCACCATCCCACCACACATACCCAGTTGAACCAATAACGTGCTACACAAAGCATCTGCTAACCAGACTGCCAGACAGCTCACGTCTTGTACCCGGTGTGCTGGGCTGCTGAAATCATGTAGGGCAAGGCGGTGTTTCACGTGAAGCACGGGGGCCTAAATAAACAGGGCTTTACCACTAACCCTTCAAAAAGGACAGGTCCTAAACCAGTTAAATCAACAGAAACATCTTACGATTTTACTGGGCTTTGAGTGGGTCACCAGAAGTATCAGGCCATGTTGGCTACTGTCTCAGCACCTGTACACGAGGGAATGCTCGGCACTAATAATACTGTGCCATGTATTTCAGCTGCATGTGCATTAGCAGCGTATCTATTTGCAATAATGCAACCTTCAACACGTGAACAGAAATGAGGAGAAAAGTGTCTCCCCTCTTTATGTAGCACTAGTGAAATGCAGTTTGTGCTATCAATCTGCATGTCTAACTAAGACCAAAGAATAATTTTTAAGACCTTCCCTTACATTATTGAATTGCAATAAAAAATACAGTTTGCAGGGAAGTTGCTATTGTGTCCCTTGTAAATGTCTTCTAAGAGGATCTTCAGAAAGCACCTGTGCAATCTGAAGACTCTCTGGTCTCTTGTACTTCTACTACAGCAATTGGATTTGCATTGAAAATCCCATCCCTCTCAGCCTGGGACTCTCTCTGGTAACAGTCCTGTCTTTCCTTTTACTACCATTAGCTAAAACCAATCCCTGCCGAGCAGTGTACGACCGCTGTCTTCTGACAGACAAGCTGAATCGGCTCCTCCGTGTCTACAGCTATTTTCTTTTTAAAGTCCATGTCTCTTTTTACTGAGCTGCTTCGTGCTGTTGCTGTTACTCCCTTCAACAATGGAGGCAGGACTCTCTGTATTAATGCAGAGCAGGTTTGTTGCGATAATAAATAAGTCTTTTCAAGACACCCCCAGCTTCATTCAAATGAAAAGTACCCACTTCAGAAAGACAAAATACATAGAGATTATTACCTGACTTGAAAACAACAAAAAGATAAGAAACAAATTGCTCATGTGGGATTCAGCTAATATTTAAAAGGTAAAATTGCAGGAAATATCGATGCCATTTAAAATGTTACTGGTTCTAAATGAAGTCTTAGACATTTAAATGAAATGATGCAATTGTGCATAGGAAATATCTAAGATTAGTAACACAATGAAGACATCAGCTCCTGCCACAGCAATAAAAGGAAGTTTCAAATGCAAACCACGGAATGATACTTAACTGCTGTGGAACTGATTTCAGTTTAAAAAGCTGGAGGAAATATAACTGCATAGCAAATAGCATCCTGAAGTTTACAGGCAACTCTGACCTAGGATAATGATCAGCATTTACCAGGAAGCCTGCTGCATGCTGCCGGACAGTCTCCTTCCTGCCCTGGGAGGTGTTTCTAACCCAGGCGAGCCCCTGGCGCTGCCATACCCGCAGTGGAGCGGAGCCAGGTTCACCATGCAGCTGTGAGCAGCCGCCACAATGGAGTGCTTTAGAAAAATCAGATAATCCAGCTCAGGATTAACATCCAGTGTGTAGCTGTGGAATTTATTCAACTAAATTAAAGGCTGTCTGCCCTCAATGCAGCTTTTAAACAGTGTCTGGCTTTTGGCCCATTTCCACTTCAAAGGTCCGTTTAAGATGATACATGTCTCTCTTAATGAAGACAAGCCCATTTCCTCATCACAAAAATTTTCTTTACGTGGTCAGTGGGAACCCTCCACAAACTTTTAGTGCTACAGAAACATCCCAGAGACTAGTGGGATTCACCAAATTCACATTGGCAAAGGCAGCAACATCCACAAGTTTGTCCTTATCTGGGATCATCAGGTCTTTTTAAGAGGTATCTCGATTTGGCTCCAGAAAACAGGTCCACTGGTGAGATAAATAACACTAGCACTAGCTGTTATCTATCTTCTTCACAGGTCAGATGCTGGGAAGAAGTACTTTTCTATAGACAGAGCGAAAGCCAAAGTTTAAACCTGCTCTCTCCTACAGCTGATCTGGACTAAGGGAGCTGGCTGTGCCCCAGACCACAGTCAGTGGCCAGCTGGATCAGAGAGGCTGGATCCAGCTGTCTGTCCATGTAGGCAAGCCCCAAATAATGACAGCAAACGTAACACCTCTGAGAGGCTGGATGGTCATCTGCACTGTGAAGGCTTATAATTTGGTCATTTTGAAGAGATTTTCGAGGGAATGCTAAATAATATTCCTGAAATCCATGTGAACTTTTACCCAAATTAAAAACAAATGAAAGAGTGGTTTATAGTGGAGAGCGTCCAACAATCTTAGAAAGACAACAGTATAAGCACTGTTTATAAAGCAGAAATGTTTTAGCACCATTTAGTGAAGGTGAACATCCACAAAGCATACGCCAAATATGCAGTAGTTGGAAAGAGCTAGTAACAAAAGCGTAAGATTCCATGTCGTTCGTTCACATCTGAAAGAAAACAGTTCAGGACTTACTCCAGCTCTGGAGTGTGGTGGGGGTGGGAGGATATTCATCACTTGTCAGGTCGTGCTGAACAGTCCTTGTTCTGTCAAATGAGCCAGGATACAGGCGTGTTCCCAAGGCTGAGTGCCCACTAAATGAGCCATGTTCCATAAAGCTGGTGGTGCTGCCCTTAGAGATCATAAACAAGTTTAACAAATTTAAAATAACTAATTTGTCCTGGTTTGCAAACGCCGACTGCGGACTTTAAATCAGAAAGCGCTGAATGTGTGATATGCCTTCTTTGTATCAGTGCAAATGTGTTGATAACATCAATTTTACACCAACTGTCCATACCGCGTTTGCAGATACCATAAAAAAGCCCAACAAACACAAACCATAGAACACGAGGGAAAACTATGAAGTGATTGTCATTTCCATTAACACAATTTGAACCGGGACTGCAGAAGTCACACGGAACTGATTTCAGCACACACAAAGAAATAGTTCTGAGGCGGGTCAGTCATATTTTGGACGGTTACCTGACAGCACAAGGTCTATTCCATTTGCAGTTTTCAGATAAAGGCAGATATTAAATGATATAACACTGTATTCATGTGAACATGAACTGAGCTAGTGTGCCGTGAGTAGAAATTAGGGCTCGAGATCAGGCAGCCTCTGTATATCTGAACAGTACCTTTGTCATAAGCTTTCAAGGTCTGAAGATATTCTTCAGCTATCGCGTTCCCAGGGATGCTGCAATACATGGAAATAAATGTGCCTTTGTGGCATGGAGGTGTTTCAGAATGGGATTTCTAAATGGTCTTGAACTTTAAAAGTTGTGTATGAATAAAGTACACCAATGTTTTCTGTCACAGGCACTACCCACAAAGTACAAGAGATGCAGAAGGGGAACTTCTGCTGCTCTATGTGAATGCAGAAATACTGATTTCAGTGCACCCTAAGTTAGATCAGCTCTCTGAAAAATCTACCCAGAGGCTCGATTTACCTACAGGACTCAGTCCTCAGGCATTCTTTCCAGCAGCAACCATACATATCTCCAGGGGATTTTTGTTTGAGAGTAAACTCACTTACTTACTGGTTGGATAATTATTGGTTCATCTATAAGCAGTGATTAGATTTGTAAATCTAACTTGCAGCATCTAAATCACTAGGGTAAATGATTTGAAAAACAAGCAGACTATTAGTGCCATAAACCACTGAGCTGACTGGCACACCCTGAAAGCATTTTGCATAATGCTAATTCTTTGAAAGCAGCCATTCCTACAAGAAGCTACCACTTGGCACCACGTTAAATCCTTCTGCTTCGCCTTGGGCTGTTAGCTGACTAAATGATCATTAATTCTTTGGAAATAACAGATACCTCTGAGATTACCACTTTAATGTTGAAGGGAAGCTATTTTGGTACAAGGAACGCAGAGAAATATGATGCCAGTTTTTCGTAGTGCATTAATATTTCTAATTATCTTGAACACATATTTTAGTGCAGTGGATACGGCCAGGGTTTAAAAAAAGCAGTAATATCTGTTTGGGTTGCGATATCCTTACTTAAGCACCTGCTCTGGCTAAGGCAGTCTCTAAACTCTGTAACTCATTAGTTGCCACAACCTATCACACATCCAATGTCCCAGAGCTGACCCCACACACCCCGAAAAGATCCCATAAATTTCCACAAACATGTTCCTAAGCTGGAATGTTGGAGTCTAGGTCTTTGGTGTGCTAGCTAAAATCGGTACTTGAAAACCACAGTCAAAACCTGCCCCCTGCACAAGGCCATGAGAATCATGGAAGCGGGAAGACCCCTTCTCTGGAGAAGGCAGAGGGTTTACGTGATGGCTCATGAAGGTTAAGGTGGTTATATGCTCCACAGCGCATTACGCTGACTATTTGAAGAGAAGCACTTCCTCTGAGCCACACAACGCACGTGTGTGTGTATATATATACATACATATATATATATATATGAGCATTTTCATAGTTTCACGTAGCCTGACCTTCCTTCTTGGGTGCAGGATGCTACTTGAACTCATAGGCTTTGTGCAGGGGTGGTGGCATGGCAGAATGCACAGCAAAAGCCCGTCCTTCTCATTTGAAGGAAGGTCAAGATACAGCTTTTCTTAATTTGAATATAGTTCTCAAATACCTGAAACATCAAAATCTCTTTTGGGGTGGAATCAAACAGAAATCTCAAGCTTTCTCAGCTAATGGTACTGATGACTTCCATAAATTTCACATTAAGATGCTTAAAGACACTATGATGTGTCCAACCTGCAGGAATTTTGCACCTTGTTAAAAAGAGATCAAAGTGACACATTAGTAGTTTGCCTTTGTCTTTTCTCATCACAGCCAAAACTTTTTGTTACTTGTCACATCAGCTCACTGGGACATCGATGTCGTCAGTAGCTCATGGCTGATACAGTTGATTCCTTGAAAGTCATTCAGCACTCGTCAGCCTCCTTTGTTCTTTCAGGCTAATGAAATATGGCAGCTGAGACACAGGCATAATTATCTCGTGAGCTGGCTGCACTTCTAAATTCACATAGTCATCTTGTGTCTTTTCCAAGAAGTCTTTGTCAGACATTGCAGATGACAGTTTGAGAAAGCTATCATCTCCTTCCCCAAGGAATTTAATCATCTGCAGATCAGGCTGTACCAAGACAGATATCTGAGACCAGGTCCTCAGCAGGAATATCAGCTCTACCACACCACCCTTGGCAGCACGGACACAGCAGCAGCGGTCTAGCAGTTATGTCCTAGTTCCAAGGAAATGCTATGAATATTAGTCCAAAAGTTTCCTCATCTTCTTATGAGCATGAAAAGTAGGTCCAAGTGAAGGAAATCACCACATTGGGATGTGATCTTTTGCTACCTGGAGCGAGTACTGAGCTGCAGATATTTTACAACTGCCTGAAACCGGAGCTCATTTCCTCCAAGTGGCCTCATCTCACTAATGCTGATACCATCAGCGCGCGACCCTGTGATCTTAAAATGTATTTCACTTAAAAAAGAAAATAATCAGAGCCACGAATTGTTCCCTCCCCCAAAACAACTCCTTCGAGTTTGCAAAGGACTATTAGAAATCCAACACTTGCATGAAACCTGCAGCAATTTTCTATGAAAGCATAACAACTATTTTTACCAATGTCATAAACTATTCTAAACAACATGGATTTCCACCAAATCCCTTTACAACTCTGCTCTCTGAAGTGCCAAATCTCCAAGGAGACACACATACCATATTATCTACCGCTTTCATGCAAAACACTGGAAAATAGATGCCAGAGGAGAGAACAGGAACTATGTAATTAACAGTCACTGTGAAGTAAATGGGAGAAGAAGTTAAATGAGGGGCGGCAGCTGGGCATACTCAAAGTTTCCACTTAGCTTTGAAATAAAGAATGAGCTTTTTATTTATAGGACTAAATCCTGCCTCATGTTGCAATAACCTGAGGGCTGACCTCAGCCCCACTGATGTCAAAGGGCCTGTCTTTTCTTCAGTAAGTGGCCTGACTGGCGAAAGAAGAGAGATGCCCAGTGAGAAATACATCACATGCGAGCAGACGAGACACCCAGCGAGCACCAGCGATTGCTAAGTTGGCAGCCTCTTCCACATAGCCACGTATGCTGCACCCGCCCATCCTGAACTTACCTGCGTTATTTGGTACGTGGATGGTCTTTCTAAGTGTAGTACTGTGGGATTCTGGTGACAGAATCTGACCTGCTACATGACAAAGTAGGGAACCACACTGTTTAAAAAAGAATGATGCCAACTAGGGTATCACCAAACAACCAACACCCAAGACTTGCCCTAATAAATTACCAAACCCACTAAACAGAAGCAAAAATGTGTGTTCGATACCATCTTCCCATTATTGTTCAGAAAAATAACTCAGAAATGCAGCTTACTCTAAATTACGATGCAACGAGAGATATCTCTCTTTCACGATCTGTCAGAGTGTAATATACATGACAAATGATATTGTGTCCATTTGTAAAGGGCTTAGAAAAGAGTTAGTGGCTAAGATTATACCGAGGGATTCTAACTTCTGCCTTTATGGAGCATAACAGGGTTAGGCACCGTGGCATCGCCGCCAGTCAGATCTACGACAGTGACACAATGGATGGGATGACATCAAACCGGAAGATTTTCAGATAGAAGCAAACGGGGACAACTGAAACAAAAGCAAAAAATCAGCAAACACCTGCAGAGAAGCTGCCTAACAGTATTCTGAACTGCATGGAACAGATGTGATGAGATTCGATATTTAAAGTATTTGCAGAAAATACTTTTACATTTTAAAACAATCAAAGCCTTTCATGCAGCAGCCTAGAATAATTTCTCTTAGGCATGGAGGAGAATATCTGCTGTAAGTACAAGTATTCACTAGTCCAGAAGAAGTACATAGCTATTTTCCAACCATTACCTGTAGCAAAGCCTTATTTTAAAAGACAACTATTTTTCTCATGCTGCTATAGTATTAAACTCAGTGATGCTGAGTTATGTAATGGGGGTTGAAAAAACCAGAAATACAGGTAATCTATTTAGTACAGATAATTTAAGGAGTAATAGTCCAATTCTCCAAATCCATGTCTCACAAGCATTTAAAGACTTTCAAGAAAATAAAGGCACTTTCTTCCCGCAGGAGCTGTTCAGAGCACACAGAAGGAGAGGGCACTCGGAGCAGAGAGCAATGATGTTTGCAAATTCCTCTCCTTCGTTCTGCATATTGACGTGCTGTGGCACAGATCATATGTCAAGACTTTTCTAAGGGTTTCTTTATAGCCAGACAATTACTTTTAAAATCCCTTTCTTTACAGTGGAGAGTTGTGTCCCTCTGCCTCTGCTGGGAGTCCTGCAGGGGATGGGAAAGCAGGCAGCGGGGGGTGTGAGCTGACTTCGGCGCAAGCTTCCCCTGGGGTGATGGACGGACCACTCCGCTTGGTTTAAAATGAAACAACGGCCTCTGGTTAAAGCCCAGGTCTGGGCTAGGAGTCGCCAACACTGAAGGTCAAAACTGAGCAGACCAGGTTTTGGAGGCTCTCCTCTGTGCTATCAGCTGCTCTGGAATTACCTCTCTTCCTCAAAAAACCCAGCCCATACAGCAAAACCCAATCAAATCAAGACCCCTTTCCCCAAGCCTTTTGAAATCCCACAACTCAAAGCAGAACGAGAACCAGACATCCCCAGTGGACCTCTTTTTCCCACATCATCACATTTACAAAGGAAATTGAAGAATCCTATTTCAGAAAGTTAAGAATCCTATTCCAGAAAAGCTCGTGCAGCAGCAGCCCACTTCCAGCTTTTTATTACAGAACTGAAATGGGGCGAATCGTCTCCAGAATTTTTCATTTCACTGAACGTTAATATAATTTCAGAATAACCGCGCACTCCTATTGCGTGATCTTTGTCCCTTATCCAAGTAGAAGTAAAAGCATTTGCTTCCACTTTCCACTTCTAAAGATCATGCATGGGAGGAAGCACGAAGGGGAACTTTCCGATTCCTCCTGCGTGAGGATAATAAAGATGAGACCATAAATAATATCAGAGCTATTGAAATGACCTGACAGGATGGTAAGATTTATTTCATAGTTTATCTGAACACTTTTGTGAGTGAGACGATGGAATGAAGCTTGAGCGTTCAATTTAATCCCTTCCTCCCTTTTTTATTGAGTCAGGAGACGTTTAAAGAAATTTATGTAGCTGTTTGAAAGTCAGAATTTTTAATAAGTGACACAGAAAAGAGATTACCGTGAGGAAAAGACACAGATAACACAATACTGTACACAATAAAAAAATGGCTTGGCAGTGACTTTCGCTGTGAAGGTAGAGGGACAGAAGTAATTTTTGTGATTTATCTGTACAGTTTCCTTAACCATTATCTGCATTTGACTAAAGGAGGGGAAAAAAAAAAAAAAAAAAATATATATAAAAGTACATGTTGGGGACCTCACTGTGGAAATGCAATATATGGATGCAGAACTTTCCGAGGACACAGTGTACACATATGAATATACACACGCGGGGCAGTGATCAGGCATGGTCAGGCTGTGTATGTTGACTTACTATCTGCCCAAAAGCAGAATTCGATTGCTTAGATGTCCATATGGCTACACAGACAGGAGAGTAAAATGTGGTTTCCATTAGTACCAGCTTTATCACTGACTTCTCCAGGGCCTTTCACCTTTAACACTGAATTCTCAGCCCAAATCGAGGTGGGGACAGCAGCTGAGAGAGTTTCATCAACCTTTAACAAAATATTTTCAGGGCTGAGGGCATGCCCACTTAGAAAGACATTCTTCACTCTGAATCTTGGCTTTATTCTCCAGCTAAGAGATGATTTTTGAAATGGTTAAAAAGCCAGATTCATAGCATCTCCCTCATTCACTTCAGATTTACTGTTGATAACTAATTAAAAATTCATCTCAGATTTAAACAAATGAAGAATAATTTAGATTTAAATCTCATGTAACTGTAGTTTTAAACACTTACTTGCAAGCAAAATATCATATATATGCAGAAATCTGTTTCCAAGCTTCTGCATGAAGCATAAACAGCAATAACTCATCTCTAAAGGACAGCTAAAATATGCACTGCTTTGAATTCTTTCAATGTTGTGCACAAGGGACTGGTGAAGAGAATCGAGTGCCTTATGCTGCCTGGTTGTATGTATCAGATGGATAACAATAAAGTAGAAAACAAAATCATTTAGAACCCTTTTAGGACCATATGCTCAACTTCACAGGCAATAATCAACCGTAACTACAATACTGCATGAGTCAAGGCGAAGAGCTGGAGAGACGATCCGTGCTCATTAGGCAGGGAGTTACATAACCCAACCACACAAACACGTGCTGCCCTACTTGGGGCACAGCTCTGGGCACTCCTGCAGACACACGTGTACGTACAGACCCATCCCTTCACGGGCATCCAATACAGATGAATTGGAAGTCACACGTGCTTGCCAACAAACATGTAGCAGAAGAAGAGTCAGGGTCTGCTGTGAGTTCTAGCGTTCTCCTGCCAGGCTTCAGGGAGTGGCAGGCGTAGATGCCAGTGTCTGCATGTAATTGCAGGAAATTATTCAGGCTTTAATAAAACATACAAATCTGAGTAAATGGCCAGGAGAAGTGACGTATCCTACTTATGTACCTCATTTTTAGGACAGCTCTCCTGGGACTAGTTGCTAGGCAGAGACATTTCTTAATTCTCTCACTTTTTCTTTTAATTTTTTTTTTCCCCCAAATCCTTTCTTCTCCATCAGGACCTTTTCATTTTGCTTTTCTTCTCACTGATAGGTGATGACTCTTTCTGTAGCATTCTGTTTCTCTACTCCTGCCCATCTGCAATTTCTTTTTCCCCCAGAAAGCTTTTTCCTTCCTCTAACCCCTGCCCCACTTCTTATGGTTCTCCTCATATCATTCACTTTCTCTCCTGCTTTTACATCATTCTCATTTCACTGCTTTTCATAGGCTGTTCACCTCAGAATAGTTAAATTATACCAAGGAGACCCTGTGTAGACCCTTCCTGGAGTCCCTGGCAAAGGACAAATCCCCCAACCCCACCATCTTCACAACTTTCAAAATTCATCATGATTTTTTGAGACATTTAGATGCTTTAACACTAGCATTATGAGTCACTACGCAAATCAAATCCTACTTATTCTCTGAGTAGCTCATGGAAACATTGACAACTACTATAAGTAAACAGAGAGTGGCACTAAAAGAAGTGAGCAGAACTGCAGTTATGGAGGTCCCTGAAGAACATTCGGCTCACTAGCCATCGGCTTTACGGTTGGAGCTGCAGGTTAGATTTAAATAAAATCCCTTTCAAGACTGTTAAGCGTTTGACTGTACATAATTATTAACCTTTAATTCCTCATCGCTGGTTCTTCCCTTTTTGGGCTAGGAGAATTCCATTAAATCATACAAATCATGGCAAATACAGCAATGGATGTAGGATGTTGTGGGTCTACGTAACAGCATAATTGCTCTAATTTATTTTTAATGATGTGGTCATAATGAATCACCCTTTTTGTCTGTGTACCCAATGGTAGCACATTGCAGGCAAAGGGACACGTGGTTTGGATAAGGCAATAGCTCTGCTGAAGTTTGCATCATTCTCTCCAGCGGTTGGGAATGTTGGGAAGCCGTAGAGGGCTGGCTGGAAAAGCGGCAACTCACCTTGGGCAAAGGTCACTTGAAGCCAAAAAAATTGGGTCATTACAGCCCTGGGTAAAATGCCAGGTCCAGATTTAATGACTTTCCTGGCAGTTTGGCAGGAAAATCCTTTGGCAGTTTTGAAAGTCTGGCTCTTTACCTCTGAGAAATGGGGAAAAGCATATTGCCTCCAGAGACAAGGAAGACTGATAACACTACTACACGTTAAAAAAAGCCAGAGCCTAAAATGCAACAATTAAAAGTCAAGGAACTAAGGAAAAAGCAGGTAAAAATCTATGAACATCTGTTTTCATTTTATTCAGGGTATCTCAGCACTTGAATTTACTGACGACCATAAAACCATCAGGTACAATGAACACATCCATTCCCCGTACAGCTATTTATTAATTCCTCTTTCAGAACAAACTTGAGATTTACTAAACAGGATAAGGCTTTATAGGCTCCTAGGGAAGCCACAAGATTTATATACTACTTTTTTTCTTGTAAGAGGCAGAATCAGACCACGCACTGCTATTTTCTTGGGAATAGCTCAAAATTTTTTTCTTTTTAGACTCCTTCCTTCATAAAATAGAGACTGAAGGAAAAAGGCAGGTTATTCTGAACACTAGGAACAGCTAACTTTCACCATCTATTTTCCTCTCCTACATTAAAATGATTCCAAACGGAGTTTGCTAGCAGAAAATCAGACCTAACTGCATTACAATAACAACTTCTGGAATAACCCCCCTCTTTGCAGGCATTTAGGCATATGTAACTAGAGCTTAGCTCTTTATTTATAGAGAAATAAAACCAGCAAGAGAGTCAGCAAACATAATCTGATATTTGTTTTGTGTAAACTCAGACCATCAAAGGGGGTTATTAAACCTATGCATTACCTCAGAATCTTCACGTACAAACACAAACAATACTAAGAACACGAAACTATCTTGGAATATAAGATACCTTTATATTAGCATAGCTATATAGCAGGGAGTGCACTGGCATAACTATGTCAACTAACAGAAAATAAAAATATACTTATTAAATCACACCTTTGCCATGCGGGTGCATCTCCCAGATTCCAGCTGTTACCGGTTAGCTTGCAGCACACAGACCTGGAGGTCTAGGAGAAGTTTTGGGGTCAGAGTCCTACGGTATACAAGCCCTGTTTTGTTCTGGAGTAAGACAATCACTTGGCCTCTGGGGTCTCACCACCTCAAACGTACTCTGGTTTCACCAGTTAGTAGAAACGGGACATTTTAGCCTGAATTAGGCTATTTTGTCTCATGTACTGTTCCTCTATAAAGTGTACTTGTAAATAATGGAGCATTCCCACAGAATTAACTATTTTAGACCAGGAGTTTCACTCTGGCTGTGTACCAAGACCCAGATCCTGGCGACTTTGAAAGGACTAAAGGACTATGGATGCTCGAAATGTTTTGAAAATCAAGTCACTTATACAACTACAGGCTCAAGAGTTTAACACTGGGCATCCAGTTGCTTTGGAGATGACAGAGGCAGAAGAGCCCACTGATCTTCTGCTTTGAGCTCTCTCATCACACAAGCCAGAGGATAACTTCAGATTGCAGCATGTCTTGAATTGTGCAAAGCCCAAATCTTGACTTAAGAATCCACACTGATGGAGAGCCAGAGGCTGATGAATTGCTGTACTGCTTTATTACCTTCCCTGGTAAAAGCATGCGCTATAAGTCTAGCGCACACTCATCTAGCATCAACACACAGAAATCAGATCTTGTTATACACTTCAGCTTAATGGATACAAGAGCTCTCCATCACCAAATTTCAATTCCCTCTATATGTAATTCACAGACTGAGCTGTGGAGCACTGTGCTGAACACGGCAGACAGAGTTCCTAGACCTTTTACTCTTCCCAATTCTTCAGCCTTTCTTACGGCTCTCCTTTGATTGCCCTCCATGTACTCAGCTTCTCTGAAGTGCTGACAGCCAGACCTCAAAACTGAATTGCTGTAAGGACCCCATCAAGATGCCAGATATGGAAATGTGATCTCTCCAGTCCTACATGAGGGCACTCCTTAGGGACTGTATCAGTCCTTCTGGTGACAGTAGCACTCCTGAAGCACTTCCCAAGCTCCCTCACCCTTTTTACGGCCTGTACTCTTACAAGCATGACTAATGTAGCTGTACCGAAATGCCTGTTGCCTGGTACACCCATGTTACTAAGTGATGTACTGTCTCCATTTCAAAGGTAACTCAGGAGCAAAGCCCTCTTCATTATTGGCTACCGAAATTTTTACTAAAGTGTTATCTAACTTTTCCCAACTTTTAGCCACAATTTTTGTCCTATAAACTGATTGCCACATCACTTTTGTCAACGCTCTATGTGGCTCCTTTAAAGCCGCTATTAGTCACCTTGATTTTGTCACAGGCAATACAACTGAAACTTTTCAACCAATTTGATATAAAAAAGAATTTCTCAATGCATTAGAGGACTCCAGTACTATTGACTGTTTGGATGACTACGGTTTTGGAAGACCAGGGACTGGGAGCGTTGTCCCTAACAAGGGTTCTTCACCTGGTGTGTGAGATGTCAATCAACACACAGAGTCAAGACGCTTGCTTTCTTCCCGTTCTGGGCAGAGAAGGGTGCTAGGCGACAGTTCACAAAGCCAGCACACCCCCAGAAATCACAGAGGGTCTCCTGTACAAAAAGGTAACTAAGGAAAAATCATGCCACAATACCTGATTGGTTACCTATGATTATATATCAAAAGTTAATTTGTGCATGTCTTGACTCCTATCCCACTCATTAGACTAAGGTGGTCCTACATTTACATGTAGAGTCTCCTCCTAGAGGTGTGGCTTTTAGTATTATGATGTCTTATAATCAGCTTAAGGTAACTAAAGGTTACAGCTGGATTCCATCATCTATCACTAAGTCTTTGATCAATCTTGCATTCTGTTAGAGCTTCTACCCAAACCTTACAAAACAATGTTTGAGCCTAATGCTAATGAGACCTCACCTGGAGTTAGTGTCCAGCTCTGGAGTCCCGACCACATGAAAGACATGGACCTTTTGGAGAGGGTCCAGAGGAGGCCACAAAAATGATCAGAGGGATGGAACTCCTCTGCTATGAGGACAGGCTGAGAGAGCTGGGGTTTTTCAGCCTGGAGAAGAGAAGGCTCCAGGGAGACCTTATTGCAGCCTTCCCGTACTTAAAGGGGGCTTGTAAGAAAAATGGAAAGATGGGGACCATTTTTTTAGCAGGGCCTTTGGCAACAGGTCAAGAGGTGACAGGTTTAAACTAAAAGAGGGGAGATTTAGACTAGATAAAAGGTAAACATCTTTTATGCTGAGGGTGGTGAAACACTGGCACAGGCTGTTCAGAGAGGTGGTAGATGCCTCATCACTGGAAACATTCCAGGTCAGGATGGACGGGGTTCTGAGCAACCTGATCCAGTTGAAGATGTCGCTGCTCACTGTAGGGGGATTTGGCTAGAGGACCTTTGAAGGTCTTCCATCCCCAAACATTCTATGATTCTACAAAGATTGCCAAATCAAAGGCTTTCTACATCTACTTAAACTCAACTAGCTTTTATAGCACTTTGGTCTATTCCTCTTTGCTTCTCAGAATGAAAAGAACATAGAAATCCCCTGCTAAGAACGGAGTACTTGAGGGGGATGTTTTACAGCTGACAAAGTGTGATTTCCAGCTTGCCACAATGGGAATGAAACGCAACTCCAGCCCTTAACTAATAGAGAAAGACTTCATGATGGGTCTCCCTCTTCCCCACTGCAAAACTGTGGTCTGCAGAGACAGCAGCCCATTCCCCATCCTGTTCTTTCACGGCTACAGCACCAATCAATAAGCATCCATCAGAACCCGCTTCTAGGTTCTCAGACGCAGCAAATGACACTTCTGACAGATGGCTCGTCCTTCCCTCATCTGCTCTTAAACAGGTTATAAAGATGGATTTTAACACTCCCATCATGCAAATCATTCCCACCAGATTTCTATTCTATCAGCTAGGTTGAATTTAAGCCCATAAATGCACCATTCTCTTTCTTGTTGTTTGTTACCCAGGTTCCTTGCATGAGTGTGTAAACATTAAAAAAAATAAAAATCTTTACGTCCCCTGATGGCTTGCTTAATTTTGCTCTTGACATCTTGATTTTTTGCTAAATGAGTGTTCATCTGTTACCTTTCCACCTTCCCTGTTTGTGGCCTTTTTAATGCCTGCTAGACTGCTACATTCATTCATCTTTGGCTGGGGCTTATGAAGTTTCTGGATACCAGAAGCCTTCCAAGTATCAAACTTCTGTTGTGGGGCTGAGCTTTGAAAAGAGGTCCCTGGATCCGTTTTTGCAAGGATAACACACCTCCTTGGAACACAGTCACCACAGAGAACACAGAAGAGATGTACAGAGACAGCTTTCCCTGAGGTGCTCAAAGCGATCACACCAGGACATATGGGGGGAAGACATAGCCGCAGCATTAGGCTGCTCGTAGTTCAAAAGGCTGCAGGTCTGCTGACGCCTTAGAAAGTTATCCCCATGAGGGGGACAGGATAACTGGCAATATATACAATTTCAGGGGTTTAAAACTTGTGACAGTGTACTTAAACTATCTGTAAGGAAAAAACAAGCAAAGAAATATCCCCCGCTCCAACATCACCAACAAAAAAGCAAGACTGGAAGAGGCAAAACAAAGGTTTCTACTTACTGAAATCCACTGTCTTTAGAAACGGCTCAGGAAGTCCCTGTGCCCACAGAAAGGAAAAGGTCAAACACACCAAGTTTTTTACAAAAAAAAAAAAAGACCCCAAAACAGCACATGGACTCCCAAGACAGGTTGTGGAGTTCGAACACCCCCGGCACACTGAAACAACACGGATTCCAGTAGTACTATAAGACACTGAGCGGGGTTGGGAATATACCGGGACCGCATCGTGAAGGAATACTTGCAACTCAGGCCAACTCTCTGGGCATCGGTCTATGTTTTATTAATGTGCATATGTCTCTATTCTCATTTAAAACACAACTGGACAACAAAAATACATGAGGCTTTACGCATCATACCAAACAGTTTTATTTTCCCAAGGTTAAACGTAGCAAGACTGGCTGATATACTGAACAGGAAGGAACAAACCTCAAGGAAAAAAGTAAGAAGAAAAAAATCACTGAATTTTTGATTGTGCAATTGTGTTTTCTCTTTGTGAGCATCTGAGAGAAGCATTCATTCATATTCTGAATGGCAAAAGGCAACAGAAACAGGTGGTCTATTACGAGATCCATTAAACAAGAGATTTATGCATTACATATCCATCTTGACGCAATTAGGCTGATCATTTTTTTCCTCTTTTATGGCTTCATTGAAAACTTCTGGCAATAAAGCAATTAAAAAGTAACTATCCAAGCATTTATCTATGATATCAAAGACAACCAGCCTTTCTTTTATCAGAAAAAAGCTGCTTCTCTTTCCATCCTTAGAACGTACAAATTTAGAGGCAACGTTCATTGTTAAGACAGTGACATAATGCTGCCATTGTCCAAAGTCTGAATGGTGAATGATGGTGTATGGACTTGCTAAATCACTGTTTGCTTTCTATTTTGGAAAATGATTCTTTTAAGTTTGACTTTAACCTCACAAGGCATGGGAATGGCAAGCAGAGAAATGAAGTTGCCATAAAAATAATCTTGAAGTAACGTCCTTGCTGCACGTCCTGCAAGAGCACTTGCAGCTTTTGGTTTCTACAGACACTGTCCTCATAGGCGAGCACTAACTCTGCAAGGAATAATGATTTTCGAAACTCAGGTTGCTGTGATGTATGGAGTCAGTCAGACACTAAAACACAAAAGGATGGCTCCAGCAATAAGAGATGGGTACCACAAAGCAATCTCGACGCGAGTGGTGGAAGCCAGTCCATGACACAGGCCACATGGCCTCCTCTCTCCCAAGAAGAGGTGACGGAAAGGCATTTGTGGACTGCAGTCCTCATAGTCCTCTCCCCAATCCCCCCTCGATTTGCAGATTCTTTCCTCAACTTAACTACTGAACAAGTCCAAGTTGGTTGTGTCTGTCAGTGATTTAGATGATCGCGACAAGGAGCACTGACTCCAGAGACTGATACAGTGGCTGAGGGTTGTAAGTACCTGCCCTGGCTGCAAGATTATACCTGAGCACGGCCCGGAACTGACTCTTCGGAAGTCACGGGACAAAATGATTATTTCCTTATTCTGTGTAGCAACAAGCCCATCAACTCCACCGAGATAAAAAGAAACCCTCGTGCTCAGGACTGCCGTGATTCAGGTGCTTGGTTGGGGCAGAGCAGGCACCCAGGGTGCCGAGTGGCTCTGCACATCCTCACCTCTTCCTCTGCAAGCAAGATCTACAACTCAGTGACGAAGGGAAAAGCAATGTTCAAAGCAGACTGAAACAACGAGAAGCTTGTCTCCGTGAGCTGTTTCTGCTCCTCGGAGCTGCCCTTCCCCTCACAGAGTCAGAAGTGTCACAGCGACAGAAAGGTAAAGCGCTTTCAGGCCTCTGGTTTGGTGCAGATAAAAGTAGTGTCCTCAGCGTTCCTTGGTCTCAAGCAACAAATTCGAACATCCAAACCAGTAAGCCTTGCTTGCGCACAGGCACAGCGTTCTCTTTTAGGCCACTGAACAGTAGCTTTCTCCTGTTTGCTTTGGCCGTCTCTTGTGGATAATTGGAACTGCAGTGTTGCAAAGCTCAAGCAGCTGAAAGGTTTTAAGCTCAAACCCCAAGACTCCAAAGCCAAGCCCTATAATACCAGAAGCTATACTTGCCACCTCCTGCAGCCTGGCTCACTCACGAGTAAAAGACAAACGCAAAATGACTTAAATGACCCAAATTCCACTGGTTCAAAGGTTGAAAAGTTTCCAGTCACACATACATGTTTCAAGATTTCCTTACGTTACTTAGGGATCATAAACACCTAATGGACCTGAGGATGGAAATCAAAAAAGCTTCAATTGGACCTGCTGGAGTGGGTCCAGAGAAGGCCACAAATTGATCAGAGGGATAGAACTCCTCTGCTATGAGGACAGGCTGAGAGGGTTGGGGTTGTTCAGCCAGAAGAGAAGGCTCCAGGGAGACCTTATTGTGGCCTTCTGGTACCTAAAGAGGGCTTAACAGAAAGATGGGGACAGACTTTTTTAGCAGAGCCTGTTGTGACAGGACAAGGGGGGATGGTTTTAAACTAAAAGAGGGGAGATATATACTAAATACAGGGAAGAAATTTTTTACACTGAGGGTGGTGAAACACTGGCCCAGGTTGCCCAGAGAGGTGGTAGAAGCCCCATCCCTGGAAACATTCCAGGTCAGGCTGGACAGGGCTCTGGGCAACCTGCTCTAGTTGAAGATGTCCCTGCTCACTGCAGGGGTGTGGGGGGGTTGGATTAGAGAACCTTTGAAGGTTCCTTCCAACTCAAAACATTCTACAATTTTATGATTTTGGGCGCTACAGATGATAACAGCTCTCTGACCACACAAACTGGCACATGCTAACAGCAGAGAAGCAGACAAATGAAAGCCATTTTAATAACTTGATCATGGAATTTAAATTAACGGCAATTAAAATAGTGTACAGAAAATAGGGAGAGAGAAGATGATGTACACTGCTAGATTCATCATCCTGGGATTTTACCATGAGTTTCAATTTTTTTAATCTCCAGCTTTTTATATCATAACACAATGGATACTGAACCAGGAAGGTTCTTGAGAGTATCAGCTCATCCATCCCTAGCTCCCAAGGCTGGTCAGCTATTAGAAAGCTAGCAACACCCAGCTCTGTTTTTCTCCTGCCTCTCTGAGTAAATGATTATACCATCTGCTCTCTATTGTGTGGATAGTGAGAGGTGGGACGACCTGGAAAGCCAAAAATGCATTAACGTGGGCACTATGGGATATAACGTGGGACGTGGAGAAGCTGGGTATTATTTTTCAAAGTGCAGTTCTATTTACAGGTAGAGTGCAATCTACAGTTACAAGAAATGAAAGGAAAAAAACCCTTGAGTCTGATATATAAGTCAGTCTTGTGATTTACAGATGCCCCATTCACGAATTCTAAAAGCTGGTAATTCTGTGTATCCTAAAAAGCAGAGCGCACAGCCACACAACATACGACAGGGTTAACCACGCTACTAAACCCAGCGATTACAAACTACCTTATCGCCTTCGGTTCAGAGGTAGAGTGATAGCAGAGCACACGATGCAAATGGAGCTCTTGGTCTTCTTCCACTCCAGGTTAGATAAGTTTGGTAAGTTCCAGAGCAGCAAGTTGTGAATGATGGATGAAATGATAAATTTCTGCTCAGTGCATAGCGAGTAGCCAACTCCCTTCTGTGCTGCATCACTTGCTTTCAAGGTACTTAATATGCAGCTTTGGTGAGAGACATTCAGAAAATCCCAGTGAGTCCAGATGTCTCAAAAATAAAACCAGAACATTGCAATTTTGTCCCAGGGCTTCAGTTGGTTTTATTCAATTTTAATTTTATTTTTGTCTACCTTTATCCAGTGACCTCCCTTGTCATGGTGCATTATGGACTCAAAATAAACATCTACCACTGATGGCTGCTCAGTTATGGAAGAGGTTTAAGGGTCTGGTTGCTTCGTCTCTCACTAAGCAGGCAGAGTTTGTACTGTAAGAATACTTCTTTTTGAAATGTAAGAATGAATAAGTGGTGAATAAGCAGCTCCATCACATTTCTTTATTGGGGCTGCAGAACCACATTGTTCTCCTGATACATTGGGTAGGTCGATTTCTGTAAAATATCAATCAAACCACAAACAGTTTGGATTGGCTTCTACTGATCTGACTTACCAGCAAACACAATCTGCTGGGCAGAACTACCATGCAGGAGGAGAGATTTGGAATTTCTATCTTGTTAACAAGCAGCACAGTTTGGCTTACAAAAATAATTTATGGCAAGGTTTAAGAGGTTTAAGTCATGGCTTCACTTTCACTGGGTTAGAGATTTGCTTCTCCCTGGCTATATTATTATGCCATTTCAGGTTATTGGATTGGGCAGATGATCAGCTGCTTTACTGCTCTTGAAGGGTTAAAATCGCAAAAACTTGTTATTTTATTGCTTTGTCTCTCTAGTCTCTCACTCCTGTTTGCTTGTTTGTATCATCAACTTATTATTACTTGTAATAACTTCACAGCAGACAATACATTGCTTATTATACTTGTGGGCAGAGGTCAGAAGTTTTTGCTTTATTCTTGTCTAAGTACAATGGCCTCTAGTTGTAACCCCATTAGGAATGTTTAATAAGAAAAGTAATAAACCAGTTTAATAACTGAATCCACTTCTACTGCATCTCTACAGTTAGTAGCAGAGCATGGAAGGACGAAACAAGGGTTAGCTCTACCACTACTATTTCTCCCACTAGGCTGTTTCCTTCAAAGGAGAAGGCAGGGTATTATTTAGAGATTACAGAGAGTAATAGTGTTATTTACTCCTTCATTGGCACCATAAGGCTGTACAAACAACAGGCTTTTGTACAATTTATTACCAGAGCTGGAATTTCAATCTAAAGATAACAAAATCTTCCTGAGGAAGAACAGTGAGAGCAGGAAGTCTTTACTGCTGCCCATATGCCAGGCTCCCCAAGCCCACAGGCAAACGGTGCGAGGCACATATTTAGCACACTGGAAACAGGGGATGCGAGGTTTGCGTGGATCAGCTGCCCAGGCTCCTCTCAGCTGACAAGGTGGTGCTGACTGCCAGGTGTCACAAAGGCGTTTGTGTTTCTCTCTCACCAACCCCGCTTAATAAAGGCTTGGGCACTCTTCTGGAGCCAACATTAGAGTGATGTCCACCGTGGGAATGCCCTGGGTGCTACCCTATTCCATCACTATTTACCACTCAGCCAATGTGGTATTTTAATAACACCCAGCTCTAAAAATGTATTTATTTTTATGTGCTTATCAAAGCCCTGACTGCTTTATTTACTTGGAAGGGAGGGTGGAACTGTTCCAGCAGACTTTCTATTTTCTACCAATTCCCTCAAGCAGGATATTAAGGGTAGAGAGCAGAGCGGGTAATTCCCGTCTCCGGGTGGAACATGAGTCAGCCTAGTTATGCAATAGAGGCTTTCACTGATTAAGAAGGATGCTATATTCAGGTAGACAACTGGCCAGAAACAGATGCTATTTGTGGGCATAACTGAGCATTAGCAAATTGGCTGTTTATTAAAACAGGTGTTTGTGAGGACTCACATGTTTGCCACTGCAGATGTGGCATTCTGCTGAGAGATCGCGTTAGAGAACAGCGGTTTCCTTCCCAGTTACGTTTACGCTTCAAATGAGTTGATGCAGGAACTAAATTAGATTCAACAGAGTCAGCACTGGCTTTGAACACTGGTGATTTCAATCAGGGATACAGCAAGAAATTACAAGTTTTTACTCATGCCAGCTGTTCTGTTGCCCACTTTTGACCTCATAATCATTCATTATTGTCTGGTCAAAAAAACACCCTGTTTAAAAAAGTTTCTCTGGTTTCCATCAAAACAACAACAAAACCCACCAAGCAACCCTCCCCCACACGTTTCCAAAATTCCCAAAGATCTAGACAAAATATGCCCTATTCATACCATCAGCAACAGGAAAGGAGAGCTTCACACCCTGGCGTTTAGCTAGTGCCAGAGCAGGAACACTACATTGTCACTATGAGACAGAGACCTCACGCTCCCTGATCCCCGAGCACTAGCTCTGTTTGAAGTTCTCATGATGGTGACGACATCGACAGCAGGCTGGGTTGATCAGCTGAGTTTAAATTACGTTCTGACAATTGTTTTCTATTCTAAGTCAAAATGAAAAAAATTCTTGACCTTCCAGTGACATGAGGATGCCATGCCCTTTTCCTGGCCTGCTGCTGCCCCAAATTACGCTAAAAATTTAAAAATCTTCATTTTGGAAGTTGACATCATCGCATTATTTATTTATTTATTAAAAAGACATGCCACAGCAGCAGTAGTGTACAATACCATGCTGAATTTATCAGGTTATATCATCCTCTATCAACAAAAGACAACAATTATTCTACGTTTTTTGGTAAGTGTTAATGATGGGTGCTTCCTCACACGACCAAACACACCTTCTCTAGACAGAAGTACCTTTGGCTTGTCATAGAACACCATGAACTAGACTGGGCCTGGGTATCTCAATGCTGGTTTAGTATCTCTGTTTACAACTTAGACCCTCGGCTACTCCCATTTGTCACTTAATCTTTGCTGTGCCAAGAGTCAACATACACCAAACTTCTACTAACAGAGCTCCCTGAAGATTTGAAGTGACGTTTCTGAATACGATGAACGTTTGAGACGGTTATTTAGGATCAGTACCTCAATCCAAAAATACTAACTGCCGCAGAATTTCCCCAAAGCCCTCTCAATCAAGAGATTTTTGTAATTTTAATTAATGTGGTCTTAGAAACAAGATGAGTGGAAACTCTGAAGAGGATTTCAGTGCTTGAGACTATAAGGTAAATAACTGCAGAGCAGGAAACAAGGCAATGATATACAGCCATCTTTACAAGTTAGTTTTAGAGGAGCCTTACATCACACAGGAAAAAAATGAATCTGCAAGCTCAGTTTTGCAGAAACATTGGTAAAACACCTCACCACAGAGGTGGCACAGAATATTGTACAAGACAGGTGTGAACGAAGGACCTGATACAAAATTAGCACTGAAAACAAGATGCTTGCAAATTCCCAGCAAGGACTTACTGGTGTTTCTTCTTAAAAAAGCTATTCTAAAATAAGCTAAGACAAGCATGTCTGGGTTTATAATCACCTATGGATTTCCTGTTCTTTATTACAGGCAAAACTACGTCTCATAACCCCCAAGTGCTTGCTGAAAATTTAAGTGTTTGAAATCACAAGTTCGTTTAAGAGTCTTCTGACTGCAGAAGTGTTTCACAGAAGAGAGGTCAGGCTGTGAGGGGATGTGCTGGGTCGGGAGATGCTGGGGTTTGAAGTCCTGAAACCGAGAGAAGTAGAATGCTTGCCTGCATCTGAATAACTGCTCACAGGCAACGGATCCCTTCTCAGAGGCAGTGTGCCCAGGGTGTGAATAACAATTCGATGTCTACACACCAGTCACTTTGCCAGATGATATTTAGAAAAGCTAAACCACAATCCTAAGTAAAGGTGCTTGGTCAATGATCCTTAGTAAAGCAGGTTTCTTACTAATACAGTGCAGTCTCCACAACTCAGTTTCCAAAGCAAGTAAAGCATGAAAAGGCAGATGATTTCAGATGAAATAAAACCTCAAATATCCCCGGCACTTGCAAATGAAATCCGCTCCTTAACTATATGCATTCACTTCACTGGGGCAAATGCGCAGATGTTCCAGCAAAGCAGTCTTCTGCCTGCAATGTTTATTAGTATCAACAATTTGAATGATGGGCACAGAATATTATCTATAAATTTGATTTCAAATTCATCAATGCAGATCAGGAAATCATTAAGAAGAGTTAACAGTAATGTAATCAGGAAACAGAAAGCTTGATTTGATCAGCCTGCCCAATCAAAGCAGCTTTACTTTTCAAATCCTGCATATTCGGGGCTTATGAACTAACTATTCTAAATAGCATGTCAAGTCCAGAAGCATTTAATGTATCCGAGGAAAGATCCACATGGACAATCTTTCCCTTCATAAAAAGAGACAAAATTCACAGAATACATTATTTGCTATTATTTACTAAGACCACTAGCAGCGAAAAGGCACACTCAACGTACCAGGGTTTTTTTTTTTTTAATAAAAATTACTGCACCTTAAGATTATCAACTCAAACCACCAAGCTTGAACAGAGAAAAGTGAAAACCACTTTGAGTTTGCAAAGAATTACCTAACACTTGACCAGTAAAGCCTGTAGCACCGTTTGCAAACTTCAGCACTGAGTGTGGTGCCGAGCAGCGGCATACGCAGTTCACACATTTTAGACTCTGTTAGGTATAAAATCAAATTTACTTACTCCTTTTAATTAATGCAGTGTGCAAGACCATCACTGGAATGTGTATTTGAGCAACATAAAGCATTGCTCAAAGAATTGAGTGTTTAATCCCATGCTCCTGTAAGGTGAGGTAACTGCACACCTGACTGTGGATGTTTTCATGACTAACCATGTTCATCTGATCATGGGAGTAGGGCCAAACGTTAAAATTAACAAGTTTCCCACACAGTACAAGTAGATAACAAAAAAGTACTCAGGACTAGAAAGTTACCGTCATCATTTACTGTAAGGCTGGTTTGTTAAAATAAAATGTGTGGCAGACAACAGCGTGCCTTTCCACAGGCTACTCTCTGTATTTTTACTTTCCAGCTGATTAGTGGTACTGAGAAATCACGTAATGTCTTCAGTAGGCAATAAAGGTATCTCTTCCCTTCAGGAGAAGTCTTGCTTTTACTCTCTAGCATTTGGTCTGCATTGGACTGAAATGTCTAACATGAGTACAGTAAATCAACCTAGTTTTAACAGTCAAAGTTCAATCACCTACTACAAGCTATTTGTTTCTGTACGATAGAGACAAACACAAGGGTAGCGAGGATGAAGTTAAGAGCAACATTTATCAAATGTGAATTAAATGAAGCGAAGATTTGGTGAGTAGAATTCCATCTCATTTCTTTTGAAGGACTATGACAGCTTTGATTTTCATGGCCTCTAAGATCATGACATTACAATACTGAAATTTTAAGAAATAAAAATTATACCATCACTCGTCATTTTCTGCACTGTTGCCTTTGGAACAGATTACAAAGTACAATTTTCTATTATTTTTCAGTGAAGAAGGAAAAATCATGAGAACGGTTAGTCCAGATTTTAATCTTTGCTGCCCACTGAACAGTGGCACCGTGATGCATGACCCTGACCTTTCGCAGCCCGGTATATTTTGACTGTTTTCCCAGTCGGCTCCATCCCTACGTTTTAGTGAGGCCATAAACAAGAGAGGTGGAATGGCATGCCCAGCAAATCACAGAATGCTGAAAAGGTCAAAATAGTAGTGCTGAATGTTTCTACTCTGTAATTCACAGAATATATGAGGCATTCACATCCTAATAACTCATTCATATGACAAACACTGTAGAGAGAATGTAAAATGGCAGATCATGAATTCCTCCCAGTGACAGCGTTTCTAACAAGCACGGAAAATGGTGCAAACTTTGCCCCGTGGTTCTCTTTTCCGAACATTAATATTGCCTGACTTTCAATGCACAATAGCGTATGTCTGTGGACTATGCAGTCAAACGTGTCTGCGTTTGCAGGCAGGCTCAGAAAGGCAAGGTCCCTGAGGAAAAAATCCTGGTCAAAGCCTTCCCTATCTGGACTCCTTCTCGCCCTTCTCAGAGCACTTGCCCAGTACCACGTAATTTTATAGTCATAACATCGCTGGAAACTTGAGAAGTACTACCCTCACTTTAACAGAGGACACAGAGTCCTGGCCAAGGTCAGGAGAACGATAGCAGAACAAAAAAACCCCACAACTCTTATCAGCAGTCCTAAGCCTCTGCTCTCCACTAAGACCATCTTTTCTACTTTGTCCCACAGTGTGAATGTTTTTGCAGAAACTAACACATGCCCATTTCTCAGACACAAGTTAAATGCAGTAGATTAGAAACCAAACAAGAGATTCTTGAGCCAAATTCAGCATAGCTGCACATCTGCGGTGGTTGAGGTGATAGCTGTATTTGTGAACGACAGCTTAGTCCTAGTGAAATGCTGAAGATGCACGACCTGGACACCCCACACAATGGTCACTGCTTTCAGACAAAGTTTTACTGGTGCAAGATGATTTGAGGCACCTCTCAATCATCATAGGTTAGCTAATGCCCTTGGACGAACGCCATTGAACAACTGCAAGCCAGGACGTACTGAAGTGATTCTTCTTTACTACTTCTTGTAATAAAAAGAACACAACAGATTTATCTCAAGTATTGCTGTTTGAAACCTAACTCCAAGGGTATGTATCTGACATCAATTAATCAACTTTTTCTATATAGACACTGTCATTTTGTGCTCGGAGTATATAGAACATTGATTATGTTCCCAGTTTACAGAAATACAAAAAAAAAAAATAATTTGAAAGTGCCAGATCTTCCTTTCTGATGTATCTGTGCCAATTCTATGGATCCCAATGGATGGAAAACCCATGGGTCAGCAGCCAGAATTTGGCTTGATCTTTCCAAGTCCATTAAAACAAAAGAAATTATCCTCCTAGAAGCTATGCTAAGGCACGCGGAGGACAAGTAGGAGATTCGCGACAGCCAGCATGGCTTCACCAAGGGCGAGTCCTGCCTCACCAACCTAGTAGCCTTCTACATTAGTGGACAGGGCAAGAGCTATGGATGTCATCTATCTGGAATTCTGTGAGGCCTTTGACATGGTTCCCCACAATATCCTTCGCTCTAAATTGGAGAGATATGGATTTGATGGGTGGACTGCTGGTGGATAACAAATGGGTTGGACGTTCACATCCAGAGATTACTGGTCAGTGGCTGGATGTCCAGATGGAAACTGGTGACAAGTGGTATCCCTCACAGGTCTGTACTGGGAGCAGTGCTGTTTCATATGTTCAGCAATGACATAGTCAGCGGGATAAAGTGAACCCTCAGCAAGTTTGCAGATGACACCAACCTGAGTGTTGCAGTTGACATGCCAGGGGGACAGGATCCATCCAGAGGAACCTGGACAAGCTTGAGAAATGGACCTGTATGAACCTCATGAGGTTCAACAAGGCCACATGCAAGGTTCTGCCTGCACCTGGATCAGTACAATCCTTGGTATCCATACAGGCTGGAGGACGATGTGACTGAGAGCAGTCCTGAAGAGGAGGACTTGGGCTATTGGATGAAAAGCTTGACATGAGCCAACGATGTGCACTCAACAGCCCACAAAGTCAACCATATCCTCGGCTACATGAACAGCAGCATGGCCAGCAGATCAAGGGAGGTGATCCTGCCACTCTACTCTGCTCTGGCGAGACCCCATATGGAGTACTGTGTCCAGCTCTGGAGTTCTCAGCACAGGAAAGTCATGGGCCTGAGAGGGTCCAGAGGAGGCCACAAAAATGATGCGAAGGCTGGAGCACCTCTGCTATGAGGACAGGCTGAGAGAGCTGGGGTTGTTCAGCCAGAAGAAGAGAATGCTCCAGGGAGACCTTAATGTGGCCTTTCAGTACTTAAAGAGGGCCTATCAGAAAGATAGGGACAATCTTTTTAGCAGGGCCTTTTGCAACAGGTCAAGGGTTGATGGTTTTAAACTAAAAGGGAGAAGATTTAGACTAGATACAAGGAAGACATTTTTTATGCTGAGGGTGGTGAAACACTGGCCCAGGTTGCCCAGGGAGGTGGTAGAAGCCCCATCCCTGGAAACATTCCAGGTCAGGTTGGACCGGGCTCTGGGCAACCTGCTCTAGTTGAAGATGTCTCTGCTCACTGCAGGGGGATTGGACTAGATGACCTTGGAAGGTCCCTTCCATCCCATTCTATGTTTCTAAAGAAATGTGCCAATAAACTGTTCTCTGCTTCACGGATATAAATCTGGATTAACCATACAAAGGCAAAACAGCCACGGATTTACACCAGCCGACCAACCGATCCCAGCCTCACGTCTCCAAAGTACAGCACTTCACCACTATCCCCGAGAGAAGCAGGGATATTAACAACATACCAAATTAGCATCAAAGAATTAGCAGTAATACACTTAGGGTATTTAGGGAACTACTTCTAAACCTAAATGTCAGACAATTTGTCTCTAATATTCCCTGCAGATTAGTACAAAATGACTGTAATGGATGCAAATCCTGCCTCCTCTCATACAGGCACGTGTGGCTGAGATAGCTGTGGAGCCGTCTCCCTTGTGCTGCAGAGGAAGGCAGGTCCTCAAGAATACACCCCTGGTTCCTCCTCATTTCCTAGTGAAAATTGCTCCTCCGTGTATGTCTGTGCAGGAACATCAAGCTTTTGGTATCACAGTCCTGCACTACTGGGAGGAAGTGATTTTCTAGCACTGAGTCTGGGGTCATTTACACAGCGAGTCTTTAACCTCTTAACGGGAGAGGAATAGTGCACGAGGTTTGGTCTCCTGTGGGAGGAACGGGGATATGACAGCTTACCCGTGGAAGGAGGTGGGAGCAGTGCAGAACCCTGGATGGCTGGAAGATGGTGTGGAGGAGGCAACAGTGAGGGTACCAGCTTGCTCCTCCAAACAGCAAGCGTGCATGGGGGACATGGCTGTGAGATGAACGTGCAGCCTGGGGAGAACTGGGGCTGAAGGGGTTCAAATTTTTGCTGGTGTTGGGGTGGAGGGGACACCAACCACACGTCTTCTCTGCCTTTGGTCACCCTCCCCTCTGCTCTGCCATGCAGTGCACACTGACCTAGATCCCTGGTATGGGGGTAGGAGTTATTGCACCCGGACAGAATAAGGCTGTAAGACACGATTTGGGGCCAGACTGTCGCCCATCCCACACGCGGCCTTGCACAAGGAAAGAGCGACTGAGTCTCTGTGGACAATTTTCAGTCTCCTCTCTGCAGGGGACTCAGCGCACGGTTTAACCACCTGAATGGGGCACCGTAGGCCATTACTCCACTGGAAGTACTATTACTTTTAATAATATTTACAGGGTATATTACAGGAATAATATTTGCAGACTATTCTGACAGGAAGAGGCGTTGGATCCGGAAAAACTGGATTCAACAGAAAAAAATGGTACTGTTCTTTGTAAGGTTCTGGTTTCATCTGCTTCTGAGTTTGTACTGATTGATCTGTTAGGTGAAACCAAAGCTGAGGTATCAGTAAATTATCTTAATTAAGAGTTTTTTAATTTTTGAAGATGGGAAGAGGGAGGGATCTACATAAAAAAACATCAGACATTCTCACCAAATGGGTGAAAAGGGGAAAAAAAAGGTATTTCCTTCCTTCCATCCCCCTTCTTTTCACCCCAAGAGAAGGGATGTCCTATCTGATGGCCAACAGTCTCTATACAAGACATTCCCAGGAAAATCCTCCAGAGTCTAATCAGGCTATAGGCTTGCAGAAGAGTTAGTCTGAACATGTTCTGTGGCGATTGGGGCATTAGCTACGGAAGCCCTGCACACTTCCATGCCCACGTGTCGCTCCCACTGGGCTCTGAGAACTCCTTACAAATGTCTATTTGGGCTGCCACCACATTTCATACAGAGTGACAAGAGCTCCAAATCTCAACAGGAAAAAAAAATATTAAAAAAATAAACAAAAATTTAAAAAATCTGCAGCCCTGTCTCCTCTTTGCTGTCTAAGCTTTAATCTTATCCTCCTCAGATACCCCTTCTTGGTCTCAACTTCATCTTTCTCCCACTACAGCCTCTTTGCTCACTCAGGGCCTGTTTGGGTCAGGTCACCTCCGATTCCTCAAGGTTTGTCTCTTCTGTGCTGCACCGGCTGGGCAGAGGGAGTAGGAGCGGCACAGGGAGGGAGGGCTCCTGCCCCCAGGCAGGTGCAAAGCTCTGGATTTGGCCCAGCTCTCCATCTGAGAGCCCCTGCTATGCACTGGGCTGGGGGGTGGCTGGTGGGAGCTGAGAGAAAGGCAGGCAGATGGGTAGCGTGTAGCTACCAACATCTAAGACACCTGTTTTTCATACGTACCTGCTACATCCCTGAGGAGTCCTCATACATGATCATGTAATCAAAGAGCAAATCAAAAGGCATGTGCACAACAGTCAGAGGTCTGACCACAGAATGCTATCAGTGCTCTTTCCACACTGCAAACACACTAATGAGAATTCCTTCCCAAGTTTGCTTTCAAATCACTTGGTTTGTTTGAATTACTTTACAGTTCAAAATTTTTATGTTGTTTTGTCCAAGATCACCACCCTACTCAACTAAGATGTTTCTCAAATACCTGTATCTCTAAATATGAAGAAAGCATGATTTAATCAGTAAATCAGTACTGACAGACAGTGCTGGATTGTCTTCAACAGACAGACTTGGTATGAAATATATGTCCCCAAAAGAGGGGTTTTTTAAATCATTAGTTTTTATTTTCAAGAAGAGAAGTGGGGTCTTGATGAAAATTAAGACTGTGGACAGTTAATGCAGTATCTTAAAAAAGTCACCAAATGCATGGATTTTCACTTCCCAAATGACTCCTTCCAGCCAGTGCTTTGAAGAAAAAGGACCTTTTTTTTTTTAACTATTTTTATTCTAGTCCCATACCTGTCAGCATATGCAACTTCGTATACTCCCTTGCACTTCTTTTGCAGTAGCTCTATTGATCTGCTTAATAATTAGTCCCAAGGAATTGCACTGTTAAATCTTCCAGAAACAAAATCTCTCCAAACAGGTCAGCTGTTAGGAAAAATGAGAATCCTCATAAACTATGTGTATTCTTTCCTCAGCATCTTTAGAAGCAGAGAAACTACCACGACAGAAGTGAGTTAAACCCGTTGATATTTTCCCTGTTCCATAAATGAATTAATGTGGATGTTTCTTGTTTTGTTTTCTAAGACTCCTACCACATTTCTTAAGCAAATGCCCGAAAACAAAGCCAGGACATAGTTGAAAAGCAAATGATACATAAATAATACATTCAATTAATATAGACACAAACATGTAAACATTCATTCCAGCCTCAACTAACTCATCCATAAGGAAAAGACTACCTTAACAACGCAGTCACTGTAATAGATTGTACAGAATTAACTGACAGGCTTAGATTCTATTCTTATATTGTATTTCTAGCTTTTTTGATACTTTGCAGTTTTAAACTAAAAGAGGGAGATTTAGACTAGATAGAAAGAAGAAATTTTTTACACTGAGGGTGGTGAAACACTGGTCCAGGTTGCCCAGGGAGGTGGTAGAAGCCTAATCCCTGGAAACATTCCAGGTCAGGCTGGACGGGGCTCTGGGCAACCTGCTCTAGTCGAAGATGTCCCTGCTCACTGCAGGGGGGTTGGACTAGAGGATCCTTGAAGGTCAAACCCAAAGCATTCTACGATTCTATGATCTTTAAAACTTATGCCACTATGGCCTCACGACTTCTGGCTGAGGTTTTGATCGTCACCTTTCTAAATCACATATGGAGTTCTCTAACCTCAGGGATTTGGTATGAATGATCCATATACACACTTAGGTTTATATGGTCAATTAAAGCAACAGCAAGTTCCTGCTTTAAAAAAAGGGGGTTTTGAAAAACTACTTCTAATCACAGTGGCATAAACTTTAATAAATTCACATTCAGAGCTTTACAAGGGAGACAGTCACATTTTACAGTTTGTAGGAGTACAGAGTTATGGCACAAAACTCTTCATATGCAATCTTAAGGGCCTTCTGCTTAAGCCCGACCATCTCCTGGGCAGAAGACCTAATGTATTCTGGCTCAAACTATCAAAGCTGATTTTAATGTCCTGAAGACAACTTGGGGATATCTTTTTTCGGGAAGAACATATTATCAGGTTAATGCCATATATTTGCAAAAAAACATACTATATAGTATGAATAAACATTATTTTTTAAAACCAAGATACAATAGGATTAAATGTGCTGCATACGATGCAAGCAAGAACTATTACTATGTTGACCCCAATGCAAAAAGCTAGAAAACAAATAAAAAGGATTATTTTTTTTTTTTTTTAGTTTTGTTTTTATGAAAAGGAAGCAGCAAATAATTAAAAAAATTCTGTCATATTTTCTAGGCTGGCCCAGAGATGAAGTGCTTATCTGACCTGGTAAAGCATCTGAGACAGTGGAACTGTTTTGGACTATTTCTCTGGTCCTCTGGGATGCTCTTTTGGGCTCCTCTCAACAATCCTCTCTCTGGCTCTGTTTCTCCAGCACAAGCAAATACAGAAAACAAGAAAGAAGAAAGTTCCAGTTTCTGCTTCCCTCTAACCTTGACGGGGTTGGTTTTGATCTTTGTCACATTCCAAAGGAAAACAGAAAAAGCAAAAAGTACATTCCCGCTCCTTAAGAAGAACAAGGCAAGCTCTGGTCCATGTTTGCTGCCTAAAGGAATTCTTTTTTCGACTGTCAGTAAGAATTGTGCAGACCTATTTTCATTTGAATCTTCTTATAAAAGTTGCAAGCCAAAAGGTGACTACTGAAGTCTGCAATCAGGTCAAATAAGCTGCTAAATAGTTAGGCCACTGTCTAGAGTTCTAGGAAGACTTTGCACTGCATTCTGCTTATCATTAAGAATAAAGACAATAAATAATTATTAATCTCCTCTGCTTATAGAGCAAAGACAGCTATTTCTTTAAAGATTAGTTTTCCATTAGAAATCTAAAATAATCTCTGCAGAACAAGGAGACGGATTAAACTCCATTTCTTTTGCAGTTAGTGGCACATTCACGCTTGCACGACCACTGAGAAAGCAGCAGTATTGGGTGATTTGACTCCATGGGCTAAGGGCCCTGTAAAGCACAGAAACTTTGCTTTGATTTCTGATAAAATATTGAAGAAAGTCACTTGTTCAAAACTCCTCGGAGCTTAACAAAGACTTCAAAATAGCATTCCAGCACATGACCTTACATACAACTTTCTCCTCTGTTACTTGGCTGCAATCAAATGATTCTCTTTCCTGCAAAGCTCTAGTACATAGCGAGGGGCTGCAGCATATTGCAGAGGTCAGCACAGGCTCCCAGCCCAAAGCTGCAGGTGGCCCCTGAAGAGGAAGGTGCTCCTTGAGAATTCTCTAGCTCTACCTATTTGCCATTTAAAATCAAGAGGGAAATCAATGAACTTCATTGTATGTTAAAGAAACAAGTGCAGGTTCTTTCATAAGCATTAATCATTTACACGTAAAATGAATATGGTTTAGTAGCAATAACCAAATCCAGTAACATATCAGAAAAAAAGCACCTTATGTAAATTGCCTGATCTTAGGGGACAACTAATGGATTACATTCCAGCATATAAAGATCTAAGATTTTTACTTCCCTCTAGAGATATTCCAAAATCCTGTTACTGAGCCGGATCTCCAAGGAGAGCAGGAGGTTTGTTTGTTTTCATTTTTTAATCAAAACTCTTTTTAATCAGTCAGAACAAAATGTTTTCACGCCGAAATTTAGTGCAAAAACAACAGAGTCCTGATGGAACAAGGGAACTTCGAAGAGAAAATGAAGATGGAATAAAAATGCAGGAAACAAAGATGTGTACTTTATTACATAGATGTATGCAGGGACAGTTTGCTCCCAAAAGAAATAATTAGAAAGTTGACTTTAAGAAGCTGGACCAGGAGATTGAATTCAGCCTTTTGGGCTGAGCCAAACGATGGCTGCGTTTTGCTGTTAATTCTGGTGGGCTTTTGACTGGCTTCAGACTCATTTTGTGTTTTCCCCTTGCAGGGCCAGTTTCTGCTCAGCTACAGACATGTGAGTCCTGTGCGGGGGAACCTGGATACACACATATGCTCCTGTCTGCAGAATGCATCTGGCACTGGCTGCTTCCCAGATTCACTGCTGTCTTCCCTGTGCAAGCCCTGACACACTCCTAAGTCAATTCAGGTATAGGAGAGCAAGCTCACCTTTAAGATTAGCTAAGGTCACAAATGATTCATATTCTCAATGCCATTCAACAACCACATCTGAGAATTCAAGCTCCATTTTTAAATACTTCATAGCATCTTAAGTCCTTCACTGAAATTGTCAGGCACCTGCTTTAAAAACAAGGATGTGCCTTTGTACTCAGCTCAAGTAGGACCCTGTAGGGTTTCACAAAACCAAACAGCTTTACCACAACGTTATCAGCCCACTTAAAATGTTTCACTCTGACCCTGCCTGCATTTACACATCATTCCGCCACTGAATCCTTGCCAGCTTTGCTATAAAAGAAAGAAGAGTCAAGCTCAAGAAGGAAAATGCCACAGCTTCATCACAGAGTGAATAATCCACATCTGCAACACGTCTCTTGTAATTTAAGCTCATGGCACTACAGTCCTCAACAGCAACTCCAATTCTGCCTCTCAAAATTAGAAATCTATTTTCAAGTCATTGCAAAAATACCTCTGGAACTTCAAAGCTGAGCAGTTCTTTCAGCACCAAGATGACCCACAGTTCCCCAAAGCCAGCGTAACTCCAACATTAGAGTTTCTCAACATGAGAGAAAATGCAGGCTGCCAGCTGAGAATCAGAGATGTGCATGCACAGAAGAATATATAACTGGAGTGAGAAAAGCATACAAGCATTTTAGTCAAAAGCCCTTTCTGGTAAGCATTCAGAACAACCTGAAACCACACTGTTTTACTGTAACTTTTAAAGGAATCAGCCCTTCTCTCATGACAATATTTGATAGGGTGAACATCAACTGATCAATACAGCACCAACACAGACACACACTACTCTATCACTCATACCTTAAAAAGAGCAGCAGTGCTTTATATTTAATATCCAAGGTAACCAATTAGTACTGCCATCCCCTGACGTTACACAAGTTCATCCCCTTAAATTGTCATGGCAGTAAATTCTACAGTTACACATGAGAGGCTGCAAATTGATTTGCATGTAACAGTATCACTGAACCTTTCTTCCCACTTTCAGTTTTTCCCATCTGCTAGCAGAGTGGAAGTTTAGGATCTTATTATTCCCAGAAGGGGACTTACCCAGCTGGACATCTATAACAGTTGGCTGGTTCTCCATGGGGAACAATGGCTTTGGAGGTTTGTCTGTGAGTAAAGCTAGAAAAGAAAATGAGAAAATGTAATGGAAAAATTGAGACCAATGACTGCAAAAGAAAAGCTCTGTCATGTAAGCAATCAAATGTTTGTACACTTGATGGCATGTACACATTTGTTACATAATATGGCTGTTACACTGCCCACGAATTACCGCTTTCCCGGTGGCTGTGGTGGCCCACTGATGCCACAGAAATGAGCTGTTTCAAGACTTACATTTTTAATACAAAGCAGCAAAACAAACTCCATTTCTCACTTTTAATCTACATACAATAACTAGATCAAGCATTTCAGATCCTCAACTTGCAAAGTTAACACAATTAATTTGAAATGCCAACCAAATCTGTATCAGTGTCACAACATGAGCTTGCCCCAAACAGTATTTAGATTCTCAAAGAAAACTCTCACTTGATTTTGTCTGATTTGTCTGTGCTGCTTCACACCCCGCTTACACTCCCACCCACCCAAGTGGGGCACCTAGACCCTCTTCTCAAAGCCTGAGTGGGGACGCTGCCTCCTGCTACGCAGAAGTCTCTTCACCTGAGAGCAGGATAACTGATAATACTGCTGCTGAAAAGCACAGCTACAGGCACAGGCTTCACGATCCAGTTTGAGGGCTTAGTGCCAGACAGTGCAAATAGGTTTTGTAAGTCAGGCCTGGCTTGAAATAAATGACTGAGCATTCCTGGAGACGGGGAGAACTGTTTTTAACCAAACACAGTATCTTGCACCACATGAAATGAAGCATTTCAAAATTACTTCAAAACTTTTCCAGTTAAAATTCATCACCTGAAATTGTTTGATCTGAGTTTGTAAAATTAATTTGCATTTTTCAATAAAAGATTAAGGCAAAATTGCCCTCATCTCCTCAGAAGCCTCAGCACTTACTGATTTGATAAGAAACAAACCTACCCAAAAGTTAGGTAGCTCAAGCTGGAAGGTGCCTGTGATTGGGGCAGCAGATACCCCTAAATCAGGAGGAGGGAGCTTGAGCTCCACAAGGTCTTAACCTATACTCCCAACTCAGGCTGAGCCACTGGTGTGCTGGGAGGACATCACTTCCCCAGTCTGCTCGAGTCCGAGTCAATGGTTCAACACACCTTCCTGAGGTCGTTAAAACAAGCTGGCTGAAGTAGTCACACATTTCACTAACGTGTCTCTGATAACCACCTAGCAAATGACAGTTGCAAAAAACTGGGGGTAGCTGAATTATTCTGCTACCAAAAAAAAAAAAAAGAACAACAACAAAAAAACCCCTTACAAAACATTTTTACATCCACAACTACACAAAATGACAAACTCTATTAAAGAAATACCTGCTTGATTTTGCTTTGCAGTTGACACTATTTTTTAAACTCCTTAAGAAGTGACTGTCAGCACAACCCCCTTCCGCAGTTCCATCTAAATGAAAATGCAGTTCCTTCCACTGATGTTCCAGCCACACTTTGCTTATCACAAACCAGGCATTTTGGTGACGAGTCAGCCACCAACATTTCAGATCAAAATTGTGTGTGTTTGTAAGATGAAATCCTTGCAGTCTACCCACAAGGACAACACCCACAAGGAACCTCCAAAGTGTTTTAAACTGCATGTTAATAGGAATGAAACCACAAGCAGGGTTCAGAGTGAAAGATAAATAGGAAATTCTGTTAATGAGAATTCAGCAGTTCAAAAATGTTCTTTCAGGGCAAAGCCACTAGACTGACCCAGAAGCAACATCAAGGCTACCTGTACAATCACATTATTTGGGGATTATCCTGTGAGTAGACAATTTCTGGCAGAAACAAATCATTAATTTGCTGTGCTAACGTACCTAAGTCATCTGAATGTCATTAGAGAGTAAGACGCAAGTACTGCCCAACCCCCATGTGCAAGTACAGTCTAACTACTCGTTTTTTCAGGAATTTCAATCCTAACCAAAGCTGAAAACTTCTGAGTAGGAGCTTTAGGCATCAAACCCAAGGGACTCTGGAACACATTCCACTGATGATTTTTTAAGTAACATATGCTTTTAAACTGCTAAAAGCTTTTGTGACGCTCTTCCTCCTAAAATCCCATTGTACCCATGTGGAGCTGGATAACTATTTCTCCAGCATCTCCACAAATCCCACCCTAATTCAAACAGTAATTTTCTCTCTTGAAGGTCACACCTGCTTCAAGCAAAGCTCATTCCCAACACTCAGGGAAAACGTACATCCTCCAGGAAGTCCCACTATGCCGACAGCCAGGACATTTGGTAAGGGGGAACATGAGGGTGAGAATACATCTTCAGTACTGACATTTTTGTTGTTCAATATGTGTAAGAGCTCTGCTTTTTTAATTCCTTGCATGAAAACCCCTGCCAATAAATAAGCCAGCAAGAAGGTATTGCTTGCCATTTCCTCTCAGCTCATCACAGAAAGTTAGAGGTAGTGTTGTCTGGCCTTGGCATCTGCAGAGGGGGATCTCATCACTAGAGTCACAACCTGACCATACTGCTTCTCTGGAATTTTGGTTTTGGTTTCTGTACTGTCTAGGCAGACTTTCTCATAATGTTTCCTGGAAGGAGAGAGGAAAAGGAAGTACTACAAAGGTATTAAAATTTAATAGCGTTCTTAACTGCTTCTGTGCAGCTAAGGTCAGTAACTTCTTAAAAGAATGAGCCAAAAACCTCCAGAAAATGCCTTTTGGCCTAGGAAGTGCACAATTCAGGCTTAGGAAGGCAACACATTGGTGTGTATCTAAGTGCAGGAGTAGCCCAGATGCTCAGCACGGAGAGAAGAGAACGGCTCCTGCCAGAGACACGCAGCTATTGCTACAGCTTAAACATGGGCCTCCTCCAAACGTGCTGGAGGGACTGGAAAGGTCGTTGGAAAGTGGCTGCAAAGGGTTTGGGGGATTTAATCCCAGTTCTAACAGAACCTTTTGTCTGGCCTAGGTCAGAACAAGCAACACTTTCACTGACCCTTGACAGGACTCCTTCAGGGGACGTTATGGTGTGTTTAAAGCTCAGCACACACATAGGAAGACCTCAGAAGGAAAGGCTAAAATGGAGGAAGAGATGAGCTTGATAATGCAGCTCTAAAGAACTTGATACACCAGGTAAATTCTGGTTTGGGTGGAAATTCGATTGGGGAGTGGGAGGGGAGAAAAAAGGCCAACCCCACCCCCAAACCTTGCCATCCCGGTTGACTGTGGTCCCTCACACTCTGTGAAGAGCCTCAACAGTGTTCACTTTCTGGCATGTTACCAACACTTCTTTTCTTAGCTTTTTTCCTTAGTTTTTCAGGCTTTTGTTGCTACACTTAGGCTTTCCTTGTATTATTGTTTTTCATCTCTGGTACTAAATGGTATTCTGTGTGCCTTGTAGGACATAGAGAAAACATGCTTGGGCTACACTGAGAAAACACTGTGTAGTGTGCTCTGGCTTTCCTTGCTTAATGTTCTTTTCATGTCCGATTCCCACCTGAACCCCTAGCTACCCCATCTGACCCGGGCTCCTCCCTGTTTTCCTCAGCTTTACTTGTAGTCTTCCAATGTTTTCTAGATGTGCTCCTGCGTGTCATTTTAAATGGTTATATTTTGCCATATTGTTCTTGGAGAGTAATCATTATAATGAACTGGCAGCCTGTCAGAGCCCTTTATGCAGGAACCGAAATGGCCCAAAGGGATCTCAAGTCCAGAAGGCAATGAGCTGTTGGCTCTTCAATGTCATATGTGTTTACAGAAACAAAAGCCATTCTTATTTTAGAGGTCAGACTTCAGATCACTTATTCACCTTATGAAATTCACTTTTGGTCCTTCTCTAACAGTAAGGCAGTGTAAGATATTCTGCATTACGAGGGCTTCTAATCTTTCATGATCTTCATACTTGACAGAAGTCCATAAATAACCTTCATTCAAACGCCCATTTCTCTAACAGAAGTTTCTTTAATTCTCGTAACAGTTTTATAGATGTGCGGCACACTGATTTCCAGCCTTGCTAGAAGGGGAAGCAGAACAAAAAGTTAATGCTGTTACTGTATCAACAGGTCTTTAATAAAGCTAATAGTATCATGCAAAATCATCTAACTCTTACTTCACCTCCCTCAGAACCACTTTAAACAACTAAACACACTGCAAACACTCTTCCTATTGCTAAAGGTACAGCAGTACTTCTGCAAAGAAATACGAATATACCTCATGAACTGGAGGAGCGAGGATAGAGCTGTCTACTTTACCCCTTGGAACAGGCCATGCCCCTGGACTGTCTGAGCAGCAGTACTTACATGGTGAATCCGGTAGAACAAGGACAGTATCAGGTCCCCAAAGCAACAGCTCCTGCAGCCACACAGAGAGACCTGCCTTTACAAGATGCTAGGTCTGACAACGTGGCACACCAAGGGGTTTCTTTGCCTTTACTCACCATTCTAGGATTTCATCCCTTGAACAGGCTGGGACAGCTTTGGCTGCACTTGTTTGTGCAAGTATCAGCTGATACTACTGAACTAGAACTCAGAGGAGGGGTCACATCCGCCTCCTGTGCTTTGTCCCAGGGTAACATCAGGCTACCTGGGGCTTTGCCTAAAGTCACAGCTTCTGGATGACAAGCTGGAAAGTCATTTCTTTACCCAGAGGCACCTGGCAATGCATGCGCCTCCCGTAAGAGCCTGATGGACATGGCCAGAGGCTGTTCAGCAGCCAGACTGCCAGGAGACTGCTTAAAAGCGCTGTTTCCTCCTATGCTTATATTCACCACATTTAGAAAGTAATACACGAACTTTAAAACACTAATCAAGTTGCTGTGATTCCAGCCACACTTGTCCTGGGGTTTTTCCATAAGCGATTTAAAGGCACAGTGTTGTACAAATGAATGCACTGATCTGATCCTCTGCAACTGTTCATCCAGGTGCATTTTCTTTCCCAGAACACGGTACTTCTACTCCCTCTCCTTTCACAGGCACAAGGAACATGCTGACCTGGGAGAAGTACCTCAGAAAAGCACGGAAGAGACCTGTAAAAGATTCAGTCTCTCCAAATAGTTACACAATGATCTTTAGCAGACAAGGGAGAGCATGACTTGCTGCACAGGGCAATGCCTAGCTACCCACAGGACCAACTGAAGAAGAAAACAGCCTTGGAGGAGCAGCTCCTGCTTCTACATGCCAATACAGCGTAACAGCCTAGAGGCTCATTTTTTCCTACCACAGCCTTACTGTTTCACAAATTTCTCATTCTGCATTCAAGCCTCTATCTGACACACCAATGAATTCTCTTGAAAAAGCACCAAGCAGCTGAAAACTAACACCCTTAGGATACCATTGCTTAGGGATAAGCAACAATAACCAGCTAGAAAAACTACCAGGCACCTCAGTAAGCACCAGTTCCTTCAGTTTGTTATTTGACACAGCACTATTTCCTACCTTCCCTCTGTAATAGGCTCACAGTACTCTCCCCACTCCAGTCAGACTTCTTTTACAGCAACCATGGTGAGAGACAGACAGCCCATGTTGTTGTTACAATGAACACAACTCTCTTAATATCAATTTTGAGTGGCTCAGCTAAACACAATTTCTGAATTTACTGCAGATCACCTTCCCCCTGTGCCACGCAAAGACATGCTCTGCGCCAACAGGCATCACCTGCACTCCAAGGGCCTGAACTGTTGCCGGTGTGAAGCCAGTCAGCACCAGGTCATGTACTGAAATCCAGCTGCTTATAATTTGAAGGGCCTCTTTCTTATGCCTCAGCACAGCTGGAGTGTTTGCCAGACCACATAACTCTTCTAAGGGAGATGAAGGCAGAATGCTAAAAATGTTAACTCGCACGTGGCTAAGAACTGGCCAAGTACCAGGGAAAGGTTTTCTTCCTCCTCCTCAGGGTGGATAATGACTTTTCCTCTTCTCGTGGTAAGCATCCAAAGTACAATTGCTGTTCTATAATTTTGCTATTGATGTGCCTCCTGTACATTTGTTCACATAATTTGCAATGATGAAAGGAAAAATTATCCAAATATGAAGCAGAATGCAGGGACTCTAACAAAAGTGTTTCAAATCTTCTAGGAGACAATTACATGCCAACCTATTTCCTTCAATCAAGGGATCTGGGATTTTCCCACCATTAATTATAACTGAGCCTCAAGTATCATTCCACCAAGAATCTGGCTAACCTTTTGACAGCAGAACTGATCTGTTTGAATAGCATCCCCTGGGGCAAATAGCAGCATGCCAAATCCTTAAGCTGACACTAGCTCATACCCGAAGTTAAGCTTTTGTTCACTCCTAGTTCAAATAGACACGCTTCCAGGCATGGCTTAGATCTACTTTGGCATCTAAAAATCTTGGCAGTGATGTTGCAACTTTCACAGCATAAATGAAGACGGAACTAACTGCGTGCAAAACACTAAATCAATACGTTAACCAGAGGGCACATGTTGCTAAGAGAAGCTCAGCATTATACCTCTTAAAAAATACGCACCTGACTGTCTTTGGCTCATCTGAAATACCAGCTTCTGCCAACAGATTTCTCAATGGCTGACAGTAAAAAGCTTCAGGCCTGACCTGCTACTGCTTTATCTTTCATGTTGCTGCTTACACCCAAGCAAATGTGTGAGCCAGTTGTGCAGATGTAAATGCAAATGTGACAGCTAAAGTCTTGGCAGCCAGGGACTGAACTGTGCGCTTGCAGAGTCAAAAGCTTGTCTAAAGAGCCAAGGGTTCCCACTTAGACTTGTAATAAGTATCCTCTGTGGACTGAGCTCTAACATACGTTCACCAGCAAGTCCCTCTATCAGATCAGAACGAATGCTTTCCATTTTCTGGGCACAGCAGTAAGTTGCCACACAAGGTAAAAGCAGTGGAAAAACATAAAAAGCAACTCATTCATAAAAATGCAACTTTGTGAGGCTGTGTTTATACGGGGACGCTGTTCCCTGATTAGCTGTATGTAGTCTATTCTACCAGTCAGTCAAAACCCACTTTTCCAGCCTTTGGCTGTTCTGCTGCCTTTCCTTCACCACAGTATCAAGCTGACAAAATGACTGCACCCCCACCCGCCGTTCGCTGTAACAGAAATAAAGCCATTGCAACAAAATGTTATTAAAGGATAAATGTTTCTAACTTTGAAAATAAAGACTGAATGCTTATTCTCAACAAACTCACATTCAAAAAACTCAGAAGTTGTGTGGAAGCCAGGAGTCATTAACCATGGAAGGAGTTTTTCTATATTTATTACTATTCGAGCACAAAATGCATCTTTTGGGACAATGGGGTGAAATGATGTGGCAACTGGATGCCTCCTCCTCTGCCACCAGCGCCATGAATATCACTTTTTGAAAACTGTACCTAGGATCAGGAGTGCCTTGATGCACTGTTTGGTCTGCCTCTGTGGGACAATTTTCTGCAAGAAGGAGTTTAGCATTTTTATATTAGCAGTAAATAATTGAAATTCATCACATGAATTCTTTTTATGACATAGCAAGAAGGACAACAGGAAGATACTGTGTCCATGCTGAAATGCAGCTCGCAAGGGAAATTAATACTGAGGCACTCAAATGCTCTTGGATCATTACTGGTGGTTTTGATTCTAACCCAGTAAGTCCTCAATGACTTGGAACAGACCTCTGTTTGACAGGTCGTACTACTGGCACCAGGAAGAAGCTGGCCATGACTGTAGCCCCCTTGACTTTGAGAGCAGTCAAAATCCTAAACTACTAGCTCTCTCTGTCCTGTTCTTGTCAGCTACTCGCACAGCTTCTGCTGCAGGCACGACCCTGCCGCCCATGGTAACTGCTTCAAACTCCTAACAGCAGCTGGCAATTCCAGGTGAGAAATCATCTCTGAACAGGAAGTTTTACTGCCAGTCTTCTCACCTAAGATGTCTTTGGCTACCATGCACAGGATGCTATCAGAGTGCATGGAGATAGCCAGACTGCTTTGGAGAGAAGGGCCGGAGCATCAGGTACTAGATGAACTCTGCTGAAATGTTAAGAAAAGTACCATGAACCAGATTTTTGGTTTTGCAACCTTTTGGTTTTCAGATTTGTGTGGGACCTTCTCCTCCCTTCTTAAGGCAATCAAGTCAGGTAGGGCTATAGCAAATGAAATGGTGAGATTGTGGTGGAACTTATGCAACAGAATATGACTTAGGAGGACTGCTATGGAATAGAAACAATAGCATAGATTGCACACTGCGGAAGCACAGATGGCAAAATCCCACAAGATGCCCATCACGCAGTAATTACAACAAGGGTGAACACTTAACACTACTGCAATATACATGTTAAATACTGGTGGCAGCTGACTGTCGCACATCTCCTGACGTGAAACATTCAGTGACACTGATGCTACGGGTTACTAATAATGCTGTCACTGGAGTCATTGCGAGGTGGGTGCTGGAAAGTAGAAGAATTCTGTGTTAGCAGGGCTCTCACTGCACTGATGCTATCAAGTTTCCTTACTCCTATGGTTGCCAACACTCCTTTCTTTTCAGTGCATTTCTAAATTTCGCAGATTGGATTAGATTATGCATGATCATTTTATTCCTTTCCTAAATGTATCTCATGCAGCTTTCTTTTATGAAGCAAGTATGAGTTTCCTCTGAAGTAGAGAAAAAAAGTGTAATAAATTTTTACTAAATGTGAGTTACATTTCCCTGCAATATAATACATGAAAATCTCCAATGGAGTATGCTTTATTTAATGAATGGAGTGTATTTAGCACAAAGGACACATAATTTCATCTGCACTCAAAATGTTTCTCTTGGACTCCGAGCAGAAGTAAGATGCTTGAAATTACTCTCTGTTTCAAGGAGATCTGCAAAGAACATTTTATGACATTTTATCTTTTGGCTTTTTAAATTCTTTTTTCTTTCTGTCTTATAAAAAAGAAGTGGTGACAGATGAAGCCAGATCCCATCATCCATCTTGAAGGGACAGTTGGAGACTTTGCATGCAAATGAAAGCCATCATTCTTGTCAACCTGAAGCCAGAGTACCAAAACCCTGCAGTCCACAACCAATTAATATTCCATGATCAATTTGACCACTGGTGCACAGTGAACTACTGCTCCACCGCACAACCCCAGCAACATGAATTATCGTGGAGTGGATTATATGCGTTGTTTTAATAAAACTCAAAGCAATCCATTATTCTCTGAAATAAAAAACTTTGTATTAAATATAGATACTCACCAGAGAGTTATTGTGGACAATGAATGCCAGCTGAGCTACACGTTAAGCACCTACATACCATTTCTAGGCAAAATAACGGGTGCACTTTTGGGGCTGGGAAAAACCATCTCCAAGCTTGACAGCAGCCTCCAGCCAGTGCACACCACAATCTGGTGAAGGAGGAGCTGGTGCCATTCTGCCACCTCTCTTGGTTTGCTCTTTCAGGCAACTGCATGGCTTACCCGTGTCCTGAGACAGTGCTGAGTCAAAACCTTTGTTACGGACCAAACATTTTTGTGTAGTTTCTCAAAGAAGAGGACAAAGCTACTGAATATCAACATTAAAAATGTATTTCACTTGCAGACTCAAAGGCAGTAAAGACCACTTAAAACTTGGACAGGATTAGTGTTGCACAGTGCAACAGCTCAGCCTGCTTTGATGTTCAGCAGGACCATCGCTGCTTCAAAGCAGCCATACCACAAACAATTTTTAGATGGATTTCGATTGTTAAGTTTTTTAGATTAATAACATTCGCAAGTCAGAAACATGGAACTTCTGTTAAGACATCTCTTGCCAATTGAATTCGCTCCGTAGGGGTTTAATGAGTAGGTTTCACCCTGCTCCATCCAGCCTATTAATTCTAATGCATTCCTTGGATTAGCATTCTGGCTTCCAAAGCTTTCTACAATAATGAAAAATGTTACTGTACTTGACAAGGAAAACCTTTTCATAAAAAGTTTATGCAATATTTATGTAGGTTCTTTGTCTCTAATTTGCCTTCAAAAGTTGCAAAACACATTCCGCCAGGTTTTGCTATTATTCTTTACAATTTTACCACTGAAGAAGTTTTGAATTGTATTATTCGCTCAGCACATGTAGCATTGTTAAGAAAAAACTGGGCTGAATCACGTCATTATTGGTTGGATGAGCAGGAAAATGAATAAAAGCAGGCAAAATACAGGCATGTAGAGAAATCATACAGGCACTCACTACTGTTTATGCTGCCTCGTGATTGAAGATGAAGAAAATGTAAATCTTCTGATGAAAGATGTTGCTTTAAGAAATGAAGGAGATAGTTGACCCATGAATGTGTCATTTTATGTGAGACAAAGAATTTAAAAGAATTAACAAAAAAAGTAGCATCCATAGAAATCTCTGGCGGGATGAGCCATTTTCAGAGTCAGCACTGCTACCTTTCACCGCTTTCCTCAGAGTTCATGAGGAGCAGAAAAGCTCCCTGGTGATCACTGCGGGACCCCAGTCTTTCAGTATCATCTACTGTCAAACACAGGGAAGTTTTCTGATCCAAGAACACAATTTTTTTTCACAGAACTATACCAAACACGCACAAAGCACTGCCTCAAAGAAAGATGCGATGGAAAACTTCATAGCCTTGATAAAACAAGTTCCACATAAATGGTTCACATCCTAAGTCAGTACACACACCCTCATCCCCATGCACCAGGTTTTGCAGGAGACACATAATCAACGATACACATGTACTATTTTAAGACTAGTGTATTCCTTGAAAATATGTAATGGTCAGTGGAGATGCAAAGAACACCAAGCAAACCTCCAAGAGGAACGTGACTAAAGGCTGGGCAGAGAGCTAAAGGTACAAAAAGCACAAGGACAAATGTCATTCCAGTGCCCACTGATGCACCCCTGTGCAGCCTCGTTTACAAGTCCAGTGACATGTGGCACAGCTGAGAGGAACAAATTAACTTCCCACAGAAACAATTCAAAGACCTCGTGGCAACACTAAAGCAATGGAAAAGAGTGAAGACATGGCCAAAAAGATGTCTTGGGGACCATACTAGTTTTGAATCCATGTGACCATTGCTAAGCAGGCTGTCAACACACCAGTCGTTTATATCAGAGGAGGATGAAATAATCCTGATAGCAGAGTGAGTGAGGGATTGTACCTGTCGCACAGGTCACCTCGGCACAGGTTACCCTGTCTGCAGCAGAAACTGCAGGAGGCCTCGCTGCCCGAGTCCCTGAAATGTGGATTAAACAGTCCCACAGGCACTTTGAATGGCTGCAGATAAGGATTTAATCCTTCAGTATAATTCCTCCAGCCTTTTTTAAAAAGTGAAGATAATCTTTAAATCAAGAAAAAAAAAAACCAAATGGGAGAGGAGAGGGAGAGGGGGAACCGGCCCTATTTTCATTAACAAATCAGCATCCTCTCAGCCAGGGTTATACGCACAAAGTGACGAAGTGTGCGAGAAGGGCAACTCGGTCCCTACAGCCTTGGTGAACAAGGCAGTACAAGCTCTCTGTGAACAGCTGCACGGATGTGATACCAACGGGCTGCCCAAATACCCAGATACTCTGCCTGCCTCTGCCTGAACTACTTGCTCATACGCAGGCTCCTGAGAGGGATTTTCTATTCTGCAATTTCTCCATCCAACTGTCAGGGCAGGAATCAGCACTGCTCCCACCCCTCAGCCACTGGGACACTGTTGGCAAAACAGCTCAAAACACAGATCACTTCCCTCAGCTTCTACATTTCTCTGCTGTTCTCAGAGGACCATTCATTACCCAGCTTTTAGGTTTTCTGCTGCTTTTTTCCAGCAGGCAGATATAAGTTTTGCACCAGAAATGTAATTTCTGAGAAATTTCTCATGAAATTGTGTCAGCTTGTTGTAATGAACCTGCTTGACACTTCATTTTCCTGTTGAAAGTGTCTTCTGTTTGTCATGTGTTGAAGCAATTTAAGATTTTGCTTTGACATTTTCAACAAGAGAACAAGACGACTCAATCTGTTCTAGGTAGTAACTGCCATTACATTTAAACTACATCATTCAAATGAAACTCAACATACTATTTTGACTGCCATCTTATATCTATCTACGATTACGGAACACTACTGCCCCAGCTCACGGAACAATGTTGGAGCAACAAAGCACTTTAAAGAAGATCTCCCCGCAATTTTCCAATAATGCCACCCTGAAATTTCCATTTCTTTCTGAAACAGTATTCTCAAGTGCCTTCATGAGGGCAATTTTGAAAAGTTTTGTTCCAATGTAAAATTAAAGCAAAACCTGAGGAAAAAACTCACAAATTTCCTTCCAAATAAAAATTATAAATTTCTGACCATCTATAATACTTCAGTCCCAAAGGATGGGATGACTGGCTGGTGGAGAAGCTGAGCACAAACTCAGCACTGGCGGTGGAGGAAACGGGAACGGTTTCCTGAAGCAAACCCACTGCGCGGCACTAATGTTAGATGCGCTTTCAAGGCAGAATGTCTGTCTTAATCTGTTATTGTTCTCAGACTGCGTCTTAAAGACTTTTTACACTATGCTTTTGTGACTGTTACCCATCCAGAGATGGGTCCCTGTACATGAATTACTGGTATCACCACAAAAGGGAATATTCAGATGCAACTGCAGGACTGGGCTCCATTTCAGCTAATACACCAAAGTCAGAGACATCTCCCAGCCCTTGGTATTACCCCGCAATGACGTGCTTCCTTACCAAGGTGCTGTAAAGGGATCTAATATACTGTCCTGTAAACAGGCAATTTTGGCTGAACGCATGGTAGCACTGCTCTTAATGGCTTCAGAGCTGACATTTAGGGAATTCTGAGCTGTTGCTGGAATGCTTCTTTTCTCCTCCTCCATGCTCTCAAGTTAGTATATCTCCTTCTATTAGTAAATAAGCACCTTTGTGTTCAAAAGTAGTCTATTCTGGAGCTGCATAAAACAGTTAAATTACCATTAACACCATATAATGATCTTGCAAAGAGTTGAAAACTCCAGTGCAGTTTCATATCAAAGCAACGGAGCCTTAAGCTTTCGCATCTCTGAATGATGAGCAACATTACTTCAAATGACATCTTTTGTCAGAGTTGCTTGAGCTAAAGACAGAGTGAATCCATTTGTATAAATTGTGGCTTCGCTGCTGAAATATTACAAAAATATATGGTGCTATCCTTAAGTCTCAAACCATTAATACAGTTAAAATATGCCATCTTTTCCCTGGAAGAACTAGCAAGTCCTTAAAACACTATCATCAATCACAACTAATTCACTAAATATACAATTCCAACAGCAATAGAAAAGGAAAATACAGTATAGTCTATCATCTGTCACTACATCAAACATCTCTATTTTTCAATGGAAACTGCAAGGGAAGATTTCCAAGGTCTGTGATAGAGCCGGTTCATAACTGAATTCCTCTTCCACTGGAATTAGCCCTTTGTTTTCTATTTGTCTGATAGGTCCAAAGCCAGCCATTTTTATTTGGAAAAGCAAACCAACATTAAGCTCCCACCGCTCCAAAAAAAAAAAGAAAAGTATGTCTGGATGCCATAGTTGAGTCATTGAAGTACTTTAAAAATGATCAGCAATCAGATGGATCTTACAGAAGGTATTTTGATTCCTCAAACCTACAAATCAGCTAATTTATTAGAATTATACAGTTTTTATACTGCCAGGGTGTCCAAACCCATTTTGTGGTGTGGGCCAGGAGTCCACTGCACTGTAGAGAAAGTTCCTGTGCACTGGTACCATCTCGTTTGATTCCGACCCTTGCCTTATCAGTCGTACACTCATCATGTTATGTCATGGTTTGGAGCAATGAACGTTTCACTATGCAAGACTGAAGGTCACACTAACGAAAAGGAACACTAATGGAGTGAAAATGAATATCGTGGGGACAGTAAATCATTCTTGGAATCCTATTTAATTGATCATTTTGTAGCTGACCTTGCTTCCACGGAAGTCAATGGCAAACCTTCCACTTCTGTGGAGAGGAACAGGATTGGGTCCTTTAAAGTATGGCATGTTTTATGAATGTTGAAGGTAGCATATTTTACACTAGAATTTTCTTTATTACTTCTCAATACAAAACTTGTCCAAGAGTGCCAAATTGCTGTATAAAACCACCCCATAATACAGTACATTAATTTAATACACGGTACGTTTTCCTGCTAGTAGTATCAAATGTTGTCACTTGCAATACACAGATGTCTCACAGAGCAAATTTCCGCACACTCACCCCCCACCCCCCGTCATCTTCCTCTCCAATATTTTCCTCCCAGATTTTACAGACACGTCTATCACAAAACTACCATCTTTCCATCTTTGGTTGGCAGCTTGACATCTCTAATAATTTGTGACCTACCTCTGAGGCAATCAGAGTTCTCACCGAGATCCAGCGCCCCCACAGCACGAAGCCCACAGCACTATGACAGAGGACTTGGCGATAGGATTTAGCCTTACTGAAAAGGGAGATGAACCAACAAGGCTCAACAAGTGAGCACTTTCAGGGCAAGCAGAAGAGTTAAAGAACCTGACCCAATGGAGCCTGAGGTGAGTCAGGAGGGAAGCAGGCAGCTCGGGGTCAGGAGTCTCTGTGCTCTCCTTGACTGTGGTGGCTGAGGCAGATGCTCTTTACCAGGACCAAGCGGAGCTGGCCAGGGCAGGCAAAATGGCTTGGTAGGAGCTTAGGCTGCATCTGAGGAAACTCGCTCCATCTCTCTCCTCATGTTATCTTAACTCATGAGATATCACAGTCTTTTTTGTACAGTGATCATTGTTAGTCATAACAAACAGGCTTTGATGAAGTGTTTTCAGAGGAGCATGTGTTTCTCTCTGGTGCTCATCTCTTGCTGTGTCAGGGTATTTGGAAAATCTGGATTGGGGCGAGTGGCATCCACTGAGGAATGTTCAAAATCTCCAAATCTGCACTACCATGAGAGCAACCAGCACAATGGAGTGTGCTCCTTCCACCCTTCTAACAGCATGCAAACCCCCTTCCTCCTCCTTTTCAATTCCCTCTGCCTCTTAGACTGATTTGTTGGCGTAGTTAGCAACACCACACACTGAAATGTCTCCTTTGGGAAACAGCTATGAGGGATCCTCGGTGGGAACAGGAGAGGCACGTCCAGTACAAGTACGAGCCATGGGGACCGTCAGAAGTGCACTGAGATAAGCATACAGATTTGGGCATGGAGCATTGCCTTGAGGGACTCTGTACAGGATACTTTGACACAAGATGTGGGCTTCAACAAGATGCCCTTATGGGAGCAAGCTTTCCACCACCAGTGAAGCAGTGCTTTCCTCATGCCCTAGGTAAAGGCCTAGTCTTGTATTAATCAGCGTGTTTCGGACGGCTGCAGGTGGAGCATGGTTTTAAGAGCAGGAAAAAACCTTCAGATCTGGAAGCACTCCAGTCTGAACCCCTCTAGTGAAGTAAATCTCAGATGTTTCCTTTGAGAGATGAGGCTGCAGTCTCCTAAGTGAGCACATTCAGGGCAAGCACAAGCTTTGGGCTGATTATCATCATGCTGCTCATCTATCCTGATCCTTTCTGGTTTTAGCCTCTCTTGACTTTCTGTGGTGGGAGTGGGATGACTCTGAGTGCTGGCACAGCAGCCTGGCTCAGAGGAGAGTGCATTCAGCACCTGAATTCCAAGTTCCCAGATTTTGGGGGTAATAGTTGGGCAGTAAGATACCTGATTCTTAGTGTTCATTTTTGCTGGTACTCTTGGCAAGCACATTTTTTAATTCAAAAATTTCATTATAAGTTTTGGGTGCATTACATCCTTCGCAGATCTCACTCCTCTCAAGTTTTGACTTCTTTTTTTTTTTTTACTGCTACGTACTGTTTATTCCATTTAAACTATGACAATGAGAAGCAGAAACCAGGAGATTCCAATTATATTTTCACACTGTTAGAACACCAAGCACTTCTCAAAAATTCAAGGTAGGAGCCCAGTTAATTTTTTCAGACAAATGGTTTATAAAAGAAAAGAAATGTGTTATTGGTTGCCTGAAACTGTTTGTAAATTAATGTCAAATTCAGTTTTATGTGGAAAAATAAAGAAAGAGAAAGGAAGAGAAAGAAGAGTAATATACCTTTTTTCTCCATATCACCTTGGGACACTTTTCCTGTATGAAACAGTTACATATTTTTCTTCAGAAAATTAAGATCATATCTTTGAAGCATATTTAAACTCCTCCATCTAAACCAAATGTGTTAAGGAGGTTTGTAGGGGAAAAAAAAGCATATCACTTCTTTTCCCCAAAATACTATATTTAACTAGTGTACTGAGAAAATTGCCATACAGCTCTTAGCGAAGGCTCATCTTCCCTTTCCAAGGCTCTTAAAACACTGCACAGATGAATTTCTACATAATCTCCCAAATGTGTCCTTTTATACTTTGCCATTAATTTGATTAATCTGGATGTAGGGTTTCAGGATATTGAATTTCCCCTGGATTTGCATAATTTCATATGATGCTTTCATTATTTCATTAAGCAACTGAATTGACTGAAATGAGTCTTACGTTTTCAAGCTTCAGATTCAGGCAGATAAAACTTCCTAATTTAAACTCATGTTAGTTTTGAAAGCTTCTTTCACAGCTGCAGCAGCTACAGCCTTAACTTTTGCCTTTGTTTTTTTAAAACTCCCCAAATTCCAGAGAAATCTGGAGAAAACCAAAGTACTGTATCTCCCATGTCACGGCTTTCAAAGGAGGAATATCCCATCCTTCAGAGCTCAGCTATAGGAATTTGTTCTGCTCCTGCACAAGTCGTCTTGCTCTGGGTTGGCAGACTAAGGCCTCTAAGACAATGGAAGAGCCGTTCAGGACGGGATGTCTTGCAAGATATGACAGTTACGTGAATGGGCAATAAACGACTGCTCCTAGGCTGAAATACGTGTGTGCCAAATCCCAGGTCAAGCTATTGTAAGTGGCACATCTATAACAAACCCGTATGCAGCAGAGTTTGCCTTTGACACTAGTGTGTCGTACCGGCTATACCAGTATGACATACTAGCACGGCACGGCTAAAGAAAAACAGACTCTCCATTCTCCTCTTCATTAGTGTTACTGCATTTATGAGATCACACAAAAGGCATAAGGCCCATTTCTATGGGCTAAAGGAGGCCATTACTTTGATCAGAACTAGAGCAAACAACCCTGTACAACGCTTTGTCAAAGGATCTGGGGACTGGCAGGAAATTAACCCATCCTGGCTCTGCTGTAAATCTCGGTGACAGGCAGGAACACGCAAGACAGGGTCATCTGAAAAGATCCATGATCTCTCCCCAGTGTAAGCTATTACTTTCTGCTTGTTGATCCCGCTGTGGACCAAAGAGAATGAGCAGAAATAGAATGAAATGTCAGCTCGTGTCACTCCTGAGCTGTGAGTATGTCATAAACCAATTGTCCCTCCCTCACACAGAACTGGAAGGCCACAAGGGATGGTCCAAATCATGTTCACCTTCACTAGGAAAGGGAGCTCAGCATTTCATTCAAATATCTACGCCTATTTCCTAAAAGGGGACATATGTGGAACCCTTTTCCACATGGATCTTGACCGAGGGATCCAAAATTCGTCAGGGTGCCTGTCATCTCCAGCCTGCCCTGGTTTGAATGCTTCCTGAGAAGTGGTACCCAGTCTTGGTGCTAGAAAAGATGGCAGGCAGGTACAGGACCCACACAGCTGAGTGCATTTACTCTGCATTTACTGCATAAATGTTCTCCCTACCAAGGGCTCCGTTCAGCAGCTACCCCTAGTCATCCCAGACACTGAACGACAGCAAGCTGGTGAGGAACATTTTCAGTGCAATGATCTTGACCCTGGGGTGCACCAGCCATAATCAATGACATTGGTTTCTGTGCCTGGGGGCTGTGATGCCCTAAGTTGTAAATAATGATGATAGACAGGCTTGCAAGTGATAAATAAATATAATTCCAGGGACAGATTAAGTATTTCCAGATGCTCCTTTTATGTCATGCATGCACAGAACCCAACATACCCTTAAACTGGGCATCATCCCAAGCCTGGGTTTTGGATCTAGTGGATCATTCTCAGTTTTATCAGTACCCACTGCCCACTTGTCAAGATCTTCCTCAACATTAAGCCCACCCCCTCCAAGTCTCTATAGCATTTTTAATTGTTACTACAATACTGAAAATTAGCACATTTTCTAGCTATTCAAAAGCCAGCGTAAATCAACACGTGCCTAACTGTAGGTAAGGCTGGCTAAAAGGTTTTCCTGGTGCCAATTATTGCTACCTCAATGATCACCAATTCTTTGAAAAAATCATTATATATACACAAAGTCAATAGTCTGTTAGCGCAGCAAAGTCAGAGAGCAGCAGCTGGCAAACTTCAGTTACTTTGCACTCATCTACTAACATTCCTCTTGGGTAAATGATCCACAATGAAGTCATGTTACATGCCTCTAATTTTGCTTCCTGAATGCAGACAAATCAAACAAGTCCAACCTAGGACAGAACTGCCAGCTTCGTAGGTCAAAATCCTGAGCCCAAGTATGACAAACTTGGGCTGAATCAAGTGCTTGAGTGGTACTTCTGAGCTATTTCAAATGAAAATGACAGTTTTATATGTGGTAATTTGGGGTACCAGCCTGTGGTTACAGTCTTTTAACAGTACATATATAAAATCCAACAACCTGTAAATGTCTTCTTTAAAAGGAATCATATTAAAAATTGGACACTGAATAGCAGAATGGGCAAAGATATCACCATTTTTTGAAATGCTTTCTATGAATATTAAATACGGCATGACTTCTATTATTATTATTATTAAATTCAAATCATTTAACTTTGCAGTAAGGGTGATCTCAAGACCTAACGTACAGTCTTGGTGGTTTTGTCCTTCGCATGATTTTTTGTTTAAAAGGAAGAAAAGGCAATTTGGAAAATCTGCAATCTGCCTGTCCAAACAAAAGGGTTTAGCCAAACCAGAAAATACATTACATTAACAGCTACTTTCTCCTCTGTAAGAGTGGATAATCTCAGGCACAGTCACCCTGCCTCACAAAAGACTTTTATGTTAATGTAATGCAACATCACGAAGCCACCTCAACCTGAAACAGCAGGAATGGAGGAGGTGTAGTGCCTGACAACGCATCCTCTTATAACTAAATTTAATTTACTGATCCAATATCCATCTTTTGGCTGGAAATCCTCCTGTATTCAAATTTCTGATTCTTCAGGAGAGCAGCTCTGTAGACCTTGCTCTCAGTAAAGGAATATAAATAACTCTGGGCACAGTTAAGCAACACCAGCCCCGATGACCTCCTGTTCTGACACTTCTGCTGAACTGCTCTCAGGCAGCAGATGGAGGTTTCTGTCTTTTAACACAGCCTCATTAGATACCTGTGTGCAAGGGAAAAAAATGTACCTCTCTATCAGCTGGTCTTACAGCCAGCATAGTAAAAAGCCAACACATTCAGGCTATCTCCATGTAAGAGCACACTGCAGATGCCACACCTCGCTGGAGCTGGCATGTGTGGATGCTTGTCCCCCACGTCCAGCCAGGGGAGGCCAGGGGATGGAGACAGCACCACCACCATCACACGGACACTTTGATCCAGTGTTACCAACCCCTTACTGTGTCCTGTACAGATCTGTCTGGCTTCACTTGGCACCTTCTAGCTTTTGTTTTGTCTTTTTCAGTGACCCTCAGTGAGCCCTTCTACGTGAGAGCACCAAAGACACCATCAGAAAGGCACCTTCACTTTACTTTTATTGGTAGAGAGATTAAATTCTCTCACTATTAAACTCTTTCAACAGGCTCTTATCACCAGCCTCTTCCAGCCAACAACTGCCCTGGTCACACACCAAGGAACCACTGTGGCTCCATCGGCACAGCACCTCACCATGCTCTCACCCCTGGGCTCCTGAGGGTGCTGCAGGTTTTCAGGGTACACTTCGTAGGTGTGCCTGGCTCCCCTTCTTGCTGGGCATATCGCTTTATACCTGCCTGTGTTAAAACATATCCTGGTTTAATGTACCCAGCTTGACATCTGATCCAGATAATGCTCTGAATTTTTAATAAGGTGAGGCCTGTTTTGATCAATAGGTGTCTTCTAAGAAAACAAGATCATAAATAAAACAAATTTAATTTTTAATAATAGAATTAACATCTAATGGAAACCCTAGCAAGGCTACTATTATAAACCTTACTTTGAAGTCTTTATTGTCTTGGGAACATTGAATAAATAATTCTTGCCTGTGTAACAAATCTACGGCTTGCCCTTTGATTTTCACATGGCTGAACCTCCACTATTTTGGCAGGGTGTTAGAAAGACCCTGCAGTACTTTGGAAAGTTGACAGTACATTTACTATTATTTACTTAGGCACACAATGCCCTGACCTGCTTTCAGATCCCCACTAAGGAAAAGGCTCCGCGTACAGTGACACACAACGGGGACATTTGGAAGAAGGACTATGGCAACAGAATCCTATTTGGAAAGTCATCTTCACTTAAAAGAACCACGTTTCTGGCACCGGCTATAATTGGCCATGAATTAATTTAAGCTATGAAGAGGTATTTTAAGCCCCAGAAAAGCGAGCATTTAGAATAGGCTTCGACTAAAGCAAGTAGGGGCAAACCCTCTCAATTTCATTTAAACCAAGGCTGACTAGCTTGTCACGTGAAATATTTGATGTGATTATAAAGGAAATGACTGAAACAGATGACCTGGGAAGACCCTGCCAAATCTTGCTCTTATTTGTATCAATGAAGAGAAAAGACTCTTGCGATAGGAAAAGAAGGAACTTGCACACTCTGGAAAGCAGCATTTCATACCTTTACCATGTTGCTGTTTGAAAGCAGACAAAACTTCTTGCTAAGTGGTAGAATCTCTTTTTCCATTAAAATGCTAATAGGAAGGTTAACTTCAGCTTAAACCATTGCAAAAAAAAGCAGCATAAGCAAAAGAGTTTAGCTTGGGGTTATACTTGGGGGAAAAAAAAAACCAGGTTTAAGCTAAATGGGATTTCCACTGAGAAAGAAAACTCATTAAACAGGAAAAAAAAAAACCACAACAAAGTGGGGAGCAATTCCAATACCTGCATTTACTTATGTGACACTGCCATGGACTGATGTTTTCCTGTAAGAAACACAAAGTCTCTGGCAAAAACTAATGCCTCCTGAGTGGAAGTGTATCCGATGGCAGCCTTGCCTTTGGATACTGCAGAATTCACTAAACCGTGTCACTCACCTATCCCTGTGCTGCAGAGAGCCCTGCGCAGCCCTGGTGTTCATCTACGTGGGCACACAGCGAATGAGCCCTTGAAGGTCTGTGCAGGAATCAGCAGCACAACAGTTTGCAGAAGCTTCTGTTCATATTCTGCAGTCTCTCGGAGATAAGGATCAAATTCCATAATGATATGCCTGCGCAGGTGATGAATGCAAATCCGCCTTCACTCTTTCATCTGAGAATTGGGGCTTTTATTTCATGCTTGATTATGCTGGTGTTTGTTCACCGGCAGATGGGGAACACGCAGGCAAGAGAACATTTTGACTTAGTCAAAATTCAGCTGTGACCACCAAACGGCCTCATCCTTCACTGGTGCGGATGCAGACGCAGAAGTTCCTTTCACACAGATAGCTATATATCCATATTGAGCACGTGCCCCTTCCTGCCCTTTTGACAGGGAACATTGCATACAGTATAATGAGCATCAGGCTATGGAGCTGGGAATCACTAATTACACAGTGCACACGAGCTGCTGCAATATTCCAAATCAAATGAGAATTTCAGACCTGAATACAGTCAGGGGATAGAAGAAGGTAAAGGTGAAATGAGGAAATATCTTAGCCCCCCAAAATTTCCACTGTGCAGCCCCAAACCGTGCATCCATACTGGTCAGTGGGCACTGGCTTCCAGTTCATTTCATGAGAAATTACATCAAAGCTACTTGCTTAAAACAAGTGAAAACTTGTTTTAAACAAAGCCCAGCCAGAAGCCTCCAACATTCTCAGATTTACACAAAATCTGAAATGTGCTTGTAATGTGGCCTAAATTAATTTCCATTTTACACTGAGGGCCCTTTTAGAATCTAGCTTTTTTTCTGAGACTAACAAAATGAGTGGAGAGAGGATTTCTTTGCAGGACTGTACTCAGTATTTTCACTGTTTTCTATGGCTTTCCAGGACCAGAGGTATCTGCATTCACTGATGTTAATTCTAGTCTGAGGAATCCAAATGGTAAAAGTTTTCTCAAGTTGCAAGATTGATCTACACCAGAGTTGTATGAGCCTGAACTACAAGGAAGTTTTTATTTCAAGGAACTACCACAGAAGTGTGTGAGATAACCATGACACGTTCAAACCTGAGAAAGAAAACAATGGAGCCCTGTGCAGAGCAAATATTTTCTATAGGACAAGGAGAGTCCTTGTAAAGATGCAATGCAACTCCTCGAGTTCAAATTATTCCACGTGCAGGAGGCAGAAAAATCAGCATTTTGTCAAGAATGAAGGCTACAAAACTGAAAAACTGAAGTGGATGTCATGCTTTCCTTCACATTTTTGTGCAATTGCCATGTGGAAGGCTGTCTCCTCATGTTGGTTCCTCACTGTCATCCTAAGACTCCACGAACACAACCACTCAGGAGGGAGACGTTCTCTCCAGCCATTTAAAATGGCAACGTTGAGGTGCACACTGCCGTAGGACAGCTAACCTCCTGCAGGCCAATGGAGAGCGCAGCTTCATACGGCGGAGTAAAACTATCCCATGGAAACAGAGTTGGAGGAGCAACATCATAACAAGCATCACAGCATGACACCAAACGTAATTTGTAGTTGGCTTAGATACCCTTCAGCCCCACAGATGAGACATGTTACTCGCTGAACTGAGGGAACTCACATTGTTCAAATTTACGTATTTTAACTCAAAGCATAAGATGAACATGAGTTACCTCACTGGCTTTGTTTTAGAGTGGTCAAATCAGTGGAAGATGGAAGAAATGTAATCTCCAGTAACAGCTGCTCTATTAGCTGTGACACTGTGCAATTTTATGCCAATTTATAAAGTGGCATAAATTTCCAATGGTTGGTGTAAATACAATATCACAAACCAGCATAAGACTAAAAATATCCGAGGAGTCATTCTGCTACCTTCAGCCGTCTCTCACAGACACAGGGCAAAACTCTGAATGAAAAAATCTCATAACTTCAGCAATGCCTTCCATAAGCGTTGCCTCCCCTAGTGAAACTGCAAATAAATAAATAAATCCCCATCTAAATATGTTTGACTTAAATGCTAAGAGACTTTGCTGTATACAACAAGTTAAACAATAACTTCCAAAAGATGAGTAATGTGTTATCCAGCCAAACTTGGACTCATAATCCTTTTGGGTTTGTTTGGAAGGTTCACACAGAGCCTGTCTATTTCCATGAACTTTTTAATATATCATGATTGTCTGCAGGAGAACTGCAGCTGCAAATTTCATAAAATAGTTTCACAGAGTCTCAAATCAAGACATTAATGTAACAAACAATGTTTTTGATTTTCTGCAGTACTTTGGGTGCAGAGTCTTTCATACATTTTAAGATCTAATATTTCAAAATGTCATTGCCTTGCCTGAGGACAGCACAGAGAATGACATTATTGACTCGCAAATAAACTGTGCATTTGGATGTTACTCCTGTTAGAACGATTTTTACAATAAAAAGGTACATTAATCTACAGCTTTTTCAAAGGATTCCACTGTAAACAACTAACAAGATATCCCAATTTCTAAGAACAAGGTAAATTAAAATCAGTTGTGCAGCTGTTGGTCACAATTCTAACTACCAAAGAACTGGGCCACTCAGTACACAGAGTATTATGAAGAATTAAATGAGACTGATGTGATCACGGATTGCACACACACATACAGAACCATAGAATCGTCCTGGTTGGAAGTCCAACCATTAACCCAGCACTGGCAGGTCACCACTAAATCATGTCCCTCCGCACCACATCTACATGTCTTTTAAACATCTCCAGGTATGGGGACTCCATCACTGCCCTGGACAGCCTGTTTCAGTGCTTCACAAGCCTTTCTGTAATGGAAGTTTTCCTAATATCCAGCCTAAACCTCCTCTGGCACAACTTGAGGTCATTTCCTCTTGTCCCATCACTTGTTACTTGGGAGAACAGACCAACCCCACCTCGCTACGACCTCCTTTCAGGTAGTTGTAGAGAGACATAAGGTCTCCCCTCAGCCTCCTTTTCTGCAGGCTGAACAACACCTAGTTGGGCTTTGGCCTTTCTAATTTTCTCCCTGCACAGCCTCACAAAATCCTTGTAGTCTTCCTGAGTGTCCTGCCCCTTCTTCCATAGCCTATAGACTTCCCTTCCTGAGTTCCAGACAAAGCTCTCTGTTCAGCCATACCAATGTTCTACCCCGCTGGCTCTTCTTACAGCACACCAGGACCGTCAAATATTCACACACAGTGGAGTTCTCCTCATGCTTCAGGGACCTTTAGTGCTTGGAAGGGTCTCAGGAGTAGAACTAACGACAGAGAAGTAAAAGTAGATAGATATATTATCATTGCTAAATTTTACTGAGGACCAACTAATCTCTTTGACAGAAAATGGCAAGGTCCCTGTAGAGGTCATCTTTACCGTTCCCCCAATCAAGGAAGGGTCAGCTCCACCTTTGACAATCCTCTACTACCACTGCTTCCTGACAAGTGTTGATCCAACCTTTTCTTCACTATTACAATAAGATATTCAGGGTGACATGGAGTCACTGTCTGAAATGTGCTTTGGAAGCCCTCTTTTTAATACTTCATACACTTTATACAAGCAAAGCTCAAGTATTCTCAGACTGAGCTCAGGTATTTAGCCAAAACTGAAGTATTGCAAGTGAGCTAATGCAAGTAAACATGCTCAGAATCAGATAGCGTACATACTGTTAAATCAAAACCAAAAAGCCTTGGACCAGCATTGATTCTCCCACAACAAGAAAAAAGTCAGAATGGACATGCATTGCCTTCTTCCCTCATCTTCTGACTTCACCCCTCCCCACGTGTCTCGGTGTGTGGTGTGCCTTATTCGCAATCGAACACGCTATTGTCTCATTTTCAACTTGGCATCCACTGTGACCACCAGGGCCCTTCCAGCAGCCCTCTGTGCAGGAGTAAATTGCAATTGCTGAGATTGTTCACACAAGGCTAAGCACTTTCAGCTCCCACTGGCACGAAACTATCTCCGTTTTAGTGAGATGAGGGTATGGGATTCGTGTAAGTTTGGGTTCACTGCATGTCAAGTGTTCCCTATCTTGCCTTAGGCACCTCACTGAAACGTCTTAATACTCTGTAATCTGTTTTCCCCGTCACATGCCACTAGCAAACAACTGGGAATGGGAGGTTCCCAATTAAGTGCCTGCCTTCATCAGAAATGCTCAATAAAGGTCTTCAACTGTATTTTTCCAACCATTTAGCCATGATGGGAAATAGCTGAAACTTTTCCAATTATTGAACTTCTAAAAAGTTATCTGAGCCATGGGAACTTGTAGCTATCTCACATTCAGTGATTAAGTACAATAGCTCGGTCAAATCACAATGGCAAAAGAGAAAGTGGTCTCGAGGCTTTCAAATCTCTGTTCTGTGGTCTTATGCCCAAGGCATATTTTTCAGGTCTTATTAAAAGAAATCCCCTGAAGTATTTCTTGGAGGGCTGCATGCTTATCTTATTCACGACAGTCTTCAGGATTCATCACTTTGTAAATGACAGGTGCTAATGTATTCTTTTATAATTTTTTTTTATTCTTATTTTATAAAACTGTGACTTTGTCCTGCAGTGCACTGATTCTTTAGTTTCAATTTAAAAATGTTCTTAACTTGTTTGATAGGCAATCATTAAGGTGACGAGTCTTCCTTTGACAGGAATTGTCCCTTGATAACACCTCTGCTTCAAATGTTAGACTATAGTGTTCATTTTATGCACATGCTTCCATGTCCAGAACAGAAAAGACACTCACACGGGATACCGAGGACCAGCTGTCTGCCCATTCTGCAAGTTCATCTACTAATTAGCAGTCACTCTTGGATTAAGAGGAACTTTTAGTGATATTTTTCTGTTACACACTTCAGCAAGTTACACTCATGCAGCACGAAGCAGCAAAACAGGAACATGCAGAGAAGGGAGCAGTACCCTAGTCCAGCCACTGCTCGGTTTGCCCCCACAGCGCTGTCCATGCTCGTCTGAGGTTGCTCAGTGCCAGAGGTTTATCTCACTTTAAAACCTGTATTACTGGAGGCATCTCACAGAAAGCTTCAAAGCAGAGCTTAAAAAGAACAAGTAACATATACATTTCTCTGCAATACTGGCTATCCCACACTGATTCCACACACCCCCTGCCCCCTCCTTTTTTTTAATGTTATTTGAAATTCTGTGCTCCAGCAGCAACAGCACTCAGTAGTGCACACACACTGGAATACTCAGCACTGGGAAGAGTTGGTATGCCCATGTCAGCTTGTACCTTCACTCAGGGCCTTCCAACTCGGAGCACAGGAACAGTTTTGAGAAATCGACACAAATTTTCCTTTTAATACAAAATTCAAGACCATAAGATTCCCGGCTTATTTATCACTATGGGTTAGAGAGTCAGCTGGAGCTAAGCAGCTTATCGCACTAGGCTGTCATGGAAGCTACGCTGATTTTCACCAGCATGGCTTAAGATAATGAACTAAACACAACTATTCAGTTGAGAGTAGGAAGAGTACATGCATCTGCGTACATGCGAGCATTTGTGAGCATCGTATCTTGCCACTCTGATTTATGAGTTCTTTTGCGCTGATGGGAATAAACACATTATTCTGACTACTGAGGATGAATCTCATAACTCACAAACATTCAGTTTATGTTTTAAAAAATATTTCATTGTCAAAATACCTTATGGACTATTTAAATTGGCATTGCTCTGCATGCAGCATCTCAAAAGCAAAAAATAGTTTTTATATGTACTGTGACTCTTCAGTAATTCAAATACCAAAATGATTTTAGGCTTTAGTACATATCCTTGAGAAATAACACAGTATTATTTCGCAGGTGATTTCCAACCACTGCACAGTAAAATGGAATGCCCAGAGGTTAGCCTGTTTGTAAGCATTTGATTGCTTGTATTATTATTCTTTAAAATCTGTTTGTTGTGAAATTATATTGCTTGAAAGAAATGGTAAAACGTACAAACTGTGATGTAAAGCTCCATGACCAGACCATAGTTCACACAGTGTATTAGAGATGGAAAGGTAAGCTGAAAGACCGATAAATTGGTACAAACTGGGTTATGTACTGTGCAGTGGAAGCACATAATTTCATGATTAAAGTTAGAATAGATTTTGTATCACAAGGCTCTACAGATTTGTACACAATATGATCAATATCAGTTGCAGGTACAGTGGATGCTTTTAAAAATGCTTTGCCACATGAACTAACGGCAGAGCTGTAGCTCAGCCTGTACTGCTGCCAACACACTTGTCTGCGGAGGGCTGTCAGCACCCGGCTGGTACGTGTCCTCCCTTCCGCGGGTTCACACCGGATAAATGAGTGGAGTTAAGCGTGGCATGGGAATACTGGTGGATACCCACACTCGGTATTCACCCCATGGATACCAAGCATGATTCCCATGTGCCTGCCTTTGAATTTCAGTATTGACTTATTTATTACTCTCCTATTTAGAGAACAAGCAGGTAGGGACCAATACGCAGAACTAAAGCTGCAGCCCCAAAGGTAGGTGTCCCATAGCAAGAGAGAGACCTGACCTTTCTGTAAAATCAAGAAGTCCAACCAAATAACACAATAAAGTTAAGCTGCTCCAGAACGCCCCTCCACCATTTCAAAGCAATCTTCAAAATAAATCACTGAATCATAGAATGGTTTGGGTTGGAAGGGACCTTAAGGGATCATCTAGTTCCAACCCCCAACTGCCCCCTGCATTGGATCAGGTTGCTCAAAGCCCCAGCCAGCCTCGCCTTGAATGCTTCCAGGGAGGGGATGTGATTCTGGGGAGAGTCACAATATTAATTTTTCTATGGGTGTTATTTGAACAGAAGAAATTTTCTGGTAGTTTTACAGAATTAATGTACCGCTGGACAATAAAAAGCAAATAATAAAGTGTATAACAGGGGGGTGGGGGCGGGATTGCACCTCTAGACTCCATCCGTAATGTAAGGAAACAGAAAACAAGCAGTATCCCAGCTAAACTACTCCAAAATTTATCACTGGGACTAAAATAACTGACTTATTTTTCTGCTCTGCAAAATGTATGTTAATGATATGAAAAACATTACAGTACTTGAGAGGAACAGATAACCCAAGGATTTCTTAACCAAGTATAGCTCAAACTGACACTTCTCTCTCTTACTTTTTTCAGGCTTTTTGCCCCACTTCTCTTTCATGTGGCAAACCACCCTTAATATGTAAGACTACACAAACTATGCTCTCTCTGCTTCTTCCTGGGAAAAGGAACACGTTAAATCTCACCAAGATAGGAGTGTCTTCCAGATCAGGATACCCATTATCAAGAACATATCCAACCCTTCCACAAAGCAGTAATCTATGCAATTACGAGGAGTCCTACTGAAACGGATGCACTGTGGCAAGGCAGAGTCCTGCAAGGGGCTGTGCCTGGCTCCACCAGGGAAACCCCACGCTTCCACACAACCCTGCAGACCAGGACACAACTGCAGGGACATGTGGCATCTCTCTGAGCCCTGTGTGTTATCAAAACAAAGAGATACAAGTATTTAGACTACAAATGGACTAAAAACTAAGTTAGAGGTTACACATACATTCTCCCCTTCTGCTTGTCCCTGTTGTTTAGTTTAAGGAGCACACGAAGATAGTTGCCTTTCTTTATACAAACATACCAGGACAGCAAGATCCTCCTGCAGAGATGCCCACTCTGGCCTAAGACAATTCTCCACTAGCACTGGCCAAAAACCCAAGACTCAACTTGTCTAAAAGTCAGTGCATCACTATACTCCCAAGGGTGTCTATATTCCCATTTTACAGAGGAGAAAGGAGCGCTACCCAGGTCAATGCATCGGCACTGTGGCAGAAGAGGGAGGGAACAGAGGTCTCAAAAGACTCGATCTCCTAAGGTTTTGTTTGATTTGATATGGATTAATGTTGTAAAGCGTATTTTCTTTTGGTTCTCAGGAAAAGCACTGTGTCATACCAGAAAGCCAGGCAAAAGGCTTGGTTTGATTTCAGCCTCATCTCCTGGGGTATGTCCCAGAGCTAAGCAAGCACAGAAGGGGTTTACTCCTTACACTCAGTTCCCACAGGTTCTCCCTCCTGAGCCAGGAGCAGCACCTGAAGTAAGCTGTGAGTGATACCAGAGCATGGGGCCTTGGTCATCACCAGTGCGACCAGGTACAGAGCAATGACTTGAATTTTTGATGAAATACAGGAGCGTCCCCACTGATTTAAAGGAGTGCTATAACCTCACATCCCATTTCCTATTACCAGCTCTCCAGGAGACATTTCAGCTGTTAATGCTCTCTAAAGACCTTATAATCCTGTGACACAGCAAAAACAAAGACAGAATAAAGACAAGTGTGAAAAGCAATAAAAGTACTTTCCACCGTTTACAGAGGACAATTTTCTGAACATCATACCTCTCTAGAAACAATGAAATCATGGAACCTAATAAGGAAAGAAATATCTTGCAAAGGTAAGCTATGCTCAAACTAGTAACACAACTACAGGACAAAAACAAAAGCCTTGGGAACAGCAGCTGGAAGAACCAAGAAGTACTGTAGTAAACACATACAAACCCACATAAAATATTAAAGTATCATCACTTACACTGACACAATTTCACGCTAAGAATTCCTTGGCAGCCAATTATTTATCATCAGAAATACAACTCCCTTCTTGTGCTACAAATCTCAATTGACTCTAATAGGGAACTAATTAACAAAGATTAGCACCCTTTTTGTGTAACGAGCCACAAAGCCAATCAAGACAAGATGATAACAAGATGCAATCAAGAGGTATTAAAGACAACAAAATAGCGCCTAAGACTTGGAAGAGATACGCTACAAGAAAAGAAATATCCAGCCATAGAGGAATCTTATTCCTAATTACTTGGATCCTTCACATTTTTAAATATTCACTCAAAGTGTTGAAGAGAGGGCAAGGTTTGCTCTGATAATTGAGAGCTGTGTTGAGTTACCGAGATTTCTGGACTCTAGTAAAATCTTTGTCCTGTTGTCATCCAAACCAGTAAGGGATTTGCCAATTCATTTGCCAGGGGACACAATACACCTGTCCTGCCCTGCGGTACACATAAGCTCGAGGAGATAGCCAGCAGGCTCCTGTATTGGTTCCCAGGGGTACACAGCAATTCACGGCAGCAGGCGTTTGTCCCTCTCCACGAGTCTCTGAGCTGTGCGAGGAGCAATCAGCTCAGCCAAGCAGAGCGCTCAAGAGATGCACCGACCCAGAGCAGGGGTGGCACGAAGCAATTTCCCTGCCACTGCTGAGAGCGGATAATGAAACACCGCAGTGGGAAGGTGCTCGTGATGTCCATCATCTGTGACAACAGCATTATATGGAATCATCTCAGACCTTGAAACGGTTTAGGCTATGACATCAAGGGATACCCTAAGGGCTGGTGTGTGTACAGCGTGCGAGCCAAGACTGAGAGCTTGGGTCAAACATAACTCATGTCCGTTTTCCATTCTTTACAATTACAGTCATTTAGGGATATCAGAAAACAGCAATTCAATCTGGCAGGGAAGTAGGAGTAAACAGGTGGGTTTTTTTTAAAAACTGCTTCTAATCTATAAGCAAATCCTGATCTTTCTCCCCCAAAACACTGAACAAGCATCACGATAGGAGATACCAGCTCAGAAGCAGCAGTGGTGGGGTGGAAAGGGCAAATGGCTAATTGGAGACGAGAACGTCAGTGTCCCCGAGGCGGCTGCGTGAACAACCAGCTTCCCGGCTGTTCCTGTCATGCGCTCACTTTTGCCAATATGCTGCCATTTCCACCAATACCCACACATTTCCACAGGCAGGTCCCTACTGATGAGACAGCAGTTCACAAACCAAGAATAAAAGTTTTATTTGAAGATTTTGATAGAGTTTCCTGTCAATTAAATATGGTGGGGTTTTTTTTAAACACTAACTCTGTCTTTTAATCATGTGTAATTGTATGAGGCTGGGTTAAAACACAGCTGCTCATGTTAGGAGCTAAAACAATCCCAATTGTAAAGAGTTCTTAAGTAATACCTAAAGCTTCTACAAACAGCAACATTTCATTTTTATTATAAATTCCTGTTAAAATGTGGATACAACAAAAAAAGGGATACTTTCATCTCCTCTCTGTATGAAAATCTAAATCACCATAAAATAATTCACATTTGAATCCAAAAGTCATTTAATTACTTCTAAACGGAAATAACATGGGAGTTATAAGGCACTGCATTCACTTAAAGGCCTGGGATCGGATCTGCTCCAATAGAACATCTCAGTCCTTCAAGTATTCACCTGTCAGAGCATTAACGGCCAATTCACAGGACATACTTTACCAGCTTCCTTTGTTTCACCAAAAAGATGTTTCACATTTCCACTCCCCTCTCAAAACCCGAACGCAGCAACAGCCTGGCTCCTGAACTGCCTTCTGGAGCAGCCTGCTTGCTTAACCTGCATAAGACCCTGCATAAGTGTGGAAAGATGTGTCAGATCTGAGATAAACCACTCTGATTGCTAGACAAATGCAGCCATCGCTGACTGCGGCTGTACCGTCCTCCCTGCCCTACCTGGTGGGGCAGAAACAAGCAGCGTGGAAGGCAATTCTGCTGCCATTTGCTAGGAAAGTGAAAAAAACCACAGCTGATGTAGTGTGTACCTGGGCTATTTTTAAGGCAGACCAATTCTCTGATGGCATGGGATAGCAGGGCTGTTCCCGATCCTGTTCACGGCTGGGAGAGAGGGGTGGGCAGCCGCACCGAAGAGCCAAGCTGGGAGGATCAGGCCAGCGACTGACCCATGTCAAGGCTGCCCACGGGCTTGGCACATCCTCCAGACCTTCACTCCCACCAGCTACAAAGAACTGCCCCAGTCTCTGCGTGCCACCTGTGCTGTCTGCCCAGGAGCCACTGCTGCGGCCTCGTGCACCCCGGCTCTAGTGTGACGTGTGCTCCTGCCAGGCAAACAGCCCCTCACCTGCTTTGTGGAACCTCCCACTCAACTTTAAAGTTAAAAAAAAGGTTTCCTAGAGAAAGCAGCAGCTGTGGATTTTGTCATAGGCCTGTCTCCAAATGAATAAATTACACACTATAATTTCACAATTATGCATACACCACATGGCATAATAAGAGATCACTTCAGTAGTTTGTAACTCCGGAGAGAGCCAACGGTCAGTGCGAGGTAATTAAAACAAACTCACAGGATAAAAAGCACCTGAAGGCACCATACTGCAAATAGGAATGCAGAGCCACCTCCAGTCCAGCCCTGTAGACCAGAATGAGAGCACGGCAGCCTCTCCTGGCGTGCCACTGCATCAAGGGCTCATTTTAGGAAGCGTTATACCTGGCTTCAAAAGCTTCTATTCCTTACGGCAAATAATGACGTCCTATGTCTGGCTGAAGTTAGGCAGGTGCCACAGCATGCGTAGGCTGACAGCTTGTACCTGTGGCAATAGTTCCACCGTGGATGCCCAATTCTGAGCCTGCAGTATTTAGTCATCATGCTTTTGTACGCCTATGTCTGTGTGTCTGTCTGTACATGTACACAAAGCTTCCCCTCCCTGTAAATAGTGTGGATGTGAAGAAATTGGGCATCTATTCTCCTTGCTCACACAATTGCAGAGAACATCTAGGGAAACGGAAAAAGCAAAACAAAACCCAGAATTGTGAAAAATGCCTGGAAAACAACCCATCGGTGGATGATATTGGTGAGATCACTCATAAAGACAACACAGAAAACATGCCCTCCACTTTCTCTTTGCCTTGCCTCCCTGCCGCTGGGGTGGCGTGAAGAGTTCCCTGCCTGAGATTTTACCATGCGTTTTCACTTCAGAGCTGAAGTAGACTTGCTGCGGTTCACACGCAATCCGGCCTTCTCCAGCTACTGCCAAAGCCTGCTGCTGCTCCTAATTCCCTATTTCTCCTGGTCCTCGCCCCCGCTCCCAGCCGCAGGAAAGCTCTGTGACAGCTCTGGGCAGACAAAGCTGCTGCCACAATAAGGCAGGATCATCTGAGGGTGAGATGACTTCTGGCACTATAAATGGGCAGCAGCTCTGGTGAGCTGCTCCAGCCATCAGCAGCCACATCTCCAGGCCTGGCCCCCTGGTCTGTTTGACTAGGCCAGCCGGTGCACAGCGGAAGAAGAGGCTTTCATGTCTTACTCCATTGTGACACTGTCTCCCATAACATCCTCACAGGGAAGCTTAAGAAGTGTGGGTTGGATGAGTAGCCAGTGAGGTGGATTGAGAACTGGCTGAATGACAGAGATCAAAGGGTTGTCATCAGTGGTGCAGAGTCTAGTTGGAGGCCTGTTAGCTAGTGGTGTTCCCCAGGGGCCAGTACTGGGGCCAGTCCTGGTGAACATACACATCAATGACCTGGATGAAGGGACAGAGTCCTTTACTCTCAGCAAGTTTGCTGATAATACAGAACTGGGGGGGAGCGGTTGATACACCCGAAGGATGTGCTGCCTTTCAGTGAGACCTGGAGAGGCTGAAGAGCTGGGCAGAGAGGAACCTAATGAAGCTCAACAAAGGCAAGTGTAAGTTCCTGCTCCTGGAGAGGAATAACCCCATGCACCAGTACAGCTTAGGGGTTCACCTGCTGGAAAGCAGCTCTGCAGAGAAGGACCTGGGACTCCTGTGGACAAGTTAACTCTGAGCCAGCAGTGTGCTCTTGTGGCCAAGGCGGCCAGTGGTGTCCAGAGGTGTATTAATAAAAGCGTGACCAGCAGGTTGAGGGAGGTTCTCCTCCCCCTCTACTCTGCCCTGGTGAGGCCACATCTGGAGTACTGTGTCAAGTTCTGGGCTCCCCAGTTCAAAAAGGACAAGGAACTACTGAAGACAGTACAGTGATGGGCTACAAAGGTATTAGGGAATTGGAACATCCCTTTTATGAGGAAAAGCTGAGAGACCTGGGGCTGTTTAGCCTGGAGAAGAGAAGACTGAGAGGGGATCTTATCAATGCTTATCCATATCTAATGGGCAGGTTGAGAGGGTACGGGGCCAAACTCTTCAGTGGTGCCCAGCGACAGGGCAAAGGGCAACAGACACAAACTGCAACACAGGAAGTTCCATCTAAATACGAAGAGAAAATTCTTTTCTTTGAGGGTGGCAGAGCAGTGGAATAGGCTGCTCAGAGAGGCTGTGCAGTCTCCTCTGGAGATATTAAAAACCCACCTGGATGCAATCCTGTGCAACCCGCTCTAGGTGAAGCGACTTTAACCGGGGGATTGGACTAGATGATCTCCAGAGTTCCCTTCCAACTCCTACCACTCTGTGATTCCCAAGAAAATAAGGTTTTGAATTTAGACCTGCATGCACCTGTGATACCATACCTTGCAAGCAGACAGAAAACATTACCTCTGTGCACACAACTAGAAGACAGACATATCCCAAACATGGCACGTGGCACTGCGGAGAATAACAACTTCTTGCACATTACGGACAGGCTGTTAGGACTGACAGGGAATGTCTGGTTGAGCTACATGGTGAAGAACAAAAAAAAAATCTCACAGTAATCAGAGAAGTGCTGATGGGGAGGCTGCAAGACAGCAGGACCAGACTGCTGCCACTCCCTGCACTTGAGGAGAGAGCAGCAAGAAAAAGAATTTTCTTCACTAAAGACTGAAAAATAGTTTAATATAAAAATCTGAAGGGCCAGAGGCAAATTTCATTTTTCTTGCAGGATGGGGAGGTAAGTACACTCTGCCCAGGCAATAGCAAATACCAGTGAGTAAACAGTACATATTACTTGGGAATGTCTCACCAAATGCAATAGCACTTTAAACATGAGCAGAGAAAAAAAAATGGACTTCAATGAGGGCCGCATTTAGTCCCTACAAGCTTTGGCCTCTTAACTGCTTCAAAGCAAGGAGAAACCTTTAATTTCACAGATCACCTTTAAGGAAACTATTCTCAATTTCTGTAAATGAAATCAATATAAAAGCCACCCTAGGGGCAGGGGGACTCTGCAGAGATTTGGGATGGCTCTTTCATTTTGTGCAATCAAGATTAATGTCAGATGTTCCCAAAACCAAGATCAAGAGAGATGCCAGCTACAGTGCATGTCTCCAAGCCCTCTACAGTTCATTCCTGAAATTGGGTTAAGTCCGTTTTTTGCACAGTCCGATTTTCTTGCATTTTCTTATAAATGGCATCTTTCAACAGTTTTAGAAGCATGCTCCATCTGCAATCCGAAGCAAGCAGGCACAAATGGGGCTTTGACACTGTATCTTCTATTGAAAAGACAATAATCCAAACGTCTAAAAATCTACTAATATAAAAGCAGTTCTTGAAAAGGGGCGGTTTCTCCTACCAGCTACATTCCTGGTATCTTTTCTGTTATTTGAACCAGACTTCTTCTTGAAGTTAACAAGAAATAATCACAAAAAAAAAAGATAAAAGGGCAAACCAATACATTCTTCTGCTGTACCCTGCTGACCAGGGTTTTTTAATCTCCAGAGTGCATGTAATCTCAGCTCATTTAGAGGAGTGGTAAGGTCTACTCCAACTAAAGAACGAGCTCAGCAGAAGCACAGCAGCCTTCATAGCTCTTCAGTGCTTCTAGCAAACTATAGAGCAAAATACCCCCCCCCCCCCCCACCTCCTCCATCATCCCTCAAAGTACCACTCGCCACGTATTTACTGGGTGATGGATATACAACCAGTAGGCAGCATGGTACATAAAAGAATAAACCACACCAGACAAACCGATCACTCCTTGGAAGAATCATAACACTAAAGGCAGGAAGCAAGACAGGTGGTAAATTAAGATGTTAGCACAGTACCTGATATTGCCCCTTATAAGTTAATTATGAAAATGTATAGACACATCCCAGGAAATGCATGCTGGCACACAAGCTGAAATCTGCCTGCTAAGCTGGACATAAAAGGGGAGTTACGAATTCTGCTCCCTGCCAGAACGAAGAGCAGCCCCTTACAGAAACGGTGCATGCAGTGAGGCATGCAGCATCAGGGAAGCAGGGCTCCTCCAGAGAGAAAAGGAGGATTCTTACTGTATTGGGTTCGTACTTCCTACGTCTATAAGCAATTTTTAAAATGACAGCTCAGTCTAACAGAGAATTGCCTGCAGCCCAGTTCCTTAGGGAGGGCTTTCAGGAACTAAACAAAAAGGGCAGGATTCTGCAGTCATGCCCATCCGTCCCCCCTGAGCCATTCAGGGAAGGTGAACAAGCCTCCATCAGGGTGAAGGTTTGTCCAGTGTAACCGAGAGAGGAAAGAGCTCCCCGAGCTAATCCCTAAAAACATAGTGTGGCTATGCCCTGAACAAAACATACTCCTCGCTCAGGAAGGTATTATGCCTTGAAAAGTGTGAATGTGGACACACAAATCATTGGGATTGGATTTGCAAACTCTTACCAGGTGAGGTAAGCTCTAAAGCTTCTATAAATGAGAAACCTGAGCCATATAAAATCTCCTCAAAAGACCTACTTTTAAAGTATTTCCTATAAATTAATATTTTAACTCAGGAACTGCTTATGTGAGAATTATTTCTTATCTCAAGACCCTTCAGCATGTCCGAATGGACAAATCCCTTTTGTCAGCTGAGCTCCATTACTCTCTTCTGAACGAACGCCTCTGGGATGGATATAAAAGATATAATTTTTAACAGCATATCTACTCGGCTAATAAAATGATGCCAGACACTGTCTGCACAGAGATTTAACACCAGTAGGACTCTCCAGCAAATTTTTGCTCCTGTTCTGGCGGATAACTTCCAAATATGGTTCTCATCCAGAATTTTTTATTCCCTAGGAAGAAAATATCTAACGTGGAACTACCTGGAAAGAGCTGCCCTTCTATCAAGAGCGCTGATGTCGCAGACCCCATGATGAACAGGCTCCTTGCTGTTAGTTACTGCAGTGTACAGCCCTGGGTTTTGTGTTACCACCTTTTGGGTTAAGCTGGGGGAGCCCGAGATCAGGTGCTTTTCAGCACCATACCCTTCATTTCTGAACCCGAAGTGACAGGTCACAGCTGGAGGGTCTGCACCAATACTCCTCGCACTCCTGGGTGACTGATTTAACACCTCTGAATCCATCACCATGTTTCTGAATTCAGGAGAGACTGGAATTTTGTATCATCTGTCTTCAAAGTGTTTGGACGCAGGACAAGTACTGTAACACTTTAGAGCAGTGTATGGCCGCTATTCCTCCCCACCTCCCATTTCTTAGGACTTGCATGAACCTTAGCTAGCTGAACGCTGACCTGCTGGCATATTACCAATTATGTAAGAGTTATTTGCTGGGGCACGGGCTTTCTTACAATCACCCCCACATTCCCAGCTAAAACACCCTCTGAGATGACATAATGACTTACCCAAACGTGAAAACTTTTTAGCCAAAGCCAAGTGGAGAAGAATTAGAAGTTGCAGCCCCAGCAGGTAACAAGGGTGATTATTTTTACTTCTATCCTTCTACCTACGGAACACTGGAAGCATAAATTCACCAGTTATCCTACATTCTGCACAAACAGTATATATGCTCGAGCTTTTGTTGGGAGGGAAGAAGGACACACTCTGAAATTAATAACTTGTTCAAAGCCATGAGTCGAATAGGGTGGGCAGCAGAGCTGACCCCCTGAAGGTGTAAGTTTTGGCAGCTTCAGATCTCCATGCAGAAACATGTATCAGCCATGGTAAGGGAGTACTGCTACTTGCAACCAGCTCTGACACATTTTTATCCTCCTGGGTCAACCACTGCTGGGGACAAAGACTCATTCTCTACCAGTATGGATTAGATCTGCTTTAATGTACTGATCACAAGCACCTCAGTAACAGATGGAGATTCATGTCCACTAAACCCAGAAGCACTTCCACCCTCAGAGAATGTTCATAAATTTTTTGTTTGTTTTCTTTTTTTTTTAAGTTTGTAAAAGAATATTTAGGTAGATGCAGGCTTTGTTACTGAAATAGGCCCTAGCATAGAAACTCAGTATGTTTTTTCAAGCTCTGCTTTACAGCACCAAGTATCTAACTCCTTCACAGCTTTCTGTAGAGTTTGGAATGCAGACTCCCAGCAAAGAAAAAATGTAATAAAATATACAACTGCTTCTATTTCTACACGGAAAAGCAAAGCTGGCAAGTGTGTTTGTTAATTATAGACTAAAAAGCTACATGACTTTCTTCAGATCAACTAGAATCTTACATAATTACTTTGAACAGATGATTATGTGTCTGCTGTTAAAGGAACTCAGTAAATGACATTATTCAGCAGTCAGCAAATTCACAGAAAGTTGCATGTGCTCTAAGAATACAACCAACACGGTATGGGAGCAGTGACAGACAGTATGTACATATTTATATTAAATGTATTTCTGCACTAATGCCAGAACTCAGAGTGCTTTGAATTTCAATGACCCCTAGAAAAGTTTTATATTTCATTAAGATATTTTGTGTTTCACTAAAAATATCCCTCCTTAATTAAAGGTCACTGTTTTTCAAGGGCAACAGAACTAAAAATTTTCTTCCTTTTCCATCTGATTGCGAGCTGAGTTGTAGCAGCCAGAAAGATTCTTGTTTGAAAAGAATTTTTGTTCAGCTCAGATCATAATGGAAATAACTCCCAAATCCTACAAGTGAATGTGCAATTTTACTAAAAGTGAACAGAATATTTTCCTTTGCAAACAGATACCATGATTTCCCAGACTGAATTCTCCAGTACTGGTTCATGTCACCGCATAACGGTTTCTACGATGACCTGTGCTAGTACTTCCTCCTCTTTGGAACATACTCCTTGGACAGAACTGGTGGTGTCCTTCAGAGAACAGCACTTCCTCCTCTGAGCTCTCACAGACACTCCAGTAAATCAACACATTTCTCATTTCTCCTTTCCCGGAGAGGAAGCGTGGAACTGCCCCATTCTTGAACTGAGATCTACTTGTGTAAAATCTCCAAAATCTGTAAATCTGATTTGGTTTTAGGTACTCGCGCTATCAAACTCTTCCTCCCTTTTTCGCCTCACCAAATAACATACATCACGCGATGCTGAGGAATACGGCACTGCTAAGGGAGCCATCTCAGGTGATAGAGCCCAAGATCCAAATGCCCTTTGAACCTTACTTTGCATAATTACTAAAATCATTTATAATCAGAAAATTATTTCCTCTTATTAACCTTGGTGTTATCTTTAGCCAGCCAATTACATACTGCACTTAAGCTTCTCATAAATCTTATAGCTAATATTTCCCAGACACCTCCCATACTTGTAATGTGTTGTGTTTTACTTTCAATACAGAAAAAAAAGACTAATTCCAGTGAACTTGATTTTTACAATTCTCTTCTGAGAGCCGTTACCTCCACGTCCTTTCTCAAAACCAACAAAGCTAACAAATAAACTTTACTTTTTACCAGAAGGCTATTGATAGCAGCAAACAAGCGTAGAACTGCAGGAAGACGCACAGGAGGAGCATGGGTTACACTAGGGCATGCTCAGTAGCTAAAGCAAGATTCCTTTGCTCCCAAATTGTTGTCAGGGGGTACAACTGTACACAGTTTGATGGCACTGCACTTGGCAAGCAGCTTTGCAAAAGTTATTTAAAAGGAAAAAAAAAAAAAAAAGAGAGAGATACAGGAACCCCAATGCAGAAGAATGAAAGATAAGAGTCAGATTCTCAGTCGGTTTAACTTTTAAAAACTTGAAGTTTTGAAGAAGTGAATAGGTGTTGGAAATCAGAAATAAGTTACACCAGAACTCAGCAACGATTTACTCGCGTACTCTTTTGTTAAGGCATTATCTCTTTGAATCCAAGATCACTTGCCTTACAACGGCAGGAAACTTGTCCAAAATCTTGAGCTGGTACATGCTCCCAGTGAAGAAAGTGAATTGGCAGAAAGCAGAATTGGAACTGATTTGATAGCCTTCAAATTCCATAGATAGTTGCGGGGCTTATTCTCCCTTGTTCTTACCCTTGCAGAATTAACTTCTGACAAACTGAACCCAGACTGTCCCCACATTGCTGAGCCACAGCTCGTTCAAGCTGTAGAGATTTATTCATCAGGTGTCCGAGTCAGGCACACCAAGTTAAAGGGCTGAGTTTGTTTGACTTTTATTGTTCTGCTCCTGTGTTTTGTTCCTGCTTTTCTCTTGAAACACTGGAAAAATTCTGAGATAAGCATGTTGTAGAAGTGATGGATGCCACCACTGTTAATTATTCCACCCATTACAAGACACAGTATAAATCACTTTTTGTCTGGTGACTGTCGCACTGAATTTGTAGAGCACAAAAGACACTGCAGATCTGTGATATCACTCTGTTCTTCTCAATACATAAGAGATAAAGATATGCATACTTAATAAATACATTTATTTTAACGAGATGAAGACAGGCCTAATTCAAGTAGTAGCACTTTCTGAACAGCTTTTTTTATTATCATTATTACTTGGTACACGAGTACAAGACAAGTTTTATTTTCCACAAAGCCTTCACAACAGAGCATGGTTTTTTGCCATTTATGTTTCTAGTAGCTGCAGCTAAAAATGCCATTCCGAGATGAAACTGCTGCACAAGTACACTTTGTTCAATACAGAGAGAAACATTCATTTCTGTCATGGGCTCTCTAAGAAAAGCTTCCTTATTCATAACATATTGATTCAGAATAAGTTTCCCATACACTTTCAAGTGTTTGGGATTAGAGAGCATTAGAGAAAGGGGCTGGATATTTTACAATGACAGTGGCAGCCGCAGTGCTGTCACAGCTGGAAAAGCTGCGCTCTGACATGTGCTGGCCTTGCATGTCAAGCCAGAGGTGAACAGAGGCAGCCCTGGGAGACAGAAGGACCCTACAAGGTTTTTACATGCACCACTTCTCTGAAAATCCATTCTTGTTCCACCAAAGTCTGACACTATGGGACTGCCCTTAAGCAAAGTGCTTAAACCTCATCGACTCCAAGGAGAATAAAATGCTTGTTTATGTTTTCCTGAACGGCAACAGACAATTGGTTAAGGGATAGGAAACAGCCTCACGCTTAACCTTGGTCCCACAGAAATCAATTAAGGGCCATGCACACCCTCCTGACATTTCTAAGTAAGGGACTTAAGAGTCGGCATCAAGACAGGAAAGCTCCAGCAGCTCATGAAGTGTTTCTCCACACGTGCAGCTAAGCCATCAGGATGATGAGGAGGTAGGGAATGAGGAGCTCTGAGTAAATCATGCACGTAGTGTCATTCCCACGATACACAGCAAGACGTATGTGCATGCCTGCTCCTGGCATCAGTGCATTCCTAACTCTACCTGAATTTTAAGGTCATCCCATTTTTCTGCAGAGGTGAGAACATAATCCAAAAAGCAAGTGAATAAATTATTTTGCTGTTAAGAAACAACTGTTTCCTCCCTCCTTCCCTTTGATTATGTTTTGGATGAACTGTTTAACACTATACACATTTTTTGTCTGTTAAATTCTTCAGGGGCATTTTAAAATACTTGCGGATTTCACAACTGACTTCAATTTCAAAACTCAAAACTTGATTTGAACTTCAGTCCTTAGTCCTTAGGCCTTTGCTGTGATATGCTTTCAAAATTATAACTATGAAATGAAGCAGCAAAGTCATTTGAGACTAGTTTACCGCATGATAATTTTCACAGCTGGAACCGCATATGTTTCTCTTTAGACGAGAACAACATGTGGCTTGAAAAGCTTGTTCTCCACAGCAAGGGAAACCTAACACCCACCTCAAATTAACTCTCTTCCATAGAAATGGAAGTTCTTTTTTGCCCCTCACCTTTTACTGTTCTAACTTTAGCCTACGCATACAAACAGCTGTTCTCCAGTGCTGCCACATATGTCGGCAGCGGACTGAACGCTCACTGGCGGAAGACCACTGAGTACAACACAAGTCACTTTGATTAACAGTAGCCAGACAGTTTACTTCATGTGGTTTGCCCTGCCAGTGACTCAGGGGAAGGAGTCTAGGAGTGGCACACTCATCGAACTGATGTTAGATCAAACAGACTACCCTAGATAAAACCAGCCAAATACACACCTTTGCTTTTGCATCCTAGATTTTTGCTAATTACGTGAACTGTGTAGGGCACAATGCTCTTCATCTGAGGAAGCTGGCAAACATTCTTTCAGTTTCATGCTGCAACGGATTTCTTGCAAACCATGTACTATTTACTCACTTCGTTACTTTTCCATCTCCTACACTTCTCACATTATGGTTTGTCATTTTTTCTTTGGTAGGCACCCATTAGCCCTTGTTACAAAGGTTACAGCCATACATACAAGTACACACCAAGGTTGCACTTCCATGCCAAGTCAGTGACTTACAAATCTTCCCCTTTCAGGCTGGAATTTCTCAGGCTTGATCAGAGGCCAGGTGACTTTTTTGCTGTTGCCATTTTTGTTGCATGAAAAATACCTGTTCGGATGTTCTTTTTCTCTTTTGAAGGTCAGAAACTCAAAACCAAGGTCAGAAAGAATACTTTGAAAATATTCAAAGCCTAGGAACAGTTTCCCATGAATTTTATACCAATGTAACTATCAATTTCATTGGCTTTGTGCTTTGTTCACACAAACCAGTATGAAGGATACCATAGCCAGCCCCCTTGCAGATCAGGTCTCAGCCTCCCACCTCTAATTCAAATGACTGCTCTGAGGAAATCATAAAAAGGCTGTAAAAATGACTTACTCTTACATGTACAATTTAAGCAGCTGCTCACTCAACAAGCATACCGAACATGTATCTACCCAAAGCGATGGACTGCAGCACAGAGAACCTTCAGCCAGAGGTGGTGGCTGCATTAGCAGCGCAGAAGCACCCAGGCAGCCAGGGTGTGGGAGCTGTGCCTGCCAGCTCACCGCATGGGGCTGCAAGGCTATGGCAACAAGTCAGCATGGTGGCATCTGCCCTTTCCCCTGGGACAGCCATCATGCCCTCTGACAGGGACGGAACAGAGCTACATTCCTCCACCACCTTACACGCGCATCTTGCCTTCAGGACAACCCTTGGAGAGATACACAGCGCTCAGAACAACAACCCCGTCACTATGGCAGGACATCTGTTACGTTGACAAATGAGCTTCATACAAGAAATAGCAGCCACATGCTCTCAAGTGACTCCATCTCCACCCCCCATCCTTGCTCTGGCTAAACAGAAAACAGTATTTAAGATTTTAAAAGTGCTCCTGCTATGAAAGGGTTAATGACAAACACTGTAAATATTGATTTTAAATAGTAATTGGTATGTTTGGTCTTCAGAGGAGAGAAGAATAATCACTCTTGTTGTTACTGCTGTTATCTTGCAATGCCCTCTCTGGTGGAAAGGTCCTTCGCACATATGACAAGCTGCAAGCTGAATTTAAATGCACAGGAGCAACTTTTAAACCCACCTCCACAATAAGCAAGTGCGAATGAAATACAAAGGCCCTCGGTCAGTACAAAGCAGCACTGTCTCCTAGATTTTTACTGCTCTTTTGTGCCAGTTGAGGCTCTGGATTGCTTTTAGGTACCTGTTTTAGCCTCCTCCTTCCACCTCTCCACCAAGTCTTTGCACTGATTTGGACTCCTGACAGGGGGTCACTGATGGCAGCTGCCCTTTGGAGACTCCAGTACAGCACAGCCTGGTTCTAAGTTCTCAGCTAGACATGAAAACATGCATTAGAATGAAGGAGAACCTCAAGTGCAAACACGGAAACGATCTCTGCTTAAGTTTGGCTTTTATTTGGTTCAGGTTTAACGGGCATGGCTATGTCATGGATTTGAGAATCTGAATTGCCACTTTCCACGCTGCAGATGTTTCCCATGTCAGCTTCTGGGATTTGATTATGCCTTATATTTAGCAAACATAAGAACAACAAAAAGATTTGCTCTAATTTAGGGATCTTTGCTTGAACACAAGGATCTGCGTTTTCATTTCCTTTTCTTATTTTCATATTGTAAACCCAGCAAGCTGCTCTTCACCAAGCATGCTACCAAAAGTGAAGCAAACAGAAATGCCTGTGAATTAAAGCAGAATCAGAGCAGTATGAGCATACTACGCCAAACCCAAACCTATTTAAAGGATAGAAACATGCCACGAGGTGTCCAAATATAATTGATAATGTTCTGGAAATGTAGCACTTTTACCAAAATGCGCACTTAGCTGTTTTCCTTCATTGCCCCAAAAATCCAAACAAAAGAACAGCCTGTAATGTTTAGAAGAAGATACATGCATTGCACAGTAACTTCTTTTTTAACCTAGACTGCATTATAAATTTTTTTAAATGTCATGTTTTAGCAACATTTTTCTATAGCTCAGCTCAGCTGTTTTCACCCAGATACTTCAAAAGAAATCCTAACAAGAGAGGTTGTTTTTTTTGTTATGTTAGGGGGAAAAAAAACCCATCATTGTCTCAATACTGAAAATATGAGAAAGGTTCAGAATCAAAGGAAGGGGACGTCATCAAAAGTCCTGGGAGATGATGAATAGCTTCAGGAAGGAAACAGTCTTTTTTGATGCACAGTTTAACATGGAGTTTGAATGTAAATACCTAGCCTGGTTGTGCAGAGGATGGAGGAGTCTGGAGGGAAGGAGAACGTGAGGAGGTACAGTGTACACAGGAGGGTACACAGCAGTATGCTGCAGATTGGGGGCTGAGTATTTTCTTCCATGTTTTTCTTGAATTTTGACTGTCTGTCAAAGTAAACAGCCCCAATTATATTCAGTTGGATTGACACGTACAGAGCTCAAGGCTGGGGAGAAGAATGTATCAATAAACAATTGAGTTACTGTAGGTAGGAGGACATGAAGCTTTAGTCTTGCTTCCTCCTCTCCTTGACATTTTAAAATGTCAAGCTCCTGTCCACGTTGCTGCATTATTTCCCACCTAGTCTGCAAGCAAGCAAGGGAAAGATACCTGTTTACTGCATAAAAGGAACCACAGTGTCACGAGAGGTTTTTCAAATGAGAAACAAAGTTGGAGTGATGGCACAACTGTAGGTCAGGAACCCTAATATGGTCAATTTAAAATTCTTATTTGAAAGACTAAGTTTGCAAACACCACAGTCCCGGGACAGATCAGTGAGGGCTCTGTGCTGGATGTGGTCTATCACCCAGCAGGGAGAGTTCCCAGCTCCGTCGATGGCTGCATTACGGTGCCAGGCATCACATGCACCACAGGGAGCTTCACGTGCACACCAGGGCAAGTCACAAGTTCCTGACACCTTCAGCTGAAACCCACAGGTCAGCAGCAGAGCCAGTGAGGAGCACCTCACCTTAATGAGCAAAGCTCTTCTCTGATGCCAAAGAAAAGCTGGTGCAGCAATGCAATATTTAAACTCTACAAAATCCTTATTAAATGTGACAGCAACAGCTGTAGCAGCTACAGCACTGGCAGAACAAGGAAAAGAATTAAAGCCCTTTTGGGGGCTAAAAAAAGAAAACAGGTACCATTCTAAACATTACAATGAGGTCTGGGCTGATGGGGAATATTGATACGGTGGCAGACAGCCAGAAATCTTGGAGGTGCTGAAAGCCATTGCTCTGACCCTCCCACAACTTAATGAAAAGGAACCATCTTTAATTCTTTCCAGTCAATATCCTCTACATTAATATATATAATTTCCACTCCTTATCTTCAGAGTATGACGGGTCACATTAACCTCTCCCCCACATCATAAGCTCCAGCTGAAACAAAACTCAGTGTTTGCTTATGAAATACACAATTCTAGTTGCAATGCCAGAACAGTGGATAATGGGGAATAGAATTATTCATGTTTGGAAGGTGGAGAAAAAGCAGAAATCAAAAATAAAACCACCAAACCAGGGTATTTTCCCCTACAGGTAGAATGATACAACATGTACATTTTAGATGTGCCCAGCTTCCGTGACTGCTTTCCTGGAATGAAGGCACTGATAACTACCCTTGAGGGAATGGTTGGAAATACTTCCACGCTTTACTATACTGCTTCAGTCATGGTGGCAATATCCATAGGGACTTCAAATGTCCTGTATGGGAAGCCACTAACATGGAAGAGCAATTTCTCTTTGTTAAGTTTGTTTAAAAAAAACAAACCTGAGAAAATTAATTTCAGTATATGAGTAAATTATGAAACACTTCTTTGCAGAGGTTGTACGAAACCTGTTAAGATGACGACGTAACAGGCATGGTCATTGCTGGCGGTGTAGGCACCACAATACTCACCCTTCAGCACCACTACCTTTCCAGACTGACCTCTCTACCCGCTTTTCTTCCCACCTGCAGACTGTGATCACAGCATTTCCTCTGAGTGCAGCACTGCCCAAAACTCTAGTGCAGCTTCTTTGTCAAGTGATGGAAATAATCTTTTAGTTAGGAAAACAGCGAATTCTCTCCCCCTGGAGAACACCACAGAAAAGCTCCAGTTTACGCCAGAATGGAATTTTTGTTATGGAAAGAAAAAAGTATTTCATAAGGGAGAAAATGCTAACATTCCTCTTTGACAAAGTTCATGACTTTTTCAGAAAACTCACATTTCTTCACCAATCTGATGCTTTGGTCAGGTTTTTCACCAGTTTCAAGCAGACTTTTATATCGGAAAACTCAACCAAGTACCAAGGGCCTGCCTCTCTGCCCCTTAAATCCTTCCACGGTATTTCTGAGGCCCCTTCCTCTCATATTGTCATCCACACCATGCCGAAAAACTTATTGAGTATCTCTCATTCCCGTTTTATTTATAGATTAAGTTGTCTATATTTCTGCAACATCTGGTCCCAAGGGAGGCACAATTGAAATGACATCTCTAAATCAGATCACTTGACTGCACAGTCACATGTCCACACATATATTCAGATAACAATATTCTCCTTAAGATCCCTGTCTAAATACAGTGGCTATGGCCACTTAGAGGTTCCAGAGCTGCCAGAGCCCTGGCAGGGTCACGCCTCCCTTGCTCCAGATGCACCTCTTTTCCTGTTTAGTAAGAAAAAGCAGCATGTTAGGGTATTCCAGAGAAGCTGTAAGGGCATGTATGGCTTATGGCAAATTGGTTCCTTTCCTGCCAGAAACTATAACCACTCCTGGCCCAGGATTGACAACTCAACTATCCACAACTGGATTGTTAATGTGGTATATACTCAGTAGAGATGAAAAGTCACCTGGTGCTTGAATCTACTTTGCTTCGATGTAACCAAAGGCCTTTTATCATCTCAGGCCATTATGAAATTATCCCAGACCAATTATTGGCAGACAGGCACTCCCACAAGAGAACAGGTACCAGTCAAGATAAAATAAAATCAGAGACCAGACTGCACTTTACTAGGAGAAACAGTCCTTTAGGTCCATAGCTGGGCTATGCCAGAAAAAACATAGGGGATAAGAACCCAAAGCTGCCTTACAAATTCACAACTATATTGTTTATTAATTTTACTGTTAAATAATTTTAGTTTGCAGTTCTGCGCTTTATATTTCCTGCACCTTCTCAGAGTTCTTTAGCCCATAGGGCTTGTCATAAACAATACCTTTGAGAGTTTTTCATTTTAAGCCAAAGAAAAAGACAAAGTTAAATCACTTACTGTTCCCTTCCCATTGGCTACAAATTGATTTTATTTACTGAAACATGCTTGCATTGCAAAAACCACTCAACACATACTGTAAATAAGTCAGTACATGAAGATCTAATGTAACCTAGTAGCTACCTATCCCTTTGAAATAAACTGGAGCCATAAACATCTAAATACCAATTTAGTTGAACACTTATTTTTCTCCTGCTTACAAGAGGTCAATCAATACTATCAAAGACAAAAAACAGCTTAGTTGGCCCTGATAAAAATTAAGAACATATATTCCATGCTGCTCCATGGTATTAAAGACAGACAGGGTACTTAACACACCAACCGTATTTTTGTATGTCCTTTGAACTTAAAAATTGCAAGGCACAGAACAAACATCAGTAAGTTATTAGCTTCGGTCTTCTGGTGAACTTCATAAGAGTAACATCAGAGCCTGGAGCAATACTACCACTGTCAGATCTCATAAGCTAAACAGGGTCAGGCCAAACAGGCACTTGAATAAGGCACCTTTGAGGATCACATAAGTGCAGCAAGAAATAATGCTGACAATTCAGTAGTGAGCACTATTCCTTCCAGAGCAGAACTCTTCATCTCAGATACTCAGCCACAAGTGCTATGCAGCACGAGCCAGCTCTGAAAGGCATCAACATTGTGCTGAGAAAACATAACCCTAATCCCCAGCTGAAGGTACTACCGTTCACCTATTAAAACTTCGCCAGTCATTTCAAAGGAACTAGATAGTCATTCCTTCCTATTCTCACGTTTTTCTTATGAGATAAAACATTACTCAAGATTTGCGGCGTTTCTCTGGGAGGGTGGGAAGGCTGTATTTTTAGCAGTTAAAGCAATCTGCTCACTCATGTGTGTCTATTTTACCATTAGCAAAATGGTTTCAGGGGCAGTGTTACTCCACGTCTGTGCATCTATCTGCCCATCTATTATTAATAAAGAAGGGTGAGCATCCAGCCTACACTTTCATGATGAGGGAAGCTTCTTTTACATGGGGAATGAAAATGTACATGTTTATTTCAGTGGCTGTGCTTTACCTCACTGTTGTGGGCAAAACCCCCACAATCCTATCATTTCCACTAAATCACTTCCACTACTGAAAGCACAATACACTTAGAGAATGTGGCTCAGCAGCTCCCAGAATAAAAGGCAATTCTTAAAGTGGGAGCTCATATCTGACATTTACAGTATATATTAAGTGATTCAGCAAGCTACAGTTGCTGTGCACAATGACAGATCATTGGATAAATGAGCAATCCATAACAAGTGTGGAAGCCTTGGCTGTCCACATCGATAAATTAGACAATACCAAATAATCAACATTACAAACAGCAAACTGCTGATTTAAGGTTGAAGGAAAAAACCCTAGATCATGTTTAAGAATATGACAGAGAACTAGGGGGCATCACAGGTCAGTAAAAACTAACGCTATTAGCCATTCTAATTACTTTGCATGTTCATGAGCTAGGAAGGCAGTTTGTGAAGCTGTAAGTAAAGCGCCAAGAGTACTGATACTATATATAATTCATAGACTGCAGCATATTGCTACATTTCTCATTGGCCTTAGAACTTGTGCTTTCTCCAGGAAATACAGAGGTAATATGTAATGTTTATCTTCCAAACTCATTTTTCATGAGCCCTGTATTAACAGGTCACTCTGGTGAGTGGGAGAGTCATCAATCTGGATCATATGAGGTACTGAAAACGAAGGAGCTTTTACCCTTGTGGATGTATTGCATTGTCACTTCAACAGTGACACATTTCTCACAGCAACCACGAATGGGCACGTGCATCCTTCAGACCCTGTCCAGATCCTCAGCTTACTGACTTTGATGAGGTGCTCTTAAAACCAGCAGAGTTGGGTCTATTTATCAAGACCTTGCTGGGTGTCAGGTGAAAGGGAGATGTTAAGAGACAGAACACAGTTTTGTCGCTTCTTCCAGGTGAATGGCCACCTGCATTGTACTGATACCTCACCCGGGACTGCATTTTCCTGTTGACTCTTTGCAGACTCAGAAGTTGCTGCAGATAATAAATCTGGGGTTTTTGCATGGTTGAACAAGGACACGCTGAAAGAGACAGAGAAATTGCTCCATTTTCCAAATGCGGTCAAAAGCAAATGGCTGTGTTTCTCTTTCTGGATCACACTGGGTTTGCCTGAGGTAGCTAGAAAAATTAAAGTCCCTACAGAAATTAGTGGCTATTAGGTGTGCTTAGACCACAGAAACGTGCTTGGCTGTCTACAGCAGTTAATGGGATGCTGCTGGCCAGATGTGTAACAACTCAGAATCTGAATTAGAGGTTTAAGATAAATACTTTACTGTAAGACACAGAAACCTAATATTTACAAAACAAGGACCTTGCTAAAAATTAATACAAATCACATAAAATATATCAAAAGAAAACTCTCAATTTTTGGCACTTCCTATATGTAGCTTTAAATAGACAGTTATTTCAGCAATGGGTTGAGAACCCAGCTGTGAAATTCATTTCCTGGTCTTTTAGTACTGTATTTGTCAGCACTTAACCCATTTCTGGCTTGGTTTCTGTCACAAAAAGACAAGTTTCCTTTAGAAAATCAAAATACTGGAAGATGCAATGCATCATTTATATGAAAATGCAGCAGAGGAAATGTTAAGAAACAGTATCTTCTACTAAAGGTCTTTTAAAGTTTGGGACTCTCAGTAAAAACTTAATTTGGGCAGGTTTTTCTCTATCCTTTGCATTTAATGAAAGAGTGATTCCCTGACTCTGTCAAGATACTGCAAACAGAGAGAAAAAATGAAGTCTTGCTATGAAAATGTGTAGGTTATAGCAGCAAGGAAATGTCACTTCAGATATGAAGTAAATGTTATATATTTTAACACATCAACATTAGAAGTGAAGAGGAAGGATTTTCTGTTCCCAAACAATCTGTAGTGTCCCTCTCAGAAGCACAGAATTTCTGCAGATTTAACTTGTTCACTTTAAGATTTCTCTTCTGCATTAAAAAAAAGTATCTCCTTTTCACAGTTAGTAGAACTATAGTCAGAAACAAGCTGCTTTTCTCTTTGCCTTTTGTTTTTGTAAAAATTTTCCACCCAACAATAGTTTTCTCTAGATTTTTTTCATTTATTCTCTCTTGGACTCAAATATTTGTAAAAATTCTGTTACGAAAAATGTAAGGTGTTTTCCAGAGGAAAGAAGACCCTGCTGCCTCTACCACTAAAATTACAGTCCTTTGGTAATGGTATGTACTAACACCATGAATTAAGCAGGAAAAATAAGTCACTGTGAAAAATCTTACCAGCTTACTATCCATCCTAACTGCTTATGCTATGTTTGATGAAAATCTGAAAACCCACACTTCAATTTGAGCTCAGCAGCTCTGACTGGTTAATAGTTGTATCTTACCTTGTGACACTATTAGAGAAGGATACTTAGAGCCCAACGCAGCTCACAGGCAGACGTCAGGGAAGCCACAGCATGAGCCCCCTTCTCCTCCTGAGGCCACGGCATGAGATACAACCTTACATCAGCTACGGAAACAGGGTGCAAACATCTACCACCCACTCAAGCATTTTGCAGAGTGATTTGCTGCCCGTATTTCTAAGTATGGGAGGGAGTTATGGCTTATTGACAAAAATAGCTTGTTAAGCACAAAACTGGGCTCTGAAGTAGAGAGTGCCAATGTTCCCTAACTGCACTCCAGCAGCTCCCCATGAAGTTACGGGGAGCAGAAGTTGGGCCTTCAGCTGGAGTGAGCTCGAGCTGGAGCACTCGCATGGGATACGACGGGGGACAGGCACCCTAGGCCATATGTCAGGAGTGGAGAGGCCTGCCAAGCACCAAGAGTGAACCGAACATCGGTCATGGCAGGGGAAGAAGGGCTAAAGCTGCCAAGCCAGGAAAGAAGGGAAAGAAGGAAAAGCGTGGTCCTGGGCCCACACAGCTGCTGGCAGCTTCAACACAGCTTTAGATGTGACACAATTCTGGTGAACACTAAAGAGGGGAAGTTTTTCATTTGGAGATGTGGAGCTAAAAAAAGAGCTCTCTAGAAGGAGCAGCTGTTTCCAGGAAAAGGGAAACGGTTCCAAATACAGCAAACACTTCCTATCCCCATAGCACTGGCCAAGCAAATAGGCGAGGAGGAGCAAACCCTGAAGGCCAGGCTAACTCCTACCAGACCATCACCACGTCTTACCTTGGAGAGCTTTTCAGCCTGTTTCACCAGGAAAATTTGCAGTTGCTTTAGGTTTCCCTTGTAATGTTTTCTGCTTTATTTGAGACATCGGGCACTCTAACGCAGGTTTGAAAACAAAGGTAAACAAGAGAGAGGGGAGCTAGCAGCTCTTACCAGATCCACTGGTGAAAATAAGCAATGAAAACACCCCTGCACTCCAAGCAGCTCCAAGGTGCCACGGATTTGGTCAGCTGTTTAGAGCTGCCAGGAACTACAGTCTGCATTTGGTGAAAATTCTGGCATTTTGTGAGAAATTTCCCATGAAATATCAGGGTTTTTTTTTTTTACATCATCAATTCCAAAAGATATTTTCACAGGAACTATCAAAACATCCAATTTCAGGAATGCTGAAAGATTCTAGTAATATACATTAGTAGCTATATGTATTATTAAAAATTATATACCCACAAATCAAACTAAAATCTCTCACCTCACAAAAAAGAAGTAATTTGACAAAACAAAAAAAGAAATACAAAATGTTGCAATATGATCTATGATGTTAAAATTACGTAAACTGAAATTAATGTTATTTCCACACAGCGCTCTAATTGACATGCCTTTTTTGACGAGAAGATGGTGGTAACAACAGCTATTCCATCCCATCCCCAAAGAACAGGCTTTGGAGCTTGGATGATGAAGCAGTAACAGGAGGGTGAGAGCACATCCAGCCTCCACCGGGACCCGCTGGAGCGCAGTGCCAGGCAGAGATGTCAGAGCTAAGTTGGGTACCAAAAGCCATACAAACATGTTGACTAGCTCTGCTGAAAAGCTCCTTCAGAGCTGGCTTAGGAATCCCCACAGTCCAGAGCTTTTTGCAACAGGCATGTCCTTAGTAGAGCACCTCCTGCTGCAGAAAACTCTGCTGAATATTCCTTGTATTTATTCCTTAGCCACCTGTGCTTTTAACCCGTGTCTTACATTGGCCCTGCTTTTATGTATATCCAATTCCCATCCACACAACGATATTCAGACCTCAGTGACCTTTCAGAGCTCAGCTGGTTTTTTGGATAAGTAACTATGCAGTATTGAAGCATTTCATAAATTCACTGCAAATTACTAAACTGCTTGTGCCAAAACATAATGCCATTGGGATAGAATCATAATTAAATGTTTTCAAGTTTTAAAGCAAATAGCAATTCTTATATTTTACTTTATAAAAGTAAATATCTTGTAACAGTCCGAGTTCCAAAGGACGTGGTTTCAGTTGAGTTCAAATAAGTTTTTAATTTATCTTAATGCTTTTTGCTGTGATTGTTCCAGAAACTGCCAACAGCCAAAAATGCTGTCAGTCAGCTCGCCCTTTGTACAATTCTGTTGATAATGCTTTATCTACTGTAAACTGATAAGGCATAGGGTGCACTTACCGATTACTGCAGGTGTAAATTTGCACCGATTCCTGCCAGTGTGTAACTAGACTCTGTTACCAATGGTGTAAAATAGCACACCCAGTTTACCGAGGATTACAGATGTGCAGGAAAGCAACTACCACCAAAGGGTGGCTGTCCTTCTGGCTCACATCCTCATTTGCTCTGCAGTAGCTTATCACTGTATGTCCCTAGAGCTGCTGGAGGGCATGATTAATCCTTTGCACTTTTAAACCCAATTCACCTCCTTGGCTTAACAATCGCAAATCACCATCAACTGCTTGTGCTAATAAAGGGGTCCAAAGAACACAAACAAAATCTAGCACCAGCAGCAGGTGTAATTTGGAAAGTGAGCGATGTAATGAGGTTTGAAGGAATTTAATTGAAAAACTATGAGCAAAGAGTGAATTCAGGCAGAATCATTCGATTCATGTAACCATGTGGAATAATTTGTCATTTATGACGATCAAAACAAATAGTGCTGCATAAATGACTTTTAGGAACAGCCAGGCAATTTAGCAGCCTATGGAGAACATGACGAGTAGAAGTTCAAGGAAACTTGGAGGACAGTGCTGTTGGACAGCGTGGTCCAGTAATTCCTGCACGTCACTCCAATCTATCACCAGCAGTTTAAGAAGTCGGTCAGATGGCCACCTTCTGCCGTCAAACTGGTAAATAATTCACCAGTACAAGTTCACACATCACTTCTGTTCACAGGGACCAGAAAGAACAAGACAATCTCTCCCACTAGCAGAGCCGTCCATGGAAAAGCACATCCCTTCAAGACAGCCCCATCTGCCAGAGGATCCCTAGGCCACCCCAATGGAGCAGGGTTTGTTCCTTCCTCGGGGAGGAGGATCACCTTTTCCCCAACCTCCAACATACATCTGCTTACATCTTCTTCTAAGCCTGTTTCCTTACAGATCAGCCCTTGAAAAGCAAAAAAGAGTGCTAAAGCCGCAGGTAAACATAGCAGGTATTTTTCTCAATTGCACCTTTTCTTCCCCAAAGCTATTGAAACATTGCTACGTTCCAGACAGAGTGAAGTGGTTGGTAGGGCTGGAGAAAACAGCAGGTTGCTTAAATTGCCTTTCAAAACCAACATGACTTTTTATGTTTAGGTTTTTCATTTTATCTGAAAAGTATAATTATTCTTCAATAAACACTGGCATTCAACAATACTAATTCGAATGATCATGATTTCTGATATTCCTGAATATCTGTAATTTTATTAAAAACTAATAAATTCTGATACTGTTGGTTATCTGTAACTTTATATTTTTATGTTCATTTTTTCTACGTGGGTGCACTCCACTTTATTACCTAATTAAAAAATGAGTTTCTATTACATTTTTAGGCTTTAGAACCCTGGATTGCAGTTGCTAATCTCACTTGTTTGTCCACAACAGGCAGAGTGAAAAGGTAAATATATATTTACATAATTTTTTTACATAGACTGAAGGGTTACACATTACTTGCTAAGAGATAATGCTGTTGTGTTTCTTAAGCAAAAAAGGCTGACAAGACTTGTTTCACATCTGTCTGCATAATACAAGAAACCCATGAAGGACTAGTGATGAAAAAGCTGTTTTGTTGACAATTTCTTCTTGTTAAATGCACCCAAACACCAAAATTTAGGCACTGCTCATTAGTGCTGTATTGTAGCTCAGGGGTTTGTCTCTATAAACACTTTGTGTCAAAATATTTTTCCCATATATTCTAGGCTGGAAGCCTTTTTCCTTACAACCCCAAAGAGCTATAGCCCTGGAAGCCTTTTATCATTTTAATCACACTTGCCCGTACCTGAACCACGGAAGCCATCCGATAACATCCTCAGCCAGCACAGCACTCCACGTGTAGTCCAACCACCCCTTCCTACAAACGCCATTTTACCTGTTTGGGTTTAGCTTTGCTCATTTACCAATACAACTCAGATCTCTTTGCCTTTCTTACTGTGGCCAGGCATTACAGCGATGGCTTTCAGCTTCCATCTATAACTCCAGAGATTCTTCCTTCCAAATTACCTCATAGTAGCGAATATCACGACTGTTCTAGCAAGGATTCGTAGGATCCTGGGTGATTAAAACCACAGGCACGCACACAAGGATAACCGCAAGCACGCACACAAAGATAACTGGGTTTATTTTATTTACAAATAGACTAACTATAGACTTATATATATATCCACAGACTATTAGAGTTTAGGCTTCTAAAATATTATGACTAAAATTACTGTTAATACAATTAAGGTAAATAACAATACGCCCTGTTAGAATTTAGGCTTCCGAAGTACCACAACTAAAGTTACTGTTAATATGATTAAAACAACTAACAAAGCACCCTGCGGGCATTCGAGGGCAGTATAAGCATTCCCGTCTGTCCATCATGATGAACTGGGGGCAGGGGAGAAAGTTACCTCAGTTCATATACATACCAACCCTAGGACAGGAAGTGATGTCCAAATCCACAGCGTCCCCAGCATAGATTGTTTTTGGGATGAGGCACTGGACCCTTTGCGGGCGTCCCCATGGAGCCTAGCGTGGTCCCCTTTTTTCTGTATAGCTACCTCGCCTCTGTGCTCAAACAGCACTACCTTTATAGCAGAGGTTAAAGCCGCCCCTCAATAACGTGTGGCCAGTACGTATGTGTGGACTGCCCCAAATTCCACCTTTCAATTACATAATCTGTAACTTCACACATGCCCAATTTCACTACTGGGGTCGCTGTTTGGTGGTCATTTGTCTTCATCTTTATTCTTCTTCCTCAATAAGAGTTTTGTGAACATGGGAAAACTCACTATTGTGGCAACTCCCCTCCTTTTCCCATCCTTTGGCATCTGATCACAAGGCCTGTGGTTATGAGCTCGTCATGGGAGAATCCGCTTTCTTGCAATTAGTCCACTACCCTCACACTATCACTTCTCCTGAGAAAGCTCGTTATCTACAGTTTCTTGCAGAGCTTCCAAAACTCCCACTGCTCTGTGGTTTCTTGCAAAGCTCCATGTTCCATCTCGGATCAAACTGTTTAAAGAGGCCATCTGACACACGCAACCTAGTCACAGAGAGAAGAAAGGGAGTAGGAACTCCCCTTCTACCTCTAACTGAGCCACTGAGCTCTTCTATTTGGTTCTGCAAAAGTGAGAAGGTAAGACTGGATCTGAGAAAAGCAGTGCCCAAGGACCGGCAGATGCTGTCCTTGCAGCTTCCTTGCACAGCCATAGCCAGTCAGGCAACTGCCCTGGCACTCTGGCACAAGAAGTTAAGGCAGTACTTCTAATAGCTCTAATGACTTCACTGCAAAATCCCTTAAATATTTGCTGGATAACTAACTGATAAGAGCAGGGCTTTGCCCCTCATCAAAAGTCTCACCTAGTAGATTCTACTTGAAACAAATGCTTAAGCAACACTACTATGAATACCAAATACAGTCATTCTTCACCTAGCCCACCACTGCTCTCTCATCTGCAATTAACTTTGGCCAGGCTGCCTTGTACAATCACATCTTTAGTAAAGCTGCTGCAGTAGTCTTGGATATATTATTTCTCTTGTGATTACCCTTTCCAACAGCAAGTTAAAATGGTGCTTCTGGCTCCTGTACCTTCACATTTTCCTGAAGCATTCCACAATTCCAATTTCAGTTACATCAGCACTGCATTTATTCTGATCTCAAGTTTCACTCTAGATGTCCATAGTGCATTTACCTATGAACATCAGTTACTTCTGTAACTACCAGAACCTCCAAAAAGGATTAATGCCTCATGTAGCAGATTTGATGCAACTTTTAAAAAAGAAAGATCCTTCTCTTACAATCAATAGGTAAAGTAAATAACTTATTTGACTTCATTGGTATTTCAAGTATTGTGTACTTTAGCAAAAGCCTGGAAGACTACAGGGAATCTAATCCAACCTCCTCTTGCTCTCCATGGCAATGCAGCTCTCCTTGCTTGAGGGAGACCTGTTTCACTTTCAGAGTAACTCTTTAATCAGCCTACCATGGCTGCTAGCAGTGGCCAACAGTCTTGTTCAAAACCTGAACTGCTACAGGAACTCAGGCACTTGCCAATACATGACAATTGTGCCATGTTAGTAAGTAACCGTGATAGAAACAGCATTATTAAGTTCCTGCAGAAGAAAAGAGTAGGCAAGAGCCTTTTCTCCATATCTGCATTGCAGGCTAGCAGAGACGATTCTACCACAGTTTTGCTGGTAAGCCTTCAGCAGTGACTGATAGACACCAGTGGGTTCAGCAGTCTGAGCTCTGGACTCACCCTAGCTAGTACAGTGTTTATATATTCTAGTACAGTATTTTGATAAGAACTCAATTTTCAGCAGGTGAATATTGTGGCCCAGCGCACCACCAATCCCCCTACAAGCAAGACATGGGCATACTGGAATGAGTCTGTGAAGGGCCACAAAGATGATTAAAGGACTGGAGTACCTATCATATGAGCAGAGGCTGAGAGAGCTGGTCTGGAGAAAAGACGCTCATGGGGATCTCATCTGTGCATACAAACACCTATTGGGAAGGTGTGAGGAAGGTGGATCTAGACTGTTCTCAATGGTACCCAGTGAAAGAACGAGAGGCAAAGGGCACATAAACTGTAATAAAAGAAACTCTGTTTAATCATAAGAAAAATCTCTTTAACTGTGAGGGTGGTTGAACACTGTCACAGCCCTGACCAGAGATGTTGTGGAGTCTGTTGTGGGCGGTCTGCTGTAGCTGATCCTGCTTGAACTGGGGAACGGACAGGATGATCTCCAGAGGTGAGATCTCCATAGGTGATGTCCAGCCTAGATCTGCACTAGCTCCAGGGAAAGCAAACTCTCCGGATGTGTGTGCCAAAAACTACACCAGCATGTAGTTTTCTTTCTGGCTCCCAAGAGACGTATTCTTCAACAAAGACCCTGAGTATGTCATGAACTCGCTTCCAGCCTGTGATCTGATCTGCCTCAGGACCCTCTAGCTGACATGGCCAGCCACACAGCACGTGGCATCCCCTGCTGTTTGTTGCATGAGTATTCTTTGACCTCTCCCCCCATAAAGATCTAAACCCACATGCATATAAAATTCACAAACTGCAACAAAACCGAAACAGGAGAAAGAAACTTGATGAAGCACCAAGCTATAAGATAATACGGTTACATGGTTCTATGTATTAGATTCCTGGTTCTAATCTATATTTTCAGGTCCAACCAGCAAACATGTACCATCGGATATGTTTCCCAAACACTTAAATCTGGAAAAGGTGTTTACTTACATAAAAAAATGTACTTTTATGAACTCCAGGAAACTTAACTTAATATGAATTTCACACCAAATTACAAGGGGAACAATCTCCTGGTTCTCAAGTATTTTGCAAAATGGAGAACACTGGCATATTCCATATTTACATTTTTAATAATTCAGGGCATAAACATTTTAATAGAACAAATAACTTTAATACATACTATAGTTAGTTCATTAAATTGTGAAGGATTAATATACCACATCGTTCAAATAATGAAGAGAACACATGAGTTCTAGCAAGGTCATGATGACAGGGAGAGCACAGAATATCTGTTACCTAAAAAATATCCATCACGGGGAATTGAATTAGACGCATCTCATTTTCACTTTGTTAAACTTAGTTCACATTCTGGTGGAAGACCAGCAAGCTACCTAGGATAGCAACTATCCACAAGGCAGGTATTATATCTTCATTTGACAGGTCTGGGGTCAGGTAGGTCAAATCAATACTTTAGAGACCTGTCCACAGTCAAAAATGAACAATAAAGAATCACATGTTATATGAATCTGGCACACAGGGAAAAGACCTCATTCAAATGAGTAATAATGCTAAGAATAGAAAAATGGATTTCACTCAAAATAAAGGGAAGAATAGTATTTCAAGAACCTTTCAGAAATATCATATGGACCAATTCAGTTTGATGTAAGAAAGTAGAATTCTACTTATCACCACTTTAAGCAGGACCCCATTTTAATCAGTATGGGAAAACAACTAACCATTTGTTTATACGGTTTTGTGTGAAAGGCTGAAAAAACCTCAACTGCATTCAGATACTTGCAAAGTTCCACAGACACTGAAGGCAAAATAATTATAGATATCATATTGCACAGTGGAATGGAAAGGGATCAGGAATATATTGGTAGGCGACACTATTTTACCCATTCATTTCTGGTACCTAACAAAAAGAGACATAAAAATACAGCTCTCTGGTAGGTCACTGCATGGACTCAGAAACACACAGTGTATGACCTCCTGAGAAGCAGGTTCCTTTCCCCCTGGCAGTCCAATGTTCCTAACTTCATTCTTGGAATAGGTTGTGCCACGCTCTTCACTAAAGACAAATCCCAGACTAGAGAAGTTGATCATCTTAAATAAAAGCAAAGCTAAAAATATGGAACAATCATTCAAAAAAAAAAAAAAAATTAAAAAGACTCAAGATGTCTCTTCAAACCTCACCAATAGCCTGTTTTACAGCTTCTGTCAACCCTTCCTGTTTAACACTGAAGTCAAAACTGGAATCTGACTTACTCCCAGCATATAGGGAGGACTTCGGTCTGCTCTACCTCCACCTTTTGCTTTATAATCAGCTGTGAAGGGTTAAGGATGGGATGGCTACTAAGTGAACGACAGATGCTCTTTATTAAACCCTCTCGCTCCCCAAAGGGAAGAGAAAGGGAATATGGGAGAGACTTATGGACTGGAAAAGAAAATTAAAACCACTTTAAGGAAAATAACAATAAAATTATATAAATATATAAAGACAATACTAAACCCAACCCCCTTGATGGCAAGCATGTCACCATCACCACTCATGCTGTGGGTAGACACAGGGAAAGTCCCAGACCGGACTCAGTGGCAGACGGGAACCAGATTCAGGAGCTGGCTTCCAGAACCGGATTCAGGAACGCATGGATTGGGACCAAAGGCAGAATGGACAGAGTCCTTCTCGGACACCGGCCATTGAAGAAGAGAACTTGACCCTTGTGATCCCTCAGCTTTATACGGAATATGACATCTATGGGAGGGAAAACCTTGTTGGTCAGTGTAGGGTCACCTGTCCTGTCTGCTCCTCCCCGCAGGTGTGGCTTTTAACTACTACACCCCTAATGTGGTACACAGGATTCAGCAGTGACCTTGGTCTGCACAGGAGCAAGTCTAAGCAAGAGCCTTTCTGCATCCCAACCCCTGGTAGTGACTGTAAACATCAAGCATTATCACTTCTAGAGCAGACACTGTCTGCAAAAATGTGTCGTTACCTTCAGACAGTGCAGTGACTTAGGAGAGACTGAGCTGAGAGGTGAAATCAGTGAATAGAATTAGTTCTGTTCGAACTCAAACCAGGACACCAGCATTTCCAGGTTTTTTTACAGAGCAAAAGGTAGAGGTAGTCTTCTATGGAATTTTATAAGGTCTTGAGACAAATTCCCCCTAGTTTGGGACTCGGCTATTGGGATTTGGTTTGGACTTACTTCTATCAAAGAGATTCACTGACATGTGAAAACCACTTATTATTTCAGAGCTTCATTTTTTCTATTGGCATAGTACAGAGATTCTTACCAGTAACCTTCAATTCAACTGTTCTTCGTATAAGCTTGCCTTCAAACTTGAGTTCACAGGTATAATTTCCTCCATCTTCTTCCTGGACCTCTTGTATTAAGAGAGTATTTCCCTTCTGAATTACAACGCTTCTCCACATTTTTGGCTTACATTCCTGCAGAAAAAAATCCATTGCCAAAATTACCCAGCTTGTATGACATTAGACAATGTTGCCTGATCAGATTTTCAGTATTACACATAAGTAAACAACCATCTCAATATATTTTGCAATTCAAATTCAAACATAAATTTAGAAAACACAGACATCTGAATCTGGAATTAATTTGGAGATAGAAATGTTTTTAAGGTTCAGTAATTCCCACTGTATCACATGGGCCACGTTGAATACGTGGTGCCCCGAAGCAATGGTTAAGTATCTTCTCTTTTTAATGATAAGCAACTGCCAAGACCTCTTCTTTAGGATGGACCATTAAATTGCATCTCTGTTTGAAGGGAGTAAGGGCAACATCTGTTAAGAGTTAGCCTGAAGACAAACTTTAGACACAGTCTCGGGCTGGAACCATTTACCAACAGAAGAAAACAGGAAGAACAGCAGCAGTTTTGTTAGCAAGAGAATTCAGGAAGCCTGGTTTCCTCACTGGCTCTTCTGGCCCCTGATGATCTTTGATTCAGCCTTTTCCCATCACTGGGCTCTTTGTGGCATCACCCCCATGTGTGTTCTCTGATGGAGTACATGGTACTGATGGCCTGCAACTCTCACTCACTTCACCAGGCAAAGCTTTGCTGTTATTTGGCAGATTTAGGTTCATCACTATGAATTGTGATCCTATTGGACCTTCTGTATACTGCGTGATAGAGTGCAAGAAGAGGCTCTCCCATTCCTAATGTACCGAATCCTCGCAGCCACATCAGTCACCTTCCACGCTAACAGTACTCATGATTGAATACCTCTTGGAATGCCCTGAACTAAAAGCTCAGGCACAATCTGATCACTGTCTCTTTAAAACGGTGCCTTAACATTATATATTTATTGTCTCTCAATAACTTTAACATCAAGCCTGTTCTGCCTGCAAACACAATCACACTCTTCTCACTTCTCTAAACCACTCAGTACTCCTGACAGTTCTGGAGGCTCTGGCTAATTCTGTACTCAGAGCACACATGGCAACAGAGGCTGCAAGTACCTTTACCGTGCCTCTATTCCCTCTCTCAGGTGGCATCACGGAATAAGCTCTCAGACTGCAAGGGACAACCTCGCATCAGTTACACCAGGCTCAGCAGCTTCAGGGATTTTGGTAAATAGCCCAGACCTATGCCCCATTTTCTGCTTGCCTGCAACAGCACCATCAGAAATAGAGCAACCAAAACAGAACAAAGCTTTCCCTTAAGAAAACAACCAGACAACGAAACGCTGACATGCAGATGTATTGGATGACAGCGAGAGATCCGAATGACACAAACATCTTTTTTTTTGTGGGACTCCACACACATTCCAAATCCACAATGTTAGATTCTAAATTAAAGGATAATAGTAAAGAAATAAAAAGATGGGACTGTGAGCTTCTGGCATTGCATTTGAAAGTGGAACACTGAAGCGTTTATCCCAATCCCTTGCAGGACAAATTTAGTTACAATATGGTCAGATTTTGGATTCTCAAATGGTGTGATATGACTGCAGGTAACAGCGTGCAGGTTATCTTTGTGTTTCCAAAGTATGGTTGTAAGGAAAGCGTAATCTTGTCTTGCATGTGAACTTTATTTAACACCGATGACAGAGGATGATCAGAATCCAGATCCTATCTGCTGTGCTAGGAGTCAGAGCTTATTTTCATTATAAATTGCACTGACATCACTTGAGACTCACGCAGGACACAGATCTGAGCCTGTAAAAGGCCATTACATCCTTTCGGATCCGCACTCTATTTTTTAGTCCTATTTAAGCTATATCAACCACCTACTTGGAGTAACTAAATCTGAACACTGGGCAGAGAATATGATTCAGTTCGATTTAATCCGAATTTAGAAGGAATACAATTCCCAGAATACACAAAAGAAGGCGTGTTTCAGACACGCACCCTTTCAGTGCAGCTCTGAAAGACCCTGTCATATATTACCGGTTTCATATTCTCTATTTTATTTTTAAAAGTGTGGGAGCAAAGAGGCCGAAGATATATTTTCACACACTTTATATTTTTATATACTTCATGTCCGTAACAAGAAGGGTGACACCTTTACTACTACAGAGATTAATGATTTCGTGAGATATTGTGCTTTTACAGAGAGGAATTGTTCTGCTGGAGTTGTACCACTAATTCCCTAATTATTTCTTTTTGTATCTACTTAAAACACTTCATATTAAAAATTAGTTATAAGCCTTTCCTTCCAAAATTTTAGCTAATTAATTTTTCTTCCAGTGACTATGTGGGCTTTCTAAACGTGTTAAAAACACCCATTTTATTACGCCTGTTTTTCACGGACTAGTTCAATACACAACACTAAAAGCGAAAAAGGGAGAAGCTAGAAAATCATAATAATTTGTATTTTGAGAAAAAAAAATGGCCATGTAACAAACCCACAATGACAAAAAAAATCTGAGTCTTGATGTTGTGAAAACAATCTAGATTTTACTGTCAGAAGTCTGATAATTTCTCTAAAAAGGCAAGTGCTCAATGATATGCCTGTTGCCTCTTCAACCAATTAATTGCTCTATTCTGCTTTTGCACCATGTTTACCTGCTAGAACAACCTATAGGTTTCTTTTTCTAGCATATTCTCCTTAGACATCCTAAATGCTCCGTTCCCCTTCCTCCCCCCAATTAAGTTGTGCACTATTCTGCTTCTTTTTCTCTTCCTTGAAATTTAAGAGGCAGCACCTCAGTAACTATTTTTTGTAGGGCAGATAACAACCACCTGGCCTTCAGCTCACATTTTGATTGTTTCCACAGCCCGCCCTTCAACTCAGTACTAGAAAAGACATGGTGGAAATGAATTAAACTCCTCATTCGAGATGTAATATAGTCTTTTCCTCTGCCAGTTGATTTTCGTTGAAACTGCTCTTACTGTTAAATCCCAGTCATTCAATCACGCCTTCACAGATACAATTATTTCAAAAAAATCCTTATGCTTCTTGTGAAAACAATTTTAACATGTGTGTCTACATAAACAGCATTAATTGTGGAAATCTTTAAAAATAAATAGTCTATGCAGCGCAATTCTAGCCAGAAGTGAAGTTCGTACTACTGTTAAAACAAATTCTCATAACAGGTGTTTTATTACTTATCAAGTGTGCATGTGGAGATCTAGTCAGGCATAATTGTTTTAAGAGCATGTTTAAATTACAGTTAAATGGATGCAATTATTTGCTCAAGATTCATTAATCCCTCCACATAAAGAAGCCTTCTGGAAGGCAGACGAAGTCCTGCACATGGAGGACTTGCACCATTACTGCACTGTCTAATGGCATTTCATCAGTCACAAGTCCAAACTTCCGGATGACCAGCGAACTGTCAGGTTCTCGTGAACACCAGGATTTCTCTTTTCAGCCAAATGTATAAAGAAGGAGCCTCACGGACTTCCTCATACTTATTTATCTACTGTTCTGCTTTGGAGAACTTATGTTCTCCCTTGGATGAAATTCTCTAAATATATAAGCATAAAGAAAAGGGATTGGCCCCTAGCACCTCTGGAGCAGATTTACACAAGAAGATGGCTGATTATACCTTCATCTACACGACAAACTCAATCACAAAGGTAAAGGAGAAAAAAAACTTGAGGATCCAGTGTGCAAGGACTGGAAACAGATGCCTTCTTCACAAAGTGCGAGTCAGATCCTGAAGGGGAATATTACTTTACGCTCTTCTTTGAGAGAAGGAACCTGCTTTTAGTTACACATGGCCTCACACAGCATGACCTTAAGTCCCAGACTGAGGTTTTTAGGGCTTGCTCCAGCACTCATCATATTATTTTGAAACCCAACTAATTATGTATTTTCTAGAAACTGGACTGAGGCTCTTTTGAATAGGCAGACTTCTCTTAACAGTTAGTACCATAATACCTGCTAGAATATTTTTCAAAACCCTGTTTCAGGAAGAAGTTTCAAGGGATAACCTGACATGTACACCTTCTGCAAAACAGTAACGCTGTCATTTCACATTACTGAGCTTCCTGACTCAGGTCCAGATACCGTAGGCGCTGCCTAAGAACTGAACCGAAGGCACCTTATTGTTAATTATGGATAAGGAGGTACATGTAGCAGGTTATTCCACTAATGTCTCTTTTCATTATCAAGCCAGACTAAAGCTTGTCGACTTTGATTGTCTCACCATTATCACCCAACCACATCAATTCTGTTCCATTTCACCACAGTGATGACTTGTCAGTCAGCTGTCACACTCCAGCCTGGTGTCACACAACCTGTGTGTGTGACCCAGGTAACACATGTGGCTATATGGAACAAAGACCCTTCCGTTCCCTTTCTTGGTCAGCACAAAGCATTGTTGATGTGGGGTTGTACATGCATCTTCCTCAGACCAATTTCTGCTCCATGACAGCTGAAGATTATTCCTGCCAGACTATTTTTGCAGTGTGCTCTTGAAAAAAAATGAGACCTTCAGTGATCTGGTGTTCAGTAATACCCAGGTAGGTAGGGCAAGAAATGGCTTTTCTCTGGTACTCTGTTTCCCCCAAGATTTCAGGCTTAACAGAATAAATACATTTTATGTATGAGCAGCGCTGAAGATACCCACCCATATGCTGAGAGAAACAGCTTCAACGGCTGAAAGAAAAACTCTGTTTATACTAACAGTGGGTTATGGCACACATCTTGTTACTGTAAGAGAGAACATGTGTAAAAAATAGAAATAGCTGACAACTTTTATAATTGCTCTTTTCTGATGCAACTTGCTAAGGAGGAAATAAATCTGCAGCTCTGCACATATTACTTACTTCACACAAGATAACCATCTTCAAAGAATGTTATTAAGGTTGGCAAATTAAGCACTTAAAATTTAGAATTCAACTAGTTTGTGTGGTTTTGTCTTCACTACCTGAACCAAGTTTGTCCTAAACTCATTTTGCCATTACCCCTACAATCCAAGCTCTATTTTCCATGGGGCCCACTGAGCTCCTCCTCTTGCCCAGCTATTTCTTGTTCTCTCTGACTCTCAGCAATTTTATTCTTCTCCACTGTTTCCTGTAACAGCTCATACCCGAGGGTTTTTCAAGTATCAGACTTTGGTCCAAGTCCAGGCAACAGGTAAAATTTCCAGACCTTGCTATGGTCTTGGTACTTGATGTCTACCTGACAACCCATATTTTAGTCATTCTCCTGTTTTTCTTGGGGAGCTACACATCTGCTGCTGAAAGTGGTGTGCGATACTTAACGGGCCTTGGAGAAGGTACGGTCAGCCGAGCTACCTGTCGAGTAGTTAAAAGTATTTAACAGACCTCAGTTAAAATTAACAGACCTCAGTAAAATTACTCAATGAACCTCAGGAAAAGTAAATGCACCTCTGTGAAATTACCCAGCAGACTTTGGTAAAAATTAACAAGCCTTGGTAAAATTATCCACAGACTTCATAAAAATTAATTGGATAGCAGTACTGAAGCTGGCAGTGCTGATACACCTTTAGCTCCGTTGTACGTTGACTCCTTTTGTTTCTACTACAGTATTAGGTAGGGAGACATCCTACCAAGATGGAAACTGGTACAGCGGCACACTGATTTGGGAATGTGGCACTGCTGTTAGAGAAGTCATGCATCCACTTGCACAAAACATCCTCACTGATGCTGACTTCTGTTGGACAGTGACTGTGCTGGGAAGTTTTGCCTGCACTTTAGAATTACTCCTGTAATACTGGGAGAGCATCCTCCAGACCAGTCACAAACCACTGCAGGCTCAGAAAAGGCCATCTCTAAGCTTCAGACTGAAAACAGGGGAGGTTTTGTTTAGTTCCAACACAATAGCAATAAGACAGGAATAGTTACCTTGTACCACACCACATCCGGCTCTTGACTACCTGTTTTGTAATCCTCAATATCAGGGCAGGAGATTGTCTTTTTCTTTGTGACTTCTGACTTTTCCAGATATCTGATCTTGCTGTTGTAGCAAAGTCCAGATTCATTCTCAGCTACCGTCAAGGACATGGACACCTTCATGCAATACGTGGAGTTTCTGCAGGGACAGAAAGATGTTTTCATTTATCCTACCTCCTTTTTACCATGTTTGCTTCAGCACTGTAAGTTTCTTTGATAAGCTCTCATCTTCACAAGCACTTCAGTGACACATTCAGATAGCGACTGCATTCCCAACACAGACAAATTACTAGAAAATGTAAAGGCTCATTTCTGATTTACCATGATGAATGCTGTAGAAATGTTGTTAACAAGTGACATAACCCAGCAAAGCAGCTGTTCCAAGCTTGCAAATCCACAAACACAGGAACTCGCTGGCATCTCAAGTGTTTGTCGGTAAATGCTGTCCCATTTACGCTGTATGTCACATGCACTCCTCCTCTCCCTCCTTCTCTCCCACCTTTAGGAGATTTCACTCCAGTACGCAGTGCTACACATCTGAGAAGAAGGGTTACGTGCTGGATGTTAAAGCACATCACGCAGGAAGAATTCCTCCCCCTGAAGGAACTGCTGTATAAGATCCTACAGCATGCGATATTGTGGGGGTTGACCTGGACCGGCTGCCAACTGCCCACCCTGCGGCTCTCTCACTCCCCCCCAACAGGATGGGAAGGAGAAAGTAAGAGGAAAAAGCTCAAGGGTCAAGATAAAAACAAGACCTTTTACCAATTACTGTCTGGGGCAAAACAGATTCAACTTGGAAAAAATTAATTTAATTAACTGCAAATTAAAATAGGTTTGGATGGTGAGAAAGACAAAAAGGCGAAGGCACTCCCCTCACCTCCTTTTTAACTCCTCCACCTCTCCCTCCCCCAGTGGTGCAGGGGGTGGGGAACGGGGGTTGTGGTCAGTCCAGCACAGCTCCTCCCTGCCGCTTCTTCCTCCTCACGCCTTCCCCTGCCCCAGCACAGTCCCTCCACGGCCGCAGGTCCCGTCAGGAAAACCAGCTCCCCGGGGTCCCTCCACCGCCGCAGGGGAGTCTCTGCTGGGGGCCTGGGGCGCCTCCTCCTGCCCGGCCCTAGGTGTCTGGGGCTGTTCCTCACTCTTTTCCCCTCACCTCTCGCTGCCTGGCAGTGTTCTGCCCTTTCCCCAGCCCGGCTGAGGGGCTCCGCTCTGCCCTGTGGGGGCACCGGCTGGAACCGGCTGGGGGCCGCCCCTCAGCTCCCCTCAGCGGGGCCCGGCAGCCCCCGGCAGCGCCTGCGCACGGACACCCAGCGCAGACGCCCAGAACGTCCGACTGGTGGTTACACGGATATATCTTGGCTTTAAATATCTGAAAAATGTAATCCTCAGCGCTTCGAACCCTTGTCCGCTCTATCGCCAGAGAACCCTGGCGGTTAAACCCGGGCGAGCGGCTTGTGAGCTACGCCTGGTTCTTCCTGATGTCGGGCTGGAATAGACACAACCAGCCCGGCCCCGGCGCCCCACGATCGGGAGAAGAGGGTTAAATCCAGTTCCTCCAGACCCGCACCTTCGGCAGAGCTGTCAGACACACAGGACGACAGCCCCAGCCGGGTTTGTCAGGGTGTCGCTGTGAAGCACTTGCACTGCGCACAGGATGGCTGCACCCCGACCGTCAGCCTCTGCCCTTCCCCAGGTGGGACGGCCAGCTACAGAGTACGAGCGACAGTACACTGAGGCTCTTCCTCCCATCGTGCCTCATCTTGTCATTTTAATTGACTGCCCCATAAGCAAAAAAGCCGGGAGTAAAAGCAACGTGCTGGGCGGCTACTCCCACCAAAGGGGGCTGTGGGGAGCTGCCGCGGGAGACGTCTCTTTGCCGCTGCCTCTTCCATCCCGGCTGCTGCAAACTGGTTCAGCCGAGGCAAGAAGGTGGCACAGAAGATAAAAGTGGCCCCGTGCTCCTGGAAAGTGATCCATCAGTCAAACCCTGACGCTCCTGATAGTGGCTGCTTACTCCCTCCAATTAGACTCATGACTATGTTTTTAACTAAAAAAAAATACAACATGCCCCATAACAAATCTTTTCTCATGCAACATTTCAACATGTCACTCTGTCAAGCGAGCCTGCAGTTCGGAAAAAAATAGAGAGGGACACTTCATCACGGCTCCAAGCTTCATGCTAAACAAGCCCTGACAAAATGCTGGGCAAATGGCTTCTTGTCAAAGGTGCGCCACGGGCAGGTATTTGCAGAAAGAAGTATTTGCAAGGCAAATCAACCGGCAATCTTCTGCAGAACCACCGACTTCCCCATCCTGTTCCCTTCTCTTCAAAATGCCACCTGTACCTTTATGCAATAAAATCAGTGGCTATTTTCTCCGTCCTTCACCTCGGGGCGGAACGGCTCACTTTGCACACTGCCATGCCATGCTTCAGTTGAGAGGCTATAAAGAATTCTCATTCTTGCAAACTGCACAAAACACGCTATTTTACCTGAAACTGGCCTGAAAAAACACATCGTTCTGGATGGGCTTTTCAAAAACACAAGAGTGAGGGAACATAAGTCAACTTCCTCCCAAACTACTTCCTTTTGTAGGAAGCAAACAGCACTGAAAATCCACAAAATATGGATACAACCACTCGGTATAATCAATGGCAATTAATCAGTAATGATTATTTAACCTTCCTGAATGACCACAAGGATTACTGAGTGCAAACAAGGTCACAGGCCCTCAGTAATAATGATCCAGGCTAATCGAGAAGAACGGCTTTGAATAGTTGTCCATTACTTGGTGTCGTTTAATAGTGCTGTATTTTCTGCTAACAATCTTGCATTATTTAGACTGTATTTTGAACAGCGCTGCAGGCTACTTCTATTTAAAATGCCTCCTGGAACCACGACCTAAAAATGTAGTACTCTTTTCATTAGTTACAATTAGAATTGAGTAGAATTGAGAAAACTAAGTGCCTGGTGAGTACTATCACTTTTGTTCACACTCCATGGCCGAGACAATAAATCTATTCAGGTTCATGATGAAGAAAGTCCTCACTAAGCCAACAGCAATAGATGTGAAAGCTTGATGAATGCTTCTTCACCAGCCACTCACGTTACTGCTACTGCTGGTAATTCAGAAAAAGGCAACTTCTGCAGGAATTCCAGTGGATGAAGCAGCAGCCTTCCTTTCATCAAGTCAGCCTGGGGTAACTTATATTTCAGTTGTCCAAAAGGAAATAGCAGTTTGATCACCCTCGTTATTTTTCTCAATTATGAGGCAGAAATCTGGGAGCTGAAGTTTGTAGAAGATGTGAGCCATTCCTCCTTGTGCTAGACAAGCTGCTCCCCAGGATGGTTTGGATTTCATCACTCCAGCCCTCTGAGCAGGTGATGGGTCTGTGGGGATGTTTTCTTGGAGACTCCCATACATAGTATTTTTCTGTCCGCTCAGATGCTATGAGACAGACTTTCCTAAAAAGACACGTTCCCTTTGTTTTAATCAGAAGATTGATATGGAATTCACCAGCTTCATTCTATGAGGGAAGGAGATAACCTGTTAATCTTACCCTTGTAATTTGAACTGTAATTTGCAGAAAAGCGTGCGTTTGGTTTCACTGGCTCATGAGAACGTGCTGTCTTCCCTCCTTTGTGGGGTCTGGAGCACAAATGGGGCTCTCTAGAAGGTCACAGTTTAAGGGAGAACTCAGGAGATCACAAAGCAGTCGATGGTCACTATGGCATTATTTTTTACCTCTTGGATAACAGACAGGAATATTATGGTGCTGGCCACCACAGAGGTCACTGAGGTGATGGGATCTCACCTACAGAGGTCCCTCAGGAAGCCCACAGAGCTGCTGTGCTGGGAGGGATCCAGTTCTTTTTTTCCAATTGTTCTCAGGACCTCTGTGTCCACAAGTGCTCTCCCAGATGAGCTGTATTGAAGTTGTTCAGGGTAACGGGCGTTGGGTTTTTTTTTTTGGCAAAGGTGTGAAGACTGACTAGCATGAATCTTACATTTACTGCTTTTCTTCTAAAAGCTGAACAGACGGCCAATGAGAATTATAAAAAGGAGGATCCACTTTAGTTTCCAGTACATGGTCATGGAGCTTGGTGGGGGAGGTCAGTGCTCCCAGCAGTTTGCAGACTGGCCAGAAAGGTGATATGACCATATTCAATGAGGAAAGCTGGACTACAAGGAGAACAATAGAGAACAACAGCAAAGCTGGTAATGGGGGTTTTGCTGTCAGATTCGGCGGCTGAAAGGAATAAAAAGGAAGCATCTTCCAGACAGATGAGGAAGATGCTGGCATGCTTCCAGTGGTGATCTCAGCATTGTGAGGCCGCGTAAGAATTGTCGTATATATCTAAAGACCACTGGAATCCAAACGAACCTGGCAGACTGCAGACAGCCCACTTTCCACATGGAATGGAAATAAGTTCATGAGTCTGAAAGTGGGTCTTTTAATAAGTTGTCTTTTCTGAAAGGTTTCCAAACCATTTGTTTCCCGGGGAGTCCATTTCCAACGGATTCCATTTCTATAGGAGGTAGCAGTGGTCATACAGGGAACAGGAAGAAGGAAGAAAAGCAATAATCATTCCACAGTACAAAGAAGAAAAAACTGCCTTATGTTTTCACACTGAAACCAAGATCTGTAATTCCCTATTTCAAGGGACTAGTTATAAACTGGGCCTACTCTCTTGACTGGAAATGGGAAGAAGGGTTTAGCTTTGCCAGAGTTCACAAAGCAGTTTCCTTTGTTCTGGTGGCAAGGCAGTTGTAATCCCCAGGCCACTTGGAACTGGCTCTGAACCGCAAACTGAAGCCAGCTTAGAATCCAAAAGAAAACCACAGGGAAAACCAGGGGGGTTTAACAGGTCTCAAAACAAAAGCAAGCAAAATTGTGAGCTTGGCTTGACTTCGAAGCACGGACAAGAGGGAAAAAGGGAGGATACAAAGAAATGGGTAAGAAGGACATTTGAAACTGAAGTGTCAAACACTAAATTATTTTTCATCTTGTTTTGGATTCAAGACAAATCACGAAGGCTGAATTCAAATTACAGGAAATATTCTCAACTTCGAAAACAACTTTTTTGGCATCTGTGTCTCTGCTAAGCGAGGGTGTTTTTTTAAAAGAGTCAAGTAAAACAATTGTCTCTAGTATGCACAGAACCTTACCCCCTGTTTATCAATTTTCTTACAAAGAGGAAGGAGGCAGCAAAATGCTTGAGTATTTATATCTACAAGACCAGAAAAAATCCCTGAGTCTGAACTGCATATTTATAGAAGAAGATATGTAATTTTTTTTTCCCCTGCAAGTTCATTTTTCATTAAATGTTGGAGTTTTTATTACATTCTAAGACTTCAGTCTTACAACTAAGACTACTGAGGTAGATTCAAAAGCTGAGAAGTGTATTTCTCAAGCCAGTGCTCAGACTTAGATCTCTCCCACTGTACCTAAACACTCTGGCTGTTTCAACTACATTTTCATTGGCTTACTGAAATACTGATTGCAGGACTGTATAGATCAACCCTTACATTCACATTTGCTCGCTCTGAGTCGAAGCAGTAACTACTCCACCAACTGTCTTTGTCCATCTATCTGAAGGTCCACAGCAGTTCATGCACTACCAATCCACTGGTCTGCAGATCCACAAGAATGGGTCACGTTATCAGCTTTCAGACTTAACTGAGCACTTGATGGTTTTCCTCTCCATGAGAATTTTATAAATTATTCCTGTCTAAATTCTACACCTCACGTAATGGTTACCAAGCAAAACTGGTATTGGTTTATGAGCTTGTGTCCCAGTTTGAGCCAAGACTTCCTTGTTCTGGAAATGTGCCCAATAGAGTATCGGGATTATTTCATACAAGTTCCATAAACCCGGCATCACATTGGCTAAAAGGGCAGGTCAAAAGATTTCCTCCGGCAGGTACTCCTTAAAACCTGCAGCCAGGAGGAGTCTCCTCCTCTGTGGACACCGGGCAGCTTCGGAGAAAGAGCCACAGCGAGAGGGCTGGCTGCCGTCCAGGCCGAAAGCCTGCGGCCTGCCCTCCCACCCGGGGCCTAACTCAGAACTGGTTCTGTTTATCGGCGCCCAGCTCCGCTGTGAATTGTTGTGGGACTCAGTCAGCATCTCTCTCTCCTATCGGGTAAGAGAGGAGCTATTTCTCACTCGGCGAGAATCTACCGCTGGATTCAGACGCGGGGGAAACTCACCCCCCTTCGCGTTCCGACCGCGAGGGCTTCTCCTTCATCTGAAGCAGCTTCGGTCCGGAGTGTCCTTGAAATTTTCTTTTACAGACACTGGAAAAAGGTCTCCCTGCGAACTCGTTAAAATACTTTTCTAAGCTGTTAAAAACTTTTAATCACTTGGCCCGCCGCCATTTTGGATAGACGCCATCTCCTGAGCTGCCATCCCGGCGTGACGTCCTCTCCTGGCCTGTGGCCAATCGGCCATAATTGGAGTTTCTTTTCCTCCCTTTGCAGTGTTTTAACTCTTACTGTATTGTTTCTTGTTTTGCATTTAATATATAGTTGTGTGATATGATAGTATTTTAGAGTTTTTATTAAAAGTTTGTTTCAGTTTCCCATCCATATATTCCGAGATTTGAGTTTTGTTGCCCTTTTCCCTGTATCAATACGGGATTTAAGGAGCGTTAGGGACCTTGAGTTCTACTCGGAGGCTCAACCCCTAACAGCTTGTTTCACTCAGCTCAATGAGGTCATGGTTTGGTGGTCCACTTAAAGAAAAATGAGTACTTTTTTATCATTGTTTTTTTTCCAGACCACACAAATGTAACATCTTTCCTGAAACCAACCAAATTCTATTACTTGCTCTTCCAAGGTTGCATTCAAGTGCTAGCTTATTTCTCAGTGACTACCACTGCTACATTTTTGGAGTCATTGTCTAGAAAAGATCAAATTCCTGCTTATGGTGTAAATCACTCTCAGAGGTTACAAATCACAGATCCTTCAAAGTTTTGCGATTTTTTCTTCTTGCCAATTTGTCAAGTGAGAGAGTGGTGCCTGAAGAGGAACAATTCAACAGTTGCCTGGCACTGCTGTGGTTGCTCCCTCAACCATAGGCCAAGAGGTGCAGTGGTTGTGTGGCTTGTGTCTAGGGCACCCGCCCTTAGCACAACTCCAGATGTTCCTGTCTTGCACTTTCCTTGCTCGTGGCTGTTCTAACTGTAATTCTAATACCAACTGTTATGCATGATAAGGAGAAATCCTAATCCCATGTTACCTCTCCTTTAATGTCTGACTGGTTTTCAAGATCCTACTAGTAAAAGAAAACACCACCACTGGAGTATGATCTCAGAAATGAAGTGCTATAACAGTACGATGTCACAAATCCAATATTTTTGCATTATCTCTCTTCCTTTGATCCTCCCACAGAGACTTGCATTGTGAATCCAGACAGAGGTACTATTCAAGGCCCCATTCCCTTCAAGTATAAAAAGTATTTGTGCTGAGCCAACCCATCGCTCTTTAAGGATTTTTATTCTTTCTGTACTTCTTTTCTCCTAAGATTCAATCACTACACAAGACTCACTAGAAACAAGATGACAATCTGAGCTTCACTAAAACATACTAGATGTCCCGGAGGCCCATGCTTTAGAATGAAGAAAGACTACACCAGCACTGTTCAAAAGAAACAACTTCTGAGCAAAGGCACTGAAAGGTAATTTTAAAAGGCTCACATTAATGACAGCTTGAGAAACAGATATCCAGAGATGTCTCCTCAAGTTAACCGTCAGGAATATACTTCTCACCAGAGGCACTTAAAAGCAAGACCTGTACTCCTCACTGTGAGTTCAGCCCTGTTTAAGGAATTCTCAGGCTTCCTGGCTACTGGGACAGAGAAGAAGGATGTTGGGATCTGGCAGTTGGGTAGAGTTTCTCACAGTTGGGTCTCTCTCACCAAAGCTTAGATCTAAGTTTAAATTAAAGTTGGACTTCAGCTAACATCCAGGGAAATGTGACACAAAAAGGTCACAATGTGCCTAGCGCAGCCAGTGATACAGCAGGTAACAGCAAGGTCGTGGTTTGAAAATTCAGGGATATAATCTCCAGTATCATGTTTCTTAAGTCTCTCTGAGAATGGTGACAGCCAGCCTGATCTGCGCACCACTAATGGTCAGGAGGAGCTATTTCTTTTCTGGCTGCCTTCACACGCACATGCACTGGCCCTGTTGACCTCTGCTTCGTGACAGAAGCAACTGAAAAACAAACATATCACCAGCAATTCCAACAGGGACTACTCAGGCACAGAGAGGAAATCTCCTAGCATTGAGGGTGAATCACACAGGTAAACAATGTTCCTTGGTTCAGGCTTTCTTTTCTTTTAAAGTCTTAAAAAATGTTAGTTATTAGAAATGCATTTATGAAAATATAATACAGAACACAGAAGAAATGCAGAAGCCCAAAGAACACCAAGCTGCCTCAGCACATCACACCTAAGTTCATGAACTATCTGGTCTCTGTCAGCTGCAGCACAGCTTGTTCCAGCAGAAGAAATCCTGTAATTGGCTGGGTTTGCTCTCAAGGAAAATTTCTTCCTTGCCCTTAAGAACTACAAGGCAGCAATTTGCCCGAACGTTTGCTACTGCAAATGACTGAGCCCATTTCATTTATTTCCTAATAATTTTCTATTAGAACTCTGGATATTACTGTTAAATTATATTGTCTTACTGAAAAGCCCCATTACAAATGACATAAATCTGAGGCACAGGGACAACTGCTCCCAGGAAAGTATTAAGAAATCCCCTTCCAATAATTTTGTATTTGCAATATCCCATTTCTGAGAGCACTGAGCACTTCCTTCTTTATTTCTTCCAAATCACACAGTGTGTGAATTGGTGTATTTACTCCTCTATGCTTTTTTTTTTATTAGACAACAAGCACACACACACAAAGTTTTGTTCAGAATACCCATCAGACTTCTCTGCATCGCTAAACCTCACTGATTTTGTTGCCTCAGGAAATAAAACCTGTGGAGCATGTTCTTCACACATGTAAGTCCCATTTTGCAGATGCAATGAGGAAAGGCAAGCTCCTCTCAGTCTGCATACGAGCAATTGAGCACGTCAACCAGTGGATCAGTTACTCTCTCAGGGTATACAAGGAACGCTGTCCTGAAGAGTCAGGAAGTGAATGTCCTTACCCCAGTTTGCAATGAGGGTTGTTTGAGTCCTGCAGCCGAGTCCTCCTGGATGTGTTTTAAGTGTTTGGCAGAAAAGAAGAAATTATCTTCCAGGGTTACTTCCCAAATACCAGCTGAACTCCCTACGGTTCCGTCACCTTGTACTTCAGCCTCACGGATTTCCTCAGGAAACCTTCCATTTGTCTGTCCACTCACAGGACACACACAACACTGTTTAGGACATGTTATAGTTACAGCTGGCTTGATGCAGGATTCAGCAGGAGCCGTACCTGGGTAAGCACATTCTCCTCCATTGTTATTTGGAGAACAGAAGGGAAATGAAAAGTCCCCAACATGTTGGAGAGAGGTGGCTGAGGAGGACTAAACAACATCTTGGCAACAGGTCTCCTGCATGCAAAGTTGACTGCATGAGGAAGCACTCAACCCAACTTTGCATCCTTTATCTCCACCAGGCAAGGTATGAAGCCCACCATGGAAGGCACTTCTTCCACAAGCAACCCATGACAGTGAGCTGAAACATTACCGAGGCACTGCACCACATGGAGCTTTCACTGTGACCATCTGTAGCACTAGAAAGTAGTGTCAGTCATTTTAGAGGTATCTAAAGCTGGGATTTTACTATTAGCAAGGATTTTACAATTAACCTGAAGGATACTCAATATTCTCATGTTGCAGCATGCTGCTGCAACAGGGAAGTCACTGGACGTTCTCTAACCACAGAGCAACATGGGTATTTCTGCATGAAGCCCTGACTGTTCCTGCAGCTTCTCATCAGCAGTGAATACTGGCTTTCAGAAAGACAGAGGATGGATATTTTCTCTTTTAAAGCTTTAGAGAAGGAAGGTGAGTGAGCGGAAATATGCATATCACCAGGGAAAAGAAACAAATCTTTGTTTTTCTGCAAGTGTAAGCGTCAAAAGAACAGATAGAACTGATTTCTCTCAATAAAGACAATATCATCAAAATGATTTGCAGGAGCAGCATCAGTTTTTACACAATTTTAGACAGATTCTACTTTCCTCTGCATTTTGATAATGCCAAAAGATGATATCTCAGTAAGTTAAATTTTATTTTATCATGAATCATACTGACTTTATATTGTATCCGCTCTAACATGGTATTGAATACCATATATCACAGGGATTTTGTTTATACAGAATCAGTCACTTTTAATGTGGGAAATGTCACACACTTTTAATGCGTGACATTTAATGTTAGCATCATACAGAGCTTGGGAAGATTATGCCATGCTGAATCCATGCATTTGCTCTAAGTGTGAAATTTAGCTGGCTTCTACAGACACACCTAGGACAGTACAGCCATCACATACCAGAGTGAGTGTCTGAGAGGTAAGTGTGAGCTGTGTAATCCATCAGCTACTCACATGTGCTCCTCCTGCACATCTGATGATTAAAGACACTGGCCTACTAGATACTTTCTATGGGAAAAAAAAGCACTTGCCACTGAAGCATATGGAAGGAGGTATTCTATGACTAAACTGGAATAATAACACTGCGTTCAAAGCGATTTCAGATACAAAAATCACCTTTGTCATGAACAGTCGAGCACTGAATAAAGCCAAAGCACCTGAAAATGAAACATTCTGTGATGAGAAGACACTGTCACCAACAAAATGAATCATGGTATTACAATACATAACGTAAGACCCATGAGAGACGGCTGCAGAGAAAGTGACCTTACCCCTACACTTTTTCACAGCATGATTAGGTCCAACTTTCCTCTTTGGTCTCTGGACCTGAAAAAACCCTCTTCTTTCCTTTCACTCAGAAGCCAGACTTTCAGCACTCAGAAAAGTGGTGCACCTTTCCCTGGGATGATGGGTGCACACTGCAGGCCAGGTTGCAGGCACCTGAAACAAGTTCCTCAGCAACGCCTAACACCCACTGAAGTGAGAGCACGAAAGTTATGCCACAAATGAAGTTTTACTGACAGCTCCTCCAGGCTGTCTAAATCCGATTTTGATTTGCTGCTCATGCGCTCCACAGACATTCAGAGCCAAAAGGCTTAAAATCTACTATTTTATTACTGCTCTGAAACTAATATCTCAATATTTCAGCAAAGGCTTGATTCTTCTGTGCATGTGCACAGCGGTGCTGCTCTCCATTAAGAACTGTGCAGACAGACAAAGGGAAGAAGGATACGCAGACTTCCTGACTTGATTTGTTGGCAGTTCTCCGGCATCAAATGCTGGTATTAAGGATCTGCAGGCTTATTGCCTCATAGGCATTCAAGGCCCTCACTCCCTTGTTATTTTGCATCCTGTACAAAAATTGAGGCTTAGCTCCATCAGCCAGTCTGGCATACACAAAGCTTCACCTTCTGCTTTCCCTGCACCCGCTCCAATGCCCAGACTTACTACCCTCCTGAGTCACAATGGGAATTGAGTTATTTCATTTCACCAGAAATTAATTAACAGCAAAGACACACTAGTGTTTTACTGATCTTGCTCATAAAGCATTTATTCAGTACTTTATTTAGGAGCTGGGCGGAGTTAGAAGAAAGAGCTCCAGGAGTAGTTCCTTGCTGAAGGCAAAGGTGTGGCTAAACTCGATGGGATTTCTTCACTAGCTCATCTTCTTTCACCAGGTTAAGATCTAAAAAGGCCCAGTTCTTGTTCCCTCTTTAAAAAACAGAGCCTTTTAACACAGAAAAGCAAATGTATTTGTTCAGAGAGCAAAAGCAGCACATGACCTGACAAATGACTCTCCGACATACTCAGAACTTCAGGGCCACCCTATGCATTTAGATCTGTTTTAGTTTCCGTTTGGTTTTGATGCTCTCATCTCTAATTCCTTCAGTGAAGATGCTTCGATCCAGAGTGCTGATGTGAAAATCCCCCAACACCAAATCTCTGTAGCAGAAATGCTGTCAGCTTTATCTGAAAGTAGCGTTGGCAGCTGCTGGAAGATTAACGGCATATCCAGGGTCTGTACTGCCAGGAGCCCTCCAGAACACAGCATTTCCATACTGGGCAGCAAAGTCACGATACAAATGTCCCAGCATTTATCTGGGAAATGTAATGGAAGTCACATCTATCCATTAGTCAGGATCCCTTCTGGATGTCTCTGGATCTTGCTGTAGTAATATCCCTGGTTTGGCACAGAAGAGGTACCTGAGAACAAATCAGATCCATGGAATTTACATGGATTAGCTCATACAGCTCAACTTTGCCCTCTTTCAAAGTCCCTGCAGAAATGTGCAGTTGTCACTTCCCCCATTCAGTTTTCTTATTTGCCATGTTGTTTTGACTGGGAAAAAAGTACCAGGCTGGGGGAGAGTGAATTAGTGTAGCTCTCACGATTGCCCACTATGAACAACTTGCTAAAACCCCTTGGTGTTCAATTTTCTATTGGAGAATATCTTCCCAGCTCGAGAATGCGTCCTTCCTTTCAAGCCATAAACTTCTTCTGGGACAAGGAACTCCTGTCCCCACTTAGCCCCAGCAGCACATCCAAGCATCTCACTCCCTTGTGTCCTTTTGCACAGACAAGTAGGAATTTCAGACAGAACAGTTCTAAGGCGAGAGACTCGAAATGGTTGAAGGCAGCAAACTCTGGCCACAGGGACACACAGACATGGGCTTTCACCCTTTGGGCAGCACAGGGAACTGCACCAGGAATTCCCCCATCCTTGCCGAATGCCTAGAAAGACCAGTTCAGATTTGAACTGCTTCTGATTTTCTACTGGAGATCCTAAATAAAAACATCTTTGTTAAGTAAAACTTCAAAAGTTTTACATTTATCTTTAATCAAAAGCATTTTCCTCCCCAATTTTTTTCCTTCAGCTACCAAACCAAAAGACTCAACTACGCATGCAACCCATGCTGTGCACTGGTGGACACACTCATCTCTGGTTGAACTGCACTGAGTTCTCAACCAGTTTATTAATTCAGTCTACAAAACAAGGCATTTTCAACCCAAATTGTTAATGTTTCCAGAAAATAAAATCATATTTTAGAATTACTGATCTCATTTGTGACCTCTTAATTCTCACAAAGCAGGTGATCCTGGTTAATGACTAAACTGCAAACATCTGCTTATCCCCCTCCAAAAAAATGGATTAATAAAGCTCAAATTACACAGTTAATGGTGTGGATAGTCTACCACAAACGTGTGATCATATTTCAGAACATTATATCTAGCCCAATTTTAATGAAATTAAAATAAATTACTATTGCTATTTCCTCAGCTATTTTAAGCCACCTATGATTTCAGAAACAATAACAGCAAGGATAAATTACCAATTTTTCAAAGAAAAAAAAATTCGGTAAAGGATGAAATACAGTCTTTTATGTGTAACTGCTATATAAATGTTCTGCACTCTGAAACACATCTGAAAAAGGGAAAAATATCTGTAATTATGTAAGTTCTAGCCAAAGCAGGAAAACTGCATAACTGACAACATCTGATTGCTGTGTAATGCCTTCCAAGAAACATGCCTTACAGTTTTTATCTGAAAATGAGGAGATTGCATGAATTATTTAAGAACTTGCCCATTTGTTACAAAAACTACTTTGTCATGTAAACGAGCAACGAGTTTTAAAATTTCCCGGAAAAAAAAGGTATGTCCCAGAATTTGATCCAAGATCAATTCTTCATTCACATTAAAATTTCCAGAGTATTAAACTAGAAACTTCATTATCACAGAGTGACTTCTTATGAAAAAAGGAGAGCTCCCTCGAAACATGTAAATCACTCTCTTCCCGTAACCTTTCAAACTCACAGAGTTCACATTACACCAAACCTGTGACAGAGCAGCTAATAGAAGAGCAATTAACTGCAAAGGCTGCAACGCAGACTTAAAGGTGACTTTGGCAGATGCATCTGATATTTGACATGGACAAACCATCACGCACCACAGCACGGTCCGATGTCAGTAGCATCCTTCAGAATCAAAATGGACTGAGGAAGCTGAGGCAAGGCAGCAAGACTTAGCAGAGATGGAGAGCGAGAAAATTCTGAGCTCTGAACAGTGCTCTTATTTTGCTGCAAATATTGGATAATAAATTCATCAAACTTGCGCATAATTTCAGTATGGAACAGCAAGACGATGAAGCAAGCTTCATTCTCTGAAACTAAGTAGTTTAAAACTGTATCATATAAAGTATCTGTAAACTCTTTTTAATTAAAAACTAGATCATTTAAGGAATATTTATTCATTCATGCTTAAAGAGTTGTCCTTTTTTATCTTCTCGTTTTAGTCATAGAGCTGACATCAACATCCACATGATGGAAATCACGAGCTCCAGCACATGCTTAATTTAAAGCCCGTCCAACAGTTCCAAAATACTTCTGAGACACACATTTCAGTGCCGTACCAAACAAGGGCTGCTAAAATTTATGACAAATCACAACTGTATATCAAAATAAACATTTCTTTAAAACCAGACAGAACCATAACTCCCCATGGCCTAACCCCATCAGAATAATTCAAACAGTGTCTAACTCCTGAATAACCCGGAGGATTTGAAAAGGAGCATTACTTAACAAAAATACTTCATGATTTAAGAAGCATCCAGTTCTGAAGGTTTATGGCAAATTGAGAATCTGCAAGTGTTGGCCTGAAAAAAAAAAGTAATTAAGTGAAAGTACACGTTTAATTATAGCTATTGGGATCGGTAACTAACATTACTAGGGAAACCAATTTTGAGACAAAGCACTATGTGACATACATAATTACAAGAACAAAAATAACGAGTATATACTAACTGGAAGTATCTCTCAATCCTGAGAGCTAAATTTAAACAATTTTTAAGACAATCCATACATTCTTAAACTTTAACACAATACCCACCTTAGAACACACGTGTAGAAACCACTGTCTTGCAACTCAACCGAGTGAAACCATATTGAATCTTCATCCTTGCTCATCCTAACTTCAGAAAATATAATGGGTTCTTCTAAATCTCCTTTGTTTTTGTACCACATAAGCCTAAGACCTGTGCTTTGGGCCATGCTATAATTAGTTCTGATATAGCTGTAGAAAAGGGCACATTTCACTCGGACTGGTTCACCTGCCAAAGCCATGTATGTCTTGAGATCCACTGACCAGTCAATGCAACCATCAACTGAAAGCAAAACAATAATAAAGAAAGATTAGATACAGATATATTTTTTCAAGATCATGAAAGGCAGCTTGTGAAAGGCAATGCAATTAATGAAAACAAAAGAACCTTTTTTCAGAGCAACGCGAAAAACCTGAAGCAGCTTTTGGCAATTAAAGGGTTTGACCCATCGTTTTTAGTTACACGTAAATGCGAATGTGCAGGCAGCAAACAGAGCACACTGGGCTGCTCAATTCCGTTTCTTTAGAATATCATTACTTTCATCCCCAAACCACTAATTCTTTAATAAATAAACCAAGACTTTTCGCCGTAACTACTCACTACCTATGCAATCAAGCTTAATACAGGAATTGTACAAATAGGAAAAGGGATCTGTTGATGTTCTGTTCAGCAAAAACTTTTGAAACCGTTTTCTTGATACTTCACTTCAAAAATGAATACGTCTGTTTAACCACAGATTACTTCTCCCTACTATTTTCTCCTCCCATTATTTTACATCATCTTAGGTACAATATAACCCTAGAACATGCACATGTGTCAGCACGTAACTCTCCCCTCACATATCAGAGACCTTTTAATTCAATCTTTTTTATTGCTGGAAAAACCATAAGCCCAAAAGAATACAAGAAAGAAAAAGACTGCAAAGGCAGATCACCAGCAGGCAAAAACACTACCTAAAATTAATAGACTTGATGAAATGTGTAGTTTTTGGAATTTATTGATCATATCCAGATATACGTAAGTGGAACAACTTTACCCTTGATGTAGCTACCTCAAATTCAACCAAATAAGGTTCAAGTTACACTTTCTGCATTTACAGTGTCAATTCTCATACACTCTTCATTCCATACACCTCTTCAATAGCATTCACTCATTGAGTTTTTTTATATTCTTCCTAAACAAATGTAGTGAGCCAAATTTGCCTCACGTGGTGAAATACCATCTAGTCCTTTTTTTGTTAGCGGCTTTTACTGCCTTTAAATTACATCTAACATTCTTCCAGGCTTCTCTTGAATTCTTCAAAACTAACCATGATAAACAGGTTTTCATTTTCCCTTTGCAGTGAATCAGCTTTAATTGTACTGCCACCACACGAACCATGCAACTGAACCGCTTTTAAATCCGTTGGCACCGACCACGTTCATACATTACCAACAGGCAACATGTAACATCTTGCTGTAAAACAAACTGTACTTGTAGAACAAACTAACATTGGCTCAAGAGGGAAGGGAAACCCATTACTCAAAACCGTACTTTTAATGTATCTACTGTCATGACGGTATTGATAGGCAAAGGGAGATCGTACAATACCTGCACCCCAAGTGGTTGTGGATCAGGCTACCTGCTCCTGCCACCCACCCCACCACAAACACAGCAGCTGGTGGTGCCAACTGACTTCTTCAACAAGAAGAAGCCACAAAACCAACACATTCACCTGAAGTTATGTACACACAGTTTCGGTTAACTTCAATTTTCAGTTCCATTCTGCTTTTGCTGAAAACATCCTGCTGATCTAAATTAGAATTCGTTACTTCTTGCTTTTAACATCTACTGTTAATGACATAAAATGGAAGGCCAGTAGCAGTTTACTGACTTCCCTCTTCGCTGCTGCAGCATCAGTTCTTCTGCTGTGTTCCCCTCATAGCTTAGGGTCGCACAGAAGGGATAAGTTTGGATAATCGTTACTTCAAAATCATGTACTCAAGTATCTGTTCTCAGTGCTTCCCCCTCCAGGTTTATACCATCCTTCACCTGACCAAAGCCATACGCTGGAACTCAAACACTCTCTTGCCAGTACCCCATGAGACACTGCGTTCGCCTCGCCCTACGGTGGTGTTACGCAGACCTGGGCAACCAGCAGCAGAGCTGGAAAAAGAACCCCTTTCTCCCTCCAGTCCCACAAACCCATCCAATCCACTTTCACATTAAAGCCTGGTTCTGACATAAATCATTTTATACGAGTGGCTTTGAGGGCTTCTACATCGAGCAGGTATCAGTGTCCTCCACACAGAGCCTCTTCACAAAAGCTCTGAGCTTTGTTTAAGCCCCGCTCTTCAGGCGGGTGTGAGTTCACAGTTAAAGAGCAGTGCTGAGCTCACAGCCGCCTCCTCTCAGCACGGGATGTGAAAGGCAACGCTGAGCTCTCCAGATGGCTCGCCCCTGTTCTCCAGACAGAAGGTATTCTCAAAGGCACCCTTCCTCCCGTGCTTCAGCAAAGGCACAAAAGCCTAAGTAGGGCCATAAGCTGAAATGAATAGGGGTGCCCAGAACCGAATGTGGAGCCAAACTAATTCAGCTGATCTAATTAATTCTGTCAATCTTCTGTCAAGCTAATCCTGTCATGTCATCGAGTGCTTTCAAACCCGTGCTGGTTCAGCAAAGCTAAACCATAGTAAAGAATAACTGACATTCAGACACACATGGAAAGCTTGTGGGTCAAGCAGAAAGGTGCCAGTTTTTCATTTATTTCACAGAGCAGAGTCACAATTAGGAAGAGGTACGGAGTTAGGTACTGACCCCGTATGGAAATACAGCTTTGGAAGCTGAAAAACACCTCCGCTTCCAGTAAAATTTCTCCCACATCCACACCAAACAACTTGTCACGCACAGCTCAAATAAACACTCAGCATCCTTCAGTGTCATTCAATCTGCCTCATCTTCCACTTTCAGTTGAAGATTTCTTCTCCCTTGTAGTGTGCACTTCTCCACTATTTTATTTGCAAAATTACAGCTGCTGGAGTATATGAAGCACAGTGAAATAGATGAAGGGCATTTGAATGGTAATTTACAGCCAGGTCATTGAAGTGGCTAAAACCAGCTGCTCCCAGCAGAGACCGAGGCTGTGGGGCTGGAGCACCGCTGGCCACTGCCAGTGCTCCAGTGGGGGCACTGGGCATGGTGACCTGACGCCAGCCCAGCACCTGCACCTCGAAAGAAGAAACGAAAAAAAAAGGTATTGACACTAGAGACCTTTTCCCCATTAACAGTATCGGATTGAAAGCATTCCAGCAGCCAGGGGCGAGGCTGACCCCAACACAGCGAGCGCGCCGGAGGGGGAAGGTGCAGGCAAGCTGCCTGCCCACCGCCCCGGCCTGCACCGGCTGCTCCCCTGCAGCAGCTTCGTCCCCGCAGCATGCCAGGAGGTGGTAATTATGGAGAAGAGAGCACGCAGCGAACAAAGTAACCATTCATTATAGGGCTGACGACATCTGGGGAGGGGAGAAGTCTCACAGAGCGCCTTGACTAAATCTTAATTATTGAAGGAAGACTAATCAAACAGGAGGTGACTTTTCCCCCTTGCTCTTTTCTTCTCGTTAAATACACAGTCAAGAATGCTTCCTCTTATGAAGCTGTAGAGGCTAAAATCTAGGTCAGGCTCCCCGCACTCACATGGAAGCTGGAATTTTTCCTCTTGCCGCGCTGTCAGTCACTGGAGCGTGAGCATTGTTAGATTTGTTTGGAGTATTCTCCAAGCTGTCATTACAAATGACTGGAGCTGCTTAGGTGGAGTTTAGCACTCCATTATCCAGAACAAAGTTTGCTGTCATTTTTGTTGGGCTGGCTCTCAATACATAATGTAATCAGAGTGTTAAGAAGAGAAAAATAATGGCATTAGAGAGAGGCATTTTTAGGTAATAAATGTATATACATCTTTTCTCTGCCACTCAGTAATCAGCTGATCCTTAAGAAGTGCCTGACTGAAAGCCCATTCAAATCAAATCCTATCTATTGTGGGTGTACTTTAGGCATTTCAATAAAGACAATTATTTGAAATATTTTCTAAAGTTTGGAGCACTGAGAGGATCTGGAAAACATCATCCCGTTTTTAGCCCAGCTTCCTAAGGAAAAGAGGTTTGCCCACCTCTCTGTCAGTGCCCCCACCCTGTCAGCACAAGTTCTGACCCAGCTGAATAAATTCAACCCTATTTTGTAGAACAGGGAAGTGTTCAGGTACACGAGAGCTCTACATGGGTGCCGAAGAGTCCCGATGTGTCCCCCGCGGGCAAGGAAACAGCAACAGTGAAGCACGGTGGGGCCCCACTGGCCCCATCCCAGTTATCTATCCAGGCTAATGCAACCTGAGGAGATAGTGAATTGAAAATGAAGGTTTCAAAATTATTAAGTAAATGATAGATTAAGTTGGCTGACAATGGGTTTCTGTACTTAGATGTTAGCAATCACCCAAAGTATGTACTGCATCTCCTTCCCCAGCACTTCCTGGTAATTTCCCATTATTCTCATTTTAAATAAATCTAGTTGTCTAGGGAGTCTAGATGCATTTTAACATGAACCATAATAATTTATGAGCAATTATAGAAGAGCATGTACATAGTCTCTGAGTAATTTGTCTTTCTGCTTGCTGTCATATAAATAATTTTTTGCATTGCGAATCTGCCCGTAATAATTTCTGTGGGGATCTGTCACTACAGCAATTTATATCACGGCATTGTTAAACATGTTTGCCTACCTTGTTACCTGAAAATCTCATTTTAAATTGAAATAATCTACAAATAAATAATTTTTAAAATAATATACTAGCTAATGTATTAAATTTACTGCTCCACAAAGCAAGCACTGCTTGTGACTGTAAATACATGGAGAAAAAACAAAACCCATTCCTCTGATACAGGAGTTCTATTTTTATTTATATATGAGCTGTAGAACAGCAGAGTCCAGGAGCTGATATCCATCATGCTCAGGGCTTGCAGACATGTAGCAACGATAGATGCACTCCATTAAGGAAGTTCAAAAAGGGATGCAAATTTTTTAGACTGTTAAAGGGAAGAGATCAGTTATAGCCCATGAATTTTAGGCAACTTGGTATTTTCAGGTCTTGATTCTGGAGAAAAGGAACACACCCTCCATCTGAGCAAACATAGTGATGGCTTTAATAGCTTTGGCTGAACATGATCTTCACAAAGGGGCAGGGTGTTAGATCAGGCTACCGTACCTAACTGGTTTCACATCCCTGGCTTTCTGGCTAATTCTGCTACCGTGCTGGCAGACCCTTGCCAGCATCTCATCACAGCCTGGTGCTGCCATATGAGACCTGTCTGTCAGCTGAGCCAGCGCATGGTCCCCTGCCACCCTGCCTCCTCACAGAGCCCTTCCCTCCTCACACCATGAGCCGAGTCAGGGAGCTGAGCTGCTTGAAAACTGACAGCAACCACCGCCCCCTGCCCCTGCCTGTGCCTCTTTAAATATTCCAACATTCAGAGATACATTTGTTGTTCAGAGAACACAAGTCAATCAAAACAGTCTCTTGACCATCCCGTGCACTCTTCAAAATCATGGATGTTGCCTCCAAAGCCAGGTAAGATCTTTGCTGGTAGAGGTCCCTCAGCTTAGCTGACCTACCAAACTGGATGGCTGAACAATTAACACAAATTCACTCTACCAAAAGACATCTGAGCTGGTACCTCTGACGTGGAGAGCAAGTCACCCAGTTTTAAGGGAAGAAGGAGAAGCCTACGCTGGCAGTACTTCAGAAGGGAGAGGAGGGTGGCCCTCTCCAGCAGGAGGGCAGCCCATCTCAAATAGCAAGCAGGGAGGAAAGGAGAAGGAAGTTCAGGTAAAGTATCTGTGATGTTTCTTTTCAGCGAGTTCCAGTTTCATCCTTTTTTAAGTCAAGTGAAACTAGTTTTTGACTGACTATGCTCATATTTTAAACTGCATTTTAGAAAAAAAAAAAAATCAAATAGTTGTCCCCTGAGGGATACAGTAAATCAAAAAAATGTATCTGATAGAGATGAAGACCACTTAGAAAACCACCTTTGATCTTGAGGAAAAAACCCCAAGTTTATCATGATTCAAGCTGGGTGAATTTTGCAACGTTTCTCCTACTACCCTGTTAACAACTTTAACTAAATAATTAATTTCCATCACAGTAACATCTAGATTCAGCAACCATCAGCCAAGACTATTTTGCTGTAGAAACACAACATCTAAGAAAAGAATTACCCACATACTTTGAGCTTTGTCTAATTTCCATTTCTGAATGTCTTCTAGCAAGATTTAGAGCATTCAAACTCACTGGTGAAAAAGTTTGTCACTTCTGAGACATGTGAAAGTCCAAATATTCCAGAATTCCTAAATGAAAAAATGATGACTGCAAAAAAACTTGGTTAGATTTAGCCACTTGCAAAGATTTATCCAAATCTGGCTTATGAATAGGGACAAATGCGTCTGCTTATCCTTATATATTAGCTGACTTTTTTCCAAATTTTGATCAAAGCTTTACATTTCTGTAAGATGAGTTAAAAGGTCTTTAAGACTTGTACATGCTTCATTTCTTTTGACCAGCTTTTCTTATAAGTCACAGCTAAACAACCCAACTCAAATGTCAAATATTCCAGCCGAACACTCATAATTTCCTTTGAGGTCAAACAAACTGTAAATATATACTGCCAGAGGTCCAAATAACAACGGATTGCTCTGTCCTGACTTACATATGCATATGTACCCAGAAGCGTTTTACTCTCCTATTGAAAATGCATAAGAAAGAACATACTAGTAGATCACCAATCTGTAAAATTCTCTAGGGAGAGAAAAAAACAGCTTGGACCCTGAACAAATTCTCAGCTTCCAGGAGCTATGGCATATTAATGAGGTCGAGACTTAGAAATTATACTTGAGGAACAAAAATGCTGAAGTCGTGTCAGCAGAAGTTATGGACAGAGGCATTTCATCCTGTAGCAGTTGTCAGAGGCAGCTTTTCAGGTTGCACCTTATCACAGGGATTTTCGAGGCTGCCGGTAGATGGACAGAAGAGCAAATCGCAGCTGGCAGGTTAGATTTTGCTGGAGACAGGGAGCTCTGAAACACATTCTGTGATGGAAAGGAAATCTCTGGTCTCATCTTATTCTTCACTACTTCTTCCAAGTCAGATGGTCCCGAAGGACCTGAAGGGCCCTTCCAAAGCTGCTACTTTTTGCTCTGAGTGGATTGCTCTGCTGAGCACAGAGAAAGGGAAGAGGAGGGCACTGAAGCAACTGGTTAAAATGCAGCAGTTTACCCTAAAAATGAGTGGTGACCTTGATCTCTCCTTAATCACTTCAATCTCTGGAAGGTTTTTAAAGAGTCTGTGGTGAAGTAAACGGGTCAGAAATTGGAACTTATAAGAAGTGGTTTGGTTTTAAATATTCAGTGTAATGCCTCGATTCTCTGTGGCTGTCACCACATTAGAAAACAATGTAAAAGGCACTTTGAAAATCAATGGCAGTAGAATCAAGACACGAACAATAAAGAAATCATACTTGAGAGTTTTTTGCTCTCCTATATTTTGTGAAGACCTAATGTGGGTTCAAGGAACACGCCCTGGCCTGTCCTGCCTTCTTCGCCCATCTTGCCCCAGCTGGCCCCTGCCTTCCCGCTGCAGCTCTCCTCCCACGCTGGGGCAGGTAGATTTGGAAGAGTTGTGGGAGAAGTTCATTTCCAAAGCTCCTGCCTCTGTCCAGCCTTCGTCTTCCCCAGCTCCCCAGAAGTAAAGCCAGCGAACAAGTTATCTGAACAATTAAACTTCTTTGCTTATTTGTGGATCTATAAATGAATCCCCATTTCTTCCAGGTCAGACATGATGTAATGTCGTTAAATTAGCACATCTCCCTTTTTTCTTTATCCCACTAGCAAAGGAACACAATTTTAAAGAAAAAGTATGTTACTCTGGATTGGAGTGACCAGATCAGTTACACGACAGTACATCTGCCTCTTGGACGCAGCAAGTAACAGAACTTTCCTGTTAAATGCTAAAATTTAAACTCCATAAACAAACATCTCAGGCACCCGACATCTCAGCACAAACACAAGTATGAACTCAATAAAGACTGTAAATTAGCTGTTCACCCATCTGAATTAGCTTAATCAGCTGAAACCCATCTGAACCCCAATATGTGGTGCTGAGGGACATGGTTTAGTGGTGACCTGGCAGCACAGGGTGAATGGCTGGACTCAATCTTGAAGGTCTCTTCCAACCAAAACGATTCTGTGATTTTTTTTTTTTTTTTACATAATGCCCACAAAATTTAGTAAATAAAAATACTTCCACTTTCTAAGCTCCAGAAAAGGGAAGAAATTATTCTTTCTAGCATCTTCCATGATGAATATTACCATTTTTATTAGCTCTTCGGATTCCTGAGGAAGTCAATTAATGATGGAAAAGCACAAAAAGAGATTTTCCAACATCTCTGATACTTCTTTAGTGCACAGAACTACCTTTAGACAAATTGGATAGAAAAACAAAAGAAGAAACAGTATCCAAGGAAAGGGACAATAATAACTGATTTATGTACTGAGTAAAACAGACTGAAAATATTCCATTGTATTTATAAATAAAAAATTCATCCTAAGAAGATTTGGGGTAAGGAACAACACGCTGGAAATACACTTTATACCTGAAACTATATGCAATTAATATTTTAAGTGGTGTTGACTGTACATAAGCTCCTTAAGAACACTCTCTGAGATGGTTTTAATACTCTCCAGCCAACCACATTAACCCACGGAGACTTTCACACACTTCTGTTTTTGAGTCTTTAGAACCATGCAAACTTTGGGAACAAAGCTGAATTCATTTCAATAATTGACGAGTCTCATTTCATTAGTCCTTTTGAATAAAGTTACTGAAGGTAAAGTAAATGGAAACTAGGACCCAGAGCAGGTAGTAGCAGTTCCAAGTAATCACACAATTGGGAAACTCTATAACCGCTGCTTGTTATTCCCAGCAGGGAATTGTAGGAAAGAGCTGTGAATAGTAATTTAAAATTAAAGAGAATGAAACTCTATTAACTTCCTGGTCCCTGTGGGGCAGAGGGACTGGTGTACCTGCACAAGATTATTTTATTTGTCATCTGTTTTTCAAGTATGTGGACCGTTTGGGTTGGACTATCTGCTTTGAGGGCACAGTCCCCTTGAGTTTGGACCAGGTTAGGAAAATGGACGGGGCGAAATTAATTTCTTCCGCTGTCTGCAGAGGGGAATCCTTGAGTGACACAGGTCTGCTGTGAGGGCTCTCGCTACCTCTCATTCGTGGCACATGAAGACTGCTCGACAGAAGAGGAGAGCAAGGGATAGACAGAAGACGAGCCTAGGGACAGTGTCACACCCCACCACAAGAGGAAAGCAGGATCAGCTACTCCTGTGGATGAGCTACATGGTATTCGTGCAAGGTTTAAGCAATTATTCACCAGGATACCCCAGCAAGGACAGTTCTTGTAGTCCAAATTCCCCATTTACAATGGATAACTCGTGCCTGACCAACGCACCTGCCTTGGCCGCACAGCCAACCATGCCATCATGCCAGGCCTTGGAGCAGCAGCCCAGACTCCAGGCCTCCAGAGTCCTCTTCCAACTCACCTGACCGCAATGATTTGGTGCTACCATCAACACGACCCTTGCTGGTCACAATTCGCAGACACATAAAGGGAGCCTTGTCTCATGAATGCCCATGTCTGGGTGCACATGCTCGCTACCCTACTCATCAACCACTTACTTTCTAGCTTACAGAGAGGCAGTCAGCCCATCAGAAAATTACCAAATGCTTTACAAAACTAGTTCCCCATCATAAACGCACCAGGTAGAATGAGTGTTTGGGGCCTTGGACATTTGCAAACTACTTGATGAACACATTGCAATGTTAAAAAAAAAAAAATGAAAAGAGAGAATGCACAACTTTAAATCAGGACATGCTCATGAATAGAAAAGAACAATTCAAGTTCCTCTGAATTTACTTGCAACAAATAACTTCTGGTCTCTACACATTTACCTCTGGATATGTAGACATAGTTACCGTTTACAATTGCCACGCCATTCCTCCTGTTATCTGGCACAGCTAATTCCAGCTGCAGTCAGCCAATTACCATTTCCGCTTGCGTGACAGGTGGACCTCTGTTTGAAGAGGTTGTGACCCGCGCTCTAACCTAGGTTGTAATTCCTCCTCTCATAATTTATTAGCTGCACGTCTGCAGCAGAATTTAAATAGGAAACTCTCCTGACTGCAGAACACACCGAATTTCGTTTCAGTAAAATGAACACTCACAAATCAAAACAATATCTGCTTTTATAGGACAAGCATGAATAGAAGCGTTAGAGGGTTATTTGATTAAAATGTGTCTGTAACTGATGAATAATGAAGTACTTTCAAAATGAGGTATTTTTAAATAGTGAATTTTGTTCTTAAGACTTTTGTTTCTATTTAAAATAAACAGAATTATCCTTATTACAAGCTATTACAGTTACATATAAGAAAGAAAAATGAAGGGTGGCTGAAAAAGGAACAATTACAAGAGCTACTTGTGTTACAGACGTGTCTCTAGGTAAAGTGGCCAGCAGTACCGCAGTGCTGTGCTCCAGCACACAGCATGGCACGTTCGGTTAGGTGCACCGTCGCCATTTACACACGTTTTCTAAATCCTGCCTAGGGCAGCACCCTGCAGCACTGCACCCAGCACCAGCTCCGCACACCCCAGTAACGGATCTGCTGTGAAAACAAGTTTATGGGACCACGTGCACTTCCACTCCTCAAACGGACTGTGAAAAGGGGGCTGCGATGGCAGCTCTCCTCCATCCACCAGATCCCCCCAAATCCCAACCCGCTTCCAGCTCAGTTGTGAGCGGTGGCCCTGAGCAGGCTCTGTCACCAGCACTGTGACTCCTCTCAGTCCCCTCTCGGGTCCCATTCCTGTCACCAGGGCTGCAGCATCCCATTTGAGCACATTCCCAGGGACTTCATCCGCTTTCCAGTCATTTTGCCAAGTCTTGACTCAGGAGACTCGGAGCAGGGCCAACGGCCAACTGAAACCCCACAGAAACCAGCACTGCTTCGAGCTGATGCCAAGCAGCACTTATCTTCAAATAAGAACATCAGAAACCAGTCAGACCCCAAACCAAGCCAGTTTACACCCTTTTCCTCACACTTGTCTGCAGCTTCACGAGCGAGAAACAAAACTGGTGTCAGGGATGTTTCATTTATTAGTAAGCAAAAGCGACTGACTGCAAATACTTCATTACTAATACATCATTTGCTCAGAACAGCACAAAACAAACAGGTCTGTGTTTTATTCATGGGCCTCCTGTCATCCTCAACGGCCTCAGCTCACGCTGCAAAACAAGCAGCTGTTGCATGTTTCACCAAGCAGCACCCAAGAGGGGGACGGGAAGATGGAGAGATGTGTGAGCTCCGAGCTGAGGCTGGGCAAAGTTGGGAGTTGAGGTCCAGGATGCAGGAGGGGAGCCGGGGCGCCCTTGGCACCTGAGCCCTTTGTTCAGACATCACCATGTCCTCCGGCTGGGACACTGTCCTGGAGCCCCACCATCCATCAGCACATCATTATTAAATCATCACAGCTCAGCGTTAAATGATCACTCTGAAAAATTATCATAAAAGCCTCCACCTGAGCTACTGATAAACCAGAAAAAGGACATAACTGGAGTAACACTCAGTAGGCAATGCAGAAACTGGTCATCTTCTATCATGCTTCTTGTTCAGTCCTGGTTTCTTGACGTAACCCCCAGACATCATTTACTTTCCTAGCCCTGGGAACCAACTGCCGTACCAGTTTGAAGACAAGTGTTTAAGTAGTATTTTAAAATTATGAATAGAACAAAGCACTGAGGTGGCTACACCTGGATTGGCTTCTGTAGGGATCACCCCAAAGAAAATCAATGTATTTTCCACTTAGGAAACCATGTTCTAAAATATGGGGAAACAGTGTTTGAATTCTTAAATAGAAAAAAATCATAGTGATTGGGGAAGACAGGACAGAAATATGAAGCTGGATACCTTCTTCTTCCATCCGTCTTTTTCACAAAGAGGATGCTCATTTCCAAGCCTGGCTGAAGGAGTTTGAGGGGCTCAAACTGCTCAGTGCCCTGGAGACTCCTGTCCCTGCTAGGAGAAGGCAGGCTGACCCACTCCTCCTGGCAGACTTGGGCCAGGCTCCTGGTTCCCCTCCCAGCTCAGGGCTGGGGGTCTCCTGACCCCCGGTTCCACGTCCTCCCCTCACTGCCCCAGCTAAATGCAAGTTGATTTCAGCAAATAGTGTCAGTGGGGAAGCTCGGGATAGGGGGAGGATTAATTTCAACAGTGTTGTGAGTGGATGCATTCCCAATTAAAATTGTTCTATTTAATTCTACCCATTACATTTTATTATTATTTTAAGTTTACTATTTTTTCAGTTCAGGATGACAGATTTTTCAGTTCAGATGACAGAACTGTCATCTGTCCAGCTCTGCATCTGAAGGAAGAGGAAAACGACTGTTCCCAGCCACAGGGGAAAAAGCACACAGGAGGTCTGTGACCTCAGGGGAGGGATTTGGGGCTACAGACAGGGAACTGAAGTGGGAGGTCTCTGACAGGATAACGTGTTCCTGAGGCACCAAAAAAAGCACTTTGAATCGGTTCTCATCAAGGTTAAAGCAGAATTTGATGGCAACAAATCAGTCTTCTTTTCATAAGGTACAAGTTCCAGCTTAGAGGTGCTGATGGAGCTCAACTGCCACGGACGTCAGCGCACCCTCCACAGCCTCTGCACCCTACAGCACGGGGCGCCGATACTTCTGGGAGCGCATCCCTACAGCAAACCCTCTTTGTCAAGGGGGAAGGAGGACAGAACAGAGAGAGACTGTGTGAGAACCAGGGCTATGAGTCAGAGATAGAGAGATGCAGACGTCATACAAACCGTGCTAAGGGAATTGCTGATAAAGAGAAGTTCTTCCAAGATGAAGACACTGCTGTATTTCTGTTAAAAATAAGAGTATCACAAACACAATCATATTTTTTCATGTGTCACTTGTGAAATAAATGGTATTTCACTGTGGAGGTTGGCAGTGTAAGAAATGCAGTTGGAATGATTTGCATATTAATGACATTATTATGTCTTCTTTGTAAGTATTTCCATTATGATGACTTTAAAAGAATCTTTGCAAACAGAAATATAAATATGCTCCTGCCAGATTTCACATAATCTGAAATCATGCTCTGTCAAGTTGTCAATTTTAAGACTTCTCCTAAGCCATTACAAATCTCATTTTAAGCTCTCTGTAGACTCATCTGATTTTACATAATTGACACCAACCGCTGCTTGTAATGTGTTAGTTTTGATGTGCATTGAGTAACATGGTGCCAGAAACCTTCCAGCCAACCGCTATCTTGAAAAGCTGGGCTAAGTTTTCAATCTCCAGCCTGCCCAGGGCTGTATAAACCTTTACAAGGCAATTTTTTGCTATTGTTTAATAGCAAATATTCCGAAGTATGTCATCAAGATGATGAGAACTGGATTCTTTTCCTCTTCCCTGGGACTGCTCAGTGTTGTCTTCACTAAGAAAGATAAGCAAATACAACCTCATTAACGAGCTAGAAACTTGAGATAACAGAAAGCATCGCTAATAGCCCCGGTGCTGCTGGACTGCTGTTCTGCACGGCAGCCTCCTGTTCGAAGAGACGAATCTACTCAGCAGGCATAAAGGACCCTGCACTTCTTTGCTTCTATTTGCATATATTCAAAAATAGTCTTGGCACTCTAGAGAGCACAGATAACACGTCATGGTTTAACCCCAGCCAGCCACTAACCACCGTCCAGCAGCCACTTGCTCACTCCCCCCTGCTCCCAATGGGATGGGGAAGAGAACTGGAAAAAAGTGCAACTTGTGGGTTGAGATAAGACCAATTTAATAACTAAAATAAAATAAAATATAATAACAACAACAATAATAAAATCTAATAATATAAGAAAAAGAGTGAGAAATAAAACCCAAGAAAAGACAAGAGATGAACAATGAAATTGCTCACCACCCACTGACCAACACCCCAGCAGCGATCCACCCCCCCCAGCCAACTCCCCGCCATGTATATACTGAACATGACCTTCTGTGGTAGGGAATATTCCTTTGGCTAGTTCGGGTCAGCTGTCCTGGCCATGCTTCCTCCCACCTTCTTGAGCACCTCCTCACTGACTTTAGTTTAGGAAACTAAAAATCCTTAACTTAGGCTAAGCGCTACTTAGCATCGACTAAAACATCAGTGTGTTATCAACAGTATTCTCACACGAGATCCAAAACGCAACACTATACCAGCTAGCAGGAAAAAAATTAAATCTGTGCCAGTCAAAACCAGGACACGCAGTCAAAGGACAGGAGGAATGACAGCAGTGCCCCACTAGACCCAAACCAACAGACAGGCAAACACAGGCATGGACAGAGGGGACTGGGGTTACATCCCTGAGTCTCAGGAATATTCACAGCCTTTCACTGCACGTACATGTACATAAATAAAAAGAATATGGTGTAGCAAAGAGTGACTTGCAACTTGTTTCTGCAAACTTTACTCGAATTAGGAAAGGATTTCTCAAACACCCACGCATTCCCCAAACTTTTACTTCTAAATGACAAGCGCAGGCTGCATGAAAAACATTCTGAATTTTTGGTTCTCTAAATTACTGTTAACCCAACATTATTCCTGCCTACCTGGGGTTTTTAAATGGAATTACATGTAGCCTGCAGCTTCAAATCTAAATGAAAAATGTAGCTCCCACTGAACCTTAGTGAAAAAAAGGCAAAAGTTAATGAGATTTAAATTAGTAACAGCCAAAGCTTTCCCTTAAAGAAAACATTATTGATTCTAAAGAGCTTCCTAATGAAAAAGAATGGCACTCATTTAAGTCTTTGCATGAACTACATTAGAGATTCATTTATAATAATAAATAAGGATGTGCTTTACAGTGCAATGAATCAGCAGAATTTATGTACATATTTTTATGAGTTAACTACACATTCCTTAAGCCTTTAATCACAGTTTTGGGTGCATTTTTTATGGTAGTAAAGCAATTACAGTTTCTAAGGCCCAGATGATCAAAGATAATGAAGTACCCATTCCCTGTAAGAGTTAAACACCTACGTAACTCTGGTTTATAATCTATTCTTCATTTGTAAAATGGAAATGGATACTGTTTCCCTTTATTCTTTATTAAACAAGGATGCTATTTTAAGTTCAAGTAATAATTATTGGAAAAATTCTCCCCCCATGAATGCTTTGCAGTTTTTATACAGTAAGTAAAAAAACGAGCATTGCAAGGAGAGGGTATTTATACACGCCCTTCGCAAATTCCCTGCATAGGTAAATTTGTCAAGCTGCTGGTTTTCATATATTTTCATTCAAACACAATTTTACACGATCGCAAGATACTTCATCAAATCAGTCCAGTTCAGGAATATAATACTGTGATCCCATGGATTTAAATACGGAACGCTGGTGAACGTGCACAGGTAACTACCAGGCTGCATTTCGTCAGCTTACCAAAGCCACTTACTTCTCTGAGAACTGCTACAAAACCAGACGAAGTCCGAGGTCTCCCCGCAAGTTTCAAATGACTTTTAAAACTAAACTACCTGTACAAAAAGTAAGCATGCCTGGACCCAGTCCAAACAGAATTTCACTTCATAATTACTTAAAGCTCCAGACAAAACCCATCAGAACAAAGGGATCATTCCATTAATTTGCTGAGATACCTGGAAGTGCTAGAACTGTGAACTCCATAAATGTATCCCTGTATCTCAGTAGCTGAAACTAAGCTTGTCCGGGGGGACACCAAGCCCCCAGCCTGGTTCTCCTGCTCCCACCCTGGTAAGTATCTGCTCAGATTCACTGCTCAAGCCACACAGCTGCTTGGAAGGACCTCAGAGAGCTGTCATGGTGCTACCTATGGGCAGACTGACCTTCCTGTAGTACTGATGACACAAGGTAGCGTTTAACTCCTCACAAACTCTAAAGATGACATTTCTCCACGTACAGCAAAACCAGGAAGAAAGGTATCTACAGTTATCACAATAAAGCAAGCAATACATTCTTATGTCTCAAACCAAGCTTGTGTGTGCCAAGATAATAAAGAACGTGTAAATGTTCCCCATCCAGTACCAACAAGTTCCACAGTCCCAACACAGCACTGTTTTTGCAATGCAGTTCACCAAGACATCATTTCACAGGGGAGAGAATACTTGTCAAAAGATGTCTGAGCTGCTGGTTTTCACTTGTGCTTTGTTAAAGCAAAAGATAGATTTGCAAAGGGATGCATTTATTTTTAATAAAAAACATTCACACACATTAATTTCACTTGCCGCATGACTGCGCCTTGAAGAGATTGTTTAAAGTACCTTCATAAAACTTAACCCATCTGTCTCACAGACTTAGGAATTACATCTGCCTCGTTGTGAGCTGATTTACAGATCTCTGGCAGACCTCCTTCCCCACCTTCAACATCCCGCTGTTGTCCACCCTCACATGATCTTGGTCATCTCACCCACATCACCATTACAATTCAGAGGAGCAGTGCAGCGCTGAATCAGATCCTACTGTTGTCCTCCCTTTCCTCTCCCAGTTCAATCCACAAAGTGGGGTTTGGTGTATAGAAACTACATTTCGTCAGGAGGATATTACCCCGAAGGCTCCACTGCAGGTACGTGCACACATGCACTCCCACCCCGAAAGGAGACAAACAGGTCCACGTCAATGGCTGGTCTTCCCATCACTTCAAAGCAGCCATGAGGTGGGAGACATTCAACCCCAGGGATCAGCAGAACGCCAGGATTCAATCTGGTTTGAAGCAAACCCACACAAACCATATATCATTTAGATGTGGACGCTTCTGCCCCAAATTCTTCATTCTAACAAGCTGCTCTTGCTGCATCAAGTTGGGTGCTAACATAGATCCAGCCCAGGGTAACCGAAGATGGGACTTCCTATTTATTTCAAAAGTGATATGCTTCAGACCCCAGGCACTGAAAGAAGAGCTCCCAGAGGCAAGCCAACTCTCAAACACGTCATCTTTGGGAAGAACTTTTGGTGGAGAGAAGGAAATTGTAATTGAAGAGCACTAGGTTGTTTTTTCCCTTTGTTCTTCCCTTTAAGTATAAAGTAAATTAATAATTGTGAGCGTTGTGTTTGTTTTTAACTGTGGTATTCCCTAAGGCATGACCAAAAAAATGGAAACTGCAGGAACTGCACCCCTGAATAGATCTAAAGGGAAATAATCAATAAAATCTACTCTATCCTTGCTTGTTTCCTTAAACTGTATGTTTTAGTAACGTTCAATAAAATTCCCTGGAGATCATCGTAAGCCAGCCCTTTCCACTCCATGAAAATGTGACCGGAGTACATTGTACATGGGCAAGATGCACCACAGAGGAACCGTGATGGCTTAGGGGAGCAGTGAGGATGGGAACAGTCACTTCTGTAACCCCAGCTCTGGTTTAGTTCTAAGCCAAAGGGACTAAGAACCACCAGTGGACAGAGGGCACCAGCTGGCACTTGAAACAGTCCTAAATTGAAGAATAATCCAAGCTAGATCTGAGGGAAGCAATAAACAGCTGTTACTCACCCTGCTGCCACAGCGATTTTCACATCAAAATAAGCCTAAATTTTAAATGTTTCTCTTGCTTTTATTTGACTCCACTTTATATGACACTGCTTCTTTACAGTCTTTTCATAGTTGATGCAGGGGTCACTTTCTGATGTCGTATGGACAAGAAACCCCAATTTAAAGCCAGCTTCCCAGCAAACCAGTTTGTGTGCAGCTCAGCCTCCCTTGACAGCGTGCAGCCTTGTTCTTCTTGTGCACATCCTCTAGATTTTAATTACCACTGCCCACATTCAGTGACGGAAGTTTAGCACATCACCTCTGACTTCCAAACCTTTCACAAGTAACAGGCTTCCACAAGCTTCTTTTTTTTTTTTTCCCCCCATGTCTCCTACAGGTTGGAATTTTTGCATTGTTTCAACACAGTTTAACTAGGTCCATACGCTCTCTGTACACCAGTAAAAACTTCAAAACTTGGACATTTAAAGTTTGCCTTCCTCCCCAAGAGCCTTTACATAAACGTTTGCTCTGGTTTAAACATTCTAGTGAGAATTCCTACAAGCACCTTGCCCTTTCCTTTCTGCCTAAGGAGGATTGCCGCTTTCATTGTGGGGAGAGAACAACGAAAAATACTCTGGCTGTACACACCCAAGCTTCCCTAGTGGGATGATGTACAAGAGAGATGGTATTTCTTCAGGGATGGAAAAGACAGTGTTTCACAAGGTGAATTATTCAAGCATTTATTTATGTCTGTAACTTTACCAAGTCTCTTTTAAGCTTTGACAGAAGTTTCATAGCCAGGTGAAACCAAGTGTTGTGCTCTTTAAGCTTCAAGCTGCAAATGAAAGATCTCCTACAGAACGTGTCTGAAGATCATTTCTTCCAGCTTTGCCAAGGCCAGGCTTTCTCCAGTCTTATATCCCCCCAGATGGTGAAGGCTATCTTAGGACAGCCTTCTCGAGGAGACAAAGTCTGCCTGCCCTTCAGGGGCAATATTAATATGCTAACAAAATCCCTGGGCCATTAAAGATGCAGTTCCAACTCTGATTTTCTCTTGCTGGAAAAAAATTATCTACTATAGATTTTGTCAAAAGAGCTTTGTTAACACTAACACTTGCAAAACAACTATGCTAATATGACATTTTCCATCCACTTGTTCTGTACTTTGATGCCACTTAGCAATGAACTATAGCAATTCCCTCCCAATCTCTAATATCTGGCCATGTGAGTATGTGGGAGACCACTTTTTAATTACTTTTACTGCACCAATTTATTGTCATTTATTACTTACACAGAGTACACTTGCACTTTAAACCTGACTAAACGTGCCATCTGGCCAATAGCCTTGTTGACACAATGTTGGTTTACTAAAAATGGTTATTATACTAGTAAACTAGTAAGCTAGCAAAAAAAAGCCCAACATTTGGGGAAAGTTCATTTCTACACATTCAACATCTCCATGCTTTCATACACGATATGCCCTGGCAGCCATCTGAGCACACAGCGGCTGTACCTCGTACTCTCAGTTTCAGCTTTGAATCCTGAACAAAGCTGAAACAGGAAAGTCTTGGGGAACTCTGGCAAGTAAAGATATAGTGTCTTGCTGCGAATCACATTTAGAAAGGGGACAAAATGACCATCCTTTCCTAACTAGTTTTTTTAAAATGCACAAGAGTTTTCAAAAAGCCTCAATTCTGCAATTCCAGCACGCGGGTAAGCTGGTACTTGTACAGCCACCAAGGTTTAGCCCCACAGCACTTGGTCATCCGCGCTGTGTGTTTATTACGCACGTTCACTATTGACTGTGCTGAATAAAAACCACAGGCCGTGCCTAGATGTTTATCGAACAGATAAAATTATACAACCTCGATAAGAAAAGTAGATAAAAGGAAGCAATAATTATGCCCATTTCCTAAAGAAAACAGAAATAGTGACGCTCCAAGGCAAGAAAACACTTTCATACACAGTAACTCGTTAAAAAAGACACTGTTGAAGCAGTTCCTCAGGAAGGTAAAGGCAGTGAAGGGATCTGAACACAAACCTGCAGTCCACAGCTTGCACTGCATGAGCATCCTGCTCGTGGCTGCTCAGTCTCCAGGTTAGAAAAAAAAACCAAATTAAACCTACACTGAACTCATCAGCCTTCCACCTTATTTTCACCTCAGAGTTTTCAGAGTCCAAGAGCAGAAGCCATGATTTAGACTTACTCCCCAGAAGTCTCTGCTAAGCCCTGAGCACTGGATCACCAAATTGTGAGAGTCCACTGCCAGAGCCCTCCTCAGAGCAGCTGTGTGCCCCCAGCACCTCTCCTGGGGCACCTCTCCCCACCAGCAAACCCCCCACACCACCCTCAACCTCTCTGAGGTGGTGGGTTTGTTATGTCATGCACTTGGGATCATCCCTTAAAGGGTTGGGTTTGTTCTGGTTTTTTCCATCTTAGCTCCCCACTTTTTCCCCACCAGCTTTTTGTTTTCAGTCTATGAACAAGGATATTCTAGCTGAACTTTCAACATCTCAGTCTGCTTCTGGAGACAGCTGGCTACACAAGTCTGACTATTTGTAACTATTTTCAACATGCAGATGAGAGAGGAGTTCAGAGGGGCTGGCAAAGGACTTACAAGTGCACTGGTTTCATTTAAGAAAAACAAACCAACCAAGAAGCTCTAGCTAACCCTCTCTGCATCATTTACTTGTCTGATTTCCTAATAGCTATTGTGATTTCTGAGTTTAGTTTTTCTTTTTATTTATAAATATAATATATAAATATATATATTATATACAAATATCTTTTATTTATAAACACTTTAACATTACTTTCTCCCTGGAAAGACCTGCTGCTGCCTTTCTTGACTTGTAACTTCCTTTCCACTCAGCCCCAGCTTTTACACAGTCCCTGCCCCAACAGCTCAGCAAGGAGATCTTTAGCATTTCTAGTTCTAAGGAGGCGAGGTGAGGACCGCACGGGGAAGCGATGCGACTCAAACGCATGGCTCCAAACCATTCTGCAGTGGACAGATGTCCGCAACGTCATCACCAGAAGAGACACTATGCTGCAGGCTGGACTTCAGCTTCAACGGTGAACCAGCCCGTATAGAGACAACGGTGCTGTCACCCACATGTGAGCCAGCGAGGAATGTTTAGTGCCATAGGCCACATCACGTTGAGAGCGATGCCCATTAAGGCAACAGCATGGCACTTGCTTTTAGTCTCTGAAGAGACAGAGCCCTAAATCTCCAGGCTATCAGTTTAGTAGGGAAGAATAAACTTACGTATTCGGCCAATTTCTTCACACTCTGTTTTTTTATTTGTATTTTAAAGCTTTCACCCCCAAATCACATCAAAGGCCAAGCATCACTGTCCCTTAAAAATACAGCAACTGGATTCCACCTGCAACTGCAGCACATTGTATCCATGAAGTTACAGCTCAAAAAAGGTGAAGTTTTTCAACAAGGGCTATAAAAGACCCTTCAACCCTACAGTGGAAAAATCATCGATCACGCAGCAGTGGGTGAGCCAGCGGTGGTACGCACCTTCCACAGAGCTGGGACACTTTGCAGGACTTCAGAAAACTCTTCATAGATCCTAGAGAGTCAAGTTTATGGTTCAGGGCAAAGGTTGCCAAAAATTTTACTGGTGGCCACACTGAAAGGGTGGCTTCTTCCAAACAGGCTGCTGCATTTCTGTATTTATCATGGTGAAGTTCAAGGGCTGCCAGCCAGGTCTTCACATGTCACACCAAGCTATTCGCTAAACTTAGCTTTCATTTCAGAGCAGGATGAAACCTAACAAGCATCATCAATTGTTCATCTCCTCTTAGAATGCAGGACCAGCGCACAAGAAGCGGTGGCTTGTCTGGGCTGGCAGCAGTTCCTGGCCATGCCCTGCAGGTTCCCCGCTGCACCCGTGGCTTGCTTCTCCTCCAACCTGCCCTGCTTTCACCCGTGCTTCAGGGCAGGCAAGGGAAAAAAAAATCACTTTTTAAAAGGAAATGTATACCTGAAAGTGAATCGTGACCCTAATTAAAGCTTAATTGCCTTTTTCTTAACTTGGTTCAGTTGAAGTATACGACAGCGGTGACACTGTGCCAGGAGCCAGTGCAAAGGGACACAAAAAACCCAGATTCCAGAATATTATGGTAACTGGCAAGATCTTTACTCTAACTCCTACTTTTCCCACTTTTTTCTTTTACCTCCTGTAAGAAGTACCTAATGGCAGCAACCGGGAGATAATGCCTTCCCAGGATGGGCAGCTGAGGAGCAGGGGGCCCTGGGCAAGTTCCTCTGCAACAGGTTTGGGGGGAATGTGAATCTCTGAGTTGTGCAGAGGGTGAACCCCACTCGGCAGAGTGTCCCGGCCATGCTGTGCCTACCTCCACAGAAGGGAACCAGGAGGGCAAAACCCTTCCTCTGGAGGACCCAGTCTCCCCAGAGGCACTTCAGAGGACCGGTGCTGGCAAACAATCAGTGCAGACAACCCTCTCCTCAGTCGCCTTCTTTCCAGCAGCAGGGTGCAGGTATGAGTAGGAGGGCACTCAGAAGGACCTCAGAACAGCACTGCCACTATGAACACGTTGTTCTTAGCTGAACCGCCCAGGTCCCGCTGCACGGCCTGGCAGCCTGTGGGTGCACACAGCACGGAGGAGGATGTGTGCCCCTGAGCAATGTCCTGAGAGAAGGAGCAGTCTCAAGGAAGACATACAGATATTGAGTCTCAGAGGAGAGCACCAGACCGCACACGCATGTTTCAGATCCACATTGCAAGCTGTTAAACCTGCCACAGCTCCTGCTCAAAATGCCCACTCTGTGCTTACCAAGAGCCGAGCCTGGGACTGCTGCCAAGGCACCGGGCTGCAGCAGGTCCGGCACCATCTGCATCACCTCCCCACATACCTTGTCAGCACGGGCCCCACTAAGTCAAGTGGGAAGGCTGAGGCTTCCCCTCCCCAGAGGCAGAGCAATCTCCTTGCATGGGCTTGATGATTCACAGCTCGAGCACCGTGCAAGGCTGGTCTTGCGTGGCAGCACTGACCCATGAGCAGCCAGTGGTTACATGGGCTCCTTCTGCTCGACGAAGCAGAGAAAAGCCTACAGGGACTCTGCTCGCTAACCTCCCACAGCAGCCATCACACGGTCCCTCCGCATACTGTGATCAATATTTAAATGATGGTGACAGCATTAAGAGGCCGTCCCCCACACACTGATACAGTGCCTCTGGCCATCCCATCTGGCTGAGGTCTGGAGGAAAAGGAAAAGATGAGTCTTGTACTGGATCTCGAAGGTCAGTAGGTTCAGGCATGTTTGAAAGTTTAACTAAGGCTTTGTGGCAGGTCATCTCCTTATTTCCTGATGTGGAAACAATTTTATTTAATCCTTCATTGAAATAACAGACCATTGCGTAATACCCCCGACAACAGTCTTCAGCGCCAATCTGCTGCCCCAGACAGGTAAAGCTCCTCCACAGTGTAATTAACACTGTAAATTAAAAGCTCTGTAACATCCACCCAAAGCTGAGACACCCATTCCTTCCCTTTCCACATCAATGCAGAAGCAAAGCAGCTGGACACTGCACCAAGACTCTGCCTGCTGCCCTGTCACGACCAGCCTATGACCACCCAAACCTACAGCCACTCCCAGCAGGTCACCCCAGGCACGCACGTCTGCTCACTCCTGTTCCCACTCCCACTGCTTCAGCTGTAGCTCTTGAAGAGGTACAGTACATTACCGATGACACTGCTAATGCAGCTTCCACTGTGAGGCACAACATGGTTTTTCCAAGAGCGGAGGCGGGAAACTATGTTATGAGAGAACATTACACTAGCTGCTCCGAGACACCGCGCCTCAGAGCTCCTGAGTAATTACAACAGGGGTAAAGTGCTTTTTCCCTCTCAACACACAAACGGCAGCGTCAAACACATACTGCGCTCTGCCCATCACTCAGCCACTGCAGGCGCCCCACACCTCCCGTATCCCTTGAGTCTGCAACGTCCAGCATGCAGGCAAGCCAAGAGGAGTATCCTATTCTGGTATTTAAAAAAGAAATATTTCAGGGGGTTCCTTGCTCCTAATTCTGACTTTCTTGCTGGTCTTTACTTACTGTATTCTACTATTCCTAATTTCTCAGGTGGCACTTGCTTGCACACAGAGAATCTCTGCCACCTCTGCATGAATAAGATGATTTGGGCTAAAGAGAAAGTCCCTGCTATGTGCTAGGGAGAGCACAGACACTCTGAGACAGGGCAGGTAATGTCTATTTGCTCACCTTTCAGAAGAGGGGTCAGGAAAAGCAGAGAGAACATAAGTGAAAAATGTTTCCCAAACAGAGTTTTGTCCAATAAATCACACCAGAAGTTCAAAAAACCCAAAAAAAGTCACCACACTTCATTCACATTTCATTGCCTGAATTTCACCTTGGAACTGCTTTCAGCTTGAACAAAGCCCTTGGTAAAAGCCCACAGCGTGCAGTGACTTGAAACACCCAACGTCAAGCTGCTAAAGACTTTGGAAAAACTCCTCTGCAGGACACCAACGGCACTGGCAGGCAGGGAACAGCGCAAGTCACTGCGACTGTCCCGGGACACCAGCCCTGCAGCCAGCAGAGTCACCGGGGCTGGGCTACAGCATAAACGGCAAAGCCGAAGAAACGCTGAAAAGCAGCAGGGAGGGGAGGGAAGAGAAGGGCACTTCAGGAAGACTCGGATTAAAGACTCAACTTCTCTTTTAAAGAAGACTTTGAAGTAAGGCAGATATTGAAAACAATCTGTGGATGACTGAGAGTTTGTTTCTCAGAGATCTCAGCATCCTCTGCCCACCAGACAGAGAGGCAGAACCCATCAGCCAGCCAGGCAATACACAATTAACCGAGGGTATTCGCAACCACATTTACATTTAGCTCTGCTCATCTAATACAGTCAGAAATAAGATTTTTCCATCAAAGTATTCAGCTACTACTTCTCTTATTCCAGGCCATTAGAAAGTACACACAAGGAGTCACAATAGGTTTGTCTCTCTTGACCAGTTTTCACTGCCTGCAAAGCAAAGGAGTTTGGTAAGTCTTTGCTGTGTCATGGGAAGGCAGAACTTGGAGCCAGACACTAACTACAGAGGTGGATAGCTCCAGCTTTAAAGAACTCTTAAGGCAAGCAGTTTGTGGGAAGCCCTGCAGATTCCCATCAGCTCGAGGCGCAGCAGCATTGCCAGATACAAAGTCCAGACATGGATCTAAATGTCTCCAAAGATGGGATGTTCGCCTCCAGGCTTTAACGCATGGGCTGGGTTTTGCGGTTCCCGGCACTGACTATGCAGAAGGAACAATTTCTTCCTAACTAGAACGTCTAACCACAGCTTGTCACTGGCCAGCAGGTCCTGCTATCCTTCTGTAGGAATGGTTATGACCTTCCAGATACTGCACTGATGCCAGCATTAACATTTTTCACACTTCCCTGTCACAACGAAAAACCCATGCCCGCATTATCTGCGTACAGACGCTCGTGGGAGCGAGCATTAAGCAGACTTTCGCAGGGAAACACAGATTCAAACAGATGGACAGACCCTGGTTTTTAAGCTGCACCATTCCACGGGGTTTCCTTTAGCCAATCTGATCACCTCCGAGGAGAGGAAGCTTTACACCTGATGCATCTGTGCTGAAAGACCCCCTGCCTTCCAAATGACTTTTCTGAGTGTTATTGGAAACAACAACATTAAGATAATGGCCCGACTGGCAGTGAGAAATTCACAGGGGATGCAAAATAAATGAAATCAATTAGTATTATAAATAGAGGCTGAGTTTCATGTGTCTCACATGTCAATTATTCATACCGAACTTTTGAGACTTTATTAACAGGTTTGTTTTGGCAAAAGCTATAAAAACTGAACAGAAAAACCCCACAGTGCTATTTTAAACTTGTGCCATCACACTGCAGTTTACGTAGCTGCAAATAAAATGGAAGAATATTTTTATGAGCCACCAAATGGCTCAGCTAATACCAAGAGGCACTTACTGACACAAAAATTTTGAACAGGCGTGCTTCTCAGCAAGCCCAGCTTTGATTTTTCCAATTAAACGAAGAACGATTCGTCCCGGTGTATGGCAGTGGACGAGCTCTGTTTAAGCACCAGCTCTAGTGGAACGTACATTAACCGAACGCATCGGTTTTGAGGTCAGCTGTCATTCTTTCCAAATTGCTCCCTGAGCAGATCACAGAGCAGATGGAAAAGGCCAGTTTGACATGACTCTTTGGCTTAATTATAGCATTACTAAGACAGCATATGGAGATGGTATGTACTGAAGAATTTTATCCAATAACTTTATTTCTCATAAATTCAGTGATCTGCTTTATTTGCTTTTACTTCATCTTCAGTATGTACATCCACTGCCGTTGAATTATTTTTACCTGTGCATTACTAGGTCAAGCTTTCTCAGCAAGTACAAGAGCTGTAAACCCACATTAATGTTCAAAGAATCACAGAATTCAAATTCTATATCAAGTACGAGATCCTTTCCAAAACATCAGTATTTAAACTGATTCACTGTTTTCAGCTCTAATTGTGTCAGATCCCTCGAGTTACCCCGGGATTGCTCAGTGACAAGCAACGCCAGACTGGTCTAGTGACAAAAAGGCTTTGTATTACACAGACTAACACCCCCCAAAGAATCATCGCGTGGCATATGCCTGCTCATGTGCACAACGCACCCACCACGCAGCGCTATGAAAAGATAGCAAACCCAGGTCCTGTAGGAAGAGCAGAGCAGATAAAATCCCTAACACACTACCTGGAAGCACGGCACTGATTTGGCTGTCTGCAGTTATGCAGGTTGTTATAACACTTACCTATGCCAACATCTCCATTTGCAACAGGGATAAACTGTTCAAGGTCTAGATCGGAGATCGGGGTGTGTTGTAGGTGCTGACATGGCAAATACGAGAACCACTTGGCATCATGGAAAGGACTGCAGCTATCTGTTGGTCTATTATCACATAGACCGAGGTCTGTTATCTCACAGAGAGTGTTTCGCAGCACTAGGTTGTACAGAATCCCCCATTACTGCCACTTGTATAAAACAGCAGGGAAATCCAGAACCTCTTTTAATACCCTTGGCCTGTTTTCCTAAAAGGAAGAAATGGGAAAAGCACAGAGCCGTCATATTGTGAGAGGAAGTGGTTCATTTCCACTGCCCTCTTTCCGGGCAGCTCAGCTTTTTCCTGCTGGGCAGGCACAGAAGGAGGCGGCTGTTTAAAACTGGGAAGGGGACAAAAAAACCTGCGGCAACAACAACAAAGAAAACTGTTCGGTTTCTATGGTTGCTAAATAGAACTTTCAGGAAAAAGATTCATTTTCAAATTTCATCATGAAATTAAAAAGAAAACAAAGATTTTATTGTAAAAATGCCACCTCTGAAAACCAATTTTTGGACAAGATGATGTCACTTTTAATCATCTCTTAGCCTTTAGCTGTAATACAAAAGACTCCTAATGCAGCGAGCTGCCCTGACAAAGCAGACTGTCCAACCTCCCTTTGAGAATCTCTTTCCAAAGCTAACTTAGGACCCCCATAACACCTTTGACACCTTCTGCTCTTCACTTTACCTTTCTTAAAGACAAATCCAAATTAAAAAATAAGGGTGGGAAAAGACAAAAGAACATAGCACCAAGAGGTTAACGGTTTTGAAAAATCCTCACTGTCTAAAACATTTAAAAGTCTGATGTAAGAGGCTGGTTTCTCACTCTGCCACACTATCAAATGATGAGCATCAACCTGCAGTTTAGCTACTTACATTTATAATCTTTGTGAAAATAGATGGACGGTGGTTAATGGTTGTTTCCTGGGCAAGAAACAGACCCTATTTCACCAACTGGCAAGGAGGCACCAGCTCTTTGAGGTGCCACGGAGTCTGTGTGCAGATGCTCTCGATTCTGTCTCAGTGTTTTCAGAGCACCTCGCCTCCAGGACCCACTGCAGACCAGTGTGGCAAGTGATGGGATCTGAATCCACAGCAAGCACAGCCCTATTGCACAGAGCAACCAGGATAAGTACCACTGACATAAGAATATCAAACAGGGGAAAAAAATGAGGAACGAGTGTGGAGGAATAAAAAGGAACCAAATGAGTACTTATGGATGCTCCTCACAAGACACTCTGTCTCATTTGATTCATGCTGCACCCAGTCTGAAATGCACGGTAGAAATTTAATAGTTTCTCCAATCGTGGTAAGAAAAAGAGAAATTCCTCTTCTATTATTATAATTCAGAAACACAAAAATGTCCCCTTGCAGAGGTTGATTTTGGCTGTTCCCTCTGTACCTACGCTGGTACCCACGGAATCCGTGCACAGTGCTGGAGTTACTATCCCACACAAAGAAAGCAGCAATTCTGCCTCAAAAATGCAATCAAAGCCAACAGCTGCACCTGGCAATCACAAACGCCACGAACTCTGACTTCAATCCTGACGAACCAGTTTCAAGACCTATGTTTTTGTTAAAGACAGGATGTAGAGCTCCTATCTTGCAGGTAGCCTTTGGATTCAAGATGACTGGTCCTATCTTTGCCACCATCTCAACCCCCAAATCTCATGACAGCAATCAATTCTCTGCAACTCTAGACGTATGTGACCTGATATTGAAACTCAAATCCAAAAATGCCCCGACTTTTGAAGGCACTACTTACTCAGTGTTGCAACTTTGATCCATTTCTCTATTTCCACTAATATTTACTTGACTTACATTAACACAGTTAAGGGTTACAAAGTGAGGTGGAAAAGAAGAAATTGAGATGTTTACGGCTGGGTTTTTTAAAAGATTTAGGCAAGCAAATACCACTGGGAATTCTGAGCCTACAAAATCCAGTGCTATAAACAGAGCTGCACTCCACCCTCACAAGAGCATACATTTCAGCAGCCTTACTACATGCATATTTTAGCTGTATTTTAACACTCAGTATTTAATATTATAAAATTACTTTCTTCTGTAATGCTAGCTGACATTAAAAAATGCAGTGTTCACGTGAGGGTTATCAAACTTTCACACACAAAACTTGGAAAGTTTCTCATTCACCATTGCCTTGGAATAATTTTAAACCAGCCCATTTCAAATGGCTTTGCACAGCGAAGTGCATATCTGAAAGGGGAACAACAGCCCTGTGCTAGTGAAACAGAGCAGCAGTAAAGCTCAGTTAGCTGCACGCACCACAAGGTACAGACACACCTCCCAGAAGCCATCCCCCTGCCACTACCCCCAAGGGTAAATGGAACTTCAAAGCGGTCTCCTAAGAGGTGCTTCCAATCACAGATGAAAGGCAATTTGTTCTCCAGGTGTATCTCCCCCCAAAAAATTAATTCTTCCTTCATCTTGGGAAGGCAGAACAGTCTTCTAGGTAACCTAAAATGGAAATTATTTGGGGCAATTTAAGCAAGAGAAAAATATATTGCTTCTACCTAACATCTAGTTGTTACGATTAGAAGCCACAAAGCATTTTCACTACAACGAACTTCCAAGGCAAAATTGGAATGTTTCGACTTGACAAATATAAAAACACACAGAGGAAAAAAATGCCCACCTACGTTTTAAATGATGTTTGAGATAACTCAGTTTGACACTTCAAAATAAAGAATTTAGCTTGTGCTGCATCCTTAACAACAAGGAAGACAGGCTGTACAGGACATAAAAGATGAGGTTATCTGCTCTGCTAGTACAGGCAGGACCTGGGTCCTGTTACCTCCTTATGTACGGCCCAAATTAAATTGTCCTACAAAAACTTGGCTATTGGTACAAAAGACAACATCAACCCTTATCTTTCAATATCAATATTTAGACAAGAACTGGGGTCAGATCTTCAAACCAGGCCACTTCATTTCATGTGGAGCAGCACAGAGTGCAGTCCCGAGCAGTGGGCTGCAGGTGAGCTCAGTGGTGCCCAATCTGCTGCAGGGCCCCTTCGTGGGGGTGACCTGGGAAGCGGTGACTGAGATAGCCAGACAAAGGCAACCTGCAATGCCCAGGGTCTGCCTTACAGATGCAAGAGTAAAGATGTTGCAACTCAAATACTACAAGTGTAAAGACCATGCAAAAAAAAAAAAAAAAACAAACCCAAAACAAACAAACCAGAGAAAGAGATGCCCCTGCGATGGTATGACTGAACACGCAACTGGTGGAGTCATAGCAAGACTCTCCACTAAGTTGTTAAATACAATATTCCTGAGGTGTCCAGCTGTAACATCTTCCATGCCTACTTAAAAAGTAAAAGCATAACTAAACAACAAACGCAATAGCAGCAAGGTGGATCAGGTAACAAACTTCCCAAGTAATATCCTCATCTTAGAAAACAACACACAGTTCAGTAAGACCCAGAAGTGTATTTTTAAAGAGGAAAAAATGTGTAGTTAATAGCCTCATCTTAAAGCGGTCTTTTCTGGGATGAGGAGGGAAACAGAAAAGAAACTTTGCCATCTCTAGCATTTGTCATAGAATCAGTTTAAACGTAATTAATGGTTCACCTGCAGGCAGAGAGTCCTGCAGTTACACTGTCCACTGACTAATTTACCCGGTTCCAGACTCCGAGGGTAACAGAATTCCTGGGGAACATGCAAAAAGAATTCTGTAACTGTAGCATTATCATGCATAAAGAAAAGTTCATGTATAGAGTAACTGTCTTTCAGAATTTCTTTCTTATCATAATCTCTGGCTCACGGGCACTGGAACTCTACAAAGCAGCATCAGAAGCAGGAACCAAGTCACACACTCCTGGGGAATTCAGAGAAACGGTTTTCTAAAACCATTTCCTCCCCTTCAGATATGACACAGTATTCTCAGAGACACCCCACTAATCTATGCAACTGGGAAAGTAGTGAGCAGAGAAGCAGGATGAATAAAGTAATTCTTTTCTTACTTCTCTTCAACAGAGATAAAAGGTCTTTCTAGACTACATTTCTCAGAAAAAAAATGTAGTTCCTTTTGAAGAGTTGTTAGGATACAAATCAATTTCTGGATTTTAGTCCAGTCTCCATCGGGAACAGGAAGACTCTAAACAGAACAACAGAACTACTGCTAGTTAAAGCAACAGTCCCTATGTTAAACCTACCCCAAAAACAGGCTGGGCTCCTCACTCAGAGTGACGTGATCTGATTAAGCAACATGCACACAGAGATGCCATCAGCTCACCTCGTCAACATCCATGGAACAAACAGTTCATACATCTCACACCTTGAATACTGGGTTCAGTTTTGGGCTCCTCTCTACAAGAAGGACATTTAGGTGCTGGAGTGTGTTCAGAAAAGGGCAACGAAGCTGTTGAAGGGTCTAGAGCACAAGTCCTATGAGGAACAGCTGGGGGAACTGGGGTTGTTTAGCCTGGAGAAAAGGAGGCTGAGGGGAGACATTATTGCTCTCTACAGCTACCTGAAAGGAGGTTGTAGCGAGGTGGGGCTCCGACTCTTCTCCCAAGTAACAAGCGATATCATGAGAGGAAACGGCCTCTGCACCAGGAGAGGTTTAGGTTGGATTTTAGGAAAGACTTCTTCACCAAAAGGGTTGTCAAGCACTGGCACAGGCTGTCCAGGGATGTGGTGTAGTTCTCATCCCTGGAGGTATTTAAAAGGCATGTAGATGTGGTGCTGAGGGACATGATTCAGTGGTGGACTTGGCAGCGTTAGGTTTGTAGTTGGACTTGATGATCTTAAGGATCTTTTCCAACCCACAGGATTCCATGATAATAAGAGTATCGCTCTGCAAAAATATAGCATTTCCTACCTCTGCTTTCTCTGCATGCATATCGACGTTTATTGCTGTTTTTAATCAAGTGCACAAAGTTTTCACATTACACAGTGCAGCCAAATAACACTGTTGGTATTTTTAACTGGAGAAATTCACTCACTTGGGTGGATTTTCAGCATTAATGTTAGATTAACACTAATTGCCTAATTATCATGAAAGGATCACAAGGAAAACAGTTCTTTAACAAAACTTATAATAGCTCATGTTAATAGGAAGACAACTGGAGATAACAGACACGTTTAAGGGCTTGATGCAGTCGGTAAGTTTACAGACTGGGAAAGGAGCGAGGAATAATCAGTGCTGCGTCCTGTATGATTTTTTCGCTTGATCCTCCAAAAGACCTAACGCTGTTATTTGGGTCTCCAATTTGAGGGTTTTGTACCCAAATGTTTATCCAACCTTTCTAAAACTACTACAGTGTTTAGGTGCATGACATAAGTTCATCCAGAGATTTGCCTGCTGAGGATGAAGGATGGTCTGCACCAACCAGCCATGACTCATCTACTACCAGTCCCACCAGGAATTCAGCTCTCTAAGAGTCTTCATACACTTTTTCACCATCAAGACCCTATTCAGCAGCTTTTTGTAAGTACAGTTTTTGCTTAAGTTTAGGAAACCTTCACCCAAAACAAAACCAGGACTTCACTTTGGCGGAGTGAGTTGATATGGTGGTGATGAGTAAAGGGTGGGATGTGAAGTGTCAGGAGCAAAATCTCAGATGGATACTTATCCTGGAAAGGTTGGAAAGGCAGGATGGAAGAGGACCATTCCAGGGGGCTCTCAGAAGTGCATGCCCCATTTCTGTCCAAAACCAACTATGGCTGAACTACTGAGTGCAAAGCACTCCAAGTTAATTTTCACCAGTAACTACCGTGATTTAAAGTGACTAATTTGATCCTTGGAGACGTTCTGAAGTTAAGGAGCTACCCTACATCCATTACTTTTACTACTGTGTTGGGAACACAGCGCCTGAAGCTAAAATAATTTTTCTCCACAGCAGCTGGGGTTCAGGACAGAGAGACTCATTACTGATGTGCACTTCCATCATCCTGGACTACTTCCAATTTTCAGCTCCTGCTTAGATCCCTCCGTTCACTCTGAATTATTGACAAATGGAGGATAATTACTCCATCATTGCTTGGAAAAACGAGAGGGTTTTCTGTCTTTCTTTTCCATCACTTAAGCTGGTATACAGTAGTACCTTATAGCACAATTTTGCACTTTACTCTTATTAAGGTCTTTCACCTCCTGTTTCTTAACATTGAGATACTGAGCAATTCCTTGGCTTCGTTCTAAAATAAAAGATACATCACATTTGAGCTGATGCCTTCCAGCCAATCTCTGCCAAATACAATTTGCTTAAAAACCTAAACCTATCTAGCTGAGGTTGGATAAGAAACTTGCTGCAAAAACTGCTTTATAAATAAACCTTCTACTCTTGCACTCAAAAAAAAAGTTTCACACAGAGGCGAGAGAAAACCTGACTCCACATAAGCAAATGAGACATTCAACTGTATCAACACACTTATCTAAAAGGTTCTGCTAATTAAAACCAAATGACTCCTTACAAATGGAGCAGCAGTTTAGCTGGTTTGAGTAGGCAGCATGTGACTCTCTGCTTTCAGTTCCTGAAAATGTGACAGACATAACAGACAGACTTTGAGGAAGAAGCCACTGCCTCCACAGCGCGCTGAGGGCCCAACTTCAACTTCCTGGTAGTGGCACTGTGATGCTGAAACAGAGCGTGAATGGGTTGGAGGTTTTTCTCCCTGAACGATCATCTAGTCACGTTAGAAGTATTCTGACAGCCATCAACTGTTGTCTTCTGATGGAGGAAACCCTCCACTGGGCTGCTTTCAAAAGTTGCATTCGGACAGATCTAAAGTAAAAATGCAGATTTCTAACTTGGTGCTACAAATCTATCTTAACACGGTCAGAAAGCACTGAATGTGCTTAAAAGTCTTTCAGAATATTTATCGTATGCACAAGGTGTTCTTTTTGATGCTATGAACTATAAAGAAAAATCGGAGCTCCCTTCCTCACATGTGCTAGTCACACCTCTGAGCCACGTCTGCTCCACCTAAAGCACACGTGGTTAAAATACCACAGGGATGGCAATCTCGTGAACTAGTACAGATATTCTTAAAGTAAGGGCAATAATCACATCTGCTCCTTTTTAGGGTTACATTTTCATAAAAAATGCTTAAAGTTTCTTTATAAATATCCTTAACTTCTTCGACATCAAGCAAACTGTTTCAGACCAAAACTGTTCTCAAGTAATTACACCTCACTGGTGACCACCTCTAGCATAAACTGCAGCTATTCAGTGCCTCCTAATATCTGACCTTTAATAAAGATGAGCTCTTGGTGTGTCCTGAAAGCTGTATTGGAGAATGTGCTAACAGTGACACAAACAGGAAATAAATTCCATATTCTCCAAGGTTTCAAAAAGAAAAAGATAAAAAAGCCAGTTTTAAGAGAAAGCAAAATGAAAAACCCTTGAAAATTTAGGAGTTAGGATGGAGAAACATAATGCTGCCTTTCATAAATAAAGTAATTCTTCATGAAAATTCCAGTCACTTGATTTTCTGTTAAGCCTTTTGGACACCATAACAACCGGTTGTTTAAACAAACAAAAAACCCACCTCAAAACCATCATTCAATTGCACATGCTAATTTACAAAGCTCCAGGGGATCATCACCAGTTCACTTCTGACCCTTACTAAACACTCAGCATGTTAGATACAGAGTGCTTTTGTCTCCCATCAAGCAAAAAGCACAGCTATTTGTTATCATTAGAGGCCTGGCAGAGACACTTTGAGAGGCTGGTCTCTGTTGATGGAAGCCAATTTGTTGGAAAGAAGGGAAATTTGGGCTCTTGAAGTTCATTGAGAGAGTTAAACAGGCATTTGTCTCACTACCTGGTTTATTTACCTAATGGGTTCATTAATCTATCAGGTATAATTAGTCTTTTGTGTGACTACAGAAAGGAAATGGGATAGCAAGCGTAGGAATTTATGCCAGAAGCTTGATAATAAGCTAGTAGCTGCTTTGCCTTCACAGGAGTCTCTGGGAAGCTCACGACACCAACCCTCCTCCTTACAGAAGGGAGTAAAAAGCCCAGAAGTGACCCTGAGGAATAACTCCCATGTTAATTCTAGTTGAAAGCAGGCCAAACTCCATGTGTATTTTGGGGAGGTGGTAGATGAATATGCATGAGCATACAGGAATGACACCTGAATTCCAAGGTAAACTGAAGAGATGGGAGCCTGCAGACTAGTCTACTAGTAAGTCTACTAGTAGTAAGGACCTGGCACTGCTGGCCTCCAGGCTGCCTGAGACGTGGAGATGCGTGAGTACGAGGGGACAGACCAGAGGCCAGTAACACCAGCCAACGCAGAGCATGCATGAGGCAGCACTAGTGGACAGAGGGCAGAGAGCCTCCACTCCTGCATGAGAGAGGACCCACCCTGCTGCTGAGCTGAGGGGCCAGCAAGCAGGAAACTGCTACCCACCACAGCCTGTGGCATCACCCTCAAAGATCCACAGCACCATGCCAGTCCTCTCAAGGGTGACAGTAAATAATTAACTTCTGAATTCAGAGAGGAAACTGGAGACAAGCACAAAGGACACCAAAGCTGCAGACCTTGGTCAACCTCTTGCACTGTGTCACATTCATAAGCAATAAACCTTCTACTGCACTAGACCAGCATACACCTCCTTCTCAACAAGTTCTGCCGGGTGCTGAGCTCAGTATTGTCTCCTTCCCATGACAAGCAAGTTTGCACAGTGTGATTTTCTATCTGCCAGTCCTTCATTCTGGTCACATCAAATAAAAAAAAAGCAAAAACATACCAACAACAATGACCAAGCTATAATTGAAAAACTGACAACTTCCCAAATCAGATGTGACAGTGACCCAAATCAGGAGGGGAAGAACCAGTAATTCATCCTGGCACGCTAATTAATTATCATACAGATTGCTTATTGATTTTCTTGTGTTCACTCTGATACCTTATGAAGTACCCATTTCATGCAAACTTCTCACAGGATAGCGGACACTGGTGGATCAAAAAGCAGATGCAAACCTACAGGTAGGTCAGGTCTCCCAGGGCCAGGGGCAAATCCAGCCATCCACAGGACTGAATCTCAGCAGCAGGAGACTCATCTCTAGTCCGACTCATAAAGGCTAAATTTTTTAGTAATGGTCTCCCAGTGAAGCAAACCAGCCCTTGTTCATAAAAGTAGTCAAATTGCCAAGGTCACCTCCGAGTCACTTCAGCTTCTCGAAGGCTTCCTGCATTGGACAATAGGCTGAGTTCCCAGAGAAGTTATCTAACAGGACATTTTCTAATTACAGAATTAATTACTGACACAGAATAAACAGCAGAGACATGGCAGGCTGGAGGTAATGATTTGTACAGTTAGCTCTCATCAAATAAACATTTAGCGCTATTCTTGAACTGGGAATTGGTAATATTAGGAGGTCCAACTGCCATCATTCCTGGACTAACCTGCCACTACAACAACCAAGTGAAAAGCATTTACATCTAATCTCTGAAATAGTATGGACACTTGCCATTTAAGTTGTTGGTTTTCTTTGCCATATTCTGGATACTAAGAAAGCATCCTCACTAAAAGGTTTTAGTATCCTTTGTTGTGTTTTGATTGGGAAACAAACTGGTTTCCAACGCATGATCACAGAGAAGCTGCCGGTTCTTAAAACAGGCTACAGCAGATGTGTTGCAGTGATCGAGGAAAATTCTTGTGGACAGCATCTTGTTTGCTTGTGCCCAGGGAAATCGCTACGGTCTCACTTCCAGCTCTTCGCACGGCCAGTACAATCGTCATCATTACAGTGATAAAAGCAGCCTCTGACGATGTTTCTGTCTAGTGAAAGACCTGTCAAAAAGGGAGTGTGAACAACCTCAGAAAGGGGTTAGCACATGAAAGGGCCTAATTTTGTGGTCTAAAACTAAACATAGATGAACCAGCAAAAGCCCTTACCAAGTTGCATAGCACTGAGCTCACAACTGCTTGCTTGATTCCACTACAATTCCACAAAACATTAACAGAACCTGTTTTGCCACCAGCCCTTCAAAACTGCCAGTCCCCCACCCCATGCCAAATTCCCCTCCAGATGCTCTGGATTCCCCTTAGTTACAGGAGAGACAGTGCCCAGCAGAGTCTGCCGGCTCTGTCCAAAGTCACAGGCTGGGGGATCCTGCGATGCACTGTATTAGGGGTAGCTCATAGGAAGGGCTCAAATAGTGTCAAAATAAGGCATTTCCAGGTTAACAAGGAGCATTTTTGAACATGAGTCAAGAGATAGCAGGTTTTCTTAATGCGTTAGCTGGGTTCCAGCTCTACTCTGAATTTGCCATCTCCTTTCAGCCAGTTCTATGTCATCTCGGCTCATATTTCCCCTCCCAGCTGCATGTTCACCACAAGGATCACCCGCAGCCTCTGCACCGAGCGTGATCCCTGTGCTCAGAGCTAGTGAGACCAGGGAGGTCTAACGGCAAGTGTGTGCGATGCAAGTGCTGCGATATAATCCTCAGCTAAAGGGGTTGCTGCCCTGTGACCATGTCAGACTCCACCAAAGTCTGTCTGTCTTGTCCAGCAGCAGCTCTGGTAAAACCAGGCTTTCTCGTGAGGTTACTAATAGCTGACTCGGCAAGCGCAGAAACACAGCAATGAGCTGCCACAGCTCAGCATTCCTGCGGCAAGAAGATCCCCCACAGCCATGCACGTCCAGAGCAAGGAGCCAGGGTCAAAATCAATGTCACATGCTTCCAAAAGGGACAATAACAAAAGGTGCCAAGGTGACCTCTGAAATAAATTACAATAATAATGACCAAAAATAGGGAATACAGTCCAAACCCACTTATTTCTGCTCCAGTTTGAACCACAAGTATTTTTTTCCAGAGTGGGTTGCGAAGTCTGGGAAAAGAGAACTGGACCAATTTATAAACACGTTGAGGCCTTTGAGTTCTACCAAAACTGTGGATAGATTTGAAAGGCAACAGTCCTATTCTGGACAAATGAATCAGAACAGACATATGCTAATTCTTCTATCCCTTTTAGCAACAACTCGCCTCAAAAGTTACCTTGACAACCTTATTGTCTCTGATGTTACATAGCTGCCTGCTGTAGCAAGGATGTCTCGTCTTTTAATTGCTCACTTAAACAGACTGGCTTGTTGAGACAACATTCCTATTTAAGGCACACAGAGCATGTGCCACTGTGCCGAGGACACCGACAGTTATTCACAGCTCTATCTCTGACACAGACACAACGGCGTCTGTATAGAGCGCAATTAAAAAATAGGTTTCTTTCGTTAAAAAAACCCACATTAATCAAAGAAACAAATTCTTCCAGGACCAGCACATCTAACAATTCTGCTTCCTCTTGGATTTATTTTCTGTGGTTGGACTCCTTAGTGTTCCAGAAGGAGCGAGCTTGAACCCATGCAGCTGGTGCGTCCATCACCTCTCCTTCCGATTTCCAGTAGTCCAATAAACAAGCTTCTCGTTCAGCCTCCTCCATGCTGGCCAGTCATACCTGGTACTCATTTTCATGAAATTGTAACTGCCTAACACCTCCCCTGTCAAACTGGGGCAGTGGTTCATAAGTTACTGGGAACAGGGGAAGATGGAGCAGCCACGTGTGTGCGCACACACACAAGGTGATCACGTTATCCCCGTTTCCTTAAGTAAGCAGGCTAAAAACTATCAGACAAACCAAACTGAAAATATACGAGCTTATACTTTGGGGCAGAAAATCAAGTCAAGACCCCCGCAAAGTCACAATATCTCATGTGAAACACTCTGGTGGAGAGCAGAAATTTTTCAATCCCAAAGCCCTCAACAAGAACCTCCCAACGAGGGAAAAATACAGACATGCTCTGGGCCCAAACCACTCAGACCACAGGGAAGTCACCCACGCACTGGACACCACTCAAAAGCCGAGTGATGAACCAATGCAAACACCAGAGCAGATGCCTGAGGAGCCTGCAGCACGGTACTAAACTTCCAAGAAGAACCTCCAACAGCTGAGCTGCTACCTGCTGCGAGCCTGGGAACAGCACGTTACCCTAAGTCCCTCCCACAAACGGATCCTCTAGGAGAGAAGAATTACATTAGGTATCCCAAATTAACCTACAAATCAAACAGCAAGAGGGGAATAACTAAGGAGTCTTGTCTTCTTTTTCTTTTAAATTATTTTGGACACAACGCTCTCGGATGCAAAGATGCAGGTTTCAGGGAAGCACGTACCTGGAGAGAGCGGCTCAGTGCACTGAACGATGGATATCTGGATCAAACCAGTGGGTCTGCTTGTGAAAAGGGATGAAGATTAGAGCATGTTTTCCCTGTTCGAGAGGAAAATATAAGTAATCTACTTAAATGAAAATCAATTTTAGATGTTCCTTTATTGCACTTTATGGTCTGTGAAGTTCCTTTCTTCTCATGCTGTTACATGAATGGTATGTAATTCCTACACTGGCGATAGATTTTTCCTTTAGAAAAGAAGTGAAGGTCTTAACTCTTTAATACAAATTATTCCTCAGGAATCCTTAGCTGCTATTCAAGCAGTTTAATTCAAAGAGTTATATCTCTCATTCAGAAAACTTCAACTGACACTAATCAGACCAGGCTATTTTTATTATTAACGTACAACAATGCTAATCGGGTGTGACTAGAGTCTTTAGCCGGAGTATTAAGGCCGCCTTCTCCCTAAAGTGGTATTTAATAATAAAAAATGAACATTTTTGCATAATCTGCTTAGGTGTGCTGCAACTGCTGAAGATTAGCTCAGCATTTTATTCTCTTTTCCGATCTTCAGCACAGTCATGCACATCCTAAAAATGAAACGACGCGTGTTTGTGAGCTGTCTGGGTGTGCTTGTCCTAGACACGTCATGCACTACAGGATAACACGCGGTCCCTGTGACAATCCACACACACAAGCCTCAGCAGTTACACCACCATAGAACAGCCAACAATTTTCATGTCACTTTACATTTGGGAAGATCCAACGAGGCCTGCACATGGCAGGTATGAATCTTTTAAACCGTACTGGCTTCACACCACCTTACACAGGTCGGGCTGCACAAAGACGGGATCTGGCCTCAGTTCATAATGGTTTAAGCAGTAGAGGAAGCCAGCCCAGTAGGTAGATGCTTGCACAGAAGGCTGATATATCAATACACTGAATTAACCCAGGTACTTATTTTATCAGTGACCAAAGTGTTACAAGCAGTAAACTTCACAGCAACACTCAATACAATTTGCAGTTCAAGCAGATTCAAGAGCCAGCAGGGGCCCAGCCACAAAAACGCTGAATTAGGTTGTGGAATAACCTTTATTCATCCTAATTGGCTGTTGTTGCTGAAGTATAACCAGACTCCTACAGTACTACCCACTCTAATCAGAAATAGGGCACAGAAATCCAGCTCCCTTCGCTGTTTGATTTTGACTAGTCAAAGGTAAGAAGCAGGCAACAGAGCTCTTGTGATGTCGACACGAATTATGCTTTTGTACGTCAGTTGTTCTCCCCTTACAAGATGCACTGACGCCTCTTTTTGTTTCTGATCCCTTTTCAGCAGAGTTCAGAGCTGCTCACTTCCAAGGGTAGCCGCCCGTCCCTCTGCGAGCCACAGCGAGGTACTCAGCGAATCCTCTCTGCAGCTCTTGGAGAAGAGCCAAATTGAAAGACAAATGCATCAATCACAGACCAGGAAGAGATCGTGGTCTCTGACACATGGCCTGACCTCAGATGAACCACAGTGAGACCTGTATTAAGAAACTATTTAGGAAGCTCCTGGACACAGTATTTTTTCAAGTCTCTTTCCAGATCCTCCCTTCAGACAAGGGCATCCCCTTACCGCAGCGCTACATGCCGGAGGGTTAAGAGGAGCTCCTTCCCACAGCCCTTTCCACAGGCTCATTGTGGATAGCACAGCACAGCTGATGGGGGGCGGGTTAAGAGGGAGCTGGTGGGGAGCTCTCCTCACTGTTGCATTCCCAAAGAAATCATCATTTTGCAAAATCACCCTTTCCGCTGGGAAAAAGCGAAACAAAACAAAAGGATGTGGGAGCAGCTTCCCTGTAACACCAGAGGCAGGGCTGGGGCTGGAGGAGGAGCAGCGCCAGCCAGGGGCTCCGCTCACACGAGGCCATGTGGGGCACCTGAAGGAAGTCGGGAAGCTACCAGTTCCCCAACGGGGGCAAGCAAAGATCCCACAGACCCCAATCTCAGCAATCAGCTCAGAGGAGCTTCTACGTGGCAGATTAAGCAGCTTGCAAATTCTCTTCCACTTCGCCTGAAACCAATTTTTGCCTAGAAATCTTTCTGTCTTGGCTTTTAAGGGCTTTCTTCCCGCCAATTAATTTCAAACTTCTCTTTTTAGCTTTTTGTCCAGCTTTGACATGTGTTTCATTAATGCAAAGCATCTCAGAGCTAAAAATGAACAAGATTTCAGGTCACTGCATTAACACTGATAGCTTTAGAACAGTAACCGTGCACCAGGTACAGGACAGGACACTTTGCCAGGCAGCTAATACAGCACAATACCATCTCATTACCACAAAATCCAATTCAGGTTTATAGGAAAACACTAATTAATTTCCCCCAAAGAGGCAAGAGATTTTGGTGTCTAAAATACACGGGAACGCTGACCCACGTTGCCAAGTGCCAGGCAGCTGGCTGCAGCCAGGAGCTGCCATCCCCAGCCAGCCAGGTGCTGGCAACCTCACTTGAAGCGGTGCTTTCCCTTCCACCTGCAGGTCATGCTGGCTTTCAACTAAGTGGGGTGAAAGGCCAGGTATGCTGCATAACCACAAGCAGTTTTCTGAGCGTAATTCAGCTCTGGCTTTTATTACCCCAGGGTGGATGAAGGGTTTCATTATTCCCAGCTAGCCCCCTGCTCTGCCTTCGTCCCCATGTGACACTTGCTGAACCTCTGCAAACTAAGTCTGCTATAATATGAAAAAAATTGATGCTGCCCTACATTAACAAGTCAGGCTGTAAACTGACATGTCAGGATCTGTAAATGATAACTACATTCCTACCTTGCACCTTATAAAGTTAAGGTCAACAGTGGTCCAAACTCTGACTGGGCTCCGAAGCCTCCTGTCACTTGAGCTCCCCTGGTAAAATCCCTTCTGCAGAGCATTAGCATCCCATGTAAATAGAGCATGGTATTTCATCTCACATCGACAAGCAGGACTGAGGGAGAAAACACTGGCTTTACGAGCAGAAAGCTTCCCGTGCTAATACGATACTGCATTTGAAACGCTGATACTTTTTTTTTATCATATTCTTTCAGTATTAATTTTGGCTAATACAGTGTGACAGTCTCTAATGTGATCAGTCTTTCATACCCTGTTGGTGACAACTAACGCTAATTCAATACGATTCTTATGTGACGGGATGGGTGGAAAATTGTTGATGTGGTAAAAGAGCCAAAGTGCCTTCTAGACAACTTTTTCAAGGATCAGATTCAAGTCTACTGCTAATTTTCAATAATCAGATAATATCTCCTCTAATAAATGAACACTATCCTGACGAAGACACTCTAGTCTCATTTTGGTTTTTTCTTGTGCCAAATAAACCATCAAGATCCTTTAATAACCCTTATAAGGCAGCTTTATTCATTTGAAATTATTTTCATAATTCTTCCCAGTTCTTTTCAACCACCAGAAGGGGATGTATTGCAGTAACCACTGGTACTGTACACAGCAAACAAGCTGCCTCTCCCCGCTTGGTGTTTCAGCGCTCCCATGTTCATGCTATTCCTTTTACCCACTGCTCTGCATCTGGGGATCACGTTTGCTGGGCTCTCTAACGTGAGCCCCACGCCCTGCTCAGAGCCGCTGCTCTCCACACACAGCTCTCCATCCAGTTAAGCACTAGCTACAGTCTTACTCCTAGATGCATCGCCCGATCTCCAAACCAGTTTAAGAGAAATGAATCCCGTTTACCATGCTGACTGACCTCGCGTCTATCACTATTTACCACTTTGCCAACATCTAATCCTTCTACAGACTTAGAAGAGTTTTTTTCTTTTAATTTCACTGAAAAACAACAGTGGCAGGACAAGCACAGATCTCTCACAATATCCCAGTTCATTGTTACTCTCCATTAACTTTTGGTCCATTTGGAGAAAACATCAGTACTTTTTAAATCTCTAAATCATTTCACGTAGCTTGTGATCTGAAACACAGTCCTCCATTAATCTAAAGAACATATTTGAAAGAACTTTTAATTTGAACTTTGCTAATTAACCACAACAAAAAATCCTTCACGTGGGGCATCACATTGGCAAAGATGTCACAGTACATTTAATTTAGTGAATACACTGAATCAAGACTTCAGAATTTCACCATGGTTTGGTCAGAGCAGGATCACTTGTGAAGGTATTGATGTAACACCACTAATTCTGGGAACATTCAGAGCACCAGATTAATAACCACAAGTATGCAACGCTTCATATCTCTAACACTATCACAACAATTATCTGGAATTGATATCTTATGTGGATAAAAAGCACGATCATAACAGCGATATCCTTCCTATTCCTTCTTAGGTTTTATGCCATAGCAAAGAAAAAGAAAAAAAAGCCCCCACCTAATACTGTTTATTCTCACAGCCTGGAAAGACAGCAAATATTACTTAGCAATGAGAATAATGTTACTAAAGTAACAGGACCCTCCACTTCTGCAGATTACAGAATGTTATTTGATTATTTTCTTGCTGAATACAGCCCCTTGCTGCATGAACAGAATCATGTTTGGAAATCAACTGGACAAAACTTACATTGACCGTAATGAGCTTTGGCTCAAATCCTGTGTGATCTGCTTTACCCCACAATAAAACTGTGCAGAAAGAACTCTTATAACTGTACATGTAACATTAAAGTCAGATTTGGAGGCTCAAGTTCAACTGCTAAAGCCGATGTATGCCTCTGTGCTGTGGAGAGGAGATCTGCGCCGTGGTATAAACACAGACGAACTCCGTTTGAAAAGATACTGCCGAGTTCAGCTGTAGATAGAAATGAACAATGCCTTGATAATACGTTTATTAGGAAAGCTGTGAATCACAGCTGTGTTGCAGCACTTTTCAAGGAATAAAATCATACATCTCTTGTGTTTACTTACAGAATACATAAATCTCTGCCTGACAGCAGAGAAAGACCTTTTCTCTTGCTTACCAGACCTCCCCAGTGCAGACCGCTTGGCCAGGACTGTATTTTTAAATATTTGCAGGAATTAGCCAAATACACTCTCCACATGGTACTCTGTCTTTATATATATATATATGTAATTTCCATTCTAAAATGTGACAGGCCATCACTCGCCATAGTCAGTCGTATGCTGAAACCTACTTCTACACATCAATGCCTTCACCTGAATTGATTTAATTCTACCTTGTACTTTCTCCCCTGATGGTCAGAGACTTGACATTTGTCTCCGTGCCTTGGCCTTGCAGGGCTGTGTATGCCAATTAAAAATTCTTCCATGAATTTAACTGATTGTGAGCTGTGGTAGAAGAAGAATAAGAACTTTGCATGACTGAGTAGTCAAGCAGGGGATGGCAGCCAGCAAAACAGAACAACTATTTTTATTATGAGAGCACGCAGCAGTGCCAAGCAGGCACAGCCCAGCTGTGCTAGGTGCTACACAGCTGGGAAACTGAATACATAACCACGTTCCTCAAGCAGGACGAGATTTAAACCTACTGTAGAGACCTTCAGAACAGGCATATGTGAGGATGGGGGAAAGAAAAAGAAGAGGTGTAGAGAATGAAGTAAGACAGGAGAGCAGCAGACACAGGTGATCTGTCTCCAAACCAGACAAGTCTCCAGGTTCCTTGCTCTTAGCTAAGGGAAGTCTCATAGAAACTTCAGATGCTGAACTGTCCTAAATTAATCACAAAAAGCCAAGTTATATGTGTCTTCAGGAGACCTTTTCAATGACACACCTGGGAACCAAGCAGGCCCACACTCTGGTCTTCTGGGTTTTCCCCAGTAGGGAAGAACTGCCTTAAAAACGGGCATTAAGCATCAAAGCCTACATAAGAAAAGAGCCGAGACCATCCGGGCATGTTGTTTCACCATAAATTAGTATTAAAATATTAAATGTTCTGAAAAGCAACAAGAAGTTTTCACTCTTGAGTTGATTTAACTGAATGTAACACTTCAGTCCCTTGAACTCCCACTCGGAAATTCTCAGAAAGGCTTCTTTCATCCTCTGAAAAAAAGTAATCAGACAAGGATCGATATTTTTGGATTTGTGCAATTTCACTGAATTGAAATGTTTAATCAGTGCACTCACCTAGTAACTCTTTTGATGTTCTCAAACACTTGGTCTCTTCAAAGAACGATGTGGTGGCTTCCTGGGATGAAGATGGCACTTCAATGGCCATCTACAGAGAAGCATGTCCAGCTTCAGATAGTTGTTTTTGCCCACTTCAGTGGGAAACCTCAGACTCAATCAAAAGAGGACAGAGTACCATGGTATGCTGGATACGGATTACACCAGGTCGAGCAGCTCCAAACAGGCATAGGTTGAAATCTGAAGGACTTCAGAACAGACTTTTGCAGCTCCAAACAAGCACAACACACCCAGAACCTCTGCATGGTAGAAAGCCACTTCTGGGAGCACAAAATAAACCTCCTGGGAAAACACACATGCGCTGTGACAACAAAGATAAGGGCTCCAGTACAGATAGATCCAAAATCAGTGACAGCTTTCACATTTTGGGGTAATGACTTTATGTTGTCTACTTTAGCAGATGGCTGCATTCCTGAGCCAAGCTGAAGGCAGCAAGCAAAGCCCACTTCTTCAGGCTTACCCAGACGGAAGAACTAAGGTGTGGAATTAAGGATCTAATTTCCCAAGTCTTATGAGCCTGGAAACATGAAAACATCCATAAGAAGGGGTAGACCAGCCTTTTGCATCATTTCTAGGAGGCCTATAATTTGCTTGACAAGAAGATCATGTCTCTAGTAACACTTGTGGAAACAAGCTGAGAAATGAGTAACCGAATGCCAGTCATGGTGTGAATTACTGATAGCTCGGAAACGATTACGCTGAGTTCAGCAGCCTGTACCCTTTTGTACTCCACAGGCAGAGGTGGTCAAACTACATGGGCCTTGGGCCACCTCCAGCTGAAGCAGCTCCTGTCAGAGCAGGTTTAAGTGCTCCGCGTGGGGCTAAGAGGGACTCAGCAGCCCCTAATTCTCACGCCTTAAAACTATTGCTATGTGCAAGAGCATCCTCAACTGCATATCAAGGCCTCTCCTACAACGATGCACTTCAAAGCTGTTCCAGCCAGTGAGCAGGTTCCCGCTGGGGTAAGAGGTGGGGCGCCGCAGAGTGGGGACCTCACTGGGTGAAGACCTCTTCTGTGGCCACAGACTGACTTTTAAGGTAGGTGTCTCCTGGCAGTGCCACCTGGCAGCTAATGCAAGCAAAGCACGTGTCCGTAAGCGCTGTGAAAAGTCCCTACCACATCGCATACCAAAGTCTGCCAGTCCTCGAGCGTTTACAGCAGGTGGTCTTCAGAGTTAATAGAATAACCTATGATGGCCTTCCTACAATGTGTTTACAAATATTGGTTTCACCCTTCTAGAAAATGTTTTCAATCACCACCACTAAGATCATAATCTCAGCCTTTCAAGATCAATAAAATATTTATTTCTTAAGTTCATAAATTTTCTGTGCAGTCTATCAGTGCATGATTTCCAAGAGCTCCATGTGAATATTGATATTTGAACTATACAGACATAACTTTATTTACTGTAGAAAAGTATATTAATACTGATTTATTTAAACACTTTACCAAAGTGGCAGTTCAGTTTAATCAAATACTGAAGTAATTGGGTTATGTTTGATTTTAAACTTTGAAAACCCTACTCGGAGATTTATCAAGGGCTGAATTTAGCAAAGTTATCATCATTAAAAATTGAAATTATGTAGTGGGGCTACGCCGGCATCACTGGCACACTGCCGAGCAGCAGACCTTTTAAAAGACTAATTGTCCACGCCTGCGTAATTCCCAAAGCGCTCTGCACCACACGCCACCGGCTCACAAATGCCAAGTCAAACAGTGCCAAAAGCACCAAGAGGAAAATATTCTTCTATTGCTGAATGGGGGAAACACACGGCTCTTTCATGGTGCAAAACCTGCGTGCGCCCCTGACATTACGGCGATGCCAGCAAGCACTGTGCCCTCCCTGCTCCTTCCAGTCCTCGCCCCAAAGGCTGGCTCCTTCCTGACAGGGGAAGGGGCAGCCAAATTCCTGCAGAGAGCTGCGGGGAAAACCCGTGACTCCGAGCAGCTTGCTGAGTCCCCGGTGCATTCACCAGCTTTAGCTGCTGCAGGATAGAGCGAGGCGAGGGGTGTTCCGGCTGCCTGCCTCCAGGAAAATTAGCCGAGGTCAATTATTTAAATACTCCAAGCTCATGCATCTCAGCTCAGCTGGAACGGGTGAGGCAGAGCTCCTGTGAGCAGCTCCTTGAGGGAGTCATGCAGGGACCAGCCAGGAGCCAGGCAGACCCGCAGGTGCATCGCCAGTCCCAGCAGCAGGGTCCAATACCTCTGCCCATCCATGTGGATGGCCCCAGGAAAGCCAAAGCATGGCAGAGGGCTGCAGTGCAGCTCAGGGGTCAGCATCAGCAGTGACATCGCACTGGTGCCGACCACCTCTCTGCTGGGGGCTGCACAAGGATGGGGACAGAGCAGATGTGCCACGAGTCACATACTCCCCAGGAGATCTTGGAGCTTTGTGGGGGAACAGTAGCAAAGTCCCATCACAGAGGGGAAAAAGGATGGATAAAATGGTTCCTAAGAATTTAAAGGAAGTAATTCTTCTCAACTAACAATACTGCTACTGAAATTTCTATACGTTTTGCCCTTTAATTTCTGTTTTCCAAATCACGAAACACTGAGGAAATCACCTCAGTGCTAAGTCCCTGGATTCACCACTGTAGATCCTCTTCCCTGCGCCCTTACAGCCCCATGCCCACGGATACCTCCATCAGAGGTACTTTTGGTATGAGATACCACACCCCCAGATTCCCAAGGTATGAATTATCAGCCTAAATCCATTATCTTATCAGGGCCATGGGTGACTCCCCTGTGGTCCTGCTGTTGGACAGCAGGTCAGGTTTTATCGTTACATGCCTAAAGCAGCTGAGGAGATGGTTTGCACCACTCACCCGACAATCCCATACATGGCACTGAAGACTGTGGTCTACCTCGAATTATCAGCCCTCCTCTTTGCCTCTTCAAGGGTGAGGATTGAATACTAATCCTCTAAGTCCACGACCTGTGGGGCACAACGTAGTGCAGAGTAGAAGGAGCTGCCAAATTTAAATAGACAAAAGCTCTTGCTAGGAAAGGCTGATGCAGAATGCACTCACAATTATTTTTAAAACCTTTTCTCAAAGAGTGTAGGAACAAGAAAGCAGTGACAGCTGGAGGAAAACCACTACATCTAATTAAATATTCAGAATTACCTTCTAGAAAGCAATCTGACCCATTGAACTGAATTCTTCTCATGATTTAAAACCAAAAATCCTCTTAACATAAGCAACCAAAATAGAAGACATCTAAAAAAGTTGAAATCCTTGTGACAGCTTGTGAAATTATTCTTCACCAATAAATGACCAGATTATTTGGGTTCGTACAGAGAGGTAAGTTCCTACACCTGTATAAGCTAATTATTCCAGAATAAGTGACACACTGTCCAAAACAAATTTTTCCCAGAATGTCAACATTTTCCTTAAGTGAAAACCTTTGAAAAACATTAGTAAGGACATGTGGAAATCAAAAAACACCTGTCTCAGCTGAAGCTGAATATATCTTTTCACAACATCAATTCAAAATGAAACACTTCTTCCCAATCACTCCCTCGAAGCGAGGAGCTCTGTTCACACAGCCAGCCCTGCGACCAAACCCCCATGGGCACCCAGCTGGCTGCTGGCGGCCAGCTCCAGCACAAGGTCTGGTGCAGACACCATCTGAAGTCATACGGTAACCTTTTGCACTGGTGAACTGAGCTTTGCAGTGCTCAGCCATCCTGTAGGAGCGGCCGCAGGCGCCCCTTGCTGAGGACCTTGCTCTGCCAGGGACCAGGACTGGCTGGGACAAAGGTTGATGCAGTCCTCTCAATTTCAGAAATAAGTAGCCTGGGACTCCCTGAAGGGGGAGCTGGGTTCAGAGCACCATGTCTAACATGTTTTGACAGACCTATCCTCCATTAACTTAGCCAATGAATTTTTAACCCCTGCATATATTCGGTCTTTATAATACACAGTGGCAATGAGTCCCACCATTTAATTTCCTGTCTCATCTAAACCATACTGCTTTTATTCATTTTACGTCTGTTGTCTCGTCCTCATCAAGCGCCTTTTAGGTTTTGTATCATGGGAAATGACAAATTCTTGCTAGTCACCTCCTCAAGTCAGTAATTCCTAGTGTCAAAGTTACCAGATCTAGGACAATAATTTAAAGCAAATCATTTTTACAGGTTTTTTTAGTGTATAAACTACAGATGGCATATTCATGACAGTAAAGCTAATGAGAATTTTGCTTGAGGAACTACAGATAAGACTACCAGATTTCTTGGCAGAATCAGTTTTGCCTTACTGAAACTTAATTTTAATGAAAAAGCCATATAAGCCCTGGGGAGGTTGTTAGATTGTGACCTGAAGTCCATGATTTGTGCATACCTTTAATTAAAACCAGCTTTCCTCTCGCCATATAGGTTCCACGCCCTAGCTTCCTAGGAGCTGCCGGTGCTATCCGAGGGTACTGCACATTTCATGAACCACTGCTACCACAAAACAGATTCCAACTACTCATTTGCAAATGGTGGCAGCTGGACAAACATGCAAAATACTTGCTTAGAAACGGAGTCTCTCAATTAGCTGAAGCCAAAAGTTTAAGATTATTGAAGAGCTTTTTAATCTCGTATGAAAGATGTAATGAATTTTTAAAATAGTAGATATATTACTTTCAGTAATTTTCCTACAGTTTAGGGAACCCACTTCACACAGGCCAATTATTTGTGCTGGCAAGCTAAACGAGCAATCTTCAGCTAATATTGGAAAAGTACTTAAAACTTTTAAAGTAAATTAAACTTTTTAGCTTTCTTAAAACTAGGGACGGATGATTTCTTTTTTACAGAAAGTTTTAGTAAATGAACTTACACAATCTTCTTCCTTTATTCTCCTGGCAAACCTGGCCCAGAGCTGCAACAAGGTCTAAGACAGCCCAGCTGCAGAGACTGTCATCATTTCTCTTCGGAACACTGCCCTGTAGCTTATCCAACAGCACTGGCCTCCTTGACTCCAAAAGAGCGGAGTGATCCCTCCCCAGCCCACCCCAGGCCCTTTGTACAGCATCACTCTAAAGAAATTATAGTATTTGCACTGTATTACCCTAATGAAGGCATCAGTGGCAAGTGAGGGCTTCGCACACTCCCTCTGCATCAAGGTGAATTTCAGCACAGATGATTATCCTGACAGTTCACATTTAAGCCATATTATTGACCTCAGCAATGCTCATCTCCCCACAGGAATCACTGCCATTAATGTGGTAACTAAAATGAAGAAGAAAAAAGACTTATGAAAAATATGTCTTATCTTGTAAACATCAATGGATTTCAGGAGCTTTTAAAGAGTGTAACTATTAAATATCAGTTCTAATAGCTTCAAATGATCCACCATAATGCATTTCACATAAACCCTTCAAGACCTTTTGAAAGTTCCTCCTCGACCGCTGTTACAGCCTGGTGCTCTGAGAGCGCTGGAAGCTCAGTAGTGGATTTTTGTCATAAGGTCAAAAATTTTCTATGACCAACTATAGAGGTGGTGCAAAGGCAAGAAAAATACTGTTCTTTGAAAGTAGTTATCAACGGTGCCTTGCCCAGACAGGCTGGGTATACTCAGTGTGTTCTGTAGGAGTCTTGTTTTGGAGTCAGTTTTATTCTCTAATTCATTCTCACACACCCATCACCCTGCTCTGCACCCACCCCAAACCCCCATCCCCCCAAAAAAAATCCCCAAATCAAATAAAGAAACCAGGATGTCAAGTCCTCCCAAACATCTCTGCATAGCAGAGGATGGTCCAGCCCCATAGCCATGAGGGCATGAGCCACGTGTGGGTCTGCCCATGCGGCATCTCCCATCTACAGTCCCCAGCTGCCTCCGCCACCACCCCAGCAGCATCAGTGGACAGATTTGGGCTTCAAGCACCGGGTCATTGGCAGCTGTGGAGGAAAAAGAGAGGGGATGGACCATGCCCAGGGTTCACAGCTGAGTCTCTGCAGCTCTGGCAGATAAAACACAACACGTGGGTTCATGGCCTGGGTTACAGACCAGGAGCTCTCTCAAACCCCCTGTGCATCTCTGGACAAATGACTTTGTCTCTCCACATTTGTTTCTCAACATTTCCCCTCTCCATGAGACACTGAGCACTGATGATCCACTGTGGAACAGTGCAAGGCATTAACTTTGAGTATAATAGTGCAATGTATTAACTTGGAGTACAAAAAGAGAAGTGTAAAGTCCCTGCAAATCACTCCTTTTCCCTTGGAAGCATGAAATCACAGGAACAGGAAATCCTTTCCTGAAATATCTCTGCACTCTGTTTGCTTTAACGATTCAATCTTTTGACCACCTTATGGTCCCGCAAATAAAATAAAAATCAATGGCCCAGAACTAAGTGCTGTGGGGGTTTTGTGCTAAGTTTCGGAATTATTTTAACTGCTATAAAGAAGGAAATCCCTCTTTAGAAGAGGGGGGTGATATAAAAAAGTGCTGTCAGCACATCGATGATGATGACACAAATACCTGTGCTCTAACTGACAATTCATGAGAAATATGGAAAGGGATAGTATCCACAGCTCCTTTTCTCTTTTTAGTCCATTTTCTGCTCAAGCAGATTCTGAAGTGCCATGATAGTAGCAAGCTGGGTTCTTATTGGCATTGGAAAACAAGAGCACAAGAATACAGGCAGGTACAGGCATGGCATCCAGTTCTGGTACAAAATAGCAAGAAGATTTATTGCATTACTCCTTTGAAGTTTCTTGGTTTGAGGACAGTCTTGAACTCTTAGCTCTGCTGGAACACACAACAGCACTACTCACATTCAATGACATTCAGCATGCATAAAACCTGTTAAATCAGGGCAGGAATTTCAAAACCATTTGGCATTTCCTAGAACCAGTCTGCAACGACACCAGGGCCCTGAACACTGACCCATCACTTCAAAAGCCAAAGCACAGGAGCACTGCTGAAACTTGCCTCCTTCCCTACATTGAAAATTTTCTACAAATCTCAGCCCTGCTTTCAGAAACTATTTTCAACCACCAAACAATGCAGCAACTCACTCCATAAAAATAGGCTCAGCCATAAACTGCTTGCTTACAATTAAACAAAATCTGCTGCAAATGCTTTGCACTCGCATGCGAGAATCTCCCAGAGCTTTACCAACAGTCCTGCAGACTGTAACTTCTGAACCTTTGTCTGCTCTGTTTTCCTCAGGCATCTATTACCAGGGTAGTTTAGCATCCAGCAGTTACAGAAAACACTCAACAAGTTATAAAAGGGAAAACTGAGTTAAGAAAAACTAGCAATTTGCTTGAGATTTCACAACAAGGACCAAGAATGAAATTCAGCACAGTAATACTGCGTGAACCGTTGGGCAAAACACCTCACATTGCGGTCCTGCTACGCAGGGGAACTGCGGCAGGGAAGCCAGACCTCCAAGACATCTCCGCTGCAAAACAAGGGGGTAACACAGGGTAATACTCCAAAGCAGATCTGTGATATTCAAAACCCACCCGGAAACGACCCTGTGCAACCTGCTCTAGGTGAACCAGCTTTAGCAGGGGGGTTGGACTTGGTGATCTCCAGAGGTCCCTTCCAACCCCCACCAGTCTGTGCTTCTGTGTGGCTTTAAAGCCACACTTGCTTTCAAAAGTCACCATTTTTTTCCCATTTTAAGACACAAAACTGAGTTTGCAGCCTGCAGAACTCGTACCAAGTCAGACAAGTCTGCCTTGTCTGTGCTGTTGGCTTGGCCCAGGAAGAGCTGCGCAGCTCCAGCTGCCTTTGGCACTGAGCAGGACTGGAGCAGCACCCAGTGCCGCGGCCCTGTCCCTCCTGGGTCCCACTGGCTCTGTTTGGCCTTTCTCTCCAGCTTAATGCCGCTAAACAGAGCTCAAGAGCTAGGTAAAGCATTTTCAAACAGCTGTAAGACAGAGATGCAGTTGTGAGCTCCCTGGGCTACCTCTCCTGTGAGCTCCACTCCAGTTTATGGATCTGGACATGCCCTTCCTTAGAGTGAACAGGCTGTTCTCCACTGATAGCAACAGCAGACCCTCCAGCGGCAAAAAACAACTGAACAATTATATTAAACCCCCTTGTTCTGCAGGTAGCGGACACACAACCTCATTAGAAGGAGAGAGAACTAAAGGGAAGAAAAAAAGCCAGAACCTAGAAAACTTTAGAGCTAGTGCTTGGTAAAACCACAACAGCCCCAAAGTGCATCTTAATAAATCCCACATAATAGACAGGAACAGCTCAGCAGAGTCTTTTAAACCCAGCACCAGGAAGAGATTTCTCTGACAAGGGGAGGGAAAACCTCAGGATCCAAAAGAGCAGATCTACGGGGCCACGTTCTCAGCTGCTGCAGACAGATACTGTTTCTCAGAAAAACCACTAAAAAAAGGTGCTTTACCTTTAGTGCCAGTGACTGGGAATAGCATCTGCTTGACCACCAGCTGATCAGCAGAAAGCGGGATTTTCTAACACCTCTCCTGCAAACCCAGCTCCAGCTCTTCCACCTGCAGGTACCACATCAGGAATGAAGCTTTTGCTTTACGCTGCGGGTACTCTTACATGGAAGCAGCACAACAAGACACTCCCGGCTCAGTGTAACACCCTGAAGGCTTTTAAATAGAGAGCAGTGTTTTTCAATTTTAAAGTTTTGGGTTTAGGTTCTGAGCTCCCTAATGCTTTCCAAGTGTTGCACAGACAACATATGGAAGTGTATCATCTTTCACAGGTCTTGCCAAAGCTGCTCGGTCAGACTACCCCACAGTGCTGAGAACAACTGATCAAAATGGTGTCGACTGTCCCCAGCGATCCGTGTTCACTGAGCATGGGAGGTCCCACGGCTCAGGCCCACGTGGCAGGACAGGGACACAGCTGGCTGCTGGGGCAGGCCAGATGGCAAGCACCAGAGATGCGTGCTTCCTATGAAGGCTCTTCGGTGGCCAATGAGACCCAGAGCATGGCCTCCAGGAGCCAGATGTGCCCGTCTCCACAACATCTGGGCAGCATTCTCCGGATCCAGCCTGGGACAGGATGGATAAGACAGATCATGAAGGTGCTCTGTGGTGACCCCAAAGCTAAAAGTCCTCAACAGATGGTGGTAGCTGAATGGTACCAACAGTTCAGCTTTTCCATGAAAGACTATGTGCTGAGGGCTGCACCAGCTCACCTCGGCCAGCACTGCCACGGCCAGAGACCGCTGTTTGCTTCGCTCCTCACTCTTTCCTTCACTTGCAGTGAGACATTCGCTGCTCCTCCTAAATCAAATGGTTCTGTTTTAAATAGGAGAGGGGGAGAGTGACAGTGGTTGTTAGAGGAACATGCAATTAAAACATTCAGAATAATAGTTATTACAGTGTCTGGGAAATGATTCATATTTATTGATTACTTTGATCATTTTAGACTTTGGTCGCCTTGTGAATATGCACTTGATTTTAACACTATCAGTAGTTTTTTAAAACTATGGTTTCCTAAATGCTAAGAATAAATAAAAGTTGGAATGAAAAGCTTGCTACATTACAACATACAGCCATCTACACCCACCCACCCCACCCCCCCCAGCAAAATATATAATTTAATATAATAGCAGTGAAATAGATTTTCCTTCGCTCAAGTGGTACTTACAAATCTAGCATGGGTATAAAGCTTTCATTATCTAAATGCTATGCTACCACTTTTTGAATTTCACAAATTATAAGTTAGCAGTAGCTTCTATTGTACTGCAACTCATTTTGGTACCGAAATCACCTTGTACAGAAACCAGCAGTGGGATTTCAATTATTTCTGGGAAACATTATGTTTTTCCTAAAGTCTGATTAAGTTTAATTTGATGCATTAAAATAAACAATATTAATTTTTGCCTAGTACTCAAGTGTTCTTCATGGGGGTTTCCAAAGAATTTTCATAGCTAGAGAGGCAATCTACTATGAGAACCTTAGTCATTAGAGCAGTTTAAGTAGTAAAGAAGCATCTAAATTCGTACTGCTCCTTAATAGCATTTCCATCAGGCAGATGGTCCATTGTTCATATCTCACTTCCCCGACTTCTTAATTGCTAATGTACATGACTACTACTAATTGTACAGTACTGGTAACCTCAGTACCAGCAATAAATAGGTCAATGTTCTTTCAGACCCTTAAGAGTTTTGGTTCTTATGGTCGAGCTTAATGAATCATCTACCAGTCACAGCACAGCTTTGTATCACGCAACAGACGACAGCGAGTGGAGAAGCAATTTCTTTGTCCTAACTTACAAAAGGCTCAACACCCAGCTCTGCAGGGAGGGAGGCTCACGCCGAGTCCGAGATCTGAACGGGGCCCTGGGTGGGCAGCAGGAGATGGTCAGTAAGCCCCTTCAGCTGAAGTTGGGGGTTTGGGTCCTGCATCTTGCTTCTCTGCTCCTCCACAGTGGCAGAAAGGGCTTGTGGCCTTAAAGTCTTCTCCTGTGTTACAGGAGCTGGCTGGCCACCCCCTTACCTTCTCACGACACAGAAAGAAAATGAGTTTGTTGACCATGAAGGAATCATATTTGAAACTATTGGTGAGCTGGCACTTTAAACATTTAACATTTGTAAACCAAGCATCAGAAGAAAAAGCAGTTTTAAAGCTTCTCTGGGAAAGACAAAAGGAGAGAATAGAAGAAACAAGTGAAATAGTGCTAAAAGCAACAAGTCTATAAGGCCACTCAGCACATGGGCACTTAACCAGAGATGCCCTTTGCAGTGAGTTTTCTACCTGAGCCATGTCTGGTCACACAGCACTGTACTCTACCATCACCCACCAGCATCGGGCTGCTGCCAGAGTAAACTCAGTGGAGCCACTGCCTGCACTGCACCAGAGCAGCAGTGCTAGGTTTTAAAAACATGAGGTAACTTTCAGACACCTACATTAGCAATTCATGACTTCTTTTCAAAGGCCTGGTTGCTTTTCAAAGAGTTTTAAAAAACAGATGTGGAAACTAAGATTGCTAAAATCATTTGGCCACTTAATAAGGGGTGCTCATGTTCCCAGGGTAGATTTTCAACAACAGGGCACAACAAACACATGAGAAAATGCTTTCAGGGCAAGGGGGAAAGAAAGGCTTTGAAAATTTAGCATCAGCAGAGAATGAAATCCAGTGTTTCATCTATGTGATTTGGTTTTTCCATAAAGTATTTTTGTCTATCTTCATGTAAGTTTAATTCTTATTTTCTGGGGGGGGGGAAGGATCACTCTCAATTGCATGTGATTTCAGCTGTGAGTCCTGCATACATTGTCTTGTCTCATTCCTAGAAGATCAGATGCCATAATATACATTCAGAAGACTACAATAAAAACAAGTTGAAAAACATAGTTACTATTAATATAAAACTAATTGTAAACCAGGAGTAAAATGGGAACAACAGTGCAGAAATCAAGAACAGAAAAGAATCTCACACAGCTCTCTCAAACACAATGCAAAATCCCACTTGGCCAGGCTACCAGGTAACTGGGATTCAAGTACCATAAGATCCACCTCGATTCGATCGACCGTCCAGACCAGCCATGCTGCACTTCTTTGTCTCTATTTGCCATCTCAATTCTTAATCTTATTTTCTTTCTCTAGATGTTATTCCTGAAACATCAAACACAACATGGAAATACATTCTACAACATAAACTGAAAAATAATGGGAAGACATCTGGCAAAGAGCCCAAGAGGTTCTTGAGGGGCAGGCAACCTCCTGACATGGGCAGCTACAAAGGTCCCTCAGCCCAAGGCAGCAGCTAAGAATGGGCCCCACTTGGGCTCTGGGTGTGGGAAAGGGCAAGAGAGAGATGGGAGCTGCACCCATACAGCTGGTCCGAACTCAGATCTGTCAGAGCCAGTAAGAAGCTGCATTTCTGAAGCCCTGAACCGAGGGGAGAGGTGACAGCGTGGGTCTCTCTTGGGAAAGAGTGCGAGGAGGGGACCCAGCCCAGCCCAGCCCGGGGAAGGGTGCAGGAGCCGCGTGCTTCCCGCTCAGTGTCAGCAGGGATGCTGAGCACCTGCTGTGGGGACGGCTGCTTTCCAGTGCCCTTCCTCAAATGGAAAGAGGAAGAGCAGTGGCTCCACTGAGCAGGTCCCAGCCCATGGCTGGGCACTTTTATTCTAAAAAAGAAAAATTGTTATTACAGGCAGCACTCAGGACAAAACAACATCATCGACTGGGAAAAATGAAAGCAAACCAACCAGAAAACCAAACTCAAGTTGTTGCTCACAGCCAAGCTACAAAGACAGCTCTCCCCATCAGAAGTGGAGATCCCGTTATCCGCGTTATGTACAACGAGAATGGAAGTCACATTTGAAAATGCAGCGTATGAAACAATCGATCCCACTCAGCAAAATAAAGGGCTCAGCCCTCAGTGAGTATAAACTGGCAGAGCATCCCTGCCACCTCTGTGGCCCCATCTCCTCACACCAAACTGGAGACAGAAAACCACGAAAGCACACAGACACACGCAAAACGCAAGAGAGAAGAAATGAAATCCACGTACTGCTGGAAAAGGGCTGTGGTGACCCCATCAGAGAGCTGGCTTGCCTTGAACTTCATGGGCACGGTATCAACACTCGGTATTTAGAGAACAGCCTGAAATGGTAATACTCTCTAGAGGTGTTCTGTGTGCCTATTAAATAGTCTAAGTTTATATCAAGATTATTGTCACCTATTTCATGTCTCATTGATTTGAGAAGCCATACCAATTTTCTCTTTCCTTTCCGTCAAGTTAGTTACAGTAATGACTAACCATAAAAATTAGATAACATGCTGAAATGTGATTTGAAAACATCTGTGCATTCAATGTCTCTACTTTTAAGTAGGAGATGAGTTAGTATCCCCCTTCCTTACCTCACATCACCACCTTTGACCTTTGTGGCTCCAAAGACAGAGCAAGACAAACTGAATTACACTGAGCATGACTGAAACAACAACGACAAAATCCTAGAAACACTGAGCCATTTCCTCTGTGGTCCTTTGAAGCTCCATGTAAATACACAGCCAAAGAGTCCAGTGTTTTTTCTATCTGAACAGCTGAGGAGTTGATTCCCAGGGAAAGGCTCCAGCCTTCTCTGGAACCATTTCTGAAAGATGCCTCGGAAACATGCGTGCTCCACATCATCCTTGTGGCTGTCTCCACAACTCTCCTTCAGAACAGGTCAAAAATCACCCCGTCATAATATTTTCCATCAGATGAACAAATGTACAACATCTGATTTGTGCAGCATTGGAATAATTTTCACATTTATACTTAGAGAAAATGGAAAATATCTGGAAAATGCAAACAAAATAGCACTTCTCTGCATTTATGTAGCAGTAGGTTTCAATTTTTCATATCAAGCAGGTATTATTCACTCCACTAGACTTCTAAATGAAATATTTTAAAGAAAATGAGAGAAATAAAGTCTGAGGAACCACTGGAAGTTTACTCAAATCAATATTCTAATAGAGAAAAAATCGGATTTTATTTACCAAATAAAGTTCTTACTGGTTTTTTATCTTATGCAGGGTTCAAAAAAAAGTTCAAATCTTAAAACTTTTTTCCCCATAATAGAAAAAAATACCTTTTCAAACCAGGTTAGCCAATTTCACCTCCTTCATTCCCATTTTCCCTTGATCTTGTTATTGCTTCTACCTGCCTTATGGAATCATTGTGTCCAAGTATTTGATTCAAGAATAATAACGGGTTTTGTGAGCCATGCAGAGGCATCCTGCCCTATTTCTTCCCAGCACTATCTACCCACCCTCTCTGCGACCCAGTAGGATTGCACAGGTTCATGTTTGCAGTGAATGTTCAGGTTTCCAGCTACATTTCTGGCCAGTGTTAAAAAAAAAAAAAAAAAAACCAACCCCAAATTCATTTGCAGCTGACCAGAAGGGAGATCACCAGCACTCCTGAGGTGTTGAAACCACTGTTTCACTTTTTGCCTGTTAGAAGGTATTCCTTTTCTTTTGAAATACGGCATAACTTTCTCTCAGGAAGAGCACAGAGAGCACTGCATGTAACATCTCACTCAGCAAACAGATCCATTTCCCAGCAGACACTGGAAACTCCACACCAGTAACACACCAGCGCTTTACTCTCCACCTTCTTGCATACAGTTATCTCGCATTACTGCTTTCACTCTGCAATAACCTCAGTGTTTATTCCTTAAAAATAAGCACCTTTTGTCCTTGGTTACTTTTTGTTCACATACACTACCCTTTTTCTTTAAGTCCCAGTACTTTTATTGCTAGGTAACACGGGTGACCTTTGGGCATGTGTTCAAACACCTTTGAACACTTGTTCCACATCCACCTGCGTCCTTTGTGGTGCGCACTCATTTGATTTCATGTCATTATTTTCACAACTTCATCTGTCCCACAAAAATTTGCAAAATTTCATTTCAGCAGCAGATTTTTGATTATTCAAAAATGCTCAATGGGTCTCCTTTGTTTTGCTGCATCTCCTCTCAGGGCTGCGAGTCACCCGGACGTGACTTCTCTGAAACAAAGCACGAGTAGTTTTGCAGAACATCATCAGTTCAGAGGACTGAACATCTCCTACCCCAGCTCTGACTGAAGTGTTTCAGCCACTGACAACACAAACCCTTCACAACCCACACATGCCCCCCCCACAGACTTGCTCAAAACCCATTTGCAAATGAGCTACAGGCCAAATGCTGATCATTAACAATAATTCGGCGAAGGCTCTTGAATGAAACTTAGAAGAATCCAGCTTCGCGCCGTCAGGCGTTTCACATGCCCCCCAACCAAATCCATTTGATAAATGACTAATTACCCTAAGCTGCATTAAAAGTTAATCTTGATCGTGATTATTACTGATGAAGTACTGCTCTGCACTTCACTTCAGTACAGTATCCGTGATTCAGAAGATGAGCAGAGTGCCCATTGCCCAGAGCAGCATTAACACTCCAGCCACAGCAACAAAAACCGGTTCTAACATGGCATGTAGATTTTTTTCAAGCAACCAGGATTCATTACTTTCACTAATTGTTCAGCGATATCCACAATTTCAAAACTCTTTCTGAGCCTTTCTCAGCCACTCGTTAGTTATGTCCTGTCCACAGCAGTGAGCCAGTTCCTATCCCATCTTTATGTTTTCCATACGCACACCTCCATCCCCCTGTTCCCAGGCTCATGCCTGAAATCATTTTGATCCTTTCTTTACCCTTCCTTTATCCTTCTGCTGTGACTGGTATGTTCTAACTCCTGGAACTAATCTGAACTTAAAGCCCCTGAGCTACTGGCAGGGAAATCTATGACTTGCGATCTCCAAAACATCTGGAAGGCCAAGGTCTGACTTGATGTATCCAAGGAACTTACTCCATCCAAAAGAGTTGACACCACTGCAGAAGAGCACTTATAAAATGTAGAAACAAAACAATGACAAAATCCACAGCAAATAAAAGCAGAGGACACAGTCCCCAGCCCTCCACACATGCCCATGCTCCACGTTGGCCAAGGGCTGCATTCAGGTCATGAGGGTGAAGGCCCACAACAGACACAGAATCACAGAGTGACTGAGATAGGAAAAGACCTCTGGACATCATCTGGTCCAACCCCCCTGCTCAAGCAAGGCCACCTACAGCAGATTGGCAAGGACCATATCCAGATGGCTTCTGACTATCTCCAAGGATTGAGACTCCACAACCTCTCTGGGCAGCCTGTACCAATGCTCAGGCACCTTCACACTAAAAAAGTGTTTCCTGATGTTCATAGAGAACCTCCTATGTTTCAGTTTATGCCCTTGGCCTCTGGGCACCACTGGAAAGAACCGGGCTCCATCCTCTTTGTACCCTCCCTTCAGGTATTTACATACGTTGATAAGATCTCCCTGAGCCTCCTCTTCTCTAGGCTAAAAAGTCCCAGCTCCCTCAGCCTTTCCTCATGTGAGATGTTCTAATCCCTCCAATATCTTTGTGGCCCTTTATTGGACTCTCTCCAGCATGTCCACGTCTCTCTTCTTACGCTGGGGAGTCCGCAACTGGCCACACTCGAGGTGTGGCCTAACCAGCACTGAGTAGAGGGAAAGGATCACTTCCTTCGACCTGCTGGCAATGCTTCTCCTAACACAGCCCAGGAAACCATTGGTCTTCTTTGTGTCAAGGGCACACTTGCTGGCTCATGGTCAACTTGGTGTCCACCAGGACCTGCAGGTCCTTTTCTGCAAATCCGCTTTTCAGCTGGGCATAAAGTGATGGATGATTAAGGCTGAGCTCAAGGCTTTCACACACGAAAGGGTACATCCTCTGTACGCTGCAAACGAGCGTTTAGTTCAAAAGCAAATATTTCATTTTGCTCATAGCCCCTGACCCAGATGGTCTGGGTAAGAACGGTCCCAGTCTACTGAATCACCTGCCACACTGGTAAGGCTTGTAGTAAGCTCTTTATCAGCCGCTGTTTGCCTGCCTTTAATATGGACGTGTGGCCAAAATACTTGTTCACGTTGAAGAATGAATCCACCTACCGTATTTGTTGAATATTCGTCTTTCATTACCTGTTGTACATCATGTAGATAAAATTAAATCCTCTGTGAACAAACCTCTTTGCAAATGCGAAATCAAAGCAAACAGCATTAAGTTGAAACACAGCTGATAATGCAACATTAATTTCATTGCAAGGAAGAGGTTCAGTTCTTGGTATTTGATTTTCTCTGAATAACAGATAGCACCTATTCACTAGGCCTAGGAGTAAATCATTTTTCCAATTCTCTACTGTGCATAATAGCACAATTTTGCTGTATTATTAAAAAGAGGGTCTGTATTTCAGTAACACTGTTGTTATCAATAAGGTTACTCAGCAGTCGTGAAGCATAAGCTGAACATCCTGTGACTCTGAAATGTTAAAACATATCATTCTAATAATTTTTCCACTCCTTGCTAAGTACCACCGCAACTCAGATTGCAGTGTCAGCTGCCTAGATAAGGATTATATAACCCAGGGAAAAAATAGCGTGAACATCTACTGCAAATCAGCATGAAAATAAACGACTCAAACATGGAAGAATTCAGATTTTGAGACTGGCACCGCAGGTCACATCTGGGTCCATTTCTGTGCAAAAAACACATGTTTAACACCGAATGAAAAAAATATTGGCATTAGCTTCTGCAAAGAAGTTATATTTCATTGAAATACTCAGCTCCCAGACTGTGGTGTCATCCAAGAAATAGTAGGAATATTATCAACAAAGAATAGAGTTTTGGTAGCTCAAAACAAAATTATAGTGCTTACAGTTTGTCCAATAAAAAACCCCACAACTGTATACAGGAAAGCAGTCGGGGGTGGCCAATACGAGGAATAAAACTCAGAAATCCTGCAGTATGAAGTTTTAAAAGACGGAGATAAATTTGGTTTGAGAGGAAATTGTTCACAAATTACACGCAACATACTCAAGCATGTTATAGTAAAGATGACGAGTGTGGTTGTTCCCTCTATCCTAAAATATTAGATGTTTTCAAATAAATATAAAAAGCAAATTTTAGAGTGAGACAGGAAGCTGCTTAATTAGCCCCAAACCATCAGGATTATCCTGTACAGCTGGTGACCAATATTGCTGAAAGCTCCAGAACAGAACAGGGCAGGTAGTTACTTGTACTGGAAATAAGATTGTGGGCTCCACAAAAGCAATTAATTAAGTGCCACTGACATGAGTGATTTCAAGACTGAATCTTCGACTCATCAAAAAACAGTTCAGTTTTGCCTCTCAGTAAACAGATCACTTTTGAGAAGGGAAGACAGAGTTCCTTGAAAATGTTACTATCGGTCCCAATCTTGTTATCACTTCAGCACTCAAGATTTCTGTCTCATGGAAACTGTGCCGTTAAGCAATATGCTTATCAGTCAAAGCACCACTGGTATCCACGTGTTTTCAGAACTGGAGGTTCTCAAGAACAGCTGAATCTATAAATACATCATTCTGAGCCAAGTGGGCATCGCTGCTGAACCTTCCCAACAGCAGCAGCATACCCCAAAGCAACCAACTGGCTGGCAATGGAGATATACAGGAAGGTTGAAAGAGGAAGAGAAGAGAGCCTCAAATCCTCTTTGCCAGGAGCAAAGGGGAAAAAATGGGACAAGGAAGATGAGATTAAGATACTGGAATTTAAACAGAGATATGGATAGATGAAGATGCTGTAAAGTGCCACCTTTGTGTCTCAATATTTGTACAGGGAAACACAAAGTGTTTACAGAAAGTCTAATGGCTGTATTTAGTGTTTGGATTAACTCTGTCCCCTAGAACAGCTTGACTCATTCACAGGCTGGTCATGTTCATATCCAACGAGTTAGACTAAGTAGCTATGCTGAGCCGTAAGCTGAAGGGGTAAGCAGCGGTTAATAGGCAGGAGGGGAGAGCAAAGTGGAAAGTAGAGACTTGAGGTGGCCCCTGAAGAGACTAGACAGGCAGTAAACGGATTTGAGCAGGATGATCAAGTCTTCAACTTCATTACGAGCTAATGAAAATCTAATGTCGCGCACTGACAGCAATGTAAACCCTTCCAAGAACGAGGGAGAAACAGAGAAAGAATAATTCGCTCCAAGTTTTAAACCAGTGTGGAGTTTTCTTATTCATCTACTGGTATATCAGGAAATGTCCTGCTCTTCTGGTCTCTGCAGCTGGGTGACAGCTCCCTCAGAGGGCATTAGGGACCTGGGGACTTCCCAACTACACATAGACGGACAATTCTTCTCAAGAGCTACTGGAGTGTACGGAGACACAAGAAAGGCAAAGGCATATTTAGGGAGCAACAATAAAGGAAACTTACCTGAATGAAGCCCAAACTACTAGCGTTTAGACGCCTAAATGACATGTAACACTAATTACATTAAGAGCCTCTCGGAGAACTGGTGGGCAGGACCTTAGCAGACACTGCTCCGAAGGGCAAAATGGAGCACAAGAGCTGGCTGGTCTTCAGGGATTACCTCTGCAATGCACAAGCACAGTCCATCCCAAAGTGCAGAAGCCAACATGGCTGAACAGAGAACTCCAAACTGAGCTGGAAAGCAAAACACTACAAGGTCGAGACAAGGCGGTCCAGGAACAGCACAGAGGCATCACCTAAGCAGGCAGGAAGGGAATTAGAAAGAAAAGTCAAAGTCTTGTGCTCCTTCCTAAGCTCCAGAATTGCTTTCCATAGCAGTGTGCTGAAAGTCTAAAAAAGTGCAAAAAGAGACTGGACAATTTCACAGAAGAAGAGATGCTGTAAGGACTGTTACATACAAAGGCAACCCTTCCATTTGGGAAGTCTCTAACATACAAGTTACTTGAGTCTAGGAGAGTGCTCTGGACAAACTGCCACACATGCCATCCACCTTCTCACCCTCACTCACACCCATCCATTACTGGCCACTGCCACAGGCAGGATACTGGCCAAGTGTGACCTCTCATCTGGCATTGTATAGTCATTCCTGGCCCGTGCTCCACTGTGCCGTACCTGATTATGCTTGATTTGTATTTACTTGCATTTGGAGGTCAGCCCCACCTTCCAGCATAGATATTGTTAAAACCAAAGATGACAGAAATTAGCACAGAAGGGAAAACATCTCTGTTCTCATACTGAAAAAACATCAAGGCCTCCTAAGATAGAGTAGTGTGCCATCTGAAACAGTTTTTCCTCTGAAGCTGTTGACCTACTTTGTTAGCTATACAATTTCTTACAAATTTACTATATTATAACAGCTGTGTTCATGCTGTTCTAGTGTCAGCACTTCTATTCTAAACCCCATTTTTACACACTTCCGTAATAACTTAATTATAAAACTTGGATAAAATGTGGCTCTTCACAAGCATTTTCTTCTCCAAAATATATCTGACCATCCACAAAAATGCACCATCGCAAAATGCCAAATTGCTCACTTGGGGTCTGATTTGTCCCCCAGAGCGTGGTGGGACTCTGCCTGAGGATGGCTGGTGAAGACATCTGAGTCCATCTGAAAACAAAGACCTGCTCTTGTCACCGCCAGGCTGATGGCAGACGTGTGGTGTGTGGCTCTGCACTGGGTTTTTTTTGTGTTCCCTGGGTGGGTTTGCAGAGAGCCCCGGCACCCCGTGGGGCGGCAGGGAGCTGGCGAAGAGTGCCGCTTGGCAGTCAGGTACCCCAGAGTGGCCTGACAAAATCACGAGGTACGGTAGAGGGAGATCTTGGAAGCGCATAGAGTTGAAGGAATGGGAGGTCTGGACAGGAAAGGAGTCGTGGAGGAGAAACTGGTGTAGGGAGGGAAAGAACAAAAGGAGAAGAGAGAGCAGTCTGGTTTCCTATGAAAAGCCAGCACACTATCAGTAGTGTCCTTGCAGTGCAGCAACTGGGAACGAGGGAGGGGGACCTGACATGCCCTGGGTGATGCCTTTGTGTTCCTTATAGACAGCCCATCCCTGTCCCAGTCTCAATCACGGCCCTTCCATAAGTTCAGTTCTATCCTGTCCTATCCCTTCTGAGAAAAAGGTACCAAAACCATCCAGAACAGCACAGATCTACATAGTGACACAACAATGTATCTCCAGTTTGTTCCCTTTTTCTTTCCTAATAACGCATAGCATTCTGTTTGCTTTTCTGCCTCCTACTGAGTCTAGCATCCATGTTTTCACAGAGCTGTCTGCTCTAGACCCAAGTCTCACTCTTGTATACTAACTGTTTGCTTAGACACATCATGATGGGTAGCACAGACTCTGAGATGGTACATCAACACAGCCATACCGTTGATGTCCTGGAAGCAATGCTATCGTAAATGAGTATCTACTGTCCATTTTAGGAGGGCTCTCAGAGCTGCTCACATCCCTGCACTAGAGCATGGCTGTTGGTTCCCCATGGGTCATAAGCCTCCCCAGGGCAGGGCTCCTTGGTGCTGGCTGGACGCGTCCTGAACAGGACATAACCACCAGGCAAGGTTTCATGTGCGCTTTTTCTCTCGAACGATTTCTCTAGCAATGTCCCCACCTACCACCACCAAATGCCAAAGGTGCTAAGCTCCCAAACTTTACCAAGGCTGAAACAAAACCTTCCCTCAGTACATCCATCCCATCTAATCTCTTGCTCCCCCTTAAGTGTTAATATCCAGGGTAGTCCCCACACCAGAGAGTCTCTTCTAGATATAGGACTGCTGCCACTGTTAAAGACTTACAACTTTTCAGACCAGTCTGTGTTTTTTCCTTTCTGGACTCAATTCTGGAAGTCTCCAAACAATCACAGGGCTCCAAACAGCAGCAGCTTGTTTTTAGTAAAACCATCAGAAAATCTTAATTCAGGAAATGGGCAAATCCTAAGTAATTGCCGTCGTTCATATAAAATACATCTTGAAAACCTTTTCTGTAAAATGATTGAGTTTTATGCACAAGTGATGTCCTACTGAAATAAATTAAATTTCATGTCGGCAAAATTAGGCATGACCACGTCTGGTAGGACTGAGCATTACAATGATTCTCTTACACTAAGGAATCTTGCTCTGTATTAACGTTGATAAATTACAGAAGTTAGATTAAATTCTACAGTTCCTATTAAAACGCCAAAGAAAACCTTTTATCTGCTCCTACCTTCTTCGGATGCAATGACCAAGTGAAAGAATTCAGCTTTAGTCCATCAGTGGATCTTCCCACTTGCTACCCAAGTAGGTACGTGACAGCTGTCAATTCAGAAATCGCTTATCACAACAGAAGTATGACAGGACAGCACTGAGTGGATGTGACAGCAATGGCAGGCAGCCCTGTAGGAAACCTTTCTGCACTACAACAGATGGCCGGTAGTTAGAGGAAACCATTAAAGCTTGAATTGAGGAAATTGGTTAAATTTTTCACAGCAAAGGGTAGCAGATAAAAATAAACAAACTCAAACAACCTTCCGGGGAAAGCCAGTGCTTTCATAGAGCGCAGGTACCTATCAGCAGCGCAGGAAAGGCACTAGACTTTACAGGCACACTGCTGTATCGCATAATGATTTTATAATCATTGTATCATTTCCATATACCACACAGACACTACAGTCACACCAGTGTCATAATTGCATAATCACTACATTAATGCACGCAGGCGGCAATTATGGAAATACTACAGCTCTGAGCTCTGGCAGGGGAAGCCGCCACGGCTGGCAGCCGGTGTCCCGCAGCCCCCGAGCACTGCCCAGCCCCACAGCCCAGCCCTGCCGCCAGTATGTTGGCTGCGGATCTGCCAAGGAGGCCGGGAAGGGGATGGGCATGTGAAGGGTGAGATTTTCCTCCTCTAATGCTTTAACAGGAACTGGAGAGATGCTATCCTGGAACATCCCAATTCACCTGAGACAACATGTGACCCATATGAAGATATAGACTTTCCTCTATATCTGGGAATTTTCAATGTCTCAAGACTGGCAACATATAAAAATAAAATATTTGTATATACAAAATATCAGCACAGATTAACTCTTGAACTGACCACGTCCAAAGTTCATATCCTTCCAGACCAGTCCTTTATCTAGACAGCATTCATCGGGTCTGCTTGTTTTCAGTACTAAAATATACTGCAGCACTAGGCAAAGGAAATAAAGACTCCGTAAGAAAACCTAAAACTAGGAGAGATTCAAGGTGTACAGGCACTGTAGCATGTCTGGGCTGCATTCCAAATGACAAGGGCTAAGATAGGGGATTGGGGAATTTTAAAGAGGCAAAACTTCACTGAGCTTGCTTTTGGGACCGATTTAAATGTGAAACTCAGGGATTGCCAACCTGTTGGAACCAGGGAACAGATTCCCAAGCCATTCCCACCTCTGAAGGCCTTTTTAAAAAAAAAAAAAAAAAAAGAAATCTCTTGGGAATCCACAGCAATGTTTGAGTAAGAGCATCTCACCAGATGCACACCCGACCACTGCGCAAGGCTGGCTCCAGCACAGCTTGCCATGCTCCCACAGTCCAGGGATCCGCCTGTTAACAGTAAATGCTGTCAGCTGATGCATATTAACACTTTCCTGTCTTTAAGCAGAAAACAGGAGGATGAAGTAGCAATATGGTCCTCATCACCCTAGCGTATACAGCAGCCAAGCGGTGGACACCATGAGCTGACAGCACTGAAAAGCTACCTCAGTACCAGCTCTGCAGCTGATCTGAGAACTGCTTTTGATCACTTGTAAGAAATAAGAGAACTTCTCAGCCCCTGAAATACAATTCCTATTCTTTTCCCCAAGATACAATTCCTATTTTAAGACTGAATTGATCTTTAAAAAGCACAAAAGCCGTTTCTTCAGCCTTACCACACATTCCTGTGAAGTGCACCAAGAAGTGCACTGGAGGAAACCAGCAAGAGCAACTAAATTAACTTCGTAACACTGTGGTGGGATTTCAAGGGAAAGAAAAATAAACAAACACCACTGTTATGTGAAGATACATATTCTTTCATAAGATCTCCACCCTCTGGGTGAGGATAACCATGCTTCAAGCTCACTGCTCTCACTCAATAACGGGGTACAATTCTAGATGGCGTATATGCTGACAGAAAGCAGAAGTGACAGAAAGCTCAGGAAGCTGTGCTTTTAGTGTTTGCCTGTTGGAATGGAAATACTTGAAGAGAACCTCTAGGCTGACAAAATCTGTCACTTGAACATCAAATAAAAGTAAATAAAACCAACTTTATCATCCTCTAGAACAAACCCATCTATTTTTGTGAACTGCAATAGTAGCTGGTTGAGGCCCTTTCTGTTTCAAATATTTCATGAGTTCGCTTCAGCTTTGGGGATCCAAATGTTCTGAACCTGCCAAGTAATACAGCAGCATTACCTCAAAGTTGTATCAAACCACCTGCACAGTGGGTGTTTGAAGTCCAGAACCTGAAAAAAAGTCACGAGCAGGTTTCGATGCTGAGAGGCATGAAGATCCCAGCTGAAGACCAACCCACAGAGACACAGACCAGGGTCAGTGCAGGCTCTCCTGACCATGGGCTTTTCCATGGCCTGATCTAGAGACAGGTCTGCTGCTTCTCCTATAAAACTCGTTTCACTTCCAAGATCAGCACCAACCCTTAAAGCTGCAAGAAGATCCGTCCGTCTGATGAAGCACGATGGATTAATAATAAAACCTAAATTCCTTATGCACTGAAACATGCTCTGTTTTTTAAAACCCTACAATCATAATGGTTAATTCTGACAAACACAGGGTATTTAAGTGCTTAACTTTGATCATCTTGACTTTCTCAACTTAATTCCATAAATACACAAATGTGTATGTACCTTTTAGACAGAGGCAGTAATTACAGCTGACAGTGAGAGCATTTTACATGTCTTGGTAATAAACCTATCTATCCCTATTAAATATTAATATACAATCTCTCCCTGCTACCTACTGTGTCATCAGTCACATCAGTTTTAGGAGGAAGGTCAGCAAAAACAAGATAACAAGATTTTTGTCATTTTTTAAAATACAGACTGAGCAGTTTATAGACCTAAATAAAACCCCTGACAAGAGAAACGCTATTTATTAACAGGATTGATATACAAGTAGGAAAAAATAAACAGAACATTTTCCTGCCTTAAATTTGTTTATCTATTGTATAAATATCAGAGGTCATATTTCAACCAGGATAGAAAGGACATGGAAAGGAAGGTGAAATGAAAATACACCCTGGTCCTTCTCCGTGCTGCTCCCTTCCAGCCTCTCCATGGGGACTCTGAGAAGCCTGCACTGAAAGCCAGTGCCAGTCTTGGAGGCAGGGCACTCAGGAGCCACGTAGGGCTGCTTGGGTGGAAATAATGACTTAGATACAAACCGCAATGCCACGGGTTCCCCCAACCTGTGGTTGAGAAGATACACCAGAGGAAGCCTTCCAGATCTGCCATAAACTTGAGTATCTTCAGCTGACATGTTTCTCTTAACCTCACCAATTATTTTCAAGTTTTCCTAATCAATGATGACTCTAGCAAGTGTCAGCGCATACAACACCCACAAACACCATGGATCATTTGCAATTATTATTTCCAGTTTTTGACCTAATAACACAGTCCTGCACATGGTTCAGAAGCTGACTCACTTGGCATTCAGACTTTTCTACTGCAAAAAATGCTGATTTGAGAAAAATCAAGACATTTCAGAGGAATATACTTCCCACAAATTACTTCCAAGCAGTTAAACTGAAATGTGTCTTTTTTATGTTTGGAATTTTTGACCTATCTATGCAAATTCCAAATAATCTCATACCATTCAGGACAATTCAGTTTCCCTTTTGCCAATTGTTTAACCTTTTGAAAGGTTAAAACAAAATATGTTTTCAAGTTTCTTTTCAAGGGAATTTTAGTGATCAACTTTTCACTCCAATTTGGTTGACAACAGGAAGTTGGGAAATTTGTAGTTGTTACTGGAATCTGAATTTTGTTAAAAACTAACCATTGAGGAAACAACCGTTCATTTTCAGTTGCCAAATTTTATTGCTAGTCACAATTTTTTGCTCCGCTTCCACCTCTCCTCTGCTTCCCTGTCCCCAGTAGCCCACTGAATTGGGGGAAGGGCAGGCAGCCAAAAGTGGAGTTATTTTAGGTGCCAGTCAAAGCATAGGGAAGGCTAAAATCCTCTAGTTGTCTGTCAAACGCATTTTCAATCATGGGAAGGAGAAAAACAAACACATCAACAGGTACTGCTTAAAAACAGAACTTCACCACTGCTACTCACAAAGACAGCAGCTCATCTTTTTCACCAGCTGGTTAAAATCAGCCTTACAACTAGCTGCTTTCTCCTTTCACTGCTTCTGGTAGAAAACTCCTCCAGAACCTCCCACTTGAGTAATTACAAATTTTCATTTAGTTTCTGCATAACCAAGTTACTGCCTGTTATTCTTACAGCAACCATACGCTTTTTCCCAAAATAGGTATTTCTTTCGCTCCCAGATGTTAATTCCCCGAAGTATAAGAAACAGCAACTAAATCTTACAGACTTCATTTTGCTGCAGACGACTGTTCTGTCTCTCTCAATAGTAAGGCTTCCCACTGCCCTGATTATCCAAGGAAGCCCCCTCTGTCTTCCAAGTTTTAAGGCACCTCTCTTGAACTTAACTGGCAGCATGCACGGGACTCTAGAGTATAGAGAGCTCCACATTTTCCAGAGTGCTCCATTAACCCTAGCTTCTCTTCAGCCAGAATTACCTTTGCTGACATGCAGCCCACAGAGTCATCTCTTATTCCCAGATCTGCAGAACTCAAGCAACAGTACTTCATTACCTACACTATACTATCTCTAATTTTATAGTGCTTTCTCAGCTCACACCTGAATTTGTCTGCTCTCTGCTTAATGCTCTGGCGTTTCCTTAGCCCTCCCAAAGCCTCTGAGTGATCTGCAGATTTCCTCCACATCTCCTTTAGACTCCAGAGATCTCACCTTCAAGCTCACCATTTCAGACACATGGTATCTGCCCGTATCTTCCCCTGAGGAATTAGTACGTTAGAATTGCAGGACCCACTTGTTTTGGTGCTTATCAATTGCCTTTTCTTTTCTCTCCTGTGGCAACTCCTGTGAAGCACAAAAGATCCTTTAAACCACAAAAGCCAAACCACAGGGGGAAGTTCCTCTCTTGGAATATACATGCACACACACGTACATATACTGTCCACGCTCCTTTTTTTTTTTTTCCCTAGTAATTCAAAACGGTTTTGACACCAAATTTTGAGTTAGCTTCAGTGCTTATTACTGGCTTCAATCTTCTTTTACTAGGGGATACAGTTCCATTAAATCAGTGTCTGCAAGATTGGAGTCCAGGAGAACTCCATCCTATTTCATGCTTCATTATGAAAGATTCTTACAGCCCTACTCATCATGTTTCTGCAGTCATCTACATCAACTTTAGCGTACTAAAATGTTGTATGGTATGAAGTGACACGTTGAAATGATCAGTCAAGTTCACTGGGCTTAACCACCCTGACAAGGATATGTAATCTTGCTTGGGTTAGGGATAAAAAGACATCCTAATCAGCATACAAGAGCAATCTTTATTGTGGTAATTAGCAGTTACCAAATTGCAACATTAAGCTCAAAATGTTGAAAAGTGCCCGAGAGGCAGAAGTACAGGAGAGAGATTACCTACAGGCCACCGAGAATTGAAGCTGCCTTTGTGCTGGAAGAAGCCCTGCAGTGATGTGAGCACCACATGCCTGAGCTTGTTTTCTGCAGGGAACGGTGGTAATAGGATTAGTTTCTACAACATGACGTGTTAATAAACTCTCTCTCTCAAATACACACACCTCCCCACCTCCTCAAAAGAAAAAAAACCCACAAGTCATTCCTGTGCAAGACAGACTGAATTATTTAATTCAGTCAGTGTAAGGGGCACCTGGAACGCAACACTCAAGAGCAGAGTTCAACATTTCAACTTCTTGGTCAGGTACAAGCTGGTATTTTATTTTACTTTGTTTTTCCATTGCATGTGAGATACCAACCAAGAAACATAATAGAGCACTGGAACTAGAAGATAACCAGGGTACCAGCCAAAGCCTGTCAAAGCAGGGTTGTGTCATCAAATTCTTGATCTTCGTTTAACACTGTACAGCTGAACAATCTGTGTGGACGTGCGTATATGCACAGGAGAGGTTTAGATTGGGTATTAGGAAAAGTTTCTTCAAGGAAAGGGTTGTCAAGCACTGGACTAGGTTAAGTCACCATCCCCAGAGGTATCTAAAAGATGTGTAGATGTGGTGCTTAGCGATATGGGTTTATGGTTGGCCTCAACAATCTTAAAGGTCTTTTCCAACCTAAGAGACTCCAGGATTCTATATGCGTATATGTTAGTGTTTTAACCAAGTCCAAGACAGAAATCCCTGGACTGAAGGAAGTGCAGGTGCTACAAAGTCCAAACCCCAAAGCCAGTGTAAATTCCTCCAGCTGTTTTCCATGACACAGACTAGTTAAGACGTCTAAGAAAACCACTCACAAGCTACAAACTGCCGGAACAGCGTGGTGTTCTACAGCTTTGGTTTGGTTGGGTTTTTTTTAAATCTTCACTCTGTCACCTTGCCTACTAGAGACTACCTGGGGTGGCTCCTACAGCAAAGAACTCTATATAGTAAGGACATAGTAATGACATGGGATACCTAAATATTCAAGCATTCTGGGGATGTTCAGTTCCTTACCAGGTTGATACCACTAGAGAAAGCAGATTGTTTACCTACCACGTCTAGTATTTTTATCACTCATACATTTTCCTGTCGCTGGTTTTGCTACCTTCCAGTGATCTGTATTTTCATTTATATATTTGGGCCATTATTTTATCAGGAGAAAAACTTCAAGAGACTTTACAGGGGCTTCATTTGCATTTGATGATTCCATTTAATAGCGCTGTGGGCTAAAAGACAAGTGATGAAAATTTCTAATTCATGATGGCAGAGGAGGACGTTAACCCCATTAGTATCAAAAAGAAATGACCAAGTGTCAAGACAGTTTTCACAGTTCCATTCCTGTCCTTTCAGACCAGTTAAAGCTCCTAGAATTAGGTTAGTCAATGGTGCAGACTAGTTCCTCGGTTAACATGTCCAATGGTGCTGTCGGACACTATGCACTGACTGAATCAGACATGCTGCTGGATTCAGTTACTGGAAATTTAAAAAACAATCAAACCAAAAGATATACAAAGACTTCTTCACACTTAAAAGCTCTTAATGAAAAAAGGTAATTTCTTTATCTTTTTTCCATTTAAAAACAAGTGTACTCAAATAAAATGGATGAGATGAGGAGAATAGGTATTTTCTGTACGGTATCATTTGTCCATCTCACTACCACCACACAGGAAAATTCAAGTAGATTTGTAGCATTCTCAAACTAGACTAGATAAATTACAGGGTTTTATGATACTCATTAGAGATCAGTCCCATAAGTTTGTCTGAATCCTCTTCTCCTGGGTCTCCTTTGACAAAGCCTCCCTGCTGAAGGAGGAGTCACTCCAGGCTGGCAGACTCACTGTCGCCGGTGTTAATAAGACTTTACACTTCAACCTTCTTAATCACTTCTAAGTATCTACTCTTCACTTTTCTCTATTAAATTCACCTATACGGTAAACCTCCACAAATAGTACAGCCAAACAGCATTCAAAAAAGGTCAGCTGAGGACCTCTGCAGAACATGCTTCAACACAAAGTGCAAGCAATAGCTAGAAACACAGCAGATTCAGGTACATTTCGCAAGATTGATCTTGCAAGGCATTGGTTGACCAGTTCTACAAGGTTCCCAATCTGCAGGGGACTCAATCTCTTAACTGAAGCAGTAGAGGTTCTCGCTTTGGAAAAAGCCACGTCAGCAGCCAGCCATGGCTAGTTCCAAACACAAAGCACAGAGGAAATATGAGAATTCTAACTGTGACATTATTCTGTTCATCCAGAAACTGGAACAGTATTTTTGCCAGTCCTCTTGTATGCACTTGCTGCAGCAAGTAAGGACATTTAGGCTCTAAAGAGAAATATGAAAGAGAAGAGAAATTATGAACAGTCCTCCTTCACTCCCCAAAATAACTGAAATTCATTTCAAGACACCAACAGAATCCTCAAAAATGTGGGTCAAAGAAAACGCATTTAAAAAGTTTCACTTAACAACAGCATTTTCCCTTCCAACCAAATTCCCAACTTTTGTCTTAGGCAATCTTAGACTCTTCACTCTATTAATAGCTTAATGGATGATAAATAAAACATTATTCAAAAGGAACTTGTACTTTCCCATTCCGTACAATACTTGCAAGCTACTGGCACTGTCTTTCACTTGATTTCAAGTGACGTGCCCAAAGCCTTTGCCAGGAAAAATAAATCTGTCCGTTCAAAACAGATACTGTCTCTACCCAGCTGAATGCATCTTTTTCTTGCAATGAAAAAGAAGAAATACTAAGTTCAAAATGTACTTCAAATGGGAGGAGAGCACATACAAAAGGATGAGGTGTCCTATTTAATTCGAGTCACACCACATCCAAAAGGACTTAGAAGAATTCTAAGAGTTTCAAAGAGGGGCAATAAAAATTATTAAAGTCACACTGATTCTGCTGTATCAGTAGAGATTGAAGCTGTTGGGACTTCTTAGATCAGAGAAGTAAAAGCAAAAGTAGAGACGACGTGAAAATAAAGGAGACAATATGATAAAAGATACGGCAAAGATAAATCGAGGTCTACCATTCAGTCTCTTTCGTAACGTAAGATCAAGGATACATTCAAGACTATCAGAAGGTTGCAAAATTGACACAATGCATTATCCATCCGTGGAACATGAAAGTATGTGCTATCATCAGTGTCAAGGGTTCGAGCTGAATAAAAAAGCCAGACGGGTTATGCATGCATGGGCTCCAATGGCATTTTTTTTTTTTTTTTAATTAATGTTCCATGTTCCAATCTGTCCAAACGAAATCCTTTTCTTAGTCTTTTAGAAGAGAAATTCCTTGGACTCTAATTCTGGTAGTGTCAAGAATACTTCATTTTCAGTTTATCATGTGGCCAAAACATTTTTTTTTACACAGTCATAAATCACAATACAACAGAAATTGAAACAAAACATTCTGATTTGGATAGTATCAGTAATTCCATGACAAAACATCTGTCTCATTCTGAATTTTTACATGTTTTTATGCTCTACGTTGGAAGAAAATTCATTTATAAATACAGGAATTTCAGAAGTGAAGCTTCCCATTTTGGCTAGCACCTTTCCATAAATAACGTAAATACCAAAACTTCCCATGTGTCTGTAGTATGAAAATAATCCATGCTGCCAAGAACATAGACTGAAATAGTATCAAACATGAACCACCTGCAAACACAAACACAAAACCAAAAAGGTGCACAGTAACAGCACCTGTTCTGGTGATGCATCTCTGCTGCAAAGCCAACAAGACCTCTGTGAGATCACAGAATCACAGAATATCTCAAGTTGGACGGGACCCATAAGATACTGGATGTTCAGTCATTCCTCAAGTGAACATAATGCACTTCAGGGGGCAAGCTAATTTTAAACAACACATGGAAGTAAACTCTTCCTATCCTCCACTCTTCTCAGTTTACTTGGGAGTTCAGCACAGCTGTCGCCAAGAAAAGAAAGTGTCACATGCCCATGGTAGCAGGGGAAGACTCCTCCTCAGCCTACAGCTAGTCACACACTACATTGACCAAGCTCTGCCCAGGTCTGAATACAACAGCTCGTTCGGTTAGTGAGGCTGCAGATACCACATCATGGTGAAGCAGCTTCAGAAACCAGAGGCACTGAGTACCCTGCAGTAGCTCAGAGCTAGAGAGCCTTTGAACAGAAGATACTCGACAGCAGCAGAGAGGAAGAGAAACTCTATCCACAGCAGAAGATAGCAGGAGTGTCATTTGATATATCACTTTACATCTGTGCTACTATTTTCTTGTTGCTGTGGAAATACTAGAGAAAGTGGTTACCATTTTGTATTCAAAGACACACATAAAATCTAGGTGTGAACAGGATCATTTTTTTGCAGCCTATAATTTTCTCTTCCAAGGAGCGTTAAATGGTTTTGTTTGAGGGGAGGGTATTAATAATATTCTCTTCTCTATTCACATGTTAAAACTAGCTAATCTTCTACCTGCTCTGGAGAACATCCAAGAAAATCTAAAGCAATGACAAGCACTAACTTATCAGGGTAAAACAGATCTTTTTTCCATAGAATTAAAATTAACATACTAACTGGAATACTCTTCATAGAGTTGATGTTATCTTGCTTTTTATGATGAGGACATCTACAAAATTAATTCCATCATATTTAACTTGAGTGTGAAGAACCAGGCTTCAAAGCACTTTAGAGGAAATAGCTTTGAAAAGTTTAGTAATGATTACAGGGATACTCTGGAAGTCCCTCCTTACCCTAATTAGACCACATTGCCTGCATTCTCTGAGACAGGATCAGCAATGGAAGTCAGCAGAGGTAAATGCTGGAAGGGTTTTTTTTAGCTGTATCAATACAGAAGAGGGAAAGATAACACACAGGACACACTAGGCTGTTTCTATACTCATGTGACAACTCCTCATTTCAATCTGAAAGAAAATATGATTCCTCACATTTACTCAAACGATCATTGGCAGGAACAATCAGGTCTTGAAGAATGGGCTGAGCACCACGGAAGTGTTGCTAACACTTCATTTTTGTATTTCAATAAATTGTTTGATGTTCTGCCTGAAGACTGAAATGGTGCAGGAAGAAGTGTGCATGCCTAGCTAGTGATTGCATTGCTGCTCGCTCACCTTCAGAATTTCAACATTCTCAGAACTAAACCCTGAGAGGTTCAATACTGCAGTCAGTCCCTGTTCAGCGAGCATTTTCTACACACTTTATGTACAACAACAATATAACAAAGTAACATACAAAAGGAAGAAAATGCCCATTTTCAGTGTCTAGGCTATTTTCACTGAGCTGTTAATAAAAGTTTGAAACTCAAGCTAAGTATTGGCTGGAGACAACTTCATGGCATCAGGGAGGAGCCGTACAGAAAGCTTCAAACCAGCAGGTTTAGCACAGTAACGACTTAGTTACAAATTGTGAATTATTTCTCCCAAGCTGCAAGGGCTATTACAGTCATTTCTCCTAGAATTCTTGACAGGGTTCAACCATATTCAAAGAGAATTAGTGTTCAGACTGATAGGAGCGAGGAACTTAGTGTGCTCCCACGTCTATCAATCTTACTCGAGGCTCACAGAAATAACCGAGTCCATCTGACCTCAAAAAATTCTGAATCAGTCCCCTTAGTGCCTGTTAACAACACACCAAAGAAGCAGTTAATGTTGAGAATTGATTACTCAAAAGTAAATACATAAAGCTGAGGGTAGGCATATAAATATACAGCAGGATGGTAAAGGGAAAGGCTATTTCCCCAGGAAGCCAGAGAAACTCTTACAAAAGGCCACTTGGAAAATATTTTAGCTCAGCATCATATTCTCTTAGCGAAGATCATTAAATATCATTTGAGACAAGTGAAACGGAGAGGGGAAAACATGTGTCCCAGATTTAGATGAAGACTGATGCTACTTGTAGAAGAAGGAGTTGGAGGCATTTGATGCAGCACCAAAACTTGTATCAGCAGCTAGAAAAGGATGATTAAAATTCAGATGCTGTAACCAGTGTGTGAAATGTAGAGGTACATAACTCATAAATAGAAAGCTACATTAAATAGCATTAAAGATCCTGCTTATGCAAAAGCAAAGACATACAGAATGGGTGCTAGCACACTCAGTGTACGTACCAAGACCTGGTTTCCCCTCACCGGCACAGGTACATCGTCCCAGCACACCCTGCACATCACTGCAAGCATTACTCGACTGCTCCAACAGCACGAGGAGGAAGGGAGCTCTCTCATAGCAACAAGAACAAGGAAACACCAGCTGGAGGATACCATGAGATTAACAGTTAAACATCGTGGGGAGCCCAGAGTTGCTACGGGTGGGGAGACATTAATTCTTCAGGTTTCGCAGCACATTCCTCCCTGCAGAGAGGGCACCACTTCTGAAGGCTGCATATGTCCGAGAGCACAGGGGTCAGCTCAGCACTAAGACAGCTGGTGTTGCACATGCTCTTGGATTTGGCAAGTCATCCATTGCCATATAATCGTTATTGCCAGACACTTAATTTGGGATTAATGGGTGTGGGTGTGGGGGTGGGTGTGTGTGTGTGTGTGAAGGGTGCTAAATTGGAGCCAGTACTATATTATAAAGAAATAAGAGGCCAAATTCTCTATTGCACTGACTCACCTTCCCTGAGGTCAATGAAACTACATCAGCAGGAAATTCTGTCCCATTACAAGGATCTAAGCAAACGCTTCATACTGAATCATTTATCTAATTAATCTCAATTTTTCAGCATGAACACTAACAGGCTCAAAATTCCTCTCTTATTGTTATTTGCACCTATTCACTGGATAATCCTTGTCCGTGACACTGCTGTGAGCTGTGCACAGAAGGATGGGAGAATTGCTGCCCTGTCCTTGAGGTTACAGAGCATGTTTCTATCCACCAGGAATACGTGATTCGGAAAGCAGAAGTTGTGTCCCACCATTATTCTGTGCCATTTGCTGGAAGGTCAATGTTACCGTTCAAAAAACGTTGCCAGTGAACTGACTTAGAAAAGCACTTGAAAAAAAATGAACACTGCAAATTCTGTGGAATAGCACAATACAAAGATAACACCCCACTGTTCATCTATTGCTTATATTAAAAAACAACTAGGAGAAATAATCCCTTTTGGTTTTCCCTCTCTTAAAATAAATGCTGGGGTTTTGTAGGGATATGAATAATTGAATAACCCAGTGATTTATAGCTATTATATATTTATAAGTTCGCTCTCTGTTTTTTTTAATCAAGAGTCTGCAGAGATGAACTATTCAATAGATCTCCCTGCCATGCCCAAGGCTCACTTTTTGCCCAACGCACCGTGTACAAGCAGCTTATTCATTACAGTCATTGTTTTAAGGATGCCCTTTCAGTGCTCCCTTGGTTTCCTTAGGGTCCCTTGTTAAAAATCTTGAGAGCAGGTTCTCTTCATTTCCCCAGACATCTGTTTTTGTTCAATCCCTTCTGCTACTACACAGCAGTGTTTAACATTTGTACAGAGTTAATGTTTGGAGGCCCAGCTATGGCTGACACCATTCTGCCACAAACTATGCAGACAGGAAAGCTCATCCACATCCCAAACGTGATCACCATGTAAAAGAGACACATTAAACAACGCACGACACAGTCAAGGATGGAGCATGCCAAAACTGAAACAGGATGGTGCAAGCCTTAGCCTTGGAGGAGCACTTTACCACATGGAACATCTATCAAAGGTATCTGCCACTAACCGGTTAGGGCCTGGGCTCAGCACAGAGGGTCCTGGCGTGGGTTTGGGCAGGACCTGGGCTCAGCATTGAGGGGATCCTCTTTAATTTCGAAAGCTCTAGCCATTGCAGATCTTGGCTGCAGGGCCCCTCCTCCTCTGCCTCCTCCTCCTCTTCCAGCTTCTCCCTCCCCTTTGAAGAACCCCCAGGGTCCTCCATCCTCCAAGACCATGGGCTTCCATCAGCTTGCACCTCGCATTTCCAGGGGAATGTCCCAAGGCCTCCCGACGCCATCGCACCTGTCCGTACTGACCAGGGAAGGGAGTGGGATCTGACGGGTGTCAAAAGGGGGGCTCTGCCTGCCACACAGCATCACAGAGGAGGAGGCCGTATCCGCAGACTACAAAAGGAGGGGGCAGCGCCCCGTGGCAGCAGACAGCAGGCAACAGGCACCACAGTCTGAAGTCCTCTCAGCAGGCTGCAGCCTCAGCCTCTGCCACAGCCCAGCAGCATTGGGGGTCCTGTCACTGGGGATCCGCACTGCAGCCTTTGTTGGGGACTGGGAATGCCATGGGCGCAGCAGAGCCAGTGCCATGGAGCACTACAGCATCCCCACCCCGGGGCAGCTGATGCTCTTTGCCATGCTCCTGCTCGGACTGCTCTGGGCGGGGCTGCGGGCCAGGCGGCTCCAGGTAGGCGACCACTGCGCCACACCGCACCATAATGTGACGAGGGGTGGGGGGGCACAGCCTGGGCTGGGGTGGCCACTAGGGACCAGCCCGCTCCCCAGGGGCCACCGTCACTCAGCCTCTCTCCTTGGCTTGTCTTGCAGATGAACCACCTGCCACCGGTCGACTTCATCAACTTCCCCAATCCACTACCTCAACGAGCAGCAGCCTCTGCATCTTCTGCCAGAGGCAGGGAAACAGTCGTTGGTACCAAAGCCAGTGGCCATCGACAGCTTGTCCCAGCTGCTTGGGACACCCAGAAGCAGCAGAAGCACCCACAAAAGAGCAAGTTCCATCAGCAGCACTCCTCCCTGCTGCAGTTTGGGGCATTCAGGGACACACCCAGGCAGGTGAGTGCCAACGATGGGATGGGACAGTACGGGAAGGAACGCGAGAGCGGGATGAGCCTCCCACTGCCTGCGGCCAGTGGCTCCACCACACAGCTGGGGCCTGACCATCTCCCGCATCCCTCTCCCAGCAGCCGCTGCTGGCAGCTCCCAGGCAGGCAGTTGCTGGCGGGAGCCAGGCTACCTTTATGAATCCCCCCTCTCTCCTTTCAGACTAGCCAGGTGAGCTTTTTGTTCAACCAGTGGCAACCACGGCTCACCTGCAGGCTGCCCCTGATGGACGCCACCAGCAAGCAGGACATGGTGGGGCAGCTGGAAGCCCAAACCCCCAGCGAGCAGTGTGCAGGGGCTGCAGTGCAGACAGTGCTGCAAGCACCCGAGAAGCTCGCCCGCGAGGGGCCCAGCAGCACGGGCCCAGAGGCATCCGGAGTGGCAGCTGCTGCCCTGCATGGAGCTGCTGAGGAGTCTCTTGTTCCTGTGGCACAGTGTCTCCAGTCTTTGGCCAGCAGCCCGCAGCAGCAGAGGCAGAGAGCCAGGAACCTGCCCCGCACAGCCCCACAGCCTGCGACGATGTTCTCCACACAGCCCAGGACATCGTGAGGGAAGCCGTGCATGGGGCTGTGCAGCAGCCAGAGGAGCAGCGAGACCCGGCCCAAAGCTTGGATGCAGCAATGGCAGCAACAACAGCTTCAGCTAGGACTGAGCATCCCTGGGCTGGAGAGCCTCAGGAAGAGGCCAGCACATCCCCTCTCCTCCCCGCAGCAGGAGACGATCGAGAAAACGTGGCTTCTCCCATGTCTGGACATCATGAAGAGGCCAGCACAGCCACTGTGTCCCCAGCAGCTGCCCTCCCGCATGCCCGGTCAAGACGAAAACGGTTCTCCCATCTCAGGAGGCTGCTCAGGCGCCTGCGCAGAGCTGTCAGCTGGGTCCCCTGTGTGGCGGGACAGCCAGAGTAGCAGCGTCCCGCTGCCAGGGCCAGGCAGGGCCCTGATATGGCACTTGGCCCCGAGCCTGTGCAGCGTCCAGAGGGAGCAGCACAGCGAGACGGAGACACGCGATGGATGGCTGCACGGACGGCGACCCTGACATTCAGCTGCCCTGAGCAAGGACATCACGCTGCCAGCCACCGCGCAGCTCTGGACTCTCGCTGATAGCAATAAAAACTGGTCACTTCCCCACACCACTCATCTGTGCCTGGTCCATCTCGGAAGAAAGACAGGTGCAAGCAAGGCCCGTGCAAGCAGGCAGCACTGGCGAGCACCTGAGCTCCCTCTTCTCCAGACGGAGCAGAGCCCGCGCCCTTGGCCTCTACCCGCGCCTCTGGCGCTCCAGCTCCCAAGCAGCTGGGGCCTTTGCTGGCCTCACCCCCCACGGTGCCCGTGTCTGCCTGGACCCGGGCAGCCCCAGCCCACAGCCGGTGCCCAGGCACTGTGTCCCCTAGGCCCAGCAGCACCGAGGAAGCCCTTCCCTGCGGTGCCACCCGCACCCTTGCTAGCACAGCCTGGACTGCGGGACTGCCCTTGCTGCTCTCCAGCCACCTGGCCCCGGACCCACCTCCTGTGGGGCCTCATCCCCTCCCTGGGCTGGTGCCTGGCACTTGCCTTTGCTGGGCTTCCTGGGGTCCCCAGCAGCCTGTTCCTCTGTCCCAGCCAAGTGCCTCCCAAGAGGGCCTGTCCCCATTCCTAAACTTACAGATGATTCCCCTTCCCAGAGCACTCAGCCCACACTGCGCAGACCCACAGAGCACAGAGCCCAAACCACCGCCAGCACTAGAGCTTCACTGTGTGGCAAGGCACCCACCTGCAGAAGACACAAGAGAGAACCAACCCACCCCACGACCATCCACACAGGTTACTTTGCCATTTTCAAAGATGTTGGAGAGCCTGGAGGCAAAGCTATTGCCATTGGCATCCTTCCCGGGAACCATAGTGAATGACCCCACATATCTCTCAGTTGGTGATCACCCCAATGCTGCCCAAGTTGGCACCATTGGTCACCATGCACAGCTTGCCTGGGGTGAAGGAAGATGAGTGTAACAAGAGCTTGTACCAGAAGCCATGGTGAAGCCCTTCTGCTTGGGTTTCCCTTAGAACACTGTTGGAGATGAGCAGGGACACAGCCACACTGGCCCACAGAGCAGCCATCAGTGCACACCCAGTAACACCTATGTCCCATGGGAACCCTAGCACACCTCGAGGAGACAAAGAGCTCTCTGTCCCCAAGGCCTGTACCAAACATTCCCCACCATCCTCTCCGTAGTGTCAGTGCCAAGGACATGATCTTGTCCCACTGTCCAGGCTGTGAGCCTCGCACACTCCACCTCCATATGAAAGGTACTGAAGAAGAGCAGCCTGTGAGGGACCTCCCAGAGTTGGCTGGGGAGAGGGCTGCTCCCACTGTGGCCAATAGTGACTCCTGGGAGCTCCATGGGCCCCCAAACGCTGCAGGCACCACCCCGGGCCTGTGCTGCGATCGTGTGCTGGGACCTGTCCCAGTGGTGCAGTGACCTCACGAGGGACCTACCAGCCTCTCCAGGGCTCCGTGGCCCTGGGGTGAGGATTGGAAGCGGAGCTGCAGTGGCCAGAGGGGCCAGCGTGACTTGCCTTGGTGGGGCTTGCGTGCATGAGGGCGGATTGGGGAGGGGGGCAGCTGCAGCAAGGCAAGACAGGCAGTGGCAGGGAGGAGGCTGCAGGTGTGGGGTTGTTGGCCCTGTGGGCTCTGCTGCCCCCTCTGCCCACCCTGGGCTCCCTGGCCTCCCTGCCGTGGGAGCACCTCCTCTTCCCTGGCCTCCCTCTACTCCTTCCCAGAGCCCCCTGGCCAGGAGCGATGGTGAGCACTTCTGCCAGCTCCCTCAGCACCCTTGGGTGGATCCCATCTGGCCCCATAGACTTGTGCACATCTAAGTGGTGCAATAGTCACTGACCACTTCTTCCTGGAGTATGGGGGCTTCATTCTGCTCCCCTTTCCTGTCCTCCAGCTCTGGAGGCTGGGCACTCGGACAACAACACATCTTGCTATTAAACACCGAGCCAAAGGTGGCATTCAGAACTCAGCCTTTTCCTCATCCTTGGTCACTCTGCTTCCACCCAACATCCAATAAGGGATGGAGAATCTCCTCACTCTTTTTGTTGTTAATGTATTTAGAGAAAAATTTTTTATTGGCTTTTACAGCTGTAGCCAGATAAGTTCTAGCTGGGCTTTGGCCCCTCTGTTTCTCTCCCCCAGGAGATATTTGTAGACCTCCTGAGTGTCCTGCCCCTTCTTCCATAGGACACAGGCTTTCCTTTTCTGCCAGAGGTACTGTTCAAGCTGCTGGGTGGCTTGTTCTGGAGTAGCCAGAGTAACTGCACTCTCCTCCTGCACGGTCATTAGCTTGGGAAGGTGCTTCAACCATTTCTGAATTAAAAGGTCCAAGAAAAATACAATGTCATTAGGGAGGGCTGAATCAAGACGTGAAAAAAATCCCACCATTTTTTCTGGCTACCAGTTATCCACAAAAACATTTCAAGAAATGTTGCTAAATGCTTCTCAAAATATTAATGTCACTACCAAAAATTGCTTGGAGTCGAGCACATGGTCACAAGTGTGCATTAACTGTCATCTGATCCTTTTCAAACCCTCATATTTACACTCTACAATACATGAAGCACTTCTGGTTTGTCAGAACTGTCCTCTCCTGGTGAATTACCCCGCATTCACTGGGGCCAAGGCGGGAGGAGCTGAAGGATTCTTCACAAACATTTCGTGTTCTGAAAAGGCACAACCCTTCTCATTTTAACAACAATTTGTTGAGTGGTGGAAAACAAAAGGATTAACAGCTCTCATGCTTCCAATTAAACATTTTGGCCTTCTCTACCTTGCTTTTTAATCAGTGGCTCAGGGGCCCATTTCTTGTATACACTAGTGAATTTAATATTAGCTCTTAATGAACCACTTACTGACAGCCAGGAAGGAAAGCTGTATAAAACAGAGGAAATTACTATAGAGACATATTTTGCCTTTCAAATTGCATGCAAAAATAATGACAACGGCAAACCAGTTTGTTTGTTTACGTATGGTCTACCTATTTTCATGGACTATTACATAAGCCACTGCTATGTGACACAAGCCTGCTGTTTCAAAAGTATAAAGATTACTCTGCTAGGGTCAAACTCTTATTTTCAGCTGTTGAAGCTACCACATTTAGCTCCAAAGCCCTGCTTCCCACCTCCTACTTACTGATCCAAGAGGTTATCAACCACAAACGTCACATCCAATGTCAAAAAAATCCTGTCAGCCATGCCAAGCACACTCAAAGACAACTAACATTTTTATTTTTCTTTTAGCATCAGAAGCCAACCCCTGCGATGGTTTCTTTCTTCCTCACTTTCTGGAGCTTTCAAGGCTCTCATCAGGACTGACACAGGAACTCCAGTGTTCCTCATCACCTACAACTAAGCCCCACACTCTTCTGAACAGGAAGAATTATTAAAGGTTAAGGAACTGCTGTCCCAGAGTAACCTTTGCGAGCAACCGTGGCATTTGAATCACTCTGGACACTTACTAAATGAAGAAGTGCATAAGAAGACAAAACCATCAAGAATAAACTACTCTTTTTTTTTTTCCCTTCCCTTTATTCAGAGAGGAATTCCAACTGTACTGCACCATACACATCCCACGATGCTTTCTTAATTGGCATTAACCAGTACTTCATGAAGTAACATTTCACTAATTAAAAGAAAATCAGACACAACTTCTTATAGTCAGCTTGCAGTAATAGTACCCTTCAGATTTTGGCAGTAATGAAGATAAAGCAATAATGCACTCAAAAAATTACTCCCCACAATCTTGAACCACTTGGATAGCTATTAGCCTAAAGCACAATCATGGCTCATTAGGTCTCTCCAAATAATAACCTAGACCAAAAGAAAGACTCCTCATCCACAAACTCACATAGTTTGTCCAAATCACTGAAGTACTTGAGTGAAATTAGAGTTGTGGGTAACATCATAGGTTTGAACGATTTAAGACAAAAAGAAACTTTCCTATTCTGTTCATGCCATGGCCTGCAATACCTTCTTCTCCCTTCTACAGCCTCTCCTATTCCCCAGCCTCTGCTCATATTTTTGCTTTTTATTATTACTATTCCCTTATCCACCAACACCGTAACCCCGTCGTAGAAGACCACAAAATTTGTCAGGCGCATTTTGCCCTTAGTGAAGCCATGTTGGCTTCACCAATCACCTCCTTATTTTCCATGTACCTCAGCATCATTTCCAAGAGGATCTGCTCCATGATCTTGCTGGGCACAGAGGTGAGACTGATTGGCCTGTAGCTCCCTTGGTCTTCCTTTTTTCCCTTTTTAGAAGTGAGAATTATGTTTCCCCTTTTCTAGTCAGCAGGAACCTCACCGGACTGCCACAACTTCTCAAATACGATAGGTAGTGGCTTAGCAACTTCACCTGCCAGTTCCCTCAGGATCCGTGGATGCATCTCATCAGGTCCCAGGGACTGGTGCACCTTCAGGTTCCTTAGATAGTCTCAAACTTGATCTTCTCCTACAGTGAGCAGTTCTTCATTCTCCCAGTCCCTGCTTTTGCCTTCTGTGACTTGGGCGCTGTGGCTGAAGCACAAGTCATTGTGTACCTCAGCCTTCTCCATATCCCAGGTAACAAGTCTCCTGCTTCCTTCCAGAGAGGGATCACATTTTTCCTAGCCTTCCTTCTATCACCAATGTACCTACAGAACCTTTTCTTGCTGTCCTTGACGTCTCTGGCCAGACTTAATTCTATCAGAACTTCGTCTATGAAACAAATCTCAAGCAGCTCCAGACAAAAAGATGAAAGAAGCAGATAAAGGAGACACGAGCAAGGAGCACAGTAGGGCTGTAGGAGGGCAAGAAAGTCTCGCATCTTTCCTCCTCTTCCTTTCCCAAAAGCAGCCTATCTAAGGAATTAGATACCTTCTTGCAGGCAGAGCACCAAGGTTAGTGGAACAAAACCTTTCAATGTGGTGCAGAAGCCTAAAGCAAAGAAGATCATTATCCTGATTACTCCCAGTGTTAAAGATTGAGTACTGCGGGATACAACAATTGTTGGAAGCAAATTAAAAAGGTAAAATGAATGTCCAGTTTCATCAAGTCAGGCTATAATCATTAACTCCCAGGACCTAACGGAGATTATACTGACAGGTATCTCTACAAACCTACAAGAAACACAGAGTACCCTTCCCAGCAGATCAGCAGTAAACCCAGCAGAATAGTGTCCAAGGTGATCATCCCATATCCCACACAATTTGCCTGCATCCTACCTTGGGAAGCTGCTGTCCTTTCTATTTAGTGGACAGACAGCCACAGACTGATTAATCCCTTCCATTAAAGATGTGAAAAACTAGAGATACTGGTTGTCCCAGAGGCACTGAATATAAAAGAAACTCTGAATGGACTAAAAGGAGTCAGTCAGAAAAGTACCCTTAATACCATATCTGGCTGTGCTGTCCCACAACTCATCCACACATATTTTTCAGCCAGCTCTAAGAGAAACAAAGGCAGGGAAGTTTTGGCTCACCAAGGCAGAAAAGCTTATAGCGGAGAACACCAGAACAGTTACATTTAATAGATCCTTTTGTAATCAAAGTCAGAATCGTGCCTGGGGACGGGGTGTCTGTGAAATCAGGAGGGTTGGGCAAAGAACAAAAGCAATACTGAGGGGCTGAAAGTCAGAGACTGCATTTCACTCCCAGGTCTGATACAGTCTTCCTAGGTGATCACGAGCAAAAAAAACTTGACCTGTCTGGGTCACTGGGTCTTGTCTGCTCTTTCTCTACTTGCCCTGCAAGGACTACAGCAGAGGTTCTCTGTCCAGCACACGGTCCAGCTCATGCTCTCAGTTGGGGTATTTGCACTGGAATGTAATAAGAACAATTGACAAGTGACTGACTAATGCCAGCATTTTAATAAACTGGCAAACCAGTGTATAAGGAAATGAAACCTTCCTTTTCAGAAAACACAGGGACTGTCAGTCACCAAGAAAGAGGATTCATGCGAAGGGGCTCACACGCAGACAACTCCAGAATAAATACTGTGATTAAGATTCTCCCAGTCTGGTCCTGGCAAAAAATTGATAAAAATGACAGATACACATGTCAAAACAAATGAAGAATTACTGCCCAAAAATCCACACCAGTTCCTGTGCCAGAGCAAACAAAACTACCTGGAGTCATATCAGATAAAGACATACATAAAACACTGTCAACAATTAAAACAGTAATACAAAATGTTTGGCTGATGAACAAAAAACATACTTGGATTGGGAACACATCAGCCATCAAAACCAACTAGTATATAGACATAGACCACACTGGCTCTGCTCAGGACACCCAACTCATCCCCTGCCACCTCTCAAAGGGCTGCAGGAAAACCATCTGCAAGGTAGGATTTCTCCACTCACGCTTTGGCCATTCAACATCAGACTACTTGAAGAGGGATGATGAACTGTAAAAGTGCAGTAACTTGATCAATGTGACTGAAGCTACCCCACAGACACCTTTTCTCCTGGGGAAGGTGGTAATGAAACAGCAGATTGCCTGATGAATCTTTGGGGAATCCTCTTCCACTAAACCGGAACTGACTGCTGTCAGCTGCAGCCCACAACAGGGGACAGATGCAGATCAGCACTACCCTGCCCATCCCTTCCAGAAGATGAAGCCACTAATACCAGTTTTAAGGCCGCTGTTTTCTCCTCCTGTATGTCAGACCAGTGGATGTAAGTAGTTTTTATTTCTAGTTTACAGCGTGAGACCCAGATCGCCCTTTGGATGCTATTAAGTAAAGGAGATAAGACACATGGGTGTAAATAACAGCAAAATTTACTTTCTGCATGGTCAAAATTCAGGGGAAATACTAAAGGGATAGCGAATACAAGACAGCACTGCTGAACAACAGAAATGAGTAGGGATGGAAGACTGTTAATTACCATGGTACACTAAAAAAATGTATATATTACATTTCTGCAAAAACGCTTGTGATTACGTACAGGAATATTTTAAACCACTTCTAGCATGATTTTAAATTCCCATTTCCCCCAACTGTCAGGGACAAGGAACCCCTACGGTTATTATTCAAACAGAAACATATACAGAGCCCAGCACATTTCTCTTTCTCGTCCATAGGTGAAACCTTACTGTCTGATTTGAAAGCCAGGATGCCAACCCAAACATTTTACTCTTTTTAAGAGAAATAGGAAATTAAATGTAGGCTTTTTCAGGTTCAGCTTCTGCAAAACACCCTCTCCTTGCAGGGAAAGACACAATGGAAAACTAAAAAGGTCACATAAGCAAAATAAACACGTATCCCTATGGAGGAGCTCAGATGAGATAATCTTGTACGCCTTACTGAGAGCCAGTAGGACTGTGGAAAACAAAGACCTGAGTTTTGCTGTATTATTCCGTGCTAAAGGCTATGTTGTATGCTTATCTTTGATTATAACCTTCGGGTGACCTTACAGGGCAGAAGAAAGGCCACCTAATACATCTCTCTCATTTATTTTAAATCTATTTACACATAGGACTTGTGTTTTAATGAATCCATTTTGACATTCTGGTCACCAGAGATAGCACTAGTGGCAATGAGAGGGGTACAGAAGTGGTATAGACTGTTAACGGAGTTAATATTCAGGATGATAAGAAGAACATTTGACACATACCAAGAAGCAGCTAACTCCCATCATATATCAACGAGTATCATACTTGCTCTTTACTTGGTGGCAATTGTAATTGAGTCAAATGGTCTCCCTGCTACTAATAAAAAGGAAATGGTAAAGACTCATAATCCATACAGCTTATTTTGTGCCTGTGACCCTACACTTCTGGTGTAAGCATTCAATACACTAAAAATCAAAGAGGTGCTGAGCACTGAAGCACAGGCTTGAGATAAAATATTTTCATTCTCATAGTGTAATGAGCTGGATGCAGCCACTTCCTAACAGCAGAACTTGTTTCCATCGGAAAAGAATAAATTCCTTACAGCAATTTGGACTTTAATTAAAATCAGCTATAAAGATGTGTCTTAATTTGGGTCCTGTTGCCATGTTAAGCACAAAATAGACCAGGTACCCTCTTGTATGGGAGGTCAAGCACAAGAACTCATCCAGCATGCCCCACTGCATGGGTTTATTTAAAAAAAAAGGGGGGGGGGGCAGATTTGTTTGAAAACAAAAAAATAACTGTTTAAAATACATAGAGACACCCTGAGCTCCAAAGGCAGCTGCAGAGTTCGTACACACACTCCCATCCAAACCTGCCAGGAACAAAACTGAAAGGGAGGGACCTAACCTACAGCGCCAGCACCTCTCTCCCCTGTGTAAAGGGTAAATTTAAGGCTCTTTGGGCGCCTAATTCCCACTGGTTTCATTGAACGGAGAATTCAATGAGAGTTAGACACCTCAGTAGCTCTCACAAGAGATCTGAGAGAATTCTCAACATATTCTGCTCTTGGAAATCAAGTAAGGAAATCAAGTAATTAATAAATAATTGGTTTTCTTAACCTGACACAGACAGTATCATTAAAGAAAACATATTCATTCTATTTAGAGAAATCTGTAGGCTGGTTCTCAAGGAAGTGATCTATGTTTGATCTTGACAAGGAGCTGCTGCACCTCATACCTTTCCTTGGTATCATTTCCCAACATAATAAAAAATTTCCTCTCAAGAATTTGCTTCTTTGTAAGAATTAATAATCTCTTGGGATTATATTTTTTGCCACTCAGTTTCCTTATCCTGTATCTTATTTGTACAAGCTCTTTCAAAACAAAATCAGAATTTTAGGTAGATGTTAAAACAGTAAGCAAGTGCAGTTTTGTGTGTGACAACAAAAACTTTACAGACTTTTTAAATGGTTAATTCATGACATTCTCTCCATCAGCCTAGGTAGTAGAGCGGGTGTGCATGTACAAGGAAATCAAACTTTAAAGAAAGAAGAAAAAAGGCAGGGTGGGGGAGAAAAGAACTGTTTTACAGCTACTTCTGTCACAAAGAAGAAAGTTGATTATCACTCTTTGATAAGGAAGAAGAAAGCTGTCTAATGCTTCTAAAGCTAAGCTGGTAGATAATTTCCCTTTAAGTCCTGTGACTTTCCCCCATGAGCCTTCCTGGTGCAAGGTTACATGCGTAAACAGCGAGCAATTGGGTTTCTGGCTCTTTTCAAAGCACACATCAGGGTCTCTAAACTCCTGTGAGTGTCCTAAAGCAGACATGGGACAAGAAAGCTTGGTAATCTTCTGCGTTCCCTGGGAAAGGGAAAACAGTGGAAGCGAAGAACAATGCTGGGGGAGGCCTTGATCAAAACAGACTGATCTGGGAAGGCCCAGAGTTCTCATGGAGGGGGCATCGCCTCCTGGGTACATTCACAATCCCCCCCCATCAGCTAACACGACCCTTCCCAGTGAGATTCCACAGAGCTGCTTGCAGGAGTGAGGATGCATGTGCGTAAAGACTGAAAATTCTGCACTACGGCAGGATCCGATCATTTGTATCGCAAATCACCATTCTCTCCTTATTTTACAGGTAATTAGTAAATGCTGTACAAAATTCCCCTCCCTCTGAAACTCAAACTCTACATAGTCCAGCTGGTTTTGTGAGTGACCTTTCCCTTAGCAACATGCTAGAGCACCGATACATGAACAGGTTTTGTTCCACAGCTCGTGGTTTTCTATTTTCCAGGAACTCTGGGCCAGGCTCAGTGCTAATCTTCAATGACCTTCTGTCCCCACCCCATCAATTAAAATTGATTTTTCTTCTTCTTGCCATATAACAATCTCACGTGCTGTCCTTGCTTTACTATTAGACAACGTAAAGTGGCACCCGGAGCAGAACATGTGAAATCACACTTTTGTACAGCCCTGAAAGCAATGAGTCTTTAGCAGCCAGCACAGAAGCAATATGAAGACAGCGTGCCAACTACCTCTCTCTGTCCAAAATGACCCAAAACAGGCTGCCTTCAACTTACAGCAGCATACAGAGCACGAGGACCTGCCCAGTGGCTGGGTGAAATACAAAGGCAATAGCTTGTATTAACTGGAGTCAGGAGCATGAAGTGAGTTTTAATAATTAATCCTACAAGAAGCAAAGATAAAAGAACTATTAAGAACAGAACATGCTATTAGAGGACTATTGAAGGTACATTTTTCACACTCAAACACCCTGATTATGACAAGGGACATGGGTCTTTTTCTTTAGTTGACGAAGAAATCACAAGCAAGTACTTTCCAAGATCTACATGACTTCATATGACATGTTCTACGACCAGCTAAACCAAGAGATAGCCACAGCAACCACAACCATTTCACGTATGCAGAGGAGATGGTGTTCAAGCAGACTTTCTTTGGCAGACACAGATGGAAGGCACTGCTGTCCTCCGAGTCCAGCCTATGAATAGCAAGCTGCTTCGGTCACTCCAAGGAGGTCCCACAACACTGCAGTGAGGAATCCTCCCCAACTCTCAGGTCTGACCTCCTCTCCAGATCCCTGTAACCAGCCACTGCCCAGATCCTGAGCTTTTCCCATTTCTCAGATGCTTCATTCACTGTCTGAAGCTCATCGGCTCTACTCTTAAGCCTCTCTCCATGCCTGCACAGGCACGTTCCTACTTCTGACTAGAGATAAAGCATTAACCTCTCTTCTCTGCAGCACTGGCTTTTATATTCTTGTTACAATAATGGGTTTTTCTTTCTTTTAAGATAATTAGATTTACAAATCAATACAGTCCTCTCCAAGCAGCAATTACAACCAAAGAAAAATAGCCATCAGTAACATGGAAAGCCATTTGAGTAGTGGCTGTTACCTCGAAGTCAGTTTGTCACATTTTCAAGCACTGACATTAAATAACGCTGGTTTTGCTTGCCTTGTTAGAAGGCCCTGTTTCCACAGAGAGAAAACACAATTCAATACTCTGCTACACAAAGAGGTAACAGGTTCAGGAGCAGAGCCTCGAAAGCAAGTACTGCTTGTACAAGAAATGTGGCACTGGGAAGGAGGAATAGAGGTTAAGCTGAATTAAAAGGGTTGGTCAGTCTACTGAAGTTATTCTACTTCCTCCTGTAGACCAGTAACAGAGTTATGATAGCTGGTGCACTGATCTGTATCAGGGAAATTTAATTCTTTCATCATAATCCACGTTTCTCAAATCCTCATGGCCCTAGCTGTTAATAGGAAGAGGTGGGTAGTACAAACATCATTCATAATTTAGGACCTTTTTAAAAGCCTGAAAAAATCATCACATGTTTTGGAAGTGCTAAGCCGTGTGTCTTGAGGGCTTATATTTCAGCTGGAAGCAAAAATCAAACACAGTAAGAGTTGAGAAATCTTCTCAATCTTCTTAATAGAAGAGAATTTGAAAGCAAGATACACTAAATAAATTTTACTACAGTAAAGCAGGAGGGATTAAGAAGGATTCTGTCTGTGACCAAGATGTTTCTAAGCACATGCAATCTAGTTTCACCCAAGGATGGTATCCCTTCTGTGTGCTGTTTGCATTTTCCAGAGCATTCAACATGAGCAATACTCATTCCTACATCACATCTATTAACTCACGCTTGATCCAAAACGTCTTTAAAAGACAACATCTCAATTTGGAGATTCTGGCTGTCGGAGCACCACTCTTCTCGTTACACTGTTTAAATGGTAAATTATGCCACACCTTTCCCCAGAGAAGTTTCAGCACACTTGAAGCAGACAAGTTAGTAGGATCCATTACTGGGCTTTGCTGGTTGTCAAACTGCATAGAAGCCCTACTGGAGAGCATGAAATTCAAGTACAAAACCCAGATTTTTAAACCTTCTGAAAATTTCACCTTGAACAAACTCTAATATGTGGTCAATCCCTCCAGAACTTTACAGATTTCTGATCGGTCCTTTACAAACAACTGAAATACCTCTGCAAAGAAAATAATTAGACAAGAACAGAATATCCTCAGGGATAACAGATGATTTTGTTCATATATTGGATTACCTGAAGTTAGGGCTTATTTTAATGATGGTTACCAAACAGGAACTATTTTTGAAAAAAGTAAGTCCATTGCAAAATGGTGCTTTTCCTTTTGACAAAAAAAGAGGGGAGCATTCAAACTTCTTTCTTCACTGCTTGTTTTGTTCCTGATTTAAGATAAAACCCTTCCTTGGGTTTGGGAACTCACTTCCTCCGTGTCTTGTTCTGGTTTTACGACTCCATTAGGGTCACAACTATCTCTGCTTCACTCATGGTATGATCTCGTCTTCACTCCCCTTGGCTAAAATGTCACTCCAGTGGGGCTGACCTTCAAAGCTTTCAGCTTTAAAATAACTCGCTTGAAGTGGCAGTTTCATTTCTCATTGACTGAGTAAAAGAAGTGTCCGGGAGCAGGTTCTCAGATCTATCACCGTCCTTCAAAAACACTGAACTCAGAAGCAGAAGGTCAAAGCCTGGTGGTTTGTTATGGATGCACGTTCGGGGTGTACACACATTCACCTCACTACACCCTTTTTTTTTTTTTTTCTTGTCTTCATCCGGTTCCACCAGGAGCTCAGGGTCTCACTTACCTTCAGGCAGGCCCACAGGGCTAAACGAGTGAAGAGCCCAGAAGCACTGTATAGTGCAAGATTTTAACCTCTCTGCACCGTATCAGCAAGCTCTTTTTTCCAAACTTTACACTTGAGCTGAAAATTAGGATGGCTCTACCCTAGAACAGACAGAGGCAGGTGATGATTTTTGGATGCACTGATCACGCTGGGGCCTGTTTGTAAGACAAGAGCCATGGAAGAACTGGGCTCCGACACTGGAGCCACAGGGACCCGATTTCATCCACAGCTCAAAGAGACCTCAGCTTTATGCTCAAGCCTCTTAGCTTGCCAATCTCCCAGACAGATGCCGCTACCCTTATGTAATTATCATAGTTACAAGAGAAACAGCATTCAAGAACAAAGACTTCATTACTAACTCTAATTAGCTTTAAGCTAAAGGGGATTTAACATAATTTTCTCCTCCAATATGCATGTCAAAGAGGAAAAAAAAGCTTTCTGTAACCATTCACCTAGTTTCAAGGCACAAAAATTTTGTAAATAGCCAGGGTTGGAAGAAAAGGGAGGCCTCTAAGATCAGAAGACAGCTAAATCTATTTTTAAGTTTATTGGTAAACACTTCTTCAAATAGTTTACATTAGTTAAGATTTCTTTTTGAACAAAGAGCTTTATGACAGGCTTCAGCATCAACCAGAGCACCTCTCAGAAGCTCACAACTATTTTTCCCCCTAACAAAAGAGGTGGTAACAGATGCTTCAAAAATAACTCATGCTTCTTCCTTCCTGATATTTTGGGTTTCACAGTTTTTGTGCCAGTTTGGTTTTGTGCCAGTTTATTTTACTGTTCTAAGGTGTGAAACTGTGAATGTGCCCAGGCTTGAACTTACAGACACCAAATGAATCAATGAGGAGGGCAGCAAAAACATGATGCAGCTATGTGTAAGCTTATGACTTTAGCAGATGGAGGTACGGAGGCTTCTCCACCCCAGGCCCACCACCACTGCTCATGCCATGACTCAAGTGAAACCGCCAGATCAGGCAAGGAAAGCAGACAAAGTATTTCTACTTTTTAGAAAGTCTCAATACATTCCGCCTCCTCAAGCACTTTGATGACTTTGAGGAAAAAACGATGATATGCTACGTAAGTAAAAAAATCCAAGGAAAGATTATAGCACTGATCAGATTGTAATTCTCTGGGCGGGTATTAGAAGTTACGTTCTCTTCAATAAACTGAACAGACTGAGCCACTTGAATTTCTGACTCTTTATTGCCATGATGGATTTTTAGGCCATGTACGTTGTATGTATGCACATAGTGAGATTATGTCACCCTTGTTTTCCTGGAAAAAAGAAAAACAGCAGTTTTTCTAGTAGATCTATATATTTAGACTATTCAGTACTAAGCATTATTTTTAAATCCAATTTCCTTTCATAAAATTATTTTGATATTCCTTCAGGGAAAATAGAACGGACCCGAGACACCCTTCCAATGTGTGAAGAATACAGATTTTCAGTGTTACTTCGCCTAAATGCTTATGTCAGCATATGGACACGTGTGAAATTTCTAGTTTGCTAAATATCAAACATCTCACCTATGAAAATCGTAAAACCCTAAATTTCTAGACCGCAGCTTCAAAATGTCACTTGACTCATTTAATAACAAATTGATTTTCAGATCCTGGTTGGTCCACAGACTCTGTAAACTGGCTCCTTTGAATCAGTCTATGCTTAGCACCCGCAAAATGAAGCATTTCCCCCCAAAATCAATAATAGGTTGCTCCAAAATACATTGTTCCCAGGACTACAAACCAGCCTGAGATTAAACTTCCATTTTTCACTATTTTTTTTTTTTTTTACATTGTCTGAGACTTGTGAAAAACTGCTAGCTCAAAATATTCCCCGGTCTCCAGCACAGCAGATGACAGTAGACCCACGTATAATCAAGAAAGACATTATGAGGTTTGTTGAGTTTCACATCAATAATCTCTTTTCATAATGTAGACTTCACATTATAATGTCACCAAAAAAGTCCCTAGCCAGGAGCTGCTCAAAATTTGAGGCAGTATTTAAACCCCCAATTCCCTCACTGAACAGCTCTGTGTATGACCAGCACACTGACTGCAGCCATTGCTGATGCTTGTTTCTTTATTGTAAGGAACTAAAGCAAACAAGCCACGTACAAAGTATGGCCCCACTTTTCGCACTGGCCTCAGATTTAACAGCCCAATCTGAAATCTCTTCATTTTTGGAAGCACTGTGCACACTTCCAACCTAGCAAAGTCAAAAGACACTTTCCAAGTCAGAACAAGAGCACTTCTCCAGGCTGCTCTTGCCCCCTCCTCTCCCCCTACACTTTGTAGCAGGACTTCATTTTGCTTTGAGGGCACACAGAAGTCTTTGCAAAGTCTCCAGCAAAATCACCTTTATTCATACAAAGCCTATTTTGTGCAACTCGCTCTGTGTTCATCTTTTTCCCTCCTTCTCTCACTGCTTTTCTTGATAAAGAGTCAAATTAAAGTTCACTCGAGCAAAGAGGCAGCAGAGACGGCTGCTAGCCTCAGGCCAGTTTCCACTCCTGAGGTTTACAAGGCAGCCACTTGAAGCTGATTATATACTTTCAACAATACATTTCTGATTTGACACTGGGTCGCATAAGACTTCTAAATTTAAACCCTGCTGCATTACAGGGTAAGGGACGTCTGCCTTGCACGGACCCACTGCCCCCTCCCTGCCTACAGCCACCTCTGGCCTTCCCGAGCATCTCCACAGCCATAGCACTCTGTCCTTCATCCCCAGAACCATCTCTGAGATATATGCCATGTAGGTAAAGTTCTATAATTAAAACTCACCTGCCTAAAGAAAAGCATGCTGGGGGTATAAATACAATATATTAACTCATACTATTACCTTATGCTTTCCCCCAGCAGGCCATATTATTTTTAAACCCTCTGTAGCTCTGATTATAGTTCAGCCAACAATAGTACATAAATACTCCACGCTCAGCATTTCCACAGCAGACACATATGGGTTCCTCTTTAGTAATGCCCAAGTCCATCAGAAGGCCAGCCTCTGTTCGGATGCCGAGCAGTTACCAAACTACAAGCACTCTGGTCTTTCCATAAAGAATTTCTTCCAGTTTTTACAGCCACTCATTTCTACCACCCAGAGTAGAACCCAGCCTTTAATACCAACCCTCCTCCTCAGCCACACTGATGGCCCCAACATGCCCATTTTGCAGCCCTGGCACCCAGGCAGCCCTGCCCGAACCACGGGGGAGCCCCAGGATGGAGCAGCCCCATGATTTGCACCAAGCCCTGCATTCCTGGTCTGAGCCCTGGGGCAGAGCAGCACCACAGGCCGCTGGTGATTCTTGGCCAGTACAGCAAGAACGCGGGACAATCTGCTACATAACCTGGTATCTCCAAGTCCTCTGGCTGCTGCTTTGGGCTACAGCAACACCTGTGACAGTATTAATCAATATTCATTTTTCCCTATTAAAATGGAGTGTCATCATCTGGCCAAGTTCATTCCAGGTAGGAACAGACATGTGAATTCAATACCAGTTACACCTGTTGATTGAAACCGGCACAGCACGCCTGATCCTGCTTTACCTCACATCTCACTTCTCTTTCTGAGGCTTGCCAAAGTAAGTGTTGCATGTTTACTTTTATTTTCCAGGATTCTGTGTTGGGTTTGGTTTTTTTTAAAACCATACATATAGAGGAGAAAGGTCTGAAGAAATTGCGGGCTCTAACCCTAAACCAGTGATGGAGGATTGTTCACTATTTTGTTTCCATTACAGCAGCTAACTGATCATTTGCTAATGTTGCTTCTATTTTGCAAATAAGCTGGGTCTTGACTGAAATTAAGCATCAAATTCAACGGTAGCATCGAAAGACATTTGTCTTCTCAATTTTAAGAGTCTGAAATTCAGTAGAAAAATAAGGTCTTTACTACGATGTCAATTAAACTGTGTTAAACCTGAAAAATAAACGGTTCCTACTGCACTCGTGTACCTGTGTAATCAAATTGTGAATGCATTCAAGACACAGAAGAGATACCGAAATAAACTGCACAGACATTTATGCCCCAGTCACCTAACAGTTAAGTGCTTTTTAGAACTGTGGTCTCAATGTCAAACCTGAGTTAAACTGAACTTAAATGGGAGCGTGGCCATGATCACCCACAGGATTTGGGTTTGTTGATGATCAACTTAAATTACTGGCTGTATATCCTGCAAACACTAATCACATATAATCTCCAGATCACTTGCATATTGAGCTCTAAGAAATCTAACTCATTTTAAATTACCCAGGTTACCCAAGCCAATTGAGATTTACTGTATTCTTTACTTAATAGAGGATTTGTCTCATCAGACGCAATTACATTTTTATCGTTACTTTTGGTGACTCCATTAAACGGGTTGGCATTTTAATTTTTGAAAGTCTTCAGTAGCCAGCCTGTTTAACAGGCTGCCAACCTGTTAAATTTTTAAACATCCTAGTTCTCAGCTTTACTGCAGTCAAAGATTTTTGCAAATTTAAGCCCACAACATCCCCTTCTACCTTCCTCCCCACTACTACAAACCTGCTGCCATCAAATTCCTCTTTCGCAACGTTTGCGTTGAACACAGGCACCACCTACACGCAGGGTCTCTGGTTTGTTGGGTTCCTGCAGAACAAGGTAAGCCTGACTACACAGTACATTACAACACGTTTTCTAATCACTGGGGTGGTTTCCTTGCTTGTTTCATTGCCAAGAGCCTGCTTTCGGGTTGGTCAGGGGCCACGGCACAGGGCTGGCCCGGCCTCCCTCACTGGCCCAGGTCCGGCAGCTCCGGCTGGCTGGCGCCGAGGCAGGGGCAGGCCGCGCGCCGAGGCAGGGGCAGGCCGCGCGCCGAGGCAGGGGCAGGCCGCGCGCCGAGGCAGGGGCAGGCCGCGCGCCGAGGCAGGGGCAGGCCGCGCGCCGAGGCAGGGGCAGGCCGCGCGCCGAGGCAGGGGCAGGCCGCGCGCCGAGGCAGGGGCAGGCCGCGCGCCGAGGCAGGGGCAGGCCGCGCGCCGAGGCAGGGGCAGGCCGCGCGCCGAGGCAGGGGCAGGCCGCGCGCCGAGGCAGGGGCAGGCCGCGCGCCGAGGCAGGGGCAGGCCGCGCGCCGAGGCAGGGGCAGGCCGCGCGCCGAGGCAGGGGCAGGCCGCGCGCCGAGGCAGGGGCAGGCCGCGCGCCGAGGCAGGGGCAGGCCGCGCGCCGAGGCAGGGGCACGCCGCACAAGCCGGCTGCCGGCACTGCCAGCACAGGCTCACCCTGCTGGATGGGAAGGCTGGGGCTGGGTGCGGTGGGGTTTGAGTTGAGACCCCAGACCCCACTCTCAACACAGATCCCACTCCTGGTCTGGGTACAATCTGCCTGCAAACACTGTTCTGCCACGTGCATGAGCCCAGCGGGCTCAGGCTCAGAAGGGGACAGCTCTGACCATCTCCACATGAAGCTTCCAGACGAAACACAGAGGCTGTCCAAGAGCGCGAAGGCACTCCAGCAGCCAAAGATGATTGTATGCCATGTTTGACCCCTTTGCTGTGAGAGCTGACTGGAGCATTTAAAATCCAAAGACAAAAAGGAACAGCTCTTTCTTGATGGAACAGGGAGATTACTTGTGCGGCAACACATGGAGGTCCCAAAAAAATGCGTATTCTGCGCCAGCCTCCTCAGGATCTGTGACCTTGCCACCACAGCCTGATGAGCCAGACAGCTCATCCCCACCAAGAACCGTTTTTCCTTTCCAAGCCCTTGTGCCTGCGCCCAGGGCTGCACAGAAAGTCAAAGTTCAGGTTCAGCTTGCTGCTGCTCACGGGCGCACCACAAGGGTCTGAGAGACCCGGGGAGGAGCAGGGCTCACGTCAGAAAAGCAGGTTGTGGTGGAAGAAGGGGCCTGGGGAAGTGGGTTAAGAGCGAGCAAGACAGATGACAGCGTAGGGCACTGGTGCACTGCCCGAGCACACCGCTCCTGCCCCACTGAACTCCCCATCCAGACACCCACCCAGCCCCTTCCAGAGGGAGGGAAATACCGATTTCGACATCCCTTTGTCACTCAACCCTAAGTGGATGCGGCCGGAACACCTGCATTTTCATATCCATAAGTTACACTGAACATACCCAGTGCTACAGGCTCGCTAGGGTAAACCCCACTGTCTTCACCAAACTACAGCAGGCAAAAAATGGGCAGCCCAAATTTCCAGTGTGTCTAACGTCCAGTCTAATCTAACAATTTCCAAGCCAGCCTAGGTTTAAAACAACCCAAAAGCCAGCTCCGTACCTCTGCAGTGTAAGATAGTGTGTTCCACAAGTGAGCGATCAGGGGTTAACGCCGCCGAAATCCTGACGCACACAGCACCTGTCTCACACAGGTCAATGCACATTTGTTGGGCACTATCACCGCTCCCCAATGCAATACAAATCTCACCGTAAAACCAACTCATTGTTTTCAGCAGGCATGAGAAGTTGGTTCTTCACGGCAATATTCTGTGCTCTTTACTTAAATGGAGAAGTGGATGATTAATGCCTGTGCAAGAAATAGCAGGGTGAAAAACTGAAGAACATTTTGGAAATGTGTGTTTGTTTTTAAGCTGTGATTACAGGAAATATATTAAAGATGAGTTTCCTGAAGAGATTGCAGCCCACTCCTGAACGAAGCAATTTCCATTTTGGTAAACAGACAAAAGTCTCCTCTGGAGTTAGTACCCCAGAGGCTGACCCTGTAAACACTAAACCAAACAGATAGCAGAGCTCAACGGGCTGAGTCCAGACACACTGGGCTGAACAGAACGCCAACCAAACCAGAGTTAAGGGCTTTACACCAGCTCTCAGCTGGGCACTCCAACCTCTGAGTCCTTGTGCATAAGCTGAGGCCTGAGCTCTGCCCCACCGCCTCGATGTTCATAAAACCTTTCCTAAAACACCAATGGGAGGGACAGGAGCAGCAATGATCTAATGAAAATGAGAGTGTACCCTATAGCCATAGAGAAGCTAACTCTTGTGAGCCAAGACCAGCAAACACAGCCAAGCGTAAACTAACCTTGTTCACATGTGCCAACGGGGAAGAGTCAGAGTTGTAACTTTACATGTATTACCATAAATCCAGGAAGAAAGACTTTTGTGTCTGCACCTCGTCTACCCGGGGACAAGATGAACTCCCTGTAGCAAAACCGCACAAATTCCAGCTTGCTGCATTAGTGCTGCATTTGCTTCATTTAAATGAAGAAATTAATTTTTAGTAGACTTTTTAAACTGAATTTAACCTGAATCTCAACAAGGTAATCAGCATGGCTCCTCTTTTAGTTGCAATAATTGCAAAGTAGAGCTGAACAGAAAGACAGGTGGTGGACTTTAAGAGTCAGGCAGCACCTCCGGTCAAGTCTAGTTTCTGCAGATGAAGGAGGCCAGGGCCAGGGCCTTCTTGGGAGCTGGGTCTCCAAACAGCCACCTCGCTGTCCTGTGTGCCTGCATCAGACCCCTCAACTGGCACAGACTGGCCTCCTGGTGTTAGAAGAAGCAATGGGTCCAGACGGTTTCCCAGCTGGAGCGCCTGAAGCAGTGATGTGCAGGGTGAGCAGCCTCTCAGTCAAATGTAATGGCCCTTCTTGCCTTTGCTTGCACAGTCCCAGCACGTGAAATTCCCTCATCCCCTCAAAAAGCATTTAGCTGCCAGAACTGCATGTTTTCTACTACCAGGGAGCACCTTGGGGCTGCCCCACACAGCTTTACAGGAGGAGGACCTGTACGATACTGACACCCTCAAGCCTAGAAGAGCAGGTTAATCCAAGTTGCTAGCATGAGGGACAGGACAGCCCAGACCTGTAGGAGAGACCCAAGCACCAGCGCCCAACCTCAAGACTCCGAAGCCAAGAACTAAGGGTCTGTTGCAGTCAGCAGCCTGGATCTGGAGTGGCCCCAAAGGGCCCAGTTCAAGGGTTGGAGGAATCTAAGCCAGTTCGTATTTCGGGCCCCAAGCTGGCTGATGACCCTCGCATGTCAAAGGGGAGCTGAAGGAGGCCGCTCAGGCAATAACAATTTACAATTTCTCCACCTAAGTGCTCCGCTGCCTTGTGCCTGAGTCAGGCACATGGAGGATGCTTCAGAATTGGTCTAATGAACAAGCCACTGTGCAGAGGATATCAAAATCGAGAGCAACCTTCTGACTATGCAGCCTTCGACAGAGCACCATAAGAAAAATATTTAGTAGCAATAAACTGCATGTTAAATAAATACCAGTAAAGCTTATAACAGAATTACAGACAAGCAATTCAACTTCTCTCAAGAGTCTTGCATACTTCAAGGAAAACATCTCCCAATTATCATAAAAAGCTATCTCAAATTTTCACAGTTCATCTATAATATGCTGATTGAGAACGTAAAATGTATGGCTCAGGTATTTTTGTATAATCAGCTGTAACCATATCCTCAAGTGTAATGACAAGCAATTGGAATAGCAAGACTAATACTTTAGCTATTTAAATTCAGATTGCCTGGTGTTTATACTACTATTCCCAACAGAGAAAGGAAACAAAATATTTGAAACAAACAAGTATCTTCTCTGTTATATTAATCTTCTCTCATAACAGAGCCCTAGTGGAAAAACAGATTAATGAACAACAGAACAGAAACAGACAGCGATGCAATTCTCTACACAGCGTTTTCAAGAATAAGCAAAAGGCCAGGGTGTGCAGGGAACAAACATTTCACATCCCCAGAAAAAAAGAGCCCTAACCTCATTAAAAAGTCACTACAGACACAAGGAAATAAGAAAGATTTGGTCAACAAGCAAAGGCAACGGTTTGGGAGGAAGCTATGGGCAAGAGAGAAGGGCCCTTTGGAAGGGCTCAAAGCAGCACCCTTCCTCAGCCAGCTGTGCTCTGGGGAACCAGCTGTGCTCCGGGGCCACCCCCTTGCTTGCACAAAGGTCCAGAGAAGGTCATGGGATGCATGTTGCCATACCTGTCTTAATATGTCTTTGTAACGGAACCGCCCCAGAAGAAAAGAAGGAACGAGATTTTCCAGACATGGAACTTTGAGGTCTGCACCAAAAAATAGCTAGGGATAGCCAGAGAATCAGCGTGTGCAGGATCAGCTATGTTAAAATGCACGATTGTAAAAACCCAAACAGCCTCACAACATGCCAAAACCAACTCCTATATAAGGAGGCGCTTTTATTCACGGAGACGGTACAGCTGCTTAATAGAGTAGAAAACCTGGCAGAAGATTGCTGCACTCCCTAAGAACCGTGTCTGTGAAAAGATCAGGCTGAAATCAGCCTCTTAGCAAACTATCAAGCACTCTCATGACAAGGAGGTTGTACAAGTGCAAATGACCATTACAAAGCAATAACATTTAAAAAGAGAGGATCAGCAAACAACAGGCGACTGTTTAAACACCAACACTCCTCACCCACCACAGGAACAGTTTGGGGAGCAACCTGTATTCACACACTGCAGCTCTGCAGAAAAACAAGGGTATCCTCGGGTTCAGCGCTCTGCTACTTGTCATCTTTAAAAGAGTGAAGAGCCAAAAGACATGCAAGACTGCAAACAGGTATCATGTAAAAGGGAAGGTACGTCAGTGTAAATTAAACATGGATGTCAGGAGGTTTTACAGTTCAGCAGGCCCCCAGATGTTACTGTGTGCACACAGCTGGCTTCGATAAGGTCAAAAAGCAAATAATGTTGCAGAGCACACGAGCAGAGACATTTAGGAGGCCTCGTCCCAAACACAGTGAAGTTCCATGGCAGAATGAACCCCATAACAGCAAAGTGACTAAGAAAGGGTAGAGAAAAACCAAAGGTCTGAGGTGAGGAGACATGGAATGTATTTTTGCAACCAGGGAGGCAGATGCAGTGACCCAGCCTATGGAGCTGGCTCCCTAGTTTCAATGGATCGAGGGGCTGAGCCACTCCAGAGCAAAGCTGGGCAGTTTACAGGGTCAAGACTCAAATTCTCTTTTAAAAATCCAATTGCTTCAGGAGAAGCAAAACCTAGTTTAAAGGGAGAGGGTAGCATATGTCTGATTATTCATTTCATTGCTTGGATGCTTTAATTTCTTGCTAGGAAGTAATTTCTTGTTTCACTTTCTGAATGTTTCCAGGTGCTTGTACACTGGGGGAAACATCTCTCTGGTTTTCCACCCATCACTTCTGTCCCTTTGGGTTGCACCACTCTCCTCTCAGACTCACATAGTACCAGCCTGTACACAAACTCTGGAAAAGGCAACAGTTTTGCTTCTGGAGTAATCACAAACAATTTCCCTAAGAAGTAACCGCATTTCACCCTGTTCCAAAGTCCAATGTCTCAGCAGAATACTATTACTTTTAAATGGAAAAAAAAAAAGCAACATTCAAAAACTGGCAGAAATTTATATTTTATGCCAACATAGTCAGAAAGAAACTCACCTTTTTTCAAAGAGAAATTTTAGAAGAAAGTAAGTTATTTGTACTTGTGCAATGACTTTGTTCCCTCCCATCCCTCTCTAAATATGCAAGTTAAGGAAAACTACATCATTTTTTCATGAATAGAAGAGTTTTCCCCCTAGAGCTGAAGCTTCTTCCTAGTTCTTTGTGTTTTGTCAGCCAGTGTGGGAGGCATATTATCCAGGAGTTACGCATACATTTCCAAAAGGGAGAGAAAACAGGGCAGACAGTCTATCACAAGAGGAGATACTTAACGTTTCAAATGCATGAGACACACCAGATAGAAGAATCACTTTCCTTTAGACCTGCCAAGTGTCTGACTCCCTGCCCCTCCTCAGCAGCCTCATTTCATATCTGTTTATTTTTGAGAGAACAATCACCTCAGAAATCAGTGGGAGTAATTCTAATCCTAAAGGTAAACCTGTGCTTAACTACTTCCCTGAAGTCAGTCCTGTGCCGATGAGTGGGGTGAGAGTTCCTTACAGCCTGCACAGAACTGCTGGGGCACAAGGAAAAGGAAAGGAAGAACAAACTTGTTTTGCCATGGAGATCTCCGACACAGCATCACTCGTCCTTCACATTCACATCGCCCTCCACAGCCGAGCACAGAGCTGCCAACCCCTTCTGTGCCCAGGCACAGATGTTCCCACCACAGACTTGCAGAATCTGGGGATGTGCGCACAGCAGAATCACCTCAACACTGACACAAACGCACCGAGTTTAAACCGCTTCTGGATACGCAGCTTCTGTGCAACCAGTAGTCTAACAATATTAAATACCTGTACTAAATTGTCAGCCTGATCCTTACATACCACTGTATTAATGAACAAGCCACGCAGCACGGTACCAAACTGCAGAAGGGCAAAGAAAGAACTATGGAAAGTATTTCTCTTTGTTCTCTACACAAGAACATTAATTCAGTAATTCTTTAAAAATGGAACATAGCTGGCATAATCAAATAAATTATTAGAAGGCATATAAATCATTACCACCTAATATGACTGCAACAAGATTCAATGCAATTTCCAGATAAGTATGAGGAATGAGTACTGCGTTTTACTGAATTAAAACTGGCTGAAGTTCTAAGAAGACAAATGATGTAAGACGACCCTACATTCATTTGCAAACTAAAAAGGCAGAAGGAAAGCAACAGACAGATAAGTCTTACTTTTTCAACAATTTTGCAGCCTGCCCTCAAAACAAGGATTAATCATAAAGTAATGATTATTTCTTTCATTTAATTAGAGATTGAGTGGGTGGGAATGTGGAGACAGACTAAAGCTGTATGGAAATTCTTAACGCTTTTGGAAATGAGGTGTCCTGAACTGAGACAGGAATGCAGCCTTTCAGAAACCCCAAATCCAGACTGCAGCCTGGATTGCTTGTGCTGGCCCTGTTTACTGCCAGAAGGACGTTTCCTTACAGAACATACCTCCTCTGCTCCCACAGTTGGTCTAGATACCAAAGAGTTGTTTGCATGAGCCCTGCTTCACTTCCTGCGGGGGCTGGAAGAAAATACGAACAAAATCTGGTGCCGAAGCAGGGAAGCAGTGCAAGCGAGCCGCTCAATGCAGGCAGCCTGAGAGAACTGGCTTCTATCCTTTTCTTTGTCCCTGGGTTTCTTCATGATGCTAGTTAAGATCCTTAAACCAAGACTTTCACAGACACCCACTCGTCTTCTGGGTGTTCCTAATGCACAAGTTCCGTTGGCAATCGCAGGGCTCCGTCTGCCATCTCCAATGATACCGTCAGCACCAGCTCCAGGAACGTAACAACACATACTCTGAGACACAACCTCCCTGGCCTCTGCTTTCCCCAAGGACAGGAAGGGGAGAATTGCAGTAGAGTTTTCTCAGGCTGCCAACGAGCTAAGGAGACGCTAATTCCCGCTTACGCAGCATCACCCCAGTTACTGGGATTAACACCTTGGAAAATCTTTGAGAAAATTGTTAATTCTGCCTAAGAGCACACACTGAACAGTGTGCACAGTCCCACACCAAGCAGTAAGAATCCTTAACACCCATAAACTGCTTGTTACATCCAGACTAGTGCACTTTGCATCTAGAGGATCTCTGTTTCTCTACTCCCCCCCAACTCTGACATGTCCTTTGTTGTAGTTCAGATCTTAGAAGACCTTTTGCAGTGCTAAGCAGGGATTCAAAATCAATGCAAACCCCAATGCTCTTCTGCAAGTCTCTGGCCATTATTTCCTGCTCATCTCACCAAAATACGACTCCTTTGCACTGAAAATCTGAATAGCCTTAAGCACTTTCCTCTTTTTGCTTCAGCTCCGTATTAAAAAAGAGTAGGACAAGAGCAGAGGATGCGTGAGATTAAAGTCTTCAGTTTTTTCAGTCCAAATCTCTTCTTTGGAGTTTATTATTGCTCTTTAGTTCATTTGGACGCTGTCAAAAAGCAATCTCAGCTTTTAATCCAGGTTCAGTATGGACTATTCACATGCCTAAAAGGGAAGCACATGTTTACCTGTTAGGGCAGGTGACAGCGTTTCTCATCAGCTGACCTGAGGAACCAATTGCCCCAGGAACTGTGACATTACGATAAACCCTAATCCCTTCCACTTCTAAGTCCCCATGGATCCAGCCTTCTCCAATAACAGATGCACCTGCACTGTTGCTGCCACACCAAACCAGAGCAGCAAAGCCAACCAAAGCGCTGTTCCAACCCACCTCCTCCAGAAGGAATTGAGAGAAAACAGACTAACATAGAATGGGTAGTGGCCATAGTGCTTGCTACTGAAATAAAAGGCACTCCTACACCACGACAATGAGCCGTCTATAAAACCTAGACAGGAGATCAGAGGAGATCAATACTTACCCTAGGGACAAAGCATATTTATTTTAGGGACATGCATACATACACATATAACCACATGCAACATCTTGTACAAAGAGGAAGATGACATGGAGTTTTCTCTTAAGTGCAAAAAAAGATGCGTTAACCCATCAGCATGTCTTGTTGCCTACACAGTGTACCGTAAACTGCCCTGATACACATCTCTCTTAATGGAACCTTGCCATTCTCTTCTCAAAGTCCTCCAGTCCTGTTCACACTCAAAGGCCTCCGAAGTTTTACACCATTTTGCATGAGTTTGCAAACACAAAAAGTTGGCACTTGCCATCACTACCTTTAACAGAAGGGCTGTCTTTGTGTCTCCATTGTTTTAGTTTTACAGGTTATTTCCCGTTCTTTGACTTTATGCCTTACCTACCATCCCCAATTAAAATGCAGGCAATGACCCCCAAGGGGCAAGCATATCACTTAAAGTTTAAAGCCAAGAGCTGACACGGGCTGGAGGCAGGGGGCTAGAAGAAGCAATAATTGTTGCTTGTTCCCTGGTTGCAGGCCCTCGGTTTCCAAAGCCCCTTGGTCTCAAAGCAAGGATACAACCTTTTAAGTGCCTGTGCCGCTGCGTTGCCTTCCTCTGTTTGTGACATGTGCAGTCACAGTATTTTAATGGAGCCCAAAGCCCAGTTTCTAATGCAGACACTTGTGCTGCGGGTCTGAATTTCTGCAGCTGACGTGACTCTAGGGAACAGCTTTCATTTCAAATAAAAGCCAGAAGACTGTTTCTTCCTTGCAAAGGATTTTAAGGAAGTAGGACCACTGTAGCACAGCACGAGCAAGACATAGCTGTGAACTCAAAATCATAACAGGTTGATTACAGATTAAAGTGATGTACAGACCCCTGCTGCAGCTCCTGCTATTGCTTCACAGATTACAACAAACGTTTATTGGTAGTGGAATTAACTTCACCTTGACAGCTCTTTGCAGGGGAAGGGGTTTACATACATCTGAGTAAACCTGAGCTCCTAAAGAGCCAAGCTCCAGAGTGTGCTGCTTGCTGCTACTCCACATCACTGAAGCCCTGGAGTAAGCATTTCAGAAAGCAGAATCCCAGTCACTGTCAATCTTCTGCCAACCCACAAGAACAAAACTGACAAGAGAGAACAGCAGCAATTTGAGATGCCCTTCATGAAAACTTCAGACACTGGTACAAACACCTGGGGGCACAACACATCCCAGGTGCTGGGAGAAGGACGGTATCTGAGGAGCAAAGCCCTCCCCAAATCATGATCCTCATGCACAGGCAGAGTTTGTATTCACACTCCAAACAAGCCCCCAGATCAGCAGGTAAGATGGATCCGTTTCCATCTGCCTCTGCTGAGGCCAGGCGAGGATCAACCAACTACATGTTTTTCATCTATATTTTTATAGCACTTGCTATGTGCTTCTTAAACAGTGAGTAAAACTGAAAAGTCTTTCAGTTTACATGTTCCTTCCTCCTTACCATTTGCTCATGCAATCCCTGATTTTACTCAGTCTCTCTCTGTGTGGAGCCAACAAGCCCACCATGCCTTATGCCCACCTTGCAGCTCACTCGCATGCTGCAGTGGTGAATTCCCCGGGGAGGCCAGTGCAGCCAGCACTGCTGCATCAGCTGGAGAAGGATAGACTCCCATCTCAGTGGATTTTAAAAGGATTAAAAAAAAAAATTCTGGCTAACTCATGCCAGTTAGCCATGGAGAAGTTCCACATAAACACTTTGACATGAGCTACAGCAGCATGGAAGAATCACCTTTAGCAAAGGCAGCAACTTCTTGCAGACTGTGTGTGCTTTACTAAATTCTGCTTCCATTTCAATGCCCAACCATCTCCAAGTTCCACATAAACAGCAGCCAGTAGGCTGTCTTAATTTCTATGCAGCAAAACACTACTTACAAGCAGCAAGAGTCCCGAAGACTTAATTGAGAAACCAGGTGTTCCGTGATGCTGTGTCTCATCCTCCTCTCCCGTACTGCCCATGGAAAGCGAGGCTCCCAACTAGGTGAGGAGCAGCAGACGACAGTGAAGAACAGCGAGCTAGAAACAGCTCAGATCCGAAAGGTTAACAGACCAAATAAAGTCATCCAGACAGCCAGCTTGAAAACATTTATCCCCAAAGCATCTTTCCCAAAGCCCGGGGTGCTCCATCAGGTACAAAAAGAGTAATTCAGACCCGACTCCACACTACAAACATTACCAGCACAATTTGCCTGGTTTCACTTTGGGGAATTCAACATAACATCTCAACAACTAATTCCCAAACAAAACGTTTTTAAAACGTGGGTGATCTGAAGTGTGTGGAATCTTCAGAGAACTTCACAACATCCATATGTCAGATTTTTATATATAGGTGCTCCATACGGCATGTGGATGGCATCACTCTTCACAGCTGCTGATAATAGTATAAGAGAAAGAGGTAAAGATCACCTGGCTTTCCCTCAGCTGAAGTACCAGGGCCATTTTAAAAAGGTTCATCGCGAGCCTACAGCCCAGTACCACAACAAATTACCCTTTAAGAAGCCTGGCTCACACTACGACTGAGGCGCTTCAGCCACCTTGGAGCATTTTTAAATTTTCTCTAAAGTCTCCAAGACAAAACCCTAGACTACAGCAAGGGGCAGTGGTTCTCATGACCTCACTAAGCAGGGCAGGGAAGCAATCCAGAAGTAACCGCCTCTCATCTTCACCCTCTTCCACCCCAGCTGCAATTCAGTGGCCAAAGTCAGGCATCCCCCCTGTTCCCTAGCTCTGCCATTCCTGAACAGCCTCGAGAAAAGAGCAAGCAAGTCCTTATTCCCCCTTGCACCTTCCCGTCCCGGCAAACTGGCTCTTCTCTCAGAACTACAACAAAGACCCTGGCCCCTGCCGCATGGATGGGCACAATTTTCTAGCACTGTCGTCTTCTGCATTTCTCCTGACAGATCACTAACCCAGCACCCATATCCCTGGCTCGCTCCCTTTGCTGTTTTGAGCTCAGAACTATTTATTCAACAGGAATTGAACATACGTAAGGTTCTACGCCTGGAGATAATTTTATTTTTATTATACACCAAAAAGGCATGTTTTTGGTTTGTGAGGCAGGTTTCATTTACACAGGCTTGCAGCACTTGCACACAGCTCATTTTATTCTCAGCTTGCCTCCAGAGCGGCTGTAGGAGTAATCCATATGGTCAGAGCTTTACAGCTAAACTGGAAGTACCAAAACAGAGTTGCAACTTTCATGCAATTATATGCACTGCTTCACTTTCTACATCAGGAAGCACGCACCATCTCACTCCCACTGCATCCGCAGAGAAAGACGTGGTAGCAAAGAGGTCCATGGCAAAGTGGCTCCTCTGCCTCTGAGAGCCAGGGGCTGCTGCTGCTCTGCCTCTAGCGCCACACCAACCTCCTGGGGCTCCTCAGGTGACACAGCAGAGCTCCCTCAACCATCACAGCCAGACTGCCAGAGAAATACCATCACCTTCTTTCAGCAACCTAAGGTACACAGGGCAAAATTAAAGATATGGAGCCCCTGTGACTTTCTGCCTCTTGAACCTTAGAAAGTGGGCATTCTGCTGACTGTCCCTCTCCAACGATGGGTCCTGGGGGAGAATTAAGAGACCCTGGTTCAGTCATCAGTGTCCCTGTGCAGATGCCCACAGCACCCAGCTGTATGACTCTTGCAGACCAGGATAAAAAGGACCCTCCTGTGAGCAGATAATGTGACCAGGCATAAATGACGCTAGGTTTCCTGCGCTGAAGGGGCAGGAATGCATTGGTCTGGCTCCAATCTTTGCGCTGGAGCCCACCTGCAGAGTTCAATTTCCCCAAGTGCTCTGAAAGCAATAAAAGCTTTCCTAATTTTTAATAAGCTTGCATTTTAAATCACTTCATACATATATATGTATATGTGTGTATATATCTCAAAACATAAAACCAGTTGAATTTCTCAGTGAAGATTAAAAAATGGAAATGCCTAAGACTATATACCCACATCACAAGCCAGTTCATCTTCTCAGAACTTTAAGTTAAAAAATTCACAGGAAGGAATTTGGTAAGCAAATTTAATGACTTTGCACAGACGTACCCACCTCCTTTTATACCACTTGTGATCAGATGACAGGCACTCACTCCTTGCTAGACTTTTTATGTACTTGCTCATTTGCATGCACTCCAGAACTACCCATTAAAGCCTGCCTTTTCTCAACAAACTTTTGCCTCTGATAAATGGCCAACTCTGCTGGCCTGAGCTCATGACAGTCCTTGGTCCTGACAGCTTAACTTTAATTAATCTATTTAATTTATTGATCAAGCCCATGGCAAAGGAGTATTCCCCATTAAAGAAGAATTTTATCATCCTAAGCTATACGACTAAAGGCCTTCCTAAAATCTGAAATTTAGTTAGCAGCTGACATGCTGTCCATCCAAAAAGACACTCATGAAGAGGCAGAACTGGAGATTAAAAATGACTTGATGATTTTAAATAATGACTAGCAGGTTGGGCTGTAAGTTGAACTACAGCCCAGTTGCCTATTTCACAAAAAAAAAAAAAGCATTGCAAAGCAATAACAAATCCTTGAAAACCTATTCTGAAGACTGTTTCTACCGTTGGACTATGCTCCATTACATTTATGTCACTGCAGCAAGCCTGACAGTTCTATTTGTGCAAACTGTGACAATTACTTCACTGAGAAGGTGCGGGTTATTTAGCGCTACAATACTTCTTGGATGACTTATTAATATGGATGTAAAACCTCACAGTTACAAATAAAACATACAAGGAAGCAAACTATAGGCTTAAGCAGATAAATAAAAGACCAGCGTAGTCTTTAAATCTCAAATGAACAAATCACATCCAGTTGAAAGACACTCAGGTACATCAATTCCCCTGCTGCCTGAGCCCCAAAGCACTTGCCTTCCCCTTTAGAATCACACAAGCAGAAACTCTTATAAACTGGCAGGAAATTACCAGCCTAATCAGCCAGATGAAAAGGCGATACATCACAGACCCTACACATTAGCCTCAGTGTCTGTGACACCACAGCTCTCTGGACAGCCACATCTGTTTGCAAACAGATGCAAATGAGACTTAACTCTTGCAGTAGTCTGGCCACTGGAGGATAATTAGAATAAATACTGTTTCTATACTAATTACTATTTGTGTTTTTGCTATAAAACTCATTTATTCAGGGAAGCTTGCCTGAACAGATAGGGACAGCTAGACTGGACAAAAGATAAATGGTCTCCTCATAATTGCATTCAGTTTAATTTCTAGATGTGAAATAGAAATCCTCTTTTTATGGGATGCTGGTCATATCATTTTAGCATTAACATGCTGGAATCTTTACAACTGTTGCTTTATTTCCTTCCTAATATATTTTTAAACTAGTGACAAGCAGGATGAAAGGATTTTACATACAAATCTGTCCAGCCTCCGAAATAGCTTTAGTTCTATGAGCAGCAAGTTGAGGGAGAGACACCAATTGGTCGATGTGCGTATTTTCAGGATGTTTTTCATCTCAGGTCGCTCCAGAAGGGCATCTGTATTCCCGCGGGACCCCTTATTGGGGGTCATACCTCCTCCTGCGAGGTGGGGATTGCGGCAGCAGTTGCTCCTCTTCGGCCCCCGGAGACAGTCTGCAGGCGAACTGAGCAGTCTCATCCAGATGGAAAAATCAGATGACAATCTTTTTTTATCCCAGTCTTGAGTCTGTCTAACTCTGGCAGGTAGCAGTCTAGGCTAACACATTATTATGCTTAATTCCTCTCACAGAGCAAAAACCAACTGTTACTATTTACCCTCACTGTGCAAGTTTTATGAGGGACGGGACCAGAGCCACATGGCATTTCCTTCCATCTCCCACAGCTCGGACACCCTCCAACCGTTTGGCTGCTGCGCGCCCGCCCGTGCCGCACAGGGAGAGCTTTGCGGTCCTGAGGGCACAGCGCTTCCCTGCCAGAAGGGCTTGCTGGTGCCACGGCTCTTGTGGTGGACTTGCCAATCCCAGATACATCTCTGCCAACAATAGACAGCCGGTCCTGGTCCCAAACATCACCAGAGATGCAGAGCGAGCCTTCAGTGGAAGGATCCTAGGAGCACCTTCGGTCGCCCCTAACCCAAGCCCTCGGTGCTGAGGCTCCACAGCTCTGCCAAGCCCTGGCCCCAGGGACAGAGCCGGCACTCGCGCTCACCGTGTGTGCTTACAGGCATGTTTAAGAAAAAAGGACCTGCATATTGCAAGAGGTGCTCTTTTTAACTTTTCATCTCTGAACAGCTTTAAGTTTATCTCCCAATTAAAAGCCACACTGTTTTTAGTCTACAGATTCAGATAAAGAGGTGTCTGGAAGCTGTCTTTTGCTTTGCAGTGAGGTTTAACACATTGCAAATCACATCACAGACATCCAAAAGTGCATGTGATTGTCCGGGAGTGGAGGTGTCAGCCCTTCGAGGCCACCAAATTACTTTTGACATCAAAGAACATTCTGAAATTAACTGTGAAAGGTGTCTGTTTTATTATGATGGAGGAAGCAAAAAGCACAGGTTGTGCTTCTTTGCAGCATTTCTGTACTTGAGCAACAGAGGACGGATTCCTGCAGGACGTTTGCCCAGCTCCGGCACAGTGCAGGAGCCTGGAATCAAAGACTGCCTCTTTTAAAGTAATTACATTTAAAGGTAGAGGGAGCAGGGCTTGATCTGTGACAAGTGCACAAGCAGAAAAACTGGATGTGATCATATCAGAATCCACAGGACACTGCTTTTCTGAAGAGACAAAATTAATTGCTCCTCTCCACCTCCCAACCTCTGCTGCAGCAGCTCTGCATGGACACAAATTATATGGCAGTAAGCGCATCTCTATTAGCACACGGCTGACAACAGCCATCAAAATACTGCACTGCCCTGTTACTCCAGTGGAACCACAACAGACATGCAGTGACAGATGCTTGCCCACATCCATACTGAAAAAACCTGCCCTGCTCCTCCTCTCAGCACCTTCCCATGCCTGCTTTCTGTAGATACTCCTGCCTAGCAGCAAGAGATTGGGATTAGATGCAGAAGGAACTTTGTTTTTCCCTCCTCAGAGCCAGGAGGAAGTTCACTTGCCTCGTGGCAATTTCTCGAAGCAGGAAAACAGCATCTCTGTTATTACAGCACACACAAAGCCCAAGTCACTAACTGGCTCTGCTCACACTGCTGCAAACATTGACAACAACCCAGAATTCAAAGGCCTCACTGTTTGATGGAGCTCAAAGTGATTTGCAAGACCTGAAGCTGTCCCAGGGCCAAGGCTCAGCTTCGACCACAGCCTGCAAGTGCTGCTGCAGCAGACCCAGTTTCTGGTACCAGCTCAAACACGTTTATGTCTGTAAGGAAGGAAGGGTGGATGAATTTTCCATTGCAAGTTTCCTGTGCAATATACAAAGGTCACTTTTGCACAGGAGAACATAAAATAACCCAGACTTAGGAATCAGGGAGATGTGTCACTTCGATGTTAATAAATGAGACATAAAAATAATAAGCTGTAAACAGCCATGGTCCTGATTCTGCCTCACTGTGTCAAGGGCAAGTCTGGAGCAAAGACTACATACAGTCACCACCTGCATCATATACGAACACGGGAGACTCTTCTTGCATGAAAACTTCTAATGCAAGGGAAAGGACAGAGGTGCCATCCTTATGTCATTATTTCAACATCTTCTCATTCATAGTCCAAGCTGCCCAAATGTCGGTGGTTTTTGTTATGCAATTCAAAGCTTGGTCCATCTCCAGTTCTCACAGTGGAGTCTGTTTTCTGCTCGCAGGCAGCATAAACAATACTTTTGTACTCCCATGGTATTTAAAAGCTACCTAGATCCCTGTATAACTTAAGTATATACTACATCAGGTGCTGCACAAGTGTCAGAAACTCCCCCAGTATTTCAGCTACTCAAAATACTTTTGCAAGAGTATTATAAGTTGTTCAAACTTTTGTTATCCGGAATTCACAGCACTGCAGTATACATAAAATTATTCTTTTTAATTAAGATGATAAAACATCCTGAAGCAAGAGAAACATCCAATTTCTGTAATTAAAATGATGCAGAAAAAATTGCCTAAATGATTCCAGAACTAAATTTCACAATGGTTATGCCATTTAAAAGTTACAGAGCTTGGAAACTAGGTTGCACTTTTAAGAGACTCTTCAATAATTTAAGACCTTTCAGGGTCAGAGAGGAAGCAGTGATACAGTCATTTCTCTTCTTGAAATTTAAGAGCTCTGCTCAGTCCTCCCATATACATGCATATATTTCCAGGGTTACCATGGGATCTGCAACAGTCAGGGTCAACATGTCAAGTCAGTGGATACAGCCCTCCACTGTGTACCTGCAGTCTGACTTCAAAGCATCATTTTTTTAAAATACTGCACTCGGTGCCCTCTTGACAACAGAGCCAGGTAAGCTCTTCCACCTCAAATTCAAGGCAATGAATTATCCAGAAGTAGTGGGAATGACCAATAATTTTCTCCCTGATTGCTCTGAAGTGGGTATTCAGCAGCAGTTTTCTCAAGATTTCTTTTTCTCTGTAAAAGTGTAACTTAGCTCTAAAGCCTATGGAACTGGAGCCCTCTTTTTTCAATACATCTAAATGTCATTTAATGTAGGAGGGACTTGATCCCTAACTGAAGCCTTTAAGTGCTCTTCCAAGAAAAACAGTAATAGTACCTATTGACTGTAGAAAAACAGAAATAACTCCCAATTAACTGCCACTGAAGCATAGCTTCAATTTGAGATTTTGTGGATTGAGCACTTGCATAGGAGTCTTCAACTGCCAAGCAATCAATCAGACCACTGCAGAAGTCATTCAGAACAAGTAAGAAAACTTCTGAGAATTACAGAGCAAACAACTGCACTAGTAAGTACGAGCAAGAAAAAAAAGCCTCTAATACTTCAAGGAGAGCTACAGAACAAAGTATTGCTCCTCATAACAGTGGGCAAAAATCAAATGGGCTACAGAAATTAAAAGTAACATTTGACACTTTCACACAAGAAAGAGGGAGTGAAACCCTCCCTTATCTTGCCACACATCGCAGAGTCTGCTTTGACAACGGGGTTTTGATGAAACCTTTCCTCCTTCTGCACTAATACACCTTGCCTGATCCCTGTGAGAAAAGGATCACTCTGAGAAGAGTTTCTTAGAGTCCAAACGTCCAAGCTGGCATTTATGCAGTCAAAACCCAGCCCTTCGACTGTCTGTGGCCACAGACTAGAAAAAGTGCTGGCACAGCCAGAAGTAAGTTCACAGACACATACTGACGGCAAATTATTGACGCAACACCTTGCTCAATAAGGGAGATCACTCTCTGCTTTCAAGCAGTTCTCTGAATAGTTGGATTCCCTGTCCTACCTCCAAAGCACTCAAAAGCGGGTTCCACCTCCTTTACCTGAGGTTAGGAAAAGCCCACTCCCTTTAAAGAGAGAACAACTGGAAGCAGTCGCACCAGGAACATAAAATCAGAGCAAATACAAGAGGCACAATTCCAGCAGCTCCTTCGTTCCTGTCTTTTATCACAGAACTAAGAATACTGTCTGTGAGCTCTCTGTTAGTTAATTCGGTGTCTTTATACATTTTTAAAATGTAATTTCTGGTAGGTTTGTTTTTGTACTGATCTGTCAGTGTGTTGTACATAAAATGACAATTCAAGTCTCAAGCTATCAGCCTCTTTCTGCCAAGTAACAAATAACGGATGCTTTAAAAAGTCCCGTGGCATTCCAGAGCGCTGAAGGATAATGAATCACAATCTCAGAAAAACTTAAAATTCTCTTTTTCTTTCCCTGCTTCCTTTTTTTCTTCTCCCACCCCACTCTTGGTCGCTCACAGGAGGAGGCTGGGGCACCGGGCTCAAGAAAAGAGAATTTTCATTTCTGAGTTTCAGCGTAGGGTTTTCAATCACCAGCAAAACCTCGTTTTCACTTTGCACACTACATGAGGCTTTGTCATTAATTTGGATAAGATGTCAAAAGAGCAGAAAACAAGCTGTAACACCCTCCCCCAAGCTACTCTTTGCTGTTAGATTGAAAAGGTCAGGTTAACAAAGGTGCCAATAAAACGTTAGCAGTGTTTCCCTTCTCTGTGTAAAACAAACTTTTTAGTGCTAAGGAAAAGAATCAAGTTTTTTGAAGAATAATATAAAACCGACATGTTAGGCTTTCTACCTTGTTTTTAATTAATTCTTTTGCCACATTCATTTTTAAAAGGTCTTTTTCAATTTAGGAGTCCTTGCCAATGCCTGGGACAATATGCAGGGAGAAACCATAATAAATCCTACTATAACCACACCCTGAGAAAACAAGGAGCATTTTGCACATCCAGGTAGTCTCTAGAAGAGCAGAAAGAGAATGAAACATCTGGCAGCTGTTTATCACGTCTCCAAGGCACTGAAGTCTCAAGTACTGAGACAATGCAGATTAATATTGGAACAAAAAAGCACAACAAAACCAGCACAGCAATCTCCCATTTGTTAATTAAAAAATCCTCCTTGTTATTCTGTCCTGGCAGCATTTTTACTGTTGTCGTGCTCATCACCAATGCACTCAAACCGAACAAAAATTTGGGCAGTGGCCTTTGTGGGCTTTCATCATAGAGCATTTCCGAACGACAACCTTTCCCGTGCCTCGCCAAATCTCTTGTGCCTCACGACAGCAGCATCTTCAACTGGGACAAAACCCCTAAGTGCTCTGGCTCCACCTCCTCTGCAGCATCCAGCCAGTCCAGAAGTCTCATCCGCCTGCCCTGGCCAGCCAGAGGGGACTGGCAGGAGGGCCTGGAAGGAAGCCTGAAGTCCAGCACTCTCAATAGGCAAGTCCACCAAAGCGTCATGCTTATGACAACAAGTTTTAAATCCAGCCCTGTATTTTCACCTTTTTGACCTTGCAGAACAAATAAATAATTCATCCAGTTACTGAGATGGGACATCTTTGTCTTCTGAAGTCTGCGCACAGTTATATACAGCTCCTAGAGACCAGTTCAGGAAAAAAAAAACCAAACAAACCACAAATCTTAATTGGGGCTGAAAATAAACATCAACCTATCAGTCCAATGTTGTCCTAAAAAAGGGTACGTGTAATCAGATGCTGAAGTAATTCTTTCATCAGTCTCACAAGACCAAAGATCATGTGATGAAGAATGGTGACAGACACAGAAGTGTCCCAAAACACTTGGGACATTGTCTCACTACATAAAATGAAGGCAGTCAGTTACTATCTGGCATCCCTCACAGCATCTGCGCCTGCTGAAGCAGCAGTCTTGAGAGGAGCAGTTTGCAAGCCTCCTTTTAGCAGTGAAATTCCTGACAGACACGGGAAGGTAAATGTCGCACAGCCAGCCAGGCTGCTAAAGGCCCCTTCCCTCAACGCTTTGAATAAATACATCCTCGCTGCTATTTCTGTTTCGTAGGAAGTATTTAATATTCTGAAGCAGGGGAAGCCTGCATCACTAGGACACGCTAGCAGGCTGTGTGCCAGGCAGGCAGCTCGCCGCTGACACGGGCAGGAGATCGGGGCCTCGCGGCTGCGGTGGCTGAGAGCATTTCAAAGCAGACATAATCTATGGGGACGCAGGGTCGCTTGTCCCATCGCTTCAGTGCAGAGCCGGCTACTGAGCGACTGAGCCGGCTCAGGCACTGGTTTCCAAAGAATCCACTAAGGAAACAACAGAAGAAAGGCTGAAACTGCCACAGGAAGGACAGGAACAATTTCTATTTTTGTTTGAATCTCCAGCTTCATCAGTGACACAAGTGCCCTGGGCTGGATGAAGCATATTGAAGTGCCAGCTCACACAGGTGTCAAGTAGAATGAGAGAGAAAATAACAGAAAAGGAAATGCCTGGGGTGAATGTGCTGGGCGGGCTGGGTGGCCGCGGGGAAGCAGGTTCCTGGCCCCTGGCCTGTGTAACACTCATCAACTCATTCACAGGGATGTGCGCGAGTCAGCCAAGCAGTGCAAGCAGTCTCCAGTCAGCAAGCACTTCTATAAGGAAAACAACACCTGGCACACAGAAAACAGGGTTTTATCATACAACAGTTGCTTGCAAACATTGCTAGTAATCAAACGTAACAACCTAGCGCCAGATGACTGAAACAGGAAAGCTCACCTCTCCTTCAGCACTGCTGCACCACACCATCATGGCCCCATTCCAGTCTGCTTCTCGCATACTGCCTGAGCTTGCCTTGATGCAGCTTGGTCTCCTGATGTTAATGAAAGAATCGATATATTAAAGCTACCTGATGAGAACCAGGTCCTGATGCACATGTTTGATTTAGGGGAGTTACAGGTGAGGATAAAAACCGCTTAGCATTTCACAACTAACCAAGCATTTAACAAGTGGTCAGCACAGCACTTCTGCCCCTTGACTAACAGCTTCATATTGACAGTGTGGCTTTTAAGGCACTATGCCTCAAGAGGTCTGGCAGCGCAGAAAAGCAGTGTGGCAGTATGTGGTTCCCTACAGGCTTCTGCCCTTCACATCACAACAGTCTGAAATGGAGCACTAAAAACAACAAAGAAAGGGAAGATGCAGATCACAAGGTGGCTGGGTTTAGGAAAAAAAAAAAAAAACCAGGTGTTGTACAATAAAACCCCCAGAAGAGCAAATAATTCGGATGTGATCAAAAAAGTACTCCAATTGTTGCCGCCAACGTGGGTGAAAGCTATTAGCAGTAGCAGCAAAGGAATATTGGCATCCACTCCCAGCAGCCTCTGTACTGCTCCGAGGGAGCCCACCTGCACCAGGTCCCTGCCTCCCGCAGAAGGGGCTGCTACTGCACAAGCAAGTTTTGCCACGTGTTCTGTAAAACTGCGTGTGTGCTCTGTGTAAGATCTTCAAACTCCATGCTGAAGGGCAGATGTTTTACAGAAATCACCTTTCCTAAAAGAATGTCAGAAATTCTCCTTCACGTCCCACCGAGGACTCTGAAAGACAACCTGCACCCAAATTTGCGACCTCTCCAGCAAAGCCCCTCTGCAGGTTTTGTCAGTCACCTTCCAGGAGTGTAGGAAAACCTGAAGCGGCTGTTGCCAAGGTGAAACAGAGAGATCTCTTCCTCATATAAGCTGAGGTGTGTTCTCTGTTTTAAACTTAATTCATACAATCATATGATTCAAGACTACACCTCAGCCCCACAAACGACTGCAGCAGGTTAGCAGAGCCCCAGGAGCAGCCCTGTCAGCACCATCACAGCCTACCAGGACAGCCGCAGCGTCCAGTTCTGCAGGTGAGAATTCACAGCCTGCCAGACCCAGCCCACAGGGCTGAGCCACAACTGCCCAGAGCCCATGGGGGTTCCCACCATGACCTCCAAGTCAGGATCTGGGTCCCTCCTACGTGCAAATTAGAAAGGAAAAAAAATAATTACGATGCGAGATGACAGAGCACCTGGATACAGGGAAGCAAAGTGCTGAGGAGATTCAAGAGGGAAAAGAAATTTGATCAAGGAGAGGGGAGAAAAAGAGAAAAAAAGGATATTGCTGACAATTTCATTGCAAATGTGGAGGTCAAAAATGTTTTCTTCACCATTTCAAAAACCATCAAATTCTGCTGTTCTTGAACTTTATGATTAATAAAATGGTAGCAGTTAACAACAGATCAATCTCTGTGGAAGGGAAGCATAACCTAAGCATTCTTACAATAATAAATTACAGTGATGGGTTCAAATTTTCTGTGAACACCAGTTCACAGCAGCAGCCTCAAATGAATACATCAGATGCACATGTACTCAGCAGAGAAAATGAATAAATCCCCAATCTTCTGAAAATGGAAGTTTCTAAATGGAAATTGGTTTTATTAGTTAGACACAAACAAAAAAGGAAGATGAGGGAAATTCAAGGGAGTCAAATTATCCTTTTTTGATCAATGACTCGTTTGTAGGGATAGGCGCATTTTTAAGTCGTGAAATTTCTGATGTATGTTAGCCACCAAGGCTGGAATCAATAAAAAGTGAAAATGAAGTGGGTTTGTGTAGACTGATTTTTAAAGCAAAACTATGCATTATTCATACAGAAATCTGTCTATAATGACTGGAAGGCAGACTGAAAAGTCTAAAGGTTTAGATCCATTTAAAAACATAAGACAAATCACATTATTAAAATGAGCTTTGATTAGTTCTGCAGAATACAGAAATCTAGTCTGGCTCATCTGTAGATGAACTCCTGATGTGCACGTTTCTAAGTCACAGTGTACATACAAGTAGCAAGAACCTCTTAGAGCAAGACAGACCAAAATTTCAGAGAAGAAAAATTACAGACTTTACAGGAAGAACAACAAATTAACTCCTCAAGTAGTGAAGATGTTAAACATTTACAGCACATGGCGGTTTTGTACAAGGTACTATCTTAGATATTCCTCACAGCTGCTTTTAATAGCCAGATTCCTACTTAGCAAAACATGTAGGATGCTGCAAGTGGTTAGCAGACTCTTCTCAGCAGAGTGCTCTCTACATCTGGGACAGGATTTCCAGAAGTCACTGCAACACTGGTTCTCTGTTTATCCCAGCAGTAATGCAAAGTCCATGACTTTGACAGAGCAAATTACCCAGCGCAGCTTGGTCTTCATTACCAGGCAGTACAGTGCAACAGAGCAGGTCTGTGGAGCACAGCAGCGGGTGCTGAGGACCAAACCCCCACATTTTATGCATTCTGACCGTTACTATTCAGATCAGCACTAATCTGATCATGCAGACTGAACGCCTGCTCACAGTCGGTGTGAATCAGACAAGCAATGGGAGCCCATCTGAGCATTTATGTTCACTGGGAAGGAATTCAGCCCGTGCAGTGAGACCACTCTGCAGTGCAGACCGAGCCTGGCACAGGGAGACACACAAAAGTCACTTAAAAATACACTCCTGATCCAAACTAAAAATGCTGACAGAGAGAATGTTTTTATTAAACACCAGTTTCTAAAGATTACTTCGCTCTAACAACAGGCCATGTCCATTATTTCCCCATAAGCTTAAATATGAACTGTGCCAGACCAGCTGATCCAGCTACATGCAACAAAGTCAACTCACTTCAACATAATTTGGTTGTCAATTACTACACTCAGATTTTCTCAATCTCTATTTAAGGAGCAAAACAAAAAAAGCAACTCAGATTAGAAAAAAAGTCTTCAAAACCTGCAGATAATACAAGATTTTATTAGAAGAGGAAAAGAGCGAGAGGAAGCTGGAATATAAAAAATGTCAAGAAGAGAGCTTGTACAATTTCAACAACATCCAGCTGCAATTCAACCCCTGCTTCAGCTGTAATCTCTGAATCGATCCAGATCTGCCTAGAAATGTCTGATCAGCTACAAAGGCCTAGAGTTATATATGACAAGTACCGAAGATAGCGGTTTCTATCTCTTTACCATCACTGTGGTTCAACTTTAGAACTAACTTACCTTGAAAGTACCTAAGGGATTGCACTATTAATTATTTTCAAAGGACAGTCAATGCAATTGGTGGCCCAGAATTGATGAGTATATAAAAAAAAATAAAGGAGGAGAATTAATTGGGGATCTTGGGACCTTATGAAAATCTGTTCTTGATTGAAAGTTCTTTGACTTTCTACTGCCAAACTTCTCTTGACAAAGCACTGCGTTTCTACTTTAAGAATACCATTTGGTGGAGAAAAATAACCAAAGTTTAATGAAGTACACAAACACATTTGCAATACAAATCAGCAGTTTTCCAAGGAAAAGAAGATTAGTAAAAGCCTGAAAGACTTTACACCTAACATTGAAACTCATTCTTCCCTATCTTAGAGGCAAACCTCTCAAAGCATCACACTTAGCAGCCAATCTTGAGAGGCAAAGTTCACAAGGCTGCTTTCCCGACAGAAGCACCAAAGTGGCCAGGATAATGGAAACCTGCACCCTTGCAGGTAATTTTGCAGCACTACCCATCTCTCAGGTCATGCACAAGCTGTGCAGGAAAGGAGGAAAACCTCACTAGTCCAAACAGCCTTGTCCCAGGTTCAAACCGCCTTGCTTGCACGGTTAAAGGTCTGCTCCCAGGCTGGTTGCAAGCTACAGGGTGGTGTAATATGACCTCAAAGCTCAGCTGCTTCTCCTCCAGCGAGCAGAGATGGATATGAGTAGAGACCTGCTGGACAGGATGCTCCTTCCAGAGACAGTGCAGGGGCTATATGGGCCCAGGGCTGTCCATAGAGGTGGTCTCTTCACACTACCTACCTCAAAGCTGAGCAAGCTTCTTAGAAGCCTGTGCCAATCCTACATCTTCAAACAGCAAAACTTAATGGGCAAAAGAGAGGGGTAAATCTTCAACAGCATTGTGGGAAAACTGTTTTGACAGAGAAGGCTAGCAGGAGCTCTTTTTACCTCATCACCTGCCAAATTTACCAGTTGTTTGGCCACAAAGCCCCAAGTGCCCTTCTCAGTTTCTTGACATTAAAGCCCCCATACAGAAATCATTCAATGTTTAGGTTTATTGCAGGTTTTTTTCCTCCCCACTGGCACCACACAATGAACGTCCTAAGTTTCACAGCACAGCAAAACATCTATCGAACCCACCACCTACTACCGTTTCTTCCATACTCTGTTACTTCCGAGGTCTCTGCCTTTGACTACACCAAATCACTCTGCTCCTTTGCAGAAATTTGAATTACGCTGCTCACACCAAGTGAATTAAGCAGAAGAACGAAAAATTGGGAAGCAGGAATAGCTGTGCCTGCCCACGAGGGAAGGAGGGCAGGCTTCACCTGCGGCACCCCAGGCTTTTTGATACTATTGCCGGTTTTTACAGCTTCTTTGAACAAACCTCTGGGCTTTTATGGGAGGGAGAAAGCATCCCCCCCTTTCTCAGCTGAACTCTCACAACAGTCACACAGCTTTATCATACGGATTTTTGAATCTCACCATCCTCTGCTCCAGGACCTCTCTACTCCCCTGAGGAAACACTTCACACATTCCCCAGGATTTCTTCCTCACAGTGTTTTTCCTAGTATTCATTTCTCTCCCGTTGTTGTCAGCTAAGTCCGACCCCATGTCAGCAGCCACCTCTTTGTCCGTCCTCAGTGCAACTGCATGACACGTGGCATCAGCCTCTTACTGCCTTCCACGTCCTGGTGCCGGGGCTGACAGAAATGCAGGAAATCTCAATTTCCTCAAAGCACTCATCTGTTCCTGCCATTCCCTGGTAACAGCTGAGTAGACTTTTCACAGCCTTCATTTAAAACCCTCATACACTCCCTAGCAATTTGCCCTTTTTGCTTTCCATGCAGATTATTCCCAGAACACTTCTCTTAAGTGAACAACCTATCTACACCACATCTTTGCCTTCTCTGCTTTTAATCTTTTCTTCCAAATACAGGCAATATGTTTGCTGTCATTTCACGCAGTGATGAGAATATCTCCTTTAATATCTCCAAAGCTAATATCCTTTTGGAAGTCTCCCTGTGTTTCCCACCTACCTCTAAGAAAGGCAGGCAAGCGGAGTGGCTCCCTGCCAGTGGACCTGTAAAAGGTGCAAGGATCTTTTTCCTTTCACTGTAGCCCTAACAGGAATAAAACACTTCTAAAGTACCTGAAAGCAGAAGGTACATTTCGTAAGGAAAATAGCCCTGCTCTGATTAACATCAGAAGCTAACGGGTGAAGCTAAGTTACCCTCAGCTGCTCAAAAAGGCATTTTTTTTTTCTAACAGAAGAATTAAATGAATTCTTTCTCCTGCTCAATCTTCAAATCTGTTTCAAATTTTCACTCATCCCAGCACTTTTTTTTTTAATAAGACGACTTTAACAGACAGCAAAGGTAGATATTCATGATGAGACACACTAGACAAGCTTTTTTTTTTTTTTTAATAAAGAGACATAAGACAGGGCTGGGTTGATGGAGAACCCTACACTTCTAGGCCAGATTTTAAGCACACATTTCTGAAGCAGACAACAGCTGGAAGTCATTGCCCACCAGAGACCGAGCTGATGCCTTGCATAAAGTTGCCTTTCTTGAGAATGCTGAATAAAGCCCTCCCTCGCAGCTGCTGCTGCACAGCCTTCCCTTTCTCCTGCTGCTTGTCTCTGCCAGGGAGAAAAGGCTACACAAGCAAGTCAAGAGCTGCCCTTCCCCAAAATCCTCCTGAACTTTTTAACAGGAAAACAAAGTCCTTGAAACACCTGAGTGTAAAATAGGTTGGTTGAAAAAAGAAAAAAACCACCAACTTCCATTTTGATCAGAAAACAAAGTTTATTTTGCTTAGATTCTACGTGGGCAACAGACCAAAACCCCAATCATTTTCCTACAGCACTGAGAGTCTACCAGAGCTGAATAGCTTTAATAAACACACACTGTGTACAGTTAGAACGAGATCATCTTCCAGCAGGCTCCTTCCCCTGAGACCAGCCTCATATTTTAACTTGCGCTAGAGTTATATTTCAAACAATGAAGGAAGCAAGCAGAGACCATCCTCCAAAACCCCTGCTAAGTGAAAGGGGGGCAAATGGAGATGAATCGGGATGAAGGTAAAGAGGGAAATAAGAAACTGAGTTCTCCTCTGGGAAATACATAATTATGTCTCTGAGTTTCTCTTCTAAGCACAGACCTGAGGCAAAGCATTTGTAGCTTCCACACAAGTTAGGCAGCTCACCCTAAAGTTTTCAGATTCAGCACTGGCAAAAAAAAACTCCTTGGTGGGGCAAGGGGCAGAACAGGAGAAGAAAAAAGCCAACCCTGCTGTAGCAACAGTCCCCCCAGGATCTCCGCATGGCCAAAGATTTTGGCAGCATTTGCAGAGTAGCTCAGCAAATGATAACAGCACTGCTCTCTCAGACCATGCGATAGCCACAGAGAAAGGACAGGATGGGAGCAGATCTGACATTAGGCCAAACTTCAGCCTGGATGGTTACCAAGGGCAGCAGCTTGGAGAGGAGGCAAATCTCCCTGGGCTTCCAGGGGCAAGAACAGGTAAAATTGAAGATTTGCTCAGAGAAGCTGCACCTAAGACTGAAGAAATAACCAAAGGCACAGAAGTACAGCTAAAGCACACACACTGCAGCCAAGCAAAGGCAGCAATCCTTCCCACCTCGCGCCTTTGCCATCCTGACAGAAGGCTTCACCTCGGGATATGCTCAGCCCTCAGCTTTCACAGGAAAGGGAGCAGACCTGTGAGCAACACTAACCATGCACCACTGTAAGTCTAGTTGGCAAGTCCCCCACAACTCTGTAACGCAGCTTCACGGCTTGTTCATGTCAACCACTGGCTATTATTCACCCATCCCAAACGAGTAGGAGACACTGGTTTGGCCAGGATGCTCAAGTGGTAGGATATAGGTAGGATATAGCCCAGCAACTCAGGTTGGCTCCACCAGCTCCCATCATAGCAGCACCAGACTAAATAAAAGCAAACTGACCCAGGAAAAGAGTCCCTCCAGAACAGAACCACCAAAATAGTACAGGAGGGCCAACAGGGCAGACACGGATCTGTATTGTGAACGGCAATGGCAGAGTCCCAGGACAACCGAGGCTGGAGGGGATTGTACAGCTGTGCCCCAGGCAGAGCAGCAGAGCCCTGGGAGTTCTAAGAATATCACAGCAGTAAGTAAAATGAGAGCAAGCACTGGAGTTCATCTTGCTTTAACTTCAGATCCTCATTTTAACTTGAGAAAATTCAATTAGTTTCTACCCAGAAGCAGTTTAGCTGCCATTGTTGGCAATCAATGGTCCCTAAATGCTGAGAAACTGGCAACTGTTCAATGTGCTGGCAGAGAGGCTTTCCTAATTAAAGATGTCACTTTTCCAGCTAATTTAAGTCTGCCATCTCTTTAAAGTACCAATTGCCACAACAAAATATGAATAGGAAATTGACTTTCTGTGCATCTGTTTTTGCAAAATACTTCCTCCGAGTCATATGTTTCAGCTTAAATGGTTTAGGTCACTTGCTGGGAGGCGATAGCAGAGCTTTGTTCTGCCTCCCAAATACCTCTTAAATAAAGAAAAATAAGTGGGAGTTCAGTCACCTACAGGAATGAAAAAAGTGTTTGTTGGCTTTCCCATCTTCAGTGAGTTGTACTGTATTGTGTCGGATACTGATTTTGTTACGATTAAAGAACTACAGAGAAAACCCCACTGAATCAGCCTGCTTACCTGAATGGCTTCACTGCACTATGTACTTATCCTCACAGCAAACCAGGGGATAGGGAAGTGCTCTTATTCCTGGAAGGAAATGTGGAGGCATGAGCCTGAGATATGCAGATTTTTAGATGTCTAACTTCCATTAAAGTCAAATTTCTGATTCATGCTATTTAGCTCCTTTCCATAATAGCTAAATAACATGATTTTTTTCTGAATCCGGCTCTCCCAAGACCTTCGCCAACAGCACAATGTCAAGACTATTCATGCTCTTTGGCAACAAATGGAACGCAACACCTATGCACCTATGAACAGGATTGCTAAGTTCAGTAATGAAGCAGTGTCATGAGTTCAGTGCAGATTCTAATGCAATCCCAGCAACTCTCACTCCAGTCCCTTCTGCCACGGCCCCTTAATCAGTGCCATTCTGGGACCGCCAAGGAGGGAGCACGATGAGTCCCAGCAGAGCTGCCTTCATCAAAATGGCTTTTGACTCCTCTCGCTCCTGCTAATCTCTTATTTTATGGTCCATCTGTGAATTCGCATGGAGCAAACCATTCCATACACACTGCTAATTTGGACAGAGCAGTGGAGTCCACGTCTAAACTAGTTTCCTTTAATCCCCAAACCTCTGATCAACAAAGCACTTAAAAGCGGGACTTGAAATCTTCTCCTCCTCTCCCATGCAAAGAACGGAAAGGCCATTGAATGCTGGGTTTGCAGAATGCCTGGTACAGCCAGGTAAGAGCCATCTGCTGAGTGCCAAGAGCAATGAAACCCTGATCTTCAACTGGGACTTTAGGTCATATTATTGTACACTGAAGTTAAATTCAACACGGATGAGACACATTTAAAAACCAATGTAGTTACTCACATGAGTATTACTGACATGATGCTGTTTCATAAGCTTGGAAATACTGGCTGGCTAGAGCTGGTTAAACAGAAGCAAGTCATACATTATTTATAATTTATTAAAATTTATTTTAAACAATTCCTCTCCCACATCATCATTTGATCATCTCTGTTTACAGTCTACAACTGTGGAGCAGAGGCGTGTGGCATTAATTAAGCCACCGGGCTCTCCCACCCGCAGGTATGACAGAACAGACCCACACTTCCCTCCTGAAATGGAAACCTCCTAACGTTGGGCAGGAAGGGAGGAATGTTTCATGCTTAGATGTTTTCTCTCTGCCCATGCAAGTTCGGTCATCCCCACTGCAGCATGCCCCTCCGACTCTTCCTAGAGCTCAGGAAGGACTTCTGGCAGAGTGACAAAGAGCCTGGGAGCTGAAATAAGGGACTCCATGCCACCCTAAGGAAAGAGCAAGGATATAGCTTTTCCTCACATCTAATTCCCAAGAATGGAATTTCCTGGCAATCCACCTCCTCTTCTAACCTCAAAATGTGTTGGTTAAATTCCATAACATCAGGAGAGAATCACAGAAAGGGTTGGGTTGGAAGGGACCTTTAAAGACCATCTAGTTCCAAGCCCCTGCCACACACAGGCAGGGACATCTTCCACTCAATCAAGTTGCTTAAAGCCCCGTCCAACATGGTCTTGAACACAACTGCAAAGCCAACCCCAAATGATTTGGAAATAGTTCTCCTAGGCTGTGAGAATGGTAAGATTTTCCAAGTGCAAGTTCAGCAATGTCACCATTGTGCCCGCCTCCAGCCCTGGGGCTGGATGTGAACTCCAAACCCCATACCCAAGGTCAATGAGGCTTTCTTTTTTTTAAAATTAAGTCACAGAGCACTGGAATGAACGCTATGCAGAACTAATTTATAAGCCCAGCCACAGTGTCTTTCTGTCTGCGTATTTGTTGACAGATTGCCCCCACCCCCCTCCAACCCCCACCCCATGTCCTCCCATCCTGTATGGGCACATCATGGCTGGAGTCAATACATGGACTGTCTGCCCCTCCAAAGGAACAGTGCACTTTCCACTCCCAACTCTCCCTCCAGAGACACATAATTATTCTCAGGAGTCACTGCGTAATCCCAAAGTCATGCCAAGAGAGGGACAGCATCGCCATCTCACTGGGGCACCTCCAGCCACCGCTCATGCCAGCATTCACTGGTTACGTTCCCAGAGGCCTGAGGCAAAGGGCTGAACTACTGCACACCCTTACGGGTGGCCCAGACACCATGTGGGACACGCACAGCAGTTCTAATGGCACCTCAGGATCACACAGGAGGCTGTGGTGCAGGAAAGATAAACCAGAGGGTGGCCCATGGCTCCTATAGCCTCCACCTTGGCCAGAACCATGCAGGACAACAGTCACTGCGCGCTTGTGCCCATCAGGACACGATATTGCCATCTACAGGCATCCAAACTCACAACCAAAAACAATCCCATGAGCAGGACAACACCCAAAGGCAAAGCCTTTCCCAAGCTCTCCCAGAAGGTTGTTTGGCAGAGGAGGAGCCTAAGACCCCCACTCAACACACTGCTCCAGGGCAGAGCACTAACGTCCTCAGGTGCAAGGCAAAAGGAGTGCTGGAAATCAGGAATTCGAAAAAAAATAGAAAATCAGGAATCCCAGCTCTTTATCAGACCTCCTAATTAGTCAGTCTAGCAACACAAACGCAATATGGAAACATTCACCACCAAGAAAATAAAAGATCTTTACAAGTCTATATACATATGCACATGTGCACATACAGTTTACTCTACAAAAATAATATGTTTAACTGTATATTTTACATAAGCTCATTTCACTATCACTCGAGGATATATCATATTTTTTCCAAGTTATTTTATGTATACAGCAGCTGTGCATCAACACCTCCATGAGGAAACCTGCGGGGTACTGCTGCCTCCATCTATCTAAGCACTAACGGAAAAATAACCTGCACAGATACATCTGTCAACAGTCAGGAAAAAACTTCATCCCTTGAGGCAATAACCACACCGTGTTTGGCTTTCCATGAGCACATACAACCCTCTTCCTCTAGAAAGCCCCTCTCTGTGGCGGTCCGCACTTGAGACAGTAACACACCCAACATACACGTGCATCCATGCCTGTTCCTTACTTCACTGGCAAAACAAGACACACTCACCAGTTCTCGTCGTTCCCTTCCATTTCTTTCCATGCCCTGGCATGGGTCTTGCCCTCATGAACCTGCTCTCATAGTTCCCGTAAGGTGGAAACACTCTGAGCTATGTGGTTTTTTAATGCTGTCCTACAACAGTCCAAAGCCTTGTGCCATGACAACAGTATTTGGGGAAGGAGAGGGGGTTTCTGCAGTCTCTGGAAAGATTAAAGTAACCTCCACACTTTTATACTTGCCAGGTATTCTATAAATTACAACAACAATAAAAAGCAGCAAGAACAACATCCACAACTGCACAGAGAACTCCAAAGGATCTGACATGCCATTGCTCAGGGCAGAGCTGCTCCCTGTTCTCTGGCTAAAGGGAAAAACCAGAGCCTGTCTCCTTTGACAAAACACCGCTTGGCTTTGCTGCCGTCACACTGCACACCCAGAGAGCACACGCACATGCAGACCTCCGGAAGGAGTGGGAGGGATCAGATTATTTCTGTTTAAACTATTCCTGGTTTAAAACTGTGGTTTGAAAGGGAAAAAAAAAAAAAAAAAACCCACAAACCAACAAAAACACCCCAGTGTGGCTGCTGAGGGTGGCTTGTTCTCCAACCATCTGTGCTCCTGGCAGGAGCCATTCTGCTCCTACACACCCTTCACCGCCTTCTGCTCCCTGACGTGTTACACAACTGTACAGTGAAAGAAAATCAACAGAATTAACAAGTGGCCAAGTAGAGAATTACCAGTGGGGCTGAGTGTGCTGCTGCTCTCCCATCACCTCTGCCCAGTGCAGGCTGCTCGCTCCTCGGCACGTGATGCAGGAGCAGCCCTACACACATCTCCCTTCTTCCTCTCCTACCTCTCTTCCCCATCCAAATTACAATTCACCCTCCCAAGACATAAATAACTCATTCTCATGACAAGAATAACTGAGCTGCAACTTGCCGAGACTCAAGCAGCAGCACCGCACTCCTGTCCTCTCCCCGGCTCTGCTGCGGCTCTCCTCCATCCTGCCAGCCGCAGCGGCTGAGCCGAGCTGGCTGCCCAACCGCAGCCAAATACCGATGTGCTGCACGACCACAGGCAGATGACCTCACTTTGTTACATCTTCCTTGCTCCTTCACTCCTTCATCTTTTGGATTTAGACTGCAGACTCTAGGAAACAAGAGTTGATCTCAGCTGTAACCCATGGCTACTGATCCAATAAATAATTATTAATTACTTAGGAGAGCCACGAAGAACAGCATAAAATTAAGCGATACTGTTGCTCCCAGCTCCCTCTCATTTCCACAGCTTATTTTCTCCGGTTGCGCAGTGTCTTCCACTGCACTACCACCAGTGACCATCATCATTGCAGCCATTCTTGGTTCTTGTGGATGAGCTTCTCTCCACCACTCTTTTGGGGTTTTTTTGTTGTACAAAGCTCATTGTAAGCCCATGTCTGGATCCATAATTTCCATATGTTCCACCATTTGGATTCAGGCTCTAAAATTACCTTGGGTGCCACAAAAATAGGAGCTTACAATTCCCTTTTGCCTTGAAATGAGGTCTCTAAATAACTTAATTGTGGGAGCCAGATTTTTTAGCAGAGATCATTCATAAGCAGAGTGAGCCAGCTGCAAAATATTTATCACTGTCCAAGTTCTCTAAAATTTTTGGCATTTGGATCACAGGATTATGTTCTGATCCAGGTCTAGAAGTAATGAAGGAAAAACCATAGGAGGACAGATAAATCAGAAATCATTTTCATCAGAAAGTACAGCTTCTCAGGTGTTATATCCCACCAATTCTTGCACTGAAACTATAATTTAATCCTTTAACCTTCTTCACTGTTCTGCAAATTGCAAGAGTTGATACTGAAGCATGCTGAACGATTCTTGTAACAATGAAGTATACTTTTTTTGCTGATTAGCTAGCTGAAAATTTCATTAGCATGAAATTTATCAGTCTGATCATTTAAGCACCTTCTTTAAAAGTTGAAAATTAGGAGAACCTTCTGTAGAAAGTCTCTAATATACCAATTATATCAGTTCTATCAAAAATCACGTGTACACAATTGCAGAGTAAAATAGCCTCAAAATACTGTAGAGAAAGGAATGTTTTATGTAAAGTACTTTCCCTCTCCCCCCATATTCACCAATCTCAATAATCATTTACAGTAATTAAAATTACAAGCCAACAACACATTACCAGGAGTAGGTACCTTCTGACAGGTGTTAATCAGTTCCGTACTCACATGAAGTGCTTATATTGTCAACAGCTTCTTTTAATAAATGGTTGCATTTGTTATGCTTTCTTAAATAATTATTTGCTAGATGATCATAATCAACTAATAAAAATGTGTTTGTTTTGGAACTGGACCTAATTATCAGTTTTAAAAGCTAGTGACAGCATATGTAGTAGAATCCATCAGCGAGTTCTGCGTAGAAAAGGTGGCAGGGTAAAATATCAAAAATTACTTTGGTGATTCGTGAGATCATGTTCCCCAGGAAATCAATGGGATTTAAGGGCTTGAAACCTAACTCTCTCTTCAAAATGAGACTCATATAATTATTCTTATTTGTAATTACTGGGATACCACAAAGAACATTGCAATCATCCCAAAAAACCCCTCTTGCACTTGTGCCAAAGCCTGGTTTTTTCCCCTCTCTCCATATGCAGGAGATACAAGTTAATAATCTGAAATACAATCCAGATTTCAGCAACTCCAAACAGTTCAGTGCATTTCTGGGCAGGTGCAGAAATCAAACTATGCACATCACACTGTGGGGCTGAGAAAGAGAACAGTTATTCACTTGCAGATCACAATCTGCTAGAACACCTGGAGGATCAAGGATTTTTAGGATCAACTCCTACTCATCAGCACCAACTTCTCTTTCACCAATGCATGTCAGATCTTTTAAACATCACTTCTTTGTATTTACGACTGAATTACAGTTCAATAAGGTGACCCACTGAATCGTCACACTTCCCCAGGACAAAAATTCTGCTGGCTAACAGAATCTCCCTCCCCAGATGTCCTTCAGGCAGCAATGAAAAATGAAGGAGGCTGCAGTGTGCTTATCATGGTGACATGAGTTACCTCTCTGAAGAGTTCTCGGTGCAAAGCAGGACAAGAGTCACAAGAGTCTTATAGGAAACAAAGGGGAGAAAAAAAGGAAAAATACCAATTTACATGTAATGCACAGTAATGACTTGCTTGGCTGTATCAAAGAACTTATCTGAGCTCCCAAGTATCAATATCCATAGCAATAAAAACTAATAACTTCAGAAGACAAGGGAAACTTTGACTCACAAAACAGGAGTTGGACACTTTCAAAGACTTTCTGTGTGTAACTGAACATTTGCTTTAAATTAATATTCCTTTTACAACTGCACAGCAGATCAGTTTCTGGCTACACAACACAGCTTTCAAAAAATGCCGGTTCTGGTAGTAATGCTTCAAGAAATTAATATGCTAGCTGGTATTAGAAATCATAGAGGCATTATTTACCTCCATTTCATACTGATCTAGACGCTTAGCAAATAGAATGCAGCTTAATTAAGTGATTTTATCTACGGAACTTTGATTTGATAATAAGTAGTTTAAATATCAGCTAGTATTTCTTATTTCAAGCATTTCAATTATTAACAACAATAGAATGGGAGTTATTGCAATAGCAGTTTCTCATGCCAGTGGAAAGGACTTTTAATATAAATTCATAATGACACCATTGTATGGACCTGATTCCAATCTGGAAAGCACGTCCTCTATCCAAATCGGTGTTCATGAATCACAACCTGGCTTCCCACTGTGGATGCTGCTGCTGTTCTGACACCCCCTCCTAAAGCAACCAGGAGAGCTAACGGCACGCTGCCATCCGAGCTAGCAGTACACGAGTGCAAGGGCTGAAGTTTAAGCACTTTCGTTTGTTCCGTCAAGAGGTGGATCTATTTACTCATGTATATGCTTTGCTAGATCAAAGTCCATCTCTCTGGCAATGGAAATCACACATTTTCTGTGAGTTACGTTAGAAACAAATGTAGGGCTACAGCAGTGTACGTGTGTAACACACTGCTGGCCAGTCCTGCAAAGCCAGGTCCTTACAGGGGTCAGTAGGGGCAGACCCCATGCACACGGTTTTCACCTACTGGTAGGTGACTGACCACCGGAGCAAGCCAGGACAGAACTACAGCTTAATTCAGAAGAGTAACTGCTGCACTTTGACCCATGCTTGGAAAGCATGCTGGGTAAATTCCTCAGGAAGTGTTTAGCCAAAGGTGCAGAGTGGTATGTTCTACACCCACACCACAGCTGATGGGGGAAATACAGATAGTTGCTTAAAACACAGGGGAGCTGGAGGAGGAACATTTGTATTCACAGTTCCACCACTGGAGACGGCAATCGAGGAAGGAACTCTGGCCAACATCACTCCCTTTTACTCTGGTGAAGCTTCACAAAGAGCTCCTTTCCTAGAAAAAGGCCAAGCAGAGCCCTGGCCAGTGGTGCCTGCAGGAATTCTAGATTTCCCTGGGGTTCAGTGCTTCACAGAAAAGGTGTCTGTATGTGGGAGGCAGGAGTAGGGTGCATAGATGCTGGATGCCAAAAAAACCAAATTTTTTGTTGCCTTCTGCACATGACTCACCAAGCAGCTCGTCACGGTGATTTTCAAATCAGAAATCTGCAGCAGGGCAGACCTCCTTTGGCTGACAACTCAGCTAACTGGGGGGAAAATGCCCCACACCTGTCTCATCCTGAGTGCTGAAGTAGCAAATGCTCTCTGAGCTTTATTTGCAGAAACAGGACAATCATGTCAGTTGTTCTAGTTTTAGAACAAAATTCCCACCTAAAAAGAGCATGGCAAATCACCATTGTAGTATCTCCGCTTTCTCAGACACACGGCCACCCAGAGCAGCTGCCTAGAGAGCTGCCCCCAGCATGTTAGGCCGTAGTCTGCAAATGAAAATTATTCTGCATGTTGGACATACACATTCTGCGTGTGTGTGGCTGGGCACATGCGTATTTCCATGCTGATACTTCTGTATAATCCATCCTTTCCACATGAATTAAGCCAAACGGTGATCACAACATGTTATTTAAATATCACCAGGGATTAGAAGGTTGAGAAAGATTCCAAACCCCATAAAGTGATGCTAAGCAGGATTACTTCCTGGCAGCGTGTGGATACAAGCGTAAGCTGATTATACATTTTCATGACCTACATCAGCACATAAGGAAGAGCCACGGTCCTCCACCCCTTCAAACAGAATCAAATCAAATCGTACATTTCCCAGTGATGGATTCCAACTCACCTTCTTCCCTCCTTTCTCTTTAATGAACAAAAAGGAGAGAAAGATGAGATAGACTTCAGCAGCTGAAACAAGGTGGAACTGCTGAGTTATAGGAATAACCACAGTGTTGAGTCAATGGCATTCAAAGCACTAACAGCTGGGATCAGCTGAAAAAAAAAAAAGGTGATAAGGAACTTGACTCAAGGTAGATACAAGGTCAAAGCAGCTGGTGAGACAAAGCTGAACGATAGAGGGGGAAGAAAAAACCCACCAGGGACTATTCACATTCATAACATTCCTAGAGTATTTGGTATGCTCCTGCCTACTTAGTGCTAATTTCTAGTGTACTGCTTACAACCAAAAAAGGAAAGAAACACTGCTCATCATAACACAGTGCTACATACACAGAGCAATGCCACTGCTATTCCTTACAGGTCAAGGGCAGCATCCTGGATTATGCTGCTCTAAAGAGGCTAAATAATGCAGTAACTCTGTTTGCAAAATCATACAAGCAAAACAAATGTCATTTTTCATGCACAGAGCAGTTACATTTCTTGACGCGTACAATCTTCAATTATTAAAGAAGCTGTGATGTCAAAAATAAAGCTGCCAAAACAATAAGGGGCTGAGACAGCTTCTAGATTCAGACTCACAACTCTCTTGTTTTACACGGAGGTTGTAATACAGGAATGCAGCACAAGAGGAGAAAGCAGCATTAAGTGACCTGTGTACTATACCCAGGTTATAGTCAAAGACCTTCAATTAATGCCAGTGCTGGTTTTCATTCAGACTCAAGGGATAATTGGGAGTGACAGAAACCCCCTCCTCCAGCATTTACAGGGTTGTGGGGTTTTTGAGTGTTAGAGCGGGCTGCTGTTGGACTGTTTGTAACACAATGTCCAACTCTGACAAAAAGGGTTCTAACACTAAAGGCAAAGGATAAAACACGCTGGTTGCAGCATGTTTTCCTCTGCCCAGATTAAGAGCTGTTCAATAGAAGTATAATAGAATCTGTAAATCTACTCTGACTCAAGAGCAGTGTATCTGACGCTGAAGATACAGAGCTGTCATAGTGGAGATAACCTGCACAGTGAACACTAGGCATCTAGGTATGGATAATGCATCATCTGGCAGCATTAAAGCTTTAAAAAATAATAAAATTCAACCAAAATCAAATAAAACCTGGTCATACCACAGACTACCTTAAGCTTTACATTAAATAGGCATTGGTGTGTATTATCTGCTCCTCCTTCAAAGCATGCTATAGACAATTTTTTTTTTTTTTTTTTAATTCTAATGTGTAATTAACCCTCTCAGCCAGTGCCTGGCTCTGCTGTGGCACACAAGCCCATTGCCACGGCAGTCGCACTGGTGTGTGCAGCGAAGGGCTCCCGCTGCAGGCATGCTAGTACAGACCCTGCATGGCCCGTGCAGAGGGGTTTTGCAGGGCACAGCCCTGCCTCTAGGAACTGCCACATGCTGCTGCTCCTGCTGGGAGAGATGAAATAGTTGCCTGAATCCTCAATTTTTCAAGGTTTTTCTTTTGCTTCAGTGAGTCTGCAAAAACCTCCCAGGAGCAGGATTTGGGGTTTTAGACCTTCTCTCTCTAGAAAAGTCTCCAAGCTGTTCTGTGCATCCCCTCTCCTTTAGCCCTCTTAACCCCGATACTCTGCACTGAAACACGCTGCCTGAAGTTAAGACTGCGCTCTGGAGTCACCACTCCCGCTCCTCCTCAGGGCACTCCTCCTCAGGGCACTCCTCCTGTTTCCTCTGCCAAAAGAGCTGGCTTTCCCCCAAAGCTGATGCCCCCCAAAAGTGACACAGCCCTGCGTTTGAGCAGCTGCGTTGTATTTCCACAACCTCAAAACCTTTCCTCTCCTCTAGGAGACCTTGTGCTCCCACTGCGGTTGAATACCCCAGATCCTGCAATCTTCAACGCAGGCAAGATTCCTGGTACTGTTTCAGCAAGTTTTACATTGCTAAGAAAGGAGCCCCAGGAGAATCTGAATTTCAGCAATGCAGATGGGCTCCAGAACCCTTCCCTCGGTTATCTCCCTGTAGTACTGATGATTTCTGAGCTCGGACAAATCAGAGAAACAGAAATGAAGAGACTCACTCCAGCACAAAGCCTGATAACACAGAACCAGACCCAGCGCTGCAGCTCCTTCCAAATTCAGGCAAATACCCACCATGGACATGCTGAGAAAATCAACAGAAGAGAAAAAACCAGCCAGGAAATGCAACATGCCAGTGCAGTAAGAGGCTAGAATTTCAGAGCACCAGTAGTCCAGACCTGAAAACCTTTCACATACAAAAACCTACAGCCAGGTTTCATCATTAAATGTGATGTGACTGCATGTAATTACTACCTCAATCTTCCAGCTCCTTTAGCAGGCCCGTCCTATTGAGCATTAGCTGCAGGTTCATTAAAACGGACTAATGTTACAGTCTAACCTTTGCGGTGCTTTGCAAAAGGAAAAGGTAGAGATTTGAGCTGATTAAGACAGCATTTAACCCAGTAACTCTAAGGTAAAAAGGGATTGAAGGTTTGATCAACTGCATTAACAACTTCACTTTTGATCTAGCAGAGAAATCCACAAACATCAAAAGCAGGTTTTACTTAGGCCCTTAATATCTGCAACTTGCCCTATGGTGTCAGCTCTTCTCACGTAGATTGGACATGAATCACAAATCCTGTGATTACATCTGCCAAGACTCCTCTGAAAAGGAGGAGGAATTCCTCCCCCCTGCACCTCTTTTCTAGGGAAAGATGGTTCCTGCTGAATACACACATCAGAGCAAATGAGCAAGGTATTGACCTGTTTGGATGTCAAGTCATTAGTACAAATACAAAACTTCAGAAACGTTGGAGAAAAGAAAGAAAAAGATGCTTTGCAACAAAGGCAAGAATGATCTGCATCTTAAAAGGTCACGCTCTTGTCAGAACAGAAAATTTATGGAATGTATGTAAGCAGCAGAATCTTCAGATGCATCTTCAAGCATAAACAGGGTAAGATGTTTTCAAATTACGTTTGAGGTAGCAGGGGAAAATGCTGAGAGTCCCACCAAGAGGAAGGGATCAGCCAGCGAGGAACAGAGCACCAGGCTCTCACCAGCAGACTGACCGTCTGCACGATGCCTGCGCAGCGGCAGAAGCCGAGTCGTGCGTTCAGCTGGCCGGGCCAACCTCCACCGACAGTGCTCTGTCACTGGCGTGCCTCGACGCCGGCTGGAAAAGCCACAAAACACAATGATCGCCGGGGCAGCAGCAACAGCACGACGCTGCCAGCTGGGGCGATGGCATGGCAGCATCCATGGAGGTGGTAACTGGCAGCCACGGGGCCTGTCAGACGGACAGGTCGACGTCGCTGGGACCCAAACCCTCGGTTAGCTAATTTCGAAGACAGGCAGGTGTGCTCTGTCAAATTCCTCCCCCACCACAAGCATTAGCACACACACTCGCCACAGATCTCAAGATGTTCATGCCAAACACTGCTTTCCCCATGATTTCTATTATTTTAGCTTTATAAAATTATTGCTTTAAGTTAGTCTACGGCCTGCCAGCTGGCTGCATTTCAGAGCTACTCCAGCCCACACAGCTAGATTTTTTTTTTTTTTAAGGCACAAAAAAAGTGTGAAAAAAAAGTCTAAACGCCATAATCTTGATGAAACCTAAACAACCCCAATCATTTTCTATTAGGATAGAATTGATACGCTAATCTCACCATTCAAAGTGCTGGCAAATTTTGAAAGGATATTTCAAGATGCTTTTACCTACCGCTCAGACTTGACCTATTTTTGCAACTTCGACCATTTCTTAGAGTCACCACCCTTCCTTTCATCATGATGCTGGTCTCCCCAAACCACTCTGCCCGCTCCAGCCCTTCAGCTACAACTCTGACCCTCTGCCAACTAAACTGAAGGTCAATCCGTTTTTTTTGTAGTTGAGGTGTGGGAAGAAGATACCACAACGACCACTTTGCAAGGAAGGGAATCACAGTTCAGAACAATAACACTGGTGTTACAAATGGCAGAACCTAATCCTCTGCTGTGCACGACCTATGGCTCACCAACCCTTCAAGACAAGAAGAGATTATTCAAAAGCGCTTACACTTGAACGTGGCCATCAAACACCTGCGTTCACACTGCACACACCTATCAGACACACCACCACCCCCAAAAGGGTATGAAACACACAAGGCAAGAGTTGTCTCCTTGTAAAAATGGCCCAGCACGGATACACACGCTCTTTGTCACAGGTGAAAAACGTCTGTGCTGCATCTTCAGCACCAGAGTAGCTTGACCATGGCCCAGCTGACAAACACAATCCACAGGGTGCCCAGTGGAGGTGAGACTCTTTCCCTGAGTCTGACCTATGCCAAGCTGAGATCAGTCACAAAACCCAGGGCACAAGAGCAGCTCCAGCCTCTCTTCTGATACAATTTGCCCTGCTTTGCCCAATCTCTTCCATTTAAGAACATTCCTCTTGCTAATTAAAGGAAATTGGATTAAATCCTCCCCCCACCGCTCAGTTTTCCCCTTCCTGATCATCTCAACATCTTCCAGGACCGAGAAAGATTCTCCCAGCCACTACCTCAGACCCAACACCTGCTGCTTCCCAACATACACCTTGGCTCTGACACCCACGGGCATCCATCCTCTCCTCTTGGCTCAAGGCAATCCCAGGCTCTCACACTCCTCCCACCACACACCTCGGTAGCACAGTTTGATGCTCACTGCCTGCCTTGCTTAAAACCCTATTTCCAAGCCAAATTAATTGAAAATAGAAGCCACTGCAGAGATGGTATCCAGATAGGCAGCCTGTACAGAGCATCACCATCACCCTCCTCCTGGGTCTGACCATGTCGCTTCCCCTGGACCTGCTCACAGAGACCTGTGCAATGCAAAGCCCTCCTGGTAACTCTGGCAGCCTCCAGAGGCAATCCACAGTCCCCTGAGCCCCCTTGGTCCCAGCTTAACTAACTGCTGTCAGATCTTAGCCCTCATGTGCGCCTAGAGATGAACCACCTCCAGCTGTGACTGACTTCCGTCTGTTAAGCATTGCTGAGCAGCAGGCAAAGGCTCCCCACCCCCCCACATCCCCTCACTCCTTCCCATCCTTCTCAGTAACACTGATACTCTAAGCGTTGGCTCGCGATCGCCTGGACAGGAGATGCACACATAAACCCTCCAGCCAACGCTGCCAGGCTCTCAGCCCGCCACTCTCCCCACGACGGCAGCCAGCACGGCAGAGCAGGCTCGCTGTGATGCCCGGTGAGCACAGCCCTGCTGTGCCTGTTCCTCTCCACCGAGCGTCAAAGCTGTATCACAGGGGCTTGAGATAACGTTGTCAAAGCTGTATCTTTGTCTGCAATGAAGTGCAGGCTCTTACTCACCTCTCTTTTTATGAGATAAAAATCCTCTTCCAAATCTGTAAATGAATGGCTATATGCCAGGCTTACGGCTCCACAGACAGGAGTAGAAACCCTGACGCGGTTTGGTCCACGTTTCCTTTGCTAGTAATAACCCTAAACAAACAGCCGAGTGAACACAAATGCCGTAATTTATTCCTACTGTGGATTTCTACTTTTTTTATTTTGTTGTAGGATGTTTCTAATGAAATACAAAATTCAGTGACAGGGAAGATTGTTAAAACACAGAGCAGTAACAGATCTTAAATTTACTTTTTATGGAGTATTTTTAGAACCCTCTCCAAAACAACAGATCTCCAGCTCCCATGGTTGCCACTAAATGTCAGCTTTTGACAGTTTCCATATAGCTATCTCTCAGACAACAGTTTCTGGCTGTAATTAAGACAATAACTGTTGTAAATCTAAAGTGACTGTTGATAAACAGTGGCATTTTAAAGGCAGGTTACTGAAGAGAGCAAGGTCTGGAAAAAACGGTTTGCAGGTGCCCTTCCAGGTTTGTTCAAACCCAGGACACTGTGGGTCGAGCCTAGCCCTTTTTTTTTTTTTTTTTTGTAAAACAGAAATAGGAAATCAGTGAAATAGAAACGTGAACCAGTTACTTGAGTCACTGTCAAAACCAGATTTTTATTTGTATTGTTTACACAAGGCAAATTTTGCCAAAAGATTATTTACCCATTTAAGTTACTTTTTTTGTGAAGGAATCCCACAGAGCCAAATGAAGACATTTCTCTTTTCTCGCATAAGCTGGCCGTTGGTCACATATTTCCTCCACAGCATCACGGAGGAGCAAAGTCAGAAGAATCATGCTTTTTTCCTGTTCCATCCTTTCTCCTTTTCTGGTCATTTACTTCAAGATTGGAATAAACCCAATAAATTCTCATCAGCAGACATATTTCTTAGCCTGCAAAAATCTTGACGTTTCAGTGTGCCATCGTCTCTTACCGGAACAAAAAGAAATACACTTTTTTTCTCTCCCAGCAAGAAATAAATGTACATCCACATACAAGCATAAGCCAGCAGACAAGACAACCAACGGGATGTGTGGGAAAAGCACATACAGCCTTTGATCTCACGCCTGCCCAGCAGCTCTCCAGCATCCCAGGGACGTCTCCAGTCATCCCTAGCAAGGAAAGTGTCTCAGTATATTCATGCAGACCTGTATACACAGATGTATGCAAACCTGAAACCATAGGCCCCTCACATTCTGTTCTTTTCTCCTCAGGTGCAGCCTTCACCCAGGTAGCCAGATTGCAGCGTAGGCTGGCTGTGTTGTTCTTCAGAAGGGGCAAGGCGCTAGAAATCAGATGTTGGTAAACTTTGAAGTGCAACAGGAGTTGTTTTCAGTACACTATGAAATCCTACCTGAAGTTTAACATGTAAATATATCCCCCATCATCCACCTACAAGCTTCTCAAGCCTTGCCTGAAAGACAAATTGAGGGCTGACACCTGTCTTTTCGCATAAGCTCCAAGCCTCAGGAGCTTTGCAGAGGTACCTTTAATGTTTTTGGTGTACTTCAATAGGATTTTGTACTTGCACTTGTGACACCACAACAGAATTCAAATACACCAACAGAGCGGCAGCTAGGGCAAGCAATTTCTTCTGATGCTCAGAAAGCAAAGGTATTTTACTATATAAGAACCAAGTCCCAGTTTAATGACTCCTTGGTGTTCCTAAAAGAATTGCCATTTTGAGAATGTATAAAGGAAAATACGCTGGACACGCTAATTGCATCTTCTGTCCTCAAAGACCAAAAGGGAAACCAATTATCACATACATTCAACAGGCTACAGCACCAAAATACCCGTCAGCATAAGGCAGCAGCTCATCAACTTCTGTCTGTTGTCTTTGTGCAATCAACAGCTGAAAAAAGTTTACTTGAACAGATAGCACAGGAGGGAAAACACAAGTGAATACAGCTGGCATTTCAACCAGAGTTCATCACACACTGCAGCTGAGGACAGGAAAATAAGTATTTTATTTTTTTCTAAGAAATACACAAGAGGAAAAAGAAAGTTGTCTCTTCCTGAGCTACGCCCCATCCCTGCAGACCACAAACCCATTCAAGGACTTCTCTGAGTCATGGCCTGAATGTGCGCTTTCTCAGGGCAAAGGCACCCAGAGCATCACATTAAAGTGGAGCCAGAAGAGAGAACTGGCTTTTTCACACGCTTCAATGCCTGACATTTCTTTTCCATTTGGCCACCTGGTATTCAGCCCAACTCCTCTCCTGAAAGCGTCTAGAAAAATTAAAAGGGAGGAACAACACATTTTTGTGAGAAAGTGAGGACAAGGGATTGCAGTCTTGCACAAAGTCCCTTTTGAATGTGGTTGTGCTTCACAAGACATAGCAATTAAGCAGCATTTGCAGAGCACCTCCTTCTCCAGCCCGCACCTGCACCAAGGAGGGCAGCAGCTGCCATATCACCCCTGCTTGAGGTCTCCAGTTGTGCAGGCAAAATTGAATTTTGCTGCCCATGGATCAAGCCTGGGTTGCTCCAGCTGGTGGGAGACATGTGAGTCGTCAGACTTACTGTTCCTGCTAGCAGGGATGGGACAGCAGAGAGACAATCAACAGCTGGTGCTGGGACCAAGCCATTTCCTCCATCACACATATGCCTTGCCCCATCCCTTAGACCCCAGCCTGGCTCTCCAGGGCTCTGGCACCGATGAGGAGGCAGCAGAGCAGCAGCTGCCAGGGCTGCCCCTGCCTGAGCACCCTTCTGCTTTGCCCAGAGCTGCTCTTGTTTTCACACCTCAATCGAGCAAACCTGTAAAAACAGCACAACTCAAGAAAGGCACAGGAGGTGCCTCCCAACAGTGGAAGAGAATACAAGAGGATACCTCTTATAAGGTTAAGAATGTTCTCAAAGAATTATTTTATTAGCCTTCCTAAAATATAAGAAAGGATTACTATGAGTGCAGTGTGAGCAAAGCAGGCAGAAGCTGGATCTATTATGAGTAGGAGCTTAAAACATTACAGCTAGCTCTTTAGGTCAAGAAATAGTTAATTTTGATAAGGAAAATGAAGCCTCCAGCTTGCTTTTGGACAAATAATGTATTTTATTAGAAACACTGCAGCCCATGTGCTTTTAATTTATTTATTGTCTTTTTTTATACTAAAGAAACAAAAGACTTTGCTGGTAACAAACAAATACAAAAGAAAATCTATCAGAGCTGGCAAAGGGAGGAAGAGGTAGAAATAATCCTATGAAGAAACAAGCACAACAGAAGTTAGTCTCCATGCAAACCAGCTACCTCTGTTCCAGAAAACATACCCAAAGGAGGAAGGAAAGGGATGTAAAGTTGCCCTGACAGGACATGCACCCCTTGGACAGGCATCACAAGCCCTGCCAGAGGGAAGGCTCTGGAGAACCAAGCGAGGGACGTTCCTCTCCGGCAGACAACTACATACACGTGGACCTCAGGCTAAATTCAGCTCCAGTGCCAATGCCTCAGAGTTCAGGCAAGTTAATAGGTGGGCAGATTTGGTCCTGCTGACATTAACATTAACACTTTTCTCAAGCTGAAGTTTCCAGAGACTCCTCTACTGCTCTGCTTACACGCTACCTAATGGATGCGACAGCCCAGTCAAGGTGCCAGCACCGCTGTGCCTTCCTCACAGAGGGGCAGATCTCAACAGATTCCTCCTGCTCACAAAAACCTCCAAAGGCAAAGCAATTTTTTCAAATCTGTCAACACAGAGAGACACTTGCAGAGCAGATGTGCTTAGAGAGCATCAGCGCGCAAAGCAGTTTTTCACTACCACCGTGTCACTTTTGGACAGTGCAATGAATTCTGTAACTTCCACGTCAAGCTGGGTTTCGTTCTTTCCGAGATTTAAACTACCTGTTCTTTCCAACCACATAAAGCCTTAGCAGTCTCTAGCAACTTTGATTAGCTGACTGGTTGAAGTAAAATTGTATTTTCTAGAAACCAACAGACCCAGCCATCCTTTATCCTTACTCTTAAACCTGATGGAGAGCTTAAAAGATTATAACATCTCCAGAACACAAGAAAACGTGTAGTGAAAAGGCTCGTTTCAATGGGTTTCATATCCAATAGCCACTTAAGTCCTGAGACAGGCTGGCAGAGCCTGACACAAGGGGGTTACCTGACAGGGCAGGCGCACAGATCATCTAGGCAGAACCTATGGCTCGTCCTCACCACCGTTCCCTGCACCCTTACCAGCAGTAAGATCTAGTCTTGACATTTCACCCCCAAGTCACCCACCTCTTGTAGAGCCCAGACTTTTCTCTCTTTGCTTTCCTGGGGATGGGCAATTCCATGTCTGACTGGAGACCATTTTAAAACCTGCAGTACCTGAAGCTCTGTTATGTAAAGCGAAACGTTTGCTATAAAATTAGCAAAACAAGCACAAGCTGGATCTTTTTCTGCCAGGATGGATCCCATCACTTGTTTTAGGATCAGAAATAACGCAGCAAGAGCATTCTCCCCAATGAGCGCCTTGTGGGTTTCTATCAGTGCTGCAACCACCTGGAATGCCAAGCATGCATCTGCTGTCCTCTGTTAACTCAGACACATCCAGCCTTTGAACACCTACCAGCACATGGTCTAAGGACAGTAAAAACACCAGAGAGGGTTCTCCACTGAGTCCACCTAGCTCTGACAAAGACCACCTTTGAAACCAGAGAGTACTTCTCGGCACAAATACCTTTATTTACATCCTAATATATGAAGTTTCATCAAAATTAATAGCTTTCATTAAGAACAGTAAAAGCAGTTCCACATTAGAGAAAGTGCCCTGGGTAGGACACAAACGCGAAGGTTTACGCTTTCCTATGTGGCAGCTGGATTTAGAGGATTACCTTTTACCTCGAGGGTAATTTTTCAAGATAAAGCTGCCTCTTTCATTTTTTTGATCACAGAAGAGATGCTAAATTGCCACAGATAGTCATTTGTTTTCATTGTGTGTGTTTTACACAGTACATTTTATAGATTATAATAGTTAATTAAATGTAACAAATAACATTAATTTCAAATTCAAATGCTGAGCCTGCTTAATCTTCACAACACACCATTACTGTCAGGGGAGCACAGTTTGAATGCAATAAGGGGAACAAGGTCCTTTGGCAGTCCTGTCTCAGACCAGCTGCTGACTGGCAAGTTGCTTTACGGCTCGAAATGCAGAGGAGCTGACTGCCACTGATATACAGGGTGCTCAGCACCAGATATCGGGTCCCTGGTTTCCTTGCAGCAAGAAAAATATTCTACAAGGGCTTTTTCAGAACTCTTCATATTCATACATTGTTCCCTTCTTCCTAAGCTATATTTGCAGATTCTGTTATTCAAATGCACTTTCATGAAGGTGAAAGATAACAAATAGAGCCAGGCATGTGGTACTTCACAGGACAGAAATACAATTCACCTCACTATAAGAGGACTGTGATAGCATTTAAAAATGCCCGATCTGCAGAGTCAGCAAAACTGCAGTTCTAAAGAAAACTTGAAAAACGAGCACTTAACCGACTCCCCCCACCCCAGAGTGCTACTTGAGGGAAATAATAGAAATCAATGGAAAATAAAAACACTGCCCATGATGTACTGCAGTACCTATTTCCGTTACTGCTCTCCATATGCACATCTCTGATCTCCAAGCTCAGAACTCAGTACTATTTCCAAGCACTGCTCCAACAACCAAATTCGGTTTTAGACCTGCCACAATGCTTTTTGTAGAGGCTGTGGCAGGGGTGGAATATAGGATGTTAAGAGAGCAGAAAAGAGTTGGGGGGGAAAAACACAAATGTGGTATATTTTGCACCTGGACAGTTGTAGGCAAACCTGCAGCACTTCCTAAAACCAGGACTGCAACAACACAGAATCTTTTTTTTTCATTATTCCCCAGGTGGGAGAAGATTAAAAAAAACCCAAAAGCAACATACAGGGAAGGGTTTTTTTTAATGTTAAAAAAAGCAATTTGTACATTATTTTAACCCAAGAAATAACAAAAAACTACAAAAAAACCAACCCAGCTAACATGCTGACGTACTTCTCTGTCTCCCCACTGTGAATGAATAAATTTCAAGATGAATGTGCTTTAAGTAGGAAATAAATGCTGAAAGAACTACCCCTCAACCAACTGGAACTAACCTCGCCTTTTGCATTTCTCCAGAAATTAATGAGGACTGATGGAAGATGATGAGTAATACCACACCTTCAGTAATGCACAGAGATTTCTCTACCAGGCTAAGAAGAAATAATTTACCATCCAAGATCTACCATCCTCACTTGCCTATTCCTCGCTAACACACCCTTTTTTCCCTTAATACCATCATTACTGGTATGGTCTTTCAAGTTCCCCACACAATCTGTTGTTAATTCCTCTGAACACTTCATCTCAGTGGATCTTTTTCTCCATGTCCTACAGTTAAATCTTTCGCTATAGAGCTGCTTTGTCTACGCACTGAATGAAAACTCTACACTTTTCCTTAGGGCTATTATCACATATACGAACTGTTTGCAAGGTTTATGGAACACAATGGGTTCCTCTAGGAGAGGGCTAGAAAGGGGTTTGTAAATTGATGGACTGCTGGCATTTGGAAGCTGGTATTTGAAAAATATACCTTGGATTGGATTGGGGGGGGGCTGTCTGTGCTCACTTGGTTGGTTGGTTTTGTCTGTTGTATAATTTTTCCCATCAGACTAAAATCTCAATAGCCCACAGATTTTACAATAGCATTTTTTTTCAACAGGACTAGAGCAAACAATGAAGGAAGAGTTTTATGAAGATTGACCTATCCATTTGCCCAGGCATTCCAACACTTCACTTTGGATGCAGATCCTAAACTTGAAACACCTCAACGGAGACTGACTTTCAAAAAAAATGAGCCCAAGCCCCTTCAGCTACCAGATACATTTTAAAAGCTTCAGCACAGAAGTTTCCCCCCCACCTCAAGAAAAGCTGCAGTCCCACTGGTAAGCAACGAAGTCCCAGGCCCCACCAGCTCTTAGACAAACACAGGAAGACTAACACATTTGTAGAGAACAGGGGAACACCATCAAGGCAAGATTCAGTCTGGATTGTGTTTAAATACTGGAGCAAAAGGGGAATGAGCACTTTAACTCCACTATTATGACCTTCCATGGATGTAGCATCACCATGGTCTTACATTTTTCTCTTTCTTCACAGAAAGAAGATGCACACATGCAGAAAGCCAACCTTCTTAAAACAGTATCATATGCAACATCACTGGTGGACTGCTACAAAGGTGTCCAGGAGTTCCTCATATGGGGCTTTCTCAAGATTATCCAACAGCCATTAAGATATGCGGGACAATGAGCCTTCTTCCAAAACTGCACGTTTTACCGGTGTGACCACACCTTACCCATTCCTGCAACCTTTATGTTCAGCTGAACTTTCCAAATAACCTGCTGTGAATTTGATTTTCCACTGAACAAATACTTACACAACATTTGATGAGTATTTTGTTCATTAATTGTGATGAACACATCATGAAATTCTCTAACGTATTCATTATTCGGTATTATCCAAACATTTTGTTGGCAAATAATTCTTGGTTTATAGGTCATTCGAATTGCAAATTGTAGCTATTATAGTCATAGCTTGCCATTTATTTTTTAACATATGTAATTTATTTAACTTAAGTAATGCATACAGCCAATTTAATCAATGTGCAGTGAATTTCAATTTGCGCATTTGGCTTTAATATTCTTAGTTACATAAATCATGCACTCAGGAAACTGAAAATAATAATATGGCACTTAAGTGAATAATTGGAACCACAAGAACTAGTTCCACGGAAAATATGAAAGTAGTCACATGTACAAGTAAATCTAAATTCACTTTCCAAATCGTATGAACATTTGCAACTCTTTTCCCTTTCTAATTCACTCTGATACGGTTAATTTGTAACAAAACCATGCCAGCAGCTACAGCAGACAAGGCCAGATTGCCTTCCACTTCCTCCTCTGTATCCTTCTTTAGGATATTAAATAACCCTGGTCGCTATTAACTTTTCTTCGCGCAGTATCTCAAAAGATATCTGACCACCACATAGAGCAAAAGACCTTCGACTTCCACAGCACTTGGGAGGCAAACTGCAATTAGTGGTACCCCGAATAGATCAGAAGTAGTCTAGGACAGCTCTAGTTACTTAATGCTTTTGATTTTATTATAAGACCAGAGATAAAACTATAATGAGGTTCAGTGATAGTAGGAAGTTGGTCCTCTGGGACTTGAAATTGAAGTAAGTAGGCAGAAATTAAATGTTTATCTAGCAGATTCCTGTTTGTTCATGCTTTAATGTGTACCTCCACCCATGCTTCTACTGCAATTAGAGAACAGCCCAAATTAGTCTGATCATCCTCCTTCAAGAAGGAGAGAATAAAAAAACCAATAAAAACAGAAAAAAAAGTGAAGCTGACAGTCAGTATCTATTACCAGCACGACTTTTGCTAGTGAAAAGACCTGACCTGGAACTGGCAATGGACCAAAAGCTGCACTACCTCCACAGCTCCGAGACTTCCTTCTTTGACATAGTCCAAGGCAGAGAACACAGCACAACTATGCACAAACAACCCAGAATAAGCTTATACGTGCTCACCTGTATCAATACATTGTATGGTCTACAAATGAGCAGATGATCTGGAAGCAAGAGCAAAGATACGCTGTGTTATATCACTGGAGTCAGGTTCTAACAAAAAAACACAGCCCTTGACCGCTGCAGGCAAGTCTAGAAAGGGGTTTCAGAGACACAAAATTGGTGCTGAGATTCAAAGAGCTGCATTAATCATGATAAAAGAATCAGCCACAGAAAGTCTAGATCAAAAAACTTGCATTCCCTCCCCTTTGCTCAAGCTGTGGAGCTGTTCACATGTGCAGGGTTTTGCTTTAGGCTGCTCTGCAGCTATTAGAGGATGCATGTTTCACAGATGTCGCATCATATCCCAGACAGACCCAACAAGTAAAAAACCGTAACCACCACTGAACTGTTAAACAGCATTTAAATGGACAGAATGGTCATTATGCACAGAAATAAAAATGGGCTTTTTTGAGTGAAGAGGCAAAATTAAAGCAACTTCTACAGTCGGGTTTTGTGCATTTTCAGACAGATGCTGTTGTGATGATGCCCAACATAATGACATTCACACTGGCGTAGAATATACAAATGGTCAGTTCCAGAAGCAGCATCCATTAGAAAGACCTATCCTCATGGACACGTTCTTCTGATGGCAATTACAGGAGAGAAAATGGACTTCAGGTGTTTCCCTGACATTGGGATTTTGAGTCTGAGGAGAAAGGCAGAGTAGGGAAGTTGAATGGCCCTTCCAAGGAATTCTAGCGGCAGACAAGCCTGAAAAGGATTAGATGGGAAATAGCATGATCGAAGTACTCCGCTCATTTGAGTGATAAACTAGAGTTCTTCAAAGGGTTCCAGACTACCACATCCAGGGTGGATTCACCCAAATGGCAACCCAACCAGGCACCCAAACCTACTGCATGAATGAGTAAGGTACATCACTGCATGGCATAAACACCACTGCACAAGGATACAGAACTCGCTCAACTCATTCCTAGATTTCAATACCCTAAATTTCTGCCCCTTTTCCAGGTGGTAGCATCAATCTGCTTAGCTCCCACAGGTGGGTGAATGCCAAACATTCTATCAACTCTGTCAGCCTGCACCTATCAATTTTCACCCAAAACACCGTTTGCAAAACAGGGAAGGAAGAACACAAGCTCTTGTGCGTTGTTTGCATGACGGGTTTCACATGAGAGCTCAGGAAGCCTTCCGCACACGCCATTTCATGCAGCAATGACCTGTTGTGCCAACAAAAGCAAACTGTTCCTGCCTAATTCCCTCCACCAACCTCACTAACACAGCCCCGTTTTAAGGGCATGCAGACAGGCAGGTGGCACAGAGGCAACACAAGTGGAACCACCCTTTCTTTGCACTGTGCAACTGAACTTTAAATTGCGGTCCCTGCAAGCCTCTCCAAGGATGATGCTAGCCTACACTGCTGTACAAAAAACGTTCATTGCAAAATCTTTCTTCCTTTTCCTTGAATCCTCCTCCTCGTTCTACATGACAAAATCTGAAATCCTTACTAAATGCCATGACATACTGAATTGTTATTAACAAGCTTATTAGAGCTGTGAAACAGGATTTCCATTACATAAATCTCTTCCTTTCCCCATAGTACAACAGGATACCATCCTAAGTATCTCCTAATGCCCAGTGACCTACCTATTGCCTTGTAACAGAAGCAATCATATCTGATTTGCACTTTATGAATTCTCCAGCTGTCTTGATTCATTAACATACTGCTAAGTGGTCCTTGTCTAGCAGTGAAAATGTCCTGCTCTCCCATCTCCTAAGCAGCCTCTCTCCATTCAGCTCCTTGTTTAATCAATGCTAATTACATAGTCCTGTGATCATCTCCTGAAATTAGCACAAATGGTAACAAATTCTTTGATTGCCAATGTTTTTGTAAATGTTATATTAAAAAATAGCACTAAAGTAACAGCATAGACAAAATTTGTATTAGAACCATGTGTCCTGTTTCAAAATTCACAACAAGGATGGCATGCAGACTGGGACCTCGCTGCCATTCACTTTAACTGATTCAATTAAACAGTGCACAAAGAAACCCACCTACTTCCAGTCTAGAAAAGCACTGGTGAAGAAAAACACAATCTACAGTGAGAATTACAATAGGAGAACATGCCATTACAGCTGCATATTCTCAACATGTCATTTTTAAGACCAAAAAACCCCAATTTAGTTACAACCTAAATTTAGCAATATTTGGAGATGGGGAAGGAAAAAAACCCAAAACAAAACAGTGTAAGCAAATTCCAGAATGTTGCTCAGAGGTTGCTCAAAACCAAGGCATTCAATGAAGATCCCTTCACAGTTCTAACCGTGCAGAATCATGTAGCACCAGCCCCTACCCAATACAAAAGCCAAACAGCTCCTGTGAGAACTTAGGAAAAAAAAAAAGACTGGAACATGTCTGGTACTGAAAGTCAAACCTCTCCAAACTCTCATTACCCACCAGGAGTTAAGTAACTAGAAAAATACAGGAGAGGTCATTTCAATATACAATGAGATGGGAAATAAAGGACTATACAAGATACTAAGAAGAATGGGTGAGGAATGAATCGTGTAACTGGGTCAGGTCATTAATTCGGAAAAGAACTGGGAACCTGGTGGATAATTTAGAGTGATTGTCCAAGACAAGAAGCATCTTACTGGAGAAAGTTTCTCTGAAAATGGTGTCTTAAATATTTTATTGCAAAATAATAAAACAAATTCCTGGAGGATGACCAGCTCCAAAGATAGGGCCACTGAGATGAGCGATTAACGCACCTGAATCAAAGGTCCTACAGGACCCTGCTTTGACCAGTTTAAAAAAAAAAAAAGGAAAAAAGAAAAAAAGAAGAGGATGAAATCCCAGTGCCTCTGAAGTGAGAGGCAAAATCCCAACTGGCTTCACTCTAGCCCAGTCAGATATTGCGAGTTTCCTCAGCCAAGTAAGTGCCCTGCTGAGGATTAGTTCTTAGTCACAGCACCACTAAGATTAACCTCTATGGGATATGGGTGGAAATTCATGACAAATTGATTCAGTTTCCTAACTTGACACTGGCCACCATTTCTGTGTGGCCACTATTCTACTCTCTGCAGGAGTTCAGAAAATACTATGGCCTTTCTCCTATGTGCTCTTGTTCTTCCTTAATTTCTCTGTAAAGCTCTATGAGATGGGAAACATTTTTGCAGACATGCCAAAAACCAAACGCCACGAACCTTCAGTCTGATTTGGGTCCTCCCCTTGTTATCACAGCACACTTGCCCACTCCTTATACACATGGCCTTCTTGTTGTTCCGTTTGCAAAAGGAATACAGAACACTTTTGAACACCAAACACTGCAGTGCCAGAAAGCAGACCTGAAACCAAGCTATCACCTTCATCTTCACAACATTATTTTGCAGTACACGTGACTGACACTTAACTTGAGAAATCCCTCTGCAAGGACACTGAAACGTCAGAGCAGTACAGGTCATATAAAACTAAGAAATTTGTTCTTATTTTTTCTTAAGAACGACTTGGACCACCTTCTGTTAGGACTGGTCCAAGTAATGCTTGTTCACCAGCTCACCTTAGGACCATTCCTTCTAACCTATGGTTTCTATAAACCTTTTTCTGAATGCTCAAGAACTTTGGATAAAAAGCATGAACCTGAGAACTCATTACTGCCAACAGAACTCCAGAAGTGTGCTCTTACAAATACATATAGTCAGCGATTAAAAACCAACGGTGACCAAATGCAGCTTCTGAATCAAGTACAAAGCTTCTTTGTCTCCACAGATTACCTAACAGAAAGGCAAATCAATGGTTACCGCCATACTACCCCATTTCACTTCTATCTGCAACATTACTAGAGGTGAAAGCAGAAATCTCAGGAAGGCCCGTTACTCCATCAGACTGCAACGCACTGAAGAACTTCTGGAAGCTTTGAGCTTCTTGTCTGTGCTGCAAGCACCTACCAGAGCTTCCAGCTGTCCTGGTGAGCCAACCACACACAGCAGTGCCAAGAGCAAACACACAGCAGTTGTCATATGCAAAGGACATCCAAGGGCTCTTTCTTTTTCGTTTTCCCTACTCTTCCAAAACAAGATGAGGACAGAGAGACAAAATATCATTTAACTATAGAAACTGCCAGTGAGCAAGAGGTTATTTCTTGTGCAAGCAAGAACTGGTATGTGAATTTTAAACAGATGTAATGGTTAATTAATGTTTAATATTCCCTTGCAGCATTGGAGATGTGAACTAATAACGATCCTGACCTCTTGTAGAGGTCAACTCAGTGTCCAACACCATGATCATTTTATAAGAAACTCAAATACAAACCACCTTGAAGCTTTTGCTAAAGGGAAACGTACCCTTGACCCCTGGACACATCCACTGTGAGACTTCATGCACCCATGGGACATGACAAGCTGACGGGAGGAAGGCTCCACAGAACTGCACAGTTCCAGTCACCCATGACTGAGAAATTCATATTGAAAGGAGTGCTGAGAAGGATAATCTGGGAGACCAGGCAAACCAAGATTCATTTTTACAAGATGAAGGTAGCAAATAATTGACTCCTAAGTACATCAGAGGAAAGCACCAGGGAGGCAGAAAAGCTGTTTACACAGCCCCAAGTAACCATGGGTACCTTTAGGGTGGGAATGAGAAGGTCTCCGGTCATCAGACACCAGTGGTTCTGAGGGAGCAGCAGTTCTGGGAGCCTGGATCCAACTGCTTTCACAATACATTTTGATAAAATTAAGGAGTGTATGTGACATGTTTGTCCACTACAGCAGACGACTTGATCCGAAAGCATCCCCATCCCTCCACACATGCAGGCATCCAAGTGTCTAATACTCTGAATCCCCCCATTTCAGTTAACTGGTTGCACTCCACTATTTCTGAAAAGTATCAATCTTTAAAGCCTCAGGAAGTATCTACAGAAACAAATCTGTCATACTCTCAATCCATGAATGTTTCTATGGTGACTTTCTAGCACTTCATTGGATTCTCTTTCCTACATGCTCAGTGTACTCCCACACCACCCTACCATCCCAAACTTTAGGTAAACCAAAACGGAAAACCAAATGTAAAGTCAAGCTCTAAGTACGCATTTGCTGTATACCCACGCATCACACCTCCATGGCCTGAACATGTTCTAGGGCAATGCTGGATGATGCCACGTCATCCAACCAGTGGCAGTGACACAGTCAAACCTATCTTTTGCTATATATACACCATGAGCTCACTTAAGCCTGGAATATGAGAGTATTTTGTCTTGAAATACCATCTTCTCCTGGAGCATTTATACTCACAGGCTGTTTGCAGATACTAGAGCACAGAGTCCACCTAAATACGGAATAACTACAAAAAAGACAAGCCTTCCTCACAGCCTTCTCGCTTTTCTTTTTTCAGTACACTTTCTCTCCCTTCACTGTTAAGAAGCCCCTCCATTCTCTTCAAGGGCTTATTAACCTCTCTAAAATACCCATTCTGACACTAGCAAATGACGCCTGAAAGAGCCAGTGCTGTCAGAGCAACCTGAGACCCCACGAACACTCACCTCTCAGAAGCCTGTTCACCTACACCACTTGCACATCCTCATTTGTCTGCTTTCAAGTCCTTTAGTCATTAGTTGATAAGCAATTATCAGATGTTCCAGGGCCTGTGGAACAACTTATCCTTATCTTCAGCTCACTTTTAGCTCTGAGTCCTTGTGGGTGGTAGTGCAGGATGAAACCTTTTCCCATCTGCCTGATCGAACAGTTGATAACTAAGATTTCCCATGGCATTGGTAAAGCCAGCACGGTGCCTGCCCATGTATAAACATGATAGGTGGTTCCTTCCCTGTCTATTATTTTCTTAAGGGCCTAAAACATGAAGATATTGCTTGCAAACTCAGTACAGCCCCAGGACTCGCAAAGCCTTCACAGGTGCTCATAAGCATGGCCAAACCAGGCCATCCTTTCTTCCTACAGCCCCTTTTTTTGCACATTAAAGATTAATACCTGATTTGCTACTGAATTCTGTAATTCTTCCTCCTCCACCCTTGGCACCAATGCAGCATCCTGCTGAGTTGAACACACCACTACAGCAGCTTTATTTTCAGATTTTAATATTTTCTGGCAAAAGTACTGTTAAAAAAAAGAAAAAGGTTCTTGCAAGCAGCAGCTGTTGTGAATAGCATATATCCTGTGTAACTGCTTAAAGGAAATTAGATGGCCTGTTTCCTCTGGGAAACACGTATAAACGGCGAGGTCTTGGTAACTTCAACAGGAATCTGAACCTAAGGCTCCCCCTTACAGTCATTTGGGGATATTCTTATTAAACAAGGGTAGGCTCTGCCTAGCAAGGCTCCAATCACAAACACTCCCTCACTGCACACAGCTTTCGACAAGCACAGCGGTCATAATGGCGAATGACCTTGGCCACTCCTCCCAGAACGCGCCACTTTGCGCCTTCTGTACAAGACATTTTTTAAGCAGTTTACCTTTTCAAAAGCTTGTGCATTTGTATACAAAACCACTTTTCTGTTTAAAACAACACTGGGGTTATGGGCCAGCCTCAACCGTGTCGCAGCCACTCAGAGGAAATCCTGACACTCGGTGATTAACCCATGCCATGGTGCTGGTCATTCTTGTATCCACTAATGCACAGGACAGAGTGTCAGCTTTAATTCTGAAATTCTGTGATGCTGTCACTTTGTGTCACAGTGTTAAGTGGTTTTGATTATTTGATGTCAGCTCAGTTTACTTAAAGCATTCCCACTACTTGCATTTGCTTTCCATCAAATTGTGTCAGCAATCTCTCAGTAAGAACCATTCTTAACCCAAAGAAGTCAGATCCAGCTGCAGCTGCTGGTGGTCACAACATGCAACGTTTACTTGGCAGGTTCTCCAAGAATGGCTGTCCTCATCACAGCATCAGTCTCACTGGAACGACTCTGGTCCTCAAGAAACCCATCCTGGAAAGCTTTTACATGGAAGTGTTTCTGAAGACCAGGGCTGCCCACACCTTGCATGAGGCAGGCAAGCTGGCTGTGTTGCTGGCTGCCCAGTGATCCTCAGCCGGGCGGAGTGTTTACTGTCCCAGCACTGTGCCCTTTACAAGGGAAACGCTTCGCTTCGATGTGTGACAAAACCTCACTCAAGCGTTGCCAGCGTTTCAGTACAGTAATGGTACCAGGCAGCAACACTTTCCATTCACTTGCTTCATTATAAAAATGACATGGGCTTTTTTGTGAAGATGGGTACTACAAGGACTGGAGTCTCCCCGCACATACGTGCCCTAAGAATGAGAAGCAAATGATAGCAATTGACTTCCAGCTTTTCTTCTCATTACTCATTCATTTCTACAACCTGAATTCACTCTCCTCTGATCAACCACGGAACGTTAACAGCCTTCTCAGAGCATCTAGGAAGCAAGAAACGTCAGGTAAAATGCACTCCCATGGAGATCCAACTTTCCTGGACCATGAAAACCTCCACAGCCAAGTGATACGTACTAGTACTGAACTTGAACACAAGCTGCAGGGTTAGATGAAGGAATCACTGAACAACACTGACATTGTTATGAAAATGAGTAATAATATGTTCTTTAAAGCTGGCCTGACTTCAAGTCCTCACCTCCCAGTGCACTGTTAGCACTGATGAAGTTTCCTTTATGTCAAGGAAACGACATTCATTGTAAACTGATTCACGTGTGATGAGAATCAATCCTCTCTGTTTTCAGGGTGATCCTGGACACCAACTGAATGCCATTAGAACAGGATAGCTAAAGGAAGCCAACAGCTACAAGCCTGCATAAAGTAGGAATTTTATTAATAAAGTCAATGTTAATTAAAAAAATAACAGTATTCTTAAACTACTGAAAGATTTAATTTACTCTGGAAACACCTGAATCATCATTAACACTGTAAGAATCACTTTGCATTAATTCATAGCCAAATTCAAGGCTCTGCTTCTTTCTTCCTGTTCATATTTGTGCCCGATTAAACTTCAGTACAGGTGCATACAAGTTAGTAATCACATTTTTACATTTTGCATGCAGATTAGTCCTATTTGAATCTGCATAAATTTGTTATGCATCACTGCAAAAGTGAATGCTCAAGCAACTTTTATTTTTATCTAATCAAATCACTGCCTAATGAAAAATGAGCAACTGTGCACAAAGGTGCACTCGGGCAGACTCCGGGGATCCCTAGGAACAAGAACATTTACCACGCAGTAGGGCTAGGTCTCTCCAGCCTCATGGTCAAAGCCTGATCAGGATCAGCCACATCCAAAGTGCCAGCGTTACCTTCTGCAGAAAGATTAAATCAAAGTTTCCACCACAGGACGGAGCCAGAAGAGGCTTCTACAGAACTCCTCACCTAAACCCTAGCGTAGTCAATCGACACGTGGTAGACTATGACTGAAATCCCTCTTCCAGTATGGAATCCCCTTTGCTTCCCTAAACTTTCTGGCTGTGCAATGAGCACCACATCTTTTCTTCTAAGGTAAGTAGCTGCAACAAGAGGAGCTGAACCTCATTTAGTTGAACTGCCAGCAGTCACATTACACAGTGGTAGATATTAAGCAGTTTACTCTGGAAGTAACAAGACAAAGCACACATCTTCCACTGCTGAAATTGTATTAAACCATTTAAAAGAGACTCTGCAATGAGAAAAATACACACAAGCTGGCATGACTTCTTAGTACAATTGGCAGAATCCAGTCCAGAGACAAGTCTGCTGGTGGAGACAAAGGGGTTTTTTAAAGCAAAATGTAAAAGACACAAACACTTGAAAATGTCATCCTGAAGCAGGCAACAGTGTCCAGATGACTTATCATCCATCTACTCCCTCATGCATGCTTCTGCTCGTGCCCCCACCCTTCAGCCAGCACAGATTTCAGAGCGGCTGATGGGTACAGCCGCGGCTCAAAAGGCACCACAGACAATAGTGAGAAAGTAATAATGGAGACAAGCAGTTAAAAAACTGCACAAAGTGATTTCAGTTCTAAACTTGAATGAAAAGCTTGATCACCTCCAGACAACACCCCTCCACACTGCAAATGCCAGCGGCTGAGGATAGATACAGAGCACCCGAGGAGTCCCTAGAGGGAACAAGGCACGCCACCCACCCATCCACCCCCAGCTGTCATGCCATACCCAGCCACCTCACAGCTTTAGGCAAATCCCAGGAGCTCTTTCCTCACTCCAGAAGCTAAAGGAACTTGGGTATCGGGATCTGCAAAGTCTAAATTACCAGGGGGCGGGAGTAAAGGAATCGTACTGCATTCACCTGAACTGCTGCAGCAAGGCAACAAAGGCTTGAACAGATATGGATCCTATATCACATGCAGATCATTCTAACATCTGCCTCACCACGGAAGAGAACATTGTGCACCAATCTCATCTTCAAACTCACAAAAAATTTTACGAGCGTGCTGCCATCAGCGAGGCACAGCGGCTGCGCCCTATTTCAGGTTCAAAATGGCAAGAGAGATGCTTAAGTAAAATATCTACAGCAAAATTAACACACAGCTACGCTTTCCTTTCAGCTCCACTACTGGTATCTCCTTTTCTATGAAAGGAAAGACTAGGAGGTCCCCACAGACCCAGTCTCCCACAGCAGCCACACCATGGGGCTTCCTACGCAGGTCCCTGCTCACAGGGCTCCCTCCTCCTCTATAACCCTGCCATGGCAGGCACCCACCACCGCAACTCCTTAATTGCCATTTCTCCTTGTTCCACATCCATTTGTTTAAGGGATTTTGAAAAGAGGAATTTGTAAGGAATTAAATTAAGGCTTAGGAACAAGTAGCAACTGGCAATAAACAAGTTCCCCAAAGTGTGAGAGAGTTTGTCCTCTGCACTCACAGCACATTTCAAGGTCAATTACACTCCCTAACGAACCGCTTAGCCACAGCCAGGCTGCAGGAGTTACACCAGGCTCAAGGAAAGCAGAAATGGCTCACATCGGTGCTTCTGCCAGGCTGAAATCTAAACTCATTCCTTTCCTGCACGGAAGCCTCTGGACCTGCAACAGAAAGTAAAACTCTGCACCTCAAACCCTCATCTCAACAGCATAGCCAGCCCGCTTCACCCAACAGATCCTGCCAGAAAAACTCCTTTTCTTTCATATTTTTTAATCACATTTGTATTTGCATTTCCTTTATCATGACCCTCTCCTGACTCTCCCATCTGCAACCCCCCTCTTACCCACATTCTCCCAAGAAACACAAATATCACCACCAACTTTTCTAAAAAATCCATACATTGGGGTAACTGAAAACCAAACACTTTATATTAAAATATTTACAGAATTTGGACAAGAATAAAAAAAAAGAAAAAGCATTTTAGATACTTCACTGATCTCCTTTCAGAGAATGCATGCACTTTTTCAGCCTCATTTTTACTCTGTGTAGACTTGAACAAACAGATCCATTGGTCACCTGAACGGGTCATTTGTCCATCTGCACACAGCCACTGGTTCATCTACCCACCACAGTGCGGGCAACTTTTTTCATCACAGAAAATACTCTATTTCAGAAATCAAATTCATGTGACTGTACATTTAATAAAAAAAAAAATCTAAAAAAATTTTAAAAAGAAGCTTTATATCACCACCATCTATTTCTTCTTCTGTGGGTCAGACACTACACTCTGCCCATGGGCTGTGGACAGACCGGGGAAATGCAACACTTCAGCAGCTGAACCTGCCACCCCGGGATACGGTTTCTTCCCCCAAACTCTTCTCACCTCTTCAAGATTTATTGAAAACAGATAACTTTTATCAGAAATCCCAGCATGTAACTGCTGTACTTAACCCATTAATGTCTAACACATTTTAGAACAGTTTTCTTGCTGTGTTGTTTAAAAGGACTCACGTGGATAAGAATCAGTTTGACTGACATTATCACCTGAATCATTTACCAAGATAAAACATTTTTACTGATTGTCCCACTGCTATTCAAGAGCAAAATTACTGCACATGGGTAAAAGCTTTCTGCTTTAGGGAAAACACAGCAGTATTAACACAAACGCATTAAGTCTAACTTTCATTATTGAGGTTGAATATAATGCCAAAAATGTAAATAAACAACTCGTAACAGCTCCAGTATGCAATATTTGTTTTTAAAAAACCTATTCATTAAAAGGACATTTATTAACTACACAATGAAATTTCCTTCTCTTTTTTTAATATGCGTACGGCTTTCAAATCATCGCTTTGTCTTCTCCTGCAGTTTACACAGCAGCCAGATGAAGAGTGTCAAGTCTCCAAACATTCAAAACATTAGACATTCAAATTTTGCAATTAGCTCCATTGTCTTCAGCTACTGGAAGCCGGGAGGTTACTAGGAGCCACCTCTTCCTCCTTGCTGACAAACATTTGCACACAAGAATTTGACAGAAAAAAAGCAAAATAAAACCAAAACACCCCAAAACCCCAAACACAAAGTACGCTGCGAGGCAGCCGGAGCCGGCGAAGTGACAGGGTAGGCACGCTCCGGCGCCACTGAAGCCAGGGAGAGTTGTGCTGATGACTTAATCGAGGCCAGGATTTGAACCTACGGCGTTCTCTTCTGTAATTTGAGGCATACTCTGATTAACTACAAATAATTAGCTCATTTTAAAACAGCATAATCTTCTTTGTGCACGATGCACATTCTCAAACCGGATTAGCATGGGGTCTGATGCTGGGGCCTCTCTGGCATTAAAAGGATTACAGGACATCCATCTGAACTCACAGCTAATGGGGCTGGCTGCCTCCCCTCAGCCACATCCACTTGTTCTGCCCGTGCGGCAGGACCTGCAGGAGGGCGTGTGGCGGGGCACATGTGCAAACCAAACAGCTTTTGTTGCGGCTAAAGCGATCGCTTTCTGCAGTGCTGATTTTTGGAAAGCCAGGCACAGGGGCGTTCAACTGGACATGGCTGTTTAATAACCCCGGAGTCACAACTGCAGATGTCTGCGTTAACACGGGGTTTGAGAGGACAGCAGATGGTTAGGAAGCTCTTACTGTGAAGGCCCTAACGATTTCCAAAGGTAAAACAGCAAGTAGCTTTTATGTATAAATGATGCTCACCATACGGTAAGCACAATTGAAGTTTTAAACCAAAAAAAAAATTAAATTATTACAGTTAGATTGAATAGAACCAAACCCAAAAGTAAAGCTGAGCTTTACAATGAAGATTGGAAATAGTTTATATTAGTAACATTAAGGCTGCCAGAACGGGGAGCAGGGCACACACCAGAAGAGTAGTGTTCTCAAGTGCTAGGCACAAATCCCATTAAAATTCAGCTTGCTCCTCTGAGGATACACCCAAAGATAAGGATGGCATTTCCAATAAACAGACATACAACCAACCAAAAAAAAAAATCATATTTCATTGATGTTAATTTATTAATTAATGTATTAATTTATTGATTGTGATCACAGGTCATGATTACAGCCTGTGAATAGGTACATTTTATATACATGAGTATTGTACACAAATAAGTGACACGTGCACTTCCCCAGTTGATCAGAGCACCTACACATGCATATGAAGGCAGGAGATTACTAGGTGTTCTTAAGAAAAAATAAAAAAATTTTTTTAAAAAAATCATATTTGCAGGTTTTCAGTAAGAAACCTGGGTATGTCCTCACCATCACTTTTGCTAAAAGCAGGGAGCTCTGGAGCACACAAATGAAGACCCCTGGAAGCCTGAGGCTGCCCTGTCCTGACAGGCACCCGCAGCACCCTGCCAGCTGGCCAAGAACTGGGATGGCTCCTGCCAGCACCCAGCACTGCCACCCCCTGCTTCTGCATGTGGGGAGGGGTCTACCAGGCAAACCCCAGGTCCTGCCCCCGCCAGGAAGGGCCTCACAGCTAATGTGATGGCTCAAGAGGAGTCGTCCTACAGCACGCATAGTCAAGCCAAAAGACTAAATGGCTCTGACCAGTGAGGTGACATCTACTGCTCTGTACTGCTTCTAGTGCTGAAAGACACCCAGCTGGGTTTGGTAGAGTTAAGCACGTATTTAACTTCACGCAGTAAAATGAAAATAGCCACCAGTGGATCATTAGATTATCTGCTGCCTCTTAACATAATAAGCAGTTAGATTACATGGCATCCCTCAAGTTCATTAAATTAACCCCACTCAGTGGTAAGCAGGCTGTCTCTCAGAAATCTGGTAGGTTACCGAATCCTGTCATACATTCTTTACTTTGTCTCAAGCCTGTGATAAAAAAAACCACCACCTACAATTCTCGTTTTACCAAAATCAATCTCAAATTTCCATAGACTTTAAGGCAGAAGGAATTTTGCTCAATGTTACCTGAGATAGTTACAGCAAAAAACCCAGAGCTAAGCACAATTCTAGCCCAGTACCATCACGAGCTCCCAGTTCTGCAGAGGATTGTCATAAAATCTTCATATCTTTTCAGCAGGTCCAGGGAGAGTTGCAAGTGAACCTTGTGCATGTGATATGGAGCCTTTGCAGATAAATTCTGCTTTGATCTTTCAGGTTCACTAGAAACCAAAGCAACACTCTGATTAATATTAAATCCAGGGGAAAAGATGCTCATACTCACGCACACACACAGAGCGCCGAGCCTTTCCTCCCTTCCTCATTTCATCCCTGCACCAACTCTGCAAACACTAAACCCCAACTCACACAGGTACACTGCCCAGTGATAATAAAGGATAGAGAGGAAAACTCTACAAGGTTCCACTGAGCTGTTTGTTGTACTGTAAAACATGGTCCCACGCCATGAAACACCAGCCCTGGAGAGACTCTGCTACAGGGCAAATCTTCCAGGGCATAATTCCACTAGTTTCCTGCTCTAAAATGGGGGTCCAGGCACTGATATGGGTCCAGGTAGGCAAGGCAGTACTGAGGGTAATGTGTTCTCCCTCTCCCCATCAGTAACGGCAGATTGCCCATTCACTGCCCCTCTTCTGCTGTCTGGGGGGGAGGCAGGAGCACCCGGCTGGCCAGGTGAGACCCATGGCATGAGTATTCAGAGAAGCTGCAGCACCTGTGTTTGGCACTGGCAGCCAGAGGAGTTTCAGGTGCCTCCAAAATACCTTCTCCATCAGGTTTGCAGGGCACAGGAACTAGACTTGCTGACTTGCAGTAGATGGGAGAGGGATTGGGACTATAAAGCATCCGCTGGGATGATAGAGAGAAGCCAAAATATGTTTTATTGATTCTTTAATTTTGGAACATAAGCGGATAAGTGATTTCAGCCTCCAGACATTTCTTAGTCACTGTTGACTTTTACATATTCTTTCAGGGATGAGAAAGTTCACTGTCTCCTCCTTTCCGCATGATGCATGGGGACAATGAGCAAGGAGCACTCAGGGCAAGCAACAGACCACAGTCAGGCCCAAGGCTGCTCTAAGAAATTTCTCTTGCTTTCAGTTTAGCCCACACTCCATTCATAGGAGCGACTATTCCCACAAAAATACAGGTCATTGGGATAAAATTTTGCAGCAGCTTAGGGCTGAAGCAGAACATTGGGAAGAAAAGCATGTACATCTCTGGGGTGTGACAGATGGGGCACGCTCAGTGTTACTAAACCCATTCCCTTCCTTTCAAACAACCTGCAGTGAGTCACTGTTACGCTATGCCACCCCATCAGTGTAACAAACCTCTCTGTAGTAACACTGGCTACAAGTCACACATCCTTCTCTCCACATAAGCACTACATGGCAGGAGTATGCAGATCATCAAATCAGCTTTCCCTTCCGAGTACGACAAGCCGAGGACAAGTCAACACTGCTCAGGCTGCCCATAATACTGAAGAATTTCTAATTTCTCTCCCAAATTACCTCATTTGAAGGACTTAATGTATTAATTACAGACTTCCCCATCAGCCCAGTTACAACCCCCCCCCCCCCCCCAGCTACTCCACACACCCCAAATTGTTAATTACTAGTCCATACTTTTGTAAAGACTGTGTGTTTCCCCACCAGCAGGTAGACGCGTCGTGGCGAAACGCACAGGTCTCAATCCTCTGCATAGGACTGAGCAGACCTGAGCCACCGCAACTAACTCTTCCCCCACTACTGAGGGAAGACACCCATTACCACATCCCAGCTCCAAGACGCTGCTGGTCTTACTCCTCTATCCTGATTTATACACAGCAGAGATGAGCACTAAAGAAAACATGCCACGAGGATCTTATACTTTTAATTATTTTATCACAGCCTTCACGTACCCTTTTTGGGATATTATTACCCTGGGGAGTACACTAACAACCTTAAGTTGCTGACTAATTAAGTTTTGATATACTCCAAAGCTGGGTTTTGCACACTAATTAAATTTACAGGCAGTTAGATTTGACAGGTACTATGGTACCTGCCAACGTGCCTTCATAATCAGTTAAATTATTAATTCTGAGGCAGCAGGGTTTCCACAGGCGGACCGGGAAGGCCCCAGGAGAGCAGCAGCCAGTAACCCTGTGCCACAAGGAGCTGGGGCCATATGGGTGCTCCCTCCCTAGGAGAGGGCAATGGGCTGCAGTGGAGGACACCTCCTGTCCCATCGCCTGCCCCCCTTAAGGGAGAGCAGAGGCCGGGCAGCAGACAGGCAGGGGGGTGCCTCGCTTACCCCTCCTGCTACCCAGTGCTGGACAGCAAAACCCCCCTGGAGGCACGACCACCTTGGACTGCAGACCACATCCCTCACCCCAGCTCTGGAGAGTTGGACCTCAGAGCAATTTCAAAAGGCAGGGCAAGCAGCGGGGGTCCCGTCAGATATCTGTCCCCAAAAGCCCTCTCCAGAGCGTGGGGCGGGCAGGCTCAGCCCGCGCGGCCAGAGCTGCCATTGCCGCGCTGCTGTCTGCGATCACGAGAGCCAGACAAATCCCCCAACTCCACTCCTGCGCTATCACACCTCAGGCCCTCTGCAGACAAAACATTCATTTAGCAATCTATATGATTCGCAATGTCAAACGCCTCTCTGATCGTTCCCTCAGGACAGCTGCTCTTGCTATTTCATCTGTTCAATATTTCCAGAACTCTGAAGTCCCCAGGGAGAAACGCAGTTATTTTGACTAACTGCTCCTCCTCCTCAACTAGTTCCTGTGTTAACTTCCTCCCACTCGAACACCAGGAGTTGATTAAGACATATGGATTATCTCAACACTAGCAAGAATTTCAATTTAGAAAGTGAAATATTGACATTCTTAATATCACATTCTTCTTGCACTCGGGAGCTCTTCCTCACACTGACACCGATCCCCGCTGAAACCCGGCAGCGTCGCACAGACTGCGATTCAAGGGCTGGGCAGACGGCTTTTTTACGGGGTTGTTGCTCGAAGCTGCTGATGGAGTCAGCCCATCGGGGTTTTCTGAATTCTACAGAGAAAACTACTTCAAGGCACTCTTATTTATGGAATCTTTGGGTCATAAAAAGAGTTAGGAACTTCCACATTAAATTTAGAATTTTGGTTTATGGTATTCCTCCTTGTTTAAAAGACTACTTTGTAGCACGTTGGGCCTCTTTTTGATATAACATAAAAACGACACAGATAAAAGAAAAGCCATAAAGGAAAATCCCTCGTTTGGAAATCCCTCGTTTGGAAATCCCTCAGGAACACATCAGTCTTATTATATAAAATCTTATTTCCCGTACGTAAAAGCTTTGAAAGCTTTGTTTTGCTCTAAGTAGAGGAAAGGTGAGGTTTTGTTTTGAACTGGAACAGAAACTAATTTTGAAGCATTCGAAGTTTCCTATTAAACAGAAATCCCAAGTCTGGACTGGCCCTGCTGGGATCCTCTGAGCTCCCATAAAGCAAAACCAGCACTATCCCCGTGAGCTCGTCGGCATCTCATTTCACCAAGTTTCTATTTACGATTGATGGCCTTAAGCTACAGTTACGTATTTAATCAAGTTAAGAAGAAAAGTAGAGTGAACCTCACTGACCTGTTATATCTCGAAGTACTGGGCACATGTATTTAAGTTAACCAAGAGTGAACTCATGTGAAATACCTCAAAATAAAACCACAAACTCTCAGCGTCGGATGCTACCCCCCATTTAGATGAGCTTTCCATGACAAGAAGCACTTTTAAAGGAAAAATGTGGAAACTGCAGCTGTGCTATTGCACACTTCATACACAATACGCAATAACCACAATGTGCGTTTACCAGTACCTGTAAAACTCAAAATTTCAGGACTTTAAGGAGTTGTAGGACTGGGGACGGGCTGCTTGGCTGACCTGGTAAGAGGACTCACATAAAACAAAAGAAAGTGGAAGGAAATGGAGCATAATTTTATGCTTTTGACAAATCGTAAATAAGGAACCACTAGGCAAAGGCATCACTTCAGGCAAGAGACAACAGGGTCTTGCAAACACATGAAACATGTGGTCTTGACCAGGCTGACACAAGGTGGGGAAAGGCTGCTGTCCTTACTGGTATCTCTCAGCATCCTAGACTGTAGGTCTTTGGAGACAGGAAGAAAAAATATATTTATATCATGACAGCTACAGAATTTTGGAACAGTGAAACTCTGACCAAGCACTAATTTAAAAGCCATGGTCCAAAATGGGTTATGCAGCTACCACTCCTGAATACTCCACATGACTCAAGAGGATTGTTAACGGGATTACTTTGGGGGAAGGAGATAACCCCAGAGACTCTCCATCCATCAGCAATCCCCCTTGTTCCTCAATGCTTTGAGACCTCTCTCAGTTTAAGAAGTTTTAGTTAAGCCTGTTGCTCAGCAATTCTTAAAGCATCTTCGTTTTTATCAAACCTATGTGAAGAACCATCTATTTATTCCATACCCCAAGGAATATACACACCCCTTTTTCAGAAACCAGAGTAATAAACAGCAAAAGGACCACATCCAGGAGATAAGCTTATTTCAGAATAACTGCAGCCACCACCACAGTCTCCTGTACTCAGAAGAACAAACTCATCCTACTGTCAAAGCCTTTTCACAGCTCTACCCCAATGAGGAGAGCTGTAGGCCCCAGAACTGCTGGTAGCCGACGTTTCCAGTGCTCTGAGCCACCATTTCTGAGGCAGTCACACAGGAAAGAGGCAAAAGTGATTGTGAGGCTTTATGCATTGATGCCAGCCATTGCTGTGGAGCCAGTGAACCAAGAGAAATGCACATTGAGGTGTACTGAAACAAACAAACTAGAAACAAGCCTGAGGCAAAGAAAAGAGGCTTTTATATATTAATTATACTCTGGTTTTGGTTTCTGCCTTGAATAGCAGCTAGATAACAAAATTCAGCAAGCACTCAACTCAGGTATTGCAGAAATGTGCAAGTCAGTCAAATGACCTCCCAACATCAGGCTCAAAGTCTTCAAACAGGAGGGAAGCTTGCTTGAGGCAAAGAACCAGCGTTCATCCTCGCTTTGCTGATGCAAATCCTCTTTACCTTGAGAGCGCTCCCTTGGCTTTGGCGGTGCTGCCCATGAAAGCGCATGAAAGCGCCCATGAAAGCTGACCCACCTCCGCCACTGCTGTCTGGCACCCATGACAGGGTGATGATCAGACACCCCCAGCAGCACATTATACCCATCTCTGCCCATCAGCAAACTGACCCCTCACAAGGACAGAGGGCAAAGACTTGGGACCAGAGCTGCCAACTCAAACTTCAGGAGTTCAGCTCTGCTTTGAGGCAAGTCAGAGACAACAAAGAGCAAACTCCAACAAAGCTGCACTCCAGAAAGGGCTTTGCTTTTCGTATTCAGTACATTTCACCGGGACAAGACTGGCACTAGGCTGACAGGAGTAAGACCCAGGGAGCCTCTTCAGCTGCATTACAATGACCCTGTGCACTTTTAATTGTAGCCTGCCTCTTCTCTGTGTTCGCTGACAGCCCGTGGAGGGCATACAACATTGCTCATGAAGACAGGTGGGGATTCTGGAGCATCCTAAGCTCTGCAGGCACTACAGCATCTTTCAAGTGGAGGAGAAGTTCTGCCCTGATGCCCCCTGCAGCCTACATGCACAACACAAAGCCTGCGACCTGAGCTTTCCCTGTGAAGACACTGAGATAAGTCCCTGCTTCTTCACAGTGACGGGAAAAAAAATAAGAGTCTGGAAGCACAGGAGGAATTCAGTTGCTTTCCCAGCCCTTTTGTATTTAGAAAAGAGCTTTCTCTGCCCAACTGCTTGACTTTTTTGCTTTTAATCTCCTCAGTATCTCTTTGCTCTCCATTGAGTAAGCCCACTTCTCAGGCACAAGCTTCCTCCCTTGGTCCACCTAGCCCAGCTTTTCCCTCCACCTCCCAGCAGGGCAGTTTGGAAGGACAAGTATTTTACAAGTCTCGCTGGGGTCCAATTCACAGGAGTTCCCAAGTGTTACATGGGCTGTTGTAAGTCCCAAAAGCTGCCACAGTCCCCCAGTAAAATCCATGGTTCCGTACACAGCGGGAGGACAACTGTAGCAGCCCCAGTTTGCTGCGCCTGGATGAAGACAGGCTGGCTCTACAGCCATCAAGGTCTCCATAAGTTTCAAGGGAGTTCAGTCATCACTTGACAATTTTGCCGTATAAGCTGTTTTTCCAACTTGTACTTATTTTCCTTGCTCTGCAGCTCTCCACAAAGTTTTTCAAGGGAATAATAAAAAAAAAAAAAGAGTACTCAGCCCAGGCTCCAGGCTAGCTGGGAGCTGTTTGTTTACCTTGCAGCGCTGTGCTCAGCCAAAGCTCCCCTGTTCCCAGAGGCTAGCTCCCTCCTTTCACCAGGCATCATGAGGACACAGCCCAAGATTGAAACCCAGGCCGTGAGGAACAGTGCGGTGAATGAACAACCCACTCTCCACAAACACAGCAGCGCTTTTCTACCCAGCTTCTGAGTCCTGGCAAAGCTAGTGTCTTTGCAAAGCTTCTCGCTTTCCTCTCCTCCTCCTTCCTTCCCTCACACATCATGCAAACACGCTCTTGCAAAGCACCTCAACACCGTTCTTTTACATAGTTTGTAACGCGCCCATTTTTTTTTTTGCTATGATTTGGTTGATCTTTTCAACAGTTGCAGTGAAGTCAATCTACACTGCCAAAACTCAGCCGGCGTGTACAGAAGCCCAGGGAACTACTTCCTCGGAGAGAGTTCACAGCACAGGGAGAGGCAGGCTACGAATGAGCCTGCTGCAGCTCTAAGCGCGCACACAGGTCCTGCACAGCTCTTACATTCCACTTGCTACGGTAGCAGCCTTTGAAGACACGCCATATGTACCAGGATGCAATACTGCATAATCAGTCTTTTTTTTTTTTACTTTTTTTCCAGATACTATTGCAATTAAAGAAACCCACCTCATTAGAAGTTTAAACCTCTAACTCTGAACACCGGCACCAGAATGAATGCCACTGTTCCTTTTAAGAGTCATCCTACTGGGTTTTTTTTTTTTCTACTTAGTTACTCCAGTATGCAACACTCCAAGTATTATCATCCTGCAGCACAGAGAAGCTACAATGGTTTAATAAAGCCCTATACACTATGATGCGTTTATATTGTTCAAAGGCTTACAAACACAGATCATCAAATGAGGAGGTACAACCTGCTAATTTAATAAGGACAAGACTCTCCATTCTGGGTAATTCTTCTCGCCCAGAAAAACAGTACATTTGTTTCCTCCCCAGAGAGAAAATATAATTCTTCTTGTTAACAATAAGCTACAGGAATTAGTAAACAAATCTGAACTCGGTGCCAGCAGCAGCTATCAGTGCATGATAAACAGCGCTCACCTTCTAGGTTGCCCATCCCATCGCAGGATGGGGGAGAGGGGGTGTGTGGGGGTTCAGGGTCCGTGAAAGAGCTTTCAGGTGACCCTGCGGTACTTGCTCTCGTAGGAGAGCCCCAGCTCTGCTCTCAGAAGGGGAGACCACCAGAAGCAAAGAGATGAACGGAAACTCCTCTTCATTTAGGTGCTGGAATTTTAAGTAAAGCTCCCAAAACTCCCCAAGGCATATTGTTGCTTCCATCAAAGGAAGCCGGTGAGCATGACGGATAGTTTGATTTTCAGTGGTGCTTCGGTTCTGCAGCTCTCATCGACTGCAGTGCAAGTTGTAGGTAGTCGGGGCTGAATTTTTTGTTTAAAGGGTAGGTGTTTTAAAATGTATTGCAGTCAACAAGAATTGGGAGCTACAGTTCTTTGAAGGGTACGAAGGCCTTCAGCATTTCTCAGAAGTCACAGAGTGAATTTTTTCTCCTTTTCTCCATAATGTTTTGCTTTGTGGTTCAGAAAAGATGACAGGAACACTGGAGAATATCATTTCATTATGGAAAATAAAAAGAGAAGATATAACAAAATATGTTCTCAGAGAGGAACATGAATAGCGCAGGGAGCCTCTGAAAAGTGTACACCTCACAGGAAAAACCCACAGGCTTTCTGGAATGTCCAATCATTTGCTTCTCTTTCCCATAGGAGAGGGAAACCCACAACCCCACTTCGAAACCCCAATGTATCCACTCTTTAAAGAATCGCCTTAGTTAGAAGCAGACCTCTCTATTGTGAGATCTCTCTAGCAGTACTGAAAAAGTCCTCTCTGTCAGTGCTGCAGGAAGGCTTTGAAGTCTATTTGTTTATGCAACAAAAATTACTTTTACATTTCTAATTAGGGAGCTATTAACAAACATACTGGGAATCACACCAGCGTATGAAGTCTTGCTATCATCACAACCTTATTAAAAGGAGAGCTTTAGATTTTACCAAGAACAACAAATTAATCATGATAATGTATTTTGTAAATCAATCATCGAATGCAGAAGTCAAGAGGAGGCTTTTTAAAAGTTCTTTGACTCAACGTATTTTCTTTGTTGATGTCTGAGTTTTAACACAGCCTTCAGTAAGAGAAAAACTTTCTCAAATTCTTCTGACATTATATATGAAAAACTCTGAGGTATACTAAATTAAGTTAAAATTAGATTATGCATAGTCATTCTTCCACTGTTACACAGAGAAAATAACTGCTCTGCTATTCAGAAGCTGCCAGAAATTCTTTAACCCCTTCTGAGCTAACACAGCAGAGTAGATGAGTAGACGGTTCTCGTATTCAGTACATTTCACCGAGACAAGACTGGCACTAGGCTGACAGGAGTAAGACCCAGGGAGCCTCTTCATTACCATGACCCTGTGCACTTTTAATCATAGTTTGCCTCTTCTCTGTGTTCGCTGACAGCCCATGGAGGGCATGCAACATTGCTCATGAGGGCAGGTGGGGATTCTGGAGCATCCTAAGCTCTGCAGGCACTACAACTCCAAGGAGACCTCAAATGCTTTACTATCAGTCTGTGATCCCCTGCAGAAGAGATTTCCTCGTGCAGTTTTCCAATACAGCACACCACCAGAGAATTCAACTTTCACATTTTTAAATCAGCTGCATTAAACATATGCACTTTTTTTTGACCCTTTTTTTCTGGTTCAGAAATGTGGCTTGATGGACTGTTGTCAGTATGGAGAGAGAGAAAAGTTAACAGACCAAAGAAGCATGTTAGTGGTGCTTCTGGAACAGCATTTGAGAGTAGTAATATGTGACTGTGCTATCAAAGACTATGTTTACAGGCTCACGCAGGGACTTAATGAATTCTTTTGGGGTCCTTTACTGTCTGAAGGATGCTGCCATATCTTATTCTGCCACCTAGCAACACAAACTACATGGACTTGGAGTCAAACTGTGAAAGTTGCAACCAAATGCAGACTCGATGGCTAAATGCAGGAAGAAAATTTCTAACAGAAAATAACAGAAAACTATGTTTCTGTAATTCCAGAAAGCATGATCCTGTCCAGTTCAAACGAGCACTTTAGGACAGGCTGTGTCCCCCTAATTAGCACTACTAAAGTATTTCTGGTCTTTCATAGAGCTGAAGCACTCAAGAGCTCCAGTCAAATCAGAAGAGAGACAATGCCAGTTCTCATAACTTTACATGAGTCCACAGTTTAAATGAGTCAACAATTCCAACCTCAGAGGTAATTCTATCACCACATGCACTTGACTAAAGATAGCTGCTTACTGATACAGACAAGCTTTGTTTTACAATTTCATTTAGCTTTCCAGCTACAAAGGCAGCTTCACGGATGAAGCTCAGCTGGAGACCACCACAGCTTTGTTGCTTTATATCATATCTAACTGAGAAGGTTTCCAAGGATAATCAGTGTTGAGAAATGTACTGATTTGCTTCTGAGAATCTTAAAGATGCTTCGGGAATTGCAACTGGGAGTTTCTCCCAAAGGAAATAATAGTAGTGATGTATTACTTTTCTCTTGTGGCCTACAAAAGTTCAATTAAAATTCAGATTTTGTATTTGGAAACGATACTGTGGTATCCAAATGGATTAACATTAACAGGGTCTTTTCAAGCAGATGAACTGAAGGAATCTGCACAGCATGCCTGAATTCAGCCTGCAGTAAACTGTTTGTTGATTGCGTAGTCCAACAACAGTCAAGGTGTCATTTTAGGGGAATTCTGCTGCTACATCTACCATATTAAGAGGCTTGACTTTTATTTTAATGAAGAGCCAGGTGTCTACAAAACCCAATGCAGTGCAATATTCATCATGATACTACCTAGAAAAGACAAAGATTCTTCCTGGGGGTTTACTGTGATAGATTTATACTTCTCTCTCCACTTATCCACTGCAGTGACTGAGGTAGAAGCAGGAGAGGGAGCTGTAAGAGTCTGCTTCCACTGATAACTGGTTTCCTCCTGCTTGTGTTCTCACCTCAGCAATTTACGGCATACATCGAATTACACCGGCAGGAAAATTTCAGCTTCAAAATGTTTCAAATTTACAGAATACAAACATCCATTAAGTACTCATTACTTAAATGATAATCGCTGTCCATTTGCACACACGGTAGTCACAGTCTAGAGGCAGGATACGTGCGTGGGGACCTGCTCTGCAGCCATCTCCCAAGCAGGGTCAATGGGAGGTTTCCTGCAGCAAGTGCCAACACAACTGGGCACCATAATAAGAACTGTGTTGTTGTAGGCTAAATAAGCAGCTCTGCTGCTCGATCCTGTGGGTTACAAGGTAATTAGCTTCTGAATAGCTGAAATCAATGGTTGTTTTTGCAGAATCACACTGAACAAGCAGAAGCTTGGCACACAGAAGGGAGAAACAGGCCCACTGCTACAGTCATGTTTGTTAATTCCTAGTTTAATTCCACCAGCTTCAATAGCTTTACAGCAGGAGAAAGAAAACACAGCCTCGAGTTACGAGTAAACCAAATCAAATTATCCTTCAATTTGAAAGCTAAAATGAAGTACTGCTCTTCCTTCTTTGACACCTTCACTTAAAAGTCCTCCTCGCTTCCAGGACTGCATACACTGCCGCCTTTGAACAGTTTAGCGAATCCCACTGCCACCAAACTCGTGACGTTTCTTTGGAAATCATGCCACTTGGTGATTTCCTGTCCTAGTAACCCCCAAACCCTCCCCACTTCTCCATCAAACAAAATTTATAATCAAGTAAACATTTTAAAGAGTTTTCTTCTAAAGCCTTAGTCTTTTACACATACCCTTGCAAAAAGCCTCCCCAGTTCCCTCTGCACATCTGTGCCATCCTCTCATCTCTTGATATACCACTAAGTTGCATTTCCACTTGCAGCCATCCTTAAACGACCTTGGAAACATTGAATCCCATCACCGCCCAGAGCATGCCACTATTTCTTCAATTTTTTCGGGTTCCAATATTTGAGTTCCACAAAATAAACTTGGTTTCATGATAGTTCTGCTCCCTCCAGTGTATGCTGTGAAAAACCACGCAGGCTACCAAGGACTGAACCTAAGCCCAAAGCAGGTCTTAAACTGAATAGTACTCTACCTCAAAGAGGATCAGCATCGCTCAAAACACTTGCGTATCACTACGGCAACATGGTAACTATGAGCATATTCTTCACAGACTACAGCTGTTCCCGAGTTACCCAATCCAGGCTAGTATTTTTAAAATACACTCCACAAAAACAAATGTTAACTCAAAAAGCTCTACCCAAATGGCACTGGAACTTGCACACACACACCACCACAGAGACTAATCGAGCTGGAGCAGAACCATTGTTTTCAACAACAGCACACACTCAAGTAACAGCCACCCAATCTATCGGGAATGAAAAAGAGAGTGAAGCCACAATATAAGTTATATCCACTAAAAATTCAACAAGCACCCCCACTGAGGGCTTGGTGAAAAAACCTGCACCAGAAGGGTGGAACTAGCAGGTCTACTTAAACCCCCCAAGGAAGGTGTGAAATGCACCAAGTTAGCGGAGAATCAACATGGGAAACATTCAGTTCTATACTTAGAAAAAATTTATCACAGTTCATGACAAAGACGTGCAAGCACTGATGGGGAAAGTACCTCTAAATAAAGGAGGAGATCACAGGAGATGGAGACAAAACTCTGACTTTTTGGCTAAGAACGATTATCTGAGGAGCCCATTTCTTCTTCAGACCAGTCTTACTGGTAGAAGTCTTACTCTCAAACAGGAAAGCCAACATGCTCATGAATTCACAGATGGGGTGGGGAAAGACAGTCGCACTGCTCAGTGAGACTGACGGACAACAGTAATTTTAAGATGGGCTCAGATCCTGCTTGGGCAAAAAAGAGACTGCCCAAAGGAGGGATGGAGCAGTTCTCCATTCAGTGACACACATGGGATGAGGAGCAGAGTAAGCCTGCCATTTGAAAATGAAACCATGATTATCACCACTTCTGAATTTTCCCCTGCAGCTTTGAAGTCAGGAGACCCAGGGTAGCACCTCTCCAGGGCTGCGCAGCTTCAGCTGCACTGACAGGTTTGGTAGGAAGGAGAAAGGATGCCAGCAGTGCCACCGCTCAGCCCCTGCTCACCCGCTGCAGCGTGGCTCCTTTCCCATCACCCTGCCCCGCAGTGCTGGGGGCTCCAGGCTCTGCACCTTCTGTCTTCCCTCGTGGTGATTTCTTATTTTGCTGTCCACTAGCATTTGCAGAAAGAACTCACTTAACTAATTCAGAAAAAGTCTCATTTTGATTAAACAGTTAACAAACTGAATATAGAAAAACATCAGAAGAAAGAACAAAAAGCAAAAACTACATATATTCCAAATTCTGAATACATCTCTCCCTCAAGGCAATTATATGGGTAAATTAGGTACTGAACTAATGAAGTAGTTATTGCAAGTCCATTTTCGCAATATGATTTTTCCAGAAACAGTAAATTACTTTGAGTATTTATCATAATCTCTTATCTGCAGAAAAATGTGAAAACTAAATACATTTATGGAAATGCAGTTACCTAACAGTATTTACCAAATGACACTGTTCCCTCTGCTGCTTGTAGCCAACGCAGTCACGGAGACTACAGAGCGGTTTGCCTTATTAATACCGACAGCTCTCTGCCTGTGTATTTTAAATACCTCAGAGCACAGTACCATCTGTGTGTATTCTACTAATGAGCTACTTCTTAGACTGAGGAAAGCCAGCCAGCCAACACCGATTACTCAGATGGAGACTGCCTAATTTTTAAGCAATTAATGAGCTTCTCTCTCACTCTGCATAGAAGCTTCCTCTGGTTAATATTCTCCTAACACATTTTGGCATATCCTAATCTAAAGGATTCTAAAGAAAGTTTCTCAAAGAAGAAAAAAAGAGGAACAAAACACAGCCCAGTCCAACCCCTTAGGGCAGACCCCACACCCGGTGTGTGGGACACAAGCTTGAGAAGTCCCTGCTGGGACCACCCTGAGCAGGAGCTGCACCACTGCTTCCCAACGCAGCTGAGATGGGAAACAGCATCCTGCAAAGGGGGTAGCTCAACCCTCCCCTCACTCGAGACTGTTTGGGGCACTAAGATACCTTGAGTAACACCTTGCAGGATAGACTGGAAGAGCCAGTACCATGCTTACACAAGACCTGTGATGGTTTTATTCCCCCTCATTTTCCAGTCATTTGGAAAAATATGACATTATCACCAAAAGCTGCACAGCTCCGCAGCTGGGCATCAGGCTATGTGCTCAGGAATCACTGAACACTTCACAAGATGACTGACTGCTCCCCTCTTGTCCTTTATCTGACTGATGTGATTTTAAAAGGTGAGCCTCAAGGGGCTATTAGATTATGCAAAAATAGAATTCCATCTTCTGCCACTAAAAAAATATTTCTTAATAACCTAAACAAAGTTTAAGGAGATCAAAATTACCTTTTACAGGTCCCTGTTGGAAAGTGCCATAGTAAAGCATAGAATGAGTATTAAATTATCTCAGTACTTACACTGATAATGCACAACTTCCACGTGCACAATAAAACCATTAACATTAAAGGCGAGCTGATTTTTACAAGTGTATTACACATGGTGATTCTGAAAGGACAGCCCTACGTGCAGGAAACGATGGGCTTGTCCTGCACCTGAAAAACACGCTGATTGTGGCAGTGACACTGCTACAGAGGAGAGCTTTTACCCAGCAGCCCCCAGCACAAAACCACACTTGTCTCCCCTGAGGGTGCTCATACTTGCACACCAACATGAGACTTAATGTAACATTTCCACTTGGTTTAGCGTTACCAAGCCATTCTACACCCATATTGGGGAATTGGTACTTTTTAAGTTCTCATGACCAAGGTACCCAGCATTTCACTTTGGGAGGAAAAATAAAAGGAAATTGTTCTGAAAGACAACAACGAATGACTCTAGCACATCAAGGGTCTTCCTCACTACAAGTCGAAGCAAGTCGGTGACTTGTTCTGCAAGACACTTCACACAAAATCTCGCTGAACAACCAACTGTTTGCATGGGACCTGAGTCCTTCAGAGAAAGCTGTCAATGACAGCTCTTTATGAAGGATGGCAAATGGAACAGTCCATTTGCAGACAGTTCCAAACCAGGATTTAATAAAGATCCTTTCTTCGTCGGTTGAGCTTTACACATTCCCTGTGTAAGGTCCACTACAGTCGCAGCCAGGCATCCCAGGTGGCTGGATTTAGGTTTCATCTCTCATGCACTAAGTCAGAGGCCTGTTTTGCAGTTGGAACAAAACCATTTGCAATAAACACTGAATGGTAAAGAGGAAATCTAATCACTCGGTCCAGATGAAAAAAATCATAACTCTGTAAATAATACGATGCAAAGTCACGGTGAATAGGAATTATGTTGACCTACATCAGAAGTCAGCCAAAAAGCTTCAGCTTTCAATCTGCTCCAATAAAGCTGAGATACTCCACTCCTAAGTGCAGTTTCCACTGTAGTCCCCTGATTTGCCTAAAATTACAGATGTCATTTTGAATGGAAATATTATATCCAAAATGTCATTAGTGATACACATCCTAATTTCTTTCCTCATTTTTGGTTGTCTAAAACTAGCCATTATTCACACATCTCTGGCTTTACACAGCAGGACAAGATTCTCAAGGTCACATCAAAATAAGTAATACAGTCAAGGGCTCAAACCTACAAAAACTGTTGTCTTGGCTTGAGTTTCAAATTTGCTTTTCTAAACAACAAGTACCAGCGCAAGCAGGTTTTGGAAACGCTTTAAAGTTGGTTTATTTTCTTGACAAAACATACTCTGCAATAGGAGCCTGCAGCTGGAGAGGGAGAAGCAGGCCAAGAAGGTGGTCCCCCTTCCCCAGGGAGGCGTGCCACAGAACAGTGCTGAGAGCCACAGATCCACCTCCTACCTGGAGCCAAGGAAGCCTGTGGGATGACCTGGCTCCACTATAGCGCCCTCACTTTCTGAGTTTTCAGATCTCCTCTGCAGGCAACCTCAGAGATTTGACATAGCCAACTGTTTCCCAGCTGGGAATCCCAGAAACAGTAGGGTCCTGACCTCTATGTGTTCAAAACCTTCTCGCTTCTTCATCTGACATCCGTATCAAGGACCCCAGAAAGTCCTAGTGTACAGCTGCAACTCTTGAATGCCCCAGAGAAACAGAGCCTGGGAATAACCCTGCATTTGATTCGTGTTCCAGCAGCCTTCCATTGCTTATTAAATGCATCCATCTCAGGGAATTTACTGTTCAAAATGAAATTGTGTCACTGCAAAAGAAATTCTGACAAGCCCTATTCTGTAGAATGTGGTTATATTTCTGTGTTTTACCATTAGCTCAAAGACATTGGAATGTTTGTATTTCACATTACTCTTCCCCTTCCAGGCCCACCCAGACACATATTTTGCTGAACATCTAAGACAGCAAAAGCATGCATGAAGAGGTTCTGCACATTGATCCAAATAACCTTAGGATCACAGAGTACATGAACAAAACAAAAAAACAATGCTTAATTCCAGGAACAAACAATTCCTGTTGTCTTGTGAAAAATCTGATCTGCTATACTAACATCAGTCTTCACAAACGTTAAGTCAATTCTATCTTCAACATACCAGACAAAATCCATTAACTCTCAAATAATAAAAAATAAATTAATATATAGATATATCTATGCAACAACTCTGCACTCAGATTTTGTATGTATTTGTACAGTGCGGGGAAAGGATCAGCATTTCTTTAAACAAACATGAATATCTGGTTAGACTATACCTGAGGGGTGCCCTTGGATAAAGCTGTTTCAAGCTATCCACACATGACAAAACTCCAGTTCCTGGTACTGCTAAAAATCCACAGGCAGCTTCTAGGTAAGTACAGATGGAGCCCAGAGTAGCTCAAATGCAGCTGACTGCCTGAAAAGTCACTGCAGTTTATGACCAACAAATGTTCCTTAGGTCGGAGGACTAAGTATATACACAGGTTTCTATAAACTTGGTTACCCAAGAACCCTGATTGGCAACTCCAAGGCTCACGGTCTCTCAGGTATCCCATATGCCATTTCATAGTTTGAAGTGGTTTTTCCTCCTGGGTCACAGGACACACGCTTACAGCCAACACACAACGCAGACTTGTAACATTCAAAGGCAAAAGCACTCGGCCTAAAACTAGTGCACCAAACCTGGTTGAGCAGAATCTCTCTCCTTCTCTTCCTCCTCCACTTCTAGCAGATACATCTTACTGTCTTCTACTGAAAAGTAACAGAAGTTACAAACACTTTTCCCTCGCATATGTATCCAAGGACATAAAAGCACATTCTACACACATGTAGGAGAGGAGACAGTCCTGGTTTCCCCTCCTTGTCTCACACATTAGCAACATAACAAACCAGAGGGAAACATGTTATTTATGTGTTGTTCCCCCACATCCCCTTCAGTGTGCTGGGCAGCCCTAGCATCGCTTTGTCCCTGGATCATTTTCTACCATCTGCAAAATGGGAATAACTATGATGCAAACATTACAGACAAAAAGCATTTGTATTAAATATCACGGTACCAGATGTTTACCAGAAACACCAAATAGTCCCGTGAGACTTTAAAAAAAATCCTGCCAAGGTAAGAAAGCACAGTTAGAATACTGGAAGTCTGTATGCATGGTTACTAGATGCCTAACCAGCAGTACATCTGCCAAACACAAGCAAGAGTGACAAAATACTGCATTTTAAACAAGAAAGGAATTCGGGAACTTCAGGCTTTCCCTTCTGCCCTGCTTCAGGTTTGTTCACTGAAAGAGCAGCTGAATCCCTCGGGGGCATCCCCTGACAGGTACCACTGTCCCTGATGCCTCCTGCTCCAGAGGGGCTGGCAGGTCAGATTAGCAGTCAGGGTCTGATGCAGGTGCCTGTTCCTCCCACTTTGTAACATCACCAGGAAGGAGATAGCCAGATACAAAAAGGCTCGCACCAGGTACTGCTATTGCCTCCAGCTCCTTTATTAAAAACCACTGAACAACGCTTACAGTTGCCTGGATGAAATAGTCTCCTACTTATTCAATTACTATTTAATTTCCCATCTGGAATACCAGATGCAGAATTCTCAGTAGATGCATTTCTAAAGCAATACTGATCCCTCAAAGATGCAAACCGACTGTACCTGCCTTACGCTGAAGTGCCAACATACCTTCCTCAAAAAAAAAAAAAAAAGTAGTCATTTAGAGTGAGTTTCCACAGGTCATATGCAGCACAACAGCTACAGTTTTGTGAATCCCAAAGGTAGAGGAGGTTTAAAACAAGTCAAACTAACAGCAATGCCCTCACGCTGCCTTGAACAAGGAACCACACGAGGAGGGCACGCGAGGAGGAACGGATGGCAGAGGCTGGCAGGCACAGGCAGCCTAGTCACCATGTCTCAGTAAAGCAAAGTGCTCAGGTCGGAAGCTTAACTTTAATCTAAGCCTCTGTCTTCAGCGGAGGAGCGCTGTATGTTTTCATATCAGAATGTATTATAAGTACTAATCATACTTCTTGTAGGAAAGAATCGATCGGATTTGGAAGGGCTGGAGATTAATAAGGAAATAAAATATACACTCTAGAGGTGACACCGCAGCTCAGATCAATTTTGTTTTCAGCTTACAGATAGGCAATCATTTCTACTTCAGTGAGTTTTAACATACCACAACAGCCCCATGCAGGTCTACGCTAACATTTATACATATATCCACTGCACTAAAAAGAATTCCTTCCTTCTTCACGGGTCAACACCTTGAAATACTTAATTCTGCACCTCCTGAAAAGGGACACCTCTGGTGTTTCCTTTATTATTTGTAAAACCACTTCTCCAAACTTAGATGCATTTTTGGTTATTTTTTGACATTTTAGTTCTCCTTTCTCTCACTATTGCCCACAGCGATCCCAACATCTCCTACCTCACAATTCTACTGCTTGCTGCTTTCACAGCTGCATTTATGGAAAAAATAAGTAAATAAGTAAAAAAGAAGTTTCTGACACAATGTGCCACAGGGACTAGCAATTTAAAACTGAAATGTACTTCAAACTACAAGCAAGGTTCTGAAAGTAAAGCAGAGAGTTCTTTAAATTCAGTGGACAGAGATATGAGAATGTGTATTAATATTCATACCCAGTTCAACCAAAGGAGCCTTATTTACATTCTTTCAAATATATACAGCAGCCTGTAAGACCTGCCTTAGACACTCATTCAGGTTACAAAATCCCAAGCACATCCAGCAGTGTTCTCGGTCAGGAGTTGACCCAAAGCTAAGCCATTCTACCACAGATTCCCTAGAGCCCCTATAAGTCCATATGCCCCTGAGTTACCTCTGAGCCTCTGCATCACCAACGAATGTCCCAAACTGAGCAAACACTCATCTCTAGGACTAGTGACACGCTGAGCTTGAAGGCTGCATTCTGGGTAAGTTTGCGGCTGTATTATTTACACTTTCATTTGAACATTAGGTAAGACAGACCTTCCAAAAATATTTTAATGAACAAGATGCAAAACAAAACATGCCAGAACAACTTCCCTGTCCCTTAGGACAGTCAGTTTCAGAGTAAGGACACAAACTTCAGACACACACCCTCAAAGTCAGCAGACTACAAATACTGAAATGAAGATCTTTCTTAAAATGTCTATTTAGGATCTCAAAGAAAACATAGCAAAGACATCTTGATACACTAGGGTTTTTTCATTTAAAAGGGACTCATTTTGGAGAGGAAAAAAAGTATTATCCAATTAAAGGCTCAGAGCTGGAAGATTTCTCGGTCATGATGGAAGGTCTGCTCAAGGTTCAGATATTATTAATAAACTCTTACACGCTGCAGCTAGATGTGGAACAGACATTCAAACAGCTGACACAATGCCCATGGCAGAATTGGAAGATTATAGATTTTTAACTGAGGAAATGACATTTTTTTTATGCTTTGCTCATTTCCCCCTATCCCTAAAGATCCTACCTTTGTGATTTACTGCGGTTTGGAACAATTTAATTGTGTTCATTTATTTTATTTAGATACAGCTGTGGTTTCCCTTTTGGGAAAGAACTCTAGCTTAAATATTTAAGTATCAGCTCAATATTTTAATTGTTTTAATTATACATGAACTCATTTTAAACGAGTGTAATACCTACAAATTTGAGTGTTTAAATAAGTTCAATATTTAAACCCTGTCAGGTTGAGGTCACTAAAAAAAAAAACCCAAACCTCTAGCAGATTAATTCCTTTCTTGTTTTCTCGATGCATCTCCTTTCGTCCCCACCAGCAAACAGAATGTCTAAAAGCTGCCAGCTGTCTCCCAGATAGGTCTGTCTAGCTTCAATGCCACTTTCGGTCTAAGGAGAGGAAATCAAGGCTGAGACTCCCATAATGAGGTGCTTCACAGCTTACTTGCTGGTAGCCCCCCGAGACCTGACTGAGTGCAGGAGCCTGGCTCCTCGCTTCCCACTGATCCAAACAGAACAGATGGAGACAGACATGAACCTGTGAGCAGATACAACCGTATGCAAGAGGGACTGTACATCCCTGCACTGATGACAGCTTAGAACTACGGTGATTCCAACTTTTTTTTGTTTGCTGAAGCTGTGAGTAACTTAACATCTTCTGGGGAAAGTAAGAGATCATTGTGCAGTGATTAGTGCTGCCAAGCTCCCATTTCCTGTCTACACGTTATCTGCAGGAGTAGAAGCTGAAAGCCTCTTCTGCATCACTCTTCCCAGAAACTGGGAGAGCTCGTAGCCATGAAGTCAGCCTTTCATGCAGACGCAATTGTAAACAAAAAGCAAATAGTAACTGTGAGTGCTCATCCTGCAGCTTCTCTCAGGCCCACTCCCGCAGGAGCAATGGACTTTTAAGAGTTAGGCTCCTCTAGGATATGCCACTCCAGGCACAAAGCCATGAATCACCTCTGAAGTACAAACACCTCCACTTCCATGAATGTCACGGTTTTCATGGCCAAAGCGATTGGGCAACACTACAGGAAGATTGAGCTTCATAGAAAGGAGCAGAGGGAAATCCTAGGCTAGAGCAGTGACAACTAGTAGGAAAGCAAAGGTCTCCAGAAACATTTATAGCAGACCACAGTAAGTTGTTGCATTAAAAAGCAATTGGTTTTAAATGAGTGTGTTAAAGCACAAGGTCCCGACCACTGCAATATCAATGACAATTTCAGACAATTTGGCTATGCCCATACACGGCAAGGCATGATGCTAGGTCAAGCCCTCTCCCTCCCAAGCCATTGGTGACAAAGCTGGATGTAGGTGGAGGGTGATGGAGTGCGTTGGGGATCAGAGATGCACTTGCTCCTCTGGCACGACTGCCTTTTAGGTGGTTGCAAGATAAAGAGTTAGAGAAGGAAGGCCAGAATCCCAGAGCACATCCATACAGAGAAGACAGAAAACTCTGGCTCTGTAGCTTGGAGGACATACCAGTGCCGGCCCTGAGCCAGTTAAGCCCTGTTAACCCGCAGAAAGGCTACTACCAGCCCTGCAGCCAGTGGCCTCGCAGAAACCGTGGGGATGTCTGCCCATGCTCCTCCCCACAAGGTTGGCATGCCCTCCGGAGCTCGAGCATGCTGAGACAGGGTATTTCAGCTCAGCAAATAAATGCAGCAACAATAAACGGCATCAATTATTCACTAATGGAATTATGTCTAGTAAGTCAAACAGAATCTATAATCTGAAAAATCTTTTGCTTAAAAAATGCGATGATTTTTAAATTGGTTTTATATTCCCTGCTATGATTATTCAAAGCACTATATACAAAGGGCTTGGGAAAAGAAGTCTCTTAATCAGATTAAAAGGAAATCACCTACCAGCTAGGAACCTGGCAGCTCCCACATCCTCCACTTATTTGTATAACCTCCACCTGCAAAATACCCTTTCCAAGAAAATTGCTAAGGCTGCAGTCCCAGCATTAGCTATTTGCTCACTTTTACCTCTTAAAGCAGGCAAAAAGGAGGACCTGCAGCTTTCAAAAGAGCTTCTTAATATTAAGAAATGCCTGTGAAACTTAAGTCAACATTACATTCACACTGATGCTTGAGGCAAACTGTTCTGTTCCCACCACAAACAGCAATCATTACTCTGTAGACATGACAGATTTCTTCTGCAGCATCTGGAAGTTACTGCCTGTAAAGAAGAATCTGACTAGCATAATTAAATTAGCTCACCCATTTTAATATTTTGGCACCACATTTCAAGTGAGAAGCATGCAAACAAATTTGTCTCGCTACAAGTTTCTGTGCCGTTTTTGCAGCATCGCAAGGTGCTCTAAAACCTCTCTGTAGCCCGCACATCCACTCCTGTTTGTCATCTCCAAATGGAGATACGGACACGTGAATTTATAACAAAGGGCAAGCAAAGGACATGAGACAAATCTTTTTTGGTTCTGTTTTTCTCTTCCCTTCCATGAGAACTGTTTCTTCAGCAAACTCACATTCTGTGCTTGCAACTAGAACACCATTTCATCACCTTCTGTTTGACATCTTAGATCCTCCACTCCTGACCTCTCTTGCCTGTTGTCCCACCCCTGCATACTGTCTAACTTTGCTGTCTGGAGTTCTCATCCTCAGCTTTCTCCCCTTGGGTTTCTATTCCTTGGCTTTGAAGAAATATTTTCCCATCAGCCTCTGAAGACACCTTCCTAGTCGAAGCCCCGTTCTCTTTAAGGCAACTTCAGTTTCACTACAACACCCTTCTGGACATTCTGCCTCCCTTTTAGCGATGCCTTTGCATGACCTGACAACACTGGCCCTTCTCATTGCTGCACCCCAAGTCCTCTACAACACAGCCCTCTTTAGATTCTCCCTACCCCTTAAACAAGCTATATTCTGTGACATTACACACGTGCTAGTCAACTTCATAATTGCTCTTGTACTTAACACTAATCGCAGTTCTGGCCATCCATGCAATAATTCTATGGGTTGCTTGGAAAAATGCCAGTCTACGTAAGTCAGCAAGACACCAATATCCTGATTCTGCTGGTTTATTGCCCCAGTAGCCCAAATCTGTCTTTATCATCAGTGTCAGCATTTTCCGTGCACCGCTTCACACAGCTCTACATTACTGTCTGCACGTTTTCCCTTTCCCTTTTAAGGATGCTCACCAGCTTAGACATCCCCGTTCCAACAGCCAGCAAGAACCAAGACTACAACATTCGTCCAGGATGCTGCTGCAGAGATCCTGCCCATAGGGTGTCATCTGGGCACCCCATCCACTCCCCCCACCCCAGCTGTCATCTGCAGGTAAACCAGTCATCCTGCTTCCAGACACCCTGTTGTTTACACTGCAGTGCAGCTGCCCACAAATAACCATTAAATTACTTTCCCTTCCCACTGTCCTTTATCAAGACACCAAGGAAAACAAAAAAAGACCCTGAACTACAGCACCAGCACGCTACAGTTAATGTCATCCTATCGAGCAACATGGTCTCATTGTTTCTTTGTGCTTCTTTCTACTTACAGATATCTTTCTACAATACAGATAGTACAAGTTCAGAAGCCTCTGGAGCATCTGTCCCTCCGCAGCATTTAACATTTAGCAAAGCCCCAAGCAATCAAACAACAGGCCTTCATATCTTAAGACCCCCTTCAGAAAGGGAGTGAAATTATCAATTTTGCTCCAAGTGCTGAAGTCACAGAAACAGAAAGTGTATTTCACATACAATGTAGTGGAAAAAAGAAATCAATAGTTTGCTCCACACAGCAACCTAAAAGTCAGCATGTCTGACAGAATGAATATTGAAGGTGAAAACCAACCACATGATCAAGTACTTCTTGTAAAGAAACTATAATTTTACTTTACATGCAATTTTCCCCCTCATCTTATACTCAACATATACCAACTCAATCAAATGAAAAGAAAAAGAACCAGCTATTCACTAGCGGGTTATATTTAACAAAAGGCAGTCTAACATATTAAAGCTTTTTTTCCACCAGTACTCAACCTGAATTGATACTGTCAACAGCTGCCAATAACACAAGACATTCTGCAGAGTCAAAGAAAGGAGATTTTTTAAAATATATAATTAAAGGTAAACTACCACATGAATGATGCTACAAGCACTGGCACGTTACTTCTAAAGATGTCTACTTCTGACAAAAGAAATGCAAAGGCCCTTCCTTGCAGCCAGGTAGTGTTGCCTGGCATCAGTGAATCAAGGCTGCTCAATTATACAGATTATGGATCTCCTAAGGGTTCCCATCCAGGCCAGTAATAGCAGTTTTTGAAAAATCAGGAACACCATAGCCCTTAGCAGAGCTTAGATCAAGCTCCACTGTAGCCAAATCCCAATATCCATGACTGCTCTCACAGGGCAAAATAACCACAACAGCTGTAGACTAGTTCAATTCAGCAACATCCACTTATACTTCCAGCCCAGCAGAAAGAATTCAGCCCAGCATCTGCTAGCCTAGCATCTGGTGGTTCCCAGAGTAACATTTCCTAGACTGGGATGTAACATCTAATTCTTTATAACAGATGGACCAATAACTTTTCTCCTCTGTTCTCAAGAAAGGAAGAATTTAGACTTAAAATTGGCCGCACGAACTGAAGTCAGCAATTTTTGTATGTACCTGCACTGCTAAAAGTGTTGGCTGAAGACCCTGAGGGCAGTAAGATCACTGGAAGCCCTCACACTTGTACTTATAGCACACAACTAGCGGGAGAAAATGAGTAAATTAACGTGCAAGCTTAAAAGTACAATATTCATTCTGAGTCAGCTACCTGCCCACATACCCCACAACCCCATCCTGGAAGGAGATACTCTAACGATGCTTTGAAGTCTTCTGTTACTATTAGTGGGTTTCAAAAGCAGATGTAAACATAAACCAACTCCCACTCCCTTCCACTGCCAGAATAATTGGAGATTATCTACACAGGAAAGCTCTTCTCCATTAACCCTGGATATGATCCCACACACGGCTGCCATGACTTTTTGAAGATGCCCTTGCAACGTACAAAAAAAAAGTGACCACAAACCACATCCACAGTTAAGAAAATCACTTAGCATGAGTAAAAGATTGGATGTTAAAACAATGCCAAAGTCATTATTACCTTTGCGGTTTTCTATCAGAACAACCTTTTTTTTTTAATAAAAGAAAACATAAGGACATTTTGAAATAGCTTAAAGTCACATCAACAGAACATTATAGTGAGAAAATTCATCCTGTAACATCTGGTAAGCAAACCATATTTGTTATGACTTTTTTTTTTGCAGAAGAGAACATGAAGTATATATGCAAAGCAAAAAGCTGCCTTCTAAAATGCTTGATTGCATGAGTACTGGGTCCAGATTCAAAAGTAAAAAATATTTTTCTGTGACTTACCAGAATTTCTCTTTGACACGAGCTTCAAATTCATGCTGACTACAGTACAGATCACAAGAACCAAGAGAACAAGAGGCTTCATCTTTCACTTTCTGTGACAGCTGAAATGCAAACATAGTATGAAGTCTGAATCACAGCTCTTCACTACAACAAAGCAGCAGCTACAGTTAAACATTTCTCAAAGAACCATTACAGGGCAATGACTTAATCTGGTGAGTTCTGGGTCTATTTTTATGCAGAGGTAGGAAAACATAATGGTTCAAAGTAACTGTCTATGAATAATTTATCTCTGACTATCACACAAAAGGGCTGGGGTTTTTTTAAATGACACTTTGAAAATATTTCACTTAAAAAAACCACAAGACTTAACTGTTCATTTGAAATAGTACGGGTCTAATCCGGCAGATTTTAGTATGTTATTTAAGGGGTAGACCCTGACAGTCATGATTAGTTTTGTCTCATACAAACAGGCCACACGCTTCAAAAAACTTCATGTTGTCCAGGAAAAGATAAAGAGTAGGTTATTCAGGCAATTTCTCTTAGTAACCTTATTTTCCCACTGGTGACCTTGTAAAAGCTCCTACAATGAATTAATGCTATTCCAGAGATTTCTCCTATAAAATGAGGTTAAGACAGGTGAAGAAAATTCAGAAATCAACAAATTCACGTCTTGGGATTCTTATTAAAAAGATAAAAGTAGTCTCTCCTGTGAACTTTACCACCTACTTTATATCACATACATTAAAAAGGAAAAAATCTAGTTTCAAATTTTATTTTTAATTTCATATAACTCAAGCTGTTTTCATTTGCAAGTATGACATCATTCAAGAAAACACAGCAAGAGCAAACTGAGGCTCCTCAGCTACACTTAAAACAGGTAGAACACATCCGAACTCAGCAAAGCCCATCTCTCTCTGTGAGATGCTTAATTATAAGCTGGAGTCCTCAAATATAGGCTTAGCTTGAAGTCACAGACCTTTAAGTGGTTTGATATATTTAGACTCCAGGAATTCCTCTCCATATCAGATACAGACTTTAGATCAGGACCCTTATCCTCAGGATAAAGAGGACAGTCATCTATATCAGTATGAAATTATTATTTGTGAAAAAAAAATTCACCAAACATTTTATAACGGTTTCTTTTGAAGAGAAATGCACAAAATTACCTGCTTTAGTAGTCAAAGCAAAGGTCAACAGAACAAAAAAATCATTCCTTAAACACTGTACCACATCCACCTGCGCAGACCACTCCGAGGCACCCTCAATGCTGGGACCACCCCAGACCTCCAGGGCCCCAAACATTCACTCAACGTGATAAACCGGTATAGATGGTGCAATGTCCTGCAGTTCGCTGAAAATTATTCAGTTTAATCTTAGTTTATTACATCAAATATTATTCCCTTGTAATTTTACTACCAGCCTACTGTTGTGTGAAGAAAATGTAAGGAACCCTGCATAATCTTTAACAGGATGGCAATTACACTGGTATTCAATTATTTCAGAATCACCACCTAAAACCGAAGCTTTCCCCCTCTCACCTTACCATACTGCGAGCTATAAATAGGCAGTGGATTTTTTTTCTTCCCTTGAATTCTGTATTCCCATGGGCACTTTATGCCTATTGATTCCCCACAGTAATGATGCTAAAGGAGTTTTCAAAGAATAATACGCGCTGAAGGTTGCCTGACAGCGGTTAACGGCAGAATTAGCATTCATTCTTCCTTAACCTCTCCTTGGAGGACCAAAATCCTGAAACAAGCAAGGCCATCTTGACAAGAGAGCTTAAAAAAAAGTAATTGAACTAAATCTTTTGACAGATAATTGTAATGATCATGTTATGCTAGAAAGATTTTCAAGCATAGCTTTGCAAATTACTTTCTCCACTTTCTTCCCTTCAGTTATTACAGATGAAGTATGTAACTCCTAGGTCCTTTTTCATGTGGGTCCCTCCATCCCCACTGCAAGCGAGCTATGCTGCATTAAATATTCTTAAAATTCAGAGCAAGTTCTGCTGGCCATCATTAATGTTAGAGATCGGGGAAAATTCTTGGTTCTGTCAGCACTGATAGGAGTTTTGCTTTCTGAAGCCCTGGCCTCACCAAGGCAGTCAGTCTCTGTAGCTGCAAAAACCAGGAAAATACAGCAGGAAAAGGGCAAGAAACTACTTCACCACCCAGTCAATCACAGCCTAGCCCAGAGCCTCAGCTTGTCACATCTGACACAACCCCACTGAAGCTGGCATGAAAATACACATCAGTTTGAGGTGTCATCTTCACTGTCCTATACATCCAACCAGCAGAAGGCAGGAACAGCCACACCAGCATGACCAGTAGGTCAGCTGGTAGCTGTCCTGAGACAGCAGACAGCTATAGGCAACAAGGCTGCTCAAACTGCCATATCATAGATGATTTTAGTGTGGGGGGGGGTGTTTGTTTTTTTTTTTTAACACGTACAATTTGCCAAAGAACGCAAGGTACAGTGTAAGATGTATTTCCCCCAGAAGAACATCAAGCAGCCGGAAGAGGGACAGTTGTATGTGTCTAGAACCAAGTTTCTAAATTTGCTCAGGAGGAGATTTCTGAGGCAGAGCCTGCCAGGACCCCCACTGTGTCTCCCAATGGGACCAGTCTCATAATATCCTCCTCTGGGCCATTTGCTCACCTATTAGGCAGTGGGGCGGACTAGAGACTCAAGGCAATCTTGTGCTAGACCTACTACCTCTTCTGGATATAAATGAGTGGGACAGCATCTATGATCTGATGAAGAACAGGAATAAAACTGTGCTAGCTCGAAGAGATGGGACAGACCAGTTAACATTCCATACCATTTTCCTTTAATCAAGGCATTTTCCTCCAAGCGGGGCTGATTTTGTCATTTGACAAACTTTCCTCTCAGGCACTGAGCAGCGTTTCCCTGAGAAGCTGCTTACTCTGCTGCTGCCAGCTCCTGTTGGCTGTTACAGGAACATTGTACTCTACTCACCTCACAAGAGGGGGACCAAGTTTAGGACCATTCCCAGAAGAGTGAAGAAGACCTCTTACTTAAGGTTATAGAAATACCAATTACAGCTAACTTGCCCAAGACCACGGAGAGAAGGGAAGAGAGAGAGAGAAAAAAAAAGTGCTTGTTGAGAAGGATGAAAGAATTGTTAAACAAGTTAATTCAGCCCTTCTTGTGACCTGCCAGGTTGCATTTCTATCAGGATAAGTAAAGGGAGGTTGCTACCATCAGAGGGAGAAATGTAACAGAAGCAAGGTGTGACAGCTTTATTCTCAATCATTCCACTGCTAAGAAGGCCACCCCTTCCCTCCTCACACTGTTTGATGCTACAGACCTCAGGCTTCAGGCAGCTTTCCCAGTCTGCTGTAAGCACCCAGCAACTACAAGGGGACCAGGCTGTGATGCAGCAGAAATTCTGTTCTTCTATCAGAAATCTCGATTCCCACCTGCTGCTAATGCCCTTCACCTGTGTTGACAAACTCAGCTCTTTCTTCTGAGTCCTCAGAAAAGAGAGCTTGGGAAATTGTGTCTCATTTTCTTCATGTATTACTTGCTGTCCTTCCAGCACCGCTTCAGCTCGCAGAGCTTCCCAGACTCAAAAGAATTTCAAGTGACAAGGTTAGAAGAAAGCACTTCGAAACAAGAAGGAAACTGGAGCATTAATATTCTGCACAAAACCCAGCACTGCGTTTCCCAAGTTTCCACTACAAATGTAATTTAGTTTTGCTCTAATTTCTACCACAAGTTTTGTTTATACAGTGTTCCTTTTTAAGGGAAAGCAAGAATAGTGGTGCATGTGTGCACTTGGGCACACATCTGTGCACAGACTGAGATTTGGTGACACACCACGAGGGATCTGTAGGTTCTGGTTACTCCACAGAAGGGGCGATGAAGAAGGTGCCCATTAAAAACAGCAGCCCACCTCCTCAGCAGTTTCCAGTTGTCGGTTTTGTTGCTCAGAAATCTCACGGAAATATATTGCTGCTTTCACCCCACACACAAAGGATTTTAATATGAACTCTCCCTCAGGTCTCCTCTTCTTTTGCCAACACAGCCCACATTACTGAAAGATTTTCAGTCTATATAATACCCTGGATGGGAGCAAACCACAATGGGCAACGGTCTCTTTTTGTCGATAACTCAAACACAAACAAAAAAATATTTAAGAACAGATAGGCATGCTAGTTCAAATAACCTATCGTCAGCTCTACTTGATATGGGTCATGCAGCATCCTTCGCTCTGTTGCTCAATTAGCATCAAAGAATATTTCTTTTTGCCCAATTCACTGTGCATCTTCACCATCATAACCAGCCAATTAAGTTGTCCAAATACACAGCGAACATTAATTCTACAAGGCAGCGTGCATGCAGCATTCATCTTGCTGGATTTGAGCCTCCATTGGGCTCAGGTCCTTAACGAAATTCACATCTGACTAATTCTCCTTGTTCAGCTGTAATTCTACGAGAAATTTGACACTGAGCATGGAGGGAACCTGGCAGTGCTTGTGTTGTGTAAACTCAAAGTAACCAGCAACAATGAGACAACATCTAAAGTGCCTGGGATTATTACTGGCTCAATGGTGTATCAGCTGCATGGTAGAAATACAGCAAGGAAAGACCAAGGTATTGTCCTCGGGAAGCAAAGGGAACCACAACTAAATACACAGAGCACTTGACAAGGTCACAACACCAATCTGTAATGATTTCTCCAAAGGCTGCGTGTCTGGGTGTGAAAGAAAAGGAACAAACTGTACAACTCACAGATCTTTTGTGATGTGAAGTGGGTAAACTCAGAATCTTATCCATTATTTCAGAAGAAAGAAACAGCACCATCCCTTAGATGTTAACATGGAGGTTCTGCTTGAAAGATTTTAATGTTTCCATTAAAAAGTTAAATATCTTCCAAATGGCAACCACAGAAGGTACCAAGGACAGCATCTTAAAGCTTCAAAAGGCATTTTACAGTAGAACACCAAAACAAAAAAAATGGGCTTCAGTAGCAGGCACAAAAGAAAAATACTGTGAGTGGCCTCCACAGAGTAACTCTATTCAATTAACATTTCCAGCTGCAAAGAGCAGAAGTGATTCTAGTCATCTTAAGGGCACTCAGACTCAATGCTATGAGCAAGCTGCTGGTTTGCCCTGGTAAACCAGTCTGCTGGTAGAGAAAACACCTCATGAGCATTAACACAAGAATCTTTTCCTGCAAGAACTTCCTGATCCAATAGGTGCCTAAAATAGTGCTCATTTATGGAAAAAAAAAAGAGGAGCAGGAAATGGAAAAATCCCCTGAAATATTCCAAATACAGATAAAGATTCCAATATCTACAGAATCAAAATGCTAACCAGAGGGGTTAGTGATGAGCATATGCCACAGGCATCCAGCTAACTCTCTACTAAGAAACGTCAACAAAAACCTGAGCAGAATCTTAACAGATTCATGAACCAAAAGAACTAGAACTCCTCAGCGCTGATGAGCAGATCAAGGACTATCAGCTCACACCACACACTGACCTCGATTCCCTAAGCAACTCACTCACACAGAATTCAAGTTCATTATGTCCTCAAATTGGATTTTAAATCCCAGAATTATACTCCTCCCTTACTGCTGCAACTTCTGCACCTGGAAATGCAGAAAGCAACTGTAAGGAGGAACAACAAGAACAACCAAGGAGCAGGAACGTTAGCTATTACTTTTTAAGCCTCATGCCCAGCTGCACCATCAAGGATGTACTGATTCAGCACTACTCTGGATCCTACAGAGAGCTACTGTGCCAGCCTTATCTTTGCAGTATTCTAACTACGCATCCCAGGATATATGGATATGCCCGTCCAGTATCACAGCTTTTAAATTTGAGCAGTCCAGGCCTTTTATAGACATTCAAAGTGAAATACGTGTTGCGGGAGGAGGATTACAGCTGTACTTCAAGACCCCATGGTTTATGAGGTCAACATAATGGATCTATTAATTTACAGCCTTTTTTTCCCCTAGAGTAGGAGCTATTAATATTCCACATATATTTACTTCTGCAGATTGTGGTTTAATCAATACAGTACCTCAGGCAGCACAAAGTACCATAGGCAATGTAAAGACGGTCAGACCCGGAGAGTTTGGGTTTAGCCTCTTACCGCTTCGCAGAGTACTTAAAAGATTACAGAGAAGCCAGCTGAGGAGAGAAGAAAACACATAGACGGTCTACACTTGGAAAACTAGACATGTACACTAGTACTGGGGAAACAGGAGTGATTTTGAGAATCAGCTTAAATGAGCCTACGTCCTAGAACTGACGCAGGTACAGCAAGACAGTTCCCAAAGCAGAGCAAGCTGCAGCAGTAATCACAGCCCCTGCTGGAAAAAGGAGCCCCAGCCACGGATGACCATGTACACTTCCCAGCGCTGGGAAGGCCGCTGCACACTGTCACAGGAGGACAGACCACTTCTGAGCTGAGATGAACTCAGCTACGGCCTCAGACCCAGCCCAGCCAGGCCACCCTGCGCTGCAGAGAAGCTCTGCTCAGGAAAAAAAGGACTTGAACCCTGCTTTTGAGCTCTCCAGGTGGGGAAAAAAAGCAAGTTGCTGATAAGAACTCTTAGGCTTCAGAGTCTTTGGTAACCCTGTAAATTCTGGAAAACCCAGGGCTCCACTTGACTCCCGCTCTTCAGTCGCTGACACCAAGAGCAAACACCACCGCTCAGCAGTGGCCTTTTTCTCCTAAGTGCTTCAGACAATCTCGCCAGGGATCACAGGTTTCCTCTACAGAGCCTCCACCACAAAATTAGAAGACATTTCCAATTAAGAGAGATGAGAAAAGTCCATTCTCACCCACACCCAATTTCAAAACTCAACTCACGGCACTTAGATCAGTAAGTCTGTCCAATTCACAGCAGCCTACGCAAGAGCATTATTAAGCTGAAAGATGAGATGCTTTGCTTCTTTCATACTCATATCAACCTTGCCTCCCAAACAGCTTTTGTAGAAAAAGCTATTAAAAATGGAGAGAGACAGTTCAAGTGAGGTCTCAATCCTGAACATGGTCTATCCCTCCTCTTCCTCCGCAACACTGCTCCTCTCGTTCCCCTTGTGCTCCTCAAGGCTCATTCCAGAGGTGCTCAGCACAGAACAGAACTAGATTTTAGACTGGGCTGCCATCTGCATGCTGAAATGTTCCCTGCTGTTCTGGAGAAACTGCTCTTACAGCGTCTTTAAAACACTCCTCTTGCCGGGATCACACAGAAGATGGTCTGCAGTTGTTACAAGTGTCAGCCGTATCGACTTTATAATCTGCCTCTCTATACATTCATACCTCTGCGACGTTTACACAGTAACAGCGTTTGCACTATTCACGGCAAACCTGGTCCACGTTCACTGCTGCGCATTACTGAAACAGGCGCCAAGGGAATACAACTCAGCATGTGATGTGCTTAGAATTCATTCCTTGATCTCATTCATGGCCACATGCTTCCCTAACTAATGTATAATGATCAAAGAAAACAGAATAACAGTAAAAGATGACATACCAGCTGTTATGCCTCTTATAAATCACTCTTCCACAGTTTTCCACTTAGAAAGCACAGTTCCAGAGAAGCGAGACAGGGCACTTTGCTCTGCCGTCAGCAAAGGCAAGTTGCTTTCACTCTACTCGGCATCATCTCATAGTACCTTACGGTGATGACACATTCTTGATGAGGAATTTTCCCCCTTACATAACCAGAGGCCAGCCTTTACCCGTATGTATTTTGCCAGATTTGCCTGGCTGAAAATAAGAATTTAATTAGCAAACAAACCTCCCAGAATTTGAGAATCAAGAGAAACTGCATATATAACATAACTTGCAGATATTTTGTGGAAATCTTGTAAACAATAGGGTTTTGTTTGGATGCAGGCCAAAATCAAATTAAAATATGTATTTTATGTGTCCTGGAATTGCTCTGCCAAAATACACATCTCTGATAATTTAACTGTTACAGGAAGCAGTGGGAAAAAGGATGGAAGGAACTGTCTTCCTGTAGTGCTTTTGGGGTGGAAAGGGGCTGGAAAGGAATGGATTAGACAAAAAACCCTGCTGAAGTTTCTAACATGCAGTCTGTCTCTCACCAGCTTTGTCACTGAACGTAACACAGTCCTTCATCCTCCATCAATTCCAAGGTGGGCTTAACCTAGGTCAAGTACCAGATGTCGAAGGAATCTCTGACCATGAAAGCTAGCAAAAAGATTCTCATTATTTTCAGCGAGGGCAAGATCTTTTCCCTTTATCTTCCTTTCAAGGCTGCTTAAAGGAAGATTTATTTTTAGTTGGACACCCTGAAAACAAACAACCTCCTAAAGTGCCTCTTATGTTGTGATACAGGTAAAATGTTCACTTCCCTTTCCAGCACTAAAGATCTCCTGACAAATAGCTCAGACTCATGTTGTTTGAGGAAGGCTTAGAAATAGAGGGCAGACACAGTTTCCCAAATAGCTCTTTAAGGCTGGTTAATAGTTGTTCACAATTTAGCATCCCTTGATATTTTCAGCTTCAGCATCAGTGAGAGATTACTCAGAGTATGAATGTTCTGGAGAGCAGGGAAAGTCCATACACTATAAAAGCTTTATTTGTACTTCTCATTACGAGCAAAAATCCCCAGCCCTTTCTCTCAGACACACAGGTCAACACCACCAGCCCAGACCCACCCCTGCCCGCTTCCCACCTCAGCCAGCCCCCAGCGAGGACTGGCTGCACAGGACACAGACATGCTCCTTAGAACTTTTCCTCCATCTCCGGTCCCACAAAGGCATATAAAATTAGGAGCAAACAGCCTCCCTCTTCCAAATGCCACATAGAAGACTCAGTTCTCTGTAGCTTTAACTGGATGATTGTAACATGTACCCTTCTCTCCCCAGAAAACAGCTCTGACAGTCGGAGAACAAATTACTCTGTCTCTGCAAACAGACCAAATCCCTTCGCAGACCCACCCTAGCCAGAGAGCCTCACCTGAATACTCCCAGTCGTCCCCAAGTAGACACAGCATCCAAAGGGTATGGGCCTCATGCTGTCCCCATTTTCTCCCCCTTACTCCTCAGCAGCCTCCTGCCAGGGCTCCTCACACACTGTCTCCACACACAAGCCACCCATTACTTCCACGGGGAACTGAAGCCAGCAGCTGTCCTACACCTCCAGACACACACTCTTAAACCCTCCATGGCTCCAGCTTATCACACAGTGGCAAGGCACAACACTCGTGAGATCCTGTGCCCAGCAAGAGTGCTCCTACCTGCCTGTGCTTCCTCACTCCTCCCCAGCCTCCTCTGAGCTTAAGGCTGCCAAGTCCAGCTTCTTCTGAGACCCAGGCCTCCAGCCTCTCCCAAAGCAGGAAATCTCCTCTTCCCTCTCCCACACCGCCAGTCCCTACCTAATCAGAAGTGATCTGTGCCACAGAACAGCCCTTCTGCAGAGCTCACCTTCTCCCCACCAGCCTACGAATCTCTCCTGACCCTCTCAGGCTCTTTTTTGATCTGACTACTGCTTGGAGAGTGGCCAGTACCTCCACACTGGTTTCCAACAGTTTCTGCTACTGCACTGCTTCAAAGCGCAGCCAGTAGACAGGCAAGCCCTGGAGTTTAAAAGGCTTTCCATCGCCCTGCTCTGTGAGATGGGAAGCAGTTCACACAAAGCTGGCTGATGCCACATAAGCACAGGTGCCACAGCCATGGTGTAGTATCCACTCAGATTGACTGAGGCTGGCTTAATGCATTAATGGGGCACACCTGGACTTTCTTCTTACCTCTTGTGCAAGCAAATCTTCCTCCCTTCTCCTTCCCCTGCAACTTACTGCTAAAGCATCGATCATCAATTTGCAGAGAAACCTCCTATGAGCTTCTAGGTACTGTGAAAGTAAAAAGGCGGTCTGCAGAGGACTCTTGAGCCTTACGAACAGAACAACCACAGATTCATCTCTCTCTCCTGTGCTCACCTGCAGCCCAAGCAGCGCAGTGAGTAGAACGCAGTCCTGCTACCAGCTATCACCCCTGCACCTTCCCAACTGACCACCCTCCCCGGGACCCAGAGGCAGGCCAGAAGCACGTGCACACCCTCACACGCAGGTATGTCCTTTACGCCCATCCTCGGTCACCAGCTAGAAAGCTTTAGTTCAGTAGGGGAAGGTCTCCCCTCGCAGACTCGGATCTGGAGCACGCTGGAGGTGCAAGCTGCTGCCTAGCAACACAAGGTGCTCTGCAGGGAGGTCAGAGCATGCCCCTGTCCTACCACTGCAAGAGGTCTCCTGTGCGCAGAGAAACACCCTCAGAACAATGTGATCCTTGGGAATTTCTTGGAAAGCCATCCTGCACATCGCCGATTACAACCCCTGCTTAGCCACAGACTCACCAAATCCTGAAGAGCCTTGGCAAACTGCCAGAAGTCTTCACTTCTCACATTCGCTGCACGTGTGTTACACCCCACTGGCTTATGGAGCTCAAAATCCCAAATCCCAGCCTGACCCCCCCATCTCCTCCGCAGCCACTTACCTATTGCAAAGCAAGAACTTGACTCACTGTCAGACAGCTTCCTCCCCAGACTCACCTCCTGCCTCGGGTCTGGTATGAGCAAAGCTTTTCAGCCACCACGTCCTCCTCAAAGCTGGCCCACTCCTACCTCAGGAGGGAAGCCCCTTCCCATGCACTACCCACAAGCAGGGCAGGCAGTCACCTGCTCATACAGCTGAGATACGTGACAGATACCGCAGACTGCCAGGCAGCTGCACAGTTTTATCCCCGCTAAAAACAACGTCCCCTTTTAAGCACCAACAGCAAGCATTTGGGGCGAGTGCCTCTCTCGGGTATGAATGCAGCCACACTCACACAATGCCTGGGCACCCGAAACAGCACTTCCCCACCCTCATTTCTCGCTCCTGTACAGGCAGCAGCTCACCTTGTCTTGCACAAACCTCTAACAAATCTCCAAAAATACTCAAAACTATGTGCACTCTGGTGAAAATAACGTAATAGCCACAAACCACACACACACTCTAAAAATAAGATTTTTTTTTTTAAATAATCAGGATAAAAACAAGAGTGTACAAACACTGCAGAGATGCACAACAAAGTGCCATCCTACCAGGATGGGTTCTTCCTCATGGTACAAGCCTAAATTGGGTGTTAACCCACAGGAGCAGAGGTTGCTCAAAGAACACAGACCTTACCGTAACTTTGAGAAACCACAGCTTAGAGTATTTCCTCCAGAAACTTCAGATTCTTTCAATCTTAGCAGAGGCAGCAGTCCAGGGACAGGCTCTTCAAACACAGCTGCTTAATCAAGTGCTTTTTTGGAAAGGTTCTGAGCCCTTTAGCAGGCTTTCATCAGACTCCAAATGGAACTAGCGAAGCCTTATTACCACAGAACTTTGGGAGGCAGCTAGAGATTTCCGAGTCGCCCAACGCTCAGGACACCATCACGGTACCTCGGAGCAGCCGAGACTCCAAAGAACCGGCATCTTTTCAAAAGGCTCCACGAAGCTGCAACATCCCAAAAAAACAAGTCTCTGCATTTTTTTCATTTTAAATCACCCGCCAGTAACACTTTTTCCGGGAAGCCCCACGCACGTTCGCGGTGCCGAGTGAGAGCCCCTCAACACTAACCGGGCTCTCCCTTCGCCACAGAAAACACTTCGGGCGCCTCCGCAGTCGCAGGGCCCGATCCGGGGAGCCGCGGGGCCGCCCAGGCCACCACTGACGGCTCCAGCCCCGGCCCCGAGCGGCCCCTCTTCGAGGAGACCGCCGGCGCGGCCCCCGGAGGGCGCGGGGGGAGGCCGCCCGCCCGGCACGGAGAGAGGGAGCTGCGGAGCGGTCGCTGCTCGGAGCCCTTCGGAAGCGCCCCGGCGGCAGCGAGTGCCCCGGGGCTGAGGGAGAGGCACGGCAGCGGCCGCCCCTCAGCCCCGTCCCGCGCACGGCGGGGGCGGCATCGAGGGGACGCTCGTCACAGCCGAACTTTTCTGAGGGGAGAATTTTTTTTTTTTTTTAAAAAAAAAGGTAACTGCCGCGAGAAGCGCCCGCGGCACGACTCACCTCCGCGGAGGCTCCCCTCTAGGTCTCCATGCCGACACGGCCCCGTCCGAGGGCCGCGGGCGGGCCCCGCCGCGGAGACAGAGGAAGCTGCGGGCGGCGGTTGCCCCTGCGAGAGCGGCGCGGGCGGCCCGTCTGCGCGGAGCGCGGCTTCCCGCCGCCGCGGAGGAGCGGGCGCTGCCCCCCACGTCGAGTCACGGCGGGGCGGGCGGGCGGCGGAGCCGGTGTGAGCGGAGCGGAGCGGAGCGGGACGGCGCTGCCTCCCGCGCCGCCGCCGACGGCCGCCGCACGCGGCAGGTGCGCCCGCCCGCCCGTCCCGCGCAGCGAGACGCCGCAGCTCCCCCTGGCGGCCGCTCCACGCCGCTGCCTGCCCACCGCCGCTGCCCCTGGCCGGTCACACCCGCGGGCCCCGGGACCGCCTCGCGCCGGCCCCACTCTGCACCGGGCCCTGGGGTAGCAAAATGCCGCCGCCGGAGCCGCTAACACCCCGTAAAGCCCAGACGGGGAAGGGGCTGTCGGCACCGGCCAGGCACCCGTGGGCCGCGCTCTCGGCTGAAGAAACGTCCCGGGAACGCCCCGAGGAACGGGGGAGCGTTAGCAACGGCCGTAGAAGCGTGAGGAGTCGTCGGTACCTTCAAATGCGGTCTTGCAAGGCTCGGATGAGCACAGGCGGCGTTGACACAGCGCCGGGCTGGTGCAAGCGCACACCCGCCATGCCTGGGCCAGGGCACCGGAGGGGAGCACCTCACCAGCCCTCCTGGAGCAAGACCCCAGCTCCAGCGCCCTTTCTCCAGCTCCTGGGACAGTGCTCAAGTGCTGGCTGAGGCTGCCTGCACGACTTGCATCCGTTTAATTTCAGTGGAGAGAGGTGAGGGGTTACAGCCCAGGGGTCACAGCGCTCATTTTCATCCCACCATCAGCACCAGTTTACCAGATTGCCTTGAACTGGACCAGGTTAAGTTTCTCCTCCCTAACTCTGCTTCTGACATGGCACATCCATGATTTCTACACCATGGTAGCGTTATTTTTAGTTTGCCTGTGCTGCTTTTTATTCGCTTTTAAATATCTTAGAATAGCTCCATGCAATATATAATCTACTTCTGCATTTGCTCGCATTCACAGGAGGACCCAGGACTGCGATACTGCCAGAACAAAGATGGGCCAAATTTCTGTAAGTGCACTTCAGGCTCGTGTAAGCAACATGACTTTACAGTGCCACTGCTTGGACTGACTTGTGCTATGTCACAGGGTGCGTGATCGTCACTCCTGCACGTGACCCCCGCAAGGCTGCAAACACCGAGCAACGCAGCGGGCAGGAAGCTTCATAACCTGAACACACGATCAGTGTCCAGCCAGTCACAGGAAAACGGGGAGATCTTTACCCCAGGAGTTAGTGTCCCCTCAGCATCCTCCCCACAGTCAGGGCAGCTGAGAAGAGCCAGATCCTGTGCAGTCACAGCCCACCTCAGTTCCGCATCAGTGTCAGCATCTTTGCAACTAGGGATGTCAAAGCCAGGAAAACACTCAGCTCTGCTTCCAGGTCTTCATCGGTGTGCAGAGCTGACAATTAGAAATGTGTCTTGTTACCTATAAACAAAGCAAATCTGAACTAGATGTCATACAGGGACAACAAAAATAGCAGCATTTTCAGTCCTTCCTCTGAGTACAATCATCCCTTCAAACCTCCCTTGACTAGCGGAGGTGCTGGGGACGAATGGCCGCTTTGCTCTGCAAGGTGAGGCCAAGAACAACCAACACGATGACTTTTCCCGGTCCCAGCCGTGGGGAGGGCTCGGGCACACACGAGGTCTTCTCACATACAGTAAATGAGAGAAACTATTGTAGTGCAGGAATGTGACAAAAAAATCAATAAACCAGCCCATTTTTACTGCCTGTATAAATCTTTTAACTAATTAGAAAGAGTCAATATGTTGCCAGGAGACCTTGCTTCTCTGTGTGACACAGACTTCACCACCAAGATGCTAATACCTTTGCTGCAATTTATAACCTCTGACACTTCAGCTCCTCTTTCATTTCTCCTGGCATGATTACAGTGTAAAAGTGCTACTTTTTAAATTATTATCAAGTCACTTACTAAAGTCACTTTTTAGCTGAATTAAAAGATTAAAAGCCTAGAAATAAAATATCCCATGGACTTTGAAATACACAGTTAGGTGAAGCTGTAATTAATGATACCTTGGGTTTGTTCTGAACTTTAAATGAATAGATGGAACAGTATCATTAGACTTCTTCAGCATTTTATAATAAGTCCAAAAACCTTAATTATTGTGCTACACTGTATGAATGTACACATTATTCATAAAAAAGAGGGGAATATGCCACTGAGTGAATTTTTAAAAACTGATTTCACTTCTCTTATTCTGATCTCATTCACAGCCCGTTGTGGAAAATAATCCATGCACAGACCAGAGTAATGTGCTGTACAGCCATCAGTCTTTAGGTAAGCTCGGTAGGAAGGAAAAGAGGAATGCGGAATTAATGGAGTTGACTACAGAGCAGAAGACATGAGCCTTCAGAGGAACTGCAGGAACAGCCTGCCACACACCGAGCCTACACTAATTTCTGACGTACCACTAAAGCGGTAATGAGACGTGGTTTGGCCTTTCTTTCTGACCTCTTAATTTTTTTTTAATCTGTGTGCTAAAGCACGCTTAGGGACCCCAGCTAAGACACCCCAGGTGCACTGTGTCTTCTGGACGCACCCAGAAAGAACAGAGAATAACGCACTTGATACTGAGAAAATGGGAGAGAGAAACTATTCACACTGTCACACCTGCCCGTGCTAGGCAGGGATGTCCAAAGAGCCTGGTGAACTTGCGCAATGTCAAGCAGCAAGTCTGTGAGAGCCAGGAACTGAACACATCTCCTCAAATCCCATTTAGTTCTCCAGTCCTTGATTTGTAAATCGCTCCATTCTTTCTGCTAACCAAATTATTTTGTGATGGGGGGGTTATTCTAAGGTTTTAATCCAATGCCACAGAAGTCAGTGAAAAAGACTCTTTTCCACTGACTTCAGTTAGCTTTGGAAAAGCCCTTGGTTACACTTTCTTAATCCATTTTAATTAGGCTATGCATGGACTCGCCCACAGCCCTTACAACTAGAGTGCAGCAAAATATCCTCTTCTGACTGCCACCAGCGGACTGTCCTCCCAGCTGCTCTTTTCCCACCTGCCAAGGATCAATGGATCTGCTGGTTGAGTGCCTTGCACTCTGTCCTGCTTCAGTCAAGCACGACAGGTTTGGTTTGACTTTAAACAGGAGAAATTAAGCTCCCACATGAGCTTGGCAGAGCTGGGGTACAACGTGAGCAACCACCAGCACAAATAGAGTAACTTGAGGGATGTGCATTGCCCTAATAAACCCTACCACTAACACAGCTCGTTCCAGGAGGGACCATCATCCACGGCTGTGATCAGGAGACCCCCAGTCTTGCCGTGAACCTCTGCTTCTGAATCTACAATGATTCTCACATCTTTCTTGCCCGAATGGGAAGGTGACAGGATAAGAGAATTTACAGCTGTGTAAGTCCCATTTATTGACTTTCTGTCTAGTCTTTTATATTATAGCAGCAGAGATTCCTGTCTGATCTTTGGGAAAAATGGCCACCACATGTGGAAACCATGCATGCCGTGTGTGTGTGTATGCTCCTGCTCAGAAAAGACCCTGCAACAACCACAATAAGCAAGAGGAAATAAGGCTGAAAGCAAAGCTCATCTCTCCAGAAAACACCTTGACCCTTCCCAGCTATTAATTTCAGCAGGCAGGGTGCAAAGCTGGTAGATAACCCCGTTGCAACCCGGTGCAAGCATCCAGCCTCCCTGAGACCAGGTGAGAGTGACAGGCCTACAGGGCTGCAAAGCTGCCCGTGCTGCAGAGCATCACCCGCTCCCATGCTGCGTCCACCATCTCCAGCCCCACTGTATCCCGCTGGCCAGGGCCTCCATGGTCTCCGCAGGCTGCTCTGCCAGCAGCGCCCACACTGCTGGAGCACGAGAGGCGGAAGCGCTGATCCACAGGGATGTGAGATGCTGAGCTGCAAGAGCAGAGCATGGAAGGGAGCTCATCACAGAGAGACTTGGCAGGGCTGCGTTTACAGGGACAAAAGCCAAAGCAAAGAGAGCCTGTTGTGAAAGGAATGAGGAGGACCATTGGTGGCCGGATAACACCGGATGAAAGATTAGCTCCAGGAAGGAATAAACTGACAAGGAGAGAATCCTGCCTGGCTGGTAGCAGCCATGATTCTGATCGTGCTTGTCAGGAGATAAACACAGAGCTGCAGAGTCACATACTTCCCGTTCAGCTCTGCAAAGAGGGAGTTTTAATAAGGTGCCAATTCCCTTCAGTTGGAGGGACTCGCACAATAATGTCACTGCTGTTGACTGAAGTTGCACACAGACAGTATAAAGCAGCAGCAAATACTAAGATTTTGAAAATCATTTTGCATCTGACATTCTCCTGCGTTATTTCAAGTGGAAGATAAATGCACTATCTTCCAAGCAGTAATCTGACTCGATACAACAACATACACAAGTAGTTAAGTTTGGAATAGAGTTACTTCCTCGCTTTTAGGCTTGAAAGCTGAATATAAAATATTAAGCATTTTGCATGTACAGAGTGTAAGAGGAGTGGCTGTTCTGTGTAAGTATATGGATTGGAAAATAGGAACTCTGGTCTCCAAAGAATAACACAAGCCTACAGTAGAGGTAACATCTTCATGCAGTAGGCATTGTGTTTTTGTAAAGGAGTAAAAAGAAACACCATATTGACTATTTACCTGTCTCTCTTGACTGGCCAACAGCAGAAATGGAAGCACAGTTTGGGATTCATTAAAATCAGACACAAACGCTAACTTTGCCTTAATCCAGCAAACAGCTATGACGCTTGTTAGGGAAACTGCTCGCATGGAGAGATTTTCTTCATGTGCAGAAGAGTTTGTGGAGCAGGACTGTAAAATCCACTAACAGCTACTAGAAATATGCTTCCATTTCCCACTGGGAATTTGTCAGACAGGACTACGACAAATGCTGCCTTTGACTGTTTATTTCTTTTTTTTTTTCAGGAGAACCATTACTCAGCTAGAAGAAGGTGGGGCAGAGGGCGGAGTGAGAAAGAGTAAAAATTAACAACGCACGCAAACTGTGGTACTGGTGATTTCTGTCCTCTGGATGGGATGTAGCTACACAAACAATCAATATAGCAGTTCTGAGACCTCTGGTGAGCATCAACAACATCCTAAAGCAGATCAGCCCTAATAACAGAAAAATCCTCCATCAGCCCTTCGTTGCTCCTCCCTTCGTCCCCTTTCAGCTGTGCAGAATCTACCAGCAAAACTGTGGTTGGCAGAGACACGGGGACAAAAGATTAAATGCAAGTTGTGCTTCTTCTAACCTGCCCTGGGATTTAGAGAAGCTAATCCAATGTTGGATTTCACTTGTATTCCACAGATCATTTTTGTTTGGCAGTATCTAATCATAACTGCAGAAATCCCACTGCACTAGAGTTTGGCAAACTCCTCTTGGAACAGCTCATCTGGTGCAAACTTAGATTGTATTTTAACTTCACTGATAAGAAATTACTGAGAAGATGACAAGCATGGTTAGTTTTAGATGCCACAAGCTGAGGAAAAAGATGTAAGTTACCTCAAACCATCTCATATTTTGTAACTTTGTCCTCATAAAATGCAAATTTCTGCAAGTGGATGGTTTGAAAAACCTAGTTTAAAAAGTAAAAGGAAATAAAATGTAGAAATCAACAAATACTGATGTTGATCTTTTATGTTTTTCTATTACGTATTTCTTTTCCCCTCTCCATTTTTGCTGGTGATTCTAGAAAGGAAGAAATTAGTACAGCACTTTCTTCTGTTTGTAGCAAACAATATAAGTTTTAAATCTGGTTGTAAAATCATCCTGTTCTGCATTTCTGTTTTGCTCAGATTATCATATTTCAGTCCACAGAACAAAGAAAATCATAACAGTGAAGGGAAGGGCACAACAAATGGTCTGAAACTCTGGACTGATGGGGAAAAAATGCAAATTACTTTTCTGGACAGAAGGTACACATATTTGGGGTAGCTTATATTTAGTTGAATAGTGGATTTTCCAGGTCAGCTGGCAAAAGGAAAAGAAAAATGTTGTTTTAGATGAAAATGAAATGGAGTTTCAGGGCAGGGGAGAAATGTGACAAAAATAAAATAATAATCACCTTTAAGTGTTGTTTCATATCCTTGTTCACAGACAGATAAATCATGTATTAAACCTACATACCTGGAACATACTGTAAACAAGTGTCTCTTTTTCAAGCTGACCAGTACCATTATTTAAATACAAAGTTCAAGGTTAAATTCTAGAGTGTGATTTTTTTGCTTCCCAGATAACTGGGCTTCCACTCAAGCAGAAGCACTGGGCTAGCCTGACACACAGAAAAAGAGAATTTTGCTGTTCCCAGTTAATGCCTGCACAAGAGTCCTCCTTGGCTCTGCACACTCCCATGCTGCGGTCTCTGACGGGCCTGCCAGAGAGTGTAGAAAGAGCCAAGCGTGTTAAATGACCCGCGCTGCGTAGCTGCAGCAGCACAGCTCCTGGCTAGGGTAGCTCACGCCAAGCTCCAGGTGGGGAGGGTTGGAGAGCAGAGCTGCAGGAGCCTGGCTTGGCTCCTCTGAGCAGAGGCCTGAGAGCGAGGAGGCTCATGTGCCAAGACCCTTTCTCAAGCCCTCACTTCACCTTGAGGGCAAACATAGGCATAAAGATCCTCTAGCTTTTATGGAACATCGTGTTTGGCAGAAAAGAGGTGCCTTCGTTTTTTGAGGTGTACATAGATGAAATGCATTTGGCAAGAAAAAGGTACTTCATGCTTACGTGCCTGCACATCCACCCGTTCACCTGGCAGGCTGCTCCAGCATGACCTGTTCAAGTAGTCTTCTAATTTATTACATCAGAATTCAACTCTGATGTCAACGTTTCAAGGTGTCTTTAAGCATCAGTGACCATATCCTATCAATGAGGTAAAAAAAAAGGCAGTCAAACGTATAGGCAGCAATCAACAAAGCAAAGAAAGCAAAGATACACTGAAATACTTTTTCCAGCCTTACCTGTTTTAATGTCTGGTAATAAACGCTTTTCGGGACATTTGCTTCCAGGCTTTGTCATCCTCTGTTGTCCCCACATTCTAAGGCACTGAATTCCCCTCTCCCATACATTTGCGAAGAGAAACATTTATGGACATAAAGGGATATGATTTAATTTCAGATTCAAAGATGAAACTGTGGCTTTATATGCAATATTTTGGGTTTTTTTCACTATGCCTAAGCCAGTCCTGCCCTCCAAGCTGTCAGGGAGTTCATTTCCTCAAAAACAATGAATGTTATCAAAGACAAAAAACCAAATCAAGTCAATGGAACTGAAGCTAACGGCTTCAAAAACACCTTTGATTGCCAATGCTTTGGCTTGTGATAACACGATAATATTCAAAAATTGGCTGGAATTTCTGTAAAAAGCTGTTTAGTGTATTGCAGACTTGAAGGTTTCTTACCTATGTAAAAATGCCAGAACATGTGCCATATCAAGCACATTAGAGTTACACCCTGTCTTAAAGGAAAAAGAACATGCATGCTGAAACTACTTGCTTAATTTCTATTTTGAGTTAATATTCCCTAGCAGAAGTGTATAGGTTCATCTGCTCCATCCAGGCACATACAGCCTGTGCTCTCCAGCCTCCATGTCCATCAAACCTCCAGTGTGCAGCTTCCATCAAACCACTTAGGCCAGAGGCACCTCCTGTACTTCCAAAATAAAGCCACTATTTGGAAATCGATGCACAGCACATGCCGCCTGAGCAGCCCAGACAAGTCAGTTGTCTGGGAATTTAAATAACCACAGCTTTGGAGCAGACACCTCAGAGACAGACTTAGCTCAAGTAGCAGAATCACAGCATTGACTTCAAGCACTTCATAAGATCCAAAGAAATGCCCTTTGCAGCATAAACCCTTGGTCCAAAACCTTCTGAGAAGGGGACACGTCTCAAAACTCAAGAAAAGGGCAGGAACTGGAAAACGGGAAGCTCTTTGCTGAGCTAGGGACCAGCATGAAGAGGAGTCAAAGCAGTTGTGTGAAACATGGGGCAATGGGGACATGATAAAAACAACTGAAAAGTGGAGCACAGAGTACATGCTGGTGGAGAAACCCCAGACAGCACCTCTCATGACCGTGAGAGCGGGAGCGGAAGCCTATTAGCTGTAAAATTGGTTGAAAGTCAAGCTTTTGGGGAGGATTCTGGTGATCAGCATATCTGGAGAGCGCCAGAGATGTTGTTCATTAAAAGCCCTCAGGTTGCAGGAGCTACTCAAACACCCCACCCCATGCAACAAACCCAACAACAGTTCTCTGGAGGGATGAAGACAGACTTGGTCAAACACTGAACTCTGCGAACATCAAGGGAAACACAGAGGGTGCGTCTGGGGGCACATGAGAACACAGGCAGGAAAAGGGTGTGGGAAGCACCATAATTTTACTAGAGATGCTGAAAGAGAGAGTTTAAAGACTACTGCAACAATGCCTTCAAGAGCAAGTCTGACTTGAAAGCTACAGACCTTTGACTGACAGCTTTCTGAAGCACATTTCAAGTTCGGTTCCCTTCCTAAGTCCTTGTGTTAGGTCTCTGGACTCCGTGTTTCAGAATGGCATCACTTTGCCTATGGAGGGTACTGGAGGTCTCTGTCATTTCTCCATTTCTGCGAGAGGACCAAGACAGCGTCGTGGTCTCTGCAGGGATCTAAGATCACTGAATCACATCCTCCCTGGAGTAATCAGAACCAGGAGAAATATCAGAAATAACACTTTCTACAGTGAAAGGGGAAGAGAATTCTTAAGCACTCCAGATTTACAGGAGTGACGTTTCCACTGCTCCTCTGACAGAGCTTGCCATTCCTCCCTCTGCCTTATTGTCACCACAAATCTGGCACAACTCAGACAGCAGAAGTAATCCACTACGGGTGATGAACGCAATATATGATGTTCTCAGAAGTTCTCAGATCAAGGTTTCTTAAAAATAAAAATTGTAGAGCAAGAATCAGTGTTCAAGGGCAGTCAATCAGACGTCTGAATTATGTTCTGCCTTTAAAATATACTGTGGATAACAGTATTTAAAAGGTCCCTGTAAAAGCTACTATGTGTACTGTACCTTGACATTTAAGTATTTGCCTTCAGGATTCTCCCCACTTATAGGCCTTTATTCTGCTTTGAACTAATCACAGCAGCTGCTCCAGAATGTACAAAGAAAAAAAGCAAATGTATGATTTACTGCCAGAGTCCCAGTGAGCAAAAGGGCACACACCCATCACTGCGGGCAAGTGACGAGCAAGCAAAAGAAAAATGATTCAGAGCAACAGAGGGAAGGCGAGAGGGAAGGGGGTGTGGGCTGGGCAGGGAGTTACTATGCGATAGCTCATGAAGGGGGGGTACCAGGTCGGTCTGACATCAGGGAGGTTGTTACAGGATTGCAATGGGATTATGGCATATGCATACAGATGAAAGAGGCCATTAGCTTCGAAGAACCACTTATTTATCCCTTTCAGTAAAAAGCAGCTCACAAAATGCATAGGCGGTTGCTCAGCTTTGTCAGTGGATCCAGACCAAAGTGTCTGAGCTCACTGGCTCTGCTAGGAGGCAGCAAGGTCTCCTGCCCAGGAGAGACTCCTCCCTAAAGGCTCTTCACGCAGACATCAGTGACCAAGAGCAGGCTACTCAATTACAACAGCCACGATGTTTAAAACAGCACTTGACCCTGCACAAACTGGGAAGGTGAGACTGAGATTTCTTGTCACTTCCAGGGTCAGCAGAATACCTTGGGGTATTCATCCACCTTGGTGTCCTTGCTGCAACAGAAGAACCTCAAAAAACAGCATTAGTTTCTTCTAGTTCCAAAGATTTTCCCTATGATTGCCTCAGGACCTGCATCAGAGCTCAATTTTCACTGAGCCATTCCTTTATGAAATTCTCCACTTCCCTGCCATTCTGCACAGCCAGAGCTGAGGCTGTTCCCTCTCCTCTCTTCTCATTTGTGGGCAGGCTGAAAACAGTTTGCTTTTACTTGTTACATGTAGATCTCTTCCACGTCTTCTTAGCAAGTTCACTCTTAGCAGTTCTTCAGCTCTTGGCTCAACTTGACAGCTGATCACTAGCCTGTTCTGATTATGGGCCACTGCAGAGATGGGCCATTTCTGAATAAAACTGTCTCTGGTGACCACAGAGATCCCCCAGCAAATAGAGTTTAGGCCTTACCTGTGCTGCCATAGGTCAGAAGTAACTGTTCAGGTGAGGGGTTGCACCTTGGTTATTTTTAAAAGTGAAGATTTGAGCCACGAGGTCAGCTGTGAACAAAGCAGGAAAACAGAAATCTGGCTACAGAAAAGCATCCAGGATCCACATCAAAGCAGCCATGAGCCCAGCTCAGGCAGGGCATGAAATTCCTGGAGTACCATTTCACGCCGCCCAGGGACAAGGCTGCACCTTCACACTGTGCTGTGGACATGCATTCGCCTTCCAGTGCATCCAGTGTGCAGCAAACCTGGAGAACATGAGGCACTGCTGAGGGTAGGGGACTCTCGGGTTAATCCTCCAGTCTCTTCCAGTGCGACTTGTTTGTGCTCCTCTCACTGTCCAGCCCAAGCTGAGATGGCTACAAACACTGCTGTGTCCTTGCTCTGGAGGCGTCTCCTCCAACACTGGCAGTGATCAGCCTTGTGAGGGAAAGCAGATTTGTCCCCTTAGCATGTCATCTCATGTTTTTCAGTAGAAAATTTAGATTGCACATATCTAATTAATGGAAAACAGGGATAAACAAGCAGATTGCTTCCTTCAATTATGTGCACAGCGCCTGCAGGGTTACCATTAAAAAACCACGAAGAAAGAAAACAGTCAAAACGGGTAAAAAGACATAGGCAGGAGAATACAATCTGCAGCTTACCTTGATGATGACTAAAAACACCTTTCTGCCACAAGTGAAAAGGGAGGTCATTCTTGGCAAAGCAGTATAAACCAAAATTTTTCAGCCATCTGTAAATAACATTTACCTGGAGAAGCATTACATAATTAAATGACTTCCTGAGGAGTGTTGCACAGACCCATCTGCACTGAGAGGGAATAACTTACTCAAAATAAAGAAGACAAGGAAAGAAAGCAGAAGCTCTCCGTTAATTTACTTAAATTTTCGACAGAGGCAATTTCTCCAGAATCCCCCAAATTCCATGAAGTCAAGCATCTGCTTTCCTTGCAGCTTAACCTACTGAAAGAAGCATTACCTGGACAAACAATCCACTCTCTAAGCAGCTTAACAAGTTTGTGTAAATGTTTGAGCTGCCGAAAAGAGGCAAGAACGTTCTCGTTATTTTTGAGTCCCTCAATTGTTTGCACTGCCAGACGGATTAGATGAACACTGTGGGACAACATGACATGACTCACATGTAGCAAAAGGTTCAAAACCGGGAGTTAAAAGTGGTTTCCAATTCAGTGATTTTAATCACCAGATGCAAACCCAAGTCCTTTGAATGACTTGGTTTGTATTTACTGTGAATGTTAGTGAGACTGATGATCAAAATTCATTGTTCGGCTCATTGGAAAATCAAAATGCAATGCTGGCACACTGAATTCCCCTGTCGGTCTTCTGCGTAAACCAGCTGATTGCAAAACAAACACGGAGTTATTTCTGTTACCTGCTGTGTTCAATGGATGCCCGTGTTCAGGGCTAAGCAGGATTGGTTGAGACATCTGGCATTTCACTTTCCTCTCTTCAGCTGGTTCTTGTTTTATTTTCCTACGCACCTGTGGGAATATTTCCCTTTACAAAAGAAAAAACAATCTGCAAAAATACAATAACGTTCAGCTCAAAGATCTCGATGGGACTGAAGGAAAAAAGCCATTGATCAAAATTTAGCTTTACAACAGCTTTAGATGTAAGCACTCCACTAGTAGGGCAGCTCATGTTCTTCACTCAAAATAAACTGGAAGACTAGGTTCTTGACTGGTTTACGCATGGATTTCAGTGATTGCATTAGAAATCTCCAGAGACAGACAGGATTCAGTTTCACTGCGTCTGTCTAAACTCTGTTTGAGAAAATAAACTTTTTACCTTACCAAGTGCCAGGCATTGCTGTGAAGCTGTGCAGTGACCAGTGATTATCATCTCAGGTTTAATTGTATTAATGGAATGGAGCTAAATGAAGCGCTATCTTACAGTGAATACCTTGGGATTGTTATTTGCATCTTCTCAAGCCACAGAGGTGTTACGTGACTGGAAATAATTTCATAAAAACACTCCAGGGAAAAATTCACCAGATGTGTTAATGGTTCTGACCCCCAGCGTAAGATGCACCTCAGAAAGAAGATTTTGGAATAAGGTTTATGCAACATATGGTCAGGATGTACAGCCTTTCTTCTTACACACTAGCTGGTGTTTCAGTGATGCCACAGATTAGAGAACAGACTTTTGAGATATAAGCAGCTCACACGGAGCTACAAATGCACAAGATCCTGCGGACCGGGCCAGATTCCTGCCCTCCACCGAGCACAGCCTGGCCCACTGCAACACAGACTCCTCAGGGGCTACAGGAATGGAAATTGCCTAGGACAGTAGGATAACTCAGGCTAGAAGTGACTTCAGGAGGTCTCCAGTCCAACCTCCTGCTCAAAGCAGGGTCAGCCATGAGATCAGACCAGTTTACTCAGAGCTATAAGGATGCCATTGGGTCTTGAAAAATTCCAACGATAGAGAGTGCAAAACCTCCCTGGGCCCCTGTTTCACAGCTTCACTGTCTTAATGGGGGAAAAAAGCGTCCCTTATATCCACTCTTATTTGAAGTTATGCCTACTGCCTCTCATCCTTCCACCACACACCACTGGGAAGAGCCTGGCTCTGACTCCTTGATGCCTCAACAAAGGTACTGAGAGGCTGCTATTGTGTCACCTCAATGCCATCTCTTCAGGTTGAACAAGCCTGGTGCCCTCAACCTTTCAATATGGGGCAAGAGCTCCAGCTCCCAGCCATCTTGGGGGCCCTCTGCTAAACCCAGTGCAGTTTACTGACATCCCTCTTGAATTGAGGGCCCAAAACTGGACACAGTATTCAAAATGCCATCCAACAAGTGATGAGCAGAAAAGAATAATCACTTCCTTTGAACTCCTGGCTATGCTCCTGGCACATCAGATCCTCCATGTATAAGAAGACAGCCATCAATTCTGCTTTTCCCTGCAATGAGGCATTGCCTATCAACATTACCAAACATCAAAGGTACCTTTAGAAATAGCCAGATTCAGAGCTCAGTTGCCTTGCTGGAATGCTGTTGATACAGGAGGGCTTTGATTCAGACTGTAGTTCAGATTTGCCAACGGTGATGGTCCAATATCCACATGGGACATAGTGAGCACAGTTATCTGAGCTCCAGAGTTGCTTAACATGCACAATGGCCATCTGCCCAGGAGCCTCCTGTGTCGTAGTCCATGCTGCTGAATCACAGAATCATCGGGTTGGAAGAGACCTTTAAGATCATTGAGTCCAACCGTTCGCCCTGCACTGCCAGGATCCCTAAACCATGTCCCTCAGCACCACATCTACATGTCCGAACATGTGATAATCATCATCCAAATCAATAGGCCAAAGGAAGCAACAGGTTTTGTCTAAATGAATGCAGCTGCTAGGCCTAGCTATTTCCTTGGTAACTATTGAGGGGAGTCAGTGCTAAGGTAACCGAGATCAGAATCTAGCCCTGGGTTTGTAGGAGTCAATGCAAACTGCATCAAGTAGCTTGACCTACATTCCTCCATCTATGGGATTCATCCTTACTCTGCCAAGTTAGCACTAAACCTATGCAATTGTCTCAGGCTCCAGAGTCGCAGGTACAACTCAGTGCCATAGATAACTAAATCATATGCGTGACTGAAATACCCAGATAATATGAAGCATGCAAAAGAGATGTAATCAATTTTAGAACAAAGTAAAATCTGCAGTCATTTATCCTACTTCCACTATCTAGAGATAAATAATGTCATGCATTAAATATTTCCACCACTTCTGTTCCAGTGGTGAGAATATTCTAGTAAGTACTAGAAAGCAAAAATAAACATCAATGAAGCGCAATAACAATCATAAAAGCAAAAAACCAAAAAAACCCCACCTAGTACAGTACGTTTGCATTCAGCACAGATTTTCCAGTCGGCTCCCTTTCCAACAGAGGAAAGGGTGAGTTTTGGCAGCTCCCTCAAGCGAGCAGAACCAGAGGAAAGGCAGGTTCTTCTTTGCCTCAGGAATCGGAATTCCATCATCTGTACCCCAAATACAAAGTCAAATCTGCTCCCCATTAGATAGGCACAATCTCCTCTGCTGAAGAGTCAAACACCAGCTATAGCAGAACAAAACAGGGAGCTTGCTTTCTCAGCTGGCTGATTCCAAGGAAAGTATAAAAAACAATTGTGAATTCAGTATTTCTGAGCCTGCACAGCCATTTCAGAGCACAGGGTTTAACAAGTCTCATCAACCTTTACCCTGCCTAGCACTCTTACAGGCGTAAGAGAAAGACATACAGTTTTGAAAGCTAAACGTTGTATCTCAGCATATCTCATAACAAGCAGGATCTTGTGGAATTGAGATCTACAGGTTAAGTTCAGCGCAGTATAAAAAGAATTCATTTATCTATTTCAAGCTTGTCACCTTTGAGTTTCATTGAGCATCCCTTTTGTATACTGCAAACACACGTGAGGAATAACCCCGCTGACCCTCTCGGGGCCATTCATTATTACACTTTCTTCTGTCACGCTCATGTTTATTAGTTTGCTCTTAGAATTAAATTAGTTTTATTTTGCCTAATATTATCTCAAATGAAAGTCTCCTTGTGCCTAATTATTTCAGCTGCCCTTTTTGGCTCCCTCTCACGTTCAGCTCTAGTCTTATTTGAAAGGAGAAGATGATTTTACATCCATTTCTCCAGCTGCAAAGCAGCAGTAATAAGGCAGCCTGAAATAGGAATATAGTAAGCAGGGAGGCTCCCATGTAATTAATATTTATTTCGTGCTGGTATCTAGAGGCATCAGCCGAGCCAGAGTCCTATTGTGATAAGCTACCCAGCCCTGTAATACGTGACAGTCCTTGCTCAAAGAACTGCATCGTGAGGGATATAGGGATCTCGGAGAGGGAGAATTCACATTGCAAGTTTACTTGTCTAATGCAATCTTGCTGCCTTTCAACTTCGCAGCAGATGCAGCCTGTGCTCAGTGGAGCACGGTGCATGTGGATAATGAGAGCACTTAGGTTTCATCCGCCACAAAGGGAGCTGGTCCCTGCTGTCACGGATCCCTGTGCAACCTTTACCAAAAAGCTACAAACCAACCCTTCACAGCATCTACATCTGCACGGGGTCAAAAAACAGCACTAGACTATCACATACCAAAGAACTGCCATGCTGGCAGAACTACAGCAAGGGGCTGAAAAGCTGAGGACTGCAGGGAGGAACCTGCCTGCTGAGCAGTCATGGAGAAGACAAGCACAGATCCTATACTCACTTGTAGCAGCATCTATAAAGCATGAGCGTCTCAGTGACCAAATCACTCCAATCCAGGCCCTGGGGAGAAGGTATTAGGTATTGAATGGCCTGTTTCTAGAAATGTAATGCCCATGTTGGTAGTGTCATCAGGGAGAGAACATTTCAGAAGCATCAAGCAGATAAATAAAAAGTCTAAATCTCACACACAAAGTGAAAAATCAAAGTACCTAATGACTTGGACACAATAACCTGGTCCTCACAATCTCTGCAGCTTTCTGCTCACACCAGCTGTGTATGATTGCCAGGACAAGCCACTTCAGTGCCTGAGCTCATTCCTCTCCTCCCACCTGGCAGACAGTTCCTGCTTTGCATCCTCCCAGCCACCTCCTCCTGAACAAGCCCCTTTGCCCTGTGCTGCGGGGGCTGCCTCCTGCTCATCTCCCTGCTCTAAGCCAGAGGTCTGCAAGAGCCCCTGGAAGTGGACAGGCATATTTGTTTGCCTGCAAGAGGGTAGATTTAGACTAGATAGAAGGAAGAAATCTTTACACTGAGGGTGATGAAACACTGGCCCAGGTTGCCCAGAGAGGTGGTAGAACCCCATCCCTGGAAACATTCCAGGTCAGGTTGGACAGGGCTCTGGGCAACCTGCTCTAGTTGAAGATGTCTCTGCTCACTGCAGGGGGGTTGGACTAGATGACCTTAAAGGTCCCTTCCAACCCAAAGCATTCTGTGATCTGGGTTTTCTCTGCTGTGAACAGTTTGCTGTGAAATGGTCCTGTTACCACAGGGGAAGGCAAGATGCTTGCTGTATAGACATAAAGGTGGCTTTACAACAGCTCTGCTCACATGACTTCTTTTATCAGGGGCAACAGGACATGGTCAAAAGGAGCACTTGGAAGTAGACAAACAGCTTCAGCAGTGAACGAGCACCAGTCCCATGACCAGTCTCACCCTTTGAGTACACTTAGTACACATAAAGCAGCCAGAATAAAAGAGCAAAAACAGTGATGGAGATATAATAATATTAGAACTAGTCACTTATCCAAGACACAGGCAAGAGCATTTTTACCGGTCCCCAAAGCTCAGACCTTACACCCGATCTCCTTTAATGATCAAGGAAAAGGTTTTCTCTCCCTTGTCCACAATGATTGCAATGGTGGTGATGCCCAGGTGATTCAAGGATCCTTCTCTCCCACCCCTGCCCATCCTTTCTAATTCTCTTTGGGCAGGTCAGTCTCCTTCACCTGCCCCTATTATACCACAGGCATATTTCAAACATGAAATAGCAGATGGGTTGCTAATACACTACCAGAAATGGAACACAGGTGACTGCAAAGCTGCAGGTCATAATTCCTGCAATGTTTCAGCATGAACAGAGCTTAATATTGTTTTAATACAATTACCCAAGTATAAATTTGTCTGGTTCTTGGCCTTGCACTTGCATTTCCTACGACACAGACAAATCAACCAGACGCATCACTGAAAGCAGTAGTAGGGCATATATTTATCAGACATTCCAAAATGGATCACAAACTTTAAAAATCCCAACTTACTGCAGTCTTTGAGAAGGAGAAAGTGTAGGAAAACTGATGAATAGAAGCAGCACTCTTGCCATGATAAGACATGGCACTGCAGTTAATTCTGGTTTAGAACAATGCATTTAAAAGATGCATTAACATTTATACACAAACGTTAGTTTAAAACAATCATTAAAATCAGTTTTCTCTCTGTCCACTGGAGATCAGTTATTCATTTAAAGTTGATGAAGCTTCCCTAATTTTGACGTCATTATTTCTATGCACACATAACAAGAGCCATTATATTTTAGATTCATCTAGTAAAGTTGCTCAATTTATTTCTCACACTTTCTATCTCCCATTGCAAACCTTAATACTGATCACAAACGTTCAGTTAAAAATTAGTCTCTTAATGACCATCTTCTGGAAATACACGTACAGCATGTTCAAGGGGGAAAAGTCAGCTTAGACTAATGCACATGGATTGATTATTTCTGAGCCGGATCATTTCTGCTCTTTTCTTTTTCTTCAGACTGTTTAACTAGTCATTCATCATAGGTTTTTTGTACTGCATATTTTCCAAAGTACTTACTTCCCCTTTTAGCTGAAGGTGAGATGTGGGCCCCATTTTCCCACATCTGTGTATCCTCAAAGTATAAGCCCAAAGGAGCTGGAGGCTGGTCTACCTCTTGCTGGTGCCTGGTGGCACCACCAATGGCGGAGAGTCTGGGACTCCAGCTTGGCTGTTGGTCCCACACTGCCTCGCCAGCACGGAGCTGAAGGCAGAGAGCATCTCTGGTGCTGGCTGAGCTTTTCAGAAAAGAAGTACTGGACGGGCTGGCTCAGGCACTGGTCTCTGCTGTTGCCCGGCACTGGACTGACTGGAGGACAGCAAGGATGACATCTTAGTTAATAATGACTGCTGAAAAGGGTAACTGAAGCCTTTCCCTTGTAAAACACATTAATTTACAGTAATTAACATACAGATCTTATCAGATTAGGACTAAGAAAATTGCTGCCATCTACTGCTGGAAGGAAATATGTGAATACTGAAAGCCCCTCCAAAACAAGTTATGAACTGCAATTACCTGGAGGAAGTTTATTTCAAGTGCAAGCTTTGCTCTGTAAAGGGGGTTGTCACACCAAAGCAAGAGGGATGTGACCCTGCAGTTTGGTGGTCAGGGCATCAGGCTGGCCAGACAGTCAGTGCTCTTCTTGCTCTGTAAGCAAACATTTCTCATTAATAGAGGAAGAGAAAGAGTGAGGCTAGCAGGACTCTTTCACACGGCGCTGTGCAGAGCTGTACTTCAGATACATCCCCCAGTGCCTGAACAACTCCTAGTTGTGACAAACACTTCCCACCAAAGGAATAACGGCTTAAACTTGGGGAAATCTTTATTTTGGATTCCCCATTTGCTTAAAATTTAGGAGATAGTTTTCTCTCCTCCAAGTTCTCATTTTTAACAACTCAAATGAGTTGGAGGGGACGAGGCAGTCTCCCATATGTCACTGCTGGTTTAGGGGAGGTTGTCAGGGATTCCTAGATGACACTATACTGATTACAGGCATGTATTCCTCATGAGAAAGGCAGAGAGAGAAGACAGATCGTACAAGGGGACTACACAGGAGTCTGGAATAACTTTGTCTTCATTCAAGGCTTTGGGTGGAGCAAGAGTCCACAAACTGGAATTCCCATGTCCTGTTCCCAGTCCTGTGCCCTCAGGGTCCTTGTGCTTCCTCTTAGCCATGATCACTCTCAAACCCATACTGATGTCTGCCCCAGCAGTGTATTTTCCCTCCAAAGCACTTGCTTCAACAGCCTCTAGCCCGCAGCACCAGTGCCTCTGGGGATTTTATTTCCTTGTACTCATACGAAAGAAACGTGACGCCATCAACCTCTCTCCCTCTCCCTGGCATGCTGCTTCTTTAAAGGCTGATTTTTCCACTTCATTTCAAGCACATCATGTTCACACGTGTGCCCAGCAGCCTCGGAAATGCCCGCTCTGCTCAGTCAAATGCCCTCTGCTAATTCCATGCACTTCACCCCGCTTGTGCTTCTGCTCAAAGTCACCGTTGAGCGCTTCCTCCTTCTCTGAACCAACTAAAGGAATTCTATGAGAGGACAGAGAGCTGTCTTTGTAACAGGATGAGATCCATGCAGTGGGTCCATTAATTCCTTTAAACAGACGGTGTTTTGTCTGCTTTTCCAGGAAATCGCCCCCAGCAGGTCCTTAGGTGGAGCTCCACTGTTTTAACATTTACACAGTTTCCTCACGCTATTCTTTCTTCATGGTGAGAGAGAGAAAGCAGCACGTTTTAACTTTCCTCTAGGGTAACCACTACCTTTGCTGAGCACAGGACACATGGCTGCGGCAGAGCACCTTGACAGCAGTTCTCACAAAGTCACACCAGTCTTCGTCTACAGGAAAAAAAGTCCCATTTGCTCAGCCCAGCTCTGCAGCAACCCCCCAGCAAGCAGCCACTGTGTTCAGCTCCGTTTGTGAGCGGAGATGCCACCACCTATCTGCGTGTGTGACTCCACTGGTAGTTCACAAGGAGAGGACGGAGTGAATAAAAGGAATGAGGACAATTAGACCTGACTGAACTACAAATCGTCTTCCATTTCCTCTTATGTCAGAGCTGTTTACTCTGCCTGGACAAAAGCTAAGAACAGCACTTAGACCTCAGCCTAGACCTCAGCGCAGCAGTAATTAAGAGGGTGAAAAGCAGTATTTTTCTCGAGTAGCTCTCTCCTTCCCTGTACACAGTGTGCAGCCATTGATCCGTGTCAGCAATTAAGGCATACTCTGTAATCTCAAACACTTTCATTAGATAGGTGATAGTCAAAAGCACCTGAAATGTCCAAACCAGTCTCTCCATTCCCAACTACCAGTGGCAAAAAAGGGTTGAAGGAGGAAGAATTAAAAAAAAAAAAACAAACCCACCTTCTGAAATATATTTTACAATTCGGACAAAACCAGGATCAGAAACAAGCCATCAGAGACAGCAGCCACCACGCACAGGCACGCTGTCCTGACCAACATGCTCTCTGGGTCCCTCTCCTGGCTCCCTGTGACGCCTGACACAAGGCAACTAAGGCAGCTGCAGTCAGTTTCTAGAGGAGACAGGTAATTACACGGCCCCCCCCCCCCCCCCCCCCCCCCCCCCCCCCCCCCCCCCACCCCCCCCCCCCCCCCCCCCCCCCCCCACCCCCCCCCCCACCCCCCCCCCCCCCACCCCCCCCCCCCCCCCCCCCCCCCCCCACACACCCCCCCCCCCCACCCCCCCCCCCCCCCCCCCCCCCCCCCCCCCCCCCCCCCCCCCCCCCCCCCCCCCCCCCCCCCCCCCCACACCCCCCCCCCCCCCCACCCCCCCCCCCCTCCCCCCCCCCCCCCCCCCCCCCCCCCCCCCCCCCCCCCCCACCCCCCCCCCCCCCCCCCCCCCCCCCCCCCCCCCCCCCCCCCCCCCCCCCCCCCCAAAAAATACAGTGTTTACACAGAGGCACCACAGAATAAACAGACACTTGCCATCTGCAATTTCCCCCAGACACTCCTAAGCCTGGGGGCTCAGGGCTGGGTGTTGCAGCACCATGCAGCTGCAGCGGAGCACAGAAAATAGGAGGGTTTTCCACATGGCAAGGTTTGGCTTTCCATCTTCCCCCACCACAGACACTCCAGAAGGTGATGTTTCCCTCAGATAACACGCCTGGGATGATTGAACGCAAGGCAGATGTTTCCAGGAAAAAGTCATCCAGCCAAGGCACGTGAAAGTGCTGCTAGTGTCAGCTAAACCATGGCTTTAGCAGCAAATCATTCCACTCAGCTAGTAAATCTCTCACTTCACTGGTGGACTTGTACTCACAGCAGTGAAGACACTGGTTAGCTGAGCAACCCCTGCTGTGCAGCCAATCAACAGATGAGCAGGTAAGAATCTCTCCCTGTAAATACAGACAGATTTAAGCAGGTGTTCAATAGTTCTTCTCAATGAAGACTCGGATGCATTGAGAAAAAAAATAGCACTTTTTATTTGTATTTTCCTGACAGAACCAGGTGCCTGAGTAACATTTTCCCAGCAGGAGGAAACCATAAAAGGCTTTTTTTCCTCCTAGGAAAACAGTGAACAGTCTTTCAGTGACATGGAAATCAGCCTAACAGAAGCACTTATGTCAGGTTATCCTACACTGAGCATTGCAGCTATATTATCCAGAGAAGAACATCTGTATAATATTTGCCTGCCAGGAAAAAAGTCTCTACTGCATTTTCCCAAAAGAAAAAAAATTATAACCTTTTGCTGACGGGAAGTAATAATTATCCACATAGGAGCATACCAGTAGAGGTCCCTTGACAAAGATTTATTTATATATATTTGCCATGGAAGAAAAAAAAGGTGATGAATGAAGTGCTGGTAGATTTCTTTTGCAAACAGAGCTACAGGAGGAAGAAAAAAAAACCCCAACAATCAGAAGACACAGTGCAAATAGAACACCTGAAAGTACAAATATCACAGCAAAGCAAACAGCCATAGGACAACAGAGACGCTGCCAGGGACTCAGGCAGCCCAAACAAGGATGTGTGCAGCTGCAGCACTGAGGTGAGCACCTCACACCACAAAGCGTGACCCACTCACAAAGCGCGTGGCTGGCATTGCCTCCAGTTTAACAGTGCAGTGTCTCCTTTGCCGGCCAGGATTCTTGTGGGAGCGCGCGAAGGCTGGAAGAGAGGGAAAACAAGAGAAAGACTTGCAAAGTTATTTTCCAAGCTCTGCTGTGGCATTCTTCCCACTGATCTCCCTTTCAAGTGATCTTAAGAAGTTGACATGGTGCCAGAAATTATGTTTGAAACACCGTTTAACATACTCATTAGTCTGAAAACAGGAGAATGTCACAACTAATCACAAGGCTACCACTGTGGTGAGATGAAAGCAGACACTGATCTTCCTCACAAGTTTTCGTTTATTTGTTTCCTTGTCTAGTTATTGTCATACAAGTCTCACTATGTGAATCAAAACATCTAGTCCCATAGCTCTTTCATAAAAAGACAGCGTTACAGTGTTAGAGGTTCCTCCTGGATGAACAACTCTGCATTTGTTCATTTTCCCCATGTCTGTTTGTTTGTCCCGGCCTTCGTCAGCTCTGTTAGATGTGCTCGTTGGCCAGGGGCTGGGTGGGTGGGAGAATAATTTATGTCACTCTGGTGTCCTCATTAGCTTCACACAGACTTATTAAAACCAACTACTTTCAAGCCCCTGAGTAGAGAAGCCACCTGCCAAACTTCTCTCCATGTACACAGAGGTGCTAGACTTTGTTTTCCTGCCTGTGCAATGTTCAGCCTTGTCTGTGCTTTCATTCTCAGTGCCCAGAGAGATAATTCACTAACTTTGTTTGGTAATGAAAGTCAGCAATATTCCTCCGGTTCTGGCACTGGGGAGTACAGCATGACAGTGCAACTTCAGTGCTACTGCCCCAATAGCCAGCCAAGCAAGAAAGCCCATGTCAGGGTTACACCTCATGACTTATCCAAGGCCATGGCTAACCTACAGGTCCCTTTTTGCTGATCTTGGCACCCAGCTCCTCTCAGAAGCTGGAAGAGATTCCCAGAGCTGGATATCGTGGAGACACAGGTACATCCTTCCCATCATCAAGAAGTTTCACCATTTTGGAGTGTTCCTTAGTTCGGGGTCTCTTTCAGGTACTCAGCTGGAAGAAGCAAGAGATGCTTTTCAGCCTCTGCTTCAAGAACATTCAGATATTGGACACAAAATAGTCAAAAGCCTTGGGTCAGGGACATACCATGGTCCTGTCCTAGGAGTGCTCTGATTATCAGGCTTTAGGAGCACAACCTCTTTACTTGGGCCCAGTGATTCTTGAATTCTTCCACAGAGCACCCCAGCTTTGGGCTGTGCCAGCTCCCTCCTGGAGAACACAGGGGCTCTTTCTGATGAAACAGGAGGTGTAGGTTTGTTGCTGCACAGAAAGGAAGGGAGATGGAAGCTGAGTCTCCTCTCAGCACATTTCTGCCCCTAGGCTGGGTATAAGGTGATATTTCCCAGCCTGTGAGGCACACCTCGGCAGCCAAGCACTACCAAATGTCTACATATTAGTACAAACAATTAATTCACTGAAGCAAAACATAGGATAAGAAAAAGACAAAAGGGGTCTGTGTCCAGTTCTCCTAGAAGACACAGTCAAGGACAGCTCAGTGCTCAGAAGCTAGCCCTGCGGTGGAAGGGCAGGCTATTGAGGTCCTTGCTCTTATACAGTCCTGAGCCCAGATCCTGGCACCCGTACCAAGCACATTCATGACAACATCATCTGATGGGAGCATCGCCTCAATAAACGCTGTAGAATCAGGCTTGAAATTTCCATAAGAACGTGATCGTAACACTTGGCAGAATGATGTCTCACAGCTTCACTAGAGATTTATATCTTTGATTCCTGCTAACAGTCTTGTCAAATGAGTATAGATTTATTATTTTAATTATCTCAAGCTTGTAGAGATTTAAACATCTGTTATAGGTGTTCAATAAGTATTAGAACAGCAATCAATTTTTTTCTTAAACAGAGGAGTGATTCATAGTGCTCTGTGAATAGATAAACTCACTACAGTCAATACCAGAAAGATACTTGGAAAGAAAGCAGGAGGCTCTTTTAATTAGCTTCTAATTAATTCTATTTGGGAAGTCTAGATGAAACATAACAGTTAGGAACACTAGAAGTCATTTAATTACAGGATTTGGTGTGTTATCCTCAGATCTTTCACTGCCAAAGCAGCGGTGTTTTCTGTGTTGTTTCCCAGCAGGACAGTGTTTATGGATTATCTATACAACTTATGTTGAACATCCTCTGTCCCACATGGCTTTCCCGCTTATGTCATAGATTTATCAGTTAGCAGTGATGGACCAGCGGAAGAATTCAGCCCAGAGTTTTGCTTGATGCGATTTGAATCCCCCTTAGGCATTACTTAACATCAGTAAAATAAAAAAGGAGGAAACTTACAGGTTTGACTTGGCACAAAGGGCTCCATTAAAACAGCGTGTCTTGTGGAGACCACAGATAGATCTTGGAGTACCAGCCTTTATGTCTAACATCTATCCTGAGGTGAATAAAAATAAAAACATTCATCTCTAGAGTAACCTATATTCCTTTGTAAAGTTCTGGGAATTCATTCTCTGAGAGTATAGAAGGGTTAAAGCAGTGGGCATGGGAATCCAGGACGTGGTGAGTGGCGGGGTACTACATTTCTCAGCTACCAGTCCATTCATTACAGTAGAACTGGTCTTGGATCAACACTTCCCAAGGATTTGTATAGCCTCAGGTTTCAGGTCCTTGCGCAGAGCTGCTAGCTCAGCCCCTGAGCCTCTAGCACACCATCAGCCCCAGTCAGGGAGCAAGACCTGCTGATGCTCCAAAATCCCCTGTGCCACATCACCCCACTCAGAATCTCACCAGGCGCACGCAGAGAGAGGCTGAGAAGCCTAGCACTGGCCCTGAGGGAGGTGGAGGGACTAGCAAACAGTACTTGCTGAGTGGGTGCTGAACAGGTTTCTCATGTCCAGCCCAAAAGACACCTAGGAGCCTGCCAAACTCCAGTACACAGCTCCCCATCCACTGTCACTGGGGCAACACCACCGAAGTCTCAGAGCTGTGACAGGCCGCAGGAGGATGGGTGGATGGCATGTCTCTGCCTGTGCCTATACTCCATCTAGGTAGCCTTACTTCAGCCATCATCTCCTGGAGCCTCTCAGCTTGGGACAACCTGCACTGTGCAACTCACAGTGTCTTTTAATGTCTCCCCCATTCCCCGACTCTCCCATACAGCAACATTTCCATCCTGTTTGGACCTCATCTGTTTGGGATCTAGCCGAAAACAAAACAAGAAGAAAACTGAAGGCAGAGAAAACCACTGAACTCCTGCTGCTACCTCCCAGCTCCATCCTGTCATCCATCACTGTCACTTTAGTGGCAGGCATTTTTACCGTTGCTACCGAGGACAGGTGCAGGGCTGCCATCCTGTCCCAAATGTGGTATCCAACAAACCTTTACGAGGAATCTCACTGTGCTGCATGCTGCTGGCACAGCACAGACATAGTTAAGCAGAAAATGTCCCTCTTAAAATTTTTTGAGCCACTGCTGGAAAGGGAATAGTCTTTGAAGGTAGCAAGGCTTCATTTCATGCAGAACAATAAAGTACCACGACAATAACAGATGCTTATCCATTCTTCCCCGGTCTGTCCTTGAGGAATTTTAAAGGATTAGAGAAGTGGAAGTTGAGCCAGCTAGGAAAGTGCAGAATGCATTGAGGACTGCAAGGATAATAATGGTCTTTTTTCTCAAGTTTTATAAGAGAAAAAGACCTGCCTCAATATCTGTGTGTGTGAGAGAGAAACTCCTGTAATCTCCACAGTAAAATCTTGCCCTTATAGAACGGTACATGGGAAAATTCAGCTTTAATTTTTGGAAATAAAGGCATTTATTCTAATTGCCATAGATTTCAAAGCCATGAGACCAAAGAGACAAGTGATCTAAAATTCTTAGGAAATTAACAGTTCTTTTATGCCAGCCCTTGATGTTGGCCACCTGTAAGAGAGCACCTCAGCACAGCAGTTTCACCTTTCCAGAGTCAAACCTGACTCAAGGCTCCAAAAAATTTAAGCCCTTCATTAAATCTGCCAGCTGAGGAGGTAATACAAATATTTGTATTACTTTGCTTACCGTGGGCAGTCTTAAATGCATTTTCAGGTGAGCTTTAAGCTAGGTGGGAGTAGAAATGAGTCAATAAGCTTGCATCCTGTGAAAAGGAGGCACAGAGCTGTTTATGAGAGAAACAGAAGAATGGAGCATCAAGGCTCATCAAGTTAATGAGACAAAGCCAGATGTCCAAACAGAGAAGGGTTTTACTAGAGTATCTAAAAGATGCAGTGAGCAAAAATAAATACCATAGATCCGATTGCTGCCCTCCAACAGAAACCAGACAGCTTTTAGCTCAAATTATGCCCAAAAGCAGTGGTAGGAATATCGTTCTCTCCTGTACAAAAGATTTTATCAGTTCCCAAACCTCAAAGTCAACCCCTCCTGCAATCGACAGACAAAGCCAATATTTTTAGGAATGAGAACAGAGATGCAAAACCAAAGGCCAACTACCAGTCTTAATAAATTCACCATCAGTTCCGAGAAAGCCTTTGGCTGTGTATTAAACAGATGAAAATTAATACACTGGATTTGTCAATTGGTAGAAATCTAATACTGGATGTGTACCCCAAACCTCTACATTGTACAGAGTTACTGATACTCATACAATGCAAGTGCTGGTTTCACAGCCCACCACAGCAGTGGCATTCCCATGGGCTTCAGAGACTTTGGATGAAACAGATGTACTAGAGTGCTCCAGAAAAAAAAAAAAGTGAGGAATAAGCTTGCCTCCTGTCAGTCTGGAGATTCCTTCCACAGCTGTGGCCAGGACTCAGTGTGCTTCTAGCACCAAACCTTGGTCATATTTTCCAAATAAACAAACTACTAGAATTTGGTCCAGAAGAAAAAGTATGGCTCTGAGGAAAACATATAAAACAAAAACAAAAGACGCGCTTTCAGTGCTGGAAGCATGAGATAGAGCCAAAATTCACTTCTTTCCACTTCCACTAGTTTTTCCCGATTATGTATGATGCTCTGGGCACAGGAGCACAGAACCTTCATTTTTACAAACTCAGGCTGAGTTTGCAGGACCAGCAATTTGAAAAATATTACAAGTCTGAGCAAATGTAACAGAGCTCATTGAGGGGAAAAAAAAAAAAAAGGTGAAATGCTGTGGGATCACTTTTCTATTGTGTTTTTTTAAAGGAACTGCATGCAGTTACTTCCTTTTTTTATTTATTTTATTTTTTTTTTGCAACTGAATCTAATTCTTCTCATTTAGGATCATAAAATTTAGTGAAAAACAGAATCTGAAATTACCAAAGGCAAGAAACAAACTTTATACTTAGCTGTACTGGTTATAGCAATTTCCATAGTAATTATGTTATGCACATCATCTAATACCTTGTCTAGAGTGAATTCTCTACTTCATTTTAGTGCCTTCCTCAGAACATATATTTAAGAAGTTATAAGGAAATAATTGCCTTGGGGAGTCACACTTGCTACTGTGTTCTAAATTCTAAAACAATACTTCTAAGAAAGCAGATTTTCTTTTATGAGAAACATTATTAATTGAGAGCAGGAAACAAAATTGGAAATTTTTATTAGTCTCCTCTCCTAAGAAGAGGCAGGCACTGTTCGTGCCCTCTGTCCACCCACACTCAGGAATTACTGAGCTTGTTGACCAGTTTTATTCAAATTCAGCAAAAGGTGAGACATTCAAAAAGATACTAAGTTCCTACAAGTTTGGCAAGAGTAAATGTATACAGGAGACAGAGTCATATTGAGACACACAAAGAAAAAAGGAAAACACCACAAACCTTACTTAATAAAAGAAGATAATATATTAGGGGGGCGAACCCCCTCCTACTCCTGTCCTATGCAGATCTCTGTTGCCTAATGCAATTCAGATAAGAGGTCAGTCAACCCAACACAAAGGTGTTTTCACTATTTCCATCTTGGGACCTGGTAAAGAATACAGAAAATGCAGCTTAAAGACAATTCATGCTCTCAAGCTTATGATCTAGGGCAATGATTTCCTTAAGACAGTGTCATGAACCTTCTTCTGACCCTGGCAATGCACGGGCCAAATGTGCACGGCTTCCGCCTTGCTTTGTGGTGGTGTGCTCCTGAACCAGCTACCATTGCTTTCAGTCAGCAGTACCAAAATGTCAATGGCCATGCGGGATGTAAAGAAGTCTCTTGCTGATTTCCATAGGAGCTGAGTTTACTTAGTGCCTCCCAAGGGCTTGTCTGGCGTGCCTGCAATGGGGCCCTCAGTGAAGAAACCTTTTCCTGTCCTGCCTAATGAATGAGGCATTGAATCAATTAAGTTGACTGAAATGCAAGGTAATTAGTGATGAATAAAGTTTGTCACCTCTATTGTTGTGTAGCACCTTTTAATTTCCACCCACTTCATAGATTTGTCAACATTTTCTCCATTTCGGGGGAAAAAAATCCTCAAATGAGGTAAAAAATGTGTAGCTTCGTGAGGAAACAAAGCGAGTCAAAGGGCACAAAGCGCTAGTGTCCCCTTGCTAAACACTGCTGCAAAATATTTCACTGTGTTATTGAAACTTAGAGTGATACATTACCTACATAAATATGCAGCTGCTTGACATTTTAAATTATTAACAGAAAGGGCTTGCAGTGGCATAAGGCTCAATCCTGCATTTCTCATGGATCTCCAGATCTCCCTACAATGTTAAAAGTATTGGAGCTGCACAAGGAATGTAAGATCAAGAGAACACTGGCTTTGTCTTTAGGACCTCAAGACATTATAACGATCTAAGTCTGAGACTGAGTCCGTACCACGGGCTCAGCCTTACCATCATGTGATAAAAGCATCACTGCAGTATTTGTGCTGATCGATTATCTGTTTTCCCAAGTCCTTTCATCTTCAATCCTGTTCTCTGAAAGAGAAAAGAGAAAACACCTCTAAAGACTGGCGGGAAAGAATCACAGCTGTGAACCACGAGTGAGTAACTTCCACTATGCACGGAACGCACCTCTGCAGCAGTTGTTTCATGTTTCTGCCTTCCGCTATGAAAAACAGCGGAGCATCCAAGATGCTTGTTTGAAGTGTTGGACATGCAATCTGAAGTCCATCATGGCAGGGACTCAGACCTGAACACCTACCAGCCAAGCACCACAAGTTCACTAGCTGCTCAGACATCAACTTAGCTCTCTCCCAGAATCATGCCGTGGTTCTGAATAATCTTCCCCTCCAAGCACCTGTAAGAGATCTAAAGACCTATGTGTTTGCCCAAAGCACCATTGGATCCAGAACAATGGTGCCTGACTATATCCCACATTCCCAAACTCATTCCACTGGAAGCAGGGATGGAACCGACTGCTTTGCTGTGACCCTCTGGAATATTACAGAGCTGACTCATCCCCAAATCAAAATGACTCAAGGGTGGCCTTTCTTCAGCATCAGATATAATCACCGAACCTAAGAAAGCTTTCGCTAAGCCCCATTGTGTCAGGTGCTGTTCAAATCCAGGGGACAGCATCTGCAGATGAAAGTCCACAATCTCAGCAGATGAAGCAGACAAGAGCCATGATGTAAAAGAGTGAGTAACATCCTTCGGGATGCAGCAGAGAAGCTGGATACAGAACCCAGGTGTCCTGGCTCCCAACCTCCTGCTTACAGCACCACATCACTAAGCCAGGCACACAGATGCTGCGGTTTTAAGCCCATCAGTCTTCATGTCAGGTGTTATCTCAACTAACATGAAGTAAAGCTGCCATGGTAACTTCTCCCAAATTTCTCTACTGTTTTTTGGCCTTGCCAGTCTCGGTGCATTGGGACCTTTCTGTTTGCTCCTTTTCTCAGAGATTTCACCTCATCTTGTTTTACTGCATTTAAACAAACTTCATCCAATTACAGGTAAACATAAAACTACACACGTGTAGCAGTTTTAGAGGGTGTCACACCTCCCCCATCACTCCCAGCCTCAAGGATCACGTTAGACTGTTTCACACTCAGATAATTTAATTTAGTTCAAAACAGTCCTCATAGTAAAACAGACTGAAAAACCAGGCAGCTCGCTGTTGTCAGGAAGCTTACCCTCAGGAGCTTCTGCTTCCAGGCTCTTCCAAAAGTCCCTTCTTGACTCTGACAGACAGCTGTGCGTAAAAGGAAACCAGCACCCAGAGACCAGCATCTCTAAGAGCAGAGAGGGAGGTTAAGAGGAAAATGGCAGGAAAAAAGATGGCAGTTTCACATCCTAGTCTTCAAATGCACTGCTCAGTTACAGGAGGTCTATACATGCTCTTGCTGCTCTCAGAGAACAGGTCACTGGGAGGTTAGGGAAGAAGTAAAACCTGATGAAAGATCAGCAAAATGAAGGAGGGTTGTAATTTCACCTAAAAGAGGAGCTCTGAATTTGATGGAGCTGCCAGGGAGACGCTACCACCCATCAGAACTTTTCTTCTTCCCTGTGGAGAACGAGCAGATTTGTAAAAGTTCCACAATCTTCAAAAATTGTCTCATAATAAGGCACAATATCTGCTGCACAGCCAAGAAAGCAAGAGTTAAGGTTGCCACAGTAACCTTCTTCTGAGATGTTATGGCAAGGATTTTTTACAGGAGCTTGAAGGAGAAAGGTGCCCAAAACACCGATAAAAGCAATGTGAACTGAGTGCCTCACACCACCCAGCTCTCCTTCAGGGAGGAATCCAATTAGCCATCCCTAATAGGTTCATCCAGCTCCAGTCTATGAAGCGCCCCAGCCAACTACATCTTGGCCTGAATCCTGCAAGGACTCTGCTGATGGAGGCAGAAGCTGAGGGTGCTCTGAAATCTGCCTGCATTTTTCTTCTGCTCCAGACTTTGCAAGCTTGGACTGCAAAATGTCCTTCAAAAAAATGGACACAGCCAAACTCTCAGATGGTATGGCACAGGGCCACCACTGAAGGAGGCCTGTAATTCTTCAACACTAGAGGGTCTTTAGAAAGACCATGATTATGACCAGAGACAGATCTTATGACCAGGCACAAGACTCACCAAAGCCTTGGCTTCTTCCTCTCTTCACTGACAACTGTATGGCTGACTCTTTAAGCACTATCTATACAGAAACTCATTCCATTCCTCTTTCCCTACAAATTCGCTGTACAATAAAATAAGTAGAAATCCAATTTCATTAACTCTTCTTCCCACCCTGCTATTGCTTCTTCCTCGCTCTTTTCTCAATCCACAATATTTTACTTAAGCATTTCTGATGTAGAGGGTGAGGCTGGCAGAGAGGGATTGTGACGGAAACATGCTCAGGTGACAGCGAAGCTCTGTGAGACTCTTCCGCACTCCACAAGAAGGTAAAAACACAATGCGGACACCTACACGCTCTATATATCCCCAGGCTGAGACCTGCAGAATACAAACTCCCTCCTCACTGGCCTTGTGGAAGTGAGCTGCCGCAGGGACTACTTACACTGACTTGGCCCCACTTGAATCCTCCTTACTGGAGGAGGCTTCTAACCGGCCAAGCTAAGCCCTAATGCCTGAGCTTTACAGAAGAGCAAACAGCTGAAGACTGAGCCTGGCAGTTAATATTTCATAACATGCATTTATCCCTCACTCTGGGTGTCCATCTGCAGGCAGCGACTAAGGCAAGAAGTAATTTATACACTTATTTCAGGTGTATCCAGTGGCCTGTGAAAATCTTGTTTCTTACTGTCTCGTGGGCCCCCAGGGAACTCCCCCATCACACTACACTTTATACACAGACAAGAGGGAGGTGAGGCTCCAGAAAGAACATGCAAGCTGAGGACTTAAGCAGTGACAATAAAAGCTAAATGAGGTGAATGTGCCAGTGCAAAGAACATTTGCTTTACTCGCAGGCTGCGGTTCAGTACAACAGCACTCCATTACGGTATTGTGGCCAACATTAAAGCAAATTCAAATAAACTTTTTTCTGACAAAAGGACTTATTACCACACTTCACTACACAAACATCCAACTGTCACACCCCGAGACCTCTCCATACCCAAGAGGTCTGGATACAAATGAGGGGCTCATGGTAAAGTTCCACACATCTACAAGGCACCATCATGGAAGAAGTGATTCTCTGTTTTGATATTCTAACAAATGTTTCTTCCCCTGAAGTGCAGGAAAGCACATGGTGAAGAACTTCTATAGAGCATATGGTGCTGAAATAGCAAGCTGATGAGTCTTTAACAGCTTTTGACAGTGGTAAAAGATCAATTATTGCACCATAAATATTAAAAAGTTCCTCCAGCCTTTCGCTGGAATGAATGTATATTTAAACATCAGTGTTTCCCTTTGATAGCAGCCAATTTGCCTCAGAATCTCTAAGTTACGCAGCCCCACAAAGTATCTTAAATGCTCGATTGCTGTATGCTTACACCTCCAGCTGCTAAGGAACAGCTCTAGTGTTTGCAGAGCGAACTCCTGAAGCCACTGAAGCTGGAGGCAACCTGAAAATGGCCCTTGACCCCTTGTTAAAACTTGAGGGTAAAATGGATTTCCCGTTGCTTTCCTTTCCCTCCCCTTCCCTGTGATTACAAGGGTTTACAGCGGAAATAACCAAAGCCGCCCCTGCAGCAGGCAAGAGGGGCTCATCTCCCAAATTGACTACTGAGCCAGCTGAGATGCGCAAGTGCAGTGAGTTCTATTCTCTGAATTTCTTGACCCATGAGATTTCTGTCTTAGGTTAATATATTTATGCATATATACATCCACCTGTGGGTAGGTGGGTGTGTGCATATACAGAGTCACACTCTTACTAGCCGTTAGTTTTTAATCAAGAAGCAAATGGCAGTCTCCTTTTCAACAGCTCTCTGTGGAAATCCCTGAGGTTAATGATTATATAGGTTCGCTACTAAATTAATACTATACACGGCATTTTTGTGGAGATTTGATGACAGAACCACATGCACGATCCGGGGTCCAGTCAAAGCAGACTATTAGACACTGACATTGAGCTGCACATCTTGGGTTTGGATCCAGAGCTAAATTGTCCTGTGTATGGTTCTGAAATTATTCATATGGACCCACTGTTATACCTTATGGCCAACATACTGCAGTAGCACATCAACTTCTGCTCTGGAAGATTCCCATCTAAGGGACGGTATCTTAGCATGCTTTGGCTCTTAAAAAGTGCCTGTCTGCTGATAGCGGTAGGTAGGGCTTGTTAACTAACTGCTATGCATTATTTATACCAGTGGGATCATACGGTGATAGCAATGAAGGTCAAGGCTCTTTTGAGCACGCTGGACAGACTCTCACTTTCTGTGTGACAGACAAAACCACAGAGAGAGGGAAAACAATACAAGGATAATGAATTAAGTCCCAGCACAGCACTGCTGAAAAGAAGAGCGGAGTTTCCTTGTGCCCATGCCAGCGCATCACCTGCCAGGCCAAATCAACTGCTCTGCTTCTTACATGATTCCACAACTGCCCATATTGACTCTATATGATCCAGATTCCCAACATGCCCTGAGGGCGTGGCCAACCCTACATGCAGCAAACCACCTCATGCACAGGTACTGTTCTTGGTGGAACATTTCTATCCACATTAGCGCTCTATTTATGGCCATAAAAATGCTATAATTTATTAAAGCCAGATAAGCCATATTGAAGTATTGTATTAAGAATAAAGAAAAAAACTTAGGTCAAATCTAGCATGGAATGGTATGAATCCACATATCATATATAAACTGGCCTCATTTCACTGACCCATACCTCTCCCACATGGAATCACCTGTTTTCCTCTCCTGAATGCTACTAGTGGAAAGACACACCTTGTCTTCAGGTCTTCTCCCCTCTCCCTTTTTCACCCATACCTTCCCACTTCACACTAATTGCAGGTCTTCAGCCCTACCTCATTTCTGCCACATCCAAGGTGGGCATTGTCAATCAGCTGGATTATCTTACCTTAGATGAATAAATTTACCCCCCTTTTCTCTGTGACATTTTGATGTCAGATCTTTAGATAGCACAAGCACAATAGCTGTGGTTGGCCTTGCATCTTATCACCTAATAGCAGCCTCATCAGAAGCCTTAAGTGTTCACCTCTCTTAGCAATCTGGTTGGAATGGCCACTCTGAAGTTAGATCCATCTGCCTCCTAAGCATCCTTAGCTCTGCAGCCTTCTGTTCTATCTTAAGGTCAGACCTGAGCCAAGGTTCAGCTATGTCCTAGCAGACGGTTGATGTTAGCAAGTTTGTACTATTTTTTGCTATCTTCAGCCACATCTGTGGGGCAAATTAACCTGCAGGGCAAAGTCAAGAGCACACTGTTAAAAGACAACCCTACAGCAATCAGTAACAGGTGGGGTAAGCGAAACAAAAAATGGACCTTAGGAAGAAAAGTTAAAAATCATAGTGGTGCTCTTGGGAATACAGAGGCATGAAAAGCAGAGCTTACATACTCCTTCCACATCCAACACATTTGTCTACACCATTTGCATTAACCGACCCCTTCACTGCACAAAGAGCACTGCATGCCAGAAAGGACACCCTGTGACTGATGGGCAGGTCAGCAGGGGAGAGCAGAATCAAGCCAGTGATGTCGACCTCCTCCAAGCTGGGATGACCTCTCCATGAAGGGACCTACTCACAGCTGGTTAGGGTTCAGCCAGCCCAAAGGTGAGAAGGGTGTTTGTAGCTGCAAATGACTGCTTGCAGCAACTGCTGTGAGCTATAAAGGCAGCCCTCCCCCAGTTACCAACAAAGCAAGAAACTGAATTTCACTGGGGAGGAAGAAGAGAGGAAGTTCCCGACCACATTCAGAACAGCAAGACAGGGAGCCTGGAGGCAGGAGTGAACTTGGTATCTGTGAAGCTGCCTTGGGACCGTGCCTGGCTGAGCCTATGCCTATTATCAGAGACCCTTAAGACAAATTCTCATTTCTTCAAACTAGGCATCTTTTCCCCTTCTCTAACATCGGTGTCTTTTTAAAAATGTTTATGCTTGTCTGACTCTGGGTAATTATTTCTGGAATTTGACTCTGCCTCAGTCCTAAGGGCATTTTTTTGTTTGTTTGGTATTTTTTAAAGAGGATTTTGTGCTCACAAAATATCCCAGATTGACAGCTCCAGGAAATAAAAGCTCCAATTGAGCAGAGTGCCTGTGTCAACCATGACAAGGCAAGTAACTCTGCACCGTCTCCACTCTGCTTCCCAAGGTGAGCACAACATCCAGCAGAACAGCAGGCCACGCTGTTTTCTGGTGGAGCAGACCACCGCTTCACTAGCATGAGCCAATTTAAGAGCAAAAAATAGTGATGTTCATCAAAAGCCCCTTCTGGTGAGCCATCCTCTTTTAAAACAGCTTAGCACAGGGAGGGGAGCAACTTCTTAGATGGTTGAGCCACAGGAATAAGGTCAATACCTTAAATCCCACCCAGAGAACTCTAGACAAGTGACACAGCTCATGGGCCATTAGTGTTGCCTCAACCAGCAGCAGTGTTACCTACTTAGGTCCTAACCCAGGTTAGACACCTGTGTCAACTCAGGACCTGGGTACGAAATGGCAGTGCTCTCATCAGCGCAAGCCCAAAGACTTGTGTCTCAAGCACCCACTCACAAGAGAAACAAGTGCATACACCTTCAATCAAAGTGAGATTGGCGGGGAGGTGTTGGTGACTTTGGTTGCTTTGAGGGTTGGTTTTTTTAAGGCTGACTCCAGCAAAAGTTTGCCCACTATGGTGTTTAGAAGGGCAGAGGGCTGACTAACGCAGTGCTACACTGTTATTGGCTTCAGTTTCTGGACTAACTTCATCCGCAGACCAAAAATTGAATGCAAGCAGCAGCATCTCCAGCGAATGAAACCACAAATGATAGCAAGGAGCACATCCAAGGACATGGCTGCAAACTCCTGCACAGATCAAACAACATCTGCCTAGCAAGAGCTACAACAACTCCACAGAGCAACTGTCATGTCCTATGGCAAGTGTCCATCTTTCATGGCAGGGCAGAGAGAAGTCTTGCCGTTTCCAGTCTTTCCCCAGCCTCCCAACCACACGGCAGGAAGAGCTACGTGAACCTCCAGCCAGCTAGCTCCTACACCTTGCACACTGCCAGCCTCTGGAATTGGTTCAAACAAAGGGGAAACAGAGGTGAAGTAATCAGTCTTCTAGCAATTCAAAACTGTTCTGTGCAACTTCCTAACAATACTCAGTGCTGGGGAGGTATTTTTGCTGGAACGGTTTTTTTGTTGTTGTTGAAAGACACTACTCCGACCCAGATTGTTTATGTAATTTCAACTGTGACATAATTACCAACTTCAGTAAATTGGAAAAGAATTGACAAACCCCCCTTTTTATTTGGAAAAATGAATTCCCCATGTCACATCATTTGTAGTACTCACAAAGTCATCACTTCCAGAACATGAGGTGTCGTATTATAATAAATGAAACATTTTGATTTCATGCCTTAAATCATCAGCACGCAATTTTGAAACACCTTCTCAAGATCACAGTGTCCCTCCTGGGAAGAGACTGACACAATTAGTGAAGAATTAGCAGTGACTATTACGAATGTGTCAGGCAACATTGTCCAACAAAAAACAAAATGAAAAAGGAAAACAGAATAAAGTGCAAAGTAATATTTTATAACTCACTTTCAATGGGTAATCACTTTCAATAAGTAAAGAGTTAGTGCCTTTGGCAAACACTGCAGGCCAGGCAGTTGGGGATGGGGAGCGTGACTTGAGGTTGGCACTGGAATCCTTCCGTAACTTATGAGAATTGAAGTCAACCTGCCTTTATCTGCCAACCTGCGAACAGCTTCCCTGCTTTTTGTCCTTGGCAGGGATGTCTCTCATTAAAGATTGAAGATTGTAATTTTTAGACTGCAAACCACCCAACCACTGCAATTAACACTGCATGAGCCAAGAGTAATCAAGAATCACTTCAGGATGTTTTCTGGGTGTTGGGTTGGGTTTTGGTCGTGGTGGTTTTTTTTTAAATCAGCTGTGCAAGCATGACAGGAAAGTAAGGAATTAAGTGTCTCTGCCTTGAACCAGTCAGGTGATGTGCAGCACCTGTCTGGTCAGACATTTCAGTCTCAATTGCAGGGCTAGAGTTCCTGACCTTCCCTTCAGCTCCAGCTGCAGTGTATGCCAGACTGCACATTTCAGAGGGGCACAAGTAGAGACGATAACGTCATGGAAATCAGATTTTGCAGGTCACCTAGCAAGGTCAGGGCAACACCTACATTAATGAAAGCAGAACTGTGTGTACCACAATCCTTTAATTCTTAAAGGAGTTTAAAGGTCAGGGAAAATATCTAAGCAAATAATACAAAGCACTAAGATGAACCTGAAATAAAGCTGAGATAAGAAGTGATTTCAAGGAACAAGATCCACAGGAAAGAAAGTTTCCCAAAGTAGCGTAGGTTTGAAAGCAATACTAATACTAATCCTAGAAATGGCACACAATGAGGTGGACAGAAAGCTCCTGTAGAAACCAATTTCATCCAAAATACTCTCCTTATCAAGGCAGTCAAATTACAAACCAGATTTGACTGACTTTGAACAACCCAAAGAGAAGACCCAGTGATTAAAGATAGGCTGCGATTAAGTGCGGAGGTTCGAGGAACTTGCTCAGTGCAGCCAGGGCCACTGAAACTAAGGACCACGGCAAGCCAAGGTGACGCTGAGTGTGTATGTAGAGGATGGGCCTCAGTACCACAAAAGGAGTCCTGAATTACAGACAAGACCAGAGCCAGCAAGAGCAGACAAGGGGGGAAACCAGGGGAGGAAGGGCAGCAGGGGAGGAGGCAGAGCAGGGCAGTCTCAGCCACCGGCGGCACTGCCTCGACACACGCCCGGCAGACACCCGGGAGCCTGCGGGGCCCGCGGCTCAGGGCATGTTGCACAGGACAAGCCCAGATCCTCAAACCCCCAAGAAATACCACCTGCTTCATGGCTTCTGTCAGCAGTGATGATACTGGAAAAGAGAAATGCATTTTGCCCGAAAGCAGTGTGGACGAAGGGGAGTAAATTTACAGTGACATATTTCAGCATTTCCAAAATGATATTTTGCCAGGATATCCAGTTCACAGGAAGTGTCAAAATATTTGGTAGCAGACTGATTCAAACTGACACGAAATATAATTAGAAAGGAAAAAAAAGTTGTTTTACAACATGGAAAATCTGCCTTTTGGCCAGCTCTAACTGATAGCCCAGTGTCAGCTCAAAAAAACAAGGCATGTGTTACTTCCTTCCATTTTTCCCTTATTCCATTGCACAACTGTAAGAACAAGGGGGTATCTTGCCTGTTAGATTTCATCTGGCTAATGTGAATCTGTCTCCCATTTTCAATCAGCAGAATTAGCAGTCAATCAGTCAAGTTCTTTTCTAACAACATTGCCGAAAATGCAAAGGTTTGCATTTATTTACAGTTTTACAGCAGCTAGGCTACCTTTAGAGATTATGTCTTGCTTTCATGCTTTACAGCACTCCTTGAAACATTAGTAATATCATCTAGGCAGGAGCAATAAAACGCCGGGACCCTTTACCACATGGCAACTCTGACACCAAATCGAGTTTCTCAAGTGAAATATAGATTGAAGAAAGAAGTGGCGTGAGGAGCGGAATCAAATTCATCTCAGTTATACTCATGCCACTGATGTCAATATATTACATCCCTACCAGGCTAAACCAAGTGTTTCTTCTGAAAGATGCAAAAGTAGAAGCACAGCTTTGGATCTGAAACTAGACTGACACAGGGTCTGCATCTATTTTTAACATTATATATCTTCTACTTTCTAACTCTGAACCAGCCTGTTTTAAAAATAACAACTTCTATCCTTTCTGTTCAAAGCCATCTAAAAGAAGATTTAATAAGACTGTAGGAATTGTGTATAGAGGAGGAGTAACAGACTGATTGTAATCCTACTATTAGTCAGTGAAAAGATTCTAGATGAAAGACTGCAGATAACCTAACAGTCTTTTAAGTATCTGTCTCCGATTCTCCGGATCTTGTGGGAGAATTAAATGTGAATTACTGCCACAGTCTGGTGATCACACTAGATATTTATTTTCCAGACACTGTTGAAAAGAAACATTTACTTCAGCAGACTTTATTTCTGTGGACTTCCAAGCATCGAGTTGCCCCGATAAAAGACCTTCTCCTCACTCAACCTAAGACACTTCATGTCGTTCTGACAATACTAAGAGCACTTAATATGAACATACTTTGCAGCCTCTGACATGCTGTCAAAGAAGGGGAAAATACTTTTGTGCAATTGAGAATTGAATTCACAGTGTATTAAAACAAACAAGAATGAAAGCAAACTGTCATGGGAAGAATGACTTAGATAAAACGCCTAACAGACAGAGCTCAAACATTACTCGGGGTGCTCTCTGAATACCAGGACGTACACGCCAACCTCCATCCTCAGGATGGACCAGCAGACAAAATATTTACCATGCTGCCCTCTTGAAGATTTCTGCTTGTTGTCAAGTAGAATTTTAAGGCTTTTCTCTGTGAGCTGTCCTTGACAGCTGTCAAACAGGAGCCATGTCCCGACAATAAGGCTGCCCAAAAGGACACACTAGTCAAAGTGTTTTGTCCTTAGCTCACACTGCCACTTACTGCCTACTGCTGTCCAGTTATTTGCTCTTGTAAACCTTTCTTCAGACTGAAAAGTTAAATCACTTCTTCCTTAACAGACAGAAGTCCAGGGGGACCAGAGCTCGGTACGCCTCCAAACAAACCCACTTATTAAAACATACATTAATTTAGTAATGCCTAGGTTAAAAATTACTGGTCAGCTAAGCCAAAAATCTCATGGAAATGGGGACCCAGCCTCCCAGGAACGGTGCCTGCCAAATACTGAACTGACGACTTCACAATGCAGGCTGAGGTCTGAAACACAAAACCTCCTGTCCGTCAGGGGCTCTGCTGGGCCCCTGCTGTAGGGCTGGTGAAGAGCTCCAACACGTTGCACATGTTGTGAGGCCAACCAGGAGTCCCCGGCTCCAGGGAGGTGTGCTGCAGTATTTAGTAAGGTTCACAACCGCACATAGTCCCCCAACCCAGAATATCTGACCAAAAGGCTGCCTTTCACATGTCCAACTGCCCGTGTCCCCTGTCACATTGACCGAGTGATAACGAGCAACAGCACTTGGCTGTTGATGGAGACACATTCTAGGTGGGCCACGGTGTGCCCATCCCCTAGGCATCATACCACGTGAGCAGCACAAGGTAGAAGATGCTACTGTTTAGGAAGAGATGTGTTGGCCGCCACGTAAGAGTGCCGCTCTGTGAGATTCACTGCAGCCCCCCAGCAGGGCCCACCGCACATTTTCCCCACCACGCAGGCTGGGAGCCTGGCTTCACACGCTGCCTTATAGCCAAGCCTTGCCGCAAACTGAGAAATTCATCCAAAGGTGAGCACTGCTGAGGCTCGGGGCAAGGACTGGCCATGCAGACTGCTCCCGAGAGACTTCACCTTGGACCCACACATATCTAGAAATGATGTGTTGCCGGCTCTCTGTGCAGTGAAGATTAAGAGATCACAGTCAGCTTGCAAGCTTTTTAGAGATCATCAGTGACAATGATTTATGCTTTAATAGTGAATTCCCCGTGAGTGCTTAATAATACAGATTAAGCCCTAATAAATGTGTTTTCTGCAGATTTAAGTGACTAACTCTATGATCTATTAGGCTTGTCTCATAATACATACAATTTTTCTTGGTAACCGTGGAAATTTCTAAAGAATTGGCAGCATCTGTGTCTGGAGCATTAAAGAAATCTATTTTTTACTGGAGGAATTTTTTACAAATTCATTCCAGACTTGGATATAAAAAGCTAAATTTTATATTTTCTGTAAATATCTATAAAAAATATTCACAACAAACACAATAATTAAGAAAATTAAACTGTTAAATACTTCTCAAACACAATAACAAATCAAGCTGCAGTTTTATATTTTGTTTTCCAGCTATTTTATCTGTTTCAGTTATATATTCACAGCACATAAAATATTCTGTGTTATTCCTCCCAGTTCCTAATACTTTTATGTGTTGATCACTAAAGGAAAGTTTTAACATACAGCTGCTTTTACTTAGCATCCGTCGGAAACCCAAAAGATTAATGAATCTGGTGCTGAGTAGCAGGTCCAAACTTCACAAAGCTCCATTAATGTTTTGATCAGTCTGGAGCAAAAGGGTATTTAAGAATCTCTCTGACAGCTAGAGGGAGAGAAATAATCACTTTGAACGAAAAATCCAAATTCACTCAACTGGTAATGAAATTGCACTGAATATTGATTCAGGGTTCTAATAAGCTCAGAAGTTCAAAGCAAGCACTGGAAGGCAAATATTCCCTCTGTAGTACTACCACAAGGTAGGATTTCACTTCGTTCTAAATATATAGGATTATAAAAGAGTGTTGAAAGCAGCCCTGCAATCTCTCTCTCTCTCCCCTCTCGCCGCATTTTTAAGCTGACAAATTTAACATCAACTAAATTTCAACCCAGAACAGCACTTTAAAGTGATTTACATCTAAATGAATAGGTTTCTGTCCCCCTTTGGTTTTCAGAAATTATGCAATTGCCTGCCTTTGTTTTTTACTAAACCAGAGTAATCTGAGATTAATGATCAGCTAAAGCTCATCCTTCACTCCTCCCACTATGCCAGAGACATTAATGACAATGTTAGGAGTCGGCTTTGCCGAGGATTTTGGACACAACAGCACTGGCGGAGAGTTATTCACAACAGTAGCAAGGGATCTCTTCATATTTTTGTAAAATTGTCCAAATTGTCCTTTCTCAGCAGATGGTGGGACAGGCTACTCTGAAAAAGGGAAGGAAGAATGTCTTTTGCTGAGAGTTTCGCCTAACTAAGGAGTTGCACATGTGGCATGATGATCAGAGGAGAGTTTCTAGTGGTTTGCTTTCCAGGCTATAACTCATAAGAGATGAAAGAGCTCAATGCCTCTATCTGCATTAACTCCGGAGACTTCCTGGTGGCAGCAAGGAGACTGCTCAGACAACTGCAATTTATTGCGTGCAGCCTCATGTTCTGCATGCTGGATAACACAAGGGGATCCCATGCACTTAAAACTGAACCGACCACCTATTAGCAGAGCCGTGCTGCCAATGGGGAAGGGCATGGGGCTGGGACTGCGGAGGACAAGGCTATGTCTGTGACTGGGCAAAGCACCTTGCTTTCAATATTTTGATTCTCTATCTTTGAAGTAGGCAGGAAGTCCATTGCAAAGCACTGATGAAAACACCAAGCACCACCTCGGGGTGTTCAGTTGCCCTTAAGTTCCAGACCGTCAGCTCACAGACTGATTACAGGCTGTCTCAGCCTTACGCAGCCCGTGCTCCTCTCCTCCACGCCCTGGTCATCATACAGGGTCTTTAGACGTGCTGCTTTTTCAGTAGAGTGTGCATTTCAAGCCGTCACTGCTTGAAGTCCAATTACCTTGTCTTTTACCAACAATACCCACTCCCCTCCCTCCAGTCATTTGTGACAGATACCAGCCTCACCCTACCCATCCTCCGCAGAAGACACACACATCTCTCTTCATACCACTCAGAAGCTGCCACTCTCCCTAAGGAGCAAGGCACGTGCTCTCTCCTCTTGGAGACCCCATCTCTGCATACAAATCCCTCATCCTGCCCTGCCTGCTCTGGTGATGACCTGCCACTACTCAGATCAGCTCCCCCAGCTCTGAAGTCTAAAATACCATTCAGTGAGAAAGAGCCTAGAGGCAGGGTGTGAGGGGCACGGGTACCGCTTTGTAAGCCACAAACCATGATGGAGCTCTTCATATCAGTCAGGTCTCCAGCCACTAGGTGTCAAATAAATAAGAGCAACAATGTGTGCCTCTAGCACCCTCGCTCCCTCCCACTCTCATGCCTGTGAGGCTGTCTGCATCCATCACCCAACCAGAAAGTCAATGTCCTGGAAAAGACTAGCTGGTGATTGAAGTGCACAGTAAGACCTTCTCTGACCACACTGAATGTGTGTCTCAAAATGACGTCTCAGAAATGACTTCTCAAAATACACCAGGTAATTTAAAGCTTTTGCCCCCATACCTTCCTTATTCTGGTGTAAAAGCTCTATGTGCTAACAATTGCCTCATTATTCTCTCTCACAAAGCAAAAAACCCTAAAGATTCAAAAGGGGAAAACAAGTCCTCTTCTTACAGCTCTGCCCAATCCAGCCAGGTGTGACGAGCCAGCATTTCAGCAGATCATCCGAGCACTGCAGAATTGCTGACATTGTCAGAATGCCTCTCTCTCCTGCAGGAAAAAGTCTGATTGTTTTCAATGGGCAAAATACTAAAACCTGCAGCTCGATCTCTATGGGAGACTCTTTATGGCCATCATTAGATGGTCTTCGATCCTCAGGACAGAGAGGAGCAGAAAATATCTGGACTTATATGCTTGTCATTACAGCATCATTGTTGCATGCTACCAAAAAGGAGGTCAAATTGGCTCGATTATTCTCTTCAGTTGAAATCCACACTAAGTGTGAATAAATGCACCTTATTGTGTTCTTTAAAGGATTAAACACACACACAAAAATGCATGTTCTTAATCTAGATTTCTCAAGCAATGTCCTTCATACACCTCAAGGTTATGACCCTGACAGATGATCACTTCCAATTTTCCCGTATCTGAACACAATATGGATCACTTGCTGGTGTACAAATGCAGACCTGTCTCCATATCTACACACACCTCAAAAGAGAAGGGAGAACAAAGCACATATGATGAAGCAGCACGAAGATTTTGTTGGTATGCACTCAGAAGAGTCACATTATTTATAGGCAGCGGACCTGAGTGGATTCTCAAGAAATCTTTATAACATGCAACACCCTCATGTATTCTGCATTTGCATTACAGTTGGGAAGAAGATGCACGAGTGATGCTTCGTACCAGCACAGACAACCATGTCCCAGGAACATTCCCTTGCAGGGTTAAATTTACCAGTACACATAGAGAAACTGTGGAGGGATCACTGGCACCAGTGGAGTTGGAAGAAGGAAGCAGTAACTGGGTGAACTGCTGCTGGTACAACTATGAGATCTCAGCAGCTCTGCCCAGAATACACATTAGTGGAGAATCGGGGTTTGAGAGTGGCAAGTGCATCTTAGAGAGCAGCTAAATGTTGTTTACATGGATAAAAGCACTGTCTCTTCCTCTTTGCCAACTTTTTCTAAGACAACCGATCTGATTCCAAAAGCACTCAGAACTCCATGACTAGCATATAGACCAGACACTCTTCAGGAAAGTTTTGTTATTTGCTTCTAAGAGCTGGCCTGATGTTCTTTGCAAATCCTGTATTTAAACTGCCTAGCTGCAGCAGGACTGTTGGGTTTCATGGACACTAGGCTCATTCTTGTGTGTCTGGTAGGCACATGGCTACTTTGCTGTCTATGTGCAGAGCTGGGTGCTTTAACGAAGCATTCAACTATGAAAAAAAAATCCAAACCATTTCTTACTAGACCACAATCAGCAGAAAGATCAGCTGTAGATGGTTAATGATCCTCTGTCCCAAAGGAGTTGGGACTGGGAATTTGGTCTGGCCAATGTTTGTGACTCTGGGCTGGAGAGGGCGAAGCCCTTTCCCACCATGGCATCCTTACTGTCTAGGAAGCTTTAGAGCTGACATGCATGTCCCACTCCTGCTACCTTCTGTCCTCTCCTGGTAGTTACTACGTTTCATACTGCAGAATCACAGAGTGGTTTGGGTTGGAAGGGGTCTTAAAGATCAGCTAGTTCCAATCCACCTACCATGGGCAGGTACACCTTCCACTAGACCAGGTTGCTCATCGAGCCTGGCCTTGAGACTTCACGCAGGCTCTGGTGACGCAGTGCAGTCACACCTTTAAATCCAGGAAGTGTCAGGCTTTACTCTGGCTGACAGTGTCTGCCTCTTTGCACACAGCATGACATTCCTCGCAGACAAGCACATAGTTCCCAATATGTCTATTGTCATAAGTCACAGCCCTTTGTGCATTGAGGATGTCGCAGGATAGGGTAAGTGAGGAGAATAGACTATTGATGTCTTTGTTACACACTAAAACAGGATATTAATTATTGTAGAAGACACAGAAGGGCCTAGGATAGAGAACTGAAAGGGACAGTTAGGTTATTGTGACCCATTCCCTGCTGCTACTAGTATCTTGTCACATCTCTTCAACTGAACAAGCTCTGTCTCAAGAGTAATCAGACTCTGTGAGGGCTGAGGTATTTTTGGGTGCATTGGCCCAAATACACCAATACTGCATAGCACTGCCGCAGCAAATTGACATCTATGATGTGCCTTGTACCTGGTAAACACCAAAGCACACAGCGTGCTGCCAAGTGCATGTGCTCTCTCCATATAGATCAATGTAGTCATTGGGAAAAAATATTTGCCAAACCCCTGGATGCAGCACGAATATCGGGGTGAAAATAAAGAGGGAAGCACTACCCACATAAACCAGGCAGAAAGCACCCCCTATTTGTCTGTTAATGGGGGGGAATGTTACTGCAAGGACTGTCACAGGTTAAACCCTACATGCACCTTGGATGGTGACTGTATCTTCAAGTTAGATGCTGTCTGGACAAATACAGACCTTGCCTTGTGATGTCTGCTTTACTGTTTCTCACAGTTTAGTTAGCTTCAGGATCCAGCCTCAGGCTTGAACTTCTCAATCAGCAATTTCCAGTCTAAGCATCCTAATAAACATTATGGTGCGTGGAGCTTAGAAGAAGAAAAGGCCTTCGTGGGCAGAGCCAAACAATACTGAAACACAGTCTCAGCTCAGATTCATTTTTGGGTTTTCCTTTATAATTTTTCATCTGCTATGTATTATGAGGAATCAATTTATACAAGGCGCAGGATATAGATTAACTGCTCTTGATGACAGGCAGCATCTGGCATTTAAAGAACAGTAGCTCTACCTACCAATTTGTAACGCCCTGATGGAAAGGATACTCTCTGAAACAAAAACTAAGCCATGCTGTTAACAGTTGGGCACAGGAGACAGAGATGTATGTCTTTGCCATAGCAGGGGTTTTAATTTTAACTTCTTGAACATTTCATTCTTTGTTACTGTCTTACTTGAGACAACCACTTTCCTCTCTGTTTGTCCATCTGCAATTCTGCAGAGAAAGAAAAACGATCAGCAGCTTTTCTTTCATCACATACTTTACATGAAACTAACTTCTCTGAATTCTCCTAGCACATACTATGTCCCTGCTGCTGCAAGATAAAATGTGTCACTGCTCCATCTGCTACTCATTTGCTGATGAGTCTGTACGGCAACATGCTGCTGAGCACAATATTCCAAAAAGAAGAAACTGCAGCCCAACAGATCTGGCTTTGACAGAGCTAGGGCCAGGTCTCATTAATCATTTTGCCGTGCTGCTTACAGTATCTAGTAGAACATTAGAACTGCCTCCCCAGTGCAGTATTTCATGGGACCATCATACACTAGTTAGACAGCTCTTCATCTGGTGCAGGAATGGAGGAACAGAGGCAGCAGCAGGTTCTCAACGCTAAATGATTCCTTATTTCAGTACTGCTCTGATATTCATAGGCAAAAGTCCTTAGTTTGAGGGCAAGAAGTGATGACAATCCAGGAGCAGAATGTACCCAGTTGTCACCCTCCTCCATACTGTCTTAAAGCTATATCAAAAGATGCTGAAATTGTAAGACGCGGGGTACTGAGGCATTGCCAGCTGCTTCGGATTCCTGCCCACTGCCTGCTTACCAAGGGGAAGTCTTACCCCATGTTTTGGAGAAAAAACCTGCCCCTCAATATCAGCCAGGGGACAAAACGCAGATGAACATGGCAAGAGATGTGCAACCTCTGGCCACTCTCAGTGGAGGCTTGTCACCATGCGCAGAGAATGTGCAGGAGACTGGAGGGATCCACCACTATTCTAGCAAAAGCCAGGGAAATCTCTTGGGGACCAGCTCTGCCCCAGAAGACAAACGCCCACTTTCCTCTCTGGGCTTGTCCTGCTGGGGGCTGATTCACTGCTGGAGGTAGGTAAATCTGAAGAAGCTGGGGAGTCAGGTACACAGGCCCCATTAACCTCACCTGGAATGTGAAACACACCACATCACCTTAAATGGTCCCCACTGAAATCAGTCACAACAGTGTGCATTGGCTCAGATTTTAAAAAAAAAAAAAATTACTATGACACCTGCATCTCCTCCCCTTTCCCCTGCTGCTCAGCACTGGGGAGATGCAGAGTCCTGCTCTCCTCTGGCAGCCCAGCTCACTGCCCAGCAGTCCTATTACTCCATTCTCCTCGTTCTCACCACAGTACCCCTCATCCTCACAGCCCCACCTCCCCTGGGTGTCCTGAGATGTCTGAACCTACAGAGCCCTCAGTCAGACCCAAGCAGTGTAAGAAAATCTCCTTCTCCTCAGAGGGCAGATTGGAGAAGCAAAATAAATAGGTTTTCCATCCAGGCCATTCAGGTCTGACTGACCCTCCAGCCAGCTGCACCCGAGTAAAGTCTGCTCCATTGCTTAAGGGCTTGGGGAGGCCTCTGGTATCCCAAGAGCTCTTAAGCTGGTTTTCCCCACAGAGACACAATACACCCGGGACTGTGTCCTCTTTGTATCAAATTAACTGGAAACCACACTTTTAAAAAAGTTTCCTGATAGCCAGGTCTGTTTAAGCCTATTTTTAAAATTTAAAACCAAAGAAGTCAATCTCTAAAACATAAATGTTATTCTATTTTTCAAAATAATTGAGGGGAGGAAATGATGTTTATTTGCATTCAATTTTCATTTTTCAAACCATCTGCAATCAAAGAAACGCCTGATCTCTATTGAATTACAAGCTGCCTTTGAACTCTTAATGTACAGCTCTTTCCTGTACTTTACATAAATAATGTTGTTACAGTACATGCCCAGTCACAAAGGATACACAGACAGACAGATACAAGTGAAGTAAAGAATCTGAAAGCAAAGTGATAAGATTTTCAAGGCAGAAACACATTTTTCTACTTACCATTGCCTAAGGATAACACTATTTGAAGCACAAAGACATGCAGCTCCCCATGTTTGATGAAAAGGTTACTAAAAGAGAAGAGAAGAAGAAATTATGACATTTCCCCCCACTCTTTCTGATCTGAGCCAGAGGAGAAACCAAACATGCCCAAAGGGGAAGCAAGGCAGCTGCCTTAAGATACTTTCTGAAATTCAGGTTTTTGCTGAACAACTATGTGGTAAAGTTACAGTCCAGGCTAAAGTTGATAACACAGGATCCTTAAATTTTAAAAGTCAGGTTTCTAAGACACCTGGTAAAGAAGAGCCCTAAAGGGGAATTGTCAAAGAGAAGCTATTACAGTATACTACAATTTCATTACAAACATGACAATCTCAAAAAGGTGAACATCCCTCACCAACAGGGAAGTGTGAATAACTGATCTTTTTAGATCAATGGTTCAGCTGGGGAGAGAAAAAAATACTTTAGGGAGACCTGAAGCAATTTATTTTAAAAAATATATTTTTTATATCTATTTTTACATATATATAAATGTGTGTGTTTACAGATATTCAATAAATGGTAACAATTTGTTTTGGCTTGAACTACTCATTTCAACCCCAAACGATTTTGTTTCGCTTTGCAGTATTTCAAATAACAGCAAAAGTAGAAGTTGCCAGCTGCACACTATCACAAAACCAGCAAGACATCATATCTGTTAATTCAGCTAGGGAAAGAAAAATATAGAAAGAAAAGAAAAATCTGAAGACATATCCTTTTTCTATCCAGCTCAGAACAGGGTTTCAAATCTGTTTATCAGGAGTTTTTTAAGCACCAAGGTCTCTCTGGACCAACTCTGTTCTGTTGAAATTGGTCCGTCTGCTTTGTGGTCAACTGGAAATTATTCCTCAAGTCTGCAACATTATTTTTGAACAAAAATCAGGCATTATAGGCCTGATTACATGCAAACTCCTACTGTAGTTGTTCTTCTCTCTACGAGTACCTCTTAGAGGTAGAGTGTAAGGTGACTTTGTAGCTCAGAGGTTCAAGCATTCACATGGCATCCAAGGTATTTTACCATGCCTATAGTAAACACCACACTTGAAAAGCTGGGCCTAACTCCAACCAGAACTTCCCAACTTGAAAATTCCCTTCAGTTAAATATAACTTGATTCAAACCGAAATATCTATGTATAAATCCCAGCCTTTTAAAGTAGCCCCACTGCTGTCACTGTACATGGGGTTGCTACAGGACAAACAAAGGAATCTCCATCTTGATCCAGAATCAGGACCACAAGCCTATTTTTCAGGGCCATGCCATCCCAAAAGCAACCTTGGCCACAGCTGGAAGTTCAGCTATACCCTCCAGTGAGGACTGATACCATAAAGTTAGTCTCCTTGTCCTAGATCTCATGACTGCCTCACTGTGCTGCTTCCAGCTCTTCTGCAGTTATTCTGTGATTTAACAGGCTCCTCCAAGGCAGCAAAATCCAGCAGCGACCTACCCAAAAACTTCAAGACCCACATCAAGGCAGGAGATGAGGCTAAACCTGGTTCATTGAACGAACAAGGGCAAACAAATAAAGCTGCTCTGCAAGTCCTAATTGCTCATTACCAAGATGCAAAGGAGAGCAAATTTGGCTGGCTGTAAGCAGCAATCTCTTGTTACTATTCCTCCAAGCAATCACCCTTAGTCTTACCCACGGTCAGCAATTACCACACCAGCCTCACCCCCTGTGACACTCCCCGGGGACCTCATGTACTAACCACACTTTCAGCCGCTTCTTAAAAACTGCAGATGGCAGCAAATTTTGTTGGCTGCCCACTCAGTGTTTTTTTACAGAGATGTTTTGTAAAAGGAAGTCTTTCAAAAGTAGAAGTGAAGGGTATTTATAAAAATAACCTAAATCCTTCCCCAAGGCATTCTGACTAAGACATTCTCAACAGCCTTAAGGTTCAATGTCAGCAATGCAAGGGTCGGTGAAGCATTGAAAAGGCACACCCCTCTCCATAATTAAAGGGTAACTTCATTTCTGATGACTCCAGTGGAGTGACAGTGAGTACGTGATTAACTCAATATCCAGACAACTACACACACTCATAGCATCATACAAGAATCAAGCACTGACAAGGTGGAATGAAGGTGAAGGAATTTCAACCAAATGTTGAAAGGATGGAAAAGTTACTGACAATTGGAAGTGGGGTTATACAGTGAGAAAAGTTGGGCAACAGTAACAATCAGTGATAACACTAACTTAGCAGTAGATCTAAAAGCATTTTAGGTTGGGTGCATGTTCTTGCACGAGCTAGTAAATCCCTCGGTCTGTGTACTGTTTCCCCCACATTCAGCATGTGCTATTTGTTTTGTTTCCCCATCCTCAAGCACGAATAATTTCTGGAGAAAGGACTAATCAGTCTCTGCTGTCTTTCAAAATCCAGTGTCAGTCTCAATGGTTGGGATTTACAGCAAAGCAACACCTCACAAAGAACAAGATGGGCTTCTAAGGAATAAGGCAGAGATGTGGCACTTAACAGACTTTTTGAGAACCATATACAGCATGCAGTAGCCCCAGCACAAATCTGAGGCAAGTTGCATGGGTTACTATTGGTATCAGGAGCACTTCACTCACTTTATCAGAAGCCAGGCTTAAACATTAGACTTCTCTTTAAAATAATTGGGGAACAGCTGTTTTCACCCTGAAAGTTAGTGGTGGAGTCTTTTTATACTCAACTGATGAGGAATCCCATCCGAGAGCTTCTCCCAGAAAAAGATAACTCATGTCTGTAGCGAAGGTTTTATTCTCTAAGACATTACAAGCCCAGGACAGTGACAGTTCACCTCCACAGAGCCTGAGAACATGCCATGCCTGACAGTGCTTAGGATCCTGTCTGCTTGTCTGCAAAGGGCCCATGTATATCCCAAAGTCTGCCAGAGCTGGGCTAGGAAAAATCATTTTATGGGTAATGGACCCAATGTGTCTTTGAGGACCTCCTGTCCCAGCAGTGAAAAATCTGTCTCCTGGTAGCAGTACTACATTCACAGAAAACCTTATTTCCAACCCCGCCCAAGTCTTTCTAAAAGTTCAAATTCTCATCAAGTACTCAGACAGTGCTGTAAGAGCTTTACAAACCCAAGAGATAAACTCTTGCTTTTACACCTAATACAGCTGGCTTCCAAACCTCACAAGCCCACTCACAAGCCTATTTGTTCCTCAGCCTCCCCAGCTGGGATACATTGATCTGTTAATCTTTCGAGCTTGCAGCAGCCAAGGCAACAGGACTGTACTGTCACCTAATTTATCATCCTCCTTTTGCCTTGGCCACAGTTCACATCAGTTTTCTCGCTTCCTTCCTGCTCTGTCCCTTGGGTCCTTGAGCCATCCTACAAGGTCTCATTAGCTTAATAACTTGAGACCAAAAGGATTCTGTTCTTTCAGGTTTTGCAAGAGTCTCCCTGGTTACACCTAGACCTCCCTGAAAACCTGGACTCACAGAGGAAGTCCCAGTCACGAGATGGAGCTGCAGCCAGGAAGAGCCAGTTGAATTAGTAACACGTTCTTTCCATAGTAAATACACTTTTGTCCATCATATATTCGAGCTTTCCAGCAGGGATAGCTATAGTTCATGTTTGGATTTCAACCCCAGAAAGACCTCCAGCTCAGCTGCCACGCATTCCTACCGGAGCCACCAACTCACGTGCTGAGCTGTGCAGAATGCACTGACGTCCTCTCTTTTGGGAAGCCTCATCTTGCCCTCTTGGGTGACCACACGTCTGAACATTCCCAGCTCGGACATCCCTCTGCCTGTGGTACACGAGTTACCCAATTACTCTGCTCTTGCATGTCAGTAAGTCTGTCAGGCCTCCAGTTTTGCTTGCTGTGCCTACAGAGGATCTCTGGTCAATCTCTGCATCCTGATGCTACAGGAGAATGCCCCACGTGCTCTAACACAAGCCTAATACAGGCTCCGCAGAGTCCGGGTCCCCTTGCTACCATGGGGCTGAAAGGGCTGGTGCTCCACCAGCTTCGTGCCACAGAACAGGCAGGGTGGTCACCGTCTGCTCTGCTTGATTCCTGCCCTAGGCGACTGCACGTTGTGCCCACGCCTGGGGCCAGGCCTTAGCAGGCCCCTTCCAGGTCTAGTTCTGCTTCTCCCTTCTCACAGACTTGTGAAGAAGTGAAATCTCAGCTGTCGTGGGGTTGGCGAGAGGAGCAGGGTTTCTAGGTGAGAAGAACAGGCCAAATGCTCTCTTTCTATCACTCTCCAATGTGCCAGCTTCACAAACCTGCTGACAGTCCTTGAGAGCTGATGACATTTTTCAAAACATTGACAAAAATAGACAAGCACTTCCCCCCTGCCATTGAAAAAGCTCATCGACCATTTCCACAGAGCCCTTCTGCTCTCCGCTCTCTCTGACCACCCTCCCAGCCTGCTCTTCTCTATCAACACGTTTACGTAGACTCACCCCATTCCACAGTAAAACCCCCTGTCTTGAGGGGAGCAGCCGACACCCCAACCCATTCAGAGATGCTAACATTTCAATGGCAACTCCCATACATTGTAAATTCTGGTCCTGTCCCCTTACACAAGAAGAACTCCTAGTGATTCCCTATAAAAAAATTTGCTCGAGTAAGAGTCTTATGTAAGGGTTTAACATCATGTAAATTAAGTCATTAGTACCTGTAACTAGCACCAGAAATAAAGTTAAGTGCTCACTGAGCTCACAATTTCAAATTAAAAGGAAAAACAAACATGTTTTTAAAAACCTATTTCATAACTCATGGCTTATTTCTTGGCTTCCAAAATACTTCCTTTACATCCATTTTGGTTTTGCAACACTAATAAATCAATTTACTTCTGTAACCTGAGTACATACACTTGCTATATGTACAATGTCCTTTGCCAATATGCAACAAATTAAACTAAGTGTAATACCATTAATTTTTTTCTTAAGATATATTTATTTCCATACTTCTTGTACTGATCCTTTAAAACCTCTAATTAAGCCTCTGTTGGATGTAAATGTACCAAGATATTTATTCTAGAGGGACAATCCAAATACTTTACACAAGCAGGGATTAATACACCCATTATAAATAAATTTACAAGATGGTAAGCATCTTGCCCATTATGGGACTAAACTTGCAAGATGGGAAGAATTTTGGCTCTTATTCAATTTTAACTTAATATACTTACATTCAGCATATGTCCAAGTCCCCTGCAGAGCTACAGCCGAAGTTGTTGACCAAATTAGGGGCATGAAATCCAGTGTTTTGTAAGATCAAACCCTTCACAGGTAAACTTGTGGCAAGTACTGTGATATGTCTGAATATTTAGGTATCACAAGCAGAGTAAAACCACACAGTTCTGCTAGAACTCAAAATCCATGGGCTAGGTCTATTTACAAAATACGGGCCTTCTTCCTAAGCTCCTCAGAAGTTAACTTTGCTTTGTATGGTTCAAATTTAGAAGAATTCCTTGCTCTTCTCAGGCAAGACGTAAGTGGATGAAAAAGAAGTGGATGAAAGGCTGGACATGAGCCAACAGTGTGCACCTGCAGCCCAGAAAGCCAAGTATATCCTGTGCTGCATCAAAAGCAGTGTGGCCAGCAGGTCGAGGGAGGTCTCGTGAGACCTCACCTGCAGTGCTGCGTCCAGCACTGGAGTCCTCAGCACAGGAAAGGCATGGAGCTGTTGGAGTGAGTCTAGAGGAGGGACATGGAGATGATCGGGGCCTGCAGCACCTCTGCTATGAGGACAGGCAGAGAGAGCTGGGGTTGTTCAGCCTGGAGAAGAGAAGGCTCCAGGGAGACCTTATTGTGGCCTTCCAGTACTTAAAGGGGACCTATCAGAAAGATGGAGACAAGTTTTTTTAGCCGGGTCTGTTGCAACAGAACAAGGGGTGATGGGTTTAAACTAAAAGAGGGGAAGTTTAGACTAGATAGAAGGAAGACATTTTTTACACTGAGGGTGGTGAAACACTGGCCCAGGTTGCCCAGAGATGTTGTAGATGCCTTATCCGTGGAGACATTCCAGGTCAGGCTGGATGGGGCTTTGGGCAACCTGCTGTAGTTGAAGATGTCCCTGCTCACTGCCAGGGGGGTTGGACTAGATCACCTTTGAAGGTCCCTTCCATCTCAAAACATTCTCTGATTCTATGTGGTGTGAGTCACACTCACTCCTTGTTTCCTTTGTTAACTAAAAGCTCACCACGGTAAGCCAGAGCTGTACAGAGCATAATTCTGTAGAACTCATTCAACACACATGAATTCTGCTTTCTAACTGAGGCAAATGAAGTTTTAGAAGGCTCCAAACATCTCATGTGCAAGCAAAGGATGAAGTCAGTAAGAGTTACAGCTGAATTGCAGTTCTGCAACCTGGTAGTGTCTTCGCGTTCCTAGGATTAGCTGTACATACTACCTAGCCTCCTCCAACAAGTGCAAGAACATACCTAAATCACTGGCAATGTTATCTATCTTTAAAATAAAAGGTCACTAATAAAAGCTATCCATGCTGCAAGCTCACAAACCTGAACGGAATATTTTTCAACTCCACACGAGCTGGTACCTTATTCTGGCACTAGGGAAAATTAAGGAAAGTCATTTTAGTGACTGAACAGCTATGAAACCGAGGATTCAAGGAGAGCCAGGAATACACCAACATCATCTTTTGGGCTAGAGAGCCTGGCCTCAACTGAAATTCAGCTCTCAGTGCTTAATTTGGTTTTATAGATATTTTGGCAGGTTCCTCAAAATCATTGTATTCAGCTTATGTTGAACAATATCTGCTATCACTACGTGAGCGATTCACCTACAGCTGAGCAAGGGACTCAGAAGGGAAAGAATAAAACGAGTCATGACATTGGAACATTACGATGCACAAAGTGTCATCATATAATTATACAAGTAATACTTGTAAAAAGCACTAAGTTAATACAAAGATTTTCTTAGTTGGAAAGAAACAGCATGAAGCTAACACCTGGTCTCATTAATATGGATGTCAACCTGCTTTCAAGATAAGTAACAGCATTCATGTAAACCATTTAACATAAAAGCAATCATGCAGAGACATACACGATCCAATTCATGCCGAGATTTTAATTTAATGTTTAGATCATAATTTTAGCTGTTTAAATTGAGCATCAGAAATAAATAATAACCAAACATAAATGCTTGCATTAAATTTGATTTAATCTTCAAGAGATAAACAGCCCAGCAGAGGTAGTCAACAATTTGGGACTCATGGCAAAAATATTCCCAAAAATCCAGAGTTTCTGTAATTTGAAAAATTGTCTCCAGATTACTAGAAACTAGATTATGGCTTCCACTTCTTTCCTCTTTATACCAAGACTGCTCAGATTTGTGTGAATTAACTTCCAGGATTGAAAAACTCTAAATACTCTTAGAAGTGGTCGCCCGGGAAGAAAATTCAGAAAACTCAGGAGATAAATCAAAAGAGAGGTCCCAGGACTCAATGAAATTAAAGCTTCAGACATCCTCCACTGCACAGTTTGGACTGACATTCAGCGTGTTAAGACCATAGTCAAGATGGACATAGTGGTATAATGTAAGGCTTAGTCTGCCCTCGGCCAAGCAAGGACAGGCACGGACAAGAAAGGAGACACTCCATCACTGGGACAGGACTTGCACCATTCTTTGATTTCAACTACTGATCTTATTGTTCCATCCTCAGGTAAATGTTGAGCATCAAGAACTCCCAGAAAATCCAGGTAAAGCCTAGAGCTATGGGCTTTGTCTTCACGTCCTTGGTAGTGCAGCCCTCCATTCAAGGAGGACTAATTCAATCATCCCAGTGGGCAGCCAGTGGCATGTGAGAGCCAAGTGCTTCTGCCTGCTCGGGGTATTCTGACCCAAGCAGAAGGGCAGCACTGCAGGTGTCAGGCATCCCTCCATCCCCGAGTCCTGTCATAAGATAGCCTAAAACCACAGAGGATGGGAGGGACAGCAAACTGCATGGATCCACTCCCTGCTTATATTCCTCTTTGTTACCTTCTTTAGGGATGCTACCTTCAGCATCATTTTAGCCGTCCTAGAGACTTTTGCAGGGGAAGGATGATCAGTCAGTAAAAAAGGAAACAGAACACATTACCTCAGCAGTTACCTCCAGAAAGCCTAGTCCTACTCCTACTCTATTCTCATCCCTCAGACTCCCATCACCACTGATAACACCCTGATAGTTTCCTTTGCCTCCTCCTTCAGTCCCTCTTTGAGAATAATCTCTATTTCCTGGAACTCCATTGTTATTTCAACAGAGAAGAAATGAGTCCACTCTCCATCTGGCCCCTCTGCTTCTGCTATGAGCTTTAGCTCACTCCAGCTTGAAATAACATCAGCCATATTCCAGTACAAAAAAAAAAAAAAAAAACCACAAAAAAAAAAACCCCAAATTTGTAATCTCCAACCTGGGGTTTTCTCATTTACTATGTTTTGACTACAACTGCTTGGATTTCTATGATAGAATCAGTGAAGAGATCCAGGAAAAGTCACAGCAGATATTATTCATGTTTTACTTAGCAGTTCTTTATGATTAAAATTCTATATTCAGAAGTCTCCCACCTTATAGCTTAATCAGAGAACAGATCTTATTTGCCTCCCCAAAGGCACCTTGAATGGTTGTTTACAAATCCTGACTTTTCAAGAAAACACCCTTCTTCCTCAAAAAAACCCCTCTCTCATAAATAAAATTTCTTTTCAGTGTTTTTATGTTAAGTAACCTCAAATTAATGACTTGTATAGTAGCATAACACTTAACTGTATCCTGCTCCTACACACCCTGGCTCTAATATTTCTATCCTGATGCTTACCATAAAATTCTTCTCTCCAGTTGAATAACTCAACAAATTGCTGTGATGTACATAACACGGGTAATAAAGAGCTGGCAAACTTCACATTCACATTAAGGTAGCCAGCTATCTCATAAGCTTTTGTTTAGCAATGATTGATAGACCGTTATTAACAAACACAAAAAAGATGCTGTAGCAAGTCATTTAGTCCAATTCCACTTATTGCTTATTTTCACTGAGGAAAGATGAAGATCCATGGAGCAGAGCTTGTCCATAAATAAGACCACTTATATGAGATCATAAAGCCCTCATTAACACAAAGCAAGCCATGTCATTCCAAAATGAGCAATGAAAAAAACTTCTCTGTGTGTGTTCTTGCACCAGAATGTTTGCAAATGGCATGAAAATCACCCCTGAAATCTCAACTCACCCAAAAAGAGTCATAACTCACCAGCTCCATGGAATATTGTTTACAACTGTCCAGTTGGGCAAGAGGTTGCAATAAGGCCACTCAATAAAAGCTGCCATGACAACAAATGGATGAGACTATTCAGGAAGTCTGGGCAGCTCTTGAAACATTTCGATCAATTTTGTTTGATTTGCAGATACCACTTTCCCCTACTGACAAATTCGGCCTGCGCCCGCTACCAATCTGCACTGGGCAAAACACCCCCACCTCCATGCAGAGGTGGAATGAAGCAAGCTGGAGACAATGCTGACAGCACCAGCAGTAACGTAGAGGGGCCAGCCTGACAGAGGCACAAGTGGCTGAGCATCCAATCTTCTCACGGCTCCCAATTCCCCTGCCATGCTGTGCCTCATCATCACTAAGCATCAAACACCGTCCTAGTATAAACATTTCTCATCTAGGATCAAAGGCAAATGGTCTGAATTTGCACACTGGGGGGTTATTTTATTTTCCAGTTCCTTCACACCTCATTTCGGTACCACTTGTGTATTTCTGTTACTGCTCTTGGAGCTACATTGTCCCTGTGTGATGCTACAGCATCTAAGAATGATCTGTTTGCTCAGCCTCAGGCCCTTAACTTTGGGAAACAGTCAGATCCATTTGATGTACTAGCTAAACACTGTACTTCTGAAGCCTGCATTAAAAAAATTTATGGAAATCCCATTACATTGGTTAGGAGTACTGCAGTGTGTTCGGTGCCAAGTGCTTATACACAGAAGAACAAGCAGATATTGGCCTAATTCTTGCCATGCTGAAAGCTGAGATACTCACATACATTCCAAGCGTATGACACTGTGGATTTAGCTAGTGAGGAACAGCTCAGAAATAAGCTCACGAATTTAGGTCTTTTGCCTGGTCACAGGCATAGTCAGGCACTATATTTCACTCTGCACAAACAAGCCCTTATTTGCTCACCCAGAAACTCAACGAGAAAGTTTACTGTGATGGATATTTCAGTCTATTTGACTAAAGCAAATTCATAGATTTCAGATGAGCAGGAGTCTTCTGCACTGGCTCTTTCTTACCAGTCTGTACTTAATATGTAATGTGGACTACACAGAATTTTCACTGTTCTCACTATTTTTTCCTTCAAAATTGCAAGTTTTAATGAAAGATACAACATGAGAAAGGAAGTTTCCACTAAATTTTTGTATCTAATTTTCAGGCCATTCTATATCTCACCCAAAACATACACAAACATAGTGTCAGAAACTAGTTGGAAAATGTTGTCTGCTCACTGCTGAGAGAAGCTCAGAACTGCCTTGTGTAAGAGCACATCTTTCTGCAGTGGACAGATCTTGCCTTGCCCTTGAGTGTGCAAGCACTGAGACTGCTACCAGCTCAGCAGCTGAGGGCCTCAGGAGACAATGTGGGAAAACAGAGGAAGGCAAAAAAGAGCTCTGATGGGTGGCTGCCTTCTTCATAAGTCATGTCAAAGTCTTTAACTACTGTGTTACACCACAGATAAGTTTTGTTCAAGACTGCAAACACAGCCTGTAAACCCATGGGCTAGGGCAGTCAGGTTAAAGACTGTGGCAGAGCTGAAGATGTATCCACATCACTAGTGCACATTAAAACTGCAATGTGGTAATTTTTCCCACAATTTTACGTTGGGTTAACAGTAGAAAACACCCCAGTTTTCCTCCAAAAAAGTAAAGCTATGAGAAAAGGCACCCTTATCTAAGCTGTTCACAGTGATTCTTCAGGGAGAGAAATGCCTAGGAAGGGAGAACTAGAAAACAAGGGGTCCTTTTACTGTAAGACGTGGAACGAAACTACTGCAGTCATGGCTGGGGAAGCAATACTAGAGGGGAGTGATCCCACATTCTTTTGTGCGTACCTTCCAGCCAAGCACTTTACTGCTGTGCCAGAATGGTTGGCCATAGATCCAGCCCCCCATGCTCTTTACAGCTTTCTGCGTCTCCACTGCCTTGGGACAGAACAGTCTCTGTTCCCCCCAGAGAACAGAGTCTACAATTCTCTGCACATAAATGGGACAAGGAAGAGCTCGCTTGTTTACTGCGGGCTAACAGGAGATTCAGGCTGATGCTGGCCCTAATCTCACAGGCTGCCTGGCATGTATAGATAGTCAAGCCGTCAGAAGATGCCCGTTATTGCTGAGTCTGGAGAGCAGCTAATTTTAGTCAGTAGCAGAGCTTTTAAAACAGAAATTCTTCATCAGCACAACCCTTCATTGCTGGGAGGTAACACCTCTCTCACCTGAAAGACAGACTTACATAGTTCTGTCTTTCTGGTGACACTAATGAGTTACTGCTCTGGGGATAGTTTGCTTAGATCCCTCTAGCTGGCTTGCTTTAAGCTGCACCAATAACTTCCTACTACTGAGTTAAATACTCCAGGGTAGCATGTTCTCTGTGCTCTACACTGCCTGTATCTTCTTGCCCTCTCCTCAAGTCTTAACTTTATTCTCTAAACTTAGACCCACCACAGATCAGTGTCACAGAGATGTTTAAATGTGAATTCATTCTCTTCCTCCCACATAACCCTCACCTGCCATCACCTTCCTGAATATAGTTACCTTCACTCTGTCAATCCTTTACTCACACTTTGGTCTTTTACAGATTTAGTAAGATGCAAATCTACTCTGAAATGTGCCTCCTGAAATTTTTCATAAGATTCCATGTTTATTGGCTCTGAGTGACTCCAGATCAGACATGTTCAGTTCATAAGGGGGTTGGAGGAAAGAGAACCAAACTCAGCGAAGTTTCTGCCAACTCAAGAGTTCGGCTGCTATCCTGCCTTCCTCAAGAAGTTCTGCAGGATGAAGTACTTTTTCAGCTCCCAGCAGAAAAAGTACCACTGTTCTCTAACCTTGACCACAAGAATAGCAGGGCCAAAATCCAATCCAAATCAAGTGCATCACTAGAGCCATTGGACCTAATTCCACAGGCACAGGAAAGAGATCCAGTCCAAGTAATAGTCTTGAATTTACCGAAGTCCTCACGCTTTAAATTCACAGGCCCGAAGCCTTCTGTTTCACCCAGTGATTTTCTCAGCCTGAGACTAGCTCCTAAACCCATTCACCTTCCCACTCTTTCAGTGATGTTACCAAAACCAGTGCTGATATTAAAAGCTGTCTATAGAAGAACTCCCCTCTGGCTTCCATATCTGGTACCTACCTCCTCCTTATTTCCTGTTCTTATCTCTACTGTTTTAGAGTTATACCTTCCAAGTCATTGAGCAAAGCTGTAGGAGAGCAGCAACTGTACAAAGTTTTCATGGATCCTCATGTGAAAACTTGGCTTTTTTCTTTTGAGTAATGTCAAGTTTCGGACATTGCGTTTTTGCAATGCTAAGGGGTCAGTGGGCCATTCTGAACATGAGATCATGATCTCATGAGACATAAGTTCTTATATTGCTAAGCTGAAAACAAGTTTTCCAAGCCACTGAAAACTAACCAAATCAGATAGAAACAAGAACTGCACAAGACTCTCAGGGCAGCCACAGACAAATGGCATGTAGGTACTGGGGTGTGCAACTATGTGCAAGGATGGTTTTGGGCTCAATAGCAAGAACATTATTTACTATGTGAGCTTCCCTTGGGCACAACAGGAAAATACAGACTGATACAAAGCTATAAAGAGTTCTAGAGGCATATAGACACTACAGCATCGGGCACTGATGACTGAAAACATTGAAGTTATCAGCTGTGAGCAAATGAGAAGAAAAGCAAGAGTAAAATAAATAAAAGATAATGCAAGATGTTCAGACAAACAATATTTAAAAATTCAAGTCCAGTAGGCACATGGGGTGCTATGAGTGAAGCAGTCCCAATGGCTCAGAGGGATACAGCAGCCAGGCTATTTTATTGAGATAGCAAAATGGCATTTTCTAAAACAAGCTAAATTAATTATTTGCCTCAGCGCTTCCAAAGGAGCAAAGAGGCTGACAGAAAATGACACGTCATATAATTCTCAGGGTGACAAGGAGGAGAACTAGCACAGATGCAAGGGCTAAGGCCTATATATCCCTATTTGGCCGCCTAGGGCAAACCCTTTAGTTGATGAATACAGACAACGTACCAATGACATGCCAGCAGTGCTCTGCAGTGGGGAAGAGTTCTGTCTGATCATTTTCATGAAGCTCCAGACGATTTCTAGGTCTGACTCTCCTTTGCCACAGTCTTTATGTCTTCATTTCTGCCTGCATAAAGTGACTATGAAGTTCTTCCAAATAAGAATTCTCCCTTTTTCCTGGTGGCATCTCACCAATCTCTGTCCACAGGTATAAATGTCTAGACAAGCCGCAAAGAAAAAATTCAGGCATGAACTCATGTTGCTATTCGCAAGGGAAACAGGTCAGAAGCTTTTTCCAAAGTCATGTAAAATTAACAGTGGGGAGACCCAGCCTTCATCAATCTAGGCGCAGCCCCTGTGAGCTTTTGTTGCCTTGCCGCAGGGTGAAGGGGTTGTTGGCTTCCTGATTCTGAAGGGACCTCAATGTAAGACACATTTTCCAGAAAAAAAGAGAAATCTAGATCATAGTCAGCTTTTCCCTCAGCATCAATGTTAGCTCCATTTTCTCCTTTCCGTAACTCACTTGTGTTACAAAATAGCTCCCCTTAGTGCCTGCGGGTACCCATGCATGTATCCTGTGCAGTGTGTTACAACCACTCTCTGTTAGACAAATGCCTAGAGATTAGTGACTGCCTCCAAGGGCCTCACTCCATCCCTCAGCCTCCAACCAAGTCAACAGCAATAATCCCACTGCAGGAAATGGCACCTGCAAGGACATGATATTAAAGAACTTAAGTATAACCCACTTACCAGAGATAAAACTGGAGTAAATAAACTCATTTTGATTAATAAAAAGGGACACATCAACCCACCAAAAAGCAGAAAGCAGAATTCTTTGTCATGCTTTTCCAGATTTTAAGGACTACAGTGATATTCAAAGCTTGAAATAAAATCCAGTAAAACGAGACCTGCCTATACACTTGGCACTGCTGTTGTTTTACTTTCCGTAAGCGTAGAAAGACTTCTGGATACCATGGTACACAGATAATGAGATTGCAAGGTGTAATGTTATTCAGAGTCATTAAGAAGTGGAATTACAGACAAGCCTTATCAAGATCTGTTTAACTGCACAGGTAGAGAAATCTTGACAAAGTGAGAACAAAAATACTTGCAGTGAAGCTCTTGGAAGCTGTAATAATCCAGAAATTGGCTGTTGTTCTTGCACAAGTCTGACCCATTAATTTGTCAACTGCACATTTTCTGCCTACAGTGAAGAAAACCGCATTGCACAGTATTAGCATCACACACAATGCAAGCAGGCGCGGTTATATATAGATAGATGAACTTAAGGGCAGGGGAGAGGGGCAGAATTAACAGATAAGCTACAAAATTCCATAAATATATTGAAGCAAAAGAGCTTGAAATGAGGCTGTTTGAATTCCCTCTTTTCAGATGTCAGTGAGTTGGAAGATCATGGCAATTGCTCACTTTAGACACACTCGAGAAGGTAATCAATAGAGAAGAGAGAGTAATAATGCAATTTAATTTAATATAAATAGACTAGGATAATAAATCTCTCTCAAACTAAGAGATAAGCCATTTCCCATTATGTTTCATTCTATACTTCTAAAACAGCATGTGTGAGAGTCTCTGATGAGACATGAAAAGCGCAACTCTAAGCTACAGAGGTATGCGCAGAATTACACATGAAATGCACGTAGGCAAGATGTCATGCAAGACAGGGATAAATTTTTCCTGGTGACATTTAATAGATGTTTTTAGCATTGCAGAAACTGAACTGCACTACAAGCTTCACACAGCAACCGACATACCTGAACTTGTAATATCTTCGAATGATGCATTTTGGGGCATCTGCAGCAAACTGGTGAGAGAGGAGGACTTTGTTTTAATTCAAAGTGACTGGAAACAACCTAGATCAACACTCGTCAGTGTGTAAATAACTACATACTCTGGCTTAGTCCAAAGCCTGTTGTCTGCACTGGAGAACTCTTGTTAAATCGTATGTTCTGTGAGTATTGACACAATTTCTAAATTCCTGTCCCAACATACACAAGTAACATTTTCTGGCACAGTCTTTACTAATTATGCTGAAGTCCTGGTCAAGAATAAACAAAGGGGGAATCGTTTTAGTGCAATGCAAAACAATGTTTACCTATTGCTTGGGGGATAGGAAAAAGGAAACAGAGTGTATCTTCAGTAGCCACAGGTTCCCAAATCCCAAAGTCATAAGTAACAATAGACGTTTATATCCATTTCAGATCTGTGCTTCCACCAGAGGCAAGTGAAGCTGACTCCAATATGTATCAGAAGTTTGCAGGTATAGGAAGGTATAGTGATCTCTAAAAAGCGATTTCTCTAGGGCAGGCTAAGGAAGTAAAGAAGCCACACTTCAACTGCACTATGTACAATGTAAATCATTCCCATCCAAAAGGATCATGCAAGGATGAAGAAAGTACAAGAGACAGCTGGGACATAGTACAGGAACATTGAAATTATTGTTGTTCTAGAAGCTTTTAGGAAATAAGAAATTACAATTCCACTCCAAAGAGATGCTGACCCATCCTGGGGTCCAACATATCCAAATACTCTATAAGATCAGCGAGCTTTGCATGCTCCTCTCTGCCGCAGATAGTTTAAAAAATCAGTGTCCAGGGAGGTGTAGTGGCTCTTGTTCCCAAAGAGCAAGAAGACTCTTTGAATTTATGTTTGTGCACAAAAATAGCTCTCAGCACAAGATCAGCCAGACCCCAGGCTAATCAATAATTTCAGGATAGCAATATGTAAGGGCACGTTGTGCTTGGAGAGAAAAGTTGATCAATGCTTCATTATACTCTGGCACTCGATAGCGGATGCTGCAGGATGCTCCTAGCTGCACACATTAGAGTGGGGTGCTTTTTGCCACAACACAAAACTCTCAGTAAAAAGTCAAGAGGAAACAGAGTCCATGGGTAACCTACTGGTCTGTCAATGATTCTAGTCTCTGACATCTTCTCTGAGCTCTGTTGCTGTTTCAGCTGTGCTAAAACAGTTGCTTTGTGGCAAACCAACTCCCTAAAAATACACTGTCATGAGAGCTTCCCTGATGTCAATTAACCAGCCAATACAGTTCTACAGGAGTTATTAAAAATATTAACAAATGGAAGCTCAGACAAGTTTGCAGATTCTGGATGTCAGTTGAGGGAACCAATTACTACCCTACACCCCCCACTCCTAAACTCAGAATAACAATCTGGAACACGCAAACACTCACCTCGAGGAGTTTCCTTAGGCAGCATCTCAACCTAAGGGCAGAGACCCCCAACTGAAGAGCTGCTGCTCCAAGGAGGAACGACTCTAGCTCACCTCCTGCAGTACATTTACATCCTTAGTCGAATCTGAGCTGTGGTCAGATGTGGTCATATCCGCTCATGTTGGCCGGGGACCTGCTTCCTGGGCATGTACATGTGCTTGTGGGCTTGGCCAGAGCTAGTAAGAAGCTTCCAGAGGTTTCTAGCAGCTTCGCTGAAACCTGCCCACCACCACTGCAGTTTAGTGGTTGGAAGTTTCTCAGACCAAGGGTGCAGGTGCACCTGCCACACACAGAGTGACAAATTCTGGTCCTAGTATTCCCCTCCAGCTCTTGTGGATGAGGCAATGGAGGGAATCATGGAATCACAGAATGCTTTGGGTTGGAAGGGATCTAGTTCAACCCCCCTGCAGTGAGCAGGGACATCTTCAACTACAGCAGGTTGCCCAAAGCCCCATCCAGCCTGACCTGGAATGTCTCTGTGGATAAAGCATCTACAATGTCTCTGGGCAACCTGGGCCAGTGTTTCACCACCCTCAGTGTAAAAAATGTCTTCCTTCTATCTAGTCTAAACTTCCCCTCTTTTAGTTTAAACCCATCACCCCTTGTTCTGTTGCAACAGACCCGGCTAAAAAAACTTGTCTCCATCTTTCTGATAGGCCCCCTTTAAGTACTGGAAGGCCACAATAAGGTCTCCCTGGAGCCTTCTCTTCTCCAGGCTGAACAACCCCAGCTCTCTCTGCCTGTCCTCATAGCAGAGGTGCTGCAGGCCCCTGATCATCTCCATGTCCCTCCTCTAGACTCACTCCAACAGCTCCATGACTTTCCTGTGCTGAGGACTCCAGTGCTGGACACAGTACTCCAGGTGGGGCTCACCAGAGCACAGTGCCTCGACCTAGATGCATGTCCTTGCACTTGGCCTTGTTGAACCTCATGCCATGAAAATGCCATAACTTGATCCTGTTGTCTTGCTTCCAAAGGGATCAAGACATGAGCTATAGAAAAAAGTAAACTGAAGCAATAAAAAGTTACCATCTTTTTTATCCTTTTTGCCTTGAACACACAGGAATTACATTCAACCTTAATCTCAGGTCCCCTAAAATTTTTGTAGCTTTTCCTCCAAAGCTCCCCAGGAGACCTGGCTGAGCAGCAGGCTGAGAGGATTTTCTGACAATGCACACTGAAAACGGGCAGAGAAAAAACAGCCAAAATAGCTCTAGTGAGTTTTACATATATCTCTGAGACTATGGCCATACCAGGAATATCTTTACCCAAGAGCAGAGAGAATCCCAATTCCCAGATGAGATGAGGTAGTGATAATTCACTGGTATCTCGACTCTCCTTCTGGGATTTCCCCTCATGGAAACATCTTGGGCTTCACGTTAAACACTTCTCTGCACCCTTCTATTAAAGTGCCAGGTTCTGACCTGAAAACAGTGCTGCAGGATTGCTACTGGATCAGACAGTCTAGCTCTGTTTCGCCTGACTTTTGTCCAGCCTCACATCCACGGGTCATAAAGATAACACAGAGGTGAGGAGAACCTGGACTTGTGGCTGATGGTGCAGGGGACAGCTTGCAATCCAGCTGTCTCCTCCACAGCTGGGTTAGCTATGCAGTGTAGGCTCATTTTAGCAAGCCAGAGTATCATATGGAGCCCAATCCTCCATAAACTTGTGCCAGTTTCCTGCAGGTAGGGCAGAAGCTCTTTTCTCATAGTCAATTCTCTGGCTATTGCTGCATTTGGAGGACATTTTCTTCATTCCCTTGAGGCATTGGCACTAATAGAAAGTGTTTATAATCCTCCTCGCCAATCTTCCATTATTATCCCACAGCTTATTAGTAATTTCATTATCTAGGATGAAACATGAACCCATTTGAAACAGCAGCTCCCAGTCACATTGGTAGGAGAGAAAAAACAATGGATAGTTAGCCAGGGGACTAGACGGTCCACCAAGGGCACCAGCACAAACAAGCTGGCTTGTAAAGCACTGCAAAACCAAGGAGGGCAATGAAACAAGCAAAGTGAGGCCCTGCACAAAAAGCCCCCACATTGGTCAGCATCCTGTTCCACAGAGCTACTTCCCACCTAGTACAAGGTCTGTTTCCCTGAGCTGTGTGCTGAAACACAACTGGAGCGCCAGCTACTCCTACTTCAGTATTCCTGTCCTTTCCACTCCTCCTCGCTTGTCAAATCTACTTCAATTTCAGTAAACAGAAGTTTTTGCGCACCATGACACTCCCTAAAGTCTCACTGTAAACATAACCCAGTGGCAAAGGGTCTGAGCCTTGGCAGGAAGGTTCCTAATTCCAGGCCCTACATCAGTTCAGCTCTCTGCCTAGAATCTCCTCCTGAAAGGGAAGATAGTGCATCTCCCACACACCTGAGGGACACTGCAAGGTGTGATATCTGATAAGACGAAAGACAATTCCCAGCACAAAGTGCTGTTTGAAAGGCATACAGCGCACGTCATCACATTACCTTTTGCAACTGCCTTGCAAGTTAAGAGAATTGCAATAAAGCATTGGATTGCATCCTACTGTACCTCAGTCGTAGCCAAGAACTCTCTTAGCAGAGTTCCTTAGGCTAAAGGGCCCAAAGTTCTGATTACAGTAGGAAAACAAGCCTGCTAACTGGAACAGAGGACAACCAACTTTTGCTGGGGTCCCCAAATCCATCCCAAGTGTTCAAAACAAAGGAAACCATTCACTAGTTTGTGTTAATTTAACACTGTCGGGGGCAGCAACTCTTCTGGCATCTCGTTCTCCAGGGATACCTTGCTGGTTTTCCTACAGAAAGAGAGAAATATCTTCAATTGGTGAGTTCAGGTAGAGAAATATTTCAGAGAAGCTCTTCTCCATGGGATAGGAGCAGTTGCAGTGGTGTTCTAACCATCAATGAGGAAGCACCAAGTTAAAACATTAGGTTTCTTTCTGATATGAATTTAGGGCTCTGATTCACAAGCACTTTCAGGCTAACTCGTGGCAGCTGAAGAGGTCAGGTTTAAACCAGCAAGAAAGGTTATTTCTGCAGCTGTGGCAGCCAGTTCCATACAGATTGTGAATCAGAGGCTTTGGCCACCACAGCTCCCAGTGTAGCATGTTCACAGGCGGGGATCACTGGTGGCTTAAGTTACAAAACAGAGCTGTGAACTGTGCGAGGTCAGGAACTGAACTATTGCCTGCTCTGCTACCAGAGATGCCATCTCTGCAGAGGATCTGGCTGAAGTATTACCTCACATCAATCAGCACAAATTGCCAGGGTCATGAGTCCTCAGCATCCTGGATTCATGCAGCAAGTCAAAAGGATGCCAAGATTTGACTGCTCAGTCACCTTTGAAAAAAAAAGTAGTGTCCTGAAATGCACAGAGGTTTTTGAAAAATTATTGGATACACATGCAAAGCTCTTGTGCTACCTACAGCCAGATGCTTCTGGGATTCAGAAGTTATTTCCTACCCTTTGGGTCTGTCTGGCTGGATGCCTAATGGGTTCTACTCTGAGTCTACAGCATCACCTCTATGACAGTTACTCATATGGTCCTGTTAAATTTTATGTAAGATTCACACCTGGATCCTACTAGACCAGTTATTTTTGCCTTTTTCCTGCCTGGACTTTCTGTAGAAACCAGATACAGCATAGTGTTCATGCAGACTGAGTAACAAGATGTTTAGATAGGGAAGGAAACAGAAGTTCCCTTCTTGCCCTCTGTCTATGTTTAGCCCCTATCTGGGGATAAACTACAGTACTTGTTCTATCACCCAATGACCCCGCCCCAGCAGAGAAGGGGAATCAGGAAAAGGAGAGGAGATCTGTGGACTAAAATGAAAACGGATTTAATGAAACAGCAAAATTAATACTAATGCCAATATAAAGTATATAATGTTATACTCAGCCCAGTGGTCATATGGTGGTCACAATAAATGGGAAAGCAGTTCCTTGGGAGTAGAATGTCAAGAACCCCTCCAGGAATGGGGGAGAGAAGGAGAAGCACTGGGAGGGAGAATGAGACTCCATCCTCAGCAAACTTCCCCCTTTATACTGAGCATGACATTTTCGGAGTGGGATGCCCCCGTAGCCAGCTCGGGGCAGCTGCCCTGGCTGATTCCAAACCGCTGACGGCCTGCAGACCATGGCTGGCCTGGGGTTCTGTCCCAGCGAAACCAGGACACCCTCTGACCATTTACTTCTGTTTTTTCTTAGCTGCTACCGACATTTGATGCCCGACACAAGCTAATTTCAGCAGCTTTCCCGGGATGCTGCAGAAAACAGTATCAAAGGGTTTGGAGATGACTAAAGCTGCTGCAATCACAAACGCGGGTGGGCAGCAGCAGCAGCAGCGGCGGCGGTTTTCCTAAGGCTGTCAGAACACAAACCGGCAGGCAGAGCACCAAAAGCCCCGGAGACAGGCGGGCTCCCCGGTTCCCAGGGCGTGCGCTGGCACTCGGAGCTCCCGCCGGTCGCACTCAGCGGCGGCGACGGGCGACACCCCGCGGCCGGCGCGGCCCCGCCGCTCGGGCGGGAACCGGCGCCCCCGGGGCCGGGTCGCACGGGCTGCGCTTCCCACAGCCAGCGACGAGCCTCGGCAGAAGCCACGGCGGGAGCTGAGGCATTCCGGGGAGCCCATCGCCTGCCTGCTGACACGGTGGAGCGGAGCTTAGCGCAGCGTTAATGCACGGGGAACCGGAGAGGGCTCTGCACGTTTGTGGCCGTTTGACAACGGCAGGCAGCGACCTGTGGCCATCACCTTGGAAGGAAGAGTTTCCAAGCCAGTCCCTGACTCTGCGCACCTGAAGGTTTACCCTGCACCAAGTTTGTTGTATACAGGCTGTTGAATTCAGTCAGCTGAATTCAGCTCATCTGGCTCTTTACTGATGAACAAAAGCATCCCCATACTCAACACCTTCATTAAATGCAACGGAATTCTCTAAGTTCAACTCCCCTTCCTACACACTTTCACTGTCTCAGAAACAGTGTTGGTACAGGCAGTGTTACTAATATATCAGAGTTTGTTGTAAACTTCTTACAGCTTCCCCAAAACAGGAATCCTGCCCCAGACAAACCTCATCAAGTTCTCCAGACCAGGACAACTACTAGCAAACCCTGGAGAATCACCATGTAAAAAGAGTGGGCAGAGCAAGACAAGGCCCAGGGGGAGAGGGGCTGTGGAGCCAGGGAAGGGGAGAAACCCTGCTTAAATCCACATGGAGCTCCCATCTGAAGGTGAAATATGTCCCATTCGCTCCATGGGAGAGTGCTGATGCATTGTCAGACCCATAGGACAAAGCGGCTTCACAACAGTGCGGTTGTGTTTGTTTAGCTGAAGATAGAGAGTCGCTGGCTCTACCCACAATGTACATGCCTAATCATGACAAGAGGGTGAGAGGGAAGACAAAGGAAGCTGGAACACGGGTTGCCTTTGGATTGGGTTAGCTCAAAGCCTATAACTATGTCAAGGAAAAGGCATCCTGAAAATTCAGCTGTATCCCTAAATTAAAAGATAACTGCTGGAGTCCAACTCCCATTGCTGAACTTCAAAGCAAGAGGGATTTCCATCTTGTTTTAAGTGAAAAGTTCAATAGGTTCAATCCAGTCACTTCCATAAACTGAGCAGTGGCTTAACCCATCTCAGAGTGATGGATTAAAGCTGACTTCTGACAGACTTGTCAACTGAACAACTGTCTCAAATCCTTGAAACCACAGGAAATGCTTGATGCTGTGGTGGAGCCCACAGCCAAAGTTCAGAAAGTAAATCAAAAGCAGAAAGTTTAAAGACATCTTCTATTTTTATCAGCCAGAGGTTCAGCAACATTTCTTCAGTGACATGTAAAAGTAAGATCTTTGTCACCCCATCAGGGACTGTAGGTAATTCCCTGGGGACAGAGGCATGTGCCACCACCTGAGCAGGAAACACCTGGCTCCCCTTAGGGTCCATACACTACATCTGCAAGGACCAGCCCTACCCTTAGTGTGCCAGATGCCCTGTGTACATCACCCAAGGAGGCATCAGGGAACTAGGAAAACTCACTGGTGAGACACAACCCATTTTCAGGAACTTCTTACTAGAGGAGGGAGCGTTCCTTCTCCTGTACTATATATCCTGGGCAAGGCTGGGCTGTCAGGAAGTGTTTTGGTTTTGGGGCAGTTAGGTTTATGCCACATACATCTCAGTGGTCACTCAGCTGGCAGGCCCTGGCTACCAACCTCTGTAATACATCTGGACTTCAAGACATGAAGCTCAAGAGAGGAAGGCTGGCTGGTGGATCGACTCCACTCCACTCACTTGGGGTGCAAGATGAGCATGCGCAGGGTGGGTTTCAGCCAGAAGCAAGTCATCTCTCTCAAGACACTCACTGTTAAAATTTACATGTGCAGAGGTTGTTCCAGCCCTCTGCCACTCTGTCCCTCCGCCTCCTGGACCTCCCCTGCACCCAAGCACAACTAACCTGCTCAGTGTCACTGAGTCGATAGGACTGCTGGTGCTGCTACCATCTCTCAGCCCTTTGTGGGAATCTGTCAGCACCAGTACAAACAGGTTTGGGGAAATCACTATTTGTGTGCTGCCTTGCTTCCCTCCCAAACATCGCTCCAATTCAGTGGGTAGGTTTTTGATGGGGTGCAGGGGGGTGTATAGTTGGACTCTCTCTTAAAATGCCTTTCTGTGCAGGAATTCATTCACATTCCCAGTCTTGCAGAATAAAGTAGCCTCCACAACTCTTGCACCCATCTTATCAGCTGGCTCAAATAAAGAAAGTAAGCGTTGAGAACTTAAGTCCTTAATCATGGGGAACCCAAATGGCTCTTGAGGAAAATTCATTTTCTTCTCTATGTCGACAGAAAGTCTTCAAATAACTGAAGTGACATGTGTTTGATGGATGCTGCCGCAACACTGAGCCTTTTCACACTGAAGATTGATTGCTCCTAGAAATAGGTAAATGTCATTCACCTAAGAACTGGGATCCCAGCTTCAACAGAATACACAGACCTTTCCTGCATCTACTACCCGCTAAAGCACTTCCTGGGCACAACAGACTCCATCAGTGCCAAAGAGAGAAGGTCACTGCACAAAGAGAATCTCAGTGCAGCAGCGGGTGCTGGCAGCAGCCAGCTTTACTCACAGAGGTAAAATGACACCTCCTAGAGCGAATCCCTTTAACTCCCCCAGGTCTGGGATGAGTTTTAATTCAGAAGAATGGAGCAATGTTTATAAAACCATCACAGCATTGAAATTCACGAGGTTGCTCCTACATGCAGCAGATTTGCAGAATCAGAACCATAATTAGTGTCTTATTTGGAGAGAATTCTGAAAGGGGCAGGTTATTTTTCCTCAGTGCGTGTGCCTCTGTTGTTTTCTGTCCCTCGTGCCTCAGCACCACTTCTGCATTCATCAGCAAGGCCAGTTAAAAACCGCCTGAACTGCCGTTTGACCGAGTGCTTATCTGCACAACTGCACAACCCATACCATCAGTTAGGGAAAAACAATTTCCCCTGGCTACTAGAGACAGCCTAATTACCTAATCTGACAGGTTATTAATGGTTCCAGTCAACAAAAAGTATAATGGATGCTGATAAGCACAAGCTGCCTGGACATTTGGCACATGCAACGCAGCTAGAAATCACTGCTGTGAAAAGCTGCCACCGGCCACAGGACTAAATTGTCTGATCTCTCAGGGTTTCATTTAACAAGTCTATCAACATGATAAAGAGACAAACTAGCAAGTTCAGTCCATTAATGAGGTCTGTGAACAGCCTAACAGGATAAAAGATATTTATATTACTGGTTAATGTAAAAATAAATCTCTGCTTCATTTCTTGATAATTACAACACGCTCCTCTTCCACAGTGCTGCTTTGGGGACAAAAGTGACGTTACTGTCCGTACTACAAAGGAGAGCCGTACATAGAAGGGTTCACGAGGAAATGGGCAGCACGAGTCAAGGCAGAGCCGTTTTTTAAAGCACTGTCAGCTCTCCCATAACTCACCACAAGTGCTGCACTATTTCACGGGTCTGTTTCAAAGACCCAATTACTAGACTCACACGATCCCATCAGAATCTCACGGTTTCATTGTAAAGAGGAAAAAGAGACGTATCCTGCGCCATTAGTAAGAGCAGTGCTCATACGTGTACCGTGAACAGCTCCAAGCCACAAAGCATACAAAAAGGAACCCATGCTATCAGTTATTTATTGACATCTCAGGGTTTTCCACGTTACTTTTGTAACCATTTGGCACCTTTCTCCTGAAGTATAGATCCCAGAGCTAGCAGCATTGAGGCCATTTAAGGATGAAGGCAAAGAAACAGATTTGTCCCATAGGCTTAAACTTTTGGTTAGCACATTGCAACACTGACCGTGCCTGGAAAAACTGCACCATAATGGCAAACAGCAGCTCGCACCTCCAGCACCCATGAGACAGGTTGTTCACAGAAAAGTATCTAACTTTAATTGAAAAAAAAAAATCCAATAAACCTGATTAAGTAAAATATTTTTCATTGTGTTTTGTAGCTCCAATTCCCTGTGAGATCTTTCATCTACCACTTCTGCATGTAGTCCACTAAACAGCCATCCTCTAGTGCTTACGCAATGAAAGGATTTAAGGGGGCTACCTGAGCAATCTACTCCAGAGATCTTAGGTATGTTTTAAGACAGGCCCCATCATTAAGCAAAACTTCACAGCACTGAAATATTTATCCCTGTATCCCTGCAGATCCCCAGCAACATGACAGCAACACCTCGGAAAAATATGAGGAGATACATACCCGCTTAAGTGCACCCTGGATAACAAGTTTGACTGACACATAACATGAAGATACTTCAGTTCAGGATGTTCTACATTTACAACAGCTTGTACTCCCTGAAAATAAAAGTCCCGGTGGCTCACTCAATGCTTGCATTGCTTAGAGCACTTTAGGCCAGCTCCTAATTCAGTTAAAGCAACTATTGATTTCCTTGGGGTTTGTGTTTTTTCCCTACGCCAGCAGGAAAACTACAGATATCTGCATACTAATTCTGCAGCAAAATCAAATTCTTTAAACCACAGTAAATAGAAATGCAAAGCAATTTTTGATGGAACTGTCAAGAGAACCACACCAAAAATCTGTTTCATTAATATTAAAAGATTTCACCACCTTCTCAAAATCGTGATACATCTAGCCAACTCCAATAGTTCATATTGTCCACAAGACTGTTGGTGATACTGGAGGCTGCAGACATGAAATGGACGTAATTACAGCCAACAGAGAGGGCAAGTCGTGATATAACCTGCAGGATGTTATTAGCCAGGGACACTACTGTTTGGGCAGTGGCAAAAAGTGGCTTCCCCGTTCTAACATGAGGCAAAACAAGATGCCTCCCCCAAATCACTTCATACGAAGTTTGGAACACAGAAGGCTCAAGGAAAACAGTCCACTACTGCCAAAAAGGTCCATCTGGCCAAAACACTTCCCCAACAGGCAGCTGTTCTGCTTGAAACGTGTTTTCTCACCCTGGATCACACATTTGAACACTGCAAAAGAGTCACCTGACATTAAGGCAACGCAAACAGGGTCTTCCCCTACCACACAGGGCTGCTGATTTTTTTCAATTAGGTGAAAAAATCAGGCAGTGATACCATCATTGCTTAACACTTAAACTATTGTTGGGCCAAAAGGGCAGCAATTCTATTATGTTAGGTTCTGCATAGACGAGCCAGACCTGTGTCTCTTTTGTTAGAGCAGGATAACACAAGTCCTCAGCTGTAACCACTACCTAACTGCTCACCTGTCTGATGTTCCTCTCTTGCCTCTCAGTGTCTTCGAGATCAGGCTTTGTACCAGTTCATGACTGAAGAGCATCTGGAGGTCCTGGAGGCTCTGGACATTCCCACATGTACGCGTGCATGTGATAACGCCGCAGCCCATTGCAAAGGCATGAAGCTCACTATGCACTGCCAGTGAAGTCTCCTTCAAACCAGGCTCCTGGCCCCACAGATGATGTTGCACACTGCTCCACTGTAAAGACAAAAGTTAAATCTTCTGTAAGTGCATAAATATTTCCAGAAAAAATAAACCATATAAAAAATGGTATTATGAAATCCAAAAAAATACAGCATCTTTCGACAGCATTAGTAACTTGCGGTAATCTGGAGTCTTGTTCTCTATTGCTAATCTTCTTCTCATTTCTAAAGTAGTAACACACATAATTTCTACCTATGTGATAAGGATCTTCGAACTTCTATCTAAATGTTTTGTACGTTCTGAGGTCAAGAAAGCTAACAGGGCATAAAGGATGCATTTTCCACCATTGCATTACAAACCTGTAGAAGACTCAAGAACATACAAAGGAAAAAATACACCAAGTGGCATGAAGATCTGCAGGAGGTGGCATAAAAATTTTAACCAGTATTAGGCAAATATCCCCAAGTTATTCTTTCATGTGCATATGTAAAAATCGATCAACAGCACATATATAACTGTATTTCACCATCCTGCATTTCATGACTGTTTAAAAGCTACAATTTCTGCTTTAAAAAGCTATTTTCTTCAGGGCTGTATTCTGATCTCAGAAAACCTTCTACTGCCATGTCATTCGAGGTAATGCCAGAACTCTCAGTTAATTCTGTCACAAGATGCTAAGAAAAAGGTAGACGCAAAGCTTTCCTCATTGTAACAAGCAGTTTTTCCCCAAACTTTTTTCACATTTCTACATCTACCACAAGAGGGAGCGAAGAGTTCACCTTCCTTCCCTTCTCCATTCCAAAGAAGAGGTACAGATAAGCAGCTCGATGTTGTCGTTACCTATGACCAAGTTCAGGCTAGGAGTTTCCAGTGCTTTTATACAGCACACAGGTCTTCCCACAATTAAAAGGGCCAGGTTTTTGCTTTGAGGTGTTGCCTCACATTTCCAGCATGCAGAGCTCTTTTCAAAGCCAGCAGATGCTGGCAGATCTCACCTGAGGAACAGAGGCACATAGTGATGCCACAGGCTGGTAAAATCAAGAAAATCCTGATAGAAGGAAACATGTAGCTTCATCGCAGCAGTGTCAACAGGATGTTTGCAAGAAATTGATAACTATTTCCAACGATATTGGATATGTGGGGGACATGTGAGGAAAACTACAACCTTCTAACTGCATGTCGTGCTTTTAACAGCAGTGTACTGTGATTTCTCATTACAACACTATCAGAAAATAGCTCCCTAAAAAAAAAAATCCCCCTAAACCCCTTCTTCTGCAGCACACACAACCACAAAGAGGGAACAAGCTCTTTGTATGGGACAGTCTCCCTGGTCATTTCTTCCTTCTCTCTCTCACTCCTACCAACCTCCTCCCCAATCATCAAAACTCTTTTCAGGTTCTACTGTTATGAAACTGAATAGTTATAATGATTAGAAATGAATCTTCAATCCAGACAGTTACAGGTTGCTGCTGAAATATTAGGACACCCCTGCTAAAGCAACAGCTAATATCCCACTCTAGCAGAGCAATCAAGCAGGTGCTTAAGCCCATTGACTTCCAATCTATAGCAGTTCTAACTATGCCATTATTACCACTGGTCTCAAACACAGAAAGTTAAATTAACTTTACACGTTGCTGGATAAAGATGGACTAAGTCCAGATGCAGATTTTCTAGGAGGAGGAGGAGAGAAAAGAACTGAGTCCTCTGCCTCACACTTACCTTCATCTCGGATAAGGTTACTTGGCTGCTGCTACCCAACCCCTTGCTCAGATCTAGGCTGCATTTGTGCCATGACTCGCCATCAGTTTCCAACATGGAGATGAGGGGTTTGCTCAGCTCAGGTCTTAGCCACTGCAGAGTCATTTTATACAGCCTTTGCTGTTCAGAACTGGTTCATGAAATAAAGCAGCTAAGTGACTAGTAACTGCCAGTATCTCTTCCACACTTTCAGCTTATGGAACCAAGTTACAGCTTCTTCACAGTTTAAAACAAACAGGTGCCCTTTTGTTTCTACGATCCCCATGGGGCCCTGAGAGGTCAGCTTGGCCGCAGACCACAGTTCCTTCTCTTTGATATGGACAGCAGCTGTCACACTCACCAGCAGTGGCAGACTCCAGGTGCTGGCAGTTACCAAGTGTGCTACAGCTCAAAATGACACGTTTCCAGCTGATCACAGACCAGGCCTGATTCCCCTCACACTTGCACCGTTCTGAATTGGAAGCAGAACTGCAGTGTTCAGAAAAGTGCGAGATAACCTCCTGTGCCCAGTCAGACTCGGTACCTCAATAAACCCAGCAGAAGGAGTTCCCAAATCACTCTGTTACCAAATGTGGGACTCTCTGATCATGTGAAAGACAAAAACGAATCAGAGAAGCAATCCACAAAACGGTGCAGGAGCCTCACTACAGCTACATCTGTTTTGTAGTAAACTCCTCGGCTATTAAGGAATAGCTGTGAACACACAGGCTCACTAAAAGGAATGTACTACTATAGAATTTTAGCTATTGATACGCTGCTTCACTTACAGTTTTGTAGGGAGAAGAGATGCAGATACTACGGATTTCCACAGTTACGCCTACTATAAAATTTTTAGTATATTAAAGTGGGTGTATTAAAGGGATAGTCTGATAGTTCAGTCAGTAAGGCTGAACATGGGCAATCACTTCATATGCACAGAAGAGCCCACCACCTTTCCTACACCCTTCCATCTCCCCATGCCTCAGCTCCCCATCTAAAATGATGGCAGCAGCAAAAAAAGTGTTATAAAGAGGATGAAGCAGCAATCACTCCAGTTGTGGAAGAGTGAGGCAGAGAGAACACAGACTGCAGCAGAGCCTCCCCTGCACATTAGGCAGGGCACACTCTTCGAAGTCTAGGGACTTTGATCCCTGTCTGTAAGCACTGAAGCGGGTTGGAACTAGTCACAGTACCTGCAGTGCTCGGGAAGAACTGGGCATCTCCATATCTGCATAAAGGAACCCCAGGGGACCTCAGACAGTACTGAAGAACACATCTGGTAAAGACTTGTTTCTAAAGTAGCCGTGATAATTAGCCTGCCTACAGAAAAAAAATAATCAGAAGCAGATATGTCAGTGCTCATTTTGAAGCAAACCCAAGTTTATATTTAGGCATTAAAAAAGTACAATGATAAGAGTGTATTTCACGGGTACAACCCATTTTACAATCATAAATGGGTAAAATCAACTACTAAGTATTTTAACCACACTTGGCTTTCCCAGAGGTAACTGATTAGCAAAGTCCAACACTTCGCAAAGACAGTATGACTATTCCAGCTTGACCTATGAATGAATGAGGCACCACGATACGGTGATTTGTCCTGGTGGGCCACTGGAGGAACCAGGAACATGGTTTCCAAGTCTAGTCCAACATTCTGTCCAGTTAGCCCCTATACAAAATACTTTGGGAAAAAAGAGAGTAATTTTCACTCTAGGAATGTGCAACCATAGTAGGGGACTGACACCCCTCAAAGAGTCAAAAAGGAACCCTTAAACAGTGATACGCACCCCTCAAAGAGTCAAAAAGGAACCCTTAAACAGTGATACGCACCCCTCAAAGAGTCAAAAAGGAACCCTTAAACAGTGATACAAACTGGCTTGTTAATCTATTACCTGGTACTTTGTCTTAAGAATACCAAGGAAACATAAATTAATATTGAGTTGTTTCTATTTATCCTTGGACTTGCAGGCCCCTAGGCTCTACCAGGTTTTCAAGTTTTTCTCCATAAATCCAAAGTCTAGAAACTTATAGAAGTTAAAACATACATCCTTTACCTTCCAGAAGAGATGAGAGCCTCATATAATTGTGACTCCAAAACGGGTGGCTTTAGCAGACCCAGTAAATACCACAGTGTAATAACAGCACTGCCAGAGGTACCCATGCAGCAAGACCTCTTCGTTTTTCACCTACAAGGTTTGAGAAATAGGGTGCATTACAGCAGCTGCTGAAAGAACACTTAGTGCAGTATGTTTGGGTTGTTCAAGGTCTCTCTCACAATCCTTCATCATGTAATTTCAACAGGAAGCTCTGCCAAACTCTTACATACCTGCCCTTCATGAACAACCTCCTTCAAGAATCAAATGCATGAAGGGAAGACTGAGGCTCTCACTTTATTTGCCTGCATAAAGCAAAAAGCCTGCAGAGAGAGACGAGAACAGATCTGAAATTAAGACTGAAAACAGGTTTGGATGGGGACACAACAGAAGGGCATCTGCTCCAGGCTGGTTGTTCAGAATGAGCACAATGATAGCAGCATCCGCCATCTCAACATGACAGCTTCTCCAGAGTTAGACAGCAACACCCCAATTGTTATCTCGTTTGTTCTCCAACTAATATTTTATTGTGCTCTTGAATAAACTCTTGAATATGTAGCACAGAAAGGGAAGCTGATTTGCCATGTACTGTGCACACATTTTTTACCGAGTAGTCAGGTATGCCTAATCAGCAAAAAGCACTTGCATTATTTTCAGAAGTTATTAACTGAAATGGGAAACCAGCATGCTGTGATTCCATTACAGAAGAGTTACTGCCCTCAAGTGCAGCTGGTATAATAAGTACCAATTGGGTTGAGCATACCTAGCCATGCTGGCTCTGTCCCACAACGTTCAGCCTTGCAGTTCCCCAGCATTTACAGGATTGCCACACGTAACCTAGACTAAGTCCATAAACAGGAAGAGAGCTGCTGATCTTCAAGTTCACCCAGATCTTCAGGCATTGTGTAAAAGAGAAATACAATGAGATACCAGTTGTAGTCTTAAGAACATGAAAACATCTGGAGAGGTACATTGGCAGTAAGGATGTTCAGCACCTTTCAGGATCTGGTTCTTAGAACATCAACAAAAGCTGACTCAGAGTTCTCATCAGAGTCACTTCTGCTTTATTCAAGTTCTGCACTTATACCTCTAGCCATCCGTCTAACTCCGTCTCAGCCAGACCAAATACAATCTCCACCCTCTATTCCATACCATTTGGGTCACCCTCAGGTCCCACAAAATTTAAAACATATATATATATATATCTTCTAACCATCCCATTGTATTTAATTCTCATGACTGAAATCCCTTCTTACCAACACTTAGAACTTATACTACATACTCAAACCACCTTTATACCCAACACACATATCTATACCTATACCTTAACTACTATCTCCTATCCTTTAACAGATAGATATTATTCTCCCATTCCACGGGTTTCCTCCAGTCCTCCACACGTTGGTAAGAACAGGTGATGACTTGGGCCCTCTCTGTTGAGATGGATGCACAGATCAGGAGAAGCAGTAGGTTTGATTGCTGGGCCCCAGCACCGGCTTGGTTTGGGTCATTGTTGCACTCATCTGGTTCCTTGCAACACTCACTCTTCTCTGGTTCAGGTCGTTCCTGCCACATCACTTCCTAGAACACACAACTCACATCACAAATTATTTTCCCCCTCGAGGTTAAATCTCAAAGCACACACCTGGTCTCCCCATCCTCCCATATTACCCAGCAAGTACACCCACGTCCTTGAGCAAAGACAATCCCACGAATAGGTTTGTCTTTTCCCAAGGGAGGAGCAATCCACACCACCTTCCCCAGCCATTTCCCTACGTGCACTATGGGGACATTACCTCCTCCCGCAGTACGCAGGGGTTTTGTCTGGACAGGACCAGGATGGTTAGCAGATCCTCTGGTGTTAACCAGCCAAGTGGCTTCTGCTAAATTTATATCCCAGTGCTTCCATGCCCCATTGCCCAATGCTCTCAACATAGTCTTTAACAGTCCATTATCTCTCTCAATCTTTCCAGAGGCTTGTGGTTGATAGGGGATGTGATACACCACTCAGCGACCCAGGAGTTTATGAGGTTATTTTGGAAATGAGTTCCATCGTCTGGGCACCACATGGGGTGCCAAAAAGGACTGCGGTGGGTTGACACTGGCTGGATGCCAGGTGCCCACCAAAGTCACTCTAACACTCCCCCTCCTCGTCTGAACAGGGGAGAGAAAATATAACAAAAGGCTCATGGATCAAGGTAAGGACAGGGAGATCACTCAGCAGTTACTGTAATGGGCAAAACAACAGTTGACTTGGGGAAATTAATTTATTATCAATCAAATCAGAGTAGGGTAATCAGAAATAAAACCAAATCTTAAAAGACCTTCCCTCACCCCTCCCTTCTTCCCAGGCTCAACTTTAATCCCAATTTTCCTACCTCCTGCCCCCCCAGTGGCACAGGAGGACAGGGAATGGGGGTTGCGGTCAGTTCACCACACATTGTCTCTACTGCTCCTTCCTCCTCAGGGGGACGACTCCTCACACTCTTCCCCTGCTCCAGTATGGGGTTTCTCCCATGGGAGACAGTCCTGCATGAACTTCTCCAACATGAGTCCTTCCCACGGGCTGCAGTTCTTCACAAACTGCTCCAGTGTGGGTACCTTCCATGGGGTGCAATCCTTCAGAAATAAACCACTCCAGTGTGGGTCCCCCAGAGTCACAAGTCCTGCCAGCAAACCTGCTCCAGTGTGGGCTCCTTTCTCCATGGGTCCACATATTAACTGCCAGGAGCGTGCTCTAGCATGGGCTTCCCATGAGATCACAGTCTCCTTTGGGCATCCACCTGCTCCAGCGTGGGATCCTCCACAGGCTGCAGGTGGATTATCTGCTCCACCATGGACCTCCACGGGATGTAGGGGCACAGCCTGCCTCACCATGGTCTTCACCACGGGCTGCAGGGGAATATCTGTTCTGATGCCTGGAGCACCTTCTACTCCTCCTTCTTCACTGACCTTGGTGTCTGCAGAGTTGTTTCTCACATATTCTCACCCCTCTCTCCAGCTGAAGTTGCTGTTGCACAGTTTTTTTCCCCTTTATTGCAGAGGCACAACCACCATCACTAAGGAGTTGGCCTCGGCCAGCAGCAGGTTGGTCTTGGAGCCGGCTGGCATTATCTCTGTCTGACATGGTGGAAGCTTCTGGCATCTTCTCACAGAAGTCATCCCTGCAGCCCTTCCACTACCAAAACCCTGCCATGCAAACCCAATACAAGACGAAAGGAAGACACTGTATCCTAGAATAACGGTTATAGTATATTAACCCTTGAACATTTCCAGGTGTAACGTTATTCGCTTAATCATAAGACAGAATAGTGCTAGAAAGCTGCCCACTAACACGAAGAAGCATCTTGGAGAGATGTGCAAAAGCACAAAGGAGGACCGACCTTCTCATCCAGCCATTTTTTTATTAAAAAAACCCACTATTTGTATCTCAGTTTCAAAAGAGGAATCACCAGTAAAACACAACTGTAGAAAGAAAAACAGCTTCATAATAGAAAGCTCTGCTGAGGGCGATGCAGGAAAATATTTTTTGCAAAAATCAGCCTGCATGGGGTGGCTGTTGCTAAATGACTAGCAAGGAGATAATGGTGCTTTATCTGCTTTTCAGATTGTTCTTGGATCTCGTTTGTCTGGAACACAAAACTTAGTCACTTTGGCTCTGGGAGATCTCAGTGGAGTTTCTGGGCCTGCTCTCCAAGATGCAGGCGCTTCTCCTTGGGCAAAGACACATGCAACTATAACCTGGGAAGGAATCACATAACAGGGTATTCCACAACCAAGAGATTCCTCAACAAGGTTCTGACAAAGCTTCTTGTGGCCAGAGGAAGTTGGATTGCCCAAATACTTTTTCCTGGAAATTGAAAGAAACTATTACAGACATTTGGTCCACAGCATGTACAGAACTACTGTTCTTTCCACCACAAATGAGTCCCTCAGCCTTTCAACACAGGTAAGGTCTTTGGTATGTGAAGCCAAAAGCTGCTAAAAATATGATTGCAAGCAGAGAAAACAATGGCAGTGCCCTAAGATGTTGAACTGTTGGGAACTTTATTAGAAAAAAAGTGTCTAGAGAGTTCTTCGTGGCACATAGGGAAGAGCAGGCAGGAGACCAAAGGCCCGTTTGGTCAAGGAGCACAGCACAGCCAGCCATACACACACAACCCACGTCACTCTTTAAAAGAGACCACTGAGCATAACCAGTAAATCCTAGTGATTTAACCTGCATTTGTGCAGGTCTGGCCTATGACCTGTGCACTGCACTACCCAGACATATCCCAGTACTCCTATGATGTATGTACTAGGAAATTTTTTCTGCTATCCACTATAACTGAATTGCATCCCTCCATTATTGCAGGTGACTGGGCACACTCTGCACTATTTAAAAATGCTAGATTTATCTACTTTAATTTTTGTAATTCCCAAATGTTCATTTCTTACTGTAAGAGCTAATGCTGTTAAAGCACAAACTCTACGTCCTTTACCAATGGTTCAGAATGGTTCAACAATAAACAGCTCAGAACAAGCACAGCAACTGAAGACACGTCCCGGCATCCAAATTCAGAAAGTTTCACACCCAGCAAAAGCACTATGGATGTGATTCAAACAGAAGACTTTTCAGCCTCTCTGTGGACCAGACAGTCTTACTGTCACTTCCAAAAGGCAAAGGGCATACATGCACAAAACTTCCACTGCTTACAGCACACACATCCTTGTCACTTGTTAGTAAAAGCAAATTTATGGTACAGTTACTTAAAAACACAAGAAACAAACACTTGACTGTATGTGAACATGGAGAAATTAAGTATTTAATTTTGTTTGATCTATATGGAAAAAACACCATGTATTTAACAAAAGCTCTTCTGTCTCAAACAGTGTTGGGTTTCCTCAGCCAACCACACCACTCTGGGAATTTATGCAGCAGGAAGCCCTCGTCCATAACAGAAGACATCCTGTTTTCCTTCAGTATGCCCAGTAAACTCATGGCAGATAGAGAAGACTAAAGGTTTTCTCTCTCCATTCAAGGGGTGCATGTGCCCCACCCCCTGCCCCTCCAAAAGGCTACAGATGGACCTTGTTTTCCACAGACATCTTGAAAAGGGAAGGTGACTTCCAAAGCCCACTCCTCTAAAATGGCCCCAGCTGAAAACTACAGCCATGTTTGGGGTTGCAGTAGTTCAATGTGTCGGCCTCTCTCTGCCTTCCTGTGCTCCCCTCAGCACTTACCACTATTATATAGCTCAGTGACCTTAGTCCTCCTCTGATGACATGCTTCTACAGACAGAAGTAGGACCTTACAAAGCCAGTGAGAACAAAGGCAGTCTGAGGTTTGAAGCTGAGGGTTGGGATCTGAACAGGACAAGAATTTGGGAAAGATTAAGAAAACTCTATGTAAAAGAACCTCTCTTTGTAAATGTTACCCTTACAGTCATCTCTCGTAAAGGCAGTCTGCTTTTCCAAGTGCTAACACCCGTAAGTGCTTTCCCAAAGCTTCTCGTGGAAGGTGCTGCAGGAATGGGTTCAGGAAGGCATTGTTTCAGGCCCAACACAATTGTTATAGCAAAAAGAGTAAAGTTGAGGGCTGACTCAAGGAAGAGCCTCGCAGCAGAGCTGTGAGACAGCAAGAAGAGGGGCTATCAGTAACCAAAGGTAGCAGCACTAAAGCACTCAGCCCCAGTGAAGTAGGAGGAGAGGGGGACAAAAGAAAAAAAAAAAAACATTTGTTTGTGGACTACAGTGTCAGAAGAAACCAAAAGATTATTTGGCCAGACATCTGGCATAGGACAGACATAGATTCGGGAAGCATCTCTGCACCAACAGCCTTTATGTCTCCAGCTAAAAAAACCGTCCAGCCTTGATGCAGAGAGAGAACCCAGAATGTCACCAGCTATGATTTTTCAAAGGTCAGTTATAAACACACAGATTTTTAAATCTATGCCTCATTTCTAATCCAAATTTGTCTGGCTTCACATTTCAGCCACTTTTTTTTAGATTTTTTTTTTTTAATCTCTCTTCTGCTGCATTCTCTGTAAAACTCTCTAGAAACTAGTACTTCATTCTCATATCCCAAAATCTAGACCTCAGGATCAAGTCATTTTGTCATTTAATTTTTGTCAGTCTCTGGCAGTACACCATAGCAAGATCACAGAACTGCTGGAAGTCTCTCGGTGTAGGAAACAGTCTCCAGATCTCCTGTAGAGGAATCATTGCTGTAACAGCACCGACCACAGAATTCTAGCAGGAGTAGAATTAAAGACCTCCAAGAAAAACGGCTCAGTCTCGTGCGGTTTTGTGCATTTCCCCTGCGCTTGTCAGCACATAGCACTTCACAAGATCAGTCTTTAAAAGGTGAATCAAACAGGTTTACGTTCGGCAGAAGCAATAGGGAGCCAAGCCCTGGTGACCCTCCTCCTCCTGTGTAAGCGAACGAGCTCCCCCCGCACTCGCCGAGCTCAGGCAGGTGCTCTCACACCTCGCTCCCTCTTCCCAGCACCTTTGCGGGTGGGTGAACGAGAGCCCCAAACCGGCGGCGGCACTCAACGACCAGGCGAGGCTCTCCCGAATCCCGGCGGGCAGCGGCACAACTTCAGCGCCGCCGCTCCACACCCGCGCCCTCGAAGGAAGCTTTTTTTAAAACGTTGCGGCCGGCCCGCCTGCCGGGAGCGCGGCTGGGCGGGCGGTTTCGGCCCAAGGGCAGGGCTCGGCCGTGGGGCAACCCTGACCGGGTGGCTCCCTGCCCGCCCGCCCCGGGGGAGGCCGCCGCGGGCCCGGCCCCTGAGCGGCGAGCGGAGCCCGGCGCGTCCCACCCCCGGCCTTGACGCCAGCGCGCTAATGAAATGCTAATACCGGGGCGCGGAGCCGGGCGCTGCCCGCACCAATAAAACCCGGCGCGGCGCGGGGGCCCGGCCCGCCGCCAGTCCGCCGCTATGCAGAGCGCGGCCGCCGCCGCCCCGCCGGCCCTGCACCTCCTCACCTCCTACTTCATCGACAGCATCCTGAGCCGGGGCCCCGCCGCGGGGCGGCACGGTGAGGGGCGGCACGGCGAGGGGCGGCGGGGCTGGCGGCGGGCGCTGCCCGCTCGCCCCAGTAACTCCCCGCTTCTCTCCCCTCAGGCGAGGAGCGCGCGGCGCCGCCGCCGCGGTCCGGCCGAGCGCGCGCCCCCGCCGAGGAGCCGGCGGCGACGGGGCGGGGGGGGCGCCCGCCCGGCGCGGCGGCGACAACAGCGGGCGGCGCGGCCCCGGGTCCGGTGAAGAGGAAGCAGCGGCGGTACCGCACCACGTTCAGCACCTTCCAGCTGGAGGAGCTGGAGCGCGCCTTCCGCAAGTCCCACTACCCCGACGTGTTCACCAGGTAGCGGCCGCCGGCGGGAGGGGGCGGGCGGAGGGCCGGGCCGGGCCGGGGCCGCGGGCGCCGGTGAGGCAGCAGCGCGGCGGCTAACGGTGTGCTGCCCCGCAGAGAGGAGCTGGCCGTGCGCCTGGACCTGACGGAAGCCCGAGTGCAGGTGAGTGCCGGGGCGCGGCGGGGGCTGCCTCCTCCCTAGGGCCGCCGGTGCCCGGGGACCGACCTTCCCTCCCTCCCTGGCCCCCCGGAGTTCCCAAACCACCCCACCAGGGCTGAAAGCAGCTATTGAAAATCCCCCTTCCTCGGCTGGGCAAGAAGTTAATAGCGGAGGGGGGACGCAGGGGGCCGGGGCTGCCGTGTGCCGCCCGTTTCGGTTAGTTCTTAAAGGAGGGAGGAATCGGCGAGTTACCTCAGCGACGGGAAAACAAACGGCGTCTTAGGAACGTTTCCAGATTGCACTTCGCACTCACATTGCTGTCGTCTTCCTGAGTTTAAAGGCAGGAACGGTCTCCTGAGTTTTGAGATTATAAAAACAGCGTTAAAAAAATCGGTTTACAGCAAATGAGGGTTCTGTGGGGCATCCTCAGTTATTTACTTAGCCTTCAGAGAAGCTTACGCCCTTTTCTCGCTCTAACTTAGCTCAATAAAACAGTCCCACATCTAAATGACTGGTTAAAACAAATAGAAGATTAGTTTGACGTTCACATGACAGTCAGGCGCTGTCCAGGAGAAGTTTATGGCTTCAGCTGGGCTACAGTAATAGGAACACCCGTAAAACTTCAGCATACAGAAACAGACGCAGACGCTCATCATCTTTTAGCCTGCTGTTTTCTTAAACTAGGAATGACCCTCGTAGCTCTTGCTGGCTCTAAGCCCTTGTACTTAACTCCTACTCTCTTAAGAAGCAGTTTCTGTAGATTCATCTCTTGTATAAGGTAGAAAACCCTTTTTGTACAGAAACAATAACTTTTAAAAAAGTGTCGTTTCAAAAGGTGCGAAGGCTTTCAAAGTCTTTTTAAGCTCAAAATGACAATTGTACTAAATTTGGCTTGTGCTATATATCGGTTATTGACTGAACTGCTGCTCCAGCAAGCTCGGGGTGTGTGAGATGGAGACCTGGTGCAGCTGCTCAGTGTGACTGCCCTGCTTACTCCTGCAGAGCTTTGTCACTGCTGGTGCCAGATCATTGTTTGTATACGCTGTCACTACACCTCGGTCACTGGATCCGCCATGGTTCACACTAGCTAACATCTGTAAAACTGAAAAGTGTTTTAGCTTTTTATTTTAATGTGCACCATCTTCTGAAAAGGCCTTAGAAGTCGGAATGGTACTTCATAGCTGACTCACCTGAGAATACCTAGATGCATTTTTCATCTCTCTCTCGTGGACTTGGAGGAAATTATGTGCCTTTCCCTACCATCTGCAATCACTAAACCCTCTAGCCACTGAGATACCCCAATACCTGGCGATTACACAGGATATCTACCAGTAGAAAGGATGTGGGTGAAAAGCTGTTAACTTACCCGTTACTGTCACGTTCACTTTGTGGGGTACTTGCTCTGCAGGCCATTTGACCTGTGAAGGAATGGTGCAATGATCAATAGCAAAGAGGAACTCTTCTCCTAATGACCCATCTAAAAGAAATGGAAATGTTTAGGTTTGATGGAGTTAAAAAAATAATTAACAAGCAAAATAGCAGAGTTGATGTATCCCCAATGGATGGAAGGAACAGCAGAGAGCTGTTCTTTTCACCTCCTTACTCCTTGTCAGATCTTAATCCAAGTCTCTTGGGCACAAGCACACAGTCGGTACAGTTTGCTTAGGGTGAACTTCAGTATGCGGCACCTCTGCCTGTGCACGTGTTCTTGTCCTGTGGTAGGTGGCCTGGAGGGAAGAAGATGCGTGGGAACAGCTGCTGTATAGATGGTGATGTACTGTACTTAAAAGCTATTGCAATTCCCAAATACTTTCCTCATATGCCCATGCTCATAGTTCTTCCATATGGTGTCCTGTGTGAAATGACTTCCATACCTCTCTCAGTACCTGGCTAAACCAGCTGACATGAAAAGTGGCACCTTTTCATTTACTCAGGTGTAAACCCAGGAAACTAATCTTACCAAATGCAATCAGACCATTTCTTCACCTCAGTGTGTTTTCAGTGTTTGACTCTTACATGAAAATGAACAAATAAGGAAAAATATTGCCCATGAGCATACTCCCATTTGAGCATCACTTCAAAGAGATCCCCCTCAGCCAACCTCTATTATTTGCTTGTGTAGAGAAAGGGAGATGGCAGCAAGAATCTTTGTATTCTTCCATACCTTGGGAAAGGGATTGTCTGAGAGTCAGCAAAGCCGGTTCATAGTCTGAAACCATGTTGGGACACTCGTCAGTAGCATTTACATCTGTTGTTGCCATTCCATTTCTCATCATTCATACTGTTTGGATGGGAGGAAAATAAATTAAAGGAATAGTTTAATTTAATATGAGAAGTGCAACATTACTTGGGTATTTCAGTGCCGTAAACTGCATCACTGTTTAAAACATTAGCTTACAAATATAACCGATCTAAGCATCCTTGTCACATTTTCTGATTACGATCCTGTATTCAGCTACAGCAGAAACACAATAGTTAGTCACATCTACATGTCTTTTTATCGTCGTTAGCTATTACGTCAATAAAACAGGATACACTTATAAAGAAAATTACAGCAGGAAAGCTCTTAAACTTTACATGCTCACCTTTTTCAGACATAAATATTTTCTGTCAGATATGTGCATGGTGAGTAATTACAAAAATAATCTGGGTAATATTTAGCATACAATTCAAACTCGATAGTTTAAAACTCATCTGTGAGTATGAAATAATGCATTTTTTTCCGAAGTATTTTACCACTAATATTACAGTCATACCATAAAAATCTTAAGGCTGGTACAGCAGTTTGTTATGTTTAGTTTGGCAATTCAAATGGGTCTGAAAATAGAGTAATAGCAAGTTAAGCCTTTTATTGGGAGCAAAGGAAAACTGCTTAACAAAAGGTTCAAGATGACTCATCTGAATGTTAATGACTATACTCTACACACTGAATTTTGAAAGCTGTTTGTCGTGGCAACGTACAGTCTGAGGGATGTCTTTGCTCTATCACTTGCATTGATGAGCTTGTACCAGTATGGAGCGCAAAGCCAGCCTTTATCTAAAGATAATTATTAGATACCTAAGCCGGTTTATCCTTCTGATAAATACAAAACCCGAGAGATGACTAAATAACGTTTGGTTGTAAACCCAAAATCATCTGTAACATTAAAAAAGTTATTTTGCAGTCAAAGTGCATGTCTGAGTGATCAAATGGATTCGCCTTAGGACAGAGAAAGCAGAAAAGCAGACATTTCGTTTTGTGTTAGGCTTTGTTATGAAGAACAGACTGAAGAACAATGCTAGGATTTAGTAAGGAAATTAATACCTTTGCAGCATTTGTTTTCTCCCTTTCAGGAAAGGCTTTTTCTGCCTATCTGCAGTGTAAGACAGCTGGATTTTATTTTCATAGAAAACACAACCACCTCTGAGGTGGTGGTCTTCTCCTGTGAGATTTCAGCTAACCTCCATTTCCAAATATTTGGGATCACTGGTTAACAGCGATTTAAAGTCAACTGATCCCAGTAACTGAGTTCATTTTTCTTGCCAGACCTCTGTCTTGGACTAATACAGACCAAGTGTCCAGCCCTTGCTCTCACACAGGCAGAGCTACCACGTGTTTCACTGGTTCAGATACTCCTTTGTAAGACATCTGATCCTTTAAAGCCTGTGGCTGCTGGAGAAATGGCCAAAGGATGAGTCAGAGCACTCAAGAATTTTAAGTACCAACTTCAAAACTTTGCTGTTCTGACTTTTCTTCTAAGGAGACCTCCCTCTGCCAGCTGCCTATACAGTGAGACCATTCTGTGTTACGTACATAACCTGAGCAATTTGGAGGACACCAACTTCCCCGTGTAAAGATAAGAGATGCAATGAAAGGACTAGAGCAGAAATTCTTCAGCTGGCTCCCAAGAACCCCATAGCGAGAGGGCTTTGAGAGAGTAAATTGTTACTGACCTATCTAGGAACAACATCAAACTCAGGACAGCAAGGCTGGGCATGCCACAGCCACCTGGTTTGGGTACAAGCACCCTGGTGCTGGGTGGGCTTTCCTTCCAAACAGGCAATATTATTTCAGCACCTGAAGGTAAGTGACACCACTGGAAATGTCTCATGTCTGAGATTAAAGCAAGCAGTGAAGCTGGGAACCCCCAAAACCTGAGGTTTAGATATTATGCAATAGAAATTTAAAACTTTGAAAAATTTGACTGAAATACAATTGCAGATACAAAAAGCAACTATTAAAACAATCATGCATCCGTAAAACTTCTGCATCCAAAGATTTTGTCACAAATTTCTATAGAATTTTACTGTTAGGAAGTACTAATACCAAAGGAATAACTATTTTTAGTATCTGTTGTAATTTTGGGGAGACTTAAATTTTTGTGATTTATTTTTACTATTTTAGATTTAGTGGCTTTGCTAGATTCTTATTAAGAAGTTACCTACATTGTGTGGTAAAAGTCCTAAATCAGAAATAAATTTCAGAAAGTGCTAATTCTGTACAGGACAGAAGTTGGTCTTTCCAACGACTCCTTGTGTTACCACCACTAAATATCAAATCCTGATTAGCGTGTTCAACTATTACACACAGAAGGTGCTTGCACGCAGCTCTCTGAGTTTCTGCAAGACTGCTGAATGAGATTATGGGCCGCAGCTAATACCTGTCTTCCAGATCCAGTTCAGAATCCACCTTCAGTGGCCTCCGCTGCAGAGGGGCTAGAAGACCTGAGCAGCCAAATGCGTTCAGATGTTGTGTGTTCAACCTCAGCAGCACCCCTTTTAAAATATCCTTGGTTTAGGTCCTCTCGCCGTTGTTTTAGAGCTGCTGCTCTTCACTCTACTCTCTGCTGCTGTCCTGGGTCTGAAAGCTCCTGCTCAGGGAGTGCTAAAGAATAACAGTGTGAAGAGTCAGTTTTCTGATCTGTAGATTCGATTGACTCAAGTCATTAAAAGATGTTTAACATTAAAGATGTTAAAATAAGGACTGGTCAGGCTTGAACAGGCAAGATACTCAACAGCTTAGTGCACAAACCCAATACTAGCCCAAGCCTCTTTAGGAACAGCTTGATACGCTGTTCTAATACAGCTTACTAGATTTTCTAGTTTAGTATTGGCTTTCACTGCAATTCAGTTAATCACTTGCATGCAACTTTATGCTGTTTGTAATTGTGATACATACAAAAGCTTCTTGTTTTACTTTTCAGTCCTCTGTATGAAAATGTATAATCCAGCTATCAAAATAAAAATCACACCCCTTATATTTGGCCTAGTTACTCTTACAGTCATGATTAAGTTGCTTCCTGAGGCATCTGTACAGAAATAGCCCCCTCTAGAATGGCTTTATTTTCAATAAACAGCTTATGAAAGGAAGGACGGTCACGTTTAATAACTGATGAGTCCTCAGATGATAGGTTTATGTATTAGAATGGCTTTAAAACGTATGGGACTATTTGGCCAGATCTAGAGAGCAGTCGATTTTACAATATTTATAACTGATTTGTTTCTCAATAAACCCACTAAGGCATTTGTGAGTGGATCTTTTATATTGAAGAAGTGGGTTTTGGTTTAACAGTAAATATTTTGCCGCCTGCGTCACTGTGTGCAGTAGTATCTGGTAAGACAAACCGCAAAGTTCAGCTAATGCCTTTATAATTTCTTGTTGAAGGTCTGGTTCCAAAACAGAAGGGCAAAGTGGAGGAAACGTGAAAAAAATGAAATTCTGGGGACTGTTCCAGGAATCTCCTTAACACACCCACTTGGTCTATTTTTGGATGTTCCACTGAGTCATTCTCCCCTCCTAGATCACCCGTGGAGGTCAATGCCTCTTTCAACACTGGCTGTGCCATCCATGTCTCCAGCCTTTAGTCCATCAACCTTAGGGCCATTTGGCCTCAGCAGCCTCACCTGGACTTCTCTCTTCAGAAATCCTATTTTAAACCCACATTTTGGAAGGTATAGTATTATTTTTTTATATATATCTCAAAATTGTTAAAAATGCTGCATTTCTATTAGGTTGATACTCACATGTTCTCAGTAAACACACTCCCATAGATAAACAAACTTACTATAATGGGGTTAGTGCCTGTGTAGGATCACTTGATCAGCAATAGCAAGATTGAGTTTTAAGTCATGCTGGTAAAAACTTAACACGTAATTGCTCTTTGAGGAACAATTGTGCATCATTCCTGAAAAGCTGGTCTCACCGAACTCCAGTCTTCACACAGGTTGCTGTAACCTAGGTGGCTCCCACTCTGTCCTTATCTCACAGGCTGACCCAGGTCACACACCACAAAGATGTGGCTGCAGACAGACATGGCTTGTAGGTGATCTGACAGAATAAAGGTATTGGACAATTCCTCTCAGGAGACCAGGAGCCTGTGCAAGACAGCTCTCAAGAGAGAGATTGAGAGAAAGGGAGAGATTTTCCTGACTCTTACACATCCTACTAAAAGCCAGTCCTTTTCACCTGGCAGGTGCTCTGCTCAGCACACAGAACAAGCCCACAGCTACCCTCCTTTTCTGTCTCTGGGGTCAGACACCTAGAACTCCAGCAACTCATTTCAGCTGAACCTGCTGCCTGGGCTTTCTTGCCTGGCAACCTGAAATTTATTAGCAAAATGCTGCTGCTGCTCTGGTGCACCCTGTAAGATAGGAAAACCGCGTGAGTAGTGTGTGTGTACATATAATGGGTGTGTAGATAGAGAAAGAAGATAGACCTCTCCTCTTGCTGAAATTACAGCCTGTATTGTCATTCCACGTTAGACAGACAAATGCTGCTTTTCACATGGAATAAACTTGTCTGAACAAATTGGCTGCATAAACAGCCACATAAATTGGTCTTTTTATGAGGTGGTTTATTGCTCTGACAGAGCAGGCTGATCTACAGCATCCGAGGTTTGTTTAGAAAGGATTTAGCATGAGGAGCTAAGCAAATGGTTTCTGCTCTAGGTGTCCGTATGCCGTGTCTGATCAGATCTCTTATTTAGTTAAAAGTGTCTGGTTTTTTGTTTGGGGTGGAATTGTTTGGTTGGATTTTTTTTTTTTAAGGCTAATAAATTAGAGTGCAAAATGAATCTAAAATACCTTCTGGAAAACAAAATGTACATTTGGAAGAAATTGGAAATTTCAGCACATTTTTTTCTAACACTTTGGGCGGGGGAAGCTGCAACTGAGTAAGTACTTGTTCTGCAAAACAATTCTTAATTTGGATAATATTGGCTTCTTTCAAATACAGGTTTCTCAATGCTTTAAATCCTCTCCTGACAACAGCTTCAGTACTAATGAAAGCTCCTGGATGCCCGTCAGACTCTGCTCTTACTGCCTTCACTGATCCAGCAGCGGTTGAAAGGAAAACGTCAAGCATTGCAGCACTAAGACTCAAAGCGAAAGAACACTCAGCACAAATGCCTCAATTAAACCTCATCTCCAGTCTTAAAAACACTAACAAAGAACTGTGTTAGGAGCTGTCCCATGGACTACAGCCACAGAGGGGAAAGTCAGTGCCTCCTCCAGTAAGTAGCTCCCGTTAAGAGAGACGCATTTAAGAAAAGACACACACAGAGCTGTAGGTTCCTCCATCTTCAGTAACAGACTGAAAGGAAATAACCCCACTAAAATCATTTTCCTTCGTCACAACATGAAATCAGGTGGTCAATTGGCTTGTATCATTTCTGACACTACAGCAATAGAGGCGGAAACTGTCCCACCTTTGTAATTCAGGCTAACCGGAATCCGAAGCTTTGAAATCCCCAAACTCATCAGCTGCTAGTCCAAAGGTTCAAAATTCTTTGTAGGAGTAACTTCAGTTTTCTAAGCAATTTGTAACTCCCTTCTTGGGAGGAACTCTTACACGCAGTACTTGAGACGTAAGAATCAGTACGCAGTTACTAACTTTGAGCCCATGCTTCATGTTGAAGTGTAAACGCCAGTGAAATCTCGTGTTTTAGACAGACTTGGACACGAGATGGGGACTATTTTCACTATGGCCTTTTGATTCAGAGCTAAGTTTGTAGAAAGAGTACCTGGTGTCAAACTGAAAAAAAAAAAAATAAGTGTTTGCTTTGAGGGTGGCAATGTTTTAATAATTAAAAAAGTGTAACCATTGTGTATGAAAGCTGTACCCCGTGAAAGTAGGTTATGAATGTGCAGTAAACGTGTCTTGCTCTCTATGTATAGAGATATCAGTAAGTAGCTCACAGCTGTAAATACAAGATTGCTGAATACTTTAGCATGATTACTGGCACATCTCCACCAGACCAGTACGTTAACACATTACTTGTGCATTGCCAGACATTTTATGCCTTGAGTAGATTCAGAATGTGAAAACTCAATGTGAAGTGTTAAATTATTCCTTGGACTGAATTTGGAAGGAATGACAACGGAGACCTTGCCGAGCAGGAGTCTACAGTACAGGATCAGAATCCTGGACTCCCTTTCTGGCCTCAGACAGGTCATTTTGAAGTTTTTGCTGAAATTCCCCATCCAAGAAGTGGGGCTGAGAAGAACTCTGATGTTTTAGTGTGAAGTGAGGGTAAGTAGCATCCTCCTTTTGCAGCTTACTCGCCTACCTCACAGGGCTGTTGTGAGGACTGATTAAACAAACATGACACTGTGCAAATGGCAGAGTTCTACAAGTGCTAATTGTTGCTCAGCAGTTACCAAATGAAGGCCACCAGCTGCCTCACATGAAGATTCCCTTTCCTGCAGCTGTAGCAGCGGGCCAAGCAAGCTCTGCTGCTGTGGGCTGATGGGACAATAGTTTTCCTCTGAAATACTACCACCTTTGACTGTCCTAAGTCATAACCTACCACGAGACTGCAGTATTTCTGGGTTCATAGACCTCACTGTCAGCACAGGTAGGAAGTGGTGATGCTGTTTTGCTGTTCAGAAAAGCGAGCTTTTTACCCACACTACACTGGGCCTGCGTGGCGGGTCAAGCAGCAGGGGACTTGGGAAGTGATGTAACCAGCAGCGCTCACACAAAGTTTGAGTGTTTCTTCCACAACAGCTATTGGCTTCTACCAATCCCCTCTCACGGCCCAGGCTGCCAACTGGCAGCACAACACGGTATCCATACAAGTGCAGAGTTTGTTCCAAATTAACCTTTTAAGTAGGTTAATGGCTTGAAAACTATCATTACACAACTCCCGTTCTATTCTGTACAAGTTTCTGTGGCATCTTTCCTTGCTGTCAGTGTCTCTCACAATTCGAGGAGGTTCTGCAGGGAAGGAGACTGTGTTACTGTTTCATTTAAAGCAGCAGAAACTGCCCTGTATTTGCCATGAGCCATTCGGAAAAGAACTCTGCAATAAAAATAAAACCTACGTATTTCTGCCAAATTATATTCCTAGACAAATTAACCAGAAGCAGCATGTGAAAAATAACTGCTGAAGGTTGTTTTAAAACATTGCATGAAATAGTAGGTCCTGTGAAATCACCAAAATCTTCATCATTGCCCACAAGGCCACAGACGTCTTGCTCAGGTGGGGGGAAAAAATTCACAAGCTAAAATTCCCTTGATGTCAGCAGTTACATCAGAGAGAACTTTCATCTGTCAACAAAGTTTTTCCGAAAGCTATGGACAGCAATCATTTCAGGGACAGCCATTAACACGCAGAGGCAAGTAACCTCACTCGTTTGCACTGTAGCTTATGCCAGAGCTGGGAGCTGGTACCTCGACCCAGCACCCACAGCCACTTTAACGCCACTCTGGGCGCTAGGCAGCAGGGCTGGCTCCTAGACACTTGCCAGGTTGATCTGGTGTTGCTCTTTCCTAATCCTCCTGACAAGAGGACACCCTTCCTCCAAGACACCCTGCTCTCCTACTGGAACTGCAGCCAAGCTCCTGCTCAGCACCACTCCCCTGCCACCGCAAGCTGGGGCTTCTGCTTCTCCTGACAGTGTCACAGGGAGGTGTGACCCAGGCTCCGCTTTGCTGTGTATTTCTGCATGGCTCTGCAGCTTCAAGCGCCTGTGTCTGATACATGACAGAACTGCAAAGGTAAGTACATTGCCCGTTTTGTTACTTACTGATTAAATAGGAGCTGCCATTCGGGCGGAAGATGGTGACTGCAATCATTAGCGCTTCTCGGTGGGTACAAGTGGAGAATAGAGCTTCCTGATGTTTCATCTGGGTTTAGTTTGAAATGCAGAGAGGTTTTCTTCAAGCTGATCTCATTTTTTTCTGCTTTAATGACTCCTTCCAAGAAATTCCCATTCTTTCACATGTGTTGGAAAGCCAGCTGTGAGAGCTAACGATATTATGAAAATAAATATGCAGGACAACACCTGAAATCAGCTTAGGAATCAGAGTGCATCTGTAACCTAAACTCACACTTTTTATGTTAATTATTACTATCTTATAACGAAATGTCACACCAAGGGAAGAAGGTTTACTTATTCAGTCTATTTTAAATTTAAATAAAGAGGCTTAATTACAAGCTATTATGGACACAGTGTTAAAATGGCATTCAAAAAAATGTCGGGGAACATTTAACTGAAAAACCTTCAGCTCAGTTTCATAGCTACACATAGGCCAACGCTGTTACCACCAGCCAAGCAGGGACATTTTTTTTCCTAGCTGTTCTCAGGGCACTGAGACCAGCATCCCATACTCTAAACAGCCCAGCCACTTCACAAAGTTTCTCATGCTGCACACTGCATTTATTTCCTGACACTTTATCTTGCCTTATGCACTAAATTCTTCAGTCCTAATTTAGGCAAAGCCTGCACTGATCTGGATTAAGACTGTGGGATTTGACCCTATGCCTCTCTTCTGAATAAAGACGGGTTCCAGCCTAATTCTTCTCTGGGTGACATCAGGATGCTTTCCTGGCAGAAGCCCGAACTGAAGCAAGCCTGCAGCCCTCATTGTTTAATCAGGTTTGTCTGGTTTTCCTGCAAACAAAAATGTAGGGGAGTATTTTCAAAGCGGCACAGAAGATCTGAGTATACCAGCCCCCACCCCAATTCACTTTCTACAGCCACCAGCCCACTGTGAAAACAACTCAAGCTCCAAATCAAACCCCTTGGCATTACCCTCCACATCACAATTTTTTGATGTGGTTTGTTGGAATACTGTGCAACATACTGGTATCTGTTCAGGAAATGTTCACAGATATTTCTGCTGGAGCGCTCATTCCAATTGGGCTAAATCATTAGGTTTGTTCAGTTTGTTGTCTGCCACAAGTTCAGTTCTGATAACACAGGATGTTGGGTAAATTTCCCTATTTCCAGTGACATAATATCATCAGAACCTCGCCTACAAAGAAAGAGTGATTTTGTTGGGTGGAAAAAAAGGAGAAGAATAGGCCAGGTGTTTGAAGAAAAGACAAAGAAACGAGCACAGTAGGGTGTTCTGACTCACAAATCTGTATTGAGAAAGAAGTATTCATGAAGAAAATTAATTTAAGAAGTATGTAAGTTCAGGTTTTGAGCCCATAAGTTCCTTTCAAAAACAGATTAGTGATTAAAAACTTTTTTAGTCTAGCAATCTCTTAAACAATTAGCACAGTAATTGGAAAGAGACTACAAATTCAAATCTAGATGGACATAAAAGAGTTTCCCCATAGAGCTTTGCCTTGGTTTTGTGGGTAACTGGCATGCACCTGCCTTTACCATCAGTGGGGTTGAAATACTGAAGAAGTGCTCTGAATAGGGACACAAATGCCCCAAACAGTAATGCCATACAAATTACTTAATTCTTGTAAAGTAGAAGTAATTGTATTGATTATGAATGTGTGAGTGACTCCTTTCTTTCAAGTTACATGACATGTAAACCACCAGCTTGCAATGGGGTTTGCACTGCAAATTTGCACCAGCACTACACATTTGCCAACCAGGGGGTGGGATGTTACCTTTTTTCCTTATTCTGAGCAATAAATCTGAATGCGCTACCACACAGAAATAGAGATCTACTGACTTTCATCTAAACCAGGTCAATAAGAATATCTCTGTAAAAATTCTTCTCTCCTCCAACCAGGTAATAATTTTCCTCCAGTTGTTCATCCTGAAAAAAAAGCTGAAACCAAAGGAAAAGATGAGAAACATCCCCAAACTTCAGATGTTTTTCTCCAAGGCAGACCTTATTTTGCTTTTTGCTATTACTGACCTTTTTAATAACTTGTTCATTTTCAACCCTGTCTTTAAATGCCATGGATCACAACTAGATAAAGCCTAGGCTGCCAAAAGAAAAGAAAAAAGTGAGAGCGCACGACTGTGCATAGTGCATCTCTGGCAATGCAATTATCTGTACCAGAAAATGTCCGAGTTGTGGCTTCCCAGGAAGCTGTATGAACAAAATACACATAGGAAGAAGCATGTGATGGTATGTCTGCCACCTGCACTTCACTTACCTGAGCTATACAGCCACCCAGATTGCATAAAATGCAGTTAAGGACAGGCCATCACTATAGAACTTCTATTCAAGCAGCTCTACACATGGATGACAAATCAAGCTAGTGGGTTGTGTTACGTCAGCATTGACCTACGCAAAATCATCTCCCGCCCCAGCATGGTCCCTGCATTGCCGCAGTTCCCGTCAGGAAAACCAGCTCACTGGGGTCCCCTCCATGGCCACAGGGAAGTCTCTGCTGGGGGCCTGGGGCGCCTCCTCCCTCCTCCTGTCCGGCCCTCAGTGTCTGGGGCCGTTTCTCACTCTTTTCCCCTCACCCCTCGCTGCCCAGCAGCGTTCTGCCCTTTCCCCAGCCCGGCTGAGGGGCTCCGCTCTGCCCTGTGGTGGGGTCACTGGGACCGGCTGTGTCTGGCTGGGGGCAGCCCCTCGGCTCCCCTCGGAGGGGTCCTGCAGCCCCGCTGCCCGCACATGGGCACTCAGCGCAGTGATGGGCACTGACAAGTAGAGATGTGTCGCAAGCCCATCTGCACCCAGAACTTTCCCATGGCTTAAGAAATACCTGACTGTAGGTAAGGCTGTTCCTTCCACCCATAGAGAAACCATCCTGTATGTTCACTGCCTATATGCTACTCCAGGTTTGGATGCTGTCCTGGACATCCCCCTGCCCAGTGCAGCCCTGAGGACAGGTCTGTCCCCACTGCAGGTGAAGGAGCCGTAGCACAAAGCAGCTGACACATTACTTCACAGCAGCAGGAGATCATCCACAAGACACCAGCTCTCCCAGCTGCTTGTCCTCTCTTCAGCCCTTGGCCACGCTGTCACCCACCAACTAACGTCTTTGGTTTACCTTCAAGGATTGAAGATGCCTAGTCAAACAGTACCCCGGGGCACAACTCCTGGAAGGAATAAAGTATTCTCAATTAACTTCCTTTGTTGGCTGCAGCATCACTTCCTACGTTCTAGCTGGGGAACTGCTCTGCAGTGGCTGGCGGGAAGTCACAGGAAGACTGGGATGAGCTGGCGAAGTCACATGATGGAGTAACAAAACTTTTACATTAAAAATATATACTGAACCGGGGATTGTTGTTTGTTTTTTATTTTATTGTAGAAAACCTACTTTATCGGTAATGATCTGCAGAAAAACTAGGATAAAATACCTGATGTAGCTGTTACAGAAAAAAACTTAAGTCTTTGGTGTGAGCAGCATAGTGACATTATTGTGAACTAAAGCAGAAGCAGACAAGACAGCTTGAATTACAGTTTCATCTGGTTCAAAAGGGTTGCTAGTAAAATGTATTTAGGTGATCTGCTAAAGAAAAGAATACATTGCATTTTGTAAGTACCCAGTCACAGCTAGAGATTTTGACAAAAGTTGACTTTCACACGCAATTAAACAAAATAATTTCAGTTTTCTAGTTTCATAGAAGCCGATCCACAGACTGCCCTGTCTCCAGGGTTATTTTGTACTGATAAAAAATCACGGGATTAATGTTTGTGAAAGAAGACAAGAAAGGACAACATTATTATAGCCTTATTTTCTGTATATCCCAAAGTGAATATAGGAAGAGAAGTGAAGCAGACTGCAATGTTAATGTATGAGAAGAGCCGGGAGACTCTCTCATCAGTAAGTTATCAGAACATCTAAGTCTTACCTCTGTTAGTGCTCTCTCAAAATGAACTAGCAGAGAAGTTGCTGACTGCAGCAAGAAAGTTTTCAGTTGATAGTTTAACGGTGGTACTGTAAGCGTTCACCTTCTTTGTACAGAGCTAAGCAAAGAGAGAGCGAAGGAGTGAAGGGGAGACATCTGAAGGACGGGGGAACAGATGGAAGAGACTCATCCTCTGTTCCCAGCTCCACAGCAGGGTTCCGGCTTTGGGACTGCGGTGGGCGCACTGCTCTAAGCCCAGCCCTGGACATAAACCAAACAGCCCTCCCCAAGCAGAGTGGATGGCAAGTGCTAAGGACTGCCAAGACACAGCCCTGAAGACAGTAAAAGAGCAGCTCCAGACACTACTAGAGCACACACAAAATTCTTAATTTTAAAAAGAACTTGATCTGCATCTCAATTTCTCATCCCAAGTCCAAGAGAAGGCACTGAAGAACCTCATTTATTTTTTCCAGCTCAGACATGGCCACTACTAATGACTCTTACAGAATTTTACCTTATAAAGGTGCCATTTCAAGAATAGTTATTCTTGAAAACATTTAAGACAAAAATGCGTGTCTATGCTGCAGTCTAATACATGTAATTATTCACAGCCTCAACACTGAAGTGTTCAGCAGTTTTGCTTGTGGAAGAATACTTTGGTCATTCAGATGTCTGTACAAACCCCAGTCCTGTGAGATCTGGACATGCACAGCTAAGGATCACACACCTGACAATGAAAGGAAGCTTTGATTATAGTAGCAAATCTAAAAGCACTCTCAAAATCCCCACTGATACTATTTAAAAGCTAGTTATTCACCCCCTGCATTTCACTAGGTGGTCTCCATTCACTGTTAAATCTTCCTGGCATCCCAATAAACCAGTGCTTTTCATGGGAAGCTCCTATACACTAGTAATGTTCTAAAAGGAAGACATGTTTCTAGACTGGCCAACAAACAAACAAGAAAAACAAGAGAACACCTATCTCTGTGCATGCCAGGCATCAAAGGCCTCAGCACCCTGCTGAATAAGAGCCATGGATCACTTCAATTAGAGCTAAACCAGCTCAATCTGTCAGTGAGAAGCACAAGAGAAGATCTAACCATCCTGAGCCGAGTCTTTCTGGTCCCACTGATGTATGCTGTTAATAGGGTTCAGATATGTTAACAAGTACTACCATACTTGTAGTAGCCAGAGGAGGTTTTTTAATTGACATATTCCCCCAAATTTAGAAATTACTATTCGCTGTGAATATCTGCTTCCCCTGGAAGTCTTTGTGCCAGGAGGCTCAGCCACACTAGACAACCCAAAACATTACCCTTCACTTCCAGAACTTGCTGGCGTTACTTCGGGGTTCTGCTTGTTCGGGTTTTTTTAAGTCCATTATTAATCAGTTACATTATGCCTTGCAAAATGTACTTTTGTAAGTTGTATTCATAAACACAACTCAACTGAAATCACAGCTGCAGAATAATAAAACCAACCTGCAAAGCTACAGTCTTAGATAATTCTGACATTACCTACAGGGGAGAAGGCTGGGGACTGTAATATCAGAACATCATTTCTTCTCTCCCGTTAAAGTTTAAAAGGTGTTACGTACAACTTTGCAGTTTGGCAGCCGTGTGTCAAACCAGACAGAAAATATTCTGTTCTCTGCTACTTTTTCCATATGGAAAGGTCTCATACACAATGCAATAGATTCACAGCAGGTCCTTAGAAAATATTGTACCTTCAGTACCTTGGAGTAAACAGGGGACTTTAGAAGGAGAAAAATGAATACAACAAGCAATCCAAACAAATTTTAAAATAATTTCACGAATGGTTTCCCTTTCAGTAGGATAAAAAACTCTGGCTACTCTCTAAAATACTCGACTGATAGCTTACTTATTAGACAAAAATTAGTGTCCATTGGACCATGAAAAAGACAAGCCATTACATGCTATAAGAGAGATCAAACTGACATCAGCTACTGTACATCTTGACACTTACTACATAATCAAAGTAAACTTTGCTGTATGTGACCGATCCAATGTACCTGTCAGTTATCACCGCCTCTGCTCAGATGAGTTGGTGTGTCACCTATATACATGGGACAAAACAAATAAATAAATTGCAATGTTATCTCTTCGAGCTGCTCACACAGTACGGGAAGAGTGCTTAGTATTCCGTAATGGAGTTAGGAGTAATTTACTGAGAGATAATTCCTTTTGGACCTAAAATCTCCTGCCTCCTGTAGAGCAGACAAATAGAACTATCTAACAGGAAATGGGGCATGATAATATTGCTCTTTAAATAGAACTAACAAAATGGAAATACAATACACATTACAAAATATACAGCTAACAGTTATCAAAACCTTTGATGTTTTTATAGCTATGTATTGCAAGAGGTTGTATTAGCTGCTCCGGCTCATTTTAATACAAGAAAAGTTTAATAGGTTTTTTTAAGACACTTTAAAAAAAATTAAGCCTCTGAAGTAGTACTCTGGTGTATCTTGGGAAACTGTACATGAGGAGGGAAGGCCACTTCGTTGATAAAAATAACAAAGATACGTCAGTCGGCTCCAACAGCGGTGTACTCGACGTCTACAGCTCTAACAGCACTGATGGTTTAATCACCCAGAACTAACCCTCCTGTATCTGAACAGAGATGCAGCAGGGTGCAGAGGCCAGGACACTCACCTGGGGCTTGAAAGATGAATTCTACAACTCTGTCCCTGCAGCTCCACACACTTCAGGCAAGGCCTGGATCCTTCAGGAGAGCAGCATCGCTCGCCATGCTGCTTCGCAGTGCCACCAGGATCCTGAGCCTCAGCACTGCCATAGCACCATCCCTGCTGTAAGTCACTTCTGAAGCGATCTCCTGGGCCCTCTCTCAACTTGCAGAACTGATCTTTGCTGGCAAAGCTGGGAGAGGCTGGGTCAGCAGGAACAGCAGAACCAAGATTCAAGGAACCCTTCTCACAGGAGCATCATTTACGTCTCATCTCCTCTCTGCTGCTCTATGTGAAAAATCACAGATGTTACAGCATCACAAATCCGATTCCTAAAGAGAACCAGTCCAGCACACTTCCTTTAACTACCCTTCCTGGATTCCTTGCAGGGGAAGCAGGCTGTCTGCTGCTACAGAGCCAATAAATGACACACTCAGGTGTTAATGCAGAAGACACCCTTACTGTAACAGTTTGGGGGTTGTTTTGTGGGTTTGGGTTTTTTTCTTTCTTTCCTCACCTTCTCTTTAAGCCATACTTTAGCATCAGTTCCTGAACTTCAAAAGGAACAAAACAAGTCTGGAGGACTGCGAAATTCAGCGTGGCTCCTTGCTCAGAGTGATGTTGTGCTTAAGTTTCTTCCTCGTAAGAACTTTTCAGCTCTCCTCCAGTTTGCCCAACACAACCCTTCAGCACAGCACACCTCTGCCCCTTGCCTACAGCCCCAAAGACAATAACAAAGGTCTTACTGGACAATTAAATTTGTCCAGCTGATTTTTGGGGGTCACGTTACCTTTTTTCCTGCTTGATACATATAAATTCCTTTTATTGTACTCCCTCTTGATTGCATCACTACACCAAAATCATCCTGGTTCTGGCTTCTTTTGTCTTTTCCCTTCTGGGCCCCATGATACCTCTTTAACCTGAAAAGATAAGTTATCTAGGAACAAAATTGTTGCTCTATTGGAAAGTGAAGTGACTGCAGCTATCCAAACCCAGCTCTGTTCTGCATCCTAGGGTCAAGCCGAATCTCCAGCCACCAAGAATGCTGCTTTGCAACAAAATTTTCAGAGCACTCTGTGCTGAGCTTCTTTCCAGAGCATCTCTTGAGTCCTTTTGGTTGGTGTCACTTCCCTCTCAGGGCACTTTTTCAGTACAACATACTATACATCACTGCTGAACTGCCTGTGAAGTAGAAGAGGTGGGAAGATTCTCTTCAGTGGAAAGTATTTTAAATATTTCACTTTCTCAATAGCTCTGTGAATACAGGGAAGAAATACATAACTTAAACACAAGGAGTTACTGACCCAGAAGTGATTAGCATTAGCGTAAAGCTTTCAGACCCTTTTTCATCTTATTGATTCTAAGCAGAATAAATCCGTAAATGATAATAGGGCTCAATTTAAATTACCTACAGCAAGTGCTGCTTTTCAGCTCTCGTCAGACAATCATGCTGTTCAATCAGCTCCATTCTGTACGTACAAAGGAAATTAATGTGTATAAAACAGTCGTAACTCAGGCCAGTTTTCAACAAAAGAATCTTTTATGTAGCACACAACTGCCTTTTATTGACATGCTTTTAATTGAACTTATAATACTATGGCCATATTCTACCTAATTGTAGCAGAAAATACATATACCTTTCAAAATACTGACGATACCTCTCCCTTTGTAAAATTTCCAGAAACTTTACCAGGGTAGAGAATGATGTTGTCAGATATGCCCAGATTTGTTTAGAAAACACTAGAAGGGCATGAGAAGCCACTTCTGAGCACATCGCAGCCAAACAATGCCTCGGGGGCGGTTCCATCCGCACACTGAATCGGTTCCTCACTCCCTGAAGCCAGTCTCTCAACATGGCTCTCTAAAGCAAGGCAGAGGGCACTGCAGCATGGGACACTGGTGGAGAAGCTTCCAGTCCAGAAAGGTTGTTTCTGAACAACTTGTTTCTGTTCCAAAAAGGGTCTTTAGTGTGTCTTACCTTCTTTACTTGTGTTGCACAGTTTACCAGGGAAAAGGCAAGTCCAGGAAACTACTTCTTTAAAGAGTGAACTCACAAGATGACAGAAGCAGCAACAGTAGGAAACAAAGATTAAAGGTGAACTCTGGCAAATACTTCTGGGTCAATCCAAGACATGTTCCTAGTGGGATTATCTTTGTGAGGGCAGCGATGCTAGCGGTGCGGGAGGTTACTTGCACTTGTCTCTGCCATTTCAACTGGGACGGTTTAAAGAGAGCCAGTGGGGGGTCCAGCAAGGAGGAAGGAGGAGGACAGAGCACTTTTATTTCCTTTTTGACATTGCCAAGCCCAGACCTTGCTATGGGTATGAAGAACGCTATTGACATCTTCCATAGCCATTGGTGTAAAGCTCAAGCTAAGACAACAGCACAGAGTCTCCTTTAAGAACACACATGCCATAAAATGGTTACCAGCAGCAAAGAGCAAATGAACCCAGGGCTAAAATCGACTGCACTCTTGGCATCGATTTTAACGTGGGTAGAACTCCACTTAAGGATGTACGTTGACAATTAGTCAATTTTATTGCTCGGCTCTTCTGACAGGTCTGTGCTCCCTGACACTATGCATGGGGCTCCTACCTGCAATTCTGCTTTAAACATTCTTCCGATTAACCAGTCACCCCGAACATAGATTAAGGTGAACTACACGAACGCAGCCCCTCTTATACACACACACACAGATCCGGCAAGCAGCTGGGAATACCACACAGAAGCACAAGCTCTCTAGCAGCAGATAAATACTCCTCCTGATCAACACGCACGCAAAAGCAACCCGTGGTGTAAACGATTCATCTACGCTTCCTGCTGTACCACCACAGTTGCCTGGCATTTGGCTGAGCAGCTGGAGCGTGCCACCAGTGCTCCCACTCAGCGCCACAGCTCTCTACATGGGTGACCTTCTCCTCCTCTTCCTTCACTTTTCCTTTCTCAAGAAGTTGGTCAGGCACTGCAATTAAAAGTCTGTGAGCACTACTGGAGTTAAAGTAAATGGATGTTTAATCTCTCTGAGGAAAGATTCTAAAAGTGTACTGAGATGTATTTACTGAGTACTTCACTAATTCAAATAAATCAAGTTAAAATTACAGACTAGACTGTCTGCTGTCAGCTTTCTGAAAACCCTTCCATTCAAAATAAGCAAATAAAACCGGTAAGTTCATTTGTCCTTTGCTTTTTGACTGGGAGCGGAGCTGACATTGATGTTGTGGTGAAAGATTAGTATTTAACTACTTGAAGAAATTCACATTACCACAGTGTCCTTTTAAATTGCTGTACTTATGTTCGCCACATAAGTTGCTATTAGCAACTGTAAAAAAACCAAACCCCCTTATATTACTGTCTTGAACACAGCAATAGTTTATTGTACTAAATTCTTTGGAGCTTTCTCCACTCTATGTTTGAAATAAAATTAAAGTGCTATCCCTGAAAAAGAACTATTTCTTCCAAAGTTTATATATCATTCACTGTAAAAAACAGACTTTAAAAACTAAGATAGCTGACAAGTAATCTCCAAGTTTTATATTATGAAGTAAAACAAGTCCTTGTGAGCATATTGACTTGCCCCTTAAACTTCACTTTCCAGCTTTTAAGCTACATAAAAGCGTGTTGCTAAAATCCTTATATTGAAGTGATTTGGATTTCTCTGAAGCATGTGATAATTCCTCTTTGCCCTCCAACCCTGTAATTGGGGTTTTTTTGCATATCACTTTTCCAAATTTGTATTACCATGAAGATGTAAAAGAGTAGGGTTTAGATGCTCTATATTTAAAGATGGAGCAAATGTTTTATCTAGGACAGATCAAACACTTTAAGATAAGCTGTCCTTAAATATTGAAGTAATGCTTCTCCAAGTGACTCCACCTGATGTTTAAAACAAAATAATGCTTTAAATGTCTGCTTTACTAAATAGAATATGTGTCTAACATTCAGGTTTGGTGAACAGTTTTCCATTCAGTTAAACAACAGAGTACTGAAATACCAAACAAAATACTTGTTCCTGAAACAGTCGCACTCAGCAGTAACAACAGACTGATGACATAGCTCAAATTAAAAAAAAATGGCAACATGCCAGTAGATTCTCCTTTACCATGCTTTTCACAAAAGAGGATCAAATCAACAACTCGAATGAAGAAGAAAAGGTCTCATCTGGTAGTACTGTAGTACTGAAGAAGAAATAGATAAATAATGAAGTCAGGAAGAAGGCTGGAGGATCCTGCTTTCCATTCTGCTCAACATGTGGCCAGATGCTGGTTAGCTCACAGAATCTTCAGCTTTCCTCTCTATGAATTGGGCAATGACGCCTCTCAGAACAAACTGGCAGGAACAAACATAGGATCAACCAGCACTGGTGCAGAAGCAGCTTTGCTGATCTACGTATGCAACATACTTAAATACACCCACCTCACCCCATTTCAGTAACACAAGACAAACAAAAGTTTCAGAGGATGTTCCTTCACTGACATCATTACGAAATGCTTATCTCTGTCACTGCCAATTTATAGCTAAAAATCTAACCCCTCTCAAAAGCTTCCTCCACAAAGTTTAAAGTTTATTGCGCTGCACCAGCACAAATACAGAATCCCTTGTGCATGTTCCATCAGGCTCCAATAGCAATCGTGTCCTTTATGGTATTTTAGTCAGAGGAACACAGCTCTCTAATAAATAACCGTGGGTAAAGATCAAGAGGAGGAAAAGTCGGCTCTGACTGGCAGGAAGTTGTTCACATCTTGTGCATCCTGCTAGGTGAGCTTATCGGTTTGGAAGATACGCTTCCCTCATCAGTGCCAACACACTTCACTGGAGAAATGCACTTCAATGTGCCGTCAGGAATGGGCTGAAATATTGCTGAAGTGGGGCTTTCAGGTCTGACTTTAAAGCATCAAATCCTACTGGATGGAGTTAAACAGGGATCAAAAGTCCTTTTTCTCCTCCACAAGTTCTCTTACCTAGACCACCTCCAAAAGCATTTTTTTTTTCAAAATTTTAAAAATACCACAGCTGGCCTCAGCTGCTGCTTAACTTCTACTTACTTTTCAGGCAGTACTGAAAAAAATCTGTCCAGATTACTAAATCTTCTTGCTTATGTTATTTTTTCTTGTCTCAGCACAACAAATCCCAGATTTCCAGGCTTTTCTGCTTGTAAAAACTGTTGTTTTCTTCTGGAACAGAGGACCTAGAGTTAGTTCAGTCATTACGTTCATTTTTCTAATGCATTCCAGGTCTCTGGAGCCAGGTGGTTCAGGATGGAGAGAGATAAATAGAGCTGCTTCTCCATGGAGCATTCTGTTGCCTCAGGTTTACAAATCCAAATTAAGTAGTTAATGATTTATGTATACACTGAGCATTAGCATCTTTGTGTCACGTTAGTCTTCAGATCACAAGTGGTTCTAAAGAGGCTTTAGTCAAACAAATGAATATTAGGTTGAATGATTCAGCTTACTTCGTGCAAACAGTTCCTGCATGTCCACATTGATCATCACTAAACTGCAGAGAGGCAGGCAGCCTCAGCTGTAAAGTCAAAGAAAAAAACCCCAACACTACCACTGAAGCAGCAATGAGTCCTTGGCTCTTTTTTAAATTCAGGCTTTATCACACTGATATGCCCTTCTCCAGATGTATCACCCAAGGTTGAAGCATTCACTGCAGGCAGTGGTTTTATTAAAGCATCACTGATGCCCTTAAGAAATTGTAGGACTGTGCCTCTTCATTTAAAGATAACTTTCAGCTTCCATGGTCACAGGAAACCCTGAACACATACCCTCTAAAGCCATAACCAGAGGCCAGCTATACTTACGCATGCAAGTATTAATGATTTTGTTGAAGTATTTTCTTGGTATAGAGCTCTAACTCAGACTTTTTAGACACTGAGCAGGCAATACAGGGCAGGTGTGAATTCTTCATCCTCACTAAACCTTCTCGTTGTACATATTGCTTTTTAAACCAAAGTTTCCTCTGAGGGTTGGTTTTTTCCTTTCTCAGATCTGACACTCAACATGAATCCTTTTATCACCTTAGCAATATACACAGATCAGCAAAAATACCATTTTGGGGAAGATAGCATCTATCCGTATCAGTGTTTGTAACTTAACCTTTTTCACCCTTCAGTTACAGGGGTGGTTTGCTCTGCATATGCTTGTTTTGCAAGGAACATCTCTCTAGAGTTGCAAACAAAATCAATAATCTTCGTCTCGTGAGTAATTATATTTTTTTCTTTTCAGTACTGCCATTATGCAGCCTGTTATTTCATTTTGATATTTCCATACGTATTATACTGTGCCTTCTGCCTGCTCTACTAAGTGCCACAAAAATAGCTTAATTATAGAGATATTTCCCCATATTCGAATAATCAGTACTGCCTAATCAGGGCATTTTTACCTCAGCAAAACCTTTTTGGACTTCTGTCACAAAACACTATCCAATTATTACAGCAGCAATCATCCAAGTCTAAGTTTTGTTTCACTGGGAAAACTTTACAACCCACCTTCTCCAGGCATGTTCACAGTGGGCATGTCATCTATTCTATAACTCACCTTCACCTTCAGTCTTGACTTTTGGTAACGAGCAGAGGCCCTGGTAAAGGTTGCTGAGTGCAGTAGAGAGAAGCCTGAGGAAGGAAGCTTCACTTTCAACCCAACAGCTGAGTAGTAAAGAAAAGAGCAACACAGCACATTGTCAAGAGACAGAGCAAGAGAACAACACGTAAGCCATGAGACATTGGGCATCTCCCTTCCAGACCTCGTGCTCTGTTTGCTGGACCAGGGAGGCGGATCCTCACCACTATGACATTGTTGAATAAAGAATGCTATTTAAAAAAAAAAATCCTAATGTTGAGTCCTGTTCTTGAGCAATGCAAGTCTTAGCAAAGGGCAGTACAGCTCCTTTTAGACTTTTTCTCTCAGAGGAGGGGTTGCTGCCTGGGTTTAGTGTTCCTTAACAGAAAGTCATTAAGGAGAGGTTTTTTAGGGACAATGACTATCACTTTCCATAAGCCCTCTTTAGCAATGCATTTTTAGAAAACCATTCTGATGGCATCCAACTAGAAATGCAGTGCTAACACGGCAAGCCAAGCATTCCAGTAACGAGCAAGAGTTGGGTTTACAGAATCACAGAATTGTTTTGCTTGGAAGAGACCTTTAAGATCATCAAGTCCAACTGTTAGCACTGCCAGGCCACCACTAAATCATGTCCCTCAGCATGACATCTACGTGTCCTTTAAATACCTCCAGGGATGGGGACTCCACTAACAACCTGGACAGTCTGGGCCAGTGCTTTACAACTCTTTCTCTGAAGAAATTTTTCCTGATATCCAGCATAAACCACCCCTGATGCAACTTGAGGACGTTTCCTCTCATCCTACTGCTTGTTTCTTGGGAGAAGGGACTAACCCCCACCTCACCACAACCTCCTTTCAGGTAGTTGTAGAGAGCAATAAGGTCTGCCCTAAGCCTGCTTTTCTCCAGGCTAAACAACCCCACTTCCCTCTGCTGCTCCTCATAGGACTTGTGCTCTAGACCCTTCCACAGCTTTGTTGCTCTTCTGTGGACACACTCCAGCACCTCAACGTCCTTCTTATAACGAAGTGCCCAAAAGTGGACACAGCATTCCAGGTGAGGCCTCACCAGTGCTGAGTACAGGGGGACAATCGCATCCCTACTCCTGCTGGCCACACTAGTGCTGATACAAGCCGGGACACCATTTGCCTTCTTGGCCACCTGGGCACTCCACAAACCATAAAGTAAATTACTCTGCAAAATGTAAAGCAAAATAGTCTCAAAAGTAGAGTTAAGAGTACTTGTTAACTTCTGGAGATGGCCTTAAAAAGAACAATTCAGAAGCAACTAGAATAATACTGATTTTCAAGGTTAAATTAGGGTTTTTTTGCAGATGCAAGACCATGACTGCAAACGGTTTGGATTGACCAAGTAGAATAATCACATTTCAAGGAAGGGAACAGTCACACACATACAAAAAAAAAGTATTTTTTCCTCTTTTGTCTATACTCTGCTTTAGGTAAACTGACGTCATAAGTCCTTTAACAACGTTACTGCTCAGCTGTATTCCCAGCCCCACATTGACAACAAGGCAATTCTCCGAATGCTGAGAAGATAAATGGAGTTAATGCCACTAAGCAAACATGACATTTTTGTTGTACTGTGATCACAGATGAGTCACTAAGTAAAATGATTAATCACAAATCGATGTTACTAGGCTCATTTAGAGATGATTCTCCCTTTGCAAAGCAGGCAGAAGCTCTCAATTTATAGGCTAATGCGTTTATTCTAGCTGTAGCAGTCTCGTTATTGGTCTTAAGCATCAGAGTCTGCAGGAAATTTGTGCGCAATTAAGCTAAAGTGATGACCTCCTTATACACATTTTGGCACTTTTTTTATCTGATAGTCTGTTGTGCAAATATATAAATGAATTGAAGCATTACACAGAAATTACAGCTAATGTAATACTAAGAAAAATAGACATACACCAGAATTTTAATACATATGCCAATAAGGTATCTAGACCATAAATTATGCTCATTTTATCAGTCTGCAAATGGGTTTATCAGTCCACAAATGGGTTTGTACTAAGATTTGAGACTGCTTCATTTTTGCTTGACTAACATTTGTAACTTCTACAAACAGTTTTATGATCTAAATTGTTTCAGGAGGAAGTGCATGGATTTGTAGAGCAACATGTTTGTAAGTCATACATACACTGTAGATACTTTCTATTTGGTAAATAAATTCTCCTTATTTAAATATTAAGCAGGAAAAAAAAAATATTATTTGGGACTTCATAAAGGCTTCCTAGCACCACAATGCTTTTCTTCCCTCACCTTGAATTTAATGAGATTCAAGACTCACATAGACTCATGCATGTTATCTTTATCTGCCTACTTAATCTGTCAATACAAATTGTTTCTGGAGTAATCATTTCCAACCTCCACAGAGCAATTTTAAAGGGCAAAAGCTCGTACCAATCCTAGACACGACAGGCCCTGGATCCCTGTACTACCAGACAGGGACTGTTTCAAAGCAAAGCTGCCTGAATATCAAACAGGATTTAAAGAACATTAAAGAAATATATAACAATGTGATCAACTTTAGTGTTCAGTTATGCTTTCAGAAGGGAGTCATTAGTTGAATATAAGAAATAGACTCATGACTGTATGGTGAAAGGCATAGCCAGCACCATAACTCACAAGTTTCTTGACCCTCCTAACAAACACGATGTTTTTACTCCATATTTGTAATGGTAGGAATCCCACAGCCATCTGGAAAACACAGGGTTTGCACTGACCCTGCAGTTACATTCTCCACAATGTACCAATATTAATGGAGGGATGGGGTGGTGAGGTCCCCCAGCTGGTCTATGTTCTAGTAGAGCAGAGAGGACTTGCCAAGTAGAAGCATCCAAGACTTGAGAGGTTCTAAGCAAAAATAATCTATAGTAACTGCCAAGCAGGTCACGCTGCTCTTGCCAGAAAGTACCAGCCAGGTAGTGAAGACACCACTGTGCTCTGGCTTAGGAAAAAGATCAAGTACAAAAACTTCAGGCATGCACAAAACTGTCCTGCATGTGGAGCATTTACTGCTCGAAGAACACACCTCTCACAGTTCTCGCATACTTCCAGTGCTCCTCAGGACAGTAATTGATGAATTACACCTTTAGATACCTCTTGAATGTAGGAGATATCAAACCTTCCAAGTGATCTAAACTATGTCTGAAAGAAGCTGTCTGTTCACAACCAGCTATGAAAATGAACTTGTCTCAGCACTTCCTTTTCTCCTACTATGCACCATGGATGGAGAAAAAAAAGCCCTGTGACTAACCTATTTATTTCTAGACTAAACAAAGCAAGCAAGGACTAAATCAACCGCCTTTTAACTAAGAATGGAAACACATACCAACAAATGAGATTTACCTAAATAACTAGGAGGGTCTATGATGAATTCAAAATACCTTTTCAGCAACTCCTGTGATGAACTGCCATGTTGTACTTGCTACTTTCTGTTCTCAGGAAGTATGGACAGGAACTACGTGACAAGAAAAACAAGAGAGCTATGCAGACATTGACAGCTGTATGTCACATTTTAAAGCTCTTTACTCTGCAGTTGTGACTTAAGACTTTATTCTCCTCTTTCAATATTATTTGGGCACACATTTTCCCTAGGGGAGATAGCCTAGAATTCATGACTTAAGCTGCTACAGAGAGCCTGAGTAGGAACTGTTCCTTCACAGGAACCGCGTTACAGACAGGCACCTATACAGATGTTAAAGAGCTATTTTAAACTTGGCACTGCAGCTTTCAGACCATTTGCTCTGTATTTTTCCCCATTTATAAGCCATCAATAAGGAGGGATAAGCAAAGCATTCACAAGAAACTTTACACCAAGGTCACAGTGGAACTAACAACCCTTCTCAAAGGAAAAGTGCATTCAAGAGCCAAGCCACCTCACCTCTTCCCCAGCAGAAGCAGCAACACTGCTGCTGGACATATGGTAACTTACATTTTGATGATATAGTGCTGCTCATTAAACTCCGAGGGCAATATTTAACCAAATGGTATGACTAGAAGCATCCTATCATCTTGCAGGCCATGCTGCAGCAGTCAGGGGAAATACAGTGCATGTGCTTATGAAGTCCAGGATTTCACAAGTGCTAGGCCAGTGACATCAGTTCTCCCTACACTGAAGGACAGCAGCTAAGGATGCTGTGAAGGTGAACGTAGCTGAGTCACAGGATTTGCATGATAATGCTTCTGTGAAAAGAACTTTGAAGTGAGAAGATATCGCTTCTTTTCAAGGGAGCAAGGCGAATGGAAGGACCACACACCTTCCAGCCAGCTGCCTCACATCACCCTGCAACCAGCCAGCACACTCAGGGCCTGCCGACAGCAGCTTCCCAGCTGAACATGAGAAGGTATCTCTTTACTATAGTAATGTGACAATACCAAACCAAAGACCTTACTAGCCATGCACTGAGCAGAGATTTACCTAAATAAGTATTTCACTTGATGACTAGCGCTTGTGTTTCCTCTTGTGTTTTGTTTTCATGACAGCTAGGGACACAGAGATGGGAGAGGATGATGAGTCACTAGCATACCTGCACAATTACAGAGCAGCGCTCAAAGCCTTCCTCACTGCACAGCACCATTAAAAGCTTGACTTCCAAGAACCTGAGATTCCAGGGAGAACTCCCAACATTCTCTGCCGTTATGTGTTACTAAGCTTTTTTTAAAGCTTGCAATAATTGTCAGATAAGTAGAGAGAGGAAAAAAAAGACTTAACTACGGAACAGCTCCCGTTGAAGCAGTATTTTGCTTTGCTCCAAAGGAAGCCCCAAAGCCCTATACAAAATCATTATTCAAAAAAATAAAGGTAGTCAAGCTACATCTTCTCCCCACTGCCTCCCAGGGACAGACAGGTACCTGCATGATGCAACCTGGTGTGTTAAAAGCTGACTGCTTGTTTTCTATCATCACCTACTCTTTTCAACTGCAAAATTCTCAGCCCACTTTGAGGAAGGCTGAATTTGAACGAGACCAGGGAACTTAAAGCAGCAATGCAGCATGCACACAGCTCACATCTGTCAACTCCAATAAGCAGCACCAGGCAGGAACCAGAAATCACCACAAACAGGCAAAGAAATTTTTTTCTTAGTCACTGGAAAAGTTATTATTGTAATGCTCTTAACAAACACAATCCTCCTTCAAAAACAGAATTAGAGAAGCAAATCCCTCTGACTTTAACAGAATAAAGGAAAACGTTTGTAGCAAAGCAGCACTGGCAGCTTTAGTCTAAGAGGCAAGTAAGGTGACCGCAGCGCTCCCTCTTGTGGCAACACGCATGGCCGAGTTACTTGCCTCCCATTAAAATCACAGCAAATTGGTGGTCCAACTCTAAATCACAGCTACAGCAATACATCTTTCTCCAAGAAACTTTGTAGCAACACAGCAGGTGCTTCGACTGAAGTAGCAGTAGAAAGACTCTACAGCCAAGATGAATTATCACACCTCAGCCTCAGGAATGTGGCCTAGAGAAGTTTTTACACCAGTGATGCTGCCAGCTGCAAGCCACTGCAGCACGTGGAAAAGGGCATGAAATCAGGTCTCAGATCAGAAACAAGTATTTGAATTTAAATTCCATCTCAGCACCAGTGAAACCATTTACAAGAGGTGAATGTTCTGGAAGGAAGGGAAAAAAAAAAAACATTTCCTATCTGCTAGGACACGGCATACTGAGGAGCACATACACAGGATCTCAGAAAACCACATGGTAATTATTTCTGTACTGGGAAATGTTTGGATGAAGTGTCCAGTTCAGGCCAGCAGTAACAGAGGGCTGAGGACAGCAAGATCATAGCCAATACCATCCTCCCCCATCAATTTAGTAAGGGAATTTGTTTTGCCAGTGTGGAAATTGTGGTTCAGCTTGTGCCCAAATAGCGTTTGGCCATCAGATGAGACTTTCTGATTGCAGTGAAACTTGATACACTTGAGAAATGAAGAAACGTTTATGGAGGGATAATAAAAGATCCATAACTCACCGGGTTTAGTTGTGGCCACATGACCTCACTTGAGAGACAGGCACTGCTTGCCAGGAGGTACCACAACTCATCCATGCAACTGTTACCTCAATAACGAACTGCTGCAATGGGACTTACTGGGAAAATTCCCAAGTTCAAAGCAGAGCAGACCAGCTCACCAAGACCCTGTGACTCAGAAAGCATAAGCACCAGGTTCCCTGTAGCTCCTTAGGTGCCATCCAGGGAACAATCAAGTCCTTACTACAAGCAAGCACCAGCAGGTCAAGGCAACATTTCAATCTGTTTTGCTGCAAAACACTCTGCACTGTGACCTACCTTTGGGTGAAAACCAACAGAAAACACAAGCAGGTTGCTGAAGTGAAGACAAAGCCCTACGAGAGCAATAGGTTCTGCAGTTACCTTCTGCAGACTCCACAACAATTAAAGGTCTCTGACAGTCTGGTGAAATGCAGCATTTCTGCCCTCATCTGTCCCTCCATCCCTACCTTCAGAAACAGGATGGGACAGTAACTTTTGGTCAGTTTTAACTTCTCCAAGTGTTTGATGAGCCTTAGCTGGGATGAACAATGCAGTTCAGATCGCTGAGATGCTGCAGGAGACTTTCTGAACATTGACGATTACATCCATATATTCTCTTCTCAGGTTTCCAGGATTTTTCTGCTGGATTCCAAGGGGGAAAGAGAATTTTGGTAATATTACACTTGAAAATTCAGTATTGCAGAAGGCAAATTTTCAGAGACAACACAGATTGTACAGGCTGGCAGGTGTCCTCACTGTAGCCTACTCCAACCTGGTGATTGCAAAGCCATTGCCACTGCTGCGTCCTTGCTGGTGCTGCACATCTTGGTGTGCATCACTGCAACTTCTGGTACCCCCCTGCTTCTGCTGAAGCAAATGAGAGCTGGATTTGCAACAGGAACACAGAGGTGCCTGTGTGATGAACTGTAAGAGCATGGCAGGTTGTCAGCTTCTAAGTCCTATTAAGGATTTTAAACATCACAGGATGGGCTGTGGGTACTGAGGGTGACAGCAGAAGATTCAGAGTTATTGCAGGCACCAAAAGTGATGAGACTTACTATGCCCACAGCTATATAGTACATAGCATATATATAAAAAATCCTCTGGCACAGAAATCAAAACTAAGGACAGCTTTCGGTACAAGATCTTGGGTTGTAGCAATCTCAACAAATAATTGTTTTCCTGTGAAACAATTCTGATCCCATTTTGTGGATAACAAACCACACTAGTTAAGGAGGGATTAGTTTGCTTTCTGTCAAACAACAATTAACATGTGCCACTTCATTGGCACTTTCTGCCTCAACAGGGAGTATACAAGCCCTCTATATGAATCCCCCTGCTCTCAAGAAGATACCACATAGTTTCATCAGAATATCTTTGCTATGTCATCAATTTTAATTCCAACCTGTACTTCAATACGCACATAACTATTTTCAAATACAGTGAAAACTTGAAGTCAACAGCATCAGTCACCAGCATTGCAGCTTTCAGTAAATCCTTCACACCTTCAGAAAAATCTCTATAAACATTGTGTTAAGTAGATACAGAATGTACAGAAGACAGTTTTCTATACAAAAGTGCATTTTAGCAATACAATTAGCAGTGAAACTGGGAAAAAAAACAAACTCAATTTAAGCGGTACCATATACTCTAATCTATACCCCCATCTCTCCCCCGGAAAAGAAAAAAAAAAAACCCACTTTCCCCTTGCTTTGGTTAAGAACTATATTCAAGGCTTCAACATTACAACTTGTTGGGGTTTTTTTCTATAAATTGAAGAATTTCTTTCTAATTTGGAAATGTCTTAAAATTAGCCAGATGAGAGAGAATGCCAGACTGATTAATCAGAGTTAATAGTCAAAATAGTTCAAATATTACCAGGATTTGCCCTTGCTACATTAATAAACTATCTTTGCAATTCTTAAACAGAAAAATGCACGTTGACTTGTCTTTTCTATGCCCAAGAACTGCAAGATCAGTAAGCTAAGGAACACTGAACCAATGAATCTAACAGCATTTGCCACAAAAATCTGGCTTATAAGAATGAACTTTAAGAGCTCCCAAAACAGCCAGGTTTATTAATATTTATAGACCAATGCATCAACTAATTTCAAAGCTGAAAGAGTGTTAGGAGAAAAGAGATGGCTTCACGCCATTCAACGTAGATGAACAGTAAATATTGCCATTTTTATACGTCTCTAGATTGTATATGAACTCTGATGTAAATGCATATGAGTAAGTTCAAGCAGGTTGGTTGGTTGGTTTGTTTTTTCCTCAGAGAATGATCTTCACAGGTTTCAAACCACAAAATAAAAACTAAAAGTTAAGTCCAGGAAAGCCTTGCAAAGACTTGCTCTTCTGAGGAAGCACCTCATACTGAGCCTGCTACACCCATCTTTTAAGCAGTTTCCCAGGTAAAGAAAAATAGATATTATCTTAACAGAGACTAAGGATGATATTAGATAAACAGACAAAAGTTAGACGGGTTTGTCAGGCAGCTTTCTTCTCATATTTAAAATCATATTAGAAAAGAATGTTCTCTCTTGTTTACAGTCCTATTGCAATCAGACTTTCAGTGCTCCTTCTAAGCCTTTTTAATTAAAAAGTTACCACAGAAGCAAAATGGTTAACATTACAGAGTGTAAATTGATTACATTCATATTACAGTGGGTACAAAGCACCTGGACATACAGCTTCGGTACCATAGAGCCATACAACTATGAGCTTTTTCCTGTCTGTCCCTATTTTGCTCTTAAGCTTGACATTTTTAATCTATGAATAAAAAGCAGAGATTTGACTCTTTTTTGAAAAAGCACTAATAAGAATGTATGATTTTAGCAGTCTGTTAAGTCTTTATCTATCTGAACCAAATAATCTGTAGACAATTTCCTATAAAACAAAGTGGTAGCCACAACAGCCAACGCTCCAATCAGCAAGACCAGGTTTAACTAAAATTTCAACAGTTTGACTAATGCCATGGGTATGCAATACAAATTCATAGAATTGTTTAAGTTGAAAAAGACCTTTAAGATCATCAAGTCCAACCATTAACCTAACACTGCCAAGTTCCCAACTAAACCATGTATCTCAGCACCAATTCATTTAAATACCTCCAGGGATAGTGACTCTACCACTTCCCTGAGTGAACACACAGCACATTGCAGTGAAAGACAAGAATCCAACAAAAACACCTCCACTCTCCATGAAATGAGCATGTCACTAGAACTAAGAAGGATGAGGAAAGAAAAGGAGGAAAAAACCCAAACATATAGAAGTATATGAGAACTCTTGAATCCCACAGTTACTTCAGGCCTGATTCTCTGAGATGCCAAGTACTTGGCAAAGACGACATTCAGGTGAGCAAGATGTTATTCTGCATTATCAGAACATTCAGAGTTCAGTATTCTTAGCTTATAAACATCCTAGGACTATGAGATTACAGAGCTACAAATAATTACCATGGAACCCCTGGAAATCCATCCTCTTCCACCATTTTAACTGTCACATCAGCGACTGAAGCACCCAGCTGGAGACAACAGACCACCATTAGCTACCGCGGCACCCAGGACCTTTTCATGCAGTGTAACAGTCGAGCAACTGGACCCATCTAATTGCTTGCATTAATTTATACTTACGTGCTCACACTAAGATCAAGATGGAAATACTATCCTCCCTCATTTCATGATCTCTGGAAGCTAGGAAACAGGTAACCAACAAGAAATGTACCTCATTGAAACAAGGGGGTCTTCTCTCAACAAAGCCTGAGTAATCTGAAACTCTGAAGAGCTGCCGAAAGAGAATAAAGTGATGCTCCACCACGCTGAGATGTTGCACCTTCCTTACAATTCATTACAGAGCCTCAGTTCTCTACAGTATTAAGTGTGCATTTTTCTTCAGAAAAAAAAAAAAAATCACATTTCAAAATCACTGCAGAAAATAAAGGTTGTACTTAACTGTGACAGTGTACACACAGTGAAAAGCTACATAACTAATTCATCCATTACAGCCATGATAAGCTCCAAGAGTTCAACAACTGCACCCTGCAATTAGCTGAATTGACAAAAATTTAATTTTTAATTTCCAGCCAATATATTTAAAAGAAGCTCCGGATTTAACTCAATCCACGTTCTCAGCAACTTGTATACTGTTAAGAAGTTTTTGCTGTTGTTTCTGAAAGAGGAAGGGAGGCAGCAACCAGCTATAGTGCAGTACAAACACATACTGACAGGTAACAGTCACTTCTGGTTAGTGGCCAAATAACTGGCCATATGGGATAGCTAGCACTCGAGTTTTGAATGACATCACATGGCTTTTAATCAGTCAGCGGCCAAGGCTGCATACCTGTTGTCTAGCAGCAGTAAGAGTGACTAAGTTCACACATACTAGTTTGACTATGGACCTTGTTTATTTCTTAGCGAAGCCCTTCCAGAGGCCACAGTTCAAATATTTTACTGGTCAGTTTATTTCGAGGCTACAAGGAATGCCACTTCAGAAAGAAAAATAATTCAGCTGTCAGGGCCAATAAGTCTGTGCAGGACAAGCAAAATGAGCTTGAGCAGTTCTATAAAGCTACGCAGGCAACGCAGCAGGACTGGGCTACATCTGGCAACTCCAGGCACCTACAACCACACTGAACTGCCAGATTCAAAAGAGCAAAATGAAAGTAATGAAGCATCAAGATACTGAAAAATAATTACTTCCTGAACTCAGAACTAGAAAGTACTTTTATAATCTTTTAAGTTTCACGTTGGAATTTACAAGTATCATTTTTATCTCAGCTGTGGGTGGAAGGAGTTCGGTAACAAAAAGTTCCAAGAGAAAGACAAGAGTCACCTTACAGATTGTCAGAATTAGGAAATAGGTTAAAACTACTTTTACCTCCCCAACTGAAAGCCACCATTTTACATTTTCTTAGCCAGAGAAATTTCAAAAGCAGACAGACAACAAAAGGAGAATTCTGAAACATGTAATGGTGTAACAACCCCCAATGGAAGACACATCCTCAGCAAAGCATATAATTGAAAAGCAGAGCTGTGTTAATGAAGTTCTGTCAACAACATGAATCTATTTAGACTTGCTTCTGGGAAAAAAAGCCACCACAGACGTGTGCCACTTGTTTGCAGTAGCACATTTACTGTTTCCAGTAGCATTTGTAACTATTGTAAGTAGTGTCCTAGACAACTTAATTTCAGATTAGTGTATTTTCAGTGCACAAGGATGTTTTTACTTGAGTCTTTTCATAGCAATACTATGGATGTGCTGGTCAACCATTAGTAACAATCACACTGTAAGATATTGAGCAGCTAAATAACTTTCTGAAGACTAAGCTTGCAAGTTGTTTTTAATTTTAATTACTTCCTAAAGAACTACATTATTAGGCATTACTTGTGTTACAGATTCCCTGCATTAGAAGTCCTGCTTCTTGTTTCCTGTGTAGTTTGAGTTAAATCGCAACTTCTAGAAAAGGATTTATCACAGTACTTTGATTTTGTATGATCCAAGAGCAAGGCTGGAGAAAGCCTTATAGAACTAAAGATTTTTCCCTCATGCTAAACAATCTTTCTAATAATGGGAAAGGAAGACAGAACAAGCCAAGTGTAATATTAACTCTAAGTTGGAAAAAAAAAAAAAAGCTGAAGCATAGTAAATGCATGCTTAGTGTCATCCAAAAGTACCCCTAGACTTATGCCTGGCAAGTAAGTTAGCATGTTAGCCAAGATCAGATTTCCTTAAAATTGTATCTGTTCAGCAGCTTTTCAGAAGACAGTTAAATTTCTGAGGTCTTTGTTGCAAAATTAGTCTCAAAAAGCTGAAGTTACTCAATACTTAGACCTTCTTACCAAAATTACACTTGAGAAAAGATCTGGTTTATATTGTTAACACTAATCAAAATTTGGTCAAGAAATATATGTAAACAATAAGGAAAATACATTTAAGGCTTAGAAAGAACACTGATAAATTCACTCCTGTCACATTAAAACATCCACATCTCCTTCATGGTCCTCCTCAGTCACTTTTAAAGAGAGCACTTCTTCATTAAGAAATAATCCACTCAGTCTTTCCTTACGAGCTTGTCTTTGTTCTTTCAGCTGTCTCTTGCGTAAGGCCTTTTGCTGTAGTTTCCGTTGCTTGGAACGTTTCTGTCAAAATACAGAAGAGACAAAAATAGAAGATTTTGTTCTGTAGATTAGAAACCACCTTTAAAGCTGGCAAATATAAGTTAACCTCTAAAATAATGTCCGCTCTAAAAAATAACTGAACTGAATTCTCAGAGGTGGTGCAAGCATTCATCCCAAAACAATATCTAATATTAAAATATCAAGATCATTTACCATTTATCATTTACCAAGATAAGAATTATAAGGCACAACATAACCCTGTGATGTTGCATAGCTGTGTCTCATTAGAAGAATATTTCTTGCAGGGGAAATGTTACAGTCTTACTATAACATTCTGAGACGTTGCAGAGAAAGAAGGAACTGCTCCCTCCTCTCCTCCACATTTGAAATTATGGAAAGAAGACAAGTGCCACAGTCCTACTTTAACTGAAACATGCTTCAGGTCTCTCCTCACCAAGTAATCTCATGAGACATGTGTGAAGAATAAACTGAAGATTCAAAAAGCCTGATAAAACTTCTGGTTGGAAAAAACAAACAACCAACCCCACCATACACACACACAACCAAGCTGGTCTTTACTATCCAGAAATGAGTCAAAGAATTAAGTTAGGTGCGTAAACCCTTATTCAACCCCCACTCAATTTAATCTAAATAAAAGAAATGAGAAAATCTACTACGTACAAACATGAGGCTTTCACTTACAAGAGAAGTGCTGGGAAAAGCCCAAGTTCAAATTAGTTATGGTCATGTCAGAGGAAACAGTCAGCACTGGTTTAGATAGACAACTTCAGCAGATCCTCAGTTACTGACCACACTCCTTCAGCACAACTATCCCAGTTAGATCACATAAACAATCTTATCTACTTAGACAGCTTAATACACATGTACGTAATTAGAAGCTTTACTTTTGAATCCCGGATTCTTTCTGCAGCACTCGTGGACAAATTACTATCGCTGTGTGCTCGACTCATGTTGGCACTTGAGTTTGAAGCGGAGTTAGCAATGCTAGAACCACTGCTGCTTGCTGAGCTGACCATGCTGGCACTGCTGCTGCTGGCGCTAGCACCGCTCACACCACTGGTACTTGCACAGCTGTAGCTACTCCTCTTCCAGCTTTCCCTTGCAGATCGCTGACGAGGTCCATGTTCCTTGATATAGTTCCTCACCTTTACAACAGAGGCAGCAGAATTACTAAAGCCTGATAAATACTGTAGCAAGATATTCCTTTTCATGGAAACAACACAATTTGCCTTTTAAGAATGATCAAGTTATTGGATCAGTTCAATTAGTCTTTTAAAACATTTCACTGTGGCTGCTTCAATTCCAAGCCATCTGGCAATCATGAAAAAAACTTAACTAAGTTCTTCCTTCATTACGGAAGGAAGAAAACTAAGTACAAGGTTTGGGGTTTTTTACCTTCTTCTGCCCGCCCACCCCAAATTTTCTACTACGTAACAGTAAGTTGTATTATAACACCAAACAGGAATAACAGTCAAGTTCAACTGAACTAAGGTGCTTATCTAACATACCAAACCCCTTTATTATGTTGGGTACACTCAGAAGTGGGTGTAAGGAACGCGATCCTTTTCTGCTTTAAGATGATACTTATAAAATGTTTGAAACATGAAATAGGCCAACACCATAAGAGCAGTAAACGTCTTCCATTTTCAATCTTTATCTTCATCATAATCACAGAGTAACACGCAGGAGTTCAGCTTGTTTGGATACTGCATCTTTTTCCAACAACAACAGTATACAGACTAAGAAGACTATAGCGTGTATCTACCATACTGCATCCATTTAGCCCATGTCTGGAGCTAAGCTGCAGCAGTTGTTCTGACCCCTCAGCCACGAAGGGGAATCAGGAGAAGCAGAGAAGACCGTGGGTTGAAAACAAAATGATTTAATGAAACAGCAAAACTGATATTAATACTAATACCAATATAAACTTACACTCAGTGCAGTGAATGTACGGTAGTCATGATAAACAGGAAGGCAGTTTACTGAGAGCAGAATGATGAGCAAGCCCCTCCAGGGATGAGGAGAAGGAAGAGGAGGAGCAGGAGAAGGCCCCGTCCTCAGCAAACTCCCTCCTTTATATTGGCCATGACAGTTATGGTCTGGGATACACCTGCAGCCAGATAGGGGCAGCTGCCCTGACCTTTGCCCCTCACAGCTGACTTCAAACTGCTAACAGCCTGCAGACCATGGCCCACCTGGGGTTCTGTCCCAGCAAAACCAGGACACATACCAATCAGGTACCCTTCTTTGTTATATTTTATAACATCTTTAAAACACATTTTTCTATATCCTTTTTTTACACAAAGTTTATGGTCTTCCCCAACAGATTCCAATCCTTTGGAGTTTTAAATGCTAGTTTATATTCGGTGAGCAAATGAAGATCCTCAACCAGTTGATGGTCATGAACTGGAATACTCTTTGTCATAGGCAGTACTGGGCCCACAGCATAACTCATAACACACACCCCGCCTTAGGCTTAACACATGTTGAGACTATAACCACAGTCTTTCATATAAAGGTTTAATACATACAATACGCTTTCAAACTCTGTTCTCCCTCATTGACAATACTGCGCTCTGGTGTAGCTCCCTGTATGTAATGATCATATATCAAAATTGATCACAACTCCATTAAGAGATTTTGCAAGACATACCAGATGTTGAAACGCCAAAGTCAAATGTACAAACGTTAACTCACCTGTTTCAGTTTTTCATCTGTGAGACAGTTCAATTCAATAATGAATTCACTATCTGTAGGTGAGATCTGAGCACTAGGATCAATAATTTTAATAATATCAAGTTGCTCTCGAAGGCCCATCTCCGTACTGACTTTGCGACTTAAATATTCAATATATTCCACCTAGAACCCAAAGAAAAGCAAGTATTTTGATTCTAAATGAGTGACAAAAAAAAGGACGGACCAACAGTTTAAAATGTTCTCAAATATCACATTTCCTATGATTCTAGCCTCACTGAGTATCCTCTAAAATTCTGAGTGAAAACTTTAGTACACTTTAAACTACAGATGAAAAAGAAGAAGATTTAGTTTCAGAAATCAAGTAGTACTGCATAGGTCTACACCTACAGCAATCAGTACATCCTTTAAGATGTGGCACTAATTGAAAATTTTTCTGTGTATCACATAGGAAAAAAGTCAGTTTCACCTGCTCATCATTTGTCATTGCACTCCATGGAAGCTCATCAAGATTCCTGTGCTTGTTTTTCTTCTTCGGAAGCAGACAAGGAGAGCTTGGAATACTAGGTATAACATCAGAAAGGACATCACTCCCACTTGTAATGTCGCTGCCAGGCAACTTGTAATATGCAAGAGAAAGAACAAAGCCTTAGAATACAGCAGGCAGGTTTAAAAATCATTCTAACATTATTAACAATGCAAAACATACTGTCAAATTAGCAAAGCATTGCTCATCACTGTACTCTAACAACTTTTAGTAAGTACTCATGAACCTGCAGCACTCCTTTGAATGTTCCAACAAACAGCAAGCGCAGCAAACTCAATTTACACTATTCTCTACTTGTCAGTGCTATTTCTAAAAATTTGCATTTAAGAAAACAGCAGAATGTGGCATTGCAACTATTTCCCTTCTCCAACCGTGTAAAGTGTCCATTACAGTCCAAGCCGAAATCTAAACCTCCCATTTAAAGCATAAGTCTAGTTCAAGAAAGATCATTTCAAAGCAGGTTTGTAATTTTATACCACACCCCATAATTACAGAAAACAATTCAATTAAAATCACTGTCTTTTTCCTGGAAGCAACTGCAGAACTTTAGCTGGCTTCCTTTATACAACTGACACGTAATTCCTGAATGCACTTCCAGTTAAAGTGTGACAGTCGGATTACTCATGCTCGGATTCTGCCAGTAACATCACAAAGAGCTACAAAAAAAGTCTTTCCAAAAATCTACAAGTCCCATCAAGTATGCCTCTTAGGAAACACTTGTTTTAAAACCAAAGCATAATAAGAATAATAAGAAAAAGCTAGTTGCTCATCAAACATGCCATCAGCTAAGACATGGGAAATTGCTCTTTTCAAAACAATTGTGGACTTTATCAGGCAACTAAAACTTCACAGCTCACTGAAGCTCTGAATCTTTGGGATCTAACCTGAGCTGTTCCTCCTGGGCTGCACTACTTGTAACTTCAGCAGCAAGAAATTCAGAGCTAATCTCAGTCCATGTTATCTTGAGTTTATTTGCGTCTTCTGGAACAGGATTTGTGCTCTCTTGAAATCAGTGTTTTCAGTCCCTATACTGCACTTAGAAGACTGTACGTGCTTTGACTAAACTTTATGACAAAATTTACAAGTATGCTTCAGTATATTACGAAGCACCATGTTTCCTGTTTCAAAGTTATGCATACCTTCACAGTTTACTGAAGTCTGTAATATAAAAAGTCAATTTAAGTCTATAATATATAAAAAGATTTGCATATCACAATTGAAAAACTGCTGTATATAAAATCCCACAAACTAGAGATCTCCGCCCAGGACCATATCCAATACAGACGAGGAAAAAGGAGTACGTGATTCACCTTTGCACTTCTCCCATCCTGATGAGACAAAGCAAGCTCTGTACTCTTACTGGCACAGGAAATAAGATGAAAATAGGCTATGGCAAGAGCTGCTACACTTTACCCAGGCGCTAGCTCCATCCCAAAGGAAGATTGAATATGACCAAATCACTGGAAGCAGACATCTGCAACCAGATTTCACTAGCAGGGCAGCTCCTCAGTACAAAGCATCTAAGCTCACAGCTACGTGTTGGTCACTAAACCCAAACTACAATAATACGTAAACATTCCTCTTTGAAGAGTTGACCTTCAGTCTCTCCTCCAGATTAAGAACTGGAATAAAACGGAACACAACATTTTCCTTATCACTGAAGGTTCAGCTATCTGCTCTTACGTTCAGTAGCCACCAATAAAGAGACGTTGAAGGACTTTTCAATTAAAGCTAAACCAAACACTTAATAGCCTATATAAAATTGTGCATTTAGAGTGGAACCAGTTTACCTGCCATTCAAACTCACTGTCTGACCAATCCCAGTATGTGCTGATAGAAGAGGAGACATCACTGCAGACACTGCCCTCGGGGAACAAATCAAAGGAGGTGAACTCCTGGTCATCCAATAGAGAGTAACAGTCATCTTGATCGCCAACCGAAACGGAGGAGAAAAGCTCCTCGCTGCACTCTGAGCTGGCTACGCTGGTTCCACAAGATGTCAAGTTCCACCTGCAAAACAGGTGGAAAGAAATAGAAATCGGCAAACATATTGGCATCATGTGTCCTCAAAAATTCTTTTAAGGCTCACAAAACTATCTCCGCTTTGCTTGTCAGTACCATTATACAGTAATTTTATTAGAATATGTTATAATTATGGAAATGGAAGTATTCTATCTTAAAATATTTTTCAAGGTCCATAAACAACACCAAATGGAACTCAACATTAAAAATCACATGACAAAAAATGATATACAGTTAGTATATCATTATATCTTTATTTTAATCTATTAACAGTTTCTACCTCAGAGCCATGATTCCCATAGTGTGTAAATTGCTTTTTTTGGTTGGTTGGTTTCTTTTAATTCACTGAACTAAAAATATAATTTCTTATATATTGGGATATTTAAACTTCCATGTAAATTGAAATAAGAAAAACTAAGAAGCAAATCAATTGGACTTCTGGACAAACAGGAGTCAAAAAGAAATTCTAGGCTGATAATCCTACAGAAAACTAAGGCTTAACAAGGAAACACATTATAGATATACTCAAGGCTCCATTATTCACTATTTTCAACTCTGAATGCCAAGTTTTGGACATGCTGTTGGAATGAAACAACGCAAGCGGGGAAAATGACCTGTGTGAAAATGCTACTATGCCAAAAATAAACACTTTTTCCCCCTCAATTTCCTTTAAAAAGCTAATTAATGATGTTGCTGAGGGAAAAGAATTGAGGACTCAAACTTCATAGAACAGGTTTTTTATTCTAGTGAAAGTAATCCAGAATTTAACAAGCTCATGAAATCAGTCTCTGTATCTGGATTTATTTTACATATTGGCAAAAAGTAGGTCAAGACAACTATGAGTCAGCACAGCGCTGCAATATGGCCAAAACAACTTGAAAAGGGCTTCTACAATCCACGACACAAATCCCTGCGATCAGCTCCTGTCCCATCAGCCTATCCACTTCAGCCTGGCTGCCTAGGAGAACATTCCTCTCCTCAGCTGCCAAAGCTGAGCGCTGCCATCTCCCAGAAAGGCTGGTTCTCACCAGCGTTAGTTCAGCTGCATACCAGCTGTTTGTGACGGACTCACTCTCACATCTATATTGCCAGCAGGGAATTTATCCACTGTTAAAGACATTTCAAAAACCTGTCTGTTAGCAGATTCAGGAGATCTTGCTCTCTCTCTTACTTTCTGCCTACCTTATACAGGTGTGACGGTTTATTGGGACAGATTTGTGAGGAGCGTAATCAACTGCTACCGGGTAGCATATGAGCATGGTGACACAGCACCCTTTTCAACACCACTACAGTTTCGGTACTCATGAAATATCGATGAAAGGAAAGATAGAGTGGACGAAGTTTCCAGACCCATCAAAACACAGGATGATGTACAGGGGCTCCACCACCAACCAGCTCTGCTCAGATAGTCCACTACGCAGCACCACTGCGGGTACAGGCTGTCAGCCCTCACCCTCTCATACCCAGGGGGGCCTGCTGTACTTGCTGGGGTGAAGTAGATTAACAAGAAGTGGGAACTACATTAAAAGCATTCATAACTTTAAAAAGTAGGCAGTCTTGAGTGAGCACCTCAGATTGAGCCGTGCATCTGCAATGTCTTAACCAGTACAAGACAGGGCATGTCCTTGCCCAAGAAGAGAAATACCCACTCAAGATGCCTCGGTTACAAGCCTCGGTTTGTAACAGGAGCAAGCCTGAATAACACACCAGGGAAGTGAAAGGCAATGCAAAGAGAAATGTACACAATTAATTAAATGCAAATACAGTGAATATCAGACATTTCTCCTACAGATACACTACAACTATAACTTAGTGTTCATATCACAATTGGGTCTTACGATATAAAAACTAGATCATGAAAGTCTATCATATTTGATCAAGGCTCTTCATGCTGAATCATCTATACTTATGAGGCTGCCCTTGTGAAGGACACTTTTAAACTGTAGTTACCATGATTTCATACAAATCCAGCTGAAAGGTTACCTTATCATTCACTCTTCATTATGGCATAGTAGAAACACTAATAACCAGTAAAAGTATCCTGCAACTCTGGAACGTGAACTAGAATTATCCCACACATATGTTCAGGACTGAAATCTCACAAACTGTTATTAAAAAAAAAAAAGCTATTGCTATATTCCAGTTTAATGCTATGCATAAAGAGCAGCAGAATTAGGCTCTTAGGTAAGCAGGACTGTGGGTTTGATTTTATAAGCACAACTGCCATTTCTTTGTAGAGCCACATTTGCATTTCTGGAATACATCTTTTCTACAAATTACAGAGAGAATAATTTGCCCTTAATTAGTAGCATGGGATGGAAATGTTTCAGCAGGAATCACTGCCGTCACCAAGCCACCTGACTCAGTGTGAACCTCTACAGGTTTGCTCGGTGTCCACGCAAGGCCTGCTTTCAACCCTTACAAACACCACTCTCTCGCTGCCCACCCAACAGCGCTCAGAACTGCCTTGTAAAAAAATTCGGGAAGGAATAACCACATCTTAAAAAACGGCCAAGCTCCCGCTAACAACTGTAACGTTATTAGCCCAAACCAGACAGAGCTCATGCACAGCCCTGCCCAAGGGCAGCGTAACCCAAGCAGGGGCGGGAGAGGGGGCTACCTGGAGCAGCCGGAGCACAGTCATACCCAGCTAGCACCAGGCAGAGTAGCGGGGGAAGGAAGCACGGCCCTCCTGCAAGGGCGGCTCCGACCCCGCCGACCGCCGCCGCCTCAGGGGCAGCCCGACGGGTCCCCGGCGAAAGGCCACCGTCCGCCCCGGCCCCCCTCAGCATCATCGAGCCGCCGCGGCCCAGCCTGCTCCGTCCGCCGGGTGGGCTGCGGGGCACCGCGGAGCCGCGGGCGGACCTGTTGGAGTGGAAGCGGTGCAGCGGGTCGGTGCGGTGGCAGGACGAGAGCTGGCAGCCGAAGTCGCTGACGTCCAGGCAGCCCTCCTCGCTCAGGCTCAAGCTGCCGCCCCGCGGCGGGTGCTGGTGCGAGAGCAGCGGGCATGGCTCCTCAGGGGCCAGGAACTTCTCGTACAGCTCCTCGGTCATGGCGGCGGGAGTGGGAACGGCTCCGGCGCAGCCCGGCAGCAGGGAAGAGGCGGCGGCGAGCGCCTCACGCTCGCGGCGGCCGAGCCGCCAACGCCGCCATGAGCGGCCGGTCCCGGGATGCGCCTCAGTCTCGCGGCCGGCGCGGCGGGCTTCTTCCGGCGCCGGCCCCCAGCGCCGGGGCGACACAGCGACCCCTGCCGCGCCGGAGGGCGGCCCACGCGTGCCCGCCCCCAGCGCGCCACGGCCCCGCGCTGCGATGGCGGCGGCGGTGGGCAAGGCCACAGTGGCGGCCTACGGGCACGGCGAGAGCGGCGGGGGCCGCGGCGGCGGCTTCCTGGGGCCGCGGGTGCCGGCTGAGGTGGAGGCCATGGCCCGGGGCGTGCAGGAGGTGGACAAGGAGACCTTCCGGCGGCTGCTCAAAGGTGGGGCCCGCGCGCGGCCTGCCCTCGGCGGGTAGCCGCGGCTCGGCCTGCCCCGGGGCTCCCCTCCGCGCGGGGTTGGCGCTGAGGTGGCCTCGCTGCCCCGCCGCGGAGGGACGGAAGGGATTTCCCAGCCAGACCCGATGGGCAAGCGCCGCCTCCCCCGAGGAAGCCGAGAGTCCTCGTAGGAAGGCAGGGGCGGCTAGCGGATCCTGCACGGGCAGGGCTGAGCTCTGCCGGGATGCTTCCCCTTGCTTTTTTACTGCAGGAAGCTAAAACCAGAGGTTTCTTGGTTGTATTCTAAAATTCTGCAAAATCCGTGAGAACGAGGTAAGGGATTTTGCAGCTATGGACGGCCCCTAAACTCACACTGAGCGCCGTTCAAGTCATTCCTCTTTCATTTCTCCTTCCCAGAGCCAGTGGGTGAGGCACTGTCGGATTGTGTAGGGCATGTGAAAGTCAGAGACCCCAGGAATATTTCCATAACGTGCAGGAGAAGATAAAGGAAGCTCAAAGTGCGGGTGTCTCACTGAAGTCGGGACTGTAAGATAGAAAATGATTGATTGATTTGATTTTTGCCTGTAAGGCTTCTCTCTGTGGTAAGGCAAGACAGGTGAGATTTTCTCAAGGCACCTTTGACCACCAAATCAGAGTTACATGGTTCAGTAAATTATTGTTTGCAAAATAATCACAGAATAATCGAAGAGTTGATTTGCAGAGCAGAAGCACAGCTGGTTTGGGGCCAGCTGATAGGCGTTCTCTCAGCTAACTTCCTTTCAGGCTTTTACTTCTTGATTTGAATCAATAAGGAGTGATATCAGTAGCCGGTTTGTCTTTAAAAGTGTTGCTGCACAGTGTCAGAAATGGAGGAATGTAATAAAGCTACATGTAGGCAGAGGCGTTGGGACAAAAGTAAATACAGATGTTGAACCATATTTGCTGCCCAGTGCAGGGACAATAGAGACCAAAACGTTGTACCAGTGCCAGGAAGCCTGACTGTCTCCTGAGCCCCGTCTGGGTTTAATTTCAATGTGAATTCCTGCCTACATTTAGGTGTGTGATAAATACTTCCTGCTGCAAGGAGAGCGCACAGTCCTTCCCAACCAGCAGGGCAGGTACCTTGCCCCAGCGCCTGTGTGCCCTGAGTGGACGTAGACAGCCTCCAGATGATGCAGAGCTGGCGGGAATCTCCAGCCGTCTTCTGCTCTTGCTGCTCTGTGATTAACAGCTTTTGGGACAGTGGTTTTTCCTTTGAAGGTTTAGTGGTCTTTGAAGACGTGGTGGATTTCAACAGTGTATCTAAATTGTTCTAGCACTTGCTCCAAGTTAGTTTTTTGAGTAACTAAATAGTAACTAATATAAAAAATGAGATGCTGCTTCATGTGCCTGCTCAGTTCCCGATGTACAAATTGCATATACCATTATCTCAGGGGCATCCAGCAAGTGTTATCACAGGCTCTGCTAAACTGCAAGGGTAAGTTTGAGACCGCAGGCATCTTCTGCTAGGAGCAAATGAGCCCACAGTGAGATTTTCTTGTCATGTTTTGGGGTTATTCTTTTTTTCTCCCTCAGATTGGCTGTTGGAAGTGTTGGTACGACTGATATTTCTGAGGTCCCTGAGCTATACTGAGTAAAAAATCTTGTGTTCTAGGATGCATGTAGGTTATAAAAGAAGACATGAATTTTTAACCAGTTAATTAGGGCTGGTCAACAGAAAGAAGACTGATATTGTTATTAAAGCTGTCTGGTTAAAAACTGTAAACATCCTGTTGTTCTTTGAAGAAACAGATCAAAGTTGTATTGAAATAAGTAAGTAGACAGCAACCCGTTTCCTGCTCTATGCATGACCTTGTAGACAGGCCTCAGTGCTGACCTGTGTTTGGCCTTTCCAGTAGACTCTTCTCAAAGGCAGTTTTGTTGTCGTAAAGCAGGGCCTTGTTCAGGCACCATGGAAAGCCTGATAATAGCACTTTGCCCATCTGCGTGAAATCTGCTGTGCAGTTAGTGCCAGACAAATTCAATCAGCCACAGGAATGATGCAAGACTCGCGACTGAATTTGGTGCTCATTTAAAAATGTGAAAAACAGAGAGAATTTATCCAGAGTTCAAAGATAGTGGCCAGTGGAACTCACCTAATACCAACAGGAAGGCTGGCAGGGTGTCTAAAACACTTCTTCGTTTTTTTCAATGTTAATATTAAGCCAATCTCTTCCTGTTAGCTTTCAATAGCACTTGGTGGGCACTTTTAACTTTCCATGTTTTATTCACAGCTCTAATATGGCTCATTATAAATGACTGATTTAATGCTCCGATCCTGCAATGGGATTGGATCAGTAATCTCTTCTTTATCCCCAGCAGGGCTTCCTGTGGCTCCAGCAATACATCCAGCCTGATCAGAGCACAGGACAGAGGCTGACTTGACAACAGAAATTTATATAAGCCAGTGCATGTATGGAAAAACGAAGAATAACTGAATGATGGCGACTGAGATAAAGCCCCCAGTTGTTAGTCTGTAGTATTGCCACATGGGTTAACAGTAATGTCCTTTAAAGTTTGTATTATCAGCAGCTGTGCAAACTGTGGGACTCGAAGGTTTAGTTTTGTCTCTGTGCTCATTTAATCTTTAGTCTCTGCTGACATTGCCAGATAAATTAATTATGTAAAACATTGGAGAGCAGTGTTGAATTGTTTACTCTCGCAATCCGCTCATCCTGTGCATCGGAGGCATAAGCTGTACGCAGACTTCTTACGTGAACAAGTTTGTTAATAGAAGGTCAAGTTCGATTTGTACTTGTGAAGGATGATTTTTTTTTTTTTTTTTTTTTTGCATTATCCTACTGGAACAAATGTCAACAGTGAAAACATCTTCAATTTTACAATGCAAAAGCTTAATCCAGTGAAGTTCTCTTGGTAAAGTGTTGTGTGATAAGATTTAGTTACAGATCTGAAGTGACAGTTTCACATTAGGAAAACTGTCAGTACGTTAAGTCAAGTAAAATCATAGATATGTTTATGTTAATGTTTACTGTCTCCAGGTCTTCCTCTTTTTAAAGGGGCATTCTTTCCTTCTTTATTCGCAGTCACTGTTAATGCATTGGAAGGAAAAGACTGCAAGGAGTCTGTCAAAGTGATTGCAGAAAGTACTAATCTCTCAGAAGAGCAACTTGCTTTCCTCATTTCCGGCATGTATACCCTTCTCCGAGAAGCGCTGAGACTCCCCTTATCAACTTTCAAACAAGAAGTAAGTTCTGGGAGTACTTGGAGTCCTGATAAGGTAAAAGCTGCATCAGATGTGAGTTACCATCTAAACCCTATTTGCCAGAGTAAGGAGTTGCACATAAGAATGTTGTTCCAACTTGGAAGAACCTGTTAAAAATCTAGAGCTTATTATTTTATTTGTTGAGTAGATTTACAGTGACCTTTTTGGAAGAGTGTTTAAGCTTTGGGAAAGAGTTCCTGTATCTTTTTCTGCTTCAGCATCTTGTTTACTGTGCATATTTGTTTTCACTCTTAAACCCCCAGAAGAAAAAACTGCAAAGTGTTGTTTCATTGCCATCCATTCTCTCTTATCCTAACCATGTGTTCACACACACACCACTCATTTTGTCCACACTTAGAATTTCTCATATTTTTTTGCCTGCCTTTCTTCATACTTCTGCCACAGAGGAAGGAAGGTCTTTATGGCCAGAACAATATAGTGGAAATTGGGAGAAATTGCTGTTTCTGCTCACACTATGGACGTTTTGTGTGATTATGGATACATCTGCCATGTTCCCACCCTGTCCCTTTTTCACATAGTTGTTTTCTTTCCTTTTTCATGTCACTTTACCTTACATCTTTTCTTTTCTCATTTTGTTTTCATGTGAGCAAAACACTTCTGGGCTTCCAGCACCTCTCTTGTTTAAGATACTGTTTTCATATTTACCCAGGCATACTGGGAAGGCTCAGAAATTGCATAGTGAAAGTATGTTTTTAGCATTCTGAGCGTATCTTTTGCCTCTTCCTTTCTGTTGTCAGAGTTTAAACGAGTTACTGAAAAACATATTTGAAAACAAGGGCACACAATTACTCTAAAAGAAGAATGTCGTATGCATAGCTACATCAAAGAAATGGCAGGGATATTGCTTTAAGAAATAAAGGCTTCCAAGAGATTTAAGCCTTTAAAATCAGTTTCTCACAACTTGATTGAACACATCTAGAAATTCTTAGTATGAAACCAGTCATTTCAAAACTACTGGCACTCAAGACAAAAACTTTTGGGGAGTGATACCATGCAAGTAACCACTATTAATTCACTAGGTAAGAAATGATCTTTCAAGATTACATCCTGTAAACTTTCACCTTCCTTGTCTTCCTAGGTTTTTAAGGAAGACCTGAAGGAGCTCAGGTATGCCTGTTTATGCCTGTTTTTTTAATCTGTTTGTTTTTTTCATAACTTTTAGGTAACTGTTTCCCCAAATCAACTTTTTTACACAACAAAGTTGGTACAAAAATTACCTGTAAATAACACATAACACTTCTGTTGCCAAATGTCACGTGAAGCCAGAGTTAAAAAACAAGTGTTGTGTAAGACTGGGTTTAGCACTGGGCATGAGCACTAAATTTCACATGCTGGGGAGATTGGTCTAATTTAGTCTCTAATGTAGGTTATGCAAATGTGAGTGACCTTCTCTGCTGTCCCCACCTTGCCCTGCAGTATTTTTTAACGTGTTTAGTAAAACAGTGGTAACATTTAGGAAGCTAAGAAGCTGCCCTACTTTTTGTCCTCTTTGAAAGGCCAATGGTAGAACACTCATGAAATCCTACCACCTTGTTCAGCTACAATCTCTCCTGCCCGTTACCCAAGAAAGCATAAAGTTTGTTACTCTTAGTCAAAATCCATATCAGTCTGTTCAGAGTATCTCTGAATAGAAGTTCATATCCTAAAAGCTAGACATCAGATGCTAATAATCTTTATAAGTTTTCCTTTATTTCCATGTTCAGTAGCAATGACAGAAAAACAGCAGCTGATGTTTTATCTACGAGGAACCTGTGCGCCAAGGCTCAATTTTAAAAGGCTAATTTACCATAATTCCTAACGTTCTGATTGCTACCTAGGAAAAATGGGTAGATATGTTTCTAGTTCTGTCTTTTTCATCCTTATTTGTCCGTTAACCTGCATAGTGGCTTTCTTCTCAGACTCTGTTCTTCAGAGTCATAAGCATTATTTACTTGATGAGCAACTTCAGGCAAATTAAAGCTACAGATGTAGATGTGTCATCGGTGAAAGGTCTAATTTGGGCCGTGATGAAAGGTGCCGTGCTAGTTGATATGATTTCATCTGCAGCTCAAGGCTGGAGTTTGGCCTGCCTTACATCTTGTGAGCTAAAATGCAAGCTGCTTCCTCTGCCACGTCATGGAGTTCACACCCAGGTTAAAGTAGGTCAGTAAGAAACAGATGAATTGCTTCTGACCCAGTGGGAGTTGGTGTTTTTTGAGGTGCACACAGAATGTGTTCAGTGTGATTAAGGAATAATGAAGAGCACTAACAGCTCCATGCCAAGCTCTCTATTGAGCAGTGGAGAAAGTTGGTGTACCAGAGTGCCAGGAGTCACAGGCTGGGCTGGGCTGGCTGTATCTAGTAATACAGACTCCCAAACCCCTGTCCTTGTCATTTGACCACATTTTAATGCCTTATGCTTTTATAGTTGGGTTTTCAGACTGGGTGATCTTTTTTTATATCTTTTATATCTTGATAAATCTTTTCTATCTTGTTCTGGTTAACATGACTGATGTAGCAGCAATAGTTCAGGTAAATCCATTTGTGTTGCTTGCAGACTTGTATGTTTTATGTGCTGCTCACTGCTGCTGTGCTCCCAGGATTCTCACATTACTGGGATTCTTGCTAACTTCCATCTCTGACAGTTATTTCCTGTGAGTAGCTCTCTTCACCTTGTGGCTAAACTTTAGAAGACCAAATAGCTTGCTTCTACTCTCAAGCTATGATACTTAGTAAATTCCATAGCACCTTTAGTATCTTCAATTCCTATGGGAAATGTCATTTCCCATGTTTCCCAATGCACTTGGGTTTGGAGATGAAATACCTGCTCGTTTTTAAGGCATCTACTAATTACATTCAGACACTTACACTTCTGCCGTGACTTCTGTGGGTTATCCTGTGATCATGTGCATGAGGAATGTGTAATTGGTTGAACAGCAGATTGCTGGCATTATTGGCACACAGTGTTTGGGCAGGTATTTTGCCTTTAAGTCATTAAACTTGTTTCCCTTTTTTGTTCTGTCTTTTTTTAAAAGGTTTGAGGTCTGAGCCAGGTTTCCTTTTTTTCACCTCTCCTGCATTCTGTTTTGTTTCCTTGAGTGAAGGTGAAGGTTGGACTAATTCCACCCATATGAAGTCTTGAAATTCTGTTTCCTGGTGATGCAGCTAGTCTTGGATTCTAGTTTTGGTGGAGAAAGAGGCTGGGAGACATGCCCACCTCTGATTAATTAGATCAGTAGGTTTCACAGGGTTGCCATTCTGTATCCCCTATTGCTTGGCCTGACTGGCTGAGCCAGTGAAAATAAATTCATTCTAAATTGTGGGTGCTATTTTTTCCCTCCCCTCTCAGGTTGTTTAATAACCTTATGGCTTAGGCCAACAAAATGGGATTGAGACATCCTCACACCTTCTTCCTTGCCATTTGAGTCCCTTCCTCAGAACATACCTTTGAAAACCAATTGCCATCTGTAGCTCAAGCCTGAGCTGTGCCATGTTCTGTGTCTGATCTGCTTAGTGTGTGACTGGCCTCACGTAAGCTGCTTGAGCCAGGAACAGAATTTTCAGCAAAAGAATTAACTGCACAGCAAAAATTATGCAAGCTCAGAGGCAGCATTAATGCTTCTGTTTTAGTAACACTTGCTAACACTTGCATTGTGATAGGTATCATAACCATCATATTACAACCCCGTGTCTCTACTACATACAGAGGACATTCAGTCGTCATCGAGATGGGTTAAGTGATACACTTGCACAGAAAGTATAAGCAATGTTTGCAAAAGAGTCGTGTCTCTTCTGAAAGACAGACACATGCAGCCAAAAAAGTGCTGTCTAGTCCCTCCTCCTCACTTCCCAGTTTGCCTCAGTTAACTACCTTGCTAATATGAATTCAGTTTTATCCAAGCACCATTTAAAGATCTGTTTTAACCCCACTTCTTCCATTAAAAATTCAAGCTCTAATCAGTGCTGTTTCATCTTGCCACTGTGTGAGCTGATGAATTGTTTTTTCTCCCATCATTAGACACTGTAAGCTCTTTAGGACAGGTAGCTTCCTTGTTTGCTTTGATTTTTCTTTGATATACCGCTGTGTAACTCAAGCCACTGGTGAGTAATGGCTCTGGGCTTCATGTTGAGTGCTGGATTTAACTGTGGCAGCAGGAGTGCTTACATCTCCCACTTGTCCAGCCTGCCTATCTGTAGGAGGTTACGGTCCCTGTGGCAAAGGCAGCTGAATGGATAGTGTTTGCTCTGCGGTCTTTGCAATTCACAGCCTGATATATTGAACGGAAAATCAACAGCAGCTTGTTTGTAAGGCAACAACAGTGTCAGAGGAATGGTGAAGTGGTGGAGAGGCATCGGATGGATGGAGTGCGAGTTAGTCAATTTGACCAGTTCTCATGGTCCCCATCAAATTTATGCTTGTCCTTCCCATGTTAGATACGCCCCTTTTGTAAGTAATCTTAGCTACAGGGGTCTCTGCTTTTACTTTTGAGGGAGCCATCCATTCTGTCTTCATTACACTTCAAGTAACTGTGTAGGTTTGGGATTTTTGAAAGCTTCCATTGCTGGCCTGCTTTCTGCACTGCCAGAGCTATCAGTAAAACTTTCCTTAGCTTTACTGAGAGAAGGTAAGCAAGTACTGGGTTGTGTTCTGTTTCACTAGGTTGCCATACTAGGTAGGACAGGAAGATGTCATACAGTTTTTAGTGTTCTTGATATAAAAACATAGACTGTCCTTTTGAAAGCCCAGTCTGAATCAGTACTGAAGTCCTTACGTAAGAGCTGACGGCAATTTTAAGCAACGGATGATGGAAATTGTTGACACATTTCTTGTGTTGTATAATAGACTTTTTTTTTTTTTTTTGGTAGCTAAAGCTGTATATTTGTGGTTACAAAAAAATGTAACTGTTTTCTATTGCTCTTAACTTCAAGGATACCAGAAGATTTCATTGTGGACTTCTGCAGTGTAGTCTTTGGTAACAGGTTAGTATTGTCATGTATCCCACACTGTGCAGCCAGCAGGGCTGCACAGAGCTCTGCTGACACAAATCACAGGCCTGCTGAAGGAACAGCAAAACTATCGACATTAATGAGAACAAGATTCGTCCCAGTATTTTGATGCCACATAACATGATGTCCATCATACATGGATATATGTGCAGTAAGTAGCTTTCATGCCAGTTCTCAATTTCTCTGTGATCATCACCCATCAGTTTTTATCATGTTCTGTGGACTCTGTAAGCTGCGTTGGTACCTACATATGTAACATGCATTGCAGAATGTTATTATTACCATTGCAAGTTAGAGCAAAAGTGAAGGACTTGCTCTGTTGAGAGGCAAGCTGTGGTTTGTGGAAGATTTCTCAGCATTTAATCGAGTCTTAACGTACAGTCAAATGGGGAATTTGCACTGGTGACTTGATGACAAGTGAGGTGCTCTGCCATCTGTAGTTTGTTTTCTAAGCAGTATACCTCAGTAGCTCCAGAGGAACTTTTTTGAACAGCCTCTCTCTTTTGTCCATTCTGGGGATTCATTTTTGCTATATGGTTCTCTGCTCAACCATATTTAGTTTATTCCACATCTAGAAATTACTTGAACTTTTTGCATATGCAAAACTTTTCTCCTTGAAACTTGTGGTCACTCAGCACAAAAGCATCGCTAACCCAGTGCTGCTCCAGATACTCTGCCTGGAATCCTGATAATCATGGTTGTGGTACTTCAGTTACCCTCACAAGGGTCTGAATGCTGCTACTGAAGTTAAAAATATTTTTCATTTCCTTGGTTAAGATCTTGGCTTAAAGCTAAAACATTCTTGGAGTAAAAATAAATTCAGCCTTCTCATCTTTTCTTTGCTCTTCTGTTTGAATTATAGGTGTTAAGAATGCAAAATTCATGGTTGCATAGTGGAAATATTGTTTGCAGTGGAGAAAGAGGATAAATTTAGATGTCATTTGAAGCATGCATGATTGTCTGTTTTCTACTGTGAAATCACGACGCTGGAAAATTTAGCTTTTTCTTATTTCAAAAGCTGTGATTATCCAGTGTAATCTTGCTCTGTGTTTTGAGACCAAAGAAGAGCACCTCAGATTTGATTTCTAGACAGATCTGCTTTTTATAATCTTAAATGTAACACTGAATCATACATGTGCTTATTGAGCTGTAAATATATTTGATTGTGATGGTAAGAGAAGTGTTAGCATCTGATCAAAAATTCAGTATGAACAAGATAACGCAGAAAAATCCTTTTTTAATACTTTTCCTGGCATCTTACCCTATTTTTGCAATTTTGTTCACTGAAAACAGCTATGGAGTACTGGAAATTTGACATTTGTATTTCTGTGTCCCCACAGTTCTATCAAGCTATATAGACTGAAAGGAAAGAAAAACTTGCCACATTGACACCATCAAATAACTGCGTGAAGTTAAAACTTTTCATTTGAAGGGGAAGGATTAACTTCCCCCTCTCTCAGTGTTTATAATAAATGTACTTTTTTAAAAAATAGTGTAGCTGTAGTTTCTACCAGGAGGGTGCATTCTGTGTGCCGTTTGTCAGCATTTCACACATAGCAATTTACTCATTCTCCCTGTTCAGTGGCCTGCTAGGCATGTCTTGTTTTGTGCATAGGGAACCATCCAGAATTTGTCTTTAATTTTGCTATTGTTAGGTCAGCTGCTGCTCTAGATTCTCTAATCTTTCATTTAAGACATGTAGATGTGGTGCTGAGGGACATGGTCTAGTGGTGACCTCGCAGCGCTGGGTTAATGGTTGGACTCTGATCTTAAAGGTCTTTTCCAACCAAAACAAGTCAATGATTTGATGATTTTTGAGTGCTCTTCTGTTGCATCCTTTGACAATGTTCTTCTCACCAGGTGTATCATCATTTCCATGTATAATTTTGGATGGTCTCTGACTGATCCAAGGGGCTTTACTTGTTCTAACTTCTGCCTCTGCACTATGTGCTGACTGTATTGCAGCTGTTGGCACAGAGTGTTTACAAAATGTAATTACAGTCTGTAGGTTTTGGATAGAAGCTCCATTGAGTCTTTTCTGCTCAGTTTTGTTATTCCTCTTAGAAAGCAATGGCTTGATTAATGGCCTGTATAATTTCTGTATGTATGTTGGCCACTATGCATATTCTGTCACCCTTACAGGATTCTTGCAGTTCGAGCTGGGGAGGTGCTGACAGAAGTTTGAACTAAGCTCTAAAAGCCATGACTTTTTCTGAGAGAACGGTACTGAAGTGCATTCCTAAAGCTTTGTGGTTTGGCCACAGAAATGCCATAGCTGAACAATATTCAGAAGCTTCACCTCTGTTTGGGTGTTACTGACCTCTCCCACCACTGCTAACTAGAACATCTTCCTGTTTTCTTTACTCTCTTCCCCAAAATGCTGGTGCTGCACTGAATGCACTATCTTCCACTGAAGGGAGTTAGCGGGTCGTGAGGAAGGGGTAGCAGCATGACTATTTTTAGGCATTCCCCAAATGAAGCCATACTCAGGCAGCATATCTCCATTGAGGGAAGGGCCTGTTCTTACGGTTTAATCCTGCTAATGACCATTGTAGACTCTGGCTCCTCATGGTTGCACCCAGCTGTGGTGACCTACTTCCTATCCAGTAGTTGACAGTGAGTAAGAACCAGCTGATCTATTTTTTTCTGCTCATTCCTTTACTGTACTATTAGGAATGTGTGTCACTTCTGACACCACTCAAAAAAAAAGGCTAAATTCTTTCTTATATTGCCTTTGCTAAATGCAAGAGTATTGGAGGATCTCAGCCTGTCAGTCCTGTGTATTTATCAGTTCATTAATCTTTCTGGGCAGTTTCTAAAGGCACCAGTGAACTTGCACACAAGAATCTGAGTAGGGACATTAGAGTATCATTCCTACGGTCCTTGATTTGTTCAGAGAGGATTCTTTTCTGATGTAAAGTCTGTAATTAGATTATGTCTAGCACCATGGGTAAAGGATGTAATGTTTCTTGTCCTGCCCTTAGTGGGAGTACTTAGTACCGTAAATAACTTCCAGAGACATGGGATTCTTAGCAAAAAAAAAAAAAAAAAAATTAACACAAGGTCCAGACTAACTCCTGAATGGACCAGTTGAGTGACCTCATTCTGAAGATATTTCTGCATATATATCTAAAAATGGATGGTTGTTATGTCTTTGTGTCAGATTTGGCTTGTTTACTTACTCAGAGCTTAAGATGCTGTTAAAATTTTAAAGATTGTCAACCATCTGAAGTTGAACTGCTGTCAACTCTTTTCTCGCAGAAATAAACTGAGGCTTGATCAGCCTGATTCTTCCTGCCGTATGAGTAATAAATGAAGTCCTTGGCTTCTTACACATGAGACTAGACAAAATTCATGATGGTTGTGCTGAGGTTGGCAGTGAATGTTACATAAGGAACTTGGAGTTTGTAAATTATGTTGGATTAGCAGGAACCACCGTACAATTATATTTTTTTTAAGTATGCTTCACAGCATGCTGTAATACTGCCTTTTGAAACATTGCTGTTCACTAATACTAGCTGCTTTCTGCTGAAGGAGCACAGTGACCTTATTCCAACTTTTTTCTGAAGTCATCTGTTATGTTCCTGCTTGCTTGTTCCTGTTGGATCTGCATGAAGGTGAAGATACATTTGCAGATCCCTTTCTATGCCTCACAGTTGCATATAACTGAATTAATAGCTGTGCCAGCCACAACAGTGAGTCTTACTAAACTTCGTAGTGACATCAGTTCACTGGAATTACACAGAGTCACTTGATCTCTTGGTTATTGGTTTGTTGTTTTTTTTTTAACACGGACCATGGTTAAGCGTAGGAAAAGTGGGTAACCTGAGCACAGCTGTCTTACATACACAAAACCTCCGCTCATCCTGACCCTGCTAGATGAGGGTGGATGTAGGAGAGAAACAAGTTCCATCAGGTTTCTTCTGGGCAATCTTGTTTTCTCTTTAGATTGTTGTTTCTTTTATGAATTTGCCTTTCAGTCTCCCATTTCTCTCTGCAGGCGTCCTGATTCCGAAGGCACAGCTCTGATACGAGGAAGCAGGCTGTCCCATGTCCAGGACTTCAAGTGGCGAGTGGACGTAGCTATATCCACAAGGTATAAAGGCGAATCCTGCATGACCCTAGAAATTATTTTGCCCCAGGGTTAAACTAACTTCTTGTGCTGCTTAAAAATGTTAACAATGTTAAAATGTGTCTTGCCATTAGGGATTGGCATGTAGCATTACTTAGTAAGATTTAACAGAAGAGATTTTCTGAACAGCATAGAAGTCACTGGTTACTGCTGTTGACATGGACCTGCCAATAGGCTGCTGCCTTCCTCTTCAACTAATGATACTTTTTAGGATCCGTTTCTGTTTTGATCTTTAAAACCTCTGCTCTAGAAACATTTAACTCAGCGTTTGAGTCTCTCTTTCAGTATTTTAAAACTTAATGGAGCTGATACAACTCCACAGGTCCTCAATGATGATGGAATAAATTGGATGGATTGAGCCTCATGCAGGCAGCCATGCTCTCAGTTTCAGTGGAGTGGGGAGGAAAATCTTCTATTCAACTTCCCAAGCAGACTGTCATTTGTATGTTGCACATGTTAAATAAAATGACTTTCCATCATCTGTACAATCTGCTGTAGATTCTACAAAGAGAGGCTATAGAGCAGCACCTTTACACTGTCATAGTTACACAACTGGTCATCAATCTACCTCCTAGTTTCTTTCACAGAACAGGAGTAGAGGCCTTTGCGGTCATCGTGACTGTGCTTGCAGTGAACAGCTTCTGGCCATCTGCCACAGCAGAGGCAGCTGCGGGATGGATCTGTGGCTAGAGCCAGAAGGAAACAGAAACCTGTTGTCTGTGCTGGTCTTTGTATAGTTTTAACCAAGACAGACCAGGGTGAAAGAAATTGGAAGATGATACAGTATTTGTCAGCAGCATTAATTGTTAGCATGAATGACTTCATATTGCATTCATGAATACCTGCATCCGAGGGAGAACGCAGTCTCTTCGCTGCCATAGCTGAGAGGCCCATGGGAATCAGGGATAGTCTTCCTGAAATCAAGAAAAAAGGATCCTAAGTGAAAATTGTAATGGCCACAAGCTACTAGTTCAGGTGACTCTCAGATGAGCAGTGCTGTAAACACCACACAACTATCACTGTGCAGAAAAAAAGCTGTACATATAAGAGAGGAAAATGTACAGGTAAACATCCTCAGGCACGATGCTTGCAAGTTGCAGGAAAATCCTACAATCTGTTTTCCATACAACACAGGAACAATACATTATCCTTCTCTGATTTCCCCCCCCAGTCAGCCTCCCCCCTGGGATTTCTCATTTATCATCCAGCAACAGCCTCTGTTAAGAGGTACGGCTCCTGGCCGTAACAGCCGCCAGTACCTTGAGCAGGCTTTGGCAGCATCGGTTGGTGGAAGCTGCACGAGAATGACTCATTTCCCCTCTTTGGGTCATCAAATAAAACAACAACCTACAAATTTAGGATGAAGACTGCAAGAGCTTGATTCCCCAAGTGAGATGGCAGTTGAAAGTGTGAAGGAGTGGAAAGGTTTAATGCGACATGGTAAACTGCATAAGAAAACTGTGCATTATTACCGGCAATACTTGGTCAGCACTTATCCCTGGCACAGTTCCACTAAACTGATTATTATGTAAAATGAAAATGCTCCTAAACTTGCAGTTACTATACTATTAAAAAATTTTTAGTCTCAACGCTGAGGTAAATTGGACAGGACTCATGAGCTCATGAGTTTGCAGCCAGCCAGGTACAGGACGCTATGATTGAAATTACTCATGCCCTGTGTAAAGCCTGCATGAACGTCTTAAATTGTTAATGTACAGTGCTGTACTCATCACGCTGCTGAGGTCTGTTGTGGTAATACTAATAATGTAAATAATTTCAGTTCACTGGCCCGTGCACTTCAGCCATCCATTCTAATGATGATGAAGCTTTCAGATGGGACAGCTCATCGCTTTGAAGTAAGTCTGATAGCCATAATAAATAAAAAAGGAACCACTCAAAGTTCTTTCTAGAAAGTTGAATTTCTATTTAAAATATTAAAGCTTTTGTAAACGATGCATTGGTTTGCTTTGGAATCCTTCATGTTTGGGGTAGCCACATACAATACCTAACCAAACGCAAACCAAAACCATTTCATACCTTGTTCCTGCACACATTTTGCTGAAACTTCATTTGTTAGAAGAATATTAATTACTGCAAAGCACCGTTGCATAATATCTAGTTTGATTTAAAATTATAGTTTTGTTATCAGTTGTAACCTTCAGACCTTATGGTGGCTCTTATGGGCAGAAAAATTACTGGAGTAGTTTATATAAATATGATACCCTTGTACACCTCCTCCATTTGGTGGAGAGTGGTAACATGCTCTTCTGTGGCAGAGCTAGTTTTATTCTTTTTCTTCAGTACAGCTTTTGCTCCTGGAAATAAAGTTAAAAAAAAAAAAAACTCTGCTTCTAACCCCAGCATTGGTCAGTGGCAGTGTTTATGTATGTAAAGGCTTGCCAGAAGATGGCATAAACTCTTCCATATTTTTAACCTTTGCGAAGGAATGCTGATGGTTCTGTAAACACCACGGTGGGGCATACAGGAATTCAGTGCACAGCAAGCATTGTCACATTTGAACTCTAAGGGGTTTGCTTCAGTTCTTGTGTTAGTAGCAGTCTGGAGGAAGCACTAGAGCACTGTGGGTTGCAAGAGGTGGACTGATTTTACTGTGAAATGCTTCACAAGGTGGCAGCAATTGAGGGCACAAATTCTGTGCTACATTGCAAAGTGGTGAGGGTGTCGCTTCACAAGAGTTCAAATTCACCCCTCTGTGGACAGTCTAGCTCAGAGCATCCCGTATGCTCTGTTTGAGGTCTTCCATGGAACTTAAATGATGCCATGGACTTCGGGTTAAGAGTTTACAACAGGGTAGGTTTCACTTGGGAGAATAAAAACTAAGATATATTCTTTCCTGATTAGATTTGGGGCTTTATTTTCTAGTATAGTTTCATTGTTCCTGGTTGTTTTGGTTGGGTTTAGGGTTTTTTCGTTGTAAGTCTGTGGAAGCCCTTTTGCTGCTCTGCAGTGAAGCTGTGTTGGTGTGCCTGTCCAGTACCTGCAGAAGTGCAGGCATCTGAGAGCAGACAATGTGCTGCTTGTAGAATCAGCTCTTTGCTGCTGCTGCTGCTGCTGCTTAGATCTGAACGCCAAAGATCTGGCTGGAAAAAAGCTTTCTGTATCTGAGTGGTCTTCCAGCAGGTAGTAGCTCTTTTGGACAAACCTCTGTTTTGGTTCAAGGTACCATATGCAAGCAAATATAGTCCTCAGCTCTTCAGTTTCCCTTCGTTCAGAACATCCTGCTAACTACCAGGGCTTATGTGAGAGAGCAAGTCCGGCAGGTAATTCTGTTATGAACAGTTTTTAAATGTGTGTGCCACAGGGAGAAGCTACGCTCTTTGGTATGTTGGGTTTGGTTTGTTTTTTTAATAGCAGTGTGACTTCTGACAATGAAGATTTTTTTAGAAGGTAATGGGAATTGCAGCATTTTGAGCCTTGTTGTATATGTCAAAAGTGAAAAGGACATGATGCCTTTTTATGCATTTCTGATGCATATGGAAAATGCAAATCAGATGTTGGATTCCTCTCACATAATTGGTATCTGTGCTACAGTAGGCAGAGGATGGCAGGGGACTCTGGTGAAAGAACTGTGTGTCTTCAGTGCAGTCAAAGAAGCAGAGTAAACCAGGCAGTGCTCTGCAGAGCAGCCTGGGACCAGCTGGACTGCTACTGGTACTCGTGAGCATGTGTGTTTGTGCATTGCGCTAATGTTAATCACGCGATCTATGCCTGTGCTCAGATGTGGCTCTCAATCTTAGCAGGTAATAGATTTCCATCCATTTGGCTTCTCAGGCTTGAAATGGTAGAGGAAAGTCCATTAGTCTCCTGCACAGTTGAAAATGTTTTGTACATTTAATAAAAATCTTTTGCCTTCCATGTATAGTCAGGGCCCAATCCTCTTTGCTCTTGAGGTTGCTGCCAAGTCGCTTGCTTTGAGGCTTAATGCCTCTCTCCAGGAAGATTGGACAAGCAGAATATCTGGAATTTGTTGCTTAAGAATTCCATAGGCTCCACAACCTTGCAGGTGTCTATACCTTTCCTTCCAATCTATGACTGTCTTGCTTCACCACACCATAACTGAATGTTATTACTCTCAAATTCTTTGTCTTAAGTTTAAAAAAAAGAAAAAAAATTTAGGAGAGATGGGGCTGACACTGTGGAATGTTCCCAATCCACAGGCCTGCCCCAGTCAAAGCTCCCGAGACCTTTCATGTTTTCTAACGGGAATGGTCTGTTTCAGGTGCCAGTTGCAAAGTTTCAAGAACTGAGATACAACGTTGCCCTTATACTGAAGGAAATGAATGATTTGGAGAAAAGGAGCATACTGAAGATCCAGGACTGAGTGCTTTTAAACTGGGGGTTTACAGAGCAAATCTGAAGCCCTCGGCGTGTTTTGTGAATGCCAAAGCAGGGGACCATCACCACTTTGCTGGACTGAACTGCAATGTAGCCTTTATGATGTCTGCTGTAAATATTTTTTTGATTCAAGTGTTAAAAGTACAAACTGTTTTTGTAAGACTTAAGAAAAAACAAAAAAATACATCTGAAAAAAGTATAATGCTATTGGCGAGCATTTTTGCATGATTCATCAAAACATTTTTTAAATAACTGTCTTAATAGATGTAAGAGTCATTTATTTCTGATTATGATTCATCACTCTAATTATTTTTGAAAGCCTGCTACCAGAAGCCCCATCATTGTGTATCAGAAGAAAGCTCTGCGATATCTCAAATAAAAAATAAAATAAAAAAACACTCCTGCGCTTTATGACAAATCCAAACTTGAGTTTTGAACAAGTAAAATTGCTGTCTGGCTTTCCACCAAGTGACTGAGGTGTAGCTACAGATATTTAAAGGCTAATTCTGAAGAAAATGGGAAGTCTGTGGATGAAGAAGGAAGGACAGACTAAGCTTCCAGAACTAATTCCATGGACATGCAGAACTGGAAAGGTACAATCTGTGTCTTTATCTAGTTGATCAGAATGGGCTAAACAGCAGTAATCTCACAGATTTCTAACTGGAAGTGCCTGCCTCTTGTTTCATGTATTCTCTCTATGTCCAGCGTGAACAGAATCATCTGACTTACTACTGGGCAGAAAGCTCTGGTTCTGTGGTGACAGTGAACAGCAGGAGGTAGTAACCCCATAGACCATTACACCTATATACTCATTGAGGGTGCAAGCCAGACTCCAGGGTGACAAGGCTGCGTACAGCCTCTGGGAGCAAAGTCACAGGTAGGAGGATATCCAAGCCCCTGGGTCAAGACAACAGTCAAGCATAGGCTGAAGTTCCCTGAACTGGTCAGGCAGTTGGACTAGATGATCATTGTAGGACCCTTCCAGCTGAAATAGTCTATTCTAAGTTACTCCTTTGGCCCATGAGTAAACCTTGGAAGAACTCCCTTAACTTGAAGCATATGTTTTAAGTCTCATTAAAATGCCATGGGACCACAAGTATGTCTCTAAGAGTTCTGCCAAGAAGGGATGCATTCCTCAGTCATTGCCTGAACGAGTTTTTCCCCAGCAGCAAAGATAAAGAGGTTGTGAGCAACAGCCCAAAGACAGCACAGGCCCTCAAACTATAGGATTTACCTGGCTGGCAGAGGCAGTTCAGAAAGCACATGCCACTGCCGTTGTTAAGCATTGGCTTATTGTAGCTGCTTTCAGGGGTTCTGCTTTGGTAGTACCACCCATACTTCCCTCATTTTTTGTGATTGTAGAACTTGCCTTTATCTTCCTCACTCTTCGCAGAAAACTACTGACATCAAAATTGTGGATTCGAGAGGCCTTTTACACCCCCACAGTTGTTTGTGTAGGAAAGGATGACTTGGCTCTTCAATTTTAAGAACCACAACAGCCATAAAAAGACTTTGTTATTACACGTTTTAAGAGGAGACTTCTCTGACAGCAGTCCATACCAATCTAAAGACAGCTGAAGAGCTGTGGTCCAGAAAGCTTTTAAAACCTGTGCAAGAATGTGTCCTGTAGTTTCAAAGAAACCAGTCAGCCATGATTTCAAACTGTCCAAAAGCTGCATGTTCTATTGCTTTGTGGGCTACTCATCAGTAACTCCCAAGTTTGACCCACACTGCATCTTAACTACTGTGTTCGGGTCACTCCAAAGCATATAAACAGGAATTGGCTCCTGTCACTCCAAGCGTACTGTAAATTGCATTAATGTGATGTTTTCATTTTACTTTGTAAAGCTTGTTCATTTTCTTTCTGGAATTACATTATCACAAGCTGTGAAACAAAACATACCTTCTTATGTTCCTTGTAACCTTTCCCTTCTGAACGTTTAGGTTTACGTGGCTTCAGACTGGGAAGGAATCGCAACTGAGAGCGTAAGTGAAGTCTTCCAGTAAATGAAACACTGCTTGGGTGTAAAATGACCTATGCTTAAGACACTTGCAAAGTGTTTTTTTTACTGATCAGAGTAGAAGAATCCATAAATACCTTTACCTTCTAGACAGAATATATTCATGCAGTTGTTCTGTAACAGCAATTGCCCCTGTTCTCCAGAAATGAGAAGGCTTCCTGTTTTCCTCATGTTCTCTGCAAGGACTGATGGATCTCTTAGTCTGACGTTTGTCTTGCCACACATTAAGTAGGAGTTTGCCGTCACGGGAGGTTTACCATGCACACTGAGGGGTATTCACACACTTGGGATTGTCATTCCTTTGTACTTAAGAGTTAATTTGGGCTTTCCTTCTGTCCAGTAAAACAGCTGTTGTCACTAAACTGGCTAGTGGCTGGTTTCTCAGATTTGATGAAATACCAGCCTTCAAATTACTGATCGTTTTCTCAGAACTTCGTGGTGAATTATGTGTTAAATATTTGTTCAACAATGAAGTATCTTCTTCACAATTAAAATACTCTGGAATTTGAATTCCACTGAATTTCTGACTGTAGCCCTTTCATTCCAATGCAGAACAAAAGTACCTTTGAAGAATCTGGGTGTCTGAACAGAAATGCTTTTACCCAACTCGCTCAAGGTTTGGTTGTGGATACTGTGAATCCCCCTTTGTACCATGTGGTGGAAGATACCACGTGAATGAGATGCTCGCTTCATCAGTCCTGAGGTCTTGTCAAGCTGATCACTAGTCAGTCATCAGCTAGGAAGGTTGGCGTGGGGAGGGTGCTGGGGTTTTTTTATTATTACACACTGTTCACGGACCAATAGGTAACAAGGACTTTTCACAGGTTCTGCTGGTAGTTTTCCCTGAAAACCAAGTGCCAGTGACCCAGTTGCTTTCTCTGTTTGATGGTGCCATGTAGTTATTTAAACTGGATGATGCATTTGTGAATACATTCTAATGATTTTTCTAGCAATGGCATAAGAGCATAAATTTCTCTATTACACCTTTTCTTTCATTTCCTTTATAGTATATGGAATATTTTGCCTTTTCTTTCAACACTAATGTGTGAAAATGTATTTAAAATAGGACTTGAACTTGATTGTTTTTCAATGTAAATCACGAAAAGACCAATGGACACAGGGGTAGGCAAAGCAGGCAGAATGCAAAACCAGAGTTAAAGATCGTTGCAGAAGTCATTCAGAGATTTGGTGGCAAAATAACACAGAAAAACTCACAAGTTTTCACTTGCTGTTCTCTCGCCGTACGTTAGCGCAGCTTCCTGACGTAATGGTCAGGCCTCCCTCTTGGTTTTTTAACTGTTTCAGCTTCACGGGCCATCAGTCCAAATCCACTCTTGCCTATAGACCATCACAGGGTGTGCAGAGCACTTGGAAATGAGAAGCCATCTGTGAGTATTTCTGAGGAGACTTTGCACATCCTGACTTCCAGCAGAGAAGGACCTTTCTCACCATGACTAGTAGGTCGGGATTTCACACTTGGGTTAGTTGTGTTTGAGAGGGGAAAGGAACAGGTTTGTTGGTTGTTTTTGTGGTCTCAAAGTGTAATGCAGATTTCAGCTCCAGAAGGCGGCTGGCGAATGTCGTCATGCTCTCGCACTGCCTGTTATGCCAGCCATTAACTGCTGGAAGAAGATCGGTATTGAGCTCATTGTCATTAAAAGAAAGAAATTAAACCTCCCTTTGTAGAAAAATCATACAAGGGAGACGTGATTTCACAGAGTGAGTCACCTCCCAGCTTTAACTTGTGTTTAAGTGAAGGATGAATCTGTTCTTGATCTCATGAACAATACGGGTAGGTAGGGGGGTGCTTTTTCTTTGCTTTATGCTTTTTCATTTTTTTGCTTTCTAATCAAGTACAGCTCGTGACCCACTGCTGCTCCAAACCCATGAATATATGTATGAATGTATAAAAACATGCTCTCCGGATGTGTTATATAAAAACACCCCAGCATATCTAGACAGAGTGTGTACATTCACTTCACACAGCTGGTTTTGCCAAAACATTCTTTGCAGAGCTGGGCCTGGTGTCAGAATCAGATGTTTTGTAGTTGTTTGACTTCTAGTGAACACTGAATTAGTATCTTGGCTTTAGAGTATTTGCTCTTAGTGACTGTACAGCTCGCCCTGTACCTGTCACACCCCACAAAGTACTAACATTTCCAAACACCACTCATACCTGGAACTAGCAGAGGCAGAGCCAGGTGGTTTCTTCCCGAAGAAGTCACGGAGTTGTTGCCCGTAGGCCACCCATGATAAGGTCTTTCACTATTTTCTGGCTTTGGATGAAGGTCTGTGTTCTGAATCCTGCTGAGCAGACAGCTTCCACTATGGGAGCAGCACATAAGCACAACTGCCCTTTTCTCTTGAAATGCTTCAGCCATGTCCCTGCTGGTGTAAGAGAATTCCCAGAAGCACATTGCACGGTGCTTTTCTGAGCCTCAGTTCAGTCCCCAGTGATCAGACCGTCGGCTCGCCCTGCGGATGCTCTCATACTTTGTAAATAGAAACGGTGGAGGTTCCTTTCAGAGCACAAATGCCAATTACAGTTTCTACGAGAATCTATTTCCATTTCCTGTCTTGATTTCCTGTGCTGCGAGAAACCCTCCCTCTATACCATGGCTTATCTCTTTAAGTGTCTGCTATGTAACTATGTAAATACTGGTGGCACATCCCTGATGGAGAGATTGTCATTGCATTGCTACTGGTAACCAGTGGTTATGTCACTTTCCCTCGCTTGAATAGGCTTTGACTCATAGTGGTTTTCAGGACAATGGTTATAAAATAACACACTGAGGGGCTGCTGAGAGAATTGTTTTGCAACAGAGACAACTGTTGACCTCAAAGCTACAAGAAAGCATTTTTTTTAATGATTTTTTCTTTTTTTTTTCTTGTTAAGGGTTTTGTTCTTTTACAGTATGAGTTTTTCTTGCATGGAAGTTTGGAAAACAACAAGTCTGTGTTAGCAAGCTTGAGGGTGGTGGGGAAACGCCACCCTCTGAGCACCAACTCTCATTCTTTCTAGCTCTTCTGAAGCATTGTTTAACTGAAATTTGGAGGGCTTCAGTCCTTCCTTTCTTTGAATTATTTGGTGGCAGGCTGTGCTGTACTTTGGATTATTGTCTGACTTAAGTGATGGCAGAAAGAATTACTGAAACCAGCAGGTTTTCGGACAACCTTTTTCTAATTAAAGGACTTGCCTGAGAACAACGGGTAGGTGATGAACTTTTTCTTTTTTTTTTTAAGAATCAACAGCCCTAGAGACAGGGGCCAAATTTCTGGCAGGTGCAAAATGTCTCAGCATCATAGGGATCAAAGACAATTGAAGGGTCCAAGTGTTGGCTTCTGTTCCCAGGTGTATATATATACATCTCACTTTCTGTATGAGCTTAAGGATTGCTTACATATGGACACATAAATGTACAGAATTAGCCCTCATTATTAAAGGGTATATTAAGACGAGTTAAGATCCTAGATTTAAATGCTTTTAAATTAGTTTTTCACTGTGGATCTACATTAATCTGAACTTTCTCAAGTAGACTCTCAAAAGTCACACTACCTTTCGGTTTGTCCATCCTTTCTCCTGGCTGTTCAGGCCCCATAGGCCAGGCTCGTCCCTCCGTACCCGCTGCGCCCACAGTCTAAGCTGGGCAGTCCAGACCTTCCTGCCCGTTCGTTTGTGTTACCGTAGGTACCAAAACACCAAACACAGGAGCGAGTGCAGTTTGTCACCGTGGAGTCACTGCAGCCAGCGGGTCCAACCTAACTTTCAGGCACAGTGTAACTGGGCTGCCCGCTGGGAAACGGTTCCCAGCTGGGCGCACCAAACCCAACAGCACCCGCGGAGAAACACAGCCCAGCCCGGGCCGTCAGGGAGGAGGATGAATGCTCGCTGATTTCGGCTGTGCAGCAGACCAGGAGCGGACAGCGGGCGGTACCGAGGCAGAGCTGCTTCCGCGCCCGACGGCACTCTCACAGCAGCCCGGCGCGGCCTGCTCGCCGCTGGGAGGGCACCGCAGCCCCACCACGGGGGCGGTGCCAGCCTCCACCCATCCTTGCGGGACCTCGGCCGGGGTTCCGGGCGGTGGCTGCGGCCGGGCCTCCTCGCCGGGCCGGGCCGGGCCGGGCCGGGGCCGCTGTAGGCGCGTTACAAAACCGCCTGGTTTTGTAACAACCTGCGGGCGCTGCCCAATGAGCGGCGCCGCCCGGCGTCACGTGCCCGCCTTTATATAAGCGGCGGCGGCGCGGGGCGCTCCCGGCGCGGGGCGGCAGCAGCATGGGCCGGCGGGGCCGCGCCGCGCCCGCGCCCCCTCTGCCGCCGCGCCCCGGCGCCCCGCGCCACCCGCCGCTCTAGAGGCGCTGCCCGCCGCCGCCATGGGCTCCCACCTGCCGCCGCAGCAGCGTCCGGAGCCCCAGCTGGTGCTGCAGCTGGCGGCCGGTGCTCTTCCGGCGCAGAACTTGGAGCCGTCGGGCGGCGGCCTGGGGCCCGAGTGGCAGGTGCTGCTCGGGCGGGCCGACGCGCTCGCCTACGGTGGGCGGCTGCACGAAGCCCTGCCGCTCTACCAGCTGGCGTCCCGCCACCAGCAGCTGCGGGCGGAGCAGCTGGAGAAGCTGGTGGAGTGCCTGGCGCAGGGCGTCCGGATCAAAGAGGGGCTGCCCGCCGCCGGGAGCGGCCCCCCGCAGCCCCGCGAGTGGGACGTCTTCAGGTGCCGCAAATGCCAGGGCTTCCTCTTCGAGCCCGTTTCCTTGCCTTGCGGACACACGTTCTGCAAAAAGTGCCTGGAGAGGGACCGGGTGGCCGAGTCCCGCTGCGTCCTGTGCAAGGAGGAGGGCAGCGCGGCGGCCGGGCAGCTCCTGCGGGTCAATGTCATTCTCAGCAACCTGCTGGCCAAGTGGTTCCCCTGCCAAGTGAAGGCTTCGCAGCTCAGGCACGAAGGGAACCTCTTGTACAAGGAGAAGAAGCTACAAGCCGCCCTGCAGAAGTACAACGAAGCGGTCAGCCTAGGTAACAGCTCCCCGAGCGCCGCGGGAGACGCGCTCCCCGCCGGCCGCCGCTCCGGGCGCAGTAGGGGTGGGGGCAACGACTTTCCACCGGTGGGGCTCGCTGGCGGCCGCTCCGGCGCGTCTCGCCCTGCCGGAGCAATCCCCCGCGTCCGGGGCTGTGCTGGGGCTGCGCTGCCGCCGGCTCCTCGCGATGGGCGGCCGCCGCTCGGGCAGGGTCCCCGATGGGTGGGGGGGGAGCCCCGCAGCGGGGTAGGGGCTCTTCGGTCCCTAGTGAAACTGGGTCAGGAGAGCAGCAGTTGCGTAAGACGGAGCCTGCGGTCCGGCCGGGCTCCCCCCCCGGCCGCCGCCGTTGTGTAACCGGCGGAGCCCGGAGGGAGCGGGCCGCCTCGCCCAGGGCACCCCGCCGCTCCCCAGAAAGGGCTCCCGGCGGTCCGGCCCGCGGGTCGCGGGCTGTCCCCGGCGAGCACCGCGGGGCGCGGAGGAACGCGAAGGGGGCGGCGGGCGCGGCCGGTCGGGCTCCCCTCGGCCCGCCGCTGTGCGGGGAAAACTTCGGCTGCGGTCGTTTTGATGTAGTTTGAGCAAAACCAGCCAACACTGGGGGAATTGAAGGCAAGGTGTTACGGGCAAGAGTTTCATTTAGGTGAAAGAGTATTCCAAACACGAACGTGCAGCCTGAATCCCGTACACACTCTCTCTTGATGCTGCAACACTCAGTGTGTGTAACCAGATCACTTTATCTGCGCTGCTGAGCGTCACCCGAGTCTCGTAGTTATCACTTGTTTTCCTGTGTTGAGCTGTGGTATGAAAAGATCCTTATGTATCATTTACAAACTCGGATGCTGTAAATTTTGGAACTCCTCCCTACAGTGTGACAGCATTTCTCCGCTGTGTGTTTCTATCAACCATCTGATCCTCAGTCAGGGCTGGTAGTTTATTGTGTGAGCATCTCAACATTTATTTATGCAATGTTCCCTGCAGTTATATAATACATCGCTGACATTTTGTCTGGAGTTGCCCAAAGAGGTTTCCAGATTTCATTTACATAGGTGTTTACAAACAACTGGATATTTTGTGGGTTTTTACAGCTTGGAAGCACCAACATGTGTCTTAAAAAAAATTAAGGAAAAAGCCTTTGTAACTCATTTTAACTTACTTCCATCAACCGATTTTTCTATTTTCTGCAGCTCCAAATGACCACTTACTATACAGCAACCGGTCCCAGATTAACTCTACTTTGAAAGCTTGTGAAGATGCGTTGCATGATGCAGAAACAGCATGCAGACTCCAGCCATACTGGTTGAAAGTAAGTTCTGACTTCAGTTGTGCTTTGTTTTAAAACCTTGATACTACCCTGGGAGAAGACAGTAGAATGGTCAAACTGCTGAATCCGAGGGAGGCTTTAAGTCCTGTAACTTCTTGGACTCCTGTGACTTACATGATATTCTTGAGCTTCCTGGGGTGAAGGAAGAGAGTGATTATCCTGCAACATGAGCTAAGGCTGTTGTCTTTGACCTGGATGAATCTCAAGTTTATGAACTCCCTCTAAAAATTGAATGCTGTTGTTGATACTATTCTATAAGGCTGTAATGACTGTTTTGGGAGATTAACGTAGGGGAAATAGATTTCTCCAGGATTAGTTGTGCTCAGGTGCTATGAGAATCATACTTGCTTGAGATGGAGAATATCACAATTCTGCCTGTAGGAGTTTTCAGGACCACTGTGGTTAAAAACCCAGACACTGGTGTTGTCTAGGTGTTAGAGATGGTTATAATGATTCTCACTACCTAAGTTTTTCTTCTCTGGAAAGATCTTTTGTAATTTCACCTTGGTTCTATTGCACATTCTTATGACAAAAGATCAAGAGCTGCATCTATGGATGTGTTTCATTGCAGGGTCACCTAAGGAAAGGACAAGCATTAGCTAATCTGGGGAAAACAGAAGAAGCTTTAAGAGAGTTTCTATTCTGCCTTGCTCTAGACACTGGGAACAAGATGGCCAAGTCCGAGGCACAAAAGGTGAGTTTCCTAAATCATCTGCAACTGCATTATTGTTTTCAGTGGCCTTTCACAAAGGAGGATAAGAATTTCTATTCTCTTTTCCCCTCTCTGTGTTTACTCCGAAGAGATGGATGGAGACATGTATCCAGACTTGTTGGAATTTGAGTTGTGTGTATTGCTGGCTTGAAGATAGGGAGGTAGCAAGAAGACCCACTCAGCAGGCACTATGTGGAAACAGTTACTTGTGGTGTTAGCATCAGCAAATTTCAAGTAAAACTGAACTGTTAATAATTGCCACCTACAGACTATTCTGATTCTCTGTAGTCAAATTTCTAATCTGTTTCCTGGGTTGGCAATGTGTTACCAGTGACAGAGCGCAGAGGAGGGGGAGTCGCTATTGATCGTTGTTATCAGGGCACTGACTGACAGAATCAACACGCAGCACCCAGTACACTCCACTTGGGAGCAGCAGCTCTCTTCCTACTGCCAGCCGTGCTGGGCTGGGTACCACTGTGTGAAGTAGGTGTGCAGGGAAGCAGGCACAAAAGAAGAGCTGTTTTAAAATCGTTTTTAAAGGTTGCTAATAATTAATGTTAAATAAGCAATAAAACAAATCTGCAGTGAGGCTTTTTTCAGTGGCAGCCTAAGATGTGGTTTGTGGATTCTTAAATGGCTCTTGTGAAGACTGCTCTGTTTTTCACCCCCTCAAATCTCTGATTTTCTGTGAATCAGTTTTTTGACATTTGACCTTTTTTTTTTTTGTGCTTGTCGTAGCTAAAAGGCTCAGCTTCACAGCGATATGTTACGGTAATAGAAATGTAATAGCTCTGTTTTCCTTGTTCTGAATTTCCTTTTATGGCAGTGCATTCACAATTTTCTCCATCACTGGAGGGATGAGAACTTCGGGGTTTCTGGGTGCTGTAATATGTACAGCCTTCTAAAAGCACAGCAGAATTCTTACCTTCATGAACAGCGCTTTACTGTAACTGAGAGTGTAACCTGGATGGCTGTAATGCAATCAATTTTTGTTTCATTTTGTATATGGTTGAGATTTCCATCTCCTGTGAGTTTTTTTTGTCACTGATATTTGGGGGGTTTGGTCAGTTGATTTTTTTCCCCAGTGGGTTCCATGCAGTCTTTCACTGTTGTGTTGTGGTTTGTTCTCACAGTCATGCTGGGAGACTTGTGCACTAGAGTAAAAAGAGCAGGAACAAAGCGATATGTTTCTAAATTCCACCTCCAAACAGCCTTATCCAAGACACCTAATTTCTGAGCAGTGGGTTTCTGAGGAAAAACTAGGCTTCTTATGACTGAAAGAATTACTCGTGCAGTCATCAGACAGAGTTCATCCATGATGCAATATTCTACTGGGTCATTTCTGAGGCTGTTTGCATAACAATGACATACTACATTTTACCAAATTCTTGGGGTGCAACCGAGATGTTCTGCTTGTACTGACTGTCTGTCCGTGTTAGTTTTGACATAGTGTGATCCTGTGGAATCCTTTTTTGCTTTAAAAAGAAATCTTAGCTGTCATGTGGCTTCCTCAGGCATCAGCAGGATCACCTCAGTAGTAAGTTGAAATTAGGTTTTGAAGTGTGAATCTTCCATTCAGCTCTGATTCTTTCCTTAAACACCTGATAATCTATGCCATACAAATGGCTACAAGCTGCTACTTGAAACTTAAGATTTGCTTATTTTCTGAAAGTGAAGGAAGAAATAGCATTTTTCTACTGCCTACGTTTTTTTGTGTTCTCACATAAGTGAATTAAAAATAGCTACAGCTTCCAGTATCGGATACATTTACTTAACTGAACTTGGATTAAGCCTGTGAGATGAGTGCTTCCTGTACTAGTAAACTCCAGTGAAAGCTTCTGATGTGCAGCAAAAAACACATTTAAGAAAGATGTTAGTAATTCCTGGTGAGCTCTGAACTGCAGGATAAAGAGGACAAAGGCACGTGTCTCGCATCACAGAGAATGGTTAATAACTTTATGGGCTTATTTAACTCTGAAAATGTCTCTTGCTGTTTGGCCTGTATTGCATTAGCTCTTGTGCTTTTTGTTCTTACCCTCGTCTAAAGGACTCTTAAAATGGTTTTAACAAAATCAAGGATGCTCTTTCAGCTATTCCCTTACTTGCTTTTTCATTTAGAGGTTGCAAGGAAGGAACTAAGCAGTGAAGTATTCTGTTTTATATCACAGCTTCTACTTAGTTTGTTTTCACTCATCCCGGGAAATGCTCAGGAACACTTACCCGATATCCTGCAGCTGTTGTCACATCACTCTAGATTAAAGGGGAATCTCCTAAATTCAGTGGGATCTGGAGGCACCAGCCATAACCTACAAAGGTTGCTCAAGGTAAAGATCAATGTGTGGTTCTTAATTTGTTGTGTGTTTTATGTGCACGTTGGGAAGCCTTCTCTTCACCTCGGGGAGACAGCAGGATGCATTTTCTCAGATTTTTACTGAGTCCCAGAAGATACAAAACCATGTTGACTTACTGAAATCTCTTTATCTGACTTCTTTAACAGAAGTCCTCTGTTGTTATGATAAATTTTATGCCAGAGTTGAGTGGGTTCTCTTCCTGTAACTGTCTTTAACTCTTCCAAGTAGTTGGTAGTGGGGAAGGGCCTCTGAAGATTGGATTGAGATACCCTCAAAAGCTGTGAAATGCTGAAGTCTGTGCTTTCAGCTTGAAATGTAACTGATGATGTCAGTGACAAAATCATCCTGCATTCAGATTCTGTACACTGCTTAGACGTTATTGTAGAGCCACACAGGGTGTATTAGCCACTCCATAACTTTGGTTTCACAGCCATAGTTTTGTACGTGGCTGTAGAGGTTTCCGTTCATGGGTTTGTAAGGACCACTCTTGCTTCACCAAAACCTGAACTTTGAAGATAGGTTTTGCATATACTGTATGTGTAGGAGAAAACCTCACTAGTCCTTACAAACCAAAATGGTAGGTTTTGAGCAGCCTTGTTGAGACTGATGAGAACAATCAGCGATGTTGCCTTCTGGGAAGGCTATTAGCATATTCTGACCAGAAATCCTTTTGTATGGCTCTTTCATGAAGTCATTTGATGGACAGTTCGCTCATCTTTCTGCATGTTACGCATCACCACAGCTCCTGATCACAACCTGCTTTCAGGTTCATCTGGGGAGTTGATGTGACAAGCTGATAGGTGATGTCCTGTGTCATGGCTGCTCGCAGGTTGTTCTGTAGCCATAGCGGGATAAAGACTGATCGTTTTATCCTTTGCAAAAGAAGTCTGTCTCACTAAAGGAAGCTGTGTGCGTTTTCTGTTATAAATTTTGTGTGTTTATACTACTTCCTTAAAATAAACTCTTGTTGTTTTGGTTGCTTTGGTGGCTGATACCATCACTATGATATAAGCAATATGTATCTTTCCATAGGTTAAGTGATAACAATATATTTAACCTGAGATCTAGCCACACTTCTGCTTGAGTCAAGTTTCATGACCAAGCTATAGAACCACATGTAAGGGCTGAAAATATTCAGTGCCATGGCTGGGGTGGGTGGTGGGAGGGAAATTGTTTGGTTTTTTCTCTCATTAAAGTCAGGCCCTGACACAGCAGTTCTCAAACTCTTGCTTCTTGACCTACAAACTCCTTCCTGGTGATCTGTAATACTAAAGCCCTGTGACAAGTTTGGGGTTTTTTCCTTACCAGGTTATTGGAAGATCGATTTAATGTCAATCCTCTCTTCACACAGGTAAACATGGAACAGAAAAGGGGTTTTCCCATTCAAGAGGAACAAAATGTAACTACTTCTGGTAGTTTGAGGAAATCTATACAAATAACAGAGAGCAAAAAGGACTGCTCAGAGGAGGAGAACAAGCTCACCTCTATGCCAGACTCTACGTTTTTCATTTCTGAGAAGTGCAGCCTCCTGAAAAGGAAGTGCTGCTCCGAGGAGATGCGAAGTCCTGAGGTACCCTGCAAACTGATGAAGAAAGGTACATTTAGTTACTCACAGGATAAGTTCCATGGTGTGCTATCAGTTGGTATTTACTTTTATAGAACTCAGAGGAAAGGGGTCCAAATTACATGTTGGCTTTTATATTTTCTCTTTAGCCTAATCAGGGCATGATGTGGAATGTTTTTTATGTTAAACAAAAAAAAGTTAGTCTAAAAAGGGGGCTAAGAAGGTTGGGTCAAGTGCTTGTTTATGAGCACAGCTCTGAATCTTTAAAGAAAGATCAATGTGGCACATGGTCTTAGCACTTTCTGGGTCAATTAAAAAAAGCTTGTTTAAAAGCATAAATTCTGATGTTCATGGTATCTAGCCTTGTTTTCATGCTGTGAGATGTATTTACAATGGTATGACAGAAGAATTTATCTCACTTTAGACTTCTGACACTAATAAAAAATGTTTCGGCATTAATTGTTAATGCAAGGCTCCATTCAACCCTCTGTAAATGGGTATAATGTCACCAGAATGAAGGGGGGGGTATGTTGATTTGTGCCATGGCTGAATTTGACACTTGGCATAGAAATTATTGTAATGATGCTTAATGGTTCAGTAACTTGCAAGATACATAATACACATTGAAATACCAGATGTAGGTACATGGAGTACCATTGTGTTTGCACAGTTCTCTGTTCAATTACATTATATGGGTTTTGTTACTGATAGATCCAGTTGATACTAAGGGAAACAGTACTGGACAACATACTCCGTTTGAATTTGTGGATCCATCAGATTTGGACTGCTCCCTGTGTATGAGGTATGCATTGTGTTCTCATGGATGTCTTTAGCTTTTTAAGCTGTATCTCTTTCCCTTTTATGTCCTAGAGATTTTGTAGCTTACTTGGTACTTATTTTTCCCTCTGCCTCGAAATCAGTTGTTATTATAATTGTTAATCCAGTGATGCATTTCTAGACCTTCAGTTCTGAACATTGTCCATGAATAAGAACTTTTTGTTCTGCTCTAGGCTAGTGAGTGTTTGGGAAAGGTCATGTGAGGGTTGAGGTGTGTGGAAGGTGATTTCCTCTTGCCACTGACACACATAGTGCACAAACCCGCAGTTTGTCCTTTGGGATTTGTAGAGCTGTGCATGCTGTTATATAATGCACAAAATAGCTAAGAGACCACATTCAACAAGTATTCCAAGTCTGCATGTCAAATACTGGGTGCTGCTATTGCCATAGGAGGATCTTGCAAGTAAACAGGAACATGTCCTTCCTCTATTGCTTAAGAGCTGTGTTCCTGACTTAGTTACTAAGGCCATCGCTCCATTTGCTTGATGGTCTCTTCCTCCAGTTAAACAAGTTATTCTTGGGGGCAGCAGTGACTTGATAAAACCAGGAGGGGTTGTCAACTACATCTATTTCACTACTTGTTTTCTAAAAAACATTTTAACTTTCACAAATATAGATGTGGGATTTTGTTACTGACTGAGAAGGAAATATTGGGAGGGTGTTTCACAGGGGTCTTCACCTCTGCAGTGAGTGTTGCTTAGGTTTGTTGTTTTAATTAGAGATTTATCCATAATGCATGTTGGGGTTAGTTTTGTACTGTATTTTAAATTCTTAAAAAGCAGAGAGCCTCTTTATGGATTTTCTGAAGGCCTGTGCTTCGAGAAATCTGAATTTGCTTGGTTTTGTTGTTTGTATGTGGGCTAGGGGAGGAGCTTCAATTTATTTCAGGCAAACTGAAACCTTTGGGGAAACAACTGCTGTGTTGTTTGATTTGCTTCTGCTTGGAATAAGTCAGATCTGCCCCCTCTCCCTCTGTCTGCCTACAGCTGAAACATGCTCCAGAAGTTTATACAGCTGTCAAAACATTTGATACTGCTAAGAGCAAAACTTTCCTCTAACAGAAAGCCACACAATTAGTCTTAGCTGGTTTTAGTGAGACAGCATGTTTAGGATCATTATGTCCACAAAGAATTTTTCAGATGTTTTTAATAAAATTAATTAGCTGTACTTCCTCATCCTCTCTGTTAAATCAGAAACAGCCAGACTACAATACACTTGTAAATGAATGAGCTCCAGATTGCTGCTGCCTTTACAGAATAGAGGATGGTGATGCTGCTCTTGTAATTGCAATCACAGATGCAGCCTTGCATCTAGAAGGGCGTTTGCTTTGTAACACCACGGCAACAAGGAAGGCTTCTGCTAAGGGAAGCTGTCACAAGATCTTTTTATTGCTATTAGTGTAGCTTGACTATAATTATTTCCTTCTGTGTTCTTCAGAAGTATTTTAGGGATTTGGATCCTGAGATACTTTGGACTAATTACCTAGTAACCTACTGACCTGTTCACAGTTAACTGCAGGAGCTGTTATTAACCTATTTGTCTGGGGTGGCCAAAATGCTATTGATCCACTTTTGCTCCCGCAGCGAGCAGAAAATAAAAAGTAATAGTCAAAGCAACATCCTGGTGAGAAACAAAGGAGAATTACTCAGCAGGAGTGACTATTTAGTTTCTGCTGTTCTGATAGCTTAAAATGATGTCATGAGGGATCTTGGTGTGTGGTGTTTCTTTTCTCAAGTCATGAGGCTTGGTCCAGGTCCCCTGAGAGTCGTTAGGAAAAAGCTGCTACTGGATTTTGTGAGAGCTAGAGCAGAATCATGCGTTCTAACAGGAGTTTCTTGTCTTTATGATAACACTTCAGATCAAGTCACTACTAAGTAATTCCGTATGCAAACCAGTGCTTACTGAAACATTGTAGAATTCAGTATTCTACATAGCTTAAAGCAATAATGTCACCTTGGTGCAGCGTGGTTTCTGTTTGTGAAACAATTAACAAGGGTTTTCAATTATACAGTAAAGATAGGTGTGGAATTTTAGATACTGCATATGTTCCCTTGCTTAAATGTCGATGTTTATAGTAACTAATGACATTTAATAAACTGGCTATGGCAGTCCTGTTAAGAGACAATTACATTCCTAAATACATTCATCTTGTTAAAGATGCTAATAAATGTGGGGTTACATATTTCTGATTTCCACATGTATAATAGAACTTAGAGTACTGTTTTGATAAACTGTATTTTTAAGTAAACTTATTAATTCCCTTAAATTATCATTAGACTAATATTTGAGGCCTTAAATTGCTTAGACAGTATGTTGTAAAACAGAGTATATGCCAACTTCTAATTTTGAATGTTTTCTATTTAAAAAAACCCCAAACTTCCATATTATTTACATCTCCTCAAGGAGATTCCTTCTTTATTGGTAAGGAAACATTACTTTGCAATATCACTTAATCATAATAAGTAAAAATTTCCTTACTTGAAAATAAGTGGCACTGAGATACTTGAAATGGGTGAAGATGAGAAACCGTGATACTTCGAAGACCTGGCCATATATATTTAAATATTTCTCTAGATGAAACATGAACCTAATGTCCCTCATTTTGCAGAAATGCGGTCATTTGAAGGTTAAAACTGTCCATTGTTAGAGTTGGCAATAATAGTTTATTGCAATCACTTTTGTGGGCTATTACTGCAGATAGCTATTTTGTGCTTAGCTCTACACACACAAGTAACCACATGACTTCCACAGTCACAGTTGTGCAAGTGTTGCTCAATTTCATTAGGAAAAAGTCAGATGGTCCAACTTTTGCTTCTATTTATCATTCACATAGAGGAAAATTAAGCCCTGGCTTGTTGGAAGTTAATGACAAGATTCTCTCTCACATTCACTGGAATCAGAGTTCATGGGCTGCCTTTCACATCAGGTGGCAATAAAGAAGTCTGCACCTCGAGTAAATACCGAAGTTGGTTGAAGAAATGAAAAGTTGTTCCTTGGAGAACTTTATCCCTGGAGTAGTCAGTAGTTAAATTAGTGACTGAATACAGCTGCTTCTGGTAACAGCCTTTTCTTTTACTTTGGTAAATGATGTTGTTGTCTCCTTGGTTTTGGATTCTCCAATCCAGGCTCTTCTATGAACCTGTCACTACACCTTGTGGACACACCTTCTGTCTCAAATGTCTTGAGAGATGCCTGGATCACAACCCAAAATGTCCCCTGTGCAAGGAAGGACTCTCGGAGGTAATGATGCTTGAATTTTCTCAGCATAAATTCAAGGGCACAGGATAGGATCAAGTAGCTCCTTCAGAACCCTTTGGTATTTCCCAGCTCAAAAGAAATATTACATAACTTAATGTGACTTCTAAAAATGCTCTTATGACTTACAAAGCATGGGTAGTCTCCTCTGTTCAAATCTCAGGGCCAGACCTGTACTTAGAAAATCTGTAGGTGATTTTACTTTCCTGATTTCCCAAGGTAATGCCCATAACATAGGGAATAGTGGAATAAACAGCTCTTCAGTGGCAGTGCAAGCTTAAAAGATAATTCTGATTTGCTGTAGCCATAAGAAAATGGAGATAACAGATGAGTACCTTGTGCACAGGCACCGTACACTTGGAAATGCTAGACATCATAACTGCTTGTGTGTGTTTTTATGCTGCAGTGCCTGGCTATGAGGAAATACTGTAAAACAGTACTAATGGAGGAGCTAATAGCTAGATATCTTCCAGAGGAACTCACTGAAAGAAGAAAGATTTATGAAGAGGAAATAGCAGAGCTTTCCAAGTATGTAATCCACTCATGTAAAATCCAGCCTTTAATACTACCGCCGCTAGCCGATGAATAGCTCCTGCTGCTGTGGAACACCAGCTAAGATGCTGACAAGGGAGCTTCTTTCTCAGTATCATATGATTTGAAAGAGAACAGGGTCCAGGTGAAATTATGCTTTGAGTTAGCATAAAAGCTGGACCCTGTGCTAAACAATAAACAGAAGTAAAAGAAATCCAGAAGGTTGCTTTGTAAACAAAGTAAAAAGCAATGTGATTGCTTCCAGTGGTGCTCGGTGAAAGCCAGAGTGAGACCATAGGTGGAAGTAGTCTCAGGTTGGGGGTTGGAACATACTGGGTAGGGAAGAAATGGGATTAAGGAAAATAAATAAAAGCAATAATAAAAATGTGTTAATACTCTCACGAGCAGAAGAACTTTTAGTTGTCCTTTCATTTTTTGCTAGTAAGTGGTATATTACTTTCCATAATATCTAGGCAATTAAGGGGAAAAATAATTTTAGTTTTTACTTACTCCATTAAGAATTTTATTCTAAAGATGTTATAATTTCTATTTAAAGTTATCATAATGTTAATGTGTTATTGCATAAAATGTATTTTATACCTTGTCAGTAGCTTAGTAAAATGCCCGATCTGATTGGTCCTTTCTTTCTTACAGCCTAAATAAGAATGTTCCTATATTTGTCTGCACAATGGCTTATCCTACAGTCCCGTGCCCTTTGCACATCTTTGAGCCATGCTACCGCCTGATGATCCGAAGGTGCATGGAGACTGGCACCAAACAATTTGGGATGTGCATCAGTGACCCTGTAAAGGGGTGAGTGAGCAGCATGCTCGGACCTCTTAGTCTTAGACCACTTAGTCTTAGACCCCGCTTAGGCTGGAGCAAGTCTCTTTGCAGAGGTGCGGAAAGGTCCATGGTTGTAATATCTGTGATAGTTTTCCAGTAGCGCAAGTTTTTTTCCTCATCATGCTGGTTAAAGACATTGAGAAGACTCAAGTTTCTCTCTTGAGCAATTAGATTATGACTAACAGGACTGCCTGTTTTTCTTGAAACACACGCAGTGTGTATTACACGAAGTTGAGCTGCAGACCTCATGTCATACATGAAAATGAAGTGTATTTTCTCCTGTTCTGAAATCTGTTGAATGCTTTGGCACAAGAAATCAAAATGAAACGGCAGTAAGGCATCTTGGCAGGTTTAGTTTTAATTACGAAAAGAATAGCTATTGGGATAGATTTATATCCTCACTGCTCTGGATGCAGTGGAGGCTGCAGAGGTACAATGGGACCTTTGTAAGGACTGACTGAGCATTTACATTGAGCCGGTTACAGACAGGTAATGTGGCCTTAATGTCTGTCTCTGTATTTAGCTTTCCTCCCTTTTTTCTGTGCTATGTGTACACCTACAAAGTAAAATCTGCTGGAATTGTGGGGAAAACCTTTTTCTGTATGGATTTCATAGTCCTTCCATAATTCTAATATTCTGAATTGCACTTGTTCTTCTCTACAAAGTGACTGAACATATTAGGATTATGGAGAAAGTTTGCTTCTGAGCTGTAGAGTTTTGAATTTCAGAAAACGTTCCCTGTATTCCAAAACATGCTGTTCGTGTTAATCAGATTGGGCAGCCTGAATCTTCCTGATAGTTTTGAAAACAATTGTGGAATAATTTGAACTACAGCAGGTCAGTACTGTGAACAATAGAGAAGAGCTGACACTGGTAAATAGCTTTGTGGTAGGGACTGGCTGTATGGCAGTTCTGTGGAACTCAGGGTGGAGAGAGTAAGACTTGTTTACTTGCTTTTGTTCTGATTTCAATAGGTTTGCAGATTATGGCTGCATTCTGGAGATAAGAAATGTTGAATTCTTTGCTGATGGTCGCTCTGTTGTAGACAGCATTGGCAAGAGGAGATTTAAGGTGATACAGCACAGCCAGCGTGATGGCTATAACACAGCGGACATTGAGTACATTGAGGATCAAAAGGTAAATTTGGAAATATGTAATTTAAACTGTATTACATGTGGAATTCTAAGCACATGTTTTCAGTGAGTTCTTGTTTGTTTGTTTGTTTCTAGTTAAACAAATTCATGGTATTTACTAACTGCTCATGGTTTAAGATGGGAAACATAATAGTTACCACAAGCAGGCGCACACACTGCCCATATACTGAAGAGCGTTTTTGCTAGAGGTTTTTAACAGAAGACAAAAATAAGTGAATCCAGGATGAGATGTTTCCGCTCTTCTGGACAGAAAAACTGTAGTTTATAAGGGGGTGAAGGGGGAACGTGACTCTATTTGCAGGGAAGCCAATTAGAAAAATCCCCTTCAGGTAAGAAGGAGCAGGATTGTGTCCACTACACCTTCAAAATTATTTACATTAATCCTTATTTTAAAACAATATGTATGTGTAGGCAGCCAAAGTATTCTGGGTGATGTATGAGATTTTGGAGTACACTGAGAAGATAAAATGACTACTCTAAGGAGCTGCTAATAATTTTTAAAAAAAGCTTTACATAATCTTTTCTTCTGTGTTGTATAATGTTTATGTAAAGGTTTTTTCATATAGCAATCCAGAAAGTGCTAGTTCTGCAAATAGGTAGCTTTGGTTTAGAATATAGGATAAGAATGTGAAGGATTTGATATATGGGGGTTGGGGGAAGCAGAATGGGGGACACCAAACTAGCTTTCAGGATTTAACCCATGCCAATAGGGTTCTGGGATTTTTTTCTTTTCTCCTACCCACCCCAGAAAATCCTAAAAATTGATGTTCATTCCTCAACATGCAGACTGAGCTAAAAGTCACCTTCCCCCTGTTTTACTCGTTTCAGGTGCAAGGACAAGAGTATGCTGCATTACTTGTTCTCCATGATTCTGTCTATGATCAGGCATATATGTGGTTTAACTCCCTCAAGCAAGCACTCAAAAGTCGAATTCTCAGTCATTTTGGTCCAATGCCAGCTAAGGATCCTGACCCACAGGTATCCAGAATCAGTGGCTTATGTAACTTTTAGAGACAGAAATAGCAGGGATATCTCAGAAGCTGGGAGGCATTGTTTTAACATGAAAATATGAATACTCTTCATTTATCCTGCGTAAGTTATGTGGAACAAAAAGCTTGTATTTAATGTTGGTAACTTCCTGAGACTACTTAACTGACTGTATTAATCCCAGGAGATTTAAATGCCTTTTTGCCTACTCTACTTCCCCAGTTAAATGACTGAGAGAAAACAGGCAGGAGGATACTTTTCTCTTGTTCAAGGACTGTAAATGGTAGGGATCCTAAAATAACAGAATATAACAAGAGAAACTAAATTGGAAGTAGGGTCAAAGTATGAAGAAGGGAGGCAGGAATCCCAAAGAACTGGATCAATAATAACATGGGAACAAAATATATTAAAGAAAAAAAATCTAGAAGGCCCAACCTATAAGCTGTTGGTAGAAACAGAAATGTGTCTTGCTTAAGCCTTCAGCATCCTATTTTTAGAAAAGGTGCAACTTGGCTGTAATTTGTTCCAAGCCAGCCTGTAATCCCAAGCCATTAGGCTGGCAATGAAATGACCTGCTTGCTAGATTGCTATCAAAATACTGTGAGGTCAAAAACAAGGCCTTACCATCTCTATGTATCCTAACTTCTTTTTTTTTTTTTTCTCCCCCCCCCCCCTTACTGCAGGCTAACCCAAATGGGCCAGCCTGGTGCTGGTGGGTCCTAGCTGTCCTTCCACTTGAGAACAGAGCTCAGCTCCCTTTCCTTGCCATGAAATCCCTCAAAGACCGCTTGAATGGCATCAGACGTGTCCTTACATTCATGTCTCGTACAAGATCACGGTGATGGTGAGAAGGAGAGCTGAGAAGGTCCCACAGTACTTGACTGTAGACTGTCTTGTAACTTCATCTAACTGCAATAATGTCTTACAGATTTGAGTGTCAGGATGTTTCAAGCCTGAATTTCAAAGAAAATTAGTTATAAAGAGCAAGGGATGTTTATGGATACTTCAATAGTTCCCATCTGGAACTCTGAGATGATTATTCAATCACTGCACTGCTAAATTAATAACAAATGTGATCAACAAAGTGATTTTTTTTGCCATAAACCTTTTAAAAAGCTTAAGGGTTTTTTTAAATTTTTTTATTTTTCTTTTTTAGTGGATAAAGGATAAACTGTGCAGTTTAATGTGAAGCAGAAATAATAATGTTAATGCATTATTTCAGTGAACTGCAGTCTTTTATTCCAAATGGTTCAGGTTTTATATAGCATTGTGTAAAATAATGTTCACAACTTCCATTTGATAATTTATTTTTGCACTATGATTTTTTTGTTTCAAAATGTATATTATTTATGTGTTCATTCTCTAAAGGAAAGTGAGCTGCTCTATTTATTTATAATGTTTTTACCCTGTATTTATGACTGGGGGCAAAATGATGATTCTAGCAGTGTACAAGCAACTGCTTTGATAATTTTTCAGATATTTGTGTTCAAATACGTTGAATGTTTTTCTACTTATCCCCAGTTCTACTGTAGCCGAAGAAGGACTTTTCTTCCTCCCCGAAAGAGCCTGCCATGAAGTCTTTGAATACAAAGATAAAGTCAGTAGTTGGAGCTTGATCCTATGCTTGCAACTAAGTTCCTGATACCACAGATGAGACAAGCACATGCTTACCCTTAAACATATTTAAGTGCTTGGGTAAATTCAAGTATTGATTACTGGATGTCAGTGGGAATTGGCCATAATGGTGACAGAAGGATCTATCCCCTAATTTTTCACAGAACAGAGAATTACTTGGAGTTGAATTTATATCTGAACTCTTCCTTGCACGAATGGATAATTGCTGCAAACAACTGCAAAAAGGGAGCCACAATATATGAGAAGTGGTTTCTCTTAAAGAGAACTGGAAGTACTGGTATCATTTCATTGTAGATGACTACAAAGGGGTTTTTTCACATCAACTCTCGTTGCTGTTAAGATCAGTTTTATTTCTTTTAATTGTTTGGTGGCATTTGGCTTTGCAGTGTGTGTATGGGGGGGCAGTTATTTTGAACTGTAGGACTCAGAGGGCAGTTTGTCACGTGAGAAGGAATGTGTTGTAATAAATGCTATTTATTTCACCCTGATCTTCAGGTTTCTGTAAGCTTCAAATCTCTACCCAGCCACTGCATTTCTCTTAAGAGATTGGGTAGTGTTGCTAATAATAGTTAACTCCCAGGGAAAACAAGTGAATTCTATCATGATTACTTCTTGCTATAAAGCAGGTAAAAATAGGTCAGAAATGAGAATAGGAAGTATGTTGGGTTTGGGTTTTTTTTTTTTCTTTTAAATCAACAGTTCATATACTTTGCTGCTTTTACTGCTTTCAGTTACCACTCTCTGGGACTGATCTTGCCGCCATCTGAATTTGACTTTCACTCATTTCAGTGTGAGCAGAACTGGGCCTTTCATTCTAAGCTACTGTTTTCCTTTTCAGTGGTAAAAAAACAGATTGAATTGTGAATCTTACAGCATGCTAAAAATTTCTTTGTTAATTTTACCTAGGATAGCACTCTTTGCCATTCCATGCCTTTATGAAAAAATGCAGTAGAATTTAATGTAAATTTTCCACGTTTTCCATCATCTTCTCATTAGAAATTTATTAGCTAAAAGTAATTTCCATACTGTTAAGTTTCCTTGAACCTACCTTTGTTCCTCCTCTTGTTAAATTCTATAGAACTTTTCCATAAGGGTACCGAAGAAATGAATGGAAGGCAAACACATTTCAGCCTTGTGATGCAAATGGATTACATATCCTGTGTTTGCATTGAGCTGCTCTAGAAATGCTTCAGCTTATTTCCATACAGCTAGATTGCTGCACTTCTCCCATCGGTGTGGTACTTCACATCCCTCGCCGTGAACACTGTATAGAAAAACATACATGTTCTGAACAATAACAAGTATATGGTGGCTGACACCTGCTATGGCATTTGTCTTTGTAAGGCAGTAACAAAATGATTTCTGCTGGTTTGGAAGTGAAGCTGCGTTAAATGCAGCTTCCTTAAACCATTTTGTATTATGGCATAACATACAAGGGCCCGTATTGATTCCACAGGAAAAAAAGCTGTCGCTTTGTTACTCTTAACTGTGAGAAAAGGACCTTAAATATCTATTTTAAACTGTTTTCTCACTGACATCATTGTTCTTTTTTTCCTGCATGCTTTGTCTTCTACATACTCATTGTACCAATTTTGATGATTTAGAAATTGGCATGGAAAGAATCCTTAATTTTAGAAGTAAATATTGTCTATTCTATCGGCCTTGAGTAAAGCTACCACAATTTCTTAAGCAGAAACTTATGCCCAGTGCATTTGTTGGAAACACTAGACCTACTGCACGTCATGCAGACAGTTGGAATGTGTATGCACAACAAATCGAACACATCAAGAACTTCATCTGTCTGTGTACAGTAGCGTTCTGTCTGGGACTGCTCTATGGCCATGCATCCTAGATTAACAGCTGAAGTCTGCAAATTTCATCAGGGAAAAAAAAAAGAAACAGATTTGCTAGAGAACAGAAACTTGTCCAGGAAAAGCTGGACAAGGAGTAGCCTTCACTGAGTTGAGACGGTCAAGTTTCAGTAATGAAGTTTAAACTCCAAAAAATCTAGTTATGCCACAGTATTGCTGATTTTTTTTTTTTCCAGTGGTATTAGTAAAAGGATGTAAATGCAACATTTATTACAGGCATGAATAAATAGCTGAACAGATTTTAAAATACCCTTCACTTAAATTATAGAAACAGCACTGATCAGATTAACTAAAACACTCCCCCAATTAATATTTTAACTTCTCATTTTTCCAGACACCAGACCCAGTCCCATAACAAGTCTTGCTTATTTGTTTAAAAAAATCGTGATTCCGATGTGCATTTTTTGTGTGGCCAGAAGTATTGAGTAATCTTTGTTGTGAGGGCACAAGCAAAGCACAGGCTTCTTATTAGTTCTTCAGTCCATTTCTATTGACCCTAGACCACTGAGTGTCTGCTGAAATCAATAGAAATTTATTTTATTTACAAGGGAATGTGATCAGTCCCCTTTTAAAAAAAAAAAAAAATAAAGGGGGGGTACAAAAAGAAAATCTTCTGTAATGGAGGAGGAGAGGGAACCAAGAAGAGATCAAACTATAACTAAGTGCCAGTATCCCCTAAACACCTCCCAGAGACTTCTTGAAAGTTTCAGACTTGAATTTGTAAGATATGGTTTTGAGAATCTGAAATTTCTTTTCTGTAAATGAAGTATTTTACAAAATTATTAAAATAAACAGCAAAGACTGGCTGTATTACCTTTCCATATCCCTGTACATGTACATAATATGGTTTCTAATTAAAACTAGAAGTTTTCTGCAGGGAGGATTAGTAATTTTTCATTCTCATATATAGACTGATGATACTCAAAATAACTTTGCTTTGTCTGTATGCTCCTTTGCCTAGCAGTACTTAAGGGGATATGTTTCCATGAAGATAGCTGTTATCTTGGCTAGCATGTCGTGGTTGCAAGTAAACCTGAGACAGGAGTGAGTTAATCAGGAAAAACATGAAACCTGATGGTGAACTCTGTGGAAAGTAGTTCTGTAGTTTTAATAAGGAAATGATAAAATAGTGTGATAGGTCATGTTAAGTCTTAAGTGGCATTCTGGTGTTGGTTGTAAAAGTTCCTCTTTTCTAAGTGCTGATATCTTCCATTACCTTATAGCAATAAGAGATACCGGCTGTCTTACTGAACGGCTGACCTATAGCTTGGCTTACTTCTGTCCTGTATGACTACTTACTAACAAATCACCTGAACCATGGATTTCTTAATCCAAAGATTATTTTACTCTAAAAAACAAAATAAATGTGAATTTGGATGTAGCAGGTCTGGCTTAATCTGTTGTGTAGGGACAGAGCTTTATAAAATTCAGTTTTGTTTTAGAGGGTCTTTTCTTAGAATCAGAGAGTACCAGGTTGGAAGGGACCTCAAGGTCCAACCCTTCTTGGCAAAAGCCCGGTCTAGACAAGCTGGCTCAGCTCCCTGCCCAGCTGGAACTTAGAAGTGTCCAGTGTTGGGGACTCCACCACTTCCATGGGGAGTTTGTTCTCATTGTGAAAATTTTTTCCTCTTAACTATTTCTACTTGGTGCTGAAGTTTTACTGTTGTTGAAATTAACAACAGACAAGAGTTATAATTTCAATACAGTGTTTAGGAATGGAGAACATGTTCACAAACTCTTATTTTAAAGTGTAAATTGACTTACAGGATTTTTGTGCATAAAAAACCGATGGAACTCTCTGCACTTTGGGTAGTGCTCCCCATTCCCCCAAGTCCAGCATCAGATGAATTCAACCCCTGCTTAAGCTCTCATTTAATTTGTCAACTTCACAATCTAACTTGTAACTGGTGCAGCACATAGTTTAGGATCTGGGGTTTATTCCAAAGCTAAGTAAATCCCTGGAAGTCTTATAGCTACAGAAGAATGGTAGTTTGAGCAAAGTCACTATTTTTAAATACTTTGCTAATAAATATTGTCTGGGTACAAGAAACTAATCTGCTTAGACAGGATTAAAATGGTGGATGATAAAAACCTGAACTATTACATTGACTACTCATCCAGGTATCGTGTGAAGTGCTTACTCACATTGAAGTTTCATAAGGTCTAACCCTCACATAGAAGTGCCTGTATTCTGTTATTGCCATTCTGAGCTTTTTAATAGTCATAGCCATATATTTTATAAATATGAACATATGCACCTTTAAATCTTTACATTCAATTTGCAGAACAAAGGTTTACAGAGCAGAAGTGTAGCAAAACCAATGTAATAGCTTCTATAATTCCCTGGTGAGGAACGGGAGAAGTACAAAAATGAGGAACAAAAGACTATCTGCGTAAGATGTCTTAATTTGGTACCATATACTTGTCCAATTTAATTCCATCAAGCTATGTGGTTACAAGAGTGCCAGAAATATCTATCAAGCCATTTTAAATAAAAAGTTTTGTGGACTTGTATATTCCATTTGTTTGTAAAACATCCTTTTGTGCACTGTAATGAACTTGAAATGAAACTTAAGTTATACTCTCATATCACTGAACAGAGTACTGTTCAGCTACCTCTATATAAGGTTGAAGTAACTTGTTTTCTCCAGATTTGTTCACGTTGTCATATAAAATATTTTAAACCATAGTCCAAAGAACCTGTATGTGTTTGTAGATGTACTTATAACTATGTTGTACCAACAAAGTCTGTGTGGAGAGTTGTTTGCTAATTAAAATTTTTGTGTTCTTTACTCTTTGGCTTGCATAACAAAGAACTACAGAGGTGAACAAATATTACTTGTGAGCTGGTTTTTCAGGTGTTTTAGTTATAGGAATGAAGAGCAAATCCTAGACCCTGCAGTCACACAACACTTAATGTGAAGAAGCCAAACCACAGAAATTAAGTTGTCCAAACCATGTCATCTGTAAAGGACATCAAGTACTTCTTTTTCCCTTGTTGCTGTAGTAAGGTAAGAATAAGGGGAACTAAAGAGGGCCTGGCTTACAGAAGTCCCATGTGCTTCTCTGGACTTTGATACCTGACATGTGTCAGTGTTTGGCTTACAGATTTCTGTGATTTAAAACTATAACTAGGACACCTTTCACTTACAGTCTCAGGGAAGAATGAATCCTAGAAGCATTTAAGCCGCATTTGTGCGGCAATGAAAGGACTATTTTCAGTGAAGACCCCTTAACAAGAAGTTCCATAGGATTTCATGTCCTTAACTTCATAGAAAAAGCTAGAAAATAGTTTTATTCATAAACCTAATGTCGAGAGGAGTGATTCTATATCATATTGTACTAAAAATGTGTAAGTTACCAAAATTCCTAAGTAATATGTATGGGCTGCTCCTTTTGCCTTATTTAAGCAAGATGTGGTACACTTGTGACTTGCTGCTGAAGTCCCAGCCACCTCTGGAATCGGAGATTGGCTGGCTGGTCTCTTATGTAAGCTTGTTCAGGCCCTGTATTTATTTTAGAATCCAGGGCACAGGCTAAGACTGTATATGATAAGCCAACAACTAATTATGTCAAGGCTGCTGTTTTCTGAAACAAAATACATTTGTGTTAGAGGAAGTACTTTTCCATCAGGAAATAGTCAGCAGTCAAAACTGAAGCTCTGCTTGGAAACATGTTGATTTAAACTATTGAATACAAAGTTACGATTTTCATTTTGAAAGCTTGAAGAAGGGTGATTAAAATGGTGTTTAGATGCAGTATAAAGCACAGAAAATTTAAACCAAATATAGGATAGCAAATTATTTCCCAACTTACTTTCTCCCTGTGCTCATTTCATAACAGTGTACCTACACAGATCTATTCCAATGATATTTGGAATATTCTAAAATCATCCACCCTTACATAATGCTTCATGTTAAAATGATCATCTAAAACTGCTAATCTCTATCATGCAAAGCAGTTCAAGGGAAACTACTTATTCCAGTCAGCCTCTGCTTCCCAGTATAGTTCCCTGACAGAAGAACCTGCACCAACTTTTTGGCACTTGGCTCTGGACTGTGTGCCATGCTGAGCAAAGGGAAGGGCAGGCCATGTGATGATAGCTCCTGGCTGTTACCTGCCACAGCTTCAGAAAATCTGTCGTTCAGCTGTAATACCCTTTTTATTCTGTGAATGATCCTGGGACATCTTTTTATGTGCTGTGGGTCTCTGTATGGCTGAGTATGGAAATAGTTTTATCTGCGAAAGATGTAGCTGACTTCTTAACTTCCTTAGGCTCTGCTATAGCAGTCATGGATTGCCTGGTTGTCATCCCCTTGGCTGTGTGTACAGATGAAGGAACAGTAGAAACTGCATTACTAAACTATTGCAGGACTAGGCTTGGGTTTTTTTAAATGTATTTCTAATTTTCAAGCATTTTTATCAGCAGTTATGGATACCAAGTTCTCCAAAACTACAAAATAGAAGAACAAACTAAGTCATGCATACTAGTCAACAGTGATGTCATCAGTTCCTCTTTACCAGAAATGTTATAACTAACCAGATAAGTCGTATATAGGTACCAAGAATTAATAGAGAGGCTACCTGAAAAACAGAGCGCTGACCTAAAGAGCAAGATTTGCTCTGAAGACTAGTCTTCAGCTGCCACGTTCTGAAGTTTACATGTTCTGATAGGATGGCTTTCAAGTTGTTTGAGCAGAAAAATCACTGGCCGAAAGAATCTAGATAATAAAAGCCCCGCACATGCTGTCAATACTGGTTTTATGCCAGTGTAACATCTTTTGTTTCAGTGGATCTGCTCTTGATTTATAATGCTATAAATGAAAGGAGAATTAAGCTATTTATGTAAGTGACTTTACATAACTGACTTATGCTGTGTTATGTGATGGAAAAGAAAACCAAGTACGTGCCTTTTTTGTGTTTTCTATGAGCTATAGAAAGATTTCGTAGAAGTAATGCTGGTAATAAATAGTTTTCTCTATATAACATTAGAAATTCAGGCTCACCCACATGGAGGTTTTATCGTGAGCAGGATACATGGTAATAGATGACATGATATTGTGGAAGGATTTCAGCAAGTCTGCAGACAGTCTAGAAAATGTGAATGCTGAACATCACAATTTAGATTTTAAGTTAGTTCAACACAGCAATTGTTATTCAGGCTCTTCCTTGGATGAGTCAATGATTTGTACTGTGACTATTAGTACTGAATGTACCATATAAAATTCATTTTGGAAGATTACTGAAGCATTAATGATTTAAAAGTGGTTTCCACAAGTATTTTTTATCAATGAGAAGCCCAAGCACTATCAAGGCTAAAAAGCATACTCAAGGATTTTCCACATAGCAGAACTAGGGTTTTTTCACATGGTTTTACATTGTTTTTTCACTCTGTAGTGCATGATGACTTTATAATATTTAGGAAATCAGGGTCAGTAGAGTAAATGTTTCTGTAGCAATTTGGCAGACACACCTTTCATAACTCATAAAGTCACTACTGGAAAGGCACAACTGGGTCACAGAAGTGCATGGTGGGATGCTGCTTTCCAGTTATGCAACCAGGGTAACTAAAGGTTAGAGCAAGCACTTGAATAACGAGCTTTTTGCCAGAAAGAGTAGAACAGAAAAACACGGTGTTTTTAAATGCTGGCTTCTGAGCAGCAGCCGCCTAACGTGTCTAGTTAAGGAGTCATCAAACCGAAATAGAACCGGATGCGTCAGAACTTTGAAGAAAGGCAGTTTAACATCCCAAAAGAAAAATACATCTGCTTGTGTTCCAAAAGCAGATCCTACCGGTTCTTTCGTTCCAATAGATGATACTAGAGCCACTTGCAGCACGCTGCTCAGCTTTTTCTTCCGGCCCACTGGATCTGGCTTTGTCACTCTTGTCTTTGTACTTTCTCCATATTCCAGGAACGTCTTCACCTTTAAGGAATTCCACAGTTTGACTCTGTTCTTTTTCCTGCTTCTATGTATATGTTACTGGATTACTTCCAATAAATACAATTACTGCAGAGTTCTTACCTAACTTCTGACAGAGGAAAGAAGAAAGAAAGGAAGTTGTGTTTCCGCACTATGAAGATTTTCCAAGGTTTGGAGGGCTAGGACCATAGCCCAGGGGCACAAATTACGACATTAACTAACAACAAATAACTCCCCTGGAGTTTGGGGATATTAGGTACAAAAACAGAACGCTGTTGTAAGGAGGCTAAATGAAGTGGTGCTCTTCTAATCACAATTACACCTCCTGTTACAGCTGCACACCAGATAAATATATTAATCAAAATGACCTCATTTTAGGCATGCGTAGCAGGGTGTTATGTAACCATGTTAAGTATGCTATTTTATTTCCCTCCTGCCAAGGAGAAATGGTGTTTGTCTTACAAGAGTTCCAAATAAGTCTGGTTATAAAAGAGCAGGAGGGAGAGACGAAAGTGAGAGAATTAATAAGCAAAATGACTCATTCCCCGAGTGCAGAGGTGATGTTACACGCCACTTAAATCTCGGTTGCTCTAGAGGAAGCTAATGTTGTCACCAGCAGTCTCAGCATTCTGAACATGCCCAACAGTTCTCGGGATGGAAAAAACAGATGTGTTACAAGGATGGAAACTACGTCTTTTCAGACCTCATCGGTTCGCAGCGTTCCTGGTTTGTTTTCAAAGCTGTTTGTGAAGGCTGCCTCCATAAACAAGGAGTCTGCAGAATCCTCTGCCATTCTTTTTTGTTGCTCACTTCTTTGGTGAAAAGTGACATTCAACTAATTATTTTTAGAGCTAATAATGATGCTTTAAACAAGCTCCAAAGCACCCTTAAAAGTAGAATACATCCCCCCCACACACACACATATAACAAGGCTGAGACTCATCTAGATTTATACTGCACTACAGAAAAAAGGACCAAGAGGCGTACATTTTTGCAATGTAAGATCACTCAGCCAGAGAACTCTGGTAAGTGCTGAAAATGTGAAAAACAAATGGCAGGGTATGCATTTCCCATTTGCTCAATACACACACATAAAAGAAACACTGTGTAGGCTTCACTGCAGCATACCAGTGTGTCCAAAACTCAAAGGTTAGTTACATAAATGATAAGGCGTGGGCTTAAATGCTTCATTCAGCTTGTTAATTACTTGCTTTGTGGCCTGAGCCAACGTTCTGAAACAGGTTCATCCAATATTGTGTCGCTTCCTCTGGATTTTTATTTAGTGTATTAAGCTGAAGTGCTGGGAACAATTTGTTGCCATACCTAGGAAGAGTCTGTTTTATTTTCAAGCAATTTACAGAACAAACTTGCTCAGACTAATCCACAGATGCTCTTTAAATGTCCTCGCTATTTCAGAACATTATGAAATTCAATTCTCAGAGCATTCTCTTTCTTTAAATACGGGAACTGCTGGCTGCATAAACATATGTGTATTACTGGCACATGTTATAGGGTTCCTTCTTTTTGTGTTCTTTTTAATCTGCACATCCATCGTGGGGAAATGAATGGCAGTGTGACAGAAAACTCAAAAACGTATCTCTGGCAGCAAACTAGTAGAAGCTGTTTTAACAGTAGATGGGAACACTTCCACCTTCAGGTCAGTTAACCAGCATATGTAGTTGATGAGGCTCTTTACTGCCATGGCGATGAACAAGCCTTCATTATCAAGCAGCCTATCCTAAGACAGACCGACCACCTATCTATTTCATGAGATGTGCAGGCAGAAACTGGAGGTCTAGAATTCCTTATCTCTGCAGAAATAAATTGTATTTATTTGGAGCAAACTATAGTTTTACCACAAGGTATCTCATCACGATTGTACTTGGAAACGCCATCTAAGATTTACTCCAAACAACAGAATTTGTTTTAAAAGTAAACCTGCACAACTTGCCTTGTTTTCATTGGTGTAGACTTGCAGACATCTTGATTTCTAACTAACTCAGACATAAGCTAAGAAGCCTATTGAGACCTTGAATTTAACAGCTACAGTGAAGTCGAAGCAAATAATAGAATGCAAACATTTCAGAATTCACTTTTGACTACCAGCATTTTAAGACTCTAATGAATATCATTCAAACCTCACATTTCTATTTCTACATGAAGGCTCCATCTTTTTCCTCTATGATAAGGATGCCACTCAGAGATTTCTGAGTCACAAATGCAGATTAGCATTTGGATTTGAATCACAAGTCAAAAATCGGAGGTTCACTGAAACAGAAATCTCATCTGATCCATTATAGGGACCAACTGCAAAATATAAGTTGCAGCTGCAGATCTGGGCTGAAGCTATCTGGCAGTATGCACTGCTATGTGAAAGGTGATGAGATGATTATCACGTTGCCACTCTACATATAACCGGCCTTCTACATCATTCTCCATATTTTTCAGGAGAATTACTTCTGAGGTTGCTCATTCCCTTTGGTTCTGCATTTCATATTCTTTTCCCTACTTGTACTGGCTTGCTTTACTTTCCACATTTTGTTATTTCCTGCCCATGGGCTATATCATATAATTTCATTAATATTTCATCAGAATGACTCCCTACTGGAATCAGTATGGATTTCTGCTTAAAAATTGATACCGCAATATGGCCCCACATTTCTATCCTTATGCACCTGTTCCTCTTGAGTTACAATCCCTCTGTGTCTTACTACTTCCATTCTTTACATCGCTCAGAACATCACAATATTCTCAACTGTATTTAAACTACCAAATGAATACAATTTCTAAGTTAGAACATGTATAAAAATGCCTTTTCTGTTAGCAAGTGAGACTCGACCACGCTATTTAGCTGATTTCAGTACACAGATTGCTTTTGTCTTCAGGCTAAACAGTGTTTCTTCAAATTGAAGATGAAAACTGCAATTAAATATAGGCCACAGATGTTCAGGATGCAGAGGACAAAGATATAGGTTTCATAACTTGACAGTTATGCAACCAGTTGCTTTTCACATATTAAAATGAGCATTTAATTTTATGCTCTTATTTAACTTTAATCTAAACACAAATAAACCAATAAGGGGTCCTTAAAATGGTGAGACTTAAAGATGTTTCTCAACTCTTTTAATCATTGATAATATTTTCCTCAAGATGTTCATTGTTTTCTAATTTAACTTCAGATGCCCAAATACTCAGACATCCAGTTCTCCATTGCATTAATGAGACACCTAAATAACTTTGAGGATATCAGCCTTCATTTTGTCACAGATGTGGTAAAGGCAAGACTATTTTAAAATAAGGTCATTATATAGAAGCGTTATTTACCTTACCTACTGAATCTCATTTAAAGCGTCTACCCTGAGAGTCGAAGTCCTCTCTGGGACCGGCTGCATGACACCCTGCAGCAGTGAAACACTCATCTAATACAGCACAGTCACAGATGCAAGAGACAAAATTTTTATAGCAGCTGAATCTAGACTATGGAATTTAATCCCTTAGCAGATAAAAATGATCAGGGGACTAAGCACTTTCTGTACTTACATAAAAATCCTTTACTTCAACCTAGCTTCTCTCTAGTAAATCACACGTATTAATTCTCTCACACAAAAATAAAGCAGCAAATCAAACAAGTTGTTCTGTTTGCTGACCGTAAATGGAGACAGAATGCAAAACTGAGAGAACGTTTGTCTTACAACTATTTATACTTTTAGCCTGGTTTTCTAAGGAAGCTTCCCTTCAATATGATACTGCCTGTCCATCATCTCTGGTAAGTTTTGAACCAGGTGGCTGATTTTTAACCAATTTTTTTGAAATTTCTACCACCTCTTTTCAAATTTGAAACTGCCAGCTGGTCACCCAACATGCACGCGCATACGCACACACACACAGAGGATGTGGTGAGCTCCAGACTAGCTCCAATGTGGAGTCAACGGCACGAGGGATGAGGGGACAGATGCGGCGCGAAATATGGAAGAGAAGGTACACAACTCTGTATGAGAGCAAACCTCTTCAGTTTCACCGTTCACAAAATTAACTTCTGAAATATTCAGGAGACACTTGAGTACTTTGGCAATATGAGCACAGTCCACAAGATGAAATATACAAACTGAGAGGCTTGCTAGGTATTCTAGGAAATTTTTTAAAACTCAGGTCACAAAGCACTATCTTCATAATAAAAACAATAACAACCAAAAGCAGAATAAGACGACAACAGGTTTGCCCAGAGTCAGTAACATCAGTCATTCTCAAAACAAGCCATTTTCATGATGAATGAGTGGCCATGTAGATATCTCAGTTTGCATTTTACCTCAGTGTAAATATGCAGAACTGATATGCTTTCATTTTTAAGGTAAAGAAGTTTAATTCAGACACAACACAGAGCCTCTTAATACTGTTTTGACGCCATTTTAGAAGCAGAATTGCACTTTGGAGAACACAGATAAGAAGAGCTAAAAGCCTAAGGTTTCTTAGAACAAAATCCATGTAAACATCTGCAAAAGCTCTTGATCCTTTTGCAGTGTCTGAGGAAGTGGAAACTATACAAACAAGACACTTAATAAACCTGAATTACAGCTGCTGGTATAAAAACCTCACGTGTGCGGCTGTTCACTCTGGGTCCCCGCAGCCTTGCAAAGGCAGAATCAGCTGTTCCCAACCACTGAAGAAAATCTTTGTTAATCTCTTCTAAGAATCTGACACAAGTCTGTTGGGTTTGTCAGGTTCAGCCAAGCGGCATGAGTCAGGTCACGCGAGTCAAGAATAGGGTTTTACTGGTAACTCGGAAAGAGAGAGACAGAGAGATGGTTGTTTTAAACCCCTTGTAACAGCCAGTCTGAATCTGGCAGGCCAGTTCCGTTCCAGAGCACAAAGCAAGCTTCTCACAGTTTCTAAATGAAGCACAAAGTCCTTAATGCAGTTACTAAATGAGAAGTGGCATCTCAGTGGGCTGCCTCAGTGGATTAATTTTAAATGCATAATTCAATATAGACCCACATAAACCTTTATGAATAGAAACAGAGGTTATATAAGCATGTTCTAACGGCATATACTGCAAATTTAAAGGCCAGTTTGACTATAAATCAACTCTATTTTTTATTATCTTTTATTATATTTTCACCTTCCCATTGGTTCATATCTCTAGCAAACATGCTAATCAGATTAACTTTCCTCACTCATACATTGGGATGCCTAAAATAAAAACAGTATTTCATTGCCAGAGACCAACTTTTTTCCTCAATCCTTCAAGAAAAGTTTACGTTGGGCTCATTCTGTGGAGGCAGGTTGCATCAGTGCTAGTTCAGCAAAGGCACTGAATACAAACCCATCATTTCACACCAATCACAGTTTAACATCCACAAGTCCTGAGCGACCCACATGTCTCTCAAAGCCTTGTCTCACAAGAGCAGAAAAGATGCTGGACAAGGTTCTACAGAAAGCCAGTGCTAGGAAGCAAATTTGCAGCCCTTTCCTGCCCCAGGAAACATCTTCGGGCAAGTTTAACAAGGTACCAGGTAAAAGCAAAGTGAGACCTCTCCTAAAAACACAGCAAAAGCTCTGTGTCTAATCCCTACCTTCTTTGGAGCCAAAACACACACAACTCCTCAGGGAAACCAGAATGGAAACCAGAATGGTCACAGGTTCCTTGGTTTAACTATCATTTCTGTACTTCAAGGATACAGCTGTAAGTGATGAATTCAAAGACTTCGGAAAGTCAAGATAAATTAAGACCTACCTCAAAACTATTTTTCATGTGGTAGATGAACCATTTCTCATAAATCCCTTTCTTCCAAACCAATAATGGTATACTTCACTGCTGTAAAAAAAAAGGAAAAGAGATTAGTTTGATGATCCCAGAAATACAGTCATCTTTTCAGCCAGGGATTAATGTTGCTTTCAAGTAAGGTAAATCCCTAGCCCACTGAATGCCAGTTTTGTAAAACTGATTAGCAGCTTCACCAGTTAAAAATTACATCCAAAGAGTTACCACAATTTATTATTAAACATAAACAGGTTAATTAAAGTCAGAATGTCAGGATTAGGCTATTAGTAGAAATATTTATGATTACTTGTTGATAGTAGCTGCTATTCTGCTATTGGGCTGTATATTGTGTTCAAAATGAACAGAGTTTATAAGAGCTAGAAAATTGCATGGGTTTAAAAACAAAAACAATCCTCCAAATATCCCCAAGTTTTGAGGGACTTCAGATGCAGATCTGGACCAGAGCAGTGCATCTGAATTACAGGTCCACAACACACAGTACCAAAATCTTAAGTCCCATCTTTGCTGAACTCTGAAGAACTTTATTTGTAGCTCAAAATATAGCTTTCCATCTTGGGTCCACCATCAATAGAAGCACAAATAACACACTGTGAATGACTGGGGAAAAGCCTACGCTGTGTTTTGCAGGGAGATGGGAGCTTGCTCCGCTTTCTCTCAGAGTCAGGCAGATGTCAGTCAATACTAACTTAAAAGCCATTACACCCCGGGCACTGCGATCCATCTGCAATGCGGTGCAACAGGTGACACATGGTGGCACCCAGTCTGGTGGCAACTCACATCCCTGCAGCTTTGAACACAAGCAGAGTTAGCTGAGGTTGGCCTGTGAAATAGAATCCCAGAATCATGGAATTGTTTTGGTTGGAAAAGACCTTTAAGACCATTGAGTCCAACCATTAACCCTGTACTACCAGGTCACCAATAAACCCTGTTCCTCAGCACCACATCTACACATCTTTTAAATACTTCCAGGATGGTGACTCCACCACCGCCCTGGGGAATGTGTTCCAGTGCTTCACAACCCTCTCTGTAAAGAAATTTGCACTAATGTCCAGCCAAAATCTCCCCTGGCACAACTTGAGGCCGTTACCTCTCGCTCTATTGCTTGTTTCTTGGGAGAAGAAACTGAGTCCCAGCTCGCTACAACTTCGCTACAGGTAGTTGTAGAGAATGATAAGGTCTCCCCGCAGCCTCCTTTACTCCAGATTAAACAACCCCAGGTCCCTCAATCATAAGACTTGTTCTCTAAACCCCTCAACAGCTTCCTTGCCCTTCTCTGGACACGCTCCAGAACCTCAATCTCCTTCTCGTAGTGACAGGCCCAAAACTGGACCATTATTCAAGGTGAGCCCTCACCAGTGCCAAGTACCAGGGGACAATCACCTCCCTGCTCCTGCTGGCCACACTGGTGCTGACACAAGCCAGGATGCTCTTGGCCTTCTTGGCCACCTGGGCACACTGCTGGCTCATCTTCACCTAACTCGGCGTCATCTGTGAACTTACTGAGGGTGCCCTCCACCCCCTCGGCCAGACCTTTGATAAAGATGTTAAAGAGGACAGGCTCAAACACTGAGCCCTGGGGGACACCACTTGTGACAGGCTGCCAACTCGGTTGAAATCCCTGGGCCCGGCCAGCCAGGCTTTTACCCAGCAGAGAGTGCACCTGTCCAAGCCACGAGCACCCAGCTTCTGCAGGAGAATGCGGTGGGAAACAGTGTCAAAGGCTTTACTGAAGTCTAGGTAGACAACATCCACAGCCCTTCCCTCACCCGCTATGCCGGTCACCTTGTCATTTGGTCAAGCAGGACCTGCCTTTCATAAACCCTTGCTGACTGGGCCTGATGGCCTGGCTGTCCTGTACCTGCTGCATGAGGGCACTCACGATGACCTGCTCCATAACCTTCCCTGGCACCCAGGTCACACTGACAGGCCTGTAGTTCCCTGGATCCTCCTTCCGGCCCTTCTTGCAGATGGGCGTCACATTTGCTAACGCCCAGTTGACTGGGACTTCCCTGGTTAGCCAGGACCGCTGGTAAATGATGGAAAGTGGCTTGGCGAGCACTCCCACCAGCTCCCTCAGTACCCTCGGGTGGAACCCATCCAGCCCCAGAGACTTGTGTGTGTCTAAGTGACGGAGCAGGTCTGCTAACTATTTCCCCTCTGATTATGGGGCCTTCATTCCGCTCGCTGCCTCTGTCCTCCAGCTCAGGGGGCTGGGTACCTGGAGAATAACTGCTCTTGCTATTAAAGACCGAGCCAAAGGCGGCATTCAGAACCTCGGCCTTTTCCTCATCCTGGATCACTAAGTTTCCCCCACATCCAATCAAGGATGAACATTCTCTTTGCGCCTCCTTCTGTTGTTAATTTAGAGAAACATTTTTTATTCTCTTTTACGGCTGTAGCCAGCTTAAGTTCCCGATGGGCTTTGGCCCCTCTGTTTCTCTCCCCCAGGAGATATTTGTAGACCTCCTGAGTGTCCTCCCCTTCTTCCATAGGCCATAAACTCTCCTCTTCTTCCTGAGCTGCAGCCAAAGATCTCTGTTTGGCCAGGCCAGTCTTATTCCCCGCCAACTCGTCTTTCGGCACGTGGGAACAGTCTGCTCCTGCGCCTTGAAGATTTCCTTCTTGAAGAATGTCCAGCTTTCCTGGATTCCTTTGCCCTTCAGGACTGCCTCCCAAGGGACTCTGACAACCAGTATCCCAAATAGGCAAAAGTCTGCCCTCCAGAAGTCCAAGGTGGCAGTCCTACTGACCGCCCTCCCTACTTCCTCAACAATTTAAAACTCTACCATCTCATGATGACTGTGGCCAAGACAGTCTCCAACCTTCACATCATCCACAAGTCCTTCTCAGTTTGTGAACAACAGCCCTAACAGGAAGCTTTCCCCACTTGCCTCCCTCACCAGCTGTGTCAGGAAGTTGTCTTCCACACACTCTAGGAACCTCCTGGACTCTTTTGTCCCTGCTCTGTTGTATTTCCAGCAGACGTCTGGTAAGTTTAAGTCCTCCACATAAACAAGAGCCAGTGGTCATGTGACTTCTCCCAGATGCTTATAGAATATTTCATCTGTCTCTTCATCCTGGTTGGGTGGTCTATAACAGACTCACACTTCTCTGCCTTGTTGCCCTTCACTCTGATGCTTACCCATAAACACTCAACCCTATCATCACCATCATTAAGCTCTAGACAATCAAAACATGCCCTAACATACAGGGCCACTCCACTGCCTCTCCCTCCTTGCCTGTCCCTTCTGAAGAGTTTATAGCCATTTATTGTAGCATGACAGTGGTGGAAGTCATCCCCCCATGTTTCTGTGATGGGAACTATGTCATAGTTTTCCTGCTGCACGATGGCTTCCAGCTCCTCCTGTTTGTTGCCCATGCTGCGGGCACTGGTGCAGATCTACTTCAGTTGGGTTATTGATACTGCCACCTTTTTCAGGGGAGAAGCCCTGATTAAATCTCCCACCTTGTGAAAGTTCAGTGGAAGAAATGACGGCAGTGACATTGAGGAACTGAAAGAAGCCAATAAAATAGTATTTTTAGTAAGAAACAGCTATTATTTACAAGTCAAGTTCTGAAAGGACTACCTAGGAAACAGATAATTATTCAACCATTTTTCCACTTTAGGTGATCAGACAGTGTGGATTTGGGCCAATTTCCCCCAACTTCAGCATAGTTCTGGCATAGCGAGGAGGAGACTTGACCCCAAGTTATTTACTAAGATTTATTTTTGAGCAATGCAGAAACAAAAAGGCCCAATTATAAACTTACTTAGACCTAACTAATTCCATTGGCTTTGGTACATTTGTTCCTGACTTAGAAAGCTGTTCCTGAGATCTGAAAGAAAGCCCAAAGTGCCACTTAGCACTGAAATCCTTCTTGTTATTTTACGTTTCTTTGGAAAATTGCATAAAGTCTGTTGTTGTTTAAGTCACTCCCTGAAAGAAAAAAACATTTAGCTGCAGTACTGTGGTTACAGACCCACACTGTTAATAAAAACAAATGCAAAAGTCTAGCAAAAGTATCAGTTCTGTCTGGAAAATTATTGGATTTATCTGTCCAGGCCATAACAAAGTGTGGGCGCACGCTTCTAAAATGCCCACTATTAAACAGAGTGAGAAGACTGACAAGCTGCCTGTCCAAGGCAGAGAACAGATGTTCCAGCAGCTCTGGCTCTGGACACCGCCAGCATTGCTGGCTCAGCTTCTTTCACAAGGTAAAAGCTACAAGAAGTTCATTTTGAAGACCAGGTTATTATGCAATGGTCTTGGCTACATCAGCACAGCAAGGGAAACACTAGGGGAGAGTAGATAAACGTCAAGGCTCTGCGCCCACAAGACAGCAGCCACCTGCAGAGCACCTGCAGGAAGCCGAGCCACTGATCTTGGCTGGGGAGCACACAAGCCACACCTGCTGAGCACAGGCGCTGCCACCCTCCCACAGCAGCAGAAGTGAAGGTTGGCTCAGACCACGAGATGCTGGTATCCACAGCAGCCCCCAGTGCAGGGCTGGGGCTAGGCACGCCAACCCCCTGGTTCACGCTGTTGTACCCATGCCAGGTTTCAGCACTGCTGGCCAGGGCAGAGAAGGAGAAGCAGGGAGGGGAACAGGCTCTGGAAGTCTCCACGGAGGGGCTGAGGCACCCCACTGCTCCATCCCAGCTCCCTCTGCTATGCCACGAGCTTTCCAGAGACACAAACTGTCTTTCTAAAGGAGTTGCGTGCTCTAAAAATGAATTGGTCACGGCAGAATGTCTGTATCATTTGGCTTTTGAGCCTTCAAAGAAGAAATCCGTAAGAAAGAGGATGGAATAAGATATAAAGCAGCATTAACAAATTACATTCACACCCAATTTCAGTCAATTCCAGTGATTTTGGTGAAGTTGCAAATGACACTGTCACTACGTGTGAACTGAACGTATTGGCCCAAATCAGTGGCATGCAGTCATAAGGCCACCTCTGCTGTAGGAAACCCACTCAACTAAATGAATTAAACTTACTAAGACACCAGAGGTCATGTCTGGACAATGACTGGCAGCAGCTCACTCATGAGAGTCTCTAAACCGAAGCTGCACAAACATTTCTCTTGCTGTATCACAGTACGGCGCTTCTGTCTGAAAGTAAAGCAAAATGCACTGTAGAGCAGGTGCCTGATGGCACAGATACAAGCACGTGGCGTGGAGCAGCTACTTTTCATTTGGACGTAAAAGACTCTCAGAAGTGGCTTATCAAACTTGGCTTTAGGGAAGATGCATTTGCTTGGAACTTCTCACTGACGTCACCAGAACCTTCAGAAAACACCATTTGGAGGTGCATTTCCTAGGAATAAGTGAAGACCTTCATACCCAGCAAGTCTAAGCCAAATACGTCTCCTAGAGGTGCGGCTCCCCAGAGCCACACCGACCTAAATACCAGGCTTGGATTCCCAGGAGCAAGTGGTAACATCCAACGCACCCAACTTTTCCCCCATCCAAGGGTGGTTGGACTCAAGATTGCAACATTACGCTTTGTCACAACAGCCCGTGCCATTTTAACCCCCTGGCTGTATTGCTCATATCTGCATGACATGACTGACTATCAAAAAAAAGAACACACTTTTCTGAAATACTGTTCCATTTGCTTAAACATCTCTTAAAAGGGGCCAAATAAAATTTCCACTGTGGCCAGTCAAGAACAAGACTAGATCTGCAGTCTATCTCTCAACGCATATCCAGTCCAAGGCCCAGCCCACACTGATCCACGCTAGAGTACCTTGCAGAATTTGGGTTTTAGTAGTAAGTCATGCTCTGAAACTTAAATAAATAGCAGGTAAAAAGTGATGTTGATTCTTCCAGCATTTTACATGCAATGTACATATTCCCACAATCTGTAGTACTTCTCACAGCCAAAGCTCTTGTTTTATAAACAATGTAAAATAAGGAGACTGTTCTTTTTATAAGGGATCATAGCACTAAGAATGCTTCTGTAAGAAACTGTCCTGTCAAAATGGAAAAAAACCCGTATAAAATGAGGCTTGGTTCTGATTTGCTTTTGTGCAAGCACAGATCAGGTCACTCATCTTTGGGTAGATCTCCCTCTACCAATGAAATGCTTTACTCACATAGACATATACTCCTCCTCTTTGAAATACATACGATTCAGGATCAAAACGGAGTAACTGCCTCTTGTGTTTAAACACACCTCTAGTTGAATGTAGATGTATCCCAGTTTGTCCATCTAGCTGTGACAGAAAAGTCACTTGATTTACTCCTATATGAATAAAACATATTCCACAGCTCACAAAGTCCCATGAAGTTACTTCATCCCACATGCACAACTGGTAAAATGCTGCATCTTTGGGGGGCACATCACCCCTCCACTGCTTCTCAATGACTGTCACTTTGCTCCATTTGCCCACGACACCAGTGACGCAGGTATTTAGCACAGCAGGACCGAGGCACTTGCCAGGAATAGGCCAGCCACATCTCCTCCTGCTTTGCTAGCTCCCAACGGTGCCGATGACATCAGTAGGGAAGGCTACTGCATGTAATAAAAACTCTATGGAAACACAACACAGCCCTTTCCCAATGAACTTATTGTGTAACTTGGAAAAAGTTACCTCAATGCCATAGAAACATATCCTGAGCAATGTGAAAAGCTTCTGACTTTAAAGTAACCAACCTCAGCTGTCCATGTTGGAAAAATACCTGTAAATTAAAACTCATCATGGGGAAAATGTAATGAAGTATTAGCCTAACAAAGCAGGTCAGGGTGAGCTTTGAACAAGGCAGAGCTGCCAGTATTGATAGGTTTGTGACCTTGGGTTTGTCACCTTTTAAATAGATTTCTGTAAAATATGGCTGACTACAAAATGGGTTAAGTAAAAAGTGGTTTTGGTTCCACAAATGAAAAGTAAAAATGCTTAGAGAGAAAAGCTATAGGTTTTATAACAAAACTCTTCTGAGGCAGATAGAAGAAAGGCTGGAACAAGAGTTTCAGGTACCAAACAACCTTTTCCATTTAGGTTATTTATGTCAGTCAATCCCTTCTTGCTACCTTTTCGTTTCTACATTATACAAAATTATATCAATGAAGTATTCCACACCTCAGACATTTTCATACCTGTTTCTCGATAGTAACTAACCTGTTTTGTATCAGTCTAAGAACTGACAGTTAATAATCCTGTTTAGATAATCTGCCTCTAGATATTTCTTCTTTTAACTGCCTCTAAAAAACAAACAGCTATTTAAATAGCTTATTTTTAAACCTCTCCTACCACAATAAGAATAATAATAGCATCTCACATTTTCCATAGCCAATAATCTGCCCCTCAAGTCAGAGGAAGCCGCTAAACTTTGGCTTAGCTCACTTCTGAGAAGCTGCATTTTGAACAGGCAGATTATACAGCAGTTCCACTCAAAGTGCTGCGCTGTGGTGGACTTGGCCAGCAGGTCACAAGATGCTTTGATTTGCAGTGCAGTCAAGATGCTCACCTGCTCAGGGCGGTTCAGAACAAAGGGTTACCTCTCCTGGACCAAATAAAGTGGAAATGTATGGACTGCATCAACTGAAAAAAAAAAAGCTGCAGATGGCAGTGGGCATCTCTGATGTATTTCCATTCATTTACAAGAGCATTCAAGGTTCTGCTTCCTCGTGCAGAGAGAAGAGGTGCACGAAGAGCTTTTCTATTTAAAGTCCCCTTTCAATACCTTTCCTTGGGCTTAGACACATCCATGCCGCCATGGAAAAGTAGTTTGAACTGTAGCTTCTCCCTCTAAGCCTTTTGTTTCTCAAGTTGAACCGTCATTCTTCCCCAGTCACTCACCTTTATCCAGCCATGCTTCTTCACCCAGCCAGCTGGAAATACCAGAGCAACGCTTCTGTTCAAGGCAGATGCATCATTTTGTGTTCCAAGATCAGAATTTACAGTTCATTTAAACCGCCTACTTCCACAGAAGACATTAAAAAACATTTTCAATGAAAAACAGGTTTCAGCCAACCTCTGCACCAAGAACTAATCCAGCCTGTAACAACAGCCTGTAAAAAATATCGATGCTCTGGGTGCAATACTTCCTGACAGCATAGAAGAGACAGAATGCAACAACTACAACAAGCAAGAAATCAAGGTCAGATTCCCAAAGAGATGCTCAGATTCCCCAAATGTGAGAGGTTCCACATCACTAACATTTTAGTGCCAGTTGATGTGACAAGTTTGTAAAATCTTACAACCAGGATCAATCTCTAACAAAAACGTAGGGAGGCTAACATACACTGGAGGAAAAGACAAAGAGAGATGTTGGCCTTGTTTATCAGGCTGCTAATCACATCTCTCAGAACCAGTATCCTTCAGATGTATCACCTTCCAGCAGCAGTTCTAAAGGACAAAGCATCTCCGCAGGCTAATATCTTTCCTGTCTTGATCTCAAAAGCACTTAATGGAGCAGGTGGCACAAACTCAGGAGTTACAGCTTTTCTAAGCTGAGAACTTCTGCTGTAATTCTTCAAAACAAACTGCATTGAATATTTTAGACGACAGCACTTAAAAAGACATAATGTAATACAAGTGAAGGGGCCCTCTCTATCCCCAAACCTTCTAACATGAAAAAGGTTAGTGTTCAGTGTTTTCAATATGGTTAGTCTTTCCTCACTACTCTGAGACTTTTCTTCCAAGTATGGTAATTGAAATGAGTATTGGCTCCTCAGTAATATCTGAATTTTAGGATTTATTCTTTGGGTCTGTTTAAGGAGATGGGTACACAAGATTCTCATAATAGAAGTGTGGACAGAGTTGTGCTACAGCAGAGGTATGTAGCTTTGGAAATTTTGGAGTAATTTTTCCTCATTTAAACTGCCTCAGTCCCTCTTGTCCACAAACCCACTTAATTACAAGCAGATTTCCAGCTGGATGATAACATAACAGATTCTCTTTGAGCCCAAGTTAAAAAGTCTTTACAGCTCACTGTTACAGCAAAAGGAATCTCCGTAATCTACAGCTAGGTGCACACCAAGTTACTGTTTGTCCCTCTAATCTCTTCTGTAAAATCCCCAGATTCTACATTTGGCTGGGATGAAGATCAGCCTCTAGCCAGGCAGTTAAAATGCCAAACTGCAACGTTCATTTTGGACACGTTCACGTATCTTCCTGCATGGCCCCAGTGCAGGACTGAATTCACCATGCAACCCACCTTTCCCCATCGCTGGCACCAATTCTCAGGGGTTTCTTGTAACAAGAGGAAGAAGTTTTTCTTTCATACCTTATAGCTTTAAAACCTCTGTCAAATCACAAACAGAAATACACTTCTTTCAGACCTCTCTGCATTACTGGAATAAGCCATAATTCTCTGCATTAATGAAAGCCTCCAGCCTCCTTACTGCAATAGTGCACATACAAACCACACTGAAATCTGCTCTCTCTAACGCCGAGAACCCTCCTGCGCTCCTCGGGGATGGCACCAGCACCCTCTGCTGGTGTCACACAGCAGCACCAAAGTCAGTTGAAACTCCACTCGCTGTGCTATGCACAGGGAATTTCAGGGACAGATTTCTACATCCTCCGCTAAAGATCCTGAGCCATGAAACCTCCCAGTAACATTCTGCAATGAGCTCTGCACTTCAAGACAGTTTATTTTCAAAGACTGTGTCTAGAAATAATCCCCCAAATGGGCTTATTATATTACTTGCAGAGATCGGACACCTAAAAACTACACTAGGATGACAGGAAATCACAGCCATGCTAATAGAGCTTCCAACGTCTATAAATGCATCAATAAGTCACTGATATTTCAATGTTTATCTTAAATCCCCATCTTCTAAACTCTTGTGATTACAGGAGACTCAGTTTTGATTTTTTCTCTTCTTGCTTTTTGATCTCTTGGTTGCAGAGAAAAACTTGAAACCATTCATTTCAGATATCCAAAAGGCAAGTGCATTTCAAATGTAACATCACACGAGACTCACGTGGTTTTCCTCTTTTTTGAAGCAACCCAAAAATGTCTTACAGCAGCTGGCTAGCAATACCAAAACACATTCCAATAAGTATTTACAACGCTTCCTGCCACCACAACCCTGTACCCAAGGAGCGACAACTCCCAAAAAAAAGCAGAGCCATCAGCTTTCTGGTGATGCTGTAAACTTTGAAATAGTGAGATTTAGAAAAGTTCATTAGTCTGACCAGCTGTGTTGATCAGTCCTAGGCCACACAAAATCATCTCAAAACACGATCTCTGCAGTATATCCATATATAGAGTCTATATTGACCAAAGACCTTTTTCCTTAATGAATGAGGGTCATCTATAATTCTTCTTTTCCCAGGAATTATATCATCATCATTGGCAACAGCATTTAATAGTAAACCAAATATGGGAATGGAATACAAAAGGGGTTCCTTCAAGACAAGGATTACAAAAACATATATACATACCAAACATAAAAGACAGAAATAATATTAAGAACAAAAGCAAACACAGGGCAAGAGAGATTATGGTATCGTTTGCAACACTTCGGGTGAAGGATCACAGTCCACACTAATAAAAAGAGAAGAGGCCTTGGTAAATATAGAAATGCACGTAGTTTACACAGGGTCAGTAAGGTTGCAATGGGATGGCAGCTGTACAAAACGTCAGGAATCAAAGCTGAGTATGTTCATTTACATCACACTCAAAAGTTTCAGAGAAACAAATGTTTTCATTCTTGGTAAGAGAAGATATGCTTCCTAAAACAAGTAGTAAAACAGGCGTGGATTACCCAGCCAATGTGAAACGGTTACTCTTTCTGGTGTTAGTACAAAATGAACAGGTTCTATAGTTTCAGTGACCCTACTTGGGTAAGTTTTCACCTATATATATTAAAAAAAAAAAAAAAAAAAAATCACAGTCTAGCTCCTAATTAATACTGTTTTCAAATTGCAAGAGCTACATATTAAATTCATGCCAAGACTAGAATATTAAAGTCTTGCTTGAGCTTATCTGAAACCAAATTTTTTGTTTTGCAGTTAATCCTATCAATAGATAATATATTCCTTAAAAATGCCTAACAATTTCCCAGCTAAAAACTGCCCATCAGCCAAGTCAGCCTTCAAATTTTGCACTGACTGTGAACAAAAACTGCAAATATGTGCAATGCTGCAAAATCTGAAAAGGACCGGTAAGTGTCCCTGCCACTTAAGCCACCAACATCAGTTTACAAAGCTTTTTGTTTTTTCAAATGTCTGCTTCCTTCAAAGTCAATATCGAAACTTCTGTCAACTTAAGTGACTACAAGGCCAGGCCCTGAGAGGACAATCCTTTCCCAGCTGCACATTCTCAGACTGGTGTTGATACTGGTGAGACTGACGAGGGAAGGAGAAAAGCAGATGCCCCCTTTAATGCTAACATTAAAGACAACGGACTAAATACACATCCGCACAAACATGGAGAGTAGGGTGGCATTTGTTGAAAACAAGATGCCACCTTCTAGATAGCAAATAGTTCCCATCCCCAACACACTCTTTAAGAGAGACAATTGGCTGAGGACTCTCACAAAAAATAAATCACTATTCACTATAATTACTCTTTTTTTTTTTTTGGTAGAATGCTCAAATTTTCCCAGATGTCCAAAGGTATAACCAAGAGCAGAGCATATACTAGAGTGTGGTGGTTTTCCAGTGCATGGTGGGGAATAGGCGTGTGGCTCTGAGCCATTCCAGCAGGCATCCATGAGCAAAGCACAAGAGTCACAGCACTGTGACTTCAAACCACCCAAAAGCCAGAATTACTCCAATCCACGATGCTGTTTAGATCTCACAGCTATCACAAAGCAGATCCATTAACAATCAGAAGCAAAGACAGGCTGTCCATCCCAGAGCGTTAGAGAAAGAAGAGTTATGACATCAATGCCCATAAGTCACAATGTGTCCGTGCCCAGCGTTAGATCTATTCTATAGCAAACATTAATTTCATAGCCAAAGCCACATTGCACAAAACACTGTATGGTCTGCAGAAACTTTAAAAACACATTTTGCAAGGGAAATGTTTCAAAAGCCTGACGCGTGTCTTCTTAGAACATCACTGCCAGATGTGTAAGGATGTAACAAATTGATCAAGTTCTCCTAGTATTTGGTAGTAGGAAATGCTCAGCTTCCTCTTTACTTCAAATCAAGCTTGCGATGGCGTTTCTTCAGTGTGTATTTACATACAACAGTCTGATCAAAAGTTTTAAGGCTCTTACTTCTCAAAAAAGGGTCACAGTAAAGAAAGGATTACATGGAGTTAACACAGCTATTGGCAATACGAAGAAGGATGCTCATGTCATTTGCTATTGTACAATCTGGGGCATTTCACTCCATGCTTTGGCTTTCTTCTTGGCCAGGGATAGCCACGGTGGCTCAGCAGGGCTGCATGGTGTCATTGGCAGGTTAGAGGAGTGTCTTGCTTCCTTTTCAACAGCAGAAATCACAGATGTTGCCTGAGCAATAGGTCCAACTTTACCTGCCAACAACAAGATATCCATCGCTTATCAGAGGGATAGAGAGTTAAAAACTCAGTTTCTGCCAATAATATTTCCTTCTCTCTAAAGCAGCTGTTTTACAGCCCAGAACAATTGTGACTCAAAAATAAGTCAGAGGAATTGTTAAATCGAGTATCACAAGCACTGTCTGGTCCAGCTACGACAATGGCAAGCACTAGCTATTGCAATGGAAAAATTGATACTGAGCTGTTAGTGAATAATCTGACCATAAAATAATCCCCTTCTCAGTCCCAACAGCAAATGTCTAAGCCCTGATAAGTGAGGAAGTTCAAAATTCTTCAAGCACATGGAGAATATATCCGCGGGTATTTTTGTAATTCATATTCTTGGCTAACTCATTTCTTAATCTTTTCAAATTCTTAATTTCCATGCCAGTGCACAGCAAGGAGTTCCACAGGCTAATTCCGCTCTGTGAGTGCAAGAAAATCTAGGAATAAGACTCCTGAGTATGCAGGAAAATGGAAACAAAATACCTGCAAGGATCACCCCAGGCTTGCTGAGGGGTTTAAAGTAACTGGTATATGGTTTGCAATATTGAGAAGACTTAAAGGTTTTTTTAGTCTTCACTGCCAGCACAACTATTGCTCCAGAAATACTATTAAATACTAGGCAGGGATCAAACCAGGGCTTTATGTTCTTGGACTTGTAAGCCAAGAAGGCGGGATCCTGGTGGGGGTAGGTGTTCTTCATGTGGCCTAACACAAGCCTGCCATCCTCACAAAGGATGAAGGAATACAGGTAACAACCCTTGTATGGTTATGGTTTCAGTTGCTATTTAGAAAAGGCCTCCTCCATCCATCTTGTTTAAAAATTTTCAAGTTTAATGTCTTCAGACAGCCTGGAATGGGGCTTCACAGGGTGCAGCTCTGAAGAGATGCAGCTCTCGTTTCTCGAGACGTGGTTCACAAATCTTTCTACACTGTGCTCTCTCCATCCATTTCAACCCAGGCAGTACTTCATTTCTGCATGTAAGCCAAACTGAGAGAATTGAAACTTCTTCCTCACACTTGATTAGTCTGTGCGTGGCACATGGCTGGCATGATGAGGCTGCTGTGCTCCAGCACAAGAACAGAGGCCACATGGGGACTCAAGCAATGGTAAGTACAAGAAGCTTGATCTTGCTTGCACTGAAATCGACTGAAAATGTCAATCAGCTCCATCAGTGACACTCCTGAGCAAAGCTGAAGTTCCCTAGAGGGAGGGAGGTCTCTGGTCATTTAAAAATCCTGGCTCACTGGTAGTTCTTGCAGGAGGCAAGCTATAGTTAGGAATTCTGGAAGAAGTATATTACCCATTAAAAACAGACTGCGGCTTTACATACACAGAAAATTTTTCAGAAGTATCTAAGGTGATGTAGGAATTTAAGTGTTACTGAAATTTTGATTTTATAAATGAATTTTCAAATGTTGGGAGACTTCCCTCTTTGTAATAAGCAAAAGTGAGTCTAAAGCCCTTTGCACGCTCTCAACAGCACAAGGTAAAACAAATCCAAAATCAGTAGCTCCTGCCTATTTGAGGGAAGACAGGCTTTGGGACAAACCCCACCTGGGTGAGGCTTAGGGTGAAGTGGGAGAGAGAAGAGGCAAGCTAAGTAATCTTCCCTTGGTTATGACATGGGCTGCCATGCAGCAGTAACACAACAGTCACTCAGTAAAGTACAGATCTAATTTCTTGGAACCCTCTTCCAAACTTAGCTGACCTTGAGCTGTTCTGGCTGTTCTTGTTGCATGCAGGATGTACACACCGCACTGAAAAGCTCAACCATCCATCAAGAAAACTGCTAACAGTTAACATAAGCCAAAAGCATGATCCAAATTAATAACTCCTCTGGATATTAAATCTAATTCTTTCCACCAGCAGCACCTTCAGCTAGACAAATTGCTGGCTGTGCTAATGGGAACTAAATCAGAGAAGAGAGGAGTTTACATCTGGGATTCCCAATTTCCTACTCATGTGCTGACAGTGTTGAACATTTTCTAAACAATAGGAATTTCTGCTTTGAGAGTGGCAGAGCTCTGGAACAGGCTGCCCAGAGAAGCTGTGGAGTCTCCTTCTCTGGAGAGATTCAAAACCCACGTGGACACCATCCTGTGCAGCCTGCTCTAGGTGACCCTGCTCTAGCAGGGGGGTTAGACTAGATGATCTCCAGAGGTCCCTTCCAACCACCACCAATCTGTGATTCTGTGATACAGCATGGTTTTCTGAGGAGCAGAGTAGTGTTTTTCTTAAACATCAGGACTGGTCAGAGCTCTTTGTGATATTCAAGAAATGGAAAACTAGAATATGTCTATAAATGCTACCCTGGAGGGGAGGAAACAGCCATTGGCTGTCAGGAAACTAGGCCAATTCTTGGGAGGAGGTGATGCAGAAAAACTTGTCATTCTGCTGCAAGGACCACAAGTGGAAGTTCTAGTAAACGAGCACCAGCGTACTTTGGGGAGTTCTGAATTTCGACTGAAGCCTGCCGGGCTTCCAAGGTGTAGAAATCCAATATGTTTGTGCCAGCCTCTGTAAGGAAGGCCTTCTGAGTAAAAATCTTCGCCTGTTTATGTTTCAGCTCTCATGTTGCACCTAAAACCATAAGACAAAGCCGGCCTGTAGCAGAATCTTTTTTAAAAAACTATTGTATTTTAATCACACACATACAGAGCTAGGCTAGCAGCTGGCATCAGAGCCTCTGTGTTGGTGCACATCCTCAGCTACCTGTAGTAAGGGAGAAAGTTTATTTTGTAGGATCTGTAGACTTAAAAATGCACAACAGCTCTATAAACAGCTCCTACAGGGAGCAGGCACTGAGGTCCCCCCTAATGTCTCTAAAACAACAATTCTGGATGTCGGTGGATTATAAAGAGAAAGTGGCCAGGTGCATGTGCTCTCTCTAGACAGCATCTCTCACTGACTGTCAGCAGCAGGAACCTCGAACGGAAAAGCCACTGCTCTGACACAGTGGGGCACTTCTTATCTTCTCAGGCAGTATCTGAAGTCAACAGCTTTCAGCTAGCACAATATGCTTTTACAGCTGAAGAACTGGCTTATCTATATCTAACTGGAGCGTGTCTGAGGTTTGGCACCACACTGAGTAAGCCGGAAGCGATAAGCTGCAGCCCAGCAGTAGCCTTGGAAGAGGCATGTGAGTCACGATGTCTGTGTCATGCTCTTCCCCGGCATCTTTCTTACAGAGACTCACAGCTAACAGGACAGGAGAGCGGCCATCGAGCCTCTGTGTTCACATGAGTGTGGAAATGACTTCCTAAATTATTCTTGATATATGTTTATCTACTAAACACATCCAGCAATGGAAACTGCATGCACTCTGTAAACAACCTATGTTATTCTACACTTCACCGCTCCTATTGTTAGGAAGTTACTTCCTAATGTCTAAGCTAAACCTCCCCCAGTTCATTTTAAGCTCACACAGGGCATAAAGACTAGTCTTGTCCTCTGCAGCAAATTAAGTCGTCTTCCCTAGACTAAACAACTCTACTCTCATCAGCATTTCCTGGCTGACTGGAGGTCTAGAAGACCTGACCTTTTCTGCTGCTCTCTTCTGGACACTCTCCAACTTCAACTGCTATTCTTTAGTACTGACCCTTGCCAGTAATAAACCACCACACTGTTCATATGCCGTTCCATGAACTGGCAGTGGAGATAAAAGTTCCTCACTTGCCTTCTCTGCTGAATGAGCAAGCCGATACGTTGACTTATACACAAACTACAGTCTGAACAGGCCTTATGTGAAGTGTGTGATTACCAAAAAGGCAGCTATCTCCCCCATCACCTGCCACCCACACCACTTACTGGTGTAAACTGTAGCCACCATGTAAGGATGTAAAGAAAGAGAATACCTGCTGCAGCAAACACACTGGTCTTCATTTGTGTTTTCTTGTCCTGAGAGCTCCAGCTGGAAGGCATATTCTTCTTCAGTATGTTCTCACTAGCACAGATTCCTTGCTGCAAAAGGAGAGAAGAAAAGAATGTAACTAAGAAAGCCACTAGCCACTGGTACTCATAAAGCTCTCCCTGGCATCGTCCCTAAACCTGATTGTGGAAGTGAAGCAAAAGCCAGACAAGGATGGTCAGGGACATCCTGTGGGAGGGAGAAGGCAAGAAGGAAGACAGCTGCTGCAAATACAGGGTTACTTCACAGGCAGGCAAGTTGTCCTCTCTCTCTTACAGATGGGGAATTGAGGAACTTGCCCAAGCTGCAGAAGGAACTTGTGCACGAGTCAGTGGAGAAGCCAAACTTTCAGTACACAGCCTCCAGAGCAGAGCAGTGAATGCAGTCTGTAGGTCATGAACAGTGAGGAAGCCAGTGCAAGTCAAAGCAGCTCTTGGGCCACATAAACACATTCTGGGCAATAGGCAAGCTCTGAAAAGGTTTAGGTTTGAGTAGCACAAAGGAACATACAGGAGGATCCACCTTCAAAACTAATACAGTGACAGTAGAGTCACACACGTATTTGCTCACTTGCATCAGTTGTCTGTCTAAATACATTTTACAGGCTAGGCCTGAAGATCTTTCTCTGAGTAGTACTCACAATACGCCTCCCGTGAAGATGATATTGAACAGTTTGCAAAAGCACCCTGGCAATTTGGTGCAGGATTCACACTCATGCAACATTACCCTACCTCCTTTTGATCCACTTTGGTCAGAGCTTTGTCTTCAGCTTTATGTTCTTTGGCAAGAGGGTGGTCCTGGAAACCCTTTTGTTTTAGTTTTGCCATGGAGACCCAAGCCGGTTCAGAGGAAGCAGTTTCCAAATATAGAGAGGAGACTTTGTCTACAAAAGAAGCATTTCTGAAGTAAAGAAGGAATTTAGGTCAAGTCGGCCTAAAGCTAGTGTTTCGTGTTTTAAATCCTTCAGCATCTGTAATACCCTGTGAACACTATGGAGATACAATTACCTTCCCTGATGATTTTGGCCTTGGCAACAACTGTTTTTCTGTTTATTCTGGAGTTTTTGACCTGACTCTGCTTTCGTTTAAGTCAATGGCAGAGCTCCCACTGAGATCATTGTGAACCGGATTTTGCCTTTGAAACAACATCCTTACACTCCAAATTAAATGAGTATGATAACTATTATTTTTTCATGTAGGCAGTAAAATATAGGCTGCCTTTTCACTTTTTAAATATTTTAAATGAAGTTATTGTAGAAAAAAACAATAATCACACCTAATGCCACTCCTAAGGTTTGAGCTGCTGCAATCTGGAAAATTAACTACAAAACAGCCGCAAGCTTTAAAAAGCTGTGTTAAAACTCCAACTATATGCACAAGTAGGTCATACCAGAAATGTTTCAGAGGCCCTTAAGCTATTATTCTGTTGTTACTCTTGCTGGAACACACCCCTCATCAAGATAAGCCAAGAATTCTCTTGACTGGCCAAATCATCAAGCCAATTAAATTATGGTGCTGATGAACTCAAGGCTGAATTTGGTCCTCGTGAAGAGGATTTTTATCTTTTTCTGGCCACTCTGCCAAGGTTCTTACACAACCACTGTTTTCTAGAATGTTTAGATGAAAAAATAACATAAATACCTGAAGGTTTATGACCGTTTTGCTTCTTTGCCACTTCTGATCTTGTCTTGGGAGGATTTTTGTCTTCTAGAAGATCTGGGTTTTTAACAAAAGATTTTGTGCTGACAGGAAGGCCCGCAGGTAGCTTCCCAGTGCCCACCGATTTCTGATCCTCCCTGACTGAGGCAGGAGAAGCCGTGGGAACAGCTGAGGGGATGGGCTTTGGAGACTCGGCACGGCTGTCATTCTGGTATTTTAGTAAAGAAGATGTTCTCCTTAGTCTGACCCCAAATGGGTTTTCAGCATTTTGTGCTTCATGACCAGCCCACTCCATAGAAGAATTCAAATGCAAATCACTGTCAAATCTATCTGAGTTGGTTTTTGCTGATTCCTGGATGACTGCATCAAAACGTGTGTGTTCTTTGGTCATTCCTTCAAACAACTCTGGCCTTATAGGGGACGTTGGGGAACTTCTGTTATAGGAATCTTCCTTTGAATTTGAACCCCCGGAGAGAGACCTTTGCCATGCTGGTGCAATGGTAAACCTGACTGGTTTAGCAGAAGCAGTCTTCAGTGGACCTCTTACATTTTCATCTGAAGATCGACTGTCTTCCACTGTTTTTCTGTGAGAAGCTGTACTGCTTATCTGGTACTCCTTATTGTCACCATCGGAAGAGATGTTACTCTTCAAGCCAGTCAAACTTGAAGACGCAAGACATGCAATGGAAAGTTTTTCAGCAATGCATGATGGGTTGGGCTGCTGACCGCCTTGGTTACCGTTTGAAGCCGAATCAGTTTCTGCTTTAAAACTTACTTCTAATTTACCGGGAGGTAGCATGCAACCTGCTTCCAAGACAGCTGCAGCAGTGTCTATTTTTTTTTCTGCGTTGCCTTTGAATGACTGAAATTCCATTATTTCACAAATTTCTTCATCATTCCTTATTATCGAACTGTTTTCAGGCTTCAAAACAGCCGCTGTCCTGATGTCAGAAGAAGACTGTGAAATGGCTACCTCAACCTGTGAAGTGCTTGGTGCAGTACCTGAGACAGCGTGGCTGGAATGATCCTCAGTAGTACCCAAGCAGGCTTCTACTTTGCCAATAAACAGAGGATCATCGTTCTCCTGGTCTTTGATGTTTGGGTCTACAGAATTTACTGAGGACTTTTGTGCAGCATCTGCCAATATATCTATGCCCTCTGTTTCCACACCATTGCTAAACAAGTCAGCTGCCAGTATGTCTGGAAAGACAACAGCTTCTCCTCCAATTTGTTGCAATTTTAGAAGGGCAGATATTCCAGTGTCAGTATTTTGCTGATGTAATTTCAATTCATCAGCAGAGTCATCTGAACAGTATGACACTTTTGCAGCGTAGTGTTCCTCCAGGTTCACAGGAGAAGGCTCAGGTCTCAGAAGGGGTGCAGCTGCTTTATAGTGATGGTCCACATCTGGAAGGTATACATCCTCTTGCAGTAAAGCACAGGAGTCTTCTGCCAGAAGTGGGGAATCACAAGAGTTATGGGCAGCATCAGTGGGACCTTTTACACCTGGCGTCTCCTTAGAACCGCCTCCCACCTGGGCTGATAATTCTATATTAGACAGAGGAGAAGAGAGTGCCCTTAAAGATTACAATGCAAGCACCATCTGTATCAGTAATTCATTTCAGATATTGCAGTCTTTTAGCATGAGTTCCCCATGTCTGGGCACTGTTGTCTGATAAATAAGGATGTTAAGAGTATATTTAGAAATGATCTGTCCAAGTGAGGAGACTAAGTTTGTAGTTTGACCATACCTCATCCCAGGAATGACTGGAAGTTGTTGTCTGCTTACGGTGTACCAAATCAGTTGCTGTTTAGTTCTTTCCTGTGCATAGTCCTGGTTATAAGACTACTACCCAGATCTCCCTAGACATTTCTTCATGTGTATGCCTAGAAAAGCAGTCTAGAATGACCTGGAAGATCTTCTGAATGTAACCACAACATCTCAGCATCAGGTAGCTTTGCCTCCTGCAGCTCCAGCAGGGCTGCTGAACATCTGGATAGCTGAGATGTGTCTGCACACACAGTAACTCTGATGTGTGACAGCATCAGCTCCTGAGTCTGCCCTGACAAAAAAGTGCGATCCCACAACAGTATAACATTACCATCAGCCGGTGCATTCGTAATGCAGTGCTAAAGGGAAAAATCTTCACTGCTGTTTTGGAGGAATTTAGGTTTTTTTTTAAATTTACAATTGTAATTAAGTTGCTACTGGCAATTAGCTATTATTCAAATTATAAGGGGGGAGGTGGCCAAGCAAGATCTAGTAAACCAAACCAAATAAAGTCACCTTACAGACATGACAGATGTAATGCTAAGGTTAAGGTTTTTCTGAGTTTCAAGGAACTCATTCCCAGTCAGTGAGATCTAGCCAACTATGTAGCACAGTTAGTTCTGAACATGGCACTTTAATCTCATGTATTTTTTAATGCTGCCCTCAGAGTTCATCCTTTCAGCACCACTGTGCTGAGTACTTGACTTTTTCCATCATTACACTTTAGCAGCCAAGATTGCTTTTATGATATAAAACCAAAAGATGCCTAGTTTGAAAGGACTTGCAATTCAAATAGGTCCTGTCAGCCTTATGTAGAAGAGTTCAAGCATCCAAAGCAGCAATACATAAGTCTTCACTACCTTCCCAATCACTTTTGTGCTGGTCACTCTCAAGTAATTCTGTAGAATTTCTCTTCTTTCCTGGAGTTGCAGGAAGACATGCTTCATTTTCCAGCTGTTCCACCTAATGAGGTGCAGTAAGATCTTTTAATTAAAGAATAACGCACAAAAAAATCTATTTTATCCACACACACATTTATGAATATTCAAAACATAGGCACAAACCCCCCATCCTGTAATCTACCAACACGGTGGGTAATGTACTATTCCAGTTAAGAACCTAGAAATCATTCATGTTTAAAATGTCAAAGGCGGCCCATTGATCTCTCTTGAATTTGAAACACTCTGGGACTGACATATTCTGAGTGAACGAGTATGGTTTTAAGACATCACCCAAGCTCCCTGGTGGCACAGAACAGACCAAATCAGAGACGCTACTGTCACCTCTGGTATTTCTGATTGACACTCCATGATTAGCTTTTCTCCTTCAGCACTGTGGTTGTACCAGCTGCAGCACAAAGAATATCCAAGCAAAGATGCTGTAGGGCCCAAGTTTCCAAGAAAACCTCATTCTGTATTACCTCATTCTGAATTTCCCCACCCCTCCCTGCTTTCTCATGGCAGGGCACTTCTAACTCTAGCAGAGATTTTCAGGCATGATTCTCTGATGGAGAGGGGAGCACACAGTAGAGAAGCGTTACTCCTTATTTCTGTAACACTCCAGCTCAACAACCTTTTCTATCTGGTGAACTTCAGTGTGTTTCCTACAAGCCAGGATGAGAAGCATCTCATCCTAATTTCCCATATTCAGAGCCACATTCCTTCCCAAAGTCCTTCAGTCTTTCCTTTGATGTAACAAAGCATTAAGTTAAAGCTAATCTGAAATTGTTTGTAGAAACAAACTAAGGCTTCTTTAAAACTGAAAACGAACTCTTCAAACAACAGGAATGCTTTTACAAATGAAGTGTAACCTGCAACTTTTTTGGCCAAATAAGGAAAAAACAAAGCTGCACTTTTCATCAGTTCCCATGATACTGAAGTTTTCTGAGTCTTTTTTGGTTGGTTGCTTGATTGGTGGAAAACAGGTGGCTTCCCTTCTTCCAATGGAAGAACAAAAAAAGTGGAAATGAAAGAAAAAATTATTTTTTAAATATTAAAATAATAATTAAAAATTCACATCCATTTCCTTCTGCACAGTGACTCTTTCCAGAAAACACTTACCTGGGCCAGTTGCTGATTCTTGTTGGTAAAGCCCTTCTGTTTCCGGGGGTTTATGGCAATCCTGTGCCTGGCGGCTGAGGTGTCCAGGCAGCCAAGGGGACTGGCAGGGATGGTGAAGTCAACGGGAAGGAAGCTACTGCCCCGTGAGCCAGGGGCCCCCAGACTGGCAGAGCGTGAAGGACTGATGGGCCTGGAGGAGGCTCCAGAAGGTATCTGCAAAACACAAAACCATCACTACACATTTTGCTTGGCTTCCCCACATCTCTGAAACAATTCCTTTGTTAGCTCGTTCCATTTCAGAAGCCTGAAATAGCTGCATTTTTGGACATAAATGCTCACTTTAAAATGTATTCCTAAAGTCTCTGCATAGAGATTACTCAATTCTGTACGTTCAGCTGAATGTTACACAAAAGTGAGAAATACCTGGCTCTTCCTTTCACACCATAAGAGCCTCAGCTTGTCCCCTTCCCAGTTCTGATCTGAAAAGCCATTTGCAATACACACATGCACCAGCAGGAGACACTGGTGCAGTTTTTATAGCTGCCTTTTCATCCCAATCATGTGCCACATTGCAGGAATAGTTACTACAAAGCCTCAACAGTTGCATGGGTGCTTGCTCCTTGTTATTTCTATTCCTAAGAAAGCTGCCATAGCCACTTCGCTATTTTAATATCAGCTTTCCTAGGAAAGTTAAATGTTTCCCTCCAAGTACCCCAGAACCATCTTCCAGACAGCGACATGGATCTCACCCTCACAGCGATGCCGCTCTGGGGAAGTACACAGCAGTCCCCTTAGATTATATATCAAAATAAAAGGTTTACAGAAGTGTTTGCTGAGAAACTCCTAAACATGTTTTGAAACGTAGTGCAGCCTTCCTGGAACATCTGCAAAATTTCACAGCCATGCCAAACAACTTCATCCAGGATAACATACCTGCTGCTTTGGCTTTGGCTGTAGAGAGACACGAAACACAGCCATTCACCTGTGCTTGGCATTCAGATTTCAGTTCTGTTTCAGCTTAGGATAAAATGCAGCACTGAAAATATGACAGTTTTAAAGAAAATGATAATGCAAAAATGGTCAGAGGGCTGGAGCACCTCTGCTGTGAGGACCAGCTGAGAGTTGGGGCTGTTCAGCCTCGAGAAGAGAAGGCTCCAGGGAGACCTTATTGCAGCCTTCCCGTACTTAAAGGGGGCTGTAAGAAAGATGGGGACAGACTTTTTAGCAGGACCTGTTGCGACAGGACAGGACAAGAGGTGGTAGAAGCCCCATCCCTGGAAACATTCCAGGTCAGGTTGGACAGGGCTCTGAGCAACCTGCTCTAGTTGAAGATGTGCCTGCTCACTGCAGGGGGGCTGGACTGGATAATCTTTAAATGTCCCTTCCAACCCAAAGCATTCTGTGATTCTGCCTTCTGGTCTGCAAAAATTGTCTAGGTACACTGCTTTGTGTTTAAGGTAGCTAAAATTAATTTCCTTATTCTCCATTAAAATTTTCAGTTCCTAGATTCGAAATAAAACAAAACAATGTATTTTGACAGATACAGACTCTTCTCATGAAAAGTTTACACATCGTGAAAGAGTAAATAAGCTAAATATTGTTATAACTCCATAAGATTAACGATAAATCTGTAAGAATTACCAGAACTTGCAAAAATAGTAACATTTCATAGTTACTCATTTTTACATACAAGTTCTTATGCCTTTCAATTATAAAATTACAGTTGTGCTTATTTAATATAAAAACACCTGACATGAGCATCTGAGCTACTGCTGTAAATAAATGGCAAATCCCCTGCTCCAACAGGTATTTTTTTCTCTGAGCACTGGCAGCTGGTATCTTCTCTCAAAAACAGTGGAACAGACACAAGATTTCTGTATCAGTGTTTATGTGCAAGATACACCTGGTGAGTTTGGTTACTGGCTAGATGCAGGAGCTTGTTTATGTGCAAGATACATCTGGTGAGTTTGCTTACTGGCTAGATGCAGGAGCTTGCACAAGGAGAACACTGCATCTAGGAGGCCAATTTCCTCAACAGTATTTGTGCCGAAGCACAGTCCTCACCTCCACAAGCTGAGACTCTGTCGTGCTTTTAATCAGTCTGGGTTGCAGATGCAACAAGAAGTCAGAATTCCATAAAGGGTCTCTGGCAAAGGCAGGGTAATGCTGGTTAACATCTCTATGGACTCATTTGCTGCTTGCTTTGAGTGATAGCCTCACATATGGCTTTAGATTACTCAGAAAGTGGGTATTTATAATGTGGAAGGCACTGAGAAGTTCCATGGGTGACACATCAGGGTTTCACACACAGGTGACAACAGCGTGAAGCTCTTGGAAATCCCAGGGAAGCAGCACAGGGCAAAGAAATGAAGTAACTATCATCTGCAGCAAGATCAATACAACAGTAAAATGTAAACCACTAACTGTATGTAACTTCACATTGCTTGGGATCAAATACACAACATTGTTAAACGGTATCACTGTTGCAGATTTCTTGGTGCACAATTTTCCTGATCTTTGGGATGAGGTTATTCAGTTTAACAACTTGTGTTCTGCGAGCTCAAATCCTGGTATTACATAAATAGTTCCAGAAGCTACTGAAAATAGAAGATTATTACTTAGGTTTTTTATTTTAGATAAACATATTGGCAAGATTTCTGCTAAGCCAAACTGCTGACTAAGAGAAATGTTTGGGTAAAGGAACATACACGGTACCATAGCCAGCCTCCCAATGAGCTGGGGAGAAAAAGGAGGAGCCTTTAAGTGGGGAATTCTGATCAATATAGAAGAGAGAAGAACTATTTCTCCTGTCCCTGTCTTTCTTTCTCAGAGAGGATGAGATTGTACGAGCGACAGAGCTCAAAGACTTCAGAACTGGATAGAAAAGGGCTTTTTACATTGTAAGGAAAAAGCAGTACGCAGGCTCACAAAATGGAGCATTTTAGTCAAAATATAAAGGGGGACATGAGTTAATAAAATGTACATTGAAGATAAAATATATACAAGAAGTTATCAAAACAATGACAACCCAAGTTACCTAGATCACTCAGGCCTCCACAGCCGTGTAACGAGTACTCTACTATGAGGGGGAGCAAAAGATCTAGGAACGACTGCGCAGGAGAGTGTCTGATCTCAACCACAGACAGGAAGGTTGAGCTGGTCTTGCCCAAATGTTGCTCTCTCCCTTCTCAAAGGCTAGCCAAAGAACGAGTTAAAGGAAAAGCTTCCTTAGCAGTGGGGCTGGCGCTGTTTGACCCTCAAGATGCTGCCCTGGCTGCTTAAGGCCCTCTTTGTCAGGAAGGAATCTTTTAGGTACCTGGCTACCTCCCCTTAACTTGTGGGCTATTCTCAGTCTCACAAAGGGTTAAATCGTGACTCAAACAGGAATTCTGTAGGGAGGACTGCAAAGCTTGGGCCAAAATGGCCCGTAGCTGCTCTGGACCCATAAATATTCCACTTCTCAGCTACAAGGCAGATTACTTATACAATTGTAAGGGCTATCCTATGAATCAAATTCAGCTCTGTTGGAACAGCGGCTGCCTTTGTCACTGGCATTTGAAGACCCCAGTGACATAACTGTGGTCTGACTGGTCCTTCAGACATTATATTAACACTGGAAAAAGGCAGTATAAGCAAACCTTGCAGGTCTGTCTTCAAAGCGTGAGGTGGGCAGAAACTCAAGTCAGGGACAGTCACAGTGAAGGTCCCCTAAGCTCCTCTCCAAAAATATGACCTCCGTAAATTTTTCCAAGCTGGTCAAGGAATAGACTGTGTTGGTCTGATAGCAGAATCTGCTGCTTCTGATGGTCACTTATCATCCAAAAAACCATGAAAATTATCACAGATCTTTTCCTGTGGAATATCTGGTATCAGAAAGAGCTGCTCCTGCAATTATTTCCCATGATAAGAGAGATGGAGGGCACGGCTCACAAGCCACTGCTGATGACAGGCAGGTGTTACTAAGATATTACTGCTCTTGGGTACTGGGGACATGGAAGCGGAATTGAAGTGCTTTGCTTTGTCCAATCTTCTGTTGTGTGAGTTTACAGATTCAGACTGCATCACAGAGCTGACTATGCTGTTCACACAAACCACTTACCAGCAGATTCCTGCCTCTCTTTATTTGTTTCTTATTCAAAACTCTGTGAAAGGAACATTTTCAGTATCATTTGCATCACTCTGGACTGTTTATGAATTGCTTGCTAGGATACACTGTACCCTAGAAAAAAGGATTATTGTACTGGCTGCATACATGCTGTCTCAGGAAAGTTTATTAGCAGGAAAAGTAGCTATTTACCTGTTCATCTTCACTGTCTGTCCCGCCTAAACTCAAAGAGCTATGACGCTGAACAGGGTTGGAGGACTGTGGGATGAAATAAGGAAGAGGGTAAGTCAGGGGAAGTACCACATCAAATCATCTGGGACTGGATATCTGCTAATTATGAGAAAACACAAGAGGAAAGACAAAGGAAGGGTCACTGAGTCCGTGCCTCACAGAGTAGGTTTCATTTTGTTCATCGGGGATCAAACATAAAGTTGGGGAGATTTATCCTGCTGTGAGATATGCCAGGGAGGTTGACTGCATGAGGCAATACATTTTATAAAGTTATTTCAGCTTATTGTTTTAAGATCTTCAAATTTACAAATGCTCACATGTTCACTCAAGTCCAAAATCACCCATCTGCTGTGAGAAGGCAGCTCCTAAGAAAGAAGATAACCCAAATCCCCTCTGAGTCCCACCAGGATCTGCTCTCCTCAGATTCACATGACACTTTTCTGTCAATTCAAATAATATTGCCCTGGTTTTGAGATATTTCATTCCAAAACCAGTAATTGTTTAAAATTCTCTTGCAATCCCCATTATTTTTGTTTTCCTCACTAGTTTTAAAACACCCAAAACCTCTTCCCTTTTCACAGGTACAGGACACTGCGAATCTCTCCAGCTCTTTGAAGCTGGAAGACTTGGGAAGTTTGGTTGTGCAGTGTGAGTACCTCAGCTTGTTCTCAGATGGGAAGTGGAACAGCCACAGTACCACAACGCTCGCCCGTGAATAATTGACTTTTTATGCTTTCTGCCACACGGACCTGCCAGGAGAGACTGCCTTGCCCAAAGGCACTGAGAGTTGAAATATCAGCTGAATTTCTCTTCTTTCCCTAATGATATAGGTCACAACTGCCCCAGCACCAGTCTACATAAAAGCACAGAGAATTGTACCCAGAAGGGGTATTTGTAAGGCCACTTCCCAGGTACCCCTCAGGGTGACAAGTCCACAATCCACCCAGGTAATTTGTCCTAGTTCTGACTGACCTACACCATCAGATTTTATCATAAGCAAGCAGAAAGGTATTCCTCTTCTCCAAGCAGATTTTGTGTTTTCTGTTCAGGTTGTCACTAAAGTGATGTAACAATTATACCTTGCTTGGAGAATCTGTCAAAACTTCATGAAGGGTTGAAATTTCAGGAGGACTTCTAGGTAAACCATCATCTTCAGAAATAGCACCTGCATCTTCCAATTTCTTTCCAGTTATAACAAGAGCAGGTGATCCAAGTCTGATGTTCTGCTGCAACTGAAGCTGTGGTTGAAAAGAAATTTAGAATATAGACTTTCAATGGCATTATTTATAGGGGACATTTGGGACACTTTTACCCCAGTTGCTCCCGTTAGGCATGCAAGAATCTCTTAGTTAACAGAAATACTGGATGAAACAGACTATTTACAGAAAATAGCCATTACTAAAACTTTATTTAGTTACTTTCGTCAAGGACTCATTATTTGAACTGGCTTTGGTACAAAATTAAAATCAAAATCGGTTTTATTCAGTAAGTTACCAAAGACAAAAATTTCTCCATTCCAGAAAAATAACAGCAATTTAACTCAGTTTAAATGTAAAACTTAAAAAACCCCTAGATTTAAGTAGTCTTTAAACAACTAAACATATTCGGATATCCCAAATAGCCACACAAAGTCAGTCAGCAGTTCCCAACCCCAGGATTACGTAGTCACCTTTCCTTCCCAAAGCCCTTCCAAATATTGAGAGCTTGTCACCACACTCTTCCGTGCAAGAAATTGAGTCCCACTTTTTATAAAGAGACAATGTAATTCAATTTCTGGTCCACCCTAACGAATTGCTTGTTCATTCTTCCCAGCATCACACCCTCATCCTGTCTACAGCAAGAATGACAAGGGCAGCCAGGAACAAGTTTGTTTGTAAAGGAGTATGGGGGTTCTTTTCCAAGATTGCACAAACGAATGCTCTGGCAGGCCCTGACCCTAGAAAAATAAAACAACGTCTGCAACCTCACAAGCAGCCAGATGTTCCCTCAAATGAAAAAAGTTCAGATCTCAGAAAACACCATGACTACAATTCTTGGCTTAGGTCTGTCAGCTATGTCAAAGCTGGAATAGAAACAAGTCTGAACAGAAACTTCGTCCTTAACTAAAAACATCTCAACTGAATATTCCCAAGATAAATATGCAGATCTCGTTTTTCTGTTTATTTGCTTATTAAGCCAGATTGGGAAATTCTAGGCCTAATTCTGTGCTCTTCTGCAAGCTATGCTTGCATTTCTCTCTCTGTAAAAGAGATCTAAATAGCTGCCATTCTTATTCAGCAAGATTCACTTGGAAGGTAATTCCGATAGATCTAACAGTCACACTTGATAGCATGATGCTACCAGCCCCTTCAACCCACCAGTCCCCCAGCTCAGACAGCTTTCTTGCTCTCTTACCCACAACAATCAAAGAAGTATCACCAATTCCTCTGATGACAGACTGCACAAAGATTGCAGTATCTGGGCAAAACAAGACATACAGCATATTTGTGCACTTCATGGGAAAGAAAATACAGAAAGTCAATTTTGCTTTTCTCTTTTCACAACTTCTCATCTTTGATTTATTAAATTCATTACTTGCAGACAGCAAAGTCTTGTGGAGGAAACTCTGAATTTACAGTCTGTCTTCTACTGGTGGAGGTTAATTTACATTGCTAAGAAAATAACAGCTTTTATTAGTGCTTGGCTTTTACTCTGACAAGAGTCAAGCTCACAGAAAAAAGCTGTCTTTTATGGTTATAAAAATAGTGCTGGTAGTATTATGTTACCATGCAGGATGATGGATGGATGAAGAGAGGGCACAGTAGACTGGAGATAGCATGAAAAGGGCTTTATTTCCCAGCAGAATTCTGTCATATATAAACATGATTTCTCCTGCTACTCCCATTGTTATACAAAAAATACCCTGAATTGAAGCTTAGCCTTTTTTGCAGTCTTACAGAGCAACAAGTCCCTCTGTGCATCTTCTATTACTTAACATGTGATGCAATTGTGTTTTGCAACATGAAGCTCACACTGAGCAGGGGAAGAATTTCAATGGCCTTTGGCTGCCTTATCAACGGTTTGTTTTCAGTCTCTGGAAAAACCTTAAACTTTTATCTCAGTGCTCTGAGCTAGGCAGTTATTTAAGTGCAATTAATATAACCAACAGCTGATAAGGGAGCTGCTGCAGAGGGTTCAGTATGTTCCTTGGAAGAGGAAATGACCTAGCAGAATACAGTATCCTTTGCTGGCAGAGATCGGAAGAATAATGATATAAATAAAGCTGTCACTAAGAGTGTCCTGACATATCCATCATCCCACACGCTGACAGCCACTGGTGATAGCACGTACAGTGAAAACATCATAACCAGAATTGCCAAAAAGAATAACATATAAATAATATATAAAGAAAAACAGTGTAAGGGACAAGCTACAGTATAAATAAACGGCCTTAACCCAAAAGCGGTAGCTATGAAGAATGGAAATCCCACTGGAAGAGGACATGCTCATTAAGGGAAGTTTCCAAGAGTCCATGAACTGGATTCATGTTACTTAGACACTATGGGACCTGGGCAAGGCTGAAAGCACCAGGACTGCACAAAGATGCAGCATCCAAAAGGAGGAGTAGATCCCAAAGTAGTAAATCTGGCTTCGGACTATTTAGTCAATAAAATCTTAAGGCACACAGCAGAGGAATCAGGCATCAGTTTCCTAGGAGAGAGCTATCACAAAGGAGCACCATGTATGAGGGGACCATGTTCTCACCTGCAAAGTTTTCACTCTTCCAGGTATGTTTTCCTGAGACAACATGTCACTTGACACATTTCCTGGTGCAGACTCAAAAATGAAGACGCTATCATGGGACAAGGCTTTGTTTCCCATGCTTCCTTTGGGCCTGGGAAGGAAGGAAGAGTGAGTGGTCAGTGCCTTGGGTACAGCCCTCCAACACTTCCCTGCACTACTTCACCAGGGCAGAAGGACCATAAAGAGGCCAGGTGGGATGCATCTTGCTTAGCTTCAGATCTGTGCATGTCAGCTGTCTAAGGTAGTCACTGCTCACTCCTTTTATACTCACAGGGGAGGAAGAAACCCTTTTAGGATGTTGACTGAATGCATGTGCCTCTTTTCAGATGTACTCAGCAATTGCATTGAACACACAGGCCAGTCTCTGTGGACTAGAGAGGGGGTCCAGGATGATTTGGTTGATGCTGGCATTTAGCTGGATGCATGCCACCCTAAGAGATGTCTACAGCACAGAGCAGGGTGACAGGAGTCCCCTGCCCTCCTTTGGTGGGAACGTGCCTAGCAAGAGACATTCAGAATACACCCCTTGCAGCCTGGTGTGTGTCATACCTGCCAAAGACTGTGCATTATTTTTCCCCTTCTCGCAAATAAGGGCAGAAAATGTAATTCCACTACATTAACAAATTCGATTCAAATCCTCTCAGGTCCAGCAAAAAACCCAACTCTGTTCACCTAGATCATGAGCATCACCAGAACCTAAGCATATTAAAGAATGTAGATGGCCAAGTTAAAGTACCCAGGTAAGATCTTCCCGCTCTGCTTCTGCGTTCTCTGGGTGTTCAGCCTGGTGAAGCACTGGTGACCTCCCACAAAGGCTGTTAACCAAGTAGTAACCAACGGAGATCGACTGGGCTTGAGCTATTAGGTTGTGCAGGGCAAATTTTGCACTTGGGTGGCACAACAAGGAAGGCTCCAAGTCTTCTATTCACGAAGTTCCACCAGCATAGCCAGGCCCTGTCTGTACATTACTTGGTCTGAAATACCACAAGTATGGCCTCCACCAGGATTTAATTCTAGCACTGAACTGGAATACAGCAGAGAATACTCACGTTGTTGGCTGCCAGCCTCACAAACCACAAGTTACAAGGATTCCTGGGCTTATTGGCTGTGCAGGCAATGCTCACTGCCTCTGAGAGTTTGTCTCTGGGTAACAGGGCATTATTAGGAACAGAATTCTGACAAGGAAAATCCAGTAAGTCTAACACTCTTCTGCAAAGAAATCAATTAGCTCTCTGCTATTTGCCTAACACCAGATTGTCTCTTTATTTAGAAGAAAGCCCTGGAAGACTGTGAACATTCATAAAGTAAATACATCACATCAAAACCCCCAAACAAATTACTCCTTTTCCTCCTGCATCTCCCTTCTTCACATCTCCAGAGACACCACCTCCTTTGTCTGCTTGACTAACCCTCCTGTTGCCCCAAAGGTGTAGTCAATCAGTACACAGTTATGCCGAGTCTCACAGTAAGGCAAAATAATTTTGCTCTATGTTTATGTTGTGTCAAAGACAATCTGAGCTTTTTCCTCTCACAGCGTGAGTCAGATTTCGTGCTTCCTCCCATTATATGCAATAGTCAATGTCTGTGTTGGTTTATAAGACAGCAGTTCTACACACAAATGAGGCACTTGTATTATTTCGTCATTAGGGTGAATGAAGGCATCCCATCTTTTTGTGTGTTTGATTTTAGAGTCCTTTTCAGCTGGAGAGACACTCTATATGGGCAAAACATAATTTTACTGCGTTCAGAAAGACACTGTTGCAACTTTTATTTACTGTAATGTACATTCTTTATTAGATGGCATATTTTATTTACTGCAAAGAATGCACGTGCATTAGGCTGTATTAACATTTTTAATTGGGGATTTTCTCTCTTCCTTGGAATTCTTCAGCAATAAAAACTGAGGTTTCCTTGTTCTTGAGACTCTCAGCACAAGATGTGTTTCTTTCCTTCTCTCTCTGCATATGTATCATATGTGTTTGCAAGAGAACTATGGTATTTTCTTCCGGCAGCTGCAAAAAGAGTATTGGATTAAATACAGAATTAACTGCAGCTTTAGTGCAGATTAGTCTCTTATGTGCAAATATACACTCATGTGTAATTCCAGGCAGTGTATTTATATTTGCACTGATGTTAAAGACACACTGTTAGCTAAACCCCAAGATGTTTCAGCCACTGTACCCCCACACTGATTTCCCTATACAAATGCTCAATTCATTCATGTGCATCAACATTCAAGCTGCCATGACTGAGGAAATGATGGGACTCTGTAAAGCCACTCCTAAACCCACCATGGTCTGTGCTATCTTCCACTTCCTACTGCTGCAACCCCACTCCTTTTATTAGTGTTTGAGGTAGGGGGAAGAAAGGTGACAATTCCAGCAGCTGCTCTCTCAAAAACATCTGCAGGCTGCCAAGGGAGTGAGCGTTCATTACAAAGACCTTGTCAGTTTTATACACTGCCCCAGCATTTTTTCTTGCTCAAGGCTTTTTAACTGGAGTAAGAGTATTTGGGATCAAATTTTCCTCTATATAAGGTCTTTTATCCTTTTGATTATACACAAAAGAAGTTGTCCATGGCACATGCTTTAACTTTGCCTTCAAGGTTTTTCCATTTCCATTCAAAACTCAGGCCTCTCAGAAGATAAAGGGGCAGTGGCACATAATGCTCCCTTCCCCTTCACAGATGCCCAATCCCTGCAGCACCTTGAATGTCTGGGCACATTCCTTTGGTCGTTACAAGAAGCATTTGGCACATCTAGGGGTTTGGTCTCTGGTTAATGTTCAGAAAAGTTAAACCTAAATATATTATTTAAAAAAAAAAATAAATGAGGGAAATAAGAAAACTAGTGCTTCTGCCTCAAGAACAAACAAACAGCAGCATTGTTCTAGGATTGGTTTTGGTATTTTCTGCATGCCAGAAATTGTAGTGCTCAGACTCCTGCTATAAACCCTTCCTAAGTTGTATTTCCACTGGTTTTCAGGATCAGGTTTACCACAGGATTATGTAGTTTGGTCTCTCTAGGTAGTTACAAAGTGTGCTTATGCCATGGAGGGTCTGGACATGGAGTTTTCAAGAAGCACAAACATATCCTCTCAATTTTTTTGGATATTCCATCTAATCCTATCTCTAAGGAAAAAACCAGAAAAGTTTTACTCACTTCCTGATCTCCGATCTTGCAAAACAGTTCACAATCACTGGGGGATAGTGCTGAGGTAAACAGCAACTGGACTTGAAGTACTTGGTTAAGGGTAAGAGAAAGAGTTCGCACCCATGCTGCCTCTGAAGCAGACAGCTGATTTTAAGCCAGATCCCTGCTATGGACTGACGGGGTAAGCTCAGTTGTTCCTAAGCTTTTTGGACAGGGTTAGCTGAGTCACTGTAATTCCCTCTACCCCAGGGGTCTGGTTGTGTGGTCACTTACTCTGTTGTGCTATGCTAACAAACAAAATCAAGAGGTTGTTTTTTCATTCCCAGCTCATTTCCACGATGCAGTTGCATAAACGTGACAGAGAGCATGAGGAAAAGTAGGGCAAGGAGGAACAAGCACCCATGAGACAGTAACATCTATAAGCTGTTTCACCAGAAGAAGCAGCGTCCCACTCCACCAAATGCCTTATTTGACGATACAAAGCATTTGGCAGCAATGCTGATTTCAGCATGTCCCACTCTAGTCACCTATTCATGTCCTCTGCCAGTGTCACACCCATCAACGTCCCCTCCAACAAAACACCGCAAACCATAGGATGTGGCTTAGTTAGTCTGCAGCTCCACAACCCAAGGCCTAGGGGAACCCAAGGAGAGGCCTGGCTGAGTAGCTAACACGGGAGTCTGGGCAGGGTGGGAATTGGAGAACAGACAAATTACAGGATGCCAGATACTGACCCACAACACCCCTGGTGAGAGACAAAACAATGTTCAGAGGGTTGTCCCACCCCAAACTCAGAGATGTGCAGTGGAAGTGCTGTGTAGCTTCATGGTCTAAGGTTATCCGTGAAGCAGTGCTAGCTGTGCAAGCGAACGGCCATGACAGAGGGCACCATGGATGCTGAAAAATAGCAACTTGACTTCACAGGTCTCCTCTGGACTAGAACTACTCAATCATCATCCTCTTGGAAAGTTGTTGCTGATCAGACCTTCTAGGAGAGATTTCAACCACTAAAACCAATCAAAACAATCTGGGCTATCTGCAGTTTCAGACTAAGAGGTTGGATCACCCCTGCCCCTGGCTGCCCTCCCCCTCCTCTCCAAGCTGGCTTTTGAAGCCCTAGCAAAGAGAGAGGAAATTCCTGGAATTCCTTCATCAGCATTAGGGCTTGTTTTGCACAAACTTGGACAGAAGTTGCTCCTGAGGGGCCAGCTCATGCTTTCATCCTACTGCTATGAGAGGTCTGCTTTTATTTATTTATTTTCCTCCCCCGGCAGCTTACCCAGCCTCCTTCGGTGAATGAAGTACAGTAGTGTCGAGCACAGAGATGCTGACATTGCTGCTGGACTGGCTAGGTTTTAAATTACTCTCCCCCCCGGGAGGTGGAGGCTCTTTCCTTTTCTTCTTGGCAAAGAAGTTCTTGAAAGTCTGAAATTTGGATTTTTTCTTTCCTGCAACATTAGAAAAAAGAAAATTTATGGAAGTTGGAGGTGTTGCTTAGCTTGGATAACGTTATCTCTTAAATTCTGGAGGAAGCCTCAAAGCTGGAGGCACGCATTTAGTTTTAGTCAGGTCCTTTGTAAATAATTCAGTGCTGGAGTCCAGTGAAAGGTGAAGCTGCAGTTCTTATGTTTGCTGCCTAAAGCAACACTGGCATTAAGCTGACAATAGTGGTGCCTACTTAGGTTCCAGTTTATGTAAAATACACCTTATATAGATAAAGTATCTACCTACAACAGAACACTGATCAAGCCAAGCATACTTGACATATTTTCAATTTTAAAAAATAGGTAAAAAAGTGCCTTTAACTCTTATTGCTCTTTTTTTAGCTTGGTTTAGTTCTGCTTTCTCTTTACTCGGAGCTGTAAGGAGACAACACCTGAAGGATAGTCAACATTAGGCAAAAAGATTGAAACTGGCAAAAGAATATAAACTCTAAAACTAAAATATCTGTTGTCACAATAAACCACTGGCCCAAAATAAAATCAACAATTCCTCCAAGGACAATGGAGCAAACTTAAATTAAGACACTGCCCTGAAGGACATGAAACCGCCAAACATAGCAGCCCTAAGAACACAATTAGATAACTGTTCATCTGAGGTCAATTTTTTCCATTGTTCAAGTAAAAATACAAAAAGAATTTCTTTCATTTTTAATAACCTAAGATACTTCAACATTCATATTTACACTTGCTTTGAGCACACAAGTGCTGCATTTTGTCACTGACCCTTACATTGAGGGGTCAGTTTGCAGTGGTTTGGGTCACACTATTGTACTAAGACCCCTGTGATTGACTTAAATACATATGCAGAGCAATAACATCACCGCATATCTGAGCCAAATTCATTGTTCAATTAATACTTCGCAGCAGTTGGCATAATAAATGCCCACAGCTGGAGGATTCCCTCATAAACACGGCATTATTTCAACACAGTTATTGTCTTCTCCCAGCAATGATTTAGTTGCCGATGCTCTGTCTCAACGTGTGCCCTGTACGTGCAGGGCTCTCTGCCAATGGGCCTTAACTGGGCTGAGGCTGTGCCACCGCACAGCTGCATCACACAGTAGCCACTTTGAGAAATAAACAATGATACCGAGATCTACTCACCCTGCCTCCTCCCTGCCCTCAAGACTAGTTAGTGCCAGCACCACGTGTCAGGACATCCAAGGATGCTGCTACACTGTCCAGCACGGGCTGCTGAAACAGCTACCTCTCTGCAGAGCAGCAGCAGCCCAGGCAGACCTGCACGTTGCTTTTCAAGGGACTTGGGCTGCCACTGAGAGCAAATCATCTTTCAAACCATGTAGAGCAAAACTAGCAATGGAGTCCCACTCATCTGAATAATAATGGGATGTGGTGCTCCTGTGGATGGCTTATCAGTGGAAGACCATTTTAATCTTCCAGTGCTGCTTATCAGGCAGTAAGTGAATGAAACAGTCACAGAAAACATACAGGTTTTACTGCCTGGCCCAGGCTACAGAGCTGACCCCAAGGCTTTTGGACTTGTTAAGGCTCTCACGGGCTTTAATGAGTTTTATTCTGCACCCATAGCGAGAAGCAGGAAGAAGAGACAGGTCACATAGCAACTGGAAGAACACAGTGCCTCTGAAATAAAACAAGCATGTTGAGTGCCCTTTGGAGAGTCTTTAGAAACACCTCCCTACCATCACTGCCTTTCATATCAATAATTAGACAATGTACATGCTATTCTCCCAGGAAACTGAGTTGGCTTATTTTAGATGAGCAAAACAAAACATTAAGAGGTGTCATGAAAGCAGTGCCCCAGAATTATCAATTTAGCAATGTCTGCTAACACCGTCCAACGACTCAAAGAACAACACGGCAGACCCTGCTACACAGAGAGCTCTGCAACTTAAAGGCCATCTAAAGGAAAAATAACAGCATTGGCATGTACGCTGGTCAGCTGACAGCACCACAGACAGAAAGCAAGTTCAATTCTAGCGCAAATATTAGTGATGATCTTAATTAGATGCTGGTATTTCTATAAAACCAGGGGAATGTTTTAAAAAAAACCCAAATCCACAAAAACAATAAAAACAAACAGTGATCCTAAGGACATTTAAGAGAAAGACAGAAGTCCTGTCACAAAGGATCACATTGCTAAGATAATCCTCCATACGCTTGTTTAGATCAGAAGTGGTGCTAACCCCAGGATGGAGCCCATGGAAAGGATTTGCAAACCCTGCCCATGAGTAAGCCTCAGCTGGCACAGGACACCACTTGGTGCAACAGAGAGAGCTCTGATGCAGACACATCAATTACTTCGGTGCCTTCTCCAGCCTCTAATTTATTACTGACGTGCAGGGCTCCAGCAGTAATTCCTCTTGAGCCACGCTCTGCTCAGCCACTGGCCTTCAGCTGTTCAGGATGAATGAGAAAACAGCACATTTCCTGCAGTTCCAGAGTGGGCACTTGCCATGTTATTACACAAAAAAAGATAAAATCACTGCTGGACACTTAGTGCTGCACCCAGACCAACCGTGTGGGGCTGCTCTGTGTGAGAGCGTTTGGCAGTAAAGGCATGGTTCAGAAGGACAGTGTTCATATTCGTCTCCTGCTGCAAACAGTTGTGCGCTGGTTCCACACACCGTTGAAAGGATGCCACATTTAATGCAAAGGTGCCTGAGTTTCAGTGCACTGTGAAGCAGGCCAACATATCACTACATTGGTAGAGTCCTCCATGATACTTGAACAAATAATACACAAGAGGATCTCATTATTTAAAATTGTCTCGTTTAAAATTATTGCACAACAAAAACCCAGTCAAAGCAAGGAGAGAAAATCCAAGCTCAGACAACTGTGCCAATTTCCCCTTCACCCAGTGACGAATAATGATTTTTTAATATTACGGTTACCCATCTTCAATTTTAATCTTTATTTTTAGTGCCATAAATTTAAAAGCTACTGCCCTGAAAAGCAGAAGCCTTCTCAAAAATTAGTTGCATATGCTAACTATGATTCAGCTTACTATAACAGAAAAGGGGCAGGAGTAAGCATTTGCTTTCTCTGGAAAGCATTTTTATTCTGTATTTTTTTACTGTTCATGTACTGCCTATTTCATTGTTCCTCCTGTGCACAGAGAGAATTAACGCATGTCTTTCTGCTCTTTGCATGGTTCTTGCCAAAAAGAAGATAGAAGAGAAAAAGATGCTTTTTCCAGTGCCAAACTGAGACTGTAAAAGCATACGGAACATCTGATTTGGTAGCTCAATTATCATATTTAAATGAAACAGGTAATTTTGAGACCTTCTATGCTCTCTGACTTCCTACGGTGCATTCAGGTCACATTTTCCATTTTTCAAAAATACAAGGACCAGAAACTTCATCATTAAAACCACTTTTTTTTAAAAAATACACAGAAAAGATTATCAGAAAATACTGTAATTCTATCTTAATAAAAAATACCTGATATTGCCAGAAAGGCAATTAAATCATGGAATTCAGTAAGGCTATCACTGGGTGCTGACAGTTTTTGGACAGTGACCTGGTTACTGCCATCAGGAAGGAGCAGCATGTGCTGGAAGTCCTCTACTACTTGTCAGACAATAAGGTAAACCTCAAAAAATTAATCTAATGGACTAGACCATGAATGCTGGGAATTTAGCTTCCTAGAGCCTTCACATCACAAGCCAATAAAGCTATGAAGTGGAAGAGGTGAAGCAATCCTACATTGCAAGGGAAGTAATCAAAGGATCCTAAAACATTTTTATCCAGGTCCAGTCAAGTGTCTCTTGAATACTTCAGCAATAGAGCAGCAGCCTTCAACTTTTTTACATTTTGGTTCAGTCAGACAGAAATCTTCCTGGTGGGTTTAGAGCCAACACTTAAGACAGCGAGCCATCTCCTGTCCTCCCTGTCACCCGGGTCAGAATTTGATCCATTTTCTGAATCTTCTAGGGAACCCAAGTACAAAATTTGCATGTGTAGGTTTCACACAGGTTCACCAGTGTGCCGTGGACAGCACCAGACTATGCAATCAACTAGATTACAAACTCAAGAAACCAGCCCCTGCTGAGCATCCATCATTACACTTTCTTCACCACTATTTATCTGCCACGCAGAGCTCAACTGACAGTCTGCCATTTCCTTCTCTCTTCTACCAACATTCTGATGGGGGCGAATGTAATTCTAAAGGATAAGGCAAGACAACCTTTGAAAAACAAATATTTAAGACAATTGGGAGACATAAACCAGAGAAAAGAAAAAAAATCAAGTGATATTACAGCCGCTTCTCCTGAAATGCCTCAGCCATGATGCTATTCTTCATATTCACCCATCTCCTCAAGAACAGGCTGAACGCTGGCAAAGGAGACTTCCTTTAATTAAGACAGCTCTTTGGCGTAAGGTATTTTCCTTTCTTGCCTATTATTCCATTTCCTCATGGTTGTTTGCATCAGCCCATGCCACTAGATTAAAGATTAAGTAACAAACGGTTGTCTGTGGCCAGAAGCAGAGAATGAGGCTGCAGTGGGGTTACTGATACAGCTCCCACAGACAGAGGTTGGCTAACGGGTGCAGGTCCCAGCTCTGCAGGATCCATCAAGGCAGGCACAACAATCAGCCATTCAAACTCTAATGTCCTGTTTGTGAAAATCCCAGCCAGGTCAAAAAGAATATCCTCCCTCAGGTTACAATCCTCCAGTACTGCACATTAAAAGATCCTTCCCATAACATTGCCAACCGACAAAGCCACAGAAAATTTTTTTTTTTACACTACAAAAACCAAAACAAAGTCGCAAAACAAGACACTACAGACTCCCTGACCTAAAGAAAATAAATCTTGACTTCCAAATCAGCTATACATTCAGAGAACAACTGCTTACCTGTGCACTCTTCAACGGTCTCTCCTGCTTCAGGTGACTGTGTGACGTCTGTTGGCCCCGTAGCCATGATATAGTCACTGAAATAGAGATAAAAGCATCAGTTAAATTTTAGTCCACCTTCCCCGCAGAATATGGTCCCACCCAGCATGAAGAAAGAAGATGGCCGGATCCTTTCAGAAACTGCATACCCCAACACTTCTCACAAACATGGCTTGCACACTTTTTGCACTTCAGCCACAGAACTTTTCCTCATTTTTCAGTAACACACACTTCGCCAGCCAAAAACTAACAAACCAGTCTAATCTCTTGCCAGTACCTCTCTCTTTTTAGGAAACCAGGATCAAAGTTTGCATTAATGAAAGATGTCATTAAACTTGATCAGCAAAGATGGTAAAGCTTCCCAGTCTCAGCAGAATGAACCTTTATGATTACTCTTTGCTAGAGTTACAGCTCTGCGCTACTGCAAAAAACATCTGAAATAAGTGCTCTGCTGCTGAGGGTTCATGTACTACAGTGTCCTCACAGCAGGCACCAGACTAGTCTGTGAGCATTATAAAATTAGTTAAGCATCAGCACTGAAGCATCATCCTGGGCTATGCTACATTTGTGGAAACAATAGATCAAATTTATTTTGGATCCAGTGCAATCAGCTTTCAGCCACAAGCTTTGAAACCTTATCGCAAGCAGGGCTATTGATCAACCAAATTAGCTGATGGCATCATCTTCCTCCCCGATGAAAACAAAAGTTCAGCCTAGTTTTAAGATCATTCAATGTTAACTGGCTCCACTTTGTATTTTCCAGGACTCCTAAATGGGTGTCTGTCAAAGGAGTTCAGCAGCAGACACAAGAGTTACAGTACAAACGTCAACCAACAACGGAAATGTGACAGTTTAGCAGGGCAGCTCATAAATACCGTCCTTTGTTAGGGAAGACATCTAGGTGATACATTTACATAGTTAGCAGTTCCAATATGCCATCTCAGAACTTAAAGAGTAAGCAATCTTCACAAACAAATGAAAATACACAGAAATAAATCCTGCTCCCTTTTCTGCAGAGACGTCATCGAACAATTTTCCACCTCAAAGTGCTGTAACAACACTGCCAAGTGAAGTACCCCAACAGCAACCAAGATTAGGATTCTATACTAATTAGGCCAATCACTAAACTATTCTATTCCTTTGTATCGCCCACACATCCTATAATCTGTCATGCCCAAAAGCACTGGGACCTTCCTACGAGCCCACGTCCTCAGATAACCTTAAAAGATAAGGTGCACAAAATGAGAGGCAGAGGTGGTTAGGACTGTCAGACCATGGAGGTAAAAGAGGCAGGACTGCTGCCAAAAAACAGACCGTGCAGTCAGCCTTCCCTGTACGACCCACCAGAAACCCCCATGCTGTTCAGCTGAAGGTAGAAGTGAAGAAGAGAGACTGCAGTTTTCCTCTCTTTTGTAACACATCATCTGAGAGCCTGATTTTTCTAAACAAGAGGCATCAATTATGTGTCTGAAACAATTGTTAAACAATATTGAGAAGCAAAAAAAAATAAGACTTCTAAGGTTTTCCCTTTTGGATGATCAGAACCATTCAACTCGTCTTCCTTTTTTCCCCATGCCTCATCGGTTAGCCATTAAAATGTCTGCATTTCCTGCATATTTTGATTAAAGTCATCGTCAGCAGACTTCCTCATAGACTCTCTCTGTAATAAAAAGAAATTCAGTTCCCATTTTCCCCCTCAACTTCACACAACATGTATATTGATTACATCAGGTTTTTCTTGAGGGAAAGGGAAACGCATCTGAAATAAAACATCCAGAAAGCACTCAGCAACTTTATGAGGACAAACTGGCAAGTGCCCAGACTTGAGCTTATTTTCACAGAATACGACTGGGCCTGACATTTGGTTCATTTAGACCTCTAACTTCTGCTTTACCCACCTTCAACAAAACCAAAGCAAGAGAAAATGCTGCTTTCAGACTCAGCTTTGGCTTTACAGGCTCTACATTTATTTCAATTTCTCGATCATCTCAGCCGCTCACTCAGAATCCTTCCAGCCTTTGGAGATATTTTGACGGCTGCATTTATTATACCTGCAAACATTTATTTCCAATTGGTCTATCTTTTACACAAGCAGACCTATAATTGCAGAGCAGTTGCAATTACAGTTCAGCTCTGAGGCGGTCTCTTCACAGTCAAATCAGCTCCCGCATTAACTCAATTTTGTAGCTGAGTTCTCTGGGGCATATGGAGATCAAGTGTCAGTTGGAAGGGTGCGTCAGTTCTCTGCAAATGGGCCCCATTTAGGAGCTAATGGTTTGGTGCCTCTGTATACCTCATCACAGTATCAGCTTTTTCCAGTGAACTGAACAGTGACTTGAGGTGAGGGAAACCATCACAGATTTTTCCAAGCTTTAAGTTAGCAAGTATTTAAATGACATATATATATATATATATATACACATTTACAGTAAAGTGTAAGATCTGTCATTAAAAGCTTGATGACATACCTGAAGGAACATTAGTAATTAGACAACGCTTAAGACTTGAAGTTCTGGGGGCAGTGAGCTGTACTTTAGAGAGAACAGCTAGCAAATGTTCTGAGCACAAACTCTAGCCTGGGGATGATTGTAACGGGGAAAAAGAGGACAAAAACCCATCAATACAAATACATGTGAGTGCACAGGCATTAACTGATTGAACCTTCAGACATTCACCACTTGCAGGCCCTAATGACAGCTGACAGCCGCAGTGTCAGGATGTACCAATACCATGTACGTCCAGTTCAATCAGCTGTACCAACCATGGGCACCCCGTGAGCTTGCCCAGAACACCACGCCATTAGAGACAAAGTTTTAAACAAATAATGTTACGTGTATTGATTTTTAGTGATAAAAATACCAGGTTAAATAAATGGCCTTTTAGAGCAGTATTTCTGATACTCTTCAGGCTAGGAGATGCTAGAGGGCAGCTGGGAGAAGTAGCTCACAAAGGGATGAGCTCCTCAGTGGGAGAGCAGTCAAGGCAGAGCAGCGACACCTTGATAGCTGTCAGCCAAGGAAGTTGAGTTGTCGAGTCCCAGCTATTGTTTGCTTCCCACTAAAAGTGGAACAGCAGGCACGTTCCCCAGTCTACAACTTTCTAATCACGTTCTTAATCCTCTCAAACCGCATTTGCAATCTCTGCATATGCACAGGCCTCCTGCTGCAGAAGCTACAGCACAAACAAGACTGGGACCTAGCTAGCAATGATGTCTACCCTCCCCTGGTTTGATGGTTTAGATCCAGGCTCCCTGCTATCCCATACAAAACTTCCACTAATAACCCCACTGCGCTGCATTCACTTGGAGCTCTTCAACTCATTAAAGGAACTAATGAGTCTTAAGAGAAAAAAGAAATTTCCAGGAACAGGAGACATATCCTTGTCTCCCTTACACAAACCGGGACAACTGGACAGATACTTGGAGTGCTCTATGGGAGAGCAGTGACAGGGCAAAAGAAATGAAGTCCCAGGGTGTTGTTCTGACTGCTCCCTTTTCCCAGCTGAGTACATTACTGAGTATGTACATCATGGAAGGGGGGGTGAGGAGAAATGCTTAAAGAATAAAAGACAATTCCCTTTCACTGCTTGGTTTGTGTATTTAAGGACTCCTGAGAAGTTAACATTGTAAGGGACTTAAGTTTCCTGCATTTAACAAAGACCCAAGACAAACACAATCACTTTCTGCTCGGCCTCAGAAAAGGGACACAGCCTCCTTGCTGTCTCTCCAGTGGAGCAGCAGATTTGGAGACTGCACAGCAAGCAAGCTCCTAGCCCAGCTTTAGCGTTTCTTCAGCCTCAGTCCCATGCCTCTGTATAAGCATTCCGGAAGGCCTCATGACAGAGAGATCAAAGAAGATGTTGAACCCTGAACAGCCTCTTTCCTATCAAACAAATACTTGAGGAAATAAAGGCTCCAGAAAATGAGGCACTGCATTCAGTTAGCATCTTCACAGCCTACAGAAGACAGACAATGGCAAGCGGCCAAGAGGTGAAATTTTTGCCTGGAGCTTTTAAAGAACAATTTCCTTCATGCTACAAAAATTATTTGAAATCAAGCTTACGCTCCAGATTTCAGAACACACACTTTGCACAATAAGATAGATCAGCACAGGGTAATGCATGGCCCTTATCTGGTCCTCTGGGCCACCACCCTGCAGCCAGCCTCCTCCCAAGAACACACTTCAAGCTACTGCAGGACCTCAGAGAAAGCCCCTCTATTTCTCCTGAGCACCAAATTTCAAAGAAACACAGAATGCAGGATGGGTTAGTATTCAGATTACATTCTGCAACAAAAGGTGACGCCCAGGTTAAAATTTTACTCTGTTTTATTAAAGCACATTAGAGGATTTTGTTCTGATGAAACACGGTTGGTTGCTTTCCCCTCTGGGAACCCTACAGGCTAACTATCAATGAACTCATTAATCCAAGGACCGTTAAGTGAAGTTTACTCTCTGCGATTCCGCAGAACAGGATTTCAGAGTCAATCATAAAGCAACAGCAGAGCCAGCAAGATTTCTATTCAATTTTCACACCCCTTGAGCAGATCTGAAACTCAACAAAGAACGCTCCCTTTGCTCTCCGTGCAATGAGCCGAGTGACTGCGCTTCAAGGTCCATGTTCAGGAACAACCTGAATAGTGTGGGATCCCACAAACAACTTTGCTGAAACGCGGTATGTCCCAGCATGACAGCAGGAACTGGATCTGACCTTGCACAGCTGATCCCATTGTACTCTGCTAGAGTGTGGTGTTCCTAGGATGAAGTTCCCAGGGTTTTATGTCCTTAGCCAGACCGTGGCTGGTTTAGGGAGGCATAAGAGAATAGCACACACAGCAGTTACATGAGGACTCTTGCTACTGCCTCCACTGGTAACAGAGAGGGAAGGAGTTTACATAGTTAATGAATACGGCTCTTGCAATTTTTACGGAAATAGGGTACGTTTAAGAAAGTTTAAGGTCCTCTTCCAAGGATCACAAAAAATACAGCAACAGTAGTCATCAGGAAGTCTGGATAAGTAACCAGATAATATTTAATATCAATAAAATACTCTCCCTCTCTGGGGGGGTCATATTTCCCCATAGCAACAGACAACATTGAGCTGCTACCCTTGACAAGATATCCAGAGCAAACAACCATTCAGATAAAGAGATCTCTTTACAGGCTCCACACTTTGCCTTCAGACAACAGCCCCTCACTGCCCTCTATCCCCACCCCTTGGCTTCTCCAAGAAGGCAGAAGACAGGTCCCAACGTGCTGAACCTTTTTTACCTACAACCTGCTTTGAGAAGCCTCTGTCTGGCAGCGATTCTGAAGGATTTCTGCTATTCAGCGGTGTCTGAAGCTTTATGTGCTGCCCTCCTAGCGAGTGTGTGTCTAACAGTAATGGAAAGCAGCTGGTGGGCTGAAGCTGCCTTAAAAAAAAAAAAAAAGTAAGAGGAGGAAATGCCTTTCATACAGTCACACAAGCACAGTCTGTAATTGTGCGAGAAGCCAAAAGGATAAGAAGGGGGCAGGGCAAATGAGACAAAACACATTCATAAGCTACTACAGAAAGCAGTGGAAATGCACTCTGTTATCAGTCCAGGCTCTGGGAGGGTAAATGCCTCGGTCCCCTCTTGTTGCCCCATCTCCACAGACTCTCTCCTGTCGTGGCAGACGTGCTATTTGCTACATCACTGCAGAACGGGCTCGCTGCACGTGGGGACGCGACTGCAGCACACAGACACAGAGCTGTGTTACCTGAGGCAGGTACCAGCAGCAGAGCAGCTGGCAGTTTGTACTCAGCTCGAGAGGCCGCGCTGCAGTCCAAGCTACCCTGGCTTTGCAATGCTTGGCACCCACACCAGAAGGTTCTTGGACAAGCCACCTGCAAGCAGCCCTCCTACAACTAATTACTCTGCAGTGCTTACTAGCATGACCTTGTGTAGCTGCTGTCATGCGAGGATCTCCACTGCAAGTCTGTATCTGCTTTTCCCAGTGCATTTTCTGGCACCACCATAGTCACGATTAAGCAGATGCAAGAGCTCAGCCGATAATCTGGACGCAGACTGCCTCCATGTTAAAGGAATGGACGTTAAATGACCCAGTTGGGTTGCACCTTTTGGCTTTACTGTAGGAATAAGTCGGTGCTTTTCCCATGTAGTAATTCTTTTTCTTCACGCTACCACCATGGGGAAATGTTAGGAAACAGCTGGAATGAGGATCTTCTTCCACTCTTCCTAAAAAGAAGCAGCAGAGTCATCCAGCAACCGTGCTAAGGAGCTAGCACATTGCCAGCAGTAGGAGACACTCTCAGATCTACTTGACATGAATGCATCTGGAGTAGTTGGGAAGGAGGGGGAACACGCATCTAAAAATCAACAAGGACGTAACCAGAGGCTGCCTTTACCAGTCAGGGAGCTAACCCAGTAAGCGTTACTGCCTTTGGACACAGTTTGAGGAGCAAAGCAACAGGAAATGTCAAGCCACTATCACTGAACAGCAGACATGTCTCATTCTAGCAGAGTCAAGATGTCAGAGAGTCAAGCATGGGACTAAAATTAAAGCTTACTGTCTTTGCCTCTCCATGTGGCAAATTCACAACTGGTGTCATCTTCCACCCCACACCTGAGTGGTGCGTGTATTCGCCCACTATTTTCTTGCTTGTGCGTGTGCTTTTTACCCCCACTCCAAATCCCTAATCAATTTTCTTCCACCTGTGGCCTCCCAGCATAAAGCTAGATGACTGATACTGAGCTGTGCAGAGCCCTGGAGCCCACGGGCTGCTTCGCCAGGATCAGCAACAGGTAGCTAAGGTACCGTCAGCTGCCTTCAACACGCTCTATAGGGGCTTGAAAATGCATGTCTGAGAAAACTCCATGGAAATTGCCTGTATCTGCAAACTGCAAAGGTGACAATTACCAGTTTAGACAGTAAAATCTTTGAGACTGAGCTCATCTTTTAAACATGTCCTAGCAGATGGAGACTACTGGGCTGGGACTTGGGAGAATTGGCTGATTGTCCTGGCTCTACCACAGGATAACAGAGCAAATTAATGGATAGCTGACAGTAGCCAAGTTACTTATCGCTCACCCTTGAGTTTCTTTGCCTGCGGAATTGAGATGGTCCCACTGAATGCCTGGAAAGCTTAATGAGTTCTATAGAGGAGCTAAGCGCTACCTCCACGATGGGAGACCAGCATGCTGGAATCGTACCAATAGACACCGTTATCAAGTGCTGCCACCACACACAAGATAAATAACAAAGCTCATAAAATTTCGCAAGAGTAGCCTGCATATCTACCATGCCCCTGTATTTGAGTCTCACACTGATTTCTGAGATATTATTCTCACAAAATGTGAAGAATCATTACATCTTGGGTCTGAAAGAAAGAGTCTGGAGACATTTTTACCAAATTAAGCTGTCTGAATATTGCAGAGGAAATGAGGCTGAAACAATAGGAAACTGAATGCCAGAGCTGAAACACAGGACTTTAGGCTATGTCTAAAGCTTTCCTTTTTTTATGGTTTTTCCAAAACAGCCACTTATCCCTCAATTTGTGGGTTAAAAAGCAGCTTAGGGATGGGAAAAAAGAAAAAAATCTTCAGATACATAAAACTTCCCAGGACACATTTCTTCCAAGAAGAGATAATACAGCTATTTCACCCCCAAGAATTCAAAGTGCACTGTAAAAAGGAAAGGATAATATAAATTTCCAGGGCGAACTGTGTTACAAATTTGCACTCTGAAGATCAAACTGTCATAAAAACAGTCAGCCATCTTTTGGCTATAAGAGAGCAAATAAAATGCAGGCTTTGTGGTCTCAGAGGCTGCCTTTGGCAGGAAGCTCAGGAAATCTCTCTTCTTGTGAAGTCTTAAAACCTAGTTGAGGCAATATCTACTGCTGGTACACACACAAAAATAAAACCAAGGCCAGCTCCTTCCTATGACGAAACATGCTGTGTCCGTCTGGCTAAACCCCCTGAGTTCCCTCTGCCTGCGGCTATTTCTGGAATTCAGACCCCGTTTTAGCCTGGGGTGGCTTCCACACTTGCAGAAGGAGTTCTTCTGGAGCTGTATGTGAAGTTTGAGGGTCTCCCTTCTTTTGCTCTAAAAGAAACCTCCTGCTGTCCCAGCTCTTCTCTCCCGACTGCTCTCTCTGGAGCCTCAGGTTAGGCAGCTTCTGAAGTACACTTGATCTTGAAGCACATGGAGAAGCGTTAGAGCCAGGGGAGATCACGCATGGGCTTAAAGCAGTCCCTGAGCCATTTTTGTCCCAAGGGCATCTACTGACTTTTCTCTTTAGTATGAGCAACCACTAAAAAGGGATCCTACTTCTCTGGGATTCCAGACACAAATGCCTCTCTAAAACAGGATCCTCTAAAATAAGATTGCGTGAGCTAATGTTTTGCGCCAATGGAATATCAAGCTGTGTTCAACTGTGTTTTGAAGAAGAAAGAACGGTAGCATCAGTGAGCAGAGGGGTATATGACAACAGAAAAGCCCAGAAAGGTGACACCGAAGCCATCAAGGACTGCAAGTTGGGGTATGGACAGGTAGGCAGTGTGGGGAATCAGATGAGGACAAGATATTCTGTAAGGTCTTCACAAGCCAAGGCTGCAAGAAAGGAAGCAATAAGACGATTTGCATTTATTGAAGGAAAGCAATGAAATTTCAACTTCTGGAACATTGTTTTCACTAAACTGGAATGACATACAGCAGTTTGACTGCTAAAGTGAACCAGCAAACAATTCCTCTGCACCTCTGTTGATCTGTGTATTTTCCCACATCTACAGACAGCGGGATCATTAACACGATGTCTGCATCAGAATTCTGAGCTAGAGCACTCAAACACAGCCCACTTGCATCCGAACTACTGTGTGGATCAGAACTGCGTTGTTCTATGAGCAACACAAGCCCTGGCAAAAGCACTCAGTTAAACATTGCTAGGAATGAATAAGCATAAATGAATTCATCGTGAATAAAAGTCAAACGTTTAGTTCACTAATTAGCACCAGATCCTTGAAACTCAGAAGCCAAAAGAAACAGCCACCACAAAAATTTGTAGCTGGAATGCCGCCTTAGCTCTGGCTAGATGGTTAAAAAGCAAAACCAGGCGGCTTTGTCAGCAGGGTAGCTTGGGTGTGCACTGTACTGAGTGCTACAATCCCCTCTAGCCGTCATGAGGTACCAGCGTGCTAAGGCATGGGGATAGGATACGAAAGACCACAGAACACCTTGGCACCTGCACACCTGTATGAATGCAGCAGCACACATTGGAGTAACGATACAGTTTAAAAATGAGTAACGATGAGCGTGGCCCCGGTCTCAGTTTTTTATGTACATTGTGTGGGAAATGTTGAGCTGTTAGCACAACCCTGACTGTTAACACAGTGAACAGTGACAGCTCAGCATCTGCAAGCAAAATCAGGCAGGGTATCAACTGACTGACTTTTTTGTTTGTTTGTTTAACAGTGACTCCCACAATGGAGCCTTGGAGAGGCCCCTGCTAACTTGATGCAAAAATAAAAAAATAAATCACAAAATCTACAGTTAGTATTTGCTGTATTCAAAATACTGCTTGAAACTCCTTGATCCATAATAGTTTTGCCAGTCTTGAAACTCCAACAGATTTAATGCAGAACTATAAGCCTGGATCGTGTTGGAGTAGAGCACCTTGTTTCCTTAAAGCAGCAACCCTTAGGAGAAATTTTGGGGAAAAAAAGATTCAACCTTGGAATTACCTTGGGGTTTTTTTCCTGTTCCCCCACAGACAGACTTATCTTAGACTTGCCCAAGTTTGGCTGGTAATCAGCTCTAGCTGCCCTACCCCAGCTTAGGTAGGTTATCTACTGGAAATACAGCTTGGACTGACTACATGTTTGTCCCACATATCTATAGCCAGATTTCAGCTTCTAAAGACAATTCCAGGCCTTCACATCACAGCTATTAAACTTTCTAGACCTCTGTACAAGCAGGAAATGACAAATTAATCTCTCCAGTTGGCTGTAAGGGTACAAAGGTAGACACTTTGAGCAGCAGAAGTTTCTGTATGAGAACACAAGGCAAAATTATGACAAGATGTTTTCATGGCTCAGTCTGGCAAAATAACATAGACAAAAAACCTGCCAGCCAGATGGTGCAGAAGAGTGAGAATCACACTCAGCAGATTGTCCCAAACCAAGAAGCTTCTGCTCCAGCACAAGAGAAGGAGGACAGGCAGCATTAGAGGTGCACATCTGTCAAATACTCAGCACCCTGGTGACAGGGAAAGGGTTGCTCCTGCTGAACCCAGGCAAACGGGCATGCCTGCTTGGGATTCCTCTGCCTGCAGCCAGCAAACACACCGCATCACTGTGGCTGCTAAAACAAACACCATCCAGGGAGAAGCACGGGCAGAATAGAGAAGACAGGGAGATGTGGAGTGACTCACTGGTGTATAAGCCAGAACTGAACTCTGTGCACACGGATGAGTCAAATGGAATGAATCAAAAAGGAGAAATACTTGAATATTTTGTTAATAATACAGCACCATTGTACTAATTGTGCTCAACTGCCTGCAGTGCCATGGCTTTGCCACCTCCCAAATGCTTTTGTTCACCCTCTCTACTATCCTTGAGTAAGAAAACAGGACTTAAGCCTCCACACATTTAATACCAGGCACAGCACTGAACGATCCCTTTGGGCTGAAGACAAAATGCTCACAAATATCCAAATACTCTGTATTAACTGCCATGCACAGCAACACGTGTTGAAAGATTCCCCTGAGAGACTCACGATGCCCAGGAAGTCCTTTCACCTCCACTCACCTTCTCTGATTCGGTCCCAGCTGGGAGAGCTCTCCACTTCCCACCAAAGCACAGCCCTTCTCCTTTTCAGTGCTTTTCCTCCAGCACCCTCCATGAGCTCTTTCTTGAAGCCAGGTATTGTCACCCCTGTGTGGATCCAGGGATTGTCTCTGCACTGGTGAATTTGCTTTGCTGGGCAAGAACCACCTTTCATCCTCACACATTTTCATCTCAAAAAACCCATTGAAAAACTGTTAATGAGAGATTCTTTCCTTCATCAGGAAATACTGTGTTAAAGTGGTGTAAAATAAGGACAGACAAACAAGCAGATTTCAGAATACTGAAGTGTTCATGGGAAGCATTTCACCTCACCAGAATTCGACCACACAGACAGACCCCCCCAGATCATGACAGGACCCCAGCACTAGCTCTGCCACAGCTCCTAGGCAGCATGCACTGACTCCTGACAGCTGCCAGCCCCACTGAGCCTCTGGATCGCTGCTGAGCTGAGCCCAGGTATGCTGGGGGATGCCACAGGCAGGGATGGCCAGGGAACTCAGAGTCTCACTTTAAACAGCTTGTGAGTAAGTCCTGGAGAGATGCTCCATGTCTAAAATTGCACCAAAGAGCAAAGCATCATGTACTGTGGACAGTCAGCATACACAGCCACTTGGACCCATGGCAATTACACATCTCCAAAAAGTGGGAGGCCACAGGAGGTGAATGAGCTGCTGACGGAGAAGAGCCAACAGTCGGAAACTGCCCCGCTCCCCACAGCACCAAGCTGCTACTTCAGTAGCTCTTGGTGGAGCTTTAAACCACTTGCAATCCACTTCCTAGTGGCCAAGCTGAAACAGCAGCTACTTGCTGTGGATGGTGAACCAAAGGCTCCAAGGACCACACACACACATAAAAAAGCTGTAAGAAGTGTATTACACGCTGAGAACAAAGGGACTTCTGGCACTCCTTCCGCTGTCCCCTATGAGCCTCTCCAACAAGAGGGCTTGGGACGAAGGTGTGGGAGGCAGTGAACAGACACCTCAGCTTAGCTGGTTATCCATCAGGTGGACAGCATCATACAACATTTGCAATAACCCCAGGAAACACCAAAATCTCTTCCTGACACTCATCTGAACAGGCAACACCACCAGCTACAGCAACAGAGCAATAACATCTAATCCAGAAAACACATTTTACTTGATTTTATGGTCATAACATCATTTTACAATTGCAATGACTTTCACCTCAAACAATCTAAAAATATATTGAAAATTATACTGATGCATCCTTTGATCAACTTGCTTTACCCAAATGGTGAACCTCTTTGCAGGATAAAAGTGCAAATCAGCATTTTTCGATAATTTCAGACACAATATCCCACTGGAAGTGCAGAGCTTGGCACAGCAGAAGACATTAAAACTGAAATATGTCCATAATTCTGGGATTGCTCATGAAAGGCACCATGAAATCCCAAGTGACCACATGAAGCACAGACCAGTTAAATACATTTCCTTATAGCCTCTTATAGAAACCAGTTCTGAGCTGGCATGCAAAGCCTTCAGCCAAATATTTTATATAGCTTCTAACACACTATATTTGTCTTTGGAAATTGGCAGTTTGCGTTGACCATCAGTGAACCTTACTATTCAAGCAACCACATTTTCAGCTTATAACCATGTATTTGGCAAGTATCAAAAACTGAGAGGCGTATGAAAAGATTCCTCCACAGGCTTTAGAAAACCTCAGTCATATCTGTCCTCATCTAATATTCTTTTCTGACACCACACTAGGACCAAGCATAACAAAACTTTGCAACAAGGATGACGAGCTATGACCTTCCTGGAAGAACAATTTAAGATTATTCAGGTTGCAGATGCTCGTTGAAGAGAAATATGAAAGCAATTCACAACTTTTATTTCAGTGGAATAGCTGTGATGAAGAATTACCTGGATTAGACTTTGGGCTTCTTTTTTTATGTGACATCTCATAAAAGCACATTAACAAAGCACAGGGACAGGACTCTCTGCACAAAGATCAGATTCAGCCACACATTAGCACAGCGTACCAAGGCAGAGCCTTTGCTTCCCCTTGCAGAATGTGGGGGAGTGAAGTTAAATGTGACAGCGGCAAAGAAAAGCACCACACAAAGTAGCTTTTAAAACAGCCCCGCTGCTTTTGCTGGACCCAGGGGCTCAAAGCTCTGCCTGGACCCCTTTCCCAGAGTCAGCGGCAGGTTTATGGCCTGCTCTGAGCTCTGCGCTGCTTTGGCTAAATCCCTACCGGTACCCAAGCCAATTGCTTAAAACATAAAAGTGGTTTCATTCCAAAATAGCTTTCATTCAGAAAGGAAACTAACTCCCAGGGGTCAAATGACCACGTAGGGAAGCCGTTCCAACAACCCATTTGTCCAGAAAGACAAATGCTTCATGTGAAACTCCAAACAAATTTAATCCAAAATTCATCTCAGACTATACAGCTATATAACATCCCTGTTACTGCAAACGGTGTCTTACACTCATTTTAACTGCCAATAATCGCAGCCAGAGCTGCATATAAAAACATGAAGACTGCGAGGTACCAATAGTTGCACTAATCCACTTGGGACACATAACGGGGCTGAAAGAACAGGCTGAGGAATCTCATCTGTGTATATCAAATGTAGAGACCTAACTGACGAGTAACAAGCAAGAAGAGTTTGTTGAAGAAAAAACCCCTGTTCCTCATAAATCAGGTGGAGATCCACCAGCAAAGAAGAGATCGTATGCCACACACAAGACCCTTCGTCTGCCCAGCCTTTATGGCCTCTCTCAGACTTCCAAGTTTGTTTTAACTCCATTAGATGCTGGAGGACTTGGGAGAAGAACAACTCAGCATAAACCAAACAACGTAAACTGACTTATTTTGTCAATTCAAGTGCCAACCCCTCTGCCTTCCTCAGGACTCACTCTTAGCCCTTTTGCTAGTTCGGATCTCACCCTCCCCTTCACCTAAGGCAGACTTTCTTTCCAAATATTAATTCCCTCTCATAGACCCTGTTTCAAATTTCAAAGGAGGAAAAGAGACAATATGGGATGGAAGTGCTAACTGAAATCCAACAGCAATTGAGTGCCTTTGAAAATGCACATTTCCACCAGAGTAATGTGAAACCAACTGTAGGTATGAGGGATACAACCTTTACGAGAGGGAAAAGGAGAAAGAGTGAATTGCCAGCTTCACTTTTGAAGCAGTTTTGGTTTTCCCCTCTGCTAACCAGGACTCACCCATACATTTAACTATCAGCATTCACATCTTAAGTCTCAAGATACAACTTTGCTTGCCTTTCACTGTGCATTTTCACCTTCCGTAACCCCACACTGCATGCAAGAACAGAGCCCTCTACAGTCTGCTGATGCAAAATGTTATAAAAAACCACGCTCAGTTTTTGCAGGAGAAAACATTGTTCCATTCCTTAGCAGGGAGAATGTCAAAGGAAAACCAGAATGGATCTTCTGGCGGTTTAAAGCACAAACACTAACATGCATTGTCCCATTCTCTTCTCCCTTTATAGTCTGCTCTAACAGAGTATGTCAGTGAAGTAATAAAAAAAATATTTATTTTAAATACAACCCAATCTCTCCACAGGGAGTGATTACAGAAACAAACCTCAGGTTGCTTATACAAAAACTGAGCACATCAGGTTCTCAGAGAGCATTTACTGCCTGGTTTCTAGCTGAACATTTTTTAAAAGCCAAGGTGCATTTCTGTATTTCTCATATTTAAGTGTTAACATATAAACAGTGTAGCCAATCAATAAGGAAGAAGACACTTTTCCTCTTGCTATAATTAGACAGGGAAAGGCTCTTGATTCCTTCTTCAATATTTCATGCTTATACCTCTGCAGGAAAAAAACATGACCAATTTTCCCCAGCTTGGTATTACAGCCAGAATTGCTTTTTTTGCACTTTTGTACTCAGAACAGTACTTCAGTCTCAAGCATAAGCGTTTTGTTCTGTGCTGCTGCTGAAATACAACAAAGACAGAATTGCAAAGTACCCACCAGACTCAGCTCACTTGGGAAGGTGGAGGGGAGGGCTCAGCATGGCACTTACTTTTTACTTTTCAGGCAACCGTAGAATCCAGCCATGGTCCTTCCCGGGAGGAGTGTGTGCATTTAATTCATCCTTGTGTGTGGATGCCAGCACAACGATTCTGCAGCTTCGTATCCTGCTCACCAAATGCCCACACACGCACACAAGACAGCCAGCATGCCGATGCAATTACTAGCCAGATAAAGTTCCTGATCTGAGGCCCTCAGACTCTGCTGAACTGGGTCCAAGGAGGGCTGTGCCTGTTCCATAAATGGTTATGAATTGTTAACTCCCCCTTTTCCTGTCTCCTTCCAGCTCTTGGTAAGCACAGCATCCTAAGTGTAAAATACCATATGGCATTTGATTCTGTCTCCCTGTGGGACTACTGAGAGGCTTGGTTGTAATTAGGATGTGAAGAAGCCCTGAGGAGATTAATTGTTACTGCTATTTTTCAGACAGAGAAAGGCTACAGAAAATACTTGCAACATCTCTGAAATAACCACTAAAAACTGTAGTCATTCTCCAGCACATAAGGGGTGCATGGGACCTTCCAGAACAGGCATTATCACATCTCACAGTAAAACACAAGCTATTCTAACAAGACACTCTGTACATTAACTGGAAAAAACCCAAAACAACCCTGCAATATGGCAAGGTCAGGCAAAAAGCTCTGAAGTTTGAAGTAGCCAGCACACTCAAATGAGAAAAATACTGCCTGGTGATGCCCTCTGACAATACACCAACAGTTGTTACTCACTGCCACAACTAAGGGGGTCCTTACTGGGTGTGGAAGGAGGAAAATGCCTTATGGGGAACATAAACTTCAAGCAGCTTTGTTCACAGGGGTAACCCAAGCCCTGGGGACAACATAGCTGCACACTTTTCTGACTTTACAGTGCATTAAATTCATATGGAAATGAATCCACATCATGGCTGTTAATGACCCCTGCTGAGGTAAAAGCAGAGCAGTGAGGCAAGATGCTGCTAGTGCTGCCTGCACACAGCTAGGGAGTATCAGCAGCCAGCACCAACGTGTTAGCCTGTTCCTGGAGCCGCACATCTTGGCAAGAATCTCAGCTCTTGATTAAAAAAATGCACGCCTATTTAAATGCAGTAAGTTCATAACTCAGAACTGCAAAAGAAAGATTTACACTCATTCCTAAAAGATCAGGAGAAAACCATGTTTATTTGTATTTCTCGGCTAGTACATAATATTTGAATGCTTGGGTCTGTCAAGCCACTAAGAGGGAGTACTGTATGAGTTTTTCTACAGGAGTTCCTTTTAAAGGCATGGAATAGCAAGAGCAGATCTAAGGTGGAGCAGTTCTTCTGGAATACTAGGGAAAAAATATTTTAACACCTTTCCCGTAAGAGAGAGATGAAGTTTGAGAAATGCCTCTCTGGTGAGGAGTCCCACAACTGACTCAGCGACAGCAGAACTTTGAAATCTATGCAGGGACAACCCCATTTCTCTATTTTCTATAAAGATCCCTACACAAAGAAAAGCCATGACACAAACAGTAAATGACAGCAAGTGCAAGGGCCATCACAAACAGGAACCAAATCATATTCGAGTCTAGTTTCCCACTTAGCAGGAAAGAGAAAGCCTCCACAAGCAGCCAACTTCAATGCCATCCACAGAACTGCAAACCAAACCTGGCCTCAAGCAGATTCACTTTCTCTCTCTTGGGAAAAGACAAAGAAGCAAAAATACAGTAACATCAGTTGAAGTTTTACCCAAATGAGTTTCACTGTTATCCTAAATTGCTGCATTTTTCTTGATGACTTTGCACTGAACTCCTAATCCTATCAGAAACAGGCTAGGTAGAGAGCATTAGCCTCCAACCATCACAGGAAGCCCACAGAAAAAAAAAAATAAAGTCAAAATCAAGGCTCTGGTTATTGGGTAACAACCACCAAGAAGGAATTCCTGGAGATTCCTGGAGAAACCTTCTGACTGGCTTAATGTACAAAATCTTGGACGTAAGATTGCATCTGAAATCTGCCTGGCATTTAGTTCAGAAAATGCAGCCAACAGAAACATTTATAGTAAGAAATGAAAGAGACCTCATGAGAAATTCGCAATTGTATTTAAAAGTAAGAACGATCACAAGGCCTTCCAGTGGGAAGGCCCACTCCCTAAAGCCAGTGGAAGGATGTAATGCTGATGGCTTTGGAAGAATTTCATCGCTTTAACTGGTGTAGAATATGGCCCACAAGCTTCACGCTTCATTGCTAACAGGAAGCACATTCCCTGTCTCCTAACCTCCTCAGATGGTTTGTCTTCAGAATATGTTTCCTGATTTTCTTTCATGTATTTTTGTCTTGGAAGTTACTTACTGAACATGTGAATCTTCATCTGTTGGGTTCCATTTAGGTCAAACATAGTCCTGTTCCCAGGAACCCACAGTTTAGCAACACACATTGCACCATCTAGAAACTCCCTCACTTCCCAAGAAGCACAGACTAGTGAACAGTCATTAATTACCCCACCTCCAGATTTAATCCTTTTTGATTCTCTATCTTCATATCAGTCTCCAAGCCATTTCATGGTAGCATTTATTAGTCACTGCTCTGCCTCTTTATCACTAGCACAGCTCCACATGGCTACACACTGAGCTTTTTGGGTCCAGATCTGAAACCTTAGATGTTGATAGGCTCTACATACTCAGGTCAATCAGAGCAAGCAAGCAGCCAGGTACCATCCCCCAGGTCTGACAGCCAAACAATCGCTGCGCTGACATTAGCTCTTCACTTGTCAAGTGCTACAGAGAACGGGCTGCTTTACTGCCAGTTAATTAATTAAAGCGGTTTACAGCTTGGAAAGTAGATGAACACCAAATAACCACAGACTTTGGCAAAGTAGAGACGGTTCTTTAAAGATAGGCAAGGCAGCAAGTTTAAACAGCTGGAAATTGAATCGGATCTGGATTTCCTCCAGAGTTTGTGGCTTGGCTTGATTGAAACAGCCCAGTCTAGGCCCACTTTCATTTGAAAATTACGACCTTCCCCATCAACTTCCTCAAACTCGCTGTCACTGCTCTCCCTCAACAGCCCAGCAGTGCACATGCAAGTCTGTCTCGCCTCACCTTCCGTGTCTGCAGGCAGAAGCAGCAGTCCAGGTGGCTCCTGCCCTCCCGCCGCAGTACCGCAGCGATGAACGGGCAGCAGCAGAGATCCCAGCACCTGGTAACTTCCCAACAAGCTTCTTAATTTCTCCAAAGGGAACAAAGGAGGCAAGTCTGAGCAAGACCCAGCAACCCAATCATTGAGAAATGCTTGCACCAAAATACAGCTCCTAAAATCAGCGACTTATTTCACAGGCACTTTCACCTGTGCCATTGCAAAAAAGGCCTCTTGGACGTAAGTAACCAACAGCAACTAGTAATCCAACGGGAGAAACTCAAAGTGAGCTAGAAAACACTGGCATGTTTTCACAGCCACTTCCTACACACATACACGTGTACACACCAGCAGCCGGGCAGCAGTGGTGTTAGGAGCTACACACACAACCAGCAATTCAAAATACATCTCGCATCCGAGAGATCTACTGCTTTTCTTGCAGCCTCTTGCAACTCTATCTCTAAGGGCTAACCATGCCCTCGCCTCCCCGGCTCTCAGAGAGTGAACAACTCACACTTTGCAAAACGTCCATTCAAAGCTGCCTTGCACGCCGTCAGGACACATGATTCACAAACTGTTTAAACATGGATGTTTGATTTATATTTTTTTGATTTATTTTCAGAAAGGGACAAAAGTTTCACATGAATTTTTCACCAAACAAACGTAGGGGTGGGAGTAGAAATCCAATGCATAGCCTTGCAGATGTCCTGTGTGTTTTGGTGCCTCTGTTAACAAGGTAGACTTTGGTCTCTCATTTTCAGCCTCCATCAAAACCAAACCTACTTCCCTCTCTCCTAGTCACTGTAACGAAATCACGTTTTGATTGCATTCCTCTGTAGGTTTTGCTATTGCAAAACACAGTGTCCATCAGGTAAGAATTTCACTGGGGGAGGTTTGCAGCTCCCCCCATCACCACTGCGGTGGGGTGAGCAGTCATATACTGATCTATATGCACTTGGACTGTATAAAATGATGATTCTGTGTATTTCTTACATGTGTGTTTCATTTGTACCCCTAGCAACATTCTGCACTTTTCAGTTATTTTGCCTTTCTCCACTCTTCCCAGATACCATTAGCCTGAGCACCACCTGCCCTCCGGCATCCCATAGTGCAGCTGAAGCTCTCTGCAGCCACACAGACCCTCCCTTCCTTTTAGGGCAGGGCTGCACAGCCTCAAACCACTGACATTTTCTATTCTCTTAACTCTGAAAAAGTAACCCTGGCAGTGTCTGGACATCAAATGAGGTATTTGGGGTAAATTCAGCAGAATCCAAGTCTAGCCTCCAGTTCTCATGTCTTTACCACTGAGCAATGAAGCTTAGGTTAATGAGAACTTTCAGACTAGATTCTGTGCTGCACTTGATCTTGCCCAAGAATTTCTAAAAATGCACTGCACCAGCTGAGTTGCACATAAAGCACTCCATCCATTATAACCTGGAATAAGCCCTGCACAGAAATCTAATGGTAACGTTGCAAGTCCCACACCACAACTGTCTTTGCATTTGGCCTGTGGATTGTTGACCTGCGTGCTAACGTAAATGTGAGCCTCAGGAAACGCTTTCCAGAAGCAGAAATAGATTCAGCTTTCTTACAAGTGAGATTCCCAGACTGGCAAATTGGCCTGGCTTGGAAATTTTCAGTGAAAACCCTTCAACACTAAAGAAACAACTAAATATGCATCCCTGCTAAAAGCTGCAGTATCAGAGCATTAAACCAACAGGGCTGGAATTAAACACAGTACTCAGCAGAAAACAAAGAAGTGGAGATAAGAGGATTTCCGCCTTGCAGAGTTTATACATCCATCTGTGATTAATATTAGGAGGAAAATGAGAGTCAAAGCCTATCTCTGAAACTGAAAGTAGAGAGTGCAGTCGGGGGGCTCTAACTATCAGCTTTTTATTCATGCATATAAGCCTGAAGAATTTGCCACGATACTTGTCCTGGAGTCTAATGACTGTACGTTGCTCTAATGATGTCTATTTTTACACACTGTGTACAATGTGGGGGATTTGGGGGATTTTTGCTGTTGTTATTCCCTGTTAGAGGACTTCCTGTAAGCTCCTCCAATAAAAAGAATATTTTGAAGAAAGCAGCAATATATATAAGCTCTTTAATTCCAGAGTTTGGTAATTCTGAGTCTGAATCATTTCTTGCAGTTTACCACAAACACACTGTCTTCACCTCTGAGGAAGGAGTGAAGATAAACTTCAGTATTGCGTATCCAGTGCATTACTGAATTCTAAAATATGGCCAAAAGGATACTGGTATGCTAAAACTGTCCGTTGTGTTCCCATAGTCAAACGTGAACTCTGCCTGGATTATCTGAAGATGAAGGTCAGGCCACGTGTCACTCAAAAGGTAATTTCCCCTAGATTTGCAACAGGATCACAGACGCAACCTCAGACTTCAGTGTCAGAAAATACCAACTGCCAAACAAATAACACAGATAAACAGATAGAAGTGTTCGTTTGACATTTTACAAATCTACAAGGATTGATTTGCATGTAAATATGTCATTTATTTATAGAGCATCATAACAGCATCCCTGTATACACAGACAATATAGCCAGGATGTGCGGCTTCTCACATACCTGCTTTTTCCATCCAAGATCATAAATCTAAAATCTAAGATTTTAATGAGTCTGAATGAAAAGCAGATTATTTTTGACACAGGGGAAGAGCTTGGTATTTCCTGTGAAAATACTAACACGGTCAATATTTTATATACTGGGAAACTGTGGCTCTTTTGTCTAAGGGAGGGTAGTGCAGAAGCTGAACAAAGGAGCTCTATTTCTACACATTCTGACTTAAGAAAATACCATGTTAAAAAATATTAAGTTCCAACAACACAACTTTTCCTTCTTGGTGTCCAGGCAGGCACCAGTATAGACCATCTGGAAAGAAATATGAGAACACACTATGTAGCTACAGGCACATGGACCAGTGCCTAGTCTAGATGTCAAACATCAGAGGTGACAGTTACGGAGTCTAAACAAATATCCTGAGATGATATGAATAATGAATTGTTTTCCACACCCCAATTCCCCTCTAGGTACAGATCCAGTCAATGTCCTTGCAGCACTCCTGCCAAGCTCCCCTGGAGACAGATCAGACCGACATTGCCACTAATGCTTGTGCTGTGAATAGCAATCAAGTTTAATGACTTCCCACGTATATTAGTTTTGCACTAATGAGGGCCCACCTCTTCAACAGAATTACTCCTGATTTGTTTGTACAGGTATAAGCAAGAGGAAAACCAGGGACTCGCACATCTGGAATAATATTCCTATAACCATCAACATCCTGAATTTCAACTGTGACTGAAATAAAAATTCAAAGGGAAGGTCATCTCTGATACCATCTCACTGGCTGTCAGCTGAAGTAATAATACGGGAAATCACGGAAGCGCAGCTCTGGGGAAAAGGCTGTCTGACTCCAGTGCCTGCAAACACAAGGCTGAAGATAAAGTGACCATTAACCTTCAGAGAAGGGCAGCAAGGTCCCAGAATGTCCTGCCTGCAGGCTTTATTGCTCCAAGGGGAAATGAACAGAAAAATAAAAGTCAAAACTGCTTACTCTCGACATTTAACTCAAATGAGCAGACAACAGTAACATCGCGCCTTCTTTGTTAGCTTTTGTCTGTATAAGGGGACAAATACAGTACCCGGTTCATTCCACAAACTGTAAAATAAGTAGAAAGTATTCAGTAATGATAAATTTATTCCTACTACTTGATTGCTGCAAGATTAATCACAAGCACCAGACCTGCGTCCCTCTGCACAGACTATAATGCTACTCCATACTGCACATACAGCTGGGAGAACTGAGGCAAGGTAATTCAGTGACTATTCCAGAACCCATAAACTGCAACTGAACCCAAAGTTCCTGGTGCCTCTAACTGTGTTTTAGAGTCTTTCCCCATCCTCCCTCACTCAATAAGGACAGCCAGAAAGACCCTACAAGAATAGGCACCCTATAAATATCTGAGATAAGTTTAAGTTCACCAGCCAGCCTTTAGCCATGGGAACTCTTACAGGATCGCTGGCATCAAAACGCTGAGTTAAATTAGAAATCAATGACTGCGCTGCATGATTTGGCCCAGTCTGTCCAAAGTTTTAAAATCCTCACATAATAAAAAATACCTCATACTGAGCCAATTTCACCAAAACAGACCCAGAGCACAGCAGAGCCCTTACGCAGCAGCCCAACGCATTACTCAGATTCAAGTTCTGGGAATCCTTAAATATCCCATTGTGTTCCCAATTGTCTCTTAAATACGCTGGAGCTGTTCCCATGATAATGGGATGGGAAAATATCTAATAAATACCCAGAGGCAGGAAATAAGCTAATTGCAGAAGAATTTTACCTAAAACCATTGAATAAACTACAGTTCTGTGTCACTAAGTCACACAATCACGTGCTTAAACCGTATCTCTGCTTGGTCCTTCCTATTTCAAGTGGTGCAACCACAGAGCTGGGCACACACTTTGGTAAAGCGGTGAGCCAGTGGGTCTATCTGTCATCCCTGCATCAGCAGTATCTGAAAAAGCTGCAGTTAAGAGTCATGACAAACTTAAGTCCGCTGTTTTAATATCTTTCCGCTTTGCCACAGAGATTAGGGGACTCCTACAGCTTTCCTAAGGTAAACGCCACTCTCAGCCTCACCACTCTGGCCCCTGTTACTAGCCTGAAAACAGAACATCCTTGAGATCCACTGGTACCGGCTTCAGGTACGGAATCCTTGCTACCGACCTGTTCCTGCCATCTAGGTAGTTTCCTCACCATGAAATACCAGCCAACACTGCAGGTCCAAACAGGAAGAGGAGCAGCTGTCACCACGTACCACGTAGCTGAAAAGTCACCTACCCCTTCTACAGGTTTTATCAGCACCTACACAAGAACACAAACTCAGATCCTCTCACGAAACAGCTCCTTTGGATACAACACAGTAGCTAATATAACTGATACTGTCTGACATGGTGCAAATCGAGTCCTCAAGGGACTCGGTGTATTGCCTGCAGACAAGCTAGTGTGAAGTCTAAAGATGAGCTATGATTATTCTGCACTCGAAGAGCTCCCTTTGGACATGAAAACACTAAGCAAGCCCTCCATCTACTGAGGACTACTTATACATAATGTGTATGAGATTAGATAGTATTTAAAAGCAACCGAAGGTTGATGAGCTAAGTCACCAGGTCAATTTGCACTGCTTTCTTGATTACACAATACCTATATTGTAGTATTTTCTCACTGTGGATGAGATTTAATATTTCACAAAGGCAACTGCAACCAAGTACAAACACTAACACTAATAAGACTTCTGGATTTTTTTCCTAGTTTGTGCAAAGTTTCCTCACTGTGAATTCATATGCCATTGCTAAATATAATGGTATGTTAGTAAAAACCACCCAAAGAAAATGCCATTGAACGCTGCAGAATAACCATGGGTCATCAGTAAAAGTGGTCTAGTCACGATATGATCAAGTTTTTATTTTGATCAGAATCAGTTACAAAACCAGCAAACACGTTATCTCTGGAGCGTCCTGCACACACTCAAAGATAACACCCTTCCACCAAAACGAAAACCTGCTCAAAATCTGAAATAATCTTCCTTTGGAGGAATGAGGGCACGTGATTGTGCTGGTGCTGTGTATCACATCCTACAACTGGTTTTATCCCTCTTGTAAGTGCAGATGAAGAGCAGTGGCAATGGCCACAGTTTGAGGGCCAGGAGAGCAGAAGAAATGCCATCACCAGAATCAGAGCATGTAAATCACTTGTATTTCTTTTTTTCCCCCTAATCCAACCCACAGAAGTTGTGGTTTATAACATAGTTTCTTCAGACTCATCACAATAATAATGGCTGGTTTGCTCCTTTTTTTCCTCTTTCCTCTTTTTAACATGATTTTACACTGCTTTGCAATAAAAAGGCAATATGAAACCTTTGCATAGCCTAGAAGCTTGACAGATCAACTGAAGTAAGAACTTCTGAGATAAAAGATAGCCTTTCCTTGATTTATTTCTTGCTTTAAGCTGATTTTAACATTCTAATGTATTTTCTTTTACAATAAGATATAGATTTTAATTATTGCAGAACCCATAGCTTTAGGAGTTTAATTCTCATTCAAACCACTCTTCAGTCAGCACAATATAGCAACAAAGTGATAATGTACAGAAGGCAGATCCAGAAAAAGAAAATAACCATTAGAAAATAAATGCTTGAAGAAGTAGGGGTGGTAGTTAACAACAGGTGTATAAACAGCCCGATGTTCTTCTGCTCACTGCATGGCTCCTGCACTCTTAAGAGCACACAAACACGTTGCATCGTGGTTTTGAAATTTATTCTGATGTGGAATAGCTGCATGCTACATCTCTTTCAAAGGATCAAAGTCTTTAAAAATGTAAAGCTTTATGCATCTGTAAATAAGGTCTTTCTTAATATATCCTCAAAGAAAGAACAAAGGATTTTAGAAAGAACTTTTACGAGTACTGTATACAAGGCAATTCTGAAATGGCATCTCCAGCTGAGATTACTCTCCTAACGCACAGGAGGTTTCCTATGCCCTATTCTCTCCAAGATTGTGTTGGCATCTCCTTTTTTTTAACGAAGATTTAAAGAGTCAATTACATAAATCCACAAGCTCCCTATGAGAGGTGTTAGATCATTGCTGGCAGACTCAAATATAACATATAGATTGAAAACACAACAAAATCAAGCAAGCACTGTTCATACGCACTCCCTGCTTGTAGCATTTTCCTGGGTAATAGACTATGGGACTACAGTTTAATTTTATAAACTCTTGGACCATTTCTCAACTGTCAAGAAAGCCACTCAGCCTACCTCCCCTGCGTGCTTTCCCTCGCTCTTTCACTTCCTCCTACTGAGATAATTAAATGTATCATATAAAAAAACAGAGGGTAAATTCAGAAGAACTCTGAAATCCTGACATGGCTTGGAAAGAAAATAGGATGAGAGAACGTGTCTTCTCTAAACCTTCCCCCTCTTGTCATTAACAGTGCTTAGGAATATACAAATAGTTTCTTGAACCATAGAGATAAAATTTATCCTGATATTGTGAGGAAGAGTTTCAGACTCCTGTTACCTGGCTGCAGTTGTGTGCAGCAAGTCAGCCACCGGCCTGGGAAAAGATGCTGCTTTGCCTGATATCATGATGCAGGGTGAGACAAACATCCCCAGATGGCATTGGAAGGGCTGCAGCTCCAACCCTCCTAAGCTAGGGATCTTAAAAAAAAAAAAAAAAAAAAAAAAAAAAAAAAAAAAAAAAAAAAAAGAGCAAAGATTGGCAAAGAACCAGCCAAACCCCAGCAGCATTCACCCCTTAGGTGCTGGTAGGTAACCTTCCCACCTAACTTAGAGGAATATAACAATGGTATCGTAAGCGTAAACTGGGAGAAAGGAAAGGACAGGCTTGACCACAAGCTAGTGTAACATTTTCTGGCAAATTATACCAATAGTATTTAACAGACTTCTATGAATGATAGCAGCCCGTTCTTACTAGTAAATATTAGTTGAACTAAGGAAATGCCTGTCCAGTAGGAAGAACAAAGATGAGGAAGCCAGATGAAAAGCTAAAGAACAGCAGTGAAAGCAGGACAGGCTGTGTAACTCCTTGCCATACCATTTTGATGACGTTAGCTCTAGAGAGGGCATCACAGTTGTAAGCAAAATAAGTATGTGCACTAACCTCCATTTTCGCCACAGGGCTTTTAAGCAGCAATTTACAAGGAAACTGTGAAATTAGATCCTCATTACTTCTCCCTACAGTTTTAAGAGCTTCGAGTAGTGTGGCCACCCCAAATTCAGCATTGCTGAGTCAGCAAAACCACGTGATGGCTCAACAAGCAGGTTCATTACAGATAACATTAGGTGCTCTCTTCATTTGCAGTTTCTGAATCATTAAAGATCCTGCTTTCAAGCTTTGTGGCCCTGAACATATTTTGGCAGTTTTGCCTGGTTGTGGCTGATAAGAAGAATGTTGAGTCTTGCCTGACTGCTTGGTTGTGCGAGCTATGACCTGATGAGATCTCCTGAGGTTTAGGGGGGGAACTGCAACAGTCAGCAGGAGTGAGGAGGAATAGTGGTTAAAACGATCCTTGTTAATAATGTCAGCTGCAAATCCCCGTGTCTGCTGCTTGCCAAAGGGGAGATTTCAAGTTCTAACCTGCAGCACTCCTTCCACTGCACACATAAGCTGTCAACCAAAGACATGGAGATAAACCTTGCCAGATGGAGAGAAATCTATTTAGCTTTATGCTTAAACTACACAATAGATTGATCTTAAACAGACAGAATGGGCAGAGAAACTCAACTGAGGGACTGATGAGGGGACAGGTCTGCATTTCAGCTAAACCCAATGTCAAGCAACAAAATCTCATGCAACATGTTTGAATTCGTTTAGAAGAAACTGTTGAAATTCAAACGGTATCTATGCTTGTGGCATTGGCATTCCTTGTGAAAACTATTTTGAACTTCAGGAGGATGTATATGCATCTCTGTATGCACGACTCAACATGATGCTGGCAGCATTCCAACACAGTCAAGCCACCAATTCTTGTGTTTGGGCCATATCCAGAGCTTATTAAAATCAATGACAGTCTTTCCACTGAGTTCAACTCTTCCTATCACAGCCTCGGCTCGCAGTCTGATGTACCACAGGGACTACGGTCACACTGCTTTGTCCCCTGTTTGACTTACTGCACAGCTTGATGTTTACGTTACATAACTAAAGATATTGAGACCAACCACACCACGTAGGCTGTCCACAGTACAAACACCAGGATTACTGAAAATCCTCAGAAAATAAATAAATAAATAAATAAAATCAGCTCCCCAGTTCACTAAGCCAATGTGTACTTTAATTTCTAGAGAGAGTTCATAGAAATAAATAAATTAATAACTATGAATGAATTTCTAACACACGTCACCAGGATCAGACAGAGTAAGCATCCTACTCAAAGTTGCAGCAGATTTCAGCAGACATTAAGCAGTAACGATTAACAATGTGTTTGTTGGTATTAAACATATTAGACTGTCTCTCACGTACACAAAGTATTGTTCGCGGAGTGCCCATTCTCACAGCTGTTCAAACCTGAGCCACATCTTAGCCCGCCCCTTAATGCTTCTGCACGATCCCAGCATCTGCACTTGCAGCTAGTGCTTTCTTGTGAAATATTCAAAGTATCCATGGATCTCGAACGAAATGTATTTAGAAGCTAAATAAATGGGCCTGCATTAGGCAGGACCAAGTACAATTTCTCATTTCTTCTTTGACTGTCACACATCTTCTCTGGTGAAAAAAAACATAGCTGTGCATTTGTCTGCTGCAGATTCTCTGATTGGTAAATTAAGACATGCTTCAAGTGGAGACAAATACTAACTTTGAAACCGAAGCCAATGCCAGTAAAGCTTCTTAAGCTGTAAAACTTAACTTTTGCTGATTAAGTCTGCACTTACTGGCTCCCGGGAAGAGTAGAAGTAAGTCTAAAAGAGGATCTACTTCCCAAATGCCTGAATACCGCCAAAGACCTGCACTGTGGGTTCCTAAGGACAGAGGAGTTTGAGTCATCACATCTGCACCAGGTATATCTATGACTTCGTGGCCACAGGAATCTGTGACATTTCATTTTCAGAAAACTTGCATCAAATCTTGGACGGAAACACAAGCAAACAGCTTAAGCGGAAAAGTCTTCCAACTCACAATGATCTGAAAAACCAGAGGAGTTCACTTTTGGTTCATGTAACATCCAAGTAACTTGGTTTTGCAAAGTAGAAAAAGCATTTATATACATATATATTCACACAAATATACACATACTAAACCTGAGTCAGTCATAAAGCCCAAGGTAATAAGAAGAGCTTTGCACTTTCTTATACTATAGTAAGAACAGAGCCAAGTTTGAATTTTGCTGATATGGACCCAAATTCTCTGTTGGGCTGGAGAGGTCTGGGATCCATGCACACCTCACACCCCAGCTCTGCAACAGGGATACGTTTTTTAATGACTATGTCAGAGCTCAGCCTGGAGAAGTGTAATTTTGTAGATCTTCTGATAAGTCATCTACAGACATTCTTTAGAAACAGATGAGCAATTTCACTGCCAATGGAACCTTTCAGGTGCAGTATTCTTCAGGAATTGCCCTGAAGCACTAGCAATGTATTGGTCTGTAATTATAGAGCTACAATTCCAAACTATAAACAACCAATGACCAAACAATGCAAAAAATTATTCCATGGCCATGAAATCACTGGATTAATTGTTCACTGTATTTGTTTTATAACAGCAAGATAAATACCTATTTTCATTTCACATAATGTATCTGCAAAGGTATTCAATAATTATTTATTATATTGAGAGAAAAATAAATAGAAAACTCACATCCATGAAGCTCTTAACAAAAGATAATGCCACCACACTTGCCCTTCTAAAGGTTCCTAACAGTATACTTCAAGTTACCTAAAACCTCCCTCAGTTTCCACCAAATACCAGAAGACTACATAAAGTGTGAAAGATCTGCAGTGACTGGAATGCCAAGTGGCTCACAACATGTGTACTGGGCTGCCTCTTCCCAGTTCTCGAAACTGCTGCACCAGGTCTGAAATTAATAGAACCCCACCCAAATCTGCATTGGAGAAGCTCTGATGGTTGTGTGGGTCTCGGCAGAGGTGTCCACTCACAGAGAGGTCATCACAGGATGTGGTGCAAGGACATGGCACAACGGCTGGAAGGGCAAAGGGCCTTTCTGAATGACATTTCCAAGAAAGCAGCTGGACCAGCCTATGGAAAAGATTGGAGGTGGTTCACTGGGGTTCCTGGACACACCGTGCTCATACCCTGCCTGCAGCTTTTTACCTTGAGGAAAGTACTGGCCCTTACAGGAGCCACCCCTACTTGCACAAGGACAGTTATAGGAAATTCTTCAAAGCTGCCACACGATTAAGGCTTTACTCCTGCATAAGGTTGGTTGTAAGATCAAGCTCTTGAACTATGTGAAGCGTATCAGCAAAATAGTCATCACAGAAGTTGCGCAGCAGGTACCTTTTCATCCTAGTACAGGTTATGGATCTGCTCTGCTCCCTTTACAGACCCTGTCACTCCTCTCACGTCACCACTGCCCACTCGCTCTGAGTCCGCGGGGATTCTCCCCGTCCCCAACCCCGCTGTTCAGCCTTCGCCCCCGGGAGGCCGCCAGCGATCCCGCTAACGACGCCAGCGACTACACGAAGTCCAGCTCGTGGTAACTACCGCGACTACTCCAGCTAACTAACCCAGGTTACCAACTGTTGTAGGGCATGAAATGCAGAGACCTGGCACTGACAGACCGCAAGGCTGCCGTTAAGGACGGGGATGCCCGTTTCGCCCGACAGACCCCGCACTCGCGGGCGCAGTAAGACGGTCCCAGCAGCCAGTGAATGAAGCGGGTGAACAAAGCGCGCGCCGCACACCGCTCCCGCCGCTCGCGTACGCCGCAAAACACCGTTACCGTTATCCCACCGCTGCCAAGCACCGAGGGTGCCGCGTGTGCGCAGCGCGGCCCGCGGAGCTCGCACCGGCACGGCCCCGCTGCGCCGCTGCCGGGGGTGCAGCGGGAGCGGCGGGCAGTTCTCCCCGCCGCCGGGGCAGCGGGTACACAGCTGCTCAGACCGGAGCCGTTTCCTCTCCCTATTACCGCCAGCCGTCCCCACCGGTTCCCCGCCAACGCCGCCACTCACCGGCCGCCGCCTCGGCGCCCCACGCCGCTCCACACCCGCCGCCCCGGGGCGGCCCCGCCGCGCCTCGCCCCGCCCCGCCCCGCCCGCCGACACCCAGCGCGCGCCTCGGGCACAGCGTCTCGTGCAGCAGGTGGCGGACGGCAGCTCCCGCGCACCGTGTTGAGGGCGGCGGGAGCAGCGCGGACCCCCCGGAGGGCCCGGGCAAGCGGCGGCAAGAGCCGGCGCGCAGGGTGCCGCTGCCGGGCTTCCCCACGCGAAGCCGGGCCAGCCCGCGGGAGCCGTAGGGCAGCACGGCGCCGGGACCGCCCCGCAGAGCGAGCCGCGCTGCCGCGGCAGACCGCGGCGCTTGGCCGGGGAAACCGCGTGAAATAACACGGAGGGGGCTTGACGTGGCAGGAAATTTGGCTGTCTTGGCTTTGCAGGGTGGGAAGCTGTGCTACCTCCAAGGCTTCCTCGGCTTCCCCACTGGTTCGGTGTCTGGGGAATCTCAGACCCAGACCCGAGGGACCTGCAGTCATTCAGCGGGCAGGTCTGTGGCCGAGTTCCTGAGACAGAACTGCGTGGGGCAGCTTCCCCTAAGGCGTCTGCATTCAGCACATGGCCTAGAGGGGCACGCTGCAAGACATCTTTGCAGAATCCTAGAGTAACAGGTTGGAAGGGACCTCAAGGACCATCTGGTCCAACCTTTCTTGGCAAATACCCGGTCCAGACAAGCTGGCCCAGTTCCCTGCCCAGACAAATCTTAAAAGTGTCCCATGTTGGGGACTCCACCACTTTCCTGGGGACATTATTCCAATGGCTGATTGTTCTTGTGGAAAAATCTTCCTCTTGTGTCCAATCAGAACCTCCCCAGGAGTAACTTGTACCCATTACCCTGGTCTTTTCCACCTGGCTCCTTGTAACAAGGGAGTCTCCATCTTTGTAGCCACCCTTTAAATGCTGGAACATGGTGATGAGGTCTTCCCTAAACCTTTTCTCAAGGCTGAATAAACCCAGTTCTCTCAGCCTTCCCTCACGTGGCAACTTCTCAATCATTGGATCATCTTTATGGCCCTTCTCTGGACCTCTCCAGCCCATCCACGGTTTTTCTGTATAGCAGGGACCAAAACTGAGCACAGCATTCCAGGTGTGGCCTGACAATCTTCTCAGCATACATAATTTGCATAACATCTCTCAGGCTGTGGGATGACTTTCAGGGTCTGAAAGATCTTCCCATTGAGGATGTTGTGTAACTGGACCAACTGGAAATGCGTCGGGCTGGGGAATTAACGGAGTGCTTCCTTAACGTGTTGAAAATGGATTCCAGTGGATCACTCCTTAGCAACCTAACTTTGTGTCAAACCAAGCAGGACTGAACTGTCTTTAACTGTTTAATAAAATCAGAAAAACACAAAAGGAGCCATTTATGGAACAGACAGAAATTTGGCTTGCACCTGGCAGTGTATCTCATCTAACTAGACACCTAGATGATTCTGGAAAAAAGCCGAGGGATAGTCCTTCCACATGACTGTCTTCCTGCTGACACTTTCTTCTTCTTACTCGGTTACCCCTGTCTTGTCCGTGCTGCTTTGGATTTGACCACCTAACTACAGCAGACCAAAGAAAGGCAGCAACAGCCCTCTTTGTAATCCACTGGGGTGTCAGAAGCAGATCTCCACTAAATAAACCGAGGTAAGAATCCAGGCCTCTCTTGTGGCATTTCTGCAACTAAAAGGTTGCAAGGTTACACCTAGAAAACTCTACCTTCCTAGTTTATTGATACCTCCCCTTCCTCTAACCCTTCAATCCATCACCATCGATGTTGGTTGTCAATCCACAGCGGAACAGGCTGATCTGCTTTGTACCAGCACCAGCATTCCTCCAGCGTAGTGGCAGGGAAGGAACAGGCCCTCCTTCAGGGATACAGTGACACGAGTGAAGGCAGCTCATGCATTCCAAAATGCAAAGTGAGCGTCTCCAGTGTGAGCAGAAATTGGTCCTTGTGAAGAACAAACATATATATGCCATGGATACCATTTCCCAGTCTGACACCAACAGAGCTGAAAGAATATTTCCAACTCCCTCTAACACTGCCGCTGACTTGACTCGCTGTGAATGCACCAAGTTATTTTTGATACATAAAACCCTCCTGGCTCACCAGACCTATAAACAAATCCCAGGAATTACTGTCAGGAAGGCAGGGATTTTATTTCCTCTTTCAGTGTACATCAGTGCCCTTTCGAGGGATACCGAGCCTGTTACACTGCAAGCATCACAGGCAGACTTGTTTTCTTTTTTCCTTGCCTCTTCCAGAAGTAGCTACAGCTTGTGCAGATTGTTTTTGACATCTCCTGCCTTTCGAAAAAGGAACCCATTCTGAGAATTCACACCCAGGTTTTCATCTACAGTTATAAGACAATGCCAAAACTTCCTGATGTAGCTCCTCTATGTACTGACCAAACAAGCCTTCCTGTCACGGACTGTCAGCCCCGTTCGGTGTGACTGAATCAAAATCCATCATCCTGGCAGCCTAAAAGACAAGCAAGCAAGGGGGAAGATGAGGCAGGGCAGGGGCGGGAAGATGTAGTGACAAGCTCACATCAGTATGTTTCCAAGGAAAGCAGTTCTCCAGCATGAGCAACCTCTGCCTTTCCAAACCCCAGCTCTGACACATTTTCTAAAACTTGGTAAAAATTCCCATCTGGAGCTCTTTTACACTGCAGATGTTTACACATATCTCCAGGAATGGCAGGATTTTCATAGCCTTCAGGATAGTGTCATCTGTACATTGCAAAGTTCTCCCTTCTCACATTTAGCTGGATGAAGGGCACAGCTAGAAAGTCAGAAGATGCAACTGAAAAATAAACAGAAAGGTGACAGGCAGGGAAAGAAAAACTAAAAAAAAAAGGAAGTCCAGCAAGAAGACACTCTATGCTTTTGATCTGAGGACTGGATGTAATTCAGGGCACTCCCAGGTCAGGTGCCTGCTCTGCACCTGGAACAGACCAACCTTAATGACAGCTTAACATAACGTCTGCTGCCAGCCTTAGGAGTACGTTTGACCTCCTGGGCCTCTGCAGTTTAGGGAAGGGTTGTGCTTTCTTGGCACAGGTAGGCACTAGTCGATAAAAGAAGAGCGAGGTTACAGCATCTCATCATTTCTTTACTCTTCCTTGTTAGTAAGTTAAATTATTACCTGGGGAGGGGGGAAGAGAGAGAAAAAAAAAGAAGTAATACCTCTATGAGACCAGTTGTGAGAAACAGGCAGGTCTGACAGAGCTTGCCTGCGTAACTGTATTGGGTGGTCTCATATAACATGTTGTCTCTCTCTAGAAGACTTGAATTCCTTGCATGCTTGTGAGGTACATTTAATCTTGCTTTTTAGTGTCATTACTTAGAGAAGTCTACAGATTCCAAGAGGCCATTGGAGGACAAGGCAAAAACTTATCTCCGTGGCTGCTACATGATGTTACAAGCTGTTTGTCGTGCAATCCTACGGTACATTACTGAAGTCTCTCAAATTCTCAGGTGGGAGCTACAAACCAGCCTTTAGGCTGCACGGTAAAGATCTAACTTGCAGTGGTTTTATTTGTCACCAATTCTCAGTAAGCTCCAAGACTAAGACACCTCACCTCCACTTTGGAAACCTGCAGGTCAGATGAAAGCCAGCAATAGTTCCAAGTGACCAGCAGCTCTGTAAATCTGCTCACAAATAATGCAAATTAGGCATCAGTATCCTTCTAAACTTCTGAAAACTTTCTTGCAGACACAGTTTGAATTAAAATTGTCAATCAGATAAGTTAGATAAAAGAATTCCTGTGGAGAGCTTCCAAAGGGACAATGAGAGAACTAGGACCACAATCAGCTTGGCAACAATGGTCCCTGTGTACTCAGCCGAGGTGAAGCGTACCACAGGGCACCCAGGCAAAGCATACGCTGTTTAGAAGCATTAAATATGCTCTGAAAGATTCATTAAACCTACCAGACAAGTTCCAAAGTGGAAATAGAGCAGTAAGAAGAATGCTGAGGTGTAGTAGCTAATTTTGCTTCATTTCTAGCAGGTTTATGCTGGTTATCAAAACAAAACCAAGTAGGAATATTTTAAAACTGTTCAAACTACTCTGACTTGATCTGAGTTCTAGTGAGAGCATTACGTTAGAACTGCTTTGTCAACCCATCTCATAGATGTTGTTAATAGTTTTAAAGAGGAAACTATCGTAGTCTACAGAATGGAAAGGAAAACCTGTGTGGGAGCACAGCTAATGCCTTGGTACTTAACTGGAGCTGGGGCCAACTCCATTCTGACTAGAAGCTCAGTTCCATTTAAAGGAATTGCCAAGTGAGCTCCCTAGCAAGAGATGTATAACAAAGGGCTCAGCAATTTAGATAATTCTGAATGATGTAGCATTATTTTTTATATGCCCATTTATTTCTAACGATCTGTTGGGTTTTTTTCTGAAGTCAGATGCATTCTGAAGCATATGAATATTTTTTTACATGCCACAAGGTTAAAAAACAGCTTGAAGTTGGGCAGCTGTAACTTGCAGTACCAGTGCTCGCGTGGCAGATAACTTGAGAGTCTATCAATCTTGGCAATGTTTCCTGGCCCTTCTTTATCAGAGAATGAAGTGTTCTTGGACAGTTTCTCTAGGATATTAGGCATAAATGGAGCTTCTTTTTCCCTTCCTTCAGCGTCTGGTTCATGGTCAAGTTCAGGGTTGGGGTTGTTCTGGAATCTGGCTTTTTTCCTCTCTTGAACAAAATGTATTGTAAAAAACAAAAGAAAAATCTTCCTCCAAATTTCTGGTTTTTCTACACCTATTCCTCTAACATGTAATATCATCACAACAAAGTGTAATAGTGTCAAGTTCACAACGAACAGAATTAACTGCCATCTAGGTAGTACAGCTCCTAGTTTGAACAATTCTGAAGTTCTGGAGATTTGTCTAGTATCCTAAACAGGGTCAAAACACAGACCTACTTTATTACCAAATAGACAATCAGTCATCGGATGAATGAATCAATAAGCTTTTCAAGTTACACAGCAGGGGGAAGCAAAAGTCAGTGTATAACACGAAAGATGAAAGGACAGATCAAGGTCCAAGTGCTGATCAATAAAACAAGGAGCTTCCTAAATCAGACAGCGGGTGGAACCACACAGCCTACCTTGCAACCACAGAGCCGACGTGTTCAAACACCTTAGTGCGGAGAGGTCTTGAGCGTATCCCAAAAGGCAGAACTCTTTATCAGTAGCCCCAGTGGCCTATAAAGCTTTCCTAACACCGAGAATTAGGAAGTAAATTAAGCGTACTGCTTTTGATTTTATTTATCCGAATGTCCCAGTGATAGGTTCATCACTGAAGCAGTTGGTGATCCGAACCACCTGCCAAGCTACAATACAAGATCAACTGCATTTCTTATCCACGTGCACCCCGAGTGGTGTTACTCGCTTGTGTAGAGGAAACAATGATATTAGCACTGATTTGTGTTCTTTCTGAGAACACAGTTTGCAGAGACAACTACTCAGACCCAAAACATCAGTTTTGCTTTCTCACACCTGATACAAGGGAGCAGATGACACCAGTGGTACTTGGCTGTACTCAGGGCTCCAGTTGCTCCATGCAAACACCATATCGAGTAGATACATCAAGTTACAACTTCCTTCATCTTAAGTTTTACTTCACCAAAATTTCCTTTGAAAAGAAACCTTAATAAAGAAGTCCACGACTGGACATCTTTTCATGACCTTGTGTGTGATGGTTCTGTGGTTTTTGGAGGGCCAGAGGGTATTACCTGAATGGGGAAAAGCCAGAAGTCTGGTAATTTCCTCCCTTTTCTCCTACTCTGAGTTTGACACGACCGCTATAAGCACTCGAAAGGACCCTGCCCCGCCACGAACGCGAAGATGCGCCCTGGCACAGGAGGAGCGAGTGCCGAGAAGCGACCGGCTGGCTCCCAGCGGGCCGGCTTTCTTACTGGCCTAGCGCAACTCCGGGGGGAATTTTGCCAAAATTTCTGTGAAACCGTGTGCGACGGAGCGGCTGCCGCGGCCTGACCTGACCTGCTGCCGCCTCGGCGGGGAATGGCGGCCGGCGGCGCCCTCTGCGGAGCCGTCCTCGCTTCAGCGGCGCAGCCTCCCTCGCCGGACGGGCTCCGAGGGCGGCGTTCGCCATCGCCTGCCTCGCACCACCACCTACCGTCGAGGCGGGTGAGGAGCCGCCAGGCGCCGAATCCTCTCGGACTGAGGGCGGCAGCCGCGCGCGCGCCTCAATTTCCTCCCGCCCTCAGCCCTGCTCGCGCCTCAGCCCCTCCCTTCCCCTCGTCGCCGCCGGTCCCACACGGCCGAGCCGGGCCCTCCCCTCAGCTAGTGCCTCGGGGCGGGCTCCTCCTCCCTGCCGCCGCATCGCGCCTCAGAGCCCGCCGTGCCGGAGCGCAGCCGAGCCCGATGGCCCGCGAGGAGGTAGCGGTGGCCGGCGAGGAGGCGGCGGCCGAGGGAGGCGGCCTGCTGCTGGAGATCGTGGGCTCCCCGCTCAACCTGAGCCTGCTGGGCCTCTGCCTCTTCCTGCTCTACCAGATCCTGCGGGGCGAGCGGCCCGCGGCGCCGGCGGGCGAGGCGGACCCGCCGCCGCTGCCCAAAATGAAACGCCGCGACTTCACGCTGGCGGAGCTGCGGCCCTACGACGGGGTGCGCGACCCCCGCATCCTCATGGCCATCAACGGCAAAGTCTTCGACGTGACCCGCGCCAGGAAGTTCTACGGGCCCGGTGAGGGCGGGCGGTGCCGGCGGCGCGGCGAGCCCCGGGCGGGCCCAGCCCGGGAACCCCCCCCGGCGCTTTGTGCCCGGGATGCGGCCGGGGCCGCTGGCCGGAGGGATGACGGCGGCTTAGCCGCCGCTTGCACCCCGCGGGCAGGGCGGCCCGTGCCACCCGCCGCAGCCCCCGCCCGGGCACGGGGAGGGTCGGGCCCAGCTGGCGGGGGATTTTGTTCTCTGCGGCGCGGGGGTCGGCGTGTGCTGCCCCGCGGTAATGCCTCACCCCCCTGCCAGCCTGCGAGGTAAACGCTCGGCTAAGCCGCCCGTGCCCTCTCGCCCCGGCTCACGATACGGAGATTTGGGAAAGACTCGGCTTTCTTAGGGCGGGGAGCGGGGTGCGCAGCTCGGCCTGTGACAAGATCGTGCAGCCAGCGGCGCTGGAGACCTGCCCCGCCGGGGAGGCGGAGGGGAGGATTACCGCTGGTGCCTGGGCCTCGCTGTTGTAAAAACTGCGGCTTTGCCAGCCGACGTTGCTTCACTATTCTCTTTATTTTCCCAGGGCAGGTTACACATACCGCAAGTACCGTAAGGGGTTGTGCCCCTGTTGGGTTGGGTGGCTTCATCGGCCGCGGGTGCCTCTGCCTGATGCTGGGCAGCAGAAGTGAAGTGTTCTCTCAGAGTTTACATACCATTACTAACTTTTAGTGGGCATCACTCTATTGCATAATATTTATACTAAATACCAGCTTTCTATCAGGAGCATAGGCAGTTCAAACGTGCAGAGATTGAATAAGCTATGCAGAGGCTTACAGAGCAGCTAGTGATGAGGTAGGTGGGCATCCAGGGGTAAGAGTTTAATCACCTCCATGGGTTTTATTTTTAATAGATGCCTACTGTTAAAAAGCCTGACTAAGGCTTGCTAATTTGTACCAGCAGCTGTCTGGCATAACCACTCTTGACCTGTCCAGTCAGCAGGTAACTGCAGTCGTGAACTGCCAGTGCTACTTAGAGACAAGAAGAACAGTGCTAGAGACACCACTGATTTGAAAGCATGCTGGGATTATTGGTTTTGGTCCAAACATAGGCTGTCGCTGTGTTACGCTGGACTGTAACTTTGCATTCTGCAGCAGTCGAGATGGTATCTCCAGCTGGGATTGATGTGCAGTTCTGTATTTGTGCAAACTGAAAGCCGCTTGACTTAGTGTCTGGCTAGTTTGGTTTTCATCTTAATGAAAAACTAAGATTCTTTTGATAAATAGAGGAAAAAAGTTTACCCTGGGTGGTGTGGGAGATGGCATGCACTCTAAAGTAACCAGAGCTCACATCTAACAACTTTAAACTCCCTTAAGAGGAACCTACAATGTCTAGTTGCAACATGTGATATCTCCATTTTCAGCTTGTCATGCAAACAAGTTAATCATTAATGAAGTTTAGCAAGAGTCTGTCTTGATAAGATATCTCTGATGGACTGTGAGTTGCATGTTTTGATTATTTGAGTTCATCCTGCATTTTGAAAGTTTTAATAGATGTTTCTTCCAAGTCAGTAATTTCTAAAATCTCTACCACATTTTCGGTCAAGTCATCCTTTCAGCTCTCTGAGTCGTGAGCATCTCTTAGAAAACTTCCATTTCACCTCAGATTTACAAATCCTTCCTCTGGTCCTTTTTTTGAGGATGTGCTTTCTAATTTGTCTGCTTATTGTCACCGTTTGTATGTGCCATGCATTGTTGTGTGGTTGCTTTTTGTGATGTTTCAGCATACTCAATATTTCTCCTCATGGTTTTGTTTCTTGTCCTCATCCTCTTTTCCTTTATTATCAAGTAGAATAAAACTTAAAAACTTTTCAGAAGTTCAAGGCACCTCTGGCCCACAGGTCAGGGTAGGAACTCATTGTCTGTAGCAGTCTGGGGACTCTGATCCAGGAAGATCATACAGCATCCATTACCTCTCCAATAATGCTGCTCATGTTTTTATTTTGAAGAGGGCCCATACGGGATTTTTGCTGGAAGAGATGCATCCCGAGGTCTGGCCACTCTCTGCCTGGATAAGGAGGCTCTGAGGGATGACTATGATGACCTCTCTGATCTCAACGCTACACAGCAAGAGACCTTGAGAGACTGGGAGTCACAATTCACTTGTAAGCAATTTTAAACCTTGTTACAAAGAAGTAGTGAACTAGTAGGTGGAAGCACTCTGTCGTAGGATACATCTATCAGACCACCCAAGAAGTCAACAGGAATTTAAGAGTGTGGTTTTGATACAGTTAAGAGATACATCTATAGAGACAATTAGATTGTAATGCTTTGAAAAATGAAGCTTATGTCCCGTTCAGCTTCTCAGAAATAAAAGTAACATTTGAATTGCTACTTCTTGGGTTTTGACTTTTGAAGACTGTTTAAGCTAGGCCTTCTGCCCTTGGAGCTCATTGCAACTCTTTTTACTCTAAGTTACTCTGCATGGCCTCGCTGGTGGCTTTATCAGATTCATCGACAACTGTATCCAGCTGACTTTCTCCCCTTGAAGGTGATCAGGAATGGGCAAATGCCACCTCTGTGCTCGCAAAGCAGCCTGATCATTACCGTGCCAGCGATGGCTAGAGTGGCAGAGGGAAAAAAGGCAACTTGCACACTTGTTTATTCTAAAATTAAGAGAAGTCGCTTTCATAGTTGCCTTGTGTTTCTATGCTTAGTATTAAGTTTTTAAAGGCAATTCCAGCTGGTTTGTGTCGTGTGCCTCACCTTGCTGCTCAAACAGGAGAACTTCAAACCACCCTTTTATGGAAATTGTTGAGTTGACCTCGTACCAGGGCATGCCCGCTAGTATGATTTCTTTTTAATTCTGTTGTGTATCTTGTTGAAGGAAAGTAATTCCACCACATATCATGATGTGAACATCACATCAAGTGAACTCCAAAGGGATTATTTCTACTCAGATAAGAGTCCTGTTGGATATTTTCAACATGTGTTACAAAAAACAAATGCATCAGTTGTCTTGATGAATTTATATGTATATGTATGATGGAAATTACATATGCAAGTAGTATAGTGGAAACCAAATGGGTTTTGTTTTTAAATCTAGTGTGTGGTATTAAAGTTTCACTATCACTAGCCAGAATGGAGCTTTTCTCCACATACTGTCATTAGAACATCACAGTTCTGACCTGATGTGCCCCTACTATTCTGGCACTCTCCCTGTCTTAATCAAGACTGTTAATCATGCCACACTGAATGGCTGTTTTAGGATGCTAACAAGTATGTCGCACAGACCAGAACTATGCTACCAAATATCTGACCTAAACTAGTGTTTAAATCTACCTTTTCAAGAACCGGGCATCAGGACTGACAGTGAACTGCACTCTTTTTATTACTATGTTTAAAGTAATTGGTTGCTTTAATTTCTTATTAAATATAACAGCAATGCTGTTCTGAAATGCCTGTAGTCAGAGTCAACACAGCACGGCTCTGAGTTTTCACATGTATCTATCTTGGCATTTTTACACGTTTAAAAAGAGATATAAAATAAGGCAGAGGCTTAGCTGCGTAATAGGGTAACAGATCCATCTTTAACTTTGGGAGAAAGGCTCTCTCCTCTGTCCTATTGGATATTTTCAACATAGAATCATCTGGTTGGAAGAGACCTTTAAGATAATCGAGTCCAACCGTTCACCCCGCACTGCCAGGGTCACTAAACTATGTCCATCAGGGCCACATCTACACGACTCTTAAACACTTCAACACGTATTACAAAAAATAAACACCCTTGAAAGTTGTGTACATATGTGCACACATGTATGTGCATGTGTAATACACAGCGTAAATATTCCAACAATGCCATTGGTTGAAAAACTAGTTTTGACACGGGCAAGAGAAATAATCTAATCCAGGATTCCATTCCCTTAGCTGGATGAGTCCCAGTTTACACGTCATCTCTTGGCTTAGGCAGTAGAAGGAGAATTACAGTTATATTCACTTTGCTTGTTTCTTACTTCAGCATTAATAGTAGCTCAGGTAGTTGACTTCATCTTTTCTCCTTCCCCCCAGTCGCTGAGAGCTGTTACAATATAGGCATTTCATTAATTCAGACATAGGAGTTAAAAAGGGTACATCTTCAGGGCAAAATAATGACTTGGATTCTTTTTTTTCCCCAGTTAAGTATCACCATGTTGGTAAGCTGCTGAAAGAAGGGGAGGAACCCACAGTATACTCTGATGAAGAAGATGCCCAGGATGCAAAGAAAGAGTAGAGACTGCAGTGAGAAACAATCTGTTTTTGAATTGTAATGGATCATTTGTAACATTCCACTTCTGTTTTACAAGTGCAACAGCAGCAATGCTTACAAAAGGTCCAGAGTTAGTGAATTTTTTCTTTTCAAAGGTTTCCTTTTCACATTCAGTGGTAAACTACTCGGGGTCTAAGATGTGTCTTCCTTTAAACTGGCATAATCAAATATGCACAAAAAATGGCTGTGCAAAAGTAAACTACAGTTTTGGCAATAAAGGACTATTAGTGTTTTTCTTCTATCACCATGTAGGGCAGAGTAGGTTGAAATCCAGTTTTTCATTAACAACCTAGCACTGTGGACACAAGCACAAGAGTAACTTCACATATGCAACAAAAATTCCACTAAATCTTGTTCTGTGTCAGCTTCTGCAAGATCTGGGCCTTGGGTTGTAATTCCTGTAGAAAAGGGACTGTATTTTATTTGTCCATGAAGCATCACACTCATTGTGGTGCAATGTAATTCAATATTATGTAAGAAAGCTTGGCTTTTGAGGAGTTTCATAGTAACTTACAGATGAAACACTAACTGCTTTAAAACAATTTCTGAAAGGTTAAATCACTTTTAGATACTTAGAAAATTCATAAGGACTGATGAATACTTGATTTTTCAGTCATGCATAATTATGCATGGATTAATATTCTTCGTTTACTTTTAAAGCACGTCTGAAGTGTTACAAAGGTTTAGGCATTGAGTGTAACCAGGCATCCCTAAAAATCAGGTACACCATGAAGTGTGACTTGACGGTCTACTGTTCATTCACTTCTCCTCTTGGTAAAACTCTTCTACCAATTTTAATGAAATTGTACTGAATGGGGAAGAAGCTGCTATTGATTCCTAGGCCTAAAGACAACTTGCTGGTATGGCATGATTTTACAAGTGCTCTTGTACACGCAGCTTTAACTTGCAGAAAAATGTTACTGATCAATGTAACTTGTAAGTTTCCTGTACAAAATAAAATCATGGTGTATGCCCTTTCTGTGTTGAGGCCTTTGTTGCTTTGGAACGATGCCATTAAAAGCAACAGCATGATCTCCTGCATAACCAGCAATGCTATACCTGAGGACCTGACCTTTGAGTTGCTTTTTACTGACTTGGTCTCTTAGCTCACACCTACGCTTAATTACTAGGTTTGTTCTGACTATGTAACCTCGTCTCACACCAGAGGGTGCTGGGTAAATGGATTTGACCATGGAAAACTGTAACTGTGCTCCTTCATCATCCAAAATACTTTTGGAAAACTTTCTCAGGAATTCCAAGATCACTCATAAGCGTGTGTGCAGGTGATTGTGCTGGGTTGCCTGTCTGGCATCGTTCCCCCTATCCAGGTTCTCTGGTTAGGCTGTCCAGCCAAGGCAGCAACACAACCAAAATGATGAACTGAGTCCCGAATGGGAAGGTGTAAACTAGGCAAAATTGTTGGGGAGTGCATTGCACAACAGCAGCTTTCATAAACAAGTTGACACAACACACTGAAGTGCCTGAGACCATCTGTGGTGAGAACAACTGACTTTCCCTCAGTCCTAACACTGTCACGACATTTTCTCTTGGTTACACTGGGCCTTCAAGCGAAGAGTGCGGTTGGAGCCAGACAGCTTGTGTGAAATGGTACCATATGAACTACCTAATGAAGGTCTAGAGACAAATAGAAATCTTGTCATGACCTCTGTGTTGCTGTTTTATTTTTAGAGACATTTATACTATTTGCAAACTACTACTAATGGTTTTACTTCAAATTGGAAATTTGCTTTTATTTGTTCAAGGCAGAAAATAAAATACTCTTGCATAATGGTGGCATTTGTTTTTATTTCCTGCAACTAAAGGTGATACTTAATCCTCCCCCAGTGTTCCAAGTTTTACATTGGTGTTCTCCAATGTCTTACATTACCCAACACACAGATGGAGAATAATATGTTCTAATGGAATGCCTGTAAATGCGGTTCTGTAGTATAACTTTAACAGAGTATTAAATACAGAACAAGTTCATGTTGTATAAAACGCTTTGCTGTTGCAAAAACAGTTAGGCATAAAAAGGCCCAAGTAATTGTCAACATCGAGCAAAACTGGAGCTTTGGAAGGCTGTCAAGTACTGCAACGAGACCGGGCTGTAACCTACAGTTCAGTGGACCCAACCATCCAACTCTTAAGTTAGTCCATAACATATCCTGAGCAACAACTCTATTTTAAGTATTAATCTGTTAATCACGTTACAACACGATGCATCACAACACTACTAAACACTGCACGGAAAACTGGCAGTAACACAAGACAAAGCTTCACGTTAAGCATCCACGCCTCTTGAGAAGGAAGTACTACACTTTGGTAAGACTGCTACTTTTTCAAGAGAAAACCAAATTTCTTGTGAAAGGGGAAGAAGCGAGTCACAAAAACAGTGGTTTCATGAAGCAGCAGGCACAGATTTGATTTTCTTCTAAAGTGCTGGAGAAAATGGATAGGGTTTAGCTCTTTTTTACTCTTTGCAACTTGATCCCTTCTTTCACCAGCAGTGACTAAGCAAAAAGAACTGCACCAGGTAGCTTATCAGACTGTACATTAACCAAGTTGGGACACAATGACCAACCCAAGCCTGTCAGCTATCTCACTCATCTGAAGTGCCCAAACATCCGCTACTTGCGTGTGTCACCAAGGCATGCTTGGGGAGCTCCCGGACAACTCAAAATAATTGAGTAGCATCTCATTTCCACCTGGTTCTGGCACACTGTCAACTGCTTTGTAAAATTCAGATATTCTTTTATCTGGGCTCTTAATCATCTTTGTTAGTTCTTACTTCATGCTGTTTCAGTTAAACAAAAAGAAGTTCAGTAATGAATGCTGCTGGCGAGAGTTACCTAAGGGGTTTTTCAAAGGTGAGGTGTTAATATGCGTTGCCTGGAATCTCTGGATCAAGAAGAGCAAGATTTATATCCTAATTGCTGTATTCTTGTATTTCAAGCAGATGGACGAATGTAACAATGGGCATTGTGTACTTCAGCTTTGAACACAGCCCCCAGGATTTTGACTGCAGCATTCAGCACGAGGCGTGACCAGCAGGCCGTGTACTCCAGTAACAAAGCTCAGCTCCGACAGCTCCCCTGAGGAGACTTCTGTTCTCACCAGCTCAATTACGAGGCATTTTCATTCATTCTGTATAGAAAGTCAGATCTGACTGCAAGACCTGTAGTCGAAGGCCCTGCTTCACACATGTCAGAGTAAACAGTATTTCCACAAGCCCACACCTCCTGAAACACCAGCTGGGTACAAGGGCACAGGCCAGGCTCACACTGAAAGGTGTAACGTTATGCCAGCAATGTTACAGATTTCTCCTGCTGAACTATATAAATATGCTATAAAGCATATTTTCACCTATTAAGTGTCCTAATTGTCTAAACATTCTGTAATTTTCATACTAGAAATGTGACATTTATTCCTATAACTATTGAAATTTAATCTACAAAGCTATATAATTTAAAAGTTTTAAAGCAAACTGTTACATGTGTCTTTAAAGACTGGCCTAAGTGTGTTGATAGGCCAAGTAAGGAATTAATATAAAAACACCTGAGAAGAGGTTCTAAATGATGCCACCTGCAAACAAAGAGGAAACACAAAAGTTCTGTCTCAGTATGAAGATTACAACAGTGTCTCACATTTTAAAGGGCACACATTTTATTTACTAACAATGTTGTACACGGAATGAGGACTTGAGAGAGAGAGGGTTTGCTTTATCAGTTCCAATCAATATAGGTGAACGCGAGAAGCAATTACAGAACTGATGTATTTATTTGTTTTTGAGACAACACCTCGATAAAACACTGGAAATTTACACCGAAGGAAATCTTTAGTTCCTGGTCCCCCCCATTAACCAAAAGAAATACTTCCTCAGCTGTAATTGAAAGGCCTGTCTCATGGGAAATGGGTACTCACGGACACAGAACTGTCTATAGATTGACAGAGGAGGAAGTTTTGTCATCTTTAATCTGCAGATATTGCATAGAGAATAAACACCCTTGGTATGTCATGTCAGTGCAACGGAAACATTTTACATGGACAACAAATACAATAGTTCATCTTCATTATAACTGTATAAAATACTAAAAAGGAAACATAAGAAGGGAAAAATGTTCTCCAAAATAGTCAGAAAATATCTGTCAAGAAAATAACATCTTTTTAGATAAAAGTAATAGACCAGCAGTACTTTGAGTAGCAACCATTTGTCATTCATGATCCTGAAAAGGCACTCGACATCCGAACACGTGAACGGAGAAGACTGATAAAAACCGAGCTTAGAAGCCTGTAGGAATTGCCAGTATTGAACACTGGGAGAAAAACCTATCTACCATGAACAATTACAATTTATTTTTTTATTACTATTTATTAGAGCAGAAGTTACAAACATGGCTAAGATTCTATGTAATGAAGGCAACATTATCACATAAACTTAGTACTAACATGTAATAAATAAAGCGTACTAAAATGAAAGCTGAACTCATTGAACTTGGAACTGGTCTTCTGTAGCTTGCAAAGGGACTTTGTCCGAAAGCAATTGTGGCTGTCTGCTAAATACAGCCAGCTGAAGAAACGTGGATACAATTCAAGCTCTAGACTGTGTTTTCACATTTTTGCCTACAAGCAGCACAAGTCTGACAACATTTCACTATTCCTCTGGAAATTACTTGTAAGCAAACTCATACTATACAGCCATGTCACTACCTGTGCCTTCAAAACCTTGTGGGCTAATTTTCAACCTGCACGTGTAGAGACTGCCAGCATGTGGACAAGAACTGCCCTTTCACCATCTATCATTCAGAGCTTTGCTTAGAAATCACTCGGATTTCTGGAAGCACTACATGTAGCACGAATTCAGTGAAATCCGTCCTCCCCAAGACCAGTAGGTTATCGGAAACCCTTCTAGAATTGTGAATAGAAAACAAGCAATTTTTCAGTGTGGGTTTTACAGAAGATGGGATTGTTTTCACATCTGGAAATCTATTACTTCCCACAAGTGAGTGTAAGTGTTGCCCACACCTTCCAGCCCCATCATTTTAACAATCTGATTGAGGAGGCACTTCATATGCTTGCTCTAGGATTTACAGAGCTGTATTTTTTTTTCCCCAATGATTCATTACTACTAAATACTGTAACTTTGATATTTACATGGTTCCCTACATTTAATCGGAGTGTAACACTCTGAGGTCTCAGTCTGTACCCTTTCAAATTCTTAGCAACCAGTCCATGAAAGTTTGTCTGGCGCTGGAGAAAGTTTTACTCCTCTGTTATCCAAAAAACAAACACAGATTCTGGTTTTGTGGCTCACTGCACCAGTTAGATACTCTAACCAAAAGAATTAGCTAAGCAAAAAACCTCCAGTATTTCATATACCTTTTAATGGCCAAAGGGTTTTCTTCTCCAACTTTTATATAAAAACTTAAGAGCTATTACATAGTAGTTGTTCAGCATCCTCTTCTGGGCTCTGCTCCACAAAAATTATCTGAGCAGGGGTTTGTCTGTATTATCTCAAGAGGAAATAGAGGGCATCCTCTGACATCTGCATCCATCTCTCTTCTCAACATTAATTTCCTCTCATCTCCTGCAGATAAGTATACGAAAAAGTTACTTGAAATGAGTTCATCAGGAGACGAGAAGGGAAAGGGTATGGGGAGGTAGCTGTAAGGTACCCATCAAGGAACTGAAAGCACAGCGAGTTGTGAAAGAGCTGGGAGTAACAATAGCCAGAAACGGAGCAATTCTGTGTGCAGATCAGACAACTACCCATACTCGTGAACTTCAGCCAGTACTTCCCACCCAGATATACCACATGCTGGGCTGCCTCACAATGTTTTAGCTCTCTAAAGCAGAGAGTTGTTAGCATGCATGTTGTTATTACCAGAATAACCACCTACCTGCTAGTGCCCATGACAGACACTTTGCTATCCAACTAAGTGGACAACTACTACTCTTCAACTGCAGCTGCGTGTAGTGTTTCTGAGCTAAATTGAACAAAACTTTAGCTGCAGAGAAGTCAGGCTCTTTTTTTATAATATGTTTATACTTTTTAAAACTCTCTTTAAAAACACTTACCATTCAACCCTGTAAGAACTGCAGCAACTAACCTCATCTGCCAGAGATGTACCAAACTCAGTCACTTTAGATCTGGTGTCCCTCTTTCTCACCTGTCCTCTGGAGGGTCTCCTGAAGTGGTGAGCCACCATGAGGAGTAACATCTGGTCCTGCCACAGTAGTGTCAAGTGGCTTGAATTTCACTTTTTTGTGGAACATTTTCTTACATTTTCTTTGTATCTTTCTGAGCGACTCCAGCTGCATGCAACTGTCCATCTCTGAAAAGCCACATTCATCAGATAAAAGACTAGAAGAAAGCTTTTTTCGCTTTTTTTTCATTTTGCAAGCATTTCTCTCCTCTTCGCTGGATTGTCTCTCGCTCCTCTGTCCTTCACATCTTAATTTACTACTAGACCTCTTGCATGACTTCTTAAACTTATGTTCACACTGCCTTGCCAAGCCCTCGTGGACAGAATTAGAACAGAAGCTACATGTGCTGCTTTCCTTCTCTTGTCCTTCCAGAGTTACATTTTCAAGGTAAACCAGTAATTTTCTTTCCTCCGCTCTTGAAGGCAAGCACTCTTTACACTCTTTATTACAGTTGCTGTGAATTTCTTCACACCTTCTTTCTGTTCTCTTCATTGAGCCACTAGGCGCCTCTCTAAAGTACTCAGAATCGCTGTTCTCTTCCAGCAAATCCTTTAACCTGCAAGCAGTTCTACATGTTTTGTATGATACAGTACCTTCATCGCTACCCTCTTGTTTGATTTCTTTACCATGAGTAACAGCAGTGAGATCCAAAGAATGGTTCAGTCCAGCATGTTGTAAACTATCAGCAGGGAGCGAGTCATTCCTCTGCACTTTCAGCTTTTTGGCAAGCCTACCCCCACAGGCCTTGCTTTCCGACGCTGTGTCTGTTGACTCAAGTTCCCCCACCGTGATCACCAGTCTACAATTATCATCATTACTACAGTTCCTCTTGTTGAGATTTAGTACAGGAGTCACTTCTCTGAAGTGCTGAGCATGGTTGTTACTCAACGTGATGTCAAAACCATTATCATCATCCGACACCACTCTCTTCCACCAGGACTTGTTCACAGGGTTTTTTGGCTCTAGGCAGACACGTGCATAGCCTGGTGTGTGGTAGTAGTTTAGTAAATAATGGATAAACTCATCAGTCTCATAAACCTTTTGCTTTTTGCAACCGTATTCATCAGACACTGTCTGTGTGTGAACTACATTCAGTGCTGGGTAGTCCCTTCCATCGAGAGATTCGATGACCCTGCGGTCTTGCGTCACTGTAATCAGTAAAGATCCACAGCCAAAGGCATTGTGCACATCTCTGCTGGGCAGTCCGCCAGAACTCAGGGCTGTAGAGGAGTCATTTAAAATCCTCCTGACTATATGACAAGTAGACGCATAGAAGTTACTCACACCTCTTTCCTCACTACATAAGCCGCCACCTTTTTCGGTTAACAGGCACTTAAACTCTTCCTTACATTTCAACTCTTTGTGCGTGTGATACTGGCAGTTAATCAGTTCCTGCTGTATGTCTTTTAATGCTGTTTCAGAAAAGGAATTGTCCTTTCTTACGCCCAGTGAAGGATTCTCTTTTTGACTTGCCAACTGCGCAAAATCCTTCAAATAAAAAAAATCAGGAAAATTATTATGTACATTTATTGAGCACTATGAAGAGTGCTAAACTGCAAACTCACAAGCAAGCAAGCACACAGACAGAAGAATTATACGGGTGTTTGGCTTAGTTCAGAGCTGGTCGTAAAATCTCACTATTCCTACATTAGAACTAGAGGTATTTCATCATCTCAGAAAGCTGCGTTCTCAATTAGATAAGAAAGTAGCCCTTTCAACCAATCAATCTATCTCGCTGCAACTGTGTAAGAAAATATATATTTTGTTTGATCACAGCATCACAACAACTAGTAATTTTATTGTTGCCTGCAATACTACACTCTTGTAGATCAAATATTTTCTTTAGAATAAATTGCTTTGTTATACATTGTTTTAAATGGGTCCAAATACAACCAATCTAAAGCTTTCCAAGTGGTGAAACCAAAAAAATAGAAGTTTATTTACAACATCCCCTTCATAATTAAAGCAGCCAATGCCAGATGTTATGGGGCCCTGAAAGTCATGCAGAATGGCAAGGGCAGCCATTCAACTCTTAGTAAATTACAGACCTTTAGAAATCTTTAACATTCAGGATTGGGGAAAATACGCACTTGTTACAAGCTACAAGTGAATTTTTACATAGTGAACATTAGGACCTGAGACATGAAAAACCTTGTTGTCCTTTAAAACTTTTTTTTTTTAATCTCAAAGCACTAAAATAAACCTCCAAACCTTCATCTGTGTGAAAACACTCACGTTTTTATCGCACCTCTGCTGACTCTCTCAAGCTGAATGAAACGGAAATAAAACTGATGGCTTAGAGTTGGCCACAAAAAAGGGGCTACTAGAAATGTAACCGGCATAACCCATTTCAATTCAGTTCTGGCACTTTCAGACCTGAGACCAAAACAAGCAGAGATGGATCACTTGCATCCCCGCCCCAGAAATCCTTGTTTGCAATGCTGGATCAAGTCTAACAGAGCTCATACAACCCTTCCAGACCTATTTTTACTCAGTAATGACAAGGCCTCAAACAAGCATCAAAGACAAAGTTTCTGCGTGGAAATGCACTACCTTTGCTCTCGGAGCACTACTGAGCGCAGACTGTCACAAGACTTAAGACCTCAGGCCTTCTCAGTCAGTCCCAAGGCATTATTCTGAATAGCACCAAGACATCAAATGTCCAGTGAATTATTCAAGCTCTAATATCCTTCAAAATTTAAAGTATGTTTTAAAATAGTCTTACTTTCACACGGTTTAACAGCACTGTAAGCAGTCTGACAGCCTCCACTCTTCTCTGAGCTAGCAGGGATTTCCTTTCTTCCCATTCAGGCATATTCTCTGGCCACTGCTGTTCTTCAGCTGGTACCTTCTGCTGCTTTGGGGGATGTTTCTCATCTCCATCTATCTGCCTCTCTTCTCTCCTCTCGAGCTTAGCTTTCTTTTTTCTCTCTTGAACTTCTTTTTCATCACCACGTCTTTTTCTAGGTAATTATCAACATGGGACAATTTAGATGACACTTGTTTTACATTTTGAGTCCTGGGGAATTGGATGCAAGTCTTTGAAATGCTAATAATAAGCAACCAGTAGCCAAGAACCCACATGTGGCTAACAAGAAACCTTGTTTGTTGGAATAAAATGTTTTAAAAACAGGGCATACAGATGACATGCATCCAACTGATGCACACGTTCAGAAAGTTCTTCGTCTATTCAAATGGTTTGTACTCTAGGGTTTTCTTTATAAGCACTGCCAAGACAACAGTCACACCATTTGTCTCCAAGAACACAACTAGAGACTAACCATTTGGGTGTAGCTCTTAAGGTGACAAAACTCCCCTACTGATTAGCACAAGAGTCTCATTTAAGAGATATTACAAGACTAATTCAAGGATCTTTTCATTATTGCTGAGCAGAGCTCACACAGAGTCAAGGGCTTTTCTGTTCCTCACCGCACCCCACCAGCGAGCAGGCTAGGGGGCACAAGCAGTTGGGAGCTGACACAACAGGGACAGGTGACCCCAACTGACCCAAGGGATAACCCAGATCATATAGCGTCATGCTCAGCAAAATAAAGCTGGGAATATTTGGAGTGATGGTGTTTGTTTTCCCACATCACCGTTACACGTGATGGAGCCCTGGTCTCCTGGGTATGGCTGAACACCTGCCTGTGATGGGAGGTGATGAATGAATTCCTTGTTTTGCTTGGCTTGTGCGCACAGCTTTTTCTTTACCTATTAAACTGTCTTTATTTCAACCCATGAGTTTTCTCTCTTCTACGATTTTGATTCCCCCATCCCATTGTGGAGGGAGCGAGCAAGAAGCTGCATGGGGCTTAGTTGCCATCTGGGGTTAAGCACGACAAGCTACCACCACTTTTTGGAAACCTTGTCCTGTAGAAAGCAGATCTACTACACAACCAACATGGCAAATCACAGAAAACTCCAGAAAATTCAAGGAACAAAGTATTCACACAAGTGTTTAAAAGTATTTTTTTAAAAACATACTTAATTAAGACGGTATTAACAACGGGAGCACAGCAATGTTTTCAGAGACCCAGCATTAGAGTCACTAAGCTCCACGTTCTAAGCGTTGGGGTTTAAGATATAAAGGTGTGTAATATGATTAATTACTAGTGGCAGCTTAGGATGCCACCCAAACATCACCTACAGAATTAAAACTTCAATATACTACTATTACTTACACACACAATTTAAGAACACTGCCCTAAGGATAGCAATGAAAAAACCAGCATGTTTTAGGAGTAGAGGGAAAGACACAAAAAAAAACAATCCAGAAGCATTCACCTTTAGCTTTGGACCTTCCAGTCAACTGGGAGGCACCTAGAAATGCACGTCACATTAATTTTACATCAGAGCATTAAGACATTAACTTGTGATTAACCACAGAGCAAGGCAAAAAGCCCACATGCGGAACCTTGAGCAATCAAGCCCCAGAGGAGTCTGTGTGCAACAGCTCTCCGATTTCACTTCAGGCCCACAGAACCCTAGAATAATCCAGTCTGAAAGGGTCCTTGGTTCATCTCTCGTCCAACCTCTCCCTAAACCCAGACCCCTCCATCTGATGTCTTACACACAGCAATACTATAATGCTTTTCTTCTGGACAGTAACACATCAATACTCCAAAAATATACTCTCACCTTTCAACCCCCTCTCTTTTTTTTCCTCTTTTTTCGAACGTGCTCCTGTTCTTGCAGCTTTAGTCTTTCCAGGCTTCTCTTTCTTATGGCTCCTTCACTAAAGTGTCTGGTTGTATCAAAAGTCACCTGTCACAAAAGAAGCAGAATCAGACTTAGCAGTCCAGTTTGCCATGTATTTATACAAACACAAAGCAAATAAGAGACCCTAGGTGACTCCCAAATGCTACTACGCTCGTGAGAACCTCTCCCTCTAGCCTGGCATACTAGAACACCTCTTCCGAAGTTCACATCGAGTTGTCAATCATGCTCAAACACCCCACTCCCAAATGTCTCGCTGTGACATCAAAGGCTCACGACCTGACATCATACCTTTGGCCAAACCCATTCCTGGCATGCTTTTCTGGAGACTCAAAGTTCAGTACATTCAGCAGAGCATTCCTAGCTGCAGGATTCACACAGTTCTGCCAAAACTAGAGTTCACTGACTCTAAGGGCAAGATCTTTTGGGTCAAACGCTTGCTTGCTTAAAAACTGACAAATTCTGTTGATATGTTCTGCATTTTACCAGCTTCAAATGCCCAGATGTGAGTACATGAAAAGAAAACCTCAGTCAAATTGCATCAAGGTCTATCTACACGGAGAAAATAAGTAATAAGAAGCGTTATTTCCAGCAGAGAGGTATATTTTAGGGTCACAGTTTATATATTACCTGCTGGGGAAAAGTGCCAAAACAGGCTCCACCCTAATAAGTATTTACGGAGTTAAGCTATTCGGCTGCTGAAATTAAGCTCAGAGATTGCAGGTTTTCTTTTCTAATGCCACATCAAGCATAGCACTTAAATGGATTCATCTCTCAACATACTTAAGCAAAAGAAAGGGTACCCTTTACTAGCCAAGAACCACCTAAATTAGGGCAGCTGCTGCAGCTACTTCATCCTTAACAGTAAGAAACCAAGCATCTCTCACAGCTTTGCCAGCTCCTGAGATCATCTCCCCATTTCAGTGCCAACCACACTGAAAATATTACCCACACTAATTTTTCAGGAAATCAAAACAGTAAAATGTCATTTTTTGATTAAAGGACTTCAGTTCAGATACATGAACTTCACGTATCAGTGTCTCTATGCCCAGTAAAAACAAGATAATCATAAGGTTTTTTTCTTCTCATACGCTTAAGTGTCCAAAAAAGTTTACAGAGAGGCTTCCACTGTTTAGCAAGGAATTCTCAGGCCTAACTTCATGGAAAAAAGAGCAGAAGTTGGCAAACTACCATCTGTGCCAGTTCCTTCCACAAAATCTCAGCAGCTAGTAACAAATAAAGGTTGGTATACTTTAATACTGTCCATATGACACTCTTTTCTTTCTTTTTAGCCACCATTTTAACATAAATACACACTAAACCAAAGGGGAAAAAAAGGTACATATATAGAGAGAAGTGCAGGAGTGCCACATAAAAGCTTCCACTGAAGCAACATGAAAAAAAATCTGTAATATAGTGGTCACAGGTTAAAAACTATATTGCCATGACTTGAAAAATGCCTGTTTGTCTTCAAGGTAGGAATCTACATGAGAAGACAAGTGCAGTGCAAGCAGCTGTCTGCTAAAGAGGGGGACTACTTTATTCATAATGATGAAAAAAAAAGTACGTACTGAAAGAAAAGCTAGTGTAATAAAAAAAAAAAAAAACCAGGGATCTCTGGAAGCAGCAGCTACAGCACAGACTGCAGCACTGAATGGCTCCTGTTAAGAAACTGCTGCCAAATGCACTCTGAATTAACCACAACTTTGTCAGGCAAGGCTGAATATCTCAGGATTAATCTCCAAATACAGCCACATACAGACACACCTTTGGCATCTCACATAGGTAAAGCAGATACACCCAAAGGACTTGCTACAAAACTGAAAAAGCGAGTAGTCTCTAGAATCCTTTCTGCCCACTGTGTGTGAAGATAAAGAGCTTCCTAAAGCTAGCTATAATGTTAGTATCAACTACACTTTTCCCACCACACTCAGATTTGAGGTGCAGCAGGTTAAAACATCCAGGACACTGCTGTGGAAACCTGAAGAGACATGAAAGTCAAACCTGAAGAGCTGGTACACCCAAAAGCTTGTTCAGTTTCACAAGTACATCTTCTATTAAACCAACTGATATTATCTTGCCCTTGCAAATCTTTCTTCACTTATACCCTCACACCATCATGGTTGCAACCATATTCCTACTTCTGCAATAAATCACCTAAAAATAAACCCAAAAGACTCTTCGTAGAGCTGCGTAAGCTATAGTGGTTTGCCAGTGCAGACCACGACCCTCGCTCGACGCCACTCTTCTTCATAGCCAGGAGCTCCTCAAGCATCAGAAATAAATGCAGTTCTCACCACGTAACTGTGTCCAAAGCACAGAATTATTCACTGGCCCACTGGCTTGCTGCTCAGCAGCACAGCCTTTTGGAATCAACCCTGACGTAGTAATAAACTGTTAACTTCACATTTTAACTGTTCCAACTGACAAATCACAAGTAATAAGATATTCAACCCCTTTACCAAACTATTGTCTCCTTTTAGCCACTCTGCCCTGGTTGTAACATCAGGAGCGCATTTGCCCTTGCACTAGGGTTTGCTACGGTAACTGCAGGCTCCACTGTCCTTTGCTACCTGCAAGCCCTTCTTCTGTGGTCACCTGTTCTGATAAGCCTGATATATACTCAAATTACAAAAAAAAAAAAAAAAAGCATTACTTAAACATATAAAAAAACCCCAAGATACTGACCTGGGACTCTACAGATCTGTGATCAATTCCCAGCTCTGCTGAGAAATTCCTTTGAAACTCAGCAACTTCGTATGTCTCAGAAGCCTAAAATAATATCGTATTTTAGAACGGATTCAAGCTGAATGGGACCACCACAGGCCATTGGATCACGTAGCCTGGCCTGTGCTAACCTTATTGGGCTGAAGCATCTCCTCCAGGAAGGCACCTGGCTCTAGTTTGAAAACACAACAGGAAAACCTGCCACTTCCCACAGGCAGTTTGTTCCACTCCTCCCTCATTCGCTGTTTGAGATGGAAGCCACTTGCAGATATTCATCTGTCATAAGCCTGCCCCTGTAGATTCACATCCTTTTAGCACCTATGTGGTTTTGTGGATTTGGGGTTTTTTTTTTCCTCTCACATGCTATAATCCAGGTGCCTCTCAGTCATCTTAAATAAAATATATAGCTTGAGCTCTTTGAGAGTGCTCCCATAGTCCCTTATCATGAGGCACTTCCTCCAGCCCCTGAGTAGCTTTTGTTGCAATATTCTGACACCCTGCAGTGTAAGACGTGAATCCCAAACCCACACACAGTATTCATTTGCTCAGTGCCATACACAGTGAATTAACTCCTTTAAGCCTACTTGCTATCACCACTTGAACGTACTCCCCACAACACTGCAAATGGAAATGCAAGCTGTTACTAACACGCTGCAATAACCCTCCCATAGCCTTAAAGAAAACCACAAGGATAAATTGGGAACTCTGAAATTATTTTTCTGAATATCTGCATGATCCTTTTTACATTGACTAAATTATCTTAGAACACCCTAAAACATGTCACCCAAGTTCACAAACTCAGACTTTAGGGGAACATTAACAGCCTGGCAATATCTAACCTGAAACACTCATATAGTCCATAGGAGCAAAATACAAGTAATGAGAATAATTTGATCCAAAGGTGCCCCTCACATTTGCTCAGTGTACCACCAGCTCAAACAGCTTTCACCATCCCCAGTTTCCCAGCTGGTCACTCATGCCAGGCCCTGGACCATCACAACTGTTTGAGACCATACCATCAACTGGGTCAGGAAAGAGGCCTAGCTTGAAGAAAAAAAAACAATCCTATTTTGCCAGGTTAGTTTTCAGACCACTGGTTTCCTTGCCCTCATGCACAGCGCAGCCCCCGAGCAGAGCAGAAAGAGAGCTCGAGACAGAGGAAATATCTTAATCCCTCCCAGAAGTGGGTACGCAGGAGCACCTACGAGCAGATGGCAACGTGGCAAGCGCATATACTGATCCACAGCAGCAGAAAGAGTTTATCAGAGAGGGAAAAGCGTTCAGCAGAGAAAGTCACTTGTAGAAGTTTAAACAAGAGGTTTGAACAGATTTTCAACACACACTAGTTTATTCAGCTTGCTCTGCGCAAAATTTAAGTGAAAAGGAGAGAATATCAGAAGCATTGCTGCTTACACAAATACTGCAGTAAGAGGGGCGATTTGAAGCTAATGCTCCAAGCGTCATTACTTCATGCTGCGCGTTTTGAGGTGGGGATAAAGAAAACCGCAAGCCAATCCCATCTCCATGGCTGCAGCTGCCGAAAGGCCGCGGTCCCTCTACTCGGCGGGAAGATGCCAGAGCTCCAACGGCATCAGCAGGCACCGCAAGCCAGATTACCGCACCGCCGGTCAAAGGGAGCCCCGCAGCCACACCAGGCTGGCGCCCACCCCCCGGCCGGCGCCCGAGGGGCGGTTTCAGCAGTAACTGGGAGACGGAGGCAACAGCAGGGCCCGACCCGCTCTTCTGCCCCAGCAGCGCTGCACCCGGCTGCCAGCCCCGGTGAGGGTGCGAGGCAGCCGCCCCTGCTTCTCCGGACCCTGCTCCGGGCTGCCGGAGCGCCTCTGCGGCCGCACGCCAGCCGGGTCAGGACCCCTCCGGGCCCGGACCCCTCCGGGCCCAGCGGCCCGCGGCGCCCACCGCACGGGCCGGGGAATCAGGCGAGGGGGTGACAATGCTCCGGCCGAGCCCGCCGCCGCCCAGCGTCCCGGCAGGGCCGCGGGTTCTGGGCAGCCTCACAGAGCCGCCGGGAACCGCTGCAGCCCGCGCTGACCTGCTGGGCGCGGACCAGGCCCGGCCGGCAAGGAGAGGAGCGCCAACCCTCCGGCCGCGGCCCCTTCCCCACACGGGCCGCGCCGCGGACGCTCCCCGGCGCCCTTCGCCAGCAGGGCGGCCAGCAGCCGCAGCTGCTTCCCCCGAAGGAGCGGGACACCGAGCCCAGCTGCCTGCCCCGCCCCGCCCCACCCCACCCCGGGAGCCCCTCCCGCAGCGGCAGACGCCCTCCGCCGGCAGCGCCCCGCTCCCACAGGCCGCAGCGGGCCGGCTCCCCTTACCCCTCTGACCGCCGCTGCGGCCGCTGGGCGCCCTTCCCGCCGCCACCCCGGGGCGGAGCGCGACGCACGGCGGGGGAACCCGCCTCTGGGGCGCGGCCCGGCACCGCCCGCTCCTCCCGCCTGCCGGAGCTGGGCTGGCAGCGGCGGCCGGGCCCTGGTGCCTGCGTCGACCCCAGGCCAGAGCAGCGCTGCACCCGCGGGGGCCATTTTGTGGCAGCCAGACCCGGGGAAAGGGCGGTGCGGTGGCTGTGTGGTGATTGAGGATTTCACGCGTGGTTTCGAGGAACGGTTTGCAGAGCCGAGCCCCAGGAGGTGCTGGTGGCTCTCCAGGCTTCCTACTCGGCGGCTTCTCAGCCTTGTTCTTTGCCCCACATGATGGAGACCCGTGGCTGCCCAGCCTGGCTGCCCTCGGCTGGTGCCCACCTGCATCCGGGCGTCTTCAGCCTGTGGTCATCGTGTATGTGCGTTGTCTTAAAAAAAAAAAAAACCCAGAGAAAAGAGTTCCTCCATCAGCACGTGCCTCACTTAGGCAGCATGAAGGCCCAGTTACAGGGGTGCGATGCAATGCCATGTTTTTCTTTGTCCTGTAACAAAGGTAGCTCGTCCAGCCAGTGCTTTGTCCAAACGATGTGTGTGTAAGGACTAATAACAGCTTTTCTCTGATTTAGTACTAGCTTGTGCATGTTTAACCAGTGGAAGCGTAGTGCCTGTGTCTCTTGGTATGGTATGGCAGTCAGCGCTCTGCAGCAGAGCAGCTCCCAAGGGTGTCAGTACCTCACCACCACACTGGTGACGGTACCGTCCACACTTTGCAGCACTTCATTGTTCTTACTTTAAGGCCCCCAAGGGAATTCAATTTAGGGCAGTCATTCACTCAAATACTCCCTCAGTTCTCAGTGCTTTTTTCTCTCTCGAAATCTTCCAAACACAACTGTAAACCAGGGTACATTCTATACTGTTTGTCCCCTGTCTTAAAAACAAACACTTCGTTTCTTCCCTTATAGTAAGTACAATTGCAAGTATGATGGTCAATGATTGTAGGATGCACACAAGGCTAGGGCTGCAGGCAGAGGTGTGTTAGCAAGCTTTTCTCAGATGGTCTAATTGCTGTCTATGCAATTACAACCTGAGAACAATTGTTACAGGTATATTTAGTGTGGGAATCTATTTCTGTTACAACTTTGTGTGCCAAAAAGCATGTCTCTGTTTTGTGACTATACAAGTTCATACGATAAAGATACTACCTTTACCTACAAATGGTTTTTGGGTCTAGTTGCCTTCACAGTTGTTGGTTCTCCTTGTATTAGGAATCTTAATTAAGCAAATTGTATGTAAATACAATCCATTTTATATTCTGTATTTCAGGGAGCAAACTACTGGAAACAGTGATCTTTGGCAACTGAGGAATATCCTGCCTACTGGGATCGCGCATGTTGCTGGAGCAAAATGGTGAGTTACTCTGAATTTGCTCTGTATTTTCTCTGGCAAAGGAGACAAGGAAAACTGATGCTAAGGAAATCACTCTGGCAATGTTCTCATGTTGAGGAGTGCTGTGTCATAGTAATTAAAAGTGCCACATCCGAAATTGATAAAAGGGTGATTCACCTTTACACAGTGGATACAGAAAAGGATTCACTTTTACACAGTGAACAATAAAACTATGGAAATCATTGCCACAAAAAATATGGGAGACTGAGCACCTTGCTTCAGAAGTGGATTTGATGTTTACGGAGACAACAATAAAATACGGAGTTATTTTGCAGATACTATTTTAAGCCAGTATTAGTTATCTCGTTTTATGCAAAAGGTACGAGTGAGACATCAGAAAGAGAACTTGAGCAGCAGAATTATCCCACATCTCCCTGTTGCAGAATAGTTACCCTTTTCTCTGCCACCTGCAGCCTCCCAGGCTTTATCCCATCTGTTACCTACCTAGATTGTACAGACCCTGGATTTGCTCTACTCTTACAGAAACTTTCTTAAAACTGGACAGGAAGGAAAGGTGAAACCCTGCCTGCACGAGTTCTATGGTGTCTTTGGAAATCAGTTTAGGCAAAACTGGCACAAAGGACTGCATGGAACCAACTCTTTTGTTTATTCTGGGTTTATTCTCATTCAGCTAAAGTGGATTTGAATGCACAGGAGTGTTCACGTAGAGACTGTAACATCATACCCTACTACATTTCAGATGGGTTCTGTTTAAACCTTGCAACCAGTGCACATAGACAAGCTTACTACGGGAGCTTCAGGAATAGACTGGGGAGGAAGATGCATGGAAGAAGCTTTGGGCATGAAGCGTGTTTAAGTACATGCAAGTAAGAGTCTTGGCTATGGTTCTGCTTGTGGCTTGGTAATGTCATTCCAGGAATTGTGTCTGGATATTATATACTGCTCAAGTAATTTAAAAGCTAAGATAACTTTCCCTATTGAGTCTATGTATCTCCCTATCTTAGGTTGTACAGCCTATAGGAAAAACGTCGGTCTTGTATTTACTTTTGAAATAGAACACCCAAACCTCTTCCGAAGGACAGCAGTTTCCATAGTTTTGTTTCAGAAAAACAATGGTACAACCTTGCTTATTGCAGATGGTGGGGGTTTGACTCATGAAACTAATCTGTGGACTGATGAAATATTCTTTCCCTAGATACTGATGAGATCAGTTCCTGAGTGAGAAGCAGCTCACCTTTAAAAGCCCTTTCTAGCCAGAAACAACTGAATGGTATCAGCTTTTCCCTGGTTTTAGTACTAGCTGGTACAGGTGGGATACTGCCATCCCCTGGCTGGCTGCACAGAAACGTGTTGAGCTTCAGTTTCTTTAAGGTAATATTAAAAAGTACCTGGTGGTGTTTTGATTTGTGTTTTTTAACATGTTTAACTACCCTGTCAGGACTTTCTGATCAGCCTGTAAGATGATGGGTTTAATCTACAAGGTTACCTCAGAAATACTTTGTGTGTGCGTGGGTGATTTTGCTTAGAGGCTATTAAAAAAAAAAAAAAGAAAAAAATTTCTTAGTCCAACAGATAAGTTTTGGCTGTAAGGAGTATTAGTTTTCCAGAACATAAGCTGTCCAACCAGAGGAAATAAAATAATTTATACAGGAAGATCAGAATACATAATCCTTCTTAATATAATTCTGGTTTACAATATTTCTGAGCTACGCTTAGAATGTGTCTCAATGGCACTAACTCTAGCATGAGCATTTGTTACATAGCATTTGTTACAGACACAGAGACTGAAGAAGCTTCTTGGTTGCTTCCTTTTCCTAAAGTCTGCTTTACAACCGGCAAAGCCAGCTGGCACTGTGAACCACTCTTCGTACAGAAAGGCAGGCTCGTGAGTAGGTCACAGGAGCGGAGTGCGAGATTCTATTTCTGGCTCAGTCACAGACGTCCTGGGTTATCATAGGAGAGTCTGCTAATTTTCACTATCGGTCAGATGGACAAGCCAGCTGCTTGCTGGAGTGGCTTCTCCTCCCACCACCAGTGAAGGAATGGAACAGGAGTGTGTTGTGCTCTAGAGGTCTCCAGCAAACATCCTGGAAATCCGTGGCAACTGAATACCTCAGAGCAGTGCTACATGTAGAGCTTTTCCAACTTGTACGTGGGGATGGCACAGGAATAAAAGTGGGTTCTTTGACAGCTTTGTTCACTCTCCCTGTCTGATCTCAGGAGTTTCTCATGAAACTTTAAACATATTCTTGTTAGGTGCTGACGTGCCTGAGGAATATGGTGTCAGAGTAGAATGGAATTTAATTTAGGAAATGACAGCAAGCTCCAAGACCACCTTTACTAATAAAACCAGTGTGTGACAGATTTCAAGTGTTGTGCCTGATTCTGATGTTAGCCACAACTGTATTATCCTAAAGCAACTCACTGTTAGTGTCCAAACTATTTGTAGAGTTAGAAAAAAACAAAAATACAAATAAAAGTTATGTTCAGAATAGTTTACAAAGGACTCGACTGCATAAAATGTATGTTCAATGAAATTCAGACCCCTACTGTAGTAAAAATGTATTTTTGTATGAATAACAAAATAGACAAAAGACAATCAGTTCCCTCAGAGGATTCACTTGCTCTGGTTGTTTTTGTGGTGATGGCTTGTGAGATATAGGAAACTAAGAAGGACATCAACAATATGAACTTGAATGGGCTGGCAGAAATGGCGAAAAGAAGATGCAATGTAAAATACTCATTTTTAGCAATCTTAGAATGTGCTAGTGACATCTTTTTTATTTTTTTCTTTTGAATGACTGGTTTTATTTTGGCAGGTCCCTTTACACAGGAGAAAAAATAACAACAGGCAAATAGACCAAAGACCATCTTCATAGAATCCTAGAGTACCAGGTTGGAAGGGACCTCAAGGACCATCTGGTCCAACCTTTCTTGGCAAATACCCGGTCCAGACAAGCTGGCCCAGCTCCCTGCCCAGACAAATCTTAAAAGTGTCCCATGTTGGGGACTCCACCACTTTCCTGGGGACATTATTCCAATGGCTGATTGTTCTTGTTATGAAAAATTTTCCTCTTGTGTCCAATCGGAACTTCCCCGGGAGTAACTTGTACCCAGTACCCTGATCTTTTCCACGTGGCTCCTTGTAACAAGGGAGTCTCCATCTTTGTAGCCACCCTTTAAATGCTGGAACGTGGTGATGAGGTCTTCCCTAAGCCTTCTTTTGTCAAGGCTGAACTAACCCAATTCTCTCAGCCTTTCCCAATCATTGGATCATCTTTGTGGCCCTTCCCTGGACTCTCCAGCCTGTCCACAGCTATTTTGCATAGTGGGGACCAAAACTGAACACAGCATTCCAAGTGTGGCCTGACAAGCACTGAGCAGCGTGAGATAACGACGTCTTTGTCTCTCCTGGTGATGGCCTTGTTGATGCAACCCAGCATCCTGTTGTCTCTCTGCCACAGCATCACACTGTTCACTCAAATTAAGCTTGTTGTCCACCAGGACCCCCAGGTCCCTTTCCACAGAGCTGCTCCCCACCCGGGTAGATCCCAGCCTGTGCTGCACTCCTGGATTATGTTTTCTCAGCTTCAAGACTTTATACTTGTCCTTGCTGAACTCCGTTGAACTTCTCTATGGATTAGATTGTGCTGTGGAAGGCTGAGGTCATCTGCTGATTCATTTTATCAGCCAGAACAAGTACGTAAGAACTCATCCTAGAATGAGTAATTGAAGTGGGATAACTGGATGGAAAAACCCTGTGCTTGGGAAGAGTCTTGAGCTGAGGTTTGTCTTGTGCAGACAAGCAAGAAAGGCAAACTTCTTGAAGAAATACCACACTTTTATGGTTAGAAGTCTTCTGTTTCCAAGCAGTATTGATGTAGAGCAAGTTCATATCCCTTTATTCTTGTTTCAGATTTTTCCTTTAAATAGTTGAGATTTTTTCCCCTCTCCAGTGATTCACCACTTTCTTCCCAGCAAGGAAATACAGCACCATAAATAGCTGAGTTTCTGGCAACTGGAGAGATGTCCTTTAGCTCTTTTATTGCTTTGGGAATACTCCGTTGGATCATCAGCAGAGCGTTCTTGCCAAAAGTGGGCTAAGGGGAATCTTCTTACACTGCTTTGTTGGATGCACTGTAAAAAGGCACTGCATGTAGACTGATTAAGGTTTTTTGTTTTGTTTTTGTTTGGGTTTTTTTTTTTATTATTATTATAAGAAACAGCAGATACCCTGTTTTGGAGCAAATCAGTGCTCCTGCCCTGTTACTAGCTGTTTTCTCCTCACTCCATGGATCCTGGTCGCTGCCTGTATCTCCTTTCCACTTCTCTCCCCTCCCCATGCCTCTTCCCCTTTTCTCTGGTAGCACATCAACGAAGTCTGAATTAATTGACCTCGTAAATCTTATTAATGATGCTCGCTCAGTTCTTCACTTCCAGCATCAACGCACAGGGCTTCAGAAGCAGAACTGACTAGTTCGGAAGCAATATTTTTGGCTGGTAGTGCAGGAAGTAAACAGTAACTAACAGAAGCGTTTGATCACCGTGGAAATACAGATGCAAATGATGTAACGCTATGTGAATTCAAACACAAGCCGGAGCAGCGAGCACTGCCTTCCCCGCCGTCTCGGATGCCTTTGCACAGACCGGGCCGGGGCTCACAGCTGACGGTAGCGGCCTATCGCTGCAAACCACCCGCACGCTCGTCACGCTCCGTCCGCGCCGCTGCGGGCACAGCCAGCGCTGCAGGAGCCCCGCCAGCGGATTCTCTTCTTCGCCGTCAGAGCGCGCACCGGGGCAGCAGCGGGTTCGCCGGGGCGGGGCGGCCGGGGCCCCGCGCCCCAGCGCCCTCCGGCAGCCGAGGCTGGCGGCACCGCCCCCCGCGCTGGCCGCGCCCGCCGAGGCGAGCCTGGCGGGGCCGGGTCCCGGTCCCCGCCGGTAGTGCCGTCGCTCTGCGCCGCGCCGGGCCATGGCCACCTGGCGGCGGGACGGGCGGGTGACCGCGCTGCAGCGGCTGGGCTGCGCCGGGCTGGCGGGCGCGCTGAGCCTCAGCCTGACGGCGCCGCTGGAGCTGCTGACGGTGCTGGCGCAGGTGGGCACCTGGCACTGCCGGCGGGGGCTGCGCGGCGCCGGGCGCAGCCTGTGCCGCACCGAGGGCGTGCGGGCCCTCTGGAAGGGGAACCTCACCGCCTGCCTGCGTCTCTTCCCCTACAGCGCGCTGCAGCTCGCCGCCTCCCGCCGGTAAGCGACTGGCCCCGGCCCCAGCTCCGGCTGCGGCCGGGACAGGGCTCTGCGGGGAGGGGTGCGCTCTCGCTCCGGCCTCTCGTGTCTGTTATAAAAGAGGGCGGGATGGAAAGTGGAGAGCTTGTTCCCTAGGGGCACTTTAATGTCTCTGTCTCAGTTGGACGGCTCGGGTGTCCCCTCTCCCCAAAGGCAGGTACCCTGGCTAATAACTTCATTGATGTAGTTTATTCAGTGCGGAGCAACTCTTAGAGCCTGGTGATGTGCCAGCAACTGCTTATAAAGTCATGGGTGTTCTTTGGGTGACGAGGGGTGGTCAATCTGATAAATCTCTTCTGCTCAGCCAGATTCTTTTGGAAACGGTGTTACAGTGCTGCTGACAAACAGGACTCTGACATCGGCTCTTTTCAACCACCTAATTTTATTCATTTAGTCCCTTCCAAGTATTTATATTGTCTGTATATAAAAAAAAACCCTAACAAAATCATGATTCAGATATTTTACCCAATTATGCAGCGGTTGTTATGCAAATTTGATAGGTTCTGAAGTTGATACATGTCATTATTTGTTTTGAGATCGTGTTTTCGGTAATACACGGGCATTTGGTTAAGGTGAACACTGGGATGACTGCGGCAGGGTCAACATGGAGCGGTGTCCTGGGATTCCCTTCTGCTGCCGGTGTCTTGCAGCCTTGAAAAGGAGCACCTCGCTCGCACACACCACCATGTTTTGCCCCTTCGAGGGTTGGGTTTCTGTCTTTTTTTTTTTATTACGGTCAGCTGTGTGTGTGGTATGCGCTTGACATTTCCGCCCAGCTAGGCGATGGGTTATTCCAGTTCGTGGACCGTGCTGGGTGGGGAGAAGCGTGGGCTCAGCCTGCACCAGCCAATCCGGCCCGCGGTGGCTCTCGCCAGGGCTGACGCTGCGCAGCGTGCTGGGCTTCGTCACTCATCTGGCTGAACAAGACTGTCCTCCCAGCTCCGCCTGCGCCTTTCGGGCCCTGGTAGATGAAGCGACCCTGGAACTGGGCAGCTTTGTTGTGTCCTTCTGCTTGTGCTCAGACAAGGGGAGGGATAATGGCAGTGGAAAGGCAGAAACAGTGATTTAATTGTAATTTAAAGTTCCCAGAAGAGTCGATGTGTTGCACCAGTATAAACCAGTTGATTTTGAACTAACTTCATTGTTTGTTCAGATAAAACAGGGTATTCCATTTGCCAGGCTATAGTTTGTCTCTAGTTTGCACAGGGGGAATCTTTTGAATTGCAAGTGGAAGCAGGCTGCCAGGAAACTAAATAACAGCTGCCTCCACATATTTCTTGGTACATTATTTGGGGATTTTTTAAGTGTATTTTCTATGGAAGAATTGTATCTATAAAGGTACGAAACACAAAAAGAGAAATGTTACCCAGGACTTAAGGAAACAGCAGTGCCGGTTGCAGAGGGATGTGGGCTGAGCTCAGTCCGCAGCCCCAGAACAGCGGTGTGGGGGAGCCGGCTGGGGAAGGGGGTTTAGCTGACTCTGCGTTCCTGTGGCTGGTTACTCTGGTAACTAACCTGCAGCTGCCTCTCGGTACTGTGCACAGACTCTGTCTTTCCATAGCAGTTTTAAATGTTATCTCGGTAGCGCCCAGACATGCCGCACCACCCTCCCCACGCACGTGCACGCGCAGGAAAATTAGGCTGTGTTGCTTTAGGGACTGCACAAGACACATCAGAAAAAAAGTTTATGCCCTTTTGCTTCTGCTTGGCTCGTCTTTCTGCTCTGGGCTCTCTCCAGGGCATGAGACAAGTAGATGCAGCGATCTGTCAGGCAGCAGCAAATGCACACTCAAGTGGAAAAACTTAACCGAGCAAGCAGCAACTTGTAAATCTTTGCAAATTACTTTGTTCTGCACATGATAACACGGTGGAGTTTAAATGTAAATCTGCAGTTAGGCAGTTTAGTTAATGCTTCCAAAACAGAATAATAAGTTTCTTTACCTCCAGCTAAGATTCTCAAGTCTTTTTACTTGCTTTTTGCATCATTGTCCCTGATGTAGGAGTGCTCTGCATACAGAGAAGAGTCCTTCTGAGCTCATCACAAGTGCGTGAGGTGGAGGTTAGCCTTTAAAACTGTGCTTCAATTTCAGAATTTCAAATTTAGGCTTAACCTCCTGAGCATCAGAGTGCCTGGACATGTCTTCTCTGGAGAAGTATCCCTGTGGGCCTTTCCATCCCAATACAAGTGCCAGAGGAAGGTTCAGCTGTTCTCGGAAGGCCTGTGATGATGTTATCTACGTATTTCTTGTACATGATAACTCTGACGGGTGGGTTGGACCGATGTCTCTAACAGATGGCTGATGATCAGAGAATTTCTTGCGGACGTGTTTTCGGTCATGGTAATTTTCATCCTGTAGATGGAAATATAAATAAGGATTCTGTGGTGAAAATTTACTTTAAAAGTCTCTTGCAAAGCAAACAAGTGAATTGTTTGAACAATCACTCTCCATGTCTTTGAAGATTTTTGGTTGTTGAATTTGGTGCTCTGGAACTCCAGCCCAGTACTACAACTCAACTGTGTCAGCTTAGTCTGTGCTGGGAGCTGTGGTGCAGGTAGAGCTATACAAGCTGCCTCTGAAAAAGCTCTTGCTGGTACTATAAGTGTTTTAGCTCAGTACCGCTAAAATCAAAGCAGATTGCATTTGCAGAGTTAGATATTCCAGTCCCTGGCTTAGCTGTTAATTGTAACTTTTGCATTTCTGCGCTCTGTGCAGCGTGAATTTACCCAAAATCTGTTTGGGCTCTTTGACGTGTTTTCTGGACTCTGCTCTTGTTTGCTCATTGCCATGTTCTACTTCACGGAGGTTCTAAAGCTTGTGTGCTGTTGTGATGTTATATATAGTAAGGTCTTGGATGAAATACCTGTTAAAGTTTCAACTGCTGCTGCTGAAGGGGCTTGTGGGCAGAGGAACAATTACATCAGGAATAATCTGCCTTAATTTTTCATGAGTTTTGTTTGTACCGTCATTAATAGTACCTCTTTTATGGGTTTACTCTAGACTTGTTATACTGTTCACGGATGAGCTGGGTCATATTTCCCACTGGAGAGCCATCATGGCAGGGAGCCTGGCTGGCATGGTTGCAACCGTCGCGACTTACCCCACCGACGTAATTAAAACACGGCTCATCGTGCAGAACCGACTGGAACCATCTTACGAAGGAATTCTTCATGCTTTTTACAAGATTTATCATCAAGAAGGACTCCTTGCACTCTACCGTGGTGTTTCACCAGCTATATTAGGTAAAATAATGCTGGGGAAAAAAATCACCTCGTTGCACATTGATTATTGCAGCTATGTTACACAGTGCGTTCATTTGCTCCCTTGGTTTCAAAACCAAATAGTAATGTTCTCCTGTACAAGATATGTAGAATTACAAGGCACGACAATACCGACTACCTCTGCTGCAGCTTTATTGCTTCAGATGATGACCAAGTGCGTAGCATTATATGTATGGTTAAGTGTTCACCAAAATACTCTTTTCCTTCTTGTATAGATGATCTAGTTGTGCTTGGATGCAAGATTTCTACCATTTAACTCAGAAAAAAAATATATACACACACAGAGTGTTCTTGATTCCGGTCTAGGTGTGGGAGTGTCTCCCTAGCTGTTCAGTGAAACCAGGATGAGCAGTAATGTACAGCTGACGTGAAAGTGAAGATTAGTGATATTCTCTCTTTACTCAAAACAACTTCTTAATTATTTATTTACTCTCCATAGCTTTAAGAAATGCCATTTAACTTTGAGTCCACTTTTTCACAATATGACATTATAAAAAATGCATAATAATAATAATGTATAATCCCACTATGAAATTGATGAAAGCATGAAAGAAGCAAACAAGGACAGCAGTATCTCTCATCAGCTTTGCACATTTTAGTAAGTAAATATATGTCCCTTATCAGCACATCTAGATGCTACGATATGGGTGTTTGGTTGTAAACCAAATATTGATCAGGTTTGGGCAATGTGAGGTGTAAACTGGCAGCAGCTCATCCCATCTTTCTAGGTTACGCGATGAGCAGCTCTGTTTGCTTAGTGTACAGTGTGTTGATACAAAACTGTCCGGTTTGCTTTCTAGGTGCTGTCCCATTTTCCGCGGGCTCATTCTTTGTTTACATCAATCTGGACAAAATCTGGCGAGAACCCATAGTTCATTTCACCCCTCTTCAGAACTTCATCAATGGCTGCGTAGCAGCTGCTGTGGCACAGACACTTTCTTTCCCCTTTGAGACTGTCAAGAGGAAGATGCAGGTACATGCTACTAGTGCTTTGTTATAGGTGCTTGTTGCAGGAGCTTGGGACAAGACTAGCCCAATGATCATGAGTACCACTTTATTTCTCTTACCAGTAGGCCACAGACTTTGTTTTAGGTTCATCGGGTTTTGGTTTGATTTTGGGTTTTTGGGGAGTTTTGGGGTTTTTTTTTTTAAAGTCTGAAAATTACTGTTACAGTGTGTTGTTACACTTCTAAGGTGAGTTCAAGTCCTATCATGGGATACATGAATACTTTCAGACTCTGTGTCTTTAGTTTTCTTTCTTTTCTTTTTCCATGGCAATTCCATCAAATTCTCACAGTTCAGAATTGACAGATCTTCAGTCAAATACAGGCGTTCAGTCCCCTTGGTGGTAGGCAGGATGAATGAGACCCACATAATTTTCAGACCCTGTGCGTCTTTACCTACATCCACAAGAAACTTTCACAGCAGATACTAAGTCTGAAGGGTCAGAACTATCCTCAGTCTTATTTCTGACTTCTCTGTTAACCAGTGACTCCCCAGCTGCTGGTGCTGCTGCTTTCCTGGAGCATCAGCAACATGAGAGTTACTATATGAAGTTACTATATCATTTTATATTCTCTTGCTGATCTTTTCTCCTGAAAGCTTAGTAATAATGATCTAAAAAAAAAAAAAACAACCTCGAAACAACTGCTATCCCATAGCTTCCATCTCACTGACATAATTCATTTGATGATGTTGTCTTTTCATTAGAACTTCATCAGCAGAGTGACAGTGAATAGCTGTCATCATCTGGTGGCTTTCCAGCTGAAGCATATGAGTTTGTTCTTCCAGCCTAGTTCATGGGACTGCAGATTTATGGGAAGCTTTTGTGACCTTAGAAGAAAAACAGCCATTAGGTATGACAGCATTATATAGGTCCCCATCCCCTTCATCAAGTGGTAGCCTGGTTGGTAAGTCACAAGCTAGCAAAAGGTCAGTGAAACAGTGAATTCCCCTCTCCCGCTCCCCAGGTTCCCTTTTTCAGACAGAGCTCAGATCCAGTGGCACGGAAGCCTTCGTTGCCCTCTCTTCACCCCACAACAGGGGGCCTCAGCAGGAGAAGTAATGTCTTTAAGACCAGCTCATGTAGCTGATGTGTCCAGAAGTTGTACTTTAAGCTGAGCCCTTTCATCAGGTATCTCATAAAATGTCTCAGGTGAGGAACAGATTCTGAGCATGAAAACTTGATGAGTTTTTCCAGTTGCCTCAGTGGGTCTAAGAATAGCATTTACTCCTTATAAGTCTTTATATCCTTAGGCTCAAAAGAATAAATGTGCTAAAGAATAAAGAAAAGAAAGGCATTTACTGTGCTCTTTCCCTTTGAGTATTTTCTGTTGACACATCAGTTACTCAAACACTCAGTTTTCATAGACAGCTCAAAAGGAACTTTCAGTGCTAACTGGTGTGGTAAGCTCTGTGTCAAGCCTTATTTTGACAGGCAAGTAGAGAGGTGGAACAGGCCCATCTTTCATCTTCCTGCCACTAGGCTGTACTCTGTCACCAAAGGGATGCTTAAAACATCTGACTGGCACTTCTAGATATAAGAAGGGAACTGGATTTATTGCCTAAATATGTCGGAAGTGGATATGCTAAAAATAGTTCGGATGGAAAAAAGGCTTGACATCAGAGAGTTGGGTTTTTTCTTTCCTAGATGCATTGCAACAACTGAATAGTGATTTTCCAAGCTTAGAGAAACTCCTTCTGTTCAGTGATTTATTCTGAAGGCATGGGAGAAGGCAAAGGTGTTTCAGAAGAACTAGCTGCCTAGGTGTGAAAGCCCATGGTTTGTTTGGTATTGGAAATGACATGTCATGGAAGTTTGTCCAGAAAAGAGACCTGTTGAAAATCACACCTAAGCTGATACTAAGACCTCACTGGAACTCATGTAAGGTCATCCAAGAAGTTTTGTTTTCATAGTTAGCACCAGGCTATGGCCCAGCTTTGCAGGGCTCAGCTCTGCTTTGTGCAGTTTGCAAGGGGATGGTCAGAAGAGAGAAACGTCTAGGACAGCACCAGAAAAGGTATCATGCAAAGGGACCTAGAAAAGGGGAGAATAAAGCGGGGTGAAAAAAGAGCTTCAAGACATTTCAGTATTTTGTAGAAAACGGGAGCAGATACTTCTGATCACAATTTTTCTCAGACATCATATTCTGCTCGGCCTCCATTCAGCGATCCACCTTCCTGGGGATGGAAAGAGGGGTGTACCAAAGCCTTAGCTCCCCCTGGGGCTGGAGTGAGTGCTCTGCAGTGCATGTGGGGAAATGATGGGGGTTTTTTGAAGCAATGAACATTGGGTTTGTGTACAGAGGGGAGCCCAGCACATTGTGGAGGTCAGTATCAGATTCCTCTTCCTTCCTTCTGTCCCACTGATCTGACAGATGGAGGTAGTATATTGCCAAAGAAGACTTTTCCAGTGAAACTGTTGGTGATGGGGAACCAGGGAATTGTAAGGCAGTCTCTGATCATGGGATGGACTACAAGCCTGAGACCAGAACATCCAGTTCAGATCTTTACCTGATATGCTAGGCAGTGTTGGAAGAGTTAGCTCCATCTATCTCCTCATATAGGTAATGCTTGAACCGTTTGCACAGACTAGAAAGTAACTTCTGCAGTGGAAGAAAGGATAAGGTGTTATTTTTAATCTCAGTTGTAATAATTTTGTTTCATCCTTTCTCATTTTACATATCTGAATCCTACACTTCTGACATCAGCAGCTTCTGTCACTGACATCTGTGGGAGTAGGAGCTGACTGCCTGAACAATTCTTCCTCTATGTTTTGGTGCTGATTTATGACGTTGGATTTGCTCTGTAACCATGGCTTCTTCCCCCTCTGCTATTAGAATTATCTTTATTACGTATCCTTTTTTTTTTTTACAAAGATGCTGTGTTTCCTAAATATACTTGAATGTGTTTTTTTTTTTAAAGAAATGTTAATTAATATGAGCAAGTCTTACTGAATATGTGAGTTCTCTATGTTGTGCTTATCCTAATTTTATTCCTTTGTCTTCATTTTTTCACTTTGCTCCTGATTGGCATGTTAGAGAATTAAGAGGTACTGTATGCATGTTTCGGCATGGAAATACGGCTTTCGTTGTGCACCTGTAGAAGGGGATGAGTGAAGGAGAGGGTTATTCAAAGGGATGTTCTATATTAAATGCTTTCCTGACTCACTCTTATGCTGTATCAGTTTCTGAACAAAAACTTACGGATCTTTATATCCTTCTGACTGTTACTCTTGGCTTTCTTTCCTTACCTCACAGCATCACATTCTTTGTTAAATCCAGTATCTAAGTGATACTCAAGTCCTGCACTTTTACCTTGCAGACTTGCATACAAGAACATGTTTTTTCTTTTTCTGTTTTTTTTTTTTTCACCTTAAGCAGGTTAATACCAGCCTATGAATGAGTCTGGGTGTAAAGGAAGCACTGGTAATAGGTTCCCACTTCCCCATGTCACCTTTTTGCCTACGATGACCTTCATAAGTGCATATTGGACTAAGCTCTGACATTTCAGTAAGGGAAGATGAATTTAGAGCTGTTACATGCCGTACAGAAGATTATTATTAGAATGACAGCGATCCCAGGCTACATGTAGAACTGAAAATCTACAAACATGCAAACGGTCGGTGCAAACCTAATACCCAAGTTTGGCATTTCCCGCTGTGCACATGACGCTCAAAGGAAGGCTCAGATACCCCTGGCTGGCCCTGCTCAAACAAACTGACTGGTGACTTCAGTAGTTTTGTTAGGCAAAATGCACAAAGATGACCCTAAAGTTTCACAGGTACGCCACCGACTATAGTTACTCCTCACTCGCTTACATGAACAAACTGTGTGTGGTTTGCAGAAGCTCAGTCCTGTCCACATATTTTAATGATATAATTTGTTTTAATTTCTGTGACTAAAACTTGTTACTCAGGAATAGGTTTACCATCAAGCCCTTATAATACAGAACAAGCATACTTTTAGTGTGCTTATTCAGGATTCAGCCCATTTTTGGTGCTGACTGCAGAGTGTTCTCAAGTTGTGAGGACATCTCTCTGTGGAAAGCGTTGTTCAGTAGTGATTTTTTTGTTCTAAAATCCAGGCTTTGAATTCCCTCCGCTGCTGTAAACAGAGTCACGGTTCATGGTTAGTGTAGACTGTTGCCGTGCATCACCCGAGAAGTGGCCTCTCTTCGGTGACAAAAGTGAATGAGTTACGCCTTGGCTGCCTGTAAATCTGCAATGTGGTGGGGGGGGGCGGGGGCGGTTGTTGGGGGTTTTTTTGGTTCTTTGTAGCAGAAGATGCTCTGCAAGTGTGAAATGTGTTGTAAATGATGTAAACGCTCTGAGTTCTCAGTAACCTGGAGAAAACTAAGCAGTCATTCCCTTTGCATACACTGTAAACAGGCTACCTCACCAGCTCGTGCCCTGTTGGCACATTTCTAGTCTGAAGTTCAGTTAAAGAAAATTATAAATGTTCATTAGAAAAGCACCTTCTCCCTGCTGAAATGAGGAGAGAGCACTCCTGCATTGCTTAAACATGAGTAACTTGCAGAGAGTGCTCTGTCATTGGAGATGGTCTCTGGTGCTGGCACGGCAGCCTCTGAAAGCTCTCGAGCTGCGGTGTCCCTGCTGTTTGTGAGATCTGTGCTCTTGTCAGCTGGGAATATGAAAGTTATTGGAGTCATGACCCAGTTTAAAAATAAGAAGTCATTTTTGGGTCATGAGGTTCACACGACATCTCAAAAGCATACGTGCTCTGAGACTTCGTGCAGGGAGACCCTTTAATAGTGAACGGCTTGGGAGCCTGAGCCTTGAAAATTTTCAGAGATGGAGACATTTGACCGCACCGAGTGGCAAATTCCGTAGTGTGGGAGCACATAAGGAGCAATATTACCACTTCTAGCCTGATTTCCTGTGGCAGTAAGGCTTACAGGTTTGCTAGCTGTCTGTCCTTGCCCCAATAACTTTTGATCCTGCTGCCCAACTCCAACTAAACTTGACAGAGGAGTGGAGGTTTCAGAGATATCAACTTCCTTCAAGTTTTATGAAAACAAGGGCACAGATAGAGACAAAACTCAAAAAATATTTCACGTGAGGGGGAGGTTGCAGTGTGAGTTCTTACTTATCCCTATGATCTCATGCACCCCTTCTTGCTGCTGGTGTTCAGGCATCAGCCAGCCATGCCCTGGGTGGTACTTGAACTTGGGACCAGTTTGGCTCCTCTGATTATTAGCAAACAGGTAACAGACCTGGTTTTGGTTTTGGTAAAATCCCTTCCTTCCTTCTCTTTTCCCCTATGTCTAAATGTTTTGATCTACCAGCATTTTTTATTGTTTTGTTGACGTTGTTATAAAGATATTTTATACCACTTTCTCTGAGGCTGTTGCAGAATAGTGCCCTACTGCTTCGGGAAGTACTTGGTCCAGTAAATGGTTGAGACAATGCCTGAAAAGAGTTACTGAGCGTAACATGGGCTTTGCCTTCTGTAACAGCCTAGATCAGCTTTTGTGCCTCTGAACAAACCTCAGAAGCATTTCTCTTAGATCCCCAGACTTCCACAGCGGACAGACTGACTGCCTGTGAAATGAACACTGAACAATGCCAGCGGAAAAGATGGATAAGAGGGAAAAATGGTAAATCAAGAATTGGAAGCAGGACTGGGCTGGCCTAACAGTCAGGTCTGCCTTGTGATAGCTTGTGCTACGTCTAGTGGGGTGTAGCCCTGTTCATCCAAGGAGCTGTGGTGTGATAAGTGTGTAATACTCGCTCTGAGGCGGATTAGCACTGCAGCACAGTCTGCCGAAGAAAAATGGGAAAACATAGTGTACTGGCTTGAAATACTGGAGGTCTGACGGAGGGCAGAATGCAATTTCTCTCCAAACGATTTTCCCAGGCACTGATGTGGCCTCAACGCTCCCATTGCTAGATTTGGTAGTGCCAGCTGAGCATGGCTACCAGCCTCTTACAGCCTCTGCAGCTCTGCGATCAGCGTGGTATGAACAAGAGCTCTTTAATCTGCTTTGGGCCAAATCAGACAGGTTAACTCAGCCCACTTTTTTAAACACGGTAAGCTCACCCAGCTGACACGGCCGGACACAGGTTACGGTACGCTGCTGTGCGCACACGACTACTCGAGCTATAATTTTCAGTGGCAAGACAGTGATGTCTCCAGAGTGACAGCTATCACTGGTACCCCTAACATGAGTACTTGTGCATCAGTTATACAGGACAGCCTTGTATCTATTCATCTGTGCTTAGAATGGTGGTGATGTAAGGCATGTAAGGTGATTAATTATGCAAAATACCCCATAAAAGGAGCTAAAACTTTATGGGCGCTCTCTTCTTCTAGATCTGATTTATTTTGATTTAGTGCAATTCCTTACTTCACCCACATAAAGCCAATGGAAATATGTCCTCTCTAAAGCCCCAATTGTGTAAAACTTTTATTTTTTCTGCAGCTCCTACTCAGTTCCTACACAGGCAGCAGGAGATGCGGAAACTAGCATTGCATTTCACTGTGTGAAGTGTGGGACCGAGCTGGTCTGCCTAAGGGTTTTCACCATGAAATAAACTAGAGCTAACGTGCGTGAAAATGGTGCACCCATTTGTAAGGATTGAGCTGAACCATCACGAGTCATTCAGACACCACGCAGAGGTGTCCACGCAAGGAGTTTGCACAGCCTTGTGGAAAAAGACCTCACTATTCCGTATCAAAGCTTTCTTCATACTGCAGATGCGGGGAAAGCTTAGGTTCAGTAGCAAAGGAGGGATTCTGCAACAAACCGAGATGCCTCAGGGGACAACAGGCCTGGCGATAATGTTTTTAAAGCTAAGAGTCAAACTTCTGAGCAAGCAGTAAATGGTTGTATTCATTCAGTGCCATTGATGTCAGAAAGGCAAGATGATGTGTCCCCAGTTCAGGTTGCAGAGGAAAGGACAACATGTTCCTAGAGTGCAGGAGGCTGGAGGTCACCTGCTCTGCTCTGCTGTTTTGGAACCTGTTGCTTCCTGATAGCTTGTCATCATGTACCTTCCTACATGCCCGAATACCTTTAGTGGACCTTAGCCAGGGGTAAGTCGGCATTGCCAAACACTGACACAGAAAAGATAATGACTACAGAGTAAGGCTGGCCTCCAGGAGAAGGGACCGATTAGCCCAGGAGAGTGCATGCTTTGTTCCCCAATATTAATACTTATTTACATTTTAATTCTTTCTTATTTGAGTGGAATGAAATACTCTTTCAAGCATTCAGCCTTCACTTGAGTTAAATTTCTGTTGAGTGAATGAAAACTGCAATCTTAGTCCTTCAGTTCCCTTCGAACTACAGTTACGCCTGCCTGTGCATGTGTCCTTATTAACCCAGACTGCAAAGACTTCTTATTTTAGCTTCCAGATTAAGAGCATGAACTCTTGAGCTGTGTTGTAAAGTGCCTTCCTGTACGTTTTTTTTTTAATTGATCAGAAGTGTAGGCCACCTGAATCTGTTGAAAATCGGTAAATAACAAGCAATTTTACTGTATTTGCACTCAGGGTAGCATACCACCTCTGGCAGCTATTCACTGTTAGTGGACGTTTCATACACTGTGCCAAGAGCACAGCATCCTCAAAAAATAAATAAATAGTAAATCTTTGTACCAACAAACTTTATGAACAGGGAAGGAGAGAAAAAAGTACATGAATTGAGAGGGAAATACTTCCAAACAGTTTCTTGATACATATAAATTCATAGTTGCAAACTAAAATGTCCTGAAGTGCAAGTGGGAGTTTTTATCTGCACAGCTCTGGGCTCAGGCTCAAGTGGCCAAACCTCCACCTCTGCCATTTCCTGACTCGGTGGTCTCTGCTTGGTCCATGTGTGGCTACTGTGAGCCTTGGAAAAGTTCAGAGTGATTGATCTTTTGATGGGCATGGCTCCCACTGCTACATCCATCCTTCCATCCTGAGAGGAGAAGAGGAGGAGGAGAGGGGCTGGGAGAGGTCGTCGAAGGGGAAATCTTTCTAAGGGTTTGTGAGATTGGTTCCCCAAATGGGACTATGTTCTGGCAGTCATCTCGTGATGCAGACAATGGGAGAGGTGGTGTCTGGAGAATCCTCAGGTAACAACTTTAGCAATTAACTTGAGTTTTCTCAGGACACTTCACCCTTATTTAAATATTTTGTTTCTATAAAAAAATGTGGGCGCATGTAGTTGGGTTTTGAGGCTTTTTATACATGTCTGTCTCTCTTGGGTTTGGGTTGTCGAAATAGAACAGAATGCTAACATTGGGGATGTATCACAGTGACTTTGAAGGCTTGGTGGCCTCTGGATGCTAAAAGATTCTGTTTGTGAGAGAGCAGGTGGAGCCAATTCTGCATCTGATGGGCTTTAATCGTTTAGAGAACCCATCATCCATCCAAAGTAAAAATACAGCAACTTAGCGCCACTACTGCTGTGACTATCAGCTCGGCACTCTGTTACCAGCGCAGTGAGCTGTACTGTGTCTCCAGCCTTCTGCGGTATGAGACAGCCGCAACTGGGAGGAAGGAAGTCTTTAAAAATGTTCCTAACAAACAGGCTTCCAAGCAGCAGCACGTTGTCAAGGCATGACAAAAGAAAGGAATTCAAGCTGCTTTGAGGGGCATAGCTTGAAACATCTTGGTCATAAACCTGATCTTTTTCGTATGAGATTAGCTGTTTGATTTGTGTCATAGTAGGTTTCTGCAAAAAAAAGAGAGAGAAACTAGATTGATAGGCTTCATTACTTCCATTTTCTGGCTCTGGTGCCATAGCAGTTGTGAGGATTGCAATGTTGTAGACATGCTTAGGTGATGCAGAACCACCCAAAACCCACATGTATTTTTTTCATTAAAAACTGAGCCAAGTGAAACACTTTCCTATTTTTTTCCTTTTATTAATACATTTTAACTTTGTTCAGCTGTGTTCCAAAATAGTGACGTTTTAACTACGCACTGGTACAGTTTTTAGTTTTCCTTTTGCAGGAGGTGGTTCTGAGATTCGGTGGACAATTGTTATTTAAATACTGAGTGTGGGGTCCTAGAAACATACCGCTCCTGTAAAGCAGGAACACTGGCGAAGCATACATCACCCCACAGCCTGAAATCTTGAACATGGCTGTAACCGTGGTGAACGCTACTATAAATAATCTTTCAGTAAATCTCTTAAGAGCTCAATGTCTGTGGGTAAATTAGAAATCTGGAGGTTTGACTTACCTGTTGCTTTTTAACTGTTTTCTGAATCTCACTGAAACCTACAGCGCACTTGTTGCCTGTCTTGGTGTGGTAGATGGTGCTGTAATCAAACCCCTTTGACATGTGCCTTTGCACTGTATACAGTAAGGAAGGGATTAAGTCAAACTCATGCAGTTAATTCTGGCAGGTCATGCCCTGCCTCCCGCAAAGGGACTTAAAAAGGAAGGCAGGCATATGTTAACAGCATTCCTGCTTTCCTGAAGCGCTTTAGAAACCTGTCCCTCTTCACTGCTTGGCTGCCTATAACTTCCTTTACCAAAAAAGCTCATGGAAACTGGCTGACAGTCCAGAAAGCAGACCAGGTTTTGAATCCAGCTCTCCTATGACCGCTGTTGCATTTTTAAGGATACTTAACATCGTTTGAGTGCTCTTCTAAGCATCGGTGGTGCTAGTATCACCATTCTTAGTGGAACTGGCCCCTGAAGTCTCAGTTTCAGCACTCAGCATCTTCTACAGCACAGTCATGAGAGTCTGTGCCGGAGTTTCTCAAATGCTGTGGATTAAGGATTGAAAGGTTACTTTTCTATTTCTCACTGTTGGATTTAGCTATTGCTTTTTAAACCCTTACACCCCTTTGAGTAACAGAGCCAAGCAGACAGCTGAGCTTCCTTGTAGCAAGTAAGCAGTCGCATGACCCTTGGCTACCAGACTAGCTCCACTGCCTGCAAAGTCAGGGCTGGTAATACTGTAAAATCACAGCAGTTACATCCCATAACATCTGCCTTTCCGAGTCCTAAAATGGGAAGCTGTGGGAGCTTGCACCGCAGTTAGGAATTATGGGAGGCCCATGGAGTTATCAATGCCAATGTAGACACATTGGGGGATGAGCAATTAGAACAGCTAAAATACTTTCTCCTCCACAAATGTGATCCCTCTCTTAGAAATCAGGAACACAGTTGAGAAAGTTCAGAGATAAGCAAGCGCTTCTGTTCTCTCCTCCTTAAAGTGTAAAAGACCATGGATTAAATCCTCAGCCCTGCTGTCGTCTAGGGTAAAAGAGCCAGCACATGATAAAGGGATTCCAGAAGATAACAAATCAGGTGGTGGAAGCCTAAGGAAAAAGGACCTCCGCAAAAGGGAGGTCAAAAGGAAACTGTATGGTTTTACCTGTTACTTGCCATCAGAAGTATTTCACATGCATTTCTATCATGCACAAAAAAAGTGAGAAAAAGATCATGATATGTGATTTTTTTGTAGATAAGCCTATGCAGTTAGTGTGAGGGGTGATTAGGGATTTTTTGTTAACTTCTAAATTTTAGCAGTAGACTTGCCAGTAACGCAAAGAAATGCAACAGCATTAAAACTATTTGATTAGCAACTTCTCTTACATACCTGAAGCATGAGTTTTGATCTGTTTCCATTTCCAGCATTTAAGTTGCCAAGTATTTGAAATACTATAGCTGAGGCGTCTAGAAGGTATCATCACCACTTGTTGATTTATGAGAGGCTTGTCATAGGCTTAGCAGCTCTGAGAAGCTGTCGATTAGTCTGGCCAAGGAGGGAAAAAATGCTGCACCACGTGGTGTTTCAGATCAACGAGGGGATAATGATATCCATATTCACCAATCAGTTAACTGTACAAGTCCCATTTTTATCAAACTTCAGCCCTGTGATGATCAGCTTGTATGTACCAAGTCATCAGCCTGTGTTCTGGGATCCCCACACACTCTGGACTGAGAAGCGTTTGAGTGAGACCCCCGTTTACCAATGCAAAATAAACCCATGGCTGCGTATGCACAGATGGACGAGGATGGGATTATTCCAGGTCAGGTTATCCTGTCTGTGCTAACGCAGTAGGAGATTAATGAAGGAGGGATTTTGCTGTTAAAAATGACCCACTACATGTCTTCTATGTGAACACACACTGTCTGTACTGCAGTTGGAAATGTAGCTGCAATCCAGCAGGATGCTCCCAAGCTGAATTTTACCAGTCTGGATCAACTGACCACGCAGCAAAGATACAGGAGCGCGGGCACCAACTGCTCCCCTACAGCCCCTGGTGGGCTCGTACAGCCTGGGCTGAAATCTCTGTTCTTCTGTTCCTGCGGTGCTGCTGCTACTCAACCAGCAGTACAGTTCACCCTTCTCATTGCAGCGCGGACACGGCCTCAACAGCCAGAGTCAAGTCAGCGCGTTCTTCTCTTTTGCTCAGAATTACAGGAAGGCAGCGTGGCACCTGGGGCTGGCCCCGAGCTTCCCTCCCGTAGGTGCTCCACTGCCGGTGATGTGAAAAACCTCTCCCCAGACCTGAGCAGCTGGCAGATGTGAGGCTGATGGGTTATGTGGCTCTGGTTCGGGTGGATTTTCTTCGCAAGGGTGGCATTTATTTCTAGTAGTGACACGGCACTAAAGGAAGCGCTGTGTGAAATTACTGCTCTCTTGCTCTTTTGTCCCTATCAGAGAGTGAATTCTGCCCTTTTCAGTTTGTATTTCAAGGCAAAGTAGCTGATTGTTTTGAGTTGATGGGAGAATCCAGATCAGTGTATTGAAACCTGGCATTAAGTGTTCCTTATGTACCGAACGGAGAAAATAATTAATTACTTTGGTTGTCCTTTGCTTGTTCTATATTCCCCTGAGTGTCTTTCCAACAGGCGCAGAGTCCTTGGCTTCCCCACTACGGAGCGGTTGATGTCCATTTTACTGGCATGGCTGACTGTTTCCGGCAAACCGTGAAGAACAAAGGTGTGCTCGGACTTTGGAATGGACTTACACCCAGTCTGCTCAAGGTGAGGTTTTGCTTTCTTCCCAATCAAAAACTATCCTGAAGTAATCAAGACACACTTTTGGACAGTTAGGGTTATAAAGCTTATGACGTGCCTCCATATTATTAGCAGCTTATAGATGACAGAGTCTATGTCAGAACAGGCGTAACCTCAGGCTTTGGAACTTGGTTTGGTCGTGTTTACCCAAATGTAAGCTTGGCTTCTGGATGCCATTACTTTCAAGTTCCTTTGAACATCGTTAGAGAAGGGAGTGCTGCTAACACACAGGGTAGGGTAGGGTAGGGTAGGGTAGGCTAGGCTAGGCTAGGCTAGGCTAGGCTAGGGTAGGCTAGGGTAGGCTAGGGTAGGCTAGGGTAGGGTAGGGTAGGGTAGGGTAGGGTAGGCTAGGGTAGGGTAGGGTAGGGTAGGGTAGGCTAGGGTAGGGTAGGGTAGGGTAGGGTAGGGTAGGGTAGGCTAGGGTAGGGTAGGGTATGGATGGGGATTGCCCGTGATCCACTTAGGACAGCTAAACAGGTTCTACTTCTCAACCGAGCTCCAGTTTTGACATGTTGTACCAAGCTGTAAAGAAAATTGCGCTTCCCCAGAAGTCACAAGCAGGGCTTTTGACCAGCCATTTAATGTGTGCCTGTCGGTTACTGCAGCCCTTGCGGAGCTGAAAGCATGAAATAAAGCACAGAAGCTTAAACAGAAGGTAATTTAGTTTACATAAATGCATTTCATAGTGCTGCGGTGAGGATTACCTATGTGGGCTGTTACAGGTCAGCTAATGAGCGGTAATTGAGTGACAATGTGATTGATTGTGATGGCCCTGCCTTGGCTGGTATAAAGCCACATGGCACCAGAACTGCTGATTATGCATGGGGCAAAAGAAGAATATGATTCAGTCACTCTGCTGTATGTAGAATAAATCCCACATTTTACCGGGATTTGCTGAGGTTTCTTAGGATTTGCGTAGGTATTTGGCAAGTTGTGATAATCTATAGGGTAGCACAGACCTTGTTCCTCACAATATTGTTATCATTAGTTACATACCCATAATAAACTCCTGCTTCCAGCATGCTGCAGGTGCCAGCCTAGTTTGAGGTGAGACTCTGACTTTTATATAAGTGAGCACAGCTCTATTAGCAGATCAGATCTGATTTGAAGTCTGAGAAGTTTCCTTTTTTTAAAATATCTACGCTAAGAGTGCTACTGGTGAGTCTAATATTGCTTTTTTTTTTATTTTATCAGATCGTCCCATACTTCGGCGTTATGTTTAGCACCTTTGAATTCTGCAAGCGGGTCTGTCTGTACAGGAACGGTTATATTGAATCTCCTTTAAATTACAAGCTAACTCCTGGCGTGGACCAGAGTTTACAGCCACAAGAACTGAGAGAGTTAAAGCTCCTCCGAAGGGAAAATTTTGAGCCAAGGAAATCAGCTCTTGAAAACTGACATCGAGTGTCCGCTGCAGATATACACACTACTTTTCTGATGGAACTTTGCAAGGAAGTCTTCCTGAGCTACAGGTACCAGCGTCTCAGCGGATCGCATTGTTTTAGTACTGAGACACCAGTGCCAGGAGAGAATAAATCTTGTCTCTCATTTGCTGAGTGGCTATAAACAATACGAATAGCAAGAACGTACTGAAGAGGAGAAATGCAACTAGTTTGAAAGCACTGCACTGTTGGAACTTGAAATTACATTATTCTAGGTGCTTTTCAATACCGAATAGCCATATTGAGATAAAACCACTTGCAAAAAGGCAAAAGAACTGAGATGAGAACATAAATTGTACCTTCAAAAATATTAAGAAAATTCAAATGGATTTTTTTAAGTAATCTGAGATAATCAGTCAACCAAAAATTATAAACAGCCTAGAGTACATACAACATGCAAGAATTTCTACTGAAGTCTCTGGTTTTTAGTGATGCTGTGTGGACATGGCATTCTGCAGATGCAGAATTAGTCTCAGTTCAGTCACACTCCAGAATCCAGTCATCAGTTTTTGAGACTTACTACAGAATAATAATTGTGTTGGAGTCTTTGGCATAAAGATGACGATATGCTGCTGCACCTGTGCTTTTGCTAAGAGAGAACTATAATGTGCAAAATGAACTGTAATACACTGGAATGACAATCTTACAAACTTAAGTGCATACTAGAAAACCTTCCCCTCTTTCTCCTGTGTTGTTACTAAGTGTACGTGAATTATTTCAGGCTTTGAAAAATAGTTTACCTGGAGTTCTCTAACTGAAAAATTCCCTGAAAAAATGCAGTTCTTAAATGTGTTAGATATTTCAGAGCCACGAGCCTTGTCATGTTGTTTTGGTATTCATAAAGCTCTATTTTTATATTAAAGTACTTTCTAGTTCCTGCGCACAGACCCAGGCCTGCTGAGCTGCTCAGAACTTGCCAGCAGAACAGCCCTGTGCACACAGCCTGGGATTTTTCCACTTTCACTGCTGTGATCCAGGAGCCACAGATAGTTTCTGTAGATAGGAACCTCTCTGCAAGACCACGAGGCTGTTGCCAAGTGCCAGTGCAATTGCCAGGCCTCTGACCAGTCTAGGGAGGTCTTGGACAGTAAAAGGTCATCCTGGTATGATACCTGAGGACCTGTGGTGTTGCTCTGGTTCCTTTGTAGAAGTACCGCTATGGAACAGCCCCATCCTAGTGCCTTCTGGTGGAAAACCTTAAACCCCATGTCCGCGTGGGAAGGCGGCTCTGCCCTCTGCGGCATGTCCCACCAGCCATGGGCTGTGAATCACAGCCGCTCAGTAAGGTGGGTGCACGCCAGCCGTGCTCCTGCCCTGGCCACAGCAGCCTGGGCTCTGCGCAGGATTTGCCTGATGGTTTACACAGCTTTTTATGTGTGTTTTTGTGCTGTTTACGTCCCTGTTGGGTGGAAATAAGTAAACTTCAGAAACTGCTTGGTTAGGCCAGGTGAGAGCAGGATGAGGGAGTGGCAGATCAATGCAGGAACAGTCTGTGACTATGGAGAGAGATTTGCAGAAAGATTTGGGGTAATTGCAAGGCTTGCCTTGCTCCTAGAACTCCACATTGATGTACCTTACAGCCGAGGTCTTGCAGTATCTCTCTTAAAGGGCTTGCTCAGTTCTGCTGCGGGGGTGCTTCATACCAGTTTTCTTCTTGGAGAAGAAATGCAAGAACTGACAGCGAAAATTAAGATGGTATAGAGCAGATCTGGTGGCTTGTGCATCACACTGAGGCTGTAAGTGCTTTTGGCTCTCTAATCAACCTGCCTAGTGAACATGTTTCTCCATGCCTCAGTTTCCTCATCTGTGCAGTGCAGGTAGTAATATTAAGACTTATTTGAGGTGTATGAATAAGGAGATGTGACTCGTGAGAGTGTGGGGAGAGAGCAAATTTCTAGAGTGCCCTTACCTTGTCCAAGCATACCTGTACGTTTTTTACTAATGTTGTATTTCTAAATAGATTTTAAAGATTGAGTGATGGGTTCATATGAATGTCTGATCAGCTCTTCAAACCTGGTAAGAGTCAAGTGAGTCAAAAAGTTACCTCTAACTTGTTTCTGATATGCTAATAACACCTTTGTATTGTAATGTACTTCTGCGACCTATAAACCACTTACTAACCTTTTATCAGCCAAGCGTTTACTTTGCATAATCACATCTGTGCATGAGACATCCCCCAAACGGTAACACTCAAATATTTAAGACAGCATTGAAACAAAGTGTTTCCGTAGCGGGTCACTAACGTGTGAAATGGTGTGTGATCAGGAGGAACCTGTTAATACCAAAGCTCAATCTCAGAGACAACTCTGAGATAGGTGAACTGTGACTCAGGTGACATTTGGATGCAGTAGAGCTGGTGGGTGGTACGTGGTGGGGTGTGTCTGCCTGAGCTCAGCAGCGGGACTGATGTAGGGAATCCACAGGATGCTTGGAGCTCCGAGACTCCCGGAGCATCGCCTGCGCAGGGGGATAGTGACGGAGAGGTCTCTGAGTGGGGGTCTCAGCTGAGGTGCAGTGAGATTAAAGGCTGGACCAGATGATCCTTGAGGTCCTTTCCAGCCTGTTATTCCACGATGCCGTGAGGCTGGGCAGTCAGACGTGGTCCTGTCCGTGTCTGAGGATGGAACAGCCTCTGAGCCTCCCCCATTCCCGCCTGAAGCACAGGCGCGCTCTCTGCCCGGCTGCCTTCATGATGGCACCCGGATGGCGCAGAGGGGCTGGGGGGGACGCGGACGCGGCAGGCCCCGTCACCCGTTCGCTGCCCGGGGAGGAGGGGGAAGCGCGGCCGGGCCGGGCAGCCCTCACCCCGTTCCCGCCTGCGCGGCGGGGTGCTGGCGGGTGCCCCACCCCGGGGATGCTGCCCGGACCCCGGGCAAGTGGCGGTGCGTGCCCCGCGGGGGGTGCTTGGCCGCGGGGGATGCCGCGGACGCCGGGTGTGGGCCCCGCTGGGGGATGCCGGTCCCCCGGCTCGCCCGGGGTCCCCGGCCATGTGCCCCCCGCCGGGTGCCGCGGCAGCCCCGTCCCCCTGCGGCGGCCCCGCCCTTCCTCTCGCAGCCAATGGGCGAGCGGGACGCGGCGGCGCGAGCGCCCCGCCCACGTGTCCGCCACCGCCCCTATATAAGGCGCCATTGCAGCCGCCCCCCGCCACCGCCCGCAGCGCCGCCTCCCGCCTCACCTCGCCCGGCCTCGCCTGCTGTCGCCTCGCCCGCCGCCGCCTCCCGCCATGACCGATGCGGCCGTGTCCTTCATCAAGGATTTCTTCGCCGGTGGGGTGGCGGCCGCCATCTCCAAGACCGCCGTCGCCCCCATCGAGAGGGTCAAGCTGCTGCTGCAGGTGAGCGCCGGGGGCCGGGGCCGCTCCAAGGTCGCCTCAAGGAGTGGCGGGGGGGGGGGGGGGGGGGGGGCGGCGGGCCAAGGGGGTCGCCGAGGAGCGGCGCTGACGGGTTGTCTCGGCCCCCGCAGGTGCAGCACGCCAGCAAGCAGATCGCCGCCGACAAGCAGTACAAGGGCATCATCGACTGCGTGGTGCGCATCCCCCGGGAGCAGGGCGTCCTCTCCTTCTGGCGCGGCAACCTGGCCAATGTGATCCGCTACTTCCCCACGCAGGCCCTCAACTTCGCCTTCAAGGACAAGTACAAGCAGATCTTCCTGGGCGGCGTGGACAAGCGCACCCAGTTCTGGCGGTACTTTGCCGGTAACCTGGCTTCTGGGGGTGCCGCCGGCGCTACCTCCCTGTGCTTCGTCTACCCACTTGACTTTGCCCGAACCCGCCTGGCAGCGGATGTGGGTAAAGCCGGCGCCGACCGCGAGTTCAGTGGGCTCGGTGACTGCCTGGTCAAAATCTTCCGGTCGGATGGCCTCAGGGGCCTGTACCAGGGCTTCAGTGTCTCTGTCCAGGGCATTATCATCTATAGAGCCGCCTACTTTGGCATCTATGACACCGCAAAGGGTAAGTTGGCCAAAGTGGCACTAGAAGCGAGATGCTGGGCTGCGGTTGGCCTGTAGTGCATTTTGGCAGATGCTGGTGGCTCACCTGCTGTTCTCATGAAAACCTGTCTCCCACAGGCATGCTTCCGGACCCAAAGAACACCCACATCGTTGTCAGCTGGATGATTGCACAGACTGTCACCGCTGTTGCTGGTTTGACCTCCTACCCTTTTGATACGGTTCGTCGTCGCATGATGATGCAGTCTGGCCGTAAAGGAGGTAAGTTCCTGCCTCCTCGTGTAGGAAGTATTGGGCATCCCTGAATCAACAGTTGGTGGTGGAGCTGAGGTGAAGGCAAAGTGGCTTGGCTTTCGTCAAGCCATGTGGATATCCTCACTTCTGGTAAACCGCGGGATGTGAGAGGGGTTGCAGAAGCAGATGTAAGGTGGGGTGCGTTGGATGGGTCAGTCTCCGTCGCACGCCTCTAAGGTGGCATACACAAGTTTGGTATCTGTCAGTAGGTAGGAACAGCAGAACTTGCCCAAGGATGTTGCAATCTAATGCCTCTGGGCCAAGAAGAGACATCGCTGGTTGCAGGCAAGGCCTGGCTGACTGTGCAATAGCTTTTGGGTCTGGAAGGGTTGGTGTCAAAGCAAATAGCAGCTGTCTTCTGCTCAAACTGGTCCTTCCAGTGTCTCCTAGGGGTAATGCAGCAGCAGCAGCAGATCTCCTGGGCAATCTTGTCCTCTGATGTGCTAATACTGGAGAAAGTCAGCCAAGAAATGGGATGCACTTGAGGTTATGAAGCTGGCAGATACGTTAGGCCATTTCTGACCTGGGTGCTGGGGGTTACGGGCATCTGATTCCTAACGCTGCCTGTCTCCCGCAGCGGACATAATGTACACTGGCACCATTGACTGCTGGCGGAAGATTGCCCGGGATGAGGGCTCCAAGGCGTTCTTCAAAGGTGCATGGTCGAATGTACTCCGAGGAATGGGTGGTGCGTTTGTCTTAGTCCTGTATGACGAAATCAAGAAGTACACATAAGTTGTTTCCTGTTGTGAACTGGCATGTTGTTATATATAATCCATGACTGTTCATGGACTTGTTTGAAAACCATCTAGTTACTAAGCAGTGATGGGCTGGTGTTTATACAGGTTGGCATGGGGCAGGTGCAATGGCCTGTCCTGTCTTTATCCAGTCATTCCCCCTGATGGGACTCCGTGGTTTCTATTTCAGTCACTCCTGCTTAAAGAGTACAAAGAAATAAAACTCTGAAACCAACTGTCCTTGTCTCATGTTTGTTCTTGCAGTAGCTGCAGCACGAGGCAGGTGGGGATCTCTGCAGTGATTGTAGAGGAGGAAGATGAACTACCTCCATCCTGCACACCTCGCTACCTGCTAACTACCTATGGCCTCCAGCAGGTAAACACTGCGCAGGCTGCTGAAGAAGCTGTGTAGTGTTTCCTCCCCAGTGGAGGCCAGTGGCGTGGACTGGAATGGAGACTAGCCCCTCTGAAGGACTCAACCAGCTGAGCTCCCCTGAGACCCCGGTAACCAGAGATGAGGCACTGGCTGTGTGCCACCAGTCCTGCTCCTGGCCTGTCTGCTCCCTGGAGCAGATGAAACCTTGTTTTGAAAGTGCCAAGTGCCTAAACCTTCGCCACCAAATGCCTGGGAGGCTGGAGAAATGTCTAAGGAGTGTTTGCTGCTGTCTGGAGAAGCAGAGCTGGCACCTCATACTCTGGCTTAGGAACTGAGCCACCTACCTGGGCGTGTTCAAACCCAGCCAGAGAATGTAAGTGCCGGTAACTGCTGCTCTTCGCAGAGCCCCTGGCTACCCTTGCCCTCGCATGGGGTGTGCTGTGGGGATGTGGTAGCTGAGCAGGGACGGACAGTTCCTATGCCAGGGCTGTGCATGCCAGGCAGGGATCCAGATCCCCAGGCTCCTCCCTTACCCCTGGAAGTTAAGCTTGTCCCAGCCCCAGATTCTAGGGGAAGGGGAAATTCCTTCTTGCTGCAGGAGCAATTTGGGGAAAACACTGCAAGACTGGGCAATGTGTGTGGCTTGGCCTTTACCTAGAGATCTGTGAGTCTGTGAGCCACGCCAGCGCAGCTGCCTGGTTTCTGCCTGTGGAGCTGGGGTGGTGCGTGGATGCTCTCCTGGTCCTCTGCCCTTCAGATCAGTGAGTCTTTCCTCTCAACCTCCACACCCTTGGTCCTTTCTGGCTGCCCAGGCCTGCTCGAAGCAGTTGATCTCAATCACTGAAACTAATCTCAACCACTGTCTGAGGCAGCTGAACAAGCCCTTGTGTTGCAGAGGGCAGTAGTTGTTTTTATTGCAGAAATGTAAGCGGGGCAGCCGGGATGAGAGCACAGCGCTGTCCCGCCGCAGACAGCATGGGCGTGCTTGGGTCCTGGTGAGTGGGTGTTCATTGTGGGAGATGGTCTCATGCCACACTGCTGAGCCAACAGCTTTTGGCTTGTGGTTTTTAACTGTGCTGGGCTCCTGCAGTGTGAGATCCCCCACTGCCTGCCCCAGAAACAAAATGGGCTGAGAGCTTCCCTGCAAGACATGGAGCAATGCCACAAGCAGTGGGCAGTGTGTTGGGGGGAGCAGGCAACAGCCTGGCAGGGGTTGTGCTACAGGGCAGCCTTACCTGGGAGCCCTCTCCTGCTGCAGAAATGTAAGCTAATTAATTCAGGGCTCTCGGCTCTTGCTGCTAAGCTCTCCTGGATTTCAAGGGCTGTTCTGAAATGCTGCTGGTTGCTGAGCGTGGACATCCTTTCCTGCGCAGGGGATGTGTGGCCGAGCCATTAGCTCAGGGAGGTAAGTACATCATTTCTTTCTCCGCACTGTTGTGAGTGACCGAGGCACTGAGTCGGGCTGTTGTGCCAGGCTGCAAAGGAGTTGAGCTGTGGGATCTGTAAATCCTTAGACCTACAGCATTTCACCCTGGGCTTGGGGTGCAGGGCTGGCACCGAGGGAAAGGCTGAGAGTACTGGGTTAGTTCAGCCTTGACAAAAGAAGGCTTAGGGAAGACCTTATCACCATGTTTCAGCATTTAAAGGGTGGCTACAAAGATAGAGACTCCCTTGTTACAAGGAGCCATGTGGAAAAGACCAGGGTAATGGGTACAAGTTACTCCTGGGGAGGTTCTGATTGGACATAAGAGGAAAATTTTTCCACAAGAACAATCAGCCATTGGAATAATGTCCCCAGGAAAGTGGTGGAGTCCCCAACATGGGACACTTTTAAGATTTGTCTGGGCAGGGAGCTGGGCCAGCTTGTCTGGACCGGGCATTTGCCAAGAAAGGTTGGACCAGATGGTCCTTGAGGTCCCTTCCAACCTGCTGTTCTGTGATTCTATGAAATGGGTTGTAGGTACCCACCCTAGTTACTGCCTTTGGGACTCAGGACACAAGCATGTGTTACAGGTTTTTTTAGTTCTGGTGCATGGCAGATGCAGAGCAGAGCCCACAGTGAGTTTTCCCTGCACCCTGCTGCTGGGGAGCACAGGCTGTCAGCCCCCTAGGGCCTGGTGACCCCCAGGGATTTAACCTCTCCCTCCTGGCAGTTCCCTGGGAGCAGCATTATCTGGGGAAGGAGGTTGGGGTGTTCGGCTCCTGCTTTTGCCTGCCACAGGAGCATGTTACTGAGGGATTAAGGGCTTTGTTCTTGCAGGGAAACTGAGGCACGAGAAAGGTACTGGGGCCAGCCAGTGGCAAGGCAGGGAGCCAAGTGCAGTCCTTCCCACATAAGAACTGTGTCTACTGGGCTGTGCAGCCCTAAGGATGGCAGGGGCAGGTGTGGATTTTCCTTTTAAACACATTTCTCTTGTGGGGAGGACCGAACATCCCGTACACCATCAGTTCCTCCATGGGAGCCGTGCCCAGCCTGACATATCAGCCCCTTTGCTGGCGGGGAGGGGTGGGCAAGCGCCTGTAACGCCACTGTCATCTCGGCCCCTTGCCCAGCGGCAGTAAATCCAGGCTTAGGAGCTGTTGATGCAGCATGGCTGCAGACAGGATCGTGTGAAACGCTTGTCACTGCCTGAGGCAGGTGGCAAGTGCTGCTGGGTGTTTGGAATGGCTCGGTGTCCACCAGTCCCCCTGGGCTGGGCTGGCTGTGGCGCTGGGGGGCTGCCCTCAACCCCACTGGCTGGGCTGGAGGCTGCAGGGACCACCCTTGGCCTGGAGGTTTGGGTGCTGGGCAAGGTGAGGCAGGAGCAGCTGCCCTCTTCCTTTGGGGATCTGGGAGGTGCTGATGGCAGTGGAGATGAAGGAGGGCTCTGGGCAGGAGGGAGGCGTGATGGCTGAACTCTCTCCTCTGCTGGAGATGGTGACCGCGGAGGACAGCGGTGTCCCCCAGCACCCGTCTCGCCCCACATCCAGGCTGAGCTGTGGAGACTACCGGGGAGTGTCGTGGCTGGGGTGTCCCTGGGGTGGCAGGGGAACAGGGGCAAACAGGCACACGCAGGCAGGAGGGATCTTCATCCACCTGCTGCAGGCAGTGAGCAGAGGCTCAGGGTATGCCTCGGCAGGCAGGCAGGCAGCCCCAGGCTTGCTCTGTCTGCATGAGGCCACATTTCTACCTCGTGTTTTCACCTTCACATATTTGCCTTCAAAGTGCCACAGAAGCCTGACGTGCCCAGAGCTGTGCCCAGCGCTTGGCGCAGCTCAGTGTAGGGTCTGAGCGTGGCAAAGCAGAGCCCTGGGGCCAAGACACCTCGGCTGGAGGAGGAACGGCAGAAACCGGTGTCTTGCATGGAGTCAACCTGCTCCTGAGGAAATGGGGGCTCATCTGAAAGCTTCCTCCCGTGCACACCCTGCATAACCTGCGCACAACCTGCACACCTCTTGATGTGGGGCTGGTGCCTGGACCTCACCAGGCCTTGCAATGGACAGTGTCCCACCTCAAGGACCTGGCTGGCAAAAGGCCAGTGCAATGTCAGCTCATCCCTCCTGCTGTCCCTTTCAGCAGTCATTAGGCCACCCTGGGCTGTGTCTCTGGGCTCTGGATGGAGCCAGGAGTCCCCTTGCCTCCTCGTCCTTGTCACCATGGGCCAGGCATGGCCCCAGCATCCTCCATGTGCTGCCTGTGCCACTCTGGCAGTGGCTGGCACAGGGGGGCAGGGGAAGATGTGAAGCTTTAGGTCATGCAGGGTAAAATTGGTTATGCCCAGCTAGGTGGGTGTGTTGACTCATCCTGCTGCTGCCCAGCCATTTGAGGTGTCCCTGCCAGATGCCCAAAGCACATGGGTTGTGCTGCAGGGCAGGAGCTAAAGCTGGTGTGCCCGCAGGGACACAGCCCTGCTTCTGCACACCCTGGCACCTTACTGAGCTGCTGTGGCGGGAGTGTTTTTGGGCACCCTGAGCCCTCAGAACCTCCCAAGACCCACAGCTAGACTTGCAGCATCGGGGAGGTTCTAGGAGGTGGTGTCCCACTGGGAGTTTGCTGGTTTTTGCTGTCTGATCCTGCTGGGGTCAACAGCAGTTAGAGCCCTGACCACAGGGATGGGGTGGCATTTTTCTGGCTGACAAGCAAGGAGAGATTGGCCACTTATGCCTTGAAATCCACCCAAAAAACCTCAGCATGCTGTGGCCAACTAGGTTCATAAGATCTACCCAGCACAGAGCTACAAGGCTTCCTCCCCCATTCCTCAGAGCCCAGCCCTGCAGCCTTTTAAACAAGCCCATAATTTTTACTTTCTATTTTTCATGCCTGAATGTGGCAGTATCCCATGGACCTGTGGGACACTTCAGGGTAACACCAGCAAAAGCTGAGTCTAGTTTGGTTTAGGCTGATCTGTCAGTGCTGATCACATTGACATACACCAAAAAAAAAAACCGTTAGTGTGCATTTATTGATATTTCTTGCAATGGTCTAGGAGTCAGAGCAAGCCACCTGTACCCAGACCAGTGGGTGAAACAGCAGCAACACCCAGCACAGCCCAAGGAGAGCTGTAATAGCTGACCAGAGATCCCTGACTTCAGGTTCCGAGGCTGAGCTCTCCGCACGGTCCATCCCCATGGTGCCACTGTCCCGTGGGGATGCATGTGGAACTGGGGAGCTGGGTGCGTCCCAGCTGTGGTTCGCTGCTGCCGTGTCCCACAGGCAGACCCTCGCTGCTGGGTGGTGGGCACAGTGCCCCATGCAGTTCCCCACAGCACATCCCAGGGCATGAGGCACCAGCCATGGGTGCAAAGTGAGAGAACTGTTGGCGCTTGCTCCCTTGGAGGTGGCTTTCTGCCCTGTGCAGCCATGTTGAGTGGGAACATCTTCCTCATGTCATGTGCAGAGCCAGGACAGCAAGGCTGAGCAGCTCCGCAGGGGTCCCCAGAACAGCCTGTGCCCTCCCTGCCCTGGGAGACAGCCCTGACCAGCTCCCGGGACACGGCTCCTGCTGAGCTATTAACCTGCCCAGAGCCCAGGCAGATAAATGCCAATAAAACCGTATACCAGCTTCTGAACAAGCCTCTGTGTTATCCAGTGCTCTGGAGCCTCTGTGCTGGCACGAGCTGCGTGCACAGGGCCAGGCAGGGAGAACCCCCACTTTGATACCCAGGTATAACTAACACCAGCGAGGTCAGATGCACTCTTACTGCTTCTCTTCAGCGGTAACAAACTGAGCGGGGTTTTTTTTTACGGGTTATGAGGAATAAGGCAGCGTTGCTACATGCAGAGCTAGTCTGACATGGTAATTCAGACTAGATTCTTGCAAAGGTGCTTGGAAGGTGGGCTGGACTGAGCCCCAGAACACACTAAGGTAAGTCTGGCCATGTGTGGCACTGGTTTTGGGACTGATCCCCTCCTCCACTTATTTCACAGGCTACTTTGCTTTGCAGTACCTCTGCATCCAGACAGATTCTTAGGTACAAAATAGTGCTCAGTTAAACAAACAAGTCATTGCCTGTATTTACAGATTTACAAAACCAACATTGCCTTGTACGGTAACACTGAATCTGACTTGTCTTTGTTCTGAACACTGCTGCAGATTACCCAGTGGTTACCAGGGTATAGGAAACTGCAGCATGGCTTCTTTTATTATAATAGGACATTTAATTAAGCGTTGAACGAGATGCCCCTGCTTCCTCTCGCTATAGTCAGTTAACACGTTTTAATGCATTTAGATCCAGAAATGAAAACCTAACTTGATTTAAATGTTGCGACCTATATCTAGTTAGGATAAGAAATACAGGCTTAATCATGTATTGGCTCAGACTCCCTGTGTTGGAGGTGTTTCAGCCTTTGACTGCGTACCAGAGTGTATTAGAAGTACATCCTCCCCTTTCTTACTGGGTCTGTGCCTGAGTTCTGAGCTGAGCAAGGCAGATCTCTAAGAACAAAAATGAAAAAACACTGACTGAACATGGGCTGGTCCTCTAAAAGTCAGAAAGAAGCAGCGCTCGTGCTGTGCTGTGCTGTGAGCAGTACCCCAAGGTTCGTGGTGCGCAGCTGAGGAGGTGGATGGCAGTCGGTAAGTGCCACTGTGCACAATCCGTGCTGAGCTGTGCACTCACCAAATTGTCTTTGTGCCTCGCCGAACTGCAAAGATGATCCTGGCCCCACCTGGCAGCCCCTTCGCAGCGCTGAACGTGTCAGCTGAACCCTGAGTTTTGTCACTTCCAACCTTAACCCTAAACAGTAAATCATCCTGTCCCTGAGTCAGCTTTTGTTCTGGGTGTCACTTGAAGCAGGACCATACTTCATCCTTTATGATGACTGGAGACCAAGAAGTCTGCATCAGGCAGACCTCACATGGCTCAAAACCTATTTCAAATTTCAGACTCTTTGACTCCAGCCTGGAAAAAACTACTAACTTTTCTAGAGCCCAACCTGCAGTTATCGGGGCTTGGGTGGCTCCCAGGGGAACCCAGAGGCCCTCACCTGGCTGGACTGTGCTCGGGAAAGGGGTTTCTGTAATGGAGTTGTACCCACTTGTTCCTTCTGCCCCTCCCAAGCATTACACACCACCTTACAACTGCTTAACTGAAGAGCCTCTGGACACAGGCTCCTGGAAATAGGCTTCAGATTAGCAGATGATCAGCAGTGAATAAGATCAGCGCTGCTTGAGTTAACCTGAACACGCGCTTACCCAGCCTGGCATTAAACTGACGTGACCAACAGCGGCATCCCAGCCTGCCAGCTCTGGGGTAGAGCTCCCTCCCCACCTTACACCTCATTTTCCCAAAGAGAGGAAGGATACAGCTTTAGGCTAGGCAGACCTGAGTTTTCCCAGCCAGGGTTTATAAAGCCAGATGGAAAATCTTTATTGATTAGAGGAAGTCTTCCAAAATAATTGTGGGAGATGAAGCATCTTGTTTGTTGCTTTCATCATTATATGATACTTGTAGAGCAACAACACCCTAGGAAAAGTATTTTAGTTCAAATCCATAACGTGGTATTTAATCCCAAGCAGAGCAACAAGAACATGGGCTACAGAGCACTGTTATTACGTCACGCAAGAGACACAAAATATTAGTTCCCAAACGAGGTACTTTACATACCAATTCTTATGTTGTCTTTATCCAAGTCCTCAGTGGTCAGTGCATTCAAACCAGTTTTTCCCTCTTCTTCACATTTTACAGCTCCAAATACTGCAAAATGGGTTAGTTCAGACATGCAGTTGTATTCTATGATCACTGATCGTACCAGTAGCTTCCAACTGTATATTCATACTCATTAGTGGTGACACGCGAGCAGGCTTTGGTTTTGGCAGTTTAAAACAGGGTTGGATTTCACGTTCTTGTATCAGGCAGTGTCTGTTGGGACAGTGTGATTCTGTACAGCTGCTGCTTTCCAATGTTCAACAGGAGCTGAGACTCAGAGCTGCAGCCAACCCGTGCTGGCTTCGTCTGACAACCTGCCTGCGGGTCAGGGGGAGCAGCAGCATCACCCCCAAGCCTCGTACCCAAGGCGTTCCAGACTATATTGGAACAGAAAGTCTCTCAGGCCGCTGCATGTTTTGGATACTTTCAAAATAACAAAATGAACAACAGTCACAGAGCTTAATCTGTATCGATTTCTTTGATTGCTCTAATACATTTAGGGAAGTCTTACTCACTTGAAAACTAATAAAATAAAAAGGCAGGTATCTAAAGGTGCACTGAACTCAGGAAGGCACCCAGTGAAGATTTCCTGAAAGTAAATATTCTCGCTGGAAGAGCATGCTCACAACACTGGGTCTGTAGAAAAATGCAGTTTCAGCAATGTCTCCAGTGCTGTTGGAGTTATTAAAATTGGTACCAGAGGATCACATGTCACAGAGAGGGACTCATCCTCCAAGCTGGTTGCAGCACATTGCCCTTGAATGTTGTCTGTTACTTCTGCTTTTTGACAGATCTGCGATAGCTCCTGCCAGCTTTCTCCTGCTTTCAAATACCCAGATGTGCAGCATTTCATTTGAACTGGTTATCAATCAGGGTTCCTTTCATCTTGGCTTTCTTGGCTTCCAACTCGGCCTGATTAAGAAAATTAAGACAGAATGAAATAATGTCTGGATAGCTTTCCCTTCAGTGCTCCAATGAGGTTTAGTCTTCTTGTCTGACCACTGCACGCTTTTCACACCAGGACCAAAAGTAGCTTAAGTTATTTGCTGACTCCCTCCTCCCCTGAGGTACAAAATGAGGACTACCTTCAAAATCATAAAAACCCCAAGACTAAATGCACAGGAGACAATTTCATACTTTCTATCCTCAGGTGGAAGCTGCACGTTTCCCCCTCCCTTCCAACTACTACTGTCCTGTCACAGCAGACAAGATAATTATTAATTCTTCAAGTGATCCTTCCGCTAGCAGCTGAGCTGGCAGGTCCCCCACAAAGGCTATAACTTCCCCTGATGCCTCATGGCAAAGACCTGCTCGGCCAAGAAGGCTTGAGAGCACAGCATTACGGGTGCTCTGGTTGGCAAAGCCATGGCCTGGTTTCCTCTTCCCTTGTTGCTTGTCCAACAGACCATGGAAAGACTCCCTGCAAAAGCTCTGCTGGATGCAACTCAGTTACCTCTAAGGTAATGGCATTTGATTTTAAGTTCTGGAGGACTAGAAGAACATCTCTGTAAAACCTGTAAAGGAAAAGTCATCCTCACAAAGCTACAAGTTACCTGTCACTGTACCAGGACCTCTCTATACTCACAGTCCAATCTGCAAGATAGCTTTTGTGTACAAAGCCAAGGATTTGTGTTCAACACCAAAGAAAACACTCACCAGCTCCTGTAGCCTTCTTTTGCTCATGCCTTTGCGTTCCAGCTGTTTCTCAATCACTTTTGCATTCTGTGCATAGGAGTCTGCAATCTCCCTCTGAAACATATACAGTGTCACTTTGCAACAGCAAACCCCAAAGGAACACCACCTCATACAAACAGTGAGATGATCCCCAGCTCGGATCGGTGTCTGAGGCAGCTGCCCAGTTCAGATGGCAGATGTGACTGCCACTAAGGGCAGAGAAAACTCACCGCTTCGATCTCCTCCTCCTCTTCATCAATTGTGGAGACTGTGACCGAACTGAACTTGCCCATGTCTTTGGTCCGCTTGGTCATCATCACCTGGGTGAGAAGCGAAATGTATTGTTAAACCGTGGCAACAGTTGTGCCACCAGAGATCCCTTCCCCCTCCAAAGCTTTTAAGGCTTCTCATGCGAGTCATTAAGACTACTTGAACTCTGTGGGTGGCAACGTGAATTATCCTCAGTAATTTCTGGGCTCAGAGCTGCCATTATCAGAAGCAAACTCACTGATATATAATAGATGAGCCTGATTTTGAGAATCACTGTGCAGACTATCAATCTGACCTACATACAAGAAACTTTCTGGTAACAGCCTAAACATCAGGAACAGTCTAGATTTCCAAGTTTATTTTGCTTTCCTTTAGTGCTTGGACTCCAAGCTGCAGTAACCTCTCTAAAGGAACACTTAAGGCAGACAGGGAGAAGACACCAAAGAAAGTTATTGTTTAGAGGCTCTTTTCTTTCTTTTTTCTCCCCTCTGCCCCCACCATTAAGTGATTTTACTCACCACACCTTTTTGAAAAACAGAGATAGCCTTTTTACTTCTCTAAAGCCGATTACCTTTTTGGGAGGTTCCTGTTTCTGAGTATATATGTTTGTTTTCCCGAAACCCTGACCAAATTTGACCACAGCACCGTCAACAATGAACGTCACAGGAGCGTTTTTCTGTTGGTGTTGATAAAAGAGCAGCAGTCCACACCTGGAAACAGAAACACACGTAGCTGTGAGGAAACCCCAATTGTGGATTCCTACACTTACCTCACACACAGACTCTAAAAGTCACTAAAGAGCTGCCGTGGTCACTTACTTGCCACACTTCTTCCTGAACTGCCGCTCTATGCCTTCTGGTCTGGAGGAGAGAGGAAGAGCTTGAGAAGAACGCACAGACAGCAGGCACTGGTGCCTGGCTGATGGACCCCAGCTGGGTGAGGAGGCCAGGCCAGACCAGGGCAGCTCCTTCCCCGGGCCGTGGAGGGGCTGTCAGAGGGATGGGGGGGGAGGGGGAGCAGAGGCCGGGTCCCACCTGCGCAGGAAGACGCTCTCCTCCTCCTCCGCGTTGCAGAACTTGTGGGCGTGTTTGGCGGCGTCCATCACCCGGGCGCGGTCCCGCGGCCGCATCGGCAGCTTCTCCAGCTGGCAGTCTGCGGGGCAGCGGCGAGGCCGGGCTGGCGGCGGGGCCGGGACAGGCACCCGCGTCCCGCCGCCTGCCGGTCCCTCAGCGCCGCCGGGCCCGCCGCCCGCCCCCGTCCGCGGCCTTCCCCTTGCCCGCCGCCTGCCCCCGGCCCGCGGCTCACCCAGCACCAGCACCATCTGCCCGCACAGGCAGTAGTAGACGTGAAGCGGCTTCTCCCCATCGTCGTACTCCTCCCGGTCGCGGGTGTCGGAGCAGACGACGGAGCGCGACACCACCTTCGGCATGGCGGCGCCGCGGCCCGGCCTCCCCGCAGGCCCGGCCCCCGCGGCAGCGGCTCCGCCCGCTGAGCCTGAGGCCCGGCCGGGGCCTTGGAGACGCCGCGCCCGTCCCGGTTGTCCTCGCGGCTGTTTTGCGCGTTCTCAGACGGGCTCGTTCCTGCGGGACAGGGGAATTGGGGGTGCTGGGTGCCCACCGGCGGGGCTAGAGGCGGCCCGCGGCCAGCCCGGGAGAGCGCAGCGTGGTCGCGCATGAAACACGACCGACAACGGCAGAATTTAGCCTTACGTCATTTCTCTGAACAAACGGGCAGGACTGAACTCGGGGCTGCTCCGAACCGGGAGGCAGTTACACCGTTTCCCTTCCCGTTCTGTTCAGGCAGCTCCGTCCAACCCCGCCCGTGCCCCGTTATCGGTCAGAGAACGGGGATTTCCTGCAACGCGCTGGGCAGTCATTGCCTGACCAGCACCGGGAGCTCACCCGTTTCTTACGGCATCGGATGGTGGAAAGCAGGAAGGGTCATGAACAGGAGACTGTCAGTGCAGCCATGAAAGCAGTGCTTTTATTGTTTCCTTTCAGCTCCTGTGACAGGTGGTGGGTTTCCGTGTCCTTTTCTGAAGCCACCTGGCTGTGGTACAGGTGGGTACAGGTGAGGAGAAGCCAGAAACACGGGGCCTATCCAGGCTGCTGCAGACACCGGCAGGAAGAGTCCTTTAATCCCAATGGCTATTTAAAAAAGGTAGAAAAGAGATGACTTCCCCTGGAAAAAGCTCCCCGTGGAAGCAGAAAGCACAGCAGAGCAGGTGGTTGCTGGTTTAGCTGGGACAGTTCATTTTCTCTGCAGAAGCTGGTGCAGGGCTGTGGTTTGGATTTGTGCTGGGAACAGGGTTGGTAGTACAGGGAGTTTGGTTATCCCTAAGCAGAGCTCACACAGAGTCAAGGGCTTTCTGCTCCACACCCCAGCCCACCAGCGAGCAGGCTGAGGGGGACAAGAAACTGGGACACAGCTGGGACAGCTGACCCCAACTGAGCCAAGGGATGTCCCAGACCATATGGCATCATGCTCAGGAATAAAAGTGGGGACGGAATGATGGCGACTGTCTGCCAAGTCACCGCTACACGTGATGGAGCCCAGGTGTCTCGGGGATGGCTGAACCCTGCCTGCCAGGGGCAGTGCTGCATGAATCCCTTCACTGGTGTGCGCGGCTGCTGCTTTACCTGTCAAACCGTCTACCTCATCCCACGCGTTCTCTCCCCCGTCCCACCGGAGGGCAGTGAGCGTGAGGCTGCGTTGCCGTCTGGGTTACACCACGACAAAGGCGAAGGGGCAGGAAGAATCCTGCCGGTACGGAGCGCCCCGCAGCCAACCGCGGCCCCCACTCGCCTCCGTTTCCGCGCCCGGGGGCGGGGCCAGCCCTCCGAATGACGTCACGAGCCGCCTTCCACCCCCGTCCGTCAGCGCCGTTGGTTCAGCCCCCCTTGCCAGGCCACGCCCCTCGCCCCCGCGCCGCGGACGTAGACGCTGGGCTGGGGGCTCCGCCACATCCGGGCCCGCCCCTCTCCCCGCGCCGTTGGTACATCCTGGGACCGCCCGGCAGCCGGCGCAGGAGGCGGTGCAGCCAGGCCCCCCCCCCCCCCGTCCGCGCCAGCCTCGGTGGTAGAGACCGTGATCGCTCCTGTTCGTCAGCGCTGCCGTTGCCTCAGTTGGAGCTCGCCGCTGCCGTCTCCGGGCGCCCCGTGCTCCTTCTGATAGTGTATGAGTGATCTATAACCCTGAGCCCGCCATGTCTACTCCGGCCCGTAGGCGCCTCATGCGGGACTTCAAGAGGTACCGAGACCGGCGGCGGAGGGGCAAGGGGAGGACGGGCAGACGGAGGGCGAAGGGCCCGGCGGCACCGGGGGAGGAGGGGGACAGCACAACATGGCGGCGGGGCAGGGCGCGCTCCGCTGATTGCGTAGCGCCGGTCGACGCTGCCTGCGGGTTACGCTGTTTGCGCAGGGGCGTGTAGCCACCTGCATGGGTTACGCGGAGTGCGCAGGGGCGGCCGCTGGCCGCGCGGGGGGCGCTGGGGTGGGGGCGGCGTGGCCGGCGCCTCAGGCCTCCCTGTGCCCCGCAGGCTGCAGGAGGACCCCCCGGCCGGGGTGAGCGGGGCCCCCTCCGAGAACAACATCATGGTGTGGAACGCCGTCATCTTCGGGTGAGTCGGGCGGGGGCGGCAGGCCGGGGGCGGCGGGCCGCGGGGGCCGCCGCCGCTCTGCTCCCGGGCAGGGGAGGAGAGGGGCGGCGGAGCCGGGCTGCCCGCGGGGTAACGCTGTGCTCTGCTTCTTCCCTCCTCTAGGCCCGAGGGGACCCCTTTCGAGGACGGTAAGTGCAGCTACGTATGGGCCCGGTGTTTGGCTTTCTGGGGGTGAACGGCTGCAGCTTGACACGGCCTTGGCCTGTCACTGCTGTGGACTTTGCAACAGGTGGGGGCCGGGGGATGGAGAAGGGACACGGGTGTGTGTTCACCTGACCACTCATCCTGTGCTGGACTTATGTAAATTTATTTATTTTAATCCTACTCTAAGAAAGTGCTGTAGATTTCCATTGTGATGTTAATTTACAGAAATGTACAAATTAGCTTGTAGGGCCTTGCTTGTAATTGCTATATCTGACTGTCCTAAGCCTAATTTGATGTACTCCAAGCTTTTCTGTTGAAACTTGGATCATGTTTTTAGGGATACTTGTATTTGGAGAACTGTCTAAAAGCTGGTGTAGAACCTTTGTTGTTTCGTTTGAGTTCTGTTTTTTCTGATGCTGGGAAGTAAGTCCTAGTGTAAGTCAGCTGAAGTATGAAGTAGGAAATGGGCTGAATGTTTAAGGAAGTTCAGAACACTTTTTTTTTTTTTCTTGGCATCTACTTCACTCTACTACAGTTGGTATTGTTCAGGGTTATAGATTAAAAGGACTCTTTAACATTAAAAGCTGACTAAATAGGTCCTTGTAATGTACCTGGGTCCTAGAAGTTTTCGTCTGGCCTTACTGTGTTTTATAGCTTTACTGGTGTGGCATGAATGCTTCACATCTTTGTGAGAACTTGTTGGGCATGAAATACTGTCTAACTGAAATCAGCGATGCTTTTGTTTTTTAAGATACTTTCAGTCCAGGCTATAATTATCCTAGAGCTCCATGACTCATGACAAAAGCATTGGGAAAAAATCCTTAACTCTTATGTTGTTCTTGGCTAACTCCTTTGTCTCTGTTTATCCTTGGAGGCTGCACCTGCGGGCATACCTGTAAATTGCGTTTTTTTTTTTTTTGGTGAAGATTTTGAAGTTTTAAATATTCAGGCCTAAGAAAGCTCCAAAGACTCCAGTTACTTTGTTTAATGTATTTGATTAGTTAAGAAGCTTGCTATAGTAGCTGCTTCAGAGGTCTAATGTTTAGACCTTGAGTAACATCGCATAATAGAACAGATAGACCAAAGGTATTCTGTTATTTCGTCTTGTAAACCCTAAAGCAGGGCTCCCTTAAACTTCTCCGAGGGTTGCTAGAGCTGCTTAGGTTCTTGGTGCGCTGCCACTAATGGGGTGATTCACTGCTTGGAGCAGAAAGCCATCTTCTTGCAGTGTGCTAAAATGCAGGCTGTTTCCATGTTCAGGCTCTTCCAGCTCAGTCTGGGGTTAACAAATGCTATAAGGGCTTTTTTCCATATATTTCCGATTAGTTGGAGATGGCGTTTGAGAGCCCTGAGATACTGATTTCCTCTACGCTCTCTGCTGTGGCGGCATCATGTCTTTATCTTAGACACTTAGGACATGTTGCATTCACAGCAGTTTGAAGTTCAAACAGATGCTTGGGTCTGCTACTGCTGTCCTGCTGCTTCGGTTGGTCTAAGAATATAGTCTTGGGGTGTGATGGATTGCTCTTCTCATAGCAAAGTGTGTGTCTTCACAGCGTGCGCTCAGGAAAGCAGATAGGTCTTGTGTTGCAGGATAGGCTTATCTCCTTTTGTCTGGGACATATCTTACTCTGAGCTAGATAACAAAACACTAAGTGGTGCCTAGAGATAGGGGTGTGTGGTGCCTCGTTCTGCTTTTCCATTAAGTGAGTAGAGCAGCACAGTTTGGATGCAGTTTAGCTTAATGTAGGTAAAATCAAGCTGTTCATTTGGCTTGTTTTGTAACTGAGCAGGCCCTTGTGAGTCACAGGTACCCGGAGCTCTGTAACCCTTCTCCTGAAGCCTTTTCAGGGCAGTGTTCTTCAGAAGTCGCTTTGTATTTTCGTTTTTAGGCTCTGTCACTTCCTGGTGATACCGTAAGGCTTCAGATACCGTAGTTCTTGTGAAAGTACCCTGTGAATTTTGTTCCTGTTGACCTAGAGGTGTCGTCATTCCAACACTCTGAGAATTACTGTTCTTTATCATCATTCTGGTGAGGCCTTTTTCCAGTCTCAGCTCCGGAGGTTTCTTAGCTTTGTCTGAGCTGAAGACCTTAAGTTCAAACGCATTTGTTTACTTGCTGTGCGGCAGAATGCAGCTAACAACCCTCCCTCCCCTCCACCCCCAGCCTTCAGAGGGTGTCTTCACAACTCGGCGCGCAGGCCTGCCTTGGCCTAGGAGCAGCTACTAGTTTAGATCAGCAGCATAACTTCCATCTTCTGGTTTAAGAGGATTCGATTGCAGGTGTCTGCAGTAGGACCCCGGGGATATTTATCCTGCCCTTCACCATGTTTCTAAGAATCTCTGTGTGTGGCATCTAAAGTGGTAGTGCTGTCACAGTGATGGAACCCCAGGCTCTCCCAGTCCTTCAGACCTGTTTCTCTTTAACTGGATGACAACACTGTGGTTAGTGCAGGATTCCTGACTTGGAGAGAGTTCAGTAACGCAGCTGTTGTAGTATCCTGCCTTGCCATGAGTGTGCAGGAGGCTTGAACAGAGAAAGCAAGGCATTGGCTTTCTGTATAGTTTGTTCCTTGTTTATGGAATATGGACTCTGTATCCTCATGTGGGAGAGGAAGAGGTGGTCCCTGCTTTATGGACAGTGGAGTAGAGGGGGCTGCTCTCGCTCCTTGCCGTGGGAAGGGCCCAGCAGGGACATGGGTGCTGTGCTGGCAGGGGTTACTTGGGGGTTACAGGTCATGGAGAAGCCTCCCTGTTAGCTGTGTGAGTCTCATGTCCCAAGACAGGAGAAACAGATCAACAAGGTAAGTAAGTACAAGAGAGAGAAGAGAATGTTCTCCTAAGATCAGTGGTGATCCTAAGATCAGTAATGACAGTGAATATGATTATTTATGGTTTGAAATTGTCTGTGTAGGGCAAGTTGCAAGGAATACCCGCTGAAAGCTTTAAAATTAGTGACAAAGGAGACTCATCCCCAGCAGCGTGTTGTGATACCTGTTACACTTGTATGGGCTTTCAGTGTGAGTGACCCTTGGACTTCGGTTCTTCCAATCTCTGGATTTGTCCTTTATTAAAGCTCAACACCGAGGTGTTGCATACTGTGAGGTTCTTCCAAAGAGCCATTGCCGCTCTGGGTCCTGGTAGATCCTCCAGCTGGAAGCTGTGTGACCACTCGCTCAGATTTCTGTTAAAAGTAATGCTGTCCTGTCCCACCACAGACAGCTGCCCTTTTTCTCAGTACTTCTGAACAGATTCTAAGACCAAACTGCCCTCGATATGGCTTTCTGGCCACCTTCTCTGTCCCGTCTGCTCCTGCTTCAGTCACTGTTCTAGAATAGCATTCATTTTCTCAAGTATGCATGTTGAACTCCTCTATTTGATGGTTTGTGCTCAGTTTTCAGCCTACTGCTTGCTTAGTCACCCTTCCACAGAAGAAAGTGCCTGCCTCCTAAGGAGGCTACTGACAACCAGAACCGGGGCAGGGAGAGCTGGGAACCTCTGAGCTGTAGAATCAAACCTCTGAGTACTCAGTTCTAAAGGGCCAGTATTGCTTGGGATTGTGCAGGGCAGGAAAGGTGCTCCTGAGCTGATGTTCACGGATGGTAGAAGTTGTGACTAACTTCTCAGTGCTGGCTCTCAACCTGACCTCGGATCTGGCGCTGTGCCTCTCGATTAGCTGGAGTAAAGCTTGAAAGCCCCACAGCAGACTTTGGCTGATTTGAACAATCTCGACTCTGCTCCTCTCATTCTTGTTGTTTTGCGGTAATTCAGCATGGTGCCGGCTCTCTGCTCCTGGGCTTGTTAGGCTGCTCGTTACAGCAAACATGCAAAAACTTATTTTTAGGCTGTTGAGACTTCCCACTGCTGTGCAGAAAGCTCTGAAGCATCTGTACTGTGTCTTCATGTGCAAACTGGAACGTCAAAGCAATGACCTTCATTTCTTGCAACTCAATGTTACAGTTTATTTCCTTATAAAGGAAGGAGCCCCTGGGAAATACTGTGAGTCCTTGCTGATCTGAGAAAAAGGAAGAGGGGTTGAAAAATCTCTTCGTTTCTCTGGCTGCCAGTTGTTGGCACATGTCTGCCAGCCAAGTGAAGGAATACATTAGTTATTTAGTGCTGGAAAACACCCTCACCATAGGAAGCAAGGATGAGCTTTATATCTGAGGCCCTGGGTTTTAATTTGGGCACTGAGTGTTGGGGGGATAAACCCCATTGCTGGTCTGAGAGAACAGCTTGTCACAGCCATTACTGCACGGCACAGGCCTTCCCCAGAAGAGCTGCGTATCTGTGTGAAGGCGCTTCAGACGGTTCTCTCTGGGCGTACCTAGAGTTCCTTCGTTACCGATCTGAATCACTAGCAGTGCTGAGTCCTTTGGACCCGTATTGATGCAGCTCAGTTCACAGGCTTCTTCTCAGATAGTCATAGCTTTCAAGTGTCTGTTTGGATGCTGCTTTCAATACTGCTTTTTTTCCAGTAAGACCTGATCTTACAGCTGTTGATAAAAATGTATTTTCTTAAAATTTAAACGGGAAATAAGTAGGAAGGGTCCTTGTCATGATGGCATATTCTAGTCTTTAGGACTTACTAAATCACGGCCTGTTATGCAGATGGTTCTACACCCACTTGCGTTGTTTTTACAGCGCGTTGGGATTAGGCTTTGGAAGAAAAACCTGCCAGGCAGATTTATTTCCTTACAGAAACCTTTTGACTGGGTTGGCAGTAAGGCACAGGAGAGACTCTTGTAGCGGTGCTGTGTAGGACTTCAGCGTTAATGATTAACTCCAAAGAGAGCAGAACAGTCGATGCAGAAGTGAGCAATCAGTATTCCATATGCAACACGTGTATATCAGCACAATAGTATCAGTTTGTGCTTTTGGAGAGATGCTACTTACTGATCCCTTGTGTAAATTCATTCTGAATAAAGGTTCCTTGTCTCTCTCTCAACTCCAGGAACTTTCAAACTCACAATAGAATTCACAGAAGAATATCCAAATAAGCCACCTACTGTTAGATTTGTCTCTAAAATGTTTCATCCAAATGGTAAGTACTTACACGATGCTTTTGGTTGGTTTGTTTTGTTACAGCTTGCTGTAGAAAAAGATCTGTTTACTATAGAAGTTTTCACTCTCTAATAAAGTACCAAAATTCCGGTGTGGCTCTGTGTAGCTCTGGTAAGGATGGGTGTGTGAGCAGTGCCCAGGATTGAAATGGAAGGGGCAGTGAGAGGAGCTTCTTGCCTTTCAGGTGGTACAGCTCAGTGTTGAGCAGACGCGCTTCTCTCTCTGCTGCCTGTTGTGAAGCCTTACAGAAGGGTATTTTGTCCTGAAACAGCAGTGCCTTGGGCCATTGTGTCACGTATCGCATACCCGGCATAGTGACCCTGTTGAGTGCAGTCGTCTCTTACCACTTTTCTTCCCAAAATGCCTGTAAGAGTGATGTACCATGACATGTAGTGGTGCTAGTTTCCAACTAGAGCCAGTGATAGTAAGATTGTTTAATTAATCCCCTTCCTTGGAAATTAAAGGCTAGAGATGTATGCCTTGCCTCCAAACAAAGAGTAGCCTTGTGGAGAAACACCAGAAAGTTCCCAGTGTAGCAAGTAAGCCTGTGGGGGGGCAGGTTCCTCTAAAGCTGCTCTGAGAAGGGTGACTGGACACTGACTGTTGTAGGTACTTTCTGGGGAAACCTTGGGACCTTGTGTGTAAACAGCTTTTTGCTTGTGTTCTTCATTTGGTTCACTTGCGGGTAGCCTAACTTTTTGTGCCTTGAAATGGACTCATGGCTTTCTATAGTGGTAGTTGCAGTGTCACAGAGAAGCAGGGGTTGAGTTTAGATACCTCAGGCAGCTGTTGGTGACAAGCTTCACCTCTAACTACCGACAGGCTTGTTGGCCAGGTTTAAGTCTGTCAGATGCTTTTGACATCTGTAGTTGTTTGTCAGTATGGAGGTTTTCAGGATCAGGCAATACTAGGAGAAAATGGTAGTAGCTGGACAGCTGTTTTAAGCCATTCTTCTTGAACCTTTTCCAGTCTATGCAGATGGTAGTATATGTCTGGATATTCTTCAGAATCGCTGGAGTCCTACTTACGATGTCTCCTCCATCTTAACATCCATACAGGTAAACAGAACTCTGCCTGAAAAGGCAGAGTGGTATTCGGGTGCTTTGACAAAACCAGCTCAGGAAACACTACTTTTCCCCCCTCTCCTGATAGCTAAGCTGTACCTTGACACTTGCTGAAGTGTGAATCCTTCCAGATGTGAATGACTGGGCAGTGACAGCAGGTGGCACTGAAGGGACCTGCCTGCCATTGCCCTGCTCCGGTGTTGCTGCTGGGCTCTCAGCTCCACAGTCACCTGCACTGCCCCGAGTAAGACCCACAGCGAAACCTGCTGGTAGCTTACAACTGGAGTAATGCAATGTACTGATTACCTACACTAATAGCGTGTCAAAGTTAGAGAGATGTGTTGGAGGACCATGCGTGCTTGCAAGTGCCTAAGAATGTTTTTCTCTTTGCGCAGTCCCTATTGGATGAGCCAAACCCGAACAGCCCAGCAAACAGCCAGGCAGCTCAGCTATACCAAGAGAATAAGCGGGAATACGAAAAACGGGTTTCTGCAATAGTCGAACAGAGCTGGCGTGACTGTTGACCCAGGATGATGCAAATGAACACTCTGTTGATGAGGAAAATAAACAAAGTGTCCGAGTCATCTTTTTCCTCCTAGCATTTACTTTGAAAGCAGAATAGCTATTGTGCTGTTGCCACCCTCCCTTGCTGAAGCTTCTTCTCCTTGGACATCAGAAAGCACCCACTTTGAAGTCAAATGTTCTGTACTTGGGTTACTTGCAAAAGAGTTACTGATGGCGAGTTCATTTTCCGTGGTCCCTCTCCAGTCATAGGGCAGTATTGTGCATTTCTGTAGTGTACACTAAGCTTTTAATTGTAATTGTGTTATACACAGTGATGCTTATGTGTAGCTTGATAAAAGGGATGTTTATATACATACACATTTTCTAACTGATATTAACTAAAGTGCTGATGTGTCCAGGCTGGTCATTTACCTCTACTATTGGTTTAGACCCCACTGCGTTTGTAAGTTCTGAAGTAAAGAAACAACCTCTTGTTTCCCTTTTGTATTGGTTTATCAACTCCTTACTCATGGGGAAAAAAACAACTCTTCAGTCGATTCCAATTCAACTGTTTAGTGAGGCCATGGAACACTAGTTACTGCTGCACTTCACATGCAAGATTTATGTACAGATATACATAAATCACTCCAGTTGTGGTACTTTGATATTAGGGTAAGAAACAACCCCCCTTTTTTTTATTTTATTTTAAAGGACATGCCTACAGCGACTGCTTCAATACATTTCTCTAGTCCTGTCACTGAGGCATTACTGGAAAAAACCAGGTAGAGCTGTGGTACTCCGAGCGAAAGACCTCCGCAGTAAGGAAGAGTTAAAACCCAGAGTGTTTCAGTGGTGGAATTACTCTTTCAGTGTCTTTTTCCTGCCTCTTATCTTCAGCTGAGAAAGATAAGTTCTTGGGGATCCAACTTTGCCTACGGGAAAGTTTGGGTACAGTACAGGGTAGGCAGGTGAGTCTGCAGTTTCTGCTCTTTGTGGATCACTGTGTGGTTTGTGTGAGCTACTGCTGCATGCTCGACTTTCCCCTCAGTTTTATGAAAGTATTTTTTCAACTCTGAAAAAAAAAAAATTTGTAAGTCCAGACTCACTTTTTTTGTAAGGCAAAGTTTGTACATTTGGATACAGCACCCGAAGCAGCAGTGCGGGATGAAACCTACAATCGTGTTGTCCACTGTTCCAGTGTCTTTTGTGTGCACATTGGTCTGTTAGTTGACAAGTTTAACTTTGCACAAGTAACCCATGTAAGAAACTGTACATTTTTCAAAACCTGTAAATAAAGTGTAACCTTAGTGCTTATTGTATAAATAGGCAAGAGGTGTATAACTGTGGTTATTTTAACTGGGAGGGGAGGAGGGGGCTGTGGGTTTGAGCGCCAGGCAGATGTTTACTGCAGGACTGTGGAAAGCTTCCTGGCCTTTGGGGCAGCAGTTGTGCTGGGGTAAAAGCTGCACCAGCTGCAGTGTGGGGGGACACAGACTCAGCCCCTCCCACCAGATGAAGGAAAGATGGGCTTGAAGCAACCAAGTAGCAGAGAAACAGAGACAAGTCTGAGCAAAACACTTGCAGGAAGCTCAGCACTGTGTTAGGCCTATGAGAGACCTTGACCAGAAAAAAAAAGGAGCATATGACTGACTTCTTAGAGACTCAATAATGAACTGCCCCAAGGACCATTTATTTTCCTCCTTTTTTATGAGGGGAGAACAGGATTTAAAATGATGTAACAAAAGCTGGCGGTGCTGCTTAGAGCTACAATTAAAATATAGAAGCTGCTGGGCTCTATCAAAACAATTAAAGGGGGGTTTAATAGCTGCTGTGACAGCAGCTCGTACTCCTGAACAGGCCTGAACAGCCCTTTATCACTTGTATCCCCCTCCACGTTACACTTGACCAGGTTCCTAAAGGACTTAACTGGCCCCTCAAAATGGCTGGAGGGGGCAGAACAGTGAGTGCACCTCCGGTAATCGTGTTTGTTTCGTATGCATTCCCTGTGCAAGACTTGCCCAAGTCAGCACCAGCCAAGCACCGAGTGCTTGGGATGCTCCCGCTGAGGTACAGCCCAGTGCAAACTTCCCAAACCCAACCCATCACCTGCACTGACAGGGACGGCTCAGCTTCTCCACTGCCCAGTGCCAGCTGTAACCTACTGCAAGCAGAACCCTTTCTGCATGGGCCGAGTCCTTCCAATGTCACAGAAGCCCTTGTGTCAGTCCAGCCATCAAAACAAAACAAAAAAAATGGTGTAGACTCCTAAGGCAGCACAGCACTGAAAAAAAAAAAAAACAAAAAACACCAAACCACCACCACAAAAAAACCCCACACTGAACCACCCCCCCCCCCACACACACACTTTCACACCCCCGCCCCAACCCTCCCTTAGTTAAGGCCTTCAGCCAGTAACTTCGTTCTGAAGCACATATGGCTGCTCCAGGAAGGTGACGGTGCTATAAACACACCTGACCTGGGGAGGCTGGCGATGCTTTAGCTCAGACATGCTCCCAGTCACCACCCCGACAGCCACTGACCAGGGAAGGCAACAGATAGGCCCCACACAGAGGTTCCACATGCCACCCAGCTGGGCGGCTGAGTGTCACCACCACAACCCAGGACAGGGAAAGCATTGCCCTGCACAGCCTCGCACCAGGCAGTGACCCCTGCTGAGGTACCACTACCAGCCCACCCCGCTCCCCAAAAGAGGCATTTTTCATCCCAAATACTGCAGTGCTGCTCTCGGTGCCTTTGCCTGGTGCCTCACCAGGCTCTGAAGACCTGCTGCACAGCCCAGGGAAGGGGGGGAGCTGCACTCCTGCTTGCAGGAATAGCTGCCTAGAAAGTACCAGGTTTCTTCCACTCCTACATCACCATCTGCTAGAGCCCAGCATTCCTGGGAGGAGAATTCAGAAGCAGAGAGAGAGAATAATGCACAGGAAAAAAAAAACAAAAACCCAACGCACTTTCAGAGTGACCTGCCAGATTATCTTCCTACGACAGCAGCTCGGTTTCATTCCAGCAGCCATCCAGGCAAAGCGAGGGGCGACTGCTCCCTCTCGTCTTCCCAAGCCCATCTATCTCACCTGCCAGGGCAGCCTCTTCCATCCCACACTGTGCAGATGAAAATGCCACTAACTGCCCATCTCCAGGATATTCTGCTTCATCAGTAGAGGTCAGTCACCCTCTCCTCAGCACTGAGAGTGTTTAAAAAGGAGGTGGGAAAGCAGCTAGAGGATGATGTAAAGGGATGGAGAGACAAATATAGGCAGCAAAAAAAACCAAAAAGTGATAGCTGAGACGAAGTCAACAGGAGAACAGACAAGAAAATGCTTTTTTTAGGACCAGCTTCATGCTAAAGAATCATCAGCAGGCCCCACTGGTGACAGAAAAAACCCAGCATCCCCAGGCACACCTCACTGCTGCCTCTCCGAGGACAACTCCTAACCTCTGCGTTTCCCAAGCATGAAGGGAACACTCCTCCGAGGCTCACAAGGCACCATGTCCTGAGGTACTGCCGGCGGAACGGCACAGGCAGAGGTCAGAGTCTGCGTCCCCAGCAGGGAGAGGTACGCTCCGGCCTCCCAACAGTACGTGCCAGTCCGGGAGAGAGGCCACGCACACCACACATGAGACCCCCACCAGCGAGTTTACCTGTGACCCGCCCCCGAAACACACAAGCACAGGCACAGGAACGGAGCGGAGACACAGCTGGGCACAGACTTGATTTCCCTCGGGATTAAAGAGCTTACATGCAAAGTCATAAAATACGCTTGTAACAGGCCACACGAGCATCTTTGTGCCTGGGCTCTGCGTTCACCCCCAGTTTTTCACCGTGGATTGGCACATGCCAAGCAGCGAGTGCTCCCGAGGTACAAACACAGCGGGACAATCCCAGACCGCTGACGACTGCGGTGCCGTCAGTAACGCTGAGCACGGGAGACTCAGGGTAGCAATCTGTGAGTAAAGCTGTAGTATCCAACTGGCTGAGGAGATCCCTCCACACATGTACACAGCAGAGACAAGACCTCGCTATAGATATTTCTCAAGAACAAATGCAGTTTTCACACATTCTTTTTTCTTATACAAAGTGTGACAAATCCTGTTTTTTTCCAGAAATAAAATTTTATTTTGGTTGTCATTCATACCAACTTTACATACAGGTTTATTCCCCCCAACTGCATTTCCTTTGCTTTTTATTATTTTCTTTTTTTTTAAAAAAAAAAAGGCCTTTTTTTTCCTTCTGTGACCAAGAAGAATAAGGGAACTGTAATTTTAAATGATGTCAAATTCCTTCTCGTTTTGCACGTGTGGTTTTGCTCTTACAAAACTATTAAAATGTGAAGGAACAAGTAATATCAAAGACACGTACGGGAACAGCACTACTGCTTGTGGGTTGTGCTAATGAGCGGAACCTGGTCACTTCTAAACGTCTACCACCACTTGAGAAATTATATTAACGAAGCAAAAGACTTTAGCGTTAATATAACCCACCACAAGGAAAACGCAGCAGCATCTCTTCCTTTTGCCGGCTGTCTCGGAAGCTCAGTCTCTGGGGAAACAGGACACGGAACCTCAGTTGGCCTGAGGCATTATCAGCTCGTAATGCCCAACCTGCCCTTCCTGCTTCAGCTGGTCCAACAGATCCTCCTTGCGCCGCTTCCTGCTCACCACCAAGTACCTGTTGTGCCCCTGTCCATGAGATTTACTTTTAAGACCATATTTCTGGGCTATCTGATGTATCTGCTTCCGCTCATCCATGGTCAGGTCTCTAGAGAAAGTCAAGTCAACGTGGCTTTCTGAGCGTGCATAGTTTCGAATGATCTCCTCGATATCTCTTTTAGCTATTTTGTTCACCCTTTCCACATCAAGCCCGAGTCCTTCCCTTTTAAACTGCTCCTTCACAGAAATGGGCTCTCTGATTCCCTCACCATCCTTCCCCAGGCCACCGCCGGTCCAGCCCATCTTTCTTAAAATCTGATTCCCAATGTTGTCTTCTTTGATCTTCTGTTTGAAAGCCTCTTCTGCCGATCGGCCCCGAATCTCATTTCTGGAGATGACATCTTCGACAGTGCCTTTCTTCAGGTTGTTCACAACAGTTGGCTGAGTCTTTTTGAGGATTTTCACGGCCTCCTCTGCTGCCTCGTGCTTGACAGATTTCTTCACTCCGACTGCTTCTGCGATGAATTCATCCTCGAGCAGCACCTTGCACTTCCACCGCATGCCGGTCATCCTTTCAAAGACATACTCCACCGTCATCTTGTTGAACTGGGCAGTGTCGTTCAGTGTGCACACTGGATTGCTGGAGTTCTCATAAATCACGAGGTCCTTCAGGTCCTTCTTCCTCCCAGAGCCCCGTGATGAGCAGCCCACTTTCTGAACCTGGGTCACTTTGATGGCTGCGATATTTGACTGCATCTTCTGCAGGATTTTCAGCGCCTCCTCAGCTGCTGCATGCTTGCTGGTCTTTTTAGTGCCGAATCCCTCAGCCAGGCAGTGATCTTGGAGATAGACCTGACAACGCCACGAGCGGTTGGGCATTAACTCATATTTATATTCCACAGACATTTTATTATATGAGGCAGAATTGTTAAGGATACCTATTGCATCACTGGCGTTCTCGGTGAGGACAAAACTAGTCCAGTGTTTGTTGGTGTTAGTGGAACCCTTCACGGATTCAGCACCAGGCTGCATTGGGACGCAGTCCCTGTTGGCAACTACAAACTCCTCGTGAGGTTTGAGAGCAGGAGGGAAATCGGGGCGACTCACGCCTGCCTCGCACACCACCAAGTCTTCATGATAGGTGTGCTTGAACTTCCGCTGAACAACTCTGACTTCCACAGGCTTCTTCAGCAGCTTCACCGCCTGCTCTGCGGCTCGATCCCTCGATCCATTTTTGCTGCCAGCGTACCCAGTGGTCAGGTAGACGTTCTGACATCGCACCTCACAAGCGAAGCCATCCGTTAGCAGCTTCTTGCTCTTGGGGAGGTCAGCAGGGGCGATTTCTTTCAAAGGAACATAAATATATTCAGGATTTGTCTTGCATGCCTGAATTGAACGTGTCAAAAGATACGTAAAGTTAATTTTATCAGTCCCAGTGTTGGCATCTGGGTTAGCGAGATTTTTCCAGATGGCCGCTGACAGTTTCTCAATAAAGCTCTGCTTCAGCATTATTGCTGACGGAGGGAAGGTCTCTGATGCCGACTGGACAGTTGAAGGAGGCACAGAGACCTGCAACGCGCTGCCTGTGGTTGAGTCCATACTATTCACAGCCTTCGTGGCTGCTGCCACCTGGCCTGCAAAGCCAAACCCAGCCGAGTTGGAGAGCTGGGGATCCACCTCCCGCGCACTCGCAAAGGAATTGGTACAGTTTTCGGCTGGCTGAGCTATGCTGTTTGCAATCGCCTCCTGGTTCACCTCCTGCACTTGGTTATCCAGAGAATCTTCCTTCCTGTCACCCTTCTCAGCACTGGTGACAAAGTGTATGGGTTCAAAACGTGGTCGCACGCGGAACCTCGGGACCATCTTTTTGGGCGGCTCAGGAATCTCTTCCGGCTCTGGACCTATGGGGTGGAAGAAATGACAAGATTACCAATATGCGCCACGCCAGGGAGACAAGGTTTTCACAGAGTGATCTCCAGGAGGAGCTGCATGTTCTGAACACAGGAATCCCACTTCTTAGCCGCAAGGCATTCACGATTGATCAAATAAGACCCTTCGCTCTCGTGCAGGTCACCACAGTTGTATTTCCAGCTCCACAACTACCACACAAAAATCTCCACATATTTAGTTACGTGGATTTTAGGTCTGATCACTTGCCCTGCCCCTCAATGCTGCCCACTGAACCCATCCAGTCATTTCTGAAGTTAACCTGTTTAAAGCTATCAAACCAAGTAATAACTACGGCCAATAAGGTGGAACACCAGACCGGGACTCGAGCCTCAGCTCTGACTCAGCCGCAGGGTTGCAGGATGATCTCAGACAAACTACTTTATCTCCAGCTCTTCTCATTTGATGAGGGAACACAGTGATACCGAACCCTCCTTTCCATTAACGCAGGGCTGTTAATGACAGCGTTAATAAAAACACATTTTCTGTAAACATAACTCCCCTTGGCTAAAGGAGACCAAACCACGGAGAAAACTTCCCGAGCCTCAACGACAGCTGCAGTGGCTGGGAAGCCCCATCACACTTTGCTGGTAAACCTCTTGTTTCTTAACCAGAAGAAATGCAAATGAGGCGGAGTATCCTGCTATGCGTAGCTACTGCAGCGAATGAGAATCAAACGGCTGATAAGCAAATAGGTTACATCATAAAGATGGTTATACAAGACTTCTCCTGTCAAAGATTCAGCCCACACACGCTGAAGTGGTACATGCGTGTAATTTCATCGGAGGAGCAAAAGGCCACCTCAGCACCTTGGAACGAACTGCCTGATCCAGCACCAGTGTGTGTGACTGTAATGTAGGTCAGGCAGCACATCTGTCTGGACATCACACGTCCATCACGTATTGATCATCACCTGGTTCACTGCCAGTGAAAAAACCACTTTGCATACAGCGGAAACAGGCCTCCATGTCTAAGTCAGGTCACAAAGCTCTTACACACACGTTAAATCCTTTGGTCGCCCGTTTTGATGAATTATGGCAAGGTTTACGTTTCCTGCTTGGGTTGGTGTTTGGAGGATTGCACTGCAGCAGCACCTAAAGGCTCTCACCAGCAGAACCGCTCTTTCTGCCGGCTGTGTAACACGCAGTACAGAACCCTTCCCTTTGAGCTGCTGCCTGACACAGACAAAACACGGCAGAAAAGCAAAATTTCTCTGTTTTGCAGCTGGCCCATAGAAGCACAGAAAGATTGCTGTGTGTCACAGTCAGGAAAGAAATTTTGGCAGAGGTAGGGGTTGTGTGCAAGCCTAGAGGAGTCCTGTGCTGGCTGACTGTTTGTGCTTCAAACACCCAAACTACCGACTGACGCTGCGCCCCAAAGGAAGGGCCTGCCTGCTGGCACCCACAGCCTGCACCTGCACACACAAGTGATTCCCCCGCTCCTCCCTCCAGAAAGAGGGCAGGCCACTCCAAAGGTGCTGCAGAGGAGTCAGGGATGGAGCCACTGAACTGCCAGCCCTCTCTGCCTGCTGCATTTCCTTCACTGGAAAAGCTACAGCTGGAACATCGACCTCTGAGACCATGGGACTGGTCTGACATGCAGGATTCTGCCAGGCCCAGTAGGGAGAAAAAACCAATAAATTAACCCCCTATACACAATGTTCCAGGCAGGTCGTAACTCACAATCAATAAGCTGAGCTCCGTATCTCCATGCACATGTACAATCCCTTCTCAGGTTGGAACAACACCCCTCACCACAGCGAGGAAGGGCAGACAGGTATTTCATCACACAGGTTCAATTCCCTAACACTATCGCTAGGGGAAATCAATCACCAGGTAATTTCAATGAAAAATGGTCTTTTCTAAAGCAAAGAGAGAACTCTGCATGAATTACATGCACCCCACAGTGTGGCAGAGGAAGGGGAACAACTGCAGTCTAGCAGAGTTCACCACGGTCACTTCTCCTCCACATACTGTGTTCTCTCTCGGTGGCGGCCCCGCGGCATGCTGCTCTCCCCACACCCTCACCAGTGCCCACCGAGCAGCGACACGGAGGGCTGTCTCCTCTGACCTGCAGGCAGATATACTCACTGTCCGATGGAGAGCGGTATCTTTTTAGCTTCCTGCTAGGGACCAACTCGTATGTCCTCATCTCCCCGACATCGATGCCTTCAGCCATCTTGAGAACCTTCTCCATGACCTGCATGCCGTACCTGTGTGGATTCAACAGCAAACCACCTTAGAACTGGTCCCACAGGGGCAACACACATACACACAAGGTTTTATGAGGCAAAATCCAAACTAAAGCCGCCTGAAACACAGTACCTGGTGCAAGGGAGACCCTCCCCCGATTTTGCACGAGACCTGACACTAGTCTAATGCCATAGCGAACACATTGCGAACCCTCTGGTGAATAACAAACCGCGCAGCCACCAAACTGACAGTGTTTTAAACTTAAATTTGAAAAGATCATCTATCAGAATATAACATTTGGCAGAGCTGCTAGGAACACTAAGCAGCACAGGGGTGTGGAGAAGGAGGAGTCTCCGCGGGCATTGCAGCTTCGGTGAATGCAGCACAGGAGCGACTGACTGGCACTGAAGTCGTGTCTGGGTCAGCAGCCACAGACCGCACGTCACCAATAGTGGCATCACAGATGTCAGGTGACAAAGGCACAGCTCAGCCTTTATCGACCACTTGATAAAAAGCTATAATAACTTCTAGCTTGGCAGCTGTAACTGAGCCATGACAGAGGTGACGTGGCTGTAACTAGCTCTGTGCAAGTCCTGACCCCGCTGCAGCAGGCTCCACTCGCAGCTCCACGCAGGCAGGACACGCGCTGTACGACCCATCCCTCTTGGCCTTACATACCCGACCGTCTCAGTTTTCCATTGCTCCAGGGATCTGTCACATGTTTGCAAGCCATCTGCATGCTGAAGCAGAACAAGAAAAAACCCCCAACTTTTCTAACCAAAGGAGAACTTATAAACATGGCCTGAAACTGTGGTTCAGAAAGGAGAAAAAAACCAATCTGTTCCATGGTGGGCTCGCCTTCAAAAGTTAGAAAGCATCAGGTCACAGCCCTGGACAGGAGTTCCCAACTGTCCCAACAGCGAGTGCTGCAATAACTCGCATCAGCTTTTAAACACTGCTGTTCCAAGGGCTCTGGAAAGCTACTCACTCTCCACCCAAGAAATGCCCTTTCCTGTTCCCGATTTAGAGGGCCTGGCAGAAATCAGATCCATTTACAGTACTGGGCAAGAAGTTTGCACACACACTACTGCGGTCCCTGCTCAGCACCCAGCAGAGAGGCAGCGGAACCTCACGTGGGAAAAAAATGCCCAGAGGGTTCAAAGGGTAGTGGACCGCGGTGATACCCTCATGCTCCTGCAGCCAGACAAGAGAGGGGTGGGAATCTCCATTTCGCTCTCTGGCTTACAGGGAGAAGAGCACAGTACCTGTAATGGGAATGTGAAGAATGATGGTCTTGTTCAGCAGCCTGCAAGAACAGTGTTAGGTTGGACATGAGTGGGTCACTCTTCTTCACAGAGGATGGAGATGGCTGGGGCTCAGATTTCTACCCAGGGGAAGATCAACCAGTCTCAATATGTGTTTGTCTAACCTGGCCCTAGAAATCTCTCATCCTCATCCTAGTAGCTCTGGAGCATAACCCCCATTTTGCAGCCACCACTAACATATCTGAGAACGCACGTATCTTCTGTCATCCACCCCTGAACTGAATGAATCCTGTTACTTAACTCCTTCCTTGCAGACCATGTTTTCTAAGCCTTCTGGACACTCTCCAGCTCATCTCCCAGCAGATTTCATCATTGAATACTCTGGTTTGTATTTACTTTGACAAACAAGTTGTCTCCAGCTAGCAAGTGCTCAAAAGTTAAAAAAACCAACAATCAACAAAGAAACAACTAACAAACTTGAGAGAAAACAACAAAAAAACCCCAAACTTTGAAGTTATTTACTTGATACAGCAAGACAGCTGTATCCTGTTCCCAAGCCTCAAAAGTCAGTTCCAGAGAAAGCTGTGGGTCTCCTCCCTTCCCCAGACAACTCTAAGTAAAGTTGCTAACTGCTCCTTAACAGCGTAGCGTGTTCACCGTCCCCGTGCAGTGTGCTCACGTTCATATACAACACAAGCTTGGGGGGAACATCCTCACCGGTAATGGCTCTGCACAGCTTCATGACTAAATCTATTGCTCCCAAGAGCTGCAGGTAGAGATGTTCGTCGGGGAAAGTATGTGCACTTACAAGCTTAAATTGCATCATTTTTTAGGATTTGAGATCTTGCCATGTATTTGTTCACCCTATAACTATATTAATGCACTGATTCCCAAAGGCACTCTCACAAGGAAGGCCCTCCATTAAGACAGCACATAAACACCTTAAGATGAGCTAATGGACCAAAGAAACTCTATCTTAACAAGGTATATTCAATTGTAACACACTGCTCAAGCTTCGGAATTTGAAGCTGATTTAAAACTATGTTTGATTTTGGTGCTTGCAGAGCAGAAAGTTTAGTTCTTGGACCAGAAAGAAATCAGTAAACATGCAGATCCACATTTCAAGACCTTGACTCGGCTCTGTGCAAGTGACAGAAAATAGTCCCTGTTACGTTACCTTGTAAATACTAGTCTGACCATTAGAGATAAAAAAACCTTGGCGGTCATGGAAAGGAATGAAAAGAATCTAAACTACAAGTCCGCGGTCTGGGAAAGTGGACAGGAGGAGACAAAACAGAAGAACAAAGACAAGCTAAGCTGTTTGAAGACCAGTTGAAACCAGCATAAATGACAATAAACTCTGATAACTCCCTTTCTGTGCCAATTAGACACTATATATGGGAGAGTTCCCATGAAAATCTTCAAATGCTATTTCTTCTGTGACCTGTGGGATACGCCACACTCCACAAAATAGATCTTCTTAATCAGTTTTTAGAAACAGAATGAATATGCATGATTATTTTGGGGAAAATAATGAATATGTATGTAATTGGGTGAGATAAGCTTTGGCTGTGGCAGCATAGGGCGCGCACGATTTGAGAGAAGATCTCCATGTGCCCGGCACCGAAAATAAAGAAAATGCCTGCTTCTTAACGCTATGTTGGTATGAAGGAGTTGTTTTTCCGATTTTCAATAACAGTTTGGCACCCCAGATGGGACGGAGCTTCTGAACCTCGACGGATCCTGGGATCGCAGGGACCTCCAGCCGGCACCAAGGAATTCTTGGGGAGAACCTCCGATCCCCGGACCGAAGAGCTCAAAGCAAGACCCCTGGGAAGGTAAAGGCATTTCTTCTACAATTAAGGTTTAAGGGGGCCCGCCCATAAGGCGCAGTGAAATCCATGCAGGGTTGGGCTGTAAAAGAGACCCAGATGGGTCAAAAGGTAGTGGGCTCTGCTCAGGGCCCACTAAAAGGCAGGGAACATGCTGCTACAGGGACGCCTGGAGTGCCAGGCCTAAGGCCTTAAAGGTTAAAAGGTTTAAACCAGTTCTTTCTCTCTTGCTCTCTGTGTATGGTATAGTCGCTTCTGTTGCTTGTAAGATTATCTGTGTGGTCTGGTATTTTCAGTTAAGTCTGCTATTCTATTATTCTATTTATAAGTGCATTCACGTATAAATGGGGAACGGTACCTCAGATATATCTGGGCTAGAGGGAGTGGTGAAAAGTTCACCCCTTGGGTGTATTCTGAGCCACTGGAAACAGACGGAAAGTGGCGGCAGTTCACAGACTCAAAATAGAGTTCTGTAATCAGTGGTGGCCCCTGCATACCCTAGAAGATCAGGAGAGATGGCCGAAAAATGGAACAACTGACAATAATACTATCTTACACTTAATGTTACTTTGTAGACGGGAGGGGAGATGGGATGAAGTCCCATACGTTAATCTGTTTTTCACTTTAAGAAATCATACAGAATGGCAAGAGCAATGTGGAATGATTCCAAAGGATTCTTTTGTAATGGTACTGGAGAAAGACAGAAAAATCCAGGAGAAAAATATTATGAAGAAAGGCTGTTCAGCATGCAGCAGTGGAAAACTGTGTGAAAAGCATGTGAAACCCACCCTGGGGCTGACGGAACAGGAGGAGGGTGTGGATCTGCTAGTAAGCTCCGGAGCTCAAGGTGGGGGGGGCGGACGGCAGCAGCGGCAGTGCCACTGGGAGCCGTGCCAGCAGTGCTGCTGGCAGCAGTGGCAGCACAAGCCCCTGCACAGCCAGCAGCGGCCGCGGTAGCAAGTCTACCAGTGCCAGCCCCAGTTGTGATGGCTGCATTGGCCCCGGCTGTAGCACCCACACCAGACCCGGCACTGCAGCCCCCCATCGCCGCCCCAGTCAGGGAGCGAGAGGGGCATAATGAGGCAGCAAGGAGAATGGAGAATCCTGAGGGGACTATGCTTCAGTATGTTGATGATATCCTCTTGGCAGCCAAGCAGCAAAGTCAATGTTTAGCCTTAACTGTGAGTCTTTTAAATTTTCTGGGACAGTTGGGGTATAGACTATCTAAAGATAAGGCCCAGATTGTAAAGACCAAGGTGACAGATCCAGGATTTGAATTGTCTCAAGGAGAGAGAAGATTGGGACAAAGCTAGAAAGAGGCTATCTGTCAGACCCCCGAACCCACCTCTCCCAAGGAGTTGAGCGCCTTCCTGGGAATGACAGGATGGAGCAGATTATGGATTCCAAATTACGGACTCATTGCAAAGCCTTTGTATGAAACTCTTAAAAGAGCATCCCTTTATCTGGAATGGACAAGTGACGCCCGACAGGCCTTTAAGGGTTTAAAAATGGCTCTAATGAAAGCTCCAGCCTTAGGATTGCCTGATCTGAACAAACCTTTTGAACTGTTTGTTTGGGAAAAGTCCCATTTAGCTCTAGGAGTCCTCACGCAGCACCTCGGAAGCTGGAAGAGACCAGTGGGGAACTTCTCCAAACAGCTGGACAAGGCCAGCCAGGGATGGCCAGGGTGTTTACGAGCGGTGGCTGCAACAGTCCTCCTGATTGAGGAAGCCGAAAACTAACGATGGGGCAGAGGATCACTGTGTTTGTTCCCCACATGGTGGCAGCAGCATTAGAGCAAAAGGGGGGACATTGCTTATCTCCAAGTCAGATGCTCAAATATCAAGTGGTGTTATTGCAAAGAGACAATGTAGAATTAAAAACTACTAATGCTGTCAACCCAGTGATGTTTTTAAATCCAGACATGAAAGAAAACGACTTATTGCATGACTGCCTGCAGACCATCGAGTCAGTGTATTCCAGGCACTCTGACATTCAGGATGTGCCTTTGGAAGAGCCTGACTTGGAATTTTACACCAACGGAAGCAGCTTCATTGAAAATGGCAAGCAAATGGCTGGGTACGTTATAGTCACCATGGATAAGGTAATAGAGGCAGAGAAGTTCCCGAACAGCACCTCTGCCCAAGATGCAAAATCGATAGCGTGGATCTGGGCTCTGGAAATTGCAAAAGAAAAACGAGTAAACATACAGACTTGACTCTAAATATGCCTTTAGGGTAGTCCATGCCCATGAGGCCATCTGGAAAGAGAGAGGCTTAGTATCTGCACAAGGTTCGCCACTAAAACATCAGGGAGAAATCCTAAGACTGCTACAAGCCATAAAAGACCCAGGTAAAGTGGCCATCATGCGTTGTAAGGTGCAGCAGAAGGGAAACACTCCAGTCATTATTGGAAAGCGGTTGGCAGATGCCGCAGCTGAACAGGTTGTAGAACAAGGACTGCTGGCCTTTATCCCAACAAAAGTGGGATCCTAAAGACCTCAAACTCCAATACAGTGAAATGGATAATCAGCTTGCTGAGGCTTTGAAAGAGAAAAAGAAAGAAAACGGATGGTGGATAGTTAAGGGGGAAAAGTTAATAATGCCTCCTATTTTAATGACAGAATTAGCACAAAAAGTCCACTGGAAGACTAATTGGGGTGTAGAGGCTATGATGACAGAATTACAGAAACAGGTCTTAGGTGTAGGAATGATGAAAATCATTAGATCAGTGGTTGGAAAATGTGAAATCTGTCTGAAAAATAATCCTCTAAATCTCAAAATGTCCCCTTTGGGACATACTAAACAAGGTAATTCAGCAGGGGATTATTGGCAAATAGACTTTACTAAACTTCCTCATAGAGAAGGGTTTAAGTACCTTTTGGTCTTGGTGGATCCCTTTTCAGGACGGCCTGAGGCTTTTCCCACCCGCACCAACAAAGCTAGAGAAGTTGTAAAAGTACTTTTGAAAGAAATCATACCTAGATTCAGGGTCCCTTTAGGAAAGTCTTCAGATCGAGGACCTCATTTCATTGCAGAAATAGTACAAGATCTATGTAGAATATTGGGAATTAAATGGGATTTACATACCCCATGGAGACCTCAATCGAGTGGGAAAGTAGAGAGAATGAATTTTACTCTAAAACCACAGTTAAGTAAAATATGTCAAGAAACTTCATTAAGCTGGCCAAAAGCATTACCTTTGGCCCTTCTCAGGATAAGGATAAAACCTAGGACAAAATTACAAGTAAGTCCATATGAAATCTTATACGGCAAACTGCATTAGGCTACTGTGGTTCCAGGGGAGGAATAAATGATGGGTCCAATTGAATTAAGTCAGTATCTTATTACTTTGGCAAAGGTTTTGGGGAACTACAAAGATATGTGGTTTCTGTGACCACTTTAGGTCTAGATCACAAGGTCCACGCGTTTAATCCGAGAGTCTGGTTATACGTTAAAACTTGGACTCAGGAACCTCTCCAGCCAAAATGGAAGGGACTTTATCAAGTCCTGTTAACAACACAGACTTCTTTAAAGGTAGCTGGATTTCTTGGTTGGATTCACTACACGCGAGTAAAGAAGGCACCATTGGATCAATGGACCGTTCCTTCTGATGAACCTTTGAAGATAAAGATCAGTCGGGCTCAGCCAGCAACAAAGACTGAAAACATGACTTATCCAAAGGCTTACTCACAGGTTTTAATACTAACCATGAATAGTTGTTTTAATCAGTTGAAACTGTCGTGTACAGAGAACGAAGAAAATGTAATCCTATCTCTGATCCAAGGTTTTGGGGAAATGCATAACCTTACCAGCATAACAGCTTGCTTGCCTCTTCTCCAAGCAGCTGGTCGGCCTATGCTGATTTTCAGTAACATCCCCAACAGGGCTTTGGGATAGTAACATTAATAAAAGTCAAACTTTTATGCCCTTCAGTGCTTACAAGCTCCTCTGTCACTGCAGTTTGCTGAAGTTAGTTGTTAGGCAGTTGCTTTAAAGCCCTATGTCCAGTTAAAAATAGTCATGCAAGATCAAAGGCGTCAGTCGGGACGTGAGTGACGTTTCTGCAGGTCTCCACAGCCTTGCTGGGTACAGTAGGGTGGTTTCTGCATGTTAACAGTAGTGCTGATGAAGGGAAACCTCTTCTCGTCACAGGCCTAGTGTAGGCTGCTTTATGCTTAGCGGGATACTTTCTTCTCCAGTCACACAGCACAACACCACGCACTTAACGAGTCCTCAGGGGTAGGACATCAAGAATACTTTGAAAACATGTATATACTTTCTCAGCAGCCTGCTGCCCTCCACACACATATTCGTGCGCACATTCGAGCAAAGTAAACGTCCCAGCAACCAAAGTTCTCCTGCACCAGCCCCTTCCATCCCAGCTCTTCTGGGTTACTTTTCAAAAGGCAATTGGGGCCAAGATTCAGCCGAGCAGCACCGGACCACGACAGGAGCCTGAGTGGGGCGGCTGAGAAGAGCGGCGGAGGGAGCCAGAGCTCCTTCTCCCCGCTCCAGGCGCCGGCTTGAAACTTCTACCCCGACTCCCGCCAGCAGACCAGGCCGCCTCGGGGGGACCCTCCTGAACCCGGCTGACACGCCGGGCACCCACGTCTGACAGCGAGCACCAGGCCCCTGCAGGCAGCGGGGCCGAGCGGCCAGAGCCTGCCAAGGCCACCCCGGGCTCTGGGCCTCCCCACACCCCCGGGCCCGCCTCAGGGCCTCCCACAGGCCCAATCGCGGCAAGCCCGCCCCCGCCCCGAGGCGGCACCACGGTGCCGGGGATGTCCCGCCGGGCCTCACCTGCAGCCCATGAAGATGTGGTTGGTCCAGAGGACGGAGAGTGCGAGGAGCTGGTCGATGGCGGCGCCGGGGTAGCCGTGGAGGTGGCGGAGGATGAAGCGGCGGCGCAGCCCCCATTGCCGCTCGGTCTCGTTGTACTGCCGCCACTGCTCCAGCACCGACTCAGGCACCGGCTCCGCCTCCGGCTCCGGTGGCGGCATGGCGGGCAGCGGCTCGGCGGACAATGCTACGTCGCCGAGGGGCCGTCCCCGCCGGTGGGCGCCCAGCACAGGCGCACACGGCGGCGGAAGCGGCCCGGGCGTGCTGGAGGGGACCAGGCCCCACGTGCGGACCAGGCCGCGGCTCGCTGCGGGCCGCCGGGCCGCGCCAGCCCGGCCCGGCCTCAGCCCCTGGCCCGGCCCCGGTCCCAGCCCCGCCCCAGCCCGCCGCGCCCCCGCGCGTGCCGGTGTGGCGGGCGCTCGCCCCTCACCCGCGCGGAGCGGCCCGGCCGGCGACGCGTCACGTGCCCGCGCGTCAAAAACACGCGAGACGTCGCGAGAAACTGCCGGCACTGCCGCGCGGCAGCCGCGGCTCCTTCCCGCCCCCTGGCGGCGGGCGCGGGCGCGGCGGAGGTGGGGCGGGGTCGCAGCCGAGCTGTCTGGAGAAGCTCCGGGGTGGAGCCTGGGCTGCAGATGCCCAGCCTGTGGGCGGGGCACTGGCCTGTCCAAGCCCACAGGAGCGGCTCTCGGTGCCACCCCTGCAGCTCCTTCCTGCCGGGCACCGGGCTGGAGCAGCCCGAGGCCTTTCCCCGCCTCACCGAAGGCCCGGGGGGTCTCTCCGCGGGGTTCGCCCCGGGCCGGGCCTCCCCCGGACACTTGCTGGGGAACAGGGAGCGCAACGCTCGGTGCAGAGCGGCCGGCCCCGCCGCGGAGCAGCGCCAGGAGGGGGAGACAGGGCCGCGGGGCCGCTTCTCCCCCAGAGGCAGGAAACCCGCCGTCAGCCCTGCCCGCCCGCCCTGAACGAGCGCGGTGTTTTCATTCCGGTGACCACGTACAGCTCTGCTGAACCCCCGGCCTAGCGCCCGGCCGGTCCGAGCAGGGCTGGCCGGGCCGTGCGGGCTCCGCCAGCCGCGGACACGGGGGCAGTAAACACGACAACACGCCGGTGGGCTTTCGAATTTTTTATTTAAAATGTACATTAAGGTTAGAAAGGTGTCAGGCTAAACAGTGCTGGCTCTGCAGCGTTCGCTGTGTAAATACAGAACTCGGTGCAGCTCTCCGTTTGTAAAAAGGGAACAAACCCGGGAGCGAGGAGGGAGCCGAGGAAGCGTGCGGGGAGCGGGGCAGAGCCCTGCCCGCGGCGGTCGGGAGGGGTCACTAGGTTTGTTATTATTATACCAGCTGTCCGTTGGCTGGCTGCTAACTTTAAAGAACATGAAGAGGTTTAGTTAGGAAAAAAAATAAGTACCACTCGACCCACATCCACCAGCTGACGGAGCTTGTTTAATAAGGTGGTGAGACACAGGAGGACACCGATGAATACACACAGTTCTTCTTACTTTATTTCTGTGTTAAATATTTCGTGGCTGCCAACAGAGCAAATTGCTCCATGTTTGTATTTCCTTTGACTCTGAATGCACAGTTTCTAAAACCAATCAAACAACAGCATACTGAAAATATTCCTTAGGCTTCACACCTCATGGAAGCCCACGACATTTATATTATTAAAGACAAAATTAGAAAAAAAATCTACCCATAACAATGTTTGAAAATGTATTCGCTACATCGTTAGTCCAAACATCACCTTTTTGTTGCTCTTCAAAATTCCAGGTAAACAACCAGTTCCCCATATCACCCTGTCTTGTCACACGAATTACAAGACGCTTCAATTGTAGATACCATGCAAGTCAGTAACAGAGCTTCTTCCCAAGACACTAACACTGAAGGTTTGTCCCTCCCCTCCCCAGACATAAGACCCTGAAACTCTTCTAGAAGTGGCAGTCTTCTCCCTCAGACCCAGTGCAGCTGGCGAAGACAGATTAAAAAAAGCTACAGAGAGAGAAAAGGGGAAAAAGAAAAAAACAGAAGATTAGCAAAAAGAGGAAGACATTCAAAAAGCAGGAGAAAGAGATGCCACATGGAAACAGCTGACAGAGAGACGGAACCTCCTTGTGGTACCTCAAGCACTGCGCATCACAGAAGTAAAAACTTTTTTTCTTTAAAGTCTTTATAATAAAGACTTTCCGTAACTTTAAATAACACTCTAATAAAGCAAAGGGCCAGGAAGAACAGCCAGCGGCCTGCAGTTTGGTAAAAAAAAAAAAGCCACATTAAATGGTTCTTTAGCAGATAATATAGAAATCTTCAACAGCCTGATACTGACTGGTTTGGGAACAGGGCAACATTCTGCAGTAGATGAAGTGAGTATTAAAATTGTTTTAACTTGCTTTAAAAAAAAAAAAAATCCACAGAACAATCGAAGTCTTCTATGGGAAATAAAATCGTATTTCTGGTGAAACAGAATACCTGAGAAAATACACTGCAGTCAAGAGTCTGAACTGCCTCGACTGCTGGAAACGGAGGCCAGGCCGTCCTTTGAGCTGGGTTGCTGCACAAGGTTTGCTGCTGCTGTGAGCAGCTTGCCAGCCTAACGTGTTGTCTGCGGAAACTGTGAGACTTGAGCATCACCCAAACTACCTTTCTAGCAAAATCCTCACAGCAGCTTGCACTAAACCCAGCATCAGTATCGCAGCTAGGTCTGGGGTAAGCTTTTCTCCCCAAAACCCAGGATCTGCAGGGGTTTTGTCGGAACTATTTGGCAGCATGAATCCTGACCTTTCAGCAGGGTGGGGATGGATCCACCCACGTACAGAGAACTGAGCCCGCACACAGTGCGGCCAAAGTATCAGGGTCACAACAAGCAAGTCTGAAATGGCAGCAGGGATTACACACTTGTCTTCAGGTAGCATGAATTAGCGGAAGAAAAAATAAAAGCAAATAAAAGCAAATAAAAAAGGTAGATGATGTCACAAAAATGACACCAAGTATAACGAGAAGAGAGTTTTTTATCTCTCAACTATGCGATAATTAAACTAAGGTGGTGGTGTCATTTTAACACCACCAATATACACATTTAAACTGCGTTGTTATTTCGCCAGCAAAAATAACTCACAGAACTTATTTCCACATCCCTTATTTATCTGGGTGGAGAGGGACCAGGAGAAAGGGGGGGGGGGAAAAAAATCGTAGGATTTAAAGTTGCAGTATCCAAAACCTTGCTAGGACTAATTTTACATTGTTTAATAAAAGCCATATCCACCAGTACACAGTAGAGACAGAATCACAATGAGGATATAGGAGAGAGCGAGGATAACGCCGGGAAAGGTTACAGCTGAAATGCTGTCACGTTTTACTAGACCCTCCGATTTAACAAGTAAATGAAGGTCCATTCCGGCCCATTGTATTCAGGGGTAATTACTCAGTACAGAGCCATGGGTTACTGTAAAAGAAGGGCAAAGAAAACAGAAAAACAAAAGAAGTAAATGTTAACCAGAATTCACTGTCTGATGAAGTCTTTATTTAAAAACAAAACTCATCCAGAGATACACAGAGAAGACGCCTGCAGGCAAACCACAGTTGCACTTGGCCAGAGTGAACTCCTGGCCGCAGTGAGCAAAACACCCTCCTTTTTAGTGCAAATCTTGCAGTAAAACAAGGCTTTTGCGGAATAGAAAATAGGAGAAGCAACCTGCCAGCATCTGTACTCTTCTAAACAGTTGCCAAATAAAAAAAAAAAAAAAAGGTAATAGTTTTTGCATTAAAACCAGAAATCGTTGGAATCACTGAGAAGAAAGTGAAAGAAACATCATCGTCTTTCTTCACAAACACTGATATGTACAGCAGGGTGTCCAGCTTTCCCTGAGATTGGATCCAGGATGTGCATCCAGGCCAGCACACTGAGAGGGAGACAAGGCAAGAGATCCTTCGTGACCCCTGCAGCATTCAGAGAACACTTAGTTGCAAACCATGGATCCAAGTTTGAGAATCCCCCAGGCCTGGGGACTAGAGGTTTGGTCTCAGGCTCTCGCCTGTGAGGAGGTCAAGATTTGCAAAAAGTCCTTTAAAATGTAGCCACATGCGGCAGCACAGGGGGATAATGAGGGGTTAAACACAGCAAATGAAAAAGGGGAGAGGGCAGCCAGTCGCTTGAGTCAGCACGTCCCACCCCAGGGCAGCATCGGTCCCAGGGCAGGGGCTAAATGCACACCACCAAGCAGCCCCTTTTACCATGCAGCCCTCACACAAAAAGTGGGGAGAGATAAAGAGCCGAGGGGACACTAGCCCTACGAGCGCTCGGATGCCTGCTCCTGCCCCAAGGGACAGAGGTATCAGCCACGAGCATCTCTTGCCAGTTCCACGTAGGCTGTTGCTGAGTTCTTCACAAGAGCGACCATAACCCAGAACAGCCAAGGGTGCGGACTCTTGCTTAAAACATGGTGAGCGTGGGAAGGGGGCAGGGAGCAAAGGTGAGCAAACAGGCACAGTGGCATAGCGGCGTGTTAACCGAATGCGGGGGCATTCGCTTCTGGTGTGAAGGGAAAGGTTCTACAGGAAACCCGAACTGAAAATGAAAGAAAAAGGCAGATTAATGGTTTTATGGATTAATGACAAAAAACCCAAGTAAGAGTATGTTTCCTAACACACACACACACACACGCACACACACACAAAGAATCGTTGCTAAGTGTTAATAAGGTTTAATTTGATTACAAAACATGCTTTATGCAGACACACACATGCACACGCACGCACACGCTCAGCAGTGGGATGAATTTTAAAACAATCCTTCCACAGTTTTGCAAGCTACAGGACTCCTGCACTGTGACTTGTTTGTATCCTCGCAAAACAGTGGAGCCCTGCAATATTTTACGGATCAATATGGAGAGTGTTTTTCTGAATTCTGGAAAAGTACCATATATACATATTTAATTTAGCAAGGACAAATGCCCATTGAAAAAAGCACTGTCAGCATTTGTACAGTGGGAACAAAGACCTTCATTTCATTCAAAGCCTGGCACACAACAGTGTCCAGTTATGAGGACTGTCAAAAGCAATCCAAAACCAACAAAAATCAGTAATGCTCACTCTAACTGCACTTTACTTCGTACTCAGCACCAGAATGAACACTGTTACTGTTTGAGCTTATTTTTCCACATTCAGAGCCTGATAAGCAGAGAATTGTTCTTGTTGTTTTACAGTTACCGTTGGCAGCAGAGACACTCATTCAAGACTGCTCAAGATGACTGCAAGCTCCAGTTTGAGTCAGTGCAAGACCCTTCTGAAGCTCTTCTGTTAAGTGGAACATCCCATTGAAATTACGTTCAAATGCCTCTCACTGACAGCGTAATGTTTACTTGCTTTTCCATTTCCGTTGGTGGAGCTTTTCCCTATTTAAGGGCAGACTGTAAGTTAGTTTGGGCTGTATGCTGGGGAGAGCCTAAATCCTGCCTTTGTCTGCAGGGAAGGGTGGACTTGAGGCCGAGTTTTTAGGGTATTTTACAGTTAAGTGCTGCTGTTCCAACAGCTCCCTTCTCTGAGAGACCTGCGCACCTCAGCCTGTGGTGCTGCCCCCCTTGCCTTAGGTAATAAGTATTGCTGCTCTGCCAAGATGCAAGACATTCCCCTGGGAGCTTTCTTTTACCTCTCACCAGACAATCAACAGCAAATTAAAAAGGCTCAGTTAAACACACTCACCCTATCTATTGGTGGACCACTGTCATCAGCAGTTTAACTAATAACCCTAATGAGGATGCTGCTCTCCTGTCAGGCAGGGCCATTTCTTGCCCATCTTTGTTTCAATGAGCCTTTATTTTACAGTAGACACTGGCACTTCACTCTGCAGACATTTGCTTATGGCCAGGTTTGTTAACCCTTTCAGGCAAACTTATCTGTTCCACCAGTCTGCCCGTGACTGTGTGGCCACCTCACATCGCTGCTCATACGAAGGCAGAGACACCCTGGGCAGAGTTACAGCAGCTGGCACAGCACCACTGACAGGGCTCTGCTCTAGTGGGAACCCTCCATGCCTTGGCAAAACTCCTCGGAAACTCAGAGGCTGGCCTTATTCAGTGGCAAAGTGCTCTGGCAGGCTTTCTGGCACATCTTGAAAACAGCGCTCCTCTACCACTGGCCTCATCCTAACCGTGGGCACACTTGGCATGGCTCCCAGGTCCGTGTGGGTCCGTGTCAGTCTGCTACAAGTAAACATCCAATCCACGGGTGACCTATCTGCTGTTAAAATGTCATAAAGTCTCTCAGTCTCTCCTAAGAGCCTTCATTATCTGCTAAATGCTTGGCCCATCATCTCCTGTGGTTTTGCACAATCGGCTGTCATCAGTCAGCAGGTGAATATTGGTTTGGTTACTCAGCAGCAGCTTCTTTAATGCCCCCTCATACATACCCACCCACTCATAAACACACGAAGTTTGGTGATTCTTTGGTGCTTTGGGACAAAGGAAAGCTCTAGGTCTGGCATATTTTACCATCTGTTAGTATGTAAAAGGGGAGATAGAAACTAGTCTTGCATCTACCTTCACCTGCACTGTAACCACAACACTACAACTTGGAGGGGTGGGAGGGAAGGAGAAAGGGAAAACACATTTTTATGGCTAGCTGGGTTCTATCATCAGCACCACATCTCCATAGCAATTGTTGCCATAGTATCCACATGGCCTACGTGATTAAAGAATATAATTTATTTCTAAGGGAGGTGGAATAAAGAAAATGGAGCCAACAGAGCGCTGGGAAGGTCTGAAAGGCAGAGGACCGAATCCTTATTTTTCTGTGTTTCATGTCCTAATACTGAGTCTCTCTACATTTTACTTTGCAGAATCTTTAAAGACAAACTTTATTGCATACTTTTTCTACAAATGTGTATGTAGAGCATGTACAGTAAGGGTGAAAGCAGAGGAAGACAGAGATAATACTTGTAGACTTCTGGACTTGCACGGGGTCTGCTTTTTTAGGACCTGTAACTGATCCCACTGTGAGGTCTATATTAGTTAATGACGCTTACCAGGACAATGTGCCTCATGCACCATGCAGCCAAACAGCAGCTAACTGTAAAACAGCATAATGTCAGAGCTAATAATGGTGATAACGATGGAACAACCGAAAAAAAAAAAAGAAAAAAAAAAGGGAAAAAGAAACGAAGTCATGATTAGTGCAAATTACAGAGCTTGGGCTTAGAAGAGTGACCTGTGAAAGAAACGGCTAGTGTACTGCCAGCCACTAGTACACAAGACAATTAAGCTACAGCTTGTGATATTCATGGATTGTTAGAGATATTTATGATCTAAATACTGAAATGAATTATTAAGGACAATTGGAGAAGTTACAGAGTAAAGGAAGCATCACCATTTCTAACACAGCTATTTTCCTGGAGGAGAGAGAGGCCTCCTGAATCTTCCCAAGCCTTACTCAAGCACTGACCTATCTCTTTCACGGGGTTTTCTGTGTGTTTCTGTGTCCTTAACTGACAAGGATGGCACCAGTGCTTTTCCATATGAATGTACTTGGTGTCAAGAAGCTCTTCGAAGACCAGAACTGCTTCTAGGAACAAGAGTGTGACTTGGGCCACAGCAACTAATTGCTCATACTATAGGGCATGTCATCTCCCTTTTCTGCACTCCTGACCCTGACTGATCTCAGGGCTGAAGTCTGCAGTCCTCAGTGTGAGATGTCTGAGGGCTTTAAGCATGAAAGATCTCAGTTGTGTATTCCTCATACAGTCCAGGTAGGGGAGAGAAGTCTGTCCCCAGTTAGTCTCGGTATGAAAAGATACTAAATCCCCTGGAGGTAATTCAAAAGAGCAAATCAAAATACGCAGTGGAAAAAGGAACAGACAAGCGAGAAAAGGGCAGTACTAATTGCTCACCACAGAAGAATGTTGACATTGAAGCAGCTCCAGCTCAAAACTAAAAAGACTAAACCAGGATCTCACTCTGGTTATTGGGTTTTTCCTCTCCTCTCTCATTTGATTCCAAGTTTAAGTCAAGGGCTATTTTCCCTGACAAATGGTCCTGTCAGCTCTTTGAGCATTTGCCATATTCTTCATATTAACAGCACTTCTCCATGTACTTAAGACTGCGTAGCACAGGCATGATTTACTCTGGATTTGCCCCTGGGATGTGCAGAGAGGGGACTGTGGCAGGTCTAGAAACCAGACCCTTGTTTATCTGTGCATCGCTCTCTGCGCACATGCTAAGGTGGCACAGCACTCCGTTTCGGGAAATGTGCCCCAGTGAGAAGAAAAGGAACTGCTCATCGCTAGGTGAACCAGGAGGACTGTTGCAGCTGTACAGCTGGTTGCTCTTGAGCAACTGCAGAGCATTAGGAGCCTGGCACGGGCTCTGCAGACGGCCCAGATGGCAGGACCCTGATGAGGGGCTGGATCCTGTCACAGGGAACTTCTGCTAAAGCCATGCACTATCCCTCACTGTGTCTGTGGAGGGCAAACACCTGATTTAGGGCTGGAGAAGAGCACTAGCTTTTACAAGGAGCTATGACCTGTCCCCTCATTTTGCAACCTTACGTTTTGCAGATTACAGAATTCAAGACTATTCGTCTCCTGGAATCATTTCCACAGTATAAGCTTTTTACCAATCTAAACAAATAAGGCCCTGAGTCAGGACATGCTCCTCTCTGGGGGTAGGAGGACATCCCTACTATCCCCGCTCTAGCACTGGCAGCCAGTATTGTTCCACTTCATGACAAGCACTGACAGACCAAGGGAGGAGCAGGGAATCTTGGGCAATAAAACCACGTTCATCCTCTCCCATACTGTCAGCAAGCAATGAGGGAGGTTAGCACCGCTCCCTGCTCTTCAGGATGACAGCTAAAGGGAAAATGCTTCCAGCTACTGCTCAGCCTTACTAGGGATTAAACCTGGCTGCAAACCTTCCCCCTGATAAGGATTGGCTAGGTTGGGAGAGAGATATGAACACCCAGAAAAAGAGTAGAGGAGAATCATTACCAAAAAGCAAATACCACTGGCTTAGCAACTTACTTTTTTCTTTCCTTATCTCTTTTAAGAGTTTGCGATCCTCCAGCCTGCTGAGCCTGAGATTGGAGCAACTCAGCTGCCGTCTTCCTCTGTTTAAATGCATTTACTTCATCATCCAGAGACTTCTTCTTATCCTCTAGCTTCTTTTTTTCATCCTGATGTAACTTCTTCAGGCGATCAAACTTTTCATGCAGCTAGAGGGAAAGGAGAGGGGTGAGCAGGACCCAGCACTACCAGATATTCTGTTCACAAGAGGAAGAAGGAAGGGCCCCGTGAGATCTGAGCCTGCAAGTCTCCGTTGGACTCTACATCATTTCTAGCCCCCTAAGCTGACACTGTGTAGACAAAGAGCAGGGAACAGTCTCCTTCCACAACAGCTCACAAACCAGGCAGTGTTCTAGTGATGCACCATTGCACAGACTAACAGGAGAGGATTGGGAGAGTATAATCATAAAAAAACATAGTCTGTTTTCAGGGGTCTCTGCCTTACTCCTCTTTAAAGGTCAGTAAATTAAGGGATTTTTCACAATGCTAAGGAAGTTCTATGGGTATATATTTTATACAACAACCTTGTATCAGGGGCTGTTTCTCTCCTTGAATTTTGCCATACTGCAACTCTCCATCAGAATCAATGGCACTTCCACGGTGCAGGAAGCTGTACACTGCAAGCACCATGATCTAGTTTTGTCCTACAGGATGAACACTTTAATGTCCCCATGACCCCAAGTTAAACTTTAGAATTCTTGATAAGAAAGTCCTAAACCACTCTCTGCAGGAAGTGCTTTGGCAGCAGCTGCCTACTTGAGAGTGGATCTATCACACACAACCATGAAGAGACAAGTACTGCAGCCTTCACCTCTTTTTCAGCCTCCTTCAGCTCCGCTTCTTTTTCCTTGACCCTCTGGACAAACATTTGCCTCATTGCCTCTTCCTTTTTCTGCAGTTCCCCCAGAAACTCATTTCTTTTGGCTTCATAAGTTTCTTGTAAGCTAAAAAGAAAGTCCAGTGATATGACTTAGGACAAAATCCGTTCTCCCTGAGCCTCTGAAATCAGGCCCTCACCACAAATATTGCTTGCCCACAGCACATTTGTTACTCAGCCACCCACCCATGCCCAAGGTCATCTTTATCCAACCGTTCCTGGGGTCTGTAAGTTATTGCACTTTTCTGTATGTTAAATGTTGGGCAATTAAAGAGACCAGCTGGCCACAAACACTCGTTCAGAGGGACACTGCTGTGTCTGCAGCACAGACATTTCTACTCCTATACTTGCAATTCCACAGTCAATCCTGCACACGTTCTCCATGTTTTCACCTCCTCTCACTCAGCCAGCACCTTTGCTGAAGTTTGGGTTTATCTGACCTGGCAGGTTTTCTTGCTGCATTGGTTCTTCACGTGCTCTTTCAAGGACACACACAGACATGCAGCGCATCTAACAAAGCCTCTCTCAAGCTCTCCTGTCTCCTCCAGGGATCCCACCTGAAGGGTTTGCTGTCTGGATCAGTGTCCTTGAAACCCATCTCTTCCAGTTTACATCGCCGGTACAGCTCATAGTGGCGTGTGTGGGTCTGTTCGCGAAGGTCTTCCATGTTCACGCGGATCAGCATCTCCCGCAGCTTCACAAAGTCACAGTGAGCTTCATTCTCCACTGGAAGAAGACATGATAAGGAGTAAGATGGGGGCAGAAACAAAGGTCTCTTCCCACCTGTTCACTCTTCCAACAAGTTTAACAGCTCTTCTGAGCAGAGAAAGCTGTCACTGTAGGCCTGACACAAGGATTTAACAAAGGATAACTCCCAGTGAGATAGCAAAGTCCAGTGGGCCCTTGCTCCTCTTAGGCAAGCTCACTGCCTCCTGGCAGGAGTGTCACCATTCATGTCATGCATATCCCAGGGCTCAACTCACCCTGCACTGTGCCCCAGGGGTACTGACGAGCTTTCATCATTTTGTTTCCTATTTTCAGCTCCTCCGTGCTCCCGATCACTGCAAATGGTAAGTGGGCCTGGAACACATTTAATGATACCCGTATTAGCTCCTCTCAACCCTGGCTGACTTGTCAGCAGGCAGAGATCAGCACAGCCACCGAGCAAGACAGTCATTATGCACGCACTAATCGCAGGGAGTCTAGTCACTGGCCACTAGCCCAAGACAAGACGGGAGAAGGGAAAATCTTGTTAGTGCTACCACTCTATATCTTCTACCTGGCTGATCCTCCCAGCCACAGGTCTCAGATGAGATGAGCCAGTGCAAGACTAGCATCAGAACGAGAGCTTGAACAATGTGCTGCGTGGCTCTGACTGCAGTGCTGTCCCAGGGGCTTGCCGTGGCTGAGGAGAACATCTGCACAAGCACAGAAGCAATAAAAGAGGTCTTGGAGCCTTCTTGATTTATTCCCCCACCACTCCCTCAGCTCACACTGGAGCACAAGAAAACTCACTCTATTGGACTGTGAGATCAAAGTCCCTCCTTCATCCACAGAGTAACAGCTCACTCTTCCCCACTTGCTTCAGCCCTGGTGAGGAAGGGCTGGACACACAGCCCTGCACATCAGTCTCTATATCCACGGTGAGCTGGGAAGGACTCTGCATTGCCTGGGGCTGTGCTCAGCCTGCCCCGTGCTAACACTCCACAGTGCCTCACACTTCCTGCGGCTGAGTTGGGGCTCACCCTCAGCACCTGTTCTCCCAAATCACATCCTAGAATCATACAATGGATTGGGTTGGAAGGGACTTTAAAGATCATCTAGTTTCAAACCCCCTGCCATGGGCAGAGACTCCTTCCACTAGACCAGGTTGCTCAAAGCTCTGCCCAACCTGGCCTTGAACACTGCCGGGGATGGGGCATCCACAGCCTCTTTGGGCAACCTGTTGCAGTGCCTCACCACCCTCGCAGTGAAGAAATTCCCTATATCTAACCTAAATCTACCCTCTTTCAGTTTAAAGCCATTACCTCTCGTCCTATCACTATATGCCCTTGTAAAAAGTCCCTCTCCAGCTTTGCTGTAGGCCCCCTTTAAGTACTGGAAGGATGCTATAAGGTCTCTCCAGTCTCCTCCAGGCTAAACAACCACAACTCTCTCAGCCTGTCTTCATAGAAGAGGTGCTCCAGCCCTCTAATTGTCTTTGTAGCCCCCCTCTAGACTTGCTCTAACAGGTCCATGTCCTTCTCATGCTGGACGCCCCAGGGCTGAATGCAGTACTCCAGGTGGGGTCTCTCGAGACCAACTTTCTGGGCTGTTAGTGCACATTGCTGGCTCATATTCAGTTTTTCACCCACCAGCACCCCCACCTCCTCAGGGCTGCTCTCAATCTATTCTCTACCCTCCGTGTATTTGTGCTTGGGATTGCTCTGACCCAAGTGCAGGACCTTGCAGAACTTCATGAGGTTTGTACGGCCCCACCTCTGAAGCCTGTCCAGGTCCCTCTGGATGACATTCCTCCCTCCAGCATCTCAGCCGCACCACACAGTTTGGTGTCATTGGCAAACTTGCTGAGGGTGCACTTGATTCCAACATACATGTCACCAACAAAGATGTTAAACAGGTCCCAATACCAAACCCCGAGGAACACCACTCATCACTGGTCTCCACTTGTACATTGAGCCATTGACCACAATTCTTTGAGTGCAACCATCCAGCCAATTCCTTATCCACTGAGTGGTCCATCCAACAAATCCATGTCTCTCCAATTTAGAGACAAGGATGTTGTGTGGACAGAGGCAAATGCATTGCACAAGTCCAGGTAGATGACGTCAGTTGCTCCTCCCTTATCCACCAACCCGTCGTAGAAGGCCACCAAATTTGTCAGGCACAATTTGCCCTTAGTGAAACCATGCTGGCTGTCACCAATCACCTCCTTATTTTCCATGTACCTTAGCATTGTTTCCAGCAGGATCTGCTCCATGATTTTGCTGGGCACGGAGGTGAGACTTATTGGCCTGTAGTTCCCTAGGTCTTCCTTTTTCAGTTTCTAAAAATGGGGGTTATGTTTCCCCTTTTCTAGTCAGAAGGAACTTCACCGGACTGCCACGACTTCTCAAATATGGTGGATAGTGGCTTAGCAACTTCATCTGCCAGTTCCCTCAGGACCCGTGGATGTATCTCGTCAGGTCTCAGGGACTGGTGCACCTTCAGGTTCCTTAGATGGTCTCAAACCTGATCTTCTCCTACAGTGGGCAGTTCTTCACTCTCCCACTCCCTGCCTTCGTTTTCTGTGACTTGGGCACTGTGGCTGGAGCACTTGCTGGTGAAAACTGAGAAAAAATGTCATTGAGCACCTCCGCGTTCTCCATATGGCAGGAAAACTGTCTCCCGTTTCCTTTTAGAGAGGGCCCACATTTTCCCTAGCCTTCCTTTTATCACCAACGTACCTATAGAAGCTTTTCTTGCTGCCATTGACTTCTGTATTCCTCTCAGGTTACCCATCCTTGCTTCCACCCTCTGTAGGCTTCCTTTGAGTGTTTCAGTTTGTCCAGGAGCTCCTTGTCCATACACACAGGCCCCCTGGCATTTTTGCTTGACTTCCTCTGTTGGGATGCATTGCTCCTGAATTTGGAGGAGGTGATCCTTGAACATTAACCAGCTTTCCTGGCCCCCTGCTTCCCTCCAGGGCTTTATCCCATGGTACTCTACCAAGCAAATCCCTGAAGAGGCCAAAGCCTGCTCTCCTGAAGTCCAGGGTAGTGAGCTTGCTAGGCACCCTCCTCACTGCCCTAAGGATCTTGAGCTTTATCATTTCATGGTCACTGCAGCCAAGGCTGCCCTCGAGCTTCACATTCCCCACCAGCCCCTCCTCATTGGTGAGAACAAGGTCCAGTGTAGCACCTCTCCTTGTTGGCTCCTCTATCACTTGGAGAAGGAAGTTATCAACACATTCCAGTGGCACTCCTTTATCAACACTGGTTCTGTAAAACCCAAAGGAGTGCCAATGGTTTTACAAAATCCTCATGACGTTGGTGCTATGTGCAGCCACTGCTAGATGGCTGCATAGCTAGAGGACAAGGAGGCAAAATCCAGGGATCACACCCATGAGGAAGCACCCTGGAGACAGCAGAGCAGAGCTGTATCGCTAGCTCAACAGTGCCTTGTTAGGCTCTTAAAGCCACGACGCACACTCCAGAGCACAGTTGTTACAAGTACCTGAAGGCTGGCTAAGAACAAAGGGGATTTGCTTTTCAAATACTCAAAAATATAAAATAGTCACTTCTAGTAAAGAAGATACTTTTCGCCTTCTGCAGAGAGACTAAGAGACTTGCCCAGTGCAAGCTCAGCAGAGGTGGAACAGAAACACTCCTGACACCTCTCTAGGCTCAGACGACCTCACGTTACACTCCCCTCATTCCCCAAACTCAGGCAGCCAAGCAACCCCCCCCAGACACTGCTACCATACTTTGTTGTACAATAACTGAGATGTCCCCCCACCTCTGCTTGCTCCTGGAAACCACACTGCATTCTGCCAAGCTGCAAAGAAGTCAAGTGCAAGGTTTCAGCACTTAAAAATGAAGTTGCCAGCTCCCTGCACCCACCCCTTCTGCTAAGTTTTGTGCAGTGACATTAGTTAGCTAGAGCTTTTGAAGTGTGCCGAATTCTGGGCAATTAAAGGGCCCCAGGAAGGCAATTATACGGAAAACCAGTGACCCTGGGTGGAGTTTAATTTCACAGGTTATCTGAGAATTTGGACAAGTTCATGGCAGCTGGTACAAGCAAAAGATTTCAGAGATGATGTTTTCTGGGCTCTTCAGCTCTCATTCCTTGGCCTCTCAGCTCTCTCACGGGACACAGGCAGAGAAGTAGGGTCAGTCTGATGGGGCCATCCTGGGCCATGCAGAGGCTCTGTGCCCTGGGGCCTCCTGGGTCACTCTCCAAGCTGAGTGACCCTTGCAATCACACTGACGCAGGCCAGCACAGAGCTATGCCTGCTCTGCACAGGGCAGGTTCCCTGCAGGAGAGGCCAAGCAGCAGAAAAAGGAAAGTGGTCTCCTAGGTTGAAGGAACCTGATTTTCAACAGAAGGCTGTCTTATTGCAAAGGGTAGGGGACACGCAACACTGCAGAAGGGGAAGGAAACAAAGCTGTCTCAACTGAACAGCCTCCATACCGCAACATGACAGGAACTCCTCTACCCAGCTTTCAAAGGAATAATTTGCCGTCTCATTTCTACAAGCTGTAGCTTTTCATGCCTTCAAGACAGATCACACGCAAGCAGCAGCACTATCCAAAAGCACTTCTGAACATGGGGTCAAGAAGAATCGTCAGCAGTCCCTGTGGACCTGGTCACTGCCTCTCTGCTGACTGCAAACAGGCATGTAAGGACACGTCCCATGGGGTCCCGTCATGCAGCCACTGTCAGGCAGCCTGACAAGGCAGAGGGCAAGCAGAGGCCCCGGGTCTAAGCAAGGGCCACATGCCTCTTCTGGCTGCTCTGGGAGGAACTGGAGACATCACACTGCAGGAACACGCTGGCTACTGCCAGGCACCGGGTGAGCACTTCACCTGCTGCAGGTCAAGCTCCTCACTATGGGATGCACTGGAACTGGTCTGTACCTGTGTCCAACTGCTGGAAACTCTGAAATGCCCCAGGTACTAAACCCACAAAGGCTACAGCCTCCTTTGCAGGTCTACACAGTGCTATTTCCAGAGCAAAAGCCATTGCAGTTCTGCGGCACCTGAGGTTTCAGGCCAGCTGTTCCCCCTCCAGGACACAGGATCGGGCAAATGTTTGCTAGTGGCAATGTGCTCCCCACTGGTGAACCTCTCCTCCATAGCCCACTGCAGCTGCCCACTTCTCTCCTCTTCCCAACCTGCTGCTTCTGGCTGAGAGCTTCCAGACCTCCTTTTTGGCATCTTCAGGCTGTGTATGAGGAGCATCCCATGGCTGGCTTCTACCACAGCTGTTAATGCTTTTTGTCTGCTTTGTATCCAGGTCCCTGGGAGAGGGAAGTAAGGGGATTTCTGAGGGACAAAGCCAGTGCTGGGAGCAAGAGGAGCAATCTGAGACAGTGGCAGAAACACCATGCTATGGCCACACAGGCAAAGCCTGAACCTCAGCCATCCACAGGCCCAGTTACCCTCAGTGGCAGAGTCACTTCCTCCACTGGTACCAACTGTTTGGCTGCTGTCTTTGCCAGGGAGAAAGTGCTGGTGATTTCCTTCTTCCATCAGCAAGGAAGTTCCAGCTCCCATCATGTGGGACAGCTCACATAGCTGCATGTGGTTTCATTTACCTAGCAGGTGTAGGGAGAATATTTTCTTCAGTAATTAGACTAATTCATTCAAAATGGAAAAGCCAATAGGGAGTTCAAAGAGCAGGAAAGCTTGTTTTTCTTAATTTCATTTAAGAATAAAATCCAGATGGGAAGAGACCTAAAAAATTTTGGACAGTTGGTTCAGTTTTCTCTGAACTTGTAAATATATGCTTGGTGAGAGTCTCAAAAAGACCAAATCACTTTCGAGGAAAATCAAGCACCTTGTTCTTAAGATTTCTTTGATCTGATTTTTTTCTAAATACTTCACTGGATGCCTTTGATCACAGTTAAATAATTTTGTTTCTGATCATGATGGCACAGATTTTAAATCTTTCAGTTAATCAGTTCCTGCCAGATCAGGCCATATTTTCTATTCAATAAACCAATTTGGAATCCAATATACTCTGGAAAAAAATTCCTAATGCATCCAGTACAAGTGAATATAATAAAGTAAAATGCATATGAAATGGTGAGTTTACATATTTTAAAGCCTAATTTTATTTTTCATGCAAAAGACAACTAATGCAGGTTATAAGCAAACCACTAAGTAATCAAAAGACCAGTCTCAATTTTCTCTGTAAGAAAAGGAAACAAAAACTAACTGATCCAGACAAGTTGCTGGTCAGCAAGAAGCACCACTTAAGCAGGAAGACTGCATTTATACCCTTTCAAATATGTTGATCTGTAACAGGCAAAGACAGTGAAGCTTTCTGTAAAAAAGTACAAACACAAAGGTTCAGGCAAATGATTCAAACCAATAGTTTCCCATTCCTCAATTTTAAACATGACTAAAATTGGAAATTTAAGTCACAAACCTAAATCAACCCATCCTGGCTCTTTTACTGATCTCAATCTCTCCACAAGCTCAGCTCCTGACCTGAAGAATAAGCAGATTGGTCTTATGTTGCTAATGAAAATCAGGTTTTGGATAAAAGTTTTCCAGGTCTGCAAAACTGCATTGATCAGATTCAGATTCTGGCCTGTTTAGTCCCCATATACACCTGGTAATTATGATTTGTATCAGTTTAATGGAGGATTTAAAGAGTTGATCTCTCTGTGCAGTGGCTGACACAACCCAGAATGTCTATGACCGGACACAGCAATTCCCTCCTAAGAGACATGTAAATGGCTGAAAGATGAGCAGCGGTTTACCTCTGCCCTCGAAGGGCCAAGGGGAGAGGTCTTCTCCCTTTGCCATCATATCTCTGGTTCCTTGAGGATGGAGTGATGCTGCATCTTCATTTCCAGGACTAACTGTATTCCTACACAGTGAAAGCACTAAGCACTGCGAAAGATGCCATCACAAAACTACTCTGAGCAGTAAACCACCATTAACAGCTCTTACATTAGCATAAACTTCATGTTTCTTTCAGGCCTCTCCACTATTAATTAGACCAAGCAACAACACAAAAGCACATCAGCAGGACCTGTATTACATCAATAGCAGTTAAGCAAGCAACTTCTCCTGCTTGCTTCCCTGTAAAGAGCCTTCTGGAAAATGGGAGCATGGTCAGGATGCCCTGCCAGAGGTGCCAAGGGACAGCTTGCTCCATCTTCAAGGAGGCACAGGCAGGCACCCATGATGCTGGAAACACCAGAGCCAGAATGAGCACCTGCAGGCACCTCGAGGCACGTCTGGCCCGAGTTGTGTACTGTTTCACAAGTTGCTGTTTAAGCTGAGTAACTCCTTGCCACAGGGTCCTGAAAGTTCACTGGTGGGGGGCATCAGGTGATGTCTGGGACAGAAATCCAGAGAAATCCTTAAGCTGAATGGGGTTGGATGCTGTGGAAGTGAAGCATTACCCCTCTTATATACACCCCAAAGTGACCAAAAGCAGATGATTAGGGAAGAGAAAGGTCTCTGGACTGGATGGGCCTCTGGTCCCACCCTTGTGTTTTATTTCTCACATCAGCACTTGGATGTAGCTCAAGCGAAGCCACAGCTCTAACCAGCCTTATTGTATCCCCCTGTCCACTTGTTCTGGCCAACAGCACCAGAGCCAAAGGGCCAAACCAGACAAAGGACCTAGTTAAATAACTTGATCAATAATAAAACAGCAACACAGTGCAGACAGGGGTCCCAGAGCCAGCCAGGAGAAGGGGCTCTGCTGCAAGGACAGCCACAGGCAAGAGGAGACACCCATGGAGGCAGGGCTTTGCAGGAAACACCAGCCCAGGAGAGCAAAACTGTATGGTATGAAAAATGCAGGGCAAGGAGCAGAGACATGCATGTCTGTAGAGAGCCTGACCCTCACAACAGTTGGGTAATACGCATCTTATTAATTCATAACCCAGGACTGTCCTCGCTTTGCACAGCCAGGCCTCACCACCTGTCCCATTTCCTACATGTCTCTCGATAGACATGCATTAGGACAAGGAAGGGGAAGCCTAGCATGACTCTACAAGGATGGGATCCCTGTGAAATCCTCTGGTTTTAAGACACAAAATAAAAGGGAAAGCAGCTTAAGAAGCACCCCAATATGGGCCACCAACCCCTACAGTGACAGTGTTGTTCTGGGAGAGGAGGAAGGCCTTAGCCACTTACATTCATTGTTCCGTTGATCTCCGCCACTGACTCGTCGTCTGTTGGGAACTGGTAGATCTGAACCCCGTTACTGACCAGTTCGCTTGTGATTTTAATTTTAAATTTGGTCAGCTCACTCTTGGAAATGGCATCAGATTTGGCAATGATGGGAATGATGTTCACCTGGAAAGAAACAGAGTGGCAAGAAGTTCTCAGCTTTGCTCCGGGGAAGTTTTTCAAGTCTGCAATACAACTTAAAAAAAACTTGGAAGTGTTCAATAAACCTACAGGATTTATCTGCCAACCCAGTCATCTCCACTAGCATAAGGGCTATTCATGGTGGAGAGATGTGCTCTTTCCACCACACGTATGTTGAAGAGGAACTCTGCCCAGGAAGAGTTAAATGTACCTACCTTGCTGTCAAGTTTCTTCATTGTTACCAAGTCCAGGGATTTCAGCGAGTGGCCTGTCGGAGCAATGAAGTACAAGCAAGCGTGGATCCGGGTGTCGTGGTAGTTGTGCAAGACCCTTTTTATCTTCAGCTCTTCTTGCAAGTAGGCTTCAAACTGAGCATCGATGAACTCAACAATGGGCTTATAGCTTTGTTGAAAGGAAACAAAACAAAACAAAAAAACAGAGATATACATCTCACAATCAGAGAGGAAACAGACAGTTCTCTTTTACTTGCTTTTTAGAAACAAGTTACAAATTTCACTTCCCAAGACAAATTCTCTCACTCTCCCTTCCTCCCCATGCATAAAAAATTTTAAAGTTGCACAAGTGACAAGGAGATGTGGTCCTACATCAGCCTCTAGCAGCCTGTTTGACAAAACACAGTACTGGAGATTGGGCAGAGGACAGGAGACACGCCAACCCCTCCAGGGAAAGTGGACTCTCACCCTTTGAAATGGGAGGGTGAGAGACTTTTAAAAGGAAGGATAATGTAGGCTCATCCACAGCAGTGTATGACTCTTGCTTGCACTTGGGAGTGAACGGCTGGCTGCTCTCACAGCCCTGAGTCCTGCAGGTGGAAGACACATCTCCCCATTCAGTACTACCTTTGCCCAGTGCTCTAGGGCAGGAAATCCCTGCAACTCCCTCACAAGGCCACCTGAAATACAGAGCCTGTCACACTCACAATGTAAAGGACCATCGGTGCATCTTAAACAAAACTAGAAAGAAAATCTAACAGACTCTCAACACCTGCAATGCCTCTGTGAAGATACACCTTGGAGACAGTCTGGTGGAGTCGCACACCCCTGAACCACCAGTCTGGGATGTGAGCAGCCAGAAATACTTCCCCATGTTCACTGCACATTTGTCGTGCTTCCTTTGGCCATACAGAGAGCCCTGCCTGATGTGGCTGTGAAGCCAAGCAGGCACTGGACCATGCTAGTGGTCTGTTGGCAGCTTGTGGTCAGCACAGTACCAGGAAACAAGCACAGATACTCTCCGCTCCCCACACCAGATGAATTTGCCAGCAGGGCAGATACTGCGCTGAGAGCATGAGAAAAGCTGCTTTCATAGCTGGAGCAGTGCTGACACACCACAGCCTCTGTCTTCTCTTCTACCTGCCCCATCCCGAAGAGGTGACAAAGACAACCCATATGAAGGAAGAAGGAAAAGTTTACAATGCAGTCTGGCCCAACTAGGGCCAGGGAGAGACCCTGCTTGAGAAAACCAGGTCACAATACAGCTTCTCTCCCCCTTCACTCACCTGTCCTCTTTGTTAATCTGATCTCCAAAGCCCACTGTGCTCACAATAGTCAGTTTGAGGTTGACGTTGCTCTCCTGCAGGTCATAGGTATTGGATTTCAGCTGGACCCCAGGCTGTGAGTGAGATGCTGGGTCACCTTCAAACTTGGTGTTGAAAAGTGTGTCCATGAGGGTGGACTTACCGAGACCAGTTTCCCCTATTGGAGAAAAAGAGAGTTGAAATGTCTTGTTGAATATTAACACGGCTTGGCCTTTCAGCTTCCAAACATTAACAGGGGTGAAACTGTAGCAGATGAAAGCAGATGTCATGCTCCAAAGGCATCGTCTGGCAAGCAGAAAGCCACATACAATGGGAGGTCTGTATTCTGGGCAAATTACATTTCACAGTCTAATTGCCATTAATATCGTTAGAAAATAGAGATGAAAAGAAAGAGGTGAAAAGGCGAAGGGGAAAGCATCGTTCAGATCTGCATAAACCTACAACTAACACTGCAGAAGATGCTGTGGGAGGGAGAGAAATGGGGCTGTCACATTAAAGGTGCAGAATTCTCACTGGGGCTCATTGCCATTTCTAAGAAAAGATGCGCCAGATCAACATGTCTCTAATAAGCAGCCTCTGAAATAGCCTCCTTCCGTGCAGAAATACTGAGCGTTCGTTCCAGTCCTACAGCAAGTTGGGCAGTTGGTTTCTTGTATCCACAACAGATTGAGTTGGGGGATCAGCCTTCCAGACTGGGAGAGGACATTTTCTCTATTATCTAGTTTCTGTACCTCAGGGCCTACACAAGCTATACAATACCCCAAAATCTGCTTCCAAAAGTTCTGCAGCATTGAACTGTTACTTGGATTCCATCTATAGACAGGGAACTATTTCCTTGTCTGGAAGGAAGAGACAAATCCCACAGGCCAGTCTTAAATTTCTTTTAGGTACATCCCAGGAAGAACAACACAAACGCCTCCGTGCACTCATTCCGCGAGGCAGCCTCCCTTACCACGCTCCCACACTGGAGCCAGCTTTCTGAGCTCAAAGGATCTGACTTTGTGCTAAACCCGTAAGCAGCCTGGTTTGCTGCCCTGTGAGGGCTGTAGTGTTTTGGGGAAATAGCAATTTCTGATCTGGCTCTTGCTGTAACTTCAGGAGCCAGCTGAACCCCACCCGCTGTGAAGGCTGCTCCTCTAGCCCACTGTGGGGCCACAGGAGATGGTGTCTGGCTGAAGCAGCCTCCCCCTTCCTCCCTGAGCCTTCAGCTCCCAACCAAGACAACTTCATCATTTTACTACTTTGCTCAAAAGAAAAGAGCTTCTTGTTTTTTAGGTTTAGAGCTCTGCAACAGATCCAAACTTGCATGAAATGACCAATTCAACAAGGGGAAACTCCTCCCCATCCTCCCCCGTCCAAATTCTGAGCCTCACCCCTGCAAGCAGGCAAATTCCTTGCTCTTAGCCCCACAAGGGACTTCTCTCACTCAAGAGTGAAGTACATGACAGGCAGGGCAGGGCAAACATCCACTGCTCTGGGAACTGAGCGGTCTTTGATTGCCAGGATCGTATACCAAGTATCTTTCCAGAGGCAGCAAGATTCATTAACATTTGAAAGTCAGTGTACACCTTGAGCTGCAGAGCTGCCTGGGAGCCAGCAAAGAGCTTGTGCTCCAACACCGATTCATGCCAGTGATGGCCAGAACAACTACAAGTCCAGTTGCAACTTGCACGAATCTCTTTGCAATCTGAAGGGGAGAAGGAGTCAGCACCAGCGGCTGGCGTTGCTGCAGTCCCTTATGCTACATCAAAGCATCAGCTGTATCCACAACCCCTCTGACCAGAATGCACCAGCACAAGGAAGGGAGGGGGACCCAGCAAAGCAGAAGGTTATCTGAGCTGGACCATCCAGAAGACTCATGGCTGATCACAGCAAGCCCTTCATTGACTTGGAATCTCATAGTGTGGGTTTTAGGGTACCCCAAATGGAGATCAGGTGCACAAGGCACAGCAGACCGGAGCATCGCCATGGTCTAGACAGGGATTTTGAGGGTTAACGGCAGACAGTCTGCACAACCCGCCAGGCCCTTCTCAAGGATTCCAGGAAAACAGTGGCGTAAAAAAAAAAGACAAAAATCTGAACAGCCTGAGAAGGCTGCAGCATTTCCAGATCCCCTGCCAAGGGATGGGTGGGACAGAGCAGGGTGCTGGCTGCTCGCCTGCGAATGCCAGGATCCCTGATGGGGCGTCTCAGGACAGGGAGGTCATCAGCCCTGCGGTGTGGCAGCATCACCCACACAGCAGCCCGCAAAGCCTCCTCCTGCGACACTGCCCCATGTTCTCCGTCCCACATCCTGGCAGGCCCCAGAGCAGGCTCAGATCCAGCAGCCTGTGGCCCGAGCGTCCAGGGCTGCAGGACAGGGTGACAGACGAGCAGCAGCATCAACCAGGGCATGGAGCTGCTCTCTGCAGCGGATGCACAAGGTCATGAGTAAATCACACAGGCTTCCGGGCAGACAACACACCCCGTAAGCCACCTGTCGTTTCTGCCTTTCTCCTTCTTTAGGGCAAAAGGTGTTCTTGTGAGGCCAAGTCTATTGTTTGAACACATCCTGAACCTGTTAATCATTGCGTACTTCAAACCAGTCTAATGCGTTGTTTCCAGCAGGAGTGACTCTGTAAGAGGGGCCAGAAGTGCGTAACAGATGCAGGCACATATTTAAGATAGAACACACTTTTATACTCCATCTCATGTCAGCTACACAGGGCCAGCAAAGGCAGCTTTGAATTCACACGCTGAGGTTTTCCTTTTGGAAGGAGGATATCCGAACTGGTAAGACATTTTTCCATAAGTGGGAGCTGCTCATCCAAACACCTACAACCTCATGCTTAAAACCCAAAACACCCAGCCACTAACATGGCATCTCAGATGTGAAGGCTGCACACCAGAAGTGACACTCAGCCAGCAGATTCACCCGGCCCCGCACTGTGTAACCCCGCTGACATGGCGCAGCACCAAAGCCTGCCAGGGCAGAGGAGGATAGAGGAGAGAGGAATGACGGTCTCAGCTAAAAGAAACACGATGTTAATGCTGACAGAGTGTCATGGGATGGTAAAAGATTGAAGATGTTAAAGCGCTTTGCTGTGTTAAATAGGACCGGAGTTAGGAGGCAGTGCTACTTGGAAGGGCAAAACGACAGAGGGAGGATTTCTGAATCTCCTGGGAGTTTCTGTCTCACACAGAGGCAACTTTCTGCTGGCTGGAAGATGTGAATGTGCCAACTGCTTCTTATAAGGACAGAAGTCCAGATGGAACAGATGGTCTGATAAAAAGGACAAGTAGTCTGTGCTTGTTCCAGCCGACAGCGCTGGAATCTTCTCCAAAAAGCAGAAACGATGAGTGGGGATTAAGGGAGGCAGAATTGCCGTGGAAAAGCAGCGGTGTGTCGTCCTTGGCAGGGAGATTATTTCCTGATGTCAGGCTTATAGGCACACGCATGTGATTTGATCTCCAAAACCATACTAAGGATTATGCAACTTGGCAGTGGCCCACTCTCCTGAAGCAGGGCTGACAAAGCACTGTGGGAAGGACAGGGCAGGGCAGGTGACCTTTACTGCTGGAGTCCTGCACCAGGAAGGTCTGACAGCTACTGAAAAGCTGTAGCAGCCTGTCTTTCATCATGGGATGGATTTTAGCTATTACGTCTGACAATTTTCAGAGATGTGGAAAAAAAAATAAATGGCAAAAAATGACACCACTCCAGTCAGGCTCTGGACATGCAGCAACCCTACAGCAGTGCCCACAAGGCACCATCCACTCTTCAGACTTCACAGCCTGCCAGCCCTGTGCTGGGCTTCCCGCACCTCCCCTCGGTCTCTTGAGACACACGCCATGCTCCAACTGCACATGCACACAGCATCTTCAGTGCTTTACAGGAACAGTTCATCAAATCCCTCATTGACAGAGCAGTGGCACCACTCACAAAAACACTGCTGGGCCAAGTGCCACTCTCCTCCCTTCAGCTACTCCAGAGATCCTCTGCTGTGGGAGCAGACTGCCCTCCCTGTGTTACCTGGGCAGGATGTCACTCACACTATCTGGGGTTCTCCAGCTGTGACCAGGCAGAGCCCGTGCCAAAAGGCAGCCAGCAGCACTGCTGCAAGGAGCGAGTGATCCAGCCATCGGTGCTGCAAAGTGACGCGCCACACTGTGCGTGCAAGCAACATGAGGGCTACCCAACCCCCTCTGTTCTGGGTGAGATGGAGATGAGGTGCGGTGAGAGGTGGTGGTGAGGTGCTACCATACCTGCCTCTGACACTGGCCAGCAGCTAAGGAGGAGGAACAGGAGAAGCTGCACCCACAGCAAATGCTCCTTCCTTCCGGAAGCACCCAGCTTCCCAAATCAAAACAGGTATCTTTGTGCTGAATGCACCTTCATGGCTTCTTCCCTCCACAGAGATTTTGGCATCCTAAGCACCCTGCAGCAGTAAGCTGAATTATACCCCACAAAAGCTGTATCTCCTTTTTTTTGTAGCTGGTGGTTGGTTTAATTTGCATTTCCCTAGTACACGTTAAGTGAAACAACAAACAACTGCTCGCTGGCCCCCCTCTCCACATCGCTCAGGATTTAAGAGGCCCCAGTCATACCACCCTCAGTCGACTCTGTGGGAGCATAGAGGAGCCTTTCCCTGGCCAAAGGCATGGAGCAGCTTTCGTGAGAGACCCCTTTCATGAGAGAGCAACACCCATCCTTCACGAGATTAACCACCGTGGCTCCAGACATCAAATAATTCAATCTAAAGAAACATGTACGCCTGCATAGCCCTTTCATGTGAAGAAACGGGAGCTAATCCAATGTAGCAGGTTTGTTGAGACAAGCCCTGAGGCAGCTCAGCCTGATAAGGCCATCTCTCAGAGAGAGAGGAAAAAATAGTTCTTTTCATCTGACAAGTGTACAGAGACTCCACACAATGCACCCATCGCAAGGCAAAGGCTGGGCTGCAGGGGCAAGAGGAACAATGTGGGCTCACAGAAGAGGCTGAAGCACTCAGAGGACTACCTGGCTCCCAGCTGCTGCTGTCCACCTCGGGGGACCAGTGGCAAAAGGGCAGGAGAGGGCTGAGGAGACTGATGGCTTTTTGGCTGGAGAAACCCTGTTCTTTCCTCAGCTGGTTGCACCAGTGACCACAAAACCAACCACTGGGCAACTTCCAGGGTGCGCAGCTCATCACCCACAGAAAGCTGTCTGCTGGAGAGCAGACAGCAGCTCTGCACCAGGAAACCTGCGCACATCCCTCCCTCCCCAGGCCAGCAAGAGCTCCTATGAGCCAAGGGGCTCATTCGTTTGGAGTGAGAGACCTCAAGCAGTTGAGGTACAGCCCCTGGGAGAAGAGAAGGTATTTCTGCCACAAAATGGCCTTGTCGTGTTGCACTGAATAGGCTGGTTAGAACGAACCCCCTGCAAATCCCAGGAGAGAGGAAGGGGGAAACTTCTGTCTATAATGGGATATTAGTCAATGCAACTATAACCTACCCTGGCCAAAACTGAGAAAGTTTTAATTCAAAACATCTGCCTATTCTCCTCTTTCTTCTCCCCTTCTCCCTGAGAAATACAGGCAGCACAGAAGGTCTCAGCCGTTAAGTACTTCTCCAGCCTTTGCACTGAAGTAAGAGGGAACTAATATTTTAGCAAAGAAGCTTCAGGAAGAAAATGGTTGTGCTGAGGAATAAAATATCAGAGAAACCATCCGCAACCCCTGACTTCTTAAGAGAGGTTTGCTCATTTATTCTATCTTTGGCTCTACTCTCAAAGGGGAGACAGCTTTCAGCATGAGCAGAGCTAAAAATTGCTCATTCTGGGCATGCTGCTGAGAGTCATTTCTGAAGCTTTCCTTGGCTCCTCCATTGGGAGCTGGAGGAATCAGTGGCTCAGATCCAGTATGGTGCAGAGCAAAACTGTCACTGGATTTTTCCTCCAACAGATGCCACATATAGCTGAAAAATGGCAGGCAATGAAATGCCTTTCTGTCATGCTTCATAGCTTGATTATGGGATCTATTTGTTGTGTTGTCGACTCCAATCTGTATTTGCTCCCTGTTCTTTCTATTTTTCACCCCAAACTCCTGCTGTACAAGTAAGACCCAACAGAATAAATGACAGATGGACTCTGGGACTTTTTGTTTTCTTTATCCAGGATGTTTAAGAGTTTAACTTTGCTACCACAAATTAATAGAGGCACCAGGCAACTCTTACAAACATTTAAAGCCTGACCTCAACTCAAGCTTTGCGGATCTTTTTCTAATGAAGCTTATTAAATTTTCTGTAAAGTTTCCTCATTTCAAGATTGACCATGACTGTGTTATTGTTACTCATAAAAGGACTGACATAATAACTAATGCACATGATCTTGGCAAGACCTTGTTATTTCTAATCAACAGGCAATTAATGCATTCCATTTCTGCCCTGCAAAGAGGAAAGCAGAGGCATTCAACTCCTCTCTGCACATCAAAATGAACATACAACCACAGGAGGCATCCACTGCTACACCTATAGCTTCTGGAAAACAAACAAACAAAAAAACAACACAGCAGCTTGGTGACTGCAAAAGGAATACTTGTAGACTTCAGTCTTTGGGACAAGAGTTTCACTAGGTCGTATCACATTCACTTACCGTGGAAATCACCTAGCAACTCAGCCTGACAGTGACCTCCACTTGTCAGCAAATTTTATCGTCTCACAGGAACATCATTGTCATGGAAAGTTTTCTTCTCAGCTCCATTTAACAGGGCTCAGCCTCTCCTCTCCTCATGCTGCTCCTCTCATCTCAGACTTAACCCTGTCCTCGGCAACACCAGGTCCATACCATGAGCTGGATCTCTCATGGGAGGGGACAGACAACCTTCATGTGGGTGCAGAGCTGACCACCAGCTGAGTCCCAAGGAGGTATCCACAGCTGCAGCTCTCCCCAGTCATTCCAGGCACTTGTGGAAGAATCTGCAGACAGCACTTGCTCTGAGCAGCCATGACCACACAATAGCCTCCTGCTCCCAGAGGCAGAGCACTGGCATCAGTAAACAAAACTAATTGTCCTATCAGACAATTAGTAATCCCTATTATTAACTCCCTTATCCACCTACCAAACTACTGTACCAAGCTGTACAAGATTTTACTTCTGTTACCTAGAAGTGCCTCTGAGGAGGGACCATTTGGGATCCTAACCCTGGGGAAGACCTGTGAGACTGGCGGACGCTGCAGGGACAGACACCAAGTCCTAGTACAGCGCCAGGCCCCGGCTGAGATCCACACCACATGGCAGCTTGGAAAATCCTCTGACCAGCTGAGGCTTGGCCAGGACACTATTTTAATTCAAGTATGCACAGAAGGAGGAGAAAAAAAAATAGCTTTTAGTGATTTAAGAGGAGCGTGACTGGTATTTTGTTAAAATAATTATAATAATAATTCAATCCCTTACCAAACAAGACCTCAGAACAAAGTTCTCTGGCATGAGTACCTATTTCTTTCAAAAACATGAAATTCATACACGCTAGGAAAATAAGATCATAATAAAAGTCTGGGATTTTAGACATTTTATTCAATGGTTCACCACTGGTAGAAAGCCATACAGCATAACCCCAGCAGGGATTTCCCAGGGCACCAGTAAATCTTGTTACTGAAAATAGACAGAACAGTTGGGGAAATTTAAATCAAAGCTGCGTTGTTAACGCTGTCACCTACAAGCTACATCCAGCTGCAGAGAAGCCCTTTTCAGCAAGAGAACTTTCCAAAATGGAAATACTCACCACACACAGGATGTTGAAACAAAACCCATGATTAACTGACTTATTAACCAGTGGTCAGGCAAACTGTCAAATCCTACGTGTCCGGAAAGCGGGACAGTACGACAGCCTTCACCCTGAAACACAATGAAATACTTGTGTCATTTTCAATGAGAATACACCTTATCTGTGTAAACCCTCAAGACCTCCAAGCAGAATCAGCTGCAACAGTCCAAGCAGAGATTTGCACGTATCCTGTAAATCGTGTCAGCGTGCTCCCTCTTCCCAAAAGAAACCCAGATGGCATGAATAGAACGTTTCATTTGCCACACATTAGAGGACACCCCTGTCAGAAAAATATTCAACTGTGCAAAACACATACCCAAACACAGCCGCTGAAATAAAGAGGCAGCAAACATTTGTTTCTTGAGAAATTAGAGACAGTCAAGTCTCACCTCTATACTAAACCCAAAAGAATTCCCTGTGCAAAGGAATGTATTAATGATACATTAAACTGAAAGAGGGTGGATTTAGATTAGATGCAAGGAAGAAGTTCTTCAGTGTGAGGGTGGTGAGGAGCTGTAACAGGTTGTCCGGAGAGGCTGAGGACGCCCATCCCTGGCAGTGTTCCAAGGCCAGGCTGGATGGGGCTTTGAATGACCTGGTCTAGTGGAAGGTGTCCCTGCCCATGGCAGGGGAGTTGGAACTAAATGATCCCTTAAGGTCCCTTCCAACCCCAACCATTGTATGATCCTATAAATGATGTCTCCTCCTATAAGCCTGTTGGCATAACTCACATGTAATTCAATTCACAGCTGCAATTGTAGAAACTAGCTAGAAACAGGAAAACTGTACCTGCAATCTGGAACTGACCAGCTCAAACACACTGCATCAGCAAAGCTCAAGTGCTGTAGCACAGAAACAGCAGAGAATAGTCTTCAAGCTATCAAACACAGGTTGTTGCAAAGATTAAAAACTTGGGCTACAAATAGGAGTCTGTTCAAATCTACAGCACGGCCATAGCACCAGAAAATCAGGGCTCGTTGGAGGAGGCTGCAAGGAAGATGCTCGCATGGGCAGGTGGCCAGACCATGCAAAGTAGCAGGTCTTCTCCAGCTCAGAGTATGCTATCCAAGTTTTGAAGCGTACCTTTCAAAGCTAGGAACTGAACAGGAAAAAAGGCTGAGAGAAAGTCTCCAGAACTGAGCTGCTCGTAATCACATCAGCCTCATCAGAAGGGAGCCTGCACCGGGGTTTGGGAGCAGGGGGACCTCAAACCTGACTGCTGGGGGCATGGGCCACTCCTGCCCAGCCACCCAAACAACTTCAGGAGAAGCTGCTCCCACACCCTGCTCTCTCCTGTGCCCCGATGCAACTAGCCCAGTCTCCTCGGCCAGGCGTCCCCTTTCTGCCCCAGGAAGCGGATGGGCTGAGCTCCAGCTCCTGCTCACACTGTGCTCCACACCCAACACAGCCACTTGCTTCTGGAGTGGGCTCAGAAATTTTTCAGCTGGCCATTGCACAAAGGCCTGTGATCACCAAGGCACGCTGGGTTCCCAAACCTGCAGACAGGAACGATCTACATGCAGAGGCTCAACCTCAGAAATGGATATGCAAAATGGGGAGTCAGTGCTAACCCCACAGATTTGCATGTACTGGAAAGCTCCCTCCTGCAGCCCCCAAGAAGGTATTTCCTTCTCTGGAGCGAAGGCTTTTCCTAATAATGTATTCTTTTAGAAATGTGTTTTTCACGTTTCTTGAAAGCTGTTTATGGAGACACAGGCATACTGGTTTTTGCCTCTTCTGTTCATGGCCCCTGGTATTCAGGCTAGGAAAACATCCCCCAGGACAGCTTTTTACTACAGCAGCCTGGCCGAGTACAATTACTTGCCTTGTTACTGTTCTGCTGGTGTGGGGTTTTTTTCCAAATATGAGGCTCCAAAAACACTTCATCCATTAACCATATTTACCACCCTGTGATGTGTAAATATGTTTCCCCTTAGCCATATTTTGTGTATTAGTCTGTCTCTTCCTGCCAAGATGTTCACCAAATATGGTGCTTTATTAATTCCTGAGCACCTTGCCTCCAAACGACATGTTCATCAGGAAGGCGCTCGACTTCCCCAGCAGATTATGTTTTTGCCTTCTGAGGATGCAGCTCCAAGGCCCAATAATTCACAAACAGCTAAAGCAGAAGAAAGGGAGACCGCCAGGCAAACAGATTTGTGACGACACACCCAAACTCTCCTAAACTGCTTTCGCCAGAACTAAAACCTAGCACTGGTGTATCTCATGGCTGCGTTTGATCTGCAGTGCGAGCACCATGGCCCTGGTGAAGAACAGATGGGCAGACAGAGTCTGCAAAGGCACAGGAGAGAACCACAGTCGGACTGCTCCTAGGGCAGGAGAAATATCAAGTGTATTTTTAATACTCAGCCTTAAAAGTGCACCATTGAAAGACTGTTTGAACACTACTCTCCCCAGGAAGCATGGGCGGGAGTGTAGGCTCTCATTAAGGACAAATCTTCTTCCCATCCCTAAATATAAGCCTGATCCAGATGGAACAAAATAAACGGTAGAAGGCAAGCCACTCTTAGCTGAAAGAAGGCATTTACTGTTGCACAGAAATCAGCCTGCAAGTCATTTCCTGTACCCTTTTTCTAGTCACCTGTGGTTTATAATGCAGTTAAACCACACTTCACATCTGCTATAGGCCAGGAAACAAGTACTGCAAAATCTGATTTCCAGTCACTGCAGCTAAGCCTTCATGTTAAGAGTGCAGCCACGAGGTATATTGTTCTACCCTGACGAAAAATCCAAAGCCCGCTTGGCCAAGGCATCAAGACATCAGGTGTGGTGAAAAAAAAAATATAAAAGAATGTTTTAAAATGTTTTAAGGACAGACTGGTTTTAACACACACAAGAAAGTTGTCAGCAATTCCCAAACCTGTGGAGAGGAAAGAAACATTTTCTATCTGATCCACCAAGAAACAGCACAAATCACCAGCCTTCACGCACCAAGCGGTGTCTCTGTATCCAGAACACTGCTATATATAAACAGCATCATCATAAACAACAGATGAACACCGGGATTAGTCATCCCGCCTGTACAATTACATGTAGATTTGGATTACCTTGTTCCAAGCGGAAGGAGAGTAAGTCAAGCTTACAAGCTTTTTGCTGAAAAAGTATTCAAGAACCATCTTCCATTATTTATCTTCAAAAACAATCCTTCAGTACAAATTTAAAACGTATAAAGAGGTACCAACAAGGTAAGCAAGGTTTAATTATTGTCTGTACGAAGGCTTTTTCCATGAGCATCAGTGAGCGCTGGATGGCTGAGAGTCCTTCCGTACTCCCTGTTTCAAAGCTGGCATCTTCTTGGAACCAAGACAAAGACAGGATCTCTGGGAAGGCAGTGTGAATACTGGCACCACACCAACGTACCAGATGCCTTTTTTTCCCCACATACACAAAGTGACCCCCCTAGGATAGAATGGGCTGTTGTTGCTCTGGAGGAAGCAAAGCGTGTTTGCCACAAACAAGATTAGAAGAACAAAAAGCACAACACGCTCTCTTGCTGCATTACCAGGCGGAGCTATTGCAGAATCAAAACATGGAATAACCTCTTGGAGAGGTTATCTTCTCTTTTCCCTGTCTTTGGAGGATTTACACACCTTTTGTTAGGGCTTCTCCATGCCACAGAAACCACCTCTGGCTACTAATTCTTACAAAGAACTGTCAAAAATATATGGAAAACACAAAGATGTTTTAATAAATGACCCCAAGCCTGAAAGCACTGCATGTTAAATATTAGTTTACATTAAATGTGCATGACTTAGACTCCAGGTGTTTGAATCACTCCAGGGTCCTGGGGCTGAAAGAAATGATTAGAGGAAAACCTTGCCGAATGTACGACTCTGCCCTTGATCTGCTTTACACAACAAGTAGGTACAGCACTGTCACCTCCCGATGTCCTCAGAGCCCTGGGATAAAACAAAGCATCCTCTCTGAGACAGCGGTGCTGCTCATTGCAAGTCTAAATGCTCCATATTCAGGACAATTTCCGGTGACCTGGACTAAAGGAACAATGAAAAAGGACACCAGGGAAAAGGAAAAGCCTCCATTTGGTGATATTCAGGCAGAGCACAGCAAACGAAGATTGCTACAGCTCTGAGACCACGGGACCCCGTGCCTAAAGGAGGCCACACAAGAGAAAGCTCTCGCACACTGCAGAACAACATTTCTTCTGCATCTAATCGAGAAGGATCTGCTTAGGACACTGACAGCTGACATGTAGTACCTCCCACCTCTCCTCAGATGAGAATCACTTCAAACTTCCAGCCTTGAAGACTCATTTTGGAGCATGTCCAAACAGCCACAGCAAACACAACAGCACCATCCCTCAACAAAACAAACCAAGCAACGCTCACAGAGCTCCACCACCACTGCCGGTGCCCACAGCAGCCACTGCCCTGTCCCTTTGCCACCCCATAAGGATAAGACCCAGGGGGTTGACCCCCATACCCAACTCTTGCACAAGAAATCAAATAGCAAAGCAAGGCAGAACCGGAATTCATGTTTCCACACCACAGTTTTTCACATCATCTTTAAGCCCACAACCACATCAGGTCCCTTCTCGCGACCTCAGCGTTATGGCATCCACTTCCCCAGACTGCATTTGGCTTTGATTAAACAGCAAATTAGAGCAACACTTGTACCAATTACTTCTCACTTATACAAGTGTGTAATTCTCTTATGCAATGAGAGAATTATCCAGCAGACAGCACAAACCTCCTCCACAAGATAAATCAAAGCAGGAATGTAAAGCATAGGTAAAAATTTTCTATTTATTTTCCTTGCTCAGCTGGTAACAAATCATCAGATGCACATAAAAGAATAACAACAGAAAAGTGGGAGAGAAAACAGCTCTGAATCAGCCACCACAGAAAGCAAGAAACATCTCACCAAGCTCCAGACCATTGACCACCCTCTTCAGGCGCATCCTTCAGCCGTTCAACATTCACAAATGTTCAAGTGCTTCCCGAAATCTCAAATTCTGACAGCTCTTAAGATTACATTTCTTCATGCCCCTGCCAAAGGGCTGCAGAAACACCACACAGTCTGTATATGTTCCCAAGGGAAGTCTCCTCTAGCAATTAAAACACCCGTATTGGTATCAGCAGTCTTAATGACTCTTCTGACCTATGCTACAAAGACGGAGAGTTCGACAGTGCCCAGCAAGTTGGTCTTCTGCACCCGTCCTCCACCCATGGGGAGCAGGGGGGACACATCTCCTGTGGTGTTTAAATCCTGCACCCTCCACGCTGGCAGACAACAGGAGAGAGACCTCAGTTCGGAGCTGATGGGGCTACCCTGCCCACCCAGGGGTTCCACCAACCATCTCCACAATAAATACGGGTTTAGATCAAGGGTTCTCTGGGACAGAGACAGGGTGGTGACCCCAACTCCCCCACATACCCAGCCCCATCCCTTGCACATGTTTAGCCCCGCCGGCAAACGCAGAGCAGCCCTCTGCATCACCAGGATGTTACGGCTGACTGCTCCACGAACCACAGCCACGACCGGATGCCCAAGACCTGGGCTGACAAGTCATCTGTCCGGACAAAGACATTCTCAATTTGCTGCACACTAATTTCATGTCCATCTCACAGCTAGCTTTCCCTTTTGCCTCCAAAGGGAGGCTGTGCTGTGTCATAATTCATTCCAGGCCACTAGCAGATGTCTGAAACTCCTGCACATTATCTTTTTAGGAAAGCCTAAAGCTCAATTTCTTTAAAAGACAGGAGAGCAAGTGAGTCACTTTACATACCCTGGCAGTCACACACGAGGCAAGGGTTACGTCCAGGAGGAAATAACATCACAAGATGTGGCAAGAAATGGCTACATCTACTCATTCAACAAGATTGGGTCCATGCTAAACCTACTGCTTTGAAGATGAAATGGCAACCACTCACCTCAAATATTATTGCTGTGCTAACACATGGAGAAGAAAGCTGGAAGCCCATCAAATCCCAGACAAACGCTTCCACATGCAAAAGCATTACAGCTGCCTCCTTAGCATTTCTCTAACAAACACACAGAGAGGTGGCTCAACTCCCTCTGCTCCTCTTCTGGACAATTCTCCACGGACCCACAGAGCTTTGCGCTGTGCTATATAGGCAGGCGAGCATTGGTGGTGGCGATTATGCCTGGGGACAGCCGGGGCGACAATGTGGGGGGACCCTGGGAGACAAAGCGCAGCGGGGATGCGGTGCCTACTTGGCGCGGGCTCCCACGGCTCCGCCGCGGCACACGGTGCGGGACTGACGACCTTCCCGCACCACGCACTAACGAGCACGGGATGAGGGTTTCTTGAGGGGAGAATAGCATCGCTGGGGAGATGGGGATGCCAAGGAGCACTTCGACCACTATCGCGCCCTGGCCTGGCGAGGGCCACCAGCCCAGGATAAGGGTGCAGGAAGAGGCCTCCCCAGCACGACCGCCCGGCCAGCCCCGGTCTGCGCTGCGGCTTCCTTTGCGGCCCCGGCAAGTCCAGGGACGGAGGGTCCGGCAGGGCAAGACCCCGGGCCCACGCCCGTGCGGGCAGCCCAAGGTCGCCGGCCCGGGCTGCTGCTCCGTAGCCAGTGGGGGGACCCCAAACCCGCCCTCCCCGAGGTAACCCCGGCTCCCTCACAGCGGCCCCCAAACCCCGACCCTCCCGGGAGGCCGCCGCCGCCGCCCTGAGCCGAGTCCCGGAGCCCGCGGGAAGCCCCGGGACGGTGTCCCCCGCAGCCCGCGCCCCATTCGGCACACCCCGGCCCGCCGCCCCAGCCATGCCCGGCCCGCGGGAGGTCGGCGGCGGCGGCGCCCGCTCTCACCTGCCGCGCCACCTCGGCTGCCGCCATCGCTGCCAGCCCGCCACAGGGCCCGCCCCAGCCGGGCGGGCGGGCGGGCGGGCGGCTCCGGGCGCGCCCACCGCGACGCCGCGCGGGGGGGGACACGGACCCGGCGCGTCCCGGACCCGCCCAGCCCCGCGGCCCTCGCGCCACCGCCCTCTCGCCCCGCCCCGACTCGGTCCCGCCGGCCCCGCCGCCGCCCCGCACCGGGGGGCACGGGCTGCCAGTCCCACCCCACCCGCGGCCGCCAGCGATGGTCCAGCCCGGCTGCGGCGGCGGGGCGCGGCGGGCTGAGGGGCCCGGGGGAGGTGGCAAGCGGGGCCTGGGCGAACGAGCCTCCAGGCAGCGGCCCTGCCGCCCCCAGACCCGCTGCCAGGCCCGCGGGCTGTCCGGCGGGCCGCTGCCTGCAGCCCGGCCGCGCCCTGCCCGCCACCGCGGCCCCCCCCGGCGGCCCCTGCCTGCTCACAGCACGGCGATGGGTTGGTTTTCCCGCACCGACTCTCAGGGCAGCCCAGGGCGGACCCTGCCCTGCCCAGTGGCCGCTCCGGTAAGGCGGGCTGCGTAACCTGGCCAGGGCTAGTGCAGAGCCGTGCAGCACCGAGGCTGGGCTGCGGTTTAGCGTTTGGGTCTGAGGTCTCCCAGCCTCGGTAAATCACTTGCTGTTAAAATAATGTCTGTGTGCTTTCCCCGAGGTCCATCGGGATGGTTTCCGCTCGCCTGAGAACCGGATTGATGGCGGCTGTGCTGCTCTCCCGTCCAGTGGCAGTACAGCTGTTCCCTGGCCCCTCTCAGCCCTTCGCTAGCCCCGAGGGCAGGGGCTGGATAAGCCCATCTGCTGCTTTAGGGTGTTCCTGGTGCCACTTCGTTTCCCTTCACTTGATGCCAGCACAAGCATCAAAGGCTGAGAGGAAACTTGGTCCTTACCAAAGGAAATACCCCCTGAATAAAGCCCTCAAGGTTGGCACCCCGGTTTTAGCCCGGTCAGAGCTCACCAGTGCCACCAGTCCTAATGCAGGCACAACCAGGGTGGCCCTAAATGGGTGCTTTGCTTTACACCATCAGTGCCCTCATTCCCCCAAAGCAGCACCTCGTTTCTCTCCTTGTTTTTCCCCAGCTGCCACCCAACAAGTGTTTTAAACCGTTCCCCAGGATCCTGTGGCTGTGTGGGTTGAGCTCTCTGCCTCCCTGAGTCCGCAGGAGCCACCAACAGCCAGTGACAAAGCCAGGCAGCACCAGAAAGGGAGCCAGGGGACAATTATGTTTTCACCACCCGTCATTTGGGATTTATGGGATGACGCCAGCTCCCCACGCATCCCAGAAATACTGGTCCAAGTGGTTGGAGAAAGGCAAAGCTCCCTCGAGGGCTGACGACCAGTCCAGGGTAGGTCAGAGCAGGGTTAAAGCTTAGGGAAGACAAAGAAAAGGGATTGAAGAGGCTGGCATGGCTTTTATCAGCTGCAAAACCACCAGGTGACAGTTCAGCCATGCTATGGGTGTCCGAGGAGTCACAGATAAGAAAGGCCTTGGGAGAAAAAGGCCTGGGGGCTTTCGGGGCAGAGGAGTTTGTCCTGATTCCTAACAAAATTAGGGTGCAAACCGCTGGTGCCGGGCACGGGGCCTAGCTGGGAAGCGAAACACAGCAGGAGAGGAAGGCCAAAATGCCGCTGAGCTGAAACATCAGGTGACACGGGAACCAAAACACCACCCCGGGCTGGGTCTCCCTTATAGCACAGAGACCCACCGGCCACCGGGAAAACGGCTCCTTGGGGCAGTAACCTTCCTGAGCACAGCACCAAGGAGAAGCATCGCAGTGGTGCGGGGCAGCTTGGGGCTGTAAGGCAGGTGCCTGAGCAAGGCACCCGAGGCTTCGGGGTGCCGCCGGGGTCAGAGGAAGTGTCCCCAGAACCAGTCTTACAAATTTACACACACGGGCCACTGTAACAGGGCCCGACCCTAGGACCCCGCTGAGAAGGCCGAGTCTGAACAAAGGTTTCTGGTAAGTCTTTCCCCTACCCCAACTCACGCCTCTCAGTTCCACCCCTCAGCCCATCCCCAAGTCCATTCACTGAATTCTGTTGGTGGTCTCTTGATTTCTTCTGGGTTTTCACTGTCGCTGGGCTGGCCGCCTTCTGAAGATACTTGGAATTGTCCCCTTGGTCCTTATCTTCATCCCGCTCCTATCTGCTGGATTCAGGGAGTTCTCTGTAAGCAGCACATTAGTTCTGTCAAAAGTTTACGCTTGGTCACCTCTTGTGGCCTGAGGCTTCAGCTGAAGCTGCTAATGCTCAGCCACTAATGCTAAACGAACTGTTCAGAGAGGAGAACACCGTCAATCAAGTTTCTTCTATAACGCCAGCACTGGGCTGCCCAGGACCGCCCCCCCACCTCTGCCTGAACCCAGTGGTGCCACATGCTCTCTCGGACCCCTGCCCACCTGCCCGCTCTCCCTCTGTGACCTCTCAGGCAAGCGTCAGACAGCCCGTGGTGGCGGCTGTGCCCGGTGCCGACGGCAGCTGCGGATGCAGCATGACCAAAGGTCACCTGCACCGCCCCGGCAGTGCAGCAGCGCCACGGATCCGCCGCCATGCCTCGTGTGCCCTCCCGCTGTGCAGAATCGGTTCCTCCTTTGCCTAACACCGGAGCAGGAAGCGTAGGGTGAGAGCTGGGGAGCGTGAGCTGCGAGCTGCACCGTGCCGGGGAGCGGGCTGGCAGCCAGTCCCACAGGAGCACTGCCATGGCCCAGCAGGAGCAGGAGCAGGGCTCGGTGGGACAGAGGGTAGCTGGCATTGTCCGGACATTCACTTCCCTGGAAGCTGCCCAGCCCCAAGTGGGGAGCCTCGCCCGCAGCTCCCATCTCTGGCCAGCCACCCAGGGAGCAGGGAGCGTTTCCATCCGCTGCAGAAGATGGACACCAACAGGAGCATCAGCCGGGTCAGCCAGGGCCTGGGAGCTGGGGTAGGACTGCCGGCAGACTCTCCATCGGCCGCGGCAGTACCCGGAGGAAGGAGCTAAAGGAACATCCTTCTGCAGAGCAACAGCCCCAGCAGCACCAAGCGGTTTGCCACCACTCAGAAGACATCCAACAGCAGCAGTCTCCTTGCAGGGCTGCTCCAAGAGCAGAAGCCCGAGCAGAGCCCAGAGGTACTGTCCTTTGTCCTTGATCCCCTCGAGCAATGAGTGGCTGCTGACGGTGGCCCAGGGCGATGCAGACAGCATTATCAGGCTGCTGGACCTGGATCCCAGCCTGCTGAGCAGGAAAGACTTTGTGACGGGCTTCACCGCTCTCCACTGGCTTGCCAAGCACGGCCACCATGAGAGTTTCATCCAGGTCATCTCCCATGCGCAGAAGAAGGGCTATCCTGTCAACGTGAACATCCCCTCGGCCAGCGGTGGGCTCACCCCCTTGCACCTGGCTGCCCTGCAGGGACATGAGCTGCTCATCAAAGTGCTGGTGGGAGCTTATGGGCGGACACCAGCCGCAGGGACCACAATGGGCGCAAGGCTTGGCAGTATCTGAGGGCAGACACCCCCCAGGGAGCTGAAGGAGCTGGTGGGGGCCTTGGAGGAGGATGCGGTCCAGCTGTGCTCTCATAACAACAACAACAACTGTAAGTCATCAGAGAGGCCAGGGCAGGGCGGGACTGTGTGGACTCCAGGGCCCCGGGGAGAGCCCAGCGCTCCTGGTGCCTGTCGACCCTCCGGGCCTTTGTCAGACAGGCATTTCCTTTCTTCCAAGAGCGCTGAAACTCCCCGGCCCATTCCCCTGAAAAACCCACGCTAACCAACAGCCAGAAGAGCTGCAGGGAGCTGGGACCTTGGTGAGGGCTGGCCTCAAATCCTCGCCAAGTGGGGATTAAAACGCCCTGCACCGTGGCCATACTGGTCTCATAGTCTTTTGGGGTTGTACTGTGATTGGGGGGGGGGGGGGGGGGGGGGGCAACCACGGCCATCGGGAGGGCTGCCTGGGGTCAGCCCTTCCAAAAAACTGCCTGTCCCCAGAGGGGTTTTTGCCTTCTGCCCCACAATGGGGACTCCTTGCCACAGCCCAGCAGAGACCCCTTGGTGTGGGGCTCACGCACCAGCACTGCTGCGGGGACCTGCTTCTCCAACACCCTGCGTGCCTGTGGGGGGATGCTGGCCCCACACAGGAGGTGGTGTCCCATGCTGGGGGCCAGGAGTGGTTGTTTGGGCTTCCTGTCCTGGGCTGCTAGCAAACTTTGTGTGTGACTGTAGGTGGGTCAAGCAGCAACACGCCTGACCTTGGTTCTCCCACCTGTAAAGTGAGGCTGTTGGCACTGCCCTGGCTCCCAGCAATCGCTGTGAGGTTGGACTGGTTATGGTGCCTTAGGTGCCCTGGAGGGAGACACTGGCAGAATATTAGGATATTTCAAAACCACACTCTGAGATGCCAGAGGCCTGGCACTGGGCTGATGGTGGAGAAGAACTATGGCTAAAGAAACACACACCCCCAAACACATTTTTATGTACGCTTCTCTGCCGGCAGGGAGAGCGGGGTACAGAGAAGCAGACCCCTGCCACGAAGCTGCAATGCTTTCCAGCTCCCTGTGAGATCCCCAGATCTCCGTCCCATGCGCCTCCTCTGCATTGGTGTCTCTTCATGACAGATAAAGCTGTTTCTCGGTATAAGCAGGAGCTGGAGTGCCAGTTGCCAGAGGAGGCTGGGCCAGAGAAGTGTTTCAAAGTGCACCCCCTGGCAGCCCTTTCCTGGGGACCCCTGTCAAGGGGAGCCAGAGACACTCAGTCCCATGGGGATGGGGACTGGGGTGGAGGAGGCAGGAGGGATGCTCAGTGGGCTGGCATGTGGCGGGGAATGGAGTCCAGGAGCAGCTCTGGACAGATGATTCACTGCAAAAGGTATGAAGGCTGTGAGATTCTTTGTTGCTACAAAGGTCACACTCAAAAATGAAAACTCCTTGAGAAACATCCCTACAGCAGCATAGCCCCCTGTGTACATACCAGTAACTGCACTAAAAGGGCAAAGCCTCTGCTTGCCTTGGTTTTGTTCACCAAATGGAGCTCTGCCCAGCTGATTTTCAACTTGTTTTCACACTCTCAAACGCCAGGGCTGCTTCAAAAATATTCCTGAGAAAAACAACAGCCGCTTCCTCTTTTTCATCAGCATGAGACCATTTCTACTCCCTTAAATAGCGCCCCAGCTGAGAAGCGACTCTTCAGGCGGCAGCGGGGTAAGTTTCTCTTCCCCATCGCAGAGCGGCAGCCCTTGAGGAGACACCTCGCTTCAGAGCGGAGTTGTGGTTTCTTTCCAGCTGCCCTCTCTAGGCTCTGCAGAGGCGACCGAGGGACTAGAGATGATCTCTGTCCTGGCTTCACGGGTGAATTCTGCACCTTGGTGCAGAAAGATACATGGGTTAACTCCCTTGGGGGAACTTGAGCCTATGGGTTTCACAGACCCTGAGCAGATCCTATTGTATTCGGATTGTGCTCTGAAATGCTGCTCGGACACTGGAATAACCCCTGGACAATACCTGGAAGAACAACCTCCAGATGAGCGGACAGTGATCCAGTGGACTGGATAGTGTCCAGTCCAGGTGACTGGCTGGGACACCTAGGTTTGTTCTGGACATCTTTTTAATCACTGAGGTCAGCAGCAGAGACAGACAAAACACACTGGAATTGAATGGATTTAATGCCTGATCTACACGCTTTAACTCTAATAAAGACTGTGGCAACATAGCTCCTTCCAGAAACTCGTTTGGCCACATCCATGCCATGGGACAGCGGGCTGGTGAGTGTCTGGTCACCCAGCATGAACTCCATGAAAAGCACTGATGTCACCAACACGTGCGCTCATTCTGGTAACCCAAGTGCTGTTGATAAGGACAGGTGGGTGCATGTCTGGCAATGTAGGTTCTGACTTGTTAGCTTCCATCGTCCTCTTGCAGCGCATGCTGTCGGGGAGAGGGGTGGGATTGCTCTTATATCCTCCGCTAAGGCACAGAGTAAACAGTGGAATTATTAAGACATTTCCTTGAAGGAGCTGTTTTCCTTGGCATTTGTACCGCAGCTTAGACATACTCCACCAGGAAACCTGGACTTCGATGTTCAATTCGAAAGTAAAATTGGATCAGCAAATGCTACACTTACATATGACTAAATGATTTAGTACTTGCCTCTCCCTTGACAGATAACCAAAAGCCTCTAAGGACCAAAACCCCCCCTAAAGGCAGCTTTTCTCTCTGTCTTTTGGTCGTGAGTTTGAAGCTGCTTCTCTGGCTGGTGTTAACACAACATGCTCATCAACGTCAGCCCCTGTCTGCCTGCCCTGCAAGGTCCTCTCCACAGATCTTTCCTGACCTATTGCTCAGGAAAGCTTTCCCACAAATGCCTTGGAGAAAACTGTCTCTTCCCATTAGCAAGTCCATAAATTACTTTTTTTCCTCCTCAGCCAGGTTCTTACAGACACAGTTAAAGAGGAACTCTGTGAGCAGCTTTGCCCTGCCAACAGTGTGATGGGAGGCAGAGGTGGACCGCAGGGCTCCAGGGGCGATCTTCAATCCTCAGCAGTGCTGCTATTTCCTAAACACTTGCTTCAAAGAGAAGAGCACAGAAGACATTTAAAAAACATTGGGGTAAAGTGTTGGCAGCACATGGACCTCTGTTTGAAACATCCCTGGCAATGCTGTTTGCTGCAGGTTTTTACTGCTTATCCCTGACAATGACGTAGAAACGAGACTCTTACCAGACAGGGAAAGAAGCTAGAAGATAGCTCGAGTGTCCTGAAGCTGGTTAAAAATCCCAGCCTTGCTCCCTGTGGTCACAGAAACCCCATCCCCCCCTCTGGAGGGGGTGACTGTCAGGAGCTCTGAGCGAGGCGTGGGTTATGCACTCTCCTTTGCTTGCCATATGTTGCTGCCCAGCATTATTTTGCTACGAACTGCAAAGTGAAGGAGATAAATCTATTTACCTCCAACATGAAAAGCAGCAACGCAGGTGTGGCAGCCTGAAGCTTCCTCAGGAAGCTGCCACCCAGGAACTGAGCCACCACAGCAGGCTGAACCTAGGAAAACAGCACCAGGGCACTTCGCAGCCCTCAGCACCAGGACGGGCTTTGCTGCAGCCCCAACTGAGAAGAGGCTCACACCTTCAGCTGTTTCTTGCTGACCAGAGCATCTGCCCCAGGTCTGCACTGCAGGAGGGGAAGGAGCAGGAGCCATGCAGGACTCAGTGCTGAGCCGCTGCCACCTCCTCCACCTCCCTGCAGTGAACAGGGCATGTTTCACAGGCCCCAGTGGAGAATGCCAGCACTGGTGAGCTGGGGTGGCCGACTATGCCAAACCAGTTTAATCCCTTCTTTCCTCTCTCCTCTTTTAAATATCCTGCTAACTCTTCCTTTGAGTAACACCTTTGAGTTACTGCCCTTCTGCTGAGAACATGAAACGAAGCTGCACCTGTGGCTGGCATCAAGACCAACTTGAGAAGCCAAAACAGAGCTCCAAACAAAACTGAGGTTTTACATGTTATAGGAACATGCAGGCATTATGTTCTACTAGAAGAGTATTGTATTTTGTAGAAGATAAATTTATCCCTGGCCCTTGCTGTATTCTTTCTTTTCCTCTCCTTTCCTAAGTGAAACTTCCTTTCATCTGATTGTTCCTCTGCACCCACTCCCCAGCCAAGATCTCAACCTCGGGTTCTAAGCACTGCCCTGCTCCATGTCCTACCCAAGAGCAGCTCCTGAAGCTGCAGGCACAGGGACCAGACCCACATGGGGCAAGAAGCTGCCATCCCCGGCTGACCGCAGGAAGTTGAGGCTCGGAGAAGCCACCTGCAGCTGACCCAGGTGGGTGTCCAGGGGCAGCCTTGCCAGCACTCAGGCACAGGACGCGTAGTCTTGGCATTTGAGTATCACCGATTACTGTCAGCTCCATGTTCTTGGCCTCCTGGACAAGTATTTTTTATAGGGCACATCACACCGCATTTGTGCAGTGCCGTCATCTCCCACTGTTCAACACTCATAGCTCAGGACATGCTCTTCCATTGATAAAAAAAACCCCTCAACCTCATCCGACTGACCACAGCCTCGCTGAGCTTTACTATATGGTCTACCCTGACTGTCCAGAAGGGCCATGTGGGAGATGATGGTGGAGTCGGGAACCTGCAGCTGTGGCAGAAGCGTCCATAGGAAAGGTACATTCATCCCATGTGTGTTATGTAAGAGGGTGGTCACTGCAGGCCTGACTTGGGTCTATCAGAAGGTTTTGTTAGTTTGGAACTCCCTCCATCTACCACTGCACACCTCGATCAGGAAGCCACTTTACTTCAGAGACTTTGCTTTCCAGCCATAAAACGCAGCCAGCAGCTATAGACACATCTTTAGCAAATCCTGACCAATGCTGCTTACTTTTCTTAGTAACATTTCATACACCTACCAGAAAACGTTAACCCAGAGTCTTCCTGGGGTGATGGACTAAAAGGCCAACACTCCAAACAGTTACTGTAGCCATGGTGGTCTATGGATCATATAGTGAAGTCTGCCTTTTTGAACCTGCCTCTTTAAAAAAAAAGACACCTATTGGTTTGTCTAGTAAGATTTTCTTCAAATCAACTCCTCTAAAACCAGTTCTGATTTTTACCTTTTCTTTAAAATTGGTCCACTTTGCTCTCAGAATTTACAGTAAGTGAAAAGGAAGACAGGGGCCTGCTCTATCTGAAAGAGCTGACAGGGTTTCTCCCACCAAGTGAGATATTATCACAGTGCTGTTATTTTTATTCTGTCACTATCCCACCATATATCTATGTGAAATAATTTCAACGAAGTCACTCAGGTCCATATTTATTAGTAAGCCTGTACATTATCAATACTCGTGGTGATGCCTGAAGGGAAGAACACTAACCAGAACACAGTCTTCATGTTTTCAGCTACCAATGACTTAAAAATTTTCCCAGTTAACATCAATATCCAGACTAATTTATAAAACCACTGGGGGACTGCAGTCAAGCCACTACAGAAGGAATCACTTGGGAGTCACTCGAACAGCGTATGGTGTGGATCAGTCTGACGCAAGAAAGACACAGTGTCATTAGAGTTCCCAGCAGACAGTCTCTCTTACAAGCCCAGTTTGGTCCTTCTCCAGTGTCTCCTTTTGGAGTTGTACCTAAGACAGAAGCAGTGTACATTAGCAAAGCACACAGGCACACATTTGAGGCTCCAGGTGGGCTCAAACCACCTTGAATGAGCTCAGGAGTAAAGGGCCAAATCTTCTTTTTACCTGCTCGAGTGGCAAGATGCAAGGATAGTCCAGCTCTGCACTCATGTAACATTTCCACCTGTGTTTACTGTCTTCACTCACTAACCAACTAGCACGTTACTGCGACAGAATCTGAACCTCAAAGAGATAAAGACGCCTGCAGAGGACTCCTCAGCATTGGCGGCATGAGCGTCCTACCTCCTCTCCTGGAGACAAGACCTGTGATCTTGTATTGATTGTCCAATGATAACTAAAATTATCTCTGGAATGTAGGTCATAGTCTAACACAAAATGTCTAATTTTTGTTCAAAATATGAAAAGAGAGCAGTGTTTTCTCTTCCAGAAAGGATTCACTTATGAGCATGTACTTGTCCATGTCAAGAAAAATGGTTTCACCACTGTGTAGGTGAAACCAAAGGCAGCATTAACAGGGTTGCTCTCAGCAGGAAAATGGCAGTACTCCCACGGAATGAAGCACTGCAATTGCAGCCTGCTTTAGTACACAGTGACCAAGGTACAGAAGTGCCACATGACAAAAATCCATGGTTCTGCCCATAATCACGTATTCCAAAGTACTGCAAGTTAGCTAAAACAGAACTGTGTTGTAAGTCAGTAACTGGAAGTCAAGGATACACTCTAGGGCACCCAACACCAGTTTTTCCTAGAGAAAAACACGTAGAAGTAACAGGAGCATAACCTGGCAATTCTGTGCCGTTTCACTGCCTGAGCCAGCCACTGCTACTGTCGCTCTCCTCGCTATTCAGGACAAGAAATGATCTGGGAGAAAGAATCCTGTTCCCTTAAAAAGTCTAGACAGAGAGGCATGAGACAAGAGCAAGTGACCCAACTACACTGGTTGAGCTTTTAAACCAGTGGGCTCAGGTATGCACCACCATCCACATGCCTCACGTTTACCCAGCACTCTGCAGTATTCTCTTCCTGCATCTTCCTACATACAATGATTCAAAATAAACACTATAGGCAACAAAAGGAGCTGCTAACTGACTCTGCCACTCATGTGCCAAGGATCCTATACTATCCATTTTATCTCCCATACGCCCAGCGAGACCTTTGCTCCCTTACTCACAATCTTCTCCTATCTCAGAACACCGATGCTCCAGTGAGGTACTGCTCCTTGAGTAAAGGAAAGGGCAAAGGTGTCGGAAGGAGAATGTCAGAAGCAGAGAGTTTACCAGGGTAAAATTCTGGGAATAAATTATCCACAAGTACGTGGATATGTCAGTTCACGCTTTCAGTTTCAACGCACCATCACTGACCATCTGTGGACACTTGCAGAGCACCGGGAGGAGCTGAGTGATTACACAGGGAAAACACCAGCAGGCAGCAGTACTGGTGCAGTTCTGTCTCTGCACTAGCATGCTTTGTGCGGTACTCAGGGTCACAAACACTGTGCTTTTGTTTGCATAAACACCTTTACCAGTGAGGTTCTGCCTTCAGTCCATCCCGCAAGGCAGCCTGGTTTAGCGGCTGTATCCTCAGGAGGCAACAGCCGGTGGAATTACCTGATCTTATTGCCCGTTTTCATGCGAATCCATTGCGGGATGGGCCGGTTTCTGCTTCTGCTTCTTAGCAAGGAAGCGTTTGATCTTGAACGTCTTGTGCGATGACTGCAAGAGAAAAGCAGCTGTTAGTCCCACACGGCAGCGCCGGCACCGCCCCGGGCTCGCAGGGCAGTCCCACCGCAGGAGCTCCAGCCGCGCCAGCACGGACGGAGGCCCCGCTGAGCGAGGCACCAGCCACCGGCAATGAGGCAGCCGCTGGGCCGCAAGGCCTCGGCAGGCCGGGGATGGGAAAGCTGCACCCGAGGCCCTCCCGGCCCCGCGTCTGCCTGACGGGAACCCAAGCCAGCCGGGCAGCGACGAAAGGGCTCGGGGGGTTGTCGCGACACGGCGGCGGATGGCGGCCGATAGTCTCACCATGGCGCAGACGGTCCCGGGCGTCCCGCAGATGGCGGCGGCCAAAGAGGCGGACGGGGCGGGGGGAAGCGACGAGAAAGGCGAGAGAGGCGGGGGCGGCGCGTTCCGCGGGCACAGCACCCCCTGGCGGCCCGCGGGCCCAGCCCGGCGCAGACGGCGCTCAGTGAGGGAGCGAGGTCGGCAGCAAGCAGTTTCTGCGAGTTTATTGGTTTCAGTACAAAATAGCTATGGCTAAAATTCGCTAGCTTAGGAGGAGCTGCTACTGGTGAAGTCTCTTTCTGGGCTGTAAAACAACATTTGAGGTTACGGGGGAAGATTGAAGCAGTAACGAGAGGGTGGGAGTTAGGAAACATTTTGAACTCTACAGAAGGGAGAGGCTGAAAAAGAACAGGATGCTCAAACCAGTGATACTCATCAAAAATAAGCATTTCAATGTAGGTAGACTTTACAGGATAATTTGTCAAGAATTATTCCAATATTAAGCCAGCTTATTCATACACTCCAACTTAGTTACTCTATCCAGAGAACCACGGAAGAGGAAGGTCTCTCCCTCCCCTGACATCATCTCGACAGGCCCAAGGGCTCCTGTTCACTGCTACCTCAACACACCCCAGCCTGTGCACCTGTCTCGGTGCTAGACTGACAGAATTTAGCTGTCACTGCCTCAGGCAAACCACACAACATAGCAATGGCTGCAGTAACCACGGGCAGCTTCCAGCTCGTTCTGCCCAAGCGCGTCCATCACTCGCTCCGGTCGCTTCACAGCAAAGCTCTGGCTTTAGATCCAGGTGTCGTCCCCTCTTGACCACACGACTCATTATCATGCTTAAGGCCATAAAGTCTTTCTGCTTCGCAAAGATTCTCTTCTCTGTTGTAGTTAGATGCTGGGAAAATAAATTCAAATAACTGAAAATACAATGAGAACACATTTCAAATTCCGAATCTACAACCGAGGTTCTGTAACCAGAAACATCCAACAGCATAATGCCTCATTGTCTTCCTCTGTTCCTTCTTCGCTTCGAAGGCACTTCTGGATTGCGTAGTACATGCTCTTTGGCTGCACAGACAGTCAGAACACATAAGGCTTGCATGCTAGTCACTCCTCTTCCTTCGTATTAGTGGTCTCACTCTCTTGTTTCTTCTCTGCCCCCTGATCTGTGGGCTTTGCAGCACCCTCTTCATACTGACACAAACCTGCTTCGGCTTCGGGCTCCTGGCTGGTACAGCTGCATTGCTGGACGATCCTGAAATAAATCAGAACTGTTTAGACTCTTTCACAGCCCCTGCTACCATGGTTATTGTGGCATCAGTGATTACCAGAAATGGCTCAAATTCAGAACTTTTCAAGGTGTTCCAAGTTAAATTATTCCACCAAAATGGCAACATAACTTCAACTGTCTCATCAAGGCTGTCTCTGTTGTAAGGCAACATCCCTGTTCAAGGCAACAAGAACACTGCACACAGCTCAAGTTATTTGTGAAGAGTTTCCTTGAGAGAGTTCAGCTCACCCTCTCTCAGAATAGAGGCCAGCTTCAAGGCTTCTTCCAAACTGAGTTTGCATTTGTACCCAGTACTGCCTTAATGACATGGAAATTTACATAATGACACCTCAAGGACAGATTTGCAGAGCATAGAAACTTAAACTCAAGACATTATTTCTTGGGTCTAAAGGAGATCTTATGTCATTCTGCATGTAGCAGTCTTGTCCCCTGTTTTGGAGGAAACCTGTTCAATCACTCTCCCACTCTGAGATGGATTCTCAGCATGTATAGCATCAGCAAGCTATGGGGAGACAACTGACACTCTATCGAACCACGTAAAGATATGGCCTACGGTGGTCAAGTCAGCAAATCAAAAGGGATCGGTATCTTACAATTAGCCCATGGCATCTTGCCTTATTCTTTACAGTGACAAGAAATAACACAGACCGTTAGTTTTAGCAAAGTAAGTTGTCAAAAGGGAAACTTTCTAGCAATGGCAGAGTTTGTTACCAGAACAGGGAGAAGTTTCAACAGAGAAACTACACGGTACTTTCCTTGAAGTGGTTTTATCCTAAAACCCACAAACTGGTCACTATGAATCAACACATAAATTTAAAGAAATCCAGCACCTTGTTTCTGATACGATCCCTCTTAATGGTATCCTCTTTTTTATCGTCTTTGATTACTTTCTCAGATTTGTCCATGCTGCTGGGTAAAGTCTGTAAGATCACTTTTCTTTCCCTTTTCTCTGAGTAAGTCTCTCTCCTTTTCACCTCTTCCTCTTTTCTTCTAAAAACCTTCTCTTTCTCAAAGCGCTCTTTCTGCCTCCGACGCTCCTCTTCTTGGCGCCTCAGTTTCTCCCTCTGTGCTCTCTCATATTCTCTGTCTCTTTCAAAATCTCTATCTCGGTCCCTGTAGTCCTTTACACACTCATCTTCTGATCTGTATGAAAACAAAACTGAAAAATTAAGCTCAAAAAATTCATCAAACAGAGCTGGGAGATTAACGTAATACTGGTGTAAATGTGCAATACGAAGACGACCCATGGCAGGTTCTAGGGAGCTTTGGGACACTGTAATACCTGAGTCATGCACCATAACCAGAGATGATGCTGACTGCTAGTTTTTCCAAGGCCTTCAACTCACACAGCTCGCTGAGCCTCCGCTGGCTCTGGAAAACACCTGCATTTCTGTCTCATGTCTATTTCTCACATGGACGAACTGACTCTTGAACAGATCACGGAGCTGTTGAGACTACAGTTTCACTTTGCCCATTACAAGAGTTAAAGGGACTAGTACTGGAGCAGACCTCTCTCTTGCCCTGGTTAGAGTTGTCTCACTGCCAGGACAGCGCGCGCACAGTCTGCTGCAGGTCACCTACACCTGGGCTTCTTTGCAGAGTTCCTACAGTGAGTTGCAAAAATACTAAAATTTGTCCCACTAGTGAAGAATATTCAGGGAATTCACAGAGCTTTCTGTCAGCACAGGGGTGTGCGCTCCCACAGAGGACATGTCCCACGTCTTACATTGGAAAAGTAATTTGAAAGGAATTTCAAACATGGTCATGGCAGAGCAGCCTACGCTTTGGTACCATCAGGAAACAAGTTATATATACAAATATATATATTTATAGGCAAGTACTAGAATACTTTTTTGCCTTCTCTTCCTTTGACTCCCAATCAGATCGTTTGCAGATGCACTACTCGCATTTTTTTTCCTCCCTCAGAGTCTCTTTTTTCCAGTTTCTTGGATTTTTCTTTTTTCTCCAAGTCTTTCTCATCTTTTTCAGGCTTCTAAGTAGCTACAAAGAAAACAGAAGTCTCAACTAAAAGCTCACTCTAATACATATTGTCTGGCACAACACCGAAATTGCATCAAAGGAAACCACAGTCAGTAAGAAATAAACAGTAAAGTAATATTACTGCAGATTACAGTATTTCTAAAAGCTGGAGTGTATGAGTAAGCATAATCCCCACAGCAGACCGAGATTTTTCTCCTAAAACAGGTAATTTCAGAAAGCTTAAAATAGTCTCCATCCATAGTGAATTCACAATTCTGTTACCATAGCATGTACAACGTCACATGACAAAAGCTTTAAATATTACTACGAGGCATTACAGCACGTAACTTTACAACACCTACTACTGAGTGTTACAAAAAAAGTGGTAATTCACTAACACAAACTCTGTGATTCTTCACACAATACTCAAGCACATTTTGAGAGGACTCATATACAAGTAAAGGGGAAAGGGAGTGAAAAGTTATAATAAAGACTGTTCTAGACCTTAATCTTTGGTTCTTCTTTTGATCTGTCTCTTCTTTTTTCTGGGCATCTGCTACCTCTTCTTCATTTTTTCTGCTTCTTTTCTCTTCCTTCTCTCCTCCTCTTCCATTTTCTTCTTTCTTCTTCTCTTGTCTTTTTCTTTCCAATTCTCTCCTCCTCCTCTCCTCTCTTTTTTCTTCTCTCAGTCTCTGTGTGTGTAAAGGCAAAGCGAAATAGTGGGTTTCCACACTAGAAGACATCCCTTTAAGCTTAACAAAGCAATAAAGTATTTAATCACCAAATAACTCACATCAAAACAGCCCCATCTTATAAAAGAAAAAAGTCTTGTCCATTCTGTTCTGAACCTGATATTACAGCAGAGTTGAATTTTATCGCTCATAAGCCTTGATTTGTCTTAAAAAAAAACCCCAAACACAACACTAACCTCAGCCTTTTATCATTCTAATCTTAATTAAATCTGCCCCATCTGTGATTTTCCCATCGCTAAAAAGCTAAAATGATATTATGTGCTAGGAGAAAAATCATCTACAAGGACCCCTCAGCCATAACTGCATTAAAAATGAAAGCATTAAAGGAATCTGGTTTCGCAGACTGCAAGACATGTTTAGCTCTGACCCAAATGCACACCTAGTGCCACCATTCCTGCAAAGCCCAGCGTTCCAATAGTTTAAACATATGAACCAGATGTTAACAGGTTGGGTCAAAAGCTGCTTCTTCCAAAGGAAGGTCAGAAACACTTCACTATACACATTGCATACACACACACCCCTGCTTTAAACAAGCAAATTGCACTTGCAAACAAACAAAGATTCGGAGATGAGCCTTAACCTGTTTATTTTCAAGAAGTTCAATAAAGGAGTAGCTCTTTTTAGCTAGAGAATATATAAAACAAATGTAAACAATTTGTCTTATCCAATCCTGCAATGCCTACAACAAAACCCTATATGAAAGAAGGAGCCTTATGGATTATCCAGCCTATCCTCTCTCACATAGAGCAGTGAAACAAGTATTCCAATCCCATCCCTTGACAGTGGCAACTATAAGTATTCTATAAGCTATCTTCAGGACACCAGCAGGACATTCAGTACACCCATCTGCAAAGGGATATTCAGCCTGCATTAGGCTTTTCCCAGATTCAGGGATTTGGCATTAAACATCACTGCATCTCGCTGGAATGCAGCCACTCCACAGCCTTCTCTGCCTAACAAACACCTGACTAGCAGCTTCAAACAGGAAGGAACGTTATCATACAAAACGTAAGCCTAGAGAAGAATTGAGAGCATGGGAGCAAAATAAAATACACTGAATAATAGTAGCCTAAAGGCTTAACAAATACCAAGCAAGCACACAAAAGAATTCAGTCTCCTTGAGGCTGACAAATCACAGCTTCAAATGACACCACATACATTTCTTTGAGCTCTAGGAAAATGTAACTATAGCACATGGATTTCCATACCTATTAGCTCTTTGTTTCTCGCCTCTATTTCCTCCAACAAAGTTTCAGGGGTGGAGGTTAATTTTTCATCATCTGCACTGTAACTTTCCAAAAACTTCTTGTACTCTGGATCTACAGGAGAGGGAAATGGGGGGAAAAGACGACAGACTGTAGCATGAAAAGAATTTGCACCGCACACTGCTGGAAGCCTGGGCTAGATTAGTGCTGTTTATATGTCACCTTTTCATAGGTTGGCAGCTCTCAAATGAGCTGCTGCATTATGTTTCTCTAGAACAATCACACATAATAGATTTGCAGCTGACAAAGCCATGCTAATAAGCTTCACATAAAATTAACCAAACATTCTATTGATAAACTACAGCATCACAGTAAAAACATTATATTTCAATTACTGCCAGGACCTTCAAGTGTACACGTGCAAAACAAACTAGCTAGCTGTTATACCATCTTCAATAGTTCCGGTTTTGGCATCTTTTTTCTTACTCTTCTTTTTCGCAGCTTTTTGGAAAGGTGCAAACTCAACTATGGCAGCATATTCCTGACCTGTTAAGAGAAGAGGGGGGAAAAAACCCATTAAAATAGAGGTGAAAAGATATAAAATAGAGTATATTGGCCATGTCTAAAGCTGCAAGTTAAGACTCATAAGAAATATGCAATATTAAAGAGACTGCTTGCACAGCATAAAAAATCTATTCTATTTTGAAAGCCATTTAATAAAAAAAAATTTTAGAGACAGAATTCATGAACTGGACACTGACTATATTAACAAATCAGCAAATTCACAGACTCCCAACAATAAGGAAAAAACTAGATTTTAAGACTGCCTGTAACTGTCAGTTCAGCCACCTCAGCTACGCCGCATCACAGAATATCCTCACCCTACAGACTATGCATCCACTGTGCAAGTAAGAAGAGAATATTGTAAGTTAATGCAACTGAGGCAAATCTCAACTTTTGGCAAAACACAAAAGAATGCAACACATTACAGGCAGGCTTTAAAGTTTTATCTCTGCCAAGAATGCTACATTTATGGCTGCAGAAATCAGTACTGCTGCTGGACATGGCAAACACAGTGTGCTGTTACATTGCAAACCAGCTTATTTAAAAGATACAGGTGTTATTAGAACCTTGTCATGCAACTTCTCCTAAATAAAGGATATTGGGGACAGAGCTTTGTGTCACCTGGCTGGATGAAAGATTTTTATGTACTTGAAACAGAGATCAAGGTGAAATCCTCAGCCTACTGAGGCCACCATGAAGACTCTTGCTAAAGCTTTTGCTAAATAAGTAAATTTAAGGTCCACAACTTCTAGTGCTACCCAGTGTAAGCAGTTTGGATGCAAAACGTTAAAACATGTATTTAGGAAAAAGATAAGCGTCAACTAAATACTTGGATGTTTAGCCAATTAATTAAACAAAATATGTGTTTCCTACAGATTATTGTCTCCAGAGCACAGTCACTTCTCAACTTAGACCGCAAGGAACAAGTTGTTCCTTTTACTGAATCAAGATGACTCAGTTGAAATTTGGAACAAGTAATAACCTGTTTTAAAAACTACCCAAACCTCAGTCAGACTGAAGTGCAGCAGAGCAGGGGAGGGGAGCAGCTGAGTGCAGCATCATTAGCCTCGGCTCAGTTTAGTTTGGACAGCGACACCCATACTACCCCTTTCACTTCAGACCTTACACTTCTGGTATGACAATGCAAGTATTAACCTCTGTAACAGAGCAACATCGAGCATCACTCGCTACCTAGATGGACACTTCAGTGGGTGTTACATATAACTACAAGATCAATTGTAAAACATACACAATCAATTTAGATTAGCATCTACAAAGGCATAGACCTTCCTTTGTTCTTTGAATACCGCACAACATTCACTTACGCACTAAACCAATCAAAGCAGAAGCGGCCCGTCAGGCTGCTTACACGCATCCCTCTCAAATTCAACTTACGCACTCCGCACACACTAGCAAAGACGCCAACACCCAGCCGAGCACCGCTCACATTGCCTTTGTGATCGACAAAGACATAGCCATCAAAGCGATCCCCTGAAGAGAGTATCTATGTCTTCCTGGTTTTTAAAGTTGATGTAGGCTCTCGAGAACATGTGAGGGTACAAGCTGCAGGAAGACAAGACCGAGAGAGCCAGGCTGACGAGGCGGCGGCGCGCCTCGGGGCCCGGCTGGCGGCAGTGGCGGCTCTCGGGAGCCGCCTGGGGCGGGCGGTGGCCGTACCTGGAGTCGTTGGCGAAGGAACTCGAAGTAGTCGTGCTCCGGGCAGGGGCTGGAGGTGCTCTTCTAGCTGCTCCTTGCGTCAGGCTGGGCGGCAGCCGGCGGATCCACCACTGCGGCACGGCGACGGCGGTTAGGGGGCCCCCCAGCACCAGGGAATAACTCGTATGCCGCCGTCCCCCCCGCCCTCCCGGGGCCGGGCCCCAGCTCAGCCCCACACACGAGCCGCCGCGGCCATGGCCCGTTACCTCTGGGCCGGGGGTGCTCGCACCCGGCAATGCGCATAGGCCCCACCGTTGTCTGAGCGTCTCCTTCATTGTCCCTTGGGCCGCTCAAGGCGGTTCGAGCTCGGCGCCGCCAGCCCTGCCATCCGTGCCGGCGCCGGTCCCCGTCCCCAGCAAGACCCCCGGCCCGGCAGCGGGCCCGCGCCGCTCTTGGCCTGGCGTTTTCCTTGTCCTCCTTCATCCCGGGCCGCGGGACAGCGCCGCGCGCCTCGACCCGCCCATTGGCCGCCGCGCCCTCTCGCGCGACTGCGCCTTAAAGGGCCACGAGCCGCGCCCTGGGCCGAGGCCTCCCCGCCGCCGCCCCGCTGGACGTACGGCTCCCGGCAGGCACCGGGACCCGCCGGACTACGGCTCCCGGCATGCCCCCGGGGCGGCCTGCGGCTCCCGGCACCATGCGCACCCGGCGGGGTCGGCCTCCGGGGCCGCCGCCGGGCGGGCTGGGGCGTGGCCGTGGCCTCATTTCCCTGCTCCAGCATGACAGAGGCGCGTCCCCTTCACTGAGCAGCGCGGGCCGCTACCGCCCCCCCTTCCGGACCTGCCTCGGTAGTGAACGGCGGCGCGGGGCAGGCCGGGAAGGACGCGGGGCAGGCCGGGAGTGCCCGCAGGGTGTCCGGGGCGGCGGTTGGGGCGGCGGTGGGCGCGGCGCGAAACCGGCGGGATGTGGTACGAGATCCTGCCCGGCATGGCCATCATGGGTGCGTCTGCCTCAGCATCCCCGGCCTCTCCACCGTCTTCATGCACCGCTGGTGCAACGGCGGCAAGGTCAGATGCCGGGCGGGGCGACCGGGCCGCCTATACCCCTGTTCTCGGCCCTCGGCTGTCTGCCCGCGGCTCCGTTTCTCCCTGGGACTCCCTTCCAGCCCCCTTCTCCCGCTGCGATCCCTTCTCCCCCCGGGGAACCCCTTCCCCGGGGACCGTAACGCAGCGCCTGTGCGTACCCACAGGAGAAGAGGATCGCCCGCTATCCCTTCCAGTGGACCCTGATGGAAGAGACAGGCGGGTCTCGGGTGTCAAACAAGTACTACGTGTCCAAGGCAGGTGCTCGGGGCGTCGGGCAGGTACCTGTGGGAGGGAAGCGGGAGCTATGCGCTGCTCCCCCCATCCTGAGCTCTTGGGCTCCCACAGACTCTGGGGTGGGCAACGGGTTACTCGTGGAGCTGTAGGAGCTCAATCTGTACCTGCAGCTGGCCTGCCTGTGGGGATGTGCATTTTACATACTTTTTTTTAAATTAGGACTTGGGTTCTTAAACCTAGTTTGAAAACCTGCGTTGTTCAGCTATGCCCTCTTGCAAGTCTGGTGAATGGTGCAGATACAGCTGTTACTTTTTCCTTTTCAGGGTCTGGAGAACATAGACTGAGGTGGTGGCACTTTGAAGAATCCACATATCTGTATAAAATGATTTAATAAGATAGACATGTATTCAACCCTTGTATCTGTGTTGCTGTGGTGGTTGATGGTGGCGGATGCCAGGTGCCCACCGAAACTGCTCTATCACTCCCACTCCTGGGGCTGGACCTGGAGAGAAAATGTAACAGAAGGCTCATGGGTCAACATAAGGACAGGGAGATCACTCAGTAATTACCAGCACAGAGTCGACTTGGGGAAAATAATTTAATTTATTACCAGTCAAATCAGAGTAAGGTAATCAGAAATAAAATCAAATCTTAAGACACTTCCCACCCTGCCAGCTTCTTCCTGAGCTCAACTTGGCTCCTGATTTCTCTGTGTGCTTCCCCCCGAAGGGGGCATAGGGGGACAGGGGACGGAGGTTGCGCTCAGTTCATCACACGTTGACTTTGCCACTCCTTCCTCCTCAGGAGGACGACTCCTCACACTCTTCCGCTGCTCCAGCATGGGGTTCCTCCCATGGCAGACAGGTTCTCCATGAACTTTTCCAACATGAGTCTATCCCATGGGCTGCAGTTCTTCACAACTGCTCCAGCGTGGTTACCTTCCATGGGGTGCAGTCCTTCAGGAACAGGCTGCTCCAGCACAGCTCCGTGTGGAATCACAAGTCCTGCTGGCAAACCTGCTTCAGCATGGGCTCTTTGCTCTCCATGGGTCTGCAGGTCCTGCCAGGAGCCTGCTCCAGCATGGGCTTCCCAGAGGGTCACAGCCTCCTTGGGCACTCCACCTGCTCTGGAGTGGGATCCTCCACAGGGTGCAGGGTGGATTATTTGCTCCATCCACCGTGGACCTCTATGTGCTGCAAGGTCACAGCCTGCCTCACCAGGGTCCTTTACCACAGGCTGCAGGGGAATCTCTGCTCTGGTGCCTGGAGCACGTCCTCCCCCTCCTTCACTGACCTTGGTGTCTGCAGAGTTGTTTCTCTCGCATACTCCTCACTCCTCTCTTGAGCTGAAGTTGCTGTTGCACAGGTTTTTTTCCCCCTTCCTTAAATACATTATCGCAGAGGCACAACTGCCATCACTGAGGAGTTGGCCTTGGCCAGCAGCAGGTTGGTCTTGGAGCCGGCTGGCATGGCTCTGTCTTACACAGGGGAAGCTACCCCTGTAGCCCCCCGCTACCAAAACCCAACTCAGTTGAATATAAGCTTTGGACAGAAACGGTTTTCCTCACTTCAAACACTCTGACATACACAGGTGTCTGTGAAAGGAAGGAGTCCAGGAGGACCACCACCAAACTGCTATTCCGGCTGCATCTGCGGGTAATAGCTCCTTGTGAAATGCCAAGAGACAGCAGGAACTGTTCCTGTGTTTGTGCCCACTTCTGCTGACCCGTGGTTCCCTGTAGCAGCCCCGCTGACTCTGCGCCGGTGCCGATGGGGATGCCAGGAGCCAGTTCTCCGGTTGGCTGGCACCCAACTGGCCATGGCAACACAAAGTAAAACACTCCCTGGAGCGCTGGGTACTGTGGCCGGGGGGAGCTGCTCTGTGGGTCTCATCATCCCAGGGAGGAAAAGACAGAGCAGTGACACTGCCAGTGCCCGGGTGCTGCTCCCTGGGCCACCCCTGTCTGGAACTAGACTCCTGCGACCCGCCTGCAACCCAGGGCCCACCCACCTGGCAAGGGCAGTAGGAAGAGCAACGGCAGTCGATCTGTGCAGCTTGTAAGTAGGGCAGCAAGGAGGTGAGTTTCCGGAATGAGGGGTCAGTAGAGGCGGAGACCGGCCTGCAGCTCTTCGCGGCTCTCAGAACCTCTTTCCAGATCGGCCTGAAGGCTGTCAGATAAGTTCCACAGCTCTGAAGACCAACTCTCTCCTAGTGTGTTTCTGTGTTTCTCTTTCAAAAGGTGAAGACAATGGACAAGGGAGAAGAAAACGCTGCCAGTGAGGATAAAGCTTCCGCTCTCACAGAAAATGGGAGAAGCGGTACAGAGGAACATCTTCCAGAGCTGGAGAAAAAAGAGAAAGGTAGAGTTCTCACTCTGTTTGCATGTGTCAGGGTCTCCCAGAAGGATGTGTTCAGTATTTTATCTATCTTAGAAACTGAGTACATCATCAAAAATATCCAGTGGACTACAGGCGACAACTTCACAGTGGAGCGAGGACGGCAGCAGATTGAAGAAGCCATTTCTGTGAGTGACAATTCCATCTGCTCAGGGAGGTCACACCCTCTCACTGTCGAGGGGTGTGAAAAATTAAAGGAGAGCAGCTCAGCAACTTTTTAGCACCTCCTTCAAGTCACTTCCACTTGACAGAGGGAATCTTAGTGCCATGTGTCTGTTCACCAGACATGGGAGGTTCACGAAAGCTGGCTTCACTGGTCAGAATTTCTCCATGAAGAAGAACTGGAGTACAGCAAGAGGTACCATTACAGAGTCTGCTGGAGCATGCCCACACGCCGAAAGCCCATCCCCGAGCAACAGCAAGCGTCTACTTTGTGATAAGGATCTCCTAAAGTCAAACCTGCTGTAAGTACTCAGGAAATGCACCAGCTCCTTTAAGGGACAAGGATACAGGGGGGTTTCCTCATCAGGCAGGGAAATGCCAGGGGAGCAGAGGGACCATCCATGAGCCAGCAGCTCTCACAAGAGTCGCTGATGAGGCGGGGCATTGCCAGAGCAATGGTGGTAGGTTTGAACGTAGGTGTCGGTCGCCAAGGGAGCAGAGCATAGAGCCAGAGGCTGGTCAGTTCCCAAAATGTGGAGACTGGCAGAAACTTGACAAAAAGAGAATTTGTCAGGATCCCCCACTTGCTTCCCTGCTCGTACCGTCTTCCCCTTCCAAGCAGCAGCAGTTTGCTCTGGGCAGCCTGTAAGTAGGGCTGAGTGGAGGTTAGTTACGAACAAGGGGTCAGTAGAGGGAGAGTGTCCCACTGCTCTTCATGCTGCCTCAGAGCCCCTTTCCAGATTGCCCTGAAGTTGCCACCTGTACAATAGTATGTTGCAGCTCAAGAGAAAAATAAATAAATACATTGCACCAAAGAGTTTTCTTACCTCCAGAACCTGTGCTCAGTCAACAGAACCTTCACTTTTCTGCTTACTGGCTATGGATCGCCAAACAGCAGCCATGGTTAAACCCCAGCTGGCAACTAACCACCACACAGCCGCTCACGTCCCTCCCTGCCCTGCCCTGGTGGGATGGGGGAGAGAACTGGAAGTGTAAAAGAGAGAAAACTCATACAATGAGATAAAAACAGTTTAATATAAAATTAATAACAAATTGTAAGGAAAAGAGAGAGGAAACTAAAAACTAAGAGAGACAAGCGATGCAAATTAAAACAATTTCTCACCACCAACTGACCAATGCTCAGCTGAGTCCCCAAGCAGTGCCCCTGTCAAACCACCCACCCCCCAGTTTTATTCCTGAGCATGACGTCCTATGGTCTGGAAACATCCTTTGGGTCAGTTGGGGTCAGCTGTCCCGGCTGTGTTCCCTCCCAGCTTCTTGTGCACCCCCAGCCTGCTCGCTGGTGGGGTGGAGTGTGGAGCAGAAAAGCCCTTGACTCTGTGTGAGCTCTGCTCAGCATAACCAAAACATCCCTGTGCTACCAACCCTGTTCCCAGCACAAATCCAAACCACAGCCCCGCACCAGCTCCTGCGGAGAAATGAACTCTGTCCCAGCCAAACCAGCGCGATGGCTCATAGCCACTGGTCAATCTTATATCCTAGCACAAGCTTAGAATTGTAACGTAAGTCTTTGCCTTCACAAGAGAATACTTACAGAGGCTTTAAACCAAAACTATTCTAATCCATATCAGAAACGTACAAATACCCAGGTTATTTTTGAAGTACATAGTAGCTCTCACCCAACGACAAAGCCTGCTGTTTGAGGTCCTGCCTGTGGACCCTGCCCTGCCCGTGGACCCTGCCCTGTCCTTCTCTTGCAGACCTCGCCTGTGGAAGTGTTCTTCACTCTGGAGTCCAGCAGGCTGATTCACAGGTAAATGTTAGCGCTCTTCCACTGACACAACTTGTGAGGTTCTAGCATGCTTTCCTATGCCAAAAACAACAGGGGGCTTGATGTACCTAAGTCTGTAATACTAGCAGAAAGCTGGAGGAAGCTGTCAGAATCTTGCTATGCAAAACCAAATGACTCTGCTCTCATTAGCTTCACCCCACCACAAGCATGGACAGCTCCACCATGAGCATCTGCCTTCTCCATGATGAATTTGTCCTGGGTTTACACAGGTCTAGGTGTGTTCTTTCAGCAGACAGGCTTGCCCTGCGAATAATCTTGGATTCAGTATTATTTTTACCATTTACCCTCTTCTTATTCCATCCTCTAGGCCAGAACAGTGTCGGTTTAGAGAAAGTGGCTTAAGGACATCATTGAAAATAAAATAATCCTCATGAAAAGACTTCATTCCCAATGACCAGCTCCAATTCACCATCAGCAACGCTCCGTTGGTATTTTGTGGAGAATCAAATAAACACAATGAAGAAAGAATAGCTCTTCCTTATTCACATTTCTACTTTGTGGATACATAAGAAGCATTAAATCCATGCACAATCGATTTTGGCCTGACCTGGCATGATGGTCCCTTGCAGGTATGGGTGGGTAGGCACGATGGAACCAGGTTCCAGAGTGTAAATGGGGAGAGGCAGCTGGGCTGGGCTTGCTGTTTGTACACACCACATCTGCAGAACTCCAGGGCAAAGGGTTATAGGATGTTTATTTTCTTTACAGAAATATACAAGACCGCTCTGCTGCCAAAACTACAAGACAGAGATTTGGGTGAACAAAACAACCCTCTAGAAAACACTTTGTTTTTAAAAGCCTTTGAGAAAAAGAAGGCTACAGGGGTGGAAGAGATGTTTGGAAATAGGCAGTTAATGCTGAAACAGAGCAAATTAAAAATCCCACAGGAGTTAAAATAACGTTTTAATCTAGAACACTTCCATAAACAAATTTCAAATAATTGAAGATACATCCTTGTTTCCACCTATGCACATCCAGGGGTCCCAATCACTGCATGCCACTGCTCTGATACTATGTATACATAGGAGAAAAAGAAGCAAGTAACTGAGTTCTTCACCGCTGAAGATCGGACCCTCCTATTTACTATTACTTTACACCCCCGATTGCGCTCTGCTTGCTTTAAGGTAACTGAAGCCCATCTGTATTAAATTACAAACTCATTTCTATTTACAAGTCTAGTTTGAACCACAAACTAAACTCACTGTTTTGAGAAACAAACAAATCTAAAAGACTCATGAAAATTACCTGTGGACAGTCTTAGACCTTAAACAGGGACTTAGGAGTTCCTTCATTTTTGCTGCTCTTACTACTACCTTGCTTCTGATGGCCAGTCTATTCTCTTTAATCAAAGTGGAAAATCACACTTAGCAGCATTAGGTAACAAGCCCTCCCACAGAATCCTCCCGCTTGTCTGATTCAAAGCGAGGACAGGACATTGCCACCTCTCATCTTCCCTGCCCGCTCCTGCCTTGTAGCCTTTCACTTTACAGGGATTCCTTGCAGACGATGAACAAATAGTTCAAGAAAATCTGGCCAAAAGTTAACGTTGTTTTCTGATAGAGGTAACCCACTCCTGAGGCTCAGCCCTGTTGGGTGAAAGGCACTGCAGCACTTGCAGTTTTTTTTCAAATCACGACTGGAACAGTTGAGCTGCTTCTCGGTAGAATCTACGGTGCACAGCTCAAATAAAGAATTATTTCTCCTCTTGCCCTTAGTCTTTCTGTAGACCATCTCTCGAAAACTTGCAAGGATCTTGTTCTCCGCGTTTCCTCCTCTCCTCCTGGTTGAAGGAGGCCAAGAGCTCTCTTTCATCTGCACTGTAAATCTGGTTCTCTTTACGCAGACGCACAGCTTCCATCCGGCGATGTCTGCAGAGGAGAACATGGTGTACATCAGCATGGGCAGAGGGACATTAATGCCCTGTCACAGCTTCCATCTATCGAGTGGCCTGAATGTTTTGAGGGGCTTATAAATAAAGATACCCATGCTAGAGAGTCCAAACTGCATACAAACCTTCCTAGGAAGGAGCGTGGCAGAGAAAGAACTGCCTTCTGGGAGTGTCTGCTCTCAGGCAGGCAGCCAGAAGCCCCAGCTACCCCCAGGGTGTCAGCTGCTGGCTCACCAAAATTTAAGTGAAATTCCTGTTGGACTCAAAGAAAACAGTGCAGCCAACCTCTCAAACTGTCTCCTGCTGAGAACCAGCACATCACCCCTGCTGTCCAAACCTGTGAGCCACCTGACACAAGCATCTCCTCAGTCTGAAATACAGGAGTACTAGAAGTGTATTACCTGGAAAGAAATTTGCACTTGAGGAGAAAGTGTCCTTAAAAAACACACCATCTACCTACAGCTATAGAAAGTTCAGCTTAGACTACTGCAGGCACACAGAGCACCTTCTCTTCTGTGCTTTCAACTAGAGCTTGGAAACAGTCTTCGAACTGGCCAACTGAAAATGTCACTGAACTGTTGCTACCATCAAACCATACCTGCTGCCGCTCATGACATAACCAGAGCTCTCAAACGACGCGATCTCTTCACTGGTCAAGCCGATTTCACCTCTCCGGGGTATGCGTTTTCCTGCTTTTACGTACTCTGCCATCGCCGCACCTTCACCGGGCAAGAGGGCATGTCCGTAGCTTAAACGGAAACCAAAAGGCCATGATTTCAATCAGTCTCAAACAGATCGAGCCTGAGCTAAATAGGGTTCCCTGTTCACCACTTGCTACAGCCACATTTTTATGCGCTTTCTTATTCTTTCCCACAATACTGGCCTATTTCATCCTTACAGCTAACACTAGCAACAATGTCTTAAGTCACCAGTTGAATCCACCCTGATTAAACAGTAATGAAGATACTGTAAAGTCCCAATACTGCAGAGCATTAGAATAAGGCACCTTACAACTGATTTTCCAGGAATCAAGGCTAAAAAGCATAACCAGACTTTTGTACCTGAATTCAGGCCAGGTAAAGGCTGGCAACCGCTACCACTCTGCCCAGGAGCTGCTGGCACAGCATTTCTCTCTGATGCACATTGTCATAACAGCCTTTGAACAGTAACATTCAGGCTTGATTGGATCAAGTTAAGAGATGGCTACTCACTTCAAAGGCCTGTCGTCCTGAGACCGCGTGAGTTTTGGGAGCTTCTGGTCCAATCAAACTATCAGCTTCTGTATTTTTTCTGCAACAACCAAATAACGAGGAAAAATTAATACGTGCCCATTGTCTTCGCTGTCAGAACAGTCTCACAGGTCAGCAAGGCCTACTAAAGAATTCACAGACAGGACAGCAAGAAGTTCCAATCCAAGTTTAAAGTCAGGTGGAACCTACTTGATCTCTCAATCCAGAGATCTTCCCCTTGGAACGTTTCGTCATCAGAATCTTCACTACTTGAATCGCTGGATTCCTTCCGCTCTTCTTATTTTTCTTTTTCTTGTACTTCTTCCTGCGATGAAGGCAAAGACAGACAAGTTTTTTACCAAAATTTAAGGTGAAGAAAGTGCTTAGAATCATATTCGAGTCACTGATTTCTCAAGGGCAACCTTCCACCCATGTCAAGACTGGCTGGCTGCACATGGACTGTCACTGTTTCACAGAAAACACCTTACAGCAAAACAATGACAACATATACACAGCTACGCCTTTCACACAGCGTTAGAAAGTGGCTCCCTATGTCTGCAGCAAGGCCCCTGTGCTGCGCAGTTCTGTGGATTTAAAGAAAATCCATCAAATTAAGACTATTCGACAGCATTTATAGCCCTAATGACAGGAGTTCTCTGCCTTCCTCACCACCCGCTGAGAAAGCGGTGCTGCCCTCTGGTCCCAAGCGAGTAGAATTACACACCACAACCTGGAAACTTACTTTCTGTTCTTCTTTTTCTTTTCTTGCTTTTCTTTTTATCGTCATCTGTAAGAAGAAAGTGTATCTATGTTATCAAAGAGATGACCAGCTGTAACTAAGCAGTTGCTGCACTGTGAGTAACTGACAGCCTCCAGCAGAACGCCTGAGCACAGAGCTTCCCAGACCGGTCTGTTCCTGTACCATAGGAAGTTCCTTGCAGAGTTGGTTCAACCTGAGAACACGTTGAACATGCCTCTGGCATGAGGCATCCAGTCAGGTGCCAAATCCAGAACTCCTATTTCCTGAGGCCAGACCGCAAGCACTCGAGGAAAAGGCACTGCAAAACCTGGCGAGATGGTGAAAGGGAAGAATTCCGGACTGCCGCTGCAGCGCTGTGACTTCAGAAACACCACAGGAGTGTGACAACGCCAGCACTGGCGCTTTGCCGCCCCAAGGATCGGAGCAGAGCTCTCGCACCACCTTCGTCACCCAAACCCCTCTTTTCTTACCACTGGAGTTTCTCCTCAGACTCTGACTCACTGTCGCTGTCCTCAGAATGTTTTTCTGCGTTTTCTTTTGGATGCCTTCCGCTTTTTCTTCTTTCGTTTCTTCTTCTTTTTCTTTTTTTCCTCTGGAACATTTTTAAAAAGCTAACATTAGAGAACAAAGATCATCTAGCTCCGCTTGTATCTCCCGATCCTCCCCAGAGCAACTCTCCTCTGAACCGGAGCCCACCATACTCGGTTCCACCTGTCAGCAAACCTCTTGCAAGCAACAACAGCCGATCTTAAACTTCGGTAGCTTCCCATTTTCAAAACAAACTGGTTAAGCAAAACAAAATACCTTCTGAGCTGGAATCTGAAGAACTACTCTTAGATTTTGCCTCTTCGTCTTCTACCGGTGTATGCTCATCAGAACTGAGTAAAAATAAAAGTTTTCCTTTTAAGAATCTATTTTGTAGTATTCAAGACCAACGGTTCACATCTGACTAAACATCACATTAAACTGATCTGCAATAAATCATATACTAGTGTAGGGATAAGACATTTTTGTAAATTAAACTGACACATAATCAATATAAAAACAGAAAGAAGAAGGAATACGCCTTACTCGGGTCAGGAACCTTTGGTGACAGTCCCCAGACTTCAGGGTGCTCCCAGTTCTCCAAGCTTCTCTCTCTCTCATTGAGTCTCCTGGAATGGAAAACACCTTCACTGAAGCCCCCGTGTGTGCTACACCCAGCACAGCAACATGTTCAAGTCCGCTGCCCGTTACCATTTCTAACCGCCTAAAGCGCTGCAGTGAAGGACAGGAAACAACCGGTTGCCCGGGGGGGCTGGAGCAAACTTTGCGCCACTGCAGAGGCCGGCGGGTAACGGTGTTATCACCCTTCCGGCAGAGCCCCGTCCCGCCGGGGCAACCCAACCACACCCCGATGCCCGTCGAAGGAAAGGCCGGAAGGGGCTTAAAGCGCGGCAGGCCGTGAAAGATCCCGACAGAAACGGGCCCAACCGCCCCCTTCCCGGGTCCTGCAGGCCCGCTGCCCTCCCCTTCCCAGGAGCACCGGCTTCCCTCCGAGTGGAGGGGAGGCACCGGGCACGACAGGCCCTACGGAAAGCCCCGGGCAGTGCCGGCGGCTCGCCTCTGTCGCAGGATCTCCTCCTTCTCCTTCTCGTAGTACTCGGGCCAGGCCTTGCCGTGGTGGTGGCCGTTGGTGCGCGGTGGAGCGCGGCCCGCCGGGGGTGCGCTCGCGGGAGCGGGACCAGCTGCGGCTCCGCCGGTAGCTCGGGCGCTTCACCGCCGTTGCGTTCGCGGGAGCGGGACCGGGAGCGCGACCTACGGCCGCGGCGCTCGGGGCTGCCGGCCGGCGGGCTGCGGGAACGCGACGCGCGGCGCCATGGCAGCGGGGGGCGGCCGCCGCGGGACGAGTCACGTCGGGAGGCGCGCGAGCTTCCGGCGCCCTCCCTCCCGGCCGGGCGGGGGCGGGCAGCAGCGGCGGCGGGGCGTGAAGCGGGCGGCCCCCCCCCCCGCGGGGCGCACCGCCCCACCCGCCCGTGCGGCAACACGGCGCCGCGGCGGCGGCGTTCCAGGGGAAAGGCTGTCTTTGTGCTGCCGGCGGCGGGACAGCCCCGCGGCGGCCGGGTCGGCTCCCCGTGAGCGGCCGCCCGGCAGCATGGACGTGCGGGGCAGCGGCGGTGCCAGGTAAGGCGGCGCGGGCGGCGGCGGGGGACCGCGCCCCGAGGCGGGGGGTGAGGCGGGCGGCGGGCGGTGGCTGTGAGCGCAGGCCCGTCCCCGCCTCGCTCCGCGGGCAGCAGCGGGGAGGCAGCCGCGGGGCCGCGGCCGGGAGCTGTCCAGGGCGGCCGGGGAACAGCACTGCCCGGCGGACAGCTCACGGCGCGGCCCCTCCGCCGGGGGGAAGGTGGGCAGTCCCCCATACTCAGCCCCCGCTCCCCGGACTTCCGCGAGGATGCGGGCACCGTGGCCCAGCGCGCCGGGCACCTTCACGGTTCGATTTTGAAAATTAAAAAAATACGGCACTTGCCAGAGCGGCCCGTCATGGTTCGAGCCGCCCGGTCTCGGTGGCAGCACTTAAGGAGCACCCGAAACAGCGGCGATGGCATGTCAGTCTCTTTTTCACAAATGAAACAGCATTCCAGTTCCCAAACCCATCATAAGCGGCGTAGAAAAACCTGTCCAGAGGAGGAAGCCTGTTAAATTGTGTATCACCGTGAGCACATGTAACCACATGCGGAATGAGGGCGGAAAGATGGTACTGGTGGTTTGCGTATGTGTATGGTGTTCCCGTATCCTGCGTCTGCCCGAGGACAGCCTGGTATCTCCCTGCTGTGGGGCTTAGTGAGTATTTCGAATATCAGGACTACCGCTTGCCTAAACTCGGTAAGGCTGCCTTCTAGGAGGCTGTTTGGATCGGCGGTAGGGTCATTTGAATGAGACAGCTGGAGGTCTGCAGTGCTGGCATTTTTGCCAGCTGAATCCACAGTGCATGAATTCAGGCTCAGTGACTTTGTCTCTCTGAGCTTCCAGTCTCAGGAAGAACCTGAAACCCCGAATGATCCTGAGACTTAGCAGCCTGTATCGACGTTCTCCTCACAGGCTGCCCGAGCTTGTTTACCCCTGTGGCATGTGAACTCAGATGTCCTCAGGAAGAAGTCCAGGCCACCGTGTATCCCAGCCCTGGTTACAGGAGGTCATGCCACCAACCCATGAGGGAGATGGAAGCTGCTTGGGCCAGACACGTAACATAGGGACCTGTCCAAGTGGCAACTAGATGTACCCCTGAGGCCTTCATGAGGGTGTGTGGCCCTCCCTAGCTTTTCCCCTGTGTTCCCCCCCAGCTAGGTCTTGGGGCTGCCCCAAAAAAGGGCTGAAAGCCCCTGAAACATGGGCTGATGGCAGCATGCTGCACGCTGGAGCCCGTGTTTGCTGTGTGCCGGTGTGGGCTGGCAGGGAGGTGGCCAGCCAGGGGTTTCAGGGACAACGGAGCACCGCAGTGCTCGGCACAGCTGGCTGTCAGCCTTCCGCTGTGCTGAGGCACCTCTCATGGTGAGGCCGCCGACGTCTGCAACCGAGGGTCTGTCTTGGCAACATGGTGACTAAAAACATTTACCTTTCAGGAGCACTCTGCACCTCTGTTATTTAATATTGTAAAGAGATTTGAAGTGGGTTTATCCACAGGTTATACAGGTTACAGCACCTACAACTGCTAATGTCAATAAAAAGAATCGCTGGGCTTTAAATTCAGTTATATGAGGCTTTATATAATGGGATTGACAGGAAAAATACTCTCTGAAAATTCCTCTAGGCCCAAAAGGTGGAAATTAGAGTCCTTTAGAAGCAGTGGTGTTTGAAATTCCACAGTGGAAAAATATTCCCATCCCCAAAAGTAGTCTTAGTTTAGAATAATTGTTGAATTCTGATCTTACTGAAGGCCCTAAGGGGAAATTCACCGTCTGTTTATAAATTTAGGTTTATTTTAATGTCAATACATTTTTTTCAAGATGGAGAATGCTTGTCTCTCAGATTTGTCAAGTCTTTAAAAGAATTTCTGTTCCCACAAACTGTATTTGTTAAATGAGAAGAGAGCTCTTCAAATTGCTTAACTGAAAACTTGTCACTGAACTGCATTTTTTTTCCCCTTCTTACAAAAGCTGACACATCACTTCTTTAAATTTGCACTTTGTATTTTCAGAGCCTCCATACCAGAGTTTTTTTTGGATCACTTCTATGCATCAAAATAAAAACTGCTATTGTGTCTCTTATCTATTTTATCAGTTCCAAGAACATCACATTAGTTCACATATGTTCTAGATGTTTCTTGTCAATACCTTAGATAATTTGTCACTATGTAACTTTTTATATGAGTCAAATCATCAAGCACTTTTCTAGGCTTGTCTAAAAATAAAAGAGGAAAAAAAATCAACCCAAACCTAACAGGTATGTGCTAGGAAAAAAAATATTCACATGGAAATTCTGCATTCAGGTGCAGGAGGACTGAGTGGCAGCTTCGATAACGTTTTTAAGCTGGTCAGAGCATTAGCTCTGCCCTGATCGTGACAAGGTGACAGATTTTATATCTGATCTAAGAAGTTGCCATAGAGAGAAGCTTCTGCAAATAGGTAAAAGTCAAGAAGTCTCACAGCTAAGACCAGCATCTTTTAAATTAGCCAGCATTCCAGTGCCTAAGGGTAAGCAGTTCAAACCTGATTTTGAGAACTGTTGATGCTTCGGGAGCAGAATGGTTTGATTTCATTCAGAAATGGTTTACTTTTGGAGGAGAAAAAAGAACACTGGATTATACATTAAGAATAGGAACTATAGTATTATTTTCATTCAATATAGCCTCCTGTGTAGAAACTAGTAAGAACCTGTATCAAAGGAGAAAACTTAAATTAAGAGTTATATGAGGAAGAAACACCTACCTTTTCCCCTGATTATTCTTTTCTGTTATTTATTCTTCTTCACTCGACACTCTGGAAAAACCTAGAAATAAACAGGAACCGGCTTTGTAACATTTTGATCTGAAGGCTTGCTTCAAAAAGGCATTTCTGCTACTAGCTATTCAAATACAGGGAGCCTAGCAGGTGATTTTCTTTCTAGAAGGGCTCATAAACCTAGGCAGGACTATTTCGTTGCTGATGTATGCAGTGAGGGATTGCAGTCATTTGTGCCAGTGACTGTGGCCTGTAATGGCTTTGCTCGAACTTGATAGAAGGACATTTGTTCTTCACAAAGTTTTTGAATTTTAAGAAAAAAAAATCAAGAACCCCTGTGGTTCACGTCCACAAAATACATTAAAAGAAAAAAAAAAAAAGGAACAGATCAGTAACTGAAGATGAAAAATATCTTTTATGATCTTGGTGCTCTTTGAGCGTTCACGAACGGTGACAGTTTCCAAGAGACGGCATTGTGGATGTGTCACTTTGAGGACCACATGTCAAATGTGCCAAGAGCCACGTTTTGTCAAAGGACTCACGTCGGCGCAGCTCCGAGCGGGGTCTAACGCGTGCCGCTGTGGTGCAAAGAATACAAAATAAATGATCCTGCAGTGCGAGCGGGGGTGTTCAGGTTTCGCTCCCAGGAGATCTCCTCGCTGCTGGGCGGAGGTGCCAGCTGCGTCAGCGCTTGGCGGAGCAGCGCCGGCCTGGTCTCTGCCCCGGGAAGGGAACGAGCCGCAGCGGGAGATAACTTGCTGCCATCAGGACTCCCAGGCCGTATCCAACACGGCCAGACGTCAGGCAGGTGTTGAGTGGGGGCTGTTACTGCGGGCTCTGCCTGGGGCAAGGAGAGCGGGATAGCCGGGAGCCAGGCAGGGATTGTGAAGGCCGAAGCGAGGCCCCTGTGCGAGGCCCTCGGCTGCCGAAGGCCTCCGGTGGAGCACAGCCGGGGAGGTGTGGAGCTCCCCGCCGCCAGTGGCCTTGGGGCCTGTAAGCGGCCTTCGGTGCACCTGAAGGCGCCCCACACGAAGGGGCGGGGGGAGCGGCTATCCGGGCGGTGCAGCCGCAGGCGCTGTCCGAGGGCTCTTGGGAGCCGCTAACCACCTCAGCCCGCTACAGGGGTACCGCGGCCGACGGACTCTCGGCGCCCCAGGGTGGGTGGCTCGGCAGAAGGCCGGTCCCGGGGGCCCAGGGCAGGCAGAGGCACAGGACACCCTCAGGGGCCAGGCCTGAGGGCCTCGCTGGAGGCGGTGGGAGGACCGCCCCGCCCCGCCTCGCTCTCCGGCCCCGAGCGCGCCCGAAGGTTCCCGAGTCCGTTCGGGTCAGGGGCCGAAGGGTGACGAGCGCGCTGGGGCGGAGCGCGGCGGCCCGCAGGGGAGGGCAGCGTGGTGCAGCGCCTCCTGGCGGCCCGCGCAGCGGGGGCGGCGAGGGAGCCGACAAACGGCGGCGGCGCCCGTTGTGCGGGGAAAGGTGGCGGGTGCTGGCGGCCGGAGCGCAGGTAACGCGGCCCCTCGCCTTCCTCCTCCGCGCCGCGGGTTGCCTTCCCCCTCCCGCCGCCGGTGGGGTCCGGCTCCGTTCGCCTCGCCTCGAGCATGAAGTGGCGGCGCGCACGGCCTGGCCGCGTCGAGGCTGCGGATGGGGCCGCCCGTCCGCAGTGGCAGCCGCCGCCGCTACTGGGGCCCTCCCCGTGCCCCGCCGCTTGCCAGCGCCGCCGCCGCCGCTCGTCTCGCTGAGGCGGGGCCGTCTCCTCGCTGTTGCCCGCCCGTGGAGGCCGCGGCGGGGCCCGGCGGCCTCCCGTGAAACACCTTCCGCGACGGTGCCCTCCCCGCAGCGGAGGCGTCTCTGGCTCGAACAGCTCGTTTCATGGTAAACTTCCTCGGGGCTGCGGGAGGAGCCGAGCGGGAGGCCTTGGAGCGGAGCGAGATGCGCTTTAGCCGCGGCTGACGTTCCGCGGCCGTCACCGGCGCGGCGGAGCGGGCGGGGCGGCGGCCGGGCGGGGTCTCGGCCTCTGCATCTCGTCCTGCCTTTCCAGGCGTGTGGAAATAAAGTTTTACGAGTAAAATTAAGGACTTACAGCCTTTAACATCGCTGTTCGTATATATTTGTTGTTGGTTTTTCGGAGGCAGTGTGGTGGGTTTTGATCTTGTTGAGGGATCGAATGGGAAGTGCCCGTAGATGGGTTCGTTTGACTTTATAGATATTTTTTGTTGTTGCTGTGCTGCCTCAGTATCTCGTTACAAAGAACAAAAGTAACCTCATAAGTATATGAGGAGGGATGAAAAACCCCCTTTCTTTTCCTGGGCAAGGAAGCGAAGTATCAGAAACATTTTCATTAACCTCAGTTGACTGCTAATACACGGATGCACGGATTGTTGTCTGACCCACAAATAACCTGGATGTTATCGGTCTTTCTCATAACATTTATAGAATGTTTTCATAATTAAATCTTCAATAAGGTTTAAAGCCTTTTGAGGGACCCGAATCTTGCATCTTAGTGTTTTTCAAATTTACCTTATTTGCTGCTGAAACAGATAGGCGTTGTTTCTCTTCCTCACCTTGTTAGAATAGAGGATATATTCAGAATTGCATTTACCTGTGTAGAGGGTGAAGGGACAAATAACAATGAGAGAGATTTGCAGAGTGCTGTGAGCATGTAAGCTGATGAGTTGTATTTCAGACTTTTTTCAAAAGAAGGAATAAACAGTAAATGTGGGAAGGTTGTAATGCAGATAAAACCGTGCATTTGTGTGTTTGCTAACTGGACGCATTTTTCTTTTGTAGGCATGGAGGGGAAAAAACTGATTTTCTGCCACAGACACACAGTATTCCAGTGTGCTCCTGCAGTCTTTGGAATGAACAGCGTGGCCATGGACTTTTTTGTGATGTTACTGTCATCGTGGAGGACCGGAAATTTCGAGCTCACAGAAACATCCTCTCGGCCTCAAGCACATATTTCCACCAGCTTTTCTCTGTGGCTGAACAAGTGGTTGACTGAGCTTTGTAAGAGCAGAAATTTTTGCAGAAATTCTTAACTATATTTATAGTTCCAAAATAATCAGCGTTCGATCTGATTTACTTGATGAACTGATTAAATCAGGGCGCAGCTGGGTGTTAAATTCATAGCGGATCTGGGTGTTCCGTCCTTCTGAAGGAAAAAACATGCCAAGCGTGGTCAAGGCGGATGCTTCAGAAACTTCAACGTCTAGTCCAGGTCAAAAGGATGCCGAAACCAAGTACCTGTGATCAGGCCGGAGAGTCCAAGAGGTCACAGATGGGATGCCGGTTATAACACAGTCATTCTCTTTACATGGCATAGAATATGAGACTACAAAAATTACAGTAAGCGATTCAGACGATGAGGATGATGATGTCATTTTTTGTTCTGAGATTGTTCCTCCAAAAGAATGTACTAAAGATACAAATGCTGCAGTCCAGAACCAGACTTGCCCAAGTCCAGCTGGAGTTTCTGACCAAAAATCATGTGGCAGTAGTGGCTCTTCCCATTTGCCAAGCACCACAGCAGCTCAAAAACTCTCTTGCCTGCCAGTCAGTTAAGCCCAAACCAAACACAATCAAGTGTCGAGTCACTCGTCTCTGCTACAACCGCAGCATTGACTCCTAATATCATTGTGCTAAATAAGCCTCTACTTAACTCATCGCTCAGTGCCAGCTCCTCGCATCAAACACATGTGACCCCTACAATTAACTTACTTGAGGAGAGCCAGCAGCCATCTAATAATGCTCCGTAACTGAGTGGAAGCAACTGCTGTTGATGACGAAGAGGTTGTTGAAGATGATGTCGATATCATTAGCTCCTCTAGTCCTGGTTCAGTCAGCAGTAGCTCTTTGGTTCAGCAACCCTTCTCTACCCAAGGCAGCAACTACTGAAGGATCAGGTGTACAGAAAAAACAGGTTGTTACACTTTCAGAAGAGCCATTTTCTAAACCTGGGGAATTTAAAATAAAAATCTCAGATGTCCTTACTGGAAACAACAAGGAATTTGCTTCAGGAGTAGCCTCAAAGCATGTGGCAGAAGGGCAGAAAATCATAACATTAGATACAGCAACTGAAATAGGAGGCTTGTCCACAGGCTGTAAGGTTTATGCAAATATCGGTGAGGATACGTACGACATCGTCATTCCTGTAAAAGGTGATTCCGAGGAAGGCGAAACGAAGGTTGACGAGACGCCTAGAACATCTGGTGGTGATTCTCCAAGCAGAAAACGCATGAAAGTAAAGCACGATGACCATTACGAGCTCATAGTGGATGGAAGAGTCTACTACATTTGTATTGTGTGTAAGAGGTCGTACGCCTGTCTGACGAGTTTACGGAGACATTTTAATGTGCATTCCTGGGAGAAGAAGTATCCCTGTCGATACTGTGACAAAGTGTTTCCTCTTGCAGAATACCGTACGAAGCACGAAATCCACCACACCGGTGAGCGAAGGTATCAGTGCTTGACGTGTGGCAAAACTTTCATCAACTACCAAATTACGGCCTCTCACATAAGGTCGGTTCACAGCCAAGACCCTTCTGGAGATACCAAGCTGTATCGGTTGCACCCATGCAGGTCTCTGCAGATCAGACAGTATGCGTACATTACTGACCACTCGAGCAGTATTCCGGTCATCAACGAGGGCGGAATTGTTTATCGTGTTGGCACAGGGAAGGATGGTGCTGAAGGAACAACATCTAACTCTCCAGCCAAACAAATTACCTGGGATGACATTTTCGTTCCACAGGGAAATGAAGCAATTTTTAAACAAAAATCCATCAGAGGGAAGTACTGAGTTTGAGTTTGTAATACCCGGAATCTTACTGAAACGCGTTAGACGCTGGAAAAAGGATTCGGTGGCAGAAATAGTGCAGCTGTTTTAAATGAACTGTTAAAATCACTGTAAAATCAAATGTTAAAGTGAAAACATGTTAACTTGCTCTATCAAGTCCTCAGATGGTAGCACTTGGATGGATCATTAGTAGCTGCAAGTGATTTGTGGAAGTGATTCATCTGAAAGTTTACTTGAATAGAGAATAAGGCATTTCTAAGGAGCTGGCAGTGTTTTTGGCTATGTTAATTCTCATCAAATGTGAGGATTTGTAGCTTGAAAAGATACAATTTCTTCTAAAGAGCGAGAAGTCTTTCTCCTACAATTGAGGTATTTCCTGTACCCGCACTTACTGTGTAAACCCCTTCTTTCATGTTAGCACTTCAGTGCTGAATTCTGTTTATTTGTGAACCAAAAAAACAGATTTTTCATGGTAGTCTCTTGAATCTGGAACCATTAAAAAAAAAAAAATCCCAGAGTTGGTATTTATTTTTGTGAACAATGCCTTGCTGCCAAGGGTCCAGAATAGCTGATCCAGTAGTTGGGAGTCGTGTATTTTTGAACTAGCATCTTAGTTCTTGCTTTTATAAGCACTATGAATCATGTGGTCTTTGTGCAAATAGTCTTGCCAACAAGAGATACTCAGTTAGGGCTAACCTGAACAAACTTTATTTATACTTGGCAGTGTGGTGAGCAGAGTATTCGATGTCTGGACCATTTTATTTACTCTTTTTGCAATGGGAAACCCACCCAAACTCCCTGAAGCTCAGTAGTGAAGAAGCTACAAACACTTAGGAAGGAGATAATTCTGCCTTCTCAAAGCTTGAGGAATAATGTTGGTTTTTCGTACTCCTGGAAGAGACGCCATTAGTTAGTCTGGAATCTAGTGCTGTTCCTTTTTTTGCTCTTCAAGAAGGGCTTCAGTCTGGTATTTTAAAAAAAAGTAGTATGATAGAAGTAATACTTTTTTTTTTTAGCTGAAGGCTTTGAAATTTACTTCTCCAAACTCTGAAATAATCTAAGTGCTCTATCAGTTTAGCTCTGAGACTGCTGAGGACCTTGTATGCCTGTTTGGCTGGATCTTTAAGTGAAACAGGTATTTGCCTTTTTTTTTTTTTTTTTTTAATTCCCATTGATAGGGTGTGGAAGCATGAGGACTAAACCAACAATCAAGAAATACCCTCCATCCCCCATAATCCAAAGTATCATTTCTCTGCAGGTGTCTAGCTGTCATCTGTTTTCAGTTTGGGTTTATTATATTGTCCTTTTTTTCTCCTTGCAGTTGGTCTATGTATAGGCACCTAGAAGATGAATTAGGTGTCCAACTTGAACAGGAGGCAGTAGATCTGAGAAAAACCAACAGCTGTTTACTGGAGACCTAGTTTAGCATTTCATATGTGGTGACTTGTTGAGTTTTGGTAAATGGTAATGTGAAAACTGCTCAGGTTCTAGAGATGACTGAGGAAGATTGTCGTGCATAGTACTAGTGAGTTACCGTAACCTTTCATTGCTTAAATTTCAGTTAAAGCTTTACTTTTTCATGTTTTAAGTGAGCATCTTGATCCTGTGACCTTCCAGGTTAAGGTTTTAGCCATAGAGTGCTCTAGACAGAAAGATGTTTAAATGGTAAATGGTTCAGATACAACTCGAGCTATAAAAAAGGGTACCAGAAATCTGTCTGAGGAACGATGGAGAAAGAGGAGGATTTACCTTATGCATGTGACGCTCAGCACCTCTGTTTTGTAGGCCAAGAATATGATCTACGTGATTATTTCCAGATTGTGTGGCAGACCCCCTTTGAATACAACAGGGTGGCTTTCAAACGTTACAGGTCGGATGCTACCTGAGGTGGCATTTCGGCAGTCGGACACAGTCCTCGCGAGACATAAGTATTGATCGCCTCTGTCAGCACGGGTAGCTCTGAGGTGGCTGCTGCGCGCTACACCGAGAGGTCCTGGACTTTGTGATGAGAAAAATAGAATGTTATTTTTGTTATTGTCGTGAGGCATCTGGCATTACGCAGACATCGCAAAGTGTACACTCAGTAATAATGAAACATAATGGCTATAGATAACGTGCTGCTGGTATATTTAAAACCTTAAATTAAACTGTGCCTACTAAAGGTCTCTTTTTGGAGGAAAACTGGAAAATTAGGGCTTTGTAACTATTTTTGCTAGAAGACTCGTGCTTGCATGTGTCTCAGGGTCTTCAGTTTTCCTTGGAAGTGATTTTGATATCCAAAGTCCAGAGGTCATGTAAAGCATTTTTTAATTTCACTTCCAGTATTTATTGTTTCAGAAACATAGCAAATCCATTCTTTTAAAACTTTTTTATGGGGCCATGAGCTTTTATATTTAGATTTCTGGCTATTGCACTTAACATTTGGGTTTTTTTGTTCGTATTTTGTAACCACTTAGCTTCCAGTTTAACTTAATGAAAAACCTTATGTAAATATTAGGAGATTGGCTTTGGGGTGATGGAAGAAAAAGACTGAATCTGATAAAGCATTTATATAAAAATAGTTTCAATAGAGTGCGGTAGCAAACCTCACCGTGATTTATATGCATATAAAAACATCAATGGATCTGCTGCAAAATGTGATCACAGTGGCTGCATCCTCAGTGTATGGTTTCCTTGGGGATTGATACCATAGCATTCCAGTATGTGAATTAAACAGGTATTGAGATAACAATTGACTGCTTATTTATTTTGTACTGTTAAGGCATGCAGCTTATAACGAGATGCAGAAGCTGACGACTATATACATTGAACACTGAGTTCTACAGCTATTGCCTAGGAACCGTTCCATGGGAAACGTAACATTTTTTGCCAGATCTGTAATGTATATACTTGTACAGTCTTTCCTTAACATACTTTTTAAAGTTGTGTTCTACTTTTCATTAATCAATACTTGATATTAGTTCTTAGAGCTTTCTATGGCAAAAATAAAAAAGTTTAATTCTAAAGATGGATGTTACACGTTTCTCTTGAATGACAAAACTTCTCCAGCCTAACGTGGTGGAATACGGGCAGCTCGTAGCTTCCTTTTCCATGTCTTTGGGAATAACAGGGAATCTCCTGGTGCAGGGAAGGTGGTTTTGTGTCGTTGCAAATGAGCTAGAAATCGAGAAAAACAGAGTAACCAATGCCACGCTCTTCTTTAACTCCTGGTTAGGGCTCCTCTTCTTGCCGGCTTACTACTAGTTATGATTCAGAAGGGTTAGATTGTTGGTGAACCATCACCCATAGGGAGAAAATCAGTTACGTTATGTAGACTTCTTGTGCCAGGTAAGGAATGCAATGTAATAAATAACATATCAAGTGATGTTTTAGATGCCTTTATCTCCTTGGCATAGGGCTTCCACCTGTTTCTGCAGACATCAAAATGCAGCTGACACCATGAGGACAGAATTAGGCCCAAAGTAATATTGTAAAAATAAAAGTAAAGGAGACACTGATGCTGCATTGGCTGGATGATTTGCCCCTGTTAAGCAAGAAGTCAGCAGTAATGACTTTAGAGTGAGTGATGTCAGGGCACCTGGTTACCGGGGTAGAACTGCAGAATTATGATGTGTAGGGGCATCTGGGACATCTAAAAACAGAACTTTAAAAAAAAAAAAAAGTGTCTCTGGCTAATCCTGGTAAAAACACCAGTTTCCAATATAGCAAATACAGGTTTGGGGTTTGTTTTTTTTTTGTCGTTTTGTTTTAATGCACGATGCTGTTATACTGGAATTCCTCCACTAACATCAAAGATGCTTGTAAGACAGGAAAGCTGCTAAGATGTCAAATGCAATTTATAAATGTTTACAAAAGTCACACAATTTTATTTAACTTTGGTAAAGTAATAAAAGGGTACATGAATCACAATTGACATTCTTGTAAGAAATGATGGGTACAGTGCAGAATGTTGCATTTACATTAAACGCTTAGTTTTACTCAAGCAGAAGGAAACAGATAATCCAACAGATAATCCAAGAGAAAATCCCACCGGTGATTTTTAAATGTGAAAATGGACTTGTCCTTTCGTAGTGAATTTAAAGCAGCAATGTAATTTTTGCTTAAATATTCCTTAGAAAAAAATGAGAATTTGGATAATTTCCTAAGTTCGGTATTTGTCAACTCAAAACTAATGACACCCTTGTTTCTTAATTGTTTCTCTGCCTCAAAGTCACGTTCCCCTCAGGAGTTTCTTAGTCCTGTCCCCTAGTCCTTGTAGCCCTATTTAGTTGTCAGGCACAAACGGTAGAGAATGTTTGGCAGAAATGGGACAGGACTGTTAGCTTTTATTTCAAAGATGCAGCAATAAAATGTTTTCTGATATTAAATTAATGTGCCCTTCTGATTCGTGGGGAGTTTTATCAGAAGTACTGCCTGTTTCAAAATTGCCCATGACCTCTTTATCAAGATTTAATTCAGGAAAATGTAATATAAAATGGATGATGCCCTCCTAAACAAATTTATTTCCAGTATACAAATTTACAGGAGCTGCACTTCAACAATCTATAGCAAAACACAACGTCACCAGGGTATGTTCTGCATACACTACTGCTTTAAATCCCATGAGCTGTACTCCCTTCTCCAGCTATTTAGTTTTCTGTATTACTGGAGAAAAGTTACGCTTGCTTCTGATAAACAGTATCATCCCTTAGCTTATTAATATACAATCAGTATTGCACAGTGGAAATGATAAGGTTAACACGTAGCCTGGCCTAAAGGCTTTGCAAATGCATAGGAGTAAAAACAGCGTTATAAAGTGTGGGTGTACTTTGAAAAGTGAGATCAGAGACCAGTGTTTGTCTTCCATGTTGGCAGTATTTTTTTTATTTTTTTTTTATATTAAAATCCAATTTTTTTTTTTCCCCTAGCATGTATTCATTCTGAAAACCAGATTTAACTTTCAGGTACCTTTTTTGTATGCATCAGTTGAAAGTAAAGGCAGACAACTGAGGATTAGAATCAACAATCTGATGCCAAGGAAATGAAATCTTTAGGAAATAAGGAGTAAAATGTCAATACCTTATTTTAATCCCTGAAGTAAGCAGTTGAGAAGACCCGGGTTGAGCCGCTCAGATCTGAATGCTGTCATCTGAAATCACTTCCTGGAGCAGAACCACACTTTACAGGACAGTGTGCCACATAACAAAGCTGACCTTTTGTTATGCAGGATGCATGCAAAATCTGTTGGAATCTAGATCAATCAGTACAGTCATCAGCTGAGGATTAAATGAAAGTCACAACAATAATTGCGAATTCCTATCAGTTTCATCCTATATTACAGGGTGTTGAATTTTATCCGTGTGAGACTTACATCTTGGAGAACTAGCAGTGGATATTCCTTAAGTGCAGCCCATAATACAGCTACTAAACCAGTGCTCACTCCCTGTGCTGATTCAGTCCATTAAAAAAGTTTAAAGTACAAGCTGAAATAAAATTCCCAACCCAACAGAAAGGAAGAAAAAAAGAGGAGTTTTCACTGCACTGTTTCAGTGACTTGTGGACAGTTCCCGGTGCTCTTTACAGGAATACAAGGAAGAATTAGGCAGTGCAACCACCAAAACTGACTTCAGCATCACTTACAATGCAGAGAGAGGCAACTCCATTTCACCTCCTATCTTAAGAAGCATCCTGAAATAAAACCCAGCTTCCTTATTAAAGCTTTTCCCCTCAAAAAAGCAATATTTGCTAGACATACATGAAAATATCCTACAACATTCTCCCTTTTCAGAGTTTTCCCCCAAGATTCTTTCAGTGTGTAGGCTGTAACCAACAAGTGATGTGAGCCAGGTTCTGCAGCCCCCAAAATCCCAGCAGCTGGAGCCGAAGGCCAGTTAAGCTGCCTGCAAGCTCCCTCACCTTAAACAGATTGATACTCTCTGGCAGCTACTGATCTTAGCTACTCTTACTTCAGCTTGGCACAAGATGGAGTAAGGCAGAACACAATCTATCATCTGTGTTGCATCACTTTATTAAAAACCAAGGACTACATGAACCTCGTGGTAAAACAAGGAGGCTGGAATTCAGGTCACCAACTACTCACCGACACTGCAAAGCATCAGCAGCACGTCCCCTTCCTCACACTCCGTTGTTAAACCTCTGACATAAGTCTCACAAGAAAGAACAGTCCGATCTAATATTTGTATTTGCAATTATCTTCTGTACCTATCCTCCTGCTCCCTCCCACAGTAAAATATAAATACAAAATGTTCACAATTATTCAATGGCAAATATTTTTTTCTTCTTTCCCATGTTCTTTATGGTGTATAAGGTGGTGGCTTTTCAAAAGGTGGAAAATACGGTGGCGAGTAACGAGGCGGTGCATTAGAGGACCACATATAGCTGGGAGATGGTGACAGTGACTGGGGGTCATCGGAGAGGCCAGAAGGAGTGGAGGCTGGAAACACGCTGGAATGCTGCAGGGAGAGAGCGAAAAGGCTGCAAGGTAACCATGTCTGAATGGAAAGGATCTTGGCAAAGCGATACTTCATTAGCAAGCAGAGCAAAATTCACATTTCAAGGCTCACTTCTGCAAAACATACGTACATACAAATAAGCATTCAAATAACTCGTTGCATTCAAGAGAAGTGCTGCCTGTAAGTAAGTTTTGCATGTTGAGACTCTTTAGACCTAAAATTGAAGAAGGCATTTAAAAAAACCAGAAAAAAAAAATTCTCTCTCATCACTTCTGTGTACCTGCTGCATTTCACAGAGGCTGGACATCTGGAAACTGATGAGGCGCTCTCAAATCCTGGGTTTCACATATCAGCCAGTAGCAACAGCGAACAGGCTGCAGATAATTGATTTTTAGACTACTTTTCCTCTTCATTACATACAAAAACCCCCCAGAAATTAGTGATAACAAAATAATTTATTCCTTCAGTAAGTAAAAAGCTTGAAAAGGTGGAGAAATGATACTTGTGCATGCCTGAAGATTAATTTCTGCTCTCCAAAATACCTTTGTCATCAAAAACACCTTAGGATTAAAGCCTCAAGTGACACGGTGCTGGCGGAGCCCTGTGCACAGGCCAGACAAACCGGGGATGAAACACAGTCGCTCGCATTCATTCCTCCGGTCACTAATGCACCGTGGTTTTATCCCTGACGGTCACGCTGCTGAGGGCCATCTGGCCACCTCAACAAGCCACCTGCAGAGCGAGCAGTGTTGGGTGGCACTCAGCCTTCTGCCTTCCTGCTCTGGCATGCGGGCATCTCACAGCCCCTCACCACCCTCTGGCTGGGGGCACAGACTGCAAATCCCAGCTGTGCCCAGCTTTGCGCCCTGGCAGAGCCAGATGCATGAGGAGGATCTCCACTGCGCTGCAAGGGGCATGGGACAGCACGCCAAGGGACCTGCGTCAGGGGCAGCGAGGACGAGCTGCACGCACTGGTGACCATGAGCAAGGTCAGAGGCAACCATGTGATTTTACCTTGGTGAGAGGAGCGATGACAGCCTCTGCAGTGTCACCAGGTTGTTTTCCAACAGCATCTTTTTTACGTTACTCCCCTAATACCAACCTGTGCTGGTTTATACAGACCACGAAAGCCCAGACTGCTCATCAAGGACCTCACAGAAAGCCAGGCAAACCCTTCCCATTTCAAACAACACAACAGCTCTTCCATCATGCCCCAGTTCATGTAAAGCCCAGTGGGTGGAAGTCCCCAGACGGCAAAGGCATTGGGAAGGGCACTGCTGCAGCAACGCAGCTCTGGGTCTTCACCACAAGCCCTGCAGGAGAGCTGCCACGGCTGCAAGAAGCCTGGCTGGCACCGACGGCAGGCAGCAGCCTGGCTCTGTTAATGAAGCCGGTGGCTGGGCAGATGGCCCTAATTCCTCTTTCAACAGGGGGTGAGGCAGAGAAGGCCACCGCTCGCCTGTGTTCCTAATCAGAACCAAACATGGCTCAGGGCCTGCAGAAGACAAAACTCTGCGGGACTGAGACTTTCTGACCCGATTGCCCCCAACCAAGCACACAGAGCAAGGAGTAAGACACCAGCACTACTCCCACCATGGTCCTTTCCTCTTGTCCGGTTCCTGTCATGGCCCACAGCAAGGGCCTGCTGCCTTCCTCACCAGCTGCGTGGAGAGTCACTAGCCATGGCACAAGTGGTGGCCGCTGCAACACCCACCAGCCCATGCTCCTCCAAAAGCCAGAGAGCTGGGTCTGCCCGTTTAGAGCCGTGTGTGAAAGCTGAGCTCTCGCAGGGGCAAAGGCTTCCTTAGAAATTCTGGACTGTGTTTTTTTGTCCTGTGAAAGATGTGTGGGGTGAGTGGGAAGCACTGACTTGGCCAATTCTTGCACGAGAGGGAGTGCAGCCTTCAAAAGGGATTTGAGAGGCCAGGCTGGGCTTGCTCCGTGTGCTGTAGGATGGCAGGGGAGAAGGAGTCAGGGTGGTATAGACACCGCTTGGGTCAGGGTAGGGCTCAAGGCAAGAGTCTCCACAGCCAGAGGCCTCAGCTAATGCTTTCATGCAGGCTCTCAAGTACCCTGGAAGATAAGCAAGGCTCAGACTTGGAATTGCATTTGAAAGAGAGACTGGGCTATTTTAAATTTAGATTACCTCAATTTATGCCCAGCTTTTGTGCCGGCTCCTAAGCCAACACAGCAGTGAGACACAGAGAGACTTTCATCCGCCTGGCTGAGCTGTAAGCATTAGCAGAGCCCAGGCAGTACTTCTAGTTGAAAAGCAGGGCAAATCCACCTGCGCTGAGCTCTCTGCTGGTACTGTGGCTGCAGTACTGACAAACCCCGACTGAAACAGTGCTTAGAACCAGCCAAGCAGCTGAGAAGGGGACTTCACAGGAGAGCTTTGTTCAGTATGTGCTGAGGGTAGCGTTTCTGGAAGCGTAAGAAGTTATACAACACTAGTGACTGTCCCAGGTTGCATTATCTCAAAAATGAGTCACAAATCTGTATAAATAAGTCCTAGAAATTCTGATGTAAGTATTAAAATACTTCTAGGAAGCCCTGACAACAGTGCTGTCTAGTGGCACTAGCAGTAAACCCAGAAAGGCTCTGATGAGGGAGATGGTGGCGATCACAGAGCACACCACTTAGTCGATGTCCAAGCCCTTAAGCTCTTGTCAATAAAAGAAGTCTCCAGCCCTGATGGTTGCAAAGAAAGCACATGATGTGTTAACATCACCACTGTGGTAACCACCTGACAGAAGAGCTGAGGAGGAAATATCCTCATGTGCTTCCACAAGTGAAAGCTGATGTTGACAGCAAGGTGTACGTGAACTCACTATTCCCAACAGCACAGCTCCATAACTCAGAAGGAAGGGGTGCATTACAGCAGAGGTGATGGTTGCAGGGACTGCTCTTAGACCAACTGGAGCATGTGGAAAAAAGCACCACAGAACAGCTTTTCAGGTAGTATGCGTCTTCAGGAGCTCAATCAGCTTGTTTCCAAAAGCTCATCTGTTTCCCTCAGACATAGCAGTTTGCCTAATAAAAACTAGCACCTGAATACCTCGCTTTGCCTCTATCCTCAAAGCACTGCAGGTGCCAGAGGCAATGTCTATGTTTAACGTGGCCTCTACCAGTGAGTGATGGGGAAGGCAGCTTCTGTTGCCTTCTCTTCAAGGACAGCTTTCAGGAAAACACTGCCAAGGACCAATGCCTAGTAGGAAAGATTTATTATTCTCGGCAGGAACAGGAAAATTAAACTGTGTGAATGATGGGAAGACAGGCCTCCAGAGCCCTGCAGACCGGCTGGGTTTAACCTTACCACTAAAAAAGAAAACATCCCGTAACGTTCCCTACCTGAAAGTCATACGCAGAGTAGGGAGGCAGGTGAGGAGTGCTGTGGTAGTAGGTGTTGTAAGACGTCACTTGTGGCCTTGAGTAGTAGGACACCGAAGGGTGTGCATTTTCAACCGTACAGTTCAACGTAGGGAGGGAAGGAGTCTAAGACAAAAAGAAGAGAATCTCAGGCTACTGACCAAGTCACAGAAAGCTGGCAGCTGAATGAAAGCAGAAATGATTTAAAGGAGCACTGTGTGTCTTTAGAGCTCAGCTCTGTTCAATTAGCAACTGGCAAGCCACTTCCCTCGTGGGCAGCAGGTAAGTCCTGAGGTCACTTCATTACTCAGACACCAATTGTTTCCTCTCAGATTCCACAGAACGAGCTGGCAATAGCCCAGTGCACGCCAGTACTCACAGAGAATGACTGCTCAGATTGCATCTTCACAAGGAGGAGAAAGAATCCATTAATTTTGATTACTCTGTTATTCACTGCATTTTGAGACCAGCATATTTCAACTCCTCTTGCACTGCTGTTCACTGACACTTCTATACATCTCTTTTTGCAGAGGTTCACAGGCTATCTGGTGTGGATCAAATCCCAAAAGGCCTCTGTCATGGTTTCAGCTGGAATAAAAGGTAATTTTCTTCCTAGCAGCTGGTATAGTGTTGTGTTCTGGATTTAGGATGAGAATAATGTTGATAACGCACTATGTTTTAGTTGTGCAGTGTTTATACTAAGTCAAGGACTTGCCAGCTTCTCATACCGCCCTGCCAGCGGAGGTCAGGAGTGCGTAAGAAGCCAGAAGGGGACACAGCAAGGACAGCTGACCCAGACGAGCCAAAGAGGTATTCCATAACATATGATGCCACAGCCAGTATATAAACTGGGAGGAGCTGGCTGGGGGACATCACAGCTCAGGGATTGGCTGGGCATTGGTCAGTGGTGGTGAGCAATTGTATTGTGCACCACTTGTTTGGTATATTCTATTATTTTCCCTTCTTTTTCTGTCCTATTAAACTATTTTTATCTCAACCCAGAAGTTTTACTTTTTTTTCCCCAATTCTCTCTCCTATCTCACTGGGGAGTGGTGGGGAGGGAGCGAGCGGTTATCTGGTGCTTAGTTGCTCTCTGGGGTTAAACCTCAACAGCCATGATGCACACCTGGGAATATGTCTCCTGTTTCATTTGGGAAGATCTTGGTGAGCCTGGAAACAGCGTTGGGAAGTTTTCAGAGTTCTGAAACTTAGTGCAGGGTGCAAGATTTGTTTGTAAGAAAAATGTATTGCCAGGACAACAAACGCTCTTTTCTGGGTGTTTCATTTTGTATTATTCTTAATGAGCCACAAGAGAATGAAAAAGCCCCCGAATTTATCTATGGAATGTTCAGTTCTCCCCATTGGTTTGCCCTCTGTAGAACAAAACAGTACGGAAGGTAATAGGCAGCCTTATTAAGTGAGGGTATTTCAAAGCTCATGTTGGCAGAACAGCATTTTTTTCATTGTCTCAAGTTCGTAATCTTTCACCTGGATTTAGTCCCCAGTTCACCCTCTCAGATTCTGCGCCATGAAGAAACTAGATGGAGAGTGTCAGCCTAACGCAGCTGATTAAACAGTCTGTAAAGCTCAGAACCCTACCACTCCTATAAAATCAAAAATTCATGAGCAGCCACCACTTTTCCTTGTAGAAGGTCAATGCTATGAAAAGGAAGATAAATTTTTAAGAAAGAGCTTATTTTTTTCATCCCGCTATCGCCAACAGCTCTGAGAAGGTTCCTTTTGAAAATACAACCTCCCAATTCTGTTCAGGTGGTGACACAGTTCAGAGATGTGAATCATTTCCACTTTCTCCTTACAGCTACTTCATGCCCTTCTTTCCAACTCCATTGCAGCGATGCATAGATCATTTGCATTCAAATACCAAGAGCTGTTTTCATGATTGTTTTTAAAAGACAATTTGCCCAATTTGTTTTGCTTAATGCACAGAAGAATTGGTACAATCTTACCATGTCTTTAAAGCCTCCAAGTATCGCAGCTGTAATGATCCCGAGGAATAGCCCCACTATGTTCAGAATCGTTGCCGACCAAAGCAGGTGGTAAAGGTGGATGATGTCCTGGCAGCTGCTGACATCAATGTATTCATAGTAGCCTCCAGAAATCTCTACTCTGCTAGATAAGAAAAAAAACCCAATAATGATGAAAAAAGCACCACACATCATAAACCCTAAGCACTTCTGCTGACAGTAAAGTGCATTCTGCCATTTAATGATAGCCTGGGCCTAACTACCAAGGGAGTGCGGATAAACCCTGCTAGATTCCATGTTTGTGCCATCTGAGATCTCCCTGCATGACAAGAGCAGAAGACAGCTTGATCTGTTGTGAAACAAACAAGTGCTGCAAGGTTTGCAAATAATCTTGAGGCTGAATCTGCCTCTCATTTCTATAATCTGAAATCTCCACAGAGATTCTGGAGGCATCCCAAGGACAAACCAGCCTTGGAATTACCCAGGGAAATCAGTCTGTGCCCCGAGAAGCAGCATCTGCCCCTCAGGGCAGCACTGGCTGCTCTTCAAAGCCACAACACGGTGGCTGGGTGGGACGGGCGCAGGACAGCGCAGCTGGCCGCCAGGCACCGAAGGGCTTGGCCACAGAGCATGGCCAACTCAGCTGCTCTGCTCCAGCTGCCTGTCCTTCGCAGCTCTACAATGACATGGGCTGGCAGGACCCCTGGGACCCTGGCAGAGAGAGGTCTTTCTGCTCACATTTTAAGCTTTTCCATATGCAGAAAAGAGATGGGAGAAAATTCAGTCAAATCCACTTAGGTCGTTATTTTGGAAAGGGAGGAAAGGCTCTGGCAACATGTGGGCTGGAGTCTCGCAGTGGGATCCTTCGGTAATGACTTCTCTCTCACTGCTGTCTGGGGGAACAGGCTGGCCTTCGCTGTAGCTTACCAGATCTAGTGGGCTACAGCAAACTGCCCTTAAGAAAGCATTTACTGGGGACAAACAGTACTAAGGGCTTATGAATGACTTCTCTCCCCACTCACATATGGGGTTAGGCTCAAACTGCACAGGGGCTTTGAGGAAATGGGGAAGAACAGGCTCTCATTTAAGGCCAAGAAGCAGAAGATCTAGGGTCAGCTCCCCAGCAGACTCTGCAAGGCCTGCAGGAACCTGCTCCTTTCACAAGAGCCACCCTCGTTCTCTAATTAATATCGGTTTCTTCTTTTCCTTTTTTATCTTGTTGTAGCGGGCCACTGCAGAAGACACTGCAATGAGGAAACAGGGCTTTCAAGCAGAACCAAGGCAGAGTTTACGGTTACAGGTTGTAAAAGCCTGTGTGTTAGCCTACATGACCTCTGTATAACCTGAGCACGTACCGTGACTGCACCTAACAATACAACCTGTGTGCACTGTTTGCAAGAGCTCGTTCCTATGGAGATGTGCGAGAGTAAAGCTCCCAGCGAGCCTTGGTGCACCACCGAGAACATTCGGCATTGTACGGATAAGTACTGCACACACTTATCAACAGGAAGGGGTTTGTCCGATGCTGCCACAGCCAGGGTTCTCAGCATCAGGAGGGATGCAAGATTGCTGTCACTTTTGCTATGATTTCCATCCCTTACGTAATACTTTAGCTAACCAGCCTTGAAATTCCATGCCTTTCTCACTGAGATCCCCAAAGAACCACCATCTCCTTCCTCAGTGCAGAACACTTGTGTGGTACTAAGCAAGACTGAGATGGTAATAACTGATATCTTATATCAGAGAGGAGAAAATGGGTCAGAGGAAGGACCCTGAGCCAGCCTGACTGAGGAAAAAAAAAAAACCCAAAGAAAAAAAATACAGAAAAGTGACAAGTTTTTCTATTCCAATCACTTATCTGTGTATCACTCTCTTCAGCTAGTAAAAAAGGGTCATGTTCTGCAAACTGTCAAAGGAAAGCACGAGCTTCACCCCTCTGCAGCGGCTCCCACAGAAACAAAGTCCTACAGACCAATGATTACCCTCCCTATCACATGGAACCACCCTCGCCCAACAGCAGCTTTTGATCTTCCTCCACCACAGTCACTGATTTAAGTGGGGGTGAGCCCAGCTAAGTACTGTGAGAAATGCTAACCCTGAAACAGCCCTAGGCAAGAGCCAGCACTAAAAAAATCAATTTATTAATTGCTTGCTGACACATATTAGACACTCTAAATGATAGAAGCAGCACATGCTGTCAATTAAATTGGCTCAGGCACAGGAGCCACATCTAATGATGGTGTGATCGCTATGCAGTGGTTCTGGATTGGCAACCACCCTTCTGACTCATCTTTGCACAGTGCTGGTATACCTTCCAACCTCTTGTGCCTGTGAAAGATGTTCTCTGAGCAGAGAGCACGCTGATTTATGAACACGCAGGTGGCACCAGCGTGCGAACTCTCCCACCACCCCGTTAACAGAGTGGGGAATGAAACGGTGACATGGTGAGGAAGAACAATGTCCCAGTTTTTACATCTTCAATCTCCTAAAACAAAATAAAACCCAGCGAACAAGCAGTGCCAACAGAGAAGGAAGGTGTTAGGACAGGGGACATTCGGTAGTGGAAAAACTGGGAAAAAGCATGGAAGTAATGGAAACTCCCACTCTCTTCATTTTTCCAGCTGGGCTGGCCCAGAGCATGCTCAGCCATAGCTGGGAAGGCTTGAGTGCACTTCATACACTCCCTTATTTGGTTATCTTTTGCCTGGGAGTCCTTGTGCCTAGCAACCACAGCTTAAGATCCCTTCCCACAACGGCTGTCATTAACCAATACTTTGCTCCTGCCCTATCCTGTCTCTTCAGACACCTGCAAACCAGTACGGCCACTACTCGCCCTTCCCACGGCCAGGAATGGTATTTTTAGCTTACTCACTTTCCACAGTTGTACAGGTCACAGCAGAAGCAGGTGTTGGTTTTTATTTTCGGCGTGCAGGGTGCACGGCGCTGTGGGTGACAGATTGCCTGCGTGAATACAGAAAAAAACCCCACATAAAGCACATAGGGACATATTCACCAAACATGTTTTCTGCTGCTGTTTGGCCTGCTCTACGTGTACATTTTGCAACGATCTCCAGATTAGCCCCAGGCAGATTCTTCTTTCCTTATCTTGCAGCACAGCTCCTACAAAGTACGCAGTTACACTGGAATAAGGACGCACTAGACTAGAACAGACCAGCGTCTCTTTTCACCATGAGGAAGTCATAGATAAGCATGTGCCTGCATAGGAAGGAAGGAATGGGGTTGTGCAACTCTCAAAAGCAGCCAACACCTCGCTGAACTAACACTCCTCAGCACACAGCAATGCAGAACAGTTAATTGTCTGCAGCGGGTAGCAACATCCAAGCTCCCACCAGCCCTTCAGGCTGAAGAGAGAATGGACTCCACCAGTGCCACTGGACAGCACTTTCTCTGCACTTCAAGCAGGCATTTTAACCTGGAATATAATGGCTATTCAAAACTATTTGGGAACTTGTGAGGAAATCTCAGAGAGGCTCTCAGTGCACAACAAAGGCAGCCAAAGATGTCCACAAGCACTATCAGTATGTGGCAGGAACATCCGTCCCCAGTGGGCTTCTCTTTGGAGAAGTCAATAGACAGCAGAGGTGCAGAGGCTGGTGTAAGTTGCTTGTATCCCCAGAAATTACTGCTGTCTGAACTCTTAACCCACCACCCTGCTCCTGTACTGAATGCGCAGCTGAAGATCTAGAGAAACTGTTGTATTTTCCTATCCCCCAACCCCTCCTCTCTGCCTGCTCCTTCACTAGTGTGGCAGTACCAAGCATGGAGGAATTCACTCCCCAAGTCCTTCTAGCACTCCGCTCTCTCCCCAGACCAAGATTCCCATCCCCTCCTCGATTCCCAGACCTCTGGGACACCAGAGCAGCAGCCTGGCAGCAGGTTCCTCCACCTGCACCATGAAGCCAACCCCTTCACAGAGACAGTACAACTGAACCTGCTCTCACCTCTGGTGGAGTTGTACTCTTGGAGTAGTACTGACATCGCCCCGCGTACAGCGGCCTCAGATCCTGCCAATGAAAAAGCACCAGGCTTAGCACTGCAGTGAGATCAAAATCAGCTAGCTGGGCTGGGGAAAGGGGCCAGGCTTTAGAGAGACCCCGCTCTAGCATCAGCACCTCAGTACAGTGGCTGTTCTGCAATATCCCCGCCCACAGCAGCCCCCCACCCAAGCACCTCGGAGCCCCAGATAACCCTTGCCCTTGGGGGCATGTATTTGTTGCAGCTAGCAAGGGAGAAGTGGGCTTTTAAGCCTGGCTCATTTGGGTGAGGGCGGCCACCCCGAACGGCGTGACTCAGTCCTCATCCCCCCCGAAGCATCCCCGGGCTGCCTGACATCTTTCCAAAGGTTCTTCATGCTGAATCATAAGATTTTCTCATTAAATCTTTGGCAAATTTGTCTTTCTGGGCTCTTGTGTGACTTGTGGAAAAGCTCTGGAGGATTACCAATGGCTCGGCCTGCAAACATGTATTAACGTCCCAGTTTGGGACAGCCTGGTCCCCAGGGCAAAACCTCAGGGACAGCAATGCTGGATGTGTATCCCCATCAGTGAGCCCTTCCCAGGAGCAGCCGGACTTGCTCTCTGGGTGTCTGTTCCAAGGCTCAGGGTGGCAGCGGCAGCAGCAGTTGGTAGGGGAACACTATGTGCTAGCGTGGCAGGAGCACGTCTCCAGCAAGACGGTGACATTTTTGGACTGTTAGGGGGTGAAGTGAGGCCAAAAGTCCGTTTCTCAAGAGGCAGAAACCAGAGCCCTCGTCATCCCAGCTGCTCAGACACGCAGACATCCCTGGGGCCAGCCAGGAGGAGGTGCCAGCTCATGCCATCACCCGATCCATGAGGTCAGCACCTAGAAAACCCAGAGCAAGTCTATGGGGCTCAGACCCACACAGCCAGCATCAGGAGTCGAAGGAACTTCACCTTGTTATCAAAGCTAATGCTTCAGGTGCCCTCACAAAGGTGGTCAGAGATGGCCAAGACTTACTGGTTGCATCCAGACCTATGACACAGGTATCACAGAGCTGCCCTTTGCTCTGTCAGCCAATCCTGCTGTCCAGCCATCTTTCCACCTCTGGAACGCTCAGGGGCAGGAAAGAGGAGCCGGCTTTACACAGAGGATAATGAGCCAGCTGACACGGGGAGTTTCTCCTTCATGGGTAACTCTGACCTGAAATTCCATTCTGATCACAAATATACCCCAAATCTGTCTTTTTAATCCCATTCTGCCAAAAATTTCAAAGAGTCATGTAACTGCAGACCTGCAGGACAAAAATCTGTTTGCAGTTATAAATTTCAGTTAAAAAGTTGAAATAGAATGGTGGTTTTCATTTCTATACTAATAACTGAAACTTTTGCCCATCCCACTGTACTAGCTATTGGTCATGACATCAGTAACTCGTATTTTTTAAGGCACTGAATGGAAACTGAGAACCTTCTGCAAGTGTTTCCTATTTATACTGTAACGCTTTAATGCGCTTCCTATCAAATTACTTCATTCTACTACAACATCCAGCGGTTCAATCAGCATCAAGAGCTACCTCCGCTAACATATAAAGTACCACAGACGTTACTGCTCGTAGCTATAATTCACATCTCTCAGTTTAGAGACTCAGTAAACACATAAAGCATACACAAAAACCTAAAGTCTTAAGATCTTAATGCTTGCTGCTAATTTCAAAGTATTCTTGAAAAACTGATACATTTTTCTGACGTTTATGATATAAAACAGAATTCAGCATGACATGTATTTACAGGGTTTGATGTGGCCTGATACGGGATTATAGACACCATCACTCGTTTCCCTACAGTAAAAGCCCTGCAGGACCTGTGTTTTCCTGGAAGCACTTACTATGTGTCTGGCAGCAAAGACACCGTCTACTATGGCACAGCAGAACGCAGCAATGACACCAAAGCTGATGAAGACGATCGATGCAACCAGCTGAGAAAGGAAAACAAAGCAAAGAATCATCCACAACCAAGTGTTTCATGCCCTCTCCACAAGGATATGTAAACCACAGTCAATAAGCCCTCAAGCAATCAATGACCCAAATGTTAGCTCAGGCTGCACGGACTGGTCTCATTGAAGGCAGCGGGATGCGTGTCTCAAGGAGAGCATCTGCCCCTGAGAGGTGGCAGGAGCAGTAGCGTTGTGCCAGACTGATTCTCTGGGGACTTGATATTGTAATGCCAGTTTTTCCATGACTCCAAAGCCCTGAACTTCGGCTGAGGATGCACCTCCTCTTCTGGCTGCTGCTGTCCTTAACTCTTCCCTGGAGAGAAAGGAGGGTTTTTATTCTCCCCTCATACTGGAGCACTGCGGGGAGCTGCTCCTGTGAACCTTTCCCAGGCTGTAGGGACGCAGAAGACTGCTGCATACAAACATCTCTGGTGGGACTTCAGGAAACAACACCCTCATGCAGGTATAAGCACAAAGCCGTGAGACCAGAAGCCCGGTGACCAGCCTATGCCATCGCTGTTGTACACCCTCACAGCAGCCTTGTGAGGCGCAGGTTGTGGTGAGTATGGCCCATGGGGCCTCCCCTTGGCTTGGGGGAGCTGCAAGGAGAGAGATCTCCACCTTTGGATCAAGCAGGGAAGTCAGACAGGACTGATCCTCTTCCACTGGCCCCATCCTGCCCATTAGGGTGAAAGCATTCAGAAGGTAAACCAGAAATACTCAAAGCCCAACCTAGGTATGAGAAACACAGTCTCTACTCCTACTATGCCACTTTACACACCACCTCTGCCAGTGCTCGGCTGGGGGAACCACACACAAGTGCTGATACCTCTCTCCTCACTCCCAAGCAGCAGCTCAACTGCTGCCAATGGGCTCCAGACCAGCTCATCACACACAGAGCTCCCAATGCCCATTCCAATGCCCCTCGCCAAAGCACATCGGGGATATCGACAGGGCCACGGAGGGAGGGCGAGCGTGGCATTCAGACAGACAGGTTCACAAAGACATGGCTTGGGGAACAGCAGTGTTTCTGTTTAAAAAAAATGAATGCTTTAGTGGGTTTTTCCCTGGTGGTTTTCCACTCCAGTGATGACAAGCCTTCAAGTGTCGGTCACTGGTAGCTGTTAAAAACTGCTTCTCCACAAGTATAAAGGTGACTTTTGTCACCAGGAGCTTTGAGCAATAGTAAAAATCACTACTAGCACAAATACAAAAATAAGTTAGCTTGGCCAGCACCAACAGATATCTCGGGTCTCCTGGCACAGAGATGTTGTTTCAAAGCTCCAGATGCTAAGTTTGCTGGAAAACCTGCCACTGCACAAGGATCCAGTTCGCAGAAAGACAAGCCAAACCCCTTGACAAACATGAGCCAGAAGGATCATGTATTCTTAAAGCATCTCAGGATCTTTAGGTTACTGTTTTTACCTAAACCTCCCTCAGCAAAAACAGACCTTCCTCCAGCACACCCACATGCAGATCAAGTCAGCTTGACCAACAAGTGGAGATGCAGGCGGGCTCACTTGGGACAGTGGAAATGGCCTCTGTACAATTAGTCACTTCAGTTAGCTTCAAAATGAGAGAAAATAAAATAGTTTTCTAGATGAGACAAGTATTCAAGAAGTACGCTGTCCTACTGCAAATAAAAACTGCAGCAGCAGATTGAGCAGACTGAGAAATTAACCCAACAACCATAGAAACAAGTCAGGGCCACTAGTAACAAGCCGTTACTGGAATGTTAGATGCTGTGCCACAAAGTACTTGCAGATGGCAGCAGGTGACAAGTTTTCCAGGATAAGGTCCTATGCTGGGACACTGTTTCTGTCAGCTGTAAACACCAGCATTTCCTCCCCACTCAGACCACACCGTCTCCACACCCGGATCACAACTTGCACTGCCCAGAACAGCAGTGATGCTGTTCTACTACCCTGACCAGTGAAACCACACGAGGGGAGAAAGCCCAGCTGCTTACAGTCTGGGCGGGAGAAATGGATTTTATGGCTTTGGTTGTTTTGTAGCAGGTTTAGCTTTTCTCTGTGCCATTCTTTTTTTCTTACATACATGAAAGAGAATATTCTCCCTGAATAGCATTATTCTCCGTAAATAGCATGACCCTTGGAGATGGGAAGTGAGCCAAACACTAAATACATGCAATTAGGGTATTTGTCGGTCACCCCTGCTTGCAGATAGGAGCTGCTAATATGGTTATTTAAAATAACACAAGGTTAATGGTGATACTTTCATAACAGCCCTACCAGAACATAAGGATCTGGTTTTAGAAATGGATTTGCTCACTTTATTTACACACAGTTTCCTCTCTCTCATCCGGAGAAAGAAAACCCTAAAAAACAAACACTGAGAATTTATGATAAAGAAAATCAAACAGCAAATACAAGCAGAGAAACTGATTTTAGAAATCCCACGGTTTTCAACTAATGTCATCGCATGCCAACAAGTCTTTTGATTTGGGGTTCACAATACTGTTGTTGTAGCGAGCAGAAATCCCTCTCAAGAGCCACGTGATATTAGTGACCAGCCTCCGCTCACCTCACTCCTGCCAAAGTCAGCCACGCTGAGGAGCATCCGGACAAGAAAAGACAACCTGGGTTCGGATGGTGCAGGAACCACGGAGCAGGAGCGTCCTGGGCTGCGGTTCCCTTTAGGCCACAGTCCGGTGACGCATGGGCTGTGGAGCTGTTGGTTATTACTTTTCCATGGCGTGGATGACTGTCACAAAGGCATGTAAAACGCTGACTCCTCCCTTGAAATCTGCTGAGCGGGCAGCTGGGGGGTCAGCCAGAGCTGCCGGCGGGCAGCTAGCCCTGCCGGGGGGGATGAGAGTTCTCCTTTACTTTGAGACATGGGAAGTGCAGACACGCAGCATGAAAGCCAACACGCTGCGGTGGGAAAAATGAGAGGTCTATTCCTGTCAGTGGGCTGGAGAGAAGTGAGGGTGCTGCTTCAGGCTAGCTGTCCCTGTCAGCCACGCCGGCGTGCTCGACTCCTCACGCTCCCCAGCCAGCCCTTGGGCAGAAACACACACAAGAACATGGCAGCAGAAATCGCTTTTAGCTCCTCCTGCCATCACGGAGGAGCAGCTGCGTAACAAGAACCACCAAGACTGCCTTTTAGCAAAGCAGGACACTAGGGAAGTTCACAGAAAATTAAAAAAAAAAATCCTGCACTGCCAACGGTATTATGGAAACATGTAATGGACAAAGCTCCCACTGTGAAGTGCTCCTGGGCAAGGAGGAGATGTGACTAAAGCATGAGGACAATAAGTGATAGCTACGGCACGGCCCCTCTGCAGTCAGAGCAGAGACACACTAGCTGCCAACCGAGGCGGCAGTGATGCAATCCCTGCAAAGCTGGGTTGTGCGTGCTGTTCAGGACACAAAATGAGAGTGATGAGAAGAATAAACACGGGCTACCCAGGGCTCTTCAGAATAAACAAACAAGTCAAGTCAGAGCCATGCTGCCACTTGTGGGCACTCCTGTGAAGGCGGCAGGAATGTCACAAATGGTCACTGCTCAACCAGACCCTGACATGCTGCTAAGAGGTGATGAGCCAGAGGCGTGGAAACCCCGCCAGGACAGAAAGAACAGGACATGTTGCTCTCGCAGAGCCAGGGTGAAAACAAAAAACACCCACGGGGAAACCCACCTCCCCTGCACCCTGTCTGACTGTGGGAAGGGCGCTTTTCCTCTCCCGTAGATCTGCCTCACCCTCTCCCTCCTGCTCTGCCAGGAACGCGCTATTTACAAAGCCAAGGGCAAGGCAGCCCAGCCCAGCCTCTGGATTAGGACGAGCAGGAACTTCTCCCAACTCCCTCTGCAGCTTTGTCCCTGTTTTGGCTGGGATAGAGCTAATTTTTTTTCCCCTTCTTCGTAGCTCGCTTCTCACTATCTCAACCAGTGCTGTGTTTTGGATTCGGTATGGGATGTGGTATGAGAAGAATGCGAGAACACACTGTTTTTGTTGTTGCTACGGAATCCAGGACTTTTCAACTTCCCGTGTTGTGCGTCCCCATGCAGGTGCACCAGAAGCTGGGAGGAAGCATAGCCTGAGAAATGGACCCAACCTGGCCAGTGGAATATTCCCTATCATATGATGTCATGCTCAGTATATAGATGAGGGTTAGCTGGGAAGCTGTCTGTCTGTCTTCCAGGACTGTGGTTTTTTGGATTTTCTCCTCTGGGATCACTAGCCAGGAACAGGCTGCACCTCAGTCGGTGGGTGGTGAAAAACTGCATTGCACATTATTCATTTGTATATTCTATTATTACTACTATTATCATTATTTTAATTCTATTTGATTTCAATTATTAAATTGTTTTCACCTCAATCTGCGAGTCTCCTTACCTCTATCCCTCCAATTCTTTCCCTCCTCTCCCCGGGGTGAGGGGAAGGTGAGCAAGCAGCTGCGTGGTGTTTGGCTGCCAGCCGCGTTCAAACCGCGACAAGCTTGGCAAACGTGCCTTAGCCTTGGTCAGCAGCACACCCTGCTAACCTGATCCCTGAGCCCCACCTCTGTCAGCTCCAGCCCTGCAAAAGCAGGCAGAGCCCTGGGCCAGCGGGACAGGCTGCAGGGACAGCATGATCCCCTCTCAGCCCTGGGCAACCTCATAGAAGGAAGGCTGGAGCGATCTCGCAGCCAGAGCATGGGGCAAGCACCAGGGATGGGGATCGCAGCCGGAGGCAGGCATGGCTGCAGGGCACTTCAGGAGCCAGCCTGTCTGTACCTTCCCAAATGCCACCTCTAGCCAGCCACACGTGGCAAATAGAGAAAACAGGCTAGGAAAGATTGAGCTTGATAGCCTGAGGGACCACACCAGGTACCAACTTCTTTTCATCTCCCTCCACCCACATCTTTTGCTAAATTCTCCCAAAAGATTTCCCCCCACCCTAAGCCCTGTTACTGACACCTTCAAGCACTACAGCCCCTACCTTCAGGCACAGGCAGGAAGATGGGGGGGTTTCTGAACTAGCATCCTGAAGACACATTTAAGGGGCATCAGAGACCCATCCACATCCAGACAAGCCTCCTGTGCTTGCCAAAGGGGGTAATCTGGGCCAGCTCTGCCCTCACTGCACAGAGAGAGCGCCTCCCACCCCAGCACAAGCTCAGCAGCATTGGTCTCATCTGGTTTGTGCTACCTGCATGTTCACTGCGCACCTGCCCTCTTCTGAACACTGCTCCCACGGGACGGGACAGGGACCTGCCTAACCAGTGGTCGTCCAGCCCCAGCACACAAAAGCCTCCTTGCAGCGTGAGGAGGGAACCAGAGAGCACTGTGGTCTGCAGATCTGCTCTCGCCAGCATCTTCCGTGCTTCTCAGGTCCCCAGCTGCTGCCTTACAGCATGCAAAGTTTCTTGGTTTTCCTTCCTACTTGGAAGAGGCGTTTGGAAACAAGGACCAGCAAGACGTGTGTCAATCAGCAACACTGGAGAAGTTGGTCGCTTTTCAATTACACCTGCGTTCATTCCATTTGTCATGTTGATATCTCGAGTGACCTATTCTGTAGGCATTTCCAGAGCAGAGGCTCTGAGCACTCCTGTCCTCAGGAAGGGCTTTCTGCTGGGCCCTCTAAGGGCTTTCACCTCCAGGCTCTGGGCTGGCTGTTACCCCACCTGCTTGATTTTTTTCTCTATCCTTCACTTAGAATAGAAAGTAGCCAAAAGCAGTTTTTGCAGAGCCCCAGGCCTCTAAGAATTTATTTTAAAAGATTAAAAATAAATGTATTATGTTTATGTTATTTACAATATTATGTGTAATATACGCTGACAGCTCAACAGAGAAAGTGCTGGGCACGAGTCTGTGAAGCACTGACTACCCCGAAAACTCCAAACACTCAATTTCAAGCCATTTAAAAAAATCCCACTGAGTTCAATGGGACTGTGTACAGTCACTTTGCGCTTTCCTGAGCATTTTTAAAAAACTATTTAAATATATCAGGGTTAACAACCTTGTTCTCCTGGGCTGCCACAAACCCTCTCTAGTTCTCAAGCGGTATGCAACACCACCCTGGAAGAGTTAGGAAAACCAGTAATACTCTTCACATACAAAATTTGAGTTATATAATGAACTTACCATTTGCCTTTTGTTTTCTATCAAGTTCGATCCAATTATTCCAAGAAATGACCCAAAACCAAGCTGAAAAACAACATATTGTTAGCATTTAGATCAGGATGACAGCCAACATATTTTACATACAGACAGAACACAATCAAATCCAGAAGCAGCAAAAGAACATACTGCGGATGAATGAGCACTCTTTCTTCAGCAAGGAATCAGTGGAGCCTCTCGCTAGCAGGAACTATCAAGTGTATCCCTCACACGGCACTAAAAGCGTGTGTAGCAACCAAAAGGATGAATTCTGAAGTCCACCCCCTCCCCAGTGGTGCTGAGAAATGGCTGGTGGATGAGGATAGGTACGGCTGTCTTGGAACAACCCTGCAAACACTCAGGAGCCTCCAGGTGCAAACCTGGCAGGAGCACATCACTAGCATCTTCAGGACCAGGCTTCTGTAACCTCACCAAGGGTGTGAGCAATCACCTCAGCTTTCAACTCACAGAGTTTCTTGATGTGAAGTATGAAATAAGGGGGAATTATACTCAGGAAGATTTAGCAGTTTTCTGCCTTCTTCTAATCCTCCCTCATATCCAAGGGTGAAGATGCATCGATGAGGGTCTTCTACCAGAAGAGCTCACGCCAGCCCAGCCAGAAAGTGCCTTTTCTTGCTGCCGCAACTGACAACACTGTTCTTAGCTCAGCTCAGTGAAGTCAGCCAGGAATGCGATTTCCCACCTCCTTTCTCCATAGCCTTAAGCTGTTTGGCTAAACAAATAGAAGTTTCCAGGACAGAGACACCTCAGCCAGGCCAGAAACAGGGACTTCAACCAGGAGCCATGCAGACCACGAGGGGAGGTGCAGATCTTCACACCAAGAAAGGTCTTTGATCCGTGTAGAGCACATCCAACTCTGCTCCAGCAAAATAAGAAATGCCAGAAAAGTCCTGCAGTTGGACTGGTCATATTAAGCAGGTACAAATCTAGTCGATAGACTAGGCGGGCAGTGAAGATCCGGGTGAGAATGCCAAATAACTGTCCAGCTCCTCAGGAAGCAGAATAAGGCATGAGACAAGCTGCAGTGATTCAAGAATGAGTCAACTAACCTGGAATCGATATTTTAAGATCCAGGAATAGAAAACAAAGGTTTAATAAATCAATACTAACAAGTAGAGGCACGTGCAGAGATTAGCAGACACAAATGTGATGAAAAGTTGGGCTTAAATCTTCCCCCGCCCTGCTTAAGCCCGGTAACATTTGGTGCAGTGCTGTGGGCAGCAAGGGCTGCTGGCTCTAACAGCAGGGACTCAAGCGGAGCAGCAGGTCAGGCTGCTGCTTCCCAACTGCCTGCCTTGCACTCTGAGCTCTCGGAGACCGTTGTCCCCACATCAGGGACAAACTCCCATGGTGGGAAGCAACGAAGCCAGGTGCTGCTTAACACTGGGACAGCAGGCAGGCAGGGCAGAAAGCCAGGGACACCGCCAAACTGCCCCAAACCAATCGGCCCAGTCTGGGCTTACTATTTCGCTCAGCTTGGGCAAGCAACATCCCCCATCTTCACCCAGTAACAGGAGCTTTACAGCTCGATTCCAAGCCCATGGACATGATCCCCTAGGATGTCTGTCTGAAAGGAGAACGGGACACAAAATGAATGTGCTTTTCCAGAGAAGAGCCCCAGGCCAAGAGGCTTGGCAAGGAACCATTACTGAAGATGTTTGCCAGACAAAGCTTAAGAAAGATCAGTCATTTGCACAGATGCTGGAAGCTGGCATAACTTAGAGACAACACACGTATCTCACAGAGCATCACTTCCATAAGGGTGCTTGCCCTCAGCACCCGATTGTTACTCCTGTCTGCTGAACGTCACTGTTACTCTCTGGGCTTCCCAGGCCCAGGTCAGTCATCCAGCCACAGGTGAGGATATTTCCCACAGAGGCACAGCCAGGGTGCTCACTGCTGTAGTCAAGAAGGTGTCGGTGGTCATGGAGGAGGATGAAAGCAGTATGGCTACAGGACATGTCATTGCACCCTCTGCTTTAGCTCATCCAGTTGTGTCAATGAGGAACTGCACTGGGAAAAAAACCCAAAACACCCCAAAAACTCAACCAAACAAAATCCCGCTGATGCATGGAAGGTCTCTAGTGCCTGGTTCTGTCCTTCCTTGGGAGCAGAGGCCTGGGAAGATAATCCCCTGTGTCAGACAGGCATTTCTTCGCACGTTTCCTCCTCGCACAAGAGGTGTTTGCCCAAGACGCACAGTTCAAGGAGGAAAGAACAGTGCATTAGGCATGGCAGCAAGGAGACATCCAATGTCCCCAGAGATGATCCTATCCATGGATCTGGTCCATATCCAGCAAAGTCACCCAGCACAGAGAGATATCTGGCCCTACCTTTTCTTTACCAAGGCACGGTACTCAGGGTATAACTAATGGTGGTGCACCAACCGCAGTGCACAGAAACCGCTGATGGAGATGCACACAGGCCTCACATTCATGTGACGTTCTGGATGACAAGACCTGCAAGGAGCTGCTTCTTTGAGGCTTTGGAAGCCACCTGCTTGGGGATAACTCATCAAGTATTCATGCTCAACAGCAAGCCCTTTTTCCACAGTAAAGGGAGAAATTCCAGCTTGTTACGAAACATCAGCTATTTTAAGCACCTGCTGAAGCATCCAGCAGCACACTGAAATGTTTTTCTGTGCAGGGAGACGACAGTCGAGGTCGTCACACATTTCCACACAGTGAATTAATGAACTTAGAGGGGGAATTTCGTGACAAACACGAACTGTCAAGGTGCCTCTGAATAAAGTAACTCAGCGCCCTTCCCAAGACCAGGAATTCATTAATTCCTTGAGTAGACTGAGTCTTACCAAAGCGTAAGCGCTGCTGACGTTCCCAGAGCATAAATAGCACAGGAGATGTCAAGGGGACGTGAACAACAGACTCTATCCATCTGCATCAGCCTGCAGGACTTGCTCCGAAGCACGAGGTTCAACTCAGACTGACAGAGCGTAGGCTAAGTGTGGAGAGTTTGAAGCCAGCCTGTCACCTTTCTCAACACCTTCCTTCTATGCTTCTCTTTAAAAAATATCAGGTCTAAATGCAGGAGTACTGGGACAAGACAAAAACCCAATCCTAAACCGAAGAGGCCCAACAGTCTAACAATGTTCCACACCAATGTCTGCAAAGGGGCTTTCTTCAGTCATAGAAGAGTTTGTCCACAGAGAAGTATAAACCTCCCTGAGATTAGCAATGTGTGGCAATCAGTCAAACTGCATTAAGGCAAGAACAAGTCTCCACCTAGTTATCTGGACTGGCTTTAAGCCTCCAGCTTCAAACCTAAATGCACAGCACTCCACAGCTGTTACACCAAGAGCCTCCAGCTGGGGGGCTGAGGTGACACTCAACCTGCCAAGACTCCCAACTGGGCTGCAGCTCAGTCCTTTTTGTGCTTCTTTTTGAGCATGTCTCAGACGCGCACAGGAACAGACCAGGACTTGCTTTCCAGTTCGTATTAGACCTCTGCTCGTGCCGGGAGGGGCTTTAGGTACTTGCCCCTTATGATTCTGCAGGAGGTTATACACCCACTGGGAAGAAGGCTGGGCACCAATGGTCTTCTCTTAATTTAGTGAGTTGAAGCTGCAAGATAGTCCTTTCTCACTCCCAAAAAGACGAAATGGATGTGCTAGCTGCTTTGGTCTGCACGCTCCTCTGGCAAGCTGCCACAGCTATGGCTAAGGTGCTTCTCCTCATTCAGGGACTCCGAATCGTTAAACACTTCCGCAAGTGAACTTTATGACCACGAGTTCACATGGACAGTGTTTCAAGACCCGGCTCTCATCTCTTCCTGGCACCCACGGTCCTTATTTGCCTTACTTCTGCCTGGGGTTAAGGTGATGCATGCAAACAAAGAAGTGCAAAGGTGGCTTTGACTGATACAAGACCTATTTATCTGTCTCACCATGCTCAAAAGCATGGTATTACCTAAGCTCAGAGGAAGCTGCCACTTGGATGGGTTTTTTGCATGGGAATGAGCAGCAGGTGCAAAATAATAATAAAACAAATAAATCAAATGGCAATGAAGTAGCCGAGCGTAATATTCAGGACAAGATCACCCTTTATAACATTTGCATCATTACAAGGGACTTTGTAGGCAATAAGTTTTCTAGACCTACCTAGGAGTTCTATACTTACAATAACCCCTGGGTAATAACCTCCAACAGTCACATTTTGGGTTCTTGTTGTAGCAGCTAGGCCCACCGTTAGAATTAATACTGACACAATGAGGAGAGTCACAGTTACGTAGAGGGAATTTCTTTTTCTTCTATTGAACGACCCTAAAAACACACACAACAGAATTTGCTGATTCCATCGGGGCACAGTCATGGCACCGCAAATTTCTCCTCCCACCGCCAATCACATAGTGGTGAATTTTCTGTCTTCTAACCTGAGAATATTTTTGGCTTTGGCTGTTACTTCTCACCTTCACTAATGTGCGTTATCAAGTGTTACTAGGGCACCTGAATTCACATTTACTTATCATTGCTCTGAAGTAGAAGCAGAGAGCCTTAAGAACTGGAACTTTGCAAAGCTCATTCAGACACCTCGGAGCCTCCCAGCTCCTCTGGCCTGGGGCCATTGAGCTAGTGAGAAATAATACTATGAGGCATTTATATATTTTTCTGATCTGTTTACTCACATCAAGCTAAATAACCACAGTGTATGCCACTTGTTTTGAGGGGGAAACCTCAGCTGTAATCATATCGCAAGCTATCCACAATTTTCCACGTAAATGAGACATCACCAGTAACAGCCGCTTCTTCTCCCCCTGTAGTATCATCCTCTACTTTCGGCAAGGACCAGGTATTTTTAGATGCTTGAATAATGAATTTGTGGATTAGTAAAACTCATCTACAGCTGGCTGATTATGGGTCTTTTTCTTTTATATATTTATAGGTCTCCCAAAGGAGCATAAATATAAAATAGTGATTCCATCAGCCAAGAGGAAAGCTGGCTGTGATGATACGCTCAGCAACATCTTTAGGCTGTTTGTTCAGCGTGTGCTCCACCATCTTTATATCACTTTGTGGAACAATCCTTTTGATTATATTTCATACATTATGTAGACATAACCCAGCACCTGGGAGAGTGGCTGGTAGGATAACGGACTGTAAGAGTCCCCCCACGCTCTCCGTGGGCTGCTGGGGCCACCCTGAATCCCACTGCCGCAGCCTGGGGCAATCCAAGGCACCCTGGGAGGAGACAAAGGTATTTCTCATCCCAGAGGCTCCCAGGTGATGTACATGCTACCAGCACATCCCAGAATGTTTCGGAGAAGGGCAGGGACATGCCCCAAGAGCAAGGATCACTGAGTGTACTCCCTAAAGCAAACCATGCTGGGAACCCCTACCTGAGGAGTTCAGAGGCTCCCTGACAGCCTGGTGGCAAGATAAAGCACCTGCAGAAAGGCCGGGAGGAAAGATTTAGCCAAGCCCAGCACAACCTCCTTGTCCAAATTCTTCAGGGAAAGGAGCACACCAAGCAGCTTTCTGTCTTGAAGATGTACGCCCCAGGTGCCCACAGACCCTTCTCTAAGGTCTATGTGTATCTGCAGCACAGCTAGAGAGATCTTTCCACCCTAACAGAAACACTGATGCAGCCATACGGACACACTGGTACAAATTATCTCCCCTTCTCTGCAGGGACAGCTCTCCCCAGGGAAAAGTGGGAGTTCCATGCTGCTCCTCCACACCCACTCCAACCTGACCCACCAGCCGTGCTGCTGGCAGGAGGGCTTTCTCTCCATGCCTGTCCATGCTCTGAGCTCGCACAGCTGCCATGGGCATGGGGCTGTATCATTTCGCCCACACCAACCAAATGAGCTTGAAATCACAGACAAGTCGTAAACATGGGGCTTAAAAGCCCAACACATGGAGATGAAAGGTAAAAGAGGTTTATAAAGAAAAACAACATCCCTTCTGACTGACCAGTGTCTCTGGGAGGAAAGCTCTCCACCCACCAACCTTCTGCTCATGTCCCAGAGCACAGCTGTGACCACATCACTGGTCGAAGAGCAAGGAGCCTGACAACTAGTTAGTCCTTAGATGGAATGAATAGCTGGACAGTTAACTAATTTCAAACAAAGTAAAATTAAATAACTGCTAGAGAACCCTAAGATCCAGGCTGGATCCTCTATGAGTCATCCTTATTTTTTCACGCCATTTTTTTACAGGATGGAGATAAACGTACCCAGCTGTTTCCTGCAGGTTGCATTTGGGGTTAATCTTTTTCTTCTCCTAAACCTGCCAAATAAGTTAACAATACAAAATCTAGACTTCTAAAGCATTCCAAATTCATCAAGGTATCAGGTCATTCTGCATGTATTGCCTCCTCAATAATATAGCTCGTGCCACGCTCCAGTTCCAACGTAATCGTTTAAATAGAAGCATCACATAAACATCTTAAAATTCTAAACTACTGGGATCAAAGGTCTAGCTTAACAAAACTTCAGAAACTGGAGAAAAAATTGCTACTTCTTACATAGATTTGTTCTGAAAGGAGAGACAGAATGAACCTGTCCTGCTTACACATGTAGTAGATCACCAAACTCCTGATTACCGCTACAGTTTGGCTGGTAAATGAGCAGAACGTAACTAAAACCAGCCATATGTTCCTCACACAGCTCGAACTCCTAACGGTTGGGCTGTGTGGGGGTGCAAATGTTTGTGTGCCGTGCAAAACCACCCCGCAGCACACACCTGAGTGGGCATCGTGGGTACATGAGCACGGCGTTTGCACGTACCAACCGGTATTCCCACCTTTTCACCAGAGATAATTCCAAAAGTTACAATGAAAAACCTGGAAAATGTGCTATTTCCCTCAAAATCAGAGTATTTTGTAACAGCACTTCTGCCAGAAAACACTTCAGAAGCAGCAGCTTGAAACACTGTTTATAGATTCTGAACTTGTCTCAGAACCATCATGTTTTCCACCCTTACATTTCTACCGTGTTTCCCAGCTCACCACTGGCACACACCACCAGGCAATACAGAAGTGAAGTGAAACAAAAGGTTTCCACATGGAAAATTTCTGAAAGCTTTTCAATATTCCTCATAAGATTTTAGGAGAAAAAAAAAAAAAAGCTTTTATTCCAACGCCCAACAAAACCAACCATAATCCTTTAACTTGATAGTGGAGAGAGATGTGGAATTGAAGAGATAACGTAATTACCTTCACTTCGGCTCCGTACTCAGACACTAATTCCATATTTTCTCTCTCTGAAAACATGTTTTGTTATGTGTATATTGAGAAAGGGGTTTTGTACTTCTGTATGGATGCCTGCAGCTGCTTCAGCATCCATGGACTCAGTATCTCCCTGAGAGCTGCTGAAGGGCTGCCCTAGCAAAATCCTCGCTCTCGTCATTAATTTTTCCTGAAGTATTCCCCATTAGATCGTTCTCCTCTTTGCTACTGATCTTGTACAGCTTACACTCAGAAGTGGAGCTACGACAGCTTTGCTACCTCTGCTTTTAAGAGACAGCAATAGCCTTTTTTCTGTGATTTCTCCAAAACTTGCAGTGCTTACCTCAACCAAACAAGGTGGTTTGAAAGACTGTGCTTAACTCTGCAAGGCAGATGTAAAGAAATTAATGCTCTCTATAGCCTGGCTATTTCTTTTGCTAAAATGGCACTCAACGTGGACAAGCTTCAGAAAGAGCATTTGCATTTTAAGCCTCAGGAACATCCTCTTATCATAGCTGCTCACTCTGTATATGCCATGGATAAGTCCACCGTGAAAACAAGGTTGTAGCAGGTTTTTCCAGGTTACTTTAAAAGTCTCCAACAACACCTATCTTTGTACTGCACCTGATTTACTTAAGTTTTTGTCCTGATTATCAGAAGAAAATAGAGGAGATGGCACAGGAACAGCACTGACTTCTCCATCTTGATCTTTGGGGGGAAAAGCCACAAGCAAAGACTAAGTGTAAAGCAGCCCAAGGAAACCCGCTTTAACTTTTACCCTAGGAGAATGGGGGGCAAATGGCACCCAGCCGTCCTTCTTCCCAGCTCTTCTCCTTCTGTTCCACTTCTGTGCTAAAAAAGCGTCCGCGGACGAGCTGTGACCCAAACCGCTCTCTAATTAAGCGCCCTGCTGGCAGGCCCGCGGGAGGGGGGTCTGCAGGCGCCGGGGTAGCTCGTCTCCTGCTTGGGTGGGTGGAAGGGTGGGAAATCGCAATTAGCAGCCGGTGCGGAGCGGTACGAAGGGATTCTCGGACCTAATCAGGGAGGTGCAGGAGCGCTGCCGGGGGAGCGGGCGCGCACCCGACCCGGGTCCAAGGGATGCTGCGCGACCCGCGGGCTGCGGGGGGCCGGCGGCTGCCTCTGCCCGGCCAGCGAGCCGCCCCACGGGGGGGTCTCTACCGCAGCCCCGCACCAGGGCGGCGCGGCCCCCGGAGTGGGGAGACGGACCGGCCCCCTGCGGCGGCTGAAACCGCAGCTGAACGGCGGCGGGGCGGGCAGGGGAGGGGAGCGGGGCCGGGCGAGGCGGTGGGCGCCTCGGCCGCTGCAGCAGCCTCTGGCCGCGGCGGGGGCCCGGTCCGGTCCGGTCCGACCCCCGGGGTCCCACCGCCCAAAATGGCCGCACGCCCCCGGCCCCCGTGCACTGCCCCGCATCCTCCCGGGCCTCGGGGCCTGCCGCCCCCGCGGCACTTACCCACGGAGTCGGGCAGCGCGACGCCGCCCGGGCGCTGCTGAGTCAGGGACTGCCGCATGCTGCCGCCACCGCCGGTCCCCGCCGCAGCCCGCCGGGCCACGGCGGCGGACAGAGCCCCGGCAGCGGCTCCGCCGCGCCTGCGCGCTGGGGCGGGAGCGGCGGGAGCTGCGGGTCCGGAGCGGACCGGCCCGCGCAGCCCGCTGCCTCCCCCTCCCCGCGGCGGGTCCGGGGGCGGGTCCGCGGCGGTACCACCGGGAATGGCTGGGGGATGATGTGATGGGGAGCAGCGCTGCAGAGAAGGGCTTGGGGTACTGGTGGCTGAAAGGCTGGACGTGAGCCGACAGTGTGCGCTCACAGCCCCGAAAGCCGACCGTATGCTGGGCTGCATCAACAGCAGCACGGCCGGCAGGTCGAGGAGGGGATGCTGCCCCTCTGCTCCGCTCTGGTGAGACCTCACCTGCAGTGCTGTGTCCAGCTCTGGAGTCCTCAGCACACGAAGGACTTGAACCTGTGGGACAGGGTCCAGAGGAGGCCACAAAAATGATGCGAAGGCTGGAGCACCTCTGCTGTGGGGACAGGCTGAGAGAGCTGGGGCTGTTCAGCCTGGAGAAGAGATCTTATTGCGGCCTTCCAGAACTTAAAGGAGGCTTGTAAGAAAGACAGGGACAATCTTTTTAGCAGGGCCTGGACAGGACAAGGGGTGATAGTTTTAAACTAAAAGAGAGAGATTTAGACTAAAAAAAGAAATTTTTTACACTGAGGTTGATGAAACACTGGCCCAGGTTGCCCAGAGAGGTGGTAGAAGCCCCATCCCTGGAAACATTCCAGGTCAGGTTGGACGGGGCTCTGGGCAACCTGCTCTAGTTGAAGATGTCCCTGCTCACTGCAGGGGGGTTGGACTAGATGACCTTAAAGGTCCCTTCAAACCCAAAACATTCTGTGATTCCAGATGTGCATCATTCCTTACGAAATTGTTGCTTATACTCTCCCCGCAGTGTGTGGAGGTCTGGGTCCGCCTGTGAAGCTCATGCCGTTCTGCTGGAAACCCATGCAGTGATTGTGCCCTAGAGGGTTTTTTTGGCAAGGGGAGCGGTAGAGGTCCTGCCCCATTTCCAGCAGGTTCCCAGTGTTGGACCCCCTGCACTCACCCGCAGCCTGGCTGGAGGGGCTCAGCGCTTCACTGGTTTTAGGTCTCCCCTGCCCTCTTCCCATCTTTGCCCAGCCCCTCCACACCTTAGCAGCTCCCACCCACCTCCAGCCCCGCTGCTCCAGGCGGTTCTGTCCTTTGCCAAACACCCCCTTGGCACCTCCCTGTCCCCCCAAGCTCCCCATCTCCCTCCTCCCTGCAGCACTGGTGGCACCCCTGGGCAGCCACCCCACCACGGCCACTGGCCCAGTTTTTACTTCTCGATGATCTGAGATCTCTGCTCTGGTGACGATGCCTGTTGGTGCCTGTGCCCTGTCTCACAAAGGCAGCGCTCCCAGAAGACCCTGCAAGCTCCCTCTGTCTCCGGCCAAGGAGCTGGGGCAGGCCTTCAACATCTGTTTTCTGTATCGTATCTGTAAAATGGATAAAAGCATCTTCCCAGCAGGTTTCGTAATTGCTTGTAAATCACTTTAGTGCCCTGGACTGAGAGGTGCTAAGTGCAAATCATGTAATTATTTCAAGCCAAAGCATATTTCATCAAGTTAAAAGAAACTAATCCTATCTCTGCTTCAAAAAACATTCTTATTGGACAAGAGCCTAATTACCAGCTTCTCCGGGGAGAAAAGAGAAAGTGTACACCGACAGCGGTGCAAGAGGCAAGTTGCAAAAGCCCAGATCAATTAATGGCAAAGAACACATCACCTCCAGAGAAAAGAGTGGTTATTTCCCTCGGATGACTAGAGAAGCACTGTGCTCACTGCCTGCGCCCCACTGGGCAGCTGGGCCAGCACTGATTCCCTCCTGATCAGTCGTCCCCGCTCCGTGCCAGTGATGGAGGGGATGGTCTCGGCTCCCTCCTCCGCTCTGGGCCACGGCTGGGCTGTGCAGCAGCCCAGCAGCTGTGGCAGGGTGCGTGAGTCCCCGGGGAGCTGCTGGTACCATCCTTTGTTAAATCCCTGTGCCCCATCCCAGCTCTGAAGCTTCAGGCAGGCAATGCTCCAGCCCCGAGGCTCCAGCCCGGGGAGAGCCAGCTGTGAGCACAGCTGCCTGCATGCCCTCCTGCCAGCCGGCCTGGCTGCGGGCAGGCACCGGTACCGAGCCAGCCCTGCCTGTGTGCCCGGCAGAAGGTCTGCGGCAGCCCCAGCCAACTCGGCGCAGACCGGGGCGGCCGCCAGACCTCTTTCTTTCCTGCTGCGCCCATTTATTAGCACAGCCGGTGAGCGGCTTTCAGCCACGCTTAGGAGAGGAAAGGGAGAAATGGTGCTTTGCCTGCTTGGATGACACAGTGCAGCCCTGTACGAGCCCCGGATGGACGTCCCTGTGCCTCTGGGCAAAGCCCCAGCCTAGGGTAAGGCAGCCTTCCCCCCACACTGTTGAATGGGGTCTGGCTTTCCTGAGAAGGGAAGGGTCACCAGACCCATTGGAAATGTGCCGAGGGAATGAGCGGGTGGAGGGTGCTGAGCTCCTGCTGGGACAGAGGGTGTGGGACAAGCCCCCCTGTTCCTCAAGAGCTGCATGGGGCACAGCCAGTCACACTGCCATCACGCTGCTGGAGCCGTGCCAGGTGCTGCACTTGCAGGTGCAGCAGCAGGCAGGGTTTTGGCAAGGCTGGCCTGACACCAATGCCCTGTCCCCCTCCACTGCTCTCCAGTACTCCCACCACGCTGGCTCTTCGCAGCGGTGGGACTCCAGCATGCACCCCCCCCCATGCCCCTAATGCACCATCTTGTGCCTGTAATTCACTGATGGGGGAAAATCTGATACTCCCTGGCCCCGGACTGCAGGATGTCACAGCAAGGTGTCCCTCTGGATTTTGTCTTGGTAGCTGTGGCCGGCTCTTAGAGCCAGCTTGGGGAATCCAGTGCTTTGCACTCCTAGCTGCTGTCTCGATTCAAAGGGATAAATATAGATCTGCCCCTCGTACTACCCTTCACTGCCAGAGAGATTTTGAAATCGTTAACCGTGGCCCTGCTGTGACTGACAAGCACACATTGACGGACACATGCGGCCATTGAAAGCCCTAGAGATTTGCTAATGTTTATTAACAGCTACACCGTCTCCCCGGGGTGGAGAGCCTGGCTTCCCCATGTAGGGCGCTGGCTGGCACTGATGGGGGCTCGGGCGCGGGGCAGGATGCTGCGAGGGTGCTTCAAAGGGCACCAGATGCCAGGGGGGCTCGGGGCGGGATCCTGTTGCATTGAGCTCACCCCTCTTAGGAAACCAAGTTATTTTTTCATCCACTCCTGAACGCTGAAGTCCTGCAGAGTAGGGAGAGAAAGCAGCCTGGTTCCTCACAGACAGGCAAAGGTCTTGGTGCAGCTGCGCTCACTCAGCTTTTTTCGGGGGGTGCAGTGAGTCTGGGGAGCTGTGCTGGGAAGGGGGTTGTGCCTGTGGGTCCTTGAGAGCCAGGGCAACATGGCACCCACAATGGGGCCGGTGCTGCTGGGCTCAGCCCTGGGGTCCTGCAGTGCTAACACTCACATTTCTCTGCGTTGCCCACCCAGGGATGGACGGGAATGCCAGCACTGGGGGCACAGAGCACCAGCACAGGAGCACCCACCAGAAAGCGGTGAGTCTTTTGGAGGCTGCTGGCCACCCTCCGAGAGGTGAGGGCTACTTCAAAGCACCTGCTGTAGCTTCTTTGCTTTAGGAAATGCTGCTTCATCCCTTAGGCAAAGAGGGGAAGGGGCAGCAGGGGGTCTGGCTGGTGGTCCTGGGCAGTGAGGAGGGTTAGGAGGGACAGCGACACTAGGACATGGGCCACCCTCTGCACACCTGGCTTTCAGCAGGAGGAACCCGCCAATGAGAACTGACCTGGTCCAGGGTGAGGATGGGGGAAAGCCCCTGGCCTCCCTCAGGGCACCCATGACCTCCAGCGCAGAATGATCCTGCCAGGGATGAACCCCAGCTTTGCTTCACCGCCCGGAGTCACCCCAGCTGCCATAGCAGGCAGCAGCCTGGGGCTGTTCAGTGTCCTGACCGGTCCTGCTGTGGCTATGCCCCCTCTCTGCCCCAGCACGCTCCTACCCTGGCTCCTGCTGCTTCTCCTCCCCCTTGTCCAGATGCAAGGGACTGCTCTGAGACCATCTCTGGTCCCAGGCTGCAAAGAAAGACAGCTAAGAGGTGTTGCAATCCAGACCTAACCTAGCTCCCTAGCTCAGGGACCTCTGCCAGGGCCTGGCAGTGGGGTCATCTTGTCCTGTCTGGCTGCCCCACACAGACCTCCATGTCCATGGGGAGATCTTGAGCCCTCCCAGCCTTCCCGTGCTGCCTGGCCTCTCCCAGCCTGCAGGACAGGACCCTTCACCAAGTTCTGGATATGCACCGTGGAACCAGGAGAGCCAGAACATTTTCCCTCCTTGCAAACGCCTTCTGCAGGGCAGAGCCGTGGGGTTCCCTGCGTGAGAGCCCATGGGGGGCCATCCCCGTGTCCCCCCATGCTTTAAGCATTGATAGCAGCTTCTGGGCAAGGGCTCTGCACACAGCCCTTGCACTGTCCGCATAGCCTCTGCGCTCAGCTGGTGTGAAATCCAAAGGGCTTTTCCTAAAGCAGCACTAAGTGTTGGTGCAGAGTCCCTCTGAGCAGTCCCTGCTACTCTGGCAGCCTGAGAAAATGTTTCCAGAACTGCTGCCAGCGGATCTTTTCTTTAGTGGGGAGGAAAGCGGGAGGAAGGAGAATGCCCACTGCTCTTCTTCCATCACTTGCTCCTCTGTGGGTGTCCTGGCAGCCCCTGCACGCCCTCTCCAATGTGTCTGCTGGGGCTGCTGCTTCCCTGCTCCAAAACACTCTGGTTTCATCAGCCCTGCATGGTACAGGGCTGTGGCCACGCAGGATCTGGCTCAGTAAGGGCTCCAGCCAGGGGTGTGGGACCCGGGCCAAGCATTGCCTTCACTGTACAGGCAGCCACGGGCATTTTGCTGGCAGCAGCGCTCTGAAGCAGGCGTGCTCCCAGAAGAGCCCCACCGGGGCTTTAACCAGGTCCGATCGGGGTAATCAGTGGGATGGTGATGGTTTACAGCACCCCTGGGTCTGACCCCAGGCTCTCCAAGGCACAAATGCAGGCTTTGGAGTCTCTGTTCTCCCCCCCGTTCTCACTGTTTTGCAGTATTTGTGTGTCTGAGCAGAGTTTAATCCGCCCCCTGCCCGCCCCTGACTTAAAAGTGTTTCCAAGCCAAGCTGTCGGGCACTTCCCAGCTCCCCCAGGGTGACCTGAGCGGTGTAAATATCTTGCTTATTGGCCCTGACTCCAACAGGTGCCCACAGCCAGCGTTTTTCAGTGTGGGGAACGATGAACCCGTCCACAGCTCAGCATCACCCCTTCTCCTTGGCAGTACCTGGCACAGTCCTACCCCAAGCTCAAAACAAAGTCTGCACTCTCTCCTGCCTTGCTGCCTGCTTTTGGAGACAGAGAGTCTGCCCGGGTTCAAGGGGGGTTAGGGACCATTGCTGTGTCTCATCTCAAACGACTCTTAGCCAGGTGCAGGTACAGAGAGATTTGTGTTCCCAAGCTCCAGTGGTGAGTTTTCACCACTCAGGCAAAAAGCACGCTCTCGCCGCCTGGGGAGACGCTTTTCCCTGGAATTCAGTGTAATTAAAAAATAACAACACAGGGATTTCTCCAAAGACTAACCACTTGCTCACATGCCAAGAAAAACAAACTGGATGACCTCTTAAATAATGCCGCCTGCTGTCATATGTGGTAGCACAGAAAATGTGCATTTGAGCTCAGAGAACTTGCAGAAGCGTGGGAACAACCCCGTCCCTCCCAGATGACGGGTTTTCTTTGGTCATGTTCACGCAGGTGGTAAAAGATGAGTTTCTGTAAATGCCAGGACAAGGAGCCAGTACCCGCTGTTACAGCAGTGACGTACATGTCATGGAAAAATGGATGTTGGGATCTAAGCGATCTTAGAACAGCCAAAACGGCCTCTCTTTAACTCAAGAGTGATGATGGGAAAATGGAAATTTGAAACATTTCCAGCTATTAAGTGCTTTTGTATTTATTTTTGGCCAATGAGATGTTCAGCTTGCATGTGGGGGTTGTGTTCTGTAACTCTTCCAGGAAAATAAGCATGAGGAGAAGGTGCAGGATCTCGACAGAGAGGAGAACAAGACCAAGGCAGAGATGGGGAGCAAAACCTGGGCAGACCTGGCTGGGGAGATGAAGGTGTTCCTGTGGAACCCAGAGGAGAGAACGTGCCTGGGGAGAACAGCCAAGAGCTGGGGTAGGTCCTTGCTTGAGCCCCGCTTTCGTGGATTGTTGCCTTTTCTGCTTCACAGTGGATGCACTTGCCTGTGAACATCCTTGCGAGCTTGAACAGACCACCTCTGCCCCACATTTCCAGGGCAGATGTTTCTAACAAGCGCAATAAAGGACTAGTGAGGAGGACAAGCAGAAATCCTGGGGAAAGTTACCCTTGGTCTTGATGTTAATGTTTACTGAGAATGGGAAAGCAAAGATTTTGGGCTGCCTAGACTGTGCACTGGGAAGAAATTAAGACCCCGAGCAAGTGTGGGGGCTGCAGGTCGGTCTGCCGCAGCCAATCACCCCTGCTGGGGCCAGCGATCCAGCTCTTGCCTGTCTAAGCCCAGGGGGAGGTGGCTTTGGGTCATCGCTGTTGGTGGAGGAGGAATGTCCAAGTCGCAGGGCAGGCGTTTTCGGGAGGTGCACGCTGTGGGGCCGAGCAGCCCTCCTTGGCTGCATGTGTCCTGGTTCTGGAGCGGGAAGGGCTGGTCATTGCTGTCACCCTGCAGCTTCCTAGTGCTGGGGGGCTGGGATGTGCCAGTGAGGGTTTTGAGCACCCTGTCTCTCTTATCCACATCCATGTGGCTTCAAAAACTATCCCTGAGCCTGAGGTGCCCGGGGTGGCTAAGAGCAGCCTGTGGCTGCGGGGCGAGCACTGCTGCAGGCAGTCCAAGACGAAGGTGCCACATCATACGCAATGCCGTCCACCTTTGCAGTTCTGTTCTGACAGCACACAGCTCCCTCAACGGAGTGAAAATCCCCGACATTAGCCCAGCATCACGTGCGCATCCACACCAGTGTCAGGCTGCGAATTATCATGGGCTGCTGCTCAGCATTTCCAGCCCTCGGCTGGCACTGGCCACACACCCACAACCCCTCAGCCTGCCCGTGCCACCACCAAGCGCTATGGGTCTCCTGCAAAGCCTGTGGTGATAGCCAAGAGAAACAAAGGGAACTGCCCATGAGCACCAGAGGAGTCTGAAAACCTGTAAGCACAAGTCTGGGGCAAGCTTTGAAATCCTCATTTGCCCCGCCATGCCCTTTGCTGGCCATGGAGGCAGCTTGGTTTTGCTGCTCCTTTGCGGGATGGGAAGGTGTGTGCTGGAGTGTGGGAGCAGTGTGGGGATGGCAGCCCTTAGGGACATGGGTTTGGATTTCTGGAGGCTCAGCCAGGTGCTGAGAAAAGCCCTGTGAGAGGACCTGTGTGGATGTGGCCCTGCCTGGCAATTGCTGGAAGTTAGTTATTTACATCCTCAGGGAGGGTGCAGTGTCCTCCTGTGCATCATGGTATGCTATATGGCCCCATTGCCCTATGGACACATGTACCCCCGCCTGCACACGTGGGTGTGCTCACATGCCCGTACAGAGGAGCAGGAGAGAGTCATTGAAGCTACTGTGAAAATCAAATTTTCTGTTAAAATCTGTGTATTTGGAGGTGAATGGAGCTGAATTTTCCTGCTCTCGTCTCGTGGGTGAGGAGGAGGGATTTTGCCCAGCTTGGAGCTGCTCCTCTGCACTGGCCCTGAAGGTGGTCTCCGGGGACAGGGGGCTCAGGGGACTTGTGCTGCCGATATGCGGGGACCCAGCTGGCCTCAGGGCCAGCACTGGAGGCCTCAGCCCCAGGGGAAGGCTGCATGCCAGGCTCTGCCAGTGACAACATTTCCTGCTGCATTGCAGGAACCATCAGAACGGGAATGGTAGCAGCACCACGACCCAACAAGCACAGGCTTGGCACCCCAGTGGCAGCTCCAGCCAAGCCAGTTTGATGCAGAGGCACTGTCCCAGCATCGTTGTGGCAGGGCTGGACATTGTCCCTGCTGCACCACCAGCAGCGGTGATGGTGCCATCCACCCTAGCTTGGCCCACAGCAGGACACAGCCCCGCACTGGTTCCCAGCACTGCAGCCCTGGCAGAAGCACGTCAGGAGCGCACATCTGTGTTCCCAGGGCTCCCTCCGAGCTGCCGGCACGTTTCTCCTGGGAAATGTTTGGGTTAGGGCTTCACTTTGCTTTCTGAGACGCTGGGTTTTATTCATAGGCCATGGCCTCTTGAGACATCCTCAGCTATCAGCCTGGTCCAGAGGAAAAACAAACCCATTCTCTGGACATCAGGGCTATGAATCAGCCATCAGTGCCGCAGCCCTCAAGCGCTGCCGCTCGCTGCAGTCCCAGCGCTGGAGTCCCTGCCGCCCAGGCGACGGGAGTCAGGGCAGGAGCATCGTCCCACAGCCCCCGTCAGGAATTCGGGTGTGCTGAAGCCGCTGGATACCCTCCTGTGTTACCATGCCAAGAGGGATTGGGAAGGGCAAGAGCCAAGGTGGAGTCTGCTGGAGAGAGCTGAGGCAGACGGACACATGAACCTGGTCCTGACCCAGCTCTGGGAAGGGCCATGAATCAAAAAAGGATACAGAGCCAAACAGCAGCTGCCCCAGCCCTGAGGTTGGTTTGTGGAGGGGGGCTGCGAGCTCCCACCTCCACCACGGACTCAGAGCTGCAAAGGATGTCCTGCTGAGCATGGCTGTGCACCCCCGTGGGACACAGCCTGTGGGAGTTGCTCTGGTTGCGTAAATAGCGACGTGCCCTCTCTCTTTTGCAGGCTTAATCTTACTGTTTTACCTCATTTTCTACTCATTCCTGGCGGGAATGTTTGCCTTTTGCATGTACGTGATGCTGCTCACGCTGAGCCCTTACACACCCACGTACCGGGACCGCGTGTCTCCACCAGGTACGTACCCCGGCCAGCCCGGCCTCGGGCACCTCTGCTGGCACTTGCCTGGCAAAGTGCTACCGAAACGGTGTGGCAGAGACCTTGGGTAAAGCCCCGCTGGAGCTGTGTGCTCAACCAGCCCTCCCTACCACGGGTGTCATCACCTCAGGACACTGACTGCTGCAGGGTCTCTGCGGAGGATCAGGCATCTTAAATAGCCGCAAGTGAAACGTGACTTTGAATTATACTAATTGTTATTATAATGTTGCTAATTATTTGGGTAATTATTCTTATGATAAATGAGCAAGTTAAGGCATTTTGTAGGTAATGCCCATTCATTTCAGTTGCTGACCCTTCATACCCTGTATCTTCAAAACAAAATGCAAATCAAGAGAAGCTTTTATGCATTATTATTTGGGGGAGTCCTGGCAAGATAATGTTCAAAGACTCCTTTCTCTATGATAGAAGCAGCTTTTTCTCTGTGATTTTTGTCTTGGTGGGGAACACGAGGCCCCTTCGCCCTGTTCCCTGCCTGCACCTGGCTGGGCAGCTGGGAGCATGGGGGACCCCTTAGCCCCCATGTATAGCCCCAAGCCCATCTCTTACCTGCAGCACTGCTGAGGCTCTCCAGGTCTCCCATGTTTCCCGGGATATTTTGATGTGCCTGGTGTTCTCTGGGTGTGAGATGGAGGTGAGGGATCAATGGGTTGAGGAGAGAGTATATTTGTGAGGTGGTGCTGCCACTCTCCTGCTTGTGCCCATCCCCAAGCCCAGTCGTAGTGCAACCAGTCTCTGCAACATGTGCCTCAACCCTGTGGCCAATCCGCCCATGTCTGCTCTAACAAGGTTCATTTCCTTCTCCAGGAGTAACAATCAGACCATACTTGAATGGGTTCACCATTGCCTTCAACATCTCTCAGCCCAACACGTGGCAACCCTACGTGGACAGCATGCACCGCTTCCTAGCAGGTAAGCTCTTAGGCACCCCAGGAGTCATGACCACAAGTTGTTTGCATCCATGCACGCAGTGTAGGAGTGTCCTCCTGGGGCACGGATCAGCTCTTGGCAACTCATGACCCTCATCTGAAAAGGGAGACTCATAAGGTGGTCATAGGAGCTTCTGTGGGAGGGAGCCTTGCCTTTCCAGGTGGGACTTTCTAATTCCCTTGACATGTGGATGTCCTCTGAGAGCGTGGGTCTGTGCAGGTCTCGAGAAACATTAATGGGTCTCTTCATCCCCATCAGCTTATGACGACAAAGTTCAAGAGGAGAAGAATATCGAGTGCGTCTCAGGACAGTACTTCATCCAAGGAGGCAATGAAAGCGAGGAGAAGAAGGCCTGCCAGTTCAAGCGCTCACTGCTGCAGAACTGCTCTGGCATTGAGGACCCAACCTTTGGCTACTCCAAAGGCCAGCCCTGCATTCTGCTGAAGATGAACCGGGTACAGTGAAAACTGTTCGTCTTAATTCCTTCCTTCAGCACATCCCAGTGTGATAAAGACCATGCAGAGACTGAAACTCCCCACTTCTCAGGGCCAGGGAAAAAGGGAACTAGAATCCCAGAAGCTGCTGGCTCATACCCGCTAGAAAATATAAAAAAAACCACTACAAGACTTGCTCAGTATGATTTGGTTTGGTCTGTGTGCTTGGAGGGTCTTGTGCCAGGTCCCTGTATGGGAGGAACCGAGCTTTAGGGCTACACCCCAGATCCCAGTCTCTTTACATTGGGAATTTTCCCAGAACTGTGTTTATTTGAAATCTTCTGATAGCATGGCAGCTGGAAAAATAAATGTGGGGGTGATGTCAACTGTGTGTGGGGAAGTGGCTGTGTTACTCCAGGGCGTCTGGGCTTCCTGGGTGCTCTGCTCTGCCTGTGTTCTCAGGCACCAATCCTGCACTTGGGCACAGGCAAGTTTCTCTGCACAGGGTGGCAGACCCTGCTTGTAGGGGCACATAACTCCTGTCTTGAAAAACATGACGGGCACGTAGAAGAGCTTAAGCCCTGGAGAAAGGAGGCAGCGTATGCTTGGCACTGCATTTCATACAAACCTGGATGTCTTTTCTTTTTGCAGATCATAGGCTACCGCCCTGGTGCTGGGGTCCCTGTGCGGGTGGACTGCAAAGTGCAGGTACTACTTTTGTTCGTGCTCAGCAGCGTGGTGTGCAGAAGGCCAAATCTCTTCCTCTGATGGACCCCACCAGTATCGGTCCTTGTTTTAGCCCCAAACACTGCTGATGCCTCTGGGCACAAGTGGGGACCAATCTGCTGGGAATGACACCGATTTCCTGCTTCCCGCCCTGGCCCTCACCCTCCAAGCACTGCTGGTAGCACTGTGCTGGGACCCTGAGAGCAGGTCTGCAGGGCTGGGTGCTGGTGTGGCAGCTAGAGCCTGGAGCTGGAGGGGAAGGAGGCAGGAGCTGCTCACATCCATCCCCACCTGCTCTGCGGGACCCTTGGTCCTGAGGAGCACCCTGCAAGCTAGCAGCAGGAGAGTGAAGGGCAGGCTCCCTCTGCCCAGGCAGCAGCTGGATCATACTGTTAGAGAGTAATAAAGCAGTAGGCAAGTGCGGGGAGGGATCAACAGGCAGCAAATTCTGTAACCCTCGCCTGCGCCTTCACAGCACCATTGATGCGTTGGCTCGCTGCAGCAGCAGCTGCGTGCAGGCAGGTGCAGCTGAGCCCTGACGTGGATTTGCAGGATATTTCTGTATTAAAGCTCCTTCATCTTACTCTGAAGAGAGCTGTATTCTGTGTCTCACATGCTATGTGTATGCCTTTATTTTTTTTCCAATCACAGAAAGGCAATGAGAGCAATCTCAGATCAGTGGACTTCTACCCTGGAAACGGGACGTTTGATCTCATGTATTATCCCTACTACGGCAAGATGACTCACGTAAGGACGGACTCTGGCATCTTTGTTATGTCTCCTTGGGAAGGAGAGGACAGAGGCTGCTGCACAGAGTACAGATGTGTTTTCTGGCTATTTTGGGCAGATGCAGGCAGGAGAGAGGCCATGGGCACTGGGACTACAGTGCTCTATTTCTGTCTCTGGTAAACTGCAGGAAACCCTTGGGGACTCCGGTTCCCTCTTGCCAGGAATGGGAATGATTACATTTATCATCTGGAGACCCAGAGAAGGTCTCAATACCGGCATTTTCCCAGGGTGCTAGGGAAGCCAGGGGTTAGGTGATGCAAGGATGGGGCTTCTGTCAAAGCTGGGGCATAACCACTTGCGGTCGGGTGGCTCAAAACAGAGCAGTCCCAACACCAGTGGCTACTTCTGAACACGCTGGCCAGCACTGCTTGGGTCTGTCCTGGGCTGTATAGCGTTAGGAGGTAACTCACCTCCACCACAAAAGCTGAAATGGAAGACTCCCATTGTCATACTGCTGCTGGCTGAGCATGAATAACAGCCCCAGACTCCAGGTCTGCGTGTGCTTTGAGCACACAGAGCTGAGGAACACCGTGGGTTTCTCATCACAAGCCACAGGTCGGTTTTAAAAACAACTGTAAGTATTTATGAGTCCCATTATCTGGTGTTAGTTGTCCCAGCTAATCAAACCAAGAGGCATGGTGGAGTGCTAGATGCCATCATGACTCCATCCCTCTGAGGCACAGGCACAGAAAGGCTCAGCTTCAGCATCCCAAGGGGCCATGGTGGACATCAGGCAAATGCACTCAGACGTCTGGGAACCGTGAACCCATTGCTGATGATTTTTACTGAACGTGAAAGCCCTGCCTGCTTTTCTCCTCCCTCAAAAAAGACACTTAAATCTCCCTTCTTTCCAGGTCAACTATACATCCCCGCTGGTGGCCATGCACTTTACAGATGTGAAGAAGAATTTTTTGGTCCCTATTCAGTGTAGTCTGAACGGGAAAGGTATTATCAACGACGTGAACAGCGACCGCTTCCTGGGCCGAATCATCTTCACACTCATCATTGGCAATTAGCCACCGCAAACACTGGGCACTTAGGTTAAGTCAATCAGAGGCTTTTTCCTTTTTAAAGCCCGAGGCCAGCATTTTTTCTGCTAGGAAGAATAGTCATATGGAGATTTTTGTTAATTTATTTTTGTTCATAGTTAGGAAACAAATGAGATGCCGTGGAGCGTGGAACCACATTTTTCATCATCTGATGTAAATCATTATTAGTAAAAATTAGAAGTTATATCCTGGGCAGAGATCCTGCAAAAGCATTTCAGTTTTGATTTAAAAAACCCTCTGATATCTGAATACTATTTTCCTAAGGTCTTTTACGAGTGACCCTGTGGAATTCAGTTTTCCTGCCTTTAAATTTTAATCTTTACCATAGTTTTATGTGCTTTTCTCAGGCAAAAGCTAACAAGAGGGTAGTTTATTAGCACTATTCTTGTTAAAGTAATAAACAGCAAAAATTCTGGATTATGCCTGCAATGACACAGTTAAAAAGTGAAAATGGCAGATCTCAAAATGTCTCTTCGGATCTTCAGCACTGGGAGCATCTCGACTGCAGCATTTTACCCGGCTTGTTCAGCACACCCAAGGCGTTGGAGCAAAGGCCATGCAGAAAATCATTTGCCCTTGATCCGTTCTGACTGTTCCTTTCTGAAGTGGGAAGATTAATGCATTTCTCCCTCCTCCTCCCCACTCCAGTACTTCTCTCTGCCCCAGGAATCCTCATCAAGTATATTGGGATGAGGGAAAGGAGCTCTCCTCTCCCTGCCACGGTTCACAGGTTGGCGGCTCCTCCTTTCCCTGCTCAGGCACAGAAGGGCCAGCGGAAGGTGTTAGACCCTCCCAAACAGTTCAGACCTGTTCTACCCGGTTCCAGAGAGCAATAATGCTGCAGAAAACCCCAGGGAAGTGCTCGGTCATCGTTAAGGGGTCGCTGCTGGTATTAGTGAATTCATCAGTTTATCATCCTCAAAGACCTCGTGAGAGCGGAGTGCTGCTAAGCAGAGCCACCTCTGCTGCGTGGGCAGCCCAACCTCCCCGCCCGCGAGCACACAGCCTTCCTATCTGTCAGAAACGAAGGACGCTCCGCACGTCACGAGCGACGGGAACACAGCGGGACAGGACACCTTAGGAGAATGCACTAGTTGGAAAGCACACTTACTAAAATTACTGGCTGAACAGGAGCATCATGGTATGTTTGTCCTACATCCTACGCCAGGTACTTAATCTGCCATCGTTTCCTGATCTATATAAGTCTGTAAGAAGTCATTTTTTGTATTAAAAATAAAGTGACTACAGTAAAATTAACTCTGTGGTACCATTCTTAAAACACTGGTGTAAGAGATGCAGTTTGTGACTTTAGTTCCCTGGGCTGGCCAGTTAGGGACTGAATTTCAAAGCAGCATGTAACGGGATCCTTGAATTTTGAGCACTTGATGAACTTCCTAGGGACAAAGAGTTCAGAAGCCCAGTACAAGACGACTCCCTTTATTTATATCTATTCCCTACCTGCCTGTTGGAAGGATTCACAAACCAGCTAGTCCTTTAGCAGACGCTGGACTCACGCTTTGATCCAGTCAACAAAGAAAGATCACCTAACTGGGATGTAAATGCATGAAGTTAGTAGCAAAAGTTTGTTTCCCCACCAACATCCAGATCCAGACACTTTGCCCATCCCATTGAAAAAGCTCTCAGAAATGCCATGTGTGTCTACTTACAACACAAAGCCTTCTAAACCCATAGTTAACATTATTGTCCATAGATATATTCTGCTTTCAGCATATTTGTACAGTCATTTCAGTATTTGGAGAATTATATACACCGCTCTCCATGCTACAACCATCTTCAAAGTGCTGGCTCAATTTTTGGCTTCTGTTGAAGCCCCAAATACTAGTTTATATGTATATTTAAAATATATACGTATATGCATCTAGGATATTGGCACATTTTACTAATATAACCTAGCAAAAAGTGATGCAAAATACTTTGATCTATGATCTGAGCATGAAACCACGGATGGAATCCATCTGCTGGCAGCACAGAAGCAACACACTCAGACAAGTAACTGTTCTCAGAAGCTGCCAGGCTCAGAATAATTCACTATATACCACTCTGGCAGGGAAATCAAGTATTGTGAGAGTCAAGGTACTACACAAAAGCCAACGTCGACCAAAACCAAAGCACATGGTCCAACTCAGCAGCATTAAATTATACCGCTAAAAAAAAGACAGCTTGGTTCACAAGCCCATTTGTGGTACAAAAATCAGTTTTGTCAAATTCAGGTAAAAGTTATCTTTGGTCACAGTGAGGACAAGAATAACCCAACATACGGGTATTGCTCAAACATAGAAATCTCCCTTCCCTGAATGTGGAGCTATTGTGAGTGAGTTAAACATCAGTGTTGACTCTCTCCTTTGTGCAGGTGAATGGCTGAAGGTGCTTTCCCCACAACACAGATACAGGCTCAATGCACAAAGAGATTAAATATTCAAGTAGCTTTAGTGAACACTTGCTGCAGAGGACAGAAACTTTGTGTGCCCTCAGCAGCTCTCTGCAGACCTGGCAGCTCTCGAGCCGTCCCATGGCTGGAAACCAGGGTTCACCAGCTGCAAAAGGCTTTCACCAAGGGGGACCAAAGAGGTTGAAAGAGCAAGAGGCTCCTTTCATCCTATCAACATGAACCTGGTGGGAATGAAGCAGAACACAACCACAAAGACTGGCTTCTATTTTGGTACGGTTTAGAACACAGAACTGCAAAAGGCAAAGCGTTAATAACACAGAGAGCATCTGCAGACGAGTCAGATGCTCTTACTCCTTTAGAAGTCGCTTTCTTCACTATCTATGTATTAGTTTCTACTTTATGATCAGCATTTCTCATACTGGACATTTTGTGCTCTTACTGTTGTTTTAGAGAGCAACAATTAGGAGGTTAAAAGCAGTTTAACCCTCTCAAACCACACTGGTTTTATATCTTCCCTTGCATTCCTAGATCACAGCTTTTCAGTGACCCTTCGTTAACCCAGGAAAGCGGTCCAAAGGAACCGCAGGAATCCCTGAACAATCTGTGCTGAAACGCTGTGTCGTTTATGCGCACAGAACCAAAGCTGAGATGCGCTGCAGCCAGTACAATTCCAGCCTCCCAGCCTCATTTCACAATGGAGCTCAGAACAAAAGGGAAAACACAGTCAAACAAAATGGCACAGGACTTCTTTCCTTCAGCAGACCATGGGCTTTTCTGAGTAGCGTAAGTTCTCCAGGACTGAGCTTTACCTTAGTGAACGAAGACATTACAGACATCATGCTACGGCAAAGCTATTTAACATACATTAGCAGTGAACTTCTCCATTCTGATGTTAAACAAATCAATGTACTAGAAGAATCAGACACTCCTCTCATACTATGTTAGTTTATTAGTGAGATCAGGTACTACCTTTACATCCAGAAGAACAGGAAATTCAGACTGATTCACAAGAACAAGCTGCTAACGAGAAAAGGCAACAGCCTTTTAGAAAGGAAGTCTGTTAAGAGCTTGGTGTTCATTGTCCCATAGCACGCAGAGTCCCTTTGGACATCGCAGTTGCACCTTTAATTATGGTTTTAGCATTACCATTATCCGAGATAAGTTCTGTGCAGCTAGAAATGTTCTTGTATAAAAAGATTAAACAACAGAAATAAAGTCTTCTAGATGTCTTCTTTGCACCAAAGAACCACAATTCTCACGTGGACACGCATCATCCCTACTCAGTTCTATGGTCCTCAGAACACCTCCCCGCTCCAAAACCATACAGTAGCTTCACGGAACTCTGCACCTCCTCTTCAGACTCATGGCATGTTATTCTGTCGTGAAGTAGTTTTTAAATATTTTTTAAATAAACTATGAATTCATTTGTTTTTCTTCTTTTTAAAAGGGGCAGATCAGGGAGAAAAGGAGAAGAGCAGGGAAGGTGGCAACGGAGACGGAATGAAGGGATTATACAGACTGATAGCCAGTACGACTTTTTCTTCTTCCAATGATGTAAGATATAAAGACAAGAATGTTAAGGAAGCCAAGTGTCACACCCACTGCGATGGGAATAAGAAAGTTCAGGTCAGAATCAGCAAAGCACTCTTCAGCTGCAGAAAGAAGAAAAAAAAAAAAAAGCAAGGGAAAATACGTTAGTAAAGGAAATCGAGCATTAGAAACCAAAGCAAGCAAGGAGCGAACAGACGTTTCCGGGAGTTTACACTGTTATGAGATGCAATAATACAGCTGAAGTAAACTCAGTATTGAGTAAAGAACTGCTAGATTGATTTCTTTAAACATACAAACTACACACATCATCTGTATGGGTAATATACTTCTTCCGATTCGTACTTTTATCTTCCTCTCACAAGCAGTCCACACAGACCAGAAACGTGAGGACAGCGCAGCACTCGGAGCATCTGTCAGCTGACCGCACTTCAGAGCAACAGCAATGCAGCAACCAAAAAAGAGAGACTGGTATATTGCTGCCTTGTCCAAGTGACTTCCCAACCCCCCAGTCCCCAGCACTTCTCTAGGTTCTAGACATGAAGAGAAGTAACAGACAGGAAACCAGGTAACAGCAGAAACCTACTGAAAGCTACAGGAGACAGCCAGGATACGAACGCTGAAAGCACTGAACAGAAAACACCAAAAGTCTCACTTGGGTGGGTAACTTTCTTTATTCTCAATCCAAATACAAGAGTTATCAGTTTCAGCTGAGAAGTACGTGGATGTTACCAAAATCAACACAGGAAGAGAAAAAAAAAGAGACAGCTGTAACACTACAGTGGGTGTTGATATACAGGTTGTAAAATACGTGAGGAGCTCCTGGCTGATACAAACACTCCTGCAAAGATGAGCGAACACTGGGAACCGATTCCGATCTCAGAGAGACACCTTAAACACGGAGGCAGGGCTTGGCTTTCTTCCCTCCTCTGTAAAGGGAGCAGAGCTCCACCCGCGTGGTGCCGAGATGAGATGTTTGGCAAGATACAACGCTGTCTGTGCACTGCTTCAGCACTGCGAGGGAGCTGGACTTCCACGCTTTCAATACAGCAGAGGTCCTTATAAAACTTTTTATTAGGGCAGAGTAAGTGTCATGCACACATTCACTGCTTTATCAAAAGTTAGCTATTAAGTGAATATTTAAACCATTTGAGCCTCTAGTGGAATCAGCCTCAGGTACAGGAAATTTACTGTCTGGATTTAGCTCGCTGCAGTCCAGCACACGCTCGCCCCTGCACCTTCACGAAAAGCTGTACAAAGCCTTCGGCTAAGAGGAAAGAAAACCTGTGGAGGTTCAACACCTGAAAATACTGAACTTGGACAATCTGAAGGCACCTACTGCCGAGTAGAGCAACACGCGGGAGGGAAATAAGGCGGAAAGGATAAATGTACCTTACGCAGTGAACTATGCCAGTAGTCAGAATATTTTGAAAGGTATTTAAGCATCTTAAGAGAACTGCATTTGATGTTGAGTCATCTTTGTTCACTGAAGATCCACATATACAATTTAACTTCTACTTGCTGGAGAGTGGGGCATTAATCCTACACATGAATGAATGGCTAAAGATGGAAGGTGCTCACCAGGCAGCGACAGGAATTCCCTTCCTCTCTTCTCTAAAGGAAGGAGATTGCCACAACAGTCACAAGGCCTTCCCAGGATAAAAGGGTTTGAAGCTGGACACCAGAACATTCCATCCTTTACCTCTCTCCAGTTTGCCACTGTTGTTGGCACACACCTATCCATGTGTTGTCACTGTACGATGGCCAGAAGCTTCAGAGAAGTGCCTTCACACGCACAGCCTGGTAACCGTATGCCATGGTGAGCTGACTCTACACTCAGGCTGGAAGGAAGAGATTTTTCAACATGCTTGGCTGAATGTGTCTCCATTCAAAACAATCAGGACTTCTGGCCCAAAGCATTTTTAGGCCCAGTAAAAAACCCATCTTTTCTTTTAATTCCAACCACGAGATGCAGCTGATATACCAATAAAAACAAAATTTTGGTCTATGCTATACAATAGAGAACACTGTGGAAATTCGTATTCTTTTTAAAAAAGCCCAAAGCATTCATTCGCTAGAAAAGCTTCTTCTGAGGACTGCTAGCATGGCATCTTGGAGCTAAAAGGGAAAACTGGTGTCTCATGATGCAGAAAAAAGTATCTAATAGTAGAAGTTCTGTGTTGCCAGAAGAACTGGCACAGCTTTTAGCACAGAGGATGAAGCTACTGACCATTTCCCAGAAGGCTCCCTAATGCCTTCCCCACTTTTGCTGGATGCAAAGACCGATCTCATTTTCCAGGACAACTGCAGTGAGGAACTGAACTGTTGGCAGCTGTACACCAGTTTAACATGGCTGGAAAAATAAGTCATAAAAACATCTTGTCTGGATGGAGCTACAATTGACAAAGTTTATAAGCCAATTCCTAATAATGAACCAGATGGGCAGCGTCTCAGTGAGTTCCCAAGCTGCCTTCTGTGAGCACGTTGTACCCAAGCACACTTCAAATGTGCTGCAAAACAAAGCATGAGGACACAGACCACAGAGGGCTCTTGGAGGAGCACCTTCCCCAACTACGGAACAGAATCTCAGGTATAGACTGCTGGAAGTTGACCTTACTCATTTGGTTTATTTTCTTTAAAAAAAAGAAGACAGTACAAGACATCTGTTTTCAAATCAGTTAAAAAATGTGAACAAGTTTCCTTAAGAAATAGAACAATCTTTATTATTTAAAGCACATGTTGAACAGGTTGACAGTTCCCTACGGAGCAATACACACAGGAAAACTAGTGGTTTTATAACAACAGGCAGTCAGGTGAGACTTTGATGTTTTCTGAACCAGTTACCTGCACATCCGTCTAGGAGTACTTTAATCTCTGGCCAGTATTCTTGGGGATTTTTGTGAAGATACTTCTAATATTGTTGAAAATTGGGAGCAGTTTGCACTGATCTTCTACATTGTCACTTGGAAACTGTGCATAGTTCAAAAACTTGCATGATCAGGTGAATACAGTGTGGTAACTACTCCTTCACAGAAATGCATGTGTAACTGGGGCCACTAAACATCAGTCACAAAAATGCTAAAAATCTCTATGAACTTCTGCACTTGAGGATATATTAATAGGAAAGTCATTATATCCACTTTTTTTTGGTAAATTATTTTTATTAAAATGGAAAGCTTTGAAGCTTGTTTCAGAATTAAACTTATAGTAGTTCCCCACTTTCATTAAAATGAATTTCAGTAAATGATGCAAATTCAAGCTGTAGACTACAAGCTATAGTAAGCATTATCCACCCATAGCTTCCTTGGCTAGTGTCAAGAGTAAACTGTTTTTACAAAAGAAAAATTACTGAAAGAAGTGTGTTTTATGATTCGTATACAAACATGCCACAGACATCTCTACAACCCTAGAAAACACTAATAAAACACTAACCCAGCTTTGATGCAAGCTCAACTCATTCTAAAGGGGGAGATGACGTTATGTTCATTAAATAACTAGTTTAGGCAGCTCATATTATGACATATGCAAAAAAGCCACACTTACCTAGAAGTCTAAAGACTTTTTTTTTTTCCCATGCAGTAAAAACTGTATCACAGCACAAGGAGGCCAGAGAAAAGTTGTGCAGCAAGGGTTAGTCTCTAGAGAGCTGCAGTTTAAGAACTGTCCAGTTGCGCTGCATTTTTTAAGCTAGTTATCCTTTCCATACAGCAAGGAAAAAGAGGTGGTGTGGGTCCATCTCAAGAGTTGTTTGGCTTTTGCATTCTTAACATTAATCAATGCTACACAGCAATCAAACACAAAGTACATTAAACATTCAGAATGCCAATGGTGGGCAGTTATAATGGGAATTGGGATTGGCAGAGAACCATTTAAGATGAAGATTTAAAGACAGCTCAAGCTGCAACAACAGATACTGGCTCATTAAATGAAAGCATCTTTAAACAATGGCCATTCAAAGCAACAAGACAGACCAGTTCTATGCAGAGTATGATATAAAGTTAAGTGCACTTTAAAGTTCTGGAATATTTAGAAAGGTTATTCCCTTTAAACTGATGCCAGCAAAAAAAGCTTGCATTAATTAGCAGAACTCTGCCTCAGTTGAGTATTTTAGATGACTGCCAGGTGATGAAGAATTCAGTGCCTAACAGGAAAGTTGTTTGTTTTTTTTTTTTAAAAGGATTTGGAAACAGCACTGCAGTCTTCCTATGCATCTACCGTTTGGCAAGCGCAGGTTACCCATTTTCTTTGTACAACCAGGGTATAGGAATGATTCCTGACACTACACCAAGGCAGGAGTAAACTACTCAAATTCTGTCAAAGCTAAGTAAGTTACTGCTGCCACTTCAAAAGATCACTTAATCACCAGCCTAAAGTTCAATTCCATGAAAAACCAAGTTTTTACTGGGCATAGTACAATCCTTGTTAAATGTGAGTCACCACAGTGACTAATGCTGCCAGCTTAACCCACAGTTATGACAACAACTAAGGAACGCAGAGGAGAGAAGCAAGTACAAATTCTATGCTATTCTGGGAGTTGCCCAATGCACATCGGTTTAGAATGTGTTCTTGTTTCAGGCTATAATTTGTAAAAAGCAGAAATAAATCCTGAACACTTTCAGGGGTTTTGCAAAATAAAATCCTTAGCCCAGGAATTCGTCCAATATTTGACATCTTCAAAACAGCTATGAAACCCACGTCGTCTTCTTGGCAGGGAAACTAAAAACGTAGTTCTCCTTCATCTGAGATAAACACTCTCTGTTTCTCAGCTCCAATTAGCTGTGGTTAGTAATTACTTCTAAGGTTTGGGTCTTTTTTGGACTTCAGAACTTGCACTTGCTTTGTTTAGAGTGAAATCAGAACAGGAATCACATTTAGATTCACAAAGTTTGATATCCAGCATAGCTTTTTCTTCTGCCAATTATGTAAGCAACCACTATAATGACAATCAAGCCAGCAAGTGCAGCACCAACTACAATGGGGATTAGAATGCTGTCATCATCCAGCGAACACTCCAGGGCTGTAGGTGAGAAAAAGGTTGCAACAAGGTATAAATAAAGACAGAATACTTGCCAAGTGTGGTATAAAAATCCATTATCCTTAATATGAAGGCGTTCAAAAAAATCAAGTATTACTACACCTCTAAACTAAGAGAGAATGAACTGCAGAGGTCTCATGGGTACATCTAGCACACGTTAAGCATTATAATCACTGGGAACACTTGATAACTAATGGTGTATGAGTTTTCACATGCGCAAGATCTGCACTAGACAAAGGAGTAGCTATTCTACAACACAACCAGGCTTATCTATTTTGTGCTTAAGGCAAGTCTGCTGCTTTTACTTATTAAGAATAAAGTGACCCAGATTTGGTATCAAGAACCCATCTAGAACGGAGACATGTGACAGAGAGATGAAATAGCTGTAACTGGGAGAAGAAGGAAGCCAACTGCAAACTGAACTACAGAGTGAAACAGGACCATAACTCTTTTGAGTGTATTATGATAAATACTGTTTATCCTACATACAAATGGGGACTTCATTTAACTCTGATTAAAAAAGGAAATTCAAAAATCTGCACCTGATCTATTTGTCTACAGATCAGGCAAGTATTATCATTAAGTACAAAGATAAGGTTACACTAAAGATTAAGAGGTCATTTAAGCCATTCCCATTTTCCCTAGTAAAGCCTGTAATAATGCAGCAAACAAACATTTTGGAATCTTCCTTTAGTTCTGGATATCCAAGACTGCTTCTGAAAGAAGCTCTGTCCGTTCATTTTTCACCCTGACACTTCTATTTCTTAGACTGACAGGTAAAATGAAATGAAACACCTAATGGTACTACCAAAGTTCACTTCTACTGAAGTTTTGTCCCATTTTCTTATATAGTCAAGCTACAAAAAGTTGTATGTCAAGATGATGTCACATAACTTCTAAACTATTCTGCAAGGCCGTGCTTAAGTCCCTCTTCGGTGTCTCCAGCTCCTTCAAGTTCTATGAAGGAGAGCAACCATATCCAACAGACATTTTTTACGTGCGAACAAAGCTTTCCATCAACTTGAATGTCAGTTTCAGAACTTCATTTCATGTGTAAAAGAACAATGGAACAAGAGCTTCAAAAACAGTGCTCGTGCCCAAAGCTGGTGCTTTTTAGCAAGTAAGAATTTTGCAAGCACTGGAAGACTTAACAACAAAAAGAACCCTTACCTGCAGAGAACTTATTTTCTTCCACACGGAATGGCTGAATCCATAGATTAAAGGTATGTATTTGAAATTGTTCGTTAATCTGAAGAGTTTGCTCTTTTCGGCACATATAAGAACTACCAAGGAAAGCATCCCACTTGCTGAAATTGGTGTTAACTGCATTTGCAATGACTAAACAAAGGGAGGGGAAAAAAAAAAAAAGAAATTTGTATGCCCACTTTAAATGAAAGAGAGTTTTTAATACAATCATAAGACTAAGGAGCTGAATCTACAGGGGTCAGATAAACAACTTCAAAAAAAACCCCATACTCTTGATTTGGAAAAGAATGTACTTTAGTTTTTGAAGGACTGGTCTCTTTTCCCAGTAAGAGCGAAGTAGTAGTGGTTGGAAGGTACAGCAGCATCTTCAGTTAAAGAAGACAACAGCTGGTTTAGGAAAAACAAAAAGCTTCAGAGTTGGTACAACGTATTTCACACCTCCAAAAATTATGTTACTGAAGTCCTCTTATGTTTGTCAAACAAGAGGCTCCATTAGCAAAAGCTTCATGAAAAGAGAATGATCCCACACTGCTGTTTAAAGGAACTCTTGTAGCCATTTCTGCTTATTCCTTTTTTGCTCCTACCAACTTCAAGTAGGAAGGAACAGTAAGCATGAACAGCATTTAAAAAAAAGTCAGAAGTATTTGATAAACACAGATTAAAAGCTTACACTTGCTTTAAGACAGATACTGTTTCTTACCAGAACCATTCAGACGGTTGAGCAGCGTAACATTCACCTCTTTCAGATAAAATTTTTGTTCACTTGCACTTGTATTTTTCTGTTTAAGAAGCAAGAAGAATCTGTCAGTGTGCAATTTGGCATTTTTAGCTTTACGAACACAAGCTTTACAAAGGCTAACACATTTACCACTGTCTTACATTTTCTACCACTTTAACCCAATTCTCTGTTTGTCTCGATGCAGCCGGCTTGCCAGTTCCACTTCCTACAGGGGAACAGCCTACCACCAGCAAGTAACAGAAGGGTTTAACTGTGAGTGATCACCATGCAATGCCACTGAAGTGTAAACTTAGTTTAAAATAAATTACTTACAACAACGAATGTGAAAGCAATCAGTGTGCTATTTCCATCATTCAGTTTCAGAGTAGCTGTTGTGTTACCACACGCACCACCTGCGACAGTTGTCTTTGGATTGATGTTGATCAGAAGAAGCTGAAATATAGACATAACCACATCACAGACATTCAGCAGCCATTGGGAATCCACTGTTGAGTCAGTTGTAATCTTAGGCTAGAAGAGCTTGTCATGAAGATGACAGCAGGAAGACTGAGCCTGGCTACTATCAAACCAAGGCCACCTGAGTTCAGTTTACATGTTGGTAATACTGAAGCAAACAAATTGCCCAGTGAAGTCTTACTTTGTTGAGCTAATACAGCAGGTTAGACCTGGCTCCCTCTGTGGAGACAGACAGTATCTGCAGGGACCAACAGCCTCACAATCTGAGATAGTTCCAGGATTTTAAAGATGTTAAAGGTACTCCCGGGTAATGAGTTACACTGAATCCATGTAAGTTTTTGAAGCCACACATTACGCCACAAAACTATTCTGATGTCAAAGAGGTGCTATGTACATTACCTAGAAGCAGTTCTGGACAGCCAGTGGTGTACAAAGCAAATACCCTGCACTCACATTTCGTACCAATAACTACGGCAACCTTTCTACTCTAAAATAGAAGAGAAGCACCTTGTCTTGGGAAACATTCAGCTGCAGCCCCACAGTAGCCAGAAGACAAGTTTTATTTCCACTCTTAAGAGAATAGTTTCCTGTGTCTGGATTCTCCACAGGTTTGGGAGTCGTGGTTGGAGCAGGTGACAGAGTGGTGGCAGATGCAGTAGTTACGCTGGCAGTAGTTACGTTGGCAGTAGTAGGCAGAACAGTAGGTGCAGAAGTAGGTGTATCAGCACGACATCTAGACTCTGAAAAGAAATTTTAACCACCATTTCAGTGCTGAAATTTTATTGCAGTCTCATGACTCGGAGGCCCATTCAATACCGATACCAATTTCCCTTTGAAATCTAGCCTGACTGGGAATCTGCTAGTCACCACCTCAGAAGCCTCACAGCCTCACACAGGGCACAGTATTCCAGACAATTTACAGCTGCCATCTATCCTTAGAAATTCTGTAATGCCCACAGTTTTAAATCCATGGAGCATATGCAGTACTACTTACCTCCAACACATGGAAGCGAAACACACGGACACCAAACCACACTAAGTGACGTCGTGGTTTAATCCAAATTAACTCTGTCACAGACAAAACTAGTACAAGTGGTAATGAAGGTGTGGTATGTATTTGCTGGAGACAAAGCAAGCAACCCTATTAAGCTGTATGTAGCAGGATGACGTGCTCATCTCTTCTGAGCAGATTTGCCATGAAATGAGACAACAGGCTCTGGACTACTTAAATGAAAAAGCAGAGGCTACCACTGAAAATAGAAGGAGGTCAGTTAAAAACCTTGACAGTCAAATGGTCTAGTCAGCAACAGCAGTTATGAAGTGCTTATTTTTAACACTCCAGTTGCTGGAATACACACTTCATTAGATGACCACCCTGATACAGGAACTACCTCCATTACTACGTACTACTACATCAATGCTGCTAATCTATTTTCCAGGAACAAGGAAAGATGTACTACAGGATATTTACATGAATATTATTCAACACAGGCTATTATTCAACACTGGTGGATTTTTCTGTCATGGGACTTTGCTCCCTGCACTAAGGCGCAATACAAAAAACCTCATTCACAAATCGAAATGCTCACCTTTTTTACCAATGGTGCCATTCTGAACAAAAGGCTGCACGGTAACATTCCAGAAAATCTGGGTTACGTTTTCTGCTTCAAAAAAGTCAGTACTATGACAAACAAAGACATCATTCAGCTGAACTGGAGGCATGGTATCCTTTACAACAACAGTAATTGGTCCTACAAATAAACACAAATATTTTAATGCCTTATGAGCTACAAGGACACTTAAAGGTAGCATTAGGTTGTACATAATTCCATATGACAAAGAGCAAGAGATAATTAAGGTAGTTTAACAATCCTTACCTCTCTGTAATGTTTTAACTATGTGTCCTGACTCAGAGTGCTAAGAAATGCAGAGAAGTAACCAAGCTTCCAGAACTAGACATGCCATTAGAAAGGTGAGCTCTTTTACTTAAATTTTTATTTAAAGAAAAAAAAATTATTAGTAGTAGGTATTAATACACAGAAAGCTGAACACTGTATTGCTTTGCTGGGTGGAAGGTCAAGTAGTGCACACTAAAATGAATCTTCCATATGCCTACTAGCAGCACCTCATTGATCAAGGCTGTTCACACAGTTAACCTTCCCCTTCTGTTCCAGGTGAAGGAATTTTACGTTCAGTGAAGCTCACTCGGCTGTGTTCTTATCCAGCTGGCAGGTATAATGAACAACAGTTAGGCAGTAGGTGGCCTAGGAGTCATTAGATACGTTATTAGTCCTTCTAACTTGGAAAAAGCCAACCAAGGTCAGGTACACACGAGCTGACACTGAACTTTACCTTTTCTTTTAGCATCAGGAAATACAGCGGTGTCATTGGTGTTGTAGGTAAACGTGATTAAGTCGCCCTGATAAGTTTCATTGGTTTTTGTAAAGTTAACACTCCAAGAGTGACCTTCTCCAAACTGCACTGCCAGGAGTGCAGCTTGTGTGTCATTGCCACAGACGCTTCCATTGTGTGTCACGCCGGATGACAAATTCAAGGTTGCGTTTTTCTAGAAGAAAAGGGTTAACACTAATGTTTTCACAGATAGCAGTTCTGCCCCATGACGATGTTATAAACCCACTGGACTTGGATGGAACCTTGCACAAGGTTAGCAAGGTTATTTTAGGTTACTCTACCGAATTATGAAAAACGCTCCCTGATTTCTGACTTTGAAAGGAGACATATCAGATTCAAGCACAAAAGCACAGATCTAACTTGGCTGTAAACCTTGACTGTGCTGAGCTGCAATTTACATTCGCTATCTGGCCTAAGAACATTACTACACTGATTCACAAAACCCACCAAGTTTGACCAGTAAGCCGTTTAAGTAAGTGCCACAGGGCACTTTATTTGTATTATTAATTGAGAACTTATGCTTTGTTTTAAAATGAGTATTTAGGAATACTCTTAACAACTGAGTTAAAAAAAAACCCAAAAAACCAAACACCTGAGTTAAAAGACTGCACTAAAACTTTTACCCAGAACAAAATAGAGTTTTCAACACGTTACCTCCAGATACTTACATAATCACTACTGTTTGTTTCATATTTTATCAAGAAGCTCATCATCCACTTTGCATACAGGCAGGTAGCATTAGAGGCATCCTTTACATCTACTTCCACTGCATAGGACTGGGAAAAACCTATAAGATATGATTATTAGCTATGAAGACATTGCTTTTACTTCATTTTCTGGAACCATTTAAGAGGACATATCGTTACAAAGTAGTAAATTATTTCAGGACTAGATTCAATTTGCCAGACACTGAAAGAGCTGCTACATTTCTAAAAAGTGTTAAAACTAGGAAGCACACCATTAAGTCATCAAAGCTAGATAAAAACTGCAAGAATGTTTTATAGTCTATCTACATGACAAAGACTAATAATTATAGAGTGTTCCGGGTTGGAAGGGACCTTCGAATTCATCTAGTTCCAACGCCCTGCCACAGGCAGGGACACCTGCCACTAGGCCAGGTTGTTCAAAGCCCCATCCAGCCTGGGCTTGTATGCTGCCAGGGATGGGGCATCCACAGCCTCTCTCAGCAACCTGTTCCAGTGCCTCACCACCCTCGCAGTGAAGAACTTCTTCCTTACACCTCATTGCATTCTACCCTCTAGGTTTAAATGAGCATTTGCTTTCTGGTGACAAGCTAAGTAAACTGAAGTGCATGAACACAGCACTTAAACGATGTGCTTCTTGTAGACCAGAGTCTTTCTGTAATCTTATCTGCTTCCTCAGCGGCCTGACTCAAGCTGACGCTGACCTCTAAGAGATGCGATCGGGGGTGCCTTCCCTGTGTTCCCACAATTTCTGGCTCAAAAGACACGCATGTTCAATTCCCTCTGCAGGTTTAGAGAACTCTTTACAGTCGTTGATTGTTTAACCCAGCGACTCTCCCACTAGCACTGCCCCACGGCCGGGTCAGGTTTGCACTGCTGTGACCGCTGACCCCAGCGGAGTGAGGAGGGCAGACGCGAGCCGGTAACCCACTGCCTGGAAGCCCCGCCCGGCCGGGCCAGCAGCCTGCCCCGGACCAGGCAGGGCTTCGGGTGACACAGCCACCTTAGCCGCTTGGCTCGCTCCAAGGCCCGGGAAGGGCGCCGGGCTGGCCGCCCGCTCCCCCCTGAGGCTCTCCGCCTCCCGGCTGTAGCACCAGCAACAGGGCCAGCGCGACGCGCCTCGGACCCCGCTCCCCTTCCGTGGGTGACAGCGCGGCGGGGAGGCAGCCCGGCATCGCCCCGGGGAAGACGCCGCCGGGCTGAGGCGGCCCCGGGCCTGCGAGGCCCGAGGCGCACCGCAGCACCCCCGCGCGGGCCCGGCCATTGCCCGCCGCCGCGTCACGTGCGCGACGGGGCGGGGGGACACACGACACGGACCTGCCCCCACCCCCCCGCCACTGGCCGCAGGCCCGCCGCCCAGCCGGCAGCCTGGGAACGGCCGCCGCCCCGCTCACCGGCCGTACCGAGCAGCAGCAAGCAGAGAAGGCAGAAGGAAGCGCAGCGCGGCCCCATGCTCCCGGCGGCGGCGGCACCGAGAAGCTGCGAGCAGGCGCGGCGAGCGGGCGCGATCGCAGCCTCGCCACCGGTCATGTGAGGGGCGGGGCGGCGCCGCCCGCACGCCGCCAATCGCCGCGCCGGGGCTCGATTCGATGGCTTGCGGACAGGGCGCTCGCCGCGAACCTTCTCGGGCGGGCGGCGGAGCGGTGCGGGGCCGCCCCCTGCCTGGGGGCCGATCCCGGCCGGCTGCCCCTGCCCTGTGCGGCCACCGCGGGCATCTGCAGGAGCAGGGTCCCGGCGGCTTGCTGTGGCCCTCGGCAGCCTTTGCTGTCCCCGTGGGGCTGCTGCGGGTTGAGAAGAGAAAGCTGAGAGGAGATACGCATTTAAAGAAGTTTAATATAGAGGCTTTCAGTGTAAAAAATAAAGAATTAGGATATTCTCCATATCTACAACAAATAAAAAGGGGGGGAATGGGCTAAATGGGCCTTGGTGCAGGAGCAGCAGCGGGTTACCATGCGGGGTCATGGGGGCGAGGCAGGCCCGGCCGGGGGAAGCGGAGCTGCCTCGGGCGGCTGCCGGTGTCACGGTGTCAGCGCTGTCCGTCCCCCCGGTCATCCAGGGCCCACCGGGGGAAGTCTGAGGCTCTCCAGGGCACTGTGCCTCCACCGTGACTGGGCAGAAACCGTGCCAGTACCGGCCTCGGTGAAGCAGGGAGGGGGTTGACGCTTTGCTGCGCTTTCGGTGATGCTGAAGTGCAAAACCTGGGGCAGAAAAAGGTGGGAGAAAGCAGCTGCCTGGTGCAAGTGAGGAGAAAAGAGCCAGCAGGGTGGAGGTGCGGGAGAGGACGGGCATGGACACGAAACCTGCTGGATTTGAGACTGGAAGGAGGCGTAAAATGTGATGGGTTTGGATTGAAGCTGGGCAAGTATTGATTAGAAAAAAAAAAGACTTGTCAAAGAAAGGGGAGGTGGGGAAGAAGAAATTGAGGCTGGCAGACAGCAAAGAAAATGGCAGGGAGATGCTCAGCTGCCTGGGGAGACAGGAGCTCTTAGACCCAGAGAGGAAGGGCCCTCCTGGCATAACATACTCCTGTTTCTGATGCTGTGGAAGAACTGCAAACAGTACTTTGAATAATCAGGCACTAAGAGACATGCCTAGTCATGGGGGGGCGTGGGAAATGAAAGCTCTTGAAGAATACAGTAGCACACATCGACCTGATACAATGAGACAGTGGGAGTGTAGGTGGCGTTGCCAGGAAAGCAGTTATGGAGTCTTAAGGAAGTTGAAATAATGCAATTTGTGATTTACTGCCAGTTGAATACTCTCAGTTTTATACTTGCAATACTGGACTTTCTCCAAAGAGAATCAAAACCAAACCTGGCAAGCCACATCCACCACTGAAACCAGTGCATCGTACAAATGCAAGTTCCATGCACAAATGCTTGCGCGGTCAGACACATTCACAACTTCTTTGAATTTCTTTTTGTGCTTAGTAATGTAATAACAAGTGGTGTCCCTCAGGGTTCCGCACTGGGACCAGCGCTGTTTAATATCTTCATCAATGACATAGACAGTGGGATCGAGTGCATTCTCAGCCCGTTCACAAATGACACCAAGATGACACCAAGCAGAGTGGAGCACTTGACATGCCAGAGGGATGGGATGCCATCCAGAGGGACCTGGACAAGCTGGACAACCCCATGTGAACCCTATGAAGTTCAGCAAGGCCAAGGTCTGCCTGCATCAGGATCAGGACAATCCTCAACATCATTACAGGCTGGGGGATGATGTGATGGGGAGCAGCGCTGCAGAGAAGGGCTTGGGGTACTGGTGGCTGAAAGGCTGGACGTGAGCCGACAGTGTGCGCTCACAGCCCCGAAAGCCGACCGTATGCTGGGCTGCATCAACAGCAGCACCACTGGCAGGTCGAGGAGGGGATGCTGCCCCTCTGCTCCGCTCTGGTGAGACCTCACCTGCAGTGCTGTGTCCAGCTCTGGAGTCCTCAGCACACGAAGGACTTGAACCTGTGGGACAGGGTCCAGAGGAGGCCACAAAAATGATGCGAAGGCTGGAGCACCTCTGCTGTGGGGACAGGCTGAGAGAGCTGGGGCTGTTCAGCCTGGAGAAGAGATCTTATTGCGGCCTTCCAGAACTTAAAGGAGGCTTGTAAGAAAGACAGGGACAATCTTTTTAGCAGGGCCTGGACAGGACAAGGGGTGATAGTTTTAAACTAAAAGAGAGAGATTTAGACTAAAAAAAGAAATTTTTTACACTGAGGTTGATGAAACACTGGCCCAGGTTGCCCAGAGAGGTGGTAGAAGCCCCATCCCTGGAAACATTCCAGGTCAGGTTGGACGGGGCTCTGGGCAACCTGCTCTAGTTGAAGATGTCTTTGCTCACTGCAGGGGGGTTGGACTAGATGACCTTAAAGGTCCCTTCAAACCCAAAACATTCTATGATTCTCTGATTCTGTGATTATTCAACTTATCACACGTATTACATACCTGCATGTGCATCTATCTAAGCATCATTACATGTGAGTATCAAAATTCATGTAATTTCAAAATACTTAGAATAGTTTTTAATTAGCCTTTGGGCTTAATTTGCTGAAAACCTATCCGAAGAAACAAACTTTCTATTTAATAACTGAGCCAGCACTTGCTGCAGGCTGTGGGGCAGCATCCAGTAACAGCAGCAGAGACGAAACCACACCTGAAAGCAGCAAGTCTTTCGTCTTTCTCAGCTCCACCACAAAGAACGGGGCATTTCAGAGGCTAGGCAGAGTCCTGCTGCTGGGGCTTTTGCATTTCCTCAGGCTTCACTGTTTCAGCGCAAACTCTTAGGAAGTTGGGAGCAATTACATTAAGAGGATTTAACTATTAGGAGAGAGACAGTGAATTAGGCTTTAATTAATTGGAGGAGGAGAAAATGGTTAGTATGCTCAGCCAGTTTGTATGATGGAATGTCACCGTTTGTATGAGCTGGAACATTTACTTCAAGACGTGGAGCTTTATGTATAAACATTAGGTATGTTCAAACACCCCCTTGTTCTGAGTGAAGAATCCTGAATATTTTGATCTCTTGCTTGCTCATAGGAAATAGACTGTAAAATGACTAGATGTTCTGCAGACACGAAGGGAAGACTGATTACCTTGTTTCCTGCCAGTTTAGTGAAGCTTGAAATGAAATAAAATGGTAGCCATCATAACAAGCAAATCCATTTCCGTTTAATAACACAGAATAAAAGTAGCAACTGGTGTGGGATTAAAGGAATGATATAGTCTATATAATTTAGCATAATGAAAAATATATTGTTTGGCATCAGAAATACCATCATTAGTATCAGAACACAGATTATTCTCCTTCTTTGCTTGCACCTGGTTGATTTGCCCTCCCTGTATCTCCATCTCTGCTACATAACTGACTTCCACGGGCACTTTCACATCATTTTACCATGATTTTAGCAGGTGCACTTTTTATTCAGAGGCTTTCTTCTTGCTCATTGTATCAGTCAAGATAAATGAGAGGACAGTTCCTCCCTTGGAGCTGTAGAAAAACAATGTATGAGCTAATCCTGCTTTCAGTTAAGCCAATGCCAAACTGCCTATAGAAGTAGCTTGAGAGAAAGATGAATTTGTACGAATTCAGGGACTGAACTGGCGGATCATTTTAATTGTCTCAGAATATCACAGGAGAGGCTGCTGTGCCTGTGGTGTGTGTAGGTCAAGGCTAACCCTAGTGACCATGCAGGAAGTGATAAAGCAGATGTAAAACGGTTTCTGCCCTTGCATGGAGTCTTTGGGGAGACTGAAGGGTCAAGTTCCACCTGTAGGGAGCTGGTAGAGACACGCCGCGTTCACGTCCAGGATGAAGTTTGCCCAGCAAAGCCCAAATGCTCCAGACATCTGAATGTGTTGAAAGGTCGTTAAAACCAATGTGCTCTGGCACAGTGGCAGTCTCCTCTTACCCAGCCAACTGACAGAAACTCGGTTTTGGCACTCTCCTCCCTGAATAGAGAATTTTTGGGCAGTTCCCAAAGCCTATCTCCTGTTTGTAGCTCTGGGTGGAGAAAAATGAAACTCTGTTCCTTTCTGGTTTAACAAATCCTCCTGCTTTCCTTAATAAAAACCTGAGTGGTTGGGGTCAGATGTTGTCAGATTCCTCTTAAATACCACGGAAAGCTATTATTATAGTCAGTACTTCCTGGGTTCAACCTCTAACAAATATCCCCTGCATCTTATTTATCATGAGTAATTTCTTTGTTGGTTGTGGTGGTCTTAAAGAACAGTAGAATTTATGTGATTGTTGGACTTCAGTAATGTAAGATCAAACTCATAGGACTGGCTGTTTCATGGTACAAGCGTGAATGATGATTATCATGATGCCTTACCCTTCTGCTTACTAGAGGGAAATAATTTTGCATTCTGCATGATTTTGGGAGCCACTCATGCGTGGCAAGCTGGACCTGGCTTTCCAAGACATTCCTTATATATGGATGTGAAATGAGGACTGTCACGTTTCCATACAGTGTCACGTTTTTACTGCATGTTACATTTAGACTGATGTCAGTAGTTTTAAGAAGGTATCGACATGTACTGAGAACAAATATGCAGATCCTTATGATTTATTTTTAAAGCTTTGGTTCATCAAGGAATATAAATTCATGCCTAATTTCAAATGTGTGGGTTGTTCTGTGACTTTCAGTCACATCATATTCTTGATTTCCAGCATATGCTTAATCTTTTGTGAATCCTTTAGCAGCTTCAGCTGGTGAGCTATGGTATCTGTAATCAAACTTTTCTTAACCCTGGGACTTGCAAAAATTGATAGATGCGTGTTGTCAGAAGCGAAGTGTCCAGTGTTTAATGAAGCACTGAGTAACTTAATGGTTCTGATCTCTGGTGCAGAAGATATGGCCTGTGACAGAGAGAAGGAGGAGATAAGACCTGGGACATGCAGTAATCACTATTTTATTCCAATGGGTTTTTATTTATTCTTTACATGTCTCTTTAAACAACAGGACATTTTCTGTGCTTTTTTTTTTTTTGCAGGGAAAAGATTATGGCAGAACCAATTATTCCTTTCCAGAAGGCAGAGGAAGGATTTGGTACCGTTTGACATGGGAGGGATGGAAAGAGAAAGAGGTTAATGCTGGCCAGAGAGGTCACAGATTCACTTGGCAGAGGGGGATGAACTGCAGGGACCTTCTTGGGACTGTGCCAGCAAGTGGGAGAGTTACAGCTATTCACCAAAGTTTTCCTTCTCATGCCGCCCCAGTTTGAATGCTGGGGATCAGGGATTTGCTGTGATCAGGACTCCGTAATGAAGACCATACTTTGTCCAGCCTGGCGTGACATCTGCAGTGCCTCAGCTGCGTATGCCTGCTCGGTGGTGGGAAAGGGATGGCTCCTGACAGCTCTGCTGCGCTAGCGCTGAAAAAACCCTCATATGATCCGAAAAGTGCAAAAGCTGTGGTTTGGTGCCGCTCTGAGCAGATGGCGGTGTGTCTGAGCTGTCGGGTTTCTGGAGGCGGTGGTGGTAGGAAACCAAACCATTAAAAGCTGCTGCAGAAGACTGCTGAGTCAAGACCGGGGCAATCACGTGAAATGCTGAAAACAGAAGCGGTGGTGGGGCGGTGGAGAGATCAGAGAGCAGGTTACAGCAGGCAGCTGCAAAACTTCCTGCAAAAGCACTCTGAAATCTCGTGTGGTGACACAGCTGGAAGAACACATTCCCAGCTGGGCAGGAAGAAGCGCAGGCCGAGCCGGCGGTGCTTCGTCACAAGCCGGTTATACAAACAGCCGTCACGCTCCCTTTGATCAGACACTGGCTGCCCGGGGAGGCCGAGGAGAGGCGGGAGCTGGGCTGCGCCATGGTGCTGCCCCGGCAGACATTCCTTTGCTGTCCCACTGAGGGCATCCTTGATGCTGTGGGATGCAGGGTGAGGTGGTGCCCTTGCTGTTGGGGTACCCTGTTGTGCTTGGAAGTGTTTCCAGCTGCTGCTGGATGTGACGTGGACCAGAGCCCTCAGCAGCAGGGTTAACATGTGGCAGCAGATGAGATTGATGCATTTTGTGAGTCACGCCAAGCTACTTCTAGATGTAGATCTGTTTAGAGTGAAAAAAACTTGACTGACAACTCACCGCGTTCTTTGGGCTTGTAACAGCAAAGTCGAAAAGTGTCAATACTCTCAATTTTGTCTTTTTATTGGCATACGTTGCTAACTTGCTGGAGATACATCTGTCAGCTTCAGAGCAGAAATTACATGTGAAAATGACTGGCTCTGCACACAAGGCACCTCCCACTTCCAACTCTTACGAAAGTTGTGTTGACTAACTTTTTCTGAGACAGTTCAGCAGGAAAGGAAGTTGTATCTAAAATACAGGGTTGTAAGGGAGACTGTGTATTATACAGTCATTTTCCTATCTGGATGTGGTAACTGCTGGACTTCTGTGCTACAGGATCCCTTGTGACCTAGGAATATCATTACATCCCCTTCACAGAGAGCACATGAGGGCAGATGCTACATGTCACAGTGATTTATGTCAACAGTCTACACTCTCAGCTCTGGCAGAGGCAGGGAACCAGGTCTGGCAAACCCTGAGCTAATACCGGTTCACTGCATTGTCCTGAGCAACAAAACTCTGCCGGGGAACGGTCTCTCTCCAGTGTGAGGTTGCGTGTCTGCTTCATGCTTCTAGAGCTCGGACTGAAAGCAGCTGCCGTAGGAATAAAAAGAAAAAATCTGAGGGGATGCACAGATGGTGCCAGTTCTGCAAATGGCAGAATCGCAGCCACTTGGTTGCAGAACCAGAGGAGCCAGCCTGACCTACTCCCTGCCTGCAGCCTACAGGCAAGCTTTACCTGCACCATGACAAGGTTCCAGCTCACCTCTGCAGAGGCTCTATTTTGTAATTTTTGTTCCTATCTCATGCCCGAAAGCTGTGCCTCCTCCCCAGCACGCACCTGGCAGAACGTGGGTCTGCTCTGTGTCTCACTCAGCCTCAGCAAAAATTGGTAGAGCAACCTTGCTTTGAGCCTCAAACTAGCACCAGCTGGCAGATTTTCTTTGCTTCAGCAAAGGACTGCTTTTGAAAAAGGTATCTGCTTTTGACTGTGGTAACAAATAGTTCTGAGACGTACTTCAACCTTCAGAGACTACACAAAGGTAAAGCAGAACATGCATTGTGATAATTTCATAGGTTTGGTCTGGAAGGGAAAAAAAGCTACGTATTAAGTGAACATCTTGCCAATAATCCAGCACTGATATTTCATGCTGTATTAAAACTACTTACCCCTCCGAATAGTAGATCCATTCCATATAACCTTAGATGTAACTCACTTGCATACTATCCCCTCTCTATTGCGAAGTCTCAGTGACTGAGCTTTGCAAAGCAGCATCGCAACCCTTAAGCCCCGCAGTGGCCTGGGCATTACCAGAGAGGCTGATAGCTGACCCTCCACGTGCCTCAATCGCATACAGTATCTAAATGATGGATCTACAGGAAACACAGTTGCTGAAACTTCCTTATTAGATGGAGCAGAACCTCTGGGTTTAACACTTTTTTGAAAAGACACAATTTCACACCAAAAGCAAGTTAAGATTAGCTGGGCATTTTAACAGAGAAGTACATGGTGACATCCCTGTTTTCCTCCAGCTCTGGAGTACAGGTGTGTCAAGCTGAAAAACACCTGATTGTGGTAAGGACTAAGCTGAAGAATGATCATCAGTGTTATAGAAGAAACTTGATTGACGGTGTTCTCCTCTCTGAACAGTTCGTTTAGCATTAGTGGCTGAGCATTAGCAGCTTCAGCTGAAGCCTCAGGCCACAAGAGGTGACCAAGCGTAAACTTTTGACAGAACTAATGTGCTGCTAACAGAGAACTCCCTGAATCCAGCAGATAGGAGCGGGATGAAGAAAAGGACCAAGGGGACAATTCCAAGTATCTTCAGAAGGCGGCCAGCCCAGCGACAGTGAAAACCCAGAAGAAATCAAGAGACCACCAACAGAATTCGGACTTGGGGATGGGGTGATGGGTGGAACGGGTATAACTGAAAGGCATGAATTGGGGTAGGGGTCCCTCTCTGGAGGCACCCAGCTGGAACTGTAACTGAAGATCTAATTGGAAACCTTCTCTGGGACTTGCCCTTCTCAGTGGGATCCTGGGGCCAGACCCTGTCACGGTGGCCAGTGTGCGTAAATCCATAACAATCCAGAAAAAGTTAGAATTTGTGGGATGTGAACTACTTTTCCTAAGCTTAAGAAAAGGGATTTATCTATGGTGCTGCAACTAATTTTAGAAAATCAACTTTCAAAGTTACTTTTCTTCTTTCCTTTATGTCCTAATGCTTATTTCTCACATGCAGCAGCAAGAAGTTGTAAGAGACATTTTAAGATGACCTCATACCAGGAAGCAGTTACTTAGCCCGAAGAAAAACCTGCTCCATTTTAGGTTGATCAACATCCATTGCTCCTCTTCCCAGCTGACTTCATATTTTCCAAGATACCCTCTGTATGAAGTCCAATGTCTGTCAACCCCTCAAGTAAGTTTTGACATGTTCATTTTCTAGGTGCTGCGTACGTCCACGTCTCTTTACCTGGCCCTTGCTGTATGACCCTTCTCTGTTTAAGAGGAAAAAAAAAAGGCAAATCCAAAGCTACCATCTTAAATTTAGGCTTCTGTCATTCTGTCAAAATCAGGTGAAAATACAGTAACATGTTGCACCTTGTACAGTATTAGAAATTAGAAGTATTTACTGTTCTCTGGGGTTTTTCCTCAGAGTAGACAGAACATCTATCAATCTCCAAATATCCATCTACTTCTGTAGGATTTTTTTTTTAAACAACATTCTGTAGGGCTGTGGAGAACCTAGGAAGTAGGAAACACTCTAAGGAGAAATTGTTAGTTGAAAAGACCATCCCATGCATTTAGATGTGTCCAAGCTATAACAAAGAAACCACCTGAGCAGTGTGAGTGGGAGACTGTCCCTATGGAAACCCACCACACACGGGGAGGGTTTTGGGATCCCAGCAGTGCTGCCTAAGGTCACCCTCCTTGCAGCATGTGTGCCTTCAGCAGAGATCTGTCCAGAGGATCAGCCCTTGCTTTGCTGCAGCTACCCAAGTTTCCAAACCACCCCTCCAGAGCTCAGAAAGCAAAGTCAAACCACACCGCATCCCCTCTCCACAAAGTCCTCAGAGCGCCTGCACTGGGATAAGGCCAGGCTGAGGATGTTCTCCTCAGATTTAGTCCAGTGGTTCTAAATGGCTGAAGAAAAATTAATAAATGGCCCCATCAGCCATCATCAATAGCAGAAGCAAGTTGCAGGTCCAGCCCTCTCCTCTGCACTGCAATAATTGTACCAGAGCCATTAAAACAATTATTGACTGTACTGGGAGAGAAGGAATGATTGTACAGCAGGAGCAGCCTCCTCTGCTAGCAACAAGGCACCACCTTTTTGTGCCATTTTGCACTTCTACACATTCTAATCCCAGTTCAGAGTTTGCGAGGATCCTTATTTCCTTCCCCTCCAATAACCTGGTAAAAAATAAAAAAATTGAGGAATGGAAGCCACTTAGAAAACTCAAGGGATTTTAATGACTGAATGAAGAAGGAACTAATTATTATTATATTTAAGTAGCAAACAAGTCTTTTGCTATCAAAGCACAAGCTAAAGAATTTAAAGAAGCCACAAACATCAGTAAGCCCAACATACAGAACTTTGAGTAAGAAGGCGTTTTACACACGAGTGTTTATCAACACAAAACTGTTTAATATTTATTAAATGACACAAAATACCTAGATAACAGACTCACTCTCTGAAAGGACATGTATTTACATTATTTACCAACTTAAGAAAGACTCTCTGTACCCATATCAGACTTATGAAACATAAAAAAGGTTTTGCTGCTTTTTGCATCGAAGGATGCAATGGTGATACATGCCCTGTTTGCAAGTCTGCATAAACTATAACTTTTTGATGCAGTGAAAAAGCACAATTTTCATGTTCTGGTAGCTGAGGGAAGAGGCTTCTGAAAAGTAACAGGGTTAGTTTTTTTTCCCCCCACTCCAGACATACTCTGAAGAACTGTTATACAAAAAGTATATTACATTTTTGAATGCTGCTGTACTCTTACAATTTTAGTGTAACGTTTCAAAGAAAATATTCTTCCTACTATATGAAATGACTAAAAAAGTGGTATTTGAGCATTTCTTTAGATGCACTTTTTTTTAAAAGAAAGCATCAGGGCAAATGATATGTCTAGGAAAAAATGAAAGGCTGACCAAGAAAAAAAGAGCAGAGACCAAAATATGAAGAACAGCTAAAGCAACTCAACGATTTGCTAGGGTTTGTTTTTTATTAACTATTTACTTTGGCACCTTTGTGTAAACTATAGAACAAAACGACGTTTACAACACATTTGCAATTACAGCATTTAAACAAAATGGTCACTTTTTAAACCAGCCAAGACAAAAAAATAGTCCATTTATGGGTATAAAGATTAAAAAACCTAAAATATATATTTCTAAGAATAAACTGCAATTTCTTATGAACAAGGTGCTATAAACTGCATGCAAGAGTCAAGATTAAAAATGTGTGGCCAAACAGACAAGCTGTGTTACAGCCGGATGAGCTGTGGTCCAAGCCCACTTTCATTTTTTTTTTTTCTTACAGAGATATATATGGCTCAATAGGCAGGCACATGATCCCAGCAAGAAGTTGCAGAGTTGTACGGCTGGACGATAAATCTTGGCTGCAGCTTTGTCATTAACCAGGAATGAGCGAGACCTTAGCAGAAGAGATAAGCAGGTTCTTGGGGAAAACCCATGAAGATCCAAGGAGAAGCCTCCTCCCCTCCCCTCTCTCAGCCTAGCCAGGGTTCTCAAAGTCCACTCTCTGGGTTGCTTTAACTAGATTGCTGCTTAGGGTCTGCCTCGGATCGTGGAAGTCTGATGGGATTCAAGGACATTTTCTATATAATATTTTCTGCATTTAAGTTACTGAAATGGATGGGATAAATATTAAATAAACCTTGGGACTTTTCCGGTTAGTTTGACTGAATGCAACACACTTGTCTAATGAGGGAGGATTTTACCAGAACAGGTATTTTCAACATGTGGTGGTGGTAGATTTATATGCTACAACAGACCGTATGGAACCAGTTCAATACTGATATTCATCATCTCCTGTCTCCCACAGAGTTAAGTTTTATGCTCCTTCTCCAAAACACCTTTTTAAAGGGAATCTTTTATTGGCTAGAAATACAAAATACATACAAGAAAAAGGAACACTGAATGCAAAACACAGAAGGGTTTTTTTTTGGGGGGGCCCATTCTTTCCTCCCCAGTGGATGTCTATTTGAACTAATACTTAAAGATTTGCAGGAGGAGTCTTCAAGTTTCTTACCAGATAATTCTGTGTTAGTACGTTTCTTATAGAGGCAAGGGTGGTCCTGGATGTCTACCAGTGGTTATGCTGCAGAGTGTCAAAGGATAAGGTAGATTTTCTGCAGATCACAAAGAGCTGTATGACAGTTAGTAGAAGGTGACAGCAAATAATTTAACAGGAGAAAAACCCCCACCTGCTTAATCTGTCAGCTGAGAACTGCATATATAAGAGCTTGAGAGAAAACACAGCTGGAGAAAATACGGAATAAAGAGTAGATCAAAAAAGCAGTAAGGATGGGATGTGTCAAGTAAAAACATACGCACGCTCTCTGTTGCACATGCACGCCCCTGAATGTGGGATCACAGTGATAAAAGTTATAGAGATCATAGAGTGCTAAGTTACACGGCCATTAAACAAAAGCAACAGCTTGCTTTCAAGAAGTATCTGGTATTCCCTAGGACTATCAGTGCCTGGAAGAGGATGAGGTTTTCATTGTGCTCTGCAACACAGCTGACGGTAGGTCTAAAGCCTGGCTGGGTAAGGAAGAACTGTTACGTGGAGGAGTTACCTTTTCTGCTGACACTTTTGTCTTCCATATATCCCTGGCACATGCTGCCATAACAATAAAAAAATTAATTTTGTTGAAACAAAGCTCTACATTCAAGTGACTTATTCTCCCATGTCTTATAAAGATGCAAAGAATGCTCTCTGGTCATCTAAGAAAATATATTTTAGATGCCTTGTAGCAATACTTAACTTTCTATATGAGAGGTAGGCTTCTGGGTTTGAGGAGGCCTGCCACATCTAGGGCTGAGTTCTTAAAGCTTTAAGTTAAAGCAATCCAAAGCAGGGCAGTCTTAGAACTGCTGCCCTGTCTAAACCTTGAGGTTAGTTCAAGTTTAGAATGTTGCAAAGCAAAACAAGTATTAAAATCCAGTTGTAATTTTTGTTCTTACAGCTTTAACACAAGAACAACAGTGTGGCTTCTCATAGGTATCTGTAAAGAGATTCTCTTTCTAGAGTATTGCTGCCAAGAGGTGAAGGCCTCCTACCCATTACTAGTAAAAACTGTCACTTTTTCCCATTATGGCTGTTTTATGCTTAAAATTCCCAAAGGTGAACACTAAGTCTTCTGGGCAAGTCATATAAATCTAATCGGAACTTGTTTCGTTGTAGCAGTTATTTAAGAATGGTGTTTGTATATACAGTACATATGCCCACACTGCAGACTTCCCACATCATTTTATATTGGTACCATTTTGTCTTAATTGCCACCGAGAATATTTTCCATTAGGCCGACAATAAGCATAGCTTGGCTTATTCCCCATTTTCCCTCCCTCAAGGGAAAAATCCAAGTGTGGGCATCAACCAAACCAATGGTATGTTACTAACTCAAATGCATTCTGTACAGTAAATTAAAAGTTTGCATGCAGTTTAAGCATTTTAAAGGCTATTTGCTTATATTAATTAACCTTCTGTTTCCATTTAAAGGTGTGAAAGACATCTGTCATATATCAAGGGACTCCTCTTCAGACCCAGAGACAAATGGAATCACAGAGACCAGGTACTTTCTTTCAGCTTTCGGCACATCTTACTAAATAACATGCAAAGAGTTCAACAGCATTCTTCTTAAAATGTAAATAGTACTCTTTAAATGGGCATGTTAACCACTGAAAGAAGTCCACTCTACTATACTTTGCCATTACACTGCTTTCATTCAATCATCGGTAGTATAAAAAGTCAATTAATGGGATCAACAGGCTAGTTTATTCACTGGCAACTGTGTATGACACCAAGTGTGCAGTAAAACAAAGGCCAACATATGTTTATGCAATATAGTTGTACTGGTTCGGGTTTTCTTTATCTCTTTCCATGTAGTCCCTGTCAATTAAGGATTCTATTCTCTTCTTAAGGTCAGCAGGCTGTAAAATAAAGCAGATGTCAGCATTATTACTTTGCAGTCAATGTTTCTTGGTTCTTTCTTTCCTTTAAAGCACCAAAGCTTCTAAAGTCTGCAATGTATAATTGACTGAAGAGAAAGTTACAAAATTAGCTTCTCACCTGCAGTTAGGCAGGTATTTTACATTTTACTGCAGGGAAAAGTACTCACTGCTGTTTAAACTGAACTCTAAAGAAGAGCATTTCATACCAAAGTGTTTCTATTTCTGAATTCTATCTGGTAAAAGATGGTACAAGTTTCATTTTGTCTCCATGAACGTGAGTTTTGCAACAGTTTGGGTGCTCTGCCATTTTGCTCAGTGAAGGACTTTATCATGAGGCATCTTTATAAAGAGTGAGGAAAAGCATGTAAATCCTCTCTTATATCCCTGCAAAGCCCAACTGCAGTTTATGCAATACTTACAGGCAAGCAGGAACTGAGCATGGTGACGCAAGAGTAAGACGGCAATACCTTTCATTTTACATTTCCATTGATGGAAAGCTGTATTTGAACTCACACAGATGCATCGCTGTCCGTTTGAAAAGCCACTTCCATTTGTACACAATAGGTAAGCTATTCATTTTAGATTGCAGCTGTGGGCTTTTCATTCCATATATACCTGTCTGTATAGATTAACCAATATAATCTCTTTGGAAAAACCACTGTTACTAACGGATTAAGAAGTATCAGCCAAATTAAGAATCAAAACCAACTCTGCATTATGTATCAGAATAATTTTCCCCTTGTCCCCAAGAACTCATTACCAGAACACTTAAATGCAAGAATAACAGCACACAAGGAGAGCTATCTAACAGCCTCCAGTTCCGAAAACCTTTGGAATAGGGTTTAACAACTTACTAAAAGCCTCAGGTAATATTCAGATAAATGAATGCAATTGGCACTTCAAAAATCCCTCAAAGTTAAGTTTTTGTCCTTCCTAATAATAAAAAGATACATGTTTTGGAAGAAGCACTGTTTAACTGAGGATGGGCCAGGGGATGTAAAAAGTAGTAATAGTTTCAGAAGAAAAATCTTTCCCACCTTTACTGGGAATTTAAGCTGGTTGTAGACCTCTGACACAAGCAGGTTATGACTCAGTGTCTTGCGCATCTTCATGATTCGTACAATTGCAGCGTCAATCTGGTATTGCCGGTCCTGGAATACTCTCTCTGTAGTGCTTGCCTGTTCCTCTACCTGAAGGATCCAATCAGAAAACTTTTAAAGAAAACAGTCAAAACAATTATTCTTTGTATCTAACACAATTCTCAGTGTAAGGCAGTAAAATGTTGGTTGTCAAATATTTAACATAAATCCTTTCCAATTATGAAGACCAATTGTCTATTAAAAAACACTTGCACAAGGCATTAAAATCTTTGCACAGATTTTACATTGAATGGCTGTCAGGGAAAATTCACTGTGAACTTGTGTTCACAAACCATTCAGTAAAGCTCCAGGGAATGATCAAGGGTGAAAAGAATATTCACTGAATGGAACTTCTCTTAAACAACATTAGAGACATCAGTCATCCCATTCTATCTGGGAAAAGATGGTACAAGTTTCATTTTATCTCCATGAGAGGGAGTTTTGCAATGTTTCTTGGTGTCTAAGTATGGAAGCACATTGAAATCAGCATTGTTAGGTGTGTGCTATCACCCAAATTATACCTGTAACTTTTACAAAGGTATCAGTACGTACATTACAACAAGAGGAGAAAGGCAAGCAACAAGATATTTAACCCGAGGATTTAAACTCCAGAGGATTAAAAAGAATGTACCGTTTCTTTCATCTGAATTTGGTTGATTTTTATCCTGAAGAGCTTATGTCTGAAATCATCGTTACATGTGAACTTATCACCGTCTTCCACATCTTTGCCTTTGGGGCTTTTAGTCAGTACTCTGGCTTTGCCACAAGCCAGAGATTGAAGTGTCCTTCTCAGCTCTCCGTCCTCTAAAGCAGAGAACAAGTTGTTTAGGTTTTCTTTTTTTTGTTAGTGAGAACACCTGGAAGTAGCTGTTTTCAATACCAACCTATCCCAGTGGCTTGCTTTATCTCCTCTAAACTGAACTCCTCTCCTTCGTTAAACATGAGCAGCACCAGTGTCTGGAACAGGGAGACCTGAAGCTCTTTTTTGCCCTGTCAGAAGGGAAACCAACAGACATCACTAGGCTGTTCGGGTATTTTCGGGGTAGGGGAGGAAGGAACAAGTCATTCTTGTACGACAATTATTTTGCTTAAAGATGTGATTGTTATGTAATTCATTTGGGAATATGAAAGAATGGAAGTTACTGGTCACCTTGAGTTTTCTATGAAATGCAGAGTTAGACTAGAGGTCACAAGGTTAGGCTATGATAGCCAGTGACTAACTCAGCCAAGACAAACCTCAAAGCATCAAACGCTTAAAATTACCGTATGAAAGACATTTAAGTTGAAGTGTAACACAACCAGCAGTTTAAGAAACACGGTATTATGAACTACAGGACCTTTGGAATAACCAAGTTTGATAATACTTGTTTACCATTAACATTCTTCTGAAAAGAAGACGTTTCCTTTAAATATATTTGTGCCCATGAAGAAATGCTGAAGAGGAATAACTGGAAGCCCTTTAAAAACAGTTGTGTTCTTGTACAATCCAGAACTTTTCTTTATTTCAGTAGTGAAAAACTTACTGTAAAGATGCTTAATTCTGCCAGATGAAGTAAGGTCATCTATGGAACACGGCCCCTTTCTTTTTTTCCACCCCAGTATAAGAAAAATAGTGCCATTTTTAATAGGGAACTAAACCCACTGGATATTTTCCCCAAGCAGTCTTCAACACTTCTTTTTCTCCAGTGATACAGAAATCAGATGCATCTTCTTAGACCTTACTATGTCTATTTCAGAAACTACTAACCCCAGAAATGATAGCAAGAGGTCAAAAGTAATTGCAAAAGCAGTGCTAAGTTTTCCATCACATTACAAAAAAGCTTCCCGAAATATCCCTAAGGTACAACCCAGTCTTGGAATAAGCAAAGCAACAGGAGTAAGAGAAACAGTACACTCACCTCTTTAAATTCTGCTTTTAGCACACAGTGTCCTAGTGTTGACTGCCACTGAAGTTTCCTACCGCTGTGTTTTCCTAAATAAAAGGTCTTGAAAATCTCCTGCAGTTTACCATCTAAAAAAAAAAAAAGAAAAAACCTGAAACACTAAAACACACTTGTACTTAGAAGCACCTTTCCCTCTTCCACAATCAAATAAACCTTAAACAAAGGCTTAGAAAGATGGAGTTGCAAGAGAAGAAAACCACTTCTGCATTTATTTCTAGAGATTATATGTGTAATTAAAACCAAGCTGCAGTTAATACCAAGATGCGTTACTGATAGTTGGTGTTAGACGTCTATATTCATTACCTCTGGGGGCAAATGGACCTCCATAGGCACGTAGGTTGGCCAATAACCCATAGTCAGAATATTCACTGTTAGTTCAATGTTGCCAGGTACATTCTGATTTTGCATATACTGCAGAAAGAAGAAGTAAATTGAAATAAAGCAACGTTTATTAAACATATTTTGGGTCAAACTGAAAAGTTAGTTAGAACAGGCATTACAAGAGCACAGAAGACAAGTGACCTTCTGATGTCTTTGCTATATAAACTGTGAGTTACATACAATTAGGATAAGAAAAAGCACTTTTCTGAAGTTCTAAAGGCATTTCCATACAGGAAGAACACAGCAAAACAGGCTGAGGTGAAGATGTACCTAATTATGTGTGAATGGAGGAAAGAACATTAAAATTTGCTTGTAATCAAAACACTGCAGAACCACCAGACCTAATGGGCAAAAACTTACAAGCCAATCCATCACAACATGGTGGTGGTAAAAGTTTTATAAATGGTGTTAAAATGTTTTATAAGTTTACAATTCTTCTTTTATTACTGTGGGTGTTGGTTTTGCTTGTTTAGGTTTTTTTTTTTTCCCCGAAGAAGCTTGTTTCAGATTTTTTGCTTTGTTGTTCAGGAAAACCATTTATAAATTTAGTAAAATTTTCAAAAGCACAAACAACACATAATTAAGAAATAGTTTCCGAGTGATTTTCAGTAGAGACTTTTCCCAGCTAGGCTTTTGTCCACTACTCCTTTTGCAAGCAATCACCTACAAAGTCCTTTTCTCTGTAGTGAAAGAACATCCCATACAACTGAAATAATTTGAAAGGAGTTTAACTCAGTTACAATAGAAATGTTTGCAACTGAAGACACCTCTTGCACCCTCTCCTTAGACTTCTGAGAACAACTCATTCAAAAAACAAGTGAATGAAGGATCCACGGCAGGCTTTCCCACAGTACCTGTTTAAATTGTATCATTATGTCTTTTGAAAGCTCCATATCTTTAAACATTCCTTCAAGTTTGCTGGTAAAAGCAGCTCCACATTCTGTGAAAGAGAAAATGTAAATCTTGATTAATCTTGTTTATTTTCAACACCACAGAGTAGTTATTCTAAATATCAGGATGCACTTTGAAGCAAGATGACCTATTTCAGCTTATGTTCTTACATAAAGACCTGGATTCTAATTAAGATACAGAATAACGTTATAAACAAGAAGGGGAAAAGGTTTTAACGTGGTGGCTACTTTGCAACCCAATTTGTTTTTCCACATGGAGATGACTGATGGTCCCAGGACTCCACTGACAACCTGTCACTCAGATGACAATTCTAATCCCTATCAGCTGCCTGACAAAGTGTCTCTTGATGGTAGAACAAGATAAAACTAAAAATCTTACTCTTAGCACCTAAAGGCTCCATCCTATGAAACAATGAAGACCAGACTGGAAGACTGCTAGCTGGCAGTTTCATGTTTCAGACGGTGTGAGTAACAAGCAGAAGTCACCCTCATGTTCTCTGAGCACATCACTGATGTACTGAGTAGGGAACCTCAGCTATATCCCACAGGCCAATATACACGGTGCACTTTAAGCTCCTGGGTTGAGGGGTTTTTTTGCTATTGCTGCTATAATTACAAAACTAAACGCAAATGAGTCTCCTCAAAACCCACCAGTCATTCAAGACTTGCACATGGGGTTTTTGCCCTCATGTTAAAGGGGAAATACAAACAGCCCTTCTGGGAAGGCCTGTTAGAATGACTGTTGTTAAAAGCAAGCAAGCTGATAGATAGATGGATAGATATTTACCATGTTTGAGTTTGGAAAGCATCGATTTTTCAGCATCTACTGATGCACTCTTCCCAACTAATAGTCTCTTTGCTAGATCTTTTTTATAAAAGGCCTCAAAGACATCTTTTCCTGTAAGAGATGAGATTCAACAGTGATCACAAATCATTGTTTGTTTTAAACAAACATTACCTAACAAGAGGCCCAATTCAAAGCTCAGTAAAGCTAACAAGGGCCTTCACATTAAGATTTCCACAGAATTTGGCAGGTCTAGTTATCGCCATTTTAACACACAAACTAGTTAACAGCACGACCAAGCATACTGCACCTACAGAGAACAAACACCTGAAAATGAGGACAGACTGTAAAGATTAATTCAAAGTACCTTTATGTTACTCATTAAGCAACTGTATCACCACGAAAAACCCCAATACTTACCATATATGAATCTGAATATGATCATAATTTTATCCAGCATTTTTTCAAGTTCTTCATCAGTAGCTTCTTTGTTGCCTGCACGAAGTTTTGAATCTACATATTTAGCTAAAAGTGTTGAGGAATAAAAAGTTTAGCATATGCTTAGTATCACAATGGAACAATATTTTTATTTTTTAAATCTAATATTGTGAAATCTTTTGGAAATGTAAAGGATCTTGAAGTCACCTTTGAATCAGATTCCTCACAGCTAGCTTGATATATTTTCACAGAGACTATAGTTATAAAAATATTATAGCCTGATCGCTTTTTTCAGAGAAGTGATTACTGCAGCTTCACTTTATTAGCATACATAATGTTAAAAAAGATTTTTGTGCATGTAAAAAATCCTGGTCCATATTATGATCTCAAAGTCACTATTGCTACAGATTGACATGGCTGTAATAGATGCAAAAAGATCAGAAGAAAAATATGTAAAGCAGTTATTTGAATCTACAGACTATACTGCTGAATATCTCTAGCAGATTACTGTTTAATTTCAAATGGTTTGGTAAGCACCTCAGAGCTAGTGAATTAATTTAAAAAAAAAAAGAGGGCAGAAAGCATTACCCCACAAACCTAACAGCACGACAGATTGCAAAGCAGGTATTATTTGCTCTGTGGGGAAATGATTAAGCTATTCAGACGCGCAGAGAGCCAGGCTTGTAATGCTCAAATCTGTAAACTACGAGCTTGGCCAACTACCAAGGCTCTGTCCCCATAACAGGAGCAGTATAGTGCATCCTCACCTCTCTTCGCTGTCACATACTAGAGCAGAGGTATGTCTGTAGAGCCCCTAATAGCTCTGTGCACACGTTGGTGGCACAGTCATGAAAGCTTCTGAAAAAGTCAAATTATCAGCACGATTCTCACATCTGGACACCAGTCAATCACTGGAATGCCTAGGAATGGAATGTTCTTCACTTTTCTATAGCTTGGCCAGTGAACTGAGGAATAGAGCTTGTTCTTAGTGTTTAATGCTATCCTATCAAATAATTCACTTGCAAAACAAGGCACAGCAGATCCCCAGTTTAGCAATGCATGGTCCATAACGCCTTTTAACACACAATTCCATCACATCCCATCTGTAAGCTGCATCAACAGCTCCCTCTTGTCCCCCACCCAAATTCTCACACAGAAGAAAGTGAAGGAAAATACCTATGAGTTCAGCTGGCTTATTTGGTCTTTTGTTTATGAATGTTTCAAAGGCTTCTTTCATGGCATTTACAAACTTCTCATTCTTGAGAAAGCAAACATCAATAATATGGTCAACTTTGTCTTTAAAATCAAGTAGTTCTTGGACCATGGTTTTGTCTTTTTCTGGATTAATTACTATGGTGCTACCAAACGCCTGCAAATCAAAACATATCTTGCAGTTAGCCTGGATAATCAATTTAAGCGACAAGACTTCTAAAAGCCTAAGTTCTCTGTAACGTCTTGTTTCTGGTATTCATATTAGTTCCACTAACACAACAGAAGTAACAGCATTGTGAAGTTTTTACTATAAAATCATTCCTAGACCTTGTATGGTGATTCAAAACCAATCTGTAAGCGAACAGATTCAGAACTTCTGGCTGAAGAAAAACTTGAGCATCACAAAATTAATGCACCCTTTCAAAACATCTGTATCCTCAGGTTTTACACATGTAAAGCTCCCACTAACCTCAATTTTATTTAACAGTACTCCTATGCCATTACAAAGCCTTCCTTCACAACAATCATACTTTCTGAGCTAATGTTTTCACAGAGTAATAAGCTGAAACATCTTAAGTGATGTTCAAGTGCTTTTTGAATTTCAATTGGTTGGTAACTTAAGCTACCACTCCTTCTGACAAGGAGTTATCAAGAAGAATCTAAGATAGAAACATTCTGCCATTACCAAAATGTCTATTGGAGAAATGTACTTGTCCCCCACAACTAACTATAAGCAAGGTAAAATGTCCAAATTTATTTGGAGTTCAATAATTCAACTGAATGTTCGGTATTTGACAGGACAAGAACAGTTACTGTACTTATCTTAGTACAGCTTCAAAAGCTACCTATTAAATATATGTTTTTGAGCAAGTAGTCTTTTAATTCTTAGAAAAATGCAATAGTTTGTAGAGATGACTCAAACATCTGTGTATAAACCCCATCGATACAATAGCAGTATCTGCTCCAGAGTTCTGGGAACGGTACCTTTATGTACTCAATCCAGTGCTGCAAGAGAACCTGTACTCCGCCTCTCACACGACTGAACAACTGATACAGAAGAGAAAGGTCTTGAATTCGGTTTTCATCGAGAAGGTGGTTTAAACCTGCAAATGAGAGAATGTCAATAGAAATTAAAACCAGAATAATCCAAAGAAAGAGCAGCGTATTATTACAGTAAGGGACCTCTTCAACGCTAGCATTTTTTAAACAAGCAATTAGTGTTGGGGGGCTTTTTTTGGGGGGTGGTTTTTTTTCCTGTTGGAGTTTGGTTTTTTTAAGCTACCTAATTTAACAGCAAAACACAGAATGGCTACCTGAACTGGCTCAAACCTTCAAGGCATTGTTATTGCACTAGATATCTTAGGCTACATGTACTTTACACAACATACTTATCACAATGCCTTTGCTTACTTCTGCTTTACTGTTCCCTAAAGATTTGAAACGTTTACACTTCACTGATCTGTAGGAAAGGTTCCTTGACAAGACAGAGCTCTGAGTCTCAATTCCAGCTGTAAAATACATTTTACAGATGTCTGAAGACAACCAGCTTTAAGAAATATTGTCACCTTTCATTTTTTAACTTTTTGGCAGAGAAGGCCTGCTGCTCCACAACAAGGTTCTAAGAAAGTAGATGAGTAAATATTGCGACCTTGATACTCCTCTCAGTAAAGAGTCTGCTACAGACATGCAGGAAGACGCTCACATACCTGTTTTGACCAGAATCTGGCTAGTACAGACTTGATCATTATCTTTTATTATTCAACTCTTGCTGCACCCATATCTATTTCCAGACTATCCCTCACAGCAAGAGAGTCTCTGTGGAGTCAAGTGACCCTACTGCAGCACTGAGGCAACGTACTTCATTGCTCAAATTGTAGTTTTTTTTTTTTTTAAAAAAAACAAGCTGTGTTTTGTGAGCAGCAAGTAATCAGTGTTTCCCCTTTCTGGTACAGCCATGATTCAAAGCCTACTCCTTTACCTCTGAGTCTTCAAAATTTTAACACACCGAACAGAAGAGTCCCCTATTCTAGTTTTCCTTTTGCTTTGCTGTCTGTCTGAAGGCAGCATTGCATCTCCTCACTTCTGACAAGGAGAACGGTACTTGCCCTCTGCAAAATGGTCAATGCTATTTCATGAACTGAGTAGTGAAGGGCGCTAAAGAATGATGTAGTTTGTGTTCTCCCCCAGCACCTGAATCTCTAACTTTCTTTTTCAACACAGGAATTCAAAGCCCCAAAGCAGTAATCAGAAACATTTCTATAAAGAAGAAAGATTACCTTTCTGAAGAATGGCTGTTAAATGTTCACCTAGAAGTTGCTTTTCTACAGTAGCAATTAGTGGCTTCCTATAGAAAAAACATTTAGAATTACTTTCCTTTTTCCATTATTGAGTTTTAAATCCTTTTTTTGACATTACGTTAACTACGCTTGTCATTGGGAGTGCTCTCATTATCTGTGGCCAAGGACCTAAAATGATTATACACATATTTATCCTTTTTCCCCCCCAGTAAGCAATCTTTCTTCCTCTTTGCTGACTGAGGATTCAATTCACACAATAAGCCTGTTGTACATGACCTCTAGGCAGCTGGACAATGATTCCATCAGTGAAGAAATCGGGCAAAAGCTTGTCAAAGAATATACCTTCTCCTGTTTTGTGGGGGGAGATTCATGTCTTGGGAGACAAACCAACGAGAGAGAAAAACCACACCTCATGAGTCAAGAGGTATTAAAACAAAATAGGGAGTTGGCCACTAATAACGGTGTGGAAGAAGGAAGCCACTAAACGAGCTAAGTGTTTTTAACAGCTGAAGGAAGAAGGAAATAAAAGTGTATGAAGGAAATAAAAATGTATGATAGTAGCAATAAAACACCTTCCTCTCAAAGATCCTCTGTAACTTCTCTTTAAGAAGTTGCTACCTCTTGCTTGAAGAGTTTTGTTATATTAGTAACCTACATTTTCTCTCAGACATGACAGCTGTGGCTTTATGTCAGGAAAACATTTCTCCTGTCCTACCAGTCATGACCTCTGCTTGATTGTATTTGAGGAAATCCTGCCTCTAAGTAGAAAAGATTCAAGAGTGACATTAGTCAATAATTTCCCAGGTTCCATAAAGAATATTAAAATAGTTTTATGTAAATATTCAGAGCCTTTAGCTTGAGAATTCTCTATCCCAGGTCCTATCTTTTTCAGGTAGGACGACAGCTGATTAATTCCATTTCAGCAAGAAAGAGATACTTCGACCAAGGCAGCAGCCCATTTTTCTCCTACCAAATGCCCAACATATTTATGTCAAAATAGAAGAAGAGGATCTATTAGCTGTGTAAGCCAAGACAGTGCTTCAGTGTAAATAAGGAATTGGGGGAAGTGGGAAGCATTTGATGGTCAGTCAATAACTGAAATAAATTGTACCTATTAGATGGCCCTAAGCAGAAGATCCAAACAGCTAATGATACCAGGCAAAGAGAAACTGCACTTACTGTGTGCTCTGATCTAAATAAGTGATTATCCTATCTGCTTCTTCTTCCAAGCGCTTGTTGACATGGTGAAGATATTCTGGAACCTGAAAATGCCAGAGTAGTTTTGTATGTTTTAAAAAACATCAAGAGGAGGGGGAAAAAAAAAAGACAGTACTGGTCTGACAGCAGCAGCAGCTCCAGTTTTAAGCAGAAATCATTAGCACTGTGACTGAAAGCAACTGCACGTGCATATTTTTTCAAAGTACAATAAGACATAAATGTCACATTATTGCCCCATCCGCTGGCTGAGGAAGCGGAATAGTTCCTCTCCCTGACAAACGCTTCATCATGAAGCATAAAAAATGCCGTTAAACATTCAAAATACCTCTCGTTCCTGCATAAGCCTCTGTCCCTCTGCTGCATACAGGCGATTAGTCTCTTCCAAGAATCTATGTTCGAAAGAGTCTTGATAAATCTAGGGAAACAACACCACAATAGCAATCCAGGGTAAAGCTTACCAAGTATTCAATAAGAATCTGAGCTGTTGCTTGGGTTATAAGGTGAAACAAGTTTACTCACCTGCAAGTCAGACAGCATGCTCAGAAGGCTTCGCAGTAAACTCCTGTCGATAGCCTCACCATTTCTTTCCCTCTCGATCAGCAGAAGAATGCCATCGATAGTTTTGTTCTGAACCTTCTGATCACTTATTATATGAGTTCTGAACAATTCTAGCCCCATATCCCTAAAAAGAAAATAAATCCTGTTCAATAAATTGTGTAAGAATCAACCTCAAATATTCTCTATTAGAAGAATTTGATCTAGATCAGAGAGGCAAATAAATACCAGCGTTCTTCAAATTCCTCCTTCCTCTGCACCCAAATCACTCAAGATAAACAAACACATAACACTAAAATAAACCATGACAAAGAATCAACAGTACGCTACAGATTTTAAAGATGTATTTTTTTCCTAAATAACCACCTAAATTTTGCAGCATCTCTATTTTTTGCTTGATTGGCAGGATGGTGGGAACTGAATGAACAGAAAAGAATAATGTCATCCTGGGTCTCAATTCCGTGGTTATAAACTGTTGGACAATATTCTTTTTTCTCCACCACCTTCTAATCTGTAATTCTTAGGCAGAGCTTAGAACAACTCAGAGACATGAAAGATATGGATCTCTGCTTTAGGCATCCCAGTTAAAACCTTCCATGAATTTGAAACTGTGGGTCTGGCCACTTTTAGGAAAAGCTAGGCCCTCCATCCACCACTCCTTCAATCTCTGGCAAAGTAATTCAGGTAGCACCGAAGGCACGGTAGAGCATATAATATTGAGGGGTGGGTTGTGTGTTGTGGAGGTTGAAATCCAAGAGAGTAACTTGCTTTTATTTTACATATTTTTTTCCTTCAAAAATACTTAAAGAACTTTGAATACGGTGCCTGTTAAAGCCAGTATAACTGGGCAACCCAAACCCCTGCACTTCAGTTGTTGAACAGGCCCTTTCCTTTAACTGTGCAGACTGGAGGTTCATACCTACTTAGGTAAAATTTGCTATCACAGCTATTCTAGAAGCCTCCTGTAATTCTCGCAAATAAATGAGTAGTGAAATCTCCCTTTGCAACAAGCACGCATGTAGTCACCATCTAATCACATCTAATCACCATCTACAGGTTACTATAAAGTTTATATTAAGAAAACCTCTCAAAACCAACAAGATACATGTGATAATTTAAATATACCCCCCAATAATTTTATTCTTTGTGCCCTTACCAAATAGATGGCAGCATTGAATTCTGAAGAACGTAAGTTCGATCCAAGAACAAGAAGATACTTCTAATCATAATCTGTTATAAGAAGGAATAAAAAAGCCACAAGCATTTTACTCTTGAAATTGAAGAGCAACAGAAATTACGCTCAACAGCAAAATAAAACCCGACTGACAGGTTTCAGGCAGTGCTTTCTCAAGGCACTGTTGATTTGTTTAAAACATTCTACCAGTCTCAGCAAGATGATCAATGAGACCTTTAGCATCTTTGTAACAGGTATAAAAGGAGAAAGGTTTGCATTAGAAACAAGAGTTAGGAGTCAGATGTGCCTGTGACCAAGACAAGACCATGTGTCAAGAAACGCACTACAGGCAGGCATTGTCAAGGCTCGATTTCTAACAAACTAGATACAGCTGTATTTCACAAAGAAGCCTGATATAAATTTAAGACACTTCAGAAGCACAGTGTGTTTGTAAAGGAACGATGTTAAACCAAACATAGGCTGACTAGGGAACTGGTTTTCTTTAAAGAGATAAAGAACTTACCATTTGTCTGCAGTGATCTTGCCAACATTTGTCTATTTTCTTTAGAAAAAGGACACTATCCAATGAATCCATGAAGAAATTGTTAAGAAAATTATGATTTATAGGTAGTGTTAGCAATGAAATGAACCAACATGTTTTTAAGGTTACTTAATGCAGAGCACAAATTCACCTACTCCCCAAAAGAACCAGTTAACCTTCTTGCAACGTGTTTATTTTTATTTTTAATGAGGGTTCTTGTGTTACTAATGAGAAATCAAAATTATTCAATAATTTAAAAAGAAGGATCTAAACACTTCTGAGTATTTTGTCTAATTCCCCATCCCTGGGGAGTGGAATAAATATATATATTCCCACACCTCAAAAACTAACAATACACAACACATGTAAGAGCCCACCACCACAGAGATACTGTAATTTCAGCTCATTTTAAGAGATAATCTTATGAGAGAAATTTTGTCCTTGAAATTTAACTTGCATTCAGCTCACTGCATGGGTCTAGTAGATATTAGTATCTACTTAACAGGATCTCGATCAGTGCAACTCGAAACTTTTGAAAATAAAACATTTTGATCCTCAGAGTCACTAACATGCTGCCACACCACTAGCACTTCTCAAAAAGAAAACAAGAACTACTTGTTGGAAGACTTTTCTGTTTACCAGAGCCTGGCAAGTTCAGCATGTAAAAAAGCCTGAAGTGATACAGACAATACCACCTTCTAAAGCCTTGCTGTAAGCCTAATAGGAGCCTCTGTAAGATGTCAAACTATTTCATAAATAACAATGAATCCTCCTCACAAACTTTTCAAATGGTTACAGACATAAAGTTAGTAGTGTTCTCTGAGGAAAATGTAAACAGACCAAATTATGCATAAACTAGGAATTCAGATCACCACAGCCTAGTGTCATGAACTAGGCAAAGAAATCCGTCACCACGCACTGACAGGTAAAAACGTTTTGGCTTGTCAACAGCTAAAAAAAGGATATTCTCTGAATTGGTGAATTTGTGCTTTAATGTGGTCTTCACAGATCTGTCTCAATTGTTTGTACAGGTTTGCAGAAATCTTGTAGGAGCAGAGATTTTCAACAGCCTGAAGTGAAGAGAAACAGATACTAAGAAATATGTTTATATTCTTACATGTGGTTTTACAAGGAAAGGGGGGAAAAAACCCCCAAAACAACCATGGAATTCTGCTTCTCACTGAAATATCTACCAGCTTTTAATTGAAACACCAGAGAGACGTGGCATTATATTAGTAATGAGAGAACAGAAGGCCACGGGCCTTGCCCCAAACAGCTTCCCGTTTATTCATTTCAGTCGGAGTACTGATATCTTGTAAGGAACTGCAGGACTTGCATCTCTAAGAACAAGGATGTTAGTTTATTATGTTTCAGCAGCTTGCTGCATTTCATACTTCAAAGTAGACACTCAAGGTCTTAATTTTAACTGCTGTGCTCTGCAAGTCACACGGGTGTCAGTAGAAAAGCACTGCTAGTTCTTAATTTCCTTTTGCAGTCCTGTCCTTGATTAAGGTTCCCTCATCGCCCAAAGTACCTACATATACATATTTTTATATATATATCTCCATCCATCAGCACCCTGCCTGAATAAGTTTAGTTATTATCCTGAACAATTTTTAGCAGTACGACTGCATTCCAGATGTTTACAGCGATAAATCTCAGATTTCTAGATCACAATGTGTGCTCGACAGCGAGAAGCAGAAAAAAGTTTAATGGGGACACGTCTTGGAGACTGATCAAGCGAACAAGCATTCTGAAGCTCATAAGCGTAACTCAAAACTTTTCCAAAATTTCTAACAATTGTCCAGATTTGGAGGCCAGCTGAGCAACTTTAACTCTTTGTAAATTGATGAAAGACACAATATGACATCCTTCTGTAAAACATCTGTAGCAGCTAGAGTTCAGGTATATATGATTTTTAACTAATGCCACTCGATTTTACCTAGTTTTTTAAAATGGAAAATACTTCAGTTGCCAGTACAACCAACTCATAGGAAAAAAAGGATGGGATAATCAAGTTTGTTCCTCAGCAACCGCATGCAACCACACAAGGACAGCATAGTTCGGAAGCATACAGAGCAGATCTACTCTATTACACTGAAGTCCCCCAGAATAGTTCCCAACAGAAGCCACCAGCAAACAGTAAGCAGCCACCACTAAAAGCACAGCAACAACCTAAACAGCTAAACAAGGAGTTCCTCAGGATATCAACAGTAATCATTCCCAGTATCAACGGTAAACACCTCTCTAGAGCAAGTGTACTACAGCCAATACTGGCTCCAGAACATAGAGGAGTTGAAAAACAAGCAAACAAAAAACTCCACAAAAAAACCAAAATCCCCCAACAGAACCACCCCCTCAAACAATAACAGAAGTAAACCAAAACCCCATAAGCTTACTGTCAGAAACAAACAGGTAAAGAGAGTGAGTGTGCCAATGAAGACTAAAACAGGTCTGAAGGAGGATTAATTAGGAAAGCCAGAACTAGCACTGGAATGTACATATCTTAATACTTGGAATTAGCAACAAATTCAACTCTCAACCTTAACACTTAAGAAACGCCAAACAAATACAGTGATGTGATAGGAAAACATATCCTACTGGTCACTGTCCAGAGTAGGATATGGACACAGCTCAACTCTACTCTGCTATTGTACCTGCCGGGTCAGGCTCTAACAAAACAGCAAACCAGGAGATAACGACCACTTTGATTTCAGAAGAAAAAGGGGATGGAAAACACAAAGCTTGAAGCACTTGATTAGACCTTCAGCAAGTGCAATAAATGGGTTTCTTCTTGCTCCCCCACTTACTTCGGAGAAACCAACCGAGAGCTGGGAAGATGAACGTTTAAATAGAATTTGGTCGTCACCAGCGCAGCCACAGTTTGTCTCACCTCCACCTACCAGCCAAGGGCACCAGTGGCCGCTCTGCTGTACTTCTGGTCAGGCCATCCCTCTCAACTACCAACTGTTCCTTAACTGCTGTCCATCAAAACATGTACTTTTCAAACATGCTGCTCCAAATCCTTAGAACAACTGGCCTCTGCACCGTAGATGGGCAAACCGCTAACTCTTAGTGAAATAAGTTAATGTGTATTAATACACACTTTTACGTGGTGTTCACATAAAGCTGTGCTTGAGCATTTGTGTATCAGAAACTCCAAAGTGTTAAACACATCTGCTAGTATTAAGTGCTGGAACATCAAATGCAAAACTTCTGCATCTTCATTGGTATCATCCATAAAGATGTTTTAATTTGTGAATTCTGCTCAACTGGCTTTTTTTTAAGAAATTAGACTAAGCACACAAACAAAAACCTTTTTACTAAGATTTCCTCTGTGGAGCATAATTCCACTACCACAATATTATGCTTTGCAAACTGAATTAGTGGCGTACACAACAATAATTGTAACGTACCAAAATTCTCAACAACTTTAGAGGCTCTAGTTCACAAAGTTCTCTTGTTCTGAATTAATGGAATAAAGCTTTCTGATCAGGGAATCTGTGCCCTAAGACAGTCAGAAGATCCGAGGGCAAAGTGTCATATTTCCTTTGTGTAACATATATTCTGTTGGGGCTTTCTTGGGATTTTTTTTTTTTTTAATTGCAGCATCCACACCTGGGTTTGTGTGCTGGGGAGAAACAAAGCAATTACAAAGCTAGTGTCCTGAAATAAAGCCTCAAAATGTTTGCTCAGTGCAATTTTCCAACACAGACAAGAGCTAAACCAAACTCAAGAAGTTTAACTCCATTAAAAGAAGAAGTATCTTATTTTGAGGTGTGCAGCCAAACTCCTGCAGACTCTTTTGCAGTTCCCGTCCATGCTTGGAGAATGGCGTCTGCCAAGGCAGATTTGGCATCAGACCCATTTACCAAGCAGCTGTTCAGAAATGACATTAGTTTAGTTAGCATTTAAAACCACTAGTGATTCCTATTACTGTTTTCAAATCAAGGGATTTATTTTTAGATTTATTAAAAAAAAAGAGAAAAATTTCACACTTGATTGCACTCGATTCCATTGAAAAGTATCTAAGTTAGTACAATGTTAAAATTGAGATTTAAAAGAAAAAACAGCGTATTTTTTGTTTTCTGAGCGCAAGCAATATTAAATTAAGCCTTTAAGTGATAACTGTGAAGCAGAAGCAAGGCTTTTACTAGAACTTTGGTTTTTTAAACCATTTTGGATATCCTTCAGATTTAAGAGCCACTTGCTCTGTTGTTCAGTCTAGAGCAAGTAATTTACAACACCAGGCAATACAGTGGGTTGCAATTTGTTATTAGTTTCACCACATTTTGCAGAAGTAACCATACTATTGTTACTTTAACAATACTGTGTATTATCCTAACTGCTAAAAATGCTGGGTTTAGTTTAACTGAACATTAGAAAATATTATAATGAGCTTAAAAGCCACTGGACTGAGGAACTTGGCCCATGAGGTTCTTGGTTCCACAAGGAATGGCAGTTTATCCTTCCCTAAATCTGCCCCCAAACCTTGTGCAAACAGAAGATTTCTCTTTTCACAGAAATTAGTCATATCCAAATGCACCTTTTATTGAAGAGGGGAAGGCAGGGGAAGAATAGACTAAAAACACACGGAGAGAAGGCTATATACCCACCAAGGAACAAATCAAACAACTAACCAGGTAATGAAGGCTTTAAAAGTAGAAGTGTTCCTTAATACCCAGCTGGAGCAGTACTGGCCACTAAAACTGCCAGTACTGTGATGTTAGCAGGGAAAAGGTGAGGAGGGGGAGAAGCCTCCCTGACACATTCACAGCTGAAAAAGCAGAACTGGAGCTTATTAAAAAAAAAAAAAAGTGAGGAAATGCAGTTCAAGCCTGACACTTCCTAAAACATTTAGGGCAAAACAATCAGAGCTGTTGGTGAGAATAAACTTTGATTCTCTGTTAACAGAATAGATATACGAATGTGCCATGATAAAAAATTACAATCAAATCAAAATAATACAATTCATGAAGAAAAACGGTATTCTATTCACCTTTAAGAAGTCAAATGACAAGTTTCAATTTCTAAATGATTTATGATTCTCAATCATGAACAGATACTGTCTTCAGAAAACAAATTATTTTTTAATATAAATTTTCTTTTTTTGCCTAAACACCAACATTTTAGGACTTCACATTTCTCCTTTAGCAGCTACAGACCATAAACCCCAAAACAGCGAAGGGCATACAGCTCCTTGCCTTATTTAATTCTTGTCAACTGTTGCAAGGAACCCAAAGTATGGTTTCACGTTGTGGCAAGTAAAAGAATTTCCAAGTTCAATGTTAGGTCTTGTGAAATTTTTACTGATGATTTTAAAACTTGAGAAGCTATTTGATGAAGAGTTTTTCAACGACAAAAGCAGTTATCAAGTGAAATGTCATAGCCTTACCACTGTCCAAAAGTGTTGTTGGAGTTTTTTTTCCTCAGAACAAAAAAAACCCCTCTACCACATCACTTTCACTGAAGCACTTACCTGATAGAGCTCCTCTAGGTTGTACTTAATTGAAGTACTGTTCTGGATAGCTTCTACAGCTTCTTTCAGCTTTTGCCAGGTTTCATCTGTGTAGTTTTCAGGCAATTTGGGTTTAGCTTTAAAAGAAATTATATAGAGTTGGAGAAATTATTTTAAAAAAAGCAGAATATTATACCTTTTACAGAAATGAAAAATATGGCTTTGAGAGGAGAGAGGTTTAAGCTGATGCTCTAAATTGTAACTTATACCTCTGTGAAAAGAAAGCATTCATGTAAAAGCAGTGTCTTATTTACATTTGAAATAGTAATGCATTGTAAAAATTCAGCATTGCTCTTCACATATGCATCGCAGCATCTGCAGCCCAGTGTGTGTGATGTACAGAAATCATAATATTGTGGCCTGAGCAGCTCAAGAAGGGATAAAGGCTAAAATCCACCATGATCTACACCTTTATCACCACCAGGACAGCACAGCTAAAAGGAAGTGAACATCAAAACTGAAAATTATGGATTAAAAGATACAGACTTGTGTATTATTATTTTAATTTACCACTCTCTAATTCTACTCTGTATCAATAGTTGGAAAAAAAGCCCTCAAGAAACATGTGTGGAAATACTGTAGTTACAATACAGGCTTTATGGTTGCAAGGAAAACCTTCCTATGTTAAAGAAATCCATTTACATCTCGCTTGGGTTTGGCCAGTCGATATCTGTGAGAGTTAAGCCTTTTTCTAATGCTCAAATAGCTCAAGCTTTGCAGATTTGACTCTTTCTGTTACTTTTTTCAGCCTCTTTTCTAGACATGACTCTGCTATGCAGCATCTTCCACAAGACTAAAGCGTTTATAACAGGCTAAGATTCCACAAGTCACATCCTCAGTACACCAGGACTATTTAAATTTCTCTGTGTTCTCAGAAGTAGCTAAAATGACCATTTTTACTATAATAAGCGCATTCCCAAATGGAGAAAGAAGGAGGGGAAAATGTAGGGACAAAAACACAGACACATCTATGCCACCAACAGGTGAAATTGGCCCAGAGTTTATACTCTATTAAAATCAACTTTTACATACCTGAATGTAAAAAACCAAATTGGAAAGATTGATTTCTCTAGAAGTAAGAGAGAAGAAATTTTTTTTCCCCTCCCAAACATTTCCCTACAATACTGGTAATATCCCAACATTACCTGTATCGTAAGAATCTAGAGAGACAACTAACTACAAGTGAGACTTGCTTATTTTCACTAGCTGCTAATGAGTATGGTACTCAGCAGTACATACCAACTTTAAGAAGTTATTTAAGTTGTAAAGGATGTTATTGCTATCACACTAAGATAAAGACAATAACTTTAGGATTATTATCCAGTTTAGCATCTGAGAGTAAATAAAAAGCAAAGCTGGCTGATTCTCAAGACATCCTTTTTAAGCCAGTGATTCTAATACCAATCCATAAAGCAGTGAGGAGCACAGCACCACACAATCCATGAAATTAACAAATATTTGAAACATGAAAAGTGACTTCCCTCAAAGATAACAGATAAGAGTGGCATTTATTTCTTGCTATCATGTATCATAAGTATAAATTTTCAATTAATCAAGTCACATGAAATGATGAAAACTTGATGGGCAGAGAACATTTTGAGAATTAGGACCTTAAACCAGAAAGTTACACTGAGATCATGAATTGCTGTAAAATCTTACAGTGGCTAAAATAATCCTAATCCTTACCTTCTGCAATACCTACAGAACATTTGTATCGATTGTGTATTTAGAAAAATAATTTTAGAAATTTTAATGCCCCTGCCAACCCCAAAAAGGAAAACAAGGCCAGAAAGCAGCCTATCGGACTATTTCAGAAGACAGCAAGGGGCAGGAAAGAAGAAAAGCCCCTGATTTCCCCATCTTTATAGGGAAAAAACCAACAGAATTCCAGATAAGCTTTCAGCCTACATCTCTTTGTATTTTTGTTTACTAAAAAATGAAGCAGCATCACAGCAGGAAAGTTTAATTTCTCTGCTTCAGCTGGTCTCTAGTAACAATACATGAGAATCTCAAATACATTTTTTGAGAGAATTTATATAATAATTTAAGCTTGTAAAGTGACAGTAGGTTAAGACAGAGAAAAGACATTAAAGGGTTAATTAATAAAAATTACAGCAGGGGTATTGCAAGGAAAACACTCAGCAAAACTCTGAACTACCTACTTTAAAAGCAAGTGGGGAAACCAGAAAGGAAATCCACCATAACAGCCTGATAATCATCTTAGTTTCAATGTTTAAAACTAAGCACAGGCAGATTAACCTACAAACAAACATGGGTAGAGACAAGACATAGGGATTCAGGCCCAATTAAAAAAAAAAAACAACAAAGCCTTATCATAAACTGGGCTAAAATATATACTCAGCCCCGAATCAGCACCATTAGAAGTTTGAAGAAAGGCGATTTACACACTTATGTCATAAAACCTTTCATCTAACAGACAAGTTAAGGCCTTCCCAAGAGACAAAGTGAAAGCAGTCTGAAAAGTAATCCCAAGCAGCGAAGTACAGCTCAGGATGCGCACATGACTGGGCAAGTATGCGTCACAACACACCGTGCCCCCTTTACATAAGCTCAGAAACGTTCACCACAGAAAAGCATTTCCTGTAAAACCTGGAGCTATTTAAAAACCAACCGGTTTTCATGTTGAAAACAAAACACAAAGCTGCACGTCAGCTCCCCATAGGTTGTGACAAATTATGGCCTGTTACCTTTAAAGTTCTTGATCACTAATTTCTTAGCAGAGCCAGGTTTACTGTTGGCGAAACTGGAAACAGTAGAGGAGGCAGCTTTGGTCAGGCCATTTGCATGGTGCCCCACAGCCACTGACGAAATTAAAAGGTTTTTGTTTTTGAGCTGTTGTTGGTGCTGCTGTTGAGAAGAGGCAGCAGGAGAAGAGGAGGAAGAAGACTCTTCAGCCATCTTCACATCGAGTCCAATAAAATCCACGGAGTCCTCAAAGCGCAGCTTCTTCTGGAGGTGATGGTTAGAGGAGGCAACCCCTGAGGAGGAGCACGAGGAGGTGGTGATGACAGAGGATGATGATGAGGTGTTTTTGGAAGGAGAAGAGGCGCAGGAAGAAATGGAATCAAATTCTTCTCTTTCAGAATTGCTGTTGCTGCTGTTATTTAACTTTCTCTTCTTGCAGGAGGAGCTGCTGCTGGTATTACCATCAGTGGCAGGTCTGACCTCCTGGGCTGCAGCTGGGGGGTTGGGGGAAGAGAAACCTGTGGGAAACATGAACACACAGAAGTGAACAGGCTGAGGGGCATCAAATCCTTGTGGTGTGACAAAGGGAGAGAGAGTCTGAGAGTCAGTCTCTGTTTGGCGTCTCTTGGGAGGGGTCTTTCAACTCCTCTCTCTCATTAGCAGAGCCCTTCCGTGTTCCCTCTCCTTCGCTTTCTTCCTTCTCGGAGGAATCACTTTATCTCCTCTCTTCCCCTTTTCTTTAGTACTTTGTTTCTTCTCGTAGTTTGTCTCTGCTTTCCTGCTTTATACTCCTTTCTCAGTGGTGCGTCTCCGTTCCTGCCTCTCGCCACCCACCAGTTTTTTCAATTCTTCTCTCCAACGCCAGTATCTCCCCACGGCTGCTCGCTCCCCCAGCTTTTCCTTCCGCTCCCCTCCTGCTCCGGCCGCCTCGTCTCCGCCGAGCAGCAGCGGGGAGGGCTGAGCGCAGCTCCCTCACGCCTCGGCTCCAGCCCCTCGCCACACACGCCTCCCGCTCCCTCGCCGCCGCCCGGCCCGCTCTCCTCCCGCGGCCCGCTCTCCTCGGGCTCCCCGCCTCCCCCCTCGCTGCCTCCTGCTAGCGCTTCCTGAGGGGGGACGGCCCGGCCCGGGGCTTGTTATTGTCAATACACGGCACAGACGGAGCCTAAAGATGGCGGCACATCCGGTCGCCGTGCATGCTGGGGCGCGGCCGTCCGGAAGCGCGGCCGGTGCCGCGCGGGGTGGTGGCGGGCTCCACCTCCGGCCCGGCCGCCCTGCTGCCGCCGGCGCCCTCCGCTCCTTTCCGCTACCCTTTGACCTACCGGAAGTGATCATCGTTGCCGACCGCTCGTAACGGGCGCGCTCGTTAACACCCTCGCGCGCCGGCGCAGGGCGCGTCGTGCGGGGAGGGGGCGTGGCCGCCGCCCTCCGCGTGGCGGGCGCACGGAGGGGGCGGGGCTCTGCGGGTGGGTGGGGGGGCGCTGGACTTGTCCCTCGTCGCGCCCCGTACCTGGGAGAGGGGGGCGTCCTGCTCCGTCCCCTCAGCCCGGCCTCCGCCGGGGGGCCTTGGCTCCGGCTCCGGCCTAGGCTCCCGGAGCAAGTCGGTGCCGTGCGCCAGGGCAGGGCCCGCAGGGACGCGTAGGAAGCCGAAGTCCTGCTTCTCGCTTGCTGCCCGGCCTTCGGCTGAGGTAAATGTGATACCAGATGGGGTTTCATTAGAGCTCAGACTGAGGCGCTCAGCGCTGAGCCTAAGGCCAAGCTGAAGGCCTCGGCCTGTTCGCTTCTTTTGGAAATGATTTTTGGTACATTTATTTATGAGCAATCATTTAGTGTCAACTTTTTCATATGATTTTAATGTATATGGACTTCAATATATTTGTGACTTGGGTCACAACAACCTCCTGCAGCGCTACAGACTTGGGGAACAGTGGCTGGAAAGCTGCACAGCAGAAAAGGACCTGGGGGTGTTGGTTGACAGCCGGCTGAAGATGAGCCAGCAGTGTGCCCAGGTGGCCAAGAAGGTCAACAGCATCCTGGCTTGTATCAGCACCAATGTGGCCAGCAGGAGCAGGCAAGTGTTTGTCCCCCTGTACTCGGCACTGGTGAGGCCTCACCTTGAATAATGTGTCCAGTTTTGGGCATGTCACTATGAGAAGGACATTGAGGTTCTGGAGCATGTCCAGAGAAGGGCAACAAAGCTGGTGAAGGGTCTAGAATACAAGTCCTTTGAGGAGCGGCTGAGGGAACTGGGATTGTTTAGCCTGGAGAAAAGCAGGCTTAGGACATGAGGAAAAATTTCTTCACTGAAAAGGTTGCTGAGTATTGGAACAGGCTGCCCAGGGAAATGGTTGAGTCACGATCCCTGGAGGTATTTGCAATGTGGTGCTTAGTGACAGTTTAGTGGTGACTTGGCAGTGCTGGGTTAACAGTTGGACTTGATGATCTTAAAGGTCTTTTCCATCCTAAATGATTCTATGGCTCTGTGACTTGCATTGGGCTAATGCCTAGGGCTGTTGGCTTGTTTGTTATTTTTTTCAACATTTGGAAGCAAAAATAGAAATTGTGGACCTTTAGTGGCTTTTTTTGATGCTGGTGTATCTATTATCAAAGGAAATGTGAACTCTCCAAGAGCATTGTTATGATTCAATCACTGTTGAAAAATAGCTGCAGAAAGAGTAACAAAACAAGCGATGAGGTTTTGTTCCAGGAAAGATTCTCCAAGGACTTCAGCCGAGAGCTCACACCTGCCTTCCTGTCAGCGGAACTCCTCGGGGGAAGGCTGTTGGCAGTTTGGTGTTTGATAGAAAAAGACATGCTAACTTGTCTTGACAGAAACTGTGGTTCACAGAGATAGGAATCTAATTTTCCTGAGGTTTTTCTGGAGCATGTTTTCTGTCTGAGTAACTGGCGGACCTCTCCTGAGGCCTGAAACGTAATGCTAGTGATGTGTAGAAAAGTCCTTTTCCCAGATTTAAAAAAAAGAGGAGAGTTTCAGTCTGGGTTTGTATGGCTGTAGAACAGGTTTTATAGTTCTCAAGCACCAATAAGTTACGTTCCAAGTCAGATGTAACAGAAAGAAACAGGTTTGCTAAGTAAGTAGAACTTAGATGATTATGCCATCAAGTTTTCCACTGTTCCCAGTATCTGCCAAAAGCCAAATTAGATGAGAGGGGTAGAGAAGTAAGAGATCTTAAATTTCTACAGATTCTTGGTTTGTGAAAACAATTGGATTTATAAAAGAGGAGACACGAGTAAGTGTCCCTTTTCCTGGAGAAGCAGGAGGGTCCATGCAGTCATGCTGGTGGGGAAGAGTCAGTGAACTGTGTCCTATCAGTCAGAGTATACAGCCATGATCTAGGATACATGGGAGTCGGTGAAGACAAGGTAAAGTGCTGGGGAGCCAGGAGAAAGCCAGATGTGATGGATTTTGCCCTTTCCCCACTGAAGCATATTGGGGGAGAGGTTCTAAATCCTTCCTATTTAGCATGTGGTCCTGAGGGGTGGGTTCTGTCAGGGCTGGGGGGCTGTTAAGCGATTTGCTGGATATGCCTCTTGCTTTGTCAGTCTTATCCCAGCACCATGCTTTTAAAATTCTGTTACTTAAAAGTGACACTGTAACCACGGCAAATGCCTCTGGCTTTTTGGTGGTGAGGCTGAACAAGGAGAGCTGTGTTACAAAATTCCTGTCTAGGTGCTTGGAGCCTCCTACAAAAATCTTCCGTACAAGCAAATTTAGATTGGGCAAGCAGTTAGCTGGCCTGGAAGTCTTTGCAGCTACAGCAACAAAAGGCATTTGGGAGAGAGGATGGAGACCATGAGACCACCCTCAGGCTTAGCTCAGCCCTGAAGGGAGCCAGTGGTCCTGGTGCTTTACGGGAGCAGAATACTGGAGAGCAGAGCTTCCTGCTGACAAAAGCCGTGTTTGAAAACTTTGCTGGATCCTTTTGAAACATTTCACATGAAACCAGTGGTTTGGATGGCTTCAGCGAGACGTGCCATATGTATCGGAAGTCGTGGAGGGTAAAAGTTTACCTCATGTTTCTAACATTTGAGGTGGGAGTTCGATGAATTTTTCACTCCAGTTTTTAAAAATGGAGCAGGCCTGCAAGGATTGTTCTCTTCACAAAGTATTATTTAATAAAAGTTATTCTGAGGAGCCCAGAAAATGTATGGAAGAGTTTGTCGGCGTGATAAAACTCCTGTTCTCACTTTCTAATCTGGGCGTGAGCAATGTCGCTGTGTTTCAGTTAAAATTAAATTCTTGATTATAGCCTACCTAGTATTTTTAGTGATGCTACAAAGTAGGTGGAGGTGGCGTTCGTGAGATAAATGCCTGAATATTTATATAATGCCATAATTCATTCCTGTCATTTTTAAAGTTATTGGTGTGTTCCTGACTCTGTATTTCACTATTTGAATAAATGATACCGTGTATAAAGGCTTGATGTTACTTTCTGTGACTGACCTAACTCTTAAGTGTTAGGTTTAAATTGGTTGTTACAGTGTCAGAGCAGATTAATTTGTTTTGTATGGAAAAAATAACTTGGTAAATGATCACCTGGTCTTCTATGTCCTCTCCCTTCTCCCCTTTACACTAGTAGTAACATTTCCATTACTCTTAACAGAAATAGGGCGGTCACCTGTGTGTGTGCTTATATAGCAGATTCCTGCCTGAAGAACAAAACCACACAAGTGGCTCTTCAAAGTGTTAAAAAACAGGATGAAATGCGAAGAGTCAACGTATTCTCTGTACCTGGGGAACCGGGGGATTCCCCGAAGCAGCTCCTGGCTGGAGTCACAAGCGGGGATGCAGGCAACAGGGAGCTTGGTCCTTGCTAGCAAGCAAAAAAGCTTTCGAAGCTGCAGCTTTCTCCTGTGTATGGGGCATTTTTGCAGGCGTAATTTCCCAGTGCGCTTTGATCTTTCCACAGTAGGGCAGGGATCTCAAGCGTGTTGCAGAGGTGCCTCTGAGTCTCTCCCAGGCCTGCGTTACCTGAACCCAGATGTTCCACCTGTCAGGCACACAAAGCTAAACCACAGTTAGTGCCATATACCTGTTTGTGACACCCCGGCTACCAGTCGCTTGAGCGGGTTTACAGTCCTCCTCACCATAATGTTGTTTTCCCACAGCAGTTATTAGCACTTTGATGTTCTTTTAAAGATTTTAATCAAAAGTGATGTATTGCCTGGGAAAACAGCGCCGTGTCGGCAAGCACCTGGTTGTGTGACAGCCTGGCAGAGCCACTCCTGTGCAGCGGGCGGTGCTTTGGCAACGGTGTTAAAAAGACCGGGGCGGGGGGGTGTGTTTACAAGTGCCTTGGGAAGCTGCAGGCGAAGGGTCTTTCCTCGGTCCGAGCCCTTCAACCCGCTGCGCTCATTCGAAGGACTCACTTCAGCTTTAAACGGGAGCTCTGTCGTTCAGAACGGCGTCACGCTGCTCGGAGTCAGGAGCCCGACGATGGCAACAGCGGGTCAAACCGGAGGGGAGCGACTGGAAGGACCGCACACGGCTCGCCAAGGCGCTGCGGACCCGCGCCGGGCGACAGGCCGCGGTGGCTCGTACCGGCACGGCGCAGCGGATCCCGGGGACCGGACGGCCCAGCCGCAGGCCCTGCGCATGCGCGGCGGCCCCGTCCCGCCCCTGGGAGTTTTAGGCCCCGCCCACCCCCGTGACGCCGCGCGCGTTCCGTTGTTATGGGGCGGTGCGGTAGGCCGTAAAGCGCGCGGCGTTTCCGGCTGGCGCGGAGGGAGGGTCGGGAGCCTCGTGTGAGGGAGCGCGGAGGCCGTGGGTGCCCGCGCCGCCGCCCGCCGGCCCCACGCCCGGCCCCAGGCACTCGGCCGCCCAGCGCCCACCGCTCCCAGGATGTTCAAGAAGTGAGTGGGGCCGGGCCCTGTTGCCCCCCGCAAGGCCGGGGTTCGGGGCGCGGTGGGAGGGTTGGGGGGAAGTGGGGCCGGTGCGGGCCCAGCGCTCCCCTCTGTCCCAGAGTTCGGCCGTGCCGGCCCGGGCTCGGCGCTGCGCTCGCTGGAACGGCACGGCCAGGCCCTGCTCGGGGGCTGGGGCCAGGGCAGCGCGGGAGTGGCGGGCCCCGCTCCCTGCCAGCCCCCGCGGTCGCCTCAGCCTCCTCGGGGCGCAGCCCTCAGCCCGCGGGGCAGCGCCGCCTCGCAGCCTCAGCTTCGCCTCCGAGCGCGCTGGCCTGGGCTGGTCGGGCACTCGCTTGTTAAAAAAAAAAAAGTAAGCTGAGTCATTAACTTGTCTAAACTTTGGGGTAGTACAAAGCGCTGTTCATGCATGTGGTGAGGGTGAAGGACTCAGAAATACAGCTGAACGGGCCTGTGGGGGTTAGTGTCAGCAGCAAAGTCTGCTCCAGGAGTTGAATGAAAAAAGTGTGCCAGGGTGGATCTGTGAGGCTTAAACCCGTGTTTCATGGATACACACAAAGTTTAGAAGCATCAAATGGTTTGGGCTAGAAAGGACCTTAAAGATCATCCCATGGGCAGAGACACCTTTCACTAGGGTGTCCTGCTTAGGGACAAAGACAGCCTACTGGTGGGGACCCTGCTGCCCGCCCCCAGCCCAGTGTTCCCAGGGGACATATTTAAGCCTCTTGAAATCCTAGATTTAAAAGTTGGGCAGATGTGATACTGCTATTATTTTACAGTGAATTTATAAATATTTTTGAAGAATGCTGCTGAGATGTGGCTTCTTTGGAGCACCAAATTATGCGTTTCTGAAATACTTTCACTCATTCAACAGATTTGATGAAAAGGAGAATGTATCAAACTGCATCCAGCTGAAGACTTCAGTTATTAAAGGTATTAAGAATCAGCTGATAGACCAGTTTCCTGTTATTGAACCATGGCTAAACCAAATTATGCCAAAGAAAGACCCAGTCAAAATAGTAAGATGGTAAGTTTCTCTTAAACGTTGCTTCCAAGGTGCTAGGATCACATCCTTTATATGTTTATTTTGTATCATAGATGAACCTAGTGTTTTTGAAAAACATCTATCATTTCTTAAAAGTTAATTGTCCATGTAATGGCCAGGTCAGAAAGTTTGTGTGTGCTCATCGTGCTCTTGAAGGCATATGCCAGTAGGATATTTAAAGAAAACAAAAATCCTGCCTAGTAGTGACTGTGCAGCGTATCTGGGGACTCTCTAGGGATCAGCCTGTTGTTCAAACTTTCAGCTTTATGGGTGTGGAAGCTCAAACTTGTTTGGATAGTTTCCGGTAGCATTTTTTTATGGATTTCCATGTATTATCAGGATTTTCTTTTTTTAAAAAAGTGGAATATATTTTTTGCTGATTCCTTCTTGTCTACTCTTTGTATTGCACTTAAACCCAAAGAAATGTGGTTTGTGAACAGCTGGATGTTTGTCTGTAGGCTTTTTTCTCTTTTTTTTCCCTTTTTTTTTTTTTTTTTGAGAGGGGAAGAAAGCATGCAGGAGGCCAGTGTTGAAGAACAAGCCATAAACAATAATATTTTTAGTTTTAAATTTTCTTGCTAGTTGGTGGTCTTAATTCGCAGTTGCCAAGATAGATCAGACTCTTTGGAGTGAAATATTTCATTTAAACTGTAAAAGCAATAAGTAGCTATTGGAATATATATATTTTTAATCTTGCAGTCATGAACATATAGAAATCCTCACTGTGAATGGGGAGTTGCTGTTCTTCAGACAAAGAGAAGGGACTTTTTACCCGACACTAAGGTTGCTTCACAAATGTAAGTTTCCTGAGGATGGCAGTGGTGGGAAGAGCGGGGTGAGTGCTTGATTCCACAGGACTTCCTTAGAACTGAACGAAAAAGAACTTTCTACTTACGTGCATATACATGTATTACAGAATAGGCCTTAAAGGTACAGGATACTTTCTCAGCTGGAACTTACTGCTTTGCTATGTCAGGTGCCTATAGGGATTGCTTTCCCCATAGTTACTGTAATGTTTTACGTTAGCCAACCTGAACTTTGCACAACTTAGTTCTTGAAAATCAAAGTTGTGCAAAAAATCTTGAGAGAGGTTTCCCTAGGATAGAGCTCTAAATTCCCTGTTGTTAGTCCCTATCTTTGTTCTTTCAAGTCTTCCTTTAAACCCTTTTTGATTCCTTTCAAATACTTGTAGGTTCTTACTGGAAAAATACTCTTTAGTCACGAGTTTGATGATGTAACTTGTCTCCTGTAAGAATTTCTGCTGCATGCTTTTTACTCTTTACAATTTACTCTCACATTATTTTTCTTGCTGTTCTGCTTGATTGCGTTACTCTGATTTGGATGAGTGTAGCTGACCCTAAAAATGTTATGCAGTCAAATCTCAATGTTTGAAATACTTCAAGAAGGTGCTTGAAGAGCTGAATCGTTGCCTTTTTTGTCCTGTTCACATTAAACTCTTTCTTTTTCACGTAAGAGTTATGTATGTAATGTGAGGGATTTAAGACCCCTTGGTTTAAGACCTCCTGGTAACTTGGGTGATTGTTTTCACTGGGGCACTTGTTAAAATTGTTACTCAGTATATGGGTATATGAGCATGCGGGAGGCATAGGCCTGGTGTGGGATTACCCTTTCGTTCTTAGACCAAGGATGGTCTGGCCGAGCAGTACTGGTGTCCTTTTGGAAAAGTATAGCCCAGCAGGAGCTCTAGTAACTGTTTCTCAAGCTTCCTGCCCTCGCAGCACGCTATCTAATTGCCCCATCTGAACTGCCTTGATAATGAGTTATTCATGTTGTCATTTTGCCGTATTAATTGCAATGCTGTGTCTTTTCCCTTCTAGACCCATTTATTCTACCACATCAGCAGGTTGATAAAGGCGCCATTAAATTTGTACTAAGTGGAGCTAATATAATGTGTCCTGGCCTGACGTCTCCCGGAGCAAAACTTTACCCTGCTGCTATTGATACTGTTGTTGTATCCTTCTTTAACTATGAAATACTGCTTGCTGTGAGATGAGTTAAATTTCTGTTCCTGTATTCTCAGCTGATCCTAATCCGAATGATTTTGGATTTTAATGGTATTTCATGGAATAACTAGTAATCTGAAAAGAGATGCAGAGGCTTAGATGTTATTGGCAAGGTTAAAATTGTGGGTTTTTTTTTTTTTACTTACTGTGATGTTCCAAACCCAGTAACTATTTGTGCTGTGTTGTTACGTGTGATGCTGTTTCATTAATCCAATTGATAAGTGGAGCTCCTCTGTGATACTATGCATGGATGAGGTACAGAGTAATTAGTCCTCTGCCTCCTTAATCAATCTTGTATCTCCTTCAGTTATAGCACAATTTGCTCCTGTTCCTAGGGAATTTGGAAGCGTGTTTAGGATCAGCTTTGCTCTAGTCAGGTCTGGCTCTAGGGATCTGATGAAATTAGCATATATAAAATGATGAAAGTCTGCTAATTCACTCCTGCTCATTATATTACTGAGAAAGGAACCCTGAGCAAATACAGCATTAATAATACCAAGATGTGCTGCTTTTGTTAGATGCTAGAGGAAAAGATCAGTTAGCATCATGTGTTGTCAAGTTTTGAAAAGGACATATCTGTTTTCAGTACTTCTGGTTTTTTAGATTTGTGTCTCAATTCTTCTGTACCTTGGAATCTAAAATGGCCCCACAAACATGAGCAGTTTTGTTTCAGAAGGGGTGGGATGATCATCTCTCAGTGTTGGGCACAAAGGGAGAAATGGAGTGTAGTGCTGGGAGATCTTTTTCTGTAATTGCAGTTCGAAGTTCATAAATACATGCTTTGTTCTCCGCACTGTGATTTGGTTGTTAAATGCAGCGCATTGTGCATTGTTTTGCTTATCTTTAAGAGCGAGAGCTCTAGAATTACTAAAAGGGTAAAAGTTCAACACGGGATGCTGAAACTTTTTGGAAAGTTGTCTCCTCATATTGCTTTTGCTTTTCTGAAATAGTTTTAAAAAGCCCTTTTTCCTTAGCAGTAATTTGTAGGCAATAATGGCAGAGGGCAAACAACATGCATTATGTGTGGGAGTAATGAAGATGTCAGCTGAAGACATGTAAGTGTTTTAAAAGTCAAAATATAACCTGTCCCATGTCATTATTCCTCTGTTAGTTTGGAATATAAGCACCACTGTCAAGATTAGTGCTTCACTGTTGCAACATACGTTGTTCATGTACATAATTTGCCAAGATTTCAGTTTGTTGATAAATATTCAGGGAAAGAAGAGGCAGGGACTATCTTCCCTACTTCACTTGTTTAACAGATGGAATCAAAATAGTTCTTTTCCTGTGAATATGGATTTGAAGATGTACAACAGTGGTAATACTGCTGAGTGTTAGAATTTCTTGCTCTCTGATCATACCTTCTTAAAGACCTTGCTGAACAAAGGAATATTCGTACGGAGTATGTACTGCCTGGGCTGGGTGAGAGATGTAATTTGGATTTGAGGGGGTTGAAAACACTGACGTGATTTTTGTCTGCAGGGACAGCAGAGACTAAAGTCCTGCTGGTAGCTGGTTGACAAGATGGGCTTTCTTCAGTGGCCTTCTCTTTTTCTTTACCTTGTATTCTCACGCAGCATTCCTGCTTGGTGTGCTTACTAGCACGCTGAGCTTCTTGTGAAATGTAGAGGTTGGTTCAGGGGATAAACATCAACTGAAAACTATTTGAGAAAGAAGACAGAAAATGGAAATGGATGTTAATTGTTCTTAGTGTTCAGATAGTGCCAAATTATAAGTAGCTAAACCTTTTTGTCATTTTAAGCTCTATAACATCTTGCAGCAGGACCTAAGATGCACCCAGCAGGTTTGGGCTGCGTTGGCTCCAGCCTCACCTAGCACTTGTGTGGGTGAGGAAGCTGATTTTCATGGAAACAAGTTACTCTTTCTTGTGGGGATAATTCCCAGAGGGGTCATCTTCTGTACTGGGTCATTTTCCAGTCCTCAGTGATAATGGTAGCACAAGGCAGAGAGGTGGGCATGTGTTACACACGACAGGGGTACCTAGGACTGCAGCAACATGGATTTGGATCTGCTGTAGCTGTTGAGGAATAATATTCCTCAGGATTCTTTGAAGTGCCTTCAAAACATTCCAGGAGCAGGTAGAAAGAATAGCTCCTTTTGACCCAGTCCTACATCTGTAGTGATCACTGAAACCAAGAGTATCTGTATTCCTAATCCTAACTTCAAACTCATCAGCCTTGCAGCTGGGTATCCTGTTCCTGTCATGGAACATGGACTAGAGAGGACAGTGAAACGCTACTGCTCTGTGCAGCCCATTAGCATGCTTTTTTTGTGGGAGATGGTTTGAACCAGAAGCAGTATGATTGCAGTCACTGGGTGTGATTACGATCCATGATGCGTTAATGCAGTTAACAGCAGTATTTTACTTCCTGATTACTTTTGGACAAGTTGTATTAGTAATGGAACACTTTGTGTAAATATAGTAAATTGTATTCTCCAGGGGAATGAAACTTATTCTCAGTCCTAGAATGATGAGATTTGTCTTGTTTGTTTTGACAGAACTAGATTTTTCCATAGAATAATGTAGTGGAAAAAAGATGAACAGAAATCCAGTGCAGACACACAAAAGGGTCATTTTTAAAATATGACATGACTCAGAAGAGACAAAAGGATAATGTCTGTGACATGCTGCAAGTCCTTAGCACATGAATTTAGGATTTATAATTCTTTATTAAGTGTGTAGATGTCCTGCATGAGTGAAGCAGCTCACCTGCATTTGGTTCTGTCAGTGATACACTTAGTACCAGAACGCGTCAAATTCCACATTCCAGCCGTGTTACGCCACCTCCTGTGCTGGGAGGGGGGAATTCACTTACAGCCGCTGTGCTACATTGGTAGAGACAGGCTAAAATTAAGAAAAGCTGCAGAAGTGTTGTCTGAAGAACTGCCTCCCACAAAGAAGTAGTTAAAAATACTGTGGAAGGTTGTTGACAAAATGTGTAAGGCAAATATTGTAATTTTATGATGCAGCAGTGTGAGTACATGGAGTAATAAATGCTGTTTCTTGTCTTCCTGCTGTTGAAGATCATGCCTAGGTGGATGATAGCTTCCCCCCTTCCAGCTGACACATGTTGCATTTTCTACTTTAAATACTGTATTTTGAACTGCTCTAATATTTAATCTAGCTAATGCTTCTGCACTTTTTTCCTCCTTCCACAGTGAGAAGGTCAACAAAGGGATTGGTATCGAAAATATCCACTATTTAAATGATGGCCTTTGGCATATGAAGACATACAAGTGAAACAAAAGGAACTGTGTTACTCCAAAGGAATGCACTTAGATTAAATGTGGACTGCTTTGTAATTCCTTGTTTTTAATGTGACTGAATGTACAAATTATTTTGTTCTGTGGCTATGCTAAATAAATCAAGTGAATGCAAAAGTACTGTTAGGCTACAATAATTTTCTAGATTTCTTTTTATTACACTTCTTTTGTTTTGTCTTCAACCCAAGTCTTCAGTGACTGAAGATATCTGATGGAAAGATCCCGCATGGACTGTGAGTAGACTATTTCAAACAAAAAGGAGGAAAAAGCCAAAAAACGTTTACATTTTTATGCTCTAAAAGTAATATAAAGTGTATATGAAATATATTTAATACGGTTTATAAAACCTCTGAAACATTGCAGTTTTTTCTTCTGATTAACATCTTGTTAGTCTACCTGTTTCTTGAATGTGGAGAAATCAGTTTTTTTGACATTTATTTTTTAACTTATTAACAGCATTAACTTCAGTATTTTACTTAAGGATTTTCTCTTTTTAATACACACTTACCTGTATAGGATTTATGAAGTTAAGACTGGTATGTGGACTAGAAATTCTTTTATGCTAGTTCATATCTGAAGATATATTATGCTCAAATTTCTACCTGCCAATGCTGTTTGATACTGCTCTCCTTACAGTGGAGATGATAGTAGTGGTGGGCACACTCCAAACAGAGCATGTGCCAACTTGGTGCCTGATGCTCTACTCGCTGTTTGCTGCCTTATTGTAGGAGCAGCCACAAAATCACTGTTTAACACAGGCATGACAGCAAAATATGGTTATCAGTGTAGCCAGGAGCGACTTCTTCCTGTGGAACTTCAGAAGAGCTCTTGGCCTGTGCACACTGCCACGTGTATGTACACCTACAGAATGGGTTACAGAGCACTGTGTGTTTGTCTGGATACTCAACTCCTTGTTCAGCGATTGCATACCCAAAGCTATGCCTATGGAAACCAGCCTGTGCCGTGGAATCACCTAATAAACTAAGGAAACTTCAAGGTCTACCACTCATCACTCTGTCTCTGGAAGCATTTATTAACCTTTCAAGTCTCTGTTCTAACACTTGTACTAATGGCAGAACACAATTGGGTTGGCAAGTGCCTTGTCTCGGTGCTGTTTGGTTTCCCTAGATGGGACCTGTACAGAAGATAGTGGCAGAAGTGTTCTCCATCTGATTCTATAGTCAAATTAAGACACTGGGGATGGAACGTGTTACCTAATGTGCTGCTCTTAAGTTTCTGTAAAATTATTTTCAAGATGGTGCTTTTGGAAGTGACAGGGTAAATCTGCAACTATTAATGTGATAAATTTAAGGTGATTATTACAGCAGTGTTGCAGAAGAAGAGTTTGGTCACACCTCAGACCTCCCCTTCAGAATGCTGGTGGATGTTTTTATGCATCTTAAGACTACCATTAATGTACTAATTTCTTGTTAGTTCTGTGGGGAAACATTGTGCTTCAGTGGTTCTTTTTTTGCAAAAAATGAGCTAGTTGAGTTCTGTCACTTGCTTTTTCCCCTTCCATCATGTCTCCCCCCGTTGTGTTACAGTAGCTCTCAAATCTGTGATAAATGAGATTTCCTCTGGTTTGAATTAACTCCCTTTCTTCTTCCTTGACTTGCCCTGTGGCTGCTGTTGTTGCAGCAGGGTCAGAACCTTTTTACAACGATTCTGTAAGCAGATACATATCCAATCATGCTTAAATTCACTTGAATACCAATTTAGCAATGCATCAAAAATACCGACTGATGCTTAAAACAAAGACGTGGATATTCTCATGGGCTCAGACACAGCTCTTTCACTTCCTCACCTACCCCCTTGCAGATGTTACAAGTGGTCTGTTAAAGGTGAGGTAAGACACTATCTTCTCTGGTCTTTTAGGGTATGGCAGTACCACCAAAGCCTGTGATAGTCCCAGATGCAGCAGACAGATGTAGTACCTTACACCTTGAAATGTTCAGGTCAGTGAATTCTAAATGCAGTAAACATCAAAGTGCTGTTTATTCCTCCTTGCTCTGTCTGCAGTGTGACCTGGGAACTTGTATAAAACAGTTCAAGTGCACTCAGTTGTAAACCAAAACCACAACCCCTCACACAACACCCCCAACCCACTATGGTGGAGCGCTGCATATTGCTTTATTGTGCACATAACTTGAGCAGGGTGGGAGTGCAGGCATGTGTTGCTCTTTTGACATCTTGGTGTTAAAAATACCTGTAAACTGACCCACTTCTTCCTTGTAAAGGCTATCGGCACCACTGATGGGGGTGAAAATACCACTGACCCTTTATTCAAATACGCTTATATAGGAAGTGAAAGTTTCAATGAACAATTACTCTTGTGCTAACAGGCTACCTGCCCATGTTAACACTTACTCAATACAATTAGCTCTTTCTTTTGTCTGCTTAAAATCAGCAGTCCAAAGGTCACTTACTGCTGCTCTGCTGCAACTTCCTAACAGATTTCTCATCAGCTTGCTTCCTGCTCATTCCTTACAGGGTTTGGAGGTCACACCTAAAGCTACAGGTGCTGGGTGTTTTAGTGCAAAGGAAAGAGGTTTAAAGTTACTCTTTGAGACTGAATCTGTAGTCAGTTTTATTGGTACCTCTTGGAAAGATATAAAGACATTTTAGAAATGCCTGGAAGAATGGGAATAATCAAAGTCTTGCAAAAATATATTTGTAACAGTAGGCTAAAGTTCATTTGCATTTTCATTAATAAATATTTACATGTACAAACCCCCCATATAAACTTAATTTCCTTTTATTATAAACATTAATAACTTCATGATTTCATTCCAGGGCTGACAAAAGCCAGAAGCATTTCTGTATAAAAGATATAGAAAAAAGTTCTCCTTCCACTTTTAAGAGTGTTACTGAACCTCAGTGTGCAAAAGAACATTGTACACCAGTACCAGCAGATACAAAAATCAAATCTGTCAGTACAAATGGGTGTCACGGGAAGAGCTGACTCTGTGGTTCCAGGTCTTCTCTGAGGAGATGTCAGTCATTGTCAGAGCCTGGGGGTGGCAAGAAGACAAGTGCGTCGTCGTACGTGTGGCCGTAGGGTCTCAGCCTGTAGACGCCGTACATCATCACATGCATGTGGTTGGGGGCCAGTCTGCTGAACGTGATGGCCATGTCGGAGCAGCAGCCGTCCACCACCTGCTGAGGGTGAGTAGACATCGCTTCCTTAATGAGAGCACCAACTGACTTGGTGTTAAAGACGTCTCTTCCTTCTGAATCTTCTGCGTTCTCGGCAAACACACCCATGTACTTCAGGCAGATTGCGAGCTGTTTATCCTCAGCAACTTTCCAAATCATACCTCCCTGCTCTGGACACTTGTCAGAGTCCTCCAGAACACGGGAGAGTCGTCTTAGTGATTCAAGGCTTAAGACGATTCCTCCCTCACCATCAACATACTCGAGGTCCCCAGATGTCATGGTGTGGCCTACGTAAAAAGGCTGCGAGGGGTCTTTTTTCAGTAAGAAATACTTGAGGTTTTCAATAATAGCAAATGTTGTTGGATATGCAAGGAAGAACCAGCTGAATTCATCTTTGTAGCGTTCGTAGGTTATCTTGTAGGCTTTTCTCATCATCACCCACATATCGTTAGTGTTGACGGCTATAGAATCAAACACTTTGATGTTTTCAGAGCTGTAGAATTCCGCCTTGTCACAGTGCTTGCTCCACGTCTCTCTCACTGCAGCCCAGTGGCCCAGATCCTTCGGTTTCACAAGGATCATACAATAAACACGGATACTTTTACTAAGCTCCATGCGTTCCCCTTCGGAAAGGTTTAAGACGTCTGCTTTGTTGGGAGCCTGGATGTGATGGTGCTCATGGTGACGTGCTTTAGTGCCATGGCCCACCTTAATGTGTCCGAGGAGTGTTGCCAACATGCAGAAGGCTCCTCCGAGCACCACGCCCTTCAAGAAGGAGCTGCTTTCAGAAGTCATTTTTCTAGAAAGGAGACACACTGTAAGAAGTTGCAGCACTAAGTTTTCTCTGCGCATTCCATACAGTTTTAATACCATCTTCAATTTCTAAACCCTGCTGCCGTTCCCTGAACTCACACACCAGGACAACGCTGATGAATGAGCGGCTGCAAGAAGGAAGTTCCCAATCTCATCTCTCGCTACCGCCAACGGTCCGACGGATCCCCGCGGGAGGGCTCTCGGACTCCGGACCGGCTCTACCGCCCTGACCGCACGGCCCCGGCCCCGCCGCTGCTCTGCGCCGGCCCCGCAGCCCCCCCGCCCGGCCACCCGGTTGGAGCTTCCCCGGAGGAGCTCTCCCGGAGGCCAGCTCCCGCTCCCCGCCGCCCTTCGGGACCCCGCTAACGGCGGCCCGTCCCGCCGCATCCGCATCAGTCCGCCGAAACACCCGGAGCGCCGGGGGAGCCTTACAGTCGCTGAGGCTGGGGACGGTCGTGCCTTCCCTTCCCCCGTGCGGCCTCAGTAACAAGGCCAGACCCACCACCACCACCACTCCCCGCCGCTGCTTACCGGACCTGCCGCGGCCGCCCGCGCCAGAACGCCGGCACCTGCTCCCCGCCCCGGAAGCGAGCCTCGACACCCCCTCCCCGTGCCGGCCCCTTCCTTTCCCCCGTCGGAAGCACCTTCCAGGCACCGCCCACTCGCTGGTGCGGAGGCGCCTTCTGCCGGCGGGGATGCCGCCTCGTGGTGCATGCCCGCGGCCGGTGCCGGTGCCCTCGCCCGCCTGGCCCCCGTGGTGGCCTCTCCCCACGCGTTGCCTTCACGGCGGCAGCCCCGTCACCGCGGGCGGGTGTCCTCTGAGGGGCGGGGTGGGGGCTGGAGGACGCGGAGGGTCCCGGCAGGGAGGCCGGCGGGTGAGGGCAGGAGCCTCGGCGCCCCTTGGGGTTCGCAGGAGCGGGGCCGTGCGCCGCCGGTTCGCTTTAGGCTGAGGCCCGCCAGGCGTTCCCGCCGGTGGCCGCCGGGCCCGCGGGGCAGCCCTGCCATCTTGCGGGGAAGGGCGGCCTGCATCTTCTCCCGGCAGAGCCCGCGGCCAGGCCGCAGTCCCGGAGAAACGCCGCGGGCTGCCGTGACGGGGTGCCCGTGCCCCGCTGCTGCCGCCCTGAGCCAGCGCAGAAACGTTTGCGCAGGCTGGTTAGCGTCTGGTGCGCTGTGTTGGTCTGAACCTCTTCGTGAGTGTGTTTACGTGACTGATCATAGAACGTTTTGGTCAGAAGGGACCTTCAAAGGTCATCCAGTCCAGCCCCCCCGCAGGGAGCAGGGACATCTTCAACTAGAGCAGGTTGCCCAGAGCTCTGTCCAACCTGACCTGGAATGTCTCCAGGGATGGGGCATCCACCACCTCTCTGGGCAACCTCCGCCAATGTTTCACCACTCATAAAAAAATTCTTCCTTAGACCTAGTCTAAATCTTCCCATCATCCCCTGTCCTGTTGCACCAGACCTTGCTAAGAAGTCGTTCTTACAGGCCCCCTTTAAGTGCTGGAAAGCCACAATAAGGTCTTCCTGGAACCTTCTCCAGGCTGAACAGCCCCAGCTCTCTCAGCCTGTCCTCACGGCAGAGGTGTTCCAGCCCCATGCTCATTTTTGTGGCCTCCTCTAGACCTTCTCCAGCAGGTTCCTGTTCTTCCTGTGCTGAGGACTCCAGAGCTGGACACAGCACTGCAGGTGAGGTGTCACGAGAGTGGAGTAGAGGGGCAGGATCCCCTCCTCGACCTGCCGGCTGTGCTGCTGTTGATGCAGCCCAGCATACGGTTGGCTGCCTGGGCTGTAAGTGCACCTAATGGGTAAAGCAGTTTAAGTTTCTAGCACAAACTCACTGCTTTTGAATTGGAAGGTGTACGAATGGGGACAGGGTAACAAAGGAAAGGCAGAATCCACCTGAAACCATATGCAGGATGAAATCTGCTGATGACGATTTGATACACTGCCTAAATTTCTTTACTGGAAGCATAGTACATTTCACTTGTTTTCCTTTCCCCTGGCATGGAGCACAACACACACACCCCATTAGTTAATGTTTAAAGAGTAAAACCAAAACATTTTTCTGCTAGCATAACTTTTTCTTACCTTTAGTGATAGTTACTCCTGAGCTCCTGATTGAAAGAACTTCGTATCAACACCTGATCTGAAGGAGCATCACTGAATGATAGTTTGCTCTCTTTGTCCTCCAGCCTCTTGGAAAAAAAAAAAGGTTTTACATATTTTTTCTCTTTATTGGCTGATCATAATGTACCCTTAGGCCAACACAGTGGTTAGGATAAAGTCCTGTGTAGGTTTTCCTTTTATTGTAAGGGATGCTCTGCTCTGCTTGGCTGAACTTAGTGGATTTTATTTAAGTCCATTTACAACGGAGCTGCTCTGGATTCGCTGGCATCTAGGTGGGTCCCCCAGATTCCTCAGTTATTCAGGTGCAGTTTTTTTTTTTTAGGCTCGTGGCTGTACACACCAAAGCTTAATGATGTTATCTTCGCTAAAAAGATCTGCAAGAACATTGACTGCTTGGCTCTTCTGGGCCTGAGGAACCACTGTGGTTCAGGTAAAAATGTTAAAAAACAGTGATTTTGATTGGATCAGTGTGTGTCCAGAATGGCCCCATTCAGTGGAACTAAATCCCAGTTACTGTGATAGGAAAATACTGTGAGTTTGTATGTTCAGGTAGTTCTGTTCCTGCTCTAAGGGAACATCACTCATCCTACCTTTTCCCACTTGGCTGCTTTTAAGGTGTAAACAGGTGGACAGTCAGGTTGTTATCACGTTCCAGAGATTAGTTCTAAGTTTGTTCTACGTATCTCCTGTTTGCAGAATCAATTGTGGTTTTCAGGGCTTCAGTGGTTCCTTGCTCATGTACTTTAGAGAGATTTGAAGGAGTTGCGATTCACTGCTTCAGCTGATGCTTCAACAAATTGTTTTTCTCCTTGACTTCAGTGAGGTTCTTTCCAAGGCTCTGACAAAATGACTAATGTAGCTACAGATCTTTAGTCGCTTTCACTGTTGCTTTTATCCAGCAGCAGATCAGTGCAGAGAAAGTTTAAGCAACACGTAAAGCATGTTATAAAGAAGAGACTGAAGAGACTATTCTGGCTTCAGTGTTGCTTGAAATTGTTGTTTGGTGTTAGAAGGACTCAACTGGTGTAGTAATGCGTAAGATCTCACGACAGCCATCGTTAAGTGTTCTGGAGTTACCTTAGAGCTCGTATACATACACACTTACTCCTGTAAAGTGGCTGTCTCCAATTACAAGAAACTGTTTTTAAGAACTGCAGGTTTGAAGTCATTCCGCCGTGGGCTGGGAACCAGTCAAATGTCATAACCAAGGAAGGGCCAGCCCTAAGATGAACATTAAGTAGGGAAAGCCAAGGGAGAAGCTCAGTCATATGGTAGGAATGAACCAGGAGAACCGACTTCTCTAAGGTCACTGCAGATGGCTGTGCATCAGCTTTGGGTACCGGCTTGCTGTCTGTTGAGATGTTCGTTAGCTGCAGCTTCACCCCTTACTTCCGACTGATCTTTTGTAGTATCTCTACCACCCTCTCAAACAGCAGTTTGCGAAACCTACAGACCTGTGCCAGGATCTAAACTGCTGACAGAGCTGAATTGCTGCATGGCTCATTGCTTGTCTCAACAGACAGCTGATCCCCTCCTGTTTTCTCTTTGTCTTTCCTCATTGTCTGCAGCTGCATTTGCCTTCTGATGCTCTTTCTTGCCTCCAAGGAACGACATCAAACATTGTGTTCTCACTGTGTGGCCCAAATGTCCGTGAGAGATTGGCCATTATCAAAACATATTTGAGAGGAACGTTGTTCCAATGAATGCAAAATGTTTCAGCTGACATGAGTTGTCATTTTTTACAGTGACTGCTTGTTAATGATCACAAATGACTGTCTACTCTCTTGGACACAGGCTCATCTGTCTCTCTGTTCTGTAAGCGTGCAGCTGAGGCTGGGCTAGAGCTATGCAGTAACGTTCAGAATGGGTAACTGAAGCCGGAGGTGAGCTACTTCAGATGTTTCTGGGCAGTTCAAACACCCCTTGAGCTATGTGGCATATAGGGAGAACCCCTCATCAGAAGATACTGTTGAAATGGTGAGAAATGCAGAAGTATGGTTGAACTGGGACAGCTGACTTTATTGTCACATCACCCATATATTTATAATGCTGAAACTACTGGAAAACACACAAGTTCTACCCATTCATCTGGCTCCAACAGAAGAGGGGGTCAAGTGTGGTTGTGGGCTGAAGGTTGCAAAGTCTCATCATGAATAGCTGAACTGCCACTGAAGCCAACAGAGACAGTGCAGGGAAAGGCTTTTATGAAGAGGCCAACTACTCCTGGCCTGCTACATGCCTAGTACTTCCATTGTTTCATTCAGCCTGTAAAGTGCATAACTAAACAAACACTTCTGCTGAGGTCTTCAATCCTATTGTTGGAAAAGGTTTGGGAATCCCCGTTCTAAAGTCATACAACAGTGAGGTGGAAATTCTAGCTGACAGGTAGGTAAAGCCAGATTTCTTCTTTCACTTCATAGGGAGCTGCTCAGCTCAGCATTTCTTTTGGAGGAGGATGGATTCTGGAGCCCTCTTCAGCCTTCTCTTCTGAAAGTTTTGCCCTGCATCCTCTTCACTTGAGATTTACGCTCAAAATCTGGAATGACATGGACTCCTTGTAGGTCACGTGCATCTTGAGCAAGTGTGCACAGCCACGTATGATGCCAAGACCTTGTCACGGGGGAGGCACTGGGCAAAGGAAGAAATCTTTAAAGCCAGCAAGAGATACAGTGTTATATTTTTAACAGTAATTTCAAAACTCAGGTTGAAGTATTTACCTCTGAAAAAGTGTTCTCTCTGATTGTTGGACAAACTGCTGGAATTGCAGGATGAAATTGTATAGCCCACATTTTATAGGAGATAATGCATAATACAATATTTTAGCCTTGAAATCTGTTAAATTGATTAACTCTGTTAAACAATAGCTTTAAATCACTTTTCTCTCCTCTTTCATCCATGAGCTCTGTCAAGGAAGCGGTTGGCATTGAAGTAGCCGTCATTTAAATGGTGCCCTCAAGCACCGGAAGAGAGATGAGAAGAAAAAGATGTGTGACTCCAAAAGAACTTACCAACTTTGGACTGCTTTATAATTTCTTCAGTTTTTAATGTGTGTGTCTGAATGCAAAACTCATCTTATTCTTGGGGTATGCTAAATAAATTAAGTGAATTCTAATGTCCCGCTAGCTCCAGCAGTCCAGCGTGAATTGAACTAGCAGAGACAATGCCCAAAGCTGAGCTGACATCATTGTGAACAGCTCCAATGCACAAATACAACCGAAAGAGAATAGGAACGAGACATTTTAACGTCAACTCTCTTAGAAGCACAGGGGAAAAAAGAATCATCATTGGTCAAATAGAAACAGACAGGGATAAAAAAAAAAAAAAGGCAGAGATAGAGGAATCTTATTTTTCAAGCTCCCAAAGGAAAAAAAAAATGTGGAGATGAAAATAGAATTCTATCAGAAAGAATGAGTTCTTAATAGTCCTTTAAAATAAAATGCATGAAACAGCGATGAAGCGATTTTGCTGCATCTTTAAGGAACTTGCTTTTGTCAGTCTGAGGTTATTTGAAAAGGGGTCTCCGCAGAAAATTATGGTCTCAAATTGTGGTGTTCCAGGCTCAGCTTGATAGGTAAGAAGGACCATTGAGAGCAGCAGTGACAAAGACAGCCCTGTGGCACACAGAGGAGACAGAAGTGGAACCTTGTTATTTGGGTGCTGCTTTGACGTGACTTACGGACAGTTTGTGGAGCCTGAGCACAGGACTAGGTTTGCATTTTGTTTTACAGACGTTCTGGTCCAGTGTCTTTAGGCATGGCCTCAGTTTGGTTACTTGCAACCTGGAGATACACAACAGCTTCTGGCACAGTGTTTATTGTAAAAGAGGTTGTGGTGAGTAAATACTTGCTGCTGCTAGTTGGAAAGATCTGTGAAATTCTGTTGACGTTAGCTCACTAAGGGAAGAGGAGGAAGAGGAAGGATGGAAATAGCAGAGCATTTAACAGGCCTGAATGTTGGTAGCTTCCATGAGATGCTTTCTTGTACCGAATGTTGACATCCCTTCATTTTGCCAAGGAAACTGAGGTTTCGAAGTAACAGATTCTCCAAGCAGACGTTTGCTTTCCTATACTGATGTTGAACTAGGAGATGCCTGAGCTGTATGTGCAGAGGCAAAACAGAAATATCTGCGAGAGAGGTGTTTGCAACAAACTGGAATTATTAATGACGTTAGAGCAGCAACTCAGAGCCCTGTACCACAACTGTACACCTGTGATTTAGCAGAGAGGAGAGGTACCACAGACATTATGTGCCTGGTCCTGGGCTGGGGACCTGAATTGGGAACCTGGGCTGAACTGTTTCATCTTTACCTGAGAGATCCGTGAAGGAGAGAGCTTGTTCTGTGTGGGAGGGGATGCTGTCACTCTGGCGCTGTGATCAGATGTGGAGGCTTTGTGCTCTCTGGCGAAGCAGGGATGTAAGCAGTGCTAACAGCGCGTGCCCGTGAGCAGGGAGTAGCAGAGACTGCAGGCAAAAGAGGAGAGCGCACAGGTCTGAGATTGCTGCAGCTGAGATCAGTCAATGACGTGTCAGATTTTCACCTCTTTCTCTTTCAAACAGATGTTGACAGCACGGAATTGTCTCACAAGGGCTGTGCTTGGCCAGTCCTAGCGTTCCTTCAGTTGGGTTTGTAAACAGTGGGCTGTGTCTAGACTCGTGGCTCGCGCAGCCTTCTATTACTGCAGCTACTGCGCTGCGGCTGTTAGCTGAGGCACTGCTGGCGACAGCTACACCACAGCGCTCCTGACTCTGCCTTTTATTGGCCTTCATGGATCCCTTCAACAAACACAAAAGCGTAAAGGTGCCACTGCTCCTTAGTGCTGTGGTAGTGTGTACAGTCTGCCAGAGGTTTAATGGTATGGGAGGGCGCACCAGGAGAGAGGCACCTGGGGCATCCCTGGCCCTACAACGCTCGGTGTTGCTCCTGGCTCCCTGCAGCACTGGCATTGAGGATGGCAGTGGTGCCAGGCAAATATTGGTTCTTTCACACCAGCTGCTCCTCCAAGCAGTCCTTTGATGGCAGGAAGCAAGCCATTGTCACTGCTGCTTGGGGCAGCAGGTACGGATAAGCTGTCACACTGCCTAATTCCCAAGGGAAAGAGGTCCCAGGTGGTAAATACAGTGGGGTCTGTGCGGGGCAAGGGAGGGGGTGCTGCCCAGCCGCTATTCTCCTCGCATTTCTGTAGAGCTTCCATGTACTTTATACTCTCTATGTGGGACCTTTATTTATTTTTAATATTTATTTTTAATATTTATTTTTAATGTTTCACACGCTCACGATTCTGAGAGTACACTCAAAGGTTCAAATGCTGATACTTGGGTACTGGTGCCCTACTTCCCACTCATATCTAAACATCTACCTTAAGGTAAGAATAAAGCAGTAGCTGATTGTTACACCTTCTTTTATCTGGGCTTAATTTTGCTTTCTCATTATTCTGAGGAATTTCTCTTGAGAACAAAATTATACATGTTTGGGTCAATTATATCAGTACAAGAAGAAGCTGTGAAGCTGCTATGAAGGAATAGAAAAATCTCTTTAGGAGTGTGAATTGTCAGTGATGTACAGTATCTATTCACACTCTAAAAGATTGAATTAGAAGTGATAATTATGTGCTGTTTTTGCTGCTTAAGTGATTTAATGCCATTATGACTGTGCTACTTAATGGAAAAGCTTAGAATCAGACTAGCATGGGAATACTAAAAATTTTAATGGATTTCTGCTCAAGTCATTCTTCCTATTAGGAAACAAACCCACCAAAATGTATAACTACGTCTTTGGATTCAATTATTAATCCTCTCTCCTAATTTGAAGAATAAAATTATCACTTAACAGCAGTTCTCTGAAGTAGAATTTTAATGACACTAGTCATCTCGTAGCTGAACATGATTTTTCCTGATCAGAACAAAGTTAGAAGATTCTCAGTGCTGAATCAGTTTTAATTATTACTCCTAAGCAGTTAAAAATTATCCTGTCAACCGCCTGTCTTGAACATCTGTCAGAGAAGCTGTCAGAAACGTTTTCAGTGGGTTCTTGTGTGTTACCTGCCTTCTCTGCATGAGGAAAAGGCTGTGGAATGTGGCACTTGGAAAGGGATTGTAGAAATAATGTATAGGAAGAGAACTACACTGTACACTTGGAAGGGTTCTTATGGGCTGATCCTGATGTTTTATAGTTCTGAAACAAATCTGATGGGCTTCGTCATAATGTGATCCTGTCTCCCGGAGGATGTTTGCAGTGGTTTAGGTGAAGTGCTTGTTTTGACCATGAAATGAGAAAAGGAAGCAGGGAAAAGACTCAAGAGTCATGGGTCATCCTTTTATAGGTTGGTGTTAAAGCAAATGGATTGAGGTATTGAGGTGGTGCAACTCGTGTTCCTTGAATGTGAATGGAGGTATTCATGACTTGGAGGGAGGTGCTATTGTTTACAGCTGCTATTGCAAATGCAAAATTAGAAATAATTCCTTGTAGAAGCTCTGCAAAATTCTCTAGGTGGAATACAGAGAAAGGTGGGAAGGCCCAGTTGAAAAAGCCCTTCTCTTTTCATGGTTAGCCACATATTTCCAGCTGTTCATGCATCTGAGTATTCCCTGGGATTTTTTATGTCCCCTCTGAAGCCTATATAAAATCAGGGGAAAATTTTCCTCTGTGGTGTTAACTACCAAAGCTGCTTTGCTCCCAGCATCTCATGGCAACTGTTTGTACTTTTTGATCCCTAAAGCTAAAGTTAGGAATTATTCTGCAGAATGTATGTCATTTGGGACCACGGTGATTTGCCAGGAGCAACTTCCTGAGACATCTGAAAATCAAGTCACCTCTTTCGGCCAGATGTCAGTCCTTTCTCACTGCTAGTGCTTTGGTGTTTTATACAACATGAGTCAAGCTGATACTGATCAAGAGGCTTGTTTCCCCTGTTAGTAGTAGTAAACTTCTGGGCATTCATGACAGAAAACCCAGTTTACAGCTTGCCAATCTGTTTAGGTTATTACATATTTGCCCTTTTCTACATATTTGCATTTTGTTTTGCCTCTGTCCATGCTTTAATGACAAATGAAAAAGTGTAATAGACTCATATTATATATTCCCAAGGTCTTTCTGTTGAAAGTATCGGGACTTCTTTACTGTTGTACTCGGTTTTCCTGACTTACAGCAGGACAACAGAGCAGAGTCTTACAGCCATGAACAAATACCATGAGGCTGAAGTTCTTTCCCTTTGAAACTGAGAAATCAATGCAAGTTGGTAGAAATGCTCTTATGCAAACGAATGCCTTGAAAGGTTGACTCTCAGGTTCATGGATGCTATTGAGATCAATGGAAATATTGCTGCTTCATTTTCTGCTGTGATTCCAAACTGACTGTCAGCAGTAGCCAAGGTAGTTGTAGGTGTTTTCTTCTCTGGTGATTTTTCTGGTTGGAAATACCAGAAAATACCATGAGTACTGCCATGATCAACATTAACGTAGGTCTTAATGCCACTCCCTCTCCTCAATTTGAAGTGAAAGGGAAGTTGGAGTGCAGGATCAAGCCCTTAATTTGTTACTTACATTTGATTTGAAGTTTAATGTCCAAGGTCGAGCTAAAAGAGTAACGGAATAACTCAGGCCCGTGAACAACTCATCATGTTAGACAGAAAGCAATTTGGTCCAAGGCACTGCTTGTTGGAAGATTGCCACTTCCTTTCTCTTTCAGTACTGTTCTGCATTTTCACTCCTGTAAACAGTCTCTTCATCCCTTTCTGTGGGTTCTGGGCTTCCTTCCTGCAACCTTCCCAAATTCAAACTGCGTTTGGAAATAATTTTGTATTTGTGTTTGATACAAAAATTTTCAAAGGAGCTTCACAGACACTAATCAGGGTAAAAAAGCAAATCTAAAATCTGTCTTATTCTAATGTTTCCTTTGGAAACCAGTTAATTTCTTACAAGCACACTTTGGCAGATGATGTGGGCCCTTATACTAATAAATCACAGGAACATAAGACACTTCACTGCAGCTGCAACGTGGCTAGTTAGGGTCCTATTCAAGAAAAAGGCTTAGACAGTATATTTTCTTTCCTACACTCTGCTGTACCATTTCTCCCCCTTATAGATCAAGTGAAAAGACTCTCAGAATGCTCTTCTAATTGTCTCCTTAGAGTTATAATCTGCAAAGGCTTTTTTTCTAAAAGATAAAAATACCCAAATCTTAATGGAGCCTTTTAAAATGGCACATCATTAACTCTCCAACCTCCTTCACGGTTTTGTAAATCTCTTTAATAAGGGCGAGAAGAAGCTTAGAGAGGTCTCTTTGATTAAAGGTTTGACCTGGAATTACTTTGAATATGTGTTATGGAGTCAGCAGGTTTACTGTGGTAGTCTTTAACAGAGCATCTTTTGTAGTACTTTGCAGGTAGAGCTGTAAAGAGAGGAAGTAGTATGGAAAACTTGCTAAAAACACAGCAGAACCTGCTAAGCGTCAGGGCTGTGTCGAAAAGCCAAATCTACAGAGCAATGAGAACAAGCTGCCTTGCTAGCTTAAAGCCTGCATTTGCAAGTCTTGCGAGCAGGTTTATATGGCAGAATTTCAAGAAAAGGAGGCTGGATTCAGTGATCCGTGACGTCCCTTCAGCCCTATGCCCAGAGTTCCTGCAAGATTATAATCACTAAGAAATAGCAGTTCAGAGAAATTGCTCATGTCAATAAGAAATATAGCCAGGACAGTGAGTTTCATGGAACTTAATGAGCTCAGTGCTTCACCACCTCGCATGACGCGGCTCAAAGGAAGCGACCAAGGACGCAAAAGCCTGTGAGGCCTTTTAACCCCTCTAATTTTGAGTCTTATGGGTACAAATTTCTTAGAAAGTGATGTTCCCCTCAAGGTCACCTAACTCTCTGCTCACAGATTTGCTGTACTGGTCAGTAGTGGCCCTATTATTAATGGAAACAATTCTCCATAGGATGAATGGCCTCGCTTTTCCCTGCTATAACTTTTTGTAGGATCTCTAAAGCTTAGGGAAAACTTCCAGTACAGGGCAGTGAGTCTACACTGGATTTATTGTACAATATTTAACGGCTGACTTCAGGAGTATTTAGGAGCAGAACCATCCAACAACTACAGTGCTCATGATAGCTCAGAGTCTCAGAAAGGTCAGATTTTCTTTGGCAATGTCTTTTTTCTTTAGTTACTGTTTTCATGGTTGGACTTCTTGGCGTGAATATACTGACAACATTCCTGTAACTGCCAGCTAAGGACAGGAACATGCAGCTTACAGAAATCAGCATTGCAGCTATAGGAGAGTCTGTTTGCTAGGCCCATAGGTCAAATGTCAGCATGATGGAGCATGTCTTGTGTGTAGCCACGACCTGCAGCAGAGCCATAATGTTGACAATACCATTACGAAGTCAACAGAGGAGGTCAATCCAATCTTAATTTCCCTTGCTTGCCCATTCTTCCTGGTTTTTGTTCTCTGCAGACGGCGTATGTCGAGCAACAAGTGTGAGCACATTTGAGCTGCCCATGCACTGCATGGTGACAGATGATGTCAGCTGAACTTCGACAAAAGCAACACCATTGCGCTAGCGGTGATGATCATTTTTCAACCTTTCAGACAGAGTGTTAGGACTTTCCCTCCTAACTGCACCCAGCTGCTGCTCTGCTTTTGCCAAGGTGTCAAGACATGTTCTTGGAGACTTGCCTTGTGCCAGAGGTAGGCGTGTGAAGCAGCCCAAGGGAGGGCTGGTACTCCTGTTGTCTCTTCCACCTACCCTAGGTACAGGATGTGCCATCCAGAGCAGCTCTTCCCCCTGACACCCAGGGCAGGTCTATGCTGGCAATTTGCTGGGCAGAGAGGGAAGCACTGCTGGTGGGGACTGGGAAAAGATAAGAAGAGAGGAGTGTGTTTTTCCTCTCCCAGCTGCTAAAATAGAAAGGCTGTTCACAGAAGACCCAGATGTGGAGACAGGAAACAGGGAGGACTCAGCCAGAAGGAGTGAGCAGAGCAAAGATGGTAAAAAATAGGACATGAAAGCGGCACCACAGAAAAGCTCTTTTAGCCTTGAAGAAAAGTGAGCGGTCTTCTCAGTGACTGTGGGCAGGGTTTTTGTCAGTTTTCAGAAAATGTTGAAAAAAGAGACTTCTGTTGCTCTGATAAAATGTTCTTTCCCTCCTGCAATTATAGCATTAAAGACACTGACAGTAGGCTCTTGTGTACAACATGTGTGCATCCTACCCTGGAACCTGGTGGCTGAATGTAGACAGATTTCTCTGCAAGATGTTCAATGTTTTTAATCGCTCCTGAGGTTGATGACAGAGGAGGCTTCAGCTCTTATCGGAAGCCCTTAGCTCCTATGAAGATGGGCTGAGAGAATTGGGGTTGTTCAGCCTGGAGTAGAGAAGGCTCTGGGGAGACTTCTTAGCAGCTGTCCAAAACCTAAGGGGGGCCTACAGAAAGTTGGAGAGGGACTTTTTACACGGACAGGTAGTGATAGGACAAGGCGTAATGGCTTTAAACTGAAAGAGGGTAGATTTAGATTAGATATTAGGAAGAAATTCTTCACTGTGAGGGTGATGAGACACTGGAACAGGTTGTCCAGAGAGGCTGTGGATGCCCCATCCCTGGCAGTGTTCAAGGGCAGGTTGGATGGGGCTTTGAGCAACCTGGTCTAGTGGAAGGTGTCCCCACCCATGACAGAGGATTGGAACTAGATGATCTTGAAGGTCGCTTCCAACCCAAACCATTCTGTGATTCTCTTAGAATAAGCCCCATTTCTCCAGACTCTGGGGAAACTGCGTGCTGTTCTGTTTAGTCTGATTAGGTGGCAGCAAGGCTGAAATGCTGTTGAGGAAACCATTGCAGCAGAGTTCCCTGAACAAGAAAAATATCTAAGGTGATCCCAGAAGTATCTGTATTCAAAGCACAGCTCAGGTGAGTACACCCAGCACGTCTGATGGGATGGGGTAGAGGACATGGCAGAGCACTAGCAGTGCTGCATTCAGTGAGCAGAGCCAGATGCACTGTGGGCTTCCTGACTGTCTCAGGCGTTTTGGATGTTTGAAGTTTTGTTACTGTTCCTTTTGAAGAAAGATGGTAGATATAAACTCCTTAAAGAGCAGTAGCATAGCACTTGCCTCCATGCATGGCCGAATAGGATGGTTCAACAGCAAGTTGAAGAAAGTAAAGCATTTCACTGATCTTGCTGTAGTTCTGGGATATATTTGTTGTATAACTCTCCAGCAATCTGCATACATCCTCCTGGAGAGAGGGAAGTGATTATTCCGGCCTGTGACAGTAAGTCTATTCAAATGCTGGATGACCTTAGTCTCTGTGCAATGCTGATGTAACTGGTGGAATGGCCTGATGGTAATGAGGTGAACGGCGTCCAGGTCACTGCTGCCCTTTGTCTCAGTAGGAAATGCTCTCGTTCATCCTGGGTTTGATCCAGCTCCAATTAACGTGATACAAAAACACCCACAAACTTTTCTATTATAATACATATTTCTTTAAAGAAAGCTCAGATCCTTAGTGTTTGTTGCTGAAGTATGTGGTGCTACTTGGGCATTGTCTTCAGAGACATCAGCAAGAGCAGATGATCACTCCTCAACAGGAAAAATTCAGTGTCTGGAGAAGTGTGTGTTCTGCTCCACAGCCCTAACATACTTCTTGTGTGGACCACCCGAAGGCTGCTTGAGCCATCCCGTAGTCCCCAGCTGTCTGTGAGCGAGATCAGGCCTTTGTAAGAAGGAATATGTGGACCCAGGGAGGTGATGTTGCTGCAGGGCATCACGAGTGTGTGATGACGGGCTGGGGCTAAGTGTGCACTGCTTTTCCCACCCTGCATGCAGGGGAGTTCGCTTGTACTAAGCAACTCTCTGTGTTATGGAGTTTCAAAACAGTAGCGGAGCATCTAAAGGGCGAGTGCTGAGGCACTAGCTGCTTTCCAGGTGAGGGGATTATTCACCCCTTCCCTGCTTTAGGGACGCAATATTTTGGTCCTCTGAATCACCACCTCTATTGGAAACACCCTCCTCTTTCACCTTGTGTTCTCTGGGGGCAATACAAGTTTCTGTCTTTGTATACTGCGTTGAGAACCAAAGCAGGCTCTGTGTGTGCCCCTTCATGCACACAAAGCTGGAATAGGAGAAATAATACCTTCTATTCCTTGGAACTCTGACATCTGTCTCCTATTCTCTGATTTTCATACTACACCATTTTCTCATCTATTTTACTGGGTGCCTAGAAGCCTTTATTGCTTCCAGTATTTAGACAGAATGAAAACTATTGCTTAAATGAACGGCTCCTGAAATTGTTTCCTTGCTGGGAATTGTTAATATGCCATATGGATTCAACTCATGTATCTGAGCTAATATTGCACCCAGAATGGCTAAAACTATTTCTTTTGAACCCTTAACCCTTTGTTGTATAGGAGAAGATGATTTTTTTTTCTTTTAGTAGTTGTGGTTTCAAATATATATATGCTGCAGTCATTCAAAATTTCACATTTGGGCACCTCCTTCTCTGCAAGTGTTACATATCTTGTCTATCACCAAGGATCTCAGGATGTTTTGCAAAGCTATTCTCAATTCAGACTGGAGGAAAAGGAGGCATAAGAATGTAAAAATTTCTCTTGCAGAGCTGAGAATAGAGCTGCCCTCTGGCTTCCTGGGCACACCAGGCAAGCCTCTTCACTTGCTGTGCCGGTGGTCCGGAAACCTGTATTGCTCAGGAGCACATCTCTCTCTCCAGCGCTCAGAGGTCAGTGGGAAATTCAACAGGAACTGGCTGGAGTAGCCAGTGTTGGGAGAGCTGGAAAAGGCTGAAATGAAAACGTGGAGTAAGGACAAGAGGTTGCAGTTGATGGAGATTTGAAGGCAAGTGGCTCTAAGTGATTGACAGTTCTCCCTCAGCTTACTTCAAATGCAGAATTAACCGTAATGGCTTTAATCACCTTCCTCAAGCTTTTCTGATGTTTGGCTGCTACATGCAAGGCACTAGTTACTCTGGCTCAACTGACAAATGGTCGTTCATTAGGATATGGTAATTCAATTGCTTGTGATTGTCTTTCTCTGCTCTTAGTATCTGAGAAAGCAGCGCATTCTAAATTATAAAGGAAATAACCCGTCCTGATTTATGCCAGCAAAAAAAACCCAGAGGAAGATTAATTCCAAGAAACAAAAGTATCTATTAACATAAATGACTGTTAGCTATAGTGAGCATTAAACTTAAACATATCTGTTCTCTCCATGTGGCACCACAGTTTTTAGCAGAGGCTTGAGTACTACATTAAGCTGAATAAGGAATAGTGGAAGCTTAATAGCTCAGATAGGCATTGAAATAGTACCAGTTCAGAGAGCCTGACAGACGAGAGAGGCTTGAGAAAAATAGGTGAATCAAAGCTGTAGTTAGAAAACCAGCTCAGCCCCAACACACCCATTTCTCCTATGGTTTAGTAACGATACTTCTGTTGATTTACTTGCCTCACCTTGTCTCGGGAGATGAGATCTGTAACAATGATTGAGAGCTCCCTTTTGAACTTACGTGAACTCACTCAACATGGGGATTAAAATTGGATTTCAGCTTAGTAGCTTTCATGTTGTCTAGCATCAGGAAGCACGTTGCTAGCAGAACACTTGCCTGGCGTGTGTCCGTGTGTCCTTGAGTACTAAGGCACTACATAGATGCCTCCAATTTTTAGCGCAGACTTGCTCAGGCTGCAGCTTGAAGACCTGTTGTGGCTGATACTACCCCTCTGTGAGCTGTTCTCAGACCAAATGGGTTGTGCTGGTTCCAGCCCGCTCCTGCTCTCTGCCTTTGCTGTGTAACTGCCATCTCGGCCGTGGGAGGACAGGGCTGTGCATTTGCAGTCAGTGTTCGACGTCCACATTCTCAGCCACAGAATTTGTGCCTGTCTGCATGACTTCCGCTCTGCAGGAAGCCCAGCGCGTTTTCCTCAGCTGAAGAAGCTCCTCTTCTAGGCTTGCAGAGCAAAACACATTTGTTCAGGAGGTGTCAGCGCTACGTGTGTGTACAGTCAGCCCAGCCCACAACAGAGAGGTTGCTGTGGTCTCTGGCCCTTCTCAGGCTGAAACTGGGGAACTGACCCAGCTAACCCAAGTCGGGGCAGTTGTGTCCGTGCTGCAAGGTGGAGCAGTCTTGCAAGGGGGCTTTGCATGCTGAGCTCTGTTCCCTCCATTTACATTGCTCTGGCATGCTGTGCTCACACCGGGTTGATGAGTACTGGGAGTCAGGTATGAGGGATTATTGCCCAGTTGCAGCACTATCAGTGGTGTTAAAAGAAATGGGAAAAGCAACAAAAATGCTTGAGATAAGCAGATGCAATAATGCCACACTAATCTAGACAATGCCAAAAGAAGTGGGGGCTTCCACAATTAGCCACCCTCTGTTTTTAAGGGGAGGAAGTAAAAATGTCTTGCAGATCTGCTCTGAAAAGGGTGCTGGAGAGGCAAGGGTACGAAGGTGTCTGTACTAAGAAGTTTAGGCCTGGTAGAAAAATCTGGATCCTACTGCAGCTGTTTAACAGGCAGCTGTGGGAGGAAACTGAGAGCTGGGGGCTGTTTCTGATCGGATGAAATCCTTCCTTCAGGATTTACTTCATGAAGGGAAGTGGGGCAGTGACTGCTTCTTCCTCTGGCTGCTACAAAATCTTCACCTCGATGGTTACCTCAGTTGTTAATCCTGGACCAAATAAGAGGCCTGATATTTTTTTTTTTACCTGAAGTGTCCTTTGTCTTCATATAAAATACAGGTGAGAATGGCCCTTGAAATATTATCTTGGAAGAGAACTATTTCTAGCAGCCTGTTCAGAAAGGAATAGACTTTTACCCTATCTGCCAAAGATCCTAGCTCCAGCCCTTGCTTGTTTATTACTGTTGGAATGCTGAATAAGTAAAAGCTCAGATCATTCTGTAGTTGAACTTCATCTTGATAGAAAAAAACCTAGATGAGGCTGCAGAAGAGCTGCAGAAGAGGTAGCAGTGATGCTGTTGGAAAGCATCTCAAAGCAGACTATATGCTGAACAAAAGCAACTGGGGGGAGACCTCTTGTTAAAGAAAACACTGGCTGTGTTGAGCCTTTGCTTTTGTGCTTGATGGCAGCATAGATAACAGGTTTGGGAGTAAAAGGAGAAATGGTGCTTTCCCATTTGTCTGTTTTTGCTGTATGATCACTAGAGGCAGAAGTGCAGGCCAGATCCTCCCTTCAGCATGGTGAGGCACGAACAGGTAAGTGCTAACTGCTAGTTAGTGCTCCTGTCCCTTCTGAAGGAGAAGATGACTATACTCTGTCCTGCAGGAAGGGAAGAACTCCTGCTCTGAAGGGCTGGTGCTACTCCTCCCATTTCCTAATCATGCAGTTGGAAAGAGCTAGTGTTGGACTGAACGTGGCCTCCTCTACAGCTTGCAATGAAGGCTTGGAAGGGGAAAGGACCAGGGCTGGTTTTCTTGCTGTAAGATATTTCTCTTATCTCTAAAGGCCATGAGCAAGTTGCATGGCTAGAGAGGGGCTGTGGGTGACAAAGGATGACTGTATTGGTCGGGCTGTACAGGAGTTTGGCAAGCAGCTCCTACAGCATTTAACCCAGGGCTCTGCTGGCTCCCACTGGTCTGGTTTGCTCTGACTGGACTGAGGAAATAGTGGAAATTATGTCCACTCGCAAGACATAGTGGAACACTGTATCCTATTTTAAGAACACAAGTCAAATTTTTGAAGTACAGCTAATGGACTGGATGTTTGATGTAGAGCCCACAGAGGTCGCTCAGTGAAGCTGAAATAACGTCATGAGCCTTAATCCTTAACAGCTTCTTGGTTCAGTGGTGGCCTTGGAAATAAAAATCTGTCTTCTTGGGTTCTAGTGAGTGTCAGGCTTCATGCTCTGTGCTCTCGCAGCACCCCAGTACCAGAACAAGTGCTCTTTGGCAATGGGATGGGCTGTTAGGCAGTGAAAAGGATGGGTAGGAAACCTCTTTCAGCCCTTGCTGCCTTTCTTCTTGCCAGATCAAACAAGTGACTCTGAGGCTTGGGAACACTGTACAGAAAACAGCAGGTGTGTATGGGTCAAGCCTAACTATTCTAGATGGAGTAGGGTCTATCATTTGACTCAATTTTTTTTTTTCTTTCACTTTTCTCCTACAGATGGGTTATTTTATTTCAACACCAGTTACATTCACATCTGTTTCTCAACAGAGATGTTTGTTTTTATACCTGGGAGCTGAGGCTTTTTGTAGAAGATGAGTTATAAAGTGCTTAATTAGGAGGGTGGAGAGCAGCTTGAAATGAACCCTACACCTTTCCAGTGAGAGTGACATTGTGCTTCTCAGCTGTAGAGGCTGTATTGATTAATTCACACTGCCTTGAAATACTATTGTGCCAGTTACCTTAGCTCTAGCAAATGGTGTTTTAATAATGAAGCAGAAAGGGTTTGAAATAATGAGACATGAAAATAATCACTGTGGTGGAGCAATAGCAAACTCCATCTTCCTAAAAAATGTACAAAGCGTCTATTCCTGTGTGATTGGTGAGCGCGATGGTAGGGTAGCACATCACTGTGCCTGCTCTGCTTTCTTCCACCTGAGGTGATGGGGAGAAGGCAATCTCTGAAATGAAAATGAGAACACAGTGAAGGCACTTAAACTACTCCAGACTCCTTGATCAATGTGATGAGTGAACATAGACAATATGCAGTATATATCAGAGGAGCATACAAGTTATGCTGTTCTTGAAGAGGGGTGAGAAGGGAGCCCTCGCTTATGCCCCAAAAACTCCACATCAAAACCAAGCCCAAAAAACCTGTTGGGCTATTTCTTGGCTGTTTTGAAAGCAAGCAATCTAGCATGCATCTAGCTCTCGCAGGCTGTTTTCTAAGAGCAAGGAATCCAAATCTCTCAATATTAGTGGAATAGTACCACTCTATCTTGTGGCATATTCCTTGTAGGAAGAAACTGGGGGTGGGGGGAAGGAGAGAGAGGAAAGATAATCTAGTCCTTGACAATATTCTGGTTGTCTATATAAAATAAGTTTGTGCTTGAAAATATTTATTTGAACTGAATGCGAGAGAGGATCAAAACTATTGTATCACACCCTGTGAACAAAGCGGGTGAAGGAAGGTTGTTTAGGTACAAAGATTTCATTGCCTTTGGAACAACATTTCCTACAGCAGCAGAAATGGTCAGCTGCTAGCCAGAATTCTTATTTGCTTTCATATAAAGCAGACAAAAAAAAACCCCCAAAACCCAAAACCCCACAACTCTACCCCTTTAATGGTTCTCAACATTTCTGTGTCATCCTCTATTTCATACCCACCAACTACCTCTACAAGCTCTGAGTAACTTCAGCTGGCAAACACCAAAAAGTAGTTAATAATATTTGCTCCTCGTGAATGGGATGGTCTCAAGCCGAGTTAATTTTGATTTCTAATCCTCAGGGCTGTTGCCTTCTTACGTTCCACTTCAAGACAGGTGTAGCTGGAGGAGCTTCTTGGAAGAGAAGATACAACTGGATTGGGTTGGGAACAGCGCTATGCTGACACAGGCACAGCCTTCAGCGATGGCGTTACTGAGCTGAGAGCAAGGGGAGGAGGCTTTGCCTCTGTACTTGTGTTTTCCAGAAAGCCCTAAGTGACTTGCCAGGAATAGAAACCAGGTCTGCGCCGTAGTAATGACCTTTCTGCTCTCTGCGTGTATTTTTGGGATGAATACGTGCTAAAACTAATCTAGTAGCCATAAAAATCAGTCAGAATTGCCCTGCTTAAAAGAAAAATGTCAGAGCCACTCGTGATTATTTAAGAGGAAGAAGTCATCATGTGCTGCATTAGAGACGAGGCCTGTGTGGAAGAGATTTTTAGGAGATTCCCCATATTCTCTCTCAGTGCAGCGCTGCTGGCTACTCTGGAGCTATTTTTTTCATTTTGGTTTGATGACTTCATTAAACTGTGTTTCTCCAATGCAAAGTATAGTCCAGACAGGAGGATTTTTATAGTATACTCTTAAAAAGTCAACAGCCCATCCCTTCCTGATATACGTCCTCGACTGCAGGAACAAATGGTGCTGTAGCTAGTCTGAGTCCCATCCTTGTTCAAAGAAGTATTTCTCTAATTAAAAAAAAAAATAATTGGGATTATTTGTCTAAACTTTTCTGTGTAACCTGAATTAGAGAGCTGTGGATTTGGGTCCCAATGTAATATGGATACAATTGCAAAAATCAACGCGTAAAACAGAGCCCAGAAGAGAATTAAATTTAACAGGAGACAGAAAATCAAAACAGATTCCAAATAAATTAGAAATTAGGACTGCGGCAGCTTGAGCTGAGTTTGCCTTATGGGGAAAGCTTATTAATGTAACTAAGGTGATTTTTTGTTTTTCCCAGAACTCCCCATCAATATTTGCCCATGTCATGTTCTCTGTTCTGTGGCTTAACACAGTGATGTGGGCAGCAGATCAACAACAGTAAAATGACAAGAAGATAATTAAAGCTTTCCTTTACAACAGGTTGGAACTTAAAAGATATTGGAAGTTGCTGATACAAACTCTGAGCACCTGAGCTGTAGCAATATCACAGAACAGAAGCAATATAGCTTTTAGCCTGGAGAAATATCCCGCATTTCCCAGATCTAATAAAGTATTTTGGATCCTTAATTTGTTTTAAAAAATTGTGTTAATCCAGTCATAACCATTGCTAAAATGAAAGGGCTCTGTCTTGTGTGTCACACGGAGAAAGATCTACTAAACATGTAGCTTTTGGGAAAGAGTAGCTGCTTGTGTTTACCATAGTAACCAAAACAAGAAGACCACTCTCTTTCATATAGGTTTATGGAGTTGAAAAAGCACTGGAAGTCTTATAACTATTCACTAGCTGAGATATTTGTAGGGAGAGAAGGTTCTGGGGGGACCTTATTGCTGTCTGCAACTGCCAGATTGGAGAATGCGGAGGGGACAGAACCAAACTCCTCTTATAGGTGCACAGGGATGGGACGAGAGGCAATGGGTCAAGCTGGAACGTAGGAAATTCTGGTTAATTATAAGGAAAATCTTTTGTACCACTATGGTGCCTAGAGAGGCTGTGGGCTCTCTGTCATTGGAGGTGTTCGAGCCTCACTGGATGGATCCCTGAGCAACCTGTTCTAACTGACTGCTCTGAGCAGACCCTCGGGGGACCTTTCCAACTCAAATTATTCTGTGACAATATGATTTTTGAGACTGCAATTGGACCTTTGACTCCTGAACTGGTGTTTATTATCTCTAGTAGTACTAATATAGATACAATCTCTTGACCGTCTGTAGCAGCTGAAATGACCTGAAGGCATTTGACTTGACATTATGTACAGCAAAATCATTTGCACTCGGGTCAGTATGTGTCAGGCTGTTTTTCATGGAGGCTGGAAGTAAAAAACCAGCCATGGGATTGTTTCTGTATTTCCCAACACCAATGTAGCTGAAAATAATGGGAGTTAGAATGCTGACTTGTGATGGTGAAAAAATTATAGTTGGAAAGATAAACCTGTTCTAATAGAAAGAAAAAAGAAAAAGAAGAAGAAAAAAAGAAACTAATGCAGGGTATGGCAGCATGATATGAAGCTGTTTATGTGTCGATGCTATGGTAAGGGTAAGAACAATGTCTCTGTTACAGATTGACAGGGGAATATGTTTTACCCTGACTTCACACTGGATTCCAACACAGATCCAGGACTTTCCCGTGTGCTTTCCTTCAGGTAACCTGTGTTGTGATGGCATGTGTTTTATGGACTCCTCTGTTCCTATGCCCAGCTCTGCTCACCTTCCTGATCCTGTACCATTTTTGGGTGCTGCTGTCAATTACTGAGGAACATGTGTGTTTCTAATGTTACTGACTGAGATTTTTTCTGTCTGAAGCAGGTGAGGCATCTCGTACAAGGTTGGCTGGTTATTTACAGCTGTCCAGTAGTCCATTAAATGTCTGCTCTGGGTACCAGTGGTGCACGGGTCCTTTTGGATGGATGGGTTAGAATGTATTTAGGGCACTTAAGAACCACTGTCCCTTTTCTCCCCTGAGTTACTGCAGAACTCTTTAAGCCTCCTCTTTGTCTAAATCATCTTGCAAAAGAGAATGTTTAATAACCCCCAGTCGTGATTTTCCAGCTGTTTGTCTGGCTGCACGCTGTCGTTTCCAAGAGGACCTATTAGTGGTGCTGTTATCGCTTGATCATGTCAATGTTAATGCCTGTAGGTGCTGTTTCTGCCTCATTCCCATATAATTACAAGCCTGTGTTTGGCAAATGAGGATATGTTTGCCTTCGTGATTAAGAATGTCCTAAGAAATTTTTGCATGCTTGGTAGGACGTGACTTATGAAAAGCGCTAGTTTAGAAGAGAAGCCCAGCGGTGGAAATTCATAGCATTTCCCTAATCCTTTCCTCTGCTGGGCAGAAAGCAGTTTGTGAGTGCTAATGAAATCAGCTTTGCATTACCCCAGCGAAGTAGCTGTGCATTGTTCCTATGAGAAGATGGAGGCACAGCGTGATTAAGTGACTTGTCTGGATTCACGTGGCTGCTGGGATTCCAGCATTTGCTCAGGTGTTGGCTTTCAGCGCTAGACTCAAGGGCCAAACTGGGATACAGTACAGCCTTTGTAAAGTGGTATAATTTTCTTCTTCTGGAATCTGCTACTTTCTGCCCTAAAAGCTAAACTCTTTTTAAAACTAGAATGTCTCTACTCTTTATGGTTGGGAAGTTAATATTCAAGGCATGAACTGCGTGTAATCAATGCCTTATTCCTGCAGTCAGCCTGAAATAATAAATATTAGAGAGAAATGGACTGCAGGCATTTCTCCCATGATGAGTTAGTTCAAAAGTCTGTCATGAAGACGCGGGTTATGCCAAAGAACTGTTTCTCCTCCAATCAAATGAGACAAGAAAGGAGCAGGGTGGGCTCATTAATGTGCTGGAACAGTCTGTACACGTCACATCTTCTCACATCAGAGGGAACGGATGTTGGGTTGATTTCAAAACTCCATTTCTTTCTACTCTGATCTCTGCCAGGGTCACAAAGGGAGGAGCTGTCCCTTAGAGCTGCTCAGTGGTGCCCCACTGTTCAAATTCACCTGCTGGAGGCCATTGTTTAATGATTTATTTTTTCTGATGAGCCTTCCGATGTACCTTCGTAACTCTGACATTGTCAAGATTGCATGTTTCAGACCAGCTTCTTCTACTGTAGCATTTATACAGAGCCGCCTTAGTACATTCCGTCTTATTGTATACTGCTGATTATTTATAACTAAGGTTGTTTTAGTAGCTATTGTAGTTTTACTTCTATAATATAATAATATTTGTTATCTTCAGAAATTTTAAGCTTCTCTGGAGAAACTGGGAAATTTGGAAAGAATTGGCTATGAAGGGCCCAAGCCCTTTCTTGATGTACTCATGCACTCCAATATTTAAACTGAAATAAAATCAGTGAATTTGGTCAGGCAGCTTTGTTAATAGGTGGGGATGTGAATATGTACAGGGGTCTGTTGGCTAGGTCCAGGTTCAATTCAGGAAAGCTGCTGAGATCATCCACTGGGTGAAGCGAAGGCACTCTCTTGGAATCAGTGGTGCTGCAGCTGCTTTGCCTCTGCTGATTCCCAGCCAGCGTCAGAGCTGATACTCCTTTATATACCACCCTGCAGAGAACGGCGTAAATTAGAGCCTGTGCAAGGCGGCCAATGAACAGTTTAATTTAGTGGTTGGTAAGTACTCCTGATTCCCATGATCCTTCCAGGATCTAATTCTCTAAGTGTTTGTGCCAGTGAAATAACTTTTAACGCTCAGTTCACCGGCTGTTGCTAGTAACTTGGGGCTCTCGCAGCTGAGGTACTTGTGACCTCCGAGATTTTGGAGTAGACAGAAGCACGCAGTTGAGTGACAGGCTAGATTGTAATGCAGAATGGTCTGTTGTGTGCTAAGCTCGGTGTGAGAAATGAAAGCGTACTGAAGAGGACCAACATGCCAGCAAGCAGCAACAGGAGCGTGTCTACCGCTGGATGTCCTGCTGCGGGACGAGGAGAGGCAGGAGACGGTCTCATTCATCTGGTGCTGTTGTCCCCTGTGCTGACAGCAGGGTCCCTGCAACCACAACCTGAAATTGAGAACGTTCCTGATGCTTTGGGGAGGATTTGTGCACCCAGACAGGGGGACAGTGAGCAGCTTTTGTCAGAGTTAATAAAGTAGCTGGCTGGTACCATGGAACCGAGCTGACTGGGTTACTGGGGTAGTGCTCTGCAGTTCCTTGTGTCAGGGTGGGAGTGCGGGCAGCGATCAGAGCCTGTGGCCCCGTGGCTGGCATACCAACTTCATCCATCCTGGATCTTGGGTTTCCAGGTGGCTGCACACCACTTCACTGCCCTTCCACCTCACTACGGCCGGTAGCTTTTGCATGAAACCGTGCCCAGAGCAGTCTGTCAAGTACTGTTCATCTAAAAGCGGTATTAACAGGCAAGCTTGTGCTTGTGTGTGGGTGCGTGCTGGGATCTGGAGATTAAACAGTACAACACCAGCTTTTAGGCTTTCTAGGCTCTGGGGATGTACAAGCTTCCACAAAATGTGCTTTTTGTGATAGATAAGCAGTGAGGTGTATTTATATGGCAGCTATTACGGTACATGATAGAGACTGGGGACAGCACTAATTTTTTTTTTCCTTGAAGGGCAGCAAGCTCTACAGAAGCACAGAAAGAGCTGGGGAACTTACGAATAATCTTCTACGGATGTGAGTTTGTTTGTTTGTGGTGTAAGCCTCTCCTGCTGCTGCCTGCTCTGCTGACCTTAATGTTTTAGGTCAGTGTCTGAAGCCTCCACTAATGAGGATATGGGCACACACAAGCATCTGACAGAAATTCGGTTATGCCAGTCTTCTCACTGTTGTAAAAAAATGCCTGAGTAGTATTAGTGAAAATTGATTTTTTATTTTTGTGGAAGGGAGGCAAAGAGTACTTGGCTGTCTTAACAGCCTCACCCCTGGCAGAATCAGTTAAAAGGGAAAGTTACTGCAGCGTGAAGATCAGACCAAAGACTCTGACAGAGGGCAGCTTGTTCAAATCAGCCTTGATTAATCCATCATCTGTGATTGAAAATGGGTGGTGTAAAGTTGTCAAGGTCACTGCATGCAGGACAAGGCTGATGGTGGTTATTCCTTGAGGGGTTGGGTTTTCACCCGCATTTACACCAAGCCCTGAATGAATAATACTTAAAAAATGAAAGGAGACAGTTGTGCCTAGCAAAGGCTTATTCCCTTCTTTCTGAATTTACTTGGGCTTAGATCCTCAAGAAAGTGAATATGAGACCAGCTACTACTTTTGGGACTTGAAAGTCCCAAGGTAAAATCCTTATAATTGTATTAACCCAGGAACAGCCCGCATCTTCAGGTGTATTTGGTTTTTGTTACTGATGTCCCACAGGTGCCTTAAATTCTGCTGCTTGGCTCAGAGAGAGGTAAATCACATCTGTGCTGGTTGGCCCAGTCTCTAGCTGGGGCTGTAGTCTGTCTGTGCTCCCCTAAACGTGATTTCTCTGTGCTCCTCTCGATTGTGGCCACTGATCTGACAGGTATTTGCTAGAGCCTATGTAGGAGAGCCTATAGAAAGGATAAGTGGTGTTTTGGAAGGACTAGTGTTGTTTCCTTCTCTTATTTAGGAAGATTTGACCCATCTCTTAGGTAAGAGCTCTGTCTGCCTGACCATGTGCTCTTTGGGGACATAGAAGCTGGAACAGCTGGCTGCTGAGAGAAGAAAGAGTGAGTATGATCTTTTCACTTTGGGGTGTGGGGACATTTGGAGAAGGAGGAACTTGGAATCCCAAGTTATATAAAATAGCAATAAATTGGGGGAGGGAGGAAGGACTGCAAGCCAGGTTGTTTTCCTCTGCTAGAGTACCTTGGGTGCTGTGCTCCTCTCTGGTCAGTGGTTGTGTACCTACTCAATGTGGTGTTTGTATGAGTGGGAGCATTGCTTTCTCTCCTTTGTCCCCAGTAGCCTGTTGCTAGAGCATCCTCTTTGGAGCAGTGAGCTTGAGTTTCCTTTGGCAAGGAGGGACCTGAACCTGTGATTTTCTGTGTACTTGATCCTGGGGTTAGATAGGCTTCTTCATAGTAAAGCTTAAAGGTAGCACCTTCCCAGTGAATCTGTAATTGCTGTTTGCTGGCCAGGTCAGCAGCTTTTCTGTGTCTATAGAACGCATATTGCAGGTAGCAACGACAGCTGGGAGAAAAATATTGGTTAACACAGAGAAAGAAGAAACTAGGGGTGGTCAACATCACAGATAAATAATAATCCACAGAGGGAAGAACACGGGAGGGAGTGGTGGGGTTAGTTTTTCTTTGGGCTCCGTACTGAGTAGTGACACTGGTCCTAGTGTGAAGTACAACAACTGGGTTATGTTTCAGCTGAAGCTTTATAAAGGGCTCCGTGTTTAGTGAATGGGCCTTTGTGGTTCCCCTCTGCAGCGTGTGGTGCGTAGGGACCCTGGGAATGTAGTGCTTCTTCACAAGACAAGCCAACGCTAAAACACGGGGAGCTACAAAACTCTGCTGAGACATTTTGTCTTTGGCAGCAGCTTTCATTTCTTTCGAATTGGTGCACTTCAATACTGTGTTGAAGGAACATAGGATTGTAATTAGTTGAGCCCTATTTTTCTGATAACTGCTTACACCTCAAGATCCTGAAAAGCATGGTATTTTTCTATCAAAAAGGAAGATTATGGTCCATATTTCCATACAGCCTCCATATCCTTAAGGAGAAATGATCCATTACATAGAATAAATTTCCTGAATGTTTTTCAAGTACGTATTTGCTTTAATGGAATCATTAGCACCACAATTACAAAGAAAAATGCCAACTAAGCAGGAAAATGTTTTTCGAGTCTTTGGCTGTTCACGTGTATAATGCTGCTTCGTGCTTTATAAGCAAGGAGATCCTTTTGTATTTATTTTGAAACCTGGTATCATGTTAACAAGCTGAAGGCTTCCTTAAAGCAAGGCTTTAGGACAGTCTGATCCCACTGAATCTTCTAATTGCTATTTTCTGGCAGGATCAACAACTTTCAGATCTCAATAGAATACTGAATGGTTGCAAAACTATGTTGTCCAAATACAGCTGCAAATATATCACCCTGTACCTCTGCTCCACCTGCACATCGTAAATAGCTAAGGGAGGGAAACATCTACTGCTGAACAAGAAGATTCCTAAATGATAGACATCAATATTTTAAGCAATTATAATTTCTTTCTTCATTTCTTTCTTCATTACTCATTGCACTATGGCTAAAATGAATGTATCTGTGTTTGGCTCTTTTCTAGCAGCATTACCGGTAAGGAGAGGTTCCTTTTTCTAGTCCTGCAGATTCAGTGCATCTACAGACAACAATTTATCTCAGCAGAATGAACTAGTGTAGGCAAAGAATGGCAGGCTGAGAATTAGTCTGCTAAGAAAAATCATGGGCAGACAATCTCTAGAGCTTTCAGGGCGCGAGGGGGGAAATGTGCTTTTAGTTAGATAAGTAATTACCCTGGCCACCAGGAGTTTTACTGTGTGGTTTTCTTCAATCTATAAAATAGCTGACCTAAGGCTTGTACCAAATTCGGAGGAGGACCTGTATAGTTTGCATAATTCACCTTGAAAGCGGCGACTGAGCTCAAAATGTGTCATTGTCACAATTGCCATCAAGGAGAGGTAACGTGGCTTGAGGAAGTTTCTGTACTCATTAGACAGTCTGTTCGTTGCAGCATAGCACTGAGTTAGAATCTAATTTAGTTTGTGTCAGAAGCTGGATCCTTTACCAAAAAAGAAGCCGGAAGATAGGGTGTTATTCAGGATGTTCAGGTTTCCGTAACTTTTTGTATTAATATTGCATACAGCGTATACAAAAGCACAGACCCCGCTGTCGATGTATTAACTAATGCTGTTTTAAAGCAACTTGGGTTGGGAGGGACCTCTGCAGGGACGGTTTGGATCAGGCTGCTCAGAGTGTTGTCCGGTTGAGTTTAAAGTATCTTCAAGGAGAAGGCTTCACCACTCTGGAGTTTGATCACCTGCAAGGTGAGGAAAAAAAAAAAATAATGCAAATAACTAATCAGAATTTCAAGCACTGGTATCAGTTTGGTGTTGTCTAGGTCATTAGAAAAAGACTTTAAATAGCATTGACTCTGATATCTGTCTCTGAGGGATGGTACCGGTGGCACCAGCTGGAGTTGGTGCTCTTGATCACACGATTGGGGTTTTTCACTTCAGCCGGTTACACTGTGTTTTATAGGATTAGGGTGGTAGCAGATGACTTAGATGTTTCACCATGTTGTGCATACCGTGCCTGAAGGTACTTCTTATCCTGTTGGCTAATATCCACCATTCCCTCCCCATTTAAAAGTCAAAAGCAAATGAGATGTTGAGTAGTGGGCCACTTGTGAGCCACACAATCATAACTGATATGGATGTATCTGAGAGATCAACCTCTGGAGGTCAGTAGTGCTGGCCTGAAGGGCCCCATTTCTTTTTTTACCTCTTTTGCAGAGCACCCATGAGAACATGCCTTTCTGTGCATTGCGTGACTTGTGCTTCAGGAGCAGCAGATCCTCAGCACTTCCATCTCTCGTGGGTTTGGGAGTAAAGTGTCACTAGGCTGCTGCTTTCTGTGTACAGCACCAGTGGATCAGGGTGGGTGTTGGACAGATATGAGAGAGGCAGCATGCCCAGAACATCAATGTTCATATCCACCATAGCGCTGGTTGTTTTGACTCATTGCCTTGACTGTCTCCTGACCAAGTTCAACTACTAAGGATGGCCCTAGGGCCAGGTTGGTTATAGAGCAGGGTTTGGGAATAGTTTGTATTAGCAATAATGTACTTTAATTACAAGCGAGAGGAGGTTACTTAGCTCCTGTTAATGCGAAGCATAACTTCGAGTACCAGGTGCCCTACTGTGGTGGTGGGTAAACAAGTTAGCGGTTAGGGAGCAGTGAGGGCAGACTGCTCTGCAAGGGCAGGTGAGCTGGGAGCCAAGGGTGATGCTGACCCAGGCAGAGCAGTGGCCTCCCTGAGCTTACAGACACCTCCTGAACCACGGGAGAGAGGCCCCAGCCAAGATCCCTCCTGTACCTTTCTCCCCTGTGGCAGCTGGATCACAGGTTACCACCGTGCCGGGTCAGAGCAGCCCCTGAGCAGCCAAACCCTGCTAGGAAGAGATGGCAGAGCATCTTGATGCATTTGGACCTTTACACTACAGCAGGAGATATAAACCTCTTTAATTTGTACATCTAGTACCTTGTCGGTGCTACTGAAGGTTAATGGTACGGCTTGTTGCTTTTTTCTTGGAGTTGATAAAGGGAATTAGGACCTGAAATTTAATGTGTTTTATCTAGCAACTTAACCAGCTGTGAGACTGGCTGGGCCAAACAGCTCATAGGCTGCTAATGAAGATTCCTCTGATATGTATAAGACCTGAGGTATATTGACAGCAGACAGAAATGAAAGGAAAATTTGTGTATTCCAGCTCCAGACTTGATAGGAGGTGAATTAGAGAGCAGTAAAGTCAGATGAGGTGTAATGTCTCGACTATATCATATTATGGGAACCTTATTTCCAGATTAATGTAATGCAAAAGAAAGGGGATAATATTTACAGATCAAGAGATTCAAATCCTTACATCTCCCTGCCTGAAAGCAGGACCATCTGTTTCTCGCTAGCATTTGTAAGTGTCAGCTTTTATTGCATTCCGTCTTCCTTGCTGCTCAGAGGAAATCACTTGCTAATTAACAAAGAAAACCTCCCAGGATATAATAAATACAGAAACCTTTCTTTAAGCCTTTTTGGTTTCACTGAGACCTGTCCAGTCTTCAGATGGCCAGCTCTTCCCAAAGGATGGTACGTTTCATAAAAAGCCATGATGTCCCCTGTCATCTTACCTAGTCTGCTCAGGAGAATGGCAACTTGTTTGCAAAACAGATGGTCTTAAGTCGTGGTTCTGCTGCTCTGCTGGCCAAATGGCAAGGCAACTCTTTTACTGCTTTCCCGCTATTTTTCTTGACATGATGTTTTCATACCGGTTAAAAACACTATGGGTTTGTTGTGTTTTAAGGGGTTGCGTGGTCATACTTTTAATTCCAACCAGCCCTTCTTTGTTCTGTACAGTTACTATTCACAAATTCAGTATGCTACTTCTCTGCTCTTTCAGATGCTTCAGTGGAAATTTTACATCAAATGGAGTCTAATGTTAACCCCTGTGGAAGCACACTTAGAAATGCCTTTCTTGTTCAAAACTCTGCTGCCCAACGTTGCTCTCTGCTTATGATTTCCAGTTAATCTTCAAACCATCTGACAGTGCTTCTGTCCAAACCAGTTTGATTCAAACAGTTTAGTGATTTTTGTGAGGCACCATGGTGGATGTTTGACGAAAGCTGAGATATTGCATCTCCTGTGTTCCCTTCAGCTCCTGTTTTTTGTGATTTGATCAAACAAAACAGTCCACCTTCCTTGGCCCAGTTTGTTTTATTGGCTCTAGCGCCATTGCGAGCAACAGCACCCAGTGTAGGATCTTTGTCCTGGACTGAAGGGGCGCGTCTCAGTGACAGTTAGCAGGGTTGCTGCCACATCTGCCTAGGCAGACAGGCATTACCGTGCAGGTGATGAAAACAGAACAGACGTGGATGACAGGAACGCAGCACTCAGTACTGTGTCAGGAGGAAAAGTGCTGTGTTGGGTCTGTTCCCAAGTTGCTGTGCAGATGCTGAGATCATAGTGACAAAGCTGTGGCTCAGGACGCGTCCTTCACCTCTTCTTTGTCGGGCTTGCCCATGTAGGCTCTTTATGCCCATTTCTCATTTCATCCACCAGTCTCTGACTCAAGCTCTAGGTTCCACAGTAATGCATGTGTTAAAGCCCTTTTACTACTGCTAGAGGGACGAAGGGGCTCTTCCGAGTTGTCTGAAGGAGCTGCACTTCTCCAGGACTAACAGGAATTGGTCTGGCTGAAAACCAACAGCAGAACAAGCTAGACACTAACATTCAAGGTGCAGCAAATTTGCAAGAACTGGTCAAAGGAGCTTGTTCTTTCTGGTTGGAATACACTCAGGATTATGACAAACCTTGGCAAATGTAAATTCTCGAGTGCTCCTGCTCCCTGCCAGTGCAGTAACGTGCTGCGGCCAGCTCTGCTGCTGCCCGTGCAGCTCTGTCAGAGCCGTTCTTCAGAGAAACCCATACCTCTGAAAGTGTCCCTTAGACCCGCTATGGAGCCTTCCCTTCCGTGTGCTTCAGCGTTAGCACAAGGGAAACAGAAAGTGGGTTTATAGTCTGCTAAATGCTCAAAGCTAGGAAGAGCCTTCATGTGTGGAAAAGCCCCAAGAGGAAAGCTTGCCGAGGTTCTCTGCAGCTCCCGGACTGAGAATGGGCAAATTAGGTTGAGCCCAGCACCTTCTGCTGTGCAGCTGGAGTGTGCAGGGTGCTGCCAGCGTCCAGCTGGTGCTGTGTGCTGGTTCTGCTCTCCTGGCAGTACCGCCGTGCTGAGCAAGCTTCCCTTAACGGCTCTTGCATGTGGAAATGTGTCTGACAACGGTGGCTGTTGCATCCACTTCGCAGCGATGGCCAGGCTGGAGCTCTGTCTGTGTGTCTGAAGTGTTTCCTGCTGGGGCACAAAGCAAACTGCTTTCAGTGGTGTAACACCTTCGCTTTGTGGGGAATCACAGCGCTGCACAAGGGGGTTTTTTCCCCCCTCGGTGTCTCTTGAAAAACAAGGATTCCTGCTCGTGTTGTGTGTGTGCGCTGCCTCACGACTGGTCTGTTTGCAGCTGGCAGTCTGCTGCAAGAGGGACCTACATCACATGCAGAATTTGTGACTGCGGTTGAGGAGTGTATTGATTTTGTGTGCTGTACTTTGGGGGTCAGGATCTATACAGCTGTGCTGAGAGCTCCGGATTTCTTCCCCCTGTCCCTTAACTGACTAAAACAACTTAATATGCACTGTTTTCTGGAAAATTAGGAAATAGTGTGGAAAAAATAGTGTGTGCTCCGAAGTGTGTCACCCAAATAAATGAAATGGGTAATGCTGCCCTGAGCAAATGGGATTTATAGCAATTTCAATATGCGAGAGTGGAAAAAATACAGACAAGTGTAATAAAAGAAATATTGGTTGTTTTTTCAAGCAATTGCTGTGTAAAATATTGTCCTTGGGACAGAGAAGTTACCTTGGCGGTGAAATAATGCACTCAGCCTCTGCCTGTCAGTGTTCTGTCAAAGCCCCAGTAAATTTTTCATTCCCTTGGGCATTATTTTATGGCTATTGTCCTCCATACCAAACTCCATTCATAACATGTATTTATAGCTGGGGTGATCTTTGAGATTCTTCTATAATATATAAAAATGAGGAAGCTGCCACAAAATGGCTTTTGGTTTCCTCTGCGACTTGCAAAATAGATGTTAAAAGCAAGTGATTTAAACCAGTGCCTTTTATTAAAAATGTATTAATGCCATTTGTAGCTTTCACAGCTCTTCTCCAGAACTACCCCTTCCAAGGATGAAGTGTGAAGCTTTGAATCGGCAGCTTTGTTTTTAGTTTATTTTAAGCTTTGAGGCAACAAATCTGCTGAACCAAATGTATGCCAAATAAATGTGTGCCAGACTTATGCCATGGAGCTTCTGGTTCGGTCTGTCTCTCTCAATATATATTCAGCTTTTGTTGATTTCAATGGGAGATGGTTAAGATGGAGAGAAATGAAGAACGAGCTATATCCTAATACTCAGTTATGCAGATCAATAGCCAGGTGGATTTACAAATGTCCAAGGAGGTGATGTGTTTCCTTGCCACTGGCTTTGGGAGCGAGCTGCCTACTTAGACCTGCCTGAAAGCTCTAGTAGATACCCAGGTACTATTCAGGAAAATCACCCATGAGCCAAATGTATTTTATCAAATCACACAAGCTGGGATGGAGCAGGAATTTCCACCTAGATTATTTCCATGTTCCAGCTGGTGCCCTTCTCTGCTTAGAGGCTGTGCAGCTCTGCTTTGCTCAGCTGGGGTCAGACTTTACATATTGATCCAGGTCTCATTTAGCCTTTTATTTACTTCCATGTGATCAGCATGTACCAGGTGGTATTTCACTGGTCAGTCTGGTAGAGTGGTAAAAGAGATGGTGTTTAATTGGGACTGATTGAACAGGCCAGACAATGCAGTCAGCAACTAAGATACTTAATTCAGTATGAGGATGATGAATCTCTGGAAGAAGTAGGAATCCGCTCAAAGTAAGAGGAGCGGTCAACACTTGTGCTGGTAAGTTCAGGCGAAGACTGACTCTGAGCACAGTCCACCTCTTTTTGAGGTGCAGGCTACTTGGCAAATGGGGAACGCATTGGTAAAGCTGGGTAACAGTTCTGAAAGTTTGGAGATTTCAGTGTTGTTTTCTATGTACCTGTGCTGGTCCATATGCACGTATGAATAATTTCATGCTGACAGAGCTCTTGAGCTAGAGGTGAAACGGGCCTTCGTCAGTGATAGAGGAAGGGTTTCCTTTGAGCAGAAGAACTGCAAGGGGTAACCCTGTCTCCTGCCCTTGCTGGAAGCACGTGGGGTTGGGGTGCCTATGCACCTCTCCTTTGCGCACCAGCACGAAGAACAGCTGGGAGGGAGGTTCATCTTTGCGGGCTGCAGGAGAAAGGTTTTTTGCAGAGTTTGGCTTTATGTTGGTTTAGGTAGCTTTATTTTTCCTTCCTTTCCAACTATTGAAGAACAAGATAAAATCTAAGTGTAGGAAAGACTTTGACCGTTGAGTATAAACTATTGATTGACATTTATGTCAGCAGGATTGGAATAAATTCAGCTCAAGTTAGAGGGCAATGTTTGTGCTGCAAGCCCTGCTTTGCGAGCCTATTTAGGGAGAGAAAACAATTTTTTTTAATGTCTCAAAAAACCGAGGAAGATCTTCACTGCTACATTATGGCATCAAGAAATTACATCATAAATTGTTATTTTTGTCATTAAAACTGTTGGGCTTTTTTTTTTTTTTAAACCTAAACCTTCATAAACAAAACAAAATAGAGACACTAAAGCAGACGGGATATACTTCAAGGTACCAACTAAATCACTGCTTTTTTTCCACCTCCTGTTTTTATTATTCTTTGCTTCTGATAATAGCTTCTTTAGAGAAGGCTTTGAAAATGGATTGTCCATGATGTTCTTCAGTGTCAGATATAAATAAAGGAAAACTGCTGCATGTTATTTTGTTGAAAGCTTCTTGTAGAGCTATGTAATCAGGGCAATTATAACTTTGCCCATAGTTTGTCTTGTGGTTTTTCTGTGCATACCAATTGAATCGGTCAAGAACCGAACATAATTGTCTGGCCTCCTTGTACATCTGGGAACTTGCTCAGTACGTAGAGATTTCTAAGGCTGATTCCCCTGGATCCTGCATTATTTATGATAGAAGTTTTTCTTGTCTCTTCAGCTCTAATTTGAGGGTGTTTTGCTTTTTTGCATTTTTCTGCATTTCACACTTCTCCAGTGTATGGATTACAGTCAATGGTGAATGGTGCACGTCTGAAAAGCCCGGAGCTACTGCTTTTCTGTTAATGGAAGGAAGTGAGAAGAAAGAAGCAGTAGAAGCTGGTCAGAGGAGGGGGCAAAAAAAAAGGATGGCCCACCTGGAGAAGCTATGATGCTTAGGACTTCCTGGAAAAACCAGTATTGCAGTAGAGTGAGGCTGCTGGCACAGGTGCACTTGCTTGGATGGGAAGGAATAAGACTTGGTGTCTTGTAGTAGCTTACTCCTTGCTTTTCTCCCTCCAACCTGTTGACCATTCTGATTTTGTGAGTGCTCTCATAATCCCCTGGATCTTGGTGTAATGCTGTACACAGACCATACAGCCTCCTTGACATGTGCAAGCTTGGTTCTCCTTTGGAAATGTTTCCTTTGCAAAAAAAAAAAAAAAAAAAATTGAATTTATTTTACACACTCTCTTGGGAGCACAGTCCGCATCTTGCTCCACAGCATGGTAACTCTAATGTCCAAACAGTTTACCTTATGAATCTGTTTCTCTGGTACTCTCGAGGTTTCCCATTTTAATGCTGGGGAACTGGCCGGCGAGCTTCAGATCGGAAACGGCCTCCTCAGGCTGCACCTCTTGGCAGGATGCTCTCGTGCCACCTGCCCTGTGCTCCAACCATCCCCGTGTGCACTAGAGCCCTGTGACAGCATGCGAGCATCCGTAGGGAATAGGTGATGGCTAGTGATGGATGGGCAGTCTGAGTAATGTAGTAAATTCAGTTTTGAAAGGTATGCTTGAGGCTCTGGATGATTATAAAATGTAATGACAGAAAAAGTGAGGGAAGCCAACATTGCATTGCTGAGGGAACATCCACTTCTGAACCAAAAACCTGAATAATTTAGAAAAACCCAGACAAACAAAAGAACAAATGACTGTGAGTTCTAAGGAGTTCCTTGTGTTCCTGTCCTCTACTCTAGCACTGGAGTTGTAGGAGTAGTGAAGAAAATGGGGAGTGTCTGCATGTCAAATACTGATGTTATGAATTGATTAATAATGATAAAGGACAGAGTTAAGAATTATTCCAGTCCTGTGATTTGGTAGCCAGTGAATTTATCAAGTTTATTGCTATGATTCTAAAAGCAGTGGACCTTCTGCATTTTTTTAAATAGATAATTGATTTATTTGATTTGACAGATTATAAATGCGGCTGTATTTCTGCTGAGGGAGAGTAGGAATGATGGTCTTGTTTGGTTATCTTACGATCTCTATCTCTTCGTTTTCTTCTTCAGTTTTTTTTCCCAGGTGTGGCAACTCGTTCAATATATTATCCGAGGAAAAAAAATATTAAAGATCTCAAAATGGTGAAATGGGGAAGAGCAGTCGGTGGATTTTATCACAGAAATTAATTGATGTGTATTGTGGAATGTAGGCATTTTGAATAACATAGTAGAGTCTCTTTACTGCCAAGTGTTGTTAGGTTGCTATATTGAGTACTAAATACTCAGATTGGTTATGGTATTGCATAGGCTTTGGATGATGTGGCTACAGCTCATAACACACAACCTGATTATGGCTCAATAAGTAGAATCATAAAATGATGAATAATATTAAGAACATGTAATACATTTGCAGTTCTTTAGTCTTCAGTAGTGATCAGTAGGATTAGATAATATATTGAGAAAAATAACAAATATTGCTGGATAGGATTTGAGGAGTTAGGAGTCTTCATCTTTCTGACTGACTTCTAATTTATAAACTGTAGCGTTCAGGTGTTCAGTCTGGGTTTTTGAGGTGCTCAGTCCTCCATACTGAAGAAAGGTGGGGTTTTGTGTGTATATTGTCTGAGAAATCTCTCTATTGCCATTAGTAAATTAAAGAACGTGTAAGGGATGGAGACCTCATCTTTTGAATGGATGCTAAAATGCATGTCTGAGTCATTACATATTCCAGGAACATTTGGTAAATTTAGGGATGCAAGACTGTTTGCTCATAACAAATTTAAAAATCTCACTTAAGAAAATAATCCCTGTAAAATATTATCACCATGTGATGTTTAACTGGATTTGATATATCCATACAGAAAAACTTGATTACTTTTCCTTCACAGTGAGAGGTGTTCTAAAAAGGGTTTTATTTATACAAAATACTGGTGTGAAGAGAACCCAGGGAAAAATGTCAGTGAACTTTCTCAGCTGATGGGGAGAGAGGAAAGTGTCAGGTATCCAGAGGGCAGCCAGCAAGGAGGAAATAGAACAGGGAAGGGCAAAATGGGTTCTGAGGGGGTGAGGAAGGGTTGGCGACTTGATCCAGGGAAGACGTTGCCTGGCAGATTGCTTGTGTCCCAGGATGAGTTGATGGAAACTCTGATGCATCCTCAAGTATGTCTTTTCATATTACATAGCAGTCGTGGTGATAACAGTAATAGGGAGCACCGCTGCCAAACGTGCCTGCTGTTGTCTTTCAAATACACATAAGAACTAGCAGATGAGTTTTCATTAGCGTGCCATTGGTTTACTGAAACTAAACGTTAATTGAGATAGAAAAGCTATTAATGATCCATGTGACTATATTAAAATAGGCTTTTCATGGTACTGTTAAATAATTGGTCTTTTTTTTTATGCTAGGCCAAGTTATGACTCCAATATCAGCAAAATTTTGGAGATTGCTGTTGCTTTTGGCCAGGCGAACTCCAGCAGTTTTCCCTTTGGGCGCAGCCGGTCAGAACTAAGGGGCTGTGCCAGGCAGCTCCACCAGCATCCCTGGGGCAGCTTCCCGGGGAGAGCGCAAAGGGCTTGGGCATCTTTAGAGCTCCGGTAATCTCAGTGTTAGCTGCTTCTGGAGTTTCAGAACACCGGTAATAGATACTTTAGTATTTAAAACAATCAAAGTATCCTACAGCATGCTGGCAGAGCTGGATTTTTTTTCCTTCCCTGTGACTGTTGAGTTCCATATTTAATAAACGCTATTAGGACAACAGTGGGATGTGAAATACCCTGTTGAGTCTTAATAGAAGTGTTATCCACCTGCTGGCAGATCGTAGTGGTGTGTAAATACGGTGGCTGGGATGGTTTTTGCCACAGCTGTTACAAGCTTGGCGACACAGTCATAGCTGATGTCGCCTTCTGGGATGATACCCTGACTGCTGGTTAGACCCTCGTCCTGGATTTTACTTGCTTCTAAGCTTAGGTGCAGGCAGAGAGGGTTTCTCAGACAGATATCCTGAGCAAGACCCTACCTGGTAACCCTCCTTAGGACTTGTTTTTGGGACCAAGTCTAATGTGGTTCCCTTAAAGCATTCCCGGTGATAATAGCTTTCCTATGTGTTGTGTTTGTATGTGGTCTGGCTGATGATGTAACCCCAAGAGCACGCTGAGGGAAGCAATATGGAGAGACTAATACAGCTGCTGTATTGATCATTCCCTGACAAATCGTAGAAGGTGCGTGTGTCTGGGCTGAATAATGAAAATTACTGTATGTGTAGCAGAGGAGAACCTCTACAAAGCGTGTCCTATCCACATGCGAGTAGTCTCTTGAAGTATCCCAGGGACCTTATCCTAGATCCAACCCTCCAGCTCAGTTTTTTCTTTTTTTTTTTTGTTGCTAAAATATTAATATTTAACCAATGTGCTATTTCCCAACCCTTCCACTTTCAGTAGTGTTCCCCCATTCAGATGATAGGACAGTTATCTCAGGGGTCCAGGTCCTACCTCCTGAGTTGCTGCTGCACTGGGGCTAGTCCAGTTAGCTGGGTATTGTTGCTCCTGTCCAGCTGAGGGTGAGGCACCGAACTTACGTGCAAATAGCTTGTTTGGCATAGCTGAGGGGCTTAGTAATGCAAGTCCTGCAAATGAAATGGAATTAATTGTTCTCAGATTTTTTTTTTACTGGTGATGTTGCACCTCGTTTGTACAATCTGTGGAAGGATATCTGTTTTCTGCTCCTCTGACTACTTTTTGAAATTATATTGGAGGTGTCTGTGGAGGCACCCAGCACTGGGTGGGTGAAAAACCCAGGGACAGGAAGAAGCTTGGTTAGTGCTGGGAAATTGAACAATAAACAGAGCTGGAATACAATTGAGAGGGAAAATTTAGCTACCATATAAATATAAGTCTTGAAGGACAAATCTATGGATGGCTTTGGTCAAGCTGCAAATGTCCCCACAGAAAATCAATGAAACCCTCTGCCTTTCCCAAATCCTGCCCCAACCGTCAAGCGAGAGTGGTGATGGCTGCAGGGCGTCCTGAGGCAGCCTGAGAATTTTTCTTTCTCTGAATAGCAAGGCCTTCAACATAATGAGTTAATATAAATAATAGTCTTTCATGATTTGCTGGCTTAGAGATAATTAGAACAATTACCATTTATGGAAATATCAGGAAAATTCAGTTTCTAAAATCTCCCACGATCTTGTGTGAATTTCTGATTGAAAACTGATATTTCTGAAAACACTAAATTTTTGGCAACTGCATTTGATTGAACAGCCAATTAAACTTGAGGTGCAGTAACATACAAGTAGTTTGGGGCCTTTTGTCTTCTATAAACTACCTGAAAATGCTTTGCAATAGCAGCTGAAATATCTCTTACCAGTAAGCTGGAAAACTGCTTTTTTTTTTGGTAAGAGTAGGGGGTAGTGTCAAAATTGTTTTGCAAGGTAAAACACTGCATCCTGTTCTCTTTCCTTGTTTTCATTAATGGGAACAAGTGTTTCTATGTGAGACTTGATATATTGGAAAAAATGGGAGAGGATGTAGTAACAGGCTTGAGATCGCTAGCTGTGAGCAGATTCGAGCTCTGTAATGGTCTCTTGAAACTTGCTCTGTGTATATTTTTGCGGAGGAGCAATACAGCATTGTATAGTTCTGACTATAGAAGTGTAAAACATGCCGCCCCCTGAATAAATTACAGTGATGTATAAACACCCAGATACGTGTTTTTTGTTTTTTTTTTTTTTTCTTTGACTGATGGTAGAGGTAGTCCGGGGATTTGCAGTTAAGAGTTTTCCCCCTCTCATCCTCTGATTGCATTCCCTATCTACTGGCCTTAGCTGACAGTTGTTGTTTTCAAGGAGAAACTCTGAAAAATAGCTTTTTCTGTGACAAGATACGGTTTGGTATTAATACTGAAAAGAAAATTGCCTTTCAGCTAGTGTTCTAGTGAGTTGCGTGACTCCTTTAATAAACTGAACCCAGCACAAATCTTTAAAGAACCAATATTCCAATATTTAAGATTCAAATAAATAAACCAGATGATTGCTTTTTATCCAAAGTCCTCCATCGCTGGCAGTTTAAAAGCAGTCATCTGCTTTTCTTGCAATCCAGAAGTCTTGCATAAACCCTTTTCAGTGCCGCCATAATTGGGTTTTCCAGGCACCGTCCTTCAGGTGCACATGTAATCCAAAGGCATGCTGGGCTCCCCCTGCTTGAGGGTGAAAGACTGGGAGGCTACAGAACTGCAGCTTCTTGAGGGCTTTGCAGAAATGACTTCTCCGCTGAAGGGGTTCTTTCAGTGGGAGGGGATTTGTGCATGGAGACTGGGGAGGAAGGGGATCACGGCTGGCAGTTGGGGTGAACCATAATGTACTCCAAAGAAATTTTTAAGAGATGCCATTTTAAAATTTGGTTTCTCTTTGTTCTCTCGTCTTTCCAGTCTTGATACTCTGGGTGAGACATGAGGAAAGTTAATTATTTGGTGAGGCAAAGACTTGAAAGCAGACTGAAATTTAAGCTCTATTCTGCATTCTTGTTTTGAATTAATCCTGAAACATGGCACAAACAGCCTGGTCTGTCCCTTACTGATCTCAGAGGACCTGATGTGTCCAGTCCCCAGGACAAAAGACGGGAGCAACCGCAAAGCAAGGTTTAGGATTGCACCCCTGAACAGCAGGAGCTGTGTAGGAAAGGTCACAGAAATGTTACTCGTGTACTTATGTCAGAACAGGAGAATACATAGTTTTGTATTTCAGTGGTTTTGCAACCTTCTGCAGATCACTGCTTGACTCTGCTGGCTTTGTGAACCCAGGACTCCACAGCTGTTTACCCGGGAGCCTTCCTGACATCCCGGCTAACCCATTGTGTACCACCCAAGGACTGCTGCCCCTCATAATCTAGCCCAGATGTTACAGGGAGTGGTATACAGGACAAAACCCTGTGCAGAGCACAGTGGATGCTAACCGAATTGCGATGTTGGGATATATGAGCGGACACGTGTCATCTTGGGTGACAACTGGCAAGACCCTTGGTTGTAAGAGCAAAAACCATGAATGGAAAATGACTTAACTTGCGAGATGGAGTGTTCAGGCAAGGTGGTTATGAACCCGGATCTATCATCAGGTAATAAAAGTAGGATGGCTGAATAAATGATGGTGAACCCTGGCAGAAGCTGTAAGTTTAAGCACGTCTGAGAATGGGAGGAGCTGGCTCTAAACTGAAACATGTAGATATTTTTGATGCTGGTTGACCTAACTGTGACTTGCCTCTACCAAGAAGAGTGCAAATTGCCAAGAGAACCATAGTTTTCCTGCGTCCAAACAGTGGTCATAAGGGTAACGTGCAAGAGCATTGTTATAGAGTAGTCTGGGATTACACGCACGAAGAGAGGCTGGTAAATGAGGATTTCCTCACTGGTTTAGTCAGGAAAATCCAGTCCGCCAACTGAGAGGAAATTAAGGTACTAAAAACCCCTCCAAGTAGCAGGCAAGAGAAAAACAGCCAAGCTGACGGTCTGAGAGCTGCATTTTTAATAAATGTTTCCTAATGAGGTGAATATTACCTGGGAATAGATGAGTGCCCCCAATTTGGCAGAAATTAAGGGCTTACACTGTTCATGGAAAGAGGCCACTTCTAACAACAGCCGACTCAATTGTCTTCACCCTTGCATCCATGCATTTTTCTTCTCTCCTGGCCTTCATGCTTATCTTACAATCTCTTTTTTTTGCTGTGTTTCCACATAAGAATTGCAGCATTGTCCTTTTCAGGTAGGAAATACAGACTCTGATATGTGTGGTGATTTTTTTTTTTTTTTTTTAATTCCCTTTCCCTGCGAGTAACAGTTGTTTTGTGAGTGTATCCCTCTGTATTGGGCAGGGATATCTTAACTGTTCCTCCCTGCTGCGTGTGCTGAGAAATCTCTTCAGGGAAGCGTTGAAGAGAGCATAATGAAGTGAGCTGGGGTCACTTTGAAGGAAGCGTGCCTCTGAAGGTTTAAAATTATCCTTGATGTGGCTGGTCCCTTCAATGTGAGTGGGCATTGACTAATAAAATCAGTCTGATGCATGGACGAAGGGATGGCTGGAGTGTGTGTAGACAGTGGATGAGCAGCGGTGCAGTGTCAGCTACTGTGTGACTCTGGTGAAGCAGGAGTGGGTTTGAGACGTGGGATCCTCTCAGTAGTCTGCTGGAGGGCCAGGGCGAGGGCTGTGGGCACAGCAGCCAGTGATCTGACTGAGGAGGGAAGGTAATCCTGCCTGGGATGAACACACAGAGCCTGGGAGTAGCTGTTGCCTTAGACTTCTTAGAGCTTTATTTTTCCTGGATATTTTAAAAAATCGAGAGCTTGTCCTGTGAAGCAAGTGTCAGGCAGCTGGGAAGGGTTTGTGCAGGTCCAGGCGTCTGATCTCACCTGAGGAAAATTCAAGGCCAAGCTAGTGTTAATCATCTAATTTAAATATGCACTCTGGCTGTAAATGTTATTCTTTTTTCCTTTTCTTAGCAAGAAATGTTGTTAAACTTACAGCTGTCATCCAGTTTTTGTTGGCACTATGTGGCCCAGGTACTGTGTATAAGTTATCAAATTAACTGTGTTCCTTTCAGTTGCAGTTACTGGCCTAATTAATAGTATAATTAAAAACCCCACTACCCACTAGGACCAGTAGAAACTGCAAGGTGTTTCCTCTTGTCAGAGTGCCAGCACACAGCAATCTTCTGTTGGACTTATGGATGTTCAGGTGGCACCAAAAAAAAAAAACTAAGCCATGCCCTGGTTTTGGGTCCTGCTTCCCGACAGCAGTGTCGTTCTTCTGCAGGCGTCTGTCCTTTCTTTGTTACTAACAGACAGTAAATCTGGGAGTTCTGGTGTCATGGCACAAACGTGAATCTGCACGGCGAGTTTTGTGCCAGGCGGTTATGAATGGGACATGCCTGTGGAGGCATGGATGCGTACAGGGCGATGCTTTCCAAAGGTGCCAGAGACTCTGTTGGCTCCTACTTCAGAGACAATTTTTTTCCCAAGACAGGACTGTAGATGTCAGTGTTTAACTAGCGCAGTGTTACTGGCTGCCCTGCCGCACTAATTTAAGTCAACATTCAACTCCGGCTTTTCACTGCAATGGGAAAAATGTGCTTTCCAACCCCAGACTCGGTATCTGAAAAGAGTGCGCTCCTTCAATGAAATAGCGCTTGATTTAAAAGCCTTTTTTCCCCTCATTCATAACAAAATTCCCTCTCTGACCTTGCGTCTTCCCGTGAAAAAAATGAAATTACAGACTTGTAAATACATGCTGTTGATTTGAAGCTCTGTTGGTTTCTTTTTTGTGTGACAGGATGCTATACTATACTGCCAAAAGGTATTAATGAGAACATAGGGTAGTTCGGCATGCTTTTCTGTACTTCCTGAGTTTGTAAATAAGCATTTTTACCAAGGAATTGTATATGTATTTCTTAATGGGGCAACCGAAGCCATTGACAGCGGACTATAACCATAGAACATGGCAATTTTTGCCCAATATATGCAGGTTTTTAGCATCTTTAATCGTATCATCTCATGAAGTCCTGATTTTTTTAAAGACTAATTTGAAGGGCATTGAGCATTTTAATTAGACTCCTTTTTGCCAAACCCAAAATATCTTTTGAAGATGGAGATGGGGTAAAATTATCAAATTTTGGAGCACCTGCTGACCTGTGGAGTTGAATTTTGTGTTACGTGAAGACTACTGGTTAAAACAAACATAACGTGTATATATTGTTTCCCAATTAGGTATGCTGCATGTATTACAATATGAAACACAGTTAATTTATACTCCCGTGTCTGATTTTCAGGATAACAGGCATCGCATATTATAGTGGGCTCCCAGGCAGCTGCATCTGTCACTGCCAAGTGAAATCTTTCAGCTAATAGAACAACGTGTGGAATTCAACATGCTCTGTCTGTCCAGTGCCACAGGTAAAGCCCGCAGAGTGCTTGTTGCTAACCCACTGCTTTTAGAGTGCCTCTTCAGTGTCCTAGTTAAAATTAAAACAGGTGAATAGTGTAAAAACAGCTGTAATTGAAAGAGATGAGGAATTTCAATTAAAAAGTTCAAGGAAAGCTTTCTTGTGAAAAATGAGATAGTCGTCTTCTGGATAAGAAGCTGTAGAATACGGGTGGGACAGGTAGGGCAGTTCTTTAACCTGTCTTGGTATTTCTATGCCTGTGGGGGAAAGGTGAAAAAAAAAAAAAATTAATCTGGTTGCAATTTTTGTCTCAGCGATCCTAGCTGAGGAAAACTTGCCCAAATTTGGCCAGACTGTCCTCTCAAACACTGTAAAATTCAGCTGGGACAGGACTCTGCCAGCTGTGTCCTGTCCAATGTCCCCAGCTCTTGCAGGATGGGGAGTGTCGGCTGGGTATTGCCTCCCCCGAGAACCTCACTTTGTTCTCCAGAGACACGTGCCTTGGGTGTGAAAGCGGCAGCTGCTGGCTTTGCGTTTGGGGGAACAGGCATGATAGGAGTGAAGAAAATGGAATGGAGAGCCTGCAGGAGTCTGAGGGGTTGGAAGTGGAGAGAATTAGAATGTATCAGCGAGCGCTGCTTCCAGTGGAGAGCATAAATGCTATTTAACAAGGTCCTGAATTGATCTCCTCTAGAATATTGTGTACAGTTCCGATGACCCGTGTCCGAGGAAAATAAACTAGTGCAAAGAAACCTCGCTACTGTGATAAGGAAAATGGAGAGCTTACTTTATGAGAGGAGGCTAGAAGAGGTTGGCTGGCTTGCTTAGCATACTATAACGAAGGCCAAGAGCAGACACGTTTGCCTATAAATCTAGCAAGGAGATAAACATCAGGCAGGGAGAAAGCTCCAGCTGGAGGCCAGCTAAAGCTTAGGTCCTGGTAAAGGCTGTTGCTGGCATGAGGGCAAGGGTGTATAAAACACCTACTCTTTGGCTGGGCTTGAAAGTGCCGCTGTCCAGTGGGAGATGAACCACAGTGTAGAAGGAGGTCATCCGTCAGCCAAGGACTGACATGTGAAGGGGTCCCAGGACCTCTCGGAGCAGGTTGCAGGGAAGAGACCAGGTGGGCCCTGTGGCCAGACTGGTTACGATGCATGAGGGCCTTCCAGACTCTGACAAACAGGAATCCTTTGACTCGATCCTGCACTCACGTTTCTGTCAATATGGGTGGACTTCAACCCAGCTTGTCACAAGCGGGAGTGTTCACCCACGTGGGTGTCAGACTAAAGCTTGCCCAGAACCTTTTAACAGGAGGATTTTTAATTGTTTGCTTCATGGCACTCTGCCGTTTCCAATTAAATTTAAACTTGGTGGATTTTCTGGAGTATGGGAAAGCTTTGGGGTAAAGCTGGGAATAACAGTAGACCAGTTGTTAAGGCATTGGTTTGGAATGCTACAGGTTCAATTCTCAGTCAGCCTGAACTGGGCTTGAGAACCTTAACTTGGCATCTTGTGTCTTTGGGGGTGTGTTTAGTCCCAGTGGAGTCCTATTTTGTTTTCTCTCCTAATCAGTTAAAAACATTTTTAGGAAATGTACGTGTAAACCTATATTGGAAATAGGGATGTCCTAACCACGGTCTTTTAGGAAAGTGTGTTAGAGGCAAGAACTGAGAACAGCATGTGCTCTGGGAGCTGCACAGCTGGATTTTCCTGGAGTCCAGGTGGTCATTAAAGACTCCCAGGCTCCCACATCTATCTGCATTAATGAGAGGTGCAGACTGTTTCCATATCATGCAAAGTTGCATCTGTTTACTTGGAGAAGGCAAGTTGTCGGTGGCTTTGCTGGATTAGCTGGTCTCTGAGATCCTTTAAAGTCAGTTCAAATGTCACTGTACTCCATCATGGCTTGGCTTCGCGGACGAAGATTTGGGAAGGGCTTTGCCCACGCTTATTGCAAGCGCGTTGATGGCTGAAAAGGCCAATGCGGGATAGGCAAGACCGGTTGCAAAGAGCACACCGGAGGGTCTCCTTGGGTGGTATAGTCGAGGCACGGTTCTTTCTGCGCTGTCTTTTCTCCTCGAGCCTGATTCTACGCGTGCTCTCAAAGGAGACAGCGGCGTTATGTATGGTGTGTCTCCAAATCTCCCGATTGGAGGCCAGGGTGGACCACTGATGGTGGTCAATATGGCCTAGGCTGGGGTGTTGTTTCAGGGAGTCCTTATATCTCCTCTTTGGAGCTCTTCTCTTGCGGCAGCCGGTGGCAAGTTCACCATAGAACACGATCTTAGGGAGGCGGTGATCCGCCATCCTGGAGACGTGCCCTGCCCAACGCAGCTGCGTTTTCAGCAACATGGCCTCAATACTGGTGACGTCTGCCTGTTCAAGGACAGCAACGTTAGTCACGTAGTCAGTCCAGTGGATGTTTAGGATTGTGCGGAGGCAGCGCTGATGGAAGCGTTCGAGGAGTCGCAGATGGTGGCGGTAGATGACCCATGATTCAGACCCGTACAGAAGAGTAGGCAGGTGGGGAAAGAGCTTGCGTGCCCTTGTGAAGTTGAGAGCTATGCTGGTGGTGGCATATGCCTCCGGTAGGGTCTCCCAAGCCTGACAGGTCTCAACTGAAGGGTCAGACAAAGTGTGTCCACGGGCAGGATGGGCTCACTAGCTTTCGGGCAACCATCCTAGGAGAAGGACAACTCTAACTCCAAACCCGGGCAGATGGAGCTCGTTTAGCCCTGTAAGGCCATCCATCTAAGAGAAGGATACTCTAAGCAAACCTACGACCTGAGGACTTCGCTGTCACCGTCCAAGCTCGCTAGGCCCTGGCAGATGAACCTCAGGTGTAAAGGGTGGGGCCAGTCTCGTGCATGCTGCGCCTCACCTAAAAAATAATAATAAAAAAAAAATCCACCGCGCCGGCTTGAAGGGTGTACTCACGTTTGTCACTGTACTAGTTGGACATAAAAAGCTGTATTTCTTAATTTATCAAAAACTTTACAGCATGCTGTAAAGGAACTTTTGCTGGCCATTTAGTGAACTTCACAGATTAATCTCTATTCTTTCTGTACTTTGGCATTCAAATATATGCCAGAAAATGTCACTTATATCTGTGAAAGCCTGAGGCTTGATTAATGTAAAACTCACAATTAAATCTGCTAACAGAAGAGATTTGTCATCATTTATGTACCTTTATGGAAATACTTAACCTTGAAAGAATAAACTTGCAGGGCTCAATCTTGCTGTCTAAATGTGGGCAGCTCGAGGATTTCTAAAGCAAGTGCGTGTCTTTCAAAACGGAAGACCCACGGGTTTTTAGCACCCTGCAGAGGCTGTTCTCTTTCCATGCCACTAATTGCCAATAATTTAACTGGAGTGGCTTTACCCTACAAGAGGCCGTTTGCACGCAGACACTGAGCTCTGCCTGCACCAAGATTCTGTCACGGGGAGCCCTTTTTAATGGAAAGCTGACTTAGAGCTTTGTACAGAGCAGCTCCCAGGGGAAATGCTTCACAGCAAAGAGAACAACGAAGAGAAAAGGCTTCCCTCTGGGAAGATTTTTCTGAATTATATCCAAGCTTTGGACCACTGTAGATTCTGTTCCCTGTAGGAAGCATGTGTCCAATTTTCTGTGTTAGATTGAGACTTAATTTTAGCCTTAGCTTGAGGGTCTTGCGTACTTCAGCACCTTGTGGAATGATCTGTTTGCTTTGTAAAGACGTTGCTGAGATAACCAAATTGCTGAAAGATGTATCTTGTTCCCAAAACATTAACTGCATCCTGTTTGTGTTGAAGAATTTGTTCTGCATTTGTGAATCATCTGTGAGAGATGGTTGTGATTCAGCGCTTCCTACAATCGAACCTCGTTAGGTCTCCATTTGCACAATCTCATGGCTGTCGCTCAGCTGAAACAGGATCCCCTCTGCTGGGATCTGGGAGTTATTGTAACCTGGAAGGAATTTGTTACCAGAGTCAAAACCTGTGCCCCCCTGGAGAACCTGGAGGCTCAGGAACCCCATTAGCTCTGTAATTTTCTTGCCAGTTGCAAGAATTGGTATCTAAAACTCAGGTAGGCTGAGTATTTTGTAAGCATGTGGAGTAGGGAGAGCAAATGATGTCTCTACGTTATCATTTTAGTTTGGATTAACAGTGTATTTTTGAAATCTGTCTCTGAACTGTTCTCACTTAGAGTACCTTTGTTTGCTTCATGAGGCTGTCCAGGAGTGTATAACCTGGAGTTATTTAGATGAAACTGAACTGCAGAATATAATCTAGGATTGCATCTAACATGCTCCAATGACCAATGGGCATGTGGGTCTGTAGGACCAACTAGATTTGATCTGAAAGGGAATCTCTCAGAAATGTGCACAATGGAAATACTGGGTCTTTTCACTTCTTGTACTCTGTAGATCTGCTCCCACTGTGCTGTGCTACTTGTCAGAGTAGACAGGTAACCTGAGCCCTTCAGCGCTGATGGCAAAGAACCTCTCTGAGCCCCGAATTCATTCACTGTCAAGAAGATAATCCTAAGGAATGTATGAAGATTGTCAGAAGATAGCCATTCTTTATAACTGACTCATAGTTAAGACGTGGATCTAACTTGGCGTATCGACATATTGACATCGGTTACGCTGCTGCTTCACTGCTTGTAACTCACCGTAGCTCTTTAATATTTCTTTAATTTGCCTACCTTCAAAACACAAACACTCCAACAATCCTGACCTGATTTTGGAGGGGTACAAATGTTGTTGTGGGGAGTTAGGCATGGTGAGATGCTGGTGAAAGGCAGACACGAACATCTCTAATGAAATGGAAATGAAGTCATGCTGAAGCACTCAGTAGAAGGGTGCTTCCCTTCTGCTGTCACGCAGGTCTTCAGGTAGGATTGCACTCCTCCTGAACTGTCAAAATGCCTCTGGACTCCTCTGAACAAGGCTCGTGTACCTGTCAGCCTTCGTCTGATGCAAGGCTGTGTTGCAGGCAGAATGAAACCTTTGCCAGGTCTGCATGTGTTGCGTATAGGCTTGAATATTTTTCCCCTAATGTATTTGTCCGCTGTCCCAGGTTTAGTTATTTAGCTTATTTTACTTTCTTATGGCAAAGCAGAGTGTTCCTGGGGGCAGCAGAAATCGGCGACACACTGATTTGAGGCTTTGTGCTGCACTGTTAAATTAAATAGTATCTCATGCTCTGGCAGTGGGTGTGGAGCAGGGGGCTACCTTGTGACTCACGAAATGTGATGGTGGCAAGGTCTGAATTATGATCCCTATCAGTTATGTGGGGCTTAGGGTTGTTCAGGGCAGAGTATTTCCTTTAATGTGATTTAAATCATGTCAAATCCCTAGGGTCTGGGGAGAAGAGGCAGGGTTGTGTAATTGCAGAGTATTAAAATCCTTGGGCAGGGTTAGTTCACAATATGAAAACCCAATTACTTGTTCTGGCAGTTACCGAGACATCGCAGTCCTTCATGCGACACACCGCACAGTTCAAGAGGCAGAGTTGAAGTTCACAGCAAGCCTTAGTCATCCGAACTCGCATCCATCCAGCCTGTGAGAACGCCCAGTTCTCATCAACTGGAATAGTTTGCATTAGCCTCTACCCAGTACTGCGATCTGAACCATCGTGGTCACGTAATGTCACGCTTGTGCTTAGACCAGGACGGTTCCTTGCGTGCTGTCACTCGTTCCATAGGTTTGTGTGTGCGTTGGGTCAGCCATGGGAGCTGTTGCAGAACACGGGCTGTCTGTGGTTTAAATATGTCAACTTTGAGCCTCCCTGTGGAAGGTTTGGTTAAATGGGACTTTTTAAAGGTTTTGCAGTGTTTGAAGTAAGTACAGCTAGAAATAATGTGGCTGATCCTCGGGAGTTGTAAAGGGTGGCAGTAGGACACCCAGCAGAATGCAGCACTTTGGCTTACAGGGTACCCCCCAGGTGGACATGGTAAGATCTAGTTGCCATCCATTCATTAATATGAACATCCACGTAACCCGGGGCAGTTCTGCTCCTTGCTTCTCCTTCTATTCCCATCTTTCCTGCTTCCACTGTCAGCACAGGAAGCTTTTCTGGTGAGAATTGTTTTGTGGGCTCTCGTAGAAGGAGAATTTGCTGGTGGTTCACACCTCTGGATGCTTCTGAAATGCAAGTGAAAATAAAAACTTTTGCAGAACAGGGTAATTATTATCTTTCTAAAACCCACTTAGTTCTTTTACAGAACATTGAAGACAAGCCTCTGAGCACCTGTCTGGGAAGCCGCTGGCACGTTACAGTCGGAGAGTGAAAAAGGTTTAAACGGATAATAAGTGTGCAGGCTATGGGGGGGATAAGACGTTTTTGTACAAATTAAATCACGGCAAACTGTAGCAACCTTTTCAGCTTATTTGTTGTGAAGAGCTGATGGCATCCCTTTTTAAGCTCCGTGTGCTCTCTTGTGGCTATCTATCCACTTAAATTCAGAGCTGAATTTGGCCCTCCGTGTTACGTGGGAAAAGGGGACGATTGGTCTGCAAGCGCATTGCCTGACATTTATTTCTAGGAGGGGGTTTTTAGTTTGACTGAGAGCTTTTCAGGGCTCACAGCCTTGCTGCTGTATTCCCTGGTAGCAATGGTCTTGCCTCGCAGGGGCATTGGGAAGCTTAATGATTGTCAGGTTCTCCTGCACGAAAGATCCTCAGGCAACAGAGGGGCCGAGTGTAATACGTACCTTCAGAATGGCTTCAACCTTTTGCGGTTTGGATGGCAGGATGTTGAATGAGAATCTCTGTGACTGACAGTAGTGGAGTGCCTGCAAGCAGTTCGTTCTTGTTATGTGCATTTTGAGTTTTCCAGGCATCTGCTGGAGTATAATCAGTCCCAAAGGCAGCCAGAAGAGCCTCTGAACTCATCGTCCTCTTTTCTTTCAGCGCTCAGGTACTGTCTGTCGCAACAAGTACGCTCAAATGCCTCAGCACGTGTTGTGGCAGCGCTCAGCTGCTTCTGCAGTGAAAGACTTCATCCTGAGGAGGTGATAGCTGCGGTGGCATGCAGGCTGTCTGCTTAAACCGGCGACTTCCAGGTACCTCTGCCCTCTGAGCGGCTCAATAGCTGTTTGTTTTCAGGCCCTTTAGCTGCAGTAAAGGAGTTGTGCCCTTGTTTGGGCTATCTTCACCCCACAGATCTTGCTAGTGGGAGAAGATCTTGCTTCTGGAATTAGTCTCTCTGAATCCCAAGGACAGTTTGCCCTTTCCAAGTGATAGGGACAGGCCTGAAATACAACCCTAACCTGATTTATGTTGCTGGGTCAACTCTCTGGTAAGCAGGACAGTATGATGCAAAGCTGTGTTGACTTGACTTCACATAACATTTTTCTCTCGGCTAAGCCTGGACAGGACTCTTGAAATATTCACATATAATCTCCCCAGCTTTCTAAAGAACTGGAACAATAACATTAAAAGTTAAGCTAGTGGATAACTTCAGAGCTATGATGCTGACTTCCATAAAGACAACTGCTAATTGCAGAAATAATGTGTTGATTTGACCCTATAGACAAACTTAATTTTGTGTGGCTTGCTCCTGACTACCTTAAACTTCTTTTTCCTACGTTGAGCATGTATTTGATATAATGTTATTAGACTTGCTTGCAGTAATCCTTAGGGGTGTGTAGTCTGTCTTTCCATGAGATCAATAACGCTGTCCTACTGAAGTGCTTTTTTTGGAGGATAGTCATTCCAAATATATACCCAGCCTAAAACACTGTAACCGTTAATTGAACAGGATTGAGGTTTGCTCCTTCTGTTATAGTTGTATTTGGAATGATAGAAAATGAGATGTTCTGTACAGGAAAGCTTTTTGCTCAGTCATTGCAAATGTTGTCTCACCAGCCACTGATTTCCAGAGGATGATACAAGATACCTGTTTTCTTCTGCGTTTTGTAGCTGGCAGTATATGTTGTATGTGCCAGAAATTATTAATATTCTAATGACTGCTGTGGTGATTGAGAACAAATGCTGATATAATCAGGGCGCAGGATAATGTGCATACAGAGAAGTCCAGTTTAGACACAACTGCATTCACATGCTCCTGAGTTTGTTGCTGGTCATTGGCCGGTAATACTATAGTAGCAATTATTATATTGGAGAAACACAGTATGCAGGGACAGGAGTTATTAACTCACCAGGTTACTGTCACAGTAATTTTCTCTAGAAGTTCCCTACTTTATTTTTTTCCCTCAAAAATCTCTGATCATGTAAGCTAGTAATGCATATGCATGAGAAAGATGATAGAAAATTGCTGCGAAAGATCCTTTCCTGAAGGCTTTTTTTTCTTTGGAAAACTTTCTGTTAATCAAACTTGAAAAGCAGGTTTGCAGTGTTCCTTCCTGTGTAGTTCTTCAAAGGAAATATATCGCTTCCTGTATTTTTAGTATCAGACTAAATGCAGGTACCCGGTTCCCAGTCAACATGCACGTTCTCCAGAACCTGGGGTACTTGAAGTCCCTTGATTTCCAGTGGCTGCTCAGGGGTGGAGGGGATGGCTCTAACAAAATTACATTTTTTGGTACAAATATTTACTGTAAAATCTTTACTTTTCAACAGTACTCTGCTCTTAATCTCAGCCTTTCCTTACCCCGGTTTTTATAACAGGTCATCAGAGGGATCATACTCTGACATCTTTGTATGTTTTAGGGACCTGTATCATATTCTCCTGTGTCCGGTTTGCATGATTCCCCGTCTCTGCCAGGAAATCACTTCTAAGGTTAACTGTGAAGGCTGTGGGTGAGATGAAATTTTGCATGGTGGAAAAGGGAGCACCTTATCGAAAGGCTGTGCAAGGATTGAGGTGGATGTAGTGCACAGTGCCTAATGGTGGAAGCACAGCTTGACAGGTAGGATGCTCTAGCAGGAAATATATTATGTAGAGCCTAACTCTGTGAATTGTAGGCTTTTCTTAGTAAATGGAAATGGGGAAGCATAGGTTAGGATTGAGCCCTGACTGTGAAAAATCAATACTTTAAACAACTTAATTGGAAGACTTGCAAAATCACATCTTAGTGTTTTCTCTCACCCGTTTGAGTTGATGATGGATTATTCAGTTTCATGCAGAATGACTTCCGCAAGTTTTCAGAGAGTTCAATAAATGCTGGTTCTGCACTCATTAAATGCTCTTGTCTCTAAACTGTTTGCAATACCTTGATTTCTATGCATTGCTTATATTAATACTTTTTTTTTTACCAGAGTTCAGCTTCTACCTACTGCAAGGATTTAAAATAAAGGCAAGCAAGAAGGTATTTTTAGAGTTGTGTAGAATGCCCTTAGATAAAGCACGGGGAAAACCAGCACAGCAAACCTTCCTTCCCTGCCTGTGCCCAGAGGAAGAGCTGATGTTGACCTGCTTCACTGTTTTCCTTGTCTCGTTAACTGTAGCGTGTGGTAAGAACAACACAAAGCTCTTGTTTCACTAATAAACCCCTCTCTAGTATTGCTGGTGTTGTGGGTGAATAATTTTGGACTGCACCTGGTGGGCCACGGCCAATACACGGAGGAGCACGGTATGAAGCTGGGCTGCACCCTGCTGTTGTCACCTCACAGCTGGACACCCCCCAGCAGATGCTCAGTATTCACTTACGGAAGCAAAAGCAGCCGGAAAGTTGATTTTGTGGGGTTTTTTTGTTTATTCCCTGTTTGGAGATTTTTCCAGCATAGGCTTGTTCCTGGGTGAGACACGGCCAGTGCGGCTGAATCCACACAGGCTCTGCGGAGAGCTCTCCTGCTTGCTGGCCCCAGGCATGCAGAGAGGAGAGTGGGGAGGGATGAGCGTGGCTGTACAGCTGTTGTACTCTGAGTCCAGGCTATGGGAACAGCCCCTTGCAGCTGAAGCAACTTGGGCAGATAGTAAATCCTTTAGGCTATTACAGTCTTGGCCTGAAGTGATTTTTTTTTTTTTCTTTGCTGAAAATGAACATAGCCTCCTTTTTTTTCCCCTACACAAGAAATTGGTTTGCACATGGTTTTCTTGAGTATGGAGATCGTTGGCTCCTGTTGTTTGATCTATTAACTTGACTTGCTGAAGAGACACCTGCTATGGTGCCTGTTGTATTTTTTCACTTAGCCAGTAAAGTAATATTGGGGATTTGTGGGTTCGAGGGCTGTGCGGCAATAAAGGAGTGCCGTGGTGTTCAGCCCAGAGGTATAGTTCCATGAGGAGAGAGCACCCCTGCCTGCCCTCTTCATCCTCTTTTTACATAAGAATTCCCTCCTATGAAGAAAGTAACTCACGAAGGACAGAGTTAAACCTGTTTTGCGCTTAGTAACATTTTTATCTGGCTTCTGGTGACCACTAGAAGGGGGGAGAGACACATCCTTGTAGCTACAAGGCACCCCTTGAATTAGGATAAATCTCTGACTTCCCAACATAGAAAGAGGCCAAGGTAGTTTCTTCTCAGAAAAGCTGTTTGTACAGTTACCATATGGCTTTTGCCTTGACACTGCCCATTGAGGGGAGCTTTGTGAGTGCTTCGTGTCCTTTGTAGCTGCTAAAAAAAGAAGAGAATGCCTAATTTGTGGAGCGTATGCACCTGAACATCAAAGAAAGTTACTGGTCTCAGCTGCCTGTGTTTATTTGATGGTAAGCTCGCTTTTTCCAGCCATGGCAGTGTCACAGCAATGGAAGGAGATTTGCAGTGTGGTGCTTTCTCTGAGGGTCTGGCTGTGACAGACTGTTCAGCCGGTTCTTCCCTCCCAGCTACAGTTCATATGTCACAAGAGCAGCTCTGCTACAAGACCTGCATGCAACTCCCTCTGTTTAGTCTGCATTCAGAGCATTCTCCAAGACAGTTATTTTGCGACTGAACAAAACCCAAAGATAGTGTTTACTGGACTTACAGTGTGTCCAAAGCCACCTTTTACAAAACAACACTATTAGTACATTTTCAAATGGTAAAAGCAGGGTCTGTGTGCCAGGTGGCCCAACTTTGCTACCTGAATTTTGGGAAGCAAAATCAGAGACAAAATATTGTCAGTTCCTCAAATACGACCACCTCAACAGAGTTTCTGTTCACAAACGCTGTTCAAGACAGGTGGACAATGCCCAGCAGCCTTTTGGTTTGGAAGTTACACCTATTGCTGGGCTTTGGGAAATGTGGCACCCAGAAGCCACGGGGGTGTCTGTGAGCTGTGCTATAAGGGCTTCTTTCTGTGCCTCTTGTTAAGCCCCTGCAAGTGCAGTGATGACTTCCCTTGCCAGCACCCAAGGACCACGCCTATCTATTTAGAGCAGAAACACAGCTGGCAATGAACTAGTTTTTTTTATTGTCCGGTACCTCCCGAATCCTTGGGGACAAAATCCTCTCTGCTCATGCTGAGAAGCCTGTCTGGGGATGACGCAGTGTGTGCATAACAAAAAGGTTAAAAGGGGTGAATGCTGTGAACTGTGGCTTCAGCCTTCTTTTAGTTCTGACCTTCAGGATGAAAGGCTGCCTCATGACACACCACCTCCTGACTTGTTCCAGCATCCACCCTGCCGCATGGTTACCGTGCCCCGTTGGCACAGTATTGAATTTCTTCACGGTGCCCAGTGTGTTTATCTGCTTAGAGCTCTGCGAGGGGCAGTGCTGCTGATGTCCCCAGGAGTGGTCCAGCGCTGCACAGAGGAGCTCAGTCTGCTCTGACGGACACCAGCAGTCCTTAGCGAAATGAGGATTTAAATCTGGGGCTCCCAGTAGGTTAGTGCCTGAACTGTGCATCTGCTCTTCTTCCTTGCTGTGCCTCCAAATCCAGCTTTCACAGCGCTGCAGGCGTTTAATTATTCCTTGGTCATTGCTGACCTCAGTAATTGAGTTGAAAACTTCTGAAAGAAAAAAAAAACTTTAAGCCATTTTAAAAAAACTTGCTTTCTCTGATTAGTCACTTCTCCGAACCTCAGGGACTTCACTACCTCTTTCTTAACAGCCTGTTGGGGGAGATGGCAAGTTATGAGTGCATTTTTGGCACTGTTTCAGCTCACATTGTCCTTCTGGCCCTTGTGATGTACAGGAGGGTGCAAATATCCCGCTCTTGGGTGTTGGAATGGGTAAAGTTGAAGTTTTTCTCACGAGACACTGCTATTCTATGAAGGAAACAGGGTGGTGTACGTTTCCAAACTCCTCTCGACGGGGTGATAATGGAGATTTGAGCGATCTAGGTTCAGGGACTCAGAGCGGTATAACAGGTAAATGTCTACGCCAAGGGACATGTTTCTGAAAATATCCTGTCTCGTCAGGGATGTTTTTGTCTATAATAAATACTAAATACTGTATTAGCTTAACATCTTACTGTGCTGTCTTCCTGACCAAGTAAGCTCTTTGTCTTTTAAACTTCCTGGCTGTAAGAGTGAGGAAACATATATATCTGTTTTCTTTCTGAAAGGGTTTGTTGTGAGACAGTTATATTAATCGCAGTCAAAATCTTCCTACCACTTTTAGTGTTGTGTAAAGCAACCTGTTGCTTACAATATAGTCAGGTTTCGCTTGGTGTTGGTGGGACTATGACCTCTGATTGCTGTGGGTCGCTGATTTGTTATATCGATATTCCTCCTGTGGCTGATGAGGCTTCACTGGTGAAGGAGAGTGAATCCCTACAGTCGCATTAATTACTGCCTGGAGCGACTCAAGAAAGGACAGAGAGGAGCTGGCGTGTTACTGAAATGTTCCTGTTGTAGCTCGATTTCTGTGGAACGAACAGAAGGAGATTATAGTCCTCTTTACTTTCCATTGTTTACTCCTAATTAGGAAGGATCACGTTAAAAGGACAGTTTATTTTCAGGTGCACTTTTCATTTTCCTGTTCTTGAATTGCTTTAGATTTGTCATGCCTTTTAGGGATTTTCAAACGTAAGCACTCATGTCCAAGGAAAAATCATGTGGTGGTGTTGCACGCTGTTGTTTTCGTATCAGAGAGATGTGAAATATTTCTGGCAGTGCATTACAAATACATGGGAGTGGTCCTCTGAGCTCAGTAGTGGTGAATTGCTCTATTTGTTCTTAGAGAAATTTCATCCTTAATTTCTCTTTAGTAGTAGCCTGTACTTAAATATCCTGAAGATCCAGTGGAACAGAGATCCCCAAATAGCTATGTCATTATTTATGCTGTTAAAAATAACAGAATCCTTGTTTAATATCCGCTAGCTGTACCAAATAATGAGAATTCGTCATGTTCATGGAGGTGCTGACAGGATGAGGGCTTGGGTTTTATTTTGAAAGAACTATTTCTGGTAAAAAAAAAAAAAATTGTATATATTTGAGATAGTTTGTGGGGATTAAATGCTGTAGTCTCTGTTTAGGGCTAATCCATTTGACACACAGAGCATGTTCCAGGCTAATCAAAGGCTGCAGATATTTGTGCTGCCTCTTCAGCTCACTGCTGAAGTCCTCCTCCTGATTATGCACTGAAGTGAACCTGCGACCTGCTCGAGGGTCCCTTCTTAGCGCTTTTGGCAGACTACGAGAGGGTATGATACTATTCTCTGATTGCATCTGCATCCTTGCTGTAGGTGGTGTTTGATTTTGACAACTTGTGACCTAGCGTGGGTTGGTCATTGCTGGCTCTGCTCACTGCACATGTTAGCAGGGTGGTTTGCCTGGAGGTTGCTCTACGTGGAGCCCATCATCCCCTCTCTGTGCTGTTCTCCGTGACTGTGGACCAGTCAGGAGCTCATGTTTTCCCTGCTGGCCAAAGGAAGAGAGTTTGCTTAGGTGGTGCTCTGTCCTGCCTCTAACAGTTCTCTGTTCCTGATGAAACTGAAATTAAAATGGAGTTTTCAGGATCTTTTTTTTCTTTCTTAGAGAGACACTTTTTCCTTAGAGATTTTTTTTTTTTTGGTGGTACTAAACAAGAACAGAGCTCTTGGCTTTGGGGAGCTCAGCATTTCTTACCTCTTCCCAGCTTGAGTACGTGCCTGCGTTCTGCTGCAAAGAGGTGAGGATACATAACGATCAGCCTTTGTGTAGGCTGTTGTTCCTTTTATGCACATTTGCTGAGGCACTGAGATATCGGAAGAATATTAACATGTAATACAAAGTGGTCAAAATGATAGATTTGTTGTTTAAAGCTGGAAGAGGAGTATGTTTTATACCCGGTAATCCTGGAGATCCAAGTGGGAGTTCTTGGTGCGTAGCAGAGCCAGGATCAGGTTTCAGAATGAACTTGAAAATGTAAAATGGGCTGAGATTTATGTTTTAACAGTGGAGTAGTTCAACAGGGAAGTTCTTGTTGTAAAGACTTTTTGTATTTATAAGAGCTCCCTTATTCTCTTTACGGTTCCTGCTCAGGTTTTAACATGCTGGGCCACATCCTCACGTTGAATGATGTGCAGTGCTCGTTTTCATTCTGATCTGCTCAAGGAAGAGTGATAACATAACGATATTTATCATTGGGTGCTGCTTCTGTTGATGTATCTACCTTAATAACGCAGGATTTTCAGAACTTTAGTGGCTTTAATCCAGTCTCTGTTGGTGTCGCTCTTCTGGCTCAAAATGAGCTTTAAAAACCGTTTCGTTATAAAGAGAATAATAGAGGGAAAACACCAATTGCTTGAGCAAGGATGTTGCTTGTGCATGTTATTGGATTCTATTTGCACTTGAATTAACGCAAGTAGGTAAGGCAGGGTGTTTTGATCCTGCACTGTGATTTGTATGTGTGAAGGCATGTGTGCGCTTCCCATGCATGAGTCCTTCTGCCTCAGAAGCTACTAGGGATCTGAAGAATTTATCTTTTTTTAAGGTCTTTTTGGTGGCTTTGGAGCTCTTGCACTAAAGGCGAGGAAATGTTAACCAAGCTCTTCATCAAAAGCAAAGTTATCTGGAAGAGTCTGTTTCTTTTACCAAGTTGTGTAAGTGAGAAAGAGACCCAAAGGAAAAGGCTGTGGCTAGATGCAGAAGAAAACCATGAGCCTGACTGTAGAGGGGGGGGAAGTAGCTAAAATATTTATTTCTACTAGGTTGGAGAGCAACATATGTTAGGCAGGGTTGACTTTTTCCAAGCATAAACCTTACTGTGACATGCTCCGCTACACACAGCAACAAACACTCCCTAAAGCAGAACATCAGATGGAGCGTTCAGCGAGCGCGGGGTAGCGGATGCAGGATGGTGTTTGTTTAAAAAGAAGCTGGCATTTGTCAGAAGCTGTGGCAAATGTGCCATTATTTTTTATTTTCTACACAACCTGTGAGATATCAGACATGTTCTAATGAGATTCTGAAATACCAAGCTTATAAATATTGATGGGAAAAGCTCATCCGCATCCACAGAGATTGCGTTTTGCAATTATACAGCTTCAGTCATGTGAATTGTGTTGCAATTTGTTCTTCTGTCTCCTTCACAGGAGAAACCATTCAGAGTTACAGTTCAATCTCTGTTCTCAATCAACCCTCTTTTGCCACCTGTATTTCCTAGTTGATGAGATATTTAAGATTGCCTGGTGTTCAGAGGATGCCAAACAGGAGATTTCAAAGGCTTATGTGCAAAACTTACCAGGCGGCAGCAGTTGTTTTCTGTCAGAAGAATGTGAAAGATGCCCAGAATTTGTCATTTTAAAGAAAATGATATGCTTCTAAAAAATATTGACCTGTTACATAGGTTTTTTTTTTTAACAAATATTCTTTTATTTCAGGGTTTTTTGGATAAATTCTGCGCAACATCCTCTGCGACAAGTCATGGCACATTCCAGATACTACGTGTTATTGTGCACAACTGGGCTGTAACCCAGCGGTGTGCTATGGTGGTTCTATCAGTTGCAGTGAAAACATACAAGACTTTGTATCAGTTTTCATCACAGTAAAACCCATCAAAAATTTCCAGGCCTTATTTAACTTCAGACTTAAAGCACAACAGAACAAATCCCACTTCCCCCAAACCCCTGGATTTCGTGGTTAATAGCTCTGCTGGTGGTATCACGTGGGCTTAATTCTGGAGTCTGTAAATACCAAGACTGGACCAGCCTTCATTACGGAGATGTAAGTCTTTCTCCCGCAGTCTGATTGGCGCGTTGATTTGTGGGCAATAAGCATCTGCAGAGATTGCTTTTTGTTCTTTCAGCCTTTGCTGAGACATTTTCACTACTGCATCTAAACTAACATCCGCTGTAAATGATGGCTGGCAGGTACATAATCTCTTGTAAGCTGCAGAAACTCCGCACATAATCTTATGCTGCTTGTTTAGTGTCTGTGCAGCTGAAGACAAAGCTTTTGAATCCGATTTGAAATAAAGGATATATCAAGCAAATGCTTTCTGGGAAAAACGACTGACCTCAGCTGCTTACGTATAACCCGAGACAGGGAAATGGAGCTTTGCTTTCCCCGTTTAAAACATATAGAGTCAAAGTTGTGTAATAGCAAAGTGGGTTGTAGTACACCTCATACCCAGAGGGACGTTAGTGGGAGCATGGAAGGCTGTTCAAGCTGGCTCCTGCTTGACTATCTGTAGTGCTGTCCCTGGGTTTTGACCTTTTTCTTCTGTGCTGCATGGAAACCCTAGTGCTGTTTATCTGGGGGGGCTTTTCAAGAGTTCTTGCTGAGGTCCAACGGGCCAAAACTGTCATGGGGACAGGCTACCCTGTGAAGGTACTGCAGAAAGGGGAGAATCCAGTGGCTTTTCAGAGCTACTGCTTTCCTGTGCCAGCCACAGGCTTCTTGCCTGGTAAAAGTCGGTTGTATTTTCAAATCTGACCATAATTTTCTATAATTATGAGTCCAGTCTTAGTTCTCTAAATAGAAAATTGGGATAAGCCGTGCAGTGAACAGATCAAAGCTCGTTTAATAGCACACTTCTTGTCAAACGTACACGCTCCTAGAGCTGTGTTCAAACTGAATGCTGTTAAGCTTTTATTGGTACCCAGTGAGAGCGTGTAAATACGTAAGATATTGAAATAAAATTACATCCCGAAGTTCTTGCTCTCAGAATTATGCAGGCATTGATTTTCAGTATATATTACAGTTCCTTCATGCAGAACCATAATTTATTTACTTACTATCTGGTAGCATACTATCTGTGAAATTACCTGCTTCTGGGAGCATGAATCCATGTCAAAAAAGAGTCAAAATCAAACCCAAGAGAAAATCCAGATCTCAGAGAGGCTGAAGTAATGATGTCCTAGGCTGTGATTTGGCCAAAGAAGCAGGGTCATCCCAGTTGAGCACTTGTATTTGAGCCCCTGTAGAAGTACCTTGTTGCAGAAGGGATGGCTCTTCAGATGCCTCTTTTTTTCCCTTAGATATTAGCATTGAGACTAAATGACACATTTTTTCCTGTCACTCTGCCTGGAGACTCTTCTGTAGGTGAGGTGAGCAGCTTCACATGAGTGCCAGGAGTGAATACCACAGCCACGTCGTAGAGGGGAAAAACCCACGTTGTAGTAGGGAGGAATGAGGCAGTAGATGATCAGACTTACCTCTCCAACTTGGAGCATATCTGCTGGATCACTGAAATATGAGGTGAAGTTAAAACAACACAAACTTAGACATTGATTTTATGATGTGCAAACTGTGTTGTGAGGGGAAAAACCTGTGGTGGATGGGAGCTCCTCTGGGCTTTGTGCCAACCAAAAGTCATACGGCTGTGGCTGGTACCGAGCTGAAGCTGCACTAACAAATTCTGGCAAGAGGCTGAACAAAGGTTTTTTGGCAAGAATCTAGAGAACTTGGATTCAGCAATGCATGAATGGGATTGTATATGTTTTGGCCCTCCTGGGCCTATGCTGTATCAAGCAGGCATCCCCTGGACATTTGCCTGGGCTCTGGTTATATTGGTCTGGGATGTGCATAACCCTGGACTAGTTTTCCCACAACCGTGCAAGGTAGTACGTCCGTCCAGGTTGATGGAACAGCTGCGTGGCATGAGGTTTTCCCCACTTGTGGCTTATTAAACTGGCACAGTACGTCTTACGAGAATGGTTACTTTATCTTTTGTGCATAGTAAAATTACTTCTCTATGCAGTTAAATACAATGTTCATAATTTTTTCTTTTTTCTTTGTGTTGGAAATTGCATGCCATGAGTGTCCCTGTCCCGTCTTCATCCTCTCTGTCACCAGTACAGCTGCATTTCACTGGTGGCTCTGGTGACCTGCTGGGTGTTCACTTTAAGGATGTGGTCTCTGCTTTGAACTGTCCTTTGTGGCAGCAGTGGTTCTTTGCACAGGTGACTTTGCTATCAGGCCCAAGGCTTTTAAGAAGCCTCCACATACACTGAATGAAAGTGAAATTAGCTTGAATTTAGAGTAAAGTTTAGTCACCTTGAAGTAAATGCGTGTAAAACTTTTGCTGGAGAAATGACCCTGATGTTCAGTCACGGATGTAAGACCCCCCAGTGTCTCAGGCCAGTGGTTTGAGGTGGTACAGATAAATGCCAGATGTGAAGCTCTGTCCAGTGCAGAGGAGCAGCAGTGTGAAGCTATCTGTGCTTTGTAAGTCACTTGGTATAAAGAGAGCGGTGATAAGACTGACTGCAGTCTTTGGATGTTCCCCTAATGCTCTGCAGCACGTACGGAAGAGTTAGAATGTGTGAAATGCGAATAGAGTATATGAAATGTTGGTAGAATGTCTTTAGTGAGTGTTTCCTGCTGATATTAAGGGGGAGTGACTAGGGCAGAACATGTACTAAAATGCATTATACTGCCTCATCAGCGACGGCTGCAAACATGGATTTCTCATTGAAATGGGATGTTACGGAACGCCTCAAGGACACCTGCAGTTGTGCTCTCTAGGTACTTACCTGTGAAGGTTTTTCACAAGTCGAGCTTTAGCTACTTTGCATTTGTTCAAGGACAAGTCATGTGTAGAAAGTGAGGAACTCGAACAGCCCCAGGCAGTGCTTTTATTGTAATTCCAAATTAGAAGGACCACATTTTTCATAATTGGGGAGGAAAGCAGGAGCAGCTGACTGACTCTTTGTTATTAAAGAATAACTGAATATTCCTGGCAGATACCTGAACACGGACATGAATTATGCTTTGGGATCGCTAGTAATCAGGTAGTGAATCTTTCTTGGTAATGCAGGAGATATTTCCCTAGAATTGTTTGCTTACTTGCAGTGCAGTTGTATTTTAGGACAAGAAAAAAATTAACATTGTGTATCGCTGTTTTCTCCCTTTATTTTTATAGCCATTTACAGCTCACAAATTCATAAATTCTGATGGATTTTAGTAGAATAGAGTAGAATAGGCAGATCATCTGTTTTTGTTTCTGTTGTTAACACTGCAGCCCATGAAGACAAACACAAAGGAATTGAAAATCAATGTAACAATAACTCCTACTAAAATTGGGCAGCAAAGTTGTTGGACAGTAGAGAAGAAAAGGGAAAAATATTAGTGCATGTGTTGAATAATTTCCTAAGGAATGGTGTCCTTAGTAAGATCCTTTCTCCTTGGGAGTTAAAGCTGCCTGGTTTTGAATTTGAAGGTAAAACTGCTACTGTTTAGTTTTAATAGCAAAAAATACTTGAAATCCCCTGACGACTGAGCAGAGCACACTTCAAAACTCTTTCCTGGCACTGGGTCTGGATCCAAGAGCCGTTTAAATGTTAGTGAATACCTAGCTCAGATGTCGAGTGATGGAGCTGAAACGTGCTGGAAGGGAGCTGAGCTCCGGCAGCTGATGGTGCTGGATCTGCAAGGTGAGGGAGGATGCACACAGATGCAGAGTGGTTTTCCTGCTCCGTGCTGTATAGTAAAGCTGTCAGGAGCAGTTTCTTCTGCTGATTTAGACTTCATCAGTGACTCTTGTGTTAGCAAAACACCGTCTTGTCCACCAGGCACCTGCCCGTTGCTGCTTGCTGCCCAGGATCTGGGTCTGCCTGGGGCGGTGCAGACCCCCCGAGGGCGTGCACAGGGCTTGCACGAAGGCTGGGGTCTGCACAAGCACCTGATAACGATCAGGTCGTGCCCCAGGACTCTCTGGTGCCTCGCAGTCTGGGCTCCGCTGGCTGCCTCCCGCCTGTGCTGTCTGGTTGCGCTGCCCGCAGCCCACACCCCGCCGGGGATGGAAGGAGCCCGGCCGGAGCACCCGGGTCGGGCTGGTCCTCCCTGGGGCAGCAGGAGATGCCGTCGGGGGCTCTGCCCCGGATCAGGGCGCTGTCTGAGGATACTTCCCGGGACTCCTCTCGCATCAGGACACGATCCGAGTGTATCTCGGGGGTTGAGTGAGCCTGACCCCCCTGCTGGTGAGTGACCCTTCTGGTCCCCTGGAGGGGCAGGTTCTCCTCTGTGGGAGCGGGGTGCACACAGAGCGGTGCATCTCCCCGGCAGAGCATGCTTTGGTGCTCAGGCATCTGCTGCAGTGATAGATTCCCAACTGAATTCCGATCCTGCAATTAATGTTGGTCCGTCTTAGTGCTGGGCAACTTTGATTGCGATAAACCCCCAGGTTTTGGATAGCTGCTGCTGCCTGTCTTGTGGGTGCCTCTGTGACAGTCTCCTCCATGGATGTTCACCAAGAGCATTGCTCGGCCAAAGGTCAGTTCTCCAGCAGCCGCTTCAACATTGCATCATGCGGCTTGAGTGGGACAAAGCAGGTTTGGCAGATGGATGATTTGGAGAAGAAAGTCTTGCTGGTTACTACAGGATGTTTCACTTGCTAACACAGTATCCATTAGGTATTTGTGCTTCCTGGCTGCTCTGATTTTGAAGTCCCATGTGGGGATGTTTTGGTTGCATCCCCTGAGAAGATCTGACTTGCTGCTCCTCCCATAGGAGCGTTCTTGCTGCAGGGAATAAGCCATCCATAAGCCATCAGATGGGAGCATCCATGAGGATGTCCTAATACAGCACAAGAAGCACCTACATTCTCTGCTGCCTTGGGGTCAGTTCATAATCGTGAGGTTTGGTTTTATTCAGGTAAAGCTGTTGTAAAGCAGAATTAGATTTTTGGTATTTACCTTCTTATGTTGAACTTATGTTTATTAATTTCATTTGAATGTCATCACTAAGATAAGGACATCACTAAGATGCCATCAGTAAGCATAATACATGACTTATCTCAGTTCATTGCACACCACAGGCCAAAATATATTCTGTAAGTTTTAAGGTCTTGTTTAACCTTGCTTATCAAGCAGGAGTTTTGTAAATGGGTAATAAAGTCGAGAAGAAAACATTACCATCATCCTGGCTGCTGGGGCAAGTTGTGCAGCACAAAGCACTTTGTGCTCATAGGAATGGCTGAAGTTGGAAAATGTGTCACGTTGATGCAGTGAGGCTGAATCTACTGGATGCTTTATGGCAGTTAATTTTCACTCCTACTTGCTGATTATTGATACGGAGGCTTTGATCAGATGTATTTTCTTATTGTGTTTAAGCAATGACTGAGCGTGTATTCAACTGTATTTAAAGCACATAAATAATAGCAAATGGGCCTGCATCGCTTCGTGCTTAGGGATAGGAAAGGCAAATTTCTAAGGCAAAACAGCTTTGTGAAAGAGGGACTTATCTCATGGATGGGTGATACAAGACGGATAAAATATCCTTTCTTAAGAATGAAGCATACAAAAGAGGACAAGATCATGTTAAGGTGAGCTTGTGGCCACGTCCGTTTGTGGGTTGCTGCTGTAATCTGTCCATACGATTGTATAATTTTGATAGCGATGCATAGGTTTAACCATCCTTCTGTGAAGATGACAGTGCAGCTTGGCTGGCGTGGGGATGTTCTCGGTGAAAGCTGGCTGGAGCAACTGTTTAAACTGGCTGGTTTTACGTCTGTACTTAAGGTGTGTGGTTTTTTTTGTCAGTGCTGTTTGAGTTGCACGGTGACGAGGATGTTGTCTGGACTAGCATGGACACGCTTCATCTGTAAGTGCTGGCAAGCTCTTGTGTGTGAAAGGGAGAGGAGGAAAGCCTGCTCTGTGTCAGGGTCGCTCTGCACGTGGACCTGATCAGCGCACCCGTCTGCGGCACGGTCCTTGCCCTGGCTCTCAGCTGGAGCAGCCGAGCGCTGTCAAGTTTGCAGGCAGGTAGTATGAGTCCTGCTATCATTATCTTGAGTATTTCAGCAAGGGCCATAGCTCTGGTGGGGTCCTAGGAATGGGTAGGACCATTATTTGGATGAAACCAAGTGGATGACAGCTCATTTCTGTGTCTGGAGCCTGAGGGTGGGAAGTGATGGGAGGGGTAGTAGCTCACCAAAGGTGCAGCGTGGGGAGAGGCACTGGTGGGGATCATGCTGTTCAGAGCAAGGGACACGTTACAGCTGCTAGAACACTGGTCCATTTGGAGGCTTTCCTGATTTTCTTCAGAGGAGCAGTATCAGAAGGGAAACTGAGTCAAAGCACTCTCTGAGGGAACTAAGTTGGCCTGGCACAAACCTGAGGGGAGAGATTGTGTGGATACAGCTGTCTCCTGTGCCTCCACATTATTTGAAGAATTAACATAGCTTCCCCCTTAGCATGTTGGGGAAAAACAATCCCTTTAGCGGTTTGGTTTTTTTTTTTCCCTTAACTAGATGCTTTGAGTCTGTGCATTCCTCATCCTTCCATTGTTTTTCCCTGGTAAGAGGAAGAAAAAGGCTTGGTCTGGCCTAGACCCATGCTGTATATATGCAGGCTTACTGCAGCACACTCACCATCTTAAAGCTTCCTTGCAGTGCTGTTAGCAAAAATATCCCCTGGGTGCATCATTCCCTTGCATAAACAACTATTCCTTGATTTGGTTTACCCACTAATGTGAAGGCTTTCATGTTGCTTTTTCTTCTGGAAGAAGAAAGCTATTTTCCTTTCGTATTGCTAAAGCCATGTCCTCTCTCTGCAGAGCTGTCCCCCACCCGGGTGGGAGCTGACAATCCCTGCTACCTTGCTGGCATTTGATAGAAATAGATTTGGAAAAGGTGAGGGGGGTTCAGCAGCTGGAGATAAGGACAGCGACGGGAACTCGGCCAGGATGAGATGATGATGTTGCATGACTGAGAATTTCTTGCTGAAGCAGTTATTGGCTGTGAAATGGTGAGAGTTGACAAGTATCGCATGACACCTCTGAGAGAAGATTTCCTAGAGATCTTTGGACAGATTTGACTTTGCTTTCCACTACTTGTTTAGGTGAAGAAAATTTGAAAATGGAGAAAGAGAAAAATCATGCTGAGATAAATATATTTTCCCCCCCTGAATACTGTTAATAAACTGTTATATTAATTTCACTGGAATGAGAAACAAGTAATTGGTTTGGGCAGGTTTATGGCTTTAATGTTATTTTCTGATGCTTGCCTTGTATAATCTTAAATTATCATTTCGGTTTATATTAATATGTGACAATTCTGACTCTTACTTTGGGGCATTGAAAATAAAACATCTATGAACAGATTGGAAGGATGAAATAGAGAGTGCACCTGGTCATTGCAGGAGACTGGTAATGTTAGTGAACATGTGCACGTTGTCTTTCACTTCAGATCCATTGCAGAACATAAATACTTCCACATGGGTCTCATTTTCCGTTTGGCGCAGCGGTCTGTCTCTGTGGCCAAAAGAGGATGTCTAGGGAAAGAACACATAGAACAAAATCTTCTGCCTATTGCAAATACTCTCAATAATCAACAATTTAAGATTTTTGACCCTCTGGGAATGCAGAGATTCCTTAATATATCTTCAGGAACCTGACAGATTAAATCATGCTTTGGTTCCCTGTAAAATGATGATGCTGGTGAGTTGAGCCATCCCATTAGAAAATGGGCTCTGAGAAGGTGCATTAGAAGTTGCAACATTCTCAGTCAAAGCTGGGGGAAGCAGGCTAGTGTTTTAGCAGATGGGGATGACAGAAGAACAATAGCTGAGATCTTTGGGAAACGAAACAACTTAGAAGCGTCAGTGAAGGATCTGAGTGGCTCAGACTGGTAATGAATAATGTGCCATTTACCTGTTCCAATTCAGAATAGCCCTGCAAGAATGCTGGTTTCTCTGCTCGTGACTGTTACGTCGCTGATAATGCTCCTGGACTCAGTATTGTGTGTGGCTGTGCTGAAAATTCATCTGGTTTGTGTATGAATGAATTTTTTCCTTTGTTAGAGTGATGGAGTATACGCAGTACGGATGGGGGACTGGTGTTGGCCAAGGTCTCCCCTCATTAGCTCAGCGAGGAAATTCCCATTGATTTCAGTGGGAGCGCGCTTATGCTGGTACTGGAGGGTCTTTGAAAGCTGACTTGGCCCATGGCCACTTGCGGGGCAAAGGTAGGCTTTTATGCCAAGGCAGCAGCACTGTTTGTGGATGAGACGTGGATGCAAAGATATAAACCCTCAGACCTTGTAATGTCATTTTTCAACCACGACACTGGAATTCGGCACATTTCTGTCCTCCGCAAATGTTACTGCAAGCACGTGGGGTTGCAGTCTGATGTTAGTTACCCCTTGTAGTGTCCACAGTATTAATGACAGTAAGTTCTGTTTTTCTAATTCATTAAAGAAGCCCCAATGCTTTGACATTTAAAATAATGCTGTTGAGTCTGCTCTGTCTTGACAACAACGCTGTCTAAAAAGAGCAGAGGGACGGAATTGTTTGGGAACTTTCTTATGACAGCACCATGGTCTTTATCCATCTTTTGCTCTGAGTAGCTACTCTGTGCAGCTAAAACAACGAAGATCTAACAAGCTCCCCAGGAGCATTGAGATGTAGTTCTTGGTTTAAGGCCTTGATTTAGCTGTTCAGTTGTTTAGGAAGGAACTGTGAACTTCTGTACACCTTAATCCAGAGTTAGCAGTATTTAGGAGTGTTGATCTGAGTCCCCTTTCCTGTTAGAACCATGAAGTGGTTAGAGGTTTGTCTTAGAGGGTTGTGGTTAGAGACTCTCCTCTGGCTGCAGCCTCAGATGCTCAGAGTCGAGATGGGAATTGTTTAATTAGCTTTCCCTACAAAGCCCCTTCTTCCTGACATTCACTAACGGATTCTATTTTGTAAGTCTTTACTGAGTGATGAACGTTATGTTTGAGATCTCACAGCTGACTTAAGTCTTCTCCATCATGTCAGTCTGAGGAGTTCCTGGCTGAGACTTTGGTCTGTCAAATTCTGTCTTGTACAAGCATCTAAAATAAAAACAACAACAGAACAGTATAGAGAAGGGAAGTCAGGACTTCCTTTCTGCTTCTCTTCCCACTCTGCTGTTTTGAGAGGGGTGTGGAACCCAGCAATATCTACAGTTGTCTAGAAGAATGTGAGTTCTCTTTCCTGTAGTCCAGTTTACTTTCAGCCAAGGAACAGTGTTTGGGTGGGGAGGAGGGTGTGTGTGTTCAGATGAACCTAAATGTGGTGGGTATTCTTGAAGTGACAGCCATCTCATTTAGGTGGTAGGTTGACTGGTTCTTTACGAGCTTGTAGAAGTTTGTCAGTGCTGGTTCTGCTCTTGATTTTTGTTCCCAAGCATTGGGTTCCTCTGGTATGTCAGTGGGCATGTGATCCTGAGTGATAGAGCTACTGAATTCTCACAGCTCTGAGCTGACTCTGGTTCAAGAACAGTATTTCCTTCACCAGTGATAAAAGAACTGGTTTCCTGTGGGAGATCAGGTATGTTTGCAGAGCTCGGTTTGGGTTTTCCAGTATGCCAGGTGATTGTGCAGCAATACATAAGATAAAGAAGTCTCTCTATACATTGCTTAAGTTACTCTGTAAGTTGCTTTTGGAGGAGGGAAATACTTGGTGGAATATAGGACATACCGAGTTGGTAAAGAACCAAAAGCTCCTATCTTGCTTTCCCAGCCTTTTGCATTCCAGATACCTGAGCACGGGCTGAATAGATGAATCCCAGAGCTTATGACTCAACACCATCATTTAAGCTCAGAGAAGCACATTCCAAAAATACACTGAAAAATAAAGCTGTTCAGCTGGTCTTTTCTAGCAGGAGAAAATGAGGTTTCCTGTGATATAGCACTAGTTATTGTTTAGTGATTTAGTAAGCATTTTAAGAATCCATTTATTCAGGGCTAGAGTTAAACATTTCTGTCCTGAGCAGCATCTTGTTTTGTTGAATCCAGGCACTGCTGACAGCAGGGGGGTACTTAGACTGCATGACCAATTTTATGTTAACAGTATTTTTGCCTCAGTGTTCGTAGGGAAGGTACTATACTTGTATATTGCTAATTCTAGTAATAATTTTTATTAATTAGCTGGTCAGTGGTGATATGTCTTTCCCAGTTTACCTGAGCTGGAGCCTTTTACAAACTCCTCTTAGTGTTATCAGCCCCCTCTTCCATCTGGGGCTGATTGTCTCTATCTGCCAGTTGCTGTGTTTCAGGGAATCACTCTGCTGAGGAGATTGCTCCACACCTCTGCTTCTTAGCAAATTGCCTTCTGAGCCCTGGCACTGAAATGCAATTGGTTATGCTTCATTATCTCATTCAATAGAAATTCAGTCTCCTGAAGACTGCAATTAAGTTTCCTCTTTGTCTGAAAGACACAGAATTTAACTGCAATCTTGCTGGTCTTCTCTGAAGCAAGGGAGGGAGGAGAAGGCGGAGAAGCACTGAACCAAACCAGGGACATCACACTTTGAGAGACTCTTTTATTTGGTAACCTTGCTCTCCTCTGTGTAACTTGGATCTGGGAGCTGAGCGAGCTGTGGATGAGACAGCGAGGAAGGCAAACCAGATGGGCAGTTACATCCCAGCCTGCAGCCACGAGGCTGCAAAACCAGTGCTGGTGTTCTGCAAAAGTCCAAACATCTGGACCTGCAAGTTTTAGCTGCTCCCAGTCCCAACTGCTGTCCCAGTTGAGAGTTTTTCCCTTTTCAGGTCTGCCTTGTTCTGCCCGCTGTCCCAGGCTTGCTGAGTTATTCCGCACCACTGTTGTGAGCACAGTGTATTTTTCAAAGTGATGGCTTTATTTTTCCTCTGTTCTTCATAGTCCTGCTGGACTGTCCTGCAGCAAAATTCATTTCAGGTATCAGCTCTCACTAGTCCCTCTAGGAATAAGTCACTGTTTCATTTCTCATCTGTAAACGGGAAGCAATAGCTTCCTTTGTCTCATGTGATACAGGAATAGAAAGTTCATTTGTAGCTATGGGATGTTGGAACCCTATAGGCTCAAGGCTGTCCAGGTCTTCAGGAGAGCTGTAGATGTTTATCTTCCAAGGCATTTCCTTTCCCTACTGCTTTTTTTCTTCTGTAGGATAGTGCTGTAAAAACCATTCATTAGACGACTATTTTGGCAGAGAAGAACAACACTGTTGTTGTTCAGAGAAGAAAACAGTATGAAGACCAGCCCCCCTACTTAAGCACCACAGCTATTAGCTTCTGTTGGATGAAGATGAATAGTAGCTTGTACTTCCTAGTTGGAATAAAACCAAACATTTTTCCTAGCCTGTTTTTTAAGTTCTGGCAATTCTACCAAGATGGAATATAACGTGGTGGCCTCACTTTTCTTAAGCAGCCTCCCCAAATGCCACCACACAACAAATATAACAGTGTTTCTGCTTATTTTCTGTGGCTGGGGGAGAAGGTGAAGCTCCAGGAAGCTATGCTTCCCTCCACAATCCTACCACCTTCACACGGGCTTAGCTGTAATACTGCACTGCCCATTGATGCCTTTCCTCTCCCCATGCCCTCAAAGGTGGGAGCTGTGCTGTGGAGCTCTCCGTCTCATGACTTTGTAGACAGGTAAAGCTGGACACAGTTGATTTGCCCAATAAAAGCAAACTGAGTCCTTGCAGTCAGAGGAAAGATTCAGAAGCAAGGGATGGAAATACAGCTTGACCATGGGATGAAAGATGAAGTGATTTCTAAAAGCTCCTTGAAAGCTGTGTTCAATGGGGCCCGGAGCTGGAGGAGTCACCTCTCTGCAATGGTGGCATCGGGCTGATGGCCAGTCAGTCACCAGTGGGGTTCCACGGTGCTCAGTTTTTGGGGTGGTGCTCTTTAATGTTTTTATAAATTATGTGGATGCAGGAATCAAATGCACGTTGAGTAAGTTTGCCAGCAATAGTAGACTAGGAGGAGCTGTGGACTCTCTCGAGGGTAGAGGAGCCTTACAGAGACATCTGGATAGGCTAGAGAGCTGGGCAATCACCAACTGTATGAAATTTAACAAGAGCAAGTGATGGATTCGCAACCTGGCATGGGGTAATCCTGGTTATACGTACAAATTGGGGGACAAGAGGCTGGAGAGCAGCCCTGTGGAAGGAGATTTGGGGGTTTGGGTAGATGGCAAGTTGAATATGAGTCCACAGTGTGCCCTGGCAGTGTCCTGGGGTGCAGCAAGCACAGCAGAACTATCTGGTTGAGGGAGATGATTGTCCCACTGTACCCTGGTGTGGACCTGCCTCAGTTTTGGGTGCCTTAATGTAAGAAGGACATCAGGCTATTGGGGCATGTCCAGAGCAGGGCGACAAAGATGGTGAAAAGCCTTGAGGGCAAGACTTCTGAGGAGCAGCTGAGGACACTTGGGTTGTTCAGCTTGGAGAAGAGAAGGCTGATGGGTGACCTCCTCACAGTCGACAACTTCCTCAAGGGGGTCAGAGGAGGGGGAGGTGCTGATCTTGTCTCTCTGGTGACCCGAGATAGGACATGAGGAAAAGGAATGAAGCTGTGTCAGGGGAAGTTCAGACTAGACGTTAGGAAAAGACTTTTCACTGAGAGGGTGGTCAGTTACTAGAACAGGCTCCCTAGGGAAGTGATCACAGCACCAAGCCTGTCAGAATTCAAGGAACATCTGAACAATGCTTTTAGTCATACGGTTTATTTTTAGGTAGTCCTGCAAGGAGCAGGGACTCCTTGGATGACCCTTCCCAGGAAGGGTCTTGCAGTCCCTTCCAACTTGAGATACTCTCTGATTCTGTGCTTTCCCTGGTAGCAGTGTCCTTGCTGAAGTACAGGTTTGGCTGAGCAGCAGTCAGCTAATTTGTCCTCAGGATATTTAGATCATGTTGGTTTTTACTGTACATGATGACAATGATATTACCTGGCAGATATCATCACTGCTAAGTGATTCCCTTCAGACTTGGCTTTTCTCAGTTAGCCTTTTGTAGCCACATCAGGTTGTGACATGCCTCTAGATCCCTGGGAAAAAAAAAAAATCTCAGTTATAATAATCCTCTGTCTCTCACATGGCCAGTTGCCACTGCCAGAAGCCTCATCTCACTGAAGATGGAATGTAGCAGATGTGAATTTCTCAGCTCAGACATCTTCCCTAGTGAAACAGCAAAATCACTTTTTTCCTTGCAAGGTTGCCTGTATACATCAGCATTAAGTGGTGTCTTAGTCTATCTGCTCTAGAGATTCTCCCACTGCTTGCTTTGTGTCTGTGTTGCTAGAGAAGCTAGAAAAGACCTTCCACCAAACCTTGGAACCCTAAGCATCCAGTGAGCCCCAGCCATCTATTGCCATCGGTTTGAACGTCTTGGTCCTTTCATCAGTCTCTCCTTATTACCTGACTCCTTCACAGATGAGAATCTGAACAAGGAGAGAACTTCTGAAGCACTCCTTCATTTTAGGTGACTTGAAAGGGATTTAGATGCCTGTATCTAATGCAGGACTCTGTGCTGAGATGACTCGTTCAGTGCTTTGCAGAGATCTGTGTTGGAGCAGGGCATTAAGCAAGTCCTGACTGGTGGCTTCACAGTGGATCATCCTCCTTTCTAAAGAGACTATTCAGTCACGCAGGCTGTCTGTAGCCCTTGATGAGCTATTTTCTATATTGACTTTGCTTGTGCTTGCAGAGCCTGTTTTTGACTGTCTAGTAATAAAGGTTTTGCTACTGCTTGCCCTCTGCCCTGGTTAAATTGCTGATGCGTCAGGCTTATGGATGGGGGTTGGAAGGCTCTTCTATCTCACTGTATTCTGCTGTACTGTAGAACAGACTGCTTCAGATACGGATGGCAGAGAGTAGACGGGTAGTCTTGCATGCAAAGTTCAACCATTTAACATCCATATTGTGGAGAGCCAGGTTAAAGGGGGTTCACTTTTAAGACGTGATAACTTTGGACATCTTCTCTCAGCATTTTCCTTGCTCTGATGTTGATTCCTCTGTATTTTTCCTTTGACGTACGCCCCTGGCTCTCATCACCTGCCTGCTTTCATTAACATGTCTTTATTTCTTTTTCGAGATCACTAGTAAAAATTGCAAAACTGCACCCTGCTTTTTGGCAGGTTTCTTGCCTTACCCAAGTGTCTTCCCCCTTGACACACTGGGGCTCTATCTTGTGATACTGTCCTTCTTTTTAATAATGTTACAGACAACTGGCAGTGGTCTTATGTCCCAGCTGTTGTTGGTTTTGAGAGTAAAATTTGAGACACATTGTGCAGGAATGAAATATATTCCAGCTGCTTCTGTAATAATAAACAAGTACTTTTGTGACTAGCAGAACTAATGGAAACTTGTTTCCTATGGCTTCGTGTCTCATGGTTGATTGGCTTTTTAACTAAATTGTTCTAAAGCTACAGTAACGAGGTAGAGCATGATAAGACATTAGAGAATTCACAAAAAGTGGGAATGAGTTGGGGAAAGGAATATTTTGGTCATGGGAAGAGCTTTAACTGAGTTTATAACTACGAGGGAGCTCTGGAGGATTCGTAGCAGCATAAAAAAATGTGCATAAGAGGTGGAATTTCTCATGTCTAATAACTGCTAAGTTTGAAAGATGCTTTTTCTGCAATTAAGGCAATCAAAATGAGTCTTTCCCATGGAGGTTTCTTGATGATTAGTAAGCACTGAGCTCACACTGATGTCTTACTCTCTCTATTCATCATCATATCTTTTTTCCATTACTGGATTGTCCATCTGTCATGAAATTTGAGAGATTTAGTAACCTTCAAGACCTCTGTCCAAGTGGGTTGCCATCAACAAACGGGTGGTCATGGTACATAGGCAGAAAGAGACACGTGCACAAAGATTGTGCTTTTACATAAACCCCCAAACCAACCTGGTGTAATTTAGAGGAGGGTTATGTGGTCTCTGCAGTCAATGCAGAACAATTCCAAACCAGGCATTTCTTGGGGAATGTATGTGTCAGGGCACTTGATGAGAACCTGCCCTGACACCCAGCTCATCTCAGGCTTTGCTGTTACTTTTCACCGTGGCCGCTCTGCTCATCTCTCCCCAGTTTTGCTTTTTTCCCAGCTTTAGTATATTTGTCTCATATTTCATTCTTCAAGCCCATTTTCCACATACCTTTGTCCTCCTCTTTGACTTTTCAGTGATACCTGTCAGCGGTTACTTATGTGAAGAATTTGCTAGCTGAGCTGCTGTGGGCGATGAAAAGCATATTGGTTTCGGTGAAAGAGCAGCTAAGAAATAAAAAGTAAAATCTGGAAATACCGATGTATAACATCTCAAAATCCTAGCTGCCCCAGGGAGTGAAGTGCTCTGAAATACCAGGGAGAGGTAAAGTGGAGCACAAAATGTGCGAGTATGTCTTTGTTAACAGCAGGCAAGTTAGTGACCAGTGATGCTGGCACTGTTTTTATTCCCTCCAGCAATTTGTTTTGTGTTTTTCTTTTTTTTTCCCTGTTCATTATATGAAAAATATTAGTATTGGCTTTGAGTCTGACCTCAAGACAATGTGAAGTGTTGTATGAACATCTTGGAGTGCCTGTCTAATATCTTCCGAAAGGGTTCTGGGCTCCCTGGCTTTGGCAGTTGGGCACCATATTTATTTGAGATAATGAAATTGTTTCATTCAGTGAAAACATACTATTTTTTTTTGGCCTGAATTATCATTGATATGATTAAGAGCAGTCTTAATGTTTAAGATCATGGAACACTCTCAAGTAAGGCTTGGTAAACCAGATGGTGTATTGCTTTCCTAGGTCCTATTGCCACTTCTTGGGAGCTCACATAGGTTTTTAAACAGACTTCTTTGTCCTTTAGAGAATTACATTTTTAACTGAAGTAAACACTAGCTTTTTTTTTTTTTGTGGTACCCTCTCCGATGGTTGGTTGGTTCTGATTTTGGTGAAGGGTGCTTAGTCACCCTTTATAGCACTGAGTCATTAATGATGAAGTATTTGGCAAGTTGAGAGGGAGGCCACAACTGATACTGAGAAACTGTTGTCATGGAACAGAACAGATATGTTGGGTTTTGATTTATTTGTAACTTGGCAGGGGGGAGGAAAAAAAAAAAAAATCAATGTTTTCCAAAGGGAAAGAACAGAATCAATAGGGAAAGACATCTGCTTTTCAAGCCTAGTGAGAGGGTATTAAAACGTGAGTGAAAAAAAAAGCTATAAAAGTGTTTTGGCAGCGTAATTTTAATCTTAAGATTGCCAAAGCATACAAGTGGATTATAATATGTTTTGCAATAATGGAGAAATGATTGATGACTTGGATTTTGAGTTACTTTTTGATGTAGAGCATGGAGAGGGAGGTAAATACATTTTAGAGTGATAATGCATTACAATGCTTTTTTTTCCCCCCCCTCTTTTTCTTTATGTTTTACCTCTATGGGATGTTTTTCTCCAAGGGAAAAAGACAGGTCAGTGTTAGGCAAAGAGACAGAAGTTGATAAAAATTATTAAAGCCTAGGAACAGGCAGGGAGAAAAGTTTATGTGAGGTTGGGAGAGACCCAGCAGTGCAGAAGAAAAGAGAAAGATGAAGTAAAGGAGCCTGTTCTAGTGATGTGCGTTGCTTGAGAACTATTCTGGGTGGAAAACTTATCAAATTAATTGCCACATGATAGAAGGTTGTCCAGAGTTAGACAGGTTTTCCCCACATTCTTCACAGAGACTAAGAAATCTCTCTTCATTCTTGGAACCTCCTCCTCTCAAGGAGGACAAGTGAAGAAAAAAAAAAAAAAATCTCTTTTTAGAGACTTTGCACCTTTTTCCAAATAGTCACCACAGTATATGTGCCTTACAAAGGTCTGGGCATGCTGGTCTTTAATATCCCCGAGCCTGCTGCTCTGGATTAGCTTCCTTTCTCCAGCACTTTCCCCACTCACTGGCAGGTTTAGTACTTAAGAACCCCATTGCTATTACTCTGATGGAATTTCATGTGAAAACTGTGATTTCCTAGTATTAAATTGATTTACCCCTGGGTCCTTGATGAGGCGAGGGGAGCATCTATGGAAAACAGACTACACCCATCCCCTTGGCATGGGACTGAGAAATGCAGCATGAAATCTTTTACTATTGGTTGTCTTGCAAGATTTTCAGCTGCTTTCAGCTGCCCTAAGCTCATAGCTTGGAAACGCTCTTGTGAGATATGTGGATGTTTCACTTGTGGTTACCTGCTGAGAAGCAAGAGGCAGGAGCCCTGCTGGCAATACCACCTGGTCTGCAGGAAGGAGGCATTAATGGTAGCTGCTTCTCAAAGACCTGGTTAAATCAGATGGATGTGATAGTGCTTCCTGCTGCAGCCTGAATGGATGAAGCCATTTCACCCTACGTGTGATGGTGGAAATGGTAGGAAGAGCTGTTTTGGGCCTGGGGACATATACAGCGAGGCTAATTAAATCAGACTGAGAGGACTGATGGCAGCAGCCTGGGGACTGAGGTCTGCCCGTGTCGGTAAAGCTAACGATGAGGAAGCTCAGAGAGGTGAGTACAGCCCTGGCAGGAGGTAGAGATAGAGCTTCTGTGGGGCTCATGGCAAAGACCTAGTGAGATGACTGAGCTAGGAGGGAGCTGGTTATTCTCGTTTGCAGTGTTCAGGCAAGTGGGATTTTGCAGGTTCTTTAATTGCAACAGCACCAGACGCAACTTCTGACTCATGTAATCCATTCTTGCTGTGAAGAGGAAGGATCTCATAAGATGTTGAGTGCTTATTTAAGTATCACAGGTTCTTAGCCCTTTGCATCTTGAAAATGATTTTACAGTCGAGGGCTCCCAATCTCATTTCGAACACACGATGCAGATCTCCGTGTTGTGTGTAACGGGTGGAAGGGAGGTTCAGAGAAGGGGGATCTCATGGGAGACATTTCTTTGTGTGGAGCTGCGGAGAAAAGAGGAGGAAGGGGAATAGTTTCCATTCCACATAAAGACTGCAAATAGGATATCGGAAGCTTCTTCCTGAGGTCTGGGACCCACAGAAGTCTCTCTGGAGAGCAGTGCAAGCCTTTTTACATTCTTCTAACTTTATCAGGCACTTTGGAATGGAGATTCAGATCCTGGATGAGTTCACAAAGCTTTGCTTGTGTGCGTGGTGCTGTCTAGGTAAAACTAACTGTATGAGCCACTAAGAAATGAGTTTGTTTCTGTTCTAGCACTGAGAACCACTCAACAAGTCTTTAACATATCTGAACCAGAAATCTGAAATGCTAATGGCAGGAATAAGCTTCTGTAAGTGGTACGGTCTGCTCCTGTGGAACCGATGTTCCTGGGATACAATGGAGCATTACATCATGCCTTCTTACCCATGTACTGTGACTTCCAAACACTGATGGATAACTGCCAAGAACAGGGAGCTAGCGAGTCCAGAAGATCAATAAAAACCATGTGGTGAAAGTGCAAATAGAAAAATCATGTGTTGTAGCAATTTTATACAGTTCTAGTGTTGATAGTCAGGAGACCTTTAACACGGAGACTAAAATATTTTTTAATCAACTTCCCTTCTAAAGAATGTTCTAGTCATGAATAAGCCGTCGCCAAGGACTGGAACAGTTCAGAAGGTTTTGTCATCCTTTAATTAGTCTTGATAATGAGGCCTCATTTTAGAGGAAAACTTAATTTAATGGCCTTGGTATTGGATGACCTTGATGTGGTTGAGACACTTGTCTATATGTGTGTGGGAAATGCAAATAATGGAGGCTGGTTGCCTTGCAGCCTGCGAGCCTCAGAAAGGTACTAGATGTTACTTTAAATTTGCTTGCTTTGCAGGTCAGATTGAAGGATGCCTGAGACAAGCAATAAATTTTTTTTCCTGCCGTTGGGAGGTTGAACCTGCTGATTAATGCACCTCTCATTTTTTTTTTTTTTTTTTTCAAATGCTTGAATTCACCTTCCCTTTGAATTTTCTTTGTGGCGCTAGAGGCTTCCAAGGTTTTGTTTTTTTTTTTTTTTTTTTACTTCTAAATAAATGCCAAATGAGGGCTATGACTCGTCAGGGTCTGACAATTGAATCTAAACATGTAATTATTTTAACTATGGTAGTCTTCAATGTGCTGCGCAAAATTTCTGTAACGTGTTGCTCCTGAAAGCGAAGTAGTCAGGACAATTGTTAATTTTTAATGCTGTGCTTGGTTGGGTAAATGCTAAAATAGATTGTATTTATAACTGTATGCGTTAGTATTTGTAATATTGATATTTGTGAAATATAGGTATGTTTTTTCACCTTAAGCTTAACTTTCTGATTTTCTTCTCTTAGACTTAAGATCGAACTGTAGTTTATTTTAGTGTTTGCTCCATATTACATCTTTGTTTTGAGTCCTAAACTAGCTCTTAAACTTTTTATGAATTGCCTTTCCAAACTTAGTGGAGGCTTGGGCCAGAGCGTACAACCACAGTGACTGGAACAGCTTTGAATTGTAGAGAAAGCTCTTTATTGCACCCTGATGATAGTCTAATTTGTGAGAACAGAAAGCAAGCTGCTGCTTTACTGGGAGAGCAGCCTGAGCACAGAGTCCGTGGGGCACTGGGAATACCAGGTTTCTATATCTAGTCTTGCTATTAGTTTGCTGGATGGTGCATGAGTCACTTTATTTTCCTGGACCTTTTCCTGGTCTCGAAGCAGGGGATGATGCAGACTGCCGTTTGAAGCTTGGTGAGCTACTGATGGAAAGCTTTCTTCTCGAACAGTTCTTACTGCTGTCTTGGGTATTGTTAATTAGGTGTTGCAATGAAAGCGATAGTAAGGAAAATGTGAATGACCTCTTCAAACGGAGCACAAATGGTGATGATGTGGGTGTCTGTGTGGGAGAAAGATGGGAGGATGGGAAACAGCTGGAACTATCCAGGTCCTGTCTCTGCTCTTCTGTTTAAAGGGAGGATTTCCAGTTGTGGCACAGCCCTAATCATTACGGAGCTGGTGGGCCTCTGCTAATTGGCCCCAGCTAAGCGCAGCCCTGTGTCTACTCTGTCTTTTGCTGTGCTTGAAACTGACTTTGCACTTGGACCTCATCGCAGGAGAAAACCAGAGCAAGTGGCTGGGAGTCAGGGCTGGAAGTGCTACCTGAGATGCCACTGAGGCGAGAGAAGGGTATGGACTTGCCTGAGTCTCACTTTGCTTATTTACAAAATGGATATATACCTGCTGGCAAGAACACCTTCTGTTTTGGGTTGTTGCTCTCTAGGAAGAACGTTTCCATGTGTTTCAGTGGAGCTCAGTTCAGACCCACAAGACCTGTAGCTACGCCTGGGTAGGGAATGTTGCTGGCTCCAAGCAGTACGTTGCTGAATGAGGATGGCTTCTGATTGATGGATTCTGTGATTACACGTTATTTAGTTTCGACCTCTCCTCAAAGTAAACTTCTGAGGCAGTATTAGCTTTTGTGAAGAGTAACGTGGTCTTGGGGCAAAGGCCAAGATGAGGAATGTACAGGGTTGGTTGCTTGCTCTGGTGTCTGGTGAGGCCTTGAACATGTCCTCTGTGTTCTCAGTGTCTTCAGGTTTGAAAGTGGGTTAGGTTTACACCAAAGCCAGCAGGGCACCTAAGCATCTACCTGATGCTCTGAGAACTTTCTGCGACTGTTACATCTTCAAGTTAGGTAGCTGCTTTTGCTCTGTTTAACCAGATATCTACCATATTTGTGCCAGAAGTGGCCCTGTATTTGGCCATAGTGTGAATCGCCTCTAAACTGATGCTAAACCAGTGGTGGTGCCTTCTCTGTGTGTATGTATGGGTGTGCGGGTGCACGTGTGTGGGGGGAATCATGTGATGTGGCCATGTCTCAGGGCTCTCTAATACCTGAGCCTTTACCATAATTCACTGCATTTCCAAGTGCACAGTCATATATGTCACCCCAGAAGCTGGTGGGCAATGTAGTGTTAAATTTTGCCTGTTTTAAGATGACTCTTATGTCCCGTTTCTTTAAACAGAAGGTACTTCTCTACGCTACCGAAGCGTGGCTGACACAGCTTTCAGCTGCTGGTGCATGGAGAACAGACAGATGCTTCAGAACAGACATATGTAGCTGGGGAGCAGGGATAAAACTTGGGTTAAAAAAAAAAAAGGTTGTGTCCAGGATGTACCTTTTTTAATATAATTTTTCAAAGCACACCAGCTTTGCTCCTCCGTGTATTTGCATGCTTCCTGACTGTGGCTCAGTGCTGATTAGGCTTGTGCCATTATGCGTCTGAGCATCACTCAGGTAGATAGGCAGCCAAGGAATGTACAGTTACGAGGAATATATCACTGCATTTCACGAGCTGCGAACTGGGACCCGTTCCTGGGCATTCATTCTTCCTGATCCTTCTTGATGGGGAAGAAAAGAAGGAAAAATAAACCCTACCAAACCCTTATGTAGTAATCAGCCAAACCAGAGCATATGTTAGGCACTGCACATGTGCTGTGTGTCTGTTCTCACAGCATCTCTCTTCCTGATGCTCCCTGGTACGTGCTCAGACCACTGCCTTTGAACTTGTGTGTCAGAGAAACAATAATAAAATATCTTTAGTTAGTGCTTTTTTAGTGCGTCATGTATTTTCTTCTCTGTAGCATGTTTTGCTTGTATTCTAAATACTGTGAAGTTTTGTGTCCAGAAATTATAGTGTTGGTCCCTGTGTATCCATTGCCTTAAATTTATGAACTCATAAAACACTCACCATGTTTCTTTGTGATTTGTATCTGACTGTGATTTTTATTTTTTTTTTTCCCCAGACTGTACACTGTTCCCAAATGACATCAGCTCTCTGGAAACCTATAAAATCATTCTTGTGTTTAACTGACTTTACACTATTGCTGTATAAAATTAGAGTTTTATGAAGATGAATTGGAAACTTATAGATTACGTAAGGCTTGCTTTGGAGCAGCAGTGCAAGCCGTTTACCACAGAAATGCAAATAGTTTGATCTTCAGCCTTCTAGTCTGCTCTTTGCTCCATGGATTATCGTGATGGTTCATTTACATTCACTTTGACAGCAGTACCTGCCACTGATAAAGAGGTGAGAGTCTAGATTTGAGGGGAAACAGCTGAATAACAACAACATTGTATTTATAAAAATTGTCCCTTGGGGGCAGAGCGTGGCTGCGGATGAGCAAGACCCAGTTTACTTCTTGTAATCCATTACTGTTAATTTGTTGTTCTCTTCAGGAGCCTTCAGCTGGCCAAGTGAGGAACTACTTCTCTTGCCTGCATATGGAGTCTTCCAAACTCCAAAATGTCAAAGAGACTGTAAAAATGGAAGGGGAGGGGGAGCTACCCCAACCTTTCTCTTGAAGTCTGTGGCTCAGCCTTGGCATCCAAAGGGCAGCTTTGGAGCTACTGCCTCCTGCCCATCTCAGTTAACGAAAAATAAGCTGTTAAAGTGAAGCCATGACAAGATGTTCAGAATTTTTCTAAGCTCATTAGACAGTGAGGCGGAGGGAAGCCTGTTGAAGCTGATCATAGTGGAAGCCTCAGTCGCAGGTCAGGGAGCTCAGTCTGCAGGGAAGTAGGACAGCAAAGCTGGAGGAATGGATCATGTAGCTGACTGTTCTCCATCTAACCTAGCTTGAGTTGATGCAGACGACTTCACGGGACGATGATCCTGATGCTTCCCTACTGATCTCTTCCCTTGTGCATCTCCCTTTCAGCAGCTTGCTCTTTAGGGCAGAGGACCGTAACCTTTTGTGTTCTGTACTGAAAGTCAACAGCTGAAGTCTGTGGGAGGCTGTGTGTGGAGGAGAAGCTGAGAAACAGGTTATGTGGTCTGCAGGAGGAAACAAGCCGTTGTTGTGTATGTGTTGGAGCCCTGACGTGTTCATGGGTGTTAATTTAGTAGTGTAGGTAGTCCAGGTTGGCTGGGTTAGTAGGAAGAGTACTGTTGCCTGTGAAGATGTGAGTGGAGCCACTAAAAGCTATAGGAGAGTCAGTGTGGCTTTGATTTTGTTAGGAAAATAAATGTTTCCCAACGACTGATTCTAGCGACTCATTTTCTCTTCAGAGTGTCCCCCTAAGAAGCACACTTACCTTGAGGGTGAGGACTCCTGCCCCAGCTAGCTTTGGCTGTAATGCTGTTAAAACTTCGCAGTGTTTTGGTGTTGTATCTGTAAAGTTTCTATTTCAAGAATTCTGACATATTTCGAAGTACTTCATGGAGGTGAGCTCAGAGCTTGCAGGATTTATTACGTGGTGCTTTCTGTATGCTTGGGAGCAGCAGTGCTTCCCTTTGGAAAGAGGTTCTGAAGCTTTGTCTGAGTGAGCCAGGGACAGATGGAGATAGAAGCAAGATCATCTCTATCACTTCTGGTATGTTTTGAACCACGGACTACATAATTGTTTGGGACCATCTGATCGAACATCTTCTGTTGGTCCATCTGGTCTCTCCCTGCCTCATGATGGACTGGGTGACACAGTTTTTGGATCAGCCCTTGGATCAATCTCCTTGTGCTCTGAGCATTTGCAAAGCCTCTCTTTTGGTGGTGTTTTTTGTTAATTTGGCACAATGTTCAGTGTGCCTTTTTACTCTGCAGTCTATAATCGGAATTTCTCTGCTTCAGTTTTAAGCCTGTTTGTTTTTCTGGGGTGTTGTCTAAACTGGTCATGATAGGTTCTCTTGTATTTAGTGATACTGTACCCATGACATGACTAGTATTTTGTAGCTACATAATAATTAGAAAAAGTCAGTTTCACATTTTATGAGAAAGGATGGAAATTCATAATGTCTTTTTTTTTCCCCTCTTAACCAAATGTTCTGTCACATAGAATGTAGTGACCTTTCTGCAAGCCAGGCTGCACTTTTCTAGGTTTCTTCTCTATGTGTGAATTCCTCTTTAAGTTCTTCAGTCTGAGGAAAGTTCTTGACTCATTTCCTTTACATCTTGCTCTGCTGCCGGTGGGAGGTTTATGGTTAGAACGTGAAGTTTTCCAGAGCAGCAGCGGGAGGCTGATGCAGGTGAAACGTTCTGCATGGTACGTGGATAGCTTTTCATATTTAGTTTATTGGTGAAGTGAAAACTGTGCAGGAGTGGAGTTCTCTGCTGCTATACTTGCAGTGGTACAGGACAGCAAAATCTCTGATGACAGTTGTTACAGTGGAGGCCAATTGTGTAGGTCTGGCAAACAAATACAAAAATTATTTCAGACCTTCTCCCTAAACCCTAACATTTTATCCTAAAGAATTATATTGGTATGAGACCATTGTGAACGTAAGTAAATACTAAAAATAGAGAAACATGGAGCTAAGGCTGCTTATTGATGAACTCTTCTCGCCGGTGTATGGACATGACACACAGATTACAAATACAGGATGCAATGCTGTTTCTCCAATAACAAAGCTTTCTACTTTTGGATGTCTCTTTGATCTAGGTGCTAAGCCAAGTCAGTGAAAGTCATTTACATCTGCACTGTGTAGAACCTACTATCAATTAAACTGAACAAAGCGAGTATTTGCTGCCTTTTGTGAGGATAAAGCAAGTGTCTTGTGTTCTCAGCCAAATGAGCTTTATAGTTTAACTGCCCTTCTCCCCTGGATTGTACCTTGTAAACTGCTGAAATGGCTTGACAGAAAAAAATGAGTGAGGCATTCAGTGAGGTCTCTTCTTGGTATAGCGGTTATAACTCTGATGATAGTCAGCAGCACAGTCTTTAATCACTGTGCGCTCTGCTCGGAGCCTGGCTGTGAGAGGGGTGCTGCACTGAAGCACAGGGATGCAGTCTGTCACCATCGGCGGCTCCTTGCAGAGCTCTGCAGATGCTGTTTGCTTTCCCCGTCCCTTCCTGATCTCATAGGGCTGATCTGGAATGTGTAGAAGAGGTGGGTGACCTGGGAGGAGATGCCCTGTACCTCCTCAAAGAGGTATCTGAGCAAATAAAACAGAAGGGAAATGTCTTTTTACTTCTGGCTGCCCATGGCAAGGCACAGGGAAGCTTCCCGACTCTGAGTCTCCTCTGTTTCTGCAGAGGGTTGGTCTTGGATAAGAGTACTGGAAGCTCCTCGTGGTGGTAGCCATTAGGTGCGTCCAATCTCTTACCAAACCCTGACAGTCATGTCCAGTTGTGAAGACAAAAAAAACCACTGGGTATTACTAAATGTCTGGGTCATGATCTGAAAGGTTGAGGGAGAACTGTGGGGAGGTATTGTCCTTTTTTATCCTGTTCTAACTTCCCTCTGTCCTCTGCTTACGGCCAATGTTAGGGCATGGGAGGATGAATATTTGACCTAACCCCATATGGCTGCTCTCGTGTTGTAATTTCAAGTGAAACTCTGGAAGCCTGAAGCCTCGTCTGCTTCGGACAGCCAGACATCCAGTGTCACCTCTTGGTGCGATGTGTACGAGGCCAACAGATTGGATAACAACTGGGAGCTTGTTGGCTGCTGGGGTTTTGTGCTGCTAATGACCCTCTGCTGCCCTGAACCACTCCCTCGCAACACGCTGCTTTTCCATCTGGTTTCCTAGCCCTGAGCTGAACAGCTTCCTCCGACCCTCCTTGCTGTTTGTCAGCGCACCTCAAATGGGAAGGAGTGGCAGCAGTGTTGCTTTCCTGGGTGGATCTGGCTCCTGGTTTTGGCTTTTCCGGGAGAGCTGGCAGGAGTTTCTCCGAGTCACCAACTGTCTCGGGGTTTGCTGGGCTCTCCCTGCAGCATCTGCCAGTCTCGATGTGCCTGGACGCCAAAAACTCAGGAAGCTGAAAAGGTTGTATGTGATGGACCACACTGATCCTGCAAGTTCCAACTGCCTGTGAGAGATGAACTGTCCTTGTTACCAGAGAAAAATTCTTCTTGAAATAAAGAGTAGGTGTGGCTTGTGTGGGTTTTTGGGGGTTTTTTGTTGTACAAAAGGGAGCAGGCACTAAGGTCTCTCCAGGGAGTTGCTCTTTCTCTCTCCAAGCTCCCCCCATCCCCAGAAGCTTTTGGCTGGTACTTTCTCTGCAAGGAAGAGGCGCTTGTTCAAAAAATCCTCCCTCTCCAGTGTGGTGCAGGCATTGAGGCTGCTGTCACAGGCTGTCCTCCTCTGCAGTCCCAGCAGCACTGACGAGGGGCATGTGCTGTTAGCAGCATTTTATCCTGTCTGGCTGCCCGGCCTGGGGGGCTGTTGGTTGTATAGCAGTGCTGTTTTTACGTAAGGTATTGCATCAGGCAGCACACAGGGATGTGGTGCTGAATTTAAAGAGCTGGAGGTTGTGTTGCCTGCTTTTCAGGCAGACTGGAAGTAGCCCCTGGCTTTTTCCTCCTCTTCAGTATGGTTCTGTCCATTCTAAGTGTGACAGGCATCATATATTTCCAGCAGAGGCTGTTGAGTTGGTAGCCAGGCTTTTCAGAGTGGTATTTTACCTGTAAGCCTATTGGAGATCTTGTTTTCTTTTTTATCACCACCACCCTCCAGTGTGTTTTTTAGCAGGACATATTTTACCCATTTGGCATACTCCTGCTAAAAAACCGGTCTGGTCATGGTTGGTTTTGATTGTTTTCTGAAGTTTCATGGAGGGCAAAGAAAAGAGAAAGTGTAAATTTCTGTCTTGCTGCACCGCAGCTGCGGAGGGTGAGTTTTGGGTGGTTTTCCTCAGCCCTCTGCAAGGAAGCGATGTTGGGGTTTGTCATGCTGTTACAGCAGAGCATCCCAGATGAATAGTCCGAGCTATCTTCCCTAGGTGCTAGTCTCCATCGCAGGAATCTTGGTGGTCTACTGTCTTATTTATGTGCAGGCATCGTGTGCATCCTTTGTTTCTGGGGAAGTGAGGAATTGCCATAGCTTTACACAGATGGCTCTGCATGCAGCTCTGTGGAACCAGCTGTGTCCTAGCTCATGGCTTTTTAATGACTACTTCAAACTCGTCTCAGAGCTGTTTGTTAGCGTGACCTCTGGGCTGGCATTTATACATGTTTCTCTTAGGTCAGATATTCCTTATTTCATGGTAGGCTGCTGCTCTTTTTCATAGCATATATTTATTTTAAATTTTGTTTTACAGTTGGTAGAGATGAAGGCATGATTCAAAATGAAACGGATTGTGCTATCCTTACGCAGAGGTTTACCTTCATACAAGGCTTTTTTGAGGTCTGTTTGTAAGCAAAATCAGCCTAGAGGGTAAAAAATGCATGTCTGATAAGCTATCATTTGGAACAGTTGGTTGCCAGTGCTGCTAATATGAAAATAAGTAATTCCAAGGCAGGCTGAGTACTCGAGTATAGCAAGAGCTAGAAATTAATTGCCCTGAACTGCATCAGGTCACATTTGCACACATTATTTCCTGTCTTGCAGCTGTAGTGCTTTCCCTTTCCTGCCTGCGTGAGAGAGGTCTTGGCAGAAACTGAAGCTTAGAACTCATCTATCAACCAAGAATACATTACAGCACAGGTGGAGGTAACCTTTTCTGCGTGTCCGTTTTTGCTTGTGAAAAGTAAACATGGGGATTCGTGTAGGTGGCGGGAAAGCTCATGTCTTGGTGATGACACGGTGCTCCTGACAGCGCGGACTCTGGGGTGAGCAGCTCGTTGAAGAGGAGCCAAGAGCAGCCTGCAATGGGTAGCGAAGCCATTAGAAGTGAGACCTATACTGGGGAGTTTCACAAATTCCCAGTGCCCTTATCTCTCAAGACTGCTAGAATCACTTTCTAGCACACACATAGGCTTCATCTTACTGGATTTGGTCACAGGGTTGTTCCATACACACTAATGCTATTTCTCCAAATTATTATTTCTCCTGTTGTAACTGATCTCTGGGGACTTCTGGTCCAGGGGCGGTATTTGTAAAAGAGTGAATTATCCGAGACGCAGATTCCAAGCGTGAATGTAACGGTACATCTGAAGTCTGCAGCACATACATCCCTGTCCAGGGCAAGTGATGTGTGGGGAAGGTTTTGTCTCCGAGGCAGAAAATTATTCAAGCCCCTCACGTGCATCAAGGGCTGTTTTGCACCCTGATCTCTATGTTGATATTTGTGGGTGTCTTGTCGAAACAGGGCTGTTCCTCTTATATCCATCATGGTCCTTCCATGCTTATTCAAGTAGGACAGGCCACCCTGTTACCTGGCTGCACCCAGGCGAGTCTGCGTCCTGGCTGGACATCCGTGTGGTCAGTGGTGGCTGGTGAAGGACGATATTCAGCTGAGACCTTTGGGGCTGTATGAAAGAAACTGACCTAAGCTGCATGTATAAGGGATCTGGAAAATGGGCTGAAAGACTTAATTTAATTTCTATTTCCAGCATTAAGAGCTATTCCCACTTGCTTCAGTGATACTTGTTAATAGGAGAAAAACAACCAGCTGGGTTTCACTGTCTCCTTGAAAGTAAACAAAATTCCCTGATACAATAAAACCCACTATTTGACATGCTGTAAAAGAGTAATATTGCTTCTATAGGTGATTGACTCAGGTTTTGAGCACAGAGTATCTTGAAAATGTGTGTATTTTCATAGTATGTCATCTCATGACTCTCAGGACTGTTTCAGAGAAAGCAGTATCTAAATCAAATAGCTGCAGCAACAATTTTCAGGATTATAATCAATGCACCATATCTGAATTCCTAAAATCTTGGGGAGATTTTGGAAACACTCTATATTGTCTCTCTGTAAACCCACTGTTTTTCTGCATTTTGTGAAGGATGTGAGCTCTTGAATGAAAATGTCTAAAGGAAAAATTCATAATCTTTCTCTCTGATACCTTTTTGATTAAGAGCATGGGCAACGAGATGACCATTCCTTCAAGATTTGCTACTGCATTGCTGTGTTTGGGAGGGAAAGATCACACTGATGCTCAGTTAGGTTCAAATAAAACCATAACACATTTTTTATGTACTTTTTCAAACCAATAAGGATGTTTTGGCCTGTGGATGGGCTCTGTGTTCCTGCTGTGAAAGCAGGCTGGCAGCATGTGCTTCCAGTTCTTCATTTGTTTCATGTGGCAGGAATGTGAATACATCAGTGCTTGTCGGTGTGTTTTTTCTGAAAAGAGTTCAGACAATGTCCCTCTTCTCTGAATTACCCTGTCATACAGTTCTTCAGTGTTAAACTCTGATTTATTAGGGGATGTATATAAAACACACCAATTTATCCATAATGACAAGAAGAAAACAAATCAGGACCCAGAACCATTAGTTTAACAACAACAACGTGTCCACTTTGAGTTGGGAGCTGTGGTGACGTGAGGGCTACTATTGATGTGACATGACTGACTGGTTTAATAACTGGCTTAACTGTGTTTATTGATGGTTGTTTCAGGATTGCTGTTACATAATTTTGAAAGGGCACTTAAAAGCATTGTTGAAAGTATGAAATAATTTATTGATGAGACCTTTGTAGTCCTCACTCTGACACCATGTCCCTGCCGCTTATTCAACTTGTTTGTAATTATAGCGAGGAATTTTTGTTCTCTTTATCCTTTTCCTTTGAGAGAAAAAATGCTGCTACTCACGCTTGTGCTGTGTTCTGTTCTCTTAAAGGGCTGCCTCCCGCCTCTTTGACAGCACTATGGTAACTGCGCTCTCTGAATTTTTTGGTATGCCTGCCTCACTTCAGATGACCTACGTACTTCCCTTGCTCAGGAAGTTAAAGTATAAAAGATATATTGTCGTCTTCATGATTGGGAATATGTAGCTGCTGTGACAAATTTCTCACGTCTGGTTCCTCTTGCTATTTTTAAATCTTTATAGAACAATAATACTCTTTATCTTACTGGAAATTCTGCGGTATTTATACAGCTCATTCTTTACGCTGTTGGGTTAAATGCAGAGGAACTCTAAATGAATTTCCATTTCATGATATCCTTCCAGGTAGTCTGCAACTTAGTATTACTTTTTTTAATATACAAAACAATTATTAGAAGCAGCATCAGTGTTTTCTTCACCTGAAGTGTCTGATGGCATGAAAAATACATACCTTCCATCACTTCTCTTCAATGATTGACTTCTTGATGTTGCAGGTATGGCCCTCTACTTTGTACGGGGGTTCCAAAACTCCCGATGAGGCAGGCAGGGTTCTAGTTAGCTGGACATGACTTGCATTTTGGTGCAATGGCGATAAATAAGAGTTGACTAGGAGAACTTAGCACTACAAGCACAGGAAACAAATACCAGAAGTTTGAGTGGTGGTGTTGAAATCGATCTAGGATGGTCAAATGGTCTTACTGATGTGAAACCAGACTTAAATACTTGTTATTACTTAGGTCTGTATTTTTTGGTAACCAAGAGAACTCGTGCCTCTACCCCTAGTCTGGTGGAATTTTATTGTGTTTTAGCTGCAGCTGAAAGTCGGTATCTCTGCTAGTGTGGTGTATTCCAAAGCAATTTTCCCCCCTTTAAATGTAATTCAGTGACTTAGAGAAACTATTTTTGCAGCCTGCTTCCTGTGTTGTTGGTAATGGAAAGTAAATGCACAGCAAATAGAGTTTTGTACTGGCAAGAGTCAGGAGAAAAACTATTTTCTATACATTATAACCAAGTTCTGTTCTATATAGTAGCCAGTTGTGGAATGGACTACTTTCTTTTCCTTATCTTAATCTGTTCTTGCTTTTATGTAACTATAACCTAATTTCTAACAGTTTTTAAACTTAAACTTTAGGCTCAGGTTCTGCTGACTGCCCAGTGACAAACATCAGGATCTTGCAAAGCAGCGAGTGCGAAGATCTCACAGAAAGCTCAACTTAGATCACCTTATTAACACCAAGTTTCACTGCAGTCTATTTTGAGCGTGATCTCCCATGTGAGAGGCAGAGCTCCTCTTGCGGGTCTGCCATGAAATTTGAGCTCGAGCTGGGGTGAAGTGTGGTGATGTTCTTCCTTCCTGAAAGCACAGATTTGAGTAAGTGTAAGACCTTCACAAAAATGCGACAGGTTTTTTTTTGGGGAAAAAAATGAAGTAAGGTTTGGATGTTGTTAACAAGTTGATGATGGATTTTTGAAGTAAAAAGTTCCTACCCTGCATCAGCAGCGGGGCAGCCCTCAAACGGACCTTGTGGCTGTGCTTCAGGACTCTCTGGGAATTTGGTATCAACCTCTGCAGCTAGAGCTCTTCATGTAAGTAAATTAAAACTTTGTGGGAAGGACAGTGAACCTTGTGGTCTATATGCCTTGACTTTGTGTCTTGCCTACAGTAAACATTTATTTATAAAAGGGGCACAGCTCTAAAGGAGTCCTGTCCCTGCCAGGCAGTGGTAACTAGGGATTATATTGCTTACTGCGTTGTGTGAGATCTGGGATCAAACCTCTGGCTTGAACCAGTCACAGCAGAAACTTAACTTCTTAACATCTTCTGAGGCGTCAGAGTGTCTGAGTCAAGTCTTAGCTTTATGCAGTCTCTACTTTTTCCCTTCTTTAGAACTAAACAGTTTGAGTGATCACGCTGGGACCTCGCTGTCTTCACTCTGGAAGTTTCCTTTCAATCCTCCTTCTTCCCCCTTTCCCTCTCTTTATTGTGTGGGATTGCCCTGATAATCGTTCTGGCAGACACCGGCTGGCTAAATGACCTCCCTGACTCTCCCAGCTGGCAGCAATGGCAGGGCCCTTTTGCCAAGTGGGAGACTTGTTGGGCACCTTCTGTTTTCCTGCTGTGCCAGAACAAACCCGGCATCCAGGGGCTGATGACTGGGGTTGGTATGGGAGAGATGATGAAATCCTCCTGGCTTGAGATCTGCTTGGACAGAGAAATAACCATTCAACCCTATCATGTAGCAGCGCCATTGCCGCTACCCTGTTTGACTCGGAGTTGTTGTTAGCAACTGGAGACAAAGGCCAGAGTCAAATGACAGTGGTTATGTTTACATAGAGGCTGGACACATTTTACTGCAAATGGCTAGGAGCAAATGTAAGCAATCCGGTTTGCGGAGGTTAAGGTAACTGATGCCCGGTCTCATCAGCTGGCTTTTAAGATGATCTCTGTAGGAGTTTTACGGGAGCTTTCCACTAGTTGCATCATTTCACATGTAGGAAGTGTATGATAGGGATTTTTTTCTCCTTTCCGATGCAATCATTACCTGACCCCATCAGGTGAAAACTACAACGCGACTCTCTTGACCTGCTGTCCATAACCCATCATGCACAATCACATGTTCCTTTGGGTGAGCTGATTTCTCTAAGCAGGGACGGGAAAGATGATCGCTCACTTGTACCAGGCACAACAAAAGCAGGAGGCACTAGGTCTCTGCAGAAAGACTGACTGGAAAGAGATAACAACAGGGAATTACACAGAAACTCTTTGCTCCAGTCCTTTTTGCCTAAGCAGCCGCATTGAAAACAAGGTGATGACGTGCTCTTGCCTTGTCAGTACAGAATTTAGGAAAAGCTGCTCACAAATTTGTTTTCTGAACTTGTTTTCTTTGTGGGTTTTTCTTGAGGAGGGAGAAACATCTGAAAAAATGCCCCTTAGTCTCCTTTTGTTTCTAGAGTCTCCTCTGTTTTCATTTGCACTACTGTGTTTATACTTGCTAAATACTAATTTAAAAGAAGCATCGTTAGATATTCATAGGTACTACAGCTAGTTTTGGTGAGGTATGGAGGTGGTAGTAACCCATTGCCAAGGATAGCTCATGTCTCAGTCTTGCAGCTCTGGGGACAAGTGATGATTAATGGTAGGGCTTGACACAGTGGGGAGATAAGGCTTGGAGGAGGTCAGTGACTTTTAGGATTGAATTCAAAGTTGGAGTGAAGATAGATACGTTACAGTGATCTTTGACAACCCCTCACTCCTGCTAAAATAAGAGGAAAAGGCAGATTGAAGCTGACTGAAAAATTTCACAGATTTGTGCCAGTTTGTAGGTTTGGGCTTTTTTTGTAGTCAGTCTTTCTGTGTAGGTTCTGGGAAAAGAGGAAGTCTTTGGTTTTTCCATGTTCTGAAATACAAGCCACATGCTCAAGCTTATTTCTCTTTTAGTAAAAAAACAAACAAAACCAAACCCACCAACCTGTTCCCCTACAAAACAAAACAAGCCACACACAACCCCCCCCACATTCCCCTGCAGCCCCCCCTTAAATCAGGATTAGTTTGTGATGTTTCTTCTTGGGCTCTTCAGTTTGTGAAGATGGTTGAAGTATGATTTAATGCTATGTTTGGGTATTCTCGTGAAGCTTCCTAGCACAGCCTTACCAACCACTGTAAAAATAAATAATTGTCATTAAAGTACATATTTATGGGTAATACAGGCTTGAAAGGTGCTGATATTTCATTATGTCCATCCACATCTCCTTGGGGCATACCTACTCACCATCAGCTGTTCTAGGAGAGCTGTGCACCCTTCCCAAGTCGTTGGGGTATTCATCTGAAGCAGGCTGCCAGGCTGAATGAGTCTGATCTTTCCTGCTCACGTCATATCTTGTCTTGTTCTGAAGTTATAACTTGTTTCTAAAAACTATCTTTAGAGTGGTTTAAAAATTCCATAATATTTTCAAATTCCAAGTCAGTGGCCATAAGTTAGTGGGAGATGGGATTGCCAAGTAGAATAGGGGCCAGGTATTTATCTTGAACGGTTCCAATGGGTGACCAGCTAATGAGTAACATAAACTCAGCAGTGTTGACTTACCCTTAAGCATGTTCTTACAGCTCAGACTGTGCGTAGTCCTATGGCGCCATGAGCTGTTTCCTGTACGACTCAGTGTTGTTTTGTTAAATTAGGGTCAGAGTCTGTGGCACCGTGCCAGAAGGGAGTCCTAAAGTTATAAGCCTAATCAGTAGAATACCTGCTGGATGGCCAGCGTTGAAGTGGCACCAGCATTGCTGAGGGTAGTTAGGGAGTAGCCGTGGCTGGAGAAATGAATGTCTTGCTAGGAGCATGCTAGTGATGGTGCAGGGCTTGGGCTAACAAGGGTCTGTAGCAAAGCCAAGGCATGTGTGCCCCATGTGCAGGCAGTATGGCAGGCCCTGCTTTTGGAGAGGATTCCGAGTGCCGAGGGGAAGATGATGATGAGCATTGCTGGGCCGGAGAGGGGACCTTATTGCTTCTGTTGGAGCCCAAACCAAGTCTGCTGCGTCCCTCACTGTGCTGTAGCAGAGGTTTGGGTGGGCTGTGGGGCTGAGCACCTCTGCTTCCCTCCCATCCCAGCAGCAGAAGAGTGGCATTAACTCTGCAGTTACGCTGCTGACAGCAATAAATTCTGACAGCGGTAATTTCTGAGCTGTTCTGTTCCAATAGGATTATAATGACATATTATCTCGTTACAGTAGTGCTAATCTTTCAAAGACATCTTCAATGGGAAATTAAATTAGAAGGAGGTTGTAGAAGTGCAGTAGACGGTTGTCCTTGTGGACCTCCGTAATGCTCGCAGCATTAACAGGGCTGGAGGGTCTAGTCTGTACTGCAGGTTTCCCTGTTAGATGGAGGCTGATGCCTGGATCTTTACACCATTACAATCCACTCACAAAGTCTTCTCTAAATGCTTCTAGAGGAGGTGGAGAAAATAGAGGAAGAAAGTGATGTCTGAACAGCAGTGTAAAGGCAACTGGTGTAGGAAAAGGTGGAAAATCACCTTTCCTAAGGTATTATGATGAGGTTAATAACGTTTCACACTACTTATTTTGCTACAGGAAAAGTGAGAATAGAAGTGACTCATTATAAAAATGTTATTTCTCAAATAGACTGTCCTTTTAACTGATGGGAGGTGATGTCTGTCTCAAAAAGAACTTGAAATCGTTTAGCTCTAGTGTTGTCTTTCACTTTCTGGTGGAATGTAATGCATTTCTATTTTTATCCAATTCTTGAGATGGGCAGCTTTTGTGTAAAGACTGAGCTTGGATAAACACTCCTTTCTGAAGCTCTCTGTGGAATCACCTTATATCCTGTTTGAGGGAGAAGACAATGCTGTGGAAATGAAAAACGAGTTTGTGTAAAAAAAAAAAAAAAAAAAGTTATCTTTCCTCCAAGATACTACGGAAATAGTGTTTCACAGCAGAGTTTATTACTTTTCCCTAAGATATACAGACATGCGTTATCAGTTTAACACAGCTATTGGACTTAGAGGAATAACATCACTTCCAAAGTTGCAGATAATATTGAGCAGCTCTTAGAGAGTCAAAGAACTTTGATGCGTTAGTTCAGCTTTGCCCTTTGTTGTTTGTGATCAAAGAGGTCTCAAGAGCTTTTGTGTAATTATTTTAGTAATTCTAATTTTCTGTTCATGAAAGTATAACTAATACAGGTTATATCCTTTTAAACATAATTTTCTCCCCAGTGAAATACCGGACTATTTAAATGCAAATGGCAAAGGGGAGAAGTAGGAATTATCTCACTGGATATTTGAGTGCATTGAGTTGGGTATTAGACAGGTACTTGTTTAGCCCAGGAATCATGTTTCTTCTTGGAAGATGCAGATAAATTTTCATTTGGTGAAGGAACTCAAAATATTACAGATAAACTTGAAAAGTCTGTTGAAAAAGCAGTGCTTTTAAGATTTATAGAATTTAAAAGTTCAGACTGATCTCTTTCCATTCCAGGATTGCAATAAAAATAATTTCATTCTACTTTCTTGAATGAAAAGGATAAAAGCTCAACCCCTTTCCCTTCTTTGTCCTTGATAGTAGCATTGCCTCACTGTATTTAATGAATGTCATCTTCCTGGGCGCAATAATTTGAGAGGGAAAATAATCTTTGGAAAGCCTAAGGAAAAAAAAATCGGAGACAAGATAATTACAAGGACTCTAGTATTTGATGATATGGAGGTGCACACATTCTCTGCTTGAAGTGAAAAATCTGGGCATAATCAGGAGCTCATGCATAAACTCCCACGCATCCAGATGAAGTCAGAATCGAGCCGACTGTTGGAAGTGGCCGTGGTTGTTTAGGGTGAAAACGCTGCTGCCAGTAGGGCTGGAAACCTCGCTGCTAAAAGTCGTGAGGCCATCCTTTACATCTCGATTTGAACGCAGTGAATTGCAAATGTCAGCTTCTAGAAACATCGGCAGTAAATTGAGCATCGCGTTTGTTAACTGTAAGGAGGAGTATTACTGTTTCAAACACGCAAGCGGATGAGCGTGAAACCAGTCTTCTACGTGTACCTTGAAACCGTTGATCTGTGGCTGCATCGCCGATGCCTGTGAGGAGAACAAATGATTAGGACGGTAACATTTGTCTAGATCGCTCTGTGCTGAGCAGGAAGAGTCTCACGGGTATTCAGCCACTTGGCTGAGCGCACATTGTCAATCCTAGAAATACAGTACACGAAACCTATCAAAATGCAGCCTCTATCTACTTTCTAGCCGTAATGTAAATAATATTCCTGTGCCAGCTCAAGGAGAATGCCTAAAGGGATTAGTAGTGAAAAATGAAATCATTGCCAGGTGTCTCTCGCAGGGCTTTCCTAGTAGGACTTCCTACTCAGCGCTAATAAGAGATGGGATAGCTATTAGTCCAAAATTGCTCATATGAAGTGAAACGGCGAAACCTCATTTTAAACCTTGACCTTTCTGGTGCTAATCACTGCCGCAGGGCAGAAGTTACCACTGCCCTTTGGAGTCTGACTGTACCGATCTCTTCCTTGCGTGCTGAGACGCTGCCTGTGAAGTGATGCAGAGCTGTGATGGATGCTGTTAAATAAAACTGCCTCAAAAACTGGTAACAGTTGTTATAATGACTTCAAGACACATAGTGGACAGATCACTCCTGCACTCCCCTGGCCTCAGGCTGAGCGATGAAATGAAATTCAAGCCACTCAGCTCAAAACGATATATCCCTTATAGGAAAATTGTGTGGAATTTAATAGATGCTTAACAATAGCTGATAGTTCTTCCTGCCTGTAAGGTTCTCAAGGTGTTTCTCTACACCCCACTGAATGCCGGAAGATGTGTTCCCAGGAGGCACTATGGAAAAATCAGTATGATGATCGAAAACACCTTCACACCCACCTGTTTCCTGTTTTATGTACGTTCAAAGTGGTGGAATGCATTTTTGCACTGCTCCAAGGAAAGCACAAGCCTGCAGAAGTCCCTGTGGGCTGGCCTGAGGCCCTGCATTTCTGCAGTTGAACTGAGGAACTCCTGGTGGAGCTGCCACAGGTTCAAAGCAGGCAGAAGGGTGCTTGCCTTTCTGTTTGTCTCAGCTTGGAGAACCCATGTCAGAATGATTTGGAGAAAACACTAGAGAGAAATTTCTACTTTATTTTTTAAGCCATTCAGCCCCATGCTGTTCCTTTAACATGAAGGTACAGATGGATGTCTATGTTTTCCCACTTATTGTCCTCTGTTCTAGACCTAGAGGCTTATAAAGCTTGGTGAGCTGGAGAAATTGCTCAAAGGGCTGGTGACACTCTAAGGCCATTTTTTTGCAGCATCCCTGGTAGAGTATCTCCTATTGGAAAGAGTAACGTGTTGCTGCTGTTTAATGGATTGTTGCAATTCTTCCTCCTCATAAAGATGCAAATCATAGGGAGGTGACTGTCAATCACAGTTGCAGGAAGAATATTGCGGTCCTTAAAGATAGACAGCAACAATATATGTATATTTTTTTCATTAATGAGTTAATTCCTAACAAGGACTCAGTTTGCTCTTTGGTCGCTCCTAATTTTTGTTCCACCTCAGCATTTAAAATACCTTTTTCAGTCATTTCTAATTCATCCTTCCATGTCTCTGGTCTGGAAGAATAACGCTTTTCTTGAAAGGAACGTGAACCCACGGAGTTTACTAACAGCTTGACTTCCAGAGAAGATGTAAAAATGTCCCTAGTTTCTTCAGAAGATATAGTGGCTGTCACGGGAAAGTGTGCTAATTGGCATCTTCACGGTGACACTGTGTCAACTCTTTGCTCCACCAAGGATTCAAACTGCAGCCTTAACTTGGCTGGAACAGAAAGGACATGTTTCCCCCCACCAGCAGTGTTTGCAGGAAGCAGCATGTGGTCTAAGTGTCCGGCGTGTTAGGAAAGTGTTTGAAGTCCAAGTTGTTATAATAATTCCCTTGGTACAAAAGGAAGGGGAATGTTTACCAAATTCCAAATGTTCATCTCTTCCCTTTAACCACAGAGGTGCCTCCAGTCTGTGCTTGGCTGTGAGAAGATTGATGGGTTAAAATTCTCTTGATTGTGCCCATGTTTTGTGTAGGAATGAAATCGATGGGTTGAATTCAGCGCTTGAAACCTTCTAATGTTTCGGGCAGGGAGACTCGCTCATGCCAGATGCAAAGGAGCCTTTTGTCTGCTGGGACCTGGACTGAGGCTGCTCGTCTCACAGCGCTGCTTCCCAGACGCAGCTGGGAATGCCCCCTGCTTACTGCTGACGTGGGGCTTGGTTAACTGGATGGTTTGATGGTAGGGATTCACTTGTCTGAGCTGTTTATTGCTTGTGGCGGTGAGCGGCCAGGTAGCGAAACTGCAAGTGGGTTGTTAGAGGGGAAAACCCCAAGCAAACAGCTTTACGGGTAGCTGTCAGTAGTGTCCCCTTGACTGAAGCCCATCCCTCCATCGCCTGGTGCAAGTGGCTGGCGAGCAGCAGGGAGGACCCAGCGCCGCTGGCCGTGCAGCGGGTCCCTGTTGATCCCCCATGGCCCCCGTGGCTTCAGCATGGCCAGGGTGTTGGGATGCTGCACGGCGGCTGCGCTTTGCACCGGAGGCAACCTGGACTAGTGGGGGACCCCGTGTCCTGGTCACGCAGGGTGTTAGAAGCCCTGCAGTCCTGGAGGGCCTCTAGGTCGTTTCCTATAAACGCTGTTTAAGGGTTTTTACTTCAAACGCAAGAAAAGAGCAAGGAATCACTGGGCTCTGTGCGTGAGAGGTACCAATTGTATCACCGTTAGGTTTCACGCATGCTTCGATAGTCCATTTTTCTCCAAACCTCAGCAGTACTGTAGCTCTCTTAGCTTTGGTTTAATTTTTTCCAAACTTGCATTTTATCTGAGTAAGCAGTAGTTTCACTACAAGGTCTTTAATTGATTAAATTTTTTTACTGAGGTGATAAGGATAGAAGTTAACCATCAGCCAGTTGTTTTTTCAGTTCGTTGCCATTAGTATTGAACGCCACGTGAAAAATCAGAGTGTAAGAGCGGGCTGAAAGATAAGCATTGAACCACTCTAAAGAAAAATGGGGTATTCTCTTCAAATTCTATGCCTCAGTTCTTATGTTTCCAGCTGAGGCTGAGAGTCTGAGTTCTTCAGGGGCTGGCAAAACCACAGGGCCAAAGCATCGTTGGTTTGGATTTACAGCCTGTTTGGATTGTGGTTTTATTTGTATTTTGAAGGTGTCCTTGGCCAGCTGGGTGGCGTGAACAGGTTATATTTTTATGCTCAGCTGGAACGCACCGGCCAGCGTGAGAGAAGGCGGGTGGCGCTTGTGGGAAGCCTGCAGGATAAGCAGTACAGAGAAGCTGCTGTGTGAAGAAAGAGATGCAATGTGCTGTTCAAAGGCATTAGAAAACAGCTGTAGCTCTAGAAACCCAAACAGAATAATTTGCAAAGCACTTTGGTGCCCTTCAGGCTCTTGCAGAGTTAAATACTTCCAGCGGTGCCGTTCTTTTGCCATGGAATCCTGGGATAAATGGCCAACTCATCTGTGAACCGGCAGGAAAGGGTGTCTTGATTAGATGGGCTGGAGGCTGGGCGTAGCTGTCAGCAATCCGCGGGTCCAACACAAGCGCTCAGGAATATTTTAACTGAGTTGAACATTACCCCACCAAAGTAATTTTGTGTGGCTTCAGAGTTGCTTAACTATCCCAGCCAGTTTCTTAATATGGTAATGAACATCAACATCTGTTCTATCAGTGATTGTCATTGTTAAGCAATTAATGTCTGATTTTGTGAAGCTTCCTGTGGTGATGATAACCTTGAGGCACGAAGACATTCTTTAATGCGTGCTGCATGTATCTTGTTCAGTAGCCTTCTTTTCTTTGTGTATCTAATTCTTTTGTCCTCTTTGGATTTCGGGTTTTGTGTCTTGCTACCTTGCAGCAGAAAAGTGACTGAAACTGCAGAATAACGGGGGAGCACAGTGGTTGCTGAATCCAGTCTGCTGCAGTCTCAGGCATCTCTATTATAGCAGATGTTGAACGGAGACAATTTCACAGAAACATCCCTTCTTGCACATCCCCGGGGCCACTGCAAGTAGATCTTAAAAGGGCTCCCACGTCTATTAAAAAAAGTTGTGGTTTAGCACCAAGACCAAAAAGTCTCACGTGCCGTATGTCAAATGCTGCAGTGGGAGAGAGCAGGAGAAAGAAATCTGCAGCGTGGATGTCCACGGAAAGCTCCTGGTTTTCCCTAAACGACCTGGATTGCTGCCTTCCTCAGTACCAAAGCTGTAAACACGTCAGCTGCCTTTAGATAATGGAACTGAAAATCCCATGGGGGAGATGAGCTCTTTGTGCAATGGGCTGAGAGGGTTTCAGAGCAGAGACTTCAGCTTAATATTTTGCAGCCTGTTTTATCCTTGAACTCTGCTGAGGTCACTAGAGCCAGAAGAGGAAGGAGGATGCCCCTTTCTATTTTAGTGTCATGGAAAACAATTTGATGTTTACAGAGGCACCCAGAGCTTCCTCTCCTCCCTCCAAAGTCTTTCCTTTGAGTCCTCCCTGCTCCCCTCCTCCAAAACTTCTCCTCTCCATGTTTTTCTTTTTTTCTCAGTTTCCAAATTACTACATTCATCACTGTCGGCTTTCCTTTCTTTCGTAAACCCCTTCAACTTATCTTCTGCTTCAGATAAATGGTTTTAATATAGTATTTTAGATGCTTCCAGGTTTCTTCTGAGGTCTCTGTATGCATCGTCTTCAGCTGTTTGTTTTTTCTTCAGATATAAATATTAGATTTGATTTTTGTGTTGGGCGCCTTGAAGGCTATTTTGCACTCTGGTATTTCGTGTGCCCAATTTCATGCAATCAGCAGTGCTTAAAATGAGGAGTATCTTAAGGGAAGAAAATCTACAGAGGATTTCACTTTTCCTGCAGTAGCAGAAAAAACTTTTAGTTTGGGAAGAGGCAGAGAAAAGCATGGGTGAAGTATGGCTTCAAAGCAACGTTTACCAACAGTGAACTGTGGCATTTCTGGGTTTGTTTTGACGTGCTCAGGCTGACTTTACTGAAATGCATGGATTTACATTATTGTCAGTCCGTTCTTGCTAAACTTGCTGCCATGAAGGTATTGGATATGGAAAAGATGGAAGGGATCCAGAAAAAGCAAAGTCATACACGATATCCCTGTATGGGAGCTTAGACCAGCCCAGCTTTTGCTCAGGGAGCCGGAGGTCAGTGAGCCTGGTGGAAATTAGCCATCAGAGTCGTCCTTCTGTTCTGTTCGTCTTCTGGGGTGTTTGCAAAATGGATATCTGTGGAAACGGGATGTCGTGGAAAGCTGTCCGACATGTTGGGAACTTTCTCCAAATGGGGTTGTGAGATGCTGGCAAAGCTGTTAGAAAAACAAAGATAAGGCTGTATTGGGCTGGATAGACTATTTCAAGCTTTCAGGTGGAGGATGAGCTGCAGAAGTTTTCAGCTTCTGAAACTATCCCTTTTAATGTCCTTAAGAAAATTGACTCAAGGTTTTGGTGCTAGAACGGAAGGTTTTTCAAACCCCCTGACTGTGCAGGTTGCCATCTGCTGTGGTGTACCTTGTTATTGTCTGTCTCTTTTTAAACACGATGCTTTTGGCACTTCTTTGATGCGTGAGCTGTGTATTGACACTGCTCCGGAAGAAAGCCTGACAAGGCTAATGTGGGTACGGAATTCTTCTCGCAAACTGCAGTGGGAGGTTTTGGTGACAGAAATCTGAGTAGTTTTATTTGGAAGTTACAGGGATGAGAGACATCTTCGTTTTGAAACTTATCACATGGTTTTGCTCTCTAGTTTTGTCACGTCTCAGTCCTTTCTTTTCCTACTGTCTCAGATTTAAGCTTGTCACAACCTCCCAGGACATCTGTGACGTGACCCCAGCACAAGTTTCCTGTGAAAACTTCTTACCGTGCTGCTGGGCTTTCTTCCTACTCAGCCACTCCCTTGTCTCTGGGTCGGTCTCCTTTAAGGTGTCACAAATTAACCTGGTTCATCAACACTGTCCTGCTCTGGCCTGTGTTTCTGTGTCTCCGTAAGTTCCACTTCAGCCATGTAGCCTGCAGTGAATCTGGCTGATAATGTTGGGTGTTTGCTCCTGTTTCTTCCCCTCTTGCCCATCACAAGTGGCTTACCAGAATCTCTGTGTTACTTTTCTTTAAACCATTCACACATCAGGGGCAAAGGTCTTTTGCACATCTATGGTAATGAGTTTGTTACCAAGTCCTAATTCTGCACCAGCTCTTTGTGCTGTCTGTAGACTGACGTGTTTTTCTGTTTCCAGCATTTTCTATCTACAACAGTGAGTAAAGCTTTAGAACTGACAAGTTGAGAATTTAAATAAAGAGGTTTAGGAGAAATCTGGATGTGGTTTAAAGTGCCGGGGAGAAGGGAGCTGAAATGCCGTCGGGAAGAATGCTTGGAAACATTGGGTAGAATACTTTAAAAAATACATGGCCTATTGCTGGCAGGCTAAAACAATATTATGTTTTTAGTGTTTTATCTGAAAGCTTATATATAATAAACGTCATTGATGTGGATTTGAAAATATCACTGGCTTTGTAGCGAAACTGTTGGAGCGTGATGTTTAGGTTTTTTTATTCCCTCACTAAAACAGTAATTTTTGGATGCAGTTCTTTAATTGCTGCATTTCCCTCAAAGGACCCACGCTGGAGCTCTAATTTACTGTCTTCATAACCGTGGACAGTTCAGGGAGTTTAGACTTTCACTTTTCCTACAATGGCCTTATTAAATATGGATGTACTCTTGCCACATAAGGGAAAACTAAATCAGACCAAATTTGTTGCACTTTACATAATTATGCATTGAGAACAATGTATAATTAATAAACACATCGTAGATTCAGGCTATGGAGCGCTGTTACAACTGAAACCTAAAATGTTGTTTTTAAGGTCAGTGTTTCCTGTGTCTTTCTGTGTATCTCATCCTACAAATAGAGATGTCACTCTAATAAATGAAATCACTGGAATGATGAATTCTTTCTGTAGAAGTAGGAAACATTTTTAAGCTCAAGTGAACCCAGATGATCTTCCTTTCCCCTGTTTTCTTTTTAGTCTCAATTTTTGACATTGTTTCCACAAAGTTGAAAAGTTAAATTTAAATTAATATTGAATTAATACTTACAGCTCAGTTCTTCATATGCCGAACAAGAAGTACATCTGGACTCTTTCCCAGGGTAAAAAGGCAGGAAGAATATGCCTAAAGATGGATGAAGAAGACAGGAATTTGTCAAAGGTTGCGAGACTTAACAGTAGATCTCGCATTTATATGTAGAGGGAAAGGAATAAAACTGTACTGTTGATTTTTTTTTTTTTTTTTTTAGTTTCTATTTCTAATATTAATGTCTGCTGTCTCCCATTGATTTGCTGTATTCTAGAGGCCTGAAATAACAAACTACATCTTGCTCAAGCAAGCATGCTGAAAATATGCAAAGGAAAATAGCTGGCACCACATCAGCTGTGCATCCTAGTTCTGCCTAGGGTGGGTTGTTCTCCTTGGCCAGTGCAACATCAGTGGTTAGGACCAAAGAGACATCCGCCTGGCAGGTGACTGGCAACAACTCCCCTATTAGTTGACTTTTTTTCTGAAAAAACCAAGTATCCTACTCTAAGAAGCCAGAACCCATCTTTCCATGCTCAGTTCCCTCTCCCCCGCAACGCTTTTCCATGTTCTCTTCCTCTTCTCCAGATGTTTCCATTACTCTGTGTGTATTTTGATGGGGGTCAGTGATGACCCAGCTTTGGGATTCCTGCTGCAAGGTCTAGGCACCAGCATCCAAGGAGCTGGTAACAAGGCTGGAGGATAGGGCTTGTCCTCAGCGTTCGCCGAACATCCAGGAAAGCAACATCAAAATATGTTTATTGTCTCCTGCCAGCAGGGAAATAGTTGTTTGAATGCACCTTTTAATTACCAAGAATTTTAGCATCTTACACAAAGATACAAAGCTGCTTAAATTAATTGCATTTAAAAATTGGAGGAGTGACAGACAGAACAGATGTAATTTCTTCTCTTCAGGTGCTGCTTTGTTGTCATGGTTCTGCTGCATTTCCTACATGCAGCTGTGAAGATGTGATCTGTTCAAACACCATGGGCTGAGGGAACTTCAGGTCCTTTATCTTCAGATGACATATGCTGATCTTTATTTTTCCTTTTGCAGCACCATAGCAACAAGCTACGTTTTCTTGTTTGGGAGACAATATGGGGATATATTCTGCCCAGCAACTGAATTTTGGAGCAGTCCCGAAAGGATGAGGTTTCGGGGGAATCCCTGTGCCCTCTGTACGTGCTTTATTAGCTATAGCTTCATGCTAGAGCTACTGCAGATTTATACTGAAGACTCTAGGTGGAACAAGGAGAGGAAAAACAATACAGACAGAAGCAGAATCCAAATGGCAAAGCATCTAGGCAAAAAGTTTGGGGTATTTTTTTTTTTTTTGGAGTGGTTGCCAGTAGACTGTTTAGTGGAGGCATTTTAGTGGAGCTGCGTTGGGTCAATTACTTATGCATCAAGATGAATTTTTCCTTGAATCAGGATTTACAGGATCTGTTAACAGGCATATCGCTTTTCTTGCTAGGTGAAACTGGTGACATTTCTTTTAGAGGGGAACAGTAGGTTTAAATCATAAAGATATCTTGTCTGTCTTCACAGATTATGATAGAAAGATGAAACCAAAATTGTCTGGGTTTTTTTTTTTTTTTTTTTTCTCCTAGAGTGTCCTGACTTCCATGCAACACTGCTGCCGTCCTGGCTCGGCTCAGTCTGTGCTGTCAGGGCATGAGGGTAACGAATAAAACGGTCATTTTAAGTCTCCACAGCAAGTGGGTTCAAAAGTAAGTCAGACTAGAGAGCAGAAATGATTTTTGACAGCTACAAGCAGGGAAGGGATTCTGCTGAAATTCTGTTTAATCAACGGTGTTCACCAGCTCCTCTGCTAGTTTCAGCTGTGCTGAATAGCTCTGTTATGTGAGCGTCCCCTCCAAAATAACTTCATGTTAATGTCTGATAACCAGTGGCTGCCTCTTAAAAGCTGGTAAATTCCAAGTGCAAAGAGGATTTCCCATCTGCTAACACAGAAGATAATACAAGGTTAGAACAGGAATGCATGGTAGTATTTTTTTCCTTTTCTTGATTTCCTCAGACCCAGACGCAAAGCTCACCTCTAGTTAATTAAACTTCAGCTGCTGAATTCCAGTGTGGGAGAAAGTGAAGGAAATTTCAAGGTCCTCGTGGGGCTGGATGGACCCAGTTTTGCCTCCTGCCTTTAATAAGTAAGAAGGAACAAAATAAAGCCAGAAAGATGCAGGATTAATAAATAACATTTCTAAATACGTTCTTCTTTTATAGCGGGATGGATTAAATTCATTCTTAGCCCCCAGGAACCTTCCCAAATCGGTTAGAATTTTAAGGATAAAAATTATTTCCCTAAATAGCACTTGGAAGAAAATTGAAAGGTAGGGGAAACTTCAGGGGATTAGTGTAATAATTCTTATGGTCCTACTAAATAAGGAGACAGCCACTTTGTGTATTAGTTAAAACTTCTGAGTAGTCTTCCATGTTGTACTATGTTATCAGAGTACAAAACAATTACAGCTTTTACTTGTTTGCGCTTGCAAGACTTTCACCCGTTATTGCAGCCTGTGAGACCATCAGCATCGAGTTAAAAAGCCCCATAACCCATAAAACCCGAATGAATAAAAATATTCACATACTACTCAAAAGTAGGTGTGTTAGGTCCCAGGTTATTGTTTGTTTGTATTGGCACCTAGCGCCACGGAGTCTGCAATTGTGAAATCTCGCGTTGGAAGCTCCCGGTAGTCCACAGTAGGCAGAATTCAGAAACAAACCCAAATGTGAATCATCTTGCAAAATGACTTCAAGTATTTTGGCTGAAGTTTGAGGAAAAAAAATATTTTAAATTTGATTCTCCTCCTTGCAGGATAGCCTTTATGGCTAAAGTATTTAAGATACTGTTTTTCCCTTATTTGATATTCCCCGTCCTTGTATGGCCCCGACTGTTGCTGCACAGGTAATGGCCCATTGATGTGATATACCTGGCCCCTGCTCCCGGTCTCCAGCGAAGGCTTCTCATGGATTTATCAGCAGCCAAAGCTGGGGGCTGCTGCATCCACTGCCAAGAGCGCATTTTGGCCCCGACGAAATAACCTTGTGTCTGATAAAACAATAGCGTGTGACTAAATGGCAGGTAGCACGCAGCCCTGACATTTACACTGCAGGATGGGGGATTTTTTTTCCTCTCTTTAACCAGACACCAGACCACATGTACTCTCTGTGGATTTGTTCAGGAGCGGCCGATGAATAATTACTGCCCTTCCTACGCCAGCCAGCTGATCAGCTTGGAGAGAGTATCGCTATACTTATTTATTTCCCTTGTTTGTCTGGCTTGGTTTTTCCTGCCTTTATTCTGCAGGGTCTGTCGTGCCACCAGACCGACTGACCATCTTGGTGAGGTGAAAAATGCTTTTTGTGCTTGCCGAGAGATCGCTTCAAGGCCAGTGCTGCAGATACAACGCGCTCTTTAGGGCTGACTTTTTTTTTTACGTCTAGAACTGGAGACCAGATCCTAGAAAAGACAAACTTAGGTTTGTCATTTTCCTTTGGACCAAATATAGGTGCCAAAGTCTAACAGACCAACCTGCGAATCAGCACCTAATTGCTCCAGGGTTTTTACAGCCCTTCAGCTGCTGTTTGTCTGTCAGGGGTGGCTTTGCAGCTCTGTCGTGTTACGGTGCCCATCTTCAACAGCTAGGAAGTGTCTCGTTAACTGGGGACAACTCTGGGATGCACAACCGGGATACAGGCGCTGTGTCTCTTGTAATACATAGTTACTTGGTCGTTGGGAGCGAGCACTCTCTTTCTCTTGCTGGTTAAAGCGCTTTCTCAAAAGCCGGGGTTCTGAGTGAAGCTCTGTCCTGCATCTTGTGACTTCAGGAGCGGGCAAGCTCTGCTGTTTTCCTGAGGCCGCCCCATGGGTGTGGTGATGCCTGTGGGATATGTGGGAACAGAGCTCGCCAGCTCTGGGAAGGGCATGGCACGGCTGCAGCCCGGCTGGGCGCTCACCGCGAGGAGGAGGCTCTGCTCCAGCGCCTGCTTCCTCAGTGCCATTCCCACAGCGTATTGCAAAGCAGGGCAGAACCTACCCCTCCTCCCAAGTTTGGCTGTTGAAGGTATCCTCCCAAGAACTCTCATGTTGTGTACCTGGCATGCGTAAAAAAGTAAAAGAATAGAGGGAACGATATCTTTGAAATGAAGTGTGGATGCTTGAGAAGAAGAGCCCCTCTGCCTGTCCTGTCTTTTATAGGCCAGTGCTTTCCGATAATAGTGGTTCGAATAATTTGCTCTTACTAAATATCTTTTCCCTTCAACCCAATGTTGGATTTTGGAAAAACAATACTTGATATATGAAGCTTTTTTGTGTGTAATAAGTGACACAAAGTTGTTCAGTAGATAAAGACGACAGAAAAATTACTATTTTTCTTGCCTTCACCCTGCAGACAAGATTTAACAACAGAGTAGTTGGCCATGGGTATACTGTTTCTCAACTCAATGGATTTTGCTAGCAATATTTTTTTCATTCTAATTCTTTTAACTTTATGCTTATCTGGCTTCTTGAGAGGCGAACATCTCATCTCTTCCACTTTGTTTCCCTACACTGGTATATATTGGAAGTGTGGCTATGAAATGAAAACACTGTTATACAACAGTGAATGCTGCAATAGTTGTATTAGGCTGTACTAACCAGCTGAAGATTTAGTATCTTCTCCATGCTTTAGGTCAATTAATTTATAAAATGAGAACATCTTGTACAAATACCAAGATAAGTTGAAATTTCAGACTTAAGATCGGTTGCGTCCCACGTTTAATTAGGCACATATTATAAATTACAAATGGCGATTATGGAAGAAAGGAGGGGGAGGAGAGGAAGGGCACGTAATGGGAAGAAAGTTTTTTGCAAGCTACTTAGGAGTAAATGAGCCCTTTCTTTAATTATCTGCACTAGTCTTTGAAATGAGAGTATCAGACTACATCTGTTCTCAAAAACTAAATTAAAAACTGAAGAAAATCCAGTTGTGTCCAGAAAGGGTTTGCCAAGATTTTTTCATGTTCTAAAAGGGCAAAATCTGAAGTGAAATTTGGGCGGCAGAAACTCCCATGCTGGGGTCTCCACTCTGACCTTTCAGAAGAGAGATGGGATTTTTAGGATGATCGTGAGCAAAACCCTGAGGTCTCTGACCTGACAAGCTGGTTGTTGAATTCAGTATACTAAAACATGAGCGAGAGGTTGCCATACTGAGAGGCGGTGTCTGGATTTTCTCGTGCTTGAGTGGTAATAGCCTCTTTTGGGCTATTAACTGCCTGATAACGTTTAATATAGTGGTGAAGTGCACAAGGTCGTGAGTAGCATAGGAAGTGGGGGGGGGGAAAGGCACTGAGAAAAAAGAAGATCAACTATTGTTGCTGCTTTTAATATAGCGTAAAATAATATGGCACGGAGGCAGAGTGGCTCTTCTGAAAGTTCACCCTTGCTTAGAAATTTTTTTTTTTTTTCTGGTTCATGGTGATAATGGGACTTTGGAAATACAGCATCCTCCCTTGAGGCAGCACTTAGCAGCATCTGATAGTGTTACACTGATTGATGGGGTAGTTTGAGAGATGTTTAATTCCCACAGAAATTTATTGCTGCTGGAGAGTGATAATGGGGACCTTACACAGTAAAGAGGCTTAAATGGCTATTTGTATTGTACTCTGTTTGTAGCCTTTTGTTAAACCCTTAGCCTAACTCTTAGCCTGAAGATTGTCAGTGATGTGGAATTTCTTAAGTCTACGCTTTGATCTATCAAATATTTTTTCCCTGCTGTTATGTGTTGTATGAGTATAGTTAATGCCACGAGACCTAGGTAAAAGGATATTAGGAGAGGACAGGGGGAGTGGAGGGAAAGATAGATGATGTAGAGATTTTAAAGGGTACTGCCAGTGTTAGGTGCTTAACACCAATTACTAATGGAGGGTAAAACATCCAAGGCAGTTGGAAACCTGCTGTCGCTAACGCGGGAGGATCATATGTTATGCTCTTCAGATGAGAGGAAAGGTGTGGAAGTGAAGTAGAAGAAATTTCCAAAGACAGAGAGATGGACATACACGTACTTCAAATCTCCTCTGGAAAAAAACTTGTTTGAGAGTCGAATGAGAGCTTTGAGGAGTCAGTGGACTTCGATAGTGGACATGGCTTCCTAAAGCAGCAGAGACAGGGTTGAATGTCTTCATCACAGGCACATTAAAATCCTTCTCGCCAGCGTGCATGCACATCTGTACTGTGATTCAGAAGTCCATAATGAGCAGGATAGAGCACCGGGACCCTGTCAGAGAAATGAACTGAGCAGAAATGCACTTCTTGAATGCGCAGATAGTGCTTACATCTCCTTGCACCCCTTGCTGAATCAGGTATCGTCTTCAAAGGCAAAGTTGTGTCAGTGTGTGAAGAATGATTTGGTTTTGCTTTGAATGGCAATAAATTAATAGAAACCACCCCTGAGTGAACAGAAACCTTGGCTGTAAGCTAAAGACCTAAAGGGTTGTGTATTAATCGAACTGTGGCACTGTTCTCGCCACCTGTGCTGCTGTCACTTGTCTGCATGAAGTCAGTTTAAGGCCGTTCTTAAGAGTACAACCACCTTTTCTAACCTTTGTTGGAAGCAAAGATATCATCAGTCCTCATCTGATGTTGGAGGTTAATATATTTTTTCCCCTCCCCTCCTTACCTCGATACACAATCGTGTGTGTGTCCATGTGTAGAACATTTTCCAGTGTTTCAAACCTTTAATTTATTGTTGCAAAATGCAAAACTTAAACTTATATTGGTCAAGTTCATGTTTTTCTGTCAGGTAGCTCACAACCTGCTTATGAAGATGCTGCCCTTGTCGTGTATGGTCTCGGAGTCAGTTCAGTGGTGGTCTCGAGTTAGCAAAGGCATCGTTAAGCTCTACAAGAAGACATTCTGGATGAGGGAAGCAAGAATTATCATCCCTGCCTGCAGCTAAGCTGAACCTATCCCCAAAGTCCTTTGAGATTGGCTTATCTTTGCTGTTCTTTTGCCTCTGTTCCTGTCTCTCGTGCAGTAGCTCAGCATACTGTATTTTTTTGTCCTCCTGTGACAGGAGGCACAAGTGTTAAAAAAGCTCTTTAACATAAGCTGAGGTTATGAATGCGAATACGCCCGCATTCAAACTGGGAGTTTGCCTTCTGGGCCCACCGCTGTGTAAAACCAGTCTCTAGTCCTGTTTTCAGACCATTTGTGTTGAAGAAGCACTGGAGCCTCAAGATATCTTGCTCCCAGAGGACTTTGGATGCATTTTGGAGAGCTCCGTACAAGATTTTTACTTTAACTGTCAGTAATTTCTATAGCCATCGCTTCCGTGATCTTTAACAGAGATGTAACTGCATTAATAACGCTGTACAGAGGTTTTCGTTTGCTCTAAGGTGACACAGCGTGTGTAATCCGGAGGTTCTGTCAGAATTGGCTGTTTAAGTGGTTTTCATTTGATTAAATATGTAATGGTCTATTTGGCAAACTCACTATTTTGCTTCACTCCTGGCCACTCCACTTCTACTCAATTTGCTGGGTTTGTGTTTTTAAGGAAAGGGCTGGAATAAAGAAAAAGTACTGAATGATTACTGACAGTGCAAAGAGAAATAAAGTGTGATAGAAAGGTGGTGCTGCTTAAACATGCTGCGCTGGTGCTGGACGGAATATTTTAAGATTTGTTTTCATCTAACATGAGTTAGGTTGAAGGCTGGATTCATGAGATAAAATGACATCGAGAGCTGGGTTATGCCGTTCCTATGAGACTTGCATGCAAATGACGACGTAGACTTTGCCGTGTGAATGATAGTGAAGTTCTTGTAAATGCAAATTCTTCACGAGCAGAAGTTAGCTAAGATTTGCATTGAACTGGATGATGGGAAGCAAGGTTTGCAGAGGAGCAGCAAGCAGTACAACTTCATAGCAGGGGGGAAACCAAACACTGTTGTGTTACGATCTTACGTGCTCCCTGAATGTGTTTGTAGGTCTCTTTTAATCATTCTTCATCTAATGACTGCAGGACAAATTGTAACCAAAACCAGGGCAGAGAAGGAAGAGCGCATAGAACTGATGGGCTGGGTGAGCTGGTGGGGAACCTGCGTCTAGGGTGGTAAGGAAAGGAGCTGTGATGGGGAACAAATCAGGTGAGGGGAGCTGCTCCCTAGCGCTATGATCAAGCGGCGTAGAGCAGCAGACATTCTCTCTTCCCTCTCCCCTGCCCAGCAGCGTGGCCTCGTCTATTACTGATCATTAGGAAGTATCCCCTGGCTGTGCTTGGCTGGAGCGGGCGGGCTGAAGTGCACCAGGGAGGATGCCAGCAGTCTTGGCGATGCTCAAGCCTGCTTGGTCACTGCTGTGAGCAGGTCAAATAATTCCTTCCTTGCAGTCAAATAATGTTGTCTCTTTATTTTTTTTGTCCATTGAATACTTCTTGAGGCATGGGCCTGTGCCTGGTTTTCCTGTCTGGTTATCTGTGGACTTTGTAAGAGTAGCTTTCAGTTGTGATATAATTTTATGAGGCTGATTACTTTTTATGAAGGTAATCACTGATGCAATCAGGTACTGCTAAAGGCAGGTTGTGTGGGAAGAACCTAGCTCCATCTCTTTAGTAACCTCAGCAGAAGGATGGGGTGGCTGCCTGAAGCTGCCGCTTTCTAGGCTGAACAAGCCCAGCTGCCTCAGCAGAGAAAGGGCTGCAGAATCAGGTCATCTACAATGATTTAGTACTAGTTTTTCTACAAATGTTGTTTGCCAAAGGTGAGATGTGATATGATATTTTTTTTTTTCACGCTCTGTTCTGGCCAATGAGCAGTGTTCTCCCTTGGGTCTGCCTCATCCTCCAGCTTATGTGGAGATGCTGGTGGAGAGCCAGTGTCCTGCAAGATAATAAAAGAGGCATGAGCATATTTTTCATATGGTGATGGCAATTGGAAGCCAATAATACAGGCTTTCCAGCAAGACTGATTAATGATAAAACTAACAAGCAGAATGGTGTTGCAGGACATTTGGGATTCATTCGTGTTCTGAACTCGTACATGTGTTAGCTTTCCATCTGATGCTTGGTTTCCTAGTCATCCATAAACATCCCACCCACCCCCTTTTTTTATAGTAGGAAAGTGCAGTATTGAAAATGCAACAACGTTCCCTGTCTATTCAGTTACAAAACCCAGTAACAAATACCCTCATCAAAATAATCTTGCTAGAAAAAAATCTGAATACAGGATTTCACTGAGTGTTTTTGCTCACACTGCTAGGTAAAGTCCTCTGGTGAGATGAAGTTAAGGCTGACATGCTTGTAATCATTTAAGAGCAAAATATCATAGCAGAAGTTATTAGTTATCCCCCAAACAAGTCCTACATGTCAGAAAATTAGTAATTTACTGTTAAAGGAAACTTTAATACTTCAAAATGTGGAAATACAATATTAGAGACCCAAGTAACATTGACAGTAACAATGCTGCTTGGTAACAAAAATGAAAATAATTAGTATTTATGGTATCAAATTAGATTTAAAATAAGAGACAAACTTATTGTATTCCTCCTCTTCTCTCCTTGGGATAAAGCGCTGGGTTTAAGGAAAGTTGCTGCATTCATGAGCAGTGAGCATGGTTCATTTTAAATCATGTGTAGATATGTTTGATTTAGTGCTCAATGTGTGCGTCATATATTTGTACTGTTTTCTTTCATTTATACATGACAGTTTTGTGCATTAAGCCTCAGCAAGAAACAGTATTGATGACTTATTGATGTGTAATACCAAAATGAGGTGGATTAATGGGGGACTAAGTGGATCAAGTAATTGGTGCAGCTACATCACAACTTTTCATAGATGGATTTGCTACCACACTGCATGCCAAAAAGTCTTCCGGTACCCAATTCCTCAGCTAATAAGCACCTTCGGATCCTTCAGCAGGCAGTCACAATTGGCCCAGGAAGATCAGCCACCTGCTGAGGCAGGGCTAGGGTAGATGATTGCAACCTCATGCTTTCCCCCAGCTTACAGGATGATAGATTTGATCAACTTTTCCTCGTCAAAGGACTGGCTGACTTTTCTGAGGAGAAGCCCAAGTGCTCCCAGGACTGGTTTTTGCAATGCTGCCATGGAGAATTTGTATTCAGAGAACAACAAAAAATAGTTTTTATGTATTTTTTGTGTTTAATTGTCTATCACCCTGATTTCTGTGCTTGTTTACGAGTATGGGAAGGTTTAGGTGCTTCTGTTGATGTTTGTAATGGTTTCTTGTGTCACACAGCCCCTCAGGTGTGTCCTGGACTGAAAGACTCTGAGGTCCCTTGTAGCCCTTCATGATTCTGTCTCGGAAATAATATGCATGATATTTTAATTAATTTTGGTGATGTGGAAGGTTGGAAATCTCGGTTGATCATTTGGGATATAAAAAGGCCAACACATGCTAAATTTCTTTAAATTAATTAAAGTGGAGTAATTAAACTGAATTTAACTAATGGTTTTACTCGCACGGTCTCAGAGCAAGTATGTACTATCCTCTCCAACACATGCACTATACTTCTTATACCCAAAAAAGTTCAGTTCCCTGTTAAAGTAAGGGGGAAGGAAGATAATGCACAGTTTCCTTGGGTTGTCTGGTTTTTCGCTTGGGTTTTTTTTCTTTTTTTGCGTAGGGTGTGAGAAATACCAGCATAATTGTAATGTTTTTTCAGGACGAGAAGTTGATTTAGATCTAGAAAACCTATTTGCTTTCCCAACACAGAGCTATTCTGCTGCACAATTCCCCCCTGCTTTTTGCAATGATTGTGAACTGCTTCAATTTATTAAGTCCCCTGAGGCCAGTGTTTAAACAAAGGTGGACAGAAATGACAGGTGAGCATTTCCCTAAACCGAGAAATAATTGTCTAATTTGTACCAGGGGAATGGTGACCACCTGACAATTATGACTTTGCAGAGAATAAGACTTTGTAGAATTTATGCATTATTCAAGAAGACAGGAGCAGAAGGTACCCTCATCCCTCTTCTTTCCTCCGCTCATTTGCTTCTTCCTGCCAGAAGCCATCGGGAAGTGGACCCGGCATTGTTGCCTCCGTTGCAAACTGCCACCCAATGTGGCCTAGGCACAGACCAGAAAAGAGCACCAGACCATTTCTGTTCTGCTTCTTGACCTCTGCTTTGGGTTTTTAATTGCTGTCTGTCACGATTTTGCAGGTAGAACAAATAGGAGCTTAAGTACCTTTCCTTAAGAAGAAGTTGGAGGAATCTTCTCTTTGCCCTGGCTATCACTGAGGCAAGTGCAGAAGTTTGCACTTGAACCCATCGAGCTTCAGCAAGGTGTAAGTTTGGGATAAGCTTGGGCAGTCGCCGGACTCTCATATGTTTTCTTACAATACTGCAAAGTCCTGCTTGGGCACCAAGAAAATCACGGCAATGGCTTGGGTTTTAAGGGAATGCTAAAGGTTTTTAGATTGTTTTCCAGACTTGGATTGCTCAGTGGTGAACTCGTTTTCTAAAGCCACATACGCTGAAAGGATTCGTAAAACAAACTCTGAAACTTGAGAATCTCTCAGAAGCTTGAGCTTGAAGAAAAACACCACAGGCTACAAGTTAGCAGCGCTGTACGACATGCAAGCATCTCATCACGCAGCACCAAAACAATTAATTGTCTTTGCTCAGGGAATAATGTAACACTATTTGAATTCCAGAATGAGATCTAAGTGAGCTAGATTATCTAAACTCTAAAAATAATTAGGAAGAAACAACCTTGCTCCTGATTTAGTTGGCAAAAGCAGCTTCTATCTTCCCCACCCTCCAGTTTTTTGTAGGATACATCACTCAACATCTCAATTACAGCATATGTCAAGGAAAAGCCTCTAAAGATAATTTTAATATTTTCTGTGTTTAATAAATTAATAGTTTGTTACATAAAAGCAGTTAAAAATACTCTGTTAATCTGTGACATGGAGAAAGAGACCACAATTGGTGCATTCCAGGAAGCGGAAAATTTTTAATTAAAAATGCCAGGCTAATTTGTTTCACTCTGAGCCATTGCTATGGTGGTACCGGGCTGTTGTGCAGTCTTGTCAGCTGTTAGTCTGAATATAAATAACTGTAATTTTCACACTTTTCCTACAGTTTGTCAAAACGGTTGGTTAGAACATCAAATTAATTTTGTATCTGCTGACCAAGTTTTAATACAAAAGTTCTCAACAGAAGGCTGTTTTATCTTTTGGGGGAAAAAAAAAAAAAGGCTTAGCAGCACTCAGGAGTCCTGTTTTCAAGAATGGTGTAGCTATTTGTCAGGGATTGTTAGTAGCGCTCACTTCTCCCAGGCACAGCCCCTCTCGCGCCGGCAGGCTGTGTGGCAGGCTGTCCCCGCGGGCTGCCAGCGCAGGCACGTTATCAGCTGCAGCTGGAGGGAAGGGTGCTGCCGTGGGCGAGTTTCCCTCTGAAAACACCGTCCCTGGATTCTGATTGCCGTCAGAGATGAGAGGTGAGACCAAGGATATGTAGCTCTTCTATCAGCACGTTTCTTTGCGTGTTCACGGAGAGCGGTGTGATGTTGCTAAGGTGTTTTGTGAAATCTCGCTTTGAACACTTTTTCCGTGCCTGAAGGGAGCGTAGAGCCGTAAGAACAAATATATTGGGGGAGATCAAGGTGCTGTCTGGTGTATACGTATAGAATCCTGCCTTCACCTGGGCTTACAAGAGAATACTTAGACCAGTGGAATCCTGTGTTGGGCTGCCAGCCTCCAGCAGTTTGTGTCCTGTGGGCTCCCTAGGCTGGTGGACCAGGGGTGTGTGTGCTATGTACAGTTTGCACCTAAGCTAAGGCACTTCTACGAGTGATTTCTGCAACTCACTACACTTTTATTTTTCCTGAACAGCACTTTTTCCAAATGATGGTTTCCAATCCTTGAGAAATTTGCAAAGTTTTGATCAGGCTTTCTTCAAGCCTTTCTTGTATCTCCTGGGGAAGGAAAGTCCTGGGTGTGCTTTGCTCCTTGGTTTCAAGGGCAGGTCTGGTCTGCAGATGGGGGGTGAATGGACTCATACGATGTGAAAGCTTTGTGTGGACATAGGGGGCTTTTTAATGTTCTCCTGGGCTTAGAAATGGTTGACCAGGCTGGCTACCCTCAGTGCTTGCTTTCCCCATTGAGTACAGGAAGAATATAAGACCAGGTACAGTGTAAGTCTTTATCTGGTGATAGTGGAAATACCTGACCAAGGTTTCAGTATGGTGGTGTTTCAGGGGCTTCTGGGTTCGTTAATCAGTTGACCAAAACAGCAAGGTGTCTCTCCAAGCACACTGATTTCAGAAGGTTTTAAGTTATCGCTGCTTTGGGAGCTACAACAGCTTTCTGTATTCACGTGACTCGTGGGAGATTGGTAATTGGGCTCCTGTGTAAAGGTCTTCAGGCACGTAGCAAGGAAGAGCAGGTTCTATTGTATCAGATGCCTGGGTTGAACTTTTCAAAGTTGAAAGAATTTTTATGTGGTGCTTGAGCACAATGACAGAAAAACTTTTAACAATAGCTTACGTAATTTCTTTTTTTTTTTTCCTCAACCAGACATGATTAAAAAAAAAAAGTTGGCTTCACATTTGTCCCAATTACTTGTGGAACTGAGTGGATGTACGCACTTGGAAAGCAGCAGCAATGTGACCCTTTCATTATCCATTGTAAAAATAGCTGGAAAAACCATCCAACTAGATAGGAGCAGTATCCAAACGTTAAAGAACCCCTTGGAAAGGTGTGGCTTGGCTCTCACCTTCTGACAAATTGGCACCTATGTCAGCGTGCTGTCGGGCGATACAAGCGGCCCGTGGGAATCGGCTGGAAGCAGAAATAAACACACAGAGAAGTAGTGGCCTTTGTTAGCTGTTACATGCAGGATGCCGAAGCTCCTCGGAAGGGAAGAAGGTCTCCTGCCATCAGCAGGAGCTGAGTTGACCTTAGCTGAAAACGTGCCGTTTTCTTCTGTACAAAGGAGTACTTTTATTTACAGCCCCGACTTGTGTTTCAGTCCCGTGCTCTCAGGAGAGCCGCTGGATTCGCAGGTGTGCAAGTTAATCAGGCAGTAATTGGCTTGCGGGAGAATAACAGCTCTGCTTGTGTACAGCTGATCTTAACTCACTCAGAAGGCCTAAAGCAGAAGGTTGTTGACTGCTGCTGGTTTTGTTAGTCTCTGTATCTGCAGGATTTCTAGTATCTGTAGGCATTGGTTGTACGTGAGAAGCTTGGTCATGAGCAAACTGAGCAGTCTGGTCCTTGTCCACAGTGGTTTTGGTGATGGTATCTAATGCTAAGGAAATAAAAGGGTTTACTTTAAAAGGAAAAAAAAAAAAAAGGGAGGGGATTTTATTTCTGATCTCTGAAAATATTGATAACTTGACTGCACGTGTTTTCTTCATCTCTCATGAATGTTAAAGTTGTGATTTGTCATAACACAGTAAAATTGCTGTTCTCTGTAATATCCACTTTATTGTTATCCTTCTTGTGCTACAAGTTGCAGGAAAAATGTTTTGACCATCCTTTCTTCTGAAATCTCTTTGTTTATTTTCATTCCCCATGACCATTCCTTTAACATTACTGGGTTTTCAACTGTCTCACATATTGTCTGTGTTTTCAGGAAACTTTCCAGTTTTCTAATAACTCCTAGAATCTTAGTTCGATCCCCCAAATTATTACTAATGTTTTAGAATGAGGTCACACTTTAGCGACTTGCAAAGGCTGTTTTGAAAAGCGTCTTCAAAGAGCTTCTCTTTCAATATACTAGTCCTGGAAAGAGCTGGGGGAAAGGTAGACCATCATCTCTTGGATGTTGTGTGGTGTTGGTTGCAGGGACTATCTGTGTGGCTGCTGACTGTTGAGGATGTATTCTGGTGCAGGTCATAGGCCTGGGCTTTTCCCAGCTCAGAACAGTGAAAGATATACTCTCAAGATCAATCATTGATTTACCGTCCCGGATATGCTATGTCTCGAAGAACTCACTGGTTTTAATGAAGCGTCTTTCATCCATGAGTGTTTGTCCAAGAACTTTCTTAAAACTGAAGTGTGGTATGTTTGGCAGAAATGAAAAGGCCTTATAGAACAAGGGGTTAAAACAGTGAAAAAACAAAACAAGTCAAAAACCACTTCAAAACAACAAAAAAATAATCCAAAAAACCTAACAACAACCCCAAAATCCTGGCCATCTCGTGACACCAGCACGGTCATTCCTGTAGAACTTGTGCTGTTGTTAATCTCAGAGCCTGTTCAAACCCTGCGCAGTGCTCTGGACTCCTGGGTTCAGAGATCTGGCTTTTTTCTATAACTGCTCTGAAAGTGTCCCTTCGCTAGGGATAGCTTGAGCTATTTTTCTGTGCCTGCCTGTGTTGTAAACTGATCCCAGTAGAACTGAGCTAATGTATCCGTGCAGCAATAATGCAATATCCCCATGTTCTTGCACAGAGCTTTTCTTGGGTAGAGCTCAAATCTCATCTCGAGGGAGGTCAGATGTATTGGCTTAGCTTTATAGACATGATGCTGAAGTGAATGGACTAGCTCAAGGTCACCCAACAGGCCAGCAACAGATGTAGGAGCAGAACCTGCACCTCCTACGCTGCCTCCAGGGTCCGTCTGTCAGGTCATACTGCTGCAACTTCTGATTAACACAAATTACAAGCAGCTCCGTAACTGTTGATGTCAGGTTGTATCTTCAACATCCTTTTTTGCTGCAAATTCATGGACTGGCATCACTAAAAGAGAGAAACAGGCACATCTGTATAACTGTTTTTTGGAGATGCTTTGGAAAGCTGGTGTTGCTATCCGTAAAGCAGAAATATGTTAGCTCGGAGGAGTGGGATGAGATCCCAAAGAGCATGAATCACCTTAGTATCTGTGGCTAATGCTGAGTTACCCCTGAGATCCCAGAAGAATTAATCCCAGTTGTAGCTACGGCTCACGTCATGATGGTGATGCTCAGTCTCAGTTGCTGCAGGTCCCTCTCAAGGCATGAAGTCCCACATAAGGGGTGAAGCGTGGCGCATCCCAGGGCTGCTGCACGGTACTGGTGTGATGCATGGACCAGTGGTGCAGGAAGCCTCTGGGCTCCTGGAGGTGTGCCTTTGTTTGCATTTTCAGCCTTAGCGTGTCACTATTACAGCAGAGACAGGTCCAGACCTGAGAAGCCATGTGGATGGTGGCTGCCACAGCTCCTGCAGCATGTCCAGCTCAGCCTGCCCTCGCTGTGTGGCAGGCAGGGGATGCGGAGAGATGAAAGGGGAGGGTAGGGACAGCAAGAGTTGTCACCAATTCTCCTTTACGCCAGTGAAATGAGGGTAGAGAGGTAGGTGAATGGAAAAGTACCAGGAAACCTTGCATCCTGCAAGGAGTTCAGGAAGGTTCTAATGACGACGGATAATCATGTGAAATTGTGTTCTTAGAGCTTAACTACATGCACTGAGGGGCCCCTCTGCTTTTGTGACTTGTAGAGCTCTACAAAGCTTCTGCTCATGATAAGAGTGTTTGCTTTCCTTATTTGTGTCTCCGTATTCTTCTGTCGTACCCATCCTGCGAGCCCGACTGCTGCTCTCCCCGAGCTCTGTGCAGCAAGTGCTCTGATTTGTTCCTCGGTGTCAAAAGAGTTACGGTTTCTGAGGAAGAAAAATGAAACACATGTTCACTGCATGAAGAATAAGCAAAGATACTAGTATTTAGTGAAATGCATTTGCAAGCCATGTCTGAAATAACCATTCAGAAAGTATTGTAAGCTTCAGATCGTTTGTAAGAATGGATGCGTTGTAGTATGACTTTTCAGTGGCACAGTATATAAAATTTCACAATCTGTTCTTATTTAGTTATAAGTCACGTTTACTTCAAAGCTTCCTACGTTTACTTCAAAGCTTCCTGGATATTGACTGAATTGCCTTTTTACTAATACAGTGACATCTCTTTATAAATCAGAAGGTTTATGGCCTTGACTCATGCTCTTTTTATTTTCCATCCATCTAAGCAACCCACAACTATTGCTAGATAAGTATCTGAATGTTCCTCCTGTCAAAAGCACGCTATCACGAAATATTGTTCAACAGAACAGGCTTTCCAATGCCTTTATACCAAAAATTGAAATATTTAACCCTAGGAATTACTACAGGTGTTCTTCCTCCTCTCTCCCTCTTCCTCTCCCAACCTATAAACTCTATTCAATTAACTTTTGAGCACGGGCGGTAAATTACTGTAACGCAGAAGCGCAGCCTGAATTGGCGTGTGGTTATGGCCTTTGGAACCGGGTACCTGCAAAATGCCTTTGAGTCTGTCCCGGGGCGGTGACAATGACGCCTGTACACAGCGGTTGAGATAGGAACATGGGAAACTGTGAAAGTCTTGATGCTTTGGTTTGTTCTTTCTGTGGTAAGTGCTATGGGACACCCAGCCTGTCCTCGATACCAGCTGTATATAAAAGTTAATGGCTCGTTAGCGTGGCGCTGCTTTTAGTGATGTCCTTGGTGGGCTAGAGATCCATGACTTGTGTTGAGAGAAGCACTTGTTCACTGATTGCATTACAATGAAAAGAAATAACATCCTGGAAACTTTTTTGTCTTAGCTTTTGCAAAAGCTTGTTATAAACTCTGAATTTTGGGTTGAATTTAACTTGGCAGGATGTGTCTAACTTCTCCCCTCTCCCTAGCTGTCAAAAAGCCCTTTATTTATTAGTGCCTACAATGTAGCTGTTTCTGCACTTTAAATTTAAAACATGATCTTTAAAAGTAGCAACCAATATAACACGGGGTGTCAGCAGCACATCCATCATGTCAGAGCACTGTTTAGGAAGACAAAACTGATGAGATGTTATTCTAGCGATATTTACATTTCTCCTTTCTCATACTTCATTTCTGTGAAATCCGTTGCTGTTTAGTGTCTGTCTAGAGCTCTGCGTCCTGCAGGTGGAAACAGATGCCGTGTTCAAATTACATCATAGTGCCGAGCACCTCAAGGACGTTGCTTTTCTGCAAAGGAAATTTTGGAGGTTTTATCTTGACAAGTCATGGGTTTGTTTTTTTTTTTTCCACCTCAAAGTGTGAAAGCATTTAAAAGTCAAACAAAAGTCTTTAAACAACGTGAGATCCTTTTCCAAATCTGTTTTCACTTAAATTTTTGACCAAGATTTCGTATTTCTCTGAGGTATCTCATCAGTTTATTAAGGATCTCTGTAAACCTTTCTTTTCTCCCTGTGTAACACCTAAGCCCAGGGTAGGATTTCTCCCCTTTGCTGTGAATACGGACTTTTTATTCAGGGGAGCCATCTGATGAGTTGTTCTTTCATTCTTCCAGTGGAAATCAATATCTTTTTCTGGCATATTTCCTTCTACCGGGATCTGGGATAAAAAGGATGATAATGTTTGTGGTTTTTTTTTTTTTTTTTGTCACAGATCTGTAGTTCTTGAAGGGCAGTTCCCTTGGAGATGGGTGAATTACAGGTAATGACTTTGTTTACTACTCCTGTAATGCAGCCCTAGCTGCAGTTACTGGAGCTCTTTTAAAAACTCTGGCTTTCCCATCAAAGACCAAACCCAAATCCCATCGATGTCAGGAGGAAACTGCTGACTTCTTCAGGCGTGCATTAGAGCTATAGGCACTGCAGGATGCTTCAAGGAAGAGCTTATATCCAAACACCTTTCTTCAGAGCATCTTTAACGTTTTTTCTCTGTTAGCAGAGAAGCAGCACTACGGATATCCCCATAATTCTTGGAAAGGCTTATTTCTTTAGACGGGAGCTGCATTCGCAAACAAACACGCCCCAGTTCAGTGTCACAGCCCAGCTCATGCCCAGCAGAGGCCTTGGGTGGAAGCAGAGAGGGGTGGTGGTGGTGCAGTGGTCTCTCTCCTGACACTTGCTGCATTCACAGCAAACTGGACCTGAATGCAGGGATGAATGAAGGGTTAAGTGGTTTCTGCTGCATCTAACCTATTGCTCGGACTTTACTGTGAACAGAGCAGCCTGCATGGTGAACAGGAAGACCTCTCCTTTGCCCTCTCTGCACTTCACTTTCTAAGGGTAGTTAACAACTGTCACTGGTTTGCAAAAGCTGGCATCGCCCGTGGCGTTCTCCAGCGAAGGACGGACCTGTTGGTACAGGAGGCTACAGGACTGCCCTAACACCTCTCTCTCTCTTTGTGCCCGTGACTGGGTGTAGCTCAGCTCTCTGGTACTGTCTGTCCTTACTCCCCTGCTCTTCAAAATTTCCTGATTGCTTTTAATTTGTGTTTACACTCATTGAAACATTCTTGGCTTTAGGCCTGCAGCTGTTCTGTATGTCTTCCTGAGTGTTTGAAACAGAGTGGTTTGGCTTCACCTACTGAATGCTGAGAGATATATGGTGTAAATGCTGGTGAAGATGTATAAACTTTAGTTTGCTATGATGCGCACTCAACAAAAAAACTGCTATGAGGATAGGGCTGCCAACGTGCTTTGGCAAGCCCTTTAGAGATAAGCTTCACGTTTCATGTCTCCGTGTGTTTTGTTATTGACCAGCTTCCAAGGAAGGGCAGAAGCATTACACAAGGTCTTACAAGTGTTTACTTTGGAAAATGTGGGATGTGCAGCTATTCATAGAATAAATAACACGGGGGAAAGAAGAGGAGGTCTGACTTCAACCATCATCCTTTAAGCGAATGAAAGCTGTTAGTACCGGCCAATGGCAGATGAAGTGCCCTTTCCAGACACGAGGAAAAAGACTGTCACAAATATCTCACCCTTTTTAAAAGGGGAATTACAACTGTCATCTTGTTTTCCTTCTTAATAATAGCACCCATGGTGCAGGGAAGCTAACTGGGCATTAACAGCGTCCTTTCTTCACTGCCGAAGTTTTAAATGGCCGAGACAGAAATTTCTTACTGTGTCGCTACAGAAATACAGGGTTGGCGGGGTACCAGGCTGACCCTCTGCGGTTAGTGACAAACGAGAATGCCAGGTAATATTAGAGCTAGGGACTGTTTAACAGCGACCTCTGTAGATATCTAATATTTCTTCTCCTTTCCGTATTTCTTATTTTTGCAAAAATACAAGCTGTGTGGTAGGTAGCAGAACATGATGCCGTGCATTTATACATACCTCATCTGAATGTTTTATTGATGTGGAAGCTGTCTGGTTAGCAGTGGAAACGCTAAGTGGAAACACTTCAGTGAAGTGGTAGCACTTAGCTTAACTTAAACCACCGGAATTATGGCCATGTGCGTAACCAAAACTGAAAGACTGTGCCTAGCTTCAGGTATCCCAGCATCCTGATGACCTCTAGCAATAAGAAAAGCAAACCTAGCGATCTGAATAGGAAAATGGCTCAAAGCCACCTCTTTTCTCCTTTTAAGAGCAAGGGAGAAAAATCTACTGAAAAACTCTCGGTACTCGACAGAATATGAACGCTGAAATGTCAGTGTGCTGAGCTTGCTCTACTAACCGACTTGTGTCGTGTATAAATCTGGATTAATAAATCCATGGAAATAATTACACAGGGTTATAACAGTAATACAGATGGCTTAGCAGTTTCATTTGAGTCTTTGGATTTGTGGGAACATTAAAGATCATGCCACTGTTGTTCTTTCAGCACTTCTGAAATCACCATTTATCTAAAACCGGGTAATTTCTGCTCTGAAACGAGTTTTTTTTCTATACGTCTTTGCTCCTAAAGTATGTGCTTTGAAAGGGTAGATATTGAATATTTGTCTCTTGAAACATATAATTTCTTTTTGAGTTACCTTGTTTATTTAGTTTTTTTGTCCAAATAATTGTGTCTGGAATGCTCCCGATCTGTTCCCGGGTTCCAGGTGCAGTTTTTCTGCAATGCAGCGGTGGAATTTCAGCTTTAATTACCTTTCTAGTACAACGTGATGATTTTTTGTTGGCCAATCTCAGTCACTTCATCCATCAAGGATTCTGACATCAGTATTTTGTTCTTTAAGAACAGCTTGTCTTATGTGTCTGTACATAACAGGGAAACTTCTTCAACTTTTGGGGTTTGGTAGCTGGAATTTATCCAGCTGACTTTTGTGAATCCCTTGTAACTGTTGCCCTTTGGATCTGGCCCCATATCTTGGTGGATCTGGACCTTGAGGAGGTGGCACTAGAATCCCTGGGATACGTGGGCAGGTGGAAGAAGCGAGGGAAAACTTTAAGAATGAGCTTTTAAAGGTAAACTGCTGTCAAGGAGAATTTCGTTAAAGCATTTATTTTTTTTAACACCAGTGCCTGCAAACCCATTTGTTTTCATCTGTGGGACCTTATTTAGATTAACAGTTACCCTAAAACCGTAATAACCATTATGAAAATATTTGTGATCGTTCCCAGCCTAAGAGTTTTGGACTAATTGGATTTGCCCGGGCTGCTGTTAGTGTTCACCTACAAACACTGGGACCAGGAGCTTTTAATTGGGCCTCAGCTGGTGTGATGGAGCCCCGCTTCCCTGTGGCTGTGGGAGCGGGAGGGAGCTGGTGTTGCAGATGGATTAGCTGTCGCTGTTCCAGTTAATGATTTTCTCTTTCCAGCTATTTCCCTGCATTTGTAGTGCTGTAAAAGTACTGCACAATAAAATAAAATAAAAATGCAGTCATGTTTTAGCAAGGGGAGCCTGGGCTTTTGAGCATTCGATGTGCAAAAATCCAGGGTGGTTATATGGAGCTCAGACACCAAGGTTTGGCCCTAGGAAGCCTTTCTTGAGATGGGTCATAAATCTCTAAAGGGAGATCATGACACAATTGCTGATGTAACCTGATTGTATCAGTCTGAACAGAACTGCCAAAATACAATTAAAGAAACTGCTTATATTCTCTGTCTTCCAGGCAGGACACAATTGTTCATGTCGCTACCACGCTTTTTATTTTCTTGGTGGCCATTGATTTAACATACTGTTTGGAAAACCTACGTGCTTATTCTCTCCACGCTGATTTATGGTGTCATAAGGAAGTGCCAAATTTTTTAGCAATAAACCAGAGCCTGTGCAGTGTGCTATATACGGTCAGCATTTCACCCTCTAGTCCCTAAATACTAGTGGATAGATTGAGAGAATTACTCTTGGCTGCCATTTACTGCAGACGCATTTAATATAGGTGATGTGTGGCGCTTCTTTGGCTGAATCTGTTGTGGCACCTGGAGCATGGGCAGGCAGAAAAGCTCATCGCAGCTCTGCTCTGTGTTATATGAAGGCATGTGTGCTGGATTATGGGTTCTCCCACCTCTGCCTCGTGTCTGCCCAAAGGATAATATTCCCTCGCTGCTCCCCAGGCACATTAGCGTAGGAAGGACCTCATCCAGAACTTATTACGCTATGGGGAGGGGAGTGCAAGTTTGGGGAGATTATACTGGTGCATTTCAGTGCTTGTGAGGTAGGGCTAGAAAGCATCATGGAAATGAGTGATCTGAAACAGAAATCCCAAAACTTTGCTGTATTGCTGTCAGCATTATTCTTGTTTTCTATTTATACTTTTAAAACCATTTTTCTGAAGGCAGTTTTGTTCTGATTAATTAGTAACCATGAGAATGTGGATTTTTAAGTCATTATCAAAAATTCAGGGCTTAATTTAGAGTTTAGTGATGTATCTACTATACCACATGAACAGATGCATAACTCCAACACGCGTTATGTTGGCTCCTCAATTTTACAGTTGGTTTTGCTAAACACGCCTGAATAACTTAGAGCTTTGCTGCTCGTGTCTATGGGTTTGGAACTGGCTGATGATGCTGAGCCCTGCTACCCTGCCAACCTGATCTTCCACGGGGGCAAATAGGGCAAATTCCCTATTTTTCAGCCTTTCTATTGTGGTAACTTGTGTATTCGGTCTGTGTGCTGCCAAGTACTACTGGAAGTATCGTTAATCCACAAGGATTTATTTAAAGCCATTCTCTCTGAGGCCTGGAGGAGAATGTCTCATTGTTTACCCAGCTGAATGTATAACAAGCACTTGTATCACTTACTGAATTCCTAGCGATATGTATTTCCCAATGGGTTGGTGAATATTTTTGCAAATGAGCTTCCTTTATGAATGACTTTGTATTGACTGTCACTTCTGGTTTTGCTGGTTTTGTTTAAGAGCGTTGCACAGATAATGGCATTTGGCCCATAGGAAAGATGCCTCAAAGAGCAATGGGGATTTCTTTAATGAGGATCATTATTATTTGTAATGGGCTGACCTGCTCATGAATCAGGTTTCTATTGTGTCCTATAAAACCACAGGGCAAAAGCGGTCCTTAGTTTTAAAGAAAGTCCAACCAAAGCACAGGTTAAATGCTAAGAGCTGACTAACGAAAGAACAAAGCATGTTAATAACACAACTTTAGGGGGACAGGAAGGAAAACAGTTGTTCATGATTCAGTTGAAGCAAAGAAATTGTCTGCTCTGGTGTTGAGGCTGGTTGCGTGCGCTGATGTTTCTCTCTCGTACAGAATTCACACTTCACCTTTGGATAGGATATAGTATCTCATGGAAGAGAAAATGTCTCATTAGAATGAAAGCGATAGATAGCATCTATTAATCAATGGTATGGAAATTCTTTAGCCCTCAAACTCGGTCTTTAGATGCGTCTCTTGGGAATCAATATTGTTTCCAAATAACTAAAACAGAATCAATAGGAAACATGGATTCCACTTTGGTTACAAGTCATTAGTTTCTAGTATTTCTGAACATTAAACTGCAAAAAGAAAAAAACCCTTTATAAAATTGCATTTTAAAGAATAAACAGTACTCAGGAGACCTTGACCTGTTATGTCATCTGAGATACGGGACCTTGCCAACATCTAATTCATTAAGAGCCGCTCTCGTGGGCTTGCAATGCAGCGTTATTGCAAGCAGGGTTCTGGTTGAAAATACTCCATTGGGAGTCTGTAGTTGGAAGGAAACAATCTGACATTGTTTCTTTGCTCCTTCCTGTGCCTTCTCATCCTTCTACTCTTCTTTGGAGTATGCTCTTGTAGGGTATGCCGATATAAAACAGCGGGCTGTCAGCCTTGTTTCCACCATCGTTCCCTTTACCATTCTTGTATCAGTCCCTCCCCCAAACGCAGCATCACGCCTGGTACCCTAAAAACCACTAGCATGGTTAAAGTGTTATTACTGCTTTGGTTTTGCTTCTGCTTGGAAGAGATAGTTCGTTGTGGTGGTTTTCTTTGAAACAAACAAAAACCGCCTTAAGCAGCAGGGACGTAAAAAGCCAAAGGAGTAACAAAAACCTGCTGCCTCGTGTCGCTCCTGGAGGCTTAGATTGGACAACAGCGAAAACCTAAAGAAAAGGAAGTAGTAACAGAGCGTGAGAAGAGCACAAACTTCTCTTCAGGGAGCTAAGAAGTCACTGAGTCGCTTCTCCTCGGGGACAGGCACAAGAGCCGTTTGTCACGCAAAAATAGAGTTCTGGGTCTCTGTACTGCGGCATTACACTGTCACTGTCCCGTGGGGGTTCCCTGAATTATTATGTTGGAAATTTAGCCCCCTCCCTCCACAATTAAGCACCTGACCTGTATTACTCAGGTGCTCAGGAAAGAATGGCCCTGTTGTGACATTGCATCCTCATTAGCTGGAACCTGCAGCACATTCATCCTGCTTCCCATCACAAAGCGCCTAATCAGTGTCCGTGGTTTTCTTCGGTTCGATGATTCGTACTGAGGTGAAAGCATTGCTGGTTTAGCTGCGCTAATGTTTTCTATGGTGTTGTGTCCTCCTCCCATTTCTGAAGATAGGTTTGCTTGAAAAAATACACTGGGGGAAAAGAAGAATTAAAACTGGGTGACAGAACTTTCAGTCTTCTGCTACCAAAGGTCAAGAGTGCTTAACACAGGCTTTAATCTTAAAGCCTAAAGGAGTTTTCTTGGACATTCTCGCTGGTTTCATATTTGCACGCTGTTTTGTTCCTTGCTGTTCTCAAGATGTGAATCCTCCCTACTCCTTGGGAGTGCTTCCTAGTGAAGTAAAGTAGAAAAAGGGAAAAAAACAAGTCTAACTTCTACCTGTTACTGTGCTGGTAATTAAATGTGCAATTAACACAAAACCAGATTTAATACTAAGAGTAACAGAGACTTGGAGCAGGTATGAAACTTCAATACATCTGTGAAAGCTGTCAAGTGGAGGAGAGGCTGCTGGAAGGAAGGAGTAGAGCCCAAGAAGCTCAGGCTGGCGCTGAGTGAATATGGCAATAATGCATTTGCGGATGTTCTTGTGAATGAAACCTGCTGATTTGATTTGCTGATATTGCATACCATGTTAATCACTTACTCGCAAACATCTGGCTGAGCTAATTCTTATTCACAAGAACAAAACACAGAAGACAAAAGCACCGTGGATACTTGCATAGATTTCTGAGGTATTCCCACTAGAAGTGACTCGGTCCTTTTGAAAAGGTTGTTTTCTTTTAATTTGCACAAAAGATTATCAAACAGTTACACATGTAACGAGGGAGGTCTTGAAAATCACAACCTGTTTGTGGAGCATTCATGAGTTAAAGGAAGGAAGGAGTTCTGATACATGATGTAGATCATACAAAGAAGGGAAGAAGTGACTTAGGTGTGACTATCGTGACGTGACATGTGTGAATAACATCTGGTTACCTGTTTAGGAGCAGAGGTGGCCTGGGGATCGATCTTACTACTTCCAGTTAAAGATGAATCTGAAGTCTGCAGGAGTTAACCATGTGATTGCAAACCTGGTACCAATGTAGGATGTAACCTTTTAATATAATACAGTTTATGATACAATAAATAGAACTATTTGCAACCCTTTGAGAAGCACTGCAGACGTGTAATATACAGCATCAGCTTACAGTGGCTTTGTCACTCAGACATATTCCAGGTGTTTTGGTGGTTTAACTGAGGGTGGTGGGCTCTGTGCGGGCTCAAGTTTTGTCCCTTCCTACTGTCCCAATTTTAGGCCAAATCAGATATTGTTTGCCCTTCCATAGCAGGGACTATACAGTATAGTAATGTATGTTATAGTGATATAATAGTAGGTTTCCTCAACAAGTGAGAGCTCTTTCTGTACTCAGAGTGTACTTTTCTGGTCTTTGGCAGAAATACTAGGCTGCCTTATTTTAAATGTTGTCCTTTTTCAGATACACTTTTTGGTCTCTAACCTGAGTCCCTGCGAGACCCATCTCAAAAGGAGGTGGTTTATTAGGTCAACACCTCTTTCATCTTCTGTTCCCAATTTTAAAACTTGCCATGTGAAGCGTCAGCCGCCTGCTCTCCCCTGAGGCGTGGGAGCCCTGTGCCCCGCAGCAAGGGAAGAACATCGGTCCTTAAGGACTTTCCTGGGGAGAAGGAGGCTACAAGTCCTTGTCCTGTCTGCTCCTTGTCCAGGATTGGATTTGAGCTTATGGCGTGGGGCTTCTCTATTTCATACTTTTATTTCTCTCTTGTGTTGAAGGAGATGAAAAAAGGTTGAGAGTCCACATCCTCTTTTAAGGCCTGGGGCTTTTTTTCTTCATTTTTTCCTGGTGTAGCTTTGTGAGTTGGGGCTGTTGCTCTCGCCCCATCTCTCAACGGCACTGCTGTGTGAGTGCACAGAGCCACTATAGCAGAAGAAAGTCCTTTTTCTTGGATAGTTTACAGCTCTCAAAGAACTACTTTACACCTGTATTGTCCAAGTAGTTACTGGCTGTTGTGATTTGGTATTTCTAGGTCTCATAGCTAGACAAGGTCTTGGGTGTCTCTCTGGGCTCTCTTTGCTTTGCTCTCACCTCTGTGCTCAGTTGTCCTACCCTGTGGCTGCTGTAGAGTGCTGAGGTTTGTCGCTGCGTCTGAAGCTTTGTTAGGCCTGTGGCATTCTTGATGAAGTCAACACCAAGTGACTTCTACTCACCTAAAATGTTAAAACACCTAAAAGGAGTCTTCTCCTTTTAGCACATCCACGGATGGGTTGGAGCAGCAAGTCCCAGGGCTGAATTTGTAGCCCTTGCTGCCCAGGTCTCCTCCAGACAAAAGCTTTTCCTGCTATTCCTTCCTGCAGAGAGAGGGCCCTCTGCTCCTTGGCTGGACGTTCATTGTCTCCAAATCTCGCTCCAAGTTCCGCTTTATTTCTGGCTCCCGCGCCTGGACACCCTTTTTCTCAACTTGTGCAGAAACAAAAGTTGTGGCTATAGATCTCAGACGGCATTTTCTGAACTAAGGTTGCATCTCTACCTTCCAGCCATTGTCCTTCACTTTGTTTCTGCCTGCTTTCATGTTCTGTGTCTTAATTCTTCCTTAAAATATCAAGGGAGATGCTAGATATAGAGGGGAAACATTAAGTTGCACTTAATTAAAACTGAGTATCCTAAGTTCAGATCCTGCAAAGACTTTTGTATATGCTTAATTATGCGTAGTGGGTGTCTTCCCTGGCTGCAGGAAGCAGAGTTGGATGGATACATGCACGTGGGCAGGAGATTGCAGTAGTTTTTGTAACACGCCATTCAGGATCACCATTTATGAGTGTTTACGTTTATGAGTAAGAAGACTTGCAGAAATCCAGTGGAGAAAAATACTCACTTTCCCCCCACAGACTGATAGGATAATGAGTCACAGCAGTGGGTTTTTATTTGTTTATTCTTACAGGTTCCTTTGCTCAGGCAATATTCTTATTGCCAAATTTTCTGTTCTTTTCATGTTCCAGACGTAGAGGAGAGGCCTCCTTCAACCCACGCTCGGTACCTGCTGAAATTGGATTTTGGAATGACCCCATTCTCTTGAAGCTTGAAGGTGGTACTTTGTGAGTTAATCTGTTCTCAAGGTCCAATCTAATCTACCAAATGGGGATTGAAGGAGCCTGTTTTAAGAAGCTGATGATAATGTCTGAATGAGGTCACTGTAAATTTCACTGTGTGCTTCAAACAAAGAGAAATGAGTGAAAAACATTTATTTAATGTGTCTTCTTTGAGACCAAAGGTATCAATTAACTAGGACATATTGCAAGTTGAGAGTTCTTTTTGCTGTCAATAACTGTCATTCAAGATGCATTAGTTCTCTTACAGGCACTCTGCCACAGAAATTTTATGCCTCCCATAAATTTAAACGTGAATTATTATGAGAGAAATGCACAAGGGCTCCTACTAAATAATATGTGTAACAGTTAATACAATAATTTCTTTCATGACCTGGTGAAACTAATGACAAATAAATGGTAGGTCATCTTGGTGGTGGTAATGCAAATATGTTTTCAAATGGTTTGGAGCCAGAGAGCAAGCATCATTACCTTTGATCTAATGTCCAGCTCTATGTTACCACTTCACTTGCTGTCTTAATCCTGAATTGTTTTCAACCTGAAATTGGTTTACTTGAAAAATCTTTTAGGACATGCTAGTGTTACTCTGTTGAATCATATTTTCCTGATCAGGTAAGTTTTGGTATCTGTTGTCATTGGTTTCTGAAGTTGAAAGTTGAATATGCCTACATTTGTATGCAAATTCCAGCTGATGGGACTTTCCCAGCCTTCATCTTTAATCTTGCTTTCATGAAAACTGATAAAAGCTTTGATCAGAAGCTACTAGAAGCAAGGCTGTCAAATAAGAGGTTAAAAACTCTTACCTTTGGGTCACTTTTGTATAATTTTAGATTTAAAGAACATTTTCCTTACTACTGTAGTAAGAAATGGAAAATTGTGGGATGTGAAAATCCGTGTGACTTTTATTGTGACAGAAGTGATAGTGTCTTGGAAATCAGCGGAAATTTTTCCATTACTTGCATTTTTCTACTGAATGTGTTGAACAAAGAGGTCATTCTAAAAGCATTTATTTGTTAAAGAAAGGAACAATGGGACAGACAAATCATCTTCTCAAGTCTATAGGACAGATTGTTGGGGCTTAAGGATCCGGCCAGTTTGAGAAATAGCAGAAGTTCAAGCAAAGAGTTGTGTCCATGCCTGATGCAGAAAGAGGTATCTAGAAATGGTTCCGTTAGGAGACGAGAAACTCTGTTTTCATCCCCCTTGGTACTGAGATAAGGACCTGCGGGAAGCACTGCCTGGTGTGTACTCCTGGACATCCAGTATTTATGTACGGGGACTTTGTCCCAAAGATTTTAGTGTCTGGTACATGAACTGAGGCACTCAGTTAAGGGAGCTCAATTGACTTCTAGCAAATTATTGTTGGGGCTGGCAACATAGTGCCCTAAAGCGCTATAGAGTTTATCAGATGCCCTGACTAAGCAGTAGTGTTAGCGAAACTTAAATTTGATCTTGCCCTAACTGAGGCCCAAGGGTCAATTGAACCAACTTTTTCATATGGGACTATGTTATTTGGTGGGATCACTTAAGGAAAAAGAGCTAGAATAGTTTCACATCTTGACTGATCAGAAGTAACCTATCTGGAGATATTTACCCTGAGCGGAGCAATGGAGTTATTCTGACCTTCTGGCCTCAAGGTTCGTCTTGGATCATCCAGGGCTGGACTTGAGATTCTCAAATGCATCTTTTGGTGAAAAGCGAAGGGGAAGATAGCAAATTTTCAAGAGTGCAAGAAAGCAGAAGAATGGCTCTGTAGGCATGGTTGAAGGTGTGTAGGGTCTTCTTGGAGTTAACTTGGCCTTAAGCGGGACACCCAGTTCTACCAGCACTCTATTCAGTATTAGTTGTTAATAGTTACGGTACGTACTCTGTTTGCAAGCATATGGTGAAGCTTGAGATGTGCCTGGTGGTTCTGCTATTATTCCTTAGGCTAGAGAGATCTAGACAGCATCCTCCCAAATGTATTTTTGTTGCTCTGAGAGAGGAGGTAGGCACTTATGCTGTAGATCGTGCAGGATTATGGATTTCAAATGCAATGTACGCAGACTTTGATAAACTCCAAGAAATTAGAAGGATTTCCTTTGCTTGAAGTCTTGTCAGGTTTAATCAGCCTTGAAACAATTCTAAAGAATACTTCTCAGGCTATTTTTAAACCCAGGATGCAGGGAAAAAAGTTCCTCAAACAAGCCCTAAATCCCTGTGCTTTTACAGTCCATTTTTTTCTTTTATCGACATTAAATGTGTAGAAGCTAGTCTTAAAACTAAAGATACACTATCTCCCATGGTGCCGTGGCTGCTTTCCTAGGCTAGATGCGTACCTACAAGCAGGGATGCCTTAGATGTTGTAAACGTGGTGCTGTCACCACAGCAGTGATGGTAGCAGAGGCACTGCTCTCAATTTTCCGTTAGCAACAGCTCTGCCCTGTGCAGCACCTTCATGGCAGCAATGCTTCCCCAAATGTTACTGAGGTGACACCTCACACAAGGGAGGTGAGTAATTGAGTTTGGCAAGGAAGTGGGGAGGTGGCCTGCCCTTCGGCAGGCAGCCCTTCTCTTGATCTCTTCATGGAGATGGTGGGAGGCGGGGAATAATGGGTTTTCCTTTGATGGCTGAACAGACATGTTAGTGGTCATAATGGCTTCAATTTTCATTTCCTCCACTATCGTATGTTATAAGTAAATATGTCCTGGCAACTTGTTGGGGCTTCCACTGAGCCTGCAGTACGTGAACAGGAGTGAATGAGTCTTTGCTCCCAAAGGAGGAATTAAGATAAGGGACTTGCTCAAGACCATCTGGGAGATCAGTAGTGACGGCAAAGCTTCTGTCACCTGAATCCCAGACAGCCACGATGTTTGCTGTTGAAAGCCTCAGAAAGAGCTTTTCTTGCATGTTATTTATTGCTTCCCCTCTCCTGGCCTTTTGCAAGGTCTTTGGGAAGCCGCGAGGAGAAATATATAAAAATCTGTAGTATTTCCTCCTTGGTTTTCTTTCTTTACTGTTTTCTTCCTACTTTCGCGGGACTGTGCTCCTCTCAAAACATTTAGAAACTTCCCTAACTGATAGTCTTCATACTTTTCATGACTGAATTATGTTACATTAGCTGTTCCACACAGACATTGCTATGATCGATAGTATAGAAGTAAGATGCTGCTACAGTTCCCACTGGAGAAAGATTAAGTGCCTCTGTAGACTTCAAAGATCAGGAGGAGATGAATGGAGACAGGAAAACAGGCCAGTTTTCCCCAAATGCATGGACTATCCACAGGGCATCTCTTCTGCCAAGTTCCCTTGTTGTCTGTCTAAGGGAAAGGTCAGAAGTAGAAGGTGTGTTATGAGTGCACGAGTCTGTTTTCTGTGAACACTGATTTGGCCTCTTGCTGTGAGTGGGTGTTTTTGCTGATCGCAGGGTGCGGATCATGACAAAAGGATGGATGTTGTTGGTGCTGTTGCTCAATTCTGAGTGCCCTTGACAAGTAGGGAGATTGATGAGTTGAATGCAACAGGAGGGTATTTGTTCCTTGGAACGATTAAGAATTTAAAATGAGAACGCTTTGGCTGTAGGTGTGTCGAGACACTGGCAGGATGCAAAGGTGTGGTGGGATCAATGAGGTGGCAAAATTAGAAGCAGATGAAGGGAAGTTCCCAAGGTTCCCCTTGGGCACCACTGCCATGAGCTCTTCCACAGCACTGTGCACCTACCGAGAGATCAGAGCTCCATAACCGTTACTACTGGCTCATGAGACTGAATGGAAAAGTTCTTTCCTACCCTCTAGAAGTGGGGCCTTGCTGACGGCCAAATGATGCACTGGATGTTAAGGAGCTCTGTAAGGTAATCTGTGGGGCTGGTGGGGTACTGGAGTTGAAGGTAGGCACTAGGACTTGCCATTCTACTTTGATAAAAATGATTGAGAAACTCCTTTTGCAGAGATGACAGGGCCCTAAATACATCAACAGGCTTTGCCTGTCGTCTTGCCTGGGCGTTTGGCTGCTCAAGGCCAGCCCTGACCCTCTGACTGCCTGGAAGAGCTGTGCAGAACAGAGCTGGCAGATGTCTCATCTGGAACTTTGTGGTTTAGCAGGTGTTTGTAAGTTCAAATACCTTGCCTTTGGCTCTTGCCTCAGCTATGCTACAGGTGCGCCTGTGGTTTGCCACATATCTCACTGGTCCTGACCTTGTCTTGCTGACTTGACTTCTTGACATGACCTGCTGACTGGTGATCGCTGTGGCTGCCAACGTGGACCTGCTTTGCTCTTCTTGCTTGGCACTGTGGGACTGTGCCCTTGTCAAGGACGTTGCTGCCCTGTCTGGCATGATGTCACCTTTGTTCCTGGCTCACCTGCTGTTGTGAAGGTCAAACACTTGGCGTCCAGTTTGCCCCGGGACACCTGGGAGAGCAAGCTGTGATCTGCTGTCTTGTATCAATCCATGTCTCCTAGGAATTGCCTGCAGCAAAGGTTGGGAAACCTGCCTGTACCACACAGTAGCCTGAGTGGGAAGCGGGTGGAGGAACAGTAAGCGTCTGTCTCACTACGACCACATTAATCTGGTCTGTGTAGCACATACCTGGGAAATGCTCTGGCTTTGTGTGAGGTTTTCCTTTTCGAAGAACTGACCTTAATGGTGATAATGCTGCCGTTTACTAAAATCTGTTATTTTTCACTGCAAACCCTGAGCGCGTAAATGCCGAAGGTTTCGTGTTTGATCTTGCTATTGACCTACCGCAGATTTGTTCTGTCTCCCTTGAACTTCTCATTCTCAGTTTATTGAAAGTCCTACATTTAATTGCAGTCAAACAGCTGCTGTTTTGGTGTTGTGTTTTGGTTTTTTTTTTCAGGAAACATGAATGCTAGAGACATCAGCACTTGGAATTAAATGTAGTGTGATGCACCATTTAGTGTGCATGTGAACTTTTACTTTCTGCCTGATGCCTGTAACTGAGCAAACATGTATTCCACTCCAAGAATGAGTGGAAAACTCCCTTTTCCCTGTGCTTTGGAAACAAAGTCCTGTCTTTGCTGGTTTTCTCTGACGTGAGCAGCACCAAAGCTGAAGTTTGCAGTTACCTCGTTATGTATTTTTCACCATAGGGTCTTCTGCTGAGTGAAATTTGCTGTATTGACAACGGCTGATCCAGGTTTGGTCCACATCACTGAACACGCGCCCACGTGTGCTAGCAATGGTATGGGAAAGAACATACTGGTCTTTCTTATGGTACCTGACTGGACCTTGTGTGTTGAGTATAGACGGATGGATTCTAGGACATGGTGCGGCTTTTGAGAGCTCACTTGGGTATCTCTGTGCAGTGCCATGTACAGTCTCGTAATAAAGATCATATCAAGACAAGCAGTATGTAAACCCACGGGAATTTCCATAGCTAGCTGGTGGCATGGAGGATGTTTCCAATTTGTCTCCATTCAGACCAAAGGAAGGTAGAATCTTACTGCAGGATAAATGTGTCTGTGGGTGCGTATGTGCTCTATCTTGAAGACTTTGTTAGTAGTACTGAAAAAGGAGCTGGCTTTGGAAGACAAAATATGGAATAGGCAATGGAGTAGGGAATGGTGAGGAGTGTGTGTGAAGCTTGTAGCTCCACACACGAATTTCAGGTTCAATGGTTTCCAAATATGTCCTTTGAATAAAGTTCAGTTTATACACTAAAGTGTGATTTATGGCTAGGTTTAGATCACATTAACTAGGGTAGAGTCCAAGGCGAGACAATATTTCCCATTATTTATGAGGAAATATGCATTGTTCTATAGGATCCTAGTTGTTAAAAGACAAAATATTATTGGAGGACTGTTTGATATTTCCTGCAGTCTTTAAAGCTCAGCTCTCGGATACAGCGGTATTCAATCATAACCCGAGCAGCACCAATGCTTGTGAATTTTAAAACCAAACAATGTGGTATTTGAAACTGAACAGCTGGCCATCAATTCCTCAGCATTAATTCTGTCACAAATCAAATACATTGGAACAAAGGTCTTGTCACCAATTGTCTCTGGCCGTGTAGAGAATGCAAGTGATTCCATGCGATCATGCAATTTCTTTACCAGAGCTGTTCTAAAGCCGAATCATTAGATGCGGTGCTATGTGTTGATGGTATTTAGTTTGCTACTACCAGAGAGGTTTCATCATCTACCCTTGACATTAATTATTCTATTTTGGCTCATTGACTTGCAAAATCACTAAATGATTCCTTTGTTACAAAATACCATAGCTGAAGAATAAGTTTGATGGAAACACAAGTCTACTCATCATCTTCCTATCACTATTGAGAACTTTTCTTCTACCCCAGAATGATTCACTATGGAGAAGGATTGGAGAGAACGGGATTTTTTTTTGCCACTGACTTTCAAAAGAAATTAAAGTTGTTATATTTAGAGCATGTTTACCTGTCACTTGTACTTGGCTATCTCACAGGAGAGGGCAGAAGTGAATTCTTTGCAATTTGCAATTTTCAGGCTTGTAAATTGAAAAATCCACATCTGCCCTTTCTAGCTTAAGAAGAATTGACAACAAAAAGGTCACGTTTTCAAAAAGAGTATTATACATTACCCCTTATAGCATCATTGTTTTCAGATTTCATATTGGCAATAGTTTTTTGAGCACCTGGTAATCATCAATGTAGTTGTACTCACAACACCCTTGTGAAGGAGGGAAGTCCTATGATCTTTTGTTTATAACTAGAAAATTCCTTTGCAACAAGTCTTTCCGTCTTTTCTGTGATTGCATAATAAGGCTGTGACAATGTTGTCAAGTTACTGCACAAGTCGTTGGACTCCTGATTATACCATAGTAGTGTCTTCTGCAAGGTGGGATCCCAGTGCTGTTTGTAAAGATGGGGGTGGAGGTTTCACCTTCTCACTCCCTGTGTGCTTTCTGACCTATTGCTGTAATATTTTTGACATACTAACATACATTTGAATGTTTTACAAGTTTTCTGATTTAAGACAGGCTGACAAACCAAGGACATGGTCAACAAAGACCAGCAGTCAACTGGTGCTTGACAACAAACATGAGCAGGAATTCTGGAGACCAGCAGGTAGAGAAGGGTGCAAATATTTTTGTCTCTTATCTTTGTGGAAGTCATGAATTTGGGTTGCACAATGTTAACTAAACACCTGCTTTGCTTTGTCTGAAGGCAAAAAAGCAAGCTTTTCACTTATTTTTAACTGCTAGGAGTAGTGTCAGATGGTTTTTGGTGGTCAACATTTTCATAGCCTGCAATTCAAATCTTTATGAGATTAATTTCTAGCCAGTGACACTCTAAGAAACAAACCCATTTGGGAATACAGTTCATGGCAGGAAGGAAGAAGAGTCTGAGATGTCTGATTGAGCCAAGTGACAATGAAGGGTCTTAGACTGACTTAGCCAGGCAACTATTTTAAGGGTATGAGCATCAAGCAGGAAATGATTATTCAGGATGGAATGAGGGATAAAATTAGGAAATGTAAGACTCTAAAATGGTCCCTCAAAGTAGATGGAGGAGCCACATTAGAAAGAAGAGCAGCAACGTTTTACTGAAAGTACTTTGAAAATGGACACATCTATCGAAGTGTGAATAATGGTTTTACCTCTAGCAGTTACTGCTTATGAGTGTCAGGGAGCTTGGGGTAGGGCTACCTGGTGGTATTCCAGTAGAATAGCTGAACGGCTTCAGCTCCGGCATGCACTGTGCCCTAAAAGCTGTATAGCAAATAGTTTTACAAGATGGGGAAGGTAACCTAGTAGAAAAGATACTCTAGCGCAGAGGAACGGATAAGAAAAGGTTAATAGGACACGTGGCTGTGCAGGCTTTTGAGAGACAGTCTAGGGTGAAGAGCGAGTTGTGCTAAAAGGGGTGGGATGGGGAGGGATGGCGTTGCCGTGGGGAAAAGGCAGTGCCTGGAGGCACCCGGGGAAGGTGCAATAGAGGCAGTCTTGGAGCGAGTTTCAGTGCAGGTGCCTCCTTCAACAGAAGCAAATGGGGCTCTTTGGAGAGGGTTGAGCCCATCAGCTGGAGAACATGGGGTTGGGGGGGTCAGGGAGGAAACCAGAGAGATTCCTTCCTAAGGCAGAGCAGCGTGCATGTAAAATCTAGTACTGGGGCTGTGCCTAAACTGAGAGTTGAGAAACTCCATGCTTCAGTTCTTTTTTCACCTTAGCAAATTACTTAATGCGGGGGATTGAAAATTTCTTTTTAACTGCAGTCTGCAGTTTTCATTGGCTATTCAACAAACGTTTCTTTTGTTAGAAAAAAATAACGATACTTTCCCTTGGCACGAGGTGATATCGTGAGTTGTGTGAATTTGCATGAGCTGCTCTTTATTTTTGAAGCGTTCAAAGACTGCCTCAGTGCTTTTAAACCTCCTCAACTACTTGCCTGTCGGTAAGGTACCGTATATAGTGTTCCCACGGGAAGAAAGTATGTGACTGGTGTAATTTGAGAGCTTGATTCTCATCATATTCACCTCAGTTTTATACCAGGGCAATTCCAGGGACTTGTCTGAGTAGGAGGAGACTCAGGCTCAACACCTCTGCAGTTCACGATGGGAACTGTGTAACAGGATTAATAAATCATCCTCCTAGCTTTAAAAAAACCCCCCAAAACGTGTTTGGATAATAAAACTTTTAGTAATGAAATAAACATAGATCAGTTGGATTGCCTGAGGGTAAAAATGTGTCCGCGTCTCTGCTTAATATGTTTTGCTCTTTTGCTTAACCATCCATTCGTGGTATTTCTCCGCTGTGGAGACGCAACCCAGCGTTTCTGCTGACTGGACAGAGGGTCAGATCAATGCAGGGTAAATTCCTGTTAATGAGATTTTGATTCTTTGACATTTCCAATCAATGTTTACTTGAAATGTGTGGAAGGAGTCTGATGTTAGCAATCCAGTTCTCAATTGTTTCTCAAGTAGGCAATCACAAATATTTGTCCTGTGTGGTGTTTTTGGGTTTCTGGGGGTTTTTTGTGAAATTTTTTTTTTTTTTTGAGGTCATAAATTTGTGTTGCTCAGTGTTAATTAGGTCCTTAATATGCTCTGGTCTGCTCTTCAGTGAAAGCTTGCTTTTGTTCGTGATGTTATTACCTTGCTAGAAAGAATCAGTTTATTCTACTAGACAACCTCAAAGTCTCTTAATTAGTACCTTTTCCTAATTTAATTCCTTGGCAGTGACTGTTTGAAAAATGAACTATTCTTGCATGTGTACGTTATGCAACCAGAATTCTTATTAAGGTATGCAGTGGGGGAACGTGTACACGAGTTATGCCATGCTCATTTTGTTTTGCCAACATCTAATTTCTGGGGGATTGCGCTTTCCTGTTACTCACCTAACTCTACCAAAGCAGCATCTCAGAGGAGAAGCCTCTCGTTTCTTGAGGGAATGAGGTAGCTACTCTGATGTTAAAACATTCCTTCCTGTCCTGTCTGGGCTGTCAGGAACAGGCACTTGTGGTCATAATGGTCTGTGAATGTCCTGTCCCAGAGAGGGGATTGCCGTGAGGTGTTGAGCCATGACATGTACAGTACACATCATTGGCAGGTAGAGAGATTTGCTATTATATCGGAGACAGATAATATCTTCTGGACCGGTGGCTGCATTTTGAGACACCTCCTTTCAAAAACTGTTTAGAGGTGCCTGTTCTCAGGAGAGCATCTTTGGATCCAGAGTGTGTGAAGTCATTTAGGCTTACAGTGCTGTGTAGCATTAGCAGCTGCTAGAGGCTTCAGTTTCTCTAAGCTTCGGTTTCAGAGTCTAAATGGTTAACGCTGGAGTACCTGACTCGCAGTGGCTGTGTTCTGCATTAGGTCTCATCCTGACAATCTCCAGCTGTGGTAACTAGGATTGCTGCTGCATCCTCCCCTTAAACAGGTCACTTTGAGCCTTCATTATAGCTACTGCAGTCGTTCTTTTGAGAAGGGTTTGTCACAGCTGCCTGGCAGTGAAAGACGTCTGCTTAAAAGTTTGTTTTTGTTTTTTTTTTTTTAAAACAAAGTGTAGCTCAAGGCCAAGTACTGTAACTTTCAGTTAGAAAGAAATTTGCTGGAGGCCAGCATTTTCGGAACAGACAAACCAGCGTTTGAAAATTTGGCCAGCTAGGGCTCTTCCAAGAAAGGGTCGCTTGGAGATGCCAGGGGAGAATTGTTTCTGATGCTCCCTCTGTGGTCTGACACTGAATTTTACTGACATTAGAGACTCTCTGCATAAAAGAGACAAAGAGCCAAAAGTCCTAGGAATGGGCTGACCCTCCAGCTGAACACAGCTGGGTCAGGCAGCCGCAAAGCAACAGTTAGAATAGTCACGTAAATTGTGGTGAATCACAACTTTGGCTTCTGGAGAGGAAAAAAAAATTCAAAATCTACTGAAATTGAAGCACAATGAAATAAAATGTCTCTAATACCGGGTAATCATGTGCTTTTGCCTTATATATATCATGATTTATAGGGTCTTAAATGTACTTCCAATTTCTGTCCCTTTTATTTTTTGCAGTCTTGAAAAACCGATTGGTTGAACATGGCTTTGAGAATAATGTAATGCAGCCAGCGTAGCTCTGCTCCCGAACAGAACCATGCTTTTTATTTAGAGGAAAATATTCAATAAACTCATTTTGTGCTGGCTTTGCTATCCTTCAGGATAAATAAGTTTCCAGTACAACTAATAGCTAACCAAAAATGAAGAACGCTCGTTTGAGATCTTGGTGGAGGAAATGAGTCTCCAAGAATGCTCCAAAGTGCTCTTGTAATATCTCTTCAGAAACATGATACTGAGCTGCAATTGTAGTCAGTTATCAGCTTTTCTCTCCTATGCTTTGATCCGTATAGCAATTTTTTTTTCTTTTGCTAGTACACATACCCCCCTCACCCCAAAATGCAGAAAGATACCTAAATTGCTGACTGTCTTGTGTGCCATATCGATTGGGCTCATTGGTGCTGCGTTATCTAAGACTAAATTGGCATCAATTTTTTTTTCCCTCTGAAGTCTGAAGATTTTGTGCTCTTTTTAATTGTAGGAGGAAGGTCAGCACAGAGTGTACCCTCTGGCTTTTAATCTTAGACGGAAACGTCCTAAATGAATAGAAAACTGCATGTCAGCGAAATGAACTCTTGCTGAAAGCAATGTGTAGGCTTCTCATGTTTTGCGTTTGTGATGACATAAGCTTTGACCTTGGCTTGTATCTTTTTGAAAGAATAACACTTGTTCCCTTCAGCCCAGTAGCAGCACTGACGGCAGGATCCGTGCGCTTGTGTGAGCAGCAGCTCCTGACCTGCTGCAATTTGTAGCACTGGTTGGAGAAAAACTTTTTTGAATATTGAAGGGCTATTCTTTATGGTTTCTCAGTGTAAGGATCCTCGCTTCTGTCTATACAGCCGAAATGCGAGATGAGTATGGATAGGATTTAACACGGTGCATTAATTTCTGTGGCCAGTCCTGTAGCCAGTCTTGCAGATGGAGAGCTGAACTTGTAGGCAAGACTGTTCCTACAGCCTAAAGGCCTTTCCGAGTGTATCCCTCTTTTTTTTTTTTTTTTTTTTTTTTTCCTCCCAGCTATGGCAGGCAGGAAACAGGACTCCTCTGTGATATCTCTAACTTTGTCCCAAAAAGGAGAAGGAGGGGAATGGATGCTGTGCAGAGAGAAGTCCTGTTTATTTCTCCCTGAGTGCTCGTTGAGGTCTCTGCTGTGTCCTGCAACCCGGCTCAGAGAAAGGGCGGGGGGAATATGGATCAAAAAATAGAACGCATAAGGAACTGGCAGGATGGAGCTGGCAGCACAGACTGTGATGAGCCTCCCTGCGATAAGGGCACCCATCGCAGTGAGACCCACGTCTCTGCGCCAGGCAGGGAGTAATCCTGTGTTGGTGCACTGGGAGAGAAGATTAATTTTAGCATCTGCTTTTGAAATTATTTCATGTCTCTTACATCAAATGCTGTGGTTGAATGCAATCACATCGAATGCATAGGGACAGAAGTTTATTTTCCCTCCACCCGAGCTCACCAAAAAATATGAAAAAACCTTGAGCCCATTTCCCTTGGGGCTTTGGCTTATATTTCCTTGTTGAGACAGGGAGGCAAAAGAGGTGAAATGGATCTGGTCCTCTGATTTCCTTTTCCACCTCCCCCCACCCCATTCTGCACATCCTGAGCAGAAAAAAATTCAGTTTTCCTCTTGAAGCCCAATGAGGGAAAAAAGAAAGTGAAACAACTGAAAAGTTTCTCAGCATGTTAAAGAACAGTTGGAGGATAAAACAGGCCTGGGGGCATCGCTGCTGTGACTTTGAACAAAGCTGGGAAGCGTTACTGGTCTCCTTCTGCAGAGGTCTGCATAAACAATTTCCAGTTGGGTTTGCCTTAGAGGTTTCACTGGCCTGAGCTGAGATTTCACTTCAGTTGTCCCCAGTGGCTCAGGGACACTCTCAGGCAATTGCGGTTGGGAGATTTTTCATACCTCTTATTTGAGCATCTGCCTTTGACAGTAAAACGTGTGCAGCAGTCGATGAGATGAGCAAGGAAACACACAGAACATACTGGGCACAATGTTGTGAACTCTTTGTGCCTCATTTCTCGTCAAGCCTGCAGCCAAGAAAAGCTGTGGAGCAGATGTAAGCCCAAATGTATGTGTGGGTTTTGCACACAGAATAATTGAAAGCTGAATTCTAGTCTTCAGGCGTGAACCAGACATGAAAAATATAAGGCACCTATACATTGTGTAAGGGAGTCTGTACCAAATTCATGTGTAAAATCTCTAAACAGAAAGGTCAACAAAGTTTATACAGAGTGCTGCTTTGTCAGCAGGAAGATGTGACAGAGTTTGTGGTTTCTGCATGCGGTTTAGCTCCGAATATCCAGGTGGAGTTTGGGACATCTCATCCTTGTCTTCCTGGAGATGACTGTCATTGATAAGTACTCCATGTCAATCAAGCCTGGAAAGTGTGTGATTGCCAGGTCTGGCTTTGAGCGAAGCTGGAAGAAAATCCACCAGCTTTAGCTCTCTGTCCCACCAAAGAGGGTCAGGTCCCTTTTCATCTTCCTTTGGGTCCTTTCTTGTTCTGAGGTTTATATCAAAAACCATGCTTTTGACTTCACAGCTGGAGGAGTTGGAGAAAGGGTTAGGAAAGGAACTGGGTTCCAGTTTCCATTCCAAGCTCCCTGATACAGTCCCAGGTTTTCTGCTGTCTAATGAAATGTAAAAGCTGCAAGTCCCTGTGCCAAGCTGCGCAAGTGCTTTACTGCGTGTGTTGCATACCCTCTTGGTTGCTTAAAAGGATGGGTCAGTGAGTGTAAAGAGAACGTTTAGATATTATTCAAATTCCTTGATGGTTACTAAGTGGCAAGAACTGATCTATCTTTAGAAAAAAAAGGTCTGAGAGTGCAACCAGGAAAGATCAGCTGATATTTTTTTTAGATGAACCATGATTTGAGTCAACACTGAAATCAGCAGCTTGAATTTCTGACTTAAATAATTTCACCTTGTTTTCCCCAAGCCACCTTCCTCATCCCCTCTCTTCTCAGATGTCCTCCTTCACCTTCAAGCTCTCTGACTCCCAGCATGTGCCTGTGCAGGAGCCTGGCTCTGCTGTGGGTGTCTCTTGCTGGACTGTGGGGGCCAGAGGGATGCTGAGGGGTTGACAGGCCACAGAGGTTGGTGGGGAAGGGTCACAGCACCCTTCTCTCATGCCTAGCAGGTTGCTCAGGCAGTACCTCAAGGAGCCAGGCACACTGGGTTCTGGCTAGAAACCAGGTCTGGGGTAGCCTTGCTCCATCCTATATCTGTCTTTGGCTGCAGGAGGTGCTGGTCCTGTTATGTTTGGGCATTGTATGCTGCAGAGGCCAGAGCTTCCGGAGGAAAACAGCCCATTCGGACGCGATGTCAGTGAAGCAGAGTGTGTTTATCCTGGTCCCTTTTCCCTTCGTTTGCCTGGCACTGTCGTTTCCAGAGGGACCCATAACTGTGAGAGGTACCTGCATGTGCCGCAGTGTTGCTGCAGTGCTCCAAAGTCATGAAAAACGGGCAGCAAGGCTTTACTGCAGAGCTGTTCTTAAACAGCTATCATGGGCATTGCTTTGCAGGGAAGGGGGTTTTCAGGAAAAATGGAAAGCAAAACCATCTTAGCCCGTTAAGAAAGCGGGAATGGCCTTATTTGTTTAAGGAGCATATACTTTTTTCAGAGCTGGGTCTCGTTCATGCATAGCAAGAATTTCCTTTGTTTTATGCAGAGCTTATTTCGGAGGGTACTTTATCTAGTGATCAGTAACATTTTGTTAATGTTTTGTTGTGCTATGTTAGAGCAAATGTACCTATTTTCTGCTGCTCAAAGGACTAAAGAGCAGCATTTTTCAAATAACCCGGTGCAGTGGGATAAGGGAAAACTTGCAGATCTCCCTTAGCAGAAACCTCTTGACTGAAGCTGCACACTGGGAGGTTTGCTGCTGCTTTACTCTTTCTTCTTGCAATTTCTTCTGGTCTAGGGTTTGCAGCAATAATGTGTTCCCTCCCTTCCTCCACCACTGAAGTGGGGATGGCCACGCTTGTTTCCCTGGGAGATGAGGCAAAGCTTGAACCTTCTGGGCCAGCTCCTGCTCACCTGCTCTGTGCCCCATCCGACCCACCAGCCAGGTCTCGGTCAGAGCTCACTGTGCTGGATCTTTGATCCACTTACCTGGCTTACCTGACACCAGATACTTGAATTTATTGCTTCGTTGTGTCAAGGTTTGACAAGAGTTATGGACCTTCCATTTTTCTCTCTTTGAGATCGTGCTTAGGAGAGTTGGATATATTTTTCCCTTCCTGCAGTTCTGGGGCTTCAGGTAGAGTTATTAGTGTTCTCCTATCCTGTAGGCTTTGGGAAGTGAGATTTTTTAGCACATGGGAAGATCAGACCTTCAGAGAGACTGCTATGATGTGTTATGTGAAGCACTTTGATTTCTTTTCTTGCAGAGCACATTATGGGTCATGTTGCCCTGAACTGTTCTCCTTATACCCTGCTGTCTTGAGCTCATTTCCTTACATTGAGAAAGTATCTGGGAAAGAACTGACTCAGAAAATAGTTCACAGTGATGCAATCCTATAAGACATTAATAAAGTAGGCAAAAGAGATATTTTAAGCCATCGAGTTGTTCATCTTGGACACCTGAACCTGCACCTGTAGATGTTTTCTCACTGGTACAGGCAGATCTGTCCTTGCCGTGCTTGTTTTACGTATGCTTTTCTGAGGTCTCTGAGGAATCCTGGACACAGACGTCAGGATGCAAGGTAGTGATTTATTACATGGAATAAATTAATGGTGAGCCAGCAAGGTTGTTTACAAATTGGCTCTCTAAGCACTGCTGGACTGTTCTTTGTACACTCTATTTCCCAGTATCTCACCTGCACGTTCAGAAATCGATACCCAAGCTTACTTTTTGGTTCTTCATTGTGAGTTCATCGCCTGCTAAAAGCAGCTTTGGGCCACTGTTCTACCTGATCATCTGCTTATACAGTCATTAAGGAGAAATTTTAAATCATCCTTCTGCTCTGTATTGTACAATCCAGTGTTAGTCCAGGCAAACATCTTATTTTAATGTAGCATGTCTCAAATTTTCAGAACAAAACCCATATGTACTCTGCTCCTTTCAGTAGAACCCTGTAATAACAGACTGCTGGTGTTTCCCTGTACACATTAATTTTGCCTCAAAAGCCAATAAATGTTTGATGTGCACTTAATAATCTAAAGAAAAAGTGATTTTCTGCTGTGTTTTATTTCCTTTCATTAGATATTTCAAAGAGGATGTAATGTTGGTGTTGTTCCCAGATGCTTCATGAAAACAAATACTAATACCTAATTTTTGCCTTACAAACACTTTGATCTGTGTGGCAGTAATATAAAATTGAATAGTATTAATTAGACCAGAGGCTTGGTCCTGATCTGAGAGATATCTCCTTTTCTGATCCCCATTCTTTTTTAAGCACATACATCATTGATGTCATAATGTTGTGATACAGTCAAAAGAAGTAGAAATCTTGTTAAAAATGCATTCTTACCTATGACTTGGTCAAAACTTTACTTGGGTTTCTAGAAGATGAAAGGTAGTGAATGAAATCAGAAAGTTGCTTGGTGTCTTTATGTTGTCATGTGTTGTCATAGTACTTTGAGGACCGGTAATGGGTTAATTTCCTAATTAATATAAATTATTTCAAAGAATGAGTATGTAATCAAACCGGAAACGGTTCCTGGGAGTGAAACAGAGCACAAGCCAAAGAGGTCAGACACAGAAAACACTGTGTATCAACACAAATTGAATAAAAAATAAAATCAAACCAACTGTGACATTTCCCCAGTGACAGAAACATGGTACATCCAGCACTGAGCTGACTTGTCTGAGGACCCGTGGTGACCAGGCAGCCTCCAGGCATCGGACACGCGGTACTGAGTGTTCAAAGCATGCTGCTAGTGATTCTTCTTCCTGTTTGCTGTTGCTGACTGAGGCCAAAGTGTTGTACTATTTGATTTAAGAGTAATTTCCAATGATATATTCTGGTTGATGCATTTATATCCTGTAGTGCGTTTTCCCATGAAATTCAGAACATACGTTTTATGGAGGATAGGACTCGTTAAAACCAAGGAATTGTCAGTAAAGGAACAGTGCTTCTCACACAGAACACTAAAATGGGCTTTTGATGCATATGAACTCATATATAGGCTTGGTTGCTACCAACTGAGCTTTATAAATGCAAATTATGAACAATTTCTTACTAATGCCAGTGAATGTGTCATCTAGACGTATTTGGACACCAGAAATGTTCGTATTTTGCATTCTATTGTAAATCTGTTTCTTGACAACCTGGTAAAATACAAAATAATAGAGACATAAAAGTTAGTTAATGTTGGCTGGCAGCATATTTCTACATGTGTTATTGTAACAACTGAATTAAATTAGGAGAAAAATAGAAACGCCAACCTGCAAGTGGATTTAAATTATTACTTGTCATTGAGTATATGTGTTAAATAGTCTAATGTTACTTTCAGTAACATCTGTATTATTCCCTTCTACGGTGGGTTTGCTGCAATGATAATTAACCAAGAGGGAAAAAAAAAAATCATAATATTTTCTGCTTGAAAGCTGGGCAAAGAAAAAAGGTAAAAGACTTTGAAGTCTCTAGTTGTAAGTTTTTGTTTGCTTCTTTGGAAGACCGTGTTATCAATGAAGGTATTCTCTGAAATGCTGAAAAATCGATTCCTGTTTATCTTTTTATAAACTCACAAGCAATGAAAACTATTTCTTTTAATAAAAAAGAAAAAAATGAGATGGTATAATACACCATTTAAGAGACTAGTAAGTGCTATAGTCAAATTAAAAAGGTCCTCCTTTTATGGTCAATAATAATGGTTCTTTTTATTCTCGAGACATGGCTGTCATTACGTTGCCTGAAATGTGTGTTAGGATTATATGGTAGAAAGCTGCTCTGGTATTGAAACACAATTTACCGTGAAAAAAGATTGCCTGGTGAGCTGAGGTGGCAAATATTGTCCCTGGCGATTTCTGCTCTTTGGCTCGTCCAGCTGGTTTCTGTCCCATGTGTGAAGGAGACAGGTGAGGGCCAGATGAAGGTCAGGAATGGGAGTCTGGGGACCCGCTGCGTTCTCCTCAGGGTCGTGCTGGGTCTTAACGCACAAATGACTGATCCTGTGTCTTTGATTTCTTGTTTGTTCTGTGGTGGTAGTTGGACCCTGAGGTTTGTGTTAAAGTCTTGGTTTTTCTAAGTGTGTGTTAGCGACCTGAGATCCTCCAAATGGCTGGTGCGAGCCTTCCCTAGCCCAGCTAACAACTGAGTTACGCTGCCCTACGGTCTCTCTCATACATTGCTCCTGCGTTTTGCTCATCCACTTGCAAACTTGAGTAAATAGCCCAGAAATTTCAATGGAAGATGCAAAAACTCTTGTGGAGTTTCTCCAACCGGTTCAAGGCTTTTCAGCAGAGCAGGCAGAACTGCATTTCCCTGCCCTAGCCGGAGGGCTGGAAGCAGAAGTGGGACAGGGAATGATGTGGGGAGAGGTCTGAGAAACTGGGTCGCTGACTCGTGCTCCCTGAGGTGGCCGGAGGGAGCCAGGAGGCTGTGACTGCTCTCCAGCCCCTGGAGCAAGCTGTGCTTGTCCACTTCATTTAGGCCAGGAGCTGCCCTTAATAAGTAGGTGGGAACAATCTGTCCCCCATTAAAGTTTCATCTCAGTTGCTACTAGCTGCAGAGTGACCTAACCCAGGCAGCTTCCAGAAAGGTGCTCGTCTTTCTCCCCCATGTTTTTTAGCACCAGTCATAGGACTGTTGTTATCTGGGTGTTTTTGCTGCGTGTGTACTCGGTCTCTTTGGATTGTTCCCCTGGTCTCTGTTTTCAGCCTGTTCAAGTTGAAGCATCTTTTCTTAACAGTATGTATGACCTTGCTGAGTTGGAGAACATCCCATAGCAGGTTTAGGGCACCAGATGCATGCGATGGCAAGTCTTGGTGCTGCTGCAGGATGGTAGAACTGCAGGGGTGGCTACTGGCGGATACGTGCTGCTGCTGCCCACAGGCAGGAAAAAAAGCATCTAAAAGGTGAATAAAAATGTTCTGCTTTTCTCAAAAGGGTTACCTGAAGATCTGAAAGTGATCCCTCTCTGGAAGTTCCTCCTATATTAGAGATGTTATCTTCCCAGGGCTTGCGTTCGAATCTTGTCATGTAACATAATTACAGGTGAAAATTATTCTTTTCATACCTCCCGTCTCTGAGCACGTGAATACTTCAGCCCAGCTGAGGATGTTTCAAATATTTTTCTCTTTCCAAATGGTGTTAGTAATGCACTTCAATGAGCAAAGTTTCCCACTGTTACTGCATAGCCATTTATGCAAATTTTGTTTTTAGGATCCTCTTGTTGCTCTCATGACTTTCTTGGAAATGGCTCACGAAGCAGACCAGGCATGAAGTGTCCCTAGGTAGCAGGTGGAGTTTAGGCTCACGAATCCACAGGGAAATGTTCTGTTATCCCCTGTTAGCATAAGCAGTTTCACAGCTGATGTGAAGTAAGACAAGGATTCAGATAACACTCGGCTTCATGGATGCTGTTTCTAGAAGAACAAGCTGCAGAGGGCTCTTGAAGCTGCTAACCTTACGCTGTGTTTGCCTGTCATGTGATTTTGAAGCTGGAGCAAAGAGAATGGCAGGGTGAGCTATTAAAATTCAGCGTTACAACTGGCAGGGAAGGTACTGTGAGCTGACTTCCACAGGCGCTTGTTTCTACTGTCTTTTTTTCTTGTTCTTCTTAATGTTTTGCTTAATTTAAGACCATAAATGTCACCTGTACTTGTCCAGACATTTTCAGCATTCTTCTCTTTCCTAGGTTTGTCTGCAGTAATGTTAAGATGTAAGATTTTTCTTTCTATATTATCTCTTCTCAGGCAGCTGTTCCAGCTAATAACTATAATGAAGCAGCTAGGCAGGGGTGTATTTCAGTTTTCAGATGGTGCTGGGCATGATTAGCATAGCCTGCTAGGGAAGCAGGCACTAAGGATTAAACAACACGCTCAGATCACTCCCAGGCTCTTCCTCAGGGCCCTGTTTATTAATTCAAACAACAAATTTGAATGGCAACACAAAATAAATTATCTTTCCTCAACCAACACAGCTGCCAACCGCCTCGCTCGGCTGCCTGCCTGGGGCCAGGAGTCACCTTCCCTGCTGACCCTGCAAGTGAGTCCCTTACAAAGTAGGAAAGATCTGGCTCCACACCTGCGATGGGCTGGAAGAAGAGTCACCGGATTTTAAGAGGCACATCATGAACATGTACAACTAATATGATTATATTGGTGTGTGAATAACCTCTGCTTAGCCAGTTCTGTGGTTGAGAACTATTCAGGAGGAGCTGTGGAGTTACTGTGTCTTCTTCCTGGACCAGGAAGGGCATTTTCAGCCATTTCGTGGAAGGGCAGCCCTGCTCCTAGCTTAGGCAGTAAACTATGCCCCGATGTAAGGCCATGTTGCTGTCTCCTTGAATTTTTGTTTTTCATGCTGAAGTTAGTTCTGTTGTAAATCTGCCACTCTCTGTAGATGAGTATCGTGAATTTGGTCAGTGATTGTTATCGTGGCCATGTCTCTAACAAATATAACAATGTATAACTAGGTCTGCAGTAATTAATTATTTGGATTCCCTTATTAATTACCTGAGGATATTTATAGTCTGTTCAGCAGGAGGGACAGCTGGCATTATTATTAAAAAAAAAAAAGTGTTTACAGAAATGTTCCCAGTGTAAATTTTTTTGTCATAATGCTGCATTTCAAGAATGAATGTTAATACAATTTTCCTCTTGAAATAATTTAATTCCAGCCCTTCTGGTACATAGAAGCAATGCATTTACTCCAAGCAAATATTCCAAACACTTCCATAATGAAATTGTAGAAGTTAAAGGTAAAAACTGTGTGCTTACTCCTGCAGCCTAGTTCCTTTCCTTTGCAGGACTGGTTCCTCTAGAACGTGTGCTGTTTTTTCTTACTGCAGAGGAGCTTTCCTCTAGATATTGGACACAGCGTGTTAAAATCTGGCACTGCTGAAATTAGAGCTTTTGATTTTTGTGATGATTTCATATGGCAGATAATCAACCCTAACGTTAAGCACGGCAAGCAAAACACTGGCAATTCTCCTTACTCTGGCTTAGAGAGGCAGTGGCATGGGGCATCAGATCTTCCTAGTGGAAATTCAGGTGGGTAAGTAAAGTGCAGAAGCACTGTGTCCTGTTCTGCATGTGTCCTGCTGCTCTAATACCCCTGGCAACAAGTCAATCATCTGACCAGTAAGATCTGCTGTCAATATCAATAATTAGGAAGAAAAAATGCTTAACATTCAACAGTCATATTTTCTAGATGAACAAGGGAATTTAGTATTTCTCCTATTATTGTTACTGATGTCTGTTGTACTTTCAGGCATTGTCTTGTCAGCTGGACTTGGCTCTCCCAAAGGCTGGGATGATGAGGAAGGTCTGAGCCTAACGCAAGAGGTGGCTTAATGAGTTACGGTGACACAAGCTAGCAGGGAAGTGGAAGGGAGAGTACAGGAGACTATGGATGGGAAGAGATAAGTGGTGATGATGAAATAGTAATTAACTGTGTCCTTTAATAAAGGCCAGGCTACTGGAGAGGCTGGAGCAGGAGCTGGTTGAGTCCTTCCTGGGGAGCTGTCCAGTGTGCAGCTGGGAAGCTTCTGTTGGGAGCTCAGAGGGGGTGGAGCAAGGTAGCAGGATTACGACTTGGCGTCCCTGAAGTCTGCTTTGGACCATGATCCAACAAAGCTTGTGACAGTGTTCCTGTATCGCTTCTTCCTCAGTTACTATACAATCCCCAGAGAGTCTACAGACAGTGACTCTGACTGTGGCTGTGTGGTTAGTGGGTCTTCATGTGAGATCAGACACTTATTCTAAAGGTTAAAGGGAAATTTTTCTGGATCATTCAAACGTTTACTTGTTGGTTTGAATGTGTCTGCCTGGACTCGATAAAATAGCAGCAATTAGTATCATCTTTCTGAGAAACAGGAGTGATCTTATCAAGTTTGGGGAGGAGGTTAATGCTAATGCAAGTTATTTGTATGGCTTCGCATTGAAGAATTTCAATTTGCAGCATGAATAGTTCAATTTCTATTGAGGGTGCAATTCCAGAAGAAGTATAATTACAGTTAAGGGGTGTCACAGAACTGGTGAAGCATTAGGTTAGGAAAACACAGGAGATATTTTGTGAAAACATTTTAGGGTTATGCCTTGCTGAATACAGAGGAGACATCACTGAGAAACAACTTACTGCTCAGTTGGGGCATTTCACCTTTTGAAAGTATGAATGAATAAATAATGCTTCTTTTGACTTTAACTTGATTTTTGAAATATCCACTTCTATTAGAGCCAGCATATATACGTGATTCTCCAAACTTCCAAAATATGGTTAGCGGCAGCTCAATCAGAATTTCTTTTAAATCTGTTGGTTTTGAGCTGTTTTTGTTAACGAGACAGTACCGTCTCAAAGCATACATAAATCTGCTCAGTGGCATAACTTATAATTCATTTGAAGTGCGTACAACTGATGTTCATTTAATATGGACAGAATTTGAAGATGCCCATTTTTCTTCAACTTTCCCATTTGTTTTCTCTTGCACAGAGCGAATACTTCACAGTGACCATGATCGTCCCCTGTACAGACCTGTTCCATCATGCTGTGTCATTTTTTTAATCCACCCATTTAGCGCAATCTCTGCTCTTAGCAAAATATTGAGATGCAATCAGACGAAGCTCTCAGATTGCTCAGTGTCTGAAGCAAGCTGCTGATTACTGTTGCCACTGTTAGCTGAATTACACTATTAAAGGCTTTGATGAAATATTTGCATTGCTTGCTCACACAAATATCAAATCATGGCCACGCCATGGTGAAAAAGGAAATAATGCTCATCTTGTGACACATTTCTCCCAAGACAAGACAGCAACAATAATTTGTGGAAAATGTCTATATACAGAACACATCTGACAGCGTCTTTTGATTTGTTAATTGCTAAATAGTTTAAACAACAGCCCTCTCCATTGCATCCAGCTTGTCATACTGCTCTCAGCAACGAAGGCAGAATCGATGGGGCCAAAACCATCATCCGTGGTTTCGTGAGGCATGTGCCATTAGAACGTACGTGACTTCAAGCTCTGTCCTGACATGCTTAAGCATCTTGTTGAATTGGGGCCAATAAAAAAACCAAAGCAACTGAGCTGCATAGCTGTGCAGAAAGTGGGGTAAGTGCCAAATAACTGGGAAGTAACTTGCCCACGAAAGGCATCATGGCACTATACCTGTGCATCTGTTCAGTGTCCATTGGGTGTCAGGTGCTGCCATTTCTCAGAGACCCAGTGTTATTCTGTGGATTCCCAGCACCAGTGGTCTGGGGTGGTCCAGGGTGTTTCCCCATTGGTCTTGTATGATCATATCTCGTTACAAAATTCTACAGCTTCTTCAGAGCAGAGCTGGGCCTGATCAGCCTCTGGGGGAAGAGTTACAGAGGAGCGTGTTTGGCGTTTGGTCCTGGTGTGGCTGTGGAGGTAACAGCCTGCTGTAGTACCAGTGGATGTTAGGTTAGAGGGTGGGCGTAGCAGTGTCTCTGTGGTACGGCCGTGCTGCTGCTGCACTGGAGGGTTGGGGGAGGAAATCAGAAAACAGGTATGAAGTAGGAAACAGTGAGAACAATGGATTGTGTTACTGCAGAAAGTTGATCTACAAGGTGATGATCCTTCCATTCTGTAACACTTTTTAGCGCTGGATGAAGTTGTGTGGAAGGCAATGCATAGAGGTACCAGCCTTTGCAGATAATCCTGGGGTCTCTAGGTTAGTGCAAACAGCGTCTGTGACAAGATGGACCGAAAAGTGCTTCAGCTCTGCGTGAATGCTCAAGTAAACTCCTCATACTCTACTCGCTTAGAAAATAGTTTTCAGAGAGGTGTCAAGTGGGGAGCAATTCCAGAGGAATCTCACAAAGCTGGGAGGTTTTCTACCCATCACAAAGGGAAGATGGCCTGGGTTTCGCTTACAAAGCAGTGACACCCTTGAGCTCTCCTTGCTGTCAGCTGTAGCTGGAAACATCATGTGAATGAAAATAACTGCAAATGGCCAGGAAGCCTGGGTGGTGCTGAGGCACATCTGCTTGCTTCCTCTCTCGCTTTGGTGTTATTGTATTGTTCTTGCATTCCATTGTAGCAGTTCCGCTGCTAATACAAAAGGAAATATCCCATTGTTTTAACAAGAGCCATTCGCTAGGAGCTGAATGACAAAGCCCTTCAGCAGGCAGGTGCTCTGCGGAGGGCAGGAATATGCTGCTGCAGGTTCATTCCCGGCAGCAGGGAATGCCACAGCAGTACGGTCGGGGTGTTTGGAAGAGTTTCTGCATTTAAGTTTCATTGCTCAGAGGACTCTTTCCCAGCTGAGGGAATTTGCCCTGTGTTCAGTAAGTTTGATTCACCCGGGATAAACGGATGAGGGTCAATGCTCGGTGCCCCTCAGGCACGTAATGCTGAGTGCCTTCCTGAGGTCTGCTCTGCCGCTGTGGCCAGCTCTGTACGGAGCACAGGTGCTGGGAAGAAAACTTTGAGGAAGCTGCTAATTTTCCTGCCCTGATTCTCTCTGTTCCCGTGCTTGTTTTGGTGCAGAAGGCTTTTTGTCCTTCTCTGCAATCCTCTGCCTCCCTACTTTTCTTTCCTAGCTGTCATCATTCCTAACAGGGCTGGGGCTCTTCTCTCCCATGGAGGTGCTGGTGGTGGGGTGGGCAGCTGGCTCAGAGGAGGTGACCTGGGCATGGGCATGAGCTGGGCTACAAGCTGACCTCAGAACAGCTGCATGTGGGAAAAAACGCCACAGATGTGCTGGGATGGGCTTCCCAGTGCGGCTCACCCAGGGTGTCCTTCCTTACTGGTTGCTTAATTATCCCCCAGACTTGGTGCTCTCTTTTGCTTTTGGCAGGAGGGCAGGACAGAGTGCTGACGTGCCCCATCTGCCTCCGGACGCTGTGCTGGAGATGGGGACAGTCCATGTGGCGATGACAAACAATCTGATTGGTGACCTTTTGCCTCGCTGGCTGTAACTTTGTGATCTTACCTGTGCCTGGGCACGGATTGCTCTTGTCTGGAGTGGGAAAGCGTATGAAGAGTAACAGCAGAAAGCAGAGCTGTAAGGAACGGTTCAAACCCATAATCCTTGAAGTGACCTGCTGTTGCCCCTCGGCACCTTTCTAAAAGCTGTCTCTGTTACGGTAATACACTTGGGAGAAAATTGTCTGCCTTGTCTGCTGTGCTTTATTGCTTGTAAATGTCATTCTGAAACACTTACTGGTGCATTTCTATTATTTAATAGCCATTTAATAAGATGGGATAAAGATTTTAGATTTTGGCTTTTGCTTTCAATTTAGCAGGCACCGTTCGGGGCAGTAATGGCTCTGGTAATCAGTTTTCAGTGCCATGTGACTGAAAGCCTAGTTAGTGTGTCTGCTCTTGGCCAGCCATAACCTGAAGTTACAAACACTTCTTCCCTACACTTGAAGGAATTACCTTTGTGTTTCTCATTTTAATTTATGCCTGTTGTAAATGTGGGACTGTCAATGTACTCTGTGGTCAGAGAGGACAAACAGATGTCTGGAGTAATAATAATACGCGATTCTTTTTGCAAGGTTTTTGACATAATGATTTATCCTTTACTTCAATACTATCTCTCTTCATTCTTACTATTTTCTATCTCTTGCCTGATAAATATTTATAATAGAGTAGAAATAAATTCAAACTAGAGCCAAGTTATAACTTTTATGCTCTCTCATCTCATGGCTTGGCTTCGCGGACGAAGATTTGGGAAGGGCTTTGCCCACGCTTATTGCAAGCGCGTTGATGGCTGAAAAGGCCAATGCGGGATAGGCAAGACCGGTTGCAAAGAGCACACCTCTAATAAGAGCTGAAAATACGACAAAGATTCAACTTAGTTGGAAGCAGATATAACAAGACTGTGGAATAAAACTGTTGCATTCTCAATGCAGGATAGTCCTTGATGGGTTTGTGTTTCCCTGTGAAATGTGTTAGAGCGCTGAGCTCACTTGAGGAAGGGCGTGTGTCCCAGCCTGGATCAAGAAGGTGGTGGGACACTGGAGCAGGCTGCGCAGGGGAGGCTGTGGATGCCCCCTCCCTGGAGGTGTTTGGGGTTGGGTTGGATGGGGCTTTGGGAGGCCTGGTCTGGTGGAAGGTGTTCCTGTACATGGTGGGGAGAGTTGGAACCAGATGATCTTTGGGGTCCCATCCAACCCAAACCATTCTATGATTCCAAGAGGCAAAAAACTATGTCCTGAGTTCTACTTTAAGACACACAAAACCATGATACCTGTGTTGTGTGTATAGCTTTACCTCTCTTGCCTCTGTTTCCCCACCCATCTCACCTATTTGGTGATAAAGCTGAATGAAATGTTCTTCTATCAAAATTGCATATACTTGAATTGACCAAATACTGAGTCATTTCACTCCAGTCAGTCCATTTCTTACTGCCAGTTTCAATTAATCCATTGCTGAAATTGTTGCCAGCATCTGAATATCTCTGCTGTCTCCTGTCTCTCCACTTAGCACAAGAGAGCATGATAGGCTAAAGACTCTTGTCATCCCCTTCTGATGTGGTTTGGCAACAGATGGCAACAGGTCTTTGAGGAGAACCGTGTTGTTGCTACTTCCAGCATCAATTTCAGTGCCATCTGGGAGGGGGACATGACATGAGCCTGAACTGGCTTCTGGTCTCAAACATTCTTTTATCAATTAGCAAAACCACTGATGGGTTTGACACAGTCTTGGGAGTGTCTCTGTGTCCTACAGAATGTAATTTGCTCTATGCAGAAAATTGGGGAATAGTAACTCGAATTTACACTAGATTTTTTTTTCTCTTGGGTACCTTGTCTTTTGTTTATTCTAGGAAGGGTGGAATACAAAGCCTGATGCTTTCAGGAAGCACAGTTATATGTAGAATATTAGGTAAACATTACACATAGAAGCCAACAATGTCCAGACTTCATCCAGGCAAAACTTCCCAAGGAGCATCGCAGTTCATTGCCACGTAAGTGCTGGTTGATAACCAAGTGATGTGCTGGGGAGTGCTGGTTCAGTTAATGTGATCTGTATTTCACAGTATAACATAAGCATCCATGCTGCTAAATGGAACAAGAGCTAATGCTGGGGCTAGCCAGGACATGGCTTCCCAGGAGTGCTGGTGACTCGCTTTCCCTGCCACTCACCTTGCTGTGTTTGCCTTTCTTGCTGCAGCACCTGCCCTGAGCCTAAAGATGAATGGATTGTGTGTGATTTCAGTGAAGGAGAGGTTGGAGCAGTGCACAATGCCGGGCTGAGGGCTGGCAGCTGGGGTCACGTTCTCATAAGTAGGCAGGAGGGATGAAAGGGCAGGAGGGGTTGTTAAGAATGCTCAGGGAGGGCTGAGATGAGGGGCGTACTGAAGGTTAGCTAAACACAAGTGCCAGGGCTCCAATGTGTTAGTATCTGCTTTGGACAGCCCTGGCTTATGGGTCTCAGCCAGGTCCAAATGGCGAGAAACCCCCACTTTGGTTTTGGTGCTTTTTTCCCCCCCTCCCTTTATTTTTTTTTCTTTCTCAAAAACAGGACCTTGCTTCAGCAATAGTTTTGGCCTTCATCATCGTCGTCTTGAGGGCACATTAGCATTCATGAGTCTTAGTCCTTCTGGTCATACTTCTTACAGCTCTTAGATACCTTCAGCAGCCCCCGATAGGAAGTACGCTCTGGTATTTTGGCCATCTTCATTCTCCTGTTCGCCATATGCTGGGACAGATTTATGAAGGGTTACATCGCTGTAATCACCAGCCTGTTTTATGGCATCAGCTGTTCCAGTTGGCAGCACCCGGTGCTTTCCCCAGTCTTCCTGCGTTTTCCATTTCAGTTTTGATCGCTGCCCACAAAACAAACAATCCTCCTATGGCCACCTAAATGGCTGCCATTTTCTTATTACCATATGGCTCATCCCTCAGTGCTTCACGCAGTGCTCTGGTGGTGCCTAGCCAACAAGATTTGCTGCCTTTAATTTCTCACAGACGCAGGGCTGTTCGTGCTGTTGGGGATATGGCTTGAGCACCTTCTGACAGGGCAAAGTGATCTTGGCATTGTGTCCTTCCCTGAGACCTCTGCATGTGCTTCGTCTTAACATAAATAAGCCTTCAGTCTTATCATTCCATACATCCATCTTCTGCTTAGCGATATGGGATGGTTCTTGTCTGGGAGTAGATGGAAAAAGTTGTTTTACTTCTTAAATGAACATTTCTGTCTTTAGATGAAAATAGTGCATTAACTTGATGACCTGTTGGCTGCTCCTTTCTAGAAAGAAACTTTTATTCATGTCGGGCTGGTGTCCCTGTTAGGGATTGCAATATTACTCCCACTTGAATTTGCGTCACAGACCTTGTTGTGTTTTGGGATTGTTTTTGTGGTTTTTTTAACTCAGTTTAGAACAGCCATCTGGGACCGACTGTGTTATTTACCGTAGAGATAATACACAGTGGTACATTTTAAACTGCTTTTTAATGTGTTTTCTGGCAAATTGTCTGTTGCTGTGTTAGGTGTGAAATCATCTTAAGGGGGGACAAGCAACATTGGCATTTGTGCAGGCTTGTTGATTCTAACTAACATTTGCATTAGATTAGAACTGTAAATGCTGTTTTCAGAGAAGAAAGAGTTTGCATTTTCTCAATGGTATTTTAAAATGGAGTATTGCTAGTTAGAGTGAGTCAGCTGAAATTACAGAAAATGTTTCCTTTAAAATATCATCTGAATGGAAGCAGCTGTCATATCACAGAGAACCTGAAACAAAGCATAGCACGAAACTTGGCATGTGATAACCCTGGTATTAGAATCTATAATGTTTTAATTTCTTCCTTGGGATATCTTTTGTGCACTTGGAATATGGCATTTGCATGTGAATGTAAAAAGCTAAATTATATTCCTAGGTTCATGCAAAGAAGCTAATTTCTAATACTATTGATAGAGGAACTTCTTCATTTTTATTTCTAGCATCATTGTATCAGACTAAAACTCCTCTTATTGCCATCAGTGTGTTTGTCAGCTGAAGTTCTGAAATCATCTAAATATTTTATGAGGTTCAAAGAACAGTGAAAATAATCTTGCCGAGACCTGTCTCACTAGTACCTTAATCAGTACAATAGTTTCTCTTTCTTATAGGCAGTTATTGGTAGTCAACTTCATTTATGCTCGTCTTCCTATTTACTTTTGGGACCACCCTCTGCACCAGCTCCATTAATGTCCGGTTCATTTTAATTCAGTGCCAATGGCCTGACGAATTTTTAAAAGAAACATGTATTTAGTTTTGTTCAGCAAAGAAACAGAAAAAACCAAACCAGAAATAGTGTCCTATATTGGTCCCTTTCAATGCTATGGCATCATATGAAATATCATTTTTGGAAAGGCAATCAAAATGAAATCTTGAGTATGTTTGAAATCAAAATGAGCTGGAGGCACAGCAAACAGGCATTTTGTTTCTTTCAGAGAAGTTTCACATAGAAAGAAGATAACAGTGACTGGATAAACAAGTAACTTTTAGATAGATAAAACTGTAAAATGAAAGCAGTAGACTGATGGACAGAAAATGTTATGTGTCTATTCTCTGAGCTCTATTATCTGTTTCACAGCGTGTGCAGCAGCAGACTGACTTTCTCACCTCTCCTGCTGGCTATGTAAAATGGCAGCTACTGTATTTAGTCAAATTGTCACTTTAGATTAAGTATTTCTAGAAACTCAGCACAGAAATGTAATCAACACTCTGAAAGCCTTTTCCTGAAAGGGGAGAGAAGGATAATGGTAGAAAAGGAGTGGAATATTCTGAGCAACCCTTATTTTTTATTATATTTAGGGCTAGCACAGAATATAGATGAGGATCATAATCTCCTGCTGCTCTTGCTGGAGGTGTCACTTTGCATAAAAGGAGGATGTGTCTGAGTCTTAAAAACTTGCTGATGGTGTGATGCGCTAAAGGCAGTTTGCCTCTAATATTTGAGGTGGAACTCTTTTCTTCCCTGCCTTCTCCCCCGGTGTGGTGGGGATTTTCAAGTTAGAAACTGAGGGTAAAGCACAACCTAAAGAAAGACGGTGGAACGCAGGTTAGCTGTTGTGGCTAACTCGTTACTGTGGGCTCGTTGTCAGAAAAACATGCTTTGGAGTCTATATAGATCTTTCAGCACTAAGGCTTTGCTGAGGTTTATTATGTAGTCAGGGCGAGCCACATGCTTCTGAACTTAGTGTGCAAATTAGAGACCTCAGTTTGGGTTAAAAGGATGAAGGAGGTAAAAAAAAAATTCTCAAAAGATCTGAGAAATAATGTGGAATTGTGTTAAGACTTTTTCTTGGTTTTGCCTTAACTCCATTGTACCTGGCTGTTGTACAGGCAGCGATCACCTGATATAATGCACCAATTCAAGGTACAGTCAATACAAAAGACAGTAATAGTAGGGCACAATATGGTGGAGCCTGGTTGTGGCATCTTTGAGGTCCTGTCAAATTGCTGGTGTTACTTGAACGCCCGTTTTCATGACTGTGCTGTACTGTTAGCCAGTGCCATGCTTGCCTTTTGCTGTGTGAGAAACTCTGTCTGAAAATTAAGTGACGCCTGGCTTGTGTTTTTTTTTTTCTCCTTCGTCAAGGATCTTAATATTTTTCATACTGAGTATTTTGGTACTTTTTAACCAATTAAAACTCCCCTTCTGTATCTAATAATCTACCTTCCTGCCTTTCCTCTCCACTATGCAAACATTATAGATCTAGGACACTTTAAAGCTTTTATATTCCTTCCCTTACACTCTTCCTGAACTTGCCTAGAGGATTGATTTTTTAAAAAAAATATTCTTCACAGTCCATGATCTGTCCTGACAGTACCAGCCCAAGGCGCATTGCATGCTGTTGAGTTATAACTCTCTACTCTCGAGCATGCTTCTCGTGCTTTTGCCGCTGAGGCTGTCATTAAAGGAAGGGTAGTTTGTGCTTGGTGCACCAAAATGACTCATTTGAATCTGAAATCGGGGTTTGCAGTAAGTGGAGAAACTTGCATCTCCTTTGGTTTAAATATTTATTTAAATTTTTTTTTCCAAAATACAGAATAGTTAGTGGGTCGGAGCTGCAGAGCAATAAGCATGTTTGTTGAATAAAGGCTTGCTGTTTGTTTCATAACAATTAAAATCAAGATAACAGCTTCAATTTCTCAAACACCTTCTAGTCAGATGGATCCTCCAGCCCATGGCAGAACTATCCAGTACACAAAAGAATTGTTTTATCTTCACTGACTTCCTCTTGCCTCAGGGACATGATGCAGCGGTTGTTTCAACTGAGTATGTGTGAAGCATTGCCCTGATGTAGGGAGGTTTTATCCGCAATTTTCCCAGGGTGTGTGCTGGTGGTGTTCTTTCATTTGTGTGAAAGGCCTCGGTACTACAAGAAACAGATTGATCTTTCCTCAACCCTCACTCGTGAAGAGAGCGTCCTGCTCCCCCTCCTTCACGTGGCATCAGATACTTAAGGGTTTAAAGAAACTGAGCTGGAAATTCTTCTGTATGAACTAATAAATTGTGGGCGCTGTTAGTGTCCCTTCACTGACCTCAACCGTTGTCATGTGGGCGTGTTTGCTGGTCAAGTGGCAAGTGTTAGAATTCATGTCCTTTGTGAATTAATTCAGCTTCAATAAGCAGAAATTGCTAGATGTTGTCAAACTATGGGTAGAAGTTTTATGAAGTAAGAGCTTTTTTCCCCTAGAGAGGAGACCAGCTAACAAGTTATCTGGTTTTTTTAAAGAAAAAAACATGTAAAAACTGATAGGCCACAGATTTTGCATTCAAATCAACTATTGTTATCTAATTTTTACATCAGAGCCACAACGTGGGAAGTGTGTATCAAAAACTATATCATGTCATACACACTAAATTTTTCCAAACCTATTGGTAGTTTTATGCTTGTCATGACATTGATTTGTTCCTATCACACCAGATAAATCAGTCCTTTTGTAATAAGGATTTCAAAGAGCAATCCTGAGTTTAATACGTTGATACCGTACAAATGGCTGGTTTACATCTATAATTTGTGGTGCTTATACGGATTCAGATAACACACAGCCTCTTGTATAGGCTCCTGTTGCAACACAATATGTTTTGTAGCTGCAACAGCTTGCAGTTGTGACCGCTACTGATTTCAGTTAATAAAATTCTCATTACAACCTTTTCCTGTTGGACACAGCCAGAATTTTATGATTAGGTGCACCTACTTTTGTCGTAGATTCCATCAGAGAGAACGATTTACCACAGTGCCATGCAAACCCTCTCCAGCAGTGTCCCTACCAGAACAGTTTATTAGAAACAGGGATGGGGACAGGCTGATTTTGGCACTTGTTAGAAATGAAACAGGGCGCTGTCACTAGTAATCTACCTGAACTTCTCATTTTCTTTGTCTTTCTCAGCTTTTCAGTTCATTTCCATTTCATTACTTGCTGCAGGACTCTGAAATTTTTCCAGTGGTTCATATATTGACTCCTTCCCTCCTGCCCCCTCTGACCCCTTTCTTCTACACAGAAACTTTTACAGAGAGACGTGAGAATAGGACATGTCAAAGATAGTTTTTTTTAATGAATGATATGTTTTTTTAATGAACTGACTCTGATTTTTATTATGTATCAAAATTGGAGGAACTTGCACAAGCTGCCCCAAAAGGTATGCTGGGCAACGTTTCTTATGTAAGAAGAAAGTAGGAGTAAAGGTGAAGACATTGATGGTTCAAATCAGTAAACGCTTTCATCTGTGTTTGTTGTACTTTAGGGATGGCGACTCTAAGTCTTCAGTAAAATATTGGAAAGGAATATATGCCTTTCTGTAAGTTCTATAAAACCCCACGGTTACAAAGTAAGAGCCACAGAGCTCTTCATTTAAATGGATAGTTGTCTGAGAAGAAATGAGCCCTAGGTAAAACAGTCCATTAATTTCATCAGCATACCACAAATTCATGCGAGGCCTAATATGGCAGATGTAAAACTCAGACTGTGGTTTTGCACAGTGGCTGCTTATGAGCTCCCGAGAGGCTGCCTGCATCACCCCGGCCGTGCTGCAGGATCTCCCTGGGATGGTGTTTTCACTCTGTTTCTGCTGGCATTAAATTTTCGAGGCTTACTAAATTCAGCTGATGACATACATAGCTTATTCAGTTGTCCCGCTACCACGTGTATTTGTTGTTTCTTTTGTTTTCGTCCCTTTTTGTCTTTCCTGAGCCTTTATGAATGATAAATGACTGCTCTAATTAGCTATTCAGCAAAGGTAAGAACTTCTTGAGCTCCACTGGCTACCGAAATTCTTTCTTTAATACACATACTTTCAGGCTGAATGTGATTTATGGACCGTAGAATAGTTACTAAAAACTCTCCTATTTCATAAGAAATGAAGTGTTCTTTTTACTTCAATGGAAAACATTTTTCCTATGCGTTTTGCAAAATGTAACTAATTTCTTTTACATTTTCATTGATTGGATTTTGCAATTCAAAACATCTTTTACCAGTACACTTGTACGTATTAAAGCGAAACAATTTGTCTGAAATGAGATGCTTCATGCTCAATTATATCTAAATTTCTCATCTACAACTTTTGATTTCAATCTTGGGTGTCTGTGCAGCTATTGAGGCTGAAACAATGTCGAAAGGAAACGCTGTTATTTTCAATTTGTAGCAATTATACTCAGAGTGAGGCAGATGTGGTGGCTTTGAGATTCTGCACATGGAACCAGGCAGGCAACTTGTGGAAAGGTTGGCTGATTTCTATTACACCTGCAACTGTCTTCCTGAGTATGGACTGCTGGACCTAATGTCTGAAAACAAAATCCCGGCACCTCTAAGATGCTGGTAAGTCCTCTCATGCTTAGGACAGCACTTAAGCAAACAGAGCTTGAATCTGTGTTTATTGGGAAAGTTTTCTTGAATCAAGGCCATAAGTAGATGCTTAAACTTTGCGTTGTCTTAGTATGAGCATGTTGAAGTCAGTGGTATTATGTATATGTGTCCTTTGAGGCAGATTAGCAAGAAATCGGGAGCGTTAATGCAGCCTGGATGCACCTACTCGCACTAAGTTTGATGTACCCAAGAAGAGTAAAACACCATACCCTGATTTAATTAATACAGAGTCTGGAATTAAGTGCCTACCACAACCCTTCCTAGCATTGATAGTTGCACACTGGAGCAGACATCCTTAGAACAGCATTGGGAAGGTGTAAGTGCATGTTGTTTGGCTGAATTGAAGTTGTGAAGCCACTGTTGGCATTATAACTGGTATTCTAGTAGGACCTGGAGGACTCAGCAAAGTTCTGGAGCCAATTATGTAGACTTTTTCCAAGATATGACAAAAAAGTTATTTTCTCCAAATATTATGTAATGTGTGATACTTTAAAGTGGCCTTGGAGCAGGGTGTCGAAACTACAGCCCTCTGCACTTAGTGCTGTGAGCCTGCGGAGCTGTGCTCCATGCTGTTCTTTCTCGCTGGCTCTGTGAACATTTCTGGTCTACAAAGTAGAACAGCTTTGAGAGAAGGAATAGAAAGGCAATGCCGTCATCCTATGCTATGGCCTCACAGCGGGAAGGGGCGCTTGCAAAATAAGGGTGATGGGAAGATTATTCAAAGTGTAAGACAAAGGTCAAACCGACATGACTGCCTGCACAGTTCAGGACTTCTTTCTGTCCCACCTTACAATTAGAGGTCCTTTCTGGGAGGAATGCGTGTCTGAGTTGGCAGCAGGAGACGATGGAACTGAACCCAGTGTACCATGTCCTGGGTGAGTGCTTTGGCTGCTGTGTTTCTGGGGAGAGGGGACAGGGAGGCTTTGCCCTCCCTACCTCCTTTGGTGAGCCTGTACCTGGTCTCGGGGAGAGGTGATAAGAGCTCAGACTGTGCCTTTAGCAGAATGCTAGCTTCTGTTTGACAGTCTGGTCAAATCTACACTCTGGGAATAACTCTTGTCTGCTTTAAAGCAGAACTAGTCAAAAAGAGAATCTACAGCAAATTACTCCTTGCTCTGGGGGCAATAGAGAGATGTAGAGCTAGAGACAATACAGGGCATTGAGCTGCCTTGACCTCCACACTGCTCAAGAGTACCTGGACTGAGGGCAAACTCCCCTGCAAGGTCTAGGGCACCCCTTTCTTCTACGCAGTTTCTTCACACCTGGAGTCTTGCCTGGCTGATTTTGCAGTAAGTCAGCTTAACTTTGTACCAAGAGACTTCTTGATTTATGATGCTTTATTTCTTTGATCACGTGGCATCCTCTTCTGTTCTTGTCCATTCTCATGAGTTCTTTGACCAGGTGGTTTTGGGTTTAGTTGCCATCCACACAGAACTCAAATTTGAAACAGAAGAACAGAAACAAAATTTGGCTGTGATGAGAAACATCCCAGTGTGTGTCTGTTTGTCACCTAAGGCTGTCCCCTCCATGTTGCTGACCTTGTCATGTCACCCTTTTGAACTGTAATTCGGAATGAGGCATGGCAAGGATGAGCCATGCCATCAAAATGAAGTTTGCAGACTGACTCAGACTTTACAGAGAGTTTATTTGTTGTACGCTGATTCCCGAGGCGCAATCATTTTTGTTTCTTTAGTCTTTTGAGTGCTCGTTGTGTAGGCAACTGTGACCATCTATGAATCATTTTGATATTACATTTCTTTTTGAGTACAAACATAATGTAATATAGGCTGTTAAATTAAGCGTTGCGGGTTGTAAAGGTAGCTATGGGCCAAATTCAATTCATGTATTTAGTGGCCAAAAAGTTTCAGAGAAGTAAAGTCCTGCTGATCAGGTAATGCTGAATATAATTAAGCTGCATTCTGTTGAAGGATACTGTTAGCAAAATAAAATGTTGGCTAAGGTGAAGGATACGAAACTGCAATGCACTACTAAATAGAAAACCTTTTAGCTTACCTGCAGCTTGTATGTTCCTCAATCATTCTGAAGTTAGATGGGTGAAGGAATTAGGCTTGGAAAGAAACACAAATATATGATTACCTTTTATTTTGGGATGCTCAGGCTTTCATCTATTGGGGTTGAAGCTCTAGCTTTACCATGCAGTGTGAAAAGTGATTGTACTATCTAATCCCTGCAAAAGCAGAGAGGAGTCATGTTTTAAATTGCATTACAGAAATATTAATAGAGAGTTTTCAGTTTCTTAAGTCATACCATTCAGAGAAAGCTAAGTGCTGAGAGTGTGCGAGTTGAGTCTTGATCAATGGACTGGTGTTCTGCAGAGCTTCTGGTTTGGTCGTTGCTGATTCTTCACTATTCAACATGTCTTTTGGATTTTGAAAAAACAAGTAATAAAGTGCATAGTTCTATTATCACTAAGATGTTCCAGATTAGAAAGAAACCCCAAACAAATGGAATTTTATCTCTGCCATCTAGAGTTTGAAATTATCTGGGGCTTTTCTTCACTGTACGTTGTTTCTGTCTCATTCCTAGAAATACAGATATTTTGCATGTTGCGAATAGGAAGCTGTTGGGTTGTGTGGGGAATTTGGAGCACCTTCAGAACCTTTAATTTTCCTTTTAATTTGCCTAAGATGTTATCTTCCAATAGTATTTCACTGCCATATGTAAGTTCATGAATGTGGTGGATGACGCTGCCTTGCACAAAGCAGACACGAGATCTCATAGGTGTCACTTGCAGATCCTCCTAATTCCAAAGGATAATTTCTGCCATGTGTTATTAGGAAAAAAAATCAACCCCGAAACACGGTAAACAGTTTAGGCTGATAATTTACTCAGAGATTTTCTGTTAAAGGCTGAAGTCTAGAAGAGGAAAGTCTGAAGCAATAGTTCACTCCAGAGGTGCCCCTGCCCTGGTCTTATTTGAAGGAAAGCTGAAGTCTAACGGAAGACTATTAAAAGATGTTCTGTTTAGGTGTGTCTCAGCTCTGGCAACACTCACAAAGATAGCAGTTGTAAGGGCACTAAGTATTCCATGTGTTTACTTCAAATTGCTACGTTTTGGGTGAATGTGTTTTTCGAAGTGAGGACTTGCTTTGCTGTCACAGATGGAATGCAGAATAAAATATTATTGTATCCATGCTAAAACAGAAAACTTCGCACTATTTTAAACCCATAAATCTTATGATTATTGGGAGACAAATGTTGCCAAGGAATTAAATCCTACTGGTTCAGCTGTAGCAAAGTGGGGAAAATCCATTAAGAAGATTCCCCCGTATTTTATTAATGAGAGATGCTGGAGAGACGTGAGGAGAAAGGGGAGAGGAGGGAGAGGGCGGCAGTGGGAGAGAAGAGGGACCGAGGAAGGGTCTCAGGGACGTGGGTGAGGACCGAGTCTACACTTTATATTATGGGGAACACACTGGGAAGGGAGAATTAGGGCTAAAATAGCTCTGGCAGACACCTGTGTGGACAGGAAGAAAGGAAGTGTGAGGTCAGTGTCCGCTTCCCTTAGAGATGACTTTGAATTTTGTTTAAAAGGCTTTTCCAGACAGTGCTGAAGCTGGCTGTTGTGACATGGGCCCCAGGCCCCAGCCGCAGTGGGCCCCAGGCCCCAGCCGCAGTGGGCCCCAGGCCCCAGCCGCAGTGGGCCCCGGGTCCCAGGCCCCAACCACCGTAGCTGCTTATATAGTGCTCTGAGCATCATATATTTGAATTATTAGAGACTCATATGTGCTTAAGATTATGTGCACGAGCAGTAGAAAGTGGATGGACGCAAAGTGTAAGGCCATGCAGGCAGCCTGTGTCTGGCGCTGGAACCCATTCTGTGTGTGAAGATGGCTGCCCGCCTGCGCAGGGCCCCGCCAGCCCTGCTGTGTGATCCAATTACAAAAGTAAAATTTCTCTGCTGTATAAAAACGGAAAGCTGCTTATCCTTCTGTGAAGGTGTCTGTCAGTCTGCTTTAAGACCAACGTCCTGCAAACTGGAGTGTACCACGATGCCTTCAGGGAAGGCATGAGGAGCTGTTCAAAGAAAGGGCACTGTCAGATAATTTAAGCGACTTTGAGCAAAAATGCTGCAAATGTTTCGTTTTTGAGTGTCTTCAAGGGGCAGAGGGGACTGGCATGCTGTGGCTGTTGCAGAGCATTTCCCTGCTGCTGGGGCCTGCCGGGGCCGCGCTGCTGCGGGGAGACGGATCCCTTGTGCGAATGTGGGGTTATCGCCTGTTTTATCATGGCTCCTTGTGCTGAGGTCTGGGCAGCCCTAAGCTGTGTTGTCCTGCCCCTGTCCCTCTCCCTCCCCACGGCGCTGGGGCATGTCCTATCTGTTCTTAGAGCTCTGCATCCCAGACCCCTGGCAGATGCTCTCTCCTGTGTTTGAGGCCATGTCCGTGCAGGCAGCAGGGACATCGGAGTCGCGACCTGTGTCCTTCCCCAGGCAGCGTTGTGTGACGGTTGTCAGCGTGACAACACGCGTTCCCCTGTGCGCAGTTAGTCCCAGTGCAGGGTTTGAGCTGCAGAGATGGTGGTGGATGTAATTTTTATTGAACCTGTTGGGAACACAATTTTACTAGACGTACAACAGGTACTTTGCAATATTTAGTGTTGGTTTTAACAGTTACGTGCAAGTTGAAATAAAAGCCATCGTTTATATGTCCCTATTTACACAGACAGAAAATACGTACAAGCAGGCTTTTATTTAGGGACATATTCCTTTCACCAGTATTGCACCTTATCTAACACAGCAGGATTTTTTACATTTTTATCAACTGAAGATTGCTGCTACCATCAGGAGAAACTGAAATCTATCCCGGTGAAATCTCTTTGCCGCTACGGTAAAATCCAAGGTGTCTGAAACCATTGGTTTCAAAAGACCTTAGTTAAATGCAAACATTTAGGACCTTGAAACAGAGAAAGGCTTAATACCACCATTTTATTTTCAAAACAGTTTAAAAAACAAACAAACAAACAAAAGTTGGTCCAAGTTTTGTTAGGTGCTACAATTAGAATTACCAGTCCTTAAGAGCACAGTCCAGGTTCTAATTTTCCTCTTTTCCTCATGATTAGTGTCACACTTTATTCAATTCTCCAGAGTTTTGAAAGAGATCCCTGGGCACTTTGGTATTTTCAAACTATTTCTTTAATATCTTATTGCTGCATATCGCTGATGATTGATGATCTGCAGGTAGCTGTGTTGAAGAGTTTTGCGTTTCATCAATACCATATATCCGTGAATTCTTAACGTTCGAAATTTTTCCCATTTTCTCTTGTGAAATACCAATATTTACAATGAAATAGATGCTACTGTTTAATATTTTTTAATTTATATGTTTCTATCTCTGCTGGGTGAGCTGAAAACTCTTAAAACTTTAAGTATTCTCTCATTCTGCCATCTGTCCTTTATTACTCTATTGCAAGGCTCTAACTGAGTGTGTAGGCTATCTACGGTACAGGCTGCCCTCACATAACCCACTTGACTGCTCAGCATAAATGAGATTTTTAATGGTCTGGTTACTTGTCATTAATTGGCTCAGACAGGCTTGAATTTTGTCACACATCTTGACCTTTATTGAACCAACAACTTTGGCAAATATAAAGGTCAAGAAATTCTGGCCTTAGCACCTCTTTATAGAATTTTGATCACATATGCCAAAATCCAAATCTCTGCTCCCTAAAAGTGCTTCTATAAATACACATAATTATTCTAGTACCTGAGTGGAGCCGGAACATTAAAATATACTGGACATTATCAGTGGTGTAACTCACTCCTGCTCCTCTGACACCAATCTGCTTCAGTCTTTGAAAGGAAAAAAACAATCCACAAAACTTAAACCCACCCTATTTTAAGGTGCAGTACTGTCAAAAAAATCACGCTTCAGATCCCAATGTCCTTAGGCAGACTTTTTAGAAGGCTGTTTATGGTGGTTACATCAGGAACGGGTCAGGGTTGCGGAGACGTCATTGTTGGGCACCATCACTGCGCTGCCTGGCCAAAGCTTGCCTCTTCATCCATCTTCACGTGTCTTTTTGTCATGATGTGATCAGAGTAACCTTTGGTTAACCTGGGTGGTTGCTTTTTAAAACATTGAATAAAGAGTTAGCAGCAGTGATGGGCCTTTTATGTAGTAAAAACATCGTGTGGACAGGCATGGACTTTAGGTACCTCTCCGTACAGAATAAACAATGCTGGCAGGATCTTCGTCTTATCCTGGATAAAAACGGAGCAGTGTTCGTGGAGTTGCTGTGTCTGTAGAATTCAAGAGAAAAGTGAAAGTTTATATGCAGTCTGTAAATCAGAGTCTTATTTAAATATTGAATTTTGTACATTCGGTATGAAAGCAGTCAAGTTCAGCCTGTGCTTCGGTGTTACTGAGACAACATTTGGAGCATTTGGGTTCAATAGAGGAAGAGCAAAACCAACATTTTTATCACAAGGAGGTTATAAAAAAACCTCAACCCTCGCTTATTTGTGGAGCAGCCCGTCTATTTGTGAGTGTGATTCATGGTCTGCTGGCGCTCTGTAACCTTTCCGTGAATGTAGGGCGCTGTTGTCTACCCGTGTGTGCTGCTCTCCCAGCCCCATGAGTCCGTAGATATTAATAGTCCCTACTTCCAGGCTTTCTTGAATTGTGCTTTTCTTTCCCTGTGGTTCATTTGTCCGAGGTGTTTATGAGTCTTGTAGCTTTGACTTTTGTGAGCTGTAATTGGGGCCAGATGCTTTCCTGTGTCAATATTCTCTAAAATCTCTGAGGGCAGGAAAAGTGCAATTTGTGACTGGCAGAAGCAAATATACTAATGAACCTGATATGGGTTTACCTAAGAAAATTTTCACTGGCATTGCCCTTGGTTTTAGCTGCAGCCCTTTAAATCTGCTCAAGGTACATGAATCTTTGGGGTATGGTTCGTGCCCGTAATAGAGAGGCATTTTATATATTCCATTTCAGTTGTCTGTCTTTAATTTTATGAGTAAAAGTAAGTAATAATCAGTCCGCAGTTAGTGAGAGGTTACAAAATGTTCAAGATGTAAAACTAGTGAATGGCAGTAATTCCGAACTCCTACATTTAAGGTAGGGCTTCTCTCATGATTCTTGGGTACGGTGCTTCTAGCAAAGAGCAGTGTGCGTCAGGCACCGTCGAGAATGGTAAAAGATGGAGAGATTTTGTATTACAGGTACATGTGCAAACCATCTGCTTGGTTTTTGTTATGCATATATGTGTCACGTATCTCGAAGGAAGACAATCAAAAGCTGAAACTTCTTGTGGTACTGGTGAAAGATTGTAGATCATCCTGATCTGCTTCAGAGTTTGGAAACCCCATGATACCGAATATAGATGTCCTAGCTGTCATATTTTGAGATAAAATGAATGAGATGTGTTTAAATACAGATGCACTATATGCTCAGCTTAACAAGCCTGTTTATATTCCTTCATCAATGTGAGACATCTTATGCTTTTCTATGATGAACATCCAGATTTAATAAATGAGGAGTCAGAGTTGTGAGCTAATGATCTTGAAGGACTTCTCAACTTCACATATTTCTAGTCATTGAAGGACAGCACTAATGTGTCCAGAGAAGCTGTGAAACGAGTCTGAACTATTTACTATTCACTATTCAGTTTTAATTGTGGAGTGGCTAATTGCCCTACTTCACTATTTAGTGCTCTAAACAAGCCATCCAATTTGATGTATTTTTGTCATTGACAAATCCTGCCAAGAGTCTTTCATTTTAGAGTAAAATCAAAATGTTTGGAGACAGCTGCTTTTGAGTTATGCTGTAATTCTTCATGTTGCTTCCATCATTGATACTTTTACCTCTAGCATGTTCTCCACTCAATATATACTATTTTAACATCAGAAGACCCTCAAGAAATTGAGACAGGCATAATTCTGCTTTTAAACTGGATTTTTGGCATACAGAATTACTATATAACGATGAGTTTTACTGCTTCCAATGATTATCAGTTTCAGAGCTTCTTTTCCCCTTCAGGTAATCTTTGTTAGTCTAGTGAAACAGCTACTATCTACTCAGTATCTTAACACACCTAATATAACAGAATTTAAACCTGACACAAGGTTCCTGATTCGTTTTGAAGGACATGGAATAGTCAATGGCTTAGACAGAGAAATGATAAATGTAGGGTGTTTTTTTTTTTTTTAATAAAGCTATCCTTTCATGATGATAAAGAGCTATCAAAAGGAACATTAATATGCCAGCTGCCCTCATCCTCTTTCCCCCTTTCACTCTGGCAGATTGTTGCCACATGGAGCCTATTTAATAACAAATCTGAAATATGTCTTGTGCAGATGAGCACAGCGTGGATGAGTATGCTCCAAATTGTTTGACTGCAGGTTCTCCAGGCCAGCAGTTATAACTTTGTGTGTTTATATTTATGATGCTTAAGATAATGAGACCTTGATCTTCAGTGAAGAGCATCTGAACACAAACAGTATGTTAACATTAATCTTAGAAGGAAGTTGGAAAATAGCGTCCCATGCCTTACACATCTATCTTGGGTCTATGTGTAAAATAGGATCTCAGTATCAAACAGTGGTTAGAAAGTAAAAAAGAATTACTGTTATGTTAAATCTCAGCTTTTTATCAGTGCTCACACCACGATCAGTAATGTTTTGCTTCTCTTAAAGGAATTCTTACTGTGCAGAGTTGCAGAGTAAAAAAGCTTTAAAATTTTCTCGCAAATTAGTGCATAGTCATCATTTAATGATTTTTATCTTTTGAATATTTTTCCAGGTGTCTTAAAATATTTTGATATAGTAAACACTTTCCTTTCACTTCTAATCAATATTGACTTCTCTATGACATCCTATTTCAAGATTAACGTTCCTGTATTGGATAAGGTTGTAATTTTAACCAAATACCCAAAATAACCAGTTATTTCTTCTTTTAAGAAATCTGATAATTCTTTTGCCCGGCGGCAGATAATTTTGCTCCCATTGTATTGAAAAATACATTATTATTTTCTTTCTAATTGCTATTAGGATGGATATTTTTCAACATATTAGGGGATCATTACTAACTCAAAATAGACTTATGAAGCTGTTAATTTGCCTGTTCGAAAACAGGCCACAGACGTAGCTGAAAGAGGTATAGTAATGGAATGGCACTAATGCAATTTCACAAATAACTTAATGAAGCATGGAAAGCATATTTCTTCCATTAAATACACATAGCATGGAGTCACATCTTGCTTACTGGGTGTGAAAAATATTGTTAATCAGCTTAAAGATGAAGAGACTGTTCCAGGTTATGCTACTGAGAGCCGGAAAAAACCAGAAGACCAGTGGGAGAAAGCAAAGCAACAGCATCTTTTTGATTATGCATCTTTCTTGAGGTGCCTTAGATCCAGGAAGGAAGAGCCTGATGAAGGGGATGGTTCTTTGCCACTCAGGCAGGTGGTCTCAGGAGTTTTGCTGCCTTATCCTAAAGTGTAGAATGAGGGAAGAAGAAAAGTAGGGATAATGCTTCAGATGATGGTAAGCACAAAACCACCAATAGCCTACTCTTGGCATACCTGTGAGGGTTTGCAGAGTTCTAGACCCCTTTATAATCCTCCTGGGTGCAATCCCAGCCACGAAGCCCCTGTGAGACTTTTCCCAGCTTTCTAATACTGGCAGGAATTCCATGGCATTCCTCAAGAGTATTTACGTCCGTAAAGCTCGACATAAGTGTAATGCTTCTCAAGTGGAGTGAGGGGCTGCGCACAGGCGGTTACTTTTTCTCCACTCTTCCTTCGTCCCATGTTTAGCTGCCAGACCATGCTGCGGAGCCGTGTGCTCACCCAAGTGGCAGTGATGTTACCTCGCCAGCGCTGCGTGAAGTACCTGCACGAACACCCAGGCTGGTGACAAACATTGGGCTTTCCCTGCTGCTGTCACTGCCTGCTGATGTCTCAGCAGAGACATCTGTCGTTATTCAAATGAGTAGAGCGCTGAACGATAACAGAGATGAAAACAAGGCAAAGGAAATGAAGAAGCATGACGATACTCCAGGGAGTCCCACCTTGAATTTATTTAAAGTAATTACGGCTTAACAAGAATATGTTTAGAGGAGTTAAATACCAGACCCAGTACTATTCCCATAAGCTTTCCAAATCTTTCCTTTCCTAAAGGTCAGTGTGATGGAGCATGAAGCTGGCTTCTCACGCTGAGAGCGCGTGTTGCTGAAAATCTATACTCCCAATTACAATTTTTTCAGTCTTCAGAGTGAGCTCAGCCCGCCATGCCTGGGTCCGTTAGTGTCACTGTCTAATGCCATTAACAATAAAGGCACTGAATGCCAACACAACGTTAACCTGCTGCATTCAAAACAAAACCAGTTTAATCTTTTATTGCAACATGGAATAGTTTTGTTGAAGTACAAAAACAGTTGCCACTATTTTCTATGGTAGGTGCTAGTAAATGAATTTAATTTACCATGCCAAGCATCAAGGGAGTAATGCCTGTGGTGTAACTGGCAGTGCAGTACAGACTAGAGGAAAAAGTTATCTTTGTTATTTCAGTTACAATTTAATTTTTAAAGCCTTGAGTTAGCAAAGTATTTAAGAACAAACTTTTTTCATCCAAGCATTTTAGCATAAACTCATGTTTTCAGCTAATGACAACAGGGAATGTCAATGGATTTCTGTTTAAACTTACTTGCCTGGTGGCTACTTGAGCTCATCTAGTCACCAGGAATTAATCAAAATAGGGAAAATGTACTTTTGGCTTGAAACAAACCCCAAAGCATTCCATATTTTTGATTAATTTAGAAGTAAATTGTAGATACTGTCAAGTTGAAATATTCTTTATTTTATCAAATATCAATATAGATATCAATATAGGTTGATATTTGGTAAAAGGTGTACATCGTGAAAGAAAACATTGCAGTTTAATTCAGAACAATTCAGATAAAATTTGGTTTGGATTAAAAATATTGACTTTGGATTAGAAAACCTTGAAGAGAGATGTTCAAGTTTATTCTCATTTGTTAGTAATTTTTGCTAAGTTACTTAAAAATTAAATTTGTTGTGTGTTGATGTTGCTAAATCTGTGCTAAATACTTAGCTGGAAAGAATTGGAAATAAAAACCTTTGAAGCATCTTTCAAATTAAAGAAACCATGGTCTTTATTAGAAATGTAACACTTTTATTAGAAAGGTAGCACTTTGAAGAGTTTGTTTTTGTCTCCATATAGAGTGGAGTTTATACGGTTACCCCAGGCTTCCTTCTGACTTTCTTACAGTGCTCAGAAATGAATGTGGAGGTTTATTATCATGTTACAGTCATCAACCCAGTTCCAGCAGGCGGAGTGGAACAGTTTGGCATGCCGTGCCTGTTTCACTGCTGGGGGCAACAACTGTCCTGCTAAGAGCTGACCCTCTGAAAAAATGGCCATCAGGGAAAAAGGCTTGCTTCCAGCATTTCAAATCCTTTTTTGCAGCTACAAAGGAAAAGCTTCTCTTATTAATTCTTTCATAAAACAATACCCTTTTCATGTGAAAACACTGCCATGCTCATCTATAAATGTGAGAACCAGTAAAAGAGAATTGCAGCGGTTCCTTTCACTGGATAACCGTAAACCAGGGGGAGGTTTCACCAATCTCATTGATTTCTTACCTTCTCGTTTTCTTTCATCACCCATACTAACATGACCCATCTGGAATATATCGGATGGTAAAAAAGTTTTTGGAGTTAGCAAAAGGTTTTACTGAAAAAAATTGTACTTGCCATGTTTTCAAACAACTAGTGTTCATGTTGTAGGATCATCTGGCATTTCTTTGAAAATCTGTTGGAATATATTCTCCTAATTACAGCTTTATTGAAGAATACTGGGGAAATCACTCACTGGTTTGTCTAATAAAATCTCCGAGGGAGTTTATGACATCTGTATTCATGATTAATTTCTATGCATATTTCTCGTGTGCAGAACTGCTGAAGTCAATGGGAATTTGCAATGGAAACACTGCAGATTTACCCACCTGGTTTTTGCCCCCAAGGCAGTCCATCAAGTGTAGAGTTTTGGAAATCAGATTTACATTCCAGTTCTCAGCTACAAGGTTAATTTCCCTCTGGCTGCTACCTGATAGAAATCAGGAATTAATACCATTGATTTCAGCTGTTACACTCATATTAAGCTTCAGCTTCATGGGAGTTCACTTATTTAAAACACTGCAGTGATGTAGAACTAATGGGGCAGTCAGGTCTAGTGGAAGGAGTTTTGCTGTTTCTAGATTTTTGTATAGGGCAACCTGGGAAAGAAAGATCCTTCACTCCTTCTGGAATTAATTTTTGCCAGAGTTAGAAGCTAGCGTTTAGGGAGGAGGAGAGTCCAGTGTGTGATCTTCCAGTATACGCTTTATGGTGGGGAGCCTTTTCTCAATGCTAAAAGAATGACAGTCTAGAGAATATGTAGCACGTGTTGATCCTTTTGTTAAATATCAGAAAATGATGTAGTAGCAAAGAAAGGGCACTTCTTAAAGTCTGGTGTGCTCTGAAGGGAGGAGAGGAGGGTTTAAAGTTGTTTGCTGTTTACTGAAGTTGAGGGGGAGATAAATCCACAGGCTGCCAATTCAAGTAGCTGCCTTGCCTCATGGATTCCTCATGAACAGTTTTGCTAATTCTGGCTAAAGTCTGCAACTTCTTACTCTTGCAAAAAAGCTGCTGAAGCCAGAAGCAGGACAGGTCATGGCGTGTAGTTTATTATTCTTTTGTGAACGGTTTCTTTCTTGATTAGCTTTCCAGTTCTCTGCTCCTGTTTTCTCTCATACTTCATAGGGAGGAGGCAAACTGGTAAGACCTGAATTCTCAGCAAGCATGATGGAGGTAGAAAATGAGCCGAGGCTTCTTCACCCGCCCATAATGGCAATTGACCCATGTCTATCTTAAGGTGGTTTTCACAACTGCTCATGGTACTCCTGATGAATTCATAAACCCCATTCAGAAGGGGAAGAAAATCTAATTAAAGTGTAAATTGTATGAAATTAAAAAAACCAATCAGTAAAAGAAAATACTTTACATAAATTGGAGTCAAAGTGTCTTTACAGAAATTGAATGTTCCTCATGCTGAATTAAAGAGATCAGGAATGAAATGACTAGTAATTCATAAACTCTAACATAGGAACATACCAATAAAGGAAGTGTTCCTGGGAGTTTATAAAAATGAAGAAATATCTCTTTTAAGAAATATTGTATTTAGTTTTGATAAAAAGACAAATACGTACTTGTACATTATCACACAAACTCAAGCATATTTGCACGTACAAGTAAATAAGAACTACCAAAATTTTACACTAATTTTGTTAAACTTTTTTGGATTTCATAGTAGGCTATAGATAATATATTATAAAATAAACACTGTTCAATGTTACCCTTTAATTTGTATTTTAAGTAATTGACCTCCCTGGAGAATATATATTTTTCATACTCCTATTTTTCTATTAATAAAAAGAAAAAGCCTAGTTCACTTTCTGCTTATTAATTATTTGTAATAAACAATGTTTGTAATGGAAGAGTTGCTCATAATCCTGTTCCTGCTGGGATTTTAGCAGAGTGGAGAAGGAATAACATGTTTGTCAGGCAGATATCTCAAGCCAAACGCTGGCTTCCTGTAAATCGTTTTACATTCTTCATCTGTGGAAACTCCCTTTGGTCTACAAAGTAAATGTACCAGAAAATATTTTTTTCCCCCCCTCTTACTGTGTTTATTATATCTTAGCGGTACTGCTGACACTACTTTAGCAGGCTTATGTGGCACCGAAAGCACAGCTGAAATTAGGGTGTGCCACGTTTGGTGCTGAATTCTTCTGTTGGCATTCAGTTAAGTCAATGAGGTTGCACCAATATAAGCGAGGGCCCAAGGACTCCAGAGTTATCGCTAACCACCCTGGGCGCTGCCAGGACAGCTACATGAAGACAGCAAAAGCTGGTAACAAAAGCCAATGACTGCCAGTGAGAGAGTCCAGTAGTGGAACTAGAGCCCTTTGCATTCAGTCAGCATCTGGGTAACGTGCAAACCCAGGCAGTAATTGCAGATATTGGTAGTCTTTGATTTTTGAAAGCAGATCCTACATTCTGAAAATACATTTCAGAACAAGATTGCTTCATCTAAAGCATTTTAAGGACGCGAGACTGAATCGAAGGACTTATTTGCAAAAATGTAATGACATTTGCCAATGACAGAACGTACACTGCTGGGACCGTGTGGTACAAGAAATTCTGTAGTGGAGATTAAACACAAGAAGACTTTGAAATAACTGCAGAAATTTGAGGATTCTGAGAGCACTGCACTCTGTATTTGTAGAAGGATTATCATTTTTTACCAAACATTTGTGATTTCAGAGCAAGGAGTTTTTCAGCTTTACGTTCTTTGGCATCAGGGTCAGTAGCTGGAACTTTACATTCTAGTTTTGATGGGAGAAAGAGAATCTCAGAAGTGAGAACAAATTAGTAGGGAGTTCTTGATCTGTGTAAAACATATAAAACTTGAGAGTAGAGATATGCACAAATTGGTTATGCCATCTAGTATTGATTTAATTGATCCAGATAATGCATAAGATTTATGTGCCATCAAAGCACATCTCTGCGTTGTCATATTGTCTGAACGTTTAGTATTTTGAATTTGTTAGCTTGGAGAGCGACACGAGGTGGGGGGGACTCAGCTAAGCCTTACTGAAGGCAGAGGGAAAGCTCAGGGGACATGGAGCGGTCACTATCCTGCCAAAAGCTGCATGAGAGGTGTGGCCCTGCCCTCCCTCGGAGCCTCACCCCCCCTGTATGACTAGACTCTAACTCTTTTTGTGGGAAAAGAAAAGGCAAGGTGTAGCTGAGTTAGATTGCTCTCCAAAGATGCACATGCTCCTCTGACTAACAATGTCGCTTGTAAACTAGTTGTCATGGCAACTGGGAAGCCTTCCCAGTCCCACTGCTCAGGATCCTTCTCAGAAAGTTCCCCAAACCCAGGCACGAACTACAGCAGCCTGCAGAAAACCTGCAGAGGAGGCAGGTGGCGAGGAATTAATGTTTGGGGAAGGCAAATGAAAGAGGTGGCACCTTGGAGAATTCTGTGTTTTGTACCTCTGTGTGTTGTCAGTGAGGCTTGAAAGACATCTGGGTAACTCAGAGTAGTGGGGGCAGGATTTAGGATGCCCGCGGCATCGGTTGGGGATTCACAGGCAGTCTTACTTCAGTTTACTCAACATGTGAGGAAACGGAGATCGATACGGTGCCAGCTGTATGGGGAAAAAGCTTGACATGCAGGAGGACCAAATCCAAGAAAGGTTGTGTAACAGTGTAAGGGCTTCCTCACGTTATGCACCGTCCATCCGCCTCCTGTCCGGAGTCTTCTCAGGTTTAGCTGCTGCGATCAGGTTGCTTCTCTGGCGCAACTAGTTAATTTACAGGCTACTTGGGTATGTCTGTGTTGCAGTGAAGGTTATTTCTTCCTTCTGTGTTAATCCCTTAAATGACCTGGTTAGCCTGTGCCCTGCTGTAACTTCCTTACCTGCGTGTGAAAGCTGGAGCTTGCCTCGGGAATGCAGGTTTTGGCTCTAGCTATTGCTGTTGCTCAGGCTGTTGCTAAGTGATATTTTTTTTTTTTTTTTAAAGAAGTGAAAACTGGTACTTTGGTCACAATAGATGTGACTTTCAGTAACTAGTTTTTAATCTATGGCAGAGGTACCTGGCAGTTTGTGGTTAGTGAGTGTCCTTAACAGCTGCGTGGAGCTGGTGTTGTTTTCCCTGTGCTGTTTCCATTTCTTCAGGAAAGTCAAGTGCTTTGTGGATTAGAGGAAACACAGTAAAAGCCTTTAATGTGTCTGCTCCCCGGTTACATCCTGAGTGCTCAAATGTAACTGATTTAACTTGTGTGACCTTGGTATTACTCTCGTTGATATTCAATCCGTAATTTCACACTTAATCTTTCAAAACATTTAAAAGAGGGAACCAATTTTGTTCAATTTCAACAACAAGTGTTGCATCTCGTGTAGTCAAGGTCAGTCAGAATAGAGTAACTGAGCCGAATCCTAGGATTAAATTCTCAGGGAAAATTGGACATAATCAATTACAATTAAAGAGCTTAGCAATGCAATCGCAAAATTACTTTGGAGATAAGTGCAAAATCTCATCATTTGTTTATGGATTTTAGGAGGCATTTTTCTCTAAAATGCTTCTGATAGTTCTTGAAATGAAAAAGTAGGAAATTTGAGAGCTACAGCAGATTGCAGTCTTCTACATCAAATGTAATCTACCTGTGGTGCTCATGATTGCAGGGCTTTTTGTTGGGTTTTAAAAATAGATTATTGAATTAAGAGGCAAAATGAATCATTGATGGAAAAGGGATAATAACCTTTGGAACTGCCCAAAAAGCATCAGAATTATGAGTTTATTATTAACTGATCACATACTTAAAGTAATAGATTTGTGGATTTGAAGGTCAGCTGACCCTCTACTGTTCACCTAGTCCAGTCTCACATATAATGTGGCCTAGTGGATTCCTGCATCTTGTCAGCAGCTTGTGGTCAGCCGGAGTGGTGTTCTGTGGTTGAGTCCTGCACGGGTTTCTGCTGGGCTGTGACTGAGCAGAGAACATCAGGCAAATCAGTAGGAACTGGATCATGAAACCAAACTGTGTTCGCTTACGCTGTTGGTGGGAGGCACGTGGAATCTGGGTACACGGAGGCAGCATACCTGAGGTAGCTTGCGTTGAGATGCCATGGGTTCCCCAGAGCAGAGAAGTCTGTGCTTTGAACCATACAAAACCTGCCAGGGACTGTGCTGAAATCCATTAATTGCTTAGTGACGTCCTCGCTGACATTGCTACCTGAGCTATGTTAGAGCTGACCTGGGTGTATCTACATATATGGTGGTGTTACCTCCATCACCACTGCCAAGTGGACAGGTATGTGAAAGTGCCTTCAGAATATCTGTTCTGTAGAGAGACAAACGCATCTCCTGAGATTAGCGTTCACTGCAATGTTTCTCTAGCAGCTTTCTGTGGCAACCTACCTTCGCTGGGATCACTGTTGTCTCTGATTTAGATAAGCAACATGTAGGCTCTGTGGATCACCTCACTGCGATGACCAGTCTGCTCTTTGGTGGAGGTCACCAGTTTGGTGGTGGGGTAATTTTTAGTCATGGGACCTAGAGATGGAGAGAGCCTGTCAGGTCACTTAGTCCCTCCTTTTGTTTGTGTAGGAGGATTTCTCAGATACCCATTTCCCATGCTGGGTTAAGGGGCGGTAGGATGTTAATTAATGCAGTGACAATCATCTGTTGCACTGACTGCAAAGGTTAGAACTATCACTTCTAACAATTTAATTCTAATAATTTAATTTTAATTAAATAGTACATAGACAAATCTGTAGAGTTTAGTTTAGTACAATTACTTATTTACGTGTTGTGTAGTGTGATATTCAACAGGCAGTTGCGTATTTTTTAGATGTTATTTAAAGAGAATGAGTGTATCAAATACTTCCAACATGGATAGATGGACCTCCGGAGGTCCCATCCAACCAACATTTCTGTGATTCTGCAAGCGTATTTTCTGATGTTCTGTCCAAAGCATTGTACAGTGGAGAGGGAAACGAGTGGCATTAATTATTGTCTGAATTGATTAATTCAGATTGTATTAGCTTTAGTGATCACACAGTCATACGCAAGTGTAGTTTTGGTTCTGTGAGGAGACATTATCTCTCATGGACAACAGGACATTTTTCTTTTGGGTTTGCAGAGGATTAGATGGACCCTGAGTTGTATGAGCAAATGTGGTTTTGTCTTGCAAAATGATTGAAATACAGAAAAAGTTATTAATAGAAAAAATCCACTAGAATTAAATATAGGCTTAATTTTGAAATACTACCTTTGAAATAATTAGAAACAATATTCTTTAAAACATAGAAAATACCTGGTTTTAGAACAGAACAATTCAGTTAATTCAGCATAATTTGCAGATAGTTTTATTTGATCTAAGTTTTAAATAGAGAGTATTTATTGACTACCAGAGGTTTTGCATCAACCTCAATGTAACATTGTTTTATTTAGAACTGAAAAGACAAAATGAAAAAAAATAAACCCCAAACCCCAAACTCAACAGTGTTTCTTTTTGGTCTTCCACACAATGTATCGCATACTTTTGGAGACAACAGTAAATAGATTATGAAGGTCTATGGTGAGAAATACAGACATTGCAAATGAAAATCTGGTATCTTAAACCCAAGTTGACATATATTCGATTTTGAAGTAGGGAAAGTTTTAAGTATTGTGTCCTGAAATGAGGATTAAATACAGGAAACTTAAAATGCTTTCTTTCTCTTTGTCTCTCAGCAGCCTCATAAAAATGAGATAAAAAAGAGCAAATACACGCCCTTCCTCTCCAAAACGTTGCCGAGTTCCTTGGCACTGAACTAGTCTTCACACTACCCAAAACAGTAGGTAAAAATCCATCTTCTACTGAAGAATAATGCAGCAAATATATCTGGCTGTATTTTTTCTTTTTTTTGAGTGCTCCTTATAAGCCTCATTATTACTTGCCCTATGCGAGACTTCAAGCGGCTGTAAAGCATTTAAACCCCTGAAAGCAAAAATATTCTGAGTGTAGGCCGAAATGTTCCCCTTATTTCACTCTCCGTGGCACTGTGTCTCAGGAAATACGGCCATCTACCCGGCGCTGACTCAAACACAATGAGGTGGAAAAACATGACCTTCAGAAGGATGATTTAGCATGTAGATTGTGGAATACATTTCTATTAGGTTGCTCCCAGCTTGGAACCATTGCGGATATTTGTAAAAGAGGTTCATAAATATGGCACGTTGCCATGTACAACGAGCTGCTGTCGTTAGGAGTAAATCCTTGCTCTAATATTAAGGGTAGTCTCTTGACATTGACAAAGTGGAATTCTTGCATCACAGGCCTTATTTAACCGTCATGTTGGGTGAGCTTTGCTATCCCTATGTAGAAATTGTGTTTGAATGATTGCTTCTTAAACACAAAGCGGCAGCTGATAACCAAAATCTTACCTCTAATCCAAGCAGAGCCAAAATGATCCCTCGCTATATAATACAAAAGGCCTTGATCCAAAAAGACTTTCTCCTTCGTTTGCTGCATGCCCCAAACTGAGGGAATGTCTTCTCTCAATACTGGCAGTGTTCCTAGCCACTTTGTGTGCTTCCTGGTTAATTTTTGCTCATTCCATATGGTGTGTAATGCTCCAAACATCTCTGTCCAGCCTCTATAGTTGCGTGTAGGCTAGGCCTAGCACCATGTGGTCCTAGGAACAACTTTCATGCCAGAAAGACATTACTCAGATCTGGACAGCGTGTCACACTGTGTTATTAATAGTAGTATTTACTGTGATGATAAGGTTCCATTCTGCCAAGACTCTGAAAAACCAGGAGTGAGTGGGCAGGTTGGATAAGGGGAAAGAAGTATTAGAAACAAAACTAAGTAAAGAGTTGATGTGGAGACTTTTTTTTACAATATTTGTATTGATTTATAGTTCTTTTCTCTGGTGTTAGAAACAAAATCAGTGCAATGGACCTTGCTCAGTCATGCCAAACTCACGTGAGTAATTTGGCCGATAAAAGGTATTTGGTCTGATTTCAACATGAGGGCATATTTGTCACTCTTTTTTTCATAGAATCATAGAATGGTTTGGGTTGGAAGGGACCTTTAAAGGTCATCTAGTCCAACCTCCCTGCAGTGAGCAGGGACATCTGCAACTGCATCAGCTTGGTGTCATCTGCAAACTTGCTAAGGGAGAGTGCGCTCGGTCCCGCTGTCTGTGTCATTGATGAAGATATTAAACAGCACTGGTCCCAGTATGGACCCCTGAGGAACCTCACTTGTCACCAATTTCTATTTGGACATTGAGCTGTTGATCACTAACCCCTGGATGCGACCATCCAACCAAATCCTTACTCACCGAATAGTCCACTTATCAAATCCATATCTCTCCAATTTAGAGAGAAGCATGTGGGGGACTGCGTCAAAGTTCTTACAGAAGTCCAGGTAGATGTGTGACCCCAGCTCTTATGACCATTATGCTTCCCCTAGTGCAGTATCTGCAAGCTCTCTGGGCAGCCAGGAGTGGACAGAGCAGGACTCCACACCGAGCTGGAAGATGTACACTGCTGGTCAGAGCCTGGACACACACAGCATCGTGTCCTGCCTCTTAGCCTCTGTTGGTTGGACAAAAGGATTGTTCTGCACATGGCATGGCTTGCTGTGTTCAAGCATGCATGTTAACCCTGAAGCCATTTCTTGGACATTTCACATTCACTGAGTTCAGTGATGTGATGTGTATCAAGGTAAGATTGGGCCCATCTTCCTCTTTTGGATGGCATCTTTGGATAAGAGGCAGATATGTGTGGTGTGCCTGTTTTAGGGTAAGGAGCATGTTTTGAAGCTAGTCTTCTGGTGATCCCTCTGTATGTACTTTGGTTAGCACCAGAGAGCAGTCGCAAAGCATGTGAAGTAGATTCCTTCTAAATGAAACAAAACTAGGAGGCAGACTCCAGGAGCGCAGCTGAAGTACCCCAAGTACAAATGGGCTTTCTTCAGTACGTGGGACCAGATTAGTGCGAGGTGGAAGAAACCCCCTGGAATATGGATGCAGTTGCTATCAGGACCTCAGAAGCTTTTTGCTCTATGTATCTGCTATTATTCCATGCTGCTTGATAATGAATATATGCAGAGCCTAATAGCCATCACTTTTTAAAAAAGCAATGATATTTGAGGATAGTATGAGATTTACAGCCCTTTTTTCTCCTCTGTGCATTGTTTGGCCATATGACATAGCTGTAGCTCCGTGATTACGCGGTCATCCCTTCTACGTGATGACATGATCAAGCCCATTTGATACTGAAACGTCATAAAGGTAGATGTGGTCTTTCAGGCTGACTTCCTCTACAGCACTGACCACAGGTCACTGTGGTCACTGACCACTTCCTTGAACTAGAGTAAGATGATTGAGCGAACACTGTAATGTTCTTTTTCCAAGAGATAACACAATCTGCTCATAACCATTCATAGAAGGATTGGGAGATATTGAAAAGAGTTTCCAGGACTTTCTTAAGTGACAGATGCTCGAGCAGCCTTGTTTTGAGAGTGATTATCTGGAGACTGAGTAAGAAAGTTGCTGTGGTGGAACAAATTGGGTTAGGCAGAGGAGCTGAGCTGAGAGAAGAGTCAATATTTAGAGTGGAGACTGTTGCTGTCCAGGATAAGCAGGGTAAGGCTGCTATCGATCTTAGGTGTTTATAGGGCACCTATCACTTTAGTATATTATGTAATCAATACTTCCATTTTCAGGAGCACTCCTGAGAAACATTACATTTTAGAAGATCTGCTGATGGAAGTGGAATAGGTCCTGGTGCCTTTCTCTTCACATGGGTACCTAAGGACACTATAAGAACCAGTGCTCAACTCTCCAGCCTCTTTCTGAGGAGAGGAATGGCAGCCACGTTTCAGATTTTACTTCAAGCTTGTAGCTCATCCACAAATCACATTGATATGAACTGCCCATTTCAAATGTGAAACTCAGGATGCAAATTAATGATTTAGGACTTCTCTGTCTGTCAGTTTTGATTCCATCATGTGCTCATTAGTCATGCCCTGCTGTGCTGCCTGTAACAGTTATGACTGACGTTGACCACAGATATTATAAATGATCCCTTTTGATACATTAGTTAATTACAAAGGAAATCATCCTTCTCCTGGCAAATTCAAATCCATCTTAAAATTTCATGGGGAGGCAATTCATTATGAGGAAAGTTATTTATGAATTTATGAAAAAAATGGGTCTGTTCTAATTAAAATAAGCTTAAAGGTACAAAAATGATAAAATGTCAGTTACCTACTTAACTCTTTTGGTGCATGTTTCACTAATGAGCTGAGAGACTCTGAGACTTCTGAGTTAGCACTTACAATTAAATTCAGCTAATGCAAAGCAAAAAGACACTTGAAAAGGACTTGCTTTATAGGTGTTAAAATTGAAGAACGATGAAAGAACATACATAATGTATATGCACAGACTTTCTTACCTAAAAGAACATTTAGAGACGTTACTTAACTTTTGTCTTTGTCTTCCTGTTAAAACACATGAAGTTTTGCGTGTGGTCATCATTTACTCTAAGAGAGGTGTGGGATTTAAATTCAGGGTTTGCACAAACACTATCATTTAATCCAGGGAGTCATGATAGAATTAGATACGACCTCTGCAAAATAACTTTCTTTCTTTGATTAGTATCTGCATCTCTAGGATAGGATTTTGCCAGTATGATCCAGTGCTTTCCATTCCTGAGATGAGGTGTGCCATGTGATGGTAGATGTATCAAGTTCTCTTTCCCCAGTTCCTCATTCCTGACATATCATGGGCTTGCTTAAGAGCATGGACTGAGGACCGGTCAGTCACTGTACCTACACGTTCATCCATATGCAAAGGCTGAGGGGTGTTACAAAGCCATCCCCAACAAATTGTCCCTGAGAGGTGATCTGAAGAGGCTGGAGAGTACACAGATCTGTAAATCTGCACAGAGAAATATGTGAAATAGGTGGACTCAAGACATCTTTTCAAGGAATGTGAAGTCGAGAAAATCATTAAGCTTGCCAAATTACATGGTAAATTTGTAGGATCTGGTCACCACTTGGCTGAGAGGTGTAGCCATAGGTCTCTGCCATTTGACAGAGATCACTGCTCGGCCACTCAAACAGCAGTGACAGTTACTCGTTGACTTCCTGCTTTAAATTTTCATCGTTGATTTTGCAGGATAGCAAAACGTAACTTTCTCTGACTGAATGAGCAATCACTCTTGCATTTGTTTTCACAGGTGTTTCTTTTACTACGCACTGTAAGATCAGTAAAATGAAAACGATGATGACAAGTGTTCTCGAATGTGTTTACCAAATGACTGGAGAGTAGTTATCACGGCATCTGTGTAATAGGTTTTCTTCTACCTTCTTCCTGGTTTCCAAAAATGTATATTTTTTCCATATCAAAATTGCGGCTTGCAGAAGAACTTTCAGTGGAAAAGATGATTGCTTGTTTCAGTTGTTTTTGTGATCTTGAAAGGTTACTGATGGGCAGCACTCTATGTGTACATTGCTTGGGCCTGAAGTTACCCCATTCTGAAAGGACCTGGCTCTCCAGCCCCACAGGTCAGCGGTGGTTTGTATCCAAACTGCTCTCTAACATTTATGCCTCATCAGGTCCTGGAAACATTTCAGTTGAGCCTCAGGAGCCAATTTCTGAAGGAGGCATGGACGTGACCCTCTTGCCTCACTTTGTTAGCATTCCTGGCTAGGTGCCTGTGCTGTGTCGTGGCAAGGAAGAAGGCAACAGCCACCCCATCTGCATCATCAGGTCAGCCTGGTGTGCCCTTGACCCCACTTTATCTGTTGTAGGGAGAAATTCCAGCTCAGTTGGAACAGTGTTGTCACCTTGTATACTCAATGGGGTGGTTTTGTTTTTTTTTTTTGTTGGAGGGCATGAGTATCATCTTCTAGTCTGGGATGGGTTAACAGCTTAAAACAAAAATTGAGGATAGAAAGTAAAAATGCTCACTATCTCCTGTGGCTTTCCTTTCATGATTATTTTTAGAAGTGTGATAAATGCAATTTCTTTTGCCATTTACTTTTCCTATCACTGATTTGTGCTGCAGTTTTCGTAGATCTCTTTGTGCTATAAACGGAGGCCAGATCTAGCAATATGCTTCAATATGAATCAGGAATTCTGTGTCAGCCCTTTGTAGATGTCTGGGATAGCAATGGATCAGCTTGTGATTCTTATGAAACCTGGGGCAATGTATTCTTATGTATAAAGTGTATTGAAAGTGAAGAAGGGCAGAATGGTTCCTTTAGAGGTATTGGTTAAATCACTTTGAGGTAACAAAGTTGAACACATGATGATACAATATTTAATTTTTAATTGTATTTTGTTAAGCTCGCCCATTTTACTCAGCAGTAGGTTCATCAAATATCCCCAATATATTCTAAATACTCTCTCTTTTTAAATACTTTTCTCTTCTGTTTTGTTGTTTACAAGCTAGTGTATTCTCCCCTTGGCAGTCCATTGGCATCTGAGGGGCAGTGATGATAAACAATCATCTTTAAATCCACACATTATAAATCTACATATTTTTTTAGTTCAAATCAATGCCAGCTCATCACAGACTGAGTAGGCCTCCCTCTGAAGTTTAATAAAAACTAGGTCAGCTATATTGTTCAGTCATTTTATTTTGCACTAAAAGAGGATGTTTAGGTTAAAGAGAAAAATGAAATGTGTTGTTTAAAATTAAAGCTGCTGCACTTGTGGTTCTATCAGCCACTGCTTTACCTGTGGAAAATCTCCATGATCTGTCAAACTTTTGAGTGTACCGTGCAGGCTAGCTTGAACTATCAGCAATTTAATAAACCTGGACAGAGCCTTAAAGTTTATTGCATGGGAATTTTCTGAGATGGATACGAAGAAGCTAGATTAAAGATATAGGTCATCCCATTTCCTGTCTTGTGATTCTTTAAAAGATGTTTTATGAGCTGTGAATTTGCATGTGCTTTTATTGTTCCTTTGCAGTCAGAAAATGAATCACCTAGGAGATGCTTTGTAATCCTGCCTACCTCTGCTTCACAATTTGAAGGAGAAGTGGCCTCTGGAAACACCTGGCAGAACTCTGAAAATGCTACAGAGTTCTTTTAAAGACCTCAAATTGTTCTTACTTTCCCATGGGTAGCTGGCGGAGAGAAGGAAGTTTAAGGGTGAAGGAGCTTCTATTTCCTATCTTGGCACCAGCTGCAGCTTCTTTAGATTTTCTTGGTTAGCTCCGCTGTAACACTTCACCACAATCAATTCCAGAAACGACATATTATTGAGTTTCTTTGACCACATGCTTATCTAACAACATAGGGCATAGCCTCCCAGCCAAGTAGGGGGATGAAATGGCTTGGTAGTGACAAAATGTTGTGATATATATAATGAATTTAATTTTCCACTGCAGTAAAGAATCTGAGATGGCTGGAAAGCCAAAGGCTGTTCCTACAATACTATTTAGACTTCATTGGTAATCAGTTTGGGCCCAACTCATTTTCAGCTACAACGTCTGAAAGCGCTAGGGCAAAATGGAATGTGGTTTCCCGAAATAGTTGCTGCTGCTTAAGGTTTTGTGGAGAGAGGTTGTTGTAGACCCCTGGAGCGGTGACTGCCTGAAGAGGATTGCCACACTGGTGAGCTAGATGCTAGACGTGTCTAGCATGGTGTTCTTCTATTGATTTCAATAGCATGAGCTTTGTTTAGACCCTCTGATAATCCAACCTAGAGCATAATCTAACTCTGGCTGAGAAAAATTCTTTCTTTTAATTTAGCAAAGCATCAAGGAGAATTTAAACTTACAAACCCCACTCACGGTGAAAGCTTCTTTCCCAAAAGTTCTTGTGGTGCTTCTGAAGCCCTTTTTGTGTATGAATGATCTGTGAAAGGGCTTTAAGCCCTCACGAACACATTCATTAACTTGAAATTATTCAGTGAATGCCACATGTAATTACAACTCAGTCTGTGAGTTGCTTATAAATTATCGGCGGTGAAAGCTGCAGTGGGGATTCGCTCTGTAGTTTGCTGTTCATGTGACACAGTCAGTGATATGATAGTATTGCATCTGTCTCTTTTCAGAGGCTCTTGAGCTTCTGAATAACTTTCTCAATACGAGTAGCCCCAGGATAATTCTAAGCTGGGAGATCTGTGAGTGAATTTTAGATCTGTGCTCCAGATGGGACCTGGCTGTGAATGCAGAGGCTGTGCGCGTGGATTACCCTAGAAGGAAGCCTGGGCCTGCTGGAAGAGAGAGGGAGATGGTGGGCTCTGGCAGCCAGTCTGGGTGATGAAGGAATCGGTCCCGTGGGATGGATGGCAGACAGTGGCTCTTCTCCACCCCCTGCCACCCTCGAATGTAAGAGAAAACAGATGAACGTGTGGCCAGCCAGCATCAGTATTAACTGGCCTCGTACCATATTTCCCACAAATATTGTGTGACATAGCTCCTCTAAGCTATTTCAGTGAGTTTTATTCTATAAATGCAGATGCTTTACTGCCCTATGCACTTGAGTTGGAAAGAAGCTGGACAAGAGTTTCCCTAAATTGCAGACAGGGCTGGCCTGGCTGCGGGACTGGCTGCTGCAGTTTTGACCTGTGGTTGATAGGAGCTTTGTGGCAAGATAATGACTTTTATAAAGCACACCCGGAGTCCTGTATTTCCTTCCTTCTCCCAGATGGTGTCTTGCAGAAGAGACTGTGGAACTCTCAGGCCCTCCGGGGCCCGTCCCAGCCTGGTTTGGAAGTGTTCGTGTGTCCTGAACTGGAACCACCCAGGCAGAGTACCCACCAACATGCTGTTTCTAAGCTTTTTTTCCTCCTCTGATGAAACTCTGCATGTAACACCTTCATAATTACAGTATGTAGAGCTGTTCCCTCAAGATGTAGGCTGCCACTTACATGATTCATCGAATTCATTTTCCCTCTCTCTCTCTCAAGACATCTTCCTGTTCTCCCTTTGATGAATCTAGCTCTGAGCCTATTATTTATACAGGGCACATTCTGTCGCTGAACTGGTGGCACCCACGTGTATCTCCCTTGTTGCAGTAATGCTTTCCTAATACTTAATAGTTGCTGTTAAGGTTAAATCAATCATTTTAGATAAGATGAGGCAGGAAGACCGAACCTCAGTTTAATATATAACCCAGGATAATTTCCTTTAACTCCTTTCATTCACGGAGAGCATTAATTAATAGAAATGCAGTCATCAGTGGTACCGTTTGTCTGGTATTTAGCAGCAACATAAAAATAAATTTACTGTGCCCTTTACTAAAACTTGATTGGACATCTAATTAGTCAATATGATGCCTTTTTATGTTTTCTAGTATCGTTTTAATTTCCTGGTCAGTGAATTTATAAAGTAACAAAACACAAAGTCCTCAGCTTGAGAAGTGATACTGTGGAATATAGTTTGAGAAGAGTGAGCAAGGTTAACGAACAGGGTGAGTGAAGATGAAGGAGATAATATTTATGCTGGTAGGATTATGAGGTGGTTTAGTTAGAGCATATTCTGGTAGTTAGTGTCGCTATTTTAAAGCTCTGTTGTTTGACAGAGATATAATACAGTTGACATTATAGCGTGTGTTATATTTGTATTTATGCTCCGTGTTTAGAAGGAGGAGCATGCATTTAGATGCCATAAAATGCAAAAATTGTTTCTCATTCGTCCCTCCTCTGCACAGTGAGAAAAATATAAACAAGATTATTTTGCAGTTTGGAATTACATAGTGCTGAGAGAACTGTATCTGCATCTTAACAATAAATTGAACCTTAGCTCTGTTTTTACCTCTAAAAATAGTTATATTTTTGATATTTGTTTAATTTGTACATTGTATTTGCCTCCAGAAAATAAATCTGTCAGACTCCTGAGGTTTCCAGTTCTGGAAATAACTGCTCATGTGGGATTTTTATAAAATAATAGTAATAATGTTATTCACTCAGACCAGTATCTGAGGTTCCTTCTTGGAAACCTTTTCATACTTCACAGGGCTTGCAAAGATTATTTGCTATTCAAGGTTTCAAAAGAAAAAGGAAATTGGAAAAAATTGGACCTTTGTGTACAGCTTGCTAAAAGAAGTGATAAATGAGCTTTGCCTTCCGAAGCAAGGTCTGCATTGTCACTTTGCTGGTAGAGGCTGGCTTTGGGGTTTCTCACGCATTGCCAGTCCCGGCTACACCTGTGAGACCTGTCCTCGAGGTGCATCTGTTATTTTCACGCTGCAGATACTGTCATGGTGGTAGCATTTGAACCCAGGATTAGTTGTAGGTCAAGTGCTTTAGGAACCAGGAAAAACAAGGTGCAAGCAGAGGTGTTTCTAAAAGACCAAGTGCTGCACGTTGAGAAATGCTTTCTGGTGAGACTGCATGACTGCACTTTGCTCATAAATCATCGCTCCAAAGCGATTGCTGCTTTCTCCACAGTCTGGAGCAGACGTTGTTTGTTATCACCACGCAAAGCAGCTGAAACACTGTTCTTCCCAACACAGGGAATGGGCAGTGATGCAGAGACCTGGTAAGAGTTAAATGTTCTCTCTCAAAGAATAGAAAATATGTGGTCTATAGTACAGCTGAGTAAATTCTGCAAGAGAATCAATTGTCTTTAGAAAAGTAAAGCTCTTTCTCTTGCTGTTTCTGTGAATATTTATAATCATGGGCATTGATACTGCCACAAAGATACTACCAATTTATACTGAATCTTTCTGAAAGTTGGAAAACTAACATTGGGATCTTAAAATGGAGACAATACTGGAAAATTTCTCTTGTACGTTGTTCATTTGTATTGACATTGATTTTGGGTGGCAAGCAATGCTATCATGAAAAAAAGTAAAAGGCTATTAATATTTGCCCTATGATCATGAGGCACTGATGATTCATAAGTGCTGCTGTAAATAGGCCTTATTGATGTGACTGTTCTCGCATTCATATGAGATGTTTCAGTTTCCTGGGAGCTCTTAGGACTTGTCTCAGGTTTGTAAAGAGTAGGAAAAAATTGTTTTAGCAATGAACATCCTGCAAGAGTTATCTGGTTTCTTTCAGAATTAACTAATGTTAAAACTGTTCCCCAAATGCAGAGCATCTACTCACAGCAACCACAGGGTAGTGCTTGCTCTTAGCATATCATGCCAAGAGCGATGGGCTGTGCTCTGTCTCACCGTGAGATGCTCTGCTGCCATCAGTCCACCCCCAAGCATTTTAGAGCAAATTTTATCCTGCTGGATTCCTCCTACCCACTGGCTTTCGTAATGAGACTGGAGCAGAGCCCATTGCCTGAGGGAGCTACCAGGTGCTCCTCCGGCATGGCCAGTGTCCTTGAGCTGGAGGGGCAAGGGCCAGAACACATTGTACGTTCCTGGCACATGTGTGATGATCAGCTGCTGTTTGACACTGAGATTTGACTGTATTACATGAACTGGAGAAATGCAAAGATCAGGCTGTATGTAGGAGGAGTCCTTGAGCTACAAAAGCCCCTTAAAGACTGGCCACAAGTCCCTGGCCTAAAGAAGTGGAGGAACAAAAGAGACCTGGAGCTGCCAAGTAACACTAAAAATGGTAAGGACTCAGTTTCTGCCTCCAAATATGAGAACTGGCAATCCAAATAGAAGCTCCTGTAAATGTTACCCTGCTTTTATCCCAGACCATTTTTCCACTTTTAGAACAAAAGTATAAGGGGTAAGATTTTAAATGGCAACCGAAAACTAGCGAGCCTGAAAGTCCTGCTTTCCAAACCTGGGGAGACTAGGTGATATCGAAAGCACTTCAGATGTAAAGTCTTACAGTCAGAACATTGATTTACATGAGAGTTAGATAAGTGAATACCTTTGGAAATCTGGAGCGAAGAAATTGTGATTTTTGGAGCTGGGATTTAGTATCCCAAGGTACTTGGATTTTTTTATTTTTTTGCAAATGTTACAATCAGTTCTGACATGCTTGAAAGATTTTCTGCCTTGGACTTGATTTTAAGATACTAATTAATTATCAAATATTGTAATAAAAAACCATAATGATAAAATAATACCACTATTCAGGCTGGCCCTTGTGACCTCCAAAGTATGCCTGAACTTTTAAATACAGATTTTTTTTCCCCAATAATACATCAGACTTTATTTAATGCTATTTTATTCCCCTAGACTGTTTCACTTTAACATCTCAGCTGATTGATTGTCAGTTCAAGTCTACCCATAACACAGGCCTTTTTTCCAGTGGAACTGAAGCTGGAAGTCAGCTTAGTGTTCTCCAGGTTGGTGCTTTAAAAGATGGTCTCTGAGCGGGGGCTACCCATAAACCCCACAATTTATTACATTCATTAGTATCTAGATAAAGGTTATTAGGCAATCTATCAGGGCCATGTCTCATTACCCTTTTAGTAGTTGGGATGTTTTCGAGGTTTTCATTAGGGAGTCAAGTTATTTTCTTTCCTGCTGCTGAGCAAAGAACTCCTCCAAGTGGATATTGTCTAAACTGGAATATTGAACCATTAAGACCAGGCCTTGTGAAAAATGGTGAGGGGTCAGGCAGTCGCAGGATGGTGAGGGGTCAGGCTATCCTCAAAAGAAAACAGAGAAGGAGATGTTCTTTCCAGACGGAGAAGTGGGTGAGCCATTTAAAGGGCAGCTAACGTGCAAGGACTGTGGGAAAGGACATGACATGGCAGAGAGAGGTAGTAGCTATCGGTGCAATAAACCAGAATGTGAAGGTTTCTGGTGTGGTCTTTTATCTCACCTTTAGCTGTGAGCTTGCAAAAGCATCAGCAAGGTACTGTCAGGCCATGTCTTCAGTGGGCTGCAGGAGAATGGATTCAGTTCGGGTCAGCAGTCACGGGACTGGAGGGAAAATTCTCTGCCCAGTGGAGCTGCCTTCATGTATGCAGGCAGGGAATTAGCATCTGAATGCTGATTTGGTTCTCCAGGCCTTTTTGTTCTTCAACCTGGGGCTGGAAATCTTATGTCAATTGCTTTACCGAAAGCATTTCTGCATTCAGTCCCTGTTTATCTGGACTCTTCACGTACAGAGGCAAGAAAAATTACCAAGATATAAAAAAAAAATAGTAATTGAATTTATATAAATGTCAGCAGGGGTTCTACCCCAGCTGTAGGAGAAAAAGTTTGAGAGGTTCCTATATATATTGAAACCAATTTACTCTGCTATCCCATATTATTAATGATACTTTTATCAATATTAATGTTCAAGATAGGTGTTCCTAAGAGCTCTTTGCTATAAGTCAGCAACCGCGTTCATTTTGCCTCTGTATGTATGTGTTGTGCATAGGGATGACTAATGACTGCATGAGCCGCGTGACATTTACAGCCTCAAATCTAAGCGTGTGTGAAACTAGACCACTAATGGGTTTAGTCCTCGCTCAAACTTACTGAATTTTTGCCAAAAATCTTGCTGAAACTCAGACTGTATTTTGCATTGGACTCGGTTTCCCAAACAGCGATTTTAAAGCACACATAACACATCCCTGTCCTACTAAAGCTTCTTCCAATTTTGTGTTAGGATTTGTAAGTGTAACTCCTGGTGTAAAACTGAACTGCTTTTGGTGTGCATCTCAGTCTCTAAAGCTCTTCCCATGAGGCTGATGGTACTCGAGGAGGGGAAAGTTTCTTATGATCATAGAATCATCTGGTTGGAAGAGACCTTTAAGATTGAGTCCAACTGTTGTTCTTACTGCTCCACCCCGAGCCGTGGAGTGGTGTGTGCTGTCATCCTGCAGCGCTGTGGGAGCTGGACAGAGCAGCTCCATGTCTGATTCAGTCTTCATGGGGATTTATCAAGAGTTGTGAGTCCGGTCCAGACAATCATGTTTTTACCATTTTTTCCTAGTGAAAGTTGTGGTTTACTGTCAGCGCAAGTGTAATGGAAGAGAATTGCCTGAAACTTCAGGAGAGGTTTGGGGAGCAGGAAAGTCTGTGACAGATGTCTGTTGTATGATCCACTTTGAATAATAGAGGCACAAAGTTATCAGCACTAGACGAAGCCCTGCCATGTAATTGGTCAGGGTGATTTTGAACAATGCAAAGATCGACTGAAATTACTGACTTTTATTTTTGGCAATGAAATTAGTGAATTTTGGTATAACTGCCACTTGAAGATAGTAATTCAGATTTGTGCAGCTGACAGGATTGCACCAGAGAGCTGAAATCTATTGATACATCTATCCCAGAGCAGAATCGGGAAACCTGCTCTTTAGTATTCACATGTGTCACCCAAGTAACTGGGAAATGAACTAGTGTAACTGGGAAATACAATATTTTTAACTGGGATGTACTCAGCTTGCTGTTGTGTCAAAAGACCTGTTGTAAATTAAGTTAGAAGATGCTTGAACGTTTACCAAGTTCTTTGCTACATCACGAGGAGGACGACACAGCAAAATGACTGAAAGTTAATGTCGTGTTCTCTGACATCAGCCTAGTGGTGTACAGCTCACAGAATGAATTTCCATGGCCAGTAAAACTTTAAAAACATTTACATATATCAAACCCAGGATTCTGAAACCCGTAATGTCCTTTCAATATATGCCATGGATCCTAGGAGCAAAACGACAGCTATAAATCTATCTAGTGGATTGTTCATTATCAGCTGAAGGCGGAGGTATAATATCATTGCGTATTTACTACTCTACAAAAGAGAAATAAAGGTGGAAGTATGGATAATACTATTCAGTGATTCTAATTTTGCTTTGGTGACAACATCCAATATAAAATTTAAATGTTTTCAGAGATGGAGGAATCTCTCTTAGCAATTCCTTACTAGCTCAAAATTAGAGTGACCCCAGTAGGCTTTCATGTATTTCTTAATTAGGTCAAACCAAATAAACGCATGGTGCTTTGACATTACAATGAAATGCTCTAAAAACACCGTTGGAACATGCCTGGCTCAGAAATAGAATCCCCTAGATGTTAATACCTAACCTCCAAACTAACCGGAGTTTTCTCCTGTATGTCCAGCAATGCATCATTTTTACCAGGATGCCTCCGCTCCAATCCTCCTGCAAGGCCATACATTTGCATGGACCACACAACCTGACCCCATCCTGGAAGGATTCTTCCTTGAGGTGCCAGGAGTATGGCTACTCTAGGTGGTAAAAGTTCTCTAGGGCTTTTGGTTACTCTTGCTGCTGTCTGAGAGCAGTGGCTCGTGACAGCACTCTCCAGAACTGCTTTGAAAAGCAGCAGAAAACAGAATCAGAGCTCAGCAGCTGGCATGAGTGTCTGAGAACCTTCAAAATATAGATGACCTGTTGGGTCATATGCACAACGTATGCTTGTGTGTGTTGGCCAGAGCATTGCTGTTGACCAACAGATAGCATGGATTTCATCTTTGTTGGATCACAGTTGGCAAGGCGGCATGCTCCGCAGGCCAAAGCTGGCGCAGTGCTCTCTGTATCTGCAATCCTGCATGACTAAGCCCTTTGGGGAAGGGAAAGCACTGAGCACATCCCTGGTGCTTTGTGACAATAATGCTGTTGTATCCCCTGGGACAGCCCCACCATTTGTGAAGGGCTTCTGAGACGTTCCTCCCAGTTGACTTCCACTCTGTCACCAATAGCAGGAGCAGCTTGATAATGGGAACGGTCTCAGAAGTGATGAATCCAGAGATACACAAAGGAGAGAACAGGCAGGTGCTAATCCCATTGCAAGTTTAGATAGTCACAGTCCCAGAAGCCTGCCTGTAGCCTTTCCCAATGTTCTTCCCATTCCTTTCTGTGCTGAGAGTCAGAAAGCCAAGTGCTACTCCTCCAGATATGGTGGTTGTCATATCTTGTGAGATTCATGCCACCTACAAAGACTTTCAAGTGAAGCAGAAGATAGGAGTCCAAGTTTTACTTAAACAGTTTGCTATTAAGTGTTTATAGGACAAAGAGTAGCAAACTCATTAATAACATGTTTCTGCTGCAATGGGGTGCTGTATCCATGTAATTCATTTGGGGATAACTTTTTTAAATTGCTGTGGGTGCCTTACTGTCAATCTATGTTTAGACAGGACAGTACCTCCAGATCTATAGCTGCTGTACGAGTAGGGGCAGCTCTTTGTGGCACATCACAGCTCTTGCACGCTGGCTCTGGCGTCCCAAGAATCAGTTCCTAACTTCTCACTAATCAGGAACTAATCAGTTCCTAAGTCTTCTCACTGATACCCTCAGACGTTCATCGATGCTGATGATCAGGCTTTGGGTGCCAGCATGTTGTGTTTAGGTCCTGGTATGGCAGGTTTCGTTGTTTCTGCCAATTTCTCCCAGACTCGGTTTTTTAAGATACCTCTTCCAAGGGTTGTAAGCAATATGTTAGTATTGTATCCTCGCTGTATAAGGACTGATCTTTCCTGTGTAACTTAGCTCATTATCACTTACAACTTCTCCACTAAATACATTGTGCTTGTATTTGGAGGAATGTGATGTAAATCCTCACCAGTAGTGAGTTCTTTTTGGAGGACAGCTGCATTTTTCATTGCATGCTTTTACATTTCAGCCTGTGATTACATTTCAGTGTGCAGCAGTAACCCAGTGAGTCCTTGTGATTGTCATTTGCAGCAGTGGCTGCCGTCAGTGAACTTCAGTGAAGTAGGTTTTCGTGTATTGCTTAATTAGGTCAAACCAAATAAATGCACTGTACTTTGGCATTACAAGGAAAAGCCATAAAAATAGAAATATAACACAACTACATCTTGGCATGTTTTTTCTCTTGCTCGGTTAAAAGCCTTTGTACGTAAGAATTGAGAATAAAAATATTTACATTCACAAAAATGAAAATTGCTTGAAAAGAGCTAGTGCACAGCTAGCGGAGTTCATCCCACAGCACTGCAGGTGGAGGCAGCCGCTGCAGACTGTCGCGAGTTGCTGAAGATTTGTCTTAGGCTGATGTCAGTTAATTGATAAATTCCACATAGTCATTTTTTACTGCTGATGCTCTATCAAACCAATAAAATACATCTACAAGAATGTCTTCAGCTGGAAGTCTGTTTCCATCCTGAGTGCGCTGTTGGAATTGAAATATATTTCCCTCTTTACTTTAGATAGATCTCTTATTATAAAATACTGTCAGAGAAGTAGAATTGCCACCCACTGAAACCAACATAAGTCATGTGCAAGTGAGAATATAAATGGATTTAGAGCTGTAGATAAGAGCTTTACTCTATTTGCTACTCTCAGGCATCACTGCTGGTCTTCAGGCCGGGATACAGCTGTATCTCGGCAGAGCAGGTTACCTGGTGAATATCTCCGTTTAGCTGTGGACAGTAGGCAAACCTGGATGTGCTTGTTGATGTAGTGAACCCAACGTGTTACTAAGTCCTCAGGAGTGAACTGATTTAAGGGTGTGTCTTTTAAGGGTGTTATCTTTTATCATATTTTGCATAAATGTTGACTCTAGAGGAAAAGCCTTTTCTGGTAACTTGAGCTCACGTTTCCTCCTCAGCTGCCAGCGGCAGTGCTGGCCCGTACGTTGTGCTACCTCCTGAAAGATGCTGCCTGCCGCTGTGCAGGGCCACAGGAAGAACTCAGGCGAATGGCACTGCTCCAATGAGTGCTGTAGCCTCATCAGTCAGGGTTGTCTCCTGATTGTTCTGGACTCTCGGTTCAAGTCCCCAGATGTAGCTAAAAATACTCTTAGAAGCTATTAGTCTCCCAGCCCCAGGTACAGTGTTCCCAGACATTATAGTACGTCCAGCGTCACCTAGTGCAACGCTTGCTACGAGGGATGACTGAGCTCGGTTGTTTTCTTGACTTTATGTCGCATTTGGACATGGCAGTCGCCTGGTTTCACATCAGCCTTCTCACAATACCTTCCTAATGTAGGAAGAAAGACTCATCTTTCTCAGCGCATAATGAGGCAAGTAGGAGGATGTAGTTTGTTTCCTCTCTGAAATTTTGGTGGTCTATTGGTTACCGTGGTGATGGCAGTGTGATACTTAGAATTTGAAACTGCACACAAGAAGAAGGTCCCTGCTTTGAGCAAGGACGAGACAGTACCAGTGCATGTGAGAGACTGTGTGTGGGCAAGATTCTTAATAGGTTATCGTGCCTGGGGACTTAAAATTCACATTCATCAAGACATTTGTCATTCCTTTAACTCATTAAATGAAAAGATTCTACTCGGGTTGAAAAGTTTGTAGGATTTCTTTTAATTATTTTGGCAAGCTTCATAAATTAAGCTGTCTAAATGCACTGCAGATTTCTCTCCACCACTAATAGTTTTCTGTGAACAGCTTCACAGGGGAAGGATTGTTTGCATTTATTGTTCCACATATTTCTTCTTCAAGAAGAATTCTAGAGGGTTTTTCCACAATCTCTGTGGTATTCCTGCTGCTAAAAATTCGAATCGCTGTTTGAGTCATTGTTCTTTGAGACCATTAGAAATGTATGCATTTGGGTGATAAATTTGTTTTTCACACATGCAGCAAATATCATATGGAAGAAATTATTCTAAGGAAGAGAGAAGGCAGAGAGCTGCAGGATTGAAAGTAATTTTCCACTGAACAATTAGGGGTTGGTAGCTAATAGGGGTGGATCAAGTTGGAATTTAAAATCTTAACCCTTTGATATTTCAAGGTGAAATTTGCACTTATGAGTATCTGAATGAGACTCCACTACCCCAAACGTAGATTTTGACTCTGGATGGGAAACGATGGACAAATGGATCCAATTTACTGGCCTGGAAATCTTGTGATAAAATATTTGCAAAATTTCTGTGAACATTAATGCAGACACCGAGTTACCTTCTTTAAGATCAATCAAAATACACTTTCTCACAAGCATATTCAAGATTTCAAAATGCTCCTAGAGAACTTGGAACAGCCATGTAGCATTGGGCCATTCTGTACAGCCGTAACCCAGATGTGTTATTGCAATAGACCTCTCATGAGGGTTAGAGTGGGTCATTTAGGAAACTCAAGTTCTCTGTATCACCATTTCACTTTCACTTAAAATTGTGATGCTCTTACGTTACAGTTTTCCTTTAGTGCAGAATGCAGCGAAAGAGACTGTAGATCTGATATTCCTGGTTTGGGAAGCAGGAAGCGCTAGGATGCATCTCAGTGCACGCTCTTAACAGGCGTTTTGCTGTCCTGCACGCTGCACTGTTTGTCTGGAACCTCAGACAACAGCCTGCAGTCAGTCATTCTCTTTGGACCTTTGGAATTTCACTTGGCCATAGCCTCAGGTTCTGGCTGGAAAAAATGGATGACTTTCTTATTTTTAAGGATTTTATTCATAATTTTACAGGACGTACCTGGTTCTTCCACCATGGGGAACTGTGGTGCTTTGCATTCGTTTCACAAGTCACTTTACAGAGGCTGGCTGCAACCTTTTTTTTCTGCTGCCTCTAATAAATATTATATGTCTGACATTTGAGCCTTGCATCTCACAGTCACCAGGATCCTTCTAATAGCAGAGCCTGAGGTCCTATTAGATGAAAAACCAACTCTGCTGACATCTTAGCATGCAAAATGCCTGTTCACCATGAAGTATCTTAAAAATGACCAGGGTATCGTGGCTAGGAGCAATTTCAGTAGCTCAACGGATCATGCAAAAGCTCCAGTTGTTGGCAGTGCAACATCTTGTCTCCTGAATACACAGCCTGGTTTCATACTAACGTTCCAGGGATCTATATTAACTCTTTGTGATGCAGAAGGAATGAAATTCAAGGTTTTGCTCAAGATATAGATGGTACCTCTGAAAACTTGGCTGAGCCGACAGCATCGAAAGTGTTAGTATTTTTTTTCTATGACCATTAATCATTTGTTTATCCTTAATATTATATCCTAAATACATAAATCCTTACCATATTCCTAATATGCAAAGCAACACTTGTATTGCCTTTTCCTTGTATTTCATTTCCGTGTTTGTACAGAAAGGAGGAAGAATAAAAATTGCATGTGGAATTTGGAACTGCCTGGCTGGCTCTGGGCTCAGGCTCAAAAACTTCATATACTCAGAATATCACCAGAATTTCTCATATGTTTAAGGCTGAATAATAGTTCCCCTCCTCAAGTTATTTTCTCTTTTGATCTCATGAGAAAAAAACCCAGCCTTTTCCATATCCATACAAATTTCCTGATCGTGGTGCATGTCAGGAGGCTGCATTTTTATACGTGGAGACTCTGAAATCATCTGCCTAGCAGGTTCAAAATACAGACCCAAGCAATGGAAATTGTCACCCCACACTTAAGAGTTTTAAGCGCCTCGGAAAATGCACAGTCTAAAGAAGAGAGAGACTTTCCCCTTAAACACTGCAGGCCCTGTCCTTATTCAACACAATTACTATTTATAAACATTCACTTCTCTTTTCAGAAAGTCATCTTAACCTGTGCAGAGTTTAGAGAAACTAGGGAGATAATGAAAAAAATGGTGAAAGATGGTTTGAAAGAATTACTTGGTGCAGGGTTTAATTGGGTTGTAAACTACCACGGCTCTTTAGAGGAGGCAGAGGGCCAGGGAGGACGAGAAGAGCAAAGAGCTGAGAAATAGAGTGGTTGACTATGAGCTGAAAAAAGGAGAGAGGAGAGAAAATGCCAGACTTAGGGATGCTATTCCAGGTTTAGTGGGTGGAGTGAAAGAAGCCTGGTGACAAGGAGCTGAAAAGCATTCATACAACATTTCTGCAGCGCGCCTATCTCCCTTGCTCCCCGTTTCATCGGTAGACAGCGTACGTTATAAAACCGTGCGTGGGGGCACCACATGGTGGTTTCCTATATCCTTTAAAACATCCATATGAAACACTTCGTGAGTTGCCACCAGTCAGCTCCTCCAGCTTTTTTTGCTTTTACTTTTTCAGTTGTTGAAGACAAATGTTTTCTGTCATTTGCCGGTAGCTCTCCCTGCCCGCGCCGCCACCTTCCCCCAGCAGATGCGCTATATCGGCATGGCCCCGGGTAATGCTTCCTGGCTGCTGGTGACAGAAATCCCCCCGCCTGCCTGCAGACCGTGCTTGCTCTGCGTGGTGCTCAGCGGCGGAGCAGGGACAGGAGTGACAGAAAGCTCGGCTTTTCGGTGCTTGGGAGAACAATCTGTGAAGAAGAGCGTGGGCATGAGAAATGGGGAGGTGGGAAAGTGTCTGCTGTTTCTCAGGCTCGAGAGACTTGAGGGATGGTTCAGTCTGCACGGAGAAAACTTTCCATGACACCCAGATGAAAAGATCTCTCCTGAGCAGAATTTAGAACCTGTGCCTTAACTGGTTTCTACTCCCCGACCATGTGTTAGACAGGATTCTAGAAAATGACAAACGCACGGTGAGACACAACAGCAACAGCAAGAAATGGTCTTCTCTAGAGGTGATGAGAGAGAGGCTGAGCGTAGGAAACATGGGTTTCGAGGTGATAGCACGAGAATCTGGATAGGTTCAGACAGACTCCTATGCATAGCTGAGGACTGCTGCTTGCAAATTATTTTATTTCATACAGCAGTTCTCCCCTTTACAAGGAAAAAACACAATGTGTAAATCTGTCAGGCTAGGAGATACCATAATAAATCTATAACATGCCTGGCATATTTACAGCTTTATACATGTCATTGTTGATGGATCTGGACAAGCAGCATGCTAATTGCTGATCTCCAGAGGGGTTAAGAGGAGAAGAATCATTAAAGAAAAGCTCCTTGGCGTAATAAAAAATTGTGATTGTCTTTTCCAGCCTTCTTCCCTGTGTCCATGGAGGATGGGGTGGGTTACCTGCTTTAGAAGAATATAACGTATTTTTTAGTACATTTCTTTAATATCATTATGTAAGACCTGTTTTCAAGAAGAAAAAGGATGAATAAGGCAGATATCAGCCCTGACAAGGACAAGTAACATTGGAATTAATATGCAAAATTAATTATGTTTATTTGGAATTTTCTCTGTCATTTAGTAGAGCTTCTTTAATTTGTTTATGTCTCCCTAAAATTGGCTATTGAATTTAATTAAGTGCACCATAGATTTATGAGTCAGGGCAATATGAAGAAATTTTTTTTAAAGTGAGTGTATTTGTTCCTCGGATGAGTTTTCTCCAAGATGCCTGGATTACTGTTGGCACAGCAGAAAGTTCACTCAAACACATCAGTTGCAGATAGGCAAGGCATGTGTCACGGGCTCAATGAAATCTGTCAACGCCCATGGCCACGCATCTAATCCCTTCTGCATCGATTGCTTAAGAAGTCATCGCTGATGATGCATCTTTAAATTACTCATCATGGTCGTAATACTTTTGGATACATACATGATGTATCTCAAGTCATGTCTCATCTCCTATAATCCTGGCACGTTTACTCTGCATGTTTGTCTAGACTTTTCTACAATTTTCTTTATCTTTTCTTTCAAGAAATAAAAAAAGAGTATCTACTTGTCTAAATTTATGCTTATACAGATGGCTGGCATAGCTGAGGACTCAGAGAAATTTTGCCCATCAACAGCAACAAAAACACTTGAGTCACTACATTTACCACAATACTAAAGAGAGGAAAAGGTCTGTTAGTAAAAATTGGGTTTCGACTGTTTCTCACTACAGCGTTCCAGATAGGTGGTGCATCAATGTTAATGAGGGAGCTAATCACAGTTTGTCATTGATGGATCTGTAATCATTAATCCATGAAATTTTAGATTATTTCTGTAAATTGGGAGATAATAAGGGAACAGAGTAGGTCTATTTCACGTGTCTGGCTCACCTGAGAGAAGAGCTGTCAGTCCCACGAATAAGGGGCAGGTTATTCATGTTCTGTGTGCCTGTACGTATTGTTCTCAAAGATACTCTATATACCTAAAATTGAATGAGCTGAGTCTGACCCAACTGCACCAAATTAAATGGAAACCCCGCAATTGAATCAAATGAAGCAGAAGGAAGCACAACCTTTCCTTTGGTGCTTCTCTGTTCCTCCGATGACTGTAACACGTTGAAATAATTACTAATTGATGGGTTCTGAACCTTAGAGTAATGCAGCTACAAATTATATATAAAAGGATGTTTTACTATACCCATGATAAAGTTGTTCCTTTGAGTTTGCATTTATAAAATGTTTAATAGGATGTTTTTAGTACATATACACAGGGATTTAAAAAAAACCATAAATAAGGAAAAACGCTTTTTTATTGAAAAAAATATGAAACTTCCAGCAAAACGATGAAATTCTGGTCCAAATTGAGCCCATGGCAGCATTCCCATTGCCTTCAAATGGGCTGGAGTGTCAACTGCAGGAAGTTATTTACCAGCTAGAAATGTTAGGTTTTCAAACTGGTGCCACACCGTATTGTGGGTTAGGGATCAGTCTGAAGAGGTGCTGTGTTAGTCTGGGCTTCAATTTTGGCTTCTATTTGTATTAAAGCTGTGTGAAAATGTCATTAAATCTATGGAATACGAGGCTGATTTATTTCTGTTCAGTAAAATAGGGTAGAAGTAAAAGAAGGAATTGAAGATAATTTGAGGAAGCCAAAGTTGTTTGGGATTTTGGTCAGAAACTGCAAGATACATACTGGCTTTGATCAAAATGTGTCAAACCTGATGGTTTCAGCTGAATTTCCTACTCCAGACTAAGATTCATTAAAATTCTAAGTGTAACTGAGAAAGGGCAGCTGTCAGCTGAATGAAATTTTTCTAAAATTTTTTGAGCCGGTACATCTTCATCCAGTAAATCACGTGTTATTGCTACTATCGCTGCTTGTTAATACAGGTTCTTACTGTTGCTTTGTTTTCTTTTTAGTAACAAAAGAGGTGAGAAGATCTGGACTGACTTTGTAAAGGCATGAAAACTTGTGGGTATGATACAGCCAAAAGGGAGAGAAAGATATGGGATGTGGTAAGTAAATCAATAACTAATATCCTTTATTCCTAAGAAAAAAGAGGAAATACATATTAATCTTTAAATTAGGTCAAAGGATTAGTAATGAAGGAAATATAAGGAAGATGAGAAAATTCACAATTGCAACTCATTAATGGTAAACTTTTGGAAATTAAGATTACAGTTTTCTCTATCTTTGTGCTCTTGTTTGTTAAGTTACTGGTTACAGCCATGAATTTATTTTTCAAATAGAGGAAAACGATCATGCAAAGGGTAAAAGCCTTCAGAGCTCTGTTCTGGTATATTAGCCATGGGAATTCCTGTCTTCTACAGGAGAATTTTTTTTCAGTGAACTAGTTTAAAAAGTATTAGATTTTTTCTGTGACTTATGTTTTCAGTTTTACAGATTATAAAAGCAGAAGGGAGGACTGTGATTGTCCAGTTTGACCTCCCGGGTACCGTAGGTTACTGTATTAATTTCTGTTTGTAGCAGAACATGTCTTCTAGGAAATGGGGAAATAAAGATAATAAATATCCTTTGGTGAACTGCTCCCAAGTTTATCTAATCTCACCGTGAAAAATGGTTTTGGTCTGATTTTGTCTAGTCTCAATCTCTAGCTATTAGAACCCGATCTCTCTTTACCTGCCAGACTGAGGTGCCTCGTTAATCACATTATTACTGTAAACCTTACTGTAGAACAGAATGGTTTTATTTTTCTTTGAGTCTACCTGACTGAAGTTTCTTTTGAATTGCCTTGGAGAGTCAATAGAGAAATAGAATATTGGTAGCTGGGTAGTAGGCTATCATCACGTTTGACTCGGGCAGGCTGGCCAGCAATACTGCAGGTGTTTTTTCAGACCTTAGGCAAAGTAGCATAATGACCTACTTGGAACATGCTTCTCAGGTGGAAAAAAAAAAAAAAAGGATTTGAAGTTGGTCTTCAATTTCTTTTCTATGTCTGTCCATATCTATAGGTACATATGAGCTCTTCTATCCTAATATGGTGGTTTTGTGTGGTTTTCTTTTAAACTGTGCGTAGGGACTGTCACAAAAATTATTTTCAAGCTTTAATTCATGTACAACAATTGTTTGATGAATGAGCATCTGAATTTCAAGGGGAGGCTCCATCCTTGATGGAGATGAAGACAAAGACATTTGCACAGACACGTTATATGTGAGCCTTGGTAAGTTTTTCTGCCCAGGTCCCTGAGTGTGAGATCCCTGGAAGTCCTTGTACAAGCTGGAGCTCACCAGACCCTCGGTTCAAGCCTGCAGTGGGAACTTCTGGGCTCAGGTGCCTGCAGCAGAGCAGACCACATCCGTTCAGGGTAGCCAGGGCTGGCGCTGCCATGCAGGACAGTAGGAAAGGAGACTAAAATAATCAGTGCCCTCATGGACTGAGATACACTGAGTAGCAGGGTTGTCGTTGGAGTGTTTGAGCCATGAAACTTCAGCGGTTTAACTGTAATTTCAGTCACAGCTGTCAGAGTCCTAAGAAGCATCTTGTGTTTCAGAATCAACATATACTGGCACTTTCAAAATGCATTTCTCCGCTACCCTAAGTTTTCTGCTGTATGGGAATCCTGAAATATCAGAACTTCCTCTCTGTCGTCTCTGTGTCCTGGAAGAGTTTTGATCACTGTTGCTGCAGTTCTCTGTACCTTCTCTGGTCTTTGGTGCTTTCCAAGATGGGAAAATGAGCTTTCATGAGCCTGCTGCTCACTATGGAGTTATAAAATGACATAATGGTGTTTTCTCTTTCATTCTCTCTTCCTTTCTAATAATTCCTAATGCTTTATTTGCCTTTTTACATGCTTCTGAGTACCAAGCTGATGTTTTCATGGTACTATCTATTATAACTCTGAGGTAGCTTTCCTGAAAGTTAATAGCTAATTTAGAGGCACTGACTGAATATGTATAGTTAAGGTTACTTTTCCGTGTGTATTACTTTGTGTTTATTTACACTGAATTTTGTCTGTGAGCTTTTTGCCTAATTATGTGTCATGAAATTCCTATGTGAGTCTTTGAGTTTGCTTGCCTTTTCCCCACCCTGGATAATTTGTCATCAGTAGCAAATATTGCTATCCCTGCCACCCCTCTTCCAGGTCATTTAGGAAAATACTAAATAGCAAAAGCCTCAGGGCAGAGGCTTCATCTGAAGTCTTACTATTTATTCCTACTTCAATTTTCAATCCTTTTAATCTGTGATTAATCCATCAGAAGACATTCCCATGGCATTTTATGAACCTTTGGTTAAGAAATCCTGCTGAAAACCTTTAGAAAATTCACGTACGGCTTATAAACTGTCTTGTCCTTGCCCTACAGAGAACTCTAACAAGTTTCGGTGGCATGACTTGCATGTATGAGAACTGTGTTGACTCTCTTTTATTATAACAAGTCTGTTCCTGCATCTACTGTTTCCTTTGCTCATTATTCTGTGATTTGGTTGGGTGCAGATATATGTGCTGTAATTCTCTAGATTCCCTAAAAAATAATTCAGAAAAACTGGGCTCCTGTTGGCTCATATTTACCATCTTCCACTCATCTGATGCAAATGGTATTTTAAGTGATCAGTATAGCACTTCAGGAGTTCTCTATTTAAGATTTATGATGCTCCTCTGTGTCCTATAATATGTTACTATTCCTTTTATTTTTTTTTTTTAATGTCCTCTTCTCCTAACATTATCAGTTTAAGATAAATCCTCTCGTATATCCCCAAAGGTTGTTGAGTCTAAGTGGCTGTGCGTATCCCAGCTACAGTAATTTATCAGCTTTTCTTCTACAGCATTATCCTCCTTGAATGTTCCCTTTCTACCTCTGTTGTTACTCGGTCCTGCAGGAAGACTGATAACCTACGTGCTTTGGCTATCCTTTAAGGATTTACTGTAGGTTTTAGTGTCTTCAAGTTATTTCTCAGCAAAAGATCACAAGATCTTTTTTCTTCAGTTTTGCATAGGGCTTTCTAGATACTCTGTTCTCTTCTGTTTTCCTTCTTGGAGACATTTGCATTGTTTGAAACACGTCGTCTTGCTTCTGATAGCCTCTGTTAGTGAACCATAGTGGCCTTATTGAGCTACCAAAGCTTTTTTTTGTATGTTGTGTTTTAGCTGATGTCATTATACAGTTTGTGACCTTCACACATATAAAGTTTTGGCTGCTGCTTATATAGTTTCCTTTTTTGAAACTGAGCACAGGTACAAAAGTCTTTTTGTTTCTCCTAGGAGCCATTATATCCAACTACATTATGGGACTTTTCTGTAACCCTAGGCCTTTGAAAGCAATATTCTGAATAAGGTCACAGGTAGCATTCAGCATGAACTCAAGAGATGGGATTTTTTTTTCTTTTGGTCCCTAACAATTTTCTCCAAAAAGCTAATGTTTATGTTATCTAAGAAGTTTGTCTCAGCGTCACCTACTTTCACACCTATCCAGTTTATGTGAATGTGGTTGAAATCTTCCATCACTGTTCATTGTCACCTTTCTGGTAAATCAGTAACATAAACTTAATACTGTCCTTTTGTTACTGAGGCTGGAACTGCAACCCATAGAGATTCTGTTCCTTGTTGATGTATTTTATTTATTAATCAAATTTCTTTCTAAACTTTCTTTAATAAACAGCCTGTATATATTTGTTCTGGTTGCTTATTTTTAGGCTGAAATTTAGGACTTTGTTGCAACTTTTATTTGATGCTTCCTACTTGCATTTTGTTGATTTTTGTCCTATGCTTTGTTGTTAGAACAAAGCTGCTCTGACTTTCCTCCAGCGAGTATTGTTATCCTAAACTGTATGTTCTACTCCTATCAGCTTTCTCTGCTTTTTTTTTTTTTCCTGCTCAGAAACATTCCCGTAGAACCGTTTAAAGTGCCAGCATTGAAATAAATTTCCTTGAGAGTTAATGCCATTGTTCATCTCTGGATATACTAGTCAAACATCTGTCAGGAGTGATATAGAGGCATTTGAACCTGCTTTGAGGCGAGAAGATGGAGTTTATGACCTCCAAGCATCCCTTCTAGCCAGATCATTTCTTTTAAATGGATAACTGGGTAAGCAGATGCAACTTTGGTAATCTTACCCAAGTACCAGATCCGTATCTATTTTTTTTTTCCCCCCCTGTAGTTGGAGACTGGAGCTCCTCAGAGATAAAGGTAGTGGATATTCTATTGAAGTGCTGGAGTGAGAGGGATTCTGATGTATGCTAACTTTTAATTGCTATTAGGAATGAAGTAAAGAAAGGTCTTCTCTTCTCCTCAAATTCTTTATAATATAGCCAGCCATAACTCCAGCAAAGCAGGGAAGCAGTATTTGCTTTTAAGAAATATAGTATGGTTTTTTTTAATTGGTGATGGCAGCATGTTCCCAGACCTTTAAAATATCCTGTCTTTAGTTAAATTATTTTCTATGACATAATGCAGAAATCTTTCAACCATATCAGTATGGTCAAATGTCTTGAAAAACATGAAAGAAAAAACTCGCACACAAAAAATAGCTGCAATGTAGAGCTGAAAGATTTCTTTTTTTATCTATTTGTTGGTAAAAATGTGCTCCACTGAACAGCACACCTCTAGTTATTGCAGTTGTTAGGTAGCTACGCAGCCTAAGTTAAGTACAGTACTTACGAATCCTGACGTAATACCCTTCTACCTGGACATACTGCCGGCAAAAACACTTCGGCTTGCACTCTATTTGTCTAAAATAGCACAAGGGGCAGTCGTGCCATGCTTTACTCCACTTGTGTTCAACATGATGCTTGCTAAGAATAGGTGGGTATCATTGTAGAAAAAGTAGCATAATGGCATGTGACTGTGTTATCAATGAGGGAGGCGGCGTGTGACTGTACTGCCAAAGAGGCTGCTGCCTCACGCCTTGTTCTGCAGCCCTGCTTTCATGAAATCCAAATCGGGAGGACTCGTGGGATCCACTCCAATATTGTCATAGGGTATCTTAATTGCACAAAACAGTAGTTCAGGCTTCCTAATCGCATTGCAAATAATCTTCATAATTCCACACAATGCTAATAGTGAGCGATAGACTTCAGGAAATATTTTCAAAATACCCATTATGTAAGGTCATAGACATTATATATAAAAAGATGACGTGTGCAAAATCCCTGACCAGAACCTGCAGAAGGATGTAGAAAGATGGGGACAGTCATTTTAGCGGGGCCTGTTGTGACAGGACAAGGGTGATGGTTTTAAACTAAGAGAGGAGACTCAGACTAGATAGAAGGAAGAATTTTTTTTACACTGAGGGTGGTGAGACACCGGAACAGGTTGCCCAGAGTGGTGGTAGAAGCCCCGTCTCTGGAAGCATTCCAGGTCAGGTTGGACGGGGCTCTGGGCAACCTGCTCTAGTCGAAGATGTCCCTGCTCACTGCAGGGGGTTGAACGAGATGACCTTTGAAGGTCCTTTCCAACCCAAAGCATTCTGTGATTCTGTGAAAGCACTGACACTGTTACTGAATTTTTAAATAGGAAAATTAACACAATGAATTTGACTTCAAATATGTCTTACTACAGCCAATTTAACATTTTCCTTGGTAATGTCAAACCAGTTTCACTTTTATAATCCCCTTTAGTGTCCCTGGTAAAACTTGAAGGTGCAAGTCCCAAGGGTATAGAGATAAGGTTATATGCTTTTGAATTTGAAATACAGAAAAGATTTAGAAAGTGTGTTGGAGATGTTAACAAAAAGTGAGGGAGTGGAATGAAGATGGAAATAATAAACACAATATTGAATGAAAACCTACATAAAATTTAGTGTTTCAAAAATGAATGCATGTGGTTCTGCCCTCTCCGTGAGGATATACTCTGCGTTGGAAATGCATGGAGAAGAGTAACATGGATGGTCAAGGGTGGTCAAAAGCACTTAAAGGTTTCTCAGAGAGGAGATACTGAATGGACTGTATTCATCCCTCTAGAAAGTGAGTTGACTGAGGGAAAATATGATAGGAATCTTATAAAGTCACAAATAATGCAAAGATGGCAGATAGATGATAAACATTTATGGTTTCCCATGGCAGAAAACTGGAATTTCATTGAGCTGATAGGAAGAAGACTTCAACAAATGAAAAGGTGTACTTTTTGTACATCGTTGCAAAATTCATTATTACTGGCAGATTTTGAGTACAAAACTGTAAATAGGTGTAAAAAAGAATTAAGTAACTTACTAGAGAATAGACACAGCAATGTCAATTAAACATGGTTGCTTGGATACAGCCACTGTTTGGCTCAGGAAAACCTAAACTGTTGATCCCTGGGAGCTATGAGTGTATGGATCAGTGACAGTGTCACTCCGTTTTGTCACATACTCCTTCCTTCTTGGACGCAGCCAGCGACAGTTACACTCAAGACTAAACTGACATTTGCTCAGACCTAGTACAGAAGTTCTAATGTTTTTACCTGGAAAACTGAGGTGCAATAACCAAAGAGGGTTATAAGATTTTTTTTTTTTTTTTTTTAATTGATCTAAACTGAGATTATATGAGCTAAATGGAATATCTGGTGTCTGGGAATTCTGGACCTCTGCCCATCACAGTCATTTGTGTTCATTTCCAGTACACAGATAAGAAGTAGTTACACTACCTCTGGTCTTCTTTTCATTCCTACCAGTAATGTACTCCATTGCTCTCTTTTTGTCTCAGATTATACGCTATTTGGAGAGAGAAAAAGATTACGTTGGTTGATGCCGATCACTGCTGAGGATGCACGTCTTCCGATGGATCTGCATGTCAGTTGAACTCACCTCCATCTCCTACCCTAGGTCTATCACCTCCCTGTCCATGGCAGCGTGTCATGCGATGTGCCAGCTCCCTGGCTGGCCATATGCATGCAGCCATATGCTGGGTCTTTCTCTTCTTTTAGCTATAGCTTTTGATGAAATATGCAGAAATTTGTATGTCCGAGACCTTTAGCCTCTGCCAAATTGGCTGAAATTGTTCAACAGGTTCAAAACGTGCTTGAGGGAAAATAGTAAATTGACAGATGGCCAGGCAACACAACCACATATGCCTCATTTCTTGGAGAACCAGGTTAAAAATACATCATTGTAATAGACTTCAAAAAGGGAGGCAAAGAGTGACAGGAAAACAATAGGTTGGAAAGCCAAGAACTGACTATTTGATATGTACCTCTGCTCTGCCTGGTCCTTCAGCTTCAGTGGGAAGTGTCTCCTGACCTCACGTGTCTTTCGGAGCTGCACGTTTCCACTGAATTGGTTGGTTCTGTCCCTCAGCTCTGACATGTCGAATCTGATAGACTATACCACGCCGGGATTCATCGCTACGAACTGCCCCTAGGGAATGGGTGAAATGAGACGTTACTTACAGTGTATAGCTGTAGGTAACTTATAGTAGCTAGTGTTATAGTATATAGCTATTAGCTTTAGTTGTGAATGGTGGGTTAAAGGTCCCCTTGGTAGAAACCGAAAAAGTGCAGCGAGTTGTATATCGTTTAAATTCCCTTTTACGAAGCAGCTTCCTGTTAAATTAGTGTTCTGGAAAATGAAAGATTAATAGCATTTGGTTACAGCAGTGGAATATTTGCCGGTGTTTTGCAAGCTTCCAGGTGCAATGTGCCAGCTCCTCCTGGACTTGACTTTTAAAAGCCGGCTTAGTGGAAATTCCTAGACCATTTAAAAAAGAATTTCCTGCCATTCTCAAGGAGTGACTTTGCTCTGCTAAATGCCCTTTGAAATTAGGGGGGATTTTCGGTAACTGAGAATGTGCAGAGTCATTTCTGAATGTTCTAGAGATGGTGTGTGGATAAATAGATTAAAATAATTTCACAGGGCTATTTTTCAATTTGAAATTGGGTCCAGGCCCACTCTGTGAAGTCAGCACAGGAACACAGTGCATCTCACATATTTTTCACTCTCATGCTTCCCTCAATTCCCGGATCATATCAAGATGGATAAACTGTTTTCTTTTCCTCTGCTTTTCTTTATCTCACAATTGTGGTATTTTAGTTGAAGGAGCGAAGAGTCTAAATGTTTCTGTTTGTTTTGTTGCATCGGTTTTCTTTGTGAGACTGGGTTTCTTGTGAAAAGCCATCTGCTTATATTGGAGGATTGTAGCTGTCCTCGTGTGAGCAAAGAATACATATTAAAAATGGAAATCGGGAAGAACTCTGCTGCTAACAAGAAAAAACCTATTATCTTACACCCATTTAGACACGTGGAATTAATATGCTTAGATTTTTAGTAGCAGCAGGTTAATTAAAACAATCACCCCTCCTTTTTTAATCTTAGGAAACTGTTTCATTCCATGAGATAAAGCATTATGAAATGTGTGTTAACTGCAGCTCTTCAGGATGATGACACCCTGCACGCAGCAGAAATAAGCAAGAGCTTTCTGAGTTCTCTGTCACTCACTGTATTAGAAAATAGATTAAGCAAAAGGAAAACTCTGAGGTTTTAATTATACTGTAAATATACTGTAAAAGTATATAACATGTAGATCTAGTCCTAGTTTCCTTTAGTACATGAGCGCTCCGTAACCAAGGAAGCTAATTGCTAATTACTAATAAAGGGCTAATTACATGAGAAGGGAATCCATAGTAAGGTGTATACATGTCCGGTGTTGACACTCACATATAGAATAATGTTGCTATGTCACAAGATAGTACTGTAAAAGTAAGGAAATGGGTTTTGCTGAGTTCCCCGAAGCAGACAAAATGTTGTTCTCTGCAAAGTCTGCTGATGCAGACCAGCAGGTGCTACCTTAGAAGGAGGAAGTAAGGTAGCTCTAATTAATCATCTGTGTGTTTAAACTCAATCACTGCATTTGACATCTAGTTCAATCCGTTTAAAAGTTGCAATATTTGTATATACTGTGTTAAATTTTCTGAAGTTGCTTTAGTACAAGATATTTGGAAGAAATTTAATAAACGAGCATCTCTAGAGCACTGGAAGATGTAATTGCAATTGCTCTTCTTACCCAGCCTTACCTCATAACTCACTGGGTTACGGTTAGTGCTACTCCGCTGTCAGAGCGTCGTCTGCCAGCACAATACCTGTAGTGTACTGATTTCATCAAACTGGTGTATTAGAGGCAGATCTTCCTCCTCTATTCTTCCAAGTGAATCTGTTTGCCTGTTACCTTCCAGTCCCCCTGCCCACCTCCGTGAGCTGGCTCACTGGAGCTTTCACCCGTAATGCTGCAATCTGCTTCTTACGTGACTGCGTACATATTATGTTTTAGATATTGTTTTGGTTGAGTTTAGATTTACTTATAGATTTATATAAAATAAGAGAGTCTTTGGCTCTGCCAGACTAGTCTTCAGCAGTAGCCTTCATCCTCCAGGGAGCTGTATCTTTAAGATGCACAGATGCGTCAGTTACGTTTTGCAGATCCTCCACCATACAGATGCGGTGGTTAGAGGCAGATCGCCAGCTCAGTTGTCTTTTATTTTCATGTATTTTTGAGTACTGAGTCCTGCAGTTTAATACACAGAATCTGATCCCGATCGCTATCCCATTGGGGTCTCACTAGTTTTCTGGGAAGAGGTCTCAAGGAATTCAGGTTCAGATGTGAATCTAGTCAGCTAGTGCTGCCAACACTGAATTTAGAGAATAGTGAATGATGTTCAGAAAAGGTGCGTTCTTCTTCCAGGGCATTTTTCATGAGGAATGATCTTTCACCCATGAATCTATTTCCCATCCCAATACTGAATATGCAAAGTTTGGTGTCCAAGTAGATTTTCACTGTGGCTCTCGATGAATTGTTAAAATTATCTTAAGGCACTAATTTCAAGATGTTTGATAAGACTTTTTTAAATGAATCGCACAAGAGAACTTATTACACTATGAAAGTGTTGTAATAAAAGAAAAGTTTCTATTTTCAGAGCGCTTTCAGATGGGATTTACAAGACATTTGCACGTATGGCATGGCTTTGCCCGTATATTGCAAGACAAATCTGACAGTTTGAGATCTTTACAACCAGATCTTCTTCGGATCTGTCAGACAGTATTGCTATTTATAAAGCCACTGCGAAGTAAATCAGATGCTTATCGTATTAATTGAAATATATTGAAGTGTATAATAGCAGGAGAGCAAATCCAGTGTCATCTATGTTAGTAATACTCTACTACAAGACACTGAGAGAATAATAGGAGTTAAAGAGAATCAAAGGGCCTCTATGTGTTTTTCCTTCCTCTTGATGTTTAATGAAAGCAACACTAATATTAAGCTTCATGCTGGTGCTATTTAACTTTTAACTTAGCGAGTTCATATTTCTCTATTAATTACATAGTTCAACTCAAGGGGCAACTATTACGTATGCTAATAATTTAGGTATCCACTTCACTTAGAGCTGAACATCAAAAAATCTTGTATTGTAGGATTATATCCACTATCGACAGCCCTCTTTGATATTGTCAGCTTCTGAAAACAAAGGCTAGTCAGCTAAACTCTTATTCCTCTCTGGGGGAACTCAACAAAAAAGAGAATTAGGGCTGTTAGCATTTAGCCCGCGAAGCCTTTAATAAAATATTTTGAGTCCCTGAGAAATTTCAATCTGGCAAATATGATTCGGACAGGGGGTTAGTTGTCTAGAGGTGGAATTAATGTCCTGCTGTATTGTGTTAGCAGCAGATAAGAACGCTGCCGTCAGGTGGGGAGTAGCAGTGGGTAATTGGGAGAGTGCAGCAGGTCAGCAGATGCTGTAAGAGATACCGATTTATCAATACTCTGAAGAGGAAATTAAAAATCCTGTTAGATTTGGGAGCCTAGGAAGTTTAAGGGTGCCACGCCTCGTCACAGCTTAGACACTGGATTGCAGTCGTGCACGTTAGCAGGGCATTTCAGTTGTGTCTGATGATTTCGGCTCGAACCCTACAATGGGCGAGCCTCGGCTGTTAAGAAAAATCTCAACAAATGTGGATTTTACTGCTAGCATCCTACAGGTTGGTGGTTCAACCCAGATATCACTCTGAAAATGCTCAAAGAATAAAATTGTAAGGAACAGAGGGGAATAGCAATAAAATACAGTATTGTGAAATTGTCTTTTAGAATTATTATACAGGGTGAGAACAGACATCTGTATTTTTAGATTAGTACAAAGCACACTGAGTTAATTTCCATAGTAATTTTTTAGACTAGAACTTTTAGTAGTTGGCTGATAAAGCACATCTGAGCAAACAGAAAGTTGAAATGTGTTTGACTCATCTGTGTGGGGTTTTTTTAGCTATTTCTTTACCAGTAAATAGATGCATATCAGAAAATAAAGGAGAGCATTTGCAGAGGGTTTCATTAAGGTTATTAGAGCATTACTGCTCTTAAACAATACCTAAATTTATGGCTACCCTAGAACTTAGGGCTGGAGTGTATAGATACTACACCAGCTACATCTGGGAGCAGGAAACTGATGGGTTAAGGAGGGAGAAAAGAAGAGGTAGAAAAAACTTATGAGGTAAACATTTTTTTCTTTTGACAGGAAGGTGATGGTGGCTGAATTTGTGAAAGATTTGGAGGGGCATTGCATGAAAAACAAGTTGCAGTGTAGGTGAAATCAGAAATGAACATAAAGAGGTATGTAATTCTGCTTTTGATTGATGTTAGCGTATCACAGAAGCATATATCTATGGGTCAGACAAAGTTACCTATGTGCCTTATTGTATTCATGGGTGTCTGCCTTGTCCCATTTATTAGACAGTGCTATATTCTTCCATTGCTAAGTTTTTCTGATCATCATTGATAATGTTTGAAACACCTTCACCAATTTTGCTTCTTTTGGCTTCAGGCCATTAGCCCGTGTATTGTAGATGCCAAGAAAAATAACATATTCATAGACAGCATTTTGTATCAACAGGCTTGAGGGAAACAAGCTGCTGGAGGCAGAGAGCAAACTCTAGTTAAGAATATTTTTGAATTAAGAAAGAACAAAACTTGCCTTTAATGGCTGTAATGGAATAGCTGAACAGTTTTGCCAGCGAGATCTCCAGAACCACATGCTAATGTTTTTTCACATCGCTCATAGGTACCAGGTTTTCTATACGTTTCTTTTCTAAATAGGTACAATGTGGAAGTGTAACTTTGTTCTTAGTAGAGAGAGACTTGGAGAGTTTTACTTAAGCTCAGAGTTCGGCCTCTGTGGGAGCGTGGAGAAAACTGTGCTTCTTAATAAAATATCACAGAAGAGTTGAAATCCAAATTTCTGAGAAAATGAGGTCATGATGAAAATACTGTGAAACCACTAGAATGGCACAAATATGACAGGGAAGAGAGCTTTTCTTCCCAGCAAGTTCATTATAATGATACACTATTCAGTCTTGCTTTACTGGATAAATTCAAAACACTAATTTGTGTATAAATGGAAGGCAGAGATTTTGCCCTTTCTAGTATGTGCAATTTGGAGTGACTGGTCGTACGGATCTGCACGTTGCATAATGTCGAGTTATTTGTTTTACAACAACAACGTATAAAAGAAAAAATGATTATTCTAAATAATGCTTGCATAGATGAAGTTTCTTTCAGCCTCTTCAGAAGCCTCAGGCTCTTCCACCTGGGCATCGCAGTTCTAACCTACAAGCATGGTGTGAGAAATCTGAGTTCCTGAAAGAGCATCCTCAGTTCCCTCCAGCGACTGACCAACTGCAGAGCAGCGCAGTCCCAGTCTGTAAAATCTTCTGCTGTTTTGCAACCATGTCTCCTTTGGGAAGGCAGCATTGGATGAGGACATCGTTTCACATTTGACTTTGTATTCCCTTGGTTTTGGTGTTCCTGTCACACTCCTGTTGTTAATTGACTGTACGGAGTAATTTAATTTTCTCCCTCAACCTAGGGCTGTCTGTTTAGCTTCTCTGTATTTAGCAGAGGCCCGTTAATCCATGCTATTGACTCAGAAGTCCATCAGTATAGCAGCAATAAAGACAACTTTCTTTGGTTTTGGTCTCTGCAGAATTCTGCTAACCCGCGTATGACTGTTCGTGTGGGAATCACAGACGGCGGCTCTCAGCGAGTGGAAACGTGAGTGAAATTTCCCAGTACTAGGGGGATTCTCTTGGTTATAAGTTTGCTGACTTTTCCACACAGCCACTGTGACTGGTAAAATATATTAAGACAATAATTTTTTTTTATATATAAGTATATGCATGTGTCACTTCCACTGTAGCTCTCTGTTAAGGACTGGTCAGAATTCTGGTCTTCTGGGGACAGTTAAAAAAACTCTTAGACCTCAAGTCTAATATAGAAATCCCTGATCAATAGATCTCAATAGCACCCAATTTTGTAAAGCAGTTACCCCACTCTTCCTTAGCAAACCAAATATTCATTGCACAGGAAAACCTCAGTTGCTATTTAAGGTGTGTCGACTTTTAAAGAAAATCTGTTGATGCAAATAAGAAACTTTTTACAAGTTTTTTACTTCATTACACCAGACCTTTATTTGATAAGTGAACACAATATAATGATTGTAGTTTTTGGGAAAGCTTGGGGTTTTGCATGACATTGCAGAACTAATAACCCGCCCATGCTACAGAATACCCGTTGTCACTGTTTTCAACACTGCACCCAGACTGGGTTTGGTTTACAAGGCTGGAAATAGATGAAAATCGCTCAGAAGAGCTTTGTTGTGGCAAAGCAGCAATTCTGCCTCTAACAAAAAATAGAGCTTTGCAATTGCAAATTGTCTCTTCAATTAGGTCTTTAAACTTTTTCACACAGGGAAGTTTGTTTTAAAATGATAAAAAAGTGAATGAATCATCATAAAGTGACTCATATTAGAAGATTTTTGCAAAGCATTGTCACGAGCAACTCCTGTGAATCATCTGTAACAATGCAGGGAGGCAAGGTTGTCAGCTTCCCCTACACAATGAGATGCAGAATAGCTGCAGTGGGATTAAGAGATCTCTTAAAGTCATCAAAATAATCTGCCCTGTTTTACTGATTTTACTGATTTCAGTCTGCTGACATTAGTTGCAGCCAAAAGGCAACATTAAATGAAAAAGACATTTCTAAAGGGGAACGTTCAAGTTTTAGGTTATTCCCACATCCAGATGTGATCTTAATTTACAGTTTGTCATTACTCTGTCATGTGATATTCTTCCACCTTGTGTGTTGCACAATGAATGGAGAACAACTCATTTCTTCTGGCCTCCTTACTTAGAAAGCAGCGATAGGATTCATTCAGTGCCAGTCAGTCAAACTGGAGTTGGTTACGTGGGTTATTTTCTGTGACTTTCCTGGGTAAAAATCCCGTTTTGAAAAGTGATTTAGACACTTTCAAACGTCCTTACTGAAAATTGTTTAGACCTTGCAGAGTGGAGCTATGCAAAGATACGTCAAAGGCAGAAGCCTGTGCCCCGGATAAAGCTGAATTGCTCTTACAAGACCACTGTGATGTTCAGAGGTATCATCATCACTGGAAGGAGGGCGTAGCATCAGTCCTGTGAGGAATGGCCAAAGGCTGAATCCCTTCAGCTGGCATTTCCTCTCAAAGTCAGCTTTAGGCCATTTCTGGGAAATTGCGGCTCAAATAATAATTATATAAAGTTGTAGTCAGCCATAAACGTGGTTTGGCAAGGGAATTGCATTGCAGCCCCCAAAGCTTCACCCTTGGCAAAAACTGCACGGAGAGCGCTGCGGAGCTGCTGGCCATGAGCATCTGCTCCGTGTCTGTGGCAGACACGCGACTCGCGGCAGCCCAGCGCGCAGTCTCGGTCCTGGAGCCTGCGTGCAGGCTGCTCCCAGGAGGAGACGCGCTCCTGGAAACGTGGCTTTGCCTGGGTAGTGTGGTCTGCTGTGCTCTGTGATCCACAGAGTTATCCAACAGAGTTGGACGCTGTGGCTGGGATTCCTCCTCTCCTCATTCTCATATCAGGGATAATTTTTCTTGCTAAAAGAAAAAAATTAATTAAAAAAAAAAAAAAATCACAGGTTTCTCTTGCAAAATCCCTAAAATGGATCTATTCAGTGTTCCTTTTGGTGTATGCCCCTAACCCCCTATCTCTTTGAAAGCTTAGTGTACGTCTGTTTCATCATAATGACTTTCAAAACGTATCAAAGAAAGTGTGACTTTCCACAGTATATCAAAAGCATATTAAGATTTAAACTCTTCTTTGTTTGATTCTGACAGCTGGTCAGTTTTCACCTTCTTTCTCTAAATGGTTATTTTTTCCATACACTTTCGGTAGTTTTTCTTTTGTTATAGGAATAAACCCAGCTCATGGATACTCGTAATCCTTTCCTTTTGCTAACAGAGCCTTCTTTAAGTTTCTGTTCTATTTCTTAGGTGTTGACATCTGAAGCTAATTCTCTGCTTTTCTTCTTATTCCCCCGGTGCTTTTCCTTCCCCCTAAAACTGCCTTTACTTTCCATTTCCGCCCTTTTATTCCTGTAGATGGTTGCTGAGTCGTCCTCCCCCCGTTCTCACTAGTGCTCCGGAGCAGTAGCTGCACAAACAATTCCGTTTCAGTGGTGCTATTTCTGGACGCTGCCATCTGCCAGGTTTTACTTCCATTTCAAACAAACTTTCAGTTCAGCTTCATCTTTCATTTGGTGGCCCAGCTGCTCGTGAATGCTTGGGAATCACTGATGTGCAGCACACACCTGTAGCCAAAAATATAAAGGAAAGAGAAAGGAAGAGCTATATATTCCCAGCTTGTTAGCTATTAAACAGGGCAGGCAGGAAATGGGGACTCTGTTATCTTTGCTTGTGCAGATCTTTATTTTATACACAATATTTTCTCAAAGGGCTAATAAAGAAGAGCAAACACAGAAGAAGGATTACCAAGCTCCTTTTAGAGGGAACCTTTGCCAATAACAAGTTTATCAGGGCAGTGCATGTGCAGGGGGCTTGGCATGGTGTTAATTTGCCGCTACCACCACATTAACTATGCTCTATTTTGTTTTCTTTCCAATTTTACATCCTTGATTACATATTCATAAAACTGTCCTTCCTTCCAAGCATAAATACAACTGCTTTGAAAATATAATTGTGTGTGTTTATCAAGCACCTAATTTGTTTTGCTTGCCAGCTACTAATTACATAGGAAATACAAATGAATTGCAGGTCATATATTCCATTTGAAAGGCTAACAGGAAAACTTTCCAAATCAGAAAATTGAATTTAAGTTGCAGCATGGGACATGCAACGCGCAGGACCATCTCCAGCAGTCCTAGTCAAAGAAACCAACGTTTGAGCCGATAGCACATTTAAATTTGTCAAAACATACCGACTGGTGTGTTCGTTCTGTTCAGTGAATTGTTTTGGTAGCCTAGAGAGCTTTTTCTCTCTTCGGTTTTCACATAATCTATCAGCGCTAAAACCTGTTTATAGTACGACAGAGAAAATCAAATGCAAAGCAGACTGAGAACACACTAGGATTTGGTCTTATCCACCATGTCGCTCATTTTATGTCTCATCCGTTTTCTGAAAGCGATATGTAAATTCTGTCTTGCTTCCGAGTTGGGTTATTGTACCATCTCAATCCATTCAAAGTAATAAAATGAGATTTAATAGACTATGTTAGTTAATTGTTTAGGAAACATGGAGTTTTAATCACTGTGACAACCACAGATCTGGGAGTAGAGAGCAGAATGTCTTTTGCATATGTAACAACTCTTGCAGGAATTTGGTATTAGCCAGCAAATTCTAACTGGCAGCCCAGTCTTAAAACTACTGCTTGGAGTTCATATAGCACTGAACAAACAGTAATTAAGCTCAGTAACACATTTGTGGGGTAGGTCACTAAACATAGATACAATCCTGGATGTTTGGAATTTCAGCGGTGGGAAAGAAGAGCAGTGACTTTTAAAAAGGAAGCTGATGCTCATAGGGCATCTTAAGAAGAAACAGATTATCCAGCAGGAACAGGGTTGTGGTTTTTAGCTGTACCACAGCTTCCCAGCAGCCCCAGGGCTGAACTCATTTTATTATGTGCTTGTAAATCGGTTCTTCTGTAGGTTACTTTAAACACATGTTACCGGATTATCTGGACGGGGGTTTGGGAGCCATCAAAGCATTAGTCGTGGCATTTTGCCTTTAGTTTGCCATAGCCTGATGCTGATATTCGTACTAGAAAAGTGTATTTACTTCCCCTTTCCTGTGAAAACTTAGGGACATAAGATTCCTGCCTCATGGCGTACGATTGGGTTTCCAACCCTTGGTTATTTTTGTATGGGAAATACCAACCATGCAGAAGCACAGCCCTCAAAGATGAGGTGTGCATGGCATTGACAAGTGGGTACCACATACTATCGTTATACATAATATAGGTGTGTTTGAGTTGGGAATTTTGTTGAGCCCTGGATTTGAACTGGAACTGGTGTGATAGCATCTGACCTCGAAGTAGGTTGAAAGACTTCTGTTGATTTCAGAGTACTTCAGCTAAGATCCTGTAATAGTTTTTGCACACATAGTAGTGTAGTTTTTTCCTTCATTCGTATTAATTGAAGATGTTGATGCTCTGACTTGCTTATGTTTGTTCTGCTCTCCCTCTCTCTCTACTTTTTCTCATGGTTTTCATTTGTTGTTAGTTGCATTGGCTGTCGCTGGAGGAAGAGGTTGTTGGGAAAAATCAGTTTCTAACCATGTCCGCAGGTAGTTACGGATATGTATTAATAATAAACAGGAAAGGTGACTGAGCACAGAAAATCTGGAAATAAACCTGGTACCTAGAATCCAAGGATAGTGTGGTATCAGTGTGGCAAAAATGGAGAGATCAAATGTTCTCTTCCACGATGGTTGACCACAGATCACTAATAAAATATATATTGCTTACATGGGCTTTTAGCACATTTTGCCTGGAAATCCAATAGAGCAGTTGGAGAAATTAAAATGTAATAAGCTGTTATAAATAAGAATGAGGTAAGCAGAAAGGTATTGACTTTCTCCAGTCATAGAATATTTAAACATAGAGAGGAGCAGTTGAAGTGTTTTTTGCAAATAGGACTCACAGAATATGTATAAATTATATGCAGTTCCCATCTCTGACACTCCTTGTTTCCTTCTTTCTGCTTCAGTTAAGAAAGTATATCTCCAGATGCTAACCTTTAAGATTGCAGAGGCTTTAGGAGAGTCATCTGAGTTTTGAGGTGAGGACTACTGCACTTATTTAGCCCTGCAAATGAAAGTAGATTTTGGCCCAAGTTGTCAAACGCTGCACAGGTCTCAGTGGCCCCCTGCACTGTGTCTTTTCCTTCTTTTTTCATCTGGTGAAAGGAGAGGGTAAAGGATCACTGTAATCTTGTTTGAGAAGCCAGTTTATGGATTGTATTTCCCAGTGGTTTGTTACACAAGGTTATTTTAGTAACTATTTTGAGTGGTAGAAATGTCCTTGGTGCCATCAACTTAAATTTTGTCAAAACACACTAATATGCTGGAAGTGCATAATTAGAGCATTTCAGTGGCGGCGCTGATGGAATGCTCATTCTCATGGCATTTCCAGTAAGGCTCACAGAGGCGCTGGGTCAAAAGCTTTTTTTTTTTCCTATTACTCATACAGATTAATTTTTATATGTGCGTATAAACCTTCGGTGCTGCGTATGGGCATCCTTATTTTGCAGTTTCTGAGCAGAAAGGACCTATGTATCTTTTTTTCCCTTTCCACCCTTTTTATTACGTGATGTTTTCCTTACATTTCACCAAAGTATGCTTGGACTGACCTTGGTCACTCGGTTAATTTCTGCGTGTTGTTTTTCAGTTTGTGTGCTGAAACAAGAAATTAGAGAGAGAGTTGTTCCCATAACACGAACTCTGTTCACTAGTAAGGACTTGATTAGGGGAAATTTGCCTAAATAATTCTAGGAGTTGCAGAGTAGGCAAAGTAAAATAATGAAGGCAAAAGTAAAATAATGAGGCAAAATTTTTATCTGCCGAGGTTAAATATTTGACTTGATCATTTGCTAGGCATTTTAATCTTGAAAGAGAAAGACTGGTGCTTCTCAGCACCATGTTAGAGTGCTGGGTAACCTCACGTGCAGTCTTTGCTCTAGCTGTAGACAATTTTTGAAATTTCAGAACTTGGAAAGAAAAGAATATCCGGAATCTGACCAATGTCTTGTAGGACCATAAGGGGGAAGAAGAGAAACTATTCCTGAACCTTACAGGAGTCTGCATTGACCTTATGATCCAATATTTAAATAGGTAAGATATCCTCATGCAAAGCTGCAAGTTATATGCAGAATGTGAAGTCACTGCAGGGGCAGTGTAATTCCTCCAGGCTACTGAGGATGAACCTTGTGCAGCACTTCAAATGATGTATGGTTTAAAGAACATCTTTTAAAAAGTGTTTCATCTCGTTTTAAAGGCTTACATTGGGAGAAGTGTAGCACCTTCAATGAAAAACTGTTCCGGTCTTTAATTAGCCTTTGCAATGGTAAATTATTTCTTATTCCAGATTGAATTTGTATGATTTCAACTCCCATCTGTTGGGTCTTGTTTTTCCTTTGTCAGCAGCTTTGAAAACCTGCCACCTCAGCTCTCTCTTTCACCTGTACATACAGCGATCAAGTTGCAGGTGAAGGTTTTCTTGAGAGATAAATATATGAAATGCCTTAAGCCCTGCATTGTAAGGCACGTTTCCCAGCTAGTGAATCACATTTGTGACTCTCCTTTAAACTGCTCATCGCTTTTTCACCTCTTTCTTGAATTAGACTGGGAGCAACAGCCCAGTAACAGTTTCAACCGATGCTGGGCTTGGAGGTGATACTGACTTTGTTCTTCCTCAGTTGTCGTCATCTTAAACATTCAGGGGTGGTGTTTGTCCTTTCTGCCACTGCAGGCTATGGGGAAATCACCTTCAGGCAATACCTGTCGTGGTGCCTGAGCTTTTCTCTGTAACTCTGCTTTTGATTGAACACCATGACTTGTCTCCAAATGTATTACGTGACAAAGTGCCATTTTAAAAGACATTTTACTTACAGCAGTTAACTGCCAGTAAATACCAGATTTATACCATCTGTTACTCTGTAAGATGTCTAGTCACTGCTGCCCTTTCTGCATTGCCTTTGCCCTTTTAAACGCACAAACTAAGCTGGCAGTCCTACCCCCCTTTAAAATATTCCTTCTTTCTGAGACACGCTAAAAGTAGACCTCAGTGGTTCAGAGAGATCTTCAGCTCTCTGCTCAGTATCTGGGCCTGTTAACTTGGAAACAGCAGTAGCTTAGGCTGCCTCTTCCGTGCCTTCAGGAAAATTCCCTTTTTTCTTCCGTTCACAATGTTATCTATCAAATACAAACCAGAAACATCTACTCAACTTTTCTACATTTACTGAAAGAAAATACTAAAAAAAATCTGCTCCGAGTAATGGATTTTTCCCTCATCCAGAATTCTGTTTTCCTCTTGTTTTCAAGTTCTGTTGTACCGTATGTAACCTATTGGTCACCCGTAGTTCATTGCTCTAACTTCCAGTATCTACCATTAATATTTTAGAATTAGTAGCATGTTAATTGCTGGTTTAGTTTCCCTTCACTTTACACATGGGAAGTCCAGATCATATTGTTATTTTCATATTTCCTTTTCACCAGGATGGTACTTGCAATAATAGAATTCTTTTGAATACACCACTGGAATGCTAGCTGTTTGACTAAAACAACATTTTAGAAGTTTTCATTAGTTTTATGAAGGCTGGATACTAAAATGTAGCAATAAAAAATTGAACCTGAATCTGAACTCCCTTTAGAAGTGAATGTTCTTTGCTTTTCAGTGGGATTTGGGAACCCATTTCTCCTTAGCCTCCCTGAAGATCATAGTCTAAATCTGGACAAATACTCTGTTACATATGGGGAATTAGCTCGCAAACTGCTCATTTTATCCTTTTATTCCTCTGAAATACCGCAGGGACACTTAACATTTTATTCTAGATCCAGTGATATGAACAATGTTTCATCAGCAATTCCCTTTTTACATACAGGGAAGCCATCTGAATCTTCATTTCTTTTCCTGCAGCTAGCTGAAGTTCGGCACCAACTTTTCATTTCACCTTCAAATGGTCTCTGTTGTCCTTTAAAAAAACCAAACAAGCAACCAAACAAAAACCCCAACAAAACTTTGAGCAAAAAGAAGACTCTGAATTCTCAGGTAAATTGCAGGTAGCAGAAGCCTGAGTTTGCCGTGACCCTGCACTTACCCCTACATTTGTAACATGGTGTAGCTGCAAAACAGACGCCTTCTAAAATGAGGCAAAATGCAGCATTAGACCTTGAGGCAACTGTTACCTGCTCTTGACACTCCCAGGTAGCAGTGCTGTCCCTCAGCCCCATGGACTGAATGGGGATGTTAATACTGGCCTCCCAGAAAGCCCTCAGGGAGCAAGCTTTGAGCTTAACGACAATGCTTATCTATTATATTATAACCTTCCCCATCTTCTTTGCTGAAGCTTGTCTTGTCTAGTTAAGCAGACGCATAAATGACGTTGGTGCCAGAGCATATATTATGGGAAGTGAAGCCACCTCCCCTGTTGACCGATCTTTTCTGCTCACAAACACTGACCATGAACATTTTTAATGTTGATTCGGAGATATAGAAGCTATTTCATGGATGGAAGAAAAATACAAATCAAGAGTTGACAAGGAAAATTTGCAACAATGATGATGGGAAGAGCTGTAGGGAGGAAAAAGCATCTTAAGGAATAGGAAAAAAGGAGAGGTTTTTAAAATAAGCCAAAGAAAAAAGATGGGGACCTGACTGTCACCTCATAAGCGTGTCCTGCAGCAGGCAGGCAATGTAACAGGGGGGATTACAGATGGAGCAGGCAGGAGATCCTGGCCTGTTGGTTGGGTGTCAGTAGGTAGGTGGCTCAAGTGCGCTGAGCCCTGGTGCTTCAGGGTGCGGCAGCTTGGTGCGGTGCAGGATCTGGAAGCCCAGACAGGCCTGTTCTCAGATAACCAGTGGTTTCAGGAGGAGGCAGCTCTCCACATTCTGTCTCCTGAAATAAATAAACAAATGGATTTTTTTTCATCTGGGTTTTGATTTTAATCTCGGCAGCACTACTCATTGAAAAATTTATGAGACTTTAATATTAAAATGATTTCTCTTGAATAGTGTGATCTTCGATGCTCATTGTAATTTCCTGAAAACTCCTTGGGCAAAAATATTTGGATGATTGATGCATTTATGAAAACATACCTCAAGCTGCGAAATGTTTAGATGTAAGTGTCATGCCTACAATAAAAAAAAAATACATCTTATATAATTATTTTTGTGGTTAGAGTCAGGGTGAAAGAGGCTGTACAGAGATGCGAGTCTTTTGGAAGTAGCCCAGGGCTGGGAGATTTTGCCAAAATGTTAATGAGCGGGACCTCAAGCCTCCAGGCTCTTTACAAATTTAAAACAATTACAATTAAAGCTGCCGCAGGATTCTGCACAGAAGGGTCTGGCTGTAGCACACTGCATTGTTCAGATGGTCTGTGTGGCTGCAGTCGCAGCGAGCTGCGATGCTTTACCGGTCCCCCCGATATTCACCGTGCTGCTGAAGCAGGCTCTGCCGCATCCCCAGGCTGCTCCCTCGCTCATTAGCTACCATCAGCCCTCCATCGGCACCCACTGCGGGCAAAGGCGGCACCGTGCTGGACATTGTGCCCGTGTACGCACGCAGACAGCGAAAGCCAGTCCTTCCTGTGGAGACTGCGTGGCCCAAGACCTGCTACAGAATTTGCCTTGATGCAGAGTCGCGCTGTTTGGGGCGAGCCTCTGTGCAGGCTGTGTTTTCCTGCAGGTTGCAGCTCACTGCAGGACACGGCAGGACAAAGAGCCAGGAAGGGGAAAGGTACCACAGGAGGAAACGCAGGGCTGAGCCCTGTTCCAGCAGGGAAGCTGCAGGACTGCTGTTACAGAGCTCTCCAGTGACGCTTACGGAGCCCAACTCTCCCCGAGAGGACCTGCTGTGTTCACTGCCTGCTGTCCCTGGGGCTGGTCTGCAGCACATGTGTTTGACCAAGCATAGAAATGGGGCCTGGATTTCCAAACACCCGATCCAATGCCTGACGCATAGACAGTGCATTTTAAGACAAGACAGCAGTGGCCAGACAGCAGAGCAAGGGGAATGTCCAGCAGCAGCATGGACCATAATTAGATATGGATAGCTCCCGCCTGAGCAGTGATCTTTCCTGAGGAAACTGTCCCTTAACCATTCGCACTAACATCATTACTGACACCACAAATCTAATAAGCACCACGATGAGACTTAAGGAGGCTTGCAGCCCGAATGCACGAACAAACCCCTTCCTTTCCGTCTGCTTTATGACGATGAGGTGAGCAGGAGCACACTAATGCATTATGGGATTTACCTGCAGCTACGGTACGGCCTTGTTTCTGCACCCGCACCTGGTAACAAACCTCAGAACACCAGTCGTGGCTGTCCTCAAGAAAGATTCACCTCCAGTCCTCAAGAGAGAGGTCTCTGGGGCTGATGCTGCGTGGGAAAGATGAGCCTAAGGGACTGCAACCTGTACTGTTAATTTTGTTGCGAAAATCATTTTAATATCAGGCACCAAAATGGAGAGAGAGTACAATACAGCTTTCGTTTTCTCACACCTTTGAAATTAACTGTCAGGGATTTCGCTCAGAAAGAAACCTTCTTGGTTTCTGCACCGCAATAATGGGATTCAGGCATCTTTTGTTTTGCTTTCTATTTGGCAGTTTTTCACCACAAAGTCAACTGAACATTGGCTAAAAGAGATAAAGGAAGTGTTTTACTTAGAGATTATTTCTCCTGCAGGTATTGTCCTGCAACATTCCAGATTTGTTTGCTTAAATCTGTAATGACTTTAGTTCATCTGAGAATGAGGGGGAAAATTCCCATCAAAAAGCCTACAGCTGCGAAATGTGTTAGATATGTGAGAGGGGTGAGAGCAGACGCTGCGTCTACAAACAGGCTAATGCGAGAATATTGGGGTGGGCAAGAAGCTAAAGCAAACGCCATGGGAACAGGAGAGAAACCGCTATGCAAACAATACAAAGATAATGGAAAAGTCAATTTTTTGCTAGCAATGGCTGCTACAGGACATCTAGCAGAGAAGGAAGAGTTTAAGCATACCTTGTTCCATTGCTGTATTGCTAAGCAACACGCTCAGACTTCAACGGTTTTGCCTCAGAATGGAAACAATGAAGAAAATGTGCGCGTTGTAGGGGAGAAGGCGGTAGGTGACACAGATCTCATTAATGCACAGAAAGTGTATTACAGGCAGGGCCCGTTTGCCAGCCTTTCTGCTCTGCGGTTACGTGTGTTGCAATGGGGTTTGGGGAGGAATACAGGCATTAGGATCCTGAATTCTTTGTGCCTGGCTCTGCAGCCAAGTGCAGGTCAGCACTGCTGCGGTCACCGCAGCACCTCTCAGCAGCAGGACAGCCAGAGTCCATCTGTCTCCCAGCCAAAACAAGTTTCCCCTCTGGCTAATGGAGCACAAAGGGAGTAGGACATGGCAAAGGTTATGGCAGAGGGATCGACACACTGCAACTATCATTTTCCCCCAGGCTACAGATGATTTTTTTAAGGTGACCAAGATTTCCAGGGGTCATTTTTAAACTTGAATTTTACTGGAGAGAGCTAAAGAGTGACACGAGCCTTGCTGCATGTGGGGGAAGTGGCATCCGTGCTGGCCACCTTCCTCTTGCAGAGTGCGATCGGAAAAGCAGCCGTCGTTCCCTCTTCGGGGCAGCGCTGCAGGCTGAGCGGCGAGCGCTGCGGGGCAGGCGCAGGAACTTCACCGCCTCTGTTACTGATTAAGCTAAAGTATACTTTTTTCTCTCTTTCATATATATATCTATTTAAGTTGGCAAGTCCTGAAGATCTGGATCTGGGTATGTTTCTGCATTATTCCCTACTTTTTTGAGAACGCCTGTGAAAAAGAATATGACACATAGCTACAGCAGTTGCTATGGCGCATCCCTTCTGCCCAGTGCCAACGGCTGTGTGTGCTGCAGGGAGGTGAAGGCACTGCTCTGGGGCTAACTAGGTTTAGACACATCCTACAGAATCACAGAATCGTTCTGGTTGAACCTTTAAGATCATCGAGTCCGACCGTTCACCCTGCACTGCCAGGGTCCCTAAGCCATGTCCCTCAGCACCACATCTACACGTCCTTTAAACACTCCCAGGGGCAAGGAGTCCATCACCTCCCTGGGCAACCTGTTCCAATGCCTGACAACCTTCTCTGTAAAGAAATTTTTCCTAATGTCCAATTTAAACCTTCCTTGGCGCAACTTGAGTCCGTTTCCTCTCGTCCTGTCACTTGTTACTTGGGAGAAGAGACCAACACCCACCTCACTACAACCTCCTTACAGGGAGTGGTAGAGAGCGATAAGGTCTCCCCTCAGCCTCCTTTCCTCCAGGCTGAACAACCCCAGGTCCCTCAGCCGCTCCTCATAGGACTTGCTCTCTAAACCCTTCACCAATTTCGTTGCCCTTCTCTGGACATGCTCCAGAACCTCAATGTCCTTCTCGTAACGAGGGGCCCGAAAGTGGACACATTATTCAAGGTGTGGCCTCACCAGTGCCGAGCACAGGGAGAGGATCTGCCCTGGTCCTGCTGGCCACACTATTGCCAACGCAAGCCAGGATGCTTGTTACCCTTATACTTGGCCTTCTGTGGAAGATTTTTTTCTGAGTTGTCCCTAACTTTCTAGGCTGATTAAACCGGTCTTATCTCCCCCATGACACAGAGTGGATCCTTCATTAGATCCCTTTGGAGTACTCAGTCCTCCAACAATCAGTAAGGACTTTTTATCAGTCAGTGAGAGCAAGAATGAGCTTAGTGTAATGCCTAATTATAGCTGTAATTTTTTTAGTTGCAAAATCAACCTCTCCCCCCTCAACCTTTAAAATCAACCTCTTCTGACAAGCTTGGCCTTTAAAATGCTTTGAAGTTAAATTATGTAAAGACAGGAAACGTAGCAGAAGACACTTTTCTGACATGAGCCATGACATTTTTATTTAAACTTCTGCATCCACTGCCAAAGATGCTGAATGCTTTGGTGACCAAAGCATAGGTAATCAGAATCTTGTGCCACATTGCTTATATAAGTGGGCACTCCTCCACCTCATGAATAGCAACAATTAGAAGTGTTCAGTTAGAAATCAGAAGAAACCTGAAATTACAACAGCTTTTCCTACCAACCAGCTCGAATAGAAGCGTGTAATCCTCTTCTGAAACTATGGGCGTGTGAGGCTTTGCCAGGACACAAGAGCTGCAAATTCCTTACTATCCCTAAACTTAACAGGTATTTTTCTCTCTGTTGCTTCTAACTTGGTCATTTGGGGAGGTTTCATCCCGCAAATTAGCTCAAATGGAATAATTGTATTTATTTGTCACAGCTCCTCTGTATACACAGAGCCCGAATTTGTCACTGGACACCGACCCAGCTGAAATCTCTGCATCCACTGGTTGCTCAGCTCTGTGCTGAGAGCTGTCAGCATTGCCAGTAGCAGTTCACAGGGTAATGCATAGTGGAAAGGAGGGTTTCTGCCAGGACAGCATGTACAGAGTGGTTTTATGGTAAAAAAAAAAATCTTGGCTTTGACTTTAGGGGAGCTTTGTTTAACTTCTAGATTTGTCACAGACACATCCAATTGTAGTTATGTCTAATCTCTGTTCCCAGAACAAATGCTTTCCATAAATAATATAATTAGCTAATCATGTAATAGTATAATACTTTCTGTGACCTTTAAAGTGGCTGTGAATTTAAAACCACCTCTTCTTATTCTTTATTTTGGTTGTGTAATGAGAGCGAGAAGATGCAGTACCTTTGCTAGTCCCTGGGAGTCACAGTTTTAATACTTATTGCAGCTCTAGAAGCATCGGCTGGATGTCAGGAAGGCAGTGTTGGCTGGGACCCTTCCTCTGAGAAACTCTTCTGAAAGAAAATGCTGCTTCTGCAAAAAATGTTATTTCTGCAAAAGTAAGCATCTTTTTCCCATATCAAAAGCTTAAATTCTGCTAAATGTTGCAGATTTTCTGACAATATTTTCAATTTTTAATTTCAGGTTGGTTTTGATCTGAAACAGATCTCTTTTCAACTCTGCTATTTAATGGCTTCAAAACAAACCATCCAACTACGGTACCTTAAGAGCGGCCTCAGCTGAAATAGCATCTGAATGGTGATACATCTGACTGTAACTGATATTCCATTACTTCACTCTTGTGCACAGATATGGTTGAAAATTTTTCCATCTGACTGTTTCTCCTCTAAATCATTCATTTCATGGAGCTACGCCAATTCCAGTAAACAGTTTTGATGTGACAATTATAAACACTTAATTTTTTATGTTATATTACTATGCTTGTTTAAAACCACCTCCCCACCCCCAACTATTAGCTATGGTTTTATTGTCAAAACATTTTTGTTCCACATTAAATTTTTAGCTTCTCAGTTTGAATAGAAATTTGAATATTTTCAGTGTTGAATTTTGGTATGGCAAGACTTTAAAATCGTGAAAATTCTAATCGAAGTAAGTTGGAAAGCTGATGAGATTATTGTAGAAAGACTGTAGCATGGAAAGATATTGCTCCTGTTTTAAGGATGGTGGAAGGAAATGCAGTATTTTCAGTGTTTTGGTCACTGTGACCTGCAAAGCTTTGACTGTAGCCCGGAGTTAAGCCCAGCAATCCTGAACGCGCATTTACTTTGCTGCTGAAAGACTGCGATCCTTTTCTGAAGGCTTTAGCAGGCTCAGGGAGAAGTTCTGACTCTCGTTTCTTCTGTGGCCAACAGGCTGTTTGGGCAATGGTCCTAGTGTGAAAACTCCATTAATCCTGGCAGCTTTGCAAGACTGGCAGAAGAAACCCTGGGATTTGTGAAGCTTGTTTGCTGACTTTTAGCAATAGTTCTGAGAAACTTATCTGTATACTCATAAAACTTCCTGGCACGGATAATACAGTAATTAACGATGACTGTGCATTCCCAGGGATAAATGCTAAATATCTGGAGGTTAAATGTCTCAAACATCACTTTTCTGTGGAAAACATGGCTACAGCAGGAGCCATTCAGTACAATCCATTGAAGTTCTGGGGCCCACCAAAATGCCAGATGGCTCTCCTTAATTCTGAATTAAAAAGATTAGATAGTAAGTGTTTAAACATTTACATTATCTTAAAGGAAGTTTATTTAAATTAAAACTGTTATACTTCAGATTATTTCTGTGACTTCATGGAAAAATTCTGCTTCTGTTATCTGATAGCTGAATCCAAAATCTTCAACTATATAGCCTGAGAGTAAGGACCTGATTTGCAAAACTTTTTAGGCATTTAGATCCATAGCAATAAGTGCATCACTGAATTCAATAGCAATGAGAACTTCAAGTGTATTATTTATTTCATAGTATGCAGAAAATTGAGTCTGTTTTCAATAGGCTTAAATTTGCTAGACTCCAGGGTTCATGTTCAAGGTAATTGTCTTCTAAATTTTGGAAAGTACCCTGTTAAATAAAAAAAATTCACACTTGGTTCAGCGCCATTAAGAGGAACTCAAGTACAGCCAGACCAACATTCTGCTGTAAACAGATATATATATCCCCTCACCTTCCCTCAGCAGAAGCGTGAGCAGATGGATGAGCTTTGTGCATGCCCTGAAGGTGAACCAGCTTTGGGATGTGCCCAGAGCATAGTGCAAAGTGACTTGATTTAAGGGCTCTCCACTGAGATTGCTCGTCATTGATCCATATTCCCAGCCAGGGGTTTGCTGGAGCCGACCCTGGACATAGGGCTTGCCCAGGTAGGGCCAAGTACATTTTGGACTATAAATGATCTCCATCACATCCCCCCAGTAGTGAAAAGCCGGTGTGGTCTTTGTGACGTATCCCTGAAGCAGGGTAGGAGATGATTATTAATTTAGCAGTGAAACAAGCAGCAGACACGCTACCAAAGCAGAGGTTTTGGTGTCATGTGTAGTGACCTTTAAAAAAAGCTGTCAGTACAATTTTTTGCAATGTTTCCCTCGATACTGCTGCATGTGTTTGGTTATAGGGGCTTTAATTCCTTAGGGTCGGATTAAAAGAAGCAGACCATAGAAAACTTGTAACACAATAATTGAATTAGTGTGCAAAACATGCATCCTGTGTGCAGCCTGGTTTTAGGTTGTCTATATGCAAGTATGATTATTTATATCACCTCCGAAGGGGAATTTGAAGGGGTTGGCAGAACCCAATGGGGCTCTACAAGCGTGGCTGGCACAGGGATCTTGGTCCCATGACCAGAGCAGGTCTTGGCTGTCACCTGAGAGCCGTGTCACAGCTGGAATGGCTGCTGGCTTCATCCCACTGCATGTGCTGCATTGGGGCTGCTGGACGCCGCCTGCTTCAGGGACACCCGCTGTGCAGAGACTTCTAGCCTGGCCTGCTGGTCACCAGGCTGGGATAAGTACACACGTCTGAGTTTTCTCTGGGACTTCTACATACTTGTCACCTTCATTTGATCGGATACTCTAGATTTAGAAAAGACAACTTGTTAGTTAAAGAGTTAGTTAATTTATTTCTGTTAAATCAACAATTAGTTAGACCTAAAGGGGAGGCATGGGGGAATTTTCCTAGGAGAGAAGCCAGAAAGGCACATGGAGGTCTCCTTCAGTGCTGGATCTTTGCTAAGAATTTCTAGTGGAGCTGTTGATTTCCTTTTTCATGTTTAATGGTGTTTGTTCAGGTTTCTGGTGCTGGAAGCCACGGCAGAAATCCTTGATCCCATTTGAGACCGCAGTAACTCTTGGCAAAGGGCACGATAAGGCATTAAGTCACTGCCAGGACTCTCCGTTATCTAAACAATTGAATAGTTTCATCTCATTCAAGATGCAACGTCTAGGAAAGATTTTGCTAAATATTGCCAGGACAGGCAGTTTTATTTGCTTTATAGAAAGGGGACTGATGGCGGAGTTTTGGGAGGAGCCGAGCCAAGCTGTTAGGATTACAGTTTCTGGAAGGCTAAGGAAGAACAGTGAGGGCTCTTCTGTGCTGCAGGTTTTCCTCTGGTGTCGGGTCATTTCTAGCTAGCTGCCTTCCCAGTTTCTACTGCTACTCTGACCTTTTGGGATTCCCTGCAGCAGAAACGATGACTTCCTCAAGAAAGAATAAATGAATTTGCAGATATGCCAAAAGCAAAGTGATTTGTATGTGATATCTCCCGAAGAGAGAAATTCATGGACGAAACCCTCTCTCCCTGTAGAAGAAAATTGAGTCATGTGGGTTTATATGTTGAAGTCTCTAAGAGGATGGTTCTTTCAAATAAGGTTTGTAATACCTGACCTTACGCCTTACACATCTGTCGGCCTCCAGGATGGTAGTTTATCCTGGAGACACCAGAGTGCTGCAGACATACGTATTACCATGCATGTCTCAAAGATTTTGGTAGGAAATGTGGTGCGTGCAGGGTGGGAAGAGGCCCGTGGTTGTGTGCACTGGGTAATACCCACGTACAGCTCTGCTTTAGGCTGCAGATGCCTGGCGAGCGGTCAGTCCAGGAGCCATAAGCTGGGCGGACTGGTGTTCACTTTGTGTTTGGGAGGAAGCCTATCAGAGGTACTGCGCTCTATAACCTCGATAACCTTTTACTTTCCAGATAAGCAAGTGAGTTATTTCTGGCAGAAAATAAGGGGATCTTTGAAGTCTGGAAGAGATGATATATCCAGTAGAGTTTTGTTTGGTGGAGGTGGAAATGCCTGTTGGCAGCAGCTTTGGCAAAGGAAAGATGACATATTTCCCTGTACTGCAAATAGACCATCTATTCACTGTGACAGCGTAGTCAGGCTGCTGTACCCGCTCGTCCCTTGGAAAGCAAAAATAATTGTTTAATTGACTTTGCTGAGAATAAGATCAGGCTTACCTTCTGTAGATCACCACGCAGGGCTGCCAGTTTCCTGCGATAGACACCCTGTGATTCTTCACAGACCTGGCCACATCCCTGAGGTACAGATACCTGCTGGTTGTGCGGAGAGCTGTCACCGGTGGGTCCTCCTGCCTCCTGTGGCAGTGCTCAGTGCAGCCCTTCCCTGGAGAGAGCACAGGGACACGCTTCAGAGGAGCTTTCTCCCAAGGTGCAAAACATAGGGAAGGGAGAGTGATCCGAATCGGAGGAGCAGCTGGTTTGTCCTATTCTCTGCCATGGAACGAAGAACAGGTAGGGACCAGGCAGTGTTCAACTTCTGCAAAGGCAAATGACGGTGTTCTGCCTCTAAATTAGCCTGGTTTGCAAGGTACCACTCAATTCTTATACAAATAGCTGCATTTAACTGGAACAGCATGAACATCGTGGAGTATCACAGCTATTACCTCAAGCCTAGCTAGCAGCAATTACTGATGAAAGCAATATAGATTAAATAAGATCACAGTTGTAAAATTTCATTTAAATATCTTCAAAAGAAATCAAGCATCAATACAGTTTGTTGTTTTGGGGTTTTTTTTAAAATCAAATTGGCAAGTCACATCTGTGTTTTGTTAGGTGTCGTGACTTTGCTATCAGACAGTGGCATTTGTCACCACAGCAAATGTCTTGGGTAGGGGAGTGGAATAAATCTGTAGCAAAACTAAGTGGCATATTTGTATTTACAGTTGGAGGCTGCTACGAGTTTTTACGAACCACCTCAGGTGTAGCAGCTGCAGCTTCTTTGGGAGGATATTTTCTCTGATATTAAGGGGATGGCAAGTTGAGGAGAACAATGAGCTCGTATTTGGCCAGGATTTACCAGGCTCTATTACAGGCAGAACGACATATATTAAATAGACCCAACTGGCTGATACAATTTTGTCCCTCTAGTAATAGAAAGGAGCCCATTTAATGCCTGTATTTATGGCTGTTGCTCCATCCTCCTACACCACGTAGAAGAAAAGCAGCTCTGATAATACATGTATGTGTTAAGGAGCTAATTTAAATTCTTCCACTGGTCCCAGTGGAATAGGCTTTTGGTGAAGCTGCTGTGGCTTGTCTTTGCTGCTTTTCATTATTGCACGCGTCTACGACACCTACATGTATTCTGGGTTAATTACAGCCAGAGTGGCACCAGTTCCTGGTAGGCTGATAAAGCCCAGGAAAGCTCTGGTGAAGACATCTAGGTAAAAAAAGGATCGCTTCTCAGCAGCAGAAACCGACATCCTGCTTCACCGATTTCTTCCCCATCCTAACCGGTAAAAGCAAACGTGAGAATGTTAAAGCTTTCTGTTGTGAAATGTCTGAAGTTGCGTAGCCTGTTTGTCTGGGAGGTGGTAGAGTCCGAGGCCCTTTAAATGCCACCGCATTGCCATTTTATTTATTATTCATCCAGTGAATGTATCGAACAGCTACAGGCACCCACCTGTCATTTTGAGGGCTGTCCCATCAATTCGAACACGCAGCCGCACAAAGGGACGGCCTCTCAATATACCCACCTCTGTCCCCAGCCTCCTCGGCACTCCGGAAAAGAAAAATAAGGGCTGATGTACGAGTTATGCACACAAGCAACTATTTTGGTTCTCTTCTCTGGGTTTGGTGATGATGTTTAACCCTCTCCTTTCTGGAAGGGAGGTAAGAAACAACAGACAAATGTCTCCCAGGGCGTTCAGTGAAATGGCGCTTTTGATGACTCTGTATGTGCTTTATAACCGTCCAACCCGAAGAGCTTTGCTGCCTGCGGGCCAGCTCCTTCGTGCGGCCGGGGCACACTACCTGCCCTCAAGGCTAGACGCTGGTGCTGGCAGTTGCACAGCTGTCATCAGATGTTACGTTCAATTTTTGTGTCTGGGAAGGAGTGAAGTGGTCAGCCTTTCCCAGTGTTATTTAAAAGCTGTCTCTCTCTTTTTTATTTTATTTTTTTTTTTAAATTAGTGAAAAGCACCTTGACTGGTCTCTGCCTCGGACAATTGTTTAGTTAACCTGAGAGATTTCCATCCCTTTGCATTTTTTCTCTCAGGTTGTTTTATCAGAGCAATGCTTCGAACTGAGGCTTTCAAGATTGTTTTTGCATTTGAAATGAGCAGAGTTCAGGGGAGCAGCCTTTAGTGTCACATCTGTGCAATCTGTTTAGGATATATTTTTGCTCAGGGCTTGAGATGCAAAGTTAAAGGTGCAGTAAAGGTTCAGTCCATCTCTCTCCCTCCCTTCTGTTCATGTGCAGTGTGAGCGCAGATGAGGAGAACTTCACTGGAAGCTGCAACAGTTAAATCTTGCTTTAAGTTCTAAAATAATTCATCCAGGTTTCAGTCGTGTTGAGCTCATTCTAGGGCACTGGAGAAATGTGTAAGCTGCAGACAAGGATAAATTTAATGTGCTTTTAAAGTGCATATTCACAGTTAAAATTGACTTTGTGATTCTCCTTGCCTTTCTAATCTTTGCCTAAAGAAATAGGTTTGCAAATACATACAGTCCAACCAATATCTCTGTTCAAATCTGAAAACCTATTCTAGGGAGAATTTTTTCCAGTTGCTTGGTCCTGTTGCCCAGAATCATGTCTCTTATAGAGTACCCTATTATTTATGACAACAAGCAGGATGATGATCAGCATAAAACCATAGAACCAATAAAAATGCCTCTTACTGAATGTATCCCGAGGCATTAAAGAAGTCAAGTGGATCAAGGAGTAGCTACTACTTTGCAGCCGTCTGGTAAAAGCACAGATTGAATCTGAATGTCCCCCAGCAATGAAGTAGTGCTAGAGATAAAGAAATAACTAGTATTGTGAAAACATCCGCTAATTTTTATGTTCACTGGGGAATTTACACTACAAACAAATGTTGCTCCCTCGTTTGCAGTCACCTGGATTGCTTTTCATTTAGGGCTAGATGGTCGGATAATAGCAAAACTGTTTCAAATTGACACAGTTGTAAAAAATATTCAGCTAATTTTATGTATGGTGAGAACAAGCGTGGAATGCCTGACCCTGTGCTCCCTGATGGCAGCCCACAGAGGGTCTGTAACTCATCCTCCCCGTCCTCATGCAGTTCTGCTTTGCTTGGTGAACAGTCTGCTTCTGCAGCATTGGGGATCTCTAGTGTGGCTGGGTCAGGCTGCATTAGCAGGAACAAAGTCCCCGACTGGCCTGCTGTTCTCATCTTCAGACGAAGATGGGGGAGAAGATTTTAGCAATGCATGGATGGTACAGGATATGGAAGTTTTCCAAAGAAATTGTTCTGCAGTGGTTGGAGCCCTGGCCTCAAGCATCAAGGGACAGGATGCCCATGGGCGAGTGCTCCCCTGTGCTCCCAACTCCCTTTCCCCAAATTCATCATTCTTCCTTAGGCGGCTCCTCTGAAAGCTTTGTGTTGTGGCTGCTCCAAAACCTCACTGAGCAGCGAAAGACAAGTTATACTGCTTCTCTTTGGTATGAAATACAAATGTAGAGCAACTGAGTGTGTCTTCAATGGGGACTTGTGCACCTTGGACGTGCTTGGACCACGTGCACCTGGGGCTTGTTGTACCTGCTTAGGAACCAAGTAGATTCAGCTGCTGAGGAGCTGGCTCTGCCCAGTCTGCCATTTCTGCTTTGTTCTCAGTGGTATAGGGTGCATGGAGCCCGTCATCTCTTGTGGTAGCTTCAGTGAGCCTACTCCACATGGAAATCTCTCTCTCCTGCTATTTGTTGGAGGCTGGGCAGCATCGTTGCAGAGGCTACAGGTATGGTAAAGCGTCTGGAGGGAGGCTAAAAGTTAAGGTTTGCACTGATGGGTAGTGGGACCTTCTGTGAATAACAATGAGTTCGCAAACTATTTGAGGTTTTCAGTGGGGAGCTGCTTTTTTGTTTCAAATGGAAGTCAGCTTTCAGCTAATATAGATTTATCCACTTTGGGATACAAAATCCTGCTTTCTGCTCTGTGCTATTTTTCCTGAATGCCACAGGAGGCTTTCTTTTTCCCTGACAGCTAGCAAAAGGGCACGTTTATTTGACAACTCCTTCATCAGTGAAAAAGTGGAGAAGATATTAATCTAAGGCTATATGCAGCGTAGTGGTGCCAGGGAGCTTGACTGCCTACTTCAGAAAACTCCTTCCAGTGCTGTGGGGTTAACTGGGAAATCAAAGTTCTGTGTGTCCGTTCTAACGTATGATCTGCGTATGGAGGGAAATGTTTTTCAGGAATGAATCTGGTGTAAGTGGTAGGGGATGGGGGGCGGGCAGAAGGAGAGTGGAAAAACCCAAGATGTGGAAGAAGCGTGAGAAGTCAGGGGTGTTCCTGGATCACACAAGGTTATCTCTAACTGCTGGGAGTAACAGCGTTCGAAGTCCTGCCCCCAAGATGCAGCCTAACTAGCTCAGCCTGGATTTGTAAATTATTTATCCTGTAACACCACGGAGAGACTTGGGTTACGCACACACAACTCAAAGGCAGTCCTGGTGTGGGAGATCTTTGCAGGGACAGGAAACTACCTTGGTATTTCTTAGGCGTGCGATTTGTGACTGGCCCTGTGGGACTTTTCCTGGTCTCAGTGGGACATTGTATGACCGCACGGTAAGATGCGTGCCTTGAAGGGACAGCAGTCCTCAAGCGAGCAAAATAGGCATGTCCCTGCTGTAGTTAAATGGGTGAACAGCCCCTGGAAGTCAATCAGACTATTTATGTCTAAGCCTAGGCATGTGGCTTATGCTACTACGAGATGGGACCGTAACCAATGAGAAGGGGAAGGCAGAGAGCAGAGGACTGTGAACTTCTTGTGTACACGAGCTCAGGGCCCAGCCCTAAGCACCAGGAATGAAATCCTGGCTCCTCTGAGGGTTTTGTGGTTCTGTTACTGACTTCAGTTGAGTCAAGGTTCCCCAAGTCTTTGTTTCCTTTTTGTAGCCTTTTATTATGATCCTGAGCAACTGAAAAGGTTTGGGCTTCTGCAGATAAATCCTTTTCAGGCATTGACTTTCCTTGACAGTTTTAAATGTCAATCTGTTCTTAGCTGGTGGATTAGGGAGGTTTATTATAGACTATGTTAATTTAGTCTGTATATGTAGATCGGCATTTGTGAGTATCATGGAAACATGTGTTAACAGTTTTCCATAACGACAGGTAAAACACTCGTCAGTGTTTCAGCTGTCGATGAGAGGAGTCTGAAAGCTTGTCCTCAGATTCTTCCCTGAGCAGGCAGAGCTCTCCTGCTTGCCAGGTGACCGAGAAAGACCTTTCCTTGTGGACAGAGGAAGGAAATTTCCTTCTGTAAATTGACCAGCCAGCCAGTGGGCTTTCTGTGTGTCATGTTGACAAGTCCCACCTAAGAAGAGACTAATCTAATCTGATTCCCATTAAAATGTAGTATTTGGGGTTTTACTAATTCTTGTCTGCACCCAAGACTGACATTACTTACTACAAGAAACTGCTTTAGTGTTTAAAAAAAAGAGAAAAAACCACAACCCAACCCAATCCCCAGGCTTTAATTACCTGGGATGCGAGAAATTAACCTTGAGAGAGAGAAATCTGTGCTAGTTGTGGGGGGAAAATGAGGCAAAGTTACAAATCCTTTAGTGACATATTTTTTTGAAAAATGTATTCCTTTGTCAGACTTATTTTTACACCAGGAGGAAACTGTGCCTTTTACAGTTGATGAGCTTGTGCTGTTCTTTGTAAGACAGTATTTCTGGGATTCACAAGAAAGCAGACTAAACAGAAAATGTGAATAGTAGTTTCTGCAAGTTAAAGTGTAACAATCCTTTTTAATACTTAATTAGATTAAGTGGAATCTTTACAATTTGGAATGCTTATTAGCAATATGCATGAGGTGGAAACTGTATCTGAATTCATATTTCTATTTTTGCATCGTGTAGCTGTCTTACAAGAAAACTTGGGTACAAATAAATATATATTGCCTTTGGAAAAGACGACGACTCTCAGGCTGGTAAACTGGGTGCTGGGGCCTCTCTTGTTTGCACATTGTTGGGAATAGTCAAGTTCGTCGTTGTCAGGCGAGCGCAGTAAAGAGCTGCATGTCTATTGCTGATGGAGGAACCAGAGAAGAATCCAGATTTCACTCCTGTGACTTTGAGATAACAGGAGTAAAACGCAGAGATGTTTGTTTTAACTTTGAATGCGTGAAGAGAACAAATCTGAGTAATGCAGCACGTGTGGGGTGGGTTTTTTTTTTTTTCATAGTTACATTGCCAATGACGTTCCTCCATGCAGGCTGGGAATTAAAGGCAAAATATTCATACTCGGAGGTTTTGTATGGGGTAGGAAGCTGAAATCTGCACCACTTTGTGTCCTAAGGAATGAAGCCAGTATCTTGTTTCCTTTACAGCCTGTTGTAAAGGGGTGGTGCTTGTGGGGGGAGAGGGGCTGTTTGTTTTTAATAAAAGGCTTGGATTGTTTCTTTTATAACCTTGGCTTCCCCGTTAGGGTGGCGTCGCTGTGTTAAACACCCAAGGCTTGCCCTTACAAGATAGAAGATGTAATGGGGGGAAATGGCATGTTTAAAGTAGATCAAGTGTTTCTGAGGCTCTGTGGTGGCGGCAGGGGAGAGCAGAGCCAGGTGTCCTCACAGGGGCAGAGAGCGACGCTGGTTCCCCAGGGTGGCGTGGGGCTCTGCGTGGGACGGCTGTGCCTTTTACTTTTTTGTCAAGGACAGGTAGCAGAGGAGGCCAGCGCAGGCTGTGCTGGGGTAGTCGAGCAGCCGTGCCCAGCCGCCTCTGGAAGGAAAGCCCTACAGCTCTGGTGGGGTGGTCACACGCCAGAGATGGTACTCAGCAGGTCTGAGAGGCAGGGGAAGCACCCTTGAGGTGCAGCGGTGTTCAGCAGGAGTCTGGCTATTCAGATGTGCTCTTTCAAACACGATCATCAGCTCAAAGCCATGAACAGGTCTGGAGTTCTGCGGTGCTGAGTCTTGCCCCCTCTTAAATGAGGTTTCCACCGTGCAACACTTTTGATGTCGGGGTGTGCTGATGATGGTATCCGGTTGTAGGTTCAGTCACTGACATCCTCCATTCCTAGTAAGAGTGAACTTATCTAACCTTATTGTGCTTAACTTCTCTGATAGTATGCAGTTTGTTTTGATGTTTCTTTTTATGACAGGCACTTCCCTTTCCAAAGAAACCACTCTAGTGCTAATGATGCATCCATGTGTCTCCATGGTACCGGTGGGGCAGCATATTAAATGCTTTAGAAAACACGTCTGTAGCTGTCTAACCTTTGTATTCGCCACCTAACAGCATACCAATGAGCCTGGGGCTGGGTGATGCAATGTCACGAAATGCAGCACAAAACACGTATAGTCTATGAAGTGAGTAGATGAGCTGGAAAAATAGCAGCTGAATTTCAGCTGACAGATTAGTTTAGCAGAGGGAGACTCTAAAGCATTTTTCATAGATTGAAATGAATTGCTGTAGGTTGTGATGCCCATGACCTTTAGATATTTTTGACAGTAAAGCGCAACCTGTTCTCATGAGAAGAAAATCCCCATCACAAAAGAGACCTCTTGCATTATGCAGTCCTTTGGTGGGTGTGGGTAAGTCATTTTGTTTGGAAAAGTTGGTAAGATTTCAGCATGAGGATGTCCTCTCCTTTAATTCAGTCTCCCTGCCCTAAGTTCAAACCCATCACACGTTGTAGCAACTGCAAATAATTCCTTTGTAAAGATTGTCAGAAGTGAAATGAGGTTAAGTCAAACCCCCACAGCTCTGCAGAAAGCATGACCAGCGCGTATGAAGGGGTGATTGGCAATTTCTGTCTGCAAGTGTCAGATTTAAATTGTCCTTGGAAACGTTGTCATCCTCAATCACAGGTTCAGCTCAATGACAAGGAAATTAGAGAAGCACCTCTAAGAGCTGATCTCAACTTGAAAATGCTCAACAAGGAGGTAAAAGTTTGAGAAATTAAGAAATGTGAGAAATGTAACTTTCTCTCCACACAAATGTTAACAGCTAATACTACAAACTACCTCCACGCTGATATTTTTTCTTCTGACTTTGCCTCACTAGGTCAAATTTTAAAAATATTCAGGTGTTAGTCATGTAGATGAGAAGCAGGATTTTCAAAGCATAGGAAAGGTTAATCAACAAGCACTGTCTTGCCACCAGTAGGACTTGGGTCTTCAGCCTGGCTGGATGTTAGGGCTCGTCAGAGGAAAGCAGACTCTTAGCTTGTACCTTTTGAGATGCCAAAATAATAGTGAAGGTAAAGGTCAGTCATCTCCGAGCCTGTAGAGTCTTTTTGTAAAAGCCTTTTTGGTTTTGGATTGGTGGGATTTCTGGATAAGATGCATGCAATGCTTTTTTGGAACGTAGATTTTATTTTGAAAGAGAGTTTTGAAACTCAGTGGTTTAAAATAAGGCGTCTTTACATTAACAAACACACAGTCAATATGGGGGAGTCGTGTGCTCCAAGTGGGTGTCTTAACTGGGACCTTGCATAGGTGGTTTCTCACTCCTCTGAGCAGACTTGCAACCGATGAGTTTACATTAAACATAGCTTCTTCCTGGCTTTTAGTCAAAGGTTGATATTTAAAGATTTAAATCCTGCCTATATGAAGAAGGGGGAAAGCGCATCTGTGTAATTGTATCACTGTAGTGGCAATGGTGCTGGCTTTCTGAAGTCATTGCCTTTCTTGCCTTGTTTTTGCTAGAATTAATCTCCCACCTCATCTCCAGAAGAGCAGGAGAAGACACCAGCCACAAGGAGCGATCAGTGAGCTGAATTTCAGCAGCCACTAACAGAGGGGGCCAATGGGAAAAAAAAAAAAAAAAGTATTCTTTTTCCTTAAAAACCAAACCAACAAGCAAGTTGTATTGATGTAACAGCTGTGAAAACTTTATTCTTCAAAAGAAAGGGGAAACTGAGGGGTGGGAAATACTAAGATGGACTCTCTCTCTTTTGCTCTATTTTTGAATAATAGTGCAGAACATTTACCACAACTTTTCTGCATATGTGTAGAACAAGTAGAAATGTCAGTATATCCAGCTTCTTTTACGAGCTTCTGTGCAATGTATCTTTCAAAGTTAAATTTAACTTGACACCTTTCTCAGTGACCATTAATTCAGTTTGCAAGAGGCTGGAAAACTTTTGATATTGTGTTGCTGCAATTACTGCCCATGGTCCTGCGGCTACACTAAAATAAGGAGGTCTGCACTCTTTGCTTTTAAGTCAATCCCTTAAAGGCTCAATGGGTTTGATTTCTGAAAGCTGCGCTTGGCACCGAAGCTGAATAATTCTGCCGGTATCAAGGCTGCGCACGGTGGGTTCAAAACCAAGGTGCGATGTCATGTTCTCATAGTGGAGGTGGTTATACCAAATTTTGATGTTTTAGAATCCGGGTTAAGAAACTCAAAGTCTTCAGAGGGTATGAAAAGATACGTGTGGAGCTGGGCAGCAAATAAGCTCAATAACGGTAGATCAAGAGCTATAGATGACAGGCGTTTTACTTTAAGCATGCTTCTTGCAGCAGTACCAGAGGTTGCAGTTGCAGCTAGGAGAATGATCCAAGCAGCAAGGGGACATCAAGCTGGGGCAGAGACAGTGCAGCAGCAAATGAACACCTACGCTTTGGTGCAAGTTTCTGTTGGATTTTGCAGTATAAGGAAATGCAGTAAATTGCCCCAGAACTAATTCCTTACAATTAGAACCCAAGCAAAGTATTGCTGACTGCCCTGTGGGTTACCAGTGTGCGATGTTTAGAGTCTATAACGTTGCATCCAGCTTTCAAGGTGAGTGAGAGAAAAGGCTGTAGATCTTGCTCATTGATTCGGTGTGAATTTATAGGATTCTTGTGGATCTCTCTGGCTTTGAGATCATCTGCATTAGCTTTTATATGACATTTTCAGGCTTGTCTAAGAGGCAGCTGAAGAATTTGTATCAGAGGAGAACTGATTCCTCCATTTCCAGTGCCACATAATTGCATGCTCCACCCTCCCATTACATCAGGCTGCCTAGAAGTGTCCTAGATTACTGTTATTATTTTGGTTAGAAAAGCAACACTCCTTTTTACCCCCAATTGTTCTCATAAATTGTACTAGGAAATGTCTGTCAAGTAATAGGAAGCAACATATCCTTGGACGTGAAAGGGACGGAGCTGTTAAAAATAATCCACTCCTCAGTAACTGTGCATACTTCTCCAAGCCGTGCAGTCAGGGCATTGAGCCAGACAGGAGTAAGAGCTGGGTCAACAGGAGACAGGGATTTCACCGCTTCATTGGTTAAGGTAATGTTTGTGGAAAATGGTAACCCCACAGTAATCTACCCCAAAGGACTCTGTCTAACAGAGTCCTTCCTTACGAGAGATTTTGATTCTTGGTAATTCCCGAGTCCTGAGAAAACTTAGTCCAGAGCGTGATCGTGAAGTCAGCAAACCTCATCGTTCTGAGGCACTGCAGCAGTCTTACTTGCCTTAAGAGAGACATACTGAACTAATGCCCAAAGACTGTCTTGAGTGAACCAAGAGCAGCTCTGAGAGTGGAGAGCACTGAGCTGTCTTTCCTGAGTACTGGCTGGTGTAAATCCTTGCACTTATGACTGTGTATATGGTTTCTGTTTTTCATCGACTTTCTAACGGGAAACTTCTTGGCAGAAACATTCTTATGATGGAAGTGTCTTTTAAATATATATGAATGGTTGTCTGTAGAAAAAAATGAATGGCATTCTTAAAGGTGCTCACATACCCGAGGATATCTGGTTGTATCTTTTATTACTGTCAGTAGGAAACACAAAATGCTTTCCTGTCATCCAAAAAAATTAATCATTTTGTATTCAGTATGTGTCTGAATAGAATTAATTCATATCCACATTCATTTCTGCACTCAGATAATTGAAGAAAACACGAAGAGATGGGGGAATTGCGGGTTATCGCTATAGATTGACTGTCCTGAGTGACCAGCACTGCGGATGTAGCTGTGCGGTAACTGTTGAAGTAACTACGACCCTTCCAGTGGTTTCACTGTTTAGGGCTGCCCTGAAGAAAGGCTTTGCTTCTGTTTTTCTGCAGGGTAAAAGGGTGGCCAGATTCATCTAGAACTCTTGTGATCTTTCAACTCGGAGCTCTGTTATGAAAATTGTTGCTCTCCGTCTAAGTCTACAGTTTCTTTCTGTGAAATTAGTGAAACGGTCTCACTGACGCTACAGTTGAGAATATCTGAAATAGCTGGTGGGATCCTGAAACTCATGAGGGAAAGAATTTTCTTCCAGTAGAGGAACTTTTCTGCAGTTATTTGAATTTCTTCAGATTGCGAACAAATACAGTGTTGTTCTTTCTGAGTGAAGATGATGAGGATCCTAACTAAACAGCAGGCTAATGAGAAACAGACCTCAACCACGACTGCACACAACCCATGAGCGAGGCGCCCTCGACTTCCCTGAACTGATCTGAAAGATGGAATAAAAAAGTATGAGGCATTCTTCTAAGCATGAGAAAATACATCAGCGAAATTATTTCATTATGGGAGAACAGACTTGCATTTCATGCTATTGCTTTACAGAAATGAAATGGCAGTTCTTGTATCGCTATGTGTTTAGTTTCTAAACCTGATCCTGTTCAATCTCAGTCATCTTGTAGTTCTCTTGCTGATGCAGGTTGACCTTCTGCTCCAAAATTTAAAATCAAAAGGTAACTCATCTCTGTGGACACAGATAGAGCCCAGAACGAATGATAAGGTACTGAAAAATAATAGCATAGTTTACATGCAGTTGTACATGAGATGCATAAGGTTACAGCAGCATCTAAATCCAGTTCTTGGTTCGGGGAAAGGCTGCACTTTTTTATACATCTGACAAATACGGCATTGGGAGTTGATTTTTCAGGTTAACTTCATATTTCTTTTTTTTTTTTTTTTTTTTCATTCCCCGAAGCAAAAAGATTTTGAAGCCACAAAAGTACGTAAGGAGACAGCAAGCAAATTTGAAGTGGCGCAGAGTATGTCTGGGTTTCTAAGGGCAGGCAACAAGAAGCCATGTTCACAAAGTGCTGCATGAGGCTTGCTCAGTAGGTGCCTACGATACATCTAACCCCCCTCAAACCCTTTTGATTCCAAGTAATGACTCATACTGATGTCTAAACAGATACAAAACTGTTTTCAAGCCTGTGGAGGTACAGGAGGGTTTTAGTGTCTCTTACTCACATTTTTGATAGCTGGCAATTGCTTGTACCGCTCTCACAACCTCATTTGTTGCTTTGGGCGCAGCACTGCATGAACACTCCCGTTGATTAAGGACCACAACCGCAGCTGCTCAGTGTTAGGGATTCAGCTGATTTAATGTTTATGCACTCTTGAAATGTGAGGTATCACATTCCACTCTAAAGCTGAAACTCCTGTTCTTTGAATTCCACGCATCTCTGGATGTGTAAATGAAAGGATTGCTGCCCCTGAGCTGATTCGTGTCATTCCATCTGTTTACTTTTTCCTGTAAGAACACACTGACTACTTTCTGCCTCAAACATTTCTGTTTCATTTTTATTAAAGCAGGAGTAAATAAAGACTCTTCGCTAACATGAATCTGAATCTTGGGCTTCTGCATTGCCTTATGTAAGTTGTACTTCATGTGCCTTATATCCTTTCTACCACTAGGGCTAGATAGTATGGACAGATGAGCCTTGTGGATGCCATAACTATTTCTCTCTGGCTTTACTGCCATGGTGTGCTGGAGGGATGTGTAGGCTTGTGTCAGCAATGACATAGCAGATAGTGAGCCAAGGAATAGAACAGACGTGCCATGAACTACTACTGAATGGATGTGGGAGGAACCTCTTATCCTGTGAAAAGTGTCTCAACTTTCTTATTTTGTGGGGTGGTTTTTATTGTCTCCTCCTCCCCCAGTAGCAAATGTTAAAGTATTGTCATCCACGTATGAATTTTGGGGGGGTATTTTTTGGTAAACTATTTCTAGGGGTTGACTAGTTTTATTTAGTGTCTTCAAGCTGTAGGAGTTGACTGCTGGACTCTATGCCACTTATTTTGATGCTGTTTTCCTCAGTGTTTAATGCTTATTACTGAGCTGACGTATTGACCAGTCCAGCAAGAGAGCTGCAGTGTCCTCATCTGTTGCTGGGCTTCATGTTCTGCTTGTTCTCTCATGCTTTCCTGTGGGTCATTCAGACTAACTGCAAACTGAACATAGGGGCTGTGCATCAAGTGCTTTGGACTAGCATAAAACCAATTAGGAGTCTGGCAAGTGAGGAGCCAAGCCTTTGGTGATATGTGTGCTTCCTTCTGCTGTCCTGCTGGCACTGGGCAAGAGGAAATACCTCCTAGTTAAATGGAGTAAAATGGATTCTGGAGATCAAATACAAACAGAAATGACAACGTCGGGGTGAATTTTCTTCAGGTGATGATTGATCTGTAGGTTCTAAGCTACATGAGGAAAAAAAGCTGAGGAATTTCTTAAAATAAGCAGAATTTGGCCTATGGAATGGATTGCTAAATGTGGTCTTCTCCAGAAGCTATGCCACTTACTGGAAGTAATTTACCTCTTTGCATGATGCGGAGGAATCCGCAGCTGTGCTGAATTCAGATGTTTTTCACCTCTGGTGATGAAACAGAAAGGTGCTGGACCAATTGTGTAAAAGGTTTTTAGGTATAGCCTTCGTTAAAATTATAACCAATTATCACTTTTTCTGGTTTTCATTAAGCTATTTAGCTTTTGGCTTGGAAGTAATTAAATCTGGATTACACTTCTAAACTGAGGAGGGGGAAAAAAGTATGAGAGAAGATATTGCAAAAGCAAATGCTTACCTGCAAGCATTGAGTACCTCGGGTCCCCATCAGGACAGGAGATGTGTTTTTAAGGCATTCTATGAGTTCTTCATAGAACAAAGTCCTTCCAGTGAAGATATACTTCTTTCCAATGGTATTTTTGCTTTAAGTTGACAGTGGGGATTTTTTTTTGCTATTTACGGTATCATTCAGAATTCTGTTTATAAACGCAATCCTTAAAACAGCACATTTGTAGAAAGACCACATGAAAAATTTCACACTGAATTTGTCCCAGTACGTTTTGTTCAAGTCGATTACCAGTGATTTTCTGGATGATTTGCTTAGAGTGAAGGTGTTAGAACCACACGTTTTCAGAAGTAGTGTTTGGGGTTGTATAACAATGCAGATTTTGATTTGGTGTAACAACAGCACCTCACTTATGGAGCATTATGGTAAAGCAATTGTTAGCACTTGGATAGCATGTAAGTTCTTCTATGCAAAGTAAAACCTTAAACTAATCCTTCTAAGCAATCCTGTGAGCATCAGCTGTGTTTCTGTTCTGCAGTAATGCAGAATGAGAATCCCACATCACTTGCCCCAGGCTGGGCAGTGAGCAAGTGGTAAAGTGGGGAGTAAAATTTGCAAGCTCTTGACTCTCAAGCCTGTGCTCAACCCACTAGATATCACCCACTCTTCTAATCAAACCTCTGCAACTACAATATCTTACCATCTGTTGTGCAAATTTCCTTGGGGAACGTCAAGACACTCTCTGTTTTTACATTTCAGGCTCTCCAAAAACTGCTTAGGAAAAAAAAAATCAACCCACCAAAGCTAGAAGTGAACCAAAAATGCACACAGCTTATGCCTTTCTTCTTGTGGCATGTTGGTTTGGGTGTTGGAACTGGCCCGTTATTGAGAACAAAAGGTGTCTCCTACAGAAAATGTCAAATTTTCATCTGTTAGGCAAAATGTTTTTTCATGATGAAAACCACAGGGAAAGAACCCAGCTTAATTATTTCCATCTTCCAATCGCCTCTGTCACAGTCCTTTTGATTCAGTGACTTGCCAGAATTTACCCATTGGCACAATGGCTATTTTTAGACGTGTTGCTAGATTTCCAGTAAAGCTCACTGGTGCGTACAAATTATTCATTTAAGCATTGATTTGAAAATAATAATATATATCTCTCTAACCGTCAGGAAAGCATTACATGTAGTCATGCTGGAAGTGGTAATTGTAAAGCAACAGTGTATTGTAAGATCATTCAGGTTTGAAAGACAACAGAAAATGCAAGCCACGGATAAAGAAGAGCTGGAATTCAAGTGCCTGTTCTGCACTGGCATCCCGACGTTCCCACAAAACACCAGCTTGCCCACAGCAGCCTTGGAGCTGTGTGTTGGAAAGCACTTGCTCCATCTCTACTGTTGTCTCGAAGCCAGTCAGTGCAGAGAAAGCAGTTCATGTGCTGGGGTGAGGAGGAGGGCGTGCTTTACCCGGTAACTCACCACCACGATAGAGGTGACCCCACTTCTCCCCCGAGCTGGAGCCTATCGTGCAAGCTGCCAGTCCTTAAGAGGAGATGCCCAGGCAGATGCGCTAACATCCTTCACTGTGCAGCACTGAATGATGTGTGTTTGATTAACTGTCCACAGCTTTAGCGCTTGCCAATGCTCCTCTATGTTGTGATGCTCCCACAGCTGTGCCACGGCGATGGCTTCGTATTTTGGGAAAATCCACCCCTGGTCATCAGTAACTTCACCCGTCTGCCCCTCGCTTTCTTTAGCTCTCTCCTTACTCACCACACCAGCTGTAAGCTGCAGAGCTACCTAACGCCTGACAAGATGTGATTTTTACCTCCTCTCATCAGCACTCACATGTTCTGAAGATACTGGCTTTCCTTTCCTTCTTCTGAATTGTCCCTCACATGCAAAATACACTCTTTGGTTGGCTTTGGAGTTGCTTCTTTCTTCTGTCAATCCTCTGTGTAGAAGCTGCTGGCTTGGGGGAGCTGTACTGAAACCATACCCGCGGGTCGGCTGAGGGAAAGCCTGTGGGAGTGACTGCAGAGGGAGGTCTGAGCTGGAGAGAAGCCATGTGTCGCAAGCAACGCGTCATACCTGTGACACCACAGGGATCCGTGGCAATAAGGTGACCCACTGCTTCTCTGATCTCCCCTCTTTGGTTGATGTGCTTCACTTAGGCTCATGGTAGGTTTGCCTTGACCTGTAGAATCCCTGAGTGAGCAGTTTTGGGAGTGCTGGAAGCTGTATGGCCTTGTAACGCAGCTCTGCGTGAGGCTAATACCATGTTTCTCACTAGGACAAAGCTGTTTCCTAAGGGCTGGCTAGAAACTGTGTGCTCAGCCTATACATTGGGGCAAGAAGGACCCGGAGTTCAGATGGCTTCTCCTTTACACGTGCAGATCACGACCTACATGAGGTACCTTCAACTCTGTGTAGCAAGAGTTTGTATTTTCCAACTCTGCTCTGTGAATGTACTTGACACCTAAAGATGACCCAATCTTTGGGGACTATCAGATAGTGACTGTTTGCATATTGTTTGGACAATATGCTACATAATAAACAAAAAGTTATTGATAGTCAATAGAATCTGCAGGGCAGATGGATTTTTAAAGGGGTTTGACAATACATATGTGCGTCTGCTTCTGCTGTCAGTAACTTGTTTATTTATGTCACTTATTGAGTGGCCGCTGCTAAAGTATCTAGTGACTAGCATTCATCCAGGGTTTGGGTTTTTTTAGTCTAGAGTGGTGGTCTTTCCTCAAAAGATAAAAACCGAAACGTGTTCTAAGCCAAACAAAATAATTTGGATGGCTGTCCTAATGACTCCACTGGGACCTAAAGCAAGTCCCCTAAAGCAAGGCTCCTCCTTCCTGTCCTGGGTATTTCTTAACAAACAAAGCGGGGGGGAGGAAAGTGGGGGCAAGATCCTTCTCTCTTAGGGATTAACGATCTGTGAATTCTGTGATAAAAGCTTAAACAGGAGGAAAGATCAATTAAGAGATGTGGTAGAACAGCTAAAAAGTGAGAAGGGCTTTCTGGGAAGGGGATGGGACGCCAACAACTTGTGCCTGACCCTCAAAAGAGAAGCGTGAGTTGTCACGCTGTTTGCGTGGCTGGTCTACAAACAGACTGTGTATCTAGACAGCCATCAGTGGAGTATGGAGACGCTCTGATTTTTATTTATGTTTTTTTTTAAATGTGGTTATCAGTTGTGACTGGGAACTGTAGCTCCCATCTGCCTCTCGTGATTGTTTTCTTTGGGAAGACATTTTGGATCCGAAATGATTTGCTGGCAGATTGCGCTGACTTGAGGGTACAACAAGAGGTGGCGGACTTTGTTCATTCTGTCGCCTTGTGTGAACACCCAGTGGGAGGAAGTAGTTCTGCTGTAAATACCAGAATCTTGCCTTTCGCCCTGTCTCCCCCACCCCAGAATACAAGAAAGAAGAAAAAGCACGTTCTGCATTGGGAGAGCATGGTGTGCGCTTTGCTTTGGGTGTTCTCTGCCCCACCTTTAGGAAATGATGCTGTCTCCTGATTAACGCAGCCCTACGGTGTGGTCCAGGTGAAAACAAAAGCAAACAAACAAAAAAGGCGAAGCATGGTGCTTGGACTCCTGCACAGCCCGTGGTAGGATGAATAACTGCTTTTGTTGTCTGGCATTACCTGTATCTGAGACCTCGCGTTTTGGACTCAACCTTTTCTTCAGTGAAACCATAAGCTAAAGGGGTTGTGGTATTTCTAGAACAAAACACAGTGACTTTGGCTAGCTGGAAGTTATTTAATCTCCCGCTTCAAATTAACTAAATCCAACGCATTTTAAAATGGGATTTCAAAACCAAAGCTGAAGCCTTAATGTTGTTACGTAGGAGTTTGGGTTCCCATGGCTATGTGTGCATGACAGTAATATTCAAACTCGTTTGAAACGGTGCAAATGTAACACAGAGCTGGAACAGCTCTGTCGTACTGGGTACCATTGCTGCCCAAGCTTTAGCCCACAGGAAAGTACGGGAATGCTGGTATAGCAAAAATTCCAGCAGGTCACATTACCAATGAAAGTATTTCCACTTCTCCATGTTTAAGAGAAGTGGCTTCACACCAGGTCTCTATTTCCCCAGACAGTAGTGGCTTCAGTGTCCTGTTAAAGGACTGTCAGTAATTCTCATTCCCAGTTGATCAAGCTACTCCTGCTAGGATAGAGAGGAAACGATCTTGTTTTTGTGGAGAGGCAAAGCAAAGGCTTCTGAGTGGAAATCTGACTAAAATTGCATTGTGTAATTATGATAGAAGTGCCGTTTCACTTGATAGCTTTGTATTGGAGATATTTCAACCAAACCAGGGAAAGCATTTAAACGGGGAAAAATACCTTGAAGAAAAATTCTTGGAAAAATCTTGTCAAATATGTTATTTGGCAAGCATTCTTAGAATACTGAAAGACCTGGAGGGAACCAAATATACATAATGCATTAGGTTACTTGCATTTACTGACAACTGCTGCCTAATACAGTTTTTATAGAAAGAATTCAAATGTAATGTTAAACTACATTAAAGAAACATCATTAAGGTTGCAGAATTAAGCAATGAAACATAAGGTTGTCAGTGCCACCCTGATTCAGACCCCTTGTGCGTTTGCGTTATGATACAGTCTTTAATTACATGATCATATAACATTTTTTTTTCCCTGCTGCCTCGTTCAGTGAGCAGGATGAATAGCACTCACTAAATGAGCAGCTATTCAGTATTATGTTTTCCCCATTGTTCGGCGTGTGGTCCCATGCTTTATTTATGGCACACTATTCAAGCTCTGCTCTGAAAAGGAAATCTAAGTCTCCTCATCGGCTTTTTAACAGCAGTTGCCACTGCAGTGTCTGAGAGCTTCACAAGCACTAATGATGACTTTGTCTTCACAACAAGCCTGTGAGATGACGTGGTGGCAGCAACTCAAGGAAGCTGGAGCAAAAGAGATAAAGGTCAAAATCTTCTGCCAGCTTGGGGTGCTCAGTTTAAGACCTTTAGCATCTGATTCTTTAGTGCCAATATTGCAACTGTTTAAGAGTAGTTTCTGTAAACTGAGCACCTATGTCTGTATCTCTGCCATTCTCTGATGTCACGCAGCTACCTTAGTTATGAGACTGTCCTTTCTCTTCCTATTCTCTTGGGTCTGTTTTAGCATGGACCTCTCCACTGCTCTCTTGGGTGAGCTTCAGTGCTGCCATGTGTCGTAGTTCCGTACAGCTGCGTATGTCAGGGTTAGGTGTAGGAAAAGATGGAGCGCATTGGGTGAGAATGGGATTACGCAGTATTTTAAAGACTGGAACAGTGCTTTTGTTGAATATGTTCCATTTGTAGATTTTCAAAGCTCATAGTCTGGCCAACTTGGATAGACTTGTGTGGGGATATTACAGGGAGTATCTCTCCCTATTGCATAGCCATTGAGTTCCAAATATTTAGCATCTCTAGGGCTTGGAAAAGAAACTTCAGCTGTTAAGAAGTTAATGGTGTGGTAGATGGTATTTGGCCTTTTTTGGTCACATTGTGATGTTTTCCTTTAAAAAGATTGGGTTAGGTGGAGCTCCTGAGAGAGAGGGAGAGTTTACTCCTTTCCTGCAGAGCTAGTGAGTCTGCTCATTAAGAGAAGGTTCAAGAGACTGGACGGCGTAGGCAAGGGGTTGGGGAGTCCCAGCATCTCTTGCAGGGATGCTGATAATTCCAAGATCTGCCAGCTGGGCTGTTGGGATCAGGAGAAAACCTTCCCAGGGACCCAGTGGCACTGGGCAGAGTTTGCTTCCACGCTGCCACTGAGTTACCTGCATCCATGCTCAGTTCTTCACTGTGTTGATGTGGTGGATGGGAGAGAGGAGTATACAACTCATTTGCATTCTGTTTTCTGTAGTCTTATTGAGTTTTTCCTCTATTTAGGTGCAGTATTTCCACTTTTATTCTAATAAAAATCTGACTTTTGATAATTTGGGGAGAGCTCATAGTAGAGAAAGCTCTCAAGACAGATCGCAAAGCTCTGACTGAGGGTCATAGAAGAGAATCCACATGTGCTTTCTTTACTATGCTGTTAAAGGCTGAATTATTTTGGATCAAATTTGCATGGACTTCAAATAGGCTAGAGGTCAAGACTCGTTATAAAAATATCAGTATTAGGTACATTGGGTGACCTTATGGTAGGTAGGTCCTACCATTAATTAATTAGGACCTTATGGGAAAAAAGAAAACAGGCTTTTAGAATGGGAAGGCAAGGAATCCTGCTAATGCGTAGAATTACCAACCGCAGCAATGCAAATGCCAGGTTTTCAGCTCGCATAAACAGTGATGACTGTGGACTTCAAAGATGTCGTGTTGATAGAGCAGCTGGCAGCCTTGCTGACATATTTCTAAATAGTGTTTGTTAAAGATATAATGGAGAAAAAAAGAAGTTGCAAAGCCATCTGTAAGGTGCCACTCTGGACACTACTGAATTAACACAGCAGCTTGACAGGATTCTCTTGCACCCGTCAAGGAGATGGAAATATATAATATGTCATATTCTGTCACAGCTGCTAACAAAAGTTGGGTATTTATGCACATTGTTTCTTATCAGTGAAAATTCCTGGTTTGGCGCTCTCAAGTTGCTCTTTTACTTTGCTGTGGGTTATTTGTGGAGGGACATTGGTGGATAATTTTTTAGTATTGCTGAGTGAAATTGGTGATATCTCTAGAGACTGCTGTCATTCAAATACCATGTCATTCTGCATTTGTGCAGAAGTCTTGTTCACAGCTTTTCTCCGTTGTCTGGAATTACATGGAAACCCAGGAAAGAAGGCTTCATAATTCATGTTTTGGTGAAAAACACAAAGTTCTTCAGCTCTGTGTTCCTACACTGAGTTAGCAACTTCTTTGTAGGCCAGCATTGATGGCAACTTGGAGAAGGGTAGAGAGCAGTGAGTGAGACAGGAAGAGGAGGATTCCATAGCAAGTTTGTTTTGTAGCTGAATTGTATTCTGAAGATGTAGGGGTAGGTGGCCTACAAAAACTCTGCTGGTATCTGGAAGCATAGTGGAGTTCATAATGTTCACCCCTGAAAGCGGGGACTCCTGCCTCGCCTGTCTTGTTAAAGCCTGTGTGAAATATTGACTATGATGAATTATCGTAGCTGTAGTGCACAGATTTGCCTTCTCTGGAAACCAGTTTGATTTCTTATGTATGAACAGACAGGCTGGTGAACATCAGCTATCCTCCCTGTCGTACGTAACGCTGGAGCTACTGTTGAGCTGATTTGTGGACCCTCCAGTGTTTCTTACCAAATTCTTCTGTTACAGTGATGACCAGTGAAGCCCAGTGAGTGACAGAGTGAGCTGAACTGGCCGTGAGCTCAGCCAGATTCTTCACTGCCCGGGCACTGTGTATGTATTCTTGAAATTGTTTCCCACTCGATTGAAGCAAGCTCTTCTAGCGGTAACAACCACCACGTCAAACACCAGCAATTCAAATGCATTGAGATTAGCCAAACACTAGGGGGTAGATTTTCAAAGAAAAAGGTTGATGTGGACCTTTAACGTCATGGTTAAACTGCTTAGGTAAAGGTGCTCACAAAGCCCTTTAGCGGGGGTGTGCTTGTTAAAAAAAAATCAGCCTGATTTAAGCCTTGCAGATTTTTTTTAATACGTGCTTTGTTAAATCCACTCGTAGTTAGCTAATGCAGCATCAGCACATTGCCAGGGGGTTTGCTGTCCCTGGGTGTGTGTTTGTCTTTAGGGTGGACCTGCTGCATCTCCTGTGCCTTGAAAAAATCCAGCAAGGGATCCTCTCTTCAAAGCCAGGAATAACCGAGCAACTTGGGCAGGGGTTTCCTGGAACTCTTCTTCTCCATCTGCTGACATACTGCACGCCGTTTAACTTGCACCTTGCAGAAGCACCTGTTAGAGCTGACAGTGAAAAGTGATTATAATCTGCCAGTTGTAGCTGCTGCTCCGTCCTGCACCCCCTGCCCATCCTAATGGGCTGCATCGTGGGGGGCTGCTTGTCACAGTTTGCACGGGCAAAGCTGCTGCATCTTGCTGAGAATTACAGGGTTCACTGTATGATATTAGAAGCCTGTTAGGATAAGCCTTGTGTGTGCTGCTGGCGGGATGGTGAAGCTTTCTGTAGTAAAATAAATCACTATCAAAGAAGTGGTTTCGTTTTCCAGGAAGTAGTTTGGGTTCTATGTGCTCTGGCTACTTTGCCAAGTGCTTTCGCATTTACTTAGTACCTGTTTGGAGAATGGGAAGAGAAAACGGTAGCAACTCATTCTGGTATTTGGAGCAGGGCTTTGGGCTGTCTCCTCTGGCATTCGGAAGCAGAGCGATTCACATGGTGTGGTGCTTGTGCAGCAGAGAAACTAGACAGTCCTGCTCGCACTGGCCTGCTCCCTGGCACGGCCAGTTCTTTTGTCGGTGGCATCCAGCAGCAGGATGCTCACCCTCAAGTGAGAGGACCACAAAACAAAATTTGGTACCCATTAGTATAACATTTTTATCTCTTGCATACCTTTGGATTCAACTGCAATAAATTTAAACTTACTATTTAAAGAGTCACTTAATATGTTTTCATACAGCTTTGTCTTGGCTTTTTAAATAATTTCATAGTTCTGTGTCGGTACAACTGGCATGAACTACGATCAAAATTCTTGCTTAAAGAATCAGCATAGCAGGAAGCTCTCCTATCTGCATACAAAGGAAAAACTTTTCTTCCCGCACTTAGAAAATTTATTTTAGTCTAACTTAAGATTGAGAGCTGGAATCTGAAGGTGGAGCATGGGACCATTTTCGAAGGGTAAGACTTCAGAGCGCATTCATGGCTCTGCACAGTAATCCCCATGCAAATGATCTTTCTGTAAGTGTTGCAAACAGCAGCTCCTCAGGAGTGCTTACAATTTCTGAAAGTCAACACTTCTTATTTCATTAGAAGAAGGTCACTGGATGAGATTATGAAAGAAAATAAAAGTAATCACTGTAATATAAATAGTCACAGAAAAATTCTGTCCATGGTATCTTCTTTGCAGTGTTTGTTCAAGAATAATCCCCATCACTCAGAAAACTTCGGGTTTTACTGTAGGGTGTAGAGATAATAGGATAGTAGGATGTAGAAATAATCATCCTTTGGGGACGTGCCTCAACTTTTTACGCATTCAAGACTGATAAAATGAAGTGTGTTCTCTAATTGTGAAATTCTTTTTGTAGATGAGGAAAAGTGACTGAAAATACTTCTCATTTTCCAGATTAACAATTTTTCTGTACCACAATCGATTACAGCATCAAGAACGTGAACTGAGCAGTTTGAAGCAAATGTTTAACTGATTTTCTGTTTATTTGCGGTTAGAGGGAGGTGTCAAAGATAACTTTGGAATTATCACTTGTAACTATGGTATTTTCAAAAGTTTAAAGCATTTGATTGAGCTACACTTCTATATTTCAAATATTTCTAAATCAGCTTTACTGTTTTTCAGCTGTCTACTGACAAACACTTATGAAAATCATTGTCAAAGCTTCCAGGATTTGAAGTATTAGTAGCCACAGAGGGGGAAAAAGTTTACTTCTCAGCCAAGTCTATAATTGTTTTCTCATTTAAAAGAGGAACTAATGTATTGTTGGCAGTACACAAAGATTTTGTCTTGCTGCGATGTATCATTTTTGTTCTCTTGGGGAGAGGGGGTCTATTTAATTTGCTGTCTCAGTTAAGTGATCTCTGTGAATAACTGTGGATGACACACTCTGGCTGTTTCTGTAGCAACCCCGTATGGGTTTTTGTCTGTATTTTCACATTTCCTTCCAAGCTATGTTGTTTTGCAACAGTTCTTCTCAGAAGCACGGCTTGAATTATTTTTATGTTCTTCATCTGCACGCTGTCTTATATGTGACAGTCCACCATGAACAATTGGGAAATTGTTGTGTAAACTACCAGAAGGACTATGGCAGTTGTAACGATCTTTGGTGATCCTTACGCTTTCTATGAGTGGAAAATTGATTTCTGTGATTCCTCTTCTTCCTTCTGACGACTTATCTGATGAAATGTTACTTTTGCAGTCACTGGCACAATCATGATTTTTGCAGTGGTGTAACTCAGCCAACTCCAAACATAAGTGAAACTTAAATTGAACTTTAAATTGTGATTGCTGTTTGCTTTGCATTGTTTATGTATGCCGGGATAAGACTTGCCAGGTATTTTAGTTCTTGATAAATACATGGCATCATGCCTTCTTTTTTCCAGTGACAAAGGCTGAAAAATTGAATATGAATTTCAGACTGTTGCCTATATACAGTGGGGGTGGGTGGTTTTGCCTTGTTTCTAAAGTTGTGGTTTCATTTTATCAAACCTTTTTAAATAGTTTCAGACGTCGCTCTCTGGATGAGGGTGAATAATCGGAATATGTGCTTCCCTTCACACCAGTTCTCTCTTGCTTTCAAATTCTCCATTCTCAAGCAATAGGCATCGGGATTTTTATATGGTAGTTGTGGCGGGTTGAGCTCATCTGGAGGTTGGACACCCATCCAGGTGCAATCTCACTCCCTTCCTCCCAACAGGATGGGGGTCAAAATAAGATGAAAAAGCTTTTATGTTGAGATAAAGGCAGGGAGCTCTCGTATCAATTACTGCCGGGGCAAACCAGACTTGACTTGGGACAAATTAATTTAATTTATTGCCAGTTAAAATGAGAGTAGGATGGTAGAAACAAAGACAAAAAATACAGAGCACCTTCCCTTCCCTGTTCATCTGAGGCTCGACTTTGTTCCTTCACTGCCGACCCTTCTACCTGCCCTAGCTCTGAGTGGTGCAGGGGGTGGGGAATGGGGGTTGTGGTCAGTCCATCACGGCTCCTCCCTGCCACCTCTTCCTCCTCACACCTTCCCCTGCCCCAGCGTGGTCCCTCCATGGCTGCAGGGGAGTCTCTGCCGGGGGCCTGGGGCACCTCCTCCCTCCTCCTGCCCAGCCCTCGGTGTCTGGGGCTGTTCCTCACTCTTTTTCCCTCACCCCTTGCTGCCTGGCAGCGTTCTGCCCTTTCCCCAGCCTGGCTGAGGGGCTCCGCTCTGCCCTGCAGAGGGGCTGCTGGAACTGGCCATGTCTGGCTTGGGGCAGCCCCTCGGCTCCCCTTGGAGCACGGGCATCCAGCACAGGTGGTTGACGCTCTATATTTTTTTTTTTTTTTTCCTTTTCCTCTTTCCCCTTTCTTTTTCTTAACAAGTCTGCCCCACCGTTTTCCCCTGTGCATCTGCCCTGGAGGATGCTCTTGGCTCTGAGGCAGTCGAGTTGTCTTTCCAGTGTCATCCCCTGGCACCAGCTCCTCCTCCACGCTCGTGACCGCAGGTCAGACTGTCGCACAGGGTGCTATAAAGCCTGTCTCAACTTTCTTCACTCAGACTGTGAAACTAGCAGGAGATTTGCAAAGATACTTGGGTACCTTTTTATATGCCAGGGATGACATGCAGTGTTTTAGCAGGCTAAGGCTCGAACGAAGCATCACCAGTTGTAACGACCAGGGAGCAGTTCAATGTGGGCTTTGGGCTGTGTGAAAGAGAGAACAATACTGGTTTCCTTAAGTGGCTTCCATTTTGTTATAGTTTTTGAGATGTTAATTGCTCTTAGTATTATCTACCTACCTCTAAAATTTGCCAAAGCAATTATCTCTGGGTTTATAAGAATGGCGATGCTCAGAAAGTAGATTGCAGGCTTTGGAGCGGTGACATTCCAGCTTTCCACAAAGGGCGGATACATGCTGTGTTACACAACGGGGGATGCTGAGGCTTGCAGGTGAAATGATGAAGCAAGGGTGCAGCTGCTATCCTTAATTACACTTGATCTGCGGAGTACTTGCATGTTAATAAAGTTAGGAGCTTTTTGGTATTCTCCCATAATCTAACAAAGCATCAATATTTTCAGTGACAAATGGGTGTTGATTACCTGGTGAAGATTGATTACAAGCTTTAAATTTGCTGGACTGAAGCTTGTGTTAATGTCCCCCCTTTAATAATCATTCAATTTACTCAAATCTACCCTAATTTTAGGCCTACGATACCAGTGCTTCCACTTCCTGCGACAGTTAAATCCTCTTCGATACTGGTTGAGCCATTTGGACAACGTGGAGCAACAAGCATGATGGATGGCTTTAATTTGATGTCCTTAGACTGTCTTTGATGTTGCTCCTGATCCATTGAAAACTTGCTACAGAATTAAATTAACACTGCATCTGCTTTCGTGTTTGTATTCCAGGAGCCAGAGGGCATGTAAACCCGCATTAAAAAAATAAACAGAAACTTCTTTCTGCTGTGGTATTGGGAGAGGGCGGAGATCTGAAACTCTCGATTAGAGTGACCGTGCTAATAGCCAGGGTCTCTGGTTTTCTCTTAGAGCTCCATCAGTTGTATCTTTTGCTAGGAGGTAAGAATGTTGTGTTTCTGCACATATATATATATTTATATTGTTGCAAATGCAAATAATATTTTGAGGGAAAGTTTTCCTTTTTCTGCAGAGGGTCCTAAAATGTCCCATGTTACAAGAAAGTGATGGAATAAGTGGAGAGAAATAAATAAATGGTCTTTACCTCATGTTGGTTTTGTCTTTCATACAAGCATCTGGAACTTAATCAGTGCTGAACTCTGAACTCTTCTTAAACGTCTTTATTGGTCGGAAAGAACGCGTTAGCTTTTCCTCTCCCAGGGCCACTCTCGTGAGCAAGGGCTGTATCCCTGGGCAAGCAAACACGGCAGGAGTGGCACCGGCCTTTTGGCCCAGTCCAGGGCACTGCTACCAAGTTCAGTGAGAAGCTCCAGTAGCGTACTTGAAAAATCTCTTGCTAAAGGTGTTGGTTTGTAATTATGGCAGTCTGGGACTGACGGTTCAGTGACGATTTCAGAACAGGCGTTTATGGCAGTTTTTCGGACACAGTGCTGCCTGGGACTGGCTGTGGTTCAGCGTTGTCTGGTGGTCTGCAGGTGGTGCAGGTGATGGGCAGTCGATGAGCCTGCTGCTCTACAGGGAACAGCAGGAAGGATTTTTCTTCCTTTCCTTTCTTTGCCCTTGTCCTTTTCTGCTTTCTACACTAAGCTGCTTTTCTATTTAACGCTGTGGCAGCCTTATTCCACGAGGCTTATTTTTGAGGCAGGAGAGAAGCAGTTTTTTGAGTTCCTTCTTGCTGTGCTGATTGAACCATCAGTTGGTCAGCAAATCTATCCAGCCTGCCTGTGGCCGTGGTGGTGGGACTGATCTTATCTGGCCCACTTGGTAAACTTTATGTCCTTATCAGAGGACTCCTGAAAGGTGAAGTGCTTTAAGTAGTTCTTGACAACATGGTGTGGTTTAATCTGCAAGCATTTATGCATTCCCTTTGATACTCCTGGCAAAATTAATTAGGTGATGAATTAAGCACCTCACCTACCCCTTTTGTTAATGTCTAAACCGTGAGATGCATAACATCAATCAAAAATATTTACCTAGGATCTAATAGGAAGAATTTTCACATGAAAATATTTTAATCTCCCCATTTTTGTGAAATTTCAGTCAGCTAGTAATCGTGGAGATGAAAATGTTTGCCACATACACGCAGAAATGAACAAACCTGTTTCCAACCTCTGATGCTGAAGCAGTTGAATTCTGTTTTTAAGTAAAGATTAGAGTAATGGTAGAGGTGCATATTTGGCGGATAAAGATGCTGTTTGTTGCTCTAGGAGAAAAATCAAGCTGAATAAAACCGATTACTACCTGATCCGAAGCCTGCTTGGAGAGCCTTGCTGATGGCTTGAACGGGCTTTGGATCAAGTCCTCATGCACAAATTATACATGCTGTAGTTAGGTCATTTTATTCAAGAAATACACGGAGCTAGAGACGGTTCAATTTTCCGCTAGCATATGCCTTTTTAAGATAGTTCCTCAAACAGTAGCTTCCTCACTGACCTCAGTCCGGACTATTTTACTCTGCAAAGGTCACAGGATCCTATTGCACCTTCACCAATTCTGTTTGCTCACTTTATATGGCTGGACTTCAATCCATTCAACAGCCTCAATAGATCCCTATCGCTAGAGAAGAGAAAATGAGTTTTATGCTATTGAGGTGTAGTAATATTTACAAGATCCAATAAGATCTTTCCAAAGCTTAACCTTCCTTTTGGATGCTGAAGTACATAGGGGTGACAGTGTGTGCTGTCTGGGCTGCTTTTTTGATGCACACTTTGTCCAGCACAGCCCATCTATGTCTATAGGTTTAGTTAAATGTGTTCCTGTATCCCATAAGAGTAATTTTTATATATATTCTAGATAGGCAAGTTATTGAACTACTTGGTGCTTCAGAGTGCATGTGGTCTCACACTGGCAATGTTACAGGGGTCACACTCTCACTGGAGCTGTATAAAACAGTATTTTAAAATTTCATTATCTATCTGAAAAAGTTGCTCCTAGTAGGAAATACTGAATATGTGTTGAGGTATCTGCACTGGAGGAATTTTAACTCCCCTCCTCCCAGCTCCTCTCTCCCTTCACCAGAGCTAAGCTGTCCTAGCGCTAGGGCACAGAGAAAGCCTGTAAGTGGCTGCTCAGCATCCGTGAAAATTAAATCCCTCTGACTTGGACACCTAAGGATTTTTGAGAGAAAATTGCACAGACTTGGCATTCAAACACTTTCACCATTCTTGCCATTTTTAATCACTATGAACCAAACAATCCTCATTCTAAACTTGAGATTCAAGTGACTTGGTTTCAGGAAGGAAGCCATAAATAAATGTACACTTCATGGAAATATTCACAGCTGTAAATTGAATAAGGTAGTTTGTTTTTTTTTTTTTTTGATTAAGACAGGATGAGTCCAGATAGATTTAGACACTCAGCGTATCGTTTGGTACATGAGTTCCAAAGAAGAAAAAAAGAAGTAATTTTCGTAATAGTTTTGGGATTTGTGCAGATGTTTTCCAAAGATGTGTGTGTTCCAGCATTTCTGCTGAAGTCTTAGAACAGAGCATGTTAAACCCGGCATCATTTTCTGGCCATTAGACATGAAGTCCTTTTAGTTATTGCTGCATATTTTTAGTTGCCTGCTTTAGTTACATATTTAAATTGGCACCACCACCCCCCAGCCCCCTGTATTTTGGACAGTGCAGAGAATACCCACCTCTACTTTACAGTCTGAGTGGAGAAAAATCAAACCTGTCCTCTGCAATGGTCACCTCTGTGCTTCTAGGTGTTCACTCTGCGTGCCTCTGGGTTTGTTGGGGTTTTTTGAGGGGGTTTTTTGGTCTTCATTTTTGTTATCAGTAGCACAGCTTATATTAACAGTCCTTCTCCTGCCCCTTTGATTACTGAAGGACTTATGGCTTTATTCCCTATGATGTTTGAAACAAATACCTTTTATTTCTCTACAGAATCACAGGATTCTATTATCATAGGATATTGCTAGCGTGTTGTGAACCTAGACTTGTGTTCCTTGGCCAGGACAGATTTGGTCATGTTGAATATTGAAACAATGTTGAACAAACTGATGAAACAACAGAATTTTTCTCCTTTGTGGTTGCTATTGCAGTTAGGATTTGGAGAAGATCTTGTACTATCCTCTCCACATGGTAGTAATGCAGATGTGTCCTGTCATCAGTTTAAACCTGCAGTACCTCTGTCTTGGAGAAGATGTGAATCCATTTCTTAAATATGGTTTTTAACACTTGATCCTGTCAAACAAGGTGTTAGTCTCTTGGGTCAGCAAGGAGCTAAGTTTAAACTTGAACAGTATATCATCACTCTCCCATCAATCTTTGCATGAAATACACTACACTTACCTGTTTGTACTATGACAGCCATCACAATTAATAGGTGAAATAGTGCATTTATGTTATGTGTGAATATCCCAGGTGCTGGGTGCTTTGGCACTGAACCAGCAGAGCTTTCGAGCATCTGCTTAACTTCAGGAAAAAAGGCTTTGGGTTTTCTTTTAATAAAATCAACATTCATGGTGCGAGTTCAGAGCTGGTTTGAATTACCCCGGTAAAGCAGCAGGGAGATTTCTTTGCAAAGTTTAAAGGCTAAAATCAGTGGGCAAGGCTGCTCATATCTTTAATGCACACAGAGAGCCTTTATTTGTTAATGCCAGAGTTCTCAGTACCTTGCATGACCGAACCTATTGTGAGGATCAGAAAAAAGAGAGGGCTGGAATGTCTGCTATTTATGGTTTAGAAGAAGTGGACTGGGCTGGGTACTCTGACTGGATTACTATCCTATTGCATGCTATAGTTATACATTTATTAAAAGTGTTTTATGAACTTGAAATAATGCACTCATTCCTGGCATCCGATACGATTTGGCCTACTTAATCTATTTTGCTTCTCTTCCTTTCCCCCATCTATTTTCAGATTGACTTTGTCCAATTTTTTTTCATAACTATTTTTAGAAGTGAATGTCCTTTGTGGTGTATTTTTAATCATGCTGAGTTGCTATATTATGTTAAAGTCTTATTAACAACTGACATGAACTGAGAATAGTTCATTGTACTGGGCAGTAGAGTGCCATAACTTACGACTTCTTAAAATAACTTTGGCTTTTTGATTCCTCATTTTCTTCTGAAAGAGATTGGAATAAAAAGAAATTAGGACCTTTAAATCCCTTCTGTTACAACATCATAAATCCTTTGCTTATCTGATTTCCATAAGTAGCATGGAGTGACAAAGGAGAGGGAGGGGAAAGTTTCCAGTACTTGTTGTGGTTCACTTTCATTTGTGAGTCAGCTACGCTTACAGGTTGAATCTTTTTGGGGATCTGAAGGGTTGGTTACCCAGTGGATACAAGGTGCCTTGTAGCAGATGCATCACTGAAACCTATACCTACAGAAATGCCCAGGAGACCTTAATGTGTTGTTTCTACTGATTGCTGGGCAGGAGAGATGATAAAGGTGACGTTCATGGGGGAACCAAGTGCTTCCTCTAAGCTGCTGGGCAACCTCACTCTAAGCAGGGACAGACTGGAGACAGGAGTTTCAACACTGTTATGTCACTCCTGAATAATTTGCGTTTTTTTAGCACAAATGTCAGTGAGAAAAAAACTCCCCTAGCCCTTGTTTCAGGAGCGTATCTAGGGATTTACAGCTATGAGAAAGCATCAAGGCTAACCCTCACTTTATGTTCATTCTGGCGCTCTCCTAACGCACTGTACCATTTGACTGCTAAAACATAAAACTCATGACTAACCCATGCTTCTCCTGTGAACTTATGACCATTTACAAAGGTATTTGTATGGACTGGCTGTGGAGGTGCCCAGTCTCTGCAGGGGTGTGGCACTGCATCTGTCCCTCACTTCAGGCTGGCTTCTTTCACAGCCTTTGGGCTCTAGGAAAGGCTGGGAGGCAGTAGCACACTGTAGTCGTCACTGCAGTCGGTAATAGTACCTCTAGCTAGCTGAGACTTGAATGGAGGTGACTCCTCGGAATAAAGGTGTCATTGCTCAGTGAAATGCCAAAGAGAAGCACACCCCATTCAAAGCTAACCATAATTAGCTAATGGCAATCATGTTGGCTAATTGTACTTGAGCAGTGAAACAAGATTCTTGAAACTGCCTCCTAAGGCTCCGCCAAAGACCACACCGGGAACTTGGGATCAAATTTTGTTCTTGCAGTCGTGAATTCAGGGAGCTGATTCCCCTGGACAAGGAGAGCTGCAGTGAAGCTGCCCAGGCAGAGTGAACCTGCTGCGGGTGGTGGTGCTAAGCCGAAATAAAGCCCTTGGAGATCTTTCTGTCAGTGCTGCATGGGGAGTTTCCAGCCTGGCTGTCACGTGTGGAGTGTCGTGGTACGTGGTCTGGTGTCTCAGGCTGTACAGACCAGAATTGCTACAGCTGTTGGCATTATCCCTGGGCTTCCTTTTCTTTCCCAGAGATTTTGAAAAAAAAAGTGTCCAAAGACAAGGAGCAGGTGAAAACTGTTCTTTATCTCTTCTTTGTTCCTCTTTCCATACCAGAGAGGCTGGTTTTATCTTGCTCTCTAGTTCTGCTGTCAGCTTGGTCTAATACCTTTCCGTTATCAAGCTGCCCTTCTGTGCACAGATTGTCCCCTTGATAAGTTTTGCACTCAAGAAGAATCAGAGGCACGTGTATGGAGGAAAATTGGGGGCTGTGAGAACAGTTAATGACTTGACAAGTCTGTCTGTCTCATCAGACCCAGCGTGACGGGGAGGAATGCTCTGCTCGCTGGACCTTTGCAGCAAACTTCACTGTTACTTCCACTAAAACAAAATGTAAAGATTTTATAATCTTCTTATAAAAGTTTATCTACCGCACCGCATGCTTACTCATGGTGTGGTGAGATAAGTGCCATGGGCAAGGAAAGCGTGTAGAGCTGGGGTTTGGAACCTGGAGGATGGTGCTATGAGGTTAGACAGCATTTATTTGCATAAATGCTTTTTTTTTTTTAATTGTCTAGTAGTTCAAGTGAAAAAGTAAAGAAGTTGATAGGTTGTGGCCTAGGGGCTAAATATTGGAAATCAGCTAGTGAATTAATACTCAGAGCATAGGGAAAGTGTTTCAGTTGAACTACTTAGATGTGATTTGCTGTTCTTATTAAAAAAAAAAGTCCAGTATGATTAATTTGCATTTAGTGATAAATAAAAGCTTAAACTGAGCTATGTACAGGAGTTTTTCATTTCCTTTTTAACATTTTTGTCTTCCAGTACATTTTAAGCATAAAGTTGTATTTTATTTTCTTGGCATAGTCTTAGTTTTGATCTTATTTGTTGTTAGGTACATTAGAAGTTTCAGAGAAGTTTGAGGGCCAGTAGAGTATCCCAGCTGGAGCTGGAAGTTGTTCCACACGTAGTTATCACCCTTCCTGCAGGGACCTCAACAAGTTGCTCAGTCTGGGACCTGATGTGCTTGAAGTCCATGCTCTGGAGCACTAGCTGGTTGCCACACTGGGGTTGCAATTGAGTTGGATCTGTAAGCTTTAGTCAGTGGTCTTCCAAGACACTCCGGTTTATGTCATTGACATCTGGCAGTTCTCAGCTGTTCCTAACCAAGGAGTTGTGTGATAGAAATTTGACTGCTTCAGTGATCCTGGAACTTCTCGTCTGTTTTCGTAATGCAGCGCTTCTACAAAAGTGGCCAGAATCATCTAATCAGGCAAAGACTTCTCAGATTGTTGCAGTATTGGGTAGAGGAATTGGTGAGGTTGTATTTCCAAGCTCCCTCTCCAAGCATTGCTTAGAAAATAGTTGTTTAACAAGCCCCAGGAAAGTGATGCCCATACATGTTTGTAAAACTGTGTTCTCCATTATCCTGGTTTCTGAAACTTCAGGGCATGACTCTTCCCATCTTTAGTCTCTGTGGGATCTCTGAATTTAAGTACCACCTTGCCAGTGAGCATTGATCCTGGCTACTATTACAGGACTTTGCCTCCACCAGTAGTAATAAATGCTGTTGTTTTCCAGCATCTGAGAAAAGAATGCAAGCTCTGAAGTGTCCTTTCCTGGGTCTGTGTCCAAACCTCTAAGGTCTTTGGCCTTGAGAGCAATAAAGCTGGGCTCTGCCAGAGCATGCTTCTTATGAAAATCATTCTTTGACCTGATATCCCCACCATAAATTGGGGGTCAAGGACTGGAGCGAAATTCCTGATTCCAACAAGGTGTCATGAGAGACAGGGGCAAGAGTGCTTTCCCTTCCCTGGACCTTGGACCTTCAGGCTCTGCAGGAAGCACAAGTCTGGTGGGTTGATCCTGGCTAGCACCAGGTGCCCACCAAACCCACTGTGTCACTCCCCCTCCTTGGCTGGACAGGGTAGAGAAAATGTAACAAAAGGCTTATGGGTAGAGAAAAGGGCAGGTAGAGATGACTCAACAGTTACCATCGTGGGCAAAAGAGACGTGACTTGGGGGTGAAAAAAAAAATTATTACCAATCAAATCAGAGTAAAGAGAAATAAAAACTAAATCCTAAAACACCTTTCCCCACACCCTCCCTTCCTTCTTGAGTTAAAGGTAGAGGTTTAACTTCTGCCTGCCTGAAAAGGACTTGCACTGAAAGTTTTGCAAAGCCCACAGAAGTAATAGCAGTTTATTAAAGCGCCAGATCCAACCGATTTGCAATAACCGTTGCTAACTGCACTCACTGCAATAGGCCTAACGACTACCAGATCATAGGAATGCAGCCAAAAGAAAGCTACCCTGACTATTTTCACTGTACGGTGAGAGTGCAATTCTGAGCAAGAAGGCGTCCCTGTCTTGGGTGGAGGAAGAGGAGAACAGCCCGTCGACTGTCTCTGTGAAGTCTTCAACCCTTTTCCCCCAGCCATGTCTTCCCACTCGTGGCTTTTTGTACCCTAACTCTGCTTGTCTGTCTCTTAGGAGACGTTCAGCAGGACTTGGGTGGAGCGCTGAGTGACACAGTCATTGATGTTTAGCATGGGCTGCTTTTTGCTCTTTGGTCTATTGAGGGGCGTGAATTGTAGTGCTTTCTCTTCAGTGAGCTTCCCTTCACAGGCTTGTGCCAGTTGTGCTCTGGCTTGCAGCCACTATGGTCAAGGAGACCTCCGTGCTCAGGGATGCCAGCACCCCTTTGGGCAAGCCACTCGAGAGCTTCATGATCCTCACCGGGATTTTGTGTTTTCTGCCTGATGTGCAGCCCAGACCTCTCTAGTTTCAGGAGGTGCCGGGGTCTCTCGGGCTCCCACCAGGCAGTGCTGGGAAGAGCCTATCCTCATGCCCTTGATGCCTTGCCCGTCAAGGGAACAGGAGTGTGCCGCGAGGTGCCCTGACGCCTCCTCTGCTCCAGGCTGAACCAGCCTCAGCCCCACAGACCCTCCTTGCCTCCCCTGAGCCCCTCTGCTTTGTCAACCTGTCTGCGGCACCCCAAAGAGGACGTAGTGCCCAGATGAGGCCTGAGGGCGCTGAGCAGAGGAGATCAGCCTTGTGCCTTCAGGCTGGCCGAGAAAGAGAGGAGAAGACCCGCCAGAGCGAGCCAAGTGCTGCCTTTGACGCCCCGTGGGAGGAAGCAGGGGAGCCCAGAGGGCTGGCCGGCCGAGCTCAAGCGCGCCGAGAGGCTGTGAGACTTGGTCCTGCAGCCTTCAAGGGAGGCACAAGCTGTTCCCCTCCTGCCACGTGTGCCTGGAGACAGCTGCCACGGCCAGAGCGACGTGACGGGGCCCTGGGAAGCGGCGGCCCAGGCACTGGGGACTGGCACGAAAGAGCCAAGCGCAAGACGAGAGACAGGGGGATGAGGTGGGCCGTGGCACTGCGGGACCCCAGACGCCTGTCGTGGGGCCGCAGCGCTGCCGGGGCAAGTGCCGTGGGCAGCCATGACCCATTGTGATGTCACCTGATGATGGAGTGTGACCTCACAGCCCTCCCTGCTTATACTGGGGCGCCGAGCCTCCCCCAGCCAGAGCGCGCTCAGACGCCAGCTGAGCAAGTTCTCCCGGAACTCTGGAGTGTGCAGCGAGGCTGTGCCGCAAGAGACGGCACCATGAGCCAGCCGCCCCAGCCAGGGCCAGCAGAGGCAGCAGCAGTCCCCGAGTGCAGCATCTGCCGGGAAGAAATGAAGAAGCCAGCCAACGTGTCCCCTTGCATGCACCGCTTCTGCTTCAGGTGCATCCGATGGTGGGCCGCTCGGAGCGACACCTGCCCCCTGTGCAGGGGGCAGATGGAGAGGCTGCTGCGCTACGTGCGAGAGGAGGACAGGTACGAGGAGTGCTTGGCCGGCCTGCCCGCCCGCATGCGCAGAAGGCTGGCCAGGCAGGGGGCCTACAGCTTGTTTCCTCGCCACCACTACAGTTTGCGCCCGCGGCCCACCCACAGCGCACAGAGGCAGGCTGCAGCTTCGGCGGCCTCCAATGGCGGCTCCCAGCAGGCTGCCGCGCCCAGCGTTTCCCAGGAGCCAGCAACGCCAATGACTTCTCAGCAGCCAAGACCGGCGAGGCACAGGCGAGCGCCCGTCTGTTTCTGCTGCTCCTCTCCCTACTCCCACAGCTCCTAGCCCAGTGCAACTGCAGCCCCTCAGCACCCACCACCGAGGCGCCACAGAGGTCCCTGTGGCAGCTTGAGGAAAAAACTCTGCTTGAAAACTTTTGTTTTAAACTGACCAATTGGACTATTCCCTTCCATGTTACGTTTTAGCACCTCATTGGTTGTAAAAGTTTCTCGGGAGCGTACTGTCCCTTTAAGAGGTGCGTACGGCACAGCTCTCGGGTCTTTTCGCTCTCTGGGACCTCCGGGACACTTCCGGCTTTGCACTCCGAGGGGCGCTGCGGGCTTGCAACTTCGCTCCAGGAAGAGGCTTTTCCAGACTCGTGGCTTGGCTTCGGGGACCTTACAGGCTGTCTCTCCTCGGCTCGGACCCTGCCCGCCTGCCTGCCTGTGGCTGCCGCTCCCCCACGCTGCCAGAGTGGAGCAGAGCTGTGTGCCGGGGAAGCCCCCGCGCCGCCTGGGACAGATCCCTCTCGCCGCTGGAGACCTGCGCCTCGGGGTTGCCCTCTCCCTGCTGCCAGCGCTGCCGCCTTTTGCTGCTTTGCTTCCTTTAATTCGCATGACCAGACTGGTGGGAAGAGCGTAGCTCAGGTTTTGCACGTTGGAGCCCTGCATTCATAATAGCCGCAGATCCTTTGTTTACTCCACGAGAGCGCACACGTGGCTGGTGCTATTTTGGACTCTGCGCAGTTCCGTCCCCTTTTTTCTCGCACTCACATTTAACCCTCGCTTCTCCACCCTGTATAAACCCTCAGATTTTGCATTGGCTTTTCCCTGCATATTATATCTTTTGTTCTAGTTTTATTAAACTTTGTTTCCATTTTCCAAACGTTCAGAGGTCTCACAAAATCTTTTCTTCCTTTTCCTATCTCTTCTTTTTAACCCTTTCTCTCCTGGTGCAGGGGAAAAGGGGTTTTAAAGATAGGAGAGGGCACATCCCCGTGATTGGCTTGCCTCAGCCAACCGGTGACAGTCCCCAATAAACACCCTGGTGCTTTGTAAGGTGTGCGTGCTTCTTGAGCCGAGAGCAGTCCACCGCGGGGAACGCTCTCGCGCCCTGTCTTGGCAGAGCGCGAAAGCTGAAGGAGAGGATTTCTCGGCGTGATTTCATTTGCCCTGAGTGCTGCAGCAGGTGACACGTCTTTCGTGTTCTGCCAGCCTGCCGCTCCTGAGCACCAGGGCCGGGCTGCCCAGCAATCTTTCGCTGTGTCCCCGGGGAACCTGCTTTTCAGAGGAGGACAGCCCGTCGACTGTCTCTGTGAAGTCTTCAGCCCTTTCCCCCCAGCCATGTCTTCCCACCCGTGGCTTTTTGTACGCTAATGCTGCTTGTCTCTGTCTCTTAGGAGACATTCAGCAGGACTTGGGTGGAGCGTTGAGTGACACAGTCATTGATGTTTAGCTGCTGGCTAATTTCTGCTCTGGTGCCTGGAGCACCTCCTTGCCATCCTTTTTCACCGACCCTGGTGTCTGCAGGGTTGTTTCTCTCACATATTCTTGCTCCTCTCTTCAGCTGCAGTTGTGCAGTTGTTTTGGTTTTTATCCCACCCCTTCTGAAAGATTTTATCCCAGAGGCACTACCACCGTCGCTGATGGAATTAGCCTTGGCAGAGGTTGGTCCATGTTGAACCTGGCTGGCATTGGCACTCTTGGACATGGTGGAAGCTTCTTGCATCTTCTCATAGAATGCATTCCTGTAGCCCCCCTGCTGCCAAAACCTTGCCACACAAACCCAATACAAGAAGACCTGATCAGAGGCTAGCAACTTGCTGTCCTCTTAGTGTAATTTCCATAGAAACAAAATCTAAGCGCAGGAACTGCCTAAAAACCGTGATGTGCTCCATCAAATCTCCAGTTGGCCTGTAACACCAGAGCATTAAAGCAAGTTAAGTACAGCAATGCAGCGTGACATTGCAGTGTGTATTATAACCTTTGCCCTGAAAAGCGTAGGCAAGTTTAGCTGTTGGTGCTTGTTTTACTGCAGATGCTCGTAGCTGAGAGCCAATCCCTTTGCTGAGCTCTCTGATAGGGTGATAGACCTTCATGCCTTTGATGAGGGGAGCTTGCTGTGCAGTGGCGTGGTTAAGGCCCTGATGTTCTCTTGCATTGATTCATGGATAGCTCTGGTGATTAAGCCTGTTCACTCAGCTTCAGGTAAGTACGTGGTTTTCTCCAAGTCAGTTCAGAATTAGGGTACAGATTCAGCCAATCAGTTAAGTCCAATCGGTTAGGCACACTGGTAGGCTTCAGCAGCTTTGTTGGCTTAGTGGTCAATTTGCAGCACCACGAGTGCAAGGCAGTTGGTGCCTGCTGGTGAACTTCTTTCTCATAAAATGTGTGTGTGCTATTTCAAGACATTTGGTTGAAAACTGTACAAAGAGCTTTCTGTGCTACAGATACAAGAGTATCATCACTATGCAGATCTGGAATAAAACAGCTGAGCTGTCTGTTTTCGGTTCTGCTGTAGAAATATTTGCAGAAAACAGAGTTCGAGTAACTCGGCGCAACAACTGTCAAAGCCAAGTCCAGGCGTGACCGTGGTAGGGTTCTTTAACTGGCTTCTGCTACATGCTGCTGCATGTGAATTATTCAGCAGCCTGCACTTATAAATAAAATACATGCCTCAAAATCCAGCTGGTATGTGCCCTTTTTATACTGTCTCCTGTTCTTTTTCTTCCTGCCAATGTTTAGTCTACATTCATGTTTTCTGCATTTCCAGTCTAGGACAAGTTTTGTGATTTAGTTATAAGATTCCAGGGAATATCTGCTGCGCCTGAGCCCATTCAGAAAGAAATACAATGGTGCTTATTCAGCATCTCAGTAATAACTGTGTGTTTTCTAGGTAAGGATTTTCTGCACTTGCTTGCTGTGTGTTACAGAGCACACTTCACAAGCTGCCTGTGCTCTTTCACCATAGCGATAGGTCATCAGGAGATTTGAACCTCTTGAGTTTTAATGCATTGTAAACTTACTCCTATGCTCAATGCACAATGTATTTTGGAAATCTTTTAAAAACCTGTTTAAATCCTATGTAATTCTCTTTAAAATGTTGTTTGAAACATGATGCTCACTTAAAACAAACACTATACCACCCTCACCCAAAACCATAACACCCCCAAAGTTCAGTTCAGATAAAAAGGGCACACCCCTATCTCACCATGCTGCCACGTTCTAAAGACTTGCGGTGTAGGGGCTGGAGAAGATATCCCTGCCTTTTGTATGTCCTTGGCTTGAAACTCCTCCACTCTGTTACTGGACCTTTACTGATTAGAGAGTCCCAAATTTGACTGAAATCTTTTGGTTACTTGTTTATGTTACAAAGGATTAGAATTAGGTCACAAACCTATTTTACCCATATTTAAAGCTTGTAGTTGTTATAGAAGGGAAAAAACCAGTGTGTTAACCTCTTCAGGAAACTTGTACTCCTGTTTCGTTTCTTCCTCCCGGACAAGAAGCATGGCTGATGTATTTAATATAACATTCAGCGGATTTTACAAGTCTCATTATTGGTAGACTCTAAACAGATGCTGGTGCAGTTATTGTGTCTGTTGCTGCGTTCATTTGGCTCTGCTGGAGTCAGATATGAAGGAGTTGCAACAGCCTGAGAACAAATGTAGTCCTTTGTTATGCTTTTGAGTCTTGGTGAAAGAGCTTGGGTGATCCAAGTTGCAGAGGTGGGCCTCGTAAGTGTACTGTAGCACTAGTAATCGTAAGTACAATAAAGATATTAATGACCTAATCGAAGGGTAATTCTGACAGCCATGCTCAAATTGAAGGTTGTATCGGAGGCTTTGTCGTGTAGTGGAACAGCTGGCAGCAAGTTTCTACACAGCCTTTCATCTCAAAGATTGCAAAGTGCAGGGCAAAACCTAGAGTGCTGGGAGGAACTAATGACCTGGCAAGAGACTTCTCAAGGGTATCTTTGCCAAAGAGGTTACCAGGGAGTGGAAGTCCTTTTGTCAGTTATGTCCATGTAATTGCCATTCCGGACTAGCTGAAGTACGCTGGGGAGCAGTGGCATCAGCAGCATGTGGATCTGCAAGGGAATCCATCCTTTCTGTTCCTCCTGTGGTGGCTTTGCTGGCCGTCTAAATTTGGTTGGACAATGCAGGACTACAGGTTCATTGGAGGGCTTAAACTGGTCATCTGCTGGGTGACTGCTCTGGGATAGAGCAAAACAAAAGTGGGGAAGAAAGTCCACAGCAAATTTCAAAGAAACTTTTCCTCATCCTTTGCCCTGTTTGAATTTGGTTTGAGGCTTTTTCATGTGCTTTTTATATTAAATGAAAGTCCCTTTCATTATTAAGGGACCCAGTATCATTGCGATGTACCCTTCACATATTGCCCGACAGTAGAAAACAGTGCAACGGCAGCTTTTCTACGGGAAAAGAGAAACTTGAATGATCAGCAATTTTTTTTTCTTAAAATAGTTTCCTCTTCTTAATATCCATAGAGAGAGCTTTTTCAATCAAATATTACCGAAAGCAAAAACATTATCCAGTGTATAGGCAGATGGCAGGACGATAATTGTTTAGAGGGACAGATGGCAATTTCTTGTACCCACTTTCTAGTTTCTGTGTTTTTAAAGCTCAGCAGTTGCATTGTGCAGCATTCGTGGTGCCATAAAATACCAACCACTTTAAATAACTCTGAACCAGGCTTTCAAGTGATGTGTTTAAAAGGAGCCAGTCCTATTTAAAACACGATCAGCTGAGGATGCCTAGATATTTGACAAAGCAGATTGTAATTTAGAGAAAAAGTGCTTAACTTGAAGCTTATATTCTCAGCAAATGCAGAGCTGTTCTGCCTCCTTTCTGTTGGAAATAAGAAGGCTGAAAGTACAGAAGAAGAATATTCCTTTTTTAAGAAAAGAAAAAATTTAACTTAGCGCTAAGGAGAGGGCACCATAGGAATAAAAATAATGTATGAGTTGGAGTGAGCTGCCACAGATATTGTTTCTAGAGACATGCCTGGAATTCCAAGTTAGTTCCTCCCACGGACTGCAGTAAATTTGATGAGATCCACAACGTAAAGAATCTTCTACATAAACGGCTTTATGATATTAATTAAAATAAATAGTTAGCTGAGGATTACATTGAACACCCTTATCCTTCTCTACAAAAACTAAGAGATCTTTTCAGGAGTAATTTTGTGAAACACATGGGGACGATTCAGGCTCAATCCTGCATGGTTTAACAAACCTTTTGCTTGTTGAAATCCTTTGGTGCACCTCTTCCTCCCCCCTGCCCCCCATTTTTCTTCATCTCATTCTTAGTAACCTAAGCAGAAGGAAAGAATATACGTGTTCAATAGGATTGCTTCCCAAAGTTACGTTCATGGGGACAGCTTTCAGCATGACCAATGAAGCCCTCATCTCACAGGGGTTCAAGGGTCTATGGCATCAGGTTATGGTTTTTTGGTGGGCTTCTCATAGCCTCCACACAGTTCCCCTTTATATAGGATGATAAAATATTTGCAAGCTTTCCGGGGTGGAGGCTGTTGCTTGGAGGTGAACTACATGGATTCTTGTCTTTGCTCCGACACTTACTGTATGTATAAGTATCATTTAGCATATATGAAAGTGCCACTGAAATAGGTGTGTGTATCTGGAAGACTACAAAGTTATTAATGCAGGAATTTTCAATATAGCAGTAGCCATAGGTGAGGTGGATGCATTCCCCGTAACGATTACGTGGCCTCCGGGGTGGTGCTCTGCTTGGGTGTGGGAAAAAAATGAAACACCAGTACTTTCAGTGTTCAACCTTCAGGATACTATGCTGTGAGAAACAGTGCAGTCCAAGATAGAGTTATCCAAAATGCGAATAGGTATAAGCAGCTGAAGTTACAGTTTCAGTGTTTGGGTTTTTTAAAAATTGTGTATATGTTTATCAGCCGCCTATTAAATAATTTTATTGAGAATGTATGGGGGAAAATGAAAAATTTAAAGGAACACTTAGAGAAATGCTTGAAGACTGAACGTCCAGCCGGTGAACACCTCTCCAGTTCTGGGAAATGAGAAATAGGCTGTGCAACACTAGATGAACCAGACAGCCCAATTTAGTTATTAAATCTTGCATAATAAAAATGAACTGCTTGTGAGCAGTCTGGAATCTCAGAATTATTTGAACAATGTGTTTTGCAAATAATTCCAAATAAGGAGCGTGCGTGAAAAATGCCAAGTGTTCTTGGACAATTCACAAACAGGAGGAGGCTGAATTCATTAATGAATGAGTACATATTAGCTCAGTTTTCCTTCCGAGCTTGGAGCCTGTTAGCGCTGAAAATCAGTTCTGTTGTTTTTTCTATTACGCTCTTTTTGTCTTGTTTTCCCAACTGTAGTCATGTTATTTGAGTCATCAGTGGCAAAATGAACGTGGAGGCAATAAGAGCGTTAAAGACTTTTCTTTAAAGTAAAGCCTCTTAAGGAGCATCACCGCATGAACACACATGCAATGCCCTGCCACTGTTAAGAGGCTGAACTGTGTGGAATTTTCTCTTTTAAAACAAATCTTGCACCCCCGGGTGTCCATACACACGGTCAAGCTAATTGAAGGGGTGTGTAATTTTTTACTACTATTGTTTTTTAAGGTGGTTTTTGAGTTTAGTATCTGATAGCACTTTGCTTACCAGTTCTTGTGGGGGTCAGGCCTCCCCTTCCTCTGACTTCAGTGGGCAGAGTGGTGCCAGAGCTGAGCACGGTCCCCAAGTGCCACTTTGCAGTCAGCAGGCTGAGTCCCTGTCTGTTGTACGCATGGATGCAACTGGCAAGTTCACTCCGAGACTGCTTGGGCTGTCACACAGCTGAGGCTCACCAGTGGTCTTGTCCTTCGTTTCCACTGCTCCAGTTAGCTTAGCGCTTTTCCTTAACTGCTTCTGAACTCTTTCTTGATAGCAGATATATAGCCAGTGTCATCTGACAGATTTTTAGGCATCTCTGTTGTAAACATGTAAGTATTCATTTAATGCTTGAATTGCTTTATCATCCTCTGTGGCTGTGTTTCTCATTCCTTTCTGAAATGATCTTTCTTCATCCTTGGCTGAGTCCCCTTCTATGCTCTGAGAAAAAGCTTCTTGATATCTAACACTGCCAGCTATACTTCTTCCAAATTTATTTCAGATTCTTTCCTGATTCATGTGTCTTTTTTGTGAACACTTTCTTCTTGCTCTCTGTTGTCTTGATTCACTTTTTTTTTTTTTTGTATGGCATGTTTGTTTTAAACTTGGTTGGAACTTGCAGGCTTTCATAAAAGTTCAAAAAGATTTCTTGAAAAATTACAAATGGCAGCATAGGCTGGTTGTTCCCCTCGCCCAGGGAGGAAACCTGAGCTGAAAATAGCTCAGCCACTCTGTGTCTGGGAGGAAATATTCCCCCTGTCTCTCCTCTGAATGGGAACGTAACCACCACCACCAAAAAAAGGATTTCTTTGGTAGTTGGCATTTATTTCCTTGCAGTGAATTAGCAGAGCCATGTAACTCACAGCGGTTGATTGGGGGAGGTGTCAGGCTTGACACTGAAGAGCTTTGGCTGAGATGGGGTTGGTCAGTGCTGCATCCTGCCCATGTCTGTCTGACACATCCCAGCTTGATCCTGGTGCTGAAGGTGGGATCTGGGCTACGAGGACACTTTCTGGTGACAGCATGTTTGATGCGCTCTTTTCCATGGCCTTGCTGTAACCCACCCAGAAGCAGAATTACTCGTTTGTAGGCAGAACAGGCGGTATCCCATAGCAGCAGAGTTGGGGAGGTGTTGTGGTGAGGACTGAATCTTTGACGCAAAGTCACGAGAAGCATAGGATAGCGATGAGGTTTGAAAGCCTCTATGGTTAGGAAAGCCTGGTCCTTTGAATCCAATGATGAAACCCAGCCCTTCACAGAGGCCGGAACTGAAAAACATGCATGATGATGTCCTTGTTCAGAGGAATGGTGCTATTCATCAGGCTGTTCAGAAATCTATTGCACACGTATGAAAATATTTCTAAACTAAAAAAGAAATATTCTTCTCTTGCCCTACAAACTTCCCAGTTCACATCCCTCTGCCTGAACCAGCTGCCTACAAGAAGGTGGTGATTTCTGTTAGCTTTCAAAAGTTACGCAAAGCGCACTTCAAAAATAAGGATCGTTGAGTGTCTGTTAGATTACCAGAAAATATTTGCTGTTTCATAAGCCTTTGATTTCCTCCCACCCCCGCCCCTTTCCTACCATTAATCTATACTACTTTGGAACAAATGTTTGCATTAATTGTGCCAACTTTTGAATTAGCAATAGATGAATCTCTAGTGGCTTAAAAATTTGCTTAAGTAAACAACCAATGAATCACATGTTCCTCTAGGGTTTTTTGAAAGCAAACAACTTTTTTTTTCCAGTATGAAATACGACATTTCTATTTTAAAGATAGGTTCTCTGCTTGAGGCTGGAGATAGATAGACCTTTTCTAACGACAAAATATAATTTTTTAGAATTCTAATTCTGGGCTTGAAGAAGTTGTAATGACTTGGAAGAAGTCTGTCCTTTCTGCTAGTACTTTGCTTTACTTTGGACTGACTTGAGTTTGAAGGTGGAATCGGCCAACTACAGCAAAGGAACTGGCATTTGGTCAACTGCTGTTGTCTCCTCAGCATGTTCAGTGTTGTGCCATCCTCTTCGTGCTGCTCTAATGTGATGGCGTGAATGATTTACCTTTCCTTCTAGCTGGGTACCTAAAAAACTAAAACTAAGTGTGGAGTATAGAATTGGATCACTTCAAGAGATTTTCTAGGCTTTGTGTGAACTGAGTCTTCTCTGTGTGCCAGGTTGTGTTTTTTCTTCCTGCCTTGCACTGCATCGGTCCCAATGCTTGGCAGTAGAATATTTATTAAACAGACTATTTTCATCAACTGTCTGTCTGTTTTTCAGGTGTCATAAAACCCAGTGGCTTTTCTGCTGCGTGTTGCGATGAAACAAGTGACATGCAGGTGAACAAAACCATCCCTCTTCTGTTCTAACAAAAGACACGGATTGAGGCTTGTACCGAAAGACACAACAGTCAATGATTGTCAGTTGCTTTGCCATAGTCAATACGACTTTGCTCTTTCCAGTTCAAGCGATGATGGACTCTGTCAGGACAGCTTTTCTTTGAATAATTATTTTTATGAAGAAATAGAAACGCTTTAGCATTGATGTCAAAGTGTTATATGGAACCAGTGACGCATTCAATGTAAATGCAGTTCTGCATCTACATTTTTTCTCATTTGCATGTATTTAATAATGAAAACAAGATTAAATATTGCACACAAAGTGTCTTCCTTGCTCAGAAGAGCTCAGGTTCCTATGTGTGTTGGTGAAGGCCTCTTTAAAGGCAAAGATTCTGTTGCAAAGCAATAAATTATCAAAGACCTTATTTTTTTAATTTCATGCTTGGCTAACCATCTGACATTTGTAAAGCTTTTACAGAGCAGCTTTTCGGGGGGGGTCATGACATCTAAGCCACTTGTGCTTTGCTGCTTCTTAGCCATTAGGTAATTATGTTCAACACAGGTCCTGGTCCCACGAGCAGGTAAGAGAGAGAGTTAGCTGAGTAGGTGAATGGTACTGATAGAGACTGATACGTACTGATAGAGCTGAGACTTGGTCTCATGTCAGCTATTAAACCAGTGTGATAGACCAGGGATGAAATGCTTAATAGTCTTGGCACAGGAGAGTTCAACCAGCAAGCACTCAAAGTTTTTCTGGTAAACAGAAGCCATGTAACTGAAAAAGGCTTCTTATAAACTGAACACTGCATTAATTTAAAACCTAAATTAAATTGTGGGGGAAAGTGCAAGTTTATAGCAAAAATTTACAAGATGACAAAAACAAAAAAATCAATGAGAGACAGGAAACAGTCACACAAATTCCGAGCTGCACGTGTAATAGCACACATTCTGGTGTTAAATACGGTGGAGGTAGATGAAATGATAGTCACTCAGAGAGCATATTCTGTGTGACCACCATGATGGAGATTGTGAAAGGAGGTCCTGAAGGATGGACAGAGCCATGGTGGGAGAATGCATCACTGCCAGGAGCCTCCAGCCTGGTGAGAGTGGAGGAGCCCCAGGGCTCATCCCCACATACAGCTGCTTCCAGAGAAGCTGCCCAGTGGGTAGGCCAAGCCAGCTTGAAGCAAGAAAGATTAGAGTGAGCCTAGAAAGCAAAGGAGAAAGAGAGCAAATGCTGTTTGGTGAATCAGGGGAAGGATTTTCTGGATCGGCTACACGCTGGTGGGTGCCTTTTTTAGTGGATAAGCGCAGCAGGGTCTCGCACAGCTGGAGCTATCTGATAAACCGTTATTTCAGCACAATTTCCTCTGCAAATAGTCATGATTGAATGGGGAAGGGTCCATTCATTCTCCTTCCTCTGTAACAGATTCAATGAGCCATGATTTTTGAGTTATTCTCTCTTTACAGCTGGATGAAATTGCAGAAGGCTGAGATAAAATGGTACAGTATGAGCAGATGCAACTTTGGTCTCATTAGTTCTTACCTTTCTAAATGTTTTCCTTTGCAGCAACAGCAACGGGACATAGAAATATTTGAGTTAGCTGCTGGTAAAAGGTATCATTTCAGCATGGTTATTTTGCTACAGTCACTTTTTTGAGTCAGAAAGTGCCTATTAGTGTTGCATGTCTTTGATGGTATCCTCTGCTTTAGTTATGTGGTAGGGTATGGTCCTGCTTGTACTAGGAGACAGCGAGGAGTCTGGCTTCATTTGTTCATTCCTGTAAACACATTCTGCTCTTGATGAAGATGTAAAGGTACTCTTTGCTTTCTGCAAGAAGAGAATAAAGTCTTTTAGAGACTTAATGTTTTGGAAATCATTAAGAGGCATCCCCTGGGGGCTGAGATCTCAGGCTTTATTAAATGAGACTGAAACCATAAGTAGGTCTTTTCTGGTGTGTACTTTCTTTAGATAACCCCGATAATAGTCCAGTGAGTGGGAGGTGGTCTAGCATCATCCATACAGTGAACTTTCAGTGTGAACTGTACATGGAGCTGCTGGCTGGGTCATGCAGCCTCTGCTACCAAAGCATGAACAGTCTGAAGCTTGGGCATTTCTCCTGAAAAGTTTACACTCTTCTCACCAGACTAGAGTTTCACAAGGGACAGCAGCATCTCTGCTATCTTTGCCCAGTTTGAAAGGCCAGGCTAGTTGTTATGCCTCTTCAATGCTTGCTCAGGCTGATCTGGCTTTAGATCTTATTTAGTAGCTATTTTATTCCAGCCAACTTTTCCTGGCTAAGCATGGCAAGTGACACTGAGTCACTGAACATTTTTTTTTCCCCTGAATAATAGCCTCTTTCCATTGATTAATCAGTTCTCTGCCTCTCGTTTTATGTTGGAATGTAACTTCAAGCATCTCCTCTCTTGGTTAAGAGGAAGCAAACTCATCACATAAACAATACACAGTTCTGCTTGAAGTATATAACCATTAAAAGAAATACGACTAAGCTCTGGGAGACTATGGACAGCAGAAAGTTAATCGCTATTTCCTCATGCTTTGTGTATCTGTCTCTTCTGGTACTCATTAAAAAAGGACATCAGTCCTCCACTAAGTACCACACCAGATGCTACTTATTCTGGGGGAGAACTGAAAGAACCATCATGAGGGGAAAATTCACATCACTGAAGTGTGCAATGAGAGCCATTTGCAGTCATGTAGGGAAATACTGCTTTAGAACTGCTATTACTGAAGTTTCACAGGGATGCAGAATATGGTGACCTCTAAACATGAATATGTTTGTTTTCCAGAAGGTAAGGAATTAATAGCTTAGGGTAGAATAATCTAATTCAAAGTGGTGCTAAATGATGAGTCACTCCCTATATTCTCTTTGCTTGAGAAGGTTACGCTCCTTGCAGTCTTGTTAAATCATTCTGACCCAAGTGCTGTATGAGTTTCAAGGAGATATTCCACTCAAAATTATCACCTTCTTAAAAACTGCTACCTTTTCATGCTATGTTTCTTTGCTTCCACTTCTGACCGTAACCAGTTTCTGACTGTTCGGATATACTCTGAGTTCGGTGAAAAAACATACTCATGAAATGGTGTGTATTTAAAGATCAGGTTCATGTATGAAATTTAACGTAGGTATGTCTAAAATTAATTTCCCTCTGAAGAAGCCTGTTTCTCACCCTCGGTTATAAGACAGCCTGAGGTGAGTAGCTTATACACCAACAACAAATTTCCACGAGCCTGTGGCAAAACCTTTGTAGATTTGAAGACTGCAACAAACAGTGGAGAAACACTGACTGTAATGCATTTCTACCAGGCAGTATATATTTACCGGAATGCTATAGAGTACATTTAAAGCTAGAAGTTCTTTCTCCTTCCCCAGTGAGCCTAGGAAATAAATTCAGTTTAAGCAAACAAACATTTTCCTGCTGAGAAGTCTGTGCAGTGACTGTCAGAAAGGACATTTTAATTTATTGGGTACTGAGGAGCTGGCTGGCCCTAGCACACCAACAAAACGTTCTCTACTGCAGTTGCTCACCACACAAAGCATACTCAAATCATCTTCAGAGCTGCTGGTAGCATTTTTATAGTTCTGGCTTCTGAGAGCAGTCAGTGCTGACTAGTCCCTGTTTTGCCTTTTCTTCTTTGATGAAAAGGGAAGATTTCCCAGCCTATACGTCTGTCTCTCTGATTTATAATTCTGAAGATAAAATCGAACAATGAAGGTAGTGCAGAACTACATTTAGTTCTGCAATGTGGCATACTCTTTCTTATTATTTCTGTAAAATAGACAATGCTGATTAGAGCTCAGATTTTGCCCCTGGCTAACAGGAGATCACACAGCTCTCTGCTAGATGGTAGAGACATGCTGTGACCTGTCTGCAGAGCACACTCAAAGCTGGCTGAGGGGATGCTGGAGGGGAGGACGTGCAACGCTGGAGAGAGGAGAGTCAGCAGCACTCCGTTAGATTTGCTCTACCATCCACTTCCCTCTCACCCTTATCAACTTCATTTCTGTTTCTTGGTAAATCCCTTGATTTTTGGTTGTGATTTCTTTGCCAAAAACGGGAAAACTTACAGCAATATTGGTAAAGCATTGCGATGCATTACACGAAACTACCAGCTTCATGGATATTTTACTTGATCTCTTTAGAGATGTAGGTTTTGTTCCCATTATGACATTAAAAGGTTAAGAGGAATACTAACGCTGTGTCGGTGTTGGAAAACCTCTGGAGAGACATGATTCAGTTAGCGCAGACTCTCTAGTAACCACTGCTTTATAAAACAGCACTGCTTTGAAAATACTGTCCTTTGTGAATGAAGGAGGCTGAAGGGTAGCAGAACGGGAGGTCCTCATAGATGTATTGCTGATTGCATTGCTGGGTTTGGGCTCAAGACACTAGTACTGAAGCCTTCTTTCTAAAATAGCCTTCTCCTTGGCTTTGCAAGATGTACAAGGGGCAAGGCAAAAAAATGCTTCGTGATCCTTCTCAGGGAGTTCCCAGGATCCGCTGCTTCAGCTCAAATACAGAACACACTGGCATGGAGGTCTTTCAGTGTTTTCTGATGTTCTGTTGTGACTTAGTCTTCTTCCACCTCTGGAGATTCAGAAGCTCCCAGGTTTTGCTTCTCTGGACTGTCAAGCCTTGCTCTGCCTCTATGAGCCTTGCACGTGTAGCACTGGCATCTAGTGCATTTGGAGCGTGGAGCTGTGGTGGCTCCCCAGGCTCAGCAGAAGGGGCAGCATGAGGCGCCGTTCCTCTGGGACTCCTGTCCCGACACACACACAGGCAAGAGCCTGTTTGTAGGACATGTGCCCTCTGACCCTTGGCTGCCACCTGAGCTGCAGCACTGAGAGGTCTTTGGAGGGTTTTTTGTGTATGTGCTTGCAGCATGAAACCCTGATCTGATGTCCTCTTGCTCGCTGTGGACAAGCGAGAAGGAGATTAGCAAAGAAGGAGCAAACAATTGGTACTTAGCTGGATTTTGCAATTTAACCCTTTCACCCTGGTTCTCTATTTGCATCATTACCAAAACCAGGCAGAGCTTTTAGCTGTTTAACTTAAAAGCTGAACCTGTTTTCTTTGGTGTGGGAGCAGGTTTTCTCCAACCAAGGTTGGTTTGAGAAATGTGGTGAAACGTGGCCAGCCACAGGCTCCATAGCCCACTCTGGCCTGCTGCATTGCCTCTCTAGCTTAGCTGGCCACTGGGTGCAGCTAACGTGGGGTGTCCACACTGGGTCCAGCAGCGTCCCAGAGCAGTTGAAGACACCAGGTCCAGCTAGTCTGAGGCTGTTTGTTCCCTCCTGGGTCTCCTGCAGGCCACGTGCTGCCATTGTGTCATGGGAGCTCAACTACCCCTGGAGTCTCCTCCACTTGGGAGCAGAGGATGCCCAGAGATAAGCCGTGCACAAATATCCTGGCACAAACTGCAGTCTGGGCTATTACTGGCATTGTCGTGTTTCTTTCTTGTGCATTTGGAGCACGTGGAGAAGGTGGTGGCTTAAAAGAGGTCTCCCATGAGGAAAGGGAGAGGCTCTAGGGGAGGGCCATGAGTGCAGCAGCACTGGCGCATGTTTGTGAAATTGCATTTTCAGTGAAATGAATGACGTGACTCGCTCGTCTATTCCTGTTTCTGCTTTATGCTGTGCGTTCCTGGTAAAGCTTACAAATACTCTTTCTATTAATGTATTTCTCTAAGCCCGTGATTGGGTGTTGCCACTCCTGAGATCAGCAGTTCCCACAGTTTATACTCGTGCTGGCTGAAAGGCTCTTCACTGCTGTGGGTTTGGGTTTTTTCTTTTTTTCTTTTTTTTTTTTTGTACTGCTGCATGATTCTGCTCCCCTTTATGCCAAGTAATTACTACCGAGATCCGCAACTTTTCTGTTTGCACTAATATCTCAAGGACATGGAGATCGTTGCCTGCCCCCATCTCTCCCCTCCTGCTCCCCCCTTTTTTTCCTCGGTACCATGGATGTAGCTCCATGATATGATTCAAGAAGGGGTCTAAGCTTGCCAAAACCTCCCTGCCCCAACCCCACAACCAAACCAGAGCCCTTCTGTGAACATGCAGACTCTGTCATCACTATCCTTAAGGGAGAACATCTGCTGTTGTCCTATCAGTTATCTCCTCCTTATTGCTTTGCTTTCCTCTTGGGTATGCTATCACGTAGATGCCTTGTTATGTTCTATGTGATACCTCCTCAGGGTTTTGAAAAGACTTGTACATTCACCGACCTGGTTTTTATTACTATGTTTCTGTAGCCATTTACCCTCTCTTCTCGTGTTCTGTTTTGCTCAGTGATCTTGCTTTTTCCTCTCTGCTACATGACCATCCTATTCCATGCTGTCTCACAGTTCAGATGTGACATCTGAGGAGCTTTTTCCCATCTCCTTATCTCCCTGCCCCTTTTTATTTTCCCTGCAGACTTTTGCAGATTCACTTTGGTTAATTGTGCTTGTGTTTGGCAAGAGCTGCTGGCATAAGCTCTAACATAGCTTCTTGAAGAATCTTATGTCTTTACGTTCCCTGGCTGCTTTGAGCTTTTAACTAATTTACCACCCTCATCTTGGAAATATAGAGCTTGTCATGAAGAACAAAAATCTATGATTTCTTGAGATATGTATCTGTATGCATCCTGAGGAGGAGAGTTATGAAAAGCTTTGCTTGGTCTTTGCTAATGCTAAGCTAGTTTTTGAATGGAGCCTGATATTTATTGACTATCTAAATCCTAAATCCTAATGCTTGTTATATGAGCTTGCTCAGCATATCTCGGTCTCAACATACCTTTCTGAATAACAGTAATAGTTGCTTCTTTTTACAGAACTTTATAAACAAGTATTTTTCAGCACACCACATTTTTCCAGCTTTCTTGTTTTGGTTTCTGAGTTTTTGGTTGGTTGTTTTAAATAAATAAATGCAAAGAGTCTCTTTCCAGGGTGAAAACCTGGGAGGTGAGGTCAGTCCTTCCAGGATTAAGCTCTTGTTTATGGAAGGGGAGGTACTGCCATCCATTCGTGCAAAGAGCAATATAAGATGTAGAGGATTTGCTTGTGTATGGAAGGCTTTTCTCGACAAGTATTTTAAAACAAACAAAATCCTCACTTGATATTTGCTTCCAACATAAGCAGTACCATTTCTGAGGACTGCAGTGAGGACTGGGCCCACTCCCAGTGCTGTCAAAATGCTGTAAGTGAAACCTCTTAGAGAACTAGCTGCTATAATGAAAAAAATAATTAATGTTGCATAATATTACATGCTGTATGTAATTTTGGTCACATTCCCATTTAAAAATATGTTAGTAATTACTTTCCTACTTTTTTCTCGGGCTTTATGTTTTTGTGAAATACTGCTGTGATACTAGAAATGTTTTCCTTTCCTTTGCAATGTCACTGAGAGATTCTGAAGTTTTCTTTTTAACAAGAGCAAAAGTGGAAGATAGTCAGGTCCTCTGAATTACATCTGCATGAGGTGACTTCACTGCTGGCTTGAATTTCCAAAGAGAAAATGGTGAGACAGTTCAGGGACAGGGTCATTAGTGGAGCCATTTAGTGTGCTTTGTTATGCTATAGAGCCTAAGCTTGTGTGTGTGCTATGGGATATCCAGCATCAACAGCTTTGAGTTCCTGGGGGCAGCAGTAAAACACAAATAATTTTGTGCCAGTACCCTTTGTGTTCATGGTGAATATAAGGTTGATTAGTCTAAACCTTGCCATTGTATTGGAAATTTTGTAATAGGTTTAAATGCAGGTAGATTCAGGCTCTTTCCCACTTCCCTGGCAGGAGAGCATGTTCTCTGTTTTCTGCTGTTCTTAGTTTTCTGTTGTTTCTCACGTGCATATGAGGAATGCATTCAGAATACAAAACTATTTAGAAAAGCTTAGTTAAGCACCTGTGCTCAGCAAAAGCTTTCAGTGAACCACAGAAATGAGAATCGAATCACATCTACTTCAAATTTGGAAAATGGGCTGTTGGATAATAGGGAGCCTTTACCTGGCAAATATCCAAGCTGAGCGCAAGCCGAGTTACTGCCTAGCCAGTCTAAGTGTCTGAAAGTTTGTCAGACAGTAAGGAATATTTTAGAAATTAATCTCTCATGCTTGTCACTTAATACTGCTATCTTCCTAGACCTTCCTTTGCAAACAAGAGGTTTATCTTGGTTATAATAACACAGAGTAATTAAGTGGATGAGTTTATTAATTAGCATTATAAAACCTCTAAATTAAATGTAATGGTGAAGGGCCTCCCAAGGTCTAGCCATGCTGGAGATTGTTGTGTTTTCATACATCATTCTAAACAGATAAGAGGATGTAAAAAGATTAGCAGAGCCGGTGACTCTTTATTTCCCTGCTTTACGAGTCTATGGTTTGAGTCATCAGCTTTATCTGTGCCAACAGGTGGATTTAATCCTGAATTTCATCCTTTAGCTCTGAGTTCTTGTAGATTTGGGAAGGCAGTGCTATATGGCCCAAATCCTTAGTCTTCATCAGACTGAAGGTATGTTTCAAAATGTACGTTACATTTCAGAGCACGCCACGTGTGTTTGTGCCGCTGCAAGGAGACTTCTGCTCTTCCTATGTTTTATTTCGCTTCTGGTCTCTTTTTCCCTGGGCTCTATTTGCTCTTGGACAATTTCTAACTGACTGGGAGTGGGTGGTGAAGCTCTGCTGGCTTGCTTCCTAACCCATTAAATCAAGTTGCTCACCCAAAGGACCATCTGGACTGAACCCCTTAGCTCCTCAACCTCTAAGCTACTGCTGTGCCCTACTTTTATATGGCCATACAAGAACATGGGGCATCAAAGCACCTCCTGTTTAGGCTTTGCCTAAGGGCTGCCTTCAATGTAATTTATTCTACCTGCACAGATCTCATTTGGATATTTTCTCCCTTGGAATGGCCTTAGCTTCACTGAGAAAATACAATTTCTGCACAGAGAGGTGACATCAGGACAGCTGGGATCGTTACTCCACATGTAGTTAACAACCAGCCAGAATTTATGTGAGGCCTCAAGGGAAGAATTTGAAGTTTGATGAGCTCCCAGTGTGATGGGCCTTTGCTATGTCCTCCCTCATCTCTCTTGTTTCCTGCTTTGATTTAAATTTGATCAACAACTGTCCTGCAGGCACTTTTAACCTTCCATTGAATTGGAAAATTAGAAAAAAGGAGGGGATCTTGGCTTATCTGCCAACATGGTCCAGTCTGTGAGGAGAAAAGCTTAAACTCTCCCTGCTTCATTTGAGGAGTCATATTTTTTGTTAGATGTGACAACTTTTCCTAGAAGTAATCATTATTCGTATCTGGTTATTGGGAGCGTTACGTTTACCTGTGCCAAAAAGGTCTTGTTCGTATCTGGAAATGGCAGTGAAAAAGCACAGTACGTGACATTGCTGAAAACGGGTTTAATAAGGCAAATGGTGTCAATTACTGCCTGGCAATCAGCACTGGAACTGTAGGTGTAGGGGAGTAAGTGTTGGCAAAGAAGGGTTCAGACTGGCAGTAGAGGCAAGGGTACACTGGTACCAGGCAGCAGAAGTTGGCATAAAGACATCCAGAAGAACATAAACTCAAACATAGCCCAGTGCCATCACAGATACTGTCACAGGTCTACTCCCATATCTGAAGCTGTGCTCTGTTATTTTTAAGGGGGGTCGTGGTGGTGGTGCTACCACTCTATAAACCCTGCCTCTCCTTTGCCAGCTTTGTGTTTAAGAACTTGTTGCAGGCCTAGTAGCAGAGAGAAAGAAACACTGATTTTGAAGAAGAGACCTTCTGTTGTTGTGGGTGAGGCTGCAGGTTGTGGAAAGATGGGGAGCAGAACCACCATGTCCCGTGGTTTGAAGTGCTCTGCACTGCCTCTCACTGCGGTCCCCCCTTGGACTCGCAGCTTTCCCTGGTGTTGCAAATTGTGGTTGGGCTGTTGCAGGGAGATACTGGTGGTGGTGGTTGTATGGATCTCAGCGGTGGATGTTCCTGTAAGCAGCTGCCCACTTCTCCCTTAGTACATTGCCTACACAGTAAGAGCAGCTTGCATCAAGAACAAGGCAAGTATGCAGGTTTTTTCTTCACTGAGACGATGTACAAAAACATTCATAATGCTTGCTGGGAGGTGGATTTAATATGTTCTCTTCATCTTGATGAGCTTTCGTTTTGCTACGACTTTACGGCTGTGGAAAAAATCCATTTTTGCCTGATCCATCAGTGCAGTAGCAATATGGGAAATGATTTAAAGTTCTAATATTGGAAATCTAGCCGTGCAGTCTGTGCTGTGGCAAAGAAATCCAGACAATCATTTGTGGAAGCTGATCTAAACGTAAGCCCAGCACTAGTGATAGGCGAAAGTGGTGCTTCAGGACTAACGCAGTGAGCGTAATTCACGTGCTCTGTGTCTTCAGGCACCTTGATTTGAACAACCCTTGTGAACAGTCCTTTTTCGGTGGCTATCTCTGTTCGAGGTTTGCATTCCCATAGGGGATAGATCTATGCAGCATGCCATAAGAAATAATTTCATGCACCACTGCAGTCTCTTGAAACTCATTTAACATCCTATTTTGTAGCAGTACTTCTTCGTGGCACAGCTTACAGTCCACCTCCCGTGCTGGCCACCTTCCTTCTCTTTTGTTTGCTTTTTTGTCTTGTTTTTAGTGCTTAGCATTTAACTGTTTATATTAGCAGTGCTAGTCTAGTCGAAACAGGTAATCACTCTTTTTTTTTTTTTTTTTTTTTTCCTGGTGGTTAATGGGGGTTCCTATCAGTATCACCAAGGACTAGCCAGGAGTAAGTGTTTGTTTACACACATGAAGTTGTCCTCTAGGGTGTTCTAAAAGGAATGCAAAGTGTTTTCCAGTAGCTAACCAAAGCCTATTTTACATAAGTTAGTCTTCAGGTAATGCAAAATAATTCAAATATTTTTGTATCTTAGTATCCTTGTATTCTTAAAAATTTCTGGGGCATGCTTTGTTTCCTTGTGTTCTGTGAGTTAACTAAAAATATCTCCAGAAGCTGTCTATCTGTCTATCTAAATTTAATCTTAATTGTTACTCCTATATTAATTGAGTTGTTGCTAGCAATATTTGCTGGGCCAAAAGTATTTTTTTCCCCCTCTTATCTCAAATATTTCCATCTTGGCTTTGCCTGAGGTCTCACACGGGGATTTTCAGAAGTCTCTGCAGCTGGAGTCCACCGAATTCTCTTCAAATATGAGCTGCTAATCACTTTGGGACAGATAAAAAGGAATGCTTAAGTGAGACTTCAGCAACAGGTGATTAACTTCTAAAGCAAGTTTTTGAAAAACCTTCAGCTAATACTAACCTTGCGGGCCCTGAGAGTGGACCAAAGCACCCTCTTCCCCTGTCTGGGAGCAGTGGCCTTTCACCAGTGTGCTATAGCTGAAAGCTTGATTTCAAGGAGCAGGTTTTCTAAAGGGAATATTCGTGAGCTGGACTTCCTGCTTTAAAAGACAATGGATTCTCTACCTTTGGAAAAATCACAGCCTTAACTTTTACATGAATGATTAAATGTGGTTCTTAGAAGCCTGGTATGGTGGATACCATAAGAAATTAGACCATTTAGAGAGCATTAGAAAATCATCTCGGAGCACCCTTCTGTAGACTGGCAAAGGTAATTGAGGTGTGGGACACTGCTTAGGTGTCTCTGTGGGGCAGGCATGGCTCGGTGGTGGACAGGCTTAGGGTCTGACTGTGCCTTTCTGGGTCTCTGGGATCCCAAGGTTGCCTTGGGCTGGTGGATGCTGGCCGGGCCAGCTTAAAACAACAGCTTTTCCTACAGACCAGATTTTAGCCCAGGTTGGTATTACCTGAGATGACGTATAATGCTACAGAGGGATAGAAGCTTGTGGGGAGAGGGTTGTTTTTCTCAAAAACATTTAAAAGGCAACTGATCTACTTCATTTTGACTGAGATCAATAATACGAGCATGAGGCCAATAATATGAGCTGGAAAACAGGATGAGAAGAAAATATCTGCTTTTTAATCTGTGTGTTAACAGTGTTTTTTAAGTCTGTGTGGCCAGCTCCCACCTTCAGTTAGTTTGTTCATTTCATAAAATTTTAGTTCAGCCATGTGAGAAGATACGCATCATCATTGGAAAAGAGCTAGAGATTCATAAACAATTAGTGGATTTAAATAATTACTGTAGTAGTAGGGTTATAACACTTCCCAGGAAGGAAATAATGTCTAAGATAAAAATAAAATAGGGAAAAAAAGTTAATTTAACAACTACTTGTGTATGGCTCAGCTGTATTGTTAGCTTAGGTTTTAGTACATGGAAAAATGCAAAGATGTAACCTCCTTAAGGAGTCAGCAAAGCATTATCATCACTTCAGCTTTAAGTGTAATGAGAAACATTTTCTTACTCAAAGGAGCAGAGTGGCCAGTTCACTAATTTTCTCCATCACTAGAGGGCTCAGATCACTTAGAGAACATTGTGCATCTGAGCCAACTTTGGTGTTTAAATAGTCCTTCATCTTTGCGTAATTCATGGTGTTTATGTACAGAGAGGGAGAGGATGTTTCAGTTCTTCACATGCTGAGGCATTACTATGCTTCTGACTTGCCTTTCTCTTGATATCAGGAAGTTCTATACAAGCAGCGAAGGGCAGGGCTGTGATCTGCCCCAGGGCGTTTCTCCGTTCATGCTTTTTTTTAAATTTTCTATGATCTGATTACAGCCCTTGGAATTTAGGGGGTTGTGAGGTGTATCTTTGAAAATACATTTTAAAGCTAGTAGACGTGTGAGCAGATCAGAACATTAAATCTTCAAGGCAGTACCAAGTTTGTACAGTTCAGTCAAAATGAGGAAGCATTTCTGTACTGAGAGGCTGGTCAAATGCTGGAACAGGCTTCCTAGAGAGGTGTTCGATGCCCCATGCCTGACAGTGCCTTAAAAAGTCATTTGGACAATTGCCCTTCATAATGGGCTTTAACTTTTGGTCAGCTGTAAAGTGGAGTTGTAAAGGCAGTTGGACTGGATGATCACTGGAGGTCCCCGCCAACTAGCCTAGCCTAGCCTAACCTAGCCTAGCCTAGCCTCTGCTCTCCAAATTAAATGCTTGTGAAAGCTGCTGAAACAAATGAAACCAGAAAGTCCAAACCTTTTGGGAGCTTGGGAAACACTTGCTGTGTTTCTCACTGGTAGTCCTTTCTCTTCAGTGAGCGTCACTTCACAGGCTTGTGCCAGTTGTGCTCTGGCTTGCGGCCACTACGGTTGAGGAGATGCCAGCACCCCTTTGGGCAAGCCACTCGAGAGCTTCACGATCCGCACCGGGATTTTGATTTTTCTGCCTGATGTGCAGCCCAGACCTCTCTAGTTTCAGGAGGTGCCGGGGTCTCTCGGGCTCCCACCAGGCAGTGCTGGGAAGAGCCTATCCTCATGCCCTTGATGCCTTGCCCGTCAAGGGAACAGGAGTGTGCCGCGAGGTGCCCTGACGCCTCCTCTGCTCCAGGCTGAACCAGCCTCAGCCCCACAGACCCTCCTTGCCTCCCCTGAGCCCCTCTGCTTTGTCAACCTCTCTGCGGCACCCCAAAGAGGACGTAGTGCCCAGATGAGGCCTGAGGGCGCTGAGCAGAGGAGATCAGCCTTGTGCCTTCAGGCTGGCCGAGAAAGAGAGGAGAAGACCCGCCAGAGCGAGCCAAGTGCTGCCTTTGACGCCCCGTGGGAGGAAGCAGGGGAGCCCAGAGGGCTGGCCGGCCGAGCTCAAGCGCGCCGAGAGGCTGTGAGACTTGGTCCTGCAGCCTTCAAGGGAGGCACAAGCTGTTCCCCTCCTGCCACGTGTGCCTGGAGACAGCTGCCACGGCCAGAGCGACGTGACGGGGCCCTGGGAAGCGGCGGCCCAGGCACTGGGGACTGGCACGAAAGAGCCAAGCGCAAGACGAGAGACAGGGGGATGAGGTGGGCCGTGGCACTGCGGGACCCCAGACGCCTGTCGTGGGGCCGCAGCGCTGCCGGGGCAAGTGCCGTGGGCAGCCATGACCCATTGTGATGTCACCTGATGATGGAGTGTGACCTCACAGCCCTCCCTGCTTACACTGGGGCGCCGAGCCTCCCCCAGCCAGAGCGCGCTCAGACGCCAGCTGAGCAAGTTCTCCCGGAACTCTGGAGCGTGCAGCGAGGCTGTGCCGCAAGAGACGGCACCATGAGCCAGCCGCCCCAGCCAGGGCCAGCAGAGGCAGCAGCAGTCCCCGAGTGCAGCATCTGCCGGGAAGAAATGAAGAAGCCAACCAACGTGTCCCCTTGCATGCACCGCTTCTGCTTCAGGTGCATCCGATGGTGGGCCGCTCGGAGCGACACCTGCCCCCTGTGCAGGGGGCAGATGGAGAGGCTGCTGCGCTACGTGCGAGAGGAGGACAGGTACGAGGAGTGCTTGGCCGGCCTGCCCGCCCGCATGCGCAGAAGGCTGGCCAGGCAGGGGGCCTACAGCTTGTTTCCTCGCCACCACTACAGTTTGCGCCCGCGGCCCACCCACAGCGCACAGAGGCAGGCTGCAGCTTCGGCGGCCTCCAACGGCGGCTCCCAGCAGGCTGCCGCGCCCAGCGTTTCCCAGGAGCCAGCAACGCCGATGGCTTCTCAGCAGCCAAGACCGGCGAGGCGCAGGCGAGCGCCCGTCTGTTTCTGCTGCTCCTCTCCCTACTCCCACAGCTCCTAGCCCAGTGCAGCTGCAGCCCCTCAGCACCCACCACCGAGGCGCCACAGAGGTCCCCAATAAACACCCTGGTTCTTTGTAAGGTGTGCGTGCTTCTTGAGCAGAGAGCAGCCCACCGCCGGGAATGCTCTCGCGCCCTGTCTTGGCAGAGCGCGAAAGCTCAAGGAGAGGATTTCTCGGCGTGATTTCATTTGCCCTGAGTGCTGCAGCAGGTGACACGTCTTTCGTGTTCTGCCAGCCTGCGGTTCCTGAGCACCAGGGCCGGGCTGCCCAGCAATCTTTCGCTGTGTCCCCGGGGAACCTGCTTTTCAGGGCTTCTGGGTCCATGAGTGCCTGGGAAGGCCACAAACGACTAGACTAGACTAGACTAGGTTAGTTGTAGTTGGCAGGGACCTACAGCGGTCGTGGAGTCCAACGGCCTGACCACGTCAGGGCTGACCACAAGGTCGAGCCCATTGTGCAGGGCCTTGTCCAAAAGCCTCTTTTTAAGGCACTGACAGGCACGGGGCATCAAGCGCCTCTCTAGGAAGCCTGGTGCCAGTGTCTGGCCAACTCCCCAGTGAAGAAATGCTTTTGCCAGAGGAACGGCAGGAGGTTTAAGGGATCTGGCATGAATGTACCAGTCAGTCAGGGCGAGGAGCTGCCCCGGAGTCGCGCAGCCGGAATCGAGCAATAGGTCTGGGTGCGCAGGGTGTTCCCTGGGGTTTTCCTTCAGCAGGACCCCCTGTCCCCTCTCCGGGGGATTGAACACAACGACCAGAGGTACAGGGGGTAATGGCCAAGAGTTCCCGCCCGTCTCAGCGGGCGAGTCACCCCCGCAACACCCGCACCTGCCCAGGTGCCCCTGCGTAGCCGATAGAGGCCCCGCCAGTGGAGCCAAGCTCAGATGGAACGATGATTCGTCTAGCTCAGAGGTGTTGCTGGGGTTAAGTCGGCCCCAGCCCCGCACCAAAACCACTTCTACAGAGAAACAGTGTCGGGTCATTGTCCCAGGCAGTGCAACCTCGGCACCTGCCAGTGTCACTAAGCTGAGATCCTTCTATGAGAAGGTGAATACGGCGTTTGGACAATGACCTTAATACCATGCTGTTACTTTCGCACAGCCCCACATTGGTCAGGCAGCTGGACTAGACGATCATTGGAGGTCCCTGCCAACTGAAATAGTCTTTTCTGCTCTAAACCATGAGATGCCACTTGTGGTACGTGACAGAGTGGTTGGTTAATGACTAGACAGGAGCTTCTGATAAGAGGAGGATTGTGGCATAGATGGCGAAACCTTTCCTATGACCCTCCTAAGATGCTCTTTTGTGGGGCTGCCCCTGTGTGGGTTAGCAACAGTACTGCAGCGTTGCTGTTAAGGTGTTTTGCACTATTACTCTTGCATTCACCAGAATGCATTTCCATCTAGTGGAGATATTTTATGTGGTCTGTTCCTGGATTAATTTTGTCTCTGGAATATTTGCAAGGCAGTCAACTAATAAGTACACCCTGGGTAATCTTATGGCTATCTCAAGGAATGTCAGAGGTCCATGTTTCTTGTCTTAATGGTGCATGCAGCCCAGTAGCAAGAAATTTAAGGAATCCAAGAGGAGACATCTTCCTCACAGCTTTTTACAGTCATTTGGTACAGTCATTGGACTGTTGTGTTTAGAGACCTGCACTCAGAAAGGCAACATTGACCCTGCAGCTGCAGCGTGTGTTGGGGGCTTCCGAGAGGTTCAAGTGAGCTGGCAGCAGACCAAGGAGGAGAGGAAAATAAGAGCATAATGAATCTAGCTCAGCTTCCTTGAGGACATCTAAAAATGCCTTATACTTGAAATGGGAACAGGAGTGAGCTGTCAGTAAAAGTGTCACAGATATGGCTCAAGTCCTTTCACTGAGCAGGTCCTCTCTCCTGGAGTCCTAGTGTGGGAAAAAGAAAGAAGGGATGTTTGACACAAATTCCTTCATATGAGTTCTTAGATTGTGGCTCCGATACTCATAAAGTAATGGAAGCAGTTCAGCTCAGAGAAGCATGGGAGTCTGGGTGACAGCTCCAGATGTTATTCAGGCTTTGTTAAACTATGATGTTTGTGCATGCAGGATTTCCTTGTTGGAATTTCTCTTGAATGCATAGGCTTACATATCTCTTAACTCTAGCAAAACCAATTCCCCAAGAAGCCTAAAATCTCGATGGTAGCATCACTTTCAAGCCTCTCTTGTTCTTAGGCACTGAATCTAAAAGAAATGAAATGACTCAGTGATTGTTGTAAGTATCTTTAGTGCTTCATACCATCTGAGTAACAATTACATGTATCATAAAAGATACCAAGGTATTTTGTTGTGTTGCTGAACTAAATCAGTTTTTAAGTTGTCTCACATAAGCTCCTGGCTTATTTCATATCTGGAGTATTGTTGAACCTGAACCAAAGTCCTTCTTGTTTTTCATAATACATTGGCAAGAAAACGTAGTATTTTGGGTAGATCTAGGAGGAAAATGGAGATGTGCTGTTAATCAGAAAGACACACTTGCTTACTTTGTTAGGTGGAAAGTTCATCAAGGTAGGAAAAGTATTGCACGCTCCAAGCTGTATTCAGACTCTGGCTAAATTTTGTGTTTGTCTCAGCACATAGTCCCGAGCTGTACTTTGTTGAATATAAGTGTGAGGCTCTTCCCTCAGCAAAGATCAATCTTTCCTTTTGCTTCTCTGAGCAACTACCTGGAAAGGTGTCACCAGCTTTTATAAATGGGGCCTTGATCTCATTCTTCATTGCACTGTTGGGAAAGCGTCCATTAGATTTGATGAGCGAAATGCAAGCAGTTTTCTCTTATGTCAGTGACAAAGTTGGTCTGAATTTGTAATTCATTTCCAGTGAGGAATATTTCCCAGTTTGGAGTGACAGCCATTTGTAGCACTGGCCAGTGAAAAGAAAAATCAACGCATTATTTATTTATCATTGCCCTTGCTTTGTTGTGAGCATTTAAGTAGCTAAAGTGCAGCCCCTCTGAGCTTGTGTTTAGCTACTCGAGGCGTGCCAGTGAGTCTGTTGAAGAGACTCATGCTGACAGTGTGTCACCCCCAAAGGACATCGTGCATTCCCAGGTAAAACTGTAAAGGAGCATCTGCCCTCGGATCAGAGTCTGAAGGTGCACGTTTTGCTCATCTTGCATTCTGTCTGTTGGAGAAATTGGGATCACTGTTTCATTTCATTTCAGATAGTTATTTTTGTCCCATATGCTGAACTCTGGAAAGCCCTATGAAGAACAACTTTCCCAGTGATAGCTGGCCGGTACTTTGAGAATGAATTTAGAGTTACAACCTACTTTTGGGGGAATATCATTACACTTTCAGAATTTGTAGTTGTTCTTGGTGCTTCCTAGAACATTTAGTGACGCAGTTTCACTAATCCTTTTGCTCTGATAAGCTCAGTAAGTGGATTACAAGGTTTTTCTGTCACTGTAGATCTTGATAGCATCACAAAATGTTTTTCATCTTGTTCTTGATACAGGAGAGCTAAACAAAAGTACAGATATCTGTATTTTCATCTAAATCAAATGAAGAGAACTTTCTCTGCTTTGCAGAGTCAGAGAAGCTGTGTCTTAAATTATCTTTCCATCACTCTGTTAGATAGGGATGAGACGTCAATGATTTTGTGGCTTCATCCCCCAGAACTGTTGATTTCTGTTCTAGGTGAGGATGAGACACTCATTGTAGGAAGTTTTGTAGTCTGAACAGTTTTTAACTTTGCTATGGTGCTTTTACGCTCTTTCAGTTAAAGCCACTGAAAGACTTTTTTTTTCTGTTTGGCAAGCTTAAAACTTGCCTTGTTTTCTGCAAAAATTAAGACGGTTGTTTTTTCTGGAGTTGTGTTTTTATTAAAGTGACAGTAAAGTAGGGAAGATTTTGTTGAATTACGTTATGCTGCACAGCAAAATGTACATTGAGACCCTGTTTCATTTTGTCTACTGTTAAGACTAGATTTGAGATGTTAACTAGTTGGGAATAGTCCTTCCTTGCACCATCCTACACCCTGTTATTCATAGCAGGAAGCAGCACCCAAAATCTTTTTTGATGATTTATTATCACTCAGGTGTTGATTCACACTACCGCCTATTCCATCAACAAGGTTTTGTTGGTGTTTTTGTAATTCTTGCAAACTTACTAGCATACCATCTATCTGTAGCTGAGAGACTTGTTTTGTACTCATGAATATAATCACCCTGTGCTGATTTGAAGAAATTATACCAGAGTGTTCAGACAAGAGAGTCAAAGTTGGGCAAAGACTTCTGAATACATATAAATTTCTTTTGTTGAACCAAAGAGCGGAGGATTGGATCTCTGACTCAGCTCCCCTCTCTCTCTGCTGGCAAACTATGAGCTTGCAGCTGGGAAAGTGCTATCGGAGGGAAAAAAGAAGGCCAAAGTCATTGTGTTTATGGAGCCATGCCAGAATCTGTGAGGAAAATCCACCCAAGATAATGTCAAAGATTTGCCAAAAAAAGCGAGAGGAGAAGGATTGAGAAAAGATGACATTTCAGGAGTATCAGCATGGTCGCGTATGATGGACGTATTAGACAGGGCAGTGGGAACAGAGTGGTGTTTCTGAGGCTCGAGTGTAAGATGAAGTCATTTGTCTTGGTTAGAACAAATTCAGAGAAATGCCAAGTGAGGGATAGAAATAGTAAGCAAGAAGTATATTAGAGAGGAGTTGAAATGGAAGACCAAAGTATAGTTGAAGGTCAGGTGCTTTAAAGTGGGAATGACTGAATCTCGCTTGTGTTCAAAGAGGAGAGACTGGAAAAGGCCAAAAACATCTGAAAGGAACTGCAAGGAAAGAGTAAAGAAGGGAGAGAAAATAGAAGTTATGGTGGGATTAGTAAGCACCATGAGCAGCCTCAGGAGTCTGCACCTCTCCCAACAGGGCTGGGGAGGAGTAAGTGAGGGGAGGAGAAGGGGCAAGCTAAGATGTGAGATGACCCATATGTTGTTCAATCTGTTGGGCAGAGAGAGAAGATTCCGTGTGAGGACATGGCACCACACGTAACTTACCTGCATTGCTGGCACTTATGCATCGTTCTTACACTCCTCAACCACACTCCCCAGTCCTTCCCCAAAGCTGCACTGCTGTGTAACACTTCCTGTGTTATGTTGTTTTAAAGTGACTTTTACTGATGTAATCTATTGTCTCTACAATTTTCCTTCTCTTGGCCCTATTTGATGAAGAAAAACTCCAGTTCTGTTGCCTTTTCATCAAGAAGAGAGAGGAGGGGGATGTCTTGTGCTGGTGATATTTTTGTACTCGGTAGACTTTACCCTTCATAATAATGCATCAGAATGTCATGCCCCAGTCTGCTCATGAGCAAATGAGTGCCAGGAACAGGGCAGGATGTCACAGAACATAAGAAGAATGAAAATTAGGCTTTTTTGTTTGGTGGTTTTTTTTTAATTTGATGGCTCTCTTTTATGAAAAGTAAGGGAAATATTTTGGGTTAGAGTAACATATACATATACATATAGTAACAATAATATTTTGGGTTACAGCCTTTCCCGTACAATAGTCTGCTAGCAAAGTTGCTGCCTCCTTTTTGCTGCTGCCATTTCTTCTGCCTCTGTTGCCGTTCATTGCTATATCCCCACTTCAGCCTCTTTCTGCTGTTGACAGCAGGTAGTGGCAGCAGGTTCCTGCTCCCATTTCTACCTTCTCTTGCTATGTATTTTTTCTGTTTGCTCACAAATTCAGTCTGTGATCCTGTTGGCATTTGGATGTTGCTTCCACTTAAATGAGAAGTATTTAGTAGCTTTGTGGACTCTCCTGCTTAGCTGCAGTACAGTCTAATTAAACACCTTGCCTTGATTGAGGGGGCAATAAGCACAGGCTGAAGGGCACAATACTGCAAAGAATGCTGTGAAGACGCTCTTGGTCTCTTCTTACACCCTAAAGGTGACTGAAAAATTTCTAAGAAAATAGAATTTTGGTAGAAATCTTTGACTTTAAAGGTAACAACATTTTTTTTTTTTTTTTCCATACAGAGACTTATATATTAAATAAATGTCAGTATGTTGGTTCAGAAACTCTGCTCAGAAGAGCAGTAGTTTGCACCTGCCTGATGCTCTCATTCTCATAGGCTGGGCTCTCTGCGGTATTTGATACTTTGACATGCACAACATACCCAGAAGCATGTGAGATGGACTTGTATCAAGACCTGTCTATCAGTAGGAAGTGGGACCATCAGGCACTAAGAGGCATTTTTGAACTACCCAATTTTGTCTCTGATATTGAGGTATTTCGAATCTCATCCCAAGTATGGACTGTTGGCTCTAGTCCCTGCTCTAAGCAGGATGTAATAATGCCATGTTCAACACAGACTTCTGTCTACATAAAATTGGAGTATTTTTGGTGTTGGCAATCTCACATAGTCAGTGGTTTGATCTCCTCCCAAAGACAAGTGTAAAGTTGTCCCCTGTTCTTTTCTGACATGTCAAACGAACCACTTATATCACTTTCTGGAGCACTTTCATTTTCCTTAAACAACTAACATCCAAGTTTAATTAATTAATTATTTAAGTTGTGAGGTCCAGTGAAGCTTGGAGCTGTGTGTGTGGGTGTTTCCCTGAAGGAGTTGCCAGTGAAATATATACAGCTGAGCTGACTGCAGCACTTCTTACTAGAGCACACCTGTCAAGAGGATGAATGAAGAGCATGGTAAGGATACAGCATACATTTAATTTAAGGAAGAAAACAGACCTCTGTTTCTGGTCAATCTAGAATTGAAAATGCCAGCCACAGAGTGCACCATGTTAAACTGTGGTTTCACATCGCAGTACGTTCTGATTAGTGTTGCTGTGGAACAGGCTTCCAAAACAAATCCAGGGGCGCTTCTGTTATCTTAAAATGAAAGTCTTAGGAACCTAAGACTGAGCTGCTTACTCTGAGCCATACTGTGTAAACTTGAGCATATCCTGTATGCTTGAAAAAGAATTAATTTGCATCACAAAAGAGTACCTACATCTAAGACTAACAAATACTTCTTTTTCCCAAGTTACAAAATCCTCAGGTCAAACCATGCTTGATGCCATTTGTGCTTGAAAATGCTGTTCAGGCTAGCACAGGCAGCGAAACAGGCTTCTAAGTGGGCATATATTGGTGCTGAGCTTCAGCGTAGTTCAGTTTAGCTAATCTGAATGTCCATTGTGATGCAGAATTGTGTGCTGCTGTTTCATTTCAACTGAATAATGAACTGTTACTGATTACATTAATATGTAATTATTACCATGCGAGTCTAATCCTCTGAAGCCATTGGTCACTTGGTGTATGTTCATTTAGCGACAATGCTTTTCATTTTCCATTTGTATTTTATCATTTAATTGCTTTAGTCTATTCAACATCACCCTTTTTTGATCTCCTGTTAATCATTATTTGGCATGAGAATTAGCCCTTAAGCAAGCAGTGCCCCAAATCTATCTTGCTCCTTTGTGTGCAGAGATGACCTTGTGTTGGACAGAGAAAAAACAATTAGCTATCGCTTTAGATTTATAATAAGCATTCTCTTAATTATATATGAAAATTGCAGTTAAAAAACCAGCATTTATGCACATTGTAAATCAACAGATTATATTTTTGAAGAACCTCAGATTCTAGAAAGTCCTAATCTTCTGAAAGCTTAGTGAAAACCTTTCCTTAAAAAATAAATAAAGTCAGTCCACATTTCTTTTTTCTAAAAGAGATCTAGGCACTTTTAATTTCTACAGCCTTTGAAGGGAATCAAGTTTGTGAGCATCAAACTGGGAATTGATGCCCAAGGCAGAGATATCTCTGAAAAATTTAAATCCCAGAATCACTTGACAAAGAACAGTATCCTCCTTGGAGCTGTTTGAGCTGGCCTGTAGAACAGCAGCAGAAATAAAAAGTCAGGGATCTGGGAGCTGTCTGTGATAGACTTGGGAACCATGATAGCTTTGCAATTCCCTCCTGGCCTGTCTACTTGTTTTCCCTGCAGAGAGGTCTTGGATATGAGAATGAGAAGGTATCAGGATTGTCCAGAGTCCTTTGGAGAAGTCCAGCACATACATCTGAGGATTGGGTTTGCAGGTCACACAGGCATGACAACCCGCTGCCCTGTAAGACAACAGCCGTTGCTTGGTGCCCACTTCAGAGAGGCAATCCTGTTCCTCTTGGTCAGTGCAACGGCATTTTCTTCAGTGCACTGAACTGGATTTGTAAGCCCTTAATGTTTACGTGTTTTGTCACTAAATTAACGTGTGTCCACCCCCTTAAAAATCTCATTAAAGTTTGACTTTGGCAGGTTGCCTCCCCAAGTCTTGACAGCACTTTGGGTGCTGATGATCTGATCGGAGCGTCTTCTCATTCCCTCCTCCTTCCCCATCTGTTTGTATCTACCTCTTGTGTTACAAAAATAAACTGTTGGGGTAGGAACAGTTTGGGGGTTTTTTTTTGGTTTTGCTTGGTGCAATGCTGTCTGGTGCACAGCTTCTCTGCAGTATGAGTTTGCGTCTGCTCATCGCTGCTACACCATCTCCTCTATCCAGACAGGTACTTGAACAGGAGGCTACGCTGCAGCGTACATGTAGCATACGATAATGCAAATAACTGACCTGCTTTCCTGTCTTAACCTGCATCTCAGACCATCCATTTAAACTAATAACTCTGGCAACTTGCTTAAAATCAGAGGTCGAAGCAGGGGGACTGCTGAGGAGGTGAACAAGGGTATGGGAGATCAGAGTGAGGAACTTGTAGGGAAAATGAGGTCTGGTCCCTCCTTTTCAGTACGATCATTGTTGCGGAGGCACCCACAAAACAGCCAGCAGCAGCCATCCAAAAATCGTGGATTTATGGCAATCAAATTTGCCCAGCACTCCAACTGACCAAATTAATTACAGTTCGGATGTCAGTTGGGAATGTATTCCTGCACAACAGATCCCTGAACACTGAAGAACACACTCTAAGGAAGATGACCCACACCCACAGCGTGCACAGCTCACTGATATACAGGGAGAATCTCCCACTTAGAGATACCAAGAGGATCATTCACCAACGCCGGGGTGAGGGTCACTCAATCCCAGTGAGATACGCTCAGACAGCGTCCTAATCCGAGGGGAGTCCTGGGAAGTCTCCTCAATCAGCGTCCTGATCCAGGGGGAAAGTCTCCGACTGCGCTACCTGCTGCTCCAAGGAGAGCCAGCTCCAAATGGCTCCATTTATCCCCGGGTCGAGTGGGTGGTCATTTTCAGTCCACACAGCCAGGAGGCAGTTAACGGAGTCTAGACACCGAGGCACCGGATAGTCCTGGGGGGGCAGCACCTGATGTCTGTCTGTGCTTCTGCAGGGCTCTGTCTTCTGTGCAAGCTCTGTGCAAGCAGTCAGGGGGTTTGCACTGCCTCAGTCATGAAAAGGGGAGTGCTGAGAAGCTTGTGCACTATAAATATGAAAAAGTATTTTAAGAAATTTTAAGATATTTCATAAAATGCTGCTCTTTGTCTACTGATTTATCATGATCTGCGACAGTACAAGGGACAAAGGAAGGAAGAGAGGCTCAAAAAGCCCACAGCAGAAAATTCTTTACTTGTGTGCCTTTAAATGTGTTAAAGTTAGGGTTCATTAAACAGCGCTTTAGGGATTGCAGCCATCATTTAGCAGTGCCTCCTTTAAACAAACAACAAACAGCGTAGCCAAATGCAAGGAAAATAAAATATGAATCAGTGGTTCTTTGGTAGCCCTTTATTAAGGATTTGTCTGTAAGCAATTTTACAGCAGATTGCATGGTCATGCCTTTTCAGTGGGCTTTTAGAAATTAGGGAGATTGTTGTTGTTTAGGAATATCAAAGAACTTTTGTAGTTGTTATATAGCTCTGATGAACAATCATTAATCGTCTTAAAAATAACTGGGGACAGATAACATAATAAGCTGCCCCTGGGATGTATTTCTGTTTTATTAGCCAGCAGTTAGAAGTAAAAGACAGAAATGGTGCTTCTAGCTAGTTTTGTTTAAAACAGCAGGAAAGAAGAAAGAATTATCAGGATGTAAAACGCATTAAATCATGGCAAGAAAATTCCTTTCATCTTGAGTATGGCTGCAGACTGTCAATAACTGAGATTAATGCTACAGGAAACAAAGCAGAAATGTTAAATATAATGACATTTAAAGAAGAGCAATAACCAGTTTATTAAAGGAAAGTGGTTTGAACTCTGTGAAGTTGGCAAATGGAGTTTCAGAAGCATTTTAAGATACTTTTGCCTCATCTAATTCATCAGAGGAGTAAATTAAAATATATCCTGTAAAGGAAATCTGGTCTCCCTTTGTATTATCTCCTCTAAGGGATATGCATACTCCTAATTTTGATTGTGAGCCTGAAATTCTGTATCCGAAAAACCTGCCACTTAACAGCTCTCCTCTCTAAGGTGAATAGACTGAAACAGAGGCTGCTTTAGCAGCGTGTGTTCCATTAGGAATGAAATTGAGATGCTATGGTTTTTTTAGCTTTCTTTTCCGTCCCACAGCTTTCTCCCTTTCCCAAATTTAATTGCAGCTCCTGACAATGCTCGGTGCTGCTGCTCACAGAGAAGTACAGAGCAGGCTGGTGAGAGCGTTCCTGTGCTGGCAGCCAGGGAGAGCACGTACCAGTTTAGCTCAGCCACTGTTTCACTTAGTTGTGTGATGTTAACCTCGGTGTCTCTCCCCTCCAGTAAATTAAATTCCTCTAAGTTCTACAAAAATAAACTTTGGGTCTTCTAAGCCTCATTGCTTTGGGAAGCTGGGCCAAAAATGTCTCATGGCCCAGTGACTTTGGCAGAGACAAAAAGGCTCAACTCCCCTCTTAGCGGGGAAGCTAGAAGGAATTTCATCTCAAAGAGCTTGGTTGGCAGAGATGTTGATTAGAGGCTGTGGATCAGTATCTCTGTAATTCAGGGGCTTCAATATTTAAATGCACCCTAGATAATAAATTTCTGTGGCACCCTAAGGCTAGAAGGGCCCATCTGTGTAGAGAAGGTGGCTGTAGAAGGACCCTTGGTCTAAGACTGCAGTGTGCTTGTAAACTGGACACCTCTAATGATTTTATGGGGCACAGTGCCATTTACCGCTTGCCTACTCCTACCACCTTCGCCTTCTTGCTTGGGGGTTGCATTTACTCCATCAATTCCTTCTCCATTAATGTTACCGGTTTTGGTGACTCAGCTGACTCTGTCCCTCCGCTGCACTTCTATGTGTTCTCTGCTGGTCCAGCTGTGATGTCAGTCTCTTTGATGTGCCCCTGCTTCTCTTAATGAATTAATTCCAAAGCTAGATGATCCTTGTGATCGTCTTGTCTGTCCTGTATAACACAGACCATATGGCTTCCCTGAAATAATTCAGTGATAAGAGGGAGGCATTTATCTCTAATGTTCATCTCATTGGGTGTAGAGAATAGTCTTCCAGGCCACTTATATTTCAGAAGGAAGCCCACCCTAATCTATGATTAACTGAGAGCAATAAACAAGTTTTGGATTGGAAAGTTAAAACTAATCAATTCAAATAGGCTCTTGAAGTTGCTTAGTGGAAGTAACTAATTTTTCTGGTAATTTCTAGTATTTAGACACAAGTCTTAGAGGGACACTTGGCCTTTTTTTCCTGCCCAAATGCATAAGTGGCTCCTATTAACATAAGCAGGACATCTTTTGTGTAAAGTTCCAGCGTGGCTGTGGGTACTCTGTCAGTACTACGGAGCTGTGCAGGGAACAGCAGGAGGCTCCACCTCAGCCCCTGGCAGTTTTGGGCATGCAGTTAATCATGGGAGCTGTCTTCGTACTGTTTAGAGTGAGAAATGAGTTTTTCCACTACAGTATCTTGTTGAGACTGACTTGCATCAAACGGTATGAAAGCTGTTTCCTCTTAAGGATGGTGTGAAATTTTGCTCACGTAAGAGACGAGAAGCAGAAGGTGTTCAGATGTGAGTGGGGCCAAGGACTGTTAATGCATAATGGAATGTGGCCCTTGAAGATACTCGTTTGGGAGCAGCTTTTGTGATGATGTAGTAATTACTCCTGTAATAGGAGAAAAAAAAATCTGCAGGCACTTAACAGCAGGTGAAGAAAGAGCAGTAACAGAAGGGATCAAAGAGAAATGACGTAAAGGAGCAGTAGCTGAAGAAGTACTATTGACCTTAAATTTGAAGAATGTGGATTATAGTTTTGCTGCAGCAGGTAACACATGCACTATTTTGTTTAGTTGCTATCCTTTTTCTTCAGTGATAATGAATCTCTGCAACTCTAATAGAAATTATAATTAGCCACAAGAAAAGCTTTTGTGAAGAAATTATTTCAGCCTAATGCAGTATGGGAGAAGAGTTTACATGTATCTGCTCTTTGGAGGGTCAGTGACGTGTTCTGTGGGACTAGACTTAACCATCCTCAGGGACTTGGTGGGACTGTATGCCCTTGCTTCAAGGCCCCTTTGTTAATTAAGAAACCAGAGTTGCTTTGTGTCCTGTGGTAGCCTAGGTCTAATGATACTGCTTACAGCATGCGTGCCTGCTTGTCGATCTTCCCTACGTAACTATGAGTTGAGGGGGGGAACAAACAGTGCTGGAGATTGCTGATGGCTTTTTGTGGCAGCAGATTCTCTGTGCCTTGCTGTTTGAACGGTTCATGAACATGGCTCAAAGGAGAATCGGGTCCAGTTACATGACTTGAGCAATTGCATTCTTTATTTTATAGAACTGGCCTTCAGTAGACTTATGTAACCTTCATTGTTCACAGAAAAAACAAGAGTGACATAGAAAGCACCACATGACATTGGTTCTGACAGTCAGTGCGGTACCTCTGTAGCACAGGGTAGATGAACTGATTTTTCCAGGTTCTGGAACATAAGAAAGCATGGGCAATGCCGTACAGTCAGAGTGGTGCTATGCTTTTTCCTGTGTGGTGGAGCCACAGATCAGGCACAGAGGTCAGTGTAGGGTTGGGGTTTTTTGTTCTTTGGGGTTGGGTCCTTACTTTTTGATATGCCAGAATGTGATGTTTCACATGTCATAGTTGGGTCTTTGTTATTATTTGGAAGGTTACTTTATCGATCCAGCATTTACAAATGTGAACATGAAGTTCACTGGTTTCTAATCAGCATTCTGTGTATCTCTGCTCTGCTGACTTTTTCACACGTAATAGAATATGTTTCTAGTACTATTTGTACTACTGTTTCCATATTGATTTAAATGCCAATTCTTAACCAATTTGAGTAGGACAGTGTGTGGATTTAGAGAAAGAAATGTTTCATTGAGCAGACGATCAAAAACTGAAAGGAGAAAGTAGGTTTCCAGATGACTGGATCCTGCTATGTACGTCACAAAAACAACAGAAAGTCTCTAAGCAAATGGATGCCAAGTCCTGGATGACAGAGCCTAAATAAACTCTGTCCAGAGTGACGTGGTGTTGAGGATGAAGCCATCTGTAATGAGTGAAAATACAGCAAATGGGAGAATACTCTTAATAGGGATCTGAGACTCTTTTTGATTGTGAGATGGTATTGTTGCAGCTGGGTAAAAAAGCAGTGGCTGAATTTTGGCTTTTCCTGTCAGTAGGTACTTTCTCTACAACTGCAGCGAGGGTGGGGTGTTTAGGGTGACTTTTGCTGGGCTCCAGCCTATGGAAATCGGATTTCCTACTCCTGTGTGCATTGAGGTATGGAGGCTGCAGCCCTGGGGACTTGCCCAACCTCGTGTGATAAGCAATGCGCGTGTGTGTTCACCCTCGCACTACACCTGGCTTGTTCCATTTTGGGCAAGTAACTCCTATGGGCTGGTGGCAGGGGATGAGTATGGAGGTGGAAAGAAACTGTATAAAACTCAGACAGAATGTGCCAGTCAGGCATCCTACTACTACACCAAATTGGGGCTTGTCTAATATGACACTGGATAAAGAATTTAAGCTTATTGATGGAGGAGTAAATTGTCAGAATATCCCAAACTGTGGCAGTCTGCAGCTTTATTTTGAGAAGTCCTGTTTACTATCTCTCTGTGCTTCATATTACAGCCATAAATTGAGATTCGCAATAATATTTCACCTGTTCTTCAAGGGAAGGGAATATTTTCTTAGCAGTGATGGAGAAAGAATACAGAACTGCTTCTCCTTTTTGACTGAAATGTCACCAGAATGGTTTTCCCTGCTGCATTTCTCTCCACAGCAAAATGGCTGCATCAGAAAGAGTTTCCCCATCCTGAATCTTAATGCTCTTATTTTTCTCGTCTATTGACTTCTCAGTGTCAGATGTTTCGCCTTTTTTTTTTCAAAAGCAGATTAATAATGTTTAAAAACTGGGCCATTGTAGGTTTTAAAATATGAGAAAACAGTAGCGAATATAAAAATTACTCAGAATTCAGTTAAAAGTCAGTGTTATCTTCAAATTGGGTACTTCTCTTTTGTTCTGGAGGAGATTTTTTGAGACTATCTGCAGTGTTCTTGGTGCTGGGAAGATTACTTTTCATTAATTTGTGCTGAGAGATTAGTAGGTGAATACTTAATTTTCCATAATCATAAGAGACAAGAGTTTTGACTAGTGGCCTCAGACTCCTCTGGGTCACTCACAGCTTAAAATAACTTCTGTAGGTTTGGTGGTTGTTTTTTTTAATCTTTTCTTTAACATGGTTAAGAACACTACAAGGCTAGCTAGGAGGAAGCTTCTCTTATCTATTGAATCTCACTTACAAGGATTAATGAAGAGGAAATGGGAGCTTTTGTTGTAGGAACTGAGTGAATCTTACGGCCTTTATAGCAAACTATTTGTTGATTTAGTAGAAATTGTGTTTCCCTAGCAGGGTAATTCATCAGCATCAGACACCAGTAGTATTGTATGTGCTGAAATCAATTTTGTGTGAGGTTCAGAGCACACTAGAAATCTTATGTTTAAAATAGATTTCTGGGTATGACAGAGAAGAATCCAGCTATTACCTTAAACTGAAATAAACGGACATGCTAAGACATGTCAAGCTTTATCAATCAAAGCTTTTTAACTAAAATTCCTATGCATTTGGCCATTTTTATTCATGTTGGCAATAAATACTTCCATTTTCTGGAAAACCACTTGGGGAAATTTTTATCATGTTGAGCTTCTCAGACAGTAAGGTGGTAGATGAAAAATGTCAGAACTGCTCTTAACTGGAAACAGTTTATATGCTGATAAATGATATATGAGTGCAATGGGCCACGATGGTCGGGACACTCTGCCCACCATAGGTTTTGCCCGGCTGGTGCTGAGAGATGGGAGACTATCAGTCCTGTGCTCCTCTTCCCCTTTTGTTTCTGGAAAGCCTGTGGAAGAACGTCCATGCAGCCACCGACAGTAACAGTGACTTGTCACTGAACATGCCACAAAAGGGCATAAAATACATACCGAGACGTAAATGGCGGTGCGGGAAGAGGGAGGGGGTGATGAGGAGTGGGAGAGTGAATATATCCAATAGAGAAGAAAACTACCTGCAACTTTAGCTCCTGACAATAATTATGTACAGAAAGCTTTCACTAAGCTTGGCAGGAGTTAATGAGAAGGGGCTCATGGGTGAGCCTATGACTAGCTTTGTCCCACAGGTTTGTAATTCTTTAAGGAAAAAAAAAAAGGCAGTTTTGGAAATCTACTTTTTTTTTCTCCCAGACCTTGTTGCATCTGTATGTTAAGAGGAAAATTAAGAGCTGTTAGTGAAATAAAACTTAGTCGCATGTTAAATTTGGCCTGCATATACACATTTCCCCTATTTTATAATTGGTCAAGCTGAGCCATTCACAGAAAGAACTGCTTAAAGCTGAATGCTTAGGGCATAAAAATTACCCACAGTTGGAAGCTAATAATATCATGTAGTAAGGCAAAGTAATACTTGTGCTAAAAATGTATTGATCAAGTTCTTTGCAACATATTGTTGGATTCCTCCTATGTAGATTCTCGCTGAAGGTTCACCAAGAGACATAATTTTCCATTAACCACACAGTCATTCCCGGCTTGAGTTTTCTGCAGACGGCTATTTTGCAACGTGTGCGCTTCGGAGCTTGTCAAAACCCTGATGTTAGTTGCATTCATAGTGATATTAGAGAATGTTACTGGTACTGTAATTGCCAGAGCAAAACTATGTCCAGCCTTACCCTGGGAAATGTGCTTGGAAAACTACACACCTCTTTTTCTTCAAGCTTATCAGGAATATATGCTTTAAGGGCCATTTGTTTGCCTGTAGACTCCATGAAGTTTTACATGAGGTGCAAATACTTCTTCCTTCTACAATCTCTCCTCTGAGCTCCCAGGAAAATTTGGTTGCGGTAGCGTGCTCTCTTCTATGGGTATGTTATACGTGTATTTCTGACAGGTTGATTGGTGTCAGCTAAACCTGATTTTGCAAGCATAAATAATGAACTCACTTTGTTATAAATTATTGTTTGCATCTTCCATGTAGGCCAGCTGTTCCAATCTGTGCCCAAATCAGATGCTTAGGGTATATCTATAGTTAAATTGGAAGATGAGCTTGCAGTGCTTGCTTTACTTTAGTTCCTCTAATCATTTTGAAGAAGTTGCAGTGTCTCTGTAGCAAATATAAAGTATGTTTCTGAACAGCTGGTTGGGGAACACCGAGTGCCGAAGCCATACGATGCTGATAGATTCACTGGCTTTGTCAGTTATATGTAACTGTGTGCCACGTCCGTGAAGTCCTGTCACTTGATTAGAAGGAAAGCATGCGTTGTGACATCGGAACAAAGGCAACTGGGAGCATCATCTCCTGGTGGTGGTCTGTGACTTTACCAAGACAACTAGAAAGTGCTGCATGAAGCCCCTGCTAGGCTGGCTGTTACCAGAGTTCTGGGGTAACCTCTGAAACCATACATGTAATTAGGATGATTTCATTTTCAAAGAAGGAATTGTGGGTGTGCATAATTAAGAGTATTTCACATTAGAAGATTTATTAGTCTATACTTTAAATAAAGATGAACACCCAACTTACATGGCTGCCCATAAGCACTGTTCTGCTCCGACAGCTCAGTCTTGGGGGAGGCATGACTGCAGTCTTGTGGTATTTCTGGTTATTAAAATATGCTGATGAACATAAATGATTGTTCTGGGTTAGGTCTGAGATTTGTCTTCTGTGCTTTCTTTTCTTCCTACAGGAGAAAAATTAACCCCATTCTTTCCATCAGAGAGAGTCCATAAATTTGTACTGAGAAAGTATATCCTGACTTATAACTGCTTATGAAAGTCAACCTTTTTATAAAACCCTCCACTAAACTGAGTCTCAATATTTTCCCTTTGTGGTCCCACCTGTGGTCTGCCATATACCAAAGAGGCACTGGGAAACCACGGGGTCCTCTTTAGCAGCAGCCCAGATGTTCTTGCTAGCTTTTGCTGCCGCTGCTTTCCCAGCAGAGAGGGGCTGCAGCCAGAAAGGAACTGCACCGTCAGGTTTGGTTTTTTCCTACCGTGAAAGCAACACCCTGATATAACCAGGAACTCACTGTATGGAACAGGATTTGGCAGCATGAAAGCCAGCTGCCTGCAGAATTAGGGTTTAACAACGCAGCTCTGGGTAAACGCAAACAGCAGTTTTCTGCAGTAAGCAGAGAAAAAAAAAAAAACCAACCAACCAAGGAAAAGCAGCGAGGAGAGTGGGGTGAGGAGGGCTGGGGGCAGAGCCCCCAGGTGGGGCTGCAGCGTTAACAGACGGAATGGCACGCTGTTTGTAGCTACTCCGTCAGCTGCTGCACGTTTAGCTAACGGCAGAGGCAAATGTATCGATGACAGGAACCGATAATCGATAATCGATTCCCGACATTTGTTAGAGAGGCGCTGCAACGCCGGGACCCGCTCCGGGCAGGGCGGCTCGCTGCCTTCCCCGGGAACGCGGGTTTTTGTCCGGGAGTTCAGAGCGATTCAGTCCCGCGGCCGAGCCCTCGCAGCCCTCGCCGGCGGGGATTTGCCTCCCGCCGCCCCGTTTCCTTCCTCCCCTTCGGGGGTTCCGTCTGAAAGCTGCGCTAACGCTCGCAGCACGGCCACTGGGCATAACCGCGGTTTAAATTCTGACTTATTCCCGGGCGAGTCAGACGGACTCGCGGGACGGTCCGGGTGGCTCTCGGGGCTGTTCCAGCCGGGCCCGCCCGGTGCCCGCCACCAGCACCGCCCGAGCAGACCCGCCCCGAGGCCGCTCTGCCGCCGGCCCCGCCGCGGCAGCGCTGCCGGTGCCGTTCAGCCGCACACGATCTTGGGCATGTGCTGCCTCTTGCGCGGGGGCTATTAAATCCGAAAGTCCCCCCCGTCTCAGCAACAACAGGCTGCAGCACGACTCGGTTCCCTCCGCTCAGCGGATCCCGCATCACTGCCCCGTTTCCCTCCTCCCCGCCTGCGCGCACAGTGATCTTGTGCCAGGTCGGGTCCCGAGCACGGGGTGCCCGTCACAATCACACCAGGCCCCCGACATTCTCCTGCCTCCTCTCCGCTCAACACGATTTGATCTCCGGCCCCGTCACCAGTGACTGCGGTTACCGGTGCTGGGGCAGGGCCAGGTCCCTCCTCGGTATCCCTGCCGTGGCACCAGCGATCCTCTCCCCGTGCTCCGGGGTCCTCCTGGCAGGCCGTGGCAGGGACGGGCTGGGCTGGGCTGGGAGACGGTTCATCCCTAGTCCGGCCAGGCAGTTTATCCAGTCTGTCCTGGAACCTCCGCTCCCACGGGGCCGCTGCCAACAGCAGTTTTTCTAGTAGTTCCTTTTGGCTCAGACCCGCATTCACACGTTCCTCCCACTGTCTTTGTAGCGGTTCATTCGGACTTCACTGCTCTCTCGCATGTTCCTCCATCGCTTTCCTAACAGCTCGTTCTCACTTCAAAGCTCTCTCGCCTGGCTCCCGGACTTGCCCCGTGTCTCCTTTTCAAATAACGACCCCTTAAGCCCCTCACTCTCCCATTCCAAGCCCCTCATCCCCAACTCCTGCAGGCACCTGGAAACTTTCCATTCCCTTTTGCGTGCACACACAACTCCCGCACCCTTCCCATCTTGAACCTCCTTGGGCTCTTGCATGTTTTATCTGCTCCACCACCTTTTCCTCATCTTCCCAAAACTTTTGGGCCCGCTCCATCCCTGCCGGGGATGGCGCACGATTGTGCTCCTGCAGCAATCGATCCACAGCGACACCCTGCTCTCTGCGCCGGTTTAAAGATGGTGCAAAAAGAGGGAAACAAAAACGGTCTTAAGACCGACACTGAATATGCGAGACAAGTGAAATTGGGGGCACGAATAATGATGGTTTCTTTACAGAGCAACATTTACAAGTTCTTTCGGTATTGCCGTTGTAAACGAACTGCAGAGTTAGTTATGGCTTATTTACCAGAGAGACAGCAAAGGTCTGATACCGAAAAGCTTACAACCTGTCTGTTGTAGCCCGGCTACCTGGTAAAATAAGCCCACTAATGCACAAACAATGCATTAGGAGTAAGTAAAATCGCGGGTACTACCATACAAAACACACCCAGGGAGAACGGTATCACTCCGTGTAGTCTGAGGCAGAGAATCTTACCCACAGGGCGTCCCCAATGGGGGTGTGGAGAGAGGGAGCGACTTCGTCAATCCGTCCGTTGGTGTGGTTCCGCGTCTTCTCCTGTCCCAATTTGGGGTCGATATTGGGGCAATGTTTATACCTAGTTTTTACATTATATCATTGGGGTAGACGTGTGTGTGTGGGCGACTGTAGACAAGCTGATCACTTATGTTAATTGCACAAGGCCAACAATTTACACCTGCATGGCTGGAGGTAACTGCTGGTTTTGTCCAGGGCAGAAAAATGGAAGAATGAGACCACCGGACCTCCGCCCCGTTTCACACTCCTCCAGGACATCCAGATAACACCGAACACCAGATATGGATCTAGTGATAGTTTTAGTTCTGATTTGCACCTTGCCCCGGGGATGAATTTTATCGACAAAGAGCTTGCATGCATCCAGGTGTGTTGTATGTATGTCTTAACGTGACTTGAACTTTGTGCTGTGACTCTGTACTCTCTACACCTTCCTCAGAAGACAGAGATATAAAAGTTTGTATGTTTTAGACTTCATCTTTGACTTGTGTTTCATAATTCTTGCTCTTTGTTGAGTCAATAGGAGATAAAGATGGAACTGTCATATGGAAAATATGGAATAACTAAACACTCTCCTGAATGTGACCTAGGAATATTAAATTGAGTTTTTAAATGAGTGTTAAATTGAGTATGTTTACAGCATACCAAAATGATGCAATGATAACATTGTTAATATCTTAATTATTCTAATTCTTAATATCACAGTTTATGAATATTGTTCCAGATCCCAATGATTCTTCCTCTGTGGTTCTTTGTAAGGATTCCTGAAATCCCTTAATCTGGAGCCAGTAATCTCTCTCAGACACGTTGCTTCTCTCTGCTATTAAAGGAGTGAACAGAATTAGTATCCAGGAAGAAGTTCTTATGAGTTTGGTTTTTTGAGATTCGTCTTTCCAAAACTTGACCTCATCCATCACTTGGGCATTGGTACTGAGAAGGAAAAGCTGTAACGAGACAGTGGAAGGGAAAACAGGAAGAGAAACGGTTGACACCTCATGTTTGTTTTTAAAACTGTAGGGAGTCTGGCCATATGCTCATTAGTCTCTTCCCAACTTTGTTCCCTTTAAATGTTTTCGGTTTGTAAGAGAACTGGGTTATGTTGTGGTTGCCAGAGGAGTGAGAGCAGGCTGTGAAGAACAGAACGGGAGAGAAGCTTTGAGCAGAGCTTGTGGGACAGCTGGGCCACTGCAGGGGCAGACTGTCTTGGTTTGGTTTTACTTACTATGCTTTTCTGGTTTTCCTACAAAACAACTGGCAGTAAATTCAAGAGTTAAGGAAGGTTCTAGTCGCACCCAAAAAATTCCTACCATTCTGAGAAGGGATCATAGTCTGATCTGAATCCATAGAACACTGAATGATAAATCTCATTCTTTATTACCTTATGGTGGCACCAGCCACAAATTTGAGCTACATTTGTAGACTGAATTAAGGTTTTGAAATGACACAGAGAGCCGATTTGTTTTTTTCTCTGTGAACCAGTATTAGCAAAATCATAAAACAGTGTGTTTGAAAGATGCTTGTGTGTATTGAGACTTCCAGTTGTTGATCTTCAGAATGTATCATACATATCTTTGTTTCAGAATTTCTTCCAAACTTTATTTAATTTATTGTCACTGAGCTATGATCTTCTTAAGCTGGATCTAGCTGGAGTCTGAAGTAAGAATCTCACTCTCTTTTTCACTTGAGCATTAAGCCTCAATAAGCGTTAGACTATAATATTGGCAGCCAGAATACAGAGGAACTTGCATTATCATCAACTGTCATTCTGATCTGACAATACCGTATTATATTCTCAATAGATACTTTTGTGAGCAAACAATGAGTGGCATAAATGACTGCGCTGGTCTGACATGGGAAATTTGACTTGTCAGTTCGAGAAGAATAAGGCAAAAGTTGTATACATGGCCAAAATATTTAGCATAAAACTACTTGTGCTTCCCCTCCCTGCAGACGGAAGAAGTTAAGAGGGAACAGAGAGGCATGTATCTAGCAGATGGAAGAGGCTGCCTGATCGTACTACCTCTGTCAGCACTGTCGTCTTCTGATAAATGAAGTGCCCTCCGTTGCCTGCACAGCTGTGGGTGCCGAGGGACAAAGTGGAAACGCGCGTTGTTCAGTAGAAAAGCAAAGATTATTTGTATGAGCTCTTCACTTATCGGGTGACTCCAATATGTGTGGTGGCAGGGCTGCTGGGTAAATAATTGGGGTTGCGTTCTTCTGGAGTAGACCCACTTACGGGCTCTGACCTTCCTCGGCTCATTGCCTAGAAAGCAGCGTATTTCGGCAGAACAGAGCTCATGAAAGATACATTGCCAGTCACAAAGGAATTTGGCCTTATTTAATATAGTCTTAGCAGAAATGCAACCAATTTACTTGCAGGGCTCAGTTCCTTTAGAGTGGCTTAGAAATGGTCTGGATTACATGAAAATTTAGTGTTCTTAAAAAAAAAAAAAAAAGAAGCATCTTTCAATCAACTTTAAATATGGAAATAAAAATCTTTTTATTATGCAGTTTTCGCTAGCAGCATGACTGTAATTCTGTTCAGTAGATCTCCAGGGATACAGTAATTTACCTGTTATATCACTTTATTACATCTTCCTTATAATTGACCTTTGCAAGCTGGTGTTAGTTACGTGATACTTCAGCCTTGCTTACTGTGCCAGAATGTATTTTCCCAGTGTATAAAGTGATCTTTCACGCTCTGTATAGCTACCGTAGTATAATGTTACGTGGAACAAGACTGATCTTCTCCATTGGAAGCTTGTATCCGTCTCGTGACCTTAAATGAAGTAGGATGTAGATAATAGCTGTAAACACAACTGTAGCATCAGCGAATTCAAATGCCTGGCAAATTAAAGAGCCTGCCTGGTTGTGAGTGTTACGGGTGCTTCAGAGAGATGCTTTAATTACAGGAGAGTTGTTTCTGAATGATCTTAGATGTGATGGAATAGCGCTTGGAGGTGCAGCGCAGATCAGAGCTTTTCTGGTGTAGCTGCAGTGCAGACTCAGTAAAAATTTTAAAAGCCAAGAGAAACAGGAGTGATAAGAAGGAGCTAGGGAGAACTGTTTTACAGGTGAGGAAGCTGTGGCGTGTTGGCCAAGTCATTAATTGCAAATAAACTGGATTCTTAATTTGGCACTTCCAAAATAACATAGTTATAATAGTTTCTCTTGAGAGAGAAGTTCTTTCTGAAGAACAGACTTTAAAACATTACTTTTTTCCTTATCAGAAGAGGATTTTTAAGACATCTTTGTATTTTATCATAATTGGCTAGTCATTCTCTAATAGAAATTTCTGACTCTGTAGTACACCCTGTTCAGAAACGTTCATGGGGATACATAGATCATTAACTAAGCATTCAAGGTACTGTGACCTAACCCACTTTCATAGGATTAAATTAAATAGAAATCACAAAATAACTACCTTTACAGATTTTCTCACCTCAGTTGTTTTGTACTTGTATTGGTAGAATTAAACATTACAGTAGACAAGATGATTTCTTCAGGTAAGAGAAAATTTAACATCATGTCAGCAAGATAACTGCTTTTGAAAGTAAAGGAAGCCAGGAAGGCTATAGGGAAGGTGCATCACTTTGAGCATAGGCTGTGTCCTGTGCGAATAAAAATAACGCTGCTAACATCCACGCGACCTCTGCTACCTGCAAAGCCTGGGTCAGAAAACAAACTGCAGTGGTGAAAGGGTTTTAAGTTCATTAAAAATAAGCTCTTTGATTGAAGACCTACGGTCGTGGTTACATGCGTCTTTGGGTATTTCTTATTGTCCTTTTAGCAGAGACAAAGTGGGGGGGGGGGGGGGGGGGGGGAAGTGAATCTATTTCTAACATCTCCCCCCGTGTCTGCTTTACCTGTGCCAGAGCACGGGAAAGCGGGGCTGACTGCCTCCCCCCATCCCTGACCATAACAAACAAAAAATCCCACCCAGATTTTGTACTCAAGCCAACACGCACAAATCCTGTGGTTAGAAATATCTCTAGGGCTTAGTAACGCTGAGCAAAACCCATTTCCAATACAGAATCTCTCCATCCCAGTAAGAAGTGTCCCTTGTAATAGGACATACGACCACAAGCTGATTTACTGCTAACTTAAGTCCCAGTAAGGTGCCCATACTCTGAGAATTCGGGGCTCGGGGGCAGTTAGTGTGCAGAAGCACTGATGTCACAGGTGAATATGCCAATGATAAAGTGAAAATGAAGTCAGGAAGAAGGTAATATACCCCCAGCAGGTTTGCAAAGACCCTTTTGTACCGCAGCATCTTTTGTAGCATTTCTCAATGTTGCTGTCATCTGTGCCTTCAGGGCCGTTATCCTTAGCCTTGGCTTTTGAGAAACCGTTTTTGGAGACAAGTTCTGAGTTAAGGAATGATTTGATAGGGCCTGTTTTGCACCACAGCTTAAAAATCTCGGAGAAAGGAAAGTGGTGCAGGGTTTGCCTGTGGAGCTGCAATGCTGACAGCAGGGCTGCAGCGGACCTGCAGATCTACAGTAGCAGCGCAGCAGCTTCCTCTACTCACCGTCCTGGTCTTTGACGGTAAGATAGGCTCCTTTTTGTTCCTGTACCCCAAGTTCAGCTTTCTGCCTGTATTTCAGCAGATTGATGAATGGGGGAAATCCAGCTGTGTTGACTGCCTCTTATTTTCTCCTTTAAAGCTTTAAAAAAAAAAAAAAAAGTCAGTAAGAACATGTGAGCAGTTCCTCAGCTGATTTAACTCATCATCACTGCACTGGCTGTTGTGGAGTTCTGCCAGCAGAAGGTAGGGAAGTGTGTGGCTGGGTCAGCCTCTGTGCTGGGAAGGGAAGAGAAGAGGGAAGTTGGCACAAAGACCCTGCTGGGGATTCATTTGCAGGCTGGTCTGTGATCACACCTACCTGGTTTTGTATTAGAAAATGGTATTACGAGAAAATCTTGATTCAAAATGAGGGAATTGTAATAACCTGGGAAAGCAAAAGTGTTCTGCCCCTGTGTGTGTCTCCATTAGCTTGAATACCAGCTGCCTCGTGCAGAGCTGAACTGGCTCTTGTGCTTACTGCCACTGAGGCCAAAGGAGTGGGTTTTCCTGCGCAGCCACCACGGCAGCTGGGAGGAAAGTGTTTTAGTCTGGCCTTAGTTATCCTGACGACAGCTTTCATTGTTTTGGTCTTTCCTAGAGATAACTTGCTGCAGGAGATCTTTTCTTGGGAATCAGGTAACTAAATAAATCTTTATTTTAACTCCACTCTTAGAAATGCAGCTTAGTAAGGTAGAGGTTTAGTTCTAGATATCAGGATGTGTGCTGAAAAATCTAAAAGCCTCAGTAGGAGTAGAGTTGCTTCTTTTCCTTTGATGCTGGTTCTGCAAACCTGTGCCTCCAAATCATCAGCCTCTTGAGCTGTTTTGATAAAATCCTTTAAGCAAACAGCAGCTATTGGACTTTGTAAGTAGAACCAGTTGTTGGAGAGGAAATTGGAGATTACCACAGATGGCATAGCTAAAATGTAAGAGTTTAGATGCACCTTCGTCAATCTTGCTGTGATGGCTTAATGCGTTAGTCCAACTCATGGTTCCACAACTTTCTATGCCACCTCTTTGCCAGAAGTTCCCAAGCCAGCTTGAAATGGGTGAGGAAAAAAAGCAAGTGCCCACTCCTTGTTCCCAGGGAAACTGGAGTGTGTTGGCTTAAACCCATCAGGTGGGAGGTGGCAGCTGAGCACCAACTCTGCCCTTGGTGGGAAGAGTGCCCTGGTGTATCCCTCCCGAAGTGTGCTGCAGACTGGGGAGCGCTGGCAGGCAGCTGGCAGGTGGCAGGGGGAGGCTGGCAGTGCTTTGAGCAGCAAGGATTAGGGTGTGCTTGGTATCACTAGCTTCCCTTTTAACAGGGCTAGCTTTTGGTATCATTCCACAGATGGAAAGTGTTTTGCCTGTTCTTAACCATAATTATTCTTTTATATTGTCTTAGCCCTTCAATCTCCTTCTGCCCTTCTTGCCAGGTAACGTAAAGGACTTTTATTTATGGGAAATTTTGTTTAAAAAAATTCTTATTCTTGCAGAGAGTGCATTTTTAAGGCCAAGAATAAGTTTTCAGGATGGTTGCATTTCCTTGTAATACTACGTGTACTGCATTACCTTAGACAACTTGTAGGCACTGCGTAGTAGATTTCTTATTTAAAAATATGACTATGGCAAGTAATACTTGTTTGTTTTTCTATGAAGAAAAAAGAATTTATTTTTATTGTGCTGAGACAGACTGACTACTGAAATTTGTTCTTTCCTTTGAACTTAGTTTTGAAACAACCTATAGTAGCTGTTATATCTATTTTATTTTTGCTATGTTTTTAAATAAATCTGAGAGACAGAAGAATTAGACTTCATTTTCTTTGAGCAGAACCAGTGCTCCATGCATTCTCATTGAGTTTGGAGGAGATCTATGCTAGCTTATCAGCTGGTGAATCCAAATCAGTGATTCTAGATATCAGGATGTGTGCCAAAAAAATCTAAAAGTCAGCTGTTACTTTAGAAATCAAAATTTATTAGTGATGTACTGAAATTACAGTTTTCTTTATTAGTAGTATAGCAGTTGACAGCAATTCTCATTTAAGGGTCTCTAATTATTTTAATAAAATTGAAAAAAATTCTACCTCCTTTTCTTGCAAATGGAAAAACTGACAAATATGGTGAGTAGCTGCCAGGATACAGTGAATAACTGTATGTATATTTATTTGAACATGCACAGGACCATTCCTGGCCCTGCAGCCATCTGGTACGTAGTGGCCTGTGTCCGTAGTACTGGACTCACACCCAAAACAGGGAGCTGCACTCAAACTGTTTCTCATGAGTTAGCTTGAGGCAGGGACCTCCAATTCTTCAACATTGCCTGGGAAATGGGGGGCGAGTGGTAGGGTTTTAAGGTGCATAACGCAGCATTTGCATGGCAGGGAATGTTATTGTTGCCGTGTTTTTTCTGGGACCCCTGACCCTGTGGTTCCCCTGTTAGGTGGTGACATGCAGTTGTCAGTGGGAGAGACTGAGTGACTTGAGCCGGTTCCCGCATGTCCTCAGGCACTGGCTGACCTTTGGGAGCTCGCTCATAACTGCAGTGACCTCAACAATGCTCAGGGAAATGCTGTGGGAGGGGAAAGAGCTGGGTGATGGAGCTGTGCTGGCTTGCACCTCCTGAGGGTCTGGCCCAGCATCTACAACCGCAGGAGAGTTTTCCTTTACAACTTAGTGGAGATAAATGGGAACCATAATTGTAAGCCATTTCACAGGGGCCATATCGGAGCCCAAGACAGATCAGGGTTTCTATTAGAAAGGCACGTTTTGTGACATTTCATAATGCCCTTTTCATCTGCTTTGAAAACGGTCAGAAATGGAATTTTCCCGTGGGGAGCACGCAAATTTATTTTATAAAGATAGTGTCTCTCTCTTTTTTTTTTTGAAGAGGGAGAGAGCACGAGCTTTATAGATCACAATAAATCATAGTGACTGTTGGTAGCAAAATATTCGTTAGGATGAAAGTCTGTTATATTTGATTGGACATTAATCATCTTTTCTGTGTGCTGTGGATATGGTTTCCATGTAAATTGTTTACCAGAAAATACATAGTTGCTGTTGAAAATTAAGTGACACTTTAGATGGTAATATATTCTTTTTGAAGTAATAAAGATGGATGAGCCTTTTCATTATGACTTCTGGGATCTGAGTGAGAAATATTTTGAGAATTGACAAATAGCAGAGGTTAGGGCTGCAGTCAGGGATAACTTGTAATCCGTGTGTTTTCACTGAAATTTTCAGTGCATGTGGCATGGATCGATGCTGCTCTTAGACAGCATTTCCTAAAGAATTCCTCCTGTTGCAAGTTGCAGCAAAACAGCACTGACTGCAGTAGGGATAACTTGGGCTCATTCTCAATTGTTTGATGTACTCAGAGTGAGATCTGACAGTTTTGTGATTTTCTGTGACTTCAACCTGTCACACTCATACTGGACAATGACACTTGTTCAGTGAGCAAGAGAGGTGAGGCACAGCAGCCAGCAACGTTTTGTTTTGGAGACTAGATGGCCTTTGTCATGCCTTTCCCCTGTCACTGCCAGGATCTTGAAGGTTCTCTTTGCCTTCTTGTGATGCTCAGGTTTAAATAATTCCTGTTTTGTTAAATAGCTCTCCTGCTTCTAGGAACAAAAGGGAGTCAAAGGAACTACATGCAGCCTTGAGGCTGGCATCTCTTTATTTCATAGAAATGTGGCAAGTTATGTTCAAGCATCGCCTGAACATTTCTTTAAAAGTACCGCCCTCTACGGGGTTTTGCGAAGCGTTCGTAGGGTTGTGCATAACCCAGCGCCTTGTGCTGCTATTGCGTCTGCTCTAGCAGGGTCCGTTACTGCTGCCTTCCCCAAAACTGTGCTGAATAGCAGGACTGGAAGAGCAGCACAGCCTGCATTACCCCAGGCACGTCTCTCCTCTTCCCCTTTTTCCTTCTTTGACATTGAGTTAGCCAGTAAAATCGGCTCTTGCCATGTTTCAAGGCCATGTCTGTCCGCCCCAAACCTTTTTGGTTGGTCTATCCTATCTAGCCTTTCTAGATCAATCATCTTCTCTTTGAAAGGAAATACAAGCTTTTGTCTTTTACTTTCCTTGCTCTCTTTCTCCCCCATCTCCTCCTCTCGTAGCTTGTATTTCTTTATTTTCATTAGTTTAAATACATTACACAAATGTATGTGCAACATAGTTGTGTACCATCATTTTTTAGATTGGTATTAACTTATGAAGCTCCATGCTTCCTCATACATCTGCTTGATTGTGGTCCAGATTTCCTTTCAACAGAATTTATTTGGAAGGTTTCACCGGCATCATTATCCTACTTTTTCCTTATACACGTAACCAGTAAAATACAGTTTGCCTATAGTTCCTTATGATAGGGAGATCTTATGTTACACCAGTCATGAGCTCTGTGATGTGATAAACAAGAAAATGTTAATAAAAATCTTGGGAGAGGAGATCCAAATATATTTGTCGTTCTTCATTAAGTTAGTGCTGGTTAATCTTTATGGGCAATGTGTGGGAATTGATGCTGGCTACAGTGCTTCTGACAGAGCATTTAATGTACTTAGGGTGGGACTATACTGGTCAGGGAGAGGAAGAACAAATTGTCCCCATCCCCGAAGCAATGCCTTAAGCAGTAAGTTGTGGCATCAGATTTGTGTGGTAAGTGAACTTCTGTTCTGAAGAACAGGGCTTGTTCTTCCTTTTTTGCATGCTACAGTGCATATGAAGTGTCATTGAACTTCAAAAACCTGCGGGTTTTGGAGTGATTGAAGATTTCTTTTTTCTGTTGTTAGTGCTTTACAATTTGAGATTGCTGCTGCTTCGACGTTACTTATTTCCTCAGTGTTTAAGATTCTTTTCGTTATTCTCCTTCCATTTGATTTTCTTTAAAATTGTGTATATTGTTAAAAAAAAACCCAACAATTGCATTGGTCCCAAGATAGAAATGTAAATTTCTTGAGACTCGTGTTCATAGTTCTTCATAAATTATACACTGGAGCCCTTTGTGAATGGCTAGAATAGCTCTGATTAAACATGCAACAAATGCAGAAGGCTCAGTGTGGAAATGGAAAAAGTCATTTACATTACTTTGAGGAGTCACTGAGCTCCAACAGCCTTGTTTCATTGGCAAAAGGAAGGCCAGGAGGGGCTGCTAAACTGCAAAGCAGCATCTCAAATTCTTACTCAAGAAGTAATGTAAGATCTGAGGAAAGCCTTCAGGAATCATAATGTCCTCTTGCCCCACGTTTTATTGACCCTTTAACTTCAAGTCACTGTTAAGTTGGACTGAAGAAAGCTCTGAGAGTTCCAATTCAGATGGAAGAAAGAAATTTCCCTAAGGAAGGCCCAATAATCACAAGTACATTTTATTTTGTCTGGGGGTAGATTCAGTTTTGGCCTCTTGGTGCAACGAGCTTTGCACTATTCTTGGTGCCAATAATCACTCTTTTCCTCAGAAGAATCTGAATTACTTAGACTTTTGTACTACTTTCTGTTGCCTCTCTAGCTACTACGTCTCATTAGATCACTTTTATTTATAATTCTCCAAACATCACAAGAGCTGCTACTTGAATACAGAATAGCAGCAGCAGCTGTATATGCTTGGCATTTACTGTAGGCCTGACAATTAAATGAACAGCCATGGTTGCTTGCCTTACTCAGGGAAGGTAGAATATTTTTTGAGAGGAAAACATCACTGTCCCGAAGGCTGATGCTATAGGAATCGACAGGCTGGATCAAGTCCAAGGACAGTTGATGTGCAAAGCCACTAAAAGGAGAAATTAAGAAAAGTGGGGAAAAATGCGAAGCCACCTTGAACAGATAAACTATTAGGCATGAAGCTGTGTTGAGAGGGGACCTCGCTAACACAACTAGAAGTTACAGGGACTGGACTACACTAGAGGAGGCTAAAGAGGAACCTTGGTTGAAGTGATTTGCTGCTGCTTGTTTGATGCTTATTTGTGATTTCAGGTGTGGTGAGGTGGTTGATGACAGAAGGGTGGTTTCTCAATGAGGTGAATGTGAGCAGAGGACAAGGCTGATAGGGTGAGATTGAGACTTGCCTCTTGCTCCAAACCCAGGGCTCTTCTCCATTGGTTTCTGTGTGGTGGTCTCATGACAGTGGGGTAGACCCCTATGCCAGGTGTCTGCTCACCTGCAGGAGGAACCTACCTAGTGTTGGAGGAGCAGAGGAGGCTATTTGGGTGATTAACTAACCCGGGTGTATGCTGAAAAATGCGTTATGTGACCAGATTTGATGGCATGGTTTTTATGGGTATTGCCATGATTGAACCCCAGCAGTTATTGTTCTGGTTTTGGTGTCCCTGTCAAAATAACGCTGGGTTTACTAAATACCCAGCTATCCTAGAGGTAGCAGCTTTATGAATACAGTGTCTGTGCATGGCAGGTATCTGTTTTCCAGAGCGTGTGTAAGGCCCCGTGGGAACGACTCTGGCCAGCAACATTACAGTGATACGGTGATGGTGTTCCAGCAGTTCTCCCACAGCTATTTGCTATTAACACCAGTGCAATTGAATTACTGCAATTAAATTCTGACTTCAGTGTGTTGGGATATCAATGCAATACCACTTGTAGATAGGTTTCAAAATGCCAACCAACAAAATCTATCTTTGCCTGCAACATTGAAATGGGTTTGCATTTTCCAGTTCCTGATAGGTGTGTTTTGTGGGTTTCCCTCTCTCTCCCCCGGGGCAATTGGGTCAATACTTGTAGCATGCTTTACTTCTATTACTTTTTTTTTTTTTTCCCCCACATCAAAGGGCTCTTCATAACTTTCATTTTGCAAATTACACTGGCTTGGTGCACTTCTTTGACCTTTTCAATATTCTGTAATTAGATTGGCTGCAATTCCTCGTTTCTTCCTGCTTACAGTCCACTAGCCTCTGGGAAAGGGATGGAATGCCCATTTGCTCAAAATATAAAATACTGCAAAGGTCAAAGCAGCAGAGTATAAAACTGCATTTCACTGAATGTATTAGTGTTTTGAAGGGAGGCTGGGGGAACATGATGCCTTCGACTTGTAATTCCACAGATCAGGTATTGTCATGCAGATTTCCCGGACTTTCTTCAAAGCACATCACCTTAATGAACAAAATTCTGCATAACACAGTATTGCAATATTTTACATTCTATAGACCTCCATTAGAAGATTCCTCAACAGTTTTGGGTGCTTTTAAATTCCTCTTGATATGGATGTTCTTGCAAATGACTGCAGTTTTTGACGTTAGGGTCTTATGGTGTATTAAATGGAAAATTTTTTTAAAATAAATTTTATTTGTAGACTTGTTTGACAAAGTCTGAGCTATTAAAATGGTGCCAGTCACAATAGCATCATCATAAAAAAACTCAAGAGTCCTACCATATGAGTCAGTGGGGTTTTTTTTGGGCGAGGGGAGGATGTGTTGTTTTTTTCCGCCCTACTTTGCTTTTATGAAGTAGTAACAAAATTCTACGGGCCATCTCTGCTTTCTAAATATATGTCCTTGAGCCACCCTTGGTTAGTTATGGTGGAAATAAGGTCTTGATGTGCGTTGCTTTTGTTCTGATTGTTGTGTATGATGCCTCACTCATTTTCTGGGGCAAAGTCGTAAGTGCTGTCCCCAGTTGTTTTACTGGAAACCAGAAGAGCACACAGCCCTCTTTTCTCTGTCTTTTGTTACCGTAACATTGAACAGTTGTGTGAAGTTTCTTCAAACCCTCAAACATCAGTAAAATAAAGCTCTCCTCTCTCAAAAAAAAACCCCAAGCCTCATGTCCTCCGTTTTCAACGGGCCTGTATGCTACTTATGCTGTATAGCACGTAAGGAGGGTATATATGATATACGTTCCTTATACTGTCACCTCCACAGAGCTGAAATTTTATGTGTGCTTGCTGAGGCGATCCTGCTGGAGATGAAGGCGTGTAAAGCTGTCTGGAGTGGAAACATTTAAGCTGGCGTGATGCCATTCTACCTATCAACAGAGATTGCCTGTTTTCATTCAAAACTGTTGAGAAACGCTGAGGTGGAGATTCTGTAGAATGTAAATAATATTCAGTCGATAGTTAAATCTTCAAATGTGAAGGAGTTCTGCTTTGGGGACAATGGATGGCGTCTGAATGTGATCTTTATATTGGTTCTCAAAGAAGCTGCATTTCCTAGTGCTGCTCTGGTCTTGTAGTAACAGATGAAATGGTTGCCATTTAGAGTGGAGAAAAAAGGCAGGAAACAATTTAGTGTTCATAAAATGGCCTCCAGCCTTCATGCGTATGGTGATTTTTTTTTTTTTTTTCATGGTTGAGAAGTGTGTGAGGACTTAAATGCTGTAGCATTGAGCACTACAGAAATTCTAACTGTGAGTAGCTCATCGGCACTTACAAGGAGCTTCTGAAAGAAACACCACGTGCATGTTTACTGCTGTGTTCGTAGCAGTGCTAGTCTGTCAAAGCGTTTTTGTTCTAAAGCATAATTTGTATGATAGTTGCACTTCCTCCTGTCTTTCAAGTATTAATATAATTGCCTCTGGGTACCTGGAATGGGTTTGGGTGGACAGTTGCACTCAATTATAGCCATCGTTTATTGTTGTTTATTAAAAGGTATGTATTGTGCTGGGACAGAAGGAACTCCTATAATTAACTTTGGTAAGCTGCAGTTGCATAAAATCATACATTATGACTTTCTCTACTTTCTGTGGGATTACTGTCAGAAAGCAGGTTAGAGAGATCCTTGGTGTCCAAGTGTCCTGGATCACTTAAGGAGAGTTTGGGCTGGTGTCAGGTTTGCTGCATAGTAAGCTGGTGCAAGCCCTCAGTGGATCAGAAATGTTCCATGGTTTTTAATCAACTTGAAGGAACTTGAGATCGTGTTTAATGCTTTAATAGTGCTGAACAGAGCCAGTGTTGGTACAAACACTCATCTTCAATTGCCTGTGGAAGGTAGCTCAGCTGAACCAGCCCCAGACCTTATGTGGGGAAAGGGGGATGTCCAGTCCCTTGGCTTGCTGCAGGCTACTTACCTGCCTGGGGACAGAGACAGGACTTGATTTCAGAACCTCTGAGGTCTTTCTCAAAGTCAATCTCTTTTCTTTTGGGGAGATCTTTCCCACTTCTAGCTGTAGTTTGCCATGCAGATTCTGCATGTGTTGGGCTGGGATTAATAAAAAAACCCAAACTAACAGGTTGGTTCTATTTTGTTTTGTTGTTTATTTGAATAAATATAATTTGAAATTATCTAGGTCATTAGAATTTATAAATTAACAGTTTCTTTTGGCAGTCTGAGGTCTGTGTATAACCATCACTTCAGTTCTTCCCGGATCTATTTAGAATTTGTCAGTATTGAGAAGTTCTTCTGAATCCTATTATTTGCCTGATATGCACTAAATCACACATTAAAATGCATGTTAAGGAGATACACGTTCAATCCTGAGGTCCCCTAATAGGCTAATCTCATTGCAGAAACTCCATCGATCCTGCTCTGCTACTGTAATACGACAAGTCAGATACTCATTAAAACTAAACTCATTGTTCAACATTTGTACTTCAAAGGTTAAAGTGATTTCTGTATACCATATTCTTTAAGAACTCTTTTTTTTTTTTCCAAAGTGCAAAATTAGAGCTTCTCCAATTTCTAAGTCATTACTAAGTAGATTTTTGTGGGCAGTGTCACCTCTTTGTCTTCCTCCTTCTGGGAAAGTCAGACCTGGATTACTGGGCAGGCTGGGCTGGAAGAGCATGAAGGCTTCTGTTGCAATTCTTAGAAGATTCTTCTTATATTTACACATCATCCTTTAGATAACAAAATGCAGTTCTGTAATCCTTGCTTCCTAACGGAGGTCCTAGATCCACTAGTACAGCTAGTGCCTTGTTAGGGTCTGGAGTGTCTTTGTCCTTAAAACAACATTAATCACAATCTAAGTATAAAAACATGATTTGTGTGTTTATCCTGTGGTGTCTTCTTGTGATTTGTGGGGGAGCACGCACAGGACACAACAACGTGTAGAAGAAAATCATCCAATCACAGAATCATTTTGGTTGGAAGAGACCTGTGAGATCGAGTCCAACCATTCACCCTGCACTGTCAGGTCATCACTAAACCATGTCCCTCAGCACCACATCCACACGTCTTTTAAATGCCTCCAGGGATGGTGACTCTACCACCTCCCTGGGCAGCCTGTTCCAATTCTTTGCAGCCTTTTCTGTGAAGAAATTCTTCCTAATATCCAGCCTAAATCCCTCCTGGCGCAACATGAGGCCGTTTCCTCTCATCCCATTTCTTGTTACTTGGGAGAACAGACTGACCCCCATATCACTACAACCTCCTTTCAGGTAGTCGTGGAGAGTGATAAAGTCTCCCCTGAGCCTTCTTTTCTCCAGACTAAACAACTCCAGTTCCCTCAGCTGCTCCTCATATGGGACTAAAAAAGGAAAAATAGACATTTATACTCTGACAAAATAAAGAGCCCAGGCAGAAAAAGTTTTGTGAGGAGCAAAGACATTTAACGTATCTCCAAGTATTTCAAGATAGTGTCAAGTACACAGTTCAGTTAAAGACAGGTTTTCTAGCAGATAAAGCATCAGAAGTGCTGGAAATCACACCGGTGAGTTGCAAGTGGTGGGTTTGGGGATAAAGCCTCCTTATCCTTTGGTTATTCTGAACTTAGAATAATCCTTTCTTTGCAGTTCTCTAAATGTATAATTGATCAGCAGAAATAATGCATACCAGGTGCTGTGCTTACGGAGTTTAGCCTCATTGCAAGAGCTGATCAAAACAGCTCTTGAGCATTGAGCAGGAGTATTTAGTTAGATGTTCCTGGAGACACTTCTGTACTAAACTTCCACCCTCACACCTCAGTGGGAAGCTCAAAAGCCACTGCAACTTCTTTCTGGAAGAAGTAATAACTTGAGGAATTTTAAGCAAAGTTAACCTTCCTCCCAATCTAATTCCTTCCTATCTCTCTGCTTAGAGGTTCCACTCCTGGAAGAAATGGGCTGTGTTTAAGAATTGCGCAGGATATATTTTATTCAAGTGAGTAAATGATGTGTAGGAAAACTTGGTCCAACTAATGGTTTCTCTCCCAGGGCTCCCAATAATGGTTCTCAGGCTATGGTGAAGCGCTACCCATTACAAGGGGATTACACAGTTTTTATTGGGAACATAAATTGCTGATGCTGAAGGTGCATGGGCTATGTTTTCATTCTTGGTGGTGATGAAAGAAGATGGTTTATGCTCACACATCTAAGGATACCATAGATGCTAGCACTATATACTCATCTGGCTGGCCAAAATAAGGTCAGCTGTGTTAAGTGAACACTTAGAAGGCATTTTTTAGATAAGGAAGCAGTTTCTGTGGAGGTTTTTAAAGCTGCATCAGCAACCCATTCAGCTTTAAACAGCTCAGGCCTATGATACAGTTGAGATGTGACTAATCTTACACGTTATAAATCATGAATCAGACCTTGAAAATCAAAAGATTAAAAATATATGTACTTCCTTGCCTTGTTTCTTGAGCATGTCTGTGTGTTCCTCTGCAGTGATAGGCACTATGATTTTTATTTTTTAGAAAAAGATAAAACTCCCCTCAATGCCCTGTGTTAAACATCCAAATTGTTGTTGACGAGTAAGGACCAAGAATTTTCCATGCTTAATATGGTGAACTGGGAGCACTGACCAGAGGTATGTCCTTGTACACACCAGACATCAGAGCTCTAGCTGTTCATACCATTCTGTCTGGGCTATGAAAACAGGGGTGCAGGTGTTGCCCATACAGTATGCTCAAGCTAACTTACTGAGTGAAACTATTTCTTACATCTCTGCATAGCAACTGCCAGAATTTGACAGTCTACGTTCTTTTTGAATGCAGATAACTTTCCACGCCCTGAAGGCTTATCAGTTTTGCTACCTCCTGAACCACTGTTACACTCTCAGAGAAGACCTTTGGGTAAATATCTGATAACGTAACAGTGTTACAGATTGAACTGCTTATCATAATTCAAAGCCTATAGGTCCTTGAATGATGGGGCACTACAATTTTGTTCATAAGCATAACATTTAACTACTTCAAATAAAAGGGAAATAAAAGCTAAGAGTACGCCGAATTACTTACACGTGCTTGTGATGGGCACGCATTAATTTATACAAGGACTTTACGTTGCAGCATGCTTTGGCAAACCATGCTTCTAAAATGAAAATATACACTTCCAAAATAATGATCACAGGGATCTGATGTAATTAGAAGTTGATGATAGTGGAAAAAAATTCTGGCTTGGAAAATTAAGTATTTCAAACTTCTCCCTTTTATGTCAGGATGAAGATGAGACATTAAGAATAAAAGAAAGCAACTGCTCATAGAAGACTCTGCCCTTCTGGACAATGCTTATGAATTGGTGTTTAAGGGCTTGCCAGGAATGTGGCTAATGCATTTTTATCTCTGCTTTAAATTGGAAACAGAAGAAATTTGAAGACAAAGTCTTTGCCTCAGGTGAAGACCTGTCTCTCCAAAGTACCTGCTATTTCGGGTCAGCTTGAATGGTGAAAATTGTGTCCTTTACCTGGAAACGCTTTTCCACAGAAGTTTTGCTACAACTAATACATTTGGAGAGAAATTTTTCATGGCAAATCATTTTTGAAAGCTAACTTTATTTAACTCTAGACTGTATTAAAATGTAGTAGTGCTTTTGTCAGAAATTTTTCACTATGTAAGGTATGACAACATAAAAATCTCCTTTTGAAGGGTGGTCAAGAAATAAATGCTGCTTCAGTTTTTACAGAAAATGAAAAAAATTTACCTATGGTATCTATTATTATTTATCTGGTGTCGAGAGCTCCATTCTGGGGCTCTTTTCTATGCGGGATGGGAAGACATAATCATTGTGCCAAAAGACCAAGACAGACAAGAGATGAGAGCAGTAAAAACAGCTATTCCAGAGACCAGTAATTTGCATGAGTTGGTTCTACCAAATCAGTGAAGAATGTCACTGTTAAAGATTTATGTTCCCCGATCTTCTCATCAGTAATTCCTATGTCCTGAATGCCTGATGATAAAAGTGAAATTTGAGTGGGGATCTGAAGAAAAATGAGTTTAACTACAAAAGCTCGGAATGCAGCTTGTACTGCTTGCATATTTATATCTTCTAACATTCCTGTATTGAATCTTATTCAGAAAACATTCATGAATGTGCACCTACAGAGGGTACTGGTATTTAATACAGGGTAATCGTAAAGAGACTGTGACTGCAGCATGCGGGTGAAACTGAATCTCCAAGACATTCCCACGTGTTCCAGCCTGGTATCCTCCCGGAATAAATGTTGCTCCTTGCAATGGTTTGCTTCCACAAGTACGGCAAGGCTTGGGGGATTAGAGTGCAATAAAGAAGGTACGAGTGGTAGGATTACAAAGCAAAGATTCAGGAGCAGTGTCCTGTTGGGATCTTTAGCTGAGGTTTGGATTTGGGAGGTACTTACTACTTGTCATTGTTCCCAAGGGCTGCATCCGTGCGCCATGCTTGGAATGCAGTGGAATACGGTCCTTCATGTAAAGTTTTAAATTCCATATTAAGAGCGACCAAGAAGAGAAAGGGTGAATTTTACAACATTAAAAGCAGTGCTCTTCTTTTTTAGAACTCTGAAGCAGAGAGTGAGGATACTTTCAAAACTTGGGGTTGTTTGGATTGGGAATTATGCAAGTTTTGAAAATGGCGTAAAAATGGTTTCATATGCAGCTTCTCAAAGGAAGCTGCCATAATAAATTAGAAGCAAGGCACTCGTAGGCTTGATTTAAAATTGGATGGGCAGATCAGGCCTAAGAACCTGATGACAGACAGGTAGGAAGCGGGTAGGGAGGTCCAAGAAAGCTTCAGCGTGTCCCTTTTCCCTCTGTTGCCAGTGGAGGGCATTTGCTCACGATTTCCATTCTGTCATTTGATCTATTCCCTTGCAAAAGATATGCTTGGTCTTTAGAAATAACCTATATATTTTGGTTAATCTCTGCTCTCAGCCTGCAGTACGTTTGCAGAAAATCTATTGATTTCAGTCAGTCAGAGCTCTAGTAAAGAAAACCAATCAAGCATGGAGTTTAAAATGGATACCCACCTGCTTAAAGTTAAGCTTATGCTTTGCTGATATGGGGCTTGCTTCATTTCTGTATCCATGTGGAAATGAAATGGATATACAGGAGCTAAATTGATTGAGAAACTATTTTATGAATAGATGCGTCTTTGGAGGGGAAAAAGATCTGGGTTTTTTTTCCCAGTAGTATCATAGATACCTGTTTAATTAGGGATCCACCAACCAAAAGTGTCATCCAGATTCTATTTTTGCTTTATCTCTAGTCTCATTAATGCCATTTTATTTGAAAAGCTTACTTGCACAGGTTTCCATTAATTTTCTTTAGTAGGTTAATGATAAAAAGTATTTTACTTCATAGAAGTGAAATTTCCTTGTTCGTGTGTTACTGAGTGGCAGTATCTCCTGCCAGCTGGATTGTCATTAAATCCTGATTCTGTGTATTTTATAGGATTTGGGATTTCCCAGATGGATGCAATCCACTTGTTCAAAGGTAGAAGAAAACTACATTTGAACATAAAACTGGTGGTGAAACTTAACTGTAAACAGAAAAGGATTGGGAATTTTGGGAGAAATGGATTCTTTGAGTGAGGGGGTTAAGACCTGTATTAGAAGTTTTGAGTTGAGAGAAATCCAGCTCAAACTGATTTCCCACTAACTTTCTTTAAATCAGGGTGGCAAGTTTTTCTAATTAATGCCTGGCTGTCTTTTACAGTGACGATCATGAGTGCATTTACAAAAATTAGATAAAATATATGTAAACCTGTGCTAAAGCCACTGGCACTGATGACCAAAATATAAAGGTATCCATTAGCAATGTATAGATGGGGGAAGAGAGGGAAGGGCCAGGCCAGCAAAGCTCTTATTTTGCAAGATATTATCATAAACTTCGAAGGTATGCTTCTCTTACAGGGAAGATCTCCGGTTAGGCACAGCACACCCTGGCCCCGCACTCCGGCCATGCTGGAGCTGGTGGGAGGCTTGGGAAGCGAGATGCTGGTCTGGGGGGGAGCAGGCTGGGAGTGAGATCAGACCAGGCTGCAATCTGGTTCCTGGCTGCTTCTCCTGGGGCACCTCGACCTGCTGTGCGATGGTCTCACAGGCAAACGGTTTCAGTAATGGTTCTCTCTCTCTTTTTTTTTTTTCCTTGTGTCCCTTTGGAGCTGAGGCAGCACTGCCACGATAACAGCCCTTGTCCGTTGTGTTATCAGCTCCTTGCTTCAGGCCCCGTGGGAATGCTCCCTTTTGGTTCCCTTGGAAACACAGCATTTTGTTACTACATGCTGATGAGATGTGCCACGTAAAATTGTGTTCCAGGTTAAAACAGGAGCAGATAATCCCTCACCAATATAATTTTGAATAAAAGCAATGAAAAGACCATTCAGGCTTGCTGACCAATTACTTCTTGTAACCGTCTGGCTGCGGTGCTGTGTTAGCTCCAATCCCAGTTTTTCTCTCAGCTTTGGAACAGAGCTGAAACAGTCGCTAGGTGACAATACATCATGCAAGTGTGTAATCGCTGCAGAGCACAGGGTAAAGACCCCGTAACCTCAGATGTGTAATGACATAGAGGTCAACAGTCTGCAAAAATAATTAGTACAATTTTCTTTAAACTTCAGGTTGTTGGTAGTTACCAGGAATGGTCTTCTGACACGAGATGGCAGCTCTTGAGCTTGGTGGGAGGCTTTTTTTGGGGTGTGAGATGTTCTTTTATGGAAGTTACTGCAGAGCTGATGTTTTATCAGTATTTATGGCATTTGTGGAAATTGTGGGGCCGAGTTAATGACACAGATTTTCAGTCCTGTTCTGGGTATAGCTAAGCACAGGGTTCCCAAAGTACAGCATTTTAGTGATATAAGTTTGATAACTACAACAGTAGCAAACATTCAGGAATCATCATAAGACCAGGGTACGTAAAGGGGCAATCAAAAATGTGTTTAGTGAATTTGTCTGAAGAGAAAAAGTAAGTAAAACAATTCTTTCCCTCAATGAGACACACAACGGACTGTTTTCAACAGGCACAGCTCTCCAAGCAACGGTTCTGTTGTTGATCAAGCTCTGTGCTATAGGCAAAATAAATTTTTAAAAGACTGGCTGCAGAGTTTTACGGCCGTGCCAGCCTGTAGCACCCTTTTTGTTTTCAGAAAGACAATTCCATTGAGTTTTATCCTATAAACCAAAGGTGTGTACATAATCTGAGAAAACAAAGACACACAGTAACCTTAGATGACTTGTAATGCAGCACAGTACGTGTTCTGGTTTGGAAGTGGTGGATTACCAGATACAAGTATTCTGCAACAGAAGACTCTCAATCCTCAATAATAGTGCTTCAAAGAGCTAATAAAATTTCTGTTAAATGTGTAAATACGTAATATGTTTATCCAGATTTTCTGGAAAGGACTTTGCTGCATTCCTGAAAATAGACTTTCCAAGGGAAAGGGCTGATTCACATCAGTTCTTGTTAAAGGTGTAAGCTAAAATAAAATGTGTGGTGTTTGAATGGGTAACCTTTAATTACCGGAGAGATATGTATTTATTGAGTCTGTCTTGCAGAACTGAAAGGATTTATTTGCATTCTGATTAATTACTTGTGAGGTAAAGTTTGCAGAATCTGGTCCTTAAATGTTAGTTTTGGAAGAAAACAAAACCATAGGACCTAGTTCTTTTAAAATTTTAAAAATAATTCCAAAAATTATACCAGCATTTGGGATACTCTCCCACACGGAGGGAAATGCATTGACAAGGCAGAGAATCATAGAGTGGTTTGGTTGGAAGGAACTTTAAAGATCATCTAGTCCAACCCCCCTGCCGTGGGCAGGGACACCTTCCACTAGACCAGGTCTCTCAAACCCCCATCCAACCTGGCCTTGAACACTGCCAGGGATGGGGCATCCACAGCTTCTCTGGACAACCTGTTCCAGTGTCTCATCACCCTCACAGTGAAGAATTTCTCCCTAATATCTAATGTAAATCTACCCTCTTTCACTTTAAAGTCACTAACCCTATCACTATATGCCCTTGTACAAAGTCCCTCTCCAGCTTTCTTGTAGGCCTCCTGTAACTACTAGAAGGCTGCAATAAGGTGTACCTGGAGCCTTCTTTCCTCCAGGCTGAACAACCCCAACTCTCTCAGCCTGTCCTCATAGGAAAGATGCTCCAGCCCCCGATCATCTTTGTGGCCCTCCTCTGGACTTGCTCCAACAGGTCCATGTCCATCTTGCGCTGAGGACTCTAAAGCTCGATGCAGTACTCCAGATGGGGTCTCACAAGAGTGGAGTACAAAGGGAGACTCGCCTCCCTTGACCTGCTGTCCATGCTGCTTTTGATGCTGCCCAGGATCCAGTTGGCTTTCTGGGTTGTGAGTGCCCATGTGGAGTCATGTTGAGCTTCTTGTCAACCAACGTTCCCAAGTCCTTCTCCGCAGGGCTGTTCTCAATCTATTTTCTACCCAGCCTGTATTTGTGCTTGGGATGGTCCTGACCCAGCTGCAGGCTGGTTGAACTTCTTGAGGTTCACATGGCCTCATCTCTCAAGCCTCTCCAGGTCCCTCTGGATGATATCCCTTCCCTCCAGCATACCGACCACACCACACAGCTTGGTGTCAGTAAGCTTGCTGAGGATGCACTTTGTCTGTGTTGCTGACAAAGGTGTTAAACAGCGCTAGTCCAAATACTGACCACTGAGCAACACCACTTGTCACTGGTCTTCACTTGGACATCGAGCCATTGACCACAACTCTCTTGAGTATGGCTATCCATCCAGTTCCTTATCCACTGAGTAGTCCATCCACCAAAGCCATGTCTCTCCAATTTAGAGACAAAGGTGTCATGTTGGGACAGTGTCAAATGCGTTGCTCAGTTCCAGGGATGTGATGTCAGTTACTCTTCCCTTATCCACCAACGCTGTAACCCCATTGTAGGCCAAAAAAATAGCCAAAAAAGCCATCAAATGAGTTGGGCAGAATTTGCCCTTAGTGAAGCCATGCTGGCATGTATTTCCCATGTGCCTTAGCATCGTTTCCAGCAGGATCTGCTCCATGATCTTGCTGGGCACAGAGGTGAGACTGACTGGCCTGTAGTTCCCCGAGTCTTCCTTTTTCCCTTTTTAAAAATGGGGACTATGTTTCCCCTTTTCAGTGGGAACACATAGCTTTGTGTTAGGAATAAATGTTTTTCTTAGCAACTTTCAAGAACAGCCCAACATTAAAAATAGAACTATGTACGGATGGTATTTGGAAGGCATTGCTGCTGATGATCTAGACATTTGTAAGAGTGTTTCGGCAATATTTCCTCGTTTCAATAAAATAGGCTATTTGAAAAAATCCTGGTCTTTTTTCCCTGTTGTAGGAGAAAAAGGAAAATGTCCCAAATAATTTAAAGTTATAACTTGTTATTTATTTTCATGATAGATGGATTCTGTGACGTAAGAACCATTATAATGGGTCCTGGTATATAAATGAGCTCTTTTCTGGCTTTAAGCAGCCTAGACTATGAAATCTATGGAGTAAACCTTTCAGAGGCATTCTGACATATCCAGAAGCAGGTAAATACCTAAATTTTGTTCTGCAGGTGTCATTGTCAGGAAGAAAAGAACACTTCTAAACCAAAAAAGTCTTAAGCACTTGCCTCTATTCAGAGTGCGTAAGAATCACTTTTGGTTGACTTTTTCTCAAATTGCTGTCTAGTGAGGAAGCAGGTGAGAGTGGTAATGAGGTTAAAAGAACCAAGACTGGCTTTGTGGAGGATATATAAATAGATTCCAAATGTGAATAGCACAGATGCAAAAGTCACTCTGTGGTCAATGTCTGTTACATCATTAAGAAAACGAATCTGTAGTAGTCTAGAGCTTTGCTTTCCATCTTCAGTCAGTGACCTTTTCTTTACCAACCAGAATGGCTGAGTGAGATTTCCTGAGACATTCAGAAACTTATTTTGTAAATAAAATCTCCAGTCAACTTACGAGGCTGAAGAGCACCACTCATTCATCACGTTCCTCCTTTGTCTCTGCATCCTGGCAGAGGGATTTATGTTTGGTGGTGTTGCATACCACTGAGCAGAGCAGAGTGTTATGTTCATAGGCAGTCATGTCGTTGTCTTCATGACATCCAGTATCTACAAAAACTTAATGTAATGAAATGTAAAAGGAAAATACTTGAAAAATCATCATCTAGTAACATATGTTGATTTGTTCATGGATTTTTTTTTTTAGTAACTGTCAATATCATGCCTATTTTAAGTTTATACATGCATTTTGTCTTCAAGAAGGAGATACAGTCAGCCAGTTCCTATCTGTGAAATGTGTAAAACCAGCCGACTTCCATGCTTGTCAAATGTGTAAAGTGTCGTGCAGTATGGCTGTTGTTTAGCTATCATTTCCTTACACACCTGAAAATCATCTGAAAATGAAGGGCATTGGGGAAATGTTTTGTCTGATACAGGTAACTTTATAGCTTGAACTAAGTTTTCCTCTGTCTGGAAAATGCTGCAAACTTCCATAATTTTCTGTGCACCTAGATCAAAAGGGATATATCGCACGTGGGCCTGGGGATTACCAGCGTATGAAAGCACTGGAAGAGAATAATTGTAGGTCAGCTCTAATTGAATCTCCTACTGAAACATTGTTAGTTTTGATTAAGGTTTCTTTGACCAAAAACCCTTGAGGCGGTTCCAGTAAGAAGTGTGTAATCTTCTGCTGTGGTTCTGTAGCCGTGTTCTTCACAGGCAATCCCTTCTCCTCTTGTTCGGAGACGTGGAGCTCTGCCTGCTTGTGCTGTAACGAGTCTGGGAGACAGAAAGGGTATGTGCGATGGGAGGGGGCTGCGTGTGCATTTCGGGATGAAAATGAATACCTGCAGTTCAGGATTTCACTTATGACTGGTGTTAGCAATTTAGATGCCTATTTATGGGTTGAGATCACCGTAGTCTGGTCTTTCAGCCTGGTCTGATCCATTTCTCAGCTTCAGAGGAAGTGGCTGTGCTGGGCTAGCCCTTGCTGACAAAATTCATATTATCCTGTTGTATCTGGTTAAGAATTCCTAGCACTTCTCTCTTCCACAAAGGAAACGTGTTGTGTGTGCGTTTAAGTAACTTGCACAGCTCTCAGCTTCTTTAAATCTATGGGTTTTTCATCAGCGGTTGAGAAGAGATTCAGTATTACCTTGAACATCTTGAGTAGATTCCGAGGACATGTGAAAAAGACTGTACTCATGGCTATACCATCTTGGGAGAGAGCTGGTGTTCCAGCAAATTCGGCTTGAAAAGTGCTTAAGTCATTTCCAGCCTCCTGCTGTTGTTTTCCCTCTGCCTTATGGTAAGTGAGGGAAATGTCAGGCACTCCTTGCAGTGACACTGTCCTTTCGGGTTAGAGCTGCCTGGGGAGGGAAGACTGAAGGAAGAGCCTGAGCCATGATGGTAGAGCTTCCTAGTCAGTCTGTAAACAGGTTATGATGCAGTTCTAACTGACTACTAGTAAAGAGCAATCTCGTTTAATCAAGATCATAAATGCTACAAAGTTATTTCATTTCCATGTTTGATTACAAAAGCTTAAATGTGCCTCTAAACTTTTCAGAAGTGATTTTCCGCAGCTCATAATGACATATATAAAAATGTTTTACTGAGCATTGGAGACATTTTCAGGCTTTGCCCAAGAAGAAAACCCAAAGCCTATTTACCATAATGATAGTATTTTTTATTTGAAAACACTGCCAGTCATTTTCTTGCCAGTCCTGAAGTGCCTGTTGCCAGCACTGAAATCCTCATCTCTGTGTTTTGTCAGCCTGCAGTATTTTGCAATGCAGCATGCTGTGGGTGATCATTTAATTTGAAGTGTAAATTGTAAAAGAAAAATGCGATAGCTTACCTGGGTTTCCTGCTGGTGTTGAAATAAACAACAGAGCTGTGCATGTCACTTATTTTGCATAATAGAGGAATAGAAGGTATGGAGATTTCATTTTATTCTGCTTACATTAACTTTAGTGACACAGCTTTGATTAACCGTGGTAAAAGAAAGCAGGATTCTTCATGGTCCGTGATTTCTTAGCTCTCTACTTCTGCATAACTGTTTAGTGTGAGGAAGATGCAAAATTAAATGCTCCATCCTGAGATGGTTGCTAGAGATAACGGAAGCGTGCAGGTTAAAACGGAACCAATTCCTTCTCTTTCCTGAGTCTTCTATTTCCTCCCACCCAAGACTTTCGCAGTTTACAGTTTCCCCAGCTGGAATTTGTCCATCATGAGGAAAATACCCTCAGTAATGCAAAGCGTGATACCAACTGGTTTACAGACAAAAGAACGCTGCTCCCTGCAGCAGAGCGGGAGGTGGGTGCTGTACAGGGCGATGTTTTCTTGGGAGCCGATGCTGGAAGCTCTAAGCCTGTGCGAGAAGGTGAAGAATTGTAAGTGCGTCACTGATGTTCATCTCGTTGCCTCCAGAGAAATGGAAAACTTAGGTCAAACACAGTTAGGTTTAGCTCAGACATCAGATGTTTGCAAGACTAAGCCCTTATTTTGTGTGTTCCCTTTGCTTTCAGTGTGATTCACTGTAGCTTGGAAAGATCTTGGACAAGGGTGTTAAATCACTGACTCGGGATGAAACCTTTGTTAGTGCTAGTGCTGGCCAGCCTGTGCAATCCTCTCTAGAGACTGAAGAGGCTCCCAGGTGAGGTGTCTCTGGGTAGGCTCTGTACTTTGAATTACAGCGTAAAAAGGGACCGCTATTCCTTACCTTCAATAAAGCTGTCTGTGTTACCAAAGAACAGTTAAACAGAGAGGAGGAGTGCTAGGAGCTGAGAGTAAACACTGAGGTACCTTTAACATTAATAATTCACTACCTCAGTCGTAATTTAAAACTTAGAGAGAATTATTTTGTTGTATCTTGTATCACATTCCAGCTGAAAAGAAAACTAAGGAAGCCCAATTATCCTCCATACGCCTGTACTTACATTGGTCTTCAGCTCAGTTTATTCTGCCTCTCAATTTGAATGCTTCATTTAGTTGCAGTCCTTAAATTGAATGCAATAAATTACTGTTGTAGTTTTTCATAATTATATTTTTAAGTCAGCAGAAGGTAGTCGAGCTAATTCTTCTATCGGAAACAGTGCTCCACAGCCATTCCCTATCCCTGTGTACGATACCCATGAGTTTATAATCTATGCCATATCCTCACTCTTGTTTTTGCAGGATGATTAAACAGTATTCAATATGTAAGATACAACAATTTTTTTTGATGATCATCTCCTTCTCTGCGTGTTTCCTCTATTCATTTTAAAGTAGGGCAAGTGGAAGTATTTGGAGCATTCAAGATATGGTCACACTGTAGATTCATAAAACTGCATCATGGTTCTGTTCTGCTTTTTCCTTCTGTCCTACTAATTCCTAACGTTTGCTTCCTTTTTTCAGCTACTTTTGCGAACTGAGCTGATGTTTTCGTAAAATGATCTTTCCATACGCTAAGGGCTTGCTCTTAAGTGATGATAATTTTATATGGGAAATACAAAGTTTGAGCTCACTGCCCCTTCCCCCTGCACCATGTACGTCACTTTATATGAATCTAAAAGCTACCTATGAAGAATATCACACAGGCAAATATACTTACCTATAATCAGCCTATTTTCTTGATGACTGGATACAGACCAACGATGTTTAAGTGATGTCCACATCGGAGAAGTGTTCCCCGTCATTCGCACAATCTCCCCTTGCCCCCTGCTTTCCACAGTGATTTCACTGAGGAAAATCACAAAGAGAAGAGGCTGGTTAATCACATTTTGGGTTGACTACACAAAAATTCTGTCTGGTTTGTTTAAGAAGGCAGGATTCATCGTCTTACTCATAATGGTAATTCAAGCATAGACCCTATTTTCATCGCGGGGTGAAATCGTCTGTGTAAGTTGTGTAGACTTCCTGTAGGACGTAAAGTTGCTTAGCTGGGGAAAAAAAAAAAAAATCTGCTGCTTTTTCTCCCTGTCTTGCTTGTTTGCTGTTCTCCACAGAGGTCTGTATCCCGTCTTTCAAACGCGGATCAAGTTTTTGAACTCTCCCCTCCTCTAAGTGTTTGGGTACTCAGATGTAGGTCAGGCACTGCAAATAAACACGATGCTGAATCTCTGCGCTGGATCTGCAGCTCCCAGTCACTTCTTCCTTCCCCCTGCGTGGCCTGCTTGAATTCACTGTTTTTCTAGATGCGGCTTACCTAGCCTCTGAAAAATAAGTGAAATACGAATCTCTTAGGACTTTCTCTTTTGAGAAGGCACCATTTTGAAAACGGCCAGAAAATAGCCAGAGAATCTCTTTCTTCTAATGTACCATGACTAATGAACTGCAATAGGTTTTCCTTATTATATCACTGCTATTTTTGCCTTTGAAATACAGAAACTTCAATCACTGTGATTATAGGTAGCAAGACAGGCTGACACTTAAACTGTTGAAATGTGTGTTTTTATTGTAACTTCCATGAGTGCATTTAGAAATTGTCATTTTTGTTTTCATGACTCTCTAAGGTTTTAAAATTGTATAAGATAGAAATGAAAATAACTCAGGCCAGGTACATTCAGATGTACCTCTCTGGGCTTTCATTCTACAACTTTTACTGTATTGGTATCCCATTAGGAGCAGAGGTGTGAAAACAAAACCAAACTCCTATTTTTAGAAACCTGTTTACAAACATACACTTGTCTTCTGTATCGGGTGATTTTCAGTGGCCAGTACCATTTCTTTCAGAGTCTAGCAACGATACACTAAATCTCACAAGGGACCTTCATTGCTAATCGTGGGAGAAGCTGATGCTTGCATGAGAATTCAGCTCATGTCCTACGAGCTTGTTGCCAACACAAGAAGCGTGGAATTAGCCATGAGAAATCAGCCCAAATCTGACATGGCATAAAATTTGGAGGCTCTTTTATTATTGCTTGACCACCCTCTCTGACCTCTCTAATGATGCATTTCTTCTGTGTGGGAATGTAGGAATCGTGGGTTTTGGTAATACAGGAAGAGCATTCCTTGCAGTTATCTGCAAATTAATGAGAACTTGATTTTCAGTCAGTGTTGCTAGTTCTGGTGATCATGAGCGAAGATGCATTTGATGGCACCCAAGGGCTTCACCTTCAGCCTGAAATTTTAGCCATGTTTTTCCCTGTCTCTAAAAGGTCTAACAACTCTTTTGTTCCATAAAGAATGTCAATCCCCATTGCCTGCACAGCATTGCTTGATTTTGGGCAGGACAGCTTATGGGGATGCATAAGTACATAGCAGCCAAATGAATAAAATCTACATTTATATGAGAATTCTCTAACATTTAAAGGCAGGATCATTTTTTCAAATGCTAAACAAGACATCAGCTTTTAATTCTGTTTTTCAAGGTCTTCAATCTACAGAGACGGCCATTCTCATTAAAAATTTTCAAACCGTTGAACATTAGTGTCTGAAATTAATAAAATGCAGCATTCATGGGTAGCTTCAACATTATATGCTGAGTTTTAGCTTAAAAATGCCCTTTGGAAATAAAATGGTGCTCTTATATAACATGATTTACTTTTTTAGTATTGCAAATACTTTTTTTTTTTTTCATTTAGTGATAGCAAATTAGACATCTCCTTTGAGTACTTGGAAGAGAGACTCTGCTGGCTATGATAATCTTTTTATTAAAAACGTAATGATTCTTAACCCAGAAAATTATTTTTGGCTCTTTTATTTTAGGGATTAAAAATACCTGGCATTTATACCTTGAAAGTCGGTCAACAACTCTGTGCACAGTGCACGCAAACACACCCACCCACCCACCCCTAACTGGAGACTTTTTCAAAAACCCTTTGAATGGTCTCTGGATAAAAAACTTGACATTTCCCCAAACCTTCCCGCATCTTTCGGAAGAGTTCGAAAGCCCACCCAACAACGTGGCCAGATTTATCCGAGAAGAAGAGAGTATTATCCAAACTGCTGCACAAATAAGATTTTCTTTCCTTCTTATGTAATGCAAGCATGAAGTGTGACTTTTTGAAAGAGCTAGGTGTGCCTCTGTTGTGGAAGAGGGTCAACGTTCATATCTGTGTATGATCTCGAAGAGCCACGGTTTACACCCTTATTTTTGATTTCCATATAAAAGAGATACCATCTCTGACTTCATGGAGCCATGGTTTGCTCTTTAAAGCCTCATCTGTTTTGGCTGCAGAAATCCCAAGTCCTTTGCAGGGGGAAATTGCAGTTTCTTTGTCAAGCAGAAGCGCGTGCTGACGTTACATCTAGTTCCTGCTTTAAGATGTCCTCTCCAGTACTGGCAATCTTCGCAGTGATTTATTGTGAGGTCAATGTTCCACGTGTAACTGGAGAATAGGAAATTGTGGTGTTAAGGCGATTCTCAGTTTGCTTTGGATTTCCCTCATTAAAAAAAAGCATTAGTTTTTGTCATTAGCACTCACCTTTGATCAATGGCCATCCTCCAGTCATGGTTCTCTGGACCAGACTATGTTTAGTTGTTGTCCTCGGTTGGAGTGTGGTTTTGGTGCTCTCCTGTGGTTAAGTTGCTTCTCGGAGATCCCAGGAACAAATCTGTGGCCAGAGTACTCTGGAGTCCGGGGTCTGTTGCTGTTCTTAGCACACAAGCACGCAAGGGATTGAAGTGAGAAGATGGAGAGATAAGCTGCTAATTCCCCAAGGTGTTTGCCCCCTGCCTGTGTTAGAGGTATGAATGTCACCGACTTTTTCAGGCTCTGCTCAGGAGGGCTGCTGTGCATCTCAGCAGTCTAACCTTTTGCCAATAAAACGGGTGGGCTGGAGAAGCTGCCAGAGAATTTGAATAGTGACAAATGATCGCTGCAACTGCACAGCTGGCAAATGGGATGACTGCTAGATCCCAGCCTGCTGTAGGCTCTTAAGCAGAACAAATGACTGGTTGTGGGTTTTTTCCCTCGACTGGGTAGTTGTGTGCTGTCCACAAAGATGCCACTTCGTGTAGGTGTAGACCGGCTGGCCCCTCTGTATTGCAGAGTGCAGCTGGCAGCCACAGGGCTAGGTAAAGGTGCTCTGAAGATTTTCCTGGTGCCCAAGAGGAGTTATGCTGCTGGTGGTACTTGAGTTTCCTCGTTCAAAGCTGGGATGGGAATCTATGAATGAACGGCCACTCCTAGTTCTGGTTGTGTGTAGGCATATACCAAAGTCACCTGAGAGGCTGCAACCATTTCGTGCCGCATTTCATTGCTGCTCACCTTGGTTTTGTTGCCTAACAGTAGAGGTGTCGTGTGTTGTGAAATATATCTCAAAAATCCATCTGCTAAAACAACAGGGCGACCTGTTCAATTGGTAGAAGTATTCTCTGTGAGCAGGTGACGGGGTGCTCTGAGATATTTGCTGGCAGAAATATAAGGGGTTGGTAAAAGGATGTGTGTCTCTTGAACCAAGTGCTTAGATACAGCCTCTTGCATGGCTACGGTCACAGCTACCAGCAACGCTTGCATTGATTTCTCCTTGCTCGGGAGAGAGTTTGGGCTGTCCTTCACCCCTTAGCTGAGCTTGGCAGGACTGGGCTTTAGAACAAAGTGCAGAGTGCAGCTTTGGACCCAGAATGTGTAGGGCGAGGTTTGTTCTGGAGCTGTCAGAAGGGATGAGGTTGTTTGGTCAGAGTCGTTGTTAGCTGGTAGCTTTATATTTATTTGCCTGTTCTACTGGTTTTTTGGTTTATGATTTTTTATTGTCATATCAGAGCACCTAGGAGCTGAGATGTTATTCTGTGGTATGCAAATGAATATGTAAATGAAAATAACTAAATAAAATCTGTTTGGCTATGTTATTTGGAGATTCATAAATTGACATTAATTGGAAAGTATAGGAAAACTTGTTTTGTTACTTACAGTGTTATTTTATTGCTTTTGACAATGACGAGAGCTGTGTATCTGCCATAAATGTGCTTGGAGAAGTGATAAATTATTATTATTATTGTTGTACAGCAGCACTATTAAAGTTTTCAGTTTTTTCTAGTATTTAAGTATGCAAAAGCCTCCCACACTAAGCCAACTGTGCTGCTTAGGTAAATTAAAGACTGACTAACATATATACATCAAACTCTGAAGCAAGACAAGAGAAAATTTGCTAACAATCTTGTCTTGACATGGTTTACCTGCCAGAAGAAAATCCTTTCTAAGTTGCATCCCACGCAAAGACTTACTTTTCATGTTAGAATTCTGTACGTGTTGCAAGTAGAGCACTCGGTAATTGTGCACCAGGATTTCAGCTTTATGTAGGTGTCAGACTGGTTTGTCATGGATTTTGTTTTTAACACTGGATGTATTTTGCAGGTTTTTACTTCCCATAAAAGCAACTCTCTCTTCTGGGCTGACACACGCCCCGTTGAATAGACTCTACCAGTTATAGTTCCGGGTGGGACCGGGTGGGTTTGACCTGAAAAAAAAGAGTGAACCACAACCCACGATAGTCTAGTGCACTCAAACATGGAAGAGACCCAGATTGGATTCCCTGCTCTCATCACTAATTACTTTTCCAAATGTTTCATTTCCAGTAGGAGAGATTGTGAGAGGCTACCCCTAAAACGCCTACTAGCCTTGTGCCTAGTAGCCAACGAGAACATGAGGCAGAGCAAACTGGAGCTGGGGAGGCCCTAGCTGGTGACATGGGGCCGCAGTTTATTCCTGCCCTCTTTGTGCCTAAACATTTAAACCAGAGAAGGTTTTCACAACTGATATTTTACTTGAATAAAACTGTTCTAGCAAAATATTTTAGTTTTAGTTGATAGCAGTATTGTTCAACCCTCGCTAACCGCGGGCCGTACACATTGCCAACATGCTAAAGATAGCGTGGCGTTGCACGTTGTAACGTAAAACCACCTTCTGTTGAAGCGAAGGGCTCTTCAGACTGCTTTGGTTACACGTTAGGGGTAGGCAAGCTTGCTCTGTCCGATTTTGAACCCACACTAATCCTTGAGAGTTTCAAGGACCGCTGCAAGTCCTCAGTGCTAACAGCAGAAATCCTGGTTCAGTGCCGCTTAGCACAGCTGTAGTTAAAGCTTTGATGAAGGGCACTATTTAAAAGAGCTGGAGAAGCTCACAGAAAACTCTGGGAACATTTGCCTGGCTTTTGGTTCCTGCAGATAAGCATGAGAACGCTGAATTAGTGTTCTTCCATGCTCTTCTGCTCTGGATGTTGAGTGCAGATTTAAAATGCGGCTGCTCAAACCTCAGAACTTTTGCTTCATGAAAAATTCTGTATCTTTGATTGGTTTGGGGGTGGACATCAAAACAAGCTGAAACAGTTTTGAGAAAATTGAGATTTAATTAAAATATTCAATTGCAGTAAAGTTTGTAAAAAAAAAATAAAAGGATAGGTATGAAAATAGTAGAAAAAAGAAAGAATAAAATTAAAATAACAGAAGATAGATTGTTTTGTAGCAATATATTTTCCAAATGAGACTTTAGAATTTTTCAAATTGAGAAAAGCTGTTTTGTCGGGCTATTTTTGTAATTAAGATGAACTTACAGCAACTTCAGATTTGACAACATTGTATTTTGTAACGTGAAAACTGGACCAACAAATAAGTTACATAGATCCTGCCTGACCTTTAGACCATTGTGTACACAATACAGAAATTATTTCTGTAATCTCACGGGTGTTGTTAGAAAAGTTCAGGCAAGAAGCCCACACACGGACGCTGTTCAGCACAGGAGCTTCGCTCTGGAAGAGAAGGGAGATGTATTCAGCCTCTGTTGTCTTCATTTCTTACACATGGATGTCATATTGCTACCTGTGATCTCACATAAACGTAGAGTTCTGAGGTCCTCTTACATGAGGACTATTCTGAAGTATTTTGGTTAGTTATGCTTTGAAAGTTGCCTTCACAGTTTATAGCTTATTTTTAGCCAAATCGTTGCTCGAGGCTAATTATTTTTGTTTTGTGGAATTCTTGGGAGGGGGTGACACAGCCCGTTGCTCGGGGTACTTGGGGTGTGTGAATAGCAGCGCCTGCTCTGAAGAAGACTATACAAAATTTGCAATTTCATGTTGCCATTTGTGGAAAAATGTTCAATATTCCTATCTGTCTTTCCACCTGACTCACGGCCAGTTCTGGTCACATAAAAAAGGTCCTGACAAATAGTTTTGCTTTTGATCATTGGAAATACTTAACTGAGTGCCAGCTGAGTCCTCAATTTTATGAAAAGCTCTTGCTGGAAGCCACTTTGTTAGAAGTTTTTTGGGAAAGGGCTTTTTTGTTTGTTTGGGGGTTTTTGGGGGGTTTTTTGTTTTTTTTTGGTTTTAAGTCTTTGGTTATTATAAGACATTATGACTCAGCAACCAGGCAACAGTTCAGTTAGAGCAGAATAATCCAGTACACAGCTGAACTGTGCTGGCTGAAAGGAGTTGAGGAATTTATGTCAAATATTCTGAGCTCAGAGAAACTAGGATCAGTTCCCAAATGACTCGGATACTCCAAATTTACCATAAAATAACAGCACGATGACAATTTCCACCAGCTGCATCTATTTAAAAGCAGGACAAAGCTTATGCTTGGTTTCACCAGATGTCTGTCTTGCCCAGTACCCTGTTTCTGGTAGTAGCCAAAGTGAATGACTAAGAGAAAAATAGTCGACAGAGCAAATATATTAAAATATATTAAAAATACCTTCTCAACGTCTGACACTTCTCGGTGGAAGAATTCTCTAAGCAAGTGACATTGTACTCAGTAGCCCTGGAAGACAGTTATTCCATGAGCTTGCCCCATTTTCTCTTGAGCTGAGGTACTTTTTCAGCATCTTTATCTTCTGCATTAAGGGCTTGCAGGATCAAAGCATGCGTGAACTTTCTCTTTAGCATTTCCTGGTGATTTTTGTCCAAAGTTCCTTAACTCTTTTTTTGATGGACAATCAGTATCTCCTCTACACCACTAATGGTCTCACAGACTACTTCCTCAGGTCTAGCGCTTCTCCTTTCCACTCTGACAGGTTCAGCTGCTGTTCCTGACTTTGCCCATCCCCGACATGTTTTCCTGAACTGTTTCCAGATCTTCTGTGTAATTTCTGAAATGGTGTGGGGTATGTGGGGGGTGACGGAAGACCAGAATTGCACACAATATTATATAACCATGTAATGTAATTTTTCATGGTAACCTCCAGACCCGATTTCTGAGTGGACTGTTGGACTTCTGAGGGGAAAGTGGGGCTGTTTTCCTGTATACATCTCACTTAGTTTTTCTGCGTTTCTTCACTCGCCCTTTCAATTCCTGTTGGCCTTAATGTAGCGCTTCGGTCAGCCCTCATGTTCACTGCAAACATAAAGGCAAGCAAATATATTTTCATCTTACTGTTTTAAGGCTGGGTCAAGACCCTGTATACCACAGTGGAGCACATCCAGAAGTCTGAGTTAGAGCATAATAACAGCCCTAACCTCGGATTCCAGGCTTTTAGCAGTTTGCCAAAGGCAGTCTTACAGACTTATCCTGGACCCACTCTACAGTTTGTTTCTCGTGTGTGTCCTAAAAGGTTTTCCTAAATGCATTTATTTTTATAAGCACCTAGAAATGCATTTCCTTACGTGCATCCTAAACATGGAACATCCGTGAAATAAACCAAATAAACCATCCTTTTTTTTTTTTAACTCCTGTGTACCTTTAAATTTTCTAGGCTTTTGGGAGGTTTCACAGTTCTGTTCTGCTGTCCTCCTCTAGCTTCTTTCTGCTCTGAATTGAGAAAGTAGCAAATGGTGGTGTTTCCAAGCAAGTGGGACTCTATGCCCCGCCTCTGCTTTCGAGATTCAAAGAACATGCTCTCCAGCTCTGAGCACATTCTTTAAAGGAAAATCAAAATGCTAGTGTTTTATTAATGCCATCCTCCTACTGTGCCTAGGTAGGCTGGTCTTTTAAAGCACTAGATTAGCACTTAGCAGCTTATTTTCTGGAGACTGAACTCACTTCAAGTCTCTCAGAAACAGTCATTTGTCAATGATTTGGATTTAATGTCTGTCTATTTGAATATTGGCTTTTCTGACTCAAGTGAAAGTAGGAAGCACTGGTTGTCATACCTAAAAGCCACATCTCAGGGAGAATCTCCCACTGGGATTGTAGAACAAAGGCTTTATAGAAGAGACAGCTATGCCCTGGGGTGACTGAGTGCTCATCTACTCCTAACCCCTCCCCAGGTTCTAAATCAACATTCTGGATTTTCAGTCTAGAATAGAAACTTCTATACTTTCCATCTAATTTAACTCTGATCACGACATTTCCACAGCAGAATGTCAGGCATCGTTTCCATTGTCTAACTAGAGTTATTGAAGACCAAAACTTCTTGTGTGTCCAAGTTGCTGTGTGAAAATCTTAGTCTGAACATGATGGTACAGGTACCCACAGCTACCATGACCGCTTATGTCACATGGAGTCACCCGCAGACATCTGCAAACAGGGTCTTGAATACATGTACACACTGGACATTTTCTTTACCTCATTCAACGCTGTGGACACTGAATTCACAGCTTTGTAACTCTGCTGTAATGCTGAAAATTTGAGGCATGTGTTGAGTAAGGTTGACCGTAAGAAAGAGAGGCAAAACAGGAACAGAATGACATTGATGATATGGCTCTCTTCCTGCACTCTGTTGGCTAAGGTCTCTTTTTGGGGAAAGCAGGCCCTTTTTTTCAGAAAGCATCTTCTGTCTTGTGGGGTGAGAGTTAGCAATTGCTGTTACAGCCCAGATCAAATCTGCCATTTAACATGCTCTGTGAAGACAACAAATTTTAGCCCTACCTTTATGCAACGATTACAACTCCAGAAAGGCAGCTTTGTCCTTGAATTGATGCGGATGGCAGAAGTCAGCTCGGTTGCTCAGAGTACTTTTTTTTTTTTTCCCAACGTAGAAATCAGACAAGTAATGTCTAAATTCTTTCTATGTGAATTGCTGTGATCTTGATTAAAGTCTCAGCTTTGGAAAGGGAAGTCAGCAGGGAATACTCACATTTCGAAATAGTTGTGCTCCAGCCATTTCCCAGGTCGGTTAAGAATGCTCAGTGCCTTGTCACTTGCTTCCTAAAATGCTTACAACCAAGAATGTTTCACCACAAAGGACCAAGTCTTAAATTAAGTGTAGGTTAAGTAGTTCTCACATGCATCCCCCTTGAATTCAGAATACTTCTTAGCAGGGTTTCACTTGCAGTGGCTGTATCTGCTCTGATGAGTTCTGGTTATATTACAGCAGCAGAAGGTGGGTTTGAAGGTCAGCCATGCCTTCGTTTCCAGCAGAGATGTAGTTAAGCATGTTGTACATGTTGCCTTTAGTACTTTCCTGACTTTCCCCACAAAATTTCCGCATCTACCCAGCTGTACAGGTCCCTGTGTACTCAAGGGTAACTCACTGCGTCTGTCATGAGTAGCTCTCTCCTTGACTGGGAATGACCAGCTTCACTTTTAGTTCATTGGATTAGGTTTGCATTGCTATCAACCAAACCTTTGGTAGTTGTTCTGATGACAGCAAAGGGAGAGAAACGATATTCTTTAGTTTGGCACCAGAGAGTAAGAGTGATTGCTGATTACAACCTAGCAACTATGGGTCAAAGTCTGTGGTTTTGTGGGGGTGCTTTTATTAATTTTATTTTTTCCTTCACTGATACAAATAACCCAACTGAAAGACTTAGGACTACTCGTGTCTGCAGACCCAAGGCTGAGCTGATGGTCAGTTTGCTTTGCATGTATCTGTGTGATAATAGTCTGTCATGCTTAGACAATCAAAAACCAGGGTCCTACAAATACGAGTTTATAAATGATACTAATAAACTTGTCTTCATGGATGGGCTTTAACGTTCATTTTAAACGTCTGGAATGGAGTCTCTCCTGAAAGAGAGCATTTGCTATTCAGTTGTGGTTAGGGAATGCTCTTTCTCTTCCTCTGTTTAGAGTATTCTCTTCACTTGAAAGCTGAAACAGAGGCTGACAGAGGCGAAGGGAAGTTAGACAAAAGATGCCTGATGACTCAGTTGCTTTGTTGTAGGTCGCCAGTAATTACAGTTCTGGCGAATGTTGTACATAGAAGTTTATATTCAAGGATACTTCTTTCTTTCTTTGATGTTTTGACAAGCGTTGCCTCACAAGAATTGTGAGGAGGGATTTGGATTGGTCTCCTCCATCTATTCTGTTATGTTTCAGCATTGTTTGAGCAATAGCTTACAGTATACATATTTATTTTACTTTTTCTTACTGTAGCTGACATGAATATTGACTTCATCTAGCAATTTGTGAGATTTTTAAGGCACAGAAATCCACTGAATCAATCACTTTGCATGCATATCGCAGCATCGAGCCTGTAAAAGTAAAATGTAAACTTCGACAATCTGACTGATTCAAATCAATTTTAACACTGAGGAGAGAGTAATTTTTTCTTCTCTGGAAACAATCTCACTACATTTGGAACACTTCTACTTGAAAATAAAAATCAAAGAAAGGTTCATCTTAAAATCCCATGCTAATACCCTATGTATGAAATCGGTTTAGTTTGATCTAACGTGGTTTTACAATAGTATTGCAATCAGATGCAGCGTTCTGAATTGGCTTGGAACCGTGTAACATTCACATCCATCGGTAGCTGCCTCACAGTGGTCACATTGCAGGTCCGTGTTGATTTTGGTGTGAAGGTGGTTAGCCATATGTAAATGGCTCTCCATTAAAGAAAAAAACCAAAAACCCCAAAACCCACAAAAACCAAAACAAAGAACCCTAAAAAAACAGAAAAGAAAAACAGAAAAAACCAAAACCAAACAATCCAGAAAGCCCACTCAACCACCTCTAAAATTAACATCTCTGCCGTAGCCATTCGATCTCACCGCTGGAGTGACTGCAGTTTTCATGGCGGGCTCAAGCTACAGGGCTTTGAATGTAGCGTGGAATAGAAAAGTTCAGGTTTCTGTCCCTTGGGTCCTGCCTAGTGCTACAGCAGTTGAGGAATCGCTGGCCTGTCCTTCGCTATTTTCATCAGGCACCAATCGGGCAATTTGGTGGGAAAACTTAGAAGTTTATAAAGCACTTTACATAGCGGCGTGATTTATCAAAGCCATAGTTATACTCTGTTTTGTGTGAAGCTGCAAAAAAATCGTTAAAAAAATAATTTGCTTTATGGTCATTCAGTCATACTCAGTAACGATGTGGAAATGTAGTAGTATATCTTATTTGGCCTGCAAACCTGTGCTGCTGTGTTCCTCCTTTGCTATTAAATTAATCCGTTATTTTTCCGTGGTCCTTTTGTGCAATAGTATCTTTCAGATTTATTGGAAATGTTTTTCCTGTCATGCAGCACAGGAAGGCGCAGAAGATGATGGCTGACATCTGCATCTCCTGGTGATCTTACAGACTCGGGTAAATTGTAGCCTCTGCAGTAGAATAACCTCAGCACCCACAACCATTCAAAAACTAATCAAAAGGAGCCTGTGAAAAGGAAAATCTTGGGTTTTGTTTGTGATAGACCTGCTTATGTCTTGCATATCATCTTTTTGCTTGGCTGTGCATCTCGGGTGAACACAGGGTGCTACACCTGTCTTCTGCGGCAGAGATGTGTCGCTCCAGTAGAATTAACACCAGAGTCATTGGACACCATTAGTGACTACAAATCCACTTTGCTGTATTCACTTAGAGGCTTGTTTATTCAACAGTAACCATCACAAAACTTGCACATGACAATTTTACACAATTTTACACATTTTTTTTTACACAGTGAAGGTGTTGTACAGAATCTCATAAGGTTTTTCCTGTGCTGCTTGTGTAAGGTTTTAAAGTGAGAAAAAATGCTGCTTGTCTTTATTAATAGTATTTTTAAGTTTGCATAATAGCAGAAATGATCTGTGAATACAAGGAGGTTTTTTTTGCTGTACGGGTCTGTGTCAGTACAACTCTGGAAGGAAAGTTGTCTCTAAGAACAGGCGTTATTGATGGACCGAGGATGCTGAAAGAAGAGATGGTTCCACCTCTTTTTCCAGGGCTGATTTAAGTATGAATACAGTGTGTGCTATGGATAGTCTGTTCAGAGTCCGTGTCATTGTTCTGTGAGGAGCTGACCTTCCTAGGTGCCAAATTCTGCTGCTTTCAGCACAGGCACGAGCAAGGGGTCAGATGGAGCAGCGGGGTTGGATAAAGCAGTGACAAGAAACACAGGCCTGAGCAGTTGCCTGGGGAAATGACTCCAGAGCTCTTTGTGGACCAAGAAGAGGAAAAAGGTTGTATATAATAGAATGAGAGAACAGGGCTTAGACCACAGAACTCATCCATAAAAATAAAAGTATTGAACATTTCTTTTCCTATTTTGGCAATTTTTGGAAATAAAGGGTCCCATTGTAAAGGAGACAACTTTCTGAAAGTAATATTTGGTGTTAAAATACATCTGTTAAAAACCCGAATTGTTAAGGAAAACATTTGCTGTCTTTTATAGTGCATTATGTTTCTTTTCCCTGTCCAGACCATTGGCTTCTTTGTCCTAAAAGATGCTAATTTCTTTAAACTTTCAGAGCACTTACTAAAGCAAAATAATTAGTTTGCTTCTAAATGTCAGTGTTTTCTTAGATTTTCGGCATCTAGGCGGCTTACTGACATTACAGCCCTGAGAGAGAATTCTGCCTATGGGAAGACAATTGCTAAAACAAAGGATACTTAAAAGAACAAACTATGGATCCTCGAGGGGCAAAAAAAGTATTTGAAGAAAGAAAGGCCAGTGCATAAATTTAGGCAGTGTTTGCTTGTACTCGTGCTAGCTTCCCAATTAGTTTGGTAGATAATTTTTATCCTAGGTTACTAAAAGAAATTTCTTCAGCAGTTCATGCATAACATCTGTTTGTTTTAATCGCCTGCATTTCTTTTCATGGGAATGTTTGAACTTTGAGTCTAAGGGCAAATATTCTACTGGAATTGATAAAGGAGAAGAAAAATTGCCAAGTTTTTTCTTTGAAGCTGCATTATTATTATTATTTCATCTAAGCCTTCAGTTTTGACTAAAGTCTTAGTTTCAGTTAACTTATTGTAGAAGTTTTCTGTTTGGGGAAACAAGTTTTAAGTTTTTTAAAATAAAATTTAGAATTTCATAAAGAATGTGTTATCAGATATCTGGGAAGGAGCTGAATTCTTCAGTGAATATGGTGCTTTTGGAAGAAAAACAGAACAACTTTATCATGAATAGTGTCAGCCTTCCCTGTATCTTGCCTTTTTTCCTGCTAAAATCTCCAGTTCCTTTCAGGAAGAATGACGGGCACCAGGCAGTAGAGATATCTCAATCTTTGTGCCTCTCCAGATCAACCTCCGTAGGCGATGCTGGGTGGGATGCTAAAGTTCGTAAGATAAACTCTTGTCCCTGAGGAATGATATTAAAAACTATTGCTTTGTTTCAGAGCGATGGAGAGTCAAAAAATTATCACTTTAGGAATATCCAACCGAAAGGCAGTCCCTCTTAATTTACTACTGGAACTAAAAGCTTAACAACGTGTGAGGTTTTGGTACGTTGTTGACCTTGTATCCCAAGACACGACATCCTTTAATTCCGAAGTGGCTGAATTATTTTCAAGAACGCTTTTGCAGTTACAGACAAAGTTTCTAAGAAGGGTCGTTGGTTAATATGTAACTGAGATTGCGTTCTAGGGAAACAATTTCTAAGAGGCAGCAACAATACCTTCATGGCACACCCTTGATACGCAATAAACGCATGCGTTACTCTGTAATTGCTATCCAGCAGAGAATAATTTGATTAAAAAGTAATTTAATCAGGTGTTAGAAGGGGATGTTGGGCATCGTTTGCTTCACACCCATTGCTCTCCCATTGCTTCTGGTCTCAGTGGCCAGTCATGAGCTATCTTGTTTAAAGCCTTTGCATGGCAACGGTTTGGATGTAGTTCCAGCTCAGCAAATGGGTTTCATACCGAAGGTCTGTAAGGCACTCAGGGCAGGGGGGACAGTTTTACCTCTGAGGTGATTTACTACCCATTTAAATGTGTGAGGTCATTCCCAGCCTACCAGGAAGTCATCTGTGTGTTTGAGGAATCTGACCGCAGTTTTGTTTAAGAAAGTGATGACTGTGCGTCCCTTGGAGAAGGAGGGACAGAATGAGTTGAGGTGAGGAGAGGCTGAATCTCTCCAGGTAACTGTTAAACCTGCAAAGGCAGCACCAAGATAAAGTTGCTCTGAATGTCCTGAGGTTTGTGGGTTTGCCCGAGAAGGGCCTCCGGAGTTGTTTTCTGGGGGAAACTCTGTTAACAGGTGACTTTAATATGGGAGGGGCCTGACTAATCCTCTCTTAAGCATTTCCTTGAGCAGACCTGGGTCACTGAGAGCTGAAACTCATGCTGCTACCTCGCAGTGGACAACTAGGTAGGACAAAGAGCTTCCTTTGCTGCTGTGGGGTTGGTTCATTTTATCTTATGTGTCTTTTATGAATGTTTTTCACCATGTTGTCTGGTAAAGGTGGTTTATTTGTGTTTTGTTGTAACTAGGCTCAGATAAGAGTTCTTTAAAGAAGCTGGGCAACAGAGCATTCCTTCCCTAAGAAATGGAGGCATTAACTAGCCCCTAAGTTCTCCTGCAAACCTCTGCCTACCCCAGAAGGATAAGGTGATGAACTTAGCTCTTTGGCAATAAGTTTATGCAAAATTCTATCACCTCTTATTTTTGTTGCTGTGTAAACATTTAGCTCCCCCCCCCACCATGGTGTAGGTAGTTATCCCCAAACATGCTATGTAAGAGGTCCTTAGCTGAGTGGTTTTACCTTAGTGGACCTTTAGAAAAGTTCTGGGAAAAGGGAGTTGAATACCAGTGCTGATACTCCCTGAAATCCTGCTCCAATTAATGATTTCCTGTACTTGCGTTGCACTTTTTGGAGTGGTGAGAGAAAAGGATGTTATGTCCTTCCCTGTGGGCTCTGTGTATGATTCAGCAGAGTAAGGAGGAGCTGGGGAGCAGATTCGAACAGCAGAACTAGTATCTGCAGGTGTTTAAATTTAAGGTCCTAATTTAAGGTTTCTTCATTGAAGTTTTAAGGTCTAACGTGTGCTAATGATAGGATAAAGTATAAATGTAGTTTGTCATTTGTCAAATGTCTCTTCTTCTATTTTCTTCATCTTTCACTATTAATAAGATATCACCGTTACTGACCAAATACCTTTTGACTTCTGGCTATTTTTGAACAGTATTAAGGCATCTGGCAAAGAAGTAGAGGCTTAAAAAGCTTTCCCAGAAGCAGCAGGTTGTATTGCTGAATAGAGTATACACAGCATATACCTTTGGATTTTAAAAGAGTTTAGGTGGTGGTTTTGGGTTGTGGGTTTTTTTTTTTTTCTTTTTGGAAAGTGAATCCTCTGTTTGTGGCAAATAAGAAAGTGAGCAAGTTTTCACCACTTCCCCATTAGCATATGTGTTTTGAAGAAGAGCTATTTATTTTGGAAGTGAACAAGTTGGAACACCATCTTCAGTACAGAGTTTGCATTGTTCTTGTAAGTCATCTTTTTCACGCAGAGCAGACCTAGCCATAATTTCTTGACTGTGCACCTCTATTTGAAAAGCATTTCTAAAGATAACCTTACCCAGGTTCACTAAAGTCTGATAACAGCCTGTGAGACCAAGAACTTCCCAGCCTCTGTTCTGCCCTGGCTTACGCACAGTACTCAATGGGGTAGCACCCGGTACATCGCTCGTGGCTCTTGGCAGCCTCTCCCTCTCTTTGTGCTTAACGGAATTGTTAACGTTTGCTGATGGTCCAGTAGTAAAACAAGCTGGGGAAAACCCTTGTGGTGTCTTAGTGCAAGGCTCAGCTCTGGTACAGGAACTTAAATAAGTCCATAGAACAGCTGGGGTGAGCACAGTAATCCTGTCCCCGGTATATCCTGAAGGCGTGGCTGGGCTTTTATGTCTGAGAGGACAGGGAGGTGGTCACTAGTAGATTTGCCCTGCAGCCCCCTGCTCAATGCAGGGAACGGATGGCTAATGGCTGCTTTCTGTGGGCCCTTGAGCCCCCAGGAAGATGACGGGGAAGTCAGCTGTGCTCTGACCTTGCTGCATAAGGGGGAGTTGATGCAGCAAGATAGGGAGATGATCCCAAACCTAGACAACTGCAGCAGGCAGGATACTTGTTTGCCCTGGGCAAAACTGGGTATATTTAGAGCTGTGGTGCACCCAGAAATACTTAATTTTTCACATTTCCTTTCTCTGAGCATCACTGCGAATGCCTTCTCTCGATGCGGTGTATCTGTGGGGGAGAGATTTATTTCAGTGAAGCAGTAAATAAGACAAGCTATCCGCTGGGGGTCTGCCCTTTTAGGGATGAAGAGTCTGCTCATGTTTAAAACAAGGACTATCACCGTACCTGCACGTAGAATAAAAATGGAGTTAGAGATGGAGTAAAGCTGCAGACTTTCTTTTCTGACAGATAATGCTCCTAGGGGAAAGAGAGCATCCATACAAGAGAACCCAAATATTTTAGCAAGAATCCTGTTGTTGCAAAACCACTGAACGTTGTCCTCAAAGCCCTGAAAACTTTGCCTTGTGTTGGTGCAGATGCAGGTCTGTTCTAGCCTGGGGTTTTTTAGCTTGCTGTCTTTTGAATGAGAAATTGGGAGCCCCCAGCTTTGAGCAGGTTGTAGGTATCACCAAAGATCACGTGATACAGAGTTTCATTGAATCCAATAAATAATTTTCTGCCTATTTTAAGAGAATTTTAATAATGTGGCGGCATGTACTTCATTATTTAGACTTAAAGCATCTAATTACTTAAGTCTTCCGAAATCTTGAGTGCAAGTGTCAACAGCCATTCTGAATACAACCATTTAAACTTCTCTCATCTCAGACTACTTTATGCTATTTTTCTAACTCTGCTACAGTTCAATGAGTCCTGCGAGCGTTATCCCATAGTGCTCTAATTGCACGGCTTCACCAGATACCGTATCAGCCCATCAGTATCAATGCAGCAGAAAGCGAGCACCCTTGTATCTCTACAAAGCCAATTTAAAACATTTCTAGAATATACTTTTGAATTACTTTTTCCTTCATCTTTTTTTAGATAACGCTTTGATTTAAATAAAACTGCCTGTGGGGCATTGTGGATTGATCAAAAAGTGCTGTATTGTTCTACTGGTTTAAATTCTTGGTGCTGCAATAAATCATTTTCTGCCTACTTCATTTGCATTTTTCAAGTTCTTAATTTAGTTCCAGCATGGGATTGTCTCAATTGGAGGAGGCAGAGATGTGAGGTAAAGTGTGGAGGAGCAACGTTTATTGAAGAGGTACATGCAGCAGAAAGGATTTTGGCTGAAACGAGGAATAAGATTTTAAGAATGAAGCACAGATTTCCATTTCCTTCCAGTCGGTATGAACTGACAGAAGTGTGAAAGGAGGGCTGCAGTCTGGGCAGGAAGGAAGATTGCAGGACACACAGTGGGTCGGGTGCATGTTTATTAGGGAGAATTTGCCCTGTAATACTCAGATGAAAGGACCCGTTTCTCTGCAAGTATCTTCACATAAATGCTAATCTTTAGTCCATGCCCTTGAAGGAACTCACAGGGAAGGTTTCTTTCTGGGTTTTACTGCTCTTCATGTAGCTTTGGCTTCGAAATGGAGTACAAAATTTTTCTTTGGTTGCAATTATAGAAAGCAGTTGCCTGCTTTTCTTCAGTAAAACAGAACATGATGTTCTTTAAATAGGTGCATTTATTGAATAACTAATACGCAAGCTGAAGATTTACCTTTTTCTTCTGCCCTCTAATAGATATGTACAACTTTACAATCCTATAATTATGGCTTCTCATTTTTGGCATACAAATTGTTGGCAAGTGTTTTTTCTTTGTTCTTCTGTGCTGAAACGTTGAACCTGGGATGTTGTCTTCCTCCTATGTGTGTACAGCATGATTTGATTTCTGGGCATCTTCTTCTGGCTTCTTGTTGTCTCTAAAATTAGTGAACAACTGAAAATTTTTCTCAAAGACATGGATAAGAGGAAAGATTTCTTAATTTTAGCCTGTGAATTTTTTTCAACACATTCTTTTGGAAGATTTAAAAAAAAAAAAAAATCCAGAGCTGTTACTGGGAAGACGTTTTCTGGATGTGGGCCTCTAGCTTGTATCAACTATGCACAAATGTAACTTCATGAATCTGGGTCAACTAGCATGTAGTCCTCTGATTGGACTTGCAAATTGCTGCCAACATCTTTAACCTAGAATTCAAGGAAACAATACACAGGAAGAAACCTGATGACAGCCTAATATTTCTTCTCTCTTGAGCCCTCAAAAACATTCAGTAGATGTCACGCGGCATAGTCTCCAGATGAAGCAATAGAAACGGGTATGAAGCTTGTGGAATCGACTTGGCAAACCGAGATTTCAACATGTATTATTCATTAGCAAGAAACCACAGGTCTTAACTGATGTTCAGGAAAATAGAGGTTTTAGTGGGGTCGGGAGACGGAAGGCGCTAATTAGCACTCTGGCAATAGCATGTAGCTACTAGCTACCAAATTTCTACATTATGAACTACCCGAATTCTTCAGTTTTGATGAGAATGATGAACCCAGCAGCCACTCCCAAACTCATGGCAATGCAAGTCTTCTGAACGTAAGCAGACAAGGAATTTTCGCCATGGAAGGGCTGATATGCAGAAAGCAATTGTATCAATTATTATCAGATGATTATAATAGGCAGACCTCTGTCCTTTTGCATGAATGGAAAAGAATTCCTAATTTTGACTATAGTTTGGCACCGTGTAGCTAGCAGCCTATGATTTCCAAAGTGCCTGCTGTCATGTGTGATGGCTCACAAGTTTTGGCTATAAAACGTTGAGATCTCGGAGGTCTGAATTTTTTTAAAGCACGTGAATCAGCCATAATTAAGTTGCTGGTAGTTGTATAGCTTAGTTCTGCTGGAATATATAAATTTATCTCTGAGAATAAAATGTCCTAAAGTGGACATAGTTCAATCATTCTACCACTGCCCACAAATGTAATAGCTAAATTTTCAGATATCTTCAATGTGCTAACTACTGTGGAGCTGAAAAATGCAGAATCCGTTTTAGAAAATGATGAGAAATGTGTATTTTGCTGCGTGTCATAGGTCAATTTAGATAGTTTTAGTTCTTAGTTGAGACATATTGATTTTCATGCTTTTCCCATTAGTTAGAATGGCATATACAGGATACCAAATGTGAATAGTAGCTGAGGTTCATATATCACAGTCCCAATGCCAACAAAGACCTTTTTAACTCTCAGAAATAATGGAAACAAAATGTAATAAAGGCCAATATTCAAATACCAGCTTAATTGAGAAGCACAGAAAAAGATTGCTTTTCCTGTAATTTTTAATATTTCTTTATTGACAATGTGCCACAGTGCAATTGCTTGGATAGTTCGAGTAGCTTGGATCTGTTACAATTCTGTTGTCTGTAAATCATGTGTGAGGCACAGTAATTTTTTTTTAGTTATTTTTTTTTTAAACTCTGGGCTCTGCAAACAAACCAGCTCAGACTTACCCTGTTTTAAGGGGATTCTTCTGCAGCTGATCACACAAGTGGATGTGACACGCTGCTTGTCTGTGAGTCTGATGAGCTGAAGCCTGTCTTGTCTTCTAGCTCATCCTCTTTTAGCATGAAGTTCCTGCAGACTTTGTACAAGAGACGGAGCACAAGGTCGAGATGTTTTAGATGAGCTCTCTGACAGAACTGGAAAAAATCTAGGAAACAGAATTTTTTTAGACCAAAATATTGCCTTGTGGACTAGTATGGATACGAGAAACTGCTGGTTTTCGGTAGCTTCCTTTGTTAACATCATACTTTGGCTTTAAAAAAATAAGGAGGGGTGGAAAAAGGCAAGTATCGAAGGGCATATGTTAAATTTTGTCAATAGATCCACTGAAATAAAAGCTGTATTCTGTTATTTACCCGTTTAGAGTGTGTGTATGCATTTATATGTATGGAAAATACACACCTACATCTATACGAGTCTCTGGTTCTACTTTTTGAAACTCTTACTGATTATCTCTCGCTCATCTGTTTGCTTTTATGCACCTTGTGATTCAATATTGTAACTCAGAGGTGTGAAAACAAACCATTTGGAAGATAGGCTGTGACAGGAGCGTGCAGTGGGGAGCAGGCGATTCACTGCATCTCTTGGAGTGAGAAATGCCTTACTCTTTGAAAAATGAAGGCAGTAAACTCCCTGTATTTCTAAGAGGGTGCTGCTCTTACCATGTCATTTTCAAAGGACAGACAAAGAAATGAAGAGGCTGCTTGTAGGGATTAGAAGGAACAGCCAGTGGCTCTTTTCTGAAGCTCGCTGCCTGCGCTGGTGTAGAAGAGCGGGCAGGCAGGTGCCATGTGGGCGCTGTGATTTACAGGAACAAAGCAGTTGTCCCTGGTGAAACAACACCGGAGATCTGTGAGCTTGGTCCCTGTTCTCTTGGAGTCTGTAGTTGTTAATAGCCCTTGGATCACGTACTCGGTCTTTTATTTTTTCAATGCTGGGCTCTTGCCTATGTAAGCATGCCGTAGGGTCAGGATTAGGTGTCGGGGTGGTAAAGTACAAGCTGTGAAGGCTGACTGCTGGCAGGAGCCTGCATTTTCATTATGCTCTGGTTCCTTCCTGCTTCTCGAGGTGCAATCGCACCCTGAAGGTTCAGGGCTAGGGGTACTTAAGGCAGGTCATGTTTAGGAAAAGAAGAACCTCCGGAGCCTGTCTGCCTGTAAATGTCTGCAAGTTTCAGAGAAGGATGCCGAGGGCCAGCATCATTTGACGTGGTGATGCACTGAGTGGGGCCCTTTGCTGTGCTAGGGTTTGCAGTGATCCAGGGCTAGGCTTAGCACTGGGAAAAGCAGAGGCTGCGAGGCTGGTGGGCTGCGGGAGTCTGTTAGTGCCCGAGCAAGCAGCTGTGGTTTGGCATTGAGACCCCCATCCCTCACTGCTGACTGGTGTGTACCAGTGGGGTCCTGAGCACTTGTACGGGTTGCTTTCAGCATCAAGGCTGTAGGTGTCCAGGTTGGGACGATTTGGAGCTGGACTCTACCTTTGCCATCATCTGCCACAATTTGCCAGTTCCGGAAAGTGTACGAGGGTGTATATCGGCTCGGATGTATTGCTCCTCTGCCTGCACAGCACACAGCGTCTGTGCTCGTGTGTGAGTGACCTGGTGCTTGCTGCAGTTTTCTCAGCTCAGAGGGAGGGGGTCAATGGCTGGCTTTTTTCTGCTCCTGTTTTTACCCCGCTTACATTCATTTCCTTGTTCACTTAGCTCTCGTTTTGAATGATGTAGGCTTTCACCCACAGCGATCTCGTGGGCAGCATTGTCTTAGTCCATTTCTAGTGCATTTGGTTGCTATTTTTTTGCTACGAGGGTGGAAGGGTCACCGTTTCGGGACTTGTTGCCAACTTCCTTCCTGGTAGATACTGCAGGAGGAGAGAGTTAACACTTTAGACTTTCGTTATTCCAAACTTCTGTATGTTATTGCATTGCTGTGGCTATTTATTTTATATTTGGGCTTTGTTAGATTTAGAGTTTGGAAAAATACAGCGCTTGTGATCTGAACTTTTAGAGTGGGAAGATGAGGTCTACTTTTAGATTCTCATTCATCTGCAGCTTTCATGAAAAGGCAACAAACCTGGGAAATTTTCAGCTTGCTTTGGGAGAAGAAGAAACGGTGAAACGCTCTGAGTGGGCTGTTTGTTGTGAATGACATGCTGTAGAATAGAGTGGACTGAGAGGACGTGAGCAATTCATAAGAAAAATTGATCTGTTCAGCCAGAGAAAATTGACACTAAAATTTAAAACTTAACCCAAACAAAATCCATCATTTTTTTGGTTATTTTTCCTCTGGAATTTCAGTGCTTCTGGAGACTAGAGGACAGTGGGAATTGATTGATTGGGTGGTTCCATGTTGTACAGGGAGCTTTTTCTTATGATGTTCCCTTCTGAAATGCGGTAAAGTCTTTTAAGTATATAGACTAGCAAAAGTACAAGCTAGTGCGAAGAAAAACTGAACCTAGCCATAACTCTTCTGAAATAGGGGTGTTTGTCCAGAATCAGCAAATTGATGCAGGCAGGTATGCAATAACGAATCAATCCCAACATAAAAATGCCCCTTAAGTAAGCAGTAAAATACAGCATTTACACTTCACAGGGAAAAGAAAAAAAAAAACATAAGAAAAAGATAAAGATATATTTAAGAAAATGTAACCTTTTTAAAATAAAAAGGGTGTTTAAGCATTTCTTTGTGAAACTGTTGTCAATTTGATAGCTATTTGATAAAATCAGACTCAATTTACATGTAAAAAATGTCCTAGAAGACCCTGTCCAGAAATGTATCATTTCCTCTTCTAAAAGAAAAAAAACCCATTTTTTCTTCACAGAAAACAGGCTCCAATTATAGATTTTGTACATGTCACACTCAATATGCAGAAATGCAATCAGATCAAATGCCTACACACAGAGCACACCACTTCAGAATCACTTTGGAACAACAGCTTGCAATCTTCATGGAAATTCAAATGTGTCTCTATCTCGTTCTTCCAGTGTTTGGCGTAGCATGAAAAACTGCATACATCATCTTTTTTGAAGGGAAATGACTGGTGCAGTTTTAATAAAGGTTACTAACGGAGAGCTGTGAATCGGGTTCTGTGAAGTTGTAAGGGCTAGGTGGCAATTTTACCTGCAACACTGCAAATTCCTCTGGTAGGGGAGGAAAACCTACCTGTGGAATGTGACCTCTTCTTTGTAGTAGTTCAGAAGACATTAAAACACTTCTGATTCCAAATTTTTAGATCAGTTCCTTCTCCTTAATTTCAAATACCAAGTGAAAGAAATTACCTTAAAATACATCTGCCGCGTTTTGAAGGCCATGCCTGAAACCTGCAGCTTCCTTTCGGTCTTACCCTTCTGGTTTTGACATTGCACAGGGGTTGTGAGGGTGCAGGAGAAAATGGGCTGGTCTGAATTCAGGCATTCAGCTTGCTTCGGGGTGGGTAGGGGTGGCTAGTGAGGGAGTTAAGGAAAGTCTGCTGTGAAATCACCCAGGGATATGTCCCGGTTCCCCAGTCAGATCAGATTAACTTTAACATACGGGTCGGTAAGTAAAGATTGATGCCTTTAACCTTTTGACATTGCATTACTTAAATATATGAATCGTTATCAGGTGCACATGGCAAAACTCCACTGAGTTAGATGTACTCTGATTTTCAGTTACTAGGAAAAGAGGAAAATGGTCCAACATGCCAACAAAAGCCAGGGAGAACAGAGAATCATTGAAGGTCCCTTCTGACCAAAACGTTCTAAAGTCATCCAGTCCAGCCCCCTGGCAGGGAGCAGGGACATCTTCAACTAGAGCAGGTTACCCTGAGCCCTGTCCAACCTGACCTGGAATGTTTCTGGGGATGGGGCTTCTACCACCATTCTGAGCAACCAGGGCCAGGGTCTCACCACCCTCATTGTAAAAAAATTTCTTCCTTCTATCTATTCTGAGTCTCCTCTCTTAGTTTAAAACCATCACCCTTGTCCTCACTCTCGGCCTGTCCTCACAGCAGAGGTGCTCCAGCCTGCTGATCATTTTGTGTCCCAACATGAAAATGATTGAAAGGAACACTAATAATGGAACAGAAGGGATAGAGAAAAGTGATGGACCGCACTGCTCCTTTCATTAATTTGGTATTGGCGATTAATTAATGTGGTGTTGGTGATGCTATAGGACTGTTAATTTTACAGCTTCTGGAATGGCTGTGCTGTAATGAATGGGCTCAGCCAAAGGGATTTACTGCATCCTACAGGTGCAGTGCACGGTCCATGCACCATGGAGCTGAAGGTTCTGTTGCCAGTGAAGCAAAAAAAGCCACTGTGAGAGGGAGGATGATCTTTGTGACTCAGGGAACAGTAAAAAAAATTGCTTTGAGATTTGTTTTCACTCTAAAAATTCTGCAGGAAGGAGAAGAAATATTAGTTGGTTTTTTAGCTCCTTGAGATTTAGAACTGTACTCACAAGCCGTATGTTTGAGAGGGTGACTTTAATTCATACTACATATATACTCCAGAAAAAGCAAAATTACATTTCCTGTTTATATTGTGATCAGTGCGATTTGCATATCTTGTGGGCAGCACTCGTTCAGAACGTGCATTGATAGGGCTGCAAAACAGTGCCCGTTTCTAGCGGAATGCCAAGAGCTGCCTAACTGGAAGCGCGGTGCCACTGTCAAAGTTGTAGCAGGGTTTCGCTAAATGCCGTTGCACTCGCTCTACAGCCATTACCTGCCTCGTTAGTTTGCAACTACAACAAGTATCTTCATATTCAACTGCAGTTATTTCTGTGAGTGTCACGATGGTACCCACAACCCTGATTAAAATTGAGTTTCCAGTCTTACAGAGCAGCAAATAGATTTGTCTGCATCCTTTGAGGATACAGATTAATTTAGAGGGAGAAGTTTGCATCCCATTATATAAATCCCATAGGTTGTGAAGGCCTAAATTGCAAAACAATTTGATTCTTTGGTGAGGTGCATTTTTATCAAACAGATACCTGGGACAAATGCAGGGGTCCTAATTACTGTAATACGCTGTGTATACTCTGTCATTAGGTTTATAATCTCCTATGCTGTCTTGCTTTCTCTGTTTTTTGGTTGGTTTGTCAGGAGGTTTTGTATTTATTTTAATTGCAGGTATTTTTCTCAATCCACTGTACAACATTTCTTGCTTGAAATGTGCTCCTCTCCAGCGTTGTCTCTGAGTCATCAATTTATGTTTTCATTTTCATCTGATTTTGACCATTTTTGCAGTGCTTTGGGAATTCAGAGCTGTAGCTCAGAAAAACACACTTGCAGTGTAAGGCTAAAACAAATCAGTGTTGCTACTTCAGGTTTTTCGGTTCTTGCTTCAGCCTCTGATTCCTCTGCTCTGATGCTGCTGCTAGGAGTGGAGAGTGGCTTAATCAATGAGAAGTCGGGTCTCTGAAGCCTTCCGGTAGGAATGTATCATAAACAAGAGCTAGCACTGGAGGAACTTGCTGTGTAGAGCTTTGCTGTTCAGAGGTACTGACCGAAGAAGAAGAAAACCTGGGCTGTAGCTGTTGAGTTGACCCTTTCCCTGTTTGCAGGTGATTCTAGCCAAAGCATCGGTGACCAACTGTCCTGACGCTTCTGGGCTTGAAGCATCCTCTGTCAGCCCCTTCTTATCGTCTGTAGGGCTGTCAATAGGCCAAACGATATCTAAAACATTCTCTACTTTTGTTTCTCTCGTTCTCTCCCTCCCCTTTTACCTGCTTTCCCCCTACATTGATTTGAGTGAAGAAAAAGCAGCAACATATTTGCTTCTGCAAACACCACTGCAGACTGGAGAGCAAACAGGAACCTCTGTAGGGAGCTCGCTGGTAAATGATAAACTTTCACGAGGAGCTATTTTGGTACAAGAGTGCTTCATAAACGAGCAATGCCATTGTGCTCTTCATGCTGCAGAAGCGTTTGCGTGTTCGTCTTTGTTTCCCGTTGCAAAGCTGTGTAACATTCGCGCTAACGCCCGCTTCGGCGCTGGGCATAGCAGAGCTGTGAGAGACCGTCTTTAGCGGTCTCGGTGGCAGCATGAATTCTCAGCATAAGTGATCTGCTTACAGTGTGAATCGCAATCAGCTGCAAAAACTTCTCTTTGGAAAGATGATAAAAATCAATAATGAGCCTGCTAATGTAGAAAGGACAGCAAGAGGCAGACGTTTAATTTAGTTAAAAAGTAATCAGAAAGGAAAAAGCCAGGCTAAATAACCTATGTAATTAAAGAGTTTAAAAGAAGTTCCAACTGGAATGTGCACCTTTTATGTGTGTGGGAAGCAGGGAAAATATATGTATATATACTGAGCTAAATTTAAAGTTTTCCTGGCAGTACCACAGCCTTCAGCGAAGGAGCTTCTGCTTTTGACAGTGATGTGAATATTAAAGCAATTTAGAGATTAATATATTATATGGAAAAATTTATGACTCCCTTAAATGCTTTAAAGACTGAAAGGAAGAGGAAAGCTCACGGAGAAGAAAAAGAAGGCAAAGAATGGGCGTGAATAAGACATTTGCTGCTAATTGATAGACAGAGGATGAGGAAAACTAGCAAACAGATTGTGACTTTCTCAAATGTCATTTTTCTTAAGCATACTTCTCATTCTTCTAAATAGCTCCCTGTGAAGCAGTTTTGGACTCGCATGCACCCATGCTTGCAAATAGCAATGAGTAAGAGTCTGGCTCACATCCCCTCCCACAGCACCACACCATGAGTCTGGGGCGTTAGGAATCAGCAGAGCTATTTACCAGTCTGCAGAGGTCTCTGAAAACCGGTAGGGCTTTCCCTCCACTGCCCGCCTTGAGGTTTGGGTCTGGGAGTGACTGCTGAGCAAGTACCGGGCTTCGGGTTGCAAATTTCCAGTTTAGAAACGTTGGGTTGGATGGACAGGAGCATTGTGCGTTTTGACTGGCTGCCGTTCTTTGGTCAGCTCTGTTAAACGACAATCCTTCAGAACGTTGCTGCCGAACTTTCCTGTTACAGGACCTGTGCTTCCTTTACCCGCAGTAAAGATGGGCTGCAGCAAGACAATGCCAATGGCTCACGACCTCTGCAAAACCTTTCCCAAGAAAGGTCTTTTAATTTTTATGTTCTTTCATCATTAGTATGTGAAATGGATAAAAAAAAATTTCAGTCTCGTACACAAAACAGAAAGATGAAGAAATCTTGAAGAAAGCACAAGTTACAAAGTGCAAAAACATCAGAATGCAAAACTTGGCTGTTGCTAGACACCAGCAGCGCTTTAGTAACTTGGTGGGAATGGGAGATTTCTCAGAAATCTGACTATTCTAATGAACATTTTGCAATATTTTTCTAGTTCCTCCGAGGAGTAATATTTTTGTTAGAGGATGTCTCATAGCAGTAGCACTTTATTAAAATATTGGTCTTGTCTTTACTAAACCAAAATCAAGACTGAATGAAAGGTTCTGATCATCCCAGGACCGTTCCCATGATCCCTTCAAATCACTGACGAGCCGGATGGAATTTAGAAATCGTGACGGTTTGTCGCAGCTTGTCACATTTTATCGGTTTCTCAGGTACTTCTTCTGAGCCATCTACAGTGTTTTCTCACTCAATCTGTTCTCACTCAATCTTCATGTTCTTCTTGCAATAATTACAAGCTGTTTATGACAAATTACTCTGCAAAGTAACAATTTTTCTATGTTTACCACCACCAGTTAGCTCACTGGAATGACTGTTCAGCATTTGGAAGGGAAAAAGAAAAGTTGAATGAGTGTACAAAACCTGGTCTTGCAGCAACAGAAGACGCTTGATACATTTGAGTTTTCCTTGTGACCCTGTAAGTTGAACTGCTGATTTGTGGAGTTTCCCTCCATCACCACGTGCTTTGTCCTTGAACCCAGAGCCCTTGTTTCCTCAGCACGAGGATGCACAAGTCTACCGATGGTGGACCAGCCACTGGCATCCCTCTCACTGTGCTGATGCCTTTCTGCCTTAAAATCTGGGCTGCTCCTCTAGGAGCATATTGCTTCTGAAACTGGTGTAAGGACATCTCTATCTTCCTGTTTTCTTTCTCTGGCTTGCTGCTTGCCTTCAGATGAGACTGCTCAGCAGCGCTCCTGCAGGTGCTGTCAACCTCCCCTTTCACACCCAAGGTCCTCTAAGTCGGCAACCCTGGCTTCAAGCCAGTCTCTCACTCCCAGTTGTTTGCAACATGCAGACATTCTGCTTTCCTGTGGTCTTGCACCCATGAGGCTTGACACAGCAGCCTGGGTTACTCTGCCAACCCCAGCACTGGGCTTTCACCACGTCTCTCCTGTGGGTGGGTGGTGACTTTGTCCTGTGCCTAAGCTACTCTTTAAACACAAAGCTGGGAAAGCCTCTGGCTGCATCTACATCTGGTTGTCCAGCATTGCTCCCACCATGGTGGGATGTCCTCCCTCAGGCAAGCTCCTCCTTGCTCTGCTCTGCCCAGTCCCTCTCTGCCTGGGCTGCTGGCCCTGAGTGCCCTTCATCTGCTGCCAAGCACATCAGCTTTAAAATGGAGATGTGCAAACGAGAGGGGAACTTAAAATGTGCCGGGGACCGGCTTTTGTAAGTGCCTTCCCATCTGCAATGTGGTCTTCTGCTCCAGAGCACAAAGGCTCTACATGTGAGTTCCTCCCATCTAACATCATAGAACAAATTTTAGAACCATTTTGGAGCTTTAAATCCCCAGATTCAAGCTGTAATATTTCAGTTTGAACTAAGCTATGTACCGTGGTAGATTTCTCTTTGGTAAGCGAGCTGCTGGGCTGTTCTGGGTGTCCCTGCCAGCCTCCAGCTCTGCTCACCGGGTGCGTGCTGCAGACCCAGCTGGGTGCAGCTGTGGGACCTTCCTGGAATCGAACCTCTCTGGGTGCCTGGGAGTTACCTAATCCCAATTTGGAGCACCCTACATGTTGCTTAGTCCACTTCTTATTTTAGAGAGTACTTAAGAACAACAATAAACAAGGTATGATTGCACAGTGATTATGAGTAGGAACTGCAGTAGAGACCCTGCAGTGCCTCCTCGGCTCGCTCCGTTCCAGCTCTCTGTGCAGTCCCGGCTGTCGCAATCGATGTGCTGTACAGGGAGAACATCTGATCTCAGAGAAGGGAAGCAGAAAGCACCCATCTCTCCAGAGCCAGAGACCTTTATAGTAAACCATTTGTGGAAGAGGCAGGCTGATGCCAGTCCGAGAAGAAGTGGCGGAAGGAGCCCAACAGCTCCTTCCAGTGCAAGGAGAGGAAAGTAAAGACTGTGAAGTTCATGGAGCATCAGGATAAGTATATGCAAGGATGACAACAAAATAGATGTTTATGGTGCAGACTGGTGAGCTGGGGAATGGGCAGGAGTTGCGCTTGAGCTGGGAGAAGGAACAGAGTTAATGGAATTGGGGGACTGGGAAGAGCCAGAAAATCTGCAGCATTGGGTAGTCAGTGGGAGCGGTTGCAGCAGGCACCAGAGTTGCTTTGCTCAGTGAATTGGAGAGGAGGGAGAAATGCAGTGAGGATAGTCAGGTGGAGAGGGAAAGCACTGAACAGATGCCTCCCTTTTCCATAGGAAAGGATGGTGTAGGTGGGGACTGAAGTTGCCTGAAGCTGCCTTGGTGATTCTTGTGTGGTGTTGTCCCTTCTAATTTTAGAAAGAGATGGGAGTTGGAGTTGAATCTTGACTTACAGGGTTCTTCTGGGTTTGGGTATTTCTTTTGTTGTTTTGTTTTAACACCAGGCTTGGTAATACTTGTTGCCATTCTGCAAACTAGACCTATCATTAACGTTTTAAAAAAGTGCTCCCTTAATTTCTGTTATTACTTTGGTACATAACTTGTCCTTGGATTGTTAGTTCTAGAAGATACTCTTTAAAATGTCAGCCTGTTATTTGATGGGGTTCCAGTGTATGGATCTAAGCCACCAAGTAATAAAGTTTATATACATCTGAGGACTTAAGAGTGAGTTATAGCTTTATGCAGACAGCTGTCGTGATTGATATGACTCAGATATGGAAGAATAGTGGAATCAAAAATGGATGTGTTTTGTACAAATCATATTTTGCTATGGTTTGGGCTGATAGCTATTTTATAACAAAATTAAAATAAATGCAGAGTTATCCAAATGTGAATAGAGTTCTTAATACTTAAGGCAGAGAGAAGAAAGTTCATTTTCAGCAGTACTTTACTTATTGTGTATTTTTATTATATTATAAATTAAAATTATGTAAAAACACCTACAACCTGGGACTTTATTGCCTTTTTATGTTCTGCACTAAATAAGCAGAATATTTTTATTAGATATACTTCATTTAAAAGGAATGTAAAGGTGAGAGCGGAAGCTGGATATCTTCATTTTAATGGTAGCATCTCATTTCTAAGAGAGATTTTGCTCCCTTTATACTCACAATGACTGATTCATTTCTCGGAGCCCATAGTCCTGGGATAACTCAATGTGATCAAAGGGGGCAGAAACTAATTCTTAGTGTATCTTGGCAAAAGTTCCTTCTTTTTTTTTATCTTTATTTTTAAAGCAGACATTTTTTTTAAAAGCAATGGGAAATAGTCCATATTGTGGGGGCTGCAGCATATTTATAAATGTAACGGCTTTTGTTACCAGGGAACCTGTCTGAGTCAGCTAAGCTTAGCATTTCAGCAGCTTGTTCTTTCCTCTCAATCCTGTTGTTCTCCATCTGATTATAGGCACCTAATGACCTAATGTACTTTATCAACACAGGAACAGTTTGTCACAGTTTGCTTTAAGTTGTGATAACTGTACTAAATCTGTGCATCTCATGTATGTTCTGGGATGGCAAGAGGAGTCACACATTCTGTGCTTTACTGAAATGAGAACTACTGGTATTTCTGCCTAGTGGAAGTATCTGCTCACGCGTCAAGGGTATAGATCAAACACGTTAGGAGTGTAGATGGAGCAAAGAGGACCTTTGAATTTGTCAGATTTGAAATATCTCTAATTTTAGACCACACCTTCTTTATTGTATCCTATCACCAGTCTAAGCCAGAGGTATCTCTCTGAGTTGTTTTGGCTTGATTCGACATGAGCTGTAGTTCAGTGCTGATCGTCTTCACCAATCTTCTCTTCCAAAGCACAAATATCCAGTATTGAACAGAAAAATACTATCTGTTGCCTACAACAATACAATCAATGTTAATTTTCTACTACTTTCCTTAGCAAAGATGCACCACACGTGTCTTTGTTGACCAGACTGCAGAGCCTGGCTGCGGGTCCATCAGTGTTGCTGTTCTCCGTTCTCCTGGATCTGGTCACTGGTTAGATAAGAGGGCAATCTAGCTGCACTGGCCAAGCAAGTAGATCTTGTTCATCTGAACTTAGAGGCCACTCTGGTACTTTTGCACACACGTCCACATTTCTTCTGACTAGTTCTGAATGCTGCTGTTCTCTCACCTGTGGCTGCATCTAGAGTGACTTTGGGGGTTAACTCGTGGTGAATCGGCCTGAATCATAAGTTCCCTTCTTCACTATCCCCAGTGTATCTTCTTGCCCCTATCAAAGCCCGAATCCTCAAGTACACCTCCTCTAGGAATCATGTTCTCCTAGTAAAATGGGACTTCAGGAAAGAATGTGGGATAAACTGTTTTATTGACATGGCAAAAAAAAAAAAAGTGCGGAACAATGTCGTAAGGAAAGTTCTAGAACACTATGTCCTTTAAGAGGTTTTTTTTTTTATTTCTCACTCAGCATTACTGTCCTGAAATGTACAATACCAGTGTTAGGATTCAGCTTTTTTAATCTCTGTTTGAATTATTTCAGTCATAGGTTATTTATAGATGATTTAACTTGCATTTGAAGCTCCTCTCTAGCAGACTCTCGATATTTACCAGGTTTCCTTAATATGAAGAAGTCAGTGTGAGGGACATATTCTACCACTGCTGAACCTGATGTAGGAACTTGCTAAGTCTTTTGGAATCAAGACAGCTAAAGCTTGCAGCAAGAATGTTAGACCATGTTCTAGTACAAAACTTCTGAGACAAGCTCACACAGTCTAATGGGTTTTTCAGAGCCAAATGCCTCTCATGTAAGAGTCCGTATTGGGCCTTTATCACAACTCCTCCGATAATCCTTATAATTTCCTGAAAGCTCAACATTGTGGATTTCTTTTCTCCACATAAAATGGCTGAGTTAGGTTGCATAACTTTGTTTGCTCAAGTCCGATATTTAAGAATCAACATGTGAATGAAATCCTTTCTTTTTCTTTCGTTTTCCTGTAATGTACTTTTAGAGAAAAATTACATTTCTGACCAATTAGTCTTCAACTCCTTATTCTAGGTAAGCCTTTGATAAATGTCTTATGGCAGAAGCATCTTCTGTGTAGGATCAGATTTCTCTGGTTTTAAGAAACTCCTGTAAACGTTTCAACGCTGTGATCAGCACACTGGAAACATGCACAAGCAATCCTCAACCATCAGGGTTTAAGTATTTTCTGTCATCTGCTTTTTACCATTCTTATAATTTTAAAAATTGTTACTTGGTAAATATGCTTACAGTGCAAGAGAAACTTCTAATAGATTGAAATCTTCCCGCAGGGTAGATGGATAAAAGTCTTGTGGACACCCTGAGGCATGTTCCTGTGTGTTTGAGATGGGAAGGATCGTTTCTCCTGTAAATTATAAAACTCTTCTGATATTTGAAGAGGGGAGATTGGAAAACTTTCCAACACACCACTGAAGATAGTGATGACTCGTTTTCTCTAGCTTTGCTTTATTACACATTGGAGTATCAAATGGAAGGAAATATTCATTCTCATTTGTTACTATTTTGAAGAAAAAGCGGTGTCTCCCAAGATTAAAGGCAACAATTTTTCTGCAAATTCTTCCACCGTGTCAAACCTCACACTATATGATCTTAGTGTTTTCTTTATATTTTTGAAAATTCTGTGGTATCTTTCATAAGCCACAGGGGCTTATTCACATTTTAAGTGTGTAATAGCAGAAAACTTTTAGAAAATCTTGGTAAGTTTTTTGGCATTGCTGGTCGCATAGTAAAATATACCATTTCCAATCAAGTCCTTAGCTTTTTTTCAGTTGAAAGAGAAGGTAATTAACTGTTGGTGTCCATAAGCCTTTTAATCAAAGTTCTATCCCTTTGGGCTGAATCTTGAAATACAACACTGTTTGATTTTCTTTTACAGTCAGGACACTTATATGAATAACTATAGATAATTCTCTAGTGTTCTCTGGTTGTTTCCATAGCAGTGCCCTTCTAATTGTCTATATTTACATGTTTCTTAGCACTAGAATAGCTTCAATAGCTTTGGGTTTAGACACTGTTAGAATTACTTTCATTCCCCGATTTAGAAATGTTGCAGAAAGGCACACAGTCGTTGTCTGAGAACAGGTATACAGCCTGATCTGAAACAAGGAGAAAGCTTAGAAAAGTCAGCCATCATCCGTAAATGTAGCTCATCACCTTCCGCTGCTCAGAACTCCATTCCTTATGAAGAATAATTTTTCCTGTTGCCTTTTCCGTACACCTGCCAATCGTGCATTCTTCAGGCGGTGGCCTCGGTGTCGAATTGCAGAGGGTGTCTGCATGGCTCTTTGAGGAAGTCTTCCCTTTTGGCTCTCTCCTAAAGCTTTCATCCGGGCTTTCTCTGAAATTTGAAGGACTCTATCTCATTTTCCTTTTAGTTTTGTCTCTCTGACGTGCTCCCGCAGTCTCTTCAACTTAAGCTATACAATTAACCCAGTACAGTGAAGCTCCAAAGAGAACAGTTTTCTTCTTTGTAATTCTGGAGGAGATTTTCAGAAAATTCTAGTAAGGCCTTTACCTCAAAACTTTAACTCTGTCAATAAACATTGTCCTTGCTAGCATGTTTCCAGGCTCTATGCTTTGCTTTGCAGTACTGAGCTTTGTGACCTGGGTGCCCATAACTGACCAGCCATTGCTGTGGCATAGGCAGTAAAACCTTTCCAGAAGCTTTCTTCCTCTCGTGTGGTTTCTTTACTGAACTTGCCAGAACAGAGACAGTGATCTGGGCTAATTTCAGGTTTTGGAAGTCAAAGCCCACTTCTTTGATTATTTTAGGCATGCAAGTCTGTGCAGTCTTTAACGATGTACCCAGAGAGGTGTCGAATTTATTACTTTTTGAACTTTTCAGTTGCTTTAAAAGACTGGGTTTCTTCAAGCTGAATTCTATACTGAAAATAACAAAATTTAATTAGAGCTTGCACTGCTTTTTTTTGCTCTGCAAAGGTTTGATTGATTGACTCCACCTCTTGCAGTAAAATAGGACAGATGGTCACCTGAAGGAGCAAATCAAATGAACGAGGCAAGTCCCTTCATCAGAAGTTGCCTAGGAGAGATGCAGGAGTGGAGGAGATAGAAGCTTGTGCATGAGGACTGATCTGCAGGCTGAGCTGAGAAACGGGTTCAGCTCAGGCCCTGATGTTCAGCAGGTTCTCTGGTCTGAGGCTGAATGTTTCTGAGGCCAGTGTAAAGGACTTTCAATGGGGACAGTGGCAAAGGGATGTTTGAAGTAAACTTTTCGGTCTAGATTCCCAGAGGGACTGCAGTTTTCCCATTGCGTGCTAGCTACTGCTTGCTCTCACAGCATTCTTCGGGAGGAACTGGCTGCTCATGGCTTGGATGGGCATTCACTTAGCTGAATAAAATCTGGCTGGATGGCCGGCCCAAAGAGTGGTGACCAATGGAGTAAAATCCAGTTGGCAGCCAGTCACAAGTGGTGTTCCCGAGGGGTGGGTGTTGGGACCTGTTCTCTTTAACATCTTTATCAATGATCTGGATGAGGGGATCAAGGGCACCCTCAGTAAGTTCACAGATTACTCCAAGCTTGGCAGGAGTGTTGATCTTGAAGGTCGGGAGGCTCTGCAGAGGGATCTGGACAGGGTGGATCAATGGGCCCAGACTAATGGTATGAGCTTCAACAAGAACAAGTGCCGGGTCTTGCACTTGAGTCACAAACCCCTGCAGGGCTACAGGCTTGGGGAAGAGTGGCTGGAAAGCTACACAGCAGAAAAGGACCTGGGGGTGTTGGTTGACAGCTGGCTGAAGATGAGCCGGCAGTGTGCCCAGGCAGCCAAGAAGGCCAATGGCATCCTTGTTTGTATCAGCACCAGTGTGGCCAGCAGGAGTAGGGAGGTGATTGTCCCCCTGTACTGGTGAGGCCACACCTTGAATAATGTGCTCAGTTCCAGGCCCCTCATTAAGAGAAGGACACTGAGGTTCTGGAGCATGTCCAAAGAAGGGCAATGAAGCTGGTGAATGGTCTAGAGAACAAAGTCCTTTGAGGAGCGGCTGAGGGAACTGGAGTTGTTTAGCCTAGAGAAAAGGAGGCTGAGGGGAGACCTTATTGCTCTCTACAACTACCTGAAAGGAGGTTGTAGCGAGATGGGAGTTGGTCTCTTCTCCCAAGTAACAAGTGATAGGGCAAGAGGAAATGGCCTCAAGTTGCACCAGGGGAGGTTTACATTGGACATTAGGAAAAATTTCTTTACTGAAAGGGTTGTGAAGCACTGGCACAGGCTGCCTGGGGCAGTGATGGAGTTGCCATCCCTGGAGGTATGTAAAAGATGTGTAGATGTGGTGCTGAAGGACATTGTTTAGTGGTGACCTGCTGTTAATGGTGGGACTTGATGATCTTAAAGGTCTCTTCCAACCATTAGTGCATCTGGACCAAGTTGTCAGTCCTTCCTGAACTCAGTTGTAGGAAGCTGGTTTCTGCAGAGCAAGCCTTGCCGTAGTGCCAAGCACGCAGTTCATCAGATGAAGCAGTGCGTTGAATTGGCAGGGTGCGCCGTGGTCAGAATTTCTGTAGTTACAACCAGCAGCGTACATGTAGCACTTGCTAAGCGACCTCTAGAAAGACCTTGTCTGTACTATCCAAGTTAAGCTACACTAAGCCTGAAAGAACAATATTGTCTCGTTGCTGTGCTGAAGTGGCACAGGCTGAAAAATGTTTCAGTATATTTGCACCATATTTCATCTGGAAAACAAATATTGCAATGTTTAAAACCTTAAACTCACATGGGATGATATTAAATTATTAAGATGTTTTGGAAATTTAGAGCATGGAGATACAGGAAATAAGTTGTATGTGCTGTCAGTATGAATCTGAACATTGCTGTCAGTCATGGGCAATTCTTTAATTTCATGTAGAAATTTCGGCTCATAAACAGTATAACCAGCAGTAGTGGCTTTGTTATTGGAAGATGTTTTTCTGAAATTGGAGGTTAGCCTTCAAAATTAGAGCTTCGCAAAATGACATTTTTCCACTGACACATTCACTGTATCGCACCCTGTTGGTATTGGTGGCTCGTGTCAATCATCCCAGCAACTGTCACATTAAGTAGGGCATGCTGCACAGGAAGAGATGTTAAAAATTAAATAATAAATGCTCTTGTCTTCAACGTGTGATTCCTTCACCAAAGTCTGGTAAAGAATGTGAGACTCCTATAGTCCAAAACTCCAGAAGGCATTAGCAGTTGGCAGGGCGAGGTTCAAACTAGAGCTAAAAATGGTTCTACTGGTAAAAATTAATACCAAATATGGTAAAAATTATTATGAATTACTTGAACACCTTGGTGAGACTTATCTGCAACTCGTCCATACGAGGTAAATAGTGTTTGTTCTTTACCATATTAATTGTGATCTATATGGAAAATATTATGTGTAATAATGGAACTAAATGCTCAGCTGCCTTCCCCTCGCTTTGTACTGCATTGAGGCTCCTCATAACCCTTCACCCTTTAAATTGATTTAAACCCCTGTGTAAACCCAGCAAGGGAGAAATAATTTCAAAGGATCAAGTATGTATGTACTTCCCGAACTAAACTGATCATATGACTTTCAGAGGTTGAAACTGTATGAAACTACCAGTTTGGGCTACTCTTGTCCTTTAACTTTCTGTATATCTAAGCTTGACTTTTAAAAGAGAAATTAATTGGAATAATTTTCCCACCCCATGTTGGCCATTTTCAGTTGACAACATCAAGGCAATTTATCTTCAGCACACGTTTCCTCATCAGAGTTATTCTTATACTGATAGGTAAAATTAAGTTGTATCCAAACTCTTTTTAAGCTGTTCACTTATTTTCAAACCTTTACATGTAATTAATGGTCATTGTACCATAACGAATCTTCTAACTTAGCTTGTGAGTCATGGACCGTAGCTGTGCTTGGGAATGCTGGAAAGTAAATAAGTCCAATAAAGATTTAATTTAGATTTAGTAATTGATACCAAAATGTTTAGGGATGTTAAACTGTACACTGCAGGAAGGAAAAGCTATTAGCTGAAGTAAGGCAGTTAGTTTAGCAGAAATTAAGGACAGGAAAATGTGAATATTAATTGAATTTTTGATTTCCAAATCTATGCTAAACTAATTAGGTTGCTATTTAAAAGCTTGAAGTAATTCCACTAAATCATGTAATGTGTTGAGAAAATTTGTGGAATAAATGTAGGGTTTTTTTTTTTAAAAAAAATAAACCTGCTATAATAAAATGTTGATTTACTAATTTGTAGAAGGGTGGTGTATACAGTAAAATTCCTTTCTGCTCCTTCCAAAGTACTGTTGATTTCTCAAATCCAGAAGTAGGGCATGAGCCCAGCTTCAGTAAGAACATACCTGAGCCAAGTTTTGAATTTCTGAAGGAACCTAAGAGCTTAAGGATTCCTTATAATTTCAACTACTCAGTGCTATTTGTCTGAGAAGTAAAGACAGAGGAGAGATTTGGGATTTGTTGATAAAATGAAATAAAGAGCTGTAGAATGAATTTTTCAGATAGCAGGATCTTAAGGAAAGAAACAGCAAATAAGTGAAACATTCATCATTGTGGACTATAGGAAAATGGAGAGACAAAGGGCTCAGTAGATATTATCCAGATTGCTTCTGATTTTCCCCCACCTTCACTGAGTAGAAAGTCAGGCCAGAGATCAGGGGAACAGTTGGGGATGGGAAGGTGGGAATTTTAAGGTCTTTCAAAGCAAGGAGACAAATGTAGAATGGGATCCTAACGTAGATTTCAAACCATGAAACTTGTTAGTGGTTGCTGAGATTCATTCTGCTAACGCATCTGCCCCTGGTTAATGCGCAGTTAAATAGTCTCTTCATGCCCAGGCAGGATGCATTTCTTGGGCACGGACATTAACAGCAAGCAACTTAGTATTTTATTTCCTGAGACAAGCATCATCTTGCTCACCCATCTGAACAACTGTGCTTTACTTCAGGTCTTCCCCTGCTTGTTCTTTAATGGATCCAGGCTTGCAGTTCTGCAAAACCATAACGCGCAGTTTAATTTAGTCACAAGTTGTTAATTCTGAGAAGTCCTGTTGATTCCTAGATTTCTGAGCACACAGATATGCTGCTTTGTTGCGTTTAGCCACACTTGGGCACTTGCCCTGAAATGAAAACATGGGAACAAAAAAACAAACCCAAAACATACCCAGAGAGAGGAATTTGCTTTTAGACCAAAGTGATGTTAAGCCAAGGGCTTCTGATTAGTTAGTGGAGGGTCTGCACTGATTTACACAAGCTGATCTGCCCACGCGTGTTCGCTTTGAGAGGAGTGTCAGTTTTGGGGAGGTCTTACAGCTGTTAATACTTAAAACTGAAAATAGGGTGTTCTTTATTATACTGTAGTTGTTCTAACCACGGGGTGTTAACAGCTGCAGATATATCCATAACTATTACTCCTGACAGTTGTTTGCATCTTGTAGAGTTAGTGTCCTACAGAACACTACAAACTACGTTCAATTTCTAGAGATTCAGAGAAGCATAATAAACTTCTGGAGTTGAGATGGGTATGTGGCATTCCATCCCTACCGCCGGTCAAATAATGCATACTGACTCTTTGTGATGGTAATAGACCAGGGCTGGAGGAACTCCATTGATTTCAGCGAAGTTGTTTAGCTAAAGACGACCTGCATACACTAAAACAACAGAAAATTGAACAATAGTTTTTTTTTTTTTTTTCTTCCTTGCCTGCAAGGCTGTCTGTTACTGCACGGTGGTTCATGCTACTGAACTGGGATCCAGACCCTCAACAGCACATTGCTCAGTGGTCTGTCGATCCTTGACTCTTAGTTCAAGCTGTTTAAATCTCTGTGAAATTTAGCTCTTAATTGAAGTTTGCCTTTCAAACATTCGCAGAGTTTGCAAGCACGTCTTAGTGTCTTTTCATAAATGATTATCAATGCCTTTATATATCATGCACTAATGCCAACAAAGAGCAGTTGTAAATATTCCTTAACTATGCTCAGGAAACACGAAAGGCAAGCTTGCAGTTTGTGTGTGGACATCTAAATGAAGCAGGAGCTCTGTATAAATATCAAAGGGAGCTGGAGCAGCATAGAAGAATTTGGAGCTGGAAACAGCTTCTTCTCTTGTGCTTTTCTGTTGTTACCGTTAATAAATGCACATATTATATTTGCAGATAGATTAAGAACAAGTGTGAAAATGTTAGTCCAGGTCTATATGAGTTTCTGCATTTGCAGATCTTGAATTATCCTCTTCACTCAGCGTTTGTGTGCTTGGATATGTCAATAAAAGAGAGGATTTGGTACAGATACAAGGTGGAAATAGTTGTGAATGTGTCTCCAGATTTGGATCTCTTTGTGTAAAACATTCAAAGACAAGCCTTGATCTAGTTTTTGCAGGAATGGAGGTTTTTTCCCCAGCATGGGTCCAGTTCCAGACAAGACACATACTTCTGGCTCTTACACAAGGCTGGCAGAAATGGCAACAACCTTTTTGTCCCCTCTTCTCTGAGCAGTCTGCGAATCTCAGCTGGCCCAAATAATAGTATTTTGATGATGCTCAGTGAAAGATTTCACTGTATCATTGGGCCATGCTTGCATATGTTTCTATACCTTTTACCTGATTAATTCAGGTGATGCCGGTGATGGATGGAGCTGCATAATGTCGTTGCAGGTTGGTCCTTACAGGGAAGCTGCTCTAGAGTAAACGGAGGTGTGAATTCATAGCTGCTCCCTAGCTCTTCATATGGATTCTCTTAGTGTACACTAAGGTTTAAAAGCCCGAAAGAACACTGATGAGAGGTGCCTGCTTCATTAAACTGAATTTAAATATATTTGTGCAAAGCAGTAACCAGAAGAATGTAAACCATGTCTCCTGAAAAGGTGGGTGAAGCACACCGTAGCGTTGGTTGGTGTGAACAGTGAGCAGTTTGAGAACATGTTAAGTAAAACACTTCTGGCCTGAAATACACTTGTTCTTCTGTTGGCAAAACTGGAAGCAGGTATCTACATCTGAGCTCGTTTCCCAGCTGAGTTAGGGGCTGGACCAAAGACTTAGGTGAAAGTGCAAAGTTTGGCAGTTAGTGTCAATATCCAAGAGAAAATGGAGCGAGGGTTTCTCTACCAGAGAGTGGAATGATGTCCTAACCTGAACCTTTCTACAGTGCAAAGAATATTTCCTGGAAAATGTCAAGTGCTGGTTTAAATTGGGTTTTGCATAAAGGAGACAAGGTTTTCTCAGAAGTCACTGTTTCACTAAGCAGTTGGAAGTACCAGGAGCAACAATATGTTGTATTTAATGGTGCATCTACCTCAATATGCACATCTTATTCTGGATAAATCCTGTGCTGGTTCATTGACCAGCTTTGAAGAGCGTCTTCTGTGACGCAAAGGTGGTTTTAAGGCACTTTTAGTGCAGTGTTCCTCGAGGCTGTGGCAAGCCTACAGGTCCAGGACTGCTGTAGGAATGTGTCCTGCATCACCCAAACCCTTTTCCTTGAGCTAGTCTACTTCCTACACACTGAGAGAATTGAAAGCAATTTAAAATCCCCTCTGTATGAGTGTGGCAGCCCAAAGGGGAGCTACTTAGGGTTTGGACATCTGCTGAAATACAACTCCTGCAGCTGTGTCTCACCAGCCTGTCGAGTTCCTGCTTCTTGCCAGTGGCCTGCTAGGTACCTGCTCTGCTTGCCCGGCCGGCTGAGTGTGCAAGTGCAGGGAACTACTCCCAGCGTGGGCTCTGCAGCTCAGTCATATGCCAGGATACTGGTTACTGCCTCGCTCTCCTCAGGAACAAGGATTTCCTCTTCCCGTTGCCTGTGGAAATGTGTATCCTTCCCACGGATACCCCAGGCATCTAAAGTCAACATTTGCCATTTGAAATTTCCCAGGGACTCTTTCTGAAGCAGTAACCTTCATACTTTATAGCTGCTGCACAGTAGATAATTTCCCAAGCTGCGAGGCTTGTAAGTCTTGTACTGGGAGGCAGAAATATTCAACTAATCCCCTCCTTTTCTAAACAAGATAGACCTAGCTGTTAATTCTTCTCTTGATGTATGGGGTAGCGATGGACATAAATCCCATTAGTATTAATAGAAGTTAAATGTGTAAATCCCTGCTATGCCAGTGGGAGCATTGATTTCTCAGTTTCTCTAGCCTTTCTGGTTCACTAAACCCCTGACGTTTCCGTTCAGGGTGCCTGCAGCTATACCATTTCTGTGATGTCCATTCTTGTGACCATTGCAAATTATTCGTGCCTTCATTTTACAGACCTTTATATTCTCAGGCTTTCATATTGATCAAATACGCTCAGTTTAACTTTTATTCTCTACCTCCATTTACATATGTTGGCATCATTTGTGCAACTTTATGATTCAATAATACAGTGAAGAGACCATCTACCTACTCAGAAAGGGGTAGTCCAGTTCCGAGCCAAACATTTTGAGAGGGATATCCCTCAGTGATGCCCCTGCTGCATGTCTCTTTATTTGCAGTAGTTCCTAATGTTTTTCTGTCATCCACCTGTATGTTTAGTTGGTTTTTTTTTTCCTCATGAGGCTGCTCACCAGCTTCCATATCAACCTACTGCATCATACTTCTTGGTTACTGATGTATTAGTGAATAAAACTTGTCCTTGGGGCTAGTGAAAGCTAGGTGAAATACCTATTTTCTCTTCAGACTATGTTAGATATCACATTTTTTTCTCTGAAAACTCTTTTGTTGTTACTCTTGCTTGTAGAAATATCCATATTTTTGGGTCTGTGAATACCTAATTCGTAGTGACTGGTAGCAAGCTATGGGAGGTGTGCGCCACTCCGAAGGACAGGCTCAATCATGTAAGAAGGAGCAGTCTGTATTTATGTCCTCACTAGTCATCTTCACGTTGTTCTACTTCATCACTGCTTACCTTTTCTACTTTCACTAAGAAGTCTCACTTTTTGGTCTATTACTGTCTTAATTGTCACAGAAGTATCTTTAAGTTCCTTGCTTCATAACCCCCAGTGTATAATAAGCCAGGTTATACACTAAATATCAACAAAGGTGCCACAACATAAAAACTTAATTATCCTTCTTGTTCTTGACTCAACCATACAGTTCCAAAGTATCTTGTTGCACGATAACTTAGCCATCAGTAGCCAGGGTGAGAAAAGTGTGTCACTGTAATGAACGGGGGGGGGGGGGGGTTCAAGTCACCTAAAGCATCACATGTAACTATCTTTTTTAACAGTGATTATTATTGTTGTTTTGAGTGCTAAAAAAGGCTTGGAACCTCCTTCCAAGCAGTTCAGCCTCTCAAATGGCTTGAACACAAAAGGATTTAATTTCTAGTCGTGGACTGTTTGCACTCTGTGTTTGCAAAAGGAACTGACTGCCAATTGGTGAGCCGTGGAGGTCTTAAAATCATGGTTGCACTGTGTGTCACAGCACTGTGGAAGCTGAGCTATCTGAAAGTTACAACTTGTCCTTTTTTCACAAAGAGGGTGCCTGAGACATTAAGAATTCAAAGGCAGACTGAATAAAACTGTGGTACAGGAAGCCATGGCCAAAAAGCATTGTAAATAACAACTGTGGAGATGGGGATGAAGACGCGTTTTCAGAGTCAGTGAAAGCACAGACAGTACACAGATTGCCAGCGTCCCTGTGTAGTGTGGGCTTGGAAAATCTGGATCACGCTATCAGCTAAATATGCACAGCCGAAAAATACTAATGGAAGTTTTCCACAGATGCGCCTTCATCCTGAAAAATAAGTTTCTGAACCAGGGGTCTGTGTCAATGAAAGGGCAGAGGACAACCTGGCTCCGTTTAGCCTTGTAACTTCCCTTGGATGCTACAAGGGGTGGACTGAGAAGAGAAAAGCAGGGGAAAATGAGTTTCAGCATTCAGATTTTTAGGTCAAGTATACCGGGGTTAATCACAATTATGATATAAATGACACAAATATCATTTAAATGGCCATTGCTGACCTTACCACATCCCTTAGACAATGGCCAAAAAAAAAAAAAAAATTGACAATGATAAAAACTCATTTTTAGTTTTCCTGATGTTTATTTTTTTGGAAGAAGAGAAACAAGTTCTGTTTTCATTCATTCTGCAATGGAGTCTCACTGTATGGGAAGGAACAGCATTTATGGTGGTGTGTTATGATGATACAACTTCACATGCTGTAAAATGGTAGCTAGCCTGGAAAACCATCAAAGAATTGTGAAAAATCAACATGTCCAAAAGAAGTCTTCAAAAATTCTTCAGCATCACATTTTGCATATTTTTATACCTTATATCTCTGGTTTTCTGTTTTATTTACATTTTATATAATGCCTCTTATTCTGCTTTCACCTTATCATAATGTTCTTAAATGCAGTTGCTTCATGGTTAGATGAAAGGCTGGAACAAATTTCCCATTGCTGTTTCTTGTCAGTGTCTGTAGTTTGGAGTCAGCAAAACCTTCCTCGTTCCAGCAGCGTGGACTGATTCAATTTCCATGCATCTTTTTTCCATGTATGAACTGTATCACCGATATGCAGAAGGTCAGCTCACTAAAGCAAGGAATATTAACAAGGAGTTTCAATTCTTTTTTTTGCATTTTGCATCTAAATGACAAAATTGCTGTTGATGCATCACTTTATAGCCACACCGAATGAGTTTTCTCTGAATTACATCTAACCCGAAGGCTACTCTTTTCTGTTGGCAAGTATTAATCGATCGGTGATAGTTTGGTCTGCCCGCCTTTCCTTCCCCAACGGAAAGTTCATATTAAAACATCCATATTAGCATCTCCACGTGAAAAACCAGCGTATCTCAGCGGCGCTTTAATTCTTGCTCATTGCTGATATTCATAGGAAGCTTGTGAACAAGAGGCAACAAATCCAAACGGAACTGCAGTGCTATGCAAAGCCCACTCATGTTTGGAGAAGGGAATGTCTCTGCACAAAAGTCAGAGTAGAGAGGGTGCTTCTCGCTGTCTGTACGCCCAGCAGCAGCCCTCTCCTTGGAAAAAAAGAGTTCAAGGTACTGCAGAGCAGTTGAGACGCAGGGAACAAGTTGCAGTAGGGAGTTTTCAGTGGCGTTCTACAGCTCTTTGTAAATCAATTAAAAGTAGGAAGCAGTCTAACCTGTCCCTCCAAAAATACCTTGAAATATTTTTGCCACATCTTTTCCTGATGGTTCTGTAAAAAACCGGGCGTGAAGGTACCGTACTAACAAAACCAAAAGACTTGCCTACAAGTTTTCTCCAAGGAAATTTCAAAGAGCTAATCCTAATATCAGGTCCAAAAAGCTCTGCTCTACAATTTTAATGTTTTGAAACGTAAATTGAGTCACTGAATCATTTAACTTTATCTCATTATTATTAATTTTATAATAAGGGATTTAAGAAAATTGAGAATTAAATTTCTTCACACCTCCCTTTCAGAATAGCTGTTACTCTCTCAGAAGAACTATGTGTTCATTAGAATATCCTTAATTATCAGCAGTAAAAAATGGACTTCCCTGAGCATTGCAGACTTCTTTAATTTAATGGCTGTGAAATAATTGTAGCTATTGTATTGTTTTGCGATGAAAAAGTGGCTTATATTTGTCTTACAAGTAGTTCATTTAAAGAGAAAACTGGTATTACCAGAATTCCCGTTATTTTGTCCTGTGTCTCTATAGATTTTTTTCTTCAGTCCTTTTCTTTAGCAAAAATACACGTCCCAGTGGCTTAGAACTTTTTGTTCTTCACTTCCGACATTGTAGCTTCTGTCCTTTCATTTTATCGTTTCACTTTTCTTGTGTCTTGCACGTATTTTAGACTGAAAAAGAACACATCTTTGTAATGAGTTATATCTTCTTTCACTAGCAACTAATATCATCCTGTGCTCACGCCAGCCTTCACATTTAAAGACAATGAATCTGCTTCTCTTTTGTTCCATAAATAGAGATGCTAAATCTTAATTAGCTGTTCAGGTTGCTATGTCTGCATCTAGCTATGCATATGAATGTTACTGATCAGCATATATGCACTATGGAATTTATTTGTAATCCCTAACTGCATCCTTCAGGATACCAGACAAAGTCTGTAATAATTCTACTTAGATGGACACATGTCAAATGCTGAGAGACCTGTCTTACTGATCTTGGTTTGCTTCGTTCCAGAATTTCTGAAATATAATACCACACTGGAGCTATGCAAGCTTATATTTTCCTTTTATGCCTGCCCTATTCAGGCTGGATTCCCAAAGATAACACACAAGTGTCAGGCATGAAATTTTACAATCCTCCTGTATTCCTTTCTTCACGAATTTGTAGCATGCTGTGAAAGTTGAGCTGCTTAAAAGGATTTTATATTTTAGCCAAGCTTTCGCCTCCTAAGGGTGTAAGCCCTTACAAATATGTCCTTAAATTTTCAGTTCAAAACAGTTTATAATAAGGAAGTTAGCTACATTTTTTTTGCTCCATAGCAACATTACTGCTACCTTTAAAAAAAGAAATAAATTCCTTTGCGAGGAATTTTTGAAAACAAAAGTCTAGAAGCAACGTTGCTACATCAAGATAAATCAGTTTAGCGATACCCAAACCAGCCTGATGTTACATTAAAGGTTCTGATTCAACTCTAAACAAGAGCAGCTAATGTTTCAACCAAAAAAATCTTCCCGAGCGCCTCTGTAATGAAGAGGATACGTACTCAAACGATCCGTTGAAATTTTGATGCATATAGCGAAGAGGAACGTTGGGTTAGGCAAATTCTCCTGACTGCTGCAGGGTGTTGTCCTGGGCAGCAGCGTTATCTGCGTGTAGGAGTGCAGCTGATACACCCTGTTCCCAAGGGGGTTTAGAGAACCAGAGCTTATTTCATGTCTTTTTAGCCTGTGGAATTTGTGCAAACAGCCGCAGTCAAAACATGCCAGTTTGACTAGTCAAGAAAATACATCAGCAACATTTTGCTGACGAACAGAGGGTGGTGTTGGGTTTCTTCCCCCCCCCATTTCAGGATGTTCTTAATGTTTCTGAAGGAGGCGAAGTCATGCCATGCGGTTGCGTTTGTGCTGTACAGTGCACTTTGTACCCTTCTGGGTGTCCTTGGTGCTGCAAACAGGAACTTGGTGTTGCATTGAGTGTGCAGAAACCTTAGGACGTCATGCTTTGGTGAATCTCACTAGTACCGAGGTTTTTCCTTTATCAGATTTAATGATATGTTATGCCTGGTTATATTAGCTATAGATAAGAAATTTCCTGTAGAAATTCTGATCCCCCTTAATCCTTCACCAACTTCTGCTTTCAAAGTTGTTTTTTTTTTTTTTTTTCCCATGATTCGCTTCTCCTGGAAAAAAGTACTTGCTACTTTTTGCTTCTCATTACCTCCAGTAGAACATTCTTTTTTCAGTCTTCCCTGCAGTAGTTTCCTTGCCAATGGGTACTGTACACCCGCCTTTGCCTGAACCGGTGCTCCGTTTTTATTCTGCTGGCACCAGCCTCTGCAGAACTTGAGGACAGATGGTATACTTTATCTGGTGTTTCTGTGTGTTCTCGGAAACATTTATGGGATTCTGTAAAGTTAGCAAATGGTGATTATTAATATTACATCGGTTTTGCCTCCTCTTCAGCCAGAAGAATACTGCAAAAGCAGCTTTTCTTGTTTTGGTGCTATTGAAATCTGGGGATTACAGAAAAATCAAAATTATTTTTTTCAAAGTTATTTAGACTTTAACCTTTGTTTATCATTTCCTTCATTTCTTGGCTTTTTTTCCCCGCTCCAGGCAGATTTCCCAGTTTAATCGGGTTGCTCTACCGATCCCAATTATGTTTTGTGTTTTGCATTGTGTCTCTTAACGGCACCTCGTTCCAGGAGGGGAGAGCTGGGAACCAGATTTCTCCAAATGAAAAAGCTGGACAATAAGCAGCTAATGTATTGGGCCCAGATGCTTCCGAGGAGCCCCAGGGAAAGCGGCTGCTGCACAGGTCCAGCACAAGTTGAATACATCACTTTATGTCCCAGGATAGAGTCCCCAGGAAAGCTTAAGTCACTCTTCGTCTATGTATACCTTTTATCCTGTGACAGAGGGGATTATTTTTGCACAGATCTCTTTTGCTTTGTGTGGAAGGAGGGAAAATCTGCCTTCTGTGGTCAGAACACTCTTCTGCTATTACATGGGAAACAAGCCATTTACTTTTTCTGGCATTATTTCGCTTTCCTCTGAGGAACTGGCATTGTGTAGCGACGGCAGTCAACAGGGAAGCCGTGCTGCTCTCCGGTTTGCTACCATTAACAAAAACAAGGGCAGAGATGGTTCAGAGCCCCTGGACAGGCAGCTCTTTACTCTTGGAGGCCAGACAAATTATGAAAGCGAAGTCTGGCTTAGTCTCCACAGAGAGAGATGGCAAATTGTGTTCTTCCTGAACAACGTATGTTTAGGGATTCTTTTTTGCTTATTCTATCAGGCTTTTTCCATCAGGCTTTTTCCTTCCATCTATGACCTCAAGCCAGCTGCTCCTTTGCCTCGAACCACCATTTGTCTACACGCTGGCTCTCTTTCTTTCTAAGCACCTGCTTTGATCTTCCACAGTAGAGTGCCAGCAAATCTGACTCAGGCAGAGGTTTGCCTTTTCATCTGCTCACTGGGTTGTTAGTCAAGAGCAGCAGAGAAACATTGTGCAACCTGTCAATACAATTTCAAAAGCCATATTCTAAGTTGCCACTGAGGGTTTGCTCACTGGAGCAGAAGTCCTCCAAGAACCAGCTCTCTGGGGCTGTTCCCCTATTTTATGTCAGAGCAAGATGCTGTTAAGTCTTCCCACATAAGTGCGGCAAGGTATGAAACTCACCTGCTGATCTTAGAACAGCTTAAAATAAAGCAGTTATTGCCAGCTTGATGAAGTTCCACTCCATTTAACTTATCATAAAAATATCGGTTTTCGTATTTGACCATCTCTGTGTGTAAGGAGGCATGACTTACTGAGAGTCACCTCGTGCTCTTGCAGTCCAGGCTTACAGAAGACCCCTCTCAGCATCTCCTGCCAAGTGAAACAAGGCAGTGAGTCAGCCACCCCTGTATATTAATATTTTTAAATGTAACATCTGCCCCTCTTGGTTTTCAGTCTGTGATCAAAATTCCCTCAATGCTGAGTAAAAGCTGAGTAAGGACCTTGGGGTATAGCCTGTGGGTGCCTGGAGACTCTGCTGGCATCAGGCGTGGAATGAGTTGCTCTGAGATCAGCTCGTTCCCTGGTATTTCCTCCTGTCAGAGCCACAGATGTGCCTCGTTTCATTAGGTGTAGCTGTGGGCATGCTGCCATCCCGCTCTGCTGCTGACTTTATCCCCCTACTGCTGAAGGCCAAATAATCACAATCATTTCAACTTGATAGCACAGTATATTTCCCCAGGGAACGCTATTCAAATTAAATCAGTCATACCAACAATAATTTTATAATTATATAACGGGAGCCCTCCACTCCACTTATTTTTTAAAAAAAATTGTGCATTCTATCAAATGGTTGTTGCTCTTTCTAAAGTATTTTCTTCCCACAAATCTTGATACTCTTTGCCTTCTTTTGCGGGGGGGGGGGGGGGGGGGGGGGGGGGGAAATCGTTATTCTGATAATTAGCACATTTGAGTGCAATCAGTGTCAAAATGTAAATTTCAGAATTTATTTATGATGTAGGCACTCGCTGCCATGAGATGACTTTCTGTTGGCGACGGCAGTAAGTCAGAGCATCGCCCAGCCGGATTTTGAAAGCACTGTGAGTTTCTGAAGGCTGGATTTGGATATTCCTGTCACTGTCAATGAAGAAGGAAATTCTCCTGTGAAACTACCACCATTGATATTTATTGGTCAGGCTCAAACTCTCCAGCCCCAGGTTCAGCGAGGAGATCTGTCGTGGAGGCCCCAAGTAATTCCTTGGTGTTACTTGGACGCTTGCAGTAGCGCGTGAGCGAGGCAGACCCCCGTGGGCTCTGGTGTGGCAGCTGGATCATGGGGGAGAACAGCTGATCTCTTTGCAGTCGGTTATCCCAGCATAATGCAGCTCCTGCCTTTTTGTGTTAATGCTCCCATTTTCTACAGCAGAGCTATAATTTGAGTAGCAAAACCCCCTTATTTCTCTTAGTGCAAGCAGATCACTGGACCCCTGCGATGGCCTGAGTTAGACCAGGAGAGCCAGCTTAGGAGCAGGGTGAGGGCTCTTTTTTAGGCTAGATCAAACTGATTGCAAAAGAACTAGAGCTAAAATTGCTCCACCCTTTTAGAATGGGATGATTTATATCTCCTTTATGAACAGGAGATAAAATGTTCTGCTTCTTACACCCTCCACAGAAATAAAACAGAACTAAAAATACGTCCTAATGCAGACAAGTTTAAAATAGAGCCCAGAGCAGACAAGTATTCATGAGCAAGTGAGTTAATGATTTCTGACTGGTTGGGCATACACCGAAATATTAAACGTAACCTTTCCTAAGCGTGTGGGGTTTCATTCCATTGCTAGGCAATGAGTAGCATCGAGTGACAGGAACTGTGAAATCTTTCACTGGATGAGGTCGAATCCGCGTGTGAGACGTGACTTCAGCAGCGTGCAGGTGAACTTTGCAAAGCCGTCGCTTCACGTCACTCTTTTTGCCTGTGCTCTTGACTGCTTAAAAATGTACGATACAGTGACTGAGTCCTTTGAGGCGGCCATAAAGCTGCTCCCAAGGCCGTGGTATTTGAGAAGGGAACTCTGGTCAGAATCTACGGCTGAATCTGGTTTTCAGTCAGATGAGACTTCTGAATTTCACGCTTCTGGTAGTTCGTCACAAGTGTTCCTTTCCTTCTACCAAGGGCTAGTGAAAAGATCAAGTTCAGGAGATTTCTGGTGGGTAGGAAAACAATGAAATTTTTCTTCTAACTGTGACTGTAGCTTTTTTTACAGTAGTTGTTTTTCATCTGTCTTTAGGAAATCATTTAAATCTCAAATGAACACTTCTGCTGTCAGAGAGAGATAAAACTGATTTAAAGTTTTTTAGCATGATAATATCCTGTTCTCAGTTTGGCAGTTCCTGAGAAATAAAACCCTGGGTTATGTTGTAATCAGTCATTGATTTATAGTATGTTTAGTGGGCCAAAGTTCTGCAACCGAAATTCCAGAATTAAGTTTGCCTGCCTGTTTCAGCCGACCTTCTAGCAGGCAATGCTTCAGCTTTGCTGGTCAGGAATGTACGTCCTTTGCTTCTCAACAAAGGAGAAAAATGTCTTTGCTTTTCCATCATCAATCCCCTGATCTTCTCCAAATGAAATAAAATTGCTGCTACACTGGAAAGAAGAGTTTAATTCCCAGCAATTGATTCCTCAAAGTGCACCGTGCTACTTCTCATCTGTTAGTCTCCTCCCATCATAAACCATTAATGAAGAGCATTGATGTAATTAGTCTTTCACAGAGACACGTGGAGCACGCTGTGCCTCATCAGGGTCGTGAAGGTTACACGGAGAGTCGTACCAGAAGGCGATGCCCATGCTGTGTGTGTGTGATGTTATATTCCCCTTCATGCGCTATATTTTGGCCCTTGAATTTACGGCTGGCCACTTGCTGTGCCACAGTCCTGCACGGCTATAGGTGAGGGCAGTGCTCGACTCTCACGGAAAAGGTGGTATCATTTTGTTCTGAGCTTTGGATAACGCATATCTCAGTGCAAATAATAACATTGGGAGAGGAGCTATTGCTCACCTAAGCCCTTTCTGTGGGCTTTTCCCCATGTACCATATGGCCATCCATGCAGCAGGGAGCAGCGGCCACCCTCATGCGAGGAGTTATCTTTTGCCTTAGGCTGCTGTTGCAAATGTGCCTTGTTATTCACCAAATGCACTAATTAAGCATTCACTTAATTATAGTGATTAAGGTTTCCTAGTGATTTTCCTACGATTCAACTGACTGTGGCATCAGTTTATTGCTTTCTTCTTACAAAACATTTAAAATACTTTCTTTTTTTGAGTATCAGTCTAGAAATACGGGTTCCACAATGTTTCCTCTCTCCAGGACAGTGCTTTAACCTAAGGATTGAGGCAGGAGCCTTTGTTGAGATGTTTTCTTTTTTTGACCATATCTGACCAACTTTTGGTTGACCAAAACTTCAGAGACATTAGAGACAGTGACTTCTCTCAGTCGAGGTTGTCTTGCCTCAAAGAAAACCCCTTGCTTCTTTCTCCCCAGGGCATGCTACCAGCACTTCTTGTGGCTGCCTTTCTCCTTTACTAAACTAATTTATGTTCCCTAACATAATTTCTTCCTCTTCATTCTCTTTTCCACTCCGAGTTGTCCCTTCTCTATATAGTGAAATTTTTTTTTGCCTTTATTTGTACTTATTTTGTCTTCTTTAGCTTCCATCACTTATATTATAAAAATAAGTCAAGCAATAGGGCTTCTACCAATTAAATTAGACCTAGAGTATCTACTGCTTAGGACAACCTTTAACAGATTAATAATGTGATAAACCGCAAACAGACAGACCAGTAGGACTTCGTTCTTTGCCTGAATTCTGTTTTCTGTATATGTTAACTACGTCACTAATATCCTCTGTGCTAGCAGCAATGCTTAGCATGAATCCAAATTTAGGAATTCTTGAGACATAGAAATAGTGACAAGCTTGGACTGGAGTGTGACCAACATCATATGGATTTATAGGAGTAAGAAATGCAGCTAGGAAGAGATACCCTTTAAGGAGATAAGTGTACCCTCGCTCTAGTTCAGCCCTCTCCGTCTTGGCTTTGGGCATTGTTGCCTGAACTTTAATGCTGCTCTTTTAGATCAGCCTTCGGTGTCTAAAGCCTGTCCTTCAAATGACCACTCTTCCTTTTTTTTTTTTTTTCCATTTTTTCCAGTGTCTGCTGGTTGTATGTTCTCACTTGTGCTAGCTGGACTAGTAGGTGGTGAAGCAATGGCATTGCCAGAATATGTCAGAGCCTGTAAAAAAATTGGTGAAACAATAGATAGGTAAACAAACAGACCGACTGACTTGCCCCTGCACTTGGAAGCTGATGTATTTTGTTTTGGCTTCTTGCTTTAAGGAAGGGGAGTTCTGGTTTTAGATCAAAGCTTGGAGAGTATCTTCCCCCGTTGCTACTCCGGTAATGACAGGGGAACATTTGCTGTCAATGGTTCTTCCGCTTTGCAGAACTAGGATGCTGCATTACAAGCCTCTTTGTTCCCCATCCTAAGGAATAAATGAACAACTAAAACATGCCATTGTCATGCACAAAATTATAGATGCAAAAGATAAATTTTGAAAACACTAGAATAGGCAAGAGATACTTGAAGTACGTGAACAGTGTCAACGAAAACAAAAGCCCAGGAGGAAATCTGGCATTTTGTCAAGCTCTAAATTATTAAAATAGCATTCTAACGTTGACCTTTTAATTTCTTCAGTAGATGGATATGAGGTGAACAGTTCAGTTTCAAACTCGCTTTTTGAAATTAAGAACGTCAACTGCTCAAAATGGAGCATTTTCACCAAAATGGGTATAACTTGTTTCAGTGTTGCTGACTGGTAGTTCTGAACTTTTTGCATTACTTACGTTCGGTCCATTTTGGGACCCCTCATGAGCACCTTGAAATTCCTCTTGGACTAGGAACTTCATTGTCCAGTCCTGTATGCTGGATGTTACATCTGGCACCTCCTGTGGTACTAAAGCCTGTCTGAGTAGACAGAGATATTATTTGTCTTTCACATCTCATAATTTGGGATTTTCAATACTCAGACTTCGAGTGACCGTTGGTCAGTATTTGCTAGGCTTTTGGAGACTGTTCTATATAACAGCTGATTTTTTTTTTTTTTTTTTCCCCCCCCCTATGCAGTATCTACTGCTTGAAGCTTCAGTGGAAAGTAACCCGTTGTGATCATCAGCCCCTGAACTGACACTTTGGGAAAGGATGAGCCAGGTTTCATTTGTACATTTTGCTTCATTTTCCCCTTAACCAGGTTTTGGTGCTTTTAAGAGATGTTTTCTTTATGGTGGGAACATAAAGAAGATATTTAGTAGTTTCTGGGATTCTGGATGGGACCTGAAGCTGATGGTGTTTGTAGATTTCAAGAGAATTTGAACAGTTAAGGGTTGTTTTGACATGGGTGAGAGCATCTGCAAGATTACACTTGAAATTCTCACACCTGACCTTCCAATATAACTTTGAAATTACAATAATGCAGCCTTGCTACAAGTAGGAACAGTTGGTTCCTTAAATCAAAATGGTTAGTAATTGCAATTTAATTTTTTTTTTTTACTAGAAAGATGATTTTTTTTTTTTCTAAGTAATTTGCAATAATGCCTACGTGTTCAGGGGTTGCTACTGTCAGAGACCGCAAAATATTTGAACACGATTTCTTTCATGGGGCAGTAACAGCTATATCCCAAACCACAGATTTTTTGTTAAGAACATCTGGGTTCGAGTTATTTGCCAGTATGTAGGGAATAGCCACTAGACAATAAAGATTTCTCATTCACCTCCAGGCACTTGCTGGCCCTGCAGTTGGTGGACTGGGCTGCTCTTAGTAGTGCTGCTGATGGAGAACAACAGTGAACTCCTAAAGCATTAAGACTCGGTCCTACCGTAACATCCTCAGAAAACTAGATTTGCTGAAACCCACAGGTTATTCCAGTGAATAGGAAGGAGAATAAATTTATGGGTAAATAACTTTGCTTAGGAAAATACTACTGTGTTGTTTGGAGTACTACCATTTGGTCAAACTCTCATCCTGGCTGTGCTGAAGCTGTTGAAGGTCTTTGGCTTGTGCTGAAGTCAGTAACAGGGGCTGTTCTTTGCAGCCATTGAAACGTTCACTATATTTTGGTGACAAATATGTTATTATTATCAAGGCACTCTTTATTTGCGTGGGCAGAGTAACAAACATAATACAAACAGGGAGATAGATACGGAAACATATATAGAGATATAGTATGTGTGGCTGAATTTAGCACTTTGCGTACTGATCCACTTGTGTTGTACGCATCAGCGACAGATGCAGAAGGGACCTTTCTTGCTTTTTCTTTCTTGTATTTCCCTGATCTTAGAGCAAAGTAAAACAAACTTTAAACTTCACTCTTTGTTTAAATGGGTAGACTAACTATCCATGTTAAAATAAACTCAGTGCTGATGCTGCCCTCAACTTAGGAGCAACAAGATAATACAAAAGCTTGAGATCTGTCAGTGAGTTACACTGATGCAGGGGTTTGTGCCGAGAAGTCAGAAGAGAGTAATCTTTACGTGTAAAAACGAACCAGTGCAGAAGGACCAGCCACGTGCTCTATGTCTGGTTGGTTGGTGCAGTGGTACGGCGCAAGTACCACCTCATTTCAGGGCTGGACTATGCTTCAGTCATGGAGGAACCACTTTATATAAACCTCATAGTACATTTTCACTATTATTTATCCTAATATTTTAATAATAAAAGTATGTCTTCCATTCTAGTATCTCATAAGTACTGGGAGACTAATTTGCAGAGTTCTGTGTATATACTGCTTTTATTTTATTTTTTTCAGGTTCAGACATCAGTCTACAGCGTTATAATAAGTGATAAAAATGCATTATGTATTTCATTTAATTATTTGGATGTAAATCCAAATGTACCTGTAAATTCAGTGATGCGAATGAGTAGTGAAGTTGTATGGTTACTCTGAAAATGAGGCTACTTAGGTGACTAAATGTCAATTTGCTCATGTAACATCAAGGGACATTTCACATATTTTGTTCTAGTGTGTCGATATCATGTCATTAACAACAATTATGATTCCTTTTTAGATCAGTAAAACTACAGTATTTTCAAGCATATTTACCCTTATTCCCCACCCACCCATATTTCGCTTCTTCCCCTGTAATCTCAGCGAAAGCTTCCTGATTTTTCTTTTTATGTGTTCCCTAAAGGAGCTAGATAACTCTCAGGACCAAACAGTTCTTGTTTAGTTCCTCTCTGGAGCCTGGACCAGATGGTACAAAAGAACACGTATCCCCAAGGAGTTGCATAAAAAGTCTGTGGAGGGCTGGTACACAGAGGAGCTGTACTGTACTGCCTGCCACATTTGCATAAATTTTTTGCTGTTCGATTAAACAGTGTCTTTGGCTGGGAGGAAACACAAGGTTTGGGATGCTTCTAGTTGGTGGTTTCTTGAATTTGACTTTTAGAATATTCAGTGCAACGTTTTAAAGAGATCAGACAATGTTCTGGTGGGCTCAGCAGAGTTGTTAACCAGGGCCAATCAAGAAAATAACTTCTGATGTTCTGATGAACTTCTTTTCTTCCAGAAATAATATTGTTCAACTCAAATAATATACGTAACATCTTTTAACTCCAGAGAAAATTGATTTGTCCTTTATTGAAAAACAAAAGAAAGTCAATTAGTGTTGAATCTATTATTTTATACTTATTAGAATTACAATATTTATAGGACTATAGAGAAAAGTTCTGCTAAAATTGTAAGCACATGTTTTATGTGTTTAAATTAACAAAGCCTTGCAACACCTGTCAAGAGACCCAGTCATTACTAATTTTAAACTTGTTCAAAATGATCTACGAAGTCAGCGGTTGAGTTAGAAATAGACCCCAAGAGTCCTGATTAACTAGACAGCACTTAAGATAAATGAACCACCTAAACACCTTCCTAGTTACCTGTGGCTTGTTTGATTAAGTAGAGAACTATTCCTCAGAGAAGGGGTTGACTCTCCCATGATTTGAGAATAATGACCTCAATTGTAAAGTTTCACGCCAAGTACAATTAGCTGTGTTTGAAAGGATGAGTAAAGGCAGCTAGCGAAGGGCCTGAAGAAGGGAGGGTTTGGCATTTAAAGGCATATGGATTGGCCCTGGGAGAAAACTCCCAACTTTCCTCTTAGCAAGGCTGCAGAAGACAGATGGCTTATTCCTACAACTGTGTAGTTCCTTCATGAATCATCAGGTGCTCTTTGCCTAGTGTTGTGTCATAGGTAGGTTAATTACAGACCTGTGTTCAAAAAGACTCAGATGTGTTGCCTGATTCACTGATTTTCCTCACTAAGTAGAAAATACAGAGGTAATGTCGACTTGTAACTGAGAATATACATAATGAGGTTTTGTTCTGATTTCTTCTGAAAAACAGTCAAAGGGGAGTTTCTTTAGATACAACACTGAGATAAGGTTATGTGAGAATTCAACCTTTCACAACCGCGATGAACCAAAACTTATTTTTTTAAAAAATGAAAGCCGAAATTCTGCTCTAACTAGAATTTCTGGGACCTTAAAAGTATCCCATGTATTTTTTCCTTGTTTTTGCTCTGACACAGGAACAAGTGAAAACAAGATGTGTGGCAAATACCACGTAGACCTCAGTTAAAGGTCTATTTTGAGTGACCTTATTTGTTTTAGGATGGAGATAATCAGTCAAAGCGGAAAGCATTCATTTGGTCTGCAACCTACTTCCAGTTCTCTTTTGCTCCTGCTAGATAGACCAGCCTGTCAGGGATCACTTTTGAGACTCCAGAACTCTCCAAAAAAGATTTTACTTTGGTTGCCACATAAATTATTTCAACCCATGCATGCCCAGGTAAAAGAGCGCTGTGAATCGCTTGCCTGTTCAGCTCTTTTCCAGTTCTCATTTCCAGCAGCACTAACAATGATAACGTTAGCTCTTTGTCCCAACTCCAAGTTTATCTACCAGGAATTACTATTGCTGTGTCTGTGAAAGCTTTCTCAGTTGTAAAAAAGAAAATCAATATTCATTTGGCGTTTGCAACTGGAACCTACGCTAGGTAGAAATGTAATGATTTTGCTGTTGTCAGCATATGTCCAGAACTGAGCTGACGAACCGAAATTCAGAGGAATGGCTGAAAAAGCTTGTTAGTATGAGTCCTGTTAACCCAAGGAAGAAGTGGGCATTTGAACATTCTCAAAAATGGGGTTTGATCAGAAGTTTTGGTTACATAGCTCTTGATTCAAATGGATTTAAAAAAAATAGGATTTGTTAAAGCATTTATTAAAGATAATAGTTGTACAGAGGGCCTTAACCATGCTGAGTAATGCTTTTGAACATTTATTTTTCCTGTTTTCGTGATAAAGTATTCCAAGTGAGTGAAGGTTAGAGTTTGTGCTGCTCTGCTTGTTTTACTTTTCTCTTCTTGCTTGTCTTCCTGAAGAGAGAGGAACAGGGACTCCTCTAGTTCCTGTCTTTGATCAAGACTTGCTTTTCTTCTCAAAGTACCACAATTTTGGACCCTCAAGTCAAAATTTTTCAGGCTTTGTTGTCTTTTAAATATAAATTTCTAACTGAGGAGTCCTGTTATCAGAGATGCTTGATACTCTCGGACAGAAAATATCATAAGCTGCACAGGAGAGACTGTGACTGTAACTTCGTTGTTAGCATCCAGCATTCATTTTGCTGCCACAACTGGATTGCCTGCACAGTTATTCTTTCTATAACATTTATCTGTTCTTTGTGTATTGAAGACTGCATAAACTGAGGTAGCAAAGGTAAAAATATAGTTAAAATAATTGTACAATATTGAAAACGATAGTGACTTGCAAGAATTGAAACCCTTCCTAGTAAAGCTATGCCCTTGATCCTGGAGAAATCCCGAGCCAGCGCAGCTCTGAGCTCTGTATGAACTGGGAAGCCGTGGCATGGTCCTCAGAGGGCTTGCCTGGTAGAGATCAAACCTCAAGGGGAATAGCATTGTCCTGATTCTCAAAGCTAAACCCACGCTCGAGTGTGCCGTGGAACCACCCGCTCCTGCTGCCTTCGCCAGCTCTTGTGAGGTGAGAGAAAGGCAGCACCTCTTGGGATGGAGATCAAAGGACGGTTGTAAGAGCCCAAGCAAACCTTCTACCAACATGTCTGTATGTGTCCCTAATCATTTGAAAATGTGAGGGCAGGAAAAGCTGTTCATTCGTCAGGTTAGTGGGTACCACCTAAAGAGTATGGGGAAGGAGGGATTCATTTAGGGACTCTTTAAAATCAGATCCACGTGACACTAAAAGCAGGAAGGTAAGGGGCAGGGGCAGGGGAGGAGGTAAAAGCAAAGTCACTTTTGCTGTCTGTAGAAACAGTGACCAAACTAAACCAGAACCAGATGGCGCCTTGGCTGAAGTTTTGTTTCAAACTATAGCTCTGATTGGCAAACTACAGCTCTCATGGCAAAACCAGACCTTTACATTTTGTCATTTTTAATTCTCCAGTTTTAATTTTGGTCAGATCAGTGCTTTGACTATATTTAGAAAAAATGTTCTTACAGAGGTTTAAAAATATGAGGGCTCTTCAAACAAACTTTATGCAAAGTTGTCAGAAACCCACGCTACCGTTTCAGTAGTCAGGTAACTTTATTTCCTGTGAGGAGGAAGGCATATATAGATTGCAGTTGTAAGATGATTCATATATTTCTTGCTCATCTCCCAACTGCTTCCCTCCTACAGAAAATACAAGACACAGTATCTCCTACAGATCTCTCTGCAAGTCAGTCTCGCACACGTTTTCTTCCTGTAGACAGAGGTGAATAATCCAGATATACACAGATTAAAATAGTTTGACAAGGCATAAAGTTCATAGTATTATAATCGATCCAGTAAATCTTTTACATTTCTGCTCAGCTAAACCAAAGAACCCAAACAACATCCCTGAGATGATTTTATTCTCAGGGTCAAAAATGGATCGTGTTGTGCCACATTTTGAGGATCAGTACTTGTCGGTCTCTTAAAAGTAAGCAGAATGTCTTTCTCTTGCAAGGGAATGCAGGCGCTTTAAAACACCGGAGAGTCCTGGACGGACTGTTTTACGATGGTTTGAAATGCTGGTTGTACCGCCTGCTTTTTGGCAATGCACTGGTGTAGTATCTGGTGGGTGACACTGCATACTGAGCACAAAGCTGTTCCATTCAGACAACCCCATTAAGACAAATAAAAAATCTCCAAAGTCTTCACTACACTATGCATAAGTATTTTCTCATACGAAGAAGTTAATGAGTAGACTTTTTTTTTTAAATGTATGAAAAAGAAGGGAGAATTAGTAAAAGAGACCTTGGTTCTTTTTATTGTAGAAGGTTTTTGATGCATACGTCATTTAAGAGCATGCCCATCAATTTTGTAAAAACAAGCCCCGCAATAATATTCATTAGTGGAATGCAGTGACACTGAGGTGCATTTATCCTATAAATTGGCCTGCACTGACACTGGGAATCATCTAATATAATGACAAAAAGCTCTTCCAAAGGATAAAGTGATTCAGCTGACAAACTGGCAATTACTCCCACAGACTTTTCAAGTCTGTCTTTAAATAAAACATTTGTTAAAACATTCTGCTATATTCCTTGTGTCACCTGCAGCAAGATAAATGCTGCATTATATTCTATCAGTTACTTTCAATTAAAAATATTCCAAAGCATGTTTGATATAGCTGGAAATACGCAGGTTTTAGATTTTGGAACGGTGAGATTTCCTTTTCGGTGATGATGAGCAAAAATTAACGAAATGGGCACATCGGTTAATTTAATGGCTACAGTTTTTATTCATTCATAAGAAATCTACATTCTATTTGTACTCTGTAATCACCATTGATCATAACTACTATGGTTACAGAGCCAAATAAAGCCAGACTGGATTGCCTTTCCTTGCCCCATTGCTGTCTGCCCTGTGCACTGGTTAGGTATTTGAGTAGTACGTCTACAACACCGTAATTCCTTGGTCGCTGTGTTCAGCGCGCAGGCTTCAGGATAACAAGGCATCATGGCCAATGAACATTACCAGAATTCTTTTTCTTCTTGCAATCAATGCCTCTGGACTGATAACAGTAATTATCTCTGCCTTTGAGCCTTACCTTGCTTGTACCTTAGCCTGATACAGCTGCAACAGCGCTGTTGCTGTGTGCACCTAGGTGATGTGTCGATGTCCCGTTGATACGTCAGGTTTGGCAGCGTATTGACAGCAAACGTCCCATCCTCTGCTAAGATCAATGGATTGCTTGCTGCTAAATCCTTACGATGATTTAAAATCGGGGTGCGAATGTCTTGCTCACCAAGGACGTTCTCCTAGAAACTGGCCAAAATTGTATCTGAATTTGAAAGCTGTTATAGTAAGAAAAATACACTTTAATCCCTGGAAGAAATGGATATGAATTTCTACCCTTTCTAAGGAACGCTGGGCACAATCCTGTGAGCAACACTTGGAGTTTGTTGTGTATTTTAGATCTTAAGGCGCAATGAGTGCAAAGTCATTATTAGGACCTACTGGTCTTTGCCATTCATTTATTGTAACGTGCGGTTTTTCAACATGTAAGTTATAAAGTTCCCACTGTATTCAATTCTCACGTTTGCCTTTATGTAGAACTACATCAAAATCGAAGCTCTTGGCTTGTGCACTTGCTAAGCGCTTTATTTCCTGCTCACCTCAATTGCAAGAGGGGGTGTCAGCTGAAAACCAGATCTGCCTGTGGTGGGAGCGGGTGGAGGATGCCCCACGGGGTGCTGCCCTAAGTGTCAACCTCACACCCACCTGCTGAAAAAACCCCAAATGAAGAGGCCATGATTACTGCTTGCTAGCTGCAACTTCCCGCTGAAATCTTCTGGATATATGGGTTTTTCATAAAACCATGTTCTCGGTAAAGATGAGATAAGATGGAGACGTTAGAGACTGTGTCTGTTCTCCCTGTGTTTTACAGAAGTTTTCAGACATTTAAATTACCTGTTCAGAACTTTTCAACTTCAACTTTCTTCATGGTTATTAAGTTGTGATCGCTTTAGATGACCTGCATGGAGTAATTCAGTATTCTTTGAATTTTTAATGGCTTTTCGAGATTGATATTTATGATGTGTTTATAACATTACATTTGAATTCCATTGAGCAGTGTGGTAGAAAAATAATGTAATATTTCTTCTATGGCATGTTCAATAATGTATACAATTGTTTATTTGAGGAAGAAAGAAACCTTGGGTGTTGAGAGGGTCTGAGCAACAGGCTGTACTGACAGAAGGGAATTTAGGGTAGCAGGGTTCCTGGAAACACCCTCAAGAACAACTCCAGAATTTATTTATAACAAGTTTACTATAAGTTAGCAATTGCTTCAGGATAGCACAGCTCTCAAAAAAAAAAAAAAACAACAAAAAAAAAACCACCCAAAACCAAAACATTCCCCAGAATAGTACATAGAAACTCTGGAGAAAAAATATTTAACTTGTGAGCTGAGATGGAAAAGTAAACCCAAACCTTCAAAGGGGATGTGTATTCAAATTAAGTCTTAAGAAAACACCTTGTTTATACACACGAAACTGCTCTCCCTTCCCTCCTACTTCCTTTCTTCCTGGTTTTTTTTTTTTTTTTGCTGCTGACTTTAACGTCTACACATACATTGTAATATGTGTGGGGCTTTGTGTAGGTAGTAATAAATAATAATATCTCCAACTGATGTTCCTAGAAACGACAGTTTCTGAAATACAGTCATCTGACATATAAATCTTCCTTCTGAATCTTTGAAAATTCTACTTCTCTTGTAGATTTGTCAGCTGCCTTTCAGATTTGTGGTCTCTGTGATTTGGTTGATACATCTTTGAAACACCATGGGGTAACCAAAGTTGCCCTTGTTGGATCCCATTAGTATGTAAGAAACCCTGGAGTCCTTTACAAGGCAATAGACTGCACGTCCCCAGAGCTCGGTGCTCTTGAGCTTCTCACAGGTCTTGCATGGGTTTCAGAGAGGGGACTATGCAGTTCTCTCACCGGCAGACCAGTGCTAATCCAGATGAAAATTAGAGGGCGCTTTCTTACGAGGTGGCCAAAGTTTAAATAAAATATTAAAAAAGAAATCATATTGACCCTTCCACCAATTTTTTCCATAGATCGTTTCTGTTGTTGTTGTTAGCTCTTGTGACGGTTTGAGTGGTGGTTCATTTTATACTACTGGTTCTTAACTTCAAGCATATTGTTCTAATAGCCCACCTAGGAGGGCACTGTCTTACCTAAAATACGAAGGAGACTATCAAGAAAAATAAAGTTGAGGTAGATAAAGTCCAACCTGTGAATGTTTTGTCTATTTTTCCTTGTACAGGAGTTCGGGATTGTTCAGTGGTGCTGACGTGTGTTTCTGAGGCTCTGAGACAGGACAACCAACCACACAGACAACTGGCATTCTGTGAGTACGCTGTTCTCTTGACGCCAAACAAAATATCCTCCAAGGTTTCCAGGCATTCATTAAGATTAAATAGAACAATCAGGCTTAATTAGCATAGTTTATCAGTCAGATGACTCAGAATATTTTTATGAGACTTGGAGAGTACACTTGAATGATGTAGGTAGTTTTCATTTTCTAGCAGGAATTAGTTCTTCATTTCTGGGAAGTCAGCATACCTGCATCTGCTGAGGCTCCTGTTCTACATCCCTAGTGAATTCAACGGTTTGTAATTTGCTGGATAAATAGAGGTGCACGCAAAAGTGAATGGCGTTCTGTGTTCATTTGCAACAGGGCAGATGCGCTCTAATGTAAAGCGACCGTTGGCAATGCTTCCTTTTGCTGTTCTTGTTTTGATGAGGGTAAGGGTTTGAAAAATGAGCTCCTTTGGCATTATGAGAAATGGTTTTCCAGGCCATGCTGTAGGCTGAAGTGTAGGTAACATAAAGATTCTTTCACCTTATTGATCTTAATCAGATACCCTCCTTGATTTTCTACAATATGTCTATGCCATAGCGATACAAATAGTGCTGTTCTCCCGTGGTTCCTTATCTTTGATTCCTTATCTTTACTCTCTTATCGGAACATGCATTTGATTCCCGCCCTGCCCCCCCACCCCCCCACCCCGAAATGCCCAGTAATTTTAGAGCTGAAAGCAAATACTTGCGACTAAAAAGTTCCAATCCCAGTAAATGGAGAACTGGAGAGTAAAAAACTAAGGAATGACAGCAGAAAATACATGAAGCTTTGGAATATTGACCCTAAAGGTAAAATATACAAGAGTGTCAAAGACGCAAGGTGGAAGGACAAAGCTCAAGAAATCCTTTGTCACCTAGCATGGCTCTTGGTGAAGTTTGGAATTATATTGTTTATTTTTATTGCCAAAGGGAGAAGGGATCCATGTCTTGTTGCAGTTCTTTGGATATGCTGTTTTGATTCAGAGTTTTATTAATGTGATCTTGAATCATCTGGAAGGAACAAAAGGACAGCCTGTTTCCAGGCAAAGGGCTTGTGTAGCAATGGTCATAGGGTGGCCCCAGCACCGTAGGGTGGACAGTGTGGGGACGAGTATATCCTCTAGTCGTTTTAAAGAAAATATCAGATCACATGAATTTAATTTGAAGGGGAAAGAACAACAAGACTACAAATAACATATTCGAACAGGATGGCAAGTAGCTTATTATGACTTTTCTAGGAAAATCTGCTTCTGATAGAATGGGACAAGGGCAGAAAAGCAGGATGTAGGCTCCCAGAGGTATTCTAAACCATGTGCTATAAAAGGTGGGATAGCTGTGTGTGTTTCTTACTGTTCTTAATGGACTGAGCATACATTAAATTAGGAACTCTGTGGGCTTGTAGCACATCAAGCTGAAAGGTTATTTATGTATCCTGCAACAACCAGGTAAGAATGCAGTTACTCATAGATGTATTATAAAGACATGCTAATTGCTATCAGCGGTCGCGTTCTGAAGATCATGCATTTTTTATGCATGGCAAGATGCTAAAGTATCCTTACTACTTATTTCTGCATCATGGCATCCTCATTGAAAACGCGCTGGCAGAAAGGTCTTCCGTTTTATTATTTCCACCAAGACTTTGAAAGCTCCCAGTGAAGGTGCAAGAGGGAGGTGACAGACAGTGCATTAACATAAAGCTCGGAATACTTATCTGCTTCTGCTTCCCAGGGAAGCAGTCACTCAGCTTCCTGTCAAGGCAAAAAGCATAAAGAGACTGGGCTCCGTTATCAGCCCTCTCGGGCAGAACTGCAGTACGGAGTGCTCTGCTTAATATTGCTTATCGCTAATTTTGTGCATGATAACTGAAGCATGAACAATATCTGAGTGGGAAGCAAGCTAGATCTATAGCTGCATAGTCAAGCCTATCAAAATATATTGCTGAGCTCCCCCAGCCAACCAGTTCGGCACAATATCAGCTGAAACAGAACGTTCCAGCTCACTGGGCTTCCACTCTCCATATGTTTGTGCAGCCTCACCTGGGATAGCAAATAGCTGAGCCTGAGGGAAGGGTGCATTAGAAATTATGGAGGGATGCTGGAGTGAACCTGCACGATACTGAAAAGTGATGGGGTTTGTTACTTGTTATGTCTTGCTGAGTTGTCAGGCAGTGACAATGAAGTGAGCCGTGCTGAAATGGCTCACGAGTGAGTAGTGTATATGACTCTTAGAAATATATACGTGCAAAGAAATGTATTTGTGCTGTGGAGATTACCCTGAAGAAAATCCACTCTTGTCTGACTGTTCGTTCTAGGAGAGAGTAAGACAAAGAATGATGGTGTTAGTGTACGGCTGGCTTGTTTAAACAGGAAAGGTTCTCTTTCCTGAGCTTGTCCTGCGCAGGAGGAATCATCTGTGTGCTTTGAGGGTGACCCACGTACAGGCTAACGTTGTTTCTGAGCAGTCCCGGCACCCTTCGTGCGTCTGTGTTAGCTGTAGGTCACCACCCTTACTCTGGGGAAGAGTTTGAGGATTCTCCCTGGTTTTAATGCAGAACCTCAGGATCATTCTGAATTTTGTCTGTTTCTAATGGAAGGGAACACGGAGCAAAACATCAAAAGGAAAATATTAACACCTTGCTTTATAATAATGTGTCCAATACAAGACTTCTTTTTACATAGCGGCATTTAACTGCAAATTGTTTTTCTGGGAATTAATGCACAAATGCTACAATTAAACTATTCGGAGGAAATAAATGGAATTTACATTTCCCCTGTTCTTTTAATAGCAAAAAATCTCATTTACACTAAGACTACACTTAGAGGAAGTAATTGAAAAACTTTAGCTGGATCGAGTTTCTATTAATGTCATATTTTTCCTATTTATAATGCCAAGAAATCTTCAAAAGGTTTCAAGGCTTGAGGACTGCTCTACAGACAAGCCCAGCAACGCTCAAGGGTTTTAAAATTTCAAGTAGGACTTTTTCTTGTGAGGGGGAGGATGTTTAGTTTCAATTCAAGAGAAAAAAAAAAAAAGCTTAAAGCAAAGAGAATATCACCCGTGTTTACCTCACTTTCCTTTTTCCTGGGTCCTGTTACTACAATTGCATCTGAGCGGATGGCCCCAGGCACCTCATCAAAGCCTTGGTGCTTCCTAGTAAGGTTAGAACTGGGCTGACAAAGTGTTAAGAGAACAACTTTACAAGGCAAAGGGATGAGGGAAGTTGTCATGCTTTGGTGTCTGCCACAGTCAGTGCGCCGTAGCGTCTCAACCTCTCGCTGCGAGTTAAACATCATTTTGCTACTGACAGAGAATCGCTACAGAAGATGCTGGCCAGCGGCGTAGGGATCCAGCTGTGGAGAGAGTCAGGGCAGGATTATCGTGAGCTCCCTGTGAGATCAGTTTAATAAATGTGGTTCCATGTCCAATGTTGATTTGGATAAACCTGATCTCAAACCGTTCAGGCATAGCGTTATAACCCATTTTCCACAAAAACAGTTTTCTCTGTTTATTCTAAAAATTGATGTTGCTATGATTCATCTTGATCCTGATGACATTCTTAAAAGCACAATTTGTCGTTTCTGTCCAAATAATTAATTCGAGAAGTTTGTATGTGCTCTCGTGATACCAGTTACAACTTTATCTTTCTAATAAAAGTACGTATCAAGCAGCACACGTACGTGAAAGTAAACATGTAGGGTGACTTGTGACGCAAAAAACATCCAAAGTAAGTTTCTAACAGGCCATGGCACCAATTTCACGCTTGATGAAAGTCTTACGTTGTGTAAACCATCTTGATAACCAGAATAAAATGATGGATTTGTTCACATTAATTAAACATATCACCTAAATGATGCATTATGAATGCTCTTATATCTTTACTGGTTTTAATTCCCGTGTTATAAAAAGGCTTCTGTGTTATAAAAAGGCTTGCAGAACAAAAGATGTGTTGTGAAGGGGAAAGAATTAGAAAATACTCTGAAGATTTTACATAAAACATCCCATACAGTTCATTTTTCCTTCGTGCAAAATTACAATGCACTTAAAAGAAAGTGAAACGTCCATCAAAATAACAAAACAATATTACTAGCGACCCCTAAAGAACTCGCAAGCAGGCAGGTTAATCACATCTTTTTTTTTTTTTTTTTTCACAATACACCTATCTGAACTTCAGCACAAAGTAATTAATTTTAGGTTCCAGTACAGAAATGCATCAAAAGTCTTCTTTGGATGTGTGCCTTTTCACAACATACTAATTAGTCCTTTTTACGCTGTGACTCTGTTAAAATGCGGGGGGTGGTAGAACAATGCTGCCATTTAAAAGGGCTGGCCTTAAATTCTCTGATAATCCGCTGGCTTTGTAAAAACTGCTTTTCTTAATTACAGGACAAAAGCAACATGTTTTCCGAGCTGCTTTGCTGGATAGATGTAGAAATAAGCCCTAGCGTATTTAACTGCTCTGTTTTTCATCTCTCGGTAGTTTGGACAAGAGCTATTGCACCCCCTCTGCTGAGGCTGATGGGCTGTGCCGAGAGGTGCCTTGTTGGGTACGGAGGCACTGCCCACGTCCCAGGGCTAAGCGCTCCCTGAATTCAGCCTCCTGGTGTCCACTTGCTCTCCTAGTCTGCTTGGTTGGGGGTTTCAGTCCGGTCCCTCCAGGATTAGAATCTGCCAGAATGAAGAGTTTGGAGCTTGGCCAACCCTCAGTCCCCTCCTGCCTTCTCCGACTCCACCTGTGCAAATGCATTTCGAGTTTTCCATGACATTTTCTCTGAAAAATGAACAATTTAATATTTGAAGTGGAGCAGTTGCTATAAAAAGGAAAAAGAACATGCAATTTCCTTCTTTTGAGTACCCCCTCTCCTGAATGCTGAAGAATATACATTACCTGTGGAAACCTGTTCTGAGAGCACTTCAGCAAAATAGCAGGATTTAGACAACAGATGTTTTCCTAAACTGTGTTTCTATAGGCAGGGTTTTATTTTTCATATGATTTCCTGAAGGTGCTGAGACTCATGTTTCACAACTTTGAGTTCCCCTCTACCTGGAGTCAAGGAGTTTTTCTAGAAAGGACAGGACTTGTATGAGAGTTTGGTTGATAAGGTTTGATCCATACAGGAGGTGAAAATTGGACCACGTTGGATCTGAAGGTGCAGCTGGAGCTACATGCACTGGGCAAAGACAGGCCATAGCTAAGCACGTTATCACTACATATATATAAATATCCATAAATAACATGACATCTATGATGGCATTATATGTATACGGCTGTATATTAGGTTTATTGTTGAAGTATAAAGGTTACTTTAATTTTAGGAGAGGGCTGTGCCTGCTAGATGCATAAACATCGAGAAATCCCTTAAGATAGGTTTTGTTAGGGTCTGAAGATGCAGCTTGTCACGGGTAACTAGAATATCGCATTGATCTCTGCTGTAGATAATGAGCCTGCCTGGGAGCAGCAGTCTTGTCACATGAAACAAATTGCTGATCACGAGTCAAATATACTGGGGAGCTTCACGTGTCACGTTTATTTGGAGCTGAACTGTAATAAAAAGGGCAAAACTCTGTGTTAGCAGGTACACGGGCAAGAGGAATCTGCTGGGGGAGAGGAGGGGGACTGGAAACGGCGGCTGGGGGCTGAATGGACGTCACGATCAGGTATTAAGAGAGGAGGGGAAACGCCTGCTGCGTTGGTAAGCTACCAACGGTGCTGGCCCTCCGCTCCTCAGTGCAGACCAGGATGGCAGGGGAGGGATTTTTGCTTCCGCCTCCCCTCCTGCTGTGGTGCCGGTGCAGTGAGGGTGCCTGACACCCTCGTGCCCCTGTCAGCTAAACGGGGAGGAGTGAGGTGCGCAGGTAGCGCTTCTCCGCGTTCCTGGCGCAGGAAGCCTGTTGCTAGGAGTGCTATTTAAACAGTATCCAGGGACTGAGAGAGTACACTTGTCTTACTGCGTTAGGTGAAGGGCTATTACCAGAAATAAAGTATATTGACACATTGTGAAATGGTAGCAGTTAAAAGATGCGCAGGACTTTTGTTCTAGAGAGCACATCATCAGGTATAAGTGTGCGTAGGTGGCATGGCCAAGTGGCTGCTTGGTTATTTGGGAGCAGGGTGGGTGAGGTGAAGTCACCGATAGCAAAGCAAGCCAATGCCCAGCCTTGTCTTTGCTGGGAGAGGCTGCAGTCCTTGCAAAGACCCTGGTCCTGCCTGGCAGGATGGTCGGCACCGCACATTTCCAGCACCCATGGTGCTCGATGCAGCTGGGAGTAACTGGGGTGTGTGGGGGGGGATGCCACTTGCCCCTTGCCTGGCAGCAGAATTCCTAGAAATGAGTTGGGGCATTCTGGGATTTCTTTTGACTTTAAACACTGCAGACCCCATAATATAATATAATATACCCTCAGATCTTGCTTCTTGCTTATTCTTTGTGTGTTTTCCCTCTCAGCAAGGTGTTCCTCACCAGCACTCTCCTCTGTGTAATTAAGGTGTAAGGCTTATCCTGCTCATGCTTCTTGACTGGCTATGTGGTACCCTTCCTCTCAGTGGTTTGTCTTTAAAATACATTAGTCTAAATAGATAAATGGTGTATATATAAGATCTTGGTCAACAGCAAAATGCAACATTTGATTTTTCCCTTAAATCTTCCCACACCTGCGTGTTCCCCTCCCTGCTGTTGTGGTACTTTCATCATCCACTGCATCCGAGCCAAAATACGGAGATTGTTGTGCAAATGTTTCGCGTTAAAGTGAGTGGATGGCTTGTGCTTATTTATACAAACTTGTTTCACTAAACCCTGTCTGTGTATTGTAAGCTTGAGGGCAAACAGCCGGGCTGTGCTCCCACGGCGTGTGAAGAGATCATGTTTGCAATAGCAACGTAAGCCCAAATTACAGGTGTGCTCTGCACCCAGGCTTTGTAACAAAGCGCGCCGTGATAGCGCCTCTGGTCAGAAAACCTCGCCACTGGAAGGGTGTGCCAAAAAAAGCTTTGGTTGGTTAAATTCCTGTGCTTTTTGTTAGGCATCCGAAGATGCTGGGCAAGAGAGGAATTGAGTCTGACCAAATGTGGCCAGTTTTGAGCGAGAGCGCAGCCCCAGCAATATATGGGTTTACATTACCAACCTGTGCTTTGGAATTAAAACTAGACGGGTGGAAATATGGCATTGTCAACGTGTCAGCCTAGCCGACACCTTTCAGCTGGCAACGAAGACTGATTACCTTCTCCATAGCAGGCAGTTCTTCTGTCTCATATCACTTCATTAGAACTCATCTGAAATGAAAGTCTGCTTGGTTCTAATTTTGACGGAATTTCTTGGGCAGAGCAGGCCAGGAAAAAAAAGTGTTTTCCTATTAAAAAAAACAAGTGAGAAAATTATAAAAGAAAACATTTAATTTGTATATTAATATTCTTCACAAACTAAAAGGATTGGTAAGGAATCCCTTCCCGACTGAAAATGGTGTCCGTAATGCCAGATTTTGAGGGGTTCAGGAAATGTGTCGTTACTTCTCCTGTATGCTTTTTACCTTCACGCTGTGTTGCTCTAAACTCGCTGTCTTTTTGATGCCACAGTGAATAGTGCTAGTGAGAGAGATTTCCTGATAGTTTAAACGTTAGAGACCCGAGCTGTTATGCCAGCAGGCTTTCAAGTGAGCTCTTCAAGGGAGAATTTCGATGTCGTTGGAAGGTTGAGCACTTTGAAATGTTTGAACTGGAAACATAACTGTTCTCTTTCAATCTTTTGGTAATTGAAGCAGAGCAGCCAGCTGCCCTGGCTCCTGGCTTCTCCTCATTTTGCCCTCTGGGTCTCCTTGCAGGACCCCGAGTTACCGCCTCCAAACCTCACCGTGCCCACCCAACTGCGTGGCAGCTGGAGACCACGGACGGGACGTTGTTATCCCAGAGCGGTCTGTGTGCGTGGGCTGTCCCCAGGAGGAGGCCTGAGAAGGACGGTTTTGCCAAAAGGCATCAAGTGAGATGCCAGGAAATCGGTGGGTTTCTGATGGAAATTCCCAGTGCTTTGGCAGAGGTTTGCTAGAGCTGAACTATTTCTATAGAACATCTGTTCTCAGTGAACTACTGAAAGGTTTTTTTTTTTTTTCTTGCCTGCCTGAAATTTTCTACACTGTCTTCCCGAAGCTCTGAATGTTTCTGGTACACAAGATGGAACAAAGTCTGGTGTTTGTGACAGCTGCCTTCAGACACCTACTTTTGTCTCCTCATCCATTAAGGCATTTAAAACCATGTTTCAGCTTTGGAGACAGGAGCCTTTTTACCATCGTATGAACTACATCATTTAATTGTCCTTTTCTGTAGGAACTTTGTTGAAATGAAGAGTCAGAGCTTGAGACTTTGGTCCTTAGTACGACTGAATAAAAGCCAACCAATTATTTATTTGCTTCCTTAACAGAGAGGTGATGGAGGTGGCGTGTTCTACATTGCTCTCCCTAATCTGACACCTCATGTATTGCCCGTTACCAGAATGAAGTGGGAAATAAAATCCTTTATAGATGCCTCTTTGGGAGCCCTCAGAAATAAGATATCAACAGTGCTGGGATTTTTATGACAACGTAATTAGAGCTTCCACAAGATTGTAAAAAAAAAAAAAAAAACAACTCGGTTGAAAATTGTGTAAGCTGATTGAGGGTCAAATCCCAGACCTCTTATTCAGGCTTTCCTCGGAATTTCTATTGATCTCAATGGCATAACTCAAGTTCTCTATTTCTAGCAAAGTATCTGTGAGCTTCTTTACTTCTTGTTCCAATGAGCAGTTTTCCTTCTCACAAGCTGTATTTCAGAGACATATGTTGAAAAGATCTTACCGATGCAGTTAACAGAGCAAATAGGTACTTCTGTGCCTGTGATGCTGACTTTGACATAGAATTGATGCTACAACGATATGAAGGTTAGCTCCAACTTTGATAATCTCATGTAATGTAGCCTTGTGTCAACAAAGCCACAGGTGTGACCATAGAGATAAGATGATAATTTTGAGTCTATTTTGTGTGTTCTTTTTTTCCCCCTCACAGTTATGCTTTTAAAAGTTCGAATCTCTAGTAAATAGAACAGTGAATATGTGTTTTCTTTCTATTTTCCTTTCTAAAATGGTGTCACGGGGTTGTTTCTCAGCAAGTCCTCATCAAATTGGCTAAATTTTTCTACCTGCCAGTTTGACCTAACCTTATGCTTGCATCTGAAAACCGAGATGTATTTGATGTGATCTAGAGGACTACCTGTAGAGGCCCACCGCTGTGGTGATGGTATGGGGATCAGTTCAGTTAACTGAATTGCTCTTTTGGGGAGTATTTAGTGATACACCAGATGGAAGAGCAGGTTCTTATTCTGTAATCTTGTTTGTAGGTCAAAACAACATGGGTGGGCCCCAGCAATGTACCCTGAATTATATTGTCTCTAAAATACTCCAGAGAGGAAGTAGCATTAAAACTTCCTTTTCAAACATCCTAAATGTCAGATAAAATTCCAAACTCACATGAGGAATTTTATCACTGACTAAGAATTTTCTGGGATTTCTTAAAATCATTTTGTTAGTCTCAGTTTGTTAAATTCCAGTAACCCTTAGAGACACCACATGCCCCAAAGGGTCCCTTTTTGCTGGGTGCTGAACAAACGTGGATGAAGCGGTATTTCCACATGATGGAGCTTAACCAAAGGGTAGAAGAAAGTAAAGATGGCCCCTTTCACTCAAAAAGAGAATTGGAGGACAAAATTGGAACTGGGTTAAGGTCATATAAGCAACAGCAGAGGAATAAGAAATAACCTGTGATTTTTCTTGATAGAGGCCATGGTGCATAGCAGCCTTCCCGATAAAAACTGTTGGAGAAGTCGGTGTCAGTGCTAATGCAGTGTTGTTCTGGCCCTTCAGTGAAGGTATCGCTCAGGAACGTTTCCAGATCGACAGATCTAGAACAAGATGCATCTGACACGCGGGCAGCTTCAAGGCAAATTTCCTATGCTGCACATCTGGGAAGCTTTTCTAAGCTCACGGTGTCTTTTGAGGGCTCCAGGGTGGGCAGCAATCCTGCTGAGCTTCGCTGGCACTTCCCTTCACTGCAAAGGGAGAGGTGGTTCACAGGAGTCTCAACATCCCGCTTTTTGCAGACAAAATAGAGAGCTCACAGAAAGGCAAGGAGACCATGATCACCACCTTCTAGAAGTGGCTGCAAAGCCATAATTCTGTATACAAGATACTTCTCTTAGCACGCACAGGGTTGTTTCATTACCTGGCAGTTCACAACTTCCCAGAACCTGACGCTGTAGGGAACAGCTCATTGCGATGACAAATAGCTTGTAAGCTTTTAACAAGACAAGTAATCTTTTATATCAGAATTACTGTAATATCTACTCAAAATGTACCTTTCCAGTAAATCACTCTTATCACCCATTTTAAAGAGAGCTGAATTCAGCCCTCTTTCTCTAGGGGGCTTCAGATCTCAACGCTGCAGCTTATGGAAAGCACGGAGGTTTGATCCTGCAGGATGCTGGACCCCCTCAAATCCCAACGTGAGGTCAGTGTCCAGAGGCAGTGCCGAGTGTGTCCCACAGCTTGGCGTTTGTCACACAGAAGTGGTCTCAAACAGCTTTCTGCGCTTTCCAACACGAACATGGTCTCTTTGGTTTCCCCCTTCCTTCTCCAGGGTTCCATTTTAATGAGACACCACCAGAAAAGGTGTAACGCGGTCACAGTAGCATGATGTTTGCAAGCCAAGACCTGCTTTTATGGCCTGCAGCTTTGCTCTGCCTCTCTCCATTTGTGCTCTCCAAGGGGCAGGTGGCATCTACTTGTCTGTGCCTGGGTGGTATCTGCCCTCGTGGGACCCTGTTCTCTGCCAGAAACTGCCAAATAAATCATTGTAACGCCAAATGCCGGGGCATGTTCTTCTAGTGGTCAGCTGTAGGCAGGATGAGCTTTTGGTTGCTGAGATCTTTTTCTGCAGAGGCACCAGGCAGGTTAGGGGCGTATTTCTCTATTTTTTAAAGAGCCATCCTGTTTCACTGTCAAGTAAAATTTCAAATCCAGATTTTCTAATTCATTAATTCTTAAATATTTGAGCTTTTTGTGTACAGCAGATTGTTTTGGCAAAGGAGAAAATAAAGCCAGCTTGAGATATTTCTCAAGATCTTTTGCCTTTTTATTTTTTTTTAATTTTAGTATCTGTCTTTATTGTGAAGGTGTGAGCGCAGGGAGGAACTCTCCTGCTTCATCTAAGTGATAGAAGGTCACTTGGACCGACAGAAAAATACATTCTCTCTTGCCACTGTGGGAAATGCAATCTGTTCATTTTAACGGCCAGTGAGCGAGGGCTGCAAGGGCCACCTCGGTATTTCTGTCACTGTTGTTCTGTTCCAGTGCACGCCCCAAGGCATGGGTCACGCTTCCAAGCAATGACAAAAACTTCAATGTTTTAAGCAGGACTAAATGATGAAAGCTTTAATAACTGTAAACCTCAGTAAATGTTTGAAGGAAAATAGTCACCAGCTTCTCCCTTTGTGTGAGCAGGTGAGGACCACATTGTAAACTACATAGCGGGGCTACAGCAGTCTTGATGTAATTCCCAACACGGTTGGAAGCTTTTCATGTGATTTTGGGGCCTCTGGCTTCACGTGCCCTGTGCTTCTGCTCTTACTTTGAAATGGGATAATGATATTCCCTTTCTCTACCCTTTGACCACTGCAGTTACAGGGTTGGAGGCCAGTGGCACATTAAGTGTTTCTACAGCACTTAACAGATCCTTCGAGTTGCACAAAATATCAAGCTACTTTACATCAGTAGTTTACGTAGAAAATGAGGGAGCAAACCATCGTGTTTTCTGAATGTCTGGTAGAAAATATGTGCAATTAATTTTTTTTTTCTTTTTAAAAGCATAGTTTCTAAACTTCATTTCTTGTGGTAAATGAGATTTTTATAGAATGTCATTTCTGTGAAGCAAGGGGTTGTTCTGTACGTGATTTAAAAAAAAAAAATCTTTTTATGGTAATAGATGTTGTGTTTTAATCCATGTCACAACCTCATAAAACACATCATCTGAATTTGCTCTATTAACTGAGTTTTTCCTTTCCATTTACATTGCAATCTTTTTCTTTAAGAAAACACTTTACATCATGTTGTCATGACAACAGAATATGCTCTTAGGTGAAATGCTGACATTTCTCCCAGTGTTTATAATGCACCCTCTGCACACTCCTCCCTTCTTGGCCAGTTCTGAGGGGCTCTGCACATAAATGTAAATCTACGACAGAGAGATGGATTGGGGGGCCAGAAAAGGCTGACTGCCAGATTTTTCTTTTTCTGTGGTTGTGAGTCTGTGTAAGTGGGTAATCATTTTAAAGCTTGGGGATACTATTGCACTAACATCTGTAACATAATTCAAAGATGCACAAATACAAGGGCTTTTTCTATATCACCAAAACACATCTAAATTGTCTCTCAACCAAATGTCTGTGCTGGAACTCATGTTCAAGCAGTCTTGGGTCTGTTCCAAGTGATGTTAGGAAAAAAAAATAGCCTATGGTGAACTTGAAAATATAGACGACTTAGAACAGGCTGTAAAAATAAGTAAATTCTATTTTGTCTTATTATCCTCTGGAGGTGTTCATAAAGTTGAATATGTGAGTCCTACAGTCCATGTATTTCTTCCTTCCCCAAAGAGAACAGGTAACGTTGAATTCTAATTGTAACAATTCCTAGAGAATTATTTTATGTCCACAGTAAGTGGAGGCCATAGAAAATGAAACATGAAATCCCCATAAACAGTAACATTTATGAAAATGCCTATTTCATGATGCTTCATTGATTCACCCAGAAGCCCTGAAGATGACCTCTTAGCCCAAGATTACAGACGTTCCCTGCAATAATGAAAGCAATCACAGCAATTTGCCTCTACCTTGCTTTACTAAATAACACAGCAACTTTCATTGTGGGTAATCTCGTATCTCTGCTAAGGGTACGTACGCAGCGAGACAGAACACTGTAAAGCTTCTCAAACCTCTTTTGATACTTGCATATTCTTCTGAGTATCTGAAAATGCGTTTGTAGGTAAAATGAGTTTCTGGGATGGACATTGGAAACAGCTGAGGGGAAAAATGGAAAGTCTCACAGGACGTGGCTGGCGAGGCTACGTATGAGTAAGTGCTGACACTGGAAATATGCCGTATTTTTTCCAAGCTCTGAGTATATAGGTGAATTTTGAGGACTGGATATAGTTCTGCATGCGAGTTAGGCAGAGCAGATTGCCTCACATCTGCTTCCTGTAGGGTCTTTTATCATCTTCTGAACATGTGGTACCGTGTGTTAGGATATTGGATGATGACACACTGTGATAATGGTCCACCTTGGCAAATCCTTGTTTCTCTGCAGAATACCGTAAATAGAGAGACCGACAGGGATGGCACAGGCATAAAACGATTGTTGTGTGTTGGGAGAGAAGCTGAAGTAGCAAAGTAGAAGGGTAAACAATGGACTGATGTGATCCGTGGACAATATTCTCTGATTCAGCAGCTTGTGAAGTGGTTAATTGTTATCGATCATGTTGTTAGTTAAGCAAGAATACTTGTTTTAAATGCAGGACACGGACAAGGTTAGAACTTCCTTGCTAAACTTTATGGCCTACTCGAACAATGAAGCATCACTTAGAACCTGTGAGCAGGAGATCTCAGAAAATAATAATAATAATAGTAATAATGCATTTTATCTACACTTTCATTTAGTCCTCCATAAAAATATAGCTACAGGAGAAAATGGAAGGATAACTCAGACCAAGACTTCAGCCACATGAAAAAATTCAGAGATTTGAAATTTGTGCCCTAGTCCAGAGTACCTAATGAAAACAAGATCACTCAAGCAGCTTCATGGTGAGGACTTGTGAGGCTGGCGTTCACGGGTTCAGAGCTGTTCTTATCAAATGCAGCATGTTCAGAACCTCCTCTGCTGGAGATGAGATTTGACCTCTAAGTTTCATTTGTGTTAGCTGGTGATTATTCTCTACTTTTCACCAGAGAAAATGTCAGATTAAAATTTTATTAAACAGGATGTAGGTCTCTGAAAACTTTCAGTCCCAACTAATTGGCTCTTTTGGATAGGAAAAGCTTAATTAAAAACCTCTCCAAGCAGCTGCAGTTGTAAGCCCTTTTATTTCATTACATATGTGGGTCTTTCTGCCTCTCTGCATAAAACTTTCCACACCAGTGCTGTACCAGAATGGTATATATGTGCGTGTGTTTAAAAGTGAAGATAGATGAGCTAAACTAATGAGTGTAGATGAGCTTAATTAAAATTAATAGTGAATTTAGAAATGAGAAAATAATTACGGCATCAAGTGAAACAGGAAGATGAAGAAAGCAACCGTAAGAGATTATAAAGCTGCTGTGGGAAGCTGCCAGAAGACCACTTGCATTTGGCTTGCTGAATGGAATAATGAAAGCAACCACCTAGCCCATCTCTGGTGTCAAGCATGACAGAGTTGGGCCACTTAAGAACTGATGTTAGCGACCGCGAATGAAATCCCTGCGTCTTACAGTCTCCTCTACCTTCTCGTTTAGCCAGAAGGCAATGTGGTACTAGTGTAAGGGCGCCTACCTTGCAGTGACTCCAGCTGACATTTTTATGTTAGGTCTGAATCTCCTCCTAGTGATCCAGTCATGATAACCCTGACACAAGGGTGAAACAGTAAGTTTTCTCCTTTCAGTGCTTTCCACAATAAAACTAAAGGAGCTTACAGGGAGTCAGCTTGGGAAGTACCCCGGATTGTTGCACCCTGATGGAAAGCTTTGGGCTACTGTCTTGGTGTGCTCAGATTGCCACTTCAGCGGGGACAACATTCAGACCTCCTGCACCTTTTCAGTCTTCAGCTGACCATATACCCACAGTACGTCATAAAAAGCACTTCTCCAAAAGCAAGTTTTATCTTCCCTTCTCTCCAATTCTGGTCATTAGTCTGGTTATGACAGGTCATTCCTTTGCAGCATCATGAGCGACAAGCATTTAGCTGAGGTGCTTGTGTCAAGATTCAGGCTGTTAAAAGTCACTGTCAATCACCAAAAGTTGAGTCTTGCTCTTTCTGCTTATATCTCTTTAGAACTGATTTCTTCAGGATCCCAGTTCTACCCCTGTTTGTTCCACCACATTTTTCCTTAAATAAGGACACTTGTACAAATGACAGGGCGAAGCATTTAAAAAGCTTCCACTGAGGCATTTTAAGAGAGCGCAGCTATTTCAGATTCTCTTTCTTCTGGTTTTTGGTTCGGAGAATCCTCTTTGATAATTTGTAAATGAAATCAGTGTTCCTCAGGAAGCTGAGGCATGCCGGGCTAACTGGGCTGCTTGTGCGCAGCCTGGGAACCTGTGAATCCACTGAACTTTTAAAATAATCTTCCTTCTGGAAACTCTGAGAAGGTTGCGGTTTTTCCTGTCCATCGAAGTTCTTTAACAACAGGGCTGTAGCATTTTCTGAAAGAAAGAGAAATGAAAAGCCTTTAATTCCCTTACATGTATTCCTGATTTGCTGAGCTGGAGGGGATTCATGTGGGCCGTTTCAGTGCCTCTCCATTCGAGAGCGTTAAGAGAAACCTTAATGGTATTTCTAATGGGCAAACTTGCTCTCATGCTCACCTTCTCCGTCAGTCAGCTCATTTATTTTAATTTCCATCTTGTGAACGAACCAAGGTCTGGATTAAGTGAGCCAATGTAGCTAATGCCTTATTGGAATATGGTATGCGGTGGCTCCAGATCCTCTTTCTGGGCAGAAAATTCTGTAGTAGCACAGTGTGGGGTTTGTCTGCCCCTTCCAGAAGTCCTTTCTGGGGAGCTGGATCTTGGTGATCTGATATGGCACTAAAGCTGAAAGTTCAGCTGCAAACCCAGGAAATTCCTTTTGCGTCGGGCTAGCCCGTAAGTGGTGGGCCAGCCTCAGCTTGTTTAGAATGACCACCTCAGATAACATCTGACAGACAGCTATGCTTCGCCAGAGACACCACAAAATGTTGCGGTATAGCCTTCTCCTCACCTGATACTTGACTTCATTAGCCAGTAATTTAGATGGGCAGTTTTATTATATTTTCATTAGCGAGTGGCTCTAGGTACCTGGTTCTATTTCAGCTTGTTTAAAGGGACGTTTGCAAACTTGATAAGATCTTCATACGCACACCGCCAAAACGCTGGAGCTTATTTCAGTTCTTTTAAGATTTTACAGTGGTGCGTGTTTCCTGATTACAACTTTTATTCCTCATTGAAGGAGGGGAATGATGCTAATCTCCTGCTGGGCTATAGCATTCTTACTCAGGTAATGTGGAAGTCACTCTGTAGATATAAAAAAATGCATTTTCACATGTGTCACTACTATGGCCAAGTGAATTGAATGAGAGGCGTGAAAAGAAAACCTTCAATCACTCCGTCCTCATTTAGAGAAGTGTGTCTCAAAACCTGAAATCGGAAGCACATTTTTCTGAGCGTTCTGCAGTGGCCAGGAATTCCCTTCTGTGCTCGTGTGAGACTGGCTGGGCTTCAGGAATGCGGCAGGGAAACCACCTGTGGCTTCTGCAGACCTTCTACAGCCCGGTGTACAAGGGCAGGGACGCTGCGACAGCCCTTGCCTTTGACAATGGCAGAAAGTTTTAGAAAGAACTGTCCTAATGCAATGGAGACCATGACTTCTGCAGCAGTCTTTAACAGCATACGGATCAACAGCCGAACCAAACTCAAGCTCCAAAGCCTTTAAAGTTTGCCCACTGTAATTTTCAGTCGAGTTCCCCACTACTTGGAAATAAAAGGCAATACTGACTAACAGAAAATTGCTGAAATGTAAATTGCTTGTACACCCACAGAAATGCAGTGGGTTTGGAGTTTGACTGATGCACAAAAGGAAGGAATTCATGGCACTTTTTCATAAACACTTTAAATGCCTAAGTTAACACACAGTTTGTGATAAGGAATGGATTTAATATTTTGTGACCCAGGCAGGACATGATAGGAAATTTCACTTTTTTGCTAAGAGGCGCATATATCTAAGGGAGAGCATAAATAAGGACGCGGACAGCAGATTAAAAGAACCTCAAGAAAGAAACTTGGCATCTGAATGATGTCAGGGTTTTACAAAAAAAAAAATATGCATTTTGTTGATCACAACACATTTGTAAAACTTTGCTCTGAGCCTAAAACAAAATTGAGACCACTGCAGAAAGTGCAAAAAAATTTGTTACCAGTCTGGGCTAATGAATAATTTGAAGATACTAATTTTCCTTTCCATTCGCTTTGCTGCTGGTTGATCTTTTTTGCTAATTACAAGCAAAACTTTAAAATACCAGAATTATTCTGATTTCAATTCATTGCATAAATTTTAAAAAGCTGAAATACTGTTTGGGTTTTGTGTTTGTGCACGTCCTTTTAAACAAAATTTATTTAACTGAAAAGGGAATTTGATTTTCCAGAAATGAAAATACGATGAGATTAGAACTCTTGCACCCAAACCCCCCCCCTTCTTGTTCAAGTCCTATTTGAGCTTTTGTGTAGACATAAATTTTCTTTGAAATAACAGATGCGTATGATGCATGGTGAGCAAAATAGGAAAATAACATGATTGCTGTTTAATCAAAGCATAAGGGTGGGAAGCTGCCTTCCCATTGTTAGCAAGTACTGCTGCGCGTCTTGTAGAATTGAGGGCAGTTGCAACAACTGGTAGAGCATTTGTGCATCGGATCCAGCAGAATCATTACAGGAAATGTGATTCTATATTCCTTCTATTGAAAATAAATATTTATGACCAATTCTGGACAAGAACCGGAATTATCTGTACTAGATCGTAGTCATAAGTGAATTTGGTGGCAGAACGCTCTTTTGCCTTCGAAGCAAATGCTGCATGATGGTCAGTGTTCTTCTCCTTATGGTTCATCAGGGAACCGACTTCCAGCAAGTGTGTGGTTTTCCTGCCGAGTTTCTTCTTATAAACTAAATCTTAACTTCTGCTAATGCAACATCTTTCTCAGACCCGTGAGTGAAAGTTTTTACATTTCTTCCTAATTCTGTGGCTTTCTAGTTGTGAAGGGCCTCGGAGGCACAGCCCATTTTGTAAGTCTTGCTTGGACAGCCTCTATATAACTCAGATATACGGGCTGTCCTGCGTTCCCAGCTTCTGTTTCAGTGCATCTTGGTCTCCCCATGAAGCTTCTGTTTGCAATACAGTTCTCAAAGTTATTGATCGGGTTGGCGTTGTTATACTGTCCCATAGAGCTTCTACTTTCTTACTTTTTGTCATTTTGTTTGAACTGCTTTCAGTTGTTGTAATAGTACTTCATGGGTATGGTACAGAAATCAGTGGTATGGCCCTGAAAATATTCACGTCATCATTAAGAACAGGTGGGAAGTTAGATAAGTGAAATAGAACTGGTTTTCTGCTCATTTTTTGCAATGACTGTTTTTTAAAAGCACATGGAATCCCTTTCCATGAATGTCACTTGTGCAGAACAGGAGTCTGGTGAGGTTATCTCTGGATTTCTCACCTGTACGTGCCTGTGCTACGGCTAGTAAAAAGCTTTAATGCTGCCCTGTGCAACTTTCTCCTAAAAATACGGCTAGATCATGGATCTTTTCAACTGATTGACTAGCTGGCAAAACAAGTTGTTGGTAATATGCTCCATCTGCTTTATGTTCTCCGGGATCCAGTAGCAGTTGGTAGCGAGACTACCAAGGCGGCAGTCCAGATTTGCATTGTGTCTAGTGTGTAGGCATCAAAGGAAAGAAACGGAGGAAGGGGTGTTAGATTTCCTCTCAGTCTCTGTACAAGCAAGTAGGGCACCTCAAAAGAACATTAGAAAGAATTTCACTTGTGTGCAACTGAAAATATATTAGAGAGACATTTATCTAGATAATTGTTCAAGTAGTCCTTTATTGTACATCTCCAGTGTTAGCAACGAAATAAATCTCATGCCGTTTAGCTCTTTAACACAATTATCTGAACGGTGAATGAAAATGCATTTCAGTCGTTCCTACAGCAATGTCTCTGTCTTTTACAGAGACGCCAACGCATTGAAGTCACTCGAGCTACGCTGGCTGAGAGCCTGGCCTTAGGCCAGGCAGCGCAGGTGGGAATTGCACCTTGCACTAGTTATTCTAGAAAAATTCCCGAATTTAGGAGTGTGTTAGATTTAGTTTCAGATCTAGTTTCTCTTCTGCCATTCATTAACTTCATCCTTTCTCCGTTTTGCAAACACAGTGTATGCTTTTCTGTAATTTTTAATTTGGTGGTCATGAAGCGTAGTTGTGAGGCGCGGAGACCGAAATCTTGATCCTCACAGTCATTGCGTTAGCAGCAGCAGCCAAACAAACTTCCTCAATCCCAGCCTTGTGGTAGAAGCAGCGAGCAAACACTGCCTCCCCAGTCATGTTCTCAGGCCTTCTAACTAAGGGCTTTGCATGGTGGAGGTATTTCCTAGCGAGATACTAACTCTTGAAAAAGAACTGAAACTGCAAAGTTACTTGACGTAAACTGTTCTTAGGACTATCTTTGAACTGCCCCTAGTTTGGGCCAAATTTGAGCTGATATCTCCTCCAAATGCAAACGGCTCGATATCTCACTGCCACACCTCTGACTCATCCAGGTATTAAAATACTAAAAATCCAACTGTTTCCATAGTGACTGTTCTTATTTAATATTTTCATTCTCCTGTCCTCTATCTGCCTTTAGAGTTGCTGTTGCTATATCATTTATTTTTTCCCAGCAATTGCACTGTATGACTGATGGTTAAAACAGCAAACTCTAGAGACCAACTCTCCCCTCAGTATATGCCTGCGGCTGCTTTAATGTTAATAGAAATCACATTTGTGGAGAAGCGTCATCATTTTGTTATTTACCCTCTTCTTGCTAGAAACCAGAATCCAGTTTATTAGCATTATACACATACCCTACTGCTAACCTTAGCCCCGTCCGGTTCTCAGAGCTGCTTGCCTCAAAGCCTCACACTTTTCCTGGGGCTTGACTTTATTATTACAAAAACGGAGGCTTAGAAAACATGAAATTAAACCCATACTTTCTGTGGCTGTTTGTACAGTTGCTACCCTGAGAGCGCTCAGCTTATGCTTTTCCACTTTGCTGACCTGGGGTCTGGGGAGAAGCTCCCGGCTTAGCAAATCCTGATAACATTTTGCAGAGGATTCACCCCGGCTTAGAGGAGTGCGGTCAGGAAAACACCACCGGTTTGACACCATTAATTATGCAACCGATTTCCATAGCCTATCTTTGATAATGAGTTCAGTGCACAATTCAAAGTACTGCCACTAGAACAGACAAAAATCTTGATGGTACACTCAGTTGTTAAAAAGGGCAGCCCCCTTTGTTTGTTTGGAATAAAAGTCTCTCAAAAGGGCACTTAGAACAAGACCCAGGAAAAGTGTGAGGCTTAAGAGACCAAGAGGAGAGATCTTTTCCTCACTGGGTGATACCGACCGAGCCCGAGCCATCATCCTTGGGAAGCAGCGCCTTTCAGACTGGAGCCAAATGCTCGCTCAGAACTTTCCTCCCATTTAGGACTGAAAAGAAACGATTGACTCATGTTAGGGAACCTGCAGCACAAGTTAATCATCAAACCTAAACCAAACAAATCAGAAAAATCCAAAGCCTGCGAAATGGGGGGGTTGGTGAGCATAGTTTAGTATTTTAACAGCGTTCAGGGCTTTAATTCAGCTGGGGTTGGGTGGGAAGAATGTGCTCCTTCGAGGTACAGCTCAGCCACAGCGAAAGAAGTGGCAAAAATCTTCTCGTTTAAGCCCAGCAGACACAGGTGATCACAGAAAATGGATCTGTCGCATTGATCCCTTCTGAACTCAGAAGGTTAGATTGAAGCTCACTTGAAACCAAAGGTATCCTACCAGCGCTCCGTCGTACCCTCAGCAGTGTGCTCATAGTAATCTTTGGTAGTAAGTCCTGTGACTTTAACAGAGAGAAGGAAGGAGGGGTGAGAATCCCAGTTCCCGGATACGGATTTCTAAGCATAAATAACACCAGCAAACACAGGTTTTGACTAAGGCATCCTATTCATAGCACAGCAGTGCCAGAAGCTCCTTTTCTTTCCTCCTGGCCTTTCGCTTGACAAATACACGTGTACTGCCCTTTGTGAAGACGCGCTTCTCCCAATCTGTTCTATCAGCCCTCTCTATCCTACGTACCCGCTTGTTTGAGGCATGAATTGATATATTTTTAACTTTGCATCTGTGTGGGTGCATGTGACTGGCAGGCTGCCAGCCTCTGTTGTTTCTGAACTCTTGTCTTCAATCATTTTGGAAGTAAGCCTTGTCGGGAGACACTAAGCAGGGATGAAAAAGGATTTCAGCCTACCTGCTACGTGTGGCAGTAACTAATCACTTAAAAGGAAACTGTAGAGATAAAGTTCAGTGCAGAATGGAATAGAGCAGAAAAATTCTATTTGTTCTTTTAAATCTCAACTGTGAAACCCTTCAAAGAGATGTTTCTGTATTCAAAAGCTAAAAACTACAGCCAGATTTTCCACGCGGTCAGACAATACCCTGGCACCCCTTTTTCTCTGCCCTAGAAAGATTGTTGAAACAAAGCAGCTAACCTGTCTGTGTCAAATGACAGCTCTACCACGACACTGAGCTCTGTTTAAGTCATGTGGTACTTTTTTGGTGTGGTTATTTAGCCCAGGTAGGACAAATCATTACTTAATCCCCTAAACTTGCTTCCTACCTAATAAGGTCTTCTGTGCCCCTTTGTGAAGCAGGATTCTGGTGACCGGCGTGGGCATCAGCGTTATTTACAGAATATGTGTGGGAACAGCCAATTTTCACTGAAAGATGTATCCTCTTCCCAGGCGAGTTTCTTATCTGATGGAGAGACAATATGAACCAAAAAGGGAATCCAGTGAAGGGCATTACGGTGTGATATGTGCCGTGTAGGTAGAAAGGAACGTGTTCTCCTGTGCTTGGAGGTGTAAGTAAATTGAAATATGCTCTAACACGGAGGGGATGCTCAATGCAAATCTCTGCCTAGCAAACCTGTCTTCCCACACGAGCACTTTATTGTCATCGTTGAAAACACTGCTTCCAGCAGACGTGCTGCAGGATCTGTGCCCTAGCTTAGAGAACACTAGAGCTTCCTCTGTTTAGATCGGCTTTAATGAGCTTTTAATGCTCGCTGTTAATGCAGCTGCCTTACAGTGTAGCGGACACGGATGGTGCAAGAGAGCTCCAACATTGCTGAGGCTGCAGCTCAGATCCACCTGGTTGTGTTCGGTGACCTTTTTTTGCCCCTGTTTCTGTATCTGGAATAACGGTAATTTCTTGCCGTTTCGTACAGCACATATCTAAGAGCACTTAAGAGACAATAATGAGGTATTTCACCTGTTCAACCATGCAGAAAGTCCAGTAGACACAGAATGGTCACTTTTATCTGAGTTGAAATAACAGCTCAGAGGTGTTGGAAGGGTTAGTGGTGTCTGCATGACCTTCTGAAGCTGTAATATGCTAATTTTCCATACCTGCCTATAATTTCTTTGTATTATTTCACTTCAGATGCTTAATTGCATCCTATTTTTGTCTCAAACATGTTTTGAATTATTCTATACGGAGAGAAATTTTACAGCTCTCTTGTCTTTTTGTCTGTGCTAAGCTTTCTGTGCTGAGCATATTTCTATGCCATGCTCTAATGCTCTCCTTTATCTTCAGGGCATTAGTTGTATTGTCATAAAACTAAAGAGCATCTGATAGAAGTAAAGTTTCTCTTCCTTTTAAACCGTGGAAAAGTGCATTGAATGTAATGTTTGGTTTTGCAAATCTCATATCTCTTCAGGATGTGCTGCCTTCTGCAATCAAGTCTCAGCTGCGTTATGCTGTATTTAAAAATCAGGGTCACTGTTTATCAGGATAGAGCTTTGCTCACTTTTAATAGTGGAGATATTTTGGGTTGTATCACTTAGTCGAATGTTTTTGCTGTTTAGTTCAGTTCTGTTTCTCTGTGTGATACAAGTAACGGCATATTACCAACCAGGGGAGGCTTTCGGGTGCTTCTCTGAAATAGTAAAACCAATCTTAACAAACTTTTTGCTAATTCACTGTAATAGAATGCCGATACAGAAACTGAAAGCTGTTTTTCATGCTAAACTCCACATATGGCCAGTAGACTGGCCCAGTAAGCTGAAATTGAATTTAGATTAGGCTCAATGTTATTTTTCTGTCTCGAGACAGCAAGATTTAGTGTAACACGGTGGGGTTTGCGCTGAATCATCAGTGGGTAGTGTCTGATTTATTCCATTGGGAGCGTGAAGTCTTTGAGCACAGATTATTTGTCCTCTCCCACCAGTGCCTGTCTGAGCATCGACAAGCAGTCAGTGCCTGGTTAGACTTGTTCTAAGTATGGTCTAATTGCAGGGAAGTTTAAGGAAGTTGGAGAGGCTGGTCGGTGAGGCAGGTAGGGGGATTGGCTTTTTAATAACCTGTTGAAATTGAAACAAGATGAATGCAGAATTTATATATAGCATATATATATATAGCATATCCAAGTATATTATTTCTTGTATATGGCCTTTTAATTTAGGTATGTAGCATTGTGCAACAGATAAAAGTGTCTGTGGGAAGTCTGAGGTGAGGGAAGCGACCTGTGCATCCACCACACGTCGCTGGCCACCCTGGTAATGAGAGACTTTTCCCTACTCTGTGCTCTGTCCTGCCCTATATCCTGGAGTTCTCACACAAAACACTGTTTGCAGTGAGGGCTGTTGGCTGTGAAAACTGTCCTGTGGCAGAGATGACTTTGCGGGGAAAAATTTAAAAAGAGACTTGAGACAAGTACCATTAAACTCATGGACGTTGGAAAACAGATGAAATAGATCAGGACAGCACAAACCAACATGACAAAACTGGAACGTTGTTTCAGTTCATGGAGGTTTTATGTATTACTTGTTGAATCAGCTACTGGCATGACAGAAAGTAGATTGAAAAGTATAGAGGAACTAAAGGGTCAAAGGGAGAGGCATTCAGCGTCATCCTTGTAAAGTGGCAAGCAGCTACTCCTGCTGTCTGTCACTCCTCACTTCAGAAGCCCAGGCCAGTGTAGATGTCTGAGGCAACTCCTTCTAACCTTTGAAGGACCGCATTTCCCTTCCAAAGGATGCTAAATTCCCAGCGGAAACATAGAGAGCAAATGATCATGTTAACTCTACCACTGAGTTATTTGCTTCATTGACAGAATCTAGTTTCAGGAAATATTAAACCAAAAGCAGATAAATCTAAGTTAGATCATAAAAAGTAATTCCGTGGTATTTTTTTCTACTTAGCCTAATTTAGACTAGTTCAGAAAAGCTTCCTTAATCATCTGATATCATAACAGAGAAATGTGTTTAGCCTTTAACAAAAAAAAAAAAAAAAAACAACCCACAGAGATGAATCATTGAAATAATTAATCTATTTAAGTTCCGCTGGAGACACATTTCAAGGGCAGAAGTTATTTCTACATGTCATTAAAAAGCTTGGAGCATCACTACAATTAATTATTTGGGTAATATTAAAGTGGGATGATTTTTTTTTTGGCCTCTCAACTCAATTGTATATGGGTTTTCTTAATGTATTGTTGAATTCTGTGAGGAGTTTGTAGCTACGTCTCTTATCTGATAGTTCGAAACTGAATTCTGAACCCTTGACTATGAATGTACCTGAATTTGGGGAGATTATTTGTAACTGTTTTTTTTTTTTTTTTTTTTTTACGTTTTGAAGGGATTATAAGGAAATGGAAAGGGCATACAAAAGTACAAACCATATGGCTTACAGAGGTTATGGCTTACAAGCGAAAACACTTGTTTTTCATGGGTACATAGGGATTGCCATACTCAGGGAGATGGGTAATTTTCAACCATAAATCATTCCTGAAAGTGGTCAGCACCATATCCTGTCTTGGAAGATACAACAAGAACATCTACCACATGTCACAAGAAAATCTCGGGGCACCTTGTGGTAGAGGTCAGTATTTTTACCTCTAGTTAGAGGTGGGAAAAGCACATGACAGGGAGTTGAAGTGACATTTCAGACATCACCCAGCAGCCAAGAAGCTTCACTGGACAGACAATCTGGATCTTCGGAGATGTGTCAGTGCTGGTTGGACGCTGCACAAGGCTTTCTAGCACGTACTCACTGAATGATTTGCTGTAGGAGAAGTTTCTTCCTGACCTGAAGCAGTTTGTGGCAGCAATCAGAGAGACAGTGCGCTACTGATTTAACTTCTACCTGCTCAGGCATATTTCTAGCTTGCTTTGGAGCCTGGCGTCTCTGCATCAGGAAGCTGCATGATACCACTGTGTCTCCCTCGGTGTCTTAAGTTCACATTAGATGGAGAACAGAACTGGGTCACATTTGTCTAAGCTTTTTGTGAATACCAAGTGCTTGGTCTCAGTGACTTCTTGTGGTATTGACTTGACAGGTTAATCATAAGTGGTGTGGAAAAAAAGTATTTATTAGCTTTACACTTCATTGCACTTCAACTTCACTTGCTTGTTGCCTTATTCTTGTTTTAGTAAAAGGTAGATAGGAGCTCCACATTTATCTTACTACTCTATTCTGTCATGTCCACTCTCCCTGAATTAAGTCCTGCACATTTTTGTATTTCTTCTCTCTTGCACAACAAAATATATTGAATTCTTGTGAGGGGAAGAAAAGACCTTGCTCTTATTAGACAGATGGCATTTGAAAGGGCCAAGACTACGTTTCAACGTTGTCAATCTGCAACTGCAGAAATGCTCAAGTTCTCTGACTTCCCATGATTATACCTCTGAGGCAAAGGCTGAGTAGGAAGCAGTTATGTCTGCAGAGAAAACAAATGACACTTTGTCCTATCATTCACAGCCTGTGAAATCTCTTTAGTCCAAACTGAGAACAGAATGCTATCCTGAGAGCAAGAAACCCAGTCAGACAGCCATTTAAAAACACTTACAAACCAGCCACACGTCTGCCCTTCCTCGGTTACCGCGTTCAAATTATGTTTCCCCTTGCTGTAACAGTAGAGTTGCTATCCCTTCCAACTGCCTCGCCGCAGAGAGCGCTGAGCTGCAAAGCGGTGGCTGGGGACCACCATCAGCCTTGTATCCGTAAGCTGAATCCAGCCCAGGCTGCATCGGGGAATGGGGGAGAAGGTGGCCCTTTGTCACCAGCTGCGATGATCTGCCTGAACATCCAGCAGTGCTCAGGAAAGCAAGGTGAGGGCTACAGGGCTGGCACTCTGCGCCAGCCATCAGATAGGCCTGACCTTTCTGGAGGACCTAACGGTCTTCATCTCCTTTGGCACTGGCAGTTCCACATTTTCTTCAGTGCTACAGGAGGACTACAACTCTTTTCTCGCCCTAATGCAGCACCCATTGCACTCCACACTTCTGCAGTCCAAATCGCTGCCACTGTTTCTCTGCCGTCACCATCCGAGTGGCATTTCTTCCACCACACCGATGCCTCTAGCCTTGTCGGTCCCGCCCTTGCCGCTTAGTCCCTCTCAGGAATGGTTAGTACCGGCATTCCAATTCCGGTTGCCATAAGCGTTTACAGTTACGGTCTATTACACCCCGTTATTCCTCTGCTCAGCAGGGAGCACTAAGTCAGCTGGCGAAAGGCGGTGCTGCGTGTTTCGCGCTGCTGTGGCTAAAGCTGTATTCGTTACGATTCACTGAAGTACCAAAGTGCTGTCTTGGGTTCTCCTGAGGCTGATAACCTGCTAGAGAAGCAGTTGTAGTGTTTACAGGTGCAGGAGGTGCATTATTGTCATCAACGGTGTCTCCTTATAAAGCGGTACATTCATCAGTCCTCACAGAACTCATCCAGTGCTCGAGGAGATTGTCTGGGTCATCCTCCATGAAACTGCTCTGGTATGGAATACTTAGGCTTAATAAAATTGCATCCTCTGGCATTAATAAATTTCTTAGATCATATCATAGCTCCGATCAATAGTTTCTTTTTTTTTTGCTGCAGAATTTCATAAACCCAGCACGTACAAAGCAATGTATGGATGCATTTGAATAACCCCGCTGCAGCCTCTCCCTCTCTTAGCAGACATTGCTGTTCCGTGACCTCTGCCATGAGGCCTAACCTGAGAGAAATCTTGCAAAAATGAGGAAGAGAGCAAGAGGAGGATGGAAAGGGGCATTATCCAGGGCGCAAGGAAGAAGGGGGACGGGCAGCTGCCCGCTGAGCCTGCCAGGTTCTGGAGTTCGTGTGGTTGCTGTTAGCCGCGGTGTAGGATCGAACATTGTCTTTTTGAGCACCACAGAACTGCAGCCTAACCTTCCAGAAACCTGGAAGTTTCCTTTCATTTGAAATAGCCCTTGATCAGGAAAAAGGAGCTTCTGAAGAACTAAAATAGTTTAGAGAAGGTTATTTCTGTTTATTCTTGGGCTTGTTTCCCAATCCTTTGTAGTTGTCTGTGCTGTATCGGAAAATGTTTCATCTTCCTGCTAAACAACACCAATTTTCACTGTATTGTTATGGTTTTATAAATTGTCATTATTTCATTGGTTATTTGTGCTGTACTTAGAAACCTTGATAAGGCAGGAAATTTAAAAAAAAAAAAAAGGGATGCTGTTGATGGGATATGATGGTTTTGCCTCTACCTACTGTTATTTTCCATAGTGAATTAGTCCTCAAAGTATTAATTCAGAGCCCTTTGCATTTCACGAAACAACAAATCCTTGAATCTACTTGTACTTGCTACATTGCTCTGATGTCTCTTGTTGCCTCTCCAGTCTCGTTCTCCTGCAGCAGCTACAGAAAACCTTCCTTCACAGTCCTAGAACAAACTAGCAGCAATAAATACACCGCAGATCCCATATGGCTTCTTTCCTGTTAGGATGAACAGGAAAATATGGGCACAGACCCAGTTTTCCCATTTTACTTGTAGGTGACCTTTGGGGAAAAGAAGAATTATATATATTGGGTGCATGAAATGACAGGCTCGTCTAGCATAAGACTCAGCAGCTGTCAAGATTAGCCCGAAGGCCTGGGGGATGTGGCCTGACATATGGGTTTCCCAAAGCTCTGGCTGTACCTATTTCACTCTAGCAGCAACAATAAATAAAATGCTGATGGGAAGAGTAAACACTACCGACTTGGGTCCTGAACTTCACTCCTTTATGGCCAAAACTTTACTTTCCATTTCCAGCCAACAGTCATAATTCAGTGAAGCTTTATAATGTTTTTCAGCTAAAACAAGCCTTTATTGTGTTTAGACGTAACATGGGGAAAAAGCTGGAACATCAAAGGTCTCATCATGCATGTGTGAGAAGATGTCAGAGCAAGGAGGCTGGCAACGTTCTACGGGCAGCGTTAATAGCAGTCAGTCCCGTGGGCTTTGACTCCAGTACGCATGGGGTGTGTCCCCCTCCCAAACCAGTGGGGTCTGTGGGGATGTCTGCGTGCCTCTCTCGAGCGCGTGCAGTGCTGAGCTTCTAATCCTGCCTCCCGCTCTAAGCTGGAGAAGAAAAAAATTACCCATTTCAACAAGGCAACATTTCATTTAAATGCCTTATTAATTTAGTAGCTGGTGTTTCCTACTGAGGACCCTTGATGTGTGACAGGTGCGTATCTGGTATTTATGGCAATGGTCCTGTATTTCGACACGAGCTCACACGGGTAACTTTTATAACTATAAGCATCAGAGCATGACAGGAGGGGAATGTTTTAGCCATCATCTGTTACGGACTTAATAGTACCAAAAGCAATGGTGTGTGGCGAGGGGACAGGAAAAACATTTTCTCTGGAGCCGTTTGTCTGAGAGGCCCGGGGCTGGATTCAGCCCAAAGACAAGGGAATTTTGCGTTCACCAAAAGTCAAATGCCGCTCCCTCCCTCCCTTCCTTCTTTCAGATTCTCTGAGTGGTTTGAGGTTCTGAGGCTGGACGTTTATTTCTTTATTTTTAGAGAAGTAACAAGCGCTGTGGAAGGGCTAAGGAAAACAAAAGCAAAGTGATGTGTTTTCTTTTGTGTTGAATGAAATGGTGCTGGTTGTCCAGAAAAAACCAGCCCCATCCTTCTCCTTTCCGGGGTGGGGGGAAGCGTTGTTTGCATATTACAGGTACCCTGGTTTTGGCTGGGATAGAGTTAATATTCTTCCTGGTAGCTGGTACAGGGTTAGCTTGAAGCCTTTCCTTTCTTGAAAAGACAGAGATGAAACTCCACTGAGCTAACCATGCTCTCCCAAAAGTTCCATTTAGCTCTCACCCTCCACTTTTTCCCCTGCTCTTCTCTGTGTTTGCCCTCTGGTCTGCTCCTGTGTTGCTCTCGGGCTGACTCCTTCCCATTTTGCTTTCGAAGTAAATTTAGAGGGACAGTGAAGACATCAGTAAGGACAAATGCAGAGTGAGGACGACTGGCTTACCTCATTTTAACATACAGGCTCAGATCCCATCATACTGAGCGATGTCTGCAGGACTGCAAAATCTGACACTGCATGTCCCCAGATAGCTCAATTTTAATGTGATATAAAAGAAAAATCTGCACAGTGTTCAAGTAGAAATTCACACTTGGCTTTAAAAAAAAAAAAAAAAAGAAAATCCTAATCAGAAATCCACCTTGATAGCTCAATTTCATTTCATCCAGCTCGAGAGAAGCAATTGTGTCCTTTCCTTGTTTACAATGCGGTGGAAGGAAACCAATCACCCACGATGATGTGAGCCGCAATTAGCAGATCAATAGCAACTTCCCCTTACTAAAAGCCACGGTTCTGTGCCGGGCTGGTCTTTTATTCCCTTATTGCAATCAGCACAATGGATCTTTCTTTAATCGCCAGGTGTGCATCTCACGAGGTCCACGCTCGTGTGGCAGTGATAGGTGTGAGTGAGCCTGGGAACGGGCAGACGGACCTCCCACAGCCCAGCTCACAGCACACCCTCACCCCCCTACCACAGCCTGCGCCTTCCTGCACCACCGTGTAATTACTCACCCTGTTCCACTTCGGTGCCGTATGTCTATTCCTCATGATTTACCGTATGAATAAATAAGTAGAACAAATCTCCGATGACATAAAAAGCAAAATTTCAATCAGTGCAGTATTTAGATATCTGCTTGGTGTATGTTTATGAGAAAGTTATTTACTTCTAATGACTGAGAGGTGCTCTAGTGGAACTAATTGTGATTGATTATTTTCTTGGCTCTAACCATTTATCCGATGAACTTAGCCTACGTTTTTTCTTTGTAAATTGTCCAAAGCACTTGGACTTCTCTAAATATACGTATTATTTGTAATTGTTTGCCAAATTGCTTTACCAATGCTTCTTGGGTTTGAGATCATTTGCAAGCTGTTTGCAGCCAGTGCTTGCTCATGAATATGAGAGCTGTGTGATTTTTATCTGGATTAGTCACATGGGCCTTAACTGGATGAGTAGGACTCCTGATGTGATCTTCAGCCCTCGTGAATTCAAATTTTACTTCTTATGGCTACTTATTGATTCACTTGTGTTTCACGGCTGCTTCCTTTCCCTGCCAATATAATAACTAATGTATTTATTTATGGAAAGTGAACATAAAGTGGACATGAATGCACAAAGCTTATTCTGGGCTTGGAGTTTTTCTAGTGTAAAAAGAAAAAAAAAAAGATTGGGATAATTAAAAACAATCGATAGCCAAATGCTTCAAAACCTACTTCAAAAAATCCTTCACTTCCACTGAAACGTGCACGCTGTAGATATGGGTCCTGCTTTAAATAAAAGAGCACTATGCCCCGTGGTGTTACATTCAGAATTCTTGGACTTCAACTGTCTGGAAAATGGCTGAAGGTTAAGTGTATAGATAAAAGGTCACCCATAGCCACAAAGTCAGTCATAACTATTACGATTTTTCATTTAACAACTTGAGAAGCATTAAAGTAATGAATTCTTTACTATCCTTCCCTAGTAAATGCATTCTCGGCATGATAAGAACATCAAGCAATGGTCAAATGTACGAATATAACCCAGATAAGAGAAATAGCTGACACCTGGGCACTGGGAAACGCAGAGCTAACTTTTCCTGTAATGCAATTAATTTGTGAAACAGTTAAAGTTTAATTGAATGGGAAAGCATCACAAGATAACTTTATTCTTGTCATTGGGTCATTTTTACCTTTGTATGAGAGGTGCCATGCTTGATAGAAAACCAATTAGAACTGAATTTAATTTTGCAAATTATTTATTTAATCTTTAATTCTCACTTATCAGTCTAGAAAATAAGGTAATTGAAATACATAGTGAACGTGAATCAAGTGAAATAAGTTGTAAGAACATTTGAAATTAGTTTAATAACTTTACATCTTCTGTGCCATCAGGAAGTATCTCCAAAGACATTGACAGTCGTCCCTATTTGACATATACGCATCTCAAAATCCTGTTTATTCAGAAATTAATTGAACTAAAAACTTGAGTCTTTGTGCTGATTTTCAGACCTGTACACCAGTCACTTTCCTGCTTTTTCGTGCTTTTACAGAACATGTTAATGGTGGCCGTGACGGTCTGGGATATAAGGGAAGTCATTACAGAAGTCTAGCTGAATACCAGTGCGTACCTATTCGGAGTTCAGGGTATTGTCAAGTCCCAGCGATGCAGCATTGCATAGTACTGACGCAGTAAAACTGAAATTAAACCTAATGGGAGTTTGGGACAATGTTTTTCAGGAGATTTCCAGGATCTCTTGAGGCTAGGCAAATGCTCTTCAAAGGAGACTGGTAGTGCTGCCCAACTCTTAGGTGGGCCCTTGCATTAGTTCAAAAGGTTCAGCAGAGAGGAAGAAACAAATAGTCAATGAACTGTGCAAAAACAGTAGTAGCCATTTTGCAGGACTGGTGAAGTTCACCCATCTTTTGTAGTGTTTCCCTTCATGAATTTTTTCTTTACTTTGTGTGCTCTATAGGTTCTGTACGTGTCATTGGGTTGCCTCAGAGTAAACAAAGGTTCACTCCCCCTGTGCTAGAGGGTGAATGCTGTCTCCTTTTGAGCATACTCTGGGTACAGAACTCAGCAGAATCGCATGGATGGTGGGTTGAGGAAAAGCATTTTGAGCTGTTTCTAGAGTGTAAAAAACTCAGATGAGCTGGGCAGCTGGGACATCCTATGTCCCTCCCAACGCAGCGTGTGTTAGAGCTGCCCTGATCCATGAGACGGTCCCTGAGAAGGCAATGCTGGTCCTTCAGCAGGCTGATGTCTCCCTGCACACGGCAGCATTTGAAACCTCTACTTCATGGGGAGCATGACACGCTCAGCCCCGCTGGAGTGGGTCCGTGTCTGTGAGCTCTGCGGATCCCGTGTGCATTGGTAGAGCGGCTCGGAGCCTGCGGAGGGGCCAAAAGACCTGCACAAAGGCCATGATGGGCAGCATGTTTTCCAGACAGCAAATTCCAGACTGTTAGTGCCTAAAGAATGCTCCCATGCCGTGAAATGTTGAGCCTGTGCCTAATGTGTGAGGACCCAGGGAATTCTTTATTTCCTAACAATTAAACTGGATGACGCTGTTAAAACTGAGTGTTAATGCTCAGGAACTGAGTTATGCCTGGCTCTGGCTCCCTCTGCTCTTCGCCCTGCAAGGGCCATCCAATTTTGTCAGTGAGAAACTCGAGCCCTTCTCCCTGTCTTTTCAATGGTTACCAAAAGCAGTGCTGTCCCCTCAGCCTGCTCAGTTGCTCCTCTCTAGTTCCTGGTTAAGCGTTTGCATGTTCCTCCTGAAGGATAAGTAAGGCTGAAACCAGCCCAGACAAGCAGGATTTTAATGGTCCAGAGGCGTCAGGCTTATCATGTTCCTTCAGATTTCCCTGTTGCATTGGTGTGATGGGTTGATGTATCCCAGTTGGTCTTCTCCTCAGCACCCACTGGAGCCCTCCAGTCTGGGTATTACTATCTCTAACCAGGCATGGAGCACCCTCACGAACAAGGCATTCTCTCCTGCCCCACATGGTGGGTAAGCACGAGACTGGGGCTGGTGTATTTCTTTACGATGCTGTGTTTTTCTACTCAGGAATACCTCTAAGAAATACCTTGCTATGTCTAGGAGGCCACAACCAGTGTTGAATTATAGCTGTTTACATGGCAATGGCACCCGGTGGTTACTGGAAGCAGAGTTTATGCACTTCTGAACGTCTCATGACACCACCAATATATTACCAGGGTGGGGTGGTAATATATCAATAGCCAAACTTTCTTTCGAGCCAGGCAACAATAGGAGCTATGAGCTTGGTTGATTTTGTATGTCAGGATGTACACACCTTTTAAAACACAAAACTAGAACTTTTTTGTTTTTTCATTTTTTGATTTTGGTTTTATATGGTGGAGTATCGGTATGTGTTTTCTGACAACTCACACGTTCTCTGTAATACAAATCATGGAGTCACATAAACAAAGAAAACTCATCTTTCCTCTTATTTCTATTCAGCTCATGTAATTTTATCCTGGAATGGTAAAAATAGGTTTGAGAGATTCACATATAATGTTCACAAGATCTTAATGAATGTGTGAAGTGATTCCATCACAAATGTGTACTTATAAGTTCTGCACAAGGTCAGTCTTTGTCAGTATTGATTTGGAACAGAATTAAAATGCCAGAAGTTGTCCAGTTTATCATCAAGCTGCTGAAACCATCTCCCCTCTGATATTTCAACAAAGGAGCCTCAGGCAATCACAGTAATTATTCAGAAAAGCAAATCTCAACTACTTTTAAATGGAAAATTCTCTGTCCTAGCCAAATGATTGTTAGCAAGGGATTACAGCATTATAGAAGATACTTTGCCCTTCCTTGTGCGTGAATCAATCTTGTTTACATCTGTCCAAGCAGCAAAGACAAAAAAAATCAGTCAACAAATTCTAGAGATCGGGCTTTGACACACAGCAGATGATGTCAATAAATGTGAAATAATACCAGCATGTTCAATAACACCTAGTTTTTAGCTGAGACTTGAATATGAAGCGTCTTGTGAGATAAATCAATACACTCCAATAAGACCAAAGTGTATTCTATGATAACCTTCAAATTATTGGTCTTTTCAGTTAAAATAAAATATTCCCTCACCTGCAATAATCTATAACCTGGTAAGAGAGGGATTTTTCTTTCAAACTCATAGGGATGGGTTTGAAAGCACATAAGCAAATGAGAGAGTCAAATATGGGACTCTCACTCCTTTCACAGTTAACTGAAGCAAGTCTTCTATATGTTATCAGGGTAGCAGAGATAAAAATAAATCGGTAAATAAATATAGAATGCCAGGAAAAAACATGTCACCCATAGCCTGCTCCTGCTAGGAAACTAGGCAAAGAGACCTGCCTGTCTTCAAGGAAGGACTTAGGAGAGGGATCTTACTGGAACTGAAATACTAAAGCTGTGGTGAGGATCAGGCTCCTCAGGTTTAAGACACATGGCCTCTCCTCAGCTGAGGCTGGATTCCCTGTTCATCGTCTACATTAGCTGATTCTTGCAGGCTCTTGTAGACCATATTCTGCCTAAATCAAGGCCTGGGCTCTCTTTGGCCACAGGACACCGCACACGGAAGTCGTGCATTGCAGCACCCAAGTCCATTATAGCAAGGACAGTCTGCTGTATATTCTTCCGTTTCTAATGAGGCCGGATCTTCTACCTGATAGCACTCTACATCACTCAAGTGACTAGTTCATTTAGGTTTAAATGGCCCTTCTGCGTGAAGAGAAGTGTTGGCTGCTGTCTTCATCTGTCATGGCCATCTGCTCTACTCTTTTTTTTTTCTTCTCAGCATGACTAAAGTAACTTACATATGAGAACAGATTGTGGGACACACATTAACCTCCTTAGAGACCGTAAATGATCCCCAGGGAGTATGGAGTTTACTCTTTAACTCCAATTCCTCTTTCCTTGCAAGCTCACATGCTATTCCCACATCGGAGTGTTTCAAGCATCTCAGATTGACTGTCTCTAACGTCCTCTTTGGGGCGCGTTCCACCTGTAGTTTTTACAGACTTCCCATTGATGTCAGTGAAAGCTATGTGCAAATATTAAGGGCAACGTATGTCCCAGAGTCAATTCTTTATTTTTCCTCACTTCTTTTCTACCATTGTGGAAAATCATCTTGAATCAAGTGTGTGTCATTAAAAATAGTGATGTGCCATGACTTTTTGAGCTCTGCCATTGCGCTCACTGAATCTAGACGTACACAAGACAGTCATCGCGTGTTCCTAACAACATGCACCCTTCCTTTAAACACAAGGAATAGGATTTTAGTCTTGCTGTCAATGATTCCTAAAAGTAGGGGGTTTGTACATGAAGATAGACGTGGAAATGTTTCTCTGTCTAGTGGTATTCAAAAAATATAATGTATATTTCCAAATTTATTTACTTCATATGACTAGATCGTAAGACAGTCGTGCCCAAAGGATGTTCCTTTTGAATAGTTCCCTCTTCTTTGATGAGTATGTGGTACCAGCAACACTTACCTTTGAATGTTTCAATTATTAGGTAAAAGCCACAAATTAATGACCACGCATTTCAAGCACTTGAACCTTACCGTACCTTGTCTTTCTGTATCACTCAGATTACACAGAATTTAGGTCCAATTATTAAAAAATTTCTACCCTGATCATTTGACAGTTTTGATTTCCACTAACACAATATAGTTGATGGAAGCTTACAGGACTTCTGAATTTGGGAATATATTTCTGTAACCAAGCAACGCTCAAAGCCACGCAAAGGTTATTGCGGTGCTGATAAGAAGGTGGAACTTCACTAGAACTTAGGTCATCAGGATCGCCTTGTTTCCTATTAAGACCTAAAATCGTCCCCAAAATTTTCTAACACCAAAATATACCCAAATTTGCAAGTCCTTAGAGAAGGGTGGTGACTTTGTATTTAGGCACATTAACTTTGCTAAACAATACAAAATAGTGTAAAGTATAATAATTTAATCAGAACTTAACAGAACTGTGATACCAGCAGAGATACATTTTGAAGAAAAAAAACCCAAGAGAGTGTGAGAGAAAACAGGGTAATGCCTTTGAAACTTGCCTGGAAGTCCCACGCAGCTATAAAAATTTTCTTGTCTGTATCGTCTTTGACTTTTCTTAGGGGAAAAAACCAAAAAACAAAAACAACAACAACAACAAAACCCTGCCCAAAAACCAGGACTTGGTTTATATTTGGCGATGGAGCTGCAAGAAACAATATAGTTAGGAAATACTCTTTCCTAAGCTGGTCGCTCACTGAGTAATCAAACAAACTGGAAGACAAAATGTTTTCTGTACTGCTTTATGGTCTGACTCACCACCGTTTCTCCCATTTAATGGTGCTTACCTACAGGAATAAACCCACTGCATCCTTCACAGCCAGCGCCAGTGAAATTCCCAGCGCTGCCCAGGGTAAGTGAAGAGTGCTGAATAAGACCCACAGTTAACACTTTACCATCATTTTTACTTTACTGTCTGAAGTCCCACTGTTGTATCACAGGGGAAGCCTAATATTCTTCAGAACGTGACAAATATTTTCTGAGATGCCCAAGTCAACATGGTACAGAAACCACCAGGGCTGCCTCTGTCTGCCCGTGAAGCAGTTCCGCATGGAGTGCAGGTTAACAGCCCTGTTCAGAGCTGACAAGGTCTATCAGGGTGTATCTACTTTAACGGAGGATTTATATGTTCTGCAGACTTTGTGCAGTTAATGCCTCTGCCACTGATAAAACCGAGGAATAATTTTTCTTCCTTGAAAAGTAGTATAAGTATATATGAAACGTCTAAGTTAATAAAATGGGAGCGACAAAGATGAATGACAGAAAGGTGCTAATGTGGGCTTGGGGAGCAAATAGTTCTGTTCGCAGAATCAGGACCAGCGTGAATTTGTCCTGCCTGAGCACGATGGTTTATTTTGATTGAAGGCTGCTTTGTGTCGTGGCATCCCCAGCTGAACGGTGAGGATCATAGTTCTCCCTCCCTACTTGCTGTAGTCTTTGCTGGCCTACCAGACCTCAGCTGGGAGAGCACCCACAGCCCTCATGTGCAGGAGCACAAGTCCCCAGGCTTGTTTGGTGAGTGTTCGGGGTGTGTTGTGGACAGCTAGTGTTAAGCTTGGTTGATAAAGAGTTTAGAAACCTCACGGTGAAATAGTTGACTGCTTCCCTCCTCCTCCCAAGGGCTCAGGGGCTTTGCAGCCGAAGCAGGCAGCACCAACACCTGCAGTTTCACAGATTAAGGATCTACATGAAGAGATTTGTCTTCTGTACTTGCCTTTTCATGCGAGATTCCCCCACAGCCAATGTGACTTGTGGGTGCTCCTCTCATTACTCAACCAGTGGCTGTACAGCTCATTTTGTTCCTGGCTGGAATACCCTAGATGTTCTTCAAATATTCGTGGAGAAACTAAAGATTCTACATGATGTAGTTGAAAAAGCACAGGGGAGCAAAACCGTAGGTCAGTAAGACGGTTGGACTCTACCTGTCTCTCTCCTGGCTTCAGCACTGCAGCCCAAAGTACTTGGCAGCCACAATGTCAAGTAATAAAAGCTTTTTTTCACTGAACGCAGTGAATGTACGAAGAGGCAGCCTGGCCTTGGCCCACGCTGGACTGGCCACTAATGCCGCGCTGGATGGCGAGTCTTCTCCAGCAGTGTGAGAAGAAACTCCCAAAGCCGGAGCTCCACTGTCCTCCCCTATTGAACAGCAAACCGGAGTTACTGGGATTTTTTTTTTTCTATATGGCCCAAGCATCAGAGAAGGGACAAAATTTAAACTGTCTGAGGGTCAGGCGAAGGTACCACCCAGGTTAGTAGCCTGGCATCGAAGTGAAGAGAGCTTCAGTCAGAAATGTGTTAAAACCTTTGTTGTAGGCATGGGATAATACATCCCTGTGAAGATCTCATCTTGGGCTCTGCTATTTGCATAGCAGTTTAATCCCTACAGCATGAGATTTTTACATCCCTTGCAAGGTTTGCTTATATTAACTATTCTAATGCCAGATATTCTTGGCACGCCCCATGTTGTGATTCAGCCCTGGATCTTGGTAAATTTGTGAAAATAAATTTATCTGCACCCCTACTCCATCTGCCAGTCCTAGCTCTTCTCTTAGCGGTGTCCAAGCCTGTGAGTTTGTGCTGAAAGCCGTGCTGACCTCTTGGCATCTCCCACAGAACAGATTCTACCTGTAACTGAGTTTCTCCATTCACAGTTATTCATGGTTTTTAAAATGCTCTATTACAGCCTTGTAAATAATGTAGGGCGTTTAGATGAAAACATTTTTTCCATCAGCTCTGCCTGATTAAATTAACACATTAGCTTATATGCTTTTAAATACTTTTTTCATCCCAGCAATTTACAAATCAATACCTCTGCCACGCAATTTTGTTTAACAACACAGGCCAGCACTTAATTAGTGCCCCATAATCATGTGACAGTCCTGTTAATACAGTAACATAATACGTGTCCTGGGTGTTTTGGTGCTCTAATCCTGGTCTGATGGAAAGGAAGCCATAATAAACAAATTTTAGAATTAATTTGCAAATGAAAAGAGATCGACCTTGAAACCTATCTTCTAGATACAGCTTTTGTGGAAACAATAAATGATAGTTACGTAAGTTTTCTAGGCCATCAACACACAGTCATCCCTAAGGATGTACTAGAGTGTGTATCTACAAGGTCAGGATGAAAATGTCCTTCCTGAGCCTCTTTAGCTCTGCAGCTGTGTCTTGAAAACGCTTCAGGCCAGACACTGTATTTTTCCATTTGTTTTTGGAGAGCCTGGAGAGGAGCACTGCGAGCTGAAATGGGATCACTACTCCAGATGATGCTCCTGTTTTTAGAGGAATCACATGGGATTTTCCTACTATTTCATGACAAAGCTGTCGCCCTATTTATCTACCGATTTGGGGGGACCTGCCTTTTGGAAATGGCCGACATACCACCCAAGTCAAACCTTAAACAGCTACATTAGGTAAACCGCATTATAGGAACTCCTAAAGCTAGCGTGTTCTCCCTACACACGTAGTGCAGCAGAGTTGACAAAAACCAGTCTGTTATGTGTGGGCTTCAGTGTTGTGCAACTTCGAGATCATGTCATGAGCGGGCACCAAGTCCATGCAGAATAAAGCCTACTTTTATGGTAGTTACTGAAGAAATCCTGAAATAAGCAGAAGTCTAAAAGGAAATGTATACTCATTGACTTGGATACGTTTCTGTTCCTTTTGCACTTCGGTATTCAGTTTCATTGCCATAGATGATGCAATACCATCAGGTTACCCCTGGTCATAATCCTGTAGCCCATACTCCTCCTCTATAGGTGTGCAGCTTTTCTGGAAACTCATCGACCTGTGGCATGTAGAAAATAATTTGTAGGTGCAGAAGGTATCTATCCCGTGACTGCATGGGAGGCGAGGTGAACATCTGGGTTTGGCTGCAGCGAGATTGGGTCTATCTGCATGTTGGTTGGAGAAGCCCTGGAGCGCCTTCGCCCTCACCCTCTGGGCCTTTCTTCAGCTGCATTGACACAGTTCTGAAGAATCCTGACGCTGCTCTGACAGACCCTGTACAGTCAGACTTCCCAGAGCTATCTCTTGGAAGAACCGGTTAACAAGGAATTCAGCGTAGACTACCAAACATCTCAACGTTTGTAAAACAAGGTTTAAATCTGCTGATTTAGGTTTCCCCACAGCCCAGTGAGAGCTATCTGTAAGCCTCCTTGGTTTAGATAGATTTGGGGAAAAGATTAAGTAGTGGTTCCATCAACCCGTATACATATTCATGCAAGATTTGTTATTTGTATACTCATTATTTTTTCTGTCATAAGTATTTAAAAAGCAACACCTTTTGTATGCAAATTTCTGCTTAATAATACTTGCCAGGCTTCAGATTAATGAATTGCAAGCATAATTTTGCTCACGACTTTGAATCACAGAACAAATTAAGATTCAGTCACAAAGATGCCATTTATCTTCAGTTTTGCAGCAGATGATTCTTAGCGCCCCGTGCGTCAGCATGTAAATATTCAGGCTGGAGATGCACAGGCTTCTGCAAACAAGTTAGTGAAGACTTAACCTACAGATAGCGCTTATTTTCTTGTGTTCTTATATGGTTTCAGTAACTGCTAAGTGCCCTGAGTATTTTCAACAGATGAGAGTGTGCGTATACACTGCACAGACAGAGCATCGTGTTAATGCGATGGACAACAGGTAAAATTCCTCCTCCTCGCGGGTACGTGAGGGTTATATACAGATTTGTGTGCCTTAGCTGTACCTACAAATCACAGCAAAATCTAAACCTTACACTTCCTCATCTAATAAACAAAACACGAATTCTCAGTAACCGTGGAAGGCTTTCTTCTCCTCTGGCCCAGCTGGCAGGTGATTTCCACAGGATTACAGAGAACCTGTTTCGTGTTGTCTAATTGCCAGTTAATGCATCCAACAAATAACCTTGGGGCTTGATGCTAATATAATTGAAGTCAGAGGTGTAAGGGAGAGACTGGGCAAGGAATCCTCGATGCTGGAAGAGCGATGCGTTTGTGCATGCCAGTCAGGTGTAGCAGCTCCGTGTTTTGGTTGAATGAGTGATCCCTCGACCGGGAGAAATGACTTTTAAAAAAGGCAATGAAGTAGATGCCTATTACTGAACGCTACGTGTTCCTAAATGAAACAATGCTAGTACTGAGGGCAGTTCATTTCGTACTAGAGGACAGGTTTCAGGCAGGTCATTATTTCAGTTTTATCAGCTTTAGTTACTGCTTGGTTGGTAAAGAGGAAAAAAAATTAATCAAGCTGCACTGCAATTAATCCGTGATATGATATGGCATGAGCAGTTATTACTCATAGTGAAAAGCAATTTACCAATTCATCCAAAAATAGAGTAGGAAAAATCTTATCTGTAAAAATGATCATCTTAGGCATTATTCCCATTTATGCGTTAGCTCACTGCAGCTACTTCTTATTAACTCCGGGAACTGTGAAGCACTTCCCTAACGTGCGTATCTCAGTAGGGTTTTCCACCAGTTGTGTTTGCAGTCGGTATAACGGCATTTCTGAGGAAACGGTTCGTCCTTGTGTCCCATTTTCTTCCTTTTTCCATTTTAAACATCTGCTTCACAAACCTTTCTGAAATAACTCAGATCCTCTTATGCTTTTAGCGTGGCTTTTTTTCCCAAATATTTGTGTTTGCAGGAAAGATGCTCAAGTCAGATCCATGGAGACAATGATTTCAGAATGTTTTCTCCTTAACCTGCTGGAGATCTAAGACTTTGGTGCCATCCTCATTTCTCAGAGCCACTTTCTCGGTGTAGGCAGTACCTTGTGATATTTTTCTGCAAACAAGGGCTTATATCGCGCTGCTGTAGTGTTCTTGTTTTCCTGCCATGGTAATAAGCTCCAGTAGTCTTTCCTCTCCATTGCTATCAAAATAGTCCATAGCAGCACCACTGAGTGTCCCTGGCAACAAACCAGTGCCAACTGTTTGAGGTTGATACCGAACCTGTACCTACGGGCATGGCTGTGAGCAACTTATTTCCTGTTATACCTGTGAGTCTGAAGAAACATCACAGTGGAGAGTTTATCAGAAAAACACTTTGCTTTTGCCTGTTTGCTGTCGTGCTTGGCCCATAACTGTCACGGGCATGGTCTGGTTTCCATCCAGTTAGGCTGTATGTGGTGTCAGCTAAAGGCTTTCAGTGTTCAGTGTTGTTCCAGAGCATTCTACAGAGCACGTGAAGTATGGCGAGATGGTAGTCGAGTCCCGTGTATTTCCTGGCACAGGCAGGATCGACACATACCTTGTCACTGTAGGTTTTTTTCATTCATGCTGAGTCAGAAAGATCTGCTTAAGGTTAATGAGCCAATTGTTGCTGTATAAAAAGAACCAGTCGCAATGACTGTTTTCCTGTGTCTTATTATGTACATAAATTGATACTGGAGATGGAGAAGTATTGTAGTGTTGCAGCATTGTTCTGTAGACAAGCAGACAAAAATTGCTTGCTGGAGATAATTACCCACTCATACACAATTCAGAAAAACAAATGGCCCTTTCATTAAGTTTGTGATTCAATACACACACTTTCTTGTGCTTGGCTCTTAAGCATAGCACACAGAAGATGTATTTTTAAGTCCTGAATCAAATTTAGAGTACATCGTAGTAATGTGAATTCTGTTAAGTTCCCCAGGCCTCGCTGATCTGTCCACTTAGTCATACACCGGCACACGTGCTGAGGCACCGAAAGAAATATAAATTGTGGTGGGAAATTACCCTTTCAGTTGCTGTTGTACAGTGAAATACTGGTTTTCTTCAGATTTTTTTCTTGCCTATAACCAGTAAATCTGCAATGAATTTTTTTTACTTAAGTTTCCAAATTACAACTTCATTGTTGCCTAGACTACAGAGGTGAAAGCTCTTCCAAAAGCATTCTCTATTTTGGTTGGTAAGTCTCACATCCAGAGCTGAGGAGAGCGTTTTCAGCAGAACCCCCATCCTAACATCTCTATTTCCATGTTTAACTCCTACGGACATACTTTCAGTTGCCTACAAAGAGAGTCTACAGTAGACTATGTAGTTGTGGTTTTCTTTCCTCTGAACTACGTGCTTTAGCAGACAACAGAACTATCCTGGGGTTATCCTTGGACTGTCTTTGTTGATTCTGAACATCACTTTAGTTAAGTGGCTTTTTTCACAGATGCAACAGCATTGCTACTTCTCTTTGTGTACTTTTGTATTTACTTTGGCTTTGTCTCATGAGTTACACCATCTGTGGTACCAGTTCTCCATCTCTTAGCCGTAACATGCATCAGTGAATGGACTTAAGCTGGCCCCCAGTCAAAGGAGCTGATTGACGATGAGCTCCCTCAGCAAGCAGCAACTAATAATAAAAATGACCTTACGGGGTCATTTGGCTTAGTGCAGGCAACTACTTATCAGCTGCAAACACGCAGGGAAAGGAGCATAATATGTAAACAAGTTGAAACGGAGAAGATGGTAGTGGTGGTGCTATTGTGCAGCTCACCTTCTTTTGCACTTCAAGTACATATTACAGGGAGAAAGAAACCCCACTGAAGCAGAGAGAATTAAATAGATCATCTGCTCAGAGAAGTTACCCTTTATTTATCATTTCCTTGTACTCACATTTGGGGTTTGACCCAAAATTTTTTTTCAATTTACTTCTCCCTGGTTCCACATTAATCCAAACCCTCATTGCACTCCCTTTCTAGATTGTCGCCAACATGTCCTGACCCGTTTGGGGAAAATGTTGTGTATGGTAGAATTTTATTCCGTAAGGATGATTCTGGGAACTGTCCATGCATATCCATGGTTACTTGTCAGCACACCTTCTGTGTGTGAAGACAAGCTCCTTCATTCATTCTGCAACAATTTTCATCTTTCTATGATCACCCGATAAAGTTTTCACTAGCACAGGTACAGCTCTGCCATTTCGTAATATCCTTGAACCTTTAGTCATCTGCTTTGCTGCCTGCAATAATAGTACAAAGCAGTTTTCACTTGCTTATAATAAAATGATTTAAATGTGATTAAAAAAAAAGGAAACTGACACTAATGAGGGGGGGTTTTATAGCATTGAGAAAGCTGGGATTGCCACCTGTGATTGATATGCGTAGAGTTTCACACCACACAGTTCGTTCTTCAATCACCACGCCAATTATTATACTAAAATGTTAACGATACAGTCAGCGAGTCAAACACAGTTGCTGATTTGTCAGGTTAGCAGAGAAAATGCAGGTAATTCAAATAGAAGGCAATTTTGAGAAGCTAGTTTGTCACTGCCTGTTGAGAAAAAACAGCGAAACCACTCGGAGATGTGGAAATAGGTTAATTTTGTAATAGTTACAGATGTTCGTTACAGCTCCTATCATGAGAATTTTGTTCTAACTCTGTGAGTATCACAGCTAAGAGACTGTTATAAGAATTATTCTATTTTCTGTTCTCTTTTAATCTTTGCAGCAGTTATGAGTCATCACAGAATTTCAATCTTCAGTATATTGCCAGTTTCATGATTGCATCAAAATGCATAAGAAAAAGAAACTATGCAAGTTGGATCAATTTTTGTGAAAATTTTGAAGAGAATAAGTGATCTGCTTATGATAAATTGTGTTTCTAGGGCTCTTCCTGATGCAGCATTTTCTAATCATAGCTATAAGGTAGATTGTCACCAAATTCCAGACAGAAGATATGTGAAATATCATTAAGAGTTTATAACGTGTATAATAAGTCGTATCATCCATTAAATTTATACTTGTTGACGTATCATGATGGATAAATTACCACCTTATTCATAGTAATTGGAATCACACATACAGCTTCAATAATAATATTGGTTCTGTTTCTGGCCTGTAAGGGGCAAAATTACGCAGATAACCAACTGTTCACGTTTCTGTTGGGCACAAAGGACCTGGTCGTGTGTGAAGAGTCCATATAAATCCCAGGTCAACTATCCTGGAGGCATCAAACTACCCATCGGAAAAAACTAGGCCAATCTCATTCCAGATTGCCAAATTAATTGCTGATCTAGCTTGACTGAAGTGTGCGTGATTACACATCAGATAAAGTTGGCCCCAACAGGACGAGTCACATCTGCAGTCAAGCAGTCGGCGAGACAAGGTGCCCATTTCCCTACCAGAGCAATGATGATTTAGTTTTACTCTTGCTAAATTGTGTTGACCTCCAAGTGGTGATGTTTAATGCGTGTAATTATTTGTCTCTTGGAGGATAGGCCAATGGAAAACATTCCTATGCTAAACACGTTCGGTCTGACTTGCCGTTGTCAGATGATGTGGGGACTGTCGGCTTTGCAAAGGCAGCATGAAGGGATGCCCTCTCTGAGCAGCCAGTGAACTCCTTTACCACAGGCTTAGGAGGTAGCTCAAGATGCAAGGCACCATGAGCTATCATCAGCATGTTCCTAGGGACGTACATCTGAGTTATTTCTATTGTTTCTCTTGTTTTAGATTTTGCAAAGCACAGGATCTGTTATTCAGCTTTATAAATTGTAAGAACACTTTACCCAGATTAAAAGATCATGCAAGTTTTTCAGTTCTATAATGAACTGATTTTGTCCTTAATTTTAATCCTTCCTTTACAAGGACAACAGGTTCTTAGATGTGTTTTAGAATTAACTTTCTTTTACTTTAAATGTATCCTAAACGAGGCTTAGTCCGTTTTCATTTGAAAATCCTCTCTCTGAATTTGGGCATCTTGAAAAATCGCTGTTCTTGGGTGGCTTCTGCAAGCCTCAGAAGCAAGAATAAGAAATGGAGAGGAGGTTGCCTTAGGAAGCACAGTGGCATCTGGATCAGAACTTCTCTAACATCAACTTTTCTGGAGACTTGTGATCAGGAGCAAATCTGAATCTTTCCTTTGATGCTTTCTTCAGTAGGGATCCAATTGGAAAACTGCTGAGCTCATTTAGAGCACTCAGAATTTCCCTCAGCAGTGTTCTTCATTCTTGAGACTAGGAAACGTAGGCCATGGAACTTGAGGATATTCAGCCCCTACCTGAACACCTTACCAGCTCATTCTGTACCATCTTTCTATCCCCAACACTGCTTTATGGATTCTGTAGTTGAAGATCCCTGGTTTTGCCAGTGGAAGTTACGTTAAGGTCAGTGTTTTTGAGAGGCTACTTGAGCCCATGCCGAACGCTATCTCCTCTCAGTCATTATAACGTGGGATGTTTTGTCCTTGAGAGCTTTCCGATACCATTTCTGTATTGCCAGTTGGTGACACTTATTTGCTTTGTATAATGACATGCTGAGGTCTTCAGGTGCAGTAGTAGATTTTCTATCCTATTTTATTCAATTCCTTTCTTTTATAGATACTAACGCCTATCTGTGCAGTACTTTTTTATCTCCATGTTTAAAAGGTGAAAGCAGAACAGTAATCCTCAGGATTTTTTCAGAATTGCATTTACCCTGCTTATCAGCTCCATCACGTAAACACTTTCATACTTCCTTGAGTGCTTAAGGCCTAAATTAAAGGCAAAAATCCACATTCCATCACCGCTAATAAGAACTGCCATCATTTTCTGGTAGTAGACATAGACTCAGCTGAAGATTGGAGCCTGATGTAGCGAGACCTAGTATGGATACACATGAGGACGCAGACCTTGCTTCATCATGCTACTGTTACTCATACTGAAAAATCAGGAAATTACCTGCAGAGGAGAGTATTTCACAGCAAAAATGAAACTGTAAGAGGATCCTCTCTTCTGTCCTTTAAAATGTCAAAAAAGGACACCCCAGGTGATAGCATATCATACTATCAGGGCTGATTATTTCAGGGTAGGGTGAGCTAACGCATGAAGTGAACTGCAGCTTTCATATTGTTAGGTTACGTGTTAATGGATACCTTTATTTAACTTCCTTGATGATAGAAAGAAATAAAAAATATAAGGCAAAATTTACTACCCACATCAACATGAATTTAAGGCCATTGCTAACAGCTACCGCGGAGTATATAAAGAAAAGTGATGATGTTTTATTCAGTGCTGGCACAACTTATCAACAGCATGTGTCTGCACTAGCAAGGGGAGCCTGCTGTACTCCATCAAAGGCTGGGACAGTCTATAAAAACGTTCAAGGAACTGGGAGAAGCAGCGGACCCTGTTCCAGCGAAGAGAGGCAGCAGCTGTGTGCCAGGATGTCGTACTTCCTGCTGTAACGAGTAACAATAGCGAGCAACAATTAAGGAGGTGGAATGGGAAGTGATGGAGAAAGAGTAACTGAACAACAGTAATTTACAAATTGTTTAACTGTTTGGCATACCCCAGTGCCAGCAGGGCTGGATCCAGCCTTCAATATCCCTTCCTGAAGATTGCCCCTGCTCTGCTCTAGCTTTGGATGAGGAGAAGGTGACAGACAAATAGCGCTGGGAAGCTGAGCCTCTAAAAAAATGGACAGAAAAGGTACCTCATGCAGGATGCTGCTAGGTTCCAGAACTGTTAGTTATTTGTTGGTAACCCTCTCTTCACCTGAGCCATGGTCTGAGACCAAAGATTCACTTCACATAGGTCAGCTGAGAGCCAGCAGATAGAGGTGACCTTCAGGTACTCTCAATTTGGTTTGTCCCTGTGGGCTGGAACTGAACAGCATCACATCGTGCTGCCAGTTCTCTGACTCACACAGCTCTCTGTTGGCCTTTTTTTGTTTTCAAGACCTTGTGCTTTGATTCTGGAAAATCTCTGCAGCAATGCCTGGGGGAAAAAAAACCCCAGCTTCAAGCCTAATTTACGTTTTTAGATATAAGTATTCGGCAAAGTTCGGAAGGGAGCAATTCTTGCCTAAAGCATCTGTACCTTCCAGCCAGCAATGAGGCCTCCAAAGCACAATTGAATCTTGAACAGTAGGCAGTGATGCTGAGAAAGAAACACAGCCACGGGATGTCACCACATAGACTTGCAGGTCCCCCAAAAGGTTCACCCTCCCAGGGTACTCCAGGGCTTCTGTTTAAAGTCACCCTGCCTAACGTGACTATGCCCACCTAGAAAAAACAAACAGGACAAAGAGCAGCTGCCCTCCACGGAGAGGATGTGCTGGGATTTCTGCCTTCCTGAACTTGCCGAGAATGACATCTATAAATTAAGTATTTCTCTCATTGTATGGAGGAAGCAAGGACGCATCTGTGGGGTGCTCACGCTAACTTCCATGGCCTCCTGCAAAATGCTGCAGAGCTTAGAGTCTCACTCCCAAAGGATCTGTGATCCCAAGTGCCCGCATTTGTTTCCAGAATCACTTCTGGTTTGCCAGGTGATATTTCAGCTCCTTTAATTTCCTCTCCTTGTCTTCACAGCCTTTTTATGGCTACCTACAGATACATTCATCCAGGCGTTACCTTTTCAGTACAGCAATCTATCAGCCTCATAGAGAATATTTGGATGTATTTGGCCTCCCACAGTTGTACCAAATTCCGTAGAAAAATCCCCTACTCTTTTAGAAGAAGGTATAATTGCTCTATGGCTCTTTTTTTCTTTTTCCAAAGCTGAGTGGGATTTACAGTAATACAAGCAGAGCATCAAAGGAAATAAAACCTATTTGTCAGTTTTTAGCTAGCAGAAGAGAAGCACCAGCCCACCTTATCCATGTGGGTGTTCTTGGCCTGTTCCAACAAGGTGCAGGCTTTAAAATAAGGTTGGGACAATAAAGCTTAGGAATCATTCAGCTGAAATCACCAGGCTGCATACTCTTGGCAGATTAAAACTCTGGAAAATTTCAGGCTGACATTTAGAATGGAGTGAAATTGTTTAAACTACATTTAACAGTAACTTTTCCATAGCCCTCATCTCTTCCATCTTTTTAGCACGAAGCCAATGGGCAATTTGCTTGGCAGTCTGCAGGCTGTCTGGCTGAGACAGTGCCAGTCGAAATCGATAATATACGCTGCATATAGACCATGGTGATTCAGTGGGCTGCATTAAGACCCCTGATAGCAACTTTGCAGGGGTGAGGCTGTGGAACCTTTGAAAACCATGCCTGGAAGGTATTTTGCAGTATCCTGTGCTCCCTACTGGAAAACCACCTCAGGTGCCTCATTGACCCACCACTGTGTTAACCCTGAGGTGTGTTAATCCCCAGCTTAACGTAACAGTGCTGCAGTGACGGCTGCGCAGATGTGCTGTGCTTAGGATAGAGTTTGGCTAAGGCTCAGGGAGCCACTATTCAACCATTACTAGAACTACAAATCGCCTCTTCGGGTTTCCAGAGTAGATGTATCAAGTTGTTGGTTTTGGCATGGGGTTGCAGAGCAGCCGTAAACTCTAAGAACTTGTTTTCCATGATTCTCAGTACTTTGTGCTGTAGCAGCAATTTGCCCAGCTCTAACTAAATTTTCTTTCCCTGTTTTATGCCTATGTCCAAACTTTATTGTTTCAATGATATATGTCACTTGGAAAGCAGTAGTATAAGGTTCCCTTTCTCATCTTGGCAAGCGATTTCAATCCCCATCTTGCACCATAGGTTCTATGGTTGAAAGAATCTTGTGTAATTTCCTGACACAAGGGTGCTTATTTTGGGGAGTTGTGTTGATATCCTGTGCCCTGGGTTTGATTAAGGCACTTATTTTGCAAAATTATATAGTTCATTGTAAAATACCTTCACAGACCATAGAAACCATAAAAATAAAGCTGGAAGGGACCTCTGGAGATTATTTTTTCCAACCTCCTGTTCAAAGCAGGGTTAATTTCAGAGTTAGAGCAGGTTACTGAGGGCTTTGTCTACTCAAGTTTTGAAAATCTTTAAGGACGGAGATATATGATATTATGGTCTTCCTTCCTTCCTATTCCTGTAAAGACAGACAATCAAAGAATTTACTCATTTAGGCAAAGTGAGCTGTGGGCACTCCCGATTCCAGTTGGAGAAGGGTATGGAAGCTCATTTCACCTGTGAAACAAAAGTTTTCATTCAGTTGTCACAGATTTTTTTTTTTTTTTTTTTTTTTTGAGATGGAAATTTGATGTCTCATTTCTACCTCTAAATGAAGCCAAGCTCCATTTTCAGGATTTGTACAGAAACGTACCACCTCACAACAAGGGCGCTGTTAATCCCTACTCCAGACCTGCTAAGAATTGCTCACTTCCTATTATTTTACCCTAACTCTAACTCAGTTGAATGGCTGTTGCATTTGTTATATCAGGCATTCATACTCTAGATTTCTAGGTCACTAGATTTTCAGACTAGGAGAGCTTTAATTTATTTAATTTATTATGTGGTTGTAAATACACAGCCAAGAAGGCAGTGTCTTCCTTACGGACAGTAAACACGACCGAAGAACAAATGTTAATTAATAATAATAATCTATTACATTCTGAAAAGCAACTATGTAAAAAATATTATTTATTCATCTGCCCTGCTCACCTCTTTGTGTATTCAAGCGATTTTCAAGTGCATGGAGACAGGTCCCTGTGGGAGATGTTTGTCTAACACTCCCAGTTAGCTACCTAAGGAAGGCAGGGATTGCCATCGACAGCGGGTTCTCTCTTCCTTGACTAGATATGTAGAAAGATGCTTAACTTGGAAACAAGTAATACTGGTTGAGCTCTACTGCAGTGAGAGTGGGAGCAAACGTAGGGATCAAGTTTTCAAACAATAGCCTTACCAGTATGAGGAGAATGTTAGTTAGAATGTTAGTTGGACTCGATGATCTTAAAGGTCTCTTCCAACCAAAATAACTCTGTGATTCTGTAATTTCTTGTTTTGCAATATCCTACAGGCACTCACTGAAGCTAGCCTAGAACTTGCCTAGCTGCTTTGTACAGCATTAGTTTTCACATAAGGATTCTGTGCCATGCGAGCGTTTTCATTTCTGTGGTGGGCAGAACTGAGAGATGAGGTGGGAGGAGAATACCACCTGCCATTTCATAGCACAGTTGTCACAGGAATGGCAAAACCTACTCAAAGGATGCTGTGGAACCAGCATCCTCCTCCCAGCCACAAACAGAATTTCCAAGAGCTGAAAGCAGCTCATAGCCTGAGCATGAATGAATCACAGAATCGTTTTGGTTGAAAGAGACCTTTCAGATCATGAAGTCCAACTGTTAACCCAGCACTGCCAGGTCACCACTAAACCATGTCCCTCAGCAATACATTTATATGTCTTTTAAATACCTCCAGGATGGTGACTCCACCACTTCCCTGGGCAGCCTGTGCCAGTGCTTCACAACCCTCTCTGTAAAGATATTTTTCCTAATGCCCAATCTAAACCTCCCCTGGCACAACCTGAGGCCATTTCCTCTCATCCTGTCACTTGTTACTTGGGAGAAGAAACTAACCCCGCCTCGCTACAACCTCCCTACAGGAGTTGTAGAGAGGGATAAGGTCTCCCCTGAACCTCCTTTTCTCCAGGCTAAACAGCCCCAGTTCCCTCAGCTGCTCCTCATAGGACTTGCTCTCCAGACCCTTCACCAGCTTCGTTGCCCTTCTCTGGACACGCTCCAGAACCTCAAAGACCTTCTCGTAGTGAGGAGCACTGGACACAGCATTTGAGGTGAGGCCTCACCAGTGCCGAGTACCAGGGGACAATCACCCCCCTAGCCCTGCTGGCCACACTGGTGCTGACACAAGCCAGGATGCGCTGCCGTGACAGTTGGGCTGGGGGCATTCTCTGTCAGCTCACTCGTGCAACAGCAGGGGACCTGGGCTCTGTCTAGAAGTTGGGATACTGGGCAGGCAGAGCCCTGGCAGCTGGTGCACCCCAAAATGCCGCTGCCACGGAGTCTAAACGCAGCCCTGCTGACTGGGGAAGGTTCGGTGATTTGTGTGAGGTAAGCAGGTAGGCTCGCTCTCTTGTTAGAGATTCACCACGTGCATCCAGCAGGGCAAGTCACCTTCCAGGGTTCATAGCCCTGTTAGCTTGCCTTCAGAAAAAGGAGGCTTTTAGTTGTCCAACAGGATCAGACCTGCGTCGTATTCAAAGACACGCTTCAGCGGATTTCAGTGTTTAACCATATGTCATGTGTAACTTCTGCCCACCTTGTGAACCATGTTGACTTGATTCCACTAAGCAGGATGAAGAGAAATCTCAGCTATTAATTGTAATGAGCTGGAGTTTATTTTGGGGAGGTTAGAGTACTTTGTGTAGGAGAGCTCTGGTGTTCTAGCAACTGCACGTGCACCTATCCTCAACAGTAAATCACTGTATTCAAACCTCTGCAAGTATCAATAATTCATTTTATTTCCCGCTATCATCATATGCATAAAATAGTACCCATCTACTTCTGGAAATATAACTACACAGTCCTTCATTCACTCTTTGTTCTTAGTAGGCAGACTTTTAATGAATATCTGTAACTACAGGCGTTTTTGCAGCTCACAGAAAATGTCAGGTAAATAAGGGCATAGCTCACACTCCAGTAAACCTGTGGAAAGGCTCCTATTGACATCAGTAGGAATTCTACAAGGGTTTAAATGTTTCATCCTCTTTTTTACTCTTTTTCCTTGCACTGTTATCTGTAATCTCCTCTATTAAATGCAGTTCACCTCGTGCATGATAATAATAATAATGAATCCCCAAATAAGGGTGAGAAGACTCTATTAATGCGTAGAAACTAGTTGATGACCGAAGCCCGTTATAGTTTCATAGGATTATGGTGGCATTAAAATCAGTAGATTCTCCCCAGAAAGGAGAATTTTGCAAGGAGATTTTCTTCCACTTCAAGCCAGAATACTGTATTCCTTAAAGATAGGAGAAACATTAGGAAACCTCCTGGGCATTGCCTCTTTTGGGGACTTTATCAGGAGCAAGTGAAGTGAATTTGCTTCTTGAAAAGCTTACTGGGTTGTTGGGTTTTCTTCCTCTTTTTTGCTTCCTTTAAAATTACACAGGGAAATACTCAGAGGATCTTTGGAACCTTTGTTCACGTGAGATATAAGAAAGCATCACACTAGGTATGAGCTGGAATGCCTCCCTGGAAAATATATAATATTCATTTGAAAGCATAGTTCAATTTTAAGACATTTTCAGATAGATACGAACTGCCTCTTTCCTAGCAGACAGTGCATAGCAAAAGTAGAAAACCTTCAACATGTCTTAACTTTAGAAACAGGAATCTGGTGCTTTTCTCTGATTATCTCCATCTTCTCTTATTTTATTTTCCTCTCTAGCCATCTGCAGCCCCACTGAGATCTCTGTCTTCCAAAGCCTGGTAAATTCACGCTCGATACAAGAGCATGTGGGCTGAGCTCCAAGGATGCAGTGGTGGTCTTTGCTATGATTTCTCTGGCAACAAAGCCACATTAAACAACTTTCATGCTGTCCTGTCCCCTGTTCTATTCTGCTTCTTGCTTCTCCACCTCCTCTAGGTTACTGTCCTATCAGATGGGATGATTCGTCTGTTTGTATGGCCTTGCCTGTAGGACTTCAAAATGAGGATTAAAAAGAAAATACTGCAGGATTTTGGTTGTTGGCTTTTTTTTTTCATAGTCTGGGTCAGCGATCTAGTTTATAGCTTGTTCCATGAGAGCTGAAATAGTCCTGCTTAGAGCTTAACCCCACTAATAGTTGCATCAGCCCAGCAAGGCGAGCAGTAAAGGACAGTGGTGAGCAGCCACAGCCAAGAGAGTCTGAACACTTCCAATGCAGGCCTTTGCAACCAGTGAAATCCTGATGTGACACCATGATTGAGGTCATGGGTCCAAAGACAACTATCAGCTGAGTAAGCTAGGTGTGACCCTGCAGGCTGCGAGCTGTCCCACGGGACCTGCTGGAGGGTATGTCCCACGCTACAGTAAATGTAAGTGGCTTTAGCCCATTTAACTAGGAGGGATGTCACCCTGCAGTGCTCAGTCCTAGCTAAGGGCAGATGTACCTCACCATGGGGTAGCTCACACGCTATAAATCAGAAGTTAACGCTGTCCTGTTCATCTGCCGTGCCCTGAGCGTTGTGGGATGTTTGGCTGCTGGATGGGTTTAAACCACGACATCTGTTCAAATCCGTGTAAAACTTGATAAGGATCCAGCCAATCCTTTTTTCACTTGAATTATTTTTGTCTTTTAAATGACGATTTTTGTGTCCTATTTAAAATGCTCCACATGCTTTCTGCAGCTCTCCGTCCAGTAGACTTATCTGCTGCACACATTCTCCGGTGATTGAAACCGCTGTGCTTTTCAGTGCCAGTGCAGCCAAGTCAAGCTGATAAACACGCTTCCCCTTCTTCTCTGTGCCAGTTTGCAGTGCGCTGAACTTACGTTTTCATTAACCTGATTTTAACAAAACTTTTCACAATCCTCCAGGGACAACCGCTCCCCAGTCTAACCGCTCAGAGCTCCACTGAAGTCAGACAGCTTAGGACAATTTCTACCAGCTCAGGTCTGGCCTGAGAACATTGGGTTGTGTTTGATGCCTTAATTCCTCATGAAACTAGATTTATTCTAGACTCCTGTCCTTTCAGTGGGCAGCTTTCTGCATGAGGACAATTGCATTGTTTCACCGAATTTAAGTGGATGAGAGTGTTTCTCAGCAGAAATTTCGGCAGAAAGTTCTTTGAAAGTGGTTTTCCTCGAGAGGGGAAAGGGAAAGACAACCTCATCATTCTGAAACGTGATTTTCTTGCTGAATTATTTATTGCCTCTTCTGCTTCTGTTGCCTCAGGTGTTCTTTCAGGTGAAATGCCCTTAAAGCTGATCACATCAATGCCGCTCTCTTTTCCGCAGTACTTTGTTTCCTTTTTTCTCCCATCTGTTACGAGAGCTATGCCGTATTAATTGCAGCGCCTGCAGCTTCACAAAGATACCATGCTGGACAGCTTGGAGATTCAGGAATATGGCAAAGGTCTTTTCCTTCATTTTTGTCCTTTCACAGCACAGAATACTTGCAAAGATGCCGTGATCGATTTTCCTTTTAGTTACATTACAGGATTCTGATTATCAGATAAATTTATAATCTCATTACGCGCCCCCCAGACCTATCTCTTTCAATTTAGTGAATGTCATGTTGTTTGACCCACGACTTACCAGCCTGCTTGCATATTATAATTAAGAGTCAAGCTCAGAAACCCCCACTATACTTTATACTAAATATTGAACTCATGTCCTTGGCAAGAAAACAAAACCCTACCCATAGATTTAAAAATGGTCTTCAAAATCAGAAATCATTATCTACAAAACAGGTTTATTCTTGGTTCAGCCATCTGTAATTACTGTACAATAACAAGTATCTGTCTATCCTATTTATATTGCCAAGATGAAATTATACCCATGGTTTTATTCTCTTTATTTTTATACTGAGAACTAGCATAATCCACACTCTTTTCAGAAATAATCACCCTCAGCCATTTAACGGTATTAGCTTTTCATTTGCACTGAGGCTTCAAAATCTCTCCCCATATTAAATTTATTAACGATTCTCAAATAAAAGTATTTTTTATGCATAATTATCTGTTGTTCTTCTTGCATGGAGTAGCTAATTTTAGACAGGAAAAAAGTGAGAGTGGATATGCAAAATTCTGGCTAAAAATCTGGAGAAATTGTTGACAGTGAGTTTGTTTAGTCTCTTCAGCTGTCTCATTGCTGAAGACTACTAATAGTAGCAGAATTTTTCTGTGTTTTTATTAAGTTACAGTCTTTAACTGTGCCAGCACGATACTCTGACTTAAGGAAACATTTGAAATATAAATATTACAATATGGAACAACGAAGAACCAAAGGTCAAACCCTTTGCTGAGATGTACAGGCTTCTCAGGTTTGGGAGGGGGAGAGAGGTTATTTAGCGGTTCGTTTTCTTTGGTTAATGTCAGGTTTTCACTCTTTCTGAGCGTTAGGAGAGCAGACGGTATTGATATTTTGCCCACTTCTATCCGTTCAGTGGGGAATGTATTTACGTAGCCTCATTGTCATGGAAATGCGCAAACGGGAAACTTCAAGTCAGCTCAGCCATGTATGTGCTTTTGCAAACCTCTGTTTTCCTTATTTAGGTATGAAATCGTATTTTTTGTATGAGCCTGTATTTTTGTCATGAACAGACGTATTTTTAATGTTTGATTTTTAAAGAAAACCTGGGGAGCAAGCGTTGGCTATATCCGATTAACTGTGGAGAACAAAATGAAACCATCGGGGACAGAGAGGTTCAGTGCAGTACATCTATACACAGTAGCAAAGGCAGTGGAGTGGCCACAGAAACTTCTGTTAGACCATCTAACGTTTTCTGAGGGGCTTTTGGCCATTCCTCAGAACCGTTAAATATTCATGTAGGGACAGTGCGTCCCTTCGCTAAACTGATCAAAGGAAGGGAGATCAATAATCACCTTTCCTCTGATTCAAAGCCCTCGTATTGTAGAGAATTCCTGGAGACGTAAAACGAAGGAGACAAGGTCTTTGAGGGAGATAAAGAAGGCAAACAACAGGAGAACGTAAGTTCAGAGAATGTGTTATTCCAAACGCCCAGCGCAGCCGGGGCTGGGGACGACCTGCTCTTACTGCCCACGGGACGCGTGGCAGCCCGTGCGCTGCCTCCTCTTCGGCATGAACCCTCCCTTGACAGGGAAACTCCTACGTGCACAAGTGGCCAGAGGATGACTCGGGTCCTGAACCTACGTGCAGCAGAGCAGAACTGTAGTTCTGGCCCGACCCAGTCCAAGGCTTGCCAACTCCCAGAGCACCGGAGCTCTCACCAGTGAGTGAGAGCAGAGTGTACGTAAAGAAACAAGACTCCTGCTAAAGCCAGCGTGGAAGCAGCCCCACAGAGGAAAGCAGAGGTGCTGTGAAGGCCAAAGTTTTCCTCAAATTTTCTTCTCTGTGCAGTTATTGTTAGTGTTCTGTTTTAACTTCCAACTTCTCTGGTTTTGAATCTCTCTATTAGTTCGGTCTCTGAATGATGTTTGTGATTCATCAACCTAAAAAATGCAGAGGAAAAAAATAATCCCTAATAAACAGATTAGAGAGCAGTGAGGAACTGGAAGGTACTAGAGCTGGGAAAGACCTGCTGAGGAGGCAAGCACCAGATGAGGTTTGCGTTCATAATTGATATGGCGGCATGAAAGACAAATGCAGTTTGGGGCAGGATATGGAGAGACATCATGTGGCAGAGCAGGAGGAAATGTGATATTGTATTTAATTCTGGGCACCAAATAACCAGAAAGGTCAGTTAGGAATCAATTAGGATGCAGAGCATCGGGTCTTAGAACCACATTCCCCTGGGGATTCTTCCAACTTTAACACATCTAGCACATTTCTGCTTCTTCAGTTTTCCAGTCATCCCACAGGTTTTCTTTCATTAGAGCCTTTTTCACAACCGAAATGTCCAGCGTGATTCTTTACACTTCTTCCTGCATTTCAGTCTCTCCCTGGAAAGGCAGGTGGATGGTGACCAGCTCATTACCCTTTTCGATTAGACTTTGTTTGCTCTTTGGGGGCCAAAGATGCGTGTTCCCAAGTCCTCTAAAGTTTTTCAGCCTTTTTCATAAGCATTTCCTGCATTAGTCGGATCAATGTTTGAATCACAGCCGTAAAGGAAAAAGAGACCCAGAATGGTCAGTAGCTTAAAAATGACGGTGCTGATTTCGTACAGTCTCTCTGTTATTGCAATGCCAAAGTCACGGTCTGCATAGCCCTAAACCTCTGTTTTAGCTGAAATCACATTTTTTAATTTACTGAGAAAGCCTGCTTGTGTTAACTGACAAACCTTTGTACTTCTATATGAGCCAGCAATTGTCACGTTGAAATTAGCAGGGAGATAGATAATTTGAAGGTACAGATTGAGTGGTTTATGGGCTTCCCCTTTTCATGTCAGTGCTATTACGGCCTCGCTCGAGATCACTGCTGTAGTCTAGAGGAATGTTACAACAGTATTTGACAAAGCAGAGTGTGATCTCTATAATTATATTTTGCCAACACATCAAGAAAGTGTTATTTTGATGAAACTTTAAACCAACGCTATTGGCTGTGAAATTATAAAGTAGCCACCTGTAAGTAAGCTGAATAATACAAGGTTCTCTTTGTTAATTATTGTCTCATAGTAAAATCTCTAGAACAAATATCAGTTCATCTTAATGAAATATGGTAATCTGAGGTGGGGCATGAGGTGTTAGAATACAGATCAGATGGGGGTGTGTCCCTGTGACCCACAGTCCAAGCTGCCTTCAGGCTGTTACCAAAGGTACCCTGATGTTCTAGTCTGATTATATACAAATACAGATTTTTCAGATTTCTGTATACCCAGCTTGGATACCTAATTTTGCTTGATTCGTGTTTGAAATTTATGTTCTTATTGCAGCCAGAAATAATAGGTTACTTTGTATTCCAGAAAGTTGTTTCAGTTTTCTATTTCTGTGTATCTTTTTTTTAAAAAAAAAAAAAAAAAGTTTATTTAAAAACATCCTGCACTTAAAATTTCCTTTTGGACTTTTGGGATAGGATTTAAACAGGACCTTAATGGAAGTCACTTGGGCATGAATTCACGTGCACACTAGTTAGTTCTCTTAAGATCCTCTCAGGTCTTAGCTGAAATTTCAGGCGTATTACTGAGTCTGTAGGTTTAGACAAATTATCTCTCCTTTTCAGAAATTGCCAATTACTGTGAATGAGCAGCAGCGTTGTAACATTGCGTAACCTCTGTGCTCTTTTACTGGCCTTTCTTAAAAGCTGAATACCTAAGGAAATAGAACAGTTCTGCAAAATGATCAAATATCCTCCTCAACTATAAAAAGTACTCTTGAAAAAGTACTTTTGAAAAATGATTTTGATCCAATACTTCATTTTAGTATAGTTATAACTTCCTGGTATTTAATAGTCTAACAGAGAGCGAATGAAAAGAGGTCAACAGCTGAACCTAGAGCAGCTTCATGACAACGGAAATTTCTGCTCTTTTTTTCTTCAATTAGAGGATGGATTCCTAGATCTGTGGAGTTTAATTCTTTCATTATTGCAGTTGAATTGTGATTACGTGCATTACATAGCTATGAAGTCATCTTATTTCTTGTTCTAAAAGTTCCTTTATACCAACCCATCCATTAAGAAATTTCTCCTCTGTCCTGTGTTCTCTTCCTCTTTTCCAAGTCTAACAACTTTCAGGTATAATTGGAAGACCTCTCCACCTTTCTGTTCCTCTGGAAGAAATTTAGAGTAGGAATAAATCTGTCAAAACTCCCATCAAATGAAATAATAATTTTGCTCATTTACTTTTTGGTACCTGTGCTCAGAATATATAGAGCAGAGAGTATGTTGCATAATATCTCTTCCCCTGGAGACAGGCTGTTGTAATTATATTAACAATACTATTCCATTATAGTTGATCTCATGCATACAAATAAAAAATAATCTAAGTAAATTTTGCATTAAAGTATAATTTTTTTTTTTAAAGAAGAGGCATTAGAGTACAAACCTCTAAATGACTTTATCTCAAATATAAATGTAAAGCTCTAATTTCTGTGTCGAGCCTTAGTCTTCCAAGGCTGCATTATTCGATGATCAGTTGACACTTAGAAAATACTGCGAGTGGTGGTGTTTTGAAGTGGTTTTACACTCATTGTTGGATTAAAATCACAGAGCTTCCACAAAAAGAAACTTCTGAAAGATTTTTAAAAGAGAGCAAGTACAGATGTGACAACGTGAAAGACTCTGTGTGACCCCTGAGTTTTCCTTCCTTCTTACCACGTACCTTAAGCGGCGAGTTGGGTGGCTCCTGTAGAGCCTGGAGTAGGGAGCAGCAAACAGGGCTTGTGAGAAGGATCACAGATGTCTTTTTCTCAAGAGGAGAGAAGGTGCCAGGCATCAGCTGGTGTGTACGTTGAGACCATCTGGGATGTGATCAGGGCCCAGGTTTGATCCCCACATCCCTGATACTAGGCTGAAGAGGGAAGGTCACTGACTTTCAGCTTAAGGAAGCCTGTGACATGGAAGGAGCCAGGGGCACGCAGTGTTTCCTCCTCCCCTGCTCAAAGGAGGTCCAGCACTGAGCACAGACACCTCGCTGTGCCCCATGAAATTCATCAGCTGGGTGGGCAAACTCACTAAACATGCAGATTTTCGAACACCTGGAGACACAGCCTGAAGAAGGAAAGAATTTCCAGCTTTCACTATAGCACAGCTAACGCTGCCCCGTCGTTTGTGTAAGTCATGTGTAAGTGCTGGTGCATCAGGGCAATAATTTCCTTTCCACAGACTGACAAAAATAGGAACACCCCCATCTCCGTGGCGTATTTGTCATGGGTGGAGATCAAACAGCTGCCTAAAGAGCTGGCAGATTTGATCAGACAAGTGCAGAGATGATGGAGATCCCCTTTGGTTGCCAACAAGTGCAAAAGTGGTTCCCTGGCCGCTGCTGAACTGCTATTGGTTCTGCCCAGGTGCCCTTTCCAAAGTTGATGCAAAGCGAGCGGATCAGGTGGCGTTTGCTCGGCGTCCCAGGAGGTCCATGGTCCAGGTGCAGGGCTTCGCGGCTGGATGCACCCCGCGGCTCTCCCCTGGGCCAAAGCGCCAGCAGGGAGCTGACCTGGCTGGGTGTGCAAGAGGGACTCGACTCGCCAGCTGGTGCAACCCTCCGGCTGCTCATACAGCAGCATGTAGCTCACTGCTTTCCACACCTTTGCAACTACTGTTGGGCCAGCACGGAGCAGAATTTGACAGGAAGAACTAGTTATTCTCTTTTTTCAATGAGAACAGTTGGCTGTGCAAACATTGTATATTCGTATTGGGTAGAAAACGCACTTGCAGACTACTAAAGGTCTGTTTCACCATGAGAGTGGCCTGTGTTGCCATTGTGTTTTTAAATCAGATATTGCTTTACCTGCTGTGTATCAAACTGCTGGCTAACGCAGCTAATCACGTACCAGACAAACTCAGTGTTAAGTGTTTCCTGATGTAATGACGGTCTGTGTTTATGCCATAAAGATTTTGTATAAAATTCACAGGAGGACTTACTGTCCTGCTTTATCAGCTTTTCCCTGATAAACAGCATTAGGCGTATGAATAACGAGGCAACCTCTGAGTGCATTTGCATTAGAGTGAAGGAGTACCGTCAAACTTTCATCTTGGGTAGCTGATATAAAAGCACCTATATGCCAGACATAAGGCTTCGCACAGTTGTGGGTATCCCACGTCAACTGACGCCTTGTAAAGATGTTTTTTGCCTGTTGTAAACAAAGCATTAGGAATGGCCATTACTGGTCTATGATACGTAGTAATTCTCAAACCGTAACTCGATTCTCTTAAAAAATGACAGTTCTGCTGAACTGCAGATTTTGCCCTGAGTGCATGAAGTGAGGAGAACCTAGTGATGAACGAGGACACGGTTACACTCAGCTTGCTGATTTCAGGGGGAAGCCAGGACTCAAAATCAATGGCATTAATAGGATTCTTTCCTTTGACAGCAATATTCTTCACTGTGGAACTTCACTGATGTTCAAAGTATGTCTGCATTATTGAGATATTATTTTTATTTGCTGCACACGTTACTAGACATGCAATCTCGTTAGCCTGAATAAGCTTATAATGCTGCTCTGAAAGAAAGAAAGAATGAAAGGAAAAAGACAGAAAGAAAGAAAGATCAAAAGCCAGGAAACTTGTAACTGCACCGATAAATGGGATGATCAGTAAAGTACATGATGATATGTAAAGAGTTAGGGTAACAAAGTCACGGAATCACAGAATCGTTTAGGTTGGAAAAAATCAAGTCCAACCATCAACCCAGCACTGCCAGGTCACCACTAAACCATGTTCCTCAGCACCACATCTACATGTCTTTTAACTACCTCCAGGGATGGGAACTCCAGCACTGCCCTGGGCAGCCTGTGCCAGGCTTTGACAACCCTTTCAGTGAAAAAAATTTTCCAAACATCCAGCCTAAACTGCCCCTGGGGCAACCTGAGGCCATTTCCTCTCATCCTGTCACTCGTTACTTGGGAGAAGAGACTCAATCCCACCTCCCTACAACCTCCTTACAGGTAGTTGTAGAGAGTGATAAGGTCTCCCCTCAGCCCTCCTTTTCTCCAGACTAAACAATCCCAGTTCCCTCAGCTGCTCCTCACAAGACTTGTGCTCTAGACCCTTCACTAGCTTCATTGCCCTTCTTTGGATGTGCTCCAGCAGTCATTGAACTTCTACCATTATATAATGGAAATATTTTATTTGCAACTAGAGAGAAGATCTACTTATTTTGGTGTGAAGAGGTTAGTAATGAACCAAAACAAATCACAGCCATGCCAAACAGGCAATGTTCAGTGGTACCACTGAAGAAAACAAACAGTAGTGTAAGTGCATTGTTGCCCTTGGTGGTCCAAGAGCATTATACATGTAATAGTTCTGTAGTGGTCAAACTATTATTTAGTTTATCTAGTAGAGCAAGCAAATAAATAAAGCAACATGTTAGATCCAGAATGGCCAGAGAGATCCCCCCAGTACCCAAACTGGAATGCAAAATACACCTATTCTAATGCTAATTGCAGACATTTCAGCGGGGTAAGGCATAAAGCAGCAGACCATTTTCAGTAGGATACATCTTCTTCCACCAGATCTTTATCTTCCGGCACACATATTTCCAGCACAATAAAACATGGGCTGTGAATCCTTAATTATAGGTACATATAAGCACTGTTTTGAAGATGGTGCCTTGCATTGGTTTTCCCTACTAGTTACCTCAATGTAATAATAATAAAAACCCCACACAATAATTACATCTGCCATGATATTAAAAACACTTCACGCTCTGTTAGACCCAGAATTTCTGTTCTTTTCTTTAGAATGACCTCAGTTCATTACGTGGGAGCCAGGGCAGGAGGGAGCTTTTGTTACGCTTTTTATTTGAACCTATTCATTTTGATTTAAGAGCCTGCTTTGGAACAGACCATTCATTGGGATTTTTGTGTGTTCTGGGGCAGGTAGAGGAGTCTGAAAAATAAGTGTCTTGCTGCAACACTACTATTACAAGTATTATCTCTGTATGTGCAGATGAAGTCAAACACAGTGAAAGAGGAAAACGAACTGAAAGTATCTGTAGGTTAGTCGAACAGAATCTGGAAATGAATCTGCTCAGCTGAACATCCCAAAGCCCAACCCGAGACCACAAAGCTGTTGTGTCTATCAATATGGTTGTAAATAGCCAAAGGACATTTTCTGCAGAGACTGCAGCTGGATGGATCAACACTTTATGAATGTCACGGCCGGTGGAAGGTGTCTCTTATCGTCACCTCATGGTCCAATTAGTGCTCTGAAATTCAGAAGCAATACGATGAGAGGGAGGTGAAGAGTGCTCTGAAGCTGATTCAGCTGCACTTGCTTCTTTGAGCGGTAAATAAAAGATAATCCCTCTGCTTGTACAAGAGCACAAAAGAGATGCGAGCAGGGCAGCCAAAAGCGATGTAAACTGCACCTCTCCCCAGAGACACCTGAGCACTAGTGTGCCACCTAGTTAATAAGGTCATAGACTACAAGGCCAACAGAAACCTCCGTGCTATTATTATCTAGCTGTGAGAAGCATCTATGAACTTATTCGTGTTTGAACTGGACTTCTAAGAAAAACACCTACTTTTGATTTTTAAATTAACATTGATAGAATTCTTCACAATCTTGATTAAATTGTTGCAAGATCTAACAACTCCTGCTGTTAAAACTGCAGATCCTATTTTTAGCCTGAACGCACCTGGCTTCTGCATCTAACCACTGAGCCTTTGTTAAAGCTTTGTTTTGCAGACTGAAGATGCCATTATCAGAGTTATGTTCTCCACACTGGTCCTTCTCCACAGTTGTCCTCTTTCCCCTTCATCTTCTCATTGGTAAACTGAACAGACCAAGTTCCTGGTGCCTCTGCACTCTTCAGGCTTCTAAACATTCCTGCACCTACAATTTAGGAAAATGGTCATTTTCCAGCACGTCTCACCAGTATCAAATAGAGAAATAATATTTCCTCCTAATCAGTATTTCCCTATTTATATATTCAAAGATCTCATTGATCTATTTGGGCTCAGCATCACACTGTGATGGTTACCTACCAGGATCAACCAGCATTTTTACTGTTGGTGTTTCCATGTTGGTCTTTTATCTTGTAAATACGGCTTGGCTCTATATGTAGGACTTGATTTCTGTTTATGTTATATTTTTTGTGTAACTTCGGACGTCCTAGGATGTGACCTAGCACCCACAGATAAATAATCTATCTGCACTATATATCCACAATTTATTTCCACTTTACTTTTAATCACCATTGCACTAAGTTCATTTTTTATTAGATCTTAACTGTCCAAAGATGTGGTCCTAGTCCCTGAAGACACTCACTGAGAAGATACTTGCTAAGAAGTCACCGTTTTTAGAGTTAACAATTAAGGGACAAGCCTTATCACATAATTGATTAAAAGTGTGCAACATTTACTTGATATTTTCTTAATCAAGAAGCACAATTGTATGTATTGTAGAGATGCTGTGGCCCAAAGAAAGGTCTTTCTGCTCAGTTTCTCACAACTTTTCTTCCTTGTTCCTAAAGCCAGCATCAGGAAGTGTGTATTTGTGTCCAGTGCTGCACTCTGACTCGTAGTTCCAGCTGTGTGGGAAAAGAAGTCTCTGAATATAATTACTTGCTTTCTGCTAGCACAACATTATAAGAAAATAGGGGAACATGTATTCGTAAGGTTCATCACCGGTCATTAGCGTGTGCTCAGTCCTGGATCTCAAATATTGGGGGTAAAGGAATAACCTCACTAATTGCTCTGTTACTCTTACAGGGAGGGGGAAGAGAAACCATGAGGAAACTGCCCTGATATTCACAGAAAGTTTCATTATTTGTATTAAATATATTACGTTAAATCTATCTTAAAAAGCAAGCAGTGTCAGCTTATCTCAGCAGTATCTCTCGGCTGGTTCTTCTGTTTCAGGAAGAACCTCAAACCACTTGTGCTTTATAGAAAAGTCCTTCAGCAAAACTCTGAAATCAGTAAATGATCAGCCAAGGCTTTATTTTAGTTACGAGAGTTTAGCACTTTACTGGAATCCACAATAGCTCTCTCGACGCATCATCTGTTCGTGCCTTTAATGTTAACTTGCTCCCAAGCTGTTCTCCTGTAAAGGTTGCTTGCTGGCAACTCCTTTTCCTGTAGACTTTTAAACTTGTGGCTGACGGTAATTTCTATGCAAATAGCTGATTTCAAGGATTGAAGTCTTTGCTAATTTTTTATTAGCGCTGTACGAACATCATAACACTATTCTGGATAATCTGATGAAGAGTTCATTTGCTATAGGCCAAAAAATGGAGAAATAAAGCTTTCATGGTGTGTTTATCAACTTTAAATGTTTTCTGACCATAAATGTTCTTGTCTGTCAATGTTTCGTGAGGTCAGTTGCTGGATAGAAGGTCAGCTGGGACAAGAATGTAGTGTGGAAACAGGGAGTCAAAGTAGGGTACAGAAGGTGAGGTTTCCCTCGCACTGGTCCTTCACAGAGTCCTGTTAAGTCTCTTCTGCTGCTTGGTTGGCTTTACAAGCCCCGCTTGGCACAAAACAGTTAAATAACCTGTGCGTTCAACAGAGGTCTATATATTGGGGGGCGAGAGCAGGCTTTTTTATGGCAGCATGTGATTTAGGGATTATTAAGGCAACAGTGGCAGAGACTCTTAAATCATAGCAGAGCTTTGTGTTAAATTACATAGCGCTGAGTTCTTGCTTCTGGGTAGTTTTTCTTAATTGTGCTTGTTGAAATGTACTTTAGAGTTACACGTCTCGCACGGTGATTTACGGGTATAGATTTTGCTTCTGCTCATAAATAAGAAACCTTGCATCCTCCCTACAGCTGCCTGGCCCACTAAATACCTGTAAAGGTATATAGCGTCCCCGTGAGTCATTTAGCTCATTCCCTGAAGGCCAATTCCAGATGTTCTCTCAGTCTGTCTGTTTTAGGCGTTTTGTCTGATCTGTTGCCCTAGTACCACCCTTGATTATCCACTAAATTAAATCTACATGAGGAGGTCCTTAGCACTTTCTTTCTGACCAGCCTTTTGGGTGTTTTGTCTCAGGCCAATCCCTAACTGCAGTCAACAAAGTCTGTACCAAACCTGATTTGAATCTTGTCTTCTGCCCGTTTTCTGCGTGCTCCTGTGGCTCCATTCAAAGTTCACCTTCTCCTTGTTGTTAACAAAAGAACTTGAACTACAAGTCAGCCTTCATCAATTTGGCATATTAAGCCTCATAAGCATTCATCTTAGAGACTTCTCCAGCTCAAATGAAAACGAAACACTATTCTCATCTGCTCTGGCAAACTCGGAACAGGTTATAAGAGAAGGGCTGAATTGCTCCATGGTTCAGCAGTAGCTCTAGGATTTCTGCAGCACGTTGCATCACCAAATACAGGCAGGAGGAGTATGATTTCTCTAAGGTTACACAGAAACAAATCCGCGTCTCCTGCGGTAACTGATCACGAGACCATCCTCCCTCCTAGTATTCATCTCCTGGGTGTGCAGATCTCTCTGCAGAACAGGAGGACCAAGAATTTCAGACTAAATGTTCTGAAAGCTTCACAAGCTCAGAGCTGGCAGGGAAGGAGAGAGCCAGTGCTATACAATATATCAGAGGCAAGTGGAAGAAAAGAACCCAGCTACCCAACACTGCTGCAACCATTAGACTATACGGTTTCAAAAACATATGATTATTGTTGGGTTTGTGTCTATTTATAGTTTTTAAACAAGCTTTTCTTAGCTGCAGAATGTGTAAATTCTTGACTTTTATGTTCAAAGATCCATATTCTTCAGTTCTAGTAAATGTCTTGAAATATTTCACTTGGATGAAAACTTGCATATAAATATTCAATGAGTTCTGCTGACCAGAATAGATGTGCTCATTTATCCTTCAGGCAGACATTGTGGAGAGTCAGGAACAGTTGTGCTTACTTGGGGTTTGGTCCAGAAAGTACCTACCTCTGTCAGCGTCAAGTTTTCCTGTTGCTCTGAGGCCCAGCATCCTCTCAGCCCATCTTATGTTGATGCAAAATATTATCTATGAATCCTGTTACATAGATTCATTCTTTTTTCATCCTGTTCACCTGGCTGAAGAGGTTGTTTCTGCTCATTGCAGGGGGGTTGGGACCTTTAAAGGTCCCTTCCAACCCAAACTATTCTATGATTCTATAATTACTCCCTCCTTTCCATTCCCTCTCGTGTTTCTGAACTTGGTTTCATGTCTTCCTTCCGCAGCCTCTGGGGTTTTTTTCTCTTTGCTCACAGGCTGTGTTTTCTGGGCTTGTTTTAGCATCTCTTCTCTGAGAGGACTGGCCAAGGTCTGTAGGGAAGCTACTGCCAAGAATCCAGGACCCAGAAATCCTAATTTCCTACTCACTGTGTATCAGACTGTCGTTGGGATGCTAAACAAACCGTTTCTACCAGATCACGGTGTGTGTAATAATAATGCTAGTAGTGAACAGTATATATTATCCATGAACATTGACATCGGCTGCGATCATGCACGTGGAAGTACAAAATATTATTTGATAAAGGATTCAGCACAGCTGTAGCAAACAAGAACTGGAGTTTTGGGAAGCTTGTTTACCTTGTTTTTATAGAAAGAGACCTGGGAATCTGAAAAAGAATAGCTAATAGCATATGTAATGCCAGAAAAACCCAGACCGAAATGGGGCCAAGTGAGATTTACCTCTGACCAGATGTGAAAACCAGCAGTGGATGGTAGGGCTTTACAGAATGCAATAGAAAATGAAATAAACCAGGTTACAGTCATCTCTGTATTGAGCTCCTACAGCTGCAATCATGGTTTAGCTCCAACGTTCTTCTGTGATATCTCCATAAATACTGTTGTCCTGGATAGTTTGTTTTAATCAGAATTAGTTCCATTACCGATGTGATTTCTAACCTCTGTATTCTATCACACTTCATATGGCACTATCTAACGTATCAACGCCTAGGCTGGTAAAATTGTCTCCCAAGATGATCAGGTTTTGCACGTAGTTTTCCCAAGTATGAACTGTAACAGAGCAAATATTGTCCACATTTGCTCGTCCGTATGTTACTGGAGAGACCTCACATATTTGTGATCAATTCAGCTTTTACAAGAGCTCACTAAATTCAGTATTTGCACAGTTAGCCTGAAATTGCCTAACTGTAATAAGCAATGAATATCAATTAAGTGATTACTAATGAAAACCTAACCTAGCTTAAGCAATTAATTTCTATTGAAATCTGACCTCTTGAAATTTAAGTAAATTGACTTGGTCTGTTTTAATGGAAAGATTTTTTTGAAAATTTAAATATTTTAACAAGCCATGTCAATTTGATAAAGCAAGGAGTCTAGTTGCAGAAGCTTCCTCTTTCATTGCATACATTTGGAAGGTTAACACACCGTATGGAATGAGAAATTTCTGCAAAGTGATTTAAAAGCATAGCGAACTCTTTGTACCCAAAGGCCCCACCTTAGCAGATGTGAACACACTGATTGTGATGTCCCAGGTATACTCTGAGTCAAAAGGCCTGATCCTTCCAGTTTCGAAATACGTCAGCTGATCTCCTTACCAAGATCCCTTTTAGGGAGGTGAGCCCTTCCCTCAGGGGATTACAACGACCACTGCCGAGAGAGAAGGGCGAGAACAGAGGACCATCACATTGAGTGCCTATGGAACTCAGACATTAGTGTTCTAATTCCCTCTCAAGACGTGGCTACGATGGGAGCTGCTCTCCCTGATGCTTAGCCTGATCTGTCTGCATGGCTCTAGAGTTCAAAATATGTGGAACATGGAATAGGTTTGTTCATTTATCTCAACTGCCAGTGAATGAATTGTACTTCAGTAGGGCTGTTGTTCCAAAACATCTGAGGAGACTTGGGGCTATTTCTTAGTTTGGAACTGAATTTTAAAATGTCCTTGCCACACCAAGGTCAGCAAAAAGTTTGCCCTGGAAAGTTTAATTTCCTGTCCAGCCATTATGAGACAAGCAAAGGAAATGAGGCGTTACGGGAGTTACCAATCCCTTCTCGTCTCTTACATCTGGTAGTTCACCAGTTCCAGCCTTCCTGCTGAATATGGAAGACCTGATTCAAATCCCTTGAAGGATGCTTGGCCCCACAGTCTGGATGAATATCCTGATTTCCCAATTCTGAAGTCTTTCTTGCTTAACCCTTGTTAGTGGGTAGAGGTCTTCCTCCAGAGGGGACGCTGAGAATGCTGCTCCGGCCCAGCAAGCACAGCACGGTTTAGGACATACTAGGACAGCAGCCAGGTAGCAACACCCTCCGGGCTTCCATAACCCCAATGCCTCCTACTAACCACTGGACCACCGACTGACCACTATCCACTTGTACATCTGCCATATTCATCTTCTTCCAACTTAAGACGATTTGTTGCGTGCAAATTAAATTTGCAAATTTTGATCAGCAGCAGTGGCCAGCATTTCCGGAACGAACAGCATCTCAGTGGTACCGGTTTCAGCATGTTCACTCATTTCGTGCTTGAATTTAACTGATTGCTTCACTTTGAAAGGAGCTCTGAAAATCAATGCAATAAATAAATACCAGTATTACGCTCTATACCTGTTTGTTATGAAATCCATTGTTTTAAATGAAAATTTCAATACTCGCACATACTACAAAGTAGGATCATTGTAAGTTTTAACCCAACGTTCACATACCGCAGGGTACACCCATGAAATTTGTAGAGGTTATTAGATGTTTTTACTTGTAGGGTTCTCTATTATTGATTTAAAAGCTGTTAGCCAGCAGGCTTGCTGACATCAATTTTTTTTTTTCTTTACAGTGAGGAAAGCCAGTCGTGACTCTTAAGTCTTCAGACACTGATAATATGCATAATTTTATGTGCAGCCTTTTAATAATATAGCAAAAGGATATGCAAATATGCCAATTTCATTTACACAGTTGAAATCTGCTTTAATAATTCTTGTGAGATAAGAAGAGATAAACTATATCTATTCATTTGCATCCAAAGCTCATTGACAGCCAGCTTTTAAGAATAGCTCTGGTGCTTCCTTTGTACAAGTTGGATTTTTTATTTTCTAATAGAAACAGAACATACACGTGAAAATGGGCTATTTTATACTGCTTACTCCCCAAAGCAGGCAACCTGCACTGGTGTCTCGTTAGATGTCTGTTATACATCCTCTTCAGGAGCCTAGAGAAAATATTTTCACCACCCGTCATTACGTATGTAGTCTTTCTCCCACATCTGTTGGCCAGTTTGGAAGTAACAGTCAACGTTATATACTGGGAATTATAACCTCTATATTTAAAATAAGCAATTTGACTGAGTTTTCCTCATGAGATTGGTCCCAAGACAACTGAGGTGGGCTGACACAATATAGTGAGATGGTCCTTCAGAAATCTTTGACTTCTTCTCGATGATGCCCTCAAAAGCAAACACCTGTAAAGCAGAGCTAGTACCTAAATGTTAAGAACCTGCAACAAGGATGTCTGGCACTAAATGGCCTACAAAAGCTCTGATGCCCAAGTTAATTGACATCTACTGTCAGCTTTTAGCAGTAAAAAGAAGAGTATCAGTCCTTTTCTTAGCAGCCTGAGGTTGTTCTGGGACACAGGTTTTTTATAGTAGGAAAATGGTTTGGCATAACTTTGCTGACCTAGAGATTAACCAGTGAATGTGAACCAGAGACTTTCAGCCCATCTCCTTGGATCGATCTAGTTATTCTCTAGAGTGTAAATGCCCCACTGTTCTCCTGGGTAACGATGCCAGCTTTGCAAGCTAGTGGTAACGGTGCTTGTGTCGCTAGTCTGTTCAACGCGGTCTCGGGATGTCAGCCCAGCAATGACTGAGAGGGACGAGGGACAGCTGCCAAGGCTGCAGTTCCCAGCGATGATGACTTTGAGTCCAGGGTCTCCACTTGGCTGAAGATCCAAGGACAGGCAGTGCTTGCTTAGTTTGTCATCTCTGATACAACCAAAGGAAATGCACACGTGTCGTCTAAGACAGACAAATCCCTCCAGGCAATAAGGGGCTTGATTTAGTCTTGTGCTTTTTTCTTATTACAAGCAAAGGAGAGTGGTGTTCATTAACTCTGATCTATTGTTTTTGAAAGGAAGAAAATCTCTACTGTTACAAAAACTGCTAGAAACCGCCTGTTCATATTCATGCCAGAGGATTAACCAACTATCATTGCTGAGCTTTTGTTCCACGTTACTTTTAGTTTCTTTAGATTTTACAATGGTACAGTTTGCTTAAAATAGGTAATCAGTCATAAGATCCCTAATGTCACTGGTATTTATCATCCAAACGCACAGCTGGGCATTCACTGTGTGCTACAAACGGCTCTGGCTGTGCTCTTTGTCTGGGGAAGGATCCTGAAAGTGACGTTTGCGAAATTTTTCCCTGTTAAAGCAAGAGAAACCGGGGGCGGAAGCAGTAGATTTCAGTGCCTTTGTAAGTGCTGTCATTTTCATTCTCAAAAAAAGACATACCAAGGACAAGAGTGACTGGAAAAGTTAAGGGAGAGCCATGAAGTTTAGCAGAATCTGCCTAGGTTTACTACTGCAGCCACATAAAATATTTAAAAGTGCTGTAAGAGGCTTAGAATAAAATACTTCTAATTGTGCTGTTTAAATCGGAGGTTCTGGAGAATTGACACCCAGCAAAACTGTTGGAAAAAAAAAAATAAGGGAAGATTAATAAGTTCTGGGTCTTGACAAATGGCAAATAGATAAGATTTCTCCTTGACCTAGTTCTGGTTGAACCCTTTGATTCCCATCCCATTAAAGCTAGGCAGTAGAACAATGGGAGCACTGGGGACAAAGGTCTGAGTAAAGAGTGACAGTGAGTTACCTGGGTTTGATCCTGTAGTTAATATAGAATGAGGACAATGTTCAAATTAGTGCCTCAACTTTCGGTATTCGGCTTGAGACAAAAGCGAGCACAGAAGATAGGATCTGCTGGAGCTCCTGGCTGGCTGAGATGCACAGCGAGTTACTTGATTAACTTCCTTTCTCATGGCAAGGATCTTGACGTCGACGCCTTCAAAACTCAAGTACGTGCTGAATACTGAAAGAACTCTGACGCAGGCTGCTGTAGCAGTTAAGATTACTGTTGGTTGTTGTGTGCCATCACTGCAAGTTACTGCTTCCTTAAAAAAAAACACAGAGGGAGCATCTGCCAGGGGCTTGGCCTTGCCAGTGCCTAACCAAGTGTCTCTGACCTTTACACAAATGGAAATGGACCATGTTGGCCAGGTCTAACTGGAGCCATGGAAATAAGTGCGTCATCAGCTGACCACTACGAGGGTATTACCTGTCAGCAAAATACCATGAGCAGGCTGCTGCAAAAATACTTTCTTAAACTGATTTTAAAAAATTATCCAGATCTCGTGTCACTGCCTGGTTTTAGTACTTGTCCCAGGGTTACCTAACCTTGACAGTCTGATTATCCCGTTAGCATCTCAGCCTGTAGAAAACAGCACTCTTCACCAGACGCCACCAAACAAAAAGGCTTCTGGCAAAGCTCCTCGACAGATCAGCATGTGGGTTCTCTCTTCTCTCTTCTACCTCTCTACATTGGCAATACGCACAAGATCCTTCAGCTGATTTCACAGAGGGATAATATTCACATAAATATGCCTGCTATTCTATATATATAAATGTCCTATTATATGCACATTTTGAAGGAATATTGCCTGCAGGTGTTACCAAGAATTGAAAATGCACCATTCTGGGCTATATTTAAGCAATAATGGCTGATGGAGAGGCTGTTTCTTTTCAGCTAAGTGTGCCAAGACACAGCTTATCTGGTAATTAACTGCTGGGAAAGTCCTCCCTGTCAGTCATCACTGCTTGAATAAGTATTAGAAGGGGGAGGGAGAAGGCTTGTCATTAATCACTGGGAAATTTCAGACAGCTCCTGTTTTGCTGTTCCAGAACATGCAAGTGTTAAGAAAAACCACCAACGGTTACCTTCCGAGGTATTACATGTTGGCCTGCAAGTTGTCTTAGATACAGCTCATTTATATATAGCATTACAGCATAATAACTGATAAGAAAATAGAACCATACCATATTTGTGATTTTCCGTACAGTCCCTGTTGCACTTGGTTGTTTCCAGTATGCCTCAAGTGAGAAAATAACAGCATTTTCTAGGGACAGGCGTGCATCAGCTTTCAGAGACTGGAAGGAACCAAGTCATCAGCCACAGATACAGGCAGTAGGAGCCAGTTCTGAGCAAGGAGCAGGATGCTCATTTGGTATTTCTGTCTCATATTGTGCTTCACTGCAATGCCTAAACAGCACAATAAATAAATAAGAAATACAGCGGTAATTATAAATTACTAACAAAAGAAATACAGATTTCATATTTATAGAAATATCTGTATCTTTCTTAAATGTATGTAAATATGAAACTAAATTTATATAGATGAATGTCCCTTATATAAATATGCCAGAACACAATAAACAAATAAATATAACCTACCACATAAACAAGACATGACAAAATATCTTTTATTTCCACATAGGCAAGGGAAGTTCCATTCATGGTTGTCTGCCGGTCCTTTAGCTCCAGCTTGCACAGAAACAGCTGCAATTCACAGCTGGATTCACTCTCTTGTCCACAGCGAATGCTCTCATACTGTGCTGTTCAGATGAAACTTGGCTTCTCCAGCCCTAAGCTGCGCTGTAGAGCTACTCCTAAGAGTACAACACGCCAAGACATGCGTGTAGTCCTGCCCCTCAATTATTTTGGTCCTACTGTGGAACCAACGTGAGCTATTGGCCATGGATCCCAAGCTACAGCAGCCCTAAAAACTCTTCTACGCTCAGACAAGTGTCCCTTCACCTGGCATTAAAGGGACACTGGCTCCATCTGTCGCACCGTGTACCTTTGTCTGTCTCTGAAGGGCTAAGACTGAACCCCACCTTCCACAAGACAGCACGTACAGCAGTTCTCTGCTGTGTCAAGGGGAGCTCTTCGCTTCTGCCTGGCGCAGGTTACAGAATCACACACGGGTTCTGATGCTGTCACAGTAGGAACCAAAGGTCACACAAAGGCTTTACTCCATCTTAGCAAGCGGGTGATTCACGCGACTTTCCCCTTTCTAGCAGCAATGTTCAGTCCCGAGAACCTCCAAAGAGATGTGTTCCAGGGTGAACAATCAGCTAGTAGAGTTTACCACGGGTGTTATAGATATTACCAGCTTTACGTGCTGGTGCACGTACCGACTGAAATCCTAACCTCGGTGAAACGGGCGGGAGCTTTGCCAGTGATTGAGATCTCACACGCTGTTATCTTAAAATGTAAAGTATCACCATCTGTGGTGGTCGCAGAACCCTGCCCGTCTGCCGTACCTTTGGCAGGTATTCTGTGTAACAACATTAAGATCATTTCTACAGGACTTGTGTTCTTGAAGTCGTGTCGTTTCAAAGGAGCTATGTGTATTGGTGATGCCCAGAGGAGAGGAGCTGCTTCGAGATATATTACCAAATATATCTAGTTTAAATCCTAAGATTTCAGAACGAGAGATCTAATAAGGCTTATCAGGGAATATAATAGCAGAGCAGGCTGCCCTGGGGCAAGTAAGAACTAATGAAGCCACAGTATTGATATTTTAGCCCAGACACAAAGCACACTTCATAACGTGATGCAGACGTATCCCCCTCTGCAGCAGGGGCGACGAGCTTGCCTATGGTGCAGCATCTGTACGCAGCAGGTCACAGCGTTCCCTCCCGAGCAAATCAGCCGGGCGGCGTGGACGCTGTGTAACGCCCACAGCCAGGATGGGACCCTGGCTGGGAGGACCGCCCCAGCAAGGAGACAGGAACGGGAGAATATTCAGCAGAAAGTCAGCCCCTGTCAGGTGAAGGAGAAGATGGGGTCAGAGGTTCAGAACTTGGTTTTCTGACACTAAAGACTGATCCTAGGTCAGGTCGGGCAAGAGAGTACCTTTGTTTACAGCACACATGAGCTGGAAGGCACACTTCTTTTCTGGTAACCACAAATTGTAATTTAGGGTTAACAGAAAGAGAGAGAAAGGGGCAGTTTCACTGAGAAAGTTCATGCATTAGTCAATATTTGTTGCATGTGATTTTTTTTTAATAACTAATAATAATTCTAATAATTTTCAGACTTATGTCTGTTAATGTTATGATTTATTACGGAAATGCTTCACCCTAATTTTAGGACTGTCTTGGATTAGGATTCAGCCAGGTGACCTGTCAGGTCTGTCCTGTCATATATCCTCTCCACAATTTTGAGCAAGTCCATTTTTCAGTCTCAGCTTTTCACCTGTAAAATGGGAATAGCGGTGATCATACCTTTGCCTGTCTCTTGCATATGCACAGACTTCTGACTTTTTTTAAACCTGGTGATATTATAAACCGTAAGATACGAGCCTTGGTACCATCTTTGGGGGAGTATTTGTTTTCTTTCTGGATGTAGATCCATTTTCCTCAATCTCCTACAACCACATTGCTATTATAGAAATGTTAAATAATGATGTTGACTATTTATTTATAGAGTCAGCATGCAAATCAGCGTTTAATAAAGATATCCAGAAAAGGAAAGTTGTTTTCTGAGGGAAAGTTAAAGATGAAACAGATACAATAAGCCTGGCTTAGGTTTCAGCACTGCAGAAAAACCAGTGTCTAAAATGAACTTAGGTATATGTCTATAAGTTATGCATTTCTCCAGTGTCTGGTTTACCTGTTTATCACCCTTTCTTGAAAACTCCTAGTTGTTTTCACTTTTGTTAGGTTCTAATTTGAACTAGGAATTAATCTGTAATTATATCAGCTGTTTCTCCACACCGCTGTTGCATAGTCTTGGTTTTTCTCAAAAAACTCTTACTTTTTCTACTGCGTTTAGAATGGTTGTTCTGGGTTGTCCAAAAGAAGTAACGGATATGCTGCAGTTATTTATAAACGTCTGATTTTAGAGCTCTTTACTGAAAGGAAATTGGAATTGAAATGATCCGTTCAAAGCAGAATGGTTAAAGGAAAAGGTCTGTGTTTGGTTTCAGGTGTCGTCGAGTTACAATCACATCATTTATCATTTTATCAGTACGATAAGATTGTTAAAGTGACAGGTACCAGAGGGGCACCACTGTGATTTTTTTGGTTGCTTTCTAATTGGCTTTGTTACCAAAGCCTTTCAGGTATTAAGAGTATTTCTGGTTGGGGCTTTTTTTGTCATTTACAAAAGCCCTTCAGGGACTAAGAGTAATTTCAGTTGGTTTTTTATCAGGCAAGTCCTTAAAACTCAGTTTAGGAAGGAGCTGGTTTGTTCTAAAGCTGAGCAAGACCCAAGTCCTGCCGGTGGTCACCAGAAAACACTCTGACGGACCTGCAGCCTCTGTGGGTGGGAGGGTGGTTCGGCTGGGAGCTCAGAGCGTACTTGTTTAGTTGCTAATGCTGCTGTTTCACGCACCAGCATCTGTCGGTGACATTCTCTATTACCTCCGCTTCTGCACCTGATGGCCCATAACATGAAAGCGCTGCTTCCTTTGTGGGTTCAGCAAGGGAGGACGTTAGAGAGGCGGCCATCAGCCCAACTCCCGTCCACAACGCCATACCTCCAACAGCAGAAGACTCTGGGTATATATCTTGCCTGTTATTATTTCTGAAGCAGCTTCAAATCGCATGATAATGTCACAATAGGCAAACGAAAGACAAATGAACTCAATTAAAGATAAAGAGGGAAGGAGGAGCTGGGTTTTCAAAACTGCTTACGTGATACGGAGCCATAACTAACTCCTGTCATAACACCCAATTCGCTGCGAATTGACTGTCTAAATCTTTCAGGCTCTTTTGAAACTACCACCCAATAATTTTTCCCTGGACAGATATTACTAGCTCTTGCTTTTCTCCAGTGAGGTGTGTCATAAATAACATTCAGCAAAATAACTCCACAATACGCACTTTTTATACACTTTGTATACACTTTCACAAGTGTAAAATGCTGTCGGTATATAAAGTTAAAATGGTTTAGTTCTGCCATGGATTAATGCATATTTAAACTGTAAAATACTGTTTTCTTGCCAAATCTCATCTGGCGTAGCACTTTCCAAGCCTGTCTTCCATTTCATTTTGGTTTAAAGGATCAAAGAAGTTCTATTACTCAATAAGCCAAATAAATCAGGGTGACTGAAATCTTAGATTCAAAATGAAGTGTATCAAAAGGCTAAAAAAATATTGTGTTATGGTAGAGGCAGGTAAATACTGTAAAAATGCATTCACCTCACTGAAATGAAATCTGCGCCCCACCTCTATGGCCTGCAAAGTTTATTTTTCAGTGCACATAAACAAGAGGCTTCTTTAGTTCCGAGCCAATATGGATTTCATGGGATGTTCTAAGAAGTGTCGACTCATGTTTGTGCAACCCACACTGAGTACGTGGGCGCTCTCCCCTCTCACGGTGCCCAGTGCACCCAGTAGTGCTCCACATCAGGCCAGGCTGCAGCGTGATGTGCAGCTCTCAGACAGACCCACTCCCCTTGCAGTGTATGGGATATACACTATTAGATACATCATTTTCTGTTGGAAGATCTTTTCCTGTTCTTTGGTTTGATAGCTTTAAATGATTTAAAAAAAAAAAAAATAAACCAAGCTGTACAGAATATCTGCTCTGGGCTGATGGGGTTTTTGGGACATTTCCACTAAGAATGTGTATGAATATGTCTCAGAGAAGCATAAGTGGAGAGGAAAATAAGTTAGTTTGCTAATATAAGCATATCTGTGGCCATTTCTTTTAGAAAAACTACTACTCCCATGCTCTGGAGAAGATATTTAGCGTGAGGTTCATCTAGCTTTATTTACAGAATTTCTTTCTAAAATCTCTTTACAGACAGAGTTGTCAGGCATTGGAACAGGCTGCCCAGGGAGGTGGTGGAGTCATCATCCCTGGAAGTGTTTAAAAGACGTGTAGATGTGGTGCTGAGGGACATGGTTTAGGGACCCTGGCAGTGCAGGGTGAATGGTTGGACTCCATGATCTTCAAGATCTCTTCCAATCAAAATGATTCTGTGAACTTGGCTTTACCCATCCAGAAACTAGATAACCCATCTAAACTCACCTAGGCTTCCATATGGCCAAGAGGTATCACAAAGTCATCCATTCCATCTTTTTTTGGTCTTAATTTAGGGCAATATGGATTGTCTCCTGGTGGTACCTATCTCCTGGCATTGTATAGAGCAGAGCATCAGATAATTTAGCTTTGACTAATGCTGATCTTTTAGATGTCTAAACACTAGGTGAGATGAATTCTAGCTTTAAAATTTGCCCCAGGAGAGGGCCTAGAGGCTGGGAATTGCTTCCTATCATTCTCACTGTTTCATGCATTCCATAAGGACTACTTGTGATATTAAAGTCTCCAAAGAATCCATGTCTGTAGCTCCTCCACACTACTTAGACAGTTCCTTCACCTTCTCCAAGTACCACCGGTGCCTGTCCCATCCAGGCAGCCCTGGGGCTGAGCTGGACAATTTTTTTTGTGCCCACAAGAGCTGTCATGTGCAGAGCACAGAATGGTTCAGGAGAACCAGACACGCTAAACACGTTTGGCAACATGCATTGGTCATCGTGGCCTTCCCAGTCCCTTCAGATGCGTTGGTCACATCAGATCACATCATGTCCAATTTTACTTGATCTTTAAGAATAGCAATTCTCACAAGCTGGAAGGAAGGAGAAGACTCAAAAACTTTCTGAACAGTCTGATGTATCTGGTCTAATGTTCTGCATACGCAAGTGGAAGATTTTCCATATCCTGGACAACCTGCTGACTAGTGTATAGTACAGCACCTTCAGAAAGGCAATTAGAATAAATTGTATCCTTAAAAAAGCATCTATTCTTGTTTTGAAGGCTCCAGAGATAGCGAGTCTACCACCTGGTCCAGTATTTAATTACCCCTGTAATAAGAGAAGGGTGTTGGGGTCCTGGTGTCCTAGTCCTGTGGCTTCCTTTCACTTTCTTAAGTGGTTTTAGCATTTCTGTATCTTTTTGCAGATGATGATGCCAGGCTTTAACACTGTTCTTGTCATTGCTGTTAAGAAGGATAAGATAGTTTGATAATTCCTTCTCATTTTATTCATCTGAGGATCATATTAGATGGTACCACTACAGAACCGAGTGAGAACTCGTGAGGTAACCTAAGAGCTTCTCTGCATCAGGTGGATGGAGAAGTTCCTAATCCTTAGATATTGCTTTCATCCATGTTCTGGATAGATGGCTGCATAATTGTATAAAATTAAAAATTTTGTGTTTGCTTGAGATCATTTTATCAGGTGACTCAGATCACACGGTAGCGCAGCCTCTCCTTACTGCCAGCTTCAGTGTTCACGAAAATACCGGAGTTTGTTGGAACACGAATTAGTACTTAGTGTCACCAAGAGGAGCAATAAAGTTGATATCCCCTCAGTAACAACTGTATTCTGTGACCTGTCAGCGGGCGGTAATCTGCCTAAGCTGCCCCATTTTTTGTTGCTGTTATAAGCATTTTAAAATAAAAAATTTGATGTGGTACTAAGTCAAACGCCTTGAAGAATTCCGTACCTCACCTCAAGAGAGTTGCCATTATCAACCAGGCACACACTCCTCCCAAAATAACAAGCTCTGCCTTCTAGGAGTGCTAACAGGCATTGGCTTCATCTTCAGCTTCGGCTGCTTTGCTGACACAGTTCTGAATGAACTATTTATTATTTCGGCCAGTATTGATATCAGACTCACCAATCCGGTGTTCTCTACACCCTCCTTCTAATATACTGGAATCATCTTGGCGATCAGCAGCTATTTATTTCCTCAGATTGCCTGAGTGTGTTGAAATTCATATTGCTGGTTGTGAGAGCGCTCATTCACTTTGAGACTCCTGGGGTGGAGCTCTCTGTGCATGTTGGTCTGAAAACTGTTCCGGTTTGAGCGTTTCACAGATGTGGCTTCACATTTTGGTTTGTCTCATTTGATAAACTTTTCTGAATGTTTCTGCTCTTTGAGCATATAGAGCTATTGCTGTCTTACTTGATACTAGAGGATGTATTTTGAGTCTTTCCTTAAGAAATCCTGTAAATCCTGCACTTTGCCTTTCTCGTTGGGGTAATTCCATTTAAGTGAAATGGGAGCATAGATACGAGCAGCATTTGATCAAGATTTCAGGTCTCATTTCCAGAACAAATAGTACCCAGATAGAAAAGTTGGATGTGGTTTATCTGTGAGCTCTCTCCAATTTATAGATGCATATACACAGGGCTTTGATCTGATATCGTACTGATCCAGATGGGTTATACTATTCATTTTAGTATCTGATCTTCCTTAGATCTGAATGAATTTGTGCAAGGCCAAACTATCATTTGTACCAACAACAAGGACCTTATTGGCTTTCAGTTCTTATCTGCTCCACAGGAAAAGTAATGTATATGTACATATATATTTATGTACTTCAGGAACTAAAGCAACAAAGAAGCTTTGGCCAAGATAAATTGTGGAATTCTGGGGATGATCAGAAATTTCAGAAAGATAAATGAAAAATGAATCAAAATTCTATCCCACCTCAGGACGTATTTGCAGAGTACATAGCCCAATGACTCTGGCCACAAGGTAAAGCAGGTGTTTTGAGGAAATAGGAGTGTTCTCAGAGCAGATGCAGATTTCTCGTGTGTCATCCTTATTGCTCCTCAGCCTTAGCACAAGGTGATGTTTTAAGGGAGGGAGCAGAGACATCAGAAATAAGAGCATTCCAGCTTCAACATAACAGCTGCCAAACGATATTGTAAGATTTACATGTGTGCGATAACAAACCAAATAGGTCCACTCGATCATGAGAAAAGAATATGAGAAAGGTTGATATATTGTTGTTATTACAAAATACAGAGTGAAAATACATCTGAAAGTAATTTTTTCCCATTTCATTACAGTTTACAATATGCACACTCCGCACCGGCCATTAGCTCTGTAAACTATGATATAACGGCTTCCCACCTAATCCTAAGCAGGGCCATTATAAGCAATTTTAGCATGTTTTATTGGGTCAGTGAAAATGTTATTCTCTGAAAGATTGTAAGAGAATGAATTGCTTTATGACAAATACAGCATAGTACCACGTTTGTGAGGAGGCTAATCCACAGCCAGGGAGATTCCGTGGCTTTAAGAAACAGCCCGAGTTCAGGAGCCAAGTGCTTCTCCTCTGCGGGCGGGTGGGTCTCTTGCATGCAGTAGCCAGGGAATGCCGTCTCTGGTGATGCTGTCAGTCCTGTTGCCGAAGTTCACAGTCTCTAAGAGTCTTGAGACAGAGAGTTTCTTCTGCAACTGAGTGTTTTTCAAACAGGTTAACTTGGTAACAGGTTAACGGTGGAAGGAGGAAAAGCAAGTATTAAGGAGAGCTCAAGTCTTTCCCATTTGAAGACTCAAGGTGTGGGGGTTTTAATTTTCCTAGGTGTAGATCCTACATAAGGAGAAGGGACATGAGGGTGTTAACGGCAGACTGAGGGGCTGTGGTGTGAGCATGCTGCCCTGAAAGCCGTGCAAGGCTTCTCTGAGCACAGGATCTCACGGTGTGGCAAGCTGGGCGGTACAGCACGTTGCTGGGTCTTCTCTACTCCACGTTATGCTGCTTGGAGTGGAAACAGGCTGGGGCAAGACCGGTGTGTGAGCCTATGAAGCCGTCACCAGATGTGTAAGCTGATGTGTCTCAGGGTGTTATGAATGCCAGGCTAGATTGGGGTACCCTGTACACAATGATTTTCAGGCTTTTTCAGTATAGAGGACCTAAACACTTTGCAGAAGAAGCAGAGGTGAGGCTAAGCCTTTCTTTATTCCTTAGTTGCCTCTCTCGGATCCCTTATAGGCACTACCCTCTGGGGCTCCCAAACCATCGGCTGAACACCACTGCTCTAAACACACACACACAAATCAAGCAGTGGCACTGATGTTGTTTGTAGGCTGTCGTTCACGGTTGTTTTGCCTCTCTGGACTGTGAGATTTCCAGGACAGGAACTGCCATTTTCTGAGTATAATGCTCAACACAGCAAGGACGCGTCCGGTGACAATACTGGAACCCCAACAATGAATGAACAAGGTGATTGTCAGCTAGTGTCAGGAAGGACACCTCCACAGAAACCCAACAAGTCAGAGACCTGATTATAACGAGGCAGAGAAGGAGGTGAAAGAAGTTTTCCCTCCCGCTACTCAGTCGTTTACTTATTTTTGCAACTATTTTATTGGTACAGTAGGACAAAGATGTTGGGTGTAATGTGCATTTCTTCCTATACCTATTGTGCCTGAAAAAAAAAAGCTCAGTAGAAGATGTTGCAACCATGCCTGCTCTTGTACAGGTGGCTGTCTAGATACTGACACAAATATTGTACCCATGCTGTTCATTCCAGACATCTGACATTTCTCAAGACGAGGCCAAATGTGTTTACAGATAGATTTCTGAGTTTATTCAAGCTGAAAGGTACTTCTCATCTTTTGAAATGTCAGACTGCTGCCCCAAGAAAAATGAGTACAAGAGATAGGGCCACTCTTGCACAGCTCCATTTTTAAATGAGCAATATCTGATTGAAGATCCCCGCGTTCATACAGCTCAGTGTTTTGCTATGATGTATCGGCTGCACTGGCAGAGTGTAGTTACTTGAGCCCACTGACTATTTACTTCAATCGAATGCCCACGGCAGTCCCAAAATTCTAGTATCCTTAACAACCCTTATATCCAATATCTGTAATATCACCTAAGGGGCTGTACTTTTTAAATGAGTGATTTAATAAGCCAGAAGGCACAGGTTTGCTACAGAGCTGCTCTGTAGATATATAAAGAGAGGCACAAGGAGAGCACAACGTAGTTAGGAGTGTCACTGGGAATCTACAGCGAGCCGGTTACCTGTGCATTGCAAGAGCAGATTGGGAACAGCGGCACTGAGAATGCCAGAAAAATTATGATCTAATGTCTCCTGCTTCATCTCTCAGCACCTATAGCTTTCATACGACTAGTCTGTGTGTCCTGTATACTTTAGAGTTCTCCATAAAAACCACGTGTAATATCTAAGCCCTCATACCGTGCCGTTCATGCGCCTCCCATATATATGCTGGCTGGAGATGTTGTTAAACAGAGAGCATCTGTTGAGAGTATGGAATGTGCCGTTTTATTTTCATCCTAGATGAGCTCATTAATCAGTTTTGACTATTTGCCTCAGAATTGCTTGGATATGTAGAATGCACCACACCAGAAAATCAAACAGAAGAGCAGGACATTAAAAATGGTTAATAAATCATTTGACATTAACAAAAACCCGTTTGGGTTCCTCTGGTAGTACTGGAATCACGTCAACAGCCTGCTGCAAGGTAGTAACGTGGATCTGCTACTGCTGTTGAAGCCTCAGTTGAACCTCTGTGCCAGAGTGCAAATTACCTCGTCTACGCTCAGCAGTGGAACCACTTTGGCCCAGCTCTGCTAGAGGAAGGAGACTTTTGTTCAGTTTACTATTAGCCAGTACGGAACTGAAGGTTAGATTATCTGTAACAGCTGCAAGGTTTAAGTGTGGCAAAACCACTGTGAAGGGTTGGGTCACCTAGGTTCCATTAAAAGAAATAAAAAGTGAAGCAGCTTGGAAAATCTGCCTGTAGTTTTTTGAGGTTTATCTTTTAGGTTTCCCTTTCCCTTAGTGAAGGTGTCTGTGGTCAGCACATCACTTGTTACAAACCCCAGTGCTTGACATAAGCTGTTTTATTTTCACTTGCCTCTTCAGACAATTTCATCATAGTCTTCCTTCTTTTTTTGCCCATATGGCATCTTTCTGTGAGAACAAGTACCGACATCAGATGTTTTCTGCTTGTATGGAGAAGAGAGGTCTAATCATACTTAAACTTTAAAATAAAGCTAGTACTGCTGCTTCAGACAAGACAAGGGTATGTGGAATTTGTCTCAAAGAATCTATTCTGTGGAGAAGTTTATCATATAAGATTTGTATAAACAGACCATAATTTATACCTACTTCTGAATAATAACAGTCCCTAAATAGCACTTAGAGCACTGTATGAAAATATTACAAGATCAGGCCAAATCAAGGAGAATAAGGTCCATAAGAAATCTCTGGACATCCCCTGTAGACATGGGAGAAGAAACCCAACATGCAGACACTCTGCTGTGGTGGGACATCTCCATGAAGACCTGGATTATTCCAGCATCTTCTACGTATCTGACTTCAAATGTCTTCCTTCTGGAGACACCCATGAAACTTTCTGGGAAGTTCAGCTTTGTAGAACACACTGGTTTAAACAGACACTAGAGATACCAAAAACATGGTTCCCTTCTCTCCCATGTTTTTGGAAAGCCAAACAAAGAAGGAGGCTGAGGGCTGTTACGGAGTCAGGAGGTGCTGCCTCTTTAGTCCAACATTTTTCTGTCCAAAGGAGCAAACAATATTCTTTGTAACGAACAGCTAAGACAACAGTGTGGTGCTCAGTATTTCTCACAAGGCTGCAGATGCTGGTATGAGACCTACCACAACCCTAGGCAGGAAAATCCAGGCCTTCCAGCCTCCTCCTAATTAATACACCCAGGTGTTTAACTGGTTCAGATGATGTTTAGTGATGTGTACTGTGGTCTCACGTTGACATTGTTCTAAAAATTACTAAATAACTGATCTGACTTCAGGACAGCGTAGGAGGAAAGGGATTAAACGGCAGAGATCTCAATGCAGTTTCGATGCCTGGTAGTATTGTCCAAAAGCATTTTTTGTTACTAGGATCTATGATAGTTTCATATAGGATGGAATAGACTTACTAAATAGGTGAACTCTGATATTGGGTAGGATTTGGATACACACTCCCCTACACACAACCTCTCAGAGGACCTCAGGATCTCACATTTATGAAGTTGTGTGCGGTAGACTGAGTCTGTATTTGCTGCTGCAGCAAACAAACATTTACACCTCACGATGACAAGTGTATCCTCTTTATGCCATAAACAATTGATTTTCAAGCAAAGATAAGAGAATTATATATTATGTATTCCATCTGTAAAACTAATTAACTCCTTTGATTTAGCTGAGAAAGGTGATGTTTTCTGAAGCCCAGCTTTACTGAAAATTGACCTTTCCATCTACAAACATACCATTTAATTTACAAGAGAAACAAAACCTTCGGAATTGTATTTACTCAGTAACTTTAATAAAGGTCAACCCTTTCCAGAAACAATTGTAAATGTGGCATTTAGACTTTCATATTTTGGAAAGTGTTACTGGAATCTCCACATCCAGATAGAACATTGCCTTTGAATTAAAAACAACTAAATAAACAAGAACAAAGAAATTTTACAAAACTGTCTAGATCTAAGGTGATGTCTTTAACCCTGAGCTTTTACACTTCCCTAGGACTATTTTCTTGAGTCTCCTGTGACTAAGGTCAACTAATGTTCAATATCTATAGTACATATTCTAAGAATGAATATAATGTCTCTTAAAAGGTCCACCAAGTTCAGCAGGCAATAGAAGGGTTTTTCTTTGACCTTTAGGAAGGAGACTTGGCAAATTCGTTGAAGAAAAGCTTATTCATCTGAGCTGTGGAGGCCTCAGTCCAGCAAAGCACTTTAGGATTGACTTTAACCATGAGTAGCCCCACTGCAGGCAACGGGTCTACTCCTGTGCTTGAAGGCAAGCAACTCTAGTTATCTATTTTATGTGTTGTAGTTGAGCCGTGGGATGTCAAGCTGGAGCACAGCCCTGCTGGGTAATGAACTAAAAACAAAGACCCCCCTCCAAAAACTGGTCTATGCTAAAGGGCTGACAATTTCAGTGTGGGTTGTTTTGAATTAAGACCTTTCTGAGATCAAAGAATCTATTGCTCTGGTCTCCAGGTATGGAAAATGGCATCCAGACAGAACGTCCTTGTTCCTTCTGCCTCTCCTGCTTACCTGTACGGCTGGAAGGACTCAGGTTTTTAACCTGCCTATTCTCGAATAGAAACTCCAACAAATGAAAGCCATTTGGATGAGAACCCTTTGTGGTTTGTACAATCTATAGAGGAAACAAGCAAATGAGAGAGCTAAGACAAGCAGGAGTTCAAACCTGTTCTTCTCACTGCTTGGAAAGTGCATTCTTTCTTAAGAGTAGACAGTGCCGAAGACAGTGCTCAGGTAGAAAGCTTTCTGCCATCTCTTGTGATGGCATGAAAAAAACAGGAGAAAGAGTTGGAAGTCTGCAGTGGACCCGGATCAGGTCTTTCTTGGACTTTCTTGGACTTTCTGAAGAAAAGCCAGTCTCTGACAAGGTATTTGTGATGCTTTTCAGTGTGTGCGTCCTACAAGCAACTGCAGAACCCTTCCAACAGCTGCAGTGAAGAAAGGATTTACATAAATCCAATAAAAAAGCTTACATTTGTCATCATATGATAACATTTCAAACTAGCATGTGGAAAATTCGGCCTAATAGAATTAACCAGAGAATTGGATGGCTCGGGACATTTCAGTCAGATTAATACTAATCTTACAACGATTTACAGTGTGAGGAAACTTCCGCTGCAGAATGAACATACTGGAGGCAGTTCAAAAATGTTGTAACTGCTGACTGTAGAGCAGTTACACCTGGGATGTAATAAAATTGTCCTCCCAAGAGCCCTTTTCTACAGTTTTTAACCGATGTTAAGTCCCGTTGCCTTTAAGAGCCTAAAATAATTGTTAATGAATCCCAAATAATTGTTTCTTTGATTTTCCTCAGAGCGGCATGCTAGTCCTGTGTTTTGTGGACATTTAAGTTTGGGAGCTGCTGGAGCAAGAAATTGTTTTGCAGAGGCAGCTTTAAAAACTCTCTAAAACAAACGCGGTGTACAACCTATAACTGCACTAAGCCACAAATATCTTGCTAAATGCAAAAGCTATTCTGGACTGCTGAAGTTCCTTGTGGGTTCAGTAACAGATAGGTTCAAAATGCTTCTTGCCTGTAAAAAGTTTGACCAGTGGTGAATCAGCTTCCAACATCGTCCATTCAGGACTATCATCATAGTCTTCCACCTTACCGTCAGCATCTGCCCTAAGCTTCTACATGCTTGAATCTCATGAAACATCTCAGTTAACCAACCTCAACCACGCAAGTGCAGTGCATTACTTTGTGGGAAGGATATTGAGATACACCTCACTACAGCAAGTAACCCTGAGGAATGAACCATGTGAAAAGCAGAAAGGAACCCACTTCAAGGGACTCAGCAAATAAATCAGCTAAAATTAACAGAAGTAAAAATGTTATTATGTCCTGACGCAATAAAATGAAACACATCTCGACTGGACTCAGGGGGGTTGTACTACCTTTTCACAGCGAGGCCAATTCCATTTTGTTGTCAAGCATAAACACTTTGACCAAGTTGAATCTGTCAGCCAGCTGCTCAGATCTTGCAGACGTACCGTCAGAACAGGTGGACAACCCGGAGCCAGGAGAGATGAAAAAGAACAACTCCCGTTTCCTGGTGCATGATGCCTTCTCTAACTGAAAGGGGAAGGAAAGCACTCTCATCTCTCCCTTTGATCCTGAAGAGGAAAAGCAGCTTGTTGGTGTTCTTGCAGCAGAGCGAAGGTTTGATCACATGCTTTTTGAGCCATATATTTTTTATGCTCTTATTTGAGGTTACATTAGTGAGATTCAATTGGTTTCTATAATGTCTGCAAGCCTTCACCGACCACAGAAGACAGTCTCACCAGATTACTGTTAATTGTGTTAATTATGGTAGGACCTCCAGGACCACCTAGAAACAAGATCCTCTTGCGAGCCTCTTGAAAACACCCAGGTAGGTATGTGAGTAGACAAGCCAATTGGAACAAGGGAAAGGCACGATGCGCCAAGTGAACAATGCCAGTGCAAAACCAGACAGGTTATAAGCGGTGTTTTGTTTGGCTGTGGGCTGGGAAAAGGGGACAGGCTGTGAAAACGGAAAGAAGGCACCACGCAAAACTAAGTATTAAACAATCACTGAATGACCAGAGGTGCTTTACTTTAGCTGCTCTCCAACTGTTTTATTTAGCTGAAGTTTCCAGAGAACTCTTTCTCACAGTTTTTGACAAAAGCTGGGTGCAAAGAGGGGTTATTTGCTGCACCTTATCCAATTCGACCTCTGTATAGTTTCGCATACAAAGAATCTGGAAGTCCTGGTTTGAACTCAAACTTTGCAACTCTCAGTGTACTAAGAGAGTACCGATTGCATTCTTGCAGCGCTGCTAGAAACTGCCATCTCTTGAGGTGTGAAAGGTGTTTGATTCTGTGCGAATGAATGGCTACAGTAACAAAAGGACTACTTGAAGGACTTGACAGACTTTTCCTGTAGCAGAGACCAGTAACGTTTTGGCTATATGAATTATTTACCTCGGTACCGAAAGAGCCTAAACTCTGTCTCATCGTGAAATGGTTCCAAAAATACAGGTTGATGATGCAGGTTCGCACTCTCAGCAAGGCACGCTTCACCTCCGCAAAGCCACTGCATTCTTTCAAACCTTTCCGAGCCTTTGCAGTGTTGTCATTAAAAATGCAATTTCACTCAACACACTAATAAATCTCAAAGGAAACTAGAGAACTCTTCGTAATGTCTTTTCAGTGACACTTCTGTCTCGTCACGTGTCATTTGGGCAGTAGTAAAATGGCAATGGTTGGCGTGAAGCTAGAAGGATCATACAAGCTGTATGTATTGGATCAGGCAACATATACAGCTTTGCTATGGAATAAAACTGCTTTTTTAGCTAGGAAAAAAATCTTTTAATGATATCTTATAATGATATAATGCTAATAATAATAAGGCAGAAAAATCAGTCTGTTCCAGTCAAGTTCTAAATGTCCTTTAGTATATCCTTTTCCAGAACAAAAATTCTCTTCTGGGCTTAAAAGGTGAAATCATATTTGAGACTCTCATTGCTTTGGAGAAGAAGAACAGTGTAGCTGAAAAATCAGATGGAAATAGAATGTGTGAATGTGGAATGTGGGTTAAAAACCAAATATTAAGTCAATATATTCAGTTGTCTAAAGGAAACACTAATAAACGCATTGTAACTTTCTGACTTTAACTCCGAAAACAAATATTGATAGCTTTCACTGCTCATGATTATGATATGGTGGAACTTACTTTGTAAAGATAACGTATTTAGTAAGAAGCACTGCCTTGATCCAAAGAGTAAAAGCAGTCTGAGAGTGAATACTAAAAAGGTTCTTTTACTAATGAAGGAATCTCCTTAATGCAAAATTCCAAGCGGCAAATCCATCCACTGTCAAGCACCAGCTGTGCCAGAGTTTCTTGTTTATCTGATAGAGACCATGGGTACTAAAAATGTGCCCTTCACCCTTTCCTTCGGACAGGGCATAAATATTTCAGTAAAGAGAATTCTCAACATACTTCATTCCATTTTTTGAAAGAAGAGTACAAAAAATTCTGTGTTTGCGTGAATACGCTCAGACATTGCAGCAGTGTTTGCTATTTGTAATGGGATTTGTCAATGGGATTTGTCTTTGAAAACTCACTCAGGAGGGACTGCAGATATTGCACTTGCAAATGTGCCGCTTCTGGCTGCAGTTCCAACATCCGAGCAGCACGCCAAGGGGCTGATTGGGAAGCGTTTGGCGCACAGCATTATCTAGCTCTGTTCCCACTCCCTCGTATCCTCCTCCTTCCCCCTCTTCCTCTCTGGTTGACACAATTTTCCACTAGCAGTTTAGAAACTGAAGGGAGGGAACCGCAGGTTCCCGTGTATTCCCGAAATATTCAGAAGTCCTACTGATCCCAGCGGGCAGTCTGCATGTGAAAGGGTGACAAGGTTGGGTTGTAACCAAAATTCCTGTTTGAAAAATGGCAAAAGCTTATGCTCGAAGCTTTAGAGATGATTAGAATGCGGCAACCCCATGTTTCTGTTCAGCTGCTATTCTAACCCAGGCAGCTGGGCAGCGTCGGGATGTAGAAAATAGACCAAAAGTTTCCTGTTAAAACCTCGGTCTTGCTTAACGGATATTTCGTTGTTCTTTCTTTTCATATCATCTCAGAAGTAAGCCATAAAGAGAGCATCCTACCTAAGGAAAGCATGCGAAGGGCAAGGAAAAATGAAGGTAATCGTTCTCTGATTCCACGATTGCTGTCTTGGTGATGTCGTATTTCACTGCCCCCGTATTTTGCCTCCCGTTTGTGGCTTCTAAGCTGCTTCAAGCTCCTTGCTAACATTTGATTAAGACATCACATGGTGTCTTGAAGGTGATATGGCAGCTGCCCCCAGGCAATTTGCAACAAAAAATAGACGTGTGAGTGCGCCCACACACATATGGACTGTATTGACTTACACAGAACCGGTCTTCTGAGACTGGTGACAGATAGCCAATGAGTCTCCAGGTCTTTCGCTGTGCTCTGAAAAACACTGTTCTGACGGTAGATTTTGCTGACTTGTTTGGAGCAGTGTATTAACTCTCGCATAAACTGCCTGCGCACATTTCTCTATTTTAAATGTGGTTCATTCTTTCATGGTTTTGTGAGCCTCTGTTTGATGACAAAGTAGCTCTTCGCTTGTCAAAGGCTGAATGCCACTTCTGTACGGCGCTGGAGCTTTTTGTGCCTAGCTATCAGTGCATGCCAGTGTTCAACAGCAAAGTGATGAATTCATAAAATGTACTAGCTGCTCAGCATTAAAAATTCTGCACCACTAGGATGTGATTATCGGGCTGACTTTTGAGAAAATGTTTTGGGGTCTGGTATTACCAAAGGTCTTTGTGTCTGGGAGTTGATGCACTAATCCCTACCAGGATGAGGAGTCTTCTGCAGCCCACCCCCCCCAAATAGTGCACTTGCTGACGGGCTCAGCTTGTGTCTGGAAGTGCTCGTGAAGGCTTCCTTTCCCTTTTTACACATGCTGGTGACAGAACACATTTTCTTTCTCTCAAGACTGTGTTTGGTACATACGATATCACAAGGATTTGAGCAAATAAACATTCTCACTGGAAGTACTCACAAAGCTGTTTTGAAAGAGCTGATGTGTTCGCAAATCATCCAGATATGGATCAGAAAGAATGGTATGTGACTGAGGTGACCAGGACCACTTAAGAAACCCGGAGAGCCGATACTTCATTCGTTCAATATCTAAGGAAGATGAACAGTGCTATTGCCTTTAATTCCTCTGGAGGGTTTTTCACATGAATATGGATTTGCAGGCCCTGCAGTTCTGTTTATAGATTAGGTTTTGTAAAACCGAAAGAGTTCCTTACTAGCGCTGAAGCTAGAAGGGGAAAGCACAGCCATTGACTCTGTGTGGTTACAAAGTACGTATTTTATTAGGTGCCGTTGTTAATTCGCTCACATCTCTGAATGTAATGGTGGTAAACAGATGCCCCTAGCAAAGTTTCTCACGTTTATGTGACCACGTCATTTAAGAGATGGGTTCCTGGAGGGAGACGGGGGAATGTTAGAGAAATGAGAAGAGCTCCTCTGAGTCTGTAGTAGTCAAAATTCTCTAATCTAGACCTGCTCCTGCATCTGTATTTCACTATACAGTAACCAGGCTTCCCCGAGTCATAGAGCTTCTGCTGCTCTCACTGAGTTAAATTGTTTTCAGGAACCTAAATTATCGAGACTTGATTTCAGAAGGTATTATCCACAGTTTAAACGTGACGCAAAATGCAGCTACTCCGTGCAGTTACTCTGCTTGCTTTTGAGCTCTGCTCAGATGTAGGCTCCGCTGACTAACTGGGGAGTCGGAGTCTGGTTTTCACCTCTTCTTTATGTCATCAGTCAGTCATCCCTGGTTCTGCAAGCACAAAACTGCCAAGTCTTTTTTTAAAAAAAACGTGTATGACATAATGTGTTCTTTGAGTGTTGGAGCCCGTGCCCGTTGAGGTCAATGACAAAGCTTCTATTGACTTCAGCGGTACAGAATCAGGCCCCCAGGCTCAAAGAATTGGTGCATTGTTAATCCCTTGGTGCTAGCCAGCAAAAGGGGCCTGTAAATGCACATCCAATCAATGGATGCCAAGCGGTCAGCATTCCTTGCACCCCAAGCGCATGCACTGCACAGCCACGTAGGTTTTTAGAAGTCTAAATGAAGTACGGTCCCTCCCCAGGCTCCACAGCTCACCTTCCGACCTTCGGATTAAAGCGTCGCTAATTAGCAACCCCCATTCTGCTGAACTGATCAGACCAAACACCATTCCGGCATATTTATGTATGGGACAGAGGTACAGACTGCTTGTTTTATTATCTCCTCTGTCATCGATCATGTACAGTACATTGTGCAGAGTAAAGTTTTGAAATGATTAACTGCCCTGTTCCCCCACATTTGATCGATTTCTAGTCATTCCATTCAGCCCTGACCTTGCTGTGTTACAGTCATTTCTGTAGCTCCAAATCCAGTTAATCTGGGCTTAGTGTCTGGATTTACAGATGAACAACCCAAACGTGTAAATATTAACTACCCTTTGCTTGTGTCTCCGTTCTTTTTGGCTTCCTAAATTGTTATGGCGTGAGTTCGGTACTCTGCAGACAAAGTGTAGGGCCAGATCCTGAGGTCTGCAATCTTTCCTTCGGCAGAAAAATCTATCGAAGATGGAAGTACTCTTCCAAAATTTGCAAGGTTATCTGGCTCAACCTCCTTTTTTTTTTAGAAAACACCCTATTTAGAGAATACCTATTGGTGTCTTAGAAACACTGAAAAACATTAGACAAGGGGGGTGAGGGTTGGGGAGAACATCGACATTTTTCTAATACTCTGAATCCAGAGGTGGGGAACGTTACCATGTTCACGTGAAACCGCTTTCCTTTCCACGCTGCTCCTGAACGTACAGAGCTGCTTTTGTGATCAGACTCCCTTTCATCTCCCCAGTCATTTTTGGGGCTAGAGTAAAAATCATCTGCTGAACAGAAGGAGAAGCCGTAGAGCTGCAATACCTGCTAACCCCTACCTGAGCAGTTTTGCCGAGAGCGGGGAATCTGTTTATTGCACGTTCTCACTCAGCAGCCCTGCGCGCAGTTTTGAGAACCAGTTATGCTGGGTTTCCTGCCAAAAATAGGCTTTCACTGCTCTCTTGCTTCTGTTTTTCAGAGAGCGCCAACATAGCTTGCACTTGTAGGCTGCATTCTCCGGAGCAGCTTCAGCAGGGTTGGAAGTTTCAGAAGTTTCAGAGTGTTACACTTGATCAACCCCACTGACAGGCTTCAGGCTGCCAGGACGTCACTGGGGGGGTGCAATTAGAAGGCAGTGGTATCACACAGACACCACTGAAGGCTTTGTTTAGCCTTGAAAGACTGTTCTTGGTTGTGAGATTGGGAAGGGAGAGAATATGACTTGACTCTCGGGGCCCCCGGCCGAGTTTGCAGAATTGCAAGCTTGAAAGTGCATTTTTAATCATAAAAGGAATACGTTTGGTACGAGCGATCGGGAGATACATAGGGCTCCACAATGCTGTTTTTACAAAGCTGCTGTGAAGTGTTTAATTTCTGGGTCAGTGGGAAGCACTCAGCCTTCTGAACCAGAAATATATTTGCCGTTATGGGGAACATGTACATATACGTACTGCGAGTTTTTAAGATGTGGTGATCATGGCTGAATCAAAATAAAATTAGAATATTACTCGCTGCTTCTTTTTGCATTTGTTATCAAATGACATGGAGTCCAGTCTGATGTCAGTGAGGGCTTCTTATCCACTGTGCATGGGACCAGAACTTTATCTCATGCTTACATCTTTATACTTCTAGGTTTAATGGTCTGATGACCTTGAGGCAGTCTGTGAACTTTGAAAAATGCTGTTGCTACCAAGAGCTGCCATTCATCACCCCGTTGGCCTGAGTCGCCAAAGTGGACCTGTATGTTCCAAAACCTCTCTAATTCAGCAAAAGCCTTTTGATGAACACCAACTATATTGAGAGAGTAGATCTTCCCTGATGAACCAATTTTGGAAATTTTAGTTATGTTTTGTCATCAAAAATGAATGTTGCTGACGGATGTGAGAAGTGCTGTCAGCTGATCTTTGCGTTTTTAGCTCTCAGCTATAGTTCTGAGAAAATTATTTCATGTATCTATTTTAGAAGATCACTATCAGCTTATTTGAAACGTATCATAATCAAGGCATACGTGAGTGTAAAGTTATGGGGACTCTGCTATTGGACCAAATGACTCTTTGTAAATATGAGAACTACAGGAATAATCTCTTAGAAAAAAGCTGGTACATATATTGCGTACTGAAAATATGCAGAAATCAGTTGACTTTCAGTTCATTATTGTGCAAAGTATGGAAAATGCATTCACTGAGAACAAGCGAAACAGATGGATTCTGGTCTTGTTTTAAATACAAATCTCAGCACTTGCTAAGTTCCCAATGTCATCTCCAATGTGAAATAGCTGGTTTAGCTTGAGCTGCAGCCAAGGAGGCTGCGGCCTGAGCGAAAACAGCAGAATGTATCTGGAGTACAGGACCACACTCACATCGTTCTGCGCCTGCGTGGAGACATGTCCATCGCGGGCTGACATTTACCTGGGTTTAACAGTCGGTCTGCAGGGGGATTTCTCAGGCTGCTAATTGTCACTGACCTGAGTTTCTTTATATATTGACTCATGGAGAGTTCTAGGACAATTTCTGCCTTTTCTGAATTAGTTTCATCTTCTGAATTTCAGTGTCATCCCCAAGCCTCTTTTTCATAGTCAGGCAGGTTCTCTCCCCCAAAATCCTATGTGAACTGACCTGCTAGAGTAACATCGCTGGGCTGGTAATTCTCATTTATCTGGACACAGGTTTGCTGTTGACTGCTGACCGAACAGGAGCTGACAGTGCTCCTGGCACTCTGAGCCATATTTTACAGCGAGCCATTGCTGTATTTACAGCAGTGCAACCGGCTGAGGGGACATCTTTCAGCGTTCTTGTGCAAAGAGAGACAGAGCATGTGGAAGGAAAGGTCAAATGCTGAGTAGAGGGATCTAAACTGGCAGGTAGCTTCTAGCACGAGCCAAGTGGGAGATGAATGGTTCAGAAACTACAGAGTTCAGGAGGTGCAAAACTTGAAACACTGTGGTCATTATGGTCTAATTCATACAGAATTAGAATAACACCATTTCCTTCTTGCTTACCAGATATTTTATTTGCTTTTCACGCTCTCGATACATTAGGAAGTCCATAAAAGATATACTTATCCTCCAAACGGAATCCATAATCCAAACAGAAGTATATAGCAAACACATGACTTCATGTGTGCCCTAAAGTCAGATTCCTCAGTGAAAACTTTAGGAGTGCTGATCTACTTAGAAGTTTAATTCAGCTCTAACAGCAAAGCCAGGTTCAAAGTTCATGTATATCTAGGCATAAGGGATTGCGCGATGCTGGGTGGAACAGGGTGGCCCTAAAGCTATGAATAAGCTTGCAGTGAAAACATACCCTTTGGTGCTGCTGTCATTGGATTTCACCTTTGACAGCAGAATGTTTCCCTAGAGAATAACAGGAACAAGTGCTTTCCAAAAGATTTCCAACGTGTCGCTTTTCATATGTATTTAATACTTCAAAACCTTGTAACAGCACTCCAGAAATTTACAGCACCAAGGAGCCCTATTTAGCAACGCCTTTCCATTAATCTGCACTTTTTTTTTTTCTTCAACAGCATAATTATGTTAGAAATAAGGAAAGCAACTATGTATTCATGGTCCAATTTAACAGGCTCAAATACTTTGCTAAAGCACTGCAGTGGATCAGTTGGAGTTAATTATTATAGAAGATTACTTTGCAAATAACAACAGTACGTCAAAGTAATGTGTAAGGTCTGCCTTGAAAACACAAAAGCGAGAAATTTCCATGTTAAGTCTAAAATTATGTGTTTGCATTTCCCCCTTAACTCACTACATCACACTTAAAGTATTACAGCCCCAAAGAAACCTTGTGTGAGACTGGTCAATTCTTAGCTAACACTTCTGGTAACTGTGTACAGCTGATCAACAAGAAGGTGTTAGGGACAATCCTGAATTGTCTTGCTTTCAGAGATTTAATTATGTGGTTAATCACCGTGAAAGTAATTGTGGAGTTGGATGCTGCTCAGAATCGGTGTCATAACCTAGGTACAGGAGGCAGAGCTACTGCTTCTGAAGAGTGATTTTTTACATAAACAGGTTTCAAGGTAGAACTATAAAGTGACTTCTCTGCCACCTTTCTTCTTCCCTGCCCCCCCCACCCCAAAAAAAAAGGTAAACAATCCATGCTCTTGTATTTTATACCTTCTGATGTATGAAGAAGAAATAGCTTATGAGATATTTTAAATTAAAAAAAAAAGCTAGTCCTGCCTTGCACCTTAACACTAGAGCTATGTAGGAACAAAATAGGCTATTAGCTTTATTCAACGACCATTGAAGTCCATAGAATGATGCTTAATGAATGTAATGGTTTTTAGATTAAACTCTAGGCTACTGCATCACAAGTACCAAGGAAATAGCATCTGACTCATGGAAAGGAAGGATTTGACTTGATTTACATTTATTGTTTTGCATTTGTTAAGAAACACAAATTATTATCCGAGATTGAGTGTCCAGTTATGGTTTGATGTTTTTAAACTGTTCTCTAGTACCAGAGGGGCCTCTGGTAGAAAGGAGGACAATCACGTTTGACATCCCTAATATTTGGAAAGCAATAGAAAAAATAAAATAATAATATACAAGTAAAAACTTCTTTCAAGATTTCTTTGCATAATTGGAAGCAAGAAAAATCACAGTGCTTCTGTTTTCAGTTAATTTTGCACTCTTGAAACATGATTCTTCAGGGGGTGCATATGCAGCTAAGCTAAACAGTAAAAACAAATTTTAAATTCAAGATGATGGTGGTGAACACCAGACAGATGGGTGCCTCTCCCTTGACTGTCTCTGAGTCAGTCACACTGTGGTCTGCTTTCAAACTTACCGAAAGTAAGGGTTGTATAGACAAAAGTAAGATGCTCCAGCAACATCATGGGTTAGATTAACTTCCCAAAAATAGACATTCAGTGATAGCGGTGATCTTACCTTCATGTTCGTGCTTGAGTGCTTAGTTATTATTGAGTGCTTGTGAGGACACAAAATAGGATTCTAGCAGCTGACATGTTCAAGAGCAGTTTCAAGATAAACTGATACTAAAACAACATTTAAATGATGATAATAAGTATCTCTTTTCCTGCAAATCAGGTCTGTGGACTCCTTGGGACTCATGGGCTGCTTCTGAAGAGTTTGCAACAGATAATTAAGGGCAAATCTACTGTCAGTCAACTTCAATTTGCTATACAAGAACCACTGCTGAGCTATTGGAAAATATGTAAGACTTCAAATTGATATAAGGTGAGAATGGCTATTATAAAAATCCTTCTGCAATTGTTTTTTCACTTCTTATGCCTTCTGTTGTGATGACGAGCAAGCAAAGAGTCAGTCAGTTTTATACTTTTTTCTTTTTTTAATCAAAATCCAGCACAATTGCTACAAGGCGTGACTTACAAAGCCAAACAACTTTTAATTAGGAATGGAGGTTTCATAAAGCATGAGAACACTTCTGTTAACGTTGGCTATATTGTTAATATCAGACCTTTTCCAATAAGCCACTGGGTTTCTGAAGGATTTGCTTGTCTCCCAAACACTGCAGATTATCAGAACCACATTGCATGATTCACATCGATGGAAAGGTACAGCTGTAGTCATATTTGTACTCTCAGTTAATCCCGCCAAAATCAATAAAACAAATCACATTAGGTGAAATTCATCTCTGGGCAGATGGACAATGCAAGTCCTTCACAATATGACAACATACAATTTAAAGACTGTGTATTAGATCTTTTAGCATACAGGGATCAAAATCTCCAGTTGGTGGGTTGGACAGTGATGTTGCAATAGGATCTCTCTCTTTTCCTATGATTCTTCTCTGTTGGCTTTTCAGATCCTGGCCCGTTCTGTGAATTCCCCACACTGACAGTTTGCTAGCATCCGTGGTGTTTTCCTTCCATTTATGGTCTTGTTAGACCTTGAGATGATGTTGGAATTGGGTGGTAGGTTAGGTAGGTCTCTAAGTGAGAGGAAAAAAAGGGTCTGAAAAGTACCAGAGCTGCTCATTCTTACCGTATATGCTATATGCACCTTCTTCTTCTATGGAAAAGCTTTCTCGTCATGGAAGTTGCATAGGGAAATCTTTCCACATTCAAGGTGACGTTTCTTGGGTAGTGACAAAGCAAGGGAGAGACCAACACTCTACAGACAACATACTCCCCAGGACTAAGGGGGACACAGCTTAAAGCTCCTGTTCTATCTAATTTGCTTCCCATATTAACTAATACCTTATCTGTATGAATTGAACGAACAAAGAAAGCGAGTTGATGCCATACCCTAGTGCTGCAAAGGCTCACTCCAGAAGCAAAATGGGTTCTTTGAAATTAGCAGAGAATTGAATGTCAGTTTTCTGCATAACTCTTAAAACCAGATGGCTGGCTTAGGGGAGGGTAGGGATCTCTGATCAAGTGGAACAGAATAAATCTGATATCCTTAAAACTTCAGTGAAAAATGTAAATTCTTTTTGCCTAAATGTCTATTTCTAAGAATCTATGTGCTGTTTTCCAAAGACACTACTGTAGATCTGAACTGAGATGAGGTGAGTTATGGTAATATACAAACACATACTAAGACGAAAATAGACTTTTGATTGGCAAACAATCATATGACATGATTATCACTACATAGAGCTAAAAGATGTTGTCATTAAGAAGAAAATATTTCAGTAATTATGCACAGAAATTAAATATTCAGTGGTCAGATCCTGCACAGTTGAAGTGGGTATGAACTCAATATAACTCCCCAGACTGTTTGAAAACTATTCACAGATATAAAACAAAAAGAGATGATTCACTTTATTAACAGTATATAGGGGATACCATTACTTTTTTATTTGATTTACTGTTTCCTTAAGTAATAAATATAGATGAGCACAGCAGAAGCACAGGTTTAAATAAGAATCGCAGGGCTGTGTTATGCCAGAAGTGCCTCGTGTACAGTTAATCAGAAAGCAGAAGGTAACATAAATTGATTCTGACATTATGGAACTATAATAACACTACATCTCCACCAGCCCCCTAGCTCTTAGAAGAATTAGAAGGATGTATCCTGAAGATATCACAAACCCAAGAAAAATGAAGACATTTGTACATGCTGACTGTTTCCACATTTGTGTCTTAGTTGTGCAGTTGTAATATATATAGGTCATTACTGTAACAGTCCATGTTCAGTTCTGATAAAAGTTGCTCGTGAATTCGCCTCTGCTACCTAAAGCCGAATTAGACTCCAGTAATGGAGTTTGACCCGGTTTCTATACAAATCTTGATCATCATTCCATCAACTATAAGATATTCTATGCGCCAGACCACATTATTCTGCCAGGATGTACTGGGTAAAATCCCAACTTTGACGATGGGGTAATAATTCTACCGTGCACTTCTGTGGTTCCAGGATTTCAACTGTTAGAAAAAATGAGTAACCACAAAACAATTGTCCTGATAGTCTCCTATCCTAACACTGACCAGTACAAAAACTTTCAGAGAATGTTAGTCATACTGTAAACTCTCATCATGCATAAGAAGAATAGGTCTTTCTTGAGGCATCCAGGAGCTACTTTTGGCCATGAATTCTGAATATTAATCCCAACAGCTTTTAGTCTAATGCATTAGTTAGTCTAATGCATTTACTCTTATAATTCACATAAAATTTGAAACTTTTAAAAACAATTATTTTTGCCAAGAATGCTGTGTAGAAGACAGCTTTATGGATTAGCTATAAACTGCATAGCAGAGTATTTCTGTTAAACTGTCTCTCGCCTGCTGCCTTTTAATTTCATTTTATGTCTCTGTTATTGCATGGTAATGAAAGGTAAATAGGAGAGCTCCAATAGTTTGTTCTAGGCCCACTCATAATATACTCAAATCTTAACTAGTTACCCTTTTGACCCGTTTTCTGAAAGGTATGAAGCTGTAATGTCTGTATTCATTCTCCCTCTTTTGACACTGTACCTTCCCCTTGACTCCTTCTATCTGTAGTTTCATCTTCTCCCTGAATCCCTTTTCATCTTTGCTTCTGTCCCTCCCCACTATCACTCTGTTGCTGTCTATTGTAGCATTAATCAGTTTAGCTAATCAAAACGCTGATGTTATCATAAAGTTCAGTAAATTGTGTGTCCTTTGTTTTTATGAAGAAACAAACCAGTTTAGAGCAAGAAAAAAATGAAGGCTCTACGCCACAACTGGTAATAGATTTCTTGGCAGTTATAACCTGATGTGGTTGGTATTGCGAGAAGCACAATGATTTCTAGAAACTCGCTGCCTGAGCTTCTCTCTTGCAATTAGAATAGGAATGACAAAAGTGATAAAAGTCAGCTTAGTGCAGTTAGGGTGAAGATTGAGCCACAGAACCCTGGTGTGGATTTTGCCATGACTTTATGCTAACACTGCGGGTTTAGCCTAGTAACATCAGAAAGCTTGGTGAGAACACCGTGTCCCCAATTCCGTAGCATTTTTCTAAGCCACTATTAGACATTACAATGAGAACACATTAGCTAATTATAAATCATTACCTCCTCCTGTTCAGGTAGATCGTACTCAGAATCCCCTAGTGTCCCAGAACACTATAAATCATCTAAACATGAAGCTCTGATTATCCTGCAAAATCTTGACTGTTTAGTTAGGGAAGGTTTGGGAAAGCATCTGCTGTGACCTCGGTTACCATGGAACTCATTAACTCGAGTCACTGAGCATCCCTAGCAAAGTATATAAACTATTTGTATGGCATTAATAGCCATATAAAGCCAACTAATCTCCTACTATTTTGTCCTAGGACACACTGGGGTCACTGTAAGAAAGATAAACTGACATGGGGTCCCTTTGGGTTTCTCCAAAATCTGTATGGGACAGCTGCTGTACTATTTGTATCTGCAGACACAAATGTATCTGTATCGCGAGACTAACTGCCTAAGCAAAAAAGCCAAGTGCATATTGAAAATGCAAACAATAATAATAATGTGTATACTAGGGGCTTCAGGAGGAAAAATGTGGGAGATAATGAAAATTTATTTGTCTCTTAGCACAGATATATTTTGGAGTATAACAAGACTCTCCATTTTGAGATGAGGCTGTGAAGCACCATTTCATTTGAGATGAGGTACCCACTCTGCTGCTGTGTATGGAAATGAGATTCTGACACATGCCACCTTCATTCATGGCTATTTTATCTCTTGACTTGTTCCAACACCTATAATGTTAAGCATAATTTCTTTCATAATTTTTTCAGTACATCATCAGCTGTTCGTGTGGCAGGTTGCAGTCAGCCTGCAATACCCAGCTGCAGGGATGGAGACAACTTGGTGAGAGCAAGTGAACAGGAAGAATGTCCCTACTTTCTAGGCCACTAGGAAAGGACACAAAACAGAGGCAGGTGAATGGAGAAAGATAAGCAGTTTGCAAGCAGAAAGAGATATTATTTGCCTATAGGAACAGGCTTCTCACAACTACGTTGAATGCCTAAACTTCATGTACCTGACTGTAGCTTTCGGATCTGCTGCGCTTGCCAAAGGACATACAAGAGAAGAGAGCTCTACAGTGAAGCCGGGCTGTTGCTCATGTTCACAATTCTGTGTCTGAAACTTCCTGCCTAGGTGAGCTGGGCCAGTTGCTTTCCTTGATTTTTAAGTTTTTACATCTGTAAGAGAAGAATACGAACATGGGGATGTTTACAGGAATTCACAGGTAATATTTGTAGAGTGCTTTGAGCTTGAGGAGTGTTAGAAAGACGGACTTTATACCCTACCCATCCATACAGATAATCATTTCTTTAAACAGAGAGCTAAAGTGACAACTGCCATCTCAACTAAACATGGAACATTACGAACCCCCCGCAGCCTGATCCCTGCCTGAAGTGGGTAGACTCCATCTTCTGGGCATGAATCTCACAAAGGAACACACAACATGTAGCACAAAAAAGCATGCACCGAAGAGTAAATAGGAGTCACATATATGCTGCTAAAGGTGTATGTTATCCTCCTGCTTCATGAATGGGATGCTCTGTTCTTCAGCTGTGCCTTTCGCTTTCTTCAAGAGTAGTGATTTGAATCTCTGATGTTATTCATTGGCATACATTGTCTTACATCTTGAGTAAGCCAGGGGCACTAGTTGATTATTTGCAAAGGCAAAACCAACTGCTTTTGATATTATCCCTAACTCAACTGAACACAGACCCAAAGAACACCAGAGACTGATATTAAGGGGGGAAAAAAAAACAAACCGCAAGCAGAGGAGGACCAAGGGAAAGCGACCTGCTGAAATCCGAGACTGAAACGAGCGAAGAACAATCTTCCCTGGGCCTACCAGATGGACTAGGTGACCTAATATCTCTTTTCTATGTCCATTTTGTACAGTTTTGAGAGCCTCAAAGCAGGGAAAAGAGAAAAGAGCTGCAGGATCCACCGAGCGAGGTGTCAAGGAGACAGGTGCGAGACCAGCTCCTCACAGAACCAGGCTTCAAGCAGAAGGACAATAGCTCCCTACGGACGTGCAGGCCAGGGGCATATAACGAGTGGTGTTATGCCAAGAGACGGGTAGCAGAGAGGTACGTAGGGTGTCCAACACCCACCCGCCAGCTCCCCTGCGGCCATCTGGCAGTGCTCTGGGCTGGGTCAACACTGCAACCGACCGACAGGTTCCGTGTCTTTTTCCAGCATAAGGGATGAAACAGGGAGTTTGTTCGATTTCCTTCCTTTAGAGGAGATCGCGAAGGACCTAATAGTCCCTTGCGTGGGATAAACTCGTCTTTCTTCACTTCATGGCACCGCGGGTGGATGGATGCGGGAGCCTCCCACCTCAGGCATTAGCACTGGCGGAGGGATGGGGAAAACGCGGGCGGAGGGCAGGCAGCCCCTCTGGGAAAGGGCACCGTCCCTTCGCCTCCTCGCTGGCTGCCCTGTGGCCTTTTCCAGCCCTCCCTCCGGCAGCCCCCACGCTCCCGCCTCCCTGCCAGCCCTCTCCCCTCAGGCGGGCCCTCGTCCCCGGCCACCCGTGCTCCTCGGGCGCCTTCCTCCGCCCGCCCGGGGGCAGGCCCGGCGGCACCCGGCTGCCCAAGCCCTCACGGGGCCTCTCGCCCCCGGCCCTGAGGCGCCTCTGCCGCCTGTCGGCCCCCGGCCCTGAGGCTGCTGTACCGCCCGCCTTTCCCCCGGCCCTGCCCCGCCGCCGGGCGCGGGCAGCACCCCGGCCGCATCCCCCCCCACGCCCCCGCCCTCCTCCCGCGGCTCCGGCTCGGCTCCCCGCCCTTCCCCCGTCCGCAGACAGGCGCACGCACCGCACTCACAGACACACACACACACACGGCGAGGCGATGCAGCTTTAAAGGGGCCAGCTGCAGCCGGGGGACCGGCCCACGTGAGGCCGGTGAGCTCCCTCCGACCGCAGCCCCGAGCGCCGCCGCCGCGGCCAGGAGACGCCAGCGCCAGGCGGCCGGGCCGAGCGGAGCGGAGCGGAGCAGAGCGGCGGGCTGCTGCCAGCCGCCAGTCCGCCTCACGCCAAGTTTGATCGATAACCCCCTCCCGGCCCGGGCGGAGCAAGCTCGCCGGCTCCGCTACCCACCATCTTTGGGGGAAGTCCCTGCGCTGGGGGGGGGCTGCTGGAGACGGGGGGAGAAAGGCAACCTCGCAGCCAATGAGCCCTCCCAGGCTGGGGTGAAGACGAGGAGAGGGATTTGGAGAAGGAAGGAAAAAAATAAGAAAGAAGAAGGGAAGAAAGGAGAGGGACCATCCTCCCCGCTACCTCCGCCAGCATCGCCACCACCATTGACACTACTCCGAGTCTCCAGTTGCGCCCATGCCTGTGCCGCCAGTTTCGTTTTAGGGGCTGAACCGCAGCGGCTGAAGAAAATGGGGCAGAGCGCGCCCCGGACCCTCCTGCTGCTGCTGGCGGGGCTGCTGGGGGAGGCTCTGGCGGGGTTCCCCAACACCATCAGTATAGGTAAGCGCCCGCCGCGGCACCGCGACCCGCTCCTTCCCCCCGCCAGCTGAGGGGAAGTTGTGCGGAGGGGGAGCGGGGGGCGGCGAGGAGCGAGCCCGGGCGGCCCCGGCAGCTCTCGGGGCCAGCCCCGCGCCGGGTTCTTCCCGCTGTTGTGAGCGAGAGGCAGAAACGGTGCGCGGGCTGCGCTGGCGGGCGGCTGGGAGCGGAGCGGGGCGCTGCGCTGCCCGTCCTCCTCGGGAGCGGCGGGAGGGTTCGGTCCGTGCTCCTGCGGAATGGTGCCCTGGAGCAGCGCAGATACCGCGAGGGAGTAGCGGCGTGAATCTGTAACGACGTGCCCTAAACGCGGGGCCGACTGAGCCGGAAGGCTGAGGGCAGGCGAGTGAAACTTGGGTTTTTTCCGTGCCCTTCCCTGGGCGCAGCGCTCAGCCGTGCGTGTTCTCCAGCAGACCGTTTGAAACCGCACGTTTGCCATGCCGCGCGGCAGCCCTTCCTCGGCACATAACTCTACGGAGACCTCGTTGGGGTAGTCTGGAGGTGATTCAGGAGCCACAGTTCCCCGAGTTAGACTTGCACATCTGTGTGTGGGCATCCGTGTATGAGTGGCCTGGTTTGCAGGTGCACCTGCAGCGCCCGATCGCTCAGGGGGCACCTGGATGTGATGTGTGGCTTTCAAAGCCGAACTTTGGACTTGGAGCTGGTATTCCGTGTACCCGCTCTGTCAGAATTATGTGCTCAGGCTCAGCCTGCTGCTCTTCATTCTTTCCTGAGATGTGCAGTATGCAAATGTAACTTTATTGCCACTGTTCCTCCTCAAAATTCATTCTGAAGTGCCTTTTCCTTTTTTTTTTTTATTTTTTTCCATCCTAGGTGGACTTTTCATGAGGAACACTGTTCAGGAGCACAGTGCATTTCGATTTGCTGTGCAGTTATACAACACGAACCAAAATACCACAGAAAAGCCCTTCCATTTGAACTATCATGTAGATCACTTGGACTCTTCCAACAGCTTTTCAGTGACAAATGCTTGTAAGTAAATACATGCTTTTTTAAAAAAATATTTATTTGTTATCTGTCCTTACACTGAATTTCTCCCTGGTAACCTAGAGTTCTTGTTCATACAATACAGGGCAACAAATGTGTGTGCTGACATGAGGTTTAGTGAATTTGCAGCATTATACGGTAGAATTAATACCTTAGGGAAAGTTCTCTCACCACTTGTTTTCACCGCTTTAGTTTTGTTTTCCAGAAAAACAACCCTGTCATTTCTATAGCAGCGCTGTGATCGCTGAATTGCTGCTGAAGTAACGTCCCTTTTCTGTTGAGGCTACAACCTATCTGTGTGGAACGGCATAATTTGCAAATAATACCGTGTAGGAATACAACAGAAACAGCTGTTTACAAGTGACCTTGAGGGGACAAAGCTCGAGGGGCTTACTCCCCTCCTTTGCCCTGAAACACTGGGTTGTTTTCCTACAGCGAAAGTCCTGTTAAGAGCTGAGGAGACTGTGAACTGACAAATGCCGTTAGAGCTGAGGGGAGAGAAAATGGAATCAGAGCGCTTAGCGTTGTGAGAAATAGCTCTGCACAAGCAGCACGTAGGAATAATTTGAGCCTTTATTAACAGAAGAAACAAAATAGAACTTTGGTGTTAATGTGGTGTTAAAATGCGAAATCTTTTTCTGAAGGACTGATGCGTGTTCTGCGTTTAAAAAAAGCATTCCTTTACCAACAGTAGTTCCTGAATATTTGCTTTACTGATGTGTCCAAAATCAGTTTTACGCAGTTTTGACTGTAAACCTTTGAAAATGACCGGAGTCGTCTTGCGAGGCAGTTGCGTGCGTTTTGCAGTACACAGAAATACGCCTGTACGCGATCTAAGGGACCTCTGAATGCAGCGTGCTAACTTTGCGTTATGAACGGGACTCCTGCTCATGTATTCCCAGTATAAGATATTCAGAGGAAGAATTGTTCTGAAATAATGAAGTACTGGAGGACAGAAAGCTAGTAGCTTTTGCTTTAAAGCATTTTCATGTTTTGAATATCTTATTTAATTTTTTTGTTTGTTGCGGATAAAATAGTTCTTATATTCCTGACCCATGCTGTGTAATCAGAAGCCTGGACAAGTAGGTAGTTTATTCTTCTAGGATTTCGGGCATTATGTGGGAATGTTGATGGTTAGAAAATATACAACTAGGAAATATTTAGACAAATCTTGGATTGACATTCTAACATATCCCCCATGTGACTGCTTCTTGCTAGTGCAGCGTTACACTTTCTAAAGGGCTTTGAATTAGAACCTTTAAAACTTTTGCAGGGAAGTTAATTATAGAATATCCAATAAAAATATTCCGTAAAGTGGAAAAAAATGGTAAATAAAAGCACGTCTGTATTTCACATCTTATTTTGCTACTCCTATCCAGCCTCAACAGCTCCTACAACAAACATCAGACTATTAATCCTTAATCAGTGTAATCCCTTCAAGAGGCTGTATCTCAGAGTTTCCTAAATACCAATTATGTGGATTTAAACTAAATACATTAAACTGCTTGGGTAATTAATTATTAATTGTTTTTTAAAAGTTCCACCAGCAGTCTTTCACAGGTCCCACCAAGACGAGTGAACCACACGCTCGTTCAGAGACAGTCAATGTATTATTTAGTCAATGTGCTTCCCATCTTCTGACCTCTAATGATTTTTGTCATTGCTTAGTGAAAGCTGGGGCGTTTTTAGTAAGATGAGATGGTGTTCTGTAGTAAAGGGCTGCATGTGCCAGCACCCATATTACCAGTGTAGTAAAAGCAGTTAAAGTTAAATCTCTGGAGAAACTGTAGACCAGAGAATACCAATCTACAGTAACCTATCTAAAAATGGAAGATGTGAAAAAAGAGACAGAAAAAATAAACTGAAAAGGTGACCTTGTCCTTAGCTATGCCAACCATCCGGTAATACTGTTGGTAGGAAAAGAATACGGTGAATCCAAGTTACCAGTCGCCTGTTCAGTAGCTCAAAATATTTAAACAAGAGAAGAACAGTTGCTCTTTTTGGATCTGGAAGCGATTCTCTTTGAAAGCCAGAATGCTCATACATATCGATGCATTGGGATGAACTAACAGCTCCTCACACTATCTGGCTAACGTAAAACATTCTGGCCTAAGTACCCTTAATCACATCCTCATGTCCCAGTGGGGTGGCAGATGATTTCACAGTGCCACTGCTGTATCCGTGAAGGAATTCTTTCCACAACATTTTTACTTCTCTTGGAGATAAGCATAAATTGTCTCTGGTGCTGGCACACAGCCGTTTGATCAATATTTGCAGTTGGCAGGGATCCACGGGAGAGAAACCTGCAGTAACTCTGACTGCCTTCACTGGAGAGGGAGACTGTGACGGACTTTGTGGCGGGATGGGTAGAGGAACTGGAAAGGGAACTTGGAGAAAGTGGCATGTGTAGCTTTGGCCTAGTGCCTCTACTACTCAGTATCCATAAAATGAGACTTCTCGTGCTCCTTTGCCTTGATTTATATGATAGTGGCTGTAGTAAATGTTCATGTGTGCAGGATTTGAGGGAGGCTCTGCTCAGGAAAGACTTCTGTTCCTACTGTACAGCTGCACATCCCACTTGGTGCAATCTGGTGCATTCCCAGAGGCAGGAAAAAAAAAAAATCTCTTCTGAAGTATCCTCATGAGCCAGAGATGAAAAGCCCACCTCTGGTGGGGCTGATTTGGCAATATCCCAACATGGGAACAAATCTGTCAGAAGCAAAAGAAAATTTCTGCCCTAAGCCCCTCCCTTTCATTCCTTTTCAGTCAAGTGATGCATAATCTGATCGATGTACATGCATTCCCTGCTTCACTGCTAGCACCAAGCCCCTCTCTGTATATTGAACTTAACACACATGCATACAGCATTCGTCCGCTCTGAATTTATCCACCTCACTCTTCGTTTAGCTGTATGATATCTTAACAGAGAGCAAATGCAAACACAGATGAAAATTCCATTGTATTTAAAGGTGAATTGGAGTTTATCAGCTGGCTCTGAGGGTATTTATTACATCATTTAAAATAGGCAGCTTTTGCCATCAGAAGAAACAGGAAGGAAGAAAGTTAACTTGACCTGTGAATGAATAAAATCAAGTAAAACACAGGTGTTGTATTTTCTCAGAAATGCTCATGTAGGCAGTGAGCTGGCTTTTACAGAACAATATGAATACAACAACTCAAACGTATAAATTCATCACTGACATGTCTTTCATGCTTTTCTTATAACCTCCGATGAAGGATGTTCGTATTAATGTTGAATTATGCGTACAGCTCTGTAGCTCATATTCCCTGGAAATAACCCGCGTATGTCTTTCTGCTCTGCACTTGTAGTGCACTATACCAGCACTGCTCCAGCCTCTGCAGTGTCAGCTCATTAGCACACAGATCTCATATTCCCTCTCTGCACTGTCATTGCAAAAAATTGCTGTTGTACACCTTTACAGCCAACAAATGTGCACTTGCGTTATGTACAATTCTGAAGAAATATTTAGAAAAGTAAACTCCATCGTATGCATAGTCCCTGTGGAATTTCTCAAAAGGAAGCATTAGTTTTCATTAAAATCTGTTGATCATGTAATGATAGTAGTGGGATGTATACGGGTGAAAAGGGGCTGTGGTTGCAGAATCTAATTAATCTACAGGCAGATTCCCTCTCTCAGCTAAACCTAACCTATCAGCTGGAAATTCTTATCCCATTCATTTTTCCGAGTCATTTCTCATACATCTTCTGAACCCAGAAGGCTTTTTATATTTTACCAAATGTTGATGTGTGGTGGTTTTTTCCACAGACGCTCATTCTTTAACAGACAAAAAAAGAGGGAAGATACGATGACATGCTTACCTTAAGTAGCTAAAACCCTGATTGTGTGGATACTTGAAGGGGCCCGATTTCAGACTTCCTTAGAAAATTTTTCATTGGCATCCTTGTAGTCCTTGTGTTTAATATCCAAAATTGAGCTTGGAAGATTTTAAAGGAAAAAGTGTCTGTTTGTTGTTGTGAGAGCATTGCAGGAAATGATACCGGGCTAGTAGGAGGCAGTTTTTCCAGTTTGACTGTATTACCCCCTTTCCCAAAGCACAGGTGCAGATATGTGTGTGTGTGTATATATATATATATACACATGCTCACATGTATACTCACTCACACGTGTGCCCACACACACTTGTTCTATAGGTGCTGCTCAGCATTTCTTTTTGCCAGTGGGCAGATAATTTGCTTCCCTTGCATCTGTGTACTCTTTGGCCAGCTGGCAAAGGACAGGGATGCTGAAAGTGGTCAGCTCCCTTCTGCCAAAAGCATAAGCATGTCTCGCTGAAAGTCTTGCCAAGTTTGGGCCGTGTGCTGGTGGTTTTGCGTGAGTGGAGACCGCAGGGTAGCTGCCTCATTCTCCTGATAAGGAAGGCACTGTGATTTCTCCCAGCATTCTGTAGTAAAACACCTGGAGATGTGCTTTCTACACAACTCTGCTCATTACAGATCCCTGAAAATGCCTTTTATGCCACAGGACATGCTCAAGTATTGTATGTTACTGCTGCGTGACAAAGAAACTTGGCTGGCTTTGGTTTAGGGGACAAAACTTCTGCAGTGTTGGGCTAGGTCAAAAAGTGAAGGGTGTGACCCAACTAAAGTTTGTTTCCGCTTCATGGCAGAGCAGGTGGTTTGTCATTAAGCTGGATGTGATCTCAGTGTAGTGGAAAGAACCATACCGCTTTCAAGTATGTTTTATTATTTCTTAAATGAATTTTTAAATAAGCTGTCTCTCCTCTCTCCTCCTCTTACTGCGTACATAGCTCTTACATACTGCTTAGATGTTAGGGTTCTATTTAACTCACACTGTAGAGATGGAAAAAAATGTTAGATGAATGGACACTTTTATGAGAAGCTGAATTCACCAAATGAATGAAGAGTAAAGTGGGATGAAGAGCACCGTTTACTTGTTCCGTTTCAGAAAGATTTTGTGCAGATGCAGAGATGAAATTGTTCAGTTTTCCTTTATAGCGCTGGGCCTGGAGGACCCATGAGACTATTGGCATGAGAGCTACCGATTAACTACACATTCCAATAAAACGTGTAACAGCTGTAGTTTATCTCTGGGAGGAAATGGAGATGCCATGATGGGAAACAAGCATGTGACAGTAGCTTTTAACAACAACAAAAAACCCACAGTTTTGAAGGCTGACTCGGGAGCTTGTCCAAGAGCCTCAGAAAACAGTGGGTTTCTTTCCCCTGGGTTCGCTGCGTTCAGTGTCGGGGAGGTGGGAGGCTGTCCTACTGCAAGTGTAGGACTGTTACGCAAGGAGGTGTGAAATGAGGGAGCTGATGTATCTTTAATGATTCTTTATTGACACAATCCAGTCATTTAACATTTTTCCATTTAAAGCACATAATTTGTCGTTACTGATTTTGGAATGCTAATTTTGATTTCGCTAGGCATCCTTAAAATGATTTAGAATATGTTATTTTTAAAGTAACAACCATTTGGTTTCATAGTTCAGTTTCAAACCAAGCCAAACCACGTAGTCGAAAACTCATGTTGGTTTATTGTGGGAAAGATGTTTATGTTGAATTTGTATTTGGCGTTTAAGCCTAAGATCAGGTCTGTCTATGCTGCTGTAAAGTACAGATCACTGGAAGGCCATGACCCTGTTTCTAAGGGAGCTCATAACGCAGTCTAAAAACTCGGTACCTATTGTCGTGAGGTTTGCTGTACAGGGGCTTGTACTGGAACAATGTGGCCATCTAAAAATAGAAATATAACAATGATTGATCTAGATGAAACCAGTTTCTGTGAAACTGTGATGATTGCTGCAGTGAAACAGTTTCCAGCTTTCATCCATGGGGATTCTTTTTCTTCTAAATGTGTGTGTGTGTGTTAGGTTTCCCATCAGAGGCAGAGGTGTGCTTCCCTCCGCTACGTCACCTGCTTTATGTTATTGTTCATCTTCAGAATATCAGATACTCTAGAAGCCTCAGACTTGAAATCAGCTTGGGGTTTTTCATGTGCAGGCGTCTGATGAAGCCTCCAGAGCAGACACTCGTGTTCAGCTGTCTGTAGTCACGGCAGCGTGGACACGAATAACTATGGCACAGCTTCACGGTGTGTGCTCTGACCTGGCCATATCGGGCAGTTTGGAGATAGTTCTGTAACACTAGAAACGCCGAGTTCATTTATCAGCGCGTAGCTATTTGTGAAACAGTGAAAGGCAGCGTGTGCCTCTTTAGTTGATCTCACCAAGGTGTAATTATTAGGGGTAAAACACAAAGCAAGAGAGAAACAGATGATAAGGTTTCCGTGTAAAGAGGAAGAGTGAATGGAGGAACAAATTCTGTCAATGAATCCACCTGGCAGTCGTTCCTGCATATGCTCCTCATGGTGTCTGAAGTGCTTGATCTGTTTTATCATCTTAACTGCTTCTAAAACAGCGAGTGGCAACGTGCAGCCCTCACACATACGACGCACAGGAGGCCCAGAGGCGCTTATGCACGAGGGTCAACCTGCGGGGCCACCGCACTGCGGATAACTTACCTGGGCACTTGTGAAAAGGGTGAATTGCTCTCCTAGAGAGGGATAATAGCCCAGGTGAGCACTCTTGTGCTGGAATGGAGCAACTGATCTGGGCACTTGCATGTAATTATTTCACTCGACTCTTTGGATGTTTCAGATATGTTGAAAGGTTTTTGTTTGTTTGTTTTTTCAATTACAATTTACAACACCTTCACTTTCAGACCACTTGTAAGTTGTGTGATTGCCTTTGGATGCTCGGTCCTGCCCCTGTGTTGGGCTTCTATCTGTTGGGGTTTAGTCAAATGTGATGTTTGAAATTCTGATCAAGAATTTAAAAACAATGCAGTGCTGCGTGGTGACTTCACTGTCTCTTGTCCTTTTTAGTACAAGCACTGTCTTCAAAATGCTGTGCAGGTATCTAGGAGAGGCGTATCCCCTCCCTGATGGTATAAGGTCCGTGCGTACTTGCTCCATCCCATGTATAGTTCACTATCTTCACACCTCTTTCTCCTGGACTGGTGTGCGTCATGGTGCTTGCGGATTTCCCCGTCAGTAGTTTTGTCATACGCAAACGTCAAGCATTTGGGCACAGTCCGTGTGGTAAAGGGACTGAACTTGGGAAATTGTGGAGTCTTCTGATGGCTCCTTGCATGATTTGGAGTAAGACACTTTGTGCTTTTGGTAGCACAGTTTTGCTGTCTCTTATGTGTGGGTAATACAATTTACCTGTATCAGACAGGTATTGGCAGGGCTGTTTGCAGTGAAAAACTTGGAGAGCTTTGGCTAACAGTCCCTTTTTCATTTTATTGACCTCTTCTTTCACTTCCCTTCCAAAAAAAAAAAACCACACCCAAAAAACCCCACAAAAACAAACAAACAAACAAAACCCAAATGCCAGCCTGCCCTTCATGCTTCTGAAAAATAACTTAGCGCTTAGTAATTTGCTGTCCTTGCCAGAAGACGCTGTACGTTCCCGCTGATGGACCTAGGAGAACATGTGTTGCAGCCGTACAGCAAGCCAATCTGTCACCTGACGAAGGAGAGATTTTCGGCTCTTACCTGAAATAAGCAAAGCTGTTAGAAAAAAGCACACTTAATATAGGAGAAGTTCTTCATCTCCTACGCACCCTGAGCTTTATTATAAGTATGGTCCATACTTCTGCAGCACAGCATGTGCCCCATTTGTGCCTACCTGACCCACACTCAGGCTGCTTATCTGAGTGGTGGGAGAAAGAACCATCCTGACGAGGAACAGTGTAGGAGTGAGGTCTGGAGTACGTGCTGTAATCAGTATCTCACAGCTGCCGGTTTTCCAAGAGGTTTGTGGTGGTGCATCTCAGGGGTTGGTGCCTTCCACGATTTTGTTGTCTGATTTTCATTTCAGAGATCTTAGGCCAAGACGGGTGCTGCAGCCCACCTAGTGAACATGGATCAAATCTTGTGAATGACAGGGTTGCTGCATCACGACACGTCTTGATTGGTCTTTGTACCCTGCTCTGTATGCTACATTCCTTACAACTTTTTGGTGGTTGTCATTGTATTGTCTTTGTTTGTGGTTTTCTTCTGAACAGGAGAGGTGGCTGGGGGAGAAATGGAAATTGGTAAGTTTTTTCAGGTGATGAAATTTCCGTAGCCTCTCTACAGCAGAGCATGGTAAAACTTTGGGTTTTACCGATTACAGCGGATTTGTCTTCTTAGGCTTTACCACTTGTGTCACCAAGTTTGGATTGTAATGAAGTCTGATGGTCAGAAAACTCAAGTTCTTGTGCATTCTTTTTTCCCAAGAGTTAGATGAGAGCTAATTAGCATCCATTGATTTGCGAAGGACTGACCCAGGGTCTAACCCTGCATTGGATTGAAACTGTTAGGGGGATTATAAATTGTCTAGCAAGTTTAATGTACTCAACCATCTTTCTCCAAAGGGTTTGTGCAGTGGTCAGGTAGCACCTCCAGAGTGGCTTACTACCATCGTGGAGTACGTCAAGGAGAGTTGGACCTAAGGAAATGCTGAATGAGTGAGCAATCAGCATAATATCTGCTATCCTGCTTTGAACTTCTGTTTTAAAACATTGCTTTTTGCTTATTTACTTATAACTTCTTGGTGAATATAAAATACTAATAAAGAGGGAAAATGTACGTGATCGTCCTATGCCGGCTAATCCTGTTTCTTTCCTATTGCAGCCAGGTCAGCAGAGTGATCTTTATGACTAATGGTTGTTTTCATGTATTTCTATTTAATTGGCTTGGCCTGCTCAGACTGAGTTCCCCCATAGAACCATTATCCCACTGCTGTTCTGTGCATCCCAGAAGCAGGTTTTATATCCTAGAACATCATGATGCATGACTTCCAAAACACATAGGATTGGAAATGATGGGAGCTGTGTGACTTGCTAATCTTTCATTTGAGATGTAGTTCTGAAAAGGTTTTAAAGATTAGATTGGGATCAACCAGAAAATTAGAGAATCAAAAATAAAAGCTTTTAAAATAGCTTCAGATTTTAAAAAATTGACTTGGTTTCACTTGAAGCTGAATGTTTTGTTTTGGAAATGATGATTTCTGGCATTTGTACTTTTTTTTTTCTTGACTGAAACTATTCAGTAAACCCCATCCGAGTTAGCAAGATGTTTTTGCAGACATGCATCTGCCTTTTTCAATGTAAAAATGTTCTGTCCAATTTTTATAATGACATCTAGATGATGGATTTAAAAAAAAAATGGTGTGTGTTTTTGGAAGAAGCTTTCTGCTTCTGTCAGGTTATATAGTTCAAGCTGCTTCTGATGGATTTTATGGATAGACGATTTTTGTCAGTTGAAGTATGTATAGTATGTCTTTCCACACCACTTATAGGCAACTTACTTGATTACCTGGAGAGACAGTGAGATAAGCCCAGAATGGATCAAAACGAGACCGGTTAATGCTCTGAAGTTTTCCACTACTCCAGTTCGGTGCTCCAGGGGCAGAAGTTGCCTCTTTTAGAGCATGAACCAATATAGCTTTAGTACATGCAGAGCATAATCAATATAGTCGTGGTTTCTACCACCCCAGTGTCCTGTTGCCCCATCCATGGATGGGGATGTGGATGTGGATGTGGTGCTGAGGGACATGGTTTAGGGACCCTGGCAGTGCAGGGTGAGCAGTTGGACTCGGTGATCTTAAAGGTCTCTTCCAACCCAATGATTCTGTGATGCGTATGCCTAAGATGTGCTTTCCTGCCAGTTGGTTCGTGCTATATCACACAAAAAGAAATTGCAAGCAGTGATATTTAGTTGTCCATGTCCGCATTGACCACTGGGGTCTAAATGTTCTAGTGCCTCCCTCATTCTTCTACCCTAACACAAAGGAAAAAAAGCCTCCCATTAGATAAATAGGGGCAGTCAAGACGCGTGATGGAGTCGTCCTCTGATCTGATTTCCTCCAGGGTAAGTTTGGAGTAGCTCTGTTAGAGTTTGAAGAAGTGAAGGCAGTAAAGGGTAAAACCAGAGTGGTCTCTCATGGGGTATTCCTGGCTTTAACCCTCTGGATAAGTGTGGGATGTGAGTCCAGGACAGTCAATAGATTCTTCGAGGGAGACTCAGAGAATCTGAATCAGTAGAGTACCTCTCCTCCAGGACTACCCAGGTTATCCAGGCTCTTGACTTCAACAGCTAACTGAATACACCCTTGTGTAGCATTGCACATATTTCCTCTTGGAACTTCGGGAAATTTAACAAAATGTTCACGTTCAGCAGTAATAAGTGTCCCTTTATAAATGATGCTGGGTATCTCAGAAGTATCTGTAATAGACCGTGTAGAGCAGAATCTGCCAAGGCAAGATTTTGTTTTTCAATTGAAACAAAATAGTGTAAATCAAGTAGTCTCCAGTCGAAAGTGCTGACCTTGCTTTTAGCATCTTACACCATCTCTACTTTCAGATTTTCATGTTCCTTTCTTCCCTTCCCCCATATATGTATTTTTGTGGCTGTGAACCTTTCACTACTTTTGTCTCTCTCTCTGAATCTTTATGGATTTTGCAGTTCTTGTATGAATAGAGGCTGTGTGGCGTTATAGACTGTAGACACTTCTGTGAAATTTTACTCATTGTGTGTCTTATGTGCGTGCATGTGTAATGATAGTCCTGATCGAAAAACATGGCACCTTTTCCTGAGTTGTTCTAGAGGTAATTAAAGAACAATTCTCTGGCAAAACAGAGTCTTGTGGCTGAAGCATAAAGCTGACATTTTAACCTACTTTCATCTGTAAAACACCCTGTTATTTTTCTCATGAATAGTGAACCTGTTGTGGGTAGTGATGCTGCTAAACTCCTGCGTCCTGGTCAGGTTCCAGCTTGGATCATTATCAACATAAATCAGTTACTCTCCTGGAAGCTTTAGTCAGAGAAATTATCTGCACTTCCTGTCTTAAATTCTGATTGTGTTGTTCTGCAGTGCTAGCCCCTGTTTCGCGTAAGATGCGTTGGAGATTTGAGGCAATCGCTGCATACGCTGGAGGATACAATTTGATATTAAAGCACATTTTCCTTGCGGGCTTTTCTGAAGAGATTCTACACTTCCTTGGTAATGTCTGGAGATCCCCCGTGTTAATCAGAATTGTTTTGTTAATTGACTCCAGAATCCGCTGCTCTGGAATAGTCTGCGTTAATCAAGGTCTTCACATGAATTTAAAAATGGCATCTTTCTGGACAAAATTGCAAGCGGGATTAATATGATTCCTCTTCTCCACTATGTGGCCTCTAGAATTGCTGATACCAGCAGTATCAGTATTTCTCGTGTATGCTGGGTTGAATTCAATCTATTGCAACATTCGCTGTAAGGGGATTAAAATCTTCTTGGGAATAACTTAATCAAAATCGATTATTGATTGTGTTTTCAAGACGCGTGGGTGAAGCTGTGTGTGAAATATGAATCTGTCATTTCAGTTTCCCAGAAATTCAGCTGTGTAGTTCAGCGTATGTGGAGCACGCTGGAGAGCTCCAAGCGCAGGAGACCTCCTTCTGCAAAACGGGTGTGGGAAGGGCAGTAGCAGCTCAGGTTCTCCCCTGCTATCCTGCCTGCCTCGTTCCTAGATGAAAGATGATAGAGAAGTGCAAAGCATTAAGATCAAACCTCCTGGATAATCAGGACTGTGACTTTGTTCTGCACGACGGAGGAGGGCTGCAGTTCAGACGCTGCCGACTGCCTTCTCGTCTGAGCCTGCCAGCAAAAGGGTCAATTAGTGCCAACTCCAGGAGCGCGGCTCCGTTACAAAGGCCTGCGTCCACTTAGAACTGCTCATTTAAGCTCTCATTATGGACTTTAGGTTAATAGCAGTGTACACTGCTACCTAGTCATTTACCTGAAACCGAGAGACTTGATTTTACCAGTTTAGTCATACTCCTACTCAGTTTCTTCGGGGTATATTTTTGTGACTGAGTCCAGCTTTAAATCTCTGGGCAGTGTATTGTGTTGTGCTGTGACGATTACAGTTCAAGTGTGTAGAGATTTATTGCCAATATAGACTAAAAAGTAACTTTAATAAAGATCTTCAGCTGGCTTGAAAGCTGGCTTTTCTCTATGAATGTCCTGCAGACGATTTTACTTCAACAGTGTAATCGAGGCTTTCATTTCAGAGCAGCCACTGACTTTCTGTTTGTAAAGGCAACTTCCACAGCACAGCCTGTCTCATTTCTGAGGTGTCGAGGCACCAGCTGGGTTGTGAGCTTCCCCTGTTCACTGGAAAGTGAGTGTTCTCTTGCTGAAGAAGTTGGTGCCGTTAATCTTTGGGCTGTTGGCCGTTACAATAGAAACATCCCACTGAAATGCTTTCTGGGTGCATCTGGGTGTGCTGGTTGTCCTTCGTATCATACTGTCAATAAGCTTGTAAATTGGAAAACTTGAAGATTGTTTTAATGGCCAGGGTATAAATTTGCTGAGCAACAGGCTTTAAGACTGAATGATTGTTCATGGCTGTAGATGGAACAAAGTGACTTTTTACTCTTGGTGGAGTAGCGGTTTGGTTGCTGGGATGCATGCACGTGCACTGTGGCCTCCTGCTCAGTAATCTCTTCAGAGGGCTCGGGCATTTCGGTGGAGCTCATCTGATGGAGTTTCTTTGGAGCATTGTGCTCCGTGCGATGGCTTTGGCTCCCACTCATGGTATCCACAAGTAAGAAATTGCTGCAGTCCGGTGGTGTATTGAGCTCTCTGCAGTGATGTCTCCTGGCAGCACAAATCCCGCCTGCAAGCAGATGAGTGCCAACCTCTAGGTCCTTGGGAGAACTTGGCATTCCTCTGTTTTTCCTGGAGCACGCACCAGTCATCTTGTGATTCCTAACCAGTGAAATAGGGTGGAAATCCCGGTAATAATTCCCAATGGTTAGGAGATTTTCCTGCAGGAGCAGGAGATGCATTCAGCGCCTCAGTGACCCACTGATCAGCATTCAGCGCCTCAGTGACCCACTGATGTGCAGGCTGGCAGACTGGGCAGCAGTGGTGTTGCTGTGCCAGCCCACAGCCCAGCAAGGCTGCCAGGGAGAAAGAGTCTCTTCAACCGCAGCAATTGGATTGTTTTCCGCTTCAGGGCTTTGGCAGTTTTCTTTGGGATCTGTACTCCCCAGAGATGTGGGGTTTTCCCCTTTAAGTCAGCTGTCTTTTTTCCTTCTCCTCTGTTCTCTGTTCTTGCCTTGCTTAGATAGGAGCAGATAGACCATAATTAAAAAAAAAAAAAAAAAGGAACTATTTCACTTCCCAGAGACAGGGAACACGCCTGTGAATGGCACCTTCTGTTCCCTGTCTGCCTGGGTTCACCTCGCACCCATCCGCCTCAGCGTTAGTCTCATTCGCGGGGAGCTGTTGGGTTTGGTTCGCGCTCAGAACTCTTGTGAGAGTGGGCAAGTTTCACGTGGAACTAGATAAAAATCCCAACTTGCTCGCGTTTCCTCAGAAGTGACCCGAGTTACTCCCAGGGTAGGTTTACTCAGATCACTGGAGCTTTCTCTGAATCCAGTCTGACTTTTGCGATGGTTACGAATCCTTGAGATGCTGTGAGTTTCCTGCAGAGCTGGAACTGCTGCAACACTGGTGGCATCCTGGTGCTTTCTGTGGAGCCTCTATGTAAATAGAGGAACTGGGTGACAACCATCAGCATAATTCTTCGGCATTCCTTTAGTTTCTTGAAGCCTGCCATGCCTTTTGCCCTGATATGAGGCTTCTGCAGCTCCCAGTGATGAGCCTCCTAAAACAAATGACTGAGATTGGTATTATTTATAGATAACCACGGAGATCATTCATTCCTCTCAAGCTGTTTATTTTTGGGCAGCCCAGGGAAACTGATGAAATTGCCAGTTGTCTGAAATGCTGCTGCCAGTTGTTTGAATGAACGGTATTGATTATAGTTACAGGACTATTCATCTCATACTGGCACGCATACAATACATGTATTATAAAAATGTTGTCTCTGCTGTCAGCTGGGTTATGAAATGATACACTGAATTATATGCCCGTATAGGCAGTGTATACATAGACTTTCCATAATCCTAATTCAAAAGTATTAGAAGTTACTTGAAGGGCTACAGAATGGAGTGTCGGACACGGAAGACTATTATAACACCTTCGTTAGAAACAACCAATTAACAAACTAATGTGGAAATGAGCTGACACAATGAAACCTCAATGAGAGGCAAACATCGCTAAACAAGCTTCTCGGGTGGAGGTGGAGAAAAATTTTTTTTGTCAAATGAATAAAGGATTTCTTAGAAGATGCAGATATAAAAGGGACCATCTCTTTAAATCTACTTTATCAGTGCAGTTTTGTTTTAAAATTAAGGAAAACCATGAGGCAAGCCCAGTTCGCAGTGTGTACACTAGCAGTCTTCTGGCTTCATATCAAATACCTTCATCTGTCTGGGGTTTTTTTTATTATTTAAAAAAAATGCAGTGATGCAGTGATTGTGTTCGCCTACACTTACCCTCAAAAGTTTGTCATCCTTCATTCTGTCGTTTACTTAATGGTGTGTATCCCAATTGCCTGTGTTGCTCCATCACATTGCCTTTTGCTGTAGGATTCACCGGAGGGAAGCTCAGCAGATGGCCCTTTGGCCGCAGCTTCTGTCCCTTCACTGAAACAATCTGTTGTTCTAACTCAAAATGGGTTAGAACAAACCCCAAAAGTTGAAATAACTCCCACCACCACCACCTTGTGATTTAGAGGATGTGACCTTTCATTGATGCATTGCTCTATGTTTGAAGGATTCGTATTTTGAAAAACAGCGATCGTTAAATAAAGACTAGGCAGATTTTTAAGTACTATGCTTGAAAATTTCCATTGTGATCCAGGAGTGATCAAAAATACAGTGCTCAGAGCATTTTTCTAAGTCTTACTAATGGTTACTTGTTTATATGTGAAATAACACCATTGTCTCCAGTAGTTGCCCTGAGAACAGACTTTCCCAGTATTTACCTGAGCTAATTGATGGATTGAGCATAACTTGAATTGTACACGATGGTGACATGTGACTGTAGAATGCTTGGGTGTGTTTTTAACATATATTTGCAAATGTAGCAAATTGGTTAAATAGCTGCTGCATTTAAGGTTTCATAAAATATTTGAGTCCAGATCAGAGCTGGAGTAGATTGACATAGGATGCCTGATGTAAGTGGATGGAAGCAGGTTTATATCACCGTGATTCTTAAAATGGCATTTAACTGTTCTTTTTGGCAGTAAAGCGGGTAGAATTCTTTACAAATTTGGGTGGTGTTTGGTTGCCAAAGGATCATGTTCTACTTCAGCTTGCATTACCTATGATAACTTTCAAATGGAGTATTCTTTTATCATTTCAATTTTCCATGGCATAAACTATCAATTTCCTGACTAGGAAAATAACTTTTTTTCTCTTGTTCTTTCTTCCTTTTTCTTCAGAGTCTGAGATTTTTCTTTACCAGTAAGTAATACATTTATAACCATGAAAAAGCTTCATTTGAGCATCTCTTGTCCTTGTTTTTTCCAGATCATAGCAAGCCACCGTCTGCTTCCTTCTGCTCAACACTTCTGCTTTCTTTTCCTTTGTATCAGACTCTGCGATGAAGCTGTTGTAATACAACCACATTAATTGACAGGGCTTTATTTTAAAATTATTTTTCTAAAAAAATAATCTGGTGTTATGAGACCGGGATATTTACATGGTTGTGTATAAAAGTGGATGAGTTAGCAGAGTAAACAGCCTACATACCGGTGGGAGAATGGACACCCCCATGCTGTCAGTGTAGAGGGATGGATTCTGTTGATAGTCCGTGCGGTGTAGTAGGTGACAAGGTGTGGGAGCAAGGAGAAAACACTCGCTATCACACTTTACGAAATTTAGGGCTTTCTTCAGCTGTGAATGGCTCCGCTTACTTGTTACCGAAGCCTGCCCTGCTGAAATGATGCATCAGAGCAGCACAAGCTGAACGGTTGTGCTGGCTGAACTTGCTCCTGCTGCTCAAGAACCAGACAGACTGTAAATGCAAACAGTAGGTGCTCCCCTTACCTCTCATTAAAGCATGGGTGCAAGTTGGGCTCTTCAGCTGCAGTGTGAAGTTACTCAAACAGCTAGCTTGGGGGTTGAAACGCAGGTATTTTTGCTTGATACATATTCTCCACTTTTCTGGCTTCCTTGCCAGAAAGGACAGCTTGAGGGGGACAAAATGGACAATGGCAAATCCTCTCTTTTTTTTTTTTTTTTTTTAAATTATGGAAAACTGTGATATTTTCTGCTGTTCACTTCAGAGTAAAGAGGAAAATTTCCTGGAAATCCTAAGGAAAGGTGCCCTTCCCTAAGCAGTATTTCCTTGTTCTTCCATAGAGCTGCGATATGACTGATTCTGTCCTGCTTGTCTTCTGAAGATACAAGATCAATTATGATAATAAGGATTACATGTGATGGTTATCTGGATTTTAGAGGAACAATGGCAGAGGAGGAAGTAGGGAAGGGCAATGTTGTCATTTAAGAGGATGCTGTGTATGGCTTGTAGCTAGAAGCCTTCATGGATGATAGTCTTCAGTATTCTGTGCACTTCTCCATAAAGGCATTAGCAGCTTGTTGGAGAGCTCAGATGTTGAAATTGGACACTCTAATGTCCAAACTTGCCTTTCAACGTCTGCTCAGCTGTGTGAAATACTGGGGCATATTCTAATTCTGCTTTGTTCTGCATTAGTAGCAATATCCATTGCAAGAACCTGTGTGCCCGTGGGTAGCCTTCACCATGCTCTTCCATTAGATGTCAGTCAACTCTCTGCTTCTGGATGGTTTTTTGTTTTTCAAGGGAGTGAGAACATGTGGGCTTGCTTAGCTTAAATAACTGGTTATTTTTCAGATCTAGTTAATCACAAGCCCAAGTTCTTCTGAAACAGCTTTCCAGGGTCATCTATTCATGTAGCTTTTTCTAATCTTAGGCAACAGTTTTACTTTTTAAACACAGACACCCTGATTATGCTGTTTTAGAGGAAGAACCCTGACCTACTAAATCAGTTTCCTCTCATCATTGATTTTCCTTATTTTTAAAGTCTTTTAAATTTTTTTTTCTTTTGGATCAAACTTGTCTTTATTCTTTTCCACTGAGTTTCATCATGGTTCAAATGCACATCTCCTGCTTGTGCAGAGAATATCTTCTTATATCAAGGACAAAAATTTAAAAGTTATATATACAACAGTATTGCTGTGTAATATTACTGTAATCAGAAATGCTTCTTAATAGGCTACACGATAATATGATTGCTTAATTCCTGAGAAGAGTTTCACAAAGGTGAGTTAAGTTTTATGGGGTGAGATGAATTTCTCATTTGCTCCCCAGGTGTCCCAAAACCAATATTCAGAAATAAATCTTTTAGGAGAACAATTTAATTATCTTGCATTTCCCAAATCATTGGCTCTAATTAACTGACTACGCTTTGCATTCCCTCTCTCATTTGGGAAGTTGGAATGGACTCTGTAGATACCATGGTTTTAGAAAGAGCCTTCAGAATGCCGCTTGTCAGAAGACGACAGCTCCGTACAGCGTGATTGGTTTCATTTATTGGCTTGACCCAGCACATTTATTCTGCTTAGCTGAAGTCATGAAAATCCGAGATACTGTATTTATTTACATTTTTTTGAACCGTTCTTTTGGTAAAAGAAAATATTTTTATTGCGCAGTTGATGGTTTCTCTTTCTTCTCTAGTAATACACTCCACTTTTAGTTAAAGTTAATTGAGTGATAGCAGGATGGTTTTTTATTTGAGAATAGTTTTAGGGGCTGGGAGGGAGGAAGGAGAGGACTAAGTAAGTGAAGGGAAGCCACAGCTTGGAAGAGGATCCAGAGCCAAGAGAGTTAAATTGTGCTTTGTTCTAAAATGTGAAATTGCTTGAAAATACTCCCTTCTGGGTCACAACTTTCATGTGTTTGCTGGTGCTGTTCTGAAAGATTTTCAATTATTGTATCATGCGTGGATTTTATGGAAGGGAAGTTTTCTTTCTGAAGAATAGAAATTAATTCATACTTGCTTCTTTTGGAACTAATGTGTAGTGTGTATCCATATATTCATGGCTACTGAATTGTCCCTCTTCTGTCAATCTTCCTTTCTATTCCCACAGTCTCTCAACAAAATAAGAAAACAGATTCAGAGTATTTTGATTTTTCTGGAGTAAAGAGGCTCCTATCAGCTGGCCACTATCTGAATCCATGTATAACCCGAGAATTGTGATGAGATGAAAGATTGTTGTTGAACATAGATTAAACCAGAATAAAATTCCAAAGGTTCTCTGCTTAAAGAGACACTGAATTTATGGGTTACATATACTCTGTGAAAAATTTTCCTTCCTGCTGTCCATACTCATAGCGTCAACGTGACTGTCATTGAAAGAAACTAGGGGGAGGAAAACCATTTCTTCTTTTTTTTCTCATTTATTTTTGCAAGTAGCAGCAATTTCTGACTTGTTGCAGGATCACATATCTGTGTCGATTAGTTCCATCGCTTTCTGTCTTCAGTTTTTAAACAATAGCAAGAAAAAGAGGAAGAACAGTGTATAAAAGTATGCTGTTCAATCCATAAATTTTTTTGAGTGAGCTGGGCTGAGTGCAGGGCTTGCAACTGCCTTGAAAGTGATCTTTAAAAACCGACTTTGTATCCAGCTGAGAATGGAACAAATACATTGATGAGGATGAGAAAAAGAAGCTGGAATAACGCAAATTTACTATTTGAAGTAAAGTAAACTGTTCCAATACAGTAACTCAAATTCTGGTTGCTTTCCTTGGTAGGATGGCTTCATCAGGACTTCATGTAGGAACCAGAAAGGGTGTTACAAGTGTTTTACTCTAATGAGAAAGATTAGTAACAAATCAGAATATTTTTAAATGTTTCACATTTACTTACTGCAGATTCAGCAGGGAGTTTAGCCCCAGAGTCAAAGAACGGCATAAAAAAGGGACTTGAATTCCTGTTTTTCTTTCATAGGTGATCTCTGTGGAATAGGAGCTAAGAAATATTGTCTGGGCTTCTTCGGGAAGCTTGGAGGAGCTGATTAATTCATCAGTCCTTTTTATGCAGCTTTACTGGAGGATTTAAATCTTCATGTCTTCAGTTTATTAAATTATTATGAGAAAGTCGTTCTATTGATATCAAATTCATTTTTTCTTGTGCTAGTGTCTATGCTATTTTTGTTATAGAATGGTATTGTCTCCCTGATAACATTGCCAGTGGGAAGGAGGGCTTGGACTGACTCATGTCAATGGAGAAAATCAGAGCACAGAGAAGTTTTCTATGCCTATAACTGACATTTCTTGGAAAATGAGGTGTCTTATACCTGCTGTTATAGTCTGGAGAGACACTTCACTTAGCCCATTAATCTCTCTGAAAAGCGTCACTTCCTGACTTCGCCAAATAAATCTATTCCAAGGCCCACAGAATTTTCAAGTCCAGAAATCATCTGTTGATGGGCTGCTTTGAAAAGTTTGACGCTGTCAGGGAGTCTGTTTGAAAATCTGGCTAGGAAAAATCAGTAACAATAGCTCCATATGATATGTTAGTTTAAACACATGCAAAGACCCGTTATCAGAGTCCTTTCTGTTGTCTGCTGTTGTGATAAGCAGTATAGAATTAAATTTTATATATATATACACACACATAAAAAAATATACAAATACATATATATGCATATGTGTGTAGAGAGGGACAGACTTTTCCTGGTTTGGAACCTAAGATGGTGATGAACTGCTTTTTGCTAAATGACATGAATGCTTTTCTTGATGACTATTACACTGGTTTTAACAGCAGACAAGTATTTATTTTAAATTTAACCTGAAATTGTCACTGACATTTGCAAGTTAAAGTTCAGAGTCGTTAATCTATAAAACGTGGAACATACCGTGAATTAACGTATAAGAAATTAGTAAAGCAGAAATTTAGTATGTTTATATTTGGTAGGACACACGTACATTTAATTTGAAGTGAGGCATCCTTCCAGTCTCTAACTGGAGTCACATACCTGTTTCTATTCTGTTGTGTAGAGCAGGCTGGTTTTTTTTTTTTTTAAAGCTTCCTTGAAAGGGAGATGAAAAATTAATCGAGTTCATTGAGTTTGTGAAACAGTTCCCTCTGTGCCTGCTGTGAATAAGGGCTTCCCTGCCTGCAGAGCCCCGTCGTGTCATCCAGAACTGGCAGTGTTTCTCTCCAGTTTGTCATCTCTCGGTGAGATCCTTCCTATCCGTAGCAGTTTCGCTCAGTGGTTGACCTCGCAGAACAGGTACAAGGGATGACCAGTGATGGGGACGGGCCATCAGGGTGACGATGCTCTTCTGGAAAGAGCTCATCCTCCAGCATAGCACTGAGCTTCAGCCACGGTACAGCCGTGTGAGGACTTCCCTTAAGAGAGAGAAACGTGCTGTCAGCTGCACATGTCATGCAAACTGCGACAGTGCTGGCCGGTTGGCTATAGAAACTACTGTCACAGGATATACACTCTCTTTTTAAGGCTGTTCCCCTCAGCTTTGTGCTGTTCCGGGTGTTGCACGGTTGTGTTTGAGACACTGGTGTGAGACTCATCTGCTTGCTCCTTGTGGCTGAACAATGCCCCCTAACTGGGCTGATTCCTTATGGAGCAGCAAGGGCTGACTTAAGGACTCTAGAAGGTTCATTGAAGTGACTTACTTGAGAGAAGGATCCACAGTGCATCGCTCTTTAGAAATTCATACTTACTTTCTGCCATAAGGATTAGAGGTTTTGTTCCCAAGACCAGAAAAGACTTGGATAGTGTTCTGGTTCCTTTGTTGTTTTAGACTTCCCCCTGCCTCAGTTTTCCTCTCCTTCCTAAGTCTGCAGTGTTTTTGCAGGATGCTTGTTATTTGTTGGTCTATACAATCAAGGTGTTAGCAGATGTAGTGATTCTTGTGAAAAGCCAGAGAGGGTAATATTTTAAATACCTCTAATAAATGCTGCTATTTACAGAAGGATTTGGATTAAGGATGCTAACGCATCTCTGAGGATGGAGCACGTCCGAGAACCAAGAGGCTAAGGAATGAGTTGGAAAGTAGGCCTGATACACATGTTAAAGAGTGGGTTGGAAAAGTATTTATTTCAATAGCAACGAAGTTGCTTCAATATATATTTCATTTACAAGCAAAGAAACATTACAGGCCTATGTTTGAAATGCAGTACAAATTATTAAATCCAGTCATGTACCAGAAACTCGTAATGTGAAAATGCTGAGAAGTTTCCAGTGAGCAGTCCGGTTGACTGTACATACAAAACAAAAAGAAATCATGTCATCACTGATATTAACCTTTCTGAATACTTGATATGCAGCACACACAGTCTCACCCATCAAATTCCACTTTTTCAATCAGAAGAACTGCCAGTGATTTCAGATGCTGTTTGCATGGTCAGTAATGACGAAAAAAGGGGGAGGGAGGGGACAGTGAAGATTTTCAGAGGAAAGCTAATGTTTGTTAACCATGTTTCCAACGTGGAGGAGCTATAATGGAGATAACATCATCCAAAAAAATTTAAAACATCGGGTTCTGCATTCATTCGTGTTTATGTTGATGAGACCACAAACATGATGAGATCACAGCAGTGGGATCTGGCCTGGATGGTGGTTGTGAATAAAAGAGCTTCTAACTCATAGCAGTGGAAGTTACGGGAGTCTTCTCATTTTCTGTTAACTCTACTGGCAAGTTTGAGAGGGTGGGAAGGGGACAAAGGGCTGTTCTTTGAAGTCATTGGTTTGCAGGTGTTTTCCTGCCAGGAGACATTTTAGTAGTTGTTAGTAAAGAGACTAGGGAAGTGTGGACCCTCAGCTCTGATTCGGTGTCTTGAGCACACAGTTCAGTCTGTGTCTGTTCATCAAAACACCTAAGTGTGTGCTTAAATTTGTGCACGCAGCTTTGGGATCTAGGACATTTAGTAAAGCCTTGCTGATGTCAGTGAAGCAATTCTGTGCACGTAGAGTAAGGTTGACCGAGCTGTGGTTCTTCAGGTGTGTGTGGTTCTAGAGAAATTCAAGAGCTGCCCCATACTGCCACTGTCTCATGACACACTAGGTTTCCGGTAAGGACTTCTAGGACCTCTTGAGTAGAACCAGAGGGCTGCTCATCTGCCTTTGGTATGAAGCATTTAGCTCTTCTCTGGTAAGAGAACATGTGGGAAAAGTCCTGCTTCTCCATCACCGTCACACATGCTCCTGCAGGCCACAGTGTCATGCTGTTGCTGGGGGTTAACGAGATTGTTCTTGCGAACGTAGCAGGGGCTCCTGGAGCACAGACAAGCAAAGGATTTGCGCCAGGTTAACATTTCGCTATAGTGCTGGCTGAGAGCAGACCTTGAACCAGCGTTTAAAGCTGCAACAATCCGTCCAAACTCTCTGAGATTAGCGAATAATTTCAAACTGGGCCGGTCTCACTTGGCCACCCCTTCCTCCTCTGAAAGGGCAGCACTCAGTTAAGAATTAACATATAGCAATGTGACTTCTTTCACAATCTGGCTTTTGCTGTACCATTTCCATCAATTTTGGCTTCCACATGATTCAGCTGTGCACCAGACAACTCTTTTGTTACGTGCCGATTAACCCAGCTTGATAAATAGTGATTATGCATAATTTATACAGAGTAATATTCTTCTTGTTCCCTGTAAATAACTCTCTGGCTTAGCTGAGGGTACTGGTCTGTGAATTACTGTCAGATGTGATCGTGAAGGTCTAGGGGGCTGGTAGCAAGAAGGACTCTTTGGACCGTAAGGTAGATAGAAATGGTACCAAGAATAAAACTAGATGGGGGAGGATGCTTTTGGCTTTGTGAGTGGAACTGGAATTCTGGTTGGCAGTTCTGTAGTTTGCTCTTTCGATGTACTGAATAGTCCAGCTCTCACTGAAGTCCGTGGGAGCTTCTCCAATGGCATTGGTGGGCACTTGATTGGACCCCGAAGGAGGGTCTTCAAGTGATTTCCCTGGCTGCCGAAGCCAGGCTTTCACAGCCATTCTGTTTCCTCTTCTGCGTTAACTCATCTGGAGTCTCTGAGTGATGAGCCAACAGCAGCAGAACACGAGAAGTGGGTGAGAATTGCATAGCCCCATGAACCTTGAGTACACGGGGAGGAGATAGGGAGATGTGAAATCCAGGCCACTGGTCCGAGATGTACTCACAGTGACAGCACTTGCTGGAATTCTATTGCAGAGCCTCCAGGAAAGTGTTAGGGACTGTTGCTTTGGGTAAACTGGGCTGTCTGTCAGCCAGCACCATGCTCTGCATGCACAGAGCCAACTGGAAACCCTCCAGAGCTGGAGGCTGCTTGCACAGCTGCTCTTTTGGCGATTGCATCCACTTTCTCCTTGGACAACCTTAATCCTGGCCTTCACCTCGTGGTGAATTTTGCCCGGTTCAGTGATTCCAGGTGTGTTTGCCATTTTTCTTCTTCTGGCTCGTCCACTGTGGTGTATCCCACAGCCCTATAAATGGCACCACCTCAGCGGACTCAGCTCATCTTTCATCACTCCGCCAGAGCCTTGTTTTGATTTATAGCCTTTCACCGCAGTGGCCCACAATGAAGTCAACTTCTGAAATCACTTAGGGAAGGATCTGCTGAACAAGCATACATTTAATAATACGCCTCTGCCTTTTTACTTCCTCCACACTGGGATGTTCCAGTGAAATAAGAAATCCCTTCAGAGTATCGGAGTGCTGGAGAGAGCTGCTGCTGGTTCGCAGCTCTGAGGCGCAGCATTGCCTTTAGCTGCTGCTCTTTGATTCAGCCTAACATCCGCAACTGTGAAATGCTGCCGTTTTCTGATAGATGTGACATTTATTATTTCTTCACACCAAAAGGTGCTTGCTTTTCTCTTAGCCAGTTGTTTAAAGTATGGATGAAATTTGTGAGATAAACCATCTCTGAGCATGGTAGCAATAACTACGTGGATACTCCCTGGTCTACCACATCTTGTCAAATTCACCTTAAAAACACTTTTTTGAACACGCCCTTTGGTTCCAAGACAGAGTGCTTAATGGCTTGTGGAGCAATTATTACTTCAAATAAAATTATGGAAACATTCATGACTTTCTATGTTAAACTATTAGATGTTATTATGTGTTTATTAGAATATGCATAGTAGAGTATGTTGGCTGCCCATAAGTAAATGGCTGCTAAATTTCCTTGTGTTTTATAACCGAATAACTTTTGAAAGAATTGGGCTTTTTCTATTTTTCCTCTGACTAACGTTTTTAGAAAAACTGCTTCAGAAAATAAGAGATACAGTTACAACCCAAAGTGATCACAGCACGCTGGCATACCATGCAAGATTAAAATGAAAAGCATTTCAAATGGTGCAGCAGATGGGAAAAAGTTATTTACCTCAAGTGTGTTTTACATATTTGTGTGGCATGCACACTGTCCGTGTTTCTGCAGAGATGAGACATGAAACAGGAGTTGGAGTCTCAGATGTGAAGAACACAAATGATGATTGTTTGCTGAGAATATATTCAGGCTCTCCTGGGGAAGACTTTGCCAGGTCCTCTGGCTCCTTCACGCAGATGTGAGATCATTGTGCACTGCTTCAGGGAGAAAGGAGTGTGTGGTTATGTGTATAGGATAGACTAAGCCTTTTCTCAAAGGGCAAAAGCTTTACATCCACACTACCTAAACCTGAGGGCAGTGCCTGAACTCTTAAGTTTCCAGGATTATGGAGCTGCCCAGCAGGAGCAGGGTGTTGACATTGGACATAGTGCTGTTGTGGGCAAGGCATTGATTATGCTGGAGAAATTGAGCAGAAACTTCTTAAAGCACAAGAGGGAAGCCTTTCCATTTCTTGCCAGCAGTGCGTTTAACTGTCTACGAAGAGAAGCCTCTTGCTGCTCCTCCTACAAGTATCTCCCTTGGTGTCAGGACCAGCACAGGTAATAAGCAGAAGAGCAGCTCACAGTCCACAGCATTTAAATCCAAGTCTTCTTTCTAAGAGGTTTTTTCTTTGTATGTGACGTCTTCCCTTTCAAACTAAAAGGAATTCTCCCTTGTGAGCAGCTTGTGAGGGTGGTGGGATCAGGATGGAAAGTGGTCTGCTCACAGTAGAAGATCATGGATTGCCAGGATACGTTTAAAAATCGAAAACTTGGTTATAGCTTGTGGTGCCTGATCCAAGAGCTTGAACTCAGTCTTGTAAAGTCACAAGCAAGATAATGTAGTATTCTGATCAGCACATACTTAAGTCCTCAAATACTTAATATTTTTAAATCATCCTCCAAAAAAATCAGCTGACTTGTATGGCATATATATATCTCCTCTGAACTTTAATCCATTTTAAGCTTTAAACCCCTATTTTGCTTCCCTCAAACTCCAGTAGATTATACTTCGAGTTGAGCCATGATAATCTGATTCATAGCCTTTCAGAAGGAATGTTCTCACAGAACTCCAAATCCATGGTGTTTTAAAAAATCGGTGTGTAATAGCGATCCCGGTTAAATAAAGCCTTTTTATAATTTGGACCTGCTGATAAGAGGCAGACGCTTTTCCTGGAAACTGGGTGGATTGGGTCTGGGGTTTCTTCCACCATCAGAAATGTGTTGTAAATACAGAGATTCCGAATGGCAAGTGAGGGGGTTTTTTTTCATAGAAAATGAACCATACCTTATAATTTGGTCAGGTTTGGAGGAGAAGATACTCATTTTGTGCTTGAGTTTCATCAAGGTTCTACAGTTTTGTTTTGTGTTGCGCTTTGTGGCCAGTAACCTGAAAACAGCGGTAGCTCAGACTCCACATGGTGTTAGGTTTGGAAGCAGCTTGGGAACTAAACAGTGAGCGAGTAGGTAATAGCAGCACGAGGAGCATAGCCTCTTCCAAGTACCTTCTCTGACTAGGTGACACCTTTCAGAAAGCTAAGCACAGCTTTCTCAGGGCAGTCAAGGTTGTGTTCAGCCTGACATGCTGTCTGTCTTAGTTTGGTGCTCGAGGATGGCCTTGTTATTGACATTTTCAATATATTAGCTATTTTTTGTAAAATACCAAAGCTTTTATTTGCATATACATCAAATTGGCAGCTTGGGGGTAGTCCTGGTTTACCTTTATCCGGGTAAAATTACACTAGTGGCCAAAATACATCAGGCCTGAATGAACTTCAGCTGCCCTACTCGGAGTGCTTTCTGAAGCTGTGCCTTTCGTCAGCCTTTCTGTCTGAAAGGGTCTGACTTCAGATAACGCGCTTCTTTCTCACGAGCAGCCATCGCAGGTCTCGACAGGCACCTGTTGGCATCGTGGCGCGCATGAGGCTCTGTGCTGCTGGTGTTCCTTCTGGCACCATTAACAGCCTAAGTGGCCTCTTTTTATTGTTGCAAGCTGGCATTTCTCATACGCTCATAAAATTCACACAAATATCTCAGTGTGAACAGAAGATCCAGCACGCAGCAAATTAATGCACATTGTTAGGGGTTTATTTGACTGTAGTAGTATATGTAAAGGCTAAAATGTATAAAGTTTAATCGGTCAAGTCATGTATGTCGTAAATAATTGGGCATACCGAATGAAACCAAGGTTGTGGTAACGTATTTGTACGGCACCCAGGAGCTGTAATTGTGATCAGGGTTCCAAAGTCATCCGGAAAAGTGGATGAAAAATAAAGACTCGTTTAGTAAAGCATAATGGGGTTGTGATATGGTGGCTAAAGGCATCTTGAACGAGATCTTGACTAGAGAGTGTTTGGGGATGCTTGGATCTGGATATTTGTTTTGGATTGCCTTCCAGTAAATGGTTTGTAAAAGATGAATGGATTAATCCTTATGCCTTTCATTTGCAATTTAATAATAACCCCCATCCCAGGGCCTGAACATCCTGTTTTTCTTTTATTGGCTTTTCTAAAAAGAAATGCCAACTGATGGACCTGGGTATGGGTGAAGAAGGCAGTAGATGGAACGAAGCAAGATGAGTAGCTCCTTACAAGAACTATATAAAACATACTGCAGTTTTATCACTGAGAAAGTTGTTGCCATAACTGAAGTAACAAGAGTAAATCCTAATTTTGTTTTATGCTCTGCTTTGAGGTTTTGGGTTGTTGTGGGGGTTTTTTCTTTGTTTTGGGGGGATTTTTTTATGTTTGTAAGGGCACAGCTTCATTAGGATGAGAAGTGGAGTTATAGCCAGTATCTCAGGAGGAGTTGTATCCAGTTCCAGGTTGTAACTTCCTTGGTTCCCTCCCACCCTCAAGAATATTCACTATTAACTATTTCAGAAATGGATGTTTTCAGAATTGCTGCTTTTCTCAGCTGAATTTGAAACAACTCACTGGAATATTTCCTTCCTGACAGAATTCAGTGTCTGAACAGTTTAGATGTAAAAGCTAGTTTTATTGGCCAGAGGTAAGTGCAGTTTGCTTCTTTTTTAATTTTTAATATGAGGAGTTTGTCTTTAAGGAAGCTCTCGAGTCTGATTGCCTGGAGCCCCCCGAAAGTAGCTCATTCTGCATTCAGGGGCAGTGCTGTGCTGATCGCCCCAGGGCTCAGGGTGGAGAGACTGCCTTTTCATTCCGTGTACCAAAACGAAAGGGAAAGCAAGCAGTGGAGGCATTGCTGGTCTCTGTAAGAGCCTCTGTGCTTTACTGTATGAAGTGTTATTAATGATAACCCTTGCATTATTACGGTAAGGAAGTCATAGGATGGAGCCTTAGCTAGAAAATAGCAACTGCTCTGAGATACTCTGCATATTATTCCATTATAAAGTAGTGCCATTAGTCTGTTGGCAGAGGCTGGCACTGAGAATTGTCTGGAATCCAAGACAATTGGCAGAAGAAAGTGGAGGAAATAAAATTATTTCATAGCTGAGGGAAGCGCAGAACACAAACCCGAGGAACTGGTATGAGCAACGCGCAATAATGTCAGTTGTGATGGTGCTCCTACAGCGCCTTCCACCCCAGAGAGCTGCGTGAGTACCCATAAAGCAGCCCTTACAGTGCGCCTCTGACGTCGGTTAATTTTGTCAGACCCGCTTGATAAGAAATTGATGTGAACAAGGGGGAAATGGTTCGTCCATACAAACAGTAGTAAAGGAGGAGTAGTGTCTGAGGGATTGTAACCTCCAACCCCGACTCCAGAACCCCCAGGCTGTTACCCCCTGGGTGGAAGGGCACTGCGTGCTGAGCCTGGGGGGATCCTGCCGACTTCTCCAAGTCAGTCGTTCATGATGCCATCGAGCGGAAGCGGTGTATAAGATCCGCACATCAACAAATGTGTTTTGTTGGCCTTAAACAAACCAAATCCAAACCTACTTGTAAATGTTCCTAGTAACGCGTCAGTTGTTTATAGTAAGAACTGGAAGTTTAAAACAAAAAAAAAAAGGTGTCAGAGAGATTCTGACTTTAGCTTCCAGGCAGTAGATGGTGGAAATGTCAGAGCCTGTACAACCGTGCTGTGTCAGGACTACTCACAGTCACCCAAAGGTAGGAGAACTAAATACCGTCAGAAAGCAAAAAATAAATTGTAAAAAGACACAAAACATCTAATAACTTGTGTGAAATGGGGCATCTTTTGAGATTCTGGCCTGGAGCCTTCCTGGGGTCTGAGTAGAAAAAAAACCGATCACATCTGGTTAATTTTAGCAAGTTTCTGCGGTGGGGCTGATTTGACTAGAGGGAGGAGCGGCTAGTGAAACAGAAGGCTGAAGTTCGTTGTGTTACACTGACATTTAGGATGGCTCAGCTGCTATTCAGTACAGAAACAAAGATTTTTATTTGTTTGGGCTGGGGTTTTGTTTGCCCCTCTTTTTTATATTATTATTATTATTATTAAGCAAATTCTGCTTTTCACTGGGATCACTCTGGATCTGAGCATTTTCCTTCCTTGGCAGGAAACACCAATCTATCATGACGTGAAAGTTCCTTCTCTTCTCTTGACATGCTCGAGAATTCGCAGACTTGTGTCCTACCATCCCTTCCTCTCCTGAAAGTGATGGCATGTGACAGCTAGCTTACTCCGAGAACAAACCCGGAGTTAAGTCTCCATTAATAAATACTCACCTTGCCCCTAATGCCAATATAGCGGCTTGTTCTGATGCCCCGTTGGGTAACTGCTTCTCAGGACCTCCGTCCCTTGTTTGAGGAGGTTGCAGCTTTCTCAAATCGGGTTATAAAGCAACTTAGTGATGTGCTGTCCTTGGAAACAGATGCACTGCCACAGTATTAATAATTAAGAGCAGTTTCATGAAGGCATGGCTCAGCAAAAAAAACGCTCGGTTGGTTTTTTGGGTTTTTTTTTTTTTTTAGTCCAAATCACTTCTTTAACAGCCAAAGTATGAGTTTGACCATCTGCATTTTTCAACTAGGGAAAAACAAACATAAATCAACTGTGATTAATTAAGGAAAAATACAAAAATTCTTACTTGAACATGAGGATTGTTCTGATTGTCAGTAGAAAGTAGTTTGTAAAAAGAGCTTAAAGCTAAGCTTTAGTCAGCCTTTTTTGAGTTTTGTGTATGGCTCAGTGATGTTAGACTAATAATATAATTAAAGTAAATCAGTTAGGTGTTTGGGTTTTGGAAAACAATAACGATATGGGTGTGGGATCATGGATATTCAGTGGGTTTACCGGATCCCATAGGAGGTTAGGGCACAAACTCAACAAAAGACCGAATGCTACAAAGTTTTAAGAAAATTGTCCGTTCAAAAATGCCAATGAACATTGAGGACCAAGGTAATTGGCTTTTTAGCTTCTACTTTAAAAACAAAGGTCTATTTGCCTTTTAAGTGGGCCAGTAAAACTGAATTGGCATGCTACGGTACAGGCAGGGTAGGTAGTCAAGAAGAATAAGCTGTAAGAAATAAGCAGAGGACCTTAAGAGAGAAAGATTTTTCAAAACTAATAGGCAACAGGTAGTCTGTAATAAATTCTAAAGATCTGCAGTGAATACAAACCCAAATCAGGGGAAATAAGACTGGGCAGGGAGGTGCACCTGTATAGAAGATATTGTTGGTGATCCTCCAGAATTTGTAGGAAAAAGATGTTCCAGATACCTGAAAGGCCAAATCAGAAGCTGTCACCTGCACTGGGATGCTCCATGCAAGCAGCAGCTCCGTGTTGGCTATTAGCTGTTTTTTGGAGAAGTCCTGCTTATAGTCAGGTTGTTCACAGGCTCTGATTTTTTTTTTTTTTCCTCGGGTTACTCACAAATTGAGAACAGGCTCTTTTGCACAAATGAGCACGATCTGCTATGAAAATAGACAGGCCTTAATTCAGTGTTTTAAAATAGCCATACAAGACGGAATTTTGTCCAAAGGACAAAGACCTTGAAGCATTTTCAAACTTGACCACAGTTCCTAGGTGCCGTATCTCTTAAGAACAGGAAGGAGCATAAACCAGACCAGTTCTCAGCTGGTTCCCAGCACAATGTAGAGGAATTTGTCCGTGCTGGAACCAACTGCTGTCAGTTACCTTTAGCCCTGCACCTCTTCTCTCTACTGGCTCTGTGGGATGTGGGAACTAACAGTCCTCATAAGAGCTAAGCTGTATTCTGCATTATAGTCCTACGCCTGGATAGCACGGTAGACTTTCTGAGCCCCCTCGTGACTCTTTTTTTCAGACGCTGTGACCCTGTAAATCTGAGAGATTTCAGTGAAGTCACAGTTCAAAAATATTCCTGAGCCTTAAACCTGATAGGAAATAATGGGTGAACCCAGGGTTGTTTGAAGTACTCTGTGTTTTTAGGGTCAGGAGATATTTGAGTTTGTGTTTTGTTTGCATTGCAAGAAGGGATGTTTCCTGGAATACTTCCTCTACTCTGCTTTCTCTGCAGTACAGAATCTACATAAAAAACTAGTAAACTAGGTCATTAATAAATATGTAAAAGCAGCCTGATCTATGAGGTAGACTCAGTGTATGTGAGGACACCGAGCTCTGCTAGCCCTGCTTCAGTGCTTATTCCCATGGAATTAAAGGGCTTACACACCACTGAGATGATTTGGAGACTGCCAGACTTTCTAATGTAGTCTTTATTTTTCCCTTTTTTTCACCTGTAAGTTAATGCCTTTTTTTTGTTACTTCAGCAGATAATTTTTATGGTAGCTTTTCTACTCTATATCCCGCTGGTATATAGTTTAACAAAATGCCTTTTGAAACTGGGTATTTAATTTCTCAGTCATGCCTCTGGGAATAAATTCCTGCTGTATTAAAACTCCTTTTATATCTTTTTACTGTGGTTGGGAACTTCTGCAAACTTTTCTTTCAGAAATCACTGCTTCTTATTCCCTCTCTGTGCCTCGTATGCATCTCCTTTCTGTCTGCTCCTGCTGGTATCCACGACCGGTCACATCCCGTTACAGTGGCGTAAACAGTTAAAAAGAAATTCCTTAATAGCATTTCTGTTTCTGGATCTGGATCTCCAGGAACAAAATCAAATTTTCACACCCAACTACCTATTTGAGGTGTTATCCATGATGCTGTGTCAATGAGCTGATGTGTGGAGCTGCTTTTTAAAATTACTTTAACAAGCTTTAGTGATTCTGAATGGTAGCATTTATGGTAGGAAATGTTTCATGATGGTACTTTCGGCAGTAACGATGCTGTATATTTCTGTGTAGAAGTGAGGTCTTCTTTACCGGTAATTACTTCCCTTCACTTTTTTTGTTAAGTTAAATATGCAGCTATTTGGCAAAAGTGGTTAATGGGGCTAGTTGAAAATTGTTGTTAAATCCAGTTCTTGACAAGTGAAATTGTTAATGTTGAATGAACATTTTTCTAGCAAACTTGCTTTCATTACAAATGGAGCTTGCTCATCTCAGTCCAGAAATCTTTTGCCTTAGAAGTGCTGCTATGCTGTAGTGTATTTCAGCGGTACAGTCGTCATCACGGACCAGAGCCCCAGCATCTCACGTACCGGGCTCCCTCGCTGTCTCTGATGCCGTTTCCCTCCATGGAAAGGACTCAGGGTCACAAGAAGTCTGCTCGGGTTCCTGCAGAGAGTTGAACAACAAAGAAACTCTTTGCCCTGCAACTGCCATGAAGTTGACCATGTTTATTAATGGAAATACTTCTGTTTTGTCCAAAATGGTCATTGTTCAATCTCTTTAAAGTATGGGAAATGAAGTGTTTCCCCAGATAAGTACGTGTGAATCAAACTGCCTTTGACTGCATTTTGTTCATTTTCTGATACTAGATGAGTTCCTCAGGACACCAGAGTGGTTAATGACTAAAAGCCTCCAGATTAAGGGATATGAACCTTTGTCCCATGAAGCAACGACGTGTGTTCCTCGTGTATTGTCATTAATGAACCATACACTTTCCAAATTGCTTCTGAAAGATTTTAACACTCTGTTAAAAAAACACCATAATTTCTCACTGAAAAAGACCACACCAAGCTTTCATACAGAGATTTCAGAGTTGGGGACTATAAAGGAATAAAACATCCAGATTTCTTTGAATCAGATCTGAATCAAGGTGGCATGCCAGGGAAAACTACATCTTAACATTGTGACTTCTAGGGAGACCTGACATTTGTTACGTGGCTGCTAACAGAGCTGCCCAAGGGAGAGAAGGTATTTTACAGACAAGCGATGTAATCCCACGTTTGTTTTTAAAGAATATTCAGAGATTAGTGGATGATAACAATACAGCAGGACAAATCGCAATGAAAAATGTGCTCAGGCCAGCTTAATTGTGACAAAATCGGTACAACTCACAGCTACACCGAAACGAGTATAGATTATCTCATGAATTCATGCTGTCTTCTGCATCATACAGAATAATTTCAGGGTTGCCTAGAAGGCTTAGTTCAAATATACTTTGAAAGTTTGTTTGCATTCATTATACGTCAGATTTTAACACTCCTGTCTGTCTTTGTTAGTCTGTTCACAGTTTTCCAGAGGAGTTTATGCCATCTTTGGATTCTATGACCAGATGTCAATGAACACACTGACGTCGTTTTGTGGAGCCCTTCACACATCGTTCGTCACACCCAGCTTCCCAACAGATGCAGATGTACAGTTTGTCATCCAGATGCGGCCAGCGTTAAAAGGAGCCATCTTGAGTCTCTTGACTCATTATAAATGGGAAAAGTTTGTGTACCTCTATGACACAGAACGGGGTAAGCACCATCATTTTCAGTGATTTTTTTGATTTCATAACTTGCTATAAGTATTACCAGAATCTGTATGTGCAGCCCATCCCAGTTTTCTTCTGGATGCACGTAGCATGTTCTGATGGTCCTAGAAAACAAGTTTATTCTGAAGAAACTAAAACGAATGGATAAATGAAAAGAAGGCATCTTGATACTACTGATCATTTGTAAAGAGATCGTCTGGAGGATAGTGTTAGCAGTGTAAGCATTCAATTTGGAATACCTGGTTTCCATGGAACCACGGACTCAACACTTGCCAGGGGTTTTGAGACCTTGAAAAATAAAGCAAGTTGTCATTATGAAGTAGGCTGTTAAGCAAGACCTTCCACTCTACGTGACACTGCAAATCCCACACCACTTTACATAAATGTGCGTTTCTGCTGCCGCAGGACAAAGACAATCCATGCTAAGATACACTCTGGAGATGTCTAGGCATCGATAATGGTCTAGGAATATAATGCATAAGAAGCTTTGGGGCTCTGCTGGACAAAAGTTGCTCTAGATGTGTCACATGGATATCCAGAGGTGAATTTAGATAGATGACAAGAGTGACCATAAATATATTTTACTAAATTAATCTTTTCACGTTTAAGGCAGTTGTTAACTAAGAAGCACCAAAGGTGCCAAATCCTGTCAGAAAGAAGCACCAGAAGCCATTTGCTGTGAGGAATGTTGCATATTTCTGTGGAGCAGCTGTTGCCACCTGCTCTGAGCGACAGAATTTGCTTGGTTACAGGTTTCACCTGGGTAGCATTTCTTGCATCAAATAGATGTGCCGCTGCCCTTCTCACCAGCTTCATGATGAACAACTCCAAGATCTCCTTCAGATCAAAGAGGTCTGGATAGGGCAAAAGAAGCTTAGATTCCATTCCTGGCTCCCATGACAAAGTTCTGATGCCATAGGCTAGTGAATATTGATAAAGATCAAATCTTCAGTGGCTGCGCTGTTCACACTGAAGGTGAATAGTATCACCCAACTAAGGACATACCCTATGTTGAAAGAAAGTCATTTTTAGTGTGATACGAATGCTAAAAGTTGAGAATTTTCTGAGTGGTTTGGAGGTGTTAAATACATCTAGCGTTGAAAAGCGCTAGCTGCGAGATCAAGTAGGAGAGTTTGGAGAAGCTGAGAATGCTGTTAGTTTTTAAATTTTATGAAACCACTCCCTAAACAGTGGGTTAGTCCGCTTTTTCATGAAAGCTCCTGCGAATATGCCGTTTGTCTGAGTAAGGAGGGTTTGATGCGACCAAATGTGATAAACTTACAGTATGTGATAAAGTAAAATGTCGTATATTACAGGACTGATGAAGCTAATCATGACTGAGGCTAATAAACTTTGGTTTGGAAGGAGATGCATCAGTCTTCCAAGATCATGCCTAATGAAAAATTCGGCACTTCAGACTGGAAAAGTCACCTGGAACAGCAGGAGTTTACTGGAACTTGTGTAGATGAGGTGACTGGTAGACTAACGGAGATAGTAACAGCAGTCGTGAGGAAAGACTTGCGGACTCAGACTTACATTTTTCTACAATTCTCACTGCGTACAATCTTCAGGTAGACGAGTCTAATCATGGGCTTCTTAATGATGACTAATCCCTTTGGAACAGTTTACGTTGTGTCTAGGCTTTGTTTTGCCTCGTTCATACTAAGATTTTAATCACAGGTTAAAACACAGCTCTTGCTGGCAAAATTAGCCCAAGATTCTGACTTTACCTCTGTGGCCTTATGCCCCTTGTCTTGACTTTCCAGCCACGTGCTACTCACAATGCTACCATTACTAATAACTCACCACATCTTATCTTTCCTTCCTGTACATGTATCCTCAAACATATTTGCCATCTGCTAAAACAGGAACAAGAATGAACAGTTGATTATCTTCCGTTGCTGCTGGTTTAGTTAGATTAAAACGAGCTTGGTAGAAGTCTTAACAGAGTTCTAATTGCTGTATTCTTGTAGCATTAAAATTAATTAAGAAGACTGATACAGGAGCGAGAGGCAGGGCAATGAGGTACTGAGAACGAGACACTAGATTCCTCTGTTTGATGGCCAGTAATTGTGGATGACAGCCCCTGAAACATCTGGCCATTCCAGTAGGCTGCCTAGTTTCTTGTGATAGGCCCTCAAAAAAAAATCCCAAGAGGTTGAACCATAATGATGAATGACTCCTTGTGTTGGGAAGTGACTAGGCTGTGCCTGTTCCTATGCTGAGATACCATTGGAAATGAAGACACTAGAGCTGTCGCGATTTTTAATAATTCCTATCTTAGATATTTAAGCGCTTTGGGGCACAAACACTGTAGAAAGACAGTGTTAAGCAGTTTACTGTCAGTTCCTAAAATAAACCACTATTTAAATACTGCATTTCTATGAAGATTCTCACTGGTTTGTTCTGAGAATCTGAGAAACAGCAAAACATTAGACTGCTCCTTCTTATGCTGAATGTTAGTTAGGGACTAAATTGTTCTTGCAGGTAGTTTTACGGTGTTCTGCTGAAGCAAACCATTAAACGTGGCGTTTACTATTAATAAATACCACCGCGTATTACAGATGCCATACAAAACGGAAGAAACCTTCTTGTGGTTTTATACTGCTTGTTGAACTGTTGCAGTTTAGGCTTAGGAGAATGGAGAATCAGCTTTACAAAACTGCTTTCCTGAAGAAGTGGCTTTTTTGTTTTTGCCATCAAATCATGTAATCACATGGTTAGTGTGTTCGTTTGTATGTTTATGTTTGTAAGCGCATTCTTTTCTGTTGCTCTGTGATGACTGAATGCTGCAGATTGTGCTCTCAAATATATATTTATGTGCAGGTACAAAATTCAGTTTCTTAAAAACTGCCAAAGCACACAGAAAGAAAAATGTGAGATTTACGAATTCCAGCAGCAAGAATTATGTCTCACTATTGCTTATTTCAGTTGCTGAACTTACTCTTCTGTGAAAAAAGTGGAATTTAGGAGAAATATTGAATTGCATGTTCTTCTCCTAGTACCAGCAGGAAAAAACAAATTATATTTTGCAGAGAGTAATGATGCATTAGGAAATGGCTGCTAAGGGAGGAAAGGACATTAAGCGGTGTAGAGAAGAAAGAGTCATATGTTCATTGCATGCCACACGCTTTTGGTTCATGTGAAAAGGAAAGGCAGGGTTGATTTCTGTTTGTATTAACTCACATCAGTACGTTGACACTGTTGGTTGCTGTGATGCGTGCAAAGTAGCTGATTAATTATATGGTGCTAACTGCCTCAGTGGGCTGCTCTGCAGCCGAACTAAGACTAATTAACATTATGTCAGGATGAAATGAGATGGGGTTACAGACAGAAAGCTATTAAGAATTTGGGTAGCACTTGTCAGAAAAGTCACCTTTTGCATCTCCTGCTGAGGATTATGTTTCATCAAAAACCTCAGGTTTGTTTCCAGTCTTCAGGTCGGTTGCTTTACTTGGCTATAAATCAGGTGTTATTCGCCGAAGCCAGTGGACCGGAGTAACACCGGTAGGAATGTGTGGAGAGGTAACTTGTGGGTTTTTTAGTCATCGTAATGTTGTGTGAAAGTGCGAGGCACTTCTCATTTAATTATAAAAAATGGTATGGTAGATTGTAATACCAAAGCGTTTGTTTATTTAAATTGCCATAATGTTTCTTAAGTAATGTTTTGGTTTATTTTTGCCGGAGGAACAGCGTTTTGCACAGATTGTTCACTTTCCATCTGTCAGCACAACACAGGCATTTTGTCCCAAGTTACTTTGATTTGTCGTCCCTCCTGTGCACAAAGACATTGATTTCTGTCGTGCAGATCATTTAAACAAAATCACACCAAGTGATTTCTGTGACGTGCATCAGGTCATCTGCCTCTTCTTTCAGATCACAGGAGTCAGGACAGGACAGGAAAGTGACTTTCATGTCTGTGTAATGCCTACCCACACGACGGGAGCTCAGTCTAGACAGAGGTGTAGATAGATCGCAGTCTTATGGCATTGTAGACAAATACTTCTCTAAATCTGAAATTCTTCTGTCACTTGGTTTTGATTTAGTCCGTCAGTTGGTATCTAGCACTACTGAAAATGAAGAAAAAAAAAGCCTTTGGTAAATATGGTTATTGCATTATAATAGATAGATATTTTAATTCATTACCACTGCCTAGATGAAGGCTAAGGCACAGAAGAGTTCATTTAAAGCCCTGGGTTATGTTGTTAAAGAGTTGAAAATACCTGCTTTAAAAGCAAGTACACCTTTAATCCTCACTGCCACAGAAACACAAAAATTTAACCTGAACATAACAGATGGATAAGTATGCACAAGGCCTGAAAATACAGCCTCAGAAAATATGACCTGTCCTATTCCTCTTAAATATAAAACCTTCTGGTACCCTGTTGCATAAAGAAATGCCAGGAAAGAGTCAAAAAAAAAAAAAAAAAAAAAAATCCAAGAGGTACAACTGCAGGCTTGTCGATGTTTATGCATAAGGCATCGAACTGCCTTAAATTGGGTTCAGTACAAGGCAATGAGGTCTGATTCGCTGCTTCTGCTGAAGACAAAGAATAACTCTTCTGTTTAGTTCTGCCTTTACAAAATGAGGTTAGTTATCCATTGCTATCAAAGGACAAGACACTTCTGTACTGCTTTCCCTGGAGAATACGAGACTGGAGCTGATAAAAGAAGTGGTATGTAGAACCAGGCTCATTATACCTTCCACAAAATTAAATTGAGGGATTTATTTTTTTGTGGGGGGGATGAAATAAGAGCTGCACTGAACGTTACTGATACGTAGAACATAACATTTTTTTTTTGCAAGATATCTGGGGTAAGATTAATTTTCGTGGAATCTGAAAAGAATTTGCTTTAGTACCTGGTGGATTTCTAGGGATTTGGGGATGTTGGGTTCTGGTGGACTGAGTCTCTGCTGAAGACAGCAATGAAAAATGTAATCCAAGACAGAATGACTGACTCCTGTTTATAAGCACCTTCCATGTGCGCAGAGGCGTGGAAGAGCTCCTCCTTCCACACAGCTCATTTGTTAAGCTCTGTATTGTCTTTCTGCGTGCCAGGAACTTTTATCTTCATTTATAAAGATCATTCTTCAGTAAAGGGGAAAAATGAAACTGGTGGTAGCAGCTACACCAGCATTAACAAACCTGGAATTCAGCACCTGCTGAACAGTCAAATGTCAGAAGAATCAATAGCTGAGCTGTTCATTGACATATTTATTCTCAGAACAGGGGAGTTATTCCACTAGCTGAAGAAGTGATCTGAATCCATTGCATGAAGGAAAAAGGATTTAAGGCTGGCTCACCATTTTCTCAGAATTAAACACGGGCTTGTTTGGTTTTAAAATGGAAATTCTTGTTTGCTAGTGTGTTTCTACCTGTTTAATTCTTCTCAGATGCACCTATAAGGTTGATGGGATGTATTTTGCTTACACTTTATGGACGGATTTAAATTCTTGACATTATCCTCTGTAAATACCAGTCTGTGGTGAAGAATAATGATACATACAAAGCATGTCTAGAAGCCTGTAAAACACCAAAGGTGGCAAAATGGGAAAGAGTTACTGCGAATCTTGATTCTTCTGAGATTTTTGGCTCGTTTGCAGGAGTATTTTGGACATCGGCCCAGGATCATGGGCATGACATGCAGACAATATCAATTGCTAGCATTTAGGTAGCTATGTAGATGAGCTGTCTCATTATCCTTTCCCACTTCTTTATATACTGAGGAATGCACAGCAGGGAGTAAAATCTTGGCAAGTCCTCCCGAGCTGAGGCTCAGCCTCCCCATCTTAGGAACGGGCATCACAGGTCTGTACATTTGGAGAATCACGTGCCCCAGTAACTGCCATCCTGAAATTTTCTTCTACGCCATGACCTTAGCAAAAGGCAACTTGCGGCATGGCCACAAAATGTTGCATCTTTTGCATGGCTCTGCTTGAAAGGATGTGGTGGAGGTTCAAGTTTTCGAGCTTTGGTACAATGGAGAGCACACAGAGTATAACGACCCTTATGGTGGAAAATGCATTATTTAGATTTAAAGAACAATCATACTTCATGTAGTTACGAGCAATAAGAAAATAATCTGTTTCTTTCACTATCAGCCTTTTGGGACGAGTGATTTTTACCATCTTATAATACCTACAATTTGTATTTATATAGAATGTAAAGTTATGGGTACTGGTTAGCAATTTTTGTGTGAAATAGAAGTAATTTATCCTGACAAAAGGAGGCAAATCTTGACATTCTTATTTAGGGCGCATTGCTGCTTTGCTTTCAGCAGTATAATATATGAACTAAGGCTCTGTTCATGCCAGAACCTTAACTGGAATATTCCAGGATTGCTTTACAATGTGGCTTCACTGCCTAAGTGTGTTGGGGAATAATCGGAGCCTGAACAGTTAAATCTAGCTTTTGATAATCACCCTCCGTTTGTTTCCTCGGAAATCTCTAAAGTCTTATACAGACTCCTTTTATCTTGGTCTCTGTGGTACACAGATACAGAAGAAAGCCCTTTTACTGATCCTTCCCCAAACAAACATTGAGACTCTGTGTGGGAGAATGGATGTTGGCTGGTTTTTGGGTGGACTGAGAGCCTTAAGCATTTTTCTCCTGATCTTTCTCATTAGCTGCTATTTGTTTAGCTTACCCCTGGTAATCACTTAAACCGGTTTTTTTAGCTGATAAGCAAGAGGAGTGAATCAGCGTTGAAAGTCATGCAGCATGAGATGTATCATACTGGCATGACTCTGATGCAGCTGAAGACCAGCAGCATAGAGTTCATGATGGTGTTCTGTATGGCACCTTTGTGACTCTTACAAGTTTTGTGTATACGCAACGGGTTCCGTTTGGTGTTGAGATGCCCAGGCAAAACGCCTGAGCATCCCTTGAAGGTGTTGGAACACGCAGGACTGTCAGCAGTATTTTCCAACAAGAAGTGGAGTAACTGCACATGTGCAACAAATCTGTGTCGTGTTTTGTGGAGCCGCTGAGAATAAGGAGGTGTGTCAGCCCATTCCTGAAGGAGAGCAGGAATGCTGGAGCATGGTGTGACAGAGCCCTGATATGGCTCGTGTGGTGATGATGTGCTGTCATCCGTTCTTCCATCCACAGATAACGGTGTTGCGATAGGGTGTTAGAGGAGCCTCACTCACACTGAGTGTGAATCTGGCTGTGGTTGAGGGAGCATCAGAATCTGACCTCGCTTTATGTGAAATCAGCTTGTAAAACTGAGTCAGAATATTCAGAGTGCAGAGTATGAATGGATAAATAGTTTCTGGAAGCCTAGAGCAGGATGTGTGCTGTCCTCATGGTCCTAATGAAATCAATGGCAGGAACACGAGCTGAGGCCCTGAATGTCTTTCACAGTAAACAGGAGAACTAGCAGCATTGCCACTCACCCAGGCTGTAGAGATGAAGTCTGCAAACGATTGTTTTTATAAACTGACTTGTGGAAATGCATGCATTTAAATATTTAGCTGTTCATAAATATGCATGTTTTATCAACTTCTGGTATAGCCATAACATTTAACTTTTGTATGCACGAGTAATCTAAGCGGCAGAAGCATTTGTTCTCAGTTGATTTTTATGTGTATCAGCAAGGCTTAAATGGTCAGAATCTCACATTTCCAGATTTCCTGAAACAAAGCTTAAGTTCAAGACGCTTTCCAAGTGCAGGTGGAGGGGGGAAGGGCTGAAAAGATACGTGAGAGGGGTTGTTGGCCCTTTTGCTCTGAGACAAGGGCAAGGACTTGACACAACGCCAAGCCTTAGAGGGATGGAAAGCCTTCGGTTGGAACCAGAGGAGACAAGGTGGAATTTGTTGCTCTTGGGGAGCAAATGGGACATTGTAGACTAGAAAGGACGGCTGTAGAAAAGAGTACCTGTATGCAAAGGACTGCGAGGAAATTTTTATCAAACCTATTTATTTAACCCATCTCACCCAGCAGATCTAGAGGTTTACTTAAAGGTACTTTGAGTTCATTATTTTGCAGCGTATCTGTATATGCAGCATAGCTTAAAAGACTGGAAGCCTTTGATGTCTTTGGCATCTGGATGTTCAGAGCAAGGCAGGATTGCTTCACCTGGGGAGTTGAGCTGATTCTGTGCATGGAGGTGAACTGACTTGCTGACTTAGTCTGCGTAAGGGGGTTGGTACTTGGAGTGGGACTGCAGAAAGCAGCACTATTTAGTAGTGGAATCAAGATGAAGCAATTTTGAGGTATGTATCAAGAGAGATGCGTAACATTGCATTGGTATGAGAACTTTACTACGTATTTCAGTGGAGTAGCATGTTTTGGTTATCACGTGTTTTCCAGTGTGAAAAGCATTCGTCAGGATTTAGCATGTTAGTATTCTTAGGAGTTTACAGATTTTATCACCATGTTTACTCTTCCTGCGCTTCTTCCTTCACGTAGAAATAGTTCATTCTTAACCTGAGTGACAGCTGTAATTGATGGCCCATGGGTTTTTGTGGAATCTCATCACTCTCTACAACTACCTGAAAGGAGGTGGTAGCGAGGTGGGGGTTGGTCTCTTCTCCCATGTGACGAGTGACAGTACAAGAGGAAACACCCTCAAGTTGCGCCAGCGGAGGTTTAAATTGGACATTAGGACCTCACTCTTATGTGAGCGTGATGTGATAGTGAGAAAAGATCTTCAGCCCGGGCAAATGAACTGTTCACCAGGTGAAGATTTATCTGTGGAATGACCACAGACGGTTGTGGCTTAACGGAATGACCGTTATAATTGTGAGTGGTAAAAAATGCCAAACACAAAGGAGATTTCCCCAGTGCATGAGGAATATATGAGTAAAATGGAGTATCTCAACAAGGTAGTAAAGCAAAGGTTCCTCTTTCTTAGCGTGGCCTCGGTCCAAAGCAGGTTCTCAGCTAAGCAATGACATGTTCCTTCCTTACTACCAAGAGAGAGGCTTCATATGCAGTTTGAATTTCTTTTGGTGCAGGACTATATAGCATGCTGGGTGAATTTAGCTTTGTTAAATGTTTTTATGCTTTAGAAGTGATTTTCATTTGATGGTCTCAGACAATGAGTGATGATCAACAATATCTGTATGGGGCATGCAAGGGTTTTAGTCCTGTTTTTCAGATGGAAGATTTGTGTACCGATCGGCAGACTAACAACCCGAACTTCTTCTATTTACGCATATGGAAATACTTTTCATTTGAAAGCATGGTGAGCTTTGACTGAAGAGATGTGCAGAATGTCGTACTGGAGGTCAGTGGTCATGGTTACTAACAAAAAACAATGTTTCTTATTCCTACACAAGAATTCCCTTAAATTTTACCATAAATTGCCCTTCTCACCTAGAAAAAAAAACTTGAGCTTTTGAGGAAACTCGTAATGGATTACTGAGAAGCTTTGCATTGAAGGTAGTTAAACTCCACGGCAAACACCGTTTACTTACATGGAGGAATCCATTGGTTATATCTTCAATACCTTCCTTCGTCTATGACAACTGACTCTTTTAGATGTAGCTCCTTTTTTCAGGCTTGACAGAATTTACCAAACTAGTTTGACCACATGCCTTTTTCTTCCCAGAAAATATCAGCTGTCTCAGTAAGCATAAAGAGGACTCGAATGCTTTGTGGAAGAAAAATAAGTGTGAATGCATTTATGACAAACCCACTCAGCTGGCAGGTTAAATGACCTCATATTGTATTTAGGTTGAGGAGTTTTTAAAGGATTTTTCTCTTACGGAGATAGATTTTTCTCTGGTTTCTCATGAGACATTTAAAATCACACCTTTTCAGCTTTTTTAACCTCTCCTTCTTACATTTCACAATAGGGCAGCGCTGTGAGCATGCATTTCAGAAGGTATATAAGAGACCGTACTACGTAAGTAGAGTAGAATGAAAAATACCTCCATAAAGTATTAAGTATTAATCTCTAAAGAAAAAAAGTGAAGAGTTCCTGACATGACTTTTTTACTCACTAACAAGTAATTACTCATTTCTTCAGCCTAGGTGTATAGCTCTTCCTGGACACCACTTTTGCTTTGATTCATGATGCAGAGAATCACCGGGAGAGAAAGTTGCCCTAAGATTTTATTCCTCCCGATTCCGAGCTCATCGTATTCACAGCCTGTTGCTTTGCTCTTGGAAGTATTTCTGACTTCCCTTGGTTGTCAGCAGCCCAAAGAAACAAATCACCGGTCGGTGATTTGCACAGCACAGCAGCATTAGTCAGGGCCCCTCTTCAGCTGCTTAAAGTGATTAAGCACTTGAAGAGTTGTCATCTCTTACAACAGCGAAGTATCCCCTTTATTGCCAAAGTGTTGCTCCTTCAGGTTTTAGGGCCAGATTCCTCTGGCAGCGTGCTGCCAAGTGGCTGTGCCACGGACTCTGGGTTTGCACATGAAGAGAATGTCTGTGCTCTCTCCAGGTGAACGGGGTGGAGCCTGAGGCCAGGTGCTTTTGCCAAGGTAGTAGTAGTTTAGTGAGCAGTGTGGGCTGATGCATCGTACCTGGAACGGAAGAATTTCATAAGCTGGAACTGTGACTCCTGGAAAGGCAGCTCCGGTTCTGCTCCCTCCCGCAGCCCAGTGGTCTGTGCTAGAGCTGCGTAACCCGTGAGCATCGCAGTTCCTGGCTGACGGGATAGCGCAGCATCGGTCTGGAAAGGTGGACAGATACCAGGCAGTGGTTGTGAAGGTTTCTTAGGAGCTCCTGAGGTGTGGTTTGCTTTGGGGATATTTCTGTCAGTGCTGATAACGGTAATAACATGCAGTGAATTGCCAGGGCTGTGCACAGACCAGATATAAGAGGACTACTGTTATTTACATAAAGTGCTAATATCTTTATAGCATTTCTTCTGGTGCTGATGAAGTTATGAGTTAGTTCTCCACTCTCTATTCATGTTCAGGAGAGCAGCTGTACTTGAGAATGGGTTTATAAAGGAGCACGGCCACTCCATACACTGCATTGAACCACACTAACCAAGGGCAAAGACACATCCAGACTATGTTGTGAGCGCTTAACTGACGCTCCTTTCCCCACAAAAGTCACTTCTGGCTATTCTAGTTTGGCCTAGAGAAATGGCCACTGGACACTGAAAAGCCTTTTTGCTCCTTTCGTGTTCTCCCTGTGGCCTGGTGAGCAAAGCCATCTCAAACACAGTGGTTCTGAGCTGTTCGTAAGCTCTCTAGATCTCAGAGCCATGGTTCAGAAGACTCTTCCAGAGAACAAAATGCTTGACAGTGGTCATTAAAGATTTTCTCAGGGTACTTTAACACTCTGAAGCCATCAGATTAATATGGCAAATAATGCAGACACTTCCAGGTGTGTTTTCTAGCAAGGTGTTGCATGCTGATCACTCTAAGGGCATGATACTCTGATTTTTCTAGTATGTATGCTACATATAGTAAAAGGCTACGTATGGCCTTGTAAATCTATGCTATGATCCCCATGGTGATACAAAAATAGCAATGTGGCCCCAGAATTAATGTGGTAAAGCATTTACTAAAACTCTTGGGTGCCTTCAGTTCAGTATGAGTGGTGTAGTTATTACCCAAGTATGGGTGGTTCTAACGGGTGAACACATCAAATAAACTAAAATGGTGGGTGAAGTTATGATAGAAACAATATATTTCCTCTGTTGGGCGTCATTTTTCAGTGTCCTGCTGAGCCGTCTAAAACATATGAAAGAACTCATAATTGTCACTCATCTTTATGAAATGTTGAAGTCATATACTACATTGACCTCAATCTATGCGCATTAATTCATGAAGAATTTAATTTGATGAGTTTAAGCCAGAACTGCAGTACAAAATCCTTTCAGTGCAGTTCAGTGATTTTGCCAGCATTATACATACACAACACCGTCGTAGTCTAGACTGCATTGTGTCATCATCTGCTCCTAAGACTAAAGATATTGTAAAAGTGTTTCTAGATCAAAGAGTGCTATTTGCTGCCATCTTATTTCTTACCGGCTTTTCTCCCCTGCTTAAACAGGGGGAGATTATGGTTTTAGGAGCAAATATTAGTCTTCGGTTTGTGTAGTTCAACACACCTTTTATTAGCAAGATAAGGCTTTATTCTTTAAGGGTGAAAAAAAAAAAGACAAAAAAGAGGGAAATGAAAAATAAAGCAGCCAGTCTTCTGACGTCGTTTGGCTCAGCAAGATCAAACCTTTCAGCTGACTACACCGGGGTCAGTAATTGCTCTGTAGATAGAATTGCCTATTGCTTAGTAGTACTGGTGTTATCGATCAGCTGTTTTGTCCGTGGACTGACAGTGATAACCTCAAATTAGATCAAGTTTTTATTAAAGAAATAAAATCAAATTTTGCCTGGCTGTAGACAAATAATAATGAGTTACCCGAACACATAATTATTGCCATAACATTATTTGCAGAGATTTCTTGAAAATAAAACCCCAAACCCTTCTGTTTGTCTTGTTGCTGTCATAGTTAGGCAGTTCTCTCTCTCCCTCACCTACACACCTAATGGTATTTTTTAATGACGTTGTAACGGGTGTCACAAAGAGGTGGGGAGATGGGAGCGGGAGAGGAGATCTGAGCTTTTCTTTGAAAGGTTGGGTATACGAGGGGGTGAATGAATACAAGGATGCATAAGTTACTGCAGCCTCCAGGCAGCAGTAATTTATGCACTGACAGTTTGAGTTTCATGCTATGCTATTTTAAAAAAGCCTTACGAAGTAACTGCCTCTGTTACATTAGTGTCTGTGTTGGGTTTAGAAATACTCCACATCACGGAGACAGTTTGAACACAAACATTGGAAACACATTCATCACAGTGTGGCAGTTGTCCCGTTTCAGTAAGAAGAAAACGAGCAATATAAAAATATTTTCCACATTTTAACATGAATTTGGGTGCCCTGAAGGATTTTTCAGGGTTGTTTCATTGCTTATTTGTCTGCTTGTAGATATGTTGATGGAAGTGAAAATTGTGGCTTTAGATGATGCCACATGTATTGTATTCGTGTAGTTATTATTGGAGTTGTCCTCTCCGGGAACGATTTAGCTACGCTTCTCAAAGAAAGCAACCAAATGGATGTGAATGGCATATGTTTGAATAATGACCGGTTTGGTTTGCATGTTTTCCTTATGCTACAAGTCAGCGAGAAGTCTAGCTGCACACAGCATCCGTAACGTATAAGACCAAACAGCTTCCCATCTGACATGAACCATATAATCATACTTAGGCATTAAAGGACCATTTCCTTACAAGGAACTATGTGGCTCTGCTCGGCTGTTTGAATATAAATTCCCAATTGTATAGCAGTAATTTCCATTAGTTTAACAATTAGTGTGAAACTACACATCTGGAAGCATAAATAAGGCGGCTTGGAAAGTTTGAAGTATATGGAGTTACACTGAGTTTTCATTAATAATATATATGAAGCCAAACATATTAAGTGCAAGCAGCTGTAGACCATTACAATTTAGATTTAATTTAAGTAATCTCTGGATTGACCTTCTTCAAAAACTGGCCACAGTAGGCAATATAAACACAACATCAGCTGTCCTGTAGTGAATTTTAGATGCCAGCTGCATCCTCATAACACTTTACTGGGTCTCCTATGAAAATTACGGATAAAAAGATAACAGGAGCAATGATGTTACTTGTTCTTAAGTTTTAAGTGCTCTTCATTTTGCATAGATATGGTCTTGGTTTATAGGATATTCATTTGTGGTTTTCCACAGATAGTGTTTTTGTGACTTTAGTGACCTCCCTCTGACGATAAAGCTGGATTTTGTCAAAATGTTTTTACCATTAAAACTTACTGCAGGGAATTCAGGCTGCTGCTGAGCGTAACCAAGATGGTTCGGTTCAGTTGTGTAAAACCCGGCATGTGCCTCGAAGCACAGCGAAAGCCATTCATTGCATTTCTTTGAAGTGAAGCAATGCAGATTTGCATAGGTGAAGATTTGACCCTACGTGTTTAAGAATAATTTCTTGACAGGTCCATTTGAAACAACAGAAATGTAACACAGAGATAAAAACTTGTACAAAATCAGTGTTGTAAAAGAAGATGAAAAATTCTCCCATGTTTTGATATTCAAATGCATTCTTTTTTCCAAATCCCAGACAGGTAATTTTTAAGACTTCACATGAATAATGGATGCTATTTAAAATGTTTGCTTAAGAACAATGAGTTCACTGTATCAATAGGGAGAAGTTTTATTATGGGCCACTTTGTAATAATTTGATTGTTGTATTTTATACCATTCTTGAGGTCAGATGGTAGAAATCCACTTAATCATTGTATTTAACCTGCGGTCATTACTGAGGGTGGGGAGGGAATACAGCTGTGCTTTCTGTTTCTGCAGCATCTACCGCAGTGGGGCTTCTTGAGAACTACTTTAAACAAATAATTACTGATTTTTGTAATAGAATGGAGGAACGGAGAGGTTTCAGTGGGCATTTTGCTAGAAAATTGAGAATTAGCTTCAGTTTTATTACTTGAGGTATATTTATATGAGTTACAGCGTGAAGAATAGCGGCCCCAATTGTTGTACAGAGACCAGAGTCTGGAAGCAATAAAAACGGAAATCGCTGTGTCACAAGGGAAACTAGTTTTTCCATAAACTAGTAAAAATGATGTCCTAATGATTCCTGTGTGATCCTTCAGGGATTTTTAGGGACGTATTTGTTAAAGAAAAGCTGAAAGCTGCAGTATTTCCCCAGTTTTAGTCTTTTTTAATGACTGTCCTGTTACAGAATGTTCCTTGGTGCAGCGCCACCTTCTCAAGGTACTATTCACAGTCTTTTCTCAATTCCTTTCCAGGGCTTTCCACTTTATTCTGTGATAATATAGCACTAGGTTTTTCAACATAAGTAACAAATGAATATTTTCTCTCCAGCCTGACAGATCTAAGAAAATTTTGTTCAAGTTAAAGTCAAGTGGAACCTGAGGAGTGGGAAATGTTGAATGAAACAAAGTACAAAATTCATTTTGGTCCAAGCTGAAAAGTGTTAGTTTATCTGCAAAAAAAAATCTGGTCCGTGTTATCTCAAGATTAACCTTTAGTTTAACCTTTGTTCATATTTTGAAAGTAAAAGTCATCAACTTTCCTTTTGAAAAATATTTTCCTTCATTTTTTTCAGAGTTATAAATTCAACTTCGCCTAAATTAACTTGCAGCCATGGTCCCCTCTTCTCCTAAAGGTCTAGTCTTCCAGTAAATGTAATGTTAATTGAAAAAACTTCGCCAGCTCTATTACTGAATTAATGGAGCTGTAATAGCTAACGGGACGCTTCCCTGAACGGCAAGTGAAGTTACATGCCCGTATGTGAGTCACGCAGGGCATCAAGGAACATTTTTTATTTATTTGAGAGTGGCCAATGGCCACACTTTACAGAAAAACAGCTAGCAATAAACACACTGCTTTTTGCCAAAAAGAAGTGTATCAGGACGTTATTTCATCAATCTCCACAGCTCAGTTAAATATTATATCATATTATTCTGTACAAGAGACTGAAGCTGTTTGCATACCTGCCTTCAGGTGTTATCATCCTCACTTCGTTTTATTTCACTAATAACTATTGAAAAAATAACAGATCACAGTTAAGACACTGTAAACATATTACAAATATGTTCCTGTGTTAAATTTGTCAAAAGCAAAATGGATATTTAGTGATGATTTTTAATCGTTATATTACGGAATTATTACCCTTCTGCATTTTATAAAATTGTTTGGCCTTCATCGATCATTTATAACTATTTATAAACATGTCCTAAATAACAATCATTAAATTAGCATTAGCACATTTTGCTAAGACAAATAGAACAGGTTTTGATTAAAATTGTTCAGGTGCAGAGCAAGCTTTTTTGTGTTTGTTTGTTTCTCTGCTCGGTGCAGCTTCGGCCCCTTGACTCTTGCGTACTGTTGTGTAACGTTGAGCGTGCGTTATCTTTGTAGACTTCTTAAACAGTGTTCACTTAAGCAACAAGTTAGCAAAGTGAGTGATAACACACTGCTTTATTGCAGTAAATGCGAGATGCTTTGCCTTTGCCCCAGGTGTTCGTTTGTGTTCGTGTTAGGAGTGATCAGCAGAAACAGATGTCTGAACCGCGCCTGTTGGAAGGAGCTATTTAAGACCCAAGGCCACGGAGGGTAGGTCCTACCCAGATGCAAGAACCATCAGACAAGGAGCAGTCGGGTTTGCTTGCTGTCATATGTCTTCTGTGGTACTTTCCAGACAGTCAGCCTCACCTCCGTTATTTTTGTCTCACCTCGTACAGAAGATGAATAGTGCTGTGGCACCACAGATGAAGCTGTGGTACGTAGTTGCATCTTATAGCGGTGAAAGTACTTTTGTGGATAGAGTAGATGAACCTAGACAAAAATCTAATGTTGAGACTGTCTTATCTCTTAGCACCGATGGTGTGTATCGTTCATTCTCACACTAGTCCTTACAAATACCGTATTAAAAATCCCGTTAAAGCTGATGAGAGCTTTTCCTTTGTCCTATTCAGTTTCCAGAGCAAACATCCTAAGCAATCTGATAAAGGCTCCAAATTCCATTAAGCTAAACAACAAAAAATTACCTGCTAGGAAAGCAAGTGTTTGGTGCTCCATGTCGAGGGTGGAGAAGTTGGTGCCTCTTCCATCCCATCAGCTGTGGCCCTGCTCGTAAAGGCCCACAGCATACTATTGCATTCTAGCAACCAGCTCTGCCACGGTGGTATGAGGAGAAGTGGCCCCTTCCAGACCTCTGGTCTCTTTAGACAAAGTCAAATTGCAAAGTAATCCCCACGGGTTTTTTTTTTCAGTTAATAGAATCGTGGTTTTAAAAGCAAGCCTTTATATGTTGGGGTCTTGCTTTCTGATGGTGCCTGGAAATGACTTCGTGCATCAGCTGTGCTTGTTTCACTGATTGGATTGTTGCATTCCGTGGCTGTGTGTTGGTTTGACGATACCCGGTGGAACCTCTGCCTTCTGTGGGCAAGGGTACAATTGTGGTTCATCCTCTTCACTGCAACAGTAGCTCTGATAAAACCATCACATTTGCTGACCATTCAGTAAAGGTCATTCTCTTTGTGACAGAACAAGCCAGCCAGAAAAGAATGACACAGCTTCTGGCCAAAAAAAAAAAAACCCCAAAACCCCAGAAAGAGTAAGTGGTACATATCAGTCATACTAATCCTGTGTTTTGAGGCTCTGCTTTTTAAATGTTTGCTTTTTTTTTTTTACAGAAACAACAATAATAGAACTTTTTGCTGTAAAAAGAAAGATGTTGGCTTGCTATTTCACTGCAGGGGGAGGGTTAGTTAGTATTGAGTTCAATGAGAGGGGACCAGCTCCCTGGAGTGAGCTCAGGCATTATATTTTGAGCCTAGAACATCTGTACATTAATAATTAGTAAGGTTAGATGGAAATATTTTTATCCAAGTCAGCTCCATTTGCTCACAGGCGCGGCCGACCTGGTTTCCCCTTGCTTTTCATACCTGCACAGAGATAATTATAGTGGCAGAAAGTGTTAAAGAAATTTTATTTAGTTTACTTGGGGGGAAGAAAATGAGACTAAACAAGCAGTGCCACCTTGCTGAAGGGGAGGGCAGTGGTAGAATGAGAAGCCTTTGGTTTTAAGTATTGATTTGCAGAGAACACTTAAAACTTCTCCACTCTAAATACCAGGGACATCCCTGGTTTCTGTGGAATCTTTCTCTGCCTGAATGACTACAGTAACGGTAAAGCGAGTGATCAGAACTATCAGTGCTTGTCCTTCTAGCTGTGTGCGCCATTCACTGTGTATTTTCTCCTTCGTAGTAGATAATACTAAACTTTCTGCATATTGTGTTGCTAACCATGCAATTAGGTTTGGGAGGCTTTGGATTCATGGAAGAGTAGTCATGCATCAGTATAATATCAGAACAAATGGAATAGAAGGGTTCTTTTGTTTCGCTGAATATTGGGTTGAATATTCAAATAGCATATAAACATTTTAAATAATAGTAAACGCTCAGCAGCGTAATTGGGTGCAAAACCCGACGTAATTGGAGTACCGAGGCTGACTGCTCCCAAGGATGTGTTTGTTACAGCTTCCTAATTTTACAGAACAACTCTGAGAAAGCATTAAGAATAATTTAGTTTGAAACTATGAAAACAGGGAGTTTGCAGCTTACCTGCAACCCCTTCCTTTTGTAATAGACACTGTAACATTCTGCAGCCTTGGAGTTTTCTATCTCCCTTTTCTTTTTCAAGCTAATAATTAATAGACAGTCTCAGATCTGTGTACATCCCATTTAGTCAGGCAGTCCTTATCTTTGCACTTGTTGAACATGTCGCAATGAAATAACTAATTAGCAGTGTACTCCGTGGAGAATTCTGTGCCACTTTTTAAGCAGGCCACGGAGTACATATTCTGAGAAGCACATACCCTATTTTCGTAAGTGATTTCCAAAGGCACACAGGGCAGGTCTTTCAGAGGTATTGAGGGTTTCGACATACACTTAGTCACATTGTGGAAAACTCCTTATGAGATCTGTGCCTTGCTGCCGTTTAAGTCAGTGGAGTGGAGGGACCTGCCGAGGTTCTCCAGCATCTGCAACTTAACTGATGCTTAAAACCTCCTGCTGCCATCCTACCCAAATCACTTTTGAAAATGCAAGACAGATACCTGTGAAAATTTTAGCCATGCTGCACTGTGCAGTGAGCCCGTTCCTGAGAGGATCATAGGCAAAAGGATTAGTTGTTTCAAATACTCCAGTTATTGGCGTTTCTAGGTCATTTGACAGAAACTTTACCACTTACCACGTGCACGTGCAAGAACAAGATTTTTTTTTTTAAATGCTAATTGATAATATAAAGCCAAGAAACATAGCTTTACGTGTTCAGTGATTTTGCTGTGTAGTCGTGGATATATATGGGTGTATAGTCCAGCAGCAGTTAACAAAGACCTGCTGGCCATTAGTTCTTATAGGATGCTAAACCCTTATTGATACCATTCTGTGTTCATGGTGATGCAGCAGCATACGCTTCCGTTATGCTAATTTTGGGACAGATTTTGAGGGTATATGCCTATCAGCAGGTCCTTTGTATGCAGGACCAATTCTCGCCCAAGGTGGTCAAGTATGGTAAGGTTGAGCCTCTGCTGAAACTGCCTTTGAAGTCATATAGGTTACTCCCTGAGTCCAGTTTTATCTGTGAAGCCCATCATACTGGTATTTCTAAACTGCCAATTATCAGAGTAGTAAATTAGACAAACTCTGCCCATGCCTAAGTAATGGTACCTTTTTTTTTTTTAATAGATCAATACTGCTTTATGCCTTCCTGTGCAGATTTCATTTGTGGAGCATAAAAATGAATGGGATGGCACCCTGGGGGGAAAAAAAAATCCAATCCACGGGAAAAACGTCCTGGAAGGGGGAGTGCTGTAGTCACAAATTATCTTGGATGCTGTAGAAAAGGTCTGCATCTGAAGGCCAACCCTTGCTGATGTGTGGTGCCAACTCCAAGAATTCTCCTCCCTCTCCTTCTTTCCCCAGCTGAGCCTATCAAAACTTGGAGAGATGAAGCCAGAGCTGAGGTTTTGAATCACATTCCTGTCTACTTGGTGAATATTTCTGCTGAAATGTTTGCACATTTCTATATAGTCCAGCCTAATACTTCATCTGAGCTGTCTTCCTGAGCTAAACCAGGAAGAGCATATTTAATAACTGACCACAGACACTTAAATCTGGGGTTTTTTCACCTATCTAAGGTTGCTCGCTCCAACCCCTGTATTTAGAAGTTGCAAAATATGAAGCAGCAGCCAAAAAATACTCTGTATGTTAGCAGAGAGGGGGGTTCTTGATGATTTTTGGTAACGACCGAGGAGTTTCCTGGCTGGCAGTGGGTAGTCTTACCCTATAGGTTACGTGAGGCTGTTGTGTGTCACCACCCTGCAGAACAAACCAGCTCTTTCTGATACACAGAGCACAATGCTGCAAGTACTGGTGATGGGTCGGTGATCCAGAGCACTGGACCAGCACATCCTCATTCTGCCACCTCATCCAGGTGAAATGTTTTGAAAGGTTACTTGTTTGCCCCAAGCTTTTTGCTGGGTCAGGTGTTGTCTGTTAATGTCATGCTCATTCTCTGCTAACTTTGTCAATTGTCATCCGCAGCCTTACTACAGGAAGAGTCAGTATAAAGCGGGTTAGATGAGCTATTCTGTGCTCTGGTCAATGTGGTAGAAGTACGCAGGTGTGTTCAAGCCCAATTCACACCAAATCTGTATTGCCAAGTAGTCTAGGAGGTATACAGACCTGTTTCAAATTAGTATGAGGCCTTATAAGTAATGCATACATCATTGTTATGAAGAGAAATGCTTGTTCTGACAAAATACAGGTAACAGTGCTATATTAAAGCTCCTTGTTACTAGCTATTGGCAAAAAAAAGGCAGAAATAGCCAACTGAGTGACAAAAAAAGGAACACGCATGCAAACTGTGAGTATGAATCCATAAATTATCATTTATATTATCATAAAAACTCATTTAAATTTCAGAATATTTTTTAAATCGGTACTCACCCTTTGATTGCTATATTTTTTTTAGTGTTCAGAATAAATAAAAGGAAATTAACTTACGGGTTGAGATATGAGACACACTCCAGCTGCAAGGGCAATTAAAATGCTGGATACCAAAGGGTGAGATGTTGATGAAGAGAGACTTTGAAAGGCTGATAGCATCTGTTAATGAAAATTCTCAGAGGCAAAAGATTTGTTTGCTCAGGTAGTTTGAGAAACAGAAAGTGTAGATAAAGGTTAGGGAGAGGAATAAATATTTTTCTAACATGATTGACTGAAGGTCAGATGGAACGAATAATTTTACTATGTTTGAGGACAACTCAACCAGCATCATTTTTTCTGAGACATTTATCTGAGGTGAATCCAGGGGTTTTGTTTGATAAATATGTATTTCAATTCATAGTCTGATTATCATAATCTCCTGTGTTTGTTTCTTCAGAGGAATAATATTTATCATTTTCTAGACTCAGCAGTTCCAGATGTATTTGTAAGAGAAGGCAGTCGGCAATACTCCTGCATGCTCATGCTGAAAACCCTATACCTATCACGGCAGAGCATTAACTTGTGTTATCAATAATTTTAAGTTTGCAGCATACGTTGAAATCACATTTTTAGCTCTTTAGATGCATGCAGTGATACGTGTGGCCAAGTTTTAGCTATTTTCTAAATCCTCTGCTGCTGATAAGTAGATAAGTTTTCTTTTTCCAAAACAGTTATTGCCTATAACAGAATAAATGCACTAATTCTCTTTTGGCTTGAAAAAGTTATTTAAGCTTAAAAAATAATTCATTTGCCTTTCCTTTCTCAGATGATAATTCCGTACAATACTTTCCTTTTTAACTCTGTTTGTAATTGTATCACGATTGTGCAACTTCACCTGGAATAATAAATTAGGCTTTCCATCAGAATCCCAGTTCACTGGGGGCAGGTAGCTATTCAATTTACTCTAACAAATCAGATAGGAAAAAAATGCATTCTGAGGTACCATACTGATGTTTTTACAGTATAATTTCAGTGGCTGGTGTGTTTGTAGGCAGTGTGGGAATCTTAAAAAGTATATGTTCAACTATCTTACAGCCTGAAATAAAAATAAATCTTGATATGAATGAGGAGAACCTGAATTTGAAAATTGGCTCTGATTACTCATTCTAATAGCTCTATTACTAATGGGATGGGCCAAATATTTTTTTTTTCTATGTCAAAGTTATTACTTGCCTATTTCGTGCAGGAACGTTGACAGTAAATTGTTAATTTGCAGCACGTTGAACATTCTTCAGCATCGTCGTTAAGATTCTTAACGTTTTTGTAAGAATTTTCTTGAAAGCTGCATGACGCAAAAACATCTCGTGTGAAGTGTGCTGCTGTCCGTGTGGACCGCTCTGTGGGAGACAGTCCCACGTATGATGCATTTGTAAAGCGATGAGGCTGGGCTAAACGGTGTCGCTAAGGCAGAGGTACATCAGGAGTTTTGGAGGCTCATGGAAGAGAGGAAGGAAATCCCTAGAGCCGTATCAGTGCCAGTGGGAAGGGCGGTGTTAGCGTTATATACAGAGCAGACCTTTCGTGTCTGAAATAAAGACAGTGTTTGTTGCAACACCTCGCTCAGAGCAGCCACAGCCAAGCCTTGAGGAAGGTAGTTCAACAGCTTGACTCGTTGCTGAGAAGCAGCACGCTCTTCCATTATTTATCAGGTAGCTTCTCATTTTCTATTTTTCTCCAAGTCATACGATAGGCCAAATATATCTCCCACAGTCAGTATTGTCACCAAAGATGAGTTCAATTCTCCACGTCCTGCAACATCTGCACATGCTGTGGTTTTGGTAAGCTTTCCCTTTGAGAACTGGCTTCACATGGAACGTGCTACAGTTGTTTTGCAGGCATGTTAGGTTTTCTTTTCCAGCCTGGTAATTGCTAACTCTGTGATTCCTAATTAGAATCTTTTTGCTGAGATAAATATGTAAACACAATTAGATATGTATTTTTAAGTGCGGTAATTAGCCTCATCAGTTGAGTGCTAGTCAACACACCGGGAATTTTTGTTCTCTTTTTGTTTTTCAGTTGCAGGTAAAAGTGGTGACTGATACCTACATGGTGATGCCTTCCACAACTTCGTTCTGTTAATGTGTTTTCTTGCATTGATTTCCACACGTGTTGCAAACATAGAAGAATTACATGGCATATTTCTCTCTCAACTAGAAAGAGAACCTAAGAGACTGTCATCCAAATGTGCCTGAAGTTAAGGGCAGACTAAGGCCAGAACATCTCACTTAGGTCCCACTAAGGTCATCTTTATGGCATCTGACATCAGGAGGGTTATGGCTGAGATATTTTTATCCGTGGTGGCTAGATCTGGTTTCTTCAGTAACCAATGCACAGGAGTAACGAAAAAGCACAGCTCTGATGGTCTGAAAGAAGTGGTTGCTAATATCTGTGTACCTTCATTTCTTCTTTTTTAACCAGAGAAACTTCGATTATATCATTCGAAGGCTTTTCAGCTGAAGGCTGGTCTGTTGCAGCCAGCAGGGCTTGGTGTGGACTCATTCGAGCTTGCTCCACACCAGAGGCAGTCTGTGAGGCTGCAAAACAGTGTGGTGGAGGGATAGAAGTGCTTGAAGGTGAATAGGAGGGAGAGAAGCCCCTGCAGAAGGCTGCTTCTAGGCAAGGCTGTGATATTGTACTAAGCATACGGTGTGAGCTTCCTGATACCAGTAGGATGCAGGATTGTACTCGGAAAATGGGGGTTTTTTAATTGGCTGATGTCACTTGGAGAGTGTCCTTGCTGGAGAATTCAGGGCACTCAGGCAGGAGTTGGGCAGGAGTATCATTGGAATTGAACTCCCTAGATGTGCATCCCACTGCATGTGTAACGGTGCTGTGCTTACTGCAGAGTTCTAGAGTCTTGGTTCTGCTGGACGGACAAAGCCCTGGACTCACTGCAGAGCTTCACAGATGAAATCTCTCTCTACATAAGCAGCTTCATTTTACTTTTTATTATTCAGATCTCCTAAAGCTTGAAAGTTAATTAATTTTAGCACTAATTCGATAATTATGTAATTCTACAATTTTGCCATTTGCACGTAAAGAAGTTTTCCCTTTGGGCGGTCTCTCCGCTACTCCTAGGCCCATGTCTCCCAGATCTCAGCCTCCTCTGGTGACAGAGTGCCCTCACTAGCACCTCTGTCAGCTTTCTGATAGCATCAGTATCAAGAGTTCTTCGTTGTAAGTACACGGAGGATACTCTACAGCCCATGCCCACTGGACAGCCCAATGCTCTTCACCTCCTGTCGCTTCTCGAAATACATTAGTCCTTCCTCTGCTGTTCTGTGCTAGTTCTTCTGCCTTCTCTGCACAATTGTTTACCTGTTACATTTTCCTCAGGCGGAACGTACTCTGGTTTGAAAGCGTTCCCATCTCATGTGTTTTGTTACCTATCTGCATCCAGAAGCTATAATTGCTCAATTATTATCCCCTTGGAAATTATTTAAATAAAGATTTGCACAGCAAAGCTAAAACTAGGAGACAGCTCTGTCGGTAATCTTTGGGTGATATTGTTGTGTTGAGGTATACCTATCTGTCCTACACCAGGAGGCTTGCCCGCATCGTTGTGAAAGTCGTATGAGTAAGTCCCCTTACGGCAGTGACAGCGTTGCTTACGGCATCTTTATCTCTGCCCTTGGTTATTGTACTCTTTTGATCCCTTACTACAGTACTCTCATTTTACACTGGCACAGCTTCATTCAAAAGCACCAGACCTAAAATAAAAACACTGACCTAAAACTGGAGTAAAATGAGGGGGGAGTTAGATGCAAGGCTGTTTTGAAGGAACAGATCAAGGTGAAATGCATCCAGAAAGAGCTATTTAAAAAAAAAGAAGTATTTCGCTTACGTTCAGCAGATCTGAATTCCTGCATGTTTAGCTGTGTGCCCAGATGGTTCCTGTAAATTCTCCTTTAGAGCCAGGCAAGTTCACATTCGCTCAACCCAGCTGACGTACCCATTTGTGTAGATTTCTCTGTGTATGGATGGCAGGTTGCAATAATGGAATTATGTACAGGAGAAACAAGAGTTTTACTGAACAAAGAAAAGCAGAAGGAAAAAATAACGTTAGAGTATGTTTGCTACTTGGTCTAGGTTGTCCGCTCCCAGAATAGCGACGTGCAGTTACCAGATAGAAGGGATCAGGTCAAAACCGGATGGAGTACAGTTATTCTACTTCTGTTAATAATTTGAACTTCTGTGTGTTAGACTGAAAGAGCACTTCAGTCCGTAGTTACTTGCTGCGTCTTTTACTGGTGACTAATGTAGTAGCTTGTTCCCTGCTTCTTCCCCTGCTGTCAGATTGTTCCGCAGACGTAGGGTGTGCAAAGCGTGCTTGCCTAGCTGACATGTTTGGATTTTGGGGAGTGGTTTGGGTGGGCTGGTTGGTTTTTACTCGTGCCTAACATGTTGATCTGTTTGCTTTCAAATTAGTGCTAGGCTCAGTGCCAAACACACGGAATAATCCGACTATATCTCAACTTGCAGACCTCTGGTACGCTTGAAATGTAAGCTGAAGTCATAGAACGTGTGTTTGTCTTGGGGAAACACTTACCTTTATGCCCTCGTGCCCTCCTTTTTTGGTGAGCTCATTGCGCCCCTGTCAAGCACAGCTCCACGATTAAATCCCCAAAGTTCACTCGTAGGCCAGAAGCTGAGCTCTTCGTATCATGTCCCAGATACATAGTTCAAAACACAAGTATTCGTATCAGAGCTGATGTTCATTCAGCTGACACAAGCGTGCTGCATGCCAGGAAGATGTACCCCTCGAAGATCTTCGGTACTGAGCAAGGCAAAAGGAAGAGAGACTGCAAGCAAATGCTCTTTCATTTCTGGTGGCAGGCTAAGGTCCAGGATCTTACCAGAGACATTCAGGAACAGAGCGATTTACAGAAGTGGTAATTTTTTTCTCGGTACTTTGGTGCCAACTGTGAGAGCTGACGTGACGCTACAGATGTTCCAGTGTTGTCTTTTACTCCTGACCCGTTAATGACTGCTGCTATTTAAACAAGAGGGTGTTCAGTGATGTAGTACGTAGAATTTCATATGTCTGAGCAAACTGCTCAGATTAATTTTGCTTATGTGGATGTGGGAAGAGGTTCTTGAGCCTTCATAGATGCAGAAGAGTGAAATGTGTTCTCTTTATCTATGTTAGCAGGGTCATGTGAGAGATATTTGTACCAAAGGGGTGACCTGAAAGAGTGAGGTACAGGCTTTGCTCCCCTGGCAGAAATGTGAAGGTACTGGGTGAATTTGTGTCTTAGTCCAGCTGCAGGGAGGACTGCCCAGAATGTAATGCTGTCTGACTTGTTTAAAGTACAGAGATGGCATTGCAGCAAATCATATTTTCCATGCTTTGAGGGAAATTTATATTGAATATTTTCCCTCTTTGCAAGCTTCAATCAGCAAAACTCAAAATAACTCGCTGAGAGGTAAGCTGGGCACTTGCTTTGTTCTAGTTTTTATTACTCTGTCTACCTCCAGCCCAATCATTTTGCAGACTGTTTAGATGAGGGTTAAAATAAACCATCCAATAACGTATTTTAGTATTAAGGCCAGGATTGTCTAAGCTTTTAGTAGGTGCAGATCAGGTTGACTTGTGAGTAATGGTATTATGAACCTGTTTTGAAATGATCTCGCTGCTGTCATCTTCCAGGAGGATGTCAGTTTTTTCTTGTTTCTCTTTAAATTTTTTGTCCTTATCAATTGAAGTAGTATAAACTGGCAACAATATTAATGAAAGTCTTTCCTGCATGACTTCTTCATAGACCTGTGGTGTATTATCAGTCCTTTACTCTTTCGGGATAGATATGATGGGGACCATAGGAAAACTGCAGAATAGAGACAGTTGCCATGGGGGGCTTGTTTCCTTTTAGGGTGGATGAGCTGAGAGGCACCCATGAGCACCTCCAGGGGGTTCATTGCCTATGAGACGTTCACGCAGTGTGTTTACTGGAAGACAGGGGTTGGAAAAGCTCGGTGTACGGATCTGGTCACTGACACGTACAGAACAGGGAAAATAATTTCCCCGTTCATTTCCCAGGCAGTACCCCCGGACCGTCACAGCTTGCATTGTGATGCTAAGGAGAAAGAAAAGTTCACATCTGAAGATAAAACGGTCCTTTTATTTAAACAATCGCCCTGGTTATGTAACGGCTCTCTTAATGGTAAAGTACAGCTGGAGCCCGGAACATGTTGTTTACCGAAATACCGCGTAATGGGGAGCAATGTGAAATGTAGTGAATGGCGCTGAAGGCACCGGGCGAGGAGAGGGACTGGAGGCTGGGCACAGCGAACGCGTGTTTGCGGAGATGCGAGTGTGCTGCCTTCCCGAAAGCAGGAGGTTTGAACCGTGCTTTTGTAAAGCAAGGGGAATTGGCTTTGTAAAGGTCATCAGAGGAGTAACGAGCCATCACAGGAGGGGCAAGTGGTGCTTCTCAAAGCGAGGACGGGAGAGGGAGAGGGCCCAAGAGACGAGCTGGCGCAGCACAGACGGCGACCGTAGGGAGGATTTCAAGAACTGGCAAGGGTAGAGAAGACGGTGGCTGTAAAGACTTGGTGTGACAAGGAGAAATGGGAGGTAGAGAAGACAGAAATGCTGAAGCTCTGGAACTTCTTCGCACTAAGATTACTGTAATTGTATTTTCACGGGTAGGAGAGAGGCTGCTGAGTAACCTCGCGTTTCTCTTTCTTGAAATGGTAACTGCAGCCTAATGCACACACATGCGAAAGCACACGCTCACACCCCCACAAACATAGAATTGCACGAAATGAGGAAAATTGCCCAGCATTCTTCTGAGATACTCAAGGTTTGACAAATCGAGCTCTGACTCAAACGGTGTTAACTGAAACCGGGTGCGTGGCAGTCAACCAGTGGCATCTGCACTCCAGCGTGTTCATTTTCACTTCTTTCCTTGAGACAATCCGTAAGTTTTTTATCTGTTATTAGCAAAAGGTAGAGCTACGGATTTTTTTTTGTATCATTTTTTTATAATACGTTGAACCATTTTGTTCAATTTGGAGTGAAAAAAAATAGACGTATGGACTGTTTTCTGTTGTTTACAGCAAGCTCAAGGTTCGTGCTTAGACTTTAGATGAAGGATGAAACAGAGTTGTAAATATTCATTACTTAGTGAAATCATATTTTTTAAAAAACCACATCTTTGGACACAAAGCATTTGTAAATCCCCATTAGTGGTATTTATGTTCCCACATCAAAATTCCTTGTTTGCAGCCAACCAAGTATCTTAGGCTTAGATCTTCCTCCTACATGTAATGGGATCACGATGCTGTCACAGACATCACAGCCATTTTTGTAAAATACGATGTTAAGGAAGACTGAGTTCATTGTACTATACATATGTAAATGTCTCTCTCTCAATAGTCTCAGGGGAAAGAAGATGCCAGAAAGAATTCCCAACCAGTGTACGTATTAATTGTCACCACTGTTCATAGGATAGTAAAGTGCATTCACACAAAGTAAAGCATTAAGTATCAAGGAGGCTGCATAGGGAAAGTGAGAGCATTTGAGTGAGACTTGAGGAAGTCACGTGGTAAATGACAATAATCTAGAAAATCACGTTCTTCCTTGTTTGTGTCTGTAATGAGGTAACGATGCAGCTCCCCTGGCTTCAGACAGCCACTCCGGATCTACAGCAGGCTACGGGAGGTCAGACTGCAGCACAAGTGCTTTGTTACCAGCATACCCCTACAACGACATCCGAGTTCAGCTATTGGTACAGCTCGAAGCGGGGAACGCGTTGTTTCTCTGCAGCTCAGGCTCCTTTCCATTTCAGAAGCAAAGGGGACTAGTTATCACAGAGCACAATTAATTGATTGTCGATCCTATGTGTTTGTGTGTGTGAAGACATTCTGAGCTGCTCAAATCTGGCTGTGAATAAGAAATCCACAGTATGACTAAACGATTGGACTGCAGATTTTGCAAAGAAATTATCTGGACAGGAACTCAGCTCACAGGGATGCTTCTGTACAAAGAAGTTCCACTGGAAACCGCGTGTGTTTGATGTTGATGACCTCTGTCTTTGATTGGTACCCGCCCAGATTTGAAACAATTAGTACTACTTAAAAATTTTAATTTCATAAATCAAAACAGATAATTCACCAAATTCCCAGCTACATACTGTAGTAAAAGGATGCAAATCAATGTCTGGTAACTCCTACCTAGCATGACTTGAAGGAGTTTACCGTTACCAGTTCCACTACCTTTCACTGAGGGTCTTGACTTGAGTTCTGTCTGCCGCCAAGGCGCGACTGGTCACAAGAAATGAAATGCTGTTTGCTTGTGCAATTTCTCACTGTGCAGTCTTTGGCCATTCTGTGCTGCCCCTCTCCTCTGTTGAGGCTGCTAAATGAGTTGGTATTACCTTAACGAAAGCACCGAAAGTGTGGTTAGTGCCGCTAGACTCCATATTTAAAAGCCTTTTTTGAAATCAAGGTGAGTACCAGTAAAATATTCCTCTGTGGTTCGTGGCTCCAATAACCAGTACAATGACTTAATTGGCATTCTTGTGCAGTGCTTGGACCTTTGCCAGTTAATGACCCACTGCTGCAGTCTGCACAGGCAAATTACCCCTTCTGTCCGGCTCTTCAAACTGATGGACTTTTGCCCAAGTAATGGCTGCAGGCTCCTATTCTCAGCTGGCACGGACCCCAGCACGACCATAAACATCCCTGAGAGGATCGTAATATGATATATTGGACAGATTCTGGTACGCCTCACAGTAATATACCGCCAAGCAGTTCTGCTGAGGTCGGTGGCTTTGGCAGCGGCATAGCTGAAAGAAGAAACTGGTCCCCACACTGTGGCTTTCTCAAGTCAGGAAGCCCTTGCAGGGGCCTTGTGTCCCTTTAGGTGATGCAAGTTTTTGTGAACCCTTTGTCAAACGTTCAAAATAGGTTTTATTTTTGTTCTTTTTAAAAACGGTTGCGTTATCTCTTCCCCCTACAGGATTTTCCATTCTTCAAGCGATTATGGAGGCAGCAGTACAGAACAACTGGCAAGTGACAGCCAGATCTGTAGGAAGCATAAAGGATGTTCAAGAGTTCAGAAGAATCATAGAGGAGATGGACAGACGGCAGGAAAAAAGATACTTAATTGACTGTGAAGTAGACAGAATCAACACTATTTTGGAGCAGGTATGAGCTTTTCAGAAATTGTGATCAATCTGTGACAGACATAATTAATGTTTCCAGAACTAGAAATTAATGAAAAATGTGAGTCCCAACAACTAGCCAGTTACCTCGTGAAATTAAAATGCCTCGATGATGCTCATCGTTGGTGGCAGCACTTACATGTACCCTACCAGGAAATGTCTCTGGGATATTTTTTCCCAAATGTTAATAACGAATTATTTTTAAGCAGGTTAAGAACCTGAAACCTCAGCTGCCAGAGTAACATTACTGGCATCAGGGCTTCTTGTAGGGATTGCAAGATAGGTGCAGTTTGTTAAGTGGAACACGAAACAAGAAATAAAAAGCCAGTGAAGTAGTTTTGAATCATCTTAAAGAATTCCCAAATGGAAATATTGCTGATGAAAAATTCAGCTGGTAGTCCAAACAAGCTCGTTAGCACTTTTTGCTACATAAAGCCCTTACCCCTGCACAGCCAGTGCTGTCGATGGGTGTAAATTCTGAACACTTTTGTTGGGGAAGATGCGCTTTTGGGTGACTGGTTTGCTATTGCATGGCTTTCCCAGTGTTTGCTTCGCCCTGGAGGAATGGCCATACCCTCTGGCCATCCCAGGGTGCTACCCAGAGTGCCTGTGCCACTGGCTGCGCTGTGCAGTGTGCTTGAAGAGAGCTAGTAGCAGATAGATGTGGCATCCGTGCTGCCTGGGCTCACAGCAAAGCTGGTGTTGGCATGGAACCAAGTCCGTGCTGTTTGTTTATTCATAGGCATGTGAGAATTCACTTACATTAAGGCTGAAAAACCCTCTTGATTATTGCTACTTCCTAAATTAACTGTGGTTTTATGGTATGGAATAGATCAAAAGTATTGTAAAAATATAAAAAAATAAGTAAATTTAATTCCATGAGGCAGTAGCGTGTCTCTTAGAAATGTTGTACTGTGAACCAGTAGCAAAGTGACCTCGCTGCCTTGGGAAATGCCAAAGCTCTCAAAATAACCAGTTCCTCTCCAACCTTGAAGTGTACCCCTGAGGGCCAGTCCGCGGGGACTGGACGGCTGTGGGCACGGCCAGGTCCCACAGCTGCTGGTTGCAGTGGGCAACGGGAAGGGGAGAGGTGCTCAGGAGAGCGTAGCACAAGCTGACGCTGGTCCGTAACTCTGACAGCTAGCACGGTTGTGATACTAACAGGTAGCTTTGCATTTTACACCGCACTTCTAGTCAATGTGGTGAGTGCGCTCTTTGGGGAATTTCATACAGCAGAGTGTGACTTCCTTTTTTTTTTTTCTTTTTTTCTTCCATTTGCTCATGTTCTTGCAAAAGGAACAAAACACCAAACGCCCAGCCCGCTCCTCTGAAAATGATGCAGCAGGGCACTCCTGAGCCAAGCTTAAATAGCTCTTTGGGCCCACTCTTGGCTGGGGAACAGGCCTTTTGTTTGACCTTTCCAACTCCATTTACATTTTGGTTTCTTTTTTCCTTACGTTCTGCAAGTGAGAGAAAAAAAATAATCAAACCCTTCCAGTGCCTCAAATGAGAGCTATATACCAAGCAAACCACGTAGCAAAAACCTGATGAACTCTTTTTTTTTTTTTCCTGCGGGCAGTCTGAATTCAAACCTAGGGAAGCTGTAATTTTAGTAAGTGTTTGATTCAGCTCTCTTATCAATGTGATGAGCATCTGTGTAACTAAAGATTTGCCATTGGGACCTCCAGGTTTCCCCAAACTCTACTGTACTTTGCATCATTAGAGCCTTTCTGTTGTCATTCTTGTGTTGTCTGTAGCCCATCCCTGTACCGGTAAATGACTCTTTTTCTGTATTATGCCCACTGTCCATCTTTGAAATTTTATTTACACAAAAATTGTGACATTGCCATGAAATATTTATCCTAAATTATCTCAAATATTTCTAAAAGATCTTAAAATTCTCTTGCACTTGGATTTTAGGACAGTATCAACCGGTTTTCACCAGTCAGTTGACCAGTATCACTCCATCCTGCAGACATTTTCCCATGTAAATACTACGTCGAATATGCCGCCCTGTTGATGTAATGTGACTGCTTCTACCTGATTGTCATTGAACGGACTCAGGAGCCAAATTGTTTGAATTTGCAGTATCAAAAATGGATTTAGAACTTGTTGTGTAGGAAAGCAAGCTAAATACTAATGCAAACTAAACATATCTTCTGGGATAAATACTCTAGTACTAATCATGTCTTTTTAGCAGTCTAATAAGAGGAGTCCGGTTATGCAGCACATTTTACGATTATTGTCCCATTTATTTTACTGGGATCATTCACTTAACAAAGAATTGCCCAAGCAGATCCCACAGTTGTGCCTCTAAAAATACCTTCTGGCAACAATTTCCAGGGGATTTTTTAATATATATATACTGGAAAGCAATGGCTTAAGTTTCTGCAGAGAAACTCAGTAGTGGTGGATTCCAGGTTGATGGCTGAATAGTTACGAGGTTTAGGCTTTTCCTTCCATCTCCTCTACCTACCTTGTTATCTTCTCATAAAGTAGTTTCAAAAATCTGGCAAATATATGCAGTACTTAAATCTAGCCAGCCAGTTTGCTCAAGGGAGTGGTGAGTTGTCTTCTTTTTAGCCAGCTGTGTTTGATGATAGCATACCGTTGAGGGGAAGATAACTCTGGATTTGCATATTTCAAATCTAGCGTTTTCTTGCAGTTTGCAAAGTCAAATCAGTGCTTTGTGTGGAATCTAGAAAGTCTGCTCAGCTAAGAGGCTGTAGCGTCTGAGCATGTTAACAGCATGCCTGCACAACTGCAGGTGGCTTTGAAGAGCTTTTCCCCAGTGAGAGCAAAGGGAAGCCAAGACTTTTTAACCTGTTATGGCAGAGTACTGATGGGCAAACACTGTCCCACAGAGGGTTGGCATAGCCTGCCCCAGCCCAGCTGCTTTTCCATCCCTCTCCCTTTTTTGGCCTTCTCAGGAGCATCGTCAAAGGTCAGCCCTCCCATCACCTTCTGGGAGTGATGCCTTCCTCCAGAGAGGGCGTTTATTCTGTCACCGTGGGGATGTGGGCACCTGCCATTTCATCTTCAGGAGCACAACAGCAGCCTTCACCAGTGACCCTGGATTTGAGAGGATTAAATAGGACTTACTCAAGAACAAAAGTCATGGCAGAAACAGACTGTAAACCACTAAACACTCTGCACACGTGCCGAGTTTGCTATCAGACTTTTGGGCTCTTGGCCAGGACATTCGGCAAGCTTGTCAGTTCTCTGCTCCAGAAACTGCATACCATGGCTTTGTCTTAGTGCTTGGATTAAATAAGAGTGACCTCTTCTCCGGTATCAGACTGGTCAGTGTGTGCAGTGAGTTCTCTTCCTCTGATGCTTTTCTCCAACCAGTTCAAACCAGGGTATACCTCTCTGCCGAAAGTGTAGGATTGTCTAAGACAATTACACATCTGAGAATTTGCTTCAGAGACTTCAGGTCCTGCTGGAATATTCTGTAACTTCCTCCAGCAACGGACAGACATGTGAGTCGGTGACCTTGAGTATTCCATATGCCTTTAGCATCTGGCACATCTGTATCTCCCCCTGTTTCCAGGATCTGAAACCTGTCATATGAAGTATTTATCTTCTCAGGACTGGCTGGTGCCCAGGAAAGGGTCTTTCCCAGCTGTCTCCACCAGTATGTACATGTAATTTAGGGAAAAGAGGACATCTCAGCTCCTGCTCTGCCTGGGTAATCTGTTTTGTGCCAGGCTGCACTCTGCAGCACATCTGGTTTCATTCCCCTTCCAAAGAATCTTGTGATGGGCCCCATATTGTGTCCTAGAGGTGGATACCTTGCTCAGATCACCTCTGGCCCTGTCTCTTCAGCTGCAGTGTAAGGGGAAGCAGAGAAATTAGTAGTCATTCTGTGAGTTACCATCTGTTTGTTCACTTGCCCTGTAGTTCTTTAACCACTGAGCTTGTGGATCCATATCCCTCCTTGCACAACAAAACTATATCCAATTTAATCATCTAGTGGCCTCTCAAGCATACAGATAGCATCACTTATGTCATGCAAAATTCATAAGCTCCCCACACTTCTTGTCCCTTGATGCTAAAATATTCCAGTATTCCTTCACAGATAGATAGAAAATTTTGTTCTCATAAACAGAACATTTTCTTCTGAGAACTAAGAGTAAGCTTTAGCCTGTTCAACCGTGTATTGAGAGACACGTTTTTGAGTTAAGAAATATGTTTTTCTTATTCCCAAGATAACAAACTGTATTTCAGACTAGAGTGGCTTTATGTCCATTTAGAAGAAAATCTCCTGAGGGAAAATAAGGAGGAAGAAACTCCATTCAGGATCAAAGTGGTGAAACTTTACAAAAGACCTGTTTAATCCATAGACTGCGTGCTTTTATCAAAAGGGCACTATCTCCAAACACAGTCGCATAAGTTAGGTTCCAAAGCAATGTCTGTACTGAGTGGAGGCATCTCACAAAGCAGAAGCAGCATTACGGTAGAGGATGCAGTCCCCAAAATTTTGCAATGACAGTCAAACTGTCAAAGAAGACTGGAAGTAAAGTGTCCGTAGGATTACGAAGGGTAATCTGATTGACTGAACTCTGTCCAGTGCAAGCACTGACTATGGCCTGACCTTTGAGTCTGAAATTTTGAGATTAGGAAGATGGACTGCAGGTTTTCACACCACCACTGCAGCATTCCTCTGCAGAGCTGCTCAGATCTCATGGCACAACAGCTTTCACATTGGGGACGTCATGAGAATAAATACAAAACTGCAGTATTCGGTTGACCAATGGTCATTAAAAACAATAATAAGGAAAAATGTAATTAAAAAATCAACAATGCTTTCATATAAGCTTCCTGGCTTATGTGTTACATCACAAACTTCTCGTGTGGGTTTGCTTGTTCGCTCTGGAGAAATTAAAAATATAATAACTGCTTATAAACACAGTGGAACCCTTGTAGGAGCAGACTGTGGGTAGCTTCAACTTCTGCTGTGCTTATGAACCGCAGTGATGCTGCGTCCTCTGAAGGTCCTGCACTGCACGGAGCACAGAGTCCAGAGCAGTGTGCCCCTGCCACGTTCTCCGGGGCTCGGTGCCACAGCCATGTCACAGCCCGGTTTTATCCTGGGTGGAGCTGTGCAGAGCAGAGGAGGGGACTCAGCTAGGGCTCGGAGAGAGTATCTGGTCTGTACAGTGTTCTGTAACATCACTCAGAAACTGGTACAGTTCATTTTTATGTTTCCAATGAACTAGAAACTTCAAATTTAGGACATCTCTTCATTAGGTGCACATGAGTATTGTTGAAACGAGAATCTAAAGCAGAATGAAAGGTCACTTGTTGCCCTTTGCATCCAGAGAGTTTCAGCAGCTCACAGGTCCATATGGGCGTGTGGGGAGGGAAGGGAAATTACTTAGCTCAGCCACCCTCAGGACCGTAGCTAGTGGAAGGTGACTAAAAAATGGGTATATATCAAAAGGGACTGCAGTATCTACCTTAAAGGTCCTGCTCCCATCAGCTGTAAAACTTAACAAAGGGCCGGAGATGGATTGCTAAATCGGAGAGAAGTAACATCTTGGCTTAATCCGCCCCACATATAGCACAATTCACACATAGCTGAGGAGAGAATTTCTAGCTTGTAAATAGTAATGTCTCTCCCAAGCCATCATCGGGACTTCATAAAGCCAGGCAGGTTCCAAGTGACAAGAATTTAACAGAGTATTAGTCATCCTGCAGAATGACTGAGGTAATGGCACAGAAAGCTGAAAGCGTTCAACAGACATTAAAGCACAGTTTTAAATGTATCTGATCGGTAATAATAATAATTAATGCAAAATGTCTCACCGTAAATGTGCAAGCTGCTATATGTAGAAGGTCGCTGCCAAGCAACTCTGGTTTCTTATGCCAGAGGCATGTGAACCTGAAGTCACCGTTAAGAGTTTTTATTTTTTTGTGATAGTAGCAATTACTCATTTTATGGTTTATGATAATTCACGAGATACAAATGCACACACCAATGCACACACATGCATTTGCTTTTGATATTTTGCATATTTTTACCACAACACTTGTAGGATGCTTTTATGCAGTTACAGGCATGTTTGCGTGGCAACCTCTGCATTGCCATTAGATGTACAGAGAACCAAAGTCTTTCCTCGGTGACGCTGCTGCAAGTATAGAGTCAACCGTTATCCTGGACGTTATCCGGGAGACAGTATTTAAATTGATACCATTGTGCTCAGAGAGAGGTTGTATTTGCTTTGAACTTCAGTTGGTAGGTAGCTGTAAAAGCACAATTTGCAGCATCTTTCTTTGCAGCTTTTCAGCGCAGAATTTGTGCATGTGTGTTTGCCCTTTGGAAGCCCCCCGAGGATCCCACTCGTTATTTAACCTGGGCCCACGTCGTGTGGGCTGCTTCTGCAGATGGTACTAGCGGTTGTTACCCTTGTTGTCGGTCTCAGTAGAAAAGTTGAGCCTGAGGGCTGTTTGCGATAGCCTCTCACGCCTGCATTTGATGTCCTTTGGAAGCAAATGTACACGCTGATGCTTCTCATGCTATACCTGGACTGTGGGGAGAGGTTCTGGTCTTCGTTAGCTGCGCTGGTACTTTTCAAAACCAACGTTCACAAGAAATCTTTTAAAGATACAGAGGATTTGAGGGAAAGGGAGAGCTGGCTAGAACTTAATCAGCATGTGATCTCCTCAGTTTTTTATCTCACGGTATTTGTCCCTCTTCCCATCCCTAATAGCTCTGGGAATCTCTGTCACCTCTTCTAAGCCCCTGGCTGATTTTAAGATCCCTCGCTCACACATCCCTTCCAGGTTTTAAAGCTCGGTGTTGTATAGAAGTTGCTTTGTTACAGTCCTAGCATTTAATGTGGTTCTTTCTTCTCCGTATAAAGGATAAACCCTTTCATCTTAGCAGACATTACCTTAATTTCTGCATCTGTCTCTCAAATAGTTTAATGCTTGAAACTCTGCTTTTAACCAAAGGCTTTCCTTAATTAGTTTCCAAGGCAACCATCTTGGCAACAATTCAGATGAACCAACTGCAGGGAGAGGAAGGAAACACGCTATCAAAATGAATAGTAATAGCACAATACCACTGTGCAAACAGGCGTTGTACATCACCAGAGACAGCGTGATAGTTCTGGTGTCTCATAAGTTCATTTACAGGGGAAGAAGTCCTAACTCAGTAAGAGAAAAGCCACACAAGAGCGTATGTCTTTTTTTCACAGCTGACTAAGCCAGAATTAATGGCTTCGGTGCGATATGAATCACGTATCTGGGGAGGAAGAGAATCAGTGGTGCTTTTCCGGGCCCCTCACACACCATGATGTTCCCAAGTGCATCTCTTAGGGCGCTGTTACACTGCAGTTCAAACAGCAAGATTTTGGGAGTGGGGATCACCCCACTGGGCTTTTCTAGCCCGGATGCTCGTGGTGCAGTGTATAAGACACTAGCACCTGATGGTTTCAGTCTTTCAGGGGACAGTCCCTAAATATGAGGTCCCTAGGTGTCATCCAGAGCTACAGTGCATTGGTGCGTTTGCTCTGGACCTCAGATGAGTTTGGATGAGGCCATAATACGGCAAAGTACCATCCCAGTGGAAGTCACTCGCTGCTTGTAATGACGCATTATCCCACCTCCATACCAGGGCAATTCCAGTGGCCTCTGTGGAGCAGACTAAAGCTACCAGGGACAGCCTGGGCTAAGTCTATGAAGAATGAGGTCTTGTAAGTCATCAACTCAACCTCAGATACAAACTTATCTCACAGTATTCAAGCAGAAAGATGGAAAACAGCCTAAGAATTTTATAGGAAGTAATGTTCCCGGGCTTGGAAAAAGCCCCTGATACTAGATGAAATTTATTTGTGTCACACCATGGGCAGGCATGTGTAGGTATAATGGCCTATGTACTACTGGAAGCTTGTTCTTCCAAAATGTGTAATGAATAAAATTACCAGCAATATACATAGACCCTTAAAAATACCCGGAATATCTTCTATCTTGGGAGAATGCATGTAAAGAATCAGAAAAGAGAAATATTGCTGTAACTTTATTACCTCAGATGAGTAGAACGGCCTCCCTTGCTGCATAGACTAAGTCTAGTAAAAATAAATTAACTCTTCGTAATCTCTTTCGGTTCACGGTTTATACACCATGTGATACAGGAAATATTGCAGTGTGCTGTTTATAGTGAAACAGAATAAACCTTTCAAACTCCTTCAAAGCATTTGAAAAGAGCAAATTGAATGCAATTCTAGTCACAGTAAAATTCCATTTATAGTAAAAAATAAGAAAAAGTACCTTCTTTTTCCTAGAGGAGGTTGCACGGATATTTTTTTCCCCCTTAATTTTGTAAGGCATTTATAAAGGAAAGGAAATGCTCAAAAGGAAGAGAGAAAAAAAAAAAAGAATGACTACTATTCAGTATTTTTTAGTCTGCTTGAAGGCAGAGCTCTGCAGTACAAAACCCCTTCCAAAAGATTCTCATGTGAGCATTGGGACTGAATTACTGCGACACTTCTGGGTTATATCCAAATAATAGTTTGAAGTGATCCTGACATGCAGTAATGGTTTATATAAGCAGAATTCTGTTTCCAAGGACTCTTGTTCAATTCCAGGGAATAATGCTGGGATTTTACTCCGATGTGCTGATGGGAGATGTGGAGAAAATGGGAAATTTCTGTATTTTTAAAAAAAAACCTGTGGGCCTCAGTTTACCTAGTTTCTTCCTCTCTTCCCCCAACGGATGTACATCCTTTTACATTTTGAGCAGCTAAGACCCATGGGAAATGAGAAGAAATGGGCATTGTGAATGTTTGTCTGTGATTGCAAGAGTGTGCTCTTAAGAATGTTCATTGTATGAGTTCACAGTATTGAAAGCCGAAAGGGACAGTTTGGTATCGCCTCCTTGTGCCACAGGGATTGGGCACACGATGCAAAGGTCGCTACAGAACTGCTTGTTAATGATGTGGCTTTGCCTTCAAACTGTTATGACAGTGCTGGAACATTTATGATCCCCACAGAAGGTTTGGAAAACTAAGAGTAAATGTATGTTTACTATTATTAGTAGTCTTCGTGAAAGTGACTTTGGGTGTTGTGAGACTTGGCAAAGGATGCTAGTCTGGAAGTCAGTTTTGATAGTGCTCATTTTGATAGACCTGATGTGGACTCACAGGTCTACAATGAGTGCATCCACAACTGCTGAGACGCAAGGAGGTGGCCTAAGCAGAGAGGATGTATGTGAGGTTGGAAATGAGGATGTTATTGTGATGGGACCATGTTACGTGGGATAGGAGCTGGTTGCATTGCAGACGGAAGGAAGTTTAACCATGAATGTTGCTAGGGAGAGGCAGTCAGCTCTAGCAGGACAGCCAGGTGCACGATTCCGAGCTAAGAATTGACTAAGAAATCCTGGTGTCTTTTGAAAAGGTGGTTGTGTGTCCGTGAAAAGCATGTGACGGCTGCTGAGAAGTCTACCCATCTGAGCAGTTAACATAAATTCCGGGGCACCCTAGAGTACCCGAGCAGAGATAGCAGCGGTACCTATTCACTCTCAGCTTAGCAAAACCTCCTGTCTCTCTTCAGAGTTGGTGAACTGAGACTTAAGCAGCAGAAAGATTTATTTCCACAGGACCTTGACTGTCGCTCATCCGTGACACCCATGACAGAGCAAGATGCAAGATAGATGAATATTTCAGAATTTATCAGAAGCAGTAGAAAGACAGAATACAGCAAGGATCTTTCTCTGTGTACCTTTCCTATCAGCTAATACAAATTTCTGTTTCCCTGGACTCTTTGGAAGATCCACGCAGAGAAACGGAAGCTGCAGAGTTCCAAATACACTAGCACTTCAGTTGGCCTCAAAAAAGTTGTTCAAGCTTTGATGACAACAGTGCATCAAAAAGCTTCAGGCCCAAGTAATTTTTGAACATTCATACCAAAAATTTGCGTTAGATCAGAGAACATAACCCTTGATGTCATGGTTGCTGACCTTCTGGTAGCGTCTGACCTGAGAACAGTTCTAGCAAAGGAAGAGGGAGGAAGGCAGAACACTGAACCAGCAGATCTAGAAGATGAAAACCATTGAGGAAAGTACCGTAGCATGGTTTGTTCTGGCACTCAACACAGAAGGCTTATTGTGATTTGAAATTTCCTGTACACGTTTGGTTTTCAGTTGTTTTCTGTGAGATCTGAAGCCTCTGTGTGCAATTTCAGGTGAGTTTTGAACTTAGGATTTCACATAGGCTTGAGAAAGTACTAGAACCTCTGTAAAGTTACTTTGGAGGTAAAATTGCTCCATTATGAATATTTTTCAAGGGAGAATATTTCTCAACGAATATACTAGAACTGTGTAGACAATTAGGACTTGATCTCCTTCCTAAAATGACATATTCAAGTCATTTGCTTCCCATAAATACAACTGCAAAAATTTATCCAGAACACAACTGGATTTTTACTAATCTCAGTCAAGAAGCTAAAATAATTCACTAATTAAGAATTCCTACAACACATCTCTTCAAGGAAACTCTCTGGGAACAAGTATCTTCTCTTGAGAATATCTTGGCAAAATACAGGGCAAAGGACCCAGCAATTTTGAGTATCCCTTTCATAAGCTGCAAAGAATTTTTGTTATGATTGTCACAATCCCCTCTATCTGTTTTTAGTGAAATAGCTTCAAGTGATGAAGGGTAGCTTAAGTTTTGATTGATTTTGACGTGAAGGTCTTTGTACTGAAGGACATGACTTGTGAAAAGAGCTGCAGTCCTGAGAGATACAGCAGAGTTCTCATCTGCCTGAACAAAGAAAAGATTCTGATATAAAGAAAAGTCTATTCAATGAATTTTATTTGGCTTAAAGAGTAAATAATTGTGATGATGAAGGGATCATAAAACCCTTCATCTCAGTGTCCTCCAGGGTCTGGTGTTTTCCAGTAGAACATGTCCTTTAACAATAGCTGTGCCAACAGATTAGTTAATCTGACAATATTACTAATTCAGGTCAAGGAAAATGAATTTAGGAAAATTGTTTCAGGGCACAGAAAACTTAGAGAAAACTTTGTCATCACACTAGAAGGAGTTAGGAGAAAGTATCATACCGTCAGACCTTGTGTTGCAGTTTGTAATTTTTTTCCTAAGTAATTTCTAATGTAACCTTTTATGTACAAATTAAATGTGTATTCTTCAATCAGTAAATGTCAGATTAGTTATGGGAAAAGTTTAACCATGTGGAGGGAGAACGAAGTACAGTACAGCTTTCTGATGCCGTGTTTAATTACCCTCCGAGGACTAACATGCACAGCCATCATCTATCTGGAGACGGCGTGAAAGTTAAATTTCACTCTTGATGTGACTGTCATCAAGGAGAGATGCAAGGGAGGGAAGGGAACAAGAAGGGACCAGAGGGGGAAAAATAATAAAATGCTTCAGAGGCATCTCAGATTCCTGCTTCTGCCATGTGGATTTTTGTCCCCTTCTTCTAGGAGATTCCTGATCTCTAGGAGATTATCTCCCATGAGGCATGCATTGCGGAAGAGCCAAAAGGTGTTTGAAGAATGTTTTGTAAGCCCAAACAAATGATCTCGATACTGTGCTATAGAGGAGGGTAGGATTTTGGTTATGAGGTGTAGTCACAAATGCGTAACGTGGCAGTTGCACGGCAGTAAAATTCTTAGGTCATACACTGCACAAAAATATAAAATCCAGCAGTTGGGACTGTGTATGGACTTGTGACATTCCCTGAAGGACATGAAGCCTCTGAAATGGTGGAGGAATTAATCTCAATTTTATATGCAGTTATTTTTATCTGCAACAAATAATACGTGTGTGGAATATTCGTCTTACCATTTAATACGTTCTTCGTTTAATATTTAACTCAAATTTAATATAGTACTCGTTCTTCATATCAATGAAATAATTGTTTACTGCATATTTTACAGCATCACAGTCCCTGGCGACCAGATTCCCATCCCATTAATGCTAAGTCAAGAAATAAATCGCCTTCCCTGGGTCTGCACTGCAATTACAGTCATGAGGTTTTGACCCTTTGTATAGGGAAGCCGCTTCTGCCGCATATGGAAAGGGCTTTATTTCCATGGAATTAAAGGCAAGACAAGTCTCACTTGTTTGGCTGTGACAGACCACCACTTGCCGTGATGTATCTGTTGCCACCACAGTATTGGGTTCCTTTGGAACCTCTTACATTGGTGCTCGTGGTGTTGGTGTGATAGAAAGAGGCAAAGTCACGACACCAAAAAAAGGTATTTTTTTGTAAGTTTGCTGAGGTAAGATCAAGCCTTGTCCAGTGTTTATAATCCTCAAAGGGAACTCACTCATTGTCTGCGTGTCAATTGAAAACGGGAGTAGGGTCTGCAAACTTACCGTATAATGGACCTACTGAGGTTACAAGGGATCTTATTTTCACTGTGGCATCTGGTTAGATGAGGAAAATCCTATTCACATTTCAGGAGAGCTTTTATTTTCTGTTCTCTTCTGATTTTCTTACTCCTAGCTGGAAAATTTGCATGACAAGGGGTGACCTGTGCCAAGTAAGCATAGAGAGGAATGATTATGTATGGCTGTCAAATGCTGTTGCACCTTTGCTCGCTGTAGAAGGTAACTTCATTGCTGTTAACAGGACACTGACCCCAGAGAAATGAAGTGCAGTGGCTGCAAGCCCCAGGGGTAACTCCCCTACTGCAGCAAGGGTCTGCAGGAGTGAAAGGAGAGGCCAGGGAGAGGACTTTATTCCAGCTGAAGGGCTTCTTCAGTTTCTCCTTTTCTTCAGCGGTAGAAACAGATCTGAGATGCAGGACATTGCAGATGCCACTCAAGATGAGTTAAACATCCTAGCTAACACACTGAAAAGAACTTTTGGGGCCTTGATTTCAGCTTTGATTGAGCTAATTGGATTGTCACCCTGATACTCTGTTCCTCTCTTTTCTTAGGTGTGTCCTGAAGACCAGATTAGCCAGTGCCACACATCCAGTAGGCTGCTGCATCACAGAGCACAATTTTTCAATCATTCAATCCAGTATCGGGTAGAAGCTGCTCAGATCTGAGATAAGCTTTAAGTTGCTCAGAACAGAAAGGCTATCAATAGGGATAGAAACTAGAAAATACCTGACCTGATATGCAAGAGAGAAGGCAGTGTGCTCCTACTTAGTCTTGCCAGACAATTGTCGCTGTGCTTGATATTCGTGCCGTTCCCACAAAGGGCAGTAAACACTGATAACTGACCCTGACGATGCTGTTGAAATTTTTTTAGACCTGAGTCCATTTATCTGTTTTGCTTGTTTGCTGCTGAAGAGGAAGAACTGTGCCATCGCTTCTGGCATTCGCATGCTGCTTCGAAGGCAAAGGTGTCATGACTGTATTTCTATAGCAAGGTATAAAGGCACGTTACTGCTCAACTGGAGGTAGCTAATCTCTCTTGTCCTCAGAAACCTAGATGTATACTTAATAATCAGGAGAATTGGTTGAAATTAAATTTGGTCTTTTTGCAAAAGTGAAACTCAAATTAATACATGAATAACCTCAACAAAAACAACAAAGTCCTTCTTCACTCTGAGCTTATAGGAGATCTCAGTTCTCTTGCTGTCTTTTTAAAACCTGGAAAAGAAGAGTTCTAGAGTTAAACTGCTTCATTGTTCCCAGATAATGGTCGAAGTGGAAAGACACATTACAGCAGGTCAAGTCTCTGCCTGTCATTCCGTTTAAGTGGCATATTTCTGCCACTTGTCAGGTATGAAAAGTGAAGTAAAAATCTTTAGCCCTTCTTTGTGGCAATACTGCCTGTCAGCATCAGTGTTTTATGTTATGGAAAGATCTAATAGACTCAGAAAACGTCAGAGTTTTGAGCTGAAGATGAGGTAGTCTGTACTTTTGTGGTATATTTTTTTTTTCTTTTTTTCATTTGTAAATAAAGGATGATAAATAACTTTGGTTAAATAGATTAAGCTGACCAGATGGCAGTGGATTCAAATGAAGGGAAGATGAGCTCCAAACAGGTATTAATTGGACATGGTAGTTTTCTTTTCACTGCTGCCAAAATCGTGACAGCTACTTCTCTCGGTAAAAATTGCAAGCGTATTCCCTTAGCTTGTATTTTTCAATGACTCTTTAAAATCAAAGCCCACAGAGGCAGTAAGGTGGATTTAAAAGTGACTGAACTTCTGAGCTTAGAGGGTTGTGATCAGCAACACAGAAGCCAGCTGGAGGCTAGTTACTATTTGGAGCACCCTAAGGGTGCTGGGGCTAATACTGTTTAACCTCTCTATTAATGATCTGAAGGTTATGGGATGGAGTGTGCTCTCAGCAAGTTTGCAGATGATACCGAATTAGGAGGAGTGTTTGATGCAATGCTCTGAAAGGCTGGTGAAGCAAACAGAGAGGAACCTCATCAAGTTCAACCACGGGAAATGCAAAGCCCTGCACCTGGGGAAGAATAAAACCACGCACCAGCAGAGACTGGGTAGATGCTTCCTGGCTGGAAGGCAGCTCTGCAGAGAAGGATCTCGGGGTCCTGGCAGGCAAGTTGAGCACAAGCCAGCACTGTACTAGCACAGCAAAGAAAGCCAACAGTATCCTGGGCTGCGTGGGAGTAGCATGGTCAGCAGATCAGTAGAGGTGATCCTTCCCCTCTGCTCTGCACTGGTGAGGCTGCGTCTCAGTTGCCGTTCACTAGTTCTGAGATTCAGTAGTATAGGAGAGACATGGACATCCTGAAGCAAGTCCAGTGAAGGGCTCTGACGATGGTTAAGGGACTGGAGCATCTGACATGCAAGGAAAGGCTAAGAGAACTTGGGTTGCAAAGCCTGGAGAGGAGAAAGCTCAGGGGAGATATCAATAATGTCTGCAAATACCTGGTGGGAAGGAATGAAGAAGATGGAGCCACACTCTTCTCAGAGAGTCTCACTGAGTTTCAGAGTCTCAGTAGTGCCTAGTGACAAGACAGGAGGCAAGGTCACAAGCCGAAATGCAGGAAATTCTGTTTAAACATAAGAAAAATAATTTTTACTGTGAGCATGGTCAGACACTGAAACAGGCTGCCCAGAGAGCTTCTGGAATCTCTGTCTTTGGGGAATATTCAAAACCTGACTGGACACGGTCTGGAGCAGCCTGCTGTGGCTGCCCCTGCTTTGATCTAGGGGGTTGGAATAGACAATCTCTAGAGGCCCCTGCCAGCCTCACCTGTTCTGCCATTTCCTCCACCTATAAAAGAAAAATTATCTTCCCAGTGACTAACCATCGATATTTTTAAAAGACACAATAGGACTGCTCAGTCCCACCTACCAAACTTGCTCTGCCATGCCTTGATTTCTTTTGAGACCACAGAGTCTTGTCTTTCATTAACCAGTTCCTTTCTTGCCTCTGGTCTGTTACCACTGTTCACCTACACGGTCTATTCTTACCATTCTAGTTCCTCATCAAGTCCTTGGGGAAATATTGCAGCGAAACCTCCAGATCTGTCTCCATCACTACTGTTCAAAACAGCTTCCCTGCCTTGACTTTCAGCTAAGTGTTCACTGGTCTCCTCATGACATTCCCTTCACCCTCAACTCCAGTGTTTAATTTTCATGACCAAAAAACCCAGATCCATGTTCTAGACCAGGAGCTAGCTGTGGCTGTAATTTGAGTAGGGAATAAGTCAAAAAAAGGTAAAGGAGTAATTGTGAGGTTAGTATTAAAGTTATTTTGCTTCCTTTTCGCTGTCCTTCCTCTTGGATGTTGAACTTCATTATGAGAGAATCATCATTAATGCTTTAGAAATATCCCGATGCCCCATAGCAATTTAATATCAGCCAGTTAATCTCTCTAATGCTATCTACCAAAACTGTAAGAGTATAGAAGCTAAAACAAAAATTGTAGTTGCCTATTTATTACCATGATGACTGATGCAGTGGAAACCACATTGTCTCTATGCTTTCATTCAAAAAAATAACTTCCCCGGGCGAATGAAGAACTAAAACTGGCAAAGCTGACTTAATTTCTCAAATCTGGCATATAGGTCTGTACTTCCAGTGAGCCTAGTGCTGGCCAGCAGATTTAACTTTTATTTTAAAACCAGATACATTTTAATTGTGTTCCCTGTAGATTGTCTTTTAATTAATTGGAAATATCTGAAGAGTTAATTAAAAATACAAACTTTACTTGATTCTATATCAAACCTGACATTATGATCTTTTTATCTACAAGGCAAGAGTTACATGGGATCAGAAGTCTGAATTATTCATTATAGTTTCCAGCCATTTTTTTCCCTTCTCCTTTGTTCAGAATAAAATCTTATAAGCTTTTCTTTCAGTCAAGGTGAAAGCAATATTAAGTCGCAGAGGTGAAACTTAGCAAAAACATGTAGCTCTGTGAAATCCTTGTCCTGTAATCCTGGCTTTCTATTCACCACCACTATTCAATATCCCACTTTCTGTATAAGCATCACAATATATAAGCAGTTGACGAGATTTATTGGTTATGCTCCTGTTTTCCTTCTTCATAAAAAAAGCTTTATCCATCCCTTCGCTCCCCCCGGGGTAACACTGATGTCTGCGATTGTTTCTGCTGGGTTCACTAATCCAGCAGCTCCATTCAAGATGCTGGACAGTTAGTTGGTAGAGGGTGGAAAGTGAGGGCGGAGAGTTGTGTTTGTTAAGATTTGGGACAGCCTGTATTGTGAATTTTAAAAACGTCGTTAAGGTCGAGTTAAATCATTATGAACTAACATGGTTCATTGTGTGAGTAGAAATACTGGCAGGTCACTTCTGAAAGATGCTTTATGAATTAAAGTTTGGCTGTAGTATGTTAGACCTCTCTCAGGGGCTACACAGAGTTATTTCTGGTCATTTTGGAGACATGACAACAGATGAGATGGAAGTTGAGTCTGATCTATGCTAATGAGTCCTACATTTCCATTTTGCAGTATTGCTCCTGATGGCTCTAGCAGCTCTATGTATGTTTTTCTTAGAGCTGCTGACTTCATCTGTGGTATTTTTGTGGATAGCAATGTAAAAGCTTTCTTATTTGTTATTAAGGATAAAACGACAGAGAGTGGTGGTGGTGTTAAATTCAGTTCTTTGTCTCTAACCTCTTAGAAGTAAAGCACTGCCTTTAAGGTGAGATTAAAACATACAGAGAACTCAGTATGCAAATAGCATGCTCACCAGATGATCCGAAGGCAGCTTGCACATTGCCGTAGAAAACAAATGTGAGTGTAGGAAAGCAGATGCTTTCTACCAACAGAGTGTACATACAGTTCTCAAGAGGACCTGAACAGTAAATTATTTTCAGACTGCTGGAAATATGCAAATTCCTCCAGAATTAAACGTGAATTTAAAAGAAATGGCATCTATTAAGGACAAGACAACCCAAAGTGGCAATTGGGAACTTAATAATTTAACCAAGAACTTTAACAGGCTCAGCAGTATATATCTGAAGTCAATGACTCAAATGTCATCTGTTTTTAGCAAAGACGTAAGTGGTCACGTTGAAAAGATCTCTTTTAGAGTGTGGCCTTTGGAGCATTTATCGGTGCCCATGGAGGAGTATGTTGGTATGGTACGTGTAGATGTGCAGATGATTCTCCATCAAAAAGCATCAGCTGGTCACTTGGGCTGCTCACAGGGTGCACAGTCAGTGCTACACCATGGTGTATCACCAGTGTTACGTTTGCTCTTTTAACTTCTGTTAGTTTAACTCAGCGAGTCTGGGTGAGTTTGATTCTGTCCTGACGCACACATAAACACCACAATTATTAATTAAGTCCTGACTGCTGGGCATTGTTCCACCTGGTGGCTGTGGGTCTGGATGGGCGTTACTGAGGTTATAGCCTGCAGGCGGGGAGGTGGTGCTCAGTGCAGTGGCGTAATCTTGCCCAAGGGTTGTTGCTGGTGAGCCGGCAGCCAGCCACGTGGACATGGGAACTATGTTTTTTCCTCCTTTCTGCAAAACCACAGTACTACTGGCGTGGGAAGCAGCACACGGGATGGCAGAATTCAGGCTGGCCAAACAGTGCTGCGCCCACTCCTCCCAGTTACCCTTCCAGAACCCAACTGCTCAGTTCATCCTGCTGCTCTGTTGTCTCTTAGCAATTCCCTTTGATGACTCCATTTGTACGGAGAGATGTCCAAGTGGGGTCAGGGAGGGCGGGAGAGGTTGGTTTAGTGGAATGTGCAACATCATATTTGATATAAATTTTGGTGAGACACGTGAGGTCAGATGTGTCCATGTAGATGCGCTGGAAGCGACAAGTTTTCAGGCCTTTTGAAAGCTGTCAAAAGGCAATGAAGGTCACTGCTTGTAACTTCAGGAATTTAAGCATTCATATATGACAAGGCTTGGCAAGGGTTCTCATGGCAAGAAACCGCTGTCCCCCCTGGAGCCTGCAGAGCCCCGCTTGTGCTGGTACCATTTAATAAACACAGAGGGTGGCTGGGCTGTGTCACCCGCCTCTCGCACGCTCCACAAACAAAGTAAACAGGAGTTTACTCAGCGGGTAGGTATAGTGTTACCTCATTTCAGAGCAGAAACACTCGAACGGACAACTACATTTAACCTCAGCCGGGGAGACACCGTGATCACAAGGGTGAGGTTGCCAGGTAAGGTCATCTCCGCACGTGGAGTCTTCTCACAGGGCTCAGTTACTTCTCTTTGTACTCTGCCTGTGTATTTAAAAACACAACTGACTGCACCATGCCCGTAAAGCCACACAGGTCTGTAACACCAGTGCTGCCCATGGACTGGGCACAGAGGATCACCAAAATGTTCATTCTCTGGTGTTTTCCACCAGAGTCATCCTCTGCCAGCTGAATAATATGGATTTTTTTTCTTCACACAGGTTGTAATCCTCGGCAAACATTCTAGAGGCTATCACTACATGTTAGCTAACCTGGTAAGATCTTTTCTTCATTACAAGTGTAGCTGAGGTTTAGAGGGTAGTATATTCTGTTCAGGTTGTGACAGCTTTAATCAGCCGAAGAGGAAATGCATGGGTGAGTTCCTGCATTTTGAGAAATTACTGCAGTGAGCACTAGAACTGTTATGTTGTAGTAATTTGTACTCAATTATGGTCTTTCTTTTGTCTAAGAAGCTCATATCCTCTACTAATTTTAAAATAATAATTTAATTGTATGTTTACCTCTGATTCGTAGCCTCATAAATAAGACACTTGCTACACAGAAGAGTATGGTTATCATTTGAAATCTAAGCACTCCAGGAAAAATAATTGTGGCATATTTATGATTAAAATAAGTGGTAAAAAGCTGGAAATTAGAACAATTCCATCAAGTAAACCAGCCGGGCTGTTCAGCTGTCCCTTTGTATTTCAGAGTGTAGGGTGGTGCCCGTCTATGTGTTGACCTACCAGGACAAGACAGTACGTTTTTATCTGTATTAGAGCTTCTTCTAGATTCTAAAACTGACTTTCAGGGACATTTATGCTGCCTTCGAAACACCATCTGCTAGAGTCCCTTAGAAAAAAATGTTATATTGTAATTGATCGTGCAGCAAGACTAATTTTGGGGTGCTGTGTCTACTGTGAGCGGAAAAATGTTTTTCCAAAACTCCCACTTTCAAGTTAGCAATCCCACTTAGTGAAAGGTTCTCTGTATCCATGTTTAGGTGTGATTAAGCAGAAAAGACAAGTTTTAAAATACCCTTATTTAGTCTCAGTACTGCATGACTTTAAGATTTGTCATTTTGCATTATAAGAACCAGTCATGATCTCACTGATTAGCGTGTGCGCAGAAAACACCGGGGTTCTTATTCTGGGTTACCTTTTAGCCCTTGTAACCATTGACATTCAGATAAACATGACTGCAATCAAGTCACGCTAATCAAAAAGACACCGATTTACTGCCTCAGGTATAAATAACAACAGGGTGGGAGAGCATCATACCGTTCTGCTTGCGAGGGAAATGTTAAGGAGTGCTGCGACAGAGCTGCCTAGCAGGGCGGTGCACAGTCCGCCTCCACACAACAACACGGCCGTTACACGCTGACTCTTTGTGCACGCTTTGCTCTACAAGTGGGGTTGAGATCACTGACCAGTTTTCACTGCGTCGAGGAGAAAAGAGGAAATAGTACTTCAGGTTCCCCCACTGTTTTCTTTCTGACCTGTGACTATTACGTACCATGTTGCCACAACACAACGGGGCACTTTTCTATGGCAAAGGTCTGAACAAGAAGACGTTTTAAAGTATATTCTCTGCTGCTATCACAATCCCAGTTGCAATAGTAATTGTCTCCCTGGTAGAATATTTTCCGCTAACAAGAGGGAAATTAACCTGTTCCTTTTGTGCTACGCTTGTGGCCGGTAAAACTGAGCCAAAGAAAAGGGTCTTTGGATGGCAGTGATTCTTGTCTTCTGCTTGTGTTCTCCCAGGGTTTCGCAGACATTGTTCTGGAGCGAGTAATGCACGGAGGCGCCAACATTACTGGGTTTCAGATTGTTAATAATGAAAACCCAATGGTTCAACAGTTTCTACAACGCTGGGTGAGGCTTGATGAAAGGGAATTCCCAGAAGCCAAAAACTCACCATTAAAGGTATTTATTTTACCTTGACTGTGATGGAGACTATATGAGTTGCTTTAGCAATTATCTGGAGGGGGGTTAACCCCAAGTAGGTGCATGTGTGCGGTACAGATCCCTGATCAGAATTTGTTGTGACATTCACAGCCCTTCCAGAAGAGAGAAAGGGGCAGAGGCTGTTAGTTGGACACAAGTGACCACCGTGGTGGGAGTTCCTCAGAGGCAAAGGCTTAGTCTTGCAAATCCTGTGATTGTGGAGTGCATAACTTGAAGTTTTTGAGTTAGTCTTGGGGTGGGTGTGGAGGCTAGTTAGGTTTTTAGATGCAAGCAGTGGATTACTCGTCCATTTTAATACTAATAGTGGATTTAATGTGCAAAATAAGGAACTCTGCATTCACCAAAGAGCCACTGCCACCTCCTAGTCACGGCTGACAGTTGCCCTCATAATCTAACCCTGCGTTTTGCACCACTGTCCTTTACTTAAACGCTCTGGATATTATATCTGCAACTAATACAATTTTCCAAATTTTTTTGAATGGAAGTCTCAGGTTCACTGAGACTGCTGTAGATTGGGTGAACTAAAGACTGCTGTTATTTGGAGATTGGCAACCTGCTGATATGTCCCCTGGATTTTTTTCTGCCTTAGTATTTCTATAATAAAGGGGGATGGTATTCACTGTCCGATCTAGGAGTGCATCAAGGATACTCTGTCCAGTGATGGAAGTCATAAAATCTTCTAGGACTACTGCATATTATTAATACTCCTGTCACGTTCCTTCTTTCTCTTTTGGTGAGACCTGTTCTTTTTCATCACTACGCATAGGGGAATAAAACCTGGGACTGGTGGTGGATGAGAGGGCCTTAAATTCTGTCACTCTCGGGACTCCATCCTTCACATCACGTATACTGTCTCAGGGAAGCCAAACCTACCTAAGAACCACAGCCATGATGAGACAGTTCATGTCTTTCCTGCTTGATTTGGGGGGGACACCTGCAAATTGATGAACAAATGTGGAATTCAAAATTACTCCGATAAACTGGAGCAATGTCTTGGTATTAGTAAGACTAGTAAATTCAAGGAAGCATAAAATACCAGCTAGGAAGGAAAAGTCTAGTCCAGTCCAGTGCATGGGGGGATACCGGCATAGGCTGGTGGTTGTGCTGTTTGTGTTGGACTAGAGACAGAACAGGAGCCAATTACGGAGTTCTGCTGCCAGGCAGCCAGTGCCATTCGGAGACAAACTTTTCCATCCCTGGGATCATGTGATTTCTGTGGGGAAAGAAAATCATCTTAATCCCATGCTATCCCACAGCCTTGCTGGCATTTCAGAGGAAGCAGGGAAAGGCAAAGAGAGGCCCCCAAAACTCAGATTAGGGTCTTGTTCCCTGTGGACTAGGACCTAAACCTGCTTTCTAAAGCTTCCTAGCAGTGATGCAGAAGTGAAGATAAGTATCATACTAATCTTAAAAGCTCTGAAATACAGAAAGCTAACCTGGGAAAATTTTATTCTACTTGAAAGCATTTTACCTAGAGGGAAAAATTATTCTCCATCCTTAAGAAAGAATCTTAAGTATATGATACAAACACAAGGATTACATTACCTTTCCACAAATGTACTGCTCATTATAGAAATGTGCATGGTATTTGTCAATCAGACAAAAAGCATACTTAAAAAATTGATGTACAATATTTTTGATTAGGAAATAAAATTGCCTAGAGATTAAAGCCCTGACGTTTAATTTATTCTGTCTTTTATCAGCCTTTCCCTTCTCTCTCTCTCTTTTTTCTCTTTGCATGCTCATGCATTTATAAGTAGAATTCAAATAAAGTAGAAAATTAGATAGCTCTCTTGGCATGACTTGGAAGGGACTGCATTAAGGTTACTGACAATTGACACTGAAAAAATTACCAGTGTGTAAGTTTTATGTAGTGCTAGATCGGACAGCTATGACAAAATTTTTTAAATACAAGAACAAATACCTTAAAATTACTGTCGTTTCTATATTGTTGTGTGGCACATGAGGTATAACCTTTGTTAACTTATTAAAAGAGGAGAGAGCGATCATTGCAAAGCATCACAGGAAGAGGTAAAGGTGGGCAGGATCAGAAGAGCGCCTGTACCTCGATACAGTCAGAGCAGGAGCCACCCCACATGCACCCACTAAGAGTTTATAAACTGCTGTCATTTAAAACTCGGTACGAATGGCTGCTTTGTAACCCCTTCGCAGTCCTACCTTTGCACTCTTCTTTATCAGATACGATTGTCTTGATTTGCACGTGCAGACACGCCTCGTACTGTGCAGATTTCCGATTTTTAAATTATATCAAACCGAAGAGCTTGCAATAAGATAAGACACATTTTTAAGCAATACGAACCACCAACTGGGCTATCCTGCCCTGCAGGATAGAATTAACTGCGTGTCAATTTAGTGTTATCCACAAAGAGAGTAGCTGAACGTGCAGTTGAAGGCTGGATTTCCACCTTTCTAGTCCATGCATGGGCAGCGCATCTTCTGGCACCAACTCCAGCACAAGGACTCGGTGAGCTGGGAGCTCTGTGCTATCACACAGACAGGGAAAACAAGGGCAGGCACACCAGTACGTGCAGACGCCCCTGACATTCTTTTCGTCTTATCATTCTTCTGCAAACACTGTGGAAATACAAAGGGTCAGTTAAAGGGGTTTGAAATCTGGTCTTCCCCACTGACTGTGCGCAGTCAGTTGCTCCCAGTACGTACGTGTGGCGATGGTCTCCGGTGCACACACCCCTAAATTACAGGTAAGCTGAATGCTGGTGAACGCCAGTGATGTCATATGCAAAGCCTGAGCCGTTAGAGGAGGGAAGAACTTTCAGACAGCACACAAATGCAGGAGGAATGTGAAAAAACCACTTCCCTGACATTTCATAGGTGGTACTAAATGTATAGCACAGAGAGGTGTCACCAGATGCCTATAACAAGCAAGGGATGAAGTTGACAGCAACATGAACAAGTAGTTAAGGAGTCTGGGGGGTTTTGTTGAAGAGTTGCTGCTACACAAAGCTTACCGCCCTCCTCAGATTTACCGTGGAGTAAGAGCAGGCAGATGGGCAATTACCAAGGAGGCATAGTGCCTAAAGTCTGTTTTGTGATTACTTGCTTGTGTAGCTGTCTTCTGAGAAAGTAATCTGATCTGTTCCTTGCCGCAGATGCTACCTAATCAGGATTGTGGTCCAAACAGAAATGATTTATGTTAACTTCAGTTCAAAACTGTCTGTCTTGGCAATCTTGTAATACTGCAAGCAAAAACCAAATATGAGCTGTTCTTTGCTGTGGTAGCAGTATGGGCCAGGATGGAATTGCAGGCTTCTGTAGTGGCCTCCTTTAGATGAGCAAGCTCCCAATTAAATTTGAACTTTATGCAACTATAAACTGATTTTGTTGTTTTGCTGCTGTACACAGTGAAAATATTTTTAATTTGTTAATTGAAAAAAGTGGAATTGTTAAACTACATAAAGCACCCGCAGCAAGGCAGAGAGCAAGCAAAAGGGCTTGCAGGTGTGATTCTTCTACGGATATTTTAACAAAGAGAAGGACTAGACCTGATAAACCTGGGGCAATTCTGAGATTGCACTTTGTCACGGTATTTTATTTGCATCAATTCTAGTATACATCTGCTCTGACCCACGATGCAGTCCTAGTCATAGCAGAGGCTTTCCGTTACCTCCGAAGACAGCGTGTGGATGTCTCCAGGAGAGGTAGTGCCGGAGACTGCCTGGCTAACCCTGCAGTGCCATGGAGCCAAGGAATTGATATAGAAAGAGCGCTGAAAATGGTAAGGGCCAACGTGGCAGCTAATGAATGTGTATATTCCACAACAGCAGCAATTCTGCTGGGACCGAACTTGCGTCCTATTCCATGTACAGAGAATTTCTCTATTCACACCCCTCAGGAAAAAAAAATAAGAAAGAAAGAAAAAACAAACTTAATGACAAAGAATGGCTAAGGTACATTCAGTAGAGGGCAAGGCATAACGAATTTGCTCTCAAATCTTTGGCCAAAATCACGTCCTCTGAGACTGGTGCAGCAGCTGCCTGACTGTGCTCAGCAGAGCACCTACAGTCTGACTCCCCCGTGACACCGAATCTTCCCCTGAGAGTGAGCGTCAGTCATTTAGCAAACGAACGTGTATTGGGTCAGGCTGAGGCTGCAAATCCGCCTCACAGAACTAGGCAGGGTCCTCAGCATGTGTTGTAATTCTTGCAGGGATGTGTCTTTCTGAACACATATATCCCATTTTGATAATTTGCCAGTAAAAAGTCAACTCAGATTGGTTTAAAGCAGTGGAAAAAATGTCAGTCATAGCAATACCGCTGGATTGCAGCACCAGCCTGAACCTTGACACAGTTCAGCCTCAAACCAGTTCTGATTCCTGGCATAACTTTGCACTCAGTCTGATTACCTTCTGCCTGGCCTGGTTTTGATCCCTAACACTAGTTACTGCAGGGGATCCTGCTTCACTTACGGCTCTAGTTTTGGTGGTTTTTAACTCTTTTTAGAGTGCTATGTGTGTTAAAGAAAGCAACAACAGGAAAAATTGGGTAACATTTTTGTACATGTAAAAGATGACATGGTCTGCTTTTGATCTGGCTCAAACTCTATAACAAAGCTGTTAGAATCGATTGTATTAATGCGGGCGTAGAACTGGAGTGAGTGAGATCAGAATTAAGCCCAGGTTAGGTAAAACAAATCCTAGATCAGCGTTCGTACACTTAGCTTACCGCATTTTCTCAGTTACCGGATTGGAAGGATTATATCAGGAGGTTATAAAGAGTTAGGGAAGTTTGTAATCAAATTATATCACTCCTACGAGTGAGAGAGATGGTTCAGGCTCTCGTTGCCAGAGCTCTTTTTATGCCGTTATGTCACTTCCTAACAAATGCCCTAGCTGCATGTTAAGGTAGCATTACACACTGTTTAAGAGAGGTGGATTAGATTCAACCTTCACAGTAGTTAAAGAATTTGTGCTGTCCATGTGAACTTCATTACAAGCAAAACCTAAAACTCCTCTGAGTGAGATACGGGGTATTCATGTCAACAGAGAAAACCGGCGCTGTTACAGGACACTCCCTCATTGAGGAGAATTGATTTTAAAAACATAATTCCTAATATACACAAAGCCAAACTCATGACTGGCAAAAAAATGCGGAAGTCTGACTTTCAGCTGGTTGCCTTGTACTGTGTTATCTATTCAAAGTCATCTAAATGAAGGTTATCTACACCTCCAACAAGTGCTGCCCAAGATCATCCCACTCTGCCTTCCAGACCCCCTCCTGTCCATCACACTCTCTCCCTCTACTTAGATAATGATCTTGAATCTTTGCCTCAGGAAAAAAAAACTTTGATTTAACAATGTTTCCTCTCCACTCCGCAGCATCAGATAAGAATATTTTTTCCCAAGACACCCTTGAAATATCCTGTTCCTGCAGAAGGTTCAGCGCCACGCTATAGTCATCCTGTGGGCAAAGGGGGAGTAGGCATTACCTGAGTCTGCTTCCCCGCAGCCTTGAAAGCTGTGCATGCCTGTATTTCTAAAGCTGCTTGTAAGACATCCGATCAGTGGCAGAGAGTTTACCTGAACGGATCTGGGCGGTTGTAAATACTCGTCCATTTGCGATTGCCTCCACACGCTGCTACCAGGAGCGTTCTGAGTCCTGGCCAGTCCTCCTGCCTCGGTGCAGCCAGGTTTTGAAAAGTGCTTACTTTTCCCACCAGAGATAGAAACAAATTAAATTTGAAGTCAAAAGGTGTCAAGTGCTCAACGCTCATGTCTCAATACGCATCAGGATGAAACCAGCCTAACAAGCTCTGCTGAGACATACAGTCACTGCTGTGCTAGGCTAGTCAGACAGCTTCCAGCGAGTGCCAGAAGTGGGCACAGCAATTCACATCTGGCTGCGAGTTATGTGTCAACTACCCTACAAATACGTTTGCTCAGTCCAGAGGTGATAAGACCTCTTTGGGGCAAATTTGGCTTTCAAAGTCCCGTTCACCTCTGTAGCTTCCTGGAGACAGGAGCAACTCACGTATTATTCCAGACCCCTGAAATTATATATACTATTTTAAGAAAGGTTCAAGTCCACTTACTGATAAGAAAAATCACACTCTTGTATGTGTCAGTCTGGTTTTGGCTCACTGGATAATTGGGAGACCAAGGAATTGTGGCTGTCTTATGTAGCGTAGTCCACCACAACAAGTTGGATTGCGCTGTCTCTAAACCACGAATAGCAGATCAGTCACCAGCCCTGGACAGGCTCCCTTTGACTAGTCTTCCATCACCTCTTCCTGTAACTTCTACAGCATTTCGCTGACGACTAAAGCTAATTTCCCCCTGCTGAAGTTTCAGACTCCTGCCTGAGATGACAGCTTGTCAGTGTTGATAAGTGATAGGTGGAAATATCTCACCCTTTCATACAGGGAAATAAGAAAGCTGTTTTCTTTGAAACAGAGTACTCCATCCTTCCCGTTAAGATGATTCATGTGAGGAGGTAATGATAATGACTTACCGTCTGTACACCCATCCATGCAGATGGAGACCAAAACTCCATAAGCAGTTGAGACAATTGTCTGTGCTCGTTCACAGAAGACATTCATTCCTTCCTCCTGCACTGGGACTGATCTTAAAATAAAGCACTTCCCAGAAGGAGCAATGATACGGGATTCTGGTTCATACCGCAAATCACTCTATACCGTATTGTGAGACCCCAGATTGTTGCACGTGCCTCGCTCACACACCAGGTCGTATCGGTGAAGCCCGCGTAACTCAGCATGGCAGAATCAGCCTTTCGTACGTTTAACATACGTGCGGGGCTAATTTCACTTGTATGTACAAGCAGCCGGCTGCAGTACTGAGTCACCATGTGAGCACGGAGAAAGAATACGTGCAGCTGAAACGGGGTGAGCTGGGCTTGGTTTGGTTATGAACTGGCTGTGCCAAAAGTGCTGCAAATCTCCTACATAGACAAAAGTGGGGCTAGAGCTGGTGTGCTCCCGTAAAATGTAACGGAGAGGAAAATAAAGTGAGCCTTTTATTAAAATGCATTTTCTGTTTGTTCCCTTAAGGTACAAGTTCAAGGAATGACAGGGAACATTCAGTTCGACACCTATGGGCGGAGAACAAATTACACCATTGATGTGTATGAAGTGAAGGCCTCTGGATCCCGGAAGGTGAGTTTCGAGATGCGCATCCAGATTTCACATCTTCACAAATATTTATTCCAGCAGACTAATGAAACACAAAGGTACCACACAGGCCCTAAGGAAACCTCACCTTCTTGCTGTCTTCCCTGTCCCAGGAACCTTGTTGTATTCTGTTCCTGCATCAAACCACTCACCCTGCTTAATATCTTCATTGGTTTCCATGTCAACTTCAGACCGCACTTTTTTCCCTTAAAACCCTTCTGGAGCTTTTCCACTGCCAAGCATAATACCCGCTGTCATGTTCCTGTGCTCAGCCTGTCTCCCAGATTCCTCTCCATTTTCCCTTCCTCTCTGTAACGCACCTTGGAGCAGTAGTGAAGCTAGAGACAGTGAAAATAAGTTCGGTTTTAATTAGGATTTGCAACTCATTCTCTTGTCTCCTAAATAAAGCATAGATCCTAAGTGGGATAGTTGCCTAGACCCTGTTATAAAAGAAATTTAGGGCAGATTTTGAAAAATAATTAGGTGGACAGGCTCTCAGGAGCGTTGAGAGAAGACTCTGTGTGGCTGAGGCGTGTTAAATCCCCCTGATTTCACCTGGCGGTAGGTACCTAATCTGTTTAGTCACCGCTGAGACTCCTTAAACTCTTCTGCACATACCTGATAACAAAATACCTCTGGACATGGCCCAGCTGTTCAGCTCGGTTTACAGTGCAGGCAAAAGGGTTACTTTTACGTTGTGCAGAGCTAGAAAAACTAGTGTAGTAGCGTAGCAATGTAGCCACAGCTCCGTGAAGGTCAGCACAAGGCAGCTGACAAATAGTCGCCGCGTGCTCACAGAGGGGTTTGTATCCTGTGCTGCACATAACGTTACTGTGCCGGCATTGCTAATGCTGCCTGTGCATCTCCTCTAAAGCTCCGGCGTGTCCACAGGGACTGTATTCACCACCTGAACTGCAGCGGAATACGGATAAAAATTACAAAGTCAAAGCGTTTCACTTCGAGTGCTGTGCAGTTTATTTTCTTGTCTAGAGTATATTCTTACCCTGTGAATACATGGGAGTTTATTCCACAGGCGCCGTGATGATTTGAATTTAGATAGGAAGAATTTAATATGTATTTTCACTTAGATTTGGCTTCTGTTTATTTGCATTTGAGAACATTGTTTCTTCAAGGAAATTAAATTAAACCTAATGTAGTCCTTTAATAGCGAAAATGTTGCACGCCTAAGTGTTACAAAGCCGTGTGTTTTGACAGTTCCCGTTACAAGTGCATGCACCAGAGTCCTTGTAAAGGTACGTAATGAGGTAACGATCTCCATTTTTGTAGGCTGGTTATTGGAACGAGTATGAAAGATTTGTGCCAGCATTAGATCAGCTGCCGTCTAATGACAGCTCCTCTGTGGAGAACAGAACTATAGTAGTCACTACCATCTTGGTAAGTGTTATGTTCTTAGTGTGTGTGTGTGTAGGAAACAAGTCGCATGGCTCCTGATGTGTGTTAGACACCTTGCCAGGAGGCAAATGTTGAATATTATGTGACTTCAAGTGACTGAAAAGTTCAGTGTGCTCTGGAGGTGTTCTGAGGGCTTGACCCCGCACACTTCTATGTGCAGCAGTAAGCGAACTCACAGGAGGAGCGCATGGAGCTCGACGTTGCGCTCTGCTGCTTCTCAGGCACTTGAACTCAATCAACTGCCTCACATAAGTGAAGTTTTTATGCATGTATGTAAATGGCTGCAGGATCTGGCCTTCCTGCTCTAGGGTCAAATCTTGCACCCCTCACTCAGGTACAGCTCCTGTAAACTCAACCCGTGTGGACTGAGTAAGGGTGGCACAATGAAGCCTGTAGAGAACTGGAACTGCTCTAGCACGGGGCGAAAAGCGACCTATGCCCGTGCAATTCCAGAGGAGTAAAGCTCTTGCCGTGTCTCGTAAACAGCAGCACCCGTGTCAGTCCCAATGCCTCTAGCAGATGTGCTCTGTCCAGCATTGTTTGTGACTTTTATGCCTGTTTCAATTCTACTAAGCATGAGCCAATTTTATGCTATTTCCTGAAGCATTGTATTTTATACTCCTATGGATTTAGCAAGATATCATCAGCATTTCAGCTAGAATTTTCCAAGAAGGCTAAGGGAATGTAGTGACAAAAATTGCTGCTGAGGATTTTAGCCTGGCTTCCCTTAGGCTGCTTTGAAAATATCTCCATCAGAGCCCCATTCTAGGCACTGGGGCCTTAGGAAATGATTTTGATGGTACAGGTGTTGGGTATGTCAGTTCTTTAAACACTAAAACTTGAATTATTGCTGCAGCGATGCTATTTGACTGTCTAATCAGGCCTAATCCTGCAAACAAAAGTGTAACTGTGTTAAAGTGGAGCAGTCCTGTTGTCTTCAGTGGGTCTGTACTAGGAATAGAACAACAGTATGAGTGGCTGTAGCATCAGCTAAGGAGTCTTAAACCGCACAAGTCTGTCTTTCTAGTTTCTGTACCAAAGCAGGAAATATTGTAAATACTTGCCAGTAATATAAAGGATAATAACAGCTCTCGTTTTGTGTGTTTTAAAGCTGTATTTTACATTCATAGACTTTTGATCTTTACTTTTGTTTCAAAGGAATCACCATATGTAATGTATAAGAAAAACCATGAACAACTAGAAGGGAATGAGAGATATGAAGGATATTGTGTAGACTTAGCTTCTGAAATAGCAAAACATGTTGGAATAAAATACAAACTGTCAATTGTTGGAGATGGGAAATATGGAGCTAGGGACCCTGAGACTAAGATATGGAATGGCATGGTGGGTGAACTGGTCTATGGGGTAAGTTTCTCTTAACCTTCATTTTAATGTTCTTTATAAAAAGTTATGCTTGAAATTAATAAACTGCAAAATAAAGATCGTCTCTTTGAATACCACCTTTAAAATTCTAGATATTTCTTTGTAGTGCCATTTTTGTAGCCTACTTTTCTAATCGTTTCATTGCAGGAAAGTGTCCCTTTTTTTACTGCTCTTCTCCAAATCAGAGCCCACAAAATGTTGAGAAGTGGCATTGGGCAAATGTCAAATTCTTGCCTACAGCAGAATTTCCAGTTTGCCCTTCGATATCCTGCTTTTGCATTTGCCATGTGTCTTTTTTCGCTGTCAATCTTGTAAGCACTGGCAGGGTGCCCCTCCCGTTCAAGGTCTGATCCTGTGATGCTGACCCTCCTTGGATCACTGCTGTCACTTTGTGTTTGTCCAGAGGCTAAACACACAGTTAGCCCCGTGGTTACTTTTCAGAGCAAGAAGCAATGCAGGTGTGAAATGGCCCACATTTTTTTTGTTTTTAAATCCTGGGTTTGGCTATAAAACTCAACTGTCAGACAAAAAAAAAAAAAAGCCTAATTCATTGCATTCCTCTGTATTTCTATATTGAGTGTACATTGCTTTGTTTAGTAAGAACAAAAACAGTCCGGAATTGCCATTTTAGAAACTTCTTTGAAAATGAGAATTTTGGAATACAGATAAACCAGATGGGAGGAGGAAAAAATTGGCTTGGCAGAAAAGAACTTGCAAGCTGATATTTTATCTTTGCTTTTTTCCCCCCAAATGCTAATGAGCTGATTTGTGATTCCACCCAAATCTTCTTTACAGTTTATTTTTAACAAGCTTTCCTTTATTAAAAATATCTGAGCAGAAGCGAATATTTCCATTGCCTCCTTTTGTTCCATGGCTGAGTGTAATTTCTAAAAGTCACCTCAAAATTTCCTTGAGGTAACATAGCATCATTCTTGCAAAATGTTTGGTGAGATAATGCTTTTTGAATGAATCGGTCTTTTTAAAGTATTTGCTAGATTTCTTATAATTGCAAAAGTTTTCTTATTCTGAAGCAGTCAGTCCTGATGCCTTATTATCTACTTGGTAGCCTATTCGACTTCAAAATATTTTATATAAGAAACAATGTTTTGTCCTATTGTATTAAGGGGAGGGAGGGAGGGAGATCTACTGAATAGAGAAATACGTGGTTCTGGACCCCGGGGTTATATCTTCACTTCCCTGTTGCATTGAGGTTTGACATTATGCAAATGTTCTGAACTCCCCATGCCTCAGTTATGTGATTTGGGAAACTGGTGATACCTCTCTTAGAGAATATGAGTAAGTGGAGAACCTCTGAAGCAACGGTTTAGTGTAGTTGCAAGAATAATTACATTGCTGTGGAAACCTAAACCCTGAGTTTCCCTATGTGTGGTTCAAGAAATACCAAGAATATTAGCTGTAATTGGGTCCTTTTGATATACTTGCAAGTGACAAGCTATGGAACAGTTTATTCACTTATAAAAATAATCATAACGTATGCAAAAGGCATGACAAAAGCAAAGCTGCAATTACTGCTAACAGCCAGAGCACAGGGACCATCTACACCAGAGGAGGAGAGGTGTGGGACAGGCCACTGCCGCTGGCACTTGAGCCAAGTAGGATCAGCCTGTGAGCTGCTGTACGATGCAAGGTCTGTCTGGGTAAAGGGCCACAGAAATGGTCACAGGTCTGGAGCACCTCTGCTGTGGGGACAGGCTGAGAGAGCTGGGGCTGTTCAGCCTGGAGAAGAGAAGGCTCCAGGGAGACCTTAGTGCAGCCTTCCCGTACTTAAAGGGGGCTGTAAGAAAGATGGGGACAGACTTTTTAGCGGGGCCTGTTGTGACAGGACAAGGGTGATGGTTTTAAACTAAAAGAGGGAGATTTAGACTAGATATAAGGAAGAAGCTTTTTACTATGAGGGTGGTGAGACCCTGGCCCAGGCTGCCCAGAGAGGTGGTAGAAGCCCCATCCCTGGAAACATTCCAGGTCAGGCTGGACAGGGCTCTGGGCAACCTGCTCTAGTTGAAGATGTCCCTGCTCCCTGCAGGGGGTTGGACTAGATGACCTCTGAAGGTCTCCTTCCAACCCAAACCATTCTGTGGTTATATGTAGCTGCTTTTTCCACAACCCCTTGGGATGTGTCTCGCTCAGAGAGTTTTGCCTCCTTAGCATGAAACTGAACCCTAGCCACTTCCCCTTGACCCGGCCGTACTTGTCACCTTTCCACACCAGCAAAAACCCGCCTCACAGGCACCATACACAGACCATACCTTAAAACAGCCCCAAACCCACCCCACCGTTGTCATTTTCCCCTGAAAAAAGGTCTGTTCCTTTGTATTCTGAAGCACAATGTTCTCTCATTACTGAAAAATTGAGGCATGTTTCCCTCCCTGACCCCCAACAGCTCCTTTTCTCACGCTGCAAGCTCCGTTACTGAAGCCTCTTCACTGCAGTGCTCAATTATTCAAAGGTCAGATGCATCCCTTGAGGTTCGACTGTAGACCCAGGTTAATGCTCACAGCCCAGCGCTGCTGAGCCAGCTCCCCACCCTGCCGAGCTGAACTGAGCTGGCAAGCTGCGCAGAAATCCACCTGGCTTTCTGTAAGCAGGGAAAACAGCCCCGGAGCTCCGAGCACAAACCTCACCAGCCCTCCAGACCCTTTCCCAGCGCGGTTTGCAAACATCATGAAATACCCTTGGCCTCTTTCTCCATCTACTGAGAGGGGGGCTGTGTACCACGCTCACAAGGATGTGCACAAAGCCCTTGGAAGATGAAGAGTGCTCTGGAAGTCCTAATTATTTGGAGCAAGCGCCTCATTTACGTGCTGACTTTCCTTTCTCTCTCAGGGGCTTAAAACTCTATTAGGGAACTAAAACTGTACGTTACCCTTAATGCCCCTGTGAGCTTTGTCTGCAAAATGACTGTCATATTTGGCTCCTCTGGATTCCGTTTTGGGAAGACAAGTGGGAGATTAGATTTTAAATGCCTTTATTAGCGTATGTGGAAGACAGGCATGGGGCGGTAAAAGGGGCCTGATTGGTTTTGGTACCAGTTACCCAGCAGCTGAACTGAGCTGTGGCAGAAAACACAATCTTTCAGATTGCGTTTGTCTCAAGTGGTAACTAGTGACTAGTCGTTAGTCAAATACGGCATATTCCGGACCCAACGAGCTTCTCCCCACCGCCACTGCTGGGAAGCCGTACCAGGCTTTTCGGATACTGTGCCCTTTTTTGCATAGCCCCATGTGTAGAAGTCTTTTCAAAAGTGGCTCTTAGGACAGTCATAGGAAGTGAATGGCTTGTCATTTGAATGCCAAAACCCCCCTAAACTGTAATTAATGTTTAGTTTGTGCCAGTTTGTTGTTACTGTCGCTCTTGCTTCCTGTGGGATGCGGCGTAAAGTCAGGAGAGAAAGTGCAGCCAGGTCCTGGGAGCCTCCAGACCGCTGCACCGTCACAGAGCTCCGCATGGCGAGGACTGGGGAGGGGTGGGAGGGGGTTCCATGTGCACGGAGCTGTACCCAAAGCCACAGGGGTGCTGTGTCACAGTGCTGCAGATCCTGAGGCTGACCAGCACAGCCCAGACTCTGCTGTGAGGTAGCTGGAGGTCTGCAGTAACTAGGCTGACTGGAACAGTCCCAAGAGTTACACCTTACCTGGGGACACACACACTAGCACACTTGCATGAGAAATTGTCTCTCCCCTGGCTCACATCGCTGCAGGGCTGGTTGGAGGGCGTAAAAGTCTGCTGTGCCTTAAGGCCCCCCCAAAGACGAGGGCAATCTCAGCTGGCCCTCTTGGACCTTTCCTTGTGGCTTTGCTGTGGGCTGTACAAATGAACCCAGTTATGGAGAAGGGCTTGCTCTTTGGCAGCGTAGGGATGGCAGCCCTGGAGACAGGGAGTTCTGGCTGAGCCGATATTCCCAAACTTCTTTGCTTCAGACAGGAGAACCCGGGGGTCATGTTAGAGAGGAGCTAACAGTGCCTTGTGGTTTGTTAGCAATTTTCAAATGGTGGTGGTAGTAGTAATAATATTAATCAATAATGATAATAAAAATTGACATAACAATGAAATTTATTTGGTTTTCAAAAATCAGGACGCATCAGTTCAGGTTAAAGAAAAGCTTAAGTTTGCCCTTTCACGCTGATAGTGTCAAAATAAGACTCTTCTTGCTACCATAAATAACTACCAATACAAACACTATTATTTTTTAGACTAAGACAAATTTCTAAACCATAGTGGAAACTTCTGATGGATTGAAAACAGCAAATAGGTAAAGCTTTTTTCCTGGACGCTTTAGAAGAGGGAAGCAGCTACAGTCTCAGTCTGGGAGACAGAATCAGTGTTTAAATCTAAGCAGCGAAGCAAACCAGAAAGGCAAGCGCTATCCTCCAGCAATCCACCCGGTTACCACGTGCCCTCCAGCGATCCACCCGGTCACAACGTGCCCTCCAGTCGAGCTGGGGAGCCGCAGCACCTCCCTCTGCGCCCACCCTGTGAGGCCGGTGCTCCGGGCTTTGTACCCACCAGCTGCTGAGCACCAGACAAACGTCTTTTCTCTTCGGTAGGGTAAGCGTCTCTCTGTGGGCTTTTATTTCTCCTTTCCCTTTTAAAGCAGGCTGCTGTTCAGCCGGGGAAAGCCTTCCCTCCCCGAGCCTGATGCTTTTCACATCGCTGAGGCTAATTGTCAGTAGGTTTAACATAGCTCTTAATTGTACCGACAAATGCTTTGGGAGTGGAAAGAGCAGCCAGAGCTTACAGCCTTTGAAACTCTCCTCAGATTAGAAAAGGTCTTCATAAAAACCTCTCAGTATGTGAAACAGCATAAAGGAACGAAGCAGAGATGTAAAGGACAGCCAGTCCCCTGAACACGGGCAGCCTCCGCAGTCTGCCAGAGCAGGACCACCTACCATCTCCCTGCCTTTATCAGACTAACTAGCCTCGCCGTAGTGCCAGCCTCTGGCTCTCCCAGCAGCGGAGGAAAGACTACGGACGGCATATACAGCCTTGAATGGTAGCAGAGAGGAGACTAATTGAATTCTCAAAATGTCCCGTGCGCTCTTCTTAACCTGTGGCAGAGCCTGACCGTGCCGTGAGCGGGAGCAGCTTGCCCTTCACCCCGCAACCCTGGTTTCTGTGGGAGGGAAGCCCAGGTCCAAGTGCCCGAAGGCAGCTGTGAGGTGCCTCTACCCTGTGCCTCAGACAGACCCTCATCCTGTAACTGCAGGGACAGATGCAGGCTCCCTGCCCAGGCAGCTACTGAACTGTGGTGGCACCACGCTGCGCAGGGGGACAGGACCACAGCCCTGGCACAGAGCCATGCAGACGTCCCAGACCTGCATCTGAGCACAGACAGAGGAAACACAGGCTTGTCCACAGCTCAAAAAGCAGCTGTACCCTTCATTTCTCTGTCTGTGTACAGTAGTAGTGTCTCAGAAGCAACCACAGGCATCCACGGAAAGCACGCATGGACTTAACATTGACAAACAACAGCAGACAAGGCCAACTGCGGTTTTAAGACCTTAATACCTTTTTATACTGCTCAGCTACTAGAAATGAGGACTTCAGTGCGGCATCTGGCTGATCAGATGTCAGCTGTTATTTTTACAGAAGTGTGAGCTAACGTCTTACAAACACATTGGCCCCATGACCTGGCCTCTCAGCGCACCACGATGTCCTTGGGTGTACTGGACTCTTGACAAGGTAGCTTTTACCAGCAGATACCACAGGTGACATGCTGCTGTCTGACACCTTTTCTGATCCCAGGAAACCTCAGACTGCGCTAAAAAGTCCTGAAATGTTCTTAGAGTTACTCATCGTCCCAGCACAGGCTCTTCCGATGCCGCTGCGTACCTGCGTTCAGCGCTTCTGCGGTGCCTGGAGGTTTGGCTCCTCGTGGAGATCAGGCAGTGTCCCTGCGGGCTTTCCGTCATACAAAGGTCTTCCAAAGTGCCTGTAGCCCAGACTAACTTCTCAAAAAGCGACCCTAGCAAAGCAATTGTTCAGTTCTGCAAGCACGAGCGGCCAGAAGCACGTAGAGGCAGGAGCCTAGCCAGTATCTCCTGCTGTCTCAAATGCATGGCTTTGAAGTTAGGGAGACGCATCTTTAGGTCTGTAAGCAGAAGAATTCAATCCCTGCTTTTGGATTACAGAGGTGGAACGTCTTATCATTTTTCTTTCTTCATGTAGAAGGCTATTTCCATTTGCTATTTTTTTCCTCCCTCCACTTAAGAGTCTGGAGGTTTGCAGCCCTGAGGTCAGCTTTGAGCAGAGTGGGTAGTGCCTCTGCGCTGCGTGTCCTCTCGAAATCCGTCCCTCCCACACTAGCAGGCAAAGACAGAACGAGCCTCAGAGGAATCAATGACATTTCTCACCCGGCTCAAATGCAGTGAAGATGATGTTTGAAATGCTATGCGTCATGAGTGATTAGCAAAGCTTAGTTGTTGAGGTTCTTAACCCCCGCTTCGGTTCTGCACAGGGAAGGGCATGGCTGTGGTTGTGTTCTTCATCAAGCTCAATTTTTATGGGTTCTGCTTATCTGCAGCCATAACAGGGAGGGAAATTCACAACTGTGCTGCAATTATTAATGGTCCTTTAGGGTGCTTAGAGCTCTCCATAAACTTTCAATTTCAAATACCAAATCTCTAAATAAATAAGTGGTCTCTTTTTAACCTCTCTAATGCAACTAATATTGAGGGAAGTGCTGGGGAACCAGGGTCAGGTGCTGGATTGTAACTGGTCCACTGTCAGTGCCCTGGTTGTTGATGGTTTCCTTAGACCCGTGCTTGTTCCCTCTGCAGCAAATAACTGCTGCCATATTCATTTAAGGCATAAGGGTCTTCGTTGGTGTTCCTGATGTATGGGATACCTATCAAAAATGGTAGGAAAGCAAGACAACAGCAATGTATCAGAAAAATAAGTATTTGTATCCCTTGTAATATTAAAATGCAATTTTAAATCATTTACAAAGAAATCCGTACTGTATGATACGAATGAGGACAGGCCTTTGAAAACTGACTTGTCTGAGCTTCAGCACAGCATCAGCTTCCTCCCCCAAAAAACCCCCAGGAACACCCCACAAGAACTCAGCTGCTCATGAAGGAGATACAAACTTTATTGCATGCTGCATCAGCGCTTGGGAAGAGCTCCAGTGTGTCTCCTTCGGCAATCAAAATATTACTTTGGGAGAATTAAATTTCTCCAGGTCCAGGAAAACACTGCAGAAACTGAACGCTTTTGTGGCTGAACCAGGCTTCTCCTACCTCAGCGAGCTGTTCCCAGGCTGGCTGTCCATGTGCAGAAGTGCCAGGCAGTGAGGCACCTGCTCCCACCTAAGCTTCACTTCAGAAGGCATCATTGCTAAGTCTCTGCAGGGGTCCTGATCCATTGATCTTGCTCTAATAAGGATTAATTTGTAAGTACCTCGTTAGTTCAACACGAAACACAGTAGCCATGGTCAAAGTGCATGGTCCAGCCAGCCGTGGACTCCGACTACATTTAGAACTGCTATTCTGTGTGCATCTCGTACTGACATCTAACATTTAACAGTAGCTCAACAAGCAGCAGCTACAAGACAAATACATGTTTGGAGGGAATTCATCAGTGAACGAGTTCCAGGATCATCTGGTCCCTTTACCACGCTCTACCCATGTCCCCCCAAGTCTCTCTATGACTTAAGTGATTAACACAGTCCTCTGCGAAGCCAGTAAACCCCCAGGCATCCAAAGGCAGCCAGCATTTTCAGTTGTTATATTCAACCCACCTCAGGCTAGATTTGTGCAGTAAGTGACCACGAATCAGGTGAGGGTTTTCTCCTCGGGGAGAGCGGTCACTCAAGGGGAAAAGCAGTGTCCTGGTACACATGAACGTCTAAAGAGGCTGAGGAGGGCTGTGAGAAGGTACGCCAAGGGCCACGGTTTCTGAATGGCTTCCTTACGCGCACAGGCATGGTTTATCTGATTATTCCAAGCAGGGAATTGTACACAAACCTTGTAGTTGCACATGCTAGTACAGACTGTTGGGAGAGATTCCTGCGTGGCTGGAGCAAATCTAGAGGACGTGTGTGCAGAGGGAGGTTTGCTGTGGGAAGGGCCGTAGAGGACAGTCCTCAGTCTGACAAGTCTGCCATTAGCCTCAGCCTTAGAGCACCAAGAAAGTGCCTCCAGCATGGCTGCACAGTGCCGCTGCGGTGCCAGCTGGCACAGAGCACGGACACCGAGCTCCACCTTATGAGAAGCCTTTGCCATTTCGGCTTACTAAACTTAAAAAAAACCCAAACCAGCTATCTAGGAGGAGGAACAAGTCAGGTATAAATAAAAGTCACGTGTGTCACCATCAGATTTACATAAAGCCATATTCAATTATTTTATCGCTCAGATTTTAATCACTTCTTATTAACATTTCCTGTTATCTTTTATTCAAAATTCTACTTAATCAGGTTTTTCCACCAGAAAGAGATACATACTTACTAGTGGGAAACAAAAAATCTCATTTAAAGGGTGCACAGTGGTTTAGGTACTGGTAAGTTAAACTTTCCCTGAGAATCATTTTTTCTTTCTGCTCTTAATTAGCAACAAAAGGCCATCTTTAAAAGTACGAATAACATAAATAGCTTAAAATCAATTATTACAAAAAAGTATATGTAGGTCTGCAGACTCTCATAACAATAATTTTTAAATGAAAAGGGCTTTTTTTTTTTTTTTTCCCAGCGTTCTAGTCCCCTCCATTACAAATGCTGACACCTGCTTAAGTACTTGGTTGAATCAAGGCCAGGTTATCTGGACAGCATGACTTGAATCTTTCTGGCATAGAAATACCAATACAATTAAATATGTTGAAAATCCATTCCGAAATGTTATTTTTAATCAGGTATCTGAGTAATATTTTTTTACTTTGCATTCTTACCCCACCGTGGTATCCAGCCAAGCTGTATTGATTGAAGGGAAGGGTATTGGTTCAGGGTATACCAACAGGCTGGAGAATGACAGATGCAATGAGACGAGATTGTGCTTCCAGATGACACCGCCCCAGAGCATGGGGATGGCATACATTATCCTGAAAAATACTGCTCTGCATTCTTCTCAGATAACCCAAGCCATTTATTTCTCAGGAACTCAAAAATCCGAATTATTGTCCTTCAGTGCCCACGGAAAGGGTGGGCTGTCTGGTTCCTATCACCCCACTGTTTTACCATCTTCTACCTCTTACTGCAGTGGGGTTTCAAAGGACTATACAAGTGGCAGCACCCAAATGGAGCTGAAATTCAGTGGCTGATTACTTCTCTTGCCCCAAGTCTTCAAGACAGCTGGATAGATACAGACCATTACTAGAAAATGAGATCACGTCAGTTGCCATCTCACTGTCCAGTTTGCATAGTGTGTGTTCATCTCTTTTAATAGAAACATGAGTACCTGTGGGTACCCATCTGCCTCTGTCGTGAGGCCCCTGCACAGATCTGATTGTAACTTTTCTTGTTAATAATTTTCCGTCAATATCATGTAGTCCTTAACTTCAGTGACTGCAAAATAGGCTGCAAAGAAAATGTTTCCTACTCACTCTTGTAATTTATCGTGTGATTCATTAGGTGAGACTCTAGACTGTGATTGTGTTGCAATTGTTTCGTCACTAACTTGCGTTTGTTTTCCCTTTTCAGAGAGCAGATATAGCTGTTGCCCCCCTCACCATAACATTGGTGCGAGAAGAAGTCATAGACTTTTCCAAACCCTTTATGAGCCTGGGCATCTCCATCATGATCAAGAAGCCTCAGAAATCTAAACCGGGCGTGTTCTCTTTCCTGGATCCTTTGGCTTATGAAATTTGGATGTGTATAGTCTTTGCTTACATTGGCGTCAGCGTAGTTCTTTTCCTAGTCAGCAGATTCAGCCCTTATGAATGGCACTTGGAAGACGGCAATGAAGAGCCACGTGACCCTCAGAATCCTCCCGACCCTCCAAATGAGTTTGGAATATTTAACAGCCTTTGGTTTTCCCTGGGTGCCTTTATGCAGCAAGGATGCGATATTTCTCCAAGGTTTGTTCCATATCCCTCCATCACCTTTTTGCATTTTATGGTCATTTTCTCATGCCATGGTGCATATATGTTACTTTTTCCAGTTTCTTTTTAATTCCAAATTTTTTATTTTGACATTCCATTCAGTGCTAAGCGGCATCATCAAGCTACCGTGCTTGCTAGCATTCACCTCCAGAGTGGCATTGCCTTATTAATACTGTTTATGCATTTCTGCCAAACTTATATACACCATGTTGAGGCTGTAAAATGCATAGGGTTTTCTGTTTTCAGCAATGCTTGGAGGGCTACCGTGTTTTTGCTGCATATCTCATTTTACGGTCATCTCCTTGGTGCATATAACATTCTGCTTTGCAAAATAAGATTTGTTTACTTAAAAAAGTCACATGCAACAGCACTTTAAAACACCTCCACTCCCGTCACGACTTCTGCTGCTCGTTTTACTTTGTTTTGTTTGCTCTTGAACCATCCTTTCATCTATTACTAATTTACTTGCCACCGTCTTCAGCGTGTTCAGGTCTCCAAACGTTCCCCTCTTAACAGCTGCTGTGCACTACCCTGTGTGTGTATCATTACTTCAGTCCCGTCTAACCTGTTGTTCCTGTGTTCACAGTCAGTGTGGTCTAATAAGCGTTGCCAGTTTCCATAAAGATTTTTCTTATTCATGAAGACAGTCTTTCTGAATAAGGCTGTAGTAAAACATTTTTGATAGTAGTTCCAATTTAACAGAGAGCACTGGTGTGAACTATCGTAGAATTCTATTTCTTTTTTAAAGAAGCACTTTGAAAACCACCTGAGGATAGCGGAGTTCTCTCTTAATTGAACAATACATACTACAGATGTTTTTTAAACAATATTTAGAGTGTTTCTACGTTTACGCTGGTGAAATACTTCGATGATGTGCCTGTGATAAGCAGTTAAATTATCTAGTTTCTTAGTGATGGAGCACTAGTTCTGTTTTGAATGACAATATTTTAATAACCAGTTTACAGCTATTTTAATTATTAAAAATACCTGCTTAGAACAAACAGGATAGAGTTTTTCCCTTTAACAAGGATGTTAATTAAAGCAAGAGAGACAGATCTTTTCTAACTAAGCACTTAGATTCGAAATACACCTGTCCTTCTCCACAGCTGTGTTCCTTTTTCAGTACCTGCATCACTGAAAAGTTACCAGGTTTTCCTGGTCCCTTCAGTGGTCGAGATCTTGAGTAGCCTCACTGAAGCAAGCGACAGAAATTCTATGAGGTTTCATGGAAAGGCTCATGATTTTACCTGGTGCAATGTAATAATGATCCTTTTAAGTTCTCAGTTATTGCACATTCACATCTCGTAACGATTGCGGTGAAATCCGGGAGATTTCGGCAAAATCCAGGATTTCAGGGTTACTGGCGTACGCCTGTCTGTATTTGATGCAAGTCATGCCCGTGTTTTAAAAGTCTCGATAGCAGCAATTAGCTTTAATACTTACTGACCGATGCATATATATCCTACATAAACCACACACGTTTTTGCGATAGTCTTCGCCCTTTTCGGTGTTTGGGTGTGCTGCCTCACTGTGTAGTTAGAGCCGTCAGCCTCCTCCTGCTGTTCGTATACCCTGTCTCTGCTTTACCCCTGATTTCCGTACTGAAACTTTGCCTCTCCGCTTGCTGTTCTAGCTGACGAGTAGTGCTCACATTTAAATTGCTGTTGACCATGTGTGTGCCCAATGTAAAGGACCGGGAAATAAGCACTGGGACATCACATGGAAAGCTGCAGGCACTGTTTCCGCTAGGTCTGTTTATTGACAGCTAGATAGAAGCGCATAGGCTTTTTGTTAAGCTCTCATGTGGCTCTTTGACATGGTCAGCCTTTTACCTTATATAACAAGCAGAACATATTCTGCTTTTTTTTTTCTCAACGCTACCATGATAAGTGCCTTGGAAATACCTACCAAAAAAAAGAGACCGCAGTAAACCCGTTCGTTTTATCTGTCCATCGGAAGCTGTTAGCTCAGTACGAACACATGGCCCTTGTTTGAAGGCGTTGTCCAGTTGCGTTGTTATCTTTCACGGTAACAGATTCCAGGCAGTTACATGCATTGTTACTGAAAAAAAGAGAAATCAAATACCTTGGTTTAAATTCCAGAAACACTGTTTCTTTGACCGATATGTTGATTTAAGTTGATTAAATGTCAAACCTCTTTTCCCTAGAAGGGACTATTCCTAAGTATTCCATTCTTAATCCGTATCTTTGTAAGGTTACGCCATTCGCAGTGCATTGACTCTATGAATGTTTCATACTATTTTGCTGCCATTAAAAGGGGCTTCATTCTTCCATTGTGAGTTTTGTCTGAATAAATTTCTTATATGAGAGCGTACAGCACTTGTAGAGAGATGCCGACAAGCAGTCTGGAGAGATCACTTTTGTACTTGCTGATAAAGGCTCTTTCAGCTGCTTTTGTGTGGAACAGCTGTGACATCTAATGACTAGTTAGATCTGTCCTTGGTGAGTATGCTGTGTGGATATTCCAGAGGATATATCCCTATACTCTCCTCTCTGTATTTAATAGGAGTCGTCTAAACAGAATCAGAGAGCAGCCAAAGGATGGGGCTTAGTGCATCCCTTGATGGAACCAACATTTGTGCCAGCGGTTTTGTTCTGCTATCAAAGGCTGCTGTGTTTTCTGCATAGTGAGCTAAAGCATTGAAAATTCACTTTTGATGGATCAAAAGTAGATTATTAAACTTGCTTTAATGTAAGATGTGTACAGCAAATGGAATCAGGAGGAAACAGAGTCAAATTTGTAACACTGTTCTGAGCGAAAGTATCTTTGAAATCTCTGAGAGCGTGTATTTTCATTTTGCTCTTTATTCATGTGGAACGAAGAGGCTAGATTAATTAATTGCTGATGGAAAAAGACAGGGGGTTCGTTAAAAGTTATCTCATGAGGTTGGTCATTTAAGAGGGTGAATTTCTAGATGCCAGTTTTCACAGCAGAAGACTCGAGACTCCTGTTAAAGGCCACGGGAATGACTTTGTGGGACTTTCAAAATAGCAACGAGAGCTGGTAACTAGACATTTCTGAAACTCCCACTGCCAGTTCCTGTGATGGAAGCATCTCAAGTCAGCGCTTTAGATGCTGTTATTTGCCGTGTTCTGTCTCAGTAGCTGAGGCGAGGGCTGCCCGGCCGCAGGAGAGGTGGAAGGCTGGCTGGCACCTGGGCAGGGGACGGAGCTCCCAGCTTAGTGGGAACCAGATAACGTGTGCTCAGGGTGTTGTTGAAGGGGTTCTAGACAAGGACAGTTTGCAGCAAAGATGTTCAGGGTTGTCTGTCGTTATAGCAGCCATCTTGTGTCAATCACAAGAGCCCGATTAAAAATTGAGTCGTGTGAGAAGGTGATTGTTTCTGTGTACTGTAGGAAATCAAATATATCTTATGGCCATGAGTAGAAACAAAATTCAAGCTCTTTTGAAAAATAAATGAGATTTTGTTTGGATGTATTATTCTCCTGGAAACTGAATGTGAATTGAATACTGATTTTGTTTTTCTCTTGTTACTAATTTGCTCTCATTTGACTCCATGCTTCCTTTTAAATTTCCTGTCAAGGTATGCACTCTTCCTGTTTACTTCCTTTTCAAAACACCGACTGACTTTGTTTTGATAATTGCGTAATAACTCTGTTATTCCAGGTCTGTGATACTCCTCTCATTTGTTAACATGCTAATTCACTCTAAAATAATGTCATGCAAAGTACCTATTTATTGAGGTAATTTGGAAAACGACATGTTGGGATAAAGCATTAGTAGTTTGGTTTTAAATTACAACACTGCACACTTGGACAGGTGTGTCTTCATCAGAAAAAGTGGTGCTGGTATGAAAAGCTGTGATTGATTTTTCTGTAATTGTTATCTGAGTCATGGACAAACATTTCTGTGGTTCACAGAACAAACCATTCGAGTATTCTCTTATTACCAGCCCGGTGTTTATGTACTAACCCTTTTTCTCCCACATCCCTCTACACCAGCCCCTGCAGTGGGTATAAGGAGTCTTCATATCAGCAGATGGACTGGGGGGAACTGGGGTCCTTTGCACGAGGAGGCTGCCAGGCTCGTCTGTGTTCTTGTTCTTCAGCTGTCTCTATCTTTCTATCCCTCGGTGTCAGCTTTGTGGCTTGTTTTATTTTTCTTTTGCCCCATCCTGTGCTACCACCAATTACAGCTATGCCAGCAGCAGCTGTTTAATCTTCCTTTTTGTGCTCACTGGAAGGCTCTGGGAGAAGAACTCCATAGTGAAAACCAGTTTTCTTTCAAGTGACTCAACTCTTCTGAGAACAGCTCTGGTCCGCGTCTAGCAAGACCCTCCGTGCGTGCGGGACCCTCAGGGAAGTGCCGCCTTCATCAAGGGATCCAGCCATGCCCACCTTCCCCTGCCTCTCAGCTGTTCTCCGTTTTTTTGTCCTGTGTCTGTCTGACTTGGTTCATGCAGGTTGCAAGATCGCTGGGGCAGGGTTTTTTTATCCTTCTGTGTGTAATGTGCTATATACGCGTGCAGCTCGACACAGACTTTTTGTTGTTACAGCAGTGCGACTGGAGCTTTCACTGGTTTGGAGAATCCTTGTCTTCTGCGCACCTTCATGCCAGCAGCCCATCTGTCCTGCTGGCAGAAAGGGCAGCTACCAAAGCAAAGAAGACGCTTCCTGTAGGGAGAACGAACACATCCTGGTTTGTTCCCAGTAGTTCCACTGAGTTTATCTGAACACCCTGGCAAACCTTTTTTTTCATCTTCCTGATTCAAGACCTACTGTAAAGCAAGAGGGCCGTGGGAACCTGGAAACCATATGGACGCATGCCGTATGCAAGTGGATGTTTCATCTGCTGTACCTGCTAGCCAGACTTCTGCTCAGTCTGTCCGTGAAACTGTCCACCTCACTGCAGGGAGAAGGAATTCAACTCCAGGTCTTCTCTGAGCGCATGAAGTATGTAGTGAAGGAATGAACAGAAGGGAGATGAATTTCACCTGATGCAGCCGTCTAAAAGCAGTAGGCTGTGTTTTAGCTAGGCGTCTGAGTTCCCCCCAAAGGCATGATGGACACCTTCAGACTTAGCCCACACTACAGCAAGTGAGATAAATCTCTTTCTGAGGGTGTCTGTCTCCTCTCTTTCTCTCCACTGGCTCCAAAGGGAGCCTTAGGGGGTGAGTTCGGCAGGCGCTGCTTTGTCGTTGGCTAAAATTACATCAGCCCATGTAAGAGGCTGGTTCGGTGTGTAGGTTATCTATCCAGTTTTACAGAGTAGCTAAAGCCAAGACCCTCACTGGTCAGGGAGCTGGCCAGAAAGGACTTTCATCTATCTGTAAAATCCCAAGATACTCACTTGATACCTACAGAGAATGTAGAGCCAGGCAGAGAGATGCTTTGACTTTCTACATTATTCAGGGTCTGTGTTTCTGTAACTCACCCTTGCAGCTGCTCAGTAGCCTTCTGTTAGTGAGCACAGCTGCAGTACAGCCCAGGTGAAACTTGGAAGACTTTAATCCTCTTGGGCGGTCCTCAAGAAAGGCGAGGAAGCCTCCTCCACTTGTGGTGGTCCAGCAGATGGGTGCCTGCCCTGAAGAAGCACACACAGGCCAGAGCAACGGCAACATCTCTCAGAGCTCACGCCGCAAAAGTCATTGATTCCTGATGAACAAAGGTGACGCTTCACTCCTCAAGCTTCCCTAAGCTTTGCGACCACCTGAATCACCTTGCACATTGGTACGGACTTGATGCGGCAGTCCCTGAGGTGCTGACTGCCCCGGCAAGTGGTGCGTGCTGTAATCCATAGAAACCAGCCTGCGTCTGCCCTCTCCGTGGGAGCTGCTGCTTCCATTTCTTGGGCAGAGGAGAGTGGAGAATAGCAGTGCTTCACCTCGCAGTTTGTTTCTCCACATTCCTCTCACCCATTCCAGATGCTTTCTCTGTTTTTATTATGTTGGCAATTATTTTTCTTTGGTGTGTTCTTTAATGTCAGATGGATAATTTTTTTCTTTCTTTTTTTTCGTAATGATTTAATGGGATTTTTTTAGTGGCTGAGGCAGTCTCAGGCTCTGGCCAAGACTAGGCAGTGTACCAGCTAACCCCCCTGTGTGGGTGGGGTGGGGGCACGTCACGAGACTTTTGCTTTTTTCCTGTCTCCATCTGTTGGTAGGACAACTTGTACCCACTGTCTGGGGATGGCACTGAGGGGCTTGAAGGAAACACATAAACAGGTAAGAGCTTTCTTGCTTTCTATTTCTTCCCTTCACACAAACCGAGGACTACAGCACCCAGGTTCTACGGATTGAACGTGTCTGGAATTGATTCTTCCTCCACTGGTATCGGTAGGGTTAAGGATTACGCTCTATGAAATAGCTTTGTCTCAGCTCCTGAAATGATTCCTGCTCAACAGGCTGTGTTTGAAGAAGCAGCACTGCACATGGCAGTGAAATTCCCCACCCAGCTGAGCTGCGCTGGCATCCTTCAGCCCTGAACAAATATTGTGAGCCTGAAATTCAATTGCTTTAAAGCATCAAGAGCTCTTAGTGACAGGGTCTAGACCTCTGACCACTAGGCATCTTGTAATTAGATGTTTACAAATAGGCTTTTTTTGACTCCCTATGGTATCCTTTTAAAAAATAAAAACACAACAACAACGGAAGACAATTACATTTTTTTTTTCTGCTTCCTTCTCTGTTGCTCTGGTGGTTATAAAGCAGGAATACGCTTGACTTGGAGCAGTGCAACGTGCAAATTTTAATTAACATAAAACAAACCAGCCTCTCTCCTCACTTCAATATGCAGTTTGAGCCTATAATTCCTGCTAGGTTGTGATGAGAGCAGGATGCTGGACCTTTTTTGTTTTATTCCTTGACGTGTTTACTCGGATTCCTTTTTGCAGTTTACTACATGTTACATTTTGAGAGTTGATGAGTAAAAGGGACATTCGTGTCCTCCAGGCTGGGCAGCCCCTGAAGAGACACGGTGCTGGCACGTTGCGGCAGGCAAATCCAGCCTTGGGGAAAGGCTGGGCAAGCAGAGAAGACAAAAGTCTTCTGGCAGAAGGCGCCTCCAGAAAAGGGTCCATAGAAGTCAGGAGAGCTTGTTCCTCTCCAGGCCTCCAGTGGGGTTGGCTCAGATGAATTATTTCTTAATTGACTGTCCTTGTTTTCAGTGAAAGACTGAAGGAAGAGTTTAGCTAGGTAAGAGCAGGGGCACGCCAAGTTTCCTCTCCTGAGGAAGGCTATGAGGAACTGGCTCACAGTCCACCTGTTCACAGATACCTGGAGGATCTGGACGTGTTGTGCATGTGAATTTCTCTTCAATGAAGAAAAAAAATTCAAGGAATGTCTTCAAAGCAATTTGATGATGTGTGTTTTTCCATAGATCTCTCTCAGGGCGAATTGTCGGAGGAGTCTGGTGGTTCTTCACTCTCATCATTATCTCTTCCTACACTGCTAATCTTGCTGCCTTCCTTACGGTGGAAAGGATGGTTTCTCCCATAGAGAGCGCAGAGGACCTGGCTAAACAAACCGAAATAGCCTATGGCACTTTGGATTCAGGCTCAACCAAAGAATTCTTCCGAGTAAGTCCGTTAAATCTCCATTCGAGCTCTTCTGAACTGTAAGTGCCTAATACGCGGTTTTCCGTCATTTGTTTTTACTCAGCTCTAAGTGCTGTCCTGGTAAAAGCTGCTTTGTGCAATCAGGACAGGCCTGAATGCAGATTTTAATATCAAAAGGCGTTTTATCAAAAATGGGTGGTTTTGCTCAACCTGAAACATCTGAAGATGGAAAACTTGACCTCTGCTATCACAGGAAGGCTTTTATTGACACCAGTTTCAGAACCTCAGCCTGATGAGCAATAATGCAGTCGTTAGCACAATATTTAGCAAAGAAAACTCTTGGAGCAGTGATGCTCTTGACCTACTTGCTCTCTTTGCCTGGCTGGCAGCCGTTAATGCCATCCGACATCGGTGTTCTCCTGCCAGAACGAGAAGGGGAATGGGAGCCGTGTGTTGCTGTTCATTTCTGTGTGCCTTGATTGCTGCAGTTGTTGGTGCGAATCTATGATTGCTCACCAGCGCCTGGCTGTTGGGCGTCAGGGGTGGAACTTCTGTACCCAGAACACCGGTGTGTATCCACCTTGGTTAGGGAAGTGCTGGGTTTGTCCTATTCAGGCACAGGGGGGAGTATACACTTTTATTTGAGATTGTCCATCCTTTCTCCACCTGCCAAGCCACAAGCTGCACTGCAGAGAGTTTGATGAGGGTCATTAAAAACTCCAAATACGATCTCAGACCACGTTTATGTCTCTAAAAACATTGCGACTTGGAAAGCTCTTTATTTCTGGCCTTTCCAAGGGTGAACCGAAATGCTCAGCCCTTTCAGGGAGCTCTTGGGTCTCTCTCAGCAGAGCCAATCAGATGCCATTCAAACCAACATTTTTTTGTGTAGAAAAGTGGTCAGTGCTGCCTGTCACGTAGACTGGCCAGGTGCAAGTGTGAGAGAGGAAGGAGGGAGACGAAAAAACTTGCTGCTGTCCCTACACGCACATACATATAGGTATAAATCTGATGTGAAACTGGAAGTGCACGCAAAGGTATTTTATGAGGCTTTTGTACTCTGCCTTAATTAAATGTAATGTCTTTATATGAAAATAGATTCTCAGTAGTTCTTAATTAACTCACTGGTATGTTACAACAGCTTCTGTTTGTATTAAAATCCTGTAAGATAAACACTGACCTTGTAAGGGTGACATGAGTGTGTAAAAATTGGTATTCCGTTTAATTATCAGCCTGCAGCAGTATGATCTGCGCAGAAAATTGAGTTGAGAGGACCTGTCAGAAGGGGTAGCACAACTTGATTAGAAATGTTGGTGCCGTTTACAGTCCCTATACCGTTCTTAGCAGGAAAAAGATCTTCTTTTGAGTATCTTGTTACCATTAATACAGAAAGAAGGATTGTATGGGGTTGTTTCTTCATTTCCTTAATAGTTTGACACAAGGAGGAAATCCCTTCTCACCCAGAGATCAAAGGAGGGAGTGTTCTGTGTGTAAGGATACAAAGTCTGGTAAATGTGTGAGTACTTTGTTGTGCTGTTAATAGTCCTGAGATGAGCTGTGACTCTCTCGTGGTGCTGGAGGAAGCAGGGCTTTAAATGAGGATGATCTGTCAGGAGCTCCATCAGGCAGGGAGAGGAGTCCGACGGGGAAGGAGGAGAGCAGAGCCCCAGTAGTGGTGGAGTGGGGCGTAATGCCTGCTCTGGGTCATCCGGATGGGCCAGCTGGGAAGGAGAATGGGCCCTAAGTGGTGCTTCTCTCTCCTCAGCATTCTCAAGGTACACAACATAATTTCAGTTGTATTAACTTTTGCAGAGTAATTAATTTGAATAGAGTGATGCAGCCATGGAACTGTTGTAATTAGAGTCTTCTGCAGATGATTTGAGAAGGGCAAAAGCTTTCCCTTAGATTAAATGCATATGTTCACATAAATGCTTTGTTGTACAGTCTTTATTAGCTACTTAATAAGATGGTAATGCTAGCTGGAACTTGAAATCACTCTTAGAGGATGCTTGGTTTCTGAGTGCATGCTGCACAGACTGTGCCTGCTCCGTGGTCTGGGATGCTTTTCTCCCTGTAAGCTCTTTTCTCACTGCTACCAGAGCATCAGTGGGAGTGATAGTGGTCTGAGTCAGAAAGAGCCGTGAGTTCTCCTGGGTACAGTGGGATGCTTATTCCCTGCGTGAGGAGAATATCCTCTGCCATTCCCCACCAGCATTTAAGCTATCTAATCAACAGCTGGCTGAGTGGGTCAGGATCATCTACCCACCAAGAAAGGAAGCCTCTAACTGCGGGGAAAGCTACCTGAGCAAGTTAGCGCAATCCTCACTGACCCTGGGTATATCTCTTCCTAGAGCTGTAAAGCTAAAATGTTTCTCAAACAAAGGTAGTAGTCAGGTATTGATCTTAATGGCTGCTGTTGGCCAGTGAAAGGTGCCAGAATGACAACAGCAAGGAAAAATTGCCTCCTAATGCATCACAGAGGGATGACACATAAATGAGGGCCAGGTACCCACCATCTTGTCTGTGTGTGCTAGAAGGAGCCCCTTTAGGAGCCTTTCTGCCAACCCCATTTCCAACTAAGATCACTTTTGAAGGTTTTTTTTACCGTGTGGATACCTATCTGCTAGGAACTGGATCGATACCAGCACCTCATTTCAGAGGAACAGATGGTAATGACTTTCAGCCACTTCAGACCTGGGCAGACTCCAGCTAGTGACCTATTTTTTAGACTTGGCTGTTTCCCTAAACATCACGATGTCTCCCAGATAGACGCTATCCCAGCTATGTAGGTTAAAGCTAGCTACACCATTGCTGTGTCAAGCGTGGACAATGACTGCTGTCGGCGTGACGTTGCTCTCACTTGTTGGTGACTCTCTCCAGCAGGCCATTTGTCCCCCCAGCACATCTAAGCACCAAGTGAGCCTTCCTGTATTTTCATGGTTGTTGCTTGTTTCTGCTCAGAAACATTTTACATTTCGCACTAATTAACTTATAAAAGGCATTTAAATGGCAATCAATAGATTACGTCAATTCCCTTTCGGCTTTCAAAGGGCACTCATTCATAATGAAAAGGACAAGAAAGCCCCTCTTTATAGATATTTATTAACATACAGTCGCAGACTAAGGATGCCAAAATATCTCCTTCTCTTTCTTGAAAACTGGTGAAGGCCTCTCCTAGAAAGCAATTTCAAATCACTAAGCTACTGCTTTTAAGGGTGTATCTGTTAGAATTAACATCTTCTAATACATGCAGTTAAAGCATCATTCAATTAAAGCTTCGGCATATCTCAGCAGCTCATCAAATCAATGGAACACCGTTTAATCCAAGTTCAGCACTAAGCCCAAGTACAGTACCAAAGTCTCTGGTTTCACACCTCCAGTATGCATATATTCAACGGGCATGACCTTTACAACCGATTAGTAATTCTTAAGTAAATGTGGTCGTATTTAAACTTCAGCAGAAGCAGAACATGTTTCTGGACATTTAGAAATACAAATTGCTCATGAATTTATCATGATTCCTTTTAATTGGTAGCAGATACCTGTGTTAAGAGGCTTCTGTAAGATAACTTGCGAAGTATGTGTTTGACCACGGACAAACGTAGCTGACCTGAGGTTTCAGAAGGTGTCCTCAAAATTGATCTGTTGTGACAAGGCTTTTATAGGGTGAAATATTGAGGCAGGTAACATGTAGCAAGATCTTGCATTAGGTCCTTCTCCCTTTGTGGGAAATAGGAGGTGGCTCATATCGCACCATTACCAGTGTAGTTAATCACTGTTAACTACACCTGAGGAAAAAGGAGGCCTCAAGGGACTGATATTTTACTGCAGAACTTTGCGGTTTTCCCAGCAGTAGTTTCAAGGATGTCCCCGACAAAACGACTCTGCTATCCAATGGCTCCCCTGTGCCTCGGATGAAATGACTTGCTGCTCTGAAGTCAGCCACTAATTTTTCCTCCTGGAAATGGCATTAGTTGCCAGGTCTGTTAGGAGCTGCAGCGGAAAGGCCAAGGATCCTTTGGACGTGATGGTTCCTGCTCTTGCAGTGGGTTACTCCTGGCTGGCACTGAAGTTCGTGAGTGGTGGATAGAGAGTTTGACACCGACGTTGCTTCTGCTGTCGATAAAGACTTCAGGCTCAGCGCCTGGAGGAGCCAAACGGGCTGACAGCCTTCAGGCACAGCTTAGATACTTCAGGTATTATTTTTAGGAATCTTTTGCAACACGGTACGACATTCACAGCTAAGGCTAAAGTCTTCATTACTTCAGGACACAGGAGAGTGTTAGCTGACTGGAGGACACTGAGGAATCCGCACGTGCTTTCCTTGTGCCTCCTGTGTGAAGGCTTCACTTCCCACTGCAGTTGGATAGCCTGCCCAGACACTTCAGTTGTATTTTGCTTTTAATTAGTCTTCTACAAGAAGGCAATACTGTTCTTTTATGCCTTTGTGGGCACTTTCAGCACTTGAAATGCCTCTTCATGAGTTTTCTCAAAAAGTGGTTCTTTCCAAACCAGGTTCAGGTGTGAGGCCTTCTGGACTTCATCTATACATAAAAGGTGATATAAAACTGCAATTTTTAGGACACAGGAAGTCGTGGCCCTTAAGATGGTCCCCCTTTTGCCTCTCTTCTTGATTTCATAAGTCTGAACAGTTCAGCAAGAGCAGGTAGATAAGCACAATACGTCCTGGCAAGAGGCTTTGCATTTCTGTCTGCAGCTCTGGTTGCCCATGCTGAGGAAAGGTACTTTGACGTGGAAACAGGGGCAAGAAAAAGCACATAAGTATCTCAGGGGACGGGGGAGGTATCTCTTGAAAAGAACTGTAAGTACAGCTTGTTTAGCTGGTGAAACTAAAGCTGATACTGAAAACAATTTGTTCAAAAGAAAAGAAAAAAACCACCAGACAAATTAGCACCAAAGCAGAAAATAAACCTTTATCTGAAAAAACAGTGGAAGAACAAATGAACAGATTGACCCCAAATTCCTTGGAAATTAAAACCAAACATTCCTTAAAGCCATCAAAAAGATTTTGAAATACCTTCCGCTAAAAGCACTTGGGATAACTGAAACCTCCGCACGTGTTCAGGCAGTGCTTTATACGGGCTGTGTGCGGTGGGGCTGCAGGGGCCCCCGGGGCCGCGGCAGACGAGGCTTTTGCTCAGCACCGTCCCAGACCCCTTAGGGAGAGCAGGAGAAATAATGACCGTCATGTGTTCTGCAGCATTAGCGTGTTACACCCAGTTATAGGATAAAGAGCTCGCTGCTTTGCTCTGGTGATAAGGTCGTGTGAAGACAGAAGGTAGGGGAAATAAATTCTACCAGCAAGTGGTTTAGGTAAGGAGAAGCCTTGAATTACGAGCCAATAGGTGCCATGTGATTTTTATGCATTCTGTGCAATCAAAGGATATTGAAATAATCATTAGAGCCTATTAAAAACACCATGGTGAACTCTGTGCACGCAGCGCTAAGGGTTTCATCATCTTTGATTTTTAATTTCAAAATTACTTCGCTAGTGAAGATGAAGGACTCATTTCTAGCACAGCGTTCGTACAAATGCTTTGCTTTTGCCTTTGGATAGAAGTATGATTAGCAGTTTTAAGCTTTCTGTGTTCTTGGCATCAAGCGAAACAACACAGTCATCATAACAAATGCCTGACAGAAATATTGAAGTGTGATTGTATTTATGGACTTTGAAGAGCAGAACATCGCAGGGAAGTGATAGCTTCAAATATGAGCTCTATAGATCTTTGACAGGCAACGTGGCAGCTATTAATCAGAAAAAGGGCTGTGGTTTAACTGTTTTTCAACACAGAAAGTGTGAAAAACTTACTCACCCGTATATTCTCTCTCCCTTCCCTGTTTGATGTAGATGAGGGTGTGCGCAAGTATTAAAAGAGGAATGTGAGTGTGCAGAGAGAGCACAGCCTCTCCCTTGCACGAACGGTAGATGATCTACTTGTGGGGTTTGGGTTTTTTTCTCTTAATCCGCTGAACCTCCTTTCTGCCGCGTGGCTAACAGGCAGTTGTAAAGACAGCAGAAAATCAAATGGGACATAATTACAAAAGAAATAGTTTCCCATGAAGTGATCTAATGTCTTTAAGGCTATAGTTTGGAGAGGAAAATGTATCCTTACGGGAACTAAAATTAACAGCTCATCCATCATCTGCTGCTTGGAAAGGAAACGTTTGGATGGTGCTGGAGTTAAGGAACCATTTCGGTAATTTCAGCAGACCAGCCAGGATTTAACAAAGCTTTCAGTCAACACTTAATGACAAATATTGGAATAAATCTCTCCTTTATCTGCAATATCAGGTGGCATTTGTCTGTCAGCTCTACTTGTGTATGTGGTTTAGGCTTTTGAGCTCGCCTCTGTCCCGATAGCGCTCAGAAGTCGATCTCCATAGGAACAGGGATGCTGGCTGCGCCGTCGAGGTGGACCGTTTCCTTGGGTCAGCTGGTGCTTGTGGGTGCAGCCCGTGGCAAGGCCTGGCACAGCAGCCAGCAGTGGGTTAACGCCGTAACTGCACCGCGAAGCAGAGAACGCCTCGGGGGAAAATGTCTTGCTGTTTGAATGCTCTACTTTTTGGAGAGCGGCTCTATGATAATGATAATGACATTGCTCAAGACAGCGAGGACCTTGGGTTTTCAAGTCTCTCCTACTTTACGTAATGCTGCTGTGTCACATTAATAGATGCGTGTTCGGGATTCATTTAAAATACATGGGTGCTGATACATTACTCACGGTGCTGCTAGTGTTACTTTTGAATAATTAGGAAATACATGAAGGTGTAGAAATTAATGATGTGAATATGAAACATCCCCTCTTGCAGTCCACTGGGATTTCTCCATCATTGCCTGTATGTTGGGCTATTCTGTCTGGAGCTGAAAACTCATTAGACCTGACAGTGCTCAGATCGTGTGCTGGAAATGCCGTTCTCTGTTAATTTATTACGGGCCAAATCCAGAGCAGGGCTGGTGTGCTGCTCAGTTGCCCAGACAGGACTATGCTGCTAAATATGTCACTGCTGGAAAGATGCCCCATTGCCTAAAGGCTGACGTAATCCATTCCCTCCAGCCCAGGCAGGCAGACAGACAGACGCGCTGGCAGAGCACGGCCGTACTGATCCCCAGCGGTGCCACCCAGCCCGTCGTCCCCCTGCGGGGTTCCTCGGGGGCAGCTGCTGGCCGAGCGCTGGCTCTGGCCGTGAATCACCGAGGATTTACAAAGGCAGCTTGTCTCTTGGTAAAGACTTTTCATTTTAATTTCCTGGTCACTATTGCAATGGGGAGGAATGGATGGCAGCAATAAAGCGAGGAGATGAATATAGGCGTAGTTTGAAATTCAGTGTTGTGCCAGGAAAGGGCGTCTTAAAATCTTGATTTACATTCTGCTGCTCCGAGTGTTACTGACGTGCCAGCGACGTCTCGTTACAGCCAGAGCGACTCTTTGCTTGTCTGTCTGTAACTCCAGAGAAGATGTCTGATAAAGCAGCTACAGCACGTTAACTGCCTGCTGCCAAAGCTCACATTTTCAAAATGACCAGGATACACGGAAGAAGAGAACTCCTACAATATGGTGTTGGTTTTATAAGATAAAGTTCTTTTTGTAATCAGGCCCCTACGTATGTCAGGTGTGGAAAAACCGTAGGGTTGCTGAAGCCTGGAGGGTTTTTTTGCAGGCTGCTTCCCCAGCTGCCTGTGTGTGCAGAGCTGCCATTGACCCTCCTTCCCCACCACCTCCTCCTGCCCGAGCTCCCTGCTGGGCGCCCACCCCTGCGCCGCTCTGGGGAGGAGAGGGCTGGCTCCGGGAGAACCCTTTCTTTTACATTTATGCATACATTTCCAAAGATTTGTGTATTCCTACCAGTGTACAGATAGTTTACGTGCACGTGCTTGAACCTGGCTTATCTGTGGCATCCTACAGATTTATAAACCGTGGGTAGACTTTGGTAGGCTTGAGGGTTGGCCCTGTGCGTGCTTATGGCATCTGACCTACTTTCTTCTGCCGAGAATGTAATAAAAACAAGAGGTTCATGTAATGATGGGATTGATTTTTCTGTCCATATAGGTAAGTAAATTGCTGGCATCACAAGTTATCTGCGGCTAAAAGCTGTGACATTGATCTATTAGACTTTGCCCTATGACCTTCAGTAAATGACATCTCTGCTTTCACGTCCACACTTAGGAAAGGGGACTAATGGTGCCCTCTGGCCTTCGTGAGACCTATTTTTTCCTTCTCAGTAAAGAGGAAAATCTCAGGCAGAGGGACCTTACTAATAATATTTATCATGTTGTTATTAATGTAGCATCCATCTGCTCCCGAGCTGGTGTTGAGCTGGGGGCTCAGACCGCTGTGCATCGCTCTACAGAGCCAGCTGTGGCAGGGCTGTCTTGACATCAGGCTTGTGGCGGGGCAGAAAGACATCAAATGAAAGCCTCAACCGAAAGACCAAGACAGCGGTAGCCACTCCGTTGCAGTTTGCCATATTGAAAGTCCATCAGCCTAAAACTGATGGATCTCAAAGGGCTCCCCAGGCCAGGCAGCAGTGGTGGTACCAAGGCAGTCTTCTGGATTTGTTCGCTCCTGTTTAGTAACTTGCTTTTTAATGGTTCATAAGCTACTGGATTCATTAGCTGCTGTAGAATAGCTAATTGCACATGCGGAAGAAAAGCAATGAGTGACAATAATGAAGCTGAGGTTCACTCTTAACTACCTAAGTTCATATCAGTGAGCTGTGCATCTATATAAAGGCAGCGTCTATTATTCCGGTTAAATACCTGCCCTGGTTTTAGTACGGACCTTTGTGGTTTGGATCAGCAACATCCATCTGACTCAGAGCTATAGATTTCCCTTGTTAAGGAGCTCTAAAGTGGTCATAGGGCTGTGGTAGCAGCGGAGTGTGCTAACTCTGCTGCTTTAGGTCCTTTATCGATGCCTCTGCCTTCCTTTGTGTGCATGCCATGGTCAGGCTGCTCTGTCCTCCTTGCGCTTGTCTCACTCCCGTTGGCTGGGATCCCTGTGGCATTTACTGCATTTCGGCGTGCGCTGGCCTACTCCCAAGTATATTAAAGTTACGTAGCCTGGACCCAGTCCTGACACCAGGCAGCTGTAACTGGCTTCCTTCTGAGTCTTCTCGCTCTCCAGTGTGCCCATTCCATTTCTTACATCGATATTGCCCAGCATGAAACATCCTCCTGCTCTTCCTTATAGCCCAGCTCCTGGGTTGCTGGGGGGGGGACCTTATCTCTTTCCTCCCTCTATTTTTTTTAAGCTTGTTTATCACTCTCTCAGTTTCAAGAGAAAGAGGTAAAGACAGAGGTAAAAAAAATTAGTGTAATCTAAAATTTTAAACATACAGAGTTTAAAAAGGAGAATATTTTAATTAATTTTAAAAGTAAAATTTATTTGGGTGAATTTGGCTCATGCCTGGATGATCAATAATAATCAACTATAGAAGAACTCGACTGCTGGGAAATAATTTCCTGGTGCCTGTCACAAGAAACAAAGGACCATTTTGGTCATTTTAATAAAATATCCCCACGGGCTGTGTGAGGCAGGCATTTAGAAGACGACCTGCAAGTTGAGGAGGAGGTGGCAGAGAGGGCAAAATGTTTTGAAGTAGGCAAAGGGCATCCCTGCAAAATACTTTTAACTATCAGGGAAAAAAATGCTGTTCCCTCACCGCTACCGAGTAGTGGAGGGGGTGACGCAGTATCACTTTCAGCAGAAGCGTGAGGCAGATGTCTGCAGGGGGGAAAGGTAAGTCGGTCAATGGGAGAAGGCTTCAGTCACAGAGATGCTTTAGAGCTAAATTTAACCAATGTCGGGGAATCATCCAAGGCGTGCTGAGTTTTGTATCTCTAGGCAGTTTGGGATGTGCAAACGTGAGACCAAAGCCTCTGGTTCCCCTCTGCTGGAGCCAGGTCTGCAGGTGCTAGGTTTGTGCTGTCGAATGGGTTGAAGAAATAACCACGACGGAGGGGCCAACCCGCCTCCTTCCCGCTGCCGGGAACGCACACCCGGCCCCGTCCGGCCGCACTGCTTGATGCTGTGGCACGCTGGGGATGTCTTTGACTTTTCATTTCAGTACTGGAGCCAACCACACATCAAGACCAGGAGAATTAAAGATGGTGTTAAGATTGTGGACTGATTGAATTGGCACCTTCTTTTAAAACGAAGCAGCGTGCGTTCAGGTAGCGGTTAGTAACGGGCCAAGTGAAGTGACTCCGCAGCATGAGAGCTGCTGGCTCTGCTGGCACGCGAGGGAGCTGCCTACGCCCTTGCGCTGAGGTGTGTGTGGCTCATACTTCTGCATAAACATCTCTAGATAAAGAAAAAAGGCAGCACTATTGACAAAGCAAAGGCCAGCTCTATTTATATCTGCCGAAAGGCTGCGATAATGAAAAGATGCCTTAATGTGTCCCAGGGCCTAGATGAAACACTGAAAATGTTGCTTTTAAGAAAAAAAATGATAATAATATCCCCTTGAAATCCCGAGGAAATGTGTGTGACAGACTTCTTGAGAGCAATATCAAAGAAGTGAAAAAGGAGTTGCAGAGCATGGGGAGTTACTGCAGTTACGGGCTTTGAATTGGCTTAAATCTTTGCTTTTAAGTTTTTTTTTCAAAGTATCTCTTTAAAAGTAACACTTTAATGAGAGGAAAAATGTTTTACTGCCACTGAACTTTAGCAGCAGTGCAGATCTGTCAGACCTTACCTTATTCTGGAGTGTAAATCCCTTCTCGATGGTTGCTCCTGCTGTCTGGCCCCTCTCGTGGGTGTCAGGCTCCTGGGGGGGCACAGAGGTGCTGGCAGGGGCTGGAGGGGCAGCGTGAACATCTGCGAAGGAGGACAGATGGGTGAAAATGTTCTTTCAGCACAGGATTTGCAGCTTTATGGGTAGAAAGGAAAGAAATACTCCTCTTCTGAAAGTCTTTTAGGGGCTTTTGGGTTGTTGGGTTGGGGGGTTTTTTTGAGGCATTTGGAGAATTGGAAAAAGAAAAATATTTACTCAAAATACCATCTTTCATCTCATTGTGTCTTTGACCAGCTTTAGTCAACCAGTCATTTCCTGTCATTGAGCAGGTGTAAAATACGGCTTCTGGAGCAGCATATGGCCTCTCACACTTCTGAGTGGGTTTGCGGGTTACACGGCTCCTCCGGTGCCACTGTCCCTTTCTCTAAGAAGCCTCGTCACGAATCATTATTTTGGCCTCATTGTGAAATTAGGGGAAGGGCTGTAAAGTGCAGCGCTAGCGGAGCAGGACGCAGTGGCCAGAGCCCATCACCTCCCTGGTCCCCACTCCTGGGACATCCATGGGTCCTCCCCCAGCCAGGCTCTGGCCGCTCCAAGACCAGCACATGCCCGATGCATTTTAATTTAACCTTTCCCAGTCAATCCCTGCTGTGTTCATTTCTAGCTTGTGGTTTTGTCAACTTCTACGAGATCAGACTGCTCTAGTCCTTCAGTTAATTTGTTAATAACAATGTGTTAGGAACATCCCCCCCGGCAGAAAAAGAGGTGGGCAACGACCGCATAGAAACGTGCTGGTTTTTCTGAACCACATCATCCGAAAGAGTTAAGTGAAGGGAGCAAACTATAAAGCGTAGGCGATTTGGTAAAGTTGAGCAGAGATCTGGTTTTGAGTGGTGGAATTTGGTTTTCTGAAGGATGACAGTCACCCTTTGCCCTTGGAGCAGGGAACGTGCTTTGTCTGGACCATTTGCAGCCCTGAGCGTGCTGTTGGCACTCGTCAGATAACTGTTATTATTAACAACGCACAGATGTATTGGCAATTGCTTTTAGGTAGTCAGGCCAGCTGGAAAGGATATGAAAGAGCTTATTAAAGACAGGTATTCCGGGGTGAGTTAGGAGATGAAAAGGAGAGGAAACTCTGGTTTATCTGTGTAATTAAAGGCACACTCTGCAGAGAAAACAAGCAAAAGCGTACGCGTGGTTTTGGAAGGCTAACCGCTCTAGCTTGTGAAGAGATAGAAAGAGTAAAGCTGTGTTTTGACTTCCCTTTTGTCCCTTGCGTGGCCATTTGCAAATAGAAAAGGGCAGGTGTGTGTGTATTATTTATGCGAAAAGAAGATGAAGGTTCCAAGGACCAGCACCTTGAAAGCAGGTCATGCCAGCATAGCCGTTGCTCCCGCAGTCTCCGTGCTGGCCGGCCCGGCTGCTCCTGTTACCTTTCTGCGTAAGGGGCTGCACAAGAGGAGCAGGCAGGTCGGCCGTGGGCAGTGCCTTGGGCCATGGCGTGCTCTGCCCGAGCTGCCTGTGCTGCCGCTTCCGCAGGTGCACACACTGCCATGGGCTCTGCTGCCCCCGGGGCACAAGGATGGTGGCAGCCGGTGACAGCCACCGCCTCCCAGCACCTCTGGTAGCCCTGTGGTCGCCACGGCCCCTCCGGAGCTTGGGAGCAGTGCTGTGCCCTGGGCAGCTCCTGGCAGGGAAGGAGGTGTGAAAATGCCCACGGGCAATAAGAGGGTCGTTGGAAAAGCGAGAGTCACAGGTCACTGTGCTCGGAGAGGACACCTCAGGTAATCGGTGATAAAGCCGCCAGCAGCTGGCCTGTGGGTGCCTGACCGAGAGCCCCAGTGAGATGCCTCTCCTTGGGGAGGACCCTCGGTCCCGCTGTTGGCCGGGTCTCGGAGCTGCCCCTGTCCAAACCCAGCTGTCCGAGGCTGGCAGAGGCAGCGAGGCAGTGCTGTGCGGTGCCAGCGCAGGGCAGCGAGCACACACGCTCCTCGCTCCTCGCCAGAAGCTGGGCTGCCGTGCTCACCCCAGGGCTTCAGAGGCGCTGGCCCCATCTCAGGCTATTCCATGTTTCCTGTTGCAGGGGGAGGCTGAGTGAATCCCCAATTCCTTCTTTTACCCCTGTAAGGACCATTTCAGGGCCCATTTATATTCCCTTTCCTCCCACCACTTCCTCACTCCTGCTGCTGGACAGGCGAAGCCGTACAGCCCATCTTCAGCCAAGAAATGCTCAGTTGAAATCCTTGCCCGTTTTTCGCACCCCACCACCCAGCCAGCTCCTAATGAAGCTGCTCTGTATTGTTGTCTCTCCGATTTCCTTTGTCAGTTGGGCTGATTTTAATTGGTTTGCATTTTCAGTTGTTTTTCAGCTCATCAAGAAGGATAATTAAAATAAACCCGCGCCCTCCGTGCTCCTCTCCATCCGTTGTAGCGACACTAGCTGAGCATGTTCATCTGAAGAACGGTGAAGGCAGGGCTTACTCCCTCTGAAATGTTTGGAGGCTGGTTGTTAAGCATTACATTATTCAAAACACATTAAATTGTCCTGAGCGAGGAGGAAACATGTCTAGGTCCTCAAGCTGACGGACATTAACAGTCTTCTGCCACAAGTTCGTTACGTTTGAACTAGATTTAGCTACTGCCTGCCTCATTGCCATTCTGCAAGGAAAGCTGTGGACAGGAAACCGGCGAGGAGTAGGAGGCATAAATTTGAGATACCCACAGCTTGGACCGAAAGCCTTATATAAACCCTCTGGATTTCTAGACTCTAGAGAAGTACGGTTGGCGTGACTGCCTTCTGTCGACCAAGCAGGAAAGTTTAACCGGTAGTCCAGGATACGAATGCTTAAGAGTCTGGAGGTGGCTTTAAGATCTGAGGGTGGTTTAAATGTTACTGGTGGGGAAGAGGGAGAAGGGGAAGGAACGCGTTTCTCAACGTTTCCAGTTTTACAAAACCTGTGTGCTGAGCTCGAGGCCGTTAGGATTGGCTCAGTCTCTCTCTCTCTATATATATACATGACACACAAGCAGTTCACCAACAATTTTTTTAAGCTTATTGCTAATATTTGTGTTTGCTGTCTTTTAGGAAAATGTGAAACTCAATTTTGGAAGTTCGACTATTGATTTATAAAGGATTTGTAATTAGTATTTATATCGCTCGTATGAGCACCACTGTTAGAAGCCACTAGAGCTGTCGTGGGCTCTTGTAGCATAGACCTGCCATTGCCACTCTGAAAAGCAGACTCCTGCCTGGCTTGAAACTTGTAATAAGCAAATGCCAGTGTTTCCTAGCTGCGAGTTTGCACAAACACCAACGCTCAGGGTCTGTGCAAAGAGGAGAGGCTTCTTTTGCATCTCTTGGCCATGACGGATGAGCTAGGATTTAACATCCTCCCTCTGCTTCAGTAGCAGAGCAGCATGTGGGTGGATAAACCCACCGCAGAGCGGGAACCGAGGCACTGGGGTGGGCACGCACCGTTCCTCATTCTGACTGCCAGGCTGCCAATGACATGGCAATTAGTAGAATAAATGTTGGAGATAAGTTTCCCCCTCCCCAACCATTTTATGGCGTGGTCATTGTTCAGGGGGCAATATGTCTCACTTTGAGCTACCCTGACTTACTTGTTAGCCTTAATCATTTATAGGGTGTTAATTTTACCTCTAAGCCGACTAAGCCCGAGGAGCTCAGTCTTCCGCCTTTGCCAACGTGGCTCTTCGTTTCCCTCCTTTCATCTCTCCCAGAGGTCAAAAATAGCCGTCTACGAGAAAATGTGGTCGTACATGAAGTCGGCCGAGCCCTCGGTGTTCACCAAAACGACGGCGGACGGGGTGGCGAGGGTGCGGAAGTCGAAGGGGAAGTTCGCCTTCCTGCTGGAGTCCACGATGAACGAGTACATCGAGCAGCGCAAGCCCTGCGACACCATGAAAGTCGGCGGCAACCTGGATTCCAAGGGCTATGGTGTAGCAACCCCCAAAGGCTCAGCATTAAGGTGGGTGGAATAATATAACAATATCCATGTTGTTATAGTATTCCACCTACCCTGATGTATTGTGTTGTCATTTTCTTTCTTGTGGATTTTGAGGTAACTTTAAAGTTTAAAATCTTCAATATTCCATGGAGTTAAATAAGACGGTAAATTATGGTTTTGTTTATTTAATGCATCCATTTTTTTAGTGTTCTCTTCGTGTTGTCCTTTCTGATTGTTGTTGCTGTTTTAATTTTACAGTTCAATGGCTTTTTCAATTTAAATGGTAAAAGCCGAGTTAACCTGCCATATGTGACGAATGTTAACTGCATGATGTGGTGTTCTTGTTACTTTTTTTCTCAAAGACGATTTCCCCATCCCGCACACTTCAGTTTTGAGCAAATGTTATCCTCCATGCCACCTTCCAATATTTAACCCTGTATTTGCTGTACAGACATTTTGATAGCTCCACGTTCTGTGAAATTTTAGCCAATTTGTCCTCTTGTGCTCCTTTTTTTATACGTTACGATTTCCTAAGCATTTGTGCATTTTTTCTTACAAGTTATGTTTTATCGTTTCAAGAAATGCTGTTAACCTGGCAGTATTAAAACTGAATGAGCAAGGCCTCTTGGACAAATTGAAAAACAAATGGTGGTACGACAAAGGAGAGTGCGGCAGCGGGGGAGGTGACTCCAAGGTCAGCCTCAATGTCACCACAATCGGGTACCTTAGCAAAGAGTAATCGGCAAGGCTGTTATTTTACTCCTCGAGAAAAAAACAAAAGCAAAAAAAGAAAGCAGATGAAAACCATTTGAATAATTGTGGTGGGGAAAAAAAAGCCATTTGCTTGCCCAGTAGCTCTTTCAAAGAAACGGTCTTGTTTAATATCGTCAGCAGGCTTGGTCAAGCTTGGAAACCTTATTTAACTAACAGATAGAAAGCCCAGCGTTGGTGGGACCTACGCAGAGCAAGTCAGTACCTGTAACTGCGCAAGAAACCAGTGATCGCACCTGGCCGCCGTACTAACCCCTGAGGACAAGGTGTCGGTCCTTCTCCATGATTTACCTGTGATGTAGAGTGGGTTTGGGGAGGGGTTTTTTTCACCAGGGTCACTGTGCCCGCACAGACCTGGAGGCGAGAGGGCTCCCTTCTTTGCTCTTTAGGGGAGGGGTGCAGCGAACCAGTACCAGCACGTGCTGCTTTGCTGGCTTGAACTGGTGCCACCAGAGCCCCTGGGAGGAACTCTCGTCTCTGGAGAAGAGCTGCTTGGGTGGCTCTGTAGCCCAGGGAAGGCAAGGGTGGCTGCTCATCTAATCGCAAGAGATGAGTCAAGCAACGATCATAGCAAAGACGTAACGTTAGGCAGAGTTGGTAGTCACCCAGTAACGGAAAACTAACGGCAGTAAGGGTAGGGTGTGAGGAGCTAGCTCTTGCAATAGGCACAGCTCAAACGGGGTATTTTGCTTGCAACAGGGAAGCGTATTGATGCGCTAAACTGGAGATTACTCTAAAGGATAGAGCTTTTGGTAGTTTTGCCTAGAATGTTCGAGTGCCACCTTCCGCGCTGGTCTCTCTGACCAGGCTCAGCACACGCCTGTGCAGGAGCACTGCGTTGTTCGCTGTGCTTTGGCTACAGAGGTGGATGAAAACCCTGGCTCCAGTGACAGCAGCGGCAGAGCTGTCCCTGCCTTCTGCTGAGCTGAGGCGTCCCCGAGTCTTCCAGGCAGCGTGTAGAGTAGCGAGACTCACGAAGCTGCTTTAATGAGGTTGTGTATTACAAAAGTTAACTAGTGTGGTTTCCTATTGCCACCCTTACCCTGTAAAACTGGCGATTTTTGCAGTTTTTAACCTCGTGAGGAGAAGCTGTAGCTAGAGTAGGCTGGGTACTACTGGACGCCTTGGGTGCAGGAATTACCAAGAAGATTAATTTAGAAGACTTTGTTATACTGAAAGGTACTGAGATTAATTTTCATAGTGACATTCTCCTACAGCCAGTAAAACCAGTTCCTTAAGGAACAGTAACTCCTGAACTCTCTTCTAAAAATACTTCAGCTTTGGTCCAAAATCGATAAAACCAATATTTTCAGTAATCTGCAATTTTGGACAATTACTGCAAATTACTGCCGCATTCTGTTAATAAGAGTTGCTTACAGTTGGCTATGGAGGAAATTTCTCAGCTGCTCATCTCGGATGTAAGCAAAAGCCACTGTGTGTTAATGAAGGAAGGAGAAGCTCTCGAAGTCAGGTTTGTTCAATAACTGGAGGTCTGCGGTGCTCAGCAGCAGCCTGGAGACGAGCACGAGCTTTTTTATGCTTTTTAGCTCTGCTGCTCATCCTTCACACAACATTTTTATATAATGTTATACTTGCCAGTATATTAAATGTTTAATATTCTCCTGGGATCCAGCACTGCATTGTCTAATGCTGCCTCCATGAACGAAAACTCTTTGTACAAACCAGCTTCAGTGAACTTCACTGCTTCGAGTTCATTGAATTAAACCCAGCCAACTAATGCTTACAGCCCTAAGGAAACTAAAAAGCGTTTTTAAAATGGTCGTAATTAAGGCAGGGCCATCCTTCTATTTTTGCTTGTGCTGAAAGACCTTTTTCAAAGGGCGCTACCATCCATCAGCAAGCCCTTGGCTCTGGTCAGTGACCGTTAAGGGACGGGAGCCAGGTGTGCTGTGGTACCATGGAGAGGTGCCCAGGCAAGAGGGAGGGGGAGCAAACACGATGACGCGTGTTTTGCTGCTTTAATCCGTAGATCACGAAGCGCTGTCTTTGCGCAGCTTGTCGTAACACGCTGTGATGAAGGACCCCTGGGTAGTCTGAGCTACAGACATCGGCTCTCGGGAGCGTGGCTCAGCCAGCAGAATTCCCCAAGGAGCAAAACATGGGTCAGTGAGCTGCTCTTTGAGGGGAGAGAATCCCACAAAAGACTAAACTAGGGAAGATGGGGAAGGCGTGAGATGTTGTTTCTAGAGATGATGTAAATCCAAGGGCTTTTTTGTTACGGAGTGGCTTCTCTTTTGAGGTAGCGTTTTTTCGGCACTGAACGCTGCAGGCTGCGGTGCCACGGCGCTGCAGCAGACAGGCAGATGCCTTCCCGGCAGCGCACACCCCCATCATCAGCCACTAATGCCGAGTTCAGGCCATGTCCCAGCCCCGTGGGAGCCCTGCTGCCCTCTCAGGGAAGGTGAGCACTGGTGTAGCCCTCCGGCTGGCCTCTCTCTCTCCTCCTCTCCATCCTCTCACCAGAAGCCTGAGTTGCCTTTGTCATCTCATCCCATTTCCCCGGTTGTTTATATGAACACGGATTCGTTTAGAGAGCATTTCAGAAGAGTCTCTTCAAAACTGGTTGGTTTTTTTCCCTTTAAGGAGTTGGTACTGGGAGGAGTCAGAGAGTTCGGGGTGGTGAAGGTGCCTCGGGTGGAGATGCAGACCTTGCGCCTCATCACACGGGGTGGCACAGGGACCATTACTCACTCGGGGCAGCTCTCTCTACCGGCTAAGCTGACAGACCGCCTCTCAGCTTCACCAGTAGAGACCCAGGCTTGGGAAATCGCCGCCCTGAGTTTGTAATCAGCCGCTTCCTACCTCCTGCCAACAAACGGTGCGTAGCTGTGAGTGGCTGCAGACTGGTGGTGCCCGTTTCTTAAGCTGAATTCTTCTGTGCAATCTGATGTTCTAGCTTGCGCTGAAAGCCAGAGGTAAGTGTGCAGCCTGTTTGCTTGTGCCAGTGCCCATTGTCCTGCAGAGGACCCGGGCACCCAGAAAATGCCCTCCCGTGCTCATCCTCCCTGCGGTTTAGCATGCGGTTCACCTGTGCTTGGAGAATGGCTCTGAGTTGTGAGGTCACCGCTCGTCATATCTTCATCACCATTGGAAAACTAAACAGTGCCTTCGAATTTCACAAGGATTTTGAGTCTTACAGCGGGGAAAAAGAAAACTTGTTCAACTGACTTCTGCAAGTTTTTTAATCAATTGGGTCGCACTGTCCTGTGAGCATCCCGTGCTCCTGGGATCCACTTGTAACTTCATACTGAAGAGATTTTGCTGTTTTAACGAGATTGTTTTAAAGGCCTCAGCTGACATATGTCTCATTTTCAGTGCTACCAGTATATGCCAGCGCTGGTGTGGAGCAGAGGGTGCCAGTCTGCCCGGCAGCATCTTGGCTGTTGGCACTGACCAGGCGAAGGGAGTTACCCCGTTTTGGTAGTGGTTCGTATTTCAGAAGTCCGGAGGCGAACGTGCTCCATCCATATGTAATTTGTCTGTGATGCATGTCAATACGTGTGGGCTGACTTGGCTGGTGCAGACGTTCTGGTACGTGCATCGAATTTCTTCACTTAGCTTTCCTAAATGAGCACAAAATTAGTTTCATCCGTTGGGTTCATGGCAAAATTATACCGTCTTCAAGTTCTCGTCTACATGTGAGCCGAGTTCTCAATCGCGAGAGAATGCAAAATAGCGGTTATAAAAGAACCCATATTCCAGGAAATATGTTACAGTATATTACGAGTTTGAAAACTAATTATTTTGTTTATTATACAGTCCTATCATCTCAGAGCTGAGCGAAGGCTGAATAGGAATTTAACAAGAAAGAGACAAAAGGGGATGCAGACAGCGGTAGCAGGCTGAGTGACTTAAGTGAACCTGATTACTCAGTTGCATAGGAACAATTTTCTGCTAAGATAAATTTCTGTACTTCTGCTGTTGATACATTTCTTGCATTCTTATACCTTTACGGTAACATTTAATGACAACCAACACAGAAGGAGAATGTTTGAACACAGCATCTCGCCAACTTCACATGCCAAGGTTTCTTGCTAATTATTTGACTTAATTTCTCTAATATATTCTTTTTTAGGCTGATATCTCTTTTGGACTACCTCTATGAAATGACATGCAGTGTAAAACTACTTCATTTTTCAGTTGTTTCTTTCTAATCGTAGGATTGCTCTTCCGGCGTGCTGGTTGAGTTCTGCCCTCAGAGCCACGCTCCGTAAGGCATCGCTTTCCCAAGCCCTTCCGCGCTGTGAGTGTGGCCGTTGGCAGAGGGGGTTTGCTCCCCCGTTTCTCTGCGCTGTTTTGCTTTGCTACATTTTCAGCACAGCCGTTAGCATTTGCGGCGTGATTTGTTTTAAGTGGCGTATTTTTAGAAGAAATCTGTTACGCATCATTTTAGTGATACCTGACATCTAAAGAGCACCATTGCCCAATGTGCCGTGCTGTAAAGAGAACATTTGGGGAAATGGCTGTCTTAAAAAGATGAAGCACAATTTATTTCAGCAATTTGTTTGAAATTATGTTCATCAGCATGAATTTACTTGCCACCCGTTCTATAGGCCTGGGTTATGAGCTGGAAAAAGATAAAATGGCTGGTCAGAGTCAGTGATAGCAGCACAGAGCTAATTCGTGCTCAGAGCTAGGAGAGTAAAACGAAATTATTGTATTGTGCAGATGAGTGGCAATGCAAAATAATGCTTTAAAAAGGAAGACATCAGAATATTTGCTTAATTGACAGCTATTACTTTATAGCGTATTAGGAAATAATACTGCGTATGTTTTGTGCCAATAATGAAGTCTTAACGCTCTAAGAGTTCATCGGAGCGTCTCGCTTAGAGCATTGCCAAGGGCAGAGAGCCTGCTCTGGTTTGCAGAAAAGTCTGTGCTGTTGTGCCGGTTGTTGGAGGGTATTTTATTGGGAGTGTAACTAGGAGAATGTAACAACGAGAATTGGGAGGAGCAGGTTGCCCAGGCTGGCAAGGAGCTGGTGGAGTCAGGGCTGGCAACTAAGAACTGGGAACCGTTTTGTTTTGCCTGTATAACCTTTAGCATCACGGGGACTAGCTTTGCTGCTGTGACGAAGCTGGACCGGAGTGTGCAAGGGAATGTGCTTAACTGCGGGGGAGCCGGGCCTCGTGCAGCGACACCACGTCCTGCCTTTATGGCCCCAAGAAATGGTAGAGAAGCTTGTGACGTGCACTCATTTTGATAGTACCTGTGGTGCTTAACAGTTAATTTCCTTAAAATCGCTTGTATGAGTCATTGATCCGGCGTTGTAAGTGTCGGTATGGGAAAAGCCGAGGCAGGGCGCCTGGGAACTGGAAAAGGAAAAAGGAAAACCAGCAGCTCAAAGTCGAGCTCCCAGCAGCAGGAAACAGGGCCCTGCCTTTGAACATCTCCCTGGGGGTCTGGGCTTGTCTGATTCCTCTTTAACGGTAACTGCTGTCACTTAACATACACAGGGAGAAGTAAATGCCTTTCTTCTTCTTCTTCAAAGTAATTCTGATGTTTCAGCATTGAGCTCACGTGGACGCAGGCACTTGTGCTGCTCTGGTGGATTTCTCTGTGCTCGCCGGCATTGTAGTCGTGGGTGGAACACCTCTAGCTTTATACAAGCCATGTAGCTGTTCTTTGAACGTCTTGTGTAGCCTTTGGACTAAGCAGCACCTACCTGCAGCCTGAGAACAGGAGTTGCAGAAGAAGCCACCCCAAGAGGAAAATAAATCAAAGAAGACGGGGGCAAAAATGGAGGTGTCTAGAGACAAGAGAAAGAGAAGGTGAGGGGATAGCCTGCACACAAGGTAAGTTGAGTCTCCTGCTCGTATCCATCCAGGCTAGAAAGGATCCAGGCAACAGGAAATGTTGCTGGTTTAGGTGTTGTAGGTTGGATCATGACATTAAGCATCTGCCTTCCCTTATTCCACCTCCTTTATTCTGTCTGGGTACCTCTTCCTCCCACCCCCTCGCCACATCTGTACCTCAGGTCTCAGGCGCTGCTGTAAATGAACTACAGTGACTTGTTATGGCTTGCATTTGCTAATCCAATAGGCAAGTATTATTGCATTAGCACTTGGCACTTCTGTTAAATTATGATCCTGTTAGTACGGTTTCATTTGTTTGAGCTGCATTTATGGAACACATAAATATACTTTCCTGGAGACTGTTGCTGCTGCCAAGCACAGGCTGCAAACTCTCTGCAAAGCGTGGAGGAACTCGCAGTCTCAGCTGGTAACGCATCTGGCTCCGCGCAGGTGTGTTCAGAGGTGTGTAGGTGTCACAGAGGCATCGTGCATCTGCCTATGTCTTCCAAGTTGCAGCAAATACAGCATCAGTTAAAACACCTGAGTTTAAGATGCGTAACTAGTTACTGCAGGGAGAATCCCCACCGATTCCACAACAATACAGTGGTTGCTCCAACCTGCCTGTAAAGAAAAAGGCAAGAGACCTTGAGCTGACCAAAAGAACACTACTTATGGAAAAACGCAGTAATGATGACTCGAGTGAAGTTCTCTGATGGAGAACTGCTGCATCCACCAAATACTCAGCAGTAACTAAAAACCCGTCCCCTGACAGCTCGTTCGCACAAACCCCTGTTCCCTTTGCAAAGCCCCTCATTTACAGCCCCGTGCCGTCAGAGCAGAACTGAAGGCCGGAGTGCCCGTGCGGGGTCACTGATGCCCCCGCAGTAGGGGCGGGAGAAGCCACCACCCGCCCCCATCAGCCACAGTGGCTGTCGCAGTTGCTGGCAATATCGCAGCATAAAGATATTTTTAAAACTACATCGTGTGCTGTTTCGTAGATCAAATTTTTGTCATACCGTGACACTGTTCAGTGCCAAAAGGCACAAAAGAGGCAAAATGTGCAGCGACCTCCTGAAGGAGGGTCCCAGCCCAGCTGACGGTGATGGCCGCGGGTGGGCCAGCACCGGTGGTCGGGGAGCCGCAGTCCCAGGGTGAGGCTCAGCAGCACCCGGATCCTTGAGCAAAGGGAACTGCCTCTGGCTCCGCTGTTGAGGAAAGACATCATTCTGCCGGGGGATTTATTGCTGTGCCTGATGCCTCCAAGCGCTATCCCAGCCGTCAACAAGCAGCGCGTTTGTTAGGTGGCTGGAGGATATATGGGGCTTGAGGCGCCGAGTTTTAATCTTCTAAGTTTGAAAGCTTTTTGTCTTTTCAAACTAGATGGCTTTCGCTTTTATCCCTTCCTCTGCCCACCCATAAACCATCTCAGTCCCTCAAATGTTAAATCTTGTAGATGTGCAACTGCTGGTAGCACAGGGCAGGGAATAAAAGGTGCAGGTCTGAAATGGCAGCAAAGAAAGAGCAACCAAGTGTTCATTCCTTAAAGAAGAAATGCCTGGTGCTTTTTCCATGACTATTAAACGTTTAGTGTGAAACGCAGAAGATCACTTTTTGAGACAGAACGTAACAATTAGGAATAGAGATGTTTTTACACCCGTATTTTCAGGGCTCTGTTCACTGCTTCTTTCACTACAGGGAACTGTAGTCTTTAAACAAACACGGTGAGTTTTAATAATGAGCCCGTTTCCATCTGAAATCTCCCCCATCCCTCACACTTGGGTACGTAGTGAAAGGTGAAGTTATGGCACAGAGACGTTGCAAAATCAGTAAATTGTGACGGGCAGATAGATCTGATCTTGGAAAGAGCAGAGCACTTGGACAGTGCATTCACCCGCAGGTTCTGTATCTAGTCAGAAGTTATTTTGGTAACGAGATCTGACAAAAAGTCCATTCAATAGTTACAGATCAGACTGGGATTTATAGAGCTTGGGGGAATAAAGTGCCTTATTTCATTTAGATGGGTCTTTAACCTCAAGCAATGCCCCCTAGAGAATAATGCTGGATTTGGTATCTCTTCCTGGATTGTTTCTATTTTTATATTTTAATGATACCAAGATGGTTGTTAGTGAGATTTTTATGGTATGCTGTCAAATTAAGCAGAGTGCCTGGGCTTGATTTCTGCATTTGTCAGTATCCTGTGCTGCCGTGCACCCGCGCAGGACAGCTCAGGGACACGGCAGTGGGCCGCTTGCCTTCCAGCCTGCTCAGCTACCGTGACCACGACTAGAGGTCCCGTTAGCATCAGCTCCCCGTCCTCCCGTCAGAGCCGAGCAGGGAGGGCTGGTGATTCGGCACAATGCGTGTCTTTGTGGGGTTCCTCTGTGATGCCACTGGCATGGGGCTGAAATCTCGGTGCAGAGCAGTGGTGCAGTCATTCGGGGTTGGTCTCCCTGTCCTCTTCAGACATTTACCTCTCAGAGCACGGTAAAGGTGACACTTTGGTCGCGTCCACAACAGGCTTCCCACTCCACTTCCCTGAAGTGGAGATTTGTTAGGGATACGAACAGGAACAATTAATTCAGTGTTCTCAGTAGTTTTACCCCAGAGGATTTTAGGAAGCATTTTGAATTAAGAAACTGCTTGCTTGTTTGCGCCTTTGTCCACTTGCCTTTCCCCTGACACTATGAGGTGGATTTTTGAAACCCAAGCATTTAACGTCTACACTCGTTGACGTTATAATGATGTTGGTTGTGCTGACGTCAGCCATGCCGGGGATGCTCCAGCCAACAAAGACAGCTTTGGTCATAAGAAACAAGAGAAGAACAATTCCTGCTGCAGAAGTAAGAGTGCTCGAAATAAGTCAGATTCCTAAATTAACGGGATTAAGTAAAAGTAACAGGGATTAAAGATGAAACAAGTCAAAAAACACTCTACAATGTACTAACCAAGACCTGGTACCACCAGGGACTTTTGCCTCCTTCACATCACTGGGATTTGGACAGGAGGGTAAAGAGCCCTTGCAGGGGATGCAGCGCTTGGTCTGATGGCACAGCTCGGCAAGGGCCGCACACTGACTCAGAGGGAGGAGGACGTCACACTTCATTTATCTTGCAGTCATCAGAGGGCTGGATTTGCCAGAAACCTCCTGTGCCTTTTTGTTGCTCTGATCCCACAAATCAGCAATAAACCTGGCCTAGCCAAATGTTAGACCAGATTTACAGCTGTTCTGCACCCGCGCGGTGTGACACAGCGGAGCCCAGGGGAGTCTTCGGCGCTGTGATTTTGCCTCCCCGATGGACCCCAGTGGCCAGTGCCGGGGTACATGACCGTGACCACACAAACGGCGTTGCTGTAGATGCCGCATCCTAGTGACATGTGCCTGCATTTCTGCAGCGCTTCTCCGACCGGAGTTACTGGGCATCTGACGTTGTACTGCTGCGAAAAAATGGAAAAGGGCTCGTTAGTGACCACGCAGGATTCGCGTTGTCGCAGGTGCAGTACTAAGCACACCGGGAACTCGTGTCTTTGGCCTTCTAGCCAGACCTGTTAGCAACAGACTGGGCTCCCATTGGCCATGTTTACTTAAGTTTGGCACCAGCACCTGTCTGCATTGTGAGAGGATCCCCGTTGCCACTGGCCTTGAATTTCTTAGCTTCGTCACTGATGAGGTCTGTCCCTGGGCGAGGTGGCACACACACTCCCCGGTGCTGCTGGGGACGCAGACATCCTGCCTATATAGCACTGCAGAAGCCACCAAGCCCTCCAGTGTGGAGACCACTCATAAGAGCAGTGGAGCTGCGGTGGCCAGAGCTCTTGCCCAGCAGTTGACATCGTCCTGAGCCAGCCAGGCAGCCAGGCATCCTCCCGAGGCTGGGACAACTATCAGCTCTTCTTCGGCTTGTTCTCTGCTATCCTGAGCCTCAGTCTTGGGCACAAGTGGAGAAAGGATGTTTTCGAACCAGAGAGGAGCTCTCACTGCTGATGATATTCTGGTCTTCCTTCAAACTCACGGGTTTCACCCTCTACCCTCAAAAAAGCTACATTTGGTCTCTCAAGATGCTGCAAGCAACAGTGCTGAGAAAATGCCACACTGTACCCTGTACAGCAAATACTCTGTGGAGGATCAGACACCAGCTGATGGTGGCTGGAGGATCCTGCATGCTGTAAAACCCTCGGGCTGCCCCACTGCCTGGGAGATCCAGGGCAAGCCATGCACTGCCCACCCCGTCTTGTGCAACGCCGAGGAAGCCCTTTAATTCGTGCTTCAAAGAGCCTTTGCTTCTTATATCTTTTGCAGCTCCCTTTTCTGAAAGATTGTATCTGCAAATTCTAAATTAATTCTGAGCAGTGGTTCTTCTGGTTTGCAGGAACAGTGTGCTGTCTGCCCTGTTCATTTGCTCTCCTTGGCAATGATTGTCTTTGGGTATAACATTTATATTACATCCGTTAGAGCATAGAATGGGATGTGAATTATCCAAAGCTATTCCAATCACCACTTAAATTTTTAGCGATTGCAAGTAATAAACATGACTACGGTGTTGCTGAGATTTTATGCCACTCAAACACGGGTTACAAGCAGCAGAGGAAAGTCTGTAGATTATTGGGTGAGATTTTCGAGTCTCTTGCTCCTAGATCCCACCTGTAGTGGTCACCAACTCTTCTCTGTATCAGCTGCTGCAACTTGTGAGGACCAACTCAAACAATGGTTACAAAGCCACTGGCATCAGTACATCCCATCGCTCGTCCTTTCCTGGCAAGATCAGGATGTTCTTTCCATAAATTCACAGCACTTCTCCAAGAAGCTGCTCAGACTCTTCTCCACAGTCTGAGTTCTTTCAGGGGAGGGACCTGTTTGCAGCAGGTGGCCAGTAACTGGAATCAGATTGCGCAAAGAGTAACCTGGGCAGCGTTTGCAGTTGTGTGTGGGACGTCAGCCTGCTGGGTCTCTCTGTTAAGCTGGTAGAAGCTGGAGTGATGGCACTAGATAAAAATACCTGTTTTCGGGTTATCTACTTTATATAGGTGCAGGTGGAATAATGAAAATGAACCTAAAAGGTCATTAATCAAATTAAAAACCTGTTATAATTTATAATTTGAGAAGGGCAGAAGTTATACCTTCTCACTATTTCTTGGATGATTAATTTACTTTTCTTCTACTTCAAACTTGTTCTGGCCAGAAGGAACTATTCTAATGACACCAGTTTTCTCAATGGAGATAAAAATTACTGCAGCTATCCTGGAACTGGTGCTGTGGTGAGAGGAGGCAGGGCAAGAAGTCCCTCAGACAGGGCGAGGGTGTCTCAAAGAGAAGTTAGAAGAGAGAGCAGATGGGCTCTGTGTCATTGTGTTCTCTCTTTTCCATATTAATGGTGTGGATGGAAAACAGATAATAATGAAACAGAAACATAATAGATGCTCTATGGAGAGCATATAGCAGCTCTTTCTCCTGAGGGGTGGTCTCACACGTCACTGTGGGGAGCATCCTCTGCCTGGGAGCGATGCTGTATTTTACGCAAGGTCACCTTCGTGACGTAGTGCTGTAGCGATTCCTGAACTTGGAGGGAGAGGTGGCCAGGATTTTCAAACTGAACCTGAAGCTTTGGTGGCCTGGCTCAGGGCTGAGACTTTAATGAGTGAGTGCGCATCGTTTTTCAAAAATCAGTTCACTCTGTCAGCATCGTCCTGTCACCTGAGGCCGCCAGCACCGAGGGGTGCAGCAGGACTTTTGGGCCTGCTGTTCCAGGCCAAGAGGGGATGAAATGCAGCAGGGAGGAGGCCCCAGGGCCGAGGGGAAGAGGAGGTTCCCTTTGAGATGGTGCTGCATTGCATTCGGAAGAAGATTGGCACCACTTGTTTTCTAGCAGTAACTGATGGCCAAAGAGGAGCAGGTAACCTTGGTCTCTTGTCCCATGTAGCAAGTGACAGGACGAGCGGAAACAGCCTCAAGTTCTGCCAGGGGAGATTCAGATTGGATATTAGGAAAAATTTCTGTACAGAGAGGGTTGTCAGGCATTGGAACAGGCTGCCCAGGGAGGTGGTTGAGACCCCATCCCTGGAGGTATTTAACAGACGTGTGGATGTGGTGCTGAGGGACACGGTTTAGTGATGACCTGACAATGCAGGGTGAACGGTCGGACTCGATGATCTTAAAGGTCTCTTCCAGCCCAATGACTCTGTGATCCGGTAATGCTGCCAGTGCCAAAGTGGGCTCCTCTAGCAGGGGTACAGAGAAACCAAACTGCTGAAACGCTGGTAAAACCCACCTCTGCCCCAGAGGTGAAATCATGTTTGCAGCAGACTGAGAAAGTGAAGCCTGTGAGAATAGCTGGGTACCTGTCTTCTTCACATCGTGCCTCTCTTAAATAAAGCAACCACAGCAAATGGCTTCGTTTGCCATTGGGGACAATGCTGTTCAGTATGAGGGTCCTGGCACCTTTCCTCCAGACTCAAATCTTCCTGCCGTTTGTAGATGTCAGTAAAAAGAATCTTGGCAGGGTTTAGTGAAGTTGCCCAATAGATCCAACCTCCCGTGGTTAAGCCTAGATCAGTCAAACCTACTAAATCTGATGAAAAGGACAAGCAAACAAACAAAGAATCATTCCGTTATGGTGAGGAAGGAAAACACAGCGAGTTTCTGCCCGAGAATAGCATCTTATGTTATCTGAAACATCCCAGTCCTAATTGCCTCAGCTCGTTTTCTTGGGTGTACAGAGCCCAACAAGAGAGCACAAGCTCTCAAACCTCAAACATTTTACTTTGATAAAAGCAACCAAACTACTAGAGAGCTGGGCTGGAAACCACACGGGGGGAGATGAAAAAGAATCCTGTCGTAACTTAGAGATAGAAGGAAAACAGCTGCAGCCACCCGGGAGAGGGCCGAGGACCTCATAGGATCTCCCATACAGCCCAACAACAGCAACCTCATTAAAAAAGCAGCTGGAAAGCACAAGTTTACCCCAGGAAAAAGATGAGGAAATTAAAGTCTTTTGAGAGACCCAGAAACTGAGCAAGTGATCCGCTGAGCCGTTTTTTGGGGCAGCGCAGCTGGCCAGGAAGGCAGGTAGGCGGCTGGGACACAGCCTTCCCGTGGGACCCAGGCAAGTCATTCAGTCGCTCCATTCCTCTGCCCCTAAGGCAGTAAAAAAAATCTCCCCTCAAACAAACAGTGCCAGGGCAAGCTACGAAAAATCCTCTTCCTACAGCCGACGGCACTCGCTCCCAGCAGAGCCCTACGCCTGCCTCTGTAATGGCAAAACAGAACACTTTGCAGCTTGGTAGCCTTCAACCTGCTGGCGTGGGCAGGGTGCTGGCACTGCCCGAGAGCCTTTTTTGGGACAGGCTGAGGTGCAAGCCGAGGCGCGGTGCGGGGGATTCGCATTCAGCATGCAGTGCTGAGCGCTCGGTGAGAAAACTACCACGGTCCAGACACGTGCTTCTGCACCTCTGTCAGCATCCCGGCCAAAGCCGTGCCTGACTCTGACTGTTACACTGAACTAGGCTAGACAGCTACTCAGACATGAGCGGTTGGAAAACGTCGCAGCAGCCAGGCTCACTTTCAATGTATTTACTTATCTCAGGAATTCGGGAGCTGGGAGTCCATCCCGCACCAGCTTGCATTGATCCCTGCAGGTGAAGCGCCAGGCCAGGTGCGTCAGGACGTCTCCCACCATCAGGTCACTCCGATCCTGCTGCACAGGGCAGCAGCTCGTGCGCTGAGGTCTCTTGATTAGTTTCCTGGAAGCAGACAAAATCGTTCCTTAGAACTTTGATCAAACAAGCTGCATTTCGAGCTCCTCAGATCAGGAGCACATTGAGAGGGCTCCTTCACTCAGGTACGTGCTCTTCAGTGCCCTGGCCAGCAAAATAGCGGAGCCGAGAGCAGCCAGGAGCTTGCTCAGGCAAACCTCCAAGCGGTTGGTGTGCTGGGGGGGACAGGACAGGCTGAGGTAGGGGAGGACAGGTGCCACCTTCTGCTTCATGTCACCCCTTCCTCCCCCTGTCCCTCTTTACACGACCTGCCCATCTCCACACCAGGCAGGGTGGCTGGCAGCCCCCAGCACGGGAGCACCGAGCACGGTGACAGCTGCAATGGCAGGGGGTCGGTGGGCCTGAAGCACGTGGTGGCTCCTCCGCCCTTGTCTGCCCGTCCTGCTCTGCTCCTTGTGCCGGGACAGACAGACAGAGCAAAGCACTGCTTTCCTACCCAGGCTGAGGTACCGCAGTACCTCACCTGACAAATAGGGCCATGACAAACTATAGCGAAAACCCCAGTTTAGGCGAATTCCCATCTGTTTAGTTAAGATAATTTTAGTTTACTACTTTTTTTTATTTTTGGCAGTTGTGTATGCGCAATTAACTGCAATCCTGGCTTTGAAAAAAAAAAATAAAGCACCCTAATTAGCATGTTAAGCCTCCTCATTTCCCAATACTGTATAATGTAGTGAAAGCTAATCTATAATGTATTGGATGCGATGCAAATTCTCTGTACTCCATATGGGGTTTATAAAGGCATGCAAATTAAAAATAGTGTGTGGAATAGGGCTGGGGGGAGGGCAAAATTTGCACAGTAAAATATGCGGATAGGAGAAAAGGTGCTTATAACCTTCTCCCTATTGTTCGTGTACTCTCAGCTGCACAGTGCTTTTCAAAGCGGAGAGATGTATTGCATAAAATCACTCCAAACTGGATAGTTTTTAAATGAAATTTAAAATGAGAGCACTGTTCTCTAAGCAATAATCCACACCGCTCCTTCTGCTGGGGCTTGTAACGAGTGGGTAAAGGCGCTCACATTTCACTGACTCTCACTGCAGTCGTGCACGGCTTCTTGTAGCGTGTTTGCCCGGGTGGCACCGGGGGCCTCGTCACAACGCAGCTCCCCTAGAGGGTCTCTGGCCAGGACCTGGCTAGTCCCCGTCGGCACACAGCAACGGGGCAGGTGCGTTACCTGCGGCACCCAGGGCGTTTGCAGTGTCTGTGGAGCGTGCTTTGGTCCTGTTGGTATTTGATAGCCCTGTGTACAGGTGGATGCAAACAGAGCTGCGATACAGCTGGCTCTTCACCATGCCGCCGGCTCCTGGTAGAGGGGCTCCGTGCCTGCTGCCAGAGCCGAGCCAGCAAACACGCTCTGTCTCGAGCGGCTTGTCACCACCGCCCGTCGGCGGTGTCCGGCTGAGTGCATACAGCCTTCCCTGATTGATCCTTAATTAGATTACAGCTGCTGCTTAAAAATAGCCCTTTTACAAAAATAAAATCTTGGCTGGTGTCAAACGGAGCCCTGTGCAGACCAGGAGCAGTGGTGCTGCTTCTGCCTGGCCAGCCAGGATGCTCCAAGCCTTTCCCTGCTTTTGCCCTCCCTGCTGGCCGGGGGATGCCAGGCTGCATCACACTGGCACAACCCCAGGGGCTTCCAGCTCCAGAGTTCTTGAACATGCTCATTTTTCTCATGGTAACCCACAACCTGCCTGGGCTCAGCTGAGCGCAGCCTGTCCCCCGCTCTGGGCTGCCGCCCTCCAGGACAGCACCTCCTGCCCATTCTCCTACCAAAGGGCCTGTATCACCTCCAAGGGCAGCACTTCTCAACATCAACCAGTGACAGGTCTCACAGCCATCTCAGAGGCAGCTTCTGGGCAATGAGGGAACAGGGCTTTTCTTCACCAGCTGCTTCTTCTAGTATCTGTCTGCCCCAGGTGTGGCAGGGCTCAGCTGCTCCTGCTTCTCGAGGGCTGTCAGCCCCCCCAGCCTCTGGACATTTCCCTAAATGCCGCCATGTAGTTAAGCTTGTAATTAAGCTGGTTTTTTCTAGGTTGTGCTGCTCTTTCTCCTGAGCCTCCTCTGCGCTGCAAAGTCATGCACTGTGGGCAGAGGTGGGAGAAAGGCAGGGAGCAGCAAAAGCAAGAAATGAGGCTGGGACCGGGGCAGACATGCGCTGAGCTCCTGCATCTCCCCTGCTGACAGCAGGTGTGGATGGACCCGCAGCGGAGCATGCTGCAGGGCAGCCATGCCTGTGTCTGTCTGCTGTTATCCCATGCAAAGCAGCACAGCATCACTGAGGATAAGGACCCATTCCTTTCCTCCCCACTGTCTGCCCTGCACTGCCATGAAACGGGGATCAAAACTGTTCGAGCAGGAGCTGGAACCGAAGAGATCCTTAACGCAGAGAGGCTGTCTCATGGAAGTGGGCAGGAAAACCCACAAGACATCCCACAAGGAACAAATGGAAATGAGAAAACCCAACTGAGGGCTCCTCAGACACCGCTTTCCCACAGGACAGGGACGGGTGAGCTCAGGTCCCCCTGGACCACAGTCAGCAGCACCCTCCATCCTGACAACACGTCCCACCCTGGGAACTTTGAAGCCAGCGTTTCCATGAGGTCTGCATTTGCTTATTTTTTGCTGCAGTCTCCTGGACCAGCGGAGTTTGGGATGCAGCAGCTCCAGGGGAGCGCAGCCGCCCGCACGGTGCCTCCAAGCACAGCCCCTGCAGCAGCAACTGCAGGAGATGGAGAAACCACCGCTGGCAGGGAAACAGCCTGGCAAAACCTCTCTCCATGACACCCACCCTGGGGGTTTTTTTGCTCTGCAGATGTGCACACACACACCCCCGCCCCGGGTGCGGGGGCTGCCCGGGGGCCTGGAGCCGCCAGCGCTGGTTTACCCTAAGAAGCCCCGACTGCTGGTTTGTGGGGCTTGCTGTCTGTTAGTGCAATACGAGGGGTCCTGCTAGATCAAAGCCACCGTGAGCGGTAAAGCTACTGCCAACGCCTGTGATTGCACCAAAGTGGGGAATTGGCCTTGAGTTGTTTCTGCTGCCTTCATTTAACAGTGAGTGCCGATTACTCAAAGCGATATGGGCAGGACCTGGTAATATAGCGATGCTCTAGCGTTAACTTAAGGGGATGCTCCAGTTGCCTGCAGTGTAAATACTTTGTGGCCAGGAACCCTGCTTTATCGCTTTGTATAGTTTTAAAGTAGTGTAAAGATTGAATAACATAAAATAACATAATATAATGTTATTTATGTTATTTCCCACGTGAAGAACTCCTGTAAACCTTGCAGTATTGAAACTCAGTGAACAAGGCATCTTAGACAAGCTGAAAAACAAATGGTGGTACGATAAGGGTGAATGTGGAGCCAAGGACTCCGGAAGTAAGGTCAGTCGCTGAAGGTCTTTTTGTACTGATTAGCAATCACGTTTTGACCCGCTGTTTGTTTATACACAGAATGACTTTCAAAAGTTGGTATTTACATTTTGAAGGTTGAAAGAAAAGAGTAGAAAAAAATAATTAAGTCTCTGAACGTGACAGCATTTTTCTTTTACGCAGTAACAGACTGTAGTTGTAAGTATGTTTTACTATTTGAGTATTTTGCTAGAAAAATATGGAAAGAGAAGCTCCCAAAGCCCCCCAAGCTGGTATCTTCATTTAAATGTGCACGTTTCAGCACAGCTAATGTGTATTATTCGGGCCAGCATCTTCTCTTATTTTTAGTTCTATTGAAAAAGCACTTTTTTGTTTCAAAATTGTGACTTAGATTCTCTACATGTCAGTTTGGGAAACAGTCCCGTGTTTGCTAAGGGAGGACGATTTCACGGCAGACCCATGATAAGGAAAAAACCACCCTTCCTGCCCTATTTCCCAAGTCAGTTTGAAATTGGTTTGATTTTTTATTTTTTAATCTAGAAATACTATTGGTAATTCAATACATAAATGTTGTATACTCTATTTTATTCTGCTTTGAACCATTTTGCTGCTGTGCTGCCCTGTCCCACGCCAGCCATGCCGCAGGGCCAGCCAGCCTCCAGCAGCTCCTCGGGCAGGACCACATCAGACCCCAGTGGGGATCCCACCCCTGAGGGGACACAACAACCCAGTAGCTACACATTTAAATTGCAGGAAATACTTATTTACACCATTCAGTTAAAAGTAAGCACAGAGGATTTTTCTTTTTGTTTTAATGCTCATAGAGCCATTGAGGAGAAAAACACTGTAGGAGTGCTGGACTTCTTGAAGGACGTTTTCAAAGGCACCAAGAGGAGGAGAAATCCAGCTCCAGCTGAAATCAGTCGCAGTCGAGTGGCTAACTCCCCTGGTGCCTTTGGAAGGGCTCTCTATAATCATTCAAACAGAAAACTGTAATTTGGAAGCACCCTCTCGGTGTCAGAGGACAATTTCAAGTTCCATCGAAGCCAATCATAAAAATTCATTGATTTCAGCTGGACTGGAAGCTGCTTAGGGCACAACCCTGGAGCTGTTGTGTGAGATAAATTTGGGCTGGTGGGCCGTCTGAATGCACAGCAGCTGCAGAAGGAAACTGTCATTGAGAAGAGGCGTAAATCAGTAGTACCTTTAGTGAAATGGCAGGCTGTTTGCTACGACTGCAGCTGGCCAAACTGCCTGGGAAAAACACAGACACCAGGTAGATCACGTTTTATTCTGACTGCATGCAAGTTTTGCTGTCCCTGGAGATACTCGTAAGCTGAGCTCCATCAGCATCTTCCCTGGGCACAGCCCCTTGCTGCAGGTTGCTCTGGCATCTGTCTGTCCTGCCAGGCTGGCGTGGCGTGGCGTGGCAGCCCAGCCAGGGGCCATTCCTGCGAGCAGCGATTCCTGCACGCAGCCACAGCAGCAAAAAGAGTGGCAGCTCTATTTAACCTGATCGCAGAACCCTGCTGTTAAAAATGCAAGCCTTCTCCCCCATCTGACATGTATTGAAGGAGGGTAAACCCTGGCCAGCATTTTTTGTGTTACGATGGCTGGTTTTGTCCAGTGACTTACTCCCCCTTGGTCACCGAGGGTGCTAGATTAGCTTAGGGCTCTGCTGCTTGACCTTAAAGTAACTGACCGTCTTCCTAGGGTGGGTTTTTTTTTTTCCCTAGCTGTTAAAAAAAAGGTTGATAAGTTTAGCAGCATCTCAGTAATTTTTTCTACATTCACCAAAACCAAGTGTGTTGCAGTGTGGGTTTGTCTCTTTTTTTGGTTTTATAATGGCCTTCTGTAAAACCTGCTGTTTACGCAGCCACCACTTTCCCCATCAGAGCTTTCCCGAGGTGCCTTTGCCACCAGAGATGCTCGGCTGTAGACAGGCTTGCTCTGGGATGCTGAAGGCCTGTGGAAATCGGTGGCCAAAAAAAATCTCATCGCCTTGGAGTCAGCCAGGGTTTTGCCCACCAAAAGCTGGGAGACCGAGCAGCCACTGCTGCGCAGCGCCGGGCTGCCGGGGTCAGGGGGGACAGCACTGATCCACGAGTGGGACACTAAATGCCATGAGTGTAGTTATTCCAGCTAGGACTAAGTGCAAAGTAGCCTGTTCTCTGTCTGTCTGTCTGCTCCTCACAGCCAAACTAACGGCGTGGCTCGTTTCTCATAGGACAAGACGAGCGCTCTGAGCCTGAGCAATGTTGCTGGGGTTTTCTATATCCTTGTCGGAGGCCTCGGGCTGGCCATGATGGTGGCACTGATCGAGTTCTGCTACAAGTCTCGGGCCGAGTCCAAGCGAATGAAACTCACCAAGAACACGCAGAACTTCAAACCTGCTCCCGCCACCAACACCCAGAATTACGCTACGTACAGAGAAGGCTACAACGTGTACGGCACAGAGAGTGTGAAAATCTAGGGGTACGGCTACGGGCCGGGAACTACACCCACTGGGTTTTCTTCCTTCCTTTCTTTTTTAAGCTGTGTGTGATGTTTTGTTGTGAGCATCAGTGGACTGCTGCAAAAGGGCTTTTGAACCATCATCTGTGGCAGTCTCAGAGTAGAAGGGATTTACGTTTCTTCCCTGAGCAGAAGTAAGCTTGGTACCATCCTATATGACAAACGGTGATAGCTGGCTTCGCGCGGAAGTGAGTAACTCCACCGTTGTGCTGGTTCAGTACATAGAAAACTGTTCCGTTAATTGCTTTTAAAATTGCTGTAATCAGAATTCACATCTCTCTTGCTAGTGACCTTTTACCCTTTATTTTTAATCCATAATCGGGTCAGGTAAGTGCTTTTAGGAAGTCTAAAAGAAATCTACGATAGAACAAAAAAAGTCTGCACTAGAAATCATGATTTCTGAAGCAGGAGAAGTAGAGCTGAATTGCTGAAAAACGACTCTGGAACAGCCTGGTTAGCCCATCACCCACAGACGATGCCTCTCCCCAGGCTGAGCTTCCCTGCTCCTCACTGCCAGACAGTGATGAAATCTTTCTGGTTTTATTATAGATCCTCACCCTGACAGCACGCAAGAGGAGAAGCAGCAGAGAATGTGGCTACTTCACGGATTCGAACCACCTGAGCCAGTTGTACTCTCTCCGAGGTGTCAGGCATGACACGCATTGATGATGGTGCAATGTACTTTTAATAGGAAAAACTGATTTTTTTTTTCCTTCAGTGCCTTATGGAAGACTCTGAGACTCACAACAATGCAAACCATCACTGAAATATTCTTGCTTTGCTTGAAAAAAGAAAAAGAAGAAAAAGAAAAAAAGAAGAGAGAAAAGAGAGAAAAGGAAAAGAGAGGAAAAGAGAGGAAAAGAAAAAAATAAAAGAAAAAAGAAGAGAAAAGGGAAAAAAAGAAAAGAAAGAATAAAGAAAAGAAAGAAAAGAAAAAAGAAAAGAAAAGAAAAAAGAAGAAAAGAGAAAAGTAAAAAGAAAAGAGAAAGAAAAGAGGAAAAAGAAAAGAAAAAATAGAAAATAAAAAGAAAACGAAAGAAAATAAAAAGAAAAAAGAGGAAAAGAGGAAAAAAGAGAGTAAAAGAGGAAAAAAAGAAAAGGAAGGGACTGGTAACAAGATTTTAGTATGTGAAAAAAAAATTCTTGTAAAAAAATCAGTGCAACAAAAGCCATTCTTTGATACCACTGCACAGTAAATGAACTTGTGTCCTGAAAGCAAACCGCAGCCGGTTTCATCAGCCACCCCAATCGTATCAAATTATGAAACTCCTCCTGACACAAAGCCTCAGAAATCTGCTGCGTGCGAACCCGGACTGGCCTGTCACTGCTTGTATGAGCTGATGTCAAGATGTTTCACTGTTTACTTACCAGTGCTGTGAGTTTTGGGGTTTTTTTTCCCGAGCCACTTTAAACTCTCCAGCTAGCTCGAGCAATTCTGTATAGCCGTGAGAGGTGTCACACCTGAAGAAAAGAGTCTGTGCATTAAAACCAGTTAAGGTCAGTGACTGTGAATCTGTAAATCCAAAAGAAAGTAATTTGTGGAACTGCATGTCTTGCTTCCAGATCAGTAAATTAATTCCTTGACAGGGTAGCTAAAGTGCAGGCAGAAAATAGTGCATTCCTTTTTTATTTTCTATCATCAGGCATACCTCCAGGTGCTTTATTAAATGACATTGGGTGGCTTTAAAAACATAAAAAGAAAAGCTACTTGCTGTTTAGGTTCAGACCATATATCTCTTCTCTTGCTGTGCATTTGCATTTAAGTCACTGTTCAATATCAAGCAATGAAGCAAGAGAAGCGCAGGTTAGTTCCTCCCCAAGCCCGCTTCCACCTCCCCCTAGTTCTCCCACAACTAGCACTGTGCTCAGCTAACGCTTTCTGTAATGGTCGTTCTAGAACAGAAGTAAGGAAAGAGGGTAGTAACTCCAATTAGAGCCGCAGTTCCAGCGATCTAACCTGACTCCTGCTAGCACTGTTATATTATATCAGCTCCTGCCAGCTCTTGTTCCATGGCTGCTGGTGAGAGGCTGCTCCTGTCCTTGCCCTCGCCGGGCAGAGGACACTGCTGCGGCCGACGCTGCTGCAGGTAGGGGCTCGCCAGTACTCACAGCCAACATCTTAGACAGCAGCGTTTCAGCCTTGAGCCTCTGCCTGGAAACTACTTAACTTCATCTTTAAAAGAAATAAAAAAGCAAAAGACAAAAAAAAAAACCAACAACCTTTAAACATATTGTCAATCACGTGGGAAATGTTCACTGGAATATCTGCATACTAATTACCTCTAATCGACAATATGTATTTTCTGTAGTTTACTATAGCCTTTTATTTCGTCAGTAACATACAATGAAAAAGAAGCTCATTTAAACCAGTCTGACCCTTAGGCGTTTAGTTTGCTGATGATAGATTTGAACTTTTAATAGGATTTAAAAAAAAAAAGATTATATGGGGAAAGTCTTGTTAAAAACAAGCATTTCCAACAAAGTGTAATATAAAATAATTTTAAAAGCTCATAGCAGAATAATTTATTGTTCAAGTTTTTAACAAGATATTGACAAAAAACTTGTTGTTTTCGTTTTCTTTTCATGAAACTGTGATTTTTTTTTTTTTTTTTTCCAACTTCTGAATGCGGTTACGTCCCCAGCAAGGGCGAGCTAAAGCTGTGCGGTTATAAGTTGTATTTAAAACAAACATTTTTCTTAAAAGCTGTATAAAAGATGTATGTTTATCAGATCACTTTTTAAGAGTGGAGGCTTCACACCAGTGAAGGGAGTTTGGTAAATGGTTCGATATTTTTTAAACTTGCATGTAAAGCTAAAACAAAATGTGTTGAGTGCTTTCCAATTCCGGCTACCAACTTCAAGCTATCGGAAGTTCGGCAGTAGTCTCACGACTATTTGTTTCCGTATATTTTTTTCATTTGTTCTGCTTTGGGGGTTTGGGGGTTCTTTCCCTTTTCTTTTCTTGGTTGGTTGTTTGGGCTTTTTTTCCCCTCCTTTTTATTATTTTTTTTGTAATTTAAGTTCCCATTTTTGGTCGTTGAAACTGCACTTCAGTGAGCAGAAAAATTGCCAAGCAAACTAATGGCTGTAAAAGCATAAACTGCATGTGTGGGCATCAATTACTGAGCCTCATTTTAATGAGGTGTTGTACAAAGAGTTTTAATACCTTTTGTAAATAAAACTGTAAAGAAAAAAAAATAGAGAGCCTCCTGATCTTTTCACCAGAGGAGAGAGTCCCTCCCTACTGATGACCCTGTGGCCAGGCAGTCCTGGCTCTCTCTGTTTGGGATGCCCCACTGGTGTTTAGTTTGGGGCCAGGTGGTGCCTCGGGCCCCAGAGGTACCACCGATGCTTTGCCCGCAACACTGGTGGGAAATGAGTATTTCTGTTTTCGTACCTTACAAACAAACCAAATATTTTTTTCTTAATGAGTGAAGCTGCTTGATTGTGGCCAGATCCAAAGGGCAGCCGCTGGGCAGGGGAGAGACCCGGGGCTGCACCCAGGGTGGCTGATGCCGTGCTCTGTCCCTGGAGAGGTAAATAAATACCTCAGATGTTGACTGTACAGACATATTTTCCTGCAGTTCCCCACATTTTCAGCAATGCTTTAAAAAACATTTCACCCAACATTGCATCTAATCCCAGCTCAATGATTTATTGAGCTTACCTCATCCACAGTTCAGTTTTCCAGGTCACCACAAACTATAAAAAATAGGAAGTAATCCTGGTATTGAACAGGCGGCGTCCGCCCAAATCACACCCCAGCAGGGTCAGCCCCTCCAGGGGAACCCCTGACCCAGCCAGGCTGGTGGTCCTCATCAGAAACCAGGTGCCACTGGGCTCTTTCTGGGGGGCCACTCTGGGTGATGGTCCCCTGTGAGCACCCAGCACCTGCTGGGGCCTGAGGCAGCACAAGACTCCGCTGAGATGGCTGGGGATGTAAAGATCATCTCCTGAAAGAAATCCAGCAGCGAAGGTCCTCGGCACGTAGTGCCGCTGCAGAGCAGACAGACATGGGACCTGAGTGACCAGTGTGGTACCTGCTGGCCAAAGCACCCCTGAAGCCCAGCCAGACGAGCTGTGTGGGGTGTCCCCCGCCTGGTACTGCTGGCTGCGGTGAGCACCGTGTGTGGCAATCACGGTGGTGCCTTGCCCAGGTCAGCAGCCGGTGCCCAGTAGTGGGTCCGGGCCCTGGGGCTGCTGAGTCCGGCCCCGCTCCCTGCAGCACTGCTGCAGGCCACTGGTGCTTGTTCATGAGCACAGTGGTGGGACGCAGGGGCTGAGCCCACCTGCGTGTCTTCAGCCAAGACTTCAGCAGCAGCAAAACAAGCTCAGGAATAAGCAAGAGCTACGTAAGAACATAAAGAGCAATTGTTTGACCCTAAACCATCGTAGAAGGCTGAAGGTGTCCGGTTGGTTTGGGGGAGAGAAGAGAGGCGTGCTCGGCACCACTGGGCTCTGCCAGCCCTTCCCACCCGGGCAGCAGAGACACGCGTCTCCTTGGGGGAGCCCTGCTGAAATGAGCCTATTTATATGTAAAGCGCCCACACAATGAACACAGGGAGGCATGAAAAATATATTGTTCTGTCCTTTAGGCTTCATTTCATGCTCAACACCCAGGCCAACGTGAGCAGGTTGCATTTTTCTAGCACGTGCTCTTGACCTGCTCCCCAGTGCCTGATGGCCACAGGCAGCCCCGCACCAGCCACAGGGGTGGGCGATGCTCCCTCCCGCATGCACCTGCCAAAATGTGCCACTGCGAGCGGGGCTGGCTTTGCCGGCTGAGCCCCAGCGCCGACTGGGAGGGTGTGAGGCACACGGCAATGCCAGACTGATCGCCCACCTCCTGCATGAGCAGCCAGCGCGGTGCTGCTGCACGGGGGTGACACCAACCACCGGATCATAACAAAAACAGGTGTTAGGGTTTGCTAATAAATACGCTTAACGAGGCAATTGGGGCTGGGGCAAAGTGGCACGTGGGGCCATGGCCACAAGGACGTGGTGCAGGAGCAGGTCCTGCCACCCCCGGCCAGGCTGCACTGCAGCGAAGGCAGCAGGGCCAGCGCACCAGCCCTGGAACGCAGTGCTCTAACACACCCCAAAGCGACTTTGCCTCTAGACATTCAGGGGGCATAATACACAGCAAAAATCAGAATAATTCGTCCGGTTTTGAGAGCCATCAGTGGGAGCAAAAGGACCTCGGCAGTGGTCAAGTTCGGACCTAAAGAAACCAAGCCTGTAGCAGCTCCTCACAGCAAAGAGCACATCATCTGATGACAAAATTAAGTAAATAAATAATAATAAACCATAGCACAATCTTCACTATAGTACTATGATATAGTTTTCCTTCCAAGGTTTTGTGCAAAGCACTGCAACATTTTAAAAAATTATATATATTATTTATGGTTATTAAAATAATAACAAGCCATGGTTATTAAAATTAAATTACAAAATGTCTTTGGTGCTCATATTCATCATCTCAGTCTGGAAAATTGACTCTATTTTGCAGGCAGCAATACATAAACAAGCTCTGGATAATGATAGCTCTATTCAATTAAACTAAAGGATTTAAGTACAGAGATCATATTTTCATGGATATTATCAATTTCAAAGTAATATTAACTCAGAGCTTAATACATCTAAAGTTGGTCTCAGTCCCTATGGCAGCAGTAGCGCCCGCACCCTGGCATGCCGCTGAGCTGGGCATGGAGACCCCACGGCACTGGAACTGCAGGACAGAACCAGGCTGGCATTACACCATGGGCTGACACCAGTGGGATCGGGGTAGCCACTGCCTCATCTCACCCAGCCCAGGAGACCCACCACCACGGTGGACCCTCCTCCTGTGTGGTGCCCTATGGGGAGGCAGCTTTGGTTAAAATACTTAAAGGGGGCTATCAGAATGATGGGGACAAGCTTTTTAGCAGGGCCTGTTGTGACAGGACAAGGGTTGATGGTTTTAAACTAAAAGAGGGAGGTTTAGACTAGATCTAAGGAAGAAATTTTTTTTTACACTGAAGGTGGTGAGACACTGGCCCAGGTTGCCCAGAGAGGTGGTAAAAGCCCCATCCCTGGAACTGTCCCAGGTCAGGTTGGACAGAGCTCTGGGCAGCCTGCTCCAGTTGCAGATGTCCCTGGTCCCTGCAGGGGGGTTAGACTGGATGAGCTTTGAAGATTCTTTCCAATCCAAACCATTCTGTGATTGATTCTATGATAAAATCCCCACCCTAGTCCCCCAACAACACCCCAGTCCTGCTCTAGCTCTGTGCTTGAGCTTTCGTGTCCTCTTTTCATCAGTCATCACTACAGGAATTACTGAGACTGCTTTGTAGCGTGGCAGCATCACTGCAACAGCATCAACAGAAGTGCTGACCAGCTGCCCCAGGCACAGGACCGGACATCAGCAGCTCGCCTGCAAGGCAAGGAGCAGCCAGACACTGCGCTAGTACCTAGAGAGAAGACCGAGCAAAGGAGCTGTCATACATACCTTACAGCTGGCGTAACAGCGAACCCTCTGCCTCTTCCCAGCTACCAGGCTTTCCACTCCCAGCTGCTCGCCAGTGTAGTCATAAAGCTCACTGGAATCACCTGCATTGCCAGTTTTGCAGGATATCATGGCACTGGCAGACTGATATGCTGGGTGGTGGATCCTCCACAGGCTGACACAAAGGGCAGGATGATGAAACCTTCATGCACACACCAAGGGTTTATTTATTGCAGTGTCTAAAGTTGAAGTGTTAGCGCTAAATTATTTGTGATGGCTGTGGCATTTTAGGATGACAGGGCATCTTACAGGCGAGCAAGATCCCACTCCGCAGCAGCTTATAATCAGAGGAGTGGGAGGGGGCAGGAGGAGTGGGGAAGGCACCACCACCACGAGAAGTGATGGAGCATGGGGTGGGGGAGAGCAGAGCTGAGGAAGAGCAGAGGCTTTCCAGCGCATCATCTCCAGGTGGTGAAGAGGCAGTTGACATCTCCAAGCCAAGCAGGCAGAGCTGACACCTAAGGGTGAACACGGAGGCCATTCACAGCAGCAGATGAGGATCGAAACCAAGCCTGGCCCAGCAGGCAGTTACAGGGGAGCTTCCCATTACCTGATTTGATGCAGTTTCAGGTCTCAGTTTATTCTAGTTTTAGGCGGGGTGGAAGAAGCAGCGAGGAGCTGAAGGCAGCATCAGCAAACAGGCTAAAGCCAAAGGGAGATGATGGCTGTGAAACACGGCAGGGGCTCACAGAAGCACCCTCCAAGAGCAGAGACTTGCATAGAACCGCAGGGCTGCCCAGGGCCTGGGCTGGCGGCTGGTCCACCAGGGGTTAACAGGGGGCCATGCAAGCACCCCAGCCTTGTTGACAAGGAGGGGGTAAGGCTCATCCAGCCTCTCAAAAATGCACCACGCAATCCACAGCCGGGGTGCTGGTAATGACTGGTGCTTTAGATGATGTCTAGCATATAAATAAAGTAATTGACCAATTAATGAGCGTGTGGCAGATGCTTGATTCGCTGTAACGAGCAGGGAAATGTATGACAGAACGCAAGAACTTGATTAAAGGAGTACGAAAGCAGCGCTGCAGCCGGCGCTCCGGCCCCTGACAGTCAGCGGGTGCCCGGCAGGGCTTGGGTCAAGGCCACAAGCGCGGGGGGACACACAAGGGTTTGGTCCCCGCTGCAGAGGCAAGAGCGAGGGAAAGGGGGTGAGGCCAGAAATGGGCCCTGGGCGGGGTGGGGGGCCCTGGCACCGGCCAGCTCCCCCCGCCGCTCCACTCCCTGCTGCAACAGCCCACCCTTTTGGCCGCGAAGGGCGCGGGAACCTGTTTGCGTTTACAGAACGTGGCGACGCGGTTTAACGGTGTCCGGCTCCCTGGAGCGCAAGAAGAGCCGCTGTCAGTCCCGGGGCTCCGGCTGCAGGACTTCTCCTCTGCTCGGAGGAGCAACACTGACATGCAGCGGCCGGTCGGGGCGGGAAGCACCCGCCCTACACCCAGCTCCCAGCAGCTGCCGCCCGGGGCCCGGCCGGGCCTGTCCCGTGTGGGGACCCGCCCCGGCCCGCCGGGCTTGTCCCGCGTGGGGACCCGCCCCGGCCCGCCCGGGGCCCCCCGCCCTCACCCCGCTGCAGCCCACACATGGCCCCGGCCGGGAGAGCCCCGCGTCCGGCTGGGCCCCGCAGGACAGGCAGGGCCCAGCCGGCCCCCCGCTCCAGCTCACAGCACCCCGCGTTGGCACCCACCGACACCCCCCCCCCGGCTGCCCCTTCCCCACCCGTACTGCCGTGACAAATTCGGTGCGGCGCTGGCATTTTCCGAGAGGGAGAGGTGTTTGCGGGGTGCTCGGGGAACGGGTTTTAATATCGTTCAAAGCTTTTCGACAAATATTGGCTTTGAATTCCAAATACGGGCTGAGCCGGCTAATTACCAAAAACGTACAAAATTAATGTAAGAGCCACCGCTTGATCTAAGGCAAATAAATATAAATGGTATTTATTTAATATTCCCCTGCCCTTTAAACAAGGGAAGTTTGCCATAGTCAAGGAAAATAGCTGATTATAGAAGAGCTGCAGCTATGACCTATCGCAGATGCTGCAGATTACACAGAGCAATTAGAGTGTCACAGCAGCCCGGCCGCACCAGAACAGGGCTTCATTAACGGCTGCTTTGTAGCAGGTTTCCCCAGGGCCGCGGGGCAGGACAGAGGCAGGGCGCGCTGCCAGGGCTGCCCTCCCGCCTGCCAGCCCGGCCCAGTCTGTCCTTCCCCACAAACCTTCTCAAATGTAGCCCATGGAGGTCGATGGCCGTGCCAGCGGTGCAACCTGACCAAGCTCTGGACACACCGTCCATTTCTCTTCACGCTTTCCTCAGCACTCCAGGACTTGCTGACCCCCCCATCACCCCTCAAGGTCTCTGTCCTTCCCCTCCGCCGTGAGCTGTGCTCTACATACGGCTCCCATCATCAAACACCCCTAAGCCCTCACTGATGGCTCCACACATGCGGCCGAAGCCCTGCAGGGCCCTCTCAGGAAATGAGGACATCGCCAAGCACAGCTCAGTTACCCCAGCTCCGGCACGTGCTTTCCCCAAGCTCTGTTACACCCTTTTGACCATTGCAGTTCGCTGCTGGTGTGTCTCTGCACTTGCCACACCAGTGACAGGGTCAGCGTAAGCATCCCGCATCCCTTCTTCTCTCCCACCACTGCTCATGGGGCCATGCAAGCAGAACGCTGCTTCTGCCACGTCAGCGGGCATTGTGGGCGAGGGACGAACCCTCCTGCCCAGGCGGGTACGCGGTTCCCTGAAGCTGAATTTCAGATGATTGTTTCGACTCACTTGTGTCTGGGCTGACAGACACCTCTCCTGGTTTTTTTTTTGAGATGACTCTACATTCACAGACCCCAAAGGTGACCTTCTTGCTTGCCCAGCTTAACCCCACCTCAGTGTGCCCCAGCAGCTCCCCGGGGATGACGGCTGCTGCAGCCCCGGTGGGATGCCATGGCACAGCCAACCAGCCAAAGCCTCATCTCATTCACACTGCAGTAAACCCCAAGGACTAGAGTGACTTTGATGGAACTATTTCATTTTACACTGCCCTAGTAAGTTAATTAAAATTGCTTGAGTATTTAGCTTGGTAACTCTCCTTTTTAGTAATTTTCCCTCACCTCTAATTAGCTGGGTAACTCCTACCTGATTCCCTTTCCAATTTGTCTGTGTCTTTCTTGCACTGCAGAACAAGGGTTTGTAATCTTCTCCGATTCATTCCGAAATAACAAAGCTAATCAGAAGAGTTTGGCTGATTCTGTAAGCTCTACAATTTCTTAATATTCAGTACTTTCAAATACAGCCACCACAACAGCCCTGTGTCCCAAATCCCAGATCACTGAAGACACAAACTGACCTTCATGGAGCACGAGGGATGTTCAACTTTCAGTTCAAGTTCCCTTTCTTTGGATTATATTTAAAAAAACAAACCAAACCAAACAAAAAAAACCCCAAAACAAACCAACAAACCCAAACCTCACAATATTTAAGACAAGTAAGCCTCTGTGTTTAATAGTAATATTTGATACGAAACGGTTGGGTTTTATCAGTAGAGTCAGCAGATATCCTATTAGCTATGGGTTTGCTTTTGTTACTGCTGAATCCATGCGAAAAATGAAATCTATAAAACAAATTAATATGCTTTGTGGCCAGAACCTGTAGGCCAAGATCATCTTCTGCAATTAAGAATCTGTCAAGTTACGACTCCTCACAGGGCAGTAATTTTAAGCAGACACACGCTCCATCTCTCAGCCCCTTCATCTACTTCAGTGTCAACAGCATGACGTGCGCAGGCATGGCAATAGCTCTGATCCCCATCACCTCCAAAAACACCCAGCCTGTCACTTCAGGCACAGACAAGGGCACGTTAAACATTTTTTTAAACAGAGAAACAAAATTCTCAGGAAAAAAAGTTATATTGCGGTTAATTAAAAGGTTTCATTTTGCCAGCGTAACATTTTCCTCGTTGATTTTCACATATTTTGCAAACCATCAGTTGTTTTAACCACGAGTTAAAACATCTAATTCAGGATGAGGTTTTAGCAGGCTCGATGCTGTTAAACACACACTTTAGCACAGGATGTCCCTTACGTTTTTCACTATTTTAAAATAGTCGTTATGGGCAAATTCTAAACAAACACTGATCAAGCTTCACAGAGACACCGACTCTCAAGCCAAACCACACTGCCTGCCTCAGCTTAATCTGCTGCTGACGTACATCAGACTGTCACCAACTTAGCATCTTGACAAACAAACGACTCTCAGAAATTCGAGCTCCTCATATATGGGTTTTTTTTGGACAAGAGGAAGAGCAGGACAGGAAAAAGCAGTACAGGTGCGAGAGACCTTATAGAGCAAACCAGAGTTTGAACACAGCATACAGCGATTACCTTGCCATTTAAAATATGATTAATGTTTTTAATGTCACGCTTATTTCCTTGTGCATTTTTAGAAGTTCACATGAACAGAATATTGAGCACTTAAATGCTTTTCAGAGCAATCATTAGTTTGCTCTGACACAGTTGTGTTTTATACACCTCCCCAGGAGCAAACCCCATTTTCCCAAGCCTGTTCAGCACAGACTCATCTCCCCACGTAAAGTGAAGTTTGTCTGCATCAATTTCACTAATAAACATCAGTGAACCTCTTCTTGGCCAACTGAAAATATTGATGGGCATCACTGCTGCTACAGCCACAGCGCTCAGCAGAGGTCCACCGAATGAAGGCAACAGAGACCAGTGTGGAGTGCTGATAGCAGAGATATGAACCATAGCAGTGCAACACGCGCAATGGATTTCCTGATTGTCAGTCTGAGATCGTAAAAAATGAGAACACACTCCTTTACGTAATAATTCCAGTATTACAGGGACTGGAATATGTTACAGTCCTGGGAGAAGCTGTACCTACAAGAAATCTCAGTCTTTGTTATCAAGCTCACCACTTCACAGTGCTCAAATCTTTCAAGCTACTGAGATCCCACACCTCCTCCAAGAAACTGGCCCTCAACTTGCATGACTTCATCTTTTAAAAGAATGATTCAAATTGAAGGGACTATGATCAGCTCTGTACTTGCTGTGCCTTTTAAAAATAGAGGAAAACTTCATTCCAGGCTTGGGGCAGCAGCTGTGACAGCTCTCACCAATTTGGAAGCTGCTGTGAGGACCAAGGTTCTAAAGACTGAAATATTAGCAGAACTGTATGCTGTGAAATGCCTCCCACTGGCATCAGATCCTCTCCTCCACACTCCAACACTTATCACATCGATGTTGAAAAGGAAGTAGATCCTTATCAAATGGATGAGGAGTCAAGTTTGAATTTAAAATGGAGACAAAGATACAGTAAACACAAAGGCTGAGGAGGAACTGCTTGGTAGTCTGATGTTACCATTCAATCTATTTTATGTGTAAATAGCACCGTAAGTGGAAGTTTTCTCTCCCCTCCAGGTCACCACTTCTCCTATCATACTGCTAACTGCAGAGGCAGAGGACTTAGCTGGGGTTTACAGAGCTCTCCATCTCGCACCGCTCTAGGTAAACCAAGGAGTAAACGCACTGTTTCAATCAGTCCTGCAGTCCCTGGAGAGAGAACTGGCTGTAGAGAAAGAGCATGAGAGATGCATCATCTCCAAAACTTCCCAAGAACCCAGCTGTAGCGGCAGCTCCTGCTCTTTGGTGACTACATATTCATTGGGTATTTAACCTGCTGTACCCAGGCCAAAAAAGCTCAGCTTCCACTTACACCTTTTTAATCACTATGTAAATAGCGAACAAAGTCTCTAGACAAGACATTGGAACCTCCTCTACTCTGAAGAACACAAACGGGTATTCCTTGAGCTAGAAAATGTGGGTTGTGAGACAAACCTGTGATTGTTTTTACTGAAGGAAATTCACATCTTTGGGGCGGGGCAAAAATTAATCATGAATGTGACCTAAAGGCTTCTGGATCTGAAGATTTCTTACCCAGGTGAACATCTGAGGTGGAGGCATCACCCAAATGTCAGGCATTAAACTAAGCTAGTCAAACTAAGCTAAGACATCTTCAAGACACTAAGTCAGCCTAATTTGACTAGATTAGGAAATGGGAGAAAACCCCAAAAGTGCCAGAGATCTTAATGAGCTCTGGATGAGGGGAAAATGCCTCTAGAGAAAGATGTAAACTTGACCGAAGGCAGGAAGGCAAACCCTGAGCTTCCCAAAACCACTGGAGAAGTGTGACACATCCGTCACTTCGCAGCAGACACCCACTGTGTCACTGACCCTCTGCATCTCATCAACAAGCACGTACACAAGAAGGCTCAGAAGCAAAGAGAACATCCTCCCACAATTCCAACTAACACCAAATTTTCATACCACCACATAAAGCAATAAAGTGACCACACAGAGAATGATTTACGACCCATTGAGAAAACTATTGTTTATTTAGAAAAAAGGTTACACTGGTAGAATTCAGCAGATAAAAAAATTTTTTTTTTCTTTTAAAAATGTCGTTGTGAAACTTTTCAGACTAAAGTTCAGCAATACAAAGCTCCTGTAGCTGTAATTGAAATTTATTTCAGTTTTGAAGAGAGCATTTCCAATCTAAAAACAACATGGCAAACAAAACATGTGGCAAGGGACAACTGAGCACAGGGTGGGATGGAAAGGACGAGGTTCATTCTTTGTTTCTTTAAACAAGTCAACGTTGTCAACAAGTTCTTTAAACGAGTCAACACAATATACAAATAATCCCTAAGCATTGCATGAAAACAGTGCTCCCACTTGAATTTTTTTTTAGTCACCAATATTAAAAACAGGCCAAGTAATAAATAAAAACTGCGTTTAAATGAGGTAAATCCAAAAAAGTTCAATAACTGTTTATTGGTGGTTGTCAAACATCTAAAAGAATGCATTTCAGATTGAAAGAATTACTAAATTCAGGCAGTATCTGCAACAACCTAAAGTGGATCTCTGTACACATGAAACCTCATTTGCACTAGGGCAACTGTTGGTTTGCAGCACATTGTGCTAAAATATGGAATAGGTAACACTTTCAGCCAGGTACTGAAAATAAATGTGTAAGAAACTAAGCAACAAGTTAAAAATACAGTAATGTACAACTCAACAATTAAATCCTCAGCATGGGGGAAATAAAGCAAAGAACTGAATAATTTAAGGAGATGCAGATGGGTCCTCTTCATTCACAAATTTCTGTGCAATCTATACTCTGGAAAATACAATTCTGGTCACAGCTGGATATCATCCCATTTCAATTTCACCTGCAAAGGCATACGTAACTGGAATTAGCTTTTATTTCATTCACAATTCAGAGACTGGGGGGGGGGGGGGGGGGGAATCAAACTATTTTCATCAGTCATTCACGCCCTAACTCTAGTTTAATCCACAGCAAGAACTGTATTTATGTGAGCACTGCATTGTAAAGACAGAAATAAGAAACAAGGAAGTAGTCACTTGTGAAGGCAAAAACTCTTTTAGAAGTACAACCCGCTCAAAATGTTACTATAAATTAGGCAAGAAGTAAACGCAGTCAATCAGTACATTAGGAAGGATGTTATAGAAGATTTAACAGATAGAAGCACAGGATTAGATTCCATAACTGTATCACTATAAAAAAAAAAGCATTTTTTCATCCTTCACTACCCAAACAATGGGGTGCTGTCAGTATTCTAGCTGGGTACGCTGGGTGAACTTACTTCAAGTTCACCAGCACACTTAAGCATCTACTCAATCTCTGTGCTGATGATGGGCAAAGTTCCCAACCAACCAAAAAACCCAAACACCCACTCTGGGTAATTTCAGCCCTTCCACACTCGGGCTGTTTTGATTGTAGATCCTCTACCGGTCAGAAGGAGCCACAGGAGATACCAAGTAAAACAGAGTAAATCACAAAAACTTTTACCTTGACTGGAACGATCTTCATTATCTGTGCTTGTCTGACGATTTATGAGTAGATTCAATGTTAAGGGGAAAAAAAAAAAAAACCAGTTTACTACGTATAATAAAGGAAGCTGTATTTTTCTGTGTTTTTCTGAAACGCTAATGTGTAAAAGGATATTGTTTCTTTTCTTCTTTCCCTCCAGTGCTGTCTCGTTTTTCTTTCTTTTCTGTTTTTTCTTTATCATGTCTTGATTCCTTTATAAAAAGACACATATGGGAAAGAGCTTATTATAGTCGACACTGCTCACCCCGATTAGAAGGATTATACATATTTACAGTTATAACTGGCCACAAGTAGGAAAAAAAAAGTCAGAATGACAGTAATCAGCTCCTATGATTTCTGAGATTATTCTAACTTTGTCTTACAGTTCTATGATAACCAAAACCGATAAAGAGTTACAGCTAAGAACTACTGTTGGGTGTTTTACACATGACTATAACGTACTTACCTGTTCTCACAAAAAAAAGCTGTGCTGACACACACACTTGAAAATCTGAACACAAGCAGACTCGTTTATATGTAAATTAACTCTGCTTTCAAATATTTGCTCACCAAAGCAGTCTATAAATATTCTAGATTATTCAAAACCTAAAGAACTTATGGTTCTGAATTTCCTTGGCTACTGCCAAAACAGATTTTTCCTCCTATTTACCCTGCCAGGAGTGACTGCTGAAATATTTAGAGAGCCACAAGATACCAGAATTTCCAGAAGCGTTTTCTTGCACATTCACATCTCTTTTTAATTTAGCCCATAGAGCAGTAATAACATTTAGGAAAAAAGAATCAGCTTGTTCTGTCAACCACAACAACAACAAAAAAATCAAATTACCAGAATAGCTTGTTTTACCTTTTTGCTACCAGAGGAGCTCTTCTCCATCTTTTCTGCTTTAATTGAATCACCTTTCTCTTTTCCTGAAGATTTTGATTTGTTCTTCTCCTTCTCTTTCTCATTTAAGCGAGGAGAATCAGAAGGACTTTCACTCTTACTGTGTTTTGAAGAGCCAGCTAAAAACACAACAAAACGTTGTAATTCACAACATGTAGAAATCATTTTGTGTGTAGCAGATACACACAAAACAAAATACATACTTGTCCCATTTTCCTCTTTGCGTCGTTTAGTTGAATCCTGTGGTACCTCTCGGTCGCTGTTTGAATGATCCTGGCACCAAATACAATTATGCAGATGTTAGTGGGCTAAAACATACTCCTGAAGCAGCAGTTACTTTGGAGATCTCAATTTTGGGAACTGAAATGTAAATGAGCTCTTATACCTCGTGTAAAGTTTCTTGAGATCGGTTTTGAGGGGATAAAGTTTTGAATACATTACTGTAAACCGACCTTGGAAAAAGTAACAGAACAAAAGGAAAACCACCCTGACATGGATCACTTCTGCTTGGACAGGCTGCACAACCAATAATTACTGCCAGGACTTTGAACAGAAAGCGTTCCCCGTACATACCAACTTTCTAAACTAGTTCATAAAAATTTCACCAACCCTTTTTCGATCTTTCCTGTCCTTTTCATCTTTCTTCTCTCTCTCTCTGGATCTTTCCCTTGACTTGTCCAAATCTTTCTTGTCCACTTCTCTTTCCTTACTCTTGGACAGTGTTGGAGTAGTGTGGTTAATGTAGTGCTGTTAAATTAAGGCAATATCACCAAAGATTAATACGTATTTCTAGATGCATAAATAAAAAGTCTTACTCTAACATAACAGATCGAACTCTAACAACAAAATTAAACATTAGCACTTCACTAGCAAAAAAAAGTGATTGAAGACATTTTCAAACTCGTAATCTATAATTTAACCTATAGCTTTGTTTCTCAACACTGGAAATTGAAGGACACTTTCTCTTCACTGAAGCACTTACATTAAATACACACAACTTTGTTCACTAGTATCGTTCAATACAGGAAAACAAATCAGACAGCAGTACTAGTGAAACAGCATAGGCAGATTCTCAGCCTGACTTAACACTTGCAATATTGGCTGGAATGAACGAATGCAATCAGCTGCTTAAACAGGTTCTAATTATTTTTTAAAGAACAATCTTAATCCACAAAGTATCGAAGCCAACACTTTGCATGATGTGTTTTTTCATCTAAAGTATCACAAAACCTCCACCTCAAGCCTGAACCTCAAATGGTAAACACAGCCAAACATAGAGAAGAATTGGGTTTGCTCTGAAATGTGTCCTAGATTGTTATTCCACTCTTCTCGTCGAACCAATTTTGATAAGGTCTGTGAAACACAGTATTTTCACAAAGCTCAATTTTTTCATATAAACTGGGGTCACAGGGGAGAAGAATAGAAAATAAGTCACAGCAATGTCAAGTGTAACGCTAGACAATGTTTAGAGGCTACTGCGTATAATGTAGCACATGTTTTCTATAAGTACTGGTGCACGTCAGTAACTATTTGTCTTTCTAAAGACAATTGTATAGTTAGATCTCAGAAATATTTTTCATAAAATACCAATAAGAGCATATTTTAAATTAAAACTTCCTTTCCTTGGTATTTCATATATTTAAGTTACAGCAACACACACATTTAAAACAGTACACTTGAATCTTTCCCCAGTTCCATAAAAATAGTATCTTCTAAATGAAATGCTCTCTGTATTTCTTTTTAGGGAGACGTCTTAGGACACCAAAGACAGAGGAAAGTGGAAGATTACTTTAGAACATTCTAGAAATCACTTGAACTAAACCAAATACTGTTTCAAATACTTTTTTTCTTTTAATTAAACTTATCCCATCCTTATGCAGTTCTGGTAAGTGTTTAACTTACCAAAACTTGATGTTACTGGTCCTATGTTAAAAGTCACACCGACAATGTGAGGTCTCTTTTCCTTTTAATACTTCACTGGAATTTTATTGTCCTCCTGTGCCAGAGACTGAACCTTCAAGTACTCCTTTCACTAGATGCTCTGTGCCTTCACTTCTCTTGTCTTGTTTGATTTCCTGCATTGCCACTCCGCAAGTAAATGTACTCTTGCTCCCTTTTTTGCTGTCAACTTTTAACAGCAACTTGCAAATATGTTTTTTTCTACATGGCCCCATTCAATTGTCTGCCAGAGACAACTTTCCACAGATGAAAGCAAACACGTAGCTCTGTTTTCTTCTATTCCATTTAAGTTCACCTGGTTGTTCACAATAGATTCCACTGCTCTTCTATCATCCCAATGCAGAGTTTGGCAAAAGTGCATTCCGTTACCAACTTCATCAGCTTCCTTCTAGAAATGCTGCTAACTGAAGCCACATCAATGTATGTTGTGTAACTTGGGCAAAAGCCAGAGCAAGAATAAACACAAACCTAACTCAAGCCTGGCACCATTTCTTTTATAACCTGCAGCACAAACCAACTTTTCAATGGTTTCGCCCCAGAAATCAGGCAAAGTCAGGAATAAATCAAGCCTGTAAGTATACAACAGCACCAGACTTCTACTAACTTTCAGTGGAAGCTGAACTCATAAATCTTACAGGCGTCTGAATATCCTAACCTTTCCCCAAAAAAGTACATGGCAGAAAAGAACAGCATTTAACTTGTCTTACACCATGTATAGGGAACAGTGTCAAGAAGTGCCTTAAGCCTGTTAGAATGGCACTGAAGAATGAAAATTGGTTCATTCCGTGAAAAAGAATAGAAAACAGCATTCAAAGAGGAAGGAAAGGGTTGGGCAGCTCCCCATCCCCAGAGCACTTAAACAATAAATCCATTAACAAGTCACACAACTGCAATATACTTCCAGCTAAGTCTACACAAACACATCATTGTTCATCCTAAAATTCAACTTTTATAGTCAATTTGAAAAATAAAGCTGTTCATTGATCATTTAATTACAAACAGCTTCACTGTCTGCTTGATTATCACAGCAATGTGTTAATAAATAAATAGTTTTAAATAAAAAATTCAGTTTAGTGAAAATTTGAGTTCAGTTTCAATTAACCAGTTGAACCTTGACTAATACAGTAAGGGAGGGCAAAGTGAGAATATATAGACTGCCATGTAACACACTTCAGACAGATGTGAGCTCAAATACTATAGTTTTCTAATTTCAAAAAACTTAAATACACAAGGTATCAAGACAGTGATTTATAAATCATTTTTGAAAGTGTATGGATTCAATGTCTAGACAGTGTCATTTCATCAAAGGATGTTTCCTGTATACACTCTCCCTATAAGCAGGTATGGATGGACTGGAAAGATTCAATTAAAAAAAGCCATCAGCATGTGTCTATTCTAAAATCTGAGCTATTTTGAATTAAAACATACGAAGTGTTCTGAACACTTTGTTTATACTGAGAGCTACAAGCAAAACAGCAGTGTAAATACAGAACAGGAAGTGATAATCCATTATATTCACTTAATTTAAAAAATGCATAGGTATTCCTAGACACACCCGTAAGTTATCCAGAACATCCAAAGGGTGGGCATCTTCCAAGTGATAAGTAACTGTGCTATTTGGTTACACATTGATACTGACTGCGTAATTAAGCAACTTTAGAAGATTTGATCTGCTTCCTATTAGCTACATACCCTCAAATGTTAGTGAGTTTATAGTATTTGTGACTTATTACGCAAGTGGTTGAGTTTAAAAAGAGCAACAGAATAGTTGCAGAATCTGCCTATAATCCAATATTGCCAAACATCATTCAACTCGTATCCCACTCTGCTCAGCGCTTGTCAGGCCACACCTTGAACACCATGTTCAGTTTTGGTCCCCACTATACAGAAAAGCTGTGGACAGGCTGGGCAGGGTCCAGAGAAGGGCCACAAAGATGATCCAATGATTGGGAAGCTGCCATGCGAGGGAAGGCTGAGAGAATTGGGTTTGTTCAGCCTTGAGAAAAGGTTTAGGGAAGACCTTATCACCATGTTCCAGCATTTAAAGCATGGCTACAAAGAAGATGGAGAGTCCTTTTTTTCAACAAGTCACGTGGAAAAGACCAGGGTAATTGGTACAAGTTACTCCTGGGGAGATACTGATGGGACACAAGAGGAAGTTTTTTCACAACATGAATAATCAGCCATTGGAATAATGTCCCCAGGGAAGTGGTGGAGTCCCCAGCATGGGACACTTTTAAGATCTGACTGGGCAGGGAGCTGGGTCAGCTTGTCTAGACCAGGCTTTTGCCAAGAAAGGTTGGACTACATGGTCCTTGATGTCCCTTCCAACCTGGTGTTCGGCGATTCTCTGGACTCCTGAAAGCATTCTTTAGGATACGTTCTCGTAAGACACTAAATCTGAAGTGCCTTTACAGGAAGCAAACCCACGAAGATGATAATTTAGGAGGTTGTCCGTGATGCTTAGAAACATAGTACTGTAGCACTAAAATATGAATACAATGGTAGTGAGGGGAAAAGCATACTGATATTCATGAGATACATCTCAAATATTTTTGGTTTTAATAAACTACTGTTTTTAATTGGTATCAAAAGAAGAACTACTTTAAGAACTAGTTTAACTATTCTATTATTTCTTCAATAATTAAATGGCTTAATCGTAAGGACATTTCTATAAATTTACAAGTTTCAGAGAGGGCCAGAAAAGATACTAATCAATAAAATCTCTTAAAAATACTGACAGAATGGTAAATTCAGGGGATTTTCATTATGGTGCTTCCACGTAACTACCCCTCTCTCCTGTACAGAGGTTCTATACAGCAGACTGAAAAACTTCTCTTTTACTACACTAGCATTTACAGGAATGGAATTTCAATTTTCTGATGGGGTTTTCCACAAGATCAAAAGATAAGTTCTCCCTGCAACAAAACATGAAAGTAAAGTTTGGTGGTGTCTAAAAGATTCAAACCTTTGCTGAAGAGTCCTTGAGTTCGTTGATGTTGTCCTGTAGAAAATGAACGGAGATGACACGTAAGCTGGAATGGCTTTCAGAAACCAGAGGAACTTTGGGAAGCATGGCCGTACCCTTGAAACAAAGAACAGCTACTCCTTCTGGAATAAATCTTATGTTAATACTATACACTGATTAAAGCTACAAACTGAAATTTTTTTAGAAGAAAGAAGTGGGAAAAAAAAAAAAAGAGAGACAGTCATAGCTATTCTGCAGACCCAATTAAGTAAACTACAAAATGTGTTTATATCTAATTTTTCATAAAAGAGGAAAAAAAACCACTCTCCCGCCAAGACAAAATATAAAGAAAAATAGTCTTAACTCTAAATACAGCTGATCCACAGGTGAAACAGATGGAGAATGTTTTTAAGCCTGTATCTTCTCCACTTTCGGTTAAGTGTGGTAGAAGCACTCAAAAGTGACTTTACACTGCCATTTACAAAAAACAGGCAAGAAAAACTTTGTCATTTTGAATAGTTACCACTGTCACCTGCTCCCTCAAAACTAGTAACAGCTATTTGAGTTTTCCAAAATTAGCCCAAATCTTTCAAGTAAATCTTACATAGAAAAAGATGTACTCATTGAAAAACCAGAAAAAAAGCTTGTTCTAAAGTTGATAAGATGGTGAAGTTTAAAGGCCCACACAATCCATCACAGTGCTCTTGATGAAGTATTAGTAACTTACAGTTTTAAATGTTCAACGTACTGCAAATTCAAAGATTCCATGAACACAGATGGTTTAGAAATAAAATAAATATGGAGCAAGGAATGGCTACCCTGAGTCTTCAAGTAGGCTATGCCCATGGTTTTGTGCTGCGCTTGAATGCTTGGGGTTTCTCTTTGCTGGGTAGTAGGCTTGGTTGCCACATCTGGTTTTATCGTAACGCAGGGCTCAACATGGTGGGAACCCATTGGAAATAAACAAACCTCGAAGGGAAGGTACAACAGAAGCTGCATGCGCACTCAATATACACAACTACAGGAGAACTGATCACCAAGGAGACTTTAAAATGGAACTCCTTTCAAGACTCCTCCTTAGAAGGCACATATCGGTATGATGCTCATCAAGAAGCCTGATGAATTCAGAGGTATCGTGCATCCCGTATCATCCAGGAATCTTCAGTGCTATAGATTCTTCAATAGAAGTGCAGAAAAATATGCTCCACTCTGCTGCAAAGACGCCTTTGCTTGTAGCTACCATTGCACGCCAAAAAAACTGACTGCTTAAAACAATGAGGCACTTCTGTGTAAAAATGCTCTTGCCATTTCCAAACACTATTTACAAAATTTGTGCCAGGTCCTTGAAGCATTATTTTGCTTAATTAAAAATATTTTTATAGAAAAAAAGACAGTCCGCCAATAAAGAAAAGGAATGCATTTTCTAATGCAACATAAAACCTCCAGTGGTTCCAGGGTATACTTGGCACAAAACTTGCAGGAAGTCGAACATTGGCATCCCAAACTTGTGAGCCTAACACAGGCGCTGCCTTCCTCAGGCTATACTAACCTTTACTGTTGAGGAATGTGATGGAGAAGAATGGGTATCAACTTTGCGGCGTTTTTGTTCTGAGGAAAGAGAACAGCAGCATTATTAGAACACATTTCAAAGAGGATCATCTAACACTATGGCTTTCTGAAGTACCAAAATAATTTAAGCTAGAATTCCAAGTTTTATGACTACGTAAATTTTGTTTTTCTTAAGCTGTCTGGAGTTACCAGCATGCCCTGACCTCCTTTGTGGAAGTTTGCAGGGAAACTGTAATGTGAGCAGACTGCTGCAAAACTGTGCTCGTTTCCAACTTCCATTTTATAAAAGTCTGTATCTGAATTTCAGAGTTGCTACGAAGACCCTGAAAAGGTGAAGCCAATGACAAGCACTCTCAGTCTCCTTTACATGGTTTGCCTTAAGCAGTGCGAGAATAAAACTCAGCATCAGCCTCAGATTATAAGAATTTAAAAGATCAACATGAAGGATTTAACCTTTCATAAGAAGGAATTGATAAAGCTCACTGTGTCCTTCTTACGGAGAAGAGCCTACATCTTCCACATCCCCTGTTTTCTCTCAACTCAAATATTAGAATGAAACCCTCAGTGTACACTCTTGAGGTTTTTGCGTTAAATTTTTGCGAAAGCGTGTAAGGCCACAGTTATATAAATAACTTCTAATAAAAGACCATTTAGATATATACTAAAAAATTATAGGTTTTATGAAAATGAGGGCTCCCTGAAAACATGCGAAGCTCACACATTCACACAGTTCACCCTTTGGAGATCACCTGATGACTTACTTCAGCCGCTAGCTGTATTTAAAAGCCAGCGCCCAAACACTAGCTATGATGTAGCACTTCTTTCTCACCATCTGTAGCCTATTTTGACACTTGATGATTTTTCCAGCAACACATTCTACTTTTGTAGACAAAATCAGAAATTAAATATGCAAACTTACCCCTTTCAGATTCTGATGTTTCTGATCGGGGAACAGGTGACTTCAAGGACCCAGCAACTGGCACCTTTTCTCCTCCTTTAGCATTTTCCTTGGACTTTATTTCCTTCGCTACATCTTTTTCTCTGGATGGCTCCTTTTCTCTCTCCTTTTCTGCAGCTGACTTTGACTCAATGATGGTAACAATTGTCTTCGATTTTTCTTCCTTTGAAGCTTTCTCTTCTTTCTTGACTTTTTCCTTCTCTTTGTCAGATTTTGGTGTTTTCTCCTTGATCTCTCTGGCTTTATCATCTTTGTTTGCTCGTTCTTCCTTCGGTTTATCTTTCCCATCCTTCCCAAGTGCCTTCATCTCTGGAACAGCAGCTGGAGTCTTGTCTTTTTTTTCTTTATCTTTTTCCTTCCCACTTTTTTCTTTATCATCTTTCTCCTTAATAATTTTGCTGTATAAAAAAAAGGGCCGATTAACATGCATACAAAACCCGCTCTAGTTTTATCACAAAAGTTTTGCTTCTAAAGGTTTGATAGAACCCTCTGAAGCACTCGCTGTCAGATTTCAGATTTGCCGTCTCTTACAGAACAGCAACAAGCAAACGTTCTCATTTGTTTTATCTTTATTTAACACCAGTGTTAGATCAGTGGAACTGTGTATTTTGGAAAAAATAATCTCATTTATTAAACTTTAAAAAAAATTGAAACAATTTATACAAACCCTGAAAGTAAAAAACAAAAGGCAGGTCAGCTTCAAGTATAATTCTATGGATTGGAAGGAAGAAAATGGAGAACATCAGAGGAGTTCATCTCACCTGTTAGAAGCACTGTTTCCATTGCTTGTTGTCACCTTCGGTGTAGCGTTGACAGTTTTGTTAATAACTTTCACCACACCCTGAGACTTCTCCTTCAGTTTATCTGTTTAATAAAAGAGAACAGCTTTACTTTCACAAGGTAACATACATCCTACTTGTCACTATAAAACAAGTACCTAAATATATTTGTGTAAGATCACATATGGCTAGTTAAAATGGGTTATTAAATGCAGAATGCCCTCTCCCAGAACCAAATAAAGGTCGCACAAGGAACCTTTTTACGTTGCATTTAATTTTTTTTCATATTAATAAGCCAAATTTTAGAGACAGTAGCCTGTAGTGTCAGAATAATTCTACTAAAGAATAGATAATAATGACAGGTTTGTTTACCAGTCTCCTCAGTAGTGCCTTCTTCCAGTCTGACTGTATTTATTGTGAGAGATGTAGGCATCCCAGCACCACCTGGCCCGTTTTGTACTGTTGCAGCTACAGCATTCCTGGCAGGTGGGTCTTTGTGGTGGAATTCATTTTCAGGTATCATGAAAGGCTTCCTACTTTTCAACTGCCCAGAGTAGCTGCAAGTCGCACAGATTGTTAAATATGCACAAACATAAAGCAAAACATGGGTTGAATTGTAAATGAGGATCTTATCTAACAGTTCATCTGTTATTTATTTCACAGTTTTCCCCAACTGATACGCAGTTTCTTCCCCCTTTATCGATGAACTCAAAAAAACCAAAACAAAACAACGAACAAACAAACCATTAGACACAGAAGAAGCCTTCACTTCACACCCTCTTCACCATCACCACCACACACACACCTGCCAAACGCACAGAAGACACAGTCTACCGACAAGGTTTAAAACTGAATTGCAACCTGGATTGCCCCTGAAGGATACGTGGATAATTCTGCATTGACCACAAAGATGTAAAACACAACTAAGCATTTTAGTTTAGCGTTTTAGAATCATATAAACTTCCACAATCTAAGCAGTCTTACATCAATAGCCCTTGGCTTTCTTCATTTTACTCTCCCTCCTACCTACGTGTTGCTATACTATTTCTCTAAAATTACACTATGCTCTTGTGAGTGGACATCTTTACTATTTAAAGTGTTTTACTAGAGTCTTGTAAAGGAAATTAGTGATCATCCAGCAAAAAAATGAAAGTTTTCATTCACACTGCCAGCCCTGAGATGCAGGATAGCGAAATCTTCTGTGATAAGGTAAAAAAATCAAATGTTAGGACTGTAACAGTTCCGAGTCTTTAGCAGCTTTTCATGATCCACCTTTAACCACTTTCTTAAAGTAAGGTGTTGTTACCCCATAGCCAACGCATATAGATCAGGTCTCTTCTCTTTCTCTTCCTGACATATCTTATGTACTCTTCTTTCCAAGGCTTGGCCCAGGTTCAGCACTTTCGGATACCATGGTAGGATTTTGGTCAGCACGATCAGGATGTTTCTGATATGTGTGTATTCGCCTGTTTCAAGGCAGTGCACAGAAGCCTAGAACACAAATTACATCTAATGAGGTTGAGTTTTTTTACTAAAGTTTCCAAAACCCCAAGTTTTTCAACATCTCTATTTACCTTTGTTAATTTATAGTGCCATTTGTGTACCACATGTCTAAAATTCTCATAATCCAATTGATCAGCTTTATTTCCGCCATCAAATCCAGTTGCCCGCAATATAGTCAGAAAGCCTGGATAGTTGCCACATTCCTACATGCACATAAAAGGAAAAGAAAAGTAATATTTTTTTGGGAAGCATAAAAACCAGATCTGCAAAAGTTAATGACAACTGAAGCACTTTTTCACTGATCTTGCTAAAGACTAAGACATGATCACACATCCTTTTTTAAAAGCTTATTTATGTTGAAATTTCAGGTGTGGGTGAGATAAAAGATTATTTGTAATTTAAGTAGCTTTTACAAGGAGTATTATGAGTTTCCATATGCTCCCTAAATTACCTTCAAGACAAGCTATGAGAAAAATCAAGATTTTTTTTAGCCACTATTATTGTGACACTATACAAAGTTACTTCTATTAAAACTGCATGAATTACAGAAACTCAATTCTAAGAACATGCTGTCAGAAAAAATTCAATCGTACCGTGTTTTTAAATATAATCATTTCACTAAAACCTTTTTTATTGGGCTGAACTACACCAGCAGTCATTATATATTCTCATAAGCAAACTTTTTTTAATAAGTTGACATACCTTTTCATATATGACTCTGTCGCTGTGCCATCTAGTCACAGTTTCCAGCATACAGCATAAAAATCTGCCATATCTACTAGCTTCATTTTCAGTGCAACTTGCAACTGTATATATAATATCAGAGAAAACCTAGGAATAGCGATAATAAAAAGTTACAATGACTTTACTGAATTACAAAAGGAACAAGGAGCAACAAGAAGTTCAAGTTTTTGTCTAAACCACTGTTAAGCTGGTTTCTAAATATAAAGATCTCTTATAAAATATTCTCAGTTTGTTTTCAAGACCTTATTCCCCAACTGCTGCTTCTTCACATTTAGCCCAGAATCTAAGCACTGCCTATAGCTGCTGCTGACGCACTGTTTTCCATAGTTAAAGTGTGTCTTCATTGGCATATAACTGTTGTTTTCAATTTAATGATTTATTTTAGCAGGCAGAAGTAAACACCTAGCCAAGCTGATGCAAAAGGATTTTCTTCCTGGCCTGCACAGGTTTGTCAGGTAAGGCATAGACTGAACATTTGAGTAAGAACACGCTTTGGGACCCATGAAACCAAAGCAGATACCTACTTGAAATACCTCATCTCAAAGGAAACAGACAATCTTAATTGAATGTTCATATGAAAACAATCTTCACTGTAATTTTTTACAATAGTCCCATGCATGTCCTTTTAATCAAAGCTCATAGTCAAATCTGTTACAGATGTTGCACTAACTTGACTTCTTAGAGCAGGAAGCGCTAGGATGGTTCTGATACCCCAGAACAGCACAGTCGGCTGGTACTATTGGAGCTGAAGGCATCCTGCAAGATTCTTCACCTACATTCTCCACCTTTTTCCTCCAGATGACAGAAAGAATGGCTGTACAAACAGTAAGAACAGCCTCAACAAATGACTGCTCCAACTGCCCCGTTTGACTCAAAGTCAGGCTGCTACTGCTATCAAAAGTACTCTCCATGTCACGAGGGGAGCCCCTTTCCATGTCTCAGCAGTGACACACTAGTCCACTGTCTGTAGTGCCTTTCACCAGCATCCTTGCTGAGGCGGCAAGTACAAGAAAGCTGATACTACAGCAGTAAGGAGTACACAGGTAAAATGGGGGTTAGATGAGGCTGTAGAAATGCAGACCACCAGAACGTTGCAAAGTGACTTTGCCCTGAAACTCTCATCTCATTAGGATAAATCCAACCCAAAAGTTACTCAGAATAAACCCCTGAAGCTCTTAAAAAAAAAAAAAAAACAAAAAAAACCCACACACACACACACACAACCTTGGTCTGTAGAATCTGAAGTCCAAGAGGGAACTTTTGATTGTCACAGATTCTAGCATTAAATACAAGGAATGATCTTGTTTACCTCTTTTGGGAGGCAGGGGAGATGCTAGTTTTGCATGCTCATAATAGCAATTAAGTACATAATTGTAGCTACTTACTCTATCATAGCAGAGAAGCGTGGAGAAGTTTGGGGTTTTCTGCTGATGCACCAGTTCAACAAAGTGAGCACAATAAACTGCATCAATGGCCGAAAAAATGCATCGAGGAAATATACATAACTGCAAGAATTTTGTGATAGTCTCATTTTTGGTAGACTCTTCAAAAACAAAGTTGAGAGAAAAAGGAAAAAAGAAAGTAAGTTAATGTGTTAACACTCAACTACTCTCTTCCCAAGAAGTTCCGTATCACATATCCATATTCTCAAATTTGTACATTAGGCCGCTTGTAATCCACACATACCTTTGGCACTGCTGAGAAAAAGTCAAAATAAGCTTAACTGTTTGAGGATGGAGGAGGGCGGTTATAGAAAATCTTTATTTCTTGTTGTTATTCTCTTACACAATGGGGGAAAAACAGGCTTGGAAAAAAACTTTGGTAAACTTCAACTGCTTGAATTCTGCATGTTAGTGAAAGGATCTGCGATTTCTCTAGAACACTAGTTCTCTCCTTTCTAGAGGGGGCTGACTTTCAGCTTGTTCTTCCATTTCTAAGGAAACCATTTGTCTATATACAATCCCTTAACAAGACTTTTTCCAATCAGCCAAACAATTATAGGAATTTAAATAGAGGAACAGTCTTCAATAAACCACCATCCCAATACACACACATTTTGCCAAGAGTTTCATTCTACCGCTGAGTAGAAGACTGCACTGGATGCTCAGCAGTTGATTTTTAAAAGTAGTAAAAAATACTACCACAGTGTTCATGCTGTTCGATTTCCTCATACAGCACAATTACAGAGTATTTCTTTCAGTGGGGTGGCTGCTGAAAAAGTTAAGTTTGTCTTCAGATGCAACTCTGGGAAACTTCTTGCAGCTGAAGCCTGAGCACTCAAGAGCCAACGACAAGCTCTTCCTCATACCCTACAAATCCCTACATGTTTATATACAGATCTTATGTACACAAACGACTTTCTAGTGCTTTTGGGTGCTTCCTTAAGCAGGCAAATTTATCAGTCAGCTCTAGACCAAGCTTCAGTCAGGCAGCAATTTTTCAATCAGTAATTTCACATAGGTGATTAGCTGTCCGTACCAGAACATTAAATATTTATAGGGAATAACCTTTCTTGATTTAACTGTCAGTATTTCTTCATTAAATCAGTTGGGTGTATCTTACATGAGTCGGACAACAAAACGCTTTCCCACTGGATTATGCTAGGCTCCTTGGGACAGACGAACAACTACTTCCAGCTATAAACTGAAAGTCCTTCCAGAGAAGAAAACTGACCAGAGAAAAACATTTCAGATTAACCAAACTAGCAGAGTTCATAATCAATATGAAACATCCCAGAGGCTTAGTCAGAGAAAAAAGTTTGTTCTGCCTCCTGTTTATCTGCATACGAAACATCTGCATGCTGTTTCATTTCACGGTGCTGTTAGGCTAGCACAATACTTACCTTGTCCTTAGAACAGGGTTTATGCTACAGCCCAAATACCTGCAGATCGCTCCTAATCACCAGACTCAAATGAAGTCAGTTAATTCAATCCACTCATTGAGAGTTTACATGCCTATTTCTGGCGTTGTAGCAATTATCCCAACTTAGCAGCATTCTAACTGCAGTAAAGAAGCGCAAGCCATCTTCCAGTTACAACTCCCCACTGAACTGGTCGATCTCTTATTTTCTAAACTAATGCAATATTTAAAAGGTCTTGACATTTCAAGAAACAAACAAAGCATCTCTCTGAAAACCAAAGACAGCAGCAAAGACACATTTCATTCTAATTAAAAGTTTACCTTGCTAACAGACCTCAACATTTAAGGAGATCAAATTTTAACACCAACATTAAGAGTATTAGAGAAGCTGAACTTTTGTTTCTGGGGACAGGGATAACTACAAAAACATCCACAGCATTTCGCCTACACACACTTACTTGCCAGAAGCCAGTTATCCTTCTCTAGTTTCAGTCTCTGTAGAACCCTCTGCACATGCTCCAGCTGCTTCTTCTCCTCTTCAAGAAGCTTGTCCTGAAGAGCTGTGCAACGTTCTTTTTCTTTTTTCTTTTTATTTGGAGGCTATAAAATGTCAATGCAACTCAATATTATACTAACACTTGCTATAGATAGAGCAATTAAATTCCTGATAAAGCTAAAGGCTTTCTATTGCATTAAATGTTCTGCTCTAGTAATCAACTCATTTTATGAACACTGGCTGACTGAAGTTAAGACAAAAGTGAACAGCTAAACCACAGATACAGGTGTCAGAGATTGCTTTCTGAAACACGGATTTTTCAGTAGTCTTCACTGAGTGAAGTCACTGGTACTTTTAATGCAGGAATTAGAAGAAAGAGTCAGTTCAAATTACGTGAATGTGACAAATCAGAATGGATGAATCAGGTGACAAAACCTCCCAGATTTAAACGGTCTTAATATAAGATTTCACAACAAAAAAAAGTCTTTCAAGGTTAGAAAGCTTAAACTGGACCATAAAATTATATCAACATACCATTTCCTGATTGTCATCTATGGCTTTCATCTGGACTTTAAGTTTATTGACTTCTCTGTCATAGCTACTGTGTGGGACGGCAAGGTCATACATTGTCAAAGACCAGAACGTAGCATAAAACTGAGGACTGATGTCATCCCAGACTTTGGGAAGGTGCAGAGAAATCACAGCATCATGAACAGGAGCCATCACCAGCTCACATGATGTAATGTATTTGTGAACTTTGTGTTGCTGTTTATTTCCCTTCTCAGCTTTTTTTAGTTCATCATACTTGGACTGTGGATAAAAAAATTAAAAATTTGTAATCTTCATACACACACAATTTAACTTTTAAAACATAACTTTTCTCAACAGCCTTTCCATATAACAAACATCTACACGTGTGAATTGTCACTTATGTACATAAAGCACTGCAGGGTATCATACAGAACGTTTAGTATTCATCCATATCAGATGGATTTATCTTTCTTTGCTGATGCTGCTACCTGTTGTTATAGTAATACATTATATTACATCAAGTAAAAATTGCTCTTGATATTTAACATTTTAGATGCAGGGACAAACTTATTTCTGACACTTCCTCAGATTCCACACCTTCTGGCAGCTGCAACATCTTTCTCCACAGCAAAAATCCATCTAAACATCTGTAGAACAACTTACATGTTTGAGGGAATAGGAAGAGAGAGAACTTCTACTTATCACCCAAATTATCAGAAGAGATGACTTCACTAGCTGCAGCCTGTCAGTTGTGTGAAAGCTGGGGCCATATTTTCTATGACGATAAAGGGTAACTTGTTCCAGCCCCCAGCTTCTCTTTCTACCTCTACTCATAAAGCTTCTGCAAGTTTTATTTAGCAAACTTTAACAGGAACCTAACACATAATATTGAGAACATGTAACAACTTCAGGCAAACAGAAAAGTTCTACTTACTGAAATGTGGTGTGCATACATGGGTCTCGAGAGGAAAAATGCAGCATCATGAGGTGTGTGAAACTCATTACAGAGAACATCAATAGAAGGCACTCGCTTAATGTAATCCTCTGTGCTTAGATTGGATGCTAAAAACCCACCAAACTGTACCAGTGTGTCATGGCACTGCGAGGGAAAGATACAAAAAGTTAGCAAACAGCATTCATCAAAAGTGAAGTTAGGGAGAGCTTTAAAGCTTTTTTTTTTTCTTTTTAAAAAAGCGAACATAGTACAGCAAGAATTTTCTCATGGGAGAAGAGATGCTAAGTGTTCTATGCCACACACTTCTGTCACTCAATGCTGACTCAACTCTATCTGTACCTAAATAAACAACAACAAAAAAAAAGAGCCCTATAAAAGCCAGCAGAACTGTAAGAGCATTCTGTGTTACCAGAATGAAGTGAAACTAGTTCCTACCACCTAAGGCAGCAAAAGAATTCAGGCTGTATCTTAAAAAAAAAAAAAAAGTAGTCCTCTAACAAAGTAAGGTCAGAAAACCTAACAGCCAACTTCAGAAATAAACTTTTTATGACAAAAGCTGTTTTAATCTTTCACTCAGAAGCCTCTTGTCAATATAATCTATATTTAATACACCCATATATTTTGAGATCACTGGAACAAATTTTGAAAATTCTTATATATTCATATGTATTGTGCTGAATTCTTATATATTGTGCTGATACACTAGATATTACCAAAGAAAAGGGAGGTTCTTATAAATGCAAGTGTTTTTACTTGCCTGATCATACAGCTTTCCCACCAGCTTCAGATGTTTTTCCCCTCCCTCTTGAAAGACCACACCATTTCTCTGTTGAGCCATGAGCAGGCACAGTGGAAGGGCAAGATCATGGTCCAATAATGCATCTTTCAACCTCTGAGAAGACTTCTTTGTATTCCTGATTTGGCCAAAGTATCCACCCTGCATAGTACAGAAAAAGTTACCAAAGTTAGGAAATGGTACATTGCAAATGGAAATCATGGGTGCTTCTGACTGCAGAAATACCGACGAACTAACAGCAATACAGTTTCCTGTCCACCAATAAAACTCTCTCTGGATCCTGTACTGCAATGTACGCATATAAGAATCAGAAACTAACCAGTCTTGCGTGCTATTAATTAGTCTTTTACACAGTAAACGAAGAGCAGTATTTCAGCTCAGGCACCATGACACTGCACTTTAGACCTGGGTCTGCTGTGCTCTGCTCCAAGTCTCATCTCTGTTCAATACAGGAATTTCAGATTTTAATTCTGATTATAGTTATTCAACTCTCCAGGGAGTTGAGTTTAGCTCAGGCCCAACTAAGCCTTTGACACCAAGGCTGCAACAGTTTTAGCTATTAAAATGGTTGAAGATGTTACTCCACTCAACAGGGAGCTGGTATGCCCAGAGGAGGGCTCTAAGAGCAGGACTGCACAGCATACAAGCTCGCTGGCTGCCGTAACTCGCAGCTCTGCCATGTAACACTGGATAATGAAGGCTGCTTTCATTAATAAGAGGTGCTGTGAAGCACAACAATTAAGGCTCACGTATAGGTCTGTCTTGGCTGCCTGTCTGCAAGGCTTGTAAGCGCACTGGGATGGGAAGCTCTCTGAAATCAGCAACACCTTTCCCAGCTATGCTGCCAGAGTTCATGAATGAAGAGTCTTCAGAACCACCATTAATAAGCAATAGCTACTATTAATTAAATTTAACATGAACACACCTCAGCTTTTAGTTGTTCTCCACCAGTCATGGCTTCCAATTGTTCCATTGTCATTTCTTCTGTAATTTCTATCCCTGCCATTTTCTGTACTACCTCTTTTAAAATGAGCAAATCAAAGCTGCACAGAAAACAGAAGAGTGGAGTATAAAAAAGAAAATTTGTTTAAGAAATGGAAGCTATGACAGTCAATGCACAGTACAAAGTAACACTACAATGCACTTTCAAACAGTAATATTTTAATTCTTTTTTGAAAAAAGAAACTGTTATGCTGAGCGCACAAAGATTTCTTTATTGTGAGTAAGAAGTTAGCCCTTAAAGCAATGCAGGCATTGATCAGCTGGATCTCAGAGCCCCTTCAGAACAATTTAACTGTTTCTGAAAATAATAGCGAGTGTGGTGCTATTAGCTTTTAAGTATCAACAAATCAAAGTTTATTGCTCCCTTTTGTTGTTTTACATGCTTCCTACAGTATCTATACAGTTATTTCATGAATGTGGAATATTTTAAATTTTATTAAATATTTCTGTAATAGTACCCAGCCTTAGAAATTTACTTGTAAAATTAGTCTGAAGAGGTTATTTGGAACATGGAAAGTATTTTTACTTAAAACACAGAACATAAAACACGCCAATCATCATTCCATCCAGAGACTAGGCTTTACTTCCTGCTCTGAATTCTATCAGGGCAATGATTTTCCCTCAACATGAGTAAACTGTATCATGATCATTCAAATCGGAAATATTTTTTAGTAACTTCTGAAATGTGTGACCTACGTATAAAAAGTGCTGACCCGTGACCTCCAAAACAAACTTTTCTATTTAAATAATTTATACTGTTTATATTTTTGTTTGCTTTTCCAATCATCAGTATGTTTTCCGCCTAGAACTATTCAAATACTTGAATACTCCTTTCCTATGGAACTGGTCATAGTGGTAAATCCTTTTTATTTCTATGATCCCAAATACTAAACTGAGTATTAAAAATAAGTGGATTTTCTTTTTTTTTTTTTTTAAATACTTCAAGTCTTAATTCTGGGGAAAGACAAGAAACATTACTTACCCTTCCTCTGTAGCTCAATAGGATTGTACCATCATCAGAATACAAAACAAATTGGGGACAGGGGAGCACATGAGACTGAGTGTCGACATTGCAGGGAAGGGATAAAACTAGATTTCTCAACATAAAACCCCTAAAATAACACGCAGTGTTATCTCCACTGGTAAGCTGTCTTTCAGTAAGCCTATGGGGTTTCAGAATAGAAAAAAGTTGATACTCACCTATGTGATAAAAATAAATGAAATAAATTTCAAAAATAAAAAATAATACTAAGTGATGATGATGAAAGGACAAAAGGAAAAGGAAGGTTCAAATGCAAACCTTATTTAAAAAAAAATCTTTGGAGTTATGATTAACATTCATGTATCAAGAAACAATTCAACTGCCATTAAGAGAAACTGAACAAAGCATTTAGAATATTATTAAAAAGAGCCATCACTGCAGAGAAGGCATTATGAGAAAGAGAAAACTAAAACTGTAACAAGCACACTCTTTTCTATCTTGGATACTTATTTAAGTAATGTACAATCATTTCTAGGACAATGTTAAGGACCAGTATGGTTTTTTCCCTGTCTGGTTAGTTGTTAAGAAAACTGTATTAAAGTAAGTTACAGATTAAAAATCAGTACTGCAAAAATAATATGTCATGGCTACACAATTAGAGGAAAAATAGTGTACTAAAGAGGTTGTTATCCTTTCTGCTATTTAAATTTCTTAATCTCCCCAGTATTACAACTGCTGTTTTACTACTACTATAGTAACGACTACATCGAACACTCATGTATCAGCAAACATCCAAATAATACATTATAAAAACTGAGTTTATAGAGAACAGTTGTGCAAGACTTGCCTTTTCCCAGCTTTCAGTTGGTTGGCTACGTATTGAAGTAGACCAGCAAGTTCAATCGGGTATTTTCGGAAAACTGCTCCACAAAAGCTGGCCAGACCTAAAAGAAGGAGAAACCACTGTGACTGCGCCTCAGGAGATACTAATCATTAAATCAGCATTAACAAAGTACATGTGGAATGTTAGCAATATATGTAATACAAAGGAAAATAAATATCTTCCTATTAAACTTCCCAGCGCTCTGTTTTGTTTAAAAAATTAGCTGGTAGATTCAAGTGGAATATTGATCATAATGACCAATAGAATGGCAAATCATTGGGAAGGTGAAGTATTTTAAACATTAATGAAATGTAATACATAAAACAAGAATACTAACTCTGCAGCCAGCTCGAGATTGTAGTGTCATCATGCTTCATTCTCTCCTTCTCAGGGTTTGCCAGAGCTTCAATGATACAGTCTTTAGTGGAGTTAAAGAGAATATTTTTCCCCTCAATTTGTACAAGAGAAGTTACACATACTTGTGTTTCCATCTTCATAATTTGTAACATATGAACATGATATGCAAGCGTAGCAAGCATGATATAGGCCAGCCACTAACATAGTTATAGCGTAAAAACACTAAATCTTGAAAGAAATGGCAACTTAAAAGAGCAATATTTACCTCCCTGTTTCAGGATCACTAAGCCTGCAAGGACAGGGTGAGAGCAGTAAGAAATCCTTAAAAATAAAGTATAATTTTCACAGTGTGAAAGAACAAATAAAGAGGGTTCTGCAAACCACTATGAGAGCAAAGTTATTTGCAAACTTCCCTAAAACTTCCAGCAAAAAGCAGCAAGAATAGAAAACAATATAATATTTACTGACGGACAACAGATTTAATCTGGCTACAGTTGCAACTTTATCAGTAACTAGAGGCATTGGTTTACACAAAAGGATACATGCCAAGACGTCGTAGTTCAGTGAAGTGAGGTATTTCAGAGAATCAACCACCGGAGTTATTAAGTTATCATATTTTTGTATTTGTGATAAAATCTGAAAGTTACAGAAGACAATCAGCTGAACAGGCACAGTATTCCTTGTCTTTCACATAATAAATCAACACCGTGTAACAATGCTTGTCTTCAAAACCTACACAACACATGCTTTGAAATTAATTTTTCAGAATGTCCTAAACCACTTTCAGAGTAGTAGGTAATCTCATTAATTTCTCTAGTACCTTAGAGATGATTAGAGATGAAACACGTCTCCAACACATAAAACCAATTTTGTGTAATTTTCTTTCAAATTATCAGAAAGTACAATCATGAAAACACTTCTTTTTTTTTCCCCTAAGATTTAAGAATCCTAAATCTTAGCAGGAGGAGTTTCTATTCTTACTTATAATAATAAAAGACTGCTAAAAAAGAATGAACCTAGGTCATGAAAGAATGCAACTAAACTGTATTCATAAAATTCTGGAGTGTCTCCTTGACACACGACACGTGCGTGTGTCTGCGTGCACTGCAGTATTAACTTCAAGTAAAATCTAAAAACTGGTATAACGATAATTACAAGTCACATCTGTGAACAACGTGGAGGTCTGTCAACATACTTTGCACCTCTCAAGTATTCTGTAGCACCAAGTAATGTTAGAAATTCTCCCGCAATTCGTAGGTGTATTCCAGACTTCAAAGCTTGTTTAGACATAGTTTTCTTCAAAATGACACTGATGTCTCTTCCTCGCACACATATACAACTGCCCAGAGCAACTGTGCTTTAATTTGCAATCTGCATAACCTTATCAGCACACACCTGTTCCTCTGAGACCCACCCCAGCTACCTCAAATTAAATACTTTGCTCCTATAGGTAAATGGATGTAATTTTCTCTGCAGTTGTGGTTACTCAAGATCTATTGTCATATTTAATGTCTTAGAGCTGTGCACTACAAGCAAGTCACTGTATTTTAAAATTTGCATCAAAAGCAAAACATGATGAAATTAGAACTGTCCTCTCACTAAGACAGCAGGTCCCTTCCTATACTTTAATATCTATTGTTAGGATGAAATATTTTCCAAATACATGTAACTACGTACATAATCAAATAAAATGGTAGGATTGCTGTGGCTGAGCTTCCCAATTTGTCTTCCAGAAGGTTTCACATTTTCCTTAGTTAAACGCCTGTAAAATAGAACATTTTATTGCAATAGACAAATAAAAAGAATGCTAAAACAGGTTAGTTCCAGTGAATAAAGACTTTTAGCAGTCGCAGAAAATAAATTCCCACTAGCAGATGCACTTTCAAGAAATCTAAGCATAGAAGTTTTACTCTTCTGGGAATCTGGAATTAGTATCTTCTAACACAGGATAGTACAAACAAATCAGTCATCCCTATATTACTACGTATTCTACTTTCACCTTTGGGCACTTTGCATTTGGAAGTTGTCAGGGGGACCTGTACCACAAATGAAAATGGCATGTGAGGCTGTTAATCTCTCCTGCAAATTTAATCAGTCACTTTACATTCTCTGCACTCTGTTCACTGAAAAACAATATTAATTTTGTTGTTCTACACTTGCACAACATTCCCTACTGAAGATACGAGCTTAACATGAAACCTGAAGTCAATACACAAGAGTAAGTTGTACACATAGCAATCTCAGCAACTGACAGCACTGTGGCTCATCTGCACACCTGAAATCCCCTGTGTAACATAAGGGATGTAAAGTTCTACAATCTGTGCAACAAGTCAGAAAGAAGAGAATCAGTATCAGTGTTTCTAGCTTCCTCAGCTGCACGTCCGAAGTCTTTTACCCAGTAACAATTATTCTGCTTGCCTATGTAGAAGGGTTCTATCTGTCCACATTGTAAAACCACGGCATTTCCTTTTGGCAACAACAAACGGAGAATGCAAATCCCTCACAACTATGTCAGAGACATTAAACTTGAGGTAGATCTGAAATTGGTGTGAGCCCAGTTGAAGATGAGAATGAATCATTCAATTCAACTTACTGTCCTACTTTCAAACCTGCAGAAACAAAAACTGTGACAAGCATTTTGAGACTTCAGATTAAGGAGTCCCCACACCTAGAGAAAATAAGTTGCACTCTGACATTTGCATAAGCAAAGTAATTTATCAAACAGTAGCACACCCATGGAAAAGGTTTTAATTAATTTTATGGGACATTTTTCATACATGAAATATGCTTGTTGATGGCAAATTTGTATCCTTACCTATTTGACAGTTTATTACTGTATATTAAATACTTCTTGAACAAGAACTATCACTGAAACTACTGAGTCATTAGTAAGGGAATGTACTTGTCAAGTTTTTTTTCCTTCAGTTGGTGACATGCAATACTTTGCATCACAGTTGATTCATGGAATTACACAACTTACTTCATGATATATTTGGCTCGGTCTATAGTTTGAGCTTTAACTTTCACTAGAAGTGGGTGACTATTGTAGGTTTCATTCTTCCACTGTCCATAAAGACGGTACCTTGAAAGATTATAAAGAAAAATTGGTTTTAGTGCTGACAATTCCAGAGATCACTTTCAAATATCAGGAAAAAAAATTACTCACCGGTACTGGTATGGGAAAGTTTTGAACATGCCCCATAACTCTTCTGACATGCAGGCATTGCACTCCATCAGAGAAAGAGACGGAAGCAGGACTTGGTCAGTAATACTCAACAAGCAGCTGAACAGTATCTCCTGAAATAGAGACAAAAAACTGGAGGTGAGTATCAAGGACGTACATCAGAAGGAACGCTATGCAAGCTGTGCAGATATGCACAAACTGGACATCTTAATAGTCTGATAAAATACAAGTTTGCCAAGAGATTAAGACTAAAGAAAACAAAAAAAAAAATCTGAAAAGGACTTAAAATTATCTCCCATCACGAATTTTTTATTAGATAATTTATGCACCATATATACTGTCAATATTTCATTTGCCTTATATGTTATCTAAGATATTTGAGCAATGCTGCTGAAGTTTTCAGCAAGTTGCACTCATACTTTCAAATCAAATAAATCATTTTAAAACGAATATACTGCAGACTTGCAGGAAGTACAACAGGAGAAAACAGATATTCCTAACTGCTTTCAATGTATTAGGTATTCGTTGCCATGACTTCCATTTTCAAAATTTCACATTAAAACCTGAAGCCATTATCCACGTTCCCAAGACACAGTAGCAATTTCCATTTTTTCAGTATCTCATCCTCCCCCTTTCTTAAACATTTCTCTTTCCCATTGAGCTATGTTAGAAGAACCGTAACAGCAAAAAATAAAGCAAAATAAACAAAAAACAAATCAGAGAAGAGTAACTTTTCTCTGCAATGATTCAGGAAGTCAGGAAATCGTCAGTGAGAAACAGGAGTAGTAATAATGAAAGTAGTAATGAAAACCACACAAACTTCCTATTGAAAATGTGATTGTTAGTTAAAAATAAAACAACCAACTTGGTTTTATAAGTTAGATCAAGTGGACATGAGTTTCATCGTGACCAATCTTGATAATTCAATAAATTAAAAAATTTAGAACAAAATAAATTAGCCGATAAAGAAAAATTAGCCATTGTACTATTAAGAACCTCCCCTACTTCTAATTTCTCTTCTCCTCCATGCTTTTCCCCCAATAAATTCTTTAAGATACAAGGTACCACCGTGAAAAGTACAAGTGTATTTATAGAAGAAATAGCTGGAGGTACTTCAGTTGATTCTGAGCAAATAAGAAGTAGAATGTACTAAACTGAAAGAACAAGATTGGGATTGAGGAATGCAGGAGAGAAAGGGAAAAAAGAGAAAAGGACAGGAATACAAAGATACACGCCTGTGACAGGCTCAAACTTGCCTGTGAAAATCAAGACAAATTTATACCGTATGTTTGTAAAAGCACAAAACTCTACAAAGAAGAATTGTACAGTTATTAAACATTTGGTCTCAATTACAATCTCACAAAAAAGCCCCACATTTCTCCAAAATAAACTCACCATTTTCTCTTTATCTTCTTGTTTGCTTCCATCAGCCTGAAACTGTAACAAAGGCAAGTTAATTGTAGCATAACTAACATAACAGTTAGTTTCAGAATAAGGCTGACTCGGCAGAAGCTCAAACCTGCAGTGCCACATGCCTAGTCAATGTTTAATTTTCCAAACCTGTCTGCATTACAGTATTCCTGAACAGAAATTCAAAGGCACAGATGAAATGCATTTCTTACATACCATGGGGCTTTCTACCCTTCTGTTCAACTAAAATATCAAGGAAACACTATTATATGTGAAATACTGAATTTTCTTACTGAAGAAAGGAAAAATAAAAAATGCCCTAAGCATTCACCTTCTACCCAAAAAAAAAAAAACCCCAGGATTTGCAACCCAACTATCAGCAGCCATAGATTATTTTCCCCACATTTCCTTACAGTAACACCCCCTTAAGCTATTACTCCACATTATTATTTTCTTTTCTCTCTGCTTGTTCCACTCTCCATGAAAAGCGTATTAAGCTGTCACACCAGTAAGTGCACAAGTATTTTAAAGGTACACTTGAGCATGAAAGCTGCAGTGCAATGTTAGTAGTCTAACTTTTAAACTACTGTATGGGTTAACTTACAGTCAAATCACCTCAGTTATTTCTACTGTGTGTTAAATGTAGTTTCATAACTAGAACATGCTGATGGCAATAGTGCATTAAAAATAACTTTCCCTAGGTTACCTTAACCACTTTGTCACTGACGAATTTCTTCATAGTTCCAACCTAGAGCAAATAGCTAAAATGTTGCTCATTCTTGTCAGAAACACATTATTCATATATTTACAGTACAACTGCATGAGTGATTCCTATAACCAAGTAATCTCTGTTCTACTGTACACATCTACCAATAGCAGCTTTCTCACAAACCTTCAGGACTTAATCACAAAGTAGACCTAATAGCCTGCTGACAGCAGTAAAGTGAATTACTCCCTTGAAATTATCATTTCCAAATTAACTGCACTGTCAATGCAACATAGTTTATCACTCAAATATCCACCTTCTCACAGGCCAGCAAGAAATAAGCACACTATAAAGCTAGAGAGTATTCACCATGGGGTCATCTTATCATTCTGGATGCTGAGCATTATACCCCCTACAAAGATATGGAAGAGGAGGAAGATGGAAATGCTCGAAGTTATCATGACTTTACTACAAAGACTACTTGGAACCCAGACTTAGCTTCTGTCTTCTGTCACCCTAATTATTGCATCTTGGAATCTGACGAGAGCAAACTCTCCTGTGAAATCTGTTAAGTTCAGCAAAAAAGATCTTCAATCCCAAGAATTCTCTCTGTTCTTAGTTCTGGTTCATCAAGCACAGCTGGACATGAAAGCATCCCCTCAGGTGGTAAGTAAATTTTGAACATTCCAATATTTGGTAGTTGTAGTTGAAATAAAAAATACTTCCAAAAAAAGTTATAAAACTGAAAATAGCCCCTCCAGTACCTTTTAGATCCACCAATCTCTCCAACTTTCAGTTCTAAGTTAAAATAAAATGCTAGGTAACAAAATAGTGGTTTCTAAGTTGAGGGGTGTGGAAAGTAGGGGGAGAGGGTGTTTTTAATAATAATTTTAAAAAATTTCAAAAGCCATGAATTCCAAAGTTTCTCTGAGTTGCTATCTAACTAAATTAAAAAACTCTCTATTGTTGACTTGAAAATTAAAAAAAAAAACCTGCTAGTCAAATAGCAAATTGCCACAAAAGCAAAGGAAATCACTAGCCTCAGCTCTACTGCATACATTCCAAGGGAGTTCAGAACATAAATTCAACTTGCAGCCTTTTAAAACAAGTCATACTACCAATCTTTGACTATATACGTGGTAAATATACAGTCAAAAGACAAGCACGCATATCAAGAGGCCATTTTCTTTGCGAAGTTGGTGACTTAAGGCTTTATAGGCTCTTTTAGGTCTTCACGTTGAACTAATCCTTAGTGCTTTCCAGAGATTTGTCACTGACACAAGTTCAAGAGCAGCAGCGTTTTAACACCCTGCCAGGGGTGTTCCCTGGCAGAACAGGGGGACACCCCACCAATTAAAAAGATGCAACATCCCCTATTTCCCTAACAGGTGAGATAGAAAGTACTGCTTTAAGTACCAGATGTGTATTAGGTTACTGTTCCCCACTGTCTACACTGTCGCTCTAATTTGCACAAGCTTCCATACAAATTAATATCCATACACAGATAACGATTTAAAAGATTAAGACCATAATGAGAAATTAGTTATCACTAAACATTCCTGATTATACACCTAAAGTGCTCTAAGTTGTTCATAAAAATGTTTATATCACAAAAATGAAGAATTAAAAGTAAGATTCTCCAACTATGTCTTCAGTCAAAGAATTATTTTGTTTCAGTATTTGAATATATATATACAGAATTGGTAAGACTTGAGCATTTTTTTACTTCAGAGGAATTGGTATTTCCCAAGTTCTGATAAGCTCTTCTGTCATACTAACCTCTTTCATAAATGCTTTCCCAAGGCGCACCACTTTTGCAAACAAAATGGGATCATGGGAGAGGTGAGGACCAAGGTAACAAAGCATGTTGAAGACTTCCTTTCTCAAGTCCTCGAAGCTTTCTGCTTGTTTTGGTGCTCTCTTGTTTGGCAAAGAAGAAATTGGTGACCCTTTAGCTCCTTTAGGTACACCAACTCTGAAAAATAAAATGGGCAACATTTCACATGAAACAGCACTGCAAGTCTTGAGTCAATACAGTTAAGCTTATTAGTGAACGCTTATTAATAACCAGTAGTTTTCCTCCACGTAGCAACAGAATTGTACTTTTCACTTTACCTGCGGTACAGAGGTTCAATTGTCACATGTACAAGCTGGCAAAGGGCAATTGCAATAGACTTGTGTGAAGTAGCATAAAACGGAGGCATCTGGTCCATAATGCTTTGTGCATGCTGCCAATCACCAATTTTTAATAAAGCTTCCAACAAACCAAGCTTTTGATTATCAGGAGGCTGCAAGATAACAAACAATTAATGAAAAAGTGCATTCATAAAGTCTTCTTAATATTTCTCCTTAGACAGTACGCAACTGTAATCCACAACTAGAAAAAACCCTGTTAGTTCAACTATGTAATAAAAAAAATACATCAAATAAAATTCAGCTAGACATTTAGACAATAAGCACACTTCAAAAGCAAAAATAAACCAGTCCACATAGAATCTAACATCTGATCAAAGAAGTTAAAAATAGAAGTTCAAAACAGAAGTTTATGAAGTTGTCTGACATACGTACTTTGCAAAATGTCACAATCTATTGCAGCCTATTTCTTTACATGACATTTTAAGAACAATTCAAGCATTTAAGAATCCTTTGTGTTATGTGCTGTGCTGGATTTAAAAGCACAAATTTCTCTCGTAAAACCAGATTATTAAAAAAACCACCAACAACCAAACCCAACCCAAACCCCATACCATCTTAGTTTGCCTGTATCGTAAGTTTCATATTAGCATCTACTCTAGAAGAGCCTAGTTTTACGTGCAAGCGTTTTTACATTGGCAAGGTATTGATATATTTTATTGTTATAAATTGGTTTTCCCTGGTCTCCAAGGTAAAAGTCTAAAAGTAAACAATTAAAAGTAAGAGCAGTTACAAACTAACTGTATGTAACTACAAGCCTAAGATGGTGTTCACACTGAGGGAGGGAAGATTACAAGTCCAGGACAAAACTTTTAAGGCAAAAAAAATATAGTTTTACTTAAATCACACAAATAGACAAGACCGATGCTTATATATATAGTTTGCATGGATTTTTTTCATTTTTTTCCTTTTAAAATTTCTTTACAACATTGGCAACTATTTTTCTGACAGTTTTGAAAGTAGAAAGCAGTTTAGTACATAGTGATATGCAGAGAAAAGTTTCAGGACACAACGAAGTGCACAGATCTATTCAATAGTCATGTGGAACTTATATAATGAAATTTTAGCCTTTCCTTCAGGGGGAAAAAATAATATCTGCACATCAGAATAAGATGAACCTCTGAAAGATTAAAACCATACATGTGCAATTAGAAATGGACACACTAATGATATTTTACCACCTAACTACTTCAAGTTCCTTTGATGCCAAGGATGCTCTTTTCAGTTCATAGGTACTATGTTAATAAAAGGGTACACTGATCCTTTACTGAAGTGTTTAAAATCCTCACTTGTGCAGTATATGCAGGAAGGCTGAAATTCATGTTCAATACAATAGACTTTTTAAAAGTCATACTATTAAAACAATCATAAACCAGATGTTTAATTGGTATGAACATACCAGTTAAAGTTCAATACTAAACACCAAATTTTTGGTGATCTGGGTTTTTTGGGTGACTACTAACTATATTAGAATCTGTGTTCCTACTCACACAGCCTTTCTAGGGTGTGGGTCAGTATGCCACTTCATTTCCAAAGCAGTCTCTGCTCACACACACACATGCTGCTTGACTGGGTCTCTCCTTCTGTAAACAAGCTCTGCTGAAACATGCTCTCCAAAAGCAAAAGCATGCCTGGCACACAGAAGCGTAACTGTTGTCAAATCCAGTCACACTGCTCAGGTCTGTGACCTCTCAAGTTTCATCTGGTTATCTAATGGAAAGCACAGCAGACAGCTACAGTTAAAAATGTTCAATTAAAACCTGTTTCTACAATGCAATATGATTATACCAGCATTCGTAAGTCTGGCAATCCTTTATGTCCCAATTCTTAATTGGGAGAAATAAGGAATGAACTGTTACTAATGTCCTTATTTTTGAGAAATGAACTAGGATTATACTATCCCACATCCTACAAAAACACAATTATTAAAGATTGCAAAGTATGCTTGGACATACTTAGTGGAGCTCATACAACAAAAAGGCAGGAAAGAAATTAATTAGCCATTCAGCCAAGAACATTAAACCTAGAGAAATCTAGAAACCCACCAATGATGCAGTTCTGCACATTCAATGTAACAGAAGTGTAATCAGAGGACAGACACAAGACTTCCAAGAAGTACCTACCTGCTTAAGTTTCAAATAAATATAAAAATGTTTTCATAACAATTACTATGTTTAGTTTAAAATAACATAAAATCATTTTATTGGAAACTATTCACACACCTTTTCAGATTTCTCCTCCTCTTTTTCTTTTTCCTTCTCCTTTTCCTCAGTCTTTTCAGAGGATAAGACAACCATTGTAAGTTTTCTGACAATTTGTTTAGCTTCCATTATCTCCCGCTTGTGCTCCTCAATGATGCTATTATCCCCTGGAAGAAGCTGGAAAAAAAGAAAACCAGAACAAACATTGTATCTGAAAATTAAAGTGACCTACTGCTACTTCTGATCACTTGAGCTGGAAGCAAAAGTTTACCTAATTAGTAACAAAGGTCATAGTTACTCTGTAGCAGATTCTTTTCCTTACTACCTTTAGGTCAGCTGGGAAGTATCCTATTAACAGACCATTCCGACATCAAGGACTCATGAGAAATAATACTGTTACACTTCCTCACAACCCTTCCCCTCTCCAATTTACCACTCAGCTGTAGCTATATGGTGACAATTACACAAATACTTGATGAAAACACAAAATTCAGTGCCTTATAGTGAATATTCCAAAGCATAAATTTCAATTTGCTCATCTAAAGGAAAAAAAAAAAATTCATCCCCAAAGAAAACCAGGTAACCTACATAAATACACACTTTGACTGCACTTTATTTTAAAGGAATATCATTTAAAGGTTACCAAATTTCCCATTTATCAGTAATGGGGGGTTCAGCACATGCAACATCTGTTCCTTAAAAACCACCTCACATTAGGATTATTGGTACGATAAAACCTCAGCACTGTTTCATACTTGAGAACAATCAGGGTGAGGAAGATAAGTCCACATCCGAAAATTAAAATATCAAGTTGTGAGACAGAAGAAATGCTCTTTTTCTGACAATGTCCAACTTCAATTCGATTCCTAAAATCATGCTCAAAATTTAACTGCAAATAAGTAATCAAAACTTAGTGTGGAGTCATCACCTCTTTAATACAGTAATCTATTCTGCCATTGTTTTTAACAAGGGAAGGCTTTTACTGTTTTTTCTCCTCCCAACTAACAGTAGGAGAAAAGACTAAGCATCGCCTTCTTCAGAGAAAAGATAGAATTTCTTGATTTCATAGCAATTTGAGGAAGAAAGAATCCCTCTTAGAGAAGCAAGTTTGAAGAGCTACACTTTCTCATTTGAAAACACAGGTAACCTACTAAGATTCACCAAGAAATGCCTAGTGCAGCATTTCAAGGGGTAAATCATATCCTGAGGACGCGATACACATTATATATGTCTGTGTCTATATATACCCAAATAGAAAACAGTTCTTACAGGCTTGGAAGGGGGAGGGAGGGCAGAGAACATTCTTGGTATGAAGGATAATCGTGACAGCTGCTTTTGTATAGGAGCCACACAATATAGACCACTTAAGACTCTACACCTACATGCTCATTATTTTCTTGAAACCTCCATAGAAAGTTAAAATAAGCCTGAACTGAAAAGAAGAAAATAAATGTCATCCCAAACATGCAAAGATAGACAGAGAGATTCTGGAATAAAAGTAGATTCAAAATGAGACTAAGAATCAACAAGTCAGAGGTGAACAGTATAAATGAATGCAGGGGCCGTTCTAGCTATGACACTGTCAGAAAACAAGCCCACACCTCTACAGGTCTGGGCTGAGATTGCAGAGGCCACTGTAATTCCAAGTCTGAACACTGGTATTGTAAGTTTACAAACATCCCTTAACAAACTAACATTATTCTGACTCATTCCTCCCTCCACACTGATTATCTGAGACATGCACTCCTACTCTTGCTCCACCCAAAACATCTGTAGCCAAAACACTCCTATGAAGCCAGAGACAGTTATTGACAAGATTGTGACCAACGCTATTAACTGCCACACAAATTAATGGCAGGACAACATCCCAAAATGTCCATAGTTGTGACTAGAGCTCATTTCCTTGATTTCAGTGGAAGAGTTAAGAGTCTTAAAATAGCTATGAATATTCTGAAACTAAAACTGATGTACTTATAATGTAGAATTATGTTGATAACTGTAACATTCTGTTTACCATCTAGCAAACTGCTATGTTAGTTGGTAAGACTGTCAGAGTGGAGACAGTAAGTCTCTCTGATTAAATCTCAACATGTAACTCCCATTTTTCTCTTTCAACCTAACAAATGGTCAGAATTCTTGTAGATGGAATGAGAGCTCTACTCTTAAACTAAAAAAAAAAATCCTACTGTTAAACTAAACAAAGAATGTTAAGAGCTGATTGTCCTACCACTTTTTTTTCAACAATTGATCTTATAAAGCAAAACACTCAAACGGTCTAGTTCTTAAGGAAGGTTACTCAGGCATTTAAAGCCTACTCAGGCATTATCCTCCTGTTCAGGCAGAAGGTAAACAATCTGGAGGATGCCACGCAGGTAATTCAAAGAAAGTGTATCAGCATCCATATTTCAGTGTGCCTTTATTTGGGGATAGGCAACATTAGAAAGTGTTGGAAGTGTTAAAAGACAGTAAACATGCACATCTAGAGGTATTACACAGCACATGCTGAAGCTTTAGGAATAGGGTAAACTATCTGTCTTCCTTTTTTAAATTTTCATAGTTTTGACATTTGTCAGAGTAGCACGGTCACTTACATGAACATAAAGATCTTCCAAATCTATGAGATTATGTTGCAAAAGGACAGCAGCAACTCTGTATAACGAGGAAGGTGTCTCGCCACTTGGATCCTAAAAAGGGCAAGATAATAGAAATTACAGGGGGGAAAAAAAAAAAGCAAACAGACTACTGCAGAAGGTCATGAAACACAAAAGAAACTACTCAAAGTTCAGACAGACTTTCAGATTAACATATTAACCCACAGTTCTCCTTGTTACCATGTTATTTTCTGCTATTACTGCAAAGCCACTAAACTTAACTGCAATACACAATCTGAATTTTCAGAAACAAAAACATTCCATTATCTTCACACCTTATGGTGCTTGTATGCAATTCTTAACCATACATATAAAAAAACCTTCAATATTTTACTAAATATCAACCACATCTCCCTTGCAAACATGCTCTTCACTCTGGGGACAAGTCTCTTGTTCCTAAGTACAATCTCTTTGTTAATGTCAGTCCTTATTTGACTATAGAAGTCCACATGGAAGGTATCAAGATTCTTTTCAGCTGCCTGTCTTGGAGAATGTAAGCCTTCTCCTCTAAAATACATTAGAGACTTCCACCTACATCATGAAGTTATTGTTCTTAGTTCAGGAATTTTACAACTTAGAAATTAATTGCTATGTAACAAAATATCTACAGTAAAAATCTCTTACTACTGACTGCAGTTCAACACTGAGTACAGCCAACCAGCAAAAATTAAGAATTGAAATACATTACCTGATAAAATTTGAATTTGAACCCAAGGATATGGCATAGAGTTTGAGGTTCACACATGTACATGTAAGACTCTATCAGTGGTACAAAGAAGTCGTCATACTCAGGCCTGCACTCATAGACTTCTAGGATAATATCCAGAACTCTGTTTGGATCAAGGTTAAAACACCCTAGTAGAGAAGAACGGAGCAGAAAAGCTTAACATTGCTGCTACTCATCCTCATTTTGCTACTAAACCACAAATGCATTCATTTGTAAAGTTAATTCTTTTCAGTTACAATTGAGCCTGGATTTATCTACAGCAAAACTATCTGTAAATACAGCACCGATCATTTTGACGTATGTTGAATATTGAACAAAGCAAGACACTAAAGAGAACTTTAAATTCAGATTATAGAAAAACCTAAAAATCATCATCTTAAGGCAAACATTTAGTAAGTAAAAACTCAACTTCGCTAACAATGCAGCGCCAGGAAAAGGTATGGGCTGCTTCCTCTCCCCTTGAGCTGGCACACATATTCATGCAGTCACACTCATCAGCCAGCGAGAAGTCATTTTATACCCCAGAATGGTTCTGGTTTGAGCTAGACCCTGACTCACCTGGCTGTACTGCCCTGTCAGTTCAGTATTATTGTTAGCATTAGGGAGAAAGGTTTGTTTATTGTGAGGAGAGCAACAGCAACAATATAGATCAGCTTCGCCAATGTTGTAATCATACTTGTATTTTACTATATAAACTTTTCCACCAAGACTCCAGGAGATGTGCTTGAGACAGAAATATTACTTATATCAAAAGAATCTAGACTATTTTCTTCATTGTGCCATGAGAAGTTTTATCCAGGCACATCCACTATGCAGGTATATATAAAATTGCATCAGTTTTTCCTTCCCAAAAGCTGTTTCCACTACACCAGGAACTACTGTCAGTAGTTTAAAAGTAGTTTAAAGTCAGTACTTTAAAAGAATTGACAATTTATAGGAAGTCTATCTGCAATTCCTAAAATTCCAAATGACAGAAAAATATTTTGTTATAAAATTCCTCAAATTTGAGGGTGTATTTTTTACTGTAATAACTAGCAAAGTCATCCTCTAGCTCTCTTCCAAAATAAGCAGTATTATTACAGAGACTTGACAGTCTCAGGCAAAATTCTGTGATAGATGAAAAGTTATCTTTTAAAACTAGTAGCAGAGCCTTTTGACCATTACTGCACTGGCATCATATGAAACAGGCAGTGGTGCAAACATTAATGTTGTATAAAATTATTTATTCAAAAACTAAGTGTAAAACATGGGGAATTACAGATATTTCCTGGTTTTAATGTATTTTAATACATTTTAATGTATTTGATTGTGACACTCTTGCCAAAACTCAACTTAGAAATATAGACAAATCACAATCAGAACTAGAAAAGGAAGAAGATTTACTACTTCTCATTTCTTTGCAAGGAATCGTTTGTTCCACTTCTCTATATTGAATTGAGTACCTTAAAACAGCAAAAAGCATTACTTTGTTATGCTCCAGTCTGCCTGCTAAGAGACAAGCACATCATCATAAAATACTGCTGAAATGCACCAAAATCACAGCATGTATATTTGAGGCTGTACTGTAAATTTAGTATCTAAATTAAGTTTACTCATACAACATTCCTAAAATCAATTTTGCCACAGAGACAGGAACTTCCAGTTGTCATAATTCTATCCAAGCTGATCTACCAATACACGTTACTGTCACACTACATGCCTGTATGATGTATTATTTGATCCACAGTTGACCTCAGTCACACTACAGTCATTCTTGGTAGCCACAAGACCATGTAGGAAAACCAGTGCCCATATTCCTTCAACAAATTCCTTACCTATTAAAGATTTGATATTTTCAAGGATTAAATCACTAGTGATATTTCCAGATAAGTCTTGTCCCAGTTCTGCAATGAGCTTTGCATAACCTTCATTCTCCTCTCTTAACAAATTAAACTTCTGTTGCTTATAGCTGCAAGTAAAGAAAATAAGAAATTAAAGACAACTGTGTAAGACGTGTCCACAGTGAAGCTTATTTATGCTCTTATCAATATTAAATTTGTTATACAAAATCGTAATTTTGAACACATTTTAAGAACTTGTAGTTTGCTTGAGCTGTTGCAAAAATTACAGAATGCAGTACAATGAATAATAGACTTGCAAGGCAGCAAGCATTCTCCAAAGAAATCCAGCTCTTATTTCAAATACAGAGCATTTAAAAGCAAGATTATGCATATACCTAACAGTAGAGCTTGCCCGAGCTTAAGGACCTATTCTACTTTCAAGTAGCGTTCTTTGAGATTGAAGCATTGAATGCACAGACAAAAAAAAACCAAACACATCCACAAAAATATATCCTGTGTTGACAAAAGTAACATAACTACATTTGCTTATTTATAAAAACAAATGTCTATGCTTAACTGATGCAACAACAATCATTAATTTTCTCATACTTCCTGAGTTTACATTTGTCACAAATAAAATTAATATTATTTAATCTGCACATACAGAATTGCTGTAGCAAAAGCCATTGCTTTAGGTGCTATTAAAAAAGATTTTACATTTCTCAAGAGTCTGAAAACAAAGATGGCTAATATGGTTCTTTTGGCAATGACAAGTTAAAGTGCAACAAAACATATTTCCTATAGAAAATTGAGTATTTTAATAAAAGAAACATTACACATTGTTAGTAAACATTGTTACCAGATTAATTACCATTGCCCCTCCCACCCACTCCCCAAACAGTCCTTGGCCCAAAACTTACAATAGTTTTGTCTTTATTTTAACAGATTTCTGATTGAACTGTTGAGACTGCTTGATAAGTCCTAATGACTCCAGTGTCTCTGGATCTAAGCGCTCCTTCAGGACAGTGTCAGATACCAGATACTAAAAAACACCAAAAACATGCATCAGATTTGTCAAAGACCTAGAAACCATCTGATTATTACTTTAGGTTACAGATGCATTCCAACTAAAAAAATAAGTTCAAATGTCATGATAATAAATGCATTCTGCTTCACATAGAAATGGACAAAACTGAGAAACTATTTAACTGAAATTTGAATTTTAGAGTGGTAGATTTTATACACTAGAGCACCTTGCAGAGACAAGCCCTGGAGCCTAATTGCTGTTTACAAAGCATACATTGCATAGGATCTAGGGCTATTGTTACCAAGAACTGCATATTGACAAAGCTTATACCCATTCTGTCATATTCTGGGAGAAAAGCTTTATTTTCATACACTGAATTTTCCTACCAATCAAGCTTATTCCATGTGGTTAGGAATGCCATTTCTATAGACAGAGGAAATTGCATAAAGAAGTCCAACTCAAAACACGACTCAGAAGCAAATTTTCTGTGAAATGACGGGGGAAAAAAAAAAATCTAAGTTCTCCTTTAAGAATTCAAGGGACAACTATACTGTATTTCTCTACCATAATGCTTTGAAGATGCATTTTTAAATTATTTTTAAAGATATTCTAATAGTCTTCCTCAAAAAATAAAAGTTTCAAAACTGATTTTGCTTGTCGGATTTTGGCATATTTACCAAAGACTAAGCATGACTTACCAAACAGGCTAATACCAGCTGGGTAAAATGATCCCTCTTACTTTTTTCTTCTAAGCAACTTGTTTCAATATCTAGTATAAAAGAAGATGGGAAAAAGGAAAAAAAGAAATCATTACCGCTGGTATTTATAAGACTTTCTTCTTTTTATAACTCTTCTGATAAATGCTAAACACAATGCAAAGCAGCTTGTTTACAATACACTAGCTTCTCACTGCTTTTCAGCTACTCATGCACCTTGAGGTCCACTTAATATTTTGGTGACAAGTCTCACACATCCACAAATGTCATGAAAAGATAGAACAGGAACCAGAGAAATGCCGCAATCATTTTTCTTGCCCTTCTCTCTGTTGCAATAAAGTTTATGGTAAGCATTAAGAATCAATAATAAGCACAAAAAACGACAAATATGAATTGCTGAAAAGAACTATGTGATCTTAGCGTTAATGAAATGTTCTAATCTCTTTTCCTGTGTCTTCAGAGTAACTACCATTTACTGCTGGGTCTGCAGTCTTTTACTAGCTATGATTCTGTATTTCCATTCTTTTCTTTTGGATTGTCCGCTACTGAATGCGATTCATAAATTCACTCCCATGGGAAGACAGGCCATAAAATAATGGCTGAAGGACATCTGACTGAAACAGTTAAAAAAAACCAAAAACACACACACACCACTACAGGGAGCGAGGAGCTGCAAAAGGACTGGAAAATGCAATAAATGAAGGCAGACGCTACAAAAAAAAAATCCACAAAACAGCCCACACATATACTCATACAAAAACTAGACCCATAGAGAAAACGTCAACAAAAATCTGAGAAAGCAACCCCTGAACACAGTGCAAACCAGTGGTGCAGCAGCATGGCAGTGGAGGCCACAGACATGCCAGATCAGACTGGACCCTATCAGCTCAGCCTCCCAGCCAAAGGAAGTTTCTGCAGAAAAAAAACTAGTCCAGAGAATGTAGATGAGAGGATAAATCCAAATTCTCATGCTGAAACATTAACTATAAGACAATGACATTAGGAAAAAAAAAAATCCTGATAGTTACAAACACTAGTTAGAGGGGAAAAGTGTTAGAGGAAACTCATTAAAAACAAGAAAGAAATTGTCAAATGTCCTTTGTCCCAGAGTTTGAAACCTAACTTAGCCATACTACTTCTCTGCTACTAGTGGAGGCATGGCTTTTGACTACATACTAATTTGAATGGAAAGAGAAATAAAAAAAGAAAAGATAAAAAAAGAGAAGAGGCAGACAGAAACAGTAGTTTTTCAAGAAGCAGCTTTCTAAGTTTTCTAACCCAGTTTAAAAAACAAAAGGGTATCAGTGTAATACTGTATTATACAAACTGATTATTACAAAAAGATGATATCAGTACACAGAATGAAGATTATTAATAAAGTCAAAATTCATCATTTAGATGTCGCAGTATCAAGGCTGCACATGCAAACTTCATTAGGTGCCTCTGCACAGGCAGCCACAGCACAGAAGATGCCACACTCCTTCAGCACGCAGGACCAACTCAGACCTGCAGTAAGCAGACTGACAAAAGAATTCGCTGAAATTTGTTGGAAAAAGAAGAACATAAAGACAGAGCAAAATAGAAACTGTAAGCAGTTAAAACTATGATCTGGAAATTCGTATACAGGATTAAAATTCTCAAAACGAGAAAAAAAACAGCTTTGGATCATCATTACAACATCCAGAAGGTATTACCAGAGTATGAAGTACACATCATCTACTACTTGCCAACTGAGCAGGCTTTACTTGGCAAATGATGTCGTTTGCCTTTAGATATCTAGACAATTAGTACAAGCTCCATTTCACTAAGAGTGACTGTACAGATAAAAATACTTACAGAATACACTCGGAGAGCAGAGATCTACCCACCAGCAAGTCAGCTTTTATTTAAAATACTTTTAAGAATGATAACAACACTAAGTCATCAACTCTCCTAGCTAACATGCAACATTCTCACAAGCCGACTCCCTTAACTATCCTCGTCAGATCCATTTCCACTGCCTTTAATAGATAAACTTCTGGAAACCGTAACAGAACAAAGCAGAACAAAAAGACATTAACAGCAGAGACACAGATACACTGAGGAATAACCAACACATATTTTGTGAAGAAAAGACATGCTTTACAGATTTAATGAAACTTCCTGAAGAAGTCAACAAGCAAAAGCACAAAGCTTGTATTTCTCCAAACCTGTCACAGTGCTGAAAGGAAGGGAACCCAACTTACCTAATATGCAGAATACATCAGCTAGGATGGAAGGCATGTCTTCCCGAAATTCCTAAAAAAGACCACACTCCATGAATACAAACTCCAACATGTACACTTAGAAAATTCTTATTCCATTACATAAAACACTTCACCATAAAGTTCAGATTAATTCATAATGCAGATTATTATTACTAATTATATTAATAACAAAATTAATTTATCTGAATAGGCTTGATTATTGACTAATATCTAATGTAAGTGCTGTACTAATTATTGATCTGTAATGAAATAACATTTTCATGTAGTTTAGAAGAGTATCTAGTGGCCAGGGAAGAAACCCTCTAGTTACTACATTTCTCCAGCATGATGAACCTCCCTGTCTGAGGAGCAGCACCAGCCCGTACAGTAAACTAGACTTTCTCAGGCACCAAACAAATAAGAATTTCCTACAGTAACTAAAGATCAAACATTATCCCACATTACCCCAACAGCAAGGTGCACTTCAGCCTTGACGTCTCTCACACCAATGCCCAAGTTTAAAAGTCCGAAAAGATTATCCTAGAATAATTACTGCAAAAGGTACTTTTTCTTAACATTCTATAAATGTCAAAAGAGCAACCTAAGAACTTAAAGTATATGAAATCATTTTTATCAGATTTTTAAAATATACTTTTTCAGGGTTTTTTACTAGGAACACCTATATTTAGTAACCTTAGTAGTTTAGAGGAAAACACTCTTTTCCTCACTTTCTCTGTGTACTCTAAATATTTTAAGAGAAACTTTTTTCAAGCAAAAAAATAAGTCTAATGCATTATTTTGAAGGTAGCCACAGGACTTAGATATCTCAGTAGTAAAATGGCAGACACATTCATTGTTACACTGTAAGAACAATGCAAATTATAAAAACCAGTAGGTGGCATTACACACATGCTGCATAAGCAAGAGAAATCTATTTTTAGCATAACTTTGGTCTTCATATGCCCTTAAATTATTTAATTTATGCTAAAATGAGTATCTCTCACCACAAAAAGTAGGGGAAAAAACAAAACCCTGACAGACTACATGTATTTCAAGTGCACGCAAACGAAGAAAAAGGACTTGACATGAATGAATTTTAGACATGGAAATACAAGTCTGTTGAATATTATCCTGCTTGACTTTCATTCAAACTTCTATAATAAACTAAAAATTTAGTAAGCATACAATTATTACATGTCTATACTTACTATGACATCACCAAGTACATTAGAAGCTTGGTCATGCTTTAAGTTTCCTCTGACAACGTGATATGCCAGCTCATACAAAGCCTGCTGGATATCTGTTGAAAGAAAATAAATGATTAAGGAACATAGTAGGTAATCCTTGGTAATACTTCTGAAGTAGTTACTACAATTCATGCTCTAGACTTCAGATACTCCACCGGTAAAGAGGATAGATATGCTTCTCCTGCCAATGAGGCAAGATTATTACTGCTGATAGATTAAATTTGAGCATCAATACCTAAGACTTCACACAAGCAGATAGAAAGAGATGATCCACTTTCCCTAGAGAGTTTACAGAGTAACAGTGAAACAGGGTGAAAAACTACAGTCCTACACAAAACTTAAGTCTTGGCAGTTGGCTTAACAGACACCTTTAACTTAAAATACACCAAAATATATTATACATATATCTACACACATATATATAAATAATACACAGAAAACATTCCAGTACTTTTTCTTAATCATCTCTCCCCACAAAGCAGCTTTCAAAAACCATTTCTCCAGGTGAAAGTAAAATTTAATTGGAGACAAAATGCTTAACAAGGATTTTTAAATTTCTTTACGGAAAGTCTCCCACAACTGAAGAATGCTGTTTTACAAAAGCTTATGTTAAGCCAAAACAGTAAACAGAGGAGAAAAATCTTGCAATGCTAAACTTGGTGGTTAAAAAAAACAGCTATGGTAAACTTGTATGGAATTGTTCTTAAATAATATGCCACAATGTTACTATACTTCTTAGTATATGAAAATAATAAAACCCCATGCTTTCACCTTGCACTGGTACCATGTGGTTTGCTCAATAAACAAACATTATGCGCAGTGGGTATGCAAGCAGATAGACACATGCAGAGGTACCATGATCAACTGTTTCCATGCTTTTATTTAATTAAAAGCAACCAAAAAACCACACAACTTACCTCTGAAATCATGGCTTTTGTTTTCACTGAGAGTGTGACATAGTTGCACACTGAAATAAAAGAAATATTAAAAAACATTAAAATGGTTAGATATTAGCACACACACCCCCAAAAGTTTTGGGGCTCTTTTTTGTTGTCGTTCTGGCTAAAATAAGTTTCAATTTGGGCAGTTTAAACGGCTGACAACATTTTAAGTTTTGTAGAGTAAACACTAATACACAGAAGTTACACAGCGAAGAAATACAAGACTCACAACAGATCTCATACACACATATATCATAAAAAATGATATATTTTTATACCTAAAAAATATTCTTCCTAATGTTACACATGCTTACACACAGAAAAGTGAGAACACTGGACAATTTGTGAAAGGCAGCACAGAAGTGCTGGCATTAACCTACTGTTCATAACCAATGAGGAAAAGCTTCTCATAGTTTAATACTAAAAATTTTTTTACAGGCCAGAGTTTGAAAACAGTCATAGTTTGTCTGTGCGTGACTTCCTGATGTTTTATCAATGCTAAGACAGTTTTACCTCTTCTGTTCACTAAGAGAATCCACTATAGGCTGCAAAGACCTGTCACATTACATTGTCTTTAGTCACTCCTGAGGCTTCCTCAACCCAACTAGCCATATGTAGCAAGTACAGTAAATACTGTACAGACTGTTCTATGAAATAATAGCTGTGTGTTATAAGAATAAATGCTTAAAGACCTTCTCTACTCTGATGGCTTCAAAAGGGACATGCTTCCAAGCTACAAGGACTGTTCCTCTCCTCTACCACTACCATCACCCCAGCGCGAGGCTTCAAAAGCAGGATATTTTTAAAAAGGCAGTGATTTACCTGTATTATAACAGACACCAATTAATACCTTAAGAACTTTCTTCACATCTACAAATTTGTGTTCAAAAGTTTCAGAAATTTTTTCATCAAAAAGTCTTTCATAGGCAGAAACTGAAGCTAGTCTCAGAGCTACATCATATTCCTACGTAACACAGCAACACTACAGTTTCCCATGGGAGCGATATTTAAGCATGGTATATGTGCATTTTTAAGGCAGGTATGTGCCGTAATTACAGTCTTATAATGAAAAATAAACAGTAAAAAGAGATTCTGCAGCAACCCGTTACTCATTCTATTTGCATCCTATACAGACTATTACCTCTCTAGCAGGACTAAGCAGCTGTTCCAGCAATCAAAGGATTATAATTACCAAATGCAAGGTATATCCACCCTTTTAAGACATGGAAAACAGGCAGTTTCACATGTAATGTAATCGGCAGAAACATGCAAGCTCGGCAAAAAGCAATGGGATGGCTAAGATGTTCTACACACCACTGAAGAGAATGCAAGACATTGGGAATAACCAGAACAGAGACACAAAACAGGGAAATAAGTAATTTATTTTGTTTTTTGCAAAAGTGTACTTTTTTTGAAGTAACAATAGATTTTTTTTCCCCAGCTATCCCCAAAGAGGGTAGCAATTTGATCTAAGTCTGATTTTCTTAAATTTTAATTACTACCCCTCCATAAAGAAGTTACCCTATAAGCACTCATTTCTAAGCTCTGTATACAAAGAACAGTGAAGTGAAACATCTGATACCAAAAAAATATCTACTGAGATGCACACTTTGACCTCTATGTCATAAGGTGGTATCATCAACCAGGTTACATGAGCACCAGCTCTGTCTGCTTGGAACAAAGAGCTCACTTAAGTACATCATAATTTAAAATAAGAGTATTAGCCTCTTCCAGTTCCTTTTCCAGCAATACCAAAACTTCACGCTACTGGGAAACACAAATCTGTTTGATCAATGTAACAAGAAACTCTAAGATCAGTCTGTAAAACAACTTGCTTTGTATTTATAATTAAAATCCCAGAATTATTAAATTGCGGGGAAAAAACGTAAAAAAATTTTTTTGTGAAAGTCTACCTGGGAAAACTTTGGTAGTAGAAAAGAATATGTTGGTACGACTTTTTGTATGTAAATTAGTAATTGTGTTTATATCCTTTCACACATGTACTCTTATCTCCAAAGAAGGACGAGCTTTTCTGAAGGTGCTGTCAGGCAGCACAGTTGAGCTGATTTAATGGCTTGTTGCTGCAGAAATGGACACGTTTGTTGATACTTCTTCCCTGCTTGTCAGTTAAATGTCAGTTAAATAAACTGGCAGAAAACAAGTCTTCAGTCATCTATGCAAGTTGAAGCAGCTTACCAGGAGGTCAGACATGCACCAGTCAAGAGAGCCCTGGTGAATGAAGGCAAGGCAGAAGCCCTCCCTTCCAGTACCCATAAGCTGTGAGATCTGTTCATCTAGTCTCAACTGAGTGCACCATAAATTAAAATCAGAATACTTGCACATTCACAAGAATAAAAATGTCAATATTAGTACAATTAATCAACTCAGAAAACAGCCACAATGACACTTTCCCACTTAAACAATACCCAGGAAATGGAAACTTAGCAGGTCCACTTTTCAGTTCAACAGACCCAAACTGTCAGTTGTCTGTTAAGAGTTCATGTGGAACTGTCATTGCCCTAATCTTGTGGGTCATTGTTGTGAGCTTAGGATGGAGAACTTCCCTACTCTATTAAAACCTACATCCTTTCATCCGAAGATAAAACTGTGTGATACATGTAAAATATAATTTAAAAATAGAAAAACCTAGAAAGTAAACATTATTTTTTTAAAAAAAAAAAAAAAAAATCAAAGAACCACTTCTGAAAAACAAAGCATTAAAACTAAATTTGTTTTGGATTAAGATAGGATAGATTTGCTTAAACAACAAATTTTGACGCAGTGTTGAGCGCCTATCAAACAAGTTTGGATGGCAGAGCTAGCAGCCGAACCAAAGCCTCCCAATTCATACACAATGTCCCATAGCATCAATTACACTCCCACACGTAGTATAGGGCAGTAATTACTGCAAACACATGTGCCTGCAAACATTAAAGTATATGCATAATTTAACTGGTGTGGGTAGCTCTCTAACAGAGATAAAGCACAATCAACTGCATTTTGCAGTCAGGATGGTAAAACTACAGCTAAGCTCTGTTCTCATGATTCTCAGCTCTAACCCAACACTGTGACATTCCTCATGTAAGTAAAATAATGAATGTGTCGGGAGTGCTTGAAAGATCAAGTCTCAAAATTTCACATTCACAGAATGTTAAGCCTCTTCAGTTTATATAGAAGCTTAACATATTGCATAAACTGCCAGCCAAGTACATTATTAAAGCTCTGCTTCCCCACCAAGGGGTCCTAGATGTGTTATCTATCACAAATCAAGGTAAGGTACCAGTCTAAGAGTAAGTGCTTGCCATTGTATGCGTATTAGTGTCCGTATGGGCTACAGTCATAGACCAGCATCTTATTGTGGAAGACACTCTATAAAACAATACAACTTCTCTGCAAAGGACAGTATGTCTACACACAAATAGGTCTACAAGGAGTCCAAACTGATCAGCATAACAAGCAGTCACAGGCAGATTCCAACGGGATGTCTACATGATACCTGGCAGTAGGGAAACAAATGCACATAATTTAATAAATGGTATTTAGACAGAGAAGAGTCTGAACAAAATCGAAAATGACAGACAGGATGACCACATCCTGACCAGTTTATGGTTTTGGCAGTTAAGAACAGTTATACACACTTGAAACTACCACATTTATATATATTTTTTTAGATATTATTACACATCAGTAGCTGGATTAAATTCAAAGCATGCAGAGTTTTGAACAAGGTCTCTGAACAATTTCTAGGAAGTGAATGGTCACTGCCACCTAAGCTCTGTGATGCTGCCTTACAAATTAACATTATGACACTCTAAGACACATGCAAAATCCTTACCTTCTGATTTTTGGATATGACTGTTACATCATGACAAATCACTTCAGCAAAAATAAAATGTATTATTTTTCAAAGCTAAAGATTCATTTTAAATTTATTTCCCTTACTAGATTTCTTTAAAACATCCCTACATTTTGTTTTCTTTATAAAACATACAAACTCTTCCTTTCTCCCTGCCCCAGTAGCAGCATTTCCCACAAACTACAGCAGTATTACAAATCCTGTACGTTTTCAAACATAGGCACCACACCACCCAGAAAGAAAACACAAAGCGATGTGTTTTAAACATCCATTATCAATCCCATTAGAAGTTGAAATGTTGAACAAAACCAAATCATTTCCTTTTCTCAATACAGTTTCATACACCCTCAAAACACAGAGCTGTGTTTTTATTTATGTAACCAGTAACTGCCAAACTACTACCTCGGGCTGATCCAGTCAGATCACATAAGCCATTTCATGCTGCAGCAAAGAAGTATTTTTTTCCCCTCCTAAGACCTAATCTTTTATTCTGCTAATTATGAGGGGGGTTTTTTCCCTGTAATCCTCACTTTTCAAAGTTGGCATTTGTCTCCCTATGAATAAGTCCACCACTTTGTTTAAAAACAAACCAAACCCCTCCATTCAAGAGTGACTCTGACTTCATGCCTGGACTTTTAGATCAGGCTTCCAGAGGGGGATTAAAAAAATCCAAACACCACACTTCTAAAATTTATGCAAATTCTGTATTTACCGGACATGCCAGTTTTGTCCTTTTGCAGTACCCTTTCCCTCCCCATTTTTCTAACTTATCAACATAATGTAGTGTCTTAACTTTGAACTGCAAACCCTGAGACTGGAATTGTGGCCTAGATTTAGGCTTAGACCTAATTTATATTTCTGGGCATATTTTTATTGAATTATTTCTCTCAAATAAATAAGAAGCATCATTAAATTTATTCCCCTTTTACTTGGTATAATGTTTAAAAATATTTCACGTGTTTCATTTGGGAAAGAGAGCATCATAATTTTATTTTCCTCCAATCAAACGGTAATTTTGGAAAAAGAAATGCCGCATTACACAATGACAATTCCCCAAAAAAAGTCAGTTTTCTAAAAAGTCATCTAGATATTGGCTAGAAATACAGTATTTTGCACCTGGAAACTAAGTTCATGCATATTCCACAGGCTTATAAAGCTATCTCTACAAAACCTCACAACTTATCCAGACACCATCACATTTCTTTTAGTATGTATGGCCTCTTTTGCAAACTACACTTTAAATCATGCCTGGAACTGCATTTAAGCGGTTTTCCAAATGAAGTGTAAATGCCACAAATCCAGGTATTTAGCCTATAATTTTCTTTTATTGGTCCCACAGCAGATTAACACTTTCTTCCCATCGTGGTTAAGAAGCACTGCTCTGGGGGGAAGGGAGAATCATAAAAGGTTTTATCATGGTCAACTCTTACACAGTAAAAGTTCTGAGAATTCAATGCAACCAGTGCAGCTGCCATTACATGATCCACTCTGAGCTTTCTGTCCTCATGCAAACTCCATACAGTCACCGTGATCATAACAAGGTAAATTACAAAAACCACAATCATATGTGACTACTTCAGGCAAAAAGTATTTAATGACCATTACAGAAAAGCTAGCAAGTGCATCTACATGTGTATAATGTTATGTACCAACAGGCAGTATGTTTTACTATAGTCACTTGTGCATTGTTGAAAGGTATCAGTATACATTTACACATTTGCTTATTTGTTACTCATACAGGAGTTTTTAAATACTCAAGTTAAACAAAAAGTTCTCTGGGCTTATTGCATAAACATTGCCATGCTAGATACAAACTCAGCCATTGCCATAAAATCTTAAGCAGGAGATTAAAAAAGTGATGCAAACCTCAGCATTGTCTGCAGGCTCCTGAACACTTTTATTATTGTTGGAAATACAGCTACAGAAGGGATTTTCACTGGCCTTGTATCACTCACTTTGAAACACATTAAACTTAGAGGCTAACATAATAATGGTTCTAGCACAATTCAAAGCCAAAAATTACACAGCTATAAAGGGAGGAGGCCTTCTCTACAAAATGGAAGGTCTGAGGAGAATGGTGTTTTGTACAGGGAGCCTCTACGTTCTCTATTCTCTACTCCACTATCTTTTTCTTCATGCACAAGGAATATCATTACCATAGCTGCACAACCTTTTAAAATAGCTGAACAAAAGAAAATAACAATAAGAGTGAGTATTAAAATGCATTTCTCAAAGTGATCCCCCAAACACCCATAGATGAAACTGTAAGGTTTTTTAGGTACAACAGAAAACAGAAGTGCATGGAAGAATTAAAATAAGGGCATTTAAACACATACACAGGACACCCTTGTCCAACCAAACACAGTAACGCAGAACTGACACATTGGTGACTACCCTCCCCGAAGAGATGTGTGCCTGAAACACAGCACAGTTAGTGAGGATTGCTTAAAACAGACACACAGAAGGCCCTGAAAGGGAACGCTGCTGGCACACCTGGATTGATTTGGGAAGCTGCAACCAGACTCCTCCGTGCACAAAGGTTACTGTGTAGGGTAACTAGGAATGACTAACTGATTCTGCCTTGCCTGAATCAAAGAATACAGCGTTAGGCCCCTCGGAACAGGTCGAAAGGTGGGAACGGGGGCTGAGACCTCTGCCAGAAAGGTCAATATCGCGGAGCCAGCAACACAAGAACGTTTCAGGCTCCGTACCACCCCAGGGGGCCAGCTAAAGAGGAGCCCGACACCCGATAAACCTGACCCAGAGGCAGGAAGGGGGCGCTCGGGGCGCAGGCAACGGACGCCAGGAGAGGTAGGCCCAGTTATGGGGGACGAGTTTCGGCGGAGGACGTTAGCAACCGACAAAGGAGGCCGAGCCGGACAGGGAGGCGGCATGGCACCTCCGCCCGACCAGGGCTTCGCCCCTAAGTCCTAGCAGCAAGGACGCAGCCGAGAGCGACGTCCTCCCCGCCCGCTCCCACCTCTTCGCCGCCCCCCCACAACCAGTCTCCCTCGGCCGGTAAAGCCCGGGCCCTCCCGCTCCCTCCACCAGGCCGGCGGCCTGCAGCTCCCCCCCGCCTTCCTGCACCAAGACCCGGCACTCACAACTCGTTCTTGCCCCCTTTCTCCCAGTTCTTTATCCACTCGGCGGGGAGCAGCGCCGCCATCTTCCCCGTGTGGCGCCGAGAGCCCGGATGGTGGAGCAACGAGCCCGGGTCAGAGGGGACGCAACGGCCCGCGAGGAACGACGGGACGCGGACGCGCCGTACCCCGGGAGACGGCGCGCGCCTGCGCGTTAGAGCCGCCGTCTCGCGGCCGCCCTCTCGACGGCCGCCGCCCCTAAGTAGCGCGGCGGCCCCGCGCTGGGCCCCCGCCTCGCCCCTCGTGCGGCCGGGCTGCCCGCGGCGCCGCTCGGGCCGCCCAGAGGCACCGCCGGCAGGGCCGCCCCTGGCAGGGCCGCTGCCGGCCGGTCTCCCCCGCCCCGAGTGGGGTCAGCGCAGCCTCAGCCTGCGATCTGCGGATTTTCTGCACCTTCTGTCACAGCATTTTTACCAATAAATTATCAAATTCGGGTTTCAGTTGCAATTGCAGGAGTAGTTTGAAAATGAAAACGTTTTCCATTACCCCCTGAGGAGTTAGTGTTATTTTAGTAAATTGTTAATTCTTAAATTCCTTTAGTACATTCAGGAAAAGTCGTAACAAAAACCTGTTACGGAAAAAATTACTATGAAAAATCTAAACTGCCTCTGTTAACCTTTCTTGGCCATTTTAACACATCTCTGAGGTAACTTTTTAATGACATAAGATACAGTATTGAACCCCAGACCTCAATGGCACCTTTCTGTAATCGATTGTCTCATGCCATTTATTCTGTTACAGCCTCCCCCAGAAATCCAGTGTATCCGGGATAACGTCACGCTACGTTTCAAACTCGACCCTTCTGCAGATGGTGCATCCTCGTGACTACCGATATAAACACGACAAACATCTGTACGGGTGTCGTCTTCTGATTATCACCCCTAATACATGTGCCCATTTTATTACACCTCCGTAAGTCTCTCCAAGCTGTTCTGAATTTCCTTCAGCTGATGATCAGGATATATGAGTTAAGAAATACTTTATCTGGTCGTCTTGCCTGACAAGAAGTCTTCATTTCATCTGCCTTCTCGGTCTTGTACATGCTTCCTACTCCATTGAAGTGTAAATCGTTTCAGAAATATGCTGAAAATTAAGAAAATGGAGAATGTGAAATTGAAAATGAATTTAAAAAAATAAAAAAGCTGAGGCCCCAGTGCCTGTTTGAGCGCTGGCCTTGCTGTGGTTTCTCTGCTGCACGCTGGGTTCTCCGAGTGTAACAGAAACACGAAGCTTGCAAGCCCTTTGTGGAGAAGTGTTGTTGCACTTTGTGTCAAAGTGTTGTTCCACTTTGAAAACAGCCCTGATCTCCAGAATTTCAGCAACCCCCTGTAAGTGCTGACCGAGAGAGGGAATAGGGTTTTAATTATTATTCCCAGCCAGTCCCTGGGCAAGCTGTATGCTCTACAGAATGCGGTTGGTCCTGATCTCTCTGGACACCACCTATGACAAAGGGAGCCACCACAGCTCCTGAACTCCTCAGTAACACGAGTAATAAAGAGACAGACTCTGCTTCCAATATTTAGATTTTAAATTAGACACAAACTACATTTCAGGCAGGTAGTATGCAGTATGATAAAAGATAAGCTCAGTTTAAAAGTGCAAAATGTATTTATCATGGGTTATTTTTAAAAGTTTCGATAAATGAATATATATAAAACAGGCCTGTGAATGATACGAGGCACAAAATTGCAAGCCTGAGGAATAGCATGAGAAGGTATTGCACGAGGGTGTAATAGGTGTGTTTAGAAGATAAGCCTGAGACACATAAATGAAAAACAATAAGCTAGAAAAAGGTTTTAGGAACAAGGATTTATGTAGGCGCAGAGTCTGAATGTGAATGAGTGAAGATTTGCCTTTATGATGAGGGTGAAAAGACACTTGTGGAAAAATACAGAAGAATAAAGTCACCAAGACATTGCAGGGCCAAAAGGTTAGATCCCAAGTTTATTCAAAGAAAGTAAAGCTCTTAATTTGTGAAGTGTATTGGTAACAGACTGGAATGGGCTGAAGATAAAGGGAGCTGTTATGTGCAGTGTAGAAATAGATGGGACAGAAACAATTTGAAACTCTAATTGAGCGTAGCCTAGTAATAAGTAATCACTACCCGATCTATGAGGAGCTCTGTTTCTTGCTAGAAGATAATAACTTCAACAGAAAGGTTATTGCCGATGAGTTCTAAGTGTAGGAAAAGTCATTTCAGGTCAATATAGCAACATTATCTTTGTTTTCGTTGCTATACAGGGATGTTTGTGCCTTCATGTGCTAATGCAAACAACGTCACCGCTACAAATTGCACAACTCCATCTTCTCTTTCACTTGGATTTTGTAATTCAACAGTGGAACAACCTAACAGAGACAAAGTATTGTAAACTGAAATGTGGGCTTACATTACAGAATCGATTTTAAAGCAGACAAGTTACTCAGTTGTAGTAAAGAGACAAATGTTCAATGTTGCACCTTTTTGCAAAACACTGGCTGTTTCTGCAAGTGCTGAGATATCTCAACCAATTGAGAGCTGTTTTGCTAAAAATACTGCTTCCCGTCTGGCTTGGCCAGAGCTAGGAACTTCTTTTTAAAGATCCTGTATGGTTATTTTTAAGAGTTGATTTCCTACGCTGCCAATTGTTACCGTTTCAAAGCCTGTGATTTTTGTAGCGAATGCTCCTGGTCTGGGTCTCTGACAGCAGCAAAACGCCGCGTAGCCCCAGTACAGAAGTAGTATTCCATGACGTTCACAGTTTAGTTAGCAACCACAATAATTAATGACACGAGAGCAGATTTTCAAAGCTGTTAAAGATGAAGTTGGGACCATAAAAAGGTTTTGCAGAAGTAAACCAGGTGCCTGGCTCCCATGGCTTTCAGAACCACCCAGTTTCAGTACGTTTCTCCCACAGGCACTCATCTGCAGTATCTGAATCTTAGAATATATGCACTTAAAATATCGTTAAAGTGTGATAACAGCTTTTAAAGGATGAATGTTTTAAGTGGTTTCATGGCACTGAAAGGAATTTTAGAAAACCTGTATGTGTTGTAGATCCACCATTCACCAGTGACTCATTAAAAGAGTATTTTGTTATTGTAAGGGTTGTGCTATTAATGAAATAGCTTATTAAATACTTAAATAATTATGGAATAATTAAGCCTGGGATTAAAATACGGTCAATTCTTGTCAAACAATTTTTCCAAGTCAGCATTCCTGCATTTTCTGTATTGCATATACATTTCATTTATACCAGCTAAATGGTGTGGTGAAAGTGTGGCGAATGGTACAAATGAAATGCCTTAGCCATGGGCACTGTGTGCTGCGATTCTTTGGTGTGGTAGATACTTTGTGAGTTATTTACAATCCATTTAGAGCTTATTCTTATGACAATTTATGCTGATGAGTTTTTTTACCTGCCGAGACATGCACAGACTAGATATGAGTAAAGTTTTCCTCTTACATAAAGGTTTGCAAAGTCATGTCCTAATAAATTACTTTTTTTTTAATATGTAAATACATTGGTCATTAGCTCAGAATTATTTACAGTTTTCCACACATTGCAATTCTCTGTTCCAAGTTATTATTTTCAGGGTTTTGATAAAAATAATTAAGAATACTAAATATGCATAGATATTGGAACAGTTTTCTTATAAGTCCACATGAAGTCTTTTCTCAGAAATTATCATCAAATGAAGGACCATATATTTCCAATTTCATATTTAGAACTATAGCATAACAAAAAAAGTTTGAAAAGCATATATAAAAGTGTAACTATGAATGAAATATACTTGGGTTTTAGAGAACTATTTGTTCTAGACTCAATTTTTTTGCCATTTGTCCATGAACTTTACTGACCCAGTTTAAGATAGATATGAGGGGGAAAAATAACAGGTAGAGATCTTTATAAGGAACTTAAATGAAGTTATTTAGCACTTGCTTAAATGTATTTTAGATATATTTTAGAAATTCTCTTGCAGATAGTTTAGCTATTACACATTTCCTATTAGCTATTATATTTAAAAATCAATAAAATAAAATAAAATAAAATAAAATTTTAAAATATCTATATCAGCCATTTGCAATTTTTATGGCTTCTACAACATCACAGAGTAACGGAATACTTTTAGGCTGGACAGGATTTTTGGTGGCCACCTGCTCCAGAGCCCTGCTTCCAGCAGGAGCTAAAACGATCAGTCAGAACTGCTCAGCAAATCATCTCACAGAGCAGTGACTACTTTCAAGGAGGTGATTTCACTGTTCCAGTGTTCGAGCACTGAAACATTTTTTCCTTAAGTTCAACTGGAATTTTCCTTGCTGCAACCCGTGTCTACTCTGAGAAGAGTCTGATTCCACAGTATTTCTAAAGCACTAGAGGAAGCATTTTGTGATAGAATTTATACAAAATATGCTCTACTTAACAAGGATGCATTCTACATAACCTCTAACACATAGACATACATTTTAATAATTTAATCCAGGCAAAGCAAAATATTTTGAAAATAAGTGTGTACAGATTAATATGTTATTGACACAGAGCAGTTTTCATCCTAGGCTATAAAATCACATTTAATTTTGTCTTATCCTTGCTTATGTGGTGGGTATCTTTATTAGTGCTACCTCATGTTAGCTGAATTGTGAGGAATTCTTAGGTTAAAAAGTAAGATCTGTAGTAAGATATATATTTTAGTTCTATACAACAGCCTTTATGATTTATTCTCCCTCTTTTCATGAGGCTTTTGTGTGGTAGAAAAAGTGTTGTAGGCATCCTAAGAATCCTATGAATGAGTCAGAGCCCCTTGTTAAAAGCTACGACAGTGGATTTTTTCCTTCTGTATTTCCTAGAGGTTGACATTTCCCTTTCTAAATACTGGAATAAAATAAAATTTTGAAGACAAGGAAAAATAATGATGACTGCAAAGTCACAATATGTCACACTGCCTTCTTAAGTCACCTACTGTGCTTCCTGCCTGAATACAGAAGCAATCTGAGCGTTTTGTACCAGCTACATTAAAGAAAATGCCTGTGCTGGGCACTATGGTAACAGCTGGAGAGCAGCGGGAAGTTATTTAGCTTAACAGCAAATAAAGGTTTGAAAAGGTATAGTATGTTATCCAGCAAAAACTTAGCTAGAAAAAAAAATCAGTATTAAATTAATCTTATAAAAATGTATTTATTCTTGGTTTTCTAAATAAATACTGCAGACACCAATTAGGAGAGCTGGAAATGTACAAAAGCAGAAACAAACCATCCAACAGCTCATTTCCTCTGTATTAACCCACTCCATGAATTTGTGTGACAAGGCACAACCTTTTATTGTCTGCTCTGAGTAAAAACTCTGAGTAGAAACCAAGTGCTTTCCTTTTCTTGCGTAGACATTTAAGTATGACTGTTTGGAATCAAATGTACTTTATCACTTGGCTTTTATATCATGTCCATGCAAGAATTAATTGCTCTAAATTTCTGATTTTTTTTCCAGGATAAAAGGGTACAAAGGCAGCATGTTTCCACAATTTCCAGATGATTTCCATTTGGTAAATGCTGTTTAGGCAAGTAAGAATCCTAAACATTAGCTTGTACCGGCTGTTTCTCTTCATCTGGACAACTGAAAGGAGAAACATTCTCAGATAGTGAATGTCAAACAGATCTTACAGCTTTGGGGTTTTTTTCCATAGCTAAACTCAGTGTCACTTCATCATCCTGAGCTACCAAACGTACCCGATTTAATTCAGATCAGTGGATGTGGAGGAGCACACTGTTTGGGAAAGGTTCTCTTGTTCTCAGCTCGCAGAAAGCAGGGTTCTTTCAGTAAGAGCTGGTTTGTTCCGGGCAAGAGCCCACCATAGATTCAGGTTCCATTTCCAAACCTTGTTGGCCTGGAAGTCTTCTGGTCAAGATGTTGGAACAGTTGCATCCATCTTCTTAACTTGTTGGTTCTGTTCATGTTCATGCACCTGCTGGTGAAGAATGGAAGGCAGAAAGGCTAATTAAGCTCTTCCACACAATGCCTGTGAAGAAGGGCCTTGCTTTGTTAAAAATGGTGCTGAAAGCAATGCCCGGACCAATGCAATTGGAACCGCGTTTTGCAGGGAGCCTACAGTTATTTGCTTGACAATATATTTCACTCTACTTCCATGTGTATTTCTTTCTGATCAGTGTATAGCTCTAAAGAGTGATGTTTGGATTTTTTCTGATTAGCATGAACAAGGAAAGACAAAAAGCCCTCCATGACCTCTGGTTCGGCAATGGCTATTTGAGCAGTGGAGAAATCTACACACACAGGAAGAAAGAGAATTGTTTCTTTAATCACAGTCTCGCCAAATGGCAGAATGTTAGTGCAGAAATGGAGATCTGCAAGTCAGTTACTGCTGGGATTTGTTTGAAGGATGGAGACAGCTGCTGTAAGGGTCTTTGCTTCCAGCCTGTGCTGGAACCATTGCATGGATGATTCCCGTTTGCCTGCTCTGAAGAATGAAAAACTAATAAATTGATTAAGAAACTTTCTGACTTCCAATACTTACACCTTCCTAGCAAGTGTTGTATCAAGGTCAATTATTTGAATCTCAAGATAATAGTATGTAACATGTGAAAATATGGAAAATCTAGGAATTTTTCATGTTTTGTAAGCTGAGTGGTGACAGTAACACTGGCAATGCAATTTAGAGCCTTGCAGCATTACCTGAGTCTACTGATGCAGAAAGGCAGAGTATAACTTGTAAAGCCAGTATTCCTGAACCCACAGCTCATCACTCACTCGTTTGTCTAATAGCTGGATATTCTTCAGGATGGGCGTGAGTCATTACACCGCCTGGATTCCACACCTCCCACAGAAAATGGTGTTTGACTTACTGCACTCTGCTGCCAAAATCCCTTTGCTAACTTCGGTCCATAAGGAGCCTGCATCGTGCATATGAAGGGTCTGGTGTAGCAGCTCAGTGGAAGTGGCTGTCCAGCGACCTAAGAGCCAAGTAGCCCATGCTGGTGTCTGAGCAGCTCTGCAGCACTTGCTTACAATTTGTGCTGCTGCTCCTCTCCCCTGGGAAGTGTCCTGAGAAACTCCAGACGACTGGAGCGTCTGCAGAGGGTTGGCTGGGTGATGGTGATGCAGAAAGCGTAGGGAGCCAAAGTTTGCAAACAACAGTCACCACTTATCAGTGGGTGGGCAGACACTTACTCCACGGCATGTGTGAGAAAAAGAGATTAAACACCATAGGTACCTTGTGGTGGTTTGTTGTGAGAGGCAAAGGTATTAGTGCATTGAGAGAATAAGAAGGTTTGAAGGTAAAATCTAAATTTGATAAGTCAATCTCTTATCGACGTGGTCCACACCCGTGTTTGAGTTGTGTACCCCAGATACCAGGTATGTTAAAATGAAAGTGTGTCTATGGCTAATGATAATCATGTAAGAGAAAACCTGAACCCCCAGTTAAACTTGGGGTTTCCAGACTGCTAGGAGTCAAAGAAGTTATTTCTGAAACTGTCAGTCCTGATTCCTCATGCTTGATCCCAGCTTTGAAAGAAATCTGGTGGCACTTTGTCCATTGTTCTCTGTTCTGCTGCTGCTGCTTCTCCTTCTGGTACTTTGGTTCTGAGTGAGTGCAAATTCAGAATATACTTGACTAAATACACCTGCATTTGACATGTGAAGAATATCTTTTTTAACCTTTTACTTAATCAGCAATATAAAGCATTTAAGAACTACAGAAATATTTGCCCAGATAAGATTTGGAGGGTTATCTTGAGCTTCCCCCACATATAATGATTCTCAGACATCATCGATGGGATGTGGGGAAAATGAATGACAAAAGTGATCGGTTAAAAGGGACATGTTTATTAACCACAGCGTTCCTCTTCACTCCTCTCTGCCTTTTTTCTCCAATCAGTACAACATGCCTAAGCACATAGCGACCAGGCAAGCATTGCCTTGAACTTGGCATTTTTCTACTTACTATATCACTGACTAATACAGTGTCTTTGTGCCAGCACTAGTATTCCAGCACGAAGAAATTTTGGATAGGAAACCATGCTTGCTACCTCTGAAGTTCCAGCTCTAGGTAATTATTTCTTGCATTAATCATTTCAAAGAGAACTAAAATAAATCACTAGTTGCATGTTTACCATTTTCCTCTTAATTTGGCATTTATCTTTGCTTGCCTGCTCAGTGAGATGTGAAAGCAAGTGAACACTCAGTGTTTGTCCCTGATTTGATGCCACCTGCAAGTGAGCTTAGAAACGGTTTTGGCTGGGAGTAAACCAAGACATTGAAAGACAACTGGGTTTTTACATGCTTACGAGCTAACTTTCCCATAGGGCATATTTTAAAAGGTTTAGTACTGTCACCATTACTTGATGCCTTTAATTTTGATGGAAGGTATATTGCATTGTCTGATCAGCACTGGATTTGGGAGTTACAGAAAAGTTTGTCCTGCCTAAGATTTTATTGCTGAAATTGAAACTTTTCCTATTTCTGTACTATGCTGACACCTCTAATTATGTCCAACTTCCCTTTGGACTTTTCCACTACCTTCAGGAAAATGGAATGAGAATAGTGTTTATCACCTGTTTGCAATGAAAGGAAATGAAAGGAAGTGCTCTAATAGTAAGTGCTGTGGATAAAGAGAATGCTGTCATACTCTGTTGGAAGAGAGGATCAGATTTGATTTTCCGTGGACCAGCATACAAATGCAAGGCCTTCCCACTCCCATCAAATGACTGCATCTCTTCTTCCAGTGGCAGCAAGACCATTGGATGTAATTCACGGGAAAACCACAGCTTTCAGGCCTCTGTTAGTTATCAGTTACTCAATTTTCTATTGTCATATTAATAAGAAAAAGTTCCTAGTAAAAGCACTGTCTTGTCATATTTCCGCACTTTATTTCTCTGCTGCACCTCTGGAATTTCAGCTCTGGATTGCATAGCTTTTTCCACTCCTGATTAACCTGATAGTAATGGACTGATTCATGAGTCAACGAGATTAGTAGGAAGTAAGAAATTACATTAATTTCTTAGGGAATATGTCAACAAACACAGTTTCCGATATGAACCTCTGTGACTCATGACCCATTATTGACTAAACAGTTTGTGTCAAAGAACTGTTCGCTAAATCCAGTTTATATATTATCTGACTCAGCTTGGAACAGATTGAAATTTTTAACATGATTGTGGAAAGAAAGTTTCAAATAGAACATGCTTTTGGTATGATCTGATTTTTCAGTTTATGCTTTTTCATATTTTTGAATCAGATTCATAGAATAATTCAAGCTGGGAAGGATCTCAGGAGGCAATTTAATCCAGCGTCCTGCAGGGTCACCCATGAGGTCAGATCAAGTTGCCAGGGCTTTATCCAGTCTGCTCACAAAGGACGGGGACTGCTTGGCTGTCCTCATGGTTGAAAATCTTTTGCTTATACCCACACAGATCCTCTTGTGCTCATTTATGCACATTGTCCCTTGCTCTTCCACCACACACCACTGTGAAGAACCTGCCTCCATCTTCTTGGGAGCCCCCTTTATAAGTACTGGAAGGTTGCTGTTAGGTCCCCCAAAGTCATATCTTCTCCAGGCTGAACAAGTAGTCCCTCTTCCCTTGGCCACCCCTGACCATCCTGGTGGTCCAGGAGTGCTGACCTCACCCCAGTTGAACAGGATTTTTCTTGTACTGGGGTCCCTAAAACCGGATGCAGTATTCTAGAAGGAGCCTCGTGAGTGCTGAGTGCAGGGGGATGATGACTCCCCTCTATCAGCACGTCCTGTGCTCCTGTTCATACCATCCACCATGCTACTGGCCACCTTTGCTGCCAGGGCACACTGCTGGTTCATGTCTACTAATATCCGCAGGTCCTTTTCGCAGAGCTGCTTCCCAGCCAGGCGGTCCCCAGCTGTTATCATTGCAAGAGGTTGCTCCTTTCCAGATGCAGGAGTTTGCATTTGTCCTTGTTGAATTTCATGAAGTTTTCTACAATTTAATTAAAATTCTCCACATTACTCCAAAATATGTATTTAAAGATTTGGAACAGTATTTTGAAAAGAAATTTTTATTTAATTGTACTAGAAAATTTAGTAGAAGTTGCATTAAATTCATCTAGAAAATGTTACCAACTCCTCCCCTGGAAGGTTGTTAAAAGGTCATCTTTGTATAAGTCTTTAGAAATTGTCCAATTTGAAAATTGTCCAAAGTACGAAATGTTTGTGTTTCAGGAAAAAAACCCCCAAAAAACCAACCAACAAAAAACCAACCAAAACTAAACCAAACCTCCCAAGCAGAAGGATATTGTAATCTCTTTCACTTAGCAGAAAATCCCCCCAAATCCACTACTGGTCCTCCCTTAGTCAGCAGTGTGCAGTGGCTGGAAACTCCCCTTCCTGTCTCCATGGACTGGCCCTTTCTTAGGCAAAAAAAAAAAGTAAGTTTGCAGATGACACTAAGTTGAGAGGTAGTGTTGATCTGCCTGAAGGTCGGGAGGCTCTGCAGAGGGATCTGGACAGACTGAATCGATGGGCCGAGACCAACTGTATGAAATTCAACAAGACCAAGTGCCGGGTCCTGCACTTGGGCCACAAACCCCTGCAGGGCTACAGGCTTGGGGAAGAGTGGCTGGAAAGCTGCCCCGCAGAAAAGGACCTGGGGGTGTTGGTTGACAGTCGGCTGAAGATGAGCCAGCAGTGTGCCCAGGTGGCCAAGAAGGCCAATGGCATCCTGGTTTGTATCAGAAATAGTGTGGCCAGCAGGAGTAGGGAAGTGATTGTCCTCCTGTACTCGGCACTGGTGAGGCCACACCTTGAATACTGTGTCCAGTTTTGGGCCCCTCACTTCAAGAAGGACGTTGAGGTGCTGGAGCGGGTTCAGAGAAGGGCAATGAAGTTGGTGAAGGGTTTAGAGAACCTATCTTATGAGGAGAAGCTGAGGGAACTGGGATTGTTTAGTCTAGAGAAGAGGAGGCTCAGGGGAAACAATATCGCTCTCTACAACTATTTGAAAGGAGGTTGTAGGGAGGTGGGGGTCAGTCTCTTCTCCCATGTTACAAATGACAGGATGAGAGGAAATGGCCTTAATTGCATCAGGGGAAAGTTAGGTTGGATATCTGGAAAAATTTCTTTAAACAGAGGGTCATTAAGCATTGGAACAGCTTGCCCAGGGAGGTGGTGGAGTCCCCATTCCTGGAAGCGTTGAAAAGATGTGTAGATGTCATGCTGAGGGACATGATTTAGGGACCCTGGCAGTGCAGGGTGAATGGTTGGACTCGATGATCTTAAAGGTCTCTTCCAACCGGATGATTCTGTGATTTGGTGAAATGAGCTTTTTCAAGTGATCTGCAGCTAGAACCACTATTCCCAGACACTTCAGATTCCTGACCTGACTTGTGCATTTTTAAATGACATTTTCAAACGACATTTTTAATGAAGAACGGCACTTTACATCAACCCTATTTAATAATATATAAGTTACTTCCCAGAGTAGAAGTAATGCATGTGATCGCAGCGTGCTGTGCTGTACTGGGCTTGGCAGAGCGGTGGGTAAACTACCGCCGTGTGAGCCATAGAGCAGCTACTTTTCAAGATAACTGGCTTGTTTCTTTACTTATTCATAGCATAAATTACATGAGCTGGAAAAAATACCATACAGTACACCACGCAGGGACACAGCGCTGCGGAAACCACGTTGTGCACGTGCGTATGTTCACGTCTCCACAGTAAGATGATTTTCCATGTCCATTGATTGTAATTTAATGAAGTTTATAAATCAGATTGAGAGGCATTTCTTTATCTTGCTGGAGGTGCTTTTCATCTCTGTAAATTTTTTTTTTTTTTAATTTATCTGAGAGTAAAATACAAGAGTAAGACAAAGACACTCGAAGTACGGAATTGCTCTGTGGTCGGTTAAGGTCTATAATGGAGTGGCTACATGTCCCTCCACAAAAAAGCAGACGAGAAAGCTCAGTGAGGCTACTTCTATATGAAGTCAGTAAACTAATTTTTGTGTTTGTTTTAACACAGACTAAACAAATTTTAGTAACAATTTCGTTCATTCCAGTTCAAACAGAAGAGGGAATACAGCAAATCCAAACATTTGTCTACATCCAGTTTGTGCTAACAAAGTTATGGCTTGAACTTTTCTTCAAAGCCTAAGTACTTTCTGCAGCTCAGGTACCGCCATTGCACAGTTCTATCTGCAATCAAAGGGACTTTGAAGTAATGCAATTCGTTTTAGTGTTGATGGGTCATCAAAGGCATTGTGCTGGTTTTAAATTATGACTGTACTCTCCAGCTTACAGTTCAGTGACTGATCCAGAACTTTATTCAAACTGAACTTGAAGTTGGTTAAACTCAACAGAAAACAACTAGCTTGCTTAGAAAATAAACGTTTTATGAGTATTACTGTCCTTAGTGTGGATGTTCATTTTTTCCCTTATGTTTTCTTATTTTTTAGTTATCTAGGTATTCATGCTAAAGCTTTTTTGGGTTCTTTTACCAAAGTTTTAAATTTAGACATCAAAACCTGTAAGTGGGTCACTGTAAAAACACCTTGTGACCTCTAAAACCAATCTGCTTCATTTGGAAAAGTATCAAACCCTCAACAGAGCAATGGCCTTTGTGAAAATCATCACTAATAAATGTATCGATAATGCGGTATGACAAGGATTTATAAGATTAAATACCCATGTTGGCATTGCAGTGTTAAGGTACAAACCTCTTACTGTATTGTATTACACCAAAGGACCTTAAATAAGTGATCTGCCTTTGGAGTGATGTGACAGGAGTTTAGGCTGATGGGACTTTCACTGCTGCCATAGAGCAATTCTCAGAAAGTGAAACATGGACAGTTATTGACTTGGCATTTTTAGGCAACCGAATACTGTCTGGCTTACACAAATATTGTCTGTAATACTCAAGCCTTTTGCACTTGATTTTTTTTTCTTTTAAGGAAAGAAAGAATACATAAGAGAAAAGAAAAATTGTATGTGCCTACATTACAGAAGACAAAGAGATTTAGAGTATTTGTTTGAGAGGTGTGTTTTAAAATTTCCATCAGTTGTGTGTCTAAAGCAATCTGTTTCCATAGCACATTTATTGAGGCCATCTCTGTTCACATTAAAGAACATCCCTGAAATAATTAATATTTTTGTAGCATTTCACTGAACCATGGTCTGCGTTTTCAGTACAGTTTTCTTGATTAGAAATTACTCCATATCTTGTTTTTACTCTATGCAGATATTCTGAAGATTGCAAACTGAGAGAAATACCAAACCCCTGAGAAACTGGCCCATGCACTACCAGTGAGTGACTGGAAAAGTTAGTTCTTCTCACAAAGGAGTGAGGGCCATAGTAACCTCACCAGATGCGAGGAGTATGGCAACACATCTGACACAATTACTGTTAAGAGCCACTGTAAAATATATATTTTTATATATTTTTGCAGAATGACAAGTATTAGAACTACAGGATTTAAGTTAGATTGTAAGCCGAGTAGATGACTTTGCCTGAAGTTACACATGGGCACAATCACATCTTTGCAATATCAAATTACAAAAGGTTTGTAGCACTGCAGTCAAATTGTTATTTTCTTTAAGAGAAATAGTAACAAGAACATATCTGTAGAAATATATTTTCTAACAGTTTTTCATGAATCTCAATGTATTTCATAATTTTCAGACCTGTTTTCCCTCTAGTTCAGGGAAATATTTTGTTTATTTCTTATAGGCTCAACATCACTGTTAGGCTGCATCAGTAAATGTCAGGTTTTAGGTTGTGGGTCAAGCAAGTAGTATGTGGGCTTGCATCTTAAGTTATTGAGTGTTGTTGCTGATTATTAAATATTCATTATGATTTTTTAATAATTGACCAAAAGAGGTTTGTTATTATTTCATGACTGATAGTAATGGAAGTTACTATAGTTACTTATAATTACTAGAAGCTTCAAATCAAATTGTGGTCTTAGTAGGTGCAACATAATGTGAGAAACAATCCTTAGCCAGAAGGGTTGGATTGTTCTAAGCCCTGGAATTTGCAAATGCTCTGGCTCATGGTATGATTAGCCTTCTTCTCCTGGAATTGTCCCAGGCTATCGGCCACAAGTCTGACGAGATACATCATTTGGAAAAAGTCAGTTGCTACTGATTGTGTGCACAATGGGAAAACCAACAAGGTTTGAGAACATTACTCCAATCTCTTGAGGATAGCAGGAAGTAGGTCTCCCCTACTTAAAACCAAGTATCTTGGCTATGTTAAAATTTGCTGGATCAGTCATGAGGGCACCTGAGTTTCTGAAAATGAGTAAAAGGTTAATGGAATATTTTAACGTTGCACAACAATCATCATAGTCTTGAAAATGATTAGATTATTTTGGCTACAACTACCAAAGAAAACAGCCTGAGGTTTCGGTCTGATTTGGAAAATTCTAGTCCACATGAAGCTAGTGAGAACACATCCTGAAGAGAAAAAAAAAAAAGGCGAGTCTCTGGCAAACTTAGTGATAGGTAGCACTACCTGCTTTGCTTTGCTGTCCCTGTGATTTATGAGCAGAGATTAAGACACAACTCTAATACAGCCCGAGCCTCACCAGGAGGCATCTCATGTCTTCTGTGAGAACTTGGATCGTCATGTGGTAGATGATTTCTCAATTCCCTTATGCAGCCTGTCAAGAGAAGTCTATAAATTTCAGAACAAATAACTCACTGTCATGCAGTCTTTCAGCGAAGGTGGTTCTCGAGAACCACACCTTATTTAGGTCAAAGTTGTGACTTTATTGGTATCGGTCTTGTCAGCCGGCCGGCGACAGCACCCGTGAGACTTGGCAGGGCCCGGCGGGCTGCGGGCCAGGCGCGGACAGGCCGCCGCGGGGCTGCCCTCCCCATCGCGCTGCCCGGTGTTCCACGGGTTTGAGTCAGAACCAGCCGTAATCGCGGGGAGAAGGGGCGAGAGCAAGGAGAGCGCTGGGATTGCCGTGCTCCAGACCAGGAGCCGTCTGGAGGAGATGCTGTGAAACGAAGGAGCTGATCGAGATGCTCAGGGAGCCTCCGGCCCCGCGAGGTGGGCGCGGAGCCGGAACGCGGTGGGAGCTGAGGCACGGCGGGGACGGAGAAGCGGAAGGAGCTGAGGGGGCTGAGGGGACTGAGGAGACTGAGCGGACTGAGGGGACTGAGGGGACTGAGGGGACTGAGGCTCAGGACTCAAGCGCCAGGAGCTGCCGCTCTGCACTTCCCGGCTGCTGCCGCTATGTGCCGCCCTCCGCCACCGGGTGCCAGCCTGCCGCGCCCCCCTCCAGCCCGCCAGGTGGCGCTGCTCCCTCTTGTCTCCGAGCCGCAGAGGGGGCCGGAGAGGCTGCCGGGAGCCGCCATTTTCTCGGCGTGCCGTGGGTGTGGAGCGGTTCCCGCAGCCGGTGCTGGCGTGAGGGTGACGCGGCGCGGTGAGTTGTCAGGCGGATGCGGCTGTGGTACCCCGGGGCAGTGGGCGGGACGGGCGCCCCGGCTGCCCGCTCTGGCGGCTCTCGCGGCTCTCGCTCCCCCGGGCACCTCGGCGGGGCTCCCCGCGTAGGGCAGGGCGCTTGGACCCTCCGCGCCGTTCGGGGCTCTCCCGCCCCTCACGCAGGTAGTGCCGGGGCTCCCGGGGGCTGGCGGGGAGGCCGCTGCCCCTGGCCTCTCCCGGGCGGCGGTGCCGGCGGCGGTCGGCAGCCGGGGGAGGCGTTTCCATGGGAACGGGGCGCGCTCCCTCCGCCGTCAGCTCCGCCGGGCCTGCCCCGGCGGGTCACCCTGGGCCCGGGCCCGGAGCTGGCAGCCCCTCCGGGCGGGACTGCGGTCCGGGCCCAGATTGCCAGCTTGAAAGTCCGCAAGAGACTTTCCTGTGAATAGAACATTCCATGTTGTTTCTCTTTACATAACTAAAAGAAAAATTTGGTGTGCTAATACGTGCTTTTGTGGTGGTCTTTGGTTCCTCTGACATAGTTCAATATTGCCTCCGTTGCCCTCTCTTTCTTTTTTCTTTTCTTTTTTTTTTTTTTGTAAATAGACCCATCACTTTCTAGAAAGCTCTTTATGCTTTCTGTTAATAAAAATGCAGTTTGTTCAGGGTTTCCATAGTAAGAATTCAGTAGTTTTTAAGAATTCTGCAGGTAGAAGTTCACTCAGATCATGTTTTTTTCAGTTGTAATTCAGACTTTGACTCAAGCAGTTCTGTCTTGCACTGTGGCTGTGTATTTATGCTGACATATTTCTCTTTAATAGTGTATTTCTGTTTCTGTACTCTGTCTCTCTGATGTGCCTGTCTTGCTGATAGAAGCCTTATAAATGGGTGTAAGAACTGTTTTTAGATTTAACTGTTATTAATCTGCATCTGCTAAAAAGTATACATTTGTTCCTGAAACTGCTTTTAGATATTTTGGCAGAACTGCTTTCGTTATTCCCCTCATTGCTACAATCTTACATTGCGATTTTAGTACATCATATAGATAGGTGGGAAGATTTTATTCCTTAAATGAACAACTAGAAACTACAAGATCACGTGGCAGACCAGTTTGGAAGGAAAAGCAACCACCTGGGGGAAAAAAAATCTCTTTTTTTGTCAAATATATTTTTTAATCTAATACCTTAACAAGGAACAGCAGGATATACATTATCTTAATCTACTCTTTATTTATTGTGAAATAAATCACCACATAACAGAGAAGTTAACAGTGAAGTATTCTCTCCAAGAAAGCAAGTTTTCATGTGATAGATTTATTGATTAAGGTTTTGTTTGGATATTTTTCATTTTCTGAAGTGCTACATTTTGCTATCTGCTTGATTGCTTTGAAGTTTTCTCTGAGGCCCTTTAAAGAACACCCAACTACTTCTTTCTGTAGAAAACTTGGCACCTACAGCAAGGCTGAGAAGGGCAAAGGAACAAGTTAATGATTGTTCTGTACCTCCTCTGACCTCGCCCTTTGTAACCAGTAGCAAAAGTGAAAGAATTCTGGTGAGGGCTGTTATTTGGTCTTGGGTTTTTTTGACTGCTCCCTCTGATACGAGGCAGCCTTGCATTTGTTATCAGAACAGAGAGGACATGTGTGTTCATATCTTGATGTTTGAAATATGAAGATGGATTTCATTTCAGGCCTCTGGGTACCTGTGATAGTGCTTCTGTGTCTGTCGCTACCCTCCCCTCTGGCAGCTGCAGGGAGCTGAAGGGTTTGAGAAAGGCTGAAGTATAATCAGATGCAGAATTTCCTAGGAGCGAGAAGAGAAGGCTGCATCATTGGATCTTATTCCGTCTGCTATTTCTTTCTCCTTTTTGCAACCCTCTAGTTTTTAATTCCAGGATTTTGTTTTGCCCTCTTTGGATCTCCTGGAGTCTCCCCAAACTTATGTCCCTTGCTAGTTTCAGTAAAATATCTGAATTTCAGACTTTCCCTGACCTCAGACTCCTTCAACTTCAGAATATATTTTAATTTGGATTTCCTGGGCAAAGGGTAGAATTTAATTTTTTTTATCATAGTTTTGGAGTTATGTCGTCTTGAACTGTGCTGAAGGTTATGTGAAAAGGAAAGTTTTTAAGCTTTGTTTTTTCTACCAACAGGAATGTAAATACTGGAATTTTTTCTAAAGAATGGTGGCAAATAGAGATGAAACCAGTATCTGCTTTGATTAATCTATTACTGAACTTGGTCTGTTTGGATAATAATTTCTTAGGGAAAAACTATTGTAAGTATCCTTTGCTTTTTGTTTTGTTGTTTTTTGTTTCAGGAGTTAACAGCACACAGTCGTTTGCTGCTTTTTATTTTTCGTAGCGTGTGATCTGTCTTGCGGAGTTCTAATCCAAAATATTCTGAATATGACAATTGAAAGTCAGGCTCCAGAAATAGCAAGATTTTTGAACATGAGAAAAAGTAGCTCTGCATGAAGGTTGAAAGTATGGTAAGGCTGAAGAAGGCTTGAATTGAAAATCACTTCTACCATATAAAATGTAAAATGAAGCTGCACATATCTTGCAGTTCGTTGTCCTTCCCCTTCTGTGCTTTGCAGTTTCTTATTAAATGGAAAGGCGAACAGAGTGTTTTCAACAGGTGCAACTTTCATACTTCACTTTTGGTACAATATTATCATTAGAATTAATCCCCAAGTCATCTCAATTTTCTAGCAAACTTAGAATTAAAATGTAGAGGATATTCCAGAGAGATTTCCAAGTTTACAAGATAGCGAGTTGCACATGTATATATGTATATATATGTGTGTCTGTGTGAGTGTGTGTATATATATATATGTAAAAATATATATAAAACTAAATTCTTTAGTGGCAAAACATTTATACTAGTGATACTAGGAAGTATCATGATGCTGCTTCTGCATCAGGCTGCAGTTAAATGAATGTGAGTAATGAACCGAGTGGCACTGGCGTGGTCAGTGAACGCCCTCGCCAGTGGGCGAGGCAGGAGGTGACAGGTCCTCGGTCCTTGTGTAGTTTTACAACTTCTTTATTTAGAATCCAAAAGATTCAGCAGTTTTGCCGTGGTGTTAATCGTGTTGCTGTAGCTAAAGTTCGTATCATTATGTCTCCTTGATGAAAGACGCCCTCTTTCCATTTTTTTATTCAATTATAAGTTTAAATGATTTGTAAAAGCATGTAACACTAAAAGCTGGAGCACGTTTCGTACTCAGGAAGGAGTTGCATCCTAGGCCAGTGCAGGTTTTGCTAGGCAGTTTTTAATATTGGCTATTCTACTCAATATACCCCCATTGACTGAGTAATTATTTGTTTCTGAACCAAAAGAGCAGTAACTCAACTTTTAGAGGTTACATTTCATATAACTTTATAATCACAGACTTAAACTTTAATTTCTTTATTTAGCTTATCTGCTTTGTAGTTGCAAAAGTAGCTTGCTGTTTCTCCTTTTAGGAGGGTGGAAACTCCATGGCTTGCATAGTCCCCAAAACATATTGTTAGGCTTTCCTGATGGAGTTGTGCTTCAAATTGTATTAAGTACAACATCTAAGCTGTTTTGTATTAGAGGCAAAAGGTCTGGAAGTTTAGTCTCAATTTCTTGAGGAAGAATCTGAAGCTAAATCAACTTCCGGTTAGTAATACAGAAGTTAATGAACTGAATGTTCTAAAGTTAAAACATAAAAATTATATATGTAAAACATAGTTTTTATATCACTTGAATTGTACCTCTAGATCTAAGTGTATAATATAAAAATGAAGGATTTTTTGAAAAATTGATCTATCCTATATGGCAGTGTTGTAGTAGAGAATTTGAAAGGTATTTTCACAGTGAGTTGTATAAGAAGCCTTTTATAAGAGGGGGAACAGTAGAACAATTAAGCAAATAAAGATATTGGTATGGGATATGGCAACTGGATGGAAAAACTAATAGGCTGGTTTTCCAAATGGTTGGGGGCGGGAAGCCAGAAATGTAAAAATTATTCTTTCCCTGTGATTTGCCTGAAAGAATACTTAGAGAATCTCAAGAAGCTTAAATGGTACACTTCAAGCGACCTTAATTAAAAATTGATTGCTGAATCATAGACAGAGTTCTGTATGATTTACAGGAGTACAGTGCTTTCATGAAAAATATTTCATTATATTCCTGCTTATGCCATGAATAAAACATTCGTCTTACTGGAACTGCCAGAGAAACTCGAGACCGTCGGGATTGCTCTTTCCTTTTTTATAGTTTTGTTGGGTGGGGGAGGGCATTATTTGAAGTCTTGTGCTCTTGGTGTTGGCTCTTGTGATCTCTACTTTGACCTTTAGTCTCTTTTTCCATCTTTCCTCAGTATGCTTAAGGTTTGGGGGTTGGTGGGATTTTTTCTATGTTGGTTTTAGTGGGTTTCGGTGGGTTTTTTGGGGTTGGTGTCATGTCTCCCCCCACCTTATTTTTAGGTACTGTCATTTGTAGGCAATTCATTTCAGCAGCAGCAGCTGTCAGAATTAAACCTTTATTTTAGATAGGTTTTCCTGTGTCCAAATTAAAAATGCCAGCAACTTTTTCACATTTTGCTTTGCACTAAACGCTTAACAAGCTGTGGTAGAGCTAAAATGGTTTTCTCCAGTGCTTTAGTCCTTCCTCTTCCTTGGTCACTTTGGGTAACACTGATTTATACATTCATTAATGGCTTTAATTGATTATGTCTTATCTTTGATTTTTGACATCTCTGTAGGACCATGTACTTGGGCTACAGCTTGCAGGTTTTTTCTGTAGTGGCTGGTGTTTACTCCTTTCTTCTCATACTTCCTTCTCAAAGTTCCTCTGAAGACATTGATCTTGCAAGTTCACTAAAAAATAATTTATTTTTTTTTCTCTGCCCCTGGCAGATGCAAATCTGTCCTGCTCTTACCTATTGAAAGCCCTGCCAGGGATGCATTCTTCTTGGTTATTGCTCTATTCCATACCCATATGACTTCTTCATGAAGGAAAGTACTATCTGAAAGCCATTCTCAGAATGGTATGTTTCTATTGGCCCAGTTAATTTATTTCTAAGATGGAGCGAGTGTATAAGCCTTTGTGAGTGGAGTCAAGAATTAGGAAGATCTAATAGCATACTATGACCTTGAGCAGCTGACTGACCTCCTACAATGATAAACCCTGATGGGAAGCTAAGTAGGACCTATTTGAAAACCAGACCAGTGAATCTGAGCTGATGGATTTATGTAAGCTTTGGCACCGAATCAAAAGGCCTTGTGTAGATACATACCCTCTTTATAAAATGGAGTAAAAAAAAAAAACTCTAAGCAGAATTTGTTTTTAAATGGCTATTTATAATTAGATGTAAATATGCTGAGATTTGTAAGCGCTCTTCAAATAAATTGTGTGTTTCTTGTGGTTTTAATCTTGATGAGTACGCTTTCAGTTAGCAGTGTGCACCTTCCTTGATCTAATTGGAGCTGAGCAGGCACACAGCGAAATTCAGTGAAGTGTCATATGCATAATCTGTGTGTCAGCTGGTACAGTATGTTCGTTTGATATTTACTTGCTGTGCTGCTCTCACATTTCAAAATTCAGTCAACAATAAACACTGACACTGCTCTCACAGGCAGCATGTCAAGCAGTAGAAGCTCCATGTTTATGTTCCTTTGGTCAGGAATGTGATTCTGTGCAAGTAGGTTTCCGACTTGGAGGTTCCTGCCTTGCTTGTCATGTGGAAGAATTAAAAATAACTCCTTATAATGCCAATCTTTTTTAGGATTAAGGATGGAAATAATCACATCTAATACAATATACTTGAAAGAGAAAAGCGGGTTCCATACTTTTCCTTTGAAGCATTTCAGATCTGGGTAGTGGGATGATGATGTATTTTTACATGAAATCATACCTGTTAATATTTTTTAAAGCTGAATTGAACATGTTTGGCTTGTAAAACCACAGTGTACAATTTTGCATTTTGAATAAGTTCATATTTTTGCTGTGAATTTTTGTCTATTTTTTTTCTGAAAAGTAATCAATAGACTATATATGTTGCTAGTTTAGCTTGAAAGTGGGAGGTGTCTTGCGACAAATACCTTCAGACGTTTAAAAGCAGGATTAAAGTTGGCTCAGCTTCTGGAAGTCTTTCGGGCTAAAATAGGCTTTGTTTGCTCACTGCATATATAAGAAGATACTTAATGCTTCAATCACAGTTGAAAAAAAAATCTCCTGGATTTTATAAGTGAAGATGAACTTCAACATTTCTGGACCTTCTACTTTTAATTCATATGTGATTAATTAAATGTATGCAGAGGGGCTTAATTAACTTCTGTATAGATAAAGTATTCTCTCTGAACTCAGGTTTGCTCCTGGTATGTATTGTAAAGTTTTATGTACACGTCTTAGTTGGCTGCTTTTTATTAATTTATGTTTCTTTGCCATAAACTATTCAAAAATTTATCTTCAGTTGTTTTTCTTCTGCAGTTAATGTTTGTCTGAGTGCTGTTAACATGCAGGGTGCTATTCTAAAGCATTACTCCAACTACCTGGAGTAATGCAACTGTTAAAATACCTATGTAGAAATATTATCCCTAAGCTAGTTTAAATTTCACATTTTGAATGATTGCTTTTAACAGTTGTTTGAAATTGCAACGATTAAACTTGATGTTGCATTTAAAGTAGTACTAATGTTGTATTTAAAGCAGTGAAGAGTTTACCTCAATGCCCAAGAAGTATGTTAATGTATTTTTATCTTCAATAAAATTGTACTGAAATGTAACCCAACTATGTTTAGAGGGGCTATCCTAAGGAACGGGCTTCACAGTGTGGCTGGAGCATTGTTAAAGCTAGCAGATCCCTGTGAGGGATTTGTCCTGCTTCTGTCCTTGCAGTATTTAGGTGTGGTTTTAAGAGACTTCTAAAATGATGGTTGAGTCTTTCTGCTCCAGAAGATGGAGATAAAATCATGTGGTTGATGCAGTTTGAAGCAGTTACTTCATATTGAAGAATTGATCTGTGGTGGTTGAACTTTCTGTCAGTACTTTCTGCTCTTCTGGTAATGTGCTTTTCACGCTGGTTCGATTGTGAGGATGGAGATAGATCTCTAACCTCCAGACAATCCACATGGGGCAGATATTTTGATTATCACCAAATTGAGGACATAATTTTTTTTCTAATTCACTGTGTTAACAGAAGGAGTATTGAAGTATTCATAGCACTGTAGAAAAAACTGTTTGAAAGAATAAAGCTGCTGATCTCGGTGTTCTGAGTGATGAGTGCATTATGTATAGAGTTTTTTTAGTTTTATCCTAATGCTTATTTCCAATTATATTTCCCCTGAATTGTTAGAAATTCTAGTACAGTACAAGAGAGATTTTTTTCTGCTTCAGATGCTGCTGCTAGGTCTGGCTGAAAGGCATCATCCTGTGATTTCCATTGCAGTTGAGAGGAGTCCAGAAACTGTTCTGTTAGTTTCTTTTTGCCTAGCATTCACAGTTAATTAGAAGTAATCAATAAAACTGAAAAAGAACATTTCAGTTGATTGAATATCATCTCTATCCTGATTTCTAATATTTCAGTTTAGTCTTTGATTCTCTTCCTTACCTCTCTGTATCTTTGCTGAAGTCTTTCCTTCTCAGTTTCTTGGTGTCCTTAAAACATATGCACATCTTTCCAGGCAACACCAAGGGGATCAACAGAGTATGTGGAGTAAAACTAGTACAAAATGATCTAAGTAATAGCTTAAAACTCATGCTGTTATTTCTGTTTGGAAGATCTGTCATATATGAGATGTACCACCTACATGATATTTTGAGTTCTGCAGCCTGTATTTTTAAAGGTAGGAAGTTATTTTGGGAAGAGAAAATGCACAATTAAACATTGTATGTTTATAGGCACTCTGAAAATGAAGCCTGCTTTAAAAGAATGAAGCCTTCTTAAAAAGAAGAGGGGTTTTTGAAATGGAATTATCTGAAAAGTAGGTGCTTGCCAATTGCATGAAATAAACAAGCTGAAAAGTCTGAAAATTTTTACTAAAAAAAAAAAAAATATTATGAGGTTTCTTACATTATCTGATGCTGGTGGGGGAGAGTTTTAGTGAAAGTGTCCAGAAAAGTACTGCAAGACCCAGATTTGCTCATGCAGCAACAATGTGATTTGAACATCATCCCTGTCAGAGGGTACTGGAGGACCTGGGCCTTCTTAAGATACAATATTTGTTCAAATAGCTTCTTCAGCTTATGAAAAATAATGACTTACTGTAAGCAGTGCATTCATGTTAAAATGAAGTTATGTATATACAGAGAGGCACTTGGTATGTATTAATCTATGTTTTTATTCTTTATGCATACAATACTGCTGTATCAGACTTTTCAAGAATGGCAGTTTTAAGCTGAGTTCTAATAACTGAATGGTTCAGTGGTGCTTAGAACATGTGGGTAGTTTATGAGAAGTGGGGGCATAATTAATTCTGTTTCTTAACTGTTTTACTTCATATCATAGTCATCATTGTAAGATGTGGTCATCCCATATGGCTTGAAGAACAAAAAAATCACAAGACAAAGGTGATCTTTGTGCCTCCAGTAAATTCTTGAGATCTGTCAGGCTTCAAGTTTGGTCTGTCTTTTCCCCTGGTTTCACTAAGCACAGAGAGGGCAAATTACAGAGAATGGCTGAGTAGATCATCTCTGATTTGCCGCAGTTATTTTGTATGCAACAGATCAAAGAGGGGATGTAGCAGCCCTACTGTGATTTTAAAGTAAACATAAACTACAAAAACTTAGTACGTAAAAATGTAAGTAGTATGAGTTGCTTTTTCACCGTTTCTGATCTCATTTCTATGTAAGTAAAATAGAAATGAAGACTTACTGCCATTCATACGTTGAAAGCATGTGCATCTGGTTTGTTTTTTCAATGTACACTTTGAAAAGGAGTGATGAAAAGCAGGATGTGAGGTAGGCTCTGTTTGCCTTCTTGTGGAAAGTCTTCTAGGCATTCAGATAAGAAAATTAGTGTTCAGCTAACAGTATTGGAGTGATACAGGTTATTTTATGAACACAGTGTAGTAGTAATGATGATAGACCCATAAGGTCGCTTGAGGTCTTTACAGAAATAGTTCTACAGGTTTTAAAATAAGATTTTAAAGGGAAATAAACATGAACTTTTAAACTTTTGTTATACAAAATTATTATTTTCAATATACATACATATATTGAAAAATACATGTATTGTGACAGCTTTCATATTACTACATGTAATTACTGGGGGTTTTTTTTGCCCTTCAAAGTCAAAACAAATATATAGGTCAGATTTGTAGGTCAGTCAGGGTAATTTATTCAGAAGCTATTTTTGAATTTACTAAGGTAAACCAGAAAACCACAGGGTAATTTCTGGTGTCATTACATTAGTCACAAACTGACTTACAGCAGGAATTAGAGCTGGTGCTCAGAAGTAGTCTCGTATCCATGATTACCCAGAGCAAGCATGCTGGGTCTCTAACGTCATGTTTTCTCAGCCTGCTTCTAGGTTAATTATCTTTGTCATCTTGGCAAAGGGTGCAGCCATCCTGCAGTGCGTAGTCATTTTAATTTCCCTCTCCTTCTGAACTTTAAAAAAGGTTTTGTCCTTCCTGTAGAAGCTAAACTTGATATTATATAAAGAATTGTTATAATTGTAACATCTGCATTGACCTTACAGAAAGTATAATCAATACTAAGGCAGGTGTTGAGGGAGGTAAGTTTTCGCCTGATGGTCTGCCTTATGAAGGTGAGGACTGGAAATAGGTACAGTTCAGGATTCATACAGGAAACAGAGGACACCTGTTCGAGTAAATACATACTCTGTTCTTCCTTTTATGCATTTCTTTTTGCTAATTGCTGAAATATTGCTTTGTGCTAAGAAGTCCATTTAGGGAGTCTCCTAATAATTTAATTTACCACTTAATAAAGGAGTAAGTTTGCGATGTGTATCAGCAGTAGCCTGTGTTTTACCCAAGACTTTCTAAGCCAATAGTGTCACTGCACTTGTCAGGACAAGAGATGAATTTTTACTGTCCTTCGACTTTATCCACCTTGGGGTGAGAGTGATGACTGTGTCAATCTGTGGTTCTCACACAGCGCCTGTGGGAACCAAGCTGCTTGCCTTCGTCTGCCTGAAAGAAGGGTCTTGTCTGAGACCTCTGACCTTCCTCCTGGTGCAGAAGGGTGCAGGGCAGCACTAGCAGTCAGTATGCACCCTGGAAAAGTGTAGGCAGCAATAGCGTTGTGGGTCCAATAGTAAGGAGAATGACATTCCTTCAGGAGGTAAGGGAGGAAAAGCTGAGGTGATGCCAGAGGCGCAGGAACTTTTGATTGTTTAAGCAGAGCATGGGAAAGGGGAGGCAGCATGCTGGATGTGAGCACTAGTGCTGGGTGGTTTAAGATACTGATCGTAAAAGCAGAGCACAGCACTTTGGTAAAATGTCCCAGTGAAACACCCAGTAGTTTATTTCACAAGGTATTTTGCTAAAAGGAAAACTGATGGGTATGTCTTTACGCTGTAACCCAAGTCCAAAGGCTTTTTCCTTTTTGGTGATGGTTTTACCAGTGGATGCCCATCTGAAATGGGCATAGTGGTCATGGCTTTCTTACTGGTAAAAGTAAAGATAGTTGTGTTTCAGAACTGGACTGTAAAGTCTTGCACATGTGGTCTGGCTTAGATCAGCATTTCAAATTCAGTAACTTTGTATCTCAGGTTCAAAAGCCTTTTGGCAGGGTGTTGTGCAGAGCTTTTGTTGAATATTTTGTTGATTTAATTCTTGCAATGTTTGTTTGTTAAGAAGTAGAAGATGCTTTTAAAGCTGTAGATGTATAAACCTCTGTGTTTTCCAGGTAAATTTTTATTGGCCTGTAAAACTTCATGCTCTTCTTGCCTTTCTTTACGGATTTTTTATTTATTTTGTTTTTAATGTTCTGGTGTTTGCCTCTGTGCAGCAGGAGATGCAGGTATGGGTGAGGTGGGAGGGAAGAGAGAAAGAGACATTATTTTAATTCATGAAGATGGCTAGTTTAATTTAGCCAGTTTCCATGTTTGTGTATCAATATGATCTATTGTTCTGTCTGTGAAATTAAAACATTTTTTCTTCATTTAGTAAATCCAAAAGGACAGCCTGGCTTATGAAGAGATGACGTGTAATGGCCCAGAGAACTCGGAAGCATGTATCACTCCAGACACTGACAGTGACCAGGAATGGGCACAGGAACACGACCGACTGGGAACTTTTGTGGAATTTCCACTAGACTGTCCGGTTTCAGCATCAGCACTAGCACGAGCTGGCTTCGTTTATACTGGTGAAGGTGACAAAGTGAAGTGCTTCAGTTGCCAGACAACAATTGAAGGGTGGACACCTGGCGATTCTGCTGTTGAGAGACACAAAAATCTTTCCCCAAATTGCAAATTTATTACTGAATCTACTTCTCTGGAAAATAGCATACATCCTCTTGCCCAGAACAACCAGCATAGAACTGAAAATGGTTCCAGCAGTTCAAGCCTCCCCTGTACTCTGGATGACCCATCGGATGTGGAGGCAGATTACCTCCTGAGAACTAGGCAGGTTGTGGATATGTCAGATACTTTGTATCCTAAAAACCAAGCTATGTGCAGCCAAGAGACAAGATTAAAGTCTTTCCACAACTGGCCCCTGAATGACCAGTTGACACCAAACGAATTAGCTCGTGCTGGATTCTACTATACAGGTGTTGGTGATGAAGTGGCATGTTTTTGTTGTGGTGGAAAACTGAAACAGTGGGAACCCGATGACAGAGCTTGGTCAGAACACAAGAGGCATTTTCCCAAATGCCTTTTTGTCCTGGGCCGGGATGTTGGCAATGTTCCAAGTGAATCTATTCCTGCTGAGCTTGGGAGAAGTGGTCTGAACAATGCACAGTATCCAAGGAATCCATCTATGGCGAAATATGGGAGACGTTTACGAACATTTTTAAATTGGATGTATCCTGTTGACAAGGAGAAACTTGCTGAAGCTGGGTTCTACAGCATAGGTAAGCCAGACCTTAAAATGGCTAATATATTCTACAAAGAAATTTTATATGAGTGTCTTGTTATGAGAAAAAATACGCATTTTGTTATTCTAATATGGAATGATTTGCCAGAATTTTACTCTGTAAACTACTTTTCATAGTCCTTGTATATGATGATATACATTACATCAAGGATTTTCAATAGCAAAGTATAAACTTGGTCATAAATTCATTTTAGCAGTAAAACGTCACAGTATGTTTGCTTGCCTGCTAAAACTCTCCTAATACACCCCTTTCAGTGACAATTACTGAAGTTAATACTGTTTTAAAAGTGAAGTGCTGTCCTCCAGATACCTGGCCTGAGGAGTGGGCTTGTGGCCCGTGCAGAAGCCTGTGAACAAGACAACCCAGGCTGTGTGCCGGTTTATTTGGTTAACAGCTGTTTGCATTATCACAGCATCTGGACACCCAGAACTAGCAACTGCCATTACTACCTACTGTAAAAGCTTTGTGAGGACAGTGACTCCAGTGGAAGGGCTTTTACTCTTACACAGGTAGTGTTTGACTCGGATAAGGCTCCAAAATCTTTGTGCTTTGGTTTCTCAGTGAGATTGAATTGCACAGTGCATAAAAACTCTTGGAAAATCTTCACTGAGAGATACTGTATGAGTACAAAGTGTTGCTATTATTAGGGATTATCCAGGATAATTTCTTGCTCTCACCTTAATTGGCTTCTCTCAGTAGCTCTCAGGAGAACGTTTTAATCTGCCCCAACTTGTTTTACTGGTGACCATAAATAAAACCTTTGATATATTCTTGTATGGGTGATAAATGGACAATGTTTGTACCCAGTAGAACTGTTTTTATTGATTTTTTTTTTTTTTCTTGGGTTTCTAAAAGTACCTGGCGTCTCACAGCCAAGCGAGACCTGTACTGTGGAGGTGCACTAAATGGGCACCAGCTTATCAGACCAGATGGCTGTTCAAGTGACTTGTGTGAAAAATCTGGTTCCTGTGGCCTGAAAATGATGTACCTTTGCAGGAAAAATCTATCCATGCCTCCTCATTTCAGTGAATACAATATCTAAGCAGCTTGTAGCGCCATCTTTGACTACAGTAGGCAGAGTGCTAGAACAGAGGGAATGCTGTTCTCCTAACATCGCCTCAGCCACCTATGCCTCCGCTGTACAGAGCCCATTAATGTTAATGGCGAAATGGAGGGCCGAAAAAAGCATGTAAACATCCTTAATGTGTTGTGGTAGCCTACTTCACAGCTTGTTGACCAGTGGATTGAGCTATTTGATAATAGATTATTTTTAGCTTTTGCTTTTCATCTGTATAATCATTTGCTAAAGTAAAATTGAGGACTGTTATTTTGTATTTTTTAAGCTCAAGTCTCTCCTGAACATTTGTTTCAAATCACATGTATTATGTCCTCCTTTAAAATTAAGTTCTTTTTAGTTACAGTTGCTAATCAATAAAATAAATATTTTTTTTCTTAATAATGTAACTTTCTGGTTGAAAACCTACTGTTATGCCTACTAGAAGTATGTAACTTTATTCTCACGTGTTTCCTCAGGAAATGGTGATCATGTTGTGTGTTTCCACTGTGGTGGAGGATTGCAAGAATGGAAGGAAAATGAAGACCCATGGGATCAACATGCCAAATGGTTCCCTGGGTAAGGTATTATTTACTGTTCTCTTGTTGCATGTCTGAGTCTTATTTACAGTATATTATGTTTTAATGACAGACCATACTAATAAATGTTTCAGAAAGTTGAATGTGGCTTAGAGTTGTTCAGATTTATGAAAATAATTCAATTTTTTTTAGTTGTCCTCCTCCACTTCTTTCTCCTTCATTTTTGTATGTAGACACCAAAGGAGTATCAGTTATCTCCATGGTTTATATTTTTCCTTTTCAATAAGTAGAAAAAATTTTAAGGAATTTTTTGCATGAGAACTTTATTTTTGTTGTTCCATCTGTTCTACTTCCTGTATTCTTGCTCTTATATGTATAATCATCAACACGTGCTTTAATGTTATATTGGAGGCCTCAGAAGAGGACATGAATGTAATGCTGTCCTTGAGAGGTAGGAGGGAGTTCTTCTGGAGTGGGTGGGAAAGACAACTCAAGAGGCTGAGGGTGTAACTAACTCATCAGAGGTGATCAGTCCGGAAGGTCACCCTGGAATTGTACCTTCTGAATAACTTCACTCTTAAGTCAGTGTGTTTGTATGTCAGCTTGTTTGTAGGAATTATTAAAGGTAAGAGAAGATTTCTGTGTCTGGACTTAACCGAAGTCTCAGCAGAATTATGACGTTTTGTGAATACGTACCTTTTTTCCCCTCATTCTCAAGCACTACATTGTAAATGGTTATTTTGACAGTGTTATACGTGCCCAAGGTTGTAACTTCTGTCAGGATACAAAATGACTAAACATCTGTCACCCTGCAGACAAACCTGAAGAAGTCAGTAGATGTCTTGAATTCAAAACATACTTCTGCAGAATTTTAAAGGATTTGAGGATCCCAGACCCAGAAGTCGTTTTTAGAAAGATTGCCAATTTCATTTAAAATCTGTCTTGAGGAAAGGAAGAATAGTGTGTGAGTCATTGTTTCTTAGAGGTGGATGAAAGCTGTCCGAGTACAAAGGCTTAGTTACTTGTATAACACGGATAAAATCAATGTCTTTTATGTGTTAGCTACCAAATTTGTCTTCTGTGTCAAAAGGCTCTCTGGGAGCTGGAAGTTAGTATTTATGCGTTAGCTGACCCTGTTCTTCAGTAGTGGTACAGGCAGCTTCTGAGTTTTAGTTTCTGCCACTTGAAAGAGATGCCATTCCACGGTTTTGGCTTGGTGCAGTGAATGGTTAAGATGCATTTTTTTGCTACATTTCACTCCTCTTTATATGGGTTTGAATTTTGGTTTAGTTTGCTTAAATTATGTCAGATTTGATTGTTTCCTCTCAGATCATTAACTGTCTTACATGGAGTTTTTGCTTGCGTGTCACCTTTGGTGACAACCTTTCAGTCTCACAGCATGCTGTCTGTATCCAGGAACAGGACACCACGATGGTGAAGTAACTGCTGAAGCTAGAGAACTATTGTCGAGGAGTTACGGCATTCCCTAAATCTTCTGGTAGGGAAGAGCTCTGCCCAGTGGCTAAGACTGGTTGGAAAATAGTGAAAGCAAGCACGTAAGGCACCTGTCTGACCAGCGACTGGCTTTCTGTGATTGCAAAAGGCTAAAACAACCAACTTTTTAATGTAATGTTTACTTTTCATTGGAGTCTTTACTTTTATAAACCTGTGGCATCAGCTGTCGTGGCCAACAAGTTAGATTTCTGTTTCACCAGAAATGTGAAAAAGATAAGTACTGCTGAAGCAATTAAGATGTTTTTAAATATGTTTAAATGGCATTACTGTTGTTGACTGAATATTTAGAGATTTCAAAAGCAAGCATTCTGTATGATTATCACAGCTTTCCAAAGTTATGTCGTCAATTTCTGGTTGCTGCTTATGCAGTTTTATTACAACTGTAATATTTTTATTTATAGGTGCAGATTTGTGAGAAAGGAAAAGGGGATAGAATTTATAAATAATGTTCACTTAAGAGATGGATGTAGTGATTCAACAGTAAGTGTCTTGCTTATTAATATCATTTTGTTAAAATAGAAAACAGTCCTAACAAAATTTTCAAATGAAGTTACTCTTCTAATTACCTGCATATCATTTAGTCCTCCTGCTGCTTCTTTCACTGGCAGAAAGTAAAGGACGTTGAAGTATGTTTTGATTCTGTCACTCAGGGTTTATGGGTCTCACAGTTCTCCTTAGCTGGGTTATGGATCACGTGTAGAGTATCTTGTGTATGTTTTATATTTGGTACTGGGTTTTTTATAGCCTCAGAACCTAAGGTTTATGATGAATGATTCCTTATTCAAGTGTAGCAGATAATTTTCCTCGTTGGTGAAGCATTGTTAGACTTGTAGTCACTAAAAAGTAAAACCAGTGTTATTTTAGAATTCTTCAATAGACTAAGAATTCTGTACATATGATTACAGCAAAGATGGGTTAAAATGAAAATGTAAAACAACATGAAAGATGTAACAAAACACTGATCCCTTTAAAATTGTTCAGAGCTGATTTAATAGTTTTAATCACTAAAATAACTGAGATCGAATAGCTATTTTCTGTCTTGTAACTGTATAGGTTTCCTTCTACCCTCTCCAGAATTGTAATTTTGTCTGTTTATATTTCACTTGCAGACAGAAGCTGCTGAACGGACAATAATTCCTAAAGGTATCTGTTTACAAAACAAAACACAACAAACCCCAAACAAACACCCTCACCCCCATTTTGGAATATCCCGATTTTCATATAGAGTAAAGGAAATGGTTGGTTTTAAAAATAACCCTATTACATTTGTAAATAAAGCGTGAGGGGCAACTTGGTGGATGATACTCTTCCATTGCTTCATTGCTTCTAAAGAACTATGGAATCGATTTTATTTCTCTTAGGTGAAATCTAATCATGGTTGGATGAATATTGTAAGTAAGGATTGTAAGCCATGTATAGGATGCAGTCTTATTTTTATAGCTAGGAAGTGTGGGTCAGGTATTGAATTGGTAGTGCTGTGTTAAAGAATGCTGAACTGAAACAATGGTTGTTGCTTTTCATGGAGCAGGAAGACTTGGTCCGTTAAATGGCAAGCACTAGGAAGCTGGGAGAGCTTAAATAGCTTGTTTTGTGTTCCAGTGTTACATGTTCCTGCAATGTTTTTTGGAAATAGCAAGCGATTAAAAAAGACAAGACAGAGAAAGGGGTAATAGGAAGACAGGCAAGCAGCTTCATCCCAGGGAATGATAGCTGTTGCTAATAAAAGTGGTTACACAAATCTATTCTAGAAATCTCTCAGTCACTGCTCATTTATGAGAGTGAAAATTAGGTTAAAAATTTTGCTATATGAACAATCCTGTTAAGTAAAAAATAGATTAGTCATTTACATGTAGTAGAACAACTGAAAATAGGACATGCTGCTAATAAATCTATTCCAAAAATTACATGGAAAAGAGGAAGTGGTTGGTCCAACAGACAAAAAAAAATGGTTTCCCAAAGTAGTGTTGTGTCTTATCATGGACAGGTTTACTTGCTTGCTGATGGTGCTGTGTTTTGGTTTTTGTAAATTCACATTATCTATTGGTTTCTCTCAACATATTTATGATTTTTTTTCTTTGCTGAACTGAACTAATGTTACCAAATACTTAAGTATCATTGTGCCTTGTTCACACTCGGTTATGGAATTTGTGATGTTAACTATAGAAGACATTTTATTTTAGAAGTTGAAGTAGTTGATTTGAATAGCAAATCTAGGAGGATTTCTATATTATTAATAGATGAAGGGAGACTGGGAAAACTAGGATGGAAGACATCTCAGATCTGCAGTTTTGGGTGTTTTGACAATATAGTTTTCACAACTAGCAAAATTCCTAAACTGGAAATACGGTTCCTTTAGCTAGATCCTTGCAAAGGTGTCTTAGAGTGCTGTAGTGAATACTGTCCGATAATCAGATTCATCCTTGTTAAATTGTTGTTTTGTTTCTTTTAATTTCTTGTTTTAGATTATCTCTTACAGAATCCTTTGGTACAAAGTGCCATAGACATGGGTTTCAGTTTGTCTGAGATTAGGAACACCATGGAAAAGAGGTTGCAGATGTCTGGAGAAAGTCACACATCTGTTGAGGATCTGGTAGCAGACTTAAGTTCTCAGAAAGAAAATACAAGGGAAGAAGAACCAAATGAAATCCCAGTTGAGCAAGATGAGCTTATTCAATTACAAAACCTCTGTGTGTACTTTCGTATCAGCTCTTTAGTTTGTGAAATATATTTTATTGTTATCTGTTTGTTCTACCCTCTGATCCAAGTTTTGCCTAAGGTGAAGTTACAGTATTGTAACTTAAAATTCAAAAGATTTATTTTTGGACATTAAAAAAAAGCTGAACAAAGAGGGTGTTAAAATATTTGAGTGTAGCAGCATTTATAAATGTCATCTATAAAATAAGTAGTAATACCTCAAAAGTGTATAATGGAAGTAATAGTCTAGCCTGCTTCTGGGAAAGGTTATACATACTGGCTGAAAAAGCCAAAATTACTGTGTCAAAGACATTTAAAAAGAAATGCAAGAATAACTATAGATGTGGGGACTCTGATGGCAGAATGAAATAGGCACAGAAACGTACCTTCAAATACACAATGTACTCAAGATGAAACAATCTTAGTGGGGGATTATTTATTTTTTAGTATAAAATTTTGCATGGCAAAGAAGCATTTTCATTCTTGGGCATTAAGAAAAAGTGTACTTCTAGATGGTGTTTCTTTTCAATTACTTGCACGGCCCAGCAGAGCTGGAACACAAGTTGTGCTCAGAAAGCCATTGCAGTACACTCTGCAAAGAGACCAAACCCCAGATGTCTAACTCGGGAGATGTGTAGTTTGACAAGCATATGGGTGAATTCAGAGGGAGGGAAAAGACCATCTGGTTGGCATGACAGGCAGAGATCTTTCCAGCCCACTCTTTTAATAAGATTTTAAATGGACATTATGGGGGGAAAAAGAACTTGCAGTGAAGATGGATGTTGGATTTGTGGGTGGCTGTGCAGAGCTTTCCCCAAGAGGCAGGGGAAGGCATTTGAAGTTGGCATTTTCAAATGGGGCATTCTGGAATAACAAAGAACTCATGTACAATGCAAAATTGATTCTTTCTGTGTTACAAATTTTTAAGCTTTTGAAGTATGGGCATTTGGAAAATGGAGGCAGGGAAGGAAATCACATCCTCATTCTTTTCATTGAGGAAACTGAAAAAAAAAGTTTAAATCCAATTCACTTAACCAATATCGATGAGCCTTTCTTTCACCTATACAAGTTTTGGGAAAGTTGTCACTGGGAAGTCTGTGAAAAGAATGGTTCCTGATTGAAATGTGCATATCCTAAATTCTATAGATGTTTCTTGCAAATACAGATAGCTGAATTCCCTGCGTGCGTTGGCCTGGGAGATGTAATGAGATGGGGGTGCACAGAGGATTCCATGCTGCAGCTTGGTTTCCTATCATCTTTTTTTTTCCTTTTTAAAGGTATAATCATATGAAGAAAACCTTGTTGTTGTGTGTAAAGAAAAAAAAAAAGAGATTCAGTGGTACTAAGCATGTTAACTTTGTTTACTGTGTCTATTTTCCTTAGATCTCAGTACTGAAGAGAAGCTAAGACGCTTGCAGGAAGAAAAACTTTGTAAAATCTGTATGGCTAAAGACATCTCAGTCGTCCTCATTCCCTGTGGTCACTTAGTCGCCTGTAAGGAATGTGCTGAAGCATTTGATGAATGTCCTCTGTGTCGTACAAATATTATGAGAAGACAGGAAGTTTTTATGTATTAGGGAAATATACAGCACTGTGGGTGCAAATGTTTCCTGCTTTATTGCTTTAAATATCTGTAATCTAAGGTAAAAAATGCAGTTAACTCCTGGGTGGAATCATATGGCAGCATTGAGATTTTTCTGCCGTCAAGCCCTGCATACACTTAAAAAATTATTTTCCTTAAGTGAATTTTTTGTATGTAAAAACCAATATTGAAAGGCATATGTATATATTCTGTAACTTCAGCTCATAGACGTGATTTGGGAAAGCTGAAGTAACGCAAAGCTTTATTTATGCGACCATTCCTTTGCTTCACTTCGGAAGGACTCAGCTGTATAAAGTGTTTGGCCCTATGTAAAATCTGTAAAGAAGTTAATTTAAAAAATTATTATATATATGTATATTATATCCAAGATTTTAGCTTCTCAAACATGTTCTGTTATTTCTGTAACCTGGATTGTGACATAATGCAGAGAATACGCATAAACCTGCTGCTGCCATCTTGCACCTTATGTTTGAAGGTGAACCTCAACTCCTTTGTAAGTTTGTCTGTTTTGATATATAATTCCTGACACCCCATTTATTTTTTTTCTGGATTAGATGTATCAATTTGCCTCAGTTAAACTGGTTTTAGGCATCTCTTTTTCACAAAAATCCCTCTGTATATAAAATGTACATAAATTTCATTCCTCGAAAGAGAACTCAGTAGAAATGAAGGTGATTTTAGACACCTTGTGCCCTTCGTGAAAGGAGTGGTCTCATTTTAAAATTGCCCCCTATTCAAAAAGGTGTTCATTGTTTAATTTTTGTATTTTTTTTTTACCCTTAGCATTATCCTAACTCATCTCTCTGCTAATACTTTGCAGTGCTTCTGTTAGTCTATTTTTCATAAAAGAAGATTAAACTCTATCTCCAGTAATGTTAGAAATCTTTCCTTTTTGTTCTTGTCAGTTTGCAGCATTTAAATTTACAAGTTAAGAACTATTCTAGTGAGAGTCACCCTAAAACACTTCAACGACTGGACTGATTCTCAATTCTCCAATTAAAAAAAACCTCCATAGCTTTGTGTTCAACTACAGCTGGTTTATGATTGCTCTAATTATGCCGCTTCCTTATTTTCTGGAGCTACTAATATGTTTGGTCTATATATTTTTATCTTTGAGTCCTAAACACTAAGAGATTTATAGTACAGAAAATACATAATATAGTTTTTCACATTATAAAAGTTTTAAATCACAGATTTACAGAAATTTAATGTCTACTTTTCTATTTTTTAAATACGTGCTGTGGTTATGTGCTGGTGTAATGAGATGAACATTTAAAATAAAGTGCAACCCAGTTGTTCCTTGATCAGCCTAATAGATTCTCATATTAAAAAAAGAAATCGTAACGAAAAGTTGTGTCCTGCTGCTTTTTTGCTTTGTAACTCATCTGTGCCTGATTTAACCTGAGTTTTAAAAAGGATAATAAATGTATTTTATTTGGAGAGGATAAAATCTATTGTTTATCTAAATTAAAGGTCATTAATTATAAAACTTAAATATGTTAATTTTGAATTTTTTTTTTAAATTAAAATTTGGTTCTTAGGAAAAGATGATGACTGGAAATTCCTGAAGAATTCAGCACAGAAAGGTTCTGTGCCTTAGTGAAGACTTCGGGGTTTCAGGTAATTCATGCACGGGGGGATTTTTCAGGACAGACACAGAGTGGCAGTTCTGACAGGCTTGTTTTGAGCTCCAATTTTCACTTACAGGGAGGGTTTTCTGTGCTTTTCAAGGGAAATTAAAGGGGCCGGGGGAGTGTTTGCCTATGAGCTGGTCTATCTTGCCTGAAATAGCTTGTTTAGTTAATGTCACAAACCACGTTATGCTGACTTGCTTAAGCAGATGGTTTGTTACTTAACCTTGACCTAAGTCACGTGAGAGAGACTATCTGGGTGAGCTGGATCCAGCTTACGGGCTGCAGAACTGGGCATGTGGCTCAGCAAAGCCCTGTCTGGGCAAGAGATTGGCCAAATTGTACTTAGAACTGTTAACGAAACTAAACCCTAGTAAGGAGATGACTTTGGATGTAAATGTTAAAGCTTGTTTACTTTTAAAAGGTACCCTGCATCCCTTACTGTAACTCCTGATAAATGTTATAAGAGATACAGCTATAACAGCAATCTGAATTTTACTCACATTAAAGCCCATTAGTGAGACAACAAAATACCTGCTCAGTAGGTTTCATTTTATTAAAAATTATCATCAGAGCTCTATTCAGACTGAATGTGAAAAAATAATTGGCATAGTCACCAAATTTTGACAGCTTCAATTAGGAAGATGTTTTTTCAAATTACTGTGATTTTAGTATCTTAAAGAAACAGAAGAAATTCTGTGAACACTGATGCTGAGTGAGTAAAGAGAGAGAATTAAGGATGCAGATAAAGGGGGTGCTTTGGAAAGGAGGTTAGTAGCAGGACACAGATGTTGTAGGAGTTGATTTTTATGAAAGAGTTACCCAGAATGAAGAGCTGTGGAATATATTCAAGTATCAGTGTTCGTAACTCTCTTCTAGTAGCTGCTATGTAAAATCTTTCTTCCATTTCACTTCCAACAGCAGAACCATTTGCTGCTCCAGATACATGGGAGATTTACAAGGGTTTTTAATAATGTGTTCTGGAAGCATTTTGTTATAGAAAACATGGAATTTACATGCCTAATTTAGGAGCAGAAGGCTAAAATAAGGAAAACCCATAGATGAAATTGTTTTGTCATGCATTTAGCTTTTTCTCACTGCCTTGAAACCTAATATTGACTTACTCCGCTAGTTGCTGCAGCTTGTACCTCTACAGGTATTTCACTGTCCATGCTTTTTAATTTGTTTTGGGGCTTGATCCAAAGCTTGTAGCACAATAAAAAGATTTTTCAATTATTAAAGATTTTTTTAAAAACTATTTAAACACATCTTTTAATGTTGCCTGGTTAGATTTGATGGCAGTGCTCCAGTGTTTATTTTCGTTAGCTCTATGTGCAGCCTGAAGCTAGGGGATACATAATTTGTCTAAGTTTTCAAAGCATTGTTAACCTACGAGGTGGGTTTTTAAAGTTAGCTTTTATGTTTGTACTGAAATGAACACAAGTTGAAATACAACGAGTCGTTGGAATTGAATCATATCTGGGTGGGGGGTTATGCAGATGCTTGATTACCCTGTTCATGTGAAACTTTAAGCTGAAGCGCTGCGTACTGGGATTACAAGGTGCGGTGACATTTGTCGCCACAGTATTTAGCAACTACTCAGAAGACAAAACTTTTCTGCCCTTCAAGGTGAGCAAGTTCTAGTATACAATGTGTAAGGCCTGCCCCAAGGGATGGTCAGCTCTTCATAGCGCGAAGGAGGAGTTGGGGATTTTTCTGGCCTTTGCTCTGGTGGTCTGCAGTGGTGAGTACGTGAACAGTGAGTTGTTACACAGGGTTCTTTTTTGCCCTCCACTTTGTGCAAAATTGACTCCATGAGCACAAAGGCCAGATGCCAAAGAGGGGGCTAGAGAAGCACTTCCACTGCTGCCCCTGAGGCTTTTTGTTGCCTGTCCTGTGCAGAACAGCTGGATTGTCCTATGAAGGGTGATGGTCATCTCCACGAATCAAAAGAGAAGAGCCAGTCTAGTGAGATCACCTTCATTCCTCAAGGTACTGAAGTACGAGTGCATACTCCCTCTCTTACCACTTTTTGGTGTGTTTTATGTGCATGTTTTACCGAGTAGCTTGGAAATTTAATCAAGAAGGTCTTTCCTCCCCCATGATCCCGCCTTCTCACTGATTCAGCATGTTGGAAGTATCTTGCCATCTTCACAAATGCCACTGTCTTGCGTTGCTTCAAGAGATGAACTGATGCTGCTGTACAGCAATTAGTGTGCCCTAATTATACCATGGCTTTCTGTGAGGAGGCAAATGACCTGTGATAATAAAGAACCTTTGCTGAAAATCAGATTATAACTTTAATTTTCTTCTTAACCACGTATTCCTATGAAGCAATACTGACATCAACATTACAGTAAAACTACGAGCATTAATTCTGAGAATATGGCTCTGTGACGAACTTATCTAGAGAATTTGCCTTTTCCTAGGGCAGGAAAGAAGACAGTTGATATTCCGTTATAAATGGCTTGGATAATCAAAACCCCAAGGAAAATCTGGGGGGGGAAATGGTATTATATTGTGAGTCTGTAATATTTCAAGGCAGGTGAAAAACACTTGGTTGCCTTTGGATAACTATTAATTTACAGTTTTATAGCCTGGACAGCTATTGATGATGGTGGAGATAAAATCCGTGATAAGTTAGAATTGCTGGAAATGTATTGGAGAGGTGCTTGAACAAGGGTTTTGTTCTTAGATTGAAAAATGTTGTTTACTATCAAAAAATGAAAACCACTTTTGCGGAGTCCCACTGTGAGAACATCTAGGAGAATCACTACAATAATTGCTGACAAACCAAGTTCAGTAGAAACTCAAATGGTCACCTGCAAATTTGGGAGAATGAATTAATGTGACTTCCAGACATTACCAAGACAAAGAGCATTTACTTCTCTTCCATGTTGGGTCTTTTTAATCTTAAGAAGTGAGATCTTGCTGTAAAACTCCTGACACAGTTTCTGTTATGTAACTTAGTTTTGCACGGTATAATGAGAGTCATCTCTTAAGCCAAACAATTAATCTTCTGAATGCAAGCTTTTCAAAAGCGGGTGTCAAGCCTCGGTAGTCTCTTCCTTTTAACTCTTGCAAAACAGAGGCTGCTGAGTCTAGGACTGACTTCTTCCTGCGTAACCAACCCCCATGATGTTACTGGAGTCAGTACGGAAGCTCTGTTGGGAGGGTACAAGCCACCAGAAAAATAATTGTTGCTTCAAATGTCTCTTAGAATGTACCAAAAATGACAGTAATTTGACTCCTATCTCTGCATCACAATTTAGCCCTTTTTACAGCTTTGTTAACGGTTGCTTTGTAAAGGCTTAATGGGCAATTACAAGTTTCTGTAAGGAAGACCCAGTTCCAGGTTGGCAGCTGCACCTGTGCTGGGCTCACAGCTGGAACCAGTAGTGCAGTGAACAGAGCTAAGGGTATGCCCGCGGGGGAGCGGGGTTGGGAATCGCTGTCCCAGGAGAGCCCTTCGCCACGCAGAGGAAACACTGCGGTCACAGCTGCTGGCACTGAGGCTTTGCGGGACTTCTACAATCACGCTAAAGGAAGTTACAGTCTAAAAGAGGTATTTTCAGCTTAACGGTTTTGAACATCTGTGCAAGCCACCAAGATGTCATAAACTGTTGTATTCCTGCCTACTTGTTATGCATTGTGCCACTCACAGGAAATCTAAATCGCAACTAACGACAAGATCATGCTTTGCTTTACTACCACCTCCCACTGTGTCAGAGAGATGAGGCAGCAAGAATGGCCTTGAGCCCCAGGCATGACTGGAAGGAGAGGGGACTTCCAAGAAGCACTGTCTGAAAGAAACCTTGAAGATGGTTGATGATGAAATCTAAACCAAAGGAAACGGCATTAGGAATATTTGTAGGATCTTGGGAATGTTGTAGGTCAGCCCCAGAAAACCATGCAAGCTTATTATCTGAAAGAGTAGTTGGTTCCTTGACCTATCTGTCATGTAACAACCCCCCATTGCATATACTCCCACTTTAGCCCTCTAAGTTCTAGCCTCGGTAGTTTGTGGAGAAAAGACCAAGATAAACCAATCCACTGTCATCATCCAAACCTGGAGTTTGCCTGCACATGCAGAAGAGAGCTGTCCCAGTCGTTTGATGGAGGATTTTCTTCAGAGCTTAAACATAAATGTATTTGACGGTAATTGTTTTGCTCTATGATCTTGGGCAGAGGTTGAGATGAATGATGACATTTCTGTCCCAGTTCTACTCTAACCTCCTCTAACCACAAGCCAGCGTTCTTCCTTCCCTTCTCAGGCAACCCCTGGCTCCATGTCAGAGTCTCAGAGGGGCTGGAGGCCCTAGGAAATCCGACCAGCTGCTTTCTGTTCCTGAAGGGAACGTTGCCCTGCACGTCAAGAATATGATGTAGTTTCACTGTTTGTTTTTGAGCTGTTGCTTAGCTAATGCTGCTTCCCCTGCTCAGTGCTGGTTGCTGCTGTTTCGCCCAGTTAACCTTATTTCAGTTCTCGTCTGCTTCTCGCCTCAGCCGCTTTTCTGTCATACAGTCTGTTCTTCCCTGCCTTTAACTGTCCTGCCACTTACCCAGCTTACCCAATGTAAAACACATTTCTCTCGTTCCTGTACTTCTTCCACAGACTTTGTCACTGATGCTGTCATGGTGACTAACTCATAAAATAGTCATTGATTCATGATCCCTCTGCCTGGACTTAGCTATGGGACAAAAGCATGTCTTGGTCATGTCTGCCAAAACCTCCCTACACCTGGAAACTGGAGCAGATCTTGTCCTAGATCCAAGAGAGGTGGCCTGAACGGTAATGCTTACTCTTTCCTGTACATAAGGTGAGGTGATGCCCCACGTGAAAGCAACTCCTCTTGACTGAGCTTTTCATTATTTCCTACCAATAACTTGTGCAGCCTTTACACAGTTTGATGATGAAAACTTTAAAATATGATGGTGTGCTTTAACCCCAGCCAGCAACTCAGCCCCACGCAGCCACTGAATCACTTCCCCCCGCCAGTGGGAAGGGAGTGAGAAGAGAATCGGAAGGGTAAAAATGAGAAAACTTGTGGGTTGAGATAAAGACAGATTAAGACAATTTAATAGTTAAAGCAGCACCCTTGCACACCAGTGAAGCAGAACAAGGAATTCATCCAGCTCTGCCCGCGGCAGGAGAGCAGGGCTCCATCATGCGTAACAATGACTTGGGAAGACAAACGCCATCACTCTGAACATCCCCAGCTTTATGTTGCTGAGTATGATGTCATATGGCCTGGGACATCCCCTGGGTCAGTTGGGGTCAACCCTCCCAGCTGTGTCCCCCCCAGCTTCTTGTCCCCCCTAGCCTACCCACTGGTGGGGTGGGGAGCAGAAAAGCACTTGACTCTGTGCGAGTTCTGCTCAGCGATAACCAAAACATCCCTGTGCTGCCAACCCTGTTCCCAGCACAAATCCAAACCACAGCCCCGCACCAGCTCCTGCGGAGAAAATGAACTCTGTCCCAGCCAAAACCAGCACACGTGGCCAAGGGACCAAAGAACAAGACATGGCAAGAGCACCTCACCTTGACGGGGGAATGCACATGGGGCTTGGCGTGACAAGTGGCACAGAGGACTGAATAAAACTGCTGGTAACGCAATTAGCAGGAAGGCTTTTGTGACTTACTGGTGTTCTATTCACTTCTAGACCTGACAAGGAAGGAGAGTTAAACCCGCCTTCCTTTTTGGTGACGCAAGACAAACTGAGATTCTCTGCTCCTTTACAGGTCTGAGAGCATGGCAGGCAGAAACCTAATGAATCAAAGGAAATTCAGACTTGAGTTAGGTGTTCTGAAAGACCTTGAAAGAAATAGGGGCACACGAGGGAGACTTACATAAACTGCAAAGGGAAGAAATTATTCACAGAACAGGGGAAGGCCTAAGGAGCTATTCATGTGCAATCTCTCTCCTGCAAATTATGGGAAAGTAACCCATTTTTTGGTCTTTATTTTTGTTTCTTATATAATAGCTCATCTCCAAAAGGATTTAGAGCAGATTTCCCTAGAGTGACTAAGCCAGTACCAAAAATCTGGGGGAAAAAAAAAATTTTTTTTGACGGGAAAGACTGCTTTTCCCTTCTGTACCCAACTAAACAGCTAAAAACATGGCTGTGGCTTATTTAATACAGGCCATCAAAGTGACCACCTCATCTTGGAACGAACCCAGTACACAAATGCTCATTTGTTTTCCAATTCTTGTAGCAAATCCTTTTAAAAAATAAAAGCAGTCGTAAAGGATTGTGGCTTTTTTTTTTGCCGCCTTTTTTTTTTTAAAGGAAAAGAGGAAATGGAATTGCAGAGGGGGTTCCTATTCCTCTGCCCTCAAAGAAAAGGAAGCAGCGTGAGCATGAATCTCCTGCCCGGGAGAATGGATCACCCATCTGGCAGCTTGAGTTTATTCTGATCTTCTGTAGTGGTGAAGCTTTGGCCATTAATTCAGAAGTGGAATTGGTATCCACCCTCTCCTCAGTTTCTTAACTGGGTGACTGATCAAGAGCTCTCTTTGGACCAAGCATAGTAAAAGTTTGTGTTGTCAAGTCTGTTAAATCCTCTCTGAATTGGGCTCAGGATCAGAAGAGGTGGACTTGGAAGCTCTTAAAGAGTAGCTTTTATGAGAAAGATGGTGGTCCTGTAGAATTCCTTCTCCTACAGTTTTCTGCAGAACAACTTTTCTATCAGATACAGATATCTGAATTCAGGACTCCAAATATCTCTATTTCCTTATCAGGCCTTTTTTTTCCTTTTTTTTTTTTTCATTTTTTCATTGTATTGGAAAGAGCGCTAAAACCGCATAGAAACTTCAGGATGCTCTTTGATTTCTTCCTGAAGCCTGAACAGATGGTACAGGGCCATTCTGGAACTGTTAGCTGAGAAAGAAGTGGTGTGCTAGCAGAGGAACCGCTTTTCACCTCATCTTCCCTGTGGTACCAACTGGAAGGCTCAGTCCCAAAAATGTGATGAGTTCATGGGGAAAATGCAGGAGATCTTCAGGGAGGCAGTTTTGTCCCTCATAAAGACAACAAATACAACAGTTAGGAACTTGCTCCACTTTTCTTCCAACCGCTTGAGAGACTGTTGCGTTTTCTCCTTAGATATGTGCTATATAAACTGGTTTATGGTGGTTATTGGGGCGGTCTGAGCGTGGTGCTGTGTGAGGAATCCTCCCAGGGCACAGCTGGCTTGAGGAATTCCTCTGTCTCCTGGTCACTGGAGCAGAGCAGAAATATTCCCTGCCCCTATAGGAGCGCACCACACCGTCTGTTGTGCTGACTGAATTGCTTGTGTAGCTGTGCTCTAAACAGCACCCAAGAAATGATCTGGTTTGGGCGGGGGGAATGAAACCAGCCCCTTAGAAGGCAAACATCCCTCCCCCCTTCTCTGGTGAGGCAACAGTTTTGCTTAGGCAGCGGCCAGGCAAACAGCTGAATGGAACAACTGCGAGGGAGGAAGTGAACTGGAGAGTGCAAAATTCTCTTAGGCAGGCTCTGCGACCAACGGTTTGTAATGTGCTGCTGCACCTGGAGTCCGGTCTCCAGAGCGTTTCCATGTTTTGTTGTCCAAAGCTTAAAAAAGCAAATTCCGTCATGCGAGTCAGGACACCCAGAAGTGTTTGGAATCGGTGCTTCCAGGGCCTGAGTCAGCTTTGGAAACGGGCCGAACTCTCTGCCCTGGTATCGTCAGCACTTGCACACTCATTCCTTCCAAAACACACCCTAAAAACTATGTCACGTTTTCTCCTGTTAAACACATTTACCTAAAAAATCTCGGCTAAGAGGTCAAGTGTGACTACAGTGTGTGGGAACAGACCAAATACGTGACGCACCTGCCGATACGTGGCTTTTACAGACAGCTGCCTCTGAGGCTGCCTCAGCGTTGTGCCGCTGCCAGCTCCCGCAGCAGACCACTATGATCTTACAAAGTTTTGGATCAGAGTTGTAACATGAGCAGCCCTATTGCCCATTAGCAGAGGATTATCTCCACATCTATTATCTCAGCAGAGGACGCGTTACTGGATGGAATTCTGTGTGCAGGCAAAATGTCAGTTTTGGAAGTGTGTCCTTTATTTTAATGGAAAAGTTGCCTGTCTGGCAGATGTCAGAAGCTGACTTTGTAGAGGGAAGACACAATTGGATTCAGCTCCTTTCCACCTATTTCTGTGTGTAATTTAACAACCATACATATCATGGACAACTTACTTGAGGTTTGGCGTGTTGCCTTTTTTTTTTTAACAAATTATCTTTTATTCACAATTCTTCTACAATTTCCCGACAGATTAATTAACAGATTCGCATGAAAGATCAGCATCTGTAGCTGTAAGTGTAAGTGAAACCTCTAACATAATTGATGACTAGGCATTCAGGATACTATTTTAAAATGTTCCCTAAAAGGGAATTGTTCTCCTAATTTCCGTCTTTTTTTTTTCCCCAGCTGCAACAGGAGGTGAAAAAACATTCTGAAGTATGAATTCAAGCTATAGAATAGGATTTATTTTTGTCTATCTCATCTACAGACGGATTATATCTAGAATTTGCTAGGTGACAAACTCATATTACACTGTTTTTTTATTTTGAACCCTCTATCTGATCATAGCTTCCATTGTAAGTGTCATTCGCTCTGCAATGCCTCATGGTAGTTTTGAAAAGGCTGGAACTGATGGGAACTCAGTGTCCTGCCTTTGTTCAGCAGGTGAGCAGAGCGCTCAGCTCAGCGCCTGCTTAGGGATGCTATCCCTCTCCCCGAAATTAAAAGGAGATGAACACAAGAGGATGATTACAGATGAATTACCAGGACAAAACGAGTCTTGTGCTGAGTGATCTAACTATAAGCTCATGTGCAACTTTTCAGCATGAGTAATGTGCTTATCATTACACAATAGAGAAAAAATATAGAAGGATCGACTGAATTGCGTGTTTAGAAAAATAAGCATCACAGATTTTATATTTGGGTTAAGAAGTCTCTATTGCTCATATGTGATTGTTTCAGGTTCATGTGAATCTTCATGCAGGGACAAAAAAACCAGAATCGCACTCAAGAGCCTTGGAGCAAATGCCAATTTAAACTGGTAACGCACTTAGTGAAGGGCAGAAGCAGAAAATGCTTCAGGAACCACGAGAAATGCCATCAGTGCCAGCACACGTTGCTTCTGTTTGTAACGCCACGCTAGGCTGGAGTCTCAAGACAAGGCACCCGGCATCCATGTGGTCAACTGTAAATTTCTTTCCAAAAACATTGGGCTCCGTGGCACATGACTTTGCTTCCTGAACTCGACACGAAAGATACGGCCGATCAGCTGTGGGGGGCTCTGAGAGGACAGCGGTGGCTTGGCAGTGGCGAGGACGTGGGCCTGGGAGCCAGCAGCCCCATGGCACGGCTCGCCTCTCCTGCCTTCGAGCGCCTGCCGTTCCTGGCACTGGTTCGTGCGGGAGCACTGCAGCGGTTCGCGGGTTATTTCGAGGAAGACTGAACTTCGCCTCAGCTGAACAATTATTCCCTGATTACTACGGGAATGCAATGGGAAAGAGCACCATGCCCGCGCTCGTGTGTGCCTGTGCGAGGCCGGGCGCGTCCCGCCAGCTGCCCTCGTCTCCTTTTTAGGCTGTCCCCGTGCTTCGGTTACCCGATCCTGCCCCGAGAAGGAAGCCAGCAGCTGGGCCTCCTCCGCCGGCCGCGCACGGAGGAGGCCGGGCCCTCCACTTCCAGCAGGTCGCCGCCTCGCCCCGCCCCGGCGGCGGTCCGTCCCCGGCCGGCCGCGCTGTCTCTCAGGCGGCCCCGTCCGCGGGGCCGGTCCCGCCGCCTCAGCCGTGCCCCGCGCTCCCCCGCCCCGCCCCGCGCTGCTGCCGGCGCCGAGCCCCGCGCTCGCGTGCCGGCGGGGGCGGGGGAGCGGCCGGGGCGGAGCACGCATGCGCGGAACCTTGTTTACCCCGCTCGGCTGGGCGCTGCCGCGGCTGGCCGGCAGGTGTCGCCCCACGCCCAGGAGAGCGGGCCTCGCCGGGTGGCCGCCAGGTGGCGCCTGCGCCCTCCATTCGCTCGCGAGCCGCCGAGCAGCGAACACCCCAAACAATCCCCAGCGCCGCCGCCAAATTAAATAACCTGCCCGCGCCCCGCGCCCTCCCCAGACCCCCCCGTCCGCGGCCAAGTCTACGGGCCGGGCCGGGCGCGCAACCGGCAGCCGGGCCGGGGATATAGGAGCGGAGCTGCGAGCCTCGGGCCTCCTCGCTGCCTACGCCGACACTGGGCAAGGTAAGTTAGAAAATGGCGGCGAAGCTTCTGGAAGTTTGGAGGGGGGACTCGGGATCGCGGTACGTGGCGGCGGAGAGAGGCCCGGACGGGGCCCGCGGTCCCCGGGCCTGCGAGGACGGCGCGGGGCGGTAGGCCGGCTGGCCACAGGGACTCCGCGCAGCCAAGATGGAGGACGGCGGGGCCGAGCCGCGAAAACACTCCAGCCCCCCGCTTCCCCACCCCCCCTTCCCAGCGCGCCTTGGCGGGGAGGGGGGGACGCGAGCGGGAGCGCGAGTGAGAGAGCGAGAGGGCGCCGAAAGCGGCCCCCGCTGCCCGCCCAGAGCCCCGTTCCTCCTCCCCAGAGCCTGCCGCGGGCAGGCTGGGCCCAGCGCTCGGCGAGCTAAAATGGAGAACCACCTTCTCCTCCTCCCCCCTTCTCCCGAGCCGAGCAGGGGCTGCTGGCAAGATGGAGGACTCGGGCATTGTGTCTGTGTGTGGGGTGTGTGTGTGGGCAAGCCGGGCCGGGCCGCTCGGGGGGTGGGGAGGGAGGGCAAGTGGGGGGTCGCAGCCGCTGCGGACGGAGCGGGCCTCGCTCGGAGGAGGGGGGAGCGCTGGGCCGCGCGGCGCGCAGGAGAAAATGGTGGGGCGGCTGCCGGTGCCCCGGGGTGGAGTGTCGGAGGAGGCCGGGGAGAGGGGACTCCCACCCCTGACAGCGCTCCCCCTCCTTCCCGCCGCCCAGCAGCTGAGCTCTTCCTGCCAGCCCGCTCTCGGTGGCTTCCCCGCGGAGGGAAGTGCCGAGGGATCGGGGTTTGTCTCCTCTCTCTCTCTCTTCCCCGGCTTGGCCGACCTCGGGCAATTCTGACCGCCTATTCCCGAGTGACCGGGCTGGCGGGCTAGCGAGAGCGAGTTCTCTCGGCCTAAGTGAGGACGTGTGGACTGACCCGCGCCTTTCCCCCCGCCTCCCTTTGCTGCCTCCTCCGAAAGAACTGGCAAACACAACACCACCCCCCCCACCCCCCCCGGCCCGGCGCCCAGTTCGCGGAAGGCCTTTGTGGGGCGAGTTTTCCGCGCCGAGTGACTTCGGCCGAGCGCTTCGGCGGCCGCCTGCTAAGAGGAAGAGTTGTGGCAGTTTCCGTTCGGCTTTATTTTTTTCTTTTTTTTTTTTTTTTTTGGTAAAGAAAGGGGCTTGCCAACTTGTGCCGGGGACACCCGATGCCGGGAGCCGCGTGTTGCAGGAACCCCGCTGGGCGCTCGCCGGCCCTGGTGGGGGAGGGGGGGAGGAGGAGGAGGAGGAAGAAGAATGCTTCTTACTGGGGGGTTTTGGCGCCACTTTTGTTTTAGATAGTGCTCCTCTGCCCCCTCCTCCTCCGCACGCACTGAACTGAGCTGAACCCTGCCCAGGTAGGAAGCGAGAGCTCTCCTGGTGTTTCTCTTTTCTGGGCACTTATTTTCTCTACACAGTTTGAAAAAATATATATATATACTGTTGTAGCCGTGGTTAGGGACTTGGGGGGACAGGGGAGTGAGCAGCGGAGGAGAGCCGAGGGCTGGGCCGGGAGGCCCTGTTTTTTCGGGTGTTCCTCTCCCCCTTCCTGAGCGCATCCCTGGTGCCTGGGTGTGCTGCCTTTGGGCGCCTGCACCGCTGGCTTCCCCGCCGCTCTGCCTCCCCGCCTTCCTCCATCGCTGGGAGCGTTGTATAATCCGTCCGTCCCGTGGAAATCCGGCGCCGACCGACCTCAATATTTTTATTTTCTCGGCCGCGAGAACAGAGAGTGAAGGCGCTCGGCTCCTTTCGCCGCTTTCTATTTATTTATTGTACTGCCTGGCTCGGCCCGTGCTGTTGTTGTCTTCCCACGGGATGCGGTGTTCGGAGTTAACACAAACTTTCAATAACCGCCGGGTCCGGTGCTGTAGTTACTGTGGGTGTTTATTTTTTTTTTTTATGAGTTTTTGGCAGAGCGGGTAACGCCGTTGCCCCCCGCCTCCTCCCGCCCGCGCTGGGTAAGTGCTCTCTTCCCGTGTGCTCCCCGGAGCCACACCCTGGCGTGTCCGGTCTCATTAGGCGCCTTATCCGCCGGTGTGACCCCGCGTTTTCCCTCGCTTCGCCTCCCCCGGGAGGAGCGCGCGTCCCGGCCGGCCGCAGCGGGAGCGCCCGGAGGTAACCTGGGGCGGCCGGGGTTGCGTTGCGCCCCGCTGCCGTCTCCCTCGGTGGGGCGAGGAGGGGCCATGTCAGCGCGGCGGTTCGTGCCGGGGGCGGGGAGTCGGGTTACCGAAGTGCGTCACACGCGGCCCCGCCGGGGCCTGCTCCGCCGCCGCTCCGGGCCGGCGCCGCCTCGCCCGCCCGCCTGCCTCCGCCTGCTGCCCATTGGCCAGGGCTCGGGCGGGAGGCGGCCGCTTCCTCCCGCGCCCCGCGGCGGGTTGCCCGGCCGGGCCCCTCCGCCGGGGCCGGCACCGCCGTCGGGCCCCGGCCGCCGCGCACTTGGCGGGGTCGGGGCGAGGTGGGGAAAATCTCCTTTGTCACCAGAGAAGCGGGGCTCCCGCGGCTGGCGCTGCCCTGGGCGCGTTCAGAGCGCGCCTGTTTCGGAAAGGTGGCGGCAGCGCAGAGGTCACCTCGTGTGAATTTCGTCCACGTCTCCTCTGTTCTGTTGGGTTGTGTTGAAAGGGAAGGGGAGGAAAACGCCTTTTGGATCGCTTCCCTCGAAGCCCTTCTACGATGTTTTTTATGCTGCCTGGAAGTTTTGTTCAGTCCTATTTTAAATGACCAGAAACTCGAGTTCCTAGCATTCCCTACAGCGAGGTGCTTTCCAAGCATAGGTCTCATGGCTGTTAACTCTTGGCAGTTCAGTCTCGATTTGTGATTGATGACTTCTTTCTCGTTTGTAATGCCTGACCATTTGAAACAACTTTTCCCCCTTTTCATATTCTCTTTTCCCTAAATCCGTTATTTATTCATGTATTTATTGTTATTCCTGGAGTACTTATCTGGTATTGAACTGTCCAGGACTTACAAAATAGCCATGTGGAGGCTGGTTGGTTATGTATGGGTAAATAAATATCACGACTGGTTGTGCAACTGACAGACATTAATCTCTGTCGTCTCAGTATTGCTTGCTTGTTATCCTCAACTCTGAATTTTGTATCTGAACCTTGGAGGTGATCAGTCGAGGAATGACAGTGCCACAGACTTGTATGGGGCTTGGTTTGCTGGGTAACACTGTTTCTTTTCCCTTATAACGGTGATTACAGTTTCATTACAAACTGACACAAGATGTGAAAAGACAGCCACAGCTGCCATGGTCTAAGCATAAAACTTGATCTTATTGCTGCTTCCAGCACTCCAGCTGAATGGGGTGGAATCCCTGTACTGTTTTGGTTAATTAAACAAAGGCTCAGAAGGCTTCACAGTTATACAAAGGAGAGAAATATGAATTAATTTCCACCTCTGACAGATAAGTCTTGCCCCTTGGCTGATGGGGCTCATATGGGTCCTTAGCAAAACCAGTGATATTTTATAATGTTGTCTACAGGTGGGTTTTATGCAGCCTGTGAGAGAAATCCATGAATTTCTGTGGCTATTGTTTATATTAACTGTGTTAAACTTGAGGTTGGCTGTTTTATAAGTTAAATTTAAACAAACAAAAAGAACAGACATGGAACTGTAGAATGGGAGAGACCCTTAATTTTCCTGTGAAACTTCCTAGCACTCAGATATTTCCAAGCTATGTATTTGGGCCAGAGTTATGTTTTTTGGAGCATTTTAGTCCATTTCCAGTTACAGGAAGATAATGCTGGTCAAAGTCAATAAGCAATGTAAGGGTTTGTTAAACACGTGTTTAAGAAGACTAGTTAAAATTTATGCACAGATCTTTTCTATTAGACATAAAGTCTTGATATTTTGCAACCAAAAACTGAAATTATGAATTTGCATAATTGGGTTCAAAGTAATGATACTGTGATATTTTAATATATTTTTAAAAATTGGGTTCTGTGAAATGAGAAAAAATTGTAGGTTCATAGGTTATTAAAATATTTGCTGTAAAAATGTGTTGTGCCACTTGAAGAGCATTCCATTTTTAACATAGGAGTATTCCCTTAGCTGGCTGTTAATCTAATGAAAATTCCATGGATGTATCACATTCCAGCTTTACGTGCTAAAGTCTTTAAAAGCATAGATGTATGGAATGAAATAATTTCCACTTGGAAGAAGTGTAAATAGAATTGTCAGTTAAATGCTGTCTTTAGTTTTATTTTGTTTCAGTGTAACTTATCAACAGCAACTGAATTATTTTTAAAAAAGTAATGTAGGCAGCTTCTCCTGAATATTACATGCTACTACAGTCTCCTGAAGAAAATAGCTGCAGGCAACAAACCACTTGAAAGTGCGTGCTCTTGGTAGTGGGAGCAACTACATTAGACTTAGTCAAATCATGAAATAATGTTAGCGCACCAGAGCATTATGAGTTTTTTTTAATTATGTTGCTCTTTGTCACTTATGGTTCAAATTCAGAATGATTTGAGAGTCCCCATTTGTCATGTTCATTTGTGGTGTTACTGTCTTGATTGTTTTGCTGCAGGCAGATATTACAGGAGAGATCAGGTTTTCTGGAACTTGTGTGCCAGCATAAACAGGTTATATGTTTTTACAGAACCCTTAAACACTTTGGTTGCTTTTTTTCACCAAATGAATCCTCAAAAGTAAGCAAATATTTCTGCTGGGTACTTATGCTACTTGGTCGTGTTACTGGACTGCTGTATCTTGTCAAATGAGATGAGGTTTGGTTCAGTGTGATCTCTGCCTGCAGCATGACCGTTTCTTCTCCAATTAGTTTGAAAACTTAGGAGAATGTTGTAGGTGTGAATTTCCAGAATGATACTCTTGGCTTCTGATGGTGAGTTTGTTTGTTGGATTGTCGGTTGGGTGGGTTTTTTTGGTGGTGGTTTTTTTTTTTGTCTGTGTGAGGAATTAAGAAAACATACTGGAAAAGGAACGTGTTGTGGATTATGCCTCTGTCAGCTAGATGCTAGAATTTCCAAGAGCTTCATCTGCTTCAGTAATTGCCTTGTAATGGAAAGAAGTGATTGATAGCAGCCGTCAACATATCAGCTTAATATTCTTAAATAAGCTCTGCTCACTTTGTCAGTATCACTTAAAACATTTGCATTCTGAAAACTTCAGCTTCCTTGTATGAGGATCATTGACAAAGAAGAAGAGAGAATGAAGTGATAACTTAGTCCTTGGGAAACTGGGGTGAGCAGGGAGTTGGAGTTTTAGGTTGGAAAATAGGGAGCTTATATGCAACAAATCTGTGGAGGAATGGAAAGAGCTCTTTTCCGTATGCATCACAAAAACTGAAACGGTGACATACTGTCTTACTGCATTGGTTTAGATTCAACACCATCCAATGTTTTAGAGCACCTCCACTTTTAAAGTCAAAGGGTAAGTAAAAATGGTAGTTCTTCATGGTTCCATAGCTCTTCTGTCACTGGCCCTGGTGCTCTTGGTCTCCTTCCTGTCTCCTGACCCTTCTGTTGGTTATGGACAGAGGTGCAGCTAAATGGGGCTATGGGCAGATCAAACGTCCTGGTTAAGATAATGGAGTCTTTCCTGCCAGGAAGGAGTTTATAGTGTGCTGAGTTGCTCGCTGTAGTCTGCTCAGGTCTGGGCTCCTGGAGCAAGGTCTGGGTCCATGGATTGCTGGCAGTGTGACGTGGCCTTGGGTTGCCCTGTAATGTGGCCTGGGGATGTTCTGCTGCGTCCAGTGCCCCTGCACCCAGAGGGTGCTGTGGGGGACTGGGAGAGGTCCTGGGGGTAGTTGTGAAGGTAGAAGGACTTAGATTTTTCTTTTTCTTTAGGTTTTCCTTAAGTTTTCTTGTGTTGCAGTTCATAAGAATCTCGTGAAGTTATTTGGGGTGGGTTTTTTTGAGAGTAAATACAAAGTAAGGGAAACTTCTGAAGGTGGCCCTCGTTTAGATCACTACAGAGAAATGTAGGGCTAATGCTGACTTGTTCAGATTGGGAAGCCTGAGGGTCTGTTGTCTGACTGGCTTCTGTCTTGAGGAAGATATTTCACTGTTCAGGTATCAACACAAACTGTGTTCTCTTTTCTTGATCATCAGTGTGATGGCTAGAATCACTAAGACTAGACCAGAGTCCTAATTTTGATGGGTAATGCCACTGCAATATTTCACAGCATACTCTATCCCTTTTCACTCTAAGTGTTCCGCTATTAAGAAAATCCCAGATCCATGAGATTTTGGGTAGAGAAGATGGGAAAGCGAGATGTTTCTTTTCCTTCATCTCACAAATATTTTTCCTCAACCGGTTGGATCTGAGGAGAGATCTGGCATCGAATGTTGAAGATAGATGTGGGAGAATTTCATCCCTCAAGGGAACCCCCTTGGTCTTCATGTGACAGATTGTCTACCCTTTACTGGCTACAGAATTGCATGGAGGAGCACAGGCACAGTCTTTCTAAAGTTCTTTATCCCAGTTGGAGTCAGAAATGAAGGATGTACAGGAATGCATTTTTATGCAGTTACCTCTTGTCTTATTATGACTTTTGGAGGAAATTAAGTTAGTTGTCATGTATGTGCTTTACCCAGGTTCACACTTTCTGTCCATGCATGTACTTTATTGTTGTGTATTCTGTACGTTTTTCTGATTGTGTAAGTAGCTATAATGTCCTCCTCTGGAGGGCTTTTTTTTATAAAAGAGTATAGTCAGAAGAGTGAGTAGATATAAGAAGATTGACGTATATTTGAGGGTGGATTGTTATCTGTGATTGAGAAGTTAATCACAATACCCACCCAAACCCAAGTATCTATAGATGAGAGCCTGTGTTGGTTGGGAGTGGGTTTTTTTTTTTTGAACGTGAATGTTTTATTTTCTTACAGCTCTGAATCTGATGGTTTATTAGTCCTGCCCTTGCACAACCTTTTATGCATTTTGCTGTTCTATGCTTTTATTTTGGTAAAGGTTAGTCATTGGAGTGCGGGAATACGTGTGGCACTAGAAGTCAGTGGAAGAATATTTGTTTTCTACAGCAGTTTTTTGTTACCACTTCTGTGTGGCTCCTAGAGAGGACAGTAGTTTTGCATCTGTTCCCATTGTTCTAGAGTTGCTAGGGTATGCCAATGGCTTTTGCTTTTATTTTGAAAAAATGTCTCAAATGGTGCATGTTGCCATGTAATATGTATGTCTGCAGTGGTCTAGCTTGGTAAGAATTATAGCTGGAGTCCAAATTTCAGAGTTTTCTCTTAGCAAAGTAATGAAAAGAAATCAAATGTACTAACATTTCTGAAAGCACAAAACATTTCTGAAACTACTGACCACTTAAAAAAGAAATGACAAACCTTAGGAATGCGTGTTTTGGAATGCAATCCCAACTAAATAAAATTCGAGTTGCTGCCAAGGTTTGGTGAAATGCCACTCAACTTCTGGCCAGTGAGTGAGCTCTCACAACTAACCTTACCTGCAGGCTTTCCCCCAGTTTCTCCCTTCCCCAGTCGTACCCCACTCCCACTGAGTGACAGGCATCATTTACTGTACATGCTTGTCAGTTTGACACTTCCTGGGAAGATGTGGTGATGTAGTACCTGTAGTCACATAGCAAAGAGGACTTAATGTGGTTATTTTCCTATTGCTTAATACGTGTGATCTGCCTAGAAAGAGGTGGATATATTTGATTTGGAGGTAATGTTGCAATTCTTGGTTATGGCTGAATGGCATTTTTTTACTTAACGTAGGATTTCAGCCTAAGTCTTATGAATTAATATCTTCCCTGTAGCATCTCATCTGGGGAGAAGAGATTGACTTTGTTTGCAAATAAGCTGTTCAAGATAGTTTTTCTGTCTTTCTTGCAATTACCTGTAATTCCTTTAGGTAAAACTGCCAGTTCATCCCTTAAGAAGGATCAACTCTGGAATTTTGGACCATACCAAGTCTTAGTAAGCAGATAATATGCAAGTAGTATAATTGGCTGACTTTATTTGTCAGATTGTAATCTTCCAGCAGGGAGTGTTCGGTGTGAAAAGAGTTTGTATGGAGTAGGGTGTGTGAATATTGAAGATCCATATTTTTTTATATGTTACTTTTATTGTCTTAGTATGGGCAAGTGATTATATAGATAACTGAAGCTACTAAAAAAGCCGTGTATGTAGTGAGTATCAGTAAAACAGTTTGGAAATTCATGTAGCATGCATTTTAGGTGTGTAGTTTTTAATTTGAAGGTGATTTTATGATGTGAGTCCTGGAATAAGTTATTTGTTATAGTTGGGATATAGTAGCCAACTAATTTAATTTCAGTAATAAGGTTGTACATCCTGACCACTGGCAATATTTTTCATTTCACTTCTGATCTTCTTAGAAACAGAGAACTGATTAATTATGTTTCTTCCACGGAGAGAACCGGGGAAACTTGACAGACTTTTTTTTTTTTTTTTTTTTACAAAACAAGAATGACCAGTTGCTGCAGTCCACATGTGGCTATGCTGTAGTTGTGGCAGAGATAGGCATTGGAATCTATATGGACTACTGTATCTTGATTAAGGGTAAAGAATACAATTTAAATATAGTTGAAGAGGAAAGACTGTGATATTCATATTTCAAGATTAATAACATAAGTATTTTAAAAATTTCATTATCTTGTACTATTTTGAGATGAGAACTATAGTCTTACAGGAAAGTTCCAGTTTGGTGTGCTGCCATACGCTTTTATTGGTGCTTTATGTACCTGTTTGAAACCCGTATCCAAATTTTTTTTTTTAACTCCACATAAAGTAAAGCTTTGCGTTGTTGATGGGCAGTTGCTTCCTAAATGCGATGCCATAATGAAAAAATTACTTTGTGTTCTAGGTCACAGAATCGTATAGGAGGAAAAGGCCCTCTGGAGGTCTAGTCCAACCTCCCGCTTAAAGCTTATCCAGTTAGACCAGGTTGCCCAGGAATTTGTCCAGTCAGGGTTTGACTTTGGAAAATCAGAGGATTTTCCACAATGTCTCTGGCAACCTATTATGCTGTTCTTATTGGAAGATCACTTTAAGACCAGAAATAAAAAGTGATCTTAAGTTCCTGGGAAGATCCATCCCCTTCCACCCCCCAGTATATGTTCGCAAAGTATTCGTTGATGCTGGAGGTTTGGGAAGCTAGTGACCTGGTTTAGAGCTGATTGTGGTTTTTATTGGGAATTACTGAAAAAGACGGAGGTGAATAAATGGCTACAGAGTGACTTTTTGGTGCCTGCTTTATTCTTTCCTCTGTTGGCATTTACTAGCTTCATTCTTCTGCTGTCCACGCTCAAGTTTCATTACTGTGTCTGTGACAAGGTCTTGCAAATAAAACTTCCTTTACTAAGCATTTATCTGTTTACTTAAGTGTCATTCTTACGCTGATCAAAATGAGTCTTATTGCAGTTTTCATATTTCAGCAGTGATATTTTTATTCTTTCTCATAAGTATTATTTCTAGAAAGCTACAGTTCATTTGAAACTATGGTAACCAGAAAGGAAAGCTGTGCAAGTATCTCTCTTGCATCTGTGGTATAGGGCTGTCGTTACTTGCCTAATAAATAATTGGCCAAAAAAAGGTGAAACAGGCTTTTGGATATTGATTTACCGAACATAGAAATGATATTAAGGCAAATACTAAAATCATAATGGGAAAATGTTAGGGTTTTTTTTGCATGTGCTGCTGGATTACATTTTTGTCTTCAATATTCCGTGTTTAAGCTGCTCTTATTTTATTAAATGGATTTCCATATGACTTAATTTTGATAAGCTGTGTTTTCAAAACGGATGTATTTATGTTGTTGTTTGTTTAATTTTTAAAATGTTTATTAATTAAAAAAGTATTGCTGATGTAGCAATGTGTGTATGCTATATTAAGACTCTACCATGAAATACAACAGATTTTGTAAACTAGAAGACCTGTAGCTTGGCAGTTGAAAAATAATCAAAAAAAATCAGCCTTTAGGCATTTTATTTCTCTTGCTGCATTGCATTGTCTTTCTGGTTATACTGCTCAGTTTCTATTTGGCTGTGCAATGGTTTTATGAAAGTTGTGTACTTAGTGTATTTGTGCCTCAGAGCAGTAGTGGCTGCCGAGCAAAAATTTTCAAAGGTGGTAAGACATCAGTATGATATAAAAACGTCAAAAACATTTTTAGAAACTTGCAGTTCAATAACACTGTGGATAGAAGAAAATACAGCAAGTCATCCTCTTCATTTACAGTAGGTCAGACATTAAGAGTCTTTATATTCACCCCCAAATGCAGTAACTATCTCTGTAAAACTGAATTCTCAAGTTTTTTCTTTTTGTGCTGAGGGGGTATAAACTACGTGAAGAGTACCTTGCATTCAAACCTTGTTAGGGAAGTTTTGTTTACAGAGAGGATTTATGTATTTTTGCATAACCCTACAAATGATCTCCTGCTGTCGTCTGCTACTTTACTACCTGATCTTACTCTTAAAAACCATTTGGGCGATATGCCAGTTCCAAAAGTAGTCCTCTAATCTTTGTGGTGATCTCTGTTTTATCTTTTTTTTTTTTTTTTTGAAATGTTACTCAGTCTGTCATAGATCAGTTAGAGCTCTGCAAGGAAATTTAGGACTGCTGTTGATTTGCATTAATTTATGCAGGCAGGAAGATTATGTACATTTTTCTTTCATTTCAGTCTATGTGCTGGTTAGAAGTTGTGCAGGTGTTACTGGAATGAGACGGAAGGGGTGAAGAGAAGATTCAGGAACAGTTATAGAACAGTTTCCTCCCCTCAAGACTTTTTTCCAGCCTTAGCATGGTTAATCAGATGCTGTTGTAAAAACCCTGCTAGACCTCCTCCTTCAGCTGGATGCTTACCAGCCTGTTGTGGTTAGATCTGATTACGAGCCTTTGCACTCTCTAGTTTTCTGTGGTTTATGGAAGCTGCAGTGCCAGTTCTATATGTGAGGTCTGTCTTCAGCCTTTTTACAGTGCGTGGACCATCCTGTGCAGTGACCTTAAGTGCCGTCCCTCCCAACTCATCCCCCTCCTAGCTTTTAAGTGTTTTGGGGGAAGCTGAGGCTATAGATCTCATCTCCAGGAATACTTGGTAATTAAACTAGACATACCTTTTTTTAATAGAATAAAATATTAATATTGTCCTTCAGAGATAGTGAGAAATGGACCAAATAATGCATGAACACATTGCCTGCCTCTCCTCTCTACCTCATTTTAGGGTCACTTCAGAGTGTTTTGTTCCATTCTTGGAAGACCTTCCAGAGGGTTTTTGTTTGGTTTTTTTTTTTTTTTTTTTACAATGTGAAATTCTCTGATTTTTTTTTTAACTAGCTAAGAAGATGCTGGCTTTCTTCTTTAGGGGTTGGGAAGAGCTTTACTGTTGATTGATCAGAAACTTGCGTAGTGATTTGTTGCCTAATTCCTCACCATTTTAGACTTTAGGTCTGGCGAAACTAGTCTGCTACAGGCAGAGAAGCTATGATTTGTTGAAAAAAAGCTTCTTTGTGAATAATCAAACTGACAGTTGCGCTGTAGGCTGTGATTTTTGCTTTGTGAAGTTGTAGTCTGGTGAGAAATACTAGACAATGGGAAAGCCACGTGCACATAATTTTTGGAGTTTTGTAGATTGTTTTAGGTTATACCGAAGATTATAGAAATTCAGATTGTTCAGTAACCATTTATGTAAGCCATGTTGAAACAGCAGTTCCTTTTTTGGTGTTGATTTTGTAGAGGGCAGTGAGCATGGCTAGTGGGCATTGCTTCTCCCCGGTTTCGCAGGTGATCCTTAGGACTGTTGTGAATATAGCTGCAATTGCCTGAGCGCTCTCAGTTTCTCCTTACTGCTGTTGAAATGTTTCTGTGGGACTTCCCTGCTTGGAGGCATGCCAGAATGAGTGTGTGGGAAGACTTAATACTTGCTACTTACATAGCATTTTGTATGTTCAAAGTCTTCTGCAAATATTAACTAATCTTTATTTAACATTTGAGCCCAATTTCTGTCAGTATAAATCAGTAACAGCCAGTTATGACCCCTACTTTCTTGATGGCAAAAGACTGAAATGCTGTAACTAGTGTAGTTAAGAATAATCTTTATCATTAACATACCATTTTTGTCACTCTACCCTTCTGGCTTAGTGTGATGTAGAAAAAAGTTATGAATAGAATATAGTACTACTCTACAGGAGGTCTGTGCGTTGTAGGATGCTGACTGCTGGAAAGAATGGCATTTCGTTCATTTTATGTGTGGTATTTCAAGCTTTTCTGTGCTAGTTTTTGTTTCTGTTGTATTAAGGTTTATTTCTTTCCAGTCTGGGGAGCCATAGCATATTTATAAAAAGTAATGCTGTGAGAATAATGTTCATTCTGAGCTTGCTTGTTAAGAACTATCTGTTATTCATCTTTAAAATGTAGTCTTAAATTGAAAATTATTTTAATTATTTACTGTATACCTGTATAAAAAAAAATAAGGTTTTCCCTATCTGTGTCCTGGCATTATAACTGGTGGTTTTCAGTTAACTGATACTTATTAAATAAACTAGTATGGCAAATTCATTAAGCTGTTAGTGTTTTGATTAAAGTTCTCACAACCAAACCTAAGTAGCTATGTACATTTTTACTAGGATCCCATACTCTACTTTGAAAATTACTGTTATGTTGGTTTTTGTCTAAGCTGTTGATGAGCTGTAAATGCGTAGTCTGTTGTAGCGAAGTATTTTGCTGCAGCAGTGTCTGAAAAATCAACATAGGCATTTAAAACAAACAGATTTATAATTCATAAAAGTGCCCCTTTTGAGTAGCAGTTTTTATAGAAAGTTATGTAGTTGTATGTTTTACCTTGTATTACCCAGATTTTCTACTGCTTGGTCTTCTTTTGAAGAGACTGTAAAATATTCTTCTCTTCAGGTAGTTTACAACTGTAGTACGTATGAATTTATAAATGTGTGTCTGTGCAAATTGGAGTGGATATGTTTTCATGTTCATCATCCGTTTAAAGAGCGACTTCAGCAGTTCTGGCTTAAGCTTCAAGATTTTGTCATTCCAGCTTTTCCTTAGGGAGTTACACAGGAAAATTTTCCAGAACAGGTCTATACAGTAAACTGCATGCTGGAAACAGTGTGGGCTAATAGGAAGAAATACTGAGATGAGGGTCGTCTTAGTGTAGGAGAGTACTGTGCTAAACAGCTCTCTTGTTTTCTGCACCAGGACCCGCCTGGATACTTTTCTGTGGTATGTTGCACCTTGAAGACACTTACAGAACACTAAGGAAAATGCAGTGGTGGATAGGGCATATTGGTCTTAAACTTTTAGGAAAGTTCTCTCTCAACTCTCTGCTAAATTAATGTAAAAAAGTCAGTCTGACAGTATTTATAGTCTCTGGAAATACATATTTTGCGGAATTTTGAGAACAAAATTCTGTTAGTCTGTAAGCAAGTTTGAACGGTGACACATTAAAAGCCGACTGTAAATTTCAGAGAGAAAAGGTCTGTAGGAGAAGGTCTAATCTTTTACTTCCTGTTACATTTCATCTTTGACCAAACAGTTCACCAATTTTAAATGGGCTGTTACGTATTAATTTAATGTTGAGGTTTAGGTAATGAGGTTTTTTGTTTGTTTCTTGTGCAGTTCAATAGCTTTAGAAATGTAGAAATTAAATGGCTCTGGCCTTCACTAAGTGTCTAAAACATGGCTAGCTTTTTAAGAGAAGATAAAAATTAATAGTGTGCATACGTATCCCATATGCAGGCCTAGTACTGTTTTAAGAATTCTTCTGATCTTAGTTAAAATGGAATAAAACTGTATTTCTGTTTTGATTATCATCTGACAAAATGTTAAGTCAAAACAACTTGGGTATGAATATTGTAAAAAATTTTTTTCTTCGTAATAGCATGGATTTTAGAAGCTACACACATCGGTGAAGAAAATAATTAGAATTAGTTCTTGTTACTTTTAAACTACTCTAGTGGTGAGTGCTGTCTGTGATTGACTAAAGCTGGTCCTGGCTTTATACAGAGTAATGGCAGATTCTGATCATGTCTGATAAGCTGAAGGAACACTGTAATAGTAATGGATTGTACAACCTAAATGAGACCACTCTTGGCTGTACTTGGTAAAATGAGCTAGTGGTTCTTTGTTCTGCAGGGATGTAACATCTTTCAGTTTCTATTGCATCTCTACTGCTTTCTTTGCCATTTTATAGGGTTTAGGCAAAGGTGGTCAACTATTGGCTTGTCAGAACATTTATTCGGACACCACAAAAGAGTTATGAATTTTTGTTATTGCTGTACTAAGTACACATCATGGTGCTGTAGCCAGAGAGGGTAAGCTAGGTTTGAAGCAGTGTATAGCAACTTTTAAAGCTGTTGTAGCCTACCAAAACAGTATGGACTTCTTTTTTTTCCCTTTGACATAATTTGACAGTCTATCATGTCTGCTGTAGTGTCTCACTGATTTTGAAAAGAGCTGTTTTCTTACTCCAGCCACAGGACTCTTTTGTCGAGTCAGCTCAACTTACTAAACTGCTGGAAAGCTAATTAATTCAAAAAGAAATTAATAGATTGTTGCTCAACAAAGGGTCTGACAAGTGCCCTTGACTGTGAGATATGGCCACAAGTAAATGCAGGGAGAAGGAGGCAGTAGGACTCTTCCTTTCACCAGTAGCAGCCCATCTGTTTTGCTTTATTACCAAACTACTATGGTTATTGTTTGTAGTTTCATACATTATTTAGCAAAAAAGAGGATAGCTATAGTTAATGGGATCTGTTCAAATTGGTATAAAATGTGCTCTCAGTTGATAATTGAAAGGAATACTGGAAAAATAATGGAAATTACTAGTACTTGGCCAAGTTGTTGCCATTGAACATGTTCCAACCAAGTGGTGATTGGAGAAGGCTTATAAAAGGCAAAGATTGTGAAATAGGCATGTTAAGTGGAATTAGTGGAAGTGCTTAAGTTTTAAAAATGGATTTTGTATAATGTTTATGTAATGCATTTTATATTCTAAGTTTTCAATAATAACTGTGTAAAGTCTTTAACTGCTGGAGAGCATGATGGTGTTAAATATACATAATTTTTAGGTTTTCGTAGTTTCTGTGCAGAGGACTTAACAATTTCATTTGGAGTTGAAGGGTATGTGTTGCAGGTTGTACATCGGGACTTGTGTATCACAGTATAGTAGAGTGTTAGAAATCTGGGGTATCTGTGTTCTCAGACTGCTAAAATTCTACCATACTGTTACTACTATTTAAGTGGTTCTCCAGAGCCTCTAAACTGGGAATAGATTGTACTCCAAATAAAATGGAGGAAGATTCTGCAGTTTATTCAGGGAGGACACAGATGACTGAGTTAATGTTAGACGTGTCAAACAGTATAAGCTGCATATTGCTGTAAAAATACTGCTGTTTTGGGCATCATACAAAAGCTGAACTATTGCAGTTGTCATGTTCAGAAGCGGTATCTGGTAGCAAATCAAAACAGTTAATATCGTTTTATGATAATAAGCAATAAGCAAAAAATGTTATTGACATGCAAAAAAAGTTACTTGAAAAATTTCACTGGTGGTGTTACTAGATTCTCAATTTTTGAGAAAGCAATGCTAAGGAATCACTTTGTATAGATATACATGGAGTGAGATCAAAAAGAGAGGAAAAGAAGACGTTTAGTTTGAGAGAAATATAAATTACCAAGAAATAGCATTGTTAAAAATGGAAATAAGATACTTGTTTAGAGTATTTTAATGATACAATATAATGATAAAGCAGCACTGAAGGAAATGCAAGCTTAAGGCAGTAAGGAGTGTCTTGAAGGAAAACGTAGTAGGTGATGTTTGGTAATATAATTGGAAGTACTAGTTTGCATTGCTGTTGGGTAGATACTACAGTATTTTGGTTTGTTGTCATTTATATTGGTTTTACTGGACAAATAATGTTTTTATCTTTACTTGTGGAGATACTTTGTCGCACTATATAAGTTAGGGTTGGTTTATTTTTTAAAATACCGTTGTATTTTAACTGTAATACCTTAGAGGAACAGTGATGTTTGAAGCTCTGTGATCTGTGCCTTCTTTTGCATCTTCTCTCCCTCCTTATTTCCCCATTTTTGGTGTTGCCCACCCCCCCAGTATAGATGTTCTTTCAAAGAAAGCACTAAATTCAAGCAGTGCTTGCTAAAGTAAGGGCTTTCATTGTCTGTAATACTGGTTTTAGTATTGTTTTTATATTTTACAAAACGTACTATTTTGGTGCCTATTCTTTGTGAAACAGGGCTGCCAGCACTCTCCATGTCAATGAATCAAAAATGCCACAACCACACATTAGGAAGGTGCTAACTTAATTCTGCTTGTTTGTAAAATCAACCTTCAGTTTTCAAGCAGGTGTAACGATGATTCATGCATCTTCTGTCCAGCGCAGATCTGGCATTATGTGTTCACGCAGAATTATCAGAAATGTCATTGCGTGCTGCACACAATGGTACTACTTGTACAATGAGATACTGCGTTGTCCAAGTATTAACAGTAGTGGTATCGCTGTCACAGAACTCTGGCAGTGTACTTCTGTGTGCTCTGGGCGCAGGAGGCCCATGTTTATGCAGAAACTGGAAGATGGTGTGATTTAAGTATCATGCTGCAGTTCTTGACTGTCCTGTAAATCAGATCTTGCTGTGCCTAGACTCTTCCTCTGGTGACTTCATTTTGGAATAAGGTGGTTATTTATTCTGAGAATGCCATGGAGTTACTTAGACTAGACTGGGTTATTCTTCCCCTGGGCGCTGTTCCTTGTGGTCTGTGTGTGATGACAGTATGGGTGGATATACCTGTTGGTGTGTGTTATCTACCTGTATTGCTTTATGGGGAACAAAATGAAATTCCTAAGTTTAATTATTCCTGAAGTTTCTAATAACTGTGAATTACTACTAGAATATTAAACTTCTCTTCATTGAGAACCTAATTAAAATAAAGGCACAAGATATTGCAGAACAGTCAGTACTATTAATTTTGCTTAATAAAGGCTAAATTGCATGGTGGATAAATACTGTCCATTTTGTAATGGCTGAATATTAATCTTCTTGTTCTAATTTGGTAGCAGTTACCTTCCTAAAGTACTTCTTTATTTGTGCCATTTTCATTTGTTTCCTTCTTCTCCCTCATTCCTGCCCCCACATATTTAGATTTATGAATAGCATCTGTCTTTGACACTGTTAACTCCTCTGTCTCTTGGAATTCTCTGAAAGATGTGGTAGTGCTGCCCTATTTAATTGCATTAAAGAGAAAATAAATCTTTTTCTTGCATCGATGTTTGCTAATTCTTCTGGTGAGGTAAACGGTCTTCCGGGTAGCAAGTAGAAGCAGGGGAGTTGTCAGTAATGGAGATGTAGGCTAATGGGTCCACATTAACAACTACCGCTGACTAAAACCTGCTAAAGAAAGACAAGGGGATGCACCAGTTTTTAAGGATCCATTCATATCTATGGAATTAGACTTGATCACGTAGTACCAGTTAGGGCAAAAGGCTGGAAAGGGAGAAATAAAATATTTTCCTTTTTTTTTCTGTCATTCATTATGTTTTGGTTAGATGTGCAGATTCCTGTGCAGTATTACAAAGGCCTTTATTTTTTTCCTCTTTTTTTGAAATAGATTGTTAGGCCTTTATAGACTTCCCTAACCCTTGAGATGTGAAGGCCCCAAATGATCTTGGTCATAAATTCAACTTCATAAAGCAGTTATTGGGCAAAAATTTCGTTTTGCTCTTGTATGTGTTAATAGGGAGGATAAAAACCAAACATTTTTTCCAATACCCCGGGAAAGGTTTCTACTTTAGACCAGTCAACTTTAATTGAAATGATTAATTACTTTGGAGCAAGAAGTACAGTATTATACTCTTGAATAAATGTTTCTCCCTTTTTTTGTAATGCATACTGCTTCTGATGTAGCTTGGTCATGCAGTAACGTATGCTACATAAACTGTGCTGTCAAAACCCAAGCTTACAAGGGAGGTTGTTGAAGGCCACAGGGAAATTGGTATGTTGCTGAGTTCTTGAGTGGAGTGAGGTTTGTTAGGGTTAAGTTGATGAGCATTGTAGCTCCTGCACTTGGGCAAAACTGGCATAGGAATTTTAAGAGTGTGTCGGTGGTCTTGCTATTTGGTTTATGTAGTTTTAGCGAGGAAAGCTTAAAACTGGGATGTGCTATAATGTTTCAGTTGTTCTTTAGGTTGGCTGTAGTGGATGGTCATCCAGCCCCTTATGCTTTGGCCAACCGTATTTAACTTCATTTCTGTGTACAATATCCCTGGCTTAAAGGTCTGTTTAAGAGCTCATATCCCTCTAAGAAATCCTCCCATTTCATGTCAATTCAATCCTGCAATTTCATTTTGTTCTGGCACTTTCTGGAAACTACACTAGTGCCCAATTGTGGTGGGGGAAGGAATGGTATGTATTTGGGTTCTTAAGGTACGTGAGATTCAAGTAGGTAGCGTCTAGAAACATGTTTTGGATTCCACAGTGTTCTTAGCAACTTAGAGGCTTAAATTTAAAAAAAAAATTGTATTTCTGGTCTTACACCATTGGTTGAGAACACCATGGGTATTCCAGGGAACAATACAAAGTTTGCCTTTTCTGCAGGGTAACTATTAGGTTACTGTCTGTTTTAAGGAGTAGGTTTAGTATAGTTAAAAGGCTGTCTTTTTTGTATCAATAACATTTACATATTTGCAAATATTTGTGGTAGGCAGCATTTTTAAAGTATATACACATTCTGCAAATGGATTTCACTGAACGTATTTTGTGTGTAGCGTTAGAACCATGACAGAACTTTTCTTAGAAACCATTGATAAATCAGATGAGTTACTGCGTAGATTTGTGCTTTGACTGCCCATACTCCATGTGCTTGCTTAGTTCATTAGAGAATTGCAGAAGAATTCCAGAAGTTCCAAGCAATTGTCACAGGTTAAAGTGGAATTTAAAAAATGTTGTAAAAATGCGTAGCTCATTATTTCCTTCTGATCAATAAGGGATCACAGGAGCAGATAGGTTGATTAGACATCTGTCTATGAGATCCAAGTGTGAGTGCTGTCTGGATGTTAATAGTCAAGAAGGTTTTGAGTGCTAGATATCCCCTGTTATGATGCATTGTCCTTTTTCTTTCTCCCCACATTGGAAAGTACAGGCAGCATTGGAGCAGACATAGCAGAAGTTTTGTCTGCTATAAAATGGCTGGGGGAAGTCCAGGAAGATGAATAATTCTTATTCCAGCTCTGCAGTTTTCTTTAGGCTTTGGGTTGTGGGTGTTCATTATTCTTTCTGGTTTCAAGCTGTTTTATTGAAAAACAGGTAACCTGTATCCAAAAGTCAAACATTTTCTCATGTATACAGATTTGTGAAAGGTTTGTCTGGAAATTAATATATTCAATTATAGTATTTTCCGTCTTTCTTAATACACTGCTCTTCATGAGTGATTTTATGTCTGTATTAAAAATACTCAAATATCAGTGTTTCCTGTGAAAGAGGAGAGTTTTGGTAATTATGGCTTAAATATTTTCAATAGTAAGTTCTCTTTGCTCATGACAAAATGCACATGCTTCCCATCTGGTGATTGAGAGGACTAGAATATGCTGTATTGTTGGTTTGATTTTTTTTTGATGGCTTTTAACTGCTCAGGTTAACACAAGTCATGTGGTCTTTCACTTTTTTCCCCTCTGTCACTAGCAGTGTGGGGTGATTGTTACCTGCCTGTGAATAACTGATATTGATGCTGATTTAATCAACCATAAGCAGTTTCTAGAGAACATCTTAAAGACATATTGTTTCCTTGGGGATTTATTGCATTTGCAACATCACACCTCTGATCCTGCTGCTTACAGAATATGATTATCAGCCATTAGTACTGAATACTTAAACATGGTCACTACACTGTATTTCCCTTCTCGTTTGTGATTCTGTTCTGCTCGTTATTAAGGATCTCTCTCTAGAGTGTTTAGGTTTTGTTGACTTCTTTCATGTGCTGTGGTTGGTTTTTTTTTTTTCTGTACTCGTCATTCCAGTATAATAATTCCCCTTTAGTCTTGAGTGCTCCAGAAAAATGCAAAAATCAGATTAAGAATTTTTGGGGTTTGCCTTCATGTGGCTTAAGTGAGAACTGTTAACGAGTAGCATGTCATGTTGCGTGTTAGAGGCTGTGTGATACATGAGGACATCAAATGGTATTTCAACCCCCTATTGTCATACTTCATTTACATTCTACTACTGTGCTGGAGATGGACAAGTTTTAAACCACTGCTGCTTGTATGAAATGAGACTGTGATTTACATATAACAATAAAATAACAGACTAAATATTTATTTTAAGTTTTGTGAATGGTTAAGTATCAAAAATTAAATTTGTCCATTTCAGGATAGGGGATCATCATAGCGCATTAACCTTGATGTGTTAATTGGTGAGAGATTTGCTTTAAATAGGCAGCCAGGGCACCACTTTGTCTTCTCTCCCTTGACAAATACTAGCTTCCATTTTGAACAAGAATATTGTTTTCGTAAAGGGGAGACATTTAATGGCATCATTTCATGCTAGTGCTTGACGGTTGTAGATATCACAATCTAGCAAATACTTGGAGATTTCCTGAGCTGGAAATTGCTGCTTGTGTTGTCCAAGGAGTCACCTCATATGTAAAGTGAATTGCTTGAGGAGTACTTCACTTTCTTTAGGGTTATTGGAGGAAGTGAAAATATTTTCGTATCTGCATCTGGAAGTAATGCTGGACAACTGTCTTTCTGCAAAATGCTCTTTTCCCTTCTATTTAAACTTAAGGAAATTGATTCTTGGGGAAGTTAGGTGAAGATATGTTGATATCATTAAAATTTTCAATTTCTAGTTTTTCACCTATCAGAATAAAAATAACTTAAATTTTCTCTCTAATGTGTTCTTTTGGGGTGTTCAAGGGGACTAACTGTGATTGCAATTCTAAAATACATATTCTCAATTGGGCTGTAATACAGAATTAACTATAGAAGTACTGTAATGTAAAGAATGATAAACCCTTTGTTACTTCCAGTCTGTACTCATCATGTAGTTAATAGCATCATTACATGGGCTGATAGAGAATGGCGTACAATTATTTTGCTTGGGAAGAAGAGATCAGTGTTTGTATATGCTACAGAGAAACCTGATGGCATTCTGTAAGGCTGGACCTGGTGAGGTATCCTTTTTGGATTGCCTTTTCTGTAGTCAGTGTAAAACGCTAGAATTATTATTATTTCCTTAACTGTGTCATAGGTGTTACGAGTTTTATGCGTTTATTTGTAAGAAAGCTGCATGAACAGTTTTGGTGGAGTACTTGCTAGTTCTCTGTATTGCTACTTATGAGGGTGGAAGGCTTCTTTAGAGTTTGTCACTGATAGTATGTGTTTACTGTATGTAAATTCACCGCTAAGACTTGATATCAATTTTTTAACACTTACTGTGCTTGCTTATTGTTATTAATACACATGGATCTTAATTGGAGTAAATTCCCTGGGAGACCTGCGTGGAGTTCTGTAAATTGAGTGATATCTCAGGTTCTTGCTAAAGCTTTTTTAATTTCTCAGTAGGTGTTTGTGTTTTGTTGTTATGTTTTGCTACTGGAACAGCTATGACTTTGCTTCAGTCCTTCAAATGCTCTAGCTGTGTTCTTAGACCTTCCCCTACCATGTAAGTTCAGTTCACAAGTAGTTAATTACTTCTTCTGTGGTCCATCATCAGTCTTCTCTGACCTTTTTAAAGGTTCAGTGTGCTGTCTGGCTCCTTCGCTGCTGGTCTACTGTTCTTACCTTGTTCATTCCTTGCAGCTAAGACATGTGGAAGCGGAATTTTAATAGTTTGTGGCCTAGCAAGTGTACCTTGCTATGATCACCTGCAAGAAGTGCTTACATACCATACTGAGTTGTTTTCTTTTGCCTTGTTTTCTTAGTGGGCTGTGTAGTACACCAGATTCTGCGATTCTACAGTAGTTTTTACATTTAGCATCTAAAGTCTTTAATTCACATAGTAATATATTTTGTTTTGTAATTAATTTTTTGGCACACATGTGTTTCACAGTAATGAATTGGTAGCAGTTCCTAAAATGTCTGTTGACTGCCTAGAGAATTGCAGGCAAGTTGGCATTTAAAAATGTTTCTCGTAACTGAAAGAAGTGGGCAGCTTTATATTAACCCATCTTTTTCAGAAAAACTTCCCAAACTTCAACTGAACTCTCTCTCTCTCTCTCTATATATATATATATCTGTAAAATATAGATGGTTTTTCTGTTGACCTCTGAATTTAAAGGGCGATTGCTTAATCTCAAAACCACCCTGGAATTAAAAATAATATGCTAAGCATAGAGGTAATAATTGTCTGTCTTAAAAAATAAAAACACAACAACAACAAAAACCAAACAAAAAGCCCAGCTTGACGTGGCGTTACCACTATATTGTCTCTTCAACTCTTAACAGCAGTTGAAAACAGTGGCTCTGATTGCAGGTTCATTTTAGGTTGCTTGCAAGTCTAAATTCATAGCATTTAATGATCTAGGATTTTCATACCCTAGGGCAAGATTATAGTAAGTGGAGGTCAAGCTGAACAACCGCCAGACCTAATTTGCACTCAGATAAAAATGTTCCTGTCTAACAATTAGATTGAATGTTATTACCTCTTTCCCTAACTTTTGATAAAATTTGGTTTGTGATGTTTCCAGACCAAGACAGTCTGATGCCAGTAAAGCATCCTCTGAATGGAATAGTAGTATCACCTTTTGCACTGGTGAAATTGCACAGGATCAGGTATACAGAATAATGGCCCCTAGTACGCTTGTTGTAGAGGGGATAGGAAACTTATTCTGAATAGAATGTGTTCTTAATACGTAAACTCTTCTTAATACGATGTTCACAAGAAAGCTGCAGTCAATGATGCTGAAACAGGGGGAAGAAAAAAATCTTGGAAAGATGTAACATTTGATTATTTACATTTGAGTCTTCCAAGGCAGATGTGATGAGTTTCAGTAGGATTATTATAGTTGCTTCTTCAGATCAACTGATTTATTAGTAACCTCTGTTTTGTTACCTATGTAATAGATCATGACCAAAGTAGCGAGAGTTTTTTTGTATAGCATAGGTGAGGAATTAAACCTTACTCTGAAACATAAAACTGGTTACACTTAGTTGTGTGTGGGCAAATAAAAGTAAAGGAAAGATGGTAAATATATTTCTGTCAAAGCCTTGTGTTATTGTAATTAAACATTCTGTGTAGCTCTTCTGTCAGGTGATGTTAACTTCCAGTGCGTGCCTGTATAGGAATTTCATTTAAATTTTAGAATATTTGGAGTGCCAACCTATTTGAAACAAGATACTATACTTGTAATCCTGATTTAGGGGTACAAGAGCATGAGAATTCTATACTGCTGATTTACTGCAAGAGCAGTTCTAAACATTAAGTAGCTTTTTGAGTAAGCAGAACACAAAGTTGGCAGTTTGCATTAGTAATGTAAAGAGATTAATATAACATACCCAATTGCTGATCCAGTGTTCTTATGAAATCAGGGCCTGGGGCATTAAAATAATGACTTGAAAAAATTGCTACTTGATGATGTGTAAGTATACTAGGTTATTTCTTGTATAAAGGTGTTTTAGACGTGCATGAATCCTAATCTAGTTTCTTAATTTTTAGTCTCTTCCCTTTACCCACAATGAATAGCCCTGTGACAACAAACTATGTGTAACTGATTTTTAGTTTTTATTTTTAAGTAGACATTGGTTTCAGGAGCTGCGAAATTGCTGTAAGTAGTAAATGATTTTGCAGAATCTTACCAGGTGAAAAACTTCTTAGTTGCAATTAGATGTTACAGTTTGATGATTTGCGAGTGGTGATCACAAACTATTGGTAAAAAAATTTACAAGAACAAAATCTGTTAGGCATAAGTAAGAGCAGAGTCTGCTGAGTTCAACACAGGAGTAATAAATAATTATGTGTGTGATGGCTGATAAATAATTATGTGTGTGAAGTCAAAGAAACACCGCTCTTGAATGTGAGCAGCTAGGACAACTGCTCAACTTAATATGGGGAATTCAAGTAGATCTAATTTTTTCATAAATTTAAATATGTGAGAAAGTATATTGACTTATTTCAGCATTGCATCATTGTACAATGTAAAATGGAGTAGAAAGATCAAAGCAATCTGGAAGAAGTATTGCCTGTTTTGAATAATCCCTCTTCTGTCCAACTGTTTAAAATAGTTGGAATTATTTACTGAGAAAAGTCAGAGAAACTGAAGTAGGGCTGAAAAAGCCCTGTACACATAACGGAATGTTGTGTCCTCAACTACTGAGTTATCCATTTCTGATTTGAGTGTGTGGAGAGGGGGGATATGTCTTTGGTACAAAACAGAGGAAGAGAAACCTGCGCTAGGAGTAGGAATGCAGTTAATTATGAAACCACAGCAGTCATTGGGGAGGACGTGGTAGCAGACACAGCACTTGTAATTATTGTTTTAATAATTAGAGGTTATTTCAAACTGATAAATCAAATATGATCACCAACTGACAACCACAGTAAGATGATACAATTCAGGTAAATTAAAAGTTGAAACTGTAGTGAGTGACTGAAGCGTTTTTCCATGGAATTGTTGGACAACTATAGATTTTTATAGCTGTCCTCTAGTGACTTCTGCTGTGGCAGTTGAGTTTTCCATCCTTTCGTTGCAGGTTACCACCCATGTAACGAAAGTCAGCAAAATGGGATTTATCAGCTCTCTAGTCCTCCCTATTTATGGTTTAGAACATTAGCTTTCATTGTCAGTGAAGATGGTCTGTCATTAATAGATCTGATTGGAAACCAGAGCTTGTGAAATGTGAAAACTTGTTCTCTTTCGTGTGTTCCCCCCAGTGGAATGATAATGTTTGATCTAGGTAGCCTTTCCCCACTGGGCAGCAGCCTGTTCAGAGTCCTAGGAAAGGGTTGCTTAGCAGTAAATTAATCTGAATTTGCCACAGAAAATCACAAGTATTAAACTCTGTATGAATAAAAATATGGCTGCTGTAAATACAGTCAACACTGCAAAGTTATTTTATATTTTATACATGCTTACCAACTAACTTTTAGCATAGAAAAAATGGTTTCTGGTATGCCTCTATTAAAGGAGCTAGTAAAACTATGATGAGTGAAAGGAGGTTCTTTCTGTCCATAAGATATGTTAAAAACAGCTTGGATTTTCTCCTTATGCCCAAGATTGCATTTTTGTCTCAGCTGTAAGGAAGAAAGAGGGGGAAAAAAAAGCCAGCATTTGGCATGTGAGACTTAGTTCATCTGCTGGAGATGAGGGTATTAGTAAGCAGTGGGTACCTCAGAGTCCTAGAAATGTGCCGTGAGTTTCTTGCTATTCCAAGAGTATGGGGCAGTTCTCTGAATTCAGCTAACCGGTGCTGTAGGGTACACCCCGTTCCAGACTGCTCTCTTGGAGTGGGGGAAGGGGGAAGAATCATAGCACATGTAGCTTGTTTAAGAGACATCTGGCACTACTGCTCCTTTTTTCATTTTTTTTTTTCCTTTTAAAACAAAAATACAGGAAGAAGCAGATGAAGGTAACTACCTTATCTCAACAGCTTCTACTGTGTTGCTGTAGTTCAAATATTCTTTTCTATATATTAAACATTGCTCAAGTAAAATTCTTTACTACAAATTATGATACTTGCATAATGCAACCTGTAAATTTTTATCAATATAGATCTACTTGTAGACTAGAGCTGCCTTTCAAAGAAGGACAGAGCTACTAGTTTTATTTACATGATGAATCTACCCAAGAACAAACACGTACAGGTGTAGTTAAATATTTTTTTCTTTTTAGATTAAATGAGAAACCTAAGGTTTAATTTTGGTTGATTTACCATGCTGTACATTTCATATTTTAGATCTGTGTGGAATGGATGCTTCTGTATCCTTACAGTACCTAATGCACAGTATTTGAGACTTAGAAAGGAAGGTAATTTCAAAAGGACAAGTCTGTCTAACCTTTGCTTCAGGACATTTTATACACATCAAGAGTTTCTCAGTATTTGTCAGCTTACTTAGTAAAATGAGTTTGGTCTTAAAAATTACCAAAACCATTTTTTTTAATGTTAGCTCTCATAAAACAGGCATAGTATGCTGTGGCTCTCGCAGCTGGCGAAATTTGTTACCTGTCACAAGTAAGCAATTAGAGTTGAAAGAACTTCCTGATTTGAATAATGCCAATATTTCTGCAGCGTTCTTAGGATGTATCCAAGCGGCCGTGCTGGGTTCCTCTGGATGTTTAATGAACATCAATAACTAGCTCTAGCTCTCCACAGATGAAGCTTCAACACCAGTCATCTCTCCCACAAAATTGTTTTAAGAGGGCTCTGTTTTAGTATGAATAAAGAGAGGATGATTTTTAAATCATGTCTCTAAATCGTGTTGGGGAAAGCCATACACGTCACAACTGCTGTTTCATATAAAATTAGTATTCAGAGCTGCAGATCCCTGAACAAACCAATTGGGATTTTAGCCCAAATGTTATGAGGGAGAACAAGAACAAACTGTTGGGTATTAAAAGAATCTTTAAGTTAAGACTCAGGATGTATGGAACGCAGATGTTCTGAGGTTAGCAGAATTGCAGAGATAACATTTTAATGAAAGATAACAAGGTTTTTTATCTTTATTTCTTCTGTTTTAGAGATGAAGCCAACTTTTGCATACATGAGTAGTTGCTTCAATTTTATTTTGTAAGGATGATTATTTTGATTGATTGTTGAAAGAGACATAATCCAATTATGAAAGACTTAGGTTTTAGCTGTTATACTGCTTGGTTTGGATGTGGTACGATATTTATTCCTTTTTTCTTAAATATTCCTTTTCCTTTCTGATGGCAGAGATTTTAATTTGAGCCAGAGAAAGATGGACGAATGCTTTTGATTGTTTGCACAAGGACCAAGTTAGTGGCAGTTTTTGGAGCTTCACTATAAATAGGGTTTTATACTGCTATTGTGAGACTGATGACAGTAGTCACCGGACTGCGCGGGCGACAGGAGGACGCGCTGCGCGGGAGTGCAGAGCAGCTGCAGTCCTGCAGGTGGCCTCTGGGGAACCTCAGAGCGTGATGCTCTTGCTGTAGTCCAGGACCGTTGCCAAAACACCCGGGCTGGTGCAGGAGAAGAAAGAAGGATGGAATGGGGCATGGAGCCATCTTACACATCAGCCACTCCCATTCCACACACCCCCCACCCTCCCTCTTTTTTTTCTTTAAATTATTTTAAAGATGCAGTTAAGACTACTGCAGTTTGACTTGTGCTTACATTTTTCCCTGTTTGTTGCTCTGCTGGACTTAGTCTCTTCAGTTACTGTCTGGAAGCAGTTCAACCATTTTTATGTAGTGTGAGGCTTCAGCTAATAAACCTTGGTGGATCTCAGCTGCCAAAACACAGGACCGAGCTGGTTCTCCTTTTCTCTGCTTGTCTTAGAGGGTTTGGGATCACAGTGCAGGGGACTTCAGTGGGATCCTCAAAGGACTATCCAAAGTTCACTATGATCTGGGCTGATATGAGCTGACTCTGGGAGATGTGCTTGAGATTTTACTTCCCACTCTTCAGTAGTTTTATTTTATGGGGTTTTCCCTTATTTCAGGCGTATAATATGGACTGTATCTTACAGTAGCAGCTGATGCTGCTGCAGTAGGTACTGTGTAGTCACCCCTCCAGAACTTAGAGTCAAATGGAGTTGTTCTTAAAAATGGCCAAGCAAAGTTTTGGGCACAAAGCCCTGGTGACCTGGTGTTTTCAAAGGGGAAAGTCTATATGGGGGGGTGGGTGGGAAGCTGAGGCTCTATAAAATGAGGCAAATTGCAGGCTCACACTGATGAGTGGAAGAACAAAAAATAGAACTTGCCAGATGGGATACCTTGTTGGTTGGAAAACCCTGCCTCTGCTGTGTGTACTGAAGTAATTTGTCGCTATTGGCAGCACATTGTACAGTGCTAATTCTGTTCTAAGCTTTTACTGTGTAGCTGGTTACCTGCTTGCTGTGGACAGTGTGTGTGCATCTTCATCCCTGGCTTTTACAAGAGCTGAAAAGTGTGCTTGCCTTGTGTCATGAATGTCATGAATGAACTAGTACTCCCCTTTTGGCATGTTTAAGAAGGCATATGTGGCTTTTTACCTTTTTTTTTTTTTTTCAATCTTGGTTGTCATCCGACTTGGCTTTTATTCTTCCTAAGAGCCTCATTTTCCACGCAGTCAGACTGCAACATCTGGAAGCCATTTCTTCTTTGGCAGGGAAAGATGTGACAGACAAAATGAGGTGGAACTTCTACTTTTGTTATCTTACCTTTGCCTTTTTAAAAAGACATCCAAACCCAGACCATTTTAAAGATGTATGGGAATTTCAGGTGCATTTTAGCAAAGCTCAGGAATACCATTGGGCAGAATCATTAGAGAGTAATACAGGTATTTTTCCCTTTATTAAGGGTAATAGTTGCATTTATTGTACAGTTGATTAACATTTTTTAGTATTTTGTAATGCTTATATTAAGTGTTTTAAGCTTACATTTACTGGACAGTGTTAATTACTAAATACCAATGTAAAAACCTCATATGATTCAAACTAACAGTATATTTATATTTCAAAATAGTATTTCACTTACTGCATTAAGGATATTGGTGTTATTAATGGTACTTGAATGAGTAATCCTATGACAGTGGAGCCCTGTAGCAAGCTCTTTTCCTTCTGTAATAGTTGTTCCACATATATTTAATAAAAACAGCAGAAGTTGAAAAAACACTTTTAATAAGAGGGGGGACTATTTGATGGTGAATTTGAGCTTGACAAAGTTATTAGGGTGGTACAGAGGTCCTTGTTACGTTATTCGCTTTTCAAATCTCTAAACTTGGGGTAAAGTCTCAACCTTCACTTTACATTTTAGCTTGACTTTTTTTCATGTGCCTTTTAATTTTTTTTTTCCTTCCCTACCTGCCCCTCCCAGACTTACTGTTGGGACTTTTGCTTTCACAGCATTAAACTGTGAAAATAAGTTTTGCTTTCTGTTTACTGATGTGTGCATTACCTCTGGGGACCCGTGTTTTCCATGTGCTTGGCTGCTTCCTGGCTGGTCATCTGCTCAGGTTCTGGTGGTCACCGTGAGCTGTTAGCTAGGCTTCTCCTCTGAAGGCTGGTAAGGAGCGAACGGTACTGTAGGTGTATGTGCAGTCTGCTCTATAATGAACACGTAGGAAACGTGTGTGAAAAGGGAGTAGGGCAAATGCTGTGAGGAGGAAACTGAGCAGGTGCCTGATAAATTTACAGAACGTGCTGTCTCCCTGTGACGTGTGGGTCATGGGTTAAGTGCTTGCCTGCAGGGCTGCCTCTCCCCTCGGCAGGTAGCCAGGTGCCTGAGTTGGGAGCCCAGCGAGGGATCTGGGCCTCACTGCTTGCTTTGCCCCACTGGAGTCACAGAACAGCAGACTGGGCTGTGGCCTCTCCCAAGGGAAGGACAGGATTATTAGCGGTACTAGTGAGAGGCTCCAGTTTGCCACTTCTCTTCAATATAGCAGAGCTCTGGCCATGCTGGGGATGCACGGACATTGGCGAAGATTGTCAACGGGTAGAGTTCAGGTGCCTCAGATACTGCATCTAGTGACTTGCGTGGCGGCAGGAGTTGATTCAGTTGGCTGATCCAATGGGGAGCTAATCATGGCAGGAGGAAATGGTTTTGTTTTCGTAATTTGCTTGCTGCTGGTTCATTTCGTGCTAGAAAGGAGCAGAAACTTTCCTGTGTTTTTGGGGAGGGGGAAGGAAGGCTACTGCTTTCATCAGCAGCCCGTGGTGTCAGAAAAGCACATTCTGAGATGGCTCTTTCCCACTTTATCAGCAGACTTGTTGTATGAACTAAAGAGCAAATATTATAGAAATTGAATAAAGAGCAGGCCAGGGAATAAAACTGGTAGTAACAACAGCCACTGTAACACTGCTTTTCCATTTTGTAAAAGAGAAGGAGGTGGTACACGGGGGGGTGTATGAGCTAAAAGTTTAGGAAAAAAAAAATTTGTGAATAAAGAGACTGAAAAGGTAAGACCTGTATAAATTAGGTTATTTAGGTTCTTTGTTGCGTTGTTAAGTGTTCGGTGACTTTGGCAGCACGGCCTGTTATTGTGTACACAGACTGTGTCTCTGTTGGTAAGCATGGAAGAATGCTGATTGATAATGTCTAGCTCAGGTCTTCTTGTAAAGGAATTACAAGACTCATTTATTAAGCAAACAGCACAAAAATAACCAGACATCTAAAGGTACTAATTGTGTTATTGTTCAGTTTAGTCTTGATTAAGTTATCCTAATATGATGAAAACTGCTGATACAGTTATAACTAAATCATGTTAAAGTACAGTTGTTACAATACAGAATGCTACGAACTATGTCTTCTGTATTTTACTCAAATTACAGAATTGCTTTAAAGCTTATTGGCAGCTGAAATATTAGGTTGTGTAATATTAGTAGAAATGACACACTCTTTCAGGGCTGTAGGGAATGTCATATAGTTGCTTTTGCTTAAAAATCCACTTAGCCAGATGAATGCAAAAGTAATAGCAAGCAGCATGCTTTGGGGGGGAAAAACCCTGAACAACCAAACCTTATATTCCGAAACGAAAATTTAGGCATATTCTAGTTTCTCCGAAAAGAGTGAGGGGCATAATGTAGTTGGTAACAGCTTTTTCTTCTAAAATAGTTAAAGGAGAATATTTGACAAACTTCTGATCCTTTATTTAAATTTATCTGTCTAGTTTTTTAAGTGTTGCTGCTGCACAGTTGGTTCTGAAGCATGAGCATCTCATTCTTGGATAGATAAATAATTCAGGGATGAACTTCAGCCACATGCTTCAGCATCACAATTTTAGAAATTCTAATTTTCTGGATTAAGAAAGTGAGGTCCTTGATTTTACAGGGAAAAATCAATACATTTCTGAACAGCCATCCTGCATTTCCAAAATCCGTGTACTGGCCACATACCGTCTTAAAACTTTGCATCTCTGCCTTCACAGAAAAATGATAACTGCGATACCTATTAGCTTATAAAACTTTCAGACAATAGACACCAAGCAACAAGAAGAGTGTATGTGGGGACCCCACCCCAAACCAAAACTCACCTGCCTGAAACACCTCGCTGTGAGCTTGTTGAGTCATATTCTAGTTACTGCAGTTCCACAATGTATGACACAGATGTCTGGGACACATCTTGAGATTCTTTATATGTGAATATATATATGTGTGCATGTACGCATATTCTTTTAACAAAGGCCACTTGCTGAATTGCGTTAATGCTTGTTTAGCCTATTTGGGCACGTGAGCGGACAGGTAGCACCCAGCAGCTGCTGATCGCATAGGTGTTATTGTGCGATTGTCCTGATGAATTTTGTCCACTTTTGCCAGATCTCAACATTTGGCCGGTATATGTGAGTTAATCCCAACCATATCTAAATTAATTATTAAGGTATTAGAGGATAATAACCTTTTAAAATTTATCTTTCAGTGAAGACACATTTGAGTTCTTTGTAGTGTTTCATGCTTAGCTCTTACTTTTGTCAGTCAATTATTTTAAATAGAAACTCCTCTTGCATTTAGAGTTGATGACATTATGTACGATTAGTGTTCTTGGGCTGCTTCTCGTCTCTGTTTTTTGAGTTCATTAACAATTCATTAGAAGAATTTCAAATGGCAAGGTACAATGAAAGGATACTTTATTTCTGCTATTAAAATGTATTTTGAAATTCTTCTGCTGACTTCGGAAAACTAAATAGTGAGGCTAGTCATACTGCAGCAGCTGTATGCATTTCTGTCTTTGGAAGAGTCATTGAATCAAGCATGTTTATGAATTTATTTCAAAAAAACCACTCAGGAATCTTTTGGTGTCTTTAATCTAAATAAAAATGTAAAGGAAATGCGCTATGATATTATTGCAGTTTTAGCAATCTATTATAAAGTTTATTGCACAGAAATAACTAGGTCAACCTCTGGATGACCTGTCTTTTGGAGTTTCTTCAGTTAGCTTTAGGCTAGAGCTCCACCTTGTGATCTTTCAGCAGGATACATTTTCTTTTTATAGTTAATAATTTAATTATGATTTCACAAAGTTGAGTGACTTCAGAAAGTTTTCACAGACTTGAGAGATTTCAGTATCTGCTTGGGAAAATGGAAGTTGGAATTCTGTGAATGAGCAAAAACCCCTGAAGAGCTGCTCTTTTGATGCACTTCAGTTTAGATACAACTTATTAAAACAATCTGCTTATTAGAGCACATTTAACAGATAACGTAGACTTCCCCTGTTTGGAGTGGCATCTGAAAGAATTTCACTTTCTTCTTTTCAGACTGCTCTGAGATGAACTTAGTATATTTTAAAAGCTCTGATGCTTATATGGACCATTTTCCTTTCTCATTGACTTCCCAAACTGAGTGCTTTGAATGAGTCATCAAGTACATGCATGAAGAAGACTTGGCTGGAGTAGTCTGGACTTTCCAGGAGGCATTTACAGAGATCAGGGGTAATCAGGAATGACCAGTGCTAGTCTTTTCCCATAGCAGACCAAAAGAATATCAGGTAAAATTGGAAAGTGATAAATTCAAAGCAAAGAACATGCCTCTTGGTAGTATGGTGTTTGGCTGTGGGAGTTCTGGTGTGGAATAGCATCACTGCTGAATATTGAGTTCAGAAAGTAATTGGAAATATTAATGGGGAAAATAGTGATAACAGATTATAAAAGACAGAGACAGCGTCTCTGGCTGAAAAAATCCCTGAATTATTTCTGGATGCTGGGAACGTATTCAGGGAAAATACTGCTAATAAGAACAAAGCAAATGTGTTCTTCCTTGGGCAGCTTCTGTTGGCCACTGCCCAAGAGGGCTTGCTGGGCTAGGTTGACCCTCCTGGTTGTGAATCAAAAGTCCATGTCATATTCTGGATGTGTATAAATCTTTTAAAATTATCCATCACTGGGACAAATCTAAGGGGTTTTTTGGTCATTGCTGGAGTTTGAGTTTGACGCTGGAGATCCCTTACAATCTTACCTTATGCATTCTTGCAGGGCATTCATCTGTAGCTACTGCTTTCCATAGTACCAGGATAGAGTTGCACTTGTGATGGCCAAGTTTCTTCTTCTGTCAAGAAGAATTCTTGAAACTTAAATCTTAATAGCTTAATGCTTCAGCATCTAACGTAACAGGAACTTGATATTTCTTTCCTGTTTTATGAGGTAATTCTGACCAAACAATGCCACGTTTTCTTTCATGTTTTGTTGTCTGTCCCAAGATGAACAGTTCTTGCAAGAAGTTCAGGTTGGTATAAACTGTTTTGTTCAGTGATTTATTTTACTTGTTTGATGTAGAGAACATACACTTTAGTCATTTACCCATCATTTTTCATAGCTTTATATTTTTATTTAAAATATTTCTGTGACTGTAAGGAACTTTATTGAGAGTTTTTGCAAAATTTTATAAGGACAATAGATTTACTTTTCATAAAGAGACCTAAAAATGTGTAAATTCTGTGAACAAGTAATTAACTTTATTTCTCAGTACTCACAAATTTCATGGAATAGGTGATTTTAGTATTGTAAATAGGTAGTATTGATTAACAGGAGCACAAAAATTGGCATGTAAGCATCCCAGTTGTCACTTTAGGGGATGTGTTGCTTCTTAATATTGAAAAATGTAAACTAGAAAAAGTCAAACAACAATGTGCTGATAGACAGGTTGAGCTTGAAACTGAGCAGTGTGGGGTTTGGAGTTTTCATCCTTGCTTTACACTGGGTACCGAACCATAAGTGTGCCCCTAAAAGGACTTGTGGGCTGGATCTCCATCTTTTTAGCTCACACCTTACTGAGGTACACCTCTGAGCAGGTGCTACCCTGATAACCAAGGACTCAAGCGTGCTGTGGTGTTTTTCCAAGTTCAAGTTGCTGACAGGAATCAGAACAAATCTGAGAATAATTGAGATATTATAGATGTATATCTATAAATAAATTATATATAAATTATATGTATAAAAATAATCCAAAACATAGAGCATTTTGATAGGTGACTGAGCATATAGTTTTACAGACAGTGTGGATGATGTAATAGCTCCTTGCTACCAAAGAAGGGAGTTTTACTCTTCCCTCCCCTGCTCATGGCTACGCAGTCTTGGTGTTTCCCATGGGTTCACTCCAGATAGCTGCTGTTAAACCAGTCTAACTTGATAATCCAGGGAAAAAAATTCTTGAGGTATATTTTGCCCATTTTATTGGGGAATTGAATCAGGTGGTAATGGATGGCAGAGCCTACAAAGATAGATGGCTGGGGAGGGGGGCAGGAATGGAGGAGGTTACCCTGCCTGTGAGTGATTGTTTGCTAAAGAGAGTGCAGAAATGGGGCAGGAGAGGATGAAATGCACTGGTCATGTGCCCCTGTGGTTTTAGAGGAGGGAGGAATGGCGTGACAAGGGTTGCTGCCATGGTGCAGCAGCAATGATGTTTTTGTAACTTCTTATCTTCTGCTGTGTCCTGGATGGAAGGTGCTGTAGTAGTTACAGATTATCTTGAGATTCACCAGCCCATCTCAAACCTCCTCTCCTTTTACCACTATTTCTTTCCACTCTGGATCTCTGCTTTTATGTAATTGTGTGAAATGTGAAGAAAGAGAACACAGTAAGTTCAGGGTTTATGGTTTTTCTCATCTCGCTAAATTCTGGAAGCTACAGTGGCCCCTAGCATTCAGAATAAGCACTTGCAGGAAAAAAAATGTACGGTCTCTATCTACACGCTCAATTGAAATGCAGTCTCTGAAGCGTAGCTACCAGACATTAAGCAACATGTGCTTAGCATGCCAAAATTAAATCTTTCCCTCAAATACCTAATTGCTCCAGCAAGCTGTGGAGTCAGCAGACTTTGGCGCTGAAGGTTTTTCTTCTTGCTGTTGTATCTTTTAAATACCTGAACATCATACTTCCTTAATTTAACTGTATAAAAGTTAGCTTGTGGCAGAAAATTGACGTAGAAAACTTCAGCCTGCATGGATAAATCTTGCATTTGAAGTATCCAGTGAGGGTTTTTTTCCCCTTAAACACAGGAAAATTAGATAAATAACAATATTTATGAAAGGTAGCAATATTACAATGAAGTTGAAAAGCAAGTATTTCACAACCTTATGTTTCTTGATAAAATGCTGTGCTGTTTCCAATGCTTTTCTTTATAACATGGATAGTATTATTTTCCTTGATATTTTTAGAGTCTTGTCAAATGCTTTAAATGTTAAAACAGTTGTAAGCCTGGTTTATCAACTCTGGAAGACAGGGAGTTGCGAAATGGCGGGTTGTAAAAATGTGTTATAAGAGCTTATCTTTATGGTAAATGTCATGGAAGTTTACAAATCAGAGTGTCCTTAAATGTACACATACTGTGCTTTAAATTTAACATAAAACCTGGTTTCGGTTTGGTTAACCCGAAGTATGCTGGTGTTGGCAAGTCTGGGCGCTGCAGTGCATATTGTTACAGTTCAAACTTAAGTATAGATAGAGAAATAAAAGCTATTAATTGCAGGGCATCAATAAAAGCCATTGCAGTTTGCTCATCCTATTCAAAATGGATTTTTTTTTCTCTCCAAATATTTCTCTTATTTTATTTTACTGTGATGCTTTTAACATGTGTGGAGGTACTTTGTAGTAAGATCATGGGAGGAGTCAAAAACATAAGATCTTTAAACAGGAAAAAGTTTGGTTGAAGACAGAGTGGTGTGATCTAAATTTTCTGTGTTTCCAACTTTTTTACCACTTCACATGTAGAAAAATTTTCACTGTAATTTTTTTTGTTTTATTATAGAAGTTGTCCACTACAAAGGAAGAAAGAAAAGTAAGCTTGTACTTCAGACCAGTTTTTGAATATCTTTCTAATACAGTGGTGTTCCAGAAGATGATAAAGAAATGATAGCAGCTCCAGAAATACCAACTGATTTTACTCTCCTTCAGTAAGTGTTTTAAGAGCTTGTAGTTTCATTTTTAAATGTACTGATTCTTCTTAGTGTTAATACACATGTTTGGTTTTCTCCTGGAAACAAAATCGGGGAGTATGGGTCTAGATATTTTTCTAATTGAGATGTTGATAATGCATTGCTTGAATTCTTTCTTGAGTATTCAGCAGTAATTAAAATAAGCATTTTAGAAGTGCTTAATTATTGTAAATCAGTTTTTAAAGTTTGCTAGTAGGAAGCTGTTGTGACAGACACTCTTTTGTTTGTACCTCTCATGATTTTGTCTTTCAAAATGAAATGTGGGATTAAGAACCAATTTGATCAGGAATACAAAAAAAAGTTTCCTTCATTAAAGCCTCTATAAAGAGAGGAAGTAGTTGAGGTATTCGCCTTTAATAACTAGGACAGGTTGCCTAGTATTTAAAATATCTAATACCAAATGCTTTAGTTAAAGCCAAAGTATTAAGCTTCCTTCAGGCATCAGTTCCTCGGTGTTTTTGACGCTTTATTAGCTCTCAAGTCTTCCTACAATTTTTAAGAGACATTTGAATTTCCAACATGTAAAATCAGGTATAGATTACATTTTGAACAGAGAATGAAAGTGATTATTTTAAGCAGACCAGAAGAATCCAGTATCTCACCTTCTAATTGTCAAGAAATTGACTTGAATACCTTTCTGTATTCATGCCTAAAATGGATTAAATTGTTAGAAAAATCTAAAAAGTTAACGAAGATGCAGCTTTGTGTCAATGAGGTTGGTTGTGTGGATGACTTTTAATGAGAAATAAAGGTAAATTGGAAGATAGTTTAATACAAAATACTGTTTTTACAGCTGTTTATAATGTTATAAATAAATATATAAGGATGACCAGGGGGCACAGGAGACCCATTCCTATGATTGCATTGTTAATTGAATTGGGAAGTGTGTATCAGGGATTGGTGATAGCAGCTGGAATTCATTGTTCTGCACGTATGTGTTAAGTGATGCTACTAGATCTTATTTTGGGTTGTGTTCTGCAGGCGGTATAGAAATAGGACATATAAATGAAGCATTGTCTATTAATGATTCAGGCGATTTCACACCACCCCCCATCAATGTTGGCAATAAAGGATTTGTATATCGATGCAGCATATTTTAATAACGTTGGAAATTAAATAAATGAGAAAGTTCATCTGCTGTTTAACAACTTTTTAACTTGTAAGTCTGAACAGAAGTACACGTTATCTTTTTGGTGGAGAAACCTCACCTAAACTTTTTCTCTGTACCTTTCAACATGAGTGCGTACCTCTTAACTGCTTAGTTTCTAACAACCATGAAGAGATCTGCTGAGACACTTGGGTTGTGAGGGAAGGTGGTGTGGTTTGGAGTTTTTTTTGCTGCAGGGTTTTTTTCCCCCGTCCATTTTGGTGTGGTTCCACCCCCCTCCGCCAAGTATTTGTGGCAGATGTGTATTTGTGCTCTTTGCTTTTTGAGATGGTGTAATGTTTGTCACGTGCCAAAAGCAAGATTCCCAACCTGCTATTTTCTACCCGCCTTCACATCTTTTAACCTTGTTGTATGGCCTTCTTCACAGGTGGATTGTCTGGAGGAGGCAGGGTAGGGTGTGAGTGTGAGGATATGCTCTGATGTGTTCCTAGACAGTAGGTTTAAACAGAAGAAAAAAGCAGTTTCACTATTAGAGTTGATTTACTGGACTGAGAGCATAGTGTGACTTTATGTAGTCTATTTACGAATGTTTCTGATGAGATGTGTAAATGATTTGTCTTTTTATCCTTGCAGGGAGTCTGAAACACACTTCTCTTCCGATACAGACTTTGAGGATATTGAAGGAAAAAACCAGAAACAAAGCAAAGGAAAAGTATGTTCAGTTTATAGGGATACTGAAACCCTTCTGTTACGAGTTGAAGAGTTCAGCCCTCAGTTTGAAGCGGCAGGAGCTAGGAATATTTTCTGATAATGCAAGTGTTCTGTGAAGAGAATTCATATTTGTATTTACATTGAAATACTTCATCTTGAGTATTTGCATGGTATTTTCTTAGAGGTGCGAAGGCATGAAGGAGGTGGGGGCGAAAAAGATGAGTTTGATTTGATTAGTCTCCCTGCATGTGTTCCTTCCTATACTGAAATTTGGTGCTAATACGGTCTCTTTTGGTTGGTGTCATTAATTCTGGCTTCGAATTTGAAAAGTGAACAGAAACCAATAATTGAACTAAGTATTTTTTTTAATAGGTCATAGACAGGGGATTACACTGTGTGAGTGGGGAGGTCTAACCTCAGTTAGAGCCCTTCTGTCCCCACATCAGGTGGCTCCTGCCCTCTCACTAGCTTGGCACCCACCACGTGTGGTGCAGGCAGGCTGCTGCACACTGGCTGGCCTGGGCTGTGACTGCCTTGCCAGGCACCCCATGTACCTGTACTGGTACAGAGCACCCAGTTGTTGAGAGATGCTGTTAAATAGTTTTATACAACAGTCATTTAATTTCTGACTGATTTTTTTTTCTTTCTTGTTTCTGTAAGTCATACTTGATTTGGGGAATCAAATACAAAGACACCTGTCTGCTCTTCCTCACCCCCGCTTGCCAACATGTGCTCAGATTACTAACCAAAAGGTTAATGAATTGCAGAGGAAACTGTGATGTGTGTTAAGGGAATTGCCATAGCTGTTTTAAAGAAAATCTGTATCTGTTTTACAGTTTAAACATGAGAAAAATCTTTGTGTCATACACTGTCACTAATCATGCTTTTCTCTTTCACGGGCACCCTCTTGCTGTGGGGAAAGAGCTTGCGTGCCCTTGTGAAGTTGAGAGCTATGCTGGTGGTGGCATATGCCTCCGGTAGGGTCTCCCAAGCCAGACAGGTCTCAACTGAAGGGTCAGACAAAGTGTGTCCACGGGCAGGATGGGCTCACCAGCCTTCGGGCAGCCATCCTAGGAGAAGGACAACTCTAACTCCAAACCCGGGCAGATGGAGCTCGTTTAGCCCTGTAAGGCCATCCATCTAAGAGAAGGATACTCTAAGCAAACCTACGACCTGAGGACTTCGCTGTCACTGTCCAAGCTCGCTAGGCCCTGGCAGATGAACCTCAGGTGTAAAGGGTGGGGCCAGTCTCGCGCACGCTGCGCCTCACCTAAAAAATCCACTGCGCAGGCTTGAAGGGTGTACTCACGTTTGCAAAGCCCTGTAGCGACAGGCAAGGGACGAAACGGCAATACCACCCAAGGAGACCCTCCAGTGTGCTCTTTGCAACCGGTCTTGCTTATCCCGCATTGGCCTTTTCAGCCATCAGCGCGCTTGCAATAAGCGTGGGCAAAGCCCTTCCCAAATCTTCGTCCGCGAAGCCAAGCCATGAATGAATCATGCTTTTAGTTGCTAGAAGATGTTAAATGAGGGAAGAAGGAAATGGAACCTGTAGAATTCTCATTCATTTTTGTACCGGTCAGGCTCAGCTATTACTGTCAACTTGGGATTTTAGATCTGGTTCCTGAAAACCAAAGGCCTTGTGAATAGCTGCCATGACATTGAGTAGTAATATGTTTTGGTTTGTTTTTTAAATTAATACATAATACCCAACTAAAACTTCTTGTGCATTTGTGTTGTCGCAGACCTGTAAAAAAGGAAAAAAAGGACCAGCAGAGAAGGGGAAAAGCGGAAACGGAGGAGGGAAACCTGGTGGTCCGAATCGGATGAATGGCCATCACCAACAGAATGGTGTGGAAAACATGATGCTGTTTGAGGTAGTTAAAATGGGCAAGAGTGCCATGCAGGTAAGACTCAGGATATCTCTATGGCTTGGATGCATATGCAGTTTAAACGTAACGATATTATCCTGTGCATATAATTTAATAAAGTAAATTTTTTTCTTCAATTTGTAGTTTTTAGACCCAGACTAAGACAAAAAAAAAGTAGTTTTGCATTGTTAAGGTTTGAATTTGAACAAACTGATTTTTCTTTTCTAAGTGTCAGGAACGAATAGTCACATACGTAATGAAGAAATTAAAATTGATTCAAAGTGAATTTTCAGTATCCTGAATGCAGAAAGGTTATTTTAGATTACATGACTTTAAAGTCCTTCGTGTGTGACTTCAGGCATAAACCACATCTGTATTAAGCTAAAGTTGTCATGGAATTCAACAAGAAATCTGTAGTTTCTAGATGCTCCCAGGGCTTATATTATCTGAAAAGAAATAATTGCTTCTCTTACCCAAAGTAAAATCATGAGCTACAACTTAAGGGCTACTCTACAAATTTCCCCGAAGTTGACTGATGTGTAACACGACGCTCTAATAGGGTGGAATTTGGGTCAGGCAGTGTTAACCTGTTACGAGTCTCTGCATTAGGCACAGTCTCACTGCATTTACTGATAGGACTGATGTTGGTGTATTAAGAAATTGGCCTGCCTGTGTGAATCTTCCAGTGGAGAGAGGGTTAAAGTGTAAGCCTGTCAGCCATGAAGCCTTCCTGCTGACTTGATCATGTGATTCCTTAGCAGCCTCCAAGAAAGACTATCTATGGGATTGAAAATTTAATGTTTACAGCTTCTGCGATAGGCCTGCAGGAAGCGGGGTCCATAGGCAGGCCTCTCAAGATCTGCAGGCTCCTGTTAGAGCTGGGAACCTTGAAGCCTGAATTCCTTAGCAGAAATTTAGTTCAGACTTTTGAACAAGGACAGACTACTTCGATGTATTTGCACAGAGAAATTCTGATACTTCTGTCACTTGTTTTGTTCTGCCATATTTCAGAGCAGGTGGAAGAACTATACTTTTCTAACTGTTGCTGTGTGTGCTGCATTTTCAGCCAGTTATCAGCAGTTGTATCTTCATGACATTTCAGCTCTTTAAAATACGCATTCCAAGAGCAAAATGGACCTTTGCCAGGCCTGGTTACTCTGTCTAATTGGGGAATTGATACCTTAATAGAGTGAATCTTACTCAATATTTTTTGCTAGAATTAAGGAAGAAGAAAATTCTGTTCCTAGCATTATCCTGTTCTTGCACAGTGACCTTTATGGGCCTAATTTAAGATGTTTCCTAGATTATTTGCCCCCCTCCCCACAGATCCATCAAATCAACACTGATTTGTAGATTCTGCTCCTGCTGGGAAGACTATGACAATTTCTCTTTGAGTTTTTTCATTCTTCTTGTCTTGATGACGGATTTGTGCATCGTACGATAAACAGCCTGACATTTGGGGAAGAGGGATTTAGCTGTATCTCTGTTCAGGAATTTTTCTGCTTGGCAATGTTTTGTTTGTCCTCACAGCATTCTTGCTTGTGAGAGTAAGCACTGAGAAGAGACGAGACAGCACTGGAGATGCTGCGTAGTCCAGTTGTCTTTTGGGAGTTCAACTGACAGTTATTCAGTTAACTGACAGTTATTCCATCATCTCCCTTTATTGAGAATGACTCTAGATTTTAGAGCAGGGTATCAACATATTAAAGAACTCAAAACTGAGAGCTTGATACTAAAGCAAGTCTCTTGTGCCTGTGTTAATTAATTGTCTAGTGTACATTTTTATGACTTCTGCAGTAGTTTGTACTATACACGTGGATGGTTTAAAAATAATTGCATGTGATTTCTGTTTTCTCAAAACCATTATCACAAATTTGCTATTAATTTGCTTCCCTTTAAGGTTTTTTAGTAAAATGCTCTTGTTCCTGTTTGGTTTAGTGGAAGCAGAGTAATGAATGTCCATGCAGTGTAGTGGTGCAATGCTGTTCATCCCCTTATGGGTAACGTGTGTGGAGCACAGTTCATCAAAGGGGCAACAGTTTTGAAGAGCATAGGGAATTGTAGCTGTTGGAACTAAACACCCAAACAGCATCTTTAGAGAAGTCACTACTTTGGAAAAGGAAAAAAAAAAAGGCCAAAAAAAAAAAAGCTAAACCTACTTCTGTAAAATACACCAATTATTTCAATTATTTTTGTATTATTTCTCAAAAGTTACTTCTAAAAATATAGTATTCTTGTGCTTCATGTTTAGGTGTCAGTTTTGTACTTTTATATGTTTATGAAATGAGTTATTTTCTTGAAAACTACTACTATGGCAGTAAGGGATCATTCAAGAGATTTTGTGCTGTGTTAAAAAACCCACAGAGTTCAAGTTACTTCTGGAAGGAACTATAATCACTTACTGGAAAGCAATTAAATAAAGCTGACTGTCTTCAATTTATGAAAACTAAGAAGTGCCTTTCTATTTGTTTCTTTTCAGTCTGTAGTGGATGACTGGATAGAGTCATACAAACATGACAGAGATATAGCACTTCTTGATCTCATTAACTTCTTTATTCAGTGTTCAGGCTGCAAAGGTAAGATGCAGAAATGTTTGCTCATCCATTCAATTAATATTATAGTATGATTCTCATTCTTTGCTTTTATACTACACATGCTGTAGGACTGCTCCATCCCCACAGCTAGTTTACATTATTAGGTTCTTGTAGTTAAGCTACTATTTCTGAAGGTGGGAGCAGGAAGCTTTATCTACCTCTTGTCATTGAGTGGTTTAAGATTGTTTCATAGCATTTGTAGAGATGGATGATATAAAAGATATTCTGGACAGCTTCATGGTAACCTGTTTACAGTGAGATTGTATTTCCACATTTCATTTTCTTCTTTATTTTCTGGTTTTCTTTCCTTGTTCCACGTCCTCCATTCTTTTTCCCCTCACCTCCTTTTGAAGCAGGGAAGGTAACTTACCCTTACGCAGTGTCACTGCGCTTGATAGAGTAGTTAATTTGTTCTCCTCAAGCGTTTCTCTGTCCTGATAAACTTCTGACATGCATAAATCTCCAGAAAGCTAACAGCATTCCTCAGAGGTTATCCATGCTTTCAAGAGCAGTGACCTTTTGATTATTGTTACCAGATGAAACTACAGAATCTTCTAATGCTTTCTGAGATGATCCTTGTAATGAATTTTGCCATATAGATACAGTAAACTTAAGGAGATCTATTTGGGTTTTATATCACTGTTTACACTTGGAACAATTTGAGTCTAAGACATAAAGAAATTGCATGAAATCACTGTGTTTGTTGCAGTGCAGAAGATAATAAGTAGCAATAGAACTGTTCAAAATTTCTTATACCATTTAGCATCTTGAGTTCTGAAAGGTCACTTCAGATTAATGTATTCTCGGCTGTTGAAGAGGTCTGGCAGAAGTATCTTTGACTTCTGAGTACGAGTGAATGAGAATGTGTACACACACAGAAAACACACTTTAAAAAAAAAAGTAATAACAAACCCCATATATATATATATGAGAAAAAGTATTGGTGCTTGTTATACACGGATGCCAAAATGAAAAATGTATAACATCTTAAATACATGTATAATCTGTAGGTTAGCTGAGAATTGATCATTTTTACATTGTAGCAGGAGGCATGTCATCTGCCATCTACCTCTTTCAGATGGAAAGTGCTAATAATCTAATATCTAAATTGTAGGCGTCGTTACAGCAGAGATGTTCCGACATATGCAGAACTCTGAAATAATCCGAAAAATGACTGAAGAATTTGATGAGGTAATTTAATGAAGTGCTTATAATGTGTTGATAATAAATTTCTGTTTTACCTGTCTAAATTTTAGTGGATCATGTTGCTACAGGTTTCTTTCAAGTGTAAAGTCAGCTGCAAAAATCGTAGGACTTTTATGAATGAAAATCTTGAACTCCCTTAATTTACTAACTTACAAGACTGGGAAGTAAAGCTCTGCGTGTATTTAACTTGTTTTATTAAGAAATCAATATTGACTTTTTAGTTTTTGAATAGTGGGAACTCCTACTACTGTGGGGCTGTGTGGAATGCCTCCCCGTTCCTGCTGTGTATGTAAGGCCTTTAAGTTGTCTTAACTTTTAAAAAGGTTGCTAAATTTATTTCTGTGCATTCATTAATCTACAAATTGTGGGGATTTGAATTTGATTATTCTTCAATTGAATTTGCCTTTCATGGGGATTATAACTTTTTTCCTTTAAATTGTCACTTTCCTGCTGTTCCACTGAGTGTTGGGTTAAATGACATGCAGTATGTTTTGGGGTGTGTTTTGTGGATTTATTTTGGAGTGGTATTCCTTTTCCTCTGTGTTCCAGAGAATGTAAAGGTAGCTTTAAAACCTCCTCCCAATATTTGTCTAGTAAGGAAATAATTCTCCCCACAGCCCGCAATCCAAAAAACATCCATCAGTAACTTCAACAGAGAGGAAAATGTAATTTGATTACTATAAGGCAGTATTGTATGAAATTTATAAGCTTCAGCAGGGACTGTTTGTTCAGGATTTTTAATCACTGTGTTATGCTTACTCTTTCTTGTATTGGAATCTAATGAACTCTCAAATTTCTAATCCCTTTTCGTGGATACTTTCTTCATTTTCAGTCTGTAATGTTGATTAGCCTTTTAAAGGAGCTGATTAAAGAAGCACTGATACAAATGACTGTAAATGTTCCCAGATCAGGAGAGGAACACACATTTGTTATGTTCCAGGTGTTACAGTAGGTCTTTTTATGACTTGAGGCATTTTCAGACTCTACATAAGGATCTCCCTGTAGACTTTATTATGGTCCTGAACTGAATGTTCCTAAACATGTCAACTAAGTATTCAAGTGATGGTTCTTTTGTTCTAGTGTAACTTGAAGCAGATATGTAAGGGGTATGATTTTTTTTTTTTTCAGAAGTAGGACAGAAAGAAGAAATTAGTAGTTATTTCAGTATATCTGCTTAAGTGCAGTTTTTATGGTAGACTTGTAGAATGTTGTCTCTGCACCTAACAAGGCCGAGATGCAAAGTAGATGTGAATTTGTGGAATCACATTTTTCTAATGTACTGTTTTTATGGCATTGGAGATTTTGGCTTGGAAGTTGTACCCATCTCTCTTAAATATTTATTAAATAAAATAACTTCTAAGATGTTTGAAAGTTTTCTATTTCCCTCTTTTTAATAGGATAGTGGAGATTATCCGCTAACTATGGCTGGTCCCCAATGGAAGAAGTTCAAATCCAGTTTTTGTGAGTTCATTGGAGTACTCGTCCGACAATGTCAATATAGCATCATATATGATGAATATATGATGGATACCGTCATTTCACTGCTTACGGGGCTGTCAGACTCACAAGTCAGAGCATTTCGGCACACTAGCACACTGGCAGGTTAGTGAATTATATTTATCTGTGTATTGCTTTCTTTTTTATGTTTTGTTGTGCACAGAAGAGAATTGTTCTGGTTGAACTTACTGATATTCACAGACTGGTGGGGGTTGATAGGGACCTCTGGAGATCATCCAGTCCCACCCCTTTGCTAGAGCAGGGTCACCTAGAGCAGGTTGCCCGGCACGGCATCCAGGCAGGTTTTGAATCCTTCCAGAGAAGGAGACTCCACAACCTCTCTGGGTAGCCTGTTCCAGAGCTCTGACACACTCGAAGTTTCTCTTCATGTTTAGATGGAACTTCCTGTGCTCCATTTGTGCCTGTTGCCCTTTGTCCTGTTGTTGGGCACCACTGAAAAGAGTCTGGCCCCATCTTCTTGACATCAGCCCTTTAGATATTGATGAGCATCAATAAAATCCCCTCTCAGTCTTCTCCAGGCTAAACAGACCCAGGTCCCTCAGCCTTTCCTCGTAAGAGAGATGTTCCAGTTCCCTCAGCATCTTTGTAGCCCTTCACTGTACTCCCTCCAGTAGTTCCTTGAAGGCACTTCATCATTCAACTCGTGTTTCATTGTGTGATACAGTTTTTGTCTAATGCAACTTGGTTTTGGTACAGCTTTCATATCCTGTCTTTACTGGCTTTTCATTATGGGAAAAACCAGCACTGTTTTAAAGCATTCTTCATCAGCTGTCTTGTACTTAATCTTTTTTAACTTTAGGGGAAAAAATAAATAGAAGGAAACTTTTCAGTTGATTCTACAAGTTTGTCTTGGGTTGTAATAATGGTGTAGGTATCTTTTTAACCTCAAATGCATTTGAACCTGTTTATGCTCTGCATTAAGTCAAACAGGAGTCAGATTTTAGATTGGATGTAATTTTTGCTACAAATTTCAGTTGTGCTGTATGTTGAAGCCATAGCACCATGTAATTGAAAGCAACATTTCCATTCATTCCATTAGAAATCATTTTAAAGAATGCTTCCTCAGTGAGAGAGTCGCTACATTTCCGTATGGCTTTAAGTAATTGTCCTTTTTACGTGATATTTTTTTTTCCAATCTGTTAAATTACGAAGAAATCCCTTATGAGTTAGTGTGGAGTGTTTTAAATAAACACGTCATTATGTAGATGAAGGATACACAACTTAGATGAGGAGGTCCTAAACCTGCATTGATTCATGAAGAAAGCTCTCAGATGGCTCTCAGATGACTGTCCGTGAGGTACACTGGGTTGTTGCCACACTGGAAATAGCTCTCGTTAGCTTCACTGGAACTGACCGGTTTACGGCTAGCTTCAGTTCTGCCTATCCAGTCCGTAGTTCTCTTCCATGGATCATTTCTCACACTGTGCATCAGGCTGCTGCTGGAGACTCCCACTAGCCAAGGCTTTTATTACCGCGAGAGGAACAAACCCTTTTCTTTCAGGGGAGTATACTGATGCTGCTATATCATTAATTTGACTGTTGTACCATATGACTAATACAAAGTTAACTTCTTAGAAACCAAGTTTTTACTACTTCTTAAAATTAGAGTTGTGCCTGAATACAAGTTGAAGATGTTGCCCTGTTGCCTGTTAATTTCTGTCACATAATATAATTAGCAGTAGTTTGTTTGCGTTTGTTCACATCAGTTGTCAATTGTGTTGATTTTGTGTAATTACTTCTGCATTTCATGTGAGATTACAGTTTGTGTTCTGGAAGATCGTGTTTTATACGGGATAGAGATGGCCAACAAAACCCTTGTGTCCATATTTACTGTTATTTGCAGTAATTTTGGCTTCTATGATTAGCTCAGACTTGCTCTTTTCATCTTGATATGCTTGGAGATTGCAGAGTGTGACGATATTTCAATATATCTGCATGTCTTTATGCCTTACCCATCAACTTTATGCTAGTGATACACACTTCGTGTTCTCTGTACGCTCTGCCAATGCAAGCCCTTAACGCCTTTTTGTTAGAAAAGTTGGTAAGAAAAACAAGTAGACTGTTGACCACCTCCTGGCTTGTGGAATAGGTGTGTTTTGCACCCTTTTTAAAAGGGTTGATTTGGAAATAATAGCACGGAAAAAATCCCACCAAAGAGTATTTTACATTTTGGTCATTTCTCTAATGTCCGTTCTCTGCTTCTGCAAATAAGGGTATATTTAAAAAACCCTGGCCCTCATTAAAACTAAATAGAGGAGAAAAGAGTGGTGCCATGTGGTGGCATTGGTTGTCTAAGACGCTTCCTTTTGAAGAAAGAAACTTCTTTTATGTTTGAAGTTGAATGACTTGGTAATAATCGGTCTTATAACTGATTCTAATAATGGAATAACTTTATATTTCTTGGGCTATGTTTGTCCATCTTACATTCCACATTCTTTTTTGGGGGGAAGCATATCCTGTACCTCAAGTCAACAGGAATGCTTATAGTACTAAAAATTTGACAGAAAGAAAAGAACAAGTTGTCAGTGTTCATCTATTGTGTTGGTAAGCACTGATGCTGTGCTTAGTAAAACAGGGCTAAAGTTTGAATACAAAGAAATTTACAGTGAATGTATTTTCATAAGTACAGAAAGGCTTGACAGGAGGAGGTGTCCAGATTTTGGTTCATTTTTCTTAGATCAGGTAACCTTTTAAATAATCCGTACTTTTTTTCACTTTTTTTTGTAGCCATGAAGTTGATGACTGCTCTAGTGAATGTGGCATTAAATCTTAGTATTAACATGGACAATACACAACGGCAGTATGAAGCGGAACGAAACAAAATAATTGGGAAACGAGCTAATGATAGGCTGGAACTTCTACTACAGAAAAGAAAAGAGGTTAGTGCAACTGTCTGTAGCTGGTGTGAATAGGATGAGTGTTGCTAAATGACAATAAATAATTAATCTGTGGTAAATTTTTTTGGTAAAAGTAGTTATCCCTCCTTCATTCTTTAAGTTGTTCATGTTTAATGTTTGAAAAGCATTGAAAGGTCTACTTACCATCTGGTTTTCTGTAAAAAGAGATAAATGTAGAGTCTTTCAAAGTTTTTTGATAGTGTGATCTTAGTAGAAGTTAGCAAAAGAGACTGCAATCAGTAATAGGTAATTTTTTGTTGTATTTCTTGACTAGTTTCCTAAACTGAGCTCAAATATATAACAAAAATTACCTTACATTGGCTGTTTGTGGTTTCTAGAGATGAACCCCATGATCTTGGGGCAAAATACTGCTTTTATGTCAATACTGATCTCAACAGAAAGCATGTTTAAAAGCTTTAGATAGGTTTGTTTTTTTCAGAGAAGAAAAAAAGTTATCAAAATTGAAAACGCAATCTACTTGTGTTTTCTTTCTTCCTGTGTAAAAGGGACTTGCTGACACATTGCTGACAGTGCTGTCTTGTTCAACGCCCTAATTCATTCATGTTTAAGTTTTTATTTTGGGGGGAACTGGTGTTTTGGTTGAGGTGGGTTGTTTTTTTTTTTTGAGGTGGGGAGGGTGTTTTGGTTATTTATTAGACTTTAGAAATAACCTTCTCATGATCAGAGGAAACATCTCACTTTTGCTCTTAAGCTTTTGGGCTGTTACCTGTTAACGTTTTTACTTAGTGATTCAGATAAACTAACAACTTTGTCTCTTGTTCATCTCACAAAGATCTTGCGGTTTGAGACTGATCCCTTAAACGCCCATTAGATGTAGTTGTGCTGGATGGGTGTGCAGGACCAGTCCTGTCACAAGTACTACGTAGATACACAGGAAAGGCAGTGATGTGAGAATCCAGACTTGTCCCATCTCATGTGTTGGCTTTTAGGATTTCTGACCAGCTTTTCCAGTTTGGGTTTTGATTTTCTGTTTTTCTTGTACTAAATGGAAGTAAGCTTCACAGGAACATTCATTTGTTCCATTTCACGTTTTGTTTAATTTCTAACTCAGCCTTATGCAGTACTAAAATTCAGCTCATTGATTCTTTTTGTTTTAATATTTTGATCTATGCTTTTCTACTGACAATATTTAGTTAGTTTCCAATCTTTTAAAGGACTTTCTTGCACTTTCAAAGCAAATACAATTTTCTGTGTTTTAAAACTGCATGTATCACTTTTTGACTCACTTGTGCGTCTTGCTCTTGTTACTCTGAGACTGTATTTGTCTCCTGTTATTTTTCAGCTACTTATTCTTAATTTTTTTCTGCAATACCTTATGCAGTTGCTGCATTTTTTTTTTTCTAAGTAATGGATCAGGAGTAAAGAGGTATTCAGAACAGAGTATATGCTGCCTGTTTAGCCATTTGCAATGTTATTTATCCATATTTTGTCTTTTTAGATTACAAATTCTTTAGCATACAGAAAAGGCTTCTTGTAATAATAATGGGTGTCCATAAAAACATACACTGGGCTTAAAAAGTTATCAAGTTTTCTTATAAATAATTTAAGAAGGAGCTTGCAGAAACAGAAGATGTCTTTGTTACTGCTGGAGAACAGTTTTCTAGTGGTCAGAATTACTGAAATTTCTATGCTGTGGTAGATATAATTCCTTAAATAATAGCATATTGTACTGTGAAACAAATTTGTGAATGGTTTAGGAAAGGTTTTAATGGCCACACTTGCAAATGTTAACAATTCAGTTTGTCTAGTATCAGCACCATCTGATCTGACTGTAAAAGTGCTGCTCACTGTTTTATGTACTCTGTTCATTCTTTCAGCTTCAGGAAAATCAGGATGAAATAGAAAACATGATGAATGCAATATTTAAGGGTGTTTTTGTGCATAGATACCGGTAAGTTTCTTTTAGTAAGTAATTTGTAACTTCATTATTTTATTTTGGAAGCTGGTGACAAGGTATTTCTAATTATGCTTGATCCCTTTGCCCCACTTCTCTCCACAGAGATGCAATTGCTGAAATTAGAGCTATCTGTATTGAAGAGATTGGAATATGGATGAAGATGTACAGTGACGCCTTTCTCAATGACAGCTACTTAAAATACGTAGGGTGGACTATGCATGATAAGGTGAGCTGCACTAGGAAAGAGGAACAGAGTCGTGAAGCATAACTCCATGTTTTCGGTTGTTGATCTTGCCAGACTAGGTTCTGATCTCTTAACTGTTTTAATCAGTCACTGCTTTTCTTATCACTCAGGAGCACTGGTGTTTCAACATACTTATAAAATAGACTTGAATCTTTTGAATGGTTTTAGGGAGTATATGTAGATCTTTAAGGAACTGTTATTTGTAAGGAGATGGCTTTTTCCCTGTTTATTGCTGATACAGACTTCTGTTTTGTAATACGTAGCTATTTAAAATTAATGCATTTCATGTGGAATAATCCAGTCACATAGCCTAACAGTTTGTCTGTTTTGTCAAGTTAAGAAACTTTTTAGCATTCTCAGCTAGCTGTAAAAAGGATGAAATGTCCCCTTGTGTGTTGATGAGTGCCTCAAGCTGTTACTTACAGCTCTCAGCTAGGGATTGTTCTCTGCTTGGAGTGGTCAAGCAATACAGTTTACAAATACCCCTTGATTCGTTGTTGAGTCAGCACATTGTCTCCGTTCTTGCATTGGGCACTTCAAGTTACTGAATTTGAAGTGACACAGATGAGGGCTGTTCACTCATACCATGCTGTTCATGGGTTTGGTATCAAAAGCAATAACCTCTCTGGCAGTGGAGTGATAAGAAACTGTGTGAAGTCAGTTGTCATAGATTTTTGAAAAGTATTTTTGTATGTATACCTTAACACATGTTCTTTGCTAAGGTACAGCTTGTACTTCAGGAGGAATATTTCTCTCTGTATCTACTTGGTAATTCTGATCTAACGATATGGTTGTTAGTGATATAGATGTTGTCGGTTTTAATTGAAGTGAAGGGACACACATAGAATTCTACTTAGAAATATCTCAAGCATTTAGAGTACTTCTTTGAAGAGTGAAACAAGTGTATTTTGACTTGCAGAGCTACTAACTGCAGTAAGACACTGGGGTCTTTTTTGTTTGTTTCCTTCACTGACTTGTTACAAACAAGGATGTATTCCTATGTCATTAACACAATTATTTATAGTATATCTTGAAAATACTTAATCTTTGCCTTTGAATTAATTCAGACTGTGAAAGTGTATGATTTGAAGATCACATTTGTATCCTATGCTGGACTTTTAATCCAGTTCTTAATTTTATTTCAGCAAGGGGAAGTAAGACTCAAATGCCTAACTGCTTTGCAAGGGCTTTACTATAATAAAGAACTTAATTCCAAATTGGAACTCTTCACCAGTCGGTTCAAGGTTAGTGTAACTTCATATTTTTAAGTGCATACAATTTTTTTTTTTTTAACATTGTATTACACTTCTTTCCTCTTTGAAAATGCTTTCTTTTGTATTCTTAGGATAGAATTGTGTCTATGACTCTTGACAAAGAATATGATGTTGCAGTCCAAGCAATAAAATTACTCACTCTTGTTTTACAGTAAGTACATGTTTATCTCCTTATCTGACGTACAGCAGATATTAAAACTTGAAAAGTATTTCTCATACCTGTGGATGAGGACAGCAGCTTGATACAATTTCAGATAATCCAAAGTCTAGAGAAATGTCTACGCATCTTACAGATGAACAAACTGAAATTTCAAAAGTAATCTGGCTATCACAGTGCTGTTCCTTATCTGCCACACTCAAGTGTGAAGGCTAGAAATGTAGAATTCATACTCCATAATACAAAACTCTCGTTGAACCGAAGAAATCTAGGATGTGTGGGACATTACACAGCAGCTGAACTTGAGTGTAACCTTCTACGAAATGCTCATACTCTATTAGTAATTTTTGTTCAGGAAGACTTTGGACCTAAGGTGTCTTGTTTTGGGTTTTACTATGATAAATTAAAGGAAAAGGTTTAGATTCTTATTTCCACCCCCCTCGTTAGATATTGTAATCTATTGACTCTGCTGTTTGTTTCTTTCTTTTTCTTTCCTTCTTCTCATCCTCACCCCTAGGAGTAGTGAAGAAGTTCTGACTGCAGAAGACTGTGAAAACGTCTACCATCTGGTTTATTCAGCCCATCGGCCAGTAGCAGTTGCCGCAGGGGAATTTCTTTATAAGAAGTAAGATGGAGAAATTATAGTTAACTTGTTCCTTTGAATTTTAGTGTGTGCATTAATACTATGATTCTCATTAATGAGGAGAAGGAAAAACTAAATAATGCAGTGGCCTTAAGAAATAACTTTCAGAAAATGTAATGCTACTGTAGTTTCTGAACTCCTGTAGTTTTTCTGAATGGCAAATAGAGAGGAATTTTGAAGGCTGTGCTTCAAAAGCTTGCACCTACAGGGAATATAATAAAACCATTCCTCTGTCTTTTCCTTTCCTATCCTTCCTGTGTTCTGTGAAACATCTTAAAATGCTCACATGGTTTGGCACCTAAAACTTGTGCTTACATCATAAAGAGTATTTTCCCATTTGTAGTTTCTCTTCACCCCCTCCACCTCGCCTGGCCCAAGTTGGCTCATACAACTATTGCAAAATGTATTTTTCCTGTTTTTTTTTCTTTTTTTAAAAAAAGAGAGAAATTCAAAATATATATCAGACATGTAGGGAAATGAAATAGAGTTTCCGTCTAAGACTTTCTTGACCTTCTTCCAGTATTTCTTTGCTGCTTTAAAGTCTCTTGTGGGCAGGTTCAGAAAATGTAGTTTGCTAAAGAGGAGCACAGGATCTCAAGCACCTGTAATTATCACTGGTGTTTGTAAAGTGTTTTGTTATAATTACACATTCCACTGGAAACAGTCAGTGAAATACCAACTTGGCCTATATGAAATTGTTCAAATGATACTTATCCCAAATTATTCTTCTCAAAATAAAATGTGGAGCCAAGCAGCAAGGTGTTAAGCATGTGTAACAAATAATGGCTTCATAGGCAGTGACTGTGATAAAACCAACTTTAGAAGAAACTTGTCCTGAAATAATTTTTCTCTTAGGCTTTTCAGCCGCAGAGATCCTGAAGATGATGGAATACTTAAAAGGAGGGGAAGACAAAGTCCGAATGCTAATCTTGTGAAGACATTAGTGTTTTTCTTTTTGGAAAGTGAAGTAAGTTGAGTTTCAGGGATATCCTTGTTTTTGTGCTGTGTGTGGTGTTTTTTGTTTCTGTTTTTTTCTTTTTTTCATTTTTTAAAATTTAATTTGATGTTGTTTTTCCCCCACTCATCAGTTAATAACTAATAATTTTCTTAGATAAAAACTAAGAAAATTAATAATTAAGAATTTGAAGGCTCTGCCCCAGTACACAGTGTTGAGACAGGCTGTGAGCTCTACTCTGATAAATATTCTTCACAGATTTTGTAGCACTACTTCTTGTAGCAGTTGGTCTGGATTTATCTTTTGAAGTTAAGTTGGGGAAGAGAGACTTCTGTTGAACCAGAGGGCTTGCAAAATTTTTCTGGTTTTTTTTCCAAGGACAGGAGCCAAGTGAGAAAAATGCCCTGTACTATAGCAAGTTCTGTAATGTACCTTATTGCTGGTAAAGAAAAATACTTAATTTGTTCTCATTTTAGCTGCATGAACATGCTGCTTATCTTGTGGACAGCATGTGGGACTGTGCAACAGACCTCTTGAAGGACTGGGAATGTATGAACAGTCTTCTATTGGAGGAGCCTCTCAATGGAGAAGAGCGTAAGAGATTTTCTAAGATCTTTATATTGCTATGCAGTTTCTGTTAGTCTTGATTTATAACGAAATAAGAGGTTTTACGTTTATGAGCCCCCGTATATTCTCTATTTTTACATGACTGCAATAAATCACTAAGTAAAAAAAGGGAGGAAGAGTAGAAAGAGTTCACTTCTGGTATGGAAGTGAGACACAGAAGAACAATAGTGGGAAGAAGAGAGACAAGAGGGGATAAGCATGCAGTGTCTGGTTGTTCCACGTGTTCAGGCTGCAATTCTGGCATGAGAGAAACTAAGTTGCTTGTGAAACTCCTTCATTTATTGAGAGTTAAAACTACCCTATGGAAAAACACCGGCATTTCTTTAATCACAGTAAAATGAAACAAAGCCCCTGGCGTAATTCTGTAACTCATCGTTCCTGTTAAATGGACCTCTGAAAAATGAAAAGGAACTAAAATGATTTTAAAACTTGGTACTTGTTTCATCCTGTCCTGTGACTCATGCAGTGATATTCCCTCAATTTGAAATATTTTTTTGTGTTGTTTTTAAGGTGCCTATCTTCTCTGTCCCCTGTGCCAGCCTCACCCCTGGGAATGAGCTGTTGGCCTGAATGTCTTTCTTTTGTTCTTTAAAAAAAATAAACATTTTGATCCTCACATACTAATACTTGTAGAAAATGAAAACACAAGCTGTGTATTAACATCTGTTTCTTAAATTTCAGCTTTAACAGATAGACAGGAAAGTGCACTGATTGAAATAATGCTTTGTACAATTCGTCAAGCAGCTGAATGTCACCCGCCTGTGGGAAGAGGAACAGGGAAAAGGGTAGGAAGCCAAAAGCTACTCATATAGAGATGTGGGAATGGCTGTGTGGGGATGGTGGGGGAAGAAGGAAAAGGTTGTAGGCTCTTGCTGCTGAAGGGACTAAATTCAGAAATTGAGCTTCAGTCTCCACAGCCTCCAGGGTCTGACTACTCTGAACACTTCACTTTTTTCAATTTTGGCATGTGCTTAATACTGTTTGGACTTCTGCATTTGTTTTTACTGTTAAAGGTAGTACAAAATTGGTTTTGAAAAAAGTGTTGGTTGTAAAGGGGATCAAAAATCAGTGTTTGGGAAAGCGAAAACTATTTTCAGTTTGAAAAAGCAAATCGAGGAAGGGGAATATACTACATAGCCTCTTTGGAAGGAGGGACAGTCACCAGTTGGCTTTTCTCTGATTAGATAGAGTTTAGGCAGCCCTCTTTTACTGGATATGAAGCAGTATGCTCTTAAGACTGGTGCAGCTTTTGGCAAGAAAGCCGTTTAGGTACAGATCGAAAACTTGTGTGAGGATCAGATTGACATATGAATTGAGTAAAAATTATTAAAAATCATACCTGAAAGGTTTGCTGTTCATTGTCAAGAAAAGCATTCTGATCACTTTGCACTGGAACTTTTGTAAAATCCTCACACCACCAATATTTTAGGTGCTGACAGCAAAGGAAAAGAAAACACAGCTGGATGACAGGACAAAAATTACTGAACTTTTTGCAGTGGCACTTCCTCAGTTGCTAGCAAAGGTAGGCTTAATTCTGTTTCTTGCTGATGGACTGTTGTTGTGTTGTTAAAATGTTAATTACAAAAACTATACTTGTTAACTCAATGGCTTGTCTGTGTCTTCATTTTCTCTTATTAGTCTTTATTAATAATTGATTGTTCTGTAACGAATTGTGTAGTCGAAAACTTTCTCATTTAAACATTCTTGTCAATTTTACAGTATTCTGTAGATGCAGAAAAAGTCACCAACTTACTGCAGTTGCCACAGTACTTTGATTTGGAAATTTATACCACAGGGCGATTAGAAAAGGTAAGATAATATTCAATGACAACACAAAAGGAGAAAACCCAGAATTTAGACTTAGTCACTGGAATTTCAGTCATTATTGTAGGTGTGGATTTTTTTGTGTGAGACTTTGTTTATCGTGACCCTTACTGAGAATAAGACTTGGACTTTGGAGCTGTGACTGTCCTTAGAGATACTGAAAGTTTGAGTTTTCTAAGACCTATCTGGTGAGTTTTAAGAGAATCTCGCCAGTTAGATGAACTTGGACAAGATCATTTACTGGTGGGTTATGGTCATGTTTGAGCATATGCTACTGGACAGATAAAGCTCATAGGAGTATCTTGGTAAGTTTTCTTTTTCTGATCACTTCAACTGATAAACACCATTGTCACTGCATGAAAAAGAGGAAAACCCCCAGATCACAAATGATGTCATTACTGCTTTCATTTTATGTGCTGTGGTGATGATGAAGCTGTGTAAGCTGTTCACATCTCTCTCTTTCTCCTTCTCAAATGCACTATTTTTGCTGTATTGTGAAGCAAGTAGCTGAAAGTCATTAGGATCAAAAAAAGTTATAAAATGTTTAGTTGAGTAGTCTAGCAGTGATAGAGCAGCAGTGAGCAATGCAGGTTGAGGGATGGCATGTAACAAGCAAAGTTGGTTTTAGTGCTTGATGCTTCGGTGTTATGAAACTAAATCTTAAATTATACAGCTTTTAAAACGATGTATAAATGTTTGTGTGAGTGGGAGATAAATGCTTCTGTGTTGTTCAGTTGTCATTGCAAATTCAAGTGTTGGATAAAACCATACTGACAATTGCAAATTTTTAACCGCTTTTTAAAATGCATTGTATCTTTAGCCTTTGACAAGCTTATACTTAATTTTTGCTGAATAGATTTTTAGTTTACTTAAGTGTCACTGGCTTTCTAGAAGTGTTTGGTGTTCTCTATCATAGTTACAAAAGTAATAAATAGAATTTATCTTTCAAAATTCCTTAAGGTTTACTAAAAAATATGTACGTGCACACGTGTGTGTGTGTGTGTGTGTGTATATATATATATAAAAATAGATATTTTTTCCTATGCCTCATGTTTCTTTATAGCATTTGGATGCCTTACTGCGTCAAATCCGGGATATTGTGGAGAAGCACACAGATATAGATGTTTTGGAAGCCTGTTCAAAAACATACCACGCTCTCTGTAATGAAGAATTCACCATCTTTAACAGGGTTGACATTGCAAGAAGTCAGTTAATAGATGAATTGGCAGACAAGTTTAATCGTCTTCTTGAAGACTTCCTGCAAGAGGTATTTTAATGTACCAGATCAACCTTTCCTGCCCCTGTGAATATTTCCCGTATGTTTTTCTGCCTTTCTGTGCCAGTCAGTGAGTTCAAGGATGGGAACTGCCCTCTGACTTTCAAAACTGTTAAGTACAATAGTACAACGGTACCATAGCTGTGATTATGTGAACTCAGACTGTTCTTTTGTATCAGGACAGTGAGTCTTTTGATTTTAATCTCCTTTTGACAAGTGTGTTCTGGGACTTCGAGAAAAGTTTCAGACAAACTATGAAATTATGTAAATTTTTCACTTTTTAGGTTTTGAATCTCATTTTTTGAGATGTATGTTGTAATTTCACTAGAATTCTCCTCAGATGTACTAGTGTTGCTAATCTTGCCTTGATGGCATGTTGCTGCTGTTAAATAGGAACATCTCTAGAAAACACTCCCCGTCCCTTCCTGAATGGAAGCAGATGCAGTTAATAGCTTAAAAATCACTTTGTTCCCACACTGTGCTAATCTGCAGAGTGAGAATTTTCTGATACAGTATTTAACTTCACTATGTGGGATCTCTGACATTCAGACAAAACTTGTTTCTCCTCTCTTTCTTATCTGTGATAAGGAGCATGGGAATTGTCTTTTAGACAACTTTATTCTCTACACTTCTCAAATGCACACTTCTTTTATCAAAGTTTGCTCCAGTCCTCTTGCTTATTGGTCTGAATTAGGACTCCACTCAAATCCATCCGTGGACTGCGTGAGACACGTGCCTAGTAATCCATTTATTTCCCCCTTTGTGTGAAAGAGAAAGAGTGAGAAGTAAAGCAGACAGCTGTCTTGGAGGACGATGGCAATACTCTGGTCGAAGTGTTGAAATCCATAGTGCTTTGACAAGGTGGTGCAACTACAGAGGAGTAAAATGCGTTGGACTTGAGAAGGAATTTCTGTGGCCTTAGTTCATTGGATGTACTTAAATAGATACTTTTTGGACTCTTTCCTTATACTCCTTTCTCAAAATGCAAATTTGTCACAACTTGTGGGAAAATGAGAACAAAACGCTTCCCCAGCTTCTCTCACAGAGACTTTTTTCTGTGATTAAAGTAAGATTGAGGTACTGACCTGTGGCCCATCTAGTCCAGTATCTGTTGTCTGACAGTGGCCTCTGCTGGATTCTTCAGAGAAAATTGAAGCACCTGCATAATACATTGTGTTTTGCTATCCCAGACTTGTTTATTTTTTTGCCTTCTCCATCCTCACCGCCTCCCTCCCCTGTTTGTCCTGCCAACTATTTCTACACATGAACTGTACTTTTCTCTCAAACTCTCTAACTCTTCTTAAAAAAAGACAAATGTGTCATTGATAAATAAATCAGATGCAGATTCTCGGTCTCTTCTTGGTTGTTAGTTTGGGGGGAATGTTTTGGGGTTTGGTGGTTTGTTGGGGTTTTTTTTGTTTGGGGTTTTTTTTTGTTTTGTTCTTAAATCATCTTCCATAATTTGCTTGGCATACACTGCTTGGGATGTCTTACTGTATGATTATTAAATAGGGGGAGGAACCTGATGAAGATGATGCATATCAAGTCTTGTCAACGCTGAAGAGAATCACCGCTTTTCACAAGTAGGCATCTGCAAACATCGGGTTTGTGGTGTGTGTGTGGGTTTTTTGTTTGTCTTTAATTCGATGTCACTTAACTTCTTAATGCAATTTGGAGGTGTTTTTGTTTTAGTGTGATTGAAAGTTCTGTAGAACCCCATGCATTTTTTTGTGTTGTTGGGGGTGGTTTTTGTTGGAGTTTGGGGGGTGTTTGTGGTTTGTGTTCTTATTTGTTTGTTTGTCTTTTTTTTTGACCAGTTAAGCTTTTTGTAGTTGGTAACATCAAATTGCAGAATTGGTGTTAGTTAAATTACATCTTTGCTTCATTTCTAATACCTCCAGTGCTCATGACCTATCAAGATGGGACTTGTTTGGCTGCAACTACAAGTTATTGAAAACTGGCATTGAAAATGGAGACATGCCAGAACAGGTCTGTGGTTAAAATGTGTTCTTTCGGTACAACAACAACTAGCTTTTATTCCTGTCTCTTACTGGCCTTTGTCATCTAATGGCGTTTTTTCCTGTTGATTTCAGATTGTTATTCACGCCCTGCAGTGTACTCATTATGTAATCCTTTGGCAGCTAGCAAAAATTACTGAAAGCAGTTCCACAAAGGTATGCCTTGTTCCAGCTGTATGAGTAAATAGACATTTGTACCTACCTACAGTGTCATCAAGTGGGAACTCTGATGGAATTCGTTAAGACTAAGAATTTTTTTATGTACTGGTACCTGCCTAAATCTGCTTTTCTGAGAAGTTCTTCAGAATTCATAATTTTAGTAGCAGAATGCTTGACTTTTAAACCTAGCATTTCTCTAAATTGTTGCTTGTATTATTTAAATGTCAATATTACGTTTAATGTGACAGAATTTTAACTGTAGTCAATAAATGCAATCCCTACTCATCTGGCATGGTAACAGTGCTAGGGAAGGGTAGAATACCAGTTATAAAACACAGAATAGTCTCATTACTCTCAAGTAGTTGGTTTGAATTTGTTTGCAAACTATGAAGGATCAGTGACAAGTCAGTGAAATACAAGAGTTTGCACACTATCGTAGTGTCCTTATTGCTCAGTACGTCGCAGTCATACTTCGCTCTTCGTCAGTCTTCTAAATGTGGTGTTAAATAAAGGCATGGAAAGGTGAAATTGAATTTCAGACTTTCTGAGGGAATAATAGGAGGGCCTGTCTGGTTCTATGTATAGTAATCTTGAAGGGCAAAGCTCTGGCAAATGTCATCTTTCTAATTTCACTTCCTGAAAAATCTTGGAGGAAGGATTAAGGTTTCTTGTATCCACCAGACAGCATCACTTGGAGTGATGAGGTGGTTTGCTGTGTGAATTGCCTAATGAAAGATGGTTTTTGAAAGGATAGACAGTTCAGCATGGAGTTCAAAAGTACTGAAACACTTTGATGATTTCTTTAACTAAAAAAAAAAAGAAAATTATCAAATGTACTTTTTCTGGAGGCCTTCTACAATCCTAGACTCGTAGATGTGGTTGGAAGGGACCTTCAAAGGTCATCCAGTCCTGTAAGAAGGGTACGTGTTGTGCTCTTTTACCAGTAATTTACTCTGGAGTTGCACTTTGTTGGTGAAGTTACTGGTAGCCTTCACTTATATCAGAGATTGAATAAGTAAATTCTTCAGGTTTTTTAAACACTTTGATTGCCATCTTTATTAATTTAAGATAAAGACGGTGTAGGTATCTGTCATAATTCACTAGAGAGAAACCAAAGATACTTCGTGAGGTTAATAATTTATAATCAATAAATTGTAATTTGGAAATAATAATCCATTATTACAATACTTATTTTACCATGAGAATATATAATTTTTTGTTTGTTCATTACTTTAGGCTGTAGTAGTGTAAGCTTCTGGTAGGTACAGGAGAAACATGCGATGTAACTTGTAATAACAGTTTTTATAGAAGAACACCTTTGTGAGATGGTGGTTTTTTCTGGGTGGTTTTTTTTTCCCCATCATGTTAAGACTTCATTAGTCCAATGAATAACTGTGGCCTTACTGATTCAGTAATTACAATCTGAAGGTGTGTTAGATAAATGTGAACTTCTTCACCCTTGGCTGGCTACTTTACTGTCTAGATGTTAACAGCTTTTAACATTTCCGAAGCAAAAAAATACCAGATATGAATGAATACATGGATTGTTGAGAACCACTGATGTGAGGGAAGGATTTGAAGGCTTTGTTAGCTTATTCTTTGAAGCGTAAACAATAGCTGAGTTTTTTTGTAATAGTGATTAAAGCTTTATCACAAGGCTGATGGCAGAAGCTGAGCCTAAATACTGAAAAGGTAGGTTAGGGATGAAGATGAACTTAGCTATTTTACAGTAATTTGTAATACTTTCATCAGGAATGAGAAGAACTTATAAGTGGTCTTTACTGAGACTATTTTCTGCTCCTGCATAGTAAAAATTGGTAAATTAAAGCTTTCATAGGTTTAACTTTTGAACCACAACTATTTTATTATATTTAACTGCTTGACTGCTGCCAAATATACCAGAGATGTACAGAAGTGCCATTGATTTCTGTTCACTGCCAATGGAGCAGAACAGCAAAGAAGTTGAAACACAGAACCAGAAGTGACAGAAATATACTGTGCCTCAAGATTTTTTTTTTTTTCTTTTGGTTGGTTGATAAGGGTTATTTGTTTTGTGAAAAAAAAAAAAACTGCTAACGGTGTGGTGTTTGTATAAAGGAAAGAAAACATTCCTATGTGTAATTCTCTTAACATCAGTATAGTAATCTGGATGGGAAATGTTGAGAGACGAGGTTTTATGGAGTGAAGGTGTTGTAAAATCGATTTATACTTAAAACTCATAGTCAAGAAGCAGTTGTTGCTTTTGTGATTCCTGTTGAGATGAAAAGACGCATTGTACCAGCATGTTACCCGCTTTCTTGGAGAGATGTGTTTCTGTTTAGATTGCATGGATGATTTTTAAACTCATGTCAGCGGTATTTCTTCTTTGTCTAACTGCTACTGGTTACACAGTTGCTCTTTTGTAAGAGGACTTACCCAGTTCTATGTGGGCTTGGATACTTTACTTGCTCAAGAATCAACTTTTCTGGAAGTCATTGCCTTACTTATAAAGCTACTTTTTTTTTAATGGATAAGGGGAAGAAAACCCCAACTCTCAGCTGACCTTTTACTTTATCCCCAAGCAGTGAGTTAAATAAAATAATACCGTGTAGCCCTGTCTGTTTTAGTTATAAATAGCTACCTAAAATATGTACTCTAGGTTGAAAATAGATATTTGAAAGAGAAAATGCTTTATGCTCTGGGTTTTTTGGTTGGTTGGTTGTTGGGGTTTTTTTGAGGGGGAAGGTATTGGTATTTTGGGGTCTTTTTTTAGGTTTGGTTTTGGGGGGGCTTTGTTACTATTTTTTAAATAACTTCACTGTTTTCATTCCATTTTTTTTTTTCTTCAGTACACAGAATGACAAAATTGAGGAAAATGCTACTTGCTATTTTTGTAATAGTGATTTTTAAATGATTCAAGGGACTTGAATATTATGTCTACACATGAGTTCTGTGGTGAATAGCTCTGAAAATGCACATACACTAAACGTGATATAAAACTGAAAAAGCAAATCTGTTACATGAAATCCTTCTCTTTAAAGGAGGATCTTCTACGTCTGAAGAAGCAGATGAGAGTGTTCTGTCAAATCTGCCAACACTACCTGACCAATGTAAACACTGCTGTTAAGGAACAGGTTAGTAACTGTTTATCCTTATAGTCTTCTAATATCCTTCGTGAGAATGTGGCATGTCTTGGATATTTAGGCTGAATGCCCTGTGAATATTTATTGTACTTGTATGCTTGCCCTCTGTTAGGTAATTTAGGTAGGGTTTCAGAATCGACTTAAACTTGCTTCTTTCTAATAATTTTAGGCAGCGTAAACTTTTATTCAAAGGGGAATTTTGTTTGTTTCTTTAAAGACTGGTCAGGCACAGTGTAGAAGCCTTCTGCTTTGTAAGTTTGGTGGGAGAGCTCTGTTTCAAAGCTCTTGCTCATGGTGTGGTCACGAGACACGCCTCTGGTGGAGCTGATGGTGGATTCATAGATTCAGAGTTGGAAGAGCTACGGACAGCTATTTGAAAGAAAACTTTTGGTTTTTTACTTCTATCTTTGAATGCTTTTACGTTCCTTCATTTATACTATGATAGATATGTGCCCATCCACTCAAGAATTGAAAACAACTTTAATCCTCTTGCTGTAAACTTGTGACAACACACTTCTCTCTCTGTTCCCCTTCACCACAATGCTGCCCACAGAACATACTCCTCAGAGTATGTTCTCCTTCAAAGTCCCAGGATTTTGGGGATCTCTGAATCAGGAGAAGAAGAATGGATACTTAACATGAGCACACGTGTGTGTTTGTACGTGTACACGTATGCACTGTTTCACGGGGGATTTTATTGTTGGGAAGTGATACTTTTTTGTGGTCACCTTTAGGTATGCTCACACACTGGTCAGTTGTTAACAGTGTTCTTTAGAGATGTTTGGAGACTGTTCTAGTAAGTGCTTGGAAGCCTCAACAACATCCTGCTCAGAAGAGATGTGAGCAGTTTCCTTTTACCAGTTTTATAGTCAGTCCATCATGTAGTTGTCCTCTGTGGGGGAGAGTTTTAGCTGGAACTAAGTTCATAGATATTTCAGACATAAAATATACAAGTATTTAGTCCATGTAAGTGGTGCCTGGCATTTCAGGCAGGAGAATTCCTGGCTTTTTTGAAGAAAAATGCAGGCATGAAGGTTGTGGGGGCGGTTTTCTTTTTTCTTCTGTTTCAAAAAGAGTCGAGGCATCATCTTGGGAAATACTTGTGTTGAGTTCTGAGGGTAACAGGGTCAAAGGAAAAAGCTAAACTGTAGGGGCTGTGTCTCTTCCAGTGTGTAGCCAAATAGTTCTCTAGCCAGGACATTCACAGAATTTAAGGTTCCAGGAAGAGCACAGGTTACTGGTAACAGGTTTAATTCTAAGTAAATGCCTTAAACAGCCTTCAGAATGCTAAAATGAAAACAATTACAGTATCTCTCTATGGGGGAAGGGACCAATCTGTCTTCTGAGTATACTTTTTAATTAAAGAAGTAGAAAGCAAGGAGCCTTTTTGGTGCTAAAGATAATAATAACCTGGTTGAGCTTGAAGTGGAAAATCTGGTCTACTGAGTTGCCCAGCTGCAGCTTTTGAAGCTCTTAGCATAATAAGAATATTCCTGAAACTGAATACACATTCTGTATGTCAGAGAGCTATCTAATGTCAAAATCACAATGTGTAGGGTGTGAAAGTGTGAGTAACAAAAATTACTAAAGCTCCAGTAGGTCTCTTTGAAAGGCTCTGGTGAATGCTCTGGAAACTAGAGCTGCCTCAGTCACACAGGGTACTATAACCATGGTTCTGCTTTCCTTCTCTCATCTTACAGAAGGGCACAAGGGACTTCAGAGAAACTTAGGTATTTTTGGGACTGGGAATTTAGTAATATTTGCTCTGAGGAGTTTGAGAACAGATCTTTTCGTTAAAATGGAAGCTCTGAAGAGATTAGAGTCAAAGAGATGAGGCGCAGCACTAAGCAGCGTGTTGCCTTGGTCTGTTAGTTCGAGGAATGTCAGTCTAGCTACTGCAACAGGTGAACTTTCCAGGGAGGTGAAGTACAGACAGTTAGATCTGATGGCAGATGCACAAGTTTGCCAACAAAACAAAGATGTGATTACTTTTTTAAAAGCAAGACATACTTAAAGGTCTAATACTTAAGGATTGAATGACCTCAGCTGTTCGTGTTTAACAAATGTGATGAAAACAATTGAAAACAAAGCAAAAAAGGAGACTGTACTATGGTTGGTGTCCACAAAGTTCTTTAGTGACCTAATGTAGAATCAGTCAGGCAGAATTTGGGAGTTCAGGCTCCTAATGTTACAGTCTCATGATGTTTGATGTTAGTTGGCCTCACCTGTATAATGTTTTTATTTGGAGACCCAGTCTTCATAGAGCAACCTCCTGTAAGAAACTGCATGTTTAGATTTCCAGTGGGCCTGTGTAGCTGTTTAGTGTTTAACTGGCCTGTGTACACCACTGGGCTCTAAGTATTTTGTTAAGTGGAAATACGTTATTCTAAATAAAATCCAGTTTCCAAGCAAATATTTACTGAAGTTCCTTTTTTGTAGGCTTTCACAATTCTGTGTGATGTGCTGATGATCTTCAGTCATCAGATTATGACAGGAGGACGTGACATGTTGGAGCCACTTGTTTACACTCCTGATTCTTCATTGCAATCTGAACTACTCAGTTTTATTTTAGATCATGTCTTCATTGATCAGGATGATGACAATAATAGTGCAGGTTTGTATAAAACTTATGTTGCTTTGATATTATTTGACTTCTAACTAATATATTTGTTTGCCTGTGGCTTTTTTTTTGTGGTTTTTTCTTTTTTTTTCTGGCACTCAGAGGTGTGCATGGGCACACAGGTAGGTTTGTCCTAAATGTCAGCAGTCGATTAAAGCATTTTATGTTTTGGGGACACGTCATAGGATAATCATGGTAAAGGTTTGGTTTAATAGGCACAGATATAGATGTCTCTGTATCAGGAAAAGAGAATTGTCAGTGGGCAATGAAGAGCAGGGCTGTCAGAATTGAGATTTGATTTTCTGAATCCTGACAGTTAGCCCACATCCCTTTTGCTTAAATATGATGTATTTATTCACGTTCTGAACTCTTTCTAGACGGACAGCAGGATGATGAAGCTAGCAAAATTGAAGCATTGCACAAAAGGAGAAACCTACTTGCAGCTTTCTGTAAGCTCATTGTATATACTGTGGTGGAAATGAATACAGCTGCAGACATTTTCAAGCAGTATATGAAGGTAAATGTGAAGCTTGGTACTGATACTTCATAAAACTACTGAACTACAGTAGCTGTGGATTTTTACTTTTTTTTTTAACTTATCAGATAACTGATTCTAAATGAGAACAAGTCAAAACTCTAGAGTTGGTAGTTTGTAGGCCTTTAAAAGTTCTTTTTCTGTAAGAAGGGAAAAACTGACTGAGATTAGTTTCACAGTTCCGGTGTGTGGGCAGCAGGGTGGGAGGAAAGAGCCCTAATAATTATCTTTATGTTGTTTTTAATATTTTTATTTATCCTGATCAGTGGTATATTTTTAATTCAGTTGTTGGTTTAGCAGGCCTTCTGAGAATCATCTCACAAAGATCAACTCCATGATGTCTAGCCTCAACAAATAATTTCAGCTTAGACTTTGTAGAAGAGAGAGAAAAGAAAAAGTTTTATGAGTTCTACTCTCACTGCCTGCCCGCCCCACCCCTACCCCCCCTCTTCTCCTGCCAAGTGATCCTTATATCTGTGTCCATCTTATTTAAATACAAAACCCCCTTCTTGGCTCCTGAGATTCACCACTGCATGATAATATGAGTCCTCATTTAGTGAACATGATCAAACACTGCTCCTTGGTGATTACCGTAAAAGAAACTTGGAATTTGGGCAGCCTGCTTTTGTCCGAGTGCCCTACATATGTTTTGAATCCCTAAATAACTAACAGGCTCTTTACTGAAGCTGAAATACTGAAATAACTGAACAGGGATCCATCTTCATTGGAAAAATTATGGCTATGATGCTATCCATAAGTGCTTCCTTTCAGCAGAGAAAATAGAAAGCTCCCCACCAGCATTATAGGAGTTACTAAAACGATTAAATTCTAATCTTGTACCCTGCAGGGGTGAGCACGTGTCATTAAGAAATGTGTCATGGCCTTGAAGATAAATAGGTCATTCTGCTTCTAAAGTAATACTGACAACAAGAATGAAAAGAACTGGATGGACTCTTTCTGATTTGAGGGATTTTTTATAATTTTGGAGGTGTTTTAGGATATCATTCCAAAGATGTAATCATGAACAGGTTAGGTTTTTTCCTTTTGAAAGCGTTTCTTAATTAAAAAATTTTTTTTTTAAATAGCAAATCCTAGATGCTATTTTCTGAAGAATTTAGTAGTTGTCAAGTTTTCAACTAAAATAAAAGCTAACCTGTTTTTTTTTTTCCCTAGTATTACAACGACTATGGTGATATTATTAAAGAAACAATGAGTAAAACAAGACAGATAGACAAAATCCAGTGTGCTAAAACACTTATTCTTAGCTTGCAGCAGGTAAGAATTGTTTACAGTATTTTTATGCATGAAATTCAATACTGTAGATTGCATCCTGTTTAATAGCTAGTGTGAGGTATTAATAAAGAAATTCCTTTGAAAGGTGGGGATAAATAGGTGTAAATTCAAACACATTTTCTGCAACCATTTGAAAAACTGCCAGAAGTCTTCCTATACTTAACAGATACTGTGTGTATGTGAGAGGCCCATAAATACAAAAGAATGCGACTCTGTGATACCTTCTTAACTCTAAAACAATACTCAGTCGTCACATATTCAGAAATGCATTGTGAAACTGCTAATTCACTTATTCATGAACAGACAAGCAGGAGAAAACACTTCCTGCCTGTGTGGTGGTGTTTTGGTTTTGTTTTGTCTTGCTTTGGGTTTTTATCTTTGTTGTTCTGTTTGTTTGGGTTTTTGTTTGTGTTTTTTTTTTTAACTATTCTGAGAAGTAATGGGTAGATTTAGTAATTCATTATTTCTTAATGTTTGGTAGGGACTTCACCCATCTTTGAAATTAAAACATGATTTAATGCTCTCCAGTAAATGAGCTTGTTTGTGTGGAGACCTGATGAATTCAGTCGAGGTCAGAGTCGGATTCATCTGCTCACATGAACCATCTGCATGAATCTTATTTACAAGATCAGAACAATAAAGCCGTATCTCTGCAAACCCTTGTAATCCAACACAGATCTCTGCTGGTGTTGAAAGGAAAAATGTACCCATTTGCCCTCTCTCTCCCCACACCTCCTTTTTTTGACTAGAGGTCATAGTGCCATACAGTGGATATAGATCTAGATATTGATCCTCATTGAGAACTAACCAGAAAGTCTCTCATGAAGCCCCTAAGGTGGTTTATTGGTGTGGATATTGCCAATGCAAGGGAGGATGAGGCCTTTCCTTCTGATAGCAGCATGACTTTTGAATAGCTAGTGGCAATGCAACATAAAATATGCAACTAAATACTTCTAGAGTTTTTTCTGACTTTTCATGCATTCACAAATTTTTGTGCCACTGGGTAAATGTTATCCGTATTAGTCTTTTCTATTTCAGGGGTAACCAGCCCCTTATATTATAAAGTGCAGATGAGGAGGTGAATGTAGTAAGGACATTTACCCACATAACAGGGAGACAGTTACACAACCCCAATATGGCAATAAGAGTATAATATGAAGGGACCCAAGAGTTACAAACAAACAAATCAAAACCAAACCACCTGTAAAGTTAAACATGTAACTAGCATTTTTTTCTAGGAAAACTTCTTATAAAAGAAACTAACCAAAGCAGGAATATTAGAAGTGATTAGAAGTGGATGAAGGGAATAAGTTGCAGTGACTTACACCGATGTAAAAGAAAAGTATACAACCACGGGCCAAAATGTATCTATACATGAAAAGTTAATGTTCATAGCCCTAGTAAGTCTGATTTTGGTGTATTCTGTTTTATATGAGAGAGTTGAAGGGTGGGTGTGTTGGAAAACAATAGAAAAATTGACTATTGAAGAGAATTACCATCAAATTAAGTAGGATGAGAAAAGGATTGATCAAAGAAATAAAAGGTAAAATTCAGTGTTCAGCTTTTCCTACTATTGATGAGTAGTTAAAAGTCCGATTATCAGTGACAAAGTTTCTGGTGTCTTTGGCCAATTCCCTGAAGATACGCTTCCACTTTAGAATTCCTTCATTATACTTGTATTTTGAAAATATTCCAAAATAATCAGAAAGCAGTAGTTCAGCAAACTGTAATAGTAAAATCAGGTGAGAATTCACACCATGTATTTCTTCTCTGTTAGTGTTCATATCAGGGAATCCTACCAAATTTTAGTGTTCTCAACTCTAAAACAGCTTATTTAGGGAAGCGCTGAAATCTGTCATCCAACATATTTCGTTTGATGTACATTTGGGCAGTGGGCATTTCAAGGATTAGCTCTAAATTGCAGACTCTTCAAGAGAAGCCTTGACTTGGCTTTTCTAAATCTCCTTGTTTGTCTTTGGGGTTGTCGAATCAACAAAGCCAAAAGCCATAAACCACTTTTTTACTGAAACTTAGGTCTGTGTTGATTTGTCCAAAGTTTGGATTTATCTTTTAACAAATGAAAATCTCCCTTCTCATTTCACACAGCTTTTCAATGAAATGATTCAAGAAAATGGTTATAATTTTGACAGATCGTCACCAACATTCAGTGGCATAAAGGAACTTGCTCGACGTTTTGCTTTGACGTTTGGACTGGATCAGTTGAAAACAAGAGAAGCTATTGCTATGTTGCATAAGTAATTGTGTGCTTTGTATTTCTTCCCTTTTTGTAAATATTCTTGACTAACGTTAAAGTATCTTATCAGACTTTCAAAACCAGTTTGTTAATACAAAATGTATCAGCACTGGAGACGATATAGCCTGTTTATAAGCTAGGAGATGACTGCAGTTTTGTCCTTGAATTAAACCCAAATGTTAAATAATGTTGATGTTCTTCAGTGTCATGGAATAAGCAAGTAAATGATAGCAGTGTTGATGCTGTCATGAAAAAGTATTTTTAATTGTCTTACCCGTAACAGTAAGAACTGATCCACGCCATTGTCAGTGGCGGCCATGGCCTCACAGAAAATGTGAAATGCAAGGTAGAGACATCACGACAGAAAGAATGCGTCCAGATTTGAATTACAAATAATGTTCACTTTGTTTTACTTTCTTGGCATAGAGGAAAGGACTTCAGTTTGATAGCTCCCAGTGCTTAGAACTTTTTCTTTAGTTTGTGCTTTTATGTGACGTAATGTTTAACTTTTTCTTAGGGATGGTATAGAATTTGCTTTTAAGGAGCCTAATCCACAAGGTGAGAGCCACCCACCGTTAAACTTGGCATTTCTTGATATTCTGAGTGAGTTTTCCTCCAAGCTTCTCAGACAAGACAAAAGAACAGTGTAAGTATTTTCTTAATATTCTTAATATTTGTAATGGTAACTACAAAAGACATGCATCTGAATAAAAATGTATTTGTGTACTGCATTCACCTAAAGGGGATTCTTTGGCACATCAAGATAATTGTACACTAAGGCAGTTGAATATAATGACAAAGGGTAAATTACATCTATCCTTGTTATTCTCTTTTTATGGAGGATGAACCGAAATCATGAGCTGGATTTGCTGTTGTCAGGCCTTTTTGTTACAGATGAGAAGTATTGGACGTTAATGTCAGTAGTTACTTGTCTTGACCTGTTAACATCTTGTTACAGATATTTTGCATCTCTGTAATTATTTTTTTCATTTAAAGGTATGTTTACTTGGAGAAGTTTATGACCTTTCAGATGTCTCTACGGAGAGAAGATGTGTGGCTTCCTCTCATGTCCTATAGAAACTCTCTATTAGCTGGCGGGGATGATGATACTATGTCAGTGATTAGTGGAATTAGTAGTCGAGGATCTACAGTAAGAAATAAGAAGACAAAGCCCGCAACAGGGAAACGGAAAGTACCTGAAGGTAGAACTTTTCTCATCTTAAAATTTACTAGAGTAGATATTCATCTAAACTACACACATCGATCCCTCTTTGTTAGCTGGAGCGAATTTATATCCTTTAGTGCATTTTTTAAAAACGGGGTAACTTCTGTGCATGTCTCTGTCTTAGTGGGACAACTATTAATTTGAAGAGCCTGAGTTACATCACACTGATTCACTAAAGGAAATAAAGGCACTATGCTGAGTCAAGTCACAGAATATAAAGCTATTTTAAATGTTCTGGCCAGGGGTTCTAAATCCAGGCCTTTGGGGGCACGTGTAAGACTTCGTGACAAAAAGTAAAGAAATTGATTCTCAGTAAGCAGGTAGTAAATGCGTGTCAGACACCTTTAAACATTCAGTTTTAGGCCAGTTTGAAAAAATTTATTGATGTTTCCTTCCAGCTGAAGAAAGCAGCAGTAGTGACAGTATGTGGCTGAACAGGGAGCAGACAATGCACACACCAGTCATGATGCAGACCCCTCAGCTCACTTCCACAATAATGAGGGAGCCCAAGAGATTACGGCCTGAAGAAAGTTATATGGGTGTCTATCCTATGCAGCCTGAACACCACCAAGCTCCGCTCGATTACAAGTACGTAGATGAGTAGGTCTGCTTTGTGTTAGTGTTCATACACAAAACCAGTTCATGTTTAAAATAGAATAATGGTCTTTTTAAGCACGCAAGTAACGTGGATGTTGGCTCAAAGGCAACAGGAAGAAGCCGCGCGACAACAACAGGAGAGGGCAGCGATGAACTACGTGAAGCTGAGAACCAACTTGCAACACGCTATGTGAGTGAGAGCAAAGTGTTCCTTCAGTGGTTTGAGGAGGGGAGGGTTTATGAAATGCAGTGTTACTCCTGTATCTTAAAAGGGATGCATGTTCTAGTTCTGGAGGAGTGTTCTTCGGGGTCTTAAAATTTTAAGTTGCCTTAGAAAATCAGTGGTAAAAGTGCATGGTGATGCATTTAGCAGAACAGATGTCCGATTTTTTTGCTTATTTTTGAACTTAAATTTCAGAAAAATTAAATAGCAGTGAGATTTGTAATAAAGGGAGCTAGTTGTTGCACTGAATGCTACCTGTGGCAGGTATCAATACATGTGAAACATCTTCTACAAGAATCTCTTGTAGAAATAGAACGTTAAAATGTGCTCAGTGTGTGAAGCAGAAAGTTTCTGCACAGTTTAATTCTACTATTTCTTTTCCCTTTGAGTTTTAAGTGTAGACTTCAGCTGCTTTTTTTTAATTAAAAAAAAGTATTCGTGTCATGGAAAGGCTGTCTTCAGCATTTCTGTGATCGATAGAGATTTTATCTGACCTAAGGTAACAGCAAAGTTGAGAGGAATCCTGTAGTACCAGCTTTTGTAGAACTTCCCAACCCAAACGCAGAAAAAACATGTGAAGTCCTCAATATTGTGAGCAAAGGTGAGGACAATCTAATGTTTCTTTAAGTGAACGTTGTCCTACAGAGGTCATACAGTCTTGCTGTAGTGTCATTTACTTCATAGAGATTGATCACTTGTGCATTTTGACATGCATGCAGATGAAACTATGTTCCAGAGCTGGTTTAGCTGAGGATTTCAGTGGTTTGGGTTTTTTAATATAGTGACCCCAATTAGTATAATTAGAATGACTCCTTAGTTTTCTTGTAAGGTCTGATGTTGCATGCAGAAGCTGTGAGGAAAGAGGATGAAGGACTCTAGGAATGTCTGATACTGGATTTATACATCCATTTTATTGCAAAGACATTATTCCTTGCCTTGTGATAAGGCAGGAACAATTTTTTCGTTGTGGCAAAACTTAGGTTCTTTCTCATTTGAGCATAAATGCTTGTATGGAAATCTCTGAATTAGGCGTTTGGATCTGCTATCAATTCCTGTAGCCTCTCAGAATACCCATGTGGAGATGTACCACAGAATTCAATAAGTTGATCTTTGTTAGTCGTTCTCCCTCACTTAATATCTTCTCACTGGTTAAGTACCAGGTTTCTTTAATAGTAGTTATGCATTTATTTACTTAATTTCTTTCTATTTTTTTGAATATTGAGGTAAAACTTGATTTAATGCTAAACGGTATGCTTTCTTCTTTTCATTTCAGTCGACGTGGCACAAGTCTAATGGAAGATGATGAAGAGCCAATCGTTGAAGATGTGATGATGTCATCAGAAGGGCGGATTGAAGATCTCAATGAAGGCATGGATTTTGACACCATGGACATAGACCTAGTAAGAAATTTACTTTTGTACTGGATTTTAGATTTTTATTTCTGCTTTTGAAGTAGAATATTTGTATCAACTTTTAATGATACAGAAAAATATTTCTTGTTGATCTGTGCGTTCTTAACTGGCTGTGCCACTATCTGAATACAAGTGCCATCTGTTCAAACTGCCAGACAAAACGCGAGAACGCTTCCTGTAATGATAATGTGAGATGAACATTTTTCCCCTGTAAATTCTTACCCCTTGAGAGTTCAGCTTCAGTTATTACAGTTTAAAAATTCTGCTTTTTTTTTTTCCTGAAATCACAGTTAACATGTTTATTTGCTTGTTTTCTAAAGCCACCATCAAAGAACAGGAGAGAAAGAACGGAACTAAAACCAGATTTCTTTGACCCTGCTTCAATCATGGATGAATCGGTAGGTTAACTTACATAAGAGGAAAATAACATAAAATCAGTCTTAAGGTTACAATACTCTTCAAATTTAAACGGAAACAGTGCAATCTTTACATTGTCTGCATTAGCGTTTTTTGGCAGACTGGTACGGTCAGTGAAATTTGCTGTAATTCAGCTTCATAAATTCTAAGGTAGTTGGAGTTCTTTGCAAGCTTATAGCATTTTTGTTCTTAATACTTTATATGTAGCTATGTAAAAATCAAAAGCCTTTGAAAATGAGAAGAAAACACATCTGGTTTGGAAAAGATCCTTGCAGAGGCTGGTAGCAAAGAGCTCTTAAAGTAAAATAAAATTCTGCATAGACAGAATGAGCAATGAGCTTAGTTGAGTGACTCTGTCATTACCAATTGGCAGCATTGGATGGTTTACGTGGGTTTTTTTTTTTTGGGGGGTGGGGGGGTTGTTTTTGGTTTTTTAAAATTGGCATTATTTATTTTGTGCATAAGATAATGGAGAAAATAGAGATAATACAGATACCTGTTTATAGAGATGAGAGGTATTTTTTCTTTCCATATAAAGTTTTAGGTCCAAACCATCCGAAGTCTGTAGTTTCTGCTTGCAGTTGCCCTTTTTTCCGACTTGATAAATCTGCAGTCTCTATTCTCTTTTAAAAATCTGCATGAGGGATTCCTTCTGTCTTGAACCACTTGTAATGTATGCAGCCAGTTTTGACCTTGTGTAGCTGGTACAAAATTACACTGGAAATAACAAGCTGCAGCAAGCCAGCAGAGGACAGTGCAACAAGGCTTCCTGGGCATCCTGGACAGCTTGGTGGAATTTGGAAGACGGTTATGTATTTTTTTACAGTATTGTTGCAGCGTGAACATGTTCTTGTTATGGGAGAAAAGTCTTAAATACTGTTTTAAATGCAAATCCATATATTTTGTACCAGTGGGCCTTTGCTTTAGTACTAATGAATCAGATTAGGTTGTGCATCTAGCTGTTGTGTGTTCTGTTCTTGAAGTTAACACCAAGAAAGTTTATCACCTGTTTTCTGACGTTCTGTTTTAAAATAGTTCTTCCCCTCCCTTTCTTGAGTTATAATCCATTGATCTGTGAAATACCAGTCACCTTTTATTCTGACAATGCTGAAGGTTCGGTCTTCTGCAGGTGCATTTCATTGATTTCAGGAACTTTTCAGTTTCTAAAACTAATTAAGCAGGGTTCTAATAGGTTTGTGTTAGCTAGATTTCCTTCCTGTTACTTTATTTCTCATTCATCATCCCACTGAGCCTGGGCTTTGCCGGCTCCTCCTCAGCTGCACTGTGGAACTGTCACCACTTGATGGCAGCCGATCACAGAGCTCGGTTCTGCCCGCTGCGGGAGCCCTTCGGGCAGCCCAGCCGTGCGACCTGCCTCGGTGTGCCAGCAGAACAAGCTGTGTCCTGTTCCTCTGCAAGCAGGGAGCAGTGGTGCACTGGAACGAGTTGGTACGGTCAAGGGGGCACCGCAGGCAGGATGCAGCGAGAGTGGTGATCCTGGAAGCAGGACTGCAGAAACCAGCTGCATCACAGCGCACAGCTGCTCTTTAGCATAAACCCCACCTAAATGAATTTAACTGCCTAAATGGGGAAAGCTCTGCTATAATAGCTTAGGAGACAATATGAATCTGTATTAAATCAGAGCTGAATTTATCAGTCAGTATTTTAAATGTAAAAAACCCCAAATTCATAAATACAAACCCCCTTCTCTGAATGAAGTTAATTTGCTTTATCCATATAATTTATTTCAGAGGTCCATTATTCCTGGAGTTGTTGCACTTGTTTTTAATAGAGCTAGACATAATAAAGCTGTTTAATTTATTCAGATGCACATGGTTTATGATGAGAATTTTAGTCTGTCTTCTCTTTTCTTCTGATGTGTCCAGTTATCGCTGGCACCAGAGGCAGTCATGTCTTAGTGTGCTGTATTGTATGATGCATCTAAAGTGAATTTAATACCAAGAACAGTAGAAATTGGTTTGTAAACAGATAAATGTGAACAGCAGTGTTAAGGTTCAGGAAAATTAAGTCTCTCATGGCTCTTTCTGATTTTATGAAGTCCTATAAAAGCTAAGACAGTCACAAGACCTGGATCTTCAGGGTTGTTTTTTTTTTTTTCTTTTTTTGGCATATCAGTGGTGATACCTACTCCCATTGGCATAGAAAACTACATGGCTTTCTCCTACACGGGGTGTGAAAACTGATTGTTTCAGGAAAGCTTTTTCTTCACTTAGTCACACAGTCTCCTGAAGGACAGTATTTTGATTTTTACCTGATTATGGTTTGATTTTTTTTTTTCCACTGTCTTCCTGACAGAGTTCATATATTTAATAGGAAATATGAGGTTAGTGTCTGGCTAGTTGCTGTGAGCTGTTGTTTTTATGGACACAGACACAGCAGCAGCCAGCGTATAGTCCCAGTGCTTTGTCCCAGCCTTAGATGCTGGAAGCTACACACTTGATTTCAAGTTCAGGCCTATAGAATGCTATTGTCAAAGAAGACTAAGTTAGGCAACTAACTAAAAATTGTTTGGCAATTATTACCTAAAATAATTAAAGCACAGTCTTTATCACATTCCTACTGGATCTAGTTTAATTTCAAGTGTGGGAAAACTATTTTCTAATGAATGAGGTGCCCTTTTCATATTATGACATAAATCAGAAGTGTGGTGAATCTGGTTTGGAAGTAAAATAAACTTATAATGCCTTAACATATCTTGGAGTGTCTTAATCTTAAATCATATACTTATTGCTTTGTTTATGTTAAATGTGTAGTAGACTACAAATTGACACCATTTCTAACTTTTTTTTTAGGTTCTTGGGGTGTCAATGTTTTAATACCAGAGCAGCAAATAAATCAGTGGTGAAGTCATTTTCTAAGTGGAAGAGGAAGTTTTTCAATACAAAATTGTGGTAGATACAGTGAAATTCTGAACAGATTTTTCTCTAAGGAGAATGACATGCTTTCAAGATCAAGTGCATTGAAGGGGCAGTTTTGTTTGCCTGGAAAAAAAAAAAAAGAAATGTAAAGGACAAGTAAACAATTTGAGGATAAGCTACACTTTTTGTTGGGGAAAAAAAAAAATCAATATTTTATTTATGTGCTATCAGTTTATATCCGGATCATAAGAAGTATTCCCTCTGGGTTTTAATCTAATAGTCTGAGAGGTGTTTGGTACAGATTTGAGCCCCTCTCTACACATTTGCTGGCTATACTAAATAATCATGAGCTCTGCTGGATTGCTGTTTACATCTATGAACTGAAACAATAGACGGATTGGTTTTCTTACAGTGACAGAACCAAAAGAGTTGTCAGTATTTTAAATTAAATGCAAACTTCAGCAACAGAAGGTTTGTATTAATTAATCATGGAAAAAAGATACATAAAGCAGAATTTTAACAGCTTTTTAATCTAAACCACACTTTTATTCCAAAAGCTTCATGCTCGCCTTCTCAGAAAGGTCCATAAACTCTGAACTACCAGAAGGTAACAGATCTCAGTCATGCTTGCCCATTACCAACCCTGAAAGTTTGCTTGTCCTTTAAGAAAAATGTAATGTTGTGAAATTCCTTCCAGTAGTGCCACTGTATTTTGTCTCCAAATAAAAGAAGCTTATTGTAGTATGTTTGCAGAAAAATTCTAAACAAAAATTATACAGCTTATTAGAGTGTGGGAATAGGGATCTAAATTTTAAATAAAATTATATATATATATAAATTGGTGCTGATTTTATAATTGCGCAGTTTGTTTAGTTTTTTCTTACTTTTAAATTCCAACTTAAAATTATGAGGTTTCAGAAATATATTGAAAGTTTAACAATGTTTAAAAATAGAAGAGCATGAGAATTCATGCTTTAAAAATGATTTTTAAATTTGTATTTTATATTGTTTTATCTATCTGTCTTTGCAAGCAGTCTTCAGGTTAAAGATACTTCTAACAGGTTACAGTACATTTCCTCTGTATGTAAATTAGATTGGATAATAGAAATTCATAAACAACCCATAATATTCTTTGAAAGCTAAGCTTTAAACTTCATTTTGTGTCCATTCACAAATAAATTAAATTTGGTCTAAAACAGAAAGTGGATCTATGCCATTCTGACATCGACTCATTTTGCAAGGCTTAGGCAGCTAGACATCATTTTAAAGGAAATATTAACTTATATTACATATGTATATTTTTTGTCAGTTTTCTCTCAGTTCTCGAGGTATATTATTTTAATCATTCCATGCCTTAATACGCTTGCAATACAAGAATCTCCCCCCACGGGCGAATACAAAAAGGCTTCCTGTTTTTAGACTCAGAAATTAAACATTCGGCTGTGGTAGCCAAAAACCATAGATTATCTAAAGGATCACGATAAAATATAATTATTTTACTAAGTCATGGGGTAACGACAAACTCAAACCTAGATCTGCCTAACTCATTTTACATAAATAAATACTCTCATGTCTAAAAGTACTGCCTATATTGTTTTTCACACCACTGCATTTAATAGAACTGCTGAGAGGACTGTATATATGATTTTAAACTTAAGTTGATTTTTCTTACTCTTGAAGGAGTGTTTCTTTGTGAAAGCAGTTCTTACAGCTTTGTTTTCAACCAGCTAAAAATGTTTTATATATTTACCTTAACCTGTTGTCCTCCACATTCTATTGTCCTAATTGTACTGTTTTCTGATTTGTATTTATGTCTTGAGACAGTAACTTTTTGAATAAAAATAAACCTACAGTATGTTGTATGTTTGATCTTTTTAAATCGGGGTTAGGGGAGGACAGTAAAGAAAGGGGTATGAGTAATGCAAATGTTATGTTTATAGAAATCAAAATCTTTTTCCATGTCTTTTAAGTGTTTGTCTCAGAGTTGGGATAATGTATGAAAAACTGCACTGTTTTATATTTGTAATAAATTGTACAAGTTTTTAAAATGTGAATAAAGCACTAATTGGGTAATAATTTAAAGTAGAAAAGTTAATGCAATCATGATTGTTTTAAATATGCTTTAATTTGAGAGAAACTTGTTAAAAGAATTAGTGTAAATACAGAGTGAGCTTTTCAAGAGGTTAGTACCTGCAAATAAAGTTTTTAAAATTTGTATAGAACTTTTCCAAGCCAAGAAATCAATGGGTAATTATTTTTGTGTTTACGTTTTCTAAAGGTGTATCAGTAGCCTTCCTGTTGGTTTCTTTTGCCTCAACTTTTATCTGACATGATCCAGAATGCTCTTGATTCAGATGTTGGAGATACTGTATATAGTCCAGCTGAAATACCACTAGAAATGCGTGCTGCTTTATTTCTGCCATCTACCAGACACCTGATAAACACTGTAAGCTGAAGTGGCAAAACAGCAAGGGAATGAGGGGAAAACCCTAAACACCTCTTCCCCTCTCCTCCCCTACTGAGCAGCTCTGGCTGGCTGTCAAGCTCCTTTCTGTTACAAGGCTTTCAAAAAGAGTAATTTAAAAATCTTACAGCTAGTACTCCTGGTCCTTGTTAATGTAACTTCAGATTGTTTTTATAATTATTATTACTACAAATGTTCATTCCTGTCTCTAAATCCTGCTGTAAGTTCAATAGTATCTTGTGGAGAATGGTTTTAGTAGGTTCCGAGTTTATAATACAAGAAAAAACTCTTCACTATATAAAGTCTGTTCTAGTTACACCATTCTGGTACAAAACCCTGTAAGTGAAAGAAATTTTAGTTTGAAGAGGTGTGTGATAAAAATGTAGAAAACAACAAATAATTCAGAGAAAGTAAAGCCTGTCCTCTCGTTTACCAGAGGCCACAGAGAAGATACACAGAATGAGATTCAAGGGAATAGTCTTCACATACTCTGTAAAAAGTATTTCTTGATATTAAACAACCAAAGACAATAAGAAGACGTTAGTGATCCTGTTCTTTCTTTCTCTGGATGGTGTGGTGCTTATTCCTGTAGCTGGCTAGAAAGCCCCATCTCCTCTACTCTCAGTGTAACTCAGTCATTGCCACTTCAAAATTTACTCCTGTTTTCCTGATACTTTACACATTCACTTGCCCTAGTGTGGGATTTCAGGGTACCAATGCTATTAACTTACTAACTTCCTACCTATGAAGATTCTGAGTTTTTTGAGATCCTTCCATTCACAAGAGCATTTTGCTGCTTTTCAACCTGTAACTACCTGTTTTCTTTTTAAACAACTTGATGAACATCATGGGCTTGTTCATTCTTCGAAGCATTTGTGAAAATTGTCTATTTGTGCTTCAGAACTCTTCTGATAAAACACAAATTGGTTGTTGAAAAATATACCCATTCCTACTTAACGGCTTTAATTTTCTCTAATCAGTTTATGGTACCGAAATGCCCTGTGTGCCATTCCCTCATTTTTCATAATCCTAAGGAATCTTTAGTCCTGAACTTGCTTCATTACTGATATTTACTGGCATCCCAAAGGGATCATGTCCTTGATGGAGGTGGGTGATGACACATTCTTGGAAAACAAGGTAATGTAGAACAACACTATTCTATAAGAACAACTCAAACAAATAACAATGCGGTGTCAGTTGTGCCTGTGCTCCTCAGCTGTCTTTCCCTCCTGTGTCCTCTCCTCATGTTCTGAGCTTTCTTGAATGTATTTCTTCGATTAAATCTTGTCATTTTTTTAAAGTTTTGAACAGCTAAACTTTGAGTCATTCTAGGTTTTGTAACCGAGTGTCTTCCAATGAGAGATTCAGTTGCTTTTCTTTGTTGTGTGGGGCTTTTTTTGTAGCTACTGCCAGATGTCTTAGATGTAAATCATAGTGGCAGTGCAGTGCTAAGATATTATAACCCTGCCCAGAAAAACGCTCCAAAGCTTGTGAAAGTGATTGGATAGATAGACCCCTGCGTGCAAACGTCCCTCTTCTTCAGGAGGATGTGTGCAGTTCTCTGTAATGTAATTATGCTTCCCAAAAGTGACTCTGTGATTTCTGCTAAGCTTTTCCCAGCATTTTGTGATTGGAAAAGAGGAAAGGCCATCACATTTTGCCTGTGTTAACTACTTTTGTGGAAGAAAAAACTGCCGTTACCTGTCTTAAAAGGGAAATTTATGTTCAGCTGATAACGGCTTAAATTCTGCACTTCTAGAAAAGCTATTTATAAAAAGTATTACAGTAAACTATAAATCAAAATAAACCTCTGGGGTCCTAGAACATCTTAAATTAGGAAGGGGATGTGAGGTTGGTAGTTCCTTCATGAAAGCATTCAAGTAATGTAACCAGATTTTGGAGAAGTCGATGAATTAGTTTGATGAAGACAGTTCCTTGCGTTGAGGAGGTTAATGACAGGTCAGATCAGCGCGAACAGCAGCAGCTTGTTTCAAAGTTGGGAGGCTGTGGTTTGTCTAGAAAGCTCCTGAAGAAGCGACTGGTTTCCCTTTTATTTCCATTCTTTTAGAAAGGTGGTTCTTCTTCCCTCTGGACACTGATATTGTTACGATTTACCTGTCAGAATCTTAGCAGGGGTTGTGTCCTTGTACTCATTTAACCCTTCTCTAGATTGCTCATTCAATACATTTGACCTTAAACTTTTTTCCGTGTCCCTTGCTCTCAGTTTCCTGTATCGGCTGTCAGCAGGCGCTGTAGGACAGCAGTTCCCTGGGAGTCGATGTGAACCCTGTGCTATAGCCGCTGCACGTGGGTAATGGTAGGGGTTGGCCCGGAGCTGTGCTACGTGTGACGGGGCTTCATCTCAACCTTCTCCTCTTGCGCCGCTCAGCCGGAGTATTTATCTGATGGAGTGCTTCAGCCTGTGAGTTGTGTGCTGGCAGCTCCACGTGAACCTCTCTCTCACCACACCATATGGCCATTCCAGGAAGCCACGCGATTTGCTGTTGCTTTTTGAATAGCAGTTAAACCACAGTTCTTGACTGACGTACGTGCAGATCTCTTATTATTTTAACACACGCTTTTCACAGGTCCATATTCTGTTTTCTTCTTTTTAGGCTGCTGAACTCCACCAAAAGCAAACCACATCCACTTGTTTTTCGTATCGTGCAGAAAAGCACTTAAAGATCTGGCATATCTTGTATTTAGCCTGCTCTTTGTATTTTCATTTTAAAACACTGAGCTGTCTTTCACACAACTGTTCTTTCGTACCAACTGACAAAACCTGTCTTTTCATTATTTCTCTTGCTGGCTTGTAATCTTTTGAATCTTGAAAAGCAGACTTTATGGGGCGGTTTTTTAACTAAAGGCTTCCATTACGGCCGGGAATTGAAGCGCTCTCTGAAACCTGGTGTGTATTAGGGAAGTGGATTTGTCAGTGAAAACACTATCTTGTCACTTCCATCCTGTGTTAGGGTTTAAGGACCTATTGTATAAATGCTGAAGAAAGCCACGGAGTTGGTAGTTTTCCTTGTTCAGGAGCTTTTTTTCCCCTCATTTATATCAATAGCTTGTACTTGGTGAAAGCAGCTTGGTCGAAGTGCCGTGAAGCTAAAAGGAACAGATGTTCTATTTAAAGTTGTTTTCATTACAAATTCTCTCTTTTTTTTTTTTTTTTTTTTTTTTTTTTTTTAAACCTTGCAACACTTCTACTTCAGAGTAACTTTTGACTTGCATGGTTCCCTGGCTCACCTGGGTGGATCTGTAGATGTGACGGAAAGGCGCAGCACCCTGCTGAATGGAGAGGCTGCCGGGGAGGTGATTTCAGCTGTTTGCAATCCTCTTGCTGGGGTTGGTGTTGTGTTAACCAGGGAGAATGGTTTGTTCCTGGTGGTTGTGCCACGCTACTGATCTGTCACAGATGGTGGATTTACGTAGTTTAGAAGCATTCTCTTCACATGCTGTTCCTTAACTAGTAGATTTAGGTCACTTGATCCCTTATTGAAAAGACACGTCTTTTAGACTTCTCTTAAATCCCTACCTGCAAGGAAAGTCAGATTTTATTTTTTCTGAAACAATTTTGCTTTGCTGTTCATCTTATTCATTTACCAGGAATGGGTGATGTGTGGAGTGGTCTTTAGATCCAAACCACACGACTCAGTGATGATGGAACTTGGCAGGATGGGTCTTGTAGGTGGATAACAACTCCTGTTCTGCAAAACACAAACATTTGTGCGCAGAAATGACAGCACCAGATCTAGTTCACAGCAGCGTAACATGGGTTTGGAGAACCGGATGCTCTGACCAGTCAACATGTTGGGCCACAGCTGACAGCTTGGCCACAATGTGGTTCCTCCTCAGGCTCTGCTTCCTGCGTGATGTAGGACGTGTGTGGTGCCCATCTCCTCTCTGAAGCGGTAATTAGTTATTATTGCTGCGTTAGCTTGTCACCAAGCTGCCAGTGGCCTTGCCAGTCCTGTAACCCTGGGTCAGCCCCCTGACTCCTCCAGAAAGAACACCCCGAAGTTACCTTTGCTGTCCAGCTCACTATGAACTGAGGAGTGTGGACAGCTTGAGCTGGGCCAAGGCAGTCAGGTCTCACCTACCTGGGGAGTGAGATTGATAATTGCTTGTCAGAAAAACGTTAGAGAGTTAAACCAGCTTGGTTTTAGGCTGAGGCTTTCAGACCATGGTACTCTAGGAATAAAAAGACAGATGTGTCAGCGTAAAGCGCAGCTCTTACCCCAGCAGGACTTGCTGGGGAGAGGAGTGGGGAGGGGACACGTACACTGCTGGTGTCTTACCTGGGACATCTTTTCAAAAACCTCAGAAGATTAGAAGTAGTCCTAACTCATTCCTACTTAGTTTTTGAACAAGTCCTCCTGAATAAGTAGGACTGAAAATGTCACTGCTTTTATGTTCCACTCTCAGCCTGAATTCAGACGGCCCCTCTTAGCGCTACTCTGCGTGTAACTGGTCAGGACAGCAACACAAGCCTGGTACTGGCTCCATCCTTGGGCACTGCTGTTGGTATTGGAGAGTGGGGAAAAGTGTTTGTCGGGGGGCGTTGAAATGGCAGGCACCCGTGTTCACCTGCAAAGGTCGAACAGGGTGATTGTTTTCCCAGTTTCGAGCAGTGGTTCTCTGTTGTAATGACAGACGTTTCCCATACAATTTTAAGGTACAAAGGAGGGTGCGTGTTACAGGACTTGTCTTTCGAGACAGATACACATCGTTAAGTAAACCGATGTTCGTGGCAGAGCTGAGGACAAAGAACTCTGCTTTGCTTTCAAAGGCTGATGCCAGCAGCTGCACAGTGATGCCTTGCAGCTTTTGCAAAAGTCACATTAAAGTATTAATTCAGTTTTCATACCCGTACCCTAGCATTTAAGGGTGAGAATTCCCTGACATTGTACGAGAATCAGGTCTGGATAGATCATTTGTGGTAATTTACTCATTGAATTTGGCCCCATGGATTTGTTCAGACATGGGGAGTTTTTTCAGTTACTTCTATTTTTGATGCTACTCTCCCTGGCTGAGAGTCAGGTATTTTTTTCTGCCACCCTTCTGAAATACAGGGAGCTTTTCTAGTTATCTTCGATCCTTATTGACTTTTTTTATATATATACATCTTCTGTTTGAAGAACCAAGGCTCTTTAACGTTGGCTCTTTACACCTAACATTGCTCACTGAAAATAACCTTCATACTAGCAGACAACTTAGCAACTGTTTAAGACAGCCCCTAGTCTCCAACCACGTTGAGGAAAAGTTGCAAGTATGTGTTTATGACATCTAAAAGCAACAAAATATTTGTTACAATGTCCAACCTGGTTATAATTTTTAATATGATTGTAGGTCATAGAAATATTGATTGGAAAGGATCTGTAGAGGTCATCTGGTCCAGCACCCCTCTGAAGGCTTAGGTCAGTCTGTTGAAATCAGCCTAAATGGAGCAGTTTTTTCATCGTTGAGCATTAAACACCATGAAGGATGGCAGTAACCTGCTGCGCCACCCTCCTGGCACAGAAGTTTTGTGTATGTCCCAGCTGAGCCCCCTCAGCTGCAGCTCTTTCCCCATCTGTATCACTTGCCCCAGCCAGCAGGAGCCTGACCCCACAGCGCGGGGAGCTGCTGGGGAGCTGCCCCATTTGCCACCCCTCACAGCCTGGTTCCTCGCCCTCTCCAAGCAGGTCAAGTGCCCTTAGCCGTGACCCTCTTGTAGTCTCCACTGGGCTCTCCCAATTCCTCTCACTTGAACTGGGAGCAGTCCACACACTACTCCAGGCATGGCCTTGCTGGAGCAAAGGACCATAACCCCTCAATCTGCTGGCCAGGCGGGTGGCCAGGAAGAAAGAGAAGATAGTCATTAATTTCCTTAAGCCAGGACCAAGCCATTTCAATATTCAGCTGACTCTCAGCAGGCATTTCCAGAGTTACGAGGCAAACACATTTTACTATACATCGTATTAATATGTAACTACTTGAGGAAGTATTTAACATTCCGTGTACGCCTCTTTAGTGGCTCGATCTGCGTGAGCAGAGATTTACTCTGCCGGAATGAGAGGTGCTGCTCCGGAGGGGTACGGTGCCTCCCTGGCCCCGCAGCCTGCTCTCCGTCAGGCTAACGGGTATGGGAAGACTTTGGTGTATTAAAGCCCCAATTTATCTTTCAGATATTTCCAGTTAACCCTGATACTCGTGTGTGAACTCGGGATATAGCACCTTACAAAAGCAGAGTGTAAAAGGTGTGGTGCAGGACCCGTCCATCTGCAGGCGCACGGTCCGGATGGTTCTTTGGGCCAGAACAGGCCAGATCCCCCTGACACAAATCATACCGAATCACAGAATCATCTGCTTGGAAGAGACCTTTAAGGTGATCAAGTCCAGCCATTCACCCTGCACTGCCTGGGTCCCTAAACCCTGTCCCTCAGCGGGTGCTGCCACGTCTGCTTCACACCTCGCTGCAGCCTGCCATGAGGTCTCTGGTTTTGTGTGTTTGGGTTTTTTCCCCTCTCTTTTTTTTTTTTCCCCCCGACACTTTGTACCTGCAGATCTTCACAAACGGTAAATCTCTCCAAGAACGTACAAATAAGCAGCGCTGTTCTTGTTGCCTTATGGTAACGACAAAATAATCCTTTTTTCAGAGGAAGGGTCATGATAAGCCACTTCAGGGTGAAGATAAAGTTGGTTTACAAGACTTTTCATAGACAAGAACAACAGTGATGTAGAAAATAACCTCCTTAAAGGGTACTTCAGGGTCTGTATTGTGGGAGCAGGGCGGGGGCTTCTCCGCTGCCTTCTGCAGACCGTGTGTGGGCTCCCCCTTTGTCCCGTGTCACTTCAGGCTTGGCGGCCGTTGAAGGGCACTGGGAAGGGGTGGGTGTGCAGATGGATGGCTGCCCCAGGGGCGTTGGTGTGGGTGCGAAGTGCTCCGTGCTCTGCCCAGAACAGCTCAGCAGTGCGCTCCAGCAGCCTCCGCCTCTGCAGGGGCTGGAGGATTATCTCTGTGTTAATGAACAAAATGGCAAGTACTTCTGGAGCTGAAAGGAATTAGTTGCTAGATTAGAATGGGCTGAGTTCTCTGTCTTAGGAAAATATGCATATGTTAGGAAAACACTAAATCACGGGAGGCTCTAATGGAAATAAAGGAGCCGGCAGAGTAGAAAGGTAAAGCAGGGGACGTTTGCGTGTTTTAGTGGCTGAGAAATTTGAGAACAGGTTGTACTTTCCAATACTGACAGGATGTGATTTACAGGTGTTCTGGTTTAGATGTGTAATGGAAAATATGTTTTAAGTGCTGGAGCATCTCTGTGGTGAAGACTGCTGTACTTCCCACTGGAGAAAGGTCAGGTAAGTGATGCTCGCCTCCAGGAGAGTGGACTTCGTCCTTCTTTCGCTTGGCCAGAAATTTGGGCAAGTGAACGCTTCTTGTTAAGGCTTAAGTGCGACATAATTGTAGCTAAATTTACACTACACTCAGAATAGCCTGGGAGCGAGGGCGGTGCGTTTCGCTGTGCACATACTCTTCATCTCCCCGTACAGATCCTCCAGTTGCCTGGTAGATGCCTGTGCTTCCACGGCGTAAAGTGATCCGCTCCAGTAGTGTGGTCCTCTTTCTGGTTTTCAGGAGATACGTAGAGACTCGAACCGCAGTACAAATTCCGCACTCGCCATAATGCTCCTGGGGAAGCATTTGGGCCTGTTGCAGGTCCTTCCAACACCTATTATGGTGGATCAGTGGGGTTTGAATGCTGTCTGAGCTGGGTATCCCAGTTCCATCACAGGGACCACTCTCTCTTCCCAATTCCTCCTGTAAGGCCCTTCTCAAGATGATACTCAGTTAAAATAGGAGGTCGTCACCGCAGTGGAGTGGTCTGGAGTTGGGGCATTGGGAAGAGCTTCTTTCCAAATCATCAGGAAAAAAAAAAGGAGATGTGAGTAAACTTCTCCCAGACTGTGTTTTCTGTACTGGCATGTCTTACTGTGTCTTCTCAATGGCCCTCAGGCTATAAAGAAAAATAAATTCAAAGGTCTGAGCATGTTCAGCAGGAATTTGGGTTGGAAGTTCCACAGAAGCCAATCATCCATCTTCCCTTATTTTCCCCAAATGTCATTTTTCTTTACATCTCTCTTCTGAATGGATTTGTTGTGGCTGTGAAGTTTTTCAGCCTGGAAAATACTGAGTTGTTGTTGTTTTGTGGTTGCCTGACTACTACCTACCTCCTACTGGTGGGTCTTGCCGTGGGGTGTCACAAGAGTGTGCCCACCCTTGCCTTGGCCCCGACAGTGACACTCCACCATCTCAAAGCAGCGGGCACTGCGGATACCAGTAAAGCATAAAAGCAGTAACATGAGAAGCCACATGGCTTCTGCCATGTATTAGGTGGTGACATAAGATATACAAGTATATCGTTTCATTAATAGCCGTTAACTTAATCAGTTCTTCTCAACCTTGGGTAGGGAATTGGCAGCCTATCGACTCTTTTACTGCCTTACTTCACCCTTTCTTCTGAAACTGTTACAGGTTCTTAACTCATAAGACATTTGCACAATTAATTGTCAAACGTGTTCTTGGCTAGTGAAAGACACACACACACCAATTTTTATTTAAAATTTGAATAGTTTTAGACTGTAATTTATTTGATTTTGCATTCAGCTCCTGAGCTGGTGTCAGGACCTGGGTAATGCCGACTCCTGCACCAATTAAGACTAATCAGTGTCATTTAAAAAGGAATTTGGGATCTATCAATTTGGATATGCTTTCCCCTACATAATGTTTCTGTCTCCACCCACTCGATGGTAGTCCAAGTCTCCTTGGTGCTGTAGCTGGATTTGTTTTAAGCCAGGCTAAAACTCTGCAGGCTCTTCTTTCAATCAGTAAGTCATTGTTACAGCGATAAAAAGACATGTTAGAGGAAGTGGGAGCAAAACTCTCTTCTTTCTTGAGAAATGATCATAAAACTTGGGATGACTCTGGATTTTTTGCCTCCATTTTACACTAAATGTATCTGGCCCCCTAAACCTGGTTTAAGTTCTACAGCATTTCTCCAGTGCTGCAGTGCGGAGCATTTTGGCCATGGGAGCTGAGCTGGTGGCTCGGCATCCATGTGCTCCCTGGGTCTGGGCGGTGGAGCCATGGAGGAGAGCGAGCAGCTTACTGGAGATGGACCAGGAGTGGCTGGTGAGCTGTGGCAGCACAGGCATGGGAGTCCTCTTCATCAGCAGAGAAACTGGGGCCCAGAAGAGCCTCTGCTGTGCCAGAGAGAGGATGACTCTGCTGGTGGGTCCTCACTCTGGGGATGGTTGGAGGGTTTTTAATCTGCTCCTTACTGCCATCCGTGAAAGAACATGCAAGACAGTGGTAGTGCTCTAGGAAGGGCTTGTGTTGGAAGCTTTCTGCATAGGTGAATGCTCACCACCCCATTACACCCAATTCAGAGGTGGAGAGGCTGCTTACCCTAGGAGATGCTGTGTGTTAAGAAGGGCAGTTTGTCAGAGCAGGACATTAAATGTTCTGCAGCGCTCTGGGTGCAGCAGAGATGGAGGCACTGGAGTGAGGGGCTGGCATTCGAACTTCTCCTAGGAGTGGTTTCATGGGCTGTCTTGGTGGGACCGCAGGTCTGGTGCTGCCCTATCTCACACCAGCTAGAGTGTTTCTGTTTGGGAACTGCTGATGTGGATGTCTGCAGACTCACGTGGGCAGAGGGTCAGGTAGTTGCTCAGCAGGTGATGTTGGCTGCTCGATATGCTCCGAAGTGGAATTTTAACAAAAAAGGAATCCTCTGCCACTGCAACTGCTCGACAGAAGGCTGAGCTGCAGGGACCGCCGAGCAGGTGTCTGACTTACAGACATCATCTTCGGTGCCAGAACGGTGTCTTAAGCCGTTGACAAATTTGCGGGAGTTGTTATAGCATCTTGCAGTACCAGTGAAGTCTGTGACTGATGGAAGCCACACGGAGCCTCTCTCCTAAATTGTCATTTCCTAATCATCTCTTTCAGTGTATCACAAAAGATCACCTTCTATGACTTCTAAAAGTTAATGTGCACATGAAAGACAGCTTTCCTCTTGAGCAAGTGCTGCGTATGCACATCTGAGTAACGCAGTGTCTCGCAGCGAGCAGAACACAGACCTTCTAAATTCGGGGTTTATTTCACGCCTTCTGGGCACATCCACACAAAATCGCTGTCACACAATGGTACCGACTGCCCTCCATGGACAGGGGGGATGCTGCAGCCCCCTGCTAGTGCCTTCCCAGCTTCTGGGAGCCCACCTAGCCTGGAGGCAGTGATGTGCCAGAGCTGCATGACCCCAGGACAGATGGACAAGAAACAGGTGAGAGAAGAGGAATAGTAGCAGATCCACCTCCAATTGACTTGGTTCATTTAGGAGCTTTTGGATTCCTTATTGGTGTCTTTCAGCAGAGCTCTGTGTTCATTCTGCATCCATAAATGAGGGTGAGGAGCACTATAGGTTGTACAGGGCATCTACCTAAAAAACCCATGTGGTATCAAGTGTGACATTGTGGGGTGAGCTCTGGGCTGGGCTGGGCAGTTCCAGTGAGCTAGAGCCTCTTGTGTCTTGGGGATGGATCTGCAAGTGGAGAAGAGGGGAAATGGAAATCGAATGAGATACAGGTTAGGGAAAAAACCCCAAACCAAACATAAGAGGGGAGAAAACAAGGGAAATTTGTTAGTACCGGTCAAGCTGGTTATCTGGGAATTAGGTCGACTTGTGCGTGTCCCAGGAAAAGAAGCCGTTAAGAAAAACAGACCTGCCAGCAGGTGGAGAGAGATGTGACTGAGGAGGAACCTGCTGGTGCTGCTCTATTAAATCTAGGCTTTGAAGGAAACTGTAGTGTTGGGTGGAAAATCTGAAGTCATTGAAATGGAAGACAGAGGAAGTCACAGAGCTACGTGGAAGGCAAAAAACTCTGCAGAAACCCGATCATTGATGCTGAGACAGTGGGAGCCCTGCTCAGGTAGGTGAAGGCAGGAAAGGCAGCTCTGCCTGCACGAGAAAGCGCCCCTTTGGCTGGGAGAGCTTCCCCCAGTCTCTTGTAGCTTTTTGAAGCTCTTCCAACACGACATCCCACTTGTATCGGTTGAATGACAGGGGCCCTGTCTCGCTGGTCGCAGGTCTCAGTCCAAACCTCAGCAGGTGAGAGAAAAGCCGCTCCAATGAACACGCCGGCCGCTGGCTCCACTCCGGGCTTGTGGCTCCGGAGTGCTGAGTGATCCTGGAGGTGAACGCTCAGCCCTTCCCCAAGCACAGAACTTGTTTGCTGGCATTGCAGGGTCCATGGGCACAGCCCCTCCTGCAAGTGAGCAGGGCTGGTTTGAGCCTCCCCGCTCACGTGGGGCTCTTCAGGAAGGTCTCGGTGCTGGTGTGGTGTGGCTAAGGGCAGCGGCTGCAGATGGCCCCGGTCCCACAGCCCGTGGACTGTGGGCAGGCAGCTGAGACCTGGGTGGAAACCAGAGCTTGCAGCAGGAGGGGCTTGTCCCTCACCTTGCAGCATCTCTTGGCTCCTGCTCATCCTCTTTGCTCTTCCTCGCAGACACAGCCAGCCTCTGCGAAGCCCTGAAACCTGTAGCGAGCTGTGCAAACTGCCAGGAGCTTGTTCTTAAGAAAGAAGTGACACGATTTAAAAATGGGTTTGGTGAAACACCTCCAGCCCAGCCGACAAGATGTTTTCTTTCCCTGACAGCATCCTACTGTGCCCACAGCCTGTGCCACACTTCCCGCAGTGCCCGAGGCTGCCCTGGGTGGGCAAGGGCCCAGTAATGCCCCACGGCTGACCCAGAGCTGGGTGCCTGGGGAACATGGGGAGCAGGACCCAGCTGGCAGCTCTCCATTTACAACCTGCCCTGCAGGAGGCGGAATAAAGGAAAGAATACAGGTCTGTCCTGAGAAACACACTGCAGGTTGGCAGAAGAAAGGCTGCCGGTAGGGACGGCTGGAGTGTGCTGTCCCCAGGGCACAGTATTTGGTGGGGATGGGCAGGTCAGTCCCCACCATGTACCTCCTGACACTTGTACTCTGCCTGTCTGGGCTCCATCCTGCAGGTGTCCATCTGTCCATTGCACAAGGTCCACCGCAGACATCTGACCTGCTTCTCGTGCCCAGGGCATGGATGTGAATGCTCCCACCTCAGCACAGGGCACTGCTGGCCGGTGAGGAACCACCCAGTCCTCTGGGTTAGTGAGAAAATTCTGGGGAAAGGTTTCGTGGCCCATCCTGACAGTTCTGGGAAAGGGAGGGAAAAAATGTGTGAATTTTTTTGGGCAAAAAGTTTCCTTTTTTGCTACGGGATTCTGCAGCCTTTCAGTAACCAAGTAAATGTTTATTCTGATGATTCTGAAGTGGTTTGAGCTGGGTGACTAATAAAAAAGAGATATTTGCATTTCTGTTTCAACCTGTGTTCAAAGCACCAGGCACAAGAAATGGCACTTGGTGAGTGATTGCCACATTTCATCGCTTGGCACGTGGCTCACATCTGTCTTGTGCTTTTATGCCAGCTCTCCAAAAAGGCCCAGAACTTGCCTGGGGATGGGTTTTTAAAAGTGCACGGTCTAATTCAAGTACAAAGCAGATGAACAGTCTTATAAACGTGCTCGGTTATTGATGTGCTTAAGTCAAAGCCTTATCTCTTTGAGAAGCCAAATACCTGTTCATCTTCAAGCAGAGCTGCTTGCTCCTGTTTTTGTCCCTGTTTATTTATTTTTAATATCTAGCTGCTGGTACGGCTCCACTCCACACTTAAATGCCAGGGAAGAAAAACCTGTGCAATCGTGCTGGTGAGAACGTCTGGGGAAAGCGATGTGGTTTGTGTGCCAGCAGTGACAAAATCACAGTGTAAAGAAGGGTTCAGGCTGTGTAAACTTGACACTGCACTGGGTGCTGCTGGGTGGTAAATCCGTGTGTCCCGGAGGGAGGAGGTGGTTGGAGGATGCTTGGCTCTGGCTCACTGTGGAGTAGGCAGGTGAGGAAGGAAGCAATGAATGCACAAATCTCCCTGGACGAGAGCGTTGCCTCTTTGCCATTGTGATGAGACTGCTGCCCGCTGAGCTGCCATAGTTGGTATGGAGGAGGAGGGGGCACAAAACCTGCTGCCCCCTCCCTTGCTGTGCCCTACCTTGTCCCCTCGGCACTTGGAGAGGGATGTTTCAGCATGTCAGCGATTAAAAAATGAAGCCAGTGTAGAGCCTGAGAGCAGCAGCCCCAAAGCAAGGGGGGCAGCAGTGCTGGGCTGGTCCCGTTGCCCCCCAAATGGGCTTCATTTCTCGCCGGCACTGGGAAATGTGCTAAAATTGCTCCGAGGAGACCTGTGACAGGGACTTCTTTCTCTAGGAAATACATCTAGACCTCATTTTATGGTGCGTATGGCTGTGCTGCAGGCCAGCTGCTGGGGGAATGGGCTTGCTGGGTGGAAGGGGGGGCTGCTGCTCCGGCTGCCCCCAGCTGTATTTGGGGAGAACCAGCTTTTAATCCAGGAGGGGATTTTCTAGGAAAGCAGAGGTGCCAGCTCCAAAAAGGAGAGGTCAAATGTTGGGAAGAGGTTTGGCCTCAGTGCTGCTGAGGGCTGTTTCCAGAGGAAGGTGTTCCAGAGGAGGTATTTATAGAGCAAACCAGAAATAGCGGAGTGTTCTACCTGCAGCACTGCAAGCCCTTGTTCCCTGCCAAGATGTTTGAGGTGCCTGGGCCATTTAAAATATTTGAGGCACGGTGAAACGTCAGCTGCCATCAAAGCTTGCGCTAGAGGATCAAGAAGTGTCTGAATGTGGCAGCAGCAACCCTGAGCCCTCTGCCCGGAACAGCACATCGGCTGCGCCATCCTTCCCCCAAACGGTTTCCTTTCAGAAGGTGTGCGCGAGCACTGAAGTCTATTATTAGCATCTTTATTTATGCTTGGAATGTAAGTATGATGGAGAGAAAAATCAGTTCAACTCTTCTTAATCCCTCTATTTATTCTCCTCCCTCGCCCAAGCCTGGCCTTCCCACGGGAGCTGCAGCTCAGCCCTTTCGCGCTCCCCTTTCAAGGAGCTGCACAAGGGACAGGGACAGGGACAGGGCAAGTCCCTGCACTGCTGCCCACACACAGCCCTGCACTGGTCCCCAGCCGAGAAGGAAGCCGCTGCTTTCTGCTCAATGCCTGCCTGCCCTAGAGCCCCACGTCCCTCCCTTGCCACACTCTCCCGGCTCCAAGGCCCGCAGCGTCTGCTGGGGTTGATGCTCAGCCACAGAGCACCTCCAGCCGGGGACCCCCTGCAGACCCCACACCTTCCTGCGCTTAACCCCCTCCCACACTGCGCAGGGACTTCAAACAGGCTGAGATAGAGTCTGGAAACCCTGCCCAGGGCTATTGAAAATGTTCAGCGATTTATTTCACGAGTGTTTTTTAAGATTTCCAGCCTGTTAGGAGCTCAGCAGGATTCCCGCTCCTCGGCCAGTTGCTCACGGGGCTGAGACGGGGCTGTGGTGCTCAGCAGTGCCTCTGCCCACACCCCCTGTCCCGAAGGTGGGAACATCCCTGCTCCCCATGTCCCTGGGCAGTGGGAGCTGCTTCAGCTGGGCTCTAGAAGGGGCAAGACTCACATTTTTCTGTATGTCGCGAAGTGGTTCTTACTCTGAAATCTGCCAGAGAACATTGCCAGGGATACGGCCTCGCACTTTCTGGGGAAGCTCCACGTGCGTTTGGGCTGGCTCTGAGCTTTGGGAAAGGTCTGGCTTGCCCACGCTCTGTGTCGGAGCTTGAAACTTTTGACCCTGCTGAGAAATTAAAGGTGATGACAGGAGCTCCCTTTTGGGGGGAGTGTTTAGGGTTTTGTTATTTAAATATATGAAGTAACATGCACTAATGGACCTGGTTGAGCGGGTCCAGAGGAGGGCCTCGGTGATGATGAGAGGGCTGGAGAGCCGCTGCTGTGAGCACAGGCTGAGTTGGGGTTGTTCCGCCTGGAGAAGAGAAGGTAGATTTAGAGTAGACATTAGGAATAAATTCTTCACTGTGAGGGTGGTGAGGAGCTGGAACAGGTTGTCCGGAGAAGCTGAGGATGCCCCATCCCTGGCAGTGTTCGAGGCCAGGCTGGATGGGGCTTTGAGTGACCTGGTCCAGTGGAAGGTGTCCCTGCCCTTGGCAGGAGGGAGGACGCTGCCTCGCTGCCCTGCAAGCCACAGAGTTCAGCATGATGCAGACACACATGGCAAAGGAAATGTTTCCATTGATTTCAAGGGGCTCAATCAAGGCTAAAACTGGTGTGTGCTAAGACAGGTTTTGTTTGCTCCAGGATTGCATTGATTTGTCCTGTACCGGCACCGCTCTGCATAGGAGTGAGATGCGTCCCCATGGGGCCACTTGCAGAATCAGATCTATACTGTGCGCAGTTGGGGAGTAACTTATCTGTGAAATTGGCTGCCTAGAGGACAGCTGGCTTTGCCACTACGTTTTCTGGCTGTATGTTCTTTCCTGATAAAAAGAAAAAAAAGAAAAAGCTTCATCCACCTTTCTCAGCAGCAGCTAGTGCAAATTTAATTTGATGTATGTAATTTGACCCAAATCTTCGTCCACGAAGCCAAGCCATGATGATGATGATGATGATGTAATTTGAGGGCCAGGGGGCAGCAGTAAGACCAGCGCTTAGGAGCTTTTGGAAGCTATTAAATAACTGCGTTTAACCATGATTAAAAAATAACTCCATTTCCTTCCCATGGGTGAGGGTTGGACCTTCCCTTCCCCTTGGAGCGCTGTTGGGGCTCGCAGGCAGGTAGAGGAGCGTCCCGATCCCCGTGGCTGTGAAGAGCCAATGAAATGAAATGGAAATTGGAGTTTCCTCAATACAAGTGGTGTCTCAGCTTCGCCTTCCTGAAGGAAAGGGGGGTTTGTGCTGGGGGGGTGGAAAAGGCCACCAAAGCCCCGCTGTAGGATCCAGGTAGAAACAAGCTGCGTTGTTTTCCCATGAGATTAGGCAAGCGGAACCAAGGGGTAACCGTTGCCTGTGGTTGACCACCCTTAGCTTACCTCATGGTAACCCCCCAGTGACTTGCTCATAGGAAGACAGCAATATAAGCTGTTAGCATGAAGCAGCAGCCAGAGGCATGGCTCATCTTAAGACAGGTTGTTTCCACTGCTTAAACCAAACGACTAAACCACAGCAAAGGTAAAACCTTCTAGCTGGGGGGCTGTGTGAGAAAGGGGGCAGTCATGTGCTCTTTATGGTCTGTTTTATTTGTTTGTTGATGGTTTGTGTATGAAATGGAAATCTTTACATCATGCATGCTCCCCTCTCTGGTTTAACCAGCTTTTCCTCGCAGTAATCCCTACCGCCACTGCTCTGGAAGGAGCAGAGATGTTCTTCCCTGTGTTAATGAGACAAACATGACCAGTAGTTTGGTGTTACAGGGGCCAGAGGTTTTGCCCCATTCCATTCATCGTGGTGTTTCTCTTTTACATGCTCTTAGGAGTGGCAAATGCTAGAAGTCAAAAGCAAAGTGTAAAGCTCATTTTTAAAAACAACGTGGATAGATAATTCTCACCCAAAAGTGAGCTGCATGATGTCTCACCCTGAGCATGTCCCTCTTGGTTTTGAGCCAGACAAACCAGGCTCTCCTGGGCTGCATCCCATGGTGGAGGCCAACCTGAACCCTTCGTGTCTGACAGAGCACAGCGTCACTCTTGGCACTCATGGACGATGTTCAAGCAAGGCAAGTGACTGAGGGGGAGATAGTGAAGCAGTGGCTGCAGGAGCAAGTGGAGCATCTGTCTGCTGTTGTGGTGAGAGCAGGGGATGGCAGAAGTGAGGTCTGTCATAAGGATAATATGGCAGGGTGGTATTTCAGACAGTAACCTCATCGTGTTTCAACCTCCATGGCCCCTGTGTTGCTGGGAGCTGTGGCCATCCCAGACTACAAGTGACCCTGCTCTGCCTGTGCCAGGGGAGTGACACGGTGTGGGGCAGAAGCCATGAGGGGTGGAGGGCGTGTCCATGGGAAAAATAGCTGATGGTGGAAAATCCTTTACTGCAAGGTGATGAGGAAGAACCTGGGTTCATGAGATGTGCTGCTCCACACTGTCCCTGGGGGCTGTGCATCACCCCTCAGGCTGGGGCAGTGCTCAGAGCTTGTCCCTGGCTCCACTGACATCCTGGCCTGACCCATCACACCATCTCATGGCCTTCTCTCTCTTCTGACTGTGACTGCCTCTCCCCTGAAATCTCGGTCCCTCTTCATCCCTGTACGTCTGAGAGTGAGAGCATTCCCAGGCAGCGGCTGAGCAGGCACTGGGCTGTCCTGGCGCAGAGCTACGCTTGCTTCTGATGCTTCATAAGGCTTCTTTCAGGTCGTTCCCTATGTCTCACAGAGCATTTGGCTTTGTGATGCACAGGCGATGTCCTGGGCAGGAACACATGGTACCAGCGCTGGCTCCTTGTGACCTTCCCTCCTGCGCAAGGGGAAGGGGGTCAGTGGGTAGTGGATGTGCGTGGGAGCCTGGGAGTGAGTGTGTCACAGCCATGTGCTGCAACCTTAAGCAACTCCCCCTGGCCTTCCCAGGGGGTGAGCAGGTACGATTTATCTGTTGGGTATTTTCTGGCTATGGCATCACACTGCATTCGCTAGGTCCCCCAGCCACAGCAATGGTGACCCCTTCTTCCTCAGGTGTCCCTGCTGCAGGGTCAGTCACAGCCAAGGCTTTATTTTAGCTGCCTTGAATAGGGCTGCTGTGCTTGTACCTCTGCCTGGACGGTGGAAGTATGGACATGGGTGTTAGCGTGTCCCAGCTCCTTTCTCGCACTATTTGGTCTGGGTCAATCAAGGCCACTGGACCAGGGCTGGGTTTCCAGTGGACTCAAGGCTGATCCAGGGCTCCATCGTAAAGCCTGTGTTTCCTCATCAACTCTTTAATATTTATGACCAGGCTGCAGAGGTTGGAAATACTTCCAATCGATAAAATAGTTTGACAAAACCAATCAATAAGACATTATAAAAAGCAGTGAAAGGTGGAGGAGAGATCCACTGGCTGTAAAGCACCACTCTTCACAGTGCAGCAGCCTTGCTGGACAAGGAGTGAGAATTTCTGCTGGTTTCCCAGATCCACCTGTTCCCATGGGGTAAGGAATAGGAGCATTTAACATCTCCAGCTGCTGCACTGGGGGGTGTGTAGGGCTGTAACGGCATCAGTGGGGCATTCGAGCTCTCCTCTAAGAACCAAAACCATTGGCAAAACCTCTTGGTTGTGGGTCCAGAATGATGGCAGAGGCTCATGGTCTCCAAAGCATCCTTGTGGGCATCAGCACCCTTCTGCCTGCGTGGGCTGGGGGTGGGGAGGGCAGTGCAGATCTTGCTGGTGGTGGTCTGAGGGTCTGGTCTGAGGGTTGGTGCTGCTCAGACCCGAGGCAGAGGTGCCAGGGGGTGGTGAGTGCATTGCCAGTGCAGCTGGGGTGGTGTACCTGGGGACGGGCAGCAACACCAGCTCGATGCCGTACCAAGTGCTGAGAGCTGCAGATAACCCAGGTGATGTCTCCTGGCAAAAGCACAAAGCCGTTCCTCGGGGTCTGGCTGACCTTTCCATCCATTTAACCTGGAGAAAGCGGCAAATGAAAACATGAAGCCCCAAAGCAGGGAACATCAGAGCGCTCTGCAGAGCCCGTTATCACTGCAGCCACCCACATTATTTTTCCTTTGCTTAATTAAAGCCCAGGAAATGTAAACTGTGACGGCTCTGCAAAGAGGAAGTGATACCACAGCTCACTTCCTCAGCAAGGGCAATCATTACATGTTTGTATTTTTTGTTTCAGTCTGCAGCCGTAGGCGTGTAACCGATGGGCTCCGGCTGCCCCGGGGTGCATCGTGCCGGGTGCTCTGTGCCACCCAGACTCCAGCGGGGGAAAGCTGGACTGGAACCAGCCTTTACCCCAGCATCACCCAAGTCCCCAGGCAGCGGGAGTGCCTCGCCTTGCTTAAGGTTCCCTCTGGATTGAAGCTCCCGGTGTTAGATCCCTGTATTTATATTTCCACGGCAGAGCTGACAGAGCTGGGCTCCACAGGAGCGTTGTAAATACGAGCCTTTCCCTGTCACCTGCACTCGTCTGGAGTTTAGAGCGCTCGGTGGTACCTGGGGTATTTAACAGCACTCCAGCTCTGACGGTGGTTACAGATGCACATAAGATAGAAAGATTAGCAGCTCAGCTGTCTGATTAATATGTAAATGTACCCAGTTATGTGTGAGTGCTCTTAATGAAGCAACTCACACTTCTGCCTCCATGTATCAAGGGTGATTGATGGAAAAAGCACTTTAGGTGCCTGCTGGAGAGTGTAAAAGTTGTTTTTGTCTATATCTTTCCTTTAAAAAAAAAAATCTGTAGACCTAGGGCTGCGATTTCCTAAGGGAGAAAAAACAACCCAGCCTGAGTTTAATCTAAACTAATCCAAATTGTTGGCCATGCTCCTGCAGTATCTGTAAATTCTCAGATAGGAACAATCCATCAGGAGCTTGTATAACAATCCACATGGTATCTTAAATAAACCTTCTCTTTGGCTGTAGCTTGCAGCTGACACCTACTGTAAATTGTTTGATGATACTTTTTATGAAGGGCCGGAGCCTGAATGAATGCTGTGGTGAAGGCAGGAGGCCCCAGCCCAGGGGAAGATGTTCCCTCACTGCTGCTCCTACCCCGCTCACATCGCGGCGCAGCCCTGCTCCCCGGCCCACCAGTCCGGTTGGGTTGCTTGGGGCATCTGTGCAGCTTCGGAAAACCATATAAAAATCCTGAGGATCAATGGGTTTGTGCAATTCAAAGGGCTTCCCAGCTGGGGAAGAAATGCCGCCTGAGAGCTCAGACCTGCAACACGGGGTGACGATGGCTGCGTCCCTCAGTGCATGCCCTGTCCCCTGGCTGAGCACTCCTGTGCCTCCGGTGGGTGAAGCCGGAGGCTCCTGGGGCAGCAGGAGCCCATATGGGTGCCCCTCCAGCCAGCACCCCTGTGATGTGCCTTTTCCTGGTGGGGAGGACAGCCCTGGAAACACCCCTGAGCACACCACCGTGAGTCACATCAGGCTTTCATCCTGCCCCCGAAAACCGCTGTGTATGTTTCAAGATCACTCTCTGCAAAATAAAGACCATTATGTTGAAACTGGTTGTGGGGAGGGGGGGAAGTTTTGCAGTGGTAGTAAAATTTGGTGCGATGCTGCAAGCTAAGCACTGCATAATGTCTGCTCCTCAGGATGGGAGCTGTAAAGCGCTCAGTTGCTGCAAGATCTCACACAGATAAAATACTCTACAGCGTGCGGCTGTCAGCAGAGTTTAAAATACTCAAATCATGTTATAGCTCTCCTTTGCTGCATCCATCTCGATCCTGCACGAATTCTGGGGGCTCAGAGCACACATCATTTTCATCTCCTCTAGCAACCTGTTCCCCCCTTGGCAAAACGGGGCTGGGTGGGAGCCCTGTTCAGTAACACTGGCCCACCAGCTCTCCCTATAACGCGTCTTGAGTTGCTGCCTCCTTGTCGTGGTGTCTTGAGGCTCGCCGAGGCTGTAAGAGCTTTTTCCAAAATTTCCATGCCTCTAGCCAGGTTTTTTTGATGGTTGTTTTAAATAGTCAGACCTTTTCTAAGAGCAGGGGTTGGAGTTTCCTTATTAAAATTCCCTTATTGAAAATCTTTGCTGATGTTCTCTCTGTAAGCAGAAACGTTGTCCTGGTGCGCAAGGAAAGGGGGAGCGACAAGACAGAAAGGCAGCTGCCAGCAGCAGCACAAACCACCGCCACACGCCCACCGTGCTCAGAGCTGGAGAGGAGGATCTGGGACACGGCTCACCTTGTGTTGGATTTCAGGAGAGCCCCGTGGCGGGTGCGAGGGCAGCAGGGCGACCCATGGCTCCAGCCAGGCCAGCTCAGTGCTGGTGGGTGCCAACCCCTGACCACCGTTTGGATATTTCCCCATAAATAAGCACCATTGCTGAAGTTTTTTTCTACTGTCATCTTTACTGGCAATCATTCTCTCAATTTTTTTCCCCTAAACGCAGCAACCTGGAAGCACACTCTGGCATTTTAAGTATTTCTTTTTATTTTCTTCCAGTTCCTCTGATGCAGGAGAATCAGCTCCTTGTAAGCACTGGCGTAGATAATGGTTTATTGTATTCTGGATGACAAATTATTTTAAGATAATTATTAGGCTAATGTTTAAAGCTGTCAATGCAAATCAATGCAATTAAACATGAAATAATACTTCATAATTCATACAGAGAAAGACCTTTGTGTGCAGCTAATGTTTCAGAAGAAAATGTTATACGAGGATTGTTGAGTACCTGTTACAGCAGTGTCCAGCTAATGGGTGCTGAACTGGGACTGTAAGGCTTTGTTTCTCTCCCTTGATGGTTTCTCGAGGAAACTCTCATGGGTTTTCCTGGTCATCCTCTTTTGCTCACTTTTCTGTGGTAAAATACAGCTGTTTCTGCAGTGCTTCCCAGGCCTCTGTTGGGAATCCCATCCTCCCTAGGATGTGTTTCCCTGCTGCGGAAGAAGGGGTGTCCTTGGCCAGTGTGGAGTGGGGAAACTTGTGAAACGGCCACCTGACCCGAAATGCTGAGAGGCTGATAGACCCTTTTCCTGTTTCTCCACGACAGCAGAATGTCAGTGGCTTCAGCATCTTGTTCCAGGCTTCCATCATCCTCCTGCCCTAAGTTCCCTGCGCTGCCTTCTCTTCCCACCCTTCGATGAAAGGTAGGTAGGAGACCACATCAATCGTCATCTGGGGCGTGTTCCCTGTGAGCTGGTCTGTTCTTCAGCTGGAAGAAGTTTAAGGGTTCACAAAGCGCAGAGTAGTCACAAAGCACTGATCTCCCAGGCAGGTTGGGCAGAACCACAGTGAAGGGTACAGTCCTCCTTTGTAAGACCGAGGAGATGAGGCTGGTCTATCACCCCCTCACAGGATGAACCTGGTGTGAGGCACGCAGAGTTGATTAGTGATACCTGGCCAAGGTGATTTTGTTTCATGCCTCCCATTTTTGGAGATGTTCCTCACTGTCAGGCCATGGGCTCCCCAGCAATGAGCGCTTGCCTTGCTCCCGTCTAAGCCATCAGCAGGAGGAGGTTCACTGAGCTGGGAGGGCATGACCACGGTTGGCGGGCTCAGGCTGTCTTGGAAGAACGACAGTCTGGGTTCTGACTTTTATGTCAGCATTATTTATAGATTTTTTACCCAATGACCATTTGGTGTTTTGAAACAGAAATATTCCCTGTAACTGAACTTTAGGGACTTCTGAAACATTGGTTAATCCTTTATTAACGTTATTGTAGTTCACAGACCTAATATATGTGTGTATATATATTAAAATATGGATGTAGTACATTCACTTTGCTGCCATGTAACAGGTTACTCATTAATAATTACTAACGGCACAGCTCTTAGATCCTTCTGCGTGGAGAGTGTCCAAAATTTCGGCAGTTTGATGCTGTCTGAAGGCTTCAAGTCCTTTGATCCTGCATTACAAAAACAGGCTTAAAGTTGTTCAAGAGACATCCAGTATTTCGAAGCCGTGTCTCCTAATTTGACGCTGCTTTAACACTTGGCTGTGAAGCAGCGTGAGCCTCCGCGTGCCTTGCGAAGGGCTGGCGCTGTGGGTGTGTGTCGCTAAGTCCTAAAACAAATTTGTGTGCAATTCCACTTCACCTTGTCGTTTGCATTCAGCCCTTTACAGCCATAGCTGGATCTTTTACGGTAGATTTTTTTTCTTTTTCAATTCTAAACCAATTTAAAGCCTTTTGATGGCAGTAAGTGTACACCCGGTCTGCCATTTTCAAGCTGCAATTTATGTTGTCTCACAGCAGCATTAATTCCAGCACCCGAGGCGGGAGAAGGGCTTACTGCCATCAGACCGATGAGCAGGAATGGATATGCACTGTTTAATTAGGAGCAGCAGCCGCTGCCCACAGAGCTGCTCGCACACTGCCCAGAGGCAGCCCCGGCGCCGGCTGCCTGGCAAGGCACGGGCCAGCACTGGCCCCCGCCTCGCACCCACCCACAGCGGGTGAAAATCGCTCTGAGTGGGGAGAGCAGCCTGGCCCAGGGCTCCCAGCCCCTGGCCAAGGCTCCTCTGGTGCCTCGCTGCAAATTCGTCATCGCTACGTACAAACTCGTCAGCTCAACCTCTAGGCACAAACCCCATGATTTTTGAACTGAGGTTCAGCTTGAGCGCAGTCTTGTTCTGGGGACCCTAAAGATTACATCCAGCACTGAGTAGAGGAAAACAAAAGATTACCCATATTTTCCTTCCTGTGGGCTGTTTTTCATGCTGCAAATCACTCTGGGCTTGAGGAAGATTTTTGGGCAGTCCTGGTGAGTCCTGCTTGCTCCAAACCACCTGGGGCAGCAAAGTTGTCACCGTAGGAGGGACATTGGCTGAGAATAAACTCTCCATGTTTTCCCAAACCAGTGAGAAATTGTCAAGGAAGATTTTTGTATACTGGCAATGGTCTTTGATCTGTTATTCAAGGGCAGAAATGAAACCATCGGACATAAACCATCAGGAAACTTGTACCTGTCAGAAGGGGAATAGCGCAGGAGGTTTTTCTTTTCCACTCTCCATCACTGGCCTTGTACATGGGACAAACGCATCTTATCAGCTTCTGTGAGACTCCAGGAGAAGGGGGAAAAAAAGATTAGGAAAAGGCAGCTCAAACTGGAAGCAGCAGGACACGATGGATATATTTACATATCATTTAGCATTTGTGAGAACAATCACAACCCACTTACAGAAGAATGACATCATGGTGTACCCTGTCAGCAAATCGGTTTTAAGACCCTTCATTTTTTTTTTTTACCAAAATAGGTTCTCTGCAGGTATTTTCCTTTATAATCTAGACCCGTCCAATCTGCTTACTGGGATTTCTGGACTGAAATTCAGCATAGCTTTGTGTTATCTGCCATGCCAAAAGCCAGATAAATAAACAGTCTTATTAACTGGGACTGGAAACTGCGGGGTTAAGGGGTCATGACGAGAAATGTGCCTGAAACGCAGAACCCAGGAGGCAGGCAGTGGTCAGTCACGGGTGGGTCCAGTCTTTAATCATCCAGCTTAACTGCACGGCTTGCCGGTGAGCCCCCTCCGCTGGGAGAAGCCAGTCCCTGGCCCCTTCTCTTGAAACATTTCCTTGTCTAATTCTGGCTCCAAAACTCTTCTGTATTCAAGAAAATGGGTTTTCCTTTCATATGGGAAGGAAAATTATACAAGCAGAGCTCAGTAATTTTCAGAATATATTGGGAAGAAAAGGCATTTACTTGGTCAGGTACCAGCGAGCTCTGCAGCAAAGCCATTGATAATGCAGAGAAGGCACTCGATCCGCGCAGAAACATTCAATAAATGTGTCACCTTTGGGGAAAACAAGTTGCAGCTGCAGTCATACTGCGGGATGGGGAGTCCCACGGTGACCCCATGCGTGCGGCACACCGTGGGCCACCGCTGCACGCCCTGCACCGGTGGATTCAGGGGACGGGTCAGCGGTCCTGGCCCCGCAGCTCTCTGAACTGGTCGTACCGATTTTCAGTGGCCCTTGGGCCATCACGGTTGGGTGGCAGTGAAAGCAAGCTGCTGCTGAGCCATTATGTGAAAACCAGCTGGGGACAGCCCAGCTTGACACCAGTCCTAGACAAACATGTAACGGCGCGTGCAAGGGTACGGCTAATGAAGGGGGGAGAGTTATTCCATCACTGTAGGGTTACAGAAAAGAACTTGATATCTTTTTAATGAGATTGCAAATGAGACTGCTAAAGGTAATAATGTTGTTGTAATTTACAGAGATACGTGATTCTTCAAAGGTATTGATTAAGGAATTGGAATTATATAAAATTAATACAGCACGTACTGAGTGGATTTCAAGCCAGCAGAGTTATGAGCCTCACAACAGCTGGGGAACAAGTGGGCTTGTGTCTGCCCCGCTCTGGTGGGGCTCAGGTCTTGCTCTTTCACAATTTAACGTCTGCCAGTGGTTTTGGGGAGAAAACAGAATTTTCGTAGATGACATCAAACCAGAAGAAAGGTGAAGAATGAGGTAGTGAGTCACGGGGGCTGAGCGTTTGGGCTTTGCAGCTGGGCACAAATCAACAACGTTTGTTTTTTAATAAGGTCAAACATCAAGCCGTGCATCCTGGAAGGCAGGAGCCGGGCTGTGTTTGCAGGGCAGCGATTTCTGCCCAGGCAAGCAGGGAGCCAGGGAACGGCTGAGAGATTATGGTGAATTAAAGCTCCTTGTCCAGCACTGTAGCCTGGAGGTATAGGAATAATTTTAGTGGGATAAAGAGGGTAATTGCAGCACTGGGAAGGAGACGCCGTTGTTTCTGTGTTGGATGACATGTGAATACTTCTGAAACATGTGTCTACTTCTGGTCTCCTCAGAAAACCGCTGCTGCTGGAAGGCCCCAAGAGGAGGTGGGAGAGCATCGTGCGGTGCAGTTTCTGCCTGGCAGAGGGGGAAGGAGCCGTGCAGCCACCACTGTGCCTGGCTGCCCGTGGGGCTGGGGGGAGTGGCACGCGAGCCCCTTGGCACTGCTGGCATCCTGAGCCTCGCTCAGCGCGCCCGACCGTGATGGGGCTCCTTGTGCCGAAACCCTGGTACCTTCCAGAGGTGCTCTGAAGAGCTGTATGGAAACGCAGCTTTGGTAAATGCTGTCAGAGGTAGGAGAAGACCCTCCTGCAGCCAGCTGAAGGTGGGCAAATGCAGAGCAAGGAGGGGTGTCCCAGTGAGCGGCGGCAGGCGCAGCGTGTGGGGTGTGTCACAGGAGCTGACTGCAGGGTCCTGCCTGACCCTATAATTATGAACTACACTGCATGTTTCTAATAATCCCCAGTGCTGGTGGATTAAGCGTGTGACAGCTCAGCCCAGATGAGCTTTGTCTCTCTAAAGCCCTGCGCTGGAGTGAGTTGCTCACTCCCGCTTCTGCTCTGGACACACCAACGAGCACGGAGGCAGGGGAAAGAGGAGGGATCGAGGGGATACAGTGTGTGTTTTCCCCTTGCTGCTGCATTTTGCTCCTCCGTAGCTGCTTGGTGAGAACCAGCTGCAGCCTTCAGGCATCAGAAATATTTAAAAATCATCCCCTTGGCTCTGGGGAAAGGTAGCATAGCAAACAACTGCCACATTCCCTGAGAGATCGATAACACCCTGCAGGAAGCTAAATCGTCCTTTATTAATCTGATGAATTAGCCTGATACAGGGAGGAAGAGATCAACAGCATGGAAAATAAATGCATGCCCTGAAGCAAAGCTTGTCAGCTATGGAAATAGAAGTGTCTTTCCTTTTATCCGTAACAAATAATCTTGAAAGTTAGGCTCGGAGACCAAAGTGACTTTTGAGGTTTATCAATGCTACGTGGATAGAGAAACTCACTTCTCTCTTTGAAAAGCAATTACACCATCACGCAGAGACAAGCAGTTTCCCTGCTGTGCTGCTGCATTAGAAAGCCTGAATACCTTCCTCCTTATGCTTTAAGAGGGCCTGATTCAGCAAAGTCCTCATGTACGTGTTTCAGCACCAGAGTCATTCAAGGGAGCTCAGCTTCAGCCTTGCAGAATCAAGATCCTGGAAAAAGGCAAAAGAAACAACATCAGATTTCCAGCTTGTACTGAAGCGGGCAAAAATGAGTTTTCATAGTAAGGAACAGAACCCAGCACCTCTGAGCAGCTGCACTGGAGAGGTCGCCCTGGCCCTGGCATTTCCCCCTGCCTTCACAGGAACCAGCTGCACACCACCAAGAACAGTTGTGGCTTTCTCGCTGAAACAGGTGTGATAAAGCCATTCCTCACACAATGTGGTCAGCTATCTGAAAGTCCCTGCACTGCCTTCAGCTGCAGGGATTTGACCAAATCAGGGCCGGCAATTTTGAGGAAAAATTCGCTTTGCCGGTGTGGAGAGATTCCTGCTGTGACTTGTGCCCCAGTTTTCTTTTTCTTTCAGGAGCACGGTGCAGCATCGCCCACCCGTGCTCTACCTGGGCTGGAGCAGCCCAAAGCCAGCAGCTCTGCAGCAAGAAGCTGGGGCAGGTTCCTGTGGCCGAAGGAGAGTTTTGCTTCCTGCAGCTGCATCGGCTCTGCAGGGCTCGCAGGAGCATTTGCACACCTGCTAATTTCCTCGTAAAATAAGACGAACTCTCCTGGCAGAACCAGGATGACCAAGATGTCAACTCTTGCATCATGTAGTGTATTCACAGGAATAAGAATTTCAGTTTTTATTTAAAAAGTCAAAGTTTCTAGTTTAAACGGTTAGAAAATGCTTGAAAAAAATCAAAGTCAGATTTAGGATTTGAGGGCATGTCGGAATTTGGAAATGGTTGGACATGGCAACCTGCACTGATAAATAAGGCTTTAAAACTGCCATTGTGGGGGATTTTTGAAGGCAGGCTAAAGTCACTCTGGAAGATCTTCAGGTGGAGAGAAGTGCATGGACCTTGGTGTATTTTCCGAAGAGAGTTAAGGGCTACGTGTTCTCCACTGAACTCCAGAGCCCGAGTCGGATTGATGTATGGGGGTCTCTAATTCAGCCTTTCCAACTTACTTTTATTTTTTATTGGGTAGAAGATACTAATACAGAAATAGTCCCTTGCAGTCACTGAGTCTGTGCAAGCCGCAAAGTATTTCCAAACAGCAAGGGGGAATTCTGCAGGCACAAAACCCAGTTCCAATGATGAACTACCTCCAGCGCCAGCGCTTTGCTCGTTTCCCATCCCCATGGGCAAATACTATTTTTTTGATCCTTTAATCTACAGCACTGAATAAAGTTATGTAAATCTGGCACAATGAGGAAGGCTTTTAAACGCTGCTAGGTATATCATGATCCTCTCCCATTCTGTGAAATTGCTTTACAGCCAGGCCATAATCGCAATGACAGACACACTTGATTGAGCTTTGTCTCTCTGTGAATCTATGGAGTCATTTGCAGGTGAAAATGAAGAGCGCTGTGTATCTGTGAAACTGGGGATGCACTGAAAAATTATCCTTTTAATAGTGAGAGTGAAGATTCCCCTGTGTTATTATAGGAGTGCGTTTTAGGATTAGAGTCTTTGGAAGCTTCTCATTATAACTGTGATTTATTTTTTAGTGGTTTTTTCCCCATAAAATAATATTGGAGATTAAGGAGCATATATTTCAGGTGGTAGTGAAAACCTGAAGATTAAGGCAAGGTACTGAGAATGTGAGTGCATGAGAGATGGCAAAGATTACTCATTTCTCTAATGCACGGGATGAAAGCTTAACTGGAAGGGTGAACAGATGAGAGGAAGAGCACAAGTGGCGTTTTATTGTCAGATCCTGAAAAATGTCATTTCAGACTCTCAGGGGAATTCTGCCTGGGCTCTCCCATTATGAGTGCAATTTGTTGTACATGAAAGAAACCGATGACTAGGGGATGGGTGGCCTTTCACAGCGGGCTGAGGAGGAGAGCAACAATTTCCAGTGCTCATAATAGCACGTACCAAAGGACAGGAAGGCTGACTGTGTCCTTTGCTGGTGAGGATTAACCAAGGAGAGGTATCACAGAGTGGGGAAAGGTTATCTTGAATCTACGGTAGTGGAAGGGCTTGGTGGGACTCACCAGGTCCTGAAGCGGCATGTGAGGTTAATCCACCCCTGGCAGCACTGGAAGGGCTTTTCTCCCCTTGGTTTTGCACAAGGGGATGTCGGCATGCTGCTGCAGGAGCTTTGTGGGGCTGCAGTCATCCTGTGCAGCCCTGGGAGGTTCGCGTTGCCTCTGTGAAATGGAGGTAACAGCCCTTCTTATCGACAAGGCTCCTCTCAGATATCAAGATGATTAAGCACATGCGTTTGTAAAATGCGCCCCAGCACCTCTTATTATTGATGACAATGATGACTGGGAGCAATGAGTCAAAGTGAAAAATCAAAATATAAGGTGAGGCAGTGGCGAGATAGCAACTCCCCAGTCACTAAGCCCTCTGCCATGGTTCTTGCTGCCAGGGCTGTTTCCCACCCCGAGGGAGGGATCCTGGCAACAACCAGGTAGCCCTGGGTGCAGCTGGGGCAAAGGGGTTGTGGGCGCTCCTTGTCTAATTGCGACCGTGTGAGTTGTCCCTCTACACCTGAGGAGAGGTGTCCTCCCGCCGCAGTGTGCGGTGTGGAGCAGTGCCAGATGCAGATGGTGGGAGGTTGAGGGGGGTTGGGGGTTGCTGGGGGTGGCTCTGCCCTCCTCAGACAGACCCAGTCTGATTTTCCTCCCTCTTTGTGAGAGAAGAGGAAGAGAAGGCAAAGTGAAACAAAGAGCACCTTGATGTGTTGACTCATTTTTATGCCCAGAGACTGTGTCCTCAGGCTCCCTGCTAGCATCCCTCATCTGCACCCAACTGCACACCCAGCAAGATGGTGACTAATGGAAGATCTGATCATATTTCCGTGAAAATCAATGGCAAGCCTGGTGCAGGACCTAGCTTCTGCCAGGAAAATGCTTCTTGTGAACTAACGAAGTCGGTGGGAGGGAAAAAAAATCTTAAAAATCCTGTGCTGTGAATAGCGTTTAAATTTAGCCATCCAGAGACTTTTGATCCAATCTGAGCGGAAAATTGTAACCTTTGCTGAAGAGCACGATTCTGTTCAGTGGGAGGTGGCGGGGTGCTCCGGATCTCACGGGCTTGAACCCAGAGGGAGGTTTGGTTTTAGGACTCGTGCTGACTAAGTTCTCCTCTCTCGTTTAGAGAGGGTAGTGTTACTGTAGGGGCGGATATTCAGATCGTTGCCTTGGGCCTTTCAGAAAAATCACCACATTTTACATTAAGGGCAACCTGCTCACATAGTACATCGCTGCAATTAATTGTCTTGACACATGATTAGTACCTGGGGGCAAGGACGGATCGTTCTGTTGATTGGGCAGGGATGCGTTATTAATTGTATAAACTGGCTCATAGTCAAAGGACACAAACCAGTGGCTGCAGTTATTGTCACGGTGGAACTGGTATTTGAGAGAGTGCAGGAGATTTGTGGTGGGTCAGCGCTCCTTTGCCACCGAAATTACATTACGATTCTCTCACTGCTACTCATGAGAAATTAGTCTTTAAGCCTGATCCCCCCACCACACCAGGTGACAGTGCTGCTGGTACGGTGCTGCACCTTCCCTTTCGCTCCTGTTTATTCTCCCTCTTGGCACCGAGGTGGCAGCTGGCAGACCGAACAGCGCAGGGAGCCTCTCCCGGGCTAGCAGGGAGCAGTCAGGAGTTTTGTACTTAAAAACTGAACTGGCTGACCTTGACTCATTCTGAAATGATGTGATGTCCCGTTTAGTGATTTAGTTCCGTATTCTGCCAAAAAGTCATTTTGAAAGGAAATAAGTTCATGAAGGATGTTGCAAGATTTAGCAGAGTAGAGGCAAAAAAAGCAAAGATAACAGTGATGATCGTATTATGTAATTTGTTTTCTCTGCATCCCAGGTAGTTTAAGCAATTTTATTGCTATTGTTATACTGCGCGGGATCTCTTCTTAGGATTAATTACTAGACAATATAATACAATTTCAGCCTTGCATCCTTCACTGAAGGGAATCCTAAAGCATTTCACTGATGATTTGGGCTGTACATCGGCACGTACCAGTGCGGACGCTTTGGAGAACTGGGCATACAGCAGGAAGCCACAGATGGGGAGGGATGATGGCACCTCAGAGGTGATCACAGCACCCTCAGGGTCCTGAATTTGTACAGGGGAAGCTGCCAGGTGGAGACCAAGGAAAAGTCATCAGAAGTCCCATGGTGAGAGGAATATCTGAGTTGTGATACATCATGAAGATGGGGCCAAATATTAAGTTTTTTTTTCCAGGCAGATGCTATTATTTGTGCCACGCAGCACCTGCAGCATCTCTGCTAACCAGGAGGCACTTCCATGCGCTGCCGTTTATTAACATTCATTCCCTTTTTGTTTCCAGGCTTTGCAGGCTCTGATGGGAGCAGTTGCTGCTTGCACGCTTTCAGTCACATCTGTCAGCAGCTCACAAGCTCATTTCTAAACCCGTCTGACACCTCTTCAGCTGGCGGTAGTGGCGGGTCTCCAGCAATGCCCATGGTGGGGAGGACACTCCTACCTTCACCGCTGGGCACGAAGCCTCGGGATGCCCCTCCTGCCCCCACCGGAATGGCCTGCCTGGCTGCCTAATGAACCGGCTGCCTGCGTGCAGCTTCACGCCGCGCTGCCAGAAGTTCTCGTCTTGACAGCATCACCCTTCGCTCTCATTACATTAGAACGAGAAATTGTACACATCAACTTTTTAGAGTGACACCTAAAGGGGAACGCATGGTATGTTACACGCCATTATTAAGTGCCTCAGGCTCCAGCAATCTTTTTTCCTGCCAGCATTGATTCATTAAGCAGCATACGGAAATATAATAGTGGCTGGTATTAGGTTATATCCTCCCTTGCTAACCAGACGGTAATTTTTCTTCTTCAGTCTTACTTCCAGTGTTTTGAGTTGTTGTAAAGAACAAATTATAGAGGACAAAAATCACCTCCTGAATTTTAGCTTTTTGGCTCACACATTGATACGAGGTCTGTGTGTCTCGCCGATAGGAGTTTTATATATTTGAAAGATAAAAAGGAAGGCTTCTCAACCTGAAAATTGTCTTGATTTACATGGAATGTCAAGTTTAGAATAAAATTCTCAAGTTTAAGCACATTCAAGAGTAGCCGGCCATTGTATCTGATAATGTCCGGAGATGTCCAGGGCCCGAGAAAGCTTACGTAGAAGACGAGGCGGGAAAAATAGGAAGATAAGCCAGATATAGGAAGAAAACAGCCGAGAACAGGCATCTTAAGGCATATAGAACAAGATACTCCCTCCCTACCAGAGAAAAACCCTGTGTCAAGTGGCAAGAGCAACCCAGTTTTGGTTTAGCTGAAAACAAGGCTCGGTGCGTTCAGAGATAGTCCTGTGCCGTCTTCTGCAGAACGTGCTAAAAGGTTGGTTTTCACAGGGCCTAAGCTCTACACGCCCCGTGGGGTGGACATGCAACACTTTGTTTTTTCAGTTGATCATCTCTGCGCTCGTGTCAAACCTCATAACAACAGAATTAAAAATAAATTAACGTAAGCCACACCGTGTCAAAAGCAAGGTGTGGGAGCTGCTTCCTGGGGACCACTCAGAGCGCGCGATGAGGAGTGGACGGCAATCACAGCACACAGCCGAAACGTGGCCTTGTCCTCTAGTCGGGTGGGTTTTGTGCCTTCTGATTTGTCTTCTCGGCCAGTTGTGCAGAATTCCCTTGGTTTCTGGTTTCTGCTCTTTGTTCCACCTGTGGTGATGGTGCAAGGGGAGAAGTGCAAGGGAAAGCTCACCCTACCAGGAGCCCCAGTACAGCTCCCACGGCATGAACACTATCACTAAAGTCGTTTTTTTAAAGCCAGGGCTTGGGAAGCTCTGCCTAGGTGGCGTGTTGCTGCACTCTGTTTGCAGGTTATTGCTCTGGTTGCTCAAGGTGCTGCCTGCGCGTGGTGTTGCCCCGGGGCTCTTGGTGGCCCACGCAAAGGGCTGCGATGGCCCCTCTGCTCTCAGGGCTTGCAGGAGGGCTGTCTGTATGCAACCATCCGTGTGCCTTGTGCTGGTGGGTGCCAGAGGCAGGAGCTGCAGGACAGCCCTGGTGCCTCAGCCATCCATGGTGGGGTAGGGGGCTCAAAGGCACAGTGGGGAGGGAGGGCAGGAACAGTGGAGAGGAGGAGGAGGATGGTGTTTCCCGGCCCACGTTGACTATGATCGTTCTCTTGGCAGAAGACTTGTTTCTACAGCCATCGCAGATGACTTCTTCCTTCAGCTGAAGGCCCACGTCAGACTCTGCAGCGCCTCTTGATGAAACGGTGAGCAGCTTGGCTTGCACAGCTCATAGCAGAGCCTCACGGGTGAAACCCAGCAGTCCCAGTGCTGCCACTGGTGCAGGGGAACCTGAGCTGGCTCTGGATTTACCCATAACACTTCTTTCTCTGTCCTGTCAGAAACGAGACCCCTGCCCTGCTTCTACTCACATCCTGAATTTTAAAACACCCTCAAGTACTAATGTCTTCAGAGTTGCTCCTGAAAAAAACCCTGAGAAGAATAAAACTGCAGTAACAGCGATATACTCAGCTGTAGTAAAAGTCAAGTGCCCTGTTACCCAAATGCTGCATTTCTTAATTCAATTTAAACTCTGCTATGACACATCTGCTTTTCTGAAGTGGACAAAAAGTATTTTCAACTGATGATGCGTATTTTAAACTCATTTTTAAATTATTATCTTAAGATACACTAACGACAAAGAAAAGACGTGGGGGTGCTCGGGGCAAGACCAGGGCAGGCACATTCTTCAACGTGAATTTATTACTGTTTTCACCTATCACCCGTCATGTACTTTATTATTGTTAGTAGTTAATTTGCATGCTAATATTTATTATTTCTCTGGCCCTCAGAAGGATTCCGGGGCTCTGGAGATCAAAAGGAACGCTGGCAAACTCCTCGTGCTCCCGCTGCAACTCGAAGGCGTTCAGCCAGCGGCAGCGGAGAGCCTCGCTGCGTGATCGTATCGCTCCGCGTAGGCAGAGGTGAGCTTTGTGTGTGAATTTAAACCACTGCTGCAATTAAAATGGAAAGACAGTCCTGAGGACCGGCGGGTTTCCCCATGTCAGAATTTCCTGCAGTGCCTCTGGTGCTCTGGGTGTGGATGACCTCTTCTTTTATGAATTTTTGTCGCAGGTAGTAATTTGTGAATCATTTTCTAGGTAAAACAAAGGTTGAACTTTTGAAGCAAATGTACATGACGTGACCTTTGTATCTCTTAGTCACTGTCAGGCTTCACTGAGTGCTCTGCACCTTGACATTCAGTAAAGCAATAAAGAAATGAAATGTACTAATGTAACCTTTATAAAAATAGTTCAAATGATAGTTTAATTTTTTATCTCCCACCATGGTGTTAAAATAAGCTCAATAAACTAAGGCAGTAAATACATTCAGAAGGAATTCAATTTAAATAACATTATGGTTATGATAGTCAGCAAATTATGCCCTGAACTGCTGCTTCCAGAAAAAAGCCACATTTAGGTGTTTAGTCAGGGCTGTTGACCTTTCCAATTTTTTGGATAACAGTTGGGCCACTATTCAATTCTTGGTAGTTGATCTGGAACCTTCGGTCCTTTCTTCTCGCATGTCCTGCCCAGGGAATCAAGAGGGTGTTGTAGATGAACATCTCTCAGCAGCCAGAGCAGATGAGTCTCACGGATTTGAGCCACAGCATTGTGTTTGATTTCATCTTTACAAAAGACCTGCACGAAAAAAGGACCAAAAGACTGTTTGAGGGGAGGGTGAAGAAATGAAACAAAAGAGTGGTTTAAGCAAGATTATAAAATTGTTTGATAATGAAATTTATTTCTTGGTCGTTGTCTAAAATGACATGTTTTACTGGGTGATCGTTACAGACCAGGCTGTAAAATCAGGCTGGGCTTGTGACTCTGGAGTACCTGCTGCAAACTGAAAAGGCTACAGGCTCACGGATGCGAATGCGTGCTGGAAATGTGTGCTGTGTGATGACTGAAATCTGGACGTGAGATGCAAATGATTTAGAAATGCGTATACAAGACTATGTGTTGCATCTTGCGTGGAAGGATCTTAGACTACTTCACAAGCACGTACTGTGCGTTCCTTCTGTGCTTCATGGTGGTACAGCAGTCTCATTCACTGAGCTGGATGCAATTTTGATCTCTGTTTTGTCTAACTGGACAAAACACACCCAGGAAGGTGAGGGACGTGTGCCCAGCATTGGCCTTGGTGGTTGTTTAATCCATGAGAGGTATTGACGTTCTACTGTTCACTTGCAAAATTATATCCTTCTCCGGCAGAGCCAGCCTTTAAGTGCCTGTAGTGCTTGGATGGAGCTTGGAGAGGGACCATAAAAGTGCTTTGATAAATAGGTAGGACTAGAGAAAACAACGGTGCCTCGGCTCTGCTCACCCCCTCCTGCATCTGTGCCTGCTCAGCCTGACTGCAGTATATCACGGTGGAAGGGGGACACGTTGTTTTGTCGTGGGGCAAGAGCCAGGGAAGCTAAATTCAGTGAGAAAACACAGTAATGCCACCACCGCCGCTAGAGCAGGAGCTGTCACTGGAGGACTGACTGACTTTAGATCTTAGAGCTGTCGGAGATTCCAGTTTCTTTGAAGCTGAGGACAGCTCAGTGAAGGTGTGGGAGGTGATGTTCAGTGAGGGGAAGAGAGACAGAGGAAAAGTAGCGTTTGTACTAACAGGGAAAATGAGCTGAGGCGGCGGAACAACTCTTGCCTCTGAGTGGTAAAAGGGTGGATGCACATTTCATACTAGTGGGTGCTATTTTCTGGAGGAATAGCGGTATCTACTAGCAGGTGATCTGGACGACAATACTAAAGCCTCGTTACGTTGGTCCTGATGCTGCTCTAGGCTTAGGTAATTTTGCGTTTCCTCTATAAAGAAATAATCTCCCGAATGAGTTTTACGGTATAACTTCCAGTGAATGTAATTTAAAATGGCCTCAGTTAAAACAACTCTTTACCCCTTGAAGGAAACTGAGAAATTAGAGGTCAAGAATTAGTGATCTAGTTTCATGTTATTAGATTTCCCCCAATCAAGGCTAGCAGTGAATATACCGCATTAATAGAGCACCGTGGCGAGGCAAAGGGGTTATAATACTTTTTACGGCGGTACTTTAAATACTTTGTCCCTACATACCTTTGCCATTCGAAGTGAAGAATGACATTTAAACACATGTAAAGAAAGCTCATAATCTTATCTCCGTAAAAGTTACTTTCACCTTCTTGTGGCTAATTAGGATCATGAATCGAAGGGCTTTCTTGCCTATGATTATCTATTACTATTTTGACCTTAGTCAAATTGAGGGCATTTATACACTCTTAAAAAAGAAAGACATGACTGTTCAAGGAGCCGCAACTGATAAGAAAGGAGTGAGCTAAAAATGTGATACTCCCTGAAATGATCTGACCTCAAATGCCTGGAAGTTTAGAGGAACGTTTCCACTGGCTTGTTACCTGGACATGGCTCAGTCAAGGGAAAACCACACATTGTGTTGATTTTCTTTCTTTTTTTGGTGACTGTCCCCTTTTTCTGTTACACGAAAATGCTCTCTAAAATGATCTTGTTTCTGGTACTTTTATTTGCTTTTCCTTTTTCACTCGGTAATTCCTCAGTTGTCGTTCAGTTAAAGTGTATACGTACTATAAAGGAGTTAGGTTACGTCTCTGAAATTTTTGTCAAGACTGAGGACATCTTGGAAAAGTTATGAAAAGAGATTATAATGCCCCAATATCAGCCAGGATTATTCTACTGTCTGTTAAACTGATGCTGCAGGAAGAACAGTAAAGAAGGAGTTTCAACAACACCAAGTGCAAGTATTTATGAACATTTATATAAAAACTAATTAAATGAAATAAATAAAACCAGAAGTGTATATTGCTTTAAATTTGCACTATACTATCTTGTGTGGGGAGAAAACTCTTATTTGATGAAAAGCTCTCTGAGGGAGGATAAAATTTCAGGCAAGAGATTTCTGCCTGTTTTAGCTGTTCAAACAAGAGCAGGAAATTGAAGTCCAACACCTACATTTAGCAGCAAAATGATACGGGCCTGCTACAGTCGAGTGGCAAAGGGCTGGCACCGTTTGCTCACTGGGCACCACTGTGGTCCTCGAACTGTCCTGGTGCCACTGCATTGCTCCCGCCCAGTGGGCTGGGGTCTCTCCGGTGGGCTGGGGTCTCTCTGGCGGCCTGGGGGCTCAGATATCTTTGGAGAACTGGGGTCTCTCTGACGGGAAGGTCGCTACAACCTGGTGCCTGAAAATGTTCCTGAGCGCATTCCTGTGTGAGCAAAGCTCTAATGTGTTTTTTGGACAGCTCTGAGAGGGCTTATGAATAGTTCATAGTAAAAGCTTCCACAGAGAATATAATAAGCAATTAAATCTTAATGGCCCAGTGTTACATTTTTTTGAATACAGGTTGGAAAGCCTGGTTGCAATTGTTCAGACATGGCTAACGTTTTTGCTGTCAGGGCATTTGTGATAGGCACTGGGCAAAAAATCCAGTAACCAATCTAGTGTCTCAATTTTTTTGTACATATTCCTGGTACCACCAGAAGTGAGGGTTTCAGTTGTATTTTAGAAGAAAAAGGACTGTTGGTACCTGCAGTTATGCGGTCCCAGGGAGAGGGGAGCCTGATCTCACCCAGTCAGAGAGGACAGGATGAGAATGCTGTCCCCAAACCCCATCAGGATGCTTAGGCACATCCCCATGGGAGCCACGATGACTCCATCCAAATAAACCAGACCTCAAGCGTGATGTACTTCCTAGTTCATTTTTAGGAGGCCAGTCCTGCAGGGGCAGCAGCTCGTGAGGGGCTTTTTACCTTGTCTGAGAGTTTGGACCCACCTCACATAGACCTGCTAGCAAACCTTTTCATGGGTCTGTTATGCCAAGTCAAGCAGCAAGTTTCATCTCCAGATGAAATTCCCCCTTTGACATAGGGAGGACGACAACTTTGATGCCTTAAGCTTTTTTCCTGCTCTCCGCTGGCCATTGCCACCTAACTTGGGTGTAACTCATGGCCAAGAGCTCCATCAAGGAGGCAAAGGCACAAGGCTTTCCTTCATCCTTGCCGACCTTTGTGTCTTGGTGCCTGAGGCATTGTTATTTACCTTAAAACAGGGTAGCGATCCACCACATCAATCTTCCTCATCTGTGTCCTTCTGGCTCACCCTGACCCTGACATGTTCAGCCATGCTTGGGGCATGGCTTCTCACACAGCAGGGCTGCCAAAGCAAGCCAGCCAAGGGATTCTCTGCAGGCACTTGCGTGACAGTGCTGGCTCGCAGAGGGGAACCGTCTGGTATGGGTTGAAAGCAGTGACCTAGAGTGATGAGGATCATCTGCATCACCCAGACTTCATCTGCTTAGCTTCTAACCTTTGAAAGACCCACATCTGCCCTTAGGGAATGGCCTTAAATGCAAGCGTTATGAGGAGTAAGAGCCTCTCTTGGCATGTACATGTTGTTTGTCTTGGCCCAGCTCAATTTCATTCGCTCTTTTCTCTCACTGTATTTGCTTTAATCTGCAATCAATAGTGGAATGAAAAAGACGTGGGTTTAGTCCACCCCCAGACTTTCGCTGTGCCGCTTGGAGATGCCAGATTCGCAGGGTTCAGCTCATCTGTGCCACGCGCTGTGCAGCAAGGGAAGGCTCTAACCAGAAGTTGGGTAGTCCTTGCCTAGAGATTGTGCTCTCCAAAAACACGCGCTTCCTGTGCTTCTGCCGCGAGAAGTTTCACCTGCTCTCGCTCTCACTACGAGCAGGACGGCTCCGCTGTTGATTTCAGTCAGCACAGGATTAGAAATACTCGTCATCTTCCTATCAGTGTAGCTTGTGACCCGAGGTGTACCACGGCACTGAGTCCAGTGCAAGTGTTCTTTCCTGGGCTGGTGAAAAGTGCTCCGTTCGAGGTGCTGCAAACTGCTCTACTGCAGGCTTCCATCAGGGGGAAAAGATGAAGCTTAATGAGGGCATTTCCCAGGATCTGTCAGGAACAAAAAATGGAATTTAGTATGCACCGGTATTTTAAAATGCAGACATACCTCATCTACGTGCACATGTGAGTGTGTATACACAGAAATGTCATTTTTCTTCTTGCTGGAAACTCTGATGGAGGCCAGGCCAGAAAGAAATCTGGACCCAAAATATGAAAGTAAAACTTTCAAAGAGCACATTAGTATAACGAGGAAGATGTTTGTTGTTGTCTTTTTTTTCCTTTTGGAGACCCCGTCTGTTTTGCTGACAGCCTGGCTTGTGAGTCGAGCATGCAGCGAAGTCTGCTGCCAGTGGGCCAAAACACTCAGGGTGCCAGTGTGTGTATTTTCCTGTACTGGGACCAAGGTAACATCACCACCACAGATTGTCAGTGATTTATGACATGCAAAAATCTCTCAGTGCAATGAGAGAATGCGCGCAGGGCTGTACTGCACTATGTGCTCTAACATTTAGTTTAACCTGGGTAATAAACCACCTCAAACCTAAACATTAAAAGGAAAAGAATCTCTCTGTCTGTCTGTTTTGCCGTGGTGCTGTTACGGGTAGACTTATGACCGGAATCTCCAACTATCAGAAACTCAATCCGGAAACAGCAACGTGCACACAGTGCACTTGTACTTTGCCATCAGCGATGCTGGGCTTTGAAGCAGCGTTCGCATCACCAGAGGTTGATAGTGTAGGATGATGAGGTGAGCGCAGACACAAAAGAAACCCAGATTATACAATAAACTGGTCCCATTGGGATCAAAGGCTATGTAAATAGGACCAAATGGAACTGACTCAATTCTGTATTTCTGAAACTTCGGCACAGCGTAGTTCGCCTCACCCTGCGGATGTGTACGGAGAAGGAGAGGCGTCGTTATAGACCAGAGGAAAGCAATTCAGTGTGGGCTTCCAGGGCAGTGGAGAGCGCTGCTCCCCTCGTGTGCTTCCTCAGCACCACGAGAAGGGGCTGGGCACTGCTGAAAGAGGTATCAGATAGATATAAAAATACACAGACAAGAAGGACCGGAGGAAACACTTTACCCTGTGAGTTTTCAGAGTTCAGTGAAGCCTATTAGAAAAAACAAAACAAAATACTTGAGAGACAGCTTGACTCCAGAGAATAAACACACTGGGAAAAACTAATGGGTGCCAAAGGGCTTTTGAACTGAACTCTGAAAAGTGTAATAATATCCCGTGGATGGATTCTGGAGCCAGGCAAATTCAGGCTGGAAACATGACCTACATTTTTAATACTGAGAGTCATTAGTCATTGGCACAAAGTACCCACAAAGTAGTGGGTTCTCTCCTCTTGATGGCTTCGAATGAAGACTAGCTGCCTTTCTGGGAGATAAGCTTTAGTCAAAAATAGTTATGGTTTAGTCAAACACATGTTACAGGGCTCAGTATAGAGGTAATTGGGGAAGTGTAATGGCCTGTGATATCCAGCAGGTCAGGCCAGATGGTATAATGATCCCTTCTGGCCTCAAACTCAATGAATCTCAGAATGAATATAAATGCTATCATCTGGATGTGCATTTGAAATAATTGCAGGCAGAGATTAGACACGCAATTGCATATGGTTCAGACTTGACAAACTTTCCTCCCCTCCAGAACAAAGGCCTTTATTTATGCCTAATTACATGGTGCTGTTGTAATTCAGATAAATATCCGTTAGGAACTCAGATGGGGCGTCAGCAAATCACTTTTAACAACTGTGCATGTGTTGTGTGGAAATCCAGGTTCTAAAGCGTATCTTCAACTCCACACTTGCTTGCTCAGGAATGTATCCAGGAAGAGTCCAGCACCGACATTTACTGCACCCTGAGAGTGTCATTATATGAATTAGCCCCGTTGACTTTGAAGTTGATGCGGTTAAATCATAAAGACATGGAGGTCCTTGGCCCCAAAGCAGCTGGGTCCCTAATGCTTATGACTACCCGTGCATTGCTGAATTTTACGGGAAAGGGTGGTTGAGCGATTGCAGAAAATAAAAAGGTTTTGCTTATGCTGACATTATCACAAATGGCATCTCCACTTGGTAATGCACAAGCACCTGCAAAATAGTCAGCTGCTGCAATGCTTCTGGAGAAAGAAGTATGAAATATTAACCGGTAAAAGAAACCGCATTAGAACGCAGATAACTTTTAATATGAATTTCACCATATTATGTAGCTTTCAATTTTAGTGTTATCTCAGTCACAAAGCATTCAAAACAACTGCACAGGTAAGCAATGAGACCACACAGAGGAAATACTGTTGTTAGAGTTCAGTGAAACATCGTCATTTATGGTATGTGTGTATTTACCTGTGCTCAGAAGATGAATGCTCAGGAGTATAAAGAGCTTCATTCATAAAGGTCCAAACCCTTTTGTATTCTCCGTCCATCCCCAGAATCAAATCCAATCGATGGCACCAAACCCCCAGGTGATGAGAAAGTTTGTTTTTTCAAGTTCTGAGCACTGTATAGGAATCCTCCCAGCGGTTAATAAGCCACTTGAGGACTTGAATACCAAGGCAAGGAGATTTTCCCTGGGCTATATGTGTAATGTGAAGGGGGCAAAAGCCTGAACCTGCAACTGCCCTCACAACTACCCAAACATCCGAGCATTTCTATGACAGCGCAGTCTGGCAGGTTGGCCTTTCTCAAAGCAAATGAGAGCTGAACGATGTGTGAATCCTGGAGTATAAAGCTGGAACCCACACCTGCATCCAAACGTAATTTATTATAACAGTCTTCCATTTTTTCCCACTTTTTTAGCCCAAGCAGCACACGTAGATTATCATCACTAACATGTAGAAATATATGCTAATCTGTGAACTTTAGGCCAGAATTTCTTTCTGTGTTGATGCTCAGAAGCTTACAGCTAATTTACCCATTTGCTAATTGTAGCTGGTTTTCCCCACCTCTTTCATTTCAGCTCAAAGAGGGAACATGACAATGTGACTCTGCAGGTACTCTGTAGAAAAACCAAGGTTTTACTGAATCTCGGCATCACTTTCTTATGTGAATAGCAAGTCTCTTGTCTGCAGACACTATTCTATACAGTTTTTCTGAATATTTTGCTAGATTACACTAAAAATGAAAGTGACACGAAATAATGAAAATCATATTTGAAGTTAACTCTGTTTTAATGTGGCATTTTGCCAGTTAAATATTTTTTCAGAAACATTGCAATAGCTGCTGATTTCAAAGCCGCTTTTTCAGTTCTTTCTCAGGGATGGCATTTATGATAGTACTGCTGTATCAGCAAAACTACCAATACAGGTATTTTACTTTTTATCTTGCTTATAGCCCTTTATACAAGGCCTCCCTGTAACAGTTGTGCAGTAACATTAATTTCATAAGGTCCTGAAGGTCATTCTTATTTTCAGTCAAATAACAATATCCGAGGATTTTAATGATGCCCTTGCATTAGTGTTTATAATATTCAGAATTGTTATAAAATTCAACAATGTATGAAAATGTCATTGCTAGGGATGAATGAAGCAGCTCATCTGAAAATTAAAATGAGGCCAGATCTTTGCAGGTGTTCAAAAACTTAAGGTAATTTCATTTTGTCTCCCCTACCTCCACTTCTCAGGTACTTCTACAAGTTCCGGTGCCTGAAATACCATCATCATTGATTTTTCTAGGCCAAGTAAATGCTTGGAGCTCATTATTTAAGCTTAAGACAGCATTTGGTACCGTGCCATGTGGGAAATTATTAGCTAAAATGGGAGCTTAGTACAGAAATGGAAAAGCGAATGAGAAAGTGAGTAGTAGTAGGAGAAGATCGGTACTGAGGGAAGGTAGTAGAGCTTCCCAAGCATCAGTCTTGGGTCTGATATTATTTAACATTTTTTATTAATGATGATCCCATAAAAAATAAGCTTGTGCTAATGGAATTTACCAATGGCATAAGGGAGGGAGGTACTGTCACTGCAGAGATGAATAAAACTCACTTAGGAACAGCTGGGTGACCTGAGGACCAGCACAGGGTAAACTGGATGAAATACAGAGGAATTTGAGGGCAAGTTCATGCATCCTGGGTCATGTTAACCGGGTTTCTGCTATACCTGCATGCTCGGAGGTAAGAAAAGAATAAGGAAGAGAAAGACACAGAGCATCAGAGCAAAGTGTTGTCACCAGGGCAATGAAACACCAGTGATGGGTATGAGGGCCATGTAGAAGTCAGCCAGGATAGTGCACGCTATTCACAAATGGTTCACTTCACTTTCGGGAAGCTACTGAAAAAGACAATTAGAGTGACCATGGGAAGGGCGAGCCATAAGTGTGAGAGGAATTTGGTTGAAATGAAGGCTGAGGGAGGCGGCTGTGAATACGCATGGGCATAAGCTCCAGGAAGAGAAACAATCTATTTAAACGAAAGGACAACATTGGCACAAGAACAAATGAGTATAAATTGGTCATGAATAAATTGAGGATGGAAATTGGAAGCAGGTTTCCAAACAACAGAATAGTGATGTTCTGCAATTGCCTTCCAATGTGGAAACAACAACAACAACAACCAACCCAAGCTACTTTTAAGAGGGAGTATAATGAGTTCCTGAAAGGGATTATATGATGTGTTTGGCTGAGATAGCAGAGAAGTAGACTTGATGACCCAAGAGGTCTATGCAGGCCTATCTTTCTAAGCCTGTTTTTCATGACCGAATTTTCAGAGCACTTTAAAGTGCTTCCTTTCCTTCATGTATTTTTAGATACATTTTTAATAGTATACTGCAGGGACTGCTGGCTGGACTGATTTAGGGAAGGCACAAAACTGTCGTGCCCAGAATATGCTGAATACTCTCCAAACAAAACAAGAGGAGTGCCCAGCGTCCTACGGGCAGAGCTCGGGGTGGTTAAAGAAATCACCATTTTCAGTGGAAGGCAGCGGGACTAAGTCCAACAGGAGCAGCACTGCTTGGAGGCTTGGTCCTCTGTTGTTTCTCCTGCTCTCCTGAGCATGCTGCTTTGTTTTGTAGTTTGATTTGTCAGCCCCACTGCACATATGCAGCACTATGAAATAGGATGGCAAATGACCCTTTGGATGTGTAAGATTAAGTGAATGAAAAATGGAGCAGTTGGCGTGAGTCTGACTGGGTGCAAACACTGCAAAGCTGCAGTGAAGATGGTTTGTTTAGGAGAAGGGAGGATGCCCAGCCTCGGTGGTGTGGTGCAGAGCTGTGCTAGCAGTGTCGTGGTTTCTTCCTTCTCAGCCAGGAAGCACCTATGTCCTTTGGTTTGGTTTATCCTGCTTGGTGCCTCACCGTTTGCTTAGTGTCCCTAGTTCCAAAATCCAGCATTTCCATTACTTCTTAAAAGCTACGTATCCCCTAGTCAATGTGGCCATAACGGGATTTGTATGGAAGGGGTTCAGTAGCTGGGGTTTTATGGGTTCCTTACCCACAAAAGCAAAATCAGGTGTTTACAACTCTTTTACAGTAATAGACACTGCTTCATCAAAGTGCTGGGAGTATGCGGACTGGCCTGGTAATGGGATGACTCCCTTATTAAGAGAGTACCTCACAGTAAAGAGTTTCATGATTTTCTGCCTATGCTTTAGTTGAAATCTGATGAGTAGGGCAATGACATCTGCAGAACTGGATGGTTCTGGTTGTTCTTCCTCACCAGCTAACTACATACATACTTCTGCTGAAATCAGCTATTAATACTGAGAAAAGGGTTAAGAAATGGGAAAGTTAGCTGATATCCCCAAGCGTACAGGTAGTTTGGAAAAGGAGAAGAAATAGGCAGCAGCTTTACGAGGGAAGAGTGTTCTGCTTACACCCTGTCGCCAGCCACATTAATCACATTTGTCGTAGCAGCAGCTCTACCTTTTTGTGCAAATACTTAAACAACTGATTTAAAAAACCAGCAGGACAGCCGAGTCCCCAGGTTCCGTAAATGGGGTAATGAATACCTGTGTAACAGGATAGAAAAGCCATAAACATGGTGGTGGAAGTTTTCAGTCCCTCTTCATCTGAGGTTTCTGCAGCTTTCTCAGCCTCCCAGGTGCTGGGCAGGGAGGCAGCTGCTTGCTGGGGTCTGCCCATGGGGCAAGAGGATCACGGTGCCTCTGGAAGCTGTCAGTGACTTTGGTGCGGTGCAGTGCCCTGTGTCTCACTGGTCAGAAATGCTCATCCCTTGAAAGGAAAAGCTAAAGCTAGGTTGAACAAATATTTTCAAGGAAAAGCTATATTAAAGGTCAGAATTAAAAGACACATGCTGTGAAATGATCAAGAGAAAACATTTTGATTGATTGAAATTTTAAAAGAGCAGCTCTTATTTTTGGTGATCTTAATTCTGATTTTGTTCCTGAAATGTGTGTGTCTAGAGAGCTATTTTTTCACCCATCCTTAACGGCAACCAGGACAGAGCATTCGGCGAACACCGGGGTGAGATGATTTCGTTCTGCCCTGTCCTGCTAGCAAACTCAATTTGAAACAAATCAATCATGAGCACAACCTGTACTTAGTGCTGTATTTTAGCGAGTTATTACTCATAACGCCTAGGTGTGAGAACGTGGCTTGTCAGGGGAGCGCAGCAGCCTGGCGCCAGGGATGACTTCAGCCCGGAGCTCGCTGCAGCCCCGAGGGGCCAGTCTGGTGGCCATGGGTACGGGGGCAGCACCGCCTTGTCACTGCCATGCGGTGCCACTCAGCGCCAGGAAACAGCCTTGTTTTTTCCATGGGTGGAAATATCTACGGGGGTACAAAAGCTCATGCTCGGCTTGTTTGCAAACAGACCTGTTGGCAAGCACATGCATTTGGGAGCTTTCAATGACAAGCGTAGAGGAAATGTCTGTGACCACAGCAGGTGAGAGAAATGGCTTCTTCAGACATACCTCTGGATTTTGGCTGCCCACTCGCACACCACATGAAGGTGGCAGCGTCACCAATGGCATCAGGAAGATTGTGAGGCACCTCCTTGCCCGTGCCGAGGCTGTTGCCTGCCTCTAAGCAGAAATAATTAACACCCCTGATATTAAGAGTGGTTAAGCACCACCAAAGCCTATGAAAATAACCACTCATGAGGTAAATCAGCCGGGGGCCAGTGTCCGTGGAGCAAGGGCCATGCTTGGTACCTGCAGCCTGAGGCGAGTGGTCTGGCAGGGGGAGGGCACTGAGGCCAGCTTGCTTCCTCTGGTTTCTCACCCCTGGGGATTTTAAAAATAAGAGGTTAAAAAAATTCCTGCTTTGCAGAGGGCATTTGGAGTCCTGCTTCTCCATTCCTTGTCCCCCCCGGAGTTAACGGCAGAGGAGACAAGCGCCTGGCGGCAGCCACTGACAGTGCTACCACGATCTTGGCCCCCCTGCCCTGACCCGGGGCGGCCACTGGCCTCGCGGCCATTGTGCCCTTCATCATGTCACATCCTTGCCAAGCAGGGAGCCACACGAGCGAGGGTGGGCTGTGAGGTGACACCTCTGTGCATGAGCTGCGATGCCGTGAGGATGTTACAGCCTGCGAAAAAGGAAAACAAAAAGGGGCCAAAGAAAAAAAAGAACACAAAAAACCTGTGCTCGTTCATCACTCTTCCCTCAGCGCTGTCTCGCCCGGTGCGGAGGCTTCTGAGGTGTGAACACATCCTGTTTACGTCTGCCTCCGAGATGGAGATGCTGAGGGGAGCACAGGGCTGAGGAGCAGCCAGAGGCAGCCTGTGCGCTGGGAGAGCTGCCTGCAGTGGGAGACGGTCCCAGCATGGACGCGCTGCCCATCTACCACGGGGGCATCACCCGTGAGGCTGGGGAGAAGCTACTGCTGGCGGCGGGTGCTGATGGCAGCTACCTGCTGCGTGACAGCGAGAGCATCCCGGGAGTCTACTGCCTCTGCGTGCTGTGAGTGTAGCCGGCCCCGCGCAGCTGCCATCGCGTCTCGGGTGTGCGGGGCAGCCGAGGACAGCGGGGCTGGGAGCGGGGTGCCAAGAAGGGCCGGTCGGGTTGTAGTTGATTTCCAACCTTTGCATCCATGGTGTGGGGTGTTCCCACGTAACAGCGACAAAATATGTCTTAATACTGCCATTTGCAGACAGGTGTGAGACTTCTGGCTCCTTCACCTTGACTTAAGGCAGAGGGGTGCGTAAGGGGTGTGGGGTCCATTGCAGAGCGAAGAGGACCAGGTTTTGACTTGCAGAGCCCATGCTTCCTTTGGGCGTAAAGCAAAAAGGTAAAGCAGGCCTGTAGCACGTTGGAAGGACATGCGAGGTGCTACGGACAAGGGCCAGGCCACTCTTCTCAGGATGGTGCGCGCTGCCTCTTTGTGCTGGGTAATCCTCTTGCTTTCTGCCTGCTGTCTTCTGCTTCTCTAATGCACTCATGGGTGAGCTTAGCAACATCCCCGGCGTCCCCCATCATTGGGATTGCTGTCATCCAGAGCTTTGCTTTGGGATGCTCTTGGTCAGGCTGTGCGTCCCATGAGCCATCGGGTTTGCAGTAACCTTCTTGTAAAGTACATGAAATACTGATGGGTAACGAACGAAGTGGTAATGTTTCATCAAATAGGGTGAAAGGGGAAAGATGTGATGGGATGGTCTGTCAGAGAGCAGGTAGAGAGGTTTCCCTGAGAGAGTTGGGGGACTTTAGAGCTGTAGGACCTTATTGTAAAGCAGTAATTTAATTATCCTACTTTTGGAAAAAGCAAAGTCTTGGAAGTCCTGAGAGGTAACACTGTACAATGAAGAACCGCTGCATCAAAAGAACAAAGACGTGTCTACCAAGGCTAAACAGACACGTGCACCTTACTTCAGCAGGAGAAGGAAGACAAGAGAAAACCATTCTAGATCCAGCAAGAAATTAGCTAACAGAGGGCACTTGGGTACCTGGCAAAAAAAAAAAACAGAAGAGGAAGAAGAGTCCTAAGTCAGGTTTTCCCCAAATGTCTTGAATATGTTTCCAACCATACGCAATCAAACCCTGGGTGAGCAATATTGTTGCCCTGTTACAGATCAGTAAATGGAGGCATGTAGGAAAGTTATAGGCAATCCAGAAATACACAACCTCCTCTTCAGGGAAGATCTTTGTGGCAGAAGATGTATTTTTTCTTCTCTCATGAAATCTGGTGAACCAATATAGGTGCTACCGCTAACAAATACCTTACCAGCTCACTGAAAAATGGGAAATAAGAAGCATTTTGAGCTAAATGAAAATGGAGTAGACATAGCAAGAGGAAAGGAGTGTTGTGATTTCTGTGATGGGAATAGGCAATAAAGGCATAAATGGCGATACAACTCTTTAACACTCAGAGGTCATTCAGTGCAGGGGAACCACTAAGGCATTAGAGAAAGGGTCAGGCACAATGTTACAATGGTGAATAAAAATAGAGAATCCTAAAGTTAGTCCACTGTTAGTCTAAATCAGGGTGTAGGCATGTTACAAGGTCTTTCATCTGCACACAGTCAGATGGTTTTTTTCCTGTATTAGTGGTAATTTATATCCCATGGAAGAAATTTCATGAATGAAATAAAATATATACACCAAAATCAGGAAGAACAGAAAGGATTGTTAACAACGAAGCTCTGCAATCTTTGGAGGAAGAGAAAAGGAGTCTTTAGCAAGAAATAGAACCCTACCTAATGGTTTATGGAAATTACGGACCATTCATCTCTTCATGTTATGTGGCATTCAAAGATATATATGATAAGCAAAGGGGTAAAAGCAAGAAATATTACCGGTGAATGTTATGCAGGCCTCTTAGAGAAGAGAGATCCTCCATAAATTTTTTACAAGGGAAATTTTCAAAAGCGTCTTGGATAAGTCCAGATAAACGAAAATTAAATGAAAAATATTGTGATAAGTATGACGTGATACAGACAGAAAGATGGTTGAAAAATGCTAGAGCTCAGCCTTGGTTCCAATAACATTTCAATTCAGAGCATTATGTAAGAAATAGCAGATACAGTCAAGAGCATATCACACAATAACTTTGGAGACAGTTATCATAAAGCTACCAGGAAATGGTCTCACACTGAAGGTAACAACGGCAGCTTAGAAAATGTGGGCCATAAACCAGAGAAGTGCTTTGACGGGCAAAATTTTACCGAAGCAGAGCACTTTAGTGGAGGGATTGGGGGAGCAAGTAGGGAAGGCATGAAGGTGTGTGTTCAGTGCAGGATGCTAAGCCTGGCTTTGGCAAAAAAAAGCAGCAGAACCAAACCCCCACCCCCAAATTCCAGTTTGAACAGAGATGAAAGAGGGGGCAAGTGTGTATGTGCATGAGAGCTTTGGTAAAAACCGACAGAAACATGCAGTTGCTGTATTCACTGGTTAAGATAAAGAAAATAAAAGAGAGAGTAAGTAGTTTGCTGCTTTTCTGAACTTCCTTCTAAATAAATCATGGTATTTATTAGGAATAACAAAGTTATCCAGAAATCTATGTTTCGGTTCAGAATCCCTGCTAAAGATCACTCTAGGAATACCTAGATACATCAAGATTAGACAAAACATGTGTTTACTGGAAGGACTGCAGTGATCTTTGACACGAGAAACAAAGCTGGTCAGCCCTGAGATAAACTGCAGTAAGTACCAGAGCTAAACAGAGAATGTCCCATCTTTCCAATGACAATTTCTGATAGAAGTGAAACTGTTTCATACTGCCAGCCATGTTTCTGTTGCTCTTAGGAGAAGAACAGTCCAGTTCCGTCTGTTTTCTTTCCCCTCTCCCTGCGCTTCTCTGGAGAAGTAAAACAAAACAAATCCCACCTTCCCCTCAGCTCCAAGCCTTTCCTAGCATTCTTTTTTTTTTTTTTTTTTTTTAACTATGGGTCAAGAAGGGAGTTGTCAAAATTAAAAGGCACAGTAATGATGCAAAAAGAAGAAATATTCATTTAAAAAAAGTCATTAAACAAATGTTTGGATGACAGCCCTGTCACCAGCTTGAACTCACACAGGTGGCCGCTCTGCTCTTCCACCTCCAGGTACACTAATCGGTAAGCCCTGCGATTGCCACTGTATTGCTTTTTTCCAAGAACCTGCACCAATTTGTAATGCCACCTCCACCACACCCTCCCACCCGGGCACCCCCAAAAAGCCCTGACATACTTTGGCAGTCTTTGAGCTTCTTATGGCTTGTAATAAGGGCAGCAGTGTTCACGGTCAAGCTCATCTGCCTTTTGCTTTTCCAATTAAAAAGTGGAGCCCTGACCTTTAAAAAGGAGAAGAGTCAAAGCCTTCATGAATCCCTTGCGACTGACACTGATTTTACAGGGCAAGCATAAAAGAGACAGGTAGTAGCATAAAACCTGACCTACAGAGACGGGTGACTGCGGCAGGCAGGCTCCTGTCGTTGGAGCGTTTGGCTAGAAAACTGCTTTCTCTCTTTGTTTCTCCCGAAGTATTGCTTTATATCTTCCTCGAACGCTGCTTTCCGAAGTCTCGGTATGCACATGGCATGCCTGCAAGCTTTCAAAGAGAGAATGGTTTTTGGTGTGGCTGTGGCAAAGCACAGCGAACCCACTTTTGTAAATATTTCAAGACCACAATTAAACTATGCATGGAAAAAGCAGAAAGGTTTTGATTTGCAACCATGTCCCCTGGGGCTCTTACAAACGGAGGTGCTGCCTGCGGGTTTTGGCAAAGTTTTTTCATACCAGATCTTCATCGTGTGCATACCACTATTAAATTGATGATATGCACTTTAAGGATGTTCATCATGGTTTGAACGTGTTAATGGAGGAGCACAATCTTTTCCTGGAAACTTTTTGGGGTTGCATTGAAAAGCAAGAAGATTTTTGCTGTTCCTGAATGCTGGGCTAGAAGAAATGCACATGCTTGAAAAAACAAACACGTTTTACCTGTAAACCTGTTAGACACTACAGACAGTACACCAGGGCTTTAGTATCAAACCCTGATTGTTCCAGGGAGCTTTCTTTACTGGTCTGCTTTCCTCTTTGCTCAATACCTCACTTGACATTTTTAGCACCCTCAGAAATCCTCCGTGCACACCGCTCCTAATGAAGTCAAGGGGGGACAGGGGCCACACTAACGGTGCCTAGGCTGAGAAGCAGCCTCGTAAACTGCCCTGAAAAATGCATAAATAAAATGCCTGAGAGTGCCAAGAGCTCCTTTACAGATGTATGAGCACGCATGCAGAAACAAGCAGCTCACGCCTGACTTGGCAAAGATAAAGCATTTGCAGTTTGGGGCTTAAAATTCATATACTTGAAAATACTCGCAATGTTAGTCGTTGTTTCAGACCTTTAAGTGCGCTAAACATGACATACTTGTCAACCGGTGTGCTCAGCCTATTTGTTTGAAACCAGCCATTCATGTCCTGTGCTGCATTCGGTTTGCGGAGGGTAATCAAGAGCTGGCATAGAAAGCTGTTTAGAGCTCTTGAAGCAACAGCGATGGCAGCAGGGATAGGCTGCAGCCCTATCAGATTGTACGTGTGCTGTTTTTTCTGCCACCATAACCACAGTGCACAAGTGCAGGCACCGTGCTGAAACTCTGTGATGCAGCAGATGTATCAGCTGTACAGCGTGAAGGGTCACGGCATCACGAGCCAGCTTCGGCTGAGCTTCCCTTTTGCTTCCCGTGTAATATTTTTGATGGAAATGGCAGAATAATCGCATTTGTTATAACACCACACATAATAATCGCAATCATTTAAAAGGTAATTTGGAACAAAAGCCTCTCTGAGGAGGAGCCTCTCAGTTCTAGGTTGCTGTTCTAAATACCGCGCACTATTTTCAGCTTTGAAAAAAGTCTTCTGCAGCACAGTGGTGAATTCTACTGAGGTGAGTATTTCAGCTCCCGGCTAATCAGAGGGAGCTTGGTCTTTGCTGAGGATAACTTGGCTAATGGATTCAGATATTCCAACGGCTTTTCTTGGAAAGGTTTTAGACAGGTAGACAGACTGCGTGGTGGGTAACCGCTGCACTAACCAAGCTGTAAGGGACAGAGTGGGTACGACCGTTAGATAACAGATCCTAGCTTAGACCTACCCTGGTTTTGGAGGCTTGAATTTTGAGGATTTCCTTGCGGCAGTGATTTCAGGTTCAGGGATTTTATGCTGAGACCATGCCTACCTTCCTCTGAGAGAAACTGGAAATCTGAAAATGAGCTACGCTGGATCACTGAGAAATTTTTGATAGAGATAGGAAACAGTGACGTTTACAGGGCTACTGGCAGTGTTTTATCTGTTGCAGTTCGTGTGAGTTTTGCCTAAAGTGATTGAAGAAATCTCACCAGATAACCCTATTTCAGGAGTTTCTGCCTGTGTGAGGTACTATTCTGGAGGACATGGTAATTCATGAAGCTTAGTTACTGGCTCACCATAAAGTAATTTCCTTCTATTTAGCATCTCAGATTTGAATAAATTCTCGCTTTATTTCCAATTTGAAGAAATTCCTCTTTGAGGCATTGCTTTTGGCTGGCATCAACTTGTCCCAGGCCTGCAGAAACTCTGCTCAGAGAAGCTACACACGCGCTCTTCAGGTAAATCAGCTGCATTTCTACTGATGGTTAGGAGTGTTCACGGAAATCTGTGCAGAAATCCAGAGACTTTTAACAAGACTTGACCTGCTATTTCAAGCGTCTGTTAATTTCAGAAGATAAAATCAAGTTAATGCTTTGGCTTTATAATGCTCCAGCATTAGGGCAGCGCTGATACTGGTTACTGGTTCAGTATCCTGCGTACATTTTTCCCACAAGAGGTGTTGGTAGGGGAATCAGTGACAGAAGTGTAAACTCAAGTGGGTGCGTATCGAGTGCTGCTGCGAGCTAAGCTACAGGAACTCTGCTGGGCTTCTCAGGGGTTGTAAACACCGATTTAATCTGCTTTATTCACTCTTGCTGACATAGAGCTTGTATCTTGCACATCATCTCAATGTGAATGCTATTTCTTCAGCTTGGGTTAGCTCATGGGTGGCAATTGCTAAGTTTCTGTACCTTGATTGCATGTTTGAGACCTCAGTAAGGCAGGCACGAGGGTGCTTGTCAACCAGAAAATGCAAATTCCAGGAGAGAGAGAGGAACTGTTAGTGTAAATAGGGTTTTCTTCTCCTACATTAAATAACAAGACTTTTGGCCTTTCCATGATTAATAAACCAAGCATAAATATAAATATTAAAAAGGAAAAAGAAAGGAAAAAAAAGAATTATAAGTGTATGGCTGGATCGACCACTTCAGCATTTTGGCAGCTGTCATTTCTGTCACATTGGGAAGACCATGAAGCTGAGGTGTGCTCAGGGCAGGGGAGACCTTGATGAGCACACAAACGGGTCGTGCGGGCTCCAGACACTGTTGTGGATTCCCCTGCCCTCATGAGTTTTGGCTCCGTGGTAGCCATCTCCCACCTCTGTGGCCACTGTGGTGCCCGTGTTCCTGGTCCAGGGTTTCCCACTGGGATGCTGCCTGAGGTTCATCCTCTGACCAGACATTCAGGAGCTGATTTGCCACATGCATCAAACACCCCTGGATAAGGCAGAAGCAGCTGCAACCTGACCTCTCGTGTTCAAAATATGCTGCGCGCCACTGATCACCGACACTGAAAGCGCTGAGTCGCCCATGAGCTCTCCTGCAGAACTCCCCTCCGCAGCTTTAGTAGTACTTATCTCCACAGCATTAGTAGTAGCATCTCCATAGTAGTAAGCGGTTTCTAAGCCTTACTCAGTTTGTGAGGTGAAGAGTTCGTTAAGCCTGTTTCACATGAGAGGAGCTGTGACACAGGAGGCTCAGGTCTGCAGTTCCCTTTAGCTTTGGGTTCCTGATGCGAGGGGCGTGGGAATGGATTTGGAGACTACCCGGTGTTACTCTGCACAACCTGCTGATTTTGCTTGCGTTGCTGAGGACTGTTTCCTTGCTTCATACATCTGCTGCTTCCAAACCCAGCTTCTATTCCTGGCTTTTTCACCCCTCCAGCATTTTATGCTGCTCCTAATTCAAGCACCCTCATACCTCACCTCCATATATCCCCTTCCTTACTCATTTAGTCTTACTCTCTCACAGGTGTTGATTATAATTGCTATTTCCTTGCCCATCTTACATAGACATGGGTCCCCTTCTCTTTCCTTCCACATCCACCTCACTCAGTCCCAATCTTCCTTTCCAAGATGCCCAGTCCCTGTTTTTTTCCCTGCTAATCCAGGCCAGGCAACATACATACACTCAGGGCTTGAGATGGTGGACGCTGCTTAGCTGAGTGCCCGTGGTACGGCCAGCCCAGGCATTATGTAGCTACAACCACTAGCAACCTTCAGAGAGAGCCTCTCCTGCAGCCTAGACAGCCACCACTGCTTTCTCTCGGAGACTGCAAGAGATAAGCCTCCCTTCAAAGAAATTTTACCTCTTACCCTACAAACTGGGCAAAACTCCCAACAATTGGAAGATTATTTTTTTAAACCTGGGAAAAGCATTGTTTTGCCTAATTTATCCCTTTTTCTGGCACTTCTGCATTCTCCATCCCTAAATAAGGTTGAGGCAAACATGTAAGAAACAAAATTTCAGTCTGAAAGGCTGAAATGTGGCGAAGTTATAAGAGGCTGAGTATTGGCAGTATATAATGTTCACGACACTGTTTGGAGCCCGCACCACTGCCTGGTTCTTAAGCAATATCGGAAAGTGAAACTCCATTGTAAGGGCAGGATGCAAATATACCAGGTAAGAAGAGCTGATTGATGTAGTGCAAAGACATCAGCAAAGAAACCTCTGTAAAGAGGAAGAAATTGATGTAAGTTATTGCTGATGTGGCTTTCCCCTGTCTCTCTGGCCTTCTCCCTTTATATTTTGGACCCTCATTTTGGACACAGGAATGAATACAAATGCATTTAATAAAATTTCCCAACTGAGATACAAAAGATTTGGAAATTATTTAAAAATCCACCATGCAGCTGAAATGTCATGGTTAATTTTAGTCTGCAGCATGTGGCTAATATCCTCTGGCTATTTCAATGGTGCAGAAGATTGTAATTATTCACCTGTTAAAGTAAACGTGGCTTTAACAAGTCTGATCGCCATCGAAAAGGAGTAGTGGAGAGGAGGGGTAGACAGATGCTGTCTCAGTATGTCATCTGTGAATGATGCCTTTGTAGCTCTTTGGGAGGAATTATCTAGTTCTGAAGAAAAAAGCTTGTAATATGAAGTGGACCGTTTCTTGTAATAGCAACTTTTCCTGGACTTTCCTCTGACGAAGTTTTCCCAGCTTTGAACAGTGGGACAGAGACAGTACTACGGCATTTCCCAGCTGGTATAACATCCTTTGTTATGGAGATGAAAAATTAAATGAGACAACATAAAACTACCATCAGTGGTGACCAAACCACTCTTCCGTAAGCGCTACCCAATATTGTCCTTACAGCAATGGCTGTTTTCTGCTTTGCCTCATCAGCATTTTGGCATTTTTTGCCTTTGATCAAAAATTTATAGGGCCTCATTAATCAAGCTGTTAATTCATGATGGCTCCAGTCCCTTGAGTTTCACTGGTATGAAAGAGGAGCTTTGTAATTGTGAGTGAGGTTTGTGGCTGTCCTCGGGCCAGATGATGGCGTGTGGAGCCCTTCGTCGGGTCCTTGCCTGGATGTCAAGAGATGGTCCTCTTCTGAGATATGGTGGTACACCAGTGTCGCTGTAATGCTCTCTGAAATCCTTCTCTCAGTGACACGTGTCCATGTCCTGACGATTTTGTCCAGCAGAGAGGGGAGTTCAGGTCACTCAGAGGGGGACTTGGCCTGCATCTCACCAGGTAATGGCTTCAAAGCATAAACTGTGTGGGAAACCCCAAGTGACTAGCACCATGCCCGGGCCACATGGTCTTTGGGTTTTGGCTTTAGCTATGTGGCCGCACCGCATATGGGAATACTGCATCACGGTACCAGCTTTTTCTCTGCCATGAATTGAGTAAAACATAGAAAACTGAGCTGTGCCCTCACGGTGGCTGGGGAATCTCTCATCTCCTGAAACCAGTAAATGCACTGCTCCACCTGCTTTTGCCTGGTGTTATGTGTTTTGCTCTTTGGAAGGTAATGTTCTGTACAATCTCGACTTTACTTCTTGTATTTAATTGTTTATTTAAGGAAAACCTCTTGATCTTCCTTCAGTCCTCACTGATCTCAGCTGGGTAGTTTAAATCATAAAAAGCTTTCTCAAGGGACGCTGTGACCATGTAGCAGTAAAGAGAACTTTGCTCATCAAACTCATGTCACTCGCACATGGAAGGTAAAAAGCGCTTTGAAGTGGTAATGAAGTATGTTCCTGCTGCTTAACAGAAAGCTTTGATAAGATGGTGTTAGTTGGGAGAGTCCTTATCAGCAGAGCTGATACTCATTTTGTGGAAACACGGCTCCCGATGGACAGTAGGTAGATGGGAAGATCTAGTTGTTCACCTTCTTAATGAAACGCGTCCTCCTTCCTTCGTGCATTTCCTTTGAAGACGGAGGTGTGGTGGTCCTGGGCCATCTCCCATCGACATAGTGGCTGTGTTTTCTGATGGCTTCAGAGCCAAGGGCAGAAAATAATGTGGTTTTCAGCTTAAGCACGAGCCCTTTCAGGCCTTTCAGTTTTTACCCCTCTGGGAAAAAAAAGTACGTTTTCTGAGTGAGCGGAGAGCTCTCACTTGTCCCTCACAAGGCTATATGTTAGCAATGTCATACTCCTCCCATTCCCTGCACTGTGCTCAAAGTGTCCATGTTCCCAAATTCTTGTTCCTTTCTCTTGTGGGCTCTCCCCTATCTTGTGGGCTTCTAATCTGAGCTATCCTTTGTGCTTTCTCTGGGTTATTTTACAGTGGAGTTTTTTGAAAGATCCAGGATAGGTGTCTATCTTATACCTCACCGTGCTTTGGCCCTGGATATTACTTTAGCTGACCTCTATTTTTCAATTTGTCCAGCTTAGTAAACCCTTCTGGCAGAGTGCTGAAAGCTATCAGACATTTCAAAGTCAGGGCAGCACCCACAGCTCCTCAACCACTTCAAGTCGTACAATCTCTTAGGTAGAGAAAATGATGAAAGAAACAACAGATGGCAGCTTTCCAGACAACCGAGCCATTTGTGGAAATATCAGATTTTAAAGAGACTGCAGCAGTCAGAATGCTTTGGGACAACCAAGAGCAAGCACGGGTAATAGGCACAGTGTGTTATTAAAAAGAGGAGGCAAGAGTTTTACATCTTTACTTACTGATTCTGTTGGTTTTGAGGCTTGAAAAGATACCACTGTGGACATGGTCAAATGCCCACTTCAAAGAGAGGGTACAAAATGCCAGGACCTCTCTGGTGTTTCCCAGTACAGTGTGTCCTGCAAAGTCCTAGTTTCAGTAACCGTTCACATGCTACATACGCAGATGCAGGAAAGCCCCTCGTGATTTCTAAAAAGCAAGGATGGATGTGAACATCAGCTACTCATGAAAAGCTGATGGTACAGGCACAGCTCTCAGGGGTTTGAAGAAAGGATGAGATATATGGTATGAGATTGTCTAAGGGCCCCAACGGAAGACACTGCATTCCCTGAGTATGAACGTATCTATCTACTTGCTTAGAGGGGTGTGCTTTTAAGCAACCGGGCTTGAGCTGTGGCCTCAAACATCAGTGACCACAGTACCACGGCATGGACAGGAGAATGGTGGTGTCATTCCACATCCTTCCCTCCTCCTGCAGCCACAGCAGGTTGCTCACTTCTCTTCCCAAGGGCCCTTTCCGTGCCTGTCCAAATCCCTGATGGACTGCAGCAGTTGAGCTTGCTGGGGGAAGAAGTCAGGCAGCGGCAGCCGTTTTCCTCCTTAGGTTTCCATCAAGTGAGCACGGGCAGCCGCCTTTCATGTCCATCTGGTGCCGTGTGGAAAGTCGTGTCTCTGCCTTGGTTAACACGAAGAGGAGGATGCAGCTGTGGTGGGATCGTGGGGTTGCATCGGGCATATTCCCACGCACGAGGAGGAGGGTGGTGTCTCAGCGGCTGCACAGGAGTTTGTCCCTGCTCAGCCCCGACGGGAGGAACGGCTTTTTGTCTTCCACCTCCCTGTTTAATTCACAGTGGGAGTCGAGCGGTGGGGGAAGAGCTCACAAATCACGACAGGCATTTTTGCTCCCACTTGGTGGGGTTGTAGCAGTGTGACAGTTGTTAACAGCTTCCTGCTTGGGTAAATTATGTCAGACACTGCTTCGCAAAGGTTGCTGTAATGAGTTTTTAACAAGAATTTATCCAGGAACCATGACACGGAGCATAAGTAATTGCAATCATACGGTATCTCTGTCGATGATGGTTTCTGTAATTTTGTAGTAACTACTGTAATACCATGTATAATTGGAAAGAAATATAGTATTTTTCTGCTTTCTTAGGAATAAGAATTGATGCCGACATAGGGAATGGTCCCTAATCCCACTGTATATTTGTGTAAATCTACGTAGTATGAAAAACAATCTTTCTTATCTGGTACCATCTAAACTAATGTTGCAGCCATGAAACTGCTACCAATTGTCTCTGCTTCTGAGTTAAATTTCTGAACGTCGGTATAATAATCTACCACGTAAATCATTCGTTGTGTTGGGTTCATAAGAGAATCGAGACTGACTCTGGACATGAGTATGACTTATTAGGATAGGACCCCTTATTCTCAAGAGACTCAGATTATAAAAAGAAGGAAGATTCCGCACTCTTACAAGTCTCTTTTATCAGTAGTTGAGAATTAGGAAAGTACGGACAAGGCAAAGAGTAATTTACCTCGCCCTTGTGGGTCCAGCCTTCCAAATAAATTACAGTCATGCTGTTGCTTCCAGGAACATCTGCGTTTAAATCAATCACAACCCAGCAATGCTATCTGCCAATAGTACACCTTCTCTTTTTCCAGGGGATGTATGTCGGCTGCGTGTCAGTGAAAGGAGGTCACTGAGAAAAAAACAAACAAAAAAAGCGGAGGCAGGAATGAAAGCAATGTCACATAACCTAGAATAACTGAACGCTGCTGAACTAGATCTGAGCCAGACCTGTCCCCCTCATCCAAAAAGAACCCAGTAGGTTGAACGCTGCTTCTGACCTGTGTCTCAGGTTTTTTATCTACCTAGAGGCTCTGTGGGTGAATTTATTTTTGAGGAAAGGTTAGCAGATGAACTGGCTCCCGCGTAACAGAGTGCAGCTCTTGTGAAACCTGACAGTAGAAATGAGTAATAAATCCCTGTTGATTTATTTTTCACAGGCATCAGGGTTACGTTTATACCTATAGAGTGTCCAAGACGGAAAGCGGATCCTGGAGTGCTGAGGTGCGTACTTCTCCTTTCTGTTCTGAAAATTCCTACATCCTGTTTGATGTTTGTATTGATTTAATGAAATATATTCCGATTATTCATGTTTCTGCATAGTCTGATTTTCATCGAAGGTAATCGATCTTGAGTGAGCCCATCATCAAGATGTCTTGGTGGCGCTTCTGACAGACTTGAACTCATAAATTAATTCCCTGCTACCTTTCAGCTGTTGCATAATGCAATAGTGCATTATTTTGCATCATTTTAAATGGCAAAAATATTCTGTTTTTATAATTTGTCAAGCACAATCGGTTCCCTTCTGTCCCACATACCATTAACGTCAGACTATTTGAGGAAATGATTTTCAATCTAAATTAATTAATTAATCCATCATTGGTGCAAAGCACACGTAGGTTAGCCAAAACTTGATACAAAATGTATTTCCAGCCATCTGATAAGAAACTGGTAATTCAAGAGTAGAATAACGCCATTTGCAAGACAGACAACTATTTGGGCTGATGGAATCGGGATGTTAACTTGTACTTCTTTCATGAAAGTCTTGTTCATTGGATGTGCTCTGTGTATTAATTCGTAATTAGCTTTCTCTTTGCACATTAATGAACACTGATTACAAACATAAAATAATTTCTAGACAGGCATAATTCCTCGGGCATTATTATAATAGAAGTGGTTACAGTGCTCTGGAAGACAAGACTGATTCCTGGGGTTACTCAGAAGCGGATCAGGCAGTAAAAGTCTCCACAGTATTTACTCCACATTACCGTGGAGTGAGTAAATATCCGTGTCACCCTTGGGAACGGTGCTCAGGAAGAATTTGCTCATTTGTTCCTCTGAGGCATCAGGAGCACCCAGTAGATTTGCAGTGCCCCACAGGAGGGTTTTTGGGATGGGGTGGGGGTGGTAGTGCACCCAGTATGCCAGGGCAAGCACTGGTGTCTCAGGAAGCGTGCTGGGACCCCCAGGGACCTCCAGCTGTGGAGGAGAATTCTCTGAGCGAGGCTTCAGCCTTCTTTGGCCACAGGTGAAGTCAGTGCCTGCAGTGGGGTTTTGCTGGTGTTACACAGGCTTGCCACAGCTCCTTCCCCATGACCTCCACCGACTCCCTATGGCTTGGGCTTTCCCTCGCTGTATTTTAGGCAAACCTTATCCGCGATTCACAGCATAGGTGTCCTGAAGGCCCAGGACTCTTAAGGCATCCTCAGCAGGGAAGGGCGATAGTTACAGACCCGTGATACCAACCCTTCCTTTAAGCAAACAGAAACCTTTAAGCGAATGCTATGAAGACCACGCTGGCCTCAGCTGTTAGAAACAGCAGCCTAAATCCAACTTATCTCCAAGAAATGTGCCTCCAAGGCCAAAACAGGCTCCAGCTGCAGCTGGTGCTTTCCTGCCTCTGCTGCCTCCCCCGCGGCTGGTTAGTCTCTGACCAAGCTCAGCTCACGCCCATCTTTCAAGGACGAGGCAGGGAAAGTTAAACAGTGCTGGTAAAATCCCAGCCAGTGCGAAGCCTCCGGCCGGGGCCGGCGAGGCAGGATTTAACCCACACCTGCTGGGTGAGAGCAGTGTCCCTCGGTGGGACCATGCTGGCAGGACCTACGCTTGTCCTGCCATGAGTTTGTTGGGGAGGAATTGTTACAAGAATGCCCTGAAGGATTTAACAGAGACTCTGGATTTTTTATTAAAAGCAGACAGTTTCATTTCACAGCATTTGAAAAGATGCTAACGTAGAAAGATAGAGAAACTCCCACTTTTAATAAATAGGTAATGTTCTGCTTCTGCCTTTGTACAAGAGATAACAGACAGGAATACTCAATGAACACACAAGCCAGCGCTGAATGCTCAGGAAAGGCTTGCAAAGAGGCTGTGTCCATGCCTGAATGTAGTGGAGTAAGGACACCCCCTTCCCAGTAAGCGCCAGGTACTTCTCTAGATTGTCTGACTGGTATTTCCAGGCTGGAAGTATCTTACCAATAAACCCCAGGCTGGAGGTTAAATCACTGGCTGCAATAAATCAGGGTCAGTTGGGAATTCGCCTAATAAACGTGGCAGGCTGTGGGTTTCTCGTGTAGGGATTAAGAAATCGTCCCTCTTCCAGCCTCACATCTCCACGCTGCTGGAAACCGCTTTTAGAGCAGGGAGGCTGCGATGTCCCAGGGGAAGGAGGAGAGCAGTATGGTTCATTGATTCATTTTAAGTTGGCAGATCAGGGGGACCAAGTGAAGGGCTGGCTCCTTTCCTGGGGGTTGGTGTGGAGGACAAGGCTTCTTTGCCAGTGGCCTGAGCCCAGCACCCCGCATCCCCTCTCACCTCGCCTTTGGCTTTGCAGACTGCTCCTGGGGTCCACCGGAGGCTCTTTCGGAAAATGCACAACCTCATTTCGGCCTTCCAGAAACCTGACCAGGGCATCATAACACCACTGCAGCACCCAGTCATCAACTACGCGAAAGCCAACTACCGGACAGGTACTTACGGGGCGGAGGGAGCCTCGGCTGTGGCTGAGCAGAGCCCTCCATGGCAGTGGAGGTCTTAGATTTACTTGCATCTTTGAGCTGAACTAGCCTGGAGGGTGGCATTGCCAAAAATATGCCCTAACTTTGCTACTGTGTGATCGAAACACTGGCACTCAGGTGCCCATTAGGGATACGCCTGTCAACGTGATGAGAAAACGGATTTTGAATATATATTCCTGAGTGCTCTGTCAGCATCGGCTACCTGCCCTCCCCAGTGCCCTCACGCTTGTAGGTACGAACCTTCTGAGCTGTCCATTTTCTTGCAGCGTCCATCCTTTCATATCTTTTTGTGATCATTTTTCATAGGGAGAAAAGAAGACCATGACTTCCACCTGCAGCCGTCTTGAAGGTGTTTCCCCGACTGTGACATGACCATATCGTCCAGCGTCTCCTCTAGTCCATACTCTAGAACAGAACAATATATACGATAGTTAATACAACTCCATGAGTTTTCTTGTAACATTTGCAGAAATGTGTATTTAATAGACTCTCTAGCTCAAAATTTAGAAGGTCTAAGTTTCACAATGTTTTGAATTTAGATGCTTTTGTAAGAGAGGATAAAATATCAATTACTAAATAATGTCTTTTTTTCTCTTTGTACTCTCAAATACAAAATATTTTTCACTTCAAGATTAGTTCGTAATTAATAAGTAGTTACTAATTTTACATTACTTTGAACTCTGCTCTGCTTTGTCCTGGTTGGCATTTGTACAGAACTGGCCACGTCCCCTTTTATAGCCTTAACAAAACCACTTAGATTGAAGCGTCCTTGCCTTGGGTGGGCTGCGTCTCTGTATTCGTACCATTCCTAACGATGTTCCAGAAGTGGCACCATGAGGATCCCCGCTACCTGATTTCCCCTCACACCAGGCGCTCTGCCCTGTAACTAACTCAGCAGAACTGGCCACCGCTCCCTGCACGTACAAATCCTGTAGTTTGCACAAACGATTGAAAGCTTAAGCGATGCACTGAGTAACCAAGAACAACCAGAGCATTCGGAGTGCAAGTGGAGGACAACAGTCTTTGCTTTTGATATTCTCTGTACTTCAAACAAACCAAAGTAAAAAGTAAATTATTTGTGCGTGACGTTTCTCTGCTTTTCTTTACCCGTGTGTGTTTCCAAGCTGCTGCTGGGCTCCTGGAGGAGAGATTCAAATCTGCAGGTCTTGTGCGGGGTTAGCATGCAGCTACTGGAGAACTTGGAGTATGTGCCTTAGACACCCGGGGTTTGCCCAGCATGGTGACACTGTCCTGCCTAACTGGCAGACAGTGGGAAACAGTTTTGAACAGGCTGGCTGTCCTACAGCCCTCTTGTTTCAGGAGATAGAACTGTGTTTGCATTGTAGTCAAAGGGTGGTAGACATGGTCCAGGCTCTCTCTGCATGGGTTCCTGCCAGGCAGGTGAGTGTGAGCTCCTCTGAGCTTTGAGACAAACTCCAGCCCTGGCCCAGCCTTCTTTGTATGTGCTCAGTCTGCGAGGGGAATGCATCTGGTCTGGCTGGTAGGTTTGTGCCACACGTCAACCCACACGAATGGTCCTGACTAGCAAAAGAATGCGATTCTCTTGGACTCCCTTCCAAAGCACAAAACCAAGAGAGATTGCAAATGGACTACAAAAAAACCCCAAAAACCAAAAAAAACAACAAAAAAAACCATTTACCCTCCCCCCCGCCCCCAGGTCTTCTTAAACATTTATATGGGCACCTTTGGGTTGCTCTGGTTCAGTGTTTCATGCCGGTACTTCTCACCTGCACAGCTTGGAAGGCCAGAAACATTTTCTGAGACAGAAAGAATGTATTTTTTCCCCCAGACACACCAGGCTACAGGCTCAGGAGAACAAAACTGACCAAATTCCACCAGATGCGGCCAGCCGCGGCTCACTGGCACAGTGAGAGGCTCCCCAGCTCCTTGGGGCTGGCGGCAGTTCCGAGGCAGCAGCTGCCTCCCCGCAACAGCCCCAGTATTTGGGGAAGCCTCCCTCACCAGGATGTTAAAAAAACCCTCCACCCCATCATCTACTTAATTGTTGGTATCCCGGATCCCGCCCTGTTTTCACCTCATTGAAGAGCAGGGACAGAGCTAAAGGAGCTGCCAGAGCAGGGTTCAGCAAGGTTAGGATGCTCCAAGCAGCATTTGATAAGGCTGAAAGGTTTATTTTGTCTTTTTTTTCCCCCATCTCCTTGTTACATAATGCTGGACGGTTGAAACAAAGGTCTTCTCTTAATATAGTGCCAGAGCCAGCATGATATACTCTCCAATAAAATATTTAAAAGCTGGGGTTTTTTTTTTTTTTTTTTTTAATCGTTACATAATTCAGCAAACACCAGCCATGGAAGCGTTGACCTGCTCACTGCCAGCACGGAGCGCAACAGCCGCAGCACCAGCTGCTTTGCTGTCACTTGTGCCCATTGAGCCTTTCCCTCCTCCTCTGTGCCTTAAAGGTTTCTCGGATCGCTGCACACCATCAGCAGCTGGTCCCTGGCCATTCCTCTCCGGCTTTCTGCTCCTGCAAGTCACCCTTCCTCGAAACCATGCGACCTGCTGGGCGGGTGTGTGCCCCCAGGCTTCCTGAGGGAGCCCCTTTGCTCTCCAGGTGCTGGGTCTATGCTCCTGGTTTACCTGGCCTCTCCTGGGAGCAGGGAGGGGTGTGCTTGGAAATGGTCCGCGGCAGATGATCGCACCGTGGTGGGGATAAATGCAGCGGGAAGCACTTTGCCCAAGGGCTGTTTCCTGTAGCAAGGAGAAAGGTCCTGTTGCCTTCAAGCAAAGGCTCGGGTCATCATCTCTGTGTGTGCAAAGCCTGTGGCATAAGGGCAGCAGCCACGGCTGCTCTGTGGTGCAGTGAGCTGAGAATAACCGGTCTGACTACGGCTGACTCCAGCAGTGGATTGATTGTCTAAAAAATACGTAAGATGGGCCAGTAGATGCCATTTCTGTATATAGCTAAGAATGTTGTTTCAATTTCTGATGTAAATTATTAAGACAGGCTTGTTTGTGTTGCTGCTTTTGGGTACCCAAGGGCCTGGAATTGCTGTAGGCTTAAACAAGGTGGAAACAGCTCACGGTACCTGTGGGACAAGGAGTCGATGCTTGGTTATGGGAACAGTTATAGGGAACAGTTATAGGGAAATTATACACATTTCATGCCTTGACTTAGGTGTGAAGAGCTACAGATCCTTTTAGAAGGCAGCAGCCGCATTCTGTGGGCATGACTTGCCAGGTGATGCCTGTATCCACTGCTCCTGCCTCCCCACCAGCCCTGCCGGGCTGCAGCCGCGCTGGGACCCAGCCCCGTGCTGCTGCGGTGGCTGTGCCCTGTCCTCCCCAGCCCTCCCTTCCCCTGGCTGCTGCCACCCTGGCTCTGACCACAGACTCTGCAGCTCACCATGGGGACTCTGTCCCCTGACCTGCCTTCGCCCCAGCAAAGGCACCACCGAACCCTTCCCTCAGCCTTGAACACTCCATCCCTGCGGTTCCCTGTCTCCTCCTTCCCGCTCTACGCACTGGGCCGGTTGTTCTTCCTCACGTGCACACTTTTGGTACACACGGTTGTTCACCATCACCTATCTGAGGAAGCTCCGCAGAACGCGTGGGTACTTAAACTCTGCTCCTCGTCCCTTACCACCACCGCCAACTTCACCCACTCAGCTCTTGGAAGCGCAAAGGCGTTTAGCAGAATTTTTTTTCTCTCCTTTTTTTTGATGAAATGTAATAATCTCTGCACAGAAACTGCCTGTGACTTTGCCTGCAGCGAAACCTGCAGAGTTGTAAGTACGAATTTTGGTGAATTGGAAGGAAAAACATTACTTAGGGGTATGGAAGCACCTTTTACTGACACGACCAGAATACCCCGAACACAGAGTGTAAACAAAGACAACGTCACACGCCATCAGTTTGCACCTTTATTTTTTAAAAATGAAATAGTCAAAGTACTTTCTTTTTCAAATATCGACACATAATATATTAACTTTCAATATTTACAGCGTGTTGCTGGGATGTTCTTGTAGAAAATGCATGCTTCTGGTCTGAAACCCAGAGCAAAATGCATCAGACCATTTAACTGCAGCCATATAACATAAACCTGTACAGTATCCAGTCACTATTCAGCACAGGAGTTAGAGCAGGAATAAAAAAAACCGGGATCTATTGTTTCCTAGCAACGAGGCTGAGGCCATTATAACACAATTTCTGTAAGATCAGAACCTCTAACTGGTGTTCGACAGAAAGTGAAGATCTTGGCATACATTGTAAACATTTTTACTGTTGATGAGAAAGCTAAAAAGGAACATTACTTTGACATATATCGTATGTTATGCTTCTCTTCCTCGTTTATCGACACTTCTGCCTGAAGAGTATGAAGGTTTTAATGTTTTATCATGGTTCATACAAGTAAAATACTGTCAAGGACACGATTTGATATACTAACATTTATTAAAAGGCTAAAGTCCACCACGAGATCTAAGGAAAGACTGGAAATTGTCAAACACATTTCCTTAGACAAACAATGGCAGGTGACAAACGCCCGGACAAATCCACAGCGAGTCTGACTCCACTGTTCCCAGTTGCTGCCAAGAAGCGATTCCTCTGGCAGTCAGGACGCCTTCAACTCGGAAATGTTTTATATCAAGGAGAGGTTTAAATAACAGTCATTTGACGGGGAAAACCCTTACGGCTGTTGGCGGCAGCCTGAGCTGGGTGTCACCGTGCCGGGTGAATCTGCCCAAGGAAGTGAACACCCTGACGGGGATCTGCCGATCTCAGGCTAAAATAGGAGCTCCTCCGTCTAAACCGCTTTCCCCTTCGGAACTCTACCTTGGCTTCCAGCAGCACCGATCGCCTTTGCTCCCCGTGGAAAAGCTGCTGCCCTGCGGCCCTGGCCCTGGCCACAGTGGAGCGGGGGCTCGTCATGCAGAGGAGCACAGGGCTGGGGGGACACCACAGCCTCGGGAGCACCCACGGCCACAGAGAGAGGCCACGTCTACCTGGGTAGTGTACAACCGAGAGGACGTGAAAGAGCTCAAACCAAACAGCTAGGATGTGTATACCGAGATGCACACTGACCAGTTCATATATATTTATTTGGCTATGTTCTACATAGATATCTATATATATATATATTTATACCTTGGAAATGTTCTAGATCTGCTAAATAAATATGAAAGCAAAGGAAACAGTATGCATACACACTATTCGTTTGGCTGTCATAAAAAATAGAGCACGTATTTCTCATGGTAGGAACATTGCTACAGGGTAGTGTGCAACAGTGTTTTTTATTCCTTTATTTTATTCTTTTATTTTATTTTTTATTTTATTTAACTTTCAGAACCTTGTTGCAGTGCAGAATGCTAGCATCAAATAATCTGATCTAAATAACAGTAAAAATTTCCATGCCATTATTTTTCTCATTTGGGTCTCTAGGCTATAGTGCAAAATAAAATTTAAAAAAAAAAAAGAAAGAAAGAAAGAAAGAAAGGAAAACTACAAAAAACCATCACTGAGCAACTGATCTAACTACTAGGAAAAAAAACAATGGAGACTGAAATATTCCCTGCCTCCATCTGAGGTTGTTCATGAACAAGATGGTCCAAAGCTACTTGCTTGCTCAGTTCCCATGAATCACTGCTGCCTGGCCCACGCGTGGCTACGACTTCAGTCTCCAGTGCTCTGCCAGTTACAACTTGTTTCTTTAGCACTGTCATCTCAACACGACATTGATCTTCAGTTTACTAAAGTTCTCAGTTAGTTATGAAGGCTTTTTTTTGTTTTTTCTTTTGTACCGGGCCATGTAATGTCACGTGATTCTTTATACATCCATATTCTCATAAGAAATATGGTTCAAAAATGTACGTTAGAGTGCACCCAGGAACTGGGAAAATGCCAAATCTACTTTCAGAGACAAACTTATAACACATGTTACTCTTTGACCTTTTGGCATAATATGAGAACAACAGTAATCAAGGCAGTATTAAAAAACACAGCTGTAGGTAATACAAAGTGCATTTCCCGCATATAATACAAATATAACTTTAAGAAACTAAAGGCACAAGCTAACTAAATATGTATTACATACTAGAAATGCACAGTTCAAGGTAATTCTAGTAGCTTCAAATATTTGTTTATAATGGATATTTAAAGCAGTTTGAAAATGATCCTCATTAGTGAATTGCAAAAAAGTATAATTGCTTAAAATATAAGTAAAATAGACTCTAATATTGACATCTTGGATCAGTGATAAAATACATCATCACATTTATGAATGCACTCTCTATATACAATTCATAAATTACTCTTCCATTGATTAAAAGCATATTAGAGGCTCAAGGATTTGAAGGTCCATTTTTAGGCTGGTGTGGAGGTATTCAAATTCTCCATGACTGGATGGAAAACTACAGCAGTCAGAGCTGTCAAACCTGGATGTTGTCAGCTCCCAGTTCTGTACATTAGTTAATGATGAGCCCGATCAAAATGTGTATGTGCCGGTTTTGGTCCACAGTTCCCCCTGGCTGGGGAGTAGAGGGTGGTTTCAGGGGCCGGGCTCTCGCTCAGCCTGATCCCGCACCCCCAAAGCTGCGCTGGCTCCCGGGGGAGCGGACGGAGTCTGGAAAGAGGTGCTAATGGTGTGAGGCTGAGACCCGAGGTCCAACCCCTGGGGGGTTCAGGGCTCAGGTGCCAGTTCGGGCTCATCTCTAACTTTGGTACAGTCTGCTCCACTTGCCCAAAAACAAGGGAAAAAAGAAAACTGGAAAGAAAGGAAGAAAGACAAAGAAAGCACTTTGTTGGCTTCAGTAAATATGAGCAGAAATTGTTTCAACGTATTTGCTATGTCCGTTTTGAAAGAAAATGTGCAATAACATCACTGTTACGGATACACAGGCTCTATAACAAGACTTCTAGCTCCCTCTGAAAGGCAGCGAAGGAAAACTGCCTACCCGCCCCCCCGCCCCGTGTGCCCTCCCCACCTCCCGATAATCAGGTCTTTTAAAAATGACAAGCTGAAAGAAGGATCACCTACTCTGCTATGAAATAACTGTGCCAGCAGCGCATGATACCTTGGGAAATAAAAACTTCTGCCCATGCAATATAATGCTTTTCTATGTGCTCTAGGTATCGAGCTGAAAAGTGAAGAGTCATCCTCAAAATGTTCTACGTTTATCGACATATGTACTATCCACACTTAGGTTCAGCAACTCGCAACCCAGCAATCTTCTTCAGACTCCAAAAAATGAGTAGTACAACGGGATTACTAATTTGAGATGAAAGGAATGCGATCCCTAAACCCAACAACACTGCGGTTTCCAAATGATCTGTGAAAAGACGGGTCCTGGCCCAAGGACTACAGACAGGACTGATCCTGCACAGCTTGTTCTTCCTGCACCGTGTGGGCCCTCCCAGCTTTTTGTCCCAAAAGCGCTCGGTTAGAGCCCGGTCTGGAGCACACTGACGTCAGTGGAGAGACTCGCCTACCACAGTGCTCGCAAAGCCCTTCTTTGGCCACCCCCGATGCCCGGTTGAAGACCAGCAGTGCGGTGCCACCCTGCACCCCTCTGCCCAGAAGATCGGCAGCAACGTGTGCTGCCAGACTCCAGCACAACCCAGTGCCGAGGGAAACCTTGGGAGAGACGCCCCCACACGCGAAAGTAGATGCAACGTGGCATTCGCCACCGAGTGGCTGGGAGGTGGCTACGGCCCAGCAAAGCTGAAGGCCATACGGGACAGCCAAAGGCCATACGTACGGTACCCAACCAAGCCCAACCATTTCCCAGGTTAGAAAATCCCTTAGGTCGCAGCTGTGAGGAATGGCATGTGCGCGGTTGGTGAGCAGCTACGAGGCTTCCGTACACCGTCTGGCTCCTGTATGCAACCCCTTGAAGTTACGGGAGATCTCACCGGGCTAAAAACCACCCAAGAAACACTGGTTGCAGAATCAGGCTCTGCAGCCTTTTAAATAATTGGTGAGTTATCAAATCAACAACAACAAAAAAGTCGTGTTTCTTTAGAAGAAGGCAGAGCACGCTGCGCTCTCCCCTACCCCGCAGGGACGTGCGGTGTCACCCCGGGCACCTCGCGCGCGGGTCGCGCTCCTCAGCTGTCGAGACTCTGCCTCTGAAGTTTTTGAATACTGCCACACAAGAACTAAAAATCGTCACTGTCATCTCTCAAAGAGTTAAACGAACAATAGTAAAATACCATCTTCTGTCACATTTAAAGGCAGTTGGATATGTTTTTTTTCCCTCTATATTTACATATACAGAGTTCTGATCTAGAAAAACCAATACAATAAACCATTTTACGTTTAAAAACAGGCAGTCTTTGGTGACGCAAAGGCAGAGATTTTCTTTGTTACCTTCTGCCTATTTCACTCTGTCTCATAAAGTGAATATTATTGGCACTGTCAGAAAGTTCGAGATACTGCTCCACAGATAAGACAAAATATCCATCGTAGCCTTGTACCCGCCCAGTGCTTAAAAGCTGCTGTTTCTCTCCATCTGTCCACGCCCTAATCCCTTCTTCCCCTTCCTGCAGCCGTCTCTGCTCCTTAGTCCAGGCCTGAGCCACGGCTCTCTGCCTGGCTACCTCTAGGACGTGGTTTTTTTCTTCTTCCACCGTTGTTCCGTACCGAACGTTGAAGCACAGCGCGCCGTGCTGGAGCTGGATGTCAGCAAAGCGTCTAGTCCTCCCATTGATCACAGAAGTCATCTGCGACACTGTGACGTTGACGCCATTCTCCAAGATGCGTCGTCCTCCAGTGTTGCCGATGAGGGCCAAGTCTTCTTCCAAAGACCCCAGCTTGATGAAGTAATGCGTGTCTCGGCCCTCTATGGTGAAATGCAGGTTCTCCAGATAGTGAGCGTTGTTGAGGATGGCAGCAATGCGCCGGCTGTCCTCATTGGCCACACCTATAATGTCAGCTGTCACTATACCATCCTTTATAGCAAATTTGATGCCTTTTCCGAATACTGAGGGAATAGCTGCAAATCTCGGTTGCTTCCCTCCCTCGTAGCACTTGCCATCACTATACCTGGGCGTCATAGGAAGTTGATCCAGGGATATAAAGTTTCGGAGTTGCTTTTGTAGCTCACATTGAATACCAAGGATAGTCTGGAAAAGAAAGTACCAGTTAAGTTTGCAGACAAGGCACCTTGCAGTTCATTACAGTGTCTCACAGACCCTCCTAATCCCTTAATTGCTTAGAACGGATCTTCAATTTGTTTGGAACACATTGCGTGCATCTGCAGAGCCTGGGTATATGCCCAGGCTTTCTAATCGCCTAAGGTACAGCTTTCTGTCTCGCGGACTCTTTCATTTCTAGAAAACAAACGGAAAATGCGTTTATCACAAATGTCATTCCTGTATTTATTCTTCCTTTTTTTCCCCCTTCCTCCCCCCTTCAGTCACTACTTTTAATGGCTTTCAACTCGAAGACACAGGGAAAGCCAACTCAAAGCTGTGCTCTTTCACATGATTCTACGCTCAGTCTCTGTGCGTCTAATTACACCTTCTGTAACAGAGCAGTAACAGTTGTTGTAGCTCATTCTTTAAGGAAAGCAGGCTGTGAAGGTCTCAAGACACTAGAACAACAGGAACCAGGCAAGTACATCGTATCTGTAGATCCTGCTCCCCATTGAGGCTAAAAAAAAGCCTCACTCCAACCATCTGTTTGTCTTTTAACACTGTACCTATCACTAAACTTTTTCTGTGTCTTTGTAATGGCTTCTTTAATATCTCAGTGACAATTTTACATCGACATGCTCCTACATCTGGAACAAGCTCTGACCCTCCAGCCCTCCGCACTCTGGGCAGTCACTTATGCATAGGAAAAAAAAAAAGTGGATTAAATGCTATGAATGTAAACTCACAACACTTTATACTTCCTTTTCCTGACTACATGAGAGGAAAAGCATCTTTTCTCTGTCATCTTTGCAAACTCATATTTCTTTGTTAACAGATGCTCGTCTGGTCAGCTGCAATACGTGAAGACCATCGGTACTTGGTCCTGTTGCAGTTACATTGATTGCAGGACACTGAGAGCTGCTGCACGGCTCTTTACTGAAAACAAGCCCTGGAGCAAGGCTGAGTTTCGCAGACCACCCCTACAAATCCACAGCAGCATTTCTGTTTTCCTGCAGTAATGACGCAGAGGCACAGACTGTTTATACCATCAGTGATTTGCATCTCTTGAGGCACCTTTGCTAACAAAGATAAACATCTGTTATTTTAATTTTTTAATTCCACGGATTTTTTTTGTAGCTTTTTCAATTCTCACAAAACCACCTGGTTTACCCTTTTTCCTATCCTGCCCCTCAAATTTGGGTAGTTTCTCTGTAAACAGCTGCCAAGTTCCTTCACTGTGTTGCTAAAAGCTTAAAACTTAAAACTCCTCCTTTCTGATGCCAGAACACAATCGACAACCTGCAAGTTTCGAGAATTGTTAAACCATTTGCCTTGCCTGTTGTGTTGAAAGACAGGCACACTGTTTCCTTGGTCTCCAGTAATTTTGAATAAAACTCCTTAATTTAGTATTAGAAACAACTGAGGAGCGTTTTTGCTGACCTTTCCAGGATCCCACTCTTGGGTTTTTGTTTGAAGCTGCTGAAGTTCGTACGTTGTCTCCAAAGCTTCAATCTCTGGTTTTGGGAATCCAGGCAGTACGTTGTGCAACTGGAAACCAAACAGCTCCAGCCAGCTTCCAATGTCTACGAAACAAGAAAAGGATGCTGGCAACAAGGCACATAAATCCTAGAAAAAGGGAGGGTAGCCTGCAGAAATCCCAGCTATGCAGAAATAATGATTTCACATCAGTTTATGTGTTCAGTACTGGTTACAGCATTTATTGTAGCAAACAAATTAGCTGACTACCAAGCATAGCTATACTCCAATCAATAGTGTACGTTCTATCTATTTAATATGGAAATAATTCAAATTAAGCTGCCTCCATTCTCCCCCTAATTTTAGCACTTAGAAAAGCAGCAGAAACAACTATTAATTTTATTTTCTTGGTTACCATTAAGGCTATAGAAAACAGATCAAGCTCAGTAAGATGTTATCTATTAGAGAAATTACTTTAAAATATGTAAGATTAGAGCCAAAGAGTAACTTTGGATGTACGCAGAAGATTTCTGGAGTCCTGAATCCATACCAGAATTTGTCAAAAAGTTGTATTGTCATGAGAAAAGTGTTCCTTTTACCTGTCGTATACTTAGCCACATCTTGGATTCTGCCAACTGGGTAATTATTTTCAAATGAGTAGAGATTAAATGGTTGTGGGACAGCGTTCAGGTGCTTCCATATATGATGATTTGGTGTCGTCCACCGACCAGCAATGACGTCGTAGTCCCGCTGACCCAGATGAACTAATTTAGTAAGAGAATCATAGAGCCCTCCATGAAAACCAATGATAACCTGGAAATCGGGATTAGTGTCCTGGTAGATCTCTCCATACGGGGTGTACAAAATTTCTTTTATGACTTGGCCCCGACTGCTGAATACAGCTAGAGGTGTTCCAGTGTTATCACAGGCAACATAATATTCTTCTCCACTGCTTAATTCCATTGCAATGAGATGACCTTGAAGATCGTAATATAAGGACGTTATTTCCGAGCTACTATGATTGTACAAGTGAGTAACTCTTATTGGGTTGGAGAGATCAGCATAGAAGAACTGTAAATGTTGTCCTAGGCTTGATTTGCTTGCAACTCGTCTTCCGAGACCATCGTAGCAGTATTGCACGGTCCAGCCTGACACTTTGTTGTACGCTTTGCTCAGCAGACCATTAGAGTTGTACTCAAAGATCTCATTGCCTCTTTGCCTGAGAAAACCATCCTCGTCCATTTTATATTGAATTTCTCCAAGCCTGGTAATGCGATCTCTCAGATCGTATCTCAGGGGAGTCAGGCGTGCACTGTTTCCGTGGCTCAGCAAGTTGATGTTGCCGTTAAGGTCATAGCTGTAGCGCCACTGGGTTTTGTCATTCACAGACACAGTCTGAAGTTGACCATCAGCATCATATTCATAAAAATATCTCGTTATATTGGCATCCACACCTACCCGTATATCGCAGATCACCATGCGACCCATATTATCATACTGGATGGTCATCCAGTAAGCGATAGACTTGAGAATTTCGTATTGTACTTCAATCACCTGACCGTTGGCACTAAAGATTTTGGTATGTTTCATCACAGTGGTGGTTATAACTTGGTTTAAATCGTAATTAATTACGCTGAATTTTCCAAATTGTTCCGTCCTGCCAGAAACATCGACATAGCGGTACAGATCTATGGGAAGAGGCGTCTCGTTTATCATGGCTTGCATGCTCGTGACACGGAAGTTGTTGTAGCTGTAGTCAAATCTGGCGTTTACAAGCCCTTCTTCGCTAAACCTGAAGATCTGGCGACCAATAAGCGGACCTGTCCAAAACAATGAGGGGAAAGAGGAAAAGCAAGAAAAAGAATGAATTCTGTCCACAGTGCCCTTACCCTGCAGATACAGCACAGACAGTCAAGGAACTCAAATACACCCTGAAGCCTTATTGCTTCTTGACTGTCTCAGACAATACCATTAGCTAAGACTATGTTAGATTATTTTCTCAAAAACCTTTATTAATGCTTGCTCTATAAAATACTTATATTTTATTAACATTTTTTTAAATGAACGCCATTTTACTCATAATTATGATCTCTATTTACTTGCAAGATAATTCTAAACTAAATTTATTTTACATGGTGATTTCTTTCCTCATACAAACAGTCCTTCTGAATTTATGTTATATTATGGTATAAACAAGGAAACTTGAAAATACCAACAATAAAACAACTTGATTTAGTATTTAGCAAATATCCACACAGTGGAATAAAAACAACCAAACATTACAAGAGCTATTCCATACCAAGCCGTAAAAAGAAAACCGTATTTCAAATGGGACAGATATATATGCCTGTGGATACCGACATAGATATATACACACATATTTTTCTATTGAAACATAAAATCTATGAATTTGTAGACATAAAAATAATGGAATATCGCGGCAGGTAAGAGCAGGATCAGGGCCAAAAACTTTAGCGAAGTAGTCCCAGTTACACAAACCTGTTTGCCTGTATCTGATGGTACAGATGAACCCGTCATGCATTAAATGTATGGTTTTAATAACCCCTGAAGATTCCTCGTAGGTGAACGTGACTTGAGTAGTATCATAAAGTATCTCGGACAGTCGAGACTGTTTGGTGTATTTGTAAAGGACTCTGCGTCCTGTCCCGGGATACAAGGTCTGCAGAAGCCGCCCGTCTCTGGTGACGTCCTGTATGAAAGCCGCGTTGCTGTCCGGAGGGGTGTAGATGTTGCGGTAGTAGCCGACAGACAGCATGGTTTGCAAGGCATGGCGCACCATGCTCGGCATGGTGACCGAGAGCAGGTAGTTGGATTGGTCGTACTCAAAGATGTAGCGGCGCTGGCTGTGCAAGAGGAGCATCACGGACTGCAATCGAACAGGAATGGCAGCGTGAGTGACTGATCAAGCAAACGAGTATTCCTCTAGTGAGTGCCGGAAGGTTAAGGAAATGCTGAAACAACCATCCACTCTTGTAGTTTGCTCTTACTGTCTGTCTGTACGATTCCAAGTGAAGCTTTCAGCTCCAGGAGACCTGGCCAGCAAGGTGGTACACACCAAGAGGAGAATAATAATAAGTCTAGAGGTAAGGACCCCCAAACTGGAAGGCAGATGTGGCTCTCAGTTGCCCTTCAGCCTCATGCTGACTTGCTATGTTGCTTTGAAATATTTAGGTCATCCTCCCAGGAAGCAAAAACAGAGGGAAACTCTTCCTCACGCACAGGCAGAGCATCTGCACCAGCAGATGTTTCTAGGGGAGGTGGAAAGGGGACACTTTCATTGGCGTATACAAGGTGTTCAGCTTTTACTGGCAATCTGCGTATCTCTAGCACAGACCTACCACTTTTTCGGTATGTCCTCTATTAAATGCACACTGCCCCAGAGGTCACATGCTTACAGATGGATGAAAACAGTCTGCAGGTTCTTTGATGTCACTACTTCTATCTCTGTTTTTTCATGTTGACAAAGGATATGATTTCTACACTTGATATTTGCCCTGTGCTGGTTAATCGTGGCTGCTCAATGAAATCTGGTTTGTCTGTTTCTGTAAAAATTTAAAGTTTGGGTTCTGTAAAGCTTTTCACTGGTCAGGTGCAAAGTCACAGTGCCACAGAGTATGAGCTCACTGCTCAATAGTCACTCTTGAAACAACCATAATGAAAACCAGAGTGAAACTGTATGGGTGAGCTTTGTAGCCTTCACCCAGCTCCAGTAAGTGGCTTGGCTGGACCTGAGCACTGCCCATCCTTGCCCCACTGTCTGAGCTGAGACGGAGTGCTCACACTGAACAGCTCACAGCCCAAAACTACCAGGCACATAAGCAAATTTGTCAGGCTTCTGCATGATTGAGCCATCATGCAAAACAAAGTCTTAGGAGGAACAGTGTGACTGCTTTTTCATACAGCACTGGGGAAAAAATCAGAAAAAAAAAAGGCTTTTTTAAATTCTAAGCTCAAAAATCTTCTCTGGGAAGAAAACATCAAGAGCTCAGCCCGGCAATGTGTTAAGTAACATTGGCCCTGAGCCACTTTGCTCCGAGAAATAACCCAAATGCTTATTCAAAGGACCAAAGATAGGCTAAGCCTTGGCCATCCTCTCCGCGCCTCGGCCCTCCGCCCTCCCAAGATGTATTTCTTCCTGCCCTTGGAGAAAGACATCTACCACCTGTACCCAAGCCAGAGAGCACCAGCATATGCCACTCGCAGGCTACCCTCTGCCAACCGGTGACGGCAGACCTTACACCGAGCTTTCTCTGCTCGGTTTACTGCTGGGCTGCCAGGCTTTTCTAACACGCGCAGCGTTTATTTTGTTTTCACCTTCAGTCAAGAGTCCCCAACCTGCAGTAAACCACTGGCTGAACTCTCTCCTAGCACTATGTGACGCCTTGCTCTACATACTGCTCCCGGGCCTGTTTTTAAGCTGTCTGCCGTTGACAGAGTAAGAATAACGAGATCAGAAACATCTCTAAAATAACTTCAGTGCCCTTGTGTGCCATTTTTACAGCACTTTGTGGCTTTTCCGCTTTTGTCCAGGATAGTAAAAGGACAGAACGAGGGTTGGAGATGTAGCATCCTCTCTGACCTATCAGAGGATACCATAAAGAGAAAAAAAAATTAATTCCCAACTCATCCTAATAACATTCCAATAGAGTTTTTCAACTCTTTGCACAAATTGGGTTCTAATCGTTTTAAAGGATTTCAGAGAGTAGCTAATAAAATATCCAAAAAGCTGTCACTTGATAGAGCCTGGTCAACCACGTCACGATTGATGCCGCATGGTGTATCGAGACAAACAGCCCGTGGCAGTGGGAGCTCTGCTGGGACAGGCAGAAATGCGGAGCATCACCACTAGATGTCATCTCTGACCAACATTCACAGGCAGCCGCGCATCTGTTTTGTCTGGTGGTAAACGGCACAATTTTGGAAGCGAGTTTGGAGTATTCAGGAGATTTTATAACACCATTAATTACTTGAGGAAAGCGACCAAAACGAGAGCAACTGACTCTCATCAGTAAAAATTATTTACGGTGCTACTCTCATAGTACTTCTAAAACCTAAATTATTGGAGATAATTTTGAAAGGGGTAGAGATTTTCGAAGATGTACAATTAAATCATCAAGCGCTAAAAAATGAAGATTTAAGTAACTATGAATTGGAAGCAAACTATATAATTGATTTCTTGATAAAAGAAATCATTTGGTCTTAGAGGATTCAGACAACTTTTAGCAATCATTACATAATTAACACAATGAATTATTGACTTTAATGGAGCCGCAGAATGGTATTTCAATGTCTAATTTTGAAAGTGAACTCATCTTTCTTTGGCACAAGGAACAAACAGGGATGAAAGTACATTAAATAGCTGGGAGATTATGTCCGTGGTGTGTACGACAATAATTTTAATGAGAACTTACAGCGCAACCTCAGCCTGCTGCTACCTGAACCAGTAAACATTGGCCATTTGCTTCTACAAGATCAGGATTTGGCCGCTCGTGCAGAATTCCAGAATAACAATTTTGAGTTATCTGGGTTTACTTACAAGCTCGTCATAAACTAACAACGGACAAAGTGGTTTGGCAAGATAAGAAGAATGCCTCTTTCCAACAGTACGGTCCATTAGGCCCAAAGGAAAAACAAAAGATTTCTGCAAAAGGCACATTGCCCAGATATTTGAAAGCTGTACTGAACGCCTGTTCACTTGTGATCTGCAGAAGAGCGTACAGACAAAAGAAGCCCTGACAAATTTATCTAACCAAACTTCTGAAGCTGATAGGGTTTGCCAATCTTGTTCACATGTCAGGTACGGCACTGCGTGCAGACGAGGAAGGAATCACATCTTTATGCATTCTCCAGCCTAAATAAATTTTTTTTCCTGGGTTAGGTTTCAGTTTTTTGAGGATCAGGTTTAAATACATTAAAAAAAAAAAAAAGTACAGCAAAGTTTAACTTAAAAGTAGACATTTGGAACTTTTAGATATATGAGTAACTTGAAAGGGATTTGCTTTGTGTAATACCCCCTACCAGTTTTACCTCACCTGCAACCCCCAGCCTTTCCCTGTGGGTGACAGGTTCAGAGAAAATGTTCTGCAAACTTGGGGTATACTGAACAGTTCAAGATGTGGCTATTTAAAAAAAGAGCAGTTTAAAAGGACACTGTCTGAGTACCATTTTAGACTAAGTTCTGAAAGCTTTAAAAATACAGATTGGCTTTTTGGCTTTGAGAGACAAGATAGTATTAAATGAGATGCTTCGAGAGCTGAATGAGATGCTGTTCCTCCTTTGTCTGTACAACACCTATTCCCCCATCACGTGACCATTACCTATAGACATCCATCAAAATTACAACACTCAGGCCATTTAGACACAAAGTCACTATAAAAGCAGAGCAATAACTCATTTTGTACTAATATTGCCCCCCGCCCCCAAACAGCCCTCATCTTTCTCCTCACAGGATCAATCCCTTTTTCACAGCACAGCACCGAGTAGGTGCAAGCTTGCACCCTCTGCTTTGTAATTCTGGCTTAAAAGAACTGTCTTGCGCCGAGGAAACAGTTCCTCTTCAGTGACTGGTATATTTTTGACCATGTTATACAACATGTTTTTCAGCAGTGAGAGTGTCCTTTGTTCATGTGAACTTGGACTGGGACCAGGAAGTCATTTCTATCAATTAAACAAATGTGAGGTGCTACTAACTTCCTTCAGAACTAAACTATGGCACTTCTGAACCGGTGACATGTAGGTCTAAGCACGTCCAGAGACATTTTGATCTAGTTATGTACGTGTATGCATTTTCTGCTTAAGAAGTCTTAAAAACTCCTGCAAGAGGTAGAATTACAACGTAGTTCATAATATAACATCCGTATCTAAACAAATATTTTTGCTTTGGCACAACAATCCACTTTTTAAATGACTTACCTTTTCTAAATATGTGTAACTCCATATTTTACCGTCTGCCCATGTTCTGGAAATTATGTTCCCACTTGGATCATACTCCATTTTCTCGGTCCAGGTTCCTCTTTGGATATAGGTGACTAATCCAGAATGGGAATAAGTGATATTGACCTCATTGTACTTGCTGATGGGTGACCATAAAATTGGGCGTCCGGTCTGGTCATACATAATCCGAAGAGTGAATTTTCGATGGTCATCATAAATCTTCCCTGTTCGTGTTACATGATCGAAATCAATGGAGAGCAGGTTTCTGTTGTGGGCCTAAACACAGAGGTACAGTCGGGTAAGAAAACGATGCGTCTGAATTACATACCACCCAAACATCTCTGTGTCAGCTCTAATCCAAATGTGCAGTGATTTAACATTATGATGGAGAATTTTGGCCTTATTAAAGACAAGAAAGGAGCAAAATATTCAGATGAGAAATAGGAGGACCAAGAAATAAAATGCTTCTTGCATTCAGTGCTATTGTACTCTGCATTACATGATGCTTCTTCTTTCCATGTGCTAAGCTCTCAGCTCTGCTCTCACCTTTTTGTAAGTTTTTCTTCTTTCTTCTCAGCTTTCCTTTTGATTCCAGCCAAAGACGTGTAGTTAAGCCCCAAATTAACAAAGATATCCTATCTCACACCCCCTCTCTTAAGCTCTGTTAACGTTGATGGGTCAGCTACGGCTCTGGGATAGCCCGCGCTAGGTCGCACACCGATGCTGCAAAGGGAAGAGCCGTGCTTACAGCTCCTGAAAACCCTGCTCACCAGCATCCTCATACTTCTTCACAAAGCCACCCACTGTCAGAGCTCATGGAAGCCAGACGCAGTGGTCCCTGGTGCCAGCCATATTCCTTGCTGCAGCTCCGTCACCACATCTGGGACCTGCAACATTTGTCGGACTCGCTGTGGCCCTCAGAACAACTGACCGACTGTGAGATAGTCTGTTAGCATTCATGGTCCCACATGAAAATGCAAGGGGGGAGCCCAATTTTCAGTCTGAAATCACGTTCAGGGCTGAGCAAGGTTCATGAAGACAAAATAGATTTATCCAGCGCTTTCACCATCTACCTCCTTACCTCATTCGGTCACTGGGCAATGGCTATTAAACTCCATTTAAATCAGAGCTATAATTTAGGGAACTGTAAGACATTGTTCATTGCCTTGTCTTTTTCAGATCAGTGCTGCATGCGCTGGTATCAATCTACTGCATTTTGTCCAATCAATCAGTTGTATTAATCTATAACAATTAATAAATTCCTTCCAGCAGAGGCGATGTCAGTGCAGGTGTCAGCACAGGGCACAGCACAGTGCCTGCTCCTCGCCGAGACCTGCAGGCAGAGCCACGAAGTCGGTGGTTAAGAATACTTGTTTAATAATTCAAGCTGGGATCATATGGTGGTAGTGATTAGGAAGAACATTTTTTGCCTTTCCCCATTCTGTTTTTAGATGCAAAATAATTTAAAAATCCAGAAAAAGCAGGTGTTCTTTCTTCAACGACCATTCCTGGGGTTTTATATATGCACACGTCTAACTTTTATAGTGTTCATTTACAATAGCTGTAAAATACCTATATACCCCTGTAGACTGCTGTAACTATTACAATTTATGCTCTAATGACAGTTAAGGAGCCCAAGTAAAATGTGATGCTCAGCTCAACTATATTTGCTTGTATACAGTCCGATGGATTAGGTTTAGTACAATATATTTCTTCGCAAACTTCTTGCAATTTCTGAAAACAAACCCTCTTGGTGGTAAAATATCTGAAAAGCAAGCAAGGGATATACCCTACCTCATATTCATTTAATATCTACATATACAGTTGATGCTCTTATTGCTATTATTATTATTATTATTATTGTAGAATGCGGTTAGGAGAAAGGAAATTGCTTGCAATCTAAATTTCAGGGACAAATAAGAATGAAAACCAGAGGCAAAATTAGCAGCGAAGTGGATAGCAGCAGTATTTGAAAGCTCGAGAGTTAAAATAAGGTTTGAGTGGGTGCCACTACTGCCCTTTTACGCCACATTTTATGTCTTTTTTGTTTGTTTTTATATTAAAGGTAAATCAACACCCTTCTCAAGACGAGACGACATGTGGGCAGCAGGTCTCGTTTCAACTGTCACTGAAAAGCTGATTTCAAATTCCACCGGCTTCTTAAAGACGACTCCGCCGCCGTCGTAAGGAGCCCCTGTGAGCGGCTGGAGCTCACGTGTTCTGTTACAGCCCAGGGAAAACTGGCTTCTGAAAGCAATCTCAGGTCCGAAATTCAGCTGATGAAAATTCAGCTGACTTCAATAGCAAAGTTAGTTGTGCATAAAAAGATGTATTTATTATATATTCTTAAACAATTGTTGACTCTGCCTCCCTTAGTTTTACAGCTAGAAATTTGGAGTGTAAATAATCACATGAATGTGCACTTCTCTTGACTTTCTTTCTCAAGCCCCAACTGTCTACAGTGTGTAAATCAGATGAGATGTTTGTATTATTTCCTTCGCTGTGTTTTGATTTGAGTCAACGTAAACTGACACGCGCTGGCAGAGGATTCGGTCCTATCCTCAGAACTTGCTCTAAGACTGGTAAATAAAGGGAGATCATTTGCTAAACGCAATAATAAACATAGCTGTCAAAGCCTGTATCTGCAGGACTTTTGAATTGAGGCCAGTGAGCTACTTCCTTTTTTGTTATTAAAAAAAAAAAGAAAAAAGGCAGCAAAATAAGTAAGACCGGCCAAGCATTCAATTTTCAGTTTTGTAGATATTCAGTTATAAAACCTGGACCGCATCCAATGCCAAGTTCCTCTAAGTTCTGCCAAAGCCGGGAGGGAGCGGAGCTGCATTCTAATCAGTGCATTACTATGCATCATGCTCATCGGTTTTAACAACAGCCTTTGCTTCATTTTTAGAAGTCAATTAAAACAGTGGTTCGATTGATAAAAAAGAACTCTTGCTAGATTAAGACTGATGTTAAAACGCCTGATTGTACATAGATTTTTATTAATATAAAATGCATACATGCCTACAGACGGTTTTATCTATTTCAGGAAGCGCCGGGGCAGGCAGTGCCGCATTTAGAGGAAACCTGTGATGAATTCCCATTTCCCACATTGATTTAGGTACCGAGATAAAGTTAGGTGTCTGTTCTAGTGTTTCACTTAACTTACTCACTTCTGCTCTGTTTCTACAGCAGGGTATTCACACCATGCAAAAATCTCACTTTGTAAACCCCAACGTTTACAGCGTTATTCAGAACATGCTGACGGCAGCCTCTTTCCACACTGGAAATAACCGGGATAGAGTGACACGCTTTCAAGATGGTTGCTAATTGCGATTAAGAATTAAAAATGTTAGGACCAGGAAGAGAAGGAAAAGCTTTCTTCTCTCCAACTAGGTCATCCTTTATCTCATCCCCAGTTACCTGCCTTCTAATTTATACCTCTCAGCACTCAAAGCCGTTTGTTTCAATGACAGCATCAGGACTGATCTCTAAGTAACACCTTTAAACCTGATTTCTATGCTTTTTTCCCCCTCTTCCATTGTTCTGTTTTCTTTCTTTAACTGAGGGCTTCTGCAAGTCTCTTCACTTCTGTTGAGAACTGGTCCAATCCCCAGAGCTTTCCTTTACATATATTTTCAAAGTTCAGCATAGTTCTTTCTGCCCTACATTGCCAGCTTTCTAACACACTTCCTATTGTGCCAGCCGTGGCATATTAAGTGTTTAAAAACTTTCTTTTCAAGATATAACTCACTAAAAGTTTTCAGAAGGTCTCACCAGAATCTCATCCAGCGTAAGGGTTTCTAATGATGCTGCATTTTTTTTCCCAACAGTACTCAAGTGTCAACAGCAAGCGCTAAATCCTTTTCATTATTTGGCGTGCTGCTTCAAACACACTATGCGATGGCATTTCTGCTTCTGCTGTCCTGCATGTTTCCTTTAATCACCAAGGAGAGATAGCTGCCTCTGGGTAAATTCTGCTGCTCCTCTGCCTTCCCTGCCAGCTGCACTGTTCCAGCTCCTTCCACCTCCACTGACCCACTCCAGCAGCATCCTACACAAACTTCTCGTGCTGGAGCTGAACTCCAGGACCCGTATATTCCACCTCTGCTCCAAAGTCTTTCTTATTGGCAGTAACAGCCTCAATAGTGCAATTGTCCCTTTCTCCTGTGTCTATTTATACGGTGTATCCTTTGTGCAGAATATTTCTCCTCCTTTCCACTATCAAATCCTCATTTAATGAACCACCAGGTTCCCTCCAGCCTTGCCCTGACAGCCCTCAGACAGATGGTCCTAGAGCTTGGTACAGTCAAGGGAGGAAAAAACATTGTAATACAGGCAGCTGACTTGTCCTTCTGAGTAGGCAGGGACAATCCGTAAGCCCCCTTGATCTTGGATAGGTATAAAAAGACACAATTTACAGAAATAACAACACAGCGGTCAACTGCTATGATGCTAGCAGATACTTTCGGAAGGACAAAGAACGTAAGACAGCAGCACATCACAATCATTCGTGCACTTCACTTTCACCTTCCATCCTCTCACTGGAGGAAGGCGAAGAAGGAGGAGCACACGAGTGGTTCTGTGCACCACCAGACTGATCCAGAGGCAGGTCAATCTGTGGAGCTCTGGACAGCTTCAGTGATGCAGTATTTCAATGAACACTCTACGCCTCCAGCCAGACTCCATTTAATCCCCACCAATCTGTGAACTTCCTCCTTTTTTTTTTTTGCCAGGCAATATTAAGGGTCATGCAGAAGCAAGTGAAAATGACTTAAAAGAACCTGCAATCAATTTCAACAACAGAAAATACAAACTGCCTAACAGGAAACCGTGCAGGATGAAGCGGTTGTATTAAATCTAACTGTCTGAACCACTTGGCCGTGGCAATGTAAGCCGGATAGATGACTGACTACATCCTTCCGTTTACGACTTTTATTACATAAGAGCCTTTTAAAAAATGTGCCATGCAGTTACTTAAGCACAAAATCACAGAAATCAACTGATTAGGTAATGTGAGCCATGGAGGCCATAGTTTGGATCCTGCCATCTTAACACACGTTTGCCACTGTAATAAGTTCTGCTGCCTCCCTAGGCAGGGCTAGGAGGACTCAAGCTGTGCTAGAGAGGAGGCAGTCAACAGACAAGCAAGAAAAACTAAATGAAAGTTTTCCCCGCTTGCAGAATCCTCGTAAAGAAACTGTGACTGTCAAATCTGAACGATGTCCCTTCAAACAGGTGTCTCACACTCAGTGGCCAGACCAAAGTCTTGTGTTTTAGATTGATCAGAGCACTTGAAAACTAAACAGATGATACACTTAAAAAAAAAAAAAAAGGATCTCATACCCAAAAGACAATGCAGAGATTTTAATAACCATCTCTGTATTTTCAGAGCTAACAGATGTAACTTCAGAGAAAATACCTATCCAAACAGGTTGTAGTTAATAATGCAATATTTTTAAGGCCAAAATTCCCAGTTGTACTACTGGTATAGGCATTTTAAGGGGTATTCATGTGAAAAACAGAAATGATTTTGTAAAAAACCTGTTCTGCAAGGTAGCAATCTCTTTGAGCCTTAGTGTTACCTAATTAAATGCTGAATGTTGACCATCTGTCATTGTAATCTGTGTTCTGCTCACAGATAAAAATAAAGCATGGATGCCATATTAAAGTCATTCTTTGTTAGAGCCTTAGTGTAACCCAGCCAGAGGGAGTGAGGGCAGAACACTCAGCCTGTCTGGATACACGGGGAGGCTCTGCATTGCTCTGGCTTGCAGGAGATGCACTGGCCAGGACACCCAAGGTGTGCCCTGCGAGACCCTCTGCTCCAGGCAGAGGCTGGCACCTGCTATATCCCCCAGAAGAAAGAGGGTTGATAGATCTGAGAGCGGCAGAATGTGGCTCCAACTCTGCTGCTGTGCCAGAGTAACTACACATTGTCCTTTGCTCACAGCTTCTTCCAAAGCCATAATTAAGTTCTTAGTTGAAAAAGAAGAGGAAGAAAAAAGTAATTATGTCTTGAGGTCAAGTCTCACAACCAAAATCAAACAGAGATCAAACATCCCTGCAAGTGTCGGAGAAGCCTGGTTTTCAAACTCATGGCTGGGGTCCACCATTGATACAAACTTTCCATGGCTTTTCTTACAAAGGAGAACATTTCAACGCGATTTTAGTTCAATGGCGTTCAAAGGGAACGCTGCACTTTACACGAGAGGAAGCCTTACCCTGAGCCTTCTCTCAAACGTGGAGATATTGCCTTTGGTCTGCTCCCTCCTTTGCCTCCATTCAATGAGATTTGAGTTGTGCTCCCCAGGAAGGGAGATATTGCACTTCCCTAAAGTGGGGCTGACAACCCCTGCTAGAATATGAGGCTCCGTGTTCAGCGTGATTTCCATTCCACTGGCAAAGGTGACTCTCAGGGACCCATCGGGGCTGACCCGGTAGATGTTCTGTGTGTTATCTGCCAAAAAACAACAACCGAAAACAGGGAACAGAGAAAAGTTCAGATCTCCACCTTTACAAAGGAAATGGTAGGTGCCAAGAGGGCTTTGTTTGTCCCTAGGCTACAGACAGCTGAACACACACCAACTGCAGCGTGTTTTTTGCAACCTGTAACCTCCAGGCCTTCCCAAGGCTAAAGAGCTTTTCATCACATCTCACCCAATGATTTCCATTGTGAAGGTTTCCCACAGCAGGAATACAGAGTTTTACCTTTCACCTTAGAAGCACGTAAACCCCCAGGCTGGGTTTTGACCACCGATATTCTGATGATTTTAGCGTGTTGGGATCTGTTAACAGGACAGTGTACTGCTTGAACGACTGCAATGAGTATCTGAGCTCAAGCATGAAAGCTGATTTCAAAACGTCTAGCGTGATGGCCAGTCGCCCATTCTGTCCCTGTTCCCTGTACCACCCTACTAAAACCTTCTCTTCTGGGGTAGAGGAACAGTGATGGTCAGCCACAAGCCTGAAGCCTGCTGCAAGAGACCCACTGGTAAGCAGCTGTGGGCAGAAGAATGAATGGCTCAGCACAGCGAGCAGCTCCAGAGGCTCAGGACTGTGCTGCAGAGGGCTGCGGAGGGCAGTTGAGATGACCTAGCACAGTCTCCCTCCCACCCCAAAAGTGCCAGAAGCACATGGAGGGTCCAGACCAGGTCTCCACTGAAGGGATGGAAAGGCATATGGCCACTGCCCGCTCCTCTTCTCTCTCCTGGGCACTGTAATTCCTCCAGTGCAGGCAGAGCTGTGCCACACTGCCTTACGTTTGGTCAGGACAGGGACATGGATGCAGGAGGACACTGTGGCTCAGCTACCAGGGAGAAACTCCATCAGGAGCCTGAATGTTAAGAGATAAAGTCTTGTCCTTAAAATGCAATTTAATTCCTACCAGCTAGGGACTATGAAAAACATCTTTTTTTAAACTGGTCCAGACAGAAGTAACTGGTCCAGCTCTTGAGACACGAACATGTGGAAAATAGTTGGGTATGTCAGAAAGTGAAGACAATAGACAGTATGCGTAAAGATACTTTGTGACTCAGAGGTAAGGATACCACATCTGACGGGCTGTTGACAGAGTGCTTCATGATAGTTCCACAGAGACAGGGAAATATGCAAATTCTACGAATTCATACCTATGATAGGTATAACAATCCCTACAGCTGCTGGTTTTGCGCACTGCCTGTAGTGTGCTAGCACTTTCCTGAGATGGAATTTGGTAACATACCAACTTCGAAGAGTTCAAATTTAACAACAGACATACGATCATGCAGCCAGCAGATGATGCAGAGAGCAGATGGGGTCACTTGGACAAAGCCTAACAGGTGATACAACAATGCAATATCATTATTTCCACTTATTCCGTGCTGTCTGTGCATGCGATAGTGAAGAGGAACGAGTGAGTATCTTGTGAGGTGAGTTCTTCCTATTTTTTCTTATAGATCAAAAGCTGAGAGGAAGAAAAGTTCTGTGATTTGCTCAGTTACAAAGCTTTTCTATCGCAGACCTGGAAGGAAATCAGAGAGCTATTTCCCAGCACCTGCTCTCTCAAAGCCTGAACAATCCACTGACAACAAAAAAAATCAACACGGAGATAAACCCCAGATCAATGAAACTATATAAAACCAGAGCTTTGGTGATGAATCTCCAAAATCTGGAGGAGGAGACTAGGGCAACTCCATTAGGCAGAGAGTAAATTCTCGAGAGAGATATCATTGCCAGGGAAATACTGTGGTGTCTACAGAGGTTGAGCCAAAACTTCATCCCCAAGGCAGTCACCAGCAGAGGTGGCTCATGCTTTCCTCCGTCCTATGAGCGCTGTCACCAGGGCACAGCACTACCAAAAAGAATTCACAGCATTGGCCAAACAAGGCACTTGGGTGCTAACACGTCCGTGGAGCACGTCATTCCTCTGGGCAGTATTTCTCAGAATAACACAGCTCAGTGTATTATAGGCCAGTCTAAGTCCTCCAGATACTGAAGTAGAAAGTAGCACATAAAGCCTGGAGACATCGGAGATTTCAATAACTAGAACCTATCCATGGGACTCTTCTAGCAGGAAAAGAATTCGCTTGTGGTTTGTTTCTAATTGGTACCCCAGGAGAATTAGAAGCAGTATAGAGCTATTGGTACTGAAGCAAGGAAGAAACAAATGAACTAATTCTAATGTCGTTTTTTGGCAAACCGTTAAGAACGCAATAATGTCTAGGGTTTGAAATGTAATGACTAGAGAGACTAGAAATAGAATAGAAAACTTAATGGAAATGCTTCAATTACCTTGTTTTAAAGTATATATTGTAGAGGTAGCTGAGAAGTTGGTGGCTGTGATCACATTCTCTCTGTTTGAAGTATCAAGTTCCACTCGGGTCAATTTTTCAACATCGCTGTGGAAACTGCTGACTTCCCCGGTCGGGAAGGTCGCGTTGGTCAGATGGCCATCGGAGTCATACCTGCAAGACATGATAAAAAGAGCCATGAAAATACATCACTACTGTCTTGTAGCTACTTCTAAAAGAAAAAAAAAGGGGGGGGGGGCAGTGAACAGCATAGTTAACGCTGTGCAATAAATACGAAGGCAAGAACTGCTCCATTTAATTCACTCAAAACGCATTCACCCCCTAATCCCAGTTCTTGCTTAGACTCTTTTTCAGTGGCGCTGGATAAAATACACCTGGGATGCTACCTACATCGCCCGGCGTCTGCCAGAGGTTTCAGCGCTGCGCACAGGCGGTCGGGGCTGTGATTCGGGAGGGTGGCCGCTGGAGGTCACTCGGCGTTCAGGCAAAAAACACACCCCCAAGAAGGTCTTTTCTTGCCCGTAAGTTTAAATAAAACCAATTCTTAGATTCTGCCACACTCACAAACTGCCTTCCGTGATACTGACGTGGGAAGAACATAATACGAACGGTGCATTTAGAAAAGGGACCTAAAGCGTAACAACAGCGAAAAAATTAGATCGAAACCTGCGGTGATTAACTTGCCTACATGGTTTTTACTCGTGTGTTCTGTTCATTTCCCATGGGCCTACTCAGATCAGCAGAAACTTCTCATCACGAGTAACAGGACTAGAATCTAGAGCACAACATTTTAGTTCACCCGAATTTCATCAGCGCTCAAGAAATTCTTGTGGTTTACAGTACTTTACGTGAATCAGGCCATGTTACGAGAAAGTCAACGGTTAATTCAAAAGCTCTGAAGCAGTGTTCCTAACAGATCTTTTCCAGTTCCACAGATACATTTGTCCTTTCTGATGGTTCACATGGAAAACAACGCAGAACGTTGCTTGGTGCTTGGTATCGTTTCATATTGATGTCGCCCACCTCAAAAACCTTAACACATTTTTTTCACCCATGACACCTCACTGATACTGCAGATGTATTTGCCCGAGTAAAACCGGCTCACGTTCATAAAACAGAAACCTATTTGGGCAGGTAGGAAAGCATAATTAAGTTCTCATGTCTCCTCTCATTGACAAAGCATATCCTCAGCCTGGGTATCAACCGGCACGGCACCGCTGCCTCCAATGCAGCCCTTCCAATTCACATCAGCAGATGATCTGGCTACGTCCCTCACTTTAATGTGTTGGCATCATTTCCTTTGGATCCTTATTTCCCCTTAACTAGTCAGACAAAATCTGTATGTCACAAGAAGTATTGTCACCAAAAAAAAAAAAAAAAAAAGAAAAAAAAAGAAAAAAAAGATTTTTTTTTCTCTTCCCCCAATATAAAAAAATAGAGCAGTTGTTCTTTGCAAACGAATCACTGGAGAATGAACTAGTGACCACCTAAATTTATCAAATGTTAAATGCAATATAATATCTCTCTTTCAACTCCTACTGCACTCACATACTTCACGCGACTTATTTACACTCTACCCTTAGTATGGCTCTGTGCAAGCTTACTGGGTGTCACACCCAGTGACTAGAATCGACTCAGATCACTCCTTTTCATCATTAGACAACTCCACAAATAGTGGTCATTTATATTTAATTTACTGCCTGATCAAACAGGTAAGACAGCTTGCTGGTTGTTTGGCTTTGCTCTCGTGCCATAGAAAAATCCCCAAATCTTGCATTTGTGTGGTGTAAACGCAGCCAGTTTACTGGAATGTACTTGTGCGCTAGACTAGGGATCCATCTTCACTGAGGATCCAGTTTTGCTGCTGATGAGGTACAGAAGTCCGTGTGCAGCTGAAAATGGGATAAACTGCTGCTGGATGGCTGGCCAGATACGGTACTGCATGATAATGAGACTAGAGCACACACCAATGGGCTCTTACTCATGGAGATGGTCCCGCTGCCTTCGAGGAGAACATGCAGATTAGCGTCTCAGCGACGATTCCACACCGTGACCATCGGAAGGGTTTTTCTATTCCAGATTGCTCCAAGAAACCCAGCCCTCTGAGGCCAGCTTCTGCCACCTTTCACATGATGAATAGGAGCGCACTGGGGCTCGGTTCCCGGAGAGTGATGTCCTACCCATACTAATGGGAGCAGAATCATGACATATTGCTCAATGTTAATTTGGGGCCCAGTTACGCCACTGTTAATCATGTCAGTGACCATTTAATCATGCAAATAATTGCATCGATTTCAGTACTCACACGAGGAAGTGCTCACCAATATTTGAAATGCACACTTGGGGATACAGCTTCACAATCCATTTGCATTTCTAGGCGTAGCACCGTTAAAAGTTGGATCATTTCGAAGGGAAAGCGGTCTAATTAATTTTTTCAGAGAGTTGTCTCTTGCAGGTGTTTTCTTGTCCTTGATTTAATAGAGGCCCAGTGCTCCCCCTCCCCTTTTACAGCTTTAATGATACAATATTAAAAAAAATCTCGATGACTGAAAATTGTACATTAGCTATAATTTTATGCAAGAGCTCTTTCGGTACTTCCATTCCGTCCGATTAGCGTAGATGGATGACAAGTACTTTTGTAGGTGGTTTTCTACCTCTTAATAATTTCCCTCTGTGAGTGAATCTGACATACAGGTAGATGTTCCGAACAGTTCATTATCTTTGCTCACATTCCCAAATACGTGTGATAGGTGTTGTTAAACAAACGCATCCCTCTTTCAGCTTGACAGTGCCATGGGTTGAACTTTAGGTTGCGAATGCAAATCTAGCTCAGAGAAGATGATTTGCAGAAATCTGAAAGTTGCTTATACTCTTAGCACCAACCCTATGTTCATATAGGGCTCAGAAGCAATTCACATGTAAGTAACCCCTTCAAAAAAAAAAAAAAATCTAGTTTTCAAACTGAAATTGGGTGCCAGTTTAGAATGTGACTTAGCTGGAAAATAAAGACCACCATGCCTTTTGACTTATTTAAGGCAGAAGGTGAGCAGCACCTCCTGAAAGCCCATCTACTCAGCACAGCGCTGGTCATCGTCAACTGCCCCTCTAACTGCGGCAGACCGGGTGACATTCTGTCTATCGGCCATTCAGGAATTCTCAATATATTATGAAGATGACTTAAAGTACTGGATTGAATATAAATATTGACATGACTTTACTATTTAATTTTGCTGTTATTTTTGCAATGCTATCAATTCCAATTCTATTGATTTCTACCGACCCATCTAGAGCGGCTGAAGCACGCGGTTGTGCAAAGACTGGACAGCTCGAGGCATCGCCTAGCTTGCAGTTACAGCTGGGAAAGTACGAAAAACTGTGTATTTCAGCAAAATTTGTGTTTAATCATAGGCATCATACCAATCCTGCCAAGGCACAGGTATTTCCTTGTGAAGAAACCCATATTACATACAACGGGAGGCACCTGCAAGGAGGTGAAGGCCTTTAAAAGATCTTACTACGCTTGAGTCACTCTTTAACAGACAACTTGCCAGAAGACAACAGGAACAGGCAATAATTGTGTGAAATGGTTTACACTCAATGCCAGTGGGACAGAAGAAGAATACTGAGAAGCACATGACTAAAAATCATCTGCTCTAACAATCAACATCCTGCAACAATGCGTGGTGTCCAGCATTTTAAGAAATAATAGGCACGACTTGGAGCTACTGTAAATGCTTTTTGAAAGCGTCATTGGTCCATGGTCTGGACTGATGCCATCCTCCAGTGAGGGTTTAAATGGATCACTCTCAGTGTTGAAATTATTACAAAGCAGCACATATTTTAAGTCAGTTCTGCCTATAAAAGGTAACACTCAGATCAGTGTTTAAAGAGCACCAGGACAACAGTGAGCTTTATCTTGCTGCAAGATAATTTACATTTCTATCAACAGATGCCTGATAATGAGAACTGAACCAACAAGACCTGTACGTTTTATTTTCCCACATATTGTCAAAAATGGCCCTCTCTAATGGTTTATACTTATGTCCACCCTGTCAATTTAGTCTTTGCCAGAATAACAGAGGGCAGGATGGAAAAACAACCTGTTGAATAAAAAAATCTCACGCACTAGACAGCAGTTTTCTCTGCTTTTTACCCCACTATTATTTTAAGAAAATACAATTCTAAAAACCTGTAACGATGGTGACTCAACGACCTCTCCAGGTGACCCGCGCAGCAACTTAATTCTCCACAGCGTGTTTTCTGTTTGCATCTCACCTGGATGGCTTCTCATTTTAATTTTTGACCAGGAACTCCTGTGCTCCACAGAAAACAGACGCTATTGTCCTCCTTGAGGACTGAACGAGTACCGCCATGTTAACATATGATTTCCATCCATCACTTGTCACGTCCTCAATCAGGGATTATGACAATTCATTATAAATAATGAGAAATCCTGAGACATCATACTTCTCTCTAAATCAAAAATGAACCTTCTCTCGGGTTGTTCTCTCTCTGGGACCAGACTGGGACGTTCTGACTCCATCTTTTACTGCCTTGTCTTGCTCTTTTAGAAGCCCTGTCAAAGGCCTTCTGAAGATCTTGCTTACAAGGCCATTCCTACTCCCCTTACATGTTGCCTTTTGCTATTACATATCCTTTTGTTATTATATATACTCTTCCACTGCTGATAGTATAGAGGCAAGTTCTCTCTTGTCTTTGAATACTCCTTCCCCTGGGATTCTCAACTCCCTTTACAACAGCCCCTCCTACGAGTATGCTAATTCTCCCCTTTTTGCCTTCCTCAGGAATTCTGCAAATTCATATCGCAGCTTGCCTCTACTTCTTCAGTTACAAAAAAATTCCACAATCATATTTTCATTTAGAGAAAGAGATTCACAATAATCAAGTGCAAATGAAGTATAATTTCAGGCACTTTCTGCTACACTTAATGGGCACTACGAACAGAGCTTTTACCTATGACAGGCTTTGGCACTTAGCAAACGGTAGCGTTTCATTGTAAAAGCCTGTGCAACCGCACTACTTGTCCTTTTGCATGCAGTGTTAATAGCAGGATGTCTTTTTACATTGCTAGAACTGACTGAAAAAATTTCAGTGCTCATTTAAAACAGGCTTGCAATGTCATGGACTTACTCATACACCGTTGTCCATCCATTTTCATTGCTTTTGGTTGCTAAAAGCCCCGTGTTTCCAGGATACGTCATCAGAGCCAGGTTGTAGCCTTGGGCATAAACTCTTTTCAGAACCCCGTTGCTGCTTATTGTCAGCCAGTACACCTGGCCGCCCGGCACCACGACCCACAGGGGCAGCCCACTCGTGTCCCTGCGGATGTGAACCGAGTTCCCATTGCTGCTGGTGATGGTGACGACATCCCCTTCCCCGCTGTAGGTGAAATTGTAAATGTAGTCCCTTGTTATGAGGTTCAGCGTGTGCAGGTGGGTGCCGTTGATGGTGAACTGGTACAGCTCTTGGTCCGCTGGCGACGCAATCTCATACATATTCGTGTCACTGAGGTGAGCCCTGTTCCGGCTGACTGCACGGATGCGAACGTTGCCGAGGTCTGCTACATAGAGTGTGTCATCAGGAGAGACTGCTAGGGAAGAAGGTGCTTTCAGCTTGGCATCTTTGGCATATCCACCATCACCTGGAGGAGAAACGGTAATTTCAGTCATCTGTAATGGCCATTTTAAACCGAGCCCCTAAGCCTGGCACACTGCTTCTCCTCAGTATCATTTACAGGTCAATAAAACAATATCTTCTTGCAACTAATTAAATCCCTATTATCTAAGGATGGTGCAATCCTAAATTAGTCTCGGTGAGGACAAACAGGAATATAAATTTTCTGATCTACAGCATTTTTGCTAAGGCCAAACCCCTGCTGCTCAGGAAAGCTTTAATGGCAAAATTCTGCACTGAAAAAACATGACACCTGAAGTTTCATTCCCCACTTTTTGTCTGTTGGCATATAGCTAATGTAGAATTGTGTTATAAACAAAACAAAAAGAGAAAATAAAGCCCAGTAATTCAGCTAAATGACACTGAAGCAAAGATTAGTTTACACTTCTTAAAAACTCAACACTACAGGAAAATGAAACAAGAACAATAGCAAAAAAGCACCTTGAGAAACCTGCCCTTCCAATATCACTTGATAATTTTCTCGGTTTGTGTACTTTAAGGTTTGAGGAGGATATTCGCATTATCATGGCCTGTATATGCACATCACAACGACTTTACAGAGCAGGATTTTCTGCAACTAGCAAGAACGCATATTAAACCTCACTGTTAGAGAAAAGCACGTTACTGTTTGTACTGCTCCCCTTCTCCTGACTGAGAAATGAAATTTGCTCGTCAGCTTGAGCATACCCTGTGCTTTCTTGGAGATGGACAAGGGCACTTGGCAATGCACATGAGGCTTTGATTATTATTACAACGCTGGGTCAGCAGCCCACCTTCTCTGGAAGATCATTTACATTTTTTTCCCCTCCATTCTTGACATACTTAATGTTTTCTAGTCAGTAATTAACCTTTTACTTGAAATGAGAGGCTTAAGAATTATGATGACATTATGGAGCTGAATGCAGTGGTTCCTAGAGATGGCAAGATGACAACATAGTGCACACCTCTGTCCTTCGTCCCATTATGAAATATGTTTTTATTAAAACCAGAAAAGCCATTTGCTCTGGTGCACGCAGGGGAGAGGAGCTGTGCTGCTCAGAATGTCCAGTGGTGCAGTGCAGACCTGGCACTGGCTGCTCCAGTTTCAAACACGCAAAGACATGCCGAACATTACGTGTTTGCATCATTTTGCTGGTTGTCCAGCATGACACGAGTGATGAGAAGGGATAAGCTAGTGTCTTTCACTTGATGTGAAGTGCCTCAGTACTCTTCTTGGTGAGAAGGGCTGCCTGATCCAGTAGCATTAAGGTGCAGTATGCGCTGGGGCTGGTACCACCTTCAACATGGGCAAACACAGCTGACACAGAAAGGCAGATGGGGAGCTAATTTGGAACGGTGTGTAATCTCTGTAGCAAAAGAGCAAAAGCTAAGACCGCCCTAGAGGTTCCTCCAGTGCCAGCTGCAAGACTCACATCTCTGAATCCAATAGATTAGCTCCACAAAGACCTGCTGATAAGGTTTTCAGCTTTCCAAGGAAACTGAATCACTGCTTGACTCTCCTTCCCCTTGTCCCTTTGCTAATCTGCAGGGGATCTCCGCAGAGAAGAGACAGGAAATAACTAGCACCTCCTTACCTGAAAAGCAGTCACAGTTAGGATCAATCTTGCAGTCACAATCTGATGGCGCTCCAGCGATTATAGAGATCTCACCGTTGGTTGTGACCTGTTGTATACGGTTGATCTTCCTTTCATCTGTCTCTGCAATGTAGAGTATGCCGCTGTGCGACACGGCGATGGCCCTGGCCGACTCCAGGGTCGAATGGATGGCCACCTTGCTGATGATGAAGTGGTCAATGCCTGGCACCTGGCAATGAATGGGGCGCCCGGCAATAATTCGCACGCGCCTGTTCTCAGAGATCTGCAGGACAATGTTGTTGTCCAGGACATACAGTGAATTGTCCAGAGGGTTCACTGTGAGATCCGTCGGCCACTCTAACCGCACCTGGAAAAAAAAATTAAGGGCAAGGTAGGGAAAAAAAGCAGCAAAAAGAATGATTAAGACAGTTCGGCAGTTTCATTTGACCGTCTCCCATCACCATGTCATCAAGGCAGCTGGTGGATTCACCCAGCACCACTTCTCTCCCCCTTTAACTGGGTTTGGCAGAAGAAGTTTCCACAAGCATACTCTTTCCTGAGGTCCAGTGCCAGCGTGGAACAAAACTTGATTTGAAAAGTGATTTAGCACCCTTTGAGAGGTATTCGCACAAGTCCATTAAGGTGGGAACTTTATTATACCTACGCAGTCATGCAAATACACACACTTCATGCCGTGGGACATCAGCCAGAAAATCTTCCAGGTCTGAATGTTATTGTTTCAAGGTTGCAGTCAACACTGGCAGAGTGGAAAACAGTTAGAGGTTGTCAATGTCCTAATACTTCAATCGACTGTTAGTACAAAAGGAAAATGATATACTAGAGGAGTATGACACATTTCCACAACTTATTTACCGAGCAAGAAGTGTTAGTGAGACTTATACAGACTTACAAGAAACATAATCTTGTTCTTTGTAGCATAATAATATACCAACATATCACAATTCACATGACACGGTAGCCGAGCCATAATTATTTATAATGATTTTGCTTTGTGACTTCAGTATTTCACTCATGGATTAATTAAATTCTTCATACTTAAGTTTAGCTTTTTGCCTTCTTCCCATGCGGGTGGGAGTGCCAACCGAGCAGTTTCCAAACCACGCTGGAGGAAATACTGGTAGAACAACCTCACTCATCTGATACCTGTTGCATCAGCATCTGGAGGATTTAAACATGCTCCCAACTAAAGGTGGTGCTGCCTGTCAACCTGAAGGACAACCAGTATGTAGGCTGCTGATTGCAGCATGTACTGGCCAGAGCTTCAAACTCCTCCTCTGGAGGAAGCTCAATAAGGCAGTGCAGGATTGCTGAATTGGGAAACAGCAGAGCAGACTGGCCCCTCTCACCAGCTAACGGCCAGTGGAGGATTTGGACTGCGGCTTGTCAGTGGAAAGGTCAGAGAACGACTGAGCCTCCGAGATTGCAAGACAGCCTATTTTTGTCTGTCTCAGGATGCTTTGCTTGTTATCTTTCGTGAAGAGATGGCCGCTTTTAGCTGAGTGGAATTTTTCTGGACTAAATACTTCAATCAGAAAAGAATAAATAGCAGGCTGAAATGTAATGGTTTTGTACACTTTCTATCTCACAGAAGCTTCCATTATTTCACTGACTGATTTTGTTGCTGTTTTTGCTCATTTTTCCACTGTGCTAATTAAAAGAGCCACGAATGTAGAGACCGCAGATGCTAATACAATGCTCGGCGCTGAGGAATAACATATGGTGGAGTGTGTGGCCACCGCAAGCCACCTGCTCGCCTGGGGTCAGCTCAGGAACCAGGCTGGAGGCCAAAGCCCTCCCTTTCTCAAGCATCAGTGTTTCCTGAATAATCTCATTTCCAGAAGCACATTGCTGGTTTGATAATTGATGTTTTAATAAAGTGAGGGCACTGCGGCTACCGTGTCTTGTCCTCCGTGGTTACATGGTGCACCACACAATTACGAAGGCTCACGGGGTAATCGAATTCCTCCGCGTGCCCAGTCCATTTTGCTAGACAGCATAATAACTGGCATTAAGACTAATGCTGCTGGGTTCAAGATCTCTTCTGAACCAGGTGGTAGAGTCCTTCCAAATGATGATGAATGTGGGGAAACAGTCGGAAACAGATTCCTCCCGTAAAGGTGCCGATTTCTCTGCGTGTGTGACTGCCCATACTCCACCCGCCGCGCTGGGGCTGGTTAGCTCATGCTTCAACTGCGAGTTCACTGGGACACCAAATAAAACTCAGCATAAAAATCTCTATGAGGCTCTCTCCGGGAGACTTGGAAAAAAGCATGTTTGCAATGTACCTTTAACGCAGAACGTTCGATAGCTCTATCAAAGAAAATGGATCATTTTTAATGGGAAACAGATGCCTTCAACTTCAACGGCCTCCTTCACAGATCGCTCCGCTGCAAAAATAATGTTTGGTTAACTGTAACCAGATTATTGGTGAGAAAAACTTCGGGCCAAAACTATCTTTTTTTTTTTTTTTGCCATAATGACTCTGCATAGCACCTGCCATGTCTTAATTGCTGGTTTTCCTTCACGGACCAGCCACACTGCCTTTGCCCAGTGAATACTTTGAATTCCTCCCACTGTGAAGGGACGCCTGCTGTCTTGCAGATAAGCAGGGACTGGGTTGGGCCAAACCAACTTTTTCTCTGGTTGATTTGAGGCTGATTTGGTTTACTGAGATAGAATAAACTTTTATGCAGCTGTCCCTTTCACTTGCAGCAATGTGCCTAAAGCTTAGTCCTAACAGCTGCTAACTGCAAGCACATTTGCTTTCCCCATGATCATATCTGTAAATCTAGCTGTGTTATGGGGAAAACAAATAAAATTTTAGTTGGGGACATCTAAACAATTTTGGTTACTACACCAGAACTGTTGCCTAGCCCTCTGCTCTGCACAGCTAACAGAAGGTACGGCTACAGTTTCTTCCCGGATTTAAAGCGGCCATGGACGTATTAATGGTTTAGTGCCCGGTGAAGTAGTAAAGCTAGCATGTACCTGCCTGGAGATTGCAGCATAAAACCAGCCGCTGCTCGCTGCAAGCTTATGCTAGTGCAACTGGAGGGGGAAAAACGGTGAAACAACCCAATTAAAACCAAACATGCACACAAACACATCCCCTGAGCATTCCTAATCTGAAGAACCTCACAGATTTAGAAAAAATCTGCACGGTTCTTATCAGGATGAAGCCTCACGGCGTCTTACGCTGCTGTCTGCTGGGGCTGCCGCAGTCCCACCCCATTCCTTCTCCCAGTGCAGCAAGGCCAGTGTTTATGTGCTTCTGCAGAGAGCAGGTTTGGGACAGTTTGCTGGATAAAAACTAATCACCTAAATCGGCTTGAGCTGAAGTGTAACTGCACCCTCAGGTTCACTCTTATCCTCCAAAATCACTGCTTGTTTCTTTTCTTTTAAAGCGAACTGCTTTCTGGCAGGTTTCTGTGACCAAAGCATCAGTTGTGCTTCATTCAAAGCCAATAAAGACAGTACAGCGAAGCCCTTAAATTCTCATCTGATACGACTGTGCCTATTAAAAAGTTTTTCCAGACAAAACCCGTTTGGATTAGAATACTAAATCAGTTAATAATATACTTTGGAATATGAAGCAGTACTTCACAAGCCCCTGTAAAAAGTCCTCTCCCAGAGATGCATATTTTTCTTATAACTCCAAACTGGGCCAACTGCAAGTGTTCTTATATTTAATGGGTTCTCTTTTTTGGGCAGTATACAGAGATGGCATTGCCCATTATCCCATTATAAACGAACAAAGAAGGTTCGTTCAGCAGCAGTCAGCTCCTCACACCCCTCACAGACTGAAATTTTCAGGTGACAATTCTGATTTGGTGCGCGGGAGGCTGAGTATATGCAATGGAAACAAGTGAACCCTTGAGCAATGAGACCTTTCGCACCTAAGTATTAAGATGTCAGCTCTTCTGGGAATTCAGCATTTCCCTGTCACCGTAAAGGCTCCAGCTATATCTAATAATCAATCTCTGGTTTGAGAAGTGCAAAATTAACACCCACTGGTCTGGCTTTCTAATACATTTTTTTCACATCAAGTGTTCTGGAAAACACAAAGTGCACTCAGGTGGCTTCAGTTTAAATGAATTTTTGCCGGGAGATCTACATTTAGGTAGTTAAATAGCTCTCAGACCCGAATGGTATTTTTTGTGTCCGTTTCTTTCTTGCAAAACAAACCTGTGCTTGTGTATCTAAGTAATCTAAGTCTGCTTTTGAAATATTTCAGTATTTTTCCCACAGCGAACTTCTACAACTAAATAAACAACTTCATATTTTGCAAAGCAGCACCGAGAGGAGAGCCTGCACCCATGTACTTCAGAAAAACACACACACCCGCGCATATACACGCAAGTAAGTGTCAGTTTGTGAAGAATACTGTTTCACTTTTGGGTTTGACCATATGGCTAAAACTTTCTGCGCATTTTGCGTGACATTTTATGGCTGTGGCATTTTGGTACTATTTTAAACGAATCAGATCAAACAAATTCTACCGTTCATATCAAAGTAAGAGAAGTAAAGAGTGAAAAATTTATCCTTGTCTGCAGATGCCGGTTTCAAGAGCTTAACTGTTTGGTTGTGGGGGTAAATTTCACTGGGATAAGTTTAATTTATCATGGATTAAAAGAAGCGACACAAATCCCTAAAAAGGCTTCATCACTGCTTTGATTTCTTGCCATGCATTGCTTGTATATTTTGATTCAATTTCATGCAGTAGCATGAAATTCATGTCAAAATTTGTCTGATAGTCCTGACTGATGGATTACTTCGTATCTGCACCGCTCAGCTTCAAGCCCCTCCGTTTAAGCTACCTTTGCCGTTATTCAGCTTTACGATACGCATTCGCAGCCCTGACCATAGCCTCTTCCGTATTTCTCATTTCCTAACTTCCTTCTCCCATCTCCTCTTATTTATACTCCAGTAGTTGTCCCCAGGCCAAACCCTTTTACTCACCACAATGTCCTTCTAAATAGCATTTTTCTCTCTTCCCGCGCAAACCCTTCTTTTCTCCTTCCTTCTGGGAGAGAAATGGCTCCGAGGAAGGACTCGCACAGGTGGTCTATTAGGAGTGAGCGTGTAGTTTACAAGGCAGTAGGAGACTGGTTCTGCTTCCCTGAACTTTTTACTGGATGTCTCACTACATACATTTCTCTCTATTTTCTCCCAGTTGACAACTACGGATATTTTTTCATCATTTTCTGTCAGTTTGCTCTCACTTCTGGGCTCTTTCTTTTGTTGACACTGACACTGTCAGGTCCTCTCGGCAGCTTAGCTTCTTTCCTAATGGCACACAGAGACACAATTCAGGTCCTGCCGTCTGACACTGGGGAACCCTTCCCCGTGGTGGGATTACAGCCTCCTCCCACGCTGGAGGAGCCTTTGTTTCTCATGCTCCTGATGCTGCATATTATAAGATGCAGAATTATGCCGTTCAGCTGTAGCAGTCCCTGTTCTAAACTTCACAAATGCTCTCTCTGCATTCACTGTTCCCCAGCGAGAAACTCAAATAAATGAGTTTTGCAGCCTAATGACAGCTGGTTTCTACCCTAGGCTGGGAAAGCAGCTGTGGCACATTTACAGATGCAGCTCAGAGGTCTGAGGCCACCAGTTCCCCGGGATCACAGCTTGGGTAGTCTCCCTGCCAATCTGGCCTTTGCCGTCAATTATTTCCAGTGGATGAGGGACCCAGCGCAGGAACGCGAAGGCAAGGCACCACTTCAACAGTTTTCACTGCTTGTCTTCGCTTCTCTTGCCACGAGATTGCCTCTGCTCTCACTTTCCAGCTCTCTTCTTGTTTCATAATTTCTTTTCTATGATTTTTTTTTTTTTTGGCTTCACAACTTCAAAGACTGTATCTTGGGTCTATTAAATCAACAGGAAAAGTTGATTTCTATAAAGTTGATTGCTAGATTTCACACCGTCTTTATCTAATAACAGAGGGAATATTATCCAGAATCACATAAGCCCACTGAATATGAAAATCAATGGGACTTAAGATTCCTAAGCCATTTAAGTCTGTTTAAACATGGTACCCATAGTTTATACAGGCTATGAAAGAAATACTTTGTTAAATGCCCAGAAGGAATTTCCAAAGTATTTTCAGCAGACTAGTACCTCTGAGAGGAGGAATCTTAGACTCTTCAATTAAAATATCTCAAAATAGACCACGAATTTGAATCTAATCCAAACGCATCTCCAGTGCTGGAGTGGGAATAGATGCCCTCCAAACACACCGTTGTAGTTAATTTGCATGGCCAAAAGGAGGGAGCGGGACCACGTGGAAATCTAGCTAACAGCAGGACTGTTTCCATTTTGCCGCACTTTCTAACTCGCGTTTCTAGGTCCCAGCGCTTGTCAGACAAGACAGCACCAAAGTGAGGCTGCATAAATCTTAATAAACCTCTCACTAGTTTTGGCCTCATCTTCCCATTTTGGGCTCAGAAGTTCTGGACACAGAACGCCGGAGTGCTGCCAATGCAGAGAAGGTGGGAGGAAGGTCTTGAAAAGCTTTAATTGAGACAGTAATTAAAAGCTGTTTGAGAACAGCGAGAGGCTGGAGCTAGTATGTTACGGGGTCTTTTGCTTCCAGTGACTACTGAGGTTCGTAAAAGCATCTGGCCTGAAAACTGAGAGGAGGAGAGGATACAGAGAAATGAGATTTCCCAAACCGAAAAAAGTGAAAGCCCTGCCTTTGAGCAACACCAGCCGCTGCGAACACACCACCCAAACACTCTGACTCTGCCCTGAATCCTGAGTCAACCTCAAAATTAAATTAAATTCTGGAAATTCAAACTTCATACGGATTCATGCCCCGGGAACTGTCTGTCTCTCTAAGATCATGACCTCAGACAGCACCGTTCAACACACAGTTCAATAGTAACTGCTCTTCTAAATCCATTGGAAGAGTGAACCAAATCTTTACTAAACAGCGGCGGAGAGTTAGAGCAAAACCACCGTAGAAAAGTTTGATTTTTATCTTTAAATTACACATTCCTGCAAGGATCAGAACAAATGCTAACCCCACACCTTCCACAAGGCAGCACCTACCCACTCGGTGGTTTAAGCTTCCCCTTGAGAGTTACACCACAGATCTCACACACACAACTTCTGCAAGCGAAAGACAGACTCCAGACCTACAAAAGCACTAGATGTCTTCAGAAAGGCTCTCAGCATCTACCCCTCTGGATCTCAGGCTCTCAGCAATTTCTAGATGTAGAAAGCAACAGGAATCTCTAGACAGTGCTAGATCTAGAAATGCCCCTTCTTTATTCCTTCAAACCAAATCCAAAAAGATTGAAGGCAATGCCATGTCATAAATCCTTCTGGCTGGACGGCAGCATACAAAAATCATTTAATAATGGAATTAGTTCCTTATGACTAGGCTACTGCTACCAAGTTTCTACCATGTGACCTCTCCTGATTTCTGAAATTTTTGGCGTAGCCTTCACGAGCCACGCAGCACACTTATAGTTCATGGTAGTAAGAGCTGAAAACACGTTGGCTTTGTTGCCACTACTAGTGTGACTAAAATACAACTCTGAAAAAATAGAAATACAGCTCTGAACTGGCAAGAAAAACAGAAGAGAAAAGAAATCCACATGGATGGAAGACCTAAAGGGTTTTGCATCACATCGTGGCTTTCCCCAGCTCTCACCAGAGGCAGCTACATGCTGCTCAGTTTCCCGTTTTGCTTTGAGCACTTGATTGAGCGGCTATTGAGTGATGTTCAGACATTTGTGGTTTTTCTGCAATGTGACCTACATTGCTAAACTTCATAAATTCATTCTCCAAGGCAGTGTATCATTTTGCATGCCATACCCATCCCAAAGGAGCAGAGCAGCAGGAGATGAGGCCCAGTTTGTAAAAGCTGAATGTCCTTCAGACGTTTTTAGCTAATTTGTTGGTAAATGCGAGTGTTATTGTCAGAGTAACATACTGCACGGAACCGCCAAACGGACACAACCCATTTCTGTCCTGACATTTGCATTTTTTTCCCTCCACTGACACAGTGTTTTTCCATTTTTTTCCCCCCGTGGCACAAACGAGGGCACAAAAGATGCTGAAGCAAACGCGGTACCATGAAGAGGGGAAATCGGGCGTTCTCAGCTGTCGCTGCCCAGGCTCCCGCTCTCGCCGTGTTACTTTCTGTAGTCGTCACAGCTGACTTTCGTTTGACTTCAGCAGCTTGTAAGTCTAACTCAGAGCAAACTTAGTCCTAATAATAATACTGGAGCTATCAGTAATACCTCCAATACCACTTCTCGGTACTAAAACCTTTTCAGCCTGTTTATAACCAGCTTTGAGACCCGAGAAGTACCCAGACAGCAAGGGAACAACACCCGCTGGAGTTCCCTTGTGCTGACATGCTTCAGAGTCCTGCCCTTTGTAAGCTGTTATTACTACAGTGTTGTTTTGACAGGATTTGTAGACTTTCAGGTTCCCCTTAGCACCTGGAGCAATTCGCAGGCCAAAAGTGTCGCGGCGCTGGCTTTTTTGACCGCCCTTCCACTGGTTATTGTGGTACAATGCTTTCAGTCACGCAACCCTACCCACACTTTTTTCTGCAGCTTTCAAATGCAGCTGTTTGCCACTGGGTGAAATTTCCATGACCTGGTGATAGAATTAAATGCCTGTATCTCTTTTTTCACTTGCACTGGTTTTGTGTTTATTTCTGTAAGCTTTCTCCAGATCTGTGCTGTCATACAGACAGACTGGAAGTCCAAGGACCAGTCCTCACTCCTCTGAGATGTAGGACTATCCTCCTCTGACCTAGTCAATGCAACGTCTACCCCAGCAGTACGAGACCTCTCTGCAGGACAGACCCCTCCGCTGGCTGCTGGCCTCAAATCCACCCTGCACTCAGACTCCAGACGTGTGCCAGCCCACTGGGTCTCTCTCCCCATAATGCTGTGCACCATTTCCAAATGCCCAAACCAGAAGGCACTTGGCAATCCGAAAGGCTTGGAGTAGAGACAGCAAAGACAGCTCTACATAAAGCTCAATTATTATTGTTACTCACTTTCTAACACACAAAAGCTGGTACATCTGTGGGAGGTCCTTCACCCTGTAGACGTGTAAAGGGCTGGCTGATGAGAGCAACATAACACAGTACCAGCCTTGACAACCTTGAAAAAAATGGCTAATGTAGGAGTTGCCTCAATCAAAGCAAATATTTCTTAAATCATGGGCAAGCCTTGTTATTAGTGGATGTGGATGAACAACTGGATTAAAAGAAAGGAGAGGCACTGGCTGCTCAGCCTGCCTCTGCATGCTCCTGTGCACCCGAGAGCACCTACACTCCGGGCTGAGCTGCTACCTTCTTGCCAGCCATCCAATTCCTACAGAATTTTCTTCCTTGCCATTTCTCATTAGAAACAAATGATTAAAAAAACACTTTAAATCTGGCTCAGTATAGCAAAAAGTAAGAGAAAAGTCATGAGCAGAGGTCTGTCAGGTCTCCTTCGCTTCACCATCAAGCGTCTAACACTCCCTGCCTCAACAATCAAAGAAAAGGATGCAATTGCTGGAAGAGTTGATTAAAATGTACACAGTCTTTTACTCAGTGGTAATGCATTATTTATGGCAGTTAATTGAAATAAATTGCTGTTTTGCAGGTGACCAATACCCAAAGAGCGCTTGGGCTTTAAGGAAGAAATGGCAGTGTGACTTCCTTACACGCTATCTCGCTTCTATGACTAGTATTTCGAATTCGGTGATAGAATAACTTGATTAGAATATAAATTAGCTGTGATGAAACCACCCTGTTTTCTGTTTGATACGCTAAAAACCGCATTATACACCTACAAGTTCGATTCACGAGCTCTCGCGGATTTTTTTCCTCCTGCGATCCTAATCCTCTGAGCCTCTTTACTCTCCGTTCCTGCTCAAGAGAGGCTGCTTAACCTCTCCTCTACTCCTGGGAAAAGATTATTTCATCTTCTACCTGAAGATCCTTTTTTAAAAAGGCTTTCAGCTTTTTGTGTCCAAGTACGGACACTAGTGACTGCTTGTTCCTGCATACGCTACTATGGCTGGAATTATTTTTTATAGGCTTATGGTTTCCAAAGTCTAACACTTAATTCACTGGGGGGAAGGGTGGGGTTCATTTTTGAAAAGGTTTGAACATGCCTGTAAAGGCTCCGTCCACTCCCTGTTTTGGTCTATAGGACTATCCTATTCTATTAGGATACGGTTGCTCCTTACTACACTCTCACCACTCACCCCTTTCAATTAAGCTGGGAGAAGCTCCAGTTCCACTCAAGTCCTGGTTTTACTGAGGTTACGAGTTCCAATTTAGTTGGCTTCTTCAGTACTCCAGCAAAGCCAGAGAAGAAAGAACATGAAATTAAGCAGCAGAGCAAAAAGAACCAGAGAATGAGACAACTTTATACTGGGAAAAAATACCATTTTTTCTGGGCTCCTTCATGCAGCAAAAATTAGCAATTTTCTAAAAAGCAAAAAGCTCTGAAAGTCTTTTCCAAGGCAAGACCACAAATAAAATTAAAGGGCCTATAAATCGTTATTTCTGCTTTGTGTGCTTTTTGTTCAGCTATTTAACAAAACACATAAAACATGTTTCTGCAAAGCACTGAAAAACACCGTTCAGAGAGTTGGAGAATTTACGGCGCCTTAATTACACATGACTAGAACGGTGTATCAGAAGCCTCACACAGGTAGAGGAGTGAAAGGAAATGAAGAGCAGGGGCAGTTTCGCAGTACTTTGCTACCGTCAAAACACACTTGTTCCTTTTTGATGGCACGCAGCTCTCTAACACAATTAGAATATTATGCACCTAGCGTTAAAAAAGCCAATTAGAAAGTGGCTTGTGCTTTCCTCTTTTACAAGAATGCAGCACGTACTGTGGGGGATGTAGAGAAACACCTAAAAGGACAGTGTGCCTTCCTCTGACCTGCAATACTAATTAATTAATTGGCTCCATGTAGTCCTGCAGCTGCTTTGTGATATCCTGCTCTCAACCTGACTTAAAAAGTACTTCAGCTTAGAATCAATTTGGTTTTCATGCTGCCAGCTCACTCCCTGTTTCTCACCCGTACATCAGATCATATTTTTGTCTCTCACGTTTTCCTTTCCCTCCTCCAAACGTACCCAGCGAAAGTTCTCTTCAGGCTGTGCTTGCTCCGATGAGCAGACCCTCATCGCGGCTTTCAAGTGAGGTCACCACGTCCCGGGAGCTTTTTGTTCTGCTCAAAAGGCTTCCACAACGCCACTGAAGCATATTGTGCCTGTGCAGATGCTGGCGGGGAGCGCCTGCAGCACTTGTGACTGCGGGAGCAACGTCAGCGTTTGCATTTGTGAGATATATACTACATTTTCAACAACTCTGCTCATCTTTACTCCCACTTTCCAGCATTCTGTCCCTCACTGCACTGTTTCAAGTAGGTCATCAACAGTATTACTTACTGCCCTCTCCCCTCTCCTCCATCATCCAAAGCAGGCTGTCCAGGACCTGACACTCTTGCCACGTGTGGGTCGCCTTTAAACCCTGTTCTAGAAATCTGCCTTTTAATTTGACTGATGCGAGCAAATTGCTTATGTAAGTAACACTGTCATATTTTTAAGAGGGAGCAAAACATTTTGCAGTGTCACTGAAGTTTATGCGAAGCAACACAATATAGATGGTTCTCTCACGTGGAGAACTGCTGAACAAAGGCTGATGAAGCGCAAATGTCAAGCAAAAGTCTTCAACCAGACCTTTCATTTCGGAGCACAGCGGTGACAGTTATTAACACCATCCATCAGGCTGGAGCTATTACTTTGGCACAGACTCATGCCTAGTAGGACTGACATCAGCACGAGAACAAGGCCAATGGTTACAGGCTAAGAGAAAGCTCTTGGGATTCATCTTCTGTGGCCTTGCCAACGTTTGGTCTCTGTATTTGCAATGACTGTGCTTGAGATTGGTTTAGATGGTTCCCAAGTACTAACTGCTACCACTCGCACAGATATAAATGACTTGAGGTTCAGAGTGGTGGAGATTCAGCCCACACACTTCTCATGGGAGGAAAGATAACAGATGAAATTGCAAGACGGTAGAAATATCTGCTAATTCTCTCCTCAGCTTTCACCACAGCAATGGAGGCAGAAGAGCGGTGAAGCTTTATGGCTCAAGCTGAGCTGAAGTGTTCTTCCTTTCACACAAAACCTCCCACAATGTCAATAGAACTTCTGTGAACGCTGGATCTAATGAAGTCTGGTTTCCTAAGGACTTCCGTCTCATGGCTGACTGACTTGGGAGTTTAATAAGATCCAGGCACCAAACGAAGCTTTTCCTGTGAATGGGGCATTTATTAGATCCTGAGTGGAATCTCTAGAGCTTAATAAAAGAAAGAGCATGCTGCAATATTTCCTTTTGAAAGGGCACTTTAGGTCTCTCTCCTCTTACTGGATTAATTTTTTTTATGGAACGTGTAGGAATTTAATTGCTGTGAAGGCTAGTGTTCCTCTACAAATTCATCTGAAGTTGGCGCAGGATTTTTATTTACTGTGAGAAAAATAACACTGACAGACAGACAGACATACCCACACAATGTGCTCTCACTTGCTATCAATTACCAGGCTAAAAGAATTCTGTATACCCTGGGGATGCAGCAAACACTAAGGGAGCGTGCGCATTTGAGAAAAAGAGCAACCTAGAGATGCCTCTGATCTAGACCGGGATCACGCCCAAATTCATCGGGCAGTGAAACAGAATGATGACCCCCCTCTTTTCCTTCTATCACTCTCCTTCCTAGGCTCCTTCCTTAGCGCTCCTGTTGCGACTTGTGGCCAGGAAGCCCTGCCACAGGTCCTCCTGCAGGATGGTCTCCCCAGCCAGCCCACTGCTGGGTCAAGTTTGGAAAGCACTTAGCAGTGCTGCAACGCAGGAAGTCAGCAGGAGTATTTCAGAGCAAGGCTTACGTCCCTGATTTAAGTACCTGCAGTAGTCTTCCCATCCAAGGGGTATGGGAAAGGTAGGAGATGTAGCAGGCAATTCTGTTCTCTTCAGCTGGGCTTCAGGTTGACAGAAAGAGAAATTCAGCAGTCTGTACAGCTGGGAGATCAGTTAGAAACCATCCAATGGGCCTCCAGCTCAGATGCAAAAGGATAAGGTTCAACATGGGTTCGTTATTCCTTTAATTAACCTACAACAAAACCGCTCCCAAAGAACAAATGAAGAATGGGAGCCAGACCAAGGAGACAAGGTCGGAGCAGCAGGGGCACTCATCTGCAAAGTCCGGCATTCAGATTCTGGGAGTTGTAGATCAGTGAGATGAATATTAAAAATCACTGAACAAACGAAGATCAACACCACCTTTTGATATTCTCAAAAAACATTTTGCCTTTAAAATTTAGCTCTTGTTCATGTTCTAGTATTCAGGGTTTCACAGGCAGCTGTTTCAAAAAATACGACCAGCCCTATCGAAATGAAAGATATTGGAAAAACTGGGTTTAAAAACCTACTAAATTCCTGGCACCAATGGTGAGTGTGGAGCATATACACATATATATTCATAAACCTAGCTCTGAGGAGACAATTTCTCTGGATTTGCTCCTTATTAACTAACTGAAGAACAATGAAGTCATTTGTGCTGAGAAGAAAAGCCATCCAAGTTTTGTACATGCTGAAATCGCACTGATGACGCCGGCATACCATATGAACACCTCAACCGAACGTCCTTTTCCTTCTAAATTCAGATTAACATCTTCACCGTGAAGTACGAGATCAAAGTAATTAGTCCGAGCTTGGTGGTTTGTTTGCAACAACATATAATCTTTTCAAGCCCAGCTGTCCTTCCCTCCGCCCGTGACGAACGCAGAATACCATACTTAAGAATGAGAAGGTGGTGAATAACAATCACCGAATGATTAATAAGGTTTCCATCAAAACCGATATTGGAATAAATGATTAAACCCTTTCATAATCAACTCATTTATTAAAGCGAATGCCTTAAAGTGAAAGCTTGTCATTTACGGTAGTTTTCGCAACGGGCAGTTACTCCATGTGTTTACTTCAAGAGAACGTTTTTGTACTTTGGTAAATCAAGAAATATTGATTTTGAGCAAGACGTTGATTTTATTGTCAGAACAAATTTAGCTTTGAGAATTGATTTTATTAACCTATTTCATAAGTCCCTCTAAACACGCAATTTGTGAGCAACCCACATTCTCTTGATGTAAATGCCATTTGTAATTTAGCCAAAAAACAATTCCAGTGGAGATGGGCCAAATTCATTTTTGTTTCATGTTTATGCCATTCTGGAATAAACGCGGCAGTCTTGCAAGGATATACAATTGCTTCTGACAAAGGAAAAATATCATTCCCTTATCTTCATTGATATACCTTCAGATTAACAGGCTTGACTTCAAGGGGATGTGATTATTTCACGGGGTTTTCTGGTCCTCAGCAACAATGTTGGAAGAAGGTTATTGAGCAAATTTGATACAGTTTTTTTCAGAACATGTATTCTTGGCATTTAATTCGTGCCTATGTGGAAAACCTCACAAGTACAGATTTTGTGAAAGATTTCAGTAAGTAGATTCACTTAAACCCTCACGAAACAAATCCTCCGAAACAGAAATGCTTCCAAAAGCTCTACGTGCATCTGTACTTCAACGTGACTTCACCTGCCAGTGACGGAAGATTATACAGCATTACTACCCTTAGACTTAGAAAATGAGATTGGCCACTTTTTTGAGATGCTTTAATATGCCATCATTTGTTACGTCATTTAGGATATTTACTGGTACGTGTTCACTATTTATCTCAGATTATCTCAGTCTATGGGTAAGAGCGTATCTTGAGTACTCAGAATGCTGGAACATTTGGAAAATTTTGAGAAATGTGCAGCAGTAGCTTCCTGGAGGTGCTGTAGCATAGAAGCACCTGGATTGTTCATGGAAAAAAAAAAAGTTTATTTCTCCTTCTGCAAAAAGAAGGCCCTACCCCAGCTGAATGCTGATGTCCTGAGAGCAGTATGAAGGAGAATTTCCTCTATGGCATGCTTTCTCTTACCTGTGATTTTGCAGAAGCCCTTTCTCCATGGCGTTGGGACTGTTGCCTCACTCTACAACATATGCTGTCGAGTAAGGCAAACTAAACCTGTTTCTGGCAAGTAGCCAACCTACCAAAAGGTAGGATTTTAGGGCTACTGAAGTCTACTTACAGCTTTTTTTGCTTTCAGCTTCTCAAGTTTACCTCTTCAGTTTCGTTTTTTAAAAAGAATTGAAGACTATTGAAACTCACCATTTCAGATGTAGTGAGGCATTTTGTTCCTGAGAAAAATGAGCAAAAATATGAACGCAAACACACAGCCGCACATTATATGGCCAATAAAGCAATTATTTGTACAGCCCGAGCTGCAGATCAGAAGGAGAAGGCAGGGAGCAGACGTCGCACCTGGCACCATTCCCTGCACCTCCGAGATCTCTAATCTGGTTATTGATGCCCCAGGCAGTTGTTAGATGTGTCCAAGAGGCAAGCAAACGTGCTTCAAGCAGCTTTAAGTTCCATGAAGCATTGCTCCTGCCAGCTGGTCCGTAGCAACGGAGCGGAGAGCGAGCGCCTGCAGCCAGGGAGCACTGCTCCCTCATCACTTGCACAACTGGCTCTCCTGCAGAGAGGTGCCAGAGCAGAAGCCAAGGTGCCTCGAAGCTGTATGGTCTTAAGACAATTACCAGGCTAGTTTAAGCCCAGGTTTAGCACAACTAAGCCATTTGACCTGTACTGCTCATACGTGGCACGTCTACTGGATATGTACACATGTCTACTGGATGAGAGAGAATACCAAGGCCTGTCTATCCCAGAACTGGGATGGGGAAGCTGAGGTTCCCCTCCCCACATTTGCAAGTACTGAGGGTGCAGTGACATGTGAGACGGGACACGGACACATTTTTCTGGTTTGACTCTAGCAACAAAATCCCCAAGTGCTTCTGTGACAGCAGCATTAGATTCCATCGTTCGTCCCTGTGAAATTTGGTGAGAGCTACCCAAAACACGGCACCCACGTTCTTCATGTATGTGAACACAAGATCGCAGTCACCTTCTATTACTCAAAGTCTGCTTAGAAATGAGGAACGACTTCTTGCCATTGTTATGCAGGGTATTTTAACTGTGATTTTCCAATTGTGAAGGACTGAGGAAAGGGCAGGGAGAAAATGAAATGCAAAATTAACTGGATCCTGGTGATTAGCCTACACGGTCCATAACATATTTCTAGTATGTTAACTGAATGCCCCAAGAGTTTTTCAAGTACAGCTTTTCCCCAGTTTTGAAGCTGATTAATTCAAGTATTTACTGGCAAAGGCCAATCCTTCTCTCGTGCTATCTGCAAGTGTGGCTCACAGACTAGCCAAAAGTTCCATCTTAAAGGTCTCTCCCAGCTAGATGATTCTATGATTCTGTGTACGTTTCTTCATGTCTCTATCTTTTCTAGCATAAACTAGAGATGCTGCAAGTGTCTTTCAGTTCTATTTCTTTTACACTGCTCTTAAAATAAGAACTGAAAAACACTTTAAGAAACATATTGAAATGCAATAGCTTCAATACTGCTGTTGTGTACTTAATGCTCCTCCATGATTTAAAACAGACTTAGATGTAAACAGAATGTAAATATTTTCCATTTAGTACTTCAAGCAAATCAGTCTGAATGCTGGACTACAGGAAAGCACTCTAAACTTCTGATAAACTCCTCAGAAGATCTGTCTTAAAGAGGCAAGCAACCTTCTAAAGCAGCATGTATTCTTTAGGTAAGCCCCTCTACACATTCACATGCCATCTCCTGGGAAAAAATCAAGTGTATAGTTTTGCATTTATAAGGTACACCTTAAAATAGTCATGTGAATGGAAGATCCACTCCATACTGTGCACTCCAGAATTATCTGATTCATCCAGCATACTCTGAGATACAACTCTTGTACAGGAAACTAAGCCGAAACACGTGGAAACCAGGTGTTTACCTGAGTGATGTCCATCCCAGAGTCACAGCTCAACGGCTGGGTTGACGTGAGGCCATTTGAACCTATTATTGTTGTGATCACACCGTTCTCATCAATTTTCCGAATCATGGTACCATCAACAAAGTAAATAAATCCGTGCTTATCTACAGTGATACCTAGATGAAAGGAAAGGGTAAAAATGAGTGTTAGTACTGACATTATCTAGATTTAAAAGTATGAGCTTAAAACGTTTCCTCTCCTCTTAGACTCTGAAAATCTGCTGATTGAAAAAGTATGACCTTTTTTCCTGCCCATTACTTATTTGACACTTATACAAACCTTATATGGAAACATCATACCAATACATCTGACTGTCTTTGACTTACAGAGAAAGAGGGAACACGAGGAAGAAACAGAACAGAACAGCAGAGGCTTTGCTTGTAATGCAATTTCACATACATAGAATTAGGCTCCTCAATGACTTTCCTTCATGTCCATCACAACTGCAACAAGACTAACTTTTCTAAAAACTTCTAAAAACTTCTAAAAACTTAACTTGATTTTTCTTCATTTTCACTTTCTTAATTCTCATGCAGAAGCGAATTGTTTTTATTATTGTCCTGGCTGAACTATTGGTGTTCTGAGCGAGGAAGGAGGAAGCACCCATAGAAAGCAAGACAACTTTTATTGTGCTATGTGCTACACGTAGAAATGCTGCAAACCAGGCTCTGCTTCGCAGGCAGAAGGAATTCCAACATATTGCAGTGCAGCGCTGCCCACGACGACGGTCGTGTACCACAACCAGCCTCACGACAACAGCGGGCTTCAGCAGGAGCTACTGCAGCTCTCCCACTTTGGGGATTGCAATAGCTCCAGCACCACCACACTGCATGGGAGAGACGGACTCTGAAACAACGGCAAGGGCTCTGCAAAGGTCATGGTCTTCTGTCTTTCAGTGGGGACATGAGGAACGGAGGGCTCGCTGTCTCCCACCAGCAGTGTGTGGTACAGCCACGTCACCACTCGTGCCCAGCCTTGTCCTGTCCCAGTCTAACACCTTCTCCCCAGTTCTGCCTGCATTCGTTACACTTTTCTCTACTGCATGAACAGTAAGTAAGATCTTTTCTCCCTCAAATATTGAAAATATAGCTAGAAAAGCACTTCTATTCATGTTAGGTTGGTGAAATCCTTTCTACCAAAACTGCTCAATTTCTTGCTTTAACTACTTCATAATTTCCCATTTAAAGTTGCATAACTTTGCAATTAGAGCAGCTGCTGTGCACAGCCAAGCTATTTTAATAATGAATTTATGTTCTGCTACACAGAAATGAAAGGCAGAGGACTTGAACAGATGGTTTGGACAGTGGCTTGTAAGGTTCTTGATTTTTGTCCCCTGCATTTAGAACAAGCGAAGGCTGCATGTACTCTGAGTTTACAAAACGCCTGTCTGCACGCCAGTTTAGGATCTTACACAGCAATTCCACACACAATTAAAAAAGAAAAAAAACCCAAACTCAATTCCCTCACCTCCCAGCCTGATTTCCTTATACTTGATTTAATTTCTTTAAATATGTAGGAGCAACAGTAGCTGGGGGTAAGGGAGAGGAAGCAGACCAGGGGCAGGACCAGGTAGCCGTCATGCGTAACATCTCCCATGGTGCTGGGAGAAGGGGGACAATCTCCCCAGGCCTCTGAATAAACCTGGCAGTTGGACATGCCTGGGGATTGAGTTTCAGTTACATACCCATTTGAGCTCAATACGCTTCCTCTGACAGTGTTAACACCCAGTGGTAGAGTCCCAAGACAAACTGCCCATGACCACTTCTTTCCTAACAGACAGCAGGAAAAATGCCCACACGAGTTTTTCTGTCGTGGCCAGGATGTTAGCGAGGGCTCGACTCTCCTCTCTGCTAGAGCAGGCTGACCTCCTCTGCCGGAGGGTTTCCACCCCTTGCTCCAGCTGAGAGGAGGCACTGAGCAGGGTGTGAAGGCCTTGCAGGGGAACAGGCTTCAGGTACACTCTGCCATCATGTTCCCCACCACCCAGCTCCTGTCCAGAGGTGCCTCTTCACCACAGGTGATGTTTAGGGACCTCGCAAAGGTCTGAGGGTATCATCACAAAAAAACACCCAAAGGCCACAGCAGTTAACTTTAGCGTCCAGCTTTCAAGCTATCTATCAGCACAGCGCTGGTAGCTGAAATTAATTCTTTCAACTGTCAGTTCAGTGCATTCATCTGGCTGTGAACTGCCATCAGAAGAGGGGTGTTCACCATCCTGTCACCTTCTCCATCCAGGACAAAATTGCCCACGGACTGCTGAAGTGCTGCAGGGCACGGGGTTAGGCTACATCACTTCATGATGTGAAACGGCCCATCACTGACGTGTCCAGCTCTCCAGGACAGATGTCACCGGGGGGACTGAAATCACCCGGGGGGGGGCTGGATGGGCCAGCTGGGGGGGATCTGGGACCTTATCAAAATGCTAACGGAAGAGCAGGCTGACTCTCCACTGCCCTGTGAGCTCTCAGCTACTGGTTCCCTCAGAGGATCTTCACTCTCTAATGAGACAGAAACGGTGCTTTTGGTAAGTACAGAGCAACTCGCCAGCTCACAGCTGTTGTTTGCTTCTGAGAAGCCCAATTATAAACCCAAAAGGCTGAAGGTTTGAAGGTGAGCTGAGGTAAAGTGTGCATCTGAGAAGAAAAAGGGTTTGTTTTGGTGTAGGGGAGTGACCTCTGTGTTCCAGTTTTTGGAAAGGGGTGGCACCTCTGTCTGTCCCTCACAGAAGATAAAGAGACTTTGCACTGAAGAGACTTGAGCGCCCAAAAGGCCACCATTAGGGGTGCCTGCAGGGCTGGAGCTGAGGACCAGCTCCTTCTTCAGAAACAAAGGCTGGGCGTGGGAGCAAGCTGCAAAATCTCTTTTGATATAACTGAGCTGCTAAAACTCCAACTGAAGCAAAAAGAAACCCAGCTGCTTATTAATGACTGTATAAGCAATTAACACAAAAATCTGATGAGGTTTATCCAAATGTTATTCTGAGGGATTGCATGAGGCAGAAGCCAACAGAGCAAAGCACGCTGCAAGGACTGTACCTTCTGCAGTGCATCTAGAGGGCTGCATGGCAATAGCTCCCGAAGGCCTGAGGCATGACCTGCAGTTTAGTTTGTACATGGATAAATTTCCTCTTCAGAAGATGAGAAGGTCTGTGTTGACTCTGCTGCTGCAGTCTGGGGCCACAGAGCAGGTGGAGCTGGGCTCTGAGGCACCTCCTCATTGTCCCACTGGGATGCTCAGGGGTTCCTGGGCTCTGTGCTGCTCTGATCAGCTTTATGCTGTAAAGCTGAAGCATGCTCAGGGTTTATTAGTAACTGGAAAAGCTGCTAGGAAATAGTTCTTGGGTTTTTTTCTTCAGGGATGTGTGACGGTTGGAGACCGAAAGTCCCTTCAGTCCCAGCCTCCTCCTACTCTCTTGAGAGTCTCTTCAAGACTCCTTTCAAGAGTCCAGCCATGCTGGACTGCTGTGGTGGGGAAGGTGTGAGGAGCAAGGACCGCTGTGTGACTGTTGTGACGTGCAGGCGGCTATGACTGTTGGGCATGTTTTTAACCTTAGTGATACTGCATCGTGGAGCAGTATTATACGGGACCTGATTTGCTTTCCAGCGTGGTTCACAGGCTCAAATGAGGAACCTGATGTGGGTGCGAACTACAGCACACGTGCTGTGTCTCAGCCTGCCTTTGCAGAGGGGTGGTGCTGCATGGTAGGCAAGGAGCTGTGCTTCTCACCTGGGTAGCGCAGCCCTGGATGGGATCCACGCCACGGACAGCGCAAGGCCAGGATCTATCACTAGGGCAAGTGCATCTTCTGTTTTACGCAATTTCCCTGTGAACAGATGGCTGTGTTGGCTGCAAACCATCCATCGGATAAAAATCAAAAATTATGCTGCAATGAAATAAACCTACTCAGCTCTGGTGCTGAATGGATTTCCAACATGATGTAAGAAAACCAAAGGTCCTTTAACGTTAACAGTGCAAGTCTGGCTCTCCAGCCGCTGCAGAAAGGCGATATATCTGCAAGGGAAGCACATCTGCTGGCGTGATGGCATGAACAAGCCTATGTCTTCAGTACTAAAGATTATGATTTCCTGGGAGTTCCTAATAAGCCAGTTTCTTCAAGTACCAGCGTGTGTATGTTCAACAACAAACGAATGCTTCCGGCGCTTACTCCCATATTCTAAAGCAACATGACTTTACCTATTTGAAAAAATAACTTATGCATTTAAGTCTTGTTGACAAATACCCTACATAAGGCATCCACTGGAAAACAAAACTCAGATTTGTGGCTAAACCGTCCCACTTTATCCATTGTTAGAGCTGGATTCATTAACGCTCCTGTCACACCTTGCATGAGGCTTCCTATAATCTGTACTCCAAGAGCTTATTTTTAATCCTTCTCTGACGTACGGTGTAATGCAGAATCAAATCACATGCAGCACTTCAGCTGGGCTTTAATCAACAAGGAACTCGGAGAGGAAACAAGCACATGCTGAGCGCAACGAATTGCGCTGAGTGCAAGGAGGAACACTGCTTGCTCCATGAGTGAGTAAAAAGGTCGTTTTTACGTATCTTTTCTTCGCACAGAGAATGAGTTGTAGTTAGTATTAGGCTCTCAGTTGTATTCTGTTTTTTTAAGTAACTCTAGCACTAAACCATATGCCCAGCTGATGCTGTCTTGGGGCACAAATGTGACCTACTGCACAAACGACAGGCTTGCCTTGCCTGGATATGGGATTCCTCAGGAAACACGGATGTCAGAGGGACAAAATAAACCTGTGGAAGGATTTAGTCTTGTTCCCTGACTCAGGGCTGAGCACAATCTCTTTCTAAGTAACATGCTTGTACTGAAGGACTGTTTCAGTCATGTTTAGCCACTGGGACTGTCTTACACAGGCCTATATTTTGTACCTGAATGTAAAGCAGCAACTCTTAGGAACACCCATCTCCAGCAGATTTATGTGCAGACATGTTGGAACAACACTTACAAGGGTCTTTTAATCAGCACCACTTAAATTCTGTTAATTACCATTAAAAATGAACTGCTGCTAGAGCAATCACACGGGGCTACTAAGTGTCATCACCAGAAAGACTGCAGAAAAAGTTCTGCTCTTTGTAACTGTTCTCTGCATAAACTCGTAGGTAGTAGATGGGCTGGGTACCACCATGGTAAACACAGGTGGCTGACTACAACCTCTCCAGCTGTCTGCTCTCAGCAGTGACTTTGGTTAAGGGCTGATTTCCCTTGACAGATCTGCCTCAGCGCACGTACGTACACGATTACAAATGCAAATAACACTGACAGCAAACCGATCACTTTTGCCTGTAGGTCTCATAGGTATAAATTCAAAATGCACATGATTATTATACATACGATCTTTCAGTCTAGAAATTTTGGCATTTCAGTGGAAATGGAGCTAAGCTTGTAGGGCTAAAAATATGGATTAAAAGCTATGCGGTAGATTTCCCGTTGAGATCTTTTCTTTCCTTTTCTTCCCCTAAATCATTGCCCACACCTGCATTCTAGGAGACTCTTTTTGGGAACCAATCCTTTTCGAACACATCAATAAACAGCAGCTAGAGCTATCTGTTGCCCACTTCTGGAAATTCTACTTCATACTTTTTGCTCGGCTAAAAACTTCGCAAATGAGCATTTTACATTGAAAACTTCTAATTAAACTGCTGAAGAATTTGTAAAAACATCCAAAACTACTGGTGAGGACTGATAAAAGAGAATGCCACCTTCCGCAGAAAAAATGTATTTAGAAGGAACTTGTGATTCTCATAAAACTTTTAATAGGAAGAAGTGAATCAAATTGGTTAATTACCATTTTATGGTTGGTAAAAGGGCAAATTACATGCCATCCATTTCTAAACTCCTAAATGTCTCCGGTGCTTTTAATTAAAGCTGCCATCTAGAAACTACTAAAGCAATTTTATGCAATTAGTTATTTATAGGTTAGCATAATACACCACTCAAAACGTGATTCAAGTGATTTGCAGTCTGTTGCCTTGTGATCTTTGTCATCTTTACTTCATTACTGTCTCAGTACTAGCAGCAAAATACTCAGAAGCTCTCTGTCAGCTGGAACACAACTTCAGTGCTTGCACTTGAGTGTTCTCCTTAGATGCCTAACAGTAGAGTGGGAGCAAACAGCATTTTTAACTACTCACTGTGAATGAAAATGTCCTGCTCCCACTCTGAGACACGATGACTGGGGTCACGCTTATTGCTGACAATGGTGGGCAGAAAAGTGAGTAACTTATGCCTTCAGATAAGGTTGGATGAAATTTAGGAAAACTTGCCGTCCAAGAAGTTTACCTGAAATGGCTACAAGATTCTCAGACTTCTGAACTCATGGGTAGCGAAGACTACTGAAGAGAAAAAACAAGGAATACATTTTGCTGAATCAAAAATGGCATGAAATAATTTTTTTGCTGGTTTTATGATGTATACATGACAATGATTCAAGACTGCAAATCACCTTGGTTAGTCTACTTCTTACTCTATATACTGCTAACGAAACATCCCACCCCATTGCCTTTCTCTTTTGAATTGTACGGAAGGGTTGAAAAGGTCTTACGAATTTTTAACAATAGCAAAGACTGCCTAATAAAGAGTATTGATCATTACCTGTGACAAGGGGGTCCTGTTTTCACAGTAGGCTATATTAGGAACTTGGTGTATGTCCTACTTTTAGCTGAGCAGGAGCAGGCCCTAAATGGGCTGCTGTCATTTGACAAAGGTAAAGGTTTAATCTGAGCAGTTTTTTCTTGCAGCTTTATTTACTTTAGAAAGTATTGCTGCAGTGAGCAACAAGACTGATTATTTCAGGAGGTAAGCTACTGGCGAGACCACATTTTCAAACCCATGGCTTTTTAAAATAGTATTTCCTTAGTAATTTCAAGCAAAACAAATAAGACTACACTGCAGAACTGATTTTTATGTTAAGCTTTTGTGCTGCTAGTTCATGGGCCTGCGTTTGAGTGAAAAGGGTTCTTTGCTACAGCTGTAAGGTATTTCTATGCATGGAAGTTAGAACTCACTCCTACCTTCCACACTTTCCTGGTGCTTACTTTGAGGTTACTGCATCTACGGTGAGGTTTCTGCACTGCATTCAAGTACTCAGTGTGCAGTTTTTAATTTCTTGAGGCACTGACTGCACACAGCTTGCACAGACAGTGCATACATCTCTCTTCTAGTTCTAGAATCTGGTCTGGACCAGTCAAAAAGCAGATGCTGCAGGCCCTTTGATGCTGAAATCTTTGGATTTAGTGCTTGGCCTTCCAAATGCTGTAAATCACTTTTGATGTTTTGGTTCAATCACTGGAGGGACTTGCTGTTTTCACACAAGTTACTTAGTCTGCATTTCCACCACGCTGTCCTGTGTGAATGGGTCAGTCACCAATACAAGGTAACTGAAATCAGATGGTAATCCAAGACACTTTTCTTAGCGTACTGACTGGGAGAAACCGTAGCTCAGCAAAAATGTGGTACCTTGATTGTCTCAGCCTCTCACTGTCTCTGTCAATTAAGGCTGGAAAGTCAAATCTCTTTGCATGTCGAAAGCCCACTGATTTCAGAAGGGCAGAGTAAGCCTTCAGTGCCTTTGGTCCAGGCATTGGCTCTGCAGTGCTGAGAACAACTCCCAGGTATTTCTATTAATTTTAGAGCTTCTCAATGCTCCAACACTCAGTGACTAATCTAGTTAAAATCAGGACACTATCCCTTAGTGCTGCCTTATAAATACTAATCCAGATTGTTTAAATGATAGTGTTGGTGACTAGATGTGCCATAAATACTTTTAATCAAAAAAACCCCACCAAACAGAATTCTCCACCCCAAAATTAAAATCTGTTACTTGGTAAAGTTCAAGTGATTGGGATTCAGTCAATGATTAATATCTTGTGTAGTTACTTCTTCATTTTCAATATCTTCCTGTGTAATAAATGTGCTCAGCTTGTCACAGATCTTATTTTATGTCCCTACCTTGTATCATTTCACATTCAGCTTAAGTACTTGGTCATCTATTACATGACTCATTAGTCTGAAATCTCTACAAAATTAGAGAAAGTTGCAGTAAAAATAATATATTGAAGTTCAAATTTCAACTACATCACCCGTGCATGTTTAAAAGCATCTTTCAAAGTCAGCTCAACATACAATAGCGCAAGATTAATGTTCACTAAGCCCCATCTCTAGTCCTTCATACAGACAAGGGAACAGACTGAACAAAGCCAGACGTGTTTGTTACCTGCGAAATGACAGTTCTGGAGAGCAGATCAAATCATAACGGATTAGTGTGACTTCACCCTGTTTGCCTGTCTGGCATTTAATTCTGGTCGCTAGGCAAAGGCAGTCTTGCCAAATAAAGACAATGAGGAATAGAAGTTGATGAAAGCCTTAAATCATTAAACAATAACCTAGGACTCTCCCAACACCTACCTGCATGGTCACCAAAATGGAAAAAGTTAAAAAAAGTTCAAAAAAGTTAAAACACATTTGAAGCAAGTTTTCTTCAGAGAAGTAAATAAGAGTATTTGAATTTGAGGTATTCACATACTTGTGAGGCTGTTACCGAACAGGATTAAGTTTCACGAGGGTTACGGAGTAGGTATTTCTCACCAATTTTGCAAATGGATAAACTGAGTCATATAGATAAGCCCTTATTCGGAATCATGAGCAGCCAGTAGCAAAAATGAGAATACAGCCTTTGAGCTGTAACTAACCAAGGTCAGACGGTCCCTAAAGTGATCTCCTTCTCAGATATTACCCTTCTACCAAGTTAAGGGTAAACTTATTTTTCATTTGTAACACAAAAAAAGGAATATTTTGGCCAAAATTAAGAAGGCAAATGGAAAAAGAAAAAGCAAAAAGTTTTTCCCTATCAGCTTAAAGTAAAAGCTGATCTTGTCTGGTCACTGAGTAATGCAAGTGATTATATTTAATAATCTCATAGCAATTACTCTGTCTTTATCTGCATTATCAGGTACCTGGTTTTGCACTGTAAAAATCTCAGAAGTGAGAAATTAGAAGCAATTCATTAATTTTTGTGGTCAAATACTACATAACATTGTGTTGCTTTGCGTTCGACTATTTTTAAACATGGCCAAGATGTTGGTGAGTCTGTAGATTCACCAAAATGATTGGCCATGTTTCCTGCCTTCTAGAAAAAATATTTTTGTGCCTACTGTTTGAATGTTATTGCAGCAGAAACGTGACATCTTCTGACTTGACAGTTATTCCAAGAACAAGTAAAATAAGTGATGCAAAAGAATCACTAGAACTGTATTTAAGTGTCTGAGATTTTTGGGTTTCTTCATAGATCTATGGGTACCAGGCAAGTACTTCCTACTCCCTTCTGAGGTTATTGAACCTCTTACCATTCTGAAGCGAACCAAGACATTAGGATAACACACAGCAAACTGTTCATTCTGCGCCGCTGACTACGGGTTGATGCTGCATTTTGCCGGGCCCTGTACAGAAGGGCATGTGGCAGTTCAAAGGTCCTTGAGATTAAAATCCAAAGCACCACAAATCTGACAATTCCAAACTGATGTAATTTAGAGGAGATGCATACATCAAAAGCAGTTCGGAGCCATTACCTGAACTTGCCAAGATATGAGCCACTGTCTGCTAACAGTGAATTTTTAAATATTTGCCGGCTGTCCCAGCACTCATGAATTCTAACTCTGATTTCTCTTAATTTCTTTATGACTAGAGCCTTCTGTTACAGAACCCAGCTCTGCAAGGGTGTTTTCAAGTAAATAGCATATTATCAATTTTCACCAACATACTTCCCCAATCAGAAAATAAGATGGAACAACAAATTGTATTGTAATTAGATATAATCAGTTGTAATTGGCAATAAAACATCCCTTCCCTGCTAAAGGATCTGAAAACTTTCATTTTCTACTATTTTTAGAATTGATTCATTACATTAATTAGCTGCCTGAAGATTAACATTTATTTGTACTTACCTTCTATCATTAAAGACATGTTAAAGACACACTATAATTACCACGTGTCTCTTACTAAGCCTTAAACCAGGATTATTTCCTTGTCTTAGAGGTGTTTCTGCCTGGATATACGTTCTAATTTCCTACTGACATACAGCCTTCTTTTATTAGCTCATGAAAAAGAATCCAAACCTTTCCTTAGAGCTAGTCATTAGGGGGAGGCACACTAAAAGCCCACTCAGGCTCTGCCACGGGAGCTGCAGAGAACCCTTTGTTCCAGGGATTTCAGGGGGAGTTGAGGGTGATCGGCCGCACTAGAGCACCAAAGCCAGAGACTTTTATCACAGTTCTCCTGCACGCTGCCAGGAGATTAATTGTGGCACTGGTGGGGATTCAAGGCTTCACGCGCATTTTACCTGTGACAGTATGAGGATGTATTCGATGGGAAGGCTGCAGCAAAATGCTTATTTCATGTGTAGTAGGTGAGATGCTCCTATTTTGCATAGAGCATTGAGTAAGGAAGGATGGAGTTCCCAATAAACTTGAGTTTGCTGGCTGGCTGGTTTGAACAGCCCGGACTTAATGTGTATGAGGAAGCTCCACCAACATTACAAGAATCACCTGAATGCATAAAATCTAAAGAATGGACTTTGCAACCATATTATTTGCTTAACAGTTAAATTAAATGCTGCCACCTTGCAACTGAAAGGTAATAAAAGAGGAGTGTTGCCACACATGGAGAGAGTATTTCAGGGGATGCCAGCTGGAGCCTGCTGCTCCTGCTACTCCCTCATAAAGGACTGGTTGTATAAAAAATGTGAGTGAGCTCTATGAAACGATTTGGCTTGCTTAGAGTTGGTTAAATGATCACTTCAGGCCCATTTTTGCACATCCAGTTGCATCTGAGGTTCTAAATAACGGAGGGAAACAACAAATGACCAACACCAAGCACTGCAGATGTGCTCCTGTCTTACCTCGTGGACTGTTGAGGGAGGCCTCGGATGCCTTTCCGCCATCTCCACAGTGGCTCTGGTCAAATGGAAGGCACTGATCTCCTGTCCCTGCCACCACATCTGCGTTTTTGGCCAGGTCCTTTGTTTCAATGAGAGATTTTGCTTTGTAGACTTTTCTGGTGTTGGTATCTGACAAGTAAAGGGATTCTGACACCGGATCGACGGCCAAGTAATACTTATGTGCAGGGCTTGTACTGAGAGGGAAGAGAAGAGCAGCAAAGTTAAATTGGTTTTCTTTTTAACCTCTGTTAGTAGCAGCGTAACAATTGTCTTCTACTTATCTCAGGACACCTGTTCCATGATTTGGAGGTAACAGAGGCAAAAGTGAGACCAGCTCATGCAAGCACCGCTGCTGAGAAGGAAGGAACTAGTACTGGCTGCAGAGCCCGACCAGCGAGCTTAAGCACAGAGTGGAGGTGGAGGTAGTCTGTCCATCAGTACCAAGCCACCCAGTACAAAGCTAACTGGAGTGCTTCAGCTTACCTATAATTATTCCTATCAAAAGCAAGGTCATTTTTTCCAAACCTGGTAAGTCCTGGTACTCTTGGCACTAAAAACAATTCTACAAGTTGCGGCAAAGTGAATCACAGGCTGCTCTGCATGGGCACAAATACCCACTCTTGGTTATTTTTATCTGTTTCTAAAGCTCAGGAAATATGAAGGTGTGAAATATGGTGCCTTAATTCATGCTGACTGTATTGTCAGCAGCAAGGCAGAAGGCCAAGTACTGTCAGTGCAACTAGGCATGAATTAATGCACCATAATTCATGCACCGAGTGCCTTATTGAGATTATAAAATGTTATTTAAAGAAAGATTTACATATGTTAATTAAATGGCGAGAATCATAAATTCTAATTGGAGCACTGGCTGCATCTTCTTAACCAATAAGACTTTCTGTTTCTTTTTCAGTGCAAAGTTGATTTCCAGCTTGAGGAAATTGTCTAAGCACATGGCACACCACGCTAGTGTCCTGAGCCTGCTGCGTAGTCCTGATGATAAAATGAAATAAAAATGCAGACAGGCGTAGCTTCTCTAAATTACACAGTCGGTTTCTGAAATGGGGGAGATCGGCAGAGGCAGAGAGGTGGCCAATGCCTGGCAGAGCGCTTAGGTGCTTGGACAGTATTTTTGTCACCGTCACGTTTCTCTAGGGGAAGGAGGAGATTTCAGACAGGTGGCTGGGCTGGACACTGACCTGCCTGCACCCCCTGTAACTCTAGATGGGACTTTCCTGTCTGATCTGCAGGTTAAAGCTTGTCAAATTCCTTTTTTTTTTTTTTTTTGTTAGAGACATTTGTTACCATTGGTAGTTAACTATCCCCTAAGATTGCTGCGATGAAGATAGGAAACGAGTAACTCCTCTGCTTTGTCAGTTCTGTTTGTGGTGGGTTTGAAAATGCTCGGGGTACAGCTCCTTCTGCAGAGACAGGTATTAATGTCACCAGGAAAGGAAGAATCTAGATAAAATAGAACTGAAGAACTGGCAGAAACTCAAGGACACGTACGTAATGTCTGAGATGACACTGACTCGGTTTCAGGTTGATGGAGCTTCTTTAAATATGAAGATTTTGCTTGGCTGAGGCAGATATTAAGCATCATTAATCATCTATTAGACAGTTCCACCTTACTGAGCAATGTTGCAAAACAATGTAGAAATTACTCACCAATATCTTCTATTTCAGCAATCTACTGGGTGCTCTATATATTGCCAAGAAATGTCCAACAGATGCTCGGCTGAAATCCTACTTCCATTCAGAAGTGATAAGTCTAATGCTGTACCATGATAAAAGTGATGGAGCTTGGGGCTGTTTCTCTCAGTTCCCATTCTCCATCCAAAGAGGGACACAGACTACTCAGAATCTCTGAGGATTAGGCCACAAGCTAGACCAGTCAACGCTGACCTTAAACTCAAACATCTATAAAAGACAGAAGGGGGAAAGACAAGGAAAGAGGTAGTCCCACAGCTGGGGAACAGAAGTGACACCCAGGGGCTGAGAGGACAGTGGTATGATGAAAGGTAAGAGGACGAGCTAAAAGCAATTAATCCCAAATTACGTATCACCAGTATTAGAAAAAATTGTTTGAAAGCTGAGATTAAGAATCATCTGTGCTCTCTGGAGGAAGCTCAGACTGGCCAGCCAAAAGATGACTTTTAAATAAAATACTTTTGTGGAAAAAGTCACCAGGATAAGTCTAGATGTTAAATATTGTTGTTCATCATGCAGAAACTGCAGCGTACCATGTATATACTCTCCTTGTAGACACATTTTCTGTTATCCTTGTTGTTACATCTAATAGACTGGCTGTTAGAAAACTCTTGATATTTATGCTTAAAGCCTTGCGTACTAGAATATTTACACTTAAAGAATATTAGTAAAAAATGGAACAAAATAAAACACTTGCTATATTTGCAGCAGTTTGCAATCAAATCTATATCTGAGTTCATTTAAATTAGCCTATTAAAAACTGTATCAAGTAAACTAGGATTTACGATGAGTCTTTCCAGATCAAGTTACTACTATCCTGTAGTAAATTTTTTCCCCATAACATCAAAGCCTAGTTTCCATTTTTACCAGTTACTAAACAGCCTTGTTATTTCTTATTAAAATCTTGATCACAAGAAAAACAGATGGGATAAGTTGTTTCTAAACAGTCAAAAATACGATCAGTGGCCTTCGCTGTTGACTGGCCTCCAAACTCTGTCCCTTTTTACACAGTATTTTCTTGGTCCCAGTGAAAAGAACCCTTTTCCCTCCACTTGTTTGGAGACTAAAAGTTGTGTTGAGGAACTGGACTTCAGAGCCTTTTCCTGCTTTGGACTGTCGTAAGCTTCTGACACCTTTTAGTTGTTACTCTACACGTTTCTTTAAGCATCCTAGAAATGTCCACCATGACTGTGGCCCCTTCAGCCTCAAGAGTGGGACTGCCGAGTACTCCCCCATCACCTCTAAAACTACATTAACTTCAAATGACTTCCTCCAACTTTCCACAGATTTCACTTGCACAGAATACTGACAGAGGCAATGATTGTTGGAATTAATGGGGCTGGGGTACTTGAGTATTGCCGCAACTTGATTTAATTAAGGTTTAAGGTTATGTCAAGAAATTAGTACTAGTGAGCAGGCATTAAAAAAATTCTACTTTACAAAAGAAAACACCTGGATTTAAAACTTGATTCATGTTCTGAATGTATTACAGAGTAAATAAGTCCAATTTGCTTCTTTTAATTAGTTTACAAAGATACCAGTCAGTTTAAAGCAAATGGAAACAATCCTTCAGCTGAAAAGTAGAATTATTTTTTTTATCTAAGTTTTCATTGCAAAATAGGAGATATGACATCATCTGTAAGTAGGCTGGCAAATCGCCTACACTATTCGATAGCATTCTTGTGGCTAAAGGCAGTGAATCCAACCAGGACTCTCATCCTACAAACACACGTTCAGTACCCACGCTGCCTCCTGCCACGCCACGACGTTACCAGCTGAGGTCGTCCCGTGCTGGTTTACGTGTCGCACTGAAGCACTGAAACACTAAGCAGCTTCTTTCTGAGGACACAGAGTGCCTTGCTATCTCTCTCTAGCACACCACACCATTTCTGCAGCTGGATTGTTGGAACAACTCCCTCGCCGTCTGTCGCAGAAGCCTAAGGTGCATCGTTCGTTTAGAGATATCCCTGTTACAATGCCAAAACGCTAACTGGGAAGGGAGGACACCACCTGCTTTTGCTTTAGCTGCAGAAGCCAGGACAGCTGTAACACGGCGTCCTCACTTCTGGGGTCTGCTCTGCACCCTCTGTAACTGTGGCAGGTTTTAAAGTTCCTGGTAGCCTAGAACCACTAAAGCCCAGTCCTCTTGCGTGGCTCTGAAGCCGTTTTTTAGTGTTTCCTTGTGGCTACGACTCCGGTTTCCTTGGCTGGCTGTGTCTGTGATCATTCGAACACCACGTGAAATGGATATGACAGCTGTGAAATGCATTCCCAGCTTTTGGATTTAAGGCTGTCCACCTCTGCCTGGTGAACAGCAAACTGATTTTTAGAGGAAGACGTCATTCCTACAAAGGGAACAAGTCAAACCTACTTTGCTAGAAACCAAGGTGAATTTGATTAACACTTATTAAATTCAGTGTTTCTACAGCCAGACTTCTGAAAGGACTTTCACAAGACTGTTTGCTTAAACGCGATTCGCATTTCACTGCGATTCACTTACCTGTGTCTTGTGTCTCTATTCCTAGCAAGACAGATCGGTTCAGGTTTAGAAAAAAGAAAAAAGAAAAAGACAAGAATGTTAGTCCTCGACAAAACGGTATTCTTTGCCTGACTGCTCGCAGAGCTGCACCCCAACAACAAAACACTCTTTATCCTGTTACTCAATATTATTTCTCTCTCTCAAACTCTTCCTTTCCACCGCCCGCACAATGTCAAGTTAATTCTGAGCCATCTTCAGCAGCACTGTCAGCTACATGGAGAGCTGGGGTGTTAAGTAAGAGACATTCAGTGTATCAGTGTCAGGAACGTCTCCTGTCTTCCCCTCCGGCTCTGAAAGGGAATGGGAAGCCGGTGTCGTAATTATGCGGGAGTTGTTGATGGTGGCGCAGGCTCAGCCTGCGACACCCCAGACTGCAATGCCGGGTTTGCTCTCGTCTGCTGAAACGTGGTCACGTCCTCCGTTACAGACGAGGAACAACTTAGCTGTGTTAATTTTAAAGGCGGTAAGTCTGTCTTCAGCCACAACGGTGTGGTTTGACGTGATACTTCGCGTATTTGCTATTGAATTATGGGGTTTTCTTAAAAATCACACTTCATGGAATATTTTAACTTTTTGAGAAAAACGTATGAAGTGTCTCGCAGGAAGAAAAATTAGCTCTATTAATGCTGCACTCTGTAGCAATTCATATGCAAAACCTGTTCTAAAGGCCACTTAAAATGCCCCTTTTAACTGATGACTTTAAGTTTTCTGATGAGTTTGTTTGACAGTCGACGGGACGTATGCTCATAAGGGAACTACACGGGGCTGCTTCTTTAAAGTCCCAGGGGAACAAGTGCTCACTGTAGTTGCGATAGGCACATCACAGCCAGGATAAAGCACGCTAGCCAGAGGAAGCTCATGATTTTTTTACCTTAATTCTAATATGCCAATCGAGTTTCCAGAGGGAAAGATCCGCCTGACGAAATTGAAGTCCCCAATATACACACTGCCATCGGGCCCAGAAGCAAGAGCGACTGGGGCGAAGAGTTTGCTGTTGAGCGCGAGACCGTTGCAGTTGGAGCAGGAGACACTCCTCTGGTGTCCGTTGCCCATCACGCTTGAGATGACTGGTGGCTGCTGGGAAATGAACATGTTTTCACCATTTCCTTTGTGTAGAATTCCTAAGGGGAGAGGGGGGAGAAAATTGAGACAAAAAAGGTAAATGTAGAGCATTTACACTGTTCTGCGGTTTTGGATTACGTAATCCTCTAGAGAACCAGAACAGGAACAAACATCGGATCTTTTAAAGGCTGTCACAGGGTTCCACTAATCTCTCCCAATTCAGTCCCAAGCTTCACCATCACCATTTTGTAGCTTACTGGTTAGTGGCTATTTTAAAAGTCCACACCATGAGGAGAACTCGGGGTTGGTTAATGTTCTAACAAACTGTTAATTGCAGTGCTATCTGATTTCTTGGGGATTACTACTTTAATATTCATTTTATTCATAAATTTTTATTAGGTAGCAGAGGAATTTCTGAGACAGTTTGAATATTTAATTAAAGGAGATTAATAGCAGCCCGACTACGCATTTTTCACAAAAGAGCACTGAGTGGCAGTACAAAATCAATATTCAAATTTAAATGCGAGTCCTTCGTGCTATATAAAAATGGTGCCAAGTGCAGCAAAGCCAAGTGAAGAGTTAAGAAGTAATTCTGAGGTACAAGTGAATGTCTTAACAGCAAGAATATATTAAGTACTGCAGTAAAGTTTGAAACAACTTTCCAGAGCGTCGGTATTTTAGCACTGCTCTGCAGCACACGTTGTTGGAAGTCTTCCCAATTACTAGGCTGGTGATGCCAGAACCAGCACAAAGATGTATGTTCTCAAGCTGATAGCTGTAGTGTTTATTTTAAATACCAATGTAGCAATATAGTTAAAAAGTACCTTTAAAATGACATGCCAATTTAAGATTTTGGCTATTTCCAAAAAGAAGGTAAGTATTCTTTTAGAGCACAGTCCAAAATCTCTTCTTGTCCTTGGGAAGCCCCAGACTTCATCAGAAAAAGTGGCACGATTGAAGGAATAAACACAAGGGAATGTACTCTCTGGAGGACTCTTACACCGGAAATGTGCATATTCTGGATACTGCAGGAAGTACACGGTGAGACCCGTCCCAATTTTCCCAAAATACAGCAAATGTACTGCCGCTACCAACTTTTGCTCAACTGTTTTTTTGTGGCTGTCAGGTAAGTCTGAAGCTAAAATTCACATTGGAAATTACTGGGTGTTGCCATAGCTATTTTGAAGGGAATTGTATTTTAAAAAAATCATTTCTGAACAATACAGAATACATATATTTGTTTGAATCTTGGCTTAAAAAAAGCATCTTGGAAATACACCAGTAAAATTAATGGCAACATCCTCCCTTATGCACCGGATAAAAACACCATGAAATGAAGACGCTGCCCTTTGTCTGATATTAACAATGTAAAGGTAATCTTTCACCTGCCTCATACAATTGCCAGTAAATAATTAGGGCTCTGGAGAATATGTCTTGCTGTCAATAAATGTAAGCACTACCTTAAAGCATAAAGTCCCTGTAAAATTACTTCTCCTTCCGCCAGATAAAGAAAAATGGAATCAATGCACTTGCCCATCAGAAGACAAATGAGAGAGTGCTCTGAAAAATGGGCTAATAGCACACTGAATTCTATGCATGAGACAGAGGTGCCTTTAAAAGGACTCCACACAGGAACTAGTATTTATGGCGTGTGTTCTCTTCTTGAAGATCTTCCAAACCGCCCCGGACCTTTGTGTTAGGGAACACTAGCCACGTAATGAATTAGAAGTGATCAAACCTCGAAACTGGAGGGGAAAAAGAAGTGGGAAAAGACCAGTTTAGCGCAGCTGAGAAGGGGCTGTGATCCTCTGTTAACCTAACCGTCACAGTGATATACAGAAATACCCTCAAAAAGCTTGAGTTTCCAGTGACAGCCGCACTGGAACAATATACGTTATTTCACATCTATGCTGCTGGAATCAGACATCTTTTTTCTTCTTTTTTTAAAGATATTTCCATCTGACATTTTTTACTTGCTGTGGTTTCTGCATGTCAATACTCGTACCCCCACAGCGTCGACTCTGCTATGAAGTGCAACTCTGCAAAGTGGCACCTTCTTATTTTTACAACTCTTCTGTTGCACTTGGTTTATTTTGCAACATGTCTAAAATGAACAGCCTTCCTGGGGAGGGAGGTAAGCGCACCCACCCTGTCTCTGCGGAGGAATGCTGTGCACAGCCGCAGACCTGCTGGAAGACAAGACTTAGACGCTGAAGTTACCCAGAAGCTCTCAAGGACTAGTTAACTAACCAAGCAAAGTGCTTCTAGTTTTAGTTTGAAAACAAAATTGTCAGTGCCAATAGAGAGTTTTGAGGAAGACATGTTATATTCCAACGCTATTTCTGTAGTTAATCCAGTGACAGCGATCCAAAACCAGATGCAAGCTGCACGCTTCTAAAACGAGCAGCTCTTGATCCATACAGAGGGAGTGCTTTAATTCCAAGGGAAAAGTCTCACTGTATTCATGCTCGAGAAGGCTACTCATGCTTTTCATTTCTCTCACAGTGGCAGGGAGATAAGTCTGAAATGTATAATTCTAAGCTTGAATCATAATTTTGTCCTTATTTAAAGCACGTTTTATATATCCGCCGTGGAAGAGCAGCTCACTACTTTCTAGGTAGGACCAGAAGCACACTCATTATCTTTTTCCTTTTCGTTAACACGGCTCATTATTTGGTTTTGTTGCTTTAATACGAGCCCACAGGCTGCTTCGTTAGGTGTGCACTAGCTGTGTTTCTGCTCCTAACTGCTTTTCTGGTCCGTGTACATGAGCCAGGCATGCGTGCTCGCAGCCTGTTCTCATCGTGAGGAACATCGGAGACAGCACAGAGCTCCGGCTGGGCTTTGCCATCCTCACCAGAGGTGCTCTCACGTGCAAACTGTAAACAGAAGAGACCCACTGAGCCAGATGTGCTTGTGCCCTCCCCTCCCCAGACTGTGTCTGAGTAATGGATAAAGATGTTTAGCAGCTTCCCCGACTTCAGCCTTGTCACGCCCAGCACGGTGGGAACACGTGAGGAAGAGGAGCAAGTATAAGCAGCTGCACATTTGCCATCCTTGTTATTGGGGTAGCGGGCGCAGCCTGGACGATTTTAGCGGATTTTCAGCGGTGTGTGGCTGACAGGTCAGTGCTCTCTGGCGTTCTCAGCCACACCGCTGAGATGGGGCCGGGAAGCAATTTGTCACCACGTACCCCGTGCTCGGGAAAGCAATGATTTAGCCCCGCTCCGATTATAACCGTATACTTTACAAAATCTCAGGACGTCATAGTGCCTATGGGGTGAATTATAGTAGTAACCACCACAGTTAGCAGAGAGTCACATAAATTGGAGTTACTGCCAGCAATTTAGTCTTGAAATTAAACTATGCAAGTGGTAAATTGGCAGTAAGGAGTAGACTATGGGTCTCACAGTTGGGGACTGAGCTGACTGAGGTCAGATTTCTCTTTGTGTTAAATGTCAATAGCTGGCATTTAAAAGAGACAATCTATACAAACCGATAAGACAGGGTATGAAAGAACTGCTGTTTAAAATGTCAAACTATTTTAAATCAAAACAGAAATCCAGATAATTTACAAACTAAATCTGACCTTTTGTATTTGGAATATTTATACTGCAGCTGCGCAGTCAACCACAAAACTTGTAAAAACCTGACAGCCATACATCTGGGCATGAGTCTTCATTAGCACAAGTTTGCAGATGGAAATAGATTTTAGTGGACAGACTCTCAGCTGGAGCAAATTCAGACAACTTCACTGAATCCAATACTCCCCTTAGAAGTAAGTGCTGAAATCTGACCCCAAGCTTCTCTTCCCCCTGACAGTGAGGTACCTGTTTATTGGCAAGACCGTATTTTTCTAGTTACCATAATTTATCTACAAGCATTGTTGTAATAATTTAATCCCACTAGTTCCCGATTACAGATGTTAAGGGAGGAAAAGAAAAAAACCCAGAAATAAAATAAAAGCAATGAGAAAACAGGTTCGAGTCTCCATACTTGAAGACTCTCTATGCAGGGTTAATGTTATGACACCAAGAGCATTTACAGGTTTTTTTTTTTTTTCCTAATGCTTCAAAAGGTGCTGGATTGCTTGTCCTGGAATGTGACTTACTCTGCTTCTCCCTGGAGTGAGCAGCCACAACCGTGCCTGCATAGCGGACTGGCAGCGTGGTTTCCCCGGTGCCACCTCTCACTCAGCTGGTCTGTTCTCACGGTGCTACTAACGGATGTCAGTCAGAGGATGAATTAGGAGTATAGACACTTGGCTGAGAATAAAACCCACTATAAACTGACCTAAAATGTGGTACTTCTGTACCAACAGTGTGAGAGCAAACCTAAATGAGGATGCCCTTTTCCCACCCAAATGACCACAACGTGCTAGCGATCGCAAGAGTTAGGGGCATTAATGTTTAATACCTGGGAGCCAGAACATTAAAAATATCCTTTCCGATGGCATTTACAGTTCCGTTCTCAATAAATGAGGGCGCACATTAGAGGATTACACATTAGGAAGTGTAACGCTTAAAATCTGAACAATTAATTCCTTTAAAATTTGTATTCTTCTTCTGCATGGTCAGTTAATAAAGGAAGGACTTACCACTTTGTGGATTTAAGACGTGGTGTTTGTTTATAGACCAGCCTCCCAGATTTGAAGCATCCATTTCAAAGCCTTGAAGGATTACGGTTCTCTTCTCCCACAGAATATAATCAGGACATGTTTCATACTCATATCCCACCGACACTGCAAACAAACAATTAAAGATCGATCAATCTCCTCCTTCCTCTGTGAACTACTAGGCAATTTTTCATTCCAGGTTTTTATATTCACCTGCCAGGTAATGATGCCCCTAACTTTCCTCGGCCTGATTGCTATGGCTGAATATTTTTTTTAAAAAGGGTTTTAAGAGATCAGTATGTTATCACAGCTATAGCTACTACTGTTTCAAAGCAGAAAAATTTCTGTTGTATCGGTTACGGATTTCTTAAGAATATAATTCTCCTCCAATGACTCCTGACTTGATTGTTAATTGCATTTCTGCTAATTACCTGAATAACAGCTTAAACAGGAAAAAAAATCCATCTGAAAACAAAGTGGGTTTAATTTGTTTGCTGATTGTAAAAACTATACTTAGGCACAAATGGATTGCTAAGCTGAAAACTTCTAGAATTAAACATTTATCTTAATAGGCTTGTACTTCACATGGTTCCCCTCTACAGCTGGCCAAAACACCTGCTGAAATCTTGAATTTCCTGAAAGATGCTGGGTTTTGGGGATGCTCAAACTGATCAAAAAACCCTTCCCTTTAGTATTCAGTAATGCAAAAAAAACCCAACCTCTTCAAAATTTAATTTTGGTATCTCTATTATAATTTTGCTATCTATCTTAACTTTGGTATTTTGAAGTTATTTATCTTTTTCGATTTCAGTGCAACTCATTCGTAAAGGAAGAATGTTATTTTGACACCAAATCCCAAAATTTGATGTAAGGAAACATTTGATCTAAGCCCTTCCGAAATACAAATGTCTTTAGAAATATTTTAAGAAACAAAACAAAAAAGGATTTTAAACCCCACAGTTTTCTGACATGTCCAATACTTCCTTCTCACTTTTTCTATGTAGCAGCTTTAGGTACATTTTCTTTGAACCATGAATAGTTTTAATACCATCTAAATTCCATTACTGGATGCAATCAAAATATTTTGACCAACCATAGCAGGGGGCATTTGTGTTTGTACGATAAATGTTTCATGGCAGACTGAAAGCTGCTTCTTACAACTTCACTTAGAGCTGCTTCATCATTTTAGCAGGAAGAACCTGTTTTTGCAGCTAAACTCTGACTTGTAAAAATCACATCTCCTTAAGTACTGTAAATATTGTATGTGGCAAACATTACAGGTTTCAGTTGGAGGGTCCAGCAGCCACTCTAATTTTTCTGCTACAGGAGCTCTCATGATGGCCATCAGCAATGGTTCTGGGTAGTTCCCGGGGCCGAATGCCCAGCTATGGGCATGGAGCTGCTCCCAGAACAGCCATATCCCATGCTGGGATGAGCCATCAAGGTTCCGTAACCAACCACGCTATCTTCTAGGTGTTAATACAGAGAGAAGGTAACGGCCAGATTTTTCCCTCTGTAGAGCCTCCAGACCTTCAAGCAGATCGACACAGCTACCCAACTTGGTGTCACCTGCAAACCTACTGAGGGTGCACTCAATCCCCTCATCCATCATTGATAAAGATGTTGAAGAGGACAGGCCCCAACACTGAGCCCTGGGGGACACCACTGGTGACCACTCGCCACCTCCACGTTAGCATCTTCACTCCATTCTTGCACTTAACACGTTCAATCCTGGGCCAGACACGTACACTGGGAAAGAGTGAAGACCTATAGCACCAAGTCACTCAGCCTTGCTCAGGGAACCATGCCAGCCCCACAGGACAGTTCATCAGCTGCTGTGAGGCACCACGCTGGTACCTGGGTCAAGGGAGGCATAAAACACCTTACACCAGCTGAGAATCTGCACCAATGGAGCCCCAGTGGCTCATTTACCAGCACTGTAGCTAACACTAAAGCGACGGTTACTCCCTGCCTATAGCTGATGTTTCTGAGCTGCCAAATACCCTCTAGAGATTATTAACCCCTTTCTTAAAAGTTCACTGTTCCCTGCTCTCACAGTACAGAGCTGCCTTTTTGCCCCCTCTCATCACTGGTCATACACCCACTTCGTGTGTGCCTACTACCACGTTTCTACGTACACTTACACCTATTTACGAAACAAGTCTATGCTCCAAGAAGGAGTATCTGTGTGATCTTAAAGCAGGGTCTCCTGAACCATCTAATGGGAGGTACCGATGTACCACGTGTGAGAAGTTCCTATCAGTCGTTTTGCATGCAAAGTAATCAAGGCAACGTGTAACAACTGTAAAGTCAACCAGGTGACTGCAGTCCCACTTGAAAAATAAGTATTTTGTTACCGGCGGGTTTTGCAAAATGCAGTTTTGTAAAGTGGAATGACAATCTCAGTCAGCTTACCCTCACTGCGACGTGTTACTTTCTGGTCAAGTTAATTTATAGCCCCTTTTTTTTTGAGGTGATTGAGATTTCACTGCATGAGGAAGAACGGTAGTAACTACGTTTTTGGGCACTAACAGCCAGCAAGTACAGTTCTTTGCAGTCTCAAAATGGATTTCAAAAGATTTGCTGCAATCATCTGTACCAAAAATCTATTATTTCATACAACTATCTAGAAGAACGAACAATAAGTTGTTAGCAGTGCCAACATATTACAATTTAAGGGCAGTTGCCAAAATAGAGGTAAGAAATAAAAGACACGATTAAACAGGACAGTAACCTCTACTTCAACCTCTCCTGAGATACTTGTACTTACTTCTTTGAACGATGAATATAACACAACCAAAGTAATGGGGAATAAACAGAGAAGACCTAAGACTGCTCGAGAGCTGTTTATCTTCACCCCCAGAAGGATTAGTCCTTGCACACCACTTCACGTGGGATACAAGGGCTTGTAGGAGTATGATTGAGCGTGTATGGATTTACGCAGGAGTTTTTATTGAGGGTTCTACTGAAATCCTTCCTTTTCATATGCTGAATTACACAGATTTTACCACCAGGGCTTTGTGCGTCAACATCCACGTGACGGTTTTCTTATTCGGAACAAAGAATGTTACTTTATCATCTCAGTTGTTACTCTGAGAAGAGAAAATGGCCTCTTGTCAGGGACTTGGGGACTAGACAAACACCAGCAAACATTTCTCCAACAGATTTAAACAGAACCACTCGTGTCTGGAAATATGCTCAAAGTCTTCTGTTCTGCAACTGGTTATATGATCATGGCTGTCAATAACCCTGAAGAAAAATAAAGATGTTTATAGTATTTATAAAACCAAAAGCAGATGGTTCTATTTCTGAGTTCCAGGAGTTCAACCTGCTGCAAATTTAATTTAATTAAAATGAAAACTGAACAGAATGCATTATTAAATATTGGTAATATACTGGCAGAGGAAATTATTTTGACAAAAATTCATATAATGGATGCAGATAAAGGTCCCTCAGTACTACGGCGTGTCAAATTAAATAAAGCTTTATTGAAATCTAACAAAACATGCTAACAATGCACTTAAAATATGAAGATTTTTGATTCTATTTTGGAAGAAGCATAATTAACCTAAACTTTAAGGAAAATAAAGAAAACCCCAAAGCACCAATTAAATAATTTAGAAGTTGTTATCCAGCACTATTGCATAAGCTTTCTTCATATTTAAACATATTACACTCATGTACTTCTAATTTGGGAATCTGCAGCTACAGTATCATTTCATAAGATGTTACGTATTTGATTTAAATTGTTTTGGAGTCCAGATACATACCAGACTCCAGGATCATCAGAAGACTCTTAAATGATGCAGTGGGAGCAGGCATACTCAGCGGTTCCCTCTCAAACACGTTAGGGATAACGTGCAGTGACAGACTCAGCATAGAGGGCATGTGTAGCCATGCTGAGGAAAGCCCCAGGTGGCACCCATGACCCATCTGGTCCAGTCTGATCACCCATGGGAGTGCCAAAGGGCAGGCTGGATTTTTTTTTTTTCATTTCTGGATTTGCACAAATATGTGTTAGTGAAGCCAACAACCCATTTAATACCCTCCGTTACTGCAGAATGCGAGCAGCAATCTGTATCTGCAACGGGCTGGGGCTAGATTTGCCCCTAACAAAGAGGTTTCATGAGACCGACAGGCTAAAAAGGGCACTCCTGCTCCCCATCGTGTGCCATACCTGGGACATTCAGAGCCCTCTCTGGTGTCAGTGCCAGCACCTGACCGAACCCTTCGCAAAGTTGTCCACCCTTCTGCAGCTGTGAGCCCGAAGTGGTAGATCAGGTGCAGATACGACAGATGATGCAGCAATTCAGGAGACCTTGCACTCGGGGTGGAGCTTTGATCGCTTTAGGCCAATGTAATGTGTGAGCTACAGCTGGAATGAGAAGACCTGAGCTTCTGCACTAGCATTCATAGCAGATCAGGAAACTAATGAAGCTGAAAATTTATCACTTATTTTCTGGTTGCTTCAGTTTTCAGCTGAATTTGTTCCTGATCTGGCTCATTTAATGATCAAATGGATGCGAGTGGTGGCCCAGGGGTAAGGAGAGAACATGGGAACGTCTCTTCAGGCAGCAGCCTGTGGTTGTATCTGTTGAAGTGGTCTGTGGGACTAAAGCTCTAGAACAAGCTCCATGTTTTCTGACACATTCCTATGTGCATCACGTGATGTGAATCATACTCCATATTTTGCCCTCACAACCCTTTGTGGACACCAGCAGCAACATCTGCATCATCCTCTACGTAGCAATGACCAGGAAAGTGCTGTAGTCCTCCTCTCTCCCACTGCCTCTCCATGCAGCTGCCTCACAGCCTACCTGGCTGGGAGCACACGATAACAGTCACGCACTAGATGTTCTGGGAGCTGCAGGGCTTGCAAAGCTGGGATGGCACCTCTTGGCTTTGCACGGGTCAATTTGCAGGCTCGCTGCCTGGACAGGTCCTGAAGAGACCGTATGGCTGCCCCTCAGAAGAGCATTTTCATATCTGGAATGAGGCACATCCCTCGAGAGGGTAGATGTATGCAGCCCCTGCTATTTGTGTTTCATCCTGCCAGCGCTGCTTGCTATGATTCCCCTGACCTAAAAAGCCAAACGGAACTGCAAAGGAAGTGAATAGGGCTTATTCACAACACCAAGCTTTGCTGGCCAGGTAAATAATCTTAATGGAAAGTATCTGCAAGAATAGTCAATTAAGCAACGTAACCCAAAATGTAATCAAAAAAATAGCAAGCCTTTGAAAAACCATATCATGAAATTAATGAAAAAAACCGACTGGCTAAATAAAATGTATTTGCCCAGACAGCACTTCTGTAGCAATTCTCAGAACCGCTGCTTGTGCTGCTTGGTGAAGAAAGCCTATGAAACATGACGATTTTCATATAAACATCTCTAAACAACAAATCAATTAGTTTTAACTGTTGGGGACATGAAATGTAGTAAGAAAGGACGCCCAAGAAGTTAAGAGTTTTGCAAACCCTAAGCGGGAATGACATCTTAAATGTCACAGCCAAAAAATGACAGAAACAATGACACACCAAAGGTCACATTCAAAGTAACATTCAAAAACAAAGACAGCGGAGTATAATGCCCTTAGTACAAAACCATCCTCTGAGGGAAAAGGGGATTTTCAAAGTGATTCAATTAGAAAGATGACATTGGAAGAACGAGAAAATAAATGTTCTTAGGAAATCCTACGGGTCGCTTTAGCTAAAGAGGCACTTGATTTAAAAGAATGTAAGAGCAGCAACAAAATTTAGAAGCTGTGTTTCCTGGCTTGGTGCGTGTGAGGGCTCCTGCTTATATCACGGTGATTCTACATACCCATCGCCTCGGCCAGGCCAGAAACCTTCTGTCCATATATATCTGTCTTATTCCAGGCAAACGTGTACACCAAATTGGCTGCAGCCGGAAACCACTTCTGGAGCAGACGTCCTTCAACAGCAACTATCAGATGGACTTTCGTCATTCCCGAAGGGATGGTCGTGTGTGTCAAAATAATGCGCAGCAAAGTTTTATACCCCGGTGTTCGACTGCTGAGATAACTCAGCTTCACAAAACTCGAAGGAATTGGGATTTCCTCTTGGACCACCTTGGAAAACAAACACACCATTAGATCTATAGCCAAGAGAAATGCAACATTCTCATGGTAAGAGCAGGTGCTTATTTTACATCTCACGATCATGACGTGGACACAGTATCACTTAGAACGCTGATGCCTTCTGTGTTTATTTCAGCAATGCCAGGCCTATTACAAAACGTCCAGCACTGGAAACTGCTTGGTCAACCTGCTGGATAGCAGCCTGTCTGTTTTGGTACAGAGCCTCTTCCTCTAACGCTTTACTCTCACCTCCTGAGGAGCAAATACTGTCTCTGTGGACATAATCATACTCAGGAGCTCTACAGCTGTACCTTGGCTTTGCTATTCGGTTTACTTAACAAACGTTCTTAACCAAAATACAATTGAAACCCCTTTTTAAACAGACACTCTCTTTATATATTACATTATGAGTTGAAGATGCTCTTCTGTTTTGGAGGTGATAACTCTAACCTGGGGAGAGCTGAGACAGAAAACAAACCTTCCTGCTAAACCTCCTTCTGTGCAGAAGTGCTTGCAGCAAGGCTGAGCTCAGCACGACGGGACACGGCATACGAAGGCGCAGCGTAAGGAATCTAACAACCTAACTGGGGACACGTGGCAGTGAAGATGCAGTGGTCCGGGCGTCAGAGTTATCTGGGTACCAGGCACATCCCCAGGGCGTGCACCCCAGTTCAAATCCCAGGGCACTGCTGTCAGTGTCGCTGCCGGAATCGCTTGGATTAAAGCTGGCTCGGATATGCCTGCGGTGGGGTAGGATCAGTTCCTGGCTGCAATGAGGACAAGCCCTCAGCAACGAGAAGAGCTACAAAGACTGCGAGCTTGTGAGGGAAATGGAGAAACTTGGCCTTGACCTTTGGAATGATGTGGGCCTTGGAGCTATAAAAAGGGATTTAGCTCTTGTGATCTTCTGAGGGAAAGGAGCTCTTCTGGGACAGACAGCAAAGAGCAGGCAAGGGAAGAGAGCAGCCTCTTGCAGGAGGCAAGTCACTCAAAAGCCACTGCAAACTAGACTGTGATTAGTAAGGTTAATGATTTTCCGTAATAACAAACCAACCTGTCACAATGTTCCATTTGTCAAGCTTGGAAAATTGCACACTGGTCAGTTTATATTCCCATTTTTAGATTTTTCTTGTTTAACAATAGATTACTTTCAAAACAATTTTATTTACACACTGCAACAGCATCACTGTGGTAGGACTGCTGCAGTACGGCTGGAGGCCTGCCAGCACTGTCGTTCTGACATATGAAATGTAGTGTTGCCAGGGAAATCCGCTCCCTTTTTTGTTCCTGATTTGCAGTGTTCCCCTTCTCTCCTGCTGACATCCCAGCTGCCCCTCCTGTCATACATCTGACATCTCTTCTCAACGGGAGAAGAGGAAGAAATACTCATGCATTGATATGTGCTAATATACCTCCTCCTCCTCTTATTCTAGGTTACTTTGGGTTCATTTCCCAGTACTGTACAATGAAACTCAACACTCTACGAATGCTCCGATGACAAAAAAAGGACTGGGGGCAGTTTCTCTCTGAGAAGACTGCCTCTTTGGGTACCTCGCTGCTTACAGAAGAGCCAGGAATACCTCGTGCAGAGAAACGTGACCCAGTTTTTTCTCACTAAGGCGCATCATTTGTTCTAAATTTATGTTCATTAGTTTCACTTAGGATGTTCTGTGAAGCAACACTATGGCCATCAACTGGCTGAAACGTGATCATGTTTTAAATAGTTATGGAGATGTTTAGGCATAATTGAGTTCAATCATGGGTTTCTTACATGTAGAATAAAGGCTCTTAATCAACAGAAGCACTTTTATGAGAAAAAGAGAAAAGGTTGGAAATATTCATGTCTACAGGTAGCCTCCAAAATATCTTCCAGACATGCTCAGTGAAATTTAAAGAGAACCCAAAAGAGACCTTATTGCTTGAACTCTAACTGCTCAAACAACATGCTAAAAGTTACAGGGGTTAACGTGATCTGAAACCTGTGTAGCTATATTTTGTCAGACGTTCAACTTGGACAACCTCTTCTCAGTCCCAAATAAAAGAAATGTTAAACACAAGGTTAGTTAGAAATTGCTTCTGAACACTCAAGGGAGTGTCAAGAAAAAAAACCATTTAAATAAAAACAATCCTAAGGATCATGTTAAAATAAATAAAGTAAAATAAAGTACTAAGAACGAAGCAGCTAACATACAGCTGGAGATGCCATTGTAAAGAACTAGAAGACATGAATGGATGAAACATCCCTAGGAGTCTTCAAAGCATCTCAGGTCTTGTCTCACACTGGGGAAGTTGCACTGTTTACCTGTAACCTAGGAATGGTTTTGCGCATCACCATAAATAAATCAGGTTTTCAATAATAAATCATGTCTGGACTCCCTGCTTTTTTCTACTTGGAGGTAGAGAAATAAAACATCTTAAAATACTAACAGAAAATATAGAAAGAAAGAAAAAGCATTTTGCGAAACAGTACTAAAGAGATAAGCATTGGCATCGTTCTGACAAGAGAGTAACATCACCGCAGTTCATTGCTCGCTATTTGGTATCATCTTCTAAAAATTGTCTAGAACCTGTTCTGCATCACAACAAATTGTTGATTTGAAAGTGCTTTCATTACCTGTAGCTCTGGAATAATGGTTCCTCTTTCGGGACAGGACCCTCCAAATGCTGTCAAGGGTGAAGGCAGTACAATCGGATTTGGGCTGATAAAACTACTGATGTCACAAGACGGTGTGTCCGACTCTGTTCTTTGCATTACAACTTTGTCTACAATAACAAATCTATTCCAAGGCAACCAAAGTGTCCTCTTCTCAGATATGAAGGGAGATCTGTCAAAAACTAGAGTGACAGAGATGCCTCCAACAGCCACGAGGTCAAAACTGGAGAAGAGAAAACAAATTGCTTTGCTTTGTTTTGTTGTGTTTTATCATCATACCACCACAACGTTCCATGCATCACAAACAAAACTTTATGCCGCTCATTAATTTACGATGTGAAATCATTCAGGTATACCTTCCTGGCATCATCTTGGTATTCATGAAGAAGCTTTACCTCTCTGTGCTTTCTCCCTGTATGGATCACCAGCAAGGTACCGGTCTTCACCATTACTCGGCTTACCTCCCCTCTACTTCACAACTAGAATCGATACTAACAAGTCATTTGTAACAGAAGTATGAACCTGGTTACTTGGGTTAACATGAAAAGAAATTCTTAGCCCAGAAGAGGGACGTTACTCATAATCTACGCAGGTACAACATGCAGAATAAGAAGCCTTAAAGCCTGTTCGGGCTTTTCTTTATCAACGTATCCTTTTCCCTTTTTCTAGAAGCAGAAGGAAGAAAAGGTTGAGTACACTGAGCAGGAGGCCCCTCTGAGCAGGATATGAAAGTCTTGGGAAAGATGCCAATTAATTGCACCGAGAACTGAATCAGCTCGCGTACATAAGGCAGGTGACCCTCTGGGAGCTATTGTGAAGAACCTTTGGCATATCTGGGCTGCTGAACAGTGGGACGTAGGAGGCACGGTATAGAGAGTCTCAATTTCCTGAGTTTCTGACATCCACAGTCAGGCCACACAAGGTAATATGTAAATAGATACTTCACTCTCTGTATTATTGAATGCATCTATTATGGAGGCTTCTGATGGTAACAAATTGTGATAAGAAGTCAGACTTAATTATGCATATCTCATCACATTTCCCAAATGACACCGATTACATTCACGGTGAAATACAGGTAGCATATTTTAATGCAACAACTTTATCCAGGCTAGCGTAAGGAGGAAATGATAATTACTAACTTTCAGTGGTGCCATGTGAAAGTCAATAAACTAAGGTAAAATAAACATGCATGGTCTTTACTTTCATAAATTGACAAAGCCCACAAAAAATAAAGTGGAAACAGTGACCAATTACACTCTTTCCCTGCTGGAAGATAGTTTCTGATTTCTTGTAATTCACAATGCAGCTGAGGAAGACTAAGTCTTCAACTGCCCTTAGCAGCCTAATACAAGTTCAGGAGCCAATCATGACCATACTGCAAACGGGTGGCCACACCACTGGAACGCAGTGTAGAATATATAGGAACTTCGGGTCTCTTTGAGAACTGAACTCAGCGCTACAAGGCTGGGGAAGAAGGGGAAGCCAGGATTGCTCAGGACCGGTCGTGGAACATCAATTTAACCATTTTGGCTCTGGAAGGAGTCTGTCCTTACCTTTACTTGTGTGGCTCAGGTGATCAACTAACGGAGTTAACTTCACTGACACCTCAATAACTACTTGGAAGAGTCACACTTAACAATAGAAAAAAAGCAGGAAGACAGGGAACTCTCTGAAAAACCTGACTAGTGAAAATATTCAACTGTCAGGCAGGTACCGTTATACCAGTGCTGTTATGTTTCGGCTGCGGGTGTTTGGATCTTGTTGCTGTTCACGTTTTTCCTTCTTTTCTTTCTTCTTTGGTCCCTTTACTACACAGAGCTCTAACTAAACGTGCTCTCAGAGCTGAGGGCCAGATGTCATCCGCAATCCACACTACGAACAGTGACGTCTATGAAAATTTTCTACCGTAATACAAGGTGGCAGATGGCCCTAACTATACAAGTCTAAGTCAGGGCAAGATTATACATGAAAGTCTGACCTTCCATCTTGTCGACTGATGGTGTATCCATACTCGTTGTGGTGCAGAAAACTGACGTTCACTCCAACCAAAGGTGTTCCGTCTACTGCTATCACCTGGCCTCGAATTACACATGCCCGCCTGTTACACGAAGAGTAGAAGGCAACATGTTAGACACGTGAGGAGGGTAAGACGAGCATTGACCTCAGAAACCGTGCCATACTTCTGTCCCAGACAGACAGAACTAATCTGATATCATTGTGATTGTTGATTTTGAATGAAAATTCAAACAAGTCCAAAAGAATGATTTGAAAAGGCATTATCTTATGAAGATGACACACAGACTCTCCTGTGAATCACTGGTGTATCAAGAATATATTTCCATTTCCGGCTGTATTTCAGGATATCATTTGTTCTGCCACTGAATAGCACGGCAAAGGTTTCACTGATAGCGTGATTTAGCTTGCCGCAGCTCTAGGGGGTGACAATTTGTGAAAGGGGAGAATGAAACCTCATTCTTTGCTGCTAAGAATAGGGCACCGCCGTCCATTAGAAAAAAGCTGAGCTAATGCGATAAGGCAGCAGTGAGACACATGGTCTTCACCAAAATTCAGAAAGTTATAGAGGTAAATTCAGAGAGTGCCTAATCATGTGTAACATACAATTTTCTCAATCCCCCATCACATGGTATGCCCTTTTAAATTCCCTCTGGGACGCACTGGACTTGCACCCACGTTCCAGCTTAAAAATTCTTCCATTCCAGTATAAAGGTTGGAATATGGCAGCACAGCACAATGCCTCAAAGTCAACGGACAGGAAAGTGAACTCATTACTAAGTGGGTCTAATCGGAGGCTAACACGATCACAGAATCATAGAAAATGAGAGCTGAAAGGAAATACAAGACTCTACCCTGTCCATTCCTTTGCCTCAGGTAAGATCAACTATACCTACATTACTCCAGACAGACGCTTGTCTAACTCTATAATCTCACCAAGCAACCCATTCCAATGCTTCTGTATGAGTGCTTTACTCATGGCAAGCTTTTCCTACTGTCTAATTTGAATTTCCACTGCTGCCCTTTCAGACCATTACGTTCACCCTGGCCACAGGAAAGGTGAAGAAATTACTCTTTTTGTCTTAACTTTTGCTGTTCACGTATTTGAAGACTGAAATGTAAAGGAGACAAGTCTCATCAAGGATGAGGAATAAGATGTACCATACCCTCACGGTGCCGCTTGGTGGGATTTTCTAAGGGCTTAAACAGCTAACACCTTGCAGTATATTGTGCCGTTCCGCCAGGGACGCTACATCAGCATAACTCCACTGGCTGAAAGGACCCAGGTCTTGGGATCTAATGATACAATAGCACATATTTCCTCAAACTGTGGTGTCACATAATGAAGTGAACAGTATATGCAGAAATCTTTTCATAACGTTAAGACATTTAGGGTCAAAACCAATAGAATATTACAAAGGAAATCGGCATTAATTACTCAATATAAACAATAAGCATCAGTTTAGACATTGCTACGTTTCTCCCTCAGTTTGAAAGTCCATGGTAGACCTCAACAGAACATCCAACCTTTGCACAGTGAATCTAAATGGAAAACTTAATAGCTCCATAGATGAAAGTAGTTTAGGAGTCTATATATGAATTTAAAAAACATCCCTTGAGATATTAATTGATCCTGATCCGATAAAATCATAAGCACAAATTGGAGACCATTAATTTCTGAAAATTCTGACTTGTTTCATAAGATCCCATTCTCCAAAGGCACTTGACAGGACACTAATTTATCACTATGATACCATCATTCCTGGCTGACTGTGACCTAAGAAAGTGCAACTGGTAAAAATTAACCCCTTCACGAGTACTCCATTCGCCACAGTTGCTAATACGAATTCCATGCTCCCAGGACACAGAAGAGGAATGAGAGAGGCTGCGTTACTGCCAGTATGCAACCGGGTTCCGATTAACCACCTTCTCATTTTCTACATTAACTAAATTGGTTGTGGCCCTATTTGTGGGCAAAACCTCCCACTCCACTGAAGGCAATCAAGCTCTTGTGTGTCTCAATGGACTCACAAGACTTGCTCAACAGAACAGCCAGGTTCAATTACTCTTTGATTTGTTAGAACACAAAATACCAGTTTCTATTGTTTTCTCGTATTTCTAACATCAATAGACCCGCCTTTCCTGTTCTGGTTCCTTTATTAGTGTACTCCACATATTTACAACACACACTGGTGCGAGGGAGACCCCTAGGAGTCATCATTATTCAGTACATTATTCTCGTACTCCCGTTTGTTCATTCTACACAGAGCTGCCTTCTGACTCTATTCTGTCCTCATGTTTTATCAAGCACACAGATTTGTGCTATAACAACTCATCAAAGTCTTCATTACTTCATACAGTCTTTCTTTCCTCTACTCATTCACTTTATTTCTCATTATTCATAAATAATGTTAAGAGACTTATCTTTCAACTTTCTTGCTCCTTTTTTATCCGTCATATTTTACAAGCCACACACACTTACAGTATGTGATAAAGACTTAACAAACCTCATGATTCTGCATTTATCTGTATTGAACTGTCTTTGCAATCTTTTAGATTTTAAATGTTCTAAGCCTGCCTCTGTGTTGCTACATTTGTCCTCATTATCTACTGTCTTTTTATGACCTACTCGAAGTTGAAGAGTCTTTCTACTCTCTGGCCTCTTCTAGAATTACCAGCACCTACTAAATCTCTGAGTATTTGATCAGAATTAGTTTTAATTTTTGCATTTACTGCAGGTATGAATGAAAACATGTTTCAGTTACTTTATGATCAACACTAATCTCAAAGGCTTGAGGAGGTAACAAACCACCCCCTAGTTTGCAGCAGGTTCTCCCTCCTTTCCCAATGCCCTGACAGCTCACAAAGCGGACCACCATGCCTGGAGGCATGCAAGTTCCCTGCAGCTTTGCTGCTTGCAGAAGACCTCAATTCCTTTCCTTACCAGAGCTTTTAGAGCATGTTCCCTGCAGTGATGTCACTTCATACTCAACTGCTACTTCACGCTTCCTTGCTTCAACACTCACCCTCTTTCCAGATGAGCTGTGGACCTTGCTACCACTCACTGCTTTTCTTAACACAGAAACATCTAAAGATCATTATGCCTCTTTGATGTGCTGTATGTCCCTCTCCTGTTCTCGCCCTAAGATTTATTCTTCATGCTTGTGACCAGCTTGCTTTTCTTCCTCATGAGTGATAACAACTCATCCTACCTGTCCAACAGTCACCTACTTGCAACAACTGCATAATCTTGGACCAAGGCTGTCCAGATTGTTTTAACTCGAAAAGAAGTGCAAAAATGTCTTTTCTAATTTGGAGGAGCTGGGAAAGAATATTGTCCCTGATAAGCTGCCTCAGTGTTTTCAAATGCATTAAAAATGTTTCTAGTCCCCTGGCAAGCTGTACTAGATCTGCAACTCCAGAGGGAGCAGTTGGCTTTTTGAGAGAAAGCAGATTCCCAGGGGTTGCAGGTGGCCTAAAAGAAGTAGGATTTCTCTGTCAGTGCTTCATGGGTCATTCCACGTGTAACCGAGGATCTCAGCCCTGCGGGTGTCACCAATCTGCCACCAGGCAGTTTGTCCGACGTCCGTTATTTAAAATATAAATAGAAGTTTAAAATTCTAGATACATCCTTTCACTACTTGTAAAGCATTTTATTATTCCACCACCATCCTGCCTTGCTCTACTGCTACTTCTCTGCTCCTTCCTTTGCCTTTGTTTTGAGTGTTATGTTTCCAATATTCTTTGAGCACCTCAGGCTGAGACATTAGGCTCAGATGTGGAACTCTGTCAAGCAACTTCTGAATTCATAAGTGTCACATTACTAGAAGATTTCATTTACTGTATTACATTTCTGATTAAAATCTTCAATCAGAGAAATTAAGCTAAAGGCTGGTAAGGTACATCCATTTCTTCCTGCTGACAATGTTGCTGTAAGCAGCCTTTGAAGGGTAATTAATTCAGTACCAGACACTGGACCCTTTTTGTAGGCAATTTGCAGCGAGTCAAACAGCTTGCCAGCAGCGTGCATTAAAAAATATTCAGCAAAGAAACAAGCTAAAAACCTTCCTGAGAACAGAAGTTGATAAAAACATTATAATCTGCTACACCCTGCTACATGCAGTAGGTCAAACCCATTCGTGATGTAAGCAAGTACATTTCCATCTATTTGCAGTGTGTTTCATCTGCCTTTCAGCATGTCACTGTTTAAGTCGGGAGTTTGTAGAAACCCAGTACAAATGACATAGCTTCGACATAGTAAAAAGCAAAATATGTTCTGAAAACATGTAGCTCCTTCAGATTCCTTTCGGGTGGTATTTAGCTATGACTCAACACAAGACCCTGACTGCATCGTAGAAGCCAAATGTTTAAAAATTAGACATAAGCTAAAGCCTAACATGCAAATGCAAAAGGATAGATGTCCCAGCAGTTGTCAGAACAACTAATTTTAGTATTTCAGATAATGTTGAAAATGCCAGGATATGGCAGAAACCAAACACTTTCAGACTGAAGGTCAGAGATAATCTTCACCACTTCTGGACAGTTTTCCCGAATTTATTCGACATCACTTTGGCTTTATCAACAGTGACATTCATGCAGACATCACCCATGCTGGAGTTCCACTGACCTATGGTACAGTATGCACAATGTCATTTGAATCAGAAGACTGGAAACATTGGATAGATGTTTCTCCCTTAATCCTCCCAAGGATGGTCTCAGAGACTTCTTGCAAACTAAAAAGAACTGAAGTCAGATAGGGCTGAATGGGAATGGATGTCAGTGCTCCGAAATAAATGAATGCCACTATTTCATCCAATCCTTCCAACTCTTCTTGTTGAACCACCAATTCTATAAAACAAGTGGCATTGCAGGCAGCCCTGAGTTAGTATCATCTGCCTGGACACAACCTTTTCAGCAATAGCCAAAAGGGGATTAAAATCCCCCAAGCATTCTTTGGTCCGTACCAGATAGGCAGGATCACACATTGCTGCTTATTTTAAATTGTACTAACAGTTGTCTTTCTCTATTTTTTACAGTAATCTTAACTCCCAGAAGAAGAGACACTAGATGACAGTCAGATTGACAACGTCACAGGAAGATTTCTGAACAGAGGCAGCACAGCTAAGCTCTATTGCCTCCTTCTGAGACTCTGCTTATCTCTCATCCTTGAGGAAAATTCTGTCAGTTTTTAATAACATTTGACTTATGGATGAGCAATTTTTTCAACAGCCTGGAAGACTTGAGGATCAAGCAAAGTGTGGACTGATGAACTCCTCGGGGTGCCCAGTACATTGCAGATTACTGCTGACACACCCCAGGAGACACGGCACAGCGCAGGTCTCCAGGCACTGCCCTGATTCCAAACATACACACAGCCTCATCTGAATCCCAACGATTCTCACCAAACTAACTCGTAATTTCTCTCCAGTGGGAAGAAATGATATCTGGGGTGTGAACGATGCACCAATGCAACCATCCAGTAAAAACTATCAAACCAGGTGAGGCTGGGCTGCTGCTCACACGCGGGCCTTTGTTGCTCTTGGTTCTTCAAAGGCATGGCAGATATCAGGGTAAAGAAATGAAATACTCCGAAAAAGCTTTTAAATCCAAGTTAAATCCCATCAACGATAGCTTTAAAAGATCAGTTCCTTCTATCTATAAAAGCATGCTGATGGGATTACGTGCAATCTGCCCGCTAACATTTGCAGTGTCACAGAACACTGTATACACGACTTGAGTGCTCACCTCCTCTCTGGAAACACCTCACTGTGAGGGATTGTGACGAGGAAAGTCCCTCACTGGTGACTTTGGTTTAAAGCGCGGTACGCCCCGCTGCGCATACAGCCAGCCGATGCCGTGGCTCCAGGAGCGGTGGCACTGTTCACCAGTGAGACTCACTCCGAGAGACCCACCACTAGCAGGCGGGGGCTTTTCGTGGAGTTCATTTTCCTGTCCCATTGTTCTACATATTTATAACATCCTGTTACATTATTAATAGTGATTAAATGTTTAGGTATTTCAGATCAATAAAGACCCTGCTGACATATTTACTTTATCAAAAATTAATAGGCTACAAAGAGAAAGTGCAGTGAATTTACGTGCAGCTGTGGAATGAAGTCGAGGTTGTAACTTGAGCGCCATGCACTGTACTGTGAAAATAAAAATATTCTTCTGCCCTTATTACTGGAACATGGTTTATCTAATGCATAGGCCTAGATGACAGGGTAATAGTCAGGTGATGGGGATGATTTGTGGATCTCTGTCAGTATGTAAGTTATAGCTTCCCAGATGAACTACAGCATAAAAACTTATGTGCCCCTATATTTCAAGTGTTCAAGAAAATACGTGTTACCAGGTTTTGTGAGGAAGTGAGTGCTCCTTTCCTATTGCACAGTCTTCTCCTACTGAAGGGCAAGCTGATCGCACAAACACTCAGAGATGACGCTGCTGTTTGCATGACAGCTGGAGAGTAACTGGCAGCGCAAAACACAAACTCCAGACTGGTCTATCAATATGGAGTAAAGCCCCAGAAGTTTGTTAATTATGTAAGTGACACATGTTAAAGTTATTACACTGTAAATACCCATCAAATTCTATTGGGCAGAAAGGTGACAGAATACAACGCATATGAATCCAACTCGTCCTTCGGCTTCCTGCCATTGTACGTAACAAGAATCTGATAAACAAAATCCTCAGCTGCCGGGACTTAAATGTTTGCAATCTTTGTAAGTGCTTTTGATCACCACTCAAGAATTCTCAGCTATCCAGGTATCGCTTTTTTTCCTGGTTAAATACTTCCATTGCAGTTCTAAACATTCAGAAGTCTTTTGTCTCCAATAAAACTCACCTGCTCTCAAACGAGACATCTCCTGGGATTACATGAGTGCTTTCCTTCCCAATAAGGAATCTGATTCGATCATAAAAGAGCCGTGGAGGATGCTGAGAGAAAGGCGGCTGGCTCTGCTGGATAAGGTCAAGGGGATCAGGCGACCCCTGGCAGAGAGGACTGGCGTAACAATTGCTTTGCTGACAACAGTCAGGGTCTACACAGTCTGTCAAGCCATCTAAAATGGAGAGAATGGAAAGATCAGGAAATCGGGTGATTCTGAGGATAAAGCGCCATGTTGACTAGTGGAGAGCACAGGAGGTATTTAATCGATCGGAAGGCATGCCGATTACGACACATTCAGATTCAGTAAAGCGTTAACATACACGCTCAAGTCCAGGAGCGGTGTTTCCCTCTAGTCATTAACACTCTATCACCACACAAAGCCCCCACACGATAATGAGAAAAAACAGAGCGTACAAACTAAGCGAACAGGGAAGAGCGGGACTGTCTTCACTGCAGAACAGGCAGACGGAGGAAATCACTACCCAACACTTGTTAGTCCAGTGGGTGCATGATCCACACCGTGCAGCTGACATCTCCAAGAGTCCTCCGTGGTCACTACTGTCTTTTCACACCCGTATATCCGTCACCATACGCTTGCTAACCAGTCTGCAATAACGAAGTCTGAAATGTTCTCTAACTCTTGTAAGCACCCTTACTACAGTAGTAAAAACGATCCTTCTTACAGTTGCCTGACTTCTATTTGAAGCCCTGCAATGGGTTTATTAGTGCTTTAGGATTTTACTTTTCATTTATTTGCCTTCAATACTTGAATGATCCAAAAAGGGTACAATCATGACTACACTCCTTTTATAGCTGGGGATACACAAATTCAAACCTTGATGCAGGCTCTATCGCAGTGACCTGACAGATACAGTCTTCTCCACAGATGTTTGCACCAGGGAAGCAAATTTGGAAAGTGAAAATAAAGCTAATCCTTCTTCCTCCATTTTAAAGTATGAAAAACAGGAGAAATAATTGATTTTTTCAAAAACCTGCATTTCTTCATGGACAACTTGCAACAACATTTGTAGGTGACATTCATCTACTTAAATGTCCAAAGCTTATGATGAAAAGCGAAGCACTGAAGTAAGCACCTAAATAAAACTTAAAATTGGGCTGTTGGCATATAATTGCTTCTATCAGCATCTTAGACATCCAAATTGCCTAAATTACATACTCAACCAGAAAGATATTTAATAAGATATGGTAAAACTCTCCAACTACCTTCTTAAACATCCATTTTATGACTTAAGCTGCCAACTTGCTGGGATTGACAAGCACACTAATGCATACAAAGCAAGATTAAAGGCTTTGTACCCTTCAACAAAGACACCCCTTCGTATTTTTCACAAGGTCGCTCTGAATATATGTGGAGTCATACTACTACCATATCACAGATGATCATATCACTATGGACTTCCCAACAAACTGTCAGGTATTTTCACTTCATGCTTTGACTTTTCATGCTTTGTTCATACCAACGCTTTGGTGCCTATGAAACCGTACCTCCTCAGAGCAAACCGCGCATCAGGGAAGTTGCTGTAGTTTTGTCATTGACTTTAATGGGTGCAAGACCAACCCTCGGCCAGCTCCGCTCTCTCTTCTCCACAGAGCACACTGCACTGTGTGACTGCTCAGTAAACAACAGCATTAAATATTCACTTTGAAAAGAAAGCAAAAGCCCTTCTACAGAACAAACAAGTGTAATGAAATGGGCTTTCCTGGAATCTGAAAATCCTTGCCTGACCTTGAGCAATGTAATTGCTTGGCTAAGCAAAAAATACTAACAAATCTATCCTATTGCAGCTGGGAAATCAGATAGAGCAGGCTAGTTTTTGTGGTAACGAGCCAAGGGCAACTGGAGATAGCTAGCAACGGTAATCTGAGACACTCAGATCCAGCAAAGCTGGCATAGCTACAGGTCAGTGCATGCTTTCAGTTCTTCCCACATTCCCCCAGTCCTGGAGACAACAGGCCTTTGCCAGCGGTGGGAGAACAACTTCACAGGGCAACACTGAGTTTATTGACTTTGAGTGCAGCGGTCACTTTATATTCAGGAAAACCTAGAAAGCTACTGAAATCTGCTAGGAAATCAGGAAGCTGAAGGAGTGAAGTGGCCTCCAGTCTAAACAAAACCACATGGGAACTGGATGGAGCAGTTCACGATACGAACCAGAGGGATACTCATGGTGTTCTGGTGAAAAAACAAATGGGCTTTTTGGGTTGAAACCTGATGAAACCAGGCTTGGAACTGCAAGGAAAAAATACCTCCTCTTACTGTTTCCTCCTTTTTGTCCAAGGAATGAAACACTCTATATTGTTAATAAGTGAACTGAAAAGCATCGAGTTATTAATAGATTCTCCGAGACTGCAAATAAGAAAGATTCTACTAGACTTGAAAAGCTGATAAAGACATCGAAATCTCTTGCTTTTGCTTTCTGCTGGTGAAGATGCCTGCAGAGGGCTCTGATGGGGGTAGGTGTAGCCTTTCAGGGCTGGTCTCTGCCACTGGCATGGTTACGGCAGTGACAAGTCTTGTTCAAGGAGTCAAGGTACGTTCTGGAAGGTACTAATTTCTATAAGCTGACTGCTGTCTACCTGGGGAACTTGACAAACATCGGTCTGGCAGAATAAGCACTAAGCAGAAAAAAGGCACGCTTATTTCAGAGTAACAGTATCCATGGGGAAGCTATTTTGGAGTAATTTATTCCGCAGTAGCAATTCTGCTTAATTTTTTCCTTGTCAACAAGCTATTAGATGTGGGAACTGAGCTGACCTGATTCTCTCATTTATGTAAGAAATAAAAGTGAAAAGTCACAGAAATATTAGCATATGAAGATTTGCTTAGATAAGACATAGCTATAAAAATAACAATTAAATACTTTGCTTTCTCCAATAGAGTCCTCTGCCTCGGTCAACAGCTTACCTGCCTGAACAACAAACACCGTGCATTCACGCTGTACACAAAAAGAAACGAAGGGAAAGCAGTTTTCCATCTTCCAGACAGACTCAATTTTCGTCTTTTCTTTGCAGTTCACTTGTCAGCAAAATGACTATCTTAGAAACCATTCCAGGTTCTGCTCATGGAGTTACTTGGACCTGGTTTCATTTGCCTCGCCGGGCTACAAAAGGTGGGTGAAGGCCCAGAAGCACATCTGAGTAACCCCCGGGAGGATGGCACCATCGATGTACGAAGCGCTGCCATCACCAGGAACGGTTTACAGCCTTGGGAGCAAAGGCTTCCTCATCTGAGGAAGAAATTGGTAGCCCAGATAGAAAAGTTAATCCAAATAGGAGTCTTCTAGCTTGTAGATTAGCGTTTGTGGCTTCTTTCTCTCATGCTGTATTTATTATTTTTGCATTTCTAAAATCTTTTCATTCATTAGGTGACGATTTATTTCAGTCTCCCCTCTCAGCCACACAGAATGAAACAGAAGAAAGTTGCTAGGCTCAAAGAAGCAGCTCCACGGGCAGTGAGGCAGGAGGTGCAGCAGCACCTGCTCCTCTACGGACTCTTACCACCACACTTGGCTCAGGCCAGTGGGTGTATGTATTTAAAAATTATTAACTGGAAATGGCTGAACAATACAACTTCTAGCTTTTTTCCAATCCAACAAAAATTAGAAAAGAAATCAAGCTGGATAAAACCGAAAAATATTTTTCATACTTTGGGCTGAAGAAAAAGAATAAAACACTTACTTCAGGGCAAATAGGGAACTCTTAAGCCAAAATAAAACCTTTGTTTCACTTTAGGCTTGTTTAAGACCGGTTTTAACTTAGATCATTTAAAAGAAAGAAAAAACCCCAAAAAGAAACTACCGTGATTCAGTTCAATAACCATTAAAATGAACCATTAAAATTCTCTCTGGTAGAGAATCCCAAGCTGCATATGGAGGCAGTACATGATACTGCAAATCGTATTAGTAAGTGCACGTGAGGATAATGTTTTGAACAAGCCAATCCTGTTAGAAATGAGATTTTAAATTCAGGAGAATAACCCAGAAAAACAAATACATCTTGTTTATAAAACATAGCACCAAACTTCTTCACTTGCAAATGCTACAAACACATTAGTCCAATCTCAGCCAACGGTCACATTATTTAGTTAAGTTTTCATATCGGCAACCAACTATTAAAAAACTCGCCATGCTAAGAAAACAGCAGGGTTTCTTCTAGATCTCAGGAGACAACACTGAGGAGTATGAGCAAACCACCACAGACAGCAAAAACTGTAATTCCTGCAGCAGGGAAAGCTGTACACTGCAGTTTTTACTGGCAGTACCCCAAAGCGCAGCACAGCGTAGGGACAGACTAAAACGTATCACAGAGGTGTAAATGATTTTGGTTTGCTATCAGCATTTTTTATTTTATATAAAAGGCAGTCAGGCACCTTTATGGTGCACCACAGAATACATAATGAAGTGATTCAAATTTTGGTGACTCTCAGATTAGGGTTTCACATCTTCCAGGTACCTTGTTTTGTGTGCAAGGGATAACAAACTGGGATTTTTGCTTTTCTAAGTAAATTAGACGATTAAAGTATTTTTAGTATTACTGCTAAAATAGAATTCACAAAGAGTGACTTGAGGACAAAAAGTACTTCATAGCACTCTTAAATAATTTAAATGGCCTCCAAGAAAAGGCAGAGCATGCCAAAACAAGCTGCTCTGTTTTCAGTCACACCGCTCCTCCCTGCACTGCTGTAGCCCACAGAGTTAGGACAAGATTTTCCCATCTCCTTGCTGAGGAAGGGATCCTTTCAGGAAGCTTTCTATAAGGAATGATATTTATTGTGTCAGGCATTTCTGCCAACGGAATCACATAATGTTTGCCACCAAACAAAATGTATTTTCTTGCTTATTAATTTATATATCTATTTTTTCTTATTTATTTTGATGCAAAGACTGCCAGGAGTGTGATGAAATTACCTCCTCAGCTACGGTTCTGCTGCAGTCATGGAAGGCCCCCCTTGTGCTGGGTACAGCACATTCTCTAATGTACACATTAGGCAGCAATCTCTCCTCGACATGGATGATCACCTTCAGCAGCCAGACAAATTGGCAACGGAGCTCCGGACCCACCTCTCCGCTGGTTACTTTCCAGCAATATACCTCTGTGCTTGCCATGTTTGGGTGAATGCTGTGCAGTGATTGTATTTCATGTGTTTTCTATTTTAGCTTTCCATATGCCGCATAATAGCTATATTAAATCCTCAATAAAACAAAATAACAGTTGGAAAAGAAAAAAGGCATTTTGTCAGCTAAAAGCTAAATAGCAAGGACATGGGACAAGCCACGTATTTTGGGCCTGATAAACAGCTCTGTGCCATCTACTTTTCAAATCCCAGCTCTTCTAGTCTTCTCATCTACCCTTGTATTACCTGCAATTCGTGACTGCAAATATGGGAATATTGCAATAACTCATTGCCGAAAACGGATGCGTGTTCACAACGAGTACAAATTGTCTAGGTAGTGGAAAGCCCGAGGACATTAAAGAGGCACCGGGTGGGGTCACTGGTAAGGGAAGCAAAGAACAAAGTGGTTCTAATTTTGGCAGCGGTGGCTTCCCCAGCTCACCAGGGCAGCGTGCAGTAACTTTCACAGCGGCTTCTTTTCTATTAGACCACTGAGATGCTTTATTAACTGGCTGTGAAAATGACAAATTCAATTAGACTCTACCTCCCATGTTACTGGGTTAGTTATTTTAATAAACCATCCACTATCATTACGTTCTGGCAAGCAAAAGCTAGTTAGCAATAATCCTTAAAATTGCTGTTCTTCTGCTTTAAAGTTCATTGCAAGTGCAGAGTTCTCAGCCCTTCGAGCTTTGGCCACACGTGGAGAAGACACTACTAACGTTAACTACAATAGGTTTGAAGTTGTGTGGTTAATGCCAAACCCAGAATACTACAAGAAGCGGCGCATGTGCTTATATGGTTCATGCCTGTACCCATATGCAGGCACACTCACAAACACACATAGCAATGAAAGTACTTGCTCTGTCATTTGAATATCAAACCCATCTCTAAGCAATATGCAATACTTAGTAGTAACACCAATGACCTTCCTTTCCACTGCTGCAGAGCAACCCAGAGGTGGGTGTGGAAGTGCTCTCCTGTTCCCTCTGCACTGTGAGCATGAGCCAGTGATGGAGCTGTGAGAATCATGTCCAGAACATTTGCACAGAAAATAAAAGATGGGCTTTACGTTTCTTCCTGCAATAAGCAGATTTTGTTCTCTGAACTCCATCTACAGTACAACCTAAACCACTCAACACTTGACTCTCAACGGATTTGAGCTTTTTGGTATACTCACATGATCAACTGATCAATATTATTGTTGTTTGTGACCAAAAAAAAATATAGTAAAAAAAAAAAAAAATCCACAGCAGTCTTCAGCTTACATGCGCTTGCTTTCTTTCAGAGATCTCAAACAAGCATTAAACAATGCCTGTGCCGACTTGTTTTGCCACAGCCTCAGTTCAGTCCAGGGCTGCCGGGAATGTAAGCAAACTGAAACAAAGAGTAACTTCAGAAGAGACCAAGCAGCAGTAACCCGAGTCTCAAATGCTTATTCGTATGGATTAATCCAAACTGCTTCTCAGATTTTAGCCGTAACACACAGCGCGCAGCAGACAGTGAGGCTGTTAACTGGGGACACCCGCTTTTGTACAAGGGCTTTGGAAACCCACCGGGCGTGCCTGTGGAAAGGCTGCATCGTGTTTTATCCAGGGTGTTCTGGTGGCGTTTGGCCTTCTACACACAGGAGAATGCAAATATATCAGGGAATGATTTTCAGAAACTCTAAGTATCCCCGGGGAGCCTTCGCTGCTCAGCAACAATGAAAACCATTCCCATCGGTGTTATTTATATTGTGTAATAATAGCATATTACTTATATATGGACTCGATATCTCTGTGATGGATAGGTTATTAAAATGCCAATGGATGGGTCAGAAATACATCAATATTTTAGCAGCTCTGGTTATCAACCCAAGGCTATGCTGAGTCATATATTTTCTTCTGCTTGGAAAAGCTTGGAAAAAAGCTACAACTGTCTGAAGTGACTGAAGGGATATTTGGAAGATAATTCAAAGCTTGTAGTAAGTAGTATTTTCCTTAAAAACAAACAGTCAAGATTGATGCACGAAAGAAAAAGGGAGCGATGGAAAGAGATCCAGGCAAATTTAAAGGAGAGATGCGGATCACACAAATCAACGGGAGTGACAGGCTGCAACTTTCAGCTTAAGACAAAGACCTGCATGTGCAGCAGCACTGTAAATATCTGTCAGAACAGCAGGTGAATTGTGGCTTGGCAGGGCGGGAGGGGGGTGACCCGTGAGCGGGTGCCAAGCTCCCTGCGCGTCGCAGCGCTGCAGCAGCATACTCTGCCTCGGCCACAGGCGCTCGCCTGCGCAGCACTCGGCAGAGCTTTCAAGCAATCTCCTGGAGATTCCACAGGAGTTAAAGTAATGGCAGGACATGAGAAAATGACCTGCTCAGATGAGCTGGATCTTCTAAACTGAAAATGAAATCACGTCAGTCATGACAGTGAAAGAAGGAGAGTAAGAAATGGGGAATAATGTGATGCTGAGGGAAGCCACGGCGAGGGAAAGGCTCCGGTGTAAAGGACATCTGCTTGACTTCTTGGCATTACGGGAGGGACATCACAGCGCTAACAGACTGCAGATGCACTCCACAAGAGCAAGTGCAAACCACGCCGCCGAGCATCTGTTACAGCGCTCAGCCCTTTTCAGGGGTATGTGGAGTGGCATTTGAACAGGCAAACATGCCCTCAAGTCTGCCAGGAGGACAACGCGAACAGAGAGTTACGGGATGGAATGGGAAAGGCAGTTATGGGATGGTCAGGGTACAAGTACCCCATATACTAATGGGGCTCGAAAAGAAATAGCACTCCCTGCTCAGGAAAAGGTTTCTGTCTGTGTTTAACCTTACTCCGTGGGTAACTGCCCTGGTGGGGAACCGGGTCCTCCAGAGCCGGGGATTCCTGCGAATGCGCTCGTGACTTACCTCTGCACTAACACACCAGTCCTTAACAAAGGAATTCAAGACTCCCTCCTTCGCCAAGCTTTTGTGCTGTTACTACAGACCAAAGGATAACGCTAACACTTCCTCACGCCAAAAAAATGACACGATTTAATCCCTACAGTTGGAAATAATAAAATATTTCATTTTCTAACATGTTTATTCTACCACGTATTTGAATGTATTTTTATATAGCAAAATAATCAGTTTTTCAGTCTCTGAAAGTACCGTATAATAAATCAGCTGGAAACTGCACCAAGTTATCACTCTGCCTAACTCCTGAAATTAGAGTTTGTTTGAAATAATAATTGTTCCATTTTACTACAACTTTGTTCTTTGGTTGTGACTTCCTCCTAATGAACCTGAAGCACAAAACACCTCCTGCGGACTGAGATATAAATGTTTGATTTATACACAAGAGGACTTGACAGGTAATGTCATGTCTCCGTCCTAATTTCTGCTTTTACTGTTGTGTATATATACAAATCCTGGAACACCAGGCACCACCTTCTGAGTTCGTATTAATGTAACACTGGTATAACTCCAATGACTTTAGGGGAATTTTTCTAATTTATGATGATGCCAAATCAGGTCCTATGGACTTCATGTACAAAGAGCAGTAGTTTTAATATGTAGATACAATTTTCATTTCTTATATAAAATTGATTGTGAAGGAACTTTATTACATTTAGCCCATCTGTAGTAGTCAGATTAATTATTTCTCTCTGCACTTATCTCTAATTGTAATGTCAACAGAGCTGTCCTAGTCCATTTTATGTTGCCATTAAAAAGGGAAAAGAAAATTACTTTTAAAACCTGCAGTGAAATGATGTTAAGTGTCTGCCTTAAACTGACAAATTCAAGGATTAAAACTGCCAACTCTTTCAGTAACTCATTGTTATTGCAGAATACCAAGCACCCAAAATCACAGTACAGGGCATTTTATACAGAGCCAGTGCATAGAGTGTATCAGAAAATGCTTTACATACATTACAGGCTAAACAGGGTTTTTGTGGACAGATTTAAGAGTGCGGGCGAGTGAGTCAGTGGCTTGGACAGCAGGGGAGAGCACCAGACAGATGGGAGAGCACGCGGGGGGCAGCGATGCCAGCTGTGGGACCTTGTGTGAAAGGGATACACACCAGTGTAGAAGAGAAGAGCGGTGGTTGTTAGATGTCTTGGAAATAAGGTGGAAGAGGAAGGATACGAGAGGAATAAGGTGATTTTGAATGGGGTTCAGAAAGGAGGAAGCTTTTGCCAAACGACAACACGGTCTTAAGAGCCCACAGGATACAAAATCAGAAGGTCTCAAAATATATCTGTAAGTGAGGAATCATGACTGAGTCAGAATGTTTCTATTGAGGTCCCGCAGTGACCTCAGTTCTTGGCCCTAAATCAAGCTTAATTTATCAATGACCTAGAATAAAAGAGGCAATCATTCTACTAAGGTTTGACACTACTGCTGTGGGGTATAAGATCTCACCCAAGACACTGAGATGGTCTGGAAGTGTGACACAATAAGAGAATATATATTTCAATACATCTCAGTGTACAATCTAAGGAAGAAAACGTAACTGTGCTTGGGGCAGATGTATGCACAGTCTGGACACGAAAGCTGCACAGCTCCGAGTACGGGGGCAAGCACACTGGAAAGGATGGTAGGAAGTAAAGGAGAGGAAAGAAATAGTCCTTCCCCACTGTCCAGCAAATGAATACTCCTAAAAGAGACAGGAAAAATAATTAACTCTGAGAACAATCAGTGAGCAATATTGTGGCTTTTCTCCCAGTAGTAAGTTTAAACCAGAGTCCGGATGTTTTTCCTAAAAAAAAAAACCCGAAGCATTAACTCGTGTATTTGAATGAACTACTGGAATGGAGGCAAAGACTAACTTATGGAAGAACTATGTTTTCCCCAGCAAACCTAAAACTTACACAGCCTTAGAATGAACCATGACTACAGAGGTCTGAGGTAGAGCACACCTAGTGCCAAATGCCCTGGTTCAACAGGCAGAAAAGAGGAACGATGGTTTTCGTACAGGGCTCTGTTTATGGTACTTTCAAAAATTACTTCTGCAGACTTTCTGTGCTAGCTTACCCAACGATCGTTCCAATGTAGGTCCAGATAATTGCAAGAACTGTGCTGTGTCTCAGTGGAAACATTAAGGAAGAGATTAACATTAAAAAAGCATCTCTAAATGTATGCTTTATGCTTGCAAATGTATTCATTTAATATTAACATAAGACTAAACTCGGATGCATTTTGACAGGCACAGAGGTTTTTTCATTTGGGTATCCACTGGATGTCTTTTCTGAAATAGATGACAGAGTCATGAGGAAGAGTGTAAAGGAGATGATAGAAGAAATTACTTGTTAAACATTTTTGGGTTTTTTTGTTTGGTCGGTTGGGTTTTTTTAAGGAACAAAATCAAGTATTGGGATGGTAAGTACAGCACATATATAATTTCTGCCTTGAATAACTTCTAGCACAAGGGTCTTTTCCATGGAACAACTGCCTTGAGCAAACAGACAAATGTTGACATTCTGTGATAAAAAGGAAAACACACACCAAAAGTATAGATTCAAATGACAATCAAGGATGTGACAAATAAACAGAGACGTGAATTATGTATCATACCTCCATCATTGTCCAGGTTATCTCCACACACCATTTCCATGACAACGTTACATCCTGAGCCACTCCAGCCCACTTGACAAACACAGTGCCATCCATTCTGATCCAGAGTGCACCTCCCGTTTCCGTAACAGAGACCTGGGCAGCCATCTACAAAAGAAGATGTAAAAACGAAGTCTTCATGGAGGAGTTTTCCTCTCTTCTTTTACAGTTACAATTATTCTTTAACATTCTTTCATATAATATTTGCTGCCTTCAAATCATCACAGCATCCTTGCAAGCCATTTATATTTTTGGCCAAATACGGACAAACGCCTATCCTGGTCCCTGCTTTCGCTGGCCCAAAAGTCATTTTCCAGTGAGGAATGAGGATTTCTTTATGCGTAAATTTTTCTGTGTAGGAAAAAAGTGAGTAAACTTATTTGAAGATATTTTACAATCTGCTGCGTCCATCTCTTTCTCTACTTATTGAAAAATAAGTTGTAGATCACAAAGGAAGGTAAATACAGAATCAATGTTTCTTTCAAAGATATACATGGAAAATATTATTTAAATGACAAACTGCCATTTGTGGACATAATCCTACACGTTGCAGGGAGTGGAGGTGACATTTTATTCTATTCATAAATACTCAGCTGACTGAGAAAAAGCCAATTTGATTTATGCTACAACTCTTTTCACAGAAGGCAAACGAGTGAGCGTTTCCCTCCAACGTCCAGTTCCACTTCCTTCATGTTAGAGCTGATTCAAATATGACAAACTCCCTGATTCTAGATCAAAACGGGAACAATGACCGTAGCATCCTCTGCATTATATACTTGTAAGCTCTGAATCAACAGTAATTTGGACCGTGCCAGCTAGATCTCTTGCCTATGAAGAGTGAGAGAGGAATTGTCTATTGGATGTGTACGCTCCTGTCCATCTGCTTGCATTGTTCAGTGCCAGCTCAGACATTTGTTAAATCCTCACCATGTCACACATGGAGCCAAAGCACAAGGGATAAAGCTCAGCAATAAGCTTAACAGCACAAGTGGCATCCCTTCTAAGAGGGCTCCTTTCTTTGTGCCAGCATGGACATACAGGAACTGAAAGCCCTTCTGTGCTTGATAGCGAACACCACTTGCGTGTTATCAGAGAGGAATTTTTCTGAGGGAGAAAGAAGAGGCCTCAGTCCGCATATGTGTTCGGGAGCCCCAGGATGCTCCAAAGGGACTTTGGAGGAGCCGACCAGAGAGTTGGAGAATCTGTACGACTGTCTGCCAGGTTGTGACTTACAGCCAGCATGAAGCACGTTTCCTGGCAACTTTACAGTAGACACATCACCTCCCTCCTTCTCACACCGGGCACAGTTTATCAGTCACATCTGCAAACAGGGGGATTGGAGAGTCTGACCCTCCTGCTCAGAAGAGCGGGACATGGATGGCACCATTGTCTCACACTGGAATTCTGTAAGTTGTTGATCTAAAATAGCATGAGGTTGGCAACCACCATAAAAGCCAATTATTTGCCTCTTTCAGGGAGCTGGGGGAAAGGGCAGGATGTGAGAGCTGTTCTGGGTAACGGGGATGTTTTCCCACTTCGATTCACTGCCCTACTGAGTTAATTTATTTCTTGTACATGATTATATCCTGCTGCTGTGTGTGGTTATCCTCTAAGTCTATAAATGTAATCAAATGAATGCCTACATGATTTTATTATTATCCAATTCTGAAGAAATAAAATAATAAATAGAAAATCAACTCCCAGGTCTTTCTGGAATATCGGTCAGTTTGGTATTTCAGCTCGCAGCGTTTCTGCAAGGGTCAACGTGCATCACTGCTCCACACAGCATGGCCAGGACTGAGGGGCCGCTGTCAAACTCGGGGAAGGTTCTCGCGCTGACGTGAATAAGCAGGACCTGCGGCAAGGCACCGAACTCAAATGAACAGCACCAGGCACAGAATGACATCAAATTTACCGCTTGTATCAAATGACTGGAAGAGAACTAGATCACATCGAGCATAGAGAGCTCTTAGGACAGTGTACTTCTCTATCAAAAGAGACTTATTTCAAGCAAAAATGAAAAAAGAAATAGAAATTGTTCTCATGGAAGGCAGGATGAACACTAAGTTTTCTGAGCAAGTCCTCATCTCTGTTTCTGTGTGCGTACCTCTCCTCCATATATCTCTATCTCCATTAAAAAATGTTCTATTTATTCTAGCAACTTTGCAGTACAGAAGCTCAAACACTCCATTCGCGATACTTTTGTGTTTTTTCATTATTCTCTCGCAATGCTGATATGAAAAACTTACCTCGAACAGCATCTAAGTAGTGAGCTTAGAAAAGAAAAGAACAAAACTGAGACGGATTGAACTCCTGTACCCAAATGAAAATAGAGACCCGCTGGCTTACAGCTTGTCACCCGTTGGTTGGACAGAAAGTGTCGCCCTCTTACTGCGCTCAGACCTCCTCCTGCTCCTGTGATTACAACGCATTGTCTATGTGACTGTTAATGACATCTGATGACACGCGTGCAGAGGACAGCTTGGGCCACATCTGGCCGTGCCTCCAATGGGAAGAGCAGCTCTGATTATCTTTTTAATTATCTTGGTCCTTTTCTGGATTCGCTCTACGCAATCTTTAGAAAATGAGCCTGTTCCTCCTTCACAAACCTAATTCTTGATTTAGTAAATCTGATTTAGTCAATTCCACAGTCAGTGAATGAATTATCTTAACATGATCAAGATAAAGATAAAATATTCTACTTTTTTCAAGAAGCAAGCATGACAGCTTACGTTGCTTACCTCTGAAAATTAGATACCTTGCTATTAAAAACAGGGTAAATGTTTATGAATAATCTTGCTTTGGGATGCTTTAGGGAGAAACACTATTAGACTTTGCAAAAACCTGTCGCATTTCATCAGAAATATTACTATTACATTTGTATAGTAAGGTAATGACTTCTAAAAAGATCTGAAAGCTCTACCTTATTAGGAGTATTGTTAGAAGCCAGCCACAGAAAAACCACCTCTAGTAATAAGTAAAATATGTAAATCCTCAGACATGAAGGCAAAAGATTTACTGCAAGAATTACTTCAGCTGAAAAATAGCTTCATCCCCTCACAGATTCTATTTCTTAAACGTTTTCTTCCTTCCTGACTCAAGTTCACATATGAACACAACCCAAAGAGACATTAGGACCGAGATATCTTTCTTTTGTGTTTTTTAAAAAATTAATTCCTCAGTGTTATTTCCTCTAAACAGACCATGGCACGGAGCTGCTATTCTGTGGGACAAGCAGGGTGCACCATCAGTGCAGAGGCACCTTTTTACACCTGTCCTAGTTCTGGGTCTCCGTATTTCTAAAACGACTGGAATTGCACTGAGGGCTCTGGCAGATCTTTGTATAACTGGTTAAGATCTGATGTATTGTATTTCTCGAGGTACAAAACCTCCTTACCAATGGTGCAGTGGTCCCCTTCCCATCCAGGGCTGCACTCACACTTCCCGTCCTTGCACTGGCCGTGTTCAGCACAGTGAGAGTGGCAGGTACGTTCTTCACAGGTTGGTCCCACCCAACCCTCTTCACATTGGCATATCCCTCTTGAACAGACACCATGGCTGCCACAGTCCAGCGTACAAAGCTCTGCACAGGATTACAAAAACACATCACGTGAAACAGCAATTTCCTACTGCAAATAGACTTTGCACTGACGCTAAATTTCACCACTCCTATATTAGTATCACCCATCGATTGGATCAAATATGGGATTCCATCACTCAGTGCAGATCTGGCTGCCTCCTCCTTTAGCGGTTACTTGCAAGACCATTTATTTGTTTGGGGTGGGGACTGCAAAAATGATGGCTTTGCATATGGTGGTACAACAGGTCTAAACCAAACAATGATGCAAAAAAGTCCGTATCTTTTGACTGATTTCAACAGAGGTCTTTAACAACGGCATGCCATGTCTGTTCCCTAGTCCCCCCGGCTCAGTTCTGAATTCTATTATGAACTCAAATATTGCACGTGAGCTAAATTAAAGGATAAAATGGCACATTACACACATAAAAGCAAAAATCTATGAGATATTTGGACATTTGTAGTGATGGTAAAATGGCATTCACTTACAGTAAGAAGAGGCGCCAGAAAGGTCGCAGTGAGAAAGAAGAGCAAGCATCCCACTCTGAGGGCAGTATCCAATACCACACGACTTACAGGCAGATCTGCCTAGTTCTAAAATCGCTTTCAGGGATTACAACATTTTTTCCTACCTGACTTTCACAAGTCAACTGCTAAGCAACAAGAGAAGCTGTTTCTGGAAGACTGCAGAACCTCCTTCATTGCACTCAGAACAATTTCTCTACCTGGGCATTGTAGAACACCACTTACTGTGAAGTGGAATGAAAGTCCTGAATTGCCGCAATACATCACAATATGCCAATTGCAATTCTACTTCCACTCAGACTAAAGTTGTTGTGTGAAAAGAATGGCTGCGTTATAAAAAGGTTCTATGTAGTTTGAATTTATTTAGAATAATTAGTGTCAAGAGACAGAATTTGCTTGTTATTCTGCAATTAACCTGCCACAGAAATGTTTCCTCCTCCTTCTTGTCGGAAAGCAGCTGATAGCACTACGAGCGTAAGCCAAATAATCGTGTCTGCTCCGATTTCAAATGTCAGCGTTACATATTTCGTTGTGGCAAGGTTTTTCCCTTGACAGATTTTAAACAATGATAATTTATATCTTGGAACTATTGTATATAAACATTCTTAAAAGCATTTGTAGTGACAAATGCTGTCACTGTATATACCAACCCAAGTTTTTCAAGTTTAATTGAAATCTTATCAATTCCAACCATTTTAACACAAAGGAGAACACAGCCCAGAAACAGATGAGCACGGTGACATCGCAGATGTGCTGGGCTCTGTCTCGAGTTAAGGGTCTAGCCCTTATTTCTGTTAATAGCTGGGGCAATGGCACAGAGTGCTATCGAAAGAATTGGTGAGTGACAACCTGCAAGAGCACGGCCAAACTCAAAATCACCTTCAGAAGCAGAAGGTGTGGTAAAGAACTGGAGATAAAATTCAGTAAAAGAGGCTGTGAAGTACTGTTCTGAGGAAGTCAAAAGCAGCTACATAAAAATTAATTAGTTTTACTATTCAGACAGGCACTTGTGTTGTACTGGAGTACAAGGTAACCATAATTTGATGATATTTCTGCTAAAGAGTATATGAGACAAGGAAAGAGACTGTTCTGCTACACTCAGATGAAAACCTGTGTCAAGCCTGGGGCATTATCTCTGAGAAAGCCTTGACTGCCGCCTGCTGATCATGTATTAATCTACTGCTCCATGCCTTGGCCTGCAGGTACCAGGAAGGATTTCTTCCCCCTTGCTGAATAATTTGGCTTTCTTCTTTTGTTACTTGTTTGTTCCTTAGAAACCTGGGAGACCACTGAGAGGACTACAGGGAGGACTTGCTCTGGTGTTTCATTGGTACTGAAGTTGCTCAGATACTTGCTCCTATGACCAGGAAGTAAACTGATCCCATCAGATCTGGGATCACAGAAGAATTACCCTCAGGCCAGACTGGCAAAGGACGGCTGGTATTATTTTAACCTATCTTTATAGCCTGGGGCACGGGCTCACTCCTGAGAATTAAATCTAACAAATCACCTGCTACTTCAAGGATTTAGGCTGCTAGAGGGACGCCTTTGATCTCTCCTGATCTCCCTCTAGTTCATTATAATTATTGCCTTTGGTATTTTACTGTAAGTGGCAAAGATTGTTAAGAGGCTTTTAAGAAATATTCTGTAGTTTACACTTACACTTTTTTTGGATCCTTCTGGACAGAGTGTCTACTACATAGTTTTTTGCAGTTGTGGGACTGCCTTAGTTGAACTGATGCCAAAATATTGTCGGCATCACTATACAGAAACGGCAACGTAGGCTGGAATGGCTGAAGCGAGGAAACAAAACGGGAGAGCTTCCTAGGGTGTCAGCAGCTCTAGCAGCTCCCACCACTTCTCACAGAACCAGCTGTGGAAAACCTTGAACCATTCCCACACACGGCCCAGACGCCTGCCTCACCTCTGTCTGTCTACCCAGCAGTGCCTCATCTCACAACCTCATCTTCCAAACAAACCAAAGAAGTAACAGCACAGAGCAGACGGCAATGTAGGCACGTCCCTACCATCGGGACAGAGATCTTGCACATCTCCCTGTTTTACAACCCCCAAATAAAATGGATCTTAAAATGTTTGAAAGTTTTCCATTGTTTTCCCACAAGAAATAAAACGTTTAAACACTATTTAAGCTCATAAATTCAATCAGATTAAAGAAGTGGAGGTACAAGATTTCCTATCTCATACAAAAATACTCTAAGCCAGCCAGTATATAGTCTTCACTCACAAGGCTCTTTTTTAATATTCTATTTTCCCATATAAGACCATACACAAACAAAGTTTCCTTTACTTTTCACCTGTTGGAATACAGTGGCTTCCTGTATCCCAGCCACACTGTCTTGGAAAGACAGCACATGGCACAAGTTCTGGACCCCAAACTGGCTCTGGGATGGGAAATGTTGGTTTAGTTGTCCTGCACCCAGTTATTCAGTTTTCACCTTACTTCTACCAGCAATTCAGGACACAGCAAGCAGATACCAGTAACTGAGTAAAAAGTGTTAAAAAGAAGAAAAGTGGGATGATCTTACCTAGCTCTTGCCTTTCCGTCCAGTAATGCATTTTCCCACCAAAATATTTAGTCTAAATCTTCCTTGATTCAAATCAAACCCAACTTTGTAAGCACCAGTTGTAATGAAACCTGGTTTCTCAGTTTGGACCAGACACCCTCCTCAGTTACCCAAGTTGTCCTGCTGCTCAGCCCACCCACACTTTATTGTCACCCAGGCCAATCTTGACACTTAAATTTGTTTTGGTGATTTAATATGAGCTCCAGAAATGCTGTTTACTGTGATGATAATGGATTCTTCTGCCATGCAAATCCAAGATTCTCTCAAGACTTCTCATGCAAAGCAAGAGATATCAAGCCTAATGTCACCTACTAATGCTGTTAGTACCTGCAGCCTTAATCCACAGCTAATTCAGACAACTGAGATGAAAAAAGGCATTATCAGCTCAGGCTGTCCTGTTTTTAAATGCAAAACAATTTCTTCCTGTAGATAAACAAGTATGGAAATACGAGCACAGCAGGGAGCCACAGTAGCATCTGCGTTTGCGTCAAAAGACTGGGTTTCCACAGCAGACTAGACCAAATGAGATACTCAGTGAACGGACAGTGACCAAATGCACCGGGAACAATATGACAACTTGAAATAGGTAAATAGCTTCAAACAAAGGTGATGTGGTAAAAGTTCAGCCAACGCTGAAGTCGGACAGCAAGCCAGACATCATGCAACTGTTCTGCTCAATGAAGCATCTTCCGCCTTCCATAGCAGAAGTCCCATCCAGGACTCAGAAACACCACAAAATGCAGTGGGTGCTCCCCACAGGGCCAGCACAAGAGGGCAAGGGCTTTCAGCTGTGAGAGGGTGCAGCAGTTGAGAGAGCCAAAGGTGTCTCCTCTGACAGAAACAGCTATTCCATCCCATCTCCTGGCTCTGTGGTCTCTGCCAGGAGCTTATCATCTGACACCGGTGAGCTAATTCAGATCACGGAACTGGCAGATAATTATTCACTTTGTTCTCCTGAGTTAATACCTGTCAGCTTGCTGAGCTAAACAAACCCACTGAGGGATCAAAGAAGAAACAGGGCAAGGGAGGAGATGCAGATCACAGCCTGAATGGGGACTGTCCTGCTGAAGAGCCACAAGCTGTGCCATCATCTGAGTGCAAAGGACAAGAGCAAGGAGGAGGTGACTTATGTAAGGTAAGAAGGAGGCAGCTGACAAGAGGTACAGTTTGGATTAGTCAATTCGAGGATATTACATCACGAGTCTGTAGTTATGGTGTTACATTGATCATCCTCACAACGTACAGTGCAACACACACAATTTCTTAAGTCCCTCAGCTGTGTTGGTGTTTAGGCTTGTGGGCTTATAGAAAAGCCATTTCTTCTCTCCCACTCCTCTTTGTCACTCTTCAGTGGTATATACTCCTGTCCAGCTGGAGCTCAAGGCACATCTTGCGGAGCATGGTGGGTTGAAGGATACTCCGTGGCTAACCGACCAGACCCTCAGCAGGCATGACTTTTCAGGGCTCTCGTGAAACCGGCAGAGTCACTCTAATTCACAATAACTCATGGCCCTGTTTCAGTTTTGTACTCGTACACCTTGCAATCAAAACAAGGTTCTCTAAGCGTCAGCTTGGAAAGTTAATTTCCTTATTTGAAAAAAAGCTCAGCTGTGCAGCCTCGCTGCAGGCAACGTGCCAGCAAATTGCTGGGAGCTGGCCTCAACCGACCCCTGCCGTTCCTTACAGACTTTAATGAAATACAGTCTTTATCAAATCTAAAATTCAGAGTCCTTAGACTTAAACCAATGAATGCGTAAGAGACTTAAAAAGTGTTCAACTCAGCCTTGAATTTTTACTGGCATGTCCTTAATTCTGACTGCTCATTAATTTTCTCGGAAGAAGGCAAATGTGAGCATTATTTGTACATATTCTTGAGAAGGAGACAAGTATGTTGATCATTCCTGAGCTAATCTAAAAAGCATTAAAAATTCACTCCACACTCTTCATTTCAATTATCTAAGTCAACAATGAGTTCTTTCAAATGTGTTTTATAATAAGTTTCTACTTATGTGATACGAAAAGGGAAATTAAAGCTAAATATTTTATAATTTGTAATGATAAGGGAAGATTTCAATGTTAATTCGACATGTTTCAGAAATAACTCTTAGAAAATCATGCAAAGAATACAAAACTATATGTAAACAAAAGTGGTCAAATACTTACTAGGAGAACGCTTTCATTTTACTGTTCTTCACATCCAGAGGTGAGTCTTGATCTACAGACAGTCTAAACCTTAAGTATCATATTCGTTATTTTGCCATCCATTTTTTAATAAGTGGTTTTCCATAAAGATTAGAAATTAATCTATCCTGACTTTCACCCAATAAGCTTAACTGCTGGAGGCAGCAAAAAATCACCTATCTAGGCCTAATAAAGAAAGTGTTTTCAATTTAAATATACATTACATTTAATAAGCTTGCATGATAATTTCAACAATGTTCCTGAGCTTTTTAAATTACCTTCCCACTGTGTCCTGGAGACAACTCTGTTCTAGCTTTCACTTTCAGCAAGTGGCTTTATTAATATAATTTTTTACACCACAAGAAAGTTCAAAAATTTAAAGTTTTGGGAGGTTTTTTCCAGTAAAACCTAATGGAAAGTTGTCCCCACTAGAGAAAGTTGTCTGAGAGAGTAGAGGTTTAATGTAGACACGGATTTTTACATAGCTGTAATAGAAGAGATGTTATTTTTACGGTGCGGCTTATATTATTTCCCCATTTAAATAAACTCCTTTGGCAATCTGGATGTTATAACTGCATCTAATCGAGGCTTCTCCAACAGTCACAGTATGTCAGTCAGGCGTGCGATTTTTCACCTTCTCAGCCAAACACAGCTACGCCGATAAACCGTCAAGCTAGGGACAGATTTTCGGCAGAGAACACACATTATTACAGGGGCTACGCCAGTATTCAGTGATATTGGCTCTTCAAGCCCTAGCTGGAATTCGAAGGGACTTGGAAGAATCTGCAGAACATTAATTTTGAAGTCTTTGGTTCCCAGCTACCAAGTTTCGTCACACGCTTCCTCTGGCAAACAGAAATCATGTTCCTGTGTGGAAGAGGCAGGAAAGTTGCATTCCCCCACAATTACTGCTACAGCCTCTCCCATCCTTCACACTACCAAGCAACACTTGACAGGAAAGTGCCAGAGAACTTTATGTGAGATTTGGTACAATCAGAAGTCAGTCAATAGGATAGATCATTACTGACGGACAATTGTTTGGGGGAAAAAAAAGCCTGACTGTCAGAATACTAAAATAACACACGGGTCTGACGTTTCTCTATGTGCATAGCCCATTTTACCTACTTTAATGTAGGTTTATAGACAACAGAGGTGTGAAGGACTTCACATGATCATCTGTTCTCCCTTGTTCCCAATGAAATGATACCTGGCGTCCCTTAAAAGCTCCCAACAACGCAGAACCTACAACAGCACCAGGTGACCCATTCCACCAGCAGACTATCTTCACAAACACCCTATCTAAACTTCTCCTGCCGCAATACCTGTGGTCCTCCTCTCCTTGCATCACACACTGACAATGAAATCTATTAAAGGTCATCTCACGATACCACAGCGTTTGTGAGTTTCAGTGGTGTGTTGTATTTGTGTGAATAAATGCAAAGCAACACTTTGATGTTAATTATATGAACATGGTGGAACTATTGCATGGAATTTGTTCTCGCATCTACCTCTAAAACCATTTCCACAGCCATTGCCAAAGATTCTGCTCTTGAACAAAGTGCGACTTAGTGACCCACCTCAACAAAAGACACACAGAGTGAGATTCAGCTCACCCAGCCTGAGACTTCTGTGTCTGAAATAGTTTTCTATTACAGTCTGTTATCAGACTAGAATGTTTAAATTTATTCAGCTATTGATATTTATTCTTTCTGACACTGTCATGAAGCCAGAGACTGCAGCAAGCATAGAAAGATATGTTAAGCAGAAGCGGAATGATTTTACAAAAAATTCTCCTACTCCAAATCCTATTTGCCCTCATTTCTGGCTCTGAATGACGTTAGAGGGGGTTATAAAATATTACAACTACTTACAGATCTGTAACACAACCACATGGACATTCCTTAAACTCCTCAAATACCATTCTCTGCTTGCATCTTCTTGGTGTCTCCTATTACCCGGACTCCTCTTAGGTACCCCCTTTCCCTCATGGTTACATGACTGACTCCTCGTTTCCTACCTTCTCTTTAGAAGATCTATAGGTTTTGCTATGAAATAAATTGGTGATCCCAGTAAAGAAGCTTTTGGGTGGTCTCACTGGCAACTGAAAACTAGCGCAGCTGAAATCACACTGATTGAACAAAGGTTTGATCCTGCTGTTCTTCCTCACGTTATGAACTGCATCATCCCAGGAGGTGTTCTACTGGGAGGCACTGGGTGACTTCAGGAGGTCGGGTCTTTTCTCAGAGAGACCAGAGTTGCAGAATACCATTCAACAGTCAGCGTCTTCAGACCAAAGTGGGGCAAGGTCAACTTCACACAGCCCGGACTATTACTTGGGATAATTCAGACACAATTATCGCACAATGATCAACTATTTCTACCAAAGGCAAAACTTCTCCAAAACTTCTCCATTCTCCAAAAATCTTTTCATTTTAGACCTCTCTACTGTAAGCTTTAGGCAGAAAACCTTCCTGACGTGTTTCCTCACAGATCCTGAACTACCTTTCTTATCTTCTTACCACAGGCCACAACACAGAAAATAAACCCGCTGGAAGTAAAATGCCATATCCTCGCTGTTTGTTACTCAGAACGTTTCACCATCAATCTAGTGACGGTTTTAATTGCTTCCTGGAAATAACCCTGCCATAATCACATTGAACTTTTTTCTGATGCATTAAGTACTCTATAAATAGCTCTTCTGACTTCTAGTAGGAGGGCTGCCATTAACACTATTGTGTATCTCAAATTATATGAATGTAGTTGCATTTTCTAAAAATTGTAACGCAGCTTCTGATGATGCTACACCTATTTGGAAGTATCTCTTCCAAACCGGGAGCCTCAATTTGCTTGAAAAATTATTTGTGTAGAAAAGTAATCAGTGGACAGACAGAAAGGCCCAAAGGGCAAATACAGCAGAGGAGGGAGAAACCACAGAGAAACTTTTTCTCCTTCTTAGATCTTTTATCACACTTTTTTCCTCCAGCTCTACTTTTCATCTGAGGAAGAATATTTTCTTCCCGATCCAAACGCAATTTGTATATAAAAAAATCCTCACCCTTTATCGATTTCGCTGCGGTTCAAAATGGTGTTTTCACCGTGCGAAAATTTAATCAATACAGCCTGATGAATCGGGACTGGTCTTGGTAAACACACCAGCAGATATTTCATTTCAGGCAGCCAAAGCTCTGGAAATTGATACCACTGAGAAGGATTACTCGTTTGCCATCGGGTATATCTCTGTTTACCCAGCCGCGGTGCTGGTGTAAAGCAGAATACAAGTATGCTGTGCTTGCCACACGAGGGACTTCGCCTGCGGAACCCATCTCTTTCTTAGAGACGATACAGGTTGGCAGGTCGGACAGAGCCTTCGTGGGAAATGTTTAAAATAAATGAGAAGTGTAACCCAATAAGCAAGAAAGATTAGACTGACACAAAGGTGAGGAGAACCACACAGTATTCTGCCCAGGACATTTTTAATTCCGTGTTTCCCAAGTAAATGTGAGGCTTCCTTGTCAAATTTAGCTCCGTTTTATCATTTTTCTGCACTGTTTGATTTCAAGTTGTACATATTGTAAAGCAGCGAGATTACAGTTGTCACTCGAGATTCATACTCTGACTAACAAGCTCTGAAATCCTTCACAATACACGGGGAACCACAAAAGCAAATGCCGGGCAACGTCTACCGTGCTCGATATTTTATTTGATCAGGAGACTAGTAAGAAAGCAGTCCAGAGCAATCTATGGTGAGCAGTAACGAGTGAGATGAAAGCTGTGAAAGCTATGCCTTTGTGTTCACTCACAGAGGGGAAAACGCAACCCACAGCTCCGTCCGCTGAAAAGCCAGTTGTGTAGGAAAAATGGGAAACCTGTTGAGCGAGTGAAAGACCAAGAGAATCGGGAGAGGCATGAGGACTATGATAACGATGAGAAACATGGAAAACGATCAAATGGCTTTGTAGGGAGAAAGAAAATGGGCAAAAAGAGATGGCTGAGTAGGTACATTTAATAAAGCTGTCTCACAGGTACAGCCTGAACTAACACAGCATCAAAAGAAAATACAGATTTTGAGACACTATTTTCAGCAAAGGTTCACCAGATTGTCGAGTGGATCAGGACACATCTTTATATAAGCGCTACATCTCTGGTGATACACAGCAGTACTATGATGAACACTGACTGGGGCCCTGCTCAGAGCGTGAAGTTATCCACGGTTATTTAATTAGTCAATTTGATTAGTAATATTCAGTAAAGAAGGAATGATTTATATAAGCACTATCTGCAAAGGGTAGGCACCGTCTTTAATTCATGGGCTTACAGCATGATCTTTGAATATGGGTCCACTCACAAAAAATTGCTCCGGTAAGTGTTTACCTCACCCAGGGCACGTGCTCTGCACATCAGATGTACCTGCTGACTTCAGTGATGAAGATATAGTTTACTTATACCCCTAAAGGGCTCAAAATGATGAAAAGGTGGGCACTGGTACTACTTCTTAACATGTCATAAGAACATCTATTCAGATTTACCGGTGTAAAAGCAACGGCAGTCCAGAAGTGGCACAGATGTCACCGTTGCCCAAACCAGACATAGAGTTGCACTCAGACGGAAAGGGAAGAGTGACTTGCAGAATCTACATCAATACCATGTAGACTGGATGTTTTTAAGAGTACATACTTCCAGTTTTACAATTTTTTTTCCCCAGGGAAGAGCCAGGCTATGTGGACAGACAGAACCAGTGGATCCGCTAAAATAAGCGTTAGGAATTCTGTGTTCCCACAAACAATTTGTATCACAGTAATGACTTATATGAGAAATTAAAGGTCATTGTCAGCTTCTAAGTAACATCTCAGTTTCACAATCAGAAGCAAAGTGAGCCGAAGAGACTGGCCTTGCTTCCTCTCTTTTGAGCACCAATAAGCAGTTTCTTGGACAAACCCAAGGTCATAGAGTGCTCAGTGACCAACCACAAACAGCGCCCGCTCGGACAAAGAGCAACCACTGCAGGGTCCACTGCCGCGCTGTTTGTAAAGATGAGTACAGGGAGAGCTGAAGTGGCTCCCAGTAAATAAACCATAACTTCCTCTGTGTCAGCAGCACACAGAAATAGCAACGCACATCTGGCAGCTGCTGTTCTGCCTTCTTGCTGCTAAAGCAGAGGCAGCTCATGACTTGCATTTTTCCTGCACCAGGGAGACGCAGCACCTTGGGCACAAGACCCTGGCTTTTAAGTGAGCTCTGCTATCACACCCCTCAGCGTCCCTGGTGCAACCGCAAAAGCGCTTTGTACATTCGAAGAAAGGAATGAGCGTCCTTTGTTACTGAGCTCACCCTCTTCCTCCCATGCTGCCTACATTTTTCCACAAACTCATCACTTCTCCCTGGTCCCTCCTCGCCCATGCAAATGCTGCTTTGCTGAGGCAGTTCTGCTGTCCCCAGGACATGCTGCCCAGTCACATACTGCTCAAAGACACCCTGCCCCTTCTCGCTCCGCAGAGCTGACAGGGGCATCGCCAGGCTGGCCGCCCTTCTCCGAGGCAGTTCTGTACTGGGTGCTTGGGTAACCAGGGTCGTCGCCGAAAATACAGATGTGCCATGTGAGCAACCAGCTTTCTGCAGTCCATCAGAAAATTACTCTGGATCACAAGGTGATAGACGCTAGTTTAATAATCTGTTTACAAAATAGCCAGGGCTTCTTGAACCGGGGAGTGACAGGCCCAAATGTACAGAGCAGCTACAATACACAATGCATTTTTGCTCTACCACCACTCAAATGTTCTTGCATAATAACTATAAATTTAATTTTATTTAAAAAGTATTACTTGAGATTAAATATTTAATCAGAAGTCCTTAAAGAGGGCAGTGACCAGGAACTCCTTAGATGGCTACACGTACTACCCTCGCACCAATCTACACAATCAAAAAGTTTAAAAATGCAATATGTAGGAGAAAAGACAGTTCCCACAATTTTGACTTTTTTCAACAGCAATTTCCTATTTCCAGAGATAACTTAAACTTCACAGACCCTGCTGCATAAGCATATTGAAATGATTGCTATTTTTTTAGAACTCTTACTATGACAATAAAAAAAAATATTATAAATACCTGCTTTTCAGAGACTGATGGAACATTTTGCACATCAGATGTTCTGAAATTCACTGAAGGATAAAACCTCTAGTTGTTCTTTTCTGTACTCTTGCTCTAGCAATTCCCAGCTGTGAGGAAGGGAAGATCCCTGCTAGCACAAGAACCCTTCTTTAAATGCTGGTGGCATGGATAACTTGTCAGAGTTCCATCACTGGACTTGGCTTAGCAAATTAAAAGCTGAAGATTTTGTGTGTCGCTACTGTTCTGTTGTCCATCTAGGCTGTTTTCTCCCTTCCACTGCAGCATCCACAACACCAGCAGAACACTCCTCTCTACTTCAAAAACCTCTTTTATAAAGGGTTCTTCCAGAGTATGAGCCTTTCATAGCCAGAATTTCCATCTTGACATTTCTTGGACACTGAGCATTCACAAAAGCCCTTTCCATACTACATCCCGTTGGTGTTTTCCTGTGGTTCTTCATCACCGTCTAGCAGATTGACTACGATGTAGGCAATAAGGTGGAGATGCAAAAAAGGGATGCAGGCACTTAACTCCAATTTTAAACGTCTAAATCCAACATTTAAACCTTTAAACCCTTTGGCCATCTTACCTAATTTGGAGGTGCCTGAACTACTCTGGCACCTGAATTGTTACTAAAATCCCACTTACCTGCCGGGTCTTGCTACTAGATAATCACCCAACTGAGGTCATAACAGCTTTATGTTAAGCTCTCTTAATTTCAGTCTGCATGAGGTGGACAGTTCCTAAACACAAGGGACTCCCCACAGAGATGCAACACATGGATACAGAGGGGAAAGTCTCTGTTAGCTACCTGGAAGGTAGGATAAACACAGTGCTATCACCAAAGCAATCCAGTATCTTGCTCCTGGAGAAGGGAAGAGCTGCTGGCACTGAATCACCTGAAACTGGGTCTGTGGATTCCACCCAGTGGAATAAGTAATACCTTTATGTGGATTAGACCAGGATTTACAAAACCTGATGTAAGTAAATTATGTTTACATTTGAATGAGGGATATTTCCAATAATTGCTGAATGAAGTGCAGACAGCAAGAGATTAATAATCTTAATTTTCAGGAAGAAAAAGGGAAGGAGCGAGCCATTATTTTTGGCATATCTGCAAAATAAGCAGCAATCAGTTGAAAAACATTCCAAGTTTCCTCACTGTGTACCTCATACCCTTGACTTACCCCATTTCTTAAATAAATCAATACATGACTACATCAGGTATTTCTGGTTCCCTCTGGACTGATTTCAACCTGCAGGAGAATTAATTTTTATTGGAGTCCTTCTTCACTGCCTTAAATTTCTCATGTTTTAACTTCTCCAACCACACATATTAAGCGTTCCAATCTTTAACTACTAAGTTTTTAATAGAAATCTTGCTCTCCAGATCTCTTTTTGCAAACTCTTGCAACTCTACAGGAGATACAAATCAAACTAGTCACACATCGTTTTTTTCTTTTCAATGAAATATACAGTAGTAAGAAGAGTCCTTCTACAATGTCACACAACGTACAGCTTGGGAAACTTCAATCATCCTTTTAATTAGCAGAGCGGTAATATCCAAGGCTCCTCACAAATTAAAAAAAGAGGACAGCCAGATGAAATTAAGTAACTTCATCATTTCTTCAGAACAAAACAATGAAGGGTGGTTACTGTGTAATTAAAAAGTTCTTGAGATTTGTCTAAAATAGGGAGCAGAGTAGAAGCACGAACAGAGCAGTCTGTAGAAAACGTATGGCAGATTACATTACGTATTGCGGAAATTTCAAGGCTATTTTCACTACTGTGAGCTTTTTGTAGCGAATATCCTTGTCCCTGGCAAATGAGAATGACTGACACCCATAATTTGCAATTTCCTAAACCTGAAGAGTTTTCTGATTGCAACGAAACGGTTTTACCTAATTATTTTTTCAAGTTGCAGTTTTTGATGTTTAATTTTGAAACCAATTTGAGATGCCTTGAACTATATTAATATACTGCATTATGCCTTCATTTCTTTCTGAAGCACTTTAAAAAATGCATACTTCTAATGATTTTTAAATTACTCTGCACATACCAATTTACAACAATTACAACATCTTGCATTTTTCAAAGCACTTCACTTTTAAAGAGGTTTTATGCTTCGCAAGATACTGAAGGAATAAGGTGCTGATCCATTTTTACCCTTTGTAAAAATACCACCAATCTTGCTCGAGAGAGCTTAACCAAAAATAGATATGCTAAATATATACCAGCCCCATGTAATTATTTTAGGATGACTGTTTTTGTGACTAAGAACTGCCAGTATTCTTTTCCCAATCATAATTAGGTTGCTTCAGTGGTATAAATGGATTCAGTGGAATTATGACAAATGTCCTGGAGTAAGGAGGACGGAAACTGGCCTACTTTAGCTGAATAGAGGCTCGAGAAACGAATACTGGACAGGATGTCAGAGGCATCAGCTCTGTCACAGATTTCATTACTTTTCTGTCTATATTATTTTAGGCATAGTGCTGCACTAATTGGCGACTCGGGGCTGGATTCTCACCTGAAAAGCACTGGGATTGCCCTGGTGACATCACTGAAGTTACACTAATTTATGCTAACTAAGGCTCTACCCTACTGAACACCTGTCATCCCTTTTCTCTTGATATTTCAAGGCTTAATCTCAAGGCTCCACGCTAAGGGTGTCAATCGGAGAAGACAAGATGATTTTTTTTTTGTTCTGTTTGTTGATGATGCTCCTTTAATTAGTCAGAGCTTCCCTTCTACCTGACACAAGCAGTCAATCCTCACAAGTTTGATTCCCTCTTTCTGAAAAGCACTGCCTATATGCCTCAAAGGGAGACGACTCGTTAACATCAAGAGATTTTGGATGACAGCCTATAAATAAAGTAACAAAGATCCACAGACAGTAAGTAGAAAGTTGACTACACTGAAGTCCTGGTGACATTAAAATAGAGTATTATCAGGCTTCCATACTACTGTATTCTTTTGTCATGGATGCAGTAAAGCACCCCCATACTGCACAGGTCAACTGAGCCATATGTTGAAGGTCTGCATAATAATGGATAGCATAACTGGGTTCAGTATGGTGTAAAGATGCTGAGACTAAAATATTCCAAGGATGACCTTTTCCAGCACAGGTAGTTTTCACAAAAAATATTTTATAATCAGTCTCACTTGGAACAAAGTGTGAAATTCCTATTCTCTATTCACATCATTTAGATGAGGGGGAAGGCTAAACGAGAAACGGAACCCAGTCCCTTGTGCGTCTCTCTTGGGCACATCCACTGTCAGATGGCTCAATTGGAAACGGCCAAATGCCTTCAGGCATTTTTGTATGACTTGCCAAAGGATGACCAAGCTAGGAAAAAAGCAAGACTAAATAAGCAGAGTCATAAACAAGATACTAACACAGAATACTCATATTTATATTGTTTTATCAAGGGGTTTTAATTTCCAGTGCTTTACATCAGAGAAGCATTTTTTTCCCAGCAAACTAATGATTAGGGAGAGAAAAATCATGGTTTCTTTGACAGCATGATCTCAAGCCCGAGATCAACTTATCTTAGCTCCAACAGCTGTACCTCCCTTACTTTTAGGCAAAAGCAGACACAACTCTCCTCATTCCTTGTACAGTCCAAAGTGAAATTGTTCACTGTGCGGGTGGTGAGGCACTGGAACAGGTTGCCCAGAAGTTGTGGGAGCCCCATCCCTGGAAGAGTTCAAGGCCAGTTTGGACGGGGCTTTGAGGTGTAGTGGAAGGTTGGACTAGATGATCTTGAAGGTCCCTTCCAAGCCAAACCGTTCTGTGGTTCTATGAACATAGCAGAATGTGGGATGACTATCCAAAGGACAGCTGACTAAAACAACTTAAAGGAATCAAAACACTGGATCTCTGTGTGGATTTCAATGTTGATTACACCACAGGTAAAGGCAGCAAGCAATGTCTGCTCAGGCCAGCAGGAATGAAAGATTCAATTACATTACTTGAATAATGGCTGCAGTGTTCATCCTTGCAACTGGAATTATAACAGTTATATTCAAGGTACAGCATCTGGAAGAGCTCAGCTGGAATAACTGATTCTCTACAATTTTCTGACATCGGTATAATTTTGAAGCAGTGAAAGTCATAGCTTGTCTTTGACCTTCAGTGTTCAAGCCAGTTGGCAAACTGGCAAAACAGGCTAATCCATCTCTCTCACATTAAATACACATCAGTGTACAATCATATAGAACAATAAAACCCTTTGATCTTGTCCATGTAATAAACCCATCTTAGGTACAGTTAGAAGGTAAGTGATTTTTATTACTCCTGATGTCACATATAGCTGTAGAAAGGGTATCTCTACCAATGTTCTTCTGAGTGGTGTTGCTAAAGATCTGTCAATATTTTCAGAGTGAAATTCAGTTGATGCTGCCTAAAGGCAGCAAAATAATCAGAAGCGTACTAGCTTCTGTTCGGACGTCAGCTGATAGGAAGAGCCTTTACAAATAGGTGCATAAGTAGCAAGGCAAAGCCTGAATGAAAACCATGTCATCTTTGGGACAGGCAAATCGAAATCTGAGCTAACAAAAGAAATTGGCTTTTCCTGGAAGTTCAATATTGTGGGGTAGAAAGAGGCCAAATACGCCTGTAACAGAAATCCAGCTAATAATATTTAACCGATGGATCTTAACCGAGCTGAATAAAAAGCCAGCATAGGTTGTGTCCTACAAGTAGTGTAGGATTAACAATATTACATGTGTGAACAACTTTCAAGCCATACTGAACTGCTCTTACTGAGAATCAATTCAGCCATGCTGAAAACATACCCTGACAGCTGTGTTGGAGTTCTGAAAGAGGATTTTCTGGGCCTCAAGGGATGGCAACTGGCCATGAAGAACTTTGGATCTAGAAGGAGTATCTGGAGGTGGTGCAGTGAGACCGGTTTTTGGCAGTCCACAGGTCAGAGCAGAGACTAAGCTGGACATCTGTCTAAAGTTGAATAGCCACAACTGGCTGGGACAGCATGGAACTGTAGCAGTGTTGCGTTTTTTTTTTTTTTCTCTTGGTCTCAGAAATATTTTGGGAATCAAAGCTGTGCAAAGAAAGTGAGCAGGTCTATTCTACACTGGAGAAGGACCCTGGCCTCAGGCCTGTGATGATAACAAGATCCTGAAGCACTTCAGAATTACCATGCTTTTGGCTAGAAGATGGTGTAATGCCCCCATCAGGAGAGCACGTCAATGATTTTGGCAACAGCTGTTAACAGGACGCTTCGCGGCGATGCTACAAAGGCGCCCAATTCCCACCTAATCCTTACGCATAAAAGATGCTCAAGTTGATAGCTCATGCAGGACAGTTTAACTAGAGCAGTATGTCAGATGGACTCTGGACTGGTTATAAGGTACTTAATTCAGTGTCACACAGCTTCTCTCCATAGCGTAGTCTAAGAAACATCTCTAACACTGGAGTTATTTTTGGATAGAAAAGTAATCCTCAACTCTGGACACAAACTAGGGCTGCCCTAGTTACACCAGCCTTTGTAGTATAGATGATGTCTGTTGAATTATTCTATTTTATTGAATGAATTCTTTAAGAACATACACAATGCCTAAAGAAAAAGGAACAGCTCTTCAGAAAAAGCATTGCAAAAGCTGAATGGACAATCTGAGACATTTAGCTGCTGACAGAAAAAAAGGTGGTAAGACCAGAATTCATATTCCTATGTGGAAGCCTCCAAGGTGGGCTCTGCAATACTTGGGTGGATCACAGCTCTGGTCCTCTTGTTTGGACAGTCCCTTTCAAAACCATGTCCCATGTGAGGGAAGACTAGAATAAATCCAACTCACTCCCTTACTCCGCACTTTTGTGCATGTGCTCCCTCAAATATTTATATATAACTATATACACATTTCACTTCTTTTAAACCGCCCGCTTCTCACCAAGCAACTAATTCAACCATGTCACAGTTTGGTGTGCGTTGTGTCCAAACGCTCTCAACATGGAATTTCATGCGGAGTCTGATCTGAACCGTCTGGTAGATCAGAGAAAGACTTTTCCACACAGTTGCTGGACTGAAGACAAAGCAACTATATACAAGAGCAAGTAACTGCTTGAATGATCAGGCCACACACCCTCAGCAAAATGGCATTTCCTTAAGTGCGAAAAATGAAACCTGCTTCCTAAGAAACACAGGAAAGATGAGTTAGTTAACGTGTAGGTATCTTCTTCTCTCTTTCTTTGGCCTTTGAATACTTAATGTTGGAATTTCAGTGTTCCCTTGATGTAAGTTCCTTCATGAAGCAATAGGAAAAGAAAAGCACATGCTTTATGTGATCAGTCATACCTCCCCAAAAGACCTACCCAAAACCCAAAACACACATAGTTATTACCTGGCATTATTCTTGTGGAGGTGAAGATAGAGATAGGAAGAGAGAGAAAGAGAAAGGGGTGGTGGTGGAGAGAGAGAGGTGCATCTACGTAGCATTATGAGAAGCAAAAGGATTTAAAATATTGGCTCTTTTTACTAGCAGTAAGGACAAAAAATATAATGAATTTGACAGAGAATGTGACAGTCTTTCACCTCACAGAAACACACTTCTAAGACTTTTCACCTGTTCAAACTGGGAGTAGAAGGTGTGCCTTTTAGCACAGAGGGTCAGGGATAACTGAAACTATTTACCTAAGGACATGGAAGATTATCCTTCATTTTCAGTCTTCATGAGAAGGCTGAATTTCTAAAAACTAAACAGAAATTCTGAGAAGCTGAAGGATGGGTTTTTTTGGCACCTGACCCACAGAAAATCAAACAGCATGAACACCATGGTCTTCTCCAGCCTCAAAAATCCATGATTTAACCTTTGCTATTTCAACTTTTCAAAGTACAGCAAGAGATACTGATTTCTATTTATTTCTATTTATTTTTATGTATATAACATAAAATATCTCTTTATTTTGAAACTGTTTGGAACTTGCTGGGGAATGCAGAAATCGTCAGGACAGGACACTACACTCTTCAGGATGATACAGGACGGCAAATTTTCACAGCACTGACAATGAGATGGTGGGAAGGTGCAAGCGTTTGAGGCAGGATGAGAGACTGCTCATTTATCAGCTGCAAAGCTTTCCCTGTTGTCTGACTCCAGACAAGCAGTCTGTGCTTTACCCTTTTCACCCCTGTCATCGTACAGAACCTCACGATTTTTTCCATTTGCATATGACAGGTCGTTTATTCTGACCTTGTTGACCTACTCATCTCATGTTTTCCTTTCTCACTAAAATCAAGCTTTACTTCCAGCACGCATAGCCATCACTGATCCTGGGAGGAAAGCCTCAAGCTCAAATGAACACTTATGCTTTAGTCTAACACTCGTCTACTGCCACAACAATCCTGAATCTAGTTTAACACCTATGAAGAAAGGGATATGTGAAATGAGAAATCTGAAGCATCTAGCTATAAAGAGAGATGCCTGCTGGTGGTTGTAAAAGCATCCTTTGATAACTCAGAAGACAGTAGGGATGAAGAGAGATTTTTCCCTACTGGTTGAGTGAAGTAAGGAAAAAAGTTACCTTTCTTCTAAAAATGAATCAAAACGGCTTTGGAGGTGAGACAAACATGGAAACTATGATCCTAGCACACGAGATAAAAGACTCTTCACTGCAGTTATTAGCTTGTCGTTCCCTTACTTAGTATCTCTTCGCCCCATGCAGCTAGCACAACAGACCTATCCGAGATGAACACCTCTCTTTGAGCTACAACAACATTGTATTACAACAGAACTAGTTTGCCTATTTTGTGAGTAAAAAATTAGTACATAGCTAGCACTTTTCCTAATTATTTCCTTCATTAATGGAAGTACTACTATTTGACTAACCTTCAGAGAATATTTTTGACATGTTATAAATTACATGATAAGAATGCAAACAACTGGGCTTTTGCCGAAAGCCAAGAAAAAGTCAATTCTTATCCAAGCAGGTAACATATCCGACAGTATTGGGCTGGAATGACATGCATTAATTTTGGAGTGTAGAATGAATGCAGGGTCCTTATAACAAACACTGAAAATTATTAGGTCAATATTTGGTTGCTGAAAAAGTTAACATGAAGGGGGACATTTCCTAAGTCCCAACGTAAAGATCATCACCAGACACATTCAAGATCTGAAAGGAAATTTATATTGCTCCAAGTGTTCTTTTGAATGATGATTTCTAAAGAAAATTGGTGACTTGGACCACTGGTTGTACTCCACAGTATTCAGCAGATCTGTCACTTGCATCTATTCTGTACTGGGATGTGCTAGTTATCATCTGAGATTCTGGCTTTGTGAGCTTTATAGGGGAAAAAAAATAGTAGTACGTACACTGGTAATGACATGCTCCATTACAGAGTAAAACGAGCAGAGTGCATTCATTTCAAGCAAACGAAACGTAAATGCACAAAGCACAGAGAAATCCATTTCAGCTCTTAATCAAATTCAGTGGGATCAAACCTTGATGGTCCTCTAAGAAAGAAAAGAGGTTTTATCCCAGCATGAGAGAATAGATGGTCATTTTTGTTTAAAGATTTTTTGACAGAGCCTTCTTACTCATCAGTCACCGTGTTTAGACTGTTATTTCTTTTATACCCTCCCAGTCTCTCTCCGAGTTGTGGATTCCCTCACCGCATGAGCCTGGTAAGTGCTCAACATCTCAGGCGAGAGTCATGCTTCACTCCACTCCACGCCAGGAGGCACCTGCTCTCTTGCAGGACTACTGTTCTCGCTGTCTCGCCGTTAGGCAGTCAACATTCTTGTCACAGAGAAAAAGCCCTTCTGCCCTCGTCAACAGACAGGCGGTTGCTGACAAGCCCATTAAGTGCCATGTCGCAGCACCCCTAGTTCATCCCTATCTAGTTTGTTAAATTCACACCAGCACAATAATAGTAACTACTTTCTTCCACAACCCAAAGCACCGGCTTTATTGAAAAAATAAAATCTCCAGCATACCTGTTGAACAGTCTGAACCTGTCCACTGCGGTTCACAGCTGCAGAGCCCCGTGTCCAGGAGGAAAGTCCCATGCCCTGAGCACTGTTCCTGGCACACGGGAAGCGGTGTCTCACAGTTCACACCTCCCCAGCCCGTGGAGCAGTGACACTCCCCTTGAACGCACACGCCATGGCCAGAGCACATCGGATCCAAGCAGTCCTCTGGAAAGCAGGGAATACACAACTTAGAGCATAAAACTTGCACCTTTACAGGGGTTTCCTAGTGAAATACAGCATCAGACATTCAGATTAACTTGGTGATTCTTGTGCAAATACCCAAAATAGGACAAACCCGATGGATGTCAAACACAAGGAAAATAGAGTCTATGCAAACACCTGTGCAAAAGTAGAAGCCAAAATCAAGGAAAAAGGCAAGTAGGTAGACTGCTAGAAAGCAGTATGATTCTGCTTGTCAAGGATGTCATCTTATTTTTAAAACACAGATTCTCAAGATAGATCTATTGGCTCAAGTCAGTGAAGTTTGTGCTTCAGCAGCAGGATTAGAAAAGAACTGGAGTAATTAATAATTACTTCCACACTTGTGCATTGTGTTTCCATTTGGGTATTTGTGCTCTATGTTTTATTTATATCTGGGAAAAGAAAGATTTATTCTTTCATCTTACCGTGGAAAGCTCTCTCTACAGCTGAAAATTTGATAAAAAAAAAAAAAATGACCATCCACTAACCCTGAGTAGTGAATCTCTGACTGAATGCTTGCTGTAAAAAAAATCTCATACACTCATAAAAAGTATGTGCTGGGCAACTGGAGATAATGAACAGATTCATAAAAGTCATAATGTCCTGATGAACAATTTGCAAACAGACAAAGAGCTAAATTTGTTCTCAATTTGGATTAAACTATTCCTAGTGAAAAATTCAGGAGCTCTGCAGAAGAATTTAAATCAGCTGGTTAGAGCTGTATAAGCAGCATAGTCTTTCATAAAGCCCCAGCATTTCTTTAACAAGGCAGATCGGAGGCAGAACACAGCCTGCCTTCTCTGGAGGCTGCAGGAAGACCGCAGAGCTGGGGAGGATTTGTGGGGTCCAAGCATGGGAAACAATTAGGCAAAAGCCTATGCATGTTGGATCATGCTTCAGACTAATGTTAAAGAGGCACTTTGAAAGTTTTTGTGTGTATGTTTCAAGTACGAGCACAAGGACTGTTTTATTAATTAAATTGTAAACTTAACAAACACTGTTCTGTGCTACCCACATGAAGAGGTGCTCTCTGCTTCACTAAGGGAAGGCTAAAGACTTCGGATGTAGAGAGTAACGGCCTCAGTTTATAGGACCTTATGACCTAAGAATAAAGGAGTGATGCTTTATCTTCTGAGCTGCTATGCTGCCAATTCAAGATCTTGTCAAGATTTATGTCATATCTTTTTGAGCCTTCCAGGCGCGTGCACAGCACAATGTAATTTTGAAAGAGAGGAACCAGTGTTTCTGGACAATGCCTATGTTGCTAAGCACAGGACAAAAACACTCGGCTGTCTTCTCTCATCCTCAGGCAGCTCTTTATTTTGCTCAACTTTTAAAATTAATTGAATGATTCCATAAAGTTCGAAAAGTATTACTCACTTTAGTAACGATAATCTGACAGGACAAATTCAAAGGACTCCCAGAGCAAGGAACACAAGTAGCTACTGGTGTTCCCTGGATAGTACATCTGGTACTACGTCTGCTGTGTTAACAATACTGCTATAATACTAAACTCACAGTTACATACAGTCATGTAATCTGAATTCCTGACAGAATTACTTCCACTGCTGCACGCTACGCTCTACAATACAGTAAACTGAGCACTCATGTCACGCACACACTGACACTGTAAAAACCCACCGTACTTGGTTGCATGGGTTTGTTTAATCCACCCTACTCCTACAAAATTCCACCTTTTTAAAAAATTTAAATGTCTCTCACTTAAAAAATCCAATGTTTTTGCACTCTTAGTTTCAACAGCTGTCTGAGTACATTCACCTCGGTTTTTTTTTTTTACAACCCTTTTGAAGGATCACGTTATGGCAGGAACCTAAGCAACTGAAAGCAGCAGTCAGCCTCTCATCAGCTCTGGGCTTGTTTGGCATCAGGGCCCAGGGAGTACACACATCTGTGTACTACTTGCTTTTTCCCGTTTGGGTGTGCTTGGTTTTGCTCGGTTTTGAAGCTACCAACAGCTGAGCATGTCAGAAGCATTCTCTTGATCCTCCCTTTAAAAACTCTACCAGGTATGTCAAATCCATCAAATCCGTCCTGGACATTTTTCTGACTAGAGAATTCAAGCCACATGAAGAGCCTCCTCTGCGTGCTACTCAAAAGCATTACCTAAAATCTATACAGCAGGAAGCACAAAGTATGCTGTCACTAGCTTCAGGCTAAGGGGACTAGTGGAAAAATCATCAAATCAGGGTAAGCATGAAGCAGAGTTCTGCTTTCTTGGCTATGCACAGGGGAAGAAAGTCAAAGCTGATGAGCTCTCTCAGAAATGCTGAGGCAAGTGACAGCTGCTTCTTCCTACAGATGAGGGCAGACACATCAGTACTACAACTAGCAAAAGGACAGCTACTTGTTCTCAGTATTTCCCACTTTTTATTAGCCAAGCCTTAAAGAATGCCGGTTTAGTGCCCTGAACGCAGGCCCACAGTAAAAATGACGTATGACAGCAGAATTACACAATATGCTCCGGTAAACCGAAACTGTTTGCTGCTCTTTTGGCTTTATGTTGTCAGTATGTTCCTCACAGAAAAATCTAAGTAGTAACAGAACGAAGAAAGGAAAAAGCTGTTTACGACTTTCTGATTACTTTGGAGAACCACCATATCATGTTTTGTTTAAATGATCTTTTGACTGCCTTACTCTTAGCTTCTGGCCAAGTAAAAATGTCTGCACAGGCTCTCTGGGGACGTGTGCTAAGGGACTGAGGTTACTGGCAGCAAGGAGGGCTGGGGATGCCAGCCACCCTTCCTGAAAAAAGTAGCTGGACCCTGAGAGAAGAAAAGTGGAGACAAACGGATCAAGTTGGTCTCACAACTTTCACAAGAAAAAAAATTTCTTGTTTGCTGGGATGTCTTCCAGGAAGCTTTTGGAGGACTGAGTACACTGATCACTTGCTGAAAGGCTAAAACTTCCACTCTGTTCTGTTCTTGCTACTGAGATTCAATGGAAGGAGGGAGCAGAAATCATCTGAGAACTGGAGTCCTCCTGGACCGAAAGAGAAACCGAGTATTTCAGAGGAGTGTCCAAGCTACAATTATTACATAGTCTTATTAGACAACATTAAATAATTTTAATCTTTCAGAATACAAATGTGAATCTTGGAAATTATGTGATCAGCTTCCCCTGACTGTCACTGGGATCTGAATGTCTTTACCTCTGATAATTTTCTACTTTAACATTACTTTCTGTAAAGGTGCTTTTGATCAGAACCGTACTGCTTCACAGCAAGCTTCTCACATCTACTGGAGTTCTTTACTACCTTAAAAGAGGTTTGGAGATTAAAGACCAAAATAAACGCGCTTAACTATAGAGAGGGAAACTCCACTAACCTTCCTCACAAATCTCTCCTTTGTATCCAGGGACACAGATGCAGATGCCCATGATACAAGTACCGTGGCCAAAGCAGGTTGGGTCGATACACTGTTCTTCTGGAACATCACACTCTGGTCCTTTCCACCCATTTCGACACACACAGTGACCTTTCTCATATTCTCCATTTCCGCTGCACAGCACTGGACAGGAATCTGAAAAAGGCAGATTGACCTTTTAAATGTATTTACATACTTACATAGATTAACATTTATCTTCCGTAAAATTGCTTTTCCACACCATCTGCCACTCCTCCGTTTGATTCGAGGGTTGTGACAGGCTGAAATCTTGGAACTAGGTAGTGCAGCAGTAATACAACCTCCTCGTCTCCTCAGTCTGCTTCGCTAGAATACCTTAATTGTGACATGAAATGAGACACCTTCGAAGACAAAAATAATTCCCTCCTCTTGATTGGCCTCTGCGGAAAATTGGCAGTAATGCCTGCTTACGATTTGCAGTAAGGTTAGTATTTCTTCCCTGTGAACTGAAACAAGATACTGCCCTTTTCTTCTTTCTTCTAAGCAGACTTAACAATACTGAAGTTTTAGCCATTACTGATCTGCACATAAACCAGTAATATGGAAACTCAGTTTTACAATCCAGTATCAATTTCTGAGCCAATCAAGCTCTTAAAAAATAAAGTCAATCCTAATTTTGAGGAAACAGCTGAAAACCCTGAGGAATTCCAGACATCATACACAGCAGATGATGGATAATACCGACAGAAATATCAGGAACAGAAATAAGCTCACTTACAATCTTTTTAACCTGTTTTTCACCCCAGTTCTGGAAAACAGTGTCTAAGCTGCTCTAGGTTCTTTTCTACACCCTATCCAAGTTAAGACTACAGAAGCATTTAACTTACGCAATTTTCTCCAAAGTGAAACCATTTGTCACTTTCAAATAACAGACAACATACTGCTAAGCTAACACACTTATTAAAAAAATGTATTTTATAATCATGGAGCGGATGTAAAGAGGGATGGGGGAATCTCTTCACTCTGAAGTAAGGGAGAAAGAAGTGGTTGATGCATCTTAGCTCAAGGACGGCATACAGAAACTTCCTGCGTGGGTGCCACCTGGCTGGAAAAAGGAATTTAATCTCCTTTAATCGCTTGGAATCTTTGCAAACCCAGCAGTCACATCCCATAATCACGATCCCTGTCACGCACTGGGGTCAGTTTACCTTTTGCACAATCAGGACCAAGGAATCCTGGGAAACAGTGGCAGTGCCCCGAGATACATTCTCCGTTCCCATTGCAGTTAGTAGAGCAGTCATCCAAGATTTCTGTTTATTCAGAGAGTTGTGCACAAAGAAAAACACAATTGGTTGAACTTGAAAGGAATGGCATCTTCACCTCACTCTGCAGGACACATCTCGACACGTAAATAGGTACAGAAGCAGTAAAAAGCCCATTTTCATTCATAGGGAGCATAAACCAAACTTCCTGTTCAGGCAGCTTACAAATATTAGATTTTGTCTTGACAGCTTTGAGATAACAGGCGCATCATTTATATTACTCCAAAAAGCTTTTAAAGTAAGTGTTCATGTAAAATTTACCACCATTAAAAGCACTGCAGGAACCAGAGTATTTGCTGAAAAATGTCCACCTTAAACACTTTCTTTTATTGCTGAAGTAATTTGTTTGAAACCTGTTTATAGAGTAAATTGCCTTCTATGGTGTTCATTTGAACCATGTGAATTGAATTCCTCAGCGGAGGGTAGGATTTCCACTTCTATACAACCCGCAAAACCCCATCTTTTGTACAGTGATAACACTCACTGCAATAAAGGACTCAGAACTAGTCTGAAGGAAAAAAAAAAAAACCGCTTTCAATTCTGATCTTGAACTTGCTCATGTTTTAGCACACAGATGTTTTAGCACACATCTGGGGGCAGGCTCAGATCTGTACATGGATTAGCTGGTTTGAACTTACACATGCACTTCCTACAGGCATTCCGTGGATCCACTGGTTTCTATGGGTTTTATGTAAAGAATATGAAGCAAATCCTCACCGTCGGGCCAGCACTAGGACTGCGGGTCTCTGCCAGCCCCTGCAGAGCCCCTCTGCCAAATGGGAGAGGGGCGACAGACCCGCGGCAACCGAGGCTGTGTAACAGGCACAGGCGCTAACAGAGGTGGGGAAGTACCTCTGGACTCCTTTCCAACAGCTTAGTAACTGTTGGGTCAAAAGAAAACCCAGATCCTGTCCATGGCAAGTGAGGAAAAACATTTCTCAAGAAAGGGCATAGCACTGGAATATTTAATCTAATCAAATCTGATATACTTTTAAAAAATGGATTACAACCACATCCTACAACTAACATAAATAACTGAAATAAGTTTATTTTGATCTTATTTATGGGTACTTGGACAGATAAGGATTGGTTTCTCTTGAAAACTCCTCTTGTTATTTAAAAACGTTCCTTTTGGGCTATCAGTCTCCACCAAAGATCAGGCACTTGATATGTATCTATGCATCACACACCCACAACCTGTACCCGATGTCTGTTCCACAGGGAAGTTTTTTCACAGATATGCTGCTTGTTATTAATTTTTACATAGTACTGTTCATTATCAACTCTTCTCTTGCTCTACGCGTACACTTGCTTGCCTTCTCAGTTTTCCAGAATCACATGGTAAACGATCCCTACATTGATCTGAAATGAAGAATTAACCGTTTGAAAAGTTACTTCCCGTGGTGCAATGTCCACTTAGGGTTGGCCTTTATTCAGTCTATGAATACTTGAGGCATGCCAGATTTTGCATGCAAATTACCCCTCTCAAGGGCAAGTCTGATCAGAGCTTTGCTAAAGTGTCAGCGAGATCCATTTTGTACATAACTAACGCTGAGCAACTTGAAACGCTACCGAGAGATGCTCACGAGGAGGGCACGACTGCTTCACACAGCCCACAGCAGCTCTTGCTCTACCCTCAGGGTTTCAGTCTGTGGTCCTGGTTGATTCCTTTGTCCACAGAGATGTCAAATACGACTCCAGCCCAGTCTGGGGTAAGGATTATGGCTCAAGAATTTTTTTTTTTTTTTTGTGTGGAAACCCATAAAGAAACAACCAAGAACCATTATGCAAAGAAAAGTACAAGAAGAAGATACACAGGTTATGGAAGCACTAGCTAGCACTGTTTTCAAACTCATCAGCAGTAGATTCTTGCAGCGTGAATCCTCTTTTCCCCCAAGACGTTCTTCTTGCAGCCATTTCTGAGATTAAATATAAGGATTCCTGCCTGCACTATGGCTCTCACTGCTCCTCTCCGTAAGACCAGTCTGTTCTGCTTACTGGACACACAAGGGATGGAAAACTTCTTTTTCACCAAATCTAACAAGAACCAAACTGCAGCATTCAATTTCTTTTTTTTTTTTTTTTTTTTCCGGACAGGATATGCTCTACTTAACAATGAAATCTTGGTTAACCCTCCTGTATAAACGCTGCTGTCTTACAGTAGAAATAAACAAGGGGGCAGGTCTTTGGATTCTGATCTGGACTGGATTTTGGCCAGGTTTTATGCTCTTCATAGAGCACCTGCGAAGATGCTTCATAAACTGCTTGGATTTCGTTTTCTTATATGAAGTTGAGCAAGGGTGTTTTTTCTTGCTCGTAAAGATTCACTTTTCTGAACAGCGCAAATACAAACTTTAAAACCCAAACCAATCATTACCATTCTATCTCAATTTCTAAATTATTTTCCTGCAAGTCCTTCAAAATCTTGGTATTTGAATCATACTGGCTGGCTCTGCAAGGTGTTTATGATCGAGTAAAAATAGCATCCAATTGTTCTAAAGAGCAGATGGCGTGTCCATTACTAGTAAAGACATCTTGCTAAGCATATGGTAGAACAGGTTAACTAAAGGGCATAATGGTTAAAGTCTTGCAGCAAACCGGGACTGTCACAAATACAACACCTTTTACCTAAATTTAAATTCCAAAGAAACCCTACGTGTGAGCACTGCTCACGAACAACACGGAGTTGTGAACATTTGTCCACCTATATGTATTAAACAGGCAGCAGGGATCTGACATGCCACCAGGGCACTGTCTTCTATATCTGCCTTCTGCCTTCCAATCAAAACGGTGCATTCGAATAACTGTATAAATCAGCAGCACCCATCCATCAGACATCAATCACAGCCACAAAAGCTGCCTTTTACATTTTCCAACTGACTAAAATACTGAAAATCAGAACTTAAATGTCTGGATAATCTTTGTAGGGTTTAAGGTTCCCATGTAAATAGAGAAGGCAGACATAATCTCTCTTACTCTGAGCAAGGTAGCACCAGAAATTACTCAAGCATTTAAGCTATCCTATTAAAAAAACAAAAACAAACAAACAAACAAAAAAAATTAACACACATGGAAGTTTTACAATTAATTTGATAACATCCATCTTCAATACACAAATGTTGCTATTTGTCTAATATTGGCATAAACATGAAGTTGCTCCACTGAGGTTAATTAAGCTGAAATAAAACATATTTAAGAGAATACTTATGAGAAGCTGGAATCACGGTCAATAATTTCTTTCCAATATAATAATCAGAATAATAATTTTATTGTAACGGTTCTTACCAATCGCTGTAGTTAGTACAAACACTTGCTCCACTTTCTTCCCATCGTTGTAGAATGCCATATGCCAAGCTCCTTGATCCATATACTCGATGAAACCTGTCTCTTGCAGGGAAGTTAAGATCAGATTCCTGGGAGCTTGCTGAGGCTCCTCTGAGTTTTTTGGTTCCTGTTTAATTAACTGTTTTCCATCCATCAGTTTTACAAAATCAAACTGAAATAATAATGAGCAAAAATTAACCACCTAGCAAATTTTTATGAATCTACTCTGCATGTCTCATTCAAACAGAATAAACGGTTGAAATCTCATGCAATTCCTCTTAAGTACTCCCCAACGCGGTGTTGCGTAACCTAGTCTATTTAGCTTCAGCTTCCATGTAAAAAGCGTTACGGTAGGTTAGAAATCTGGCATCAAAATTTGCCGTTTGCTACGGCAGGGTAAACTCAGACTTGCTGCACTAAATACAGCAGATTTTACTTCAAAAATCACATCTCTTTAATGGGTATAATTCCAAAACTCCCAAGCTGTAGTGCCTACGTTATACAGTGATTCAGTGCAAATGCCAGTAACAGATGAAAGAACCCATTGTTCAATACCAGACCTTAAAATGTTTGACCTCTAATATCAATATTGTATATCAAACCCTAAATATTTGTATCTACTTTTATTAATGCAAACAAGTATCTATTTTTTACACAGATTGATACTGAGGTGATGCTGACAACTTCAGGATCAGTTAACCTCGAAGCACTGGAGATGTAAACCTTTCTATGAAACCCTGGTCAAGAAATGTGTATTTTTCTCTAAGTTTTTCTAGGCATTCTGACTTTCAGTAAAGTTCAACTTCAGCTTAAGTCCCAGTTTCAGTTAAAGTCAATGACAGCCAAAAGCACTTATTTCTAAGATCAAAACTCCAGAAAACAGAAATTTTTGAGATTAGACTAGATTGTATCCAGAGGTCCATTCTAAACAATCGTTCCATGATTCCATATATATCACCCTCTATGGAGTGTGATCCTGCTATGAGAAAGCTGAAACATCAATTATCATAGAAATGACAGCTTCATTTGCCAAATACATTAAGTATAAAATAAAAGTTGAATGTGACCAGCAATATTGCATATTCTTACTGCTCAGCTAGGTTTTCTCCTGCAAAAACCCTGGGAGTAAACACTCAAAATAATTTTCATATTAGAAACCAGAAACAGGTTTTTAAATTTTTTTCCTATTAACTCTTTATATTTCCTACATAATCTGATTGTTTTGATGAAGTCATAAAAAAGTTAAACCATTTTCAAATGAGGTGGTACTTCATCCCCCTGCCCTGCAAAGAAGATGCTGGAGCCACACAGCAGCACAGCGTGTCCCTGTCCGGCCTCCCAGAGAGTCACATCACAGTGCTCACAACTGCTGACCTTCCTGGTACAACCCCGTCCTTTCCTCTGAGAGGGCACGGTTTGAGGGTACAGCTAGACCTCAGTGAAAGAAAGGGATAAACAGACTGGTTTTGGGGGTTCCAGCCAGCCCCTTCCTCCCCCCTGCTTTGAAAGTGTATTGTGAACGCTCACATCCGCTGCTGTTCGAGAACGTCAGCACCACAGAATCAGTATTATTTCTAATTACCTGCGTGTGAGTAGGTGGAATGTTCCTTCTGCCATAAATTCCCAGCAGAGAATCCTTCGCCAGTGAAACGTTGAATTTCAGGTACATGGGGTGATGAATTGTAATCTGAAAGCGCCAGAATAAACCAGGGGGGATCGTCTGCATAACTTGTGCTCCAATCTCAACTTCTCCCGTGTCTATGGCCCGTCCCTTCTGAAACACTAATTTTCCAGAACAAACAAAACAATCAGTTGCATAATCACAGTGGGTGAAGATTAATAGGTCAGGAGATATAAACATGCCTTAGATATATCGGAATATATTAAAACCAACCCCTAAACAGAGGGTGTTTCATTGAAACCACTGCATTTTTTATTCATCTAGTTGAAAAACACAAACGTGCACGCGATCTCTACAGCAGGCGTCACGGAGCGTTTTCGCCCTGGAAATCTTGGAACACTTTACTCAGTACAAAAAGGTAGAAGTGCTGCTGCGTAAACCATGGCCTTTACCTATCAGCTATGCAAACAAAACCCATTCAACTGAGAACGCACAGCGAGAAGGCAGCGGGAGATCTTCCTCTGGCACATATTTCAGACTACTGCCGAGCAGTGTTGTGTAAGCTACACAAATGGGCCCCAGCGAGGACAGGAAATCCATGAAACCCGGCAGGTCAGAGCCCACGTCCAAAACCTAGATTTCTATTAATCACCATCCCTAATGATTTTATTATGGCAGTGATAACCCAGTCCTGGAGAAACAAAGAACATCTTCTTTCGGCTTGGTCATTCTGCATGAAAGAGTAACAAGGGCATGAGGATAGGGACAGGCAATCTAAAGAGAAAACTGGCAGAATTTCATTATGCCTAACAATACATTTGCAGACATCTACAGTACATAACTTCACACATGGGTACGAGAGCTGAAATAGAAAGGGAAATGCAATGCATGAAGAAGACATTGCCAAACCAAATTGGAGCTGGCTCGCTTTGCTGGCTTTATCACCATCTTTGTGTATTTTAATGCCTGTCTATGATCAGCATCCTGACACGCTGCAAATCAGAGACCCAATCCTGCTAAATCTGCGCTGGTTCCATTGTAAGTTTTGCAAAACTCCAACTCTCATTTCTGTACTTTCTCTCGGCTAGTAAAAAGCAGGACAGTGTGCAGCATCAGAGAACGAGCCAAGAGAAGAAGATTGAGTGCAGCAGCCAGATCCATTTAGGTTTCGTTTCATTCCAGTATCCCCGTGAAGGATGAAGAGGAGCAATCAAAGTGACTGGAGCCTCACCTTTTACAGTAATACATGTAAATATCTAATGCAGCGTAATGTACAGGGATTTTATAAAATGCCGTTGGAAATGAAAACAGTAGTAGCAAAGCTAGGGCCAGCATTTTCCTGAACGTATTAATAACAAGGATCCTCAGCGGGATCTTACGCAGGCTTTAACTAGCGTAGGAGGTACTTAGCCTTCGTAATGAATAGAGATTTAATTTACAAGGCAGGAGCAATTCTCAGGGTACTGGATCTTCTGGCTTTATGGCTGCTTTGTGTCACCAAACCTACAGCAGGAACTAGGAGCTGACTTTTAACACCTTAGCACATAAAGGCATCTCTTTTTAGAGCACAGAACCTGTAACCTAATACTCTAAAAAAACCACCTGTTACTTCATTTGCAAGTTAAAATATATCCAAATTGCTGCTTTAACCATGTTCAGGGTGATGCTGCTTCTGTCCATTTACTTCATGGAAAAATATTGAATGTTAAGTTTTGAAGAGAGAATTAAACTTTCTATGTTGGGCAACAAAAGCATATCCCTTCCCACTCCAACCCGTAAAACATCCTCCTTGGCTGCTGTAGGTTTAAAAATGTTTTCCCCTACTTCCAGTACTCCAGAGATATTAAATCTTAATGATACTTTGCAAGCAATTTCCCTGGGTTAAGTAAAACACTAAAGAACTTTTTGGTGATATTGATACGTGGTAATTAATGTGATTCAATTACAAGACGGTGGAGCACTAAGTAAAAAGTGAAGGATATAGTATCATTTTTGAAGTTAATGGCATTATTGGTCGGCGTTCAAGGTCCTTTAAAACACAGTTAATGGCTTCTTAGTTTGTTGAAGTGAGAAGGCCCGTTTCTTTGTTGAAAATAAAAAGCATTATGGTCAAGGCGTATCTTGACTAATTGATGTTATCGGATTATGCTGAATACCACATCAGCATCGCCAGGCTCAAAACAACGTATCTCTGACCTTTCCCACACTCGGCTGAAACTACCTTTGCTTTAGCAACAGTTATACGTAATCTTCAAAAAACCCAGATGCACGTAGATTGACTTTTCTCTCACTACACAGGAAAGGAGTGCGTGCTGCTGTTGACACTGGTAACATGAAAATACCTGCATTATCCACCACCCGCTCGAAGCAGGCAGTGGCAGCACCTCCACCTTTCAAACACCACGTTTCCAGACAGCCACAGAGCATGAAAAGGCGAAGGGCCACGTCTGAAGAGTCTGTTTTCATACTCCCTGAGCCACTGTGCCTTCTTGACAGAAAAAAGGATTTAGCTCTGTTTCCACGCTTAATTGAACGAAGCAGGTATTTTGCTGTGAAAAAAGGCATCTGAAGATAGACTATTCACAGACTGTCCTTGTACACTTCCTCACTCTTTCTTGAAAAGGCTGAAATAAGCTTTTAAAATTATGGTGCTGCAGCACAAATTCTGCAACTGTTCTAAAAACATCTTTCTCATAACAATATTTTTCCCATGACAAAGCATCATTTAATTATCTATGTTCAATTCCTTGTCCAGCTCTTGCCAACTGGTGTTAATTCTTCCCTGTTCTTCCTAAGCACACTTTCCTTGCAAACCTAAAACAGGAGGTAGATTCCCAATCACAGGTTTCTCTTGTCTTCAAGAAAGTAAAACTCTTAACAGCATGGTGCCAATTACCTTCACAAGAAGCACCCGCATGCTAGTTATTACTGATCCTGAAATAATCAGTCTCCTTGTACTCCCCTGGTAAATACCAGCATCAATAGGATGTCTGAGTTTTTAATCACATCACTACATATTAAAATGTTAACTCATAGCCGTGGGGTCAGCGTGTTATAAAGTGACTTCTTAAAGAAATCTGACTTGCTGCTTTCTAAAGTTGATTTTCATTAAAAGATTAGCTAAAGTATATGCTTTCAAAGTCTGGGAAAGCATTCTGCGCTGTTGCATTCAGTTGGGAAAATGGGAGGTCGCAACACGTGATGGTAGTTATTTATCCCTGTGAAATCACATCAGCGGCAAAGTATCAGCTTTCTGTGGTATCCTGCTGTATTGACAGGAGCTGCCTGTTTCCAAGTCCTCCTTCCCAGCACATCCACAGGGGAATTTGTTATGAGCAGTGAGAATAAAATTACTGATACGTATTAAAGGAGATGGAAAGAAATAAAGCAGCAAAAATTAGCCACAGCCAGACTATGCACGTACTAATGCCTGGTACTAAGTCCACACGAGTTTTCTTGTGTTTGCCCAAGCGTATCCTTGTTAGCAAACACTCCAGACTGGTAACACGTTACCCCCAACTGCTGAAAGGGGACAAGTGGGACAACAGCCTAGCTATACTCACGACTGACCTCTCAAACTGCGGGATAAGCCCTCAGTGAAGTGGCTCTGCTATCGCAGCCCCCCGTGCTTCAGTGTTGTTGGGGAATCATGTAGCTACACAAGACATTGGGATTGCCTGGGGCAAGGCAGGTGGTCTGGTTTTTCACCTACTGCATTGAGCATCTATTGACTCACATATTCTTTTCTACATTATCAAGCAACTAATTCTTAAGATCTTTGATGTTCTTCCTGCACATTCTTCTTTGGAAGTGAAATGCTTTGGAAGAGCTTTTATTAAGTCTGTAATATGTGGATAAAATTATTTAATGCAGTTGAGAATAACTGAGATATTTCCCGTGATGCACCAGGGCAAAAATACAAAAGTGTATAAAACATTTACTGCAATTCACTACCTATCCATTCTAAGGGACAAAATAATGGGTAACAACAGTCTCCTTTACATATATTTCCATTGCTCATTTATCTAATACGATCTCTATCCAGCTTTGCCACACTGACTATTGCTGTGAGATATAATTTCCCTTCTGAAGGGACTGGTACAACAATGTCCCACCTTGCCTCATAAGTACAGTCTTAGATCTTACCCGGCATACACAAAATCAGATCACTGCTCTGCTCTAAAATTTGAGAGCTCTGGAAATCTCCTATTACTGCAGAGCTCACAGTACAGTTTTACCTTCCTCCTAACAAAAGACCAGGAAAGACCCTGGAAAGACCAGGGTTCATACTCTACTCCCTTTCACTTTTCTCTGATCTAAACTGATTTATCCACTTTTTCCGAGTATCACAGAAAGAAAGGGGAGTGCCATCTGCTTCTTACGGTCAGAAGGTATCACCGTGGTGGTCAATGGGAAGCATGGGCCAGAGCTTGTAACTAATACTGGAGTAGGTGATCTAACAACATTAAAAGATAGGACTTGAGAGAAAGGAATTGTGCATCTCGGAGAGAGACAGTCCTGCCCTCTGTTTCACACTCCTGGCTGCTCAGTCCAATCCCTTCCAATGTTAGCTCTGGCTCTTCTCTGCCCCTTCAAACGAGCTGGTTGAGCCACTCAACGTGGCAGATTCACATTTTTTAATGAAGCCATTTTCTGCTCCCATAGTGAACTGATACGCCTTGGTTGTGCGTGAGACAATCCATGCAGTGGGCATGGGGACGCAGGGAGCTGCACGGAAGAGAGCAGGGGCAGAGCAGGACTGTCCCCTGGCAGCAGGCAGCTGCCAGACTGGGTCACTGTTTTGCAAACCCTCAGTAGATTTCTGCGAGGTGATTCACTGTGACTGGTTAAGCCCAGATGTGACAGGATGCTGTATTTTAGCTTACGCCTTCAAGAACGGGAAGCATTAAGATTTCTACCCTTCTGCATATTCTGACCTGTCAGTACCAAGGGTGTCACTTTGCCTAAGATTAACTGTGCCCTGTAAGACAGACACAGCATCAAGCCCTTTGCACAGCTGGGAACAAGGCAAATACAGTCTCACCTCCCCAGCCTGAACCCAGAAGCCAAATGCTCCAAACTCTCCTCTCTCACAAAAGAAGGGTGATTATTCTGCTATTGAACATTACCTTCCTAATGGCTTGGGTCAGTTGCTAATTTCAGTGAGAGTTCTGCTAAAGGAAATAATCTAGTCATGGGCTTTTCATACCTGTTTTAAAATTATACTAGAGAAGATAGAACCTGAACTTGAAGTACTGTCAAACTGTGGCAAATACAGAATCTGAGCAGTACTGTTTCAGTAGTAATCCATCTGTCTTCTCATTCGCACGTACCTTTTTTATCCGTTTTGTCAGAAACCTTTCCTCCGATTGGTGAGTACGTAGTATCCATGGATTCTGTTCCTTTGCTTCCTTTGCTAACTCCATTTTCATATAGCTGCCCTTCCACAGGCTGTAGTTGCCAGGTTAAACCAAACAAGTGTACTGCTGCAAAAAAATGAAGACCAATTACTTGATGTCTACGCTACAGCACCTTCAGTCAGACTAAGAAAGAATGCTATGACCCAGTTTCTGCAAAGTTGAGTGTTACTTTGTCCTACTGAAATAATTCAGAATTTCGAGGGGTCTAATGAGCAATTTACTATTTTACCTTAAAACTCACTGCTTAATTAGTTTCCAAACTTTCTTCTGGCGCCCAGCCAGGTCAGGGTGATGAATTTCTACAGCAATTAATGGAAATACTTGCAATTAAAAGGATAACAGTTGAATGAATTTCATGTTGTGTGACAGATTCTAATGCTACATCAATGTTGTTCCTCAGCTTTCAACAGTCAAAGAGCTCATGGTTTGTTGATTAAAGCACGGACACCAAGTAAAACTTCCCAGCTTTCCAGCCCAGTTCTAAGTGGAACTGTGCCCACTGCATTCCCAAACCTTTTCGTTCAGGTTAAACATTAGTGAAATACTGACTCCATAAATAAACGTTAGAATTACACTGCAGATAAAAAACCGGCTCTAGATCTAAAATATATGCAATTATTCTACTACACATACTAACAGAAATACAGTTGTTATTTATGTATGCACTGGGAAAGCTACTAAATTAATCTTTTTATGAAGTTATATACTATCCTCATTACCATATGAGGGGGCTGCCTACTCCACTTTGCCTGCACAACCATTCGCTTTTTCTGCTTCCCTTTCTGTTTTCTCAGATCTGAGGCATCGAGGGATGGTAGGAGGAGGACAGCAACAGAGGATCTTATTTTAAACATAATATGATAATACCGCAGTCATTCTAGACAATTACCTAGGTCTTACTGAGGAGGGCAAAGTCTTCCAAGGAAGAGGTTGCCACAGCATTGAAGTAACTCAGCAGGGAGGACTGATGACCCACTAAATTCTGGATTGAGGATACTCCCCACAGAGCAGCTGAGATTGTCACATAGAGCAAAACCCGAGTAGCAGGCTCTTTAGCCACTTGCAGCAATCTGCACCGAGTAGGATCTGCCCACAGTGGGAGCCTAAAAGGCAGTATATTTGCTCTTCCATTCTTCATAGAATGGTTTGGGTTGGAAGGGACCGTCAGGATCACCTAATTCCAACCCTCCTGCCACAAAGAGGGACACTTTCCACTAGACCAGGTCACTCAAACCCCCATCCAACCTGGCCTTGAACACTGCCAGGGATGGGGCATCCACAGCTGCTCTGGACAACCTGTTCCAGCTCCTCACCACCCTCACAGTGAAGAATTTATTACTTATATCTAATCTAAAATCTTCCCTCTTGCAGTTTAAAGCCACTAACCCTCATCCTATCACTAAATGCCCTTGTGAAAAGTCCCTCTCCAGCTTTCTTACAGGCCCCCCTTAGGCACTGGAAGGAACTGTGTAGGAATCGTCGTGCACTTAGAAAGTACATTATTTTCTTTTGCATGCGCACATACTTTAAGAAAAAAATCTCAATGCAAACAGGAAACCTAGAGCCTATTATCCATTTTCTCTGTGTTTGCTCACAAGCCTCTCTTGCACACCCAAAATTTATCCACTCGCACCAACTGGAATAGTTTGCTGCTTTGTCTTTCTTCAGGCTGTGGAAGTGCTGCTGGTTTTGTAGTTCGTGCTGAAGCCTGGCAAGCTAGCAAAACTATCAGCATGTACGTTTGACAGCCAGCTTCCTCCCTGAGAAACACCAGCTGCACCGCAGAGATGGTGGCCTGGCCAGCCTTGGGCTTCCAGGCTGTGGGAGATGACACAGGAGACAGGTAGAGCAGCTTCAGGTGAAACGATGTGCAAGAGCGGGTGTCTGAACAGCAAAGCACGCTGCTGGGAAAATACTGTCTACTTGAATTGAACTGAGGGACCTCTACTGCTGCAGAAACATCTTGCAAGATACAGCTCTTGAGAAATTGCCTGCAGATCCAGGTATCACTCCGGTAATAACCAGATCACATACACCAGTAAAGCCATTAATTCTTAGAGACACCTTTTCCAAAAGTTAACTACAGTGAATAATACACTCATTTAGCAGACGCAGAGCCTTGCCTTGCCTCTTCATTTTCTGTGATGCTTTTCTTTTACCTGGAGTATACATAATTCCTACAAAGCTTTTGTTTCCTACAACATCTGTACATCATGTTTTAAATAGACAGACATTTCACCAGTAAGATGGAATAAATCTTTCAAATCTCTCTCTCTCTCAAATCTCTTTAGAAATAAGTAGGCACATACTGAATTTCATTAAAAAGCTCAAAAGAACTTCTCTTTTGAATCACTCTCTCTTTGATTTTTCTAGCGGATTTCTGGCTTTTGCTTTTCCCCTTTTACACAAAGAGGCACAGGAAACGCTGTGGAATTCGGCAGTGGGCCCCAATGCCATTTCCCACAGCACAAACCCACTGGGAAGATTCTCAGCTGTGTTTCCCATATGCAGTGCCAGCTATAAGACCCTACTCCACAGACTGAGGAAAAGGTGAAAACATCATTCTGTCCGGCTTAGGCTGGTAAAAAGGAGGGAGATTCACTTTCTGACGAATGTCTCTGTCTTTTCCTCAAAGCTCAGCCTTCACACAAAAAAGACCTTCACTGCGGTACTTTTGAGAGCTGCCTGCTGACTAAAAGTACCAAACCCCACCACTGTGACTAAAGGTGCATTATCGGCTCAAGTTCCCACCGAACACAAAAAACCAGCCTTTGAAGGTTTGACGACTACATTGGTGTTACAGAAAAAGCAAAAGCTACTTTGCTCCAGCTACGTGGAACGCCAGGTGAACTGCTACAGTTTCCAGCAAAAACCAAGGACTACCAGGCAAAGCGGAGATTAAACAGCTTCTCAGCAGCATCAAGAGGCTTCACAAGCGCAAAATCCCTGCTCTTCAGTTAGGAGGCGTTGTAGTGAGTCACCACTAACAGCCGTAACATCCCTCATCCGGGTCCATCCGAACGTCGTGTCTGAAAACCGAGGGACTATATTCTCCCCGCTGGCAGCCACGGTGCTTCTTTACCTTCTTTCTGGAACTTCCAACTTGATTTCTCTGTTTCCTTGGTTCGTCCATCCTACTGCAAAGCTCATCTGAAGAGGTATTCTTTCTTGGCTTGTTTGAACCTCCAGTATCTTCCCCCCTCTATCATTACATTATTACTTTGCTCTGTGATATTTATGAGTGGCATTCTGCCACGAGCAGAGCTGCACGTTGCTTTCACCGAGGCGATCTGGAGGCAGGAAATATATCTGAAGGCAAAATTTGACCCTCTTCACATAATGTTTGGAGATAGAGCTTATACGATGGATGCCACCTACATTTCATTTATATTTTACTAGATAGCCCTCCTTAATTCAAAGTTTCAGATAAAACAAGTGCACACACACTTTTTTTTCCCCCTACAATATGCATCATGGATGTTATTGCAAATGCCAAATTTGGCGGGTTCTGTAGTCAGTGGAGCTAAAGAGACTGAAGGGTGCCATGGGACTACAGTGAAACTCAGTTTCTTCCTCAGTCACCCTGCCCTGGCCAGGCTGCTCCGTGGTGCTGCTCAGGGTAACTGTAAATGACCTCTCTCTCAAATACCAAAGATGCTACTCATAGTACAGAGCTTTTCTTGGCTAATTTATTATGCTGCTTAGGTAAAAAAATTATTATTAGGTATAAAACAGATCTTTTGCAGAAAAAAAGATAAATCATTTAAAGGTGTATATCTTCTATCCTTCCCATAAATTGCCTTCATGGAACAAAGCGATGAAAAGCCCCTGGGATTTTATGCTGCCTAAGGTATTTTCTCTATCCTGAGGCAGGTTTTTGGTTGCTTCACATTACTGCTGTAAGTGAAACCAGTTGGGCCCTGCTTGGAACCACAGCTTGGGTCTTCACCTCTGAAGTCTATGGCCACATTGTCTATTTCGCTTAACATTTAAAGAAAGCAAACTGGCACTTCCAGATAAACTAACTCAGTCCTTGCAATTCTGCGGCATACTCGAGTAAATATTCACAAACATATAAACATTTTTTTCAGAACTCGCTTTGTAAACTGGATTAACCCGCCATCTGCTACGAAGCCAATGATCTAATTTAATTTATTCTTATCTACCTTCTGTGTAAGCACAGCTTGTCAACTCCTGCGCTACACGTTTGGCAGAATATGAATAAGAGGCTTGGCTCTAGAGCAGAAGAGACTCTCAGTAGTGAGGAGATGTCAAAAAAGTTCTGGGCAATAAGCACTTACCAACCTGCAAGACGAACTTCAGAGGACAAAAATCCTACAAATGTGAAGTCTCCCCAAATTGCTGACCTCCACTAAAGGCTTTTCTTTAGCTTCCTTTGCTGCTTCCAGTTATTTTACAAAACCTCGGCAGATCATCCCCCTGGAGCCTAGACTTCAGAAGAGCTGTAATAGAATGTATATCAGCAGCTGACTATTCTTTCTGCACCTGCTCTTACCAAGGGCCAGAAAATTATTTATTTTCTATAACTGCTAGCAGGTTCTGCTTATAAAACTGGATTTCACTGTGGCAGGAAGCCATGGGCGCACCAGTGCCTCAGCTCCAGCAAAGGCAAAGCAATGTGAAAATACTTGAACACAAGTAAGAGCTGGAATCAAAGTTCTGGTCCTGACCCCTGGAAGGGGTGTTCCTCTCTAAACTCATTTTGTAAATAAAATGCAATGTCATTCCGCTCTAACCAAATTTGAAAATTTGAGGCTGCGAATATTTGATTCCGTCTTTAAAATCTTTCCTTTAAAACCATATTGAAGTGATGAATTATTTTGGACTATATATGGCTTTTCTCGAAATAAAGGTTTTTCCATGTATTTGTTGCAGTGATTTTAACTCTCAAGCATTCTCCTCTTTCTCAAGCAGTCTTCTCTCTACACCTCATGTATTTTTACACCTGAGAACAGAACTAGCCCCTCCTCTCCTGCAATCCTCCTGGGGTGTGTACCAGCTATCCTGGTTTCATTTTTCATTACTTAGGAACAAACAAAACCTTATCTTAGACAACAGGACAATATTGTCAGGCTTTCTCCTCAGTGTACCCAAAGATTTATGACAACAAATCTCATACCCTGCTATGACCAGGGTCAGAGAGAGCAGACACCACGCGTTCCAGCTGTGAAACCCTGATGTACCTGTCTCAGTGAGAGCTCTCCCACTAAGGAGTTCAACGACTAATGAGTTCATCGCAGCTTTTACATATACCTGAAACGTTTAGCAATGTTTACTGTACCATGATATTCTTCAGAGTAAAGCCAGGGTTTCCTGAGCTTTCTCTCCACCATTTCTAGTTCTCAGAGTTACAGATTTCTGTTTTTCCTACTGCTTTATAAAGTTATGCAACCAATATCATCAGCTACACACTGATACACGCGCCCTTAAAATTTGGCCTGGCCTTTCCCAATGTTGACACCACCACACTTTGTACATAGTGTGAGAAATAACAAACAACAATGGCACAGAGCAGAGAGCTTTTCATTTCCTCACCCTCCATGTGCAGATGATTTAAGGCCCAACACCCATCTCCAGTGCACACTCATACATAGTGATAATACCATGAAGGATGGGGAATACTTCATATTCATACTTGAGAATTCATTTGTATATAAAATAGTCATTTTGTAGTCAGGGATAGTTAAATCTAAGAACATGGGATGCAATTTTCAGAGGCACTGAACATTTGCATCTCCTGCGGAAATCAATAGGAACCGTAGGAGTTCAGCACCTTTGATCAATAGGACCAGTGATTTGCAAGTCCAAATCTGCTGCTGATAAAATTGTGAGGTTCCGCGGAAGAAAAGTCCTACTTACTAATGGGCTACAAATAACGGACTAGATGAGCAGCCACATCAGACATTCTATGGTACTTAAAGAAAATGGCATGGTGCCGAAAAATTCTGGAAAAAATACTGTATTTCTTATTCCATCTCTTGTATTTGCTTTGTTTAGTCTTAAATTCTTTGTCAAATTCCTTCTTTAATTCCTGATGGCTTCTTAGGTTTTTATTACAATGAGATTAAAAAAAAGAGACTATTTACTCTACCATGCCACAATGGTAGCCTATCTCACACTTTTTGGAGCAACACAGACCAGTGGATGAGCACAGACACAACTATCGACTGCACGGAATCAAACAGATACGTTCTTGTCTCTTAGGGGATCATTTAGGATCTATGTCACAGCCTTTTGACATCAGTACGTACACAGTGCCTGCGAGTCCCCATCTGACGTACCACATAAACTATTTAAAAAGTATTACAGACATTTCAATTTTTTTCTCCGTACTTCTGTTTCACAATTTGCCATCTCTGTAAATACCTGAGCCTAGACTAGTGACACAGATCAGCTCAGTCCTTTCGAACACCTCATGCCAGAGAAATACACAAAATACCACCGACACATAGCCACGGCTTCAGCCGTTTCAGTTTTACAGCACCAACCGCTCACCTGCCTCACTGCCCTCTTTGTGGGTAAATTCACGCAATTGTGCCCCGGGTTGACATTACACTTCTCAACACGTATGAATGTACAGAAGAAAAATAAAAGTGTATATGCCTTTATTCGAGTGAAAATAATTCTACACGTTTACAGTGTGGAGACCAAACATCCACTTTAGGAAATGAGGCTTTCCTGGAGTAACTACAATGTCTTTAGAACCTATTTACAGAAATTACTCCTGTTGAAGTGAAAACATGTGTTTTACTTGATAAACTAAATATTATGACTAAAGATTTTCAATAAATCAGCTGTTATACAACCATTTACAGGGTTCTATAATTTCCTTATTGTCCCTATAATAGCTAAATTTATTTCAGAAAGGACCAAATAATAATCATGGTGATTATAGGCTGAAAGTGGAAATATGGAGGAAATTTTTCTAACTGACTAGTAGTTCAAAGGAGCGAAAATACAGAAGTATGTGTTCTCAAGTAGAAGCTTCCCTATTGAATCTCGCTGATAATAGGGAACGACTGAAAAATAAAAGAACAAAACCATTTTGAAAAATAAAAAGAATAAAACCATTTTGAAAAATAAAAGAACAAAACCACTTTACCTTTAGATTGAAAAGAAATCACAGCTTAGAGCGCTCTGACACAGGTCACAGTGCTTTACAAATCTAAGAGCCACTTGCAAATTTTTGATGTGGAATAAGCTTTGGGTTACTTTGAGAATGTTCTGAGTTTGAGGCTGAGATTTGAGCCTGTTTTTAACAGTAACATGTAGTTCACACATCTAACGGCAGTGCAAGCTACTTGAGAAAGCACATTTAAATTATTAGAGATAAGGAGAAGAAAAAGATAATGTTAAATTTCGATCTATATTTATTCAGCCTGAAATTGCAGCTCGTTGCAAGTTAATGCAGACTCTGCCATAAAATACAATGATGGAAATAATTTTGCCTTCACAAAGTCTCCCTTATTCTTCCACTAACAACCACTGAACTGACTCCAGGTTAAGTTTGATCCTGAAATTAAAATGAGTTCTGTTTTGCAACTTAGGTCTGAGTCTGTAGTCATTGCTCAGACAGAACTCCCTGTGAAGAAAACCCGCCTGGAGTGAGGACTGAACCACGGTGAGCAAAGAGAAAATACCTGGAGGAGTGAATTTTAACTTTGGTGTTAATACAGTCTGCTCCTGTATATTCAACTACTTTTACTTAAAACATGCACATGTAAAACGTTGATGTGGAAAGACATGCAAATATGAAACCCTACAGAGCAAGTGACCTTTGAAAACAGTTTATATGCTGTTATTCATACCTAACAAAAGCAAAAAACCTGAGGTACCTGACTTACAAGAAGAGACCACGAACTTATATATTTAACCAACCAGAGATGGGCAGCCTGAATATTAATTTGGAATAAGCTAACTAATACTACCTGAATCTGCAGGAAAGCTTACGCAACTGAAGAATTTCTGGGGCAAACAAGAGTAAATAACGGCATCTTGGAAAATTTTCTGAACTAGAATTCCTGGTTTGGAGATTTGTATTTTGCTATAGAAAACACAACTCTAAATACTAATAATTTATAAACCACAAAGACATCTTCATTTTACATAGTTCTGCCCAACTCAAGAAAACGTGTTATACCTTTGTTACCAGGTTAAAATAAACACAGCCACGGCTGCAGGAAATTAATATAGAGCTTTTTAACTGACAGTGCCATGAGCACTCCCAGCCTTCCGGGGCTGGTGCCATGCAGCAGTGTATCTGCAGAAAAATTCCAGGCGTAAACCGAAATCTAAGCAGGGATGAAACAGGCAGCTCTTCACCCAGATAAAATCTAAATGGTGTGGGTGGGATATGTACGTAGGCAAACAGATGAGGCTGCAAAAATTATACAGCCAGTGCTAACGGAGGGCATATGCTCACCAGCTGTTACCTAAATCTGCAGTTAATGTAGCTGACGAGATCCTCAGGTGCTTTCCAGTAATCACCCACCAGAAATGATCAAATCTGCTTTCCCATATGCATTAGAGGAGGAGGTAAGACAAAATCCCTCCTCATGAGCATCTCACTGACAGTAACCAGAACAGGCACTATGGGACAAAAAAAACCTGAACAACCCCAGTGGAAAACGAGAATGACCAAAATTGTAATAATATTCACTATAAAGACATTATTCAGAGAATACAGAAAATCAGTGGCCACTTCTTGATTTGGAGTTATCTGTACTTGTAACTCTGTACGAGTTTTACCAAGTACAAACCACTCCTTCAGGCAAACCGTTCTTTCCAGCTATAAGATGTTGGGGATACTCTGACTCCTGTCACCTGCAAACTGGCAACTAAATCAACAACCCACGAGTGTGCGTGAGAAAGTGCGTCACACTGCGAAAATCAATCAGATTTTCCTGTGTTTACAGAAGCCACAGTCGCATTCTAAGACTCTGCGTAATGAATGTTCTGTAATATTTTCAATTCAGATTGAAAAACCATTGTGGTAATTAATGTTCAGCCAAAATGTCACACAGTAGGTCACAAAGACTTGCTCTCCCATGTACAGTTGTAATCACGTGGACTTCAAGCCCACCTCCAACATATCAATCTACAAAAAATAAAAAAAAAGGAAGGCGTTTCTAGCTCCTCTGATAACTCCTGCCAACCTATTGCGATATCAAAGTTGTAAAGTCAGGTACTTACAAAGATGAGCTTGAAATTAAGTAATTGCACTTCAACCTATGTCACATTTTTCGGAACCATAAATTCAATGAAGGGACAGCAAAATATATCGTAGAAAACATGGTGTAAAACACTACATATTTTTAGAGCTAGCTGTCTTTGTAGCCAATGATATAAGAGGAAAAAACGAAGGATTTAAATGGTGACCAGACGGAGGAAATGAAATAAAGGCAAAATACAATTAAGCGTTATCAGTCTTTTCTGAGTAGGAGCAACAGCGTTGTAAGGCTTAATATGAAAATCGAATGTTTAATTTAAGAAAAATATCACAGCAATTAAAATCAGTAGGAGTCCTCTGCTAGTATAAACATGTCATCTTGAATAATATTTCCTTCTCTATTAGGCAGCATCAAGGTTAACAGAGTAGAAAGTTAATGAGAATTCCACGTTGCATTCAACCTCTGGCCAACCCAGCATTTTGTTCGCCAGAATTTACAAAGCACCCCACGGCAAACGTTATTAGTACAACATTATTTTGTATTAGCGTAACAGCACGCGAGACAACAGGACAGAGAAGGTGAAGCATAATTCAGCGTAGAGAGGAGAGCGAGGCTTACCGATAACATAGGCTAGCAACAGCGCCAGGGTAACTGTGATAGCAGTAGCACTCAGAGCAGTGCACTTCCAGTTGCAACACCTGTAAGGTTTGTTAAAAGTGAAGGCAGGTCTGGAAAAGGTACTTCTAGGAAGAGGCCTAGGAGGTGGAGAGTAAACAGTATTGGATGTTAAAGGATAGTTCTGACTGGCTGCGCTGAAGATAGCTGAAGACCCAGATCCATGTTTAAATAGGAAATGCCTATGAAAAGAAGACAAAGAACCACGTTGTAAAAACCACGTTGTGATTTAAAGAAGTTAAAGGAACTATATCAGCACTGTACGATAAACACCGCATATATCCACAGAAAATATCAAAGACAGGAAAATATGTATTTGAAGACCCTCTGTACCGGACGTTTTCCAACCACATCGCAAGATTTCCAGCACATTTTAGTGAAACCATACAACGTTTAAGTGAATTCTAAACTCCAGTGATTCAGAGGAAAGCTGAGGAAAGGTTATTTGTCAGTACAGTACCTGGGGTCCTCCAAGACGAGCAGCCCCTGAGTGCCTTGTCACACGGGTGTGATCGAGACATGGGAATTGTTGCCACTGTCCACAAACACACAACTGGGTTTATCTCACCCGGAGTACAAAAACCAGTGCAGAAGCCACTACCACTCTGAATATTTATTTTTACTATGGATTCTCTCCAGAATATACGGAATAAGAAAAAAAAAAGAAAAAAGAAAAAAAGGGAAAAAAGAGAGAAAGGTGACTAGTTTGTGGAAAATCTACAAGGACAATCCATTTTGAAGGGCTGCAGCTACTGTATAGGTGAGTACAACTTCTTTAGCGTTCTTAACTGAGCTATTTTGAGAGCAGTTTTTCTTCAAATGCTTTTGCCTACTGTGGTGATTCTCAAACATACAAAGAAAGAATTCATTTGCAGTCCCATTTCAGCATATTTTGGAGGACTGCTTGCTTTCAAGAAAAAACAGCAGAGACCTACATTAGCACAAAAAAGTAAGGTACAGAATGTGCCTTGCAGAACGGGCTCTGGTGCAGGAATACAGAGTGGTTGCCTATAGGAAAATGGATGGTCTTCAGGACTGGCAAGTGCTCTCCAAGAGAATATGGGAAAGGGTATTTAATTTTAAATGATAAGTTACTGCGATTCGTGCTTAGAAATTATGGCAAAAAGGGACACATTCAAGGCTGGCCATACCAACCACATTCTTTTGGAAACACCAACTTTTCTGGACCTTCTCACCTTTGTTTTTAGAGTGAGCAAGTTTCTTCTGTGCACTCTCTTCTGACAGGCACACATCTAAACCTCATGCCATAGCATGCCCCCAAAGTTTAGCGCATCTTGGTGTTCCTCTGTCTCAAGCCATGAGGTCTGAGCTGAGAAAGTAAGTGGTGGGGCACTGATACTGCCAACGAGTGCCCTGACCACAGGGCTGCCACTAGAGCATTGTTTTAGCGTCAATCTCCACAGCCTTTCTGTGGAGTACCCAGACTCAGGAAGGCACTTTCTAATGACCAGCATTCACTCTCCCGAGCTTGCCAGCTCTTTGCGCTGGAAGCCAGACACTGGCGTGAACAATGACCCACTTGCAGTTCAGGTGCTTTGAACTGTGCCCCCATCATACAAGCTCCCTGCTGAGAAAGCGTATCTGTGACTGTTGCTGCCGTTGGCTCCTATACAACCCATCTCTCTGTTCTTCCATCAGCTGAGAGCTGTGCGCGTGCTCTGCGGAGCCCAGGCAATCACTGCCATGCCACTGGTGCTGGGGCTGTAAGTTGCCCTCAGTTGTTTCTGCAAAAACTGGAGGAGGATCTTGCATTTAGAATCACATGGCTCTATGATGCCTGCAAGCCAAAAGCCACAGACATGCTTCACAGCTGAAGTTAACGGGCCAGTGCTGACACGTCCAGAACCTTCCCAATGACCAGTGTACCTTTACATCTTCAGCAAGGCACAAGACAGGCTTCTGAATACGCATACGGATCAATCAACCCGTGCTGGCAGAATTTCTTTGATGGATTCACAGCGGGATGTACACAGGATCAAACACTCAAGAGTATGAAACATGATTATACTGTGACATTTGACTTCAAGAATATTGTAAATACCTGTTCCTGAAAAGGTAATTGCTGAAATGGTGTAATGAGCATGATATTATGTATTTCCATTATAAGATTTTAAACGAAAGGTTACAGTTCTCAAAATGCCAGATTATAGAAAATAAAAAGGTATTACAGAGCAGTTTTATCTTTCAAGGGCCCTTTTATTCAGGCAGTTACATAAAAAAGAACGTTGAAGAGAGTATGGTTTCGCTTCATTACAGACTACAGTGCCTACAGAGCAGGAGGCTTTGGACAGACCACGAGCACGAAATTTTTGTGTCGCTTATGTTGGACTAGTTATTCCTGCTCCAAACTTATTACCCAAGTGAACAGCACTCAGACAGAAAGAAAGGACCACTGAATCTGCCCGAGTACGGCATCCTGGCATGACATTAGACAACACATTCTAGTTTTCTTTCCCACCACCTTTCACAGTCGATGGTGATGCTCTGAACATGATGATGCTACTCGTAACTATTTTAGTTGAAAAATTCTAAACTCAAATGTAGTAAAACAATAAATCCAAATGAAGCAATGTAACTGCCTACAGGACTATATAAATCTGCTACCTTTATATCAGGCAATGAGAACAGGGTTGGTTATCTTGTTGACGTCACACACGAAGGCTTTTGCAAGTACGTGAAGCCTTACTCTTCAGTCAGCAGTTAACAAGATCCATGCACACTTAGAATTACGATAAGAACAAACGTCATGGCAAAATTTCTACTGATATTCAGGGAAGCAGAAGCAGAATCGCCACATAAAATAAGAAATGCGTTATTATATGTAAGCATATACATGTATAAAATATGTATACATATATACATACACATACATACACACAAATAAAATATATATATAAAACCGGCCATAGCTCTTGACTTGCTTTACATCTTCAAGACATAATGACAAACAAAAAACCCTACTAATTTGATAATTTGTCATTTAAATATTTTGGCAATTACAGCAAAACGGTCTGAAATTGGCAGTATTGATTGTCCTTTACGGTGCAGAGCTCAAAGATATCAGAGGGTAAAGGGAAGGAAATGCTGAACTGAAAGTTCCTATTAAGGCTCTAACGGCCTTGCAATCAATAGCCAGGAATAATTTCATTCTCTTGCACAGGGATATATAAACGTGGCTTCATAGTCTGATGGTAGAATGCTGGTGTGCAGAGAGATTTCTTTATTAGCAGAAGAGGACACAGAAGTGGCATCCAGCTCACACCCCTTTATACGGATGACTCCATTCACACGGAGGAGAATCTGCACAGCTCTAACTCGTAGTAAAACTGGGATTCTGAGACAATGCTACACTGAAACTGAGCTACCAGTGAAATAATGTTGAGAATATGTTAAAAATCACAATTGCTTATGCCTTTCATTTTTGGGAGAGTGTACTGAGCACCAAAGACATTTCTATAGGATTGAAGGCAAATTTCCAAAGCAGACTGTGACTATAGTCTCATAAACTCAGACAGCACATCTGTCTGAGCACACCACTGTCCCCAAAGGACGTCAGGACACAGTAAACTGTTGCTATCAATTCTATAAAATCGGCTGCTCTCTAAAGAGCAAAATAATAAAAATTGCAGTCCGAAAGTTTAGATGCGACTGCAGCCTGGTGTGTGCTTTAATATTTGATCTAAGAGAAAAGCTAAGGCTTTGTTTTGGGTAAACTGGGAACACAAGAAAAATCAGAGAATTTATAAGAATGATTGATAATATCACTTGTTCCAAGTGGGGAAATTCTAAATGTTCACAAAAACATAAAAATTCCATAAAGAAGATGATAATATTCTCGTAAAAAGAGAAATACAGGACATAATCTACAAGGCATTTGTTTGTGAAATAACAGTCACTTAATACCATTACACTTGTAATTCCACTACATAAATAAATACTAAAGGCTTAGCAATAATTTCACATATAATAGAGGCAGTTGGAAAATACTCCCTCTTTAAGGTAACCACAACGTCTGTTTGCCTGTCCATCCATTTGTTCATCTCTAAAAACGTAAAACTTTGAAATCTGAATCCTCTCAAGTTAACTGGAAGAAGAAGATCCTTCCAGACTCAGATAAATCAGGGGTTGTGCGTAGGGCGGGACCAAAACCCCTCCAAAACCCAGTAAAACCAGCTAAACCCCAGTGAGCTCTTTATCCTCTCGAAGCCCCTCTGGCCACGGCACACGGTGACCAAGGAAGCAGAATACAGAGCGGCTGATCAACAGCTGGGTCCGAACCTGCACACGGACATGCCCAGTAAAGAAATAAGGGCTGAGGGAAGGGAGTTACTGCGGCGTTCAGGTGAGAGAAGGCATGAAAACAGACCTCGTAGTCCGGCTGATCACAGAATAGTTTGCTATCTGTAAAGAAGCAGTTTCATGGGGCTCATCTAAGTGCTCTTGTACCTCAAGAGGAACGGCATACGACGCCAGGAGTGTGGTTCGTACAAACATGATGAATTCTCAGCCAGGAGAAAGGGAACCGGAGTTCCTTTCTTTCTTTACGCTGATCCCTGTCAGGACGATTTGTTATGTACGTTTGTTATGGCTTCTCAGCCGGAATGGTAATTTCTGTCTAACAAAAGCTACACATGAAGCAACATCCCACCTGAATTCACGTGGCGGTACCATAACTCTATTACAGGAACTAGATTAACCCCACACAGAATTCCTTAATTAAATTCTGAGGAAACACTTTTATATCCCAGTAGTGTAGTAATGTCCCTCAACTTTGTCAAGGGCTTGATACAACTTCTCTAAGTTCTTCTCGTTTACTCTGTGCCTGGTGTCTGCAGGCCTAGAAGTCCACCTTCATTTGTACCTACAACACGCACACTACAGGTTTGTATGAGGGAAAAATGAAGAACGAAAGCAGATTTGAAAGTAAACCACTGGGTGCATTAGTAGAAACACAGATTTTGCAATACCTTGGCCAAAAATTTAGTCTGCATTTGTCCTGGATGAACAAAGGAGGAACGCATTTGTATTTGTATGTGTCTCACATTCAAGAAATAGTTACCTAAAGTGTTACAAATTGCTGCGTGGCTACGTGGCAGGAGAACCAAGAGGTCTTCAGTTTGATCATTTAAAATTTTCAATTACTTTCAACTAAATTCTGTAACTGCATATAATATATATAACCGTATATCGATACCAATGTTGAAGTCGGCAATTGAAGTAATTCCTTTAGCTGTCAGCAGACGTGCAAAGGGAATTTTTAAGAGGCACAGTAGCTGAAACATAAGCAGGGTTCTGATTCTTGGCATAACCAGAAAATACATAAAGACATCAGGGATTTGGAACAGATATAGTTGTCCACCTACTTTGGCAAACATCGACCACGAGCACATTATTACCTGATCCTTTTAAGTCACTTAATAGTTCTTGTGACAGTGGGAAGAAGCAGGAATTTGCCCTTTCCTGATTTTCCATCCATCCTATTCTGTATGTAAAGTGGGACGGGGGGGAAAAAAACCAGGAAACTTCTAAACTTAGACAATAATCAGGATATGGACCTCTGTTTATAAATCTTGCATATGGTACTCAGCAAACCACAGAGTGTAAAAACAAGACAGCTACTGTAAAGCACATAGAATAAAAACAAGACACCTGCTTGACGACAAAGTTGTATGCACCCTCATCTTGAAAACCAACCCAGAAAACTGTATGTGAATATAAAACATGACTTACAATTATAGATAAAACCTGACCTATGATTTTATCTGCCTTGTTCTACTTTTTTGTGTACAAGAACTGTAGGAACAAGAATGCTCATGGGTGAAAGAGGGGGGAAATGGCCATGAAAACTATTTATCTAATTTATTTAATCTCTCTATTTTCACATGTATAATTGAAATTTATTTAAAACCCTCTAGAGATTTACCTTTGGGGAGTAGAACTGCTTTGTTAAAAATCTTCTCTTTGAGCTGGACTTGCCTTTTGAATCATTCACAATGAATTGCTTCCCTTTATTCACTCCTGTTTTCTCTACACAGTGTTTGAAAAGCTAGCCCTGCGACCCTGGATGTGAAAGGCTGTACAAAGAATCCGTATCCTTTACTTTTCGCTTCGGTACAGAACCACAAGTGACACGCTGCTGACTCACTTGTCTGTTGTTGCTGTAGGCAAGCTAAGCCTGTTAACCAGGTGACTACACTTTCAAGTCTCTGGCAGAAATCTGGGACAATAATTCTATAAATACGGGATGATGCCAAAATCAATCAAGGGCAGCTTCTAAAATGGAATGGTTGTTCCAAAATACAACTACCTTCTGGTTTAGTGAAAAAACAAAACAAAAACCAGCCAACACCAACACCCAAACAAAACCCAACACACTGGGGAGATAAATCACTCTTGTAGAGATCAGTATGGGCGTTGTTATTACGATACACGGTGACATCGCTACGGGAATTCAGTAATCTTCAACAGGGCTTTTCTGAGGCTTAGAACTTTCCTTCAGCACTACAACTCAAACAACAGCTGAGTAAAACTGACCAACGAACGTGGAGATTTGTGGGGTAAGGAAGGAGTAAGTTCGTGGTTTGCTCTGAATTTTCAATAAATTTTAAGATGTTGAAGTGGAAAATGAGAACAGTACTTCCAATTATATTTACAACAGTTATACAAAGACTAGTATGCAATATTTGCAGACTACGTAAAACCACGAATCAAGAAGGATAAAAATAGCAATATTGCATTTTCATTGCTTTTATTCTATGGTTTGAAGCATGACTTGAAGAAAGGAATGAGACAACTGAAGTAGACGTAGCTGCCCCACAGTTCTCTCTGCCATGAATTTCCTCCTGTGGGTATTCACACATAGTCTAACTGACTTCGATTACTAGCATTTGAGTCTACTTCCAAACACCGACACTCACATGATCTAAAGCCAACTGGTATTGCTCCTGCGATGAGTAACACAAATTTTACCCGGCAAGCAGTATATCACATTAACTGTGTGAATACCACCTAGTCTTCTAGCAGATTTCCTAGAAGCAGCCGTCCAGGGGCTAGACAGACACTGCCAGACAATCCCGTCACACTGACCTGTGTGGTTGTCTCCGAAATGAAAGGATAGAATCTTTTGCGTATCTCTGACCCTTTCTCGCAGCCTGTCTTACCCGAATCAGCCCAGTCCCTTGGGATTAACCTATAATTATCTTTCTCTTTCAAAATTTATATTCAGTCTGTTCCTGGTTTTGTAAGTGAAAACACTGAGTTTCATAGAAAGCTGATTGGTGGCCAGAAGATAACAGCAGATCTTTTTAGTTATAACTTTATTATGATTACTATGAGTATTACTATTCCGTGATCGAAAATAATAAGAGTATCTGCAGCGTTGTTCAAGTCACTGTACTAAGCCTACGTAAGAAAACCCCTTACACATACAACTACCCCGCTGTGCCAGAGAAGCCCACATCAAAGCTTCTGCCAAAGAAAAAAAAAACGGCAGAGTATACGAACCATTTAAATCATTGTATTGGCCTTAGTGACTAGATCTCCAATTATTCAAAAGAAGGACCCTCAAGTGCCATTGCTGCTGACATGAAAATTGTACGTCACTGTAGCTGACAAATGCTTATATTTTTGTTTCCATAAAAGATGCTTTAATTCTCGCATTATTAAATTTAGGGTCATATTTACAGCTTTTATTTTAAGTTCATGGTCATATTTACAGTTTTCAATTTATCTTTTACAATTCAGAAGCCTTAAATATCTTTAGCTCTTTCCTGCTGTGCAGCAGAAACACATGGGACTTGGACTGGATTTAAAACCCATGCCATGTGTCTGGCTTTACTACGGTCAGCCTCTCGATGGGTTAGATTTATTGTTTAATTAGGTAGCAAATGACAAAATATAAGTGAAATGTCGCAATAGCAAACGCTGACCAACACGATTTGAAGGAAAGACCATAAACGAAGCCCTCGCCTGCATTTATGGTTGGAATAACCACAAGTTCGGTCACCGAACTCAGGAATCGGCTCCATTTGCAAACGAGTTCCTAATGAATTGAGTTTTTCAAAGAGTCATCGCCTCCCTGCTTGGTGGTTTATGACCATTATCCCCTGCGTGCCTGGGGAGCTGTAAAAGCTTTTCTGTTCGCTATGGAAACCTTGAGCTAGGAACAAGGAAGGCGCAACGGTGCTTTCTGCATCTCTGCACTGGGGGCAAGATTCACAAGACACTCAAATGAAGAGTCCAAGGAGAAAGAATAAACCTTCCAAGAGCTCACACTGAACCGTGTGTGTATTTACACATGCATTTTTCTTTAATTATTTCTGCTTTTAGCACATCTCCAGCTTAAAGAGACAGAGAGTATGTACAGGTGATTTGAAAGGCTATCAACGTACCTTCTGAAGAGCAAAAACAATTATGAGCTTGATTAAAAAAACCAAGGGAAAATCATAATACAGCATAAATCTCTTGGTAAGTGATAGTTGTCAAGATCTCCCCAATACTAAACAGAATTGTAAACAAGATGATATTTTTAGGGAAAAAATCCAGATGGTCTTAAATGAATGACCCCATCTATACAATGAGCTGAGTAAACTTCTTGAACTCCAAAACTCTCTAAGTTTTAAAGCGTTTAGAGCCATCACCAAACTTTGGGGCTCTGAAATACTGCTGAATAGTAACTAAAAATCATAACTTTCTTGAACCCCAAATACTTCTCTTATTATCCTAGTACTTCAAAGTTTTATATAAATTAATGATAATTGAATCTCAGGTTCATGGTCTGGTACCTCACTGTCCCCTTAGAGGAGCTATTACCATGGTGATAAGATTGCTAAAATTAAGCTGTCTTTTTCCACAGTACTTGGCTCATTGCCAGTGCAGTGAAGGGAGATTTCAGTCCATTCAGCACAGCATTAACCTTACTGCCAACACTGCTAAATGGGTTAGAGGAACCAGCATGAAATTCGATTTAGGAAAGGCAGGAACAAGCAAATAAGTCAAATACTGAAGCACAAAACAGGACTAAAAAAATTCACTTTGAAATAAAATCAAAATTAGCCAAGTTTTGATATTTAGACAGAAATTTAAAATTCTAATGCTTGGGTAATCTAAATGCAAAACTTTACTCAAAGTAAGTGTGTCCAATGGTTTGTCCATGAAGGAACTGTAACAGACTACAAGGAGGATCAGAAACAATGTCAGGTGAAAATCCCTACTAGATTTTCCTTCTTATTTGGGAATTTGAGTGAAGTGGGAAAATAAATAGCAAACACACACAGAGACATCAAAACCAGACAGACAAGCACAAAACAGCAAGATACGGAAACAAATACTGAGTCAACTAACAGGGCATGGAGAAAATGAAAAACATTCCTTTGAATTGTGAGGGTTTAAAACACACTCCAGAAAAAATCGTCAGCGATGTTCAGATGGGGCTGTCAGAGATAATGACAATGTATTACACTGTAAATCATCAGATCTGAAACGTTAGAGCAAAGTCTCTACGAAACTTGAAAAAAACAATTATTTTAGTGGAAAGGAAGGGACTAGGCAATAGGTTGCAAGTACTTTATTCCGAGGGAGGGGAAAAAAAAAAAAAAAATCAATTGATGTAAGAACCCAACATTATCCTAAAAAAGAGACTCAGTGTTTCCTGTGTTTTTATGTGGTGTGAAATATCCTTGCCGCCTTTTTCTGTCAATACTTACCAATTACTTTTCTGTGTGACAACGCAATTGCTGCCTGTTTATAAGTCATTCTAATAATGAATATCTTTTTTCACAACGGTGTGTGCGCGCACACAGATAGAGCCTGCGTTTGCGGTGACGGGGCCGTCACAGCGCTGAAGGCTGCAGCGCAGTCAGCCGGCAGTTGGAGCAGATACAGCTCTTCTACCGCTTCTTCATCAGCAGCTATTCCATGACACGTCCCCGCAAGTTTTAAGGTGTTCCTCATTCTTATTTTTTCACTTGGGCTGCTCATAGTCAGAGTAACTGCCAGAGTCAGGGAAATGCCCGTAGCAATGACTTACACCTAGACTCTATTTTTGGCTTTGCCAAAAGCTTGAGTGGACTTGGACAAGTCATTTTGCCTCTCCAAGTCAGTCTCCTCATGAAACAGCTGGGCTAGGAAGTTGTGCCCTGACAAAACTGTTTTGGGGATTAGTCCATGCATGTAACACCTCTAGATGAAGCACAAACCAGAATTTCTGATTTGCCCTTTTCTATAAAAATATAAACCCCAATAAACCCCTAGGTTTCACTATATGAAACAGTGTTCAGAACACATACCTCAGTACAATTCTTTACTGCAGCCCCTTCCGGTCTAACCAAGGGTTTCAAATCCTAATTACTAAGAGTACATGCTTAATCAGAACATTTTCAGAACTGCAGAATTTTCTTTTCCATAAATATGACACGTTATCATTATGAGCAGACTCATACACTTGCTTCATTTCTGACTGTCCAGAGTGAACAGGATTTACAGTCACAGAATTAATTCTAGGAAATCTTTTCCTGTCTGAAAATTCTCTAGTATTGCATGGCTGTAGATAAACCATGCAAACACATGTGCTCTTTACAGATAAACAGGAGATACTGTTGGAAGAAAAGTTGAACACGTGCATTCTGATTTTGCCGAGTTATTACCGTAGGGAATACATTACTAAGTCGTCTTTTTGATTGCAAATGTTCCAAATTAAAAAAAAATAAATCTGCTTGGACATATTAGGTATGAACATATTAGGTAGATTTGGTACTATCAAAGATGTAGCACAGAAACACAGCTGCCAAAGACATGTTTCCCTCTATTTTGTGGGAATATTTTTAAGGGGCAGCTAAACACTAATGGAGAAGAGAATTCAGATATTATGCCAAAGTATATGTTCAATTCTAGCTGAATCATTTCCTGCTAAAGGAAGACAAAAACAAGCTGCAGGCTCTTCCCTTTCTCTCCAGCCGTGTTGTGTACTGTAGACTTCTGGGAAGTGGTGATCACAAATGTTTTTTACTACAATGTTCCCCTGCTACATCCCTTGTCTGCACATAAACTGCAGATAGGTCTTGGCAAACAGTCTCACAGATTCTACTTCCAGATTATATAGCCTTTCAGCCAGCTTCAGGAGAGGCTGCCACGAGCTACCAGAGGGTGCATAAAATCAGCTGAAACAACCACTGAAGGGCAGGAACGTGGAAAATTCCCAGAGCCTGTGAATCGCTAACGTGTACGTTTCCAGTCTGAATCCGTAATCCACTGCACAGCCCTTTCATCAGTAACCAATTATATGACAGATATAATATCTATGTATTTGTCCTTTAGGAGAAGTTTCAGATGTGCAAAAATAGTAAGATATCTGAAAAATTAAACTAAACTCAAAAGAGATTTAAAATTGCAAAGTATTTTCCCCAATGTGGTCTGACAAGGATACAGTGAACAGGGATGCAGAAAGGCTAAATAAGATCTACCTAACCACTAACTCAAGAGAAGCAAAAGGAACTTAATTGGTACAGAATGCCTGGCAATCAGCCTTATATGCAGCAGAAGGTATGGATATATAAGATCATTTCCCCAGAAATGACAGAGATTTATCCACATAAAGATTGTGTAAATAGAAGCTTCTAGCTCTAGAAGGACTAGCTGAACTAACATTTTATTAAACATTACTTCTGGAGAAATGTTTCCATCCTCCTTGATTCTTTTTATGATTTGTCCTTAAGACAAATAAAGTTTTATTTCAGAATGAGTCAGCTTATTCTTCAACCCCAATTTCACTGTCTTTCGGAGAGAAAAACTTAATTTGACACTTCTGAGCAGCAGTTAAGAGTTTAAAGATGTATATTAAAATTAAGTTTTGTAATAAAATAAAAACAACCTTCTTACAGAAGAATCAAATCTAGATTTCAGTGATTAATTGTGATAACTGGCCCTTGGACTGAGGTGTATTAAAAAGAAAACGCTTCCATGCATAATACCTTATATTCTCTGGATCAGATTAGATGGATGTCAGACATTCACGGGCTTCATCAAACACAACTTTCACAGAGAGGCACTTTACATGTTTTAAACTGCCAAACTCCACCGGAAACCCTAGTCAAAGCTTCCCGGTGCTCTGGTCTCAGGGAAGAGGAAGAAGGGCTTGCTTTAAACATCGAGTCAACAAATGCTGCTGTAGTTGAAAGCCATCAAAATAGCCAGTACTTAGCAAGAGCAAAAAAAACTTGTTATTGACAAAGAGTTAGAGGAAAGAACTTTGGGTACCGAAACACAGGTTGCTGAACAGAGAATATATTTGCTTTCTACTTTTTTCAGAGTAGATTATTTGTGTAATTGTGAAGGACCCTGCAGCTGCATCCTCCTTCCGCAGCGCCCAGAGGTAAGGCTCTCCATGCTCAACACCTCTCTTGGGGCTCATTTCTCCACCTCCAAATGATGATCAAACTATAGTCTTTGGGTATGTATGCAATAAAGTGTTTAAATACGCATCGAAGGAAATATTATTTTACTACTATTTCCCATCTTATCCGCAGGAAAGCTACAGCCTGAACACTGACCGACTCCAGAAGCGCCAGAGTACTCCGATGAAACAACGCTTCCCTTTGCGGATTATCAAATGGCCCTGGGAGAACGTGGGAGGGTGAGACAAGCACAAATCCTGACTGCACGCAGCTCTAAAACCCCGACGTATACCCATATGTTGTGAACAGCAGGTTGGTCCGTACCTGGTTTCCAGCGGTATGTTGCTGTTCAAGACCCAGCTGTTATGGAGATGCACGGAGTCTTGCGTACTGGTGGGGGGAGTCGGGGCAGCGGGACTGGGCTGGCTGCGGGTGGTCATCGACCTCCTCTGCAGAGAGTCAGCTGTTGGAGGTGGTTTTCTGGCGCAGGTGCAAGCGTGAGGTGGTGGAGGCGGCGGCGGGAGGGGTCTGAAGGTGAACTGGTTATGTGGGCTACCTGGCATATCTGAAACAACAAAGAAAAGGCAAAGAAGCCCAGAGAGGGTTATTATTTTAAAAAGAACAAGGGAGGACAAGCATCATGTAACAGTTATTGAGATTAAAGCATTGTGCTTCATCATGTTAAACCAGTTGCCTGTAAAATGTGGTTGCAACATGTCAAATAAATAAAAATATAATACTCTACTGAAATGGAGAATATCAGGTACAGACACACGCCCTCTAGCACTCCAGTTCAGTAGTTAAAAAGAAAAAAGAAAAAGGAATAAAATTGAAGAAAATATGACACTCCCTTAATTTGTCACAGGATTTTTGGAGAGGAGGGTAAAGAACAAATAAATCAAGTTGACATTGAATTGCAGCACAGACACGAACTCATTTCATTTGGCATAAAACTCATTTAAGAACATCTGTGAAAGAAATAAGACACAGTGTAAGAATTAGTCTTGCACTTCAAATCAAGAGAGAAAATAATTGAATAATTCCTAACACCTAAGAAACATCTTTCACAAAGCAAGGGTGACACACGTCCGCGAGGCTGTTACTGCACTTGCTAAATGACACCTGGGAAAAGGCCCTCTTAAAGACTACCTGAATCATCAGATACACAGAGAAAAGAGTTTATGGCAGCTAAAGGCAGAAGAGCTGGCAAGGAGCTCACAGCCACCCGACCAGGCTGGGAAGGAGTCGGAGTGAAAGATGCGTGTGGTGGGTACCCAGGGCCCTGCCAGCTGTGGGATGCTCAGCGCTGCCCTGGAGCACCCAGGAGGGATGCTGGAACTGCAGGCTCCTGCGCTGTTCTAACACTGCCAGCGGCTTTAAGGTGGCTCAGCCTGGGCCAGTGAGCCTGAATCCTGCAAAAGACCATGAAGATACAAATATGGTGTAATGGTACTTTGAAGGGACAATAAAATCCTGTTTACTTTCCACAAGAGTCTCCAAAGCCGCTCAGTACAGCAAGAAACACAGCTATGGAGAATTGAGGCAATAAATTCTTTTAAAAGGAACAATAACAAATACTTTGCAAAGAACATGCTGATAAAAATTGCTGCCAGATTGGGTGAACTGTGAAGCTATTAACCTGAAACTCTTCCAGCTAATTTACCTCGGTGTCTAATGTGGCTTTGCCCCATGTCTATGCTCACCCTCGCTCTCCCTTTTACCTCAGCAGAGGTCCAGTTAAATTTGCACAAAACCAGCTGGAGCGGAGGTCTGATGAACCTGCAAAAATTTCCTGCAAAGAACCGTTGTTACCATCCATTTACAACACATGGCCTTCTTTAATTTATGACATGATGTGTCTTCAAGGTGAAAGATGAAAGCGTGCCCCCTCGCTCCTTGGAACGGCTGGTGGCAAAAAAGCACGTTTTTCTCTGTGACAGTCACAATTTACCCCAACTGGAGGAATAAGGCTGTTCAGCACTCCACTTAAGCTTTTCTATGCTGTGGTAGGCAAAGCTGTCACGGATTTGGCCCAGGCTTAATCCTTGTAATTTCATTGATCTTTTATCAAGGCAGCGTTCTTACAGCTGCATTGAGGTTTACGCTGTAGTATTAGTTTGCATATACCAGAAAAGCATTTCTAAGCATATTAGAAAACTGGAGACCTCAGTAAATTAAATCACTGGAGTCAACAGTCCAGAGCTCCGAAAGAATCTGCTAAGGCACTTTCATAAAATAATTAATCTCAGTAAATCCCGTATCCTGCTATTTTAGAATTGAAAGCTACCTAAATTTTGGACATAAAATGTGATGTCCAGCATCCTCAAGTATTTGATCAATGACATTCCCTTACTTAGTGGTATCAATCTTAAATCCACTCCACAGAAAATCTGCAGGATTATTCTACATCCTGTAATTTGCATAACAAGCTATTTTCATGGTCGTGCCACTGTCCTGTTAGAAAATTGCTGATCTTTGCCAGGACACTCAGGTGGACTCTACAAGGTACATCAAAAGCCACGTGGTCAATGCCGAGCAGCCAAGATGACTGCTTCTGGGAAAAAACCTGTATCATCTATACGGCAACGCATCTTTCAGTTCCCTTCTTCCCCTTTTGTCTGCACTGTCCCCATCCTGTCAACAGCACACAATTATCTGACAAACAGTTTAGTTTGTTCCATGCAACAGGCTGGTTCTGCTTTGCGAACCGTAAAGTATTTCTGGTTGGTCAGGTACCTTCTATCTCCCAGCACAATTTATCACAATACATTAACACACCAGACTTCCGGGGGATTCCTTTTTAATTATCGCACTTGTCACCCCTCCATCCAGCTGCTGGAACCACAGAAAACCTCACATCAGGTTCTGACGTATTTTGGAGTTTCAAAGCCAAGTCTTCTGCATCAGCCCTTCACTTCAGTGAAGCACTGCAATCAGCCCGACTTTCCAATTAGTTTTTACAGACTTCCTGATTTGGCAAAGTTATTTTTATTTTGCTTGAAACTAAGTCTACATCTCATTAACTTTATTTTTATACCACAAAAAAACGTGGCTTGAGTTATAAAGCAGCATTATATCTAAATACGCACATTTACAATTCTTCAGGACCCTGAACAAACAGTAGACTCTGTAAATTAACTTAATGCAAAATCATTTAAATACTAAAAAATGCTATTACACAAGAGAATTTGTCTAAAACCAACGAGTTTCCAAAATGTATAGGAGTGATATGAAAATTAGCTTAGCTATAAGTTTTTACCCTATTGTGATTGTTCAGCATAACGCTATCCATAACAACTCCTGGTTTTATTTTTAATGGTTGAAAATAATGTTCAGATTTTAATTTTTTAACACGAAAAAGTCTACGTATGATATGCAAATACAGTGTTATTTGTTTTCCATGTGTTCATTGACATGGTTGAAGTTTCCATTCATCTAAAACAGTAACTACAAAACACGATTTCAGCACAAAGTTTACCTTTACAATAATCTGAAATCGTCTGAGGAGCATCCAAGCCAGAAGAGATGCTCCTGGCTCCTTCTCATCTGCTCCGGCATTTAGCCCATTTCTTTACAGACAGAAAAGGCTGTTTCGAAAATGTCTGTATTCTTTTCCCTGAGAGTTCACGATTTTAAATAGTTCTCTCATTTCAGCAGAGCACATCTCGAACTGTGATGTTTCCTGAAAAGATCTATACAACATTCTGCTGCTTCGTGGTATATTGGATCTGCTTTGTTTTACTCTAACTCGCACACCTCCCATCCACTCCACTAACTCCACTTCAACTTCTTTCCCCTAAATTTGATGTTATTTTTAGGGTTTTTGCTGTCGTTCTTCAACAATGATGTTAATTTGTTCAGCTTTTCTATTCTGAGACACTTCCAACCTCCATGTGCTCACTCCAGAAGAGAAACTGCTGTATTGATGCTAGCTATTAAAAAAAAAAAAAAAACCACAAACAACCTTCTTCCCTCTAATTCTGCTAGTTTGAAGGATTTCTACTTGCTCTTCCTTCTTTGATATTTGAAGGCTGGAGTTCTGCTTCTGTCCTGAGTGCTTCTATTTATTGTTTCTTTACTACTGAACGCACAGGCTGCTCCATGGCAGTGGTATTGTGGAGCTCGGTATCCTACGGTCACCGAGTGCAGCCCCCAGCAGCTCCTTTTCAGCTGCTGAGCTCTACTTACTGCTCCTTCTTCCTTCAGGAGACGCAATAATTCAGATTTTGGTTCTTTACTGGGCCTGTGCTTTACTGAAAGTGGAAAGCTAACTTTGTCACTTCCCTTACTCTGCCATACTGGCGGCGTTACTGGAGGCACAGACCAACGGACAAGAGCAGCATTAACATTAACCCATCTTCCGTAAGTCAGGCTGCAATGCCTTTGCGGTCATAAACATGGAGCCAAACTGCTGTATAGACTGACAAAAACTAAATAAGCAGCTTTATCAACTAGTTAGCATCTGATTAAAATTCAGTTTTGAAAATAAGCCAGGCCTTTGCTGAAGTATTTTCCTAACAGTTTTGAAGTATAGCTTGCTATACTTTTTGGATCCACATGGAAAGAAGAGGTAATTAAACTATTTTATCATTTATTGACCAGACTATAAGAGCCTGTATCATTACTAAGTGAAGTATATCAGAGAGAATATATTAAAAAGTAATGCACCTTAAAAGGTTTGCAACTAACCTGTAGTGCTTTTGAGATATTCTAATTTTTTTTTTCAGTTCCTAAATTCATTATTTATTGGTACGTTTGAATTTTTTTTTTAACTAGTCATGTCTCAGCTGAGTATGAATTAGCTTGTAATCCATTATTTACTGAATGAAATAGCAACATATGTTCGGAGAGCTTAGTTTAATTTAGTTTATTTAAAAGTTCTATGGGTATACTACTGCTCAGTTACAAGCCAGTCTGTAATGTTTTCTCAAGCAGACATGAAGGAGCATAATGGGCACTGAAAAACTGGAAAAGATTCAGTGCAGGGAACTCACAGAATCTGTTTAAGACTAGAGCTAAAAAGTATAGAATAAAAAAAAAATCTCTATTTTACAATGGGATTTATGCTCTGGGTCTAAGACGACAAAATGTGCAGAGTGCTGGTTCTGCTATGTGCTAATTCACCTATCGATGTTGGGTATGAAATTGCTCTATTGATGTGTAACTTTATGCCGTGTTTCAATAATCTATCCTACGCTTGCTCCTTCTGAGGTAGCTCAACATTGAACTGCTCTACCTTACTTGCAAAATCCTTCACTTCGAGAACTTTGGCAGACCACAAGGATATAAAAGTATCTAACCAGGACCTTTAATACCAACTTACCTTTAGACAATTGCTTTGTTGTATATAATGTTTTTTTTTCCTCAGCCTTACTACACAGTAAATCTTCCAGAATATAAAATATCAAACATCGCTGAAGAATTCTATCAATCATACAGTTTTATGCAACAAAGTTTATAATGTAATGAAAGCTTATAAACTAAAGGTCATATAGACTCAAAGTTTACACACGAAGTAAAAGACATTTAGAGACCTCCAGAGACCCATAGTACCTCCCACCAGAGGCTACTGACTCCTGCCCACGCTGCTTTGCGCTCACCCCTGCGGCAGCAGATTTTCCTTGCCGAGCACATCGGGATGGCCCAGAATGGGCTGAGGGACCAGTTAAGCACTGGGGATCATCAAGGGGCTCTGGACCCTTTATTTATCAGTACAGGCGTGTCCTCAAACAGCCGAGTATATAATTTCATACCACGCTGCCGCTCTACGAGTGGCACCCTCCAGACCGTTACTTAGGCTGTGCCGAAAACACGCGCCACTTCCAAAACAACATTAACAGAGATCTCATGCCACGTACTTTGAATGGCATCAATGAGCATAAATACTGGTGGATTTACAGTATAATAATGTAATGATGTCAAAGAAGTGATGGATAATGCTTAAACACTCAGTTCAATGTGTTCAGATAGATCCCATTAAATGTCTCTTCTATGTTCGCAGTACCACGTATGTTCAATTCCCTTTAATCCCTTACAATTATACACGGTAACAGCTTCTAACTTGTAATTTGAGGATCATTTTAACAAAAAGAGATTTAGTGCAATAGGAATTCTAATAATTTCCTAACGCTAACAGAAAATTATTTCTCCTTCAGTATTGCCAAGTTTAGCCATATTTAAAAATGAAATACGATGGCAATGCAACTCTTTTTAAACCACCCATAACATTTCTATCCAATGTTGGATGGTCTAACTATGCAGGAAGAAATCTATTCTGCATATAGCTACGAGGACAGTAAAGAATACTAATGATGGCTGTGCAGCAATTTCTTTTCTATTTTTACATTACAAGTCAAAACTTGTACTGTAAGATCTAAGTGACTGTATTTTGGAAACACTCATAACAGACCTCAGCGTAGGGAACTACAAAAATGTAATTACCCGGTTTTGAACACCAGAGTAAAAAGGAACAATGGGAACATCACCAGCAGCTCTCTCTTTAAATCGCTGTTGCTTTTGTAGAAGTGAATGTTTTATGCTTCTTTAGTTCTGTTTAATACAGTCTCTTGTGAAATAGTGCTGAACTCAACTAAAATTCCTCCTGGAGTCCATATTTATTTAGGTAGACTAACATGAGCCTGGGATTTTCCCATCACTTTAATTCACATTTTTGGTCCATTTCCAACAAAAAATTGCCAGATTAAAGTCTACTACAAAATCTTCACAAATCAAATAGTATAAACGGACTTTATTACCTGCAGGTGATATTAAGTATCAATGTCTTAAAAAACCTCTAGCAACAGAATTTTCATTATAGGACTTTTGTATTTGCCAGTAAGTTGCTGTTCCTGTTGCGTGTCGGTTGGTAACACTGCTGGGCTCCATTTCTGGTAAAACATCACTTAGTGGCATGATAAAAAAGTGAAAAAAAAAATACTGGAGATATCAGTGACTTGGAAAATAAATCGGAAGTGTCTCAAAAGTGTCTCTGCAAACAAACTGTTTGAGCTGCCAGAAGATGTGGGAGAATTTTTCAGGCAAAAGAATGGAGGTTAGAACTCGTTAGCTAGGGAAAGGCAGTGATTTATCCCTAGGGAACTGTCACACGGCCACCCTTTCCAACTTTGCTGATAGGATGCATTTAATAATATTTTGCTTTTCAAGATTCAAAAAATTCTGGCATCTGTCGTCTTTGTACTGTATACTTAACTTGTCAGTTCTACTTTGCAAAAGTCTTGAAAGAAGACTTTTTTTTTTTAGGTGTGCGTGGGGGAGTGTTTTTGCTTTTTCTGATGATAGAAATGTTAATAAATCAAAAGAAGGGCTTGTGGACCCAAAGCTCTCTATTTTTTCTCCTCCAGCTGTGTTGGCTGCTGCCATAAAAGACATTACCTTTCCTGACAAACTTTGCCTCACTTAGAGGCACTTACGTCTGTAGGCCATTAGAGCTACAACAGCACTACTCCTCCTTGATTAACTCCATCGGTCAGTGTTTCGACTTGGGAGCCCGACTGCTGGGGTAGAGTAATTTTGGACGTACACACTGTGCTGTAAGATGCTACTCTCTGTGCTGCAGGTTCTAACCAGGAATGAGTTTCTTGGTATAACACTGTGTACTGGGGATAAGGTGCAAGTTCTAAATGTTATCATGCAGAAGTGCCTGACAATATAAACACTCTGATGTGTGTTTATGAAATATAAATATAAAATATTTATATAAATATATATTAAATAAACATTGCCAGAGGGGAGTGAAGAGAGAGAGCTCCTGAGGTGCTTTTTTTCTACTGAACTGACTGAATTATAGCGTTGTTCTATAGCGCTTCATATAGCTGTTAAATACTAACGCACTCCATGTATAGTATTTACATGGAAAACATCATTCCACTTATGTGAAATGCTCACATTTACGTCAATTAGTATGACAAATTGGAAATGAAACTATCCTACTCACTCCCTTCCCTCTCCTTCATTGCCGGCGGTATATCCATCAGATTCCCTCAAATCCCCACCCGGTTGGGTCAGGACTTCTCTTAAATCACTACAGCCTTTCCAACACGTGACAGGTCCCTTGGTGGCTGAGTCGCAGAGGTCAAGGACAAACGGGAAGGGAGAAGAAAAGCAGCACTCCAGTTGCGATGGAGATTGAGGGAACAACTTAACCCGCTCAGGCTTCCAGAGGTTTGTTCCGCAGATCAAGCAGCTGCTGGTACAATTAACATCACACGGCATTCAAATGACAGAAGTGGAGACTGACGGCTCCCAGCCAGCTTAAAGGGGGTATTTTCAGGAGAACACTAAGTCCTGCCATTACTTAAAAGTAGTGGGTTCAGTCAATATCACGAGTTGTAACTTCTATCAGGGGCAACTCACAAGGGACAGTGCAATCATTATCCTAAATCTCCGAACAAGGCGGGAGAGATTATGGCTTGCAGAGTAAGCCCATCACCCAGGTTTGCAAAAGCCCGGCAGTTACAAGTAGCTTGGCAGCAAATTGTCATGACCTTAGAGGTGAACAGATTTTGATTAAAGAGCAGTTTACGATTGGTAAAATAGGATGCAAGCAGCCATGGCTGTAAAAATTAATGTTTCCCCAGTTATTGATGGGTTTTGGCAGAGTGATATATATTAAATTTGGCCTTTGTGTCATTAAATTCATTAGCTGTGAGGGCTTTCTACAAGGGACCTGTGGGTAACGGAATTAGCAACTATAAATCATACTGAAATACACAGTGTATTTAGCCCAGCAGTTCAGTGGAAATATCACGAATATGGACATATTAAGCCACTTGGTCTGTACATCCATCTGTACAGAGGATGATAAACTTCCCTGCCTGCCTCTTACCTGCCTCATCTGTGTTCCTGTTACTGTGCAACATTTTTAGGAAAAAAAGCCTGCTTGAGGCAGACTGTTTCCTTCAGCTTTGCTTACATTCTACTTCACAAACTTCAGCTGACAGATTTCTTAAAGAAGAGTTCTTTAAGACAAATTGCAGTTTCCAAACATACATTGTCCTTTTGAAGTTTTCCTTCAGAAGAGAAACAATTTTTAAATAGAGAATTATTTGAAATTGTCTTTTCATTCTCTACTTAAACAGAGAATTATTGTTTTACATAAGGGAAACTTTTTTTTTAAAAAAAACCCAAGACAGATGGTAACCTTCGCTGGAGGATAGCTGGCATCAATCTAGTCTTGGTAACCCTTAGAAATACATGGTATTACTTCAGAAGGAGGCCAGATAGCGTAGCAGAAGATTATTTGTCACTCACCACATGATTTTCCATGGTATCTGAATTGCACTGAATTAGTTGAAGGACATACCTCAGCCCAGAATTTAGCCGACCGACTACTCCTGCCTTTTATCCCTCGAGGTAGTTAACGAGTTCCTGACCCTCTCAATCCACAAATAAAATAAATACCGCTACAAACTGATCTATTCCTGCCATCGATGTTTGCGAACATTTTGTTTAGGAATGCTGACACTTCTCCTATAGTACTGAGCTTGCGGGGAGGAAAGACAATGGTACATGTGTAACTGATGGTAAACAACAAATCGATTATTTTTTTAAAGAAAACAAAAACTCCTGTAGGGAAAGACAAAATAACAACACGGAAGCAGCTAATGTAAAGCCTGAAAAGGAACACATCAGCCCAGGCACCAACCCACCGTTCTCGGGTGAGTCTCTCCAACGCACAGGCAGGCATTTACAAGCAAGCACGCAGATTTTCTGAAATACCCGAGGTGCTTCTACCACTCCCCTGAACTGGGGGCTGTGGCCTGGCTCCTTGGAACTATTGAGGATTTTTAACTCCACTCTCATTTTATCACTAGGAGCCCCGCGCTCTTAAACACCTTTGAAGATCTGAGCAGAGCGTCTATCAAGTACCAATCGGGTCATTTCTGCATAAACCGTTCAGAGAGTTGACTTCAAGCAGGAAGGGTCGACGAGCACCTCCTGCCCTTCTTGCTCAGCTTGCAAAAGAAATCTAGTGCAAGTCAAAATTAACAAAGATGACATCGTTTTACAGCACTAATAGGTTACAGAAGTTCTTTAGGACCGTACCGTCAGCTCACCTCGCAACACACTTCTAAGGTGGATTTCGCTCAAAGTTTCTCTCTATCCAGTTATTTAAACTCTTGGTAAATAAGACACACACTTTTGAGTATTACTAGAAATTACATCTATAAAATATCGAGTAAAACCTTCAAAACAAATGCATAAAGAAGTATCAAGGGAAACATACTTTTTCATATGAATCTAACCAACAAAGTATTTTAATGAGTGCACATCTATTAAGAGAATTCTCAGGATACTGTAATTATTATTCATTTTCTAGAATTGTTTCACCACGAAGCTTTATGCTGCTATGGGGACTTTAATGTTTATGTTTTGTGACGGCTGCGTTGACTATTAAAAAGCAATTTGGCTGACATTTTAAGTCTTTTGTTGCCAGTTTTAATTGGATTGTTCACCAAGCATCAACTCCCCCGTTAACTGGAAAAATTACAGGCCAACGTCAGTTTATAGTAATGACTGTTTAATGATTTTACGCTGTCAGTATGCCAGCTTCATACGGATGCATGCATGATTAGTTCCATATCAAGACCTGTAATTAATAATTGAAACTTAAACAAAAGAGAATATAAAACAGGAACGCATCCATAATAAAGACTTGAAGATTTATCAAGGCACCCATTCCAAATTAAAAAATAATGACTGTTTTGAGGTCAAACAGTGCAACAGTTGGTGCTAAGCAAAAAAGTTTTCTGCACCTTTTGTTATAGAAGAAATTTCCCTCTAAGTGATGCAAAATGTGAGAGCTCACTGTAGTGAGTCTTTGCTTATCATTCTTAAAGTGACTCAAAATTACTCAGAATCCATTATTAGCTATTTTTGTTTGCTTTCCAGATTAGGTAAAGCTGCTTTTATAATAATAATTATAAGATATAGAAATAATTATACCTCAGCTGAAGCTTGCAGTACTTACAATCAAAGAACAAGCAGCCCACTAACTTCTCCAAAATTCAGATTCTTGAAAAAAAATTGATTATTCTTTGTTCAGCTACGAATCCTATGCCAAACTCCCACATACTTCAGAATTTCAAATAAAGCATTAAAAAAAAAAAAAAAAGGCTTTTAGAAGGTAACTCCTTGAAAGTGTGAAATATCCATGAAAACAAAGCCAGAAACAGGCACACTCAAAAAATGTTCAGCACGAGAAAGGCAGTGAGTGCCTCCTCACACTGCTCAGACAGAGCTCAAGAAGCTGGGGGCTTCTTGAATAATTTCACACTTTATGCTTTTGGCCACCTGGCATGGATGGTAACTTTCTGTAGGTGGTTAAACCCTTGATTTTTGAAAATAACTTGGTATTTCACACATTTTGATACTTAGAAAGCCCAGGGGGAAATTACTGACCAAGGGTTTTCACTGTCTTATTACTAAGCACATCTGCACTATCAAATCTGGGATAGGGTGTCTCTGTAAACTGAGCTGGTACCTTTATGGATTCCCATTAAACTTAAGACCTCAAAGGTCAAACACCAGACTTAATTGTCTTATGCACTCAGTAAATATTCAGGCAAATTTTAGCCATTTACAGCATCTTAGAAGAACTTATGTTCATCTGTTTTCAGGCTTGACTTTTACAGTCACCTACTAGAAAATATTAACCTACTGGAAAGTCAATAGATTTTCAAGGTTGCTTCATTTTTATGTACAAAAAGCTGTATGTCTCGCAGAATCATTCATTTTCCTTTTATTGCCAGGATGATGGCTTAAAACCCGTGCTGACCAAACTTTTGAGCAGCTGGCATTATTTGAAAGATTTAGGGGTAAATTTAGGACCCATCTCTTTTCCTGGTTACCACAGCATGATATGGGATTAACTCCATTGATTTCAATCATGTTTTTCTGCCTTGGTTTGCTAGATGTAACCGCAGAAGCTAACAGTCCAAATTTGATAGGGCATATCCATTTTTTATATATTTAGAAACAGAAAATTGATCACTTCAAAATATCAGCTGTGGGACACCACACAACTCTGTTCCAGGAACGAGGTTACCGTATTTGTGATTTAGAAAGGGATGAACGACTGAACCAGTAGAGTACAGGTTGGCACAAACTTATTTTGATGCATAAAATAAGACAGTCCAGCAGAAGTACGTGAATGGACCGTACATCAGCAGATGAAAATCCACATCAACAAATGCAAGGTACCTCAAATTGATTTCTGAGATCTAAATTGACTCCAACTACTCAGAAAATGGACCTACATACGTCTTTTAAACAGCTCAATGAAAACCTCTTTTCTACGTACAGCTTTGGTAAAAGAATGTAACAGCATGGAAAATAAAGCAAATTGGACAGAAAGTAAAAAGGCAAATAGTGTTAAATCCTTATACACACAGCTTGTGGAATACTTAGTCCCACCCTTGACACTTTTATTCACAGAACCATAGAATGGTTTGGGTTGGAAGGGACCTTCAAGATCATCTAGTTCCAACTCCCCTGCCGTGGGCAGGAACGCCTTCTGCTAGACCAGGTTGCTCAAAGCCCCATCCAACCTGGCCTTGAACACTGCCACGGATGGGGCATAGCCTCTCTGGACAACCTGTTCCAGTGCCTCGTCACCCTCACTGTGAAGAATTTATTCCTTATATCGAATCTAAATCTACTTTCTTTCAGTTTAAAGCCATTACTCCTTGTCCTATCACTACACTCTCTGATAAAGAGTCCCTCCTCATCTTCCTTGTAGAGCCCTTTTTAGTACTGGAAGGCTGCACTAAGGTCTCCCTGGAGCATTCTCTTCTCCAGGATGAACAACCCCAACTCCCTCAGCCTGTTTTCAGAGGAGAGGGGCTCCAGCCCTCTGATCACCTTCATGACCCTTCTCTGGTCTTGCTCCAACAGGTCCACGACCTCCTTATGTTGGGGGCCCCAGCGCTGAACGCAGTACTCACTTCAAGAACTTGCTTCTGAACAATTCGTTAAAAATAGAAGGGTATTTACAAACAGGTGACTAGATTAGTCATGTGGAAAAACCACTATGTGAGGAGATACTAAGCAGATTGCATAGCTTAAAGAGAAGCAAGACGTAAATGATAGAGAAGCAACGTAATTAACCCAGTGGGCATGCAATTATTTACCCTCACAATAGAAGTACAGTGGATCACTAAATTAATCTGTTCAGAGAGAAATTTTGAACAGATAAAAGGGAATACTCTGGGTAGGGTTTTTTGTGGTGGTTTTTTTTTAAACACCACCTATAATGCAGGAACTTGTTGCTACAAACTGCCACTGAGAAGGTTGCAAATATTTTATGTATAAAACTTTATATAGATAATTATTCACCCATGCAGAGTAAGCAGGCAATATCCACACAAACCTAAGTGTATTTAAGTGTAAAACCTACACCTAAAAAGCATTTTTAAGTATATAAATATGTAATATACACATGTGTATTTTATACGTACACAAAAATCTCCTCTGAATTCAAATCCCAGTGGAAAGAATACAAGTCCGACTGATATTTGTTTCACAAATATTGGTATCACCTTGAAGGATTCCTTTTCACATACATTAATACAACAGCACGGAGCAAAACTGCACTCACTGCTTACTTCTTGCTCCAGCCAGAGAACCTCGACCAAATTCCAGCCGTTGGTGGATTTCTTCCTAGGTCACCAGCCCTGGTTTAGTCAGAAGTCATTTGGGGAAAAACAGCCAACTGATGAAACGAGTTTAAAGAAAACCATTCCCATGGCTGAAAAGGAAGAATGGATCTGCCTTGAAGTCATGAGCCAACAATAACACAAACACTAGAGACAGAAGAGCTGATCTGCAGGTCTCGGAGTGAGAGAGGTATTGACACTTAAAGAGCAGTTTGAAACTCATCACAAGGAACCAATGAAACCACTTCGACAGGATTTATTGTCCAGAACAGAATAGTAATTCAAGTCTCCTTCTGATCCTCATCCTGACGTTTGAATTCTAATTTTGATGCCTGCTTGCAGTCTTTTGAAATACGTGACTCCTAGCAAATACTGTAAATAACCTCATGCGGGTTTTGTGAGCAATACGAACGGGACTACTGCACTTCAACCGGAATGATGCACTAACCAGGTAACAAAGTACCCTCCACCAAACTCATCTCACACGACTGTATAACAGAATAACCAAGGAACCTGGGACAGAACAAATAGTTCTGTTCATATCCTTGCACTGTACTTTGAAAAGCTGCCTGCCTTTATGACGGAACATGTGGACTGAAGGCAAACAACGCAAATGTTTCAAGGAGGTGGAGGAGGGAGTTGACAATAATACATGCTGTAGTTCCCTTTTACTAAAGAGAATGGACAGAATGGGTGAAGATCAGCAGGCGGCCTCAGCTCATGCAATTTCCAAATGACCTTTTACAAGTAATTATTAGAGCGGAGTTGTAGCATTCAGCCGAAATTGAACTCCTCAGAATTCCAAGCACTTACAAAGTAGAAACTGTGAAAGAAAAATGCATCATACGCATCAAAAAGGATGGGGCCACTCAGACACAGCTCTCCACCTCCAGTTTGTTTTTTACAATCTTACATTGAAGAAAAAGCAAGACACCACATATCTATCAAAATAGAGCACATCCTATTGTAGAAAAAAAACCACACGGCTGAAAAACGTACGAGTAAACATGTCAAGGAATCACTTCCATCTGAAGAAAGAAGAACCGAGTATAAAGAGCTAATCTAAGACAGCTGTACGGTAGTTCACAGTCCAAATTCGGATGAAAATTTTGCCTAATGGAGGAGGGAACATCAGATGGCTGCAGAGATACTCCCAGGCTAGTTTACAGCCTCTAGCGATCTCCAAAGCTCTAATTCTGTCCTGTTGATTAGACAGGGAGGGGGGGGAAAAAAAAAAAAAAGGGAAGTGAAGGATCTGTCACCAGCTCGGTTCTGCAGTGCACGTGCCAGCACCCGTACTCGCCTTGCGTGCTGCAAAGCAACTGCACCGGTCCCAAAGAAGCTGTGAAGAATGAATTGGTACCATTGCCTGGGACATCTGCCAAGCTAGAATTCATCTCATGTGAATATCCTTGCAATGAGATAGCACAAATATGACTATATCGCTCCATAGTTCATATTGAAAACACTGCTGCACGCTACACGTGACAGCAGAGCTAACGCAAACCCAACTTTTACTTCGCGAGACCGAACTAAATGACTGAAACTGCAGTTGACATTTATGGTATCGATCAGGCTCCAATATTAACACAAAGCAAAATGGCTTGGGAAGTTTATCCATTTACTGGTTAGTGCTTCACCTCCTTGCAGAGGATCTCCGAGGATGACAGCATTATCTGTGTGTGCCTACTTCCTCAAGTGAAGCATTAGCTCCATTTCACATGCTATAAAGGTAGCACTAAAATTACCATGCTTCACCTCTTCAAAACTACACACTTCATGCTGCTTTCAAAATGCCTCCATTGCCCTACCCCCCCATCCCCCCAAACCCCATAGCAACAGCAGCAAACTCCATGTCTACTCATAAAAGCCTCCCCAACCCACCAAGGCATCAGTCAAAGACAAAGCTGCTCTATTAGGTTGCGTTAGTAGAAAACCCTTGAATGGCTGCTGTTAAAGTGAATAATACTGTCCATGTCATCACTGAACATGTAAAAGCCCTTGGAAGATTTCCAGCACAGGTTCCATGATTTATAAGACATTTCTGCACTCAGTAATACCACAAATTCCAGGCAGAGCAGGACTGCGTGGAATATAAAGGGAGTACAAGTGGTCCTACGTGTACCGAAAACAGGGGCAAATTCTTCTCACTGCAGCACAGGCAATGCACTGAGATGCTCCCTTCCCAAAAGCAGGAAGGCAGAAGCACAGAGCAAGTGAGACATGGTCTTATTTTCCTTTTATATAAGCCAGGTGAACGCAAGGGAGCTGCCAAGTGCACTCTCTTGATGGCTAGAGTAACACATCCCTCCTCTCTCAGTCTCTGCTGGTGCCTCCACCGGTGCAATGAACTCTTTTATTTTCTGTCCCAAGATCTTACTGTCAAGCAAAACTGAGCAATGAATGGGGATGCCGTTCAGCTGAGAGCAGAATTTGATTTAATATTCCTATATCACTTTGAACATAAAAATGCACTATAGAAGTGCTAAGTCTTATTAAGCTTGGCAGGAGTGAATGCAGGGTGACAGCTTCCCTAGACCTGACGGTATTGCTCACCAGACTCCAACGTATACGAGCATAACCAGGCAATGCAGAGAACACTTAAGGGCAGAAAACCGAGGAAACACTCCTCCTCACACAGCTCGAAAGGCAGTCTTTATGGCTTTCATCTGAGCACGGCAGGCTCAGCTTTATTTGCTCTGTCAGACACAGACATGGGACTTGAATCTCAGCACTCGTACCATGCACCTATCACCCGAGACGCGCCACGCTGGAAACGCAGCTGGCACAGGGATTTGAACTGCTGTCTGTCACAGGCCACAGGAGTGCCTGCGCTCCGCAGAACGCTGGCGTGTCTGGCTCTACTCCAATACATATTTGATTATTTATATGCAGTGAAGTAGCTTGCAAGAGATTAGGAGAGTGAGGAAAAGAGAAGATTCATTGTGCACCAGGTGTGAGGGCATCATGTTCAATCCTCCACCATTATTTGACTTTCCAGGCAAGTACCTTACAACTGCCTTTCCTCTGTGACCCTCTTGCTCTGATGAGGAATTTCACCTCCAAATAAAGACCTATTCTTTGGGGAAAACATCACTGACACATTTCCAGATATGTCTGGGTTTCAGCACACTTCCGAAGAAATGGGATTTTACATTTTAAAGCTCCACCACAGAGATACAGGCAACACTTTAATGTGAGGCAGAAGTCACAGCGGCAGATTTCTCTTTCACAGAGGTAGAAATCTTACGTTGGCAGAGCTTTTCTGACGAGGTGCAGGGGGCTCCTGCACGGCGCTGAGCTCGCGCCCGGGGCACCGCGCCTGCCCATACGGAAATGTCCTGAGTACTCAGGTCAGTTATTTCTCCCACCAAAGCCAAGGTAACAAACTGTAGGCTAAATACAGCCAATATTTTACCTGTAGTAGGAACTAAGTAAAACTCTGTGTGTAGAACTTCAAGTCCATTTAAAAAAGTGAATAACCAATTTACCAGTTTTTCTTCATGGATTCTGAATGTATCCATACACCGCGGATGGTATAAAGACAGACTAATTCTACTATACAGCCCAATAAGAGTCAAGAAAACCTGGTCATCTGCCTCTTTGTGAAGCAGTACTTCTTCTCATCTCACACAGGAGAGGTAAGAGACAGCATGGAAAGCTAAAGGACATCACTTCATCCCTTTGTTTGAAAATTTTCAATAGACAGCATTTTGTAAAAAAAATATTAAATGGGTTCTATTCAAATGCAGCACCAAAGAAAACGGTGTCTAGTTCAGGCTGGGCACCGTGACCTGCCCTAGTTTGTAGCTGAACAAAAACATAAAAGCAAGTGATAAATTTCCATTTTGTTATACAATATTTCATTAGGGAGCTAATTAAACAGGCTGTACTCAAATGCAGCATATAAACAGTATTACAGAGGAAGGGGAGCATTTCCGGGAAGATACTAGGTGATAGCACTAACATAAATGATTTAATTTTTTTTTTCTTTTCTCAACAGTTCAGAACAAAAAAGCTTTTTTCTCCATTACCTCATCCTAAGTAGTTTTTCAAATCAAGCCCATGTTCACATTCACGCTGTCACTGATAATGGATCTTGTGTCAAATAAGAAGAGAGTAAAGGACCTGATAATAAGTGCAATTATAAAACATCAAAAATGGTAGATCAAAGTGGATTTCCTTTATTCCACTGTGTACAGTCACTTCACGGCTTTTCAGAGTTCCTGTCATGCCGTCCTGACAGGATGTATTAATTTTCTCTATCATCATAGCAACAAGAATGGCACACTTCAGAAAGCAGCTGACAAATGCAGCTCCTCATTATTACTTTGTCTTACTTTTATTCATTTTGTTTATAAGAACACTTTTTAAAGCCTCTTCTGAGACTCTCAGGCATGGTGATAGCCATCAAATGGTTGATAACCTTGTGATAAACACAACCTGGGGACAAACTCTCAAGCCACTCGTCAAAAAATGAACTGAAATTTACAGCCTCCCAAAATTTCAAACCCAGTCACGAGTTCATGTTGGAAGAGCTTGAAAACTTTACCTAAATACTCCCACTCTCACCTCGGAAGAGTAGCCGTTTTCGGAATATTTACTAAATTCTGTATGGGAATTTATAGCCTAGATTGGTAATTGAACATACAAATTGCATTTGGAGAAGATAAAAAGAAAGCTTGGGAGTTAGTAAACTAGCTCAGCTTCGCTTTTCCTGCCTTGCCCCCACGGGTACCATGACTCAACTCCTGGTGCAGATGCTCAGGCTTATCACCGCAGCGATAGTTAGAAGCTTCTGAAATGAAATGTGCATGGTAAGAAAAAAGGTTTTACAGCATTTTCCCACAGAAAAAAGCACGGGTAGAGGCTTTGAGCTGGCGGTCTCCTCACTAAAGCGTGCTGACCTTTCCCAACATTAAAGCTTGCAGGAGTGTTTCTGAGCTGATCACAAGATGTTGCACCTGGTATTGCTAATATGCAAAGGAATCCAGACTCAAACACAAAGAAAGCAGAGTAAGAATCAAGCAAATCGCATAATATAAAGAAGTGCACGCAAAATAAAGCTCTGAAGCCATACACTGTCATAGAAAATTGTATACCCCTGTCCAAGTGACAATTTGCACTCAGTGAAAAATATAATAATCACACTAAAACCTGAAAACTAATGTGTTTGACACGTAGAATTAACCGAGTAAATTCTACTCTAAGCATTCACGCTAATGTAAAGCATCATGGTTAAAAGATTGACAACGTTCTTTGAATTCAGAGTATGCTTGACCAGCATTGACTTTCACAACTAGTTTGAAAATAGAAATCTCGATTCACTAATTCAATTGGCTATGACATGGCCCTACGCAGCTGGAAGTAAACTGAGGCACTATACCACGCTGCCATCACAGAATAACTACCTTAAATATTAGTATAAAAGCGGATGCAGCAGTTTCATATCCTACCATATGAATATTACGGCAATGACGTGTAGAAGTGATTTACATCTTCATTATTTCTAGACTGCAAGAATTGCTATTGCTAGCACTTTGTAGAGTCATTTGCCAACATTTAAGCATGTTATGATTAATGCAATTTGAGCAGAACGCATATTGGACAGATAGATTATAGCCCTGCTGATACTGTATGTACAATAATTAGTACTGTGACAACAGCTAATTATTTTTAATTTTAAAGCTGAAGGATTTTATCCATAAATACTGCGGCTGGAGTTAATAGATCAGTTCTTTCCATAGCCAAAACAAGGTGACAGAAATTACACACTAAATAAATGAGTAATTTCTTATCAATATTTAAAACTAATGGAATGCCAATCAGTAGCACCACTAGACATTTAAAGCACTGCTGCAAAGTATTACTGACAAAATTAGTATATAAAGCACCCACATCATCATCCCACCCGCTGTAACACAATGAAACTTATTAAAAGACAATTGAAAACATAAAAACTGCCTCCTTAAAATTCAAGAGATCTAATATGTCAGCAGGAAACACACTGTTCCAGCTGTATGGAAGACCATCTGTCTGATGGACTCGAAGGGAATTACTTCATTGATTTTGACAGTGCTGCTCTAGAAGAGCATGTCCAAGTTGTATGGGCTGCAGTTAGCATCAGGACCTTACCTATACTGTAATAATCAAAGTAACGTTCTGTACAGCATGAACACACATATCTAAGGATTTAGATGGCAGAACACCAAGGACATTGTGAAGAGTTCACTTAGGAACAAGCACCTGGTTTATTTCTGACTGAAAGTTCTGAGTTTAAAATATTCCAGCAAGTTTGAAACTTCAGGAAAAGTGATTTGAAAGACTAAGAGAAAATTCCTCTTAGTTGTGGGAGGAGAAAAAAGGTGTTTCACTGGCACATGAAGATGATGCACAGCTTGCAGCAATGAAGTACTTGTTCCAATATATGGAACTATTGAGCTACCTCAGGCACAGGTGTAACACGGGAGAGGACAACAGCGCTGAGGTGATTTCTTCAAGCACCAATACATACTTATTCTACCTCTGAGAAGTCCATCAATCAGCGAGCAACTGATTCGTGCCCAAACAATAGCTACCGGCAGTAGCAGTGCACAGCAAAAACCAAGGCAGCCCACCACTGTACCAAGATGTGGGCCTGAGCTGCTCCCAAACCGCATGGTCAGACACAAACATCTCAACAGCCTAAATCAACGAGGCACTGAACACCATATAGAAACGCAAACAGTATTTTCGACCCAACTGCTCGGAAATAAAAAGAAAAGCCCTTCTATCCACTTCCCTGTGAGTTCCTTCAGTCCCAACAGGAATCACTTTATGCTTTCTCACGACTGAGAGGAACACTATTTTACCTGAAAAGAAAGCTGAAATCCTTCCATCATCCTTTAAGCACTGCCTTCTCACAAGCTGCTAGGGCAGCAGGCAAAGCTGGGGAAGGCTCTGCTTGCAGACTAGACCAAATTTTACAGGAACCTTGGGTGTGCTCATCACTCCCTGAGATTGGCGCACCATACCGATTTTCTTTCAGCTCTTCCAATTTTCTGGCAATACAGAACATTAATAATTGATGCTTCATTGATTTGATTATTTTATTTAGAAAGTTGTACAGTTCTTCCACAGCTAAGAGCTGCAGAATGCTCCCCAAAGCATCCACATTTATCAGTGCTTCTCCGGCTCACTCGATATCAGTTGATTAGCCTTAATTCGTACCCTTGCGTTTAACATCAAGGAAGTTACTTTTTGATTGACTCTGAAGAAACAACCCTTAAAAACAGAAACTGAAACAAAAGCTTTCCCAGCAGAACAATCTTTAAAACTTAATGATACTAGAACAAACTTCTGGGTTTCATTTGTTTGGGTAGTAATTGCTCAGTGGAACAAAGAAGCCGTTTCTAATAGAAGACTCATATCCCGAGCTCCTTTAAGTGCTTTTGGTATCAAATTAAATATTAATACAAAAGAAACTACACTGTTCAAGTACTTTTTGCATTACTGTTCCATAAGGGATGTCACGATGAAGCAGATGTAAGACCGATGTCAATACTAAAGGTACTTAGCTTTTCCTTGAAGTCAATGTGTCAAGTTATACAAACAGAAAGGTACTCATCTTTCGGCACTCCAGCTTTTCTTGAGCATCTCATCTCAGAATCATCATGAATGAAAGAACTGATCAGAACTGCAAATAATCTATTTTATTTGAAGAATAAGAAGAACCTAAGAGCAGTCAGACACCTACATGTGACCAGGAGTCTATGAAGAGGTCTGATAAGCCAGCAGAAGCAGGCTTTACTGAAAGGCATGCTCTGCAAGTGAGAAAACAGTTATTACAGAAGATGCACATCTTAATCGTATTCCTGCCGCAAACATGTATAAATGCAAGCATCACTACAAATACCTTATTCTGTTTTATTTAGAATTCACTACCTTTTGCTTCATAGAGCAGAACCAGCAAGTTTTTTCAGATACTTAAGACAAGTTCTCGATAGCGTTGTCAGTGAATAATTCTAGTAAAGTTTTCTTTTGAAGTCTCAGACCAGCTTATCAGAAGACTTGCCACTCTTCTCACCACTCTCCCCACAGCTATCTCCAATTCCCTAACTGATGCAAATATGTACATCGATACTCAGTTGCACCAGAGAGGACCCCTGCTGCCCTGGGATCCATGAGGTTCACAGTGGACCTTCAGCCCTCTGGGTACATAATAAAATACAGCGTTAAGTCACACAAGCGGACAATCTGACCTGAGTTCTTCTTTCTGCATTATTACCCAGTCTCTTCACACATCTGGCCTGTTGGATGCAAACATCAGCTTGAAGCCCTACAGTGAGCAAGACTGAAAGTGGTAACAGATGCCTCAAAAAAGAAGCTAAAGCAGTAAACCACAAGAAGTACGGGTGACAGACAGCGTTCCTGCAGATTTTAAGGTTTCTTTTTAAATCATAATTGGCCTAAATGCACTATTTACATGTTACTGCATGACACTTGGCCTCAGCTGGATCTGATGCTCTGCTCTCACCTCGCTGACAAGGAATTGAACGGTACAGGGTTGCAAAGACGGGCTTGTCAAATATAAGGCACCAATAATTAGGACAACGGGAAAGCAATCGAACCTCATCACAAACTTTAAACAAGTGCAAAGCCACCGAACATTCATTTTGAATTATTAAAGACATAGTCTGAAACTAAGTCCAAAACACACAGGTAGAGAAGAAAAATAAAAACGAGACAAAGCTTGATTAAAAAACTTGTATTTTGAGCTAAAAGGAGAGGGACCCACCTCTCAACCAAACCCAAAAACCCCAAAAAACTAAAAAAAAACTCAGCAAAAACCAAACAGAAAGACTCATTTACCTTGTGGATAGGATAAAAAGTATGCAAAACCAACTCCAGCTCTTTTAGCTAAATAAGTAATCTACTAAATGATAATAAAACCCCGTATACTGCAGCACTGACAAAGGTAAGTACCCCCAGAAAATTTAGCAGTCAGAATAAAACAGTGGTGATGAAGACAAATATTTCGATGTATCTGCTTACTCGCTGAAGAGCCTCCTTGCTACAGAGCTGACCTGCACCAACGAAAAACCACATTACTTCTTACTTTTGTTTAATCAGTGAGCTGTTTCCAAAACAACTACTCTAAAAAATGGCCAACCCAATTCAAGTTCTCTCTTTTAAATGCCTGCTTTTTCAACAAAATGACAGAAATTCAACGTAATTAGTTGTCTGTTGCTAATTTTACAGTTTTAAAAAAATATTACTTCAACCATTGATTGTTTTTCCAATGTTCTAATGAGTAAACCTCTAAACATTACAGTTGCAATTACTTTTGTGTTATGTTGCATTTATCAGAAAAATTATGCAGGAAAGCTAAATCCATTCAATACCAGTATTTGGTAAGAACAAACCATAGCAAACTGCTATTACTGGCACACAGAGAACATTTATATAAATATAAATATAATATATTTGAATATAATAAAACTCAGCTTATGTCAAATCATGTTCAGAATAACTAAATATATTTCTGGGTTTTTTGTTAAAAAAAGTAACTTCTGTAAGACCTAAGCTTCGCCACGAACACAACCTCTGTGGACTGACTCTGATCACACTTGAACAAAGGACAGACAAGGAAGATCTGTTTAAAAGAAAGGGCCAACCATGGCTGGACGAAGACTTGCCGTGATTAATTTAAAAAAGATGTGCTGCAAATCAGAAGTCACATTTTAACAAAGACATAGTTTAACTGGGGTTTACCCCTGTACTGTCGAACAGTTACACTACCAGCATTACTTTAAAGAATAAAGACGGATAAAACAGGCAACCAGCTTGCCTATAAACTACACACACTAAACATGACTGAACTCTGCTCAGGTCGTACCCAGCCAGAGGGATCAGCCTTCCCGTCAGTATCACCACAGGGAGATGCTTTTAATGCTGCTAATAAGATTTGCTTTAAGTTGTAGCTGAGATGTTGTGAGTTGAGTGTGCCTCAGTTTTCATCCTGAAAACTTTTCAATAGCCTTTTATTGTCTCTGCAGATGATAAGGTGAAAGACAGGGCAAAACTAAGGACACTTGTACAGTTAATATAATAGCAAAGTCATCATTGGAGAGGCAAATATACAAATACTAGCAAGTTAAAAAGACATGAAAAAAACCAACGCCAAAACCACGAGCAGCTCTGACAAAGTCTCTGAAGTCAAAATTGTCTTATCCAGATTTAGCGTATTAACTAGGAGAAGGCCACTGAATTCCCTGTGCACATCGTTCCCAAGGACATGTAAGAATTCAGCCAAATTACGGAGCTACCTCTCTCTCCAGCGATGTGACAGAGAAATGACGCTCTCAGATGAACGCTGTCTTGGTACACACCGAGGGTACAGCAGGGTGAGCCGACACCTCTGTGCACACATACCAACAGCACCACTGACCCTTGCACCAGGGTTCAGCTCCTCCAATGGTGTAAACTGGCTTCGAAGTCAGCTCCGTTTCCTCTCACAAGTAACAAACCCACCCCCGCTCCCGGTGACCCACGCTTTCCACTCCATCATGATATACTCTTTATACCAATAATTTTTCCAATCATTTGATGGGAGAGTTACTTCAACACCATTGCCATTTAACAGCGTAAAACGTATTATTGGCTGTGAATGTTCATGTACACAAATACAGATATGTTTCTATCAGAAAATAGTAAAAAGAAAACCTCACTTAGCACATGGTTTTCTCTCCAGTTGTCTCTTACACAGTTTGTCCTGTTACTGAGTACCTGCTAGAAAAGACCAAATGAATGAACCTGATATGTCCACACAGACAGACACACGCAGTCAGTTCTAGAACATATGGATAGAAGAGAGGTATAGAAACACTAGACGACACGGCAAAAATAAATCACTTACTATGCTGTGGGAAGAGGAAAAGACCCATCCCCAAACCCATTTCTTGGCCCAAGTCTAATTTCAACCTTTGTACAAATATAAGTATAGATATAAAATACACGCACGCGCACATGCTCCATGTAGAACATAGTGCTCTGGGTACATTCACATGGCAGGCACGGGGTAATGAAATTATTGACAAAACTCCCTTTAATTCTTGTTCTGATTTTTAGTAACAGGATTTAGAAACACCAGCAGAAGATAGGCAATGCAATCGTTATGAAATGCAGAGCTCCATCCATCAACAAAGGAAAAACCACCCAGCCTTATGAGAGTTCAGGAAGAAATATCTGAGTCTGCGGCAGAATGTAAGAGGCTTTCCAAAAGGTGTGTGGTTTCCATTAAATTTTAGGGGAGAAGATTTAATGTGAGATCAGAGATTATACTTCATACAATGTCTAATTGACACAAAAAATAATTATGTTTGTGAAAAATCAAGAGATAAATTTGAAAATAAATAGTGATTTAAGCATTCAAGACTGTGACAGAATGACGAAACATTAATTACAGTTAGGGCTGACATTCTATAACAAATGACTTTGTAACTCACATCTGATAACAGCAGATTTTATAGGAGAAATATAGTTTATAGGGAAAATTAGGTACAGATTTAGCACTTGAACTTAATTTCTCACTTTTTGCCAATTTACGTTATGGCTCTCTTATTCATTTGTATTTTAAAATCACGACTCATTTTGAAGAATTCTTTTCCTGAAAGCTAAAATTGTATTGTACTTATGGTTACTGGAATATTGATTTGTGACACAGATCAGCAAATACAAGTGCTGATGTAGCTTCTTGCCCGAAGAAAACCAGAGCTGCCAATGGTCTTTACACCTACTTAAATTTCACAATGGGAAAAATTTTAATATTGAACCAGGTTTCAAATGAACTGGGGATAGTTTCAGGCTATCAATTTTTCTTGATTGTGAAGAAAACTCTCTTTGTTCGGAATTCTCTTCATCTCCCTGCTCTCCATAAACAGGCCTTGCTGGCCATTGTTCGATGCCCTGAAGTGCCTCTACTTATTTTCCCAGGTGATACTTTACAGAGTATATCAGTTCCTTTTCTCTGACCACTGGAAGAAATTTTTCTCATTCACATTATTTAATGGAGATTTGCATTTGGAAGAGAAAAGAATGTTCTTTGTCCTCTTTAATACCCTTATGAAAACATAACTCAACTGAAAACACCAAATATGTGTGTCCAATTCTGCAAGAACTGGTGGAACGAGGGAAAAGGAAAAGTTAATCTAAACATACATGTTGTAATATTAAAAAAATCCCAACAAACATACAGGGTCTTGCTTAGGCTTTCAGGACCATTATTACTTTAGAAGTTCAGATTTTGAATAAATAAATAATTTTTAAATTTTAATTATTTAATAATTTTTTTAATTATTTAATAAATAAGGCTAACGTTCAGAAATAAGGGCTCTCAGTAGCCTGACAACCAGTAAACCCATCACATTATCAACTGTAAGTCAGATTGGATGGGTAAGATTTTCTATTTGGAAGCCCAAATTTTCCTCTTACGATATGTTAGTAATGTTTTTACAGTTGTACCCTTAATTATCCTCTCTGTCTCTTCACAGAGTCATGAAATAAAGCTTGCCTCAGTAAATACCATGAAAAATCCTTGTCTGACATTTTAAACTGACTTTTGAATTTAATATGCATTTTTTTCCATTACGTTTATTAATAAGGTTTGAGGTAACCTTCTTGTTATTAAGAAGATTTGCTTTGCCATAGCATAATATTTGTGTCTGAGGTACCTATGTACGTATCGAGACACAAATGGATCAGAGGTGGTTTCACGCTTCCATGGGAGATTGGTGTCCCTTCGAGAGCCATCGTGTTCTGCGGAGGAAGGGAAGAGCTGGCAGTGCCCCAAGCACAGCCACATCTGTAAAAGTCACGTTAGCTGTCCTCACTCTCCCACATGCTTTGGGGACCATGTTTCCTACACACCCCTCTCCATCCTCTCCCCAAAACCCCAAACAAAATGGGCACAAAGAAATTCAAGACAGCAGGTCTAGATAATTGACCAGATTATAATAGGAACAAGACATCTAACAGTACTTCCGAGGTGACAGCGTAGCTGGGGAGAGGAAAGAGAATACAGTGTCAGGAAGCTCACACCAATCCTAGCAATACTGCCTCAGGAAGCTGATTTCAAGACTGTCTTTTATGAGACGCACATTTTGCGCTGAACATTACTGTTCAAAGTAGGCGGCAGAGCTGAAGCTGCTCATCCCAAATGTACAAGTGGGCAGGGAAGAAAACAAACCAGAAGAAAAGCACAGGTGTATGAACACAGCTGGAGAGGTAAGGAGACGACTTCTAGCTACACTCAGATTTTCTGTTGTACTGTCACGGTATGAATAACATCTCTCATGTTCCTTGAGAGACTTGTTAGGTATTTTTATTTAGCAGATCTGTTAAGAAAAATATTAATCTAAGAAGCTGTTAGGAGTCAATTCCATGACATTTCTGAATTGGTTCCTAGAAAAATAAATGAGGTTTCACGATACAGCGACAGAAATTGCAAAATCTAATGGAATAGATTTTCCTGTGTTGTCTGTTGGTAAGGATTTAGAAGCCCAAAGCGTACCAACACACAGAAGAAAATGATGCAAATGTCAATTTGTAAGCCTCCAGCTCTGCTGACCTAGCCTAACTGCTAAGTGATATCCAATGGCATCTCCATCCGCAAGGGAGAGGCCCTGCTCAGGCAGGCACAGGCTGCGGCTTTTCGACCATCTTGAGCGACAAACAAAGCAGAAAAAAAAAAAAAAAGATATGAAAAACAGTTGTAAGGTGGAATTCTCAAGAGAGATCTTCTCGATAAGATGACCGAGATCTCTGTCTCCACTGAGATCAGAAATCTGTTTGCCATGGAATACGGTTATTTTACACTACTATGGAAACAACTGGTCACGGACAAACTCACTATCATCGGTTTAACTGGGAACAAGCTTACACGATATTTATACGTACTCTAAGAGAGAAAGGAGGATTTTTTTCCCACCTGACCTTTTAAAATACCTCTGCAGCATACAGACCTTACGATAGCTAATCCCGACCATCTCTCAAGGCAGTGAAAAGTCACAGAGGCAGTTCCCATCTTCCTGAGACTTGTTGACATTCCAGATCAGCTCTTCCACAGTCGGCCGGTACAGCGGCACGGCTCTGTTCACTCAGAAGAAAATACCACGGTTTCTGTGTGCAACGATTAACGTCTAAAACAGAGCCAGGACTCAGGACCTGCGTAACATCCACTGATGTGGCAGACATCGAAAGCGACCCAAGTCACTTCTGAAGAGTGAAGTCTTCATGTAAGCTTATGTCACTTGCAAAAATCAAGGCCTGAATGTGGAATGAGACATCAGATAAGTAGCATTCAGCAACGCATAAACATATATAAAAAAGTGTGTGTACACATATATATATATATGTATATATATGTATGTATGTATTCGTAAGTACTAGAGGCAGTAACAGCCAGCTCCACAAAGTGTGGGAGCTACATTTAGTGATACAGGAGAACTGGTACTAAGCAGTCAACATCCAGCAGCCATTTCCAAGCCTTCAGCCACAACATGAACGTGGGGGAGGAGAAAGGAAGAGACCATCAATGAAAGCAACCATTGAACATAAGAGGGGAAAAAAAAAAAAAAAAAAAGGCAGGTTGATCTGTTTCTTCCCATTTCAGTCATGAAAAATAAACTTACATAAAAATAAGTATGATAAACAAGTCTTAGGAGCAAAGCCCAACTTACATGAAAAGTCAAAGCGTATTAGGACTAGACCTTGCCTCTACACCTTTCAGAAACCAAACGGAATCCAAACTACTAAGCTGATCTGAGAAATGGTAACACAGCAACGTAAAGAATCTGTTTTTAGGGTAAGCTATAGTTAAAAAGAAACTTCCTTGCATGTACCTTATTACTAAGGAGCATGGTCAAGCCTGGAGGTACAGCATGAGCTTTGGACACCCCATCTCAATCACAGTGTATTACCACAAACAGGACCATCTGTATCGGTAAAATGCAGTCAAGACTGATGTTGCAAATTTGAGCTTGTAGCCTTTTGCACCCTGAAAATCTATTGAGAAAGTCAAACCTTCCTGTGATGCGTTTATAATTTCATTAGCTGTGCTAGAATACAAATAAATTGAGATACTCATCAAAACAATTAAATGTAAGTCAAAACGTGTTGAAAACAAAATCTAGTGCGTTGTCCAAATGTGATTTTATCAGTATATGTTGCTACAACTTTTTTTTTTTTTTAAAATCCCTGACTTTTCATCGTCTGTCAGCAGGTCTTCTGCATGAGACTATCAGCTCACATGCCAATTAATTAACCTGCAAACAAGCTGGATGCTATAAATTAATGTGAGAAAGAGAAGCTGGTGATTCTGCTTAAGCTGTTACACCATTCCCTCGCTTTAATATTCAAGGTGTAGCTGTGTGGCAATTTTAGTTAATGTAGCTTGGAGAAGGCAGAATTCTGCTTACTTGCCCATCTCTGGTTACCTCACTTGGCCTGGCTCCACTGTGCTAGTCCAGGGTCCTGCACTGAGAATTAACCCAGCAAAAGAAGTGACTATTTTTTGCGTAGGTCAGCTCTGATGCCTCAGAGGAGACAGGGATGCTAGGCTGGAATCAAGGAGATGGCAGGACCGTGGCAGTCAGCGTGACCTATGGTGGAAGTGCATTTTACGAGCGATGAAAGAACAGCTTCAGGGTAACATAAGAAACAGCACCCTTCCACCCCAGACCAGCCCCCAGCGCTCCCAGTCAGAAACCTGCACACACACACGAACTGACTTCTAATCATGCCCACCGCACTCAAAATGGAATTTAAAAAATAAAATTGAAGAAGTGTAAAAGTCAGCTGGCAGACACCTCTGCATTCAGTTGTTCAGTTTCAGGTTGAGTTTACCAAAGGAAAAAAAAGAAAAACTTAATTTCATTGAGCCACGGACTGACTGTGAAATCTGAACCATAACAAACTACCACGGGAAGCTGTGCATTCTTTTTCTTTTCCTCCCGACTCATCTCTGCTCCTCCATTCCCTATGCAAAGACAGAGGGAAACAGAAGACCCCTTCCTGCAAGAGTTTCCTGCCAGCAGAACACTCACTGACGCCACTCGCAGCATTGTGTGGGAGCTGGCGAGACAGGGACCCTTCTGTAGAGATGCTTTCATAAAAATGTATTTTAAACCAAGAAAATTTCTCATCTCACTACGTATTCTTGTCATTCTGGGTAAACAACCAGGAAGGGTGGGGGAAAAAATCTGCAGCAGTAATAGAATGCATGAAATTGGTAATGTCATGATTTAGCCATTTTTCCCCTACCTTCCTCAAGTACCAAACGCTATTATTAAATGCAGTGAAAACACTCAGGACAGATCTCTTAAAGAAAGAGTAAGTGTGCAGACATCATTCCTGTGACGGTGCTGTCTTTCAGCGTAAGCTCTGCTGCCCTCTCCGAGCGCTCTGGGCAAGGTGTGGGCTGGCAGCCCTGCCCCTCGGCTGAACAGCTTCAGCGGCGCTGCTTCGGCTAACGCCCTGCGGGCTCGCTGCCTGACCTGCGGCTGGCACCGACAACCAGGGCACCCATTAGTGCCAACGGCGGTCTGCTGGTAGGAAACCCGGATGGCTAATTGTGAGCACTTAAATGCCAAGCTCCCTTATTAACCGCTTCACCTTAGAACTGCAGAACAGCAAAATCGAGGTAATGCATTTTATAATGCAGCACGATATTCCCCCGTCCTGACCTTTCATTCATTTGGAAAGACGTTCCGTGAGAACCAAGTTAATAACGGATTTCTCTTTTTGGCAGCGGTTGCGAGCACACTGGTGAATGCTCCGTCAGGTGTCAGCTCAGGGAAAACCGCTGCTGAGGGGAGTTGTTTGGCAGGACTGCACCCACCGGTGGGTGAGCGCTGGATGGCATAAAAACATCTGCACGTTTCATCAGTGGAAAAAGAGCGGATGACTCCCACAGTTTATCTAGGATTCAACATGCACCGCATGAGAGTATGTTGTCTCCTATATTTTCAGCATCATCACTATTCCCTTTTAAGGCTGGCTTCCACAAGCTCCATGCTCTTTGCACTAGTTTCTCATAGCAACCTCTTCCCACAGTTACAGAGATGGCATGTACGCTTGTTTTTTTTAAGCTTCCCTCTATTTTTCTCCTCTTTCTCCTTTCCTCCAGTTTCTTTCTGGGTACTTCCCATCTCTCTCACCTTTAATGTGCATCTCCATCTCACTGGACATTCTCCTGGTCTGCTCTTTCACATCCTCACAACACAGCTCCATAACCCTTCACGCCGCACGTGGCCACTACATCTTGCGCATGAAAAGGGTACTGCTGATCCAGAGCAGGCACACACACACAACTGGGCTGCTTGTAGGTTAACCACAGCCACCCAGCGCCCAGCGGAGGCCAGTCCTGCACTTGCGTGTCAATGGTTCTAAGCCAAAATATACAGAAACTGAGCAATGTGTGGATTTGTAAGAAGATTTCAGTGGGGCACTGCAAAATTTGCCACCAACTATCCTTAACCCTTACTTTAATGCTAGTAGCACAACAGTGAAGATGCACAGTACCCAAGTAAGGAACTATCAAGAAAAAATTAATGCAAATATATTTATTTGAAGTAATTTCAAGTATGAACTAATATCGAGTCAGTTCCCAGCTATTTATCATTTCACACACATCTGAAAGCATATTCCAGTAATACAAGGACTGCTCAGCTCATTTGCAAAAACAGAATTCGAGGTGCTATCACAAATTTTTTAAAATGGCTTTTATATAACAAAGACGTGTGAACTACAGCTTAACTAAAGTTTAGCTTGTGCATGATGAGCACAGAGGGGGCAGGAAGACCAAGCTGTTCATAAAGTGTGAATGCAGTTTATCTTTCTGCTATCTATACAGGACTGCATTTCCAAATGGGACTCACTCCCATTTGGAAAGTGAACTCACAGAAACTGAGCTGGAAGTGAAAATAATTGTGTTCAATGACAATGACTTTTGAAATGACAGTTTAGTAACAGGAAAACATCTCATTTTCTGAAGCCAGCTTTCCATGAGTGTAGATGCTATTGCTATTTACAGAGTATTTAAAGTTAGCATCCAAGTGAAGAAAAAATAATTTTCTACTTTGTAATTAACATAACACAGATAGATGGACATTCACATACCTGAGTCAAACAGTTTTGCTTCTAATAAATTCGGCTTTTCAATGATTTTTATTACTTTAAAAGACTTTAATCTGATTTATAATCAAAACGTACGGCTCTTAGTGAAGATCATCAGACTTACTCAGGTCTAATAATACCTTCTTACCTACCAGCCTGGAAGTCAGTTTGCCCTCCAAGTCAAAGAGACCATTTTCCGCTGCAGCTGTTAAGAACACCAGCATTTCTAACTCCAGAGGGTCATAACAGATCACAAAGTGCCTCTAAGCCAGGACCAGAATACTGGGTTTCTTGTACTTTGATGACATGGGAAAAATCCTCAGGTAGAGGAAGACTGCAGAACTTTTGCTTCTATTTATGGATTCCCCCCCCATCCAGTTAGTTTTACTGGCACAAACTGCTACAACTAATGAGGGTGGGGTACATAGGCTTGCTGGTAGCCTTGTCTGACCTTCCTTGGTATTACCAATACATCATGTGTGACCTTCACAAAGACCTTCAAGTGATCTGAAGACCCCCGAGTTCCCTAAGAACAGTATACAGAATACTTCTTATAATGCATTTTTTATAAAATATTTCAGCAGCCTGGAAAACGGAAGAAAAAATAGAAACTGAAAAGATTTAAGGGCCACCACAAAACTGCTAACTCAAAAAGCTGCGAAGCCAAGTTCCATGTTCTAGAAGAACACAAAGACGCCAGAGCCCACTTTGGTCTATGTTCAGACACTACACTCCTCTCGAGGAAGAGTGTCAGGAAACAAAGTTTAAAAACACAGACAAAAAACCCACGGATGTGAAACAGGAGAGATTTTTTTATCTTAAAACAGAGAGAGGAAGGAAGTAGCTTTAGGGCTGACGGCAAGCCCAAGACAGAAACACAAAGAGGAGCTACTTCCTTCCTCAAAACATGGAGATGGAGGAGAAAAAAAAAAACCAACGAGAAGGAGAACAATTTTCTCCACAGTCTTGCTTTTCAAAGGAAGAAATGTGGTGATGCGTCTCTTCTTAACCCACCGGGACCATGGCTGCGTGTAAAGTAAACTGAGGAACAGGTGAGGTGAACCCTAGCTAGGCCTTTCATGAGCATGCTAAAATCTGCAGGAACAACATCGTTCGTTCACGACAGAATCAGTCTGTAGCTTTTAGTAACCACACAACACAGAAAATGTGGGATTTTTACTTTTTAGGAGCATAACCAATAAAGCTGAAGATCAATGAGGTTTTCTCCATTTGTCTGGTCACTAAGTGGTAGCACATGCTTATTTTCATAAATAATTCAAGCTAATGGGAAGTATTAACTTAGAAGAATTATTAGCAAAAATAGTGCTTTCTATAGGATGTACAGCCAGCAGTATAAAAAAAATACTCGTACTTTTGGGAATAATTATATTTATATTCATTAAATGCATATTTTCCAAGGACATCAGTGCAGATAAAAATGGGTTAGTGCAAAGCATTTCTTGCATCTTAAGGATGACGCTGCACGAAAAAATTTGGCTGAATCACAGTTTCAGAGTGGAACCAGGGTGAGACAGGCTGCAACACAACTGCAGGTAAGTCTAGATGTCTTAGCAACAGAAGTTAAAAATCAGACTGTTGCATTCTTTGATATGACATCACTCTTCTCAGTGTTCCTAAATAAAGTTGTTTCTACCAGGAATGGGCTTTATTTTTAGTTTTTTTCCCCAAATGTGAAGACAGGTTCTGTAGAACACTGTATTACTTAAACCACCAAATATGTATCAGAACAAACGAGGGCAATCCAAACCAGCGACTCGTACTCCCTGGTTAGACTAGGTGTGTCATCCACACCCATCAATGAACAGAACTCTTCAGTAAACTTTGGATAACGTCCCATTCAGAAACAAGGAGATAGTGGGCAGGATTTGTAGGAACTCTGTGGCACAGCAGGTGAATTATTTGACATACAATCAAAGCGACCGTTTGGCGAATGCGTTTAGGCTAGTGGAATATTGCAAGTACCAGACATTAATGTAACACACTGGAATATGGCTGTTCACTGGCTGTTGTTTAAAACTGAAATTATAGCACATGATCAACACTACACAGCTGAAAACAGAGAAACAACCATCACATTACCTGTAAATTAAAAACCCTTCAGGCTGCAGATCGCATCTTTTACTGAGTCGGGATCTATATGTGTGCACACATTTTTAACGCTGTCAATCAATTATTATGTACTGCTTGCAGAATTACAGTAGCCAATGTATGGATTTCCAAAGGAAGCCTAACCCAGCCTCTGAACGTGGTGCTCTCCAACTGCTACGTCAAGGACTTAACCGCCAGACTAACACACCCTGCAAACACAGCCCTTCAAATCCAAACCAGACAACAAGGACAAAATGCCAACCAGCAAAACTTGCACTGCTTCCACACGGAAATCTACCTGTAAGTCCTAGGAAGGACAACAGCTGTCCAGCTGCTCCTGGAGACACTCATCCCGGAGCGGAACATCCGGGGTCCGTAAACACACAAGCTCCTTTGCTGAAGCAAGCAGAATGGGAAAAGAAAGCGAAGCCTGTGAGCTTCCCAGAGAAATGCCAAGGTACTGTGATAGTTGTGTACATACGGTGATGTAGGAATGACAAAGCTGTTTTAAAAAAGCTTAAAAAACTTACAAAAGAAACAGATAATAAAGAAGTTTAGATTTAATAATGGGCAGCTCTAAGTACACACTGAAATACAAATTAATATCCTTTAAAAAGTTAAGTAGTTTACGTCTGTTAACATACCATCTTCAATTTGATATACACTGAAGATTTATATCCATCCTTCTGTAGGAGGAAAAAAAACACTATGGAAATCACACGACGGTCTTCCCTCCTAACTTTCATCACATTTCAGTTAGAACATTACCTGACTATCTTCAAACAAATGTTTTTAGCAGGGCAAGCTATAAAAGCTTTGCAAAACTCAATTCCTATCTTTTGACTACACGATGAGATCTGCCTAAACTCACGAACCGCAATACGCCGGCACGGGTATAGGCATGTACAGCTTAACGCAACTTGAATCCGTCATTCTGATCAAATCAGAAATGTCATTCCAATCAGGTCCATGTAGCAGGGATTATGATAGAAAGTTTTGAGGAAAAGCATTGCAGAATAAATTAGTTACCGGGGAGGAGGGTAGAACACAGATCACAGATTTAATGTTACAGAACTTCAAAACCAGGATTATTTCTGAAAACATTATTTTCAGTGAAAAGTTGTAGGAAGCTGGTATATATTACTTAGGCTATCTGTCTACTCTTAAAACATTCTTTGCTGCAGTATGACATTTGGTAGCTGTTTTCTGAAATATTAACCATTGGGAATGAACTTCTCACACCAGGTCTCTACCTCAGGGTGTTCGGGAAGGCAGGGAGGGTCATTCAGGTTCACCCAAGACATCTCTGAGGATGATGTTAGGGACAATGCGTTTTACATAAGCTGCTGAAGACTTTTCGTCTAAAATGCTCCAGGGCCCCTAGCTGTTGCTGGAACAAGAGATTTGCAACTTGTCATAGCACGAGCCTTTATGTCAGTCTTGGATCCAAACCGAAGGCAAGAAAGTCCTTAGAGGCCTCTGGGCGACCAGACAGTGCTGGCAGCACACTGTGGAGAGGCTGAGAAGACTTCAGCCCGGGGCTACCGTGGTCAGTCTCTGCTCGCACTGCTACATGTCCTCATCCAGCAAGGACAGCGCTAGAGAATGAATCTGTGAGCCAGACGTTTCCTCCTCTACGCTCCTAAAGACCTCTGCTTAATGGCAGAGAAGACGGACGGTTGACTTCAACTACTACAAAAGAGAAAGGATCAGATTAAACCATTGGGACGGAAACCAGATGAAGGCAACAGAAACAAGATGCAAGGGTGAATCGTTAGAACAGACTAAAATGCAAAAGGAGAGAAGTGGGGAGCACATGAGAACGATTTGAGCAGAAACACTGAAATCAGATCTCTTGAAGCCTGCCTCGGCAAGATGACTAGAATGTGAATGGAAAGATCAGAAAGAAGAAATTGAGTAGGAAAAAGCTCAGGGGCAAAGCTCAGGCTTCAAAAGAGAGTGACTAGGACCAGACCAGGGAAAGAAGTCAACTTCAGGGAAGGGAAAAAAAAAAAAACCCACAAACCCAAAAACCTGTCAGTTAACATTTGTGAAACCCAAAGCAATACATGGATTTTTTTCTTCTTTCAGTGTTGGTTTCAAATCGAAGATGATAGCTCACTCCTGCTATCAAAAGTTCTTCAGTTCAAGTGGTATAAATCTTTATATTGAACCTAGATGATAGAAACTGCTCAAAACCAACTGATGCCACATGGTAATTTCACTTCTTATTTTGTCCTTTGATAAATCTACAGAGCTGTAACCTAAGTCAGCTAGAGGTATTGCACCAACATTTGACATACTCTGGAAAAAAAATCAGGTGTTGAGCAGTTCACATTAGATGCCCAAGTTTAGCAGGTATTTTTCACTAAACTTGTACCTCTGTGAATTCACTATCCCTAATATGGAGGTACTAGCCCTGTCGTTTCCCAGGATTATTGCTAAGAGAAATACATCAGCGTATGTGAAGTATTTGAATACTGTAGTGATGAGTACCACCGAACTGCCAACAGGAAATTAATATTGCTGCAAGAACAAGGTTTCGATAGTGGCAATAAATAAGGCTTAAGGCTATACATTAAACAATTTAAATAAACTAAAATACTGAATAGCTTGTCACTACGCTGGCACAGCCTATTCTGCAATGTGAGAGGGGTCCTGGGGGAGAGGGCAGAGGCAATAAAATGGAAGTAGAGACTGTAACATAGTGCGTAAGCACACACCCCTTCAATCCCGACAGCAGAAGTTATTTGACAACTAGATTTGGTGTTCTTAGAATAATGATCATTACCATGAGAAAGAGCATAAATACAACAAAGCAGCATTGTTCACATGAAAAAGTAAACAGCACTGACAACGTACCTGTAGGCAGATCGGAATATTCAGTTCTGCTGTAAAGATTCAAGTTTAACAAAGGTGGTGACACACAGTAAAATTCTTTACGCCTGAAGCTTCTAATTTACCAGCGAACATTTACTGTAACTGATGAATAGAGGAACACGAGTTTCCTCTGTTCCAGACCTCTTTCTCTTTACATTTCTACACGTAAGTACAGAATATCATTATTGCAACTTCTTTGGGAATACATTTTGTTTAATTGCATGGCATAATAATTTACACAGCAACACACACGTATACACTCTTACTTCATTCACCTGTTCACTTCTCTGTGATCTTTGCCTATAGGAAGAATAAAGGTAGAGATTTCAGTATTTGCTTTAACAACATGGTGAAATAAGTTCTGCTGTCACATAAACGGAATTATACAGCAGGTCTGAAACCTTCTCATTCATAAAACATACGGATTAGTTAACATGAGAGTGATAGCAGTAATTACATTAATTTAGTGACATGTATTCACACGAGTGTCTTTGCCATAATGTTTACTAGCACCTATAAGCTAATTCATAATGAGGTAGCAGAACCAAGCATGATGATGCTAGCAAAGTGCCTGCATTTTACAAGGAACTTCTAGAAGAGCATGAGATCATGTCTGCTCTTATTTTGGCAACTCGCTCAACGTATGTCAAATCATGCAGCCCTTCCTCAGGTAAAAATCCCAGCTGAAACAAGTGTTTTCACCCAAGGAAACAGTCAGAAGCCAAATAAACAAATCTTGACTGGACTTCGCCACCAGTGCTGAGCTGGACGGAGCTGCTCAGAAGCTGAGTGCTTGCCAAGTCACAGCATACAGCGCCGGTCGGAGCTCGGTGCAGTCACAGTCGCTCACTGCGCTTTTAAAACAAAACCGGACTGACATAGAACTCAAATTCTGGACCTCGTTAAAAAAATTCTAGGCCAAGGGTCATTTCTTCATATGCCTTAATGTTGATAGGGCAGTCAAGAAGTATAACGCTCTAGTGTGAGATAATAAAATGCCTTCAGTACAGCCCTCTGCCTCGCGAGATGCAGCAGTCACAAAAGAACAGTAACACACAAGTGCCATCGATTGTCCCCTGGAGTCGGCACTGGTGAGGCCACATCTTGAGTACTGCGTCCAGTTTGGGGACCCTCACTTCAAGAAGGATGTTGAGGTGCTGGAGCGGGTTCAGAGACAGGCAACAGAGCTGGTGAAGGGTCTGGAGAGCAAGTCTGATGAGGAGCGGCTGAGGGATCTGGGGGTGTTTAGCCTGGAGAAAAGGAGGCTGAGGGGAGACCTTATCGCTCTCTACAACTACCTGAAAGGAGGTTGTAGGGAGGTGGGGGTTGGTCTCTTCTCCCATGTGTCAAGTGACAGGACGAGAGGAAATGGCCTTAAGTTGCGCCAGGGGAGATCTAGGTTAGATACCAGGAAGAACTTCTTCACAGAGAGGGTTGTGAAGCATTGGAATAGGCTGCCCAGGGAGGTGGTGGAGTCCCCATCCCTGGAGATGTTTAACAGATGTGTGGATGTGGTGCTGAGGGACATGGTTTAGGGACCCTGGCAGTGCAGGGTGAACGGTTGAACTCGATGATCTTTAAGGTCTCTTCCAACCAGATGATTCTGTGAGTCCATGACAGTGACAGAGAAGGCAGCCTGTTACCCATGCCAAATGCTTTTGTAAACTTATTGAAAAACACTGATCTATGGCAGTAAAGTTAATATACTGTTTTATATTCACACTCAAGTCCAATTTCTCTGTCTCTCAAGAACAATGACAGCACCTGATTTACAACATTTGTTTTGAGGCAATTTAATTTTTCCACTGGCGTCAAGCTAGTCCCATACAAGACCATGGACAAGAAAATCACAGAGTAATTTCCACATTTCTGAGTCAGTACAACGAATTACAGGATAGTATTCAACAGGTTCCTAATTTAGAATAAAACTACAAAATACCTTACTTGGATTTTAGCTTTAAGCTAGTTAATTTAAATATGAAAGGATTTAATGTTTCTCTTTACATGAGGTCAATGCTAAAATTCTGAAGCGATAACACAAGATTTTCATTATCTGTACCAAGGGTTTGGCAAGACATACAGCCATGCTCAAGAGATTTACAAAGTGCCCAATTCAAAATTTTCCAAAGCTAGTATTTGGCAAAGGCTGTTTCTGACAGATGAGATGAGAAGTAATCACAGATGAGACACACTGCCATGACACAGACTTTGGGGATCAGCCACTCACTGTGCAAAGTGGATTAATTAGCAGTGTCCACCCTTAATCAAGGGTTCTGGGAAGCAAAAAAATTAAATCTTCCTGCACCCATCAGACAACTACAAATTCCAAATGAGCAGAAAATCCAATCAGCTGGAATAGATGGAAAACTTTTATACGAAACAGGCACGGCCATGTGTGGAATCCAAAGTGCAAAGTGTACAAAGAAAAGGAAGCCGAGATTAACACCTCATCAGGGGAGGGCAGTAGGACAATGAAGGGAAGGTTCTGATTTAATCATAGCACAGTTTGATTAGAGGTGTTCTTTAATTTCTTTGCTTAAACCTTCAATAAACATTTGCCTATTTGGGTTACCGAAGATAAATATCTTGACCTGCATTCTACCTGAATTCCCCTTTATTTAATGACTAAATGATTTACTGCACAAGTACTTCTCTGACATGTTGGCATTGTTATTTTACAAATGGATTCCACCAGCTCATTCCCACATGTATAGTCTTCAGATTCAATAAGCTTTCTGTATAAACAGCAGATTGAATGGCCTTTGTCCTTATTAGCTTATAGAAAATTAATTTCTTAGTGTTAATTTTTGGGCTTGGGCCAGTTGCCAAATGTTTAAGGCAGCTGCCAGAACTATAGAGAACATCACACAAGTCAGAGATGGAAAGATCTATTAGGTTATTTCCTTCGACTATAAACTGATGAAGAACTGCAATCAATGAATCACATGCCTGTCATGTCCTCTATAGTACATACTCAATTGTGTTGACTGGATTTAAACAACTGCAGCCACAAAGCCTCTACCACTTCATTTATTGCTTCGTAAGTCCTCTAAATCAGACATGTTTGAAAAATTTAACAGTCAGTAAAAACATAATAGCTTTGTAGATTATGAAGCGAAGGCAAAGCCAATGCACCCATCCACTCGGATCACCTTCACAACCAGAACTAGTTTCAACCAGTGACCCTCCCATTGAACCTTGTAATGCCAGGCTCAGCTCAAGCATGTCTGAGAAACACTCAGACCCTAAGGGCTCCCAAGTACTAAGGACTTACTGTCCCTCAGCAAATTGTTCCCATGTTGAATGTCTGTATAAAACTGTCTTTGAATCCATATTTACATTTCTCAGACTGCCAATTACAGCTGCTGAACCACCTCTGCTGCCTCTATGTCTGCTAGCAGGTAGATTCTGCTGTACCTTCCGCACTGTGTTCTTAGAGAACAACCAGTGATGCTACATGCCTTCCAAGTTCTTCCCTTCCTGTCCCCCACAGTTGTTTCTGTTATCTGAGTGACAGCTCAGACATTCGCTACTGATTCAGAGCTTTTAAAAAAAAAAAAAAAACATCTTTCCTGGAACAACAAGTCCCAAAGACATAATCGCATTTTGTACTCCTCTGAGAGTCTCTTCAATTTTAAACATCCCTGGTGCTGAAATGCCCAGGACAGACTCGTTAGAGAAGGCTTAGCAACATCTGCTATATTTCATAGAACATTGACAAGATGCATGTTCACAGGCAGTACAAAGTGGCATTTGACTTGGTGGTTCCATTTATCTCATTTACTGGCCCTTAAGGTCCCTTCCAGCATTACTGCTTTCCAAAGTAGTTTCTATTAAATATTTTATATCTGGTTACTATCCCCCCCACTGAATCTCCATGCATTTCCTTGTATCCTTGTGCATCTTCGAAGTGTTCTCTATCGACTCCTCTGTCAGCAATGATGTTTTTCATGTCTGCAGCGTAAATATCAGATAAGAAGCACATTTCTGACATCTTTCACTACAATTTCTCATAAAGACCTTCATGTCCCTAACACGGATACTGTGGCACGCTATGCTCTCTCCACTCCCCACATTTCAGATATTAGAAAAGTCAAACAGCTGTATTTTAATATTGAATAAATATCTATATCTATCATTTAAAAAGTTTAAATATTAGATTTAACTGGACTTGGCAACAAGTCAACAGCAATAAAGGGAGCAAGTACCACTTTTAACGGTCTGCTCCACTTCCCTAATTCAACTGTTCTAACTTCTGCATTACAAAACACTACATGGGAAACAAGAGCTTCAACAAAATAAAAACATAAAAACCAATTATCCTTGGCATAACAAAAGCTTTCTTACACTGAAACTAAACATTTGTGCAAATTCTGACCAGATACAATCTTAATAACAGAGACGGATAATAATGAAGTTCTTCACACCTAATAACAGAATTCTGTAGAGAAGAGCTTTATGCATGTTATGAGGCTCAATATGAACCTGTGAAAGATAACAGAGATAAAATAATCGATACACATATACCATTTGGGGTCTTCAGAGGACTGGCTCATCTGTTAACCATATCTGTGCAATGTGAAGTAAAACAAGCCCTGATTTTGATGAGAAGCTATTAGCATACCTGTAATGCAAATAATAAAAATCACTGCCTAGAAGCAATGTTTAGGAGATCAGAAAACTGCCAAGTGATAAGGTTAACACAGTTAACTAAAACCTTCGCTTGTGACCTGTCTCTTTGACAGTGTCTTATTCTAATTAGGCTTATTTATTGCACTTCTACTATTCCATTAACTGATAAACTTCCTTGTGTACACTGAACACAGGAAAGCATTTCACAGTAACACTGCACAGCCTACGAAGAAGAGGCGAGCGGTGTTACGAGCACAGCCGGAGTATTTCCAAATGTTTTAAAGTCCACCCAGCAGAATGGGGGTAACTCTGCTTTCTCATCGCTACAATTTGTCATTTTCAGCCTCCGAAACAACAGCGCAATGAAACTGGGCTTTCTACTTCTCTATTTTCTTCCAGGGTGACTACAAATTTCAGTCAGCTATCAGCTTTTCATACAACTGAGGTGACCCAGAAACACGCCAGAAGCATGTCTCTAATCCCCTGGGTGCCCTCATATTAGTTGAAACAAGCTACGTTCAAGAGAAAAGTGAAGAAATTAACTCAAAGATGCGGAGTTCTGAGATGCCATTGAATTAGGTAGTCATTTAAAATCAATCGGGTTAGATTAGCAGAAGGTTGTTCCTTTCCCCACTATTCTTAAGGAAATAAAATGACTAATCAGAAAAACAAATACATTAAAATATTTGTCATCTGTTTTCAGATCGCCATCTCTGAAACAAACACAAAGAAAATATTTTTAGAAGTAATTAAGTCAGCTAAACACAGTGAGCCTGTAAGAAAGACCTACTTGTAGTGGAGAATTTCTAGGCAACTGTCCCTACTCGTTGTCTTCCTCTTCTGGTGGCTCACTGGAAGCAACCGAAGAAGAATACAATCTGAAATTACCAGCACAAGCTGCTTGACATCAGCCAGCTGAAGAACTCCTCCAAATACCATTGTTATTCACAGGAACAGGAGCAAAAGCTCAACCACCCAGCCAGCTGCTTTTTGGGATGTTTGCTTTTCTTGTATTGCACATGGATCAGTATAAGAAAACAAGAGGAGGAAGTCTCTAATTTGAGGATTCTGAAACACTTTTCAAATTAATTAAAATTTTGATCTATCTGTTGTGCCAAGTCAAGCTAAAAACCAACAGCGACTTCATCAACCAAGATAAAAAATTCCACACTTTTCATCTGCCTACCCTTTTGATTTGAGTAGCAACTGATTTCATTGCAACCACTCATGTTTATGAGACACAGAAATGCTGCCAGGTCTCAAACGGCTTACGCTGCTACAAGCGGTAGGTGTATTAAGACAGAGCAGGTGTGTATTTGCTGCCTACCAGAGTAAGAAACGCAGCCAACCCCAACCTGCATCCGAGAAGAGGTCTACACACACTTCAAAAGATCTCCCTCTGCCTCACAGGAGTCGCAGGAGGTTTAGTTTCCAGGTTTCCTCTATTCTCCAGGAATGATTGCTTTGGAAAATCAGAGAGACGTTTTAAAACTAATTCAACACCTCATGCTTCCACTTCCTGACTTGAGTGAGCTTGGTTTTCCAGCTTCATCAGCACGCTGATATTATTTAGGATTCAAGCTTCAGAATATTATCGATCAAAGACATTATCAACATCATGGCAGAAACGCGTTGATGTTCTCAGAGAACATAAGGAGCTTTAAGAGAGGCAAGCAACCAGAGAACAGTATGGCAGGAAGGAGGGAAAGCAGCAGGACAAGAAGCTCCTGGCATGTGTTTTTGGCAGCTACGTTGTACAGCTGAAGTAGACAACTACACTTCAAGGAGTACTCGACCACTGGTCTTTCCCCATGGGGGACAAACTGCAAATTACATCATTACATACTGGAAGGGCAGCAATGACAGGGATAGCAGCGCAGGAGACCATGGCTTTTTGGTGACACAGAGAACTGCTGTCAAAGATCATCATCAAAACGTGATCCGAGCGGGCAAAGCTAACAGCCAAACGTCGCCACTTCGTGGACGATCCTTGATTCCAAGCTGGCTGCAGGTTATTTCTGTTTCCGCACTCTGACTCCCAAAGCACATTTCCCCAGTGGGAACGCCCAGCCTGAGCTACGCCAGCTGTCCAGAGCCCGGATCAAATGACAGGAGTTCACCAACAGGAACTCTATCTTGCGTCATGAGCGCGCAAACCTAAAGCTTTGGAAGAAAATAATCTGAAACCATCTGAAAACAGCAACTCACTGCCACTTCTCTTAACAGAGGCTGCCTGCCATAAATGCGACGGTGATTCAGTATCTTGAGAGCTCTTAGGAGCGAGAGAGAAACCCAGTTGAAACTGCAGGTTTGTACGTAGCTTTCTGCAGTGTGAACGGCTATGTGGGTTTTTTTTCCCCTTTTCCCAAGCAGGAGGTAGATAATGATTCTTTCTAATCTATTACATAAGCAACAAATGAACGAATAATTCTACAGATATTTAGGCAAAACCCCAATTGATTTAGACTGTTTAATTATTATGGCTCCTCATTTAACATTAATAAGTGTTGTTTAAATTCTAAAGTAATTGGATATAAACATGTTTATTTTATTGTATGTACAAGTGTAATATTGCTTAAAAATGCATTCAGTATAAAACAGTCTTCCCACTTCTTTTCCCCGATCTTTATGATTTAGGTTTTTCTGCCATTATTAGACACCAATTTATGAAATAACTACTAGAAAGCTCAAAAAAATTCCACTATAGTTGGCTGGTACAGTACAGAAAATGCTTTCTACACGATTTTATATTAAAAGGAAATTGGCTATCACAAGACTGAAATGGTGATACCAGCCAGGAAGATATTTGGAGACAAAACGCAGAGACTGTCTTCAGCAAAAAGAAGTAAACAAAAATGAGTGACTGAAATAATGTGGACCACTTCAGCCATGGACGAGAGGTACTAGGGATCAGAAATGAATTATTATGTTCTAAAATGATCCAATAAAAATCGAACTATGATGCAGTAATCAGAAAAAGTATTGGAAAAAAGAGCGGTTATAAAAAGAAAAAGGAGCTTCCAAGTACTGCAGGTTATTCACTACAGTGGAGAAATCTGTAATCAGGACATTGTATTTCTAACAAAATAGGCACACAACCAAACACAGCTGAATTAGCCGTTGGAAAGGAAGTGAACTATAACAGAAACACAGGCTAGAACAGAAATAACCAACGCAACCATCGATAGGGATGTTGAGATGAACACTACAGCGCGCACACAGCCACGCGAGGCTGGAGGAGGAATGACTCGAGGGTTCTTTTCCCCACGGGCAAAGACATAAAAGATAGCTGTAGACACATTGAGCGCATCACAAAAAAGCATTCGGGCAGCGCCCCGTGTTAGAAAGGAAGAACTGCGATTCTAAGCGGTCAATAACTAGAGACGCACTGGAAGGAAAACGTTCGGGCTCTGTTGCCTTCGGCAGCCAAGCCCTGGCAGACCGCGGCCACTGTGCCCACCTTCACAAATGCCCACCAGCGCTCACTAGCCCACAAACTGGGAGGGAAGGCCTTCCTTCACTGAAGCAATGGAGCTGCACTGGAAAGCCGCGTTCTTACCAATTTCGGAGCTGGGAAAGGGAATTGAAAAGGCACAAAACCCTTAGGTAGTTTGATGCTAAACCAGAGTAAGGGAGAGATGGGATGCAAAGGCCTCCTTGTGGCGTGCACCCACCCCACAGATCATCTCTCATAGTCTCTTCCTATCGAAGTAGGCAGGTTTCTCAGGACTGCAGCATCCCTCATGCCACTGGCACGGAGAAAACACCAAAAGGCAGGAGGGGCATGGCAGAACACCAACAGCTAACCCCAAACATGCTGAGTACATGCGAGCAGACACACACCACTAACAACTGAGGGCATCGTCTTCCTCAGAACAGCAGCTTCTTTGTTCCTCTCTCACCGTGTCACAAAAGGACGGCTCTTTCGGTCACATTCAGGCTACTGAGATAAAATCATATCTTGCAAGTCAAGATAGCGCATTAAGAGCTGAACAAGTCGACTATGCTGTTGCACCACTCCCCAAAAGGGAAATCTGGGTTGCAAAGCTGTGTATAAATATGACTTTTCATCTATGCTGAACTAATCTGAGTAAGGTACTACAAAGAAATCGTGCATCGTCTTACTAATCAAGACATGACCTCCGGCCAAGCTTTTGATAATTACACCAGAAAGGCAACCACCATCACAAGCTAGGTGCACGTTCACTACCTCTCTCTCAACCTTTCAAAAGCAGTTTCTGTGACTAGAAATGAGATTTCATCACTATCATCTTCCTCATAGAAGGAAATGATGTAATATTCCGGAAAGTTTTTAGTCTCGAGAAAAATTCTCAAGTACATAAAAATAAATTTTGGAGATTTTTCCTTCACCAAGAGCTTTATCCTTTCATGGCAGAAGTTCCACGCCTCCTTGTGATCAGCAGCATAATCTAAAGCAGCTTCCCTTTCTGACAACAGAGGAGAATGCAATCCATTGCCACCCCCAAAAGGCAGCCGTATTGCAGGCAGCAAGGTTTGACCACCAGCGAGAGCAAATCACAAAATGCACCACTATCTTATGAAGGAGTTTGAGGACCTGCAACAGGAGCTATTATTCAGGCACATTCTGCTTCTAAGATTGTTGTGGTAATCAGAAAGTACTAGCATCTATAAATTGTTTCGTCATAAAGAAAACAAATGAAAATTCTCTAGAGCTGAGCTATAAATTCTGCACCACTCATCAGATCCCATTGACAATGCAGGACTAGCGAGCAGCTCTGCTGTAAACTACATCCGATACTCTCTAATTGCACAACTGGAGGTATGCTTATACCAAGTTATGCAGAAAAAACATAAATTCAGAGCATGCATTTTCATTCTGCCACCTCAACAAACAGTAAAATACTTGCTCTAAAAGAGCTTAGCGTGACTGGACAATAACAAAGTTTGCTGTCTCAAAAGCACTGTTTGGGGAGAAGTGAGGTTCTCAAACCACAAGTGCCACTTGGACAAAGCAATGAGAAGGGTTCTCAAGCCTAAACAGCACTTACCGTGCTTTGGCACATAGAAAGTGCATGCATTAATTAACAGCTCACATTTACTCAAAAATAATTGTAGGCAGAGAGGGAAAATCATATTGCGTTTACAGCTTAAAAGCTATGTTGAAAGGTGGGCGTAATACCCTTTTGGTTCAATGTGTTTTACTGCACTGACTAATTCTGGAAAACCCGAGGTGTGTTTGTGGCACACAGACTCCTTTTTGCTTGCTGTCTTTCCGTAAGACAAAGGCATTGCTTGAGAGTGTACGAGAGAGACGCTTAATACTGCTCTGAACGCTGACCAACCCACCCGTGAGTTATAACTAAGTGGAGCGACAATACGGTGAAGATCCTACAGGCCAACGCACCGCACCAGAAGGAAACTCTCTTTACTTCAGGTTCATTAAAGAAATGGCTTCACCCATTCCTACAGGAAACACACCTTGGCCATGGTACTCGATTGATAGGAAATGTAACAATATTTTGGAAACAGAAGAATAAGTCAGGATGAAACATTCCAAGCTTATTTACAAATCCGAACTCATTTCAGCTTCAAAGCAAGCGACATGCTTACTAGGTTGATGTAAACAAGCCCAAGCCAACACTTGGCAAAGCTCATTACAATGACTAGATTCAATAGCCAAAGGACAATTAACAGTTCATCAATACGATTCAACTGTTCCACAAATACACCCCTCAGATAACACTGGCTGCATCAAACTGGAGTCATACTCTGCAGTGTTTATTAGCCTAACCAGCACTAAAACCGTGTGGGATCTTCAGGGGAAGAGAAGCGGGGAGAAGGTCCAGTAGCTGGAGTCACAGAAAGTCAAAACCATTGATATTCATGTGTTCACACTTGCTTAACACAGAAATCCTTTGGGGATAGGAGGACATCTAATAGATACAAACATTTCTTTCTTAACTTGCCTGTAGTTAAAATTCTGATGCTTTTTCTTCTTTTAGTTATAGTGCACGCACCATGCTGTCTCAATTACCTTTCTAACGATGTCAGAGAAGATATAAAATCCCTCTAGTGCACAAAACTGATGAGGTGGGCAGGGAGGAGTGGTATGAGCCATAATAAATTCTATAGAGAGAGCTTAGAAGCACCCGTAACTTTTGTCCCTTGGGTTTCTTACATGTTTTTGCTAGCAAAATTTTAGCAAGGTTTCTAGCAGTAGAGCTGAACATGTCCTGATGTCCTAAGCCATCCTCACTTCCACGCATTTCCTCCCACATATACATTTTTTTAGGAAGTGTGGTTTCATGGAGTAAGAGGACCTCCAGATCACTGACTTTCCCCAGCTCCTTTTCTGGATAACATCCAAGGCAAAGGAACAGAGTTACTTTACTGCATTTGGTTTCTGTCACCCAAAGAGCTGCTCCTCCGTACTGCCAAAACATCTCATGGCAAACAAGCTACTATCAGACGCTGCCATGTGCTGCTCAATTGAAAGCCAGCGTGGTGAAGCACTGTATGAAATCTACATTGCAAATCATCTGGAGTAGAAACTTAAGATAAAGGAACAACACTGGAAAAATAATGAGTCATCAGAATATGTGAATCTAATTAAAATATTACTCGAAAACATCTGGTAGGGAGAGGAAGCAGCCTGCAGGAATTATTCAGTGCTCCTAGACCAACATTCTAGGAGACTTAATTATACACAATTTCTCTTATGCTCATGTTACAAAATATAAAGTCAGGATGTAGAGTTAGGTATGATTGAAGAAAACAAAAGTCATACCTAAAATACTGAATTTCATATTGTAAGACCTGTAGACGAAAGCAAGTTGAAACAAGAAATATTCAAATCTGCATGATTTTGTACAAACTAACTGTAATTTCATACACAACTTCCCGTTCTTTCACTTTTAGAAGACTATGAAGGTTGCAGCCATGGAAGCAGCCACTTCCTCCGTTTTCTAGATGGTCTGACCAAAGCTATTTGCTGCTATCAATACTTCCCATTTGTAAGATGAGGATATGCTAATATTTGTAACTCTGAATAATACACATTTATGCTGATCTTCATCTTACTCCTAAGCCCAAGAGGAAATGAAATGCTAACACATTTGAAAATGGAAGATAAGACTTTCTCATATAATTTAATACACAATGAATTAAATGAGTAAAAATGAAAAAAAGCTGAAGAGGAAGAATGAGCAATCTTTTGTCATCCATTGTAGGACAACAATAAATTCTTAGAAAACCACATACTGTCAAGAAGAAATGATATTTAGATTAAACCTTGCTAGACCCTAAAAGGATAATTGGTCAGCATTTTCCACTTTTCTACCAATCCTGTACTCACTTACTAGATCCCTTCTTTATATCTCACTGACAGGATTACAGCTTGGAATAACTAAAAAGCATTTTGCTAGCGGGAATAAAAAAGCTCTAGATATCTTTGTATTTAAAACCATACTGGCTGAGGGTATAAGGAACCAAAGAAGAGTAATTTGATCTTTTTTATCTAGTAGCCTTAACTATAATTTTCTACGATCAGAGTTCACAAGTTTTCCTGCTAACCTTATTTTGCACTAATGATGTTCCACTGGCAGCTTTCAGCAGAACATCCCAAACTTTGATGAAAAACTGTCAGGAACATTTACATTTTAAGACATAAGTGAGAAGTGCTTATATTTCAAACTAAGTATTAAAGTAAACCAGCAGTAAACTAAAATAATTTATTCCAAAGGATATACACATAAAATATGACTGCAGGTTGTTTCTGTAAAGCAGATTTCTGATCTTCTAATACATTTTAAATTTTAACCAAAAGAAATGAGAAATAAAACATATTCTAAACTTAACAATAAAGCAATATAAATAAAACATCCAGATAGCCAGGCTGTTTAGAATGGAACCGTTCCCAGCAATATGCTGGGCCAGAGATGTCCACGTGTAGAATTCATGGGAGAAGTTTAACAACGGAAAAATCCCCCTAGTCTCACAGATTGCTGAGATGAGCAGTCAGATCATCCTCACACCCGTGCACCGCAGCTCTCTGACGGAAGGCAGGCGCTTGACTGCCTATCACCTCCCATATTTCCTCTCTCTGGCAGCCTAGATAAACAGAGTTCCCACAAATTGCTGCAACATCCTTTTGCACTGTAGAATAGTTGTGGAAATACTTTTCCTGCATGTTCATGTCCACCTGAGAAAGTCAAAAGGATTTAAAAGAAAGAAGGAGCACAGCAAATTATATTGCTACAGGCTCCTTAAGCCACATCCACTATCCGTTCTGCACAGCACAGGGGAGGAAAGCCAAGTGACTTGTTTTGAGCTCTAACGCCAAGTTACTCATTTCTGGGATAAAAATTAGACCTGACTGTTCTCCTCAAGCTTCCTTCCCTCCCCTCCTTTAGCTACTCAAGAAAGAAAACAGAACTGCAGGGCTAAAAATATTACGCAACCTTGTGCAATTGCACAGATACTTTTTACTGTGCTGCGGGCAAAGGTCATTTAGATTATGGACTATAAAAAATATTTCTGCTATGCTCCGAATACTGTTTTGTAATGTAAAATGTAAAAATATTTTAATGTAAAAATATTAAATACTGTTAGCTATTTGTCTTTAAATTAGTGGAGAAACACCAGAAAGGGGAAGTTTTAACATTGTGTATGGATTTTAAAATACCATATGAAAATTAGAGATTAAAATAGCAGATAGGCAGATGCAATGTCAGTCAGAAAAAGTAATGAAGATAGTTATTTTAGAAGGCAGAATTTTCCCCACGATACTGACAAACAACAACTCATCAGAAGCTGCATTTCCATATATGAGAGATTTCATAAATGGCTTAAATACTAGGGGCACAAATGGAAGACTTTCATATTGCAGCTGAGGTGAAGCTACAGCGCTTGTAGAAGCATCTCACAGTCTCCAAAGCAATTCAGATGACTTTTACATGCCTCCTTTGAGACAGTAACACTTCCAAAGGAACCACTCTGAGGTCAACAAAAGCATCTTAAGGCTCTTACCCTCTCCAGCAGAGCAGTTACCATGTCAGAGGAAATGCCAATGCTCCCCCAAAGGCATCGCTATGCTCCTGCAGAGACTCCTCCGCTTCCTTTGGCACTGAGGAGGCTTCTTTGAAAGAACAGCAGAAGCAACCAACATAAATACCTAAACACTTTATCTAAACACTAAAAAAAAAAACAAGAGAGCGGAAGCGAAAGAAGTCTTCTTCTATTTTTTATGGGAAGATTAGTGGCCCTTTTCTGCCAAATAGCAGAGAGTATCATACACCAAACACCTCATAAGCTATAGTAAACTCCACAGGTTGAAGGGATTTCACCACGGGGGCTTGGCATTTTAAATTGTGAGGTTTCCTTAATCTATGTCTTAGGTGACTAAACCCACAGGACAGACAGCAGTGTAGTCAGAAACGCAATCCATGCCACAATAAAAAGGCAAAATAAAGCACAAGGAATGAAGAGAAAAACATTAAATGGCACAGATGGAATGGGATTAAGACTGATGTGTACCCTTATATTTTCAAGGCTACTTACACATGTTTAACCTAACCGCTCTACCTGCAAATTAGTAATTTCATTTCTTAACTGCACCCTTGTAAATAGAGTGACAGGACAGGAGCTAATGGAAATACTTCAGATACAGCCCTCCTTATTACAAACACAATCCTGCACAAAGAGTCAGTCACATGCACGCTTCTCAGAGCATGTATTGTTATTATAATGTAGGTGCTGGAAATGAATTCCTGGAGAAACAAGAGAGCCAGAGATGGGCTTAATGCCTGGCTTGTTTACAAAATAACAGCAAATAACAGCAACATTAATCTCAATGCTCTCACTTCCTTGCATTAAACACAAGACTTTCATAAAGAGCCAAATTCAAGTCTAATTTAAACAGGTGTGATTTCACAGTGGGTCTATTGACGCATCCCATACATTAAATCAGAATCTTGTCCTTAGCTAAATTCTTCCCATGTTCGGGTAACTCCAGTGTTCACAAAGCTGCCTTTCTCACACAGCATCAGCAACTCCAGTGTTTCTTTTACGAATTAAGCATCTTTATCCCTTGAACAGATACTTGTAAGATGGTGAATCGGAAGTGCAAAGATCTGAGGTGATGTCACCCATGCGCCCAGCAATCCAAGTGAGAAATCCCCAGAGATTTAGGGAGCGTCAAAAGCTCTGTGAAATGGACCACTGCTCCAGGGTATAAAACAACTACTCACGTGAATTCACAGCACTAATCTTATGTTTCTATGTCATTTAACTCAGCTTTGATCTGTAACCTTCTAATTTTTCTACTGTGTCTATTCATTAATATATGTTTAATATTATTTTTCTAACTTTGCAGTCTGCTGTTTTAAATTACTGACATTATTAAAATTATTGTTCCAAACAAAATCTGATCCTGTACACTGATGTTAAGAAAGAAGTTTCTCAATAATTTTTGTGGGGAAAAAGGAAACAACTACATTTCTTATGGATGGGGTTTTTTTTTCCCTCCTCTTGCTTTGTTTTTAAAAAGACAAATATGTTATTAAAAAAATCCCTGACCAGTTCTCAAGCACTCTAAAGCTGCACTCCATGACCAGTCTAGTGGATTTCAACCTGTACTAACACCCGAATTTCTTGCCTGCAAATCTCGAAGAAGCTGTAGTGAACTATAGCCAATGCCTAGCTGTCATAAAATACTGCAGCCAAAGGACTTGACCGTGAACCTGGTTGCACGACTGAGCGTGCGTTTTACAGAACACTCATCCACTACTGGGAATCCAGTACTCTGCTATGGGTTCTCACTACTTAGCAGAGAAAGAGTAACTAATTGCATAAAAACATCTAAGGATGTGTCAGGAGTAAGCCAAACAAGTCATCCTTTAAAGTACTTCAATCTGACAACCTGCAACACGTTGAAAATTGTGTTGTTGTAGAAATGGCTCAAGTTCTGTACTAGCTCTCAGCTGACATGTAGTAGCTAAAATTGATAGCTGTGTAAACAAGTCAAATGTGGCTCAAAAATGGATCATGCACTTGAGGTAAAACTCATCGCTTCACAGCTGCACAGGCATCCTGTAAAGCAAAATACAAGAACTACATGAGCAGTTTCATGGGGAGGGGTATGCGGATACAGAAAGGACTCCAGTCTCCTTTCCAGGCCACGAGCTGGTGTGGGATGCTGAGCCACGTCACACGACGTCGTTTTAGATACATGTCTGAAGATCGCCCTTTTTGTAGGTCAGGGTTATGTCCTCTCCTGGACCACAGCTTTACTCCAGAAAAACAAATGAGTAAATAAACTGTGGTGGAATAAACCACTGACCTCAATGTGCCGATACGCTGCAGTGACAGATGCCGTTGCTTCAGTGAACTCAGGGTAAATGCAGCACTCTGCAACGGACTGAAGTAACTATTTTTGATACTGTTATTCTGTAGTGTTTCTGTCTGAAATTTACATTCACATACTGTAGAGTAACCCCATTCTTGCTTAAGTAGAGCTACTTATACTATACCAGAGATAAGCAATGATCCCCAAGAAACTGGTCATTCATTACTCGCAGTTAATATATATTTTGCTTGGCCTCAGGCAAAGCTGAAGGCAGTTTGTGCTCTAATAGGCTATTATTAGTTGCCATTAATGTTGACAACACTAATTTAAATGGGAATGTTGGTGTTTCACACAATCTGTTCAATGCTGCCAAAACAATTGGAGTATGTTTAAACAGTGATTATGACAGAGTTGGTTTATCTAGGAAGGAAAATAATCCTCAAATAAATTCTCAAACTGGACTACACAGAATACATAATTAATATATCCTGTGTCAGGGAACCTCCTGCTAGCGCTTTGAGTGAATATGAGAAATTCTAGGAATATCTAAATAGAACAAAATTTGTAAAAGTCTATTTTGTTCAGATCAATGTTAAGGAAAAACATGTCCTGAAAGCAGGTCTACCAGAGTCTGCACGTGCAGTTGTCCTAACGTCACCACAAAAAAGGCTACTCTGCATTTGTAGTAGGATTGTGCTCATAGAGAAAAAAAATCCAACCACAAAACCCAACTGACCTTTTCAAAATACAGACAATAACAGCAATGAGTTTTATGAAACAATGCAACAACTGTATCTCCCTCATTAATTTTACTGCAGTTACAAATAGCTGTGTCCACGTGCCATTTGGTCAACCCTTCAAAAGCCAGAATTTCTAAATACCGATTTCAACAGCAATTAGATATCATCATGGAAAGACGCATTTCATGAACTTCCAGCAACAGATCTTAGCCGCTCGTCCATTTTCATACCGCATGAGTTACCGGCACAAAGAAAGTCTGTTTCCACGGCAGGATCTGACAGGGAAGAATGCAGCATTCGTGGCTCTCTGATCAAGCCCCTGGCACTAACGACTGCACAGGAACAGAAAGATGTGCCATCTATTACTTGATTTAAGTCGAGATTTATGAACTGCTGTATTCAAAGAGTGCTTTGTTACTGAATGCCAACCCAGATGGAAAACACATTGCTCTCTGCATCGGGAATCTTGACTACGAACTTACCTGTGAAGTACTAGAGAATATAAATGAATATAGCTTGAACCACCAGTGTCTTCAAAATTACCCACATTAACTTCCAAGACTGTAATTATTACAATGACTCCACGCCACAGGAAGAACTGATACCTGCTGTGCCCACCCTGTCTGCAGACAACTAAAGAGTACAAATGAGCTTGTGCCCTCAGTTTCTCTCTCTTCCAACTTACTTTTACCCTCACTTTCCTTCTCCCAACTATTTAGTTAAAATTTGTATTCAAGTACCTAAAACACGAATCCCTGATTAATAATTTGTTGTAAAGCTCATAAAGAACCAAATATTAAAGCCACATGCAAAAGGACTACTCTGTTCTATTCTAGGTCATGCAGGAAATGAGTTTAAATTGATTAAAATCATTCTCTGAGACAAGCATTCAGAAGAAACCACTCTTTGTTGGTGAAGCACAGTGATTACATGTTCCTATCTTAACGGCACTTAACTCACGGCTCCTGCAATGCAGGACGATGAAGGTAACAAAAGCATTTCCTTTCCTACCTACAATAATTTTCATCTATAGCAAGATGACTTATTTAGTGCAACTTGTGCGCCCAGCAAAACATCATGAATACCTGGCTGCACCACTGCCTTGCAGACTGAGATACACAACTTGGTTATATGCTTAACCTGCTTTCGATACATCGGCTTCCCAGCACCTTAAAACAGAACTGACCACGTGTATTTCGTCGTCTGAATGGTAGGAGCATGCACATTCCTTTCTCAGGTAGTGTTCCCTTTAAACCACTTCCATAGTCAAGGGCCAACCAATTCCAAGCAGACCACACTCAACTCCTTCAGCCACCATCTAAATCCAATGTCTTAAGAAAACAGGCAAAAAAAACCCCAACCCCAAACAAAACTCCCCCATGCAACAACGCTTCACAGCGGATGGATCCCGCACAGGACGAGGCACGTCAGGAAGCGGGAAGGCAGGAACCCACTGATCCTCGTGCAGCAGGGCGGCTGCCGTAAATTAACTGATTCTAGCACCACAAGACAACGTGATAGCGCAGAACGCTTCATCCTCAGAGGAGTATTTAATTAAGAATGAGCTGTGCGCTAAAACCTTGTTTTGTTTTTAAATTCATGCAGATAATCTAATGTCTTTGAACCTATATTGGGTATTATCAGTGGTATTGACACACATGCAGATGAACTTCTAATTAAATTACCAGCTTCGTATTTGAGAAATTCAAAACACGTAATGAAAGACACAACATTCATGCTGAACTCTCTTTCATCTTATACAACTAAAATGTATCACTGTCAACACTGCAGTGCCAATCTGCCACTCTCACTGGTTCCCCTGTCCCTTATCCAGTTAAAAATACATATTTAACTTTATTTAGACCTGCCATAGCATGCAGCTATTAAATACAGAAATTAAAATATGAGCTACACTTGTTGATCTTAAGCGTGATAAATTTATTTACTTACTATATTTTTTAAGGAAACATTTAGAGCAGATTTGCATCAATTCTGATGCAAAGATAAAAGATTATTATGTTATTTCATTAAATACGTATTTTCCCCTTTTGTGACACACTGAACCATAAGAGTAAGGAAGTAAAAAGATTTAAAAAAAAGAAAGAAGAGTGGTTTTTTAATAAAACAAACAGAAGAAAAAGCCCCTCCACACCCTCTCCCACCAAAAAACTAACCCAGAAACCCACCCTCCATATGCAGCGAAATTCAGAACTACAATTGTTCAATCTGTCCCACTGGTATAGGCATGTCTTCAGGTGTAGCCCGAACATAGAGGGTAAATAGAGCATGTAAGATCCCAGGCTGTCTCTCTGAAGTCACCTGGCTGTAGACTCTTAACGCTACGCCCCGATCCCAGCACATGCAGGATCAACTCTACACAGATTTGATATAAATGTACATAATTTATTTTAGAACCTAATTCATAGACCACTAAACTCAAATGATAAATGTCCTATGGCATAAGAATGGAAAATGTGGGGAAGTCCTTGGTCTCTAGAAGAATGATGTTTTAACAAAATCAGTTTTTTGTCTTATTTTCAATCTACACTATAAATACCATACACATACCAAACAACCCTTCCGACTTCCCTACAACACAGAGACCTGAAGAAGGAAGGGGGAGAAAGAAAGAAAAGTAACAAAGAAGAAAAAAGGAAAATGAAAGAGAAGTGGAAGAAGAAAGTTTCAAATAAATTACTACTTCTATTCAGTACATTAGATGCATTTCTTCATTACCATTCTCCCCATCAGACTTCCTTTCATGGTCAGTGTCAGTGAGGGACAATGCTGAGTTTGCCCGGCTTGACAAACAGGAGCTGTGTTCCGACTTCATCCCCCTCATCCACATCCTCAGGGCATGATCTGGGGACGCGCCACCTTCTGTTTCGGTATCCACATCCGAGCCCACCTCTAGCGGGTAACTGTGCTCAGCTACACCGTGTAAATCTGTTTGATAGCCAGAGCACAGAATATGGGGAGTCTCACAGAATTCCATGTCTGGAAAAAACAAAAAGTTCAGAAAAAAATTTAGAAGTGAAAAGCAATGTACCTTTTATGTTCTTTTGGAGCATCTGTTTTGCGAATTAACATAGTTAATACTATTTGAAGGGTTTTTCTGGTCAGTGTCTCACTCTGCTATCTAATATACTATAAAACAACTAAGAGTGCAAGTCTGTAAAATATACAATACTGCACTGTAATGGTGCCTTTTTCCTGACAAAAATATATATTACGGCTCGAATACATGTACACACCCACACGCTGACAGTAGCACACCAATTTACAACTGAAATGAGTACGTGCAAATACAGATATTTTCTTGGTTTTTGGCAGAAAGGCAAGAGCTCTGAAATTTATCTTGGTATGTTTTATCATAGGGGAAATGTAGCAAATTTGCAAATAGGGAACTTATGAAATAACATTTGAAATATTTGATTAATCACAGAAGACAAAGAAAGGGTACTTACCATCGGCTTGCTCTTTGAGAGTGCTGTCCTTGCATATTCACAGCAGTGGGTTTTGGTTCTCCAGTGCTGGTGACCTACAGGAACTTCCTAGAAGAGCAGTGACTACTAGGACTGTACAAGTGCCATCTCATGACACCAAGCTATCAGAGATTTTAGAGTTGTACAGTGCTCAATACTTGCGTTACTCTTACTAAACGCCGCAACTGCAGGGCAGTAGAAATCCGAGGACAAACAAGGTGGACAGGACCCATAATGTGAATATGCAGAGGAAACATTCTCGAAGAACTACAGGTAAGTAACACACATCAGCAAATTATAATTTCCCTTTGAGGTAGCCTCTGCATATTCTCACTTGTGAGAAGCCAATTACAAATGCAACTCCCAGGGAATAAGACAAGGAGTTCTAATTAAATAAGGATTACAGAACTGCACTCCCTAATTGAACATGAGACCTGGGATGCCATCTTGAGAGACTAAATACAATATCAAACACGCATACGGTATTCTTTCCATTTCTAGAAAAGAAACATTAGAGACAAGAGTCATTGATACAGAGACTGAGGACAAACACGCTCTTCTACTGTCATCCTAACTAAAGCTTTATTTTGCCCAACTAATCCACTTACCAGCCAGCGAGAGGAAGGGTTCTTTATTTGAAGCACACTCTCTGAAATAACAAAAAGCCCTGGTACTTTCTTGAAGGTATTGACCAAAATCTGCGGTCCAAATGCTAAGCTAGAATAGGGTGAGGTGTCTCAATTTTTATCTCTCTGTATCTTTCCTTTGCTATCAAAACAAGCCGACACGAGCTGGCTTTCAGCTCAGGGAATGGCAACCTCTTTTCTAGAGGGCAGGGGAAGAAGGTGGGCAGCAAACAGGAAAAACTGGCTGTGGCCTCACTTTCCTATGCAAGAGTCCTGGAAAGCCATCCTGTGTTCCTGGTATTGTTGCTGCTTTGGCTGGCCCATCCCAGCAGCACCGGCCATCACTGCTCCTGATCCTTTGGGAGAAGCAAGACAGATGTGGGGGCAATCCATAGCACTCCAACACCACTCTGATCTCTTCCCCCTGTTCACAGGAGGAGCACTTGACCTCAACCCTTGAGAAGCTGCCACCTATGCCACCTTCACTAGCTCTGTTCACCAACCCTCTCAAATGCCTCTCCTTTGACAGAGATGGCTACGAGAAAAAAGCCAAGATGCCGAGAGGCAGCTGTGTAGTTTCTGCTGTAAAAGGAGTATTTAGCATTTGAACTTTATCTACCATTACAACACAGCGTTCTTCATAGTCTTTGGGGCCTGTTTAGAACTGGCACTTGGCTGACTGGTGAAGGAAGGAAGAAAAGCAGTTCAAGGCAGTACTTGTGGACACAAATGGAAGCCGAGACTGACGCTACTGGTTCTCAATCCTACACGGATGATTGCAAGAGAGACTTTGAAACCTCTAAGACCCTCTGGAAAAAACTCCGTCCCCTATGGCTAAGATGGTAAACACAAAACACTCGGTCTTCAGAGAAGTCAAGTTTTTCCCGAGGTTTTCAAAGCTCAGGGCGCATGGGAAACAGAGTGAATCTCACAGAAAGTTGTTGAATAAAACTAAGTGCAGTGTTGCTCATACCATGCCCTATTTTTAAGTATCAATTTAATTATGTATTATATACACCACAAACAAACTCCACTTGGTTTAATCAGGCAGCACAGACCAAATCTTTGTTGGACACCAAGACTGCAGGTACTGATGCTGGACATGGAACCAGCACAGCTGCATTACACTCTTAATTTTTACTTTCTTTTTGACAGCACTACATTAATAAAACCATCGTTATACGGAATATGGTGTACGTCAGAAAGTACTTCTACATAAATCAAGAATTAAAAAGCCAGCAACAGCCCCAGATTACCAACCCAAGCCTAGCATCAATGACATACAGACTGAACCACACGAGCACGCTGATTCTACTCCACCCCCAAAGTACTACACTGCTCATTTACACTGACGTGACACTATTCCACCAAACGGTTTTCAGTAACGGAGAGCTGCTTAACTGAGCTGAGCTACTATAAATAAGTGACAGGAGCTTCACTCCACGTACTGCGCCCTGTGCTCTGAAAGAAGGGTGAAAGTCAAACCTTGCTGGCAAGTAGCTCAAAATCAGCGATGAGCTGGCTTGTCACACGCAGGCGAACAGTCCCGACTGTCCACCCCATCAAAAATTTATGACAGTTAACACATGCTTTAGCAGATGACATAAAAAATAGAAATAAGTGTATACTGCCATTTAAAGAAAGAAAATTAAGATTTAGCTGCTAAAACCATACAAAATTCGAGGAAAGTAAATTAGGTTCATACACTTGGACAGTTGTGTTTAAAGACAGAGGCAGGTCTTTAGTGCTTCTCATAAGCGCTAACGAGAAGGTACTTCCAAAGGGGGGATATTTATTGATGTATATCAAGCACAATTTATATTGGAAAACACACTTAATTCTTTTCTCATGAAATAAAGGAGCCAGCAGGATTAATTATCAGTCTTAATACCAGTCTCAAGTTTGGCTGAGGTCCACACCGCAGAAATAACCTCCAATGAAGCTGCCCCATAATTTTTTTTTTTTTTAATTCTCTCAAAAAGCAGCATTATTCTTAGTTTTAAACTTAGATTTCTGTGAAGCACTACAGCGACACAGAGTTCTTAAGAGTCTGTCTCTGTCAACTAAATTACACCTTGTGATCTCAACAACCATCCTCCTTTCCCTTCAAAGCAGATTTCTACTTATTTTCAGCAGCTGAGGAACTTCCCCAAAATTACAGATCTTCTTGTAACATCATGAACCACGTCAGCTGATGCCAGGTCCTCAGGGAGAAAGGATGCAGGGATGTCTCTACAGTGATGTCCACTCCAGGCAGATGCCTGCTCCTGGCAGGCTGCAGCCCACGTTCTCCCTGTTTGCAACTGCATATGCCAAGGGGAAGCGTCATCTCGGGAAATCTTAAAAATGCTAAATAGAGCACACATGTGTAAGCAGCACAGAATTTACCCGTCAGTCTGTATGTTAATTCAACATGTAGCAGCAAACATATTCGATACTTTAGTTAACTTTTTTTGGTGGAGCAAAAGAAAGTGACTTTTTTATACCATAACTCATTTTGAGCTGAGGTCTAACACAAGATGTTGCCTTCACAGCCCATTTCTGAAGTACACAAGCCTTTGTAGTAATTTTAACTCCCATGGGATGCATTTTCTGAAAAGCACTTAGAATGCTCCAAGTGGCTGCTTTTAGTCTACATATCTAACCTTGTTACCTAAAATACTACAGATTTCCACAAGGAGATAAAGTTCAAGTGCATTCGTTATAGATTTAGCCTTACCGAAAAGACACAGTCACAAGAGAAATGAGGGAACATTAATATGAAATTCAGGGTTTTGCATGAACTGTGGACAGAGAGAAAAGGTTGCGGTTATGAATGTATACAGAAGCTCAGGATAGGATTTTCACCTCTGGAGCCTTAGTGTAACGCAACCATTGAAAGAATTTTCTACCTCGTTGATATTAATTTCTTTTTACAAAAATCATGTACAAAGAAATGCAAAATATCTAATGATCAGGAAAAGGAAAGAAGGCTGGGTGCATTAAAAAAAATAAATCAGCATTTCAATTAACAGCTCCCTTTATTTCTACCTTTAAGCAACTTAATCTTCTTGAAAAAGAAAAAAAATCTTCAGAGACGAGCAGTTAACGAGAAGTTTGACCCCAATGGCCAGCGGTGCTTTTGCTCGTTAAGGTGCTCATGTTGATAGGGGAATTAGGCAGCTGAACAGGCAGCCAGCTCTCACGCTGCTCCAACTCTGCTCACCAACCGAGAGTTACTGAAAGCTCCAGGTACACTCACCAAGTATTTATGTACTACAGCATCAATAAAGCCACCAGTACAATTAACAACTTACAGTTTGGATTTTCATGCACATATAAAGCATTTAGCGTCTTCAGGAGTACTTCACTGTCCTTTGCATGGTCAGGAATAACCGTGTGCCAGCTGCTCTTTCTGTTTAGTGTTTCTGGCACAGGCAAAAATTACCCAAGTGAAAGACCCTGGAGGTCCTGCTCTTGAATTCAGTATTTCTGCAAACTTAGTGGACTTGCAGGACTTGAGGAATTTCCATGCTGTTGCCATATGCTAAGAATTTTGTTAATTTCAAGCAACTAACTGGGAGAGTAAATAAATATATATTTCAATAAATAAATATTTAAAATAAAGAGAGGACTGTCCAAAGTAAGAGAATCACGAAACTAGTGTATAAATAGAGATGAGTATAAAGAACCTTCCTTTCAAAGTTTCCTATTCCCTTATTGAAAAATGTTATTTTGTTTTAGTAACAGAATGAAAAATAATACTTACTTAAATTACGTAATTGACTTCTCTGTTCAACTGGAGAAAGAGCTTACAGAAAAATGTATATTAACTATACACTGGAATATTTTGACTACTTGCTATTACCTAACTTTAACGAACCTTATCATACAACTAAGCAATTCTGACTTACATATTTTTAAAAGTCTCTTTAAATATCATAGATTCACAAGGATACTCTAGCCTTGATTCCTGGTAGGAGGTGATTCTTACTCCGAGGATGCTCCCTACGCAAACACACACAAAATCAGTTCTCCGGATGAAAACGTACGAACTCCTCCATCTCTGCAGATGTAAAACTATCCCAAGGCAAGGAGGAAATACCAGCATCTTGGAAGTTTAAATCCATGGTACTCATTTTGGGCTGGTCTCCTTCTTCTTTCACACTGGATGTTATTTGAGAATACAGGGAGTATCAGAGTCTGGGGAGCAGATCCTATGGAAAGATCCTAAACAATAATGGAAGGAAGTCCACTAAGGCAAGCTGGTGTCTGAAGGAGTGACGTGGCACTGCAGGGGAAAAACCATCCTCAACATGCAGGTTTGAGGTTGGGGTAGAGTTAGGGATTTGGTGGTGTTACACTGCGAATTTGTGTATGTTGTTTCACACTCTGAACTTAGTAAACTCTGAATAGTTTAATCGGCAGGGGTACTGTATGTGTTTCAAAATGAGAAGAAAGGCAGATCAGATACTCATGGCATAAGTGACACGGAGCGAGAGGGGAAGGAGGGAAGAAGGGAGGAAGAAATGTAAATCAAACGGGGAAAGTGAAGTTCACATTCATTTTTGGAAGCAATACATATATACTGTCCTAAATGAGAAATTTTGAGGGCTGTTGAGCACTCTGCTCAACTCAGTGTGTTCAACAGCCCTTAAAATTTCTCATTTCTCACCCCAGGACCATGGTTTACTGGCTGGACACCGGACTAGAGAATTAAATGGGCAGAGATCTTAAGCTACTTCATAGAGTTGTTCATGTAACACAACCTGCTAGATACCTTTGTGAATTTGTGCGTTCAAATTTCATTTAGTCAAAGATCGTTCTTGTTTCCATGTTGAGAACATGCGGAATCCTTCCTAGGACAATATAATTAAAGACTTTAAGCTTCCATAACCATTCATACGAAAATCACTGAGGAAGAAGCCAAAAAATCAAGTAATTTGCAAAAGCACATTACACTGACTATTAATTTGCTTCAGAAATCTCATGTTTATCACCAATTACACTATTACTACAGCCCAAAACAGACTCTCAGTTGTATTTATTTTAATTAAAAAAAAATTATATACCTACTACAGATAAATAACATCCACATAAAAGATAACATTCGAGTTTTTATACTTTTATACCAAATGCATCATACTGTACATGATTCTTTTATTGTATTTCAACTTTTCCTTGCATTCCCTCATCTAGGTGCTTTATTTTCTTACAGTAATCTCCACTTACCACCAGAGATGCTAGAAAGTTAAAAATAACAGTAAAAACAAATAAAGGAGGAATAAAAGAGGAATCAGAGTCTGCTATAACACTAAGGAGTTTCAAGAAATTTGCAGATTAGGCAGCTAAGGGATTAGGAAATGAGGCTGCACTTTCAGGAAACTCCTCGGCTTGTGCAATTTATGAGATAGAAAGAAACTCTTTATTCCTCAGGACCCTCCCCAGAGGAACCAGAGGATGAGGTTCCAACCCATGCCTCATGGCAAGTATCCTTCTGGTCTCTTCTTCAGACTAAGTCTTCAAATGTAAAGAAAGAGGGCAGGAGCAGGCTGAACCTAGTTTGAAAAATGCTGCTGGAGTTCTCCGATATGAATTTTTATTTTTAATACTATTAAAACAACATGAATAAGGAAATGCACTTCTCAAATTCTGCGTGGAAATCACCCTGATCCTACAAACTCTCTATCTCCAGAAGTGGAATATTCTTTTTGCAGATCAGTACAAAAAAGAGATTAAAGAAATTTTTAATGTTAGAGATTTTGTTTTTCAAGAGTAACTAGCAAGATGCCCGAGAAGGCTTTTGGAGGTACAGTGTAGATACACTGGGTCTCAGTTTAATTTAAGAACAAACATTCTCATTATCAGATTGACTAGGAATTTAATTCTTCAGGTTCAAATGCATCTTAAGTACTGCCGGCTATAGCCCTTCTTGTTCCTAAAGTGTGGCTTTATGAGGTAAAGTACTTCTACTCACAAAATTCGGTTACAGAGACATTTCTATTGCAGGTACTCATAAATATCTCTCCTTTAATGAATTTTAGAGTTATAAAACCATAGCAAATGTCAGGAGTTAGCATTTAACCTAAATTTCTGATAAAGGAAAACTACTTAATCTCAAATAATGACCACACTAACTACCCTATTAAAGAGGAAAAGAAAAAAAAAAAAAATCTAATTATCACAGATGGGAAAGAACCTCAAAATCATTTGTGAGAATAAATGAAGTTCTTCTAACGCTACAGTTGAAACAGTGTTTGGAAAAGCTTGTCTTGAAATCATTTCAATTATAATTTCCTTCTCCATATGCAAAAATCTATTAGGAAATGAAGAATTTTCCAGAAAAGCCGACTTTGTTTCAAAAAACTCTAAGAGAAAAGCATTATAATTCTCCTTCAAGAATTTTAAAGGTTCCTTGGTTCTGAAATAATTTTTTAGTTACAAGTTTTGGCATTTCTGTATGTGTTTCAGGGAAGCAACAGATAATGGATCCTTTCTTCCTGTCATTAAATTTTGAAAATTAAAACTAGCCACAGGCTTAGCCTGGAGATTTTCTTAAGTTATTAAAAAAAAAAAGGCAAGATAAGACTTTTACAAAGGACAACTATGAATCAAATAATCTAGAGCAGATGAACCACCTTTTCTCTTTGAAACAGTTTGATATGAACAAATGTTCTTGCTCAAGATTAAGCACCGAGTGCAGAACAGTGGAGCACTGCTCAAGTCCAGGACGATTACAGCTCCTAACAGGCAAGGTGAAGGTGGTGGTTCTAACCTGCTTCAAAGAAAGACTGACAGAATTCTTAAAGACAGAGTATGCTGTATACTAACATCCTGCAAAGTGACATTACCCTGACTGCTGCTAGAGCCCTACAAATTGAACTCGGAGATGCTCTTCTGGGATTAATTTCTGAATTCAGTTACATTTAAAGCAGAATCACTTTCATTCAAACATCACTCTTGGAGGATTCATGACAGGTATCACTTTCTAATGGAACTTAAGATAGAAATATGAAATTAATTTCTCCCAACAGCCTTGATTCTGGTTTACGTAGTATTTTTAAAACATAACTTTTGTTTCTCAAAATAGTGGAATAGTTTATCTTTTAAAATTCCAGTCAAACCATTGACTTAAGAAACATGAGCATCAACCCCTTTTTTAAATAAAACACGTGCATTATCTTTATAAATTTCACTGACTTAGTGTTAGAAGGCAACACATTTATAAATCCAGAAATCTAAAATCTGATTTAGTTTACAGTGCTGTAAATCCAGCAGGGAATGCTCTGAAGCCAGTGGGCCAGGTAAAGAAGGTAGCACTTAAGCTTCAAGTCAGTGTGACCAGCTCAGAGTAAGCATCTGGCAAGTGCAAACCTTCATGATGATGGAAATACTTTTAAATACTGTAAAATACTTTAAAAGCTGCCATCAACAGAGATTTGCCAGAAACATTCTGTACTGATGTGGTATTTAACAGACCTGAGGCGCTCAGCTACAGATGGTGCTCAAAGAAAGAAAGGAAAAAAAAAAAAAAAAAAAAATCACAGAGTAATCCAGCTCCTCACCTTAACTTTAACCAAAAACTAGGAGGCTCTAATGTAATTTTAGAATTGCTTAAGAGAGTATCAAGGATACTACTCCCCACTCCCCTTCTAAGTGATGTGATCGCGGGCAGACGGGACATGGAGGCAGGCTGGAGTGGAGGACATCAGAAGAAGGCTCCTGCAAGACCGCAATGACGAACTTGCATTGTTCACGTTCCAACTGAGAAATTGTTCAAAATACTGAAAAATAGGAAAAAGCATTTGCAGTGGAGCAGGTCTAAGCACCTAGAGGCAAAATCCCTTAAAGGAAGGCGTGATGTGTAAGGCTGTCACCAGCATCACCTTGTGCGTTTACAAAGCAAACAAGGGAACAGTGCGGCAGCACAGAGACCAGTTGCTGCTGTCACTGTGAAGGAAGAAAAACAGGAGCAACAGCCTCTCCTGGGGTGTGAGGTCCCACGAGCTGCTCTCAGCCCCCAGCTGGAGGCCCAGCAGCCTGCAAGCACCCCCTCGGCAGCCCCTCAGAGCCAGGGTAAAGCCACCTTCAGGGCAGAGCACGAGACATCCTGTTTGGGCGGCTGCGGTTTGATCTCAGGGGCTGTCTAAGAAGGTTGTATATGACCGGCAGGTCTATTTGTATTTTGCCTTTTGCAATACTCTGCCGCAGCAGTAAGCTGCAGAATAAAGTAAGTAAAGCTTTGCTTTCTCTCAGTCCTTCACAAGCAGAAGGGTTTGGAAAACTAAAAAGCAACCAGGGCATTCGGGCAAATAGAGCGTGGAGAAGGAGGGTGCTGCTTGTCCCATGTTCCACCACCCCCAAGCACGTGGCTGGGCCTGGAGGGAAAAAGGTGAAGCAGGACTAAGAGATTCAACACAAGCCATTGCTCCCCTCCAAACCAAGATGTTCAGACAGAATTAGCATATGTATTATTTCTTTTTTTGCTGTCAATCTGCTGGAAATCTAGAGCAGAAAATGGCTAACAGACACCAAAAGAGAAAGAGCTGCCAGTGAGAGACAAAGGACAGCAGCAGCAAGTGACCGTCTGCGTACACCCGGACAGACACTCCTGGCTTTAAAGGGCGAACTATTTGCTCTGATTTTTGACAAGTCGGGAAGCATAATGAACCAGAACAACTCCGGAAACATAAATTCTTGACCCCTTCTAATTACTCAGGTAAAAGCTGGGCAAATCCCAGCCTGCAAGCTTCCAGTGTCACCAGATCTGTTGGGCACATCAAGCAGATACACTGCAGCCAGATGTGCAGATCTGGGGATCGACACCACAAAAGCTGTTAATCCTGAAAGTACAGGATAACTCTCCCACGCATCTACAGCTAAACAGACTGTCTAATTTGAAATTTTCATCCATTGTTTTCTTGTTGGGCTGCCTAACACCTGCAGAACAATATACCTACTTTTATCCTTCTTTCTCTTGTTTTTTTATGTATACATATATATATATACACACACACACGTGTGTGTGAAATACAGAAACACAGATACAGAAGTATATAACTATAGATTTTACAGGATCGCTACTGAAATTGGAAGGAGTTTGGGCAGTCAGTAGCACATGCCTGTACAGATTATCTGGCTCATAGCTCATAACCAAGTTTCGGTAATGTCTAGTGACTCACGGAGGGCTGCAAAAGCGACCCAGTCTTCCAGCGCCTTGAGGCCCGACCTATGCAGAGATGACCCACGGGGAGCTGGGCCGATAGCTCAGCCGCGAGCTGTCCATCAGCCATAGACCACACAGGCAATGCTGCATCACTCGAAGAACCAACCTGAGCTGAGCCTTGAAGTCCCCCAACAAACAGTATGTCCTGAGTTTCAATCCAAACCACTACGCAGGTGCCTGAGAAAGTAAGAGAAGGTGAAGCTGGAGGGTTTTAGCATCGGTTTCAGCCAACCACCTTGTGTATCCAGATGATCACAAGATCACCAAAAGCAAAGTAAAAAGAGCATATGGAAGTGAATCTCACCCATGGACGAATAAAGAAATGTAAGCTGCCATAGAGAAACATCCCAGAGGGTAACAGAGATGTAAAGCAGAGATAAAACTCCTAATATTTGGGTTAGAAATTGGGAGTCGCCTCTCTAGCGCTACCTCTTGCCTGTATGGAGATCCTTCCCCCTTTGTCAGGACACCAGCCAAGGTCACTTTTCTGGGACTGAGAGCCCTTACCCGGACGGTCAACTGAATATTCAGCATGCTGTAAGTTCGTAACCACGGGTGATTAACTAACACATCTGTAATATTCAGCTCGCTTTTTAGGTTGTTATAATGCATTCTTGCCTTTAAGTTGTAGCATTTTTCCACTGTATACACAAGAACCTGTAATAGCAGCGTATTAAACCTGTAAGTGTAGCTGAAATAAATTGTTTGCCTGAGCCCTGCAGTTAAACCTGTGAGCGAAGTTCAAATAAACAGTTTGCTTGAACCTTGCAGTCTAGTCTCTTTTCACCGCAGTGCCCCTACTCAAAGGAGGGCCAAGTTAGATGAGGTTACCCAGGGCTCTTAATGAAGAGTATCAGAGTCCTTCTAGAGAGCAAAGGCTGCTGGCAAGACCACTGTGGTGGAACACAGAGTGCTACGAAACATTTTAAAACCATCTCTTAAGTGAGGTTTTCAAAAGACACTGGATTATGCTCCAACAATAAAACTGGAAATCCAGCTTTGTTCCCACGATTTTGAAAATGCAACTCACAAATTGACTTTTCATTGTTAAAATATTCCATTTTCCCCATAAATTCACTAACCAGACTGCAAGACACCCCCTGGTAGAGCTTAGGATGGCTGAACAGTTTGACTTTGCCTATTTCAGATTAAGGGTGCACATATTTGCCCTTTTCATTTTTCCAGATCTTCAAAAATTTGCATGTGTTGGACATGACCTTACATGACCTTAATAAATTAACATCTGCTATGGAAGCAGCATATTCTTTAATTTAGATTGAACCACTAAGTAACATTTAGACCAACAAATATACCCCTTCAATCTTGGAACAAGGAAGAGTGAATGCATGTGCACAAGCTCTTCAGTACTTCCATTCACATCCAATTATATCCAGCTGACAATCCAGCATCAATGAGAACACATGAAAGACAACCTGGCACATCCGTTCCATTTCATTAGCCAACGGGAGATAGAGCTTGTCAGTCAAATAACCCCTCTTCCCCCTAAAAACTCTTCAGGGGTTTGTCATCAAGTGTTCCATCTGACCAAGAAACGGGAGATTGAAGTGCCTTCAAAAAATTCTGACCATTTCTGCTCCCTCCTTTCTTCAAGTGTACAGTTTTCCAAAGAGGTTTCAAAAACAGCAGTTCACACTTAAAGGTCAGCTCTGCTGGAGTTCCAGCAATACTAAAACAATTTAATGGAAAAAAATGGGTTTGCATATCTTATTTTTGATATATGCAATCACAGTATTCATTTTTCAACTGTTTAAATTAATTTCCGTCACTAAATTTTCTAGTATTTACAGATATTATTTCTCCTACACTATATTTCTATAAGCAACTATATAAATTATTGGTCATTTTTGGTTTCATACCATCAAGATGCAAAGTAACTCAGCTGAAAGTGGTGGAGTCATTCCAGGTGTGCGTCCCCAGAACACACACTGTGGTATTCAATATCACACAGCATCATTATCATTGAAGTTATTTAAACCGTTCTTAAAAACATATTTTACCCTAAAATGCACATCATGGTTACCAAAGAAAGATAAAAATATGAGGTATTTGTGTCAGCATAATAAAGCTCCTAAGCCTAAAATATGGCACCTACAAATTTTTCCATCTCAAGATTTGACGTAGAGCTCCAAAAGATAGATGGACCACCATCGTTCCTGTGCTGCACCAGAGGGAACAAACTATGAGAAGAATTCTAAAGCACACCAAATCAAGAGACTTCTGTACTTTTTCTACAAGTTTAAACAAGTGCTGTGAGTCCCCAAGACTGGGAAGCATTAAAACGTGGTTGGTCACCTTCGAAAATTCAAAGGCAGGCACCTGCTCTTTCTAATGCAAATCACAGGTAATGTTGACTACCCACAATTAAAACCAAATCCCTTTCATCGTCACACAAATGGATATATTTGTATTGCTGATGTGTATAAGTATGGTTGGGAGGCTGAATACCTAACAGGAGAGAGTTAGAAGGTGTTAACAACTTTGTCAGCCAAATCCTGAAAAAGGAAATTAGAAAATGAAATAATTTGTTTGGATCTTGTCAGGCTAAAAAACACAGGAGGAATTACCCACAGTATTAGCATTTCCCATAAAAATTGTTTCCAAAGTTTTCCAGCATTTGCCTTTAAGACATTTAATTTGTGGAACAGAAGATGCACACCAGTAGCATTCTTCATAGCTAATATACCTTTATATATCCTCTACTCTGCAGCAGTGAGCCAACGAAAGCCTGTGAGCGCACCGTAATTCTTGGTTCTGCGAAGCTGCTTGATCAATGATGCTTGGGGAAAGTCAAAGTTACGAACCTCCACAGCAGCTGAGAGCAGTCTAACCCACAGAAAATAAATCAAATCCAAAGGGCACCAACAGCTTAGCCTACAGTGGCCCTGTCAACTCTCCCTTGCCCTGAAGGAAAGCTTGCCATGGGCAGATAAGCAAAGCTGCCACTCTGTATTGCTGGAAATACGTTGTGCCTCCTTATTAAAAAATTCACACAGTTGGAGGTGAGCTAATTGAGGTGGTGGAGACAGTAGCACAGAAGGCACTTAAAATGTAATTAAGCCACGATCAGAAAAGGGACGCATAAGGGAGACAGCACTTGAAAGAGCGACTCCAGGGAAATACCAGATTCAAGCAAAACGAGAGCAGCTGTATTACACCATGTTCCGAGACATTTATACGCACTGCTAGAAGAATCTGTGCGGGTATCGGTTAAAACAGCTAACCTGGAAAAAAATAAATATACCTCTGCTATAGACAACCTTCGTGTGCTTTAACGCACCCCCCAGGGACGTGTTTTGACAGGAAGAAAAGGGCCCTATCCTGCACCTGAGCGATGCTGAATCACGCTGGGGATCTAAGAACAGGGACGCTGCAGCAGCGTTAAGGGTCTCAATCCATTTGGTTTTATTTATAAAAACACTCTTTAGCTCTACTGCTAGCTGTCCTGGAAGGACTGGAGCAGCAACTCCTTCACCTACTGAGAAGCCCATTCACATGTACACTCACTATAGCGAGGACAGGCAAAACAAACAAAGCCAAGAGCAAACCCACGTTAACTCTAAACTTCACAATCTTGACTTAACACATATAACAAACCCCTTTTGTGACAAACTCTGCAGTCTAGAGAGACTTAGTGATAGCCTACAAAATTTAGTGCCTGTTTTTCCTCTGTTAACTATGTTATAGGAAAAAAAAAAGTAGAAAAAAAACCCCAACTACTATCCAGTTATGTAAGGAATTATTTTCAGATAAAAAAAGGAAATGCTTCGATATCTTTTTGTACAAAGGTTTTTTTCTAGCAGACAACTTTAAGTTTTAAACGTACTTTAAAGCTCTTTTCTGTTGTTTTTTTCCTATTAAACTTCTTTCATGTGAACCTGCTGAGTTCAGAGCCTTCACAAGGAACAGTTGCCCAACAGGGTACAAGTCACATGTGGGTTTTGCCTTTTTTCACATTATCCACCATTCAGTATTGTCTCATTTCCCTGCCAGCTGCTTCACCATTTCCTGAGCTGCACCAGCTCATACTGTGTCCGATATTAGACACAGCGGTGATAGAGCAAATGGGAAATAAACAGCACAGCTTATCAGGGCGGCTGGCAGAGGATGCAAGCAGCACATCCAGAAGTGGTTACGAAGGGAAAAAAAACACAACATTTGATTGTAGGAGCTTAAATCACTTCTCTGTAAAACATAACAAGATCCTCTGACTTGACTCTTAAAAGACAGAGCTCTCACCAACCAGTTTGATTCCTGTTTCAGTAAACCGAGCACTGAATTAGGAGTAGACGTTTTTTAATAACAGAGCTCCCAGTGGAGGAGGAAGGAGGGAAGGAAGGGCTTGGACTCGGTTTAAACATGAGGGTGACTCAAAACCAAGGACAAGCAGTGAGCTGCTGGGTAGCAGTGAAGCAAGCGAACAAAGGACAAAGAGCCATTTTCACCAGGCTAATAAAAAATACTTATTCAAACTGTCTTCCCAACACCACAGTCAGAAGAGTATGTACATCCCTCATCGCTGTCCCCTTCCCACACCTCCCCAGCTTATTTCCTTTCAAAATGAAGAATGTAAAAAGAGCGAGGAATGAATGGACGGACACCAGGACAGAAAATAAAACATGGAATGTTGATGCACTGCTACTGAAAAACTTAAGAGATACTGGCCAGAAAATTTCTCAAGTCAATTCTTGCTGTTTAATAGAGTTGTCTTCTTGCTTACACTAGTTTGCTCAAATTATAACAGGCAGATTTGTTAAGCATGTTTTGAGGCTAATTTTTACAATATGATATGAACACTGAAAATTGTGCTGAATGTTGCCAAAGACACCAAGTGCCTCGACTTGCAAAGAATCTGCTGCTGAACTCTGACTTCAGACACTGATTGATCTCCTACTGCTGTTATTGCAGCTACTTTTTGTTTAGCACTTTTATCCATTTTAATAATATTTACACAAAAGAAAGAAAACAGCCTTTATGTTCTTTCTTCTCCTTTAGTAGGACTTATTAGCCATTAAAAAAATGTTTTGTGCATATAATTCTTCTAAGAAGATCATAAAATTAAACTGAAATGGAAGTACTTGCTAGCAACATTATGCCACTCAGCTGACAGTTTAGACAAATCCATTACCGTAGCCAATTCAAGGACTGAGATTTCTTTTAGTAACTACAATCCTTGAGAAAAAAATTGAAAATACTGAAATATAATGTCTGAACACTCAATAGATCACAATAGATATCTACATTGGAGCACCAAGTTCCAGCAAAGAAGAACCTTGTTTATACTCACAGTGCTGTTACCTCTCATTCGGGTGTGGGATTTAAGGCAGCACATGGGAAGATGCGTGGCAGATGCTCCTCTTTTTCCTAAAACATCAAGCAATGTATAAAGGAAGAGTTTTCTAAGCCTCACCATCGTCAGTTGGCCCAACTCTGATAGCACAGATGATGGAGCATTATTAAACCATGAGGAACCATAAGCTTCATGCTGCCAAAACAGTGACAGAAATGATTGGTGGTGTGAGGAGTTCAGTTCAGTCGATTTGAGCGGAGCTGTTCAGGGGTGACACTAATTATCTCTGAAATGAATATTCATCATATGGGTGAATTCAAGGCTGAATAATACTTCACTGGAGAGTGGGAATAATGCTGGGGAGAAGTTGGCCAAAGGAGATGCCGCTCACTGTGTGTTGAGGTCTGGTGCAGCTGTATGACACACAGATGGGTGCCAGGAATTCATGAACTGGAGAAACAGCCTGCAGCAGGCAGACCTATCCCCTCCGTTACTCTCTAAATACAAAACTAAAGATTAGCTAAATAGCTTTTACACCCCTGAAGGTATGCTCAGCCCTGCTCCAATACATACGTTACTACTATTAGTTCGGCAAGAAGTAAATAGCACTGAGGTATCCAATGCCACCCCTTCCTTTTCTCCACAACTCCAACATCTTTTCCTGACAGAGAACATCTTGCTTACTTAGAATAATAAAAAAATTTCAGAGGCAGCCATTTCAAAAGGTGGAGTCTGTCTCTGCCAATTTGTTTGCTAGCAGCACAAGCCTCTGGCTAGCTGAAGTGAACACCTGGCAACTGACCCAAGAAGAAAATTGCATGCCAGAAGTCTCCACACGTTTTTTTTTAAAAAAACAACATAACGAGCAGACTGGACTATTTTGAAGGACCTCTCCTTTCATGACCAAAAAGAGTTGAACAGCTACATGGGTAACAGAGACTTGAGAACAGAGAGAGGAGTCCAACAGGACAATGAAGGAAAAAGGAAACACTGCCTGTGTCTTCCAGCTCCACAACGGCACCCTTAACCGCAAACCAGCGGTATTTAAGTGATTAAACTTCTCCTGCGGTGAAGGCAGCAGTAAAGGTACACACAATGTGTCACCACCTGTAGGACTGCTCCAGAGTCGTATGGAGGGCGGGAGTGATCCAGCCCGCTCACCAGAGCTGCCCCTGATCTCCTGTCCCTGTGCCGTCCCTGGGAAGCAAGCAAGACTTTAACACCGGATAGTACCATTAAAGTAGCAAAAGTGTGGGGAGGAGCCAGGAGACACTTTGAAACACGCATCAATGAGATCTTCAGAAGTCTGGTCCAGCAGATAGGACATAAAGTTGGACAAATAATTCAGTAAGTAGTTTGGGTTTTTTTTTTTGTCTGAAAGCAGATTCGTTTTCTAAGCTTAGAATAAAAGCAAACTATCAGCATCCTTCTCCCCAAACACCCAAACTCTACAGATCAATAGCCAACGATTAATTGCAGACATTAAGTAATCACTGCTACAATATCAGCTTCAACTCATGTCACACCTATAAGCATAATTCTCACTGATACCAGGAAGAACTGTATCCTAGAATCAACAGTTCGATTAATCCTTCGAGAATCTGTACGCCAACCAAACCAACCAAATAAATCCTGCAAGTAATTCCTTTCCAAACCCACTAATTACACACTTCTGACAAAACACCACTCAAGGTTATGTATTGACACATGCTACAATACATAATTTGTGATGTACTTTTTTTGCTGTTACAGACAGATTATTTTCTGATTTACAGTAGTATGACTAGTGGAGTCAAAGGACTGGTTACATACAGAATTAGGATAAAAAAGGCCCATGGTTTTCATATTTTTATCCATAAGCAGAAATATAAAACTAATTTTCTCTTGCATCTTCACAGAAAAAAGAACCATTCTTAATCCAAATACTACAGCAAGATACAAAACTGCCAGTCAGGCAGTTTCTCTTCAGACTAAGAAACTCAAACCCATAAAAATTAATGCATTCATTTATTAAGGAATTTAATCATAGGAAAATTAATTTTTAAGAAGACCAATAAAACCCAAAAATATCTTAGAAAATATTTTGATGGGATGGGTATCTTGATACGACAGCGGTGGCAGCGGGAGGAGGAGTGCTCTCCATGCAGACAGGTACTGTGTGTTCATCGTTATTTTTACAATAGCTAACAGACAAGATGGTCCTCCAAGATATGCTCACATGAATGAAGACTTATACTCTAAGAACAGGCAAACAATTTCCTTTTTTCCTTTCTCAACTGAAATACAAGATTTTTTCATACCGTGCCCTTCTCTTCATGAATTCTGTATTTCCTTCCAGAGACCCAAAGATAAACGTATTTTGTAATCTGTCCCCAAGAACAAAGTGAGAAAAGTAACCACAGCGAGAGGATATCACTAACACATTTTCCAAGCAGCAGAGGGGAATATCTCTGGGGACAACTATTAGACAACATTTCTAATACTTTCAATATTTATTCTATAAATATGTTTAAAATCTTAGTAACTGACTCCAGTTGTAAAGAAAAACCCTGACCTGGTCCCAAGCCAGCACGTACGTGCACACACTTCTGATTTCCACACCTCCTTCAATATTCTGCATCTCCGTATGTTCAGTGAAATCTCAGGAAAAGATTCTGGTTGTTTTTCTGGACTGAACAGCATTGGGTACAAGACTGCACCGGAAAGTAATGTAGAACTTGTACTATGTCAATACTATACACCCCCCCCTTCTAGATTTACACACACATCCCTAGTGAATGTGAAAACTGCCACAGAAATAACACAAAGAAAACATTGTTGAGAAATTTTAAAATTAATTCCTGCCTCCAGCTGAACAGAAGAACTGATTTTACGTAGGGCGATGTACAATCCTTTGATTTCTACTAAAAATTAAGTAACTAGTTCTTTAATTTCATTACTAGGAAGGATTAGAAGTATGTCCCAAAATTACATTACAGATGACCACATCATCAGTGTCCTGGTATGATTTTTATGAAAAAATTAGGAAGTTCTCTTGTCTTTATTACAGCCGCATATGAAGCTGCAGATTTGTTTTTCTTCAAGAGATGGTGAAATAAAGAGATGAAGCTAGCAGACACTCATTTCACGCAAGTGTTTGAAAAGAAGGAAGAAGTTTGATATGTCCAAATTGAATTGAGTGCAAATGTTTTAAACAATAATTGAAGTTGATCTTTGATCAGCATTTTAAAAGTTCCATCCCTAAGAAAAGCGCACGAATGTTTTAAAAAGACATCTGAAAACCCAAACCCACACCTTTTAGTGTTGTTAACTGTGTTTGTAGCTATCACGAATGCTTACTTCTGCTATTTACCTATCTTGAACAATATTGAAGTAAATCATGCAAGCCTTTTGCACGATGCCAGAGGTACAAAATTCTACAGTTACTCAGTGAAAGCACAAGTCTGCTTCCATTTTTAAGGCTTAGAAAAAAAATTACGACTAATAAACTGAATGAATGAAGCAATTAACATACCCATAAATGATCACTCACTACATTATCTGCATTTCCATTTCTATATCTTTTGTACATAAGAAAATCTACTTCTAGGATACATTTTATTACATTACACTGTTAAGAAAATCATGAATCATCTTTGCTCTGTAATTTAAAAGGATAAGGAACTCAAGTTTTTATGTATTTCTAAACACCATCCACTTCCATCTGATTAAAATATTTAGAAGCAAGAGAGTCTTAAGAATTTCCGGCAAATATTTTGCTGCTTATGTTGTTGTCAGTAGGAAGTGTACACCTGTACCAGGAAGCCAAACCCATCAATATTAGAGAACCGTTAGAAAGCTTCAATAAAACCTGCTGATAACTCATGTAGTTTAAGCACATTGGGCCATTCATTCCCTCACTTAGGTAATTTTTAGACCAATGCATCGTCATTTGTTTGAATGGAAGTAATCTTAAATTCTGTATGAATTAGCGAGCAGGACTGAGGCAAATCCAGTGACCAAAGAATTCTCCATTCAGTGGAAGAACTTAACTTCAAATAAATTTAAAAAAAGATAAAAAGAAAATAGATTAACCTCAGTTAGCTGTGCTAAAATCCCTTTTATTAACAGAGGTTTTGCAGAACAGTTCACGAATCTGCAATGAATTTTCCTCCATGTTTAAGATTACACTAATTTTTCCTTCTATGGCAGCCTCCTAACAGCAAACACCACCTACCTGTGTAAGCACCAGGACTGATTACATTCCACCTATTCCAGCAGGCCACCTCTATCGCCTTGCTGCTTGTCCAAAAGGCAGCAGGAGCATGTTCCTGTGGTCCCGTTATTCATGCTTTGCGATGTTTAAAATGCATCTACAGGAATAACCTTGAACACCTGCAGGTTTTCAAAGTTCCAGGAGAAGTGCCTTACTAGTGAAGTGATATACCCAATGGCTGAACCATGAAACACAGCACCTCCTACTCACCGTCCCTCCAAGGAAAGCTCTAGGCAGCTCACACTACACTTCACTGTTAAGAAAGTGCTAAGAGCAGGGAGGTCCAGAGTCTTCTCCACTCCCAGGTATGCAGGAAGAGTGCTTTTGGCACTTCACTCTCAAAGACGGACTTCTCCCACTTCCAGGGGCCACGGGAGGCATAACCTGATGCTGCTTGTCTTTAGCTAATAACAGCTTCCTCTCCAGCTCACTATCATCTGTAAAGCGTGGCAACAGTCCCGGCTCACATAACTGGGTTTTTCTTGGCAGTTCAAACTTCACATGTGAAGCTAAGCACCTTACATCAATTAAGTCAGTGGCAACACTGAATCTGGCTTTTCAGACACTACCATTTTCAGTTATCAGAAAAAAAGGCTAGGACCTCTGTTAACAGCCTACTTCTGAGCGCAGCCTTCAGGACAGTCCAGTTGCTAATGTTCCTTCTTACAGATGCAACTTCTGCAGCAGCCATGAATTCCAGTACGTTAATTCTGAATAAAGCACAGTTAATCTTTCAAAAATTTTACAAAACTTAACATCTACGTCTCATTAGTCACCATGCGAATATCATCATTTGAATTTGCTGGCTTCATAATCTCCTGGTGATTTTCACAGTAACTGTTTATATTTTGATATGTGATTTTTCTAGGTCCTCGAATTATTTTTCCTGAGGTTACAGCTGGAAGTGACTGTGTCAACCTTATTCAGTATTCACTGTTTCGTTATACAACTGCTGCTTGGGGGGCGGGGTGTGAAAGAACCTGTCTGCTGGTGTTAAATATTACCTTAATCCTTGCATGCTGTTTTTTCCATCTGAGCTAAAGATACTTCATCCATTTGTCAAGCACTCATAATGAGTGACAGCCAGCGGGAAACGGATTTTTGAGCAGCTTCCAATAAAACTGAAACTTCGAAAGGAGAACCTTAGGTTTTAAATCACGTTCACAATTTATTTCACAGACACACCTATAGAACTAAATGCAGAAGTATTTGAGTCTCACTCAGAAGAAAAAACTAATTCAAGCTCTAGAGGAGTTAGGATACTCCCACCCTGCTGTTTATCCAGATAGGCAGCAACGTCATTGACTCACTGAGCTACTGAGCTACTTCTTGACAGTTCTTTATTTCGAGAGGTACTAAATCTTCTGACAGACACATAATTGAGAAACCCTGGGAAGAAATGTTGTTTTGTTTCAGCATCTGCTCTATAAATGAAGATAAGCTACACCAGACTTCTAGTTCCAGAAAATAAGACAGCTCTTCTTCCTTTCAAAAAGAAAGACACGTACAAGACACAGTAAGAATATGTCTATTAAAATGGCTTGTAGGACAAGTGTCGAGCTGTTCACTGGTTCCCTGTTCTGTAACACTTGCTCTGTCACTGTCTTGATGTTTGTTCATACCTCGGTTTTAACTCACAACAGATCTTCCTGGATGCTTTTCAGTGTTAGAGGAAGAGACTCTACTAATGTAGCAGGAACATTTCACAGATAAAATTTCATGTTTTGACAAACAGCATTTCAAAACACGTTATGTCAAAGTTTTAAGGCTCTGCCTGGGCACAGGCTACTGTAAGGATCCATGTGTCTCGGCTCCTGTTACTCTGGCTGGCTTACTCTCCTCTTCAGGTTTTTATTTCTATGATTTCTGGCATTTTACAGCACGGAAAATTTGAGATGCAGAGAAGAGAATGGAAATTACCATTGTCGTTTGTATCTGTACACTGACAAATGGATTGTTAAGCTTGTGTAACATTTGGAGAACGCTTTTTTTATTCCTTAGATGAGATTTGTTAGCGGGGGATTGCAAATGCACTCTGATCCTTCTCTAGCTGATTTCCTTTCTCAGTAGTTTTTTTTCCTCACTTTTCCCCGCTTGGATATTCATTTTTTAAATCAAAAGAATTACTTACGAGAATGAAACTATTTTTGATCATACAAGGTCTTTTCTTCACTGAGATGATGGCAGATGTAAGATTGGAAGTAGCTTTACGGAAATGGAGACAGCAGGCTACAAGCTTTTGTGACACCGTTGTGATGGGGGGGGAGCACCCCCTTCAGCCTTGTGGAAAAAGAGTCTCTCTGCACATTCTGTATGCTCATGTATTTTGAGAAGGGTAAGGGAAAATATCCCCTCCGTGAGATTTTAAATGAAGCCACAAATACACAGTTTCCTCACGCCAGTTATTCCAAGAAGAGAAATTACTTGGCGAATTAAAGTTTGCAGATACTGCCCACATAGCAGAGAAGGCTGCAGTCCAGGAAGCCACAGGGAACTGCTCAGCACACTGTTTTTCTCTGGGAGACAGTAACACCGTCATGATTAGAACACAGCTCGCCAAATGAAGCACAGTACAGCACAGCACACCAGGAAACCCCCCTTCTGCAAGGGAGTACAGGAGGAGACAATGCACTAAAGCTTTAGGAGCGTGGAGTCTTCTCCTCTGCCCCATATGTATTTTTTTTGGACAACACAAAGCTCATACACACTCAGACCAGATGGTGTAACATACAGCAGCAGGAGACGGAGCTTATTAGCTGTCGCTTCCTTCCACTAGTATACAGCCCAAAAATCTGAAGGACCTTTAAATCACCCTCTACTGAAAGCTGAGTCCCTTTCATGAGACAGTATGAGGGACATACTGCCTGCCCTTCCACAGACATCACTTCTTCACTACGCTTCAAGTCTCTGCTCTTAAGTACGCAGGTACAAAACATGCTTAAGTTAAGTTTTCAGAAGATTTTCTAAAATCAGCAAAATAATGTTGTAGACAACATCGGAAGTCTAACATTTAAATATCTGCAAACAAGAGAAAAAAGGTTCTAATAGTACAAAATACTTTGGCAATACAAGCCCTATCTAGTAAACAGTATTACCAGAACTCTCCTGTGTTATTTCTGTATTTTCTTCCTTAAATTACAGAATTTCAAGAAAAGTGCTTGTAAAAATAACCGGTTTCCTTCGTAATCAGCCTGTTCCTACCCTCCTCATTGCACTGTGCTACAAAATCACCTTCCACAATAACTCACATAGCTCTAAACAAATTATGCAGCTTAACGTTAAAAAAAAAATCCCATCCTTGATAAACCCACAAACCTCATCATGAAGAAAACACTGAGATCAAGGGAAGTAAACAACTACCCAGCTGAAGAAGCTGTTGACATCAGTGTCCTCTGGGAAGGCTCACACGAGCACAAACTTGTGGTATATTAGAGTATTATTCTAGGTTATACAAAAGAAATTAAGCGGAGAAGGTAATAAGGATTGGCTTATTTACCTTTACATGTCCTTTAAAAATAAATAATTGAAGGATTGGCTTATTTTCCTTTCTATTTAAAAATAAATAATAATTGAAACAAAAAGCACATGCTATAAACAGCCAAAACTGGTCTCTCCACAGCACTGGTGAATACACACAGCAGATCTGCTGCCCTGAATGGATTTCCATAATGCTGAAATCAGAGGAGAATAGGGCTATTATGTAAAAAGCTTTTGCTACTCCTTCACAGATGACAAAAAACCACCACGACATTTTCCTGACAGGACAATTTCCTACCAGTGCTTGTCAACACGCCTTATATTTATGTCTATGATGACAAGTAAAACTGGTTTTGACAGGCCATAAGAGGTTAAGAGTTACATGTGTTTAAATCTTCCTTCCTGGTAAGCTTAGATTTGCTGAACCTTAAAGCACTGCAAAACAGTCGGCCAGGATCTGCACCCCACGTGTAGTTTTTTCCTTTCTAGGGAAAGAAAGTGCTTTTCAGCACTGGAACATTCCTACTGCCTGTGCATCCTCCCCATTGCTAGAGCCTCACAGAGGGCAGAACTGGGGATCAGATGGCAACAGCAGTTAAGTTAAAGTCAAGGATGAAACAGCAGTGGCCTTAGGCTAAAGAGAGCAGCTTTCTCACATTGTGTCTCAGGCTTCTTCATGAGGCCAGTGGAGCTCATTCAAGGAAGATTTTGAACGTTTACCTATTGCTCCTGAAGAGAATTTTACATACCGTCTCTACAAAACATGTGATATGTTGCCAATCTGCAGCTTCTGTCCTACAAAAAAGTCTTCCTCATTTCTTGGGCTAAAAGCAGAAGAGGTCAGCTCTTTGTGAAGTGCTCTAAAATATCGTTTCCTGGAATACCAGTAATGCTGATTTTTTTTTTCCCCCCCACACAGATTTACTAGCAAATATTTGCTGTTGGATCCCCCTGCTAGGAAAAACTCCAGTCTGCCCTGCCCCTAATGTAGTTCAATATATTTACCTTGCCAGGAAATACACGTTTGTCTAATCAGAAATTTACCGCCATATGCTCATATTGTTAACGATCAATAAACCTCATCATGCCAGTGACTGAATCCCAGATGCTTATACTATCAGGAATTCACTCCTCTAAACTAGTGTTTTCTACAAATCTCTAATTAACCTAAAAGCCATAAAGCTCTTTTGTACTGCCAGTATTTGTGGAGTACAGCTCCTCTCATATTTACTTTGGTGGAAACAGAGAAAACTGTGGAAGAAAACAGTTCTAATGATGTAAACATGTCACAAATAAGCTGGAAGTGCAAGCCAGATATGGTACAGCTATGGCAATTTTTCTCCTCACAGCCAGGTCCATCAATGAGTTTCCTACCAAGAACGACATTTCTGATGACTTCTGCCAATTCTACCCCATCTCTTTCCAGTACAAAACATTGTGCTTACCAATTCTTCTTCCAAGAATTAATTTGCTGCGTTTGCCAATATCCTCAAACTATATGGTATTGGGTCTGCCAGGAATTTACTTCGTAAGATCTTGTTGCCAGCATGGGATATTGCAGATTTACATATCTTCAGATAAACAGGAGTTCGAACATCCCCGTGACTAAAAGAATGCGTTTGAAGAGGAAGACATTATGCAATTAGCACTGACTCTTCAGAGTCAATGACACGGTGTCAGGAGAGTTTTGCATCTGCTAACGGTGAGAGGCCAGTAAAACTTTACAGACTGTTTCAAGCTGAGCGATTTGCTAAACCTGGAATTGTCAGATAGCTACAAGTTTCTGACACAAATAACTCCAGAGACACAATTTATCTTGCACTGGAATCTCCATGAGGGACATCAGTACTAGACCTCAAGAGTAACACCTAGAAATTGTTGCTTAATCAATAGATTCATTCTGTACTTACTGGGTTTTTTGTTTATTTGTTCTTTTTTTCATATTCCAATCTATAAAACATGTGAAACCAAGCAATAAATAATTCCTCTTTCAAGAGTAACATTTGAGCTACAAGTTCAGGAATTGTAAGAAGCACAAAAACACTGAAGCAGTTAAGTCTTCTATACCTGGGTATTGTTTTCAATCTTTAAAACAAAAAATTTTGTAATTTGCAAAATATCACAAAATGTGTTTCACAAAATACTAGCAGTGCTAGTCAAATCTGTAGGATATATGTGAGGACTCTGAAAAGTTTCCTTTGAGCTCATGCCATGTAGAGTTCTGGTTCACACAGATTGTCTATATATGCAAACACACATGTAATGATTTTATATAATCTCAGATTTCGATTGAAACTTTTAATAGAAATAAATCCTCAATATTGATCGTTGCAATGAAATAGTCAAACTGCTCATAACAAAAAAACTTCACAGAAATGGCTGAGATGTATCAGTACTTTGAGCAATAAATCACACTTTACCCCAGAGCTATTTACTAAATTCAGACGACTGCCCAGTCTAATTAAGTAGCCAATATAAATTCTTCCTGTTTCCATAAACATCTAAATTGGTGATTCGCCTCACAAAACTAACTACATCAGTACAGCTATCACTTGTTCCTGTTATAAGCTTCTCTTTAATAACTTTTTATTCTGAAACAATTTTCTTCTCACATTCCATCATTAGAGCTCGTCTGATTGATATCTCACCCTTCATCTTTATCACTTCATTCACAAATATTACTACGTGTCTATTTTCTCATCTATTCTCACACCTTCCGTGGATGAAGTTTATGGATTTCATCCTCACTGTGCAATCCATTAATTCATCACATGTTAAGTACAGGGCACTATTTCAGCTGTAGCTAGAGAAGAATTATAACATCACTACCTAGGGATACAGCTACGGAAGCCCCTTCAGCTTTAATATGTAGACCTTTTTTATGCAATAGTCTTAAGCAACAGCATGGTACAGCACTCTCCTTACAGAAGGGGCCCTGTGGGGTTTTTTGATTTTTTTTTTTTTTTAAAACAGTCCAAAGATGTGCCAAACATGAGGAAAAACTTTAATAAAGATTCTGATGAGGAATTTTTAAAACTAATAGATTTAAAATAACTACCATCTACAGTTTTATGGCTTCACGCCAGATTCAGAGTCCAAAACTGAACCTGATTGGTTTTTTTCTGGTACTGACTGGGCAACTACCAAGAACCACCAAGAACCCTCCAGCTCCCAGGCCCCATATTGTGAAACCCGGTGTCCTTATGGAAATAACGCACTAGAACCGTGATCAAATCAAACTCTTGGCTGAAGTCTCAAATTTTACACAAAGCTTTGTTTGGATTTTGAGCTCAGCCAGTTCTGTATTTCAAATTTGTGTTGACTGCCAGGCCAAACATTTAGGGTCAGGTTGTGGCAGAGGAAAACTGTGATTTAAATCACGAGAAAGATCCAGGCATGAATTCTTGGGAAGCCAAGCAGATAACTGAATTTGTCACAGGAGAAAACCATTTTTCCAGTACACCAAGCAAAGTTCAGCTCCACCCTTACAAACCAGCACACAGCATTTAAAAACACTTTTATGCTCAATAACACAATAAAACAAGGAGGATATATTAAATAGTAATACACCGTCCCAGACAATTCAGGAAAGAAGGTACCTGGAGTACTTAAGTGCTGCCCTGCATGTTGACAAACTACTGCAGAGGCTTAAGTGATTGTCCACATTCCCAGGAATCGAGCCTCATGCTGCGGTTTGAAGCAGTACAAGACTGTGTTGTTTCCAAGAAGAAAAACAGCAATGCTTGCAAAATAGAAGATCTGCAAATTATAGAGCACCTCAAAAATTGAATGGAAACATCTCAGGGCACGTATTTCCAAAAACATCGTCTTACAACGTGAGTGTAAAATATTTGTTGGTCTGTGCCAGCGTAAATCTGATTCCTAACAGGCCAGTCCTGAATAAGCGAGGTTAAGTTCACGCCTGACAACTTCTTGCAGAAACCCATACTAATTCGACCATTTCTCCAAAATTATCAATGCGATTGCTTTCAGAGGCACCGTTCTGGAAGAATAAATTCAACCTGCGACACACAGGCTGGTTTCTTATGCTGACAGCAGAGTGACTACAACCTTTTTATACGTGTCCAAGCTAGCGATGCTACAGCTAACACAAACACCAACAGCAGCAAAGCATCGCAAACAGGGAGATCTCCAGGGGCCGCGGTCACTGCAGAGGTTATGCTTTCAGAGCCAGTTATCAGTAACGAGGTACTGGCTTTAAATACCTCTACAAGTACATTTACATTCAGTTACAACAATACAGCTATTACCTTAGTTAACCGAACTCAATAACATGCTCAAGATCAAGTCATTTATAGAGAATCAATCATACAAGCTGAGGTTTCTATACATACTTTCTTGAAAGCTGTATTCATGAGGGTTTTTTTTCCCCAGTATTGTAGTTTTGTAACTATGTAGGGAATATATGAACACGGACTGAGGCTATCTCTGGCAGCTAGGTATTATTTCTCCCATGAATTATAGGTGCTTTCAGACAACACCAGTGTTATGAAAGTAACTTGATTCGGAATATCTGCAGTAAAACCAAAAAGTGTGAGAGCTCTGCAGCACAGCTATTCTAATTTTTGCATTAATTTACACATCACAGAGAAGAAACATCTTCCATCTTCAAAAGGCCTATTTTTTATTTTCTTGTTAAAAAAAAATTTATTTTGATATTCAGAAATTTGGGGAAGCCTTTTCTAAGGAGCACTGAGGGACTGGGTTGCTTTATGTGGGGAGTTTATTTGTTGGGTTTCTTTGTGCGTTTTGTTTTTTGTTTGGTTTGGTTTTTTTAGTAAGCATCTACATTTTTAGCTGAGAATTTACTGGCCACACTGTAATGGATCAACTTAACCACCTCCTTGAAGAGCGGGCAGCAGCAGCCCCTCAACCCTGTTGCTGTTACTTTTAAGGGGACAGGACTCCGGCTGATTCTGAGACACACTCTGATTCCTAAAAACATTCCCCCTGCCCCACCACCCTGCCCAAATCTGTGACAGAGCTAAAGGCAACAGATAAGTCACTTGTCTGAACAAAGCGTGTGAAAGGCAGCACACGAGTTTCCACAAGCAGCACTCTATCAGGGGATGCTGCAGCAGATTCTGCTCACTTCCTTCCATTTCTTTAGTCTTAGTCTTTAGCTCTTCTTTCTAACCAGTCAGCAGCTTTTCCTAACCTTAGCTCAACCATCAAATAGTTGTCCTAAACTTCTGTCCGTATCATGCAAAACACTAAAAAAGAAACTTAACTGTTGGCTTTTTTCTTACAATACACTAATTATCTTCCTTTTTCAAATTATTTCATTATTTATAAGATTAGAAGTTAAGAGAACTGTTGCATTTGAATTCATTTATAGTCTTTGTAAGCACATGCAGAGATACAACCTCATGCTGATTTTATACCGAAATGCACACAACATATGCAAAGGTAGTAAATAATTCATCAGTCAACATTAGTAAGAAGAGCAGCTACTACTAAGGAAATATTTATCTGTAGCTATCGTGTCACGGTCTCCAGAATACCAGTGAGTCCATCCTGCTAGAAAAGCAAATTTTACTTCAAAAAAAAAAAAAAAACCTTCCTAAATTTCTGATACTACAGTGTGGTTAAAAATAGGTAAAACGCAGGTTGTCGCCACAAGCCTGTGAAAACAAGATGTTTGCTTGTCTGCTGACAACAAGGTATTGTTTCACAGTAAGTAATCAGAAAGTAAGAACCAAAACTAGTAGATAAAATAAATAATTTACCTTGTGAGGACTGGTCAATGGTCTTTCTTTTCCTGCTATGACTGTTATAGTTAAGTCTTAGCTCTTGGCTATACTCATTCAGAGTTTCTCTTGAGTCGTAGGATTGCCTTTGCTTTCCCCCATCTTCACTTTCGTCTGAAGAACTTGTGTAAGTTAAATCCACTTCATGTTTAACTTTTGACAGTGGCTGGTAGGGTTTGCAGTCCATCTGCTCCATCTCTGATTAATAGGCTCAAAGTCATGAAAACAAGAAACTGGAACTTCTTAAGGAAATAGTCCTGGGGAAAAAAGAATAAACAACAATAATCTATTTTAGGTATCACAGATAAATTTAGCTCACAAAGGTCTAATGTTAATTTTAGTTGATATAAAGTAATTCAATTTTATTAGTATCACTATAATCCAGGAAAGAATCTGAGCATGTCTTATTTTACTGTTTTATTTTTAAAAAGAGAATTAAAACAATAGCAACTTGAAAAAAAAACCCCACAAACCCAAATCTTAAGCACTATCCCATTAGGCCAACCAATAACTGTAAGTTATGCACAAAATGTGTTACAAAAAACTTAGATTTGGTATTAAAGCTCAGACAGAACAGCTATTATTTCTCTAAAGGTATGCATAGTCATCTTAAGTGAAAATAGCATTTTGTATCTTTCAAAACATGAAGCCTCGGAAACAGAAAGTTCACTCTTTTGAAGTATTTTGCTGTAAATTAAATTACATTTAATCAAGCGTAAGTGACTTCATGCTTTAGAAAACCACAAGACTTAGTAAAAACAAAAATGCACCACACGGTTATTTCCTGAGAACACACGACAGACACCTCTTTCAGATCGTCTGGACATTTCAAGAGGAAGAAGCTTTTACCCTGCAGTACGACTGCCTTTTTCCTCTGCACCTCCTCTGCTTGTCCTGTCTAAACTCATGCCAGTGTTGGGGCTATAGTGATCCTCAGCGAAACCTTCCAAACCACAGCTGGCAGTTTGGGATCCCGTTAAAGTGATGGTCAAATCCAGTTATCTGGAGATCTCCTGCTGGTGTGTCCTCCCCACGCTTTTGAAAGGATCACCTTCCTGAGCAAGAGCGGAAAACACCGCGCATCGCGTGAAGAGGGGTAAGGCTTCTAACATAGCGACGGCAGAAGAAAAATCCAGGCTCACGGAACCCTTGGAGGGAGGGCAGAAAGGGAGACAGACCAGTACGGCAGTAGTAATACCATGGAGTGCTCGCCTTCCCTCCCCACATTTCAGGACTCTATCTGAAGAAAGAGGTTAAAGACACGTCTTTGCTTGAAACTCAAAACCTCAGGGAGTTCCATCCAATCATTTGACCTGGGATAGAATAGCTCTTCGGAAACAAACAGCACCTTGATAAAGAGTTCTAGCATTAAAATAATAATAAAAAAATATTCAGTTCACGTCCCCTACTCAAAGTGGCCTTGAAAGCCCCCACATCAATAAAAAACTCCCAAGTGAGAGAACTAAAAAGACAAACTAAGGAGCTGCCAGAGAGCAAGACCAGCTGTGGAGCGTGTCATGGGGCTTCAGCAAGAACACAGGTTTTCGTGTTGCCCACACTGCATCAAGATGCTTCTGTAGACAAGTTACTAATAAGCACTATTTGCTTCTCAAAAGCTATTTGCCTAAATAATTCACTGTTATTTGCCAACATTGTCTGGTACCACCTAAGAAGTTCAGCGCTTACTCCAGGAGTTGCTGTAACAGCCTGATCTGCAGCAGAAGAACGCGGAGGTGCTGTCTGCGACTTACAAGCAGGAGGTTGGTTTAAAAGATTACCTGATGACTCTGTAGAAATGGTTACTGACAGGAAAAAGCCTACGTATATATCCTGTCTGGCAGAACAAATGGAGATGATGCTACAGAAGCCAGAAGAAAATGAGGAGAAATTAAGGGCCTCTACAAAGAGGATGCAGCAGACACGGAGGCATGTGGCGCATCTTGCTTACAAAACCGCAAAGCCATGAACCCAACCAATGTAGCTCATTGCTGGAAAAGTTAGTAGTGTAACTATGCACCTTGATTCACGGGGAAAAAAAAAAAGACCAAAACACAGAAGTTCCTTCTAAAAGATATCCTTGTTGTGCATTTGTTTTGCAGGAGGTTTCAATAGTGACTTTTTTTTGAAGAATAACAAAAATTTATTAGGATGCACAGAGACCTGTAAAACTTAGGCTGCAGAAAACCAACTACTTAACAAAGATTTATTTTTATTCTTCTAAAACAAGCTTTAATAACCAAAGCCCTCACTTATTGTGAGAACAGTTTGTAGCAGAAATATATTTAATTATGTTAACCAAGGCAGCAGACAGACCAAATCATTTAATGTAAGCAATTAATAGATTCATTACGTATTCCAGGTGTTCTCTTCCAGGGTTCCATCTGTGCTATCTTCTCATGTGTAAGGATGTCCATTTTCTCAAATCTAAATTAATGTAAAAGCTCCATGAAATATCCCCTTAAAAGCTAGAACTTTATTATTCCTTATTCTGTGAGCGCAAGAATGATTAAAAACCTCGACCAGCTTAGGAATATCACAACCTGAGCACCGTGTTCCCCTGCTCGGGCAGTCCACTACCACGTCCTGCCACTGCCATGCAGGACCACGTTTCCAGCCGCATGGCTGCGAAGCCACAGCCCAACTTTTCTCAGCGTAACGCTGTCCCCCCCGGCTCTTCTGCGCCAGGATCTAAGACTGGCCATCTTCAGGGCATGCTGCACCAGATCAGGAAGAGGTGACACGAAGTTTTACATCCTTTATGGTGGAAGGATGCAGATAGGGATGTAAGGCAGGCAGATTCCAAGTTTCCCACTCATTCACCACCTGAAGGAGTAAAATCTTCAGCTCACCTGGCTGACTTCCCTTCCCAGCCCAACCCAATTTTACCAAAGCTATCTAAAACCCAGCGGCTCATATAAGAGCTGGAGATAGAGCACCAGAGCATCAAATGTCACAGTAAACTTCGGCTTCCTTCCACACAGACTAAACTTGGGATTCCTTTATTTTTGCTTAGGGCATTATTGTTTCATAAACTCACAGCTAGCTGGCCAGGTATGAAAGCAGGTGATAAATCATTCCTAAGTACTGGAAAAATCCTTCCTAAAATTTTTCATCAAACAACGATTTTATGAATCAGGAATATAAGATTAAAAAAATCCAATCTTCAAGCTTTTGTACAGGTAAGAGACTCAGATCAACTTAACAAGTGATGGTATATTATGATAATTTGCATTTAAACACTAGCACTCAAATACTTGAACCTCATTTCATATTTTGTTTGGAAAAAGACAACACAATAAGCAACTCAAAATGCTGGAATAGAGTCAGAGTATAAAGAATATTGCCTGGATGTTTACACAGGTTTCTTCAAATAACTGGCCTTCAAGTAACTAAACGAAACACACGGCCAATCGATATCAAGTTGACCTTGTAAGCAAAACAATGAAGTCTCATAAAAGCTTACAGTTCCTCTAAGTGACCTTTGAGTGTCTTAATGCTCTCCTCCTCATAAAGAATAGCACTTTTTTGACCTTCCCATCACTGTTCTGTCATTGAAAGGTTTCACAAATTATTTAACCAAAAAAATTATAAATTACGTAACTATGTGTTTATTCATATATTTATGTTTATTTGTATAAGTATATATTTAGGTACTGAATAGCTAGTAATTCTCAACCATACTATAAAACAGATATCACATACCGTTAGATTTGTAGAAGAATACACAACTAACCATCTAAATTCACAATTCAAATTGCTAATTCTAGGTCAAAAAACTCTATTAGATGGGATTACACCACCTTTTAATAAGGAAACTGATGGATTTATATTTTTAACGAATGATTTATGCAACTTCCTAAATGCATGTTGTACGTGTTACTAGAGACTATTTTCACATTTCACTTGCATCAAACCCCTCTTACATCAACCACCTAACTTTTATGTTCTGCTCAGATCAGAATCCTACTTGCTTTGAAGCACAGCGTCAGGACAACTGTGGCTTACCAGAAAGCCTGTGATGAGGCTGTTCGCAGTGCACATACTGATCAATAGGGATTTTATCAGAAAACTCCCTGTGTGCCCTTCTGCTGCATAGAGGCTCAAATACAGCGGTGCCACAGAGATCGCCCTACTTCAGTAATGCTGCTCTGATAGGGTGTCCATCTAATGAGCAAATCTCCATACTGATTATCCACCATCAACCCATCAAATCACCAGTGACATTCCCAGTTGGTTACCAGTAAGTTCAGATTGATTTAGAGAGGTCAGGATATAGGTGATGAGTGTCATGTAGCAGGACAGGGTCTTCCAAAAGCGCACAAGAATGAAACACGAAGAACTGTAACCTTTTTTGGCCTCAATTAAGCATTATGTCGATTCTCGGATATTCCAAACTAGATAAAATTAAACCATAATTGCAGCTATGATGCTGAAATATAAGCAGGAAGCAGTCCTTGTTTGCATATATTCAAAACCTAAATTCATAAGGCAGCCTCCTGTAATTCCATTCTTCATTCTCAGAGGGATGTTCCATCAGCTACAAACCCCAGCTCCACACTTCCTCAATTCTCTCCTATATTTCTTTTCTTTCAACATACACCCTTATCTGAAAGCTACTATTTGCTTATTACCTTTTCAGACCACTGGTTGCTGAAAATGAACTACTAATCAGGTACTTCAGCTCTGGTTCGCTGAAGGCAAAAAGAATAGTACCTTTATTCTCCAAGTCCTTCCGGAAATTCAAAACTGTACAATATGAACAGCAAGCCAAAGCAAACGCTCTTGATTTGAACCTCTGAGAATTGCAACATGAAGACAAAAATGGAAAAAAATATTCTGACCTTGTACATACCTTCAAAACTATATTCCTCAAATATTTGTTTAGATAATACAAACAAAGGAAGTCCTTATGTCATCCTTATGTTTCTAGGTGATGCATGGAATTAGACAGCATGATGGAGAAATATGGAAGGATGGAAGCAGGTAATACTTTCCACCGGAAGGAAAAATCTCATACTACAATCAAGACAGAGTAACTGAGAGCAAGCCTTAGGAGAGTGACCGAAGAAACTCAATTTTTACAAAACCCAAGCAGCAACCAAAATTCACATGAACATTATCTATGGATCATAAAATACCAACACATCAAAAAATGCTTGAAGAGAACATAATGAAGTATGGATCACTAGGTACGATACGCCCAGTACTTCTCTATATACGAGAGAAATCGGGAAATATTGAGACACTGTGTTATTCCTGCAAGTGGACTACCTAGTGCCTCTTAGGAACAGCAGATGTACAAAAAAATAAACCAGTTTGAGAATATGGGGCTTTAAGTATCTTTCTAAATCAGGTAAGTAGATGCAAAATGCCATTTTTCAGGGACATACCATGGGTTTAGCACACCAGAGGATGAGCTGTTTTAACCTGTGGATGGATTACACTTGCCCACACAATTATATCTCTCATTGCGATAGATGCAAGTGGAATAAGGTTTGTTTTCACAATGGAATTAATTTAAAATTAGTCAAAGTCTAATTTAACTCTAGTTAAAGTAATTCAAAGTAATTCCAAGTGTTGCCCATTTTATCAAAAGGAAAACACCACAGAATAAAATTGTAAGCGAAGTCAGGTTGTTGCAGTATTTTGTAGCATATTGCAAGACTGAAAGTGAATGGAAAAAAACATACGTCATGTCAGCTCTCAACTGTGATACAGAATTCTTGGATGACAAGTGCCCTTCACTTTACTTGAAAAATTGTTACTAACTATTAAAAAAAAAAAAATAAAAAAAAAATCACACAGCTCCTGAATGTTTTCTTTTGGAAACTCATCACTTGATGTTAGCGAGCATAAGTAATGGAGGTTCAAGCACAGAAGTTCGGGTTCTACTGCTGTGGGACAAACTACATTCCTGATTTGGGGTGATATATCGTGGACACGTTCAGAGTATCTCCTGCACTCCAAGTCTCTCTGAAGAACTGCACAATTCCTGATTATACTGCAGGATAACTGCTGGTATCAACTTCTCATTTCAAATAATGAAAACACTGAAGAGTATCCCAGCATCTCAACACTTCAACCAGGAGACCTACAGAACATGAAAAAGTTGGGGCTTCAGTAAAACTAGCCAAGTGCTTGACATCCACACATTTGGTACAGAACACACGGGCAGGTCATATAGTGCCTTTGCAACTTAATTCTTAACTGTACAGCAGGGACAATATAGGGAAGGAGGTTTGGCCTATATAAGAGCATAAGTTGAGATTACAGGATCAGTATTCCTATATGGATCTCTCAGAAGTCGTTTTTTCAGTCCAGAGAGGATGTATGGCCAAAGCTGTATTTTCTTAGTACAAGCCATTATAAGAAGAGAACGGAATTGAAGAAAGGGACACTCCCCCTTCACTTTCAAGTTTGCCTGGGACAACGAAGCCTCCTTCCAATATCCTTGACCTAAATATATCCAGATGAAGTGTTAAAATGCTTGTCAATGGGAGCTCTGGTTGGTCTCCACCCTTATGATTACCGTTTTGATGTCAAGAGCATAATTTTGCATTGTAAAAACTTTAGGAGACAGTTCCATCTCGGAGCTCTTTTGAACTAAAGAGGTAAACAATATCACATCACTATGGGTTTTTATATATGTACACTATGTACGTGCTATCAATTATCTAAGAATATAATACAATACTGAGACATAGATGTACTTATATAGATGCAAGTAAGAAAAATGAAATCATCCTTTCATCTAGGAGTTAAGCAGGTATTGTCCTTTGGAAGATAAGGCTGTTTTAAAATATATCGACACGTAGCAAGTATTGCATTCGTTCCTACATGACAGGAAAATTAAATCGTGCTTTGGCTGTTTGTTGACAATGCAAATTGAATAACCATCAAATTGAGATAATTATTGCTATGTCTCTTTTCCAACTGCGTGCTTAATTAAGAAGACCTAGTAAGACCTAATTAACAACAATGTAATTTTTAAAATCCAATTTAGTTGCTCAGAGATTAAAAAAATTGAAAATAACATGTTCCATTTAGATATTATTAATTTTTTGAGATACCAATTTAAATTTTGTAGCACCATAAGGTTAGCACATAAGAACAATTTACAGCACATCAATACCACGGAACATCTGAAAAACAGTTTGACTATTAGGTTGTCACTGAGACTGGAATGCCTTGGAAATGGCTTTTAAAAACATTCAGCTGAGAATTTTGTCTACATTTCACTTTTCCTGTTTCTAATGAGCGTAATGGAAAAAGTCCTCACTGAAAAGCTAGACTTATTCACCAGAGTATTTATGGACTATCAAAGCATAAGACCAAGTCTAAGTACCATCACACTTGATGAGTTCACTTCACAGGGAACAAAGTCACAAAAAGGGAATTTTCCTGGTAGATTTTCTTTTGTTCTCCTGGCATTATTCTTATGTTTTCATTCTTCTCTCTAAGAAAGATCCCACAAGATGTTGTGGTAGACCTCAGGGGGCCTCACCATGCTCTTTTCCGCTTGCAGAAACAAAAAACGCCACCTAACAAAAACCCGTGACGCAAATCGCTGACACCAGCTCACCACCTCCAGCTGAATATTGCTCATGGGACACATTACCTTCAATATTATCAAAATCTCTCTAGTATTGTCTGCTCCTCAGCTTTGCTGTGGCTTGTTCATATTTAGATTTATGACCTTTTGGGGGTCATTTATTTTTGCTACATTACAACTTCCAGGATTTCCATAAGCAGCATTGATTCGGCAACATGTTTACTTCCAGTACAGGCTCAAAACGCTGCTGCGCTCACAGTAGGTATCTATAGTTTAATGACTTGCAATATATGGATATGAACTTTTATGAAGCCACCTTTATTCACTACACACAGAAAGTAAATTTTCCTGTCTTTTCCTAAAGACTTAGTTTTCTTAACTTTTGCTCTTCTAACTCTAGGAAGAAATACCATCAATTATTATGCAGTTTTGACATCTCTTACTAAGTTAAAACTTAAAAAGCTTTTCAGGCATTTGAAGTACTTTTTGCAAGACTTGACTACTGCCTGACCACAGGACCAAGCGCCCGCACTACCTTCATCTGAAGTATCCCTCAGGTTGCTATTTGCGTGCCTGACACCATCAAGCCTGAAAGGACTGATCTTACTGTTCCTTTTCTCCTTGCTTTGATGTCTGTCAATGTATTCAGTGTCTTCAAGTGCCATTGTTCTGACAAGCAGACCCTCCCAATGGACATGTACTATATACTGTGACTCCCAGAACTGCTATTATTTGAGCTGGTGTCAGATTGATTTTCTTTCTGTTCATGATAGTGCTATGATCTTGCAGGGTTGAAATTACTGCTGATTTATGCCTTGATGCAACCCCTCGAGAACTGGCTTGTATCAGCATGTCACCTATGAAAAGGTACATCTGAATCCTCAGAGATGTTTCTAGTGGAACCTTTGATCTCATTTCAATAGAGAAACCTTTGTAATGGATGTTTGCTAGAAATTTCTCCTGCAAGTACGAAGAATCTTTGGTTGTGCAAACTGGAAGTATGTTACGTACCTATCCATTTTTACCAGTCCGTGGGAGCCTTCTTGTCAGAGATTAATTTAAGGTAAGTTCTCCCTGCACAACCTCACAGTCTTCACAGATTGATTCTGTCATTTTCTTTTGCACTCCACAAAGACACTGCAGGTTGTGCTGGCACTGAAGAGTAGGAATATTCCCTAGCTTTACATCTAAAGGCTCACCTACCTAAGGACTCCTATAGACTAAACACATACAATTACACCTCTAGCATGTTTGTGGAATGACAGTCTTTTATTCCAGGGCTTTCTTTTATTTGGGCTTTAGAACAGGGAATAATTTCCTCTATTGTTCAAGCATTATTCACATTTTCACATATTTTGCCTATTAGCATCATGGACAGGTTTTGCACTGTCATTACAAGTAGCCTCTTGCCTACGTGTTTGAGTAATTTTCCCATAAAATGTAGGATCTCTTCTGCAAAAATACACAAACAGGCAGGCACTGATTTTACATCTAAACAATTCTAACGTGGTATACTGCAACAAACATCTTCTTGCCTGGTTTTAAAATCAGCCTGTGAAATCTTCATTTTTACATTTCCTCCCCCCCGCCCCACTGGCAGAGCTAACAGATAAGCCAATTATTCTTCTTTCCATGTATGCTTTCCATGATGGTGGAAGAGAGGAGACAGACGTGGAGATTCAGCCAAGTTTGTTATGGCTTTATAGGGGATGTCACTATTTAGTTCTATACTAATATACAATTCTATACTAGGGAAAACTTTTTAGGTAGCTACAAAAATACCATATGAAATCAGACAGAGGTTCATTGTTGACCGTGAATTTGTTCAATTGCATATCACAAAACCCAAGAACTTTACCAATGGCACTGAAGCACATGCAAGTTTCGATATATTTTTAAAAAAATCCTTACTCCATTAGAAAATAATCACTTCTGCTCAAAAACAGTTCCTAGAAAGAAGTGGTTGTTGTATTTAGTAAACCATTACTATGTAAAGCAGCTTCTCAGGAGGACCTCTTAACACTCTTAGGATTAAAAAAAAGCATTCCAATGAGGAGTTAATGACCAATTCCTGTTTGCCCACGGGTCCTTTCAGCGTAAATGCTTCTGGTACAGTATCTCCGTCCTTTCTCCTAATTTTAGCACCACTATCAACTGTATTCTTTTGAAGAATACTGCAAGAGAGACCGAAGCAGACAATTTTTTTGGAAACTGGCATTCTGCACAACCAATTTCAGTTCAAAACTAATTGGGAGGTTTTTGCAGTTGATGGTTCCTACTAAACAAGAAACTAAATGAGTGTTTAAGAAATCAAGTGGCCCTACTCTCCTGTTTACGTGCTGGATGGGAGATGAACCTTCAGAAAGATGTCAACAGCCCCTGTATCCCCAACAACTACCAAACAAGACCAGGATGACTACACCCCTACCTTGGGTACGTAAGTTAGGAGAAATAAAACTGTGCCATGCTCCGTTTTTTGAGGTAAGTTCTCAAACCTCTCAGCTACTTAAGCCCTTATTTCATATACCTAATACATTCCCATGACCACCCTGCTAAAGCACATGGCAAGAATCCATTGTCTTTGACACCTGCGCAAAGACTCCATTTAGCTCAACTCCCCTTCTCCAACTGAAAAATCAGAGCAAGGAGAAAGAAACAGAAGGATAAAACTGAAATGTGCCTCTTGTCTGTTGCTGTTATACGTATGTACACACACATACCCCCCCCATACCAGCTGCCTTTAAAAAATTCAGCATCATTATCCCAGCCTTAATATTAGGATGTGCCGTTGTCCTGGTGAATCATTTTCCCTCAGGGATGTTGTGTGGATAACAATTCCGCTCATGTTAATTCTATTTACATTGGGAGCACTGTAGTACAGGTTTAATGTGAAGCTGTGTTTCTTTCATGAGCGAGAAAAATGTCACTTTCCTTTCCCAGAGCACCAAAAGGCTCCTTTTACTGTCACAGAACACAATTATATGGCAGGGCCCTGCTGTCTCTTCCCAGCCAACAAGGCAAGAAAGTGACCTTTCTTTAACCTATGGTTGAATTACATTATAGTCGGTTCAGTGGATACCCTTTTTTATATTCTCCTGTACCAAGTGCCTTCTTACAGAGGTTATGAGATGGGCACCTGCCTCTCATATCTGCTAGTGATTTCATTTTTTCAAACAAACTTGCTTCCATTTGAGGAGGGATGTTAACTCTCATCCCCCATTCCATACCCCGGTTTGTAACATCTGTAAATATCTGAAAACACTCAAAGCTGCAAGGAGACTCTGCCAGCAGCATTTGGTTACTGGCGGCTGCATTTTGCCCCACCACACAACCACGTAAAAGGTCAGGAAGAAACACACCACACACACTCACTCCGGGTCACGCTGTGGTCTTGTGCAGAATAAAAATGCTCTGAAACAGCGCCCACATTCCCCTCTCCGTTCTGGGAGGCAATCTGCATGCCTGATCTGTCTTGGTTTAGGGGCAGCTTGGTAATGAAAGGAAAGAGACGATCCCCACAGCACAGGTATCTCGACCGCGCTTTGCTTTATGCGAACAAGATGCTTGGGGGAGCAGAGGAAAGCAGCTGTGACGTTAATGAAGTAAGCCATGGCTGACCTGCCCAAGTCAGCAGAGGAGGATTTGGGAACACAATGATGAATGAAAAATATCGTCGCTGAAGAAAATTGCACCTACAGCTGCAACAGAGGATTATGTTTGAAAATTAAGAAAGTCCAGAGACAAAAGAACACCACACAATTCACTGCTTACACACACAGACCTCTCACAAACTGCCACGCAAATAAGCCCCCCTAGAAAACATCTGGCACCACTGTTGATCTGGAGAGGATTCTAAATATTCATTTCCGTGCTCTTAGGTGTACAGGAGATCTACGGTTCGGCTATGTGCTAAGTGACAAGATGGTTTCTGTCAACTGTTATTGAAGATGACTCACGTTAATATCTCCTCTGTCTAAGAGGGAAAGTCGTGTAGCTTAAGGACACCCTCCTGAACACGACCATTTAACCAGCACGTCATGTGGTACAATAACACTGAGGCACTATTAGCATGGAGGGAAAGTGTGACTGGAGGCACCGAAGGAGACAGGCTGGTAACAGACACCCCATCATCTCGTGAAGAACACCGTGCTCTTAAAAGCTTAACTCTGAGTTACTGTTATTACATTACACTGAAAATAAACGCAAAGTACCAAACATTCAAAAATCAAATGAAACAGTCAGTTCTTGTTCTGCAGTAAAAGATCTTCGTCTACAGTTGAAGACCTTTATGCACATCCACAAGCCCCCCAATACCCAGACGACTGTTAGCCTGGGAAACATCTGGGGCTACACACAGCTCTGGCACTTTCGAAATCCACAGAATTTGAACAACATTCTGCATAAGAGACTTGCAAAACGAGGCATGCTTTCAAAAGGACAAAACTACTTTTAAGTGAAAATACTTAGTGAAAATTGTCTGAACAATTGTTTCTATATATTGATTGTCCCTACATCAATGTGGTTAATATGTCAAAGGGAATTTTCGGAAAGTTGATGCTAGCTTTGGAATTCACTGTGAACTAAGGACAGGATCTCTACTACCAATAATGGAAAAAAGACCTCTGAAGAAGATCAAATAAAATACAGGCTTCACATCCACCTATAGTAGCCTGTATAATTATGGAACAAAAGTGTATTGTTCAGGATAAAATAAAAAACCCCAAACCAACCATACAAAAAACCAAAACCCCAATCAACCACCCAACTCCTCCCCAAACCACGGTAGATGCAGAGTGTGATCCTCCTCCTAAAAGCACAAGCCTGCAAATACTACTAGAGTGCAAGTTCTGACACACGTTCACTTATGAAGCATCAAGCTCTCAAGCGGTGGTATTTGTTTATGGTTCTAACAAACATATATAGATTTTTTGGCTTCAAAAATACTGCAAGTATAAGGTGTTTAATCCATGGAAATTTTTACTTCCTAGGAAAAAAAAAAAAAAAGAAATTCCTCCCACACATAGAATCTACTTGTATTTTTATATCTCGTCCTTATAAGATTACAAGGAACACAAATCTGCAGTCTAAACTATAGACATTACCACAAAATTTGCTAGCACAACGGTCATTAGAGGGCCTCTTCCTCATTTCAGCTCCAACAATTCCCAAATTAATAGATTTCCAGCTAAACTTTAATTGGGATTGGAGATCTAATCACAGATAAAATTTATATAAATTAAACTCCTTTCCTGCTCCTACCTACAATTCTCACAGCAGTTGACTTTGAATGATGTGTGGTGAAGATGCTTCCAGAAAAAGGAAGATAGAAATGAAGTGGCTCTGGTCCTACCTGCACAGTTCTATGGGTGCTTTTCTGCAAACAGCAGGATCTGGTCTCAGGGTGACAACCCAGCTGGAGTACTTGGAAGTGGAAACAATTATTTTTCCAGTGGTTTCATCTGATCTATATATTTAGAGAATAGGGTATTGAATGAGCATGACAGAGTGAGCATCCTTTTAAGAAAACGAAAGAAATGGTCACCTTGTTACCAGAAATAGCTGAATAGTTGGAGGAAGAAAAGAATTTTTCTTTGTGTGTACTGATGGTAGAGATTTAGTTTCAATTTTTCTTCTGCAGTTCATGGAATATTACAAGAAAAACGTTAAACTATAGCTGCATCAATCTTCACATAACGGGTACTGTTGCCTTGTAATACAACTACACCACTCTACCATCAAAGCATGGACAGACATACAGAATTGGACCAAGGATCCCAGGGCTCACTGGAACCATTCCTAGGTATTACTATCTCCAATACCATGGTAGCCAGTGTGCTGCCTGGGACAGAAGAACACAAAGATATTTCCACTTAAGATTTCTCTTCCTCTTAATTAAGACTTTTAGTAAGTTGTTTTGCCTTTAGTTCCTAAAACATTTATTATTCTTAAACCGTTTCAATTTTTCAATTGATCTTCAAAGTCAGTTCAGTAGCCCAGGAGTTTTCTTCTAACTGAAATGAGCAGCTAATTCTACCTTGAAAAGGCATGTCTCAACAACACATCGATCTGCGTGACTTTCTGTGAAACCTTCTTGTTTAATACCTGAAAGTGCTGAGGATGAAGCACGATTTCCCTCTAGCTCCTGTCAAACTTTTTTTTGTTAACTCAAGTACCAGGAGTCTTGTAAAATCTTGTAAAGTACAAAGGTCTTTTGTTCTTTAAAGTGACAATTCTACCGAAGTCCCTTGCTTAAATACAGCGTCTGGAAGCGAGTAGATGTTTCAAACATTGTAATACCGGTACCTTAGCAAAGCGAACAAACAATTCTCCACTGCAGTGGGAGATGAGAGGAATTTCTGCGTGTTGGAGAAAAACAATGACAATGTGGCTGCACTAAACAGACACCAAGAACCATAAATGCTGGAATGTGAATGCTTTCTTACTTGACAGTTTTATAGTTTATGATTGGAAAAATGGGTTCATTAAGATTACAAGCTTACAAGTCCTTGATATTATCCTCTTTAATATTACAGAGTGAAGTCTGAGCAAATACAGTGAAACTGCTGGAGCTGCAACACTCACAACTTCGTGCACTTTGAAAGTAAAAATACTTTTTCTTTTTCTGGGATGGGAACATGCATTCTTCCAAAAATCTGCATTTCTTCTAAAAACCTACATGCATTCCTCTAAAACTCATTGGGAACTGCACTGACGCACAATGGCATAAATGAGTTCAGACTCCAACTTGATGCATTTAGCAATGTAATCCTGGGATTTGCTCTTTGAAGTTCAAATAAGAGAACTAAGATAACCATTACAAAAACATGGGGAGAAACGCTGAAAAAAAAAGTGACTATTAGCAGCTTGAGAGGGTCCATTTTACAACCACAGATGTTTGGAGGCTGAACTACTTCAATAACTTGGCTTGAAAGCATCTTAAGCCATATTACAGTCCGAAAGTAATTCAGATAACAAACTGTATTAGGTGAGGTTGGCATTTCAAATCCTCCTTTATCTATTCAGCAGAAGGAAAGTAAAAGACAAGTTAATATTTTAGTGAAAGTGTGTGGCACACAAAATGTTAAAAAGCGAGTTAAGAATTCATTACTTTTTGGATAACATCCAAATGTTGGTGCACACAGATCCCAAATTAATTAGTTGACCAAAACACCAAGTAAATTTATCTCCCTGATGAGTTTAAACATAGAAAACATGAGAAATTGAATTCTTATAGCATAAATATCTTGACTGAAATCTGGAATGTAATCAACATCATCTTATTTACTGAAAGTTAAAGACTTAGAGTAATGCGTACCATGTGTTTATCAAATTTCAACTTGCTAATCAAGTCTGATCATCATTGCCCAAGTCAAATGATTATGAAAAATGCTCAATAAATGTTTAACAACGATCAGACGCCTTTTCACATCAAAACAAGGAACCAAACTTAGCACAGAACACATAAAAATGGAAAACAGATCTGCTAGACATACTGGTGTTCATAATAATAATAAAAAAAACCCCTTTAGCATGAATGTTTGTATCACCTGCACTGACAGGACAAAAACCCACCACATTTAGTGATCTGTGGAGTTGACGTTAAAGTATTAATTCAGATTTTAGCTAACGGATAGTTCAATTTTAATCTTTAAATTGCAATAAATACATTTCTGAAAAGTTAACTGGAACATTTAAGAACCATGTAAAAAGAGAAGCATGCATGAGAAGTATCCTGCTCAGAAAATGTGTATGAGTGGAGAAAACGCTGAAGTAATGGTGATAAAATACGTAGAAATCTGTCACTGCTGATTCTGCTGCCAGGGACATTAACATCAGGATGTTGGTACTGCACAGCCTCTATCAGGTGGTCCTTTTTATCAGGTCCATATCATTCTAAAAACCTACCCAAAGAACTGAAGAACAGTTCTCCCAGCTGTCAGCACTGTCAGTTCAGTATGTGGTCCCCTATGTTCCCAACCAATGAAAGATTATTTCTGATTGACTTCCGTTAAGCAGCGAACTCCACAGTCAGCTTAGATTTTGTAATTCAGAGTTTTTAGCAGGATTAGGTTGATCTCAGCAGAGATGCACAGACTCCTAAGAAGTTAAGGTCTCACAGATTTAAAATAAATAAATAAATAAATAAGTCCAAATTAATCATCAGAAACAGCCTAATCAGATTAAGGTTGTGAACACTGGACTACCGCAGTGTTTTCCAGCAGCTCAGCAAGCTTAATCCACAAACGGATAATACGATACAACGCATTCCTATTAAATATTCCCTTGCAAGACACTAAACCTATCATTTTGGTAAAGGAAACAAATATCTTTGCTAAATCTAATAAGAGATTTAAAGAAGACCTTTAAGCGAGCTACCAAGGGCTACAATTGTCGCCATGTTAATCCTTTTTCTTGCAACAAACATATTTCTTTGGGTATTCAAATTCATTGTCATTTTAAATAAGATAGTTAAACAAGTATTTCAATAGGAATATATTAAATGTAGGAATTAATGGAGGAATACATTAAAGTCCTTTCTTCTTACAGCAGTTTCTTGGACTAGCAATTAATTTAAAACCCAAAATGTCAGACGCACTCTCCTTCTACAGGAGTCTTTCTCCAATATTTTACGCTCCTTTCTGAATCTCTCCTTTCATCCTCAAGATACCACAACCCCTTTCCTCCCACATCACAGAAGGGTTCCCTGGCTTTGAGACTGCCGATACTACACTGAGGTCTGAACATATCTTCATAAAAGAAGACAGAGGTCTGAGGATTAACAACGATACAATTCTGTTTTAAAGAAGTATGGACAAGAAAGGTCACCTCTCATATGTTAGCATGTATATTAAATATCCCCCCAGCATTAGAGTACTTAAAAGCATACATTTTAGAACCACGATTCTTTCTAGAGGCTTAATTTTGCAGATACTGGTATATTACAATGCTGGACATTCCTAATAAGCAACATCAACTCCCCAAACAAGGTGCTTTAGAAGTCTTAACAACTTCTAGGGCACACAAGTGTCAAGGTTTGCCTACTCCTCCCTTCCACAAACCACAAGACTGCATTTAAAAATAACATGAGTGCCCAACAAAAGAATTCTTCCCATATTACCTAGTCCTTTAATCACTTTCTGTGAAATGTAAGATTGCTTTCAAGAAAACACGCCACTTCTCCTTTACCTACAGTGATAGTAATGGGCCGACATAGTACAAAGCCATTCCAAAACACCATTTCATTAGAAGAGGCTTAGCGTAGACCACGTGTGATGTAACTCAGAGTGCCTCATTAGCAAAGGTCATCCCCATAGTCTAATATTACTGGGTACATTTTAGTTGTCCGTTAAGCTTGGATGAATACATACAGTTAGCAGACTGAACAAGCCATGCAGATGTTTCCTATCAGCTCTTGAGAAATGAGAGGGAGATAAGGCCATACAGTTCTCATGACTTGCTGATTCTGACATGCTGATATTTGTACAACAAACTGTTCACAACTACAAGCAGAAATTAAAACTGCCAAGGAATTCAACTTAGCTTGAGGCTAAGAAGCTGCACCTTCCTATTACAAATACTATGTTATTGTACTACATGGCATTTGCCATAGAAATAATGTTTTGGGGTCATCTAAGTACTCCAAATTGACGTATCTATCTGTTTTACAATGAATACACAAAATTGCACTTATCTGAATTTATGAGTAAGGATTTTCTTCACTGGTAAGCTTCTATTTTGTAGCTCTTTATCCAAAAACGTAGAAACGCTTTTCTTCCCAATGCTGCCCTCGTGTTCCCTCTTTGGCTTTCTACACCTCGTGATCACCTTCTCTGATCTTTCTGTTGTTTCACTTCAACGTGCAGTTTAACACTGCAGTTCAGTGCCTTCATGCTTACACTGAGCCAGACGGAAGGTGTAACGCCTATATAGAGCTCAGCTGGCTGCAGACCGCTACACGAGCTGTTTGGAACACCCAACAATGTTCCACATTTCAGCTCTCAGTCTACACTAGAGGTTAATTTTTGCTTACGCTTCACCTGAAAGAGCGACAGGAGTTCTTGTCTACCAGCCCCGAGAGTTATCTCAGCCCCCAGCGGAAAAGCATTAAAATTTCATGGTACCAAAAAAAAGCTAATCGGACTATTCATGCATAATCCTGCTCAATTTACAATGAAATAAACTATGACTTAAGAACATGCAGTTTTGGAATATAAAGGAGACAACCTTTCCAGGCTTCAGAATCCACATTCTGGCAGTTGGATATTGGAAGATATGTGACCGTTACTGTTTCTGAAGTGCTTTTATAAACTATACAATTCCCACGCTGCTGTAAGGAAGAAGTCTCAAGGGTGGCTGATGTTTTCCCTGCACCTTGGGGGACAGGATCGATCCTTAAACACAGAGCCCAAAGGGACAGAAAAAAAAGCCAGGAGTATTAACACACGGGTATTGTGGTCATTGTTTTCTAGGACTGTCAGAGAAGAATTGCCATGGAAAAGCAGCATTTTACTGAAAGAAGAAAAGGTGTTGCTAGTACTATCCAAGAACTGTTCTGGGCCAGTATTTTCTCCCAGAATCAACACCCTGACGAGCAGCGAGCTTCATGGACAGAAGGACAAGGGTTGTGACTTTTCTGTCTGCCAAACCCCAAGCAAAAGTACTGTGCTTATGTCCCACATAGTACCAGGTACCAGGAGTTTGAAGCTCCTGGAAGCGTCAGATTCATTGAGCCTCCGCTGCATGCGCAGTAACTCCATCTTACTCAGATGCATCAGACCTGCCTCATACACACAAATGGCCTGTGTGGTTCACGCGCTGTAGGTTTGCTCATCTGCAGAAGTAGTCTCAAGGATTCCCCAAGGAAAGGAAAATTTCTGCAAAGAGACAGGAATGTGCCAGGGAAATACCCCTGGTTGTAGCTTGGCTCCTGAAGTGGCCAAATCCACTTTGTGGTTTTCAGGCTGACCCACGCGAGGGACTCAGGGAAGACACTCACTCTTCCCCGAGCCATCCCAGGCCGGATTAACCTGCAGCAAAGCTATACCCAGGAAAATAAACCGTGTGCATCAGGGAAGACAAAACGGGATCATACATTTGACTGCCCACCTCCAAAATCTGAGGGCTTATCCAGGAGGAAATACTGAAAAGAGCCATAATTTAGAGTAAATGTTGATTGCTTACAAGAATGACATGCAATTGCACACGTGTATATACACCGTAATGGCTTTGCAAATCATATGTCATTGGTGAATTTTTTTTCTCCAACTATAAATCAGCACTCATTTCCCCATTCATTTTTCATGGATATGCTCTGAGTATGTATTAGACACCTTTTGATTAATTTTCATTTGTTTTCTAAGAACAAAACCATTTTTCTTTAGAACAAAAGAGTCTTTTCAAACAAAAAGCTTTTTATTCTCCAAATAATACTCATTTTTCACCATCAGTATCAGATTTAATGCCAGTGCGTATTTGTTTATTTTCTGGATAAAACTGCATCACCTCTTCCGTACAATTAATAAAGAACAACTTGAGCCTGAACACAGTTTCGAAGCACAGCTTAAGCAGTCATACATTTATAAATATTGCCTCAATTTTCTTAGCTAGTTATTCCACTGTTCATTTTACCCCTTTGAAAATTACAGAGATAAGCTTGAAACGTGCAGACCAGACACACTCAGTACTTCATTCATCAAAGAGCTGCCACTGACAATGGGATCATACATCTAAGTTATGTAAAAGCATCAGCGGCTTTAGATTTCTTTGATAACTCTTATCCTTTCTGGGTTTCTGAGCAGCACCCATTACTTTATAGCACCGTGGTATTATCAGAGCCTGTCAGCACTGTTCCTCCACAAATAATATGCATTTTCTCTGCCAGTCTCACCAGGAGGAGGAGACCTTCGCTATGTTGGAAAAAATATATTCTACAGGTCGATGTGAAGTTTGAAATTCTATCAATAGGTGGCAACACTGTTATGTGTACCATGGGAAGTGGATGGGTTACGTACCTGCACATGCCCAGACAGGTTCTACACCACCATGGCACGCTTCTACACATTCTGCTTCATTTGTTTATACGTTACCTGACACCATTTTCCAACCACATACAAGTAACAAATGATCTGGTTCATATGCTTTTCACAGAACATGTGTACGGGTCACCGTGATATTTTATACTATTTTAGTAATTCTCCCAGATAGCCCGCAAACCGTACCAGTTGGATTCGTATTCAAATACGGGCATTTGGTGTATGGTCAGTTGGGTAACACATACCTGGGGGCCAAAAGATGTTTCAGGATGACTGAAGAGTTGCTTCTGCCCCTTGTGCAGCCCACGTTGGTTGCTGGGGCACTTAGGGAATTTTAGGGGTGTTGAACCTTTGCTCATTTGTCATCACAAACAGATTTTATACTGCAGTGTGATGCCGAAAAGTCCAATTTCTGACGAGAAAACTTTGAAGATGGTCAGCTGCTTAGTGTGTCTTATGTTGAGTCTCACATCCCAAATTGGTATGGGTGGGAGGAAGGAAAAAAAAAAAAAAAACAGTACTGGTCAGGGATGTAGAATTGTTACTTCAGAGAAAAAGCTCCTGAGGTACAGCCAGGGTATGTGACTCACTCGAGGTCAGAGAAGCTGCCACCGGTAATCAAAGCAGAATCTGCTTCTCCTGCCTCAACTGTGAGCTCTAGCCAAGAGGCAGATGCCACCTTGCAGACTGCATCGGAGCCACCACAGCCAAACCCAGAGCTCTGACAAAGCCAAGACACCTCCGGAACAGCTCACCCCCACAAAGCACAATGGACTAATTAAGTCACTTTCCAAATCCATTTCTTTCAAACTTCTTTTGCACCAAACAAGAACAGCACTAGAAAGCCTAGTGCTACTAAACCTACATTTCTACATATGCTGTTGGTCTGTAGAGAAAGGCTAAACCTTCACAGAGACAGGGCTATACGACGAGATAGCAGTTCAACATGCACAGATAGACTTGTTATTTTCTGAACCACATTCATCTCGCTTTGCAGAGGGGCCTTTTTATTTTCTTCTTTTAAACTGAAGAAAAATCCAACTGTATATTCTCAACCGATAAGAAATGAATTTGGGTGTCAGTGCAACAGGAAAGCTGTAGAAATTTTGATAAAAGCTCTTTCTGGGGAGGTAAAGAAAAGGCATCGAAGAGGTTATGTTGGACAATGTTTCAGATACCATGGTTACCACTGACCAGGGGAGGTTTCCTGTATTCCTCCTCTTTGGATACTCCATTAATTTTCAGTTTAACAGCAGTATCACATATACTGGCTACAGTTCAAATATGATAAAAAAGGCATATAAATAAAAGAGATTTACAGATTGCTTGGATTACGTTAAAAGTGGTATCATAATTTAAACTACTTCAAGTGTTATGAGGATAGTTAAAATCCATCTGGATTAACATCTAAAACCTCATAAATTTACATTCATAAATACTGATCTACCTCAACACACACCCATACGTAGACCCGCAGCCCAGATTTTATCCGAAGTGCTATCTTTGCACTGCCGCAAAACTGATTGGGAGTAGCACTATTATTCCAAGAGAACTCAGTAAACAACCTCGATACACATTTTAATTGACAGCATAATGCAACCATCTCCAGTTAAACAATCAGAACTCAAAACGTGCACATGTACATGTAGCAGATTTAAAAGAGGGGCAGGAATCATCAATGATTTCTCAACCACATTTCCACCTGGTGGGAATTATTTGGGTTTTTTTTTTTAAAAATACTTCCAAACCTAAGTCTTTCCTCCTCCTCCTTTTTCACTTGTTTTTCAAAATGGATATACATGATGCACGTTCTGAGATGGCAGCATTTCAATACAGTAAATCAGGCTGTCGTGCTTACTGAAGTTATTTTCATGCTTGTAGATGATGAAAAATGATGTCTCTAGGACTGCAATCCACGCTGCTTTGTAAAGGCAAACACACAGCCTCGGTACTGCAGTAAGCTTTGGTAAAATACATTTGTCATGAGGAAACCATAGGATATTTTGCAGTCAGAAAGACTGCAAAATTCCTCCAATTCCTTGTGGAATCTGTTCAGATTTACACAGTTTTAGGCTGACCATTTGTTTGTTTATTTACTGCCTCATAGGCAAAATATTGTGCCAGAAATCAGTATGTAGAATGAAAGACGCATCCACATTTCCCTCACATAGATATATTTCTGTTCTACTCATGCATCTCACCGTATAGGCAGATCAACCTATCTACTTACACCTTACCAGAAAGCCATCAGTGGTAATTTATGGAAAATATATAATAACTACTTATTAAGGTAACCCTAACAGTTTATCATTCATCAAGGCCTAGTAAAGTCACATTATTTTATTATTTTCCCTATCCTCTTTAGCTTATTTCTTGCCTGTAGATCAAGAATAATGCATTATCCAGTTATTAAAAAAAATTGCTAGCACCCCTGCAGAAATTCAAAAAGAACTACGTGTAATTCAGTGGTGAGTATCACAGATAAAAATATTCCTAATACACAGAACCTTCACAGAGGAAGAACCACACGCGTTTGGTAACTATAATCTAGTCATTAGTTTACAGAAGAATCCAGAGTTTTCTAAGTGCCGTATAAATCTACATAATGTCTCAAATGCTGGCTGTTGCTTTTTATCTTTCATTTACCTGAAAATGTATAAAATATCACATCGCCAGACAGCTCTTTATTGGCTATCCACCTGAAGATGCTCAGGAGAGTTATTCCAGAAAAAAAGATGGCAGTAATTCACACTCAAAAAAAAAGGCTCAATAAATTGAACTACTTTTTTTCAGAGTGATCCAGGAACTAATCAGATCTGCTAAGTTGTCATTTTTGCAGGTTGCTTACACACATTTTGGGGTGGGGAGAAGATGGGCAAAACACTTCTACAGACAGTCTGCTGTTACCTTTACAGATAGAAAACTTGTTATGTAGTTCAGAACTACATCACTCCCCAATAGAGTTTCCTTAGAAAATATCCCTGAATGGAAGAATCTTGCACAGCCACTTTCAGCCCGACTTTGATTTTATAAAGAGAAAAATTGAAAATGTTTTTCAAATATACCTTGTTATGAAGTGTAGAAGAGAAACCCCCCCAAAAGGAAGCACCGGCAAAACAGTTCTAGTAATATATCTTAGTGTAACACCTACTACACTGAAAGATGTAAAGTATTTTTTCCTCCAAAAGCATTACCAGACACTTTAGAAATGCTGCATGGTAACGCTGGCTGCACAGTTACCTCTAACCAGAAAGGCAGCGGTACCCCACAGCGGGTAAAATCACCTCCCTCCAATTTAAAAGTAAGGAGGAAGGCTTAACGTACCCACTAAGTTAACTTAGTTTATGGTAAACGTACTAATCAGTGTGTGTTCTGAACACTTCTAACAAAGACTGTGATGTAGGCAAGGCTTGTGTAAAAACACAGAAGCCCTAAAAATATGCCTGTAACCCTCACATGCGTATGTGCAAAGGCAGGCATAGCGAACAGCTCTGGAAATAAAACGTTAATTATAATATCTTGAATAAAAATAGAAGTGTGAAGGATAATCATCCTAGAATAACGCATCCTTGGGGGGAGGGGGTGGAATTACTCTAACAAAATGAAGTCTCAAGCTCCTGCAACAGCACACAGTATTTCCAGTGCTCTACTCCAGTAAAACTTCTTACAACAATGCCATCGACAATCCTGCTACTGTAACTCCCCGGAGATAAAGGATGTGCCAGCTGAGATTTTCCAAACAGAGACAAATCTCTTGGAGGAGAAGGGAAAAAAAAAAAAAGAAAAGAAAACTACACTATTTCTGTGCAGATCCTGAAGTGATTTTATCCTGACGTAACCAAGTTGCCCTCTTGCTCCTTTTCAATTCGATTGGTATAGGAAGATCTGCTTTTGTATAGCGTTTAGAAACAGCCATGGCTAGAGTTCGTTTGATGCACCTTGCATGCCAGATTGTCAGAGCACTAAAAGTTTAATTGATAATAAAGATAATATCATCGCCTTACATTTATATGGCACCTTTCACAGTGAAAGATCCCAGAGGCGCCGTTGACTTACCGGTACCACTGGAGTGGAAATGCGATTGCTATTTGCTACCATAAAGCACAAGAGCTACAAGATGGCACCCAAAATGAAACCACTACCCCAAAGTTCAGGATTCTCCTTTATTCGCTCCCCCCACCCCGAGAGCTTTGGCCCTAAAAAACAACTGGGCTTGACTAGACAAGCAAAACTAGAATTTAACATTCAACCCCTTGTTCTCTCCAGTTATTTTGACTGATAGCTGAAAGAGAATACAGACATAAAAGACACTCCAGTTTTCTTCACAGACCCTCTGAAGCACAGATACTGAGATGAAGAAGTGTTCCGGCGCCAGAGTGACGACCTGGCCTGGGTTTCACAGGGCCTGGCTAAGTGGTTGCCCCTGAGTCTTCACCATCACAGGTTCTGGAGAGGATGGCAAGAGCACAGCCCCTTAACGCCCTCCCACCTCAGCCCTGTCCTTGTAGAGCAGAGAACTGCAACGGAGCTCCACTGATGATTACAACATTTTTGAAAAAGCTTCTCCAAAGCATGGATCCTCTCCACATTCACAAAATCCTCTGAACACGATCAATGCATTTTCTAGCTGATGAAGAGTAATGATCAGCTTGTTCCTCCTGACTGAGATGATCGCTGACTCAAAGGGGATGGCAGAAGGGGCAAGCCTTCTCTCCCTTGTTTTTCAGGTGTACCTTGGTACAGCCAATACTGGAGACAGTATCAACGTATTCTGGATGTTTCTAACTGGCATCTGACAGCAATCTGCTGTTGAGAAAGCAGAAGTGGCAGCCAAAGCCTGATGACCAGCTACTCTCCTAGACCCCAGCAAGGTCAAGATTCTGCTCAAGGCAGGAAGAAATAAATCAGCCTCAACAACAGGGATGCACAAATCTCTCTCCAGTGATGAATGGTAAGCAGACATCTGTTCCCATACTCCTAGACTTCCCTACAGCATTTGCACTGTGGATCAGAGAGATGGCAAGGATCCAAAGAACTGTACTGAAGTCATTTAAGTCCTTTCTGAAGGCACATACAGAAAGTAAGGATGCAGAAAGCAATCTCAGCAGTGCAAACCTCTCCTCAGAGGAGTGACAAAGATAGAGTCTCTCCATTTGTATTCACAACAATGCAGACTCAAGCAACAGCATCAAAGAGCATTGAAGCCAAAGTTGTGTTTATCTCATGCAAGCATAAAGACATCCCAAACCCCACAATTTTGTGACGTTTAGCTGAAATCAGAACTAGAGACTGAATCTGAACCCAGACTTAGGCAAAGATGAAAGACTGACAAATACGCAAACATCACTCCTGCAACTGACGGCAAATTTCATCCACAGGCATCGATGCTTGGCCAATACAGTTCACGGATTCTTATTCCCAGAGGGAACTACTCAGAAGTGATGTTTTTCGTTCTCTTAGTCTCATCACTTAACAATATAGTGTATTGGGTATAAATCAGTTAAAGCCAGTGATGTCAGACAGGGTGGAAAACCTCCTGGGAAGGGCACCACTACCAAAAAAGTCAGCAACTACTGAATCAGGCATCAAATAATTTCATTTTACCTCTCAATTTTCTGGTTATGAAGAGGTCGGGAACTTTTCTTGGCCTTTGTTCTTTGGACTATGAGGAGGTCATAAGGCAGACACTGGGGTTTTTTTCCTCCCAATTTGGAGTACAGTGTAACAGGATACTTGAAAATACTCTTACATTTTAAAAAAAAAAGTTAATTAAGCAACCAAGAACACATTTCATCTCACATCTCTAACTGTCAAGTCATCTTATTTTGACAAAAGAAGAAACACTACAGTCTTTCACCTGCACTTAAGATACTACATTGTGTATTTCAAAGGACTGAAAAAATGCTGAATTTGTTGTTCTTTCTTTAAGATTTTTCAGGTTTTTGGTGCGTGAAGGCTACAGCAGAAACTGAAGGATGTTTCTGGGAGTTTATTTGAAGGGAAAAAGTATCCTATAAGCTGGATCCATTTCATTCAGAGAATTCGCTTCCACCTACATCACAAGCTCTCTACAGTCATGGTAACGCTCTCATCTTCCCTTTCTACGTTTATACAATAATTCAGTTCAGTTACTGTGGATGTTAAACATAAGCCCAGAAATGGAGCCACTCTGCTTTCAATGGACACACACGATCATTTCAGATTCACAACTCCACTGCTGACGTTAGAGAACATTTTCTTTTTACATCTTTTGTTTGGGTATTTCTCAAAGTATTTGCTACTTATATGTATTTCAGAAAAAAATCTGTCCTGTTTTAACTCCAGCTGGGAACTCAGTCCCGCACAGCTGCTCACAAAAGGTAAAGCAAAAGCTGTGCACCAAGCAAAGGAAACCAAGGAATTCACTCCCCACTGCCCATGGCAGGCAGGTGTTCAGCCATCCCCGGGAGAGCAGGGCTCCGTCACGTGTAGCGGTGGCTTGGGAAGACAGTTGCCATCACTCTGAACATCTCCAGCTTTATGTTGCTGAGCATGATGTCATACGGTCTGGGACATCCCTCGGGTCAGCTGGGGTCAGTTGTCCTGGCTGTGTCCCCTCCCAACTTCTTGTCCCCCCTAGCCTACCCACTGGTGGGGTGGGGAGCAGAAAAGCCCTTGACTCTGTGCGAGTTCTGCTCAGCGATAACCAAAACATCCCTGTGCTGCCAACCCTGTTCCCAGCACAAATCCAAACCACAGCCCCGCACCAGCTCCTGCGGAGAAAATTAACTCCGTCCCAGCCAAAACCAGCAGAAAAAACACACAAATCAACACTTTATTATTCAGATAAAAGCAACATATGGATGTATTTTCTGGTTTATGCTTACCAGAGCAGATGTTTCTGGCAAAAGAAATACTTCTATGGATGAATTACATATTAAATTTGGAGGAGAGGGAAGCTATTAGTGGATTGAGATTAATTTCCTTGTTGACAAATGCCAGGCAATGCATTCATATACACTAAATAAAATGCATTTACACAGAGAAGGACCTTACTATTACCATAGACAATTTAATGAATGTTGCTGCTCTCATATTCTGGCAATGGAAAATAACACAAAATAAAAATATTAAAAAGCATTAAAGTCCAAAACAAATTATTAAATATTCTGAGTGACGTGGCATACAATCAGTGCTAGGCCTGCTCCTGTGATCTATACTTACACGGTTTGTAGTTAAAGTAGTACAGATTCAGAAATGCTCAGTGAAAATTATTATTAAAATAAATATCCTTCAGTTTTAGAACCCTGTGTGGCTGTCTTATCTGTCGCGATAGCAAAGTGAGGATTCTGGATTGCTGATCTGTTGGACTGTTCACTATCAATCCTAACAAGCCACCTCAATTTTCCATTGAGCTGTAAACTAGACGTGAGACCGCCCAAAAAGCAAATAAAAAGTGCAACTAAAGTCTAGAACATGCCTCCAACAGACAACAGCAAACTGCCACCCAGATCAGAATTTCACAGTTCAGAACAGTCTCTTTTGCAAACCGAGACCTAGAATGCGTATCACATACGTATTCTCATTTAGAACACCTACAGCGAACAAAGCAGATGAAATCTCTCTTGGGATCCTGAGCAAAAAAAGTTGAAAGGCTCAGCTTCCGCTTAGAAGTCTTATCGCATGCGCTACGTTATATATAAACACTGAATGCTTTGGCAAATTCATTTTTCTACAATGAATTATGTACGAATGCTCTAGCCCCCCTTCTCGCTCCCTCCAATAAGTGCAGCCAGCACGCTGCTAAGGCATTGCCATCATCGGGGGGTTCCAGTCACCCCCTCAGCTCTATCAGCCACATCCCCGTTTACTACCACCTCCACAGGCTGTTTGGTTTGCAACGAGCTAAACGCCTGATAGTAAACTTTAGAGCAACAATGACAAATACTGCACCTTCTGCCCTTAATCCTTTTCATGAAGCTTCTCTGATCTATTACAAATGTAAACTCTCATTAAGATTCTTCCCCCCCCCCCCTGCTTTCTGTGTATATTACCACAAGGGAAACTTTAAGTCATTTCTCTCTCACCAATCCTTTTGAGAGCTTGTGGCTACTGCTGATTTGTATTAATTGCTACTGAGAATTCAAAATCTGCATCTTCAAAACAGGCCAGAACAGCTCCCTTCATCATTATGTCAACTGCAGTAATGTTTTATCATAGAAATCCTGAGCACAATGAGGCTGGAGCCTTCAGTGATTTCAGAGGAAGAAATCATTTCTGGTGAATTACATTTACCAAACAATTGAAGGCTTCTTCCTTACAACAGTAATTCCAACAAGCACTTCACTCTTTCCAAGTTCTTCTAAGTATATCTGAACTCACCGTAGTTTGCCAATCTAGAATATAAGAAGTTTTCTCTGTATATTTAAGTCTTTAGGCTGACATTTTCCTCCTCTCTGAAGCAGCCTTTCCCGTAAACATCACTTAAACTTGGCCCAAACGTGCACATCCAAAACTAGATCCACAATGTGCATACTCAAGTACTGAGGACAGGTTCACTGGGATTAAACAGAACGAGCACAAACATTCAAGAATAACAGAAATAAAAGGATTTCTAGACTCATTTATACTTGAAAACTCACTACTTCAAAATGCAGGCACACTGGAAAACAGGAAAAAAAAAAAGCATGTTGGAAAACATTATGTCCTTCTATGTGAATATATACAGAGAAAATGTGTATGAAGTTTTCATTCTAGACCAGATATATCTGAAATGCAATTTCAAATGGTCACTAGCTTTCCTACCCACAACAGAGCATTTCAATAGACATGCATTTACCGACAGACTAATCAGAAAAATAAAAATGCTTAAAATTCTTCCTTCAGCAAGTCACTGCTGTATCAGTCCAGTGGTGCTGCCTGTCCTGTACAAGTCTGCTTTATTAGCTCAAGAGCACCAACAAGTCTTCACATACAAATAATTAACTGCTTAAATAATCATCTGAGGTATCACACATACAAAGGGGAAATAGGCTTCGCTAACTGCTGGCATTCCCAAGGAGAGGAACCATTGCTTCCCCACAAGAGTTGCCAAGAAATGAGAGACTCGAGCATCCTTTGAATCTAAAGTAAGGATCCAGAAGCCATGGAGATACCTGGCCAAACAGTTAAAAGTTCAAAGGGAATCAAAAAGTTTGCAAAAAATGTAAGCAGCTACAGAAACAAAACTCACTGATGTGACCAATATAAACATTCACTTAAAAACATGAAGATGGAATTTCCACAGATTCTGATAAAATGCTGATCACATTTTAGCTCCAGAAGACTAGTACCTACCTTCACCAAAGAAAACCACTTACTATGAAGAGTACTTGTTTGACTTCAGACATCAGTTGAAATGTCCTTAAAAGAGTAATGTAGCGTTATTTTCACTTTATATGAACTATTTACAGATCAAAAATGCTTAAAAATACAACCTTGAATAACTGTAAGCTGACAAAGTTGAGGGTTTTCCCCCCTAAATGGGAAGGCATTTTAATAGCACACAGCATGCAACTTCTGTTGTGAAACGCAGATTCACCAAACACTTGGGCAAGCAGGAAAAGCTAGGTTCTGGGATTCAAATAAGAATATATTGAAGTGCATGTTGCAGAGTCTGAAACAGTAGCTTATCAAACTTAATAGCCTGAAACAGAGAATACTTCATTACTTTATGTTTACTACTGATATTGAAGCCATGAGATACGTTGTAGAGAACAGAATCCACAATAAGATGCAGGTGAAAAAAAGTTTCTCCTCTAAAGCTGCATAATCAGAAAGTTTGACCAACAATCTATACTTTCAAAAATCCAGGAAAATAACTTTCTGTTAAAAAAGAAATTACGATATTCAACTATCAAAAGCTGAGAAGTAAGATCAATGGCAGAGTTTAGAAGCTATATTTAGCTCATCATCAAATCTTGATCAGTTTCCCAAGCCCACAAGTATTTTCAAACAGTAACAACCCCCTGAAATCCCCTTCTTATGCTATGCAAGTATGTAGCAGTACATACCGTACCTTCTATACCAGTAAGCAAAGACGTATGCCAGGTACAGGTGCACAGTGTAAGCATCTGCAGCATTTATAAGACTAAAGCGCACATAAATAATGTATTTCAGACACAAGCCAGACAGAAATCAATGGCCTAGATGCAGTTCTGGGAGCAGAATGCAACACCCATACTCCATATTTGAGTTACAGAGAGGGTCTTCCGTAAAACATCTGTAAAAGGTAGCGTGCATCTTGGTGTTATGGCCTTGGACCCAGCCTGAAACGTCAAAAAAATTCTAGCTTGTAAGTGGTACAGAGATTCTGAGAAGATAGATAGCTTGGTAGGTGGCATCTAGGTCTGCATCTCAACATTTTATGGACAGATAACGTAACAGCCAGGATTTTAGAAGGGGAAAACCTAAGCCAGCAAACCCTGAACAGTTTTAGTGTATTTTGCAGTCACTGTCAAGTTTGTAAAAACAGAAAAAAATTGTTTCAGTCTAGAACCATTTATCATTATTTTAAAATAATGTCAAGGAGTTCTCTAAAACTCTTCAGTTATACATCATCTGTGTCCTACAGAGGATTCAGGTGGCAAAAAGTAAGCAAAACAAACAAACAAACAACCCCAACAAAACAATTTTTTGTGATCTGAGAAACTCTGGCAATAACACTATATATCAAGAAATGAAAACTTCAGAGATGTTATTGTAAAAAAAAAAAATCCCCCAAACCACCCTTTATTCACTAAAAAAAAAACCAAAAAACAAAACACGCTCTTCAAAGCAGCATGTATTTCACATTGCTTCATCTACAAGTGAATTTTGCTCTGGGGTTTTCATTTTTTTCTCTCTACCTCTTCACTCTCAAGATTCAAACCCTGATTAGTGTGGGATAGCCTAAATTCAGCAACTTTGCTCTCTTCCAGAGGCAGGGCTTCTGCTCAGCCATTCACTCCAGTCTCACCCCCAGCCTTTCAGTACTGCCCACCACTCACTCAAGAGCATCAACTCAGACCTCTCCCACCCTATACTGCAGTCAACTATATCCATACATCAGGATGAAACACTCCTTTTGTCCTCTCCATACACCTCCAGCTCCCTTCTACACAGATTTCTACCTGAAAAAAGAACATGAGGGTCTGGAAGATGACGTGAATATTCTCTTGGTTTGGAAAAAAATCAAGAGAAATTACTTTGATGGTACATACTGAATCACTGAAATTACTATGAAGGTACATAGCATGTAACATCACCAATCCCTGCCCAAAAAATAAGCCTAATTAGAAAACCAATTTAAAAATCAATGTAGTATTGAGTTACTAAATAGCCTTTAACCATAATTTTTCAGAGAGAAAACAGAGGCAGACCATGAAAGTCAGTACGTTCCTGAAAGTCACGTGGTATTTGGCTCTCGTGCAAATCCTCCCTTCTTCCTTTCTCAAAAAGATATTCTCAATAGATTGCAGCACTGTTGGTACAGATAACGCGTAATTCTGAAGGCTGTACATGACAAAACCAATAACGCATTTAGGCTAACGCGTGCATTCGAATCTACTGCAGAAATCTCAAGAGCTTTCCGTTAGGAGAACCACAGAGGTGTCCCAGTTCCTGGAGCTGCGTGGGTATCGTTCCCTGTGGTAGGCTTACCATCCTCCTGTCTGCTTTTTCTGATCATTCCCCTTCTGCCCAGGTCAGCTGTTAGGGCTACTAAATCAGATCACGAGCTCAGCTGCTTTCTTACAGCTTTAGTATTGATGTAAAGCTGTGAGATTGGGAGTGCCATGTTAAACTGAAAATCAAACAAGAACCTTCCACTCAAAATCCACAGCTTGATCTCTTCCAGAAATAACAGCAGAATTCTGTTACTGCACAAGACTACAGCAAGAAATTTTTCATGAACCGGCAAAGAACAGGGGATTCAGATCTTCTGTTCTTAGCACCAGGACAATCCTGCTATGGGAGCTTTGGAACTGGAGGTCTTCTATAGCTCCATCAATAAAACACTGCAGTGCAGCCGCATCTCTTCATCCACTATCTACACTGCCTGGATGCTGTTACTGCAGGATGCAGACAGGTGCCTTCTAAAGAAACCCAGGTGTGGGTGATGGAAGAGACATGTGCAAAGCATCACAAACCTCATCAAGTCACTCACACCTGGGAAAGTTCACACAAGGTATTTCGAGGATGTTCAAATTGCACTAAGAAACTCCACGAATCCTCTAAGGTATTTCCGAATCTGAAGAGTAAGCACTGCCGCTATATAAACTGTAAATACTGTCTACTTACTTACTTACTTCTTGATTTTAAGTTAAGAGACACCTTGATACCCAGTTGCCCAATGTATTTTGATTTGTAAATTGTATTCATTTAGGAAATTAATTTTTCTTTAACTCCTTTCTGAGAGAATAAAATTATTTGAGCCAAAGCTCTAGAACAGGCAACAACTTTTTGAGAGAATTTCAATGCAGAATGTCCAGCCTGCCTCTCTGGTAATTCAGTTGTGTTACACAAGAAGAGAGTGGGCATCAACTTCCCAGTGTTCTCTTTAGCAAACCTTACAAAGACAAAGAGAAAACTCCAACTCTGTTGACTCTGGCAGAAATAACCACTCACTTCTCTTAGCTCCGCCCTGCCTTTGGTGTTCGGATTCTACTACAGCTCCCAAAAGGGTATCAGAAGGTTTATACCAACAGACAACTGCATTGTGGCAAAGATGGAGAGAAGCCTGTTAGATGGGCTGAAAAGACAGACTTCAGCGAATAACACATATAAAAAAAGCATCTCATACAAGGAAGTGATTTTTCTTAATGTTTTAAATAAATGCTGCTTTTCATTCCTCCCAAACTGCATTTATAGTGTAATTATGATTGCTGGGGGCTTCATACAGCCGAATTATAGGTTTGTGAAAGTCTCTTTGCTTCCCTTCACATTTCTCTAACCACCGACAAGGATACTCTCAAGGCATTCTATAATTCAATTAGAGCTATCCTCTGAGAAACATATAATTTTATAGAAAGAAGATTCGAGCCATCATGTATCCACTTTTTTCCTGTTATGAAAGCATTTGTCTAAAGTCTGGTATGAAATTTGAATAGGTCTGAAACAATCTTAACCCAATGGTTTTCAGCTGTGTCCTTTGACAGTGGTCAGACTGGCACTACCCCCCAAGATCACTGAGAAACTTAAGTGGACTAAGTACTATTGTATGGAAACCACCAACACAGGGAGTGTTTGACAGGTCATGTGCATGCGTATAAAAATATGTGAGAGATGCACTCACCTCAATTTCTACAAAACTAGATTTTACATAAATACACACTAAACAGATTCAATGTAATTCAGCTGTGACACCACATTCGTAGCTGCTGTTTGCAATGAGATATGCTAATTGGAATGCAAAAAAACTAAGTGATTGAGCTAATTAGTAAAAGGCATTATCGCATCAAAAATGCTTCCCCACCACACACTGTTCCAGGCAGAGAAATACTGGTTTGTAATAAATCAGAAAGTGTTTTCTCTGTTTTTTTCTAAGGAATGATATGGATGTCAATTGTAACCAGTTTAGACAATTCCCATCCAGCTCATTTTCTCATCCCCTGCTCAGCAAAGGAAAGCCAAACCAGTGCAAGTAACTACCCCAGGCAAGCTACAGAGAACTCGGATCTGCATTCTAACACGTCCGCCAAAACCCTGCAAACAGCACGGTGTCTACAGTCACTGCACAGCTCACAGGTATTACAAGTCCTACAATTCAAGACGTAGATGAAAGTGGGGTTAAGATGAGCAAACCTTAACCAAAGTTAATTTCTATTATTTTTACTCAGTTAATTTCAGTTGAATGATAGAACTTTCTCATGTCTTCTGTTTTAAATCCATTATAGGGATTTTTAAAAAAAATAAATAATTTAAATATAGTTTAGCTTACTGTTCAAAGATTTTAAGCTACTGTTATTTTTCTAAAAAATCAATATTTATTGTACAACTTTTATTTCATATTATCAATATCCTCTGCATCACAAAGTATTATTACAAGAAGACACCATTTGAAACTTGATCTTCAGCTGATCAAATAAAATAGGGTGGAAAAGTAAGTAAGATATAAGAAAAATAATGCAAGTATCATAAGTGCACACGATTATGAGAGGGACAAAAGAAAGCAAGAAATCTGCTCACAGTTCTGGAATGTTTTGACATTGATGAGTTTAATCTCTTGAATTTGCTTATCCTGGTGTAACCAGAGCTCTCCAGTGTCAGAGACTACTTGTGGGAGGCATTCAAATAGTTTTTACAGGGCTACCAGCAACAGCTTTTCCAAACGCCCAAGTTCCAAGAGAAAGAGGGAAACTGGCTTTGTCCTCAACGTATTCGTTGGGAACTTTACTATCTTGAGGCATTTGGACATACCTATAAAAACAACAAAACTGGAAGGAACAATGCTCGTTGCAGCCTAATTTATGGAACATACCGATGAACCTAGCGCCAAATTCCAAAACCAGGTAAATAGCATTCAGTCTTCTTGCCATCATACTCCTGGTCAAGTCTTTTCTGATCCAGTATTTTGCAGTTATTTTAACACGTACAGCTTTGTTTACACACAACAAAAAATACCTTTGTGTATTTAAGTAATCACTTGTGGTTTTTCAGATGCCACCTGAAACGGATTCTGAAAACATCCCTGGGGCACAGAACTCCAGCTGTACCGTGCAAGGAAAACGGACCCCGTGCATTTCTAAGTCATCTTTACTTGAGTTTATTTTAGTGCTTTTGAAATCTGCAGCCTCAAAGCAATCTCTGACTCATCTCTTTCTTCAGCAAATTCAAAACAAGCCATCAGAATAATTCAACTGCACCATGGCAGTTAATTTCTATTTCCTAGTATTTCAAGCCTGACTGGATGGCAGCCAATGCCAAAGGCTGATGTCTGTAAGGGTAACGACTAGCTACCTAGGGAAGGGAAGAAAGTTCCCAGTTGACGTATCATATTTCATCTATCATAATTTGTCAGCTAGACCCAAGAAGGGTTCCTAAGAAGACAATCTAGACAGCACTTCAAGAGTTTTATTTCTCAGCTAATCCTCACAGATGACAAAAAAAGGGCCTTTAAAACTCGTTCAGACTCCTGATAAAATTACACAGATACACTGAGCCATTTCACAATTATTTTTACATGAGGATGTTTTCTGGATCAAGCAGTTCTAAAATGGTGTTACAAATGACACTGCAGTAGCACTACATTGATACTGTCTTTATAGAGGTGAATTTAATTACCTTCATTTCGCAGAACAGACTGCATTACCATAAATTTTAACACACAATCGGACTGTTCTGTAGCAACAATACAGACATTAAACATAACTTCCAAGAGAAGTTATTGTAAAACCCAATGCTTACAGCATCCAAAATAACTAAAACACTGTGACCTAAATCAAAATAATTCCAACATAAATGCACCTGAAACCTACGGTACGATCTTAAAGAGAACTCAAACCCATGCCAAACAAGAAAATAAATACCTGCATATTCCAGTTTATACCGAACAACAGATATCTCATGAGGTTCACACAAGTAAACCGAGTATAAACGATTGCACAGGCTCTGTCTGCAATTCCTAGCTACTGATGCACTAATGATTCTCAAACAGAAATCAAGAAGGTTGATGGAGAAATAAGAAAAAGGTCAATATTATAGTTAGAATATAAAGTATGTACCACCTACAAACTGAGACAGATGTCAATATTTTACATTCTACTCCATTTGGATGATTGCTGTTCAGCAGAAAAATTTGGTGGAATGCAGGAATATTCAATTTTGCTATCACTTTCCACCAATTTTAAACAACTATGAAAAAGCCCATCATAAAATAAACTGAGCTGTAGCTTAAATTGTGCATAGAAACAATGTTTACTTCTGTATGAATGCAGCTTTACTCCGTTTGACTGGAAATATGTTCTAATTTGAATTCTTTCTAAGAAAAGCTGTTCAAAACTTTAGCTTGTCCATTAGCTTGGGACTTGAACGGCTTGTTCAGCACCCCTCAGGAGTACAAACTGTAAGGAAGCTACAAGCATAAGAAGTTTGTGAGAGGTGAGTCTCTGTTGATTCAACAATCCCTTGTCAAATCCAGGTGTAGCAGGAACAGGCAGAGAAGACCATTAAGAATTATTTCTATTCTGTTCTTGGATTCTATTTTGTTCTGTTCTTGGATTTTCAGGTGCCTTATAGCAACAGCAACTAGTTTAATTTCGTTGTTAGCTATTGCTTTGATACTTTTGTACAATTCAAACTGATGATGCCTTAATCTTGACAAGCATAAGAGAAGGCAGGTGGGCCTCTGCTTCCAAGGACTGACCGGTTTATCAACTTTACCAAGTGTCTTTATTGGTCTCAGTTTTTGTGGGACTTATTTATTTAGTCCAGATCCACCCTCCCTGTACTTGTAACTGGGACTACATACAGGAAAAACCACACACACACACACACACACACACACACACACTCTACAAAAACCCAACCCACATTCTGTCAAAAGACAGTTGTCATTAACACAGGAACGATGACCCTAGAGGTATCCTGCAACAGAGCCTGGCAGCCAGAGAACACGTCAGGCCTAGGGAAGAGGTCCAATGTCATCTAACAGCATGTGAAAAACAAAATAAAACAAAAAACCCGCACCAAACAAAACCCAAAACCAAACAAAAAACCCCCCACAAAAACCAAATAAAAAACCCCAAACAAAAAACAAACACCCAAACAAAAACCATATGAAAAAACCCCACAAAACTAAAAAATAGAGGAAGCTCACTGGCGCTCATGGTCTACAAACCAGTAATAGAAAATCAGCAGGAGTAGCCCAGATTTTTCTGGGAAAGGGAAGCATCTCTAGATTCACAGAGCCTGGGTCCATTTCCAGTTGTGATGACAGCGGACACAAACGGATTCTGTCATCATCCTGCCTCCAGCTGCGGTGCTTAGAGCACTTGACATGTACGACAGCGTTTCATTTCCTGTCACCTCCGTGTCAGGGGCAGAGAGACGCTGGGCAGTTTTCCTCTGCTGCAGTGCGGCAGCATACGTGCCTCAGCGCAGCTCATCAGTAATTCCAATGGGTGACACCTTACCCAGATACCTCACAGCGCCACCAGCCCCAGCTGTCTGAACACCAAAGCAGTGAGTTTCAATGACGGAAATGTCCAATTGAGTAGATGTCAAAATTATTCTTCAGATTTGCTACCAAATGCTCAGCTGTGGTTCCGCATTTCCTCCGTACTGGGCCCCGTGACACGGAGGAACATTAGTTTGGATATTGTTGGCAAGCTGCCTGGAACTCCACTGTTAAACCTAAGGACTCAATCGGTTGATGTTGCCAGAAAGAACCCCAGGCTAAGACAGGGAGCCAGCTTGGATGGAGGGGAGAGATTAGTACAATGAGAGGAAAAAAAAAGTAATGGGATAAACAACAATGCTGCAGGCCTTTGAAGACAAAGCTTGCTGGAAAGAAAATATCACATCAGATTTGTTTCTAATAAGAAAGTGAGATTATGCTGGGAAGCCCTGAAGAGGAAAACAGCTAAATCTTTGTGACACTGATCCTGGGAACACAGTGTAATAATACCTTTTAATACAGTGTTGAATTTCAACAAACTGCAAAGACCTTATGAAATTTTAAGTGAAGAACCAAAAAAAACTATCGAGATCTCCCAGCCTATGAATTCCTCATAACTGTGATTATAAGATACACCAATAAAAATGTAGTAAGCAAGTGTGTTCAGAAAGTATCCTGAAGTTAATGAATAACCAACAGAAACACATGAGCATGCGCAGATTATTGTGACAATTCCTACCTAGGGGTAAGCGAATCAAAACAGAACTCAGAGCTCTACCTTCTATGTAGAAAATGTCTTCAAACGATCAAAATGATGGCGTTGGTTTTGTACATATTGAAACCTTTTTCAAGGGAAAATCTCTGACACGTTACAGTAATTCTGTTAATACCAGAATTTGGCTACCTTTGCAGCAGGACAAAAGAAAACCCAATAAGAAGTAGGCAATATTCCCTCTAAAATTCCTCATTTGTAAGTTTTCCTACAGCTTCCAGGAGCAGTCAAAACCCCAGTAAAAGTCTGGTTTTCTCTAAGCGCCGTGCTGTTAACCCAGTACTCTGTAGTGCCAGGATGCTCCTGGCTGCTGTGCCGAGCCCTGTTTACAAACCTCGAGTTCCCGGTGACCCAGCAGAACAGAACAGCTCATCCTGACTAAGTGTGTGCAATCCGCAAGAAGGAGTAAATATTTAACTGAGTTAAAGCACATTATTGACACAACAGATTGCACAGAGGCTTGCCACAGTAGGCCTTAAAGGGCAATTATCTTACCAGGAACCAGTTAGAGTGAGAGAGATTGATGTCAGAAGGAAATGCAGTAGAAGCCAGGTCACAAATGGTACGTGAAAAAACTGCGCTGGCTGCTGCAGGCACCCCAGGCACCTTGCTGGAGAAGACACCCTTCTCTGCTCCTTCAGCCACCACCGACCTGCCTGGCTATCAGAGAGGGGTACAGCCTGAAGGAGGAGGACAGCAGAATAAGCACTCCGGGTGCGGGGACCGTATGATTCTCATCTGATAGATGAGTTATTTCACCATTAGTCAGTAAGGTGCCTGTACAAGACCAGCCAGGTAACAAACAGAGAAGGAATGCCCCGTGTGCTCGCAGAGAACTGTATTTCACTGCAGGTGCCATCTTCCACACGCAGCTGGAACACACGACTTACACCCTCATCAGAGGTATTCTCAGTGCAGGCCTGAGGACTAGCCTGTTTCCTCCAGATGCAAACACACCTCTAACAGAAACCATTCACTGAAAAGGTTATTTGGGGATTCAAACTAGAGGATCCACAGAGAACTAATTCATCCACCATCCAAAGGCCACATCCTACCACTGTTCCAGGTGCTGGGCAAATTTTTGTTCTGCAAATAGAATAGAATATTTTCCCATAAAATAAAATATAAACTAGGTTGAAAGACCTGGCATATACTATTTATTAATCAACTGAATCGAAAACATCTACCAAATCAAAATTATCCATGTCATGATACCTGAACTGAGCTTCTACTCCATGCTAACCAGACATCTCAGTACTGCTGTGTATGCTTTGTAACAGCTACATACTTTATTTTGGTGCCAGTATAAAAATGAGAAAAACTTTGCAATTTACCTTATGATAAGAAGCAGGTGGTCTTTGAACAAGACTACAAAGTAATCTTCAAATAGGACAAACAAGAAGGAAGCAAGCCTGAAGACAGTAGATCAATTGCCTTCATTAAACACACACTAGCATTCTTTCAAAGATTCATTTGTTTTTGACAATTAGCTGATGATAAAAGAACCTTCCAAATATTTCAAGGAGTAAGCAAAAGAATAAAAACCTCAAAATAAATTCAGTGAACTTCCTTGTTGTCCCTCCCAAGAATCCTCATGCGGTTGAAAATTGCAGCAAGCCCCAGCACGCTGGGTCTGTGGCAGTGCTGGCACGCTCTGCTCTAATAAAAAACCTCTCCAAAACAGACAACCCTCCTGATTGCTGGTCTCTTTTTCACAGTCCCGGAGGTTGATCATATCAGCCTGTGATGGATAAGTGAATCTAGGTGGGAGGATATCGTGTCCTGTTTCGATACAATGATTAGACCAAATAAACACACACTGTCCAGCTAAGAATCTCGAGGCAAAACTTAAGATGAAAACAGAAATCAGTCAAGCAAGAACTTTGATCAAGCTGTTAAGCTGCTTGCTTTTAGCTTTCAAGAAAATGCAAGTCCAAGGCAAAGCTGCATTTACATTAATTAAAAGTTATGTTTGTGTAAGAAAGGATAAACACATTTACTTCAGTCTCGGCTCCCACTTTTTCCAACTGTCTCCAGCAATTTAATGCATGTCCATCATCAGGTACAAAAGGCCACCAAGTTAGCATCCCACAACTTCAGTTTGTGCTCAGGGACAATTTCCACAGCAAATTTCAATGAGCTTCTCATCATAAGTATCATGATTATCACATCCACAAACTCCCCAGGAAAAGACTTTGAGAAGTATTGCTATAACTGCAAACACATTTATAAAAACATAACACACGCTGGGATGGCAGGGTTGGTTGGTTGTTTTTTCACATTAAGCAACAACTTTGTAGTCTGCACAGAACAACCATGCTATAAAGACGAGGGCAGGCGACTTCTACCTGCTTCCCTGCTTGCCACCTTGTGCCATCTTTTTTGATTATTTAAACTCCCTGAAACACAAGGCCAGGCTGAAGAAAATTATTTGTTTGTATTACCAGGAACTGATGATAGTTTTCAGCCACTAATGTCCACCACTTTCCTCCCAGAAGCTTGGTCTGGAGTCCTGGTCCTAAGCCTGAAATGTTGGAGGAGGGAGGACAGATCAGCAGACAGGGGGGGAAAGATTTCATCCAGCTCATACTGAAGGTAACTGGTGCTGAGCGCTGATGACACGGCAAGTAATTCCATACATACTTATGCATAAAATATCATATGCTAACATTACAAGGAATTTCTGGGTACCAGGAATCCCAGACAGTCCATCCCTACTACGCACTGAATTTTTCCATAAGTACATAAGGGAAAATTCCAGGACCCAGTCACTTCAAAGTTCTAGAAAAAGCACTCAAAAAGGTGGGAGAAAAACGGTGGGCCTATTGCACAAACAGTATGCAAGGCACAGACATACTGGACCCTCCAAAGCACCAGATAAAATATGGCATCACTGTTTAGGAAGGTCATTTTCCCAGAAATACCACAACGATGAGAAATTTGAGTGTTCTCTCTCATGTTAATTTCCACTGCAATCTACGGTAATAAAATTATAACTCAAACTTAAATGTAAAGGAGGCAAGGGAAGAACTTGGTACAATTCTGGCTGCAAAATTATTCACCTTGGCTTTTCAACTACTCTGGAAACACTCGGCTGTTTAATAAGCAGACAACTGATACATCATCCCTTCATAGCAGAAACAGAATTGGTAAGCCAGGCCAATACCTGGCTGGGTAGATCGATTTTTTATTAATGCATTCCACTTAGTAACACATGAACACTGTTGGCCTTGTAAACTTACCTTCAACTCTATTCTGACTCTTCAGACACATCCAACTAAAATTCACGCACCTATCAAAGAATTCCTTGAAATTATAACCATAGCCTTCACCAACAGGGTTGTCTTTGAAGCTCGCTGGCTCTTTTGTCCACATTTACTATCCCTTCTTTTTAAGTTTTCAAACAAGTTTTGACTTTCTCAGATTGCATAGCATAATTATATTAGAAGATGAGTAATTCCTAATTCTTGTATTCTTCCTAGTCCTCTGCCTCAGTGAGGAGAAGAGAGCAAGGCTGAGGCACATCCTTATCCACAAACGCTGCTTCCCGTTTTCATTCTCACACTGATCTTACTACACGTGCATTCCTGGGGCATGAAAAATACCTACAGTCCCTTTCCGCAAATATCAGCTAAGTTATATTTTGCAATTCGGTGTTTTGATTAAGGTGTACACAGCATCAGCTTCTTGCCAAAAGCATAACTAATCCAGTGCACTCCATATGCATTAGATTTTCTAACTGTTAAGGTCAACCGGAAAAAGACAGCAAAGCCTTTCAGCTCTAGCCCAACAGCTCAAATTTACCTCAGATATCTGGTATGAGCTAAAGGATAGAAAAGCAACCATACCGGGATTGAGGTGACGCTTCTTTCATTCACAGCACTGCTGTTTAATCAGTATATGACAAGGATCAAGACACTCCAAGTGCATGGTTTTATCCAGAACTCTTAACTACTGGGCAGACAGCTGCATTGAAAGGTCTCTGATGTGAAGTGTAAGTGTTGGTGGGTCATAGAAGGGTATTCACACTGCTAATCTGATTCTTCTTCTAGATGAAGCGAATCTCTTCAGTGGGGTAAGGTCAGGTCCCAGTGCAGAGGTCTGTATGCAGCACTAAGTGACATGCGACCAGAGCACAGACTCCTCTGCAAGCGCTGCTGCAGTTAAGGGACAGCCCTGGGACAGGGTGTGCCAGTCAGCCAAAGCCACAGCCTGCCTGCCGCAGCAATCTCCTTAACTGCAGAGCAAGTAGAGCACTGGCACGAAGCAGCAGCTGTCAAGCTCCTTACATCTGCACTGTGATTAAGACAGAGGATTTAGATATTTGGATTTAGATATTTTAGATATTTATGGATTTAGGTATTTGCAAGAAATGCTCCAACTCAAAAGGCTACTGGAGACATATTTAGTATTTATTATTTTTAAAAGAAAACTAATAACTGCATTTAGGTTTTACAGAATAAGAAAGAATCCTACAGATAAACAATCACGTGAGCACAGAAACGTCAGTTTAATGAACACACCTACCTTGGACATTAAGCTAGCTGGTCACTAATTAAAAAAACCCAACAACTTCACGCGGAAAAGATGTGAAAAACTGACCAAACTATTCCCAGAACAATTTTTAACATATAAATCAAGCATTATCAGAAAAAAAAAAAAAAGAATTAAAAATCAATGAAAATTAAATAATACAAGAGTAAAAAAATCTTTGTTTGGAAGGGGCTTCTGGAGGTCCAGCATCCTGCTCAAGGCAGGCCTAACTTCAGCATTAGGCAAGGTTCCCCAAAGCCTTATTTAGTCAAATTTTGATGCTCTCCTAGGTTCCCACGACTTCTCCAGGCAATGCGTTCCCAGGTCCCTACCAACTCTCATCAAGAAGAATTCATCCTGCCCTTCCTCACCAGCATTCCCTGTGCTCTCTCCTGACCACTGAGCCTTGTCCTGTCACCATGTGCCCCCGAGAGCAGCCTGGTTCCTGCAAGCTACCAAGCATGGACACATGGGAGGCCTGAGACCAGCCGCTGGTGGTGAAGGCTGGTCCCAGCCCTTCTGTCTGTCCTCCCTTGCAAGGTCCCCCATTCCCCTCAGCTCCATTCAGCACTGTGCCTACTGAAGCGCTCGAATGAGAAAGACCTCATGTGGGAGGTTTCAAAACCATTTGCTATTGACTTCACACTGCTCCCACTACTAAGCTAACACCAAATGCTTATGAAAAACCCAGCCTACCAGCCTGCTAGCTGAAAATACTATAAATAATTAAACAGCTCAAAAATATCCTTTTTTTTCTACTTCCTATATCGCAGGCCCCATCTGCTGTCTATTAACCCTTAATTTGTAAGGAAAGAGGCTGATGCTCTTCCTGTTCAGTGACTCCTGGCAGGATGATATTTATAGTCCAGCTGAATGATTTTCTTTCATTTTTTAATGGGATTGAAAGAAGGTCTGCAAAGTATTTTCATTTGTTCATAATACACAATGTTGCCAAAAATGTCTTTTCTGAGAAAAGGGTGAAAAATCACGTGCATATCAGAGTTCTTGCAGTAACTGATTTTGCCTAATAATAATTACACACAGGAGTGTGTTTGTAGGCGTATCTGTAAGCACAAATACAAGCCATTTCACACACATTTCATCGGTGAGGTATCTGTTCTCTCCTCCCAGATACTTTTTAGACTATTAATCTTTTTCTTCAAAAGCACAAAAGGCGACAAAAGTAAAATGAATAACGTAAATCAAACTATGGTAACTTATTCTTCAAAAGGACTGACTAATCTTGTAGTCAAATCCTTTTAAAATACCTCAGCTTGTCCTCTGGAAGCAGAAGAAACAGCACTGCAATTAGATCATTATTTTCCGTAGTCAGTAACACTGCACTGACATTAGACACTTCTGTTGACAGGGCGGCCTGGCTGGGGACCAGCTCGCTGAAGGGTCCTGGAGGATACAAAGCGAATCCTACAGCCCCATCCAATCTGAATTATTTTCAGACTTCACCACCAAAGCCTCAAGTGTACATTAAAAGCAGCTTTTCCTCAGTGACTGAAAGTTATTGTAATGTTTTAGTCACATTTAAGGAAGTGTACTGGTCAAAATGTGGTATTTTCAATATAATTATTAACTACCATTTTTAAGGTTAAGAAAACACTGAAATAATACTCTCAGTAAGAGCCAATTAATAGTTGGACATATGCCATTCACAAATAGAGCAAGTAATATGTGCACTAGAGAAAATGCAGTGTTCATGGGAAACAGTGCACTGGGCAGCCTTTTCACACACCAAACGTAGACAACTGCCTTACCAGCCAGGAAAGAGCATTCCCCCCCCGCAACCCCATTTGGATGAGGACTTTGTTGGTAGTGTAGTGAAGCTCTATTGCTTTCAGGAGTTTTAGAGGAGGAAGAGGCTTCATACTCCCTTCTCATTAAATTAATAACTACAAGCTGGAGAAGGGGAGAGGGCAAAATTTTAATCTCTGGAAAACAGATAAGCAAGGTTTAGGCATAAGAAAAATACCTGTAAGCACACTAAAATCCTCCTTCAGGATAGCAAATAAGATAAAAACTGAGACCCGGTTATAAGGTTATGGGACTATTAATCCATCAGCTGGGCAACATTGGGAGAAAGAATTCTGTTAGAGGAGGCACCGTTCTCTGTATTTCTGTTCACCCTTCCACAATGTCTCAAACTCTCATTTGCATTTGGACTTGGAAAATACTATCTTGATGTTGTATTTCTGTTAATATTTTTTGTGGGTTTAGCAGATTTCAACATAATTGATCCAAAAACTGGTAATCCACTGCTACAAACATAGCCGTCCTTTAAAGCAGTACACTTAATAACTGACATTGATTAGAAGCTCTGAATGATCCTGCTGGGATTTAAGACATGTAACAGAATGCTCCTCTACAAAATCACATCGGCTGATGACGGAGTCGGAACAATATGATGTGTGCAAACGGGACATTTCTTCGAGTTTCACCAGGAGTTCCCTTCACATCTCACACCCCTTCTCTCTCAAACTGAAATATATACAAACAATTCCTTTGCTCCATTTCTCACCACCAATCTGGCAAGTTTGAGTAGTAAACCCCACAGTACCATATGGGAGAAGACAGCTGAGATATAAACGTGTTGTGTAATACCAAACCTAATGAGTGATAGAAATAAAACTCAAAGAGCGGAATAGCATCAAAAATTTAAGAATAAAAGCCTATTGGGTAGCCAATGCCAAATATTTCTGACCTGTAATACTGTACCTTACAGATGTGTGGGACTACTTTTGCTTCCTGAAGCAGCCTGACAAAAAACATGCATTTTCCAAAACTCTCCATGGAGAGCTCGGCAGTGCTACCAGCTCTAATTGCCCAATGCTGCTGGGAGAGAAAAGGAATGTAAACACACGTGTTTATCTTTCTCCATTTGAGTAGAGATGAACACAAGAGAGAAGAACTAGAAGTTATTTTCAGACTCTCTTCAGTACAGGTTATCACATATGTAAAAGTTCAGCGTGAAAAAGCAAGTAGCAAGAAACAGAGAAACACACAGTGTTTGAAGAAGTGAAGGTTTTAAGACATTTTAGTTGTAGATTTGCTCAACATCAAATATACTACTGATGATCCCAGACAAAGTTTCAGTACTAGAAGCACAGCAAGTAAAATCCTGCTCCCTCCTACCCCCTCCAACCCCTTTAAAAAATATTCCTATAGCTCATTCTTTCCCACTAACATCGTAAGATAATCAGATCTGGTAACGCCTGCAGAGCTCTGATCTGGGGCCAGGTTTAGTTTTTTAACCTCCTGCTTCTTTTAGCATACACTTTAAAATTGGAGAAAATTAAGTCTCCATCAAGAGTGGCGGTTACCAAAACCATCTGCATGGGCCTAGAGTTACAGAAGTATCAAAAATTTGGGGGCAGAAAAAACGTATAGAATATTCTACAGAAAATAATTTCTCTTAGAATGTACATGACAGAGGAACAAGTATCAAGGGAGGAACCTAAGCCTCCTAAACAGTCCTCATGCTAGGCTGGTGCATCACACACATTCCTCAAAGAAGTCTCTCTTGCTGTGTGCATCTCCATTTAGTTGGCAACAGCAACGAAGGCTCCTGAAGTTGGTTTCCTGGCATTCCCTCCTCCCATGCTCTGCCCTGCAAACAGGCCTTGGAGTGCACAAACCGGACTCCTGTTACATGAAGCTAAGCCAGAAGATCCACTCCAACCACGAATGGGCATTCAGGCCACAGCACTAAACCAGACACAGCCGCAGACCTGCATGGCCAGAAGGCACACACTGCATGTCCTATGTCTCGCTCTACTGGCCTGCTGCTCCCGTGGACCCACTCTGCATGCTAATGGAGGCACAGCCATCAAGACCCCATACCAACACCACCCACCTCTGTGTAAACTGAGTGTTTGGATCTGACTTCTTAAGAAACACTACTATTGAAGACTGGAATAAATTAGATTTTACTCTCTGAGTTCTCGACTGATGATTTATACAAGGTTTTATAACTAATAATATTTTTAATCTAAAATGCATGCACTTACTGTTTTAGAATAAAGTCATGAAGCTTATGTTCAGGGAATCCATCTCCCCCACATATTTGTCTTCTTGACATACATGTAACCCATTACTACATTCTGTTAATTTTGCTTCATTTTTGTGTGTGCAGAATGAATACTGAGAATCCTTATCTGCTTTGCTTCCAATATTTGGTTCCAAACCTGCAAGCATTTGAATTTCAGGGAGACTCTCTAGTGTGACTTTTCCCTTTTTAAGGTTTCTAACAGTTCTGCTGGGCTATTTAGACTTGTGTCACCCAGCAAAGACAGCAGCCAACAGCAGTAAGCTCGCGAACACAGAAGAGATTAATGATCTAAGCTCTTTGGAAGGCAGAATGCTTCATTTTCAGTCTGTCAAGCACCAAAGTTTCCTACACAGTTTACTCTACAAAATTATTAAAGGCAACTCGTCTACTACTTCTTAATGGAAATTGAAACATGGCAAATTTCATTACCATTTAATCTAGTAGGAGACATTAATTGGAAAGATTTACTAAAAAACATAACTCAGAAGGTGAAAAGCACATTTGCTAAGACACCGAACACAGAGAGGCCAATAGAGTGAGGATGTTCGCTGCAGACCATGGACAGCAACCCGCAGTTGGCCACGAATTATTCGATTGTTACCTCACAGTCTGCAGATTTTTAAATTGAGTAAATTTGTGTGTAATATCTGAGCAATTAGAGCTTAACCCAAAATCACTAAATAAATACTGCTGAGAAGATCAATGTTTCACTTTAGTTTTGCTGCCAGGTATAAAGCAGAAACAAGTTTTGCGGCTCTTGTGTCACTGAGAGAAAAGTTTTATGCTCTGACTTGTCCCTAAGCTCCAAAGAATGTATCAAGCATAAATGCTGAGTGAAGGGGCAAAAAGAAGGTAAAGGAGTAGAAGGAACAGCTTCTCCACATGTTCACTTGAAACAACTCTTATACGTAGCATAGAAGTGCTCCAAACAGCATCGGCTTTTCCTTACAGCCATCGCTTAATTCAAAAGTTTTTGCAGACTCCTGTTCTAGCAGGCACTGCACAAACACAAAACAGAAGTGATCCGAGTCAAACAGGTTACAAATCAAGGGTGAGACAGGAGAGAACAGTTGAATACAGCAAACAGATGGGACAAGAAAAAGGGAACACATCATGAGATAATGCTGGTTAAAAGGCAGACTCAGAGCACAATCTAAAGCGACTGGTGTTAAACTTTCCATAGATGTCATGAACGCAGTTCTGCACAGGCGTCTGTCTGAGGATGATGAACTAACTTGGCAGATATTTATGGGTAACCTTTTTGTTGAATAAAAGGGACAGAGATGATTTTCTCAACACTTTACAAGATACAGACGAAGCTTGGCACAGGCTGATTTGGGTGTGAGTTGTCTCCTCTTCTAGGCTACAAAAATAGAAACTAGCCATAGAGACCCAAGAAGAGAAAAGTGAACCCATTTATATTTGATGAGGCAGAGAAAGTGAGTTGGAGAGGTATTGAATTGACAAGCCAGAAATCCAGCTTTTACAGAACAGTTTTCAGTGGTTATAACCAGAACGTGTTTAGGGAAGACCAGAGGCAATGGCCACAGTAGTCAAGAACAGAACAAGATTAAGAGATTTAACTCTTCTGTTAGAGGAGTGATTTCATCTTAGGATGTAACCACAAAAAGTGCACTCGCTTTTGCCAGTTTGCGTCAACCAAAAGTCACAGAAATGAGTTTGCTGCAGCAGTGAGCCTGAGCTATCAAACCCTGCCAGATTCCTTCAGGCAGAATACAATAGTAGGTAGAAAAAAAACAACAAACCAACTGCCAAACTCTTACTGTCAAGACTGCCCAGAGGAAAGCTGTAAAAAGAGAAGTGGGCAAGACAGCAATGACAGAACTCTAAGGAAGACAGTGAAAACTCCTCTCTGAAGGTAAGAGAACAGAGGATAATGAGGCAAGGATTAGAGACGAGCATATGACCCAGGAGAGGGCTGAGTCATGAAAGCCCAAGGAGGGAGGGATTTCAGGAATGGAACATGGTACGAAATGTTAAAAGCATGCAGTGGCTTTCAGAGGATAAATGGCTTTTGATCTGACCTTTTCTTCAGTATGATTTCCTAAGCAAAACAGAAGTTAGTCAGCAACTCTCCACAACTACTGTCATGGGACTCCTGACAAACTACCAGAATGCTCAGTCACCAGGAGTTATCTTTAACAGCCCTGTAAGTCACAAAAAATCACCGGCTTCCACCAATAATGCCCTACTTCCAAGAAAATGCTATTAATTATCAGACTTCAGAAAAACAAGCTCAAGAACATTTTTGTTGATATTTTCTATAAGCCACAAACATCCCTCTGCTCATATGAGCACTAACACGAAAAATCAGCAACTGACAGGATAGAAAGGCTCCCATCCACTCAGCTTCCTCCGATCACTACGGAACATGGACTCCACTGGCCCTCTACAATGGAATAAGAATTTCACACAGCAATGACAACTATATATTTTGTCATTTATACGTTATTTCTATTCAAGGAGGAATAAAATAAGAAGGTCAATATTACTACATAAAGTCTGGGCCAGGGTATCTGCATTTTAAGAGATCTGTTGCTTTTTCTCCCTGCCCCCCTTTTTTGTATTTGGAGTCCCAAACACTGGAAGACAGATTTTTGATTAAGGCAGTGGAAAACAAGTCACAGCCTATGAAATTACTTCACTACTTGAGATGACTTTTCTCAGATAACTACACGCAATTAGATGAAGTTAAGTTTCTTTTTGCCTTTTTTTTCCTGAAAAAAAAAAAAGTAGAATTATTTTTTAAAAATATAGGTGTATTTTTCATCCAGTTACTTTCTCTAGAGTAGCAGTGCAGTGAAAATAAAGAACACTTAATGCTATACTGACTGAAAAATCTAATCGTCCCACTAATTTGTCAAAAGTGACTTGACTTTTAAAGGCAAGAAGATGCTGAACCTTATCCAAGTTTGTTAATTAATAGCCTCCCTAGATAAATTCCTTCTTACTGTTGTACTTGATTACTAAATCTCTCTGCTTCAAGGCAACAGATGGCTTAAGTTCTTCCAGAATTAAAAACTCCAGAACTCTCCATACTACAACAATCTAAATTTAGTCAGATGCTGAAGTATTAATACTACTTTTTAGTTGAGCAATGTATCAGCCAGGGATAGATAGAAAATCCACTCTTGTAATTTTCTAGACAGCTACAAGTTCAGAAAATTATTTACACATTCCTCTTGTTTAGTAAATAGTTGAACAGCACTAGGAACATAAAGAAAACCAACAAATCCTTGACACCACATCTGAAACCATCATAAGAATGGGTCAATGGCACCCTTGGGCCAAAACTGTCAGTCAAACATTCTCCATCACGAGAAAATAAAAGGGCACTACACACTCTCAAGTTGTCAGTCCAGTCTCTTCATTTGTTCCTTTCACTTTCAACTCCTTCCCAGCAGAAGGCGACAGCCTTCTGAACTGACCTACATTATTTGTAGAGTTTAAATGAAGGCCACAAAACCATTTTCTTGTGGTGACTCCACACTGAGAGGCTCTAAACACAAATACCATTTTTTTTCCTGTTTCTAAGGCATCATGACCTAAGGGCCACCAAAGTCAGCAGAAACCTTTTAATTGATTTGACGCTGTATCCACTGACCATGACGTTGTTCGGATCTGCACAGACAGATCCCTGTTGCCCTGATCGCACGTTTCTCTGAACAATCAGGGCTACTAAAATAAGTGGCTGATTCTTCATAGCAATTTTGAGTTTACTGCACTGCCAGTTGTCGAAAACACTGAGGGGTTTCTTTATCAAATTACACTAACCCCCTAAAAGGAAAAAACCCAAACTTATGGCATCATACGAAAGCATGTATCCGAATCCAAGTGCAAAACAAACAGGGCAGCTGTCAGAACTCCCAGCACAAAGTGAACATCCACCCTGTTCACATCAGCACTTGTACGTGACGTCTATTCATTTATTAACATTTTTATTATAACTATATAACATAATAATGCTTTTATTATAAACTATGTTCTTAAAAGAGCTATTTTAAGTTTCAACCCAACTATGTTCACCTTCCTCCTCTAGAATTTGTTGTATCTCGTGTTTAGTATCTCACTCTTTGCAATGTTTTCAAACCTGAGCTTGAGGACTTGAAGATACTTCCATTTTCCAGTACACTGTTGCTTCTGAGTGCATTCTGCTTTCTCCCAGATTAAGTCATAGAGAAGAATTCATCAACATTTCTATTACACTATCTTTTTTGTTTTAAACTTAAAATTTCAATCCATTCATAAGTGGCTGTTCTATTAGAATTTAAAAGAAAGAATGTCAGACCTCTGGGAGCTGAAATTCAATTATATATGTGTGTCCACTGGTGCTGGGGGAGAAGCTGATCTATATGTGGAAACCACAACACAGAATTCTCCATTGGTTTATGTAAGAAAAACAGCTTTTGTATGCTAAGATGGTCAGTATAAGAATATAAAACCTCTAATCTGAATTTTAATTAGAAATAGGGCAAGAGAATGCACTTTATCTCTCTCAAATTTTCCCAACATGCATCTCATTATTCTGAAAAGCACGGTATAAAAATACCTTAAAATGAAATTATTAATATAATTTTAGCACTGCTACCAAGACGAGTGACAGTTTTCTGTCAGTTTTACAGAATACACGCACACACACAAAGAAATTTGGGAAACCTTGATTTAACTGAACAGTTATTCAGAATTGTCTGTTTGACTATTAAAAGAAATATTTGCATAAAATATTACCAATTCTTCATATGCCATTATTTCCTTCCCAGAAGCTCTTAGCATCTCTAAGTTTAGAGATGTCCTAGATACAAGGGCTATCCCATCAGGCACACAGAAATGCAAGGCACACGTACTGGAGTCCCACAGGCACCTTGGGCTCCTCTGCATTGCTGCAAGAACGGACAGTGAGGAGATACAGGATTTGCAAGAAGAGCCCAAGTACTGCACTCAGGGATCTCGGGGGAATAATATAGTCCTTCCTGCCTTACACTGAGCTGTCGAATATTACAGGTACTCAAGTACCCTCTAAGGGAGTCGAGAAGTTACATTTCTTGCAGGAAAAACGTCATCCCAATAGCAGGAAGGGAAAGCGCTCAGTCCTGCAGACCTTTACAGGAGCAGCTCCCCCAAAATCTGGCGGAAATCACAGGAGACATAAATACAGGGTCCATCTTGCAGTTATGATCGGAGACTAATATGTCAATTCATGTACATAAAGTACTTACAAAAGCATATTTAAGTTTTGACCTCATTTGGAGGAATATCAGAACCCTTTGGCACACAAGGTTTACTACTTAGAACCGTGTTTTGATTCAGAAGCCCGTAAATTCCTTCAAGACAACAAAATTACCTAATTATTTCCTAACAATCCAGCTGTATATTGGACTAACAGCAGCTCTAGATGGGTTGATATAAAATACATGCTCAAAAGCACTGACATGATTTATTTAAATATAAATTCTTAAGTACCTACATATGACAAAGTTCGTAATTCAGAGGAAAACGATATATTCAGTGACATTATTTCTCACCTCAATTCACTCTTTTGTCCACACGTTTAGAACACACGAAAACATAATTTTGCTATTTTATGCCTGTATTCTTAGTTTTCAGAGATAATTACAGCATACAAAACTAGCTTAACTATAACAACAATAGAATATCACAGTTATCTTGCCATTTGTTTGGAAATACATTATTCCAGGAAGACTCCTCCTGTGTCTCATTTAATTGCCTTTGAAGATCCTGCCATTTGAATCTGTCTTCTGGAACACGCGTTTCATCATTATTTTTTAGCCTTGTTACATCAATCACCACAACTGCTACAGAAGATTTCCGGGCTGTGAAGTGATAATTTGTTCCAGCGATATTAATGAGGCAAGCAGTGGTATTGAGGGAGGTGACAGCCCATTGCTTTACAGACAGCAGCAGATTAAGGTGTTGTACTGTACCTAAGTTTGAAACATATCACTGGAACCTTCACGATATTATACACTATGTCTTAAGGTATTTTTGCCACCCGTTCTATTAGCAAAGGAGGAACGGGACATTCCTTGCCACGGTGCACCGTCACCGAAAGAAGCAATACCAATGGTAGATGGTTTGGAGCTTCTGGGAATGACACTACGGAACCAGGAAAAACAACAGCAGAAAGATTTGCTGCCGCTGCAATGGCATTCCCAGTATACTGCTGCAGGAAGCAGTACATCTGGAAACAACAGATGGTCTGAGTTTAAATGGGAGTGAATAGAGTATTTTAATACCCGCACATCTCTAATTCAGTTCTACAAGTTCGATTTCTATGTTTTCTCAGATTATGGAGGGTTACAGGATCTGTATGACAGGCTTTATCCATATTACTGTTACTATCAACACTGCCAGCTAAAACCCTAATGTTGTACTATCTTTATCTGCGAACCCTGACTTAGCCATATGGGCACTTTCACAAAAGCAGACTTGGTCTTTAAAACAGAGCTTAAACGAGAAATTTATATGAAATAAAATACTACTCACTGCAGGCCTGCCACATGTTCTACCACCCTGAATCATTCATGATCACCTATTTAGCCTTTTGTACTTGCTTTATGGTATACTTTGTACAGGTACACATGGTTCTACAAAAGGATTTTAACTAAAAGGAAAGAGCAGAGAGAAGACACTCAGGAATCTTTTACACGTGTCCTTTCCACATAAATGTCTCAAGCTCTTAACTGATTTACACAGAAGAGCTACTTACAGGCATTCTAAAGAATAATCCTAACCGTGCATGATTTACATTTACACATTTTAACTCAAAGAGGAGAGGAAAGAGGATATGGCCATCTGCGTGGGTTCAAAGCCTCCTGTGGATAACAACTACTGCTACCAGCTCTCCCAGTTCCTAATGCCAGATTGAACCATTTGCAACTGGTGCGTAGGGAACGGCTGGCTAAGAGCTGGAAGATAAGCTTCTAGAAAAAGGACGACATACACTTTTTAAGCACAAAGCACAATTATCTTCCTGATGATTAATCTCCAGCAGAAATACTACATGGTAAAGACGAATGAGGTTCCAATCTTCCAAGAACATTTGGCTTTACCTTCTTTTCAATAGCATGCATTCAAGGTATTGGAATTTAAAGCCTGAAACATCCTAAGACAAATGTAACAGGTACGTTACACTGATCTAACAATATACATACATCCTTGGAAATGTAAAAACCAGCTCTTTATAGATGGCCCAAACTGGAAATTTGCTCAAGCATAATTAGCCTTATGCCTTGGTAACATAGAGGTCAGCATCTGTTTTAAGTAGGATTTGACATCAGTTGAAGCATATGGATAGGAATCCAAACTCTTTTTCTCATTAAAAATACACCATTTAATTTGGCTCCATTCAGGACGATTAGCAATATGTGCTCAGACAAGCTTTCAATTGGAACAGGGAGAGTTGGCTTGGGCAGAAGACCATGCACAGAAGAGACTCCAGAAGCTTGTAAAGATGGCCTGTATACACTATGCCAGACTCTTGGTAATGCTATTAGCTCTTCATTTTCATAAGCGCCCAGATATAAAAAGTAAAAACATTCAGCCAACAAGAAACAGATAATAACAATTATACCTAAATAGATCAAACCTATTTCCTCCCTACAACACCCGGAGACCTATGTTCCAAGCTTTGTAAAAATAACAGATTTTCAAAACCAAAACCCACCCTGAGGTTATTTACACCCAAACACTACTAAAAACAATTAGACAAAATACACATGTGAAGAAGAAAGACAGAAGGCTCTGACTCATAGCTTAGAAAAACAGGCAAATAGTTTGCCAAATCTAAGGCTTACACAGTTAATGAACTTAAAGGTTCAAAGAATGATGCAACGCAAGAAGAATGTTAAGAGATTTTAGTAAGTTCTAGCACTTTCCTTTATATATCCTAACAGAAGGTAAAAGAAAAAACCAGAACCACCCCAACCCCGACTGAAAAACCACACCTTGTCATCCTACTGTTCTCCTCTATAGAAATCCTGTTTATGCACAGAAGTTACTGCACAGAAGTTACTGCACAGAAGTTACTGCACAGAAGTTACTGCACAGAAGTTACTGCACAGAAGTTACTGCACAGAAGTTACTGCACAGAAGTTACTGCACAGAAGTTACTGCACAGAAGTTACTGCACAGAAGTTACTGCACAGAAGTTACTGCACAGAAGTTACTGCACAGAAGTTACTGCACAGAAGTTACTGCACAGAAGTTACTGCACAGAAGTTACTGCACAGAAGTTACTGCACAGAAGTTACTGCACAGAAGTTACTGCACAGAAGTTACTGCACAGAAGTTACTGCACAGAAGTTACTGCACAGAAGTTACTGCACAGAAGTTACTGCACAGAAGTTACTGCACAGAAGTTACTGCACAGAAGTTACTGCACAGAAGTTACTGCACAGAATGAGAACCCATCATTTTGTACTGACATACAGAAGGAGCTAGATCCAACATTTTAAAAATAATTAGCGGTTTAATAGAGTTGAAGCATTTTTAATGTTATTCTGAAACCTGCTGCTGAAACCTCATCTAGTACCAAACGTAGTACTGTGTCCAGTTTTGGGGTCCCCACTTAAAGAAGGACGTTGAGGTGCTGGAGCGGGTTCAGAGAAGAGCAACAAAGCTAGTGAAGGGTTTAGAGAACTTATCTTACGAGGAGCAGCTGAGGGAACTGAGATTGTTTAGGCTGGAGAAGACGAAGCTCAGGGGAGACCTTATCGTTCTCTACAACTACCTGAAGGGTAGGTGGGGGTCAGTCTCTTCTCCCATGTTACGAACGACAGGACGAGAGGAAATGGCCTTAAGTTGCATCAGGGGAAATTTAGGTTGGATATCAGGAAAAAATTACACAGAAGGTCATTAAGCATTGGAACAGGCTCTCCAGGGAGGTGGTGGAGTCCCCATCCTTGGAAGCCTTGAAAAGATGTGTGGATGTGGTGTTGAGGGAAGTGGTTTAGGGACCCTGGCAGTGCAGGTGAACGGTTGGACTTGATGATCTTAAAGGTCTCTTCCAAACAGAATAATTCTGTAGCAAACTAGTTCGGCAGTGAAGCTGATTTAGCATATATTTATTTAATTATCTTTCTTTTTTTCCCCATAGAATTGCAGAAAAAATATGAAAGGAACCATATACAGCATATTTTTTTTTTCCACAGCAACATACAATTAAAAAATTGCAGGGAACTCACTGCTGTAACTTCACATCGCATTCCCTGTAGTTTAACTGAAGTTATCTGGAAAACCAAATTGAGGAGCTTGAACTTCAAGACTGAATTTAGCACAAACCATTAAAAATAAATCAAAAAGTAATTTCATCTAACCTCTTTGCATTCCCTCATTTTATGTGCTTAATATTTTACATATAATCGTGTATAAAACCCACAAACTAACCAACAAAGAGAGTATACCCACGCCGCCACCTGCCACACAAATATCTTCTGCCCATTCCCTGTTTAAGAACTGGATCATCTGATGACATGACAGATGAATGTTTTTGGAACCGCTGTTACACAGTCATGATATAATAATGGTGTATTTGCTCACAGCTTTCACCGCCTCTACAGAAAGCTGAGAAATTACTTCTCCATGCACCAGAACGTCTAGCAATGATGCTGGTACAATCGAGCATGCAGAGCCGCTCTCTGTGGTCACAGGAGGACAAGTTCATTAGCGCTTCATTTTGAGGTTTGATTTAGCAGGACCTGTATTAAAAACCTTGCCTTGGGGCTCTTGATAAAAACACTTTCATGTTTCCAGGGCACAGTGTCATGACATAAAAATGCAAACGTCATCAATTCTACACAGCCTTCCTCTCATTCTAACAAACTGGTAGAAGCAAAGCAGACTCTGGTGCATCTTCTCATTTACTATTAACATATTCATAGAAGGCTTTCACATAAAATTTACCTTTATTATAAAATATGCTTTTTGTTAAGAGGCTCATTAGATTGTGTTTAATTACAGACTCTCCTTTGCCTATTGGAATAATGAATCAAATTTTGGAAAAAATGCTTTGCACTATAGCTGGTTTCTGGGCAATTTAAAACCCCACGATATTCTATTCTTTGTCAGTCTGAAAAGCAGAATAAGCTAACCAGATCCCTGTTCCTTCTTAATCGGACTGACTGTTCTCATCAAATATGTGGAAGAAGAAAAGACTGGTATTTATTTTTCCCCCTTTGGATTTCTCAGCTGGGGAGAATACACTTACCAAACAGTTTCAAGAATATCAAAGTAAAAAACCTTCAGCTACATAATATAGTCATTTTCAAAGGGTATTCAGGGTGTGCTGGATATAACAATATTAAACACATATTTGGAGCAGCACTGTGATTTACCACTGGTTTGAAGCCACAGTAAAGCAACAGGCATGGCCATATGACATGGAACTCTAATCTAATTCTTAGAAATTGCCAGCTTCTAAGAAACTGGTGATTAAAAAACCCATACAAACCCCAAACCAACAACCAAAACTACAAAACACAACACACAGAGACCTATTATTCTAAAGATACCTTCACATCATAACAGCTGCTTCCAAAATTCAATTTATGCTAAGTTTTCACATACAGAAATTCCTAAGGATTCAAGTGACTTAATATGATGTAAACAGAAATATACATAATTTGTAAAGAACTGCTCTTATTACAGAGACACAAACAATAATAATGATTTATTGCATTAGGAGACATCCCACATGTATTTACCACGTAGTTTCCTGCAAAACATGAAAGGGACATTTTAAAGATTCCAATAGTTTCCATTCAAGGGTTCAGGAATAATTCCGTTTTAACCTTGATGCTTTGGATACTTTTGGATTAACAGAGAAGGCTGGAAAAACTCGGTTTATACCTCCAAATTTCCAACAAACAAGATGCTTGGTGCAGCACAGAACAAAACATCTGTCAGGAAACCACACCAAGAAGCCCAGTAACTGCTGCGATAGCTGCTCCCCTCCTGGCAGGGAGCGGGTCACACGAGTCAGGCAGCCGCTGCCTGCAGAGCTCCAGCACTCCTGCCTGTTAGCACCTCTTGCAAGAAGGACTGTTTTTCATGTCCTAACACTGCACAAAGGCTTCTCCCTGTGTTTCAACCAATACTTGAAGATCTAGCTTAGCATCTCTCCTTGTAAGAATAGACAGTAATTTAAGGTATCCAAAGTTTAAAAACTGGATATCAAAACAATTTTGACTACCTTCAAGTCCTCACACAAGCCTCACCTCTTTTTTATAACCAAAACAGTTTAAATAATTGATGCACAACAACAGAAAACACCTTGATTTTTTTAAATGAAAATGTTCTTTAATCGAAGAATACAGAAAAATATTGTGCTTTGAACAATTCCCTTTCTGTATAACTACTACAGCATAAAGACAATAGATAAGATTCTACACAGTCTCTTACCATCACGACACAAAGACTAACGTGAATGTTCTTCCCCTAATGTAATTCACCTGCAGGAGTTTGTTTAGAACATGGTTTCAGGAAATATTCTTCATGAGAAACCATACTCTGGAATACATGAATGAAAACCATAGTCCTAATTATCTTATGCTATGGTAAATGCATACGAAATCTTTACATACCTCATTCCTTCAGAGCCACCACAGACTTCGATCATACCCTCGTATTACAGAGTAGGACACTTGGTGAAATATGACATCTACAAGAACACAGAAAATGTACTGCTGTGCACTGCCTTCAGCAGCTGTTGGTTGTACCAAAACCTAAACTGGTAACACTTTGTGAAGACAATATCTGACACTAAAGCACAGCATACACGTGTATGACACATCCTGTCGTCACCTGCAGCCATTTCCTACACCACTAATGAAAGCAGTGAGGTTCCTGTGGGAAGATGAACAAGGACAACATGTAATGAACAATAGTGACTTGTTTTTCTGCATTCAATGCTACAAGTGATGTGCTTGGCTACACAGTAAAGCTGCATGTAGGCAATAAAGCAACACCTCTAAGAAGACTGCAACATTTTTCAGTCCTTGAAGAGGAAACTAATAGAGATGCATTTCTACTTGTCATTTACCATTTTAGACCGGGAATAAACCAGACAAATCCAGTAAAGAGTGACAGGGAGAGGTAAATCAGGAGGAATTACGGATTCTTGTATCAGGTCTCTCTCAACCAGCATGTTAAATGAAAGTTCACAACTACAAGTCAGTCAAAAAACTAACCTTGAAGAAATAAACAGCTTTACTAGAAAATATTTCAAGTCTTATTTGTACTGTATTAAGGAAAAATATTAAAATACATCAACAAATTGACTTCTAAATATAACAGACCTACTTAAGAGAATGGAAGACTATGATGATGTCAGTCTTTGCTTTTTCTTAGCTTAGTTTCTTAGCTAGCGTACGTGCAACAAGTATAAATAGTTTTACAGGCAGGTTCCTCCTCAAATCTCAATGAGATCACTATTTCTGAAAAACTACTTTAATTAACTTCATTCCCTGTATGAAATCTACAAGGTACTACTCCTCATTAATAAGCATCTTAATCACGGACTGGTACGATGATAGGAAACAAGAAGAACATTGCCACCTAGCTGTTCCAACAGTGCCCATGGAAGAAGTGCCCAGCTGAAGTCTCTCACACACGCCAGAGAAAAGTCGATCCAAATCAAACATGTAGAAGGGCTGCCTAAACACACGGGGAAAGAGTAAGTTTCTGCCACTTTCAGCTTACCAACACTGAAAGCAGCTCATCAGAAAAAACACGCAATGAAAGCCTTCTCAAAAAAATTATCCAGTGCAACCATGAATCACTGTCTCACTATCTTTCTCTCATCAGTTCTCAGCAGAAAGTCAGACTAACATATAGGTATATACACTGACATTTGTAAATTAAACAGCACTGTGAAATTCCTGCACAACCTGAAATATGCTTAGGTAGGATACCCACGTATACGTACGTAAGTGCATACCTCTGATGGACAAATGTGTTTCTTCAAAATACGTTTCCTGGCTTTTTGTTTTCAATATATTTAATTAAGGTTACATTTCAAAAGCACTCCCTATACAATTGACAAAATGCAACTGGCTACACACATGCAGTAAAATGACTACCCAGAAAATTCAGGATAAAGCAAACTACCCAAAGCCTGACACTGCAGATGCCCAGACTGGTATTTTCCGAGTAAGTAATTGTGCGAAATGTCACAGCAGAAGGGCATCCTGCCCCGTCCCACAGTCCAGCGAGAACAAGGACAAGCATCACAGAACTGGCACATCATCCGCTCGGCAGCTGTGTATTCCCGTTCTGCAGCTCAGCAGCCAGGAACTCATGCATTCCAAAAACATTTGGTAGCTTCTCTGAAGCTCTTCAACCTAAGACACTAAATTTAGGGAGCTGCAGTACTGAGAAAACAATCAGAAAAGGCTATAAAGCTTCTGTATAGCTGCAAGACTTCAGAGAGTGATATGATCCCCCTCCTATGAAAATTTTTCTCATCTATAATCTAGAATAAGGCCATTCTCTGAGAAATGGACCTAAGATATGCCTTGTTAGGAAATGAGGTGCAACAACACAAAATGTCAGATTTTATAAAGTTTTCCATTACAACCTGAACCTTCCCCAGCTAGCTGCTGCTTACTCCCCAGCCCTGCAGGTCTCTGGTAATGTCAGTCTGCAAATCTCATCTTGCTGATTGACCCTCCGAACGGCCCAGCCTTGAGAAAAACAAGCTACAGAGTTCAGGCTGCACCCCTCTCCAGGCTGAGCCTCCCTTCCTCACAGACAGAAAAGGGGGGGTATTTACTTTGGTACTTCCCACTTAATTTGAAACACAATAAAATAGAAGATTGACTGGAACTATGTAAGTTTATTACAGCGCCAGTGAACTACCATCTCTTCCTAAATTAGAGTTCTAAAGACCTCGCGTATCTTCAACTACTTGATTAATCTGAAACTGGAGCAGAATTTTGCGCCAGTAAGACTATGCATGAGCCTATACTACATTCAAACAGCTGCCCAAAGGATAGCAGTAGTTAGGAAAAAAAAAGCACCTATCAGTGTGTCACTGGTGTCACAGTGGTGTCTTTTGAAGATGCATCATTTTTGACATACAAAGAACTTGAGAATCTAAACATGTAAAAATTAAGAAACTCAGTAAAACTATTGATTTATCATATGTGCAAACTCCTTAAAAGTGCACTTTTTTCTCTCAACATTAGTTGATTTAAAAGATTTTATATGTTCTTCAACAGAAAGAGTACGTATTGCCATTAGTACTTAGATTTAAATGCAAATATTTTTGGATGATGGCTCAATCACAGCAGAGGTTAGCCTGCGATACAGAGAGAAAATAAACACGAGATCACCCTGCCCTAATTTTAGTTAATCTTTTCCCATGAGCATTCATGGGAACTCTTGTATTTACAGGTTTGTCATTCATATTAGTCATCAGATACTCCTCCTGTGCTTATCAGACATTAAATAAGGGTAATAATTTAAGCAAATAAATGAGACTTGCAGGAGTGCATTAGTTCATCACTCCCAGTTCTCCCTTATCGCTGTCCCATGATTATCAAGATTATTGAGTTAATTGGTTAAAATTCAAAGGTTTGAAGCTGAAATTATTCAAACAGATGCCCAGAACTGGATATAAGACAAATCTAACCAGTGTTCTCACTGGGAGAAAGCAGTCGAGCATTTCTCACCTACCTCCTCTCTCTAGCCAGCTTGTCACGCACATCCATCCAGACTAGCCACAAAAACTACGGTCACATCTGGAAAGTGAGGGCCAAGACAAATAAAGGGCAGAAGAGCAAGGAGGCCCTGAAGGCTACAGGAAGAAACTCAGACTGCTCCAGGGTATTTTCATGATGAAAAAAGATCACAGAGAGAGAAGATCTGGGATATCCCTTAAGAGTGGATAAGACACAATCTTCAGGAAATCACCTTCATTTCGTCTGTCTTTAGAGAACACAGATTTTTAAAAATGGTTAACCTGTATTTAGCTCTTCCGGTCTAGATCTGGACCTACAAAAAGCTCAGCAAGTGTCATGCTTAGCACAGTACACAGCCTTTACCCTCAGAAGAAGAAAGAAGTATCTATTTCACATGTGCAATGTGCTTTTAAACATATATATGTATATGTGTGCATAGATATACACAGACATAGGTAAAAACCAGATTATTACCAACTAAATGCAAAGAACTCATGGTTTAAGCTTCTTTCCCATAATTCCATTCAACATGAAGGATGGGTCACTAAACAAAATCTGACACTCTACCACACAATTGCCATTGAATCACCAATTACGTTTAGCACATCTTTACGCCCATCCATGCAGTGTCCTACCCTGAGCATTTTATGGCAAGTAAAGCACATTTTTTGTTGTTTCTATTAAAGAGACATCCCAGAGACAGATGACCATCAAATACTGACAAAGGACAAGGTACTTAAGTGGTGCATGTTCTGTCAGATGGAAGTTGGAGGATGAAGGGTGGACAGTGAATTGCAGCACTCTTAAAACTGTAATTTTAATACAAATCATTTGATACACAAACACTTGAAAGGCTTGAAGGCACCACATGCTACAAGGCTGCATACACAGAGCCTGTCCACTCTTACGAAAATAAAACCATTAAATTTGGAATTCCCAAATACTTACAGGAAAATCTAAAGAGTCCTGAGCTTATCTGGGCAATATTTGGTTTTCATCTCTACAGATTCAAAGAGCTCCCTCAGCTTCCTCTGAACTAACTTCCAACTGCTATTTTAGGGCATCTCTTTGGTTTTTTTTTTTTTTTCTTCTAACTCTGCCTTAAAAAGTTCTAAGCACATAAAACATGTTTAAGCACGGCTGCCACAATATTTTCCTCTCAGAAAATAAACAATTCTAAATCTCTCTCTGAAACTGCTGGAGTATCAGTGTTTTATGGAGCACCATATTTACAACAAGCTCAATCATAAGGTAAAATTAAATACAATATAACTTAACTCAGCCATTCAAGACTGAATTTGTGTATTAGGGTGTTTCACTTCACCAGAGCTCTGAAAGAGAGCTGGAGGTGTACCTAAGGAACAGTCACAGTCCTTCAAGAGCCCTATTCAAACAGCACTGGGATTTCATTTCGTCACTTATGGATTCCTACTGTCATTTGTTTTGTTCATACTGTGGGATTATCATAGTTATGGAATAGGACTTGTGGATTGTGGGTTTTTGAAGAAAAAAAAACCAAACAAAACCAAGAACAACAGTTTCACTATGTTTCTTCATCAGCCTTAACATAAAACAAATAAATGCAGAGAGCTGTTAAAAAATCATAGAACGATTTGGGATGGAAGAGACCTTTAAAGGTCATGTAGCCCAAAAGCAGGGTCTCCTCTGCATATCATGCAACTGATACCAGGAGGAGTAAGGTGGATTGCCCTAATAACACAACAGGCTCAAAGAAGGACCCCTGGCCACCCAGAAATCTTGGAAGCCATCACAAACTGGCCCGAGGGCAAAGACTTCAGAATGCCATGGCAAAAGAATGTAACACATGCTGAAGAGGCCCCACCATATAACAAACTACCAGATAATGAGAAGTGATAAGCCCTGTGCACTGATGGGTCCCATCACACTGTGGGAAAACATGTTGGTGGAAGGCTGCTGTGTGGAGTCCCACAGAAGTTGCTGAAGCTGCTGAAGGAAAAGGTGAATCGAGTCAGTTTGCAGAGGTGAAAGCCATCCAACTGGCTTTAGATATCGCTAGGCAAGAAAGGTGGCCAGTGCTGTAACTCTGTACCAACTCATGGATGGTGGCAAATGCCCTGTAGGGGTGGTTACAGCAATGGCAGCAGAGCAGCTGGCAGTGCAGAGGTAAACCCATCTCGGCTGCTGAATTACGGCAAGATACTGCTGCTCTGGTAGAGAACCTGGTTGTTAAAGCACGTCACACGGATGCCCATGTACCCAAGAGTCGGACCAGTGAGGAACATCGAAACAACCAGCAGGTGGACCAGGCTGCCACACTGAGAGCAATGGGGGTGGGACCTTCAAACGGTGGGATACACACCTGGCAAAAGCCAACTGGTTAGTTAACACTACAGGATCTACCACTTGAGCTGGCCCTCTCCAGTCAAAACTCCTACACACTGTAGAAGGGGATAAAGTCCCTGTAGAGCACAGGAAGAATGTATTAGGGAAGGCCGTCTGGGATAGTCCTGCTTCAGGCAAAGGCAAACCCATCCACGGGATTGCTTTTCCTCAGGAACCTGGGTGCACTTGGTGAGTGATGCGAGAGTATGGGGAATTCTGATGTGTACCTCAAGGGGATTTAATTTTGGGTGAGAACGGCCTGTGAATTAAACTGTATGATATTAATTACCAAATACAAACCAATGAGGGATGGTCTTTGAGATCAAACAGGGGGCAGTAGTGATGGATATCAGACTGGCTTCACCAACGGGCACCCAGTAATTTCCTCAGGATCAACATCTTCAACCTGCAGACCATGAGCATGGGCCGCACCAGATACACCAGGCTTGAGCTCTGGATGTGGCTTGCAACAACCTGACACCATCTCTACTGCCCTGAGATTATTATGACAGATGAAGCCCGAAAGTCATGGACTAAATGTGCTCAACAGATATGTTAGAGGGATGGCCCATAGACTAAAGGAATGAGATCTGGGCATATGTGTGTATAGATATATATAGGACAGGACAAGTAGTGGATCTGGGCATGAAGTAGATGATACAGAATAAGGGGATGATGAAGTCCTGGGTTCGGCTAGGAAAGGGTTAATTGCCACAGCCAGAGGGAACCAGCCAATGGGATACTTGACATCATGCCTAGAATATATATAAGGCAGGGCTAAGGAGGGAGAGGAGGTGAGAAGTGTTCCTTTTGTTGTTGTTATTACTATTGTTTCCTCTCTCTTTGTGGTGTTCAAGTAAACTCCTCTTAACCACTTAACCCACTCATTCTCCTCCCCTGCCCCGGGGGTAGGAGGGAGACCCGCCGTGGTGGTTAGTTGCCAGCTGGGTTCAAACCACCACAGCCTGTGACTCCATTTAGAAGGATACCAGGCAGATAGCTTGGCTAACATTTCAGGGAGCTACAGACCCCAAAACTCAAGTCTCTAGATTTCTTTTAACGTTTACTGATTCACAGCTAATGGTTCTTAGTGATTCTACAACTCAATAGAACACAAAATATACTGTTAGAAATAAGGCACCCAATATCATTTGGCATCAGTTATCCTCACACACTATACCTCGTCACCCACAAGCTGAACTGTTCGATACAAAAGTTTGCGCAAATTAAAAGGCAAAGTATATAGCAAGTAGAAGTTCATTTTTATGATGGAGCATAGAGCACAAGCAATACATAACAATCATACCAAGCTGATTCAAAAAGAGGGCACAAATCACATTTATCATTGTTGGGTGGTACGTTTGTTTTAAAGTGGAATATTATGACAACTGAAAATAAAGTCTCTATCCATTTCCAAATCATGTTGAAAAATCACTTCAGCTGTTATGTTGTTATAAAAGCAACATATCAATCATTTCACAGCAATACTGCACTGGATTCAGTACCAATGCCAGCTGTATTAAGTATATCAAAGTACACACAGTTTCACTTTATGATCACTAATTTTCACTACTTTATAGCAGTATATTCAGTACCCGTGGCTATGCTGTTTGAATACTGAAATACAAACTTCAGATAGAAGAAAGAAGAAGAAAGAAGTTTTTCAGACCTGGTATTCCACTGGGAAACCTTTCTGTTAACAGGAAAGTTAACCCATGGCTAAAATGATATCAGTTATATTTGAAGCCTTTCCTAGACTTCCCTGAAATTCTTAATAAGGCATTTTAAACCACTTTATCTCTTAAGGCCCATAGATGCCTAATTCCTATTAATCTCTTAGTGTCTTAAGCCTTCTGTAAGTAACTTCCACATAACAATATGACTGGACAATATCCCATTCAAAACCTGACCACTCCAACAACTCATTTGCATGCATAAAGAACACTGAACTTATTAAAGAAAAGTTGCCACAGATGAAAATGCAAAATATTACTGTTAATAAAGCACACAGCTCTCTAATAAATAGCAATGAAAAAGAAATCCTGTCTACAAGATACTAACAGTAGTGCCAGAAGAGACAAATCACAAGTAATGGAATATTTCTGGGCAAATCTCAGAACTGCAGATCCATCATGAATAAAAAGAAGGTATCAGCAATTCATCCTTTTAAAATTAACTCCACTAATAATTTCATAAACAGTCAAAATAATATGTTGGGAAACAAGAGCAAATTCTGTTGATGATGGCAGGGTTATGCAACCAGCACTTCCTGCTGAGTCTTTCCTCTGCTGAAGAAGTAGATACTCCCTAACATAAACTTAAGTTTTGGCACAGAAAGTGTTCTCCACATAGCATGCAAAAAATTAGGTGCTGAAGAGTAATGGGAGTTTTGTCAGTGGCACAAACAGAAGTTGTCCTACATATTTCTAAAGCTAGTTATTCAATTTTTTTTTTTTTTTTTTAATTTATACAGATGCGAGAACTGTGAGTTGCGATATGTTGCATATCACATAATAATTCAATGCGGTACTAAGGCCTGCAGAAATTAATGGCTATTTGCTTAATATACCTCCCAGATGAGCAAATACTCCGTGGCTGAAAGCTACAAATACTTATTTTTTCCTCTTATCCAAACCTGAAAAATATATTGACATTCTTAGACATAAGAAGAACAGGCAAAGAGTCCATTGCCTCAAGAACTATGCAGATAAGACTTACCTTCAAAATTCATTTAGAAAAGGGGCTTTAAATCCCAGTCAGTCACCTTATCACTACAAATTATGGCTTGAGTGAATTCCATTAGCCAACTTGAAGAAAAGGTGAAATTGCAGTGCAGCAACCAAACCCCAAGTCTTTTTTTTTTTTTTTTCCTAATATTCAGAACCACTTGTTGCTATGCTCCTTTTATTCATTCTACAAACAGCTTGGAACCTTTTATTATTGAAACTGTTTTTAACTGGCATCCTTTGAAATTCTTATGTCTATATGACTGCAAAGGAGGAATTAATTGATTTTAATTAATTTAATTTTTCAGTGAAATAAAATTCCACCAAGTCTACAGTATCCAGAATTCAAACTGACAATTGTCATCTTGAACACCATTCATTAAAAAGCACTTCCCTCCTGGAGAATTATATTCTTTAGCTAATTATATCCATCTTTAGATGTATCATTTCAATAAATTCTCATTTATTTAGAGGTACGTTCTCCAAATATATGTATTTACTTTATAAATATATGTTTGTTCAGATCAGAGGTATATTAAAAACACGACTTGGATACTAAACTGAGCCCTCCTGGGTCTGCCACCATCTCTATCATCAACTGAAAAGTATCTAAGTCAAAACAACAGTTGTGGTTCACAAGTTTGTCTCCGCTGTAAGATAACCGTCGTCCAGAAGCACTACACTTGAACTAGATCATCTACATTTTTTTTAATCCGATATGGAAAATCCTACATCTGACCATGATATTATCCCTTTACTCATATAAAACAGTTTGCCTGCAGCGAAGAACTTCAGCTAAGCTGTTCAGGAAATGTCAGGAGAAAGAATTAAAAGGGGTATCATTAGTCTTTTAGTCTTAACTAAAAAAAAAATGCAGAACTGGATGCTTACTTGGCAACGCACATTTCTGGTTCTAAAAATAATTCCCCCTCCACTCCCAACCTCCTTGGAAAGGTTGACAAGTTGCCCCAAGAGCTTAAAACTTCTAATGAGCATTTATGTTTCCTTTGCTCTGTCTACAAACAAAGATTCATGTAACAGAAACACCATGGAGTGAGCATAGTTTTAAGTAAGCTTTACTGCTTTGAAAATGTAGAAGGATAAAAACCCAAACAGCGCACAGACACCTATATATGAACATGCATCAGGGCACGTGATGCTTTACAATCCAGCAACCTCAGCATCTGTTTCTGTTCTGCCCAATGACTCTTTGCTCAGAGCTATTTTACCCTGCCGACGCCAGCTACCTACCGAAGAGGACTCAGGGGATCACCGCAAACACACTGGTGGGCATGTGAGCAGCGGGAAGAACTGGAGAGGAGAAACAGGCACCCGAGACAGAAGAACAGTCCTGCATGCTGGAGAGGGCAAGGCGCCTTCAGAGGTGAGTGGAACATCCCTGACAGACTGCTAAGACCAAGCAGCGGAGCCAGGTAAAACAGGGCTGTTTCATTTCCCCCATTAACTACATTTACCAGAAGGGTAAAAGTGAATTTGGATATAATCTGGGAACGCTCAGAAACTGGATGCAAATTGCACTTCAGGGAGTATCATCTACATATTTCCCAACACAGATGAGTTATTTTATCAAGCAGGAAACAAAAAATCTTTATTTCTACTAATTCTGTTATCAGCATCCCTTAGGCCTGTGCAGCTCATCTACTGTCCAATTTTAGCTGTATGCTTCCCCAGAAACATCATCTTTCTGAAACAGTGCCCTTTTCTGCCCTTCTCTTTTAATATACAAATCTCACCCAGCGTAAGGAAAAGCACCAAAACATTTAAAAGCGCCACAACAGTAATGCCTTTAAATGATCATATTTTTTAATAAGTATTATTTAACTGAGAGCTCTACAGTTCTGTTTCCCATCAGTAATGAACTATGCTTTTCTACTCAACTGTAACGGGATGTTCAGCTCCCAGCATTAACGATTAGGAGCAGAGCTCCTCTTTTACACTGCAGACAAAGCAGATACCCTACTTTGGGTTTTATCCCTAGGAGCTGAAACTGTAGCAGAAGACAAGTTTTGTTAACAGTTTAAGGAAATAACCTTTTAAAAGTTTCCATACTACACCATTATGTCCCAAAGCAATATTGACACAAGTTTTCTGTGGTCACAATCATCTTCACGGTACACGTAGTTGTCTTCTCAATCTATTAACAGTCTTGTAATCCCACAGCCCTTTTGGGCTGGAACACTAAATCAGCTTTGAAGGGGAATTTTGCACAAATACAAACAACTTCTGTAAATAGGTGCACTGCTATTTAAGTCTTCTAGTGCTTGTAGACAGCAGGCATCAAGAGCACATTTCTGAACCCCGAGCAAGGAATCAGAGAAAAATCAAGAGAAAAACTTTGAGGTTTATTTCTTAATTACCACAAGCTGTCTGGAAATTCAGGTCATGATAGCCTTGAATTGATCTCACTCATCCTCAGCATTGGAAATGAGTATTTAAGTTGTTTCTAGGCATCAGTTTATAGGAGATAAACAGACTTACTGGAGCGTGGCTCTATTTGAAAAATCCCCCACTTCCACTTCTAATTCATTTCAAACTTTGTCACTCGTAAGATTCCCATCAATAGATTTTTTTCCTGACAACTACCATCATTTAGTAACAAACTCATGTTCCAAATAATAACACAGAAAATTGGTAACAGATTTCTGTCCTACTTCAGCTCTCTCGCACTCTTTACACGAAACCTGTGGAGCAGGTCACAGTTAATCGAAAACAAACAAAACCCCTGTACACACCAAAACATAGTCTCCCCTTCGAAATCGTGGCAATCTCAGTGGTCAAGGTTAGGATGGATAAGGCGTCCAACATACCTGTAGAGTTTTCACTCTAACAGGACACAATGAAGAGGTTCAGGAAATGGCAAGCTTTGCTCCACAGAAGACAACCTGAACCACACAGCACAGGGGTGAGCCCTCAGTGCCCTTTCATTTCAGCCCAAGGAGATTGCTTTCCTTACTGGTGGAAAACTGAAAATACTTCAACTACCTCCCAGATCTGAAGTTATTAGGAGGTTTTTTTACAAAACACTTACGCACACGCATGTACACACAAATGAATGCTGTTTCAGTGAACAAAAGAAGAAAAAACCCCAACCCCCTCCACCTTCCCTTTTGCCCTCAAGTTCCTTAGCATTTCTTAGAAAAAAGTTGATTAGAAACTACAGGAATTAGTGGCTCTTAAATGCAAGTGGAAAACCCAAAACAAAGTGAAACCACCTAAGGAAGAGAACAAAGACAAGCACAACTTCAAGCCGGGAGCGATTCACAGTTGATTTATCAATGGATATCACAATGCAATATTAGTTCCAGTAAAGCTTAACTTAAGTTTAGGTTTTTGCCGACCCTGTTGCCACAAATCTTCCCATGAGCTTTCACATAAACAGAAAAGATACAAAAAGTTAATTACAGAGGACCACAATGTAATCTAACGCAAGCTCAGAGCTTGTGGAAGAGCATGTACATGTCACTAGAAATATTTAAACAAGAAGTTCAGTGTTTGATTGCATCAGTCAAGGCAAATTTGCAATTGTTCAGATCTGTCAAAAGCACTATTCTATCAAGCGGCGTCAGGAAGCAGGCAGCACATATCTGCCCGCTGCAACCTATATGGAACACAGCAGCAAAACCCCCACGGCTTTTCTACTGCTCCACTCATGCAGCTACGTTCTCCTGCTCTACTTCACCTCCCCTCTTCCTTCTGCACCATTTTCAAATCACCTTGAGCATATTCAGTTCTGCACAGGCCTACAAATGCAGCTGGTTTCCTTCCCTCCTCATTTATTTCTCACCTTACCTTTCTCTCCAGATCTTCCCTAAATGATGCACCACCCGAAGTCCTGAACCCTCAGATTTTCTCTGCTCTCAGACTACAACATTAAAAGGAATAGGTAGTGGTCTGTGTGGACAGACACCAAACAGTAATGCTCTTCTAAGAGCATTTTCCCTTCGATTGCATTCCATGATTTTCACTCCTTCAATCTCATTTGTTATTTCCCTTGGTTTTTTTAAACTCGCTTACAAACTCTTAGGAGAAAGGGCCACAGTAGATTTTTTCATAGTGTATTATAACACGCAGCAGAGGAGTGCTACCTGGTTGAGGTTTTTCCTTTTGAGGATTCAGCCAGTTTTGGTTAATTTTTAGAGGTAGCTTACGTGTCCTTGATTTTAAACTCCTCTGCAAAGGTATTTACTTCATTTTCACATGTAGAAAAGTGTAGACACTGAATAGAATTGGGGAAAAAAAAAAAAACAAAACAAAAAACCCTAGATGATTTAGTATTCAGTTTGGAAAGAAAGAAAACTACTAAGGGTATCCAGGTACTGCAACCATGCTCTTTCATACAAAAGATTGGGCTCTCAATAACTTTATTTAGGAGTACAAGCCAGATCCTTAATATTCTTTTCATGCAGTACTTTCAACTGATATGGTGCTTATGCTTGCACAATGTTTTGATGCATTTACATCGCATTTGTGATTTAATCTACAGCTCTACACTTATCCCTTAGGTGTGCGGTAATCCCCCCTGTTAAAAAGGTAAAGCAAAACAAAAAAGCTGAACATGCACTATTTAAGCAATCTATTTCAAACAGATGTCAGAGACATATTTTATTATTTCTAAATCAGACCATAGATCAACATGATGATGAGCAAAGAAAAAGATCTGCTAACTGAGAATGTGTCACTCTTATTTACACTGCATTTCCAATCGATAAGGTAAAAACATTATTAAAATATGAAGAATTGTGGGTTTGATTTATTGCTGCTTCTCATGTGCTAGTGTGAAGTCCACCATCACATCGTGCTGGAATTGTGTATGCTTCATACATCATCACTTTGCTGCTGTAACATATTAACGCCACATTGGTTATGCAGAAATGGTACAAAATTTTTAAGCTCTAATAAAGGTGCTAGACAGCTCCGGCTGGCATGGCTGGCTTCTTGGCCATTATCCTCAGATATTACCTCATCTTGTACATACCTTGCACACTGAAGCAACTGTTCTGATGAAATAAAAGGTTGCAAACAAGTGCTCACAGCTTTTGTTCGTTTGTTTTTTTAAGAATAGGTCCACAGTAGAAAGATCTAATGTCAGAGAATTGCTTTAGTTGGAAGGGACCTTCAAGATCACCGAGTCCAACCATTAACCCAGCACTGCCAGGTCACCACGAAGCCATGTCCCAAAACCACATGTGGAGGAGGAGCAGGCAATACACGTGCCTCTTGTATCATACCTATATTTGACCCGCAGTAATTTGTTTTAAACATGAGAACTTAACTTCTCTCTGTCTCATAACAGAGAGAGTACATTTAACATCCAGTATGATGATATTTACTAAAAGGTCAACGGTTACTCGTTAAGAATGAGACTGGAACGCCTAACACTTCAAGGGCCCTGTTTGTACAGGCTTGATGATTTCTGGCGCAGTAGTCTTGAGTAATGACAAAACACAATACAGGCACGTCGGTGAAAGTTCTGGACACTGAAAATTGAAGACAAATTTTCAAATTAGCAACACAGACTTCTATGTTCTGGTACTCATTGCCTGAGAATTATGATATTAAAATCACTTTTAATTTCATTTCTTGGACCTTGATTATTTATATTAATTTGAGCATATGGTCTAAGTTTAGTGTAGCAGCATGCATATATATATACACAATATGACTACTAGTATCACTCCATTTCCATACATCTGGCATTTCTAGATACAGTCCGAAAGCACAAAGGGTTTCATGCCTAACGCGTAACGGGACTCCAGAGGCTGCTCCATTCACTATCCAATCAATCAACGTGTAAATAAGTTCCATATTCATAACAGAAAATACATAAGTCTTCTACATCTCAGTTCTCCAAAATAAATCCCATCCTCATTCCCAGCTGATGAATCTAACTACCCCATTCATTTCTGGCTGTCCATCGGTTCAAGAGAAAATGGAAATAAGTTCAGTTCCATTACGAACCTTCAAGATCAAGGCACAGAACAGATAAAGCTTTAGTGCCATCAATAAGTGAGCTGCTTCTGGCAGCACGGAAGGAAAATGGTTTCCTCTTTTTCAGTCTAACTGGAGCTTTAACAGAGAAACTTTGAAAATACCAGTTACAGACCTTCACGCAATCAGAATCCAGCTAGGCTGGAAATAACAGCACTCAGCTCCTGTGCCCACTCTGTGGACACGGGCAGGCACATTCAAACATCCTTGTCTCATGGAAATAAGGAAAAGGAGTATCGAAACTTACTCCATGGAAGTAAATAAAGGCTACTCAGCAGCAGACTCCTCACACACCAGAATGCTCTTCACAAAGTCATATGCCTATTTTTCTTCTTAGGGACTTTTTATGGAGATTAATTTCTATGCCTCCTTTCACTATTATTCCAAAAAGGGCTTTAGCTTTTCTGTTCCAATGTAACACAACAGTTATAAACTGCATTTTTAGGATGTATTATTCCCAACATTTTAGGACTCGTTTCAGCATTTAAACCACCTTGAAATTCTGCTCAATGCAGAAGTTACAAATAAAGGAGTTAGCATTTTCATCCTCTGGATGGTAATTTTTTCCTGCTGCTCAATTAACCCTGTATCACTGATACTAATATTTCAATTTCCACTGAATTTACATTTCTGGTGGGTTTTTTTTTATTGCTCAAACATGTTTTTGAAATTTATTAAAGGTACAACAGGGTAAAACCAATGGCATTTAATATAGAGAATTAACTGAACAGGTAACACCTACAAGCTATTCAAAAAAGCAGAGAAGCATCTAAATTACATCTCCTGTCAAGTATAAATACTAGTGACATTACTGCATTACGTGATGCTAATGCAGCTATAATTTATACACAAAGATTTCCACATTGTACTATACCAAATTTCAAGATGGATGAGGGCTTTCAAGCAAACACCTTTAAACAAACAGAAACCACTCCATATCAACAAATAAAAAAGATAACTTTTGTAAAGTTAGATGGCAATGGCAGACATCGGCTTCAACTATATGAACTGATTTTTAAGCCTAGCACTAAGATTTTTTTTTAAGGAATTACTATTTATGTAGTTTCAACCATAGTCAAAGATGAATGAGGGCTGAAATCTAGTCTCTCTCCTCATACTCTCCTCACTATGAAATGCAATAGGAGAGTCTCAAGAATAGACTTACCCAAAGTGCCAAGGTAAGAGTATAACCAGTATGTCCTTTTTACCTAAGCAGTAACAAAATTTTACTTTCTTTCCAGTGGAAGTAGTATTTAACGTAATTTCCCTCTTATTTCATTCACAGTGACCAACCTACACTTCACACATTCATGTCTCTTTCTTAGCTAATTGTTTGGCTCACGGAAAGCAGAACAATAGTAAGATGTAACATCTTTTGAAGAAGGCAGATACCACAAATGATTCCATCACAGTTACTAAACCCCACTAAAACTGTACTAGGGAATAATTCTACACATATGTAAAAGCTCAGTCAAGTATTACTAGGCTGTAACCTTGGCCAAGAAACGACAAAAAGTAAGTTGGGGGAAAGAGGGGAGTAATGAATGCCAGACTGGGTAACCTGCTTGAACTTTTCCATACCAATATACCCTAAGACTAAATCAACCTCCATAAAGGAACAATAGCTTTACATATACTATAATACACATTCACCCAGGATTCCACATAACCTTACATAATAAAATTCAAAATTTTTTTTTCTACACCGTGTTTCATTTCTGAACCAAAGCCCTCACAAGTCTTAACTTCAACATGATTTCCCCAAGCTCAGAATACATTCATATTTTGTCAGACAACAATTTTTTTTATTTACATATTCAAGAGAGAGGATGGTAGTCAAACACTGAAATCAACAATGAGGGACTAAATTCCCCTTAGTCTTTCTACATTGTGATATTTATTGGTAACTTCTGCGTAGGTTTTACATATGCAAGTTGTAAGAAAGAGAGAACCTCCTTATGAGACGAAAGGAGCACAAAAATCTTGGAAAATTTAGTTTGCACACCGGGATAATTGAACTTTAAAAGTGAGCAAAGCACAGGTGGAAAAGCAAACACTGCATCTCCATTTCTTAACGCACATAAAAGCCATAGAAGTATTACAGTATGTCATGCATTTACCACTTTAAAACAGAAAAGGAGCTAAATAGAACAGTGACTACTCTATGTAAAATTGCTTAAACCAATCTTTGCTAAACTACAGTCTGACTTTATCCTATTTTCACTAATTTAAAAGGCAGAAAATCCTGTAACTCAAATTAGTGGGATCAGGACTGAACCTTTAGAGAGAAATAAGAACTATATTAAAGACTGTTTGGTCTCATGAAAACGAACTGTTTTCACTTGCTCATTATTTCAAGGGCAGTATTACAAAATAAAAAAGGAGACTTAAAAAAATGAAAGAACAACCCACTCACAATGATTCAGTTACACAGCAAAAATAAATACCACAAATACAGAAGCACTGGCTTTTTCTTATTTTAATTATCAGCAATTTCACAGCAACAACTAAGTAACATCAAAGTATTTTTAGGATTATACTAGATCTACTTCCTAAGTCATCTCTGACTGGCCTCACTTAACTAGGTCCCGAGAAGCTGAGAAACATTTACTCAAAGATAATTTTTGTGACGCTGATTTACAAGCCATGGCTTGCTACAGTTCCATCAGACTAAACCACACATGGGCCACCACACATTAGATGTGGTAACTGCTCATGTTCATACATATAAAGACAGTAAATACACTTCATACTAAGAATAAAACATGTATATCAGTGCCAAAGAGATTCACTTTATAGCTGTATTGTGTGCTATCACAAAACAGGGCAGGAGTCCGAGCTGGGCAATCTTTTAGCTCAATAGTTTCATCGCTAAATAACGCTGGTTGGCCTGATAGAAACGTCTGTAAATTTTGACAGAATTTGGCAGTTTGTTTCATTCTTTGTTCATGTCAAAATAATGTTTCCTCTTTAGAAATGGTCTAAGAGAAATTTTTTTAAATGCTTTAGAATTTTTCATTTTACATCACCCAATATAGTGTTTCTCAGTCCCAAGTGATTCTTAATTGGCTCCTGAAATAAACTTTGAATCATTCCTGTTCACTTGGGTTCTATCCCCAATTCTAAGACAAAGACATGGCACTGGACAGTCAAATCCACTTGTCTCTCTCCGTAATGTTTCTCAAGATGGACCATATTTGCATTCTACTGAGAAGAGAACGGTAACAAAGCACAGAGAACAAAAACAAGAGAAAACAGGGCATCTCTCCCTAGTTCCACCATATGGACTCAAGCATTATTTCTCTTAGCTGGAGTTCAGTGTGTAAGATAGGTTTTACTTCATTTCTACCACTTATTTTCATTTAAAAAACCCCATAAACCCCGAAAAACTCTAAAGCTTCCATGTTTACTATTAAAAAAAAAAGGGAAATTACCAAAAAAACCCCCTACATAAGTCAATTGCTAATAGCACTGACCTTGTTGATATACCACCTAAATGAAGTCTCAAAATAGCAGTACAGTAATTTATAGTAATCTCTCATGTACATTACAGGTTTGCATTTGGGAATGGTAACATCAACATATAAACCAATTTCTCATAGTCTGTAGCTGTTACTTTAGAAAGCCTAGTATGAATTGCTCAGAGCAGTTCAGTACAGCTCATATATGCTTTGTGATTCCAAAATTCAATTTTGTAGCTCGTAATCAACTGCAGAAATACTATGAACCGAATACGAGCAACATTAAAATGCAATTTCTTCTTACTATTGACTACTTATCAACTGACAACTTAGTCTGGTGAAATTAAAACAATTGGTATATCTTATGGTGATTGCTAAAGCTGCTGACCATAAGTAAAATTATTGTGCTTTATAGACTTAAAAGACTCTTAATCTTAGGAGCCAATTTAACCTAACGTTTCTAAAGACAATGTAACGTTAAATAAAGTGTGTTAATGAAACATTAAAAGGTTGCACAATTAAATTATAGTTGAATATGTTCATAGTAACTCCAGCATGCCTGCAGAGATGAGAGTCTGCTTTAGTTACATAATAGAGTTGCGCAGCATGTCACAGAGATGACGGGTACCCATCCACGTTCACAAAAGTTTTGGTGAAAGACATTTTACCCCATCCCTCTCGTTCCCTGCTCAAACCAGGAGTTAGGCAAGCAAATCCGGATCTAACCCTCTGCTGAACCACTTGGAATGGCTTCACTGACAAGATCAGTGGATTATTTCCACGTCGGTGGAAACATGGCATCTAGTGGAATATGCCACATCATGTCAGTAAGTCTATTCACCTATGAGAAATCGGCCCATTTTCTCTCGATTAACGCTTTATTTAATAATCACCACCAAAATATTCATTCTCAAAACAGTACTGCAGGGTTCAAACAACAGACAGTGGCAAAAGTCGAGTTCCCTCATCTTCTCACGCTGTATCTTCTGACTTTTTAATAACCAAAATAGCTGCTTACTACTAAGATTTACCCTTGTTGTCTTTAAAGACATATAGTCCATAGTGACTGGAAAATTTCCATACATGGAATTTATGGAAATCCACAGTACAGCCAATGGGGTGATGCAACTCCAAACATTATAATGCTGTAACTGCATGGTAATAGAGGTTAGCTCCCAAGTTCTCACAAACATGCATGAAAATGGATTGTGCAGATAAAGGACCAACACCATTTTTAGTCACCAAATCACTTGGCCAAATGCAAGAGGCATCTTTTACAACAATACAGAGAATAAATTTTGCAGATATGCTGTATCCAGGATAGTTCCCATGTATTAACCTAAAACCTTCAATGACCAAAATTCTATGTTGTACCAAAAAATGCAACATCTTTGCTGACAGAAGTAGCCTATCAGCACGTGTCTGACCTACGTGCTGTGAAATCCACCTTGTCCTAGGCTAGGAAAGACACAGATGCAAACTGACCACAGGGCTTTTCTTTGGTTACTAACTGCCTACCTGTATTACAAGGACAAGAAGAAAAAAAGGAGAAACAATACCGGTCATTACGCCTACAACTAGAAAGCTGTTAATAATACGAACTTAAACAACAAAACATATTAAGATATTCATTTAAATGCTGTTTTACTAGCTGAGGGCACAGCGTGGGCTCTACATCAGAGAATGATTTGTATTTTACAGGGGTGGGATAGAATTTGCTTGTAGCAGACAAAGTACTAATAAAAAGAAGAGGGAAACAAAGACTAAAGCTCACAAAACCATAAAGTTCTCAATTCAACACTGATCTAATGTTAGGGAACCTGCTACGTGGCACTTCCTCAGTCAAAAAATGCAGCAAGGGTGGTATTTCCTCCCCATATTCATGTCTGGATAAAAACATGGGGGAAAGAGATGGTGAAGAAGGTTTCTGCAAGAGACTGTAACAGGAAGCTGGTGATGGGTAAGATCAAAGTTGTGAAAAAGCAGCTGAAATCCACATGGATTTCAATTCACTGCCCTTCACAAAACTGAAGGGCTTGACCAGATTTTGGATGAATTGGGAGGTCTGAGGAAAGAGCTGGGGAAGAAACTGAGGAAAATGAAAGGAAATTAAAGTCAGTCCGTAAGTGCATCTATAACCTGGATGTACAGGAGATGAAAGATACTTAGTTGTTGCAGTTTATAAAGCGCATCAGGTGGTTATGAAAGAATGCGACCTGTAAATATGTTTCTCAAATGTTCTGAGCAGGAAGGACTAAGAACTGTGCAGAAGTGGGCGTAAGAGAAATCTGGAAGGGAACGGGAAAAACCTGCGAATGGGGGAGAGAACGAACTTAGGAAAACACAGCAGTAGTTCAGATCAAGAAATAATTTGGTGATACCTGTCTACAGGAAAGCAGTATGGTCTTCAGAAGTGAAGAAGGCTTGTGGCTAGTGGTACCCGTGGGGAAGACAGAATTTGAAAGAGGAAACTTGTATACAAGGAGTAATAGATACTGCTGCTGAGAATGGCTTACAGGAACAAGCAGGAAGACTTGTACCCAGACCACCAGGAAGTCCACAACGAGCAATGCTTCTGCATTAATTTCTCTCCTCATGATACCTCCCTGGTCCAGTAGCTGGCTAATGCCTTGTGTAAGAAATGAACTCAGAAACAAAATGGGCGGCAGAGCTAAATCAAACAAATTGTATCACACATCAGAGCAGCTGAAAAAGAAAGCATCTTCTGGAACAAAAACATGCGTTATGACAAAAGTAGCTTACTTGCCTGCTTTCAAAAGAGGTATCTGTTGTTACAGATAAGCACCACAACCTCCATACGTCTTTCTTATTCCACAAAAATGAAGCAAGAAAGTCTCATTCCTCCAACCAGTATGTGAAAGCCCCATCATACTCCCCTCTCCACTGTTGGCTGCTACCACCTTTTAGAACCAGTTTCCATAGGATCAGAGCACTGGTAAGAGGAAACAGTGGAGGACAGTTTGCCATCTCCCAGGTTTGTATTCTCTGTCAAGCAACAACAGTCCACCACCCATTACCACTGAAATAAGCAGAACTCGTGAAGTTCCACTTCTTGAAGTTCTCCTATTAGATTAACCAAAACTTCAGTTTACAACAATTAACACCCTAGTTTATCAGAAGAAAAACTAAAGTAATGGTATTATTTCACTGCAGTGCCCCCTGAAAGGAGTGATCGAGTTATTGATACACTACTCAAAACAAAGTCAACACAGTCGTGTTCATATATGCCGTCTAAGAATCTCTACTCCTAAACTACCCCGTTCTCACTAGGTTTCTGTAGTTAATATGACTCAAGACAAAACTCTTTGGTAGATGAGGCAAACACACTACTCACACATGCTGCAGCCAGTGTATTATCACTGCCCACTGAAGTCTCAAGAGACCTCTTTTAGCAGATGTTTCTTTAAAAGCTGCATTGCTACAAACCACACTCCTCTGCAACACCAACATCATGCAGCAGTCTAGGAACTTCCATATGAACAAAATTATGCATAAACCAATTATCCCTCAGAGTAGAAAATGATGCAAGAGCAACTGCATGAAAATGTCATCCAAAACAGCATTCCAAATCTACCTACAGACCTGAAACAGAATTACAGAAGGGGCTATTTGCTCACAACCCTCTCTAGATCTAAACCCCAACATTTCAATTATGGAAATATGAGTTCTTTAAAATACGCCAAAACATTGACAGTTATGCAAGACTGAAGTCCATGTAGACAGAAAGAGATGAACAGGTAAAACACGCACACACATTCACAAACCCCAACAGCCTACAGGCAAACCAGAAAAATACATCTATAATTTGGAACAAGCAGCACTGTCTACTTAAAAGAGGCTCTGAACTGGAAGAGTGCAGTAATTGCTCATTAAGGCTACAGAAAATAAGCACTGCTGAGTGAAGGCTTCCAAAGCACAAGCCAGTGTTAAGCCCAACTCAACACAGTCATTTTAATTTCAACATACTTACAGACAATGCATTTAACTAGAAAAGATCTTTTCTCTCCAATCTTAACGCTACCTGCTTTCCAAAACTCAGAAATGAGAATTCTGTACTAGAAAGTAGAAAACTATGCGACAAGAGCCTCACACAGTAGCTTCAGCCAAGGGGATTAATATCAAATATATATGGTTTTCGATCTTTTAAATAGAGAAACGCAAATAAAACAGTTCAGTGCAACAGAGTGGAAACAAAGAAACATTATTTTCAATAATGTACTCAATATACTAAAGTTCAGATTTGTAGTAGAGAAACAGTATTAAAAAAACAAAGCAGCAGCTTATGTTCTCATCAGCTTCCAGAAGATTCATTTAAACCAGTAAATACAGTAGGAAAGAAACTGACTTGTTTCCTCAGTCCACTGGGTATTTAGTAAGTTTTGGTAGAGTTGAGATTTTGGGTACTCTTAATATTTTACTGAATAAATTTTTAGAAAAGACGGGTTCTCATTAGAAAAAAAATACTTATATTTGTATTCTTAATGTATATGTATACATTTCTATAAGTCATAAAGGATAGCCTGATCTTAAGGTTGCCTGTTCTTAAGACCTCTGAAACTCTGAGATACCACAACCAAGACCACTGCACCTTTTCACCTTTATTTGGCCCTAAATATATTGTGAAAGGACTGACTACACCGTACCGCTGAGGTAAACGTTACGTATCAGTGAGAGGGAGCCAGTGCAATTGAAGTCTCTTTGACTTGACGTTTTTTACAGTCATACGGTGTTGAAGTCAGTTGTGCTGAAACTGTGAAACATAATCAACAAACAAATCTAGATGAGCAAGTAGCAGATGAGAAATCAGAAGCTCCTGAATTTCAGATGCAGCGCCACCACCAATTTAATGTCTGCTCTCTAGAACCAGTACAGTCATTGTGAGATGCTGCCAGTCACAGCAAAAAAAGGGCACGCTGCTCTCCCAGTCTGTAAAACGGGAGCAAAAAAAAAAAAAAATTCCTAACCAAATGGAGAGGACTGCTTTTTCCATAATCAACACCCTGGGATAATGATAAATTAAGCAGCATTATTCTTACGTTTTCCAGATGAATATCATTTAAAAATTAAATTCATACCATTTAGACCTCATGAATCACATTGAAATAATGTCCTGCCTGCTCCAATCAACATTAATGCCAATCTGCAGAATTTCCTACCTCTATGGAAAGAAGAAATTACGCACTTACCTATTCCTAAGCCATTACAGCAGAGCAAAAATATCACGTATTTCCATACACACGTGACTATGGGCACACATGTGAGCAACATCGTTTCCTCAGTTTTAAAAACTATCATTTTAAATTACTATGCCACATCAGATGAGCAATAATAGATTTTCTTTGCTACATCTTTTCTCACATGACACTGCTTTTATAGAACTCTTGAATACATTTCCATAGCTTTTTTATAAGAAAGTCATCAATATAATATGTTCATTTACTTCTACATCTGACTGCTTGAGATGTTAAGAATAGTAATTTGCATTCCTACATTCTTAATAGTTGCTTTTAGTACGAACTTTCTATTTTTTGACTTATACATGTCATTTAAATATTTAAAATTTGGCAAATGAGAGGCACTTTTTAAAAGAAAAGATTTTTATTGAAGTATTTATTTGAAATGTAGGGGGGATTGTGTTTTTAAAGATCAGACATTCAGAGAACAAAACCTGTTGGGAACGTGTTATTCAGAAAACTTCTAATCATGCCTTGAAACAAAACTGTGATATAGAAAATGGCAACACCCACAAAGGTTCCTAAGTCCCCAGGCTGTTAAAAGATTTGAGTGCTTGAAGCAAGTCAAACCCCTCAAAACACACAGCAGCATTAAAAATACATTAACAATTTCTGATGATTTTGTATTATCGATACATGCTACCTATAGGGAAAACAGCAATTAGTTTATTAACAGCCCTGTATCTCATCTGAGGAGAAGTATTTTGAAATTAGCCCATAGCGGTACAAGTCATGCATAAAATAAGCTTCGAAAAGAAACTGTGGACAGGAAAGAAGGAAAACTACTGGGCTAGGTCTCACCTCCTGATGGATGGCTCTCTCCCTACCACAGAGCATCTTGCTGTTTGCGATTCTCAAAGTGCTCTCTACAATACCAGGAATTCCATACTTTGAAGATCGGATTGCTTTACATTACGCTTCACAATCAACAGCTAAAATACAGGCACTAGGAGTAGCAGGGTTTTGTTACTGCAAAAACATTTGGAGATGCAGTCGATGTTTGAGATGCTTGCCCCACCACACGGACAGCTGGTATCTATTTCCATAGCACAGTGTATCTGACTCGTTAATTATCAGAGAAGCATCAGCACGATCAAGATGGGTATCTACAACCTTAGGATATTATGAACGCAATCAATGACAGACTATCGCTAAGGTAGTTGTTATACAGTCTGAAAAGGCAGCACATCTTTTTAAGCCAAAGAACGGAGGGAGGGTGGAAGAAGTTCTTGCCTTTGATTTGAGAACTGGAACATGTACACCCCACCTCTGCTAAGCTAAACGTGATGACATTTAACACGCTAAGATCATACAGTGAAGACTCAAGCAGCAGGGACCTCTCTCCACGCACCACAATCATGTGAACAGCCGGTCTAAGCGCTCATCAACCGAGCCCTAAGCGTCAGTCACGAGCTACAGCTGTAAGGCGTTTAGGGAAAAACCAGCGGAAAGCAGCAGAGCAGTGCAACGACTACATCCACACCTTGCCTAGAACTAGAGACCACCAGATCCCCTGTAGCAGGAGGAGAACGTACGGATACACGTGTAACAGATCACGTCTGAGAATCGGTCAGGAATAGGGCAGCCCCCATCCACCGGCACGAAGAGCGCGGTGCCGCTGCCCCGACCAAGCCACCTCGCCCCTGCGCGCACCGGGGATGCGGCTTTTCGCGAGAGCTCGGGCCCGACCGCTCCCGCAACGCCAGCGCGCAGCCGGAGCCAGAGCCAGGCGCCGCGCCGGGGCGCCCCGCGGGTGGGGGGCGGGCAGAGCGCCCCGCCTTTCCCTGCCGCCGCTTCCCGCGGAGAGCCCCGCGCACAAGCCGCCGCCGCCCCGCTTCGCCTCAGCGGCAGCTGCCTGGCACCGAAAGCAGCTGCCGCCCGGGGCGAGCGCACCCCGTGTGAACGGGCGGACAGAGCCCGGCGCCGCGCCGCGGCAACCTACCCCGTCCGTCCGCTCGCTCGTTCGCCGCAACCGCGGGCGAAGGAGACCCCCTATAGGCGCGAGGAGCGCTGGTGCCTCAGCGCTGCGCTCAGCCACGGACGCGGCACCTCTGCGGGCGACGGCGCCTCGCAGCACACATGTAGAGGCACGTACGCACCCAGCGGCATCCACGAACAACCCCCGGAGTGCGCCCGGTGGCTCCCGCTCCGGCGGGGCAAGGCACCCTCCCTCGCCACCCCGCAACGGCCGCCGCCCGTCGCCGCCCCCCGCGAGAGGCGAAGTTCGGGCGCCCGCGGCGCCGCTCCCGCCTCCCCAGCAAACTTACCGAGCGCGGCCACCGGCTGAACTTTCAGCAGCGCCCCGGCTCAGCCCCGCCGACGGCTTCTCCCATTGCCTCTAGGTGCGGTGCCCGCGCCCCGCTCCGCGGCGGCTGCGGCGCGGGCGAATATAAATCCACATCGCCGCTGCCGGCGGCTCCCCCCGCAGCCCGCCCCGGCTCCTCCGCCCCGCTGAGCGGACGGCGCCGGCTCCTGCTGCCGCGCTGCTAACGGCGGCGGTGCGTCAGGCTGTGAGAAGCCAAGGTGCGACGGGATGCGGGGCCGGGCTCGCCGTAGCCACACCGCTGCTGCTGCCGCCGCTCCTCTCCGGCGGGTGTACTGTCGGCGGCGCGGCTCGCTCTCAGGGTGGGTTTCTTTTTTTTTTTTCCCCGTTTTCGGCTCCTCCGCCGTTAATGAGCATGCCCGGCAGAGCTGCGCAGGCGCGTTATCCAGCGCCGCGCCTCAAGTCGCCTCGCACCGCGCCCGCCGCGGCGGGCTGTGAGGCGGGCGCTGAGGGGGCGCGAGCCGCGCAGGGCTGCCCCGCGGGCGGAGGTGGCAGCGGGGCGGGAGGGCGGCGGCGCTGCCGCCGCCACGGAGCGAACAGCCGGGCGGGAGCTCTCAGGGGAGTTAGAGAAGGAGCCGGGGAGGTGAGGCGGGTGCGCCCGTCTGAGGGAGAGCAGCTGCCCGGCCCCGCGGGGACAGGCCGCCTGCCCGCGCTGGGCAGCGGCTTCTCACGCGTGCGGGAGAGGGAGGAAGGAGAAAAACGCCCCCGCGGTCCTCTGCGTTTGAAAGCAGCGCAGAACACCTCCCTCTGAATCATCTACCTTGCCGAGGAAGTCAGACTGATAACGGAAACGCGGGCTTGGGAGAGCGGTTGATGTTAGAGACGGTGCTTCGACCGCTTTCCTTTCTCGGGCTGAGCTTGTGAACGTGGGGGTCTCCTGCGGCCACCTCCATTAACAGGCCCGGGGCTTGGTGCGGGGGAGCTTCATCTTCTGGTGGTGATCTCTAGAATTTCATCACTTGTACGCTGTGTATCCTCAAAAAAGGACATACCGAGGCGTACAGGTGATTACAACCTGTGTTCTCACAACAGCTAAATCTGCATCTGCAGTTACTTGGAACGGTTTTGTCGGGCTGAAGAATCCGAGGAGCTGGCCAAGGTGTGCTTGCGAGGCTGGACCCAGCTCACCGGTCTGTCCCCATCCTAGTTTCAGTGTACCTGCATACTGCATACCTGTATCTATCAATCCCTGCGGTTGTTTACACGATTTAGCTTGTGCACTTCGCAACACAACACGGGAAAAAAGTGAAATTCACAATTCCTCTTACTTCTTCCTAAGTTTCTACGTAAACCACCGAAATAGAGTTTCTCTTTTTAATCCATACCATGCCCAGGACAGAGTCTGTTTACACAGTTGCTTTATGCTGTTTACATAAGTATTTGGGGGAAAAGCACACAATGAAAAAACAAAAACATCTTAAGAACTGACTTTTAAGTAAAAATTTATATTTTTGCCTGTGTAATGCCCTGCAGTGCATAAATTAAAAATAAATCAATCAGGTAAGGTCGTCTGTGATTCTAATATACTGCTGCTAATATATAATTTCATCATTTTCAGCATTAGCTCTTTGAGACAACCCTGAGATTGCTCTGTCAGAAATAAAATTCAGATGCCCATAAGAAGTCTTCCTGAGACATTTTTTCTCGGTTCTTCAGGTAAAAACACAGATAGGGTTTTGATAAAATTATTTCCTACCACTGTGATCAGTTTGTAGGGAGCAAAGGAAAGAATAAAGTTTCTCACTGAAGAGTGTTGCGAAGGTGAGGAAGGAACTGGCCCAAAATACAACTCCTTTTCCAGAACACGTGTGTTGGTGTCTGTATAAATAGAAAGCAATAGAGCTGCACATCCCCAGTTTATGTAGGCTGCAACCCAACTCTGAAAAAGCTTGTGAGGTTTTGGTAATTCCAAAGCCAGCATCTTTGAAAAACAGAGGATGGGAAGATGAAAGAAGGCTGAGAAACCAGGAAAATGATTAAGTTTTCAAAGCTAGCATCAAAATTGCTGCTTACACGAATGACAGAGTACTGACTTCATATATTTCTTTCTGGACCTTAGGTATTTATTTCCTTCTGTTCTACAGAATTCTAGACTCAAATTCAAGATGAAGAAGATGGTTTGGAATGAAATCTCCTTTCAGCAATACTCCGGAAATCTAAATCTGCCTCTCCTTAAAGAAAGCATAGCTGGAAAGATCCTGAGGCCAATTGAGAGTCCTTGAGAAAGTCCATTCTATCTTCTTTCGATTAAATGATGCAGTGGAAAGAAAGTCTTGAACCACCAGCTAATCATTACTGTCTTAGGAAGGCCAGAAGTAACAAACCAAACCAATTTCTCATGAATCTTGAAGCCACTAAAGAAACTTCACCATGAACTGAATCTAAAAACCAATTATTTTAAGTCAGAACAGTCCTCTTGCAAGAGTTTCTCTCAAATATCTGTTACTTAGACCTAGTAGGTGGAATAATTCTTCAGCCACGTAGATCAGTCGTGAATTATTCTGAGTCTAGAGTAACTTTTCCTTCCCAGGAGACATGGTTCTCTCTCTGGATAGACTTTAACATTTGCTTTTCATTAACACAAGAGCTAGGTACCACAGGTTGACCATGGAAATAGCTCAAAACCAACAAAAAAGGAAAAGGTCTAGAATGAAGTTGATGTATGAGTCACAGAAACATACACCAAGACAGCCAACCAGTCTAGATTCCAGGTTGTAAGATACTTCCAGAGTCAAGTAAATATTGCCCGGCTATTAGCAGACAAAGATCACCCAGTGTTGTTACTGCTTCTGCCTGGAATGCTGTGGAACTGCGTTTTGCAGTGATTGCCATACAGCTGACAAAGGATGGTAGCCTCATCAAGACATACAATGATAACCAGTAGCGGTGGTCATTCCATCCTACCTTTGCCTCTTCAGCCACTGCTGAGATAAATGAGCCAAAGATGATAAATTCAGTTGTGGAAAATTGTTGCCTGATATCAAGTGGAGTTATCTGGTACATATGGTAACTTCAGGTACCCCTGGGATGCTTCCTAGTGGGTTGGGGTTAGGGAACTGAAAAAGGTCTGCTTGGAGCACCACGCAGATAGTGCTCATTAGTCCATAAGGAAGATCCATAGGAAGGTATGTGTATTGCAAGCTCCAACAGAACTACGATTCCAATGTGAGGTGAGACCCATTGGATAATAAGAATGTTTCTTCTTGAGGAACTACCCCAGTAGAAGGAGCAGATACAGACACACATTTTTCCAACAATCAACCCAAAAATTTTTATAACCAGCAGTGAGAGCCATTAAGCAAACCTCAGTGTACCAAATACCAGAAGTGCATTGAGCAAAAAAATATTCTGACGCTCAGATTTCTCAGCCAAGTCCGCTAAGCTGGCTTAGAGAAAGGCGGTAGGTAAAATACTGCTAGATACGCTGGTGCCAAATGGAATTTTCTTCAGTGAAACCACATGCAGGTTTATACAGTATTGCAGCTCCCTGCACTGGAGGTTTTCTGTGGAAGCGGCAGAGGACAGCAGCTCTAGTACATAGCTGCAGCACTGATGCCAAGGATTTGCGTGACACCTTTTGGCCAGCTGAAGTTCAGAAGAGCCTCCTGAGTGGTTCATTGTCTTTAACTGGTAACTGAGTTAGGCTGAAGCACTGGATTTAAAATTCTTCTCGTGCCTCCTGTGGGAATAGAGCTGGTTTTGCATTGCAGCCAACTCTGTTGAGACCTGAGACAGCTGCTGGTCTCACTGCTGAATAGAATCTTTTCAACCCACCTGGGGCAGGATATCGTCACACGCACCAGAGTCCTGTCAGCTTGTGCTTCCAAGAGCGATGCTGACACTTTCTCTTTTTGCCTCTTATTCTTTGAATCAGATGAAGTCCTCAAAAGCTTCTATGAAATTTTTGGGAATTTTCCTGGTTTACAAGACTGCTTCCTGGACAACTGTCCAAATGATGCTTCCCGAAATAACTGAAGTGTTTGGTTGGTTGTCCCATTTATGGAAATTATTCTTTCATACAGTTAACGGGCTTCAAAACACAGGGAGGAAATCGGTCAGACCCCAGTGCTGACTGTGCTTTCTAACATAATTTGTTTGAAATACAAGGGTTGACTGGACAAGGTTTGTTATGGTCTTTTCCACAGACTAAGAGGAAATATTTTAAAAACAAGATGAAATATTTACAGTAAGTGCCTTAATACTGGTAGGAAACTACCCAAATATGAAGGGCATTGAGATCCCAGCTGTCTGCCAGAAGGTGACAGAAGGGACAGAGGAGCACTAATAACATTGCCCTGCCCCTTATGTAACGGGCAAAAAAATTATAAGGGCATTTGAGACATTGCCCGTCTCCAAAAGGACACGGTTGAGGAAGTTCTTGCTGTATACATCAACAAGGGATCCCAACCGTACTCCAAAAGGTTAAATTATTTTTTAAATCCAGTTCTTTATACTTGATAAAATTAATGAAACTGATCCATCATTCAGAGTTGCGTACAGTGGTTTTGGAACGCTGCCATTTTTTTAAAACAATACCTTACATCAGTCTCATGTGGGTGCCTATGGGATGTGGATGTAAAACGTGATCAAAACATAACCACGGAAGTCTGGCAGTACCTGACGCGTATTCGCTTTGACAAGACACAGATCATTACACAAACCGAAATGTAAATGAGAATCAGGGTTATTTTTTTATAGTTATATTATGTCGTTATATATTTTTCTAGTTATGTTCCTACTGGACAGAAAATGGGTATATTCTACTTCCAGAAGTTTTTACCTTCTGGACCAAAAGAAGGGTACAGAAAGTAGGGGAAGTTGCTCTTCTGTTTCCCTCTCCCGGAGAAGAGCTGAATGTCATGAACCTTGGCTAAATACACGTAGACAGAGAAAACCCTATTTGAAATTGCACTCCCATATTATTACCAGCTCCTGGCAAGAACAGGTTTTGACCCAGACTTCCTACCAGGACCTGTACATCATGTAGCAGAGCTAAGAGAGAAGTAATTTCTATTTCTGACAGGATATCACTTCTCAGAAACCGCACCCCCCTGGACCAAGAAAATGACAAAAGAGAAGTTGGTATTTTTGGAAAAGAAATGAAACCCGATGTATTTTGGCAGTCATCCTGGTGAAAAATGTATCAGAAATAGGTTTGCTTATGGAACGGTTTCTACGATGCAAAAGACTGAAGAGAGCAACGCGGCCTTGTACCGTGTTTACAGGCTATGAAAAAATACTACGAACACCTGATATTGACTCTCCCTCCAAGGTTTTCCATCATTGCATGAGGCCTGTCTCCTTCACTCACTTTTTAAATTTCCAAAGCAAAGACTTTCATAATTTTTACGGTGCCATCTCTTACATTCAGAAAGAACTCCCGTAAAAAACTGCAAATCTTCTTTCAGAATTCACTTCTAAACTGTCTTGTTCCCAGATGCCTACCAAAAACCTGACAGCAGTCAGGCTGTTCATGTGCTCTGGCAGCTGCCCAGCACGTTGACCAAAACCGCAAACTTGTCACCAGATAATTACTCATCTATCTGGATGAATCGATTATTCAAAACTTATGGCACAAGAACATTACTCACTTTTCCCACAGATATGGCTCCCTCGTTAATATGCAGTGGAGAGAACAGAAAAGTGTTGCAATTTTAATGGCTGGAGAGGGGTGTTGCTTATGTACTTATTTTCCTATCACATGAACACAAGGTGGTGCTAATGCTCCTGTCACCAGTACTGATTCTCCACTTCCCCAGGAAGACTTGCTTGGGTGATGGTAACTCATGTGTAGCTGGCGTACCACGTATTTCATTTTTCTTACATTAATTATAATAATAATATTTATTAAGATAAAGGATTTCATTTAAAATTAAACTCTTGGTTTTGTTTTGATAAAGTGGAAAAAAAAAAACAAACCACTTTACAATTATCAGAGAGAAGTATTTTCTTCATGGCTTTGGTTTGAACCCCAGAACTCTCCAACCAGACCAGTCATATTCCCAGCTTTCCTTCAAGACCCGAAAAAAAATGAATTCTAGGTCCAGAAAGAAAAGGAAAAGAGCCTTAAGAGCACCCATATTTTTTCAGTTCTTAAGAAAGAATTGAAAAAAAACCCCAACACATGAACACGTGAAATACAGAATGAAGTATACACCCAGATAATGGAAAAGAGCTGGAGATGTGCAAAGATCAGTTTAAATGCTCTTGGGGGGAAGTCCTTTGGTACTGCAGAAAGGTGCATCTAAACTAGAAGACCAGAAAAACTTTTCACTAAGAAAGATGACTATTAAAAATCATGGTTGAAAAATATTCAATGAAAATGTTTGTTCCTGAATGTGAAGTTTATCAGCTTGCCTGTTAGAGTGGAACTAAGGTAAAGCACCTTTGTAAATAGATTAAACTTCCAAATAGCAGGGATCATTTCTCTCCTAAATAAAACAATAGTAAAACTTCTCTTTGCATGGGAAGCTGACACTGAAGAAGATAAGGAACATAAAAAACAAAGGCATGTTTCGTAGAGTTTTTTGGATCCGTTGTTTCATCCACCTCATGGTTAGCCTACAGAGTAATTTATTGCACAGGCGGGAAATCATAATATTTTTCAAATATAGTGTATAAAGACGTAGAGTCCCTTCTTCTGTATTTCTCTTCAGGTTCATCTGATAATTACAGAATTATTGCGTTAGAGAGAAATTCTGACTCGCAGTGCAGTGCAGTGCAGTATTTTTTGAGGCGTTTGAAAGTGAACATCCTTTATGAAGGATCACCTGCTCAACCTGTTTCCCCCTTTCCCTGTTCCTTTTTATTACATAATACTCCCCTTGGTTCCTGCTGCTTTTCTTCTTTCTTGCATTTTTGCTGATCTCTGTTGCTCATATATTTACTTTTCCCCTAGGAAAATATACAAAACCAAGACCTAAATATCTTAATCTCTTCAGCTTAATTAGACATGAAAGCAACTCTGGCCTCATTAAGAAACGTCCTAAAGCAACAGGTAAAATGGAATCAGACGAGTTTGAAATCCCATCCAGAGATCAGCTTGTCAGACAGTCCTAGTTGTTAAAGAATCCCAGGATATAGCTACTGTACAGAAGAGAAAAACTAAACGCTTAGTGTAACTCTCAGTGGAAGAGATGACTAATTGGAGATAATTATACACAGATTTCTTGCATTAAAAGTGCTTTAAAACATAAACATTCAAATTTTACTTAGGCTCCCAAGCGCTTCCTAGGAGGCAAGCTTGCAAAAAAATGTCTCTTAAATGATGTCAAATGCTTTTAAACCAAATTACTTTTAAGAGGCATCTCACTGAAAATTGCAATGATTTGAGTTTTCTCATTAACCTTCAGTTCAGAAAGAAACTGCAATAAAATATATGACCTAAGTCAGTATCCTAATTGCCCTATAACAAAGATAATCAAGACCCCAAATTCACTTGATAGAAAGACACTGAACTGTCTTCAGAACTGAGGTTGAAACTGTCAGAACATTGATAAGGAACATAAAAAAGGATGCCGTGCTAAAAATATATCATCTATGAGATAAAAAAAACCAAACCAAAAACCCAATGCAAAACTTAGGGCACGATTTATAAGCAAATTTCTGGATTATTTATGGAAAATTCTGAAGGTCAACATAGAAAATTGTCCTTGGGTGTCTTCATCACTTAGTACTACTTCACTGGAGCAAATAGAGAATTTCAATTTTTTACAATGGAACATTCCTGAATCCAGTTCCAGAATCCAGCTCCGAATCCGGTTCCCATCTGCTTCCAAGACCAGTCTGGGTCTTCCCCAGTGCCTGCCCACAGCATCAGTGGTGACAGTGACACGGTTGCCATCAGGCGGGTGGGGTTCCATGTTGGTTTTGTATATATTTGTATATAATTCCTTTTATTGTTCATATTTTCATTAAAGCAACATTAGTTTTCTTTTCCAATCCGTAAGTCTCTCTCCCTTATTCCCTTTCTCTTCCCCTTTGGGAGGGGAGAGGGGTTAATAGAGAGCATCTGTCATTTGTGAAGTGGCTGGCCCAGCCCTAACCCTTGACAGATCTCTTCCAACTTAAGTTATGATTCTATGATCGAGTCACGTTTTCATTACACCAAAAGAAAACAAGGTAAAAATATTTGCATATAAAACCTTCACAAACACCATATTTATAACAAACTATTCTTGGCACCTTTAGAACAAAACAAACTTTTCAATTGATTCAACCCGTTCTTCCAGTGAGGTAATAGTCCTGAATAATGACAGAAAATACAAAGGATTTTTACAGCACTTCACTTGAACTTCAAAAAGGGGAGTTTATATCATCATTACCCTTCCGGTTATCGTCTTCTAGCTAGGATCACTGCTATCAGCATTTGTTGAAAGAGATCAGCCATTCTAAGTCGGTAAACAATTACAACATGAAACTGGTCATAACAATAATGAATATTTAATCCCTGTGAGAAGTTTTAAAAGAAGCAGTTCCTTAAGAACGCCAGTCTCAGTTTTTATAATTAGCATTGGTACTTCGCCACGAGCCTCGTCAACGGTTTGAAGCTAATAACGTACAAGGTTAACATCCTCGCTATTTATCAAATTTTCACTTGCTTAACATGAGAAGACAGCAATGACGGGGATAGAGTCAACTAAAGCAAAGAGCATGGACACCCACAATCACAGAAAACGCACCGCAATGAGAAGAAATACCGCAGGGGGCTGTATGGATGTCCGGACAAAGCAATGAATTTGCAAGGTTTGTCATACCAGTAAAAAGCAAGATAAGAATATTGTGTCCACATTTGTTCTATAACCGGTTTTTAAGCAAAAAAGAATCTTTTTAGAGACAGCCTTCAAGACAGAAAGGAATTGGGCAGCTATTATTTATCAGACAGTATTAATCTGCAATTTGAAGGTGTCCGAGTCTACAGTGTTAGAGCATACAGACAAATACAGAAATATTCTGATAATTACTAATGCGGTTTGGGGGCGCAGGTGCAGAAGAGTGGGTGCCCCATTCCTTAGTACATTTTAAACTAAAAGTAATACAATGAAAGTGTTAGTATTCAAGGCTGCTAGTTCTTCTCTGCTAATTTACATTTATATTCTTAATGTCTAGATTGAGCCTAGGGAAATTTAAAACTCTATTTCATTAATGCTCACTTCTACAGAAATCCCAATATGCTCAGAAGTTCCTAGATTGCAAGGCTAGTTAGATGAGAATGCAGAAGCTAAACATAATTGCTGAGTGGTTACGATAGTTAAATATGTACTGTCAGTTTTGGCTTTTGAAACCCCTATAGACATAAACCCACTGTTTTAAAAGTTAAAAATATAAAGTAACAGAGCAATGGATTAAAATGTCTTTAAAACAAGTGTTTTGAGTTTAAACTCTTGTTTGCAGATACATTTTAAACTGTCACAACATAACGGCGTGGTGTTTGGCTTTTTCAGGAGAAGTTTCTGTCAAGAGTTAGGTAATTTAATCTCTGTTTTTGTGGCGTTTGAATGGATGGGAAATTACAGTTCCATGTGGAGCCATTTTAACAGTCCAGACTGGGTTGGGTTCCGGCAGGCTCCTGTGAAGGGCTGCACTTTTACCATGCCAACGCAGCACTAATGTGCACCCATCTACTGGCTGTCATCAGCTCTGAGCGGAAGGTTCTGATACAAACTCTTCTTTAAAAATAAGCCATTTAGAGATCTGGGTGCGGAAATCTTGGTCACCTGCAGAAATCTCTGCATATATATATATATATATACACACATACACAGACACCTATCAGTGTCTGAGATTTGTCTAAACTATGTAACTTTTTTCCTGCAAAGTTGACCACCACTTGGTTTTATACCAATCAAGATGAGGAATAGAAAAGAGTGAAAACATACTGAATCTACCCATGTGGCTGGGCAATAATTGGCTCAGGATGAGTAAGACTTGCTAATTTTGTTATGCAGTGATTGTTACACAATTTCTCCCAGGCACATTACTCCAAAACTTAAGTTCTGACCTGCCTCAACCCTATGGAACCTATGTAACGCACATCCATCCACAAATAAATATAGTGCGTTTGCTTTAAGTGATCAGAAAGTTCTGCTTTGGTCTAGTTTGTATCCTTCTTGTACAGGTAAGACTGCACCAGTACGAGATCATAGAGAATCAGGCCCAGAATAAATAAATTAAAAGTGATTATTAAATATGCATGGGGCATTTATGTAAAACTGTATTTTCTGCAAGGTAATCTCTTATGGAATTTATAGTACAGTATATCACCAAAGAGAGAAACTAGAGAAAAGGTTAATAGCTGGACTAATTATAAATCCAGATATATATAATTCAGCTTCCTAAACAGCATTGTGCCCTTGCGGTTTAAGTAAGAAGTTATGAGGGAAATACTCTTTTGGAACCTATTGGTCTTTTCTGTAATATTTATGAGTATGCTAGCATTTAATTCATTATTTATAGGTTCCTGACATGCATCTCATTTGTTTGATATATAATTTTTATCAGTGGTACTTTGTAGACAAGCAAGTACTTCAAGAAAGCAGAATATAACGTAAATCTGCAATAGCCTTTGGGAAAATGTATTAACTATGTAAACCTGTCTAAATAATGTGTGGAGATAGGGGACAGTATGTTAAACTTACCATTTGGCTATAGCTGAGGTAAATTCTAATGTTTGTGTTATTCATCCTAACTGCAAAATCTTTAATTTTAATTTCAGCTGTGCAGCAATGGATAAGAAACAATCACTCTCATTCTGTGAGAACTAAAACATCACGGTTTCCTCATGCTCCTTTAACTTCAGGCTTGCTTCTTGGATGGGAAGAGAAGCAGCAGTTTGAAACAATCCAGTGTAATATTTGGTATAAAAACTAATGACTGGCTGAAAGGTCTGTTTACAAATGAGTGAATTATGTGCAATTTAGCTGTTTGCAAACTGATAAGCACACATATGTATGTGTGTGTATATATATACATAAAGTAGGACGCTGTAATGTAGTGTAGAATTATTACTACACGTCTTGTGGGCTACAAATGGAATGCACATACAGTAAAGCAGCTCCAATAGCTTTGAATTGTATAATTTGGGATGATGGGACCTTAACCTTATGTGCTATTTAAAAGAGGCTAAGATCTGTCTGTGGAAATGCAGAGGAAAGGTTTCTGGTGTGAGAATAATCCAGGTATGTCAATTTAAGTAGAAAAATAGAGAAATGCTATGAGTCATGAGTAGAAATAAGTGAGATATAGGCCCAGTTGAAAGACAAATGGAAAAGTGCACAGTAATACTCCTTGAAACTGTGCTTTGCCATACAACATAGCTAAACAGCGTGTAAGCGGCCAAATTTTTTACAGCTCTAGGTTATACTGGGGGGGGGGGGGGGTTAAATGCATTTTTTTCCCCCCCTCTTTCACAGATCTTGCATTACTATAACTGCCACAATTCTCAATTATTTGCTAAATTTACATAAGCTGTCACAAAAGGTAGTCAATTTTTTTGACCTTATTGGAGATAGTTATCTTTCTGCTAGATAACGTATCAAATGCACAAAGAGCTTCTGTTCCATAGAACTCTCAGTGATCACAGAGGACAAGGAATTACAGGCATTTATTTATTCTCAAAACTAGTAAAAGTGACAACTAGTCAAGCTTCTCAGTAACTGCAACTAACAGAGTGGGTTTCAACCTTTTAGAGCAAGATTCACCACCGACATTCTTCCTGAATCCTATTCCCTCACTCCTTGCTGGAGATAAAAGGCAGGACCACCAGAGCTGTTGGGGATGCAAACTCCGAAGATCAGGAGTTACTGCAGTGAGTTGTGCTGGAATCAGTCTTGGCCAAGCAGAAAGAGAAAAAACTGCTCCACAGCTACTGCTTTCTTCCTGACTGATAATGTGAGAATAATGCAAAAAATAAGTAAAGCTACGTACATCACTGTTTGGGAATCACTAACCCAGCACCAATTTAGGTCTCTGCAAACTAGGTTCTACTCCCAGTTTGGCAACTAGATGGTATTCCAGAGATCACGTATTCATCTCTTAGATCAACCATCACCTTGATAAAGAACATTAGTCTATTAATGAAAAGTACATTGTGAGAGTGAGAAAAGGCTCTATTGTAATTGAGTGGAAGAACAGGAGAGAAAAAGATAATAATAATTTAGGAATTTATAAAGTAACATCTTTGATATTTACCTGTATGCAGATACATATATAACGTTTACTGGGCAGGTTCTTCTGAACCAATATACCAGTCTTTTTAAAAGCAATTGGCAGCAATATATTTACAATACATTCAAATTTTTACTCTCAAATGTGACTGCAAAAAAACTTCAAAACACAATCAAACCAAACCAGACTTTGCCCCAGCTGATAACCTCACACAGACCTCCTATAAACACAAGCACTAAATCTTTAACTCATTACCTCTTTCCTTGTTAGAGGCTAAATGATACTTCTTTCCATTGTAAGAGGAATGAAGAGTAGGCATTTTCTGAGCTGCTGAAGCTTGTTATTGAAATTAAGCTTTATGACACTGCTGTTTTCCAGACTTGGACCCAGTCTATTGGATTTGTGTGGCTGCTTCCAGAAATAAGAAGGGCAAATGTCAATGCGTTTTCAAAAGCAAAGGTAAGGAATGGGTTGTTAAACGGGCTGAGTTAAGCAATCTCCTAGAAAGGACACCTACTAAAAGTAGGATGCGGAAGAGCTTGTCCTAAAGTGCCCCTCCGTTTCTGTGACGGTACAGTCCAAACTCAACAACATCCTTTCCTTTTACCTTTAATGCCTTTGCGTCTCTGTGGTTTTCATAAGATTGATTCTTTTAAAAAAAGGCTGGATGGCAACAGACATTCCAACCCCTTCACTCATCTTTAAATAAAAGAAAGCGTATTTCAGTGTTTATGAAGTAGTGAGGAAGTACTGCCTCTATTTTCCAAAGCATTCTTGTCAGTTTTCTTTCCTCATGTTATAAACCATATTGATGTGAATGCCTTCTGAAGTTACTCAGTCAAAAAAGTAATTCATTTCAGTAGAACGATTTCTGAGGCACATCACTGCCCTGTAGACTTTCATCAAATTCCTTTCTTCACATGAAAAATGAGTACATTTCTAAGCTGCAATTTTAAATATTGAATAAGGCCACTGATATCCCCAAGTTTGATTACTCAAGACATGAGCTTACGAAGTGTTGAACACTATTATTATCAAGGTACAAAGCAAGAGGGTACAGTCTTTTCCATGTAGCATGCAGCACTTTGGAGGATTGGACCCTAAAGAAAGAGGATTAACAGTTTATAGGAATTAATGTAGAGAGACAGAAGACAAGATATTATGTAAGCCCAATATCTGGCCTTTTAGATTATTTAGACATGTTCATTTAGAAAGATATATTTATGTTTAAAATGCACTCAAGCGTATATTAATAGACTTTCTTCAATTTAGTCTTGTATCACATCTATTTCATAGTGTTCATATCCCTTGGATCAAGGAGTTGGCAGCTCTCGATACTTAACGCTTCATTAACACACAGTATTAACAAATAGTAACAGGTTATACTGACAACAATATGCACTTCTTAATTTGACAACAGGCATTTAGAATTAGCAACAGAGGGTGAGCTAGGAGCTAACATTAAAAATGGCATGGCAGTGAAAACTGGATTGTTTTGTACTTTGTTAATAACTTAACGTATATACACTTTAAGGTCCTGGACAGCTTCTATGTTAGCTTCATGTTTTCACGACTGCAATGGAACTGGAAGACGACTGAAATTAGGTATGTGATTACAACCCGAGGTTGTCTCTGCCAAGAGTCAGTATTTTACTATGTGCTAATTCCAGAGGAAAAAAAAAAAAAAGTTTATTTCTGCATCCAGTCAGTTTTCCAGTCAAGTTTTTCTCTTGAGAAGTCAAGTGAAATTCTTACAAGGAATGGCACATATTTATCTTTCTGCTGTATATGTATCATGTTGGAGCATTCATGTTTCCACTAAAAAATACGCCGTATATGTTGAGCGCTTTGATAAGTGACAAATGCACTTGTTTGTGAATTAGGATCTCTGTTCTGTAAGTTGATTTTAACATACTTAATATGTGCTTTGATTCTTACAGCTCTTCATCTTGCCGCTTGATTTCAGGAGAGTTTTCTTCTTCAAGGACTACATGCTTTCGGATGGACGTTTTGCTGTTTCGCCTAGGGTATTCTGATTCATCTTATTCTAGCGTGTTTTCCCATGCAGCAGGTTGTCATGAATCAGAAATTTATTTTCTTTTCATCAAGAGCTTCCTCTTTCCATGAGGTATAATTTTATTTACTTTCTTCCTTTTCTTTTGCCCTTTTATTCTGGTTCTTTTTGAGAATTCATTTAAAGGAACATTTTCTTTAACGCTGTTGTAAACCGTCACTGAATATGTTACTACAGCATAAATTATTCCTCTTTCATGAAACACTAGAAGAATTGTAATCACAAAAATTCTGTAAAGTCAATGAATAACTTGATTGATTGAGAGAAAACAATACCCTCTCATTTCACTAGTCTAGGTCATACAAATTAGATAACACCACAATGGTAAGCACTGACAAGCCTAGTTTGCAGGTGAATAATTAAGGGCCAATAGAGAACAGGTCAATCTCTGAAAACTTCATCTTAAACGCTGGAAAATATTTGTAACCAGATGTTCCATGGATTACGGTAACATTGGTTTTAGTGAACCTCCCTTCCTCTCTGCTGTCCTTCCGAATCTTTTGCATTCTAATTTCTAGATACTTAACAGAAATCAGTAATCATTCTGGTCACCTTCAAAGCCTGACATTTCAAGGTCAAAATACTTTTTAGGACACAGTGGAAGACTCAAAACTATTTCCTCTGAGGTGGTATTAGTATTGCAGCCTGTAATCAGCCGCATCTCAACCTGTTATTCTGTCTTCTGTCATTTGTAATATAAAGTGCAGTATGCACATGTATGCTTTGTCTAAAAATAATTGTTTTTCACACCAAAGTGATAACAAAGCAGGAAATGTTCCACAAATATGATAAAAATTAGCATTTTACACTAGAAAATAACCAGTTCTACCCAACACGCTAGATTGAGGTAAAATATTAGAGGTTTTCTTTCTCCAGTCCCATGCACTAAGTATATTTTCCCAGGCTGCACTGGTGAGCTTAAAGGAGTTGGTTTGGGTTGGAAGGGACCTTCAAAGCTCATCCAGTCCAACTCCCCCGCAGCAAGCAGGGACATCTCGAACTAGAGCAGGTTGCCCAGAGCCCTGTCCAACCTGACCTGGAATGGTTCCAGGGATGGGGCTTTTACCACCACTCTGGGCAGCCTGGGCCAGGGTCTCACCCCCTTCATTGTAAAATATTTCCTCCTTAGACCTAGTCTAAATCTCCCCCTTTTAGTTTAAAACCATCACCCATCATCCTGTCCAACAGGCCCTGCTAAAAAGTCTGTCCCCATCTTTCTTACAGCCCTCTTTAAGTATTGAAGGGCTGCACTAAGGTCTCCTCAGAGCTTTCTCTTCTCCAGGCTGAACAACGCCGACTCTCTCAGCCTGTCCTCACAGCAGAGGTGCTCCAGACCTGTGATCATAACAGCTTTATACAGAAAAAAAATAATTGATGAAGTTGGGAAAAGGACAAAAAAAAAAAAAAAAACTATGGTTAAATAAAGGATTAATGTATTTGCATGAGAACTGTAAGATTTTAAAATGCAAACGTAAAAACTTGATTTGCATTTCAGATCAGTAGCATGTCAGGCACAGCTTTAAAATCAGCTGATGATATATATATATTTAATGAAAGAATGTTACAAAAAGATGCAGAAAAGCTTAATGAGCAGAATAATAGAACAGATGAAGTTCAAGGAACATTTTGTTTGGCCCCTTTTACCTGCAGACTCCCACACACATGCACGACGTGAAAATTCCAAGAAATGAAATCTAAAAATGGGAGGACCATATCTTATAAAATGAGGCTATTGTAAAAAGATAACAGGAAATAGGCCATTCACGGTGAATACCGAAACACACAAAGAATAAAATATACCTAACAGAAAATACAGTTTTAATAAGTGTTTTTAAAATAGGATCCGTAGAGGGATAGCAGGGTAGCTATTCCTGTAAGGAGAGCTGTATGTCGTGAAGGTCTGTGATGGAAGAGTAGTTACAGACCCACTTTTCAACAAGCATCCAGCTTTCACCAGCCTTGTAAGAGAGGACCCTTACAAATGTGACAGCTTTATATCACATTAAGAACAAAGAATTAAAATGAAAAGTTAAGACCTTGTTTCCTTATACATTGTTAGACGAACAATGTTCTCAAGTTAAATGGGTGTTAATATGCATGACAGGGACCCCGAATAGGAATTTTATTTCTTGTATAGTAGTATTCTGTCCCAAAGTGTTGTCTGCGTCGTACTTTAGAAATCCTGATCTTTAAACTTGCACCAAATTCCAAACCTTCATATAAGGGAATAGTAGGAATTCTTTGGTACTGTTATGCTTTATATGGAGTTGCTTTTATTTGTGAATGAGAAAGCAAGCCACTCTGAAAAAGGGTTCCTTAAATAACACAGTGGCATTTCGTATCTTGTCACAATGATTATGGATTACACTCATTTACAGTAAAAAAAAAAAAAGTGCCTGTTTATCAGGGCCAAAATTAAATTTGAGGTCCAAAGATCAAGCTCTCAAAACATCACAATCTAGTCAAAGATTGTCGAGTAAGACAATAACATCATTTTTTCTTTTAAAATCCCACTCTTAAAATTGCATCACCAATTTAGTCTACCCTTAAGGAACTCTACTAAGAAGGAAATAATTTATAATGAAAAAGTTTAAGATAGGGTCTGGATTTCTCTGTTATTAATGCGACAGGTACTAAGGCTTTTACTTCAGCAGGAGTCTGCAGAACTGCAAACGAAGGCCTAAGTTTTGAGAAGCGATTACGGAACTTCTTTATATCTTGGATTTTCATCCTTTTAAGTTTCTGTATTTTGCCTAGAATTCTGACCTTTGTCTAACTACTCAGCTATGAATTAACTAACCGTGGTTGGAAAGACTTCATTGAGAATCCAGAACTGCATTTCTGATCCAATATCAGAACAAAATTCAGTTTCATCTCTTCGATTTTGGTTGGCCTAACTGGGAGATGCATGGCAAGAAAATTATTTTTGTCACTGAAATACGCGCAGAAAGTGGTATCGCTGAGTAAGGGAACATCGCTGTTGTAATGACCTGGATATGCTCCTAGATTGAGAAACGCTGCGTAATAAACTGTACAGCTCACCAAAACCACGGGTACTTTTTATGTGACATTCCTGCACGCATCACAGTTCCCCTTTAGCTTTTGAATAATAGTTTGTCTTGCAGTTTGCATTCCTCTGGAAAATAATGCTGATTGGAAGGATCTCCAGAAGTGCCTCATTTACCCTATGTATTGTTCATGCTGTTTGCAATTCTGCTGCCACTGGAGATCTACAATAGCTCTGCCAAGTTCTCTGCTAGTCTGAGGAGTGTTTACTCCGTATTTTTCAAAGGGTTTCTCTTACCTGATATGTTTTCAGAGGAAAAGGCACGCAGACAAGGAGAGGTTTATACCGGCATCTCTCCATCTGAAAATACATGCTGTTTAATTCTTGAACTTTCTGCAGAAGGTGATCTGCTTATTACAAGGTTTCCTGCTATCATTTTCTGATAGCTGTCTGAAGATGTCCACAAGCTATTATAATTCATTTCCATGCAGACTGATACTCTCAGTTGTGCGGCTTTAGGTATTTAGATACCTCAGAATAGGAAAGCAGTATAAAAAAGGAACCCCCTGCTTCCTAAGAACTGGAGAACGGTGATTCTAATCTCTGATCATGAGAACATCTTTCAGTTTATGGTCGGGAGACAGGCTCATTTTCTTCCACGACTCATAGAAGCCATCCATCTCTGCTCTGGGAGCTGCACATCTGCACCCTCGGACAGAATGTTCTGTCAATTGGTTAAGGCAGCTGTGATGGAAATTTTTATCCAGAGGACATTTCAAATAGAGAGAAGCAGCACCATGCTGACATCAGACATAAGTACGACCGAAGCCGTGCAGCTGGCATAAACAACGTGCCGTCCTACCACCTCTAGCTGTGGCATGCCACCAGCTCTGATAACAACAGTCCTGTCCATAAAAGCTGCTTCTCAGGGTTGAAATGGACTGTATTTCCATTCCTTTTACCCTGCATAGTAGAAGAATAACTGAGGAATAAATAAAAGTTTATACTGTACTGCGCAAAGAAAATCAGGAATTCTTGTCAGTGGTCTTCAGCAATAGGCAAAAGACACAATTCTCACTGCAACTACCCCAGCTGAGCACAGGCAACTGAATCAGGGCAATGCTTGGTGATGAGAACCCACACCGTTAACAGCATAGTCACTGCTCTTAAGTGAAGGTTCCATTTGCAGCTTTGAGAGAGTCAAGGATCAGACGGGGACAGTGAGAAACTTTATTGTGTTTTTTAAATACTGACACTTGAAGGTCACAGCATGGAAGCGTTGAGAAAACTCCAATGCTGCAGCCGGTGCTATGTCTGCTCTTCAAGAAAACATGCCTTCCAGCGCTGTGAATACAGACTTCTCGCTCACAGCACTAAAACTGACTTCTAGAAGATTACTACATCATCTGAAATATGCTTCCATCTATAAATATAAATAAGTCTTTTAGCTTGATACAGCACCAATGAATATTAAGAAGTGAATATCGTGCCATTACTATACTCAGTTTATTCTTTTGTTATCTAAGAATTCTGATCCGTATTCCTTTGCCCTTCCTGAATGGATGTCCCAGTATTCACAGCATCCTGATAACTCTCGTTTTAAAATCTGTTTGTTATATCTATTCCTCCCCCACCTAAATTTGTCATCCGCGTGGAAGATACAACACTGCAACCCCGAGCTGAAAAGGATGAGCATACCGCATCGTTGTTTTGCGGCAATATATTTGCATGGCTTGACCTCCGGTTGGCCTACAAGTCATCCCAAAGTTAGGCCCTGCTTTGCTGGGCTCTGAGCACACCAGAAGAGTATCTTGGGGCTTAAGGCAACTTCGAGCAAACCCTGCATACAGTCATGAGTTGTACAACTAACATACCGTTTGCTGACTTGTTTTTTGTTTATTTAGAGAAGTGGATCTCTGTGAAAATCATATGACTGACAAGATTCAGCATTGGACTTATACAGTGGAATCTTCTCCTCCTCCTCCCCTTCCAGCGCTCCACCTACACCTCCAGGCTCTCTCTCGTGGTGCTTTCTCGCCTCTCGCCTATCCCAGCATCCCACATGTAGCACGAAGCTGACTGAGAAATCACTAAGATGGCAGCAAGATGAAAATATCCACGCACATGAAGAAGCCCCCTCTGCAGCACGTTTAACCATTTATCTGGCAGAACATAAGATTTTTCAGAGACTGTACTTCAATGTGTAATTCAGTCTCTAATACAAGCTTCCCTTGGATTCAACCATTTTGGAAGGTGCAGGATTCAGTTGCAACTCTTCTAAGAGTGCAACAGTACGATGCTAAAAATGTCAACTGCACAGAGAAGGTTATAGAAAAAACGATGAATGACTTCACTACTTTTCAAAGCATTTCAAACAAATTATGATTTGACTAACGCCTCTTGATCAGCATATTTTTTTCTAGAAGCCTTCAGATTTTGATGATACCAGGAGATAATTTTATCATAAGATGAAGATCATCCAATATCAGAAAAACTGCTGCAAAACAGACTGGTCTAAAAGGATATTCACAAAGGAAAAAAAGAAGTTTCTTTTTTTATACACTGCTCCAATACAGAATAGTTTTCTTAAACTTATTTCAAGTCCAACACACTAACAATACCTCAGTCAGATAGGCTATAGTGACTTAACTTTTAGATATTCTTTTTATTCAACTACATCTCAACATCATTTTATTTTATCCTTACCTGACTGCAAGCTTTGTATTCCTTTTAACTCCATCTGTACACTAATGATGTCATGTCTTAGGTTTTCAAACTTGCTGTTAATGGAGAATTTTTCTGACAGTTTTGTACAACATTTCCATTTTAGTGGTAATGGCTCCAACCTAAAAGTTTCCATCATGCACTAAAATGTATTACGGGTATAGATCTTTGTTTCTTTATAAGATCCATAACAGTCTGCCAAAAAAATTCTCAGAGCCATGGAAAATATTACAGGACCAGGTTCCTATGACAGAGGAGAAAGTCATTCTCAAAGTAACCTGAGTTATTTGAACACTTATTAAAATATTACTGAAGTATTAGTACAAGCATTTAAATAGACTGAGTACAGCTATTTTAGGGAATAACTAAGGGATATTTTTAGACACCCAGCCTTCCGAGCTGGAGTTTTACAACTCCTATCGCTTAAAGTTAATATTCTGGAACTATAAAATCTCTTAATAGTAGTGAGAAGCACAAAATGGGGACGGAGTGGGGAAGGAGTATACAGTCTTTCCATTTAAGCCAAATATTCAAAAGGGACTTCTACATTATATTAACAACATTTATCTGGCATTTACAACTAGATGCAAAATTACAGTGCAAACTTTTATGCCACTGCAGAGTGAATACAAGTTGTATATATGCTTTGTTCGAAGCAGTAGCGGTAACACCTATTTCAATGACATGAATATCAAAATGCTTAAATGGGGGCAAAACTAAAATGTGAATTCTCCTTAGAATTCTACCATAGAGAGCGATAGGGTCAAGACACCAGTTAGAATATGGCCAGCATTGTCATGCTTATTCTTAACTCTAAGGATCCCACTAAGGTTTGGGCAGTATCTGGAAACCCAACAGTGTACCACGTTGGAATCAGCAGGTGCTAGAGGCTCTTTATTTCGTACGAATAAACCCACCACCCTTTCCACAAATCCTATTTGAAAAAGAATTAGGAAAGAAAATCAATGAGTGGAAACACAGATTCTTCCAACTTTTTATGCTGGAAAACCACACATAAAGATCTAATTCAGCTCTGAGTGTCAGGCTTAGCTCTGAATGACCTGATTTTGGCCAAATGTGTCACAGCTTTAATGTTATTTAAATGTAGGGGGTTTTGTCTGTTAATATTAGCAAAGTCCTTGTTGCTTTAGATAAGCAGATGACATTCCATTCCTCTTCGTTTCCCTCATTAAAGCAAGAAGTTGAATATTAATAAGTGTGGAGAATTATGTTGTCATGCATGTTAGTCTAGGAAATATAAATTCATCTCATAAAAAAGTCAAAGGATCAAAGGAGGGTTTTTACTGTTAATTGGAAACAAAGTGTCAACAGTGTCTTGATTTAAAGGGCACTCAAGGATGATAAGGGAGGGTTGGTTTGTTTTTTTCCAAAAAAGAAATATAATTAAAGTAGAAGTGGAGTTATTATTAGTACTTCTTACTAAAATCCTTTTTGTTGCCCATGGCATTCAATGTGGCATTCCCAATGTTCAAAGTAACTAAAAATTATATATGTTCTTGCAACTGTACTTCAAATTCATAAAGTAATATTTTTATAGCCAAAACCACTGTAAACATTATGGTTGAAAGTATTTTAAATATGGTAGTTTTAATGCCTCTTTTAAATCTGCATGTTTAACGCAACTAGTACATTTTCATTGTTCTTTGGTAAGTAAACATAGAAATAGCACCTTTAGCTCGTGGCTAATTAACAGACAGCTAATAAGAGCGATCACCTCCCCATTTTGGACTCTTATGCTCAGCCCTAATACCAGCAGTAAAAATTAAACCTGTGCTTACTAAGCGAGCCTAAAAACACTGGACATCATCTTGCACACTCCCATGCACACACCGGAACAAGAGACCCAGCTTGTGCTAGCATGGAGTATACTGCTAGTATTTCCTTCAGTTGTGAGTAATAATATCCTCAACACATCCTCAGAACAGCGGAATTACAAGCTGGTCAGACTTCACTCAGTAACTTGCAAGACAGAGCGAATGTCTTATACAGGTCATAGCACAGAGTGCCACAGGAGTATAGACAGGGAACAGCTTTATGTTAATGTTCTCTCTAATTAAATACGCAAACTGTAAACTCTAAGGGACAGGTCTCTCGCTTTTCAGACAAGATAACCTCTGTGCTTTTATAAAACGTTAGGTCATCTGTGGGGTTGACTTTAACATTGTTTAATTGCAGCAGTCTTCAGGTGCATTTTGCAAAAGGCTCTTTCTGTTTACTGTGGCAACTGTACATGTTAATTCTTATTTCCGTATGAACAGAAATTTGCTGAAAAAAGTGAAAACCTATTATTTACTTTAACCCTAAGAGACAATACTAAAGTCAAGTGAAAGCTGACAGTGCTATCTGCAACTTTCCTGGTCGCTTCATATTATCTCTAAGGTAAAGCTTAAAAGGCTACAAAGTCATACAGTTTGGATGATCAATTAAAATGCTGTAAAATGTATTTACTAAGAAGGCAAAATCCAAAGAAAAATATTCTGCATGCTCCTCCACATGCGTCAGCTGAAGTACTCTGAGAATAAATTAATACAATTTTATCAATTACATTTTACTTGAAGACTTGTTAATAACACCAACAAATAATTAAAATACAAGTGAGAGATGATATTACAAATCGTTACTGCTTAGAACAGAGTTGTGTGAACTCTTTCTCACTAGTAATAGAATTTACGTGACTACAAATGCAGTGGGTGCCATTAAATTTTAACATTTGCCATCTTTTGTCATTGTAATTCCACGTACTTTCAGGGGCAGTGAATTTGGAGGTCTTAAACTACCTGCTGCATCTATATAAGTAGCAATGAGATTGTTATAAAATAATTTGACTATTCTTCTGATAGGCTGCCTGAAGTTGCTACCATCATTTTCTTTGACCATAGACCCTCTGAGGCAACGCGAGCCCAATGAACTATTGCATTACTATTGTTCAAAACACAGAAACTTGGTTTTAATTTTAAAGTTCCAGTCCGCTCCTTTAAGCTTGCAAAATGTCAAGTCAGCGAAGAAATTCCCCTCTTAAAAACATGCATGCATGGGGGATATTTTAAGATATGATCAATCACCCCTTCATCTAATAGATAAGCTGTAGACATGAGTTAATTGCTCAGCTCTCAGAAACAGGCCTTTTGTGTGCGTGCTTGGATGGGGAATACCCCTGTGCCTATAAAGCCATTCAACAACAGTCATTAATTCCAGCGTGACATGAAGTAAAATCTAATGTGCTTTCAGACTGGTGAGAAATTAATCGCTTTTTATCCTCGCTACTTGAGACATGGAATCATAGAATCATTTATGGTGGAAAAGACCCTTAAGATCAACAAGTCCAACTTCTAAACATGAAGGGCAAATCCAAACTGGAGAGCTTAGGAAGTCCATGCTGAGGAGCAGAAGCTTTTAGGGTTCACTTTCAGAGGGAGAACTGCTGGACTCACATTCTGGGCCATGGAGGAAGCAGGGTGGCTCCCTGGGCTCAGGCTGAGCAAGGGGAAGGCCAGCGAGACACAGCTGCTCAAACAATCATTCTGGCTGAGCAACCTGCGTTGTCATGTAAGGACGGAGACAGGAACGCCAGCTTGCGCATGAATTGCCACGTATGCTGCAGTTACATCTACACGTTAGAATCCCTGAGGATCTACCTGTCTAGGTGGTGACAAAGTCCAGCACTAACGTCCAATCCTGCTAGGATATCCAAATGCTCTTGACCTCTCCAGGAGGAGTTAACTCCTTCCAGAGGACCAGCCTAGCTACAGTCCTTTGATGAAAAGACTTTACAAGTTTAGACTTCACAATGGCATAAATATGCTTTTCTATTAAGCTCCAGAGAAAAGATTAACAAAATAAGGTAGTTGTTAACTGAACAAGAATGTTACATTAACTTCAGTCACGGCTTTCGACGGTTTGCTTAGATGTAAATATATAATTCACAGGATCAGCGCAGTTAGAAACGTAAAAGACCTGTATTTAGGTCACCTAGTCCACCTTTGCCAGCACAGCATTATTTTCCTCACTGTATTGCCATTTTCTCTTTAAACCTTGATAATCTGTTAGCCGTGTAGGGTTTATAAACTGGGTGCTTAGCAGAAACGTTATTTGCAGATGATAATCACAAGCTAAGGAAAAATAACATTGCAATACCTACGAAATCTATGGATTGGGGTTTGTCCATTGCAGAACGACTATAGCTATTGGTACCAACCTATCAGTGAAGTCAAGTACCACACAAGTGCACACTTACAAGTTTTAATGTGTTTTGACTGTGATACGCTACATAGAATCGTGTTGACTATTTGAATGTGGCCTAGGAAAACTAATTCATGCTGGTGCACCATGAGCACAATCACGCTGTCAGGAAATTCGTGTAAAAAAAAAAAAAATCCTAAAACTCCCCAGCACAGACACTTTGCTAAAGAACACAATTCAGAATATACACACATGCACGCAGGCGCACAAGCACACAAGGGAAGGCTATTTTTGGAGGTACTTAAGTACAGCGGAGGGAGCCTCTGCAACCAAGTATGGCTGCCTGTCTGTTACATGTTAAAATTAGCGAAGGTGAACTCAGCATTCACTTGTTTTTTTTAATGACCATAAATATAGAAATCCGCAAATCTGCTACTGAATCACAAAGAGGCCCCATTTGTGGTACAGGTGAGGAAGACAACGGCCCTGGAAATATGCTGAGAGCTGCTACTTAGGCTGAAGTGAAAAAAAACCCAAATGCCTACGGCTTGCAAAAAACCAAAACTGCTTCCAAACGAGTCTTAACAGATACCACAGGCTTCTTAAAGGGGTGAAACAGGACTCAGGAAAACCTCGTTTATTTTATTTTTAAAATATTACTTGTGTGTGTATGTATATGCTTATACAAGTATGTACATATTTAAATTACTTCCCTTATTATGAAGGAAACATTCAGTTTGGAACCCAATGTTAATTAATAGACTGGGTTTTGTTAAGTCTGAAACAAACGCCTCAGAGCTTTCCACATTTTCTTAATGCAGCAAAGACTCTGGAACTTAATGAGAACAATTAAGTCATCAATACTGTCAATAATATTGTACTTCAGAGCATTTTCACCGAGACCTCTGACTACTGAGGTTGTCTGCAGTCTGGAAGAGTGACAAGTTCTAGAGTGAGGAAGAGCAGAAAATGTGCTATCTGAAAAAAGGCTGCTGGGACAACACAGGCTGTGTAGAATACAGAAGTAAAATTTCAACGGTTTGGTCACTAACCTTAAAGAAAGCAAAGGAAGAGAGACCTTCCCCAACATGTTCTAAATGCTCCGAAAATCTCCTGTGCCGCAGCTGGTTGTCGCTAGGCTCTAGCCAGCTGTCAAAGGCTCTAGCTACAGATTTCCAGCTTTTATCTATCTTTTTGGAAACAAACAACTCCCCAGTTCTCTGTGGAGTACGCTAATTAATGAAAGCTCATGCATTTATTCTGCATAGTATATAAACCTGCTTATAAAACAAAGCAGAACAAAGTTCATCACATCACTCTCAGTCTGAATTTTCCATCACTGGAAAGAAGAAAGGGGAAGATCCCAGCTGACAGATTTGGGGCATGGGATTGACAGTCAAGGAGTGGAACAGGGGCCCAAAGAACTTGTGCCGTTTCTGTCCTTGGAGGTTTTCAGGACCCCACAACAGTGCTCTGAGCTGCCTGGCTGTACCCTAAAACTGGTCCTGCTTTGCCTGGAGTGGGACGGTATGACCTCCGGAGCTCTACTTTGAACCTGATCTATCCTACCATCTTTGGAGTGTTTGTCTCTGTTCAATCTGGTTTTAAAACAAGAACCACCCATACAACAAAGAATAATTAAGATGAATGATAAGTAGACTCAGTTATCAAGGTTTAATAGAATTCGAATATTACCTGAAAACCCTCTTGAACAGCTTTGATCACTCTCCTACTTCTAGGAGTCTCTTCACCTTATCAGTATAATGTCCTTCAAGATGAAAAGCACTCCATGAATAACATGTATATTCATTTTCCCTGTATTTTTTAACCTACCTGAGGGATCAACAAAGACAGAGTTTACTTTCATGACAGTCACCCGTTAATTTTGTTCTGTCTTCTAGAAACAGGCAGCTAATCCGAATGCACTGGGGTGATTTATTTTCTTGTTTTATCATGTCAGCCAACTCTCTCCTATTAATTCAGGACATTAAAATCTATGCCAACATGCAAGGGATTCAGAAATACTGCACAATTTATTTTATGTGTAGATCTACAATCTGAGGTTAAACTAAACAATCTGAGCACAAAGACTCCACAACACAGAATTAGTGTGCAGCAGTAATTAGGTTTGTAACCAGGATTATGAAGATGAGGATTTAAAAAAAAAAAAAATTACAAAAAAGTAGAATTTCTTCAATGAATCTTATATAAATACTGGTAAAATCTCATTTATTTTAAGTTTATGCTATCATTTCCCTTTTAGCTCATGAAGATGAAAGCATTTGGGAAGATGCATTTTCTTCTCCACCAGTCTTTATTTGATTTATTAGTGTATTACATTTATCAGCATCAGTTGTCCTAATACCTAGAGAACAATTTGAGGCATTATGCAATGAATACAACAGCGAGATTTCTTTCTAAATAGTGCAAAATTTCCCTTCTGAAATGCCTCATTCCCATTGACAAGCTCTGTCTACACTTGGGTATCCCATCAAAAAGGCTGACTTCGTTAATGTGGTGAAATTATTTTTCCCCGACTTTTTTCAGTACTACTATATACAGGATTAAATGTGTCCAGCAGTATAGGGGACCATGACAGCACAATACTATATTTGATGGAAACAGCAAGGAAAACCATGTTGTGCATATTGGAATGTGATGAATGAATCTAGCTTAATGTAACTTAAGTAGCGAAGCTGGTCTTTGTTGGTCTGAAACTTTCTGCCCATTTGTTGACAATCTCAGCTCTTACACTGCCCAAGCCCTCTGCCCTGAAGGCAAGACTCACGTCTTAAGGAAACTTTCTTTTCTCCTTCCTGTGTGTAAAATTACATTTTGCAGCCTGTCTCTCTGAAGTGGGAAAAGGGGAACAGTAACAGACTGAAGGAGAGGATTGCCTCTCCTTCTGAGGAGAGAGAAGATTGCCTACATGTAAAACTAGTTTTTCTCCCAAGGTCCTTGCAGTAACAGAAATAATTGCTTGGTTTTATGAAACCCAGGAAATCCTCCAAGTAACAGGTTATCCCTGGCCTCACAGCAATACCTGAGAAGCATAGGCGGAGGCTGAGCCAACTCCCTTGTAACTTCATCTCCTGATGTTGCAGCCCTGCATCTTGTACACAGCTTCAGAAGAGTTTCTCTGCAATCAAGTACTAAACTGACTCACACTGTGAAATCACAGGAGACTTTATCAGGATGGCAAGACTGCAAGACTTACTCAGATACGCTCTTCCACATTTCTTGTTTCAGGAGGAGACCTTCTGGCACTCAATCCAAAACTGAACCCTGATTTACAGGGTGAAGTTCCAGTAAAAACATGCAAATAGTTCATTTCTATTTGAAACAACTTCACCCACTGGGTTTTAAGTGAGATGCAAGAAGCAGCTCATTTTTTGCTAATTAAATTAGTTAATTTTTCAGTTTGTGTGGTACAGTCAGACTATGACCTCTTACCTCTGGGTAGTTAACTAGGCTTGAACTAGACAACACGTGTGGAAAAAAACACTTAGCAAAGATATATGATTGATAATTTTGTACTTCATGAAAACACCGATATGTTAACACGCACAGATTGGTTTAAGTACAAACAATGCAACATTCCTGTGTTCTAAATAGCAGAGGGGGGACAAAGTCCACTTTGATCTCACACGCATTAGAAAGACTTAATTCCTCAAAATCATGCTGCCCATGTTATGGAGTGACCCAACTTGAACTGGGATAATGATGTGACCTGTTCCTGTGGCAGGCAACATCAAAATACCTTTCTTGGAAAGACTTCCTCCAGACCTTCTATTTTGACCACTCTCTATATGACGTTGAACCAAGGGCAGAAGAGATACCTGAAGACAGCAAAGCCAGGTAGAAGACTATCAGCCTCTAAGTATGGACTTAAATATTTTCTGAAACAGAGGTTGTACCCAGGTTTTCTCCAGGACTGTCCTAGGAAAGTTGCCCTGTAGACTAGGGGACAACAACAGGTAAAGAATGAGAACAGGGGGATGAATGTGGTCTTCAGCACAGGCTTGATCTAGGTCCCGGTATCACTTTGAAAAATACAGCTCCTGAACTCGCTCCTGTAGAAATATTTTACATGCCATCCATTACATGCGGATGTGTTTAGGACTCATAAGCAGAGCAAACATAGACTGTGTCCCTTAGAGTTGACAATCTGTATATGAAAAATTAGGTTTAACTAGGAATGTATCTGTTTCTGACAAGAGAATGATGGATAGAGCCACTTTATTTACCCTGACAGAAATATCTTTGTTGATGAGCTTTGTGTTTTGCAAAAGAAAAGGAACAGTGAGTATCTAGACTTATATATGCGAGACAAAATATTGCGTTTTAGACTGGAATGTATAATTTCATAGATTATGAGTTTTGTTTAATGACTGACTGCAAAACTGATATTTCAGTGTTTAGCATTTCAATGATTTATGGCCTTGTCAGCGAATTTTTAATATGCTTTATGTGCACAGATGTTTCTGCATTTGTGACATGCTATAAAAATTCACAGTGGTCAATTGCCCTCCAGTGCTTTGCACGTCAAGCCTGTGGCAGAAAAGTCAGAGAATTGCCTAACGGAGCTGCAGTGGGGAGCAGGGAGGGATAGTTCAGTCATTCACTTGTGAAATTTCTTCTTGTTAACCACTACTCGCAGTCACCTGTGCTTCCAAAGGGGTCAGGAATAGAAAGATTATTTGATATACAAGAAGAAAGAAAATTCAACTGAAAACATTGCCACTATAACACCTTTTCAAATAAATAGATAAATTTTGTGTACAGACCGGACTTGCTCATAGCTAATCTGGGGCTAAATTGCACCAGCTAGATAGAAACAACCTTAGAAACAACTTCCTCCAATATCTCTTCAAAATTATTTTCTCAGTCGAAAAAATCTGACTCCTCAAACCAAACAGGCAGGATGGGTTGGAATAAGCAGGTTTTAGGAGATTCATGATGATTTCATAGTATGGTGCTGACAGTCAGGTGTTGCTTTCCAACTGGTTTGGGGCCCATTAGGATGTGGAAGAACCAGCATCCACAGCAGTACTGCTAAATACAGAAATATCTGTACGGTCTCTTGACACACATTTCTGTAAGACCTGAATAAATTTTAACTTCAAAGCACCCTCTGTTCTCAAAAGCATCATTCACTAGATCCCAAGGCTCCTATTCTGAAAGCAAAATATCTGGTCCTTAGTTTTTTGTTTGTTTTAAGGTTTATTTTTATCCTTTATTCCATTAATATAATTTTCAGAGTTGTGTTCAGTACCTATAATTCTGGGTTTGTTGGCATACTTTCATCTCATCCCAGGCCTATGAAAGCAGCAGAGAGCTGTGATAGTACAGTGTCATACAGCAGACCAGGAATAAGTTACCAAGCTGACTGGATTATTCGGAGTTTATATCTTTTTTTCCACCTTCCTTCCAACTGTTTCTCAGTTGGCCATCATTTCGTGTTTTGTTTGACAGACTATTTTCAGGCTAACTGAGCTCACTGAATTGCAAAGAAAACTAATGAGTATGAGTATTACAACACTCCCACACAGACAGGCTCTTCCAACTGGATGCCTAACTGCCACACAAAACCCTCGCCCAACTCTACCAGATTTGTTGAGCAACAGTGATGTGTCAGAACAACAATAAATTGCTTTAAAAAAGCACTCCTCTTTCATATATATAGGTGAGAATATAAGTAAACAAAGCTACATCTTAAAAGTTGAGAATTATTTTTACAGAATGTTCGGGCAATGAAGTCCACGTACATCTAAAAAGGGTGAGTCTGCTATAATTTGTTGTTAGTGTAGCTGCAAGGAAGCCAACAAAGTAAAATAAGAATTGTACCATTTCTTTTCCCTACTGAACCGAATGATTTATCCCATACAGCAATATTAAAAGGACATTCACACTCACCCAACCCAAAGAAAAGAGAGAAAGTAACAAGACAGAGCTGAGTTTTATCATGATCGTAGAATATAACTCTTCTTCCCCGGCATGGAACCACCAGCAGGTCTGACTGTTGCATCGCTGTAAATTCCCTGGACCTTACAGACTTCCACATTTCTCCATGGACCCCCACATTGCCTCTGTAAAGCTCAGCCAGGTCAAAGGATGTTTATCTCAAGAGTACGAGAGTCCAAGGCCCTGGGATATTTCAAGTATGGCCTCATCTGGCCGGGGCTGCTTTATAATTAGCTGCATGCGTTAACAATAGCTTTCAGTAAGAATAATTATTCCTGCTTCAAAAACAGCTTTTGCACTTGTGATTTGAGAACTTCATTAGAAAGAAGCAACACTCCAAAGTAACTCTCTTCTCTGTTCTTTACTGCCCTATCATTACATCTGACTTCATAATTTATCTTTTTATAAAAAGAAAACCAATTCATTTAGCTTAAATTTAGCTGTGAAAAACAGACAAGCCTTAAAAAAAAAAAAGAGTCCTATGAGTAGTCAAACACATGGCAACACATTTTAGCTCAACTAGAATATGAACAAACTCCCATATGGTAGCATGAGCAATCATGACCAAAACAAGACTATATATCTTGTACAAGGAATAACAAACAAATATATTTTAACAAAAAAAAAAAAAACCAAAAAACCACAAACCAACAACCTTCACTGGCTTATTTGCATTGAAAAAATAACTGTGTTTTTCTGAAAGTTTAACTACAGGAACTGCTGGATCACTAAACATAAAATGTCCTTTACCAAGCTGATTCCAGAAGTAACAGATGATCATAAACAGCTGATATTCTTGTTTTGTGTAGAAAATTGTTCATTAAAACTGCATAACACAAAATATAGCTCTGTATTTCCCTCAGTGAGGATACAAAAATATTCCTAAGTCAGGATTCAGAGAAAAATAAGCGGGACTGTAGTGAAAAAGGATATAAATCAACACATATCTGGACAGTCTCCCTGCATAAATATATTAAATATCCCTGCAGATGTCAAGGCTGTGAATGATATATGCTACTTCTACTCACAGTTTAACTCTCTGGGTCCTCTGCAGTTGCCATCCAACCACTGCAGGGCTCTGAAGCCTGAGCTGCAGTGCTATAAACTGGGAGCAGAGTACCTGCTTGCTTGCCAAAGGTTTAATTTGCTGGACAGCCCTGGATAAGATATCTTCGCTTCTTGTGTGCGGGAGCGGGATGCGATGGCTATTGGACCATTGCAGAAAAGCTCTTTTACCTCGGAAATCATTACAGGTTTCAGTACAAATGCATTTATACCACAACACCAAGCTTCTTGCACTGAAAATTAGATGACAATGATACTTTCCTCTTTTTTAATGAATGTTAACTATGGTGATTTAAATATTATAGCAAATAAACACTACTGTAATATAAAAATAAAGGTAACCAAAGCAAGAGCACTTATGTGAAATCCTGTCCCCATTCGAAGAACTCTTTTGGAAGAGCACTTTTGGTCTATTTTGCCAACAAATTTCCATATCACTTGCCAGGTGGCATGTCTGACCTCAAAGTCTCTTTGCAAACAGTCTGCTGTTGCTAATGCAGTAGGAATTCAAATAATTTCTTCTAGAGAAACAGGTTGAATCAACATTCAGACAAGGTGCAACACTCATATTTGTTCAATATTAATTATACTTTTGCCTAGTTCCGCACTGGCTCAAAGCCGTCGGGAAGGAAGTTGATAGTAAGGAGTATCTCCATACTAACTAAAGATGTGTGTAGAGCAACAGGCTGAGCCACTGTGTCCCTCTCTTACCTCTCACAAACATCACGCATAATCTACCTCCCTTTATAGCATAAGGTGAGTTCATAAAATTATCCAGCCAAAAATGCTTAAAAATTCTCTCACAATATGTTCATGCATTCATCAAGATGTTAAAAATAGCCAACTCCATACTTCCTCTGTGTTCTGCATTATCCTCATACTGCATGAGACGTTGTAGAGAATGTCTAAAGTGCACACAATAAAGAGAAAACCATGTCCTTAATTTGCACTGGAATTTGCTACATACTTGTGAATTCAATATCAGGAACTGCATCCCCTCACTGAATAATGGCAACACCATCTGCTAGCTAATATTTGGAGAGTTTCCTTTCCATATCTCAAAGAACTTTGCACAAGACGAGGATCGGTATCCCCACTTTCCAGCCAAGGCATAGAGAGGTCACTTGAGTCCTATCACAGCGTTCTATCCGTTCCATGGACACTGCTATAAAATAACTGGATACCAACCAACTGAACTCGCCTTCCAAGGAAATAGATACCGTGCACTGTACATCCTAGAAACGACAGCTTTGATAAAGCCAGAGATCTCACAGTGTGTGAGAAGTTCCCAGTGTAGATCTTTGGGTAAGAGCTGCACAAGGTCACGCAGCCCCTGCACAGTTCACACCTGTAGCCTCACAAGGTCTTGGTGCTTTTCCATCGTAGCTCTTACTCTGATACTGCACAGTCAGAAGATGGTTACTGTAATGATAGTTATGACAGGAGAGGAATTAAAATACTATCAAGCTGCCGGACAAACTCACTCTTCATCCTACAAACTCCATTTAAAATGTTGGCAATGATTAAGACCAAGAAATGACCCGTGCTGAGAATTCGTGCCAAATGTAAAGGGTATGTTGAGAAAGTGGATTCGTAATAACCATAGACTCTCCTCTGATTTGTGTGAGCAGTATCTTTTGGAGTTGAAAACAGGAAGCTTCCACACAATTGTTTCTGAATTTGTAAATAATTGCCTAATATAAATTTATTTTTTCCTCTCCCACCCTTTTTTAATACTACAAAGGTAATTTAAAATAACAATTGTCATTATATAGAGACTCCCATGGAAGATTTACAAAATATATTTTTTTTTTTCTTTACCACTGCCACAAACTGCTGTATGTTAAATGTGTTTTAGACAAATTAGGCTGTTTGCTGGTAATGAACTGAAAAGAACATCTGGACGTGTGCAACACATACAAATTCACCTCTAGCAAATCAGTCTGGTGGTGGTGAAACTTAGTTTGCTTTTCGATATTTTTTGATCTGTGGCCAATGACTTGAACTCTAAAAAGGACTAAAACGTTCCTGTATTTTAGACATGTCCTTTGTATGTCCTCTTTAGACATACAATTCTGGTTTACTCGGTAATATCAGATTTTAATACAGTCTTTCACTATAGATGTTACACAGATAGTTCCTCTATTTTCATATAGTTCCTCTACAGATACAGATATTCATGACTCACAATATATTAAAACGTACCAGATGTCTGCAAATCAGTAGAGATATTTAATATTAGAAACTGCTAATAAAATATTTTGGTCTCTGGAGCTCATTGTTCCTTTTGGAAATCGCAAAACATATCTGTTAAAGTGGCCAGATTCATCCCCACTATCACTGTCCTGGGGTCAGTGGTGTCAAAGCTGCATTGAAGTTGCACCAGGGAGGCTTTGCACTCCTTTGGGATGTCACATTAGTGACTTAATCTCAAAGGGGTTTTGAGGAGTCTCATATGGCGAGTCCTAATGAAAGGGCTCAGCCTATTACAGGACTGAACCTTATGGGCAGAAAAATGCCTGGTTTTATGAGAATTGGACACCTTAGCCATAAGATATTTTTGTCTGATATTACTTGTATGTATGTTTAGATCGCTCCCTAAAACTTGAAACTAAACTACAAAAGAACTATGTCAACATGTAATGAGTCCGAGGTTTTGTCCGTGCATCCTCCACAGGATTTAGTGTTCACAGGTGAACAGGCAAAGAAGTGTCATGCTATCCTGTGAAGCTTAAAATATACTCTAATAAATATGAATATTCCTCAGGCAGAAGTATAAAATACAAAGATTTATATATAGCTAAAAGAATAACTCCGTGGACATCGTCTCACTGAGCATTATTTTTGTTATGGGATATTTTGTTTAAGTAACAGCAATAAAATTACAGGAAAATACAATATCCTTATCCACAAAACTAGCACCACTAAGATTGTAGATTTTTAAAAATGTCATAATATGATACAAACCTGAGAATTCTGTAAAAATATTAGGAAATAACAGAGACTTTGATCAAAATTAGGATTTCTTATTTTTGCCTTTAAGAGACAGCATTTGTGGTATTCCCCATACAGAGAACTCTGCTTAAAAGTATTCTGATAGATACAGTGATGTCCTCCTGGATTAACCTTCATTTCAATAACTCTTAAAGCAGATGCTAAAGATAATTTAAATATCAATGTGGGTATGCATTTTGCTGCACTTACACAGTTCTTTAGGTTAAAGAGTGAATGTGAGATTATTTTTTGAAATGGTCTATGTTTTTATAAATTTGGGAAATTCTACAGCCTAGTAGGGTAAGAACACCTAAAGCAATGGGAAATATCTTAAATGTGTCCATGGTTCTCCTTTATAGATTTAAGTCTGTAGGAAACACAAGATTTTTATACTGTCCCAGATGTGCCTAACATTACCCCGAAATTCCAACAACTCGCCAGAGACAGTGGTATCTATTGGCATCCATTAACCTCATTTCCTTTAAAACGCTTTCTAATTAGTAAGAGTAATGCAGGCACATGCCTTTGATGTGTCAATACAGCTAACACCGAGATCAGGAAGAGCTGCGAGGACCATTTCCTAGCACGACTTCCAACACGACTGCAAATTTTCCATGTCAAAACTGGAGAAGCAGCAGCTTTGTTGCACCAGAGCAAAAATAATTTTAGCCTTCTGGTTCTTGTTCTACGTAAGCAACAAATCATCAGATTTGGAATGGGTTAAAAATCAAGAGCCATCGGTATACCAGTAATATTTTCCTCAACGGTAGGGAATGGTAATGCTGCTAGCGGAAAATTTACACTGCAAGACACGGTAACAATTACTGTCTGATGCTGGAGAAGTTCAGATCTGTTCTGATGTTCTTTATGCTCGGTCTAAATGCTCAGGTAAAACTGGATTTATTTTCAAAAGTGTAACAACTGAGGAAACGCAAAAATAGTTTAGGTTGTCTACGTGACTTCAAAAAAGCGCATTTTCCTGCCTTATATAGTGTAAGTAACTAGCTAGATGAAATAAGAGGTTAACAAGAAAACAAGCCTTGAAGAGCTTCTCACAGCATGCAGTAGGCTGCAAAACTGCAGTCTTGGTATCAGTAAAGTGTATCGCTTTGAGCTCATGTTTTTTCCTGCTCATTATCCATCTACTTCCCAAGAGAATATTTCAGAGATTAGTGTATAATTATAATCAACAGTTATTTTATGAGGCCTACAAGACCTCCCTGAACTAAATGACTTTTCCCTTTCAGTCACAAGCCTTTCTACAGTGTAACTAATTTCTTTAAGTGGTCAATCATACAAGTTCAAATGATGAATAGCAATCATTATTAATACCGGGTTCAGCTGCTTCATCAATTGATGAACATCCCTTATGTAACACATTTTTTTTCATGTGCAGTTGCTTCTATTTTTGTTGTGGTTTTTTTTTTTTTACCCTAAGTGAGGAGAAGTTTGTCTCTGATAGTAAGAAATTTTGACCAGTACTTCTGCTATATCTTAAAAAAAAAAAAGGAAAAAAGCACTGACGTCTTCTGTTGCTTCTACGATCACTCTTCACTTTTCATTATTTCCCTTGTAATTTGAAGGCTGCCATGCACTTCACTCCGATGTAATGGCCAAGTGGAAAGCATATTTTCAAAGGAATTTTCAAAGTCATTTATACTTACTGCAAATCAGAGCACTGTTAAAAGAAGTACTAACAAGGGAGGACTCCTCTCACAGCCTGAATTTCCTTTTACAATAGCTCACATTCTTCTGCTTTAAACCTCTAATGGAATATAATAAAGAATACTAAAATAAAGCAAAGTGATACTTCAAGCGTTGCAAGAAAAGATGTCATTTGTGATGGTAATCACAAGTGCACGTTATATCTTATTGTACATACCTGCGTTTCGTTGTGAAAACATGACTTACAGGTTCCACTGATAACGACTGCACTTCATAAACTAGACAAGGAGCTAGTAATTCCCAACGGGAAACATGCAACAACTCTTATTTTCATATTTTGACTTGGGGAGAGACTCTAAGAGGCAGCGCTCTGAGTATCAGACAAAATAGAGCAGATGGTCACAGGAAAAATGAGGCCAGGAGTAGGTGATGGGTGTATAATACCAGCAGCTGAAGCACTGACAGGTTTTTTGGGACTGCGCAGAGGAGAGTCCTGTGGGTCTGAGGCAGAATAACAATGCGGCTAGACAGAAAAACTCCTCCCCAGGTTTAATAGCGAGCACGAGAGAAAGAACACGCTGAGCAGCCCTCGCCAATCACAGCAGAGGCTGACATCCTAATACTGATTACGAACAGAGGGGATAAGTAGTGCAGGATGATATAAATGAAGGAAAAAGTTTGCGTCTGATGAGGAGGAGCCAAAAAAAGGCCACACAGAGAGGGGCGACGCAGTCAGAACCAGGGGAAGATGAGCTCTGCAGCAGGGTCACCTGGATAAGCCAGGACTCCGTCAGGGTTAAACCACAGCACGGTGCAGCTGCAGGGACACGAGGTGCCACTCCTGAAAGCGTTATTCGCAACAGAAGGGGCTGTTATGTAGGACGTGAACTGAGAAACAAGTTCTCTGAGCATTTCTAGAGATCAGTTACGTCAAAGCAAGTGAAGACAAGTAACGTTTTGCCCCAGTGTCTCACAGCAGCTTGGGAGCAGACCCAGCGCTACCACCCTGCTGCCCTGGTCTTTGCAGTAACCCTGAGGCGATGCGAACTCCCAGCACAGCGCTTGCTGCTTTTTCTTTTCATAAATATGTACAGGTACGATTGCAGTCCCCTCAGGAGAGGGCAGTTCCTTTAATTCAGTGTATCCAAACATACGCAAGTACCACCACAGCCCAAACCCAAATATTAATGAAGTTGTGTGAGCACAGGCATAAAAAAAATTAGGTTGGAAAAGGTAGTTAGAAGAAGCCCCTAGAAAAAGTCCGCGAGCTAAGTAAAAGCAGGGTGTTCTGTACAGTTACCTCCCCTGTAAGTACAATGCAGCCGGTGAGACTTGCTCCTACTGCGAGCATTCCTGCCAAACTTCTACGATCATCTCTAATTAAGAAACATTTCTTTTTATATTAAAACATTCTCGTGGTCGCATAATTCTTTAGCTTGCCCTGTACACAAAAAAGCTGTTGGACTGGAAACATCCATCATTCGCTTAAACAAAAAAACCCCACAGCGTGCGTGTTAAAACGAGATAACACATGCCCCACCGTCCTTAAATGGTCCAATAAAAGGACTATCTCACACCACCACACTTTTGGAAATGTCTTGTTGAGACAATAAAATGGCACCAAAGTTCATTCTGTTGTAGAAGAGCTGTGATCACCCACATACTATGACTATTTTTATGCAATTTCAAGCAAAAATACCCAACCTTCCTGTTATTCTGAGGACAGCAGAGAAACACCCACTGAATTATTTAATATATTAACTGTGTAATGTAATGCTATGTGATAGCTATAAAATGCATTTTTATTTATACGTGGATCAACATCACAACGTTGCGGTGGCCTACAAAGAGGTTCATTGCTCTGTGAGTTTCCAGTAAAATTCTGGACAGGAGACTGCTAATCTTTCTGTATTAATAAAACTGGCAATACTGAAGAAGGGAGAAAATAAATCAGTATTTATTTATAGGTCCATAATTATTTATTTTTCCTAGTTCTTAGCTTTCTACCGTTATTACTGAATTCTTTCTACTGGACAATTATGAACATTAGTGATACTAAATATTCTTGTCGTGCTCTGTAGTTAATACAACCAACCGAAATATATTTGCTGTCTGGACGATCGTAGCCAAGAAACTTGGAAAGCAATGAATTGCTGCAAGACGGGAAGAAGTGATGACATTTGTGATCCTAAATATTTCCAGCCATACATCAGAGTACACATCAAGGGCACTTGTCTGTACAGCAAAGTTGGAACCAGCCGTTAAAAGCCTGACTCCACCTTCCATTTCCCCTTGCAGAAGGGCACTGTTTAAAAGCAGCAGGAGAAGCAAGAGACCCACCACATGATTTTTTCCTTGTCCACTCTCTTCTGGCAGGTGGCTAAAACTGCAAGGCTAATGTTCTATTCCAATTCTGTCACCTCTGCCACAGATTACTTACAAAAAAATCTTTGTTTCAGCTTCACAATGAAGTGGAAAAAAATTTTTTTCAGTTTTATAAAATGTTTTTCCCTCCAATGAAATCCTAGAAACAAAAGGACTTGAATTGCTTTCACTTCTACCTATGGAGTAAAACTATTTTAAGCACTTGGGAGACTCCACAAAGGCCATCTTCAGCTTCTGCTCTTCAAAAAGGAAAAAGGCTGAGAAGAAAACCAGAAAAATAGGTCAGAAGGAAAAAAAAAAAAAAAAAAAAAAAAAAGAGATTTCTGAACCCAGTCTAGTGTTATATTTGAAACTGAAGAAACAGTGAATGATGGCCAGAAATTTTCTTTATCAAGTTCCACCCCCCGACACTGTCTCCATATCTGATATAGATAGTCAGTAGGGATAACATTAGTTCTTTATTTTAACTGTGAATATTAAGATAATGGAAGAAATCGGCTAGTCAGTTGTGAAATATTATAGCAATAAAACTCTTTGGTGGAAGATTAATCTTCTTCAAAATAGTATGAGGGTGTCAATAAACGAAGAGTAATGTGAAGATCACTTATATTTATTGAGACTGCAGCATTTATCAAAGCCATCAACATTTAATTGGAGTTAATATACTTGCCAGCTTTCTATTTCCACTGTACAGGTTTGTTCATATATTTAGGGATACAAGGCTAGACTTACTAGGTTTCATTTTAACTCCTTTTGGCTTTTATCCTCCATCTGTAAACAAATGCGTACTTGCATTACAGCTGTAACATCCCTTTGGTGGGAAAGCTGGGCTACTTCTTGAGTGCATTAGCACTTCCCACAGCGGAGCTGCATGGTTACAAAACCTCTCTTATATCTTAGAAGAAATACAAGTGAAAACTCAGAATTTTGGAATTTGAAGTCAGTAAAAATACTTTACCTACATACATTTATGGCCCATTGCTTTATGTTTACGGAAGAATTATATGATTACTTGAGATGTGATTCCATTCATGGAGTCTTTCATCCAGGCATGAATCTGAGGTTTGTTTGAATTTGGGAATAAATTTGGGAAGGGTATTCCGTGACTGTTCTGGCTGTGGTAGCCATCCTCTTTCCCAGGCACCCTCTGGCTACTGCAAGAGCTAGACTCCAAGGAGGAAGGGTGTCCCCTGGGTAGAGGTGATATAGTTCCACATGCGCAGCAAAGCCAGGGCTGTTGGGACAAATAAGACTGTCGAGCAGCCCAGCAGGGCTGCCCTCGCACGCCTAGCAAGCCAAGAGCTCTGTGGAGCAGCTCTGCTGGGGGTCCAGCTGTGCCAAGCCCGGCATGGCAAATCTGTGCAGCCCACAGCTGGCAGGGCACAGTTGCCAGTGTACGCCAAATATATGAACAAGGTATTTGCGAAAAGAAATTGCAGAAAGATGACTCAGTGCTTGCATTATGCTGGAATCCACAGACCTATCGGGACACTTTCGTTATTGATTTTTTCTATTGACAGATTCCTTTTCAGAATGTAAAGAGAGCAGTGAGGCATTAACGCATGCATACAGATTTCACGAGGCTCCCTAACCATCTGCTCATGAAATAGTAATGTCATTTTTGAATAAGGGAAATGGTGAACCTAGTGGTCATTTTAACTGCTGTCAAATTGCTTGACAAAAGGTTCCTACACGATACAACGTAAGATGACTTTTTACTGCAGCTCATATTTCAACCCTGGACTTGTCATAGTTGGAGCATGATTCCTAAAAAAATCCTCAGATGTGCCGTAAGCTGTAAATTCTGACTACACTGTAAACAGGATGTGTTGTTTACAGCTGTTTAGATCCACTAAATATTTGTGGATTTGCTTCCTCAGCTATAGCAGGAACTTACTGGTCATAACTCCCTGCCTTGTTCAATAACTTCCAGTAATTATCATGAAGAAAATGCAATAAATTTATGTAATAGACTGCCCCTTTGCTATAATATACAATGAGAAGCAATCAATGCTCCTTACAATAAGGAGAAGAAATACAACTGTGTTTTATTTTATAGCTGTGGTGATGCCGCTTTGGAAACCACCAGAGGGAGTAGGGTGAAACTCCAGGGGTCGAATTCCAGCCCCACAAAACATCGCCGGGGGCTGACATCTCACCAAGTAGTAACGCAACACTGGGTTGTGTTCTTCTGAGTAGACTATTTTATTTGTTCACCCGTCCAGCAAATACAACGTCCCCATGAATTTGTGCTCTTATTACACGTGCATAGAAACAGGGAAGCTCTACGAATCTTATAAATAACCCTCAAATTTCACCTTTGGCAAAATAATTGCCAAAAAGGGGATGTAGGAAGAGGAGAGCAAAATATCTGCTGTTGCAGTTACCAACAATAATCTTTGAAAGCAAGATAGCCAGGTTTAATCACGGTTTTAATATATGGTCTTACTGTAACTTAAATCGAAGGGCATTTCTGAGACCATCCTAGTTACGCTTAAAGTATAATTACACGCTACATATCTTGGAAAGTAAATGAAAGCCTTTTCCCGGTGATTTGTTATACATTTCTTTTTTTTGCCTCTGGCTACACAAAGGCTGGGCCTCTGAAGAGTTTCAAGTATAATGCACAGTGAATATAAAACAGTCCATTAATTGGGATAATAGGTCCTGGCATGTAATTGCATTGCTAAGGTACTATGGATAGCTGCTGAGTGAAATGGTATTTATTCAAGGTTGTTAGTCACCCGTGGATAACTTTATTTGTCCACTGATGCTTAAATAAACGCATCATCCATCAGCAAGAATACTTATGAAAAAATTTATAGCAAAAATCATTATCATGTCTCAAATTATAAAAGGAAACAGTATATAAAAATTGCTGAACAGTGGCACAATAAAGCCATGCCATGCTGCGGTTGCTTGTTTTTCTGCCAGTGGGCAGGAAAATATGGTTGGGAAAAAAAAAAATTAAAAAAAAAATCAAGGCTGAATGGCAAGTTTACATGCTTACAATTTTACCATACTCACTGAACATACTAGCTTTCTTTAAAAAAATTATTTTCCTAATAATTCATTGTGAAAGTGTTGTAGAAATTTACGTTGTCTAAATAGGAGAAATACATTCAGTAATGCAGGCAGCACCAACTGAAAAAGACAAACACCAACCCAAAACCAAACTCCAGTATGCTTAATCTGCGTATATGAGTAAGGCAGCATGGTCTTTTTCATGTCATCATTTTGTTGTTTTTCGCTATTTTCTCAGGGATTAGTGATAATTGCAAAACAACAAATTACACATGATGGTAAGACACGAGTATTGCTTGATTACGGACAATCTTAAATAAAGCTTAAATAAGACAGAAAAGACCTGCAAAGAATTCTCTTCGATACTGCCAACAGCTCAGCTCAAAACACCTTCCTATCTCATGTAGATAAACTATTATTATTAAGGATCTGATTTGCAGGTAGGGTGCAGCCACATCCTTACTCTTATCTTCAGCTACATATGCAAACATCCATTATTTTGACAACCTGCTGCTCCAGATCTTATCTCATCATGCTTTCCTTCTAAACGGAACGGAGTATCATCTAATATGCAAGGGATACAGGTTTCCAAACAAGGCATCAGTCTCGAGGAGAAAAGACAGCGCAGAAAGAACCGTGCCTCGACTATACCACCCAAGGAGACCCTCCGGTGTGCTCTTTGCAACAGGTCTTGCCTATCCCGCATTGGCCTTTTCAGCCATCAGCGCACTTGCAATAAGCGTGGGCAAAGCCCTTCCCAAATCTTCGTCCGCGAAGCCAAGCCATGATGATGATAATGTCTAAGTTATGGTCAGTATAGTTTGACTGGGATCATGATGCTTTGTCTGTTGGGTCCACAAGGATATCCCTTCTGAAAGGGTCATTGCCAGCTTTTTAGATAGATACAAAGAGAAGACAACATCTTCTGACTTCAAAAGCGTAGTCTAATCCTTCCTTGCCATTCACAGCAATAACCCACGGGTCAGCTTTGGCCCCGTTTGATCTCCACACCTCCCACCGAGTGCAGGGCCACCGGCCACCTCCCCACCTGCATGGGAGGCTGGACCAGCACCTCAGTCAAGGCCACCCTGTTTGTCAAGTGGCTGAATGAACCTGCCAGGCTCATCCATCACATGGGGTATAAAGGCCAGCGAATGGGACTGTTCGATGAGAAAGAAGCCCCTTTTAAAAACAGGTTACATTTTTCACAGTGCAAAAATGGGTGGCACCCAACAGTCACTCCTGCCTTCCTAACGGACACATCGCATTTCACAGGGGGCAGGGGAAATTCTGCCCAGCTCACGGAGGAGATTATTAGCTACATCTCAACAGAAAGCTGCTCAGTGAAGCCTGATCCTGCAAACACATAAGTCTACCTGAAGTTAATAGCGTGCAAGGTGTGGCAGCACCGTAGTGAGGTAACTCGTGTGTTAAATGAGCGACATATATATTATTGGGATTAGAACACAGCAGCAATGTCTTTTCCTTGGATTCACTTCAGAGGACTTCTGGAAGGTGCCAAGTTTTGAAATATCAAATGAAATAACATGCTTGAACAGCAGGTAGGAAAAAACCCCTCCAGTCCTCTCTGAGACCCTCTATCTTCAAAGCAGGATTTACAGCTTTTCCTCTGAGCTCAATGCTCCAAACAGGGTCTCTCAAGTTCAATTTCATATTGAAAGTCCATTTGGACACGTTAGCCTTTACTGCTGCTCCACACTGAGGTAAGCTGCTAATGCTGAATCTGTCAATAAGCCTGCATTGAACATTTCTTCCTAGTACCTAATGCAACATCTACTGCAACTACACTTAACTTGTGCAATACTCCAACCCAGGAGCATTACTTAACACTTAGATCTATTGCATTTCATTTTCCACCCAATGGTCTGTTCATTCAATCTATCAAAAATTATACTGTAAAGCAACTACAACCATCTGCCGTTTAAACAATCTCTTTACTGTAGTACCCCCTGAAATATTTATTGCCTTAGATATCTTAAGCTAAATCAATAATTAAAATGTTACAGAGAATGATCCCAACAAAGCAAGCAAAAGGATTCTACTCTCCAGCAAGCTCCAAAAACGCACTTCCCATGCCCTGTTGTTCTCATTTCTTAGTAGTATTAAAAATCTCCAGCATCGACTCCCTATGGCAACAGGTTACACAAAAATCTGTGGTGTGAAACTTGGGTGGAAAGAAAAAGCTGTAGTGAAACGGAGAGATACTAAACGGTGCATTTTCTCCCCTTCCATTCACTTGTGAAAAAGTAATCTTACTTGCTTAACATGATTCACCTTTCGGAAATCCTTGCTGACTCATGCACTTTAAGCTATAATTTTCTAAGTGTAGCCTTTTGGCACTTGTGATTTAGTATTCTCTGCCAACATGCTGAAAATATTACACTTAACAGGACTCTAATTTTCAGCCTTTCATGTACACACTCATTTTAAGGACAGTAACAGAATTCACAGTTTTCAGAGAGACTTTTGTATCAAAATGCATTAAAAAATAATAATGGCATCAACAGGTTATTTTCACGGCCACACACAAAGCATATCCATGGTCTCTTTCTATACCTCACCTCATTTTTGTTTGCCTTAACATTTCCTTCCTAGCGCTTTTTCAAATATTTGGTTTACTACTTTTCTACATTAAACGAGAACATTTATTAACACAACCATCATTATTGAAATCGGTGATAGGCTCTTCAGCAGGACACATTGCTCTGGCTTACGCAGGCTGCTCCAGGCTGGATGCAGCCCTGACCTGGGCTCCTGCCTGGAAATAAGGGGAAGAACTGACAACACCTGTAGTAATTTTTTCCCAGGCTATCAGGGTGCTGTTCCAGCATCCAAAGAAAAGCTGCTGAAGGATGTCTGGCACTTCCATTTCGCATTCACTCGTGCCAGTTTTTAAGCACTTATCTGCGTGTCAGCAGTATCCTCCTCTCCTTCCTTGGGTTTAACCCTTGGTTTTACTTATAAAGATGGATCCTGTGCTTCTGTCTTCATTTTACTAGGCTAAACAAGTAGGTCCTAATATATAACCACTTTAATTTCTTCTCATATGATAGATTCACTCCTCACTTAATCACGGTAATTGCACTTCTTTCCATCTGTTCTCATTTAAATTCATTTTTCATGTACAAGGATGACCAGATTGTACCTACTATTCTAAATAAGATTAATGCCCTCAGTGGCTCTCATTCTTCACTATTTCTTTTGGAAATACTTTGCAAGATCTTAATGGACTCCATGTGCCTTTTTTTTTTTTTAATGAATCACACAGAGTAATTCAGTACCATTTACAACTGAAAATCTCACAACATTTTAGTACCAAGTTCTCCTCAAAAACCGTGACTTACAGAATTTGAACTTCATATGAGATGTCCTTTGATATAATCACATATCAGTTCCACACTAGGCATCAACTTGAGACTGAATTTTTAATCCTGTGTGGTACAAAGTTCAGCAAAACTTATCTTCTTATAGAATTTATTCTACTTTTAAAACCATAAGGTTTGAAATCCACCAGGAAATTAAGGGGAAAAAATGGCCCTCATAGTGGAATTTGGGATCATTCATCCCTCCATCATTCCTTCCCCAATTTCCATTAATTCTCCTCACTTTTGCCCCAACATCCCGCAGCAATACTGTCAGAAAACTAAAGACAAAGCAATAATAAGGCTCTGATACTGCTCCACACACTGAGAGAAATTTCTTCAAGTCAGAAACCAAGTCAAAGGTAGTTTTCTCTTTTTTTCTCTCCTTTATTACTATTTTTTTCCCAAACTAATTAGTAACGCAGCCAGTACCATCAGCTTTGTAGCAAGAAGAACAAATGAAGAGCTGCCATTAAAAAACTGTTAATACACGATAGACACATAGCAGAAAGGAAAACTATGGGTTAAAAGCTTCTTCATTTGGTTTGCTTCATTCAATCAGCAACTTATTTATTAGAACATTTGGAAAAAATATTTATTGAAAAACCAAGCCCAGATCTAAGACGCTGAAATGGTAAAATTCTAAAAGAAAATACACATCCATTCAATATGAGAGACAACTATATTTCAGCAATGACGTGAAACTTTTTTTCTAAGCACTGACCAATAACTTAGGTTATTAAATGAATCTTCAGATTGAGTCCACATCATGAAAAAGAATAATTCTCTTTATAGGCTATTATACCCATATCTTGAAATCTCAGCACTTTTAATTATTTGCCACCTATGTTTATACAAGAGAATATCAGAAGATCGCAAATGCATTTCAGCTCTTATTGTATGAAACTATAATCCATTATGAGCCATCCCCTCTGAAGAATTTCCTATTTAGGCTAAGATATAGCAAGGGAAAATGAAAGTGGAAACGGTAGGGGCATACAAGAACACAAGTGTACCGTTAAGTTACTCAACTTGGCTACTTCTGGAACGGAATACCATAAAGCAATTAGAATTACTTTTTTCTCTTTCTATTTTTACTGCAATAAAGAACATACTGAACACGTTACTAAAACCTGATCGATTGTTTCACGTTATAGGAAAGCTTTATCACAAAATAATGAAGAGTGTCTAATAAAAAAGTATCACTCAGAAATCACTCATAGTTCTATCCTAGCAAAGCCTGGCTCACAGCTCTAGGGCTGCATCATCTCCGGGCTGTCCTGTGGTTTACATAAACACAAAACTGCTCCAATTGCTTTTCCAAAGAGCCATCAGAACTCAACATCAGTAAGCACAAAAGCAGGGAAGGCTAAAGCAAAAGCCATGGGAAGTTCAGTCAGGAAGGGAACTTTCGTCCCTCTGCATATGACTTCACATTTAACATTCTACAACGGAGCTTTTAGTGTAAAATCGCTTCATATTCTTTTGAAACCTGACGAAGAAATAACTGAAAGGAAACCTTTGTCTATAGCATTTCATCAAGAAATGCCCTTCTAGAAATCAAATGTATGACACCGCCCCCAGCCCCTGATTTTCACGTTTGCTCATTTTGGCAGAGTTTCCCATAGCCAGGCAGGAAAAACAAGTAGCTCAGAATTTCTACATTTCCTATGACACATTAAAATTCAGGTGAAGACAGGAATAAAAACTAATCTTACACCTTATACTAACACCTTAAAGATATTTTCTTTCCTACCTCTATCCAGCTCCAACCTTCATACTACAGCTCTTTAAGTATAAAGAGAATAGTTCAACTTAATACTCCCCAGCATCAAGTCTAAGCCCAGCTATTAGCAGAGGAAAACACTTCCACAACACACTGATCAAAATTAAAAAGTACCTCTTTCTGAATGTAGAAACCACAACTTCCTGAGGCTTCTCAAGCCCAAATTTGTTTCACTCACAGGGAATCAGGACCAGCTTCTGCTTCCTCTGCTGCTACCAGGAGGCCTCCTGGCATACAAAACACACACAGATAAATGTGAAGGAACCTCAACCGACTTTGCTCAGGCCCTTCTCATCACTTAATGATGACTTGCAGTCATCCAGCACAGCTGATCTCTTCAGGAAGGCAGCAGTGTCCCTTCCACAGAACACTGCTCCAGCACAGAGTATCTGTGCGCTTGGGATTCACTTGTATCACGCAGTAACTTTTTTTCTGAGAGAGTTTGTTGGATGCACAAGCAATAATGGTCCTATATTGTTTGGGTAGATGCAAAATACTGAGAGGCAGGATCTCTCATTTCAAACACAATTCCCTCTATTTGACAAGACAGCAAAATAATTTCACTAAAAAAACCCCTAGTGTGTGGAACCATTTTGGTTTAATAAATCCATCACACATCAATAGAATTAGCATACCCACATCATCCTGTATAAAAATCACCATCAAGTGACATATTCCAGACTTCTAAACACATTGTTTGAGTTTAACAGCGGTGCAGCGGAATGCCAGTTCACAGTTTTAGATGCGTGCCTACGTGCATGAGGTACGAACCCAGGACTCCGCACACAATCCGCCCCCTCCCTCCTGTGACATATATGCAGTGAGTAAAAACTGCCTTTGGGGATCAATGTGATCTCTTGACTTTTTCTTGACTGATGAGTAGAACATGAGAGGGCAGAACTAAAGTGCCTCTGGACAAGTCTATGCCCACTGGTAGCCAACAGCTCCAAGAGAAGCGTTTCAGCCAGAAAGTAAAATCTATACCCCACCTACCCCACCCCAAGCTTGTCCAAAACCCCTAGGAATAAAAACTTGCCTTATATATCCCTCTATACACAATAACATGACAAGGAAGAGAGACTTGATCCAATAATGTGACCTGAGCAGAAATCTCTCAGAATCACAGAATCCCAGGTTGGAAGGGTCCTCAAGGACCATCTGGTCCAAAATTTCTTGGCAAAAGCCCAGTCTAGACAAGCTGGCAAGAATTGAAATTAAAAGAAAACTAATGTATCAGATAACAGAGATAACCTGTCCCTTAGATTTATTATTTAACTTTGTGGGGTTTTTTTTTTTATTATTACTGATTTCTAGTCTTTGATGGTGCAAGGATACCTGTTTTCTCAGGATGCATAGTTATAATAGCATCAAAAAATAGTAAAGAGGGTACTATATTCCCCTATCCTGCCTCAAGCATAATAAGAAAGCCTAATTTAAACAGCGCAGGAGCTCATAAAGAAATTAGTGGTAAACTTATTTTTAGTAGCAATATGAGCAGTCACTGGAATGCATAATCTGTTTTCCTGTGGTTTTAACAGTTAACTAAAATTCATAAGCATTCTAAAAATCAAAACCACAGTTTATTCAATTAAACTCTACACATTAAAAAATATCCATCAGCTGGCAACAGCATGAATTTAGATTGGAAGCAGAATAAACACAGTATTTCTGATGCTGGCAGGCAGTGCTTTGTATACACAAGGGCTAGCAGCACGCTAAAAAGTAGTTCAATTTTAGCTACTAGATTTGAGAGAAACCCAAGCAGCTGAGGGAATCCGTTACACATGAATAGGGCTGCTGCAGCTCAGGAGAAGCCAGTGACACATGTTCTCCTGAGTCAATAGGAGAGTAGCTTTGATGAGGACAGATAACAGGAAGGCTGGTTTCTATATAGGAAACCGAAATACCACATTGCCCTGTCCTCCGGTACAAGGAGACAGAAGCACACAACAGGTTTTGGGGTTTAAATAATAATAATTTAAAAAAAAAAAGAAAAATCTTGGTTTGTGTCTATGAATTTTTGCATCCTAATAAAAAAAGGACATGAGAGCACGGCAAGTGAGAGAGGCTTCAAGTCAAACTGTGGAACGCAAACTAGGAACTCTCACGAACTCCAAGTATCCGGCTATGTTTGTGTAAGATCTCATCGTCAGGTCTGAGAACCACACATGCAAGGTCCTTCCGTCAAGTCACCGTCTCCCTGTCCCCAGGCTCTCGCGGCAAGCTGCAATGGTGCTCGACAAACCCTCTTTGCTTGACAGGAGGAACAGCAGGGCTGAGCAAATGTGCAAGATGCACGAGGCAGATCTCGTAGCTGGCAACATTAGAAAATTAGGTATTTCTGCTCTGCTACGTATAATGAACCATCACTAAAAGTGAACGCAGGGCTCGTTATGTTTTATCCTTGTAATGACAGAAACAGACAGACAAACCCGGCACATTTCACGTTGTATATGTTCCACTTGTCATCTCAAACAGCCTGGCCAGCTTTCTTAGGCTACTTTCTTAGTTACCTTCCAGTTAGCTAATAAAACGCCTGCTGATTAAACCTGGATTTAGATAAATTTGTTAAACACGTTTTGGATGATTAAGGAGCTGCCTGGATGACACAAATGGATTTTGATCAGCACGGTACTAGTAGCTGGCCACATGTCAGGAGTCGTATAAAGAGTGTGACGTATAGGCTGTGTTTGAAGAAAGAACTATTCCTTTCTTTTTTCTTTCAAACTGGCTGGCAGGGAAATCAGAGGGGAGGTCTGAGGCACATCCCATACTTCTGATGCAAGTATTCAAGGGTTTATTTCCTCAGAAAGCTGGCGATAGATTAGAAATGAAAGTAAATTTATATTTGTAAGTTTAGGGGTTTAATCTGTGGTAATTAAAGAAGATTTTTAATTAAAAAATTATTATTATTTAATGAAAGGAAAGGTAATTTATTTCTCTATGTGGTTGTGGTGGGGGAAGCTCTATCTACTTCCCTAAAGCACTTGGTATTGTTATACCAACATCAGTGATAATTCACCAGCAACTTTGTTCCTTCCTTCTATGTCTGCAGAAACTTCTTGAAAGGTCTGAGTAAAAATCTTAGCCGAGAGTAATTGCTGTCTTATTCCTTGCCATGATATATTCTACATTCTCTTAATAGTGGGACTAGAATATACACTTAAACAAGTTGATGCTAAAAATTATGTTGGTTTTATTCCAGAACATCTTTCACCTGATTATGAAAGGGTTGGTTAATTCTGTTTTTATCCAAGGATGTGTCTGGTGCCTTTTATGTGAGAATACAAATATAGTCAATGTATTTAATCTCATCGTTAGTCCTCAAGGTAACAAAGAATTTACTCTATTTCATGGATGGCAAGCCAAAGTCCAGAAGGGATAACGCTGATTTGGTCCACAGAAAACCAATGGCACGATAGGGACCTGGACTCCGTCTCACAAAGTTCTAGCCTAATGCACTGGCCACATTTTTGCCTTTCGGACACCAGAGTAACAAAAAGGCATTAGAAAAAAAGCAACCCAAAATTCTTCATAAAATTCTTTCAGGAAAAGTACATTGTATTTTGAAGAGGGATGCGTTTTACTACTTTCCTAATAAAGTTCTAAAACCCTTTTAAATTTTCTTCAGTTTTGGATATTATTTTTTAAAAAATGTGTTATTATCTGTTGAAGAGCATGTCGCTTTTGGTCATGCTGACTTTGCCACAGAAAAACCGCCAGAAAGCTCTAAGAAAACGTCAAGAAAACGTTCTTTAATTTTCCTGGCTAAAAGGACTTGAGCCCCTCTGTCCATACAGCCTACTGAAGTACGTGTGCTGTGAGTCGCATGAAGAACCGTCTTCTCCCCCTGCTCCTGCCTTGCAAGTGCGTACTCTTGGTGCATCGGTCTCTCGGCACCATGGATGCGTGGGTCTGAGAAGACAATCACCAAAGCAGTGCTATGAAACACACATTAGGACTGTCTTTCTCTCCCTTTTAGAGCAGTTCTTAGGGAAGCTCAACAGCACGTTGCAGTTGGGAGCAACAGCTCTGAGGCAAGGTACAGCCAACCACCCAATGGCAAGAGGAGCTGGACAGCGTAAGGCTGCACAAGTTGCCCACAGCAGCGAAGAGGGAAGATTCTGAACTCTGCATTTGCTTTTCACATCTAGCAAATCTCCCCTGAGCATGTGCAGAAACTTTTCAAAGGCTTAGAATTTCACCGAGTACGGATGGATTTTCATAGGAACGGCAAAACGCGCGTTTCTGACACAAAGATTTCCCTCCTCCTGCCAAATTTCAAGCGTCTGCTTTGTAAAATGTAAATCAAAGTGGAATCAGACCTTCCATTTTGAGAATCTCTTTGAATTTGCCTTGACAGTTTCCTACTCTTTAATGAAATAAAAAATGAGTCATCTGAGAACTCCTGACCTACGCTGCAAGTTGTTTTGGTTATTAGCTGTTTCTAGGATAACTTGGGTTTGTTTTCTTCATGCAGCCAGTCTGTCAAAATCAAGACACCATTTTTTCAGTTGTACTAATGCAAGTATTTCTTGGAGAACATTTACAAAAAGGAAAAAATAAACTTTCCTACAGCTTTTGTGACAGGCTGCTTTCACAATACTTTTTAGAGCAAATCAAAAGTCAATTTTTTAAAAAAAACCCTTCATTTACACAAAGGCATATTTATGAAAGCACAGACACGTTAGAAGATTAAATCAAGTGTACATTCAGTATGGATAAAGAAAATCTGCCCATACATGCATCGAGAAATGAATTCAGAAGACAAGAGAAAGGGACAGGATGCAAAGTCTCTTCGCCTTTGAAATCAAACATTTAGCCTAGATGAGATTGCAACAGAAAGGGGATGTAGGGGAAGGATCATTCAGGAAATATTAACTAGTGGTAGCAGAGAAATAGATATAACTGAATGGATATAGATACTGACACATTTACTGATGGCCACTGCAGGAACAAATTTTTTTATTTGGGAAGCAAACTGATTTTCTGTGTTTTTATTTTGTGTCAGTATTAACTCACGTGAATTAAAAACACAATGCTGTTTATTTCCACACCGTGTTATAGCAGCCTGCTCTCTTGGGCTGGAGGAAAAATATCGGAGTCCAACTCTCCTCTAGGTTTGGGAATATGATCAAACAATAAACAAGTATACTTCAGCACTCTATGCTTTTCAAACCGCTGAACAACATTAATATTTAATGTACGAAACAGATAAATACTGTTAGGGATCCAAGGGTAGACGTTATGTTATTTCCTAAAGACCACATAGTAACTCGAAAGCAAATCTAAGCTGCAAATTTGTCTATTATTATGTTCGTGGCTTGCTGGGTTTGGGGGTTTTGTTTGTTTTTATTATCTGTATATTTTAAATTAAGTGCTATAGTTTAGTTCTTGGGGTGGGTCTGCTAATTTTCCCTTGGGCTTTAATGCAAATCTACAGGTATCATAATTGAAAATACTTCATATTCTTTCCCCCCTTCTTTTCATACCAATGCATTTACACTGTCAATATCCTTCTACACTGTATTTTCTGCTATAACAATCACAACTTCATTCTTCCACCCTGCTCTAGTTCAGTACTTTTGAGGCTAATCTAGCTCCTATTAAAGTTAATGGATGCCTGGCCATTAATTTCAATGAAGGAAAGATCAGCCTCTATGATCTCTACCCTGTTTGGTTCTTTCAGGAGAGAATTCAACTCTTAACTCTCTATTCCTTATTTATGTAGCTGTTACATACATATCTGTCACAGGTTAGGGCTGGGCCAGCCACTTCACAAATGACAGATGCTCTCTATTAACCCCTCGTCCTTCCCAGTGGGGAAGAGAAAGGGAATAAGGGAGAGAGACTTACGGATTGGAAAAGAAAACTAAAACTGCTGCAATGAGCATATGAACAATAAAAGGAAACACATACAAATATATACAAAACCAACATGGAACCCCACCCGCCTGATGGCAACCGTGTCACCGTCACCACTGATGCTGTGGGCAGGCGCTGGGGAAGACCCAGACTGGTCTTGGCAGCAGATGGGAACCGGATTCGGAGCTGGATTCTGGAACTGGATTCAGGAATGCATGGATTGGGATTGAAGGCAGAACAGACAGAATCCTCCTTGAACACTGGTCATTGAAGAGACCTTGACCCTTATGATCCCTCAAGCTTTACACTGAATGTGATGTCTATGGGATGGAACGCCTGGTTGGCCAGTGTAGGGTCAGCTGTCCTGTCCGCCCCTCCCGCAGGTGTAGCCTCTAACTCACCGCACCCCCAGTGTGGTACACAGGGTTTAGCAGTGACCTTGGTCTCTATAGGAGCACGTATCAATAAGAGCCCTTCTCAACCCCTCAACCCCTGGAAGTGACCGTAAACATGAAGCGCTGTCACTTCTAGAGCAGACACTGAAAGAATACGCCGTTACCTTCAGACAGTGCCATGACTTAGGAGAGACTGAGCTGAGAAGTGAAATCACTGAGCACAACTAGTTCTGTTCTAACTCAAACCTGGACAATATGGTATATTCCCTCCACCTCCTCTCCAAGCACTCTCCTAGTTTCTTTCTCCATAGTATAAATCTTTTTATTTCTTTATTTTTATATATACATTCCAAAATGCATATGTGAAAACATGTAAGCATGTTCGTGCCGCAGTTATTCATTTCTCTGTGGTCACATATTGACGTGGAGAAACTTCTCTGCTAATGCAAGACAGCTCTATTAACTTCTAGGGAATTGCACAGGTACAACCAAGGGCAAAATTTTAGGCTTCTAACGGCACTGGAAGCCACAGTAGAGTAGTTTCTGGTAAACATAGCGTAGTAACAGATAACGTTACAGCACAGCTTCCCTATCTCTTATTGTACGTATCCATAGCAATTAATATCACAGCTGCCAGAGAAAATTGGCCAGGATAAATCATCTTCCCCAATCAATAATCACAGTGGCACGTTCACGCTGCTTCGCTCTGTCAGTACATCTTACACACATAACCTTCTTCCACCCGGTACTTCAGGGACGGTCTTAGGAATGCGCCAAAGGCATCAGGGCTGATGTGGGCATCTTGCTGATGTGTAGCCACGGGGGCCTGAAGTAAGTAGCAGAGTAAAGCAAAACTAAAACCGTTAAAACAAAATAATAGATTACCACAGACCCAACAGATCACAGTTTTGCAGCTGTAGGGTTTACTATCTCCAGGTGTGAGGGCAATGCTGACCACTGAGCGGAACAGGACACAATTAAATAACATCAAGAATATTTTTTAAACGCACCAAAGTAATACGGACTGTTTAAGAGGTGTTTTCTTAAAGGCACTACCAGGGTTTCAGAGAATTCACACAATAGAGATTTACTATCCCGAGCATATCGTGTGATGCAATACCTACTCTAGCAGTAGGATTTCTGACTGAACCCTCAGGTTTCTTATCACTTTTATCCTAATATAGCATTTAAGTATCCATAGTTATTCAACTAATGAAAAATAGTTTTTCTTCGCTTTAAGAAAACAATAACTATCAGGAAAATTTTTCCTGTTTAGCTACAAGTATTACATTTTGTTTATGCATTTATGGATGTTTATGTGAGCAGGAGTGAAGTTAAAGTATTTACGATTTGCTATTGCTTCTGTTCCCTTTTCTCTTTTATCTGCTGGCATGTCTACATCATAGAACCCACACGAAGATGTGCGAGTTAACTTGGCCGAAACCTGTCCGTGTTACCAGGTCAAGGTGTAATACCATAGCGATACATTTTCAGGGTTTAAAAGGCACAGCTACTTAGAGTTCAGGAGCCCCAGCACACTGACTCCAATTCCCAAGCTGCCTGAGATGTTGACAGGTCAGGCATTTTTGCATGATGATCATACGTATGGTGCATTTGTGTTACAACACAGGAAAATTCTGAAAGTTAAAATTTAAGCTCATATTCACATCACTTTTCATCTGGACTTCCCCATTCTTGAATAGAAAAGTCCCTATGGAGATTAGCATTAAATAGTTAAAACAGAGCGAGCTACTGGCTGAGCTGTCTGGTGAATGAAATAAGGGGTTGGGGAAGGAGGAAGGCAGACCTGGCACTACCTCCTTGGTGAGCCAGTACAGAAACCGAGACACCAAGATTTGAGCATCATAACCAACCCCAAGTAATCCACTATAAAATGCAGCCAGACCTCTCTAATACTGCTTAAAAAGATGTCCCTCTGCAGCTGGAAGTCTTTGCCTCTGGTCCTCAACTAGATATCATTTCCTTGGAAAATTAGTAGCTGTAGAATAATCCATCTCCTTCTGTGGAACAGGTCTATTTATAGTCACAAACTGATGGCCTTTTCCAGATGAAATACTCATGTAAACTCCACTGCCAAGCTGCATTTATGGCACAGTAAACTGCAAAACATTATCATTTAAAGCCATTCAATAACATGCTTCATGCCAATTTAATAAAAATGTCATTTTAAATATTTTTTAGGAGCACTAGTCTATTTTACAATGCAGGATCCCAAAATGCCTTCAGGAGACAGTATGTCTTGAGAAAATGAAATCAAAGCAAGAGGCAAAGGATTGAACCCAGGTAAATAATTTCCAGCTACTGGCAAAGTGTTTTATTTAGTAAAAAGTGTCTGTTTTTTCCAATGGTTTCCTAATACCTTCTACAGATATTCTACGCTTTTGTACGTTAGGTGAACTTCTAACTAGTAGTTAAACATATGAAGTAAATAAAGAGAAGTGAAAATCGTTTCGATGGCATGAGAAATGAGACACTTAATACTTTACACTTAAATTTGCAAATTTATATGTATGTATAATGAATGAAAAGATATGTAAAGACTGTAGAAATCTTTTAGATCTGGTAATTACTCAAACTTAAAAGCATTGAGTATTTTTAATTAAAGAAGTAACATGTAAAATTAAAGAAGTATGTATGTAACAATAAAGATCATTTGCATGGTGCAAAAGGGTGCCAAGTGATTCAAAGATTTATTCGATCGCATATCAAGCTTCACTAATGCAATGTTCTGAAGTAGTGTCTTATATTTATTGTGTTCTGAGCAGAAGTACTAATTATTAATTAACTAATTGTTAATGGGAGTAACCTGAAATCAGAAATTCGGAAAAAAAAAAAGAAATCTGTCAGACTGGATAGTGGAAAAAAAAAAAGGCTCTAATTCAGAAAATACTTTTCAAGTAATAAAGGGTTATTCTGATGTTAGGAAAAATAGGGCAAATTTGAACGAAATCAGAATGATTTTTCCTCCCACCAAAATGAAAATTAAAAAAAAACCAGATTAAATGAAAAATTTCTGACTCTGTTAAGAAAAGCACAAGCAGTTCAAATGAAGGTAAATCACAATTTACAACACAAAAGTAAAAATGGTGGCCCTGAGACTTACTTGACTGGGATATCGTCTCTGCTATATTAAGTAGTCAAGTATTTTGTACAACATAGAACAGTCCAAACAGTAGAGACTGAAAGCAACCTGATGCGATCACTCTGCGTATTCTCAAGAAATAGTCTGTGCCCAGATTCTCCTATGAGGTGGCTGCTGAAAACTTCAATTCTCTTTGGCCGAACAGGGAACTGAACCGGCCGTTCACCTCCAGGCTGAGTAAACCCTGAGCTGTTCCAAAAACTACCTGGGGATCTGAGAAACCTGCTGGTTTTCTCCATACTCACCCTCCTCACACCAAAGAGCCTGCCTCAGTGATCATTTCCACCACAGATACTGCGCTGTGTATTTTTGCCTTTGTCATCCTCACTCAATGTCTGTCCCCCCTTTTGGTCACTCAACACAAGTGACTTCCTTAGAGCTTGCACAGATTTATGCAGCTATTAACAATACTGAAGATAATCTGCGTCTATCTTGATAAATTGTTCTCTCCCATAAAAATAAAAATCTACAGGATAGTTGAAGAGGAGGAAAAGAAGAAAAAAATCCTTTTTCCTCATTCATCCCATATTTTTCCAGTGGGAATGTGAGTGAAGTGGTGTCTAGGGGGAAATAAGGCCAAGAAAGTAAAGGAAACAAGGAAATTACTGACTAGGTCCAAGCAGCTTACAAAAGGACGGTGTTCTCCTCAGAGATGCCAGCAGTTCTGAGCTTATTTTAAAATTAATTCTCTTTAAAGCCAGCGAGAGCTCTACCCCCTGCTTATTTAAATGTTTAAGTTATTCAGCTCTAGTGGATAATTCTGGACAGGAAGCACTTCAGATGGATGACAGAAACTCTCAATTTTTAAGGGTTAGCACACTTCCCTAATTTATGACAAACTAATAACTCCATCTCATCTTTTCTCTGTTCCTAAGGAAAAGATACTAATTGCTGAAGTCAGGCTTTACTACTGAAATTTTGCTGCATAAGAAAACAGTATTTTCTACACTAATATTTTGTAAATAAAGCACTTTCTAATTTAATTACTTTAACTTATGTACCCTAGCAGCATTCAGCAAGGCACAACAGCTTTCTCTGCAGCACTCCCTGAAATCGCTGCATAGACGTTCTTTGACAGCAGAAATGGTTTACTACAATTGTAAAGTAACTCCAAGGATTTCAGCATATCGCAGAGTGGAATTTGAGACAACTGCGATGCAAAAGGGACGCAGTGCTGTGGTATGGGCTGAATGCCTTCTCAGATACTCCAAAATCACTGCAGTACTTAATCAATAGAGAGAGATTATATTGGCCATAAAATCTAAAGAGCCTGGCCTTCTAACTAGAGCTGCATGATATGTTTACTACCAAGAAGGGAAAATATATTTATTCTTGGTACTCCACATTACGGAGAGGAAGAATGATTCACAATTACGATTAGTCGTTCAAACCATTTCATTTTAAGCCTGGAATAAACTAGGTAACGGTATCAGCATATATAGGAAGGTGGGGGGGCGTAAGCAGGCTGGGTTAATGCATCCTGTAAAGTCTTTATATACACATGCATGGGTGTGCTTGTCAGTGTTAATCTACAGAATTTGATTACAATTATGATTCCACGTAGATTCAAATTTTTCAAAATCATTTCCACACTAAACTCACAACAGCGTCACGTTAAATGCCTATAAAAATCTCGGGCCAGATAACAGTGATTAAGCTATGAATTAGATTACGAGCAAAGTGCGTTGGGTTCGCCGGGCATGGTTTTGGTAGCGGGAGGTCTGCAGGAGTGGCTTCAGGAGAAGATACCAGAAGTTTCCCCTGTGTCTGACGGAGCCAATGCCCGCCAGCTCCAAGTCGGACCTGCTGCTGGTCAAGGCTAAGTCCATCAGCTACAGTGGGAGCGCCTCTGCAATAACATATTTAAGAAGGGGAAAAATTTGTTACACAACACCAGCTGGGAGAGAGGAGTGAGAATACGTGAAAGAAACAACTCTGCAGGCACCAAGATCAGTGAAGAAGGAGGGGGAGGAGGCGCTTCAGGCACCGGAGCAGAGATTCCCTTGGTGGTGAAGACCGTGGCGAGGCAAGGTTGTCCCCACGGTGGAGCAGGCAGGCACCCTGTAGCCCATGGCGATCCCCATGCAGAAGCAGGTGGATGCCCGAAGGAGGCTGTGACCCTGTGGAAAGCCCATGCTGGAGCAGGCTCCTGGCAGGACCTCTGGATTGTGGAGAGAGGAGCCCACGCTGGAGCAGGTTTGCTGGCAGGATTTTTAACCCCATGGAATGGACCCATGCTGGGGCACTTCATGAAGAACTGCAGCCCATGGGAAGGGCTCACACTGGCGAAGTTCGTGGAGAACTGTCTTCTGTGGGAGGGACCCCACGGTGGAGCAGGGGAAGAGTGCGAGGATTCCTCCCTGAGGAGGAAGGAGCGGCAGAGACAACGTGTGATGAACAGACCACAACCCCCATTCCCCGTCCCGCTGTGCCACTGTGGGGGAAGGAGGTAGAGAAATGGGGAGCAAAGCTGAGCCCAAGAAGAAGGGAGGGGTGGGGGGAGGGTGTTTTTAAGATTTGGGTTAACTTCTCATTATTCTATTCTGATTTGACTGGTAATAAATTAAACTAATTTTCCGGTGAGTTAAGTCATTTTCGCCTGTGGTGGCAACTGCTGAGTAATCTCCCGGTCCTTTTCTCGAACCACGAGCCTTTCATTATATTTTCTCTCCCTGCCCAGCTGAGGAGGGGAGTGATAAAGCAGCTTTGGTGGGCACCTGGCTTCCAACCAGAGTCAACCCACCACACAAAGTAACAAAAGATCAAAATATCTAATTGCAATTTACCAATAATATTTTTTTACAGGTTGTCCAACATATTCACTACATACATTTGAATGCAGAAATGCGACAGCAAGAGCATTTTTATAGGCCAAGATGACAGTGTCCACTGTTGAACTCGGAAGTACATTACTTTCCTGTCCATCCTCATTATAATGCACCCCTTGTGGTATACACCATTACCCTTTTGGCATCCTTTGGCTGCTCAGGAGAGGAGCTAGTTCTGCTGTAAATGACTGCTTACGACACTAACAGTCATCACCAGCAGATGTTGCATCGAGCTGCTCTGATTCAATGCAGAGTTTTATTAAAAAAATACATGATTTTCAGAGTCATCAAAAAATCAGCTTAAATCCTCAATAATTTGTTAAGGAGACAAATATGCATCAGCCGTACTTGGGTCAAAACGATTGAAGCTGTTGACACACTTTGAGCTCTGGAAAGATAATTTTGGAGATGATGCACTTTCACTTGGGAGGGTTCAAAAGGATTTCAGAGAAAATTATGACTGGATGCTTTTTTGAATTTCTTATAATTTTCAAGAATACTCAAGTACCAAAGGCTAATGAGGTCAACATAAAGACCGTCCACTTCATTGGGTTTCAAACCAGGCCTCGATAACTTATTTCTATAAAATGTCATATTACATGGAATGTAATATGGCAGTAACAAGACAACAGGGAAAACGCCGTTATTAAAAGTACAATCTTTCAAATGAAGTGATAATAATATTTCCTTCTTGCTAATCTTTACTGTTCACTTTAGAAGGGTTGGTAAGAGCTTCTTTGAGTTATCAACATGGTATCAACATGATCCCAGGAGCTCAGTATGCTTTTGAACACGCATTGTCCTGTGTGTACTCACTACAGGTTCTTGATTATGGTGTTAGTAATAACCGTGACCTGCACAGTTTGAAAATAACCTTCTGCGCTTGCTGTAGACATGACCCAAATGAAATGTCTACGACTTTGTAGAAACTTCTAGCTGGTGAATACGTAATTTCTCTACAGATTTCTGAACATATCTGGGTTATCACGGAAACCATCCTCCCAACCCTTCTCACCGAATTTGGCTCCAAAATGGTAGAAAGGCAGAGAACCCCCCAGCGTGCGATCCCTGCAAGGTTCCACACCACAGTGCAAATGGAGATGAAGTCAGGGGCTAGCACCTCCTGGCCACGTGGATACAAATTTTTCTTTCTTTTCTTCTTTTCTTTGGTTTTGGGGGGGTTTTGACATCACAAAAATAAATACTGCAGCTCTCGACGCCTGTTCACCAGAGCAGACTCTTTCAGCAAATAAGCTCCTGAAACTCATCAGCCTCCTGACTTTCTGCAAAGCTCACATTTTACCTGGGGCCTGGCTGCATCATGCAGATTAAGTCTAACATAATGATAAAAATAAATCTAAATAGCACCTTCCAAATCACTAGGCCTTTGGGAAATTCACACTTCTCCGTGTGTGAAAAAGCCAACAGACCTACGCAATAAAATGCTGCTTTACTGACAACACCAGTAAGTTGTTAAGTTCTCTGTCCTGACCCGACTCATAAGAGAAAGTCACTCGTCTGCATACAGCTAGAATTTCAGACTCTGCTCTGTTGTTACTGCTGGACTGTAATAGAGTCATACAGAAAATAATTTGTATCTTCCTGCTTAAAATTGACCTGTTTCTAATTTTAGGTTTGGTTTTTTTTTTTTTTTTTTCCCCGTAACTGAGAAGAAAATCTGGTGCTGTTTATGCTGTCCAAGTTGCTGTACTGCCCAGTGAGGTCTATAGGACTTGCATGTCGGTATCATCAGCCAATAAAATTACTCTCTAAAGTCTTAAAAGATTTGCTGCTGTATGTGATAAAAGGAACAGCTCAAATAATAAGCAATAGATGTATTTAAAAGCATATCAAATGCTTATGTGCTCCACAAGGTCATATGAAACGAATGCGTTCCTCTTCTAGAAATAAACAGTGCAAATTTCTGAAGTGTCAGAATTAGGCGCCTAAAATTAGGAAGTATCATCATTCAGATGAGCTACTTTCACATAGCAGTTCATAGCCTCCTTGCGAAAAAAACGCCAAATTCTGCAGAAAAAAATGCCCTCAATCAGTGCACAAGATGGGAATAAATCATTTGGTGACGCTTATTCAATATTATGTTTTTATCCCCGCTGTTTACTGTACGGTGTCATGCCTTGTTTATTGTACGCCGTTCCAACCCCATAGACTCAATGATTAATTTCTTCAGAGCCTTTCTGTGACACTCATCAATGCAGCAGTTAGGTTCTTCACAACACATTCATAACAACTATGTGAGATAAGTGCATATTGTTATTCCTATTCTAAAGGCAGTAGATGCAATGCCAGAAATCTAACATTTGATTTAGTGCTATATTGTACTTTATATTTCCAAGGCAGAGCAATTTACTTCAGCTGCAGCCGTGAGGTCTCAGCCCTTGTATATATTACAGTCCCAAGTCAGATGTCCAGAATATACACAGCGCAGGTAAACTCCTTATCAAGTGTGGGTTCGGTAACCAGCACAGCATTACTGTGTGTCAGGAGCATGAAGAAAACCAATTCTCCGGGTCACTAACCATGAGGACACCTTTTTTCTTCCCGCAACACCCTGCCTCATTCACTGAATCCTGTTCGGCTGCTGAAATAAAAGAGACAGGGGATCTAAACAGTTTTCTTTCGACAGAAGTCGCGGGGCCACAAACTGCTGGAGAATTGGAGTTTTCTAGATGAGCACCACTACGTTCTCCTGGTGTGCTCTTGTCTAAACATCTCCTGTAGGCATTTACCTGTCACAGGACACTGGGATAGGTCAGCCTTCTGCTTTGACACAGAATGTTTGGGGTTGGTTGGTTGGTTTTTTGTAACAAAGCCCCCTTAACCCCCTCTTTTACCCCCCTTGAATTCTCTTCTAACGCACCATCTTCTTTACATCCTTACACTTCCTTACAGGTGTCGGGACCCATCCATGGGTCCAAGCGCTGTAAACCCCTTTGCGGACCAGTTCTGGAAAAGGATCCTAAACTTCCACTTCAGATATTTGCTGACAGCTGAAGAATAGGAACGTTCAGCTATTTAATCCGCTCTTCTTAGAGGCTACAGGGGACAAAGGAAGGACAGTTTTCCTGCTCGTGTTCTCCATCTCCCAGAAAAACCTAGACAATCAAAAGTTGGAGCAAAAGTCCTGTTGGCTCCAGGGCTGGATCATACCCACCACAAAGAAAACTGCTGCAAAGTTTGCTGCAAAAATGAAATCTGGGAAAGCCGAATTTACCAGAAGGTTTTAAAGCGGATTTAATTTTCAGACTTTCAGATTAAATATTCAAGAATAATACCCTGGATAGGAGAGCACGCCTCCTCCCAGCTACTTCTAGGAATATTTGAGGATGGCATTAGGAGTGTCAGATCATCTTCTAGTCGAGCAAAACCATGTATTTTCTCCTTGTCTCATTCTGGACATATATAGTATTTTTGCTGGCATTTTTTAAAGTCCATTCAGACTGAGGCAGACAGTTTTCACATACAAATTCAGTGCAGGTAGTTAAAGAGAGATACAGATATGTGAAAACTAGGTCTCATGATGAAGTTATTTAGTGTTGATTTTGGGTGCTGCTTGATGGTCCACTGGCAGAATAAGGATGCCCATACAGTTGTCCACGCATTTGGTATCTCAGATTGTCACTACATTATATTAAAGTGGATATTTAAATTCATTTTTATCAATATCTAAATGGCTTCATGGAGATTTGAAGAAAAATAATAGTCCCAGTTGAAAATTCAGCTTAAGAAAAAACTGGAATACCAAGAAATCTGAAAATTAATACAATTTTACTTAAATCAAAATACTGAATATTTCAGAATAATTGGTGTAATGAACCAAAATTGGATGGAGAATATCAGAACATCACAGGAGGATGAATATATATATATATATACACACAAAAGCACATTAGGTGACATTTGAGTTCCAAAACTGCAGGGGAAAGAAGAGGGGGAGAAAAGAGGAAAGGGCAATTTTCAGGTTAGTTTCTTATTAAAAAAAAAGTCAGCTAACTTTTCTTGTCCCCTCATTAAGTTAATAGAATATGATTTTTTTTGTTTGCTTGTTTGTTGTCTTTTTTTTTTTTTAAACAGAGCATAAAGTGAGGCAAATATTATTCAGGAGCAATTTTGGTTTAATTGCTCTTGGGATACAAGAATGAACCGGAGGATCTCTTGAGCCACTCCCAGGTCTGATCGTCTACGATGAGTACCCAGAGACATCTGTAACCTGACGCATCTTGTCAATCATAAAATAAAATCCTGTGCAGACTGCAGAGCCACCGTTGCAGCACTCTTTCTCAGCACGTGGCTGTTCCATTATTGGTATGCTATTTAATTGTAGTGTCGTCATCACTATAAAAGAAAAAGTAACACTCAGACGCATGATCTTTTTAAATTGAAGTGCAGGGACACAGTCTAGGACTCTCTTCCTCCTCAAGCCTGTTGCTCACTATTGCCAGTATTCCCCGTGCAGAAATCATTATTATGATACAAAGCAATAAATGTTTGAAGGACCGCGATGCCCAAATAAGGCATATAAGAAAAGCGTAAGAAACACGGTATGTCCTAAGTCTTACAACAAGCAGTAAACAACAGAATTTATGCAAGGACTGGTATGCTGGCAAGAAAACTATTAATTCTTTTCTATAATTCCATGCATTTCCTCACACAGTTCACGATTCTTGTTGACACAACACGTAGTACTGTTTTATCTCCTTCTCTACCCATTCCTTCATGATATAAAGCTTTCCCTGCCTTAGTACTACCAGCTCAATCTATCACCTCTCCCTAACGCTCTCATCAAAGCCAGGCAGCCTCACTCCATTTCTCGTATGTCACCTATTCATGCATCTTAACCTTCCTTCAGAGCCCAACGAGCGTTCCCATAGCCGAGCGGGATTTCGGTCCCGGCAGTCTTTATCCAGACCATCACCACACGCTGTACTGGTGACACCAAAGAGACGCCAAACAGCGTGCCGCAGATCTCACACTGACCTCCCCTGCTTGCCTTCCTCTTATTTTTTCCCTGACTTTCTGTAATTGTGTCTGTAAGATTTTCACTACTCTGCTTTCATAACGCGAGGAACGAAGGCAAGCCCAGCCTTGAGTACCCACGATACATCGAGGACCAGCAGAAGGTGTGTGTGTGGGGTCTGAAAAGAAAATGTTCAGGAATATGTTCCAATAAACCCCAGAAATGCACACCGATAGCAAATGCTTACTCATCTATCCCCACTTCTGGGAAACGGAGCCGAATTTTCATGCACACATAGTTTACAGAGCGAGAAAAATCATAGCACTTAAGATATGTGTGTCTAATTAACATCAATGAACAGCTAATTACGAACAATAAACACTGGATGAAGAGAATCGGACTGCAAAAAGAAGTGGAGGATGCCAGTTTGATCACGTAAATCCTTGATCAAATATTCCACGGCTGGTAACACTAACAGGAGCCAGTTAACCATTTGCTGCACAGTTTTCTCAGGTCTGCACAGAGTTCTTTGCTCAGCAGCATCTCGTCCTAGCCCTGCATCTTACCGAGTCAGCAAAGGAGAAAAAAGGCTGGCCCCTTGGGAGGAAAGGTCCTGTTTGTCTCAAATTATCTATATGACAAACAAAATAACTGGAAAACACCGAACCCCTCCGAAACTGAGAAAACTAATGTCGTTACAGATCTTACTGCGGTGTGGTGAAGGCTCTCCCCAGAGCGTCTTATACCCCAGCTCAAACCCTCTGAAAATGTCTGATGGTGGTTTTTTTTTTTCCTTTGGTTGGATGGTGTGGTGTTTTTTTTTAATTCAGTGTTTCTTCGTATTTCCCAGAATACTCCAGAGGTTTCTCCAGACTACCTTTCTTTCAGGGTATCTGAAAGCTGCTTGTTTTCCCTTAAGGCAGCTGTGAAATAGCACACTTTAAACTTTACCCCAAAGTTTTGGAAGACTGAGCAGATCACAAAGCAATGTTTCATCTTCATTTTGTCTCAGTCCATTAAGGGATTACTAAGGCACTAAGTTACATTTAGCCAAATTGCTGGGGGGGGGTTCCAATTAGATTCAAACTTTTACCTCTTTTTATTACTTGTAAATGCCCTAACATTTAACTGTTAACAAGAATCTCAGACAAAGCAAAGGCAGAAATAAAGAAATGGTCAATACTTTGCTTGACTCAAGAATAGAAAAATGCTTGAGCCAAAATGCTCTTTAATGCAATATTTGCAAATCATGGCTATGTGCTACTCCATCGTTCCTGTATTTTTACCACGAGATAAACACTTCTATCTGTGGGCATGTTAGGTAATGCGCTTACTTGAAATATTAAAATACCGTGATTACTTGAAAGAGAGAGAAAGCTGCTTTCTTTGTGTGTGTGTTACCATGCGATAAAAAACCGGTAATGAAATCCTGGTTATTTAGAACGCAATCAAAGCACAGTCACTGATGGTGAGGGAATGCCGGTGCTGGTTACGGAGCATAGCTAAATACCTAACAATAGGGGTGATGCCCACAGCAATTCAGATATTTGTAGAAAAAATGCAAGCCAACTTGGCACATATAAATGGACACGCTTTCGGCAGCTGAAAACCATAAACATTGCTGGAAGTGGCACCCCATGGGATTTTAAATAGCTGCTAAGCTATCGCTACAGGCCAACCACAAAGGCGATCCATTTGGAAGCTTTTCGGGTAGGATTGTTGTGCGCAGGGTTTGGGATCTCAAACAAGCACGTGCCTGGTGCCCTCTGCCACTAGGGCAGTTTTGCAATTGCCTGGTGGGGCACGTATTCGACAGATAGCTCACATTACAAATGGTTTATAATGTATTTATGAATTATTAATACAATTCTTATTTCCCTTCCTTGTCCTGTGCCTATGCATGCACATCCCCATGGAAGAAAAAAAAAAGGCAATTTAGAATTAAAAGCATCTATGTTTTATCTTAAAGAGTTTTGCATTCTTGTAGAGGGTTTTGGTTTTTTAACATCACGCTTTTTTTTTTCAAATCAATATGCAGAGTTTACCAGGATCCAAAACTGTCATGCTGCTGACATTTATCCCTAAAATAAATGTATTCATTGTTCTGTAATGAACAGCGGTATATCAAACACCCCAAACCATCCAGACTACAGGAAATATCAATGGTAATACAGACTATAACATGAGGTAAATGTGAACATTTCATTAGTTTCAACAATTTTAAAAAAAAAAAAAAGTCAAAGTCCCAGCCACACAGTATAAGAAATACCCATCTCTATCCCTGGTCATTTGCAGGTTATTCTAACACGAATCTTTCTCAGCTCCACATGGTCATGGTGCACGAACACCTCTTCATTTTTTTATGTGAGGATTTAAAAATTTCACATCTGATTTTTTTGTTGTTTAAACTTGCAGCACCGACTTAAATTTATTTATGAGTGTAATCGCGTATAGAGGCGATGAATTATTTGGCAGATGGAATTTAAGGCTGTCAAAACTGCACACTCAGTGCAATTCGGAAGTGTTAATTTCTATTTTCCATACAGCATTAGCTTTTGAAGGCACAGCTATCCCCCTGCACGCCTGTCCCCCGGATCTCCTCACATCCCGCTTCATTTCAGCAACAAGCTGAAAGGTAACTGCAAACAGACGCCGGATCACAGTTACACGCTAAATGCACCTATTCAGCGTTCGGCTAAAATACCAAAAGGTAACTCAGAGGTAATCAAGCTGCACACTACTAAGAATAATTTTCTCTCTAGCTTCTGTCCCTTATGAGAATGCTTAAGTGCGTGTGTAAATACACGATGGGGGCACAAAAAGTTCATCTATGAACATCAGACCGTTCACGCATTAATTATATATATATATATGCTCAATACCTTCTTGCTACATAAGGAACTTGACAAGAAGCATCAGAAAATTTCACAGGGTCCCAGATGTGCTGGGCTGCTGCTTGGTTGCCGTGTATTGCAGAAAGCCACCACACAAATGCCACCGAAATTAGAGATGCAGGGCCATAAGGCAACCACCGATCCACCTCAGGGGCTCGTGACAATCTTGCCCTTCTGACGCTGTTGGTAGATCCTGACCTCATTGCTGATTCGTAGGCTGTTTTAAAAAGGTTGCAGTGAGGTGGGTGGATGACAAGCTGCTCAAGCAAACGGACAGCCTGGCAGCCAAAATACAGAGGTCAAAATCATGAACTGTTTCTTGACAAATATCTGCTAATTCGGTAAATACAACCTTAAAGTCCTGTTTAACAAAGCACAAGCAAAGACCGTTTTAGCTTGGAGTGCAAAAATGTTGAGGCCGTCCTGTGTCCGTGTTTTCACGTAATCCGAGGTCAGGCTTGCACCGCTCTTACTGGCAGCGTTACCGCTTCTTGCATGCTGTGTTCAGTGAAAAAATACTAAATCTCCACAGCACCCAGAAGCCACTGAGAATATACGCTACGTATTCCCGAACTGCCTAGCTCTCTGACGAGGTTCCAGACGGAGACCGACTGAAACGGTGCTGGTACAGGGAAGCACTGCACAGAACTTCTTGAGCAAGCGCCGCCAAGTCAAGCTATACACTGAGCAGAGCTTCTTCCTTCCCGAGCGACAATGGCTACGCAGCCAGCGTGGCACAGAGCACCGGCTCTCTCCGAGGAATTCTCGTCTGCAGTTTAATACTCTAAGTATCGTGGGAACCTGTATGTTATTAGGCAGCAGTTACTATGATGTTTAAATTAATTCATGTACCAGCGCAAGTTCCTGTGAGTGTAATTACACGCGTGTAGACAGCATTCCGATGAAGGAGTCCCGCGCCCGTCCACACCACACTCTGAATATCAAAGAGATTACAGGGAGTCACTCACTAAACGGCTCACCCACTCCCGCCGGGGCTCCACTACAGCCTTGGACCTTCCCGCTCCTCCACGTCAGCGCCTGCTCTCAAAGGTTTCTCCTGGCAGCGAGTAGCCACAAACAAGCTCTGAAGGCTGTGCCAAGGTCTTAACAAGAAGCCCTAATCCCACCTGGCAACCCCTGATAAATAAGCCGTTAGAAGCCCTTGGGGGTTGGATCAATGCAAAGAAACAACACCCCGAAGAAATACGTACAGAAATTGTGCAGAGCAGGAAACCGCAGAGAGACAAACGGCATCATCACTGTGTTAGAGCATCCGAGCAGCTGCGCCCGGGCCTTGGCAATACCAGTGAAATGTCGACAGAGTTACTCCAAATGTTTTAAAGACTCTCAGTGTTGCAAAAATAACTATGAATACTACTGTCTAAAAATACAGAAGTCAAGGATGCTCGTTCCCCCTTCCTTCCTCCTTTCAGTGTGTGTTCTGCCATTTAGGGGCCAGGTGGACCTCCGCTGTGGAACACTAACAACCCTGTGTCCACAGGATACTCATCTGTCCTTGTGTAATTAATTGTATAGTTCAATTACTTGAAAAAAAGAAAATTAGCAGACTCCCATTTGGCCTGTGCAGGACAGCACAAAATACGTACAAATCCTACAGATTTGTCTTCCACGGTGCAGTCCCTGCATCGTATCACCAAGCACATGTGCCACATGTGTGGAATAAAAAAAAGTAAAGATTAAGACAAATATCCACCCCGAATAACTGTGAACTGAAGTGCAGGGCTCTGAGTGCATTTAAAATAAGAAAAAGTCATGGTCAAGTGGTCACATAAATGAACCAAAGATTGAGCAATATAAAAATCACTAAGATCTTTTTTCACTCCAGGCTTGCAAGTTTTGCTTAGAAATAAAATAGTGGAAATAATAATAATAAAAAAAAAGGTAAAAGGTGAGATCAAAGTTTTGGCATTCCTTTACTGATAGATTTCAAAATCCATCCCCTTCCAGCTCTTTGCTTGATAACTGGAAAATTTTAAAGAATTCTGAACTGCACTGCAAATATTCCGCACAGCTCTAACCAGAATGTTCATGAGGTCTCTTCTGTGACAGTTACTCCCTCTACAGCTTTCGGCAAGTGACTAAGGATGAAACTTTGCCTAGCGAGGTCAAAGGGTATTTCAGTGCTGCTTTAGAGGAGGCCAGCATTTCCCAACCCGACCATCCCCATCTCCAGCGAGGCAATCGCAAATGTCTGTGCAAGATCCTGTAACGTCTTTTGTAATGGACGTGAAATCGTGTTCTAAAATGCAACATTTTCCGCCCTAAACTCTAGTTGCTCTGGTAAATAGGTGCTTCGTGATCATCAGAGATCAGCGGTATTGTTTTTCTTAATTACATTTGGAAGTAATTAATGCCGTTGCTTCGTTCCTGGATTTGTAGTATTCTCTAGATGTTCCTATACGGCGTAAGAAGGGAATACTGCGATACCGTAATCTAATTGCAAAGTCAAATTGTAAGTGTTTTTAATAGCAACCACTCCATAGCACTTTTGATTTTCTGTCTGCTTCATGAGCATTAAATAATTATTTCTCACGTTACCCACGTGAGCACCACTTCTGTCTCTAAGCTAGGTCGTTTATATCCTCGCTCTACCGTAATCCTGAGCACGCTAGGCTTGAGAGGCGTATCTCAGACGCAGAGGCTGACCAGCAGTGTTCAAATGAGTCCGGTTATTGAGTTGTACAGCATCGTTCTAGCGCCGTCCGTGGCCATTTGTTACAGGATCTCGCTGCAGTACTGCATCAGATTTCGGTATGAAGGTTTGAATGAAGATCTTTTCAAATGAGCAGATGAAAACTTGGAAATCATCTGATGCCATCTGCTCTACTCTCTTTAAATTTTAGTAGTTCATATTCTAAATACCTGCTATCAAATGCATATTTTATAATGTTATAGCCACGAGCCAAATTAAGGTGAAATTTGATGCCACAGGAAGAAGGAAATGTTGTAAGGACATACATACATGAAAAAATCGTCACTGTATGAAGAAGGACAAACCTTGCACTCCCTTAAAACACATTCCTTACAGGAAAATGCAATGTTCTTTTGTAGACCAAGTGAGGAAGGACAGATCTTTAATCTTTCACAAGCTAATGACAATTTTATTAGCAAAGGGAGCTATGCAAGACTACCCACTTTCTCTTGGAGCAAACCCTTTTTGAACCGTATACTTCTATGTGAACTTCATAGTGATTTGCTGTGACAAGGGCACATACGAGACCACCGCTAGCTGCCCGGATTCCTAACAGGAATATGGGCTGCAGCAGTTCAATTCATGTGCAGGAAAGTGGGGGACTCACAGAATGGATTATTTCCGGGAAGTCTGCATATTTGTCTTCAGCGCAGCTCAAATTTTCCGAAGAAATATCTCACAAACAACAAGCAATGGATGTCTACCCATTTTGGTTCCTATAGAACTATCCTTTACCTCATTCTGTTGGTTTTGAAATCTTTGGTACGTTTTCTGAAATGACAGGTTTTAAAGAAAGTTACCCACTGTCATCATTCACTTCCTGAACGACACAAAACACTTGATTTTTTTAATACAGAATGCTTTACGAAAAATTTCCCGTCTTGATTTAAAACTACCATGAGGAAAGCTCTCCCAATAATTCTTATTCTCGCTCTTCTCTGAATGCTGACAGGGACAGAACTGGGCCCATTTGGGGACAGGCACACACACAGACGAAGTAATGGATTTTACAAACGTTTTGGAATTAATGTATTCAGCTTTCACATAGCTTAAACAGCACAAAAAAAGGATGGAAGATGTACCCCAGGCAAGTTCGCATTACAAACAATTTCATACATTGTTTATAACTTATACTGGTAATGTCCAAATCAAGAGGGGGGAGATGGTTAATGGACCAAGAGAAAGTTTTTGTTTCAGGTTAGTAGGTTTTTCTTTGAGATCCTACCATATTTAAGTCCATTACAGTTTATGCCATTGATAATTTGCCTTTTTAAATGCTACAAGCATTCCGTCTTTAAAATTGGCTTGGGAGTCCTTTGTTTCTGTTCATCAAAGGAAATTTTCTTTCTGACTCTCACCTGGACAGAAGCCTGGTCAGGTGAAATTTGAAATTTTTTCTATTTAGATAACCACCCCAGTCATCTTTCAACAGATTCTGTCCAATTAGGTTGAGATAAAAATAAATGAATCAAGTTTAGAGGGTGAGTTAAGAAACATCAAAATGGAACAAGGTTTACTATGTGTTCTGGTCCTACCGGAGAGAGAGGCTTGAAAAAGGAATTTGAGGAAATTGTTATCAGGAGGTTAATGTGTTTGTCAGACTCTTAAATCATGTTCCCAGTAGACTCAATGAAATGACAGATTGAACTATAAAGAAACATACACAAAATCAATCCTTAAGCTAAGTACGGACTAACCCGTTCGCATCGGTTTTGTAGGTTTTGTAGACTTAAAAGGTTCCAGTCCATACTCTGGATCACCTGTATCCTATGTGAGTTGAATAAAAGAAAGACTTTCTCTCTCAACTTTTTACTGCTTGTCTGAGACAACTGTCTGAGCTTGGAGCCATTTTAATTTTATCTATCCATCACAATTATTTTTCCAACCATCATTAATATTAAAGATGTAGGAGATCTTTTCTATGAAATTAAATCAGAGCGGGAGGAATGCGAGGAAGGAGGGAATAAAATCCAAACTAAATAATTCATAGTTTAAACAAATACAGAGATGATTTCTCATATACATGAGAGATGTAGGGACGACCTGTACGAAACATTACGCAATCGGAAACTTCCACGTATACTGTACTTTTAATTCTGCTTCCTATTCTGCTTTTCTGCAGGTATTTCAGAACAAGCAGAACACTCAAACACGTCAATACAGCAAAATTAGGCAAAGTAACTCAATCTGTTTGACAAAGAATAATAATAAACTATTCAAACCTTAATCTACTCAAGATCTTCTGAGCTCATTCAGGCCACCTGTCTAATACCGTCTCTTCCCTCATTTCTGCCCAATGAGATAAATCTTGAAAAACAAATGTCTACTCTGGTGTCTCATTCAGCCTCTCTCAGAATTACACTGCCCTCTGCTCTCATCTTTCACTTTGTGCCCTCCCACATGTTTGATTTCTGTCCCTCTTCCATGCTCTTTTTTTTCTGCTCCCAGTTCTGTTCCTTTTTCTGTACGTTTTTCTCCTTACTGTTGTTGAGTCCTTTCTGATTCCACAATCTTTTGCTAATTAAGAGTCACAAGATTCCTATGGGACCCACGCTGAATGACAATGCCTGGTAGATAGGTAAAATTAAAGGAAGAAAATCTAATTAGATTGATCAGGCCCCTGCAGGATTCAAAATCAGAGGTGCTATTAGGGCATGGAGAGCCCTTAGAGACGCTTCTCATTCCGTAAGTAGCACGGGCAGGTAAATATAGCCCTACAGTTAGTACTGGTGGCAGAGAGACAAGCACTTCTCCAGAGCTACTATTGCTCTGTGCTTTTCTCAAGTCCGTTCAAAGGTGTAGCGTGGGCAATTTATGATACCTACAAGGAAATCCACGGGAAATTTTTTTCTATTACACGATCACATTCCATATATATGGCTTTTCAATAGAAGGACTGATACATTACTTCTCAAAATGGACTTTCAATGTCAGCCTAAACGTACTAAAAATCAGAGTAGTGGCAGGGACGTTGAGCTAAGAGAGACCCAGAGGTACAGTGTGAAGGCCACTTGTGCATCTGCTATCGGAACAGACTTACAAAGAACCTCCTCTTGCATTGGAATGCCCTGAGGTTGGTGTAAGATAAGCAACAGAGAAGCCAAGCAAGAATCATTTCATCGAGGGAAGGGAAGACCCGAAGCGTATCAGGTGTTACTCACACCCCCCCCAACCGCAGTTACCCGTGTGAACGCTTCTGTTGCTTTGCGGCTATTCCCCGACTGCAGCTAAGTCTGATATTAAACCGTACAGGATTGACCTCAGTCAGCAAATCCAGAAGATTCTGGGCTGGAGCGAAATGCGCCTTATAGCATATAGAGTCTTGTCTGGAAAGGTTGATTTTTAATGACCGTGTAGCATATATAGGAAAAAAACCTGCTACTAATTGTTACCTGCAGCGTAATGTTGGTCAAGTTATGATCCTTATTACTTATTTTCCCCATATTTTGGGGCCATAGGGGAGCAACACACACTGAACCTCTCATTCTCTCAAGAGCATGAGAAACAGATAGCCATTGCTTGCCCCTTCATTTCAAATACCCCATCAAATGGCTGATTAGGGAGCAAAACTCATCATTTCATAAGGGTAATTGGATACATTTTCTTTTTTTGCAAGCAAATTGCCCCCTGGCACAAGAATTTACAAATCTTTGGCAGCGGACCTCTGGAAACCCATCTGTGTTGGAAATTAATTTTTTGCTTTTGGGTATACTATATTTACATATTTTGTTTTATTTCTCAATATTTAATCTAGAGAGAAAAGAGACTCTTAGGGCAAGCATTGAATCTTCTCCGCGGATTGTAAAAAACGCAAGTCTTCAAAAGAAAACTGGCCATACTAATACAGCCGACGTGCCAAACTGGAACTGGCTTGACTTTTATTAGGCGATCAAATGTTAACTTTAAGCACACCTGTTATTAAACATCTATTATTTATGATATTATACTGAGAGAGTACCTGGTAGCACTCGCTGCGAAGGCAAACTGATGACTGTTCTCTCATATGTTTGCAATTTCCCCAAATTTTCCTTTGGTGAAATCTGCCAGGCAGGCTCTCCTAGCTACACTGAATTCCTGTTGTTTTCACACATTTTGTTTATTTAATATAAAGAAATCATAAAATGATTTTGATGACCTAAGCACCGGACTCTTGGGCACAGACTTATCTCTTCTAATTTAGGACTGTGGTCCCCCTGCCTCCCTCCCTAGCAATGGCCAGAGACAGACACTCCAGATGGTAAATCCTAAGGCAAACCTGTACTAAACTCAGATGGGTAGATTCAACTTTCTCGGGTTGCTTCTGGTCAACATTCCCCCTGCAGTTGTGGGGATGTAGTGAAATACAAAGAACAAGTTAAAACTTCACCAGTGGGAAAGTAACTTTAAAAACTGTGTTTACTGTAAAAATATTCATGTAGATTTTTTGGAATGAAGCAAGAAGTGCAAATTCTTTGAAAGTAGAAGTGTGTTTGTCTAAATAAATGGCATAAATGCTTAAAGGATTTGCTGCCATGAATGTCTTAGGCCCTCCGTGCTTCTTGGCACAGAAACATGTCAGCATATGGAAAAGCTTCTCCCTATCAAGTGCTGTAACGCTCAAAAGAGAAACCCTCACTGTAAGAGCTTGACCTCTCTTGTAGGGAACTATCACTGCTAAGACACCAAGCACTTCAAAAACTAACAGAAAGTATTCAAGGTTATCAAGGGTGCAAACGATGAAAAACACAGGCTATTAAAAAAACCCTGAAACTCAGATGAGCAAAGATGATTTACGGAGCTGACACAACTCTAAAACCGTAAGTGGAAAAAGCAAATGCGACATTTCAAAAGGACACATGTTGTGAAAACGATGAACTTCAGGGCATAAGCTTGTTCCCAGATGAGGTTTGGAACAAATTATTTTCTTGTGCAGCATCTGGCACGGTCTACTGCCAAAGAAAAGGATTCCCAAGTAGCTGAGCTACTCTTCTGCTTGGCAATTTCTGTACTCTGAGTTATCGGAGGAGGTGATACCTACATGAAGCATCCATGGTCAATGACAATAGCAAAGTCCTCTGGAGGACAGACATCAGAAATTACTCACTATCACAGACATAAAAAGACAGACTAGTCCAAACCGCTATGCATAGAAAATGCCTGAAAAAGAAATTCCAGCTGTGAAATACCCAAACGCCGTGAAGCTGTCCACTCATACGCGCATTGGCTGGTTGTGGTACTGCTGCCTAAATGATACCTATCAGCCAAATCCTGCATTTGCCTCCCCAAGCTGACATAGACAGACGTAACTGCTGGGACTCACAGGGACGGGAGAGCACGTTACTATTTCTGAAGTACATTTTCTATAGGATGACATGACTGAAGTATGATAAGGATTCCACTCGGAAACTTTGATCAAAGAATGAGAAAGGCACTAAAACAACTGACCCTCAGGGAAGGCAGAGGACAGCGTCCACAGATGATAAAACAGTCCCGATAAGCTGGACGGCAGGGACGAGAGGGTAGGTATCAATACCTCCCTGTGACAGTCAGACTTAGTGAGATGATACATGTGCGCTTTTTCTTATCTTTAAAGCTTTTTTGAACCCCTCCCTCATTATTTCCCCACGGGTAACTAAAGCGCTTTGTTTCAGTTCAGGGTTTTCTTCCACAGTCTGCAGGGTGGGAGGTAGAGGGGGTGCTGTTGCTTTGGAGGTGTCAGAGCTGAGAGGAATGGTGGGTGCTGCCTGCGGGGACAGGCGGCTCTGGGCTTGGCACCATCAACCTGCCCCATCAGCAAAGTGTCACAGGTGCAGACTACCCTGGAGGCAGAGCTCCAGGGTGTGAAAACCATCAGATGGTAAAACAAGTATTCGCCACCTATTTCTCTTGCTATTTCCATTTATTTCTAAATTTTGGGTAGGGTGCCAATACTTCAGCCTGCAAACGTCAAGTTCCTGGCAGTCTTCCTCCAAACTTTAACCCCTGTTAGACCAACAGTAAGCCTTTAAAACTAGATCGACTCAATTTGCATGAGACAGTAACAGAAAACAGTCTTTTCCAGTCTCCTCCCACAATATACTAAGCAGGTAGGGGATAAATTACCATTAGACGTCATAGGTGTGAGATCTAAGGATGCATCAGTAACTCTTTGTCAGTCATACAGCAAGTAGCTATTTTAGCCATCCAAGGTGGAACAACCTTCAGAACCATGGAATAGGAAAATGAACTAAATGAACTAAACTTCAGGGCTGTTTGGACTGGGTGACTCGCACTCAAGGACACAAGATAATCAAACGCAGAGGGAGAATCCTTCCCACCGTCAAACGTAGCACTGAATGAGTAGAAAAGGAAAACCAGTTTCAGTGTCTGCATCTGGAAAAAAGCTGGAACCTGATTCAGAGCAGGAAGTACTCTGGAGAACTCCAGGATGAAATTAAATCATCTGTTACAAAATAGGGCATCCACTTCACGGAGAGCAGATGTGCTCGTTGTGGATGGCAAAGATAACAGTTCCTCATGCAGCATGGCCAGAGCAAAGCATTCCAAAGGTTTTCTGGCCAGAGGGATCATTGTGATTATCTGCTGCTTTTGCATAGAACAGGCCAGAGGATTTTGTTGAGTATTTTCCACATCAGCCCCTGAAACATTAAAGCTAAACGTAACAGAAATCATGCTGATCAAAAAAGAACTTTCTAGTCATAAAACCGAAAAAAAAAAAAAAACCAAACCCAAAACATTTGGAACATGCTAACAGATTTAAAAAAGAATTTATTAAATAACTAAATGCCCTAATTTATATAAAATTGACAAATATAAGCAGTGAAATATACTGGGGGAAATTGAACCACATTTTATGACATATAAAGTATCATTATTGCACCATAGTAATTTTTTTTAACAAAGTAAATAGGTTGGAATTCCTCCTTCTCACGACAAGGGAAGCAGGAAGAAACGAAGAAAAATAAATATACCTCCATCTGGAGAAAAACCAATAAACTATCCTTCGTAATGTGTTGCCATGCTGGTGTTATGCTATGAATATTAAAGCAGTCTAGGAAAACTCCTGTTTTCCAAAAGATGAACTTCAACAAATTCAGAACTGCGGACACTTTTGTTTTATGAATGCCATGTTCAAAATCCAAAGGGTGTTTATATAATTCTTAAACAATACGTACAACAAAACAAACCAGATGTGTGACGAGAAAGGAAAGCAAATTTTCCTCTGAAAAAATAGTTGCTTGTTCTGCATATCTTAAGTACTCCCGTAATTCATTTGCATTTTCACGGCATTATACTCATAGCATAAGCCCCCAAAATAATAGAGAAGGAAATGACTATACCTGCAGTTTTTTGCAATACTTGCTCATGAAAAAGATTAGGCTTTTTCTAATTCTTCAGTAATTTAACGGTCCCAGCATCCTGCTTCTTTCAAACGGGAGAAAATCATTTGTTTGGCTTTGCTGTATTGAGTATTTTTAAAGAAGGGCAGTGTACAGTCTGTCAGTAACATAATTATGAGATAATATTCCCGAATTTTGAAGTTATGAAAAAGAAACAGTGATTTTTTTTTTTTTTTGGGCCAATTTTCAGTGAAAAAGAGATAGAACAGCTTCTGTGAAATAAACCACATAATCAGATTAGCTTTAGAGCACTGATTACTGTATTTCATATTCAAATAAAAGCCAAAGAATAATTTATTTGATGAACTAGTTAAGCTAAAAATGCAGAATTGACAGAATATGGAAGTCTTTTGATCTTTTGTAGGTGTTCAATATACTCTCAAGTGCTGCTTGATGAGTGACAACAATTCATAATGCTTTAAAAATAAACCTCCATGCACAGAGGGGTTTTTTTTTTAGCTTTAAGCTTATGCTTTCATTATGTAACTGCTGCTTTGACTTTGAAGATTTTTATTTTTTTCTTATTTAAACAACATTTTATTCTCATCTTAGAATGCAGAACTAGGAGCTGAAATCGGTTTGTAAAAAGGGAACAAAGTTGACTCAGATCCTTTTTAAAGACGATATTAAAAATATGGTCAGGAGGGTAAGGTTCTCACTTACTTTCCTTTTCAGAGCTGATAAGAAGTGACAAGAGTCAATTTGGACTCATTCTTGTACTATCCAGGAACATTTTTCTGAATGTCACGTTCAGTCAGGCCTGCCTTCAAATTTGTCTTCCATTTCCTATTCTCTCTTTCACCATAGAAAAAAAATTGTGTGAAATATGAAGGGAGATTCCAACTGGGAATAAGTTCCCTCCTCATTCTCCAGCACATACCCCACTAGTGCTTGACATCTTCTAAAAACAAGTCAACATTTTCTACAGCTAGGCTAGTATTAGGACTGACAGGGAGATTTACTCTCAGAAAATTTTAACAAAGCAGCAAATTATTTTTTTCCACCTGGAAGATTTTTTAACTTTTATACAAGCTTCTCCTATCACTTTCTCTGTAAGGCTAGACTTGAATCGAGCTGCTGCAGTTTGCAGTGTTTCTCTAAATTGCAAACCCACGATTCACTCCATTGGTGACTTCTGGTCTGCAGTGGACAAAGGGATTGCTGATTTCAGGGTTCCCGTACAAAGTCTCAGAGATGGGAAGCAGGAATCTCCAGCCAGTCTGCAGCCTGTACTTGTCTCCCCAAAGTCCGCGTCGGGACAATTCACGTAGAGCATCCAGGCTAACAAAGATAATGGGGGCAAGACATTTAGTATCGCTGAAAATTCATTTGCAGGCAGGTATTGAGGTTGGTAAGATAACGGAGAGAGATTGTATTTCACAAACTGTTCTTTGTGTATTTAATTACGCTTTGAGCTTGCCCCCATAGGAATCTTTGATATGAAACAATCCTGCTGGTGCTGCACTGTTGAAATACGGCCATCAATTCAAACAGCGCAGAATGGACCTGAAGGTACTCCAGGGAAAGGGAGAGAGAATTACATTTTCATAAGACATTATTTTCTTGCTATTCTTAATGTTGTTCCCTAGAATAAAAGAAAGCCGCAAACCACTATTATAAAATCAGAGCTCCTAGTTATATTCTAGAGAGAAAACAGTAACAACAAACCTGCATGAAGTACGTGATTCCAAGGGTATTGTACACGCATGTAATCATCATTCTCTCAGCATCTCAGATAAACAATACCGGTATTTAGAAGTAACTCAGTGTATCTTCATCTTTTCTAACTTCTTGGACGTCAGAACTGAGACCTTTGATATATTTTCATTACATGTTTTTGTTTCGTTTTGGTTTGTTTTTTAACACTGACAGCGACTTTAACAAGTCCAATTTCTGCTTGGTAATGTAATCACTTAAGCCTCAAGCGATCAAGATTGCAGCAAATCAGCCAGCTAATTTGAGGGGTGTGGGTGGGAAGTGATTCCATGACTTCTACCACTTCTGAGTCTGCATGATATTATTCTACTATTCCACATCCCACGAAAGAGGTAGAGAAATAACTAGAATGGTTTTATGTCAGCTCGACTCTGTTCTCTATTCATATAATTTTTATATTTGTTACGTTTATTCATTTTTTGGCCTCCTTATCATTTGTGCCAGAGCACAAAAATGAACGTGGGTTGCAAGTTCATGCTGGCACAAAACCTTCGTCTTTAAGGGAACTGTACAGGGGGCGCTGGTGGCGATGAAGACCCAGCCGCACGCTTCTGCTCAAATGTTAGCGTCAGAAACAATCTCTTCCCATGATTAACCGCTCTCACATGACCTTGAAAGTTGAGCGCACGAGGGATTTTGTGAAAAACTGTGGTCTTGAGCATGCAACAGTGACTGAACTCCTCACACATCACCTCTGATTTACATAAAGGAGTGTCTCGGCTCTCCCGCAGCCAGCACTAGTCCTGGCTCCGCACACATGACAAATGCACTCTCTGACTTGGCACACAGCTTTCGCAGCTGCCAAATACAGCCCCGGTGAGAGGAGGGCAGGTTGATGAGGAGGGCAACGAAAACATTTTCAACACTGCTAGCGACAGGAAGAAGAATGAGAATTCTGTTTATCTTGTTAGAGATTTTCTGATCATATTAGTGATTTCATTATGCTGCTCCTAGAGAGCGAACCTTTTAAAATGGCACGGAGCTCAAAAATGTCCTATGAAAATTGCTGCTATAAATCAGACTCAGACCATAATAAGAGCCCAGGAATTATACAATATCATGAAAATACAGACACTCCTTGTAGGCGATGTCTGAACACCCTTCTGCACTGATACTCACACCGCTGACCCTGTCACCATCCCATAAATTTACTCTAGTGTCTGGTTTGTGACATGGCCTGACTACACCATAGGCTATGGGCACATTTGCTCTTGTGCTTTCAGGCAGGTACTGAAAAATGAGGTGACTGAGCAGTTATTGAAGAGAAGGACTTCACAGCAATAAGAGCAGTTCAGTCATGATCGGAGAATTAAAAATCCTTTTTTCTTTTAAATGCTCAGAAAGTTTTCAGCTGAGGAGAAGAATTTAAAAAAGAAATCTCAAAAATCCTGGTGGAATAAGAAAAATCTACCCTGGATTTTAAAAGACACATAGTCCACCTTTCATAATCGGGTCGATAGATGCCTGTAACAAGGTTAGAGGAATTATAACAATTAATGGGCACGTTTCTAAGATCTGTTCTTTTTTTGCACATCCCTATCAGTTCCATCTCTTTGTTCAAACTGCTTCACCTTCTCCTCTTTCTCTCTAAAAGAATAAAAAAATGCTGCTACACCTGTACATAATGTCTCTGCCTAGTTTCGTGTGCCAGATGATCTCATCTCCTGTTTATCAAAGACTTCAGAAATAAAAATAATAATAATAAATTCACTTTTTGGAGCCATCCCAAACCACTTCTTATTAAAAGACTTCCGTTCACAACATTGAGCTATTCTGACTTAGCTAAACCTTTGGCCAATGATAAATCCCATCTATGTAATATAAATGTCTGCGGAAAACTCTGTGCCATTAGTAAACCTAAAGATATTTTAAGAGATGCCTACACATTCAGAAAAGGATATGCTTAAATTCTTCCAAAAGGATTTCTCTTGTGAAGATGAGAGCTGAGAGCAGCATAATCATTAATGAAAAAAACCCTCACCATCATCTGATGCAGAGTAATCCAATAACTGGGCTAACACTATGATAATAAAAAGTTTGACGATACAAATATATCATTAAATGTACCATTATTTTTGGTATTACATAGATATCTTAAATCTTACATGAAAGGCAAAACAAAAAGAAAGTAGTAAGGTTTGGAATCCAGGCAGAAGACTTTGAGGGGGGAAGTGGGTTGTGAGTCTGAGTATTTTCCATTTGTTTTTAAAGGAAATTTTAAATGAAGTCTCAGGACAAAGCTCCAGGGACTTCACTCGATGTCCCAAAGGCAATTACCAGATCAAGGGACTTTGTCCAGTGTCTTCTACAGAAATTGGAGCAGACCCCCTGTGAAATTAAATATAAACTGTTTGTCGATCTGTCTTTTAAACGTCAAGAGTTTTTACCCAGTCGTATTTCTACAAGAGAAGAAAAAAAGTGAGCTTGTGCTATATATAGCTATATATACACTATATATAGCTAAGCTGTGCCATCTCCTCAAAAATTCGAGGAGAGATGCTAGAATGTCCTGGACTCTCTATGAGAAAAGGAAATCTCATTCGTCAATGCTAACTTACTTCAGGAAGATCCCATTCTCTACTCTATATTAGCTGTCCAAAGAAAAAGCATCTGATCTTCATAAAGGCAGAATAAACTGATTTCTTTTTGGAGATATCCAGAATTCTTTTGTAGCACAAGAAGGGTAAAGATAGAAACAGATGCTTGGCTTATTTTTTCCTGTGTTTTGACAATCTACAGAAAAGGTGACAGGCAGAACTTATCCAGAGTACAAAATCCTCTCTCCTGGACAGAACAGAACTATCACTCTGCTGGGGTTTTCAAATGCTTGGTTTCTGGATGCTAGTAAAAGGGAAGATCTACAGCAGGAGGGTGGGGAACAACAGCAGCACGGAACACGGGAAGGGAAAATCAAGACTATCTGACAGCACTGAAGAGCAGTGCACAGAGAACATTGATTAGATGTGTTATGATGCCCAGGACCTGCTCAGTAGTCTTCTCACTTTAAATTGATGACAGCATTAGTGGGACCGCATTACTCAACTGCAGAACAGTCCCCAGCCCCTTTGATAAAAACTACTACAGCCCATCCCATAGAGTGAACATTTTGGCATTGCACATAAGTAAAATGCGTTTGAATGTGCCGCAGTTGGCATGCCCAGATGAATCCAGGTAGATTTCCCACAAAATACACAAGCGTATTTAAAAGATTACACAGTAATTTCATAGGTGAAGCAAAGAATTTAGTCTTGCATACAGCCTTCCTATTACATCTTTTTATTTATTCAGTTTGTCTATACTATTTCCTAACTATCAGGTGTCTGAAAAGTCACTTGGCCAAGGTCCGGAATGTACTCCAAGCGTACTTCAAATTGCTTTGGAAATATCTGAGCAAATATCTCCTCTATCATATTTTGTTTCACCCGCAGTGAATACAGTAAGGATGCGCCCAATGCTCGTTACCCATTGCTTTACCACAGCAATGCCACAGTTTCTGCTGCTTCTCTGACATCGCTCTCTGTGATAAGCACTGATGTATTTTTTCATGTTGTTGCCTCATTTTATTTTTCTGTTTTTCTTTAAATTATGAATATTAAAGATCTTACCAGGATATTGGAACCTTGACCTTATTCTCAGTCACTCTCTCGCGAGCATGACTGTGCTCTGCCTTACCCTTACTTCTGACAGCAACACATCTCCCTACGATGTTGTATCACAACCAGCAAATCCTTGATTCAGGTGTGATGTTCATCACTCTTCTCTGCACTTGCAACACAAAAGGTGCCCTTACAGCCTTCCTTGTCTGAGCAATTAATGTCCCATGATATTGCCAAATTATCCAGGAACTCAACTTCGCATCTAAAGCTGCGAACGACAACAAACAGATTGTCTGATGTGTTCTTGCTTCATTTCCTTATAATAATCTCCATCTCTCAAGAAAAAATACTAAGATTAATTAAACATCATAGCGATAGAAGTGAAAGAAAAATAAAGCAGTGATATCACAGATGTTCTGATGAAATGGATGATTGTGGTGTTTTGAAACTGTTATTCGTCCTAATATATATAAAAAAATATGTGATGGCTAGAATGACTGAATTATGATGATGATGGTACTTACCTGTTGTATGGTTTATCCTTGCCCCTGAAGGATTCTAAAACTCCGCAAATATCCTAGCTATAGATAAAAAAATATACACAGAGCTATTTAACCCAACGTTTCATGGTTACAAACCAGCTCACTGAAGTGAAACTTCATGAAAACAAATAAAAACTGCTGCTCCAGATTTTCAACTCAATAGGCTTAGCTATTGAAAATACAACACCCAATAGTTGTCTCAAAAAACTCAGCCAAAGGATTGTCAGCTTGTGTGAATAATGTGCATCCCATGAGCACTATAACCCTGGTGATGTAATCCATTAAAATAAATACCTTTAATGGTACAGATCAGGTAAATAACTATTCCTTAGGTAGTAAATGTAGCACCAGATCTTGGCTATTTATATTGTACAATTTACAGAGGAGATTTTTTTTCCTTGTTACATTTCCGAAGTAAAAGTTGTTGCCTTCCAGCCCATAAAAATTCAATAGGGCTTTTCACAGAAACCCGTTCTTAGCATTCTTCAAAAAAGTAGAGTTGTTTTTCAGGTAGCACTACATCTTCCCTTTTTCAGTTACTACAGGAGATATCACTATGACTTGTCCCTATGATACAGATGGCTTCAGTTGTGCGGTGGTCCTAGTCCTCTTACGTTCCTAACCTAATTGTGTATGCACTCCATTTCATAGGGAGGCTACACAGTAGTCAAGTAGCTATTCAGGACCATGCAAATACATTCTTTATATTAATCTTAGAAAAATTTCAAAGATTCCTATGATCACGGAAGCAACAGTTAGTTGACATGCAAGATGAAGTAAAAATAGGGACACCATACGTCAACGTGATATTGGAAGAGTATTCAAATACCTCAGAACGTGCTGAACTACCTAAGTATCAGAACACAATAATATCTGAGAGTGCAAAACGGGAAACACAAACGGCAACTGCTGAGCTAGGGAAGGAGTTTTTAAATCTGGATTTGTAAATGTGTTTGGCCATCAAGTAACGTTCACAAAAAGTACACTGGATCTGTCTGCATCACAAACTCTCCACTTCTACGCTGTGCAAGACTGATTGCCACTCTTTTGAACATTAGGGTTCAAAAACACGTGGAAAGCTTCGTTACTGCATTTCAATGACACTTCAGCAAGTGGAGGCAGCGGAGAGACAGTAGAATGCATCAGCTTGAAAAGATAAGCAGATTTATGTCATGCTTCGTTTTTGCAACTTGGCAAAAACACAAATAGAGTTCTGTAGGCAATCATTAAAAACCCCTTACTTTTATTACAGAGACCCTAATCAAGATAATTCCTTTCTAACACAACTATGATGTTGCAGGGTCTTGTGGTGCCTCCTTTTTCTCCATTAGATTTTTTTTTTCTTTTCAAAAACTTCTTTCTTTCATCATGAGTATTTTTCCTTTATTTCATGTATAGTAAGCAAATATAGGAAGCTTCTTTCAGGAAATCAGGCATTCTTTATATAATTGTAGGAGGAAAATGGTTAACATTTTAGCCTCATGACTTGCAAATGAAAGAAAATAATAACGCTTAGCAAAAGACATTAGAAGAACACATTCACCATGAATTATACTGCCCTTGAAGGTGCAGCTTAAAAAAGCAGAGAAATAGATTTGACACCACTTGGACTTGCAGCTCGGACATGCTGCATTAAACTGTTCAAAATTAATTTAATCTGAGCATGGAGAATAATAGCCTCTCAGTTCAAGGCTTCTGATAGCAGTAATTTGCACTCGAAAGTACTTCCAAAGGGAAAGAATAAATGAAGGGCGACTCTCCAAAACTGAGTGAGCAAATGTATTCGCTAAATGAAAGCCTCTTGATCACCCTGTAAAAGAGCATTCAGGAAAACGACACATTCGACATCATTTGGTGGGTTAGGAATCTTTTCTTCAAACCGCTCGCTGCTACAAGGAGAGATACTGTACTGGATGGGTGATGGGATAAGAAGCTATTTACTTAGAGCTCTGGCATTTTAACTGGAAAGCCACGAGATCCATTTGCCTTAGAAACAGGCAGTAAAAAATCCCCTTGTCACATTTGTAATAAGTCACTTGGCAGACTAATTGCATACAAGGCACGGGCAGTTCCCCTTGCTTTTTCAGCAGAGGACTAAGAGCTGACTGTAACAAAGTGTTACCGCTCCAGCCCTCAAACAGTACCTTACAAAACCCAAAACATTATCGTATTTCATAAAGTCATATTGCTGTCACTTACACGGTCCAAACTTTGAATTCCGTTCCCCATGCCTGAAACGAAAGTCTTTCGTAGCTGCTCCATTTCTCGCTCAGCTCCCAGGAGGCACGGTGATCCCATTGAAAGGGCACTGGAACAGCAGCCAGGAAACACTGGTTCTCCGCTTGAGCATAAAAGGCGTCACTGGTGTCTTACAGCAGCATCAACCCAACAAAAACTGCTCGGGTCACATGTGGCAACACGCTGGGCAACCAAACAGGGAGACCTCATCGCCTTCAAACACCGTGCAGGTGGAGATACCCAGCGTGATAGACTGCACGGCTGCACGCCACCCTGAGGTTCTGGCCTTCATTACGACTGCTCCAGCCCAAAATGACTGTCCCAAAGTAATCTTTAAGTCTAAGAGCAAACTGTGACCTGTACCAAGCCCAAGAGTGCCAGGGGAGACTGGGGAGAATCACAGAATGAAAACATCTTTGCAAAGGTGAGTGCTGTAGCAAAAATGGGGGTGAAAGAAGGGGAAGGGGACGGATGTTGCTGAAACACGTGGATTTGGTCCAAGCAAAAGATTTTACAACTTCTGAAAGTCTTGGTTTAGTTTTAACTAGGCTGGGGCAGGGAAGAAGCGAAAAATAAGAGTAATGTTCAGCTTTTCATTCAATCTTCTGATTCTCTCTGAATTACGTTCCTACCCCATTTAATAATTAAAAAAAAAAAGAAGAATGTATGCAACAGTACACTTTATCTCCACGTATTAGTAGAGCAGGCGAGCCAAATATCCCAGCCACACCAAGGAAACAGTGAAATACACGTGAGAGCACAGGCAGGCCTGGCAACAAGTACCAATAAGGGATGACTCAAAGCCCTAAGGCATGTGTTAGGGTCTTGGGCTGCCTCTTTCAGCGTCTCTCTAAGGGTCTCGGGCAGTCTCTTGGGCTGTACTTTTTTAGCTATCCCTCTGAAGGAAAAAGCCAAAACTATGCCTGGGGGCAGGGTGTGTATGTACAGCAACGTGTATGCACACACAGAGACACACAGCATCTTTCTTTTAGTAAATCTAGCATCGTTAAGAGCTGCAGCCTGTGGATGTACAGCACAAGGCAAACCGTGTGCTTAAGTATTAGTAAATACTAATAATACCCTTCCTAGGCAGAGGAGAAAGGACACTGGTTGGTACAACAGCGCGCTGACAGAACGAAAGAACAACTACAGTCGATTAAACATAAAATTATCAAGCAAAACGAGTTCTTGAACTTAGCTCTTTCCATTAATCTATTTTATCTCCTTTTTCTTTTTTGGTACAAATTATAAGAACACACTTCTTTGAATGAGCTTAGTAGCTCTAAGAAAGTCTTAGGGAGAGATACAAAGAAAAAGTTTCTTCAAACAGCAGGAGAGTAAATAATGTATTAGTATTCAAGTTTCATTTCCAATCCCATAGTTGCATTACTTTTGCAAATTTACAACAAAGCAAGCCAAAAGGTCTTTTTAAATTTTCTGGTACTGCTTAATTTCTTCTGAATAATTCACCTGCCACTAGCTGTTTGTTCTATAATAATTCAAAGGAAACTGGTTATGCCAAAGTCTAAAAAATTGAAAAGTTCTTCCAGAATGTATTAAAAAGTTACAATAAATTGAAAGCCTTCAGGATATTGTAACACGTGCACAGCTGGTATGAACAGCATTGCCGATTATTGGCACTTAGAAGACTAAAACTGGTCTAGACCTGATGCTTCTGGTACCTCTTACCAGATCGGAGGATAAACTGAACTTCCATCATCTTCATGAAAATTACTCTTTGAAGAAAACGCAGGACGCAAATACCATATTCAGGTCTTTGAGGGCTCATCTTTCTATATCCAACAGCCTTCTTGAAACACCTAGTTTACTAGTGCTCTGTGACTCAAAAGGGGGAAGATAGCTCAGTTTTTAAAGTTCGCTCTTCCCAGCACACAGGCCATTTATCTGGCTAAGTTAATCTATCAAATTCCATTTGAAGCACACTAGTATTTAACCCATGACTTTGCAGATGTGTTGGCCTACCAATATTGAGTGACTTATGGGAAAACTACCCTGCAAGTCAACAAGCAATTGACATTAGAAAACATAATAAAGTATATTATCCCACGGCTAGTTCCTTGAGAATATTAGCAAGAGAGAATAACATTGAGCGACTAATGGCCGGTCAACATTTCAGCTCATTTCTGTCTTCCAGAACTCCAGCTCTACATCCACTGCTTCTTACAAGGGAAGAGCACTTCATCACTTTTGCTTCAAATCACTTTTCAAGAATAAAAAAGGATGTCTACTGTAAGAATTAGCTGGTAACTGAACTGGACTTAGGTCAGAGATATACCTTTAAAGGAAAGAATGGAGTAACAGCAACCTACCATCTTAAATCAGCTCAACAACATATCAGGAATAACAAGTGGAGTGGTGATGGATATCCACCCTCTTTTCCTTCTGACACATGAATGAGTTTGCAGAGTTTGGAATATGACTAGTAGGAAAAAAATAAAAGCATTTGGTCTTATATTTTATAATTTATATAGATTTTGCATATTCACAGTTCTCAGAGGTAAAAATAAACAGACAATTACTAGACATGACATTTTAATTTTGTTCGGCCATAAAGTTTCATGGCCCTGGTACATTTGGACACTCTCTAACACCTTTGTGAAGAATTCAACAGCATAAAAGGGTTTTGGCTAAACGTTATATCTTTGCTTTAAAAGATAAATGCAGGCAATTAACCCGTTCAATGACCTCTGACTTCACTTCCAGCTAAGGAGCTCCCTTACGGCCCTATACCACTATATCACATTTTTAAAAGATGAACAAAGCAACTTGGACCTAGGGTTCACGCAAGGTTTATGCAATCAGGAGATTAACAATGTTTGTTACTGTAAGACATTAAAGTCTTTCCATAGGAAAGTGGAATTACAGATAAAACTTCTGTATATTCAGTTTGGAGTCACCAGCTTTCTTTCTGTAAAACCACGGTGCAAGAGTCTGTATAGCTTATCCTAGCCCTGGTGGAAGGAGATGAGCTGTGGCCTTTTCTCTGCCCCACATCCCTCCGTTGCCCAGGCACAGCTGAGGGGACTGCAGTGCGAATTCACAGCGAGCCCCATGCTCCTGGAAGGCTTTCTGTTGCATGACAGGGAAGGGCCAAAAATCTGGTGCCGATAAGAAGCACTTTTCATAAAATGTAACAATAATAAGCCTCGGTTTTGCAAATCCTTAATAAAAATATTTTCCTAAAATTAAGAAATATTGATGGGATTTTTCACCATCGGATGGGGAACTATTGACCACACAGAAAATCTGAGGAAGCCAGCTTATTGTCCCTAAAAGTGTTGGGGTTCTTTTTGTTCATTTCTTTGTACAGGGGAAAAAGATTCTGATGGCTGAGAAGGTTTATAGACATTTCTTTTCTAAAGATAAGACAGAGAAAATGAAGATGCCCGCAATGATGATAATCCAGAATGGGAGAAACATCTTTTTGGAGTACCTCTGGTATTGCATATCAAGCTTTCTGTGTTCATGAGCTCACTAACAAGCAAGTTCATAGAAATTTAAAAAGTTTATGATCCGTTACAAGGAAGCATCTGTGCAAAATTAATCCTGAGTGTGGGAACTTGTACAGGGAACTTGAAGAGTTATATCCCTCTGTTGGGAGAAAGTACTAGATCGCAAAGTAACTACACAATCAAGACCAGGCAGAACTATAATTTCTGGTGATTCCACCCCATCTACAGACCACCAAGTACTTCCACGTGGGAGCAGTGATAACCAGTTACACCGATGTGGTAGCTGAGCCGTAGAGGTAGACGTGTGCAGGAGAGAACAGAGAAACTGAGGTGAGAATGAAAAATTACTTCTGGCATTGCATTATACAGACAACTGAACAATCCACAAACCACCAAAGCCCAGTCAGGTTGGTAGACCTGTGCACGTATGTCTTCCCGTACCACAGTTTTCACAGCTGACAGAGGATAGATTTGCTTTTTTTTTTTACAGCACCTGCAAGTGTTTATCTTACCTGAACTGCTACAAAGACAGAAATAACTGAAAATAATACAAAGTTCTGCTATAAACAATTATTCTTCAACTTGGCAAATCTGGGATCCCTGTTTACTGAAATAACACCATTCCCAACCCCGCTCCAATACCACTGCGGGCCCTGTTACGCATCGTAACGCTTAGGGGTTGAAGGAGCTTTGTGGTACCTCCAGGCTCATTTCTGACCGTGTCTGGCTGCATTCTGTGGCAAAAATACCATCGCTGCAGGTACGGATCACCGTGGACTTCCTCCTCACCAAACTCCTGTGGGTGCAGAGAATGCGGTAAAGGTGTGACGTAGGCGGATTCATTACCCAGATGAAATTACGGTAAAGGAACAGAGAACCTAGGAGGGCATTTTTCCATCTCAGAAATACTATTAAAAATACAAGAAACAGAGTATAGTAAATAAATCTGCTGATATCTCCGTGTCATCTACAGCTGGGTTAAAATCGGCAGATGAGATGAACAACAGAGAAAAGCAGAGAGTAACGTTTTTAGGCCTGCCAATAGCGTTTGGCCCTTCCATGATTTACACGTTAATTTTGTCTTCTGCAATGACACAGCAGATACACCCTGCTTTGCCAGACTAAGAACTACAGAGAGTCAGCGCTGCGGACTACCCAAGAAACTAGACTAGCAGCTAGTGAAAAAGCCAGCTCTCCAGTAATAGCACGGCGAAAGAGTAACGTCACTTCTGCACAATGTCTCAGTTTAACGAGTAAGTGAACAAAATGAAAAACATGAACTATGAATAATATTCAACAAGCAGATGGTGCGAGGATAATTTGCGAAGCTGATACCCAGTTAAAAACACTGCCTAATGACTGGCAGTGGAAGGGATTGGTGGCATTCGTTATGTAAGTGGATACAGTCTGCGTTACGGGGGCTGAAAACCCGCTGCAACGTCAAATTACAGAAAGGAAGCAAAAGGAAAAGAAGCAGAAGCAATTATTGCAAAGATGAAATAGAGCAGAAAAGTGGAAACATGGAATTGAAATGAAAGCGTGGCAATCAAGCAAAAGGAGTAGGAAAGGAAAATGAAAATATTTTGTTTCCAAACAATTAATTAGAAAACTAATTTAGGATCTTTATCAACCATATCTGAAGTCTACTGGACATGGATCACAAACCCATATCTCTATTATTATTGCGTTAGTCACCATCCTTTTATTAACTCTATTACTCTATATCACACTTTGTTCATGCACTTACCTATAATTAAGCACCTCTCCTAGGCTGCATCTTTTTAACAGTCCAAATCACCTTGAAAACGCTGCAGGGTGAAATACTGACACGTCTCTCAGCACAGATATCAGAAACAAGTTTAAGAACACCAAATCAACTGTAACTGATTTTAAGGAGGATCCTTCAAGAGCACATCTGTACTTGACATCGTTCCGAGCCTGGTTAAGTTCTGACAATGTATTTTTACCTTGCAGCATATCTGGCAAACCTCGTTAATCTGTCTAAGGGCATGTATGTCACCGGATTGGTGATAACACATGAACTGCATTTTAAGAAGCCAAATATCATCCCTCTAGAGGCCTCTTAGCACTTCTTAAAATGTTGATGGACAATCTAGTCCTTTCACGATGCCCTGTCCTGCCCTCTCAAAGTGATTATCTCACAGAAAGCTCAGAGAACAGCAACTCACAAAAGTATCTGTTCAGAATCTCTCTCAACTGACCAAATATTCATGGACCCTTTGTCAGAATATTCGACAAGGCTCCTGCAGAAAACCAAGCCTTCAAAATCTTTTGCCTTCCTATTTTCTCCAAGGAAATACGCCATAAAATACATGCCACAGTAATGACCGGTAATCGCTTGTATAAAACATCGGCTTTCACTAGAGCTACCCTCTCCTGTTTAGGCTTTACTTCCACCTTTCTTCAGTAAACATTTACACAACAAATGTCCCTCACGGACATTCAGATTTATTATTGTTGTATCACTTTTCCTTGCAACTATAATGAAGATTGCCTACTGAATCCTGAGCTGTTCTCGTAAGTCAGCTGTTCTCGTAAGTCAGCAACAAAACTCTTTATGATGGTGGTGTTTACCATTCTCCTTTCTAAAACACTGACTTTCACAAAACACAGTGTATTCATTTATAGTTAAAAGATCTCTTACACTGAAAAACCAAAGATGATGGGGAAAAACCCCAGAAATATTTTTGCTGCTTCTTTGAAGGATCATCTAGAGAGTTATGAGCATCTCCCTGCTAAGAACTCTAGGGGGTTTAACAATTTATCATTTCAAGTGCACCTGCGTTAAGTGTCACTTTTCTCATTCAGCTCATGCAGTCTCAATTTCATCAAAACTATAGCATGCACTCAGCAGTGTGTTGCTAATGACTGCGATCATTACGGTCTTCTCATAAAGCATCGTGTATGGGAGAAGTGTCCATACGCCACGGCTTCGAGACCGAACAGGAGGTCCCTGTTCTGTCCTTCTCTTTTAAATTTCTGTCCAAGAAGCACATATCCATCTGCTAAGGTATTTAAGGACAGAGTCGAATTTTTTGGTTGAAGCATGTTCCTCCCTGCAGGCATCATTAAATGCTTGGATTCATTGCTAAAATGGAAGGATTTATCAAGTTTCCCTCCTGGACTTAGATCATCATTAAAAGTCTTTTCAAGTGTTTTAATTACACTTTCCTAGCTGAACCTTAACCACACGACTAAAGCACCACCCACTTCAGTCTATTCTGCTTTCTCAGGACTTGGAGAGTAAAGGCTGACCTGTGTATTCATGTTTGAAACAGCAGGGTGAAATACAAGCACATCCTAAGAGAAAACATAATACATAATATAAAAGGTATAGAATAATAAAATACAATAAAATAAATCATACAGTAAATATAATATTTTTTTTTTTAAAATGAGACAAAAGACGTAATAGCGCAGATGCTTGGCTTTACTAGTACAAGAGTTCCCAAACTCCCTTCAGAAATTCACTGATTACAAGAATTAATTCAGACAAAGCTGGCGTCTGATTTATGGCATACGCGTGATACGGTGTACGTGAGATACTGCAACACGCAGGAATCTGCGTATGGCAGTGTTTTGAGAGCACTAACTGCAAAAAGGTTGGACAAGAACAGTGAAAGAACAAGCAAGCCAGCAGCGTGCTTGGTATTACTGTAGCATATTCATTAGGTTGTGATGGTTTTTTTCAAACCTTTAAATGAAGAGCTGATTATGTTGTCATACTGTGCTGTTAATGAAAGACTTATCCATGAAATTGCCCAGTGTTTATTTATATAATTGATGTTTTTAAAACATAGGGTATAATTCCATGCTGGGCAGAGGTTTA